>CM075670.1:132865000-137865000 GCA_037962975.1 Clitoria ternatea | reverse complement strand
GAATGCTGTTAGAAGCTTGATATTGATTGATACCGGTTGCATTGGACTCATATGTTGCTAATAGAGCTATGATGATGATTGCATGGAAGCATGTGTGTGTTAAATTAATACGTGGAATCCTGGAAATGCGTATTACCGACTGCATGTGAAATATGTATAACTGAGTGAAGGTTGTGTGCATGAATTCTATGTTGTGTGATGAATCCGCGTGTGGCGCATGGGATGCGTTGTGCTGGGAGCATGTAGTGTGGGACACTACCATCGGTTATAAAGCGTGAGACGCTATGAAATCCTTAAGTGGGACTCAAGGTAGCCCTTGAGTGGGACTCGGGCTGCCTGTGAACACCTCCGTTGGCGCTGAGAGCGTTGGTGTCACCTGTGGGCAAACGGTTGGGTACTTGTAAAACGGCCAAGCAGCTGGGAGCTGATTTGATAGCTGAGAGCTATGTATAAAAAGGCTGAGAGCCTACGTTGCAACGTCTAAACCGATACACATGAATGCGGAACCGAGTGAAATGCTATGTGCCTTTTAACTGTTGATATTGTTTGGAATTGGTTATATTGCTACTGATGTTGTGTAGAATTAATTATGCTTGTGACGGCGTTAGTGAGATGATATATATATATATATATATATATATATGCTCATGACCGAGTGCACTATTCCGTGTGTATATGCTGTGAATGCTGATTGAAATCTGTTCTAAGAATGTATATTATGTATTGGAGAGTTGTATACATATATATATATAGCCGAGTGAGGATTGTGGATTCTGACTGATAAATGTTCCAAGGTGCATTCTAATTCATGGGTCTTAGTATAATACTACTGATTGTTGCATGTTGATATTATCGAGTTGATGCGTGTAAAGGGCCGAGTGATATCTGATGGATTCCGATCGGTATGGATCTTGTGTGTGTTCTGGCTGATTGGTATTGCCCTGACTATAATTGTTGCCATGTATAATTGTGCATATATATATGTATATTGTTGTATAAATGTGAGGCAACCTGAGTCAGTATCTATCATTTAAAATTTAAGATACTCACCCCTGCTGTGGCAACTTTCAGTGAACATCTCTCGTAACGAGGATTGGAGGAGGAGCTGAAATATCGGGTGAAGTGCTGATGCACTATGGAATATCATGACTGTGCATATGCTGTTTATAGTGTTTTGAGTTAAGCTTTGGCTGGCTCATGTTTTGTTGTTAGCCTTTTAAACAGAGTTGAATCCCTTGGAATGGAAGCATGACTTCGTGATTGTAAAATTGTGATATACACTTCTATATGTATATATGCCTATGCTTATGCCATGTTGCATGTCTATCTCATGCTGTGAAATGTCGGGGTGATCCTTATATATATATGTGCGTTCATATTCCCGAATGTGTAGGAAATAACATAACTCAATATGAAGGAAGCCAATTCATGGTCTAGAGGGCGAGTTTACGATTCTGTCACCAAGTGGGAGAGGTTCAGATGTTCTGAGTGAGTGGAATCAGCTAGCTCCGAGTAAGGATTGATGTAGAAGACTGCTCCAACGACAAGCTGTTAGGATTCGGAGTTGAGAGTCTAGAGATGCTTTTCGAGTGACAACTATTAGGATTTCCCCGAGCGTAGAATAATTAATGATACCCGAGTGAAAACTAAGTAAAATACCCCGAGTAACAAAGAGGGCGCGGAGGTTGTTCTAAGTGAGGAGTTCCTATAGATTCTGAGTGAGTGATAGTAAGGACCATTCCCGTATTATTCGTGCATGTGTTCTGATTGTTGAAGCTGTAAAATAAATTACATTTCCGAGTGAACTGAGACCATCTTCTTCCGAGTAAATTAGACGTTGGAATCCGAGTGCGGAATGCCGAGTGAAATGAGCGGATACCGAGAGAAGCTTTCGCTTGAGCGAGTATGCGTTGCTGCGTGGTTCGCCTAAGCGAATCCCCCTTTCTTCCATTGTCAACTCCTCTGAATCGGCTTTCTCGCTCTTGTTCTTCTTCTCCTCTCATTTCTTGTGCCAAGGCATTCTGATCTTCTTTTTATTGTGAAAATAAAAAAAAAATTCCTCTATTTTACCGTCTATGATTCATTTACATTAGGGTGTTACATTTTGGTATCAGAGCAGACCGAAAGGTCCAAGGCCAAGGTATGCTTACCGACTGTAAGCGGTTGTGTGCTTCTGACCGAGTGGTCATCCTGATTGTGATGTTAGTTAAACCTGATTGATATTGACTTATGGATAGGAGGTTGTTCCCCTCCTGGTCTGATTGATTGTGTAGCATATAGAAATAGTATGATGTGCTAAGTTACTAAACATTAGGCTGAAATCCGATCGACTTGGTATACTTATCCTTGAAGGGTGTTAATTTCAGGATAAGGAATGACGCATCGTCAAAGCATGGAGGCTATAGCCACAGCATTCCAACGCTTTATAGACGTGTTTGAGAGGCAGGGTCAGCCTCAAGCTGAGGAGGGCCAAGTGCTGGACCGCTTCCTGAAGACGAAGCTGAGTGAATTTCTAGGAGGATGGAATCCTGAAGCAGCGTTTAAGTGGACTCAGGAGCTGGAAAGAATTTTTGGGGGTCTTCGCTGTACCGAGGCCCAGAAGGTTGAGTGTGCAGTGTACATGCTGCGAGACGAGGCGGAAAACTGGTGGAAGATAGCCAAAAACTGATTCCCTGATGATGATGCTCAGCTGACATGGAACGACTTCAAGACCTGCTTCTTGGAGAAGTACTTCCCCGACATAGTAAGGAGTCGGAACGAGTTGGAGTTTATAGAGTTGAAACAAGGCTCCATGACGGTGGAGGAGTATGCGACCAGATTCGAAGAGTTGTGTCTATTCTACCCACCTTTCTAACAACCTGGGACGGAGAGTTCCAAGTGCCTTAAATTTGAGAATGGATTAAGATCTGATATTAAGAGAGCTTGTAGATACCAAGAGATACAGAGTTTTCCTGCATTGGTAAATAAGTGTAGGATATTTGAGGAGGATGACAGGGCCTATTCGGGCCAGAGCAGCAGAGCTAACCATTCTTTGAGGCCCCAGCAGTCCCGCTTCAAAAGGCCAAGCAACGTTGGTAGAAACAAATCTTTTTCCAGATTTGAGGGACGGAATCAGTCTGAAAGACGACCAGTGGTAGGAGACGAAAAATGTTTCAAGTGTGGAGGAAATCATTATGCCCGAGACTGCAACAACAATGGTGAAATGGTGTGCTTCCATTGCAATAAAAGAGGACACATTCGCCCCGATTGCCCCCAACTCCGTCAAGCAAGCACCAGCGTACGTCCAGGAGGTTTCCAAGGGAGAAACCGGGTGAATGATAACCAACGACTGGGCGGCAGAGGCAACAGAGCCAGGGGAAACATAATGCTTGCTTCAAATAACCGAGAGAAGAATACCGACCAACCATCAGTGGGAAGAACCTACGCCGTCAACGTAGAGGAGGCTGCACAAGAAAATGACCTGGTACAATGTAAGTGCTCACTCGGTAGACATACACTTAATGTTGTTTTTGATTCGGGAGCCACCCATTCTTTTATAGCTGATGATTGTGTAAAACGTTTAAAGTTACCGACTGTGTTTATGGATCGGACTTTGGAAGTGGCCAATCCGACTGGCCCTAAAGTGTTGACATCGTCAGTATGTAAGGATGTGACATTTGTGTTGTATGATCGGAAATTCACTTTCGATTTAGTGTGCATACCTTTAAAGGATCTTGATATTGTGCTCGAAATAGATTGGCTTTCAGCCAACAAGGTGTTAGTGGATTGCAGAAACCGAAGGATAATCTTCCCGAGGCAGCGCAATGAGGACGACACAGCACAAGGTATAACCCAACTGTTTATGATGCTTTGTCTAACCGAGGGTGAGGGTAAAACCCGAGTGAACGAAATTCCAACTGTCTGTGAATTCCCAAAGGTGTTTCCTGAAGACGTACCGAGTGTCCCTCCCAATAGAGAAGTCGAGTTCTCTATAGACCTGATCCCTGGAGCCGAGCCAGTATCCAGTGCACCTTATAGAATGTCCCCAACTGAATTGGCCGAGCTGAAGAAGCAAGTAGATGAGTTACTCGAAAAACAATTCATTAGACCAAGTGTATCACCTTGGGGCGCACCAGTGTTGCTTGTTAAGAAGAAGGATGGTAGCATGAGGCTTTGTATAGACTACCGACAGCTAAATAAACTCACGATTAAGAATCGGTACCCGTTGCCCAAAATTGATGACCTCATTGACCAACTGCGTGGAGCCTCAATTTTCTCAAAAATTGACCTGCGATCGGGATACCACCAAATCCGAGTGAAGGAGTCAGATATTCCAAAGACTGCCTTTAGGACTCGGTATGGTCACTACGAGTATGTAGTGATGCCGTTTGGTGTGACAAACAGCATATTCCACCCGTATTTAGACCAATTCGTAGTTGTTTTCATTGATGACATCCTAATTTACTCCAAGACTCCTGAGGAGCATGAAGAGCATCTCCGAGCGGTACTTCAAGTATTGAAGGAGAAGCAGTTGTTTGCAAAGTTTTCGAAATGCGATTTCTGGATGGATAAAATCCATTTCCTCGGACATGTGATTTCCGAGGAAGGTGTCTCGGTGGATCCTTCAAAGGTGGCAGCTGTAATGGCATGGGAGAGACCCAAGTAGGTCTCGAAGATAAGGAACTTTATGGGCCTGGCAGGTTATTATAGAAGATTCATCGAAGGTTTTTCTAAGTTGGCCTCGCCACTGACTAAATTGACTTGGAAAAACATTCCCTTCGTATGGAGTCCCGAGTGCGAGAACAGCTTTCGAAAGCTAAAGCACAAGTTGACGACTGCTCCAGTACTGGCATTACCTGACTTGCAAGAGAACTTCGTGGTTTACTGTGATGCATTAGGACTCGGATTAGGATGCGTGCTAATGCAGAAAGACCGAGTGATAGCGTATGCCTCTCGGCAATTGAGACCTCACGAGCAGCATTATCCGACCCACGACTTGGAATTGGCAGCTGTGGTGTTCGCATTAAAAATCTGGAGGCATTATTTGTTCGGGTCCAGATTTGAAGTGTACAGTGATCATAAGAGCCTCAGATACTTATTCAACCAGAAGGAGCTGAACATGAGGCAGAGGAGATGGATGGAATTTTTAAAAGATTATGATTTCGAGCTAAGGTACTATCCGGGTAAGGCAAACGTTGTTGCCGACGCGTTGAGGCGGAAATCCCTTCATGTAGCAGTGACGATGGTGAAGGAGGTAGAACTATTGGAACAGTTCCGAGACATGAACTTACATGTCGACATTCCCTCCTCTCGAAAAATGACGATCGGCACGTTGAGGATTGACAATGAATTCTTGAAATCCGTGTACGAGCAACAGCAGTCAGATTCCTACTTGGCTGAGATGAAGGAGACTCAGGCCAAGGGTAAGGATTTGTCCTTGACCGAGGGATCAGATGGAATCCTCCGAGTAAGAAACAGAATATACGTATCGGGTGGAGGAGAATTGAGGGGAATGGTGCTTGATGAAGCCCATAAGAGCTTGCTAAGTATCCACCCGGGTGCCACGAAGATGTACCATGACCTGAGAACCCAGTTCTGGTGGCCCGGATTAAAAAGGAACGTGGCAGAATATGTGGCTCGGTGCATCACCTGTCAGAAGTCAAAAGGGGAGCACCAAAAGCCGTATGGTACATTACAACCCCTAGAAATTCCCGTGTGAAAATGGGACTCAATTGCCATGGACTTTGTCATGGGATTGCCCAAAAATCGAGCGGGCCATGATGCGATTTGGGTCATTGTTGACCGACTAACGAAGAGTGCACACTTCTTGCCTGTGAACATGAAGTACCCGATACATAGGTTAGCTCAGATTTATATTCGTGAAGTTGTCCGAGAGCATGGTATACCGACTTCCATCGTATCAGATAGGGATCCTAGGTTCACATCCCAGTTTTGGACCAGTCTACACCAGGAAATGGGTACGAAACTTTAGCTTAGTTATGCTTACCACCCCCAATCTGATGGGCAATTCGAGCGAACAATCCAAAGCTTAGAGGACTTACTAAGGGCGTGTGTATTAGAGCACAGTGGGGACTGGGAGCAATACCTTCCCCTGATCGAGTTTACGTACAACAACAACCATCACAATAGTATTGGCATGGCACCCTACGAAGCACTGTATGGTCGAAGATGCCGAACCCCGCTTTATTGGTCAGAAACGGGTGAGAGTCTGCTATTGGGACCAGAGATTGTGAAGCAAACTTCAGAACAGATCTGGGTGATAAGAGAAAAGATGAAGGCGTCTCAAGATAGGCAAAAGAGCTACCATGACAAACGCACCAGACCATTGGAATTTTCAGTCGGAGACAAGGTATTTTTAAGGACTTTATCGAGTAAAGGAGTCGGGCGAGCCTTGAAAAGCAGAAAGTTGAGCCCTCGATACATTGGGCCTTATGAGGTGTTGAATCGAGTCGGCTCCATGGCATACCAAATAGCATTACCGACTCATTTATCTCGATTGCATGACGTGTTTCATGTGTCTCAACTAAGGAAGTACCTGCCAGATTCTACTCATACAATGCCTGATGATAAGGTGGAAATCAAGGAAGATCTGACCACTGCAACTATACCGATTAGGATCATGGACCGATCGGTAAAGCGATTAAGGAGTAAGAATATGCAACTGGTTAAAGTGGAATAGCAGCAGGACGGGTATACCTCTTATACCTGGGAGCGCGAGGATGCCCTGAGGCAGCAGTACCCCGAGTTGTTTGACCAAGGTGAGTTACCGACTGAATTTCGAGGACGAAATTCTTTTGAAGTAGGGGAGAACTGTAACATCCCAATTTTTAATAATGTACCGGGTGAATAAAACCATTAAAATAATAATTCCAAAAAGGGGGGGAATTTGTTTATTAATTGCCATTAACTTAAGAAGTGTACTGATTAAAAAGGATGATTGGCTTAGTGGGTGTTGATGGGACTGGGTGACGTGAGCAGACTGCTCCTCACGTTTTCCCACCCCACCATTCCTTCCCTCATGCATGTGTTTATAAGTGGACGATGGCCTTCCTTGCCATTCGTTCTTAAGAATCCCCTGCGAGTTTCTTCTTCTTCTTTCTTCTTTTCTTCTCCTTCTTTGCTCTCTGTTCCATTCCCTGTTTCGAAAACTGAGTGACGGTGCTGCAGAGGAGTCAGAGCTCCCTCACACGAGTAGAAGATAAGCGTCGAAGCAGAAGCAGAAACAGCCCTGCACCACTCGTGGAAGGCAATAGCGTTCAAGTAAAGGCTAAGCGAGTGGAAGCGTTGAGTGAAGCAGCGAGGAAGAGAACTAACACCCAAGCAGAAAAGTCTCTCGGAGTCTCGTAGTTGGTAGGGGAAGCACCTTATATGTTAAATGCATGGGTTATGAACGAGTCTCGAGTGTTGATAATGATGGTTCTGTATATGTTGTATGATATGCTTGCATGTGGAGTACCCGAGTGTAAGATAAGTGAGAGTGAATGTTGCATGTTATTATCATCCTTGAAGATGCATGCGTTGCTTGAATTCAGATACCACAGAACCCGATTGCATGTTATGTTGTGTTGACTGGAATGCTTTGTTGAATTCGTTCATGTTCACATGTATGCATGTGTTGATTAAGTCTTGACACTGTTGTATACCGATTGTATATTATGTTGTGCTGATTGGAATGTTTGTTTGAACCTATTGATCTTCATATGGATGCATGTGTTGAGTAAGTTCTGATACTGCTATACACCGAGTGCATGTTATGCTGAAGTTGATAAGAATGTTGTTAGAAGCTTGATATTGATTGATACCGGTTGCATTAGACTCATATGTTGCTAATAGAGCTATGATGATGATTGCATGGAAGCATGTGTGTGTTAAATTAATACGTGGAATCCTGGAAATGCGTATTACCGACTGCATGTGAAATATGTATAACTGAGTGAAGGTTGTGTGCATGAATTCTATGTTGTGTGATGAATCCGCGTGTGGCGCATGGGATGCGTTGTGCTGGGAGCACGTAGTGTGGGACACTACCATCGGTTATAAAGCGTGAGACGCTATGAAATCCTTGAGTGGGACTCAAGGTAGCCCTTGAGTGGGACTCAGGCTGCATGTGAACACCTCCGTTGGCGTTGAGAGCGTTGGTGTCACCTGTGGGTAAACGGTTGGGTACCTGTAAAATGGCCAAGCAGCTGGGAGCTGATTTGATAGCTGAGAGCTATGTATAAAAAGGCTGAGAGCCTATGTTGCAACGTTTAAACCGATACACATGAATGCGGAACCGAGTGAAATGCTAGGTGCCTTTTAACTGTTGATATTGTTTGGAATTGGTTATATTGCTACTGATGTTGTGTAGAATTAATTATGCTTGTGACGGCGTTAGTGAGATGATATATATATATATATGCTCATGACCGAGTGCATTATTCCGTGTGTATATGCTGTGAATGTTGATTGAAATCTGTTCTAAGAATGTATGTTATGTATTGGAGAGTTGTATATATATATATATATAGCCGAGTGAGGATTGTGGATTCTAACTGATAAATGTTCCAAGGGTGCATTCTAATTCACGGGTCTTAGTATAATACTACTGATTATTGCATGTTGATATTATCGAATTGATGCATGTAAAGGGCCGAGTGATATCTGATGGATTCCGATCGGTATGGATCTTGTGTGTGTTCTGGCTGATTGGTATTGCCCTGACTATAATTGTTGCCATGTATAATTGTGCATATATATATGTATATTGTTGTATAAATATGAGGCAACCTGAGTTAGTATCTATCATTTAAAATTTAAGATACTCACCCTTGCTGTGGCAACTTTCAGTGAACATCTCTCGTAACGAGGATTGGAGGAGGAGCTGAAATGGCAGGTGAAGTGCTGATGCACTATAGAATATCATGACTGTGCATATGCTGTTTATAGTGTTTTGAGTTAAGCTTTGGCCGGCTCGTGTTTTATTGTTAGCCTTTTAAACAGAGTTGAATCCCTTGGAATGGAAGCATGACTTCGTGATTGTAAAATTGTGATATACACTTCTATATGTATATATGCCTATGCTTATGCCATGTTGCATGTCTATCTCATGCTGTGAAATGTCGGGGCGATCCTTATATATATATGTGCGTTCATATTCCCGAATGTGTAGGAAATAACATAACTCAATATGAAGGAAGCCAATTCATGGTCTAGAGGGCGAGTTTACGATTCTGTCACCGAGTGGGAGAGGTTCAGATGTTCTGAGTGAGTGGAATTAGCTAGCTCTGAGTAAGGATTGATGTAGAAGACTGCTCCAACGACAAGCTGTTAGGATTCGGAGTTGAGAGTCTAGAGATGCTTTCCGAGTGACAACTATTAGGATTTCCCCGAGCGTAGAATAATTAATGATACCCGAGTGAAAACTAAGTAAAATACCCCGAGTAACAAAGAGGGCGCGGAGGTTGTTCCGAGTGAGGAGTTCCCATAGATTCCGAGTGAGTGATAATAATGACCATTCCCATATTATTCGTGCATGTGTTCTGATTGTTGAAGCTGTAGAATAAATTACATTTCCGAGTGAACTGAGACCAGCTTCTTCCGAGTGAATTAGACGTTGGAATCCGAGTGCGGAATGCCGAGTGAAATGAGCGGATACCCAGAGAAGCTTTCGCTTGAGCGAGTATGCGTTGCTGCGTGGTTCGCCTAAGCGAATCCCCCTTTCTTCCGCTGTCAACTCCTCTGAATCGGCTTTCTCGCTCTTGTTCTTCTTCTGCTCTCATTTCTTGTGCCAAGGCATTCTGATCTTCTTTTTATTGTGAAAAGAAAATTTTTTTTCCTCTATTTTACCGTCCATGATTCATTTACATTAGGGTGTTACATAGACAACATTGAAGTTTTTAATTGATTGACTTGTATACAATATTGTATTTATATGTTGATGTAGGTTTTGATAATGACACAACAAATGAAGAAATATTAAGGATATTGTCAAGCTATTAAATTTGATGAACAATGACGTGTGATTACAGTCGTGCTTCCATCAAATTAGTATATTAAAATTAATTAATGTAGTACTAGGGTGTCAACCTAGGTCATTCTCTCAAGGATCAACACAAAAATTTAGGAAAATCAAGTTTAAAATTAATTTTTACAAACAAAAATTCAACAAACATACAAATACAATTGAGGGGTTTGATTGATTGGTTGTCACAATTAAAATCAAAACTGTAACGTCCCAAATTTTAAAGAAAATAAATTTATTGGGTAATGATAATTGATTGTTTATGGTCAAATAATTATGGGGATTTTCTTAGACATTAGAGGTGAATTATCGGTAGATTAAGATTTACCAGACCCGCGAGATTTAACAAATGGTGTGGGACCCACTTGATTGGATTAAATAATTGATGGGCCTAGGATGTCTGGAAAATTATTGTGGTTATGATGGTATAGTTGAAATAATTTTTAGTACTAAGGAAACGATTAATTGGATACGACATAGTATATGAAACGGGGAAGATACGAGCCAAAATTGAATTAAAAGAAAAATGAAAATTTCCTTCCTTCTCTTTTCATAGCCGTGTGACTTTTCTCCACTTTGCTACTTTCTTTTGTCCAAAGGACAAAGAGGAATATTGCCCATAGGAAAATGGCATTATGGGGCACCCTTTTACCCAATGGTTATGAACCCAAAAACCTTTACTCTCTCCTCTCTTTTTTCTAACCGGGTACACCCTCTTCTTCTCTCATCTAACCTTCAATTTTCTTCTTCTTCTTCTCCTTCTCTCCACCAACCGTCCACCACCCTTCTCCTTTCTATTCTTGCCAAAATTAAAAACAATGCATGGATTCATGAGGTTTATATAGCATAATGGGGCAAATATTTGGTGGCCTCCTCTCTTCCTCCTCCTTATTTTTGTTTTGGCCTTAGCTTGGACTCTTGAGGTAAGACTTTGAATCCTTCCTCCTCAATTTGTGGTCTATGATTTCTTAAGCTTAAAATGATAATGTTAGAAGCCTTGCATGTGAATGGGTGTTGATTGTGTTGGTAAACCTAGGGTGAAACCCCCAAGCATAAATAGCAGAGGTGTGAGTTGGAATATGGTTTTATGTTGTGGGATGAAAAGAGTTATAGTGACCATGATGATTAAAGGAGATTGATTAAGAGTACTGTTAAATGATTTTAGATGAAAAACCCTAAGTATGATAAATTGGGGATTTTGGCTAAATAGGTGGTCTTGATGATTTTTGGTACCTTAGAATGATTTAATACATGAAAATAAATTTTAAAGGATAAGGGTTGAATATTGGTCTTGATAAAATTGTGAACTAAGTAATGAGTTGCAAATAATGATATATGCATGTATATAGGTATGATGATTTGAGGGATGAGTGCACATGAGTATATATGTGGTTATTGGAATTGATCTTGAGAATAAGTGCATAATATCCATTATGGTGTATTTGGTGGCCTTGAAAGGGGCCTTAGGCCATATATATATACATATCACTTAGGAATTATGAATTCTTAGTGGCCTTAAATGAAGCTAGGATAGCTTATGTTGCTTATGGGTGAGAATGATGGCAAATGGATGACTTATACGAGGATTGGATGCTATATTGATAAGGGATGTAATATTATGTTGTTGGGTATAGTTAACCTTTGAAACTTAGAGAATCTTGGTTTTGGGAAAGGAATTCCTGAAGCCTAACATGAAGATATGAATTCAGAGTTTAAACAAGTCTAGGACTTGATAATGGGTTTTGAGAGATGGAGCCTTGTGATAGTATTAATAGCATATATATTTGTTATGATAGGATTGTGTTCCGGACGATGATGCAGAACGACCGAGGTAATCAGAGCGTTGAGATTACGGTTCTTCTCTCGAGGTAGGAGAGGAGTTTACATTTCAAATCGCATGAGTGAATTAATTGCTAATTATGTATATGTTGAACTCATGCAATGCCTTGCCATGAATGTCTTATATGATTGAGTTGCTGAAGTGATGAATGATGGCTTGGCTTATGTTGATTGTTATGAAAATATATGTATTTATATGATGTTAATGATAAGTGTTTGATGGTCCCTTGGTTGGACATAAATTAGATGATGGTGAAAATCTATGAATGGATGAACTACATAAATTGTAGAGGATTATTTTGAAGCAATTGTATGGAAAAACGAATGAGGGAGTGATGTGAGGTGTAGTTAAAATCTTCCCCTCATAGATTAAATAAGTAAGAGTGATTGATGAGTTGGAATGAGAATTTCTGAGTATAACTGGTTAGAGCAAGTTTTATATGCCTTATGTGATGTGTATGATGTGTTAGTTGTAATTAAATTGGTTTAGAATGAGATTTTATGTGTTGGGTTGGGAAAATTTACATTTCCCTGCATAAGTTCTAATAATCTCGCTTAAGCGAGATGGATTCTCGCTCAAGCGAGAATCCCCTGGACCAGTATTATGGTTTCTGGCTCAATCTCGCTCAGGCGAGATGGTGTTCTGCTCAAGCGAGGTGCGTACAATAAGGCTGGTGAGATACTGGTCGAATCTCGCTCAAGCGGGCGTGGCCACGCTTGAGTGAGCGTGATGGAAATGTGACACTAGGTGAGTCTCGCTTAAGCGAGTGATGAGGTGTATTGTATCTTACTCAAGGGAGCAAGGCTAGAATATTTACTGGATGATTTTCGCTCAAGCGAGCATGAGTCGCTTGAGCGGGCATGAGGGGTCTGATGCTATGACTATACTCGCTCAAGCGAATGGCCATGTGGAAAGGAATCTTGCTCGAGCGAGTGAGCGTGGGGACGCTACTGGAAGCATTTCACTTACGCGAAAGGGGTCGCCCAAGCGAGTCATGCTGATCTCTCTCAACCGAATGTGGGTCTCGCTTGAGCGAGTTGCCCATATTGAATTTTTACTTCATTTCCTTTGAATTGGGCTTATGTTAGACCCTTTTCTCTATATTATATGATACTTGAGGAATAAATATGGGATATATGGACATGGTATGATAAAGTGAAGGTTAGAGACTTAATGATATGCTTGGGGATGAATTAACTATGATATGCTTACCACTGAGAGTGGGACATGATGGAATGATAAAGATAACTTGGTGGTGGGGTTATGAGAGATAACCTAGAATAATTTTAAGATTGATGAGTGAATGAATGGATGACTTAGTGATTGTTATATCTCAATGAATCAAAGATGACATCGGTATTACGTGATGATGAATGAAGTTATGGATCATTTCCTTGAGTAAAGGATGATCGTTAATATTGATAAATTGTTGTGTGCCATTGTGTGTGATACAAGCATGATGTTGTATGTGTGGTATAAAATATGATAATGAAAATGTTGTGAATGCCACACCAATATATATACATATATATGTATACATGAGACAATGGTAATGAATAATGAGATGAAAACCCCCTGAATGAAAGTGTGGTAATATTGATGAATACTATGTAATGATGTGATGCCATTGTGGTTGACTGCAGGTATTGTCTTGCATGTGTGATATGAAATATATATATGTATGAAAGATGTTAACTGAAATACCTCATATAAAACTTGAAAAGAAATGGTTAAAACCAACAATGATAAAATCCACTAAGGTGTATATGGTGGTGTTTGAAACACCCTAATTTAATAAGTAAATAAATACCCAAATAGGGGAAATTTTTCCCAAAATAATACCAAAGACAACCGGGCAAAAGTAAAAGAGGAGGGAGAGAAAGGCAAGGGAAATGAAAACCATTCACAGCGGAAGAATAAAACGCCTAAGCGAACCCAACAGCACCACGCACACTCGCTCAAGCGAGATACGACTCCGCTTGGGCGAGACAGCTCAATTCGCTCGGGCGAGCACTCAATCGCTTGGGCGGAACCACTCAAAAGCCTTCCATCAAAACCACACTCGCTGGAGCGAATCCCACATTCGCTGAAGCGAGAGGTCACACTCGGCATTCGATCACTCGGTATCAAGACATCCATTCACTGAGAGTCAGGGGTTTCAATCGCTAGGAAATAACCCCAACACACATACTTCCCATAACTTAGTTCCTTATATTTTTATCCACAAGGCCATACAATAATCCACTCGAGAAATGAGGGTTATCCCACTCGGTATACATCAAACTTCCCTCACTCGGGATATCACCCAATCAAACGCCGCTTGGGGTATCATCATTTCTCTTACTTTAGAGAACACATAGACCTCCCTTCACCCAGGAGGGGTCTCCACCATCATTTGTCACTCGGAATATCCTAGCCAGATTGACTCGGCATATGATATCTTACTCACTCGGGGAAATTCATTAAGTAAGTCCCACTCGGACTTGCCCAGATCCTAACCACTCGGGATATAGAATCTCATTCACTCAGATTATACATGAATCACATACTTAGCATATATTCCAATTTCAACCATTACAACAACTCTTCCCTCGGAAGAGAATCACTCAGATTTCCCACTTGGGATATTTTTCACTCGGAATCATTCAAGCCTATTCACTCAGAAAAAAAAGCCATATATTTAGCCTCACTCGGCTCGGCTCCCACAATAATGCTTCACCCGGAATTCTTTACCTTAACATTGTTCTATCCATCAATACTCAGCCAATTCCAATACATATTATCATTATTCATTCAACCACTCATCCCAGTCGATAAGAAGCATCAAATCAACATAAAACACTTACATGTATATATCTATTCATACACTCGGAATACTCATTATCTTAACATCATTCATTCATCAGCACCTACTATCCAATACAAGCACAGGTTATCAACGTAAACCATATATGTATATAAACATGCACTCGGGTCATAATAGCTCAGATTACTTGTATATATAAATTTATATTCGTTAAACAACACTGATATTATGAGCCGGCCAAGGCTATAACTGACTAAACGTAATAAATACATTATAAACACTCAACAGTCGGAGTGCACATCACTCGGACTTGAGGCCTTCACACCTTTCCGAGTCCGACCTGCACATGCTGAAAAATGGTGTAGGGGTGAGCATCTTAAATATTAAATGATAGATACTGACTCGGATTGTTCCTTAGTTATGCAACAATATATATATATATATATATATATATATATATATAATTATACATAGCAACAATTAAGGTCAGAACAATACCAATCAATCAGTTATCACTCGGCCATATGCACATATCATTTCAATAACATTAACATAGCAACAACCAGTAACATAATAATGCCAATGAATCATGACACACATAAAACATTTACCGGTCAGAATCCACCATCTATCACTCGGCTATATGCACCTATCATTTCAACAGCATTATCACACACTAACGTAATCAAATTTCAATCAACATCAACAGTACATGTATACAGATTATTTCACTTGGTTCCACATTCGTGTGTAATCGGTTTTCATTCGTTGCAACGTAGGCTCCCAGCCTTTTATTCAGCTCCCAGCTGACTTGGCCATTTTACAGGTACCAAACCGTTTGCCCACAAGGTGACACCAACGCTCTCAGCGCCAACGGCGGTGTTCAGAGGCAGCCCTGAGTCCCACTCAATAGGCCACCTTGAGTCCCACTCAAGGATTTAACAACGTCCCACGCTTTAATAACCGATGGTAGTGTCCCACACTACATGTTCACAGCATTAACGTATCCCATGCGCCACACGCGGATTCATCACACAACACAGAGTGCATATACACAATCTTTCACTCAGCAATACATGCATCACATGCAATCGGTATTAGACATTCTCAGAACTCAATAAATTAATCCAACACACATGCATCTCATGCAATCGGTATCATAACTCAATATATTAATACAATAACACATGCATCCCATGCAATCGGTGTTATACAGTATCAGAAATCAATAAAGTAATACAACAACACATACATCTCACATACAGTCAGCATTTCAAACTCAGAATAGCATGCATGGCACATAAGTCACACGGTAATCATCAACAGCACTTTAGCACATTCCTCTCATTCAACATTCAACACTTCTCAAAACTATCTACATGCAACTCATGGACGAAACTAAACATGCATCGCTTCAACACCTAATCATCATGCATCCGGGTATCATACACTCTTCATGCAAGCACAACACACCACTCAGAACACAGAAACAACAATCATCTGTTAGGAATCCCTAATGTATGAGCAGCGAAAATACAAGGATTCCCATAGGATTTGCAAAGCGCCGTGTTTCAAAGCATAAGACAAACACACAAAGCAAATTGCGTTTTAGGATTACTTCTTGAAGAATATCGAAGCAATCATAGCCTCGTCCTTTAGGAGTCCATACGAGTACTCCCACCAGAAAATGCTACACCTTCAAAATGCTAGTTTGACGGTGTGTAGCTATTGCAACTTTTGCGTATTTTTGTGTCTCTTTAGGGTAGCCGCCTATGAGCATCTTATGCTCTATTTATAGGCTTAGGTTTGACCTAATTTGCTCTCTAAAGAGTGGGCTCTTTACTCATTCTAAATAAGTTAGGCCCAATAGTCTTCTTTTAGTCCAACTAAAATAAAAAGCTATTTTCTGATGGGCTTACTCTATGTGTGTGACCCTATAGGTAAAACACTCGGTTATATTAATAATAAACTATTTTATTATTAATATAAAATAAGAGCGACATCTAGCAATGCATCATTATGTCCAAATATTATTTATTAACAACGTAACCTATAAGTGATAATTATTTTATATGTTTGTTCCTTTTGTCAGGATATCCTAATTGGGCCCAAGGCATGGTCATGTCATCCTTGTACGGTCCAATTTATTTTACTTGATACCGGAGTAGACTTTATCCGAATAAATATCCAATATTTATTCTTTCTAGCATGGCCATGCATTTCCTTAGTCGCACTCCATCAAGTGGCCTATAGATATCACTCCTATCACATAGGAGAGACAAATCCGATCTACATCACTCACATCCCTCTGCATAATTTGTACATTGCCTAACCACAACCTTTATAGTCCTTTTATTACAGAAGACATTTGATTGTATTAAAACAATAAACTCCTTATGTAGGAATCGTAGTGACTTCAGGTCAAAGGACTACATATACCATTATCACTTTGAGAATCGCTTATGACATTCATGTAACGATCCATGCAACGTTCTCATGGTGGGTCTGTTGAGTACATCATTACTCTTAATATGTACCCGTGTGAAGACTCGATATCATTTATATCCATGATCTATGAGATCAGATCATCAGTACATTCACACACTAGTCCTAATGTATTTACATGTCCCCACGTAAATACTTGACTAGGGACATTTTAGGAATAACTCTCATATAACCTATTACTCCAAGGATATGTAAAAAGTTGTTAAACTATTTAACAAAAAATGACTTATTCAAAATGATGCGAACCTATATAGGCTTTTAGTGCATATTTCCAACAATCTCCCACTTGCACTTAGAGCCGATAAGGTTAATGCCCAATGACGTCTACAGTGCCCTTATGCTTTTACTACGTAAGCGGTTTTACTAGTGGGTTCCCAACAATTTTGTTGGTATGCACATTGCATATTTTCACATCTTCTAAAGATGGAACTATTTAAGTATATGCTTGGATTAATCCACTTCTTTATATTGTTCTATGGTTCCATTGTCATCACAGTGGAAACTCATAGGATACAAAACATTTGGAATGATTAAATGTAAATTGACTTCTTTTGTAATTTAACATAGCAAAATACTTAGATTTGTTAGTAGAACCAACGATTGTTTCTTGCTTTGAACCTTTCAAGCATACATCGTAACCATCTTGACAACACATATATTTTGATTGCAATCTTAAGTCTTTCAAATTAATCAAAAATTGACATCGATGTAACCTTTACAACGAGCTCATCTTCCATTTATCAAGATTAAATCCTTAGTCCTTCTTAAGTGTTTAAGGATACTCTTGACTATAGAATGAGAATATTATTAGTTCTAGAAGAAGCATGTCTTCTACATGTAATACTAGAACTATAATTGTGCAGTTACTAACCCTTTTATAGTCATAAGATTTATCTTCATTCTTTAATGAAGATTCTAGCTTCTAAAAGCTTGCTTTAGTCCATAAATAGAACATTTGCAGTTCACATACCTTTCTAGATGTTTTAGGCATAAAAGGCCTTTAGGTTGTGTCACATACACATCCTCAAGATGATTTCCATCTTGATATCTATCTACCATATCTCATAATGCTGGTATACTGCTATAATAAGCAAGATCTAAATGGTTTTTAAGCTAATTGAACTTTGTCAATCTTGCTTTTAAAGGTACTTTTATTACCATCCATGTTTAGTTTTCCTTTTGAAAACCCACTTGCATCCTATAGGTTTTACCCTTTAGGTGCGTCAACCAAGGTTCATACCTTGTTAATATACATGGAACCCATTTCAAATCCCATGGTCTTATGCCATGTCTTAGAATCTAAACTTGCATTGGCCTCTTCATAAGAAGCTTGGTCTTTTAGCAATATGCCTCCTTCCTGATTTATAAGATATCCATATCTTTCAGGTTTGGTGACATATCCTATTTGATCTTACACAAGTCTTGTGCTACCGGAGCTAAGGATTTCACAACACTTTGTGATTTCTGCTCCAAGTCCATCCTTGACTTTTAAATGCTTTGTGATACTTGAATTTCTTCAAGTTCTACCATCCTCCTACTGATTCTTTAAGGGATGTACTCTTATTCAAGAATACAACATTCTAAGCAACAAGCCTTTTATTCTCAGATGGATTGTAGAATTGATAACCCTTAGCTTTCTTTGGGTATCTCACAGAAGACATTTATTTAATTTGGATCTGACCTTGTCAGAGTTGGATGCTCTATAGAAGCATCATAGTTCCAAATTATTAGTAAAGACATACTAGGTTTCTTCCTAGTCCATATCATATATGGTTTCTTTAAGAAAGTCTAAGATGGAACATGGTTAAGTATGGAAATTTTGTTAATAAAGAAACGTTGAAGGAATTAGAGATGTTTGATAATAATCAATAATCAAACTATGTCCAACAAGGTTTGACTTTTCCCCGTAGAGATGCTATTAAGGCATTCCATGAGAAATGAGTTAAGAGGTAATCTCTCACTCTATTAAATAGTTATCAAACTTATAACTCAAATTATTTGCTATCTTGATCTAATCAAGAGCTTTAATTGTCTTGCCAATTTGGTTTTTCACTTCATTATGAATTCTTTGAACTTTTCAAAGACTTTCTAACTTATGTTACATATGTAACATCCCAGTTTTGAAATTAAATGCTGAATGAAGAATGAACCATTAAGACTTGATTTCAACTAGAAATAACTGTTAATTGCATTTAACTAAGTAGGTTAAGCCATTAAAATATAAAAATGGTGGTGGTCAGGGGATGGGGTGGAGTGCACGTGACTGCTGGGCACGCACTCTCCCATCCCACTCTTCTTTTACTGTGCGCATGCACATATATATATATATAAAACGTGAGCCTTTGGTGAAAAACGCACTTGCTATTTCTTCAGACTCCCTCCTCCGTCACTTCATCCTCTACTTCCTCTCTTCGTCTCCATCTTTCTTCTCTTCTCCCACTCTTCGCTCCTGGAGACCTTGGTTGCAGTACTGGAGAACGGACCACACTTCATCCCAGAATCAGGCGCAGGATACGATAAAGCCAAGGAAGACCGAACGAACCAGAAGGAAGACATCGGACCCAACGACAAGAACGGAAAGGTTTCTGAGGTTCTTCTAAAGGTAGGGGGCGCTTGCATGTCGAATGCATGGTCTAAGAACGGTACCGGATGAACGTACTGCGGAGTGTGGGTGTGTGTGTGCATGCAATTATAATCATTAAAACTGATGCATGGTTTAAGATTCTGACAGTGATTTTCGTGGCGATGGTGTAGCCTGTTAGTAGATGATAATGATGAATGATATGCATGGATCTATTTTCTTGTCACTATGAAAATATGTATATGCATGCTCTTAATTGGATTGTTCAATGTTGTTAGTTTGATGACCGATTGTAACATGCGCTGGTGTGATTGACTGATTGATTACGAGTAGTGTGGGAAATCTGTTCTTGCTTAATGACTACGGCGAAGGTGTTTGTGGCGCGATGATGTGTATTAATGAATGTGTTAGTTGCATGAGTGAGAGTGGGGTGACCCATAGAAGGTCAAGAACCCCAAGGGAAACGACTTCCAGTTACCGACCCTGGCTAGATCCCAATAGTGCTCGTGGTAGCCGTTGGAGCTAGAGAAGAGAGTCTCGAGACGCCGTGGGGAGGCCGGTGCCACCTAGTAAGAGCTGAGGGACGAAGGGCCAGAAGGAAAGGGGACCGTAACTGAGAGTCTTTACCCGAGTCGGATCCGCAGGCATGCATATATAAATAAGGCTGATTGTAGTGGTGTATAAATCTATGTATGTGTATGTGTATGACCTTGAATGCATGAATATGTATTTGGATGTGGAATAGACTCTGTGTATTATGTGTGTTATGAATGTTGTTTGAACTGTATGAATTTGGTTGCTTGAGAAAGGTTGAATGATAGCAGAAGCGTGTACTGACGCTGATACCGAGTCTGTGAGTATCATTTTACATGTAAAAGCTCACCCCTGTAGTGGCCATTTTCAGTGAATGTCTCTCGTGAGGAGGATCAGAAGCAGAGCTGGAATGCTGGGCGGAGTGCTGATGCATTTGGAAGGCTTAATTAAGACGTTGTTAGATTAAGCCCTGACTGGCTCATACCGGATGTTAATATTTTGGGGATGAATAGAACCTTATGGACAAGAAGAAGTCCGATTTTGTATTGTAAATATTGACATACACTTTTATGTATATATATGGATGCATGGTTTTGGTGTGAAATGCTATGTGCTGCCTTGTTTCATAATTGTGCTTTATTGGATACGCAGGGACAGTATGATTGAGCAGGTTATAGCCAAGTCTGAGTGAACCGAGAATTGTCTTAGGAAAATTTATGTCGGATACATTGGGCAGAGTCGTACCCCGCCCGAAGTATGGGAGCAATTCACCCCAGCGTGAGGATTCACGCTGGAGCGATGTAGTTATTAGAATAAGACCCCGGTGTTGACCCCTGTTTTGGGCGTGGTGGATGAGTCCGCCCAGGCGTTGTCATAATTAGTTGAGTTGGGCGGAATAGGTTCAGTTGTGTTAAAGAGGAAATTACCTTGTAGTTGTGTTAAAGAGGCGTTATGCAGATTTCGTTTAGGCAGTGTCATACATCGCCCAAGTAACTAGGACAGTTCGCCCAAACGCGTAGAACTATGCTGAAGCAAGTAGATATTAACTCAAGATTCCACCTATGTACCTTCCTTCTCCGTTGTCGCATTATTCCGTCTCGCTGGGCGGTATTGAACATCGCCTGAGTAAGTGAATGTTGTATTATAGTCCGCCCAAGATAAATATACCCCCCCCTAGCCAAGTAGGATGATTCTAACTCCGCCTTCCTACCGAATGCCATGCATGTGAATGTATTAACGTCTTTCCCTTATCTATTTCCCCCCGTTGAGTGACCAGTGTTACTTGAAGGGAAGCCTCCTTGTGAAATATCCTCTATCCGCTGCTGCCTTACCATACTCCGCCTGGACGGTATCAGACCCCGTCTAAGCGAACAAACGGTGTTGAGTAATCCGCCCTGGTGCAGGTGTGTTACGATAAACGCATTGAGCCGGCCCCAGTTTTAGCTTCTCTGTAGGTTGCTAAATGCGTGTGAATGCTCTTCATTCTTCCCTTGCCTGCTCCCTTCCATAACAAATGTTACGTGACTGTTTTGTGAAAAAGTTTACTCATATTTTTGGAATAATTAGTTGTAAGTAATAAGGTGTTACATTTTGGTATCAGAGCGGACCGAAAAGTCCAAGGCCAAAGTATGCTTACCAAGTGTAAGCAGTGGTGTGTGTGTCTTTTGATGGAATGGTTGAAATTGTTCTGATGCTAGCTGACTTGATTGATGTTAACTTGAGGACAAGAGGTTGTTTTCCCCTGGTCCGATTGTGTGTATGACTTAGGCGAATGATATAATGTGCTAAGCTATTAATTGTTGGACTAATAACTAGATCGGTAGTAAGTGGCTCCGTATACTTATCCTTAAATGTCAATTTCAGGATAAGGAATGGCGCATCGTCAAAGTATGGAGGCTATAGCCACAGCATTCCAACGCTTTACGGATGTATTTGAGAGGCAAGGCCAGACTCAACCTGAGGATGGCCATGTGCTGGACCGCTTCCTGAAGAGGAAGCCGAGTGAATTCTTAGGAGGACAGAACCCTGAGGCGGCGTTCAAGTGGACTCAGGAATTAGAGAGAATTTTTAGGGGTCTTCGCTGTACCGAAGCTCAGAAGGTGGAGTGCGCAGTGTATATGCTGCGAGATGAAGTGAAGAATTGGTGGAAAATAGCCAGAAGCCGATTTCCTGAAGATGATACTCAACTGACGTGGAACGATTTCAAGGCCTGCTTCTTAGACAAATACTTTCCCGACACAGTGAGGAGTCGGAAAGAGCTGGAGTTTATGGAGTTAAAACAGGGCTCCATGACTGTGGAAGAATACACGACCAGATTTGAGGAATTGTGCCTATTCTATCCGCCCTTCCAGCAGCCAGGAACGGAGAACTCCAAGTGTCTTAAGTTTGAGAACGGACTGAGATCGGATATCAAGAGGGCCTGCAGATACCATGAAATCTGGAGTTTCCCTGCCTTAGTGAACAAGTGTCGAATATTCGAAGAGGATGACAGGGCCCATTCGGGCCAGTGCAGCAGAGCCAACCAGCACCTGAGGCCTCAGCAATCACGTTTCAAGAGGCCAGGGAACGTGAGGAGGAATGAACCCTTCACTAGATATCAGAATCATAATGACCGAGGGAGACAAATGAGTGGACGACCAAGGTATGGCGGATGCTTTAAATGCGGCGGTGACCACTTTGCTAAGGATTGCAATGATACAAATGTTAAATGCTACCATTGCGGAGAGAAGGGACACGTTCGTCCTGACTGCCCCCAACTCCGCCAGATAAACACCAACGTGCGTCAAGGAGGATTTCAAGATAGAACCCGAGTGAGTGATAACCAACGACCTGGTGGCAGAGGCAACGGAACCAGAGGAAATATGATGCATGCTCCGAACAGCCGAGAGGGGAATACTGGTCCGCCAGCAGCAGGAAGGATCTACACCATCAATGCAGAGGATGTTGCACCAGCAAACGATCTAGTACAATGTAAGTGCTCACTTGGAATGAATACGCTTAATGTTGTTTTCGATTCGGGAGCTACCCATTCTTTTATAGCTGATAAGTGTGTGGAACGGTTGAAGTTACCAACTGTGTCTATGAACCGGACTTTGGAAGTGGCCAGCCCTACTGGCCCTAGTGTGTTCACATCGTCAATATGTAAAAATGTAGCATTCGAGTTGTATGATCGGAGTTTCACCTTCGATCTGATTTGCATGCCCTTAAAGGGTCTTGATATTGTGCTTGGAATAGATTGGCTTTCAGCCAATAAGGTATTAGTAGATTATAGAAACCGAGAGATAGTTTTCCCAAAACAACCCACTGAAGATGGCACGGCACTAGGTATAACCCAACTATTTATGATGCTTTGTCTAACCAAAGAGGAGAGTGAGACCCTAGTGAATGAAATTCCGGTTGTCTGCGAATTCCCAGAAGTGTTCCCAGAAGACGTTCCGAGTGTGCCTCCCAATAGAGAAGTTGAATTCTCTATAGACTTGATCCCTGGAGCCGAACCGGTCTCCAGTGCACCCTACAGAATGTCCTCAACTGAATTGGCAGAGTTGAAGAAACAAGTGGATGAGTTACTTGAGAAGCAGTTCATTAGACCAAGCGTGTCACCATGGGGCGCACCTGTGCTACTTGTTAAGAAGAAGGATGGCAGCATGAGACTTTGTATAGATTATCGACAGCTTAATAAACTCACAATCAAGAATCGATACCCACTGCCTAGAATTGATGATTTAATTGACCAGCTGCGTGGAGCCTCAGTCTTCTCGAAAATCGACTTACGATCGGGATATCATCAAATCCGAGTGAAGGACTCGGACATTCCTAAAACTGCCTTTAGGACTCGGTATGGTCACTACGAGTATGTAGTGATGCCGTTCGGTGTGACAAACGCCCCTGCTGTTTTCATGAATTACATGAACATCATATTCCACTCCTTCTTAGATCGGTTTGTTGTTGTTTTCATCGACGACATCCTAGTTTATTCTAAGACGTCTGAGGAGCATGAAGGACATCTCAGAGCGGTACTCCAAGTGTTGAGGGAGAAACAGTTGTTTACAAAGCTCTCGAAGTGCGAATTCTGGATGGATGAGATCCACTTCCTCGGGCATGTGATTTCCAAGCGAGGCGTCTCAGTGGATCCTGCGAAGGTAGCTACTGTAATAGCATGGGAGAGGCCCAGATCGGTCTCGGAAATAAGAAGTTTTATGGGCTTGGCAGGTTATTATAGGAGGTTCATCGAAGGTTTTTCTAAGTTGGCACTACCCCTGACTAGATTGACTCGGAAGAACGTTCCTTTTGTGTGGAGTCCGGAGTGTGAGAACAGCTTCCAAGAGCTGAAGAATAAGTTGACAACTGCTCCGGTGTTGGCATTACCTGAGTTACGAGAAAGCTTCGTGGTCTATTGTGACGCGTCCGGACTCGGATTAGGATGTGTACTCATGCAGAAAGATCGAGTGATAGCATATGCCTCTCGACAATTGAGACCCCACGAGCAGCATTATCCGACCCATGACTTAGAGCTGGCAGCAGTAGTTTTTGCATTGAAGATCTAGAGACATTACTTGTACGGGTCCAAATTTGAAGTGTACAGCGATCATAAGAGCCTCAAATATCTATTCGACCAAAAGGAGCTGAACATGAGGCAGAGAAGATGGATTGAGTTTTTGAAGGACTATGATTTCGAGTTAAAATACCACCCAGGTAAGGCAAACGTCGTGGCCGACGCATTGAGTCGGAAATCCCTCCACATGGCAGCCATGATGGCAAAAGAAGTTGAGTTGTTGGAGCGGTTCCGAGACATGAACTTGCATGTTGACACCCCTTCCTCTCAGAAAATGACAATAGGTACGTTGAGGATTGCCAATGAATTCTTAAAATCCGTGTAGGAACAGCAACAGGCGGACTCTTATCTAGCCGAAATGAAGGAAATTCAGGCCAAAGGAAAGGATTTATCCTTGACAGAGGGGTCAGATGGGATCTTCCGGGTGAGAAACAGAATATACATACCAAGTGAAGGAAGAATGAGAAGGATGGTGCTTGATGAAGCCCACAAAAGCCTACTCAGCATTCACCCAGGAACCACGAAAATGTACCACGACTTGAGGAGACAGTTCTGGTGGCCCGGACTAAAGAAGGATGTGGCAGAGTACGTGGCCCGGTGTATCACGTGTCAGAAATCGAAGGTAGAGCACCAAAAACCATACGGTGCAATGCAGCCTCTAGAGATCCCCGTGTGGAAATGGGACTCAATTACGATGGATTTTATCATGGGATTACCCAAAAACCGAGCGGGCCATGATGCAATTTGGGTCATTGTTGACCGATTGACGAAGAGTGCACACTTCTTACCTGTAAATATGAGGTACCCATTGCATAAGTTGGCTCGAATCTACATTCAAGAAGTTATCCGACTACATGGCATACCTACTTCCATCATATCGGATAGGGACCCTAGGTTTACGTCCAGGTTTTGGACCAGCATGCATCAAGAATTGGGGACGAAGCTATGGCTTAGTTCTGCCTACCACCCCCAATCGGATGGACAATCCGAGCGAACAATTCAGAGTCTAGAAGACTTATTAAGAGCGTGTGTGTTAGAGTACGGTGGGGACTGGGAGCAGTACCTTCCCTTGATCGAGTTTACGTACAACAACAACCATCATCACAGCATTGGCATGGCACCTTACGAAGCATTATATGGGCGCAGATGCCGAACCCCACTCTGCTGGTCGGAAACGGGTGAAAGTCTACTATTGGGACCAGACATCGTGAAGCAAACCACAGAACAGATCCGAGTGATAAGGGAGAAGATGAAAGCATCACAAGACAGGCAGAAGAGCTACCATGACAAGCGCATCAAGCCATTGGAATTTTCAGTCGGAGATCGAGTGTTTCTGAGAACCTCTCCGAGTAAAGGAGTTGGACGAGCCTTAAAAAGTGGGAAGTTAAGCCCTCGATACATTGGACCTTACGAGGTGTTAGAACGGATCGGCCCCGTAGCATACCGCCTCGCGTTACCAACTCACTTGTCCCGATTGCACAACGTATTCCACGTGTCTCAACTAAGGAAGTATTTGCATGACCCCAGCCACACGATGCCTGACGACGAGGTAGAGATCAAGGAAGACCTAACCACTGTAACTACACCGGTTGGAATCGTGGACCGATCAGCAAAACGCTTAAGAAACAAGAACGTAAGGCTGGTTAAGGTGGAGTGGCAGCAAGGCAAGACCACCTCCTGTACGTGGGAACGCGAAGACATCATGCGACAGCAGTACCCCGAATTGTTTACCTAGGTAAGTACCGACTGAATTTCGGGGACGAAATTCTTTTTCAGTGGGGGAGAACTGTAACATCCCAGTTTTGAAATTAAATTCTGAATGAACAATGAACCATTAAGACTTGATTTCAACTAGAAATAACTGTTAATTGCATTTAACTAAGTAGGTTAAGCCATTAAAATATAAAAATGGTGGTGGTCAGGGGATGGGGTGGAGTGCACGTGACTGCTGGGCACGCACTCTCCCATCCCACTCTTCTTTTACTGTGCGCATGCACATATATATATATATAAAACGTGAGCCTTTGGTGAAAAACGCACTTGCTATTTCTTCAGACTCCCTCCTCCGTCATTTCATCCTCTACTTCCTCTCTTCGTCTCCATCTTTCTTCTCTTCTCCCACTCTGCGCTCCTGGAGACCTTGGTTGCAGTACTGGAGAACGGACCACACTTCATCCCAGAATCAGGCGCAGGATACGACAAAGCCAAGGAAGACCGAACGAACCAGAAGGAAGACATCGGACCCAACGACAAGAACGGAAAGGTTTCTGAGGTTCTTCTAAAGGTAGGGGGCGCTTGCATGTCGAATGCATGGTCTAAGAACGGTACCGGATGAACGTACTGCGGAGTGTGGGTGTGTGTGTGTGCATGCAATTATAATCATTAAAACTGATGCATGGTTTAAGATTCTGACAGTGATTTTCGTGGCGATGGTGTAGCCTGTTAGTAGATGATAATGATGAATGATATGCATGGATCTATTTTCTTGTCACTATGAAAATATGTATATGCATGCTCTTAATTGGATTGTTCAATGTTGTTAGTTTGATGACCGATTGTAACATGCGCTGGTGTGATTGACTGATTGATTACGAGTAGTGTGGGAAATCTGTTCTTGCTTAATGACTACGGCGAAGGTGTTTGTGGCGCGATGATGTGTATTAATGAATGTGTTAGTTGCATGAGTGAGAGTGGGGTGACCCATAGAAGGTCAAGAACCCCAAGGGAAACGACTTCCAGTTACCGACCCTGGCTAGATCCCAATAGTGCTCGTGGTAGCCGTTGGAGCTAGAGAAGAGAGTCTCGAGACGCCGTGGGGAGGCCGGTGCCACCTGGTAAGAGCTGAGGGACGAGGGGCCAGAAGGAAAGGGGACCGTAACTGAGAGTCTTTACCCGAGTCGGATCCGCAGGCATGCATATAGAAATAAGGCTGATTGTAGTGGTGTATAAATCTATGTATGTGTATGTGTATGACCTTGAATGCATGAATATGTATTTGGATGTGGAATAGACTCTGTGTATTATGTGTGTTATGAATGTTGTTTGAACTGTATGAATTTGGTTGCTTGAGAAAGGTTGAATGATAGCAGGAGCGTGTACTGACGCTGATACCGAGTCTGTGAGTATCATTTTACATGTAAAAGCTCACCCCTGTAGTGGCCATTTTCAGTGAATGTCTCTCGTGAGGAAGATCAGAAGCAGAGCTGGAATGCTGGGCGAAGTGCTGATGCATTTGGAAGGCTTAATTAAGACGTTGTTAGATTAAGCCCTGACTGGCTCATACCGGATGTTAATATTTTGGGGATGAATAGAACCTTATGGACAAGAAGAAGTCCGATTTTGTATTGTAAATATTGACATACACTTTTATGTATATATATGGATGCATGGTTTTGGTGTGTGATGCTATGTGCTGCCTTGTTTCATAATTGTGCTTTAATGGATACGCAGGGACAGTATGATTGAGCAGGTTATAGCCAAGTCTGAGTGAACCGAGAATTGTCTTAGGAAAATTTATGTCGGATACGTTGGGCAGAGTCGTACCCCGCCCGAAGTATGGGAGCAATTCGCCCCAGCGTGAGGATTCGCGCTGGAGCGATGTAGTTATTAGAATAAGACCCCGGTGTTGACCCTTGTTTTGGGCGTGGTGGATGAGTCCGCCCAGGCGTTGTCATAATTAGTTGAGTTGGGCGGAATAGGTTCAGACTTTTCCTTCTTCCACAATCTGCTACCGCATATGTACCCTGTAACTTCCCGTTTTCTGAGTGAAGTGCAAAGGGTGAGGATTTACCTAGTGAACCCTTGTCCATACCCGATTGAGGAAATTACCTTGTAGTTGTGTTAAAGAGGCGTTATGCAGATTTCGTTTAGGCAGTGTCATACATCGCCCAAGTAACTAGGACAGTTCGCCCAAACACGTAGAACTATGCTGAAGCAAGTAGATATTAACTCAAGATTCCGCCTATGTACCTTCCTTCTCCGTTGTCGCATTATTCCGTCTCGCTGGGCGGTATTGAACATCGCCTGAGTAAGTGAATGTTGTATTGTAGTCCGCCCAAGATAAATATACCCCCCCTAGCCAAGTAGGATGATTCTAACTCCGCCTTCCTACCGAATGCCATGCATGTGAATGTATTAACATCTTTCCCTTATCTATTTCCCCCCGTTGAGTGACCAGTGTTACTCGAAGGGAAGCCTCCTTGTGAAATATCCTCTATCCGCTGCTGCCTTACCATACTCCGCCTGGACGGTATCAGACCCCGTCTAAGCGAACAAACGGTGTTGAGTAATCCGCCTTGGTGCAGGTGTGTTACGATAAACCCATTGAGCCGGCCCCAGTTTTAGCTTCTCTGTAGGTTGCTAAATGCGTGTGAATGCTCTTCATTCTTCCCTTGCCTGCTCCCTTCTATAACAAATGTTACGTGACTGTTTTATGAAAAAGTTTACTCATATTTTTGGAATAATTAGTTGTAAGTAATAAGGTGTTACAACATAAATCCATACTCATTGACTTTTTCAATTACTATGTTGAAGTATTGAAAAACATATCTAGTTATTGTTCCAATAGGGCCACATACATCGTTATGTATTAGATAATAGATTACTCATCTTTTCAATGAATGAGGTCTCAATTATCTCTCCAATAAATAAGATTTACATGTCTCCATTGATTCCAAAATCAAAAAGAGTCCATATAACCACATTAATGGTATTTAGAAAATGTGTTTCTTATCCATTTGCCTTAGGAGACAATACCATGTAAGTAAGGTTCAAAATCACTTATTTTAACCTACTTTGGCAGTTGTTATAAATGAGTGTTTTGAGATTTAGGATGTGGTATCCATTACTCAATTGTGCATCAACATCCATTTGAAGAAATAAAGTTATTTTATAATAAGAAAAACATTTCTTGTCTAACAAGAAATAATATGCACAATGTCTAGTTCACTAACTAGCCCAATAGGTAAAGATCTTATCTTTATTGTAGCAACTTTTGCTCAATTTTATACAGATTTCTCCACCCTTAACAAGTGATCTACTTCCTTGATCTTTCAAAAATTGAGATCTACTACTAGTATCTGATACTAATGTTAGTGAAGTAAAATAACTTGACTTCTATAACATGACCTGTAGTGGAAGTCTTACTTCCCTTTCTTTTGAACTCCTTCAAGTTCTTTAAACAAATTATTTTAATGTCTTATTTTGGCTAAAACTGGAAACAATTTCCTTTCTTGATCACCTTTTAGACTTCCAGACTAACTTGGCCTTAATAAAGTTTGTATACGGTCATATCGTATATCTCCCATATATTCATATTGCCTTTTATAGCTTAGAGTTTATGCAGACTCTATAGGGTATTCAAGACCACACCATAGATGATATATAAGCCAAACATGACACACTGCTGCTTCATCTTTAATGAAGATAATTCTCAAGTCTCAATACCTATCTAGGCATTTTTTTAGATAAAGTGTCCTTCCAAAGGACAGATTGCAACAAAACAATATTTGGTATATCATGGTTATTTTAAAACAAATTACATGCAAATCTATCACTTCTATTTAAAACATATTTAAATTTTGGTCATTAAATAAATATGTTGTCTCTCACTATTTTGATTCAAAACAAATACCCTCACTGAATCAAAAAAAAATCCCATTGGAAGATTTTTCTAGTGGGCCAAGATCCATATTTGGCCTAATGTTGAGTCATCTTTGGCTGATCGCCCAACCCTTGGTTATTTAGGTAGGAAACACATTTCCAATTGTATCTCATGCAACTCTTGGATGATTGAGTGGGTAATTCTTTACCCTTATTCATCTTATGAATTTAAGCTCAATCTTTACGCCTCTAACTTATTTTCAATCCAATTGAAAAACTTAGTTAAGTTTAGGCCTAATATAAACAATTTGGATATTACAATTATCCCATCGTGTCTTACTAATATAAATGATATCACCCTGCTTTGGTAGGCCCACTATTTATTGACATTAGTCTCGACGAGTGTTACTTATTAGAAGGCGTTTAAACTTAATATTAATGCTTCTAGGTTCTTCAATCTGATTAAAGTTACCTAGATAAGTCCCATAACAAATGGTTGGATAATCCAATTATCCATCATCCTTTACTAATATCAATAAAAGCACCCTGCTTTGGCAGAACCTACACTTTATTGAAACTAGCATTGATGACTGTTGTTTATTAGAACGCGTTTTAGATTGTTCATACCTTTAGGCTTTTCCAATCCAATTGAAAAAAGTCTATTTGAATAAAACTTAATAATACTTGGATAATCCAATTATCCAATCATGTCCTACTAAACATAAATAAAGGCACCCAACTATGACGTGACCTGCACTTTATTTATATCAAGTTAGACATTATTACTTATTGGAAGGTATGATTGTCGGGCTTGAGGGATTTCAATTTTCTTATTGTTCATTACCGACTTTCATTCAACACTTTAACGCAAAATAAAACCCCAAAACATGCAATCAAAAATTATGAGATGGTTATGGTCTTCCTAGAAAATAAAATAAAATAAAATAAACCTAAAGGAACTATGGTGTCTTGACTTCATGAAGTCCTACTTCTTGAAACCACCATCCTCCTAGAGTCACCACTCCTTTGTTCCTTTCAAGGTCATATCCATCACCACTCTAGGTTTCTTCTAGGTCTCCACCTTGTTGGCTTTTCCAAGATTACAATGTAATAAAGAAAACTTGTTTTACATACGAGTGAAAGGTTGAGAGAAGAAATTTAAGAATAGAGCAAGGCACAACACGCAGGTTGTATTTAAAATTAAATAAAAAAAATCTAAGACCATAACCATGTGTTTATATGTTGTTATAGGTTTTGATAATGACAAACAAGCAAAGCAAACGCTCAAGACTCAAAATTCAATCATGAAAATATCAAGGCATTTACTTCAGTGGTTAAAACAAGTGACAAATAGTCTTGTTAAATGCCAAAGGAACAAAGGTTGAAAATCTTGATGATACTGGCACGCTTGAGCGAAGGACCAAGCGTGAATCATGAGAATCAGGTGCCTGGCACGCCCAAGCGTGAAGGAAGCACGCTTGCGCGTAAGGAGCGCTAGCTTAAGCGCGAATAAAGACATGCTTAAGCGTGGACGAGGAACTTGGCGCTTAAGCGCTAGATAAGTCACGCTTGAGCGTGAAGCAATGGAACTTAAGCGCGAGTGTGAGCGTGATGCATCAGGAGTCCAAAAGCTATAAGTCACGCTTGAGCGTGAGTTAGGCTCGCTTGAGCGTGGAACAGAGGGTGACAACACACTTGAGCGTGATAACATGGTTGAGCGCGGATTCAAGCGTGAGCATCAGGGGTCTACAAGCTTAAGCGTAAACAAGGCTCGCTTGAGCGTGAACACGAGGTTCGATTAAGCGCAGGACCAACTCGCTTAAGCACTGGACAAGCTCGCTTGAGCGTAGATTCAAGCGTGAGTAAGCGTGGAAGAGAAATCAAAGGAAATATACATGGTTCGCTTAAGCGTGATTAAACTCGCTTGAGCGAGGAGGCCACTAAATTAATTACAGCATGATGTGCAGTTGAAGATTAAAAGTTCCAAGAAGCAAATTCAAACATCAAGCTACTCTCAGATGATTAACCTATGTCATCATGAGTCAGATAAGTTTATTTAATTTAAATAAGTTATATGAATTTGAATTTGAACCCGTGTTGAATATATGACAGCCTTGCATCGCACTTGGACAAACTGAAACACACTATGAATACAAACATTCCAACATTCTCTGAGCAGATTGCACTCTCGAAGTCTCCACTACGCAAGTTGCAATTTAAGTAACTAAGAACAGACATACTCTCCACTGGTCTAGCTTGCTGTGGAAATTAAATACATGGCTTCACATGTTGCTCCATGTCATCAAAGGAATTTTTAATTGCAAAACAATGCTCCATTCAAATTGTCGAAGAAATTATTTACTGTCTGGACCATGCTTCCATTTGCTATAAATAGGAAGCCTTGCAAAGGATTCAACACACCAAGCATTGAAGCAGTTCCTTTGCTTTCTTCTTCTCTCTCGCTGCATCACTCTCTTCTACTCTCTTAATTGCTCTCTAGTTCTAATTCTTGGATTATTAATTTGAGAGTAAATATTGGTGAGAAAAGTTATTTTCTAGACTTGCTAATTAATTATTTTTAAGAGAGAAAATATTTTCTTGAAGTACTAATATTTGCATATCCTCTCTTTGAGAGTTATTATCTTGTGTAAACTTTAAATTGTATATCCACTCTAGTGAGAGAGTTTCCTTGTACACTTAAACACCAAACTTCATAGAAATTTTGGGTTGGGTTTCAACCTTGTAATTGTGAGATTGAGAGATTGGGTGGGGTGCCCTTGTACTTGTGAGGATTGGATTCTTGAGTGTGGGACACTAGGAAGTTGCAATTGCTTAAAGTGTATCTCTAATCTACAATAGTGGAAATCCTCTAAATGGGTTGCTTAGAGGCGAGACGTACACCGGCGTGGTGGAACTCGTATACATGGGTTTGCAAATCTCTCTTCCCTAAACTCATTTAATTTATGCACTTAACTTGTTTGCTTAATTCATTGCTTCATTAATTGGACTAAGTGCATGATACATTAAGTTGCAAACTATTTTTGAATAACATTGTTGTACTTGGACTTAAGCAACACTCTTGAATCAATCTTTCTAAAGTCCCATAAATTGTTTTGTAACTTAATTGATTCACTATCTAAACTCTTTAAGTAGTTATTAGTTTGTCTTGTGTATTATTTGTTGTTACTTGCAATCTAGTTTATTATCTTAAATAAACATAGTAACAAAAGAATCAATTTCAAGAGCATTCCAAAGAAAATTTTTAATACTCAATTCACCCCCCCTCTTGAGTAATTGAGGCCACTTGGTTAACAAGTGGTATCAGAGCTTGACTCTTGGTAAATCAAGCTTAACGGCTTCAAGAGAACAAATGGCCTCAACCTCATATAACATGTTTCCCGAGGGTGGTGCTACAAATAGACCTCCCGCTTTTAATGGTGAGGGTTATGCTTTTTGGAAAGAAAGAATGAAAATTTTTATGCAATCAATGGATTTAAGAGTGTGGAATGCTATTGAAAATGGTCCCTTTATAACTATGCATATTGTGGATGATAAACAAGTTGAAAAGCCTATGGACAATTGGTCTAGTGAAGAAGAAAAGAAAGTGCAATATAATTATAAGGCAAAAAATCTTATTACTTTAGCTTTAGGTCCCGATGAGTTCTTTAGAGTAATAACATGTAAAACGGCTAAAGAAATGTGGGATACCCTTCAAATAACTCATGAAGGAACTAGTGATGTTAAGGATTCAAAAATTAGCACTTTAACTAGCCAATATGCAAGTTTTAGGATGAATCCTAATGAAGCTATTTTAGATCTTCAAAAAAGGTTTACTTTGATCATTAATCATCTCATTACTCTTGGAAAATCTTATTCTAACAAAGAGCTCATTCACAAAGTGTTAAAAAGTCTTACTAGGGAGTGGCAACCTCTTGTTACGGCCATCAAGCAATCTCCCACTATAAATGAGATGTCTCTTGCAACCTTGTTTGGTAAATTACAAGAACAAGAACAAGAGTTGAAAGATTTAAGACAAGCGAAGGAAGAAGAAAAGACATCAAAGAAGAAAGGATTAGCTCTCAAAGCTACTTCAATGGTTGAAGATGAAACCGAGAGTGAAATTGATGAGGATGAAGAACTAAGCCTATTTGTGAAACGGTTTGGAAAGCTAATGAAGAGCAAGCGCTTCCAAAGGAACTTCAAACCACAAGGTAAGAAATCTAAATTTAAAGAAAATTCTACTTCACCTACTTGTTTTGAGTGTGGTAAGGAAGGACACTTCAAAATGGATTGTCCAAATCTAAAGAAGAAAAACAAAGAAAGAAAAGAAAGAAGAAGAGCATATGTTGCATGGGATGAAAACGAGATAACTAGCTCGGATGAATCGGATAATGAAGAAGCAAACCTTTGTCTCACGGCCAATCACCAAGATGAAGAAAATGAGGTAAACTTTCATGACTTAGATAAGGATGAATTACTTGATGCTCTTGAAGATTTGTATGATAAATTCACAAAAGTCTCTAATAAGCTTAAATTATCTAGAAAAACTAGTAATACTCTAGAAATGCATCTCATGGAAGTTTGTAAAGAAAATGAATCTTTAAAAGAAGAGTTAGTAAATGTTCAAACATGCTCTAGGACCAAACCTTGTGAGTTTGAAAAGAAATGTGATATGCTAGAAACTAAGGTTTTGGACTTGAATAAAACCCTAGAAAAGTTTACAAGTGGTAGAGATAACTTAAATGCACTTCTTGGAAAACAACGTTGTATGTTTAACAAAACGGGACTAGGATATAATCAAGGATCACATGCTCACAAGAAGGAAAAACATTACAAAAATTTCTTTGTGCCTCCTTATAAATCATCTACACCTTTTGTGAAATGCAATCATTGTGGTCTTAAAGGTCATAACTCTTATAATTGCAATGTTAGAAGATTAGGACCAAAAGTAGTGAGAAAAGTATGGGTTCCTAAGGGAACATTTTCACAAACTAACCTACAAGGACCAAACATAAAATGGGTACCAAGCTCTCTAACTTGAATTGTTTTGTAGGTATGTTTTAAGGCAAGTAACACCCATTGGTACTTGGATAGTGGGTGTTCTAAACATATGACGGGAGATAAAAGTAAGTTTATATCACTTACTCCACGAAGCAAAGGATTTGTTACTTATGGAGATAACACAAAGGGAATAATACTTGGAATCAGAAATGTTGGTAAAAATTCTTCCACCTCCATAAATGATGTATTATATGTTGAAGGACTAAAACACAACTTGCTTAGTATTAGTCAATTATGTGACAAGGGCTATAAAATTGTTTTTGAATCAAATGGTTGCATAATTGAAAATAAACTAAACAAGGAGATAAAGTTTGTTGGTCAAAGAGTAGATAACATTTACATGATTAATCTAGATTGCCTTGCTTCAAATGATGTACAATGCTTTATAACTAAAGAGGATGAATCATGGCTTTGGCATAGAAGAATCGCTCACATTCATGTAGACCATTTAAATAAACTTATTTCAAAAGATTTAGTTATTGGTTTACCAAAATTGAAATTTGAAAATAAATTTTGTGACGCTTGTCAAAAAGGAAAACAAGTAAAGGTTTCTTTTCAAGCAAAAAATATTGTTTCAACAACAAGACCTTTACAACTTTTACATATGAATTTATTTGGGCCTTCAAAAATCAAAAGTTTTGGTGGAAACTATTATGGTCTTGTGATTGTGGATGATTACTCTAGATATACATGGACATTGTTTCTTACTCATAAACATGAAGCATATCAAGCATTTAAGAAACTTGCCAAGGTCATCCAAAATGAACAAAATTTAAAAATAGCATCCATTCGAACGGACCGTGGGGGAGAATTTGAAAACCAATCTTTTGAAAAATTTTGTGAAAAGTTTGGCATTAAACATAATTTTTCGGCTCCAAGAACTCCACAACAAAATGGAGTAGTTGAAAGGACAAATCGATCTTTAGCGGAGCTTGCAAGAACTATGTTGAATGAAGCTAATATTTCAAAACATTTTTGGGCCGATGCGGTGAACACCGCTTGCCATGTTATGAATCGTTGCTTAATAAGGCCTATATTAAAGAAAACCCCCTATGAACTTTATAAAGGACGAAAACCAAATATTTCTTACTTTCACATTTTTGGATGCAAATGCTTTGTCTTAAACAATGGAAAGGAAAATCTTGGCAAATTTGATGCAAAGTCTGATGAAGCAATTTTTCTAGGTTATTCATCTACTAGTAAAGCATATAGACTCCTTAACAAACAAACCTATACAATTGAAGAGTCCATACATGTTAAATTTGATGAACTTAACCAAAATCCTCCGAGAAAGGAAGTTGATGATCTTGTAGCTACCTTCCAAGAAATGAACTTGGAAGACAAAGAAGAAGCCAACAATGAAGGAGGTGCAACACAACTTGATAAACAACAAGAATGGGTAACCTTAAAGGATCATCCCTTGGACAAAATCATTGGAGAAATAACCAAAGGGGTAAGTACTCGAAATGCCATTAGAAATGCATGCAATCACTTAGCTTTTGTATCTCAAATTGAACCCAAAAATATTGATGAAGCCATTATTGATGAACATTGGATGTTGGCCATGCAAGAAGAATTAAACCAATTTGAAAGAAATGAAGTTTGGGAACTTGTGCCAAGACCCAATGACCATCTAATAATAGGCACCAAATGGGTTTTTAGAAATAAGTTAGATGAAAATGGTTTAATAACAAGAAACAAAGCTAGACTAGTTGCAAAGGGATACAATCAAGAAGAGGGAATAGATTATGAAGAAACATATGCTCCCGTAGCTAGGTTAGAAGCCATTAGGTTATTGTTAGCTTTTGCATGCTGTATGGATTTTAAACTTTATCAAATGGATGTCAAAAGTGCATTTTTAAACGGCTTTATTCAAGAAGAAGTTTATGTAGATCAACCTCCCGGCTTTGAAAATCATAAATTTCCAAACCATGTCTTTAAATTGAGAAAAGCTTTATATGGTTTGAAACAAGCTCCAAGAGCTTGGTATGAAAGACTAAGTAAATTCCTTTTAGAACACAATTTTGAAAGAGGAAAGGTTGATACTACACTGTTTATAAAACGCAAAAATAATGACATTTTTTTGGTACAAATTTATGTTGATGATATAATATTCGGTGCTACTAATGAAAATCTTTGTCAAGAGTTTGCCAAGATTATGCAGAATGAGTTTGAAATGTCCTTGATGGTAGAACTCACCTTCTTCCTTGGATTACAAATAAAACAAGCAAACGATGGAACGTTCATTAGTCAAACTAAGTATTGTAAGGAACTACTCAAAAGGTTTGAAATGGACAAGGCAAACGAAATAGCCACACCCATGAGTACATCTTGCTATTTAGACAAAGATGAAAAGGGTAAGGACATTGAAATCACTAAATAGCGAGGTATGATTGGATCCTTACTTTATTTAACTGCTAGTAGACCCGATATTATGTTTGCGGTATGCATGTGTGCTAGATATCAAGCATGTCCTAAAGAATCACACTTAACTGCCGTAAAAAGAATTTTGAAATATCTTGTGGGTACTCAAAATGTTGGTTTGTGGTATCCCAAAGGCGTTGAATGTAATCTTTTAGGATATTCTGATTCTGACTTTGCAGGTTGTAAGCTTGATAGAAAAAGTACTAGTGGCACATGTCATTTACTTGGTAGTTCCCTTGTTTCTTGGCATAGCAAGAAACAAGCAAGTGTTGCATTGTCAACGGCTGAGGCAGAATATGTAGTAGCTGGTAGTTGTTGTGCTCAAATTCTTTGGATGAGACAACAACTTCTTGATTTTGGTATTTCCTTGGATAAAGTCCCCATTAAATGTGATAACACCAGTGCAATAAATATATCTAAGAATCCGGTCATGTATTCTAGGACCAAACACATTGAAATAAGACATCATTTCATTAGAGACCAAGTTTTGAAAGGAGATTGTGTACTTGAATATGTTGAAACTTCAAAACAATTGGCGGACATTTTTACAAAACCCCTTCCTAAAGAACAATTTATAAATATTAGAAGGGAGTTAGGAATTTTGGAAATTTCCTAATTGATTTATTTTATCACACTTTCTTACTCTTTGAACAAAATTTTGCAAATCTTTAACTTAAAGATTTCAAACTAATCTTTTCCATAAAAATTTTCATTTCCTTGAACATAATACCTTACTTTGTGATACAATTTTTGAAGAAAATTTATACTCACACTTCCAATAATCTACTTAATGCTTCACAAATCACTTGTCGTATGTATTTAAGACCCTATGAAAGTCCCCATTTACTTAAAACATATTTTGACACAAAGATAATCTCCTATATACATCATGGATCTCAAAAATAAATGGCAAATGACCTTTGATTTTCTTGACTCTCTTGTGCAACAAAATCATTGGCAACTTGCAAAATCTAAATCCTTGTATAAATCCCTTAGTAACATGATTCTTTAAACTTGCGTAAAAAGACCTAGATGAATCAATTCCCATGAGACATTATGTGCTAATATGCTTTCATGATGTATGTTGCATTGTCATCTTATTTCAAAATGTATGCATCTACCTTTAAGTCTTTTTGATGATGCCAAAGGGGGAGAGATATATATAAGAAAGGGGGAGTATGTAAATCATTGTATGTATCCATTGCATAAGAAAGGGGGAGATGATTAAGAGGGAAATAATATATTAAGGGGGAGAGACCTTACTAAGGGGGAGAGACCTTTTATCCTCTCTTGATAACTTATGCCTATAATGTCATAAATATATGGTATCAAACTGCATGTCAAAGGAGGAGTCTTTCTTGAAATATATTTGAACTATTGTGATACTAACACCCCAAGAGACAAGCATTTGTTGTCATCATCAAAAAGGGGGAGAATGTGTTTATATGTTGTTATAGGTTTTGATAATGACAAACAAGCAAAGCAAACGCTCAAGACTCAAAATTCAATCATGAAAATATCAAGGCATTTACTTCAGTGGTTAAAACAAGTGACAAATAGTCTTGTTAAATGCCAAAAGAACAAAGGTTGAAAATCTTGATGATACTGGCACGCTTGAGCGAAGGACCAAGCGTGAATCATGAGAATCAGGTGCCTGGCACGCCCAAGCGTGAAGGAAGCACGCTTGAGCGTAAGGAGCGCTAGCTTAAGCGCGAATAAAGACACGCTTAAGCGTGGACGAGGAACTTGGCGCTTAAGTGCTGGATAAGTCACGCTTGAGCGTGAAGCAATGGAACTTAAGCGCGAGTGTGAGCGTGATGCATCAGGAGTCCAAAAACTATAAGTCACGCTTGAGCGTGAGTTAGGCTCGCTTGAGCGTGGAACAGAGGGTGACAACACGCTTGAGCGTGATAACATGGTTGAGCGCGGATTCAAGCGTGAGCATCAGGGGTCTACAAGCTTAAGCGTAAACAAGGCTCGCTTGAGCGTGAACATGAGGTTCGATTAAGCGCAGGACCAACTCACTTAAGCGCTGGACAAGCTCGCTTGAGCATAGATTCAAGCGTGAGTAAGCGTGGAAGAGAAATCAAAGGAAATATACATGGGTCGCTTAAGCGTGATTAAACTCGCTTGAGCGAGGAGGCCACTGAATTAATTACAGCATGATGTGCAGTTGAAGATTAAAAGTTCCAAGAAGCAAATTCAAACATCAAGCTACTCTCAGATGATTAACCTATGTCATCATGAGTCAGATAAGTTTATTTAATTTAAATAAGTTATATGAATTTGAATTTGAACCCGTGTTGAATATATGACAGCCTTGCATCGCACTTGGACAAACTGAAACACACTATGAATACAAACATTCCAACATTCTCTGAGCAGATTGCACTCTCGAAGTCTCCACTACGCAAGTTGCAATTTAAGTAACTAAGAACAGACATACTCTCCACTGGTCTAGCTTGCTGTGGAAATTAAATACATGGCTTCACATGTTGCTCCATGTCATCAAAGGAATTTTTAATTGCAAAACAATGCTCCATTCAAATTGTCGAAGAAATTATTTACTGTCTGGACCATGCTTCCATTTGCTATAAATAGGAAGCCTTGCAAAGGATTCAGCACACCAAGCATTGAAGCAGTTCCTTTGCTTTCTTCTTCTCTCTCGCTGCATCACTCTCTTCTACTCTCTTAATTGCTCTCTGTTTCTAATTCTTGGCTTATTAATTTGAGAGTAAATATTGGTGAGAAAAGTTATTTTCTAGACTTGCTAATTAATTATTTTTAAGAGAGAAAATATTTTCTTGAAGTACTAATATTTGTATATCCTCTCTTTGAGAGTTATTATCTTGTGTAAACTTTAAATTGTATATCCACTCTAGTGAGAGAGTTTCCTTGTACACTTAAACACCAAACTTCATAGAAATTTTGGGTTGGGTTTCAACCTTGTAATTGTGAGATTGAGAGATTGGGTGGGGTGCCCTTGTACTTGTGAGGATTGGATTCTTGAGTGTGGGACACTAGGAAGTTGCAATTACTCAAAGTGTATCTCTAATCTACAATAGTGGAAATCCTCTAAGTGGGTTGCTTAGAGGCGAGACGTACACCGGCGTGGTGGAACTCGTATACATCGGTTTACAAATCTCTCTTCCCTAAACTCATTTAATTTATGCACTTTACTTGTTTGCTTAATTCATTGCTTCATTAATTGGACTAAGTGCATGATACATTAAGTTGCAAACTATTTTTGAATAACATTGTTGTACTTGGACTTAAGCAACACTCTTGAATCAATCTTTCTAAAGTCCCATAAATTGTTTTGTAACTTAATTGATTCACTATCTAAACTCTTTAAGTAGTTATTAGTTTGTCTTGTGTATTATTTGTTGTTACTTGCAATCTAGTTTATTATCTTAAATAAACATAGTAACAAAAGAATCAATTTCAAGAGCATTCCAAAGAAAATTTTTAATACTCAATTCACCCCCCCTCTTGAGTAATTGAGGCCACTTGGTTAACAAACCATTCACCGCTGGACGTGTTAATTAATCAATTAATAGAGTAATCAATTGTATTTAAAATAAAATAAATTTTAAAACACATAATTAAACACGCGGGGTCATAAAAGGAAAACTACGCAAGGAAGTTTGGCGGCTCTGTTGACCGTTCAACAGACAGGGTCAAGGGGTGTTCCAACCCAAATATTTAGTACTGTAATCAGGTTAGTTCCCAGGAAAGAGAGGTGCGTCCGGAGTGACCGCTTAAGTACCAAGTCTTTCCTAGCCAGAACGTCCCACTGACCATTAACAGCTCAAAATATTCGGTTATGATTTCAAACAATTTGAAATCTTTAATTTTGAAACGGCCAAGATTTAACTTTTAAACCTTATCTTTTGACCCTTATAATTATCCTAAAATAGGAATAGTCAAAGTTTAACTTTTAAACCTTATCTCTAGAGTCTCAACAATCATCCTAATTTTTAGGAACGATCAAGGTTTAAATTTTAGACCTTATCTCTAGAGTTCAAGATATTTTATTTCGAATCCTATTAAATTTGATAAAGATCTTATCTTTAATTTGTAACTTTTACAAATCCTATCAAATTTATTAAGGACTAAATATTTGATTTTAAAATTATTAAATTTAATAAAGATCTTATCTTCTATTTGTAACAATTACAAATCATATTAAATTTAATAAATATGAATCAATTTGTAACTCCTACAAATCACATTAATTTTAAAAAGATCACATATGATGCAAATCCTATTAAAATTAATAAGAATAAATTATTTAAATTTGTAACTCTTACAAATCACAGTAATTTTAAAAGGATCACAAACAATGCAAATCCTATTAAAATCAATAAGAATAAATTATTTAAATTTGTAACTCTTACAAACTTTAATTTTAACAAATAATTAAAAATTTGATTTGTAACTTTTACAAATCAAATTTAAAATATAATATTAAAATTAAATATTTTATTTGTAACATTTACAAATAAATAAAATACCATTACGGCTAGGTTTTAACTTTTGAATCTTAGTTTTCATTACGGCTAGGGTTTAACTCTTAAACTTTCTAAACACAATCTCACATGAACAATTCATATTAGAAAAGAGAAAGCATATAGATGTCATTGCATACAACCCTTGATTTCAATTTAATTAAATAAACATAAAACATGCCTTATAATAAGAACACATATAAAACAATCACCATTGCAACATACAACATGTTCATATAATAAAGCACATCCTAAAAACATGTTCTTTAATTAAAATGTTGAGAAAAGAAATCAATATACATAAAGCAAAATATATTGATATTAGCTTTCAAAAGGTGCAACCCTTGCAACATATCTTATTAAAAATGCAACCCTTGCAACATATCTAATAAAAGATGCAACCTTTGCAAAAGGATTCAACCTTTACAATTCTTTTCATAAAAGAAATTTTAAATTTATTTTTACATGTTCTTTAAACAAATGTTTGCCCAAAACACGGTTTTGCAACCTGGCTCTGATACCACTGTTAGGAATCCCTAATGTATGAGTAGCGGAAATACAAGGATTCCCATAGATTTGCAAAGCGTCGTGTTTCAAAGCATAAGACAAACACACAAAGAAAATTGCGTTTTAGGATTACCTCTTGAAGAATATCGGAGCAATCGTAGCCTAGTCCTTTAGGAGTCCACACGAGTACTCCCACCAGAAATGCTACACCTTCCAAATGCTAGTTTGACGGTGTGTAGCTGTTGTAACTTTTGCGTATTTTTGTGTCTCTTTAGGGTAGCCGCCTATGAGCATCTTATGCTCTATTTATAGGCCTAGGTTTGACCTAATTTGCTCTCTAAAGAGTGGGCTCCTTACTCATTCTAAATGAGTTAGGCCCAATAGTCTTATTTTAGTCCAACTAAAATAAAAAGCTATTTTCTGATGGGCTTACTCTATGTGTGTGACCCTATAGGTAAAACACTTGGTTATATTAATAATAAACTATTTTATTTTAATATAAAATAAGAGCGACATCTAGCAATACATCATTATGTCCGAATATTATTTATTAACAACGTAACCTATAAGTGATAATTATTTTATATGTTTGTTCCTTTTGTCATGATATCCTAATTGGGCCCAAGGCATGGTCGTGTCATCCTTGTACGGTCCAATTTATTTTACTTGATACCGGAGTAGACTTTATCCGAATAAATATTCAATATTTATTCTTTCTAGCATGGCCATGCATTTCCTTAGTCGCACTCTGATAAGTGTTTTGCTTATATTGAGTTTGCTGAAAGAGAATCAAGTTTGTATAATATGAACTCAATGAAATGGATGTGCCAAGTTTAAACACAGAAGTTGTAATATAGTATAGTTGTCGTTCCACTGAGGAGGTGCTAGAATGAAGATCTTAGTTTGAATTGATTAGGCAGAAAGTTTCAGTTTTGATTTGTTGTGAATGTTGCTGAATGAAAAACTGTAAGTAACAAAATAACAGAGGATAGCACTTTGCAAAATATCACAGTAAATGATGTTGGAAAAATCAGTTTTGTAAAACAGGGATTGGCTTCATCACATCTTCACCTCTGTAAGCTGCATAAGTTTCCATATAAGTAAATCGAAAAGATAAGTTCTACGTCACAATCAAAGTCATTTGCATCGATCCCTCGACTACAAAATTCATAAGAATGATTTCCAAACCGCTGATCCCTCAGTCACTTTGGAAACCATTTCAGCATTATCGATCGATTGTTTTGACGTTTGTTGCGTTAGACGCCATCCCTGACTACCTACTCACAACAAGCATCTCTTTCAGGGTCTGCTTTCAAAAGTCACTTCCCAGCATACTCAAGAAAACTTAGAACAAGAAAATAGTGATCAAGTACTTTCAGACATTAAACACAGAAGGAAATACAGAAACTTTATCAAATCTCATTACTCAATGAAAACTTACGACAGCATTACTTCAGTGTTGAATGGATTACAGCCAATCCCATAAGGGAGATTAGTTACTCATGCCTTGCATTTTCACCATCAAAGGAATGAATACAGAAAATGGAAAGTATGAAAATACAGAGGATGAATCTGATGTATGATGTGATAGGAGATTGATGATTCTCCTGATGCCCTGTTTGCAGCTTGCTTTATAGGAGTTTTTGGCTCAGCTTCTCTTACCCACTTGCGTAGAACCCATGCGGCATCTTTCAGAGACTGGTGGAAACAACAGAAAGTGGATGAGTTTGCATCGCATTACGGATGAATAAAGAATTAAGAAGCCCACGCTGTGTGAGTCACGCTTGAGCTTGATGGTCACGCTCAAGCGTGAAGGGTTCTGAAGCTTTTTGATAGTCTTGCGCTTGAGCTTCCTTGTCCACGCTTAAGCGTGGTTCCTTTGTTCAGCATATGCTTGATCCTTCGCTTCAAGCTGGGCATGTCACGCTTTGAGCGAGCTCCTCTATCCCAACATATGTACTCCACGCTCAAGCCACGCTCAAGCGGGATCGAGGTCACGCCCAAGCGGCTCCTTCCCACGCTTAAGCGTGAGATGACCCTGATGCTATCCCTGTTTCCAATTCAGTCACGCCTGAGCTCCATGTTGCCACGCTTGAGCGTCAGTCATGCATGAAGTCACGCTTGAGCGAGCTCGGGCTCACGCTCAAGCGTGAGAGCCTGTTGGTGTGTTCCTCATCATTTCACTTGGGTGCATGGGCACGTAGGCTTTTGTTTCCTCCACGCTCAAGCGTGTAGTGTATCACGCTCAAGTGTCCTTGCTTGATGCTCTTTGTTTCTTCAAAGCTTTTGAAAATTTGTTCACTGATTTTCAAATTTCAAGCTTCTTTTCTTAATACTCCTTTTATAATCAAAATCATGCTCAATTATTTATCAATTTTGTTAAGTTATTCAAAAAATGGGTCTAATTGAGTCATGAATTTAATCATAAAATAAGCACTCATCACACTCCATCAAGTGGCCTATAGATATCACTCCTGTCACATAAGAGAGACAAATCCCATCTATATCACTCACATCCCTCTGCATAATTTGTACATTGCCTAACCACAACCTTTATAGTCCTTTTATTACAGAAGATGTTTGATTGTATTAAAATAATAAACTCCTTATGTAGGAATCATAGTGACTTCAGGTCAAAGGACTACATATACCATTATCATATTGAGAATCGCTTATGACATTCATGTAATGATCCATGCAACGTTCTCATGGTGGGTCTGTCCAGTACATCATTACTCTTAATATGTACCTGTGTGAAGACTCGATATCATTTATATCCATGATCTGTGAGATCAGATCATCAGTACATTCACACACTAGTCCTAATGTATTTACATGTCCCCACGTAAATACTTGACTAGGGACATTTTAGGAATAACTCTCATATGACCTATTACTCCAAGGATATGTAAAAGTTGTTAAACTATTTAACAAAAAATGACTTATTCAAAATGATGCGAACCTATATAGGTTTTTAGTGCATATTTCCAACATCATCAACACCCGGAACCCGTCCATAACCCATGCATTTAAGATATAAGATACCCCCTACCTGGAATAAAGATTCGAGGGGCTCCGAGGGCTTACAGCTCCAATCGGTTGCTCCACTCAGCCCATTCACTGATTCTCAATAGAACGGCCCAGCATCAGTCATCCACCATTACGCTTGGCTATGGAGGAACTCCGAGCCACTCCGCTCACAGCTTGGAAGAACCAGAAGCTCCTCGAGCTAACAATGCCGACCAGTCGTCCTTCGACCGCTCCCTCCAACCCACACAACCACTGGGCTCAGACGCTGGGCTCAGCACTCGGAATGGAGAACTCAAAGTTGTTTCCTCATCCACGAACAATCTGATCTTGCCAGCAATGGAGGGTTCCTGTCTCAGGGCAAAGAAGAAGAAGAGAAATGGTAGAAAAGAGATGTCCAGCGTGAATAAATGAGGGAAAGAGAGAGCTGAAGTTCTTTTATACCACTAAGGGCACATGCGTCCTTTCACCTGGCATTATTATCATTATTATTATTTATTCACTTATTTCTAACCAATCAGCAATTAGCCTAATTAATCATAATTAATCAGCCATTATTTTCTTAAGTTAAATTAATTAAGTTAATTATAATTAACAAGTAATTTTCCACTTTTGTAATTATTATTTTAATGGCTTAATTCCATTCGGTAATTAATTTTAAATTGGGATGTTACAGTGTTGGTGATTATTATTATGATGATTGATGAGTGGCATTTAGGATGTATAGAGTGAGAATGCATTTGATTTGCATTGCATTACATCCATGGCATATCATAGCCGCTGATGTTAGAACGTTAGGGGAGTTCCCTCGGCCGACCCAGTGGGAGGGTGGCTCAGTGCACGAGCAATATGTTGTTTCCCCTGTGACTCGGTGTGTAAGTCACGAAGCCGCCCATGTATTGCTACGGGGAGCTGTCGCGACCGGGATCGCGACGGCACGGCCGACCCTCAAAACGATTTTTTTTTTGATGAAAATGAACAGGGAGTCGCCACCAATATTTTTAGGATAAAATACCGGGAAAACCTTTAATTAAAGCATTGGTCAAAAAATGAGATTTCAGATCCGGGAGTCTAATTACAGGTAAGGAAGGTATTAGCACCTCACAGCTGTCCGTTATAAAAATGGTTACCTCAATTTAATAGCGCGCATTATAATTAACCCAATAATTATTTTAACTTTTCCATGAAAAGAAAATATGCGAGACGACCAAATATATAAAAATAAACAGAAATAAACACGGAATATTTACATGAGATTAACAGGACGTCTCGTCCAAATTAAACTCGCTCCACCCTTTTTTAAAAAATAAGATTAACAGGACGTCTCGTCCAAATTAAACTCGCTCCTCCTTTTTAAAATAAAAAAAATAAAGAATAAAAGAAATAAAAAAAAATAAAAAAAATTGCAATAATAATGATAATAACAATAGTCACACCTTTTATGCTAATTTAAATAGAATGTGTGAGGCACTCATTTTATTAATATCTATCAATCAATAAAGATTAATTGATAATTAAAAAGGAAGGTAAAATCACCGAATAACAATTGATTTAACAGAGAATAAAATAAATACAAGTAAAAAAAAATATAAGGGGAAGAGTGGGACCAGTGTGGTGAGAAAGGAGTTGGATGGTGTTGTGGATGGTGTGGGCGGCGTTGAGGATGGTGTGGGCGGCGTTGAGAGGAAGGTGTTGGGCGGCGTTGAGGATGGTGTGGGCGGCGTTGAGAGGAAGTAGTTGGGCGGTGTATAGGCGGTGTGGAGAGGACGGTTGTGGGGAGTGTGCGTATAGGCGGTATTGAGTGGGAGTGAGGTCGATTGATGTGAGTAGTGATGTATTGGGAGGAGGTGGGGACAATGTTGGAAAAGGCTATAAGGACGGTCTTGGGGCGGTGTTTAGGAAAGTGTTGGGTGGTGCGTAGGCAGTGTGGAGGGTAAGGTGTTGGGCGGTGTTGAGAACGGTGTGGGGACGTTGAGAAGAAGGTGTTGGGCGGTGTGTGGGGGTGTGCGTGTAAGGTGTTGGGCGGTGTTGAGAACGGTGTGGGGATGTTGTTTTTGCGTAGTGTGGGGCGGTATGTGGAGAGGACAGCGTAGGTAGTGTTGAGAGGAAGGTGTTGGGCGGAGTGGAGAGGGCGGTGTCTTGGGGCAGTGTGTGAGGCGGAGTGGAGAGGTTTGTGAGGTTGGTTTGGGCAGTGTGTGGGGCGGAGTGGAGAGGTAGGTGTTGGGCGGTGTGTGGGCGGTGTGGAGAGGACAGTTGTGGGCGAGAGGAAGGCGTTGGATAGTGTTGAGGACGGTGTGGGCGGACTGAGAAGGAGGTTTGGGCGGTGTGTAGAGTGAATGAGTTCTCTTTTAATGACTCTTCCAGGGATCCTTCTTCTTCCTTCGCTTGCAGTATTTATAGAGCATTTGAGGAGCGTCCTGATTGCTTGAACAAACCCGTGACTAGCCTAGCTGCCAATTGGTGAGGATTTTTAATATTTCCTCATTGTCTTCTTGTCAGCCGCCCTTTGAAATTATCAATCAACTTGCATGGTGGTGCTGGAAACGGCCTGGGTCTTTGACAATTAAGGAAAATGAAAGCTGGTGGCAATTCTTTATCATTTTCCACCTTGTCTTATTGCCAACCAGCCTCCGTAATTCAAGGATCCACTTGAGGCTATTTCATTCGGAAATAATCATTTCCGAGTCAGAGTTTTCTCTTTTTTTTTTTTTTTAATCCTTCCTTTTTCTTTTTTTTTCTCTTTTTTTTTATTCTTCTTTTTTTTTCTTTTTTTTTATTCTTCCTTTTTTTTTCTTTTTTTTTTCTTCTTTTTTTTTTTTTGTAAATTTCCCATTCTTGGTGAAAATTGACTGGAACGAAATAGGTGTTCACAGATGCCCCTCTTTACTTCTTTTTCATGAGGAAAAAGCATGAAGTTTCTTCTTGCTTTTTTTGAAATGGAAAGGGAGTAAAGACGTGAACACCATTGGAAAAGTAGAAAGTGAAGGTGTTACTTCTTGATTAACAGAAATGATGAGGATGTTGTCTCTAGGTTGACAGCAAAGGTAAAAGGATGAGGGTGTTGCCTCTCGATTGACTGGAAAAATAAAAGGATAAGGGTGTTGCCTCTCGGTTAACAAGGAAAGTAAAAGGATGAGGGTGTTGCCTCTCGGTTGACAAGGAAAGTAAAAGGATGAGGGTGTTGCCTCTTGGTTGACTGGAAAAGTAAAAGGATGAGGGTGTTGCCTCTCGGTTGACTGGAAAAGTAAAAGGATGAGGGTGTTGCCTCTCGGTTGACTGGAAAAGTAAAAGGATGAGGGTGTTGCCTCTCGGTTGACTGGAAAAGTAAAAGGATGAGGGTGTTACCTCTCTGTTGACAAGGAAAGTAAAAGGATGAGGGTGTTGCCTCTCTGTTGACAAGGAAAGTAAAAGGATGAGGGTGTTGCCTCTCGGTTGACATGACTGAGGCCCCTGGATTGAAAGGGACTAAATCTGGGGGTAATGCCCTAGTTTGGGGTAGTCTGAAAGAATTCTTGGGGCATTGCCTTTTGTCTAAAGGGAAACCTGGGGTGACGCTCCTGTTGGAATTGTTTAGGAAGTGTAGCTCCACTGGGGAAGGATAATTCCTCCTGATAACCTTCATGGTACCACTGGGAAAGTATTAGGTGAGTCGGGACAGAGTAATCTGGGGGTTGTCGGGGAACTGTCCTTCTAAGGAAAGAGAATGAAATCTGGGGAGATGCCCCAGTTTGATATGACTGCAGGTTGTTGGGGGACTGCCCTTTGAAAGAAATCTGGGGAGATGCCCCAGTTTGACATGACTGCAGGTTGTTGGGGGACTGCCCTTTGAAAGAAATCTGGGGAGATGCCCCAGTTTGATATAACTGAAGGTTGTTGGGGACTGCCCCTTGAAAGAAATCTTGGGGAGATGCCCCAGTTTGACATAACTGAAGGTTGTTGGGGAACTGCCCCCTTGAAAGAAATCTGGGGAGATGCCCCAGTTTGACATAACTGAAGGTTGTTGGGGACTGCCCCTTGAAAGAAATCTAGGGAGATGCCCCAGTTTGACATAACTGAAGGTTGTTGGGGAACTGCCCCCTTGAAAGAAATCTGGGGAGATGCCCCAGTTTGACATAACTGAAGGTTGTTGGGGACTGCCCCTTGAAAGAAATCTGGGGAGATGCCCCAGTTTGACATAACTGAAGGTTGTTGGGGAACTGTCCCCTTGAAAGAAATCTGGGGAGATGCCCCAGTTTGACATAACTGAAGGTTGTTGGGGAACTGCCCCCTTGAAAGAAATCTAGGGAGATGCCCCAGTTTGACATAACTGAAGGTTGTTGGGGAACTGCCCCCTTGAAAGAAATCTGGGGAGATGCCCCAGTTTGAGCTTTTTAGTGAGAGGAGTATGATGGACGCTAGTTTGGTAATGGCGAACTCACTGGGGAAAAACAAGTCTTCTTAAGCCTGATCAAAGAAACATCCCGGTTGAGGGAACTGATCCCATTTTTATGGAACTCCTTGGGAGAGATGTTAAGTCTATAGGTCTTGCTGAGAGAAAACTTTGGCGAATACCTGCTTTTGGATGATGGATTTGGCGTCCCGCTGACAAAAGAATGAGTTAGTATAAAAAGACTTACAGGTAAATTTTCCTTGGCGACTGGCTCTTTAAGATAACTCATGGATGAAACAGAAACATCCTCCGACTTTTGGCGAGAGTATTTAGCGGAAATGGTTATGCTTATACCAAGCGAAGTTTGGCGCTAGGAAACATTTCATCCCCCATAACTTTATGCTCTTGTTGTTTCCAATTTCAAAAATTTTTAGGCAAAAACTTGTTTATTCATAAAAAATGAACACATGTAGGATGAAGGGAGATTTTATAAACCTCAGACATGTACAGTGATGTGACAAGGTATATAAAGAATTGAAGGCAAAATAAAAGGAAAAGGCTCATATATCCTCAAATGATCCTCCGCGAGCAATGAGAAACTTGATCCCATATCATGACTTTGTGTTCGTCTTTTGATTTTGCTTCTGAGGGCGTAATTTGACAATGACCCTAATACCCGTTTTGAGCTCCTTTGACTTTGGCTTGAAGGGTTTATGTTGTGGAGTAGAATTTGTAGAACCGCCTTTTTAGGTTTTCGGCTCATCTTGCTGCTCTAACTTTTGCCTAGGTCGCCTTTCCAGGTTTTCAAACTAGCGAGCTCTTTTTTCCTTTTCCCTTTTTTTTTATTATTTTTTTTTATTATGCAAAGTATCTTTTTACTGCATCGGTATTGACAGGCATTGGCAGGTCGTCTCCATCCATATTAGTGAGTATAAGGGCTCCTCCGGAGAAAGCCTTCTTTATAACATATGGTCCCTCATAATTAGGTTTCCATTTCCCTCGAACATCCCTTTGAATTGGCAAAATCTTCTTGAGGACCAAATCTCCCTCTTGGAATTGTCGGGGGCGTACTTTCTTTTCGTATGCCCGCTTCATGCGTCTTTGATACAATTGTCCCTGGCAAAGGGCAGTTAATCTCTTCCCGTCAATTAGATTTAATTGGTCATATTTGGCCTGGACCCATTTAGCTTCTTGCAATTTAGCCTCCATGATCACCCTAAGGGATGGAATTTCCACTTCGAATGGTAGTACAGCTTCCATTCCGTAAACCAAAGAAAATGGGGTTGCCCCAGTTGAGGTTCGTACCGAGGTTCGGTATCCATGTAGTGCGAAAGGGAGCATTTCATTCCAGTCTTTGTAGGTTACTACCATCTTTTGCACTATCCTCTTTATATTTTTGTTGGCTGCCTCAACCGCTCCATTCATTTTCGGACGGTATGGAGAGGAGTTGTGATGGGAGATTTTAAAACTTTCACAAAGCTCTTTCATCATTTTGTTGTTTAAATTTGTACCATTGTCCGTGATGATTTGGTTTGGTAGGCCATACCGGTATATCAGCTCACGCTTGACGAATTTGACCACAACATTTTTCGTCACATTGGCGTATGAAGCTGCTTCTACCCACTTGGTGAAATAATCGATAGCAACCAAAATGAAACGATCACCATTCGAGGCTTTTGGTTCAATGGGCCCAATTACATCCATACCCCACATTGAAAAAGGCCATGGTGCTGACAATACATTTAGGGATGAGGGAGGAGCATGAATGTGATCAGCATAAATCTGACATTTATGACACCTCCGTACGTAAGCAAAACAATCGGCTTCCATAGTCATCCAATAATACCCAGCTCTCAGTATTTTTCTTGACATAGCATGCCCATTTGTATGAGTTCCGAAAGATCCTTCGTGGATATCTTTCATGATCTGGTTTGCTTCAACGGTATCAACACACCGGAGGAGAATGGAATCATAATTCCTCTTGTAAAGCACGTTACCACTCAATAGGTATCCCATAGCTAGCCTTCTCAAAGTTCGTTTGTCATTGTCCGTGATACCTTCAGGGTATTCTTGGCATTGGAGGTATCTTTTGATGTCATGATACCAGGGCTTGCCATCCGGTTCTTCTTCTATGGCCTGGCAATGGGCGGGTTCTTGCTGTTTCTTTACCTCAATGAGAGGCACTTCGTAATCATTGCTGACCTTGAACATAGCAGCTAGGGTGGCTAAAGCATCTGCCATTTGGTTGTCTTCCCGTGGAACATGATGGAAGGTAACTTCATCGAACCTTTTGATCATCTCTTTGATATGAGCATGATAGGGAACTAGTTTATTATCTCTAGTCTCCCATTCATCCTTTAGTTGATGGATAACTAAAGCAGAATCTCCATAAACCTCCAGAACCTTTATTCCCACGTTTAGAGCCGCTTGTATTCCTAGAGAACATGCTTCATATTCCGTAAAATTATTGGTGCAGTCAAAACACAGCCGAGCGTAAATAGGGATGAATTCCTTATCAGGTGAGATTAAAATAACCCCAATTCCATGTCCTAGTGCATTGGATGCTCCATCGAATCTCATGATCCATCTGGTTTCCAGGCCATCTTCTTCTTTGGAAAGAGCCAAGATATCCTCATCTGGGAAATCATGCCGCATTGGTTGATAAGCTTCAATGGGTTGGTATGCCAAGTAATCTGCCAGCGCACTCCCTTTAATTGCCTTTTGGGTGACATATGTTATGTCATATTCTATCAGTAACACTTGCCAACGGGTAATCCTTCCAGTCAAAGCGGGTTTTTCAAAGATATACTTGATGGGATCCATCTTAGACACCAGCCAAGTAGTATGATTAAGCATGTATTGCCGTAAGCGTCGGGCAGCCCAAGCCAATGCGCAACACGTTCTTTCAAGAGACGAATACCTCATCTTACATTCGGTAAATCTCTTGCTCAAGTAGTAGATGGCGCATTCCTTTCTTCCAGTCTCATCATGTTGACCCAATACACATCCCATGGATTCATTCAACACAGTCAGGTATAGGATTAATGGTCTCCCATGAACGGGTGGCACCAAGACTGGTGGCTCCAATAAGTACTGTTTTATTTTTTCAAATGCAATCTGGCAATCCTCATTCCACTGTCCAGGCTGATTCTTGCGAAGCAACTTGAAAATTGGCTCACAAGTTGCCGTCATTTGGGAAATGAATCGGGCGATGTAATTCAATCTTCCCAAGAATCCTCGGACTTCTTTTTCAGTACGAGGAGGAGGCATTTCCAGAATTGCCTTGACTTTGTCAGGATCAACTTCTATCCCCTTCTCATTCACAATGAACCCTAACAATTTGCCGGATCTTGCGCCAAAAGTACACTTGGCGGGATTCAATCTAAGCTTGAATTTCCTCAACCTTTCAAAAAGTTTTCTCAGGTCAGCAATATGCTTCTCCTCAGACCTGGACTTGGCAATTATGTCATCCACATAGACCTCTATTTCCTTGTGCATCTGTCGTGGAAGAGAGTCACCATTGCCCTTTGATAGGTGGCTGCTGCATTCTTTAATCCGAAGGACATTACTTTGTAACAAAAGGTGCCCCACAGAGTGATGAACGTGGTCTTTTCCATATCTTCTGGTGCCATCTTGATCTGGTTATATCTCGAAAATCCATCCATAAATGAGAAGATGGAATGTTGAGCTGTGTTATCAACCAATACGTCAATCTGAGGTAAAGGAAAATCATCCTTAGGACTCGCCCGATTCAAGTCTCGGTAGTCTACACACATCCTTACTCTCCCATCTTTCTTTGGAACGGGAACTATATTGGCTACCCATTGCGGATACTTAGCTACGGCTAAGAAACCAGCGTCGAATTGTTTCTTGACTTCTTCCTTGATCTTAAGAAGCATTTCTGGTTTCATTCGTCGTAACTTTTGCTTGATCGGTGGACATTCCGGCTTTAAAGGCAACTTGTGTTCCACAATGTTATTATCCAGACCTGGCATATCTTGATACGACCATGCAAAAATATCTCAAAATTCCCGGAGTAGTCTAATCAATTCACTCTGCCGTTGTTTGCTCAAAAGGGTGCCTATCTTGACTTCTTTATTTTCTCCTTCATCTCCCAGGTTAATGGTCTCAATCTTTTCCTGATGAGGTTGAATTTCTTTGTCTTCTTGTTCCATTAACTTTGTCAACTCGAGTGAAGGTTCAAAGTCTTCCTCACTATCCTCATAGGCATAATCATTTGGATTATCAGAGTCATGAAATAGAACCGAGTTTTCATTGCTCTTAGAAGAATCGCTTTCAGATCTGCATTTAGTGTTATATCATAATGAATGAAAACAAAGAAAGGCAAGCAAATGGAAGGTTTAAAAGAAAGAGTTTGAACAAAGATGACGTATGAAATCAGACTGCATTCATTTAATTTAATAAACAAGCAAGTTTTCGCCTTTATTACAAAACAGATCCTAAAGCCTTAGGCATAGCAAGAGGATCGACAAGTTTTGAAAACAACAATTACTTTGGCTGAGGATTGATAGTTATGGGGAACTCCATGATTTCCCAGTTGTCTAGTTCTTGACCGGGTAAGCAAGCGTGCACTAATTCCACATCATAGCTGTGTCTGTCTCCAACCATAGCCACCTGACCCGGATATATAATCCCGGCGCTTCTGAAGCTTTGATAGAGGTCACAGATAGGGGTTCTAGCAGTATCGAACTTTTGACCGGTAAGGCAAGCGATCCTTCTCTCCCTTCTTTCTTCTCTCATCCTTTTTCTATCAGCTGCTGTAGGCTTGTATCCTAGACCATACCTATCCCTGTTTTCTGGGAGACATATAGGTTGGGTTCTCCCTTCCAATTCTCGTCCTAACCCCTTTCCCAGCTTGTATCCTTCTCTCAACATTGTCTTTGCAACCATCAGAGGCACGTTTGGGAAGGATTTCTTTGTAATGCTCATTGCATTGGCCACCTCTAAAGCCTGAAATGAGGTTTCAAGGGCTTCCTCAGTCGCTTCAATGTATGGGGTGTTGGCAGGCTTACTAACCAACAAGTCTTCTTCTCCAGAGACAATCACCAACTTGTTGTCAATGATGAACTTCAACTTTTGATGTAGAGTAGAAGGAACTACCCCAGCCGAATGGATCCACGGCTGTCCCAATAAACAACTGTATGCGGGCGTAATATCCATGACTTGAAAAAGGATTTGAAAGGTGCATGGCCCAACTTGTATAGGCAATTCAATTTCTCCCATGACTTCTCGGCGAGTTCCGTCGAAAGCCCGGACTACCATGGAACTGGGTCTCATATGGGTCCCATCAGAAGGCAACTTTGCCAACGTAGATTTTGGCATTACATTCAAGGACGATCCATTGTCAACCAGCACCTTCGCCATGATATGATCTTGACATTTTACGGAGATATGAAGGGCTTTGTTGTGCCCTCTTCCTTCCGCTGGTGTCTCATCATCCGTAAAAGTTAGATAGTTGTTGGCCACAATGTGTCCCACTATGCCCTCGAATTTATCTACCGGCAAATCATGTTTCACATGTGCCTCACTCAAAACTTTCATCAACGTGTTCCGGTGTGGTTCAGAACTCATTAGTAAGGACAACAGAGAAATTTTTGCCGGGGTGTGGTTTAGTTGATCCAACACCTGGTAGTCACTATGACGAATGAATCTAAGAAACTCTTGGGCTTCCTCTTCGGTTACTACCTTCTTTGCTTCACCGGAGGATTCTCCCTTCCCATTCCCTGTGGCTTTGTCAAGTTTTGGTTCTGGGGAAGCATACACTCTTCTACTTCGGGTGACACCCCCGATTCCGGCAATATTCGTGACAGGGGATGATGGAGTAGGCTCAACGGCCTCAGAACTGGTAACGATCACATCAGTACCATACTTCCATGGTACAGTTCGCGAATCCTTGTAAGGGAATGGGGTTGGAGTGTTTACCATGATGACAGTTTTAACAGGGGTTGAAGCCACAGGTGCATTTTTATTATAAAATATGACTAGAGGTTTTGGAGCTCGAACTCGGCCATGCTCTTGTATCATATTTATTATGTTTTCATGATGCCGGCAAACTTCTATGATATGACTGTCCATAAATCCCTGAAGGGTTTTCTGGAAGTCCCTTCGCTTTGCGGACAGGAGGTCATTGCACTCTTTATCCCATGATCCTTCTATCAATCCCATCTTAAGCATATGGGAATGAACGGTTTCCAACGGCATTTGGATGTCCTGAACTTTGGAAATACATTCCTCATCTTTTTCCACAGCGTTAACGCCTTGTCTCCCATGGTTAGGCAAAGGATTGGTGGTCACATTCGGGCTTCCTTCCTTGAAGCTTATCCAATCAGCTCTGATTAAATCTCTTACCTTAAACTTCAATGCCAGGCAATTTTCGATGGAATGTCCCGGTGCACCGGCATGGTAATCACATCGCGCATTTGGGTCATACCCTCTGGGATAAGGTGGTTGAAGCGGTTTTAAAGGACAAGGTGCCACTAAGGTGTTTTCAATAAGATGAGGGAGAAGCTCTGTGTAGGTCATGGGAATTGGATCAAATTGCACTTGAGTGCGGTCATCATTCTGTCTCCTCATGTTTGGATTTGGTGGGTTTATTTGGGGTGGTTGATATGGTGTTTGTGGTGGTACGGGTGGTCGCATGACAGGTGGTCGAAAATGCAGAGGGTTTGGATTTGGAATTGCAGCTACATATGGGTGTGGTGTGTTATGGTAAGTTGACGGAAAGGTGACGGGAGTAGGTGGTCTGAGCTGGTTCCTTCTTTGGTTGAGAGAGACCAGGTTAGTCTCTCCCTCTCTTCTTTTTCCTTCTCCAAAAGAAGGTTTTCTTGCTGTCCCAACCCCAGATGGGCTACGAGTAATCTTCCCCGTTCTCAAGCCATTCTCTATTCTTTCTCCGATAGTGACGATGTCGGAGAAGTGGGAGGAAATGCTTCCAATCATCTTGTCATAGAAAGGTGACTAGAGTGTATCAATAAATGTGGAAATCACCTCCTTTTCTGATAGAGGTGGATCGACTTGTGTTGCTACTTCTCGCCACCGTTGGGCATATTCTTTAAACGTCTCATTATCTTTCTTGGCCATGTTTTGCAACTGTACTCTATCTGGCGCCATATCCAGATTATACTTGTACTGTTGCATGAAAGCATCTGCCAAATCTTCCCAACAGCGTATATGAGATCGTTCAAGGTGGTTGTACCAGGTAAGAGGTGCTCCCGCCAAACTATCCTGGAAACAATGAATGAGCAAAGGGTCATTAGAAGCATGAGAGGCCATCTTCCGACAGTACATGGTTAGATGGTTCTTTGGACAGGTTAGCCCCCGATATTTGGCAAACTCTGGCTTTTTGAATTTGGGGGGAATGACAACATCAGGAATCAGACAGAGTTATGCAGCACTGCCCATTCCAAACCTGTTTGTTCTCTCCATTTCTCGGAATCGCCTTTCCAGGAATTCTAGTCTTCCTTCCTGAGTAGTAGCAGCAGTATTTGGACCCGCAGTGGCATGATGACTGGTATCCCTAACTGGTTGGTTGACATGTGTCGGGTTTGCATTAGGCATTGAGATGTGGGGTCTGGCTGTCGTCTGGGTAGCTTGTGGTTGCGTAACTTGTGCAGGGATTGGATTTGCTTGAGGGTCTCGGATGGGCGGGACACTTGGCTGGGCCGTATGTGAAATCGCCTCTTGATAATCAGGTTCTTCTTGAAGCGGTGGGAAATAACCCTGTGGCAATCCGTAAGGTATGACGTTACCTTCTGCATCTACAAAGATGGGTTGCTGGGCTTCAGCAGTGTTTGGTTTCCTAACATGAATGGTTAGGGGAGGCGCAGCTGGGTTTGAACTTGGTCCCCCAGTGGGACCCTGAGTGGACGGTCGTTGTCTAGTGTCTTCAATTCCTGCTGAAGAATCCCCTTCTGTGACCCTTCTCTCAAGAAGTTTGGCCATTTCAGCCATTTGCTCTTTCAGTTGATTGACTTCAGCTCTCAAACTCTCATTTTCTTGTTCTATTTCAGCCATGAGTCTGGTATTAAGCCGAGTCGCGTAAGGATGTTTACCCGTTATTTCTGAGAAGTCAACAAGAAATTGTTAAAAAGAAAGTAAAAAAAACAGCAAAAGAAAAACAAATGATACGTGAAGCAATCGCGGAATTCAGCCAGTATCTTTCGACTTTTTTCAGAACTTCATTCAAAAGTGATGAGTGGAAATTAACATGAGGTAGTTGTGGGGACATGAAGAAAACTCCTTTTTTTCGGAATACATTACTGCTGCCAGCCTATTTTTATGCAGAAAAAGTAAATTAGCCATTCCTAGCTCGGGCAATCATGGCCCTCATTTTATAAATCCTTTCTCTACAATAATCAAGGAAGGTCACAATTTCTCTTGGAGTGTTAAGAGGATTAACCATCCCCTCAGCTTGCTTGAGTAGGTGCGGGAGGTCTTCCAGAACTCCATTAGCCAAATATGCCAAGTGGGCAAAGCGATTCATCCATGAATGAATATCTTCATTTTGCTGTGTTAGTTCATCTTTCAAAACACGGATAACTTCACCACATTCTTGTTCAGCCTCTATCACACGCCGTCGCTCACCATTTATCTCATGCTGGTAAGCTTCTACCATCTCATCAAGCTGATGCTCTAATCGGCAAACTTGCAATTGCAGAAGTTCTTTCTGTACCAAGACATTTTGCTCGCGCTCTTTGGCTCTTGCCAACATGTCCCTTAGAAGCTGTTTATCAGTCAACATGGTATCTCTTTGCTTGTTCTTCGCTTTTAGTTGAGCATTAGCCGTTCGGAGGCATTGGCTTTTTTTTCTCAGGTAGTCCCTTTCAATTTTTCTTTTCTTTCCAATCTTCCTGATGGTTTGTTTGCTTTCTAAATTCTCCCTTTTCTGAAGGGCACATTCTTGTTGAGATATCAGCAATTCTTTTTCCAATTCCTCATTTTTGGCGGTTAGCTCTTTTATTTTGGCTCTCATTGCCTCTTCTTCAAGGGTAGGAGAGGTAACATGTGCGCCTGTCGGGAGATAGGAGGGACTTTTGAAAGGTAGTTTGACAATGGAAACTCTGTTTAAGACCCATTGGTAGTACTCTTCCTTCACGGCATGGCTTCGACTTCCTAATTCTTTCCCTTGTTTGTGGACTTTCTTCCATACATTTGCTATATCCCGAATGACAGACGTGCAATCCCCCTCTGAGAAATAAACGATGAAAGAAGTAAGGGATTCTCCATCGGGTGATCCAAGTAAGGGATAGGCTAGCTGACGTTTGGCTATGACAGGGTTGTAATTGATACACCCCTGAGTACCCATGAGAGGAACATTCGGGTAGTTTCCACAATGGTGAATTATGGTATCAACCTTCAACCATTGCGGGTACCACCTTACTTTATCAGCTGTGAGTCCTACCAGGTGATTGGCCCATTCACGTCTATTCTTCGCTACTAACTGACATAACTTCAGATCTGAGACTGGACATTCAATTTTGCTGACTTGATGGAAGACATGTGATGTAAGCCATACATATAGAGCAGGTAAACAGCAAATGATTCTCTTTCCACCTCGTGTACAGCAGAAGTCCATGGTGCAGTATATATTTGCCAATATAGCAGTGACAGGATTTTCAGACTTGAACCTATGGGCAAGGAAAACGCCAATAGCATCATAGTCCACATAATTGTCGATATTAGGAAACAAGATAACTCCATAAATGGTGAGAGCTAGAGTATCCATGAAGGCTTCCCAATCTCTTTTCTCAGCTAGCAAGTGCATGTGCTTTTCAAAATACTCTCGATCAAATCCCAGGATCTGATTTCTATTCAGTTGTGCACTTCTTAACACTTCCGGGTGAATCTTTAGGACATTAGCAACAGTAACGATATTTGCTTGACGTCCAAGATGACGGTAAGGTGTTTGTTCTTCTAATGGCATCCCCAGAATTTGTTCGAACTCCTCAACAGATGGAGCTAATTGGAAGTCCCGGAAGGTAAAACAACGGAGAGGTGGGTCATAGAATTGAGTCAAAGCGGTAATTGCCTCGACTTGTACTTCCACTTCTAGCAGTTTTAGGATCCTCCCATATTTCCTTGAGAAAACCATCTTCTGATTCATGTCCAATTTCTTCCCTAATGCTTGTAGGCTGGTGGTATCAACTTTCCTAACCTTAACATACAGTAATTTTTTCAACTCGGGTACATTTCCACCACAACTATCTGATCTCATGTTAATTTCCATATTTCACTCAAAGATACTGGCCAAGCCCTTAATAGCTTCCTGTAGGGACATAAAGAAAAGAAAAATCAATTACTGACATGCTTTGCAAATTAATATTCCCCTAATAACTTTCTTGAAAATATTTTGGGATTTAGGGAAGTTACAATTTGTCGAAACTTGCAATAAATCAAGGATCACACGAGCTATGAACTTTCTGATTATTTTTTCTTCCTTTTTTTTTAGAAATTTCATAACTCCAGATCCTAAGACTTAAGCAAATATAAAAAGAAAGGTCCACTTGCCCATTAGAGGATCACAGGTTAAAAATAGGTTATTCTTTGAAAAAGTAATCCTCTAAACAGGCAAGCGGTCCATTAGTTTGGATTGGAAGAGAAAACGAGAATGAGAAAAGGTATAAGTAAAGTTTGCCCCTTTGTGCCTTAAGGTGGTTTTTTCTGGAGGTCTCCTAATGGTTCTAAAGTTCATCTATCAGTGATACCTCACATTAGGTGGCTTGTTCTAAAACTTCTAAAGGTCACTAGAGCCAAGATCTTATTCATGATGTTGATCACAAATAGTAAGAAGTATACTAAGTGTGAGCACCATGAATAAGTCGAACTCTAGCTGTGGTTCTCACAGTAACCAGACAGGAAGTACATCCCAAATGGCTCTGCTATCAACCTCTCCTAATCTTAAGCTTATTTAGGCCCGGGTATAGGGTCCCACTCAAAAGTGTGTGCAAATTGTGAGTGTAGTGTGTGAAAGAAGCATTCAATACCTGTACCTTACTCATCTTGCACATAGAACAAACACAGAGCAACAAAATAAAGTCGACTACCTTAGGGTTCAATGATCATACAGATATTTACAGAACATAAAGGACAAGATACAAATAAAACAGAGACCAAATAAAATAAAGGCAAAAAGTCAAATAATTAATATGCTAAATTAAAATATGCGCTATCAGATTGACTGGCTTGACTCTCTAGGTCCCCAGTGGAGTCGCCATCTGTCGCGACCGGGATCGCGACGGCACGGCCGACCCTCAAAACGATTTTTTTTTTGATGAAAATGAACAGGGAGTCGCCACCAATATTTTTAGGATAAAATACCGGGAAAACCTTTAATTAAAGCATTGGTCAAAAAATGAGATTTCAGATCCGGGAGTCTAATTACAGGTGAGGAAGGTATTAGCACCTCACAGCTGTCCGTTATAAAAACGGTTACCTCAATTTAATAGCGCGCATTATAATTAACCCAATAATTATTTTAACTTTTCCATGAAAAGAAAATATGCGAGACGACCAAATATATAAAAATAAACAGAAATAAACACAGAATATTTACATGAGATTAACAGGACGTCTCGTCCAAATTAAACTCGCTCCACCCTTTTTTAAAAAATGAGATTAACAGGACGTCTCGTCCAAATTAAACCCGCTCCTCCTTTTTAAAATAAAAAAAATAAAGAATAAAAGAAATAAAAAAAAATTGCAATAATAATGATAATAACAATAGTCACACCTTTTATGCTAATTTAAATAGAATGTGTGAGGCACTCATTTTATTAATATCTATCAATCAATAAAGATTAATTGATAATTAAAAAGGAAGGTAAAATCACCGAATAACAATTGATTTAACAGAGAATAAAATAAATACAAGTAAAAAAAAATATAAGGGGAAGAGTGGGACCAGTGTGGTGAGAAAGGAGTTGGATGGTGTTGTGGATGGTGTGGGCGGCGTTGAGGATGGTGTGGGCGGCGTTGAGAGGAAGGTGTTGGGCGACGTTGAGGATGGTGTGGGCGGCGTTGAGAGGAAGTAGTTGGGCGGTGTATAGGCGGTGTGGAGAGGACGGTTGTGGGGAGTGTGCGTATGGGCGGTATTGAGTGGGAGTGAGGTCGATTGATGTGAGTAGTGATGTATTGGGAGGAGGTGGGGACAATGTTGGAAAAGGCTATAAGGACGGTCTTGGGGCGGTGTTTAGGAAAATGTTGGGCGGTGTGTAGGCAGTGTGGAGGGTAAGGTGTTAGGCGGTGTTGAGAACGGTGTGGGGACGTTGAGAAGAAGGTGTTGGGCGGTGTGTGGGGGTGTGCGTGTAAGGTGTTGGGCGGTGTTGAGAACGGTGTGGGGACGTTGTTTTAGGGTAGTGTGGGGCGGTATGTGGAGAGGACAGCGTAGGTAGTGTTGAGAGGAAGGTGTTGGGCGGAGTGGAGAGGGCGGTGTCTTGGGGCAGTGTATGAGGCGGAGTGGAGAGGTTTGTGAGGTTGGTTTGGGCAGTGTGTGGGGCGGAGTGGAGAGGTAGGTGTTGGGCAGTGTGTGGGCGGTGTGGAGAGGACAGTTGTGGGCGAGAGGAAGGTGTTGGACAGTGTTGAGGACGGTGTGGGCGGACTGAGAAGGAGGTTTGGGCGGTGTGTAGAGTGAATGAGTTCTCTTTTAATGACTCTTCCAGGGATCCTTCTTCTTCCTTCGCTTGCAGTATTTATAGAGCATTTGAGGAGCGTCCTGATTGCTTGAACAAACCCGTGACCAGCCTAGCTGCCAATTGGTGAGGATTTTTAATATTTCCTCATTGTCTTCTTGTCAGCCGCCCTTTGAAATTATCAATCAACTTGCATGGTTGTGCTGGAAACGGCCTAGGTCTTTGACAATTAAGGAAAATGAAAGCTGGTGGCAATTCTTTATCATTTTCCACCTTGTCTTATTGCCAACCAGCCTCCGTAATTCAAGGATCCACTTGAGGCTATTTCATTCGGAAATAATCATTTCCGAGTCAGAGTTTTCTCTTTTTTTTTTTTTAATCCTTCCTTTTTCTTTTCTTTTTTTTTCTCTTTTTTTTTATTCTTCCTTTTTTTTTCTTTTTTTTATTCTTCCTTTTTTTTTCTTTTTTTCTTCTTCTTTTTTTTTTTTGTGAATTTCCCATTCTTGGTGAAAATTGACTGGAACGAAATAGGTGTTCACAGGAGCTACATGTGGCCGACCCTTGTGGGGGGTGGCTCTTGATGAGCAGGTGACCCCGGTGTCCATGGGATCACAGCCGCCATGATTTGAGATCTGGCCGGCTTGCAACACCATATATTGATTATGTTGTTTACCGCGGTCATGGTGAAAATGGCCAGGTGTTGCATTATGGGCGATGTGGTTTGGTACCAGTAAAATTTGGTGATTATGCATGCATTATGATATATGTGTACACATTTTACTACTGCAGTAGGGGCATGGTATGTGATCATGCTTGAACCCACAATCTGGTGTTTATTCCCACAGTCGGATCCGCATTTGTTGTCTATTCCATTGTGCATATGCATTAGCCATAAGAGCATTTGCATATAGCATGGAGATATGCCAAAATATGATGATGATTGAGATGGTGGTATGATGTTGATGAGATGGGTAATTAAATACCTAAAAGACCATATATGATTAATAAATGATATGAGTATATCTAAAATGATGTTGAATATGACGATATGTGTGCTATAGCCCATTATAATGTTGGGCATGATTAATTATGATTGATGATTATGATGATAGCCCATCGTGGCTTTGAGAAAAGACCTAAATGGTTGGCATTGGTGATGTTGGCCCATTGTGACGATGTGATTGATGTGTATATGCTTGCTTTGCTATGAAAAGATGAAATAATATGAATTATGTATATGTTATTGATTTGACAAATTATGATGATTAATGATGCATTTAGCAAAGCATACATGATGTTGATATGCATATGCACATAATTTCAATTGTATTTATATCATCATTTGAAATGTATAACTCACTCTCCCATGTGGTCTACTTTTTAGTATTGACACAGGAATGCCATGGGAAGAAGATATTTTTAAAGTAAAGCTTTTGTGAAGGTAAAATAGTGGTAATGGAATGCCTTGGCCGACAGCGTTTGTAATTTAATGAGTTATGTATAAAATGAATATTATGATGTTGTTAATTATTGATGTTGATGGATGAACTATGAATACGTACAAATGTGGATGATGTATTATTATTGGAGGCATCGGATTTATACCCACTTGGTATATAATAGAATGTCGATTTTGTAATTATTTTAGGAAAGCATAAGTGGTGGAGATATATGAATTTGAGGTTGAACTGGTTATGGTCAATTACGAATATGAATATTGGAGATGTATGTTGCATGACCATACAGATATGTACATACATATATCTTAGGTATTGCATGTTCAGGAAGTTATACGAAAAGATGATGGTTACCTATTAGGCTTATGATATGCCTTTGTGTGCTTGCCGAGCCTTTTTCTCATATCTTCATATATGGGACTAGGCGTATGCCTGGTATACACATTCTTCCGCTGTAAAACTCTGTTGTTTCTGTATACCGTTTCGGGAAACTATTTAACGATCCAGTCATAAGTTACTAAATCTCACTCTTTGGTTTTCTGCTGTTCGAGTCTTGGTGTAGTTGACATAGTGTTTAGAAACTATTTTTGAACGTGAAAAATTTACGCATGTTTTTATTATTTAATTATGACGATTACATTGGGATTCGGGTCTGGAGAACCAGGGTGTTACAAAAACAAAGTAAATATAAAATTTGAAACAATAAATAACAAGCGATTGATTTTCTTGGAGTATTGTAATTAAATTTATCCTTGGTTCACTAAAGATAATTTGTATACTTTCATTACTGTTGATTTCTTAGCTCAATTTGAATTAATTAACTAAGCGTCTTTTTCAATTCATAATTCCTTTACTTTCATTTAAAGATGAATATTTTAATCAAGCATCCTAATTAAGCAAAAGGAGTCAAGATTGTAAAATCTAGGAATTATTAAGCATATGTAAGAACATCGCCTACATACATAATCTATTCTCAAATTATGGAATTAAGCAAACCATAATTATTAAAAGTGATTATGAAAATATTCATTAAGCATGCATATTTCCTTAATCTATTTTAATTTAAAATCTTATTTTATTCCATTTGAATAATTAAACCGATTAAGCATACAAATTTAATTAAACAGAATGGAATTAAATAAGCAGAGTAAGATTGTGAAGAAATAAACAATAATAAAAGCATACTATATTAAAAACAAGAACCTCAAAATTATATTACAATATTCTCCAAGAAAATCAATTTAGGGGTTTTAGCCCTCCATAATTAAAACAAACTAAAAATTAAAAGAACCAAACCCAGAATGAAGAACGAAGGAAAGAAGAAGTAGAAGCAGAGAAGAGGAAGAAGAATGAAATTATGGTGTGAATGAAATGGTCGATTTTGGCTTCTATTTATAGGGGAAGGAATGGTGCCGGATACAATAAAAAATGGACGAGTGGAATGCTAGTGCATATTTAATAAATCTTCAGTGCTGATTCCACTTGATGAATACGTTTCCTGCTATTTTCCACTTGATGAATCGATTCTTCAAAGTGCATAAATCGATTCATCTAGGCAAATACTGGGCAATTTTATCACATGAATTGATTCGTCAGGGGTAGGAATCAATTCCCAAGGCACATGAATCGATTCCTACATAGATGAATCGATTCCCAGGCTTTCTGTAACATCCTAGTTTAGAATTAATTACCAATTAAGGTTAATTACAAAATTAAAATTATTGATTGAATAATAATAATATTAATGCCAGGTAAATTACAGATGTGCCCTTGGTGGTGTTTGGAGGGAGCTTCGGTCCCCTCTCTCCCTTTCTTCCTCGTGATTCCCACGCTGATGGGATTGGAATTGATGGTGATGTGATGGCTAATGGAGTGGGAGAGCTATCACAGAGCAGTGTGATGATGGAAGCTTCAGCTTCACGTTTTATACTCACTCTCTGCTCATTTTCTCTTGGAGGGTACATGGAGAACCACTCTCCATTCTCGTTTGAACTCCCTGGAGACTCTTCTTCTTCGTTGCTGTTGGCCATCTTCGTCTTTTTTATTTTCTTCTCCCACTCAACACTGAGTTGAAACGAGTGCGAACACGAAGTGGAACAGCGTGGCTGTGAGAGAACAGCATGGTGTTGAGTGTTTTGGAGGCTGAGATCCTCCTCTATTCTGCCTAAGCAACGATGGGTGCTTGGAAGCATGGGGTCCTTCACTGTTGGTGAGGACTGGGTTGTTCGTGTGTGGGAACAGCCATAGAATCCTCCACTGGACTGAGTGTGGGGTGACGTTGTGCCTTGGAGACTTGGCATGGAGTGTTTTGGTTGTAGATGTACTCGTGAGGAAGCAGCGTTTGGTTCTTCCAAAAGCTGAGAGCAGAGTGCTGTTTGATAATTGAGCAGGGTCGTTTTGTCGAGAACGAGTGACCAAGGGGCGATTGGTCGGTGCTGCAAGCTCAGGGAGCTTCTGGGATCTTTATTCCAGGTAGGGGGCTAATTTGCATCTCAAATATATGGTTTATGGATGGGTTTCGGGTGGTTTTTCTTTAATGTGTTGTGTCATGTTTGAAATATGTTGATTGATATGTTGTAGTTAAGTATTGGTGTATGAAACACCCAGATTTGTGATCATTGTGGTCTGTGTGATGTTGTCATGATTCCGTCCATGAGATGTATGATGATAAATATGAAATGCTGAGTGAATTCATGGAAATGTTGGCTTTTAATGAGTATGCCGAGTGCATGTATTGTGAACCAGTGTGAATACCGAATGCATGTGGTGTGTAAATGCTGTGCTGGTTCTAGCTATGTTTCTATGTGAATGTATGATATGTTGTGGCTGTTAATGAGAAAGCCGAGTATATGAGTTTATTGTACTAATCCCTGTGTGTGTGATTTTGTGTTTAAATGCATGTGATGCTTGTCATTGAACTTGCGAATGCTGAGTGCATAAGATGGGGGGACTGTTGTGTTATTCCCGAGTGGATATTATATGAAAAGCATGTGATGCTTGTTGTAAATGATAATTCTGAGTGGATGGCTTTGTGATTGCCAAATGCATGTATTATGTTATTGCTATGCCGATCCCTGTTTATGAATAATAATGATAAAATGCATGGGATGCACGTTATTGATATTTGAATGCCGAGTGCATATGTGTGGAAAACATATTGAAAGACCTTGGGTTGGACTCAAGGCAATGCCGAGTGCATTGGCGTTGGACGCCTGATGAATAAGACCGTATGCATCCGATTCGCTACTGGAAATGCTTGGAGCATGTAGCGTTGGACGCTTAATACTGAGTCGGCAATCAGATGAATACGTGTCAAAACATGATGAAAGACCTCGGGTTGGACTCGAGGCAGTGCCGAGTGCACTAAGCGTTGGACGCTTAAAGACCTTGGGTTGGACTCAAGGCAAGCCTACCGGGTTAGACTCGGGGCTTCCCGTAACACTTCCGTTGTCTCTTGGAGTGACTGTGTTACATGTGAGGGCAAACGGTTTGGTACTAGTAAAACGGCCGAATCAGCTTGGAGCTGAGAAAAGGCTTGGAGCCTACGTTGCAACCATAAATATTGATAATAAATAACCGAATCCGGGTGAAATGAATGTGTACACACTTATGATAGTCATTGAGCTCAATGTGAATTGCATGAATATGTGGAATGTTATTAGGAATAACATGATTGATATAGTCTTGAATGACTTGAGTGGAATCCAATTGGATGAATGCATGTATACTGATGTTATTGATGTTATTGCCGAGTGCAATATGATGTTATGGTTGTGATACATGCTGTGATGAATATGAATTATATAGCCATGAATAATTGGTGTGAATTCCGACTGAGTGAATATATGTACATTGGTACTGTTGCCGAGTGCAAGGTGATGTTATGGCTGTGAATATGTGATTGTGAATGTTGTGAATTACTCAGTCTTGATTGAATTGCATGAATCCCGAGTGGATGAAGTTGTTGTAGGGTTCATATTGAATGGCAGAGTGCATTATTGCTGAATGAGATATGTTATTGCATGGTTGAGGATTCAAAGATTAATCCGAGTCAATAACTGTCATTTAATATGTAAAAGCTCACCCCTACTGTGGCTATATTTTTCAGTATATGCAGGTTAGATTGGGAAGGATGAAATAGCCTCAAGTCTGAATGGGGAGCACTCAGATTCTTAAAGTGCACATATAGTATATATATTATGTATAGATATGTTAAGGCCTTGGCCGGCTCTTTGTAAATCGAACGGATTTAATTATATGGGTTGTCTATCGGGATTGTGAACAAGTATACATTGTATGTATATATATTTTACATTGTTATAAGTTACCCGAATTATTCATTATGTGGTGTTGAGAGAATAATGCTAAGTCCATAAATTCCGAGTGGAATATTGTTGGGAGAGCCATTTCCGAGTGACGCTTTATGTGTGGGCCTTTTTAGAGTGATAAAGGCATAATAGATCCGAGTAAGATGTACTTGAGTGGACTACTTTCGAGGGAAGACTAGTCTATATATTACCGAGTGAAAAGTATGGGTAAACCCCAAGTGGGGAAGGGTTTGAATATTCCCGAGTGGAAATCCCGAATGAACCTCTTCCGAGGGAAGAGTTGTTGTGATGGTTTTGATTGAGGTGTATTCTAGGAGTCCTCTTCTGAGTGAACGAGGATATATATATATATATATTTTGAGTGAATTATATTTCGAGTGGCTGAGTATTAAATAAGTCCGAGTGAGACTTCACTTGGTGGATTCCTCCGAGTGATGTGAGGACAGAGGAATCCCGAAGGAAACTTGATTGTGGAGACTCCTTCCGAAGAAATGGAGGTTATGGTGATCTCCGAGTGAGGAAGATCAAATTATGCCGAGTGCAGAATGGATAATGTATTCCAAGTAAATCGTGGTTGAATTATACCGAGTGGTATTGGACTAGGGAAATACTCCAGGTGAGGGAAGCTTATGGATTCCGACTGGAATAACCGAGGGAATCATTTCCCTAGTGGAGATTAAGACGCTTCCGAATGAAGCATGTATATGGGCTTACTGAAGTAAATTAAGTATTTGGCTAAGTGTTAGTGTACCGGGTGAAGCATGACCCGAAGTGGTCAAACCCCAAGTGGACTTGGGACTAAATTCCGAGTGAGGAAATTACCGAGTGCGGGTGTTCGCTTCAGCGAACAAGGCGTTCGCTCCAGCGAGAAATGGACTCGCTCAAGCGCTGTATTCCGCTGGGCTGTGCGACCGATGCTGGGTCTTGCCAATGTGTGGCATTTGGACCCGGTATTCCCTTTCTCTGGTCGGCTTTTGCTTCCCCTTGCCTTAGTTTGTTTTTAATTTACCCCGACTCTTAATCTAGGCTGATTATGAACGTTTTGAATGTTCTAAATTTTGGAAAAAATTTCCCTAGTCTCGGTTTTATTCTTTATTAAGTCGGGTTGTCTCACTTTCAAATACTCATGAATCGATTCACAACTGTATGAATCGATTCCCATGAGGCATGAATCGATTCCCTGCTATGATTTCATATGGGAATCGACTCCCAAGTTGGTGAATCGATTCCCAGACCTGTTCTGGTGCTTTTCTTTGCATTTTTGACCATTTCTTGAGGCGTGTCTTCTTCTGTTTGACCTGCGGTAATTATTTTTCAATTGCAGGCTCAATCATACACTACAAAACAAGAAAAACCAACATTTCATTATTTTCTTTAAAAATTAATCCTTAATTCATTTTAAAATCAAATATTAAATAAAGCTCAAATGATGAAAATATGTTAAAATGCAATATATTACACAATAAGTGATGGCAAATTATACACATTTAAAGTGAGGAATTAAGGATAAATCATGCATCATCAAATACTCCCACACTTATTCTTTTGCACTCCCGGGTAAAATTAGAATAAAAAAAGTATCATAATTTTTTGAAAACATTAAGTTGAAAACAATAACACACAGAATTGGCATGCTTGTCATGAAATATTAGGAATATACAGAGAAAGAAGAGTTATTCAATCATGCAAAATACAAAGCATCAAGATATATATGAAAATCATCCAAACACTTAGGCATGTGAGAATTAAATTAAACTGAAAAGAAAATCATAAGTGACAGAACCTCACAAGACATACTCTCAACTCTCAAGTGTTTTAGGTTTGTGTATACACTCAAAATATTTCCAAAAAATAGATAGTCCCATAAATTTGGCAAATTTCTCAATTCCACAATCAACGCAAATGCATGTATAGATCGACAGGGCTTATTAAGGTTGTAATGTGGCCAAGGTAAAGATTTAGAAATTAGTTTCATATGCCATAAAGAATGATGGAGTAATTAATTTAACAGTCAAATAGTGAGGTAAAACATTTAATCATATTTGGTCACAATTATCAATATCATCATCTTTTTTCTTTTTTTTCTTTTTTTAATATATATATTTTTTTCTTAATGTTTTTTTATGTAATTGCATAATACTTAAACTAAGAGTTGCGACTCCTTTTATCACACTCCCACACTTATTTTAATGCCTATTTTTGACTTGATTCCAAAGCTCCAACATCTTCTTTAAGTAGGTGTATAGCTTATTTGAGCTGTAACAAAGAAATGGTTAAATAGGCTCAAAAAGGCTAACAAAAGATGATTTGTTTATGGTAAGCTTATATGGCTAGTGGCTTAATTGAACAAAATGCTTATGTCCTTTCAAATACATGTATATGAGTTTCAAGTATCATCAAGAAATAAGACAAAGATTGAGATGTAAGTATTCAGGAATAAATCATACATGAAAGAATTTAGATGGTATAAAGTGATCCATCAAATTTTTAAGATTCAAAAATCTCACAAGGTATAATTCTATAATATATGATTGTCTCTCAATTATCATGTCATTCTCAACATACCAAAAATGCTTGAGTTCAAATCATAACATATCATTAAGCTCATATCAAACATGAAAGAAATTACTTGTTACTCATGCATATCCTTAAAATTTCAATAAAACATGTCATTTTAAACAAAAACACACACAAAAACCTTTATTTTTTTATTTTTATTTTTATTTTTTAAATAATAATAATCATAAAAACAATTTCACTCAAAAAACAACACATAACAAAATATTATACAAGAATAATCCCACCCCTACACTTAAATCATACATTGTCCTCAATGTAAGGCAGAGCATACAAAATAGACAATAGAATGAAAAAGTAAAGAGATGGGTAAGAAAACTCTCTCAAGGGGGTTCAAGAAGTGGTTCCCCCAAAGCATACTCCTCCATTGTGACATCTACAAGTGAAGGATTTTCATGAAATGTCTTCAAGCGTTGTCCATTAACCTTGAAGCTTTTATTGGAGTTTTCACTTTTTATTTCAACAGCTCCATGGGGAAATACATTAGTGACAATGAAAGGTCCTTCCCATTTGGAGCGTAATTTTCCAGTCATCAGTTTCATCCGATAATTAAATAGTAACACTTTCTGTCCAGCAGTAAACTCCTTTCTAGCTATTGAGCTATCATGGAATTTCTTTGTTTTCTCCTTATAGAACTTCGACTTCTCATAAGCTGCCAAACGGATCTCATCAAGCTCATTCAATTGTAATTTTCTTTCCTCACCTGCTTGATCAAGTGCTAAGTTGTAAGCTTTTACAGCCCAATAAGCACAATGCTCAATCTCCACTGGAAGATGACATGCCTTTCCAAAAACAATTCTATAGGGAGACATTCCTATAGGTGCCTTAAAAGTTGTCCTATGTGCCCAAAGAGCATCATCCAGTTTTCTACTCCAATCCTTTCTGTTAGGCTATACTATCTTCTCCAGGATTCTTTTGATTTCTCTGTTAGAGACTTCTGCTTGTCCATTGGTTTGGGGGTGATATAGAGTAGAGACTCTATGAATAACCTCATACTTCCTGAGCATAGCTTGCATGGTCCTGTTACAGAAGTGTGTTCCCTGATCACTAATGATTACTCTCGGGATGCCAAACCTGTAAAAAATTTAGGATCTAACAAAATCCATAACAACTCGAGCATCATTAGTTCTGGTGGCTTTAGCTTCCACCCATTTAGAAACATAATCTACAGCCAATAAAATATAAGTAACACCAAAGGATAGAGGAAATGGACCCATAAAATCAATGCCCCAAACATCAAATACTTCACAAAACAACATAGGTTGTTGAGGCATCTGTTGACGCCATGTGATAGTGTAACATCCCGAATTTTATAAAAATAAGTGTTTAATAAGAATGGCAAATGGTTGAATATGAGGATGATATATGAGAATATGTATTGAATATTATGAAAGTATGTACATGTTTAATTTTAATGTCATGATTGAAAAATATGTCTGGAAATTGAATGATTATCAGGGCTGTCATGTGTAGAAATGGGACGGATGTATGGATGTATATATATATATATATATATGTAATATGAGAGTGGAAGATGTGATTTAAATGTGTGATTAATAAGTTGGGGTGAGAATTTCTAAGTAAGAATGTTTAGAACCAGTTGGATGAACCCTATATGACGTATGTGATGTGTTGGATATGAGTAAATTGGCTTTGAATGTGATTTTATATGCTGAGTGGTGGGAGCTTTCATTTTCTACGTAAGTGCTGATATTCTCGCTCAGGCGAGAAGGGATCTCGCTCAGGCGAGGATCCCCTGTATTGATGGAATGGTCTCTTGACCAAATTCGCCCAGGCGGGTGAGTTGTCCGCTCAAGCAAGCTGTATATTACGCAGTTAGAGGAGTTACTGGACGCATCTCACTCAAGCGGGCATGGCCGCGCTTGAGCAAGCTAGTGAGGAAACGGTCACTGGACATTTTCCGCCCAAGCGTGTGTGAGTGGCTTGAGCGAAATTGTGAAGTCTGATACTGGATGGTGCTCACGCAAGTGTGACTGGTATGGTTATGTTTTGACCGAGTGTATGGAGAGCAAGTGGGACTCTGGACGAAATTCCACTTGAGTGGGGACTTAGAAAATAATACATGATTTGTGGTTAATTTCAGAGTGAAATTCTGAGTGACATATGTCCTAGTCTTTCCCTTCCGAGTGAATAAGGTATAATACGAGTGGTTAAGATGTGAGTAAGTCTGAGTGGGACTTAATTTGGTAAATCTCTCCGAGTAAGTAGAGGTCAGAGTAATTTCCGTCTGGAACCAGATTGTGGGGGACCCCTTCTAAGGGAAGGGTGGTTTATGAAGTCTTCGAGTGGAGTCCCGAATAGGGAACTTCCGAGTTCAGCATAACCTATTCCGAGTGAGTGACCTATTGGGTGAAGTTTGGTCTCTGGAATATTTACCGAGTGGAATCTCATGTGAGTGAGGGCTCGGATTTGGAATGCGTTTACCGAGCGGTAGTTGTGTAAGAGAGGACCCGGTCTGGACTGTTTTACCAGGTGGAGGACCGATTGAGTGATGGTCGGTCTTGAAATTAATTACCGAGTGGAGGACCATAAGAGAGAAGAGTCGGTGTTGAGATGAATGGCTGAGTGGTAGCCGATCAGGTGTTGAATAAGTTTTGGGAATAAAATGCTGAGTGAGTGATGTTATATACACTCCGAGTGAATGTTAAGTATAAATTCTGAGTGAATAAGATTTCATGTATTTTGAGTGGCTAAGTGTTACGTTATTCCGAGTGGAACTTGATTAAGGAGTTTATTCCTGAGGAATGAATGGTTAAGGTATTCTCCGAGTGAGAGGAGGTATGAATACCGAGTGGAAGACCCAATTAGTGATGAGTCAGTTTTAGAATGATTACCGAGTGAAAGATTGATTGAGATGACTCGGATTTGGATTGAAATTGCCGAGTGAGAAACTATATGAGTATGAGTCGGCCCTGAATGACTTGGTTGAATGGAAAGTGGATCGGTCTAGATTATTATGTCAAGAGGGAAGCCGAGTGTGAGATGACTCGGATCCGGATGAATTTAACCGAGTGAGAACCGAAGGAATGTTGTGTCGGTTTTAGGGGAAATTCTGTGAACAGAAACCCGAGTGATAGGAGTCAGTTTTAGTGGGACTTTGCTGATTGAAAACCCAAGTTGAGTAAAACCGAGTGATTGGAAGAACGACCTCGGGTCGGATTCCGCTTAAGCGAGTGGATACCTCGCTCAAGCGAGTGAATGTGAAATTCCTTACTGGACAATTCTCGCCCGAGTGAGTGGCTAGTTGAAGGGAGCCTCGCTCGAGCGAATGCACTTGGGAATGCTTACTGGAACGTTTCCGCCCGAGCGAACTGAGACGCTCAAGCGAGATGGGCTGTCTCGCTCAAGCGAATGTGGGTTTCGCTTGAGCGAGTGACACCCTGATAGTATTTTCCCCTCTTTTCTCTCGGTTTGAGTATGTTAGCCCTTCTTTTCTCGGTTCCGATGGCTTGGACTCTTTTCCCCTTACTTTGTTAGATACCCGAGGGGATGTAAAAGGATATTAATGTAAATATAACATGGCATGATGAATTATTGGGTTGCCATCTTAATTATAAAGTAACGGTGAGATTTTAATAGGGAAGAAAATATTAAATCATAAACTCTCACTTTCTTCCACTTTCACATCACTTCTTCCTCTCCTTTCTTCACTCTTCTTCTTCGTCTTCTTCCCTTCTCCATCTCCTCTTTTCTTCTCTCCAAAAACCAAAAACTGTGTGGAGCTCTCTTACCCTCTCCCATATTTGTTTTCATGGAGGCTCAAAGGAGAAGCTCATGGTTGGATCCTCTTCCACTCTTCTCCTCTATTTTCATGCAGATCTCTCTTTTCCTTGGGAGATCATGGCCAACTCTTGGGTGAGGTAAGTTCTTCACTATTCTTTATGAGTTTATGCCCTAGATTTTGGGTTCTTGGTTTTGGAGGAGTATTTATGGCATATGGGTTGTTGGGAGAGCATTAATGTGGAACCCTAAGGTGGGGTGGCTTAAATGTGAGCCTTTATGAGTATCTAATAAGGCACTTAAGATTAATGTTGGAAGGTGATGAGAAATAAATGGGTATTAATGAGTGTTGTTGGGTTTTAGTGAAACCCTAACTCTAATAAATTGGGTAAAGTGTGAAATATGAATAGAATGTGGGTTTAATGACATTGGAGAATGATATTAATGATGAGAGATGACCATTGGTGGTGATTCATGAACATGGGCAAATGTTGTTTGAGTTTTGATGAAAAACCCTAAGTGGAGTGATTTGGGGGTCTTGATTAAATAAGTGATTTTGATGATTTTTGATGTCTTAGAAGGAATTGTAAGAAGGGAATGAACCTTTAGAATCATTGGGATTGGTTAATGAGGTTAATGATATTTTAGACTATGTTCATGAGGTTGTGTAAGATAATAAATACTATAGGGACTTGTTAATTGATGATGGTCTTGATTGGGGCCAAGAGGCTTATAATAAATTTGAATGAAATTTTATAATGAGGATATTTGAAGAGTTGAGGTGAATTGAAAACACATCATGCAATGGATGAGATAATAATGATGTGGGATTTAGTTATCCTTTTAAGATCTAGAGGATCTTGGCTTTGGGAAAGGAATTCCCGAAGCCTAATACAATTGCATAAGTTGGTGTTCATCAAGTCTAGGACTTGATGTTGGGCTTTATGATAAGCTAGCAAATGTTTAAGAATTATGAGGAATACCTTGAGATGGCTTATTAATTGTATGAGTGCATATGTATATTATGTAGATTGTATTCAGGGTGATGCAATGGAGCATTCGGAGCATTGGACTAGTTTCGGCTCTTCCCTCAAGGTAGGAGAGGAGTTAACATTCAAATTGCATGAGTAAATTTAATAGTGATTATTGTATGTGTTGGATACTCATGCTTGGCTTGCCATGTATATGTATTAAATTAATTGAAATGGCAATTTGATAATTATTGAGAATTATTATGATACCCTTGTGAGGGATACAAGTAATTAACTTGCATGTGTGTGAGGCAATGATGGTTGTTATATATATATATATATATATATATATAATCCGTAATACCTTGTTGATATGATGTATGGCTTGATATTATGATTGTTCGCTATGCCTATTTGATATCCATGTGTGGATTGTTATGAATGATGGTTGTGGCCATTGGATGCCAATTATTTGAGCAATGTGCCTTGAGGAGCTTTGTAAATGATTATGAATAATTATTAAGATGCCGAATTAAAATATATACCCTAATCGAGAGGGTGAGAAATCCTTGTGAGATTGTTGGGCATATGCATTATTGCACTGTTGCATTTATGGCATAGCATGGCATTGATATGCATTATTATTGAATGAATCACCTTGCGGGGTGCCACGAAGGGTATATCCCTGAGTGAAGAGGAAGTTGTCCTATTGTTGTTGAATAATATGGAATATATCACCTTGCGGGGTGCCACGACGGGTAAATCCTGGAGTGAAGATGATGTTGATCATAATGTGAATATACCACCTTGCGGGGTGCCACAACGGGTAAATCCCGGAGTGAAGATGATGTTGACCATAATGTGAATATATCACCTTACGGGGTGCCACGATGGGTAAACCCCGGAGTGAAGATGATGTTGATCATAATGTTGAGTATATCACCTTGCAGGGTGCCACGAGGGGTGTATCCCCGAGTGATGATGGTATTGTGATAATTATTGTGAAGAAAATCACCTTGCGGGGTGCCACGAGGGGTGTATCCCTGAGTGATGATGGTATTGTGATAATTATTATGAAGAAAATCACCTTGCGGGGTGCCACGAAGGGTGTAACCCTGAGTGAAGATGCTATTGCATGAGTTATTATTAAAATGAACATATCACCTTGCGGGGTGCCACAAAGGGTGTAGCCCTGAGTGATGATGATATTATGATATTTATCGAAATGAATCACCTTGCGGGGTGCCACGAAGGGTGAATCCCTGAGTGATGATATTATTATTAGAATTATTGAGAAATAAATGGTATGGTGGTTGTGATCACCTGTTGATATGGAATCGGATCCATTGTATATTTGAGATAGGATGACCACGAGTGATGAGAAACCCCTTGCGAGGAGGTATTGAATAAAAGATAAAACGAATCAATGATGATAATGATTGAGGATGCCCTTGTTGATAAGTGGCAAAGAGATTATGTTTGTGATTGTGTATATGTTGTGCTTATTTATGATATGAATTGCGATTCATGAGGCTTGTATGCCTATTATAATGATGAGATGATATATGAATGATAATTTGATGATTTGATAGCAAAGCACACATGATGTTTGTATGCATATACACATGATCACAATATATATTATTCGTCATTTTGAATGTATAACTCACTCTCCCATGTGGTCTCCTTTTTAGCATTGTGATGCAGGTTACATTGGGATGAGTTCGTATTTAAAGATCAAGCTTGGGTGAAGGTAAATAGTGGTAGAGGAAGTGCCTTGGCCGGCATCATTTATGAGCCCTTGTGTAATGAATGAATTAATTATGAGAATGTAGATGATTTATAGGTTTTGAATATGTATAAGATAATTCTTGAATTGTGGATGGTAAATATATATATAGAATGTAGGAGATGATTTACAGTGTATTGGGAGAAGATTTCTGTGTGTACATGTATATATATATAGTTATACCTTAGGCCTTGCATGCTTATAAAATTAACTGTAGAATGATGATGGTTGTCTAATAGGCTTATAATATGCCATTGAGTGCTAGCCTAGCCTTTTCTCATATCGCCATATATGGGACTAGGCGTGTGCCCGGTATACACATTCTTCCGCTGTATACTCTATTATTTTGTATACCTGTATGGGCAAACTATTTATCGATCCAGTTATAGATTGCTAAATCTCACCCTTTGATTTTCTGTGATTTGGGTCTTTATGTAGTCATGATGGTGTATTGGAAATGTTGTCAAACGTGAAAAATTTATTCAAAATTTTATTAATTATGACGATCACATCGGGATTCGAGTACAGAAAATCAGGGGTGTTACAGATAGCATTACTAGCTCTTTGGCATTCCTCACAAGTGTTACAAATGCTCCATGCATCCTTAAAAATGGTGGGCCAGTATAAACCAGAGTCTAACACCTTCCTTGTTGTTCTTTGTGGACCAAAATGTCCACCAACTGGTGAAGCATGGAAGAATCGAAGAACTGATTCTATCTCATGATCGGGAATGCATCTTCGAATCACATGATCATTATACAATTTCCCCAAATACGGGTCATCCTATATGTAGTATTTTGCATCACTTTTTAATTTTGAAATTTAGTTTCTGGATGCATATGGTGGAAAAACAGAAGCAACAAGATAATTTACAATGTTAGCAAACCAAGGTGTATCAAAAGAGTTAGAAATACTCATGAGGTGTTCATCCGGAAAATGGTCCCGAATAGGTGCCAAATCAGGAGCATTCTCAATTCTGCTTAAATGGTCTACCACAAGGTTTTGTGTTCTACTTCTGTCATGAATTTCCAAGTCAAACTCTTGGAGTAAAAGCATCCAACGAATTAATCTTGGCTTGGAATCACCTTTCTTCAACAAATACTTCAAAGCTGCATAGTTAGTAAAGACATCTACTCAAGAACCGAGTAGGTAAGATCTAAACTTATCTAATGTAAAAACAATGGCCAATAGCTCTTTTTCAATAGTGGTGTAATTTACCTGGGCGACATCTAAAGTTTTAGATGCATAGTAGATGACCCTAGGCTATTTGTCAATCTTCTGACCAAGGACAGCTCCCAATGCATAATTAGAGGCATCACACATTAACTCAAATGGGGCTATCCAAACAGGTGCTTGGATTATTGGGGTAGTGGTCAATGCTTGCTTGAGGCAATTAAAAGCCTCCTTACACTTTTCAGCAAACTCAAATACCACATCCTTTTGAAGCAGATTGGATAGTGGTCTAGCCTTCTTGCTAAAATCCTTTATGAATCTTCTGTAGAAACCTGCATGGCCAAGAAAAGAACGAACCTCTCGAACACAAAAGGGGTAAGGCAAATGTGATATAACTTCTATCTTGGCAGGATCTACCTCAATTCCTTTCTCAGAGATTACATGCCTAAAAACTATTCCTTGTTTTACCATAAAATGACATTTTTCATAGTTCAAGACAAGGTTAGTTTCAATACATCTGTTTAAAACTTTAGCCAAACTATCAAGGCATGGAATAAATGAAGATCCATAAACAGTAAAATCATCCATAAACACCTCTATGTAATTTTCAATGAAATCATGAAAAATACTTATCATGCATCTTTGAAAAGTTCCAGGAGCATTGTATAGGCCAAATGGCATTCTCCTATAAGCAAATATGCCAAAGAGATAGGTGAATATGGTCTTTTCTTGATCCTCAGGTGCAACATGAATCTAGAAATATCCAGAGAATCCATCAAGAAAATAGTAGTGAGATTTACCTGCGAGGCGCTCAAGCATTTGATCAATGAAGGCTAAAGGAAAATGGTCCTTCTTTATTGCTTGGTTTAGTCTCCTGTAGTCAATACAGACTCTCCAACTATTTTGCACTCTGGTAGGGATCAATTCATCCTTCTCATTTTTCACAACTGTGATCTCTGTTTTCTTAGGAACCACTTGAATTGGACTCACCCATTGGCTATCAGAGATAGGATAAATAATTCCTGCTTATAGAAGCTTGGTAATCTCCTTCTTAACCACATCAAGGATTACAGGGTTGAGTCTCCTTTGAGGTTTTCTTACTGCTTTAGCATTTTCCTCCAGAAATATCCTATGCATGCATATGGATGGGCTAATTCCAGGAATATCTACCAATGTCCAGCCTATAATGTCCAAAATATAATTGTTAGGTCAAAGGATAATTAATAATAGTTAGGATGGCTAAATTTGGCCCTGGCTAAATTAACAAAGAAGGCCTTCATCATTTCCAATTGGCAAACATACAATCATTTAGCAAGTATCAAAGCAAATTCTGTCTCACTAAGCTATAATGCAGGCACACTCAGAAAAGAATTAATAAAGGCTCAAAAGCTAATAATATAATAGGTAATCAGCCAGTCATGTCCCCAAACTTAATGCAAGATCATAAATTCAGATTGCTAACTAGCATGGTGAATATACAAATAATACAGGATTGAAAATAGTTATGGACAGGGATCATGAATCAAGCAATGCGAATCAATTAATTTATCCAATTAAAGCCTGAGAATCAGCAAACTTTAAATTATTAAGATGGATTCTAAATTAAACATAATTAACATAGTTTTTCAATCAATGAGATGAAAGGATAGATTACTTCTCTTTTTACCTGAATGGCAGTGAATGGTGAGGATGAATTTAACAATACAATTCAGAAAAGAAATAACAACAAAAAACTTAACATAGAAATAAAGTTCAATTACACTGAAAAGAAAATACATTATTCAAGAGAATATTTAAACAAAGTCATTACAACTTGAAAATAGCAAAATAACACATAAACAAAGTAAAAGATCAGTCATCCTCTTCTTCATTTTCTTCATTCATAGACTCATCATTATCTGGATCAGGGTAGGGTGGAAATTCAACTGCTAAGGGTGTGTCATCAGGGGGAATGGTGAATCCAATGGAAGCCAACCTTAAATCTCTGTCAGGTGGAACTCCCATTTCTTCAGTGTGATCCACATTCAATGTGGTGGCAATCTTTCTCAGCATGAAATCATGGTTCAGGACCAGATCATAGGTTCCTAGCTGCATTTTCTTCATAACCTGAAGTTCCTGCATTACCATGGAAATATCAAAAGAAGTACCTGCTCCTGTTGAAGGTGGTGGTGCAAAAGATGTTGGTTTAGGTTGTCCGAGAGGCTTTGACTCTTGAGGCATCAAATTGTCAATATGGTCTATCACCCAACACTTGTCCATAATCCTTTCAGGCTTTACCTTTGTCAATTCTTCATAATTCAACCTAACCTGATTCTTTTTGGCCAACAAAGTGATAACAAAGCAATATGGCAATTGGAGATTTTTTTCAAGGTTTTTCATCATCTCCTCCAGTATTAACTCACCCAGATTAACATACAGGCCTCTCATTAAATAGTAAATCAACACCAACTTCTTAATGGTAATCTCAGTAGAATGAGCCACAGGTTGCAGGGATGAAAGGACATAGTGGCACAAAGGGAAAGATGATTCAAACAATTCTTCCTGACACTTTTTGGTGCACCATTAACCTTTGTTATATATCCAGCTCCTTGTTCACAGTACTCCTCTAAAATTTCTTTCCTAAGATTTTCATTTTCAGCCCTATGAAAGATATCTACTTTCCATGTGTAGTGACATCCTTTCTCATCCAATATAGGTACTTTCAACAGCTTATTCAATATGTGACTAGTTAGAGGAATGGTGACTCCTATCAAGAAGGAAGAAAATGGAAACTTATCTTCCATAGAATGAGTCCTCAGATTGGCATAGAATTCTCTAGTGAGTTCCTGGTAACCATTTCCTAAATTCTCATTAAAGAACTGCCATCCCCTTTCAATCATAGCAGCTTTTACATTAAAATTAGAACAATTTTCTTCATCAAGGACCAACTCTATCCCTTATTACTCCCCTATGTTTGAACTTATTCTCATAATCCTGGGCGGCCTTGGAATCTCTAAACCTAAACCCATCAAAACCCTCAACTGTCTGAGACTTCTTTCCTTCTTTAAGACTTTTACTCCTTTCAGTTGATGGAGAATCAAGGATACTGATAGTAGCCACCCCTTTTCCTTTCTCTTTTCGGGCTTTTTTCACATTTTTTATTTCAACACTTTTTTTAGGTTTTCTACAAAGTCTTTGTGATCTTCTGATCATGGTGAGTGTTAACGATGGTATTTATAATGCCTAAATGGATACATATATACAAACAACAAAACCACAACAAAATGAAAATGTAAGATGAGCAGATATGATGGATGAAAGAAATTTGAAATTGAAATAGTGAACTACAACAATTCTAACTATAAAGTGAAAGTAGGAACTGAAAAGATGGTACCTTTCAAAGAAATCATAGACTGTGCCTTTTCCTCTTCAAAACCTAAGGTTCTAGTGTAAAGAGTTAGGGTTTATACACTGAGAGGGTTTTATACTGTTGAGCCCAATACCTGAGGTACGCGTAGGTACGCTGAACCTTGAGCGTATAAACGCCCAAATTAAAACACACAAGTAGCATCAGGTATGAATCACACTCAAGCAACCTATTATTCGCTTAAGAGAAAAGAAAGCAACATGGGCACGCTCAAGCGCTAAGGGACCACGCTCAGGCGACAAGTTTGAACAGCAAGATCTTAACTCTCTCAACCCTGAGCACGCTCAAGCGAATAGTTACCACGCTTAAGCGTGGAGGTATATACCACAGATCTAAGGCTCACGCTTAAGCGCTAAAGTGTTTGCTCAAGCGCAAGGAATGAAACAGTGAGAGGTTTGGTGCAGGCACGCTCACGCTTAAGCATGAAACTACTCGCTCAAGTGTAAGGCTAATTACAGGAATCACGCTCAAGCGTGGAGTAGACATACTCAAGCGACAAACTTGAAACAATTAACGTTCAACTTCCTCATCCCCGAGCACGCTCAAGTGAGGCAATTTCAAACTCAAGCGTGAGAATCAGTGACTTGCAAGAGAGCTCACCCTCAGGCATGAGCATTGTATGCTTAAGCGCGCTATGCATAACATGTAATGCACATCACGATCACGCTTAAGCGTGATGGTCCTGGCTCAAGCGTGAAAGTTTTCTATCAAGCATGAGGGATCACGCTTAGAGCGTGTAGAATTACGCTCAAGTGTGTGGTGGATTCAAGGGGGTCAAAGATAACTCGCTCAAGTGACAAGAAGTCGCGCTTAAGCGCAAAGTTAGAAGAAAAGGATAATTCCACAATCATGCTTAGGCGTGAGAAATTCTCGCTCAAGCGAGAGCGGAAGGTAATCCAAATTCACACTGTTCACGCCTGCCATGCGCTTAAGCGCACATAAATCCAAGGTCTCACGCTCGAGTGCGCAAGTTATTAGGGCACACTCCTGTTGTGCGCATAGGTACACTAAGGCTACACAAGGCACTACCTGATGGTCACGCTCAAGCGCACAGAACTTTGCTCAAGTGCCAGACTTACACGAAGTCACGCTCAGGCGTGAGAGAACACGCTCAAGCGCCTGACACTTAGCTTAAGATCATGCTTGAATACATCAAAGCTTGCTTAAGCATCAGGGGCACTGATTCTAATTCTAGCTAATGGATTTGCAAGTATGTACACTGGGAATTGAGCGTATGAACACTCAAACGTTATTCAAAAATTTACCAGTTTATTCACCCCTTGATCAAAAAATTTTAGTTTTCTTTTATTGTTTCCAACACAAAACACAAAATTCAACAAACAAAATATAGGGTTGCCTCCCTAAAGCGCTTCTTTAAAGTCACTAGCTTGACCTTCTGACATCTAAGAAGATGCCTGTAACAACATGGAGGTTTTTTGCCTATCAAACTCTCCTCTAAAATAGAGTTTGACTCTTTGGCCATTCACCTTAAAAGTTCTATCAGTGGCTAGTTCTTTCAATTCAATTGCACCATAAAGAAAAACCTCATTCACAATAAAAGGTCCAGACGACTTAAATCTAAGTTTTCCTGGAAAGAGTCTCAGTCTAGAGTTAAACAACAAAACTTTATCATATTTTTGAAACTCTTTTCTATGTATCCACTTATCATGCCACCTCTTAGTTTTCTCTTTATAAATTGAGGTACTCTGATAAGCATTGAGTCTAAACTCCTCAAGTTCATGGAGTGTTAGGACTCTCTCCTCTTGAGACTGGTCAAAATCCATATTTAACAGCTTTGTGGCCCACCATGCCCTATGTTCTAACTCCACAAGAAGATGGCAAGCCTTACCATAAACTAACTGATAAGGAGACATGCCAATGGGAGTTTTAAATGCTATCCTATAGGCCCACAATGCATCATTTAATCTCATAGACCAATCCTTCCTAGACTTCCCTACCACTTTCTCTAATATCCTCTTAATTTCTCTATTAGACAGCTCAACTTGTCCATAAGTTTATGGATGATATGGAGTAGATACCTTATGCAGTACCTCATAGTGTCTCAGGGGTTTTTCCATGATTCTATTGCAGAAATTTGACCCTTCATCACTAATGAGGACTCTAGGGACTCCAAATCTAGAGAAATATTCTTCTTTATAAACCTAAGCACCACATGTGCATCATTGGTTCTAGTACGGATTGCCTCCACCCACTTGGAGACATAATCCATAGCAACAAGGATATATTCATTGGAGAATGACTTTGGGAAAGGTCCCATGAAGTCAATGCCCCAAACATCAAATAATTCCATAACTAAAATATTTATCAAAGGCATGCCAGCTTTAATAGAAAGGCCTCCACTTCTTTGGCCCTTATCATACCTTTGAACATATACTTTAGCATCCTGAAAAATTGTTGGCCAATAAAAGCCACATTGTAACACTTTTGCTGCTGTTCTGGAGGCACCATGGTGTCCTCCATAATAAGAGTCATGGCAGTGCCATAGTAGTCTTTCTTGCTCTAATTCAGGCACACATCTCTTGATAATTCCATCTACTCTTATCTTATAAAGAAATAGATCATCCCATAGAAAAGTTTTACTGTCATGGAAGAATTTTTTCTTTATTTGGGGTGTCAAACCTTCTGGTACCACAGAGGCACTTTTAAAGTTAGCCATATCAGCATACCATGGCCCTGTGATAATTGTCATCAACCTCTCATCTGGGAATTCCTCTTTAATCAAGATAGAATCAGATTCACCCTCCATATGAGAAAGCTGATCAGCAACTAAATTCTCTACTCCCTTTTTATCTCTTATTTCCATATCAAACTCTTGGAGTAAAAGAACCCATCTGATCAACCTTGGCTTTGATTCTTTTTTAGCTAGCAAGTACTTGATTGCTGAATAATCTGTATACATAATGAACTTAGCACCAATCAAGTAAGCTCTGAATTTATCAAATGCATACACCACAACAAGCATTTCTTTTTCAGTAGTGGTGTAATTTATTTGATTCTCATTTAATAATTTGCTAGCATAATAAATGACATGTGTTAATTTTTCTTTCTTTTGTCCTAGCACAGCTCCTATAGCAAAATCACTTGCATCACACATGAGTTCAGATGGTAAAGACCAATCAAGTGCTGCAAAGATTGGAGCTGTTACTAATCTTTGTTTCAGATTTTCAAAAGCCTTGATACATTTTTCATCAAAAATAAAAACATGATCTTTCACAAGTAAATCAGTCAAAGGCTTAGCTATTTTTGAAAAATCTTTTATAAATCTCCTATAAAAGCCAACATATCCTAAGAAACTCCTCAACCTCCTTTCACATTCATTGGAGGAGGAAGTTTTTCAATGATATCAATCTTGGCTCTATCTACTTGAATGCCCTCAACAGAGATTTTATGGACAAGGACTATCCCTCCTCTAACCATAAAATGACACTTTTCCCAGTTGAGGACAAGATTAGTCTCTTGACATCTTACCGGTACCTTAGAGAGGTTGCTAAGGCATATATCAAAACTATTTCCAAATACAAAAAAGTCATCCATAAACACCTCAATGAACTTCTCTACCATATCCCCAAAAATTGCCAGCATACATCTTTGAAATGTTGCTGGTGCATTGCACAAACCTAATGGCATGCTCCTATATGCAAAGATTCCATAAGGACAGGTAAAGGTTGTTTTCTCTTGATCTTTTGGATCAACCACAATTTGGTTGTAACCAAAATTTCTATCAAGGAAGCAGTAATACTCATGACTTGATAGTCTCTCAAGCATTTGGTCTACAAATGGCAAAGAAAAGTAGTCTTTTCTAGTGGAGTCATTAAGCCTTCTATAATCTATGCATATTCTCAAACCTGTAGTTAGTCTAGTGGCAATGACTTCACCTTCCTCATTCTTAACAGTGGTCATACCTCCTTTCTTAGGCACCACTTGGACTGGACTAATCCAAGCGCTGTCCGAGATAGGATAGATAATCCCAGCATCAAGAAGTTTAACTACCTCTTTCCTTATAGCTTCTTTCATTATGGGGTTTAATCTTCTTTGTGGCTAAACAACAGGGAAATAGTCTGTGTTTGAATATGTTAACAGGTCCAAAGATGTGCAAAGATTTTGATAATGACAAGCACTCTTGAAGAAACCGATGCAAAAACAAAGACATGAAATCAGAATTGAAGTAACAGCGAAGCTAATCGATTAGGCTATAGATGCTAATCGATTAGGAGCTTTCTGTTTTGGAAGAAATTGCATCAGGTATAAGAGCTAATCGATTAGGAAGCTGAACAATCGATTAGGTACTCACTGGAATTAAGGTAATCGATTATACACCAGAGGCTAATCGATTACAACAATTAGAAATGGAACCAAATGCATCAGGTATGATGGCTAATCGATTATGGAAGCCACACAATCGATTAGGAAGCCACTGGAATTTAAGGTAATCGATTGCAAGACAGTCTAATCGATTAGGCAGATGCGAAATCAAATTAAATACATCAGGTACAGATGCTAATCGATTAGAGGAAGTGAAATAATCGATTAGGAAGTCTCTGACTTGAAGCTAATCGATTACAACGCGAGGGTGTAATCGATTACGCTAGTGGAAAAACAGATTTAAGTGGGAAACCAGCTCATGTCTCCACCATTCTTCAAATTCCCACTAAGTGCAACGGCTATGATGAACTAGGGCATACCTCAACTGCTATCATGGCTCTATAAATGGAAGAAGAACACAAGCACAAGAGGCAACCAACTACAACCAAGTAGCAACAATTCATAGCTCTATTTTTGTGCTTTGTAAGCCTATTTCTTGCATATTGTACTTTCACTTGTATATCCTCTCATCTTGAGAGATTAGAATTTGGGAGAGCTTTTCATTTGTATATCTGCTCTATTGAGAGAGTGTATTGATTGTAAACAAACACCAAACACACAAGTTATTCACTCTAGGTTGAGTGGTTGTTCACTCTAGGTTGAGTGGTTACAAAGGTTGTGGACTCAACCTTTGGGATATTGTGAGATTGAGAGATTGGGTGGGTTGCCCTTATACTTGTGAGGATTGGGTTCTTGAGTGTAGGACACTAGGAAGCCGCAATTGCTCAAAGTTGTATCTCTAATCTACAATAGTGGAAATCCTCTAAGTGGGTTGCTTAGAGGCGAGACGTACACCGGATTGGGTGGAACTCGTTATATCGGTTTGCAAGCTTCTCTTCCTTACTCTTTTACTTTCATTTACTGCATATTTGTTGATTGGTATTGATTGGTTGAGAGGAGCATACTTGAACTTGCTTAACTTGTTATATCCCTAATATTGCACACCAAGTGTTTGGTAAATTGCTTCAGCAACATTTCTCATTATAGTACTTTGCTTGTTATCCTCCATTCAATTTCACTTGCATAATCTCACAAACTTGGTTATAAAAATCAATTTCAAAGGTATTCCAATCAAAAGTTTTAAAACTCAATTCACCCCCCCTCTTGAGTATTGAGGCCACTTGAACAACAAGTGGTATCAGAGCTTGACTCTTGGTAGATCAAGCTTAACAGCTTCAAGAGATTAAATGGCCTCAAGTTCTCAAAATGTTTTTCCCGAGGGTGGTGCGATAAATAGACTTCCCGCTTTCAATGGGGAAGGGTATGCCTTTTGGAAAGAGAGAATGAAAATCTTCATTCAATCAATTGACTTGAGAATATGGAATACCATTGAAAATGGTCCTTATATACCAATGCATACCATAGATAGCAAGAATGTTGAAAAATCTATAGATGAATGGACAAGCGAGGAAGAAAAGAAAGTCCAATATGGCTACAAGGCCAAAAATCTCATTACTATGTCTTTAGGTCAAGATGAATTTTTTAGGATAATGACATGCCAAACTGCTAAAGAAATGTGGGATACTCTTCAAGTAACCCATGAAGGTACTAATGATGTAAAGGATTCCAAAATTAGTACCTTGACTAGCCAATATGAATGCTTTAGGATAAATTCAGGAGAATCTATTGTAGATATGCAGAAAAGGTTTACACTTATTATCAACCATCTTATTACTCTTGGCAAAGTATATACTAACAAAGAGCTTGTGCACAAAATTTTGAAAAGTCTTAGCAGGGAATGGCAACCTCTTGTCACAGCAATAAAACAATCTCCTAGCATCAATGAAATGTCTCTTGCAACACTCTTTGGAAAATTGCAAGAACAAGAGCAAGAACTTAAAGCATTGAAGCTAGCCGAGGAAGAGGAGAAATCCACCAAGAAGAAAGGGCTAGCCCTCAAAGCCACCTCCATGCATGAGGAAGAATCATGCAGTGACTTAGATGAAGAAGAAGAGTTTGGGCTATTCGTAAAAAGATTTGGAAGATTCATGAAGAACAAAAAGTTCCAAAAGAACTTTAAGCCTCAAGGTAAGAAACCTACCTCTAATGAAACTTCCTCTTCACCAAGTTGTTTTGAATGTGGCAAGGAAGGGCACTTCAAAGCCGATTGTCCAAACCTCAAAAAGAAGGGCAAGGACAAACAAAGAAGAAGAAGAGCCTATATTGCTTGGGATGAGAACGATGTGAGCAGCTCCGACGACTCGGAAGATGAGCAAGCCAATCTTTGCTTAATGGCAAATCATCAAGAAGAAGATAATGAGGTATGTTTTAAGGCAAGTAACACCCATTGGTACTTGGATAGTGGGTGTTCTAAATATATGACGGGAGATAAAAGTAAGTTTATATCACTTACTCCACGAAGCAAAGGATTTGTTACTTATGGAGATAACACAAAGGGAAGAATACTTGGAATCGGAAATGTTGGTAAAAATTCTTCCACCTCCATAAATGATGTGTTATATGTTGAAGGACTAAAACACAGCTTGCTTAGTATTAGTCAATTATGTGACAAGGGCTATAAAATTGTTTTTGAATCAAATGGTTGCATAATTGAAAATAAACTAAACAAGGAGATAAAGTTTGTTGGTCAAAGAGTAGATAACATTTACATGATTAATCTAGATTGCCTTGCTTCAAATGATGTACAATGCTTTATAACCAAAGAGGATGAATCATGGCTTTGGCATAGAAGAATCGCTCACATTCATGTAGACCATTTAAATAAACTTGTTTCAAAAGATTTAGTTATTGGTTTACCAAAATTGAAATTTGAAAATAAATTTTGTGACGCTTGTCAAAAAGGAAAACAAGTAAAGGTTTCTTTTCAAGCAAAAAATATTGTTTCAACAACAAGACCTTTACAACTTTTACATATGGATTTATTTGGGCCTTCAAAAATCTAAAGCTTTGGTGGAAACTATTATGGTCTTGTGATTGTGGATGATTACTCTAGATATACATGGACATTGTTTCTTACTCATAAACATGAAGCATATCAAGCATTTAAGAAACTTGCCAAGGTCATCCAAAATGAACAAAATATAAAAATAGCATCCATTCGAACGGCCCATGGGGGAGAATTTGAAAACCAATCTTTTGAGAAATTTTGTGAAAAGTTTGGCATTGAACATAATTTTTCGGCTCCAAGAACTCCACAACAAAATGGAGTAGTTGAAAGGAAAAATCGATCTTTAGCGGAGCTTGCAAGAACTATGTTGAATGAAGCTAATATTTCAAAACATTTTTGGGCCGATGCGGTGAACACCGCTTGTCATGTTATGAATCGTTGTTTGATAAGGCCTATATTAAAGAAAACCCCCTATGAACTTTATAAAGGACGAAAACCAAATATTTCTTACTTTCACATTTTTGGATGCAAATGCTTTGTCTTAAACAATGGAAAGGAAAATCTTGGCAAATTTGATGCAAAATCTGATGAAGCAATTTTTCTAGGTTATTCATCTACTAGTAAAGCATATAGACTCTTTAACAAATGAACCTATACAATTGAAGAGTCCATACATGTTAAATTTGATGAACTTAACCAAAATCCTCCGAGAAAGGAAGTTGATGATCTTGTAGGTACCTTCCAAGAAATGAACTTGCAAGACAAAGAAGAAGAAGTCAATAATGATGAAGGTGCAACACAAATTGAGAGACAACAAGATTGGGTAACCTTGAAGGATCATCCCTTGGACAAAATCATTGGAGAAATAACCAAAGGGGTAAGTACTCGAAACGCCATTAGAAATGCATGCAATCACCTAGCATTTGTATCACAAATAGAACCCAAGAACATAGATGAAGCTATTATTGATGAACATTGGATGTTGGCCATGCAAGAAGAGCTAAATCAATTTGAAAGAAATGAAGTTTGGAAACTTGTGCCAAGACCCAATAATCATCTAATAATAGGCACCAAATGGGTTTTTAGATATAAGCTAGATGAAAATGGTATAATAACTAGAAACAAAGCTAGACTAGTTGCAAAGGGATACAACCAAGAAGAAGGAATAGACTATGAAGAAACATATGCTCCCGTAGCTAGGTTAGAAGCCATTAGATTATTGCTAGCTTTTGCATGTTGTATGGATTTCAAACTATATCAAATGGATGTCAAAAGTGCGTTCTTAAACGGCTACATTCAAGAAGAAGTTTATGTAGATCAACCTCCCGGTTTTGAAAATCATAAATTTCCAAACCATGTCTTCAAATTGAGAAAAGCTTTATATGGTTTGAAACAAGCTCCAAGAGCTTGGTATGAAAGATTAAGCAAATTCCTTTTAGAACACAACTTTGAAAGAGGAAAGGTTGATACTACATTGTTTATAAAACGCAAACATAATGACATCCTCTTGGTACAGATTTATGTAGATGACATAATATTTCGTGCTACTAATGAAAATCTTTGTCAAGAATTTGCCAAGATTATGCAGAATGAGTTTGAAATGTCCTTGATGGGAGAACTCACCTTCTTCCTTGGACTACAAATAAAACAAGCCATTGATGGAACGTTCATTAGCCAAACTAAATACTGTAAGGAACTACGTAAAAGGTTTGGAATGGATAAGGCAAACGAGATAGCTACACCCATGAGCATATCCTGCTATCTAGACAAAGACGAAAAGGGTAAGGACATTGAAATCACCAAATATCGAGGTATGATTGGATCCTTACTGTATTTAACTACGAGTAGACCTGATATTATGTTTGCGGTATGCATGTGTGCTAGATATCAAGCATGTCCTAAAGAATCACATTTGACTGCCGTAAAAAGAATTTTGAAATATCTTGTGGGTACTCAAAATGTTGGTCTATGGTACCCCAAAGGCGTTGAATGTAATCTTTTAGGATATTCTGATTCCGACTTTGCGGGGTGTAAGCTTGATAGAAAAAGCACTAGTGGTACATGCCATTTGCTTGGTAGTTCCCTTGTTTCTTGGCATAGCAAGAAACAAGCAAGTGTTGCATTGTCAACGGCTGAGGCAGAATATGTAGCAGCTGGTAGTTGTTGTGCTCAAATTCTTTGGATGAGACAACAACTTCTTGATTTTGGTATTACCTTGAATAAAGTCCCCATTAAATGTGATAACACTAGTGCCATTAATATCTCCAAGAATCCAGTAATGCACTCTAGGACCAAACACATTGAGATTAGGCATCACTTTATTAGAGATCATGTGTTAAAAGGGGATTGTGTAATTGAACATGTAGAAACCTCTAGGCAACTAGCGGATATTTTCACAAAACCCTTGGCTAGAGAGCAATTCATTCACATAAGAAGAGAGTTAGGCATTCTTGACATGTCCAGTTGTGTTTGAATATTTTGATAAGAACCTTGTTGAATTGCATGATGCATGATATTTATCACATTTCATGTTTGGAACCTTGCTGTTTGATATGTTTGAAGTTTTTGACTCCATAATCGATTACATTGTTAATCCCAATCGATTACTAAGCTTCTGTTTCTAAGATAATCGATTAGACCTCACCCATAATCGATTACAATCATTCTGTTTTTAAGATAATCGATTATCCATGATCCATAATCGATTACGAAGCTTCTGTTTCAAGTTCAAAACGTTTCCTCTTCTTCATAATCGATTACCACATTGCTCCAATCGATTAGGACGGTTCTGTTTCTAAACTAATCGATTACCCTAAGCCTCTAATCGATTACCCTCTGTATGAAACGTTTGAAATTCCCCAGAAACAATGACCTAATCGATTACCACCTGTCTCGTAATCGATTAGCGCGCGTTCTGATGAGTCAAAACTCCAATTTCCTAGGCTCACTCGAACAACTCCCTCTCTTAACTCACTTCACTCCTTTCTAAACTCTCTTTCCTCCTTCCTAAACCTAATTTTCAACTATAAATATCCCTTCATTCACCTTCTCATCTCACACTACCTCCTTCCTCTCAAACCTCTCAAAAACTCTCTACCACTCATCTCTCTTCATCTTCTTCTTTTGCATTTTCCAACCATGTCTACCTCTAGAAATGTCAAGAGAGCTAGGTCCTCTGCTGCTCAAGCCCATAACCCCCTTGACTTCTCAAGGTTCTTCTCTTCTCCCAGAGAACTTCAAAATTTTATGAAGAATTTTTCTGAAAGGGAGATTATGACCCCTCATTACACCGTTGCTGACACCTTTGACAACCCAAGCCTTACCTTCACCCAAAGCCTCAACCACTACAACCTCTGCCCCTTCTTATCCCTCAAAGAAGAAGAATACTATCCTGAGCTTATGAGAGTATTCTACTGCAACCTCCGCCTTGTCAATGGGATGGTTGAATCCAAGGTGAAAAACACCACCATCAAACTCTCAAATGCCCAATTTGCAGAAATTTCCAAACTGCCCCTCAACAATGCTGACTTTGATGGAGGCGAACCCGAGGATGAATGGGGTTTTAATCCCATCACTGCCCGCCGTTCTTTGTGGAAGCCGGCTCCTCCCAGGAGCAACCACAAACTAGTTGGCCACTTGACCATGAACAACCGCCTGCTCCACTTCTTCTTGGTCAAGATGATTGTTCCCCGTGGTGGGAACTATGCTCTGGTTGAAGAGGATGATGTCCTCTTAATGTGGGCCATACTGAACCACAAAGAGATCAACTGGGTTCAGTTGATCAAATTCCACATGGGCCATGCCAAGGACCAGCAGAAGCTCCCTTATGGTATCCTCCTCACCAAAATTTTTAAATTCTGTGGTGTTGATTTGGCAGGGGAACTCTCTGAAAAAGTGCCCCCAAGAGCTTGCATTGGCACTTCCCACCTAAATAAAATGGGCATGGTCAACATTGCTGGAATGTGGATTCTAAGGAGTGACCGGGAACATGGTGCCAACCCCTTTGCTGAACCTGCTGCTCCTCCTCCTCCACCTCAACCACAAGCTGCACCATCAGCCTCTTCATCTGCACCCCAAGCAGACCCATTTGCATCTCTCTACGGCCATCTCGATCGCCGCTTCGATCGACTTGAAAACTCCCTCCAAGAGTTTTCAATGACCGAGCAGCAACATTTTGAGATGATGCAGCAGCGTTATGAAGAGCTGGCTCACCAAATTGCAGAAATCCGCTTCTTCAACCCGGATAATTAGATTTTTAGTTATGTTTAGCTGTTGGTTTCTTTTTACTGTTTTATGAATTCTGAATAATTTTACTTCTTGTATTTCCCATTTTTATTAATTCAATAAAAGTATCTTATTTCAGTTTATTTCTCTTCACTGCTCTAATTATTTTTGATGATTACAAAGGGGGAGAAGAATATATGTTCATATGTTGGATAATGCTCTGATACAAATATGGATAATATTGATAGATGCTTTGACTACAATTTTGAATATGCTCTGATACTAAGAATATGGATAATAGATGCTCTGTTAACAAAATTTGAAAAATATTATCTGTTTGTTAAATTCCTTTTGATAGGGGGAGAGTTATAGATAAGAGATAATAGACAATAATGAGATAAGACATTGGCTGCTGAATGTGATTACTCTGATTTTTGAAATTGGTCATCTGCTACTTGAAAAAGAGATAATGTAGCAGAGTTGTTTTTGCAAAAAGATAAATTTAGAGATAAGTCTATATCATTTAAACTAACAACCCTCAAGAGATGAACATAGTTGTCATCATCAAAAAGGGGGAGAATGTGTTTGAATATGTTAACAGGTCCAAAGATGTGCAAAGATTTTGATAATGACAAGCACTCTTGAAGAAACCGATGCAAAAACAAAGACATGAAATCAGAATTGAAGTAACAGCGAAGCTAATCGATTAGGCCATAGATGCTAATCGATTAGGAGCTTTCTGTTTTGGAAGAAATTGCATCAGGTATGAGAGCTAATCGATTAGGAAGCTGAACAATCGATTAGGTACTCACTGGAATTAAGGTAATCGATTATACACCAGAGGCTAATCGATTACAACAATTAGAAATGGAACCAAATGCATCAGGTATGATGGCTAATCGATTATGGAAGCCACACAATCGATTAGGAAGCCACTGGAATTTAAGGTAATCGATTGCAAGACAGTCTAATCGATTAGGCAGATGCGAAATCAAATTAAATACATCAGGTACAGATGCTAATCGATTAGAGGAAGTGAAATAATCGATTAGGAAGTCTCTGACTTGAAGCTAATCGATTACAACACGAGGGTGTAATCGATTACGCTAGTGGAAAAACAGATTTAAGTGGGAAACCAGCTCATGTCTCCACCATTCTTCAAATTCCCACTAAGTGCAACGGCTATGATGAACTAGGGCACACCTCAACTGCTATCATGGCTCTATAAATGGAAGAAGAACACAAGCACAAGAGGCAACCAACTACAACCAAGTAGTAACAATTCATAGCTCTATTTTTGTGCTTTGTAAGCCTATTTCTTGCATATTGTACTTTCACTTGTATATCCTCTCATCTTGAGAGATTAGAATTTGGGAGAGCTTTTCATTTGTATATCTGCTCTATTGAGAGAGTGTATTGATTGTAAACAAACACCAAACACACAAGTTATTCACTCTAGGTTGAGTGGTTGTTTACTCTAGGTTGAGTGGTTACAAAGGTTGTGGACTCAACCTTTGGGATATTGTGAGATTGAGAGATTGGGTGGGTTGCCCTTATACTTGTGAGGATTGGGTTCTTGAGTGTGGGACACTAGGAAGCCGCAATTGCTCAAAGTTGTATCTCTAATCTACAATAGTGGAAATCCTCTAAGTGGGTTGCTTAGAGGCGAGACGTACACCGGATTGGGTGGAACTCGTTATATCGGTTTGCAAGCTTCTCTTCCTTACTCTTTTACTTTCATTTACTGCATATTTGTTGATTGGTATTGATTGGTTGAGAGGAGCATACTTGAACTTGCTTAAATTGTTATATCCCTAATATTGCACACCAAGTGTTTGGTAAATTGCTTCAGCAACATTTCTCATTATAGTACATTGCTTGTTATCCTCCATTCAATTTCACTTGCATAATCTCACAAACTTGGTTATAAAAATCAATTTCAAAGGTATTCCAATCAAAAGTTTTAAAACTGAATTCACCCCCCCTCTTGAGTATTGAGGCCACTTGAATAACATAGTCATCCTTCATCAAAATTTTATGCATACAGAATGATGGACTAATTCCCTTTAAATCAGAAATTTTCCAACCAATAGTAGATTCATGTTTTCTTAAAACCCCTATCAGTTTTTCTACATCCTCATCTTTTAATTTAGCATTAATGATCGCAGGATGTGATTCATTATCTCCTAAGAAAACATATTTCAAATGAGAAGGCAAATGTTTTAAATCAAGTTTTTCTTCAAACACCTCCTTACCTTTCTCAAGTTCAGTATTATTCAAATTTTTTTTCTTTTCATTTTCAAAATCACCCACTTCAAATGCTTCAAGTAGGTTCAGCAACTCATTATGTGAGTCATTTAACTCCTCAGTCTCAGAGTCAAAATCATCCTCCAAAAAGGCTTGTAAAACCTCTTCTTCAGTTCTCAACAGCATAGGAGTATTATAACTTTTAATTTCTTCAAGCATAAAACAATCCATTTTCTCAGCTGGATGTTTCATAACATTGAAGACATTAAAAGTTACTTGCTCCTCTTGAACTCTCAGCATGAGTTCTCCCTTCTCTACATCAATTAAAGCTCTTCCTGTAGCTAAGAAGAGTCTTCCTAAAATTAAAGGAGTTTCTCTATCAGCTTCCATATCTAACACTACAAAATCTACTAGAAAGATGAACTTATCTACCTTAACTAACAGATCTTCCAGCATCCCATGAGGATATTTGATAGACCTATCTGCCAACTGCAAAGACATGCGAGTTGGTTCAGGTCATTAATTCCTAATTTCCTCATTAAAGACAAAGGCATAAGGTTTATGCTAGCCTCTAGATCACATAAAGCACTTCCTACATGAACATCCCCTATTGCATAAGGTATTGTAAAAGATCCAGGATCTTCTAGATTTTGAGGGAGTTTCTTTTGAATAATTACACTGCACTCTTGAGTGAGAGCAATCATCTCATCTCCCTTAAGCTTTCTCTTCTTAGATAGAAGTTCTTTTAAAAATTTAGCATATGAAGGCATCTCTTGCAATGCCTCAGTAAAGGGAATATTTATGTGAAGCTTTTTAAACACATCCAAGAACTTAGCAAACTTTTGCTCCTCTATTTGTTTTTTAAATCTATGTGGAAATGGAGCATTCTTTAATTTCTCTGGAGTTAGCTATCTTTTTCTTTTACTTTTGATGGACTTGATTTTCTTTTTCTTTCTTTGATTCTATTTTGTTTTCAGTTTTCTCAATAGCTTGCTCACTTTCCTACTCTATTTCTTCGGTTGTTTCTTTTTCTAAACTCACTTTATGATTTGGAGGTGGGAGAAGAGTTTTCCCACTCCTAGTAGTTATCGCTTTGCAATGTTCCCTAGGATTTATCTCAGTATCTCCAGGAAAATAGCCTGATTATCTTTCAGCTAATTGTTTTGACAGCTGTCCAACCTGATTTTCTAAACTTTGAATGGACGCTTCTTAATTTTTAAAGCTGGCCTGAGTGGCCTGAATGAATTGAGATAACACATTCTCAAGTTCAGAGTTTTCTTTAGAGGAAGGGGGTTGTTGTGATCTAGTTGTGGTTTGATTTTGTGGTATGTTTTGATTCAAATATGGACCTTTCTGCCATGAAAAATTGGGGTGATTTCTATAGTTAGGATTAAAGGAATTAGAGGGATAATTCCTTTGAAATTATTGCTGCCCCATGTAATTCACTTGCTCAACAGGCACATTTGGATCACACATGCCATTTTCATGATCTCCACCACAAAAATCACAACTCATCATACAAACTTGACTAGGCTTTTGAAGTTCTGAAATCTATACACTTAATTTCTCCAAAGCCTGAGTCATCAACTTACTTTAAGCCAAATAAGCATCCTGTGCTTCTAGTTCTAATATCCCTCTCTTAGGGATTTGGCTCCTTTCACTAACTAAACATTCATTTGAAGCCATTACATCAATCAATTCTATAGCCTCTTCAACTGTTTTAGTGGTCAATGAACCTCTAGCTCAAGCATCAATCAAGACCCTAGTTGTTGGTCTTACACCATTATAGAATATGGTAACTTGCTGCACATCAGGTATCCTATGGTGAGGATATTTCCTTAAACTCTCTTTATATCTATCTCATGCTTCCATTAGAGATTCACCATCTCTCTGTTGGAAACAAGTGATTTTAGTGTGTAACTTGGCATACTTGGAAGGAGGGAAATATTTAATCAAAAATTTTCTTTGTAAATCCTCCCAAGTGGAAATACTACTTCTTGGTTGGCTTTGCAACCAAGCCTTAGCCCTGTCCCTTAAAGAAAAAGGAAATAATCTCAATCTTATTGCCTCTTTAGGGACTCCATTCATTTTTACAGTATCATAGATTTGGAGGAAGGTTGCTAGATGCAAATTTGGATCCTCAACCTCACTTTCTTCGAATTGATCATTTCTAACCAACTGCAGTAAAGTTGGTTTGAGTTCAAAGTTATTGGCTGCAATTGGAGGCCTAAGGATGCTAGATTGTGATCCTTCTTTAGTAGGCCTAGAGTAATCACCTAGTGTAACTCTCCTCTATTCCATTTCTTGCTATTCTTTTTGCTTTTTCTCCTTTCTAAGCCTACGCTCTAACAAATGAATATCAGGATCAAAGAAGAAAGGCTCTCCTCTGTTCCTTGACTGCATACACCAAATGTTAGACATAAATAATTCAAAGCTACTGATACTACTACACACAAACTACTACTATACTAAAAACGAGAATTAAACTACTTACGAAATGCAAAAAAAAAATTAAACAGTTCAGTCTAGTACCAGTCCAAGGATTGTTGATATTACTCAACAATCCCCGGCAACGGTGCCATTAACTTGATGCATAAATCTTGAGCCATTAACTTGGTGGGAAAACCCTGAATTATTATCGACTTATTGTATGACTCTCAGAGGATTTATTTTCTTTTGGCAAGCGTACCAATCGTTAAATTTGTAATATATTTGATCGTTCCCGCAGGGATTATGGTAATTACCACAATCTTGGAGTAGCACAAGCTGAACCAAAACACAAGAAGATAGAATTCATTCTATTTTTGTTGTTTTATACTTTCTATGTTTTTATATTTTCAGAAACAATATAGAAGATAAAATGTGATTAATGGAAGATAGGTCAAGATTACTTCAGCTTACAATTTCATCAAGAAACATGCAATTAAGATTCAATCAAGCTTCAGACTCAAGAGGACAATTCACAGATGGTTAATCCCTAATTCCTTAGGTGAATAGTGACAGAGAAATCTAATGTGAAATTGGGGGTTTAACCCTAACTATTCACCTAATTACTAGGCCTGAATTAGTTAGGAAGCTAGAAGTTACCTAAGCCTCAACCATGATTCCTCACTGGTGAGATTCTTCATTTGGATCTGAATTTGTCAATTTAGCAGAGTAGATCCATTCTCAGCTTGTTCTCCTCTTACTTCAGAAGATAATTTCCTCAATGCAGCTTCAAGATTCCATCAGAAGCTTTAGCAATCCCAACCCTAGGGGTTTAGAAACCCATGGAAATGGATTCTATCGAAGGAATGTGGAGAGACATGGACGAGAGAATGTAGAGAAAGAAAAAAAATTAGATAGAGATTGGAAATGAGAAAATGAATCATGTTATGTTTCTGTGTGTGTTCCCCCTCTTTACAGAATATGTACAAATATATATGGACTACTAACTAACTTAATTAATTACAAAGGAAACTTAATTAATAATTAAACAAACTAATCTAAATACATAATTACAAATAAATAATTAATTACACTCAATGCTTAAATTACTAATGTCCAGCAGCAAACGGAAAACAAAAGCAGCGCAACATTTCATTTAGAGGGAACAATAGCAAGTTATATAACCACCTTCATGCTTGAGCGTGAAGGGCTCGTGCTTAAGCGCACTCGAGATTATTACTGCATTGTGTCTTCATGCTTGAGTGTGAATGTGGGACGCTTGAGCGTGGGTGTTGTGGTGAAGTCACGCTTGAGCGTGAGTGATACTCGCTTGAGCGTGATTGTGTTTTCATGCTGCATGCTTTGGTTTCCTTTCTTTGTACGTGATTTGCATGTTGCCTCACGCTTGAGCGTGGAACCTTCAAGCTTGAGCGTAAAGAACATTTTACTGCACCTGCACATGCAAACAAATAATTGCCTAGCGTTTGTACGCTGGCTGTCCAGCGTATATACGCTGGGTTAGTGAATTTATAAACAAACAAATTTCCTTAACTAATTATTATTTTTAATCATTTTCTTACATAAATTAAACACTTTTGAAATAAATAAATGAAATAAGAATTATTAATAATTTATTAAATAATAATGCCAAACTAAACAATATTTAATGGATTAAGTTAAATTAAAGGGTGAAATTATTAAGTCTTTTCAAGACTTATCAATCCTCCTGCTGTATCTGATCATCATCATGATCCTCTTTAGTAGTAGCACCCTAAGTGTCAGCCTAAGCACCAGATGTGATACCTCCCTCAGGATATATCGGTTGGTCTCTTGGCCAAGCCACATGAGATGCAAACTCAACAGGCGTCAAGAATGGTGCATCTGCTCCCTAAACCCTATACTGATAGAAAAAATCATGTAAGTGAACATAGGCTCTATGGGAAGAAGTTATCATCTACACCATGTGTTGATGGTCTATCTTACGTTGAGTCAGCTCCTGAAAGATAACATTACTGGAAGTCATCTGAGGTGGTCTCCTATGCCTAGGTCTAGGCTGGGCCTTCCCCTCAGTAGGTGGGAGCTCAGAATGTTGTACAAAGTAAACCATATTCACTACAACATTGGGCACTTTCCCCGATGAACTGGTGAACTCTAAAGCGGGTACCTATACTCCACGCCTCCTTAGCAAGGCAGAAATAATAAGTGGGTAGGGCACTAGGTGATTCACTGTATACCCGAAGGCATAATAGTGAGTCTGCTCGGAAATAAGAGCAGCAATGTCAATAGTCTTTCCTTACAAGATAGAGTACAATAAGCAGCATACCTCAACTGGTAAGATGGAGAGATGGGTTACTAGCACAATGTTATGAAGCATCAGACACATCCATGCCTGAGCTATTGGGGTCATCTACGTCTACAACAGGCTAGAAGGTGTTCTATCAACCCTGGTAAGGTTAAAATAAATCCCTTCCTTGCTCAATAAATGAGCAACCTAGTCTAGGTCAAAGCCTAGATCACCATCCTCGGTGGCGATCTTCCTTCAATTTTCCTGCCAAAAACATATATCATCCTCAGGAGTGGGCTCCCAAGGATTACCTAGAAGGGTAATAATAGTATCTCTGTCATAGGCTATGTGTCTGCCTCTCACCCAGTTGCTCCTCCTCTAGCCCACAATGGGTGAGTTCTATCGTGTCTTGTAGGCGTTGGCATAGAACTCCAACACCGAGATGAGATCTCCTGTAATAGGTAAAGAAAATAGAGATCCCCATCCTTTTCTCTAAATCTACAGCTCTAGATAGTCACTAGCTCCCAGATCTAATGCTCTCTCCCAAATTAATTTGTTGCCTTTGATTTGGTGAAATCTGGTCCATTTTACATCTGTCTTGAACCTGATGACATCCTGAGGTCCAAGTTTCTCCTCCTGCTCCTGTATATCATTTGTCATTCATAGTGATCACCAATCACTAAAATTCATTAAAGGGCAACATAAGTTGAACAAGAGACATGCTAAGTGGGTTGAGTTCTTGTAACAATTTCCATATGTCATCAAGTACAAAAATGGAAAATCTAATATTATGGCTGATGCTTTATTAAGAAGGCACTCTTTACTTGCCTCTCTTGGAGCCAAAGTTATTGGACTTGATGATATTAGGACTTTGTATCCAAGTGACCTTGATTTTTTAACCATTTTCAAGTCATCTTCCACTTCTTCATCTCACAAAGGCTTCTACATTCTATATGGCTACCTCTTTAAAGCCAATAGACTTTACATTCCTATGAGCTCTTTAAGAGATCTTTTACTAAGAGAAAGCCATGAGGGAGGCTTAATGGGCCATTTTGGAAGAGACAAAACATTAGCCATTTTACATGAACACTTCTATTGGCCTAAAATGAAAAATGATATACAAAAACTTTGTGCTAGGTGTATAGTGTGTAGAAAAGCTAAATCTAAAATTTCACCTAGTGGTTTGATACTCCCTTTCCTACACCTAGTGCACCTTGGATTGATATATCTATGGATTTTGTGTTAGGCTTGCTTAGGACCCAAAGGGGAATGGATTCTATCTTTGTAGTGGTGGATAGGTTTAGTAAGATGGCTCACTTCATCCCTTGTCATAAGGTAGATGATGCTAGTCATATTGCTAAACTCTCCTTTAAGGAAATTGTAAGACTTCTTGGTGTTCCTAAAACTATCATTTTTGATAGGGACACCAAATTCCTAAGCCATTTTTGGAAAACTCTTTGGTCAAGGCTAGGAACGAAGCTTTTTTTTTCTACCACCTGTCATCCTCAAACGGATGGCCAAATTGAGGTAGTAAACAGGACCCTTTCTTAACTACTTAGGGTCTTAGTGAATAAAAATGTTAAATCTTAGGATGAGTGTTTACCCCATATTGAATTTTCTTATAATATGTTATAACACTCCACAAATAAGCATAGTTCTTTTGAAGTTGTTTATGGTTTTAACCCTCTCACTCCTTTGGACCTTTTGCCCATTAATGTTTCTGATTTTGTCCTTCACATGGATGGAGAAGCAACGACCAAGTTTATCAAAGATTTTCATGAGAAGGTTAAAAACCAAATACAAACTAAGAATGAACACTATGCTCGTTGTGCTAACAAGAAGAGAAAGGAAGTCACCTTTGAGGTTGGAGATTAGGTTTGGTTACATCTTAGAAAAGACATATTTCCAAACTTGAGAATATCCAAACTCGACCCTATGGGTGATGGACCTTTCCAAATACTCAAGAAAATGGGGAATAATGCCTATGTCCTTGATTTACCTGGGAATATGGTGTGAGTGCTTCATTTAATGTATCTGACTTCTCTCCTTTCGATTTAGATGAAGAGGATAATACCTTAGATTTGAGGACAAATCCTTTCAAAGAAGGGGAGCATAATGAGGACATCCTAAGGGAGGACCCACACACCATCTTGGACAAAGGACTAGAGGCTTACAAAGGGCCCCTCACAAGGGCCAAGTCTAACAAAAGCAAGGAGACCATCCATAAAGCCCTATCTACCCTCATCTTTTTGTTTAATGGGCCCAAGCCCAATGGAGATACTTTGAGGATCTATTTGTTTTCATCTTGTAATATAGGTCATAAGTAGATTCTCTAGTCATATAGGTTTTATTTGGGCCTTACAAGGTCAAATGGGCTACTTTAGGGCCATGTACTCTCATTTTAGGCCATGTAGAGGCCATACCTTTCTCTCTTAGCATCATTGGGCCTAGGAAACATAGAGAAGCCCAATAAGGCTCTCCTTGGCCGAATGCACCATAGCCTATATAAAGGCTTCTCCTTTGTAAAATCAACAAACATTAATTTATTTTGAGATTTTGACACCTTGAGTGCAAACTTTTAGTGAGAGATTCTCCTTCTTCTCTATAGGATTTGTGAGGCTCTTGCAAGCTCTTATCCAAGGGGTCTCTCCCTCCTTGGTGGTGAGATTAGGAGTTATCTCCTTCTCTTGGGAGTGGCCTCCAACCTTTCCTTTCCCTTTCATTTGGTTTCCACCTTCCACTTCCACCTTTTCCTTTTCACTTCCACCTCCTTCTACTTCCATTTCGGTCCACTTCTTTAGAGTGTTTTCCATTTTGAGTTTCAGTTTCCTACTTGAAGAGAAGAACATTACCTTGGCTTAAAGGATTGAAGAAGGAAAGATCCAAGATCCACCCTCTCTTAAGGAGCTTAGAAGAAACTCCTACATCATCTTTGGTCCAGAAGTAGGAATGATTTCTTCGGTGCCATATGCAAAACAAATTAAAATTAAAACAATACTATAATTCATATACAACACAAGCATCTTAACACACATGCATAAAAAGAAACTTTTTTTTTCACATAATAAACATATATGTATTATTTTAAAATTAGAAAACAAACACACATACAAACATGCTTAAAAACCCTAGAAAAATAATATTTAAAACACAAATTACAGAATGCCATTTAAAAACTAAATTGACAATTAAAAACTAAAAAAAATTAAAAATAAAATACACATTATTAATAAAACTTAAAATGAAAAATAAAATTAGTAATAAAACATAAAAAATAAAGGAAACACACATGACAAAATAAAACTAAAAAATAAATTCTGACATACAAAAAAATTAAAATTTAATCAACAAAATAACATTGAAGTATAAAACATAAAACACACATTTTGAAATTAAAAAAAGAAAAGACAACATAAAAATAAAAATCTGAAAATAGGGGCTTGACGTGTAGAGTTAGCCCTGTTTCCTTACGCTATGCATCAGGGTGACGCTACGCGTGAGGGTGTAGTTTTAGAATCATCAAATTAGGAGTTACGCCGCAGCAGCAACTCCTCTTTCACTTCCTCAATCAGAAACAACAATTCAATTAGTCTTATAGGTAACTAATCTTCCAAAACTAACCTAGCCTCATGCGTTCTACGAATTAAGATGAAAAATTAAAAGAGAAGAGATCGAAACACTTACTTGGATTATTAATGCAAAAGATAGAATGTAGGATGAGTGGTCTTGAATTTTGAGGTTTTTGAGAATTTGGGAAAGAATGAGGCATAAAGAGGGAAAAATTTAGGTTTTAAACTTTTTGGAATGGGCCTTCATTCTGAAATGGGTTTTGTTTTAAAAAACTGAACGCACAACCTGACGCTACACAATCAGTGGGATGATACACATCAGGTCTGAAATTTTAACCCCGTGCTATGCATGGCTCTGACACTATGGGTCAGAGTTAAATTTCCCATTTTCTGCATTTTTAATTTTAAAACCCTATTTAAAACCTTTTTAAACCCTTTTTATTCCTAAAATTATTAATTTAATCAAAAGACACCATTTTTAATTAAATTTAAAAAACAAATCAATATAGAAAAATAATGGGTTGCCTCCCATTGAGCGCTTGATTTATTGTCTCTAGCTTGACATTACCTACAAATCATCAATATCTTTAAGTAAGAAATGTTGGTAAGTCTGTTGATCTCACCACCCAAATAGGGCTTCAACTTGTGTCCATTAACCATCCAACTTCTTCAATTTTAACTGCTCCATATGGTTTAACCTCTTTAATCACAAATGGGTATAACCATTTAGATTTTAATTTACCAGGAAATAATTTTAGTCTTGAATTAAACAATAAGACCTGCTGACTTGGTGTGAAGATCCTTTTCCTTAATTTCTTATCATGGTAAGCCTTCACCTTATCTTTCTAATACCTGGATGATTCATAAGAATTATTCTGCATTTCCTCTAACTCAAATAATTGCAACTTCCTTTTGTCAACTATGGTAGTTCAATCAAAGTTGAGGAACTTAAGTGCCCAGTATGCTTTATGCTCTATTTCCATAGGAAGTGACAAGCTTTTCCATAAACCATCTAAAAAGGGGAAAAGCCAATAGGGTTTTGAATACAGTTCTGTATTCTCAGAGTGCACCATCAAGCTTTTGTTACCAATCCTTTCTTGAAGAAGACACAGTCTTTTCCAAGATTCTCTTCACCTATCTATTTGAAATCTCAGCTTGACCATTAGTTTATGGATGATACGTCGTGGCCACCTTGTCTTACACCATAATATTGTAACACTTTTTAAAGAACTTTGTTATAGAAATGTGAACCTGCATCTTTAATCAAAGTTCTTGGTGTTCTAAACCTGTAAAAAGTATTTTTCTTTAACAAATTCACTATAGTTTTGGAATCAGCATTAGGTGAAGCATCTGCTTCCACCTATTTGGAAACATAATCAACTGCAAAAAGGATAAATTGATTAGATTTAGAGTTGGGGGAAGGGTCCCATGAAGTCAATTCCCCAACAATCAAATACCTCAACTTCTTGTATGTTCGTGAGAGGCATTTTTTGTCTCCTTGATATATTCCCTGTTGTTTGGCAATTGTCACAAGATTGTATAAATGAGTGAGCATCTTTAAATATAGAAGGCCAGTACAAACCTGATTGGAGGATCTTTGTAGTTGTCCTCTCTTCATTAAAATAGCCTCAATAGGGAGATTTGTGACATCATCTATTTCCCATTCAAGCACACAACGTCGTAACAAATTTTCCACACTAGTTTTAAATAGATAAGGGTCATCCTAGACAAAATGATTGGCATCTTTGAAAAGTTTTTTTCTTTACTGCCAAGTTAAATCATTGGGAAGAATTCTTGCTCCTTTAAAATTGGTTATGTCAACAAACCATGGTTTTCTATTTCAAACAATTTTTCATCAGGAAATTCTTCTTCTATTTCATTTTCCTTGGCAATGACCTTATTGTTTATCAATTTGGATAAATGGTCAGCGACCACATTTTCACAACCCTTTTTATCTTTAATTTCAAGGTCATATTCTTATAGGAGTAAAATCCATCAGATTAAACGAGGCTTAGAGTCTGTTTTAGTCAAAAGATATTTGATAGCTACACAGTCAGTAAAAATAATTATTTTTTAGCCTATCAAATATGATCGAAATTTTTCTAAGGCATACACTATGGCTAGTAATTCTTTCTCAGTGGTTGCGTAATTTACTTGATTTTCATTTAAAACTTTACTAGCATAATGTATTACCCTAAAAATCTTTTCATTCCTTTGACCTAAAACAACTCCTACAACATAATCACTTTTATCTCACATAAGTTCAAAGGGTAGATTCCAACTAAGAGCAACAATAATTGGACCAGAAATCAATTTTTCTCTCAAGGAATTGAAAGCTTTTAGATATGCATCATCAAATTTAAATTCAACATCCTTGTTTAAGAGGTTTGTCAAAGGTTTATCAATTTTTGAAAAATCCTTAATAAACCTTTGATAAAAGCTAGTATGTCCTAAAAAACTTCTAATCCTTTTTACATTCACAGGGGGTGGGAGTTTTGAGATTACCTCAATTTTTGCTTGGTCTACTTCAATACCTTTTGCAGAAATTTTATGACCAAGCACAATTCCTTCAGTCACCATGAAGTGATATTTCTCCCAGTTCAACACTAGATTTATATCAATACACCATTTTAGTACAGTGTCTAAGTTGGATAGACATGCATCAAAGGAGTTCCTAAAAATGAAGAAGCCATCCATGAAAATGTCTATGCTCTTTTCAATTAAATCTGTAAAAATAGCAAACATACATATTTGAAAAGTAGCAAGTGCATTGCATAATTCAAATGACACTTTTCTGTAAGAAAAAATTCCAAAAGAACATGTAAAAGCAGTCTTCTCCTTATCAAGAGGATCCACAACAATTTGGTTATATTTAGAATAACCATCAAGAAAGTAGTAATAAGCCTGTCCAGACAATCTTTCAAGCATTTAGTCTATAAAAGGGAGTGGAAAATGATTATTCTAGTTGCTTGGTTTAGTTTCCTATAGTCTATACATATTCTCCAGCTGGTGACAGTTCTTGTTGGAATTTATTCATTTTTATCATTTATAATAACTGTCATACCTCTATTTTTTAGTACCCCTTGGGCCGAGCGTACCCATGCACTACCAGAAATAGGATAGATGATACCTGCTCTCAATAATTTTAGAACCTCCTTCTTTGTTACCTCTTTCATTGTGGATTGAGGCATCTTTGAGGTTGAGCTACAGGATTGAAATCATCTTCTAATAAAATCTTGTGCATGTAGTAAGATAAACTTATACCTTCAGATCTTCCAGTGTCCATCCAATGGCTTCTTGATTATCCTTCAATACCTCCATCAGTCTTGCTTCTTCTATTTCAGTTAGTAAACTACTAATAATGATTGGTTTGAGATTACCTTCCTTTTGAAAGATATACTTGAGGTACGAAGGTAACACTTTTAGCTCAGGTTTCTGGATCTCTTCAATAGGTGTCTCCTGGAGTTCCTTTATCTTTTTAGTTTCAGGGGAGATTTCTTTCCCTCTTTCCAGCTCTTCCAAGCACCTATCTATCTGTCTTTCCTCTTCCTTATTTAAATAATCAACAAAGTCAATCAATAATTTATTAAGAGAATCAGAATAAGCCATACCTTTTGATACGAAAAGGAAAATTTCATCAAGGGCGCCCACTTTAAAATAATCTTGTTTTCGGTTAGGATGTTTAATTGCTTTGGAAACATCAAAATTTACCTAATAGTCTGACTACAGGCTTTCCATTGTCCACATCAATTAACACTCTAGCAGTCTTCATGAATGGTCTTCCAAGAATTAGGGGGACTTCAGTAGCCTCCTCCATGTCTAATACCACGAAATCAACAGGGAAGTAGAACTTGTCCACCTTCATAAGTACATCTTCCACTATCCCATAGGGTCTTTTGATTGAGCGGTCTGCCAGTTGTAGAGTCATCGTCATCCTTTGTGGATCAAGATCACCAATGCGCTTCATCATACTTAGGGGAATTAAATTGATGCTAGCCCCTAGGTCTAATAAAGCCTTTCCAATATTTACACTTCTAATGGAAACAGGAATGGTGAAACTTTTGGGGTCCTTTGACTTTTCCAGCATGTTATATTGTAAGATAGTGATATAACCCGCTTTGAGCTCCGTAATCTCTTTATTATACCTCATTTTCTTTGTGAGCAGTTCCTTTATAAACTTTGTATATGTTGACATTTGTTTCAATGCCTCAGAGAATGGAATGTTTATTTGTAACTACTTAAAAATCTCAAGGAATCTTTTATACTTTCTTTCCTTATCCTTTCTTGAAAGTGCATGAGGATGAGGTAGATCCCTTGTAACATCCCGATTTAATAATTAATTGCCGAATGAAAATAAATCATTGAAATAATAATTACAAGGTGGGAAAATTATTTAATAATTATAATTAACTTAATTAACTCAACTTAAGAAATAATGACTGGTTAAGAGTGATTAATTAATAATTGTTGGCTGATTGTGATTGGTGTACTACTTCACGCTTTCCCACCCCACTTCCCCTTCTCTCCGTGAATACGTATATGGGCTACTAGGCTACCCTATCATTCATTTTTCCCTTTCAGACTTCTCTTCTTTCTGTCCTCTCTTCTTCCCTTCTTCTTCGCTCTTCATTCTCCTTTTCTTCTTCTTTCTTCTCTGCTCTCTGCACCGTGAGCTCGCAACCATGGAGGCTGAGGATCAGAGTCCTCCTTCTTGACTCGACGAGCCAGAGAGGGTGAGGGTGTGCATTCCCTCTGCATGCAACCAGTCTTCTTCCCCATGGCTCCTCCGTCGACTTCCCTCTTTCTCCCTCTCCTTGCTCGAGGCTGCCGAGTCTCAGTGAAGATCTACACCACGAAGAGCTTCAAGAAGGTTGGAGCGCTCACCAATGTGTGATTGGAGCTGCTCAAGAGAGCGAGCAGAGAACTAGGCGTCTCGGAAGCTTGGAAATCCCCACTGGACCGAGTGAAAGGTCAATGTAGTGCCCTGGGGGCTTGGGTCTCCCCGCTAATCTTGCATGCAAAACTGTTTAAGAGTGGGAGTGGCTTGGAGTTCCTCCAAAGCCAAGTGTAATAGTGGATGACTGATGCAGGGTCGTTCTATTGAAAACGAGTGAACGGGCTGAGCGGAGCAACCGACTGGAGCTGCAAGTCCTTGGAGCCTTTGGAATCTTCATCCCAGGTAGGGGGCGCTCTGCATGTCCAATGCATGGTTTCTGGACAGTCCGAGCGAACGTATTACCTTATGTGTTTGTATGATTATGACTCTGTAAAGTGTTTGACTGTTGATCACTGGATATCGTATGTGTGTGTTAATAGAGTCCTGTTAATTATTTCGTACTCACATGCATGCGTTCAGAATGTGTTGTTTGCTATATGTTGTACATGCTGCTGAGTGGAGTCTGGATGAGTGATGATTATTACCTGTGTGGTGTATGACTATTGTTGTCTAAGAAACGTATGATGACATTGGTGATGTTGTGGAGTTAATGTATGAATTGCATGTTAAATTGTAATGTGAATATCAAGCACATGGTGTGGTCTATTGTTGACTTCTGGGTGGATACGATATGAATTACTTAAGATGAACTTGCTGAGTGTGGATGACTGCCGTGACATGCATGAGGTTGCATTTATGGTTAGAGGGTGACCCGTGGAAGGTCAGGAACCCAATGATATGATTTCCAGCTACAGACCCTTGGCTAGATTCTGAGAGGACCCGTGGTAGCCGTGGGAGCTAGAGTTAAGTCTCGAGACGTCCTTGGGAGACCGGTACCACACGGTAAGGGCTATCAGACGAGGAGCCAGAAAAGGGATCTGTAACTGAGAGTTATTGTTAAGTCGGATCCGCATGCATATAGGTAGGGGCATCATTGTCGAGAGCAGCACGCTCCTTAAAATCTGTGAATGCTATTAATGAATTCCGACTGGATTTGTGTGTGTGTTTGACGCTGAGGCTAAGTATTATTGATGTTATTGTTAAGGGATATGTTGTTGTGAATAGTAGAAATTAGATAACCATGAATGACTTGAGTAATCCGACTAGTGACTTGTGTAGATGCTTTATTAAATGTTAGTAAATGCTGGTATTGATTAAGATAGGTAGAGTATGTTGAAAGGGAATGTGTATGCTAAGTCGAGCCAATAACTGTCATTGTATATGTGAAAGCTCACCCCCCTACACCATTTTTCAGTATGTGCAGGTCGGACCCGGAAGTGCTGACAGGGCCTCAAGTCCGAATGTGGTGTACTCCGACTGTTGAGTGCTTATATTGTATTCACTATGTTAGTCAGTGTAGCCTTGGCCGGCTCTTATGTAAAATAACGATTAAACATATTTATTTATAAAGACTGATTTGATAAGTATAGACATGGTGTCATATGTATGGATCTGTAAATAATAGTAAGGGCATAATGTTAAGTTAATGAGTATTCCGAGTATAAGGTTACATGTATGTGGATCGGTAGATTGGATTGTTGGCATGTTTATATTTCTGGGAACATATATTCGTACATACGTGCTTTATGTTTATTTGATGCTTATTACCGACTGGGATATCCCTGATGTTGAGTGGATAACTCTAAGTTAATGAACCCTGAGAGGAACATGGGAGATTTAGATCCTGTTCCGAGTGAATACGCTGAGTGATTCCGAGTGAAAATTTTAGGTAAACCCAAGTGAGGAAGAGTTCGTATTCCCGAGTGAAAGCCTTGAGTGACCCTCTTCTGAGAGAGGAGTTAGTGTAGTGGTTTAGAATGGAATAGCTTCTAAGTGTAAGGTATTTATAATCCGAGTGAAAGATGTAAAATCCGAGTGACTAAGGAATGGTATTCCGAGTGGTTAGGATCTGAATAGGTCCGAGGGAGGATTTACTTAATGATTCCCCGAGCGAATAAGTTGTGGCGTGCTGAGTGAGTTAGCTATCATTTTTCCAAGTGAATGAGTTGAAGGATAACTCTGGATTCCGAGTGTCTCGATAGCCGAGGGTGGCTTCTCGCCCCAGCGGTCAAGGTACTCGCTCCAGCGAGCGTGGACTTGGGAAGACCTTATGTTGGCATCGCTTAAGCGATTCGTGCCTCGCCCGAGCGATTGGAGCTGCTTCGCTCAAGCGTGTGGGATCTCGCCTAAGCGAGTGGATGCTGGTTTTAGGCTCCGCTGAGCGTTTCCTTCTTCCGCTGTATGCCCTCTCGAGTCGGTTTATTTTCTCTTACCTTCCTTCTCTTATTTCTTTTGTTACCCGGTTGCTTTATGGTCTATTTGGTTTATTTAATTTTGGAAAAATTTTCTTGTCCCGGGTTGTTTTCAATTTTAAATTTAGGATGTTTCATTTTGGTATCAGAGCAGACTGAAAGGTCCAAGGCCAAGGTATGCTTACCGAGTGTAAGCGGTTGTATGCAGTATGACCGAGTGGTCGTCATTATTGTGATATTGATTTATGAATAGGAGGTTATTTCCCTCCTGGTCCGATTGATTGTATGCCCTGACTTAATCGGTATTGTATGTGTTTGATGATTTGGTATATGTTTGACTATGAATGGTGTGGTTGTATGCCTGTTCCTTGTTGAGGAATTTGAACGTGTGATGAATGAATAGTATATGATTTGCGGTACAAGAGATGTGTTAGCCTTAGTTCCTTTTACTTGAACTTGAACCCTTTGGAGTAGAGGACATAATTTGGTGCCTGTAATTAATTACACCCTCTATGTTACGTGAACTCCTATACTGCGCATGAAGATCCGAGTAATATATGTATGCGTATTTGTTGTATGTGAGAGGTTAGTTTAACTATAAGTCGAAATGGAGATGAGTGTTGACGTGGGAAGAGAGTTAGTAACTCCCTCCGAGTGAAAGGAAGCCTAGGTAATCCTGAGTGAATGAGACAGTGTGATGTCGAACGAGAGTTTACCGACCAGAAGACGACACCTAAGACTCTAAGTGGATCCATTGTAATAAATTATTAACTAGCTGGGAAGATCCGAGCGAATCCTGAATTAGAAGGAAAATCAGAGTAGGAAAGATTACGGTTACCGAGTGAGGACAAGCGAATAGGATAAGTGGTATCGAGCGAGAATCGATCCTGATACCCTTAGAGTGATAACTGTTAAGTATTTCCCGAGTGAGGAGTCCCTTTTAAATCTGGGTGAAAAGAATGTGTGCACACTATAATGGTTGTTGAGCTCAATATGAATTACATGAATATGTGGAATGTTATTTAGAATAACATGATTGAATTAAATCCGATTGAATGAATGTATGTATATTAATGTTATGGCCGGGTGCGATATGATGTTGTGGCTGTAATGCATGCTGTGGTGAATGATATGAATTGTATGGCCGAGTGTGAATTTGATATTCCGATTGGATAATTGAATATATATATATGTGTTGATGCTGTCGCAAAGTGCAAAGTGAGCCTATGGCTGTGATTATATGGATTATAAATAATGTAAGTGATATAGCCGAGAGCTGGCTGGATAGATTCTGATTGAATGATGCTTGAATGTGTTCTGGTTGAATGATAACATGTATGTATTGAATGTTGGTACTGACTTATACGTATATATATATATGATACTATATGGTTTAAGGTGGATAAGATCTAAGGAAGGAGTAATTACGCGGTAATGGTCGGAAACCGACTGTTATTATACCATTTTGGGGTGATAGTAACTTCTACTTGACGATTGTCATTAGGAGAATTGCGCTAACTTATGAGTAATGAGGAGGTGTACGATTTTTGTGTGAGTCGGAAGCCTGTAACCATTATACTGTTTTACAGTAGTGGTAAATTATATTTCATGATTGTTGCTGTGTGACGTGCCCTACGTGGTGCATCATGATAATGTTGATGTGAATATGTGCTTATATATGCATGTGAATTGCCATTAATCCTTGTGAGTAAGTATTAGCTGAGTGAGTTGGTCGGTGCATGTGAGAACGTTGTTAGGGAGACTAACATGGTTTGCATGGATTTGAATGATTCGAATGAACCCCGACTAGATGATGACGTACGAGTGAGTTCCGACTGAATGAATATGTATGTACTGATACTGTTACCGAGTGTAATGTGGTGTTATAATTGAGAATGTACATTATTGTGCAACTCCCGATTGGATATGATATTGTGAATGAAATCCTTAATGTAGTTTGGAATTGATTTGAGTAAGTCCGATCAGATGAACACATATATATATTGATGCTATCGTTGAGTGCAATGTGTGGTTATGGTTATGGTGCATGCTGTAGTGAACAATGATATAGCCATGAATAATTGGTATGAAATCCGATCGAGTGCCTGCATGTACATTAGTGCCGTTGCTGAGTCCGCAGTGTGTTATGACAACATATGTGAATGTGAATTACTTGATCCTGACTGAATTGCATGAAGCCGGATGAGTGATGTCATTATATAGTTGAGAATTGAGAATTTAATCCGAGCCATAATTTTGTGATGAATAAGATTTAGAGGAAATATTTACTCGGTGTTGGCTAGAAGCCGATTGTTGTATTGCCGTCATCCAGTTTTACAGAAGTGATAAATAATTTTCATGCTTGTTGTTGTATGATGTACCCTGTGTGATGCATAATGTTGATGTAGATGTACTACTTCTAATGTGTATGTGAACTGCCATTAATTACCGTATGAATTAGTATTAGTTGAGTGAATCAGGTCAGTGTGAGTCATGCTGTCCTGAGATGACTCTTCATGCCGTAAGCATTGTGGCAGCGTACATGTTGCAGTGACTGTGTAATTGTTGTAACCCTATAGGAAAGAGACGTCATCCTATAAGATGGATGCAGCAATTCATGAGTCGGGCAGGTGAAGTTGTAGCTGCTTATGGTGATGGTGAGTCTTTTAGGCTGCCCCGAGTAAAGAGAGGAGTTGTATTAAGTGGATCATAAGTGGCTATGTATCAAAATGAGGACTGCTTAACCTTGTCATGTTGCCTCCGAGAGGATTAGAGGTTGTTGAGTGCGGAACGGCTACTAAAGGGACGATTGGTTATTGAAATAAGAAGGGTGATCAAAGTTACCACTAAAATTAGAGTTTTATAAGTTAGCCGAGTGGTACTGTAAGTTTAATAAGGAAACCTGGACCTTGAGCCAAGGTGTTCGGTAAGGTGAGGATTGCTCGGTAAAGATTAGTATGTTCCGAGTGTGTGAGGGTGGAGATGGTTCCGAGTGAAATCCTTCTGGGAGAAAGAACTGCTGAGCGAAAATTATGATATTCCGAGTGAGGCATCGTTTGGGTCATCAATAAGGAGCTGTGTCCGAATGGCACTTCTGTGTTAGGCAAAATCAAAGTGAAATATCCGAGTTGTGTGAATTTCGGGTGAAGTGTCTCGAAGTGTACCACTTCCGAGTGGATGGTACCGTGTGGAGCGGTTCTGAGTGGAAAGGCATCGAGTGTGGAATTCCTAATACCCGTGTGATGTTCCACCAAGTGATCTCTATCCAGGAGAAAAGTACTTCTGGTCGGCAAATGGAACTTCGAGTGTGCAAGTTTTCGAGTGAATTACCCAAGGGGGAGTAAATACCGAGCGGTAAACTTATTCAAAGCTGTGTTCGAGTGATGTTGAGCTGTTGAGTCTGAACTCAGATTTATGTTTGGAATAAGCCTGAATTCCGAGTGAAAATCTGGTAAATAGAAAGTCTCCGAGTGAAGGATCTCTAAGAGGAGTAGATATCCAAGAAAAGGATTTATTTGAAATCGTACTCAGATCAGCGTTTGGGACTGCTGGGCTTGGACTCGGGTTGGTTTCGAGGTAGGCTTGATTTACGAGTAAATTTTGCAAGTGGAAGGATTTCCGGATGAGAACTGCCCTTAAAACCTCGATTGATACTTTCGAGTGAGAGGGCCGAGTGACATTCGTGGGTTATAGGCATGAAGTTAGCCAAAGGAATGGTTAAGAATCTGAGATGTTAGAACCGAGTATGGTGCCTATACGAGGCAAATCTAGGCAAGTGTGCCAATTGAAGCATATGGGAACTCGTTTGAGTGTTCATTTTGGTTAAGAAAGAAATTTTGTGGTCGAAATTTTGGAAATCCGAGAGCTTAATCTGAGATGAATCGGTCGGTAGTGGGTATTATACGGAGTCAGTAATGTTGTTTACCGACTAGATTCTTCCCAATTGGTTGAATAACATCTAGAATGTGTCCCATGCGACCCAATGTCGAGCCTATGCTTTGTGTGAGCTCTTTGTCATGCCGAGTGACTCATTGAGTCGAGGAACCCGATGGTGTAATTATGCCGATCGGTGTTGGGAGTGTAAGGCCGAGTGGCCAACAAACTGGAAAGTGTCAATGGCTAGGGTGAACTGACAGAGTTGAATGGGGGTAACTACGTGGGAAATGGAATCCCGAATGTAATGAAGACTATGAAGAGCTGTTTTATTTATGCTGATTAGAAATTATGAAGCAGTCGGGAATGTTGAGAAGCGAAGAGTTGCAGTCGGAGCATGACTGTGGTATTCCGATCTGTTTGTTGAGGTAGTCTGAGTGAAAGGAAGGAATGTTATTCCGAGTCAATGGTGACACTTCCGAGTGGAAATGTGTTAAGAATGATGTCTCGGTTTTATGGGTGGAGCGGTCGGTAAATTGCTTTGGAAGCCAATTTTACCGACTGGAATTTGAGCAATGGATGAATACTTGAGGTACATAGATGTGTAATTGCTAATTGTGGTATGGCAGTGATTTTCCGAGTGGTTCAGTGAGGCTAAGCATGTGTTTAAATTTCGAGGACGAAATTCTTTTGAGAGGGGGAGAACTGTAACATCCCGATTTAATAATTAATTACCGAATGAAAATAAATCATTGAAATAATAATTACAAGGTGGGAAAATTATTTAATAATTATAATTAACTTAATTAACTCAACTTAAGAAATAATGACAGGTTAAGAGTGATTAATTAATAATTGCTCGCTGATTGTGATTGGTGTACTGCTTCACGCTTTCCCACCCCACTTCCCCTTCTCTCTGTGCATGCGTATATGGGCTACTGGGCCACCCTATCATTCATTTTTCCCTTTCAGACTTCTCTTCTTTCTGTCCTCTCTTCTTCTCTTCTTCTTCGCTCTTCATTCTCCTTTTCTTCTTCTTTCTTCTCTGCTCTCTGCACCGTGAGCTCGCAACCATGGAGGCTGAGGATCAGAGTCCTCCTTCTTGACTCGATGAGCCAGAGAGGGTGAGGGTGTGCATTCCCTCTACATGCAACCAGTTTTCTTCCCCATGGCTCCTCCGTCGACTTCCCTCTTTCTCCCTCTCCTTGCTCGAGGCTGCCGAGTCTCAGTGAAGATCTACACCACGAAGAGCTTCAAGAAGGTTGGAGCGCTCACCAACGTGTGATTGGAGCTGCTCAAGAAAGCGAGCAGAGAACTAGGCGTCTCGAAAGCTTGGAAATCCCCACTGGACCGAGTGGAAGGTCAATGTGGTGCCCTGGGGGCTTGGGTCTCCCCGCTAATCTTGCATGCAAAACTGTTTAAGAGTGGGAGTGGCTTGGAGTTCCTCCAAAGCCAAGTGTAATAGTGGATGACTGATGTAGGGTCGTTCTATTGAAAACGAGTGAACGGGCTGAGTGGAGCAACCGACTGGAGCTGCAAGTCCTTGGAGCCTTTGGAATCTTCATCCCAGGTAGGGGGCGCTCTGCATGTCCAATGCATGGTTTCTGGACAGTCCGAGCGAACGTATTACCTTATGTGTTTGTATGATTATGACTCTGTGAAGTGTTTGACTGTTGATCACTGGATATCGTATGTGTGTGTTAATAGAGTCCTGTTAATTATTTCGTACTCACATGCATGCGTTCAGAATGTGTTGTTTGCTATATGTTGTACATGCTGCTGAGTGGAGTCTGGATGAGTGATGATTATTACCTATGTGGTGTATGACTATTGCTGTCTAAGAAACGTATGATGACATTGGTGATGTTGTGGAGTTAATGTATGAATTGCATGTTAAATTGTAATGTGAATATCAAGCACATGGTGTGGTCTATTGTTGACTTCTGGGTAGATACGATATGAATTACTTAAGATGAACTTGTTGAGTGTGGATGACTGCCGTGACATGCATGAGGTTGCATTTATGGTTAGAGGGTGACCCGTGGAAGGTCAGGAACCCAATGATATGATTTCCAGCTACAGACCCTTGGCTAGATTCTGAGAGGACCCGTGGTAGCCGTGGGAGCTAGAGTTAAGTCTCGAGACGTCCTTGGGAGACCGGTACCACACGGTAAGGGCTATCAGACGAGGGGCCAGAAAAGGGATCTGTAACTGAGAGTTATTGTTAAGTCGGATCCGCATGCATATAGGTAGGGGCATCATTGTCGAGAGCAGCACGCTCCTTAAAATCTGTGAATGCTATTAATGAATTCCGACTGGATTTGTGTGTGTGTTTGACGCTGAGGCTAAGTATTATTGATGTTATTATTAAGGGATATGTTGTTGTGAATAGTAGAAATTAGATAACCATGAATGACTTGAGTAATCCGACTAGTGACTTGTGTAGATGCTTTATTAAATATTAGTAAATACTGGTATTGATTAAGATAGGTAGAGTATGTTGAAAGGGAATGTGTATGCTAAGTCGAGCCAATAACTGTCATTGTATATGTGAAAGCTCACCCCCCTACACCATTTTTCAGTATGTGCAGGTCGGACCCGGAAGTGCTGACAGGGCCTCAAGTCCGAATGTGGTGTACTCCGACTGTTGAGTGCTTATATTGTATTCACTATGTTAGTCAGTGTAGCCTTCGCCGGCTCTTATGTAAAATAACGATTAAACATATTTATTTATAAAGACTGATTTGATAAGTATAGCCATGGTGTCATATGTATGGATCTGTAAATAATAGTAAGGGCATAATGTTAAGTTAATGAGTATTCCGAGTATAAGGTTACATGTATGTGGATCGGTAGATTGGATTGTTGGCATGTTTATATTTCTGGGAACATATATTCGTACATACGTGCTTTATGTTTATTTGATGCTTATTACCGACTGGGATATCCCTGATGTTGAGTGGATAACTCTAAGTTAATGAACCCTGAGAGGAACATGGGAGATTTAGATCCTGTTCCGAGTGAATACGCTGAGTGATTCCGAGTGAAAATTTTAGGTAAACCCAAGTGAGGAAGAGTTCGTATTCCCGAGTGAAAGCCTTGAGTGACCCTCTTCTGAGAGAGGAGTTAGTGTAGTGGTTTAGAATGGAATAGCTTCTAAGTGTAAGGTATTTATAATCCGAGTGAAAGATGTAAAATCCGAGTGATTGAGGAATGGTATTCCGAGTGGTTAGGATCTGAATAGGTCCGAGGGAGGATTTACTTAATGATTCCCCGAGCGAATAAGTTGTGGCGTGCTGAGTGAGTTAGCTATCATTTTTCCGAGTGAATGAGTTGAAGGATAACTCTGGATTCCGAGCGTCTCGATAGCCGAGTGTGGCTTCTCGCCCCAGCGGTCAAGGTACTCGCTCCAGCGAGCGTGGACTTGGGAAGACCTTGTGTTGGCATCGCTTAAGCGATTCGTGCCTCGCCCGAGCAATTGGAGCTGCTTCGCTCAAGCGTGTGGGATCTCGCCTAAGCGAGTGGATGCTGGTTTTAGGCTTCGCTGAGCGTTTCCTTCTTCCGCTGTATGCCCTCTCGAGTCGGTTTATTTTCTCTTGCGTTCCTTCTCTTATTTCTTTTGTTACCCGGTTGCTTTATGGTCTATTTGGTTTATTTAATTTTGGAAAAATTTTCTTGTCCCGGGTTGTTTTCAATTTTAAATTTAGGATGTTTCATCCCTAACTAGAGATGTCACACCTCGATTTTCTGGACCTGAATCCCAATGTAATCAAGATAATAATTAATAAAAATACGAGTAAATTTTTCACGTTTAAAATAATTTCAAAACACCATAATGATTACATCAAGACCCGAACCACAGAAAATCGAAGAGTGAGATTTAATAATTTATAAACTAGATCACTAATCAAAACGCCCATATATGTATACAAAATAATTTGATTTTACAGTTGTAACATCCCGGATTTTTAAATAAAATAAATTTATTGGATGATGATAATTGATTGTTTATGGTCAAATGATTATGGAAGATGTTGTTAGACATTAGAGGTGAATTATCGGTAAATTAAGATTTACCGGAACCAGATGAATTAACTGGTGATGTGGGACCTACTTGATTTAATTAGATGTTTGATGGGTCTAGAATGTTTGGAAAATTATTGTGGTTAAGATGGTATACTTAAAATGATTTTTGGTGTCAAGGAAATAATTAATTGGACGCGATGTATGATAATAACTGGGGAAAATACGAACCAATTGGAATAAAAAGAAAACTAAAAATCCCATTTCTCCTTCCATTATCACCGTGGCCTCTTTCTCTTTATCACTTGGAACTTTTACCTGTTGGATAATGGGAATTATTAACCATTGGTAAAAGCAACTTGATACACTCTTTTGCCCATTGGGTAATACCCAATTTACACTAAAATTTCCTCTATCTTTCTCCTTATCATCGTGGGGTGCTTTCTCCCCCATTCACTATTCATTTTCTTCTTTTTCATCTTCTCTTCATCCTAAAAAAAACCGCCCACCTCCATTCTTCTTCTTTCTTTTACCAAAAATGAAAGCTAAGCTTGGATTTGTGAAGCATCTATGGAGCTTGGGAGCTTGCATTGGTCATCTCCCTCTTCCTCACTTCATTTTCGTTTGGTGGAGCTTAAGCTTGAGGTAAAGATTTCTTACCTCCACCTTGTTTTATTTATGGTTTTGGGGTTGTTGAGTTAAAGTTGGTGATGTTAGAAACCTTGCATATGGGTAGAAATGGAAATCCTAGGCTTGAATGTTTGGAAAGCGAACCCTAAGTATTAATAATTTAGGGATTTTTGACCCACTTGATGATTTTGATGATTATGGATGTCTATGAATGGAGTATGTGAGAGGAATGGATTTTTAGAATCATAAAGATTGATTATTGAGGTTGATGATATTTGCATGTGAGTAGATTTGATGACTTGAGGAATAAATCTTGAGAATAGAAAATGATAGGCAATGTTGAGTGATGTTATTGGTGATAACAATAATGGTGGATGACCATTGATAATGGATACTTGACTTGATGAAGTCTTAGGCCATGATAAATGCCATAAGAGTTTATTGATTAGTGATGGCTTAAGAAAATCCATGGTGACTTAAGTTGAAATTGGATGCCTTGTGATGGCTTATTAATTTCATGTACATATGTGTGTTGTTGATAGGATTGTATTCTGGACGATGATGCATAATAATCAAAGCAATCAGAGCATTGGAATTGTGGTTCTTCCCTCGAGGTAGGAAAGGAGTTTGCATTTCAAATCGCATGAGTGAATTCATTGTTAATTATGTATATGTTGAACTCATGCAATGCCTTGCCATAAATGTCTTATATGACTGATTTGATGAAGTGATGATTGATGGCTTGGCTTATGTTGAATGTTATAAAAATGTATGTATTTATGACATATTGATGATAAGTGGTTGATGGTCCCTTGGTTGGACGTAATTTAAATAAGGGTGATAAATTATGAATGAATGAACCACACGATTGTAAAGAATTGTTTTGAAGTGGTTATGTGGAAAGGTGAATGAAGGAATGGTGTGGGTTATAGTTAAACCCTTTTTCCTTTGTAAAATTAAATAAGTAACAATGATTGATGAGGTGGAATGAGGATTTTTCGAGTAAGGATGGGTAGAGAGAGTTATATATATATACCTCATGTGATGTGTATGATGTATGAGAGGTGATTCAGTTGGCTTAGAATGAGATTCCGAGTGTTAGATTGTGAGAATCTTTATTACTGCATATGTCCTGATAGTCTCGCCCAAGCCAGATGGGATCTTGCCCAAGCGAGAGTCCCCTGCTTCAGAGAATTAGCTTCTGAACTAATCTCGCCCAAGCGAGCTAGCCTTCCGCTTAAGCGAGCTGCATATTATGCAATCAAGGGAGTTACTGGGCGAATCTTGCTCAAGCGGGCATGGCCGCGCTTGAGCGAGCTAGTGAGGAAATGGTCACTGTACACTTTTCGCCCAAGCGTGTGTGAGTGGCTTGAGCGGAAGTATGAAGTCTGATGCTGGGATGGTGCTCACTCAAGTGAGTGACTGGTACGGTTGTGTCTTAACCGAGCGTGACGAGTGAATGGGTGAGACCCTGGACTAATCTCGTCCGAGTGGGTGTTGTGAAAATAAACTAAGATGTGGTGAATTTCCGAGTGAAATCCGAGTGAGCTATGTCCGAGTTAGGATCTTCCGAGTGAGGAAGCGGACATAATCCGAGTAAGAAGGCTCTTGAGTGTGATGATCTGGGTAGTGGAATCCGGAACGGGGAATTTCTGAGTCCAGTGGAACCTGTCCCGAGTGGAGTGCCCTGAAGGTGCAATTTCGAGTGGGAAGACACCGATTGGGGATATTCAGTATGAGTTTGTCCAGAGATGCACTGGAATAACTCCGTGTGAGTGGAAAAGAAAGGAGGTCAGTCTTGGGAATGAGATGCCGAGTGAGTGACTTATTAAGTGGTGAGTCAGTTTCTGGAATGTTTTACCGAGTGGAACACCATTTGAGTGAAGACTCGGATTTGGAATGAATTTATCGAGTGGAAGTCTGAGTGAGAGAGGACTCGGTCTGGACTGATTTTGCCGAGTGGAGGACTGAGTGAGTGATGGTCGGTCTTGGAATTAATTTGCCGAGTGAAAGACTACAAGAGAGAAGAATGGGTTTTAAAATAATTCACCGAGTGAGGACCGATCAGGTAATGAGTCGGTTTTGGAGTAATTAGTCGAGTGATAGACTATGTGAGTGTGAGTCGGCCCTGGAATGTTTTGGTTGAGTGAATGATGGGTCGGTCAGGATTATTTTGCTGAGTGGAAAACCTGAGTGCTTTGAGCCGGTTTCAAGGAAATTCTGCCGAGTGGAAACCTAAATGTTGGGAGTCGGTTTTGATTGATTTTACCGAGTGGACAACCGAGTGAGATGAGTCAGTTTTAAATGAATTGCAGAGTGAAAACCGAGTGTTGGTAAGGACGACCTCTGGTCGGATTTCACTTAAGCGAGCTGGTGCTTCGCTCAAGCGAGTGTTAAAGGAATTGGTTACTGGATAATTCTTGCTTGAGCGAGTGACCGAGTGTGATGGTGCTTCACTCGAGCGAGTGAGCGTGAAAACACTACTGGACGTATTTCGCCTACGCGAAGGGGGTCGCCCAAGCAAACCTGGCCTGTCTCGCTCAAGCGGATGTGAATCTCGCTTGAGCGAGTTTCCACCAGAATGGGTTTTACTCAATATTACTGGTGGCAGACTCATGTTTGACCCTTCTTCTTGGCATAATGAGGAAAATTTGAGACGAATAAGGGGATGTATGAGAGGTAATGTGATGATGATAAAACATGGTGGTGATTAAGATTGATTGGCACGTAGGAATTAATTAATTATGTATTTACCATCTGTATTAAAATAATGCATTATGATATATTTGCTACCTGAAATTGAATGATAAGAGGATGACAATGAGACTATAATGGCAGGATTATGAGATATATCCTAGAGCAAATTTGAAATTAAAGGAAGGATAATTAAATGACATTAAACAACGATTGATGATGATGTTGAACACTCTCTTGCACAAAGAGGTGTATATTTATATTGATGAATTGTTGTGTACCATTGTGTGTGATACAAGCATGGTCTTGTATGTGTGGTATGAAATATGAAATTGAAATGGTTGTGAATGCCGCACGATTATATATACATATGAGTATACTTGAGCAATGGTAATGAATAATGAGATGAAAATCCACTAAATGAAGTGTGATAATATTGATGAATAATATGTGATGTTGAAATGCCATAGTGGCTATTTGCAAGTATCGACTTGCGTGTATGAGGTGAAATATATATGAAAATATGTTGAGATGAAAATGCCACATTAAAACTTGAAAGCTATGACTAAGAAACAAACAATATTGAAATCCATTAAGGTGTATGGTGGTGTTGGTGATTATGATGATGATGATGATGTTTGATGAGTGGCATTTAGGATGCACAGAGTGAGAATGCATTTGATTTGCATTGCATTGCATCCATGGCATATCATAGCTGTCGGTGTTGGAATATTAGGGGATTCCCCTGGTTAGCCCAGTGGGAGGGCGGCTCAGTGCACGAGTATTTCTGTTGTTTCCCCTGTGACTCAGTGTGTAAGTCACGAAGCTGCCCATGTTGAGCTACGGGGAGCTGCATGTGGTTGACCCTTGTGAGGGGTGGCTCTTGAGGAGCAGGTGTCCCCAGTGGTCCTTTGGATTACAGCTGCCATGTTGAGAATCATGGTTGGCCCGCAACACCATATGTTGAATATGTTGTATACCGCGGTCATGGTGAAAATGACCAGGTGTTGCATGATGGGCGATATGGTTTGGTACCAGTAAAAATATGGTGATTATGCATGCATTATGATATATGTGTACACATTTTACTACTGCAGTAGGGGCATGGTATGTGATCATGCTTGAACCCATAATTGGTGTTATTTCCCACAGTCGGATCCGCATTTGTTGTTGATTATTCCATTGTGCATATGCATTAGCCATAAGAGCATTTGCATATAGCATGGAGATATGCCAGAATATGATGATGATTAATGATGATTGAGATGATGGTATTGGTGTTGATGAGATGAGAAGTTAATATAATGAAAGACCACATAAAAGTAATAAATGATATGAATATATGAAATGATGTTGAATATGACGATATGTATGATATGGCCCAATGTAATGAAGGGCGTATTTGTTTATGATTAGAAATGATGATGTTAGCCCATGGTGGCTTGATGAAAGACCAGAATGGTCTATGTTGATGATGTTGGCCCATTGTGGCGATGTGATAGATACGTGTTGGCCCATTGTGGCGGTGTTATAGATGTGTATATGCTTTCTTTGCTATGATTTGATGAATAAGTATAAAATGAATATATACATTGTTGAATTAATAAATCTATGATGATTATTGATGAGTTTAGCAAAGCATACATGATGTTGATATGCATATGCACATAATTTCAATTGTATTCATATCGTCATTTGAAATGTATAACTCACTCTCCCATGTGGTCTACTTTTTAGTATTGAAGCAGGAATGCCATGGGAAGAGGACGTTTTTAAAGTAAAGCTTTTGGGAAGGTAAATAGTTGTAGAGGAATGCCTTGGCCGGCAGCATTGTAATTTAACGTGTTATGTATATGATGAATAGTATGATGCTGTAATTATTGATATTGATGGACAAATTGTGAATATGTGTACATTTGGATGATGTACTAATAGTGGAGATATATGAATTGAGGTTGGACTGTTTATGGTCTATTATGAATATGAACATTGGACATGTATGACGCATGACCATATAGATAAGTATATACTTATATCTTAGGCATTGTATGCTTATGTGATTATGTAAAATGATGATGGTTGTATATTAGGCTTATGATATGCCATTGCATTCTTGCCGAGCCTTTTCTCATATCTTCATATATGGGACTAGGCGTGTGCCCGGTATACACATTTTTCTTCCGCTGTAAACTCTGTTATTTTGTATACCTTTATGGGCAAACTATTTATCGATCCAGTTATAGGTTACTAAATCTCACTCTTTGGTTTTCTGTGATTTGGGTCTTGATGTGGTCATGGTGGTGTCTTGGAAATGGTTTCCAACGCGAAAAATTTATTTGCATTTTTATTAATTATGTCGATCACATCGGGATTCGAGTACAGAAAATCAGGGGTGTTATAACAGTGGAAAAAGAATATGTATACCGGGCACCCGCCGAGTTCCATATATGAAGATATGGAAAAAGGCTCAAGCAATCATGCAATTTCATAACATAAGCCTATTAGGTCACAACCGGCTATGCACATAAATCATAATCATACATCATCAATTATAGGTAGCCTCTACATGAGGTATTAATCATTAAATCAAAATATGAGGTATCAAATTCCTAGAATACATACATCCTTGATGCCTCAAGTCTATATATATGATTATACAACACTCAAATTCACTAGTCATATTCTATAGTTAACATCACACATCATCATAATGTTATTCCTTCAATTATCACCATCATTAATATATAATGATATATACATATTTACAAATCTCTATTTATCAACCTCAACATACATAAATCATTCACTACATCAAGTTTAGCAAATGCTGTCGGCCAAGGCATTCCATTACCACTATTTACCTTCTTCAAGAGCTTTAATTCAAAAATCCAAACTCATCCCATGGCAAACATTTATCACAATGTTAAAAAAGAGACAACATGGGAGAGTGAGTTATACATTCAAAATAACAAATATAAATACATTGTGATTATGTGTACATGCATTCAACCAACATGTGTGCTTTGCTATAAATCACCAGTTCATTATCAAACCAACATCAAGATATTATCTTAGACATACAAGCCTCATTATTCACAATTCATGTCAAGCACAAGCATATACACATTCACATAGCCCTACATCATTATGGGCATTCATAATTATCATCAATTAAGTAAATAAATCATTAATCAATTAACACTCTTTTAAGAGGTTCTTATCTCTTTTTTGGTCATCTCCATCTCAAATGCCATGCACTTATGGCTAACATATATGTCAACTATTTAATGCATATGCAATGGATCCATTTCAATCACCCATGCATACATGGTATCTCAAGTGATCGTAACTACTTATAATTCAATCTCATATTGATTTCTCGCCACGTATGGGGTACTCCCTTTTCATAGAATCTCGCAGGATTTTTCATTGTGATCGCAACCACATTTCAATCAATTCATATTGGTTCCCCGCCATGCATGGGGTACTCCTTTCATGGTCCTGCAAGACCAATTTCATTTTAATACATTGGTGATCGTAACCACCTTTATCATATCAATCTGTCATGTGATCGCAACCATAGACTCATTCCCCCATGTATAGGGTACTCAATCTCATATAATCCTACAGGATCTTTCTAATTTCAGTACTCGTGATCGCAACCACGTTCATCATTCTTAATATACTAGTGATCGCAACCACCTTTATTCATTCACATATCGGTTTCCCACCACGCATGGGGTACTCCCTTTATATAGTCCCGCAAGACCATTCATTGTGATCACAACCACATAAACAATGTTATGCCATGCCATAAATAGAAAACGCAATAATGCATATGCCAAATCGTAACCTCGTAAGGATTCCTCACCTTCTCATTTAGGGGTATATTATATATTTAGTTTATTATCATTGGCATACAATTAACCACAAGGCCCCTCAAGGCACAATATTTATATTTTCATAAATCCAAACATGGCAATCATAGCATATCAATCATCTTAGCATTAATCCACACATAGAAACCAACAAGGTATTTCAAAACATACATTCAGCAATCACCATTGCATCTCATACATATAAGTCAATACTTTCATTAATCATAACGGCACCACACTTATCAATAATAGCAAACACTACTTATTCAAGGGCATGTTTAACAATAACGTCCCTTTTCATTCAACATTATTATTTATCATTCAATACATATGGCATCATTCACTTTTAATCATCATCAACATCATACCAAATTTATTGATTTACATAACCCATTGCCAATCAATTGTCCCCTCATTAATTTCATTATCATACAAGGTGTGTCATATAACCATATCATTTACTTTTCATCATGATTCATAATATATCAATACATGTATTCATAATATAGCATAGGCATACATATACCTTGCCAAGGCCTTAAGCCATTCCCCAATCACCACTAGGACACACCACACATGTACCACCAATGAAATCACTTATTTTTACATAATAAAAAGGGGTTTTGGGTGATAATGAGCCCATGACAAATTTCAACATGGAGACATGTGAAAGGTTCATTTTTAGTCTCAAAAATAGAGAGATATGTCATAAATATCACCTATTAGTCCCAATGTAATAGGTTCGGTATTTTACGCCTCATGAGAGTTAGAAAACTCTAATTGAGGTAAAACCAATTTTCCCACCTCTGTCACATTATTATCTACAACTTTCATGAAGAAGTAGGAGGCCAAAAATGTCATTAAGATGCCCAAATGGGCCAAAAATAGAAAAGGAAATGCAGCAGTTGGAAAAAAAGCATAACACTAGCCATAACAGGGCTTTGAATCGATTCAAGCTTTGCATGAATCGATTCATGCGTGCTTAAAGTCCAAAAATTGACAAACAGAGGGTCTTGAATCGATTCAAACCCTGTATGAATTGATTCAAGCATTAGGAAATTGAGGAACAGTAAATCCAGTGAGTCTTGAATCGATTCAAGGCTTCGTCTGAATCGATTCAAGCATATGAAATTAAGGAACAGTGATTCTAGGGAATTCTAAATCGATTCAAACACTATTTTGAATCGATTCATGACAGCACAGATCCCTTTTATGCAAAAAAGCCATATTTTTGAACTTCTAACCCCCTAACTTTTTCATTCGAATTCCAATGCTCATAAAATTTTAACACCAACTTATATATATTATTTTGACGTGTGGCCACTGGGTGCACTCAAAAATTCTTAAAAATGAGGGACTTATATGCATAAATGTGTTTTACCTATTTGAGGGACTTTTGTGCAACTCAAGGGCCTATTCTTATTGGAATTGGCCCATTCCATGTTCTACAAGTCATAAACTACCAATATGGGCTATTGGAACTACCGCATGCCATCAAAATCACATAAAACTCTATTTGGCTCTATGAGTTCCTCAATTATGCATGAAAAACATATGAAATCCAAGAATTCTAGGCTTTAACATCTAGCTATTCATTTCAACACATAACTTATCTCAATTACGCATAACATCATCAACTCAACATCACAATTTTGGAAAATCCATCCATCCATAGATTTCCATCAATAATTAAATCATGTCTATCAAAAGGGACCACTAAACATTCATCATCATCAAAATGTATCATTCTCAATAGCCAATAATTTACCACTTATTTCATTCATCAAACTCCATCATCTTATCATTTCAATATACATATGGTAAGGCAAGCATGAGTACTACAATATACATAAATCACTAATTATTCTACTCATGCATTTGAAATATAAACTCCTCTCCTACCTTGAGAGAAGAACCGCAATGATTTTCATATGTTCTGCCATATTGCCCAGGATACCATCTCTTATCAACACACATACATACATATGTATTCAATTGATGGGCCAACACAAGGCATCATCACAAGTTTAAATAATTGACACATCTCTTAGAGTTCAATATCAAGTCCTAGACTTATCAAAACACCAACTCACATACTTATGTTAGGTTTTGGGAATTCCTTTCCTAAAACCAAGCTTCTCTAAATCTTAAGGGGTAACTATACCCAACATCAACAATATCATATTCTTCCCTTATCTAAGATGCATTCCATATTACCTCAATCATTGAAATGCCATCATTGACACTTAGAGTTCCTTATGAGCCATCTTAGCCCCTATCAATCTTCATCTATCAACATATTCCAAATTGTACATATTAAGGTCTAAGACTTCATCAAACCACAATTCCAAGTCATTAATCCATCAAAACCTTTATGGTTTAGTGTTTCACATTCCTCATTCTTAATCACACCTATTTTATATGTTTTCCCATCAATGGTTCTCTATCATTTCACTATCACTTGTCATCATACAAATCAATACCCATACTCTAAATATCACACATTTCCATTCAAAATCAACCCTCAAATCAACATTACATGTTTTCCCCAATTTCTAAGGACTACCTTTCTATCAAAACCTAAAAATCATTATCAATAATCATCAACCATCATCAATGGCTATTTCCTCCCATCAACAATATTTCTCAACATTACTAAATTATATTCTAACAATATTTTGCATTTCCCCTATCTCTAACAACATTTTGCATTTCTAACATTATTAAAACCTAACCACCACCTTTAACAATCACCATCTTCTCCTCCAATAATGAGATTTTCATATACCCCACCACACTCACTCAAAAATATATATTAATCACATCCCACCTTTGGGTTTTGCATGAAAATGGCTCCTATTCCATAACCCATACATATAACACTTTCCTAATCAAATAAAAATCAAAACCTAGGGATCATGCTTATTAAAATGGAGGGAGACATACCTTAAGCCAAGAAATCACCATGGGCTTCCAAGAGAGGGAGAGGGTGACGAAAATCCAAGAGAGAGAAGGGAAGCTTCCATCCAACATCATCTTCCTCATGCTTGAAGATGGCAAACAAAAATGGAGGGAGAAAGAGGGCACACCACATAAGGGTTTTTGGAGAATGGAAGAAGAAGATGACAAGATGAAAGAAGAAGAGAAAACAAGTAAGTGTGTTTGCCAAAGGGGAAGAGAGAGTGTCGTGAGAAATGAGAGAAGAATGAAGAATTAAGTTGCTAATTTGGCCCATCATTTAAGTTTTCTTCATTTTATAACTTACAGGATCTCTGTTCGGGCTCAATACTTTATCCTAAAATTATTCTGAAGTCATATTCGGATCCCCAATAATATTCTTAACAGCCCTGACCAATGGCATCCCAATCAGAGGTACCTGATCTGACACCTATATTTTAACCGGGTAAAATTTTAGCTCCTAAATCCTTAATAAATTATAAATATTCCTCATAAATCACAATTTTATTATTTCAACATTTTGGGGACATTTATTAACCCATTTATAGTTATTGAATATTTATCCCTCTCAATTAACTATTTTTATAAATTTTAGGATGTTACAATCCACCCCACATAAAAAGAAATTTCGTCCTCGAAATTTAACCTCGACACATATATCATAAGGCTATACTTCAGGCCGCACACCAACAAGGTATAACGTCATCCTAAATAGTATTGGACTTCCCAAAGTCCATCAAGACATGATCATTATCATCCCATCATTCCTAACATAAAATTTTCTACATCCAAAGTGTGTCATATATCATTGATCACAACTCATCCAACATAGCTCACATGTTCATACTCAGTACGACCAGATAGGCTTAATACATTCACCATAAGCAGTTACAACCCTACACCTGCCCGGCCAATGTGTTGTTGCATCTGACATACAGGAAGGCGTCCCAATCCCGTAGTGGTTATCACAAACACACGAGGTCGGCGCATAAGTGCACGTTGCCACAATGCCTATGGCATGTAAAGTCATATCAAGACAAGTACTTCGTATTCTCATTGCTCAAGTAACATTAATTCACATAAGACTTGATGACAGTTCACACAAGTTCATAACTATCTCATTCATATCACCTCGTCATTATATAAATAGTTCGGCACAAATTATGCCATACCAATCATCAATATCAGTTACCATCACCACAAATGGGTATATCAACAATAGACTCCTAATCATCACAGGGTAAATATCCCATCATCGGTCTTCATCCATCCCGAAGCCATAATCTAATCGCCTAATAATTCTTTGTTTCATTCACATATTGTTAGCTATAAATCGATTCAAGCCTAACCAAGTTACTAAACTCGGTGGAAGTACGTAACTTTGAGGTTAAAATAGGGTTTCCAATCGTATAATATGCTTTCACATTAGGAATTCTCCTCATGGATCACAACCAAAGTCCATAAGACGGACATGTAATTCATATCATATTGCATCTCTACATGGTTTCTACCCTTCATATAGCACCTTTCAAATAAAGAGGGAGGTATGACATGATCAAATTTCCATCTACCAACCCATAATCACACATGTCATCCCTACATCATATCATAGTCCATAGTTATTCTCATGATCACAATGTCAAGGGCACACAATTTATCCCCAAAACCATACCATAAAATCACATATCATTTGTCAAATCATACCCTGAATTTCATTATTATTATTTGCCAACTATTTAGGGGTTATATTCATTATTCGTATTCTATCTGATAATAGTTCTAGCCTCAACAATTTATCTCACAATAAATCTTACTATGGATCAATTAACCATAAGGTTTAACAATTCATCAGACTTAAAAGGTCTAAGGGTTACTTAATACCCATTGTAGGATACTTCCATAATACACAATGTCATTAGACATGGCTCATAAAAATAACATAGAGCCTAGACCACCATAGGGTCTAATTAAATTAATCATTCACTCGGTGCTTACATATACAAAATCAAGTCTATCCCCAATTGGGTGCATATGCAATTTCATATTTCATCACCTTATCACTTATTCATATCCCAATCTAGGGGAATATAGCAAATCAATTGGATCATGTATTGTATGGGGTTTTCTGCCAAAGGATATAAAATCTATCTTTCAAAATTTATCACAACCAAACATTTTAATTCATAGACATGCACATTAGGGAATTCTTTCACCATCATTTATTCAGTTAATTCAAGCATGTGAAGTGCTTATATTCAACAAGCATACTTTGGTCATAAGCCACAAGCATTAATCACACAGGAGACCTAATCAATTAATTTAATTCTTAACATATAACAAGGTCTCAACATATATGGTCTATCATTATAGCAATTCATTTCTTAATATTCCCTATCCATGATCAATACATGGCATAGGTCCATCATTAAATCAATTCATACTCAATATATTATATCCATGATCACACATGGTTTAAATTCATCATCCATTCAATTCATACTCATTATACGTCAATGTCAATGCATAATAACAATGTATTCATCATTTGAAGGAAATAGTGTAAGGAACTTGGTCGGACTTATACAAACAACTATATCAATCACATTGAGGAATTCACCCACATATATTCAATCTCATGAATCATTAAGTTTGCTAATGAGCAACTATGATCCACAAGTGCATCACACAACCTCAATGATAAAGAGGCATACTCCCATAAACATCAATCATATCTTATGAATCATAATTTCATAAAGAGTCCTCAATGAGCTACCAACATAATTTAATACTAATAATTCACAAAGAATCGCCATTAAGAAAGCATTGCCCTCATAGTCAATTCATAATTCTTAGACAATTAGTCCTTCATAAATCCATATAGGGCACGTGAATGTCAAATTATGCCAAAACTATTTCTAAAATACTTACTAAATTAAAAATGTAATAATTTTAACGGTCGGTTATGAAAATCTTCAGGTTTAAAATCTAACCATTGGATCGCGATGAAATTTAAAACAAATGTCCCCAAATATGCAAATAATATTGTAGAGCAACCAAAAACACAATCTAATAAGGAAAGGACCCACTTTACCTCATGGGACAGTCGCTGTCAAGAGAAAGAAAACAATGACCTTGCCAAAAAATTTGTCGAATGCTCTAAACGTCTCCTGATCGCTCTGGAATCCACTAAAATGAGCATGCAAGAAATTTTCAAACCATTAACGGTTATGGACGACAATGGAGAGTCACAAGACATCCATGAAATCATTCAAAGTCAAAAGATCGTTTACCAAAAGTTTGTCATTTAGTCTGTATTTTCCATCGTTCATCGCTGATTGCCGTCGATCATCCCTGATACTAAGGAAACCACACATGTAAGTAAGAGGAACAAAGACTCATAGTTTTAACAGCAAGGAAGTAGATCTCAATACATGTATGAGGATGGAAAAACTTGAAGAAAATGGAATCAAAGATTTTAGGAGTAGGAAAATCAATCGGCTTGCCTTGCTTGAGATGTTCACGATTTTATAGCTTGATCAAAAGGGGAGGAGGCCAATTTCTTTAAGAGGTCAAGACATGAAGAAAAACTAGAAAAATGAGGCTGGCTTGGGTGGAGGACAGCCACGGGTTAGGGTGGAAAAAGAAGAAGGGAGGTTATGGTGGTTGGCGATTGTGGTGGTGTGCTTAGCTGTGAAAATGGGAGATTGTGGTGGGCTTGGTGGTGGCGTGAGGTGGTTGTTAGACGCGAGTATAATGTTGCAGAAAACTTGTTAACTTCATGTTACTGTTGGGTCTTTTAATTGGCAAGCGCACCAATCATTTGTAGTTTTCAAAATTTAGATATCGTTCCATTGGGATTGAAAGTCTAATAGTTATAGTAATTTTCTAGTTACTATGGTAAATTTATCGAAACCTATTCACAAAAGAATAATTTATATACAATTTATACAATATTCACAAGATTGCATAGCTGAGTTATTCATGTGCTAAAAAGAAAATAACAATCTATCTAAAAAGTTGAGTTGCAATTTAGAATAACTAAGATACTTGAGGATAAAACACAGATAAACAAATTATGTTGGAATTTGGATTCCTAATCTAGAATAACAATGGAGGAATTCAAGACATGCATATTTAATCATCAAATTCATGTCATTGCAGCTTAAAATCATTATAACCGATCCCTCATGATATAAATTCTAAGTATTCACCGTAAAGTCCGATCCCTCGTAAGCTTTCTCAGTAAAAACTTGCATTAAGTCCAGGCCTTATGGCAACAATAATCACCAATTCTATCCCTAGTAGTTGGCATATTAAGGGTATTCCAACTTTTACTTTTGTTAAATCAAGTTTTAATAATGCATGAATAATCATTGTCGCATTTGACATTCACACTAATAAAACAAGTTTCAATATGCATGAAAATCATTCTCCCGTTTGACGTTCATACTAATAAAAGATTGAAATACTAACATGCACTTGAATCATAAACATGCAGAGATCGAATTCACAACATCATACTCAATATACTAGTTCATCAATTCCAACATAAACAGATTAGTTACACATGGTGAAAGTAAAAACAACACTTACAGTGATTGACATTACAAAGGCGATGGAAACTTCACGGTACAACGATCACAATACTAAACAACACTCTCAAGTATCTAGAAAATTATTCTAGAACTACAAACTCACAAAAGAACCACTCAAACATGAGTGTATAAGAGAAAAAGAGAACTCAGAATGTGAGATGGGATGCTTAAATGTGTGGAGAATGGCCCTATTTATAGGGCTGAGGAAGGGTGCTGACGCTACGTGTCAGCCTGACACTACGCGTCAGATCCCTGACTCAGCCTCCATTAATAAGCTCGAAGTGGCCATTGTTGTATAATTATTTTAATTAATTATACCCAGACAGATGTGCCTTTGTCCCCCAATTCGGCTTGGACACTTGTGGGTAGTGGAGGGGTCATTGGCTGAGTGCTTGACCACCTGTCAGTGGTGTCCACGCAGCTCCTGATGCTATGCGTGGGTGTGACGCGTAGCGTCAGCATCAGAAGTTCCCACGCTACGTGTGGTGTTGATGCTACGCGTCAGCTCTCCAGTTCTTCAATTTTTCTCTTTAAATTCTTCATATTTTTACTCCAAAACTAGAGAAAATTGATCAAGGGCAGATTATTTCCAACAACATCCATTTATTGAATTTAAAACCTAAATTTCTAACAAATTTACCAAATTCTTATTCTTTTTACAAAATTTTAATTAAAGATTTTATTATAAATTTGAGGACTAACAAATACCCCCAACTTGAGACATTGTTCATCCTCGAGCAAGAGAGAAAATTAAAATAAAATTTGAAATAAAATTTTTGAGTTAGTCCAAGAATTTATCACAAAAAGTAATTTCACAATTTACCATTTAAAGTAACCAAAAATAGATATCCTATGTAATAAAGTTTAATGACAAACATTTTTACAATGTCTTATTAACTAATGAAGCATAATTTCAGGCTTACCTCATAAGTGTTTATCTCTATGCAAAGGGTAACCTATTTCACTTAATCAATCATAAAATCAAACGAATTTAATTTTGATTTTCATCTAATCAATGGTAAATCATACAAAGTTAATTCAAAAATCACAAGGTCTTTTCACAGGTTGTAATGAGGCTTGGCTTACAAGAAATAATTGTTTTTCTTGGAATTCAAAAACCTGAAATCATAAAAGAGCATTTTATAATTTTTAGGCTTTCTCTTGGCCCAAGTCTCAATTCCCTTATTAATGAAAAATAAATACCCCCAACTTGATTCTTTTCTCTATTTTTGATTTGCATATATTTCTTTTCATTTTTCATTTATATGCACAATTTTGATTTTTCTTGAAAAGAATCAAGTTGTTAATGTTCATTCCCTACTTAAAATATTCTGTCCATTTTGATCAATTGCTCTTTTAATCAATCAAGTAAAGGGAATGGTTCAAATTTGATAAGGGTCTGTACAACAACACAAATCACAACACAACACAAATCTACTCAAATTTGGTAAGCTTTTTGGCCCAAGGTTTCTTTTACCAAAAATATGCCTTGATCATTTTCTTGAATTCTCTGTACAACAACACAAATCACAGAATAAAACAAAATTAATTTGAATGAAGTTATGTTGAAACCCTCAAGTGTTTAAAAGATCCCTCAACTCACCGGGTTATTGAAATTAGCTTGATAGTTAATAAAATTATTGTAATTAAATTTATCAAAATACCTTAATTATAAAAAGAATCGATAATTGATTAAAAATGGTTTTATTGTGTAAAAACTTTAAGTGTATAAATTTCCTTATTTTAAAAAAAATGATTTTAACGATAAAACTTTTTTTTTTGAATTTTTCAAAGAAAACATGCAAAAACACACCACGATAAAATTATGCAATAAAACACACCACATCATAAAAGACAAACTATAATATAATCCATAAAGTAAAAATACCAATGTAAATATCAAACTAAAATTAAACTAAAGTCTATGTAAAAGATGCAGAGAATAATACCATCAATCTTCCATGTGATCCTCTTCATCTCCCTCCTCATTTGTATCACCCTCTGACTCAGCATATGCTCCAGATGGTCCACCAGTCTCAGGGTATGTAGGTAAATCATCAGGCCAAGCTACATGAGCTGCGAACTCAGCTGGTGTGACATAAGGTGCTCCCTCTCCCTGAAGTCTGTACTGATAAAATGCATCATGAAGATGCATGTAAGCTTTGTGTGTGGCAATCTGCATCATATGCTGATGCTCAAGAGTCATCCTAGCAAATCCATTAGTGATAGCATCAGCAGGTGGTGGCTGAACTGGTGGTCTCCTCCTCTGTTTGGGCTGAGCCTCCTGCTCCAGTAGTGGAAGCTCGCACTACTGGATAAAATAATCTCTGTTCACTAGAACTTTGGGTACTCTCCCCGAAGAACTAGTAAACTCAGGTGATGGTACAGCAACCCCTTGCCTCCTCAGTCAGGCAGATATGATGAGAGAGAATGGAATGGGGATGTTCACCTTATACCCAAGGGCATAAAGGTGAATCTACTCAGAAATAAGCTTAGCAATGTCAATGGTATGGCCCTGAAGAATAGAGAAAAGAAGGCAACAGTGATCAACTGGGATAGAAGAAAGGTGGGTGACAGGAGTAATGTTATGCAACATGAGATAAGACCATGCCTGAGCTATGGGAGTCAGCTGGGTCTTGAGGACGTTAGATGGAGTCCTTCTAACCTTACTCAGGTTGAAGAAGATTCCATCTTTGCTCAAGAAGTGAGCAACCTGATCTAGGGAGTATCCTAAATCACCATCCTCAGTCACGATCTTGTTTCTGTTCTCCTTCCAGAAACAAATATCGCTCTCGAGAGTAGGCTCCCAAGGGTTACCCAATAAGGTACTAATCGTGTCCCGGTCATAAGTGATACGCCGACCTCTAACCCAGCTTGTCTTCTACTGGCCGATATTTGGTGCATCCTGGCGAGTCCTGTAAGAATTTGCGTAAAACTCCGTCACTAGGATGGGATCCCCCTCAGTAGGTAGGGAAAATAGGGGTCCCCAACTCCTCCATTGGATCTCATCCTACAGCTCAGGATAGTCCCCAGCATTCAGATCCAAGACTCTGTCCCAGATGAGTCTTTGGCCCTTTATTTGATGAAACCGGGCCCATTTCGTATCAGTGCAAAATCTAGTAGGATCTCTCGGTCCTAGCACCTCCTTTCCCTGAAGATCTGGATCTTCAAAAGTAGTGTCAGTGTTTGTGGTCCTTCTCTGTCTCTTAGGACCAGTAGTCGGAATGGATTTCTTAGGTGCCATTTATAAAAAAGAAAAAAATTAAAAATCAAACATATTACACTATTTGAAAAACAAATCAAATATTAAAAATTTTAACAATTATTTTTTTGTATATTTAAAACATACACGACAAAAAAATATTTTTTTAAAAACTATTTATACAAAAGAAATTTTAACAAAAACATTAAAAATTCACACAAAATGCAACATGCATATTTTTATTTTTAACAAAATATAAATTTCATAAAACATGCAAAATTATACAACATACATATTTACAAATTTGTTCAAATTTATGTATTTTTATTTTTATGCAAGAAAGTATAACAAACATGCAAACTAAGAAATTTTATTAATTTAAAAGAAAACAACAAACAACAAACAGAGACATACTAAACAGATTTATTAAAAACAACAAACAAGTTATACAAATAACAGAAGATAACACACATAAATTAACAAAAATCAGGAACAGAGGCTGATGCTACGCATGGGTGGGACGCTACGCGTCAGCTCTGTTCTTCCCACGTTACGCGTGAGTGGGATGCTATGTGTGGGCTTGCAGAACAAAAACTGCAAAACAGGGGTTACGCAACAGCAACTCCTTCAAAACCAAATTCAATCCATTCAAATCCTATTTCTAACAGCAATCAAGCCCAATGGTTGTCTAATCCTATCCCTAACCTCATGCAATTCTAAGAATCGAAATTCAAAAACAAATTAAAGAGAAAGGGATTTGAGATACTTACTTGGATTCCTTAGTGAAAATAGGAATGAGGGGGATTGGAGGTTTTGAGAGAAAAAGAGGGTTTGGGAAATTAGGGTTTCTGAAAATGCAGAGGGAGGCAAGATAGGTTTTTAAAGATAATGGACTTGGGCCTCCCTCTGGTTCAGTTTTAAAAACTAAACGAGGGCCCTGATGTTGTGCGTGGTGCTGGCACTACACGTCAGGTTGAAAATTCAGAGTCCACGCTACGCGTCAGTGTGGTGCTACGTGTGGGCTTCTGTTTTATTTTTCAAAATTTTATTTTTCAAAAACCTTTTCTTTTAATTTTTAAACCCCTTTTCTTTTCAAAATTAAATTTCTAACTTAAAATTTGAAGACCTATTATTTTTTTAAAAAAAATAAGTTAAAAATAAAGAGAAAATAATGGGTTGCCTCCTATTAAGCGCTTGATTTACAGTCTTTAACTAGACATCCTGCACATCACAAATCAGTCAAATAACAAATGGTAGTGAGTCTGTTGATCTCACCACCCAGATATGGTTTTAATCTCTGTCCATTAACCATCCAACTTCTTTTGGAAGTTGGATCTTCAATTTCGACTGCTCCATAAGATTTGACTTCCTTGATTACAAAAGGGCCTGACCATTTAGATTTCAATTTACCAGGGAACAGTCTTAATCTTGAAGTAAACAATAAAACATGCTGACCTAGTATAAAGTATCTATTTTTTATTTTCTTATCATGGTAAGCTTTCACCTTGTTCTTGTAACTTATAGATGTCTCATAAGCATTGTTTCTCATTTCTTTTAACTCAAATAACTGCAACTTTCTTTTGTCAGCTGTTGCATTTGGATCAAAGTTGAGAAATTTTAAAGCCCAATATGCCTTATGTTCCATCTCTACTAGAAGATGACAAGCTTTTCCATAGACCATTTGGAAAGGAGAAAGGCCAATTGGAGTCTTATATGCAGTTCTGTATGCCTAGAGTGTACCATCAAGCTTTTGTGACCAATCTTTTCTGGAGGAAGACACAGTCTATTCTAAAATCCTTTTCACTTCTCGAATTGAAATCTCAGCCTGTCCATTGGTTTGTGGATGATATGCTGTGGCCATTTTATGTCTCACTCCATAATGTTGTAACACTTTCTAAAGAACTTTTGTTACAAAAATGTGATCCTCCATCACTAATCAAAGTTCTTGGTGTTCCAAACCTGCAGAAAATATTTTTCTTCAAGAAATTCACTACAGTTTTGGTGTCAGCATTAGGTGAAACAATTGCTTCTACCCACTTTGAAACATAATCAACTGCCAAAAGAATGTATTGATTGAATTGAGAATAAGGAAAAGGTCCCATGAAATCAATACCCCAATAATCAAATACCTCAACCTCCTGAATGTTTGTGAGAGGTATTTCTTGTCTTTTGTTAACATTACCTGTTCTTTGGCACTGATCAAAAGCTTGCATAAATGAGTGAGAATCTTTAAAAATGGAGGGCCAATACAAACCTGATTGAAGAATTTTTGTAGCAGTTTTTTCTCCATTAAAATGTCCTCCATAAGGAGACTTATAACAATGCCACAACATATCTTTCTTTTCCCAGTCGGGTACACAACGACGTAACAAATTATCCATACTAATTTTAAATAGATGAGGGTCATCCCACACAAAGTATTTTGAATCTTTGAAAACTTTTTTCTTTGCTGCCAAGTTAAATCATTTGGAAGAATTCCTCCTACTTTAAAATTGGCCATATCAGCAAACCATGGCCGTTTTGTCATTTCAAAAAGTTTTTCATCAGGAAATTCTTCCAAGATGTCTTTTTCTTTGGTAGTGACCTCATCATTTATTAATATAGAAAGATGGTCAGCAACCATATTTTCACTACCCTTTTTATCTTTGATTTCAAGATCATATTCTTGAAGGAGTAAAATCCACAGGATTAACCGAGGTTTAGAATCAGTTTTGGTCAAAAGATACTTGATTGCAGCATGTTCAGTGAAAACAATTATTTTTGATCCAATTAAGTGTGATCTAAATTTTTCCAAGGCATACACTATGGCTAGTAATTTCTTTTCAGTAGTTGTATAATTTATTTCATTTTTATTTAAAACTTTACTAGCATAGTGTATAACCCTAAAAACTTTTTCATATCTTTGACCTAAAACTACTCCTACAATATAATCATTTGCATCACACATAAGTTCAAAGGGTAAATTCCAATTAGGAGCAATAATTAAAGGGGCAGAAACCAATTTTTCTTTCAAGGAATTAAAAGCTTTAAGACTTGAATTCAACATCTTTATTTAGAAGATTTGTTAAAGGTTTAGCAATTTTTGAAAAATCTTGAATAAATCTTCTATAGAATCTAGCATGTTCTAAAAAACTTCTAATACCTTTTACATTCACATGGGGTGGGAGTTTAGAGATTACCTCTATTTTGGCTTGGTCTACTTTAATACCTTTAAAGGAAATTTTGTGACCAAGTACAATTCCTTCTTTCACCATAAAGTGACATTTCTCCTAATTGAGCACCAAATTTGTTTCAATACACCACTTCAGTACGGTGTCTAGATTGGTTAGACATGTTTCAAATGAATTTCCAAAGACTAAGAAATCACCCATGAAAATTTCAATGCTCTTTTCAATTCAATCTGCAAAAATAGCAAACATGCATCTTTGAAAAGTAACAGGTGCATTATACAATCCAAATGGCATCTTCCTATATGTAAATATACCAAAGGGACATGTAAAAGCAATCTTTTCCTGATCAAGAGGGTCAACAACAATTTGATTAAATCCAGAATATCCATCAAGAAAACAATAGTAAGCTTGTCCAGATAATCTTTTAAGCATTTGATCCATAAAAGGAAGTGCAAAATGATCTTTTCTTGTTGCTTGATTTAGTTTTCTATAATCAATGCACATTCTCTAACTAGTGACAGTTCTTGTTGGAATTAATTCATTTTAATCATTAATAATTACTGTTATACCATTTTTTTTGTAACAACTTGTACCGGACTTACCCATGCACTATCAGAAATGGGATAGATAATACATACTTTCAGTAATTTCAAAACCTCCTTCTTAGTTACCTCTTTCATGGTTGGATTGAGGCGTCTATGGGGTTGAGCAATAGGTTTAAAATTATCTTCCAATAAAATTTTATGCATGCAATATGATGGGCTTATACCTTTCAGATCTTCTAGTGTCCATCGAATTGTTTCTTGATTCCTTTTCAAGACTTCAACCAGTTTTTCTTCTTCTGTTTCACTTAACAAATTACTAATAATCACTGGTTTTAAATTACCTTATTTCAAAAAGATATACTTTAAGTTTGAAGGTAGCACTTTCAATTCAGGTCTCTTGATTTCTTCAACTGGTACTTTTTGAATTTCTTTAATTTCTCTTGATTTAGGGAAAAATTCTTTCCCTTGATCAAGATCTTCAAGATATTTATCTACCTGTTTTTCTTCTTCTCCACTCAAAAATTCTACAGAGTTAGTTAATAACTTATTTAAAGGATCAGAGTTCGACATACCTGTAGATATGGAGAACCAGACTTTGTCGAGAACATCCACCTTAAAACAATTTTGTTTTGGATTAGTATGTTTCATGGCTTTGAAAACATCAAAGTTTACTTCTTCATTGTGAACTCTTACTTCTAGCTTTCCATTATCTACATCAATGAGCACTCTAGCAATCTTCATGAATGGTCTTCCCAGGATTAGGGGAACTTTAACATCTTCTTCCATATCTAATACCACAAAGTCAATAGGGTAGTAGAACTTGTCAACTTTCATAAGTACATCTTCCACAATACCATAGGGTCTTTTGATTGATCTATCAGCCAATTGCAGAGTCATCTTTGTTCTTTGAGGATCAAGGTCACCAATTCGCTTCATCATGCTTAGAGGCATTAGATTAATGCTAGCCTCTAAGTCTAATAAGGCTTTTCTAATATTCATACCTCCAATGGAGACAGGAATGGTGAAACTTCCAGGGTCTTTTGACTTTTCTGGCATGTTATGTTGTAAAATAGCACTGCAACCTGCTTCAAGTTCAGCAATTTCTTCATCATACCTCCTCTTTTTGGTGAGCAATTCTTTTATAAACTTTGCATATGTTGGCATCTGTTCCAATGCCTCAGAAAATGGAATGTTTATGTGTAATTGCTTAAAGATTTTAAGGAATCTCTTGTATTACTTTTCCTTATCCTTCTTTGATGGTGCATGTAGATAAGGTAAATCTTTAACTAGAGGTGTCTGACCCAAATACTGATTTTTTTGTTTTTTGATTTTTTTGATTTTTTTGTTTTTCTTTTTCATCATTCTTTTCTTCATTTTTTTTCTCTTCTTCTTTCTCTTTTTTTTCTTTACAATCATTTACTACAACTTTACCACTTCTTGTAAAAATAGCATTAGATTGTTCTCTTGGATTTTGAGTGTTTATAGAAAAACTAGAGCTTTTCATGTCAGCTATTTCTTTTGCTAACTCTCCCAATTGCACGTCTGAAGCTTTACGTATGGCTTCATTTGTTTACATGTATTGAAGCAACTATTGGATAAACTCTTCTATCCTAGTTAACCTTTCTGTTTGATCAGATTGTGGTTGTTGTTTGAATTGATTGTTAGGAGGTCAGTTAGAAGGTCTAACATCTTGTTTCCAGCTAATATTTTGATTTTGCCAACCCTGTGGGTAATTGTTAGGAAAAGAATTACCAAGATTGAAAGGAAAATTACCTAAGGGTATTCTTTGATGGTTCAGAAAATTGGCTTGCTCTTGCTTATTTTTTTCAGGGGCACAGTAACCACATGGTTGTTCTCCCATGCAATGCATACATTGTTTCAATTGAGCAGGAGGTGGTGATGACATTTGAGCAATTTGAAGTTTCTCCAGTTGTTTGCTCATAGCCTCAATTTGTTGAGTCAGCAATTTTTACTGAGCCAATACTGCATCATTCACCCCCAATTCAAGCATACCTGACTTTCTTTGTACATTACCTCTTTCATGTTTTACTTGTCGGTCACTGATGGACATTGATTCCAATATTTCTATTACTTCTTCCACAGTTTTGTTCATTAGAGAACCACCTACACAAGCATCTAACATCATTTTAAACTGAGGTAATAAACCATGGTAAACGATCCTTACCTTTTCGGTATGATTTAGGTTGTGGTTTGGACATTTCCTCAAGAGTGCCTTGAATCGTTCCCATGTTTCTCCTAATGATTCATCATTATTTTGTGAAAAACAATGTATGGCTGTCATGGCTTCAAAGTATTTTGAAGGAGAATAAAATCTTTCCAAAAATTTTCTCTCAACATCGGACCAGTTTACAAAACTACTGGGTGGACAAGATTTAAACCATTCTTTAGTTTTCCTAATCAAAGAAAAAGGAAATAATCTCATGTAAATTGATTCTTCTTGATTGGGTTCAAAACCAATTGTGCTGCATAACTCATAAAAAATAGTTAAGTGTTCATAAGGTTCCTCATTATTTAAACCAGCAAATTGATTATTTTGAATAATGTTTAAAGTAGTTGGTTTGATTTCTACAACAGCAATAGGTCTTGATGCATCCTTGAAACATGATGTGGTCCATTAATAGCAGCAAATTGTCCTAATGTTCTTCTTTCAGCAGCCATATTAGAATTTTCAAAATTTTCAGATTTTTCAAAAGAAGATGAAGTTGAAGAAGAAGTTTTTGTTTTTTTAGATTATAATGCTTTAAGTTTCTTTACAAACTTCTCGATATCAGGATCAAAGAACACCTTTCCTGCAGAAGATCGAGTTTGCATAAACACACTAAATAAAGAAAGGTTAGTAAAACAATGTTAAAATGAATGAATGAATAAATTGAAAAATGTTTACTAAGGTAAAAAAAATATTTTTACCACGGTAATTAAAAATTTACTATTTTACTGAATTAATTCAATCCTCGACGACAGTGCCAGAAAACTTGTTAGACGCGAGTATAATGTTGCAGAAAACTTGCTAACTTCATGTTACTGTTGGGTCTTTTAATTGGCAAGCGCACCAATCGTTTGTAGTTTTCAAAATTTAGATATCGTTCTACTGGGATTGAAAGTCCAATAGTTACAGTAATTTTCTAGTTACTATGGTAAATTTATCGAAACCTATTCACAAAAGAATAATTTATATAAAATTTATACAATATTCATAAGATTGCATAGCTGAGTTGTTCATGTGCTAAAAAGAAAATAACAATCTATCTAAAAAGTTGAGTTGCAATTTAGAATAACTAAGATACTTGAGGATAAAACACAGATAAACAAATTATGTTGGAATTTGGATTCCTAATCTAGAATAACAATGGAGGAATTCAAGACATACATATTTAATCACCAAGTTCATGTCATTGTAGCTTAAAATCATTATAACCGATCCCTCATGATATAAATTCTAAGTATTAACCGTAAAGTTCAATCCCTCGTGAGCTTTCTCAGTAAAAACTTGCATTAAGTCCTGGCCTTATGGCAACAATAATCACCATTTCTATCCCTAGTAGTTGGCATATTAAGGGTATTCTAACTTTTACTTTTATTAAATCAAGTTTTAATAAGGCATGAATAATCATTCTCACGTTTGACATTCACACTAATAAAATAAGTTTCAATACGCATGAAATTCATTCTCCCGTTTGACGTTCATACTAATAAAAGATTGAAATACTAACATGCACTTGACTCATAAACATGCAAAGATCGAATTCACAACATCATACTGATGAGTGCTTATTTTATGATTAAATTCATGACTCAATTAGACCCATTTTCTGAATAACTTAACAAAATTGATAAATAATTGAGCATGATTTTGATTATAAAGAGAGTATTAAGAAAAGAAGCTTGAAATTTGAAAATCAGTGAACAAATTGTCAAAAGCCTTGAAGAAACAAAAAGCATCAAGCAAGGACACTTGAGCATGGTACACTACACGCCTGAGCGTGGAGGAAACTAAAGCTTACGTTGTCCATGCACCCAAGTGAAATAATGAGGAACACACCAACAGCCTCTCACGCTTGAGCGTGAGCCCGAGCTCGCTCAAGCGTGATTTCATGCATGACTGACGCTCAAGCGTGACAACATGGAGCTCAAGCGTGACAACATGGAAGAAGGAGTAGCATCAGGGTCATCTCACGCTCAAGCGTGGGAAGGAACCGCTTGGGCGTACACTCGATCCCGCTTGAGCGTGGCTTGAGCGTGGCTTGAGCGTGGAATACATCTGTTGGATCGAGGAGCTCGCTTAAAGCGTAACAGGCCCAGCTTGAAGCGAAGGATCAAGCATATGCTAAACAAAGGAACCACGCTTAAGCGTGGTCAAGGAAGCTCAAGCGCAAGACAATCAAACAGCATCAGAGCCCTTCACGCTTGAGCGTGACCATCAAGCTCAAGCGTGACTCACACAGCATGGGTTTCTTAATTCTTTATTCACCAATGATGCAATGCAAACTCATCCACTTTCTTCTGTTTCCACCAAGTCTCTGAAAGATGCTACATGGGTTCTACGCAAGTGGGCAAGAGAAGCTGAACCTAAACTCCTATAAATCAAGCTTCAAACAAAACACAAAAGCACATCATACATCAGATTCATCCTCTGTATTTTCATTTACACTTTCCATTTTCTGTTTTCATTCCTTTGATGGTGAAAATGCAAGGCATGAGTAACTAATCTCCCTTATGGGATTGGCCGTAATCCATTCAACACTGAAGTAATGCTGTTGTAAGTTTTTATTGAGTAATAAGATTTGATAAGTTTCTGTATTTCCTTCTGCGTTTAATGCCTGAAAGTACTTGATCACTATTTTCTTGTTCTAAGTTTTCTCAAGTATGCTGGGAAGTGACTTTTGAAAGCAGAATCTGAAAGAAATACTTGTTGTGAGTAGGTAGCCAGGGATGGCGTCTAACGCAATAAACGTCAAAACAATCGATCGATAATGCTGGAATGATTTCCAAAGTGACTGAGGGATCAGCGGTTTGAAAATCATTCTTATGAATTTTGTAGTCGAGGGATCGATACAAATGACTTTGATTGTGACGTAGAACTTATCTTTTCGATTTACCTATATGAAAACTTATACAGCTTATAGAGGTGAAGATATGATGAAGCCAATCCCTGTTTTACAAAACTGATTTTTCCAACATCATTTACTGTTATCTTTTGCAAGTGCTATTCTCTGTTATTTGTTATTTACTGTTTCTTGTTCAACAACATTCACAGCAAATCTAAACAAAAACTTTCTGCCTAATCAATTCAAACTAAGATCTTCATTCTAGCGCCTCCTCAGTGGAATGACAACTATACTATATTACAACTTCTGTGTTTAAACTTGGCACATTCATTTCATTGAGTTCATATTATACAAACTTGATTCTCTCTCATTGAACTCTTCATTCCGAATATCTCAGAAACATACTATCAAGTTTTGGCGCCGCAGCCGGGGAGGTGATTTAAGTTTGAATATTTTAGCATTGAATTGACAAGACAGTGTAAATAAATTTGTTTGCAATTTGTTTTTATTTTTTTTAGTAACCTTGCTACTGTGAGTTCTTGATTTATGATCTTGAGAGGACAAGGCACAAAAGAACACTTTGCGTTTGATCCTGAGATAGACAGGTTCCTCAAGAAAGCAAAGCAGAACTTTCAAGAAGGACAAACTTCCTCTGATACAATGGATGACAACAGCAATAATCAAAACCCACCAAGGAGAACACTTGGAGACTATGCTTTACAGCAAGGGACAAGACATTTCTCAAGCATTGCAATTCCAAACACTGTCAGAGCACTAGAAATGAAACCAGCATTTTTGAGTTTGATTAGTTCACATCAATTCCATGGAATGTCCAGTGAAGATCCGTACACTCACTTGGCCACATTCTATGAATTGGTTGGAACCATGGGATTTGACCAAGATGTTATTGATGCTGCATATTTAAGACTATTTCCTTTCTCTTTAGCAGGCAAAGTAAAGGAGTGGTTACAATCTCATCCAAATCAAAGTTTAAATAGCTGGAACATAGTTGAAGAAAAATTTCTACAAAGGTTCTTTCCTCCATCTAGATTCATCAAGGCCAAATCAGATATTACAACATTTAGACAAGGCCAAGATGAACCTTTTTGTGAGGCATGGGAACGCTTTAAATCACTGCTCAGAAAATGCCCAAACCATGGACTTGAAGATATTGCACAGCTTAATATTTTTTACAGTGGTTTAAGGGCTGACACTAAAATGATTTTAGATGCAGCAGCAGGAGGAACAATGATGATAGTGGATGCTGACCAAGCCACACGAATAATAGAAGCTTTATCCTCAACAGACTACCAAGGTCAACATGATCGTCAGCAAGTTCAAAGGAAAGGAGTCCTTGACTTAAACACCACAGATGCCATCTTAGCACAGAACAAAATTCTGACCCAACAATTAGAAGCATTGACCAAAAAGATAGCCAATCTTCCACAACAATTACATGCAGTACAATCATCACAACCAGGGCAACAACAAATGCCTACAATATGTAACTTTTGTGGAGGAGATCATCTCAATGAGAACTGTGGCTCACAAGAAGCAACTGTATACTTCATGAACAACCAAGGAAGGTCTGGTAATTTCAATTCAAATTTTTCTAACCAACCGTTTCAGGGATGGAGAAGTAACCAAAACCAAGGATGGAAGCAAGAGCCCAGCTCTTCAAATAAACCATATCAAAATAATGGTCCTACTTTGGTGGAGAGAACTTCTAGATTAGAGGACACCTTGGAAAAATTTATGCAAACTTCTTTAGCAAGTCAAAAGAACAATGAGGCATCACTTAGGAACTTGGAAACACAATTGGGACAACTAGCCCAACAACTTGCTGAGAAACAGAAGCCTCAGTATGGAGCAAACACTGAAACAAACCCAATAGAGCATTGCAAGGCTGTAACCACACTGACTGAGGAAATAACTGAGGAAGAAGATGGACATAATGCTATCACACCTGAAGCAGTACCTTATAACACCAAAGATCCAGGGAGTTTTTCTATTCCTGTTACTATTGGAAATCTTTTAAAAAGTAAAGCTTTATTAGATCTTGGTGCTAGTGTAAATTTGATGCCATTATCCACACTTAAAAGTATAGGGGATTTTTCAGTAAAGCCAACAACCATGACTTTAAAAATGGCAGATCAATCAATAAAAACCCCTTATGGTATTGCTGAAAATGTTGAGGTCAAAGTTGATCAATTTGAATTTCATGAGAATTTTGTTGTCATAGATATGGAGGAAGATCCTGAAGTTCCTCTAATACTGGGGAGATCATTCTTGAAAGCAGCCAAAGTCATCATAGATGTGGATGACAGAAAAGTAAAAATTCGAGTGCAAAAAGAACAAGCTGATTTTGCTATTGAAGGTGCACTTGAAAAACAGAATGGAAGAAAGCCAAGGCGTGACTTAGGCAAGGAGGTGGAAAAACTCAACACTCTAATCCACCAGCTCCATGACCCATATTGAAAAATCTATCAGGCGTCAAGCTAAAGACGATAAACAAGCGCTTATTGGGAGGCAACCCAATCTTTTATGCCTTCTTTCCATGAAAATTTTATTTTTAATATTAGTAAAGTTTTTGTTTACCTTGTAGGTTGCTCATCAAGAGAACCCCAAATAAGAGTCTCAAACAAAGGCAAACAAAACTGGAGCTGGAAGTTGAATTAAGAGAGACATGAGGACATCACCACGCTCAAGCGTAGGTAACCTCGCTTAAGCGAGCCAAGGTAAGTCCCAAACCATCCATATCAAGCTTAAGCACAAGAATCCAAGCCTTGAGCGTGGCACCTTTACAAAAAGAAGTTTACAAAATAAACCCGATCACGCTTGACATCTTACGCTTAAGCGAAAGGACATGAAAAATCAAACAGAGGCTACCACGCTCAAAGCGTGAATCCTGCGCTCAAGCGAGAAAGTGAATTTAGCATCAGGTATGAAAAATTTTGCTTCACGCTCAAGCGTGACAACCCTGCGCTCAAGCGCGAGACAAAAAGAGCCCAAGCTTGACAAAAACACGCTCAACCGTGAAGTTTCATTCTCAAACTCTGAATCCAGGCCGATCACGCTCAAGCGTGGTTATACTGCGCTCAAGCGTGTCACTCTTGCGCTCAAGCGTGACATTCGAGCGCTCAAGCGTGAAATGCAAAACGGCCCCCTGATGCTAATAAATTAAGAAATTTGAAACTGCCCACTCTCTCACTCACATAACCGCCCATTAATCTCCTGACTCTCTAAGTTTTGTAACTGCCATTTCTTCTCTAATAATTGTCTTTTCACTCTCATCTCATAAGTCACACTTCTCTTTTGCAAATCATTCTCTCTATCATTCTCGGATATTTCCAGGTAACTGCTGCACTATCCTCTTTTAAAAATTTCAAGCATAGGACTACTATGTAGGGAGAATTGATACATTTCTTTTGAGCATATATTGAAGTCTGTAAACACTTTCTCCCTGTTTTTAATGAATGCTATGATCTATGCTTGGTTGTTTCTGAATTGTTTAGAGAAAGACGTTCAAGCTTTGCTCTTGTGTTTCAATTTCTTTGTAATGCATGTCCCTTTTCTGTTTCACATTCTTTTAACGCATGCTGAATGTTTGATAAAAGTCCTGAAAGGAAGTATTTTGAGTGCAAAGTGGTTCTTAACTTTCTTGCAGATGGCCAGAACCAAGCAAACTGCACCAAACCCCCCTGTCACCACTTCCCCAGCAAGGAGTTCCCGAAGGAATAAAGGCAAAAGACCACGCACAGATGAACAAGATAATGCTCCAAGATTTAGGAAGAAAGGCAACGGCAAGCGTTATGAAGATATCTCAAATTGGACATTCATACCAGAAAGAAAAATAGACTTGGCCCTGGGAGACTGTGATGCCTTCCTGCAGATCATAAGAAGGAGAAATTGGTTAAAGGTATGTTACCCAAGGGAGAAATATGACCCTGAAGTTGTAAGAGAATTCTATGCGAACGCCTGGACAAAAGATGGAGGGGGAGAACGAAAAACTTATGTGAGGGGAACCTGGCTCTCATATGACAGAGACACAATCAATCTTTACTTGGGGAACATCATGACCTTAGGAGAGGGGGAAATCTACGAATATGCTGCCATGGTTGCAAGGAACCAGTTCATTGCCACAAATGACCTTGAAGCAGCTATATGTGTTCCAGGACACCACTTTCAAATGGGGCAAGGAGAGACACCACTGAGAATTTTAAGAAAAGACATGACTACTATTTCTCAAGTTTGGACTTCTTTCTTATTAGCTAACATAGCACCTAACGCTCATGTCTCTGATTTGATTTTTAGTAGGTGTTATTTCCTATACTGCATTCTGAGAGAGGACATCTCTATTGATCTAGCCCAAGTACTATCGGATGAAATCCACAAGTTTGTGATTTCTGACCAGAAGTATTCCCAGGCAGGTCAAAAGGTAAAAGGGAGTCTCGGTTTTCCTGCCTTTATCACTGATTTTTGTGCAGCTCATGGTGTTGAGGTACAAGACCTCAAACCAATCAGGCCTTCCATAGACAAACGCTTCATTGAGCGTTACTGCAGTAATCCAGCACTTCCTGCAACTGATGTACCTCCTCCACCTACCTCACAAGCATTCAGCACTGCACCTGCCCATCCCCCCCTCAGCACAGAAGCCAATCTGATTTTACAAGGCATTCACATCCTGAAAATTCAAAACAGCCACCTCCTGGCCCAGCAGAACGCCCAGCATAGAGGTTTGTTACATGTTCACAATGGCCTTTATCACAGCATTCCTGCAGGTCAACACAATCCCTGGATGCCACCTGCCTAGTTTGAGGCCCTACTTGCTTGGCCTGGGGACAGGCCTCCTTTTGTGGGAGGAGGTGAGACTACACAGGAGGATAGGCCAGGAACTTCAACACAGGGACCTCCAGAAAGAGACCTGGGAACAGAAGAGGACTCATCTGAGGAAGAGTGAAAATTTTTTTTCATTTCTTGAAGTTTAAATTGCTATTTAGTTTTATTTCCAATTGACAATTTACAGCTTTACTTTAGCTTTAATACAGCATACTTTAGAATTGCTTGTGATTATTATTGATTGCTTGTGATTATCTGCTTGCGATTTTATTCTTGTTTGCTTTCCTGTTTTGATGATTAAGACTTTGAACATTTTTGAAAACCCCAACCAAAGATTTTACTTTTTGAACAAGAAAAGTTTCTAAGCAGCAGAATGTTTTTAGGCAACAACACTGATTTTTTTCTTAGGCAAAATGACTTAATTAAGAACCAAGGAACTGGAATGCATGTACTTTTGCTTGTTTACATGACTTGAACCCTTTTCTGTTAGAATAAGGAAGTAAGCAGCGAGAAATCTAAACACTTGAGAGCCTCATTCGAATTTGTTAAATTAGCATTGACTGATTTTCTAATTAAAACCTTTTTCTTAAGAAATAAGCAAGGAAATGATAAGGCAATTTTGAAAACATAGTTAGCCAAGAGCCAAAAAGCTACCCTGATAAAAATATCCAATTTTTTTTGGCATCCCATCTTTGAGCCATAAAAGCATGAAAATTTTTTCTCTACCCTAAGCTAAGCATAAAGGCAAAAATCCTATCCTACCTGCATGTTCATTTTGAAAAAGAGCATAAAATATTTTTTCTCAAAAGGAGATGAAACAAATGGAGGCAGTAGAAGAAAATACAAAAAGAAGAATAGTAAGCTCTCCAAAAAGGTATAAAAGAGCTGGAGGAAAACAAAGGAAAAGTCTGAAGTTTTAATGCAAAGAAGAAGCCTTCTAAATTGTTAAATAAATTAACCAAAAGCACTTATGCTCTTCTTTGAACATGCGTTTTGAAACCAAGAAAAACCAAAGATTCTTGTCAACCCAACCTCATTACATCCTTAAAAGACCTTTTGATCCTTGCTATTCATTTGAATTTTGGTTTTACTAGAAATGACGGCCAATGTTAACTGAGCAGTTCTAATGATGGATGAGCGAAACAGACACCTGATAAGAAATAATGAGAGTTCTCTATTCTTATAGCAATGGGTTACATGCTTCATGAACAAGGTAATGGTGCATTACATTTTAAGAAATTGGTATCATTTGCCTAGACATCAACTCAGATTATTGTCTTTAAAACTTTTTGTCTGCAACAGAAACTCAGATTTTTGAATGCTTGATTCCCTTTCCAAAATTTCTTTTTACTTGAGGACAAGCAAAAATCTAGGTTGGGGAGAGTTTGATGAGTGCTTATTTTATGATTAAATTCATGACTCAATTAGACCCATTTTCTGAGTAACTTAACAAAATTGATAAATAATTGAGCATGATTTTGATTATAAAGAGAGTATTAAGAAAAGAAGCTTGAAATTTGAAAATCAGTGAACAAATTGTCAAAAGCCTTGAAGAAACAAAAAGCATCAAGCAAGGACACTTGAGCGTGGTACACTACACGCCTGAGCGTGGAGGAAACTAAAGCTTACGTTGTCCATGCACCCAAGTGAAATAATGAGGAACACACCAACAGCCTCTCACGCTTGAGCGTGAGCCCGAGCTCGCTCAAGCATGATTTCATGCATGACTGACGCTCAAGCGTGACAACATGGAGCTCAAGCGTGACAACATGGAAGAAGGAGTAGCATCAGGGTCATCTCACGCTCAAGCGTGGGAAGGAACCGCTTGGGCGTACACTCGATCCCGCTTGAGCGTGGCTTGAGCGTGGCTTGAGCGTGGAATACATCTATTGGATAGAGGAGCTCGCTTAAAGCGTAACAGGCCCAGCTTGAAGCGAAGGATCAAGCATATGCTAAACAAAGGAACCACGCTTAAGCGTGGTCAAGGAAGCTCAAGCGCAAGACAATCAAACAGCATCAGATGTAACATCCCGGATTTTTTTAAAGGAAATAAATTTATTGGAAGAGGATAATTAATTATTTATGGATGAATAATTATGGGAGAATTTATTAGACATTAGAGATGAACTATTGGTAAATTAAAATTTACCGGAATCGGGTGAGTTAACGGATAATATGGGACCCACTAAGTGGAAATAAATATTTGATGGGCCTTGAGTGTTTAGAAAAATTATTTGTGCATTATTTAATGTCCCAATATATTAGAAATAATTGAATTAAGATTTTTAGGACTATGGGTGATTTATGCAGACCGGATAAGCTGAAAACTGACCCGACTGAGATATGGGTGTCAGACCAAGTATCTCCGATTGAGATGCTATTGGTCAGGGCAGTAAAGAATATTACGGGGAATCTGAATATGTCTTCAGAATAATTTTTGGATTTAGCATTGAGCCCAAACAGAGAACCTGTTTGTAGAAAAACGATGAATTTTAATGAATGGAATTAAAAATAAACCCAAAAGCCCAAATTCCCTTCTAACTTCACGTTGGCTTCTTCTTCTTTCAGTGGAAACCATTCCTCTTCTTCTTTTCTCTACTTTTCCTTCTCCTTCTTTATCTCTTCTTCTTCCAAAACTCTAGACAAGGTGGTGTCACCTTCATCCATCTCCATTTTCGTTAAAGGGTCTTGAAGGAAGCTTGAGGCTTGAAGTTCCTCTCTTCTTACCCCCTCCATTTTCGCAGCACTCTCTCCCTCTTCTTGAACCCATTTCATTTTTGGGTGTGAGGTAAGAAATACTTATCATTTAGTTGAGTTTTTGCCATAGATATGTGGTAGTATGAGTTTGGGAGCCATACAAGTGAATGGGTGTTAATTAGAAGCATTTAATGTATGAGCCCTAAGGTGGGTGGCCATGAATATGAGATTTTCATGAGGGACAAATGTAGTAGATGCATGTATGTTGGAAATAGATGGAAGATTGGTGATCAATTATGTATGTGCTTGATTTTAATGAAACCCTAACCCTAGGATTTAAGGGAAATTAATAATAATGCCATGAAATAAGATTTTTAGTGAAAACCCATGATAATATATGTATGGGTGTTGTTAACGATGGAGATTGATGGTTATTAAATATGGTTATTGAGTTTTGATGAAAAACCCTAAGTGTAATGATTTGGGAATTTTGGCTAAATAGGTGATTTGATGATTTTTGATGCCTTAGAATGATTTATATGAAGGAAATGAATCTTTAGAATCATTGAGATTGATTAATGAGGTCGATGATATTTTGAACTATGTTCATGAGGTTGTGTAAGATGATATATGTTTGTATGTAGGAATGGTGATTTGAGGTGTTGGGTTGAAAATGAGTATGAGATGTTGTTAATGTGATGAATATTATGCTTGGCAATGGTGGATCCTTGAGAATGACATATATGTATATATGAATTGATGATGAATGTTTAGTGTCCCTTTAATGGGAGTGATGTTAATGTTGATAAGGAATTTGTTTAAAGTGTGAAGTTATGCCTTGATATTAATGCATAATTGAGAAACGAATAGAGGCAAATAGAGTTTTATGAGAATGGAATGGCATGTGATAGCTCCAATAGCCCATATATGTTGTTTATGACTTGTAGGAATTGGAATGGGCCAATTCTAATGAGAATAGGCCCTTGAGTTGCATAAAAGTGCCTCTAAATGGGTAAAACGCAATTGTGCACATAAGTCTCTCAATTTTGAGAATTTTTGAGTGAGGCTAGTGGCCACGCGTCACAAATGATGTATATTTATCGGGGTTAAAATTTTGTAGCATTTGGAGTTCATATGAGAAAGTTAGGAGGATAAGAAGTTGAAATTTTGGTGTTGTTCTGCATAAAAACAGCAGCAGGGCTGTCTTGAATCGATTCAAGACCCTTTGAATCGATTCAAGAGGTGCTGTTTTCACTATTTTGGGCTCCAGGGGTGTTTGAATCGATTCATACGAGTTTGAATCGATTCAAGGCCCTCTGTTTGTCAAAATTTGAGATTTTGGGACGCTCGAATCGATTCACACGAGTCTGAATCGATTCAGAGCCCTGTTATGGCCACTGTTGTGCTGTTTTTCCAACTGGTCTGTTTTCTTTGCGGTTTTTGGCCCGTTTGGGCATCTTAATGACATTTTTGGCCTCTGAGTTCTTCATGAAAGTTGTAGATAATTATGTTACGGAGGTGTGAGAATTGGTTTCACATTAATTAGAGTTCTCTAACTCTCATGAGGCCTAAAATACCAAACCCACTGCATTGAAAAAATACAAGTTTAAGAGGGTTTTGATCCCAACTTTTTATGGTTATCAAATTGAGACTAATAGGTGATATTTATGACGTGTCCCTATATTTTTAAGGCTAAAAATGAACTCTTCCCATGTCCTAATGTTGAAAGTTATCACGGGCTCATTGTTGCCTAAGACCTCTATTATTATGGAAAAACGAACGGATTCACTAAAGGTAATATGGATGGCATTATGGATGAGGGATAAATGTGATGCTGTTGTAATTGGGAATGGTTGACCCTTTAAGATCTAGAGGATCTTGGCTTTGGGAAAGGAATTCCCGAAGCCTAACACAATTGCATAAGTTGATGTTTAACAAGTCTAGGACTTGGGGTTAAGCTTTACGATAAGCTAACAAATGTTTAGAGTTATGATGGTTATTGATTATGTGTATGTATATGTATGGTATGTAGATCGTATTCCGGATGATGTGAAGGAGCATTCGGAGCATTGGAACCGTTCGACTCTTCCCTTGAGGTAGGAGAGGAGTTATATATTCAAATTGCATGAGTAGTTTGATGGTGATTGTTGTATGTGTTCTATACTCATGCTTGCCTTGCCATGTATATGTATTGAATTAATTGAAATGGCAAATTGATAATTATTGAGAATTATTATGATACTTTTATGATGGGTGCAAGTAATTGACTTGCATGTGTGTGAGGAAAATATGATTGTTGATATATATATGTAATTTGTAATACTTTGTTGCCACATGTGTGGATTAATATTATGTTTGTTGCTATGCCTCTGATAACCATGTGTGGACTACTATGAGTGATGTTTGCGGCCATTGAGTGCCAATTATATGAATGACATGCCTTGAGGGGCTTGTATGTAATTATGTGATTATTGTAATGCCGTTATGGTTGATTGCAAGTGTTGACTTGCGTATATGATGTGAAATATATATATGAAAAATGTTGAGATGGAAATGCCACATTAAGACTTGAAAATAATGACTAAAGCCAATAAAGATAAAATCCACTATGGTGTATATGGTGGTGTTGGTGATTATGATGATGGAGATTGATGAGTGGCATTTAGGATGCACAGGATGACCTTGCATTTGATTTGCATTGCATTGCATCCATGGCATATCATAGCTGTCTATGTGGAATTTTAGGGGGTTCCACTAGGCGGGCCCAGTGGGAGGGCGGCTCAGTGCACGAGCGTATTGTGACTTTCCCCTGTGACTCGGTGTATGAGTCACGAAGCTGTCCATAGTTTGGTGACGAGGCACCCTATGTAGCGGGCCCAGTGGGCGGGCGGCTCTATGGTGAGCGAGTTTACCTCGGTGTCCGACGGGACACGGCTCTCTCGATGTGTGTTCGGGAGGGGCCCGTAGCACTTGTGGTAGTTGAGGCCACGATGTTGATCCGCAAGTCACAGGGTGACTAGTGCTACAGATGGGTGATAGCGGTTTGGTACCAGTAAAATAATGAGTATGTAAGCATGCTTAAAATTGAGATATATATGTACACAATTTTTTCTACTGCAGTAGGGGCATAGTAGCACACCTATGCTTGACCCACAACTTGGTGTTTATTCCCACAGTCGGATCCGCATTTGTTGTTGATTATTCCATTGTGCATATGCATTAGCCATAAGAGCATTTGCATATAGCATGGAGATATGCCAGAATATGATGATGATTAATGATGAGTGAGATGATGATATTGGTGTTGATGAGATGAGAATTTAATATACCGAAAGACCACATAAAGGTAATAAATAATTTGAATAAATGAATTGATGTGAATATGACGATATATATATATGTTGTGGCCCAATGTTTGAAGGGCGTAATTGTTGTAATTAATGATGATGATGTCAGCCCTTGGTGGCTCTAATGAAGGGCCAGAATGGTCCATGTTGACGATGTGATGGCCCATAGTGGTGGCATATGATTGTGTATATGTTGTGTTTAATTATGATATGAATTGTAATTCATGAAGCTTGTAGGCCTATTATAATAATAAGATGATATATGAATGATGATTTGATGATTTGATAGCAAAGCACACATGACGTTTGTATGCATATACACATGATCACAATATATATATATTATTCGTCATTTTGAATGTATAACTTCCTCTCCCATGTGGTTTTCTTTTTTTAGCATTGTGATGCAGGTTACCATGGGATGAGTTCGGATTTCAATTAAAGCTTGGGTGAAGGTAAATAGTGGTGATGGAAGTGCCTTGGCCGACATCATTTATGGATTCTTGTGTAGTGAATAAATTGTATATGATTGTATAGATGATTTAGAGATTTTGAGTATGTATAAGTTACTCCATTGAATTGATGAATGATATATATATATATACATATATATATAGAATGTAAGAGATGATTTGATGTGTATTAGAAGGATTGAAATTGAAGGATGTTAATTGATGGTTGTGATAGTCGGGAGAAGATCCCCGAATGTAGATGAATATATTTATGTATATGTAATTATATCTTAGGCATTACATGCTTATATAATTATGTAAAAGGATGATGGATGTCTATTAGGCTTACGATATGCCATTGCGTGTTTTGCCGAGCCTTTTCTCATATCGTCATATATGGGACTAGGCGTGTGCCCGGTATACATATTCTTCTTCCGCTGTAAACTCTATTATTTTTGTATACCGTTATGGGCAATTTATTTATCGATCCAGCTTCAGGTTTTATAATCTCACTCTCTGGTTTTTCTGTGATTTGGGTCATGATGTGGTCATGGTGATGTCTTAGAAATATTTTCAAACGCGAAAAATTTATTCGCAATTTTTATTAATTATGTCGATCACATCGAGATTCGAGTACAGAAAATCAGGGGTGTTATAATCTGGTATCAGAGCGTATTTTGCTCTGAATTAGAGTTCTTGATTATTATCAACGCATGGCTGCTCTGTGAGGATTTGATATTATGGATGATTGGAGCATGATTACTCAATGGTGAGATATTTATGGTGATCTTTGGAGCAGGATGCTCATTATTGACATATGGTTGCTTTGTATAGATTAAAGTATGATGATTATCTAGAGCATGATGATATGTTTGAGTATTGATTGCCCTATATGGACTTATGAATGATTAGATTTCTAAGGATTATGGATTGATTATGAGGGCATAATTGCTTATTGAGGACTTTTATGAGATTGTGATTCATAAGATGTGATTATTGTCTATTGGGAGTATACCCTTTTTATCATTGGGGTTATATGATGAACTGGTGGAGCCTAGTTGCTCATTGATGATCATGAATGAATTATGAGATTGAAAATGAGTGAATAAATTTCCTCAATATGTGATGGATGTAATTATTGTGTAAGACCGACCAAGTTCCTTACCCTATTACCTTCAAATGACGAATATATTATTATTGTGCATTGATGTTGATATATATCATGCAAATTGATTTGACAATAGATCCATGTTGGATGTTAATCATGGAAATGAAATATGAGATATGAATCAATATGATGATGAATTTGTAACATGTGTGATCATAGATATGATATGTTGGTTATGTATTGATTTAATGATGGACCTATTCCGTATGTCGATTACGGATAGGAGGTAATAAAGGTGAATGGATATGGTAGTAGACCATGGTTGTTGAGACCATGACATGTATATATTGAAATTGAATTAATTTGATTGAGTTTCTTATGTAATTCATGCTTATGGCTCATGGCCAAAGTATGTTTGTTAAGTATAAGCACTCCATGTGCTTGAGCTGATTGAAGGAGTGATATTGAAAGAATTCCCTAGTGTGGGTATTTCAAATTTAAATGATTTGTTATGCCATTTATAAAGGATGGATTTTATATCCTTTGGCACAAGGACCCTATATATCCTATGATACAAGTGATTTGTTGTATCCCCCTATATTGGGAATTCGAATGTGTGATAGGCGATTAAATGTGAAATCGGATACGTGTTAGGTTGGAGTTGTGTATCGGTTTTTGGTGTTTGTAAAACCGAGTGGGCAATTGATTTGATTTTAACCCACTAGGTGGGATAACCTAGATTGACTTGGTATGATCTTGTATGATCAATTGTTGTAGAGAATTAATTTAATTGGACCTTATGGAGGTCTAGGCTCTATGTTGTTTTTGTGAGCCATATCTAATGATGTTGTGTGGTATGTGAGAACTCCACAATGGGTGCTAGGTAACCCTTAGACTTCCTAAGTCTATTGATTGGTTGAGCCTTATGAATGACTGAGCCATAACAAAAAAAATTAATTTTGAAATACATTGTTGAAGCTAGAGCTGATATGTGATGGAATACGAATGAATGAATGTAACCCCTGATGATTGATGAATAATAATGTTGAATTTGGGGTATAATTGGAATCGATTATGGTATATGATTTTATGATGTGACCTTGGGCTAAATTGTGTGCCCTTGGGATTATGATCATTGGATTAATTATGGATTATGATGTGATGTAGAGATGATAGGTGTGAACATGAGCTGGTAAATGGAGTTTAATCCTGTAGATACCTCTCTTTTCATTTTGAAAAGGATTAAATTGGTGATAGAAACCCTATGCCGATGTGACACGATGTGAATCGTATGTCCAATTTATAGACTTTGGTTATGATATGTGAAGGAAAATCAGTAGTGTGGGAAAATTATTACATGGGTATGAACCTTCTTTTAACCTTGGGAGCATATATTTGATGTGAGTTTGGTGAATAGATCAGGTTTGAATCGAATTACAGCCGATAATGTTTGAAATAAACTAATGATTACTAAGTTGCTTGACCATGACTTCAAATGGATGAAGTCCAATGGTGGAGTGATTACCCTGTGATGGTTGGAAAATTATTACCCATGTAGCAATGTATTGTTATGGTAATCGATATTTGATGATTTATACGGCATGAATGATGCCGAATTATATTTAATGATGACGTGACATGAACATGTTGAGTGACAGACTTATACGAGTTGTCATTAAGTCTCATGTGAGTTGGTATTATTTGGATAAGTGTGACCGATGTGAGCATGGCAATATGAAGTGTTGGTCCCGATATGACCTTACATGCCATAGGCATCGTGGCAACATGCACTTATGCGCCGACCTTATGTGTTTGTGGTAACCACTACGGGATTGGGACGCCTTCCTGTATGTCGGATGCAGCAATACATAGGCCGGGCAGGTGTAGGGATTGTAACTGCTTATGGTGAATGTATTGAGCCTATCTGGTCGTACTGAGTATGAACATGTGAGCTCTATTGGGTGATTTATGATTGATGACATATGACACACTTTGATGTAGGAATTTTATGTTAAGAATGATGAAGTGATAATGAACATGTCTTGACAGACTTTGAGAAGTCTGATGTTATTTCGTGGTGTCATCGAACCCTATTGGTGTGTGGCTAAAGTATGGCCTTACGGTATATGCCGACGTTGAACTTCGAGGACGAAGTTTCTTTTTGGTGGGGTGGATTGTAACATCCCGGATTTTTTTAAAGGAAATAAATTTATTAGAAGAGGATAATTAATTATTTATGGATGAATAATTATGGGAGAATTTATTAGACATTAGAGATGAACTATCGGTAAATTAAAATTTACCGGAATCGGGTGAGTTAACGGATAATATGGGACCCACTAAGTGGAAATAAATATTTGATGGGTCTTGAGTGTTTAGAAAAATTATTTGTGCATTATTTAATGTCCAAGTATATTAGAAATAATTGAATTAAGATTTTTAGGACTATGGGTGATTTATGCAGACCGGATAAGCTGAAAACTGACCCGACTGAGATATGGGTGTCAGACCAAGTATCTCCGATTGAGATGCTATTGGTCAGGGCAGTAAAGAATATTACGGGGAATCTGAATATGTCTTCAGAATAATTTTTGGATTTAGCATTGAGCCCAAACAGAGAACCTGTTTGTAGAAAAACGATGAATTTTAATGAATGGAATTAAAAATAAACCCAAAAGCCCAAATTCCCTTCTAACTTCACGTTGGCTTCTTCTTCTTTCAGTGGAAACCATTCCTCTTCTTCTTTTCTCTACTTTTCCTTCTCCTTCTTTATCTCTTCTTCTTCCAAAACTCTAGACAAGGTGGTGTCACCTTCATCCATCTCCATTTTCGTTAAAGGGTCTTGAAGGAAGCTTGAGGCTTGAAGTTCCTCTCTTCTTACCCCCTCCATTTTCGCAGCACTCTCTCCCTCTTCTTGAACCCATTTTATTTTTGGGTGTGAGGTAAGAAATACTTATCATTTAGTTGAGTTTTTGCCATAGATATGTGGTAGTATGAGTTTGGGAGCCATACAAGTGAATGGGTGTTAATTAGAAGCATTTAATGTATGAGCCCTAAGGTGGGTGGCCATGAATATGAGATTTTCATGAGGGACAAATGTAGTAGATGCATGTATGTTGGAAATAGATGGAAGATTGGTGATCAATTATGTATGTGCTTGATTTTAATGAAACCCTAACCCTAGGATTTGGGGGAAATTAGTAATAATGCCATGAAATAAGATTTTTAGTGAAAACCCATGATAATATGTGTATGGGTGTTGTTAACGATGGAGATTGATGGTTATTAAATATGGTTATTGAGTTTTGATGAAAAACCCTAAGTGTAATGATTTGGGAATTTTGGCTAAATAGGTGATTTGATGATTTTTGATGCCTTAGAATGATTTATATGAAGGAAATGAATCTTTAGAATCATTGAGATTGATTAATGAGGTCGATGATATTTTGAACTATGTTCATGAGGTTGTGTAAGATGATATATGTTTGTATGTAGGAATGGTGATTTGAGGTGTTGGGTTGAAAATGAGTATGAGATGTTGTTAATGTGATGAATATTATGCTTGGCAATGGTGGATCCTTGAGAATGACATATATGTATATATGAATTGATGATGAATGTTTAGTGTCCCTTTAATGGGAGTGATGTTAATGTTGATAAGGAATTTGTTTAAAGTGTGAAGTTATGCCTTGATATTAATGCATAATTGAGAAATGAATAGAGGCAAATAGAGTTTTATGAGAATGGAATGGCATGTGATAGCTCCAATAGCCCATATATGTTGTTTATGACTTGTAGGAATTGGAATGGGCCAATTCTAATGAGAATAGGCCCTTGAGTTGCATAAAAGTGCCTCTAAATGGGTAAAACGCAATTGTGCGCATAAGTCTCTCAATTTTGAGAATTTTTGAGTGAGGCTAGTGGCCACGCGTCACAAATGATGTATATTTATCGGGGTTAAAATTTTGTAGCATTTGGAGTTCATATGAGAAAGTTAGGAGGATAAGAAGTTGAAATTTTGGTGTTGTTCTGCATAAAAACAGCAGCAGGGCTGTCTTGAATCGATTCAAGACCCTTTGAATCGATTCAAGAGGTGCTGTTTTCACTATTTTGGGCTCCAGGGGTGTTTGAATCGATTTATACGAGTTTGAATCGATTCAAGGCCCTCTGTTTGTCAAAATTTGAGATTTTGGGACGCTCGAATCGATTCACACGAGTCTGAATCGATTCAGAGCCCTGTTATGGCCACTGTTGTGCTGTTTTTCCAACTGGTCTGTTTTCTTTGCGGTTTGTGGCCCGTTTGGGCATCTTAATGACATTTTTGGCCTCCGAGTTCTTCACGAAAGTTGTAGATAATTATGTTACGGAGGTATGAGAATTGGTTTCACATTAATTGGAGTTCTCTAACTCTCATGAGGCCTAAAATACCAAACCCACTGCATTGAAAAAATACAAGTTTAAGAGGGTTTTGATCCCAACTTTTTATGGTTATCAAATTGAGACTAATAGGTGATATTTATGACGTGTCCCTATATTTTTAAGTCTAAAAATGAACTCTTCCCATGTCCTAATGTTGAAAGTTATCACGGGCTCATTGTTGCCTAAGACCTCTATTATTATGGAAAAACGAACGGATTCACTAAAGGTAATATGGATGGCATTATGGATGAGGGATAAATGTGATGCTGTTGTAATTGGGAATGGTTGACCCTTTAAGATCTAGAGGATCTTGTCTTTGGGAAAGGAATTCCCGAAGCCTAACACAATTGCATAAGTTGATGTTTAACAAGTCTAGGACTTGGGGTTAAGCTTTACGATAAGCTAACAAATGTTTAGAGTTATGATGGTTATTGATTATGTGTATGTATATGTATGGTATGTAGATCGTATTCCAGATGATGTGAAGGAGCATTCGGAGCATTGGAACCGTTCGACTCTTCCCTTGAGGTAAGAGAGGAGTTATATATTCAAATTGCATGAGTAGTTTGATGGTGATTGTTGTATGTGTTCTATACTCATGCTTGCCTTGCCATGTATATGTATTGAATTAATTGAAATGGCAAATTGATAATTATTGAGAATTATTATGATACTTTTATGATGGGTGCAAGTAATTGACTTGCATGTGTGTGAGGAAAATATGATTGTTGATATATATATGTAATTTGTAATACTTTGTTGCCACATGTGTGGATTAATATTATGTTTGTTGCTATGCCTCTGATAACCATGTGTGGACTACTATGAGTGATGTTTGCGGCCATTGAGTGCCAATTATATGAATGACATGCCTTGAGGGGCTTGTATGTAATTATGTGATTATTGTAATGCCGTTATGGTTGATTGCAAGTGTTGACTTGCGTATATGATGTGAAATATATATATGAAAAATGTTGAGATGGAAATGCCACATTAAGACTTGAAAATAATGACTAAAGCCAATAAAGATAAAATCCACTATGGTGTATATGGTGGTGTTGGTGATTATGATGATGGAGATTGATGAGTGGCATTTAGGATGCACAGGGTGAGCTTGCATTTGATTTGCATTGCATTGCATCCATGGCATATCATAGCTGTCTATGTGGAATTTTAGGGGGTTCCACTAGGCGGGCCCAGTGGGAGGGCGGCTCAGTGCACGAGCGTATTGTGACTTTCCCCTGTGACTCGGTGTATGAGTCACGAAGCTGTCCATAGTTTGGTGACGAGGCACCCTATGTGGCGGGCCCAGTGGGCGGGCGGCTCTATGGTGAGCGAGTTTACCTCGGTGTCCGACGGGACACGGCTCTCTCGATGTGTGTTCGGGAGGGGCCCGTAGCACTTGTGGTAGTTGAGGCCACGATGTTGATCCGCAAGTCACAGGGTGACTAGTGCTACAGATGGGTGATAGCGGTTTGGTACCAGTAAAATAATGAGTATGTAAGCATGCTTAAAATTGAGATATATGTGTACACAATTTTTTCTACTGCAGTAGGGGCATAGTAGCACACCTATGCTTGACCCACAACTTGGTGTTTATTCCCACAGTCGGATCCGCATTTGTTGTTGATTATTCCATTGTGCATATGCATTAGCCATAAGAGCATTTGCATATAGCATGGAGATATGCTAGAATATGATGATGATTAATGATGAGTGAGATGATGATATTGGTGTTGATGAGATGAGAATTTAATATACCGAAAGACCACATAAAGGTAATAAATAATTTGAATAAATGAATTTATGTGAATATGACGATATATATATATGTTGTGGCCCAATGTTTGAAGGGCGTAATTGTTGTAATTAATGATGATGATGTCAGCCCTTGGTGGCTCTAATGAAGGGCCAGAATGGTCCATGTTGACGATGTGATGGCCCATAGTGGTGGCATATGATTGTGTATATGTTGTGTTTGATTATGATATGAATTGTAATTCATGAGGCTTGTAGGCCTATTATAATAATAAGATGATATATGAATGATGATTTGATGATTTGATAGCAAAGCACACATGACGTTTGTATGCATATACACATGATCACAATATATATATATTATTTGTCATTTTGAATGTATAACTTCCTCTCCCATGTGGTTTTCTTTTTTTAGCATTGTGATGCAGGTTACCATGGGATGAGTTCGGATTTTAATTAAAGCTTGGGTGAAGGTAAATAGTGGTGATGGAAGTGCCTTGGCCGGCATCATTTATGGATTCTTGTGTAGTGAATAAATTGTATATGATTGTATAGATGATTTAGAGATTTTGAGTATGTATAAGTTACTCCATTGAATTGATGAATGATATATATATATATATATACATATATATATAGAATGTAAGAGATGATTTGATGTGTATTAGAAGGATTGAAATTGAAGGATGTTAATTGATGGTTGTGATAGTCGGGAGAAGATCCCCGAATGTAGATGAATATATTTATGTATATGTAATTATATCTTAGGCATTACATGCTTATATAATTATGTAAAAGGATGATGGATGTCTATTAGGCTTACGATATGCCATTGCGTGTTTTGCCGAGCCTTTTCTCATATCGTCATATATGGGACTAGGCGTGTGCCCGGTATACATATTCTTCTTCCGCTGTAAACTCTATTATTTTTGTATACCGTTATGGGCAATTTATTTATCGATCCAGCTTCAGGTTTTATAATCTCACTCTCTGGTTTTTCTGTGATTTGGGTCATGATGTGGTCATGGTGATGTCTTAGAAATATTTTTAAACGCGAAAAATTTATTCGCAATTTTTATTAATTATGTCGATCACATCGAGATTCGAGTACAGAAAATCAGGGGTGTTATATCAGAGCCCTTCACGCTTGAGCGTGACCATCAAGCTCAAGCGTGACTCACACAGCATGGGTTTCTTAATTCTTTATTCACCAATGATGCGATGCAAACTCATCCACTTTCTTCTGTTTCCACCAAGTCTCTGAAAGATGCTACATGGGTTCTACGCAAGTGGGCAAGAGAAGCTGAACCTAAACTCCTATAAATCAAGCTTCAAACAAAACACAAAAGCACATCATACATCAGATTCATCCTCTGTATTTTCATTCACACTTTCCATTTTCTGTTTTCATTCCTTTGATGGTGAAAATGCAAGGCATGAGTAACTAATCTCCCTTATGGGATTGGCTGTAATCCATTCAACACTGAAGTAATGCTGTTGTAAGTTTTTATTGAGTAATGAGATTTGATAAGTTTCTGTATTTCCTTCTGCGTTTAATGCCTGAAAGTACTTGATCACTATTTTCTTGTTCTAAGTTTTCTCAAGTATGCTGGGAAGTGACTTTTGAAAGCAGAATCTGAAAGAAATACTTGTTGTGAGTAGGTAGCCAGGGATGGCGTCTAACGCAATAAACGTCAAAACAATCGATCGATAATGCTGGAATGATTTCCAAAGTGACTGAGGGATCAGCGGTTTGAAAATCATTCTTATGAATTTTGTAGTCGAGGGATCGATACAAATGACTTTGATTGTGACGTAGAACTTATCTTTTCGATTTACTTATATGAAAACTTATGCAGCTTACAGAGGTGAAGATATGATGAAGCCAATCCCTGTTTTACAAAACTGATTTTTCCAACATCATTTACTGTTATCTTTTGCAAGTGCTATTCTCTGTTATTTGTTATTTACTGTTTCTTGTTCAACAACATTCACAGCAAATCTAAACAAAAACTTTCTGCCTAATCAATTCAAACTAAGATCTTCATTCTAGCGCCTCCTCAGTGGAACGACAACTATACTATATTACAACTTCTGTGTTTAAACTTGGCACATTCATTTCATTGAGTTCTTATTATACAAACTTGATTCTCTCTCATTGAACTCTTCATTCCGAATATCTCAGAAACATACTATCACATACTCAATAGACTAGTTCATCAATTCCAACATAAACAGATTAGTTACACATGGTGAAAGTAAAAACAACACTTACAGTGATTGACATTACAAAGGCGATGGAAACTTCACGGTACAACAATCACAATACTAAACAACACTCTCAAGTATCTAGAAAACTATTCTAGAACTACAAACTCACAAAAGAACCACTCAAACACGAGTGTATAAGAGAAAAACTCAGAATATGAGATGGGATGCTTAAAAGTGTAGAGAATGACCCTCTTTATAGGGCTGAGGAAGGGTGTTGACGCTACGTGTCAACCTGACACTACGCGTCAGGTCCCTGACTCAGCCTCCATTAATAAGCTCGAAGTGGCCATTATTGTATAATTATTTTAATTAATTATGCCCAGACAGATGTGCCTTTGTCCCCAAATTCGGCTTCGACATTTATGGGTAGTGGAGGGGTCATTGGCTGAGTGCTTGACCACCTGTCAGTGGTGTCCACGTAGCTCCTAACGCTACGCGTGGGTGTGACGCGTAGCGTCAGCATCAGAAGTTCCCACGCTACGCGTGGTGTTGATGCTACGCGTCAGCTCTCCTGTTCTTCAATTTTTCTCTTTAAATTCTTCACATTTTTACTGTAAAACTAGAGAAAATTGATCAAGGGCAGATTATTTCCAACAACATCCATTTATTGAATTTAAAACCTAAATTTCTAACAAATTTGCCAAATTCTTATTCTTTTTACAAAATTTTTATTAAAATTTTATTGTAAATTTGAGGACTAACAATGGTCAAGGGAGGAAAGATTGGTTGCTAGAATTTGGAGAATTGGAGAGGAGAATGGCCTATTGCTTAGCCGTGAATTGAAGTGGAAGAATGGAAGGAAAAGGTGATGTGATGTCAGGTTAGTTGCATGAATTTTGATTCGTTAAAGAAGAAGGTGGGAGGAGTGAGTAAAGCTAGAGGTGGCACCTCTCATGACAGGTAGCGTGATGTGGTGAGGTGTGGAGGGCAGGTGTCACACCATGGTGGTGTAGAAAAATTAATTTGTTACACGAAGAATTAAAGCGTGTAGAATTTTTATGAACCAGAAAATAAGGACGTTAAAAATAAATATGGGTTAATTAGTGGGATGAGAATATCGAAAAATGATCAATACAAAGTTTGTAGATCTTCTTTTTCTCTTTAAATGGACGTATCACACATGGCGATCAAAGATCGGTAACCTGAGATATACCCAATTTACGACAGGATGCTCTAGAAGCTCCCAGATCAGCTAGGGCCTCGGTAATAAATTCACCATCAATTCTCCTTTGAGAATTTAGTTTCGTGTCCATCATGAAAATTGTAGAGATCTTTGATACATATCCATATCAAAAAGAACAAAGCAAATCAAGCACCGGATGAGGGAGATATATGATTTTTACTGAAGAGTGCCAACATAGTGATGATACACCTAAGGGGTTGCAAAGATCTGTAACATCCCAAATTTTATATAAATGATTAAATGAAGAGAGTAAATATTGGATAATTATATGTAGGATTAATAAATGTCCCAAAATATTAAAAATAATTAAACTCATATTTTGAGGATTATTTATAATTTATTGAGGTTGTATGAGCTAAAATAATACCCGATTAAAATATAGGTGTCGGACCAAATATCTCCAATTAGGATGATATTAGTCAGGGCTGTTAAGGATATTATTGGGAAGCTGAATATGTATTCGGAATAATTTTTAGATAAAGTATTGAGCCCAGACAGAGATCCTGTTTGATTTAAAACGTAGAAGTTTATGTGAAGGGTCTAATTAAAACACAAAAATCCTTTCTCTCCCTATCTTATTCACGTTGCAACTCTACTCTCCCTTTTCCCTCTAATTTTCATCACTCCCCTTCCCCCTCATATAAACCTCTTCATTTCTCTTATTCTCTCACAAAACTCATCAAATTTGTGAGCTTCCTCCCATACCCAATCAATTTGTGTAACATCCCAAATTTTAAAATAATGGAATTAAATAAGAGAATAAATATTAAGAATTTGTATGTGAATTATTTAACATCCCAAATTATTGAAAATAATTAAATTATGAATTTTTGGGGATTTTTGGTGATTTATGGAGACCGGTTAAGCTAAAAATGAGCCTGGTTGAGATATGGGTGTCGGACCAAGTATCTCGGAATGAGATGATATTGGTTAGGGCTGTTAAGGATAATATTGGGAGTCCGAACATATATTCAGAATAATTTTTAGATGAAGTATTGAGCCCGAACGATGAGCCTGTTGGTCATAAAACGATAAATCTTTAGCGAATGATTAAAATTAAAACACATGAGCCCAAATTCCCTTTCCTGTTCCACGAGAATGCTGAAGCAATTGGGAAAAACAATTCACTTCTTCTCTTCTTCATCTCTTCCTTATTTCTTCTTGTACTTTCTTCTTCTTCCAAAGCCCTAACTTTGAGTGGTGAGCTTCTCCTCCATTTTCGTTTTGAAGAAGCTTGGAAGAGAACCATTGGAGCTGAATTCCTCTTCCTCTTCTCCTCCATTTTCACAGCCCTCTTTTCTCCCCTTGGAACCCATTTCGTTTTGGGTGTGTGGTAAGCTCCTTTCATCATTTTTTGATGGGTTAATGATGATATTAGGGGATGTTATGATTTAGAAGAGTAATGCATGTACATGAGTAACTATTTAGAGCATTGAATGCCTATGCCCTAAGGTGGGTGGCAATAAATATGGGTATTTGTGAGAGGTTAATGGTGGTTGGTGCATTTATGATGGAAAGTAGATGAAAGATTGATGTATTAATGAATATGGTTGGGTTTTGGAGAAAACCCTAACCTTGAGAATTGGGGGAAAATAACTAATGTTGATTTAAGACAATGATTTATGAAGAGAATGCATGACATTGATGAATAGGTGTATGGATGAATGGAGTTATATGAAGATTTAGGCTATTGTGGTTGGTAACCTTTGAACTTAATGATGGTGGCTTAATGGGAAGGAATTTCTGAAGCCTAATAAAGAATAAAAATGGTATCTACAACATGTCTAGCACGTGTTGTGAAATTATAAATATGAATATGACTAAATAGAATAGAATTGATGACTTGAGTAGTTGATTAATTAAGGTTTTACATGAATGTGAATGTAGGACCTATTCCGAATGACGAGGTAGGAGCGTCTTATCAATCAAAATTCTTCTCTTGAGGTAGGAGAGGAGTCTTATGTTCTAAATGCATGAATTTGAATGTTATTTGATTGTGGTATGTATTGGCATGCATGTTAGCCTTGCTTGAATGTTGTGAGAAAGGATGATGTAGTGTATGATGTGGATGATATGCTTGGCAACATGTTTTGAATGCATTTAGAAGAAATTTTGATATGCGGTGTGGTGGCATGAATTGTTTGCTGAATGTGTCATTAGATAAATATATGTCCACCGAGAAAGCATAATGAATGCTAATGATTTTGATGAAGAATAAATTGTATCCTTGTATGATACTAAAGTTGAATGATATGATTGATAATTATTGAGAACGCCACACAAAGATTCAAATTAATAAGAATAACCAATAAGATTGAATCCATTAAAAACCTTGTGGTGATGTTGGTGACGATGATGATGTATGTTGAGTGGCATATATAGGATGCATAGAGTGAGGAATGCATATGATCTGCATTTGCATCCATGGCATACTGCATAGCCGCCGTTGTTGGAACATTAGGGGAGTTCCCTCGGCCGACCCAGTGGGAGGGTGGCTCGGTGCACGAGCAAGTTGTAGTTTCCCCTGTGACTTGGTGTGAAGTCACGAAGCCGCCCATGTATTGCTTCGGGGAGCTATATGCGGCCGACCCTTGTGGGTGTGGCTCTTTCCGAGATCACAGCCGCCATGATTTAATATCTGGCCGGCCCGCAACACCATATGTTGACATGTTGAGTACCGCGGTGTTAACCAAGTGGCCTCAATTACTCAAGAGGGGGGTGAATTGAGTATTAAAATTTTTTGTTGAAATGCTTGTGAAATTGGTTCTTTGACAAATATATATAGAGAAGATGACAAACTTAATCTTAAATGAGAATAATAAAGAAGTTTGAATAACAAAGTTATTAAGCGTAACAAATTAAGCAAGCAATTTAAATGCTCAAATTTAAATAGATTAAGGAAGAGAAGATTTGCAAAGCGATATATACGAGTTCCACCACACTGGTGTACGTCTCGCCTCCAAGTAACCCACTTAGAAGATTTCCACTATTGAGAATTTGAGATACACGCCTTGAGCAATTACAGTCTCTTAGTGTCCCACACTCAAGAACTTAATCCTCACAAGCTAAAGGGCAACCCACCCAATCTCACAATCTCTCAATTACAAGGTTGAATCCCAACCCAATAAATATCTCAGATTTTGTGTATGTGATTTTATAAGTGTGACTCTCTCAATAGAGTGAATATACAAATTTAAGCACTTTAAAAATATTTTTCTTTTCTCAAAGAGGATAACCAATTTTAGCACTCAAAAATATTTTTCTCACAATATAACTCTCAAAAATTAATACTTCAAAATAAAGAGAATCAGAGAGTAAGTAAGAAGAAAAAATGAAAGCAAGTATTTGATGCTGCGAAGGTGTGTCTATGCTGCTTCACTTCTTCTCAATTTATAGGAGTTCCAGAGTATGTGCTGCCAAAAATTTGAATTCCACCGGTTCCTGATTTTATGCATCGAAAGCCTTAATCTCCCAACATTCCATGTTTCCTGACTTGAGAAGTGAAATTATCTGCCTCAATTAATGGAATTTCTGTTCAGTTTGAGTCTTCGAGAGAGGAATAAGCTGTCTTGAGTTTTTGAAAACGCGTATTGATAGTTTCCATGATTCGGCGCAAGTTTGAATTATCTTTCCAGTGTATTTTTGCTACTAGGAATCGATTCCTTCAGCTTATGAATCGATTCCTTGAGCCAATTTCCAGCATGAATCGATTCCTTAGTGTCTTGAATCGATTCCTCCTCTTGATTTTCAGCATGAATCGATTTCTCAGTGTCTTGAATCGATTCCTCCTCTTGATTTTCAGCATGAATCGATTCCTCAGTGTCTTGAATCGATTCCTTGGCCTGTTTCCTTCAAGTTTTGATACATTTTGCTTCATTTGGTTCCATTCTTGATACTTTCTTGCATGGTTCTTATAGTTCTTTTGAAATGATCTTTCTTTAGCACTTTTGGATAATGCCTTCATTAATTCTTATGCATTTGATTCTTGATTTCTTGATTCGAATCAATTTGTCCTTGATCTATGTTTAAATGCTTGTGTAACATCCTTTGATTCTTCAATTGTTTGTCATTCATCAAAACCTGTTTCAACATATAAATACATTCTCCCCCTTTTTGATGATGACAATAATTGTTCATCTCTGGGGGGTTAGTTTCATAACAGTTATATTTTTAAGGTATGGAACTCCCCCTATCAAATATAATTATAATTTTCATGCATAGAGATGTCATATCATATGTCATATCATATTGGCTCCCCATTAATCCATATCATATTGGCTTCCCCTTAATCATGCAATTTAATAGAGACGTTTTATTCTCCCCCTTTGGCATCATCAAAAATTAAAAAGAATTTAAATAAAACAATGAAATTTTATTGAACAGGGTACAAGTAAAGATGGATACAACATAGACTATCTTCAAGGATTAAAAAATCGGAACTCAGAAAATTGTTGAGAGAGTTCATTGTTGTGGGTAGTCATGTTGTCTTTTATTTGGTCAAAATGGGCATTCATATTGTTCTCCATTCCATCAATGCGAGAAGTCATCCCATCAAAGCGAGCATATATGGCATCAAAGTGGGTATCGAAATGAGATGTCAATCTATTAAAGAAGGCATCATTTGGATTATGAGGTAGAGGAAATGTTTGTTGATGAGGTTGATCATCATTGTCATCACTGTTTTATGCATTTGGAGGTGAGTATTGCCAAGCACCATCGTGGTTGTGCCATCCCATTTTTGAGAGATGAGTTCTCCTTATTTTACCTTTACGCCCAACTGCTTCCTTTACTTCATTCGAAAGATCAACATTGAAATGTTTGAGAAGCTTGGTGATTAGAACAGCATAAGGAAGTTTGGTGAGTCTTTTAGAGTCAATCATATGAATGCGAATAAGTTTGATCCAATTTATCTCTTTTTCATGGAGCATAGCCCAAAGAATAAGAGTTTGGTTTTCACTTACTCTAGCATTGTTTGACCCTTTTGGAAGAATGATTTTGAACAAAAAGTAGTGCAGGAGGCGATGATCAATGTTTAGCTCCCCAACGGTGCTTTTGGAAGTAGAAGATAGATTTAGAAAAGCATGAGCATCAATAGAATTATAGTCCCAATTGGGAGATGGTTCAGAGCCAAAGAAATCAACATTATTTAGTGGAAGCTTCCAGACTTGATGAAGAACATTGTCATCAATGGTAATGGTTACCCCTTTAATTTTGGCTATGTAGCATCCATTAGAGATCCTTAATGTTGAGTAGAAGGCTCTAATCAACTCAGGATAAATGTGATTTTCTTTGAGTGTGACGAACTCCAAAAGATTTTGTTGCCTAAGGATGTTGAGTACCGGAAAATCATGTTCGTCGAAGAGCGGAACATCAAGCCAATGAGCAGGTATGAGGAGTTGTTCTGAAAATATTTCGAGGTACCTGTCAAGTTGGAGTTTATTCTCAAAAAGTCTTGAAAGATTGTAACACCCTAATCATTTGCAACTAATAATTCCAAAAATATGAGAAAATTTTTCACAAAACAGTCACGCAACATTTGATATAGAGGGGAGCAGGCAGGGAGGAAACGAGGAGCATTCACTCACATATAACAATCTACAGAGAAGCTAAAACTGGGGCTGGCTCAATGGGTTTATCGCAACACATCAACCCTAGGGCGGATTACACTACACCGTTGTTCGCTTAGACGGGGTATAAGACCGTCCAGGCGGAGTATGGGAATGCAGCAGCGGATAGAGGAGATTTTGCACTGAGGCTTCCCTTCGAGAAATACTGGTCACTCAACAGGAGGAATAGATAAGGGAAATACGTTAATACATTCACACGCGTAGCTTTCGGTGGAAGGCGGAGTTAGAATCATCCTACTTGGCTAGACGGGGTATATTTATCTTGGGCGGGCTGTCCTAGTTACTTGGGCGAGGTATGACGCCGCCTAAACGAAATCTACACAACGCCTCTTTAACACAACTACAGGGTAATTTCCTCCATCGGTTATGGACAAGGGTTCATTAAGTAAATCCTCACACTCGCCTTTCACTCAGAAAATGAGAAGTTACAGGGTACATATACGTTAGTAAGTTGTGGAGAAAGGAGGGATCTGAACCTATTCCACCCAGCTCAACTAAGTATGACGACGCCTGGGCGGACTTAGCCATAACGACCAATACGGGGTCAACATCGGGGTCCGGATTGCGTTAGTATCACGACGGATAGGAAGGATAATTGGACGGTGTCCCACTCTAACAACTACATCGCTCCAACGCGAGTCCACTCGCTTGGGCGGATTGCTCCCATACTTCAGGCGGGGTACGACTCCGCCCAACGTATCCAACATAAGTTTTCCTAAGACAATTCTCAATTAACTCTGACTTGGCTATAGCCTGCTCAAATCATACTGTCCCTGCGTATCTATTAAAGCACAATTATAGAGCAAGGCAGCACATAGCATCACACTCACAAAACCATACATCCATGTGTACATAAGAGTGTATATTAATATTTACAATGCAAAATCAGACTTCTACTTGTTCATAAAGTTCTATTCATCACAAAACATTAACATCCGGTATGAACCAGTCCGGGCTTCATCTAACAACGCCTTAATTAAACCTTCGAAATGCATCAGCACTCCGCCCAGCATTCCAGCTCTGCCTCTGATCCTCCTCACGAGAGACATTCACTGAAAATGGCCACTGCAGGGGTGAGCTTTTACATGTAAAATGATACTCACAGACTCGGTATCAGCGTCAGTACACGCTCCTGCTATACCTCAACCTTTCTCAAGTAACCAAAATCATACAATTCAACAATGTTCATGACACACATAATTCACCGAGTTTATTCCACATCCAAATATATAATCATGCATTCAAAATCATACACTTGCACATACATAGATTTATACATCACCACAATCAGCCTTATTTCTATATGCATGCCTGCGGATCCGACTCGGGAAAAGACTCTCAGTTACGGCCCCCTTTCTTTTGGCCCCTCGTCCCTCAGCTCTTACCAGGTGGCACCGGCCTCCCCACGGCGTCTCGAGACTCACTTCTCTAGCTCCAACGGCTACCACGAGCCCTATTGGGATCTAGCCAGGGTTGGTAACTGGAAGTCATTTCCCTTGGGGTTCTTGACCTTCCATGGGTCACCCCACTCTTACTCATGCAACTAACACATTCATTATTACACATCATCGCGTCATGAACACATTACCGTAGTCATTAAGTAAGAACGAATATCCTCCACTACTCGTCATCATTCAGTCAGTCACACCAGCGCATGTTACAATCGGTCATCAGACTAACAACATTGAGCAATCCAATTAAGAACATGCACATACATACTTTTCATAGTGACAACAAAATAGATCCATCATTATCATCCACGAGCAGACTACGCCATAGCCACGAAGATCACTATCAGAATCTCAAATCATGCATCAGTTTTAGTAATTGTGAATACATGCACACATGCACAGCATCAGTTCTAATGATTATAAAAACATGCACACACACACCCACGCTCAGCAGCATGTTCATCCGGTACCGTTCTTAGACCATGCATTCGACATGCAAGCGCCCCCTACCTTTAGAAGAATCCTCAGAAACCTTTTCCGTTCTTGTTGTTGGGTCCGATGTCCTTCTCCTGGTTCGTCCGGTCTCCCTTGGCTTTGTCGTATTCTGCGCCTGATTCTGGGATGAAGTGTGGTTCGTTCTTCAGTACTGGAATCAAGATCTCCAGGAGCGAAGAGTAAGATGGAAGAAGAAGAAAAATGGAGACGAAGAGAGGAAGTAGAGGATGAAGTGACGGAGGAGAGAGTCTGAAGAAAGAGTAAGTGTGTTCCTCACTAAAGGCTCACGATATATATATATATATGTGTACATGCGCATGAACAAGAGAAGAGTGGGATGGGAGAGTGTGTGCTGCAGCAGCCACGTGCACTCCACTCCATCCCCTGACCATTACCATTTTCATATTTTAGTGGCTTAAATCTACTTAGTTAAATACAATTAACAGTTATTTTCTGGTTGGAATCAAGTCTTAATGGTTTATTCTTCATTCAACATTTAATTTTAAAACGGGGATGTTACAAAGATCATTGGTGTTTGAGGAAGAGGAACCAACATTTCCTCGTTTCTTCTTTCTAGAGTGAGATGATGATGCCATGATTTTGAATGAAACAGAGGAGATAGAGAGAATTTTTAGAGAAGAAAAGAGAGGAGTTATGCAATGAAATGAGGCACTGGGTGAGGCTTTGAAGAAACAGCGTGAGAAAAGCGTTTTTATAGAGGAAACAACGTGTGAATCGATTCATCCTGGGGATAATCGATTCATGTGAGTTATTTTTCAATTTTGGAAGCTTTGAGTATGTGGGAATCAATTCAAATGATAAATCAAGTGAGGGGGAATCGATTCCCCTAGCTGGTCTTGGTCAATTTCACTACAAGGTCATAGTGATTCACATGAATGCATTTGGGAATGAAAGTTTTTGTTTTATTCTTCACATGAAGGCTTCTGAGATGTAAGGAATCAATGCTTTTCTCTTTTGTTTTATTGTTCACGTGAATTTCGTCAAGATGCTTAGGAAGTGGTTTTTCTTGACTTGTTCTCATGAAAGGTTTTGAAGCATGCTGGAGCCTTTTTCTCGAGAATGATTTGCAGGTGATCACATGAGTGCATTTTGATTGCTTATATTTCGAAGGAAATTTTTTTTGTAAGTGCCATTTGATTTTATTTCATCACAAAGTCAATAAAATCAATTGCCAATTTTTGCATTTAATTTTTGAGATCATCTACTTTAAAGAGATTAATTTGTCTCACAAATATGTTTAATCAAGATTTTTTAAACAATAAATGGGGTTTTAATATGATTTTTGTGAATATCTCAAGATAGTGTATATCAATATTTTTTCAAAAATAGAATTTGTATGAAAGAAGTGTAAATCTTTAAGTTAAAGATTTGTGAAAATATTTAAGAAAATGAAGTTTGTGATTTAAATAATTTCTAAAATTCCTAATTCCCTTCTAATATTTACAAATTGTTCCTTTGGAAGAGGTTTAGTGAAAATATCCGCCAATTGTTTAGAAGTTTCAACATATTCAAGAATACAATCTCCTTTTAAAACACGATCTCAAGTGAAATGGTGACGGATTTCTATGTGTTTTGTTCGTGAATGCATAACCGGATTCTTGGAGATATTAATGGCGCTTGTGTTGTCGTATTTAATGGGTATTTGATTTAAAACAACACCGAAATCAAGAAGTTGTTGTCTCATTCATAGGATTTGAGCACAGCAACTTCCAGCTGCAACATATTCTGCTTCAGCTGTGGATAACGCGACACTTACTTGCTTCTTGCTATGCCAAGAAACAAGAGAGCTTCCAAGCATATGACAAGTACCACTGGTACTTTTTCTATCTAATTTACACCCAACAAAATCAGAATCAGAATATCCTACAAGAATACATTCAACACCTTTGGGATACCATAAACCAACATTTTGAGTACCCACAAGATATTTTAAAATTCTTTTTACGGCTGTGAGATGTGATTCTTTAGGACATGCTTGATATCTAGCACACATACATACCACAAACATAATATCAGGTCTACTAGCTATTAAATAAAGTAAGGATCCAATCATACCTCGGTATTTAGTTATTTCAACGTCCTTACCCTTCTCATCCTTGTCTAGGTAGCAAGAAGTACTCATTGGTATGGCTTTTTCATTTGCTTTATCCATTTCAAACCTTTTGAGTAGTTCTTTGCAGTATTTTGTTTGACTGATAAATGTTCCTTCTTTTGTTTGCTTAATTTGTAGCCCAAGGAAGAATGTGAGTTCTCCCATCATGGACATTTCGAATTCATCTTGCATAATCCTAGCAAACTCTTGACAAAGGATTTCGTTAGTAGCACCAAATATTATGTCATCAACATAAACTTGTACCAAAAGGATGTCATGGTTTTTACGTTTTATAAATAGTGTTGTATCAACCTTTCCTCTTTCAAAATTATTTTCAAGAAGAAACTTACTGAGTCATTCATACCAAGCTCTTGGAGCTTGTTTTAAACTATATAAAGCTTTTCTTAATTTAAAAACATGGTTTAGAAATTTGTGATTTTCAAAACCGGGAGGTTGATTTACATAAACTTCTTCTTGAATATAACCGTTTAGAAAAGTGCTTTTGACATCCATTTGATAAAGTTTAAAATCTATACAACAAGCAAAAGCTAACAATAATCTTATGGCTTCTAATCTAGCTACGGGAGCATACGTTTCTTCATAGTCTATTCCCTCTTCTTGATTATATCCTTTCGAAACTAATCTAGCTTTATTTCTTGTTATTATTCCATTTTCATCTAGCTTGTTTCTAAAAACCCATTTCGTGCCTATTATTTGATGATTATTAGGTTTTGACACAAGTTCCCAAACTTCATTTCTTTCAAACTGATTTAATTCTTCTTGAATTGCCAATATCCAATGTTCATCAATAATAGCTTCATCAATATTTTTGGGATCTATTTGTGATACAAAAGCTAAGTGATTGCATGCATTTCTAATAGCGTTTCAAGTACTTACACCTTTTGTTATTTCGCCTATGATATTGTCCAATGCGTGATTCTTTACGGTGATCCACTCCTTTTGTTGAGGTTCACCATTTTGTGATGTATTTCCTTCATTTTTGTTTTCTTCTTTATCTTCCAAGTTTATTTCTAGGAAGGTACCTACAAGATCATCAATTTCCTCTCTTAGAAGATTTTGGTTAAGTTCATCGAATTTAACATGTATAGACTCTTCAATTGTACAAGTTCATTTGTTGAAGAGTCGATATGCTTTGCTTGTAGATTAGTAACCTAAAAATATTGCTTCATCAGATTTTGCATCGAATTTGCCAAGATTATCCTTTCCATTGTTTAAAACAAAACGTTTGCATCCAAATACGTGGAAATAAAAAATGTTAGGTTTTCTTCCTTTATAAAGCTCATAAGGGGTTTTCTTTAATATAGGCCTTATCAAACATCGATTCATAACATGGCAAGCGGTATTTACTGCATGGGCCTAAAAATGTTTCGCAATATTACTTTCATTCAACATAGTTCTTGCGAGCTCCGCTAAAGATCTATTTTTCCTTTCAACTACTCCATTTTATTGTGGAGTTCTTGGAGCCGAAAAATTATGTTCAATGCCAAATTTTTCACAAAATTTTTCAAAGGATTGGTTTTTAAATTCTCCCCCATGGTCAGTTCGAATGGATGCTATTTTCGAATTTTGTTCATTTTGAATGATCTTGGCAAGTTTCTTTAATGCTTGATATGCTTCGCTTTTGTGAGTAAGAAATAATGTCCATGTATATCTAGAGTAATCATCCACAATCACAAGACCATAATAATTTCCACCAAAACTTTTGATTTTCGAAGGTCCAAATAAATCCATATGTAAAGGTTGTAAAGGTCTAGTTGTTGAAAAAATATTTTTTGCTTGAAAAGAAGCCTTTACTTGTTTTCCCTTTTGACAAGCGTCACAAAATTTATTTTTAAATCTTAATTTTGGTAAACCGCTAACTAAATCTTTTGAAACAAGTTTGTTTAAATGGTCTATATGAATGTGAGCAATTCTTCTATGCCATAGCTATGATTCATCCTCTTTAGTTATGAAGCATTGCACATCATTTGAAGCAATACAATCTAGATTAATCATATAAATATTATCTACTCTTTGACCAACGAATTTTATTTCCTTGTTTAGCTTATTTTCAATTATGCAACCGTTTGATTCAAAAACAATTTTATAGCCTTTATCACACAATTGACTAATGCTAAGCAAGTTATGTTTAAGTCCTTCAACATATAAGACATCATTTATAGAGGTGGAAGAATTTTTACCAACATTTCCAATTCCTAGTATTCTTTCCTTCGTGTTATCTCCATAAGTAACGAGTCCTTTATTTCGTGGAGTAAATGATGTAAACTTACTTGTCTCCCGTCATGTGTTTTGAACATCCACTATCCAAATACCAATGGGTGCTATTTGCTTTAAAGCATACCTACAAAACATGTCAAGTTAGAGAACTTGGTACCGATTTTATGTTGGGTCCTTGTAGGTTAGTTTGAGGTAATATTCCTTTAGGAACCCATACTTTTCTCACAACCTTTGGCCCTAGTTTTCTAACATTACAATTAGATGCATTATGTCCTTTAAAACCACAATGATTACATGTCATGAAAGGTGATGAAGTTTTACTAGGTGGTATAAAAAAGTTCTTATAATTCTTTTCTTTCTTAACGGCATTAAAACCTAGTCTAGTTTTATCAAACATGCAACGTTGTTTTCCAAGTAAAACATTTAGATTGTCTCTACCATTTGTAAACTTTTCTAATGTTCTATTCAAGTCTAAAACTTTGGTTTTTAAAATATCACATTTCTTTACAAATTCACAAGGTTTGGTCCTAGAGCATGCTTGAATATTTTCTAATTCATCTTTCAAACATTTATTTTCTTTACAAACTTCTATAAGATCTATTTCAAGCGTGTCAATGGTTTTTCTAGATAACTTAAGCTTATTAGAAACTTTAAAAAATTTATCATACAAATCTTCAAGAGCATCAAGTAGTTCTTCCTTATCTAAGTCATGAAAGTTGACCTCATCTTCTTCATCTTGGTGATTGGCCATGAGACAGAGGTTTGCTTCTTTGTTCTTGGATTCATCCGAGCTACTCACCTCGTTGTCATCCCATGCTATATATGCTCTCCTTTTTCCTTTCTAATCCTTATTTTTCTTTTTGAGATTTGGACAATCCGCCTTGAAATGTCCTTCCTTTCCACATTCAAAACAAGTTGGTAAGGAATTATTATATTTGGGAGCGAATTTCTTACCTTTAGAGGTGAAGCCCTTTTGGAATCTTTTGTTTCTCATGAGCCTTCCAAATCGCCTCACAAATAGGCCTAACTCATCATCATCATCTTCTTGATCATTTTCTTATTTGTCTTCTTCAATAGAGGTGGCCTTAAGAGCTAGCCTTTTTTTCTTGGAAGACTTTTATTCTTCCTCCGTCATTTTCAAGTCTTTTAATTCTTGTTCTTGCTCTTGAAGCTTACCAAATAATGTGGCAAGAGACATATCATTTATGTTTGGCGATTGTTTGATAGCGGTGACAAGAGGTTGCCATTCCCTGGTAAGACTTTTTAGAACTTTATGGATAAGCTCCTTGTTAGTGTAAGATTTTCCAAGAGTAATAAGATGATTAATAATCAAGGTAAACCTTTTTTGAAGTTCTAAGATGGTTTCACCGGAATTCGTTCTAAAGCTTTCATATTGGCTAGTTAAAGTACTAATTTTAGAATCCTTAACATCGCTAGTTCCTTCATGAGTAATTTGAAGAGTATCCCATATTTCTTTGGCAGATTTACAGGTTACTATTCTAAAAAATTCATCGGGACCTAAGGCTAGAGTGATTAGATTCTTGGCTTTATAATTATATTGTACTTTCTTTTCTTCATCACTAGTCCACTCATCCATGGATTTTTTTATTTGTTTACCATCAACAATATGCATAGGTATGAAAGGACCATTTTCAATAGCATTCCAAACTCTTAGATCAATTGATTGAACATAAATTTTCATTCTTTCTTTCCAAAAAGCATAACCTTCCCCATTAAAAGTAGGAGGTTGGTTTGTAGCACCACCCTCAGGAAAAAGGTTTAAGGAATTTGAGGCCATTCGTTCTCTTGAAGCTGTTAAGCTTCATTTACCAAGAGTCAAGCTCTGATACCACTTGTTAACCAAGTGGCCTCAATTACTCAAGAGGGGGGTGAATTGAGTATTAAAAATTTTTGTTGACATGCTTATGAAATTGGTTCTTTGACAAATATATATAGAGAAGATGATAAACTTAATCTTAAATGAGAATAATAAAGAAGTTTGAATAATAAAGTTATTAAGTGTAACAAATTAAGCAAGCAATTTAAATGCACAAATTTAAATAGATTAGGGAAGAGAAGATTTGCAAACCGATATATACGAGTTCCACCACACTGGTGTACGTCTCGCCTCCAAGTAACCCACTTAGAGGATTTTTACTATTGAGAATTTGAGATACACACCTTGAGCAATTACAGTCTCTTAGTGTCCCACACTCAAGAACTTAATCCTCACAAGCTAAAGGGCAACCCACCCAATCTCACAATCTCTCAATTACAAGGTTAAATCCCAACCCAACAAGTATCTCAGATTTTATGTATGTGATTTTACAAGTGTGACTCTCTCAATAGAGTGAATATACAAATTTAAGCACTTTAAAAATATTTTTCTTTTCTCAAAGAGGATAAGTAATTTTGGCACTCAAAAATATTTTTCTCACAATATAACTCTCAAAAATTAATACTTCAAAATAAAGAGAATCAGAGAGTAAGTAAGAAGAAAGAATGAAAGCAAGTATTTGATGCTGCGAAGGTGTGTCTGTGCTGCTTCACTTCTTCTCAATTTATAGGAGTTCTAGAGTATGTGCTACCAAAAATTTGAATTCCACCGATTCCTGATTTTATGCATCGAAAGCCTTAATCTCCCAACATTCCATGTTTCCTGACTTGAGAAGTGAAATTGTCTACCTCAATTAATGGAATTTCTATTCCGTTTGAGTCTTCGAGAGAGGAATAAGCTGTCTTGAGTTTCTAAAAACGCGTATTGATAGTTTCCATGATTCGGCGCAAGTTTGAATTATCTTTCCAGTGTATTTTTGCACTAAAAACAACACATGAATCGATTCCTGGCAGGCGGAATCGATTCCTAATAGCATGAATCGATTCCTTCAGCTTATGAATCGATTCCTTGAGCCAATTTCCAGCATGAATCGATTCCTTAGTGTCTTGAATCGATTCCTCCTCTTGATTTTCAGCATGAATCAATTCCTCAGTGTCCTGAATCGATTCCTCCTCTTGATTTTCAGCATGAATCGATTCCTCAGTGTCTTGAATCGATTCCTTGGCCTGTTTCCTTCAAGTTTTGATACATTTTACTTTGTTTGGTTCCATTCTTGATACTTTCTTGCATGGTTCTTATGGTTCTTTTGAGATGATCTTTCTTTAGCACTTTTGGATAATGCCTTCATTAATTCTTATGCATTTGATTCTTGATTTCTTGATTCGAATCAATTTGTCCTTGATCTATGTTTAAATGCTTGTGTAACATCCTTTGTTTCTTCAATTATTTGTCATTCATCAAAACCTGTTTCAACATATAAATACACGCGGTCATGGTGAAAATGACCAGGTGTTGTAAGATGGGCGATGCGGTTTGGTACCAGAAAACGATTGGTGAATGCATGCAATTTAAAGAATAAGTGTACACATTTTACTACTGCAGTAGGGGTATGGTTAGATGACCATGCTTGAATCCCACATTCGGTGTTGTAATTGAAACATCCTAATTTTTTTTTGGGGGAAAATTTTTCACGAATTAATTAGAAAATAACCTGGATCCATAATAAAAACACTCCCTTATATGAAGATATGAGAGCTGGTCCCATGGCCAAGAAGAAAAGAAAAGGAAGGCAAGGGAATTAAAACCATTCACACGGAAGCACCGACAACGCCTGAGCGAACCACCATACAGCGTACACTCGCTCAAGCGAGACACAAATCCGCCTGGGCGAGACGCCCAACTCGCTCAGGCGAGCACACAATCGCTTGGGCGATACCACGACAAATGCCTTCCAGCAATACACATTCGCTGGAGCAAGTCCTTCATTCGCTGAAGCGAGAAGCCTCACTCGGCAAAACCACCACTCGGCATCGAGACATCCATACACTCGGTAAACGACTAAGTTCACTCGAGATTCATTCCTAAGGCCACTCGGTATAAGGGGTTCCAACACTCGGGAAACAACCCCAACACACCTACATTCTATAACATAGTCTCTTATATTTATCCACCAAGGTACACACCGGATTCACCCGGTAAATGAGGGTTATTTCACTCGGATTCTATAAACTCTCACTCGGAATATTTCCCACTCGGAACTTATACATGTTTTCACTCGGAATCCGTTAAGCTTATGCGCTCGGAAATCTTTCCACTAAGTTACTCACCAGAATGCCATCGAAGGGAACTTCCCTAAGAATTCATCTAAGTGTTCTTCTCTCGGAAGGAACTCATACAAATGAATCTCGCTCGACTTTTATACCTACTTTTACTCAGGAATACTCAGACTTATATTCACTCGGGGAGTAGTAGCTAACTCACTCGAAACCACTCAGCCAATTCAGCCTCTCATCACTTGGAATAAATTGTTATCTTCCCTTTCCCCAGCAACCACTCAGCTTCGCTACTGCCCATAGACACACTAACCTCCTACGCTCGAAAGGTATACTCATACATCCATATTTACCGCTCGGACGTCACCTACAGTATAGAAGAACACACGACATATATATATATAGCGAAGCATTTAAATAATTACAAGAGTTTCATCATGTCTTCTGTCACCCGAAGGTGTTCAAGTTCTAATGTAAAGGCTAAAAACAAAATATGAGCCAGCCAAGGCTTAACAGGACCTTACACACAGTATATACATATACACATATATTCAAAAGCACTCGGCTGTTTTGTTCTGCACTCAGCTCCTCCTTCATGCTTCATTCCGAGAGATGTTCACTGAAAAATGTAGCCACTGCAGGGGTGAGCTTTTTACATGTAAAATGACAATCAAGGACTCGGTATTAGTGTCAGTATGCACACTTACTTTCATTCAATCGTTTTCAGGTTAACTAAGGCCATGCCAGTCAGAATAACATCTATAACATACATACTACATATAGTCCATCTTCACACATACATACACATGCATCCACACACTCGAAAATCATTCATAACACCCAACACATACAATGCGTACTACCCTAATCAACCTCATATCTACATGCATGCCTACGGATCTGTCTCGAGTGATGACTTTTAGTTACAGTTCCCCCTTACTGGCCCCTCGTCCTTCAGCTCTTCCCGCGTGGTACCGGCCTCCCATTGGCGTCTCGAGGCTCCTCTCTAGCTCCTACGGCTACCACGAGTCCCTTCAGGATCTAGCCAAGGCCTATAGCTGGAAGTCATTCCCTCAGGGCTCTTGACCTTCCACGGGTCACCCCATTCTTACACATGCAGCTAATGCGTTTACCAGCAAGCATCATCACACAACCGATACCTCCTTTGCAACCATTAAGTAAGAACAGATTCAACACAGTCTTTATATTTGTTTTATCAGTCACACCAATATGTACAACAATCGGACAATCAAGTAATAGCATCTGATAAATCAACTATCAAGTACACATTCAGATTCTCACAGTGTTAACAGAGATAAAACCAGGCATTTCATTCGTCATTACCCAAGGCTGACAGACTACACTACCACCATCTTGATTACATGCAATTGTTGTATAACCGCTGTAATACACACAGAATCCAGAATCATCAATCATGCATAAGATCCAGTCGTTATAAACACATACACACACACTCAAACCAGTACATTCATCTGGTACCATTTGTGGACCATATGTTTGACATGCAAGCGGCCCCTACCTACAGAAGGAACTCAAGAAGCTTTTCTGCTCTCGACGTTGGGTCTGACGCCCTTCTTCTGATTCGTTCGGTCTTCCTTTGCTCCGTCGTACTCTGCACTCGGTTCGGGAATGGAGCGTTGTTCTTCCTCTGCCTCAACGATCGTCCTTCACCAGTTGGAGGGGCTCTGACCTTCCTCCAGCACCGTCATCGTGATCTCCAGAAGCGAAGGGCAAGAACAGAAAAGAGGATGGAGGCGAAGAAGAAAAGAGAGAATGAAGTAGTGGGAAAAAGGATGAGTATTCAAGGTGGTACAGGGCATATATATGCATGCGAAGGGAAGGAAGTGGGATGGGAAAACGTGAGTCGCAGCCCACTCACGTAAATCGCCAATCACAAACAGCCATCTTTCACCAACTCAGCCTTAATTAACTTGTCATTATTCCTTAAGCTAATCTGATTATAATTAACAATTAACTTCTTACTTTTGAATCAAAACCTTAATGGTTTATTTTTCATTCGGCATTTAGCTTTAAAATTGGCATGGTACAGTAATCCCACAATCAGATCTGCAATTGTTAAAATACTCCTTTGTTCATATGCATTAGCTTAAGAGCATTTGCATATAGGAGGAGGTATGCCAAAGCGGTGAGATATGATGATGAGGTTGTAAAAATATATTTTAAGACAACATAAAAGATATGACTACCAAATAATGGTTGTGTGATAGTTCAACTGTTAAGAGACGTGATTATGTATGCGCTTGTGTACTTTGTTTGGAATGGTGTTGTTAGTTATGATAAATGTATGATGGAATTGCGAGGGTATATGGCATGGTGAATGTTATAGATATGCAAAGTATACATGTGTAGATGCATATATATACATAATCACATGGTATTCATATTCATACCTTTGGAATGTGGACTTGATAAGTGTTTTATAACACAATAAATTAGATTTAGTTTGCTTAGGATTTTAATCATTATGCACTGTATTTCCTTAATTTTTGTGATTTTCGCTTTCTTTCCACTATATTCTACTTGGGTATTTTATTTTGCAGAAATTAATAAAATTAAGGAACAAGTAAAAAGATAATCCAAGGGTCAATAACAAGAGAAAAACGACCATCAAATGATAAAGAAACAAGAACAACAAGCTCCAGTGACAAAAGAGCAACAAAAGCATGAAAATGGGCTATCTATTAGTGCGGTTGTAATAGGAACCGCACTAATAGGGTGTGAATCGATTCACACGTTATAAAAGTGCCAGGGAATGAATTTTTGAAGCATGAATCGATTCCCGCCTTGCATGAATCGATTCAAACGTGAAAAATGGCACAAAATTGCAAAAAAATGCATGAGGAATCGATTCCTCACTACATGAATCGATTCCTACATGCATGAATCGATTCCCCCTTTCATGAATCGATTCCCAAGCTGTTTTTTATGCCATGAATCGATTCATGATGCTGGGAATCGATTCCCACCTTTATGAATCGATTGACATGCTATTTTTTTTATAAAGAATACCCTAGAGGAATCGATTCATCACTGAAATCATGCGCTGAAAATCATTGGTGTAACATCCCAATTTTTAATAATGTACCGGGTGAATAAAACCATTAAAATAATAATTCCAAAAAAGGGGGGGGAATTTGTTTATTAATTGCCATTAACTTAAGAAGTGTACTGATTAAAAAGGATGATTGGCTTAGTGGGTGCTGATGGGACTGGCTGACGTGAGCAGACTGCTCCTCACGTTTTCCCACCCCACCATTCCTTCTCTCATGCATGTGTTTATAAGTAGACGATGGCCTTCCTTGCCATTCGTTCTTCAGAATCCCCTGCGAGTTTCTTCTTCTTCTTTCTTCTTCTCTTCTCCTTCTCTACTCTCTGTTCCATTCCCTGTTTCGAAAACTGAGTGACGGTGCTGTAAAAGAGTCAGAGCTCCCTCACACGAGTAGAAGACGAGCGTCGAAGCAGAAGCAGAAACAGCCCTGCACCACTGGTGGAAGGCAATAGTGTTCAAGTAAAGGCTAAGCAAGTGGAAGCGTTGAGTGAAGCAGTGAGGAAAAGAACTAACACCCAAGCACAAAAGTCTCTCAGAGTCTCGTAGTTGGTAGGGGGAGCACCTTATATGTTAAATACATGGGTTATGAACGGGTCTCGAGTGTTGATAATGATGGTTCTGTATCCTGTTGTATGATATGCTTGCATGTGGAGTACCCGAGTGTAAGATAAGTGAGAGTGAATGTTGCATGTTATTATCATCCTTGAAGATGCATGCGTTGCTTGAATTCAGATACCACAGAACCCGATTGCATGTTATGTTGTGTTGACTGGAATGCTTTATTGAATTCGTTCATGTTCACATGTATGCATGCGTTGATTAAGTCTTGACACTGTTGTATACCGATTGCATATTATGTTGTGTTGATTAGAATGTTTGTTTGAACCTATTGATCTTCATATGGATGCATGTGTTGAGTAAGTTCTGATACTGTTGTACACCGAGTGCATGTTATGCTGGAGTTGAAAAGAATGCTGTTAGAAGCTTGATATTGATTGATACCGGTTGCATTGGACTCATATGTTGCTAATAGAGCTATGATGATGATTGCATGGAAGCATGTGTGTGTTAAATTAATACGTGGAATCCTGGAAATGCGTATTACCGACTGCATATGAAATATGTATAACTGAGTGAAGGTTGTGTGCATGAATTCTATGTTGTGTGATGAATCCGCGTGTGGCGCATGGGATGCGTTGTATTGGGAGCACGTAGTGTGGGACACTACCATCGGTTATAAAGTGTGAGACGTTATGAAATCCTTGAGTGGGACTTAAGGTAGCCCTTGAGTGGGACTCGGGCTACCTGTGAACACCTCTGTTGGCGCTAAGAGCGTTGGTGTCATCTGTGGGCAAACGGTTGGGTACCTGTAAAACGGCCAAGCAGCTGGGAGCTGATTTGATAGCTGAGAGCTATGTATAAAAAGGCTGAGAGCCTACGTTACAATGTCTAAACCGATACACACGAATGCGGAACCGAGTGAAATGCTATGTGCCTTTTAACTGTTGATATTGTTTGGAATTGGTTATATTGCTACTGATGTTGTGTAGAATTAATTATGCTTGTGACGGCGTTAGTGAGATGATATATATATATATATACATATATATGCTTATGACCAAGTGCACTATTCCGTGTGTATATGCTGTGAATGCTGATTGAAATCTGTTCTAAGAATGTATGTTATGTATTAGAGAGTTGTATATATATATATATAGCCAAGTGAGGATTGTGGATTCTGACTGATAAATGTTCCAAGGGTGCATTCTAATTCATGGGTCTTAGTATAATACTACTGATTGTTACATGTTGATATTATCGAGTTGATGCGTGTAAAGGGCCGAGTGATATCTGATGGATTCTGATCGGTATGGATCTTGTGTGTGTTCTGGCTGATTGGTATTGCCCTGACTATAATTGTTGCCATGTATAATTATGCATATATATATGTATATTGTTGTATAAATGTGAAGCAACCTGAGTCAGTATCTATCATTTAAAATTTAAGATACTCACCCCTGCTGTGGCAACTTTCAGTGAACATCTCTCGTAACGAGGATTGGAGCAGGAGCTGAAATGCCGGGTGAAGTGCTGATGCACTATGGAATATCATGACTGTGCATATGCTGTTTATAGTGTTTTGAGTTAAGCTTTGGCCGGCTCGTGTTTTGTTGTTAGCCTTTTAAACAGAGTTGAATCCCTTGGAATGGAAGCATGACTTCGTGATTGTAAAATTGTGATATACACTTCTATATGTATATATGCCTATGCTTATGCCATGTTGCATGTCTATCTCATGCTGTGAAATGTCGGGGTGATCCTTATATATATATGTGCGTTCATATTCCTGAATGTGTAGGAAATAACATAACTCAATATGAAGGAAGCCAATTCATGGTCTAGAGGGCGAGTTTATGATTCTGTCACCGAGTGGGAGAGGTTTAGATGTTCTGAGTGAGTGGAATCAGCTAGCTCTGAGTAAGGATTGATGTAGAAGACTGCTCCAAGGACAAGCTGTTAGGATTCGAAGTTGAGAGTCTAGAGATGCTTTCCGAGTGACAACTATTAGGATTTCCCCGAGCGTAGAATAATTAATGATACCCGAGTGAGAACTAAGTAAAATACCCTGAGTAACAAAAAGGGCGCGAAGGTTGTTCCGAGTGAGGAGTTCCCACAGATTCCGAGTGAGTGATGAAGTTGCATATGTAAGTATGCAAAGTAGTTTTGATGAATGACAAAGTATTCATGATGATGATGGAATGGCAAAGGTTCAGAAACAAGAAGGTTCAAGCACAAAGACAATGGCTAAGAACAAAGAGATGAAGATGCCTCACAAAGAGTTAAAGAAACATGAGCTATGGAAGACAAGGTTGATGACATGAACTAAAATCATGAAGAACAAGCTCATAAGTTAAAGAAAAATCAAGGAAACAAGCATGAGGATCAAAGGAATAAGTCATGGGTCAATACATATCAAGAACATATTAATGACCTTGAAGAAGTACATGTGATAATCGATTAAACCATTGCCATAATCGATTACATAGGTTTTGGAATGAACATAATCAATTATAGATAAAAGGCTAATCAATTACCAATTGAAAAGGTTGAAGACTGAGCATCAGGTATTTGGAATAATCGATTACAAGGAAGAATTTAATCGATTACTGAGCTTCTGTTTTGTCCATAATCGATTGCACAAGTACCTAATCGATTACCATGCTGCGAGACATAAGTAAGAGCATCAGGTATCATTCATAATCGATTACAAGGAAAGGAATAATCGATTAGAAGGGTTCTGTTTCATAGCTAATCGATTACAGTAGCAATGCTAATCGATTACCTGCTGCATAACACTGAAGATTTCAAAACCTAATCGATTAGAGCTCGAAGGCTAATCGATTACCATTGTGTCAGAACGTGTGAAAATGCTTTTAAGTGGAACTCCAGCTCATTTCTTCACTCCCACTTTATGCCCATGCTAAGGTATCTGTTGGAGACAATGTGCAACAGCTAGAAACCCTAAAAATGGCTATAAATGAAGCATGGATTCAAGCAAGAGAAGCAAGGCACCAAGGGAGAGACCAAGGCACAACACAAGGCAATCAATATTCTTCTTCTAGAGGTCTGCTAATTTAATTTCTCTTGTATATTCTGCAACTCTTGTTTCTAAACTTGCATATTGCTTAAGAGTTATTAGATTATGAGTTTTAATTTGCATATCCTCTCTTGTTGAGAGTTAGAATTTGTGAGAGCTTTCATTTGTGTATCTACTCTATTGAGAGAGTTAATTGCTTGTAAACCAAACACCAAAACACCAAGGTTTTTCACTCTAGGTTGAGTGGTCACAAAGGTTGGGGTTCAACCTTTGGGTATTGAGAGATTGTGAGATTGTGTGGGTTGCCATTTGCTTGTGAGAATTGAGTTCTTGAGTGTGGGACACTAGGAAGCTGCAATTGCTCAAAGCTTGTATCTCAAATCTTCAATAGTGGAATCCTTCAAGTGGGTTGCTTGAAGGCGAGACATACACCGGGTTGGTGGAACTTGTTAAATTGGTTTGCATTTCTCTCTACCTTGAACTCTTTATACAACTGCGCATATAAACTGTTTGTTGAAATGCTTGTGCTGAATGTGTGAATCAAAGTTGTTGTTCAAATAGAAAACTAACTCTGCATGCCAAGTGTTTGATAATTTGCTTGAATCAATATTTGGTAAAGTTCTTAAAAACTGAAATTTGTTTTAACTTGCCAAGTATCTAGATCATTGTTTCCTATCAACTCTTATGTGATACTTACTTAATTGCCTTCACCTATTTCATGCACACAAGTTGTTTGATATATTGAATGAGCTGAACCCTTATAGGAAACATCACATTATTTATGAAATAAATCTATGCACTCCAACTGATTGATAAATTGTTTAAACCAATAACTTGCCTTGTTTATCACACTTAAAGCTAAATATTGTCATTGCACATCAAGTGTGTCATAGTGTGATATGTACATAGAAGTTGTTGTCTCTTCATCATTGCATCATTTGTATATTACTAACCATTTCTAAGGGGATTCCGCGTGAAAATTTGAAACACTCAATTCACCCCCCCTCTTGAGCGTTGAGGCCTTGGCTAACAAGTGGTATCAGAGCTTGACTCTTGCCACAAGGCTTAACAGCTGCAGGAGATCAAGATGGCCTGTACCTCTTATGATGCATTTCCACAAAATGGCACAATAAGTAGACCTCCAATCTTTAATGGCAAAGACTATGCTATTTGGAAAGAAAGGATGTAAATCTTTATCCAATCCTATGACCTCAAGGTATGGAATGCTATTCAATTTGGTCCTTTCATTCCTATGTATATTGTCAATAATATAGAATGTATGAAGCCCATGAACTTGTGGACTATGGAAGAAGAAAGGAAGGTACAATTTAATCTTAGAGCTAAAATTCTTATCACATTAGCACTAGAACCTAATGATGTTTCTAGAGTTATTGCTTGTAACAATGCTAAAGAAATATGGGAAACTCTTGAAACAATATATGGAAATACTAATGATAATCAAGATGCAAGAATTAGTACTCTTTCTAGCAAGCATGAAGAATTCAAAATAAGTCCGGAAGAAGAGATCAATGAATCGGAAGAAGAACTTGCATGCCTAATGACAAAGCACTCCCAAGATGATGAGGTATGCTCTTTAAATGCTTTTAATGATGATAATGATGATGAAATTGATAAGGATGAATTATTAGAAGCATTTGAAGAATTGCATGAAAAATTTGTCTTGTTATCAAAGAAATATGCATGCTCTAAACAAACCATTTTGACTCTTGAAAAAGAATTGCATGATGTTCACATAGAAAAAGAATATCTTAGAGTTCAAAATGATGAATTAGTAGCTTCAAATGTATCTCTTAGAACTTGTAATGATAATAATGATTGTGTGATTATTGATAAATGCATGCTTCTTGAAAAAGAGAATAAAGAACTAAAAGAAGCACTTAGCAAGCTTACAAGTAGTCAAAAGAATCTAAGTGCACCTATTAAAGATCAAAGGCATACACTTGATAGAAGAAAAATAGGTCATTACAAGAACCATTTTGCATCCTACAAGGAAAAATCCAAATCCTCCCTAAGATGCACAAACCATGAAAGAAAAGAGAACTCAATGTCTAATCATTTTAAAAAGAAAGAATATAAAAGGAACCATTACTATCATACTATGACTTATTCATTGAATGCAACATGTTTTTATTGTGGAATATTTGGTCATATATCATCCAACTGTTTTATAAAGAAATCCCGTCAAAAGTGTACAACAAAGGTATGGATTCCAAAACAATCTTGAAATCCCAAACTAACAAGGAAGGACCCAACTCTCAAAGGGTACCTTAAATCTTTGAAATCTTGTAGGCAAACTTCAAAGCAACAACTTCTCATTGATGGATGACCAAAACTCATGGCCTAAGGAGATATCAATTATCTCAATCTCCACTCCAAAAGACAAAGAAGAAGAATACAGCAAGCCAAGATTATGATGACTCATCATACATCTAAAAGGGAACCATTCAAAACAAGGAAATGGACAAGAAGCTTCAATGTGACTCACACAAGATGGATTGCACCGAAAAAATCCAATAGACAACACTAAAGGTGGTACAACAAAAGGTGCAAGTAATTATCATATAATCAATGTTAACACTCATTCTTGATGAATCTTGATGTGTGAAAATCTAACTTTGATTTGATATATGATTGAGCATGAATAATATGAAATCTTGAAATGGATGAACAAATAATCTTAGGACCCCTTAAACTTATGAAATCCTTAGAATCAATGATGTATATGGTAATTAATGATTAGTAATGATTGATGATGAGTTTGATGAATGATTGCTTGAATAACATGGTACATGAAAATCTTGAGATTAAAGATGATTATGCATAAACATACATGAATCTTTGATAATGTTTAAACCCTTGATGATACATGAACTCATCATGAATTCTTGGTTATTGTTTTGATTCTTAATGATGCATGAATTTTTGATTGAATATGAATTCTTGATGATGTATCACTTATATGTTGTTTAACTAGTGGTATCTAAATAACAAACATCTTCCTTTAACAATGGTATGAATTGAATTAGTAAGAGGAAGAGATTATGAGGACATAATCTTGATTATGTGCTTATCACTATGCCTTGATAGTAAATACATATATTGCGTGTACAAGTGGTATCTATGCTTTGACAATCTATGCAATTATATTCCTAGAGAGAAAGCATGTATGTTACAACAAGTGATTGCCTAGATTTTAACTTCATGATTGAAACATCATAGGCATGAACATGATGATATGTTAAGAAACAATGCATGATATGATAAGTAATAATGCATGCCATGATCATATACCATGTATGTGCAAGTGGTATCTATCTCGATCAACATTATAATTCTTACTATGTCGTATGTTTGATGATGCATGATCTTGACTGTGAAAAGAAGTTTGAAAAATATGCATCACTGAGATTGAAAAGAATTTTTGAATAACATTATGAACAATGATGATTGCTAAAAATCTTGTGCTGAATGCTTAAATGACAATAATTGATATCAAGAGCTTAAATTAGCAAATCCATCAAGTGGTATCATACATGACATCAAGACAACAAGTGGTATGACATATATGAGTACATGACTTGCATTACACATTTACAGCCATATGATGACCATGGTATGCTTCTGTGACTTGTCTATATGTGTTACTAATTATCTATGCAAAATGCTTTCTCTTACATATTTGATAAATGCCATATGTGAATGCTTGACTAGACCTATATGTAACATCATAGGCACAAGATAAGAAGAGATTACTTAAGATACAAAAGTCATATGGAAAGGAGTGAATATATTGGGGACATGTTCTAGCACAAATGCATGAGTAGTACAACAAAGCTGTATTAATCACTCCATCTTTGCTCTGATATCTAGACATAAATGAAATTGCATCAACTAGTGGTATCCATTGAAAGGGAAAGATTGTTACACTTGATTATTTGCCTATGTTTGAAGTTAATGCTCACTCTACCACTATGCTCTGAATCATATGAATTTTGTTAATCAATAAAGTGATATCAACATCTATATTTATCCTTGTTAAATTACATGATTAAGGGGAAATTTTATAACATTTCTTTATAACAAGTGATATTTATTGATGATATGTTATCTCTTTATCAAGTGGTATGGAAGTCTGAGTAAATCATTTTTAGAAAACTCCTTCCCAAAATAATACTACATCAAAGACCCAAAAATTGGTACAAACTCTTGTGAACTCAATGCCACTAACAATATGCTTTGCAAAGAGTTTGTTAAGGTTATATAGGATGACTCAAATGGCAAATCAAACTACCAAACTGGGCGAACAAAGAATTGTTCAAGGAACAAAATACCGCACAAGGATGTGAAAAAGGGTATAAAACTTGCAAAATACCAAGGTATGATCGAATTCTTACTCTACCATTATGCTTTGTGAATTATACAAATCATTTTAACAAGTGGTATGAATAACAAATCTCACGAGCTGAATATATCACTTCATCCCTGCTCTGATACCTAGATATAAGTATACATTGTTGAAAAGTCTTCTATGTTACTGCTTTGATACCTAGAAATGCATCAAGCAATATTAATGAAATGATTAACAAGTGGATTGTTATGTGCAATGGTATCTAACCTTTGAGTGGTATTTATTCATATTATGGTATCTATTATTTCAACAGTAGTATCTATTAAAAAGAGGAGATCATATGCTTTAAAAAGTAAACAAATGGTATCAGACTTGATTAAATTGACCTACAAGTGATATCAAACTTGATCAAATTGGTATAATTGATTTCACATGTTAATAAGTGGTATATTGTTTACAAGTGGTATCAATTACAGTAGTAAGGGGGAGTATACACATGAATGATTATCCTTGATTTCACTTCTCTGTAATTATATTTATGGCACTCATACTTTTACTCAATTATATGCTTACTTGGAAGAATATCATTGTGCGTTTTGATAATGCCAAAATAGGAGAAAAGTATGTGCTTATTAAAAGTGATTATGAGCTTATGTGTCTATCCTAATTGAGAAAATTACTTGCTTACTTATATTTGACTTGTTTACAACTGTGCAAATAATGATATGTGTGCTTAATCATGTGACGTCTCTCATACTTGAAAATGATACTCACTACATGATTAAAATAAGTTAGCAATGAATCATATGCTTACTTGATGAATAAATTATGTGATTGCTTATTGACTCTAGATGCAATAAAATGCTTTAAGCTTTGATTTGAAATCCATATGAAATACTTGCTCTAAGTCTCTCTTATTCAAATAAATGAGCTTATATGTTGATGGCATAGATTATGACTAAGATAATGATCTTTTTGATGATGCCAAAGGGGGAGAAATTAGTGAAAGGATTAGTGATATCAATTGCATGATTAAAACAAGCTGGTATAAGTTACAAGATTAAGGGGGAGAATAACACTTAAACAATATTGACATAATGGACTTCACTAGCATCCATTATAGGAGAATACATATAAACATTGATTGTCATCATTCTGTGAAACTAACACCCCACGAGATGAACATTGGTTGTCATCATCAAAAAGGGGGAGAATGTGTTTAAATGTTGAAACAGGTTTTGATAATGACAAACGTGAAGACTAAGGCAAAGACTCCTAAAGGAAGAAAGGATATTACCATGAAGCCAATATGATGAATTTGCAACACATGAATACAAGCCATATGGAACATTAATTGTCATCATCAAAAAGGGGGAGAATGAAGTTGCATATGTAAGTATGCAAAGTAGTTTTGATGAATGACAAAGTATTCATGATGATGATGGAATGGCAAAGGTTCAGAAACAAGAAGGTTCTAGCACAAAGACAATGGCTAAGAACAAAGAGATGAAGATGCCTCACAAAGAGTTAAAGAAACATGAGCTATGGAAGACAAGGTTGATGACATGAACTAAAATCATGAAGAACAAGCTCATAAGTTGAAGAAAAATCAAGGAAACAAGCATGAGGATCAAAGGAATAAGCCATGGGTCAATACATATCAAGAACATATCAAAGACCTTGAAGAAGTACATGTGCTAATCGATTAAACCATTGCCATAATCGATTACATAGGTTCTGGAATGAACATAGTCGATTATAGATAAAAGGCTAATCGATTACCAATTGAAAAGGTTGAAGACTGAGCATCAGGTATTTGGAATAATCGATTACAAGGAAGAATTTAATCGATTACTGAGCTTCTGTTTTGTCCATAATCGATTGCACAAGTACCTAATCGATTACCATGCTGTGAGACATAAGTAAGAGCATTAGGTATCATTCATAATCGATTACAAGGAAAGGAATAATCGATTAGAAGGGTTCTGTTTCATAGCTAATCGATTACAGTAGAAATGCTAATCGATTACCTGCTGCATAACACTGAAGATTTCAAAAGCTAATCGATTAGAGCTCGAAGGCTAATCGATTACTGTAACACCCTAATTAATTGCAACTAAAAAAAAAAAAAAAATTTCCAAACAAAATATCAGAAAATTTCTCACGAAACAGTCCCGTATTATTCGATATATGAGGGAGCAGGCAAGGGAAGAACGAAAAAGCCTTCACTCGCACATAGCAACCTACAGGGAAAACTAAAACTGAGACCGGCTCGATGGATTTATCGTAACGTACTAACACTAGGGCGGATTGCGCAACACCGTTCATTCGCTTAGACGGGGTCTTACACCGTCCAGGCGGAGTATGGTAATACAGCAGCGGATAGAAGAAATTTCGCACTGAGGCTTCCCTTCGAGAATTACTGGTCACTCAACAGGAGGAATAGATAAGGGAGATATGTTATTACATTCATACGCATAGCATTTGGTGGAAAGGCGAAGTTAGAATCATCCTACTTGGCTAGGCGGGGTATATTTATCTTGGGCGGGCTGTCCTAGTTACTAGGGCGAGGTATGACGCCGCCTAAACGAAATCTACATAACGCCTCTTTAACACAACTACAAGGTAATTTCCTCCATCGGTTATGGACAAGGGTTCACTAAGTAAATCCTCACACTCGCCTTTCACTCAGAAAAAATGAGAAGTTACAGGGTACACATACGTTAGTAGGTTGCGGAGAAAGGAGGGATCTGAACCTATTCCACCCAGCTCAACTAAGTATGACGACGCCAGGGCGGACTTAGCCATAACGCCCAAATCCAGGGTTCAACACCGGGGTCCGGATTACGTTAGTATCACAACGGATAGGAAAGGATAAAGGTCGATATCTCGCTCTAGTATTTACTCGCTTCAGCGTGAGTCCTCGCGCTTGGGCAAATTGCTCCCACACTTCGGGCGGGATACGACTCCGCCCAACGTATCCGACATAAGTTTTCCTAAAACAATTCTCAATTTACTCTGACTGGGCTATATCCTGCTCAAATCATACCGTCCCTGCGTATCTATTAAAGCTCACTTATAAAACAAGGCAGCACATAGCATCACACACACAAAACCATACATCCATATATATACATAAAAGCGTATATTACTATTTACAATGCAAAATCAGACTTCTACTTGTTCATAAAGTTCTATTCATCACAAAACATTAACATCCGGTATGAACCAGTCCGGGCTTCATCTAACAACGCCTTAATTAAACCTTCGAAATGCATCATCACTCCGCCCAGCATTCCAGCTCTGCCTCTGATCCTCCTCACGAGAGACATTCACTGAAAATGGCCACTGCAGGGGTGAGCTTTTACATGTAAAATGATACTCACAGACTCGGTATCAGCGTCAGTACACGCTCCTGCTATACCTCAACCTTTCTCAAGTAACCAAAATCATACAATTCAACAATGTTCATGACACACATAATTCACCGAGTTTATTCCACATCCAAATATATAATCATGCATTCAAAATCATACACTTGCACATACATAGATTTATACATCACCACAATCAGCCTTATTTCTATATGCATGCCTGCGGATCCGACTCGGGAAAAGACTCTCAGTTACGGCCCCCTTTTCTTTTGGCCCCTCGTCCCTCAGCTCTTACCAGGTGGCACCGGCCTCCCCACGGCGTCTCGAGACTCACTTCTCTAGCTCCAACGGCTACCACGAGCCCTATTGGGATCTAGCCAGGGTTGGTAACTGGAAGTCATTTCCCTTGGGGTTCTTGACCTTCCATGGGTCACCCCACTCTTACTCATGCAACTAACACATTCATTATTACACATCATCGCGCCATGAACACATTACCGTAGTCATTAAGTAAGAACGAATATCCTCCACTACTCGTCATCATTCAGTCAATCACACCAGCGTATGTTACAATCGGTCATCAGACTAACAACATTGAGCAATCCAATTAAGAACATGCACATACATACTTTTCATAGTGACAACAAAATAGATCCATCATTATCATCCACGAGCAGACTACGCCATAGCCACGAAGATCACTATCAGAATCTCAAATCATGCATCAGTTTTAGTAATTGTGAATACATGCACACATGCACAGCATCAGTTCTAATGATTATAAAAACATGCACACACACACACTCGCATTCAGCAATGCATTCATCCGGTACCGTTCTTAGACCATGCATTCGACATGCAAGCGCCCCCTACCTTTAGAAGAATCCTCAGAAACCTTTTCCGTTCTTGTTGTTGGGTCCGATGTCCTTCTCCTGGTTCGTCCGGTCTTCCTTGGCTTTGTCGTATTCTGCGCCTGATTCTGGGATGAAGTGTGGTTCGTTCTTCAGTACTGGAATCAAGATCTCCAGGAGCGAAGAGTAAGATGGAAGAAGAAGAAAAATGGAGACGAAGAGAGGAAGTAGAGGATGAAGTGACGGAGGAGAGAGTCTGAAGAAAGAGTAAGTGTGTTCCTCACTAAAGGCTCACGATATATATATATATATATGTACATGCGCATGAACAAGAGAAGAGTGGGATGGGAGAGTGTGTGCTGCAGCAGCCACGTGCACTCCACTCCATCCCCTGACCATCACCATTTTCATATTTTAGTGGCTTAAATCTACTTAGTTAAATACAATTAACAGTTATTTTCTGGTTGGAATCAAGTCTTAATGGTTTATTCTTCATTCAACATTTAATTTTAAAACGGGGATGTTACAGTTCTCCCCCACTGAAAAAGAATTTCGTCCCCGAAATTCAGTCGGTACTTACGTAGGTAAACAATTCGGGGTACTGCTGTCGCATGGCGTCTTCGCGTTCCCACGTGCAGGAGGTGATCTTGCCTTGCTGCCACTCCACCTTAACCAGCCTTACGTTCTTGTTCCTTAAGCGTTTTACCGATTGATCCACGATTCCAACCGGTGTAGTCACAGTGGTTAGGTCTTCCTTAATTTCTACCTCGTCGTCAGGCATCGTGTGGCTGGGGTCATGCAAATACTTCCTTAGCTGAGACACATGAAAAACGTTGTGTAATCGGGACAAGTGAGTTGGTAACGCGAGGCGGTATGCCACGGAGCCAATCCGTTCTACTACCTCATAAGGTCCGATGTAGCGAGGGCTTAACTTCCTACTTTTTAAGGCTCGTCCAACTCCTTTACTCGGAGAGGTTCTCAGAAACACTCGATCTCCGACTTGAAATTCCACTGGCTTGATGCGTTTGTCATGGTAGCTCTTCTGCCTGTCTTGTGATGCTTTCATCTTCTCCCTTATTACCCGGATCTGTTCTGTGGTTTGCTTCACGATGTCTGGTCCCAGTAATAGACTTTCACCCGCTTCCGACCAACAGAGTGGGGTACGGCATCTACGCCCATATAATGCCTCGTAAGGTGCCATGCCAATGCTGTGATGATGGCTGTTGTTGTACGTAAACTCGATCAAGGGAAGGTACTGCTCCCAGTCCCCACCGTACTCTAACACACACGCTCTCAATAAGTCTTCTAGACTCTGAATCGTTCGCTCGGATTGTCCATCCGATTGGGGGTGGTAGGCAGAATTAAGCCAAAGCTTCGTCCCCAGTTCTTGATGCATGGTGGTCCAAAACCTGGACGTAAATCTAGGGTCCCTATCTGAGACGATGGAAGTAGGTATGCCATGCAGTCGAATAACTTCTTGAATGTAGATTCGAGCCAATTTATGCAATGGGTACTTCATATTTACAGGTAAGAAGTGTGCACTCTTCGTCAATCTGTCAACAATGACCCAAATGGCATCATGGCCCGTTCGGTTTTTGGGTAATCCCATGATAAAATCCATCGCAATTGAGTCCCATTTCCACACGGGGATTTCTAGAGGCTGCATTGCACCGTATGGTTTTTGGTGCTCTACCTTCGATTTCTGACAAGTGATACACCGGGCCACGTACTCCGCCACATCCTTCTTTAGTCCGGGCCACCAAAACAGTCTCCTCAAGTCGTGGTACATCTTCGTGGTTCCTGGGTGAATGCTGAGTAGGCTTTTGTGGGCTTCATCAAGCACCATTCTTCTCAATCTTCCTTCACTTGGTATGTATATTCTATTCCTCACCCGGAAGATCCCATCTGACCCTTCTGCCAAGGATAAATCCTTCCCTCTAGCCTGAATTTCCTTCATTTCAGCTAGGTAAGAGTCCGCCTGCTGCTGTTCGTACACGGATTTTAAGAATTCGTTGGCAATCCTCAACGTACCGATTGTCATCTTCTGAGAGGAAGGGGCATCAACATGCAAGTTCATGTCTCGGAACCGCTCCAACAACTCAACTTCTTTTGCCATCATGGCTGCTATGTGGAGGGATTTTCGACTCAATGCGTCTGCTACGACATTTGCCTTACCTGGGTGGTATTTCAACTCGAAATCATAGTCCTTCAAAAACTCAATCCATCTTCTCTGCCTCATGTTCAGCTCCTTTTGGTCGAATAGGTATTTAAGGCTCTTATGATCGCTGTACACTTCAAATTTGGATCCGTACAAGTAATGCCTCTAGATTTTCAATGCAAAATCTACTGCTGCCAACTCCAGGTCATGGGTCGGATAATGTTGTTCGTGGGGTCTCAATTGTCGAGAGGCATATGCTATCACTCGATCCTTCTGCATGAGTACACATCCTAATCCGAGTCCGGACGCGTCACAATAGACCACGAAGCTTTCTCGTAACTCAGGTAATGCCAACACCGGAGCAGTTGTCAACTTATTCTTCAGCTCTTGGAAGCTGCCCTCACACTCCGGACTCCACACAAAAGGAACATTCTTTCGAGTCAATTTAGTCAGAGGTAATGCCAACTTAGAAAAACCTTCGATGAACCTTCTATAATAACCTGCCAAGCTCATAAAACTCCTTATTTCCGAGATCGATCTGGGCCTCTCCCACGCTATTACAGCAGCTACCTTCGCAGGATCCACCGAGACGCCTCGCTTGGAGATCACATGCCCGAGGAAGTGGATCTCATCCATCCAAAATTCGCACTTTGAAAGCTTTGCAAACAATTGCTTCTCCTTCAACACTTGGAGTACCGCCCTGAGATGTCCTTCATGCTCCTCAGATGTCTTAGAATAAACTAGAATATCATCGATGAAGACAACAACAAACCGATCTAAGAAGGAATGGAATATGCTGTTCATGTAATTCATGAAAACAGCAGGGGCGTTTGTCACACCGAACGGCATCACTACATACTCATAGTGACCATACCTAGTCCTAAAGGCAGTTTTAGGAATGTCCGAGTCCTTCACTCGGATTTGGTGATATCCCGATCGTAAGTCGATTTTTGAGAAGACTGAGGCTCCACGCAGCTGGTCAATTAAATCATCAATTCTAGGCAGTGGGTATCGATTCTTGATTGTGAGTTTGTTAAGCTGTCGATAATCTATACAAAGTCTCATGCTGCCATCCTTCTTCTTAACAAGTAGCACAGGCGCGCCCCATGGTGACACGCTTGGTCTAATGAACTGCTTCTCAAGTAACTCATCCACTTGTTTCTTCAACTCTACCAATTCAGTTGAGGACATTCTGTAGGGTGCACTGGAGACTGGTTCGGCTCCAGGGATCAAGTCTATAGAGAATTCAACTTCTCTATGGGGAGGTACACTCGGGACGTCCTCTGGGAACACTTCTGGGAATTCGCAGACAACCGGAATTTCATTCGCTAGGGTCTCATTCTCATCTTTGGTTAGACAAAGCATCATAAATAGTTGGGTTATACCTTGTGCCGCGCCATCTTCGGTGGGTTGTTTTGGGAAAACTATCTCTCGGTTTCTACAATCTACTAATACCTTATTGGCTGAAAGCCAATCTATTCCAAGCACAATATCAAGACCCTTTAAGGGCATGCAAATCAGATCGAAGGTGAAACTCCGATCATACAACTCAAATGCTACATTTTTACATATAGACGATGCGAACACACTAGGGCCAGTGGGGCTGGCCACTTCTAAAGTCCGGTTCATAGACACAGTTGGTAGCTTCAACCGTTTCACGCACTCATCAGCTATAAAAGAATGGGTTGCCCCCGAATCGAAAACAACATTAAGCGTATTCATTCCAAGTGAGCACTTACATTGTACTAGATCGTTTGCTGGTGCAACATCCTCTGCATTGATGGTGTAGATCCTTCCTGTCGCTGTTGGGCCGGTGTTCCTCTCTCGACTGTTCGGGGCATGCATCATATTTCCTCTGGTTCCGTTGCCTCTGCCTCCATGTCGTTGGTTATCATTCACTCTGGTTCGATCTTGAAATCCTCCTTGACGCACATTGGTGGTTGCCTGGCGGAGTTGGGGGCAGTCCGGGCGAACGTGTCCCTTCTCTCCGCAGTGGTAGCATTTAACATTTGTATCATTGCATTCCTTAGCAAAATGATCACCGCCACATTTAAAGCACCCGCCATACCTTGGTCGCCCACTCATCTGTCTTCCTCGGTCGTTATGGTTTTGATATCTGGTGAAGGGTTCATTCCTCCTCACGTTCCCTGGCCTCTTGAAACGTGATTGCTGAGGCCTCAGGTGCTGATTGGCTCTGCTGCACTGGCCCGAATGGGCCCTGTCATCCTCTTCGAATATTCTACACTTGTTCACTAAGGCAGGGAAACTCCGGATTTCATGGTATCTGCAGGCCCTCTTGATATCCGATCTCAGTCCGTTCTCAAACTTAAGACACTTGGAGTGCTTCGTTCCTGGCTGCTGGAAGGGCGGATAGAATAGGCACAATTCCTCAAATCTGGTCGCGTATTCTTCCACAGTCATGGAGCCCTGTTTTAACTCCATAAACTCCAGCTCTTTTCGACTCCTCACTGTGTCGGGAAAGTATTTGTCTAGGAAGCAGGCCTTGAAATCGTTCCACGTCAGGTGATTGTCATCTTCGGGGAATTGGCTCCTAGCTATCTTCCACCAATTCTCCGCTTCATCTCGCAGCATATACACTGCGCATTCCACCTTCTGGGCTTCGGTACAGCGAAGACCCCTAAAAATTCTCTCTAATTCCTGAGTCCACTTGAACGCCGCCTCAGGGTTCCGTCCTCCTAAGAATTCACTCGGCTTCCTCTTCAGGAAGCGGTCCAGCACATGGCCATCCTCAGGTTGAGTTTGGCCTTGCCTTTCAAACACATCAGCAAAGCGTTGGAATGCTGTGGCTATAGCCTCCATACTTTGACGATGCGCCATTCCTTATCCTGAAATTGACATTTAAGGATAAGTATACGGAGCCACTTACTACCGATCTAATTATTAGTCCAACAATTAATAACTTAGCACATTATGTCATTCGCCTAAGTCATACACACAATCGGACCAGGGGAAAACAACCCCTTGTCTTCAAGACAATCATCAATCAGGTCAACCAGCATCAGAACAATTTCAACCATTCAATCAAAAGACACAGACACCACCGCTTACACTTGGTAAGCATACTTTGGCCTTGGACTTTTCGGTCCGCTCTGATACCAAAATGTAACACCCTAATTAATTGCAACTAAAAAAAAAAAAATAAAAATTTCCAAACAAAATATCAGAAAATTTCTCACGAAACAGTCCCGTATTATTCGATATATGAGGGAGCAGGCAAGGGAAGAACGAAAAAGCCTTCACTCGCACATAGCAACCTACAGGGAAAACTAAAACTGAGACCGGCTCGATGGATTTATCGTAACGTACTAACACTAGGGCGGATTGCGCAACACCGTTCATTCGCTTAGACGGGGTCTTACACCGTCCAGGCGGAGTATGGTAATACAGCAGCGGATAGAAGAAATTTCGCACTGAGGCTTCCCTTCGAGAATTACTGGTCACTCAACAGGAGGAATAGATAAGGGAGATATGTTATTACATTCATACGCATAGCATTTGGTGGAAAGGCGAAGTTAGAATCATCCTACTTGGCTAGGCGGGGTATATTTATCTTGGGCGGGCTGTCCTAGTTACTAGGGCAAGGTATGACGCCGCCTAAACGAAATCTACATAACGCCTCTTTAACACAACTACAAGGTAATTTCCTCCATCGGTTATGGACAAGGGTTCACTAAGTAAATCCTCACACTCGCCTTTCACTCAGAAAAAATGAGAAGTTACAGGGTACACATACGTTAGTAGGTTGCGGAGAAAGGAGGGATCTGAACCTATTCCACCCAGCTCAACTAAGTATGACGACGCCAGGGCGGACTTAGCCATAACGCCCAAATCCAGGGTTCAACACCGGGGTCCGGATTACGTTAGTATCACAACGGATAGGAAAGGATAAAGGTCGATATCTCGCTCTAGTATTTACTCGCTTCAGCGTGAGTCCTCGCGCTTGGGCAAATTGCTCCCACACTTCGGGCGGGATACGACTCCGCCCAACGTATCCGACATAAGTTTTCCTAAAACAATTCTCAATTTACTCTGACTGGGCTATATCCTGCTCAAATCATACCGTCCCTGCGTATCTATTAAAGCTCACTTATAAAACAAGGCAGCACATAGCATCACACACACAAAACCATACATCCATATATATACATAAAAGCGTATATTACTATTTACAATGCAAAATCAGACTTCTACTTGTTCATAAAGTTCTATTCATCACAAAACATTAACATCCGGTATGAACCAGTCCGGGCTTCATCTAACAACGCCTTAATTAAACCTTCGAAATGCATCAGCACTCCGCCCAGCATTCCAGCTCTGCCTCTGATCCTCCTCACGAGAGACATTCACTGAAAATGGCCACTGCAGGGGTGAGCTTTTACATGTAAAATGATACTCACAGACTCGGTATCAGCGTCAGTACACGCTCCTGCTATACCTCAACCTTTCTCAAGTAACCAAAATCATACAATTCAACAATGTTCATGACACACATAATTCACCGAGTTTATTCCACATCCAAATATATAATCATGCATTCAAAATCATACACTTGCACATACATAGATTTATACATCACCACAATCAGCCTTATTTCTATATGCATGCCTGCGGATCCGACTCGGGAAAAGACTCTCAGTTACGGCCCCCTTTTCTTTTGGCCCCTCGTCCCTCAGCTCTTACCAGGTGGCACCGGCCTCCCCACGGCGTCTCGAGACTCACTTCTCTAGCTCCAACGGCTACCACGAGCCCTATTGGGATCTAGCCAGGGTTGGTAACTGGAAGTCATTTCCCTTGGGGTTCTTGACCTTCCATGGGTCACCCCACTCTTACTCATGCAACTAACACATTCATTATTACACATCATCGCGCCATGAACACATTACCGTAGTCATTAAGTAAGAACGAATATCCTCCACTACTCGTCATCATTCAGTCAATCACATCAGCGCATGTTACAATCGGTCATCAGACTAACAACATTGAGCAATCCAATTAAGAACATGCACATACATACTTTTCATAGTGACAACAAAATAGATCCATCATTATCATCCACGAGCAGACTACGCCATAGCCACGAAGATCACTATCAGAATCTCAAATCATGCATCAGTTTTAGTAATTGTGAATACATGCACACATGCACAGCATCAGTTCTAATGATTATAAAAACATGCACACACACACACTCGCATTCAGCAATGCATTCATCCGGTACCGTTCTTAGACCATGCATTCGACATGCAAGCGCCCCCTACCTTTAGAAGAATCCTCAGAAACCTTTTCCGTTCTTGTTGTTGGGTCCGATGTCCTTCTCCTGGTTCGTCCGGTCTTCCTTGGCTTTGTCGTATTCTGCGCCTGATTCTGGGATGAAGTGTGGTTCGTTCTTCAGTACTGGAATCAAGATCTCCAGGAGCGAAGAGTAAGATGGAAGAAGAAGAAAAATGGAGACGAAGAGAGGAAGTAGAAGATGAAGTGACGGAGGAGAGAGTCTGAAGAAAGAGTAAGTGTGTTCCTCACTAAAGGCTCACGATATATATATATATATATGTACATGCGCATGAACAAGAGAAGAGTGGGATGGGAGAGTGTGTGCTGCAGCAGCCACGTGCACTCCACTCCATCCCCTGACCATCACCATTTTCATATTTTAGTGGCTTAAATCTACTTAGTTAAATACAATTAACAGTTATTTTCTGGTTGGAATCAAGTCTTAATGGTTTATTCTTCATTCAACATTTAATTTTAAAACGGGGATGTTACAATTACCATTGTGTCAGAACGTGTGAAAATGCTTTTAAGTGGAACTCCAGCTCATTTCTTCACTCCCACTTTATGCCCATGCTAAGGTATCCGTTGGAGACAATGTGCAACAGCTGGAAACCCTAAAAATGGCTATAAATGAAGCATGGATTCAAGCAAGAGAAGCAAGGCACCAAGGGAGAGACCAAGGCACAACACAAGGCAATCAATATTCTTCTTCTAGAGGTCTGCTAATTTAATTTCTCTTGTATATTCTGTAACTCTTGTTTCTAAACTTGCATATTGCTTAAGAGTTGTTAGATTATGAGTTTCAATTTGCATATCCTCTCTTGTTGAGAGTTAGAATTTGTGAGAGCTTTCATTTGTGTATCTACTCTATTGAGAGAGTTAATTGCTTGTAAACCAAACACCAAAACACCAAGGTTTTTCACTCTAGGTTGAGTGGTCACAAAGGTTGGGGTTCAACCTTTGGGTATTGAGAGATTGTGAGATTGTGTGGGTTGCCATTTGCTTGTGAGAATTGAGTTCTTGAGTGTGGGACACTAGGAAGCTGCAATTGCTCAAAGCTTGTATCTCAAATCTTCAATAGTGGAATCCTTCAAGTGGGTTGCTTGAAGGCGAGACGTACACCGGGTTGGTTGAACTCGTTAAATTGGTTTGCATTTCTCTCTACCTTGAACTCTTTATACAACTGCGCATATAAACTGTTTGTTGAAATGCTTGAGCTGAATGTGTGAATCAAAGTTGTTGTTCAAGTAGAAAACTAACTCTGCATGCCAAGTGTTTGATAATTTGCTTGAATCAATATTTGGTAAAGTTCTTAAAAACTGAAATTTGTTTTAACTTGCCAAGTATCTAGATCATTGTTTCCTATCAACTCTTATGTGATACTTACTTAATTGCCTTCACCTATTTCATGCACACAAGCTGTTTGATATATTGAATGAGCTGAACCCTTATAGGAAACATCACATTATTTGTGAAATAAATCTATGCACTCCAACTGATTGATAAATTGTTTAAACCAATAACTTGCCTTGTTTATCACACTTAAAGCTAAATATTGTCATTGCACATCAAGTGTGTCATAGTGTGATATGTACATAGAAGTTGTTGTCTCTTCATCATTGCATCATTTGTATATTACTAACCATTTCCAAGGGGATTCCGCGCAAAAATTTGAAACACTCAATTCACCCCCCTCTTGAGTGCTGAGGCCTTGGCTAACAAATGATAGTACCCTGCTTTGGCAGAACCACTATTCATTGACATTAGTATTGACGAGTGTACTTATTGAAAGGCGTTTGTAACTTATTATTTTGAGGGATTTTAATTTATTTTAAATTACCGTCTTTGTTAAACGCTTTAACGCAATAAAATTATCCCCAAAGCATGCAAACGAAATTGTGAGATGGTTATGGTCTTCCTAGAAGAATAAATAAATAAATAAATAAACCTAAAGGAACTATATGCCAAGGCTTCATGAAGTCCTACTTCTTGAACCCACCATCCTCTTGGAGTCACCACTCCTTGGTTCCTTTCAATGACAAAAGCGCTTAGAGTCACCACTCTAGTTTTCTTCTAGGTCTCTACTTTGTTGCCTCAATCAAGATTACAAGATTTTTAAAGAAACTCGCTTTACATACGAGTGAAGGGTTGAGAAAAGAAATACAACAGAATGAAGAGAGGCACAGCACGCAGGCTGTATTTAAATAAAATAACTAAGACCATAACCATTCACCATGCAACGTGTTAATTAATTAATTATAACCCATTTGAAAGCATTTAAAAAAAATTAATTTTTAAACGGGCCATTAAACACGTGGGTCGGTAATAAGGTGCTACGCAGAGAATGTACGGGGGTCCCGCTAGGGTTTCAACCACTTTGAAACCCTAATTCCTTGTTTTGAACACTTCACAACACAGTCGTCAAGGCACATGTAGGCAGCGCCGTCTAGGGTTTCAAAACCTAGAATTCAAATTGCACCTTTCTCATGACGGCTGCCTAGGTTTCAACGTTTGAACCCTAGGTTAAGGAACGGCCAAGGTTTAACACTTAAACCTTATCACTTGATGCCCCACAACATGAACTTTTCATGCTCGGAGATGAACACATTATCAAAACACAGTTTGTATGACAACAGAGAATATTAACGAATTCAACACATGTATCACATACGAAAATTGAAAACGCAAATATCATACAAGCCTCTAAAATAACATAAATGCATACTTCAAATGAGAAAGCCTATAAACAGTATCTCATACAATTTACAGAAAACATATGAGCATACGAATCATGATATTATATCATACATAACATGCTTGAATGTTTTTCAAAACAAGTTTCGCAAACAATTTCGCAAAACAGAACATAAAGCTTATAACAAGAAAATGATTTCATAAATCAAAATTTTTAAAAGCTTTTGTAGAATCAAAACATGCCATCATGAAACGTAAACAAATGCCCAAAACATAGCTTTGCAATCAGGCTCTGATACCACTGTTAGGGAATCCTATTATTGTCAGGCAGCGGAAACACAAAGGATTCCCAAGAAAGAATTGCAAACACGTATGTCTCAAAGCATTATGCTAAATTAAAATTTTAATTAGGGTTTACCTCTTGTAGACGCAGAACAAGATCCTCGATCGAAGCAATTGTAGCTTCGCCCTTAGGAGTCCACACGAGCACTCCCATCAGAAAACTAACGATCCGAATGCTAGTACGGAATTTTAGTGTAATCTAATTTTTGACCAGCAGCCTAGGAGCATCTCATGCTCTATATATAGGCTTAGGTCTTGACCTGAGCTCTCATTAAACATTGGACTCCTGACTCATTCTAAATGAGTTAGGCCCAAATAGTTTTATTTTTCAGTCTAACTAAAATAAAACTATCCTCTAGTAGGCTTACTCTATGTGTGTGACCCTATAGGTAAAATATTTGGTTATATTAATAATAAACTATTTTATTATTAATATAAAATAAGAGCGGTATCTAGCAATACATCATTATGTCCGAATATTATTTATCACCGACATGACCTATAAGTGATAATTATTTTATATATCTATTCCTTTTGTCACGATATCTAATTGGGCCCAAGGCATGGTCATCGTCATCCTTGTATGGCCCAATTCATTTTACTTGATACTAGAGTAGACTTTAAAGAATAAATATCTAATATTTATTCGTCCTAGCATGGCCATGCATTTCATTAGTCTCACTCCATCAAGTGGCCCATAGATATCACTCCTGTCACATAGGAGAGACAAATTCCATCTACATCACTCACATCCCTCTACATAATTTATTTATTGCCAAATCATAATCTTTATGGTCATCTTATTACAGATAACGTTTGATTGTATTAAAACAATAAACTCCTTATGCAGGAATCGTAGTGACTTCAGGTCGAAGGACTACATTCCATTATCACATTGAGAACCGTTTATGACACTCATGTAACGATCCATGCAACGTTCTCATAGTGGGTCTATCCAGTACAACATTACTCTTAATGTGTACCCGTGTAAAGAATTGATATCATATATCCATGATTTGTGAGATCAAATCATCAGTACATTCACACACTAATCTTAATGTATTTACATGTCCCCATGTAAATACTTGATTAGGGACGTTTTAGGAATAATTCTCATATGATCTATTATTCCAGGATAAATAGCATTTGTCTAAAACTGAAAATACTAATTTTATTAATAAGTTAAAATTGATACATTAATAGCTTATAGTGCATACACCAACAGAATCTTCTTCTACCTGAGTAAGGTTGGAAAGGGCTCCATCAAACCTCCTCAAGACCCAACTGACCCCCATAGCTCAGGCATGGATGTACCATATGCTCCATAACATCACTCCTGTCACCCACCTTTCTTCCCTTCCAATTGATCGATGCTGCCTTCTTTACTTCATTCTTCAGGGTCATACCATTGACATTGCTACACTCATATCTGACCAAATTCACCTTTATGCCCTAGGGTATAAGGTGAACCGTCCTATTCCTTTCCCTCTTATCATTTCTACCTTACTGAGAAGGCAAGGAGTCGTCTTGCCATCACCTAAGTTCACTAGTTCTTTAGGGAGAGTTCCCAAGGTTGTAGTGAATAGAGATTATTTTGTCCAACAGTGCGAGCTTCCACCTCTAGAGCAGGAGGCTAAGCCCAGATAGAGATGGAGGAGACCACTAGTTTAGCCACCTTTTGCTAATGCTATTTCAGATGGATTTGCTAGGATGACCCTAGAGGATTAGCATATGATACAGATGATGGTTGCTTCTCATCGTGCTTATGTTCATTTACATGATGCATTTTACCAGTATAGGATATAGGAAGAGGGAGCACCATTTATGACACCTGCTGATTTTACTTCCCATGTAGCTTGGCCTGGTGATTTGTCTTAAGACAGGTGGACCGTCTGGAGCATATGTTGATTCTGAAGGTGATGCCGTTGAGGAAGATGATGATCAGGATGACCACATGGAGAACTGATGGTGTTATCTTATATATTCTACACTTTTATCATTTTACTTATGTTTAGTTTTACATTTATTGGTTTGATATTTAGTATATTTTGGGGATTATATTATGGTTTATTTTTATCTGTATGGTTTGATGGTTAGTTTTATTATTTTTTATGAAAAATACATTCTGAAATATTTATGCGCTTAAAGTTTTGAAGAATAAACCAATTCTAAAATGAGAAAAATCTTTTTATAACTAAGGCATTTAGGTAAAACTGATTACAATGAGCTTATCAATTATTAAGCTAATTTCAAAAACCCGGGGAGCTAAGAGATCTTTAAACACTTGAGGGTTTTGACATAACTTCTTTCAAATTAATTTTGCTTAATTCTTTGACTTGTGTTATTGTACAGAGGATCCAAGAGCATGATCAAGGCAAATTCTTTGGTAAACACAAGAAACTAAGGCCGAAAAGCCTACGTTGGTAAAAACATATTTATCCTTTGATTGCCAATTTTGAGCCTTAAAATAGTTTCATTGGTACCCTTAACACTTAAGTAATCATTTACCATTCCCTTTACTTGATTGAATAAAAGAGCATAAAATAAAAGAAAAATATTATGAGTGTTCTTACAAAAATGGGGAGTCAAAATTAACAACTTGATTCTTTTAAAAATATCAAAATTATGCATATAAATGAAAAATGAAGAGAAATATATGCAAAAATAGTAAAAAGAATCAAGTTGGGGGTATTCATCATCATCAAAAGAGAAGTAAGAATTTTGGGTCAAGAAGAGCACCCTAAAAGAAATTGTGAAATGCTATTTTATTATTTCAGGTGTTTAAAATCCAAGAAAAACCATAATTTATTGTAACCTAAGCCTCATTACAACCCTTAAAAAGACCTTATGACTCTTGTGTAACTCTGTATAAATGACCATTGACAAGATGAAAATCAAAATTGAATTTGTTTGATTTTATGATCGATTGAGATTGACAGATTCCTTTTTACAGAGATAAACACTTGTGAGGTAAACCTTGAAATAAGCTTGATTTATTGGTAAGACATTGTAGAAATTTTATCTTTAAGCCTTAGTTACATAAGATTCTTCATTTTTATTAGTAAGATTGTAAATCACTTTTTGCAGTAAATTTTCAGACTTTACTTTATTTGGATTTTTCTTTTGCTCGAGGAAGAGCAAGGTCTCAAGTTGGGGGTATTTATTAGTCCTCAAATTTACAATAAATTTCTTAATAAAATTGTGTCAAAAATAATTAAAATTAGTTTAATTTATTAGAAATTTAGGTTTTAATTGTAATAAATGGATGTTATTGGAAATAATCTACCTTGATCAATTTTCTCTAGTTTTGTAGTGAAAAATTAAAGAAAATCAAGAGAAAATTGAAGATCTAATGCGTAGCATTAATACCACGTGTAGCGTGGGAGTTTTTGATACTGACACTATACGTCACAGCCACGTGTAGCGTCAGAGCTATGTGGACTCCATTTCCAGGTGGACAAGTACTCAGCCAATTGACCCATTATTGGCCAATCCACCAGTAGCTAATGTCCAAGCCGAATTGGGAGACAAGCCCACACATGTCTGGGCATTATTGAATAAAAAAATTCTTAATCATGGCCACTTAATCACGAGTTTAATGGGGGCTGAGTCAGGAATCTGACATGTAGCGTCAGGGTCCTTTTTCAGCCCTATAAATAGGGTCATTCTCCACACATTCAAGGCATCCATCTTCAATGCAGAGCTGTTTTTCTCTCCTTTTACTCGAGTTTAAGTATTTTCTTGTGTGTTTGTAAAGTTAGAGTGATTTCTAGATACTTAAGAGTGTTGTGTAGTATTGTGAGCTCTTGTATCTTGAAGTGTTTCCAAGTCCTCGTAATGTCAAACTCTGTAAGTGTTGTTTTTACTTTTACCATGTGTAACTAAATTGTTTATGTTGGAATTGGGTGAATTAATCTATTATATGATATTGCAAATTATGACCTCTGCATATTTATGATTCAAGTACATTTCAGTATTTCAATCTTTTATTAGTATGAATGTCAAATGGGAGAATGATTTTCATGTGTATTGAAACTTGTTTTATTAGTGTGAATGTCAAATAGGAGAATGATTATTCATGCCGTATTAAAATCTGTTTTAATGAAAGTAAAAGTTGAAATACCCTTAATATGCCAATTACTAGGAATAGAGTTGGTGATTATTGTTGCTATAAGGCTAGTACTTAATGCAAGTTTTTACTGAGAAAGCTCATGAGGGATCGGACTTTACAGTGACTACTTAGAATTTATATCACGAGGGATCGGTTATAATGATTTTAAGTTGCAATGACATAAACTTGATAATTAAATATGTATGTTTGTAATCACTTCATTATATTTTAGTTTGAGGATCCTAATCCCAACATAATTTGTCAATCTGTGTTTTTACTTCAAATATCTAAGTTATTCTGAATTACATCTTAATTTTTTTTATAAAATTTTATATTTACCATCTTTTTACCACACGAACAAATCAATTGTCAAATTCTGTGAATATTGTATAAATTGTTTATAAAGCATTCTTTTGTTAATAACTTTTGATAAATTTACCATAGTAAATAAGAATTACTGTGAGTTACTAGAACTTTCAATCCCAATGGAACGATATCTAAATTTGAAAGTTACAAATGATTGGTGTGCTTGCCAATTAAAGACCCAACAGTACCACGAGTGTAACATGTAGCGTTTGTAACTTTTGCGTATTTTGTGTCTCTTTTGGGTGAACCGCCTTTGAGTATCTTATACTCTACTTATAGGCTCGGGTTTGACCTAATTTATTCTCTCTAAAGAGTGGGCTCCTTACTCATTCTAAATGAGTTAGGCCCAATAGCTTTATTTTAGTCCAACTAAAATAAAAGTTATTTTTTGATGGGCTTACTCTATGTGTCTGACCTTATAGGTAAAATACTCGGTCATATTAATAATAAACTATTTTATTATTAATATAAAATAAGAGCGGCATCTAACAATGCATGATTATGTCTGAATATTATTCAATATCAAAATAACCTATAAGTGATAATTATTTTATAAGTTTGTTCCTTTTGTCACGATATCCTAATTAGGCATAAGGCATGGTCGCGTCATCCTTGTACGGCCCAATTTATTTTACTTGATACTGTAACATCCTGAATTTTATAAAAATGATTAATTGAGAAGAATAAATAATAAATAATTGTATATGAGTTGAGTTATGTCCCAAAAATATTAAAATAATTAAGTTGGGAATTATTATGGATATTTATAATTTATTGAGATTTAAGGAGTTAAAAATTTTACCCAGTTAAAATATGGGTATCGGACCAAGTATCTCCGATTGAGATGCCGTTGGTCAGGGCTGTAAATAATATTATTAGGAATCCAAATATATATTCAGAATAATTTTTAGATATGGTATTGAGCCCGAATGGAGATCCTGTTTGTTATAAAACGGTGTAATTTCTAATGAGGGGTTAAAATTTAAACACAAAACTCTCTTTCCCTTTCTTATTTTCACGGCACTTTTCTTCTTCTTTGGTAAACCACTTCCTCTTCTTCTCCTTTCATGTTTTTCTTCTTCTTCTTCTATTCTCTAAAACCCATGTGTGATGGTGTTCCCTCTCCTTCCACCATTTTTGTTTTCTTGGGAGCTTGAAGGAGAAGCTTGTGGCTGGAACCCTTCTCCCTCTTATCTTTCATTTTTGTACGGCCCTCCCCCTGTCTTGGGAGCTGTCTCTTTCTTCTCTTGAGGTAAGTTTCTTACCATTTTTCAAGAGCTTAAACCTTTGCTTATGAGTTTTAGGTGTTGGGAGAGTGGTTTATGTATGTGGGTTATAGGTAGAAGCTATTATTATGGAAAACCCTAAGGTAGGGTGGCTTAAATGCAAGATTTTATGAGCATTTAATGTGGTACTCAAAATTAATGTTGAAAAGTGAAGGAAAATTGATGAGCATTTATGATGGTGATGGTTTTTAGTGAAACCCTAACCTTAATAAATTGGGGGAAGTGTAAAATGTGAGTAGAATATATGTTTAATGATGTTAGAGAATCATGGTAATGATGAGAGATAGCCATTCATAATAGTTGATGAATATTGATAATGGTTGTTGGGTTTTCATGAAACCCTAGCCCTAAGAATTTAGGGAAAATGGATATATTATAGCTTGAAGAGTTGAATTGAATATGAATGGGTGATATTTAATATTTGTGTTGTTAATTATAATGATGAAGAATGGTGAACATTGTAGATAACCCTTAATGGTAGAATCAATGGGATATACATATTGGTTGGTGAATTGATAGACCATGATTTGTGTCATTAGAGTTTGATAATTAAGGATGGTTTAAGAGAAGCAAGGATAACTTATGTTGAGCTCTAAGTAATGATGATGATATTTGAATGATTGATGTGATTTGGGATTACATTATGTAATGAATAAGATGTTGTTGTTGTTGGGTATAGTTGGCCCTTTTAGATCTAGAGAATCTTGGTTTTAGGAAAGGAATTCCCGAAGCCTAACAAAATTGCATAAATCGGTGTTTTGATAAGTTTAGAACTTGTTCATAAGCCTTACAATATGTAAGTCATTATTTATAATTTAAGAGAAATGCCTTAAGATGGTTATTGAATATATGAATGCATATGTGTATGTGATATGTAGATTGTGTTCTGGATTATGTGGCGGAATATTCGGAGCGTGCATTTGGTTGCGTCTATAGTAGATTAATAGTGATTATTGTATGTGTTTAGTACTCATGCTTGCCTTTCCATGTAGTTAGTGAGATAATATGAATGGCAATTTGATGATTATTGTGAACGGTGTGTGAGAGTATGTGATGATTGTTATGGAAGTATATACATATATGTGTTGGATGATGATAAGTATAATTTTAATATGGTTAATGAGTTTGGAATGAGAAATTATGAGTATGAATATGTGAGCAAGTTTTATATGTCTCATATAATGTATATGATATGTTGGATGTGATCAAGTTGGCCCAGAATGGGATTTCATATATTAAGTTGTGAGGATTTACGTTTACTGTATAAGTCCTGATAATCTTGCTCAAGCGAGATGGATTCTCACTCAAGCGAGAATCCCCTATACCAGTATTATGGCCTCTAGCCCAATTTCCTCTAGGCGAGTAAGCCTTCTACTCAAGCGAGACGTGTATGGGACGAGGAGAAGAGACACTAGATGAATCTCGATCGAGGGGGCATGGCCACGCTTGAGCGAGTGAGAAAGAAAATGATACTGGATGTTTTTCGCTCAAGCGAGTGGCTGGCATTGGTGTGCCTCGCTCAAGCGAGACGTGTGTGGAATGGGAGGATGGTCTCTGGCCGAATCTCGCTTAAGCGAGTGAGTGTCTCGCTCAAGCAAGCGTTGGTGGAAATTGATACTGGACGATCCTTGCTCGGGCGAGTGACCGAGTGTGAGGGAGCCTCGCTCAAGCAAGAGAGCATGGGTACGTTGATGGGAGGTCCTCACTTACGCGTGAGGAAGCTCGCCCAAGCAAGCTATGTTAATCTCGCTCAAGCGAGTTGCCTAGTATGAAAATTTAAGTGGTTTTCCCTTATTTTTCTAGTGTTAAGCCCTTTCCTTTGTAATTTTAGATACCTGAAGGATTGTATAAAGGGTATAATGTTCGGATACAATATAGTGGCGTTGATAATGATTAGAGCATCGAGATAACCCATCTATACCCGTAATAAGTAATGGAAAACCTAAATGTTAACCACCAAGAATGAGATATATGAGAAAAATGAAAAGCGTTTGATAATGAGTTATGAGATGTACCCTTGGGTGATTATTGAGGTATTTGTTATAAACCGGTGCATCGGAGATGATATCGATATCATGCGACGATAAACGATGATATGATTATTCCTTGTACATGAGCATAAACATTATAATCGAGGAACTGTGAAATGTCATTGTAATGTATACAAGTATGATCCTGTATATATGGTCCAAGATTATGATAATGGATTGTTGTATTTCCATTCTAGATATGAGATAACATTGATGAACAACGAGATGAAAACCACTAAATGAAAGTGTGTCGGTGTTGATGAACATTATGAGATGTTGTAACATCATTGAGGTTAATCGCAAGTGTCAATTTGCATATATGATATGACATACATTTGAAATATATTGAGTTGAAAACATACATTTATTTATGGAAGAAATGATATGCCTTGGAAATTACGATGATTGACACTATGTTTACTTCCATGCGTGGATTGTTATGTAATGAGATTGTAGCTATTGAGATGCTAAGTGTGTGAATAAAATGCCTTGAGGGGCTTGTACATAATTGTATGTTATTGATTGAGAATGTCAAATTAAAATATATCCTTATGTGAGAGGGTGAGATCTCCTTGCGAGGTTATTTGGCATATACATTATTGCATTTTCATTCATGGCATGGAATAACATTGAAATGTGGTTGCGATCACAGCGATGAAAGATCCTGTAGGATTCTATGAAGGGAGTACCCCTTGTGAGGCGGGAAACTAACTTGATGATGATATGATATTGAGCCGGTGGTTGCGATCACCTGGTTACTGAAATGAAAAAGGGCTTGTGAGTTCCTATGATGCCCGTGGTTGCGATCACGAGGCGGGAGTACCCCTTGCGAGGCGGGAAACCAAAGTGAATAAATGATACGGTGGTTGATATCACCAGATGAAATGAAATGGATCCATTGCATATGCATTAAACAGTTGACATATGCATTAGCCATAGGTGCATGGCATTTGAGATAGGATGACCACTAGAAATGAGAAACCCCTTGCGAGGAGGAATTGAGTAAAGATTTAATGAATTCGTGATGATAATTTGTGAATGCCCTTGTTGATAAGTGGCAGTATGATTGTGTATGTGCTTGTGCTTGCTTATATTGTGAATTGTGTTTCAAGAGGCTTTTATACCTATTATATCAATGTGATGATGATTGAATGATGAATTAACGGTTTTATAGCAAGGCACACATGATGAAAGAATGCATGTACACTTAATCACAATATATGTATATTCGTCATTTTGAATGTATAACTCACTCTCCCATGTGGTCTCCTTTTTAGCATTGCGATGTAGGTTGCCATGGGACGAGTTTGGATTTTAAATTAAAGTTTTGGAAAGGTAAATAGTGGTAGTGGAAATGCCTTGGCCGACATCATTTGTGAATTGTAATGTAATGAATAAATTGTATATGATGATATTGATGAGTTAGTGATTTTGGTCATGTATAAGATAATCGTGGATGCATAAATGGTGAACTTATATAATAGTACAAAAGTGATGATTTGATGAGTACTTGAGGAATTGAACTTGAACAATATACATTGATGATAATGGTGTTTGTATTAATATCAATAGGTGAATAAGTAGGCCAATTATAAGATATGGGTAGTGTTGATAGTTGGGGCATGACCCCGGACGTATATGCATATTTATATTTATATCTTAGGCAATGCATGTGTCTGTTGTAAGTCAATAAATGGGTTATGACCTAATAGGTTGATATTAGGTGATTTCATACTTGCCGAGCCTTTTGTCATATCGCCATATATGGGACTAGGCATTTACCTGGTATACACATTCTTCTCCCACTGTAAACTCTACTATTTTGTATACTGTTATGGGTGAATTAACTATTGATCCAGTCATAGGTTGATAAATCTCACTCTTCGGTTCTCTGTGGTTCGGATCTTGATGTAGTCGAGATGGGGTTTAGAAACTATTTCAAACATGAAAAATTTTCTTGCATTTTTATTAATTATTATCTTGATTACATCAGGATCCGAGTCCGGAAAACCCGGGGTGTTACAACAGTGGTATCAGAGCGTGGTTTTGCTCTATGTTAGATTTGTTAATCATCATCAGAGTAAGGCTACTTTGCATTGAAATTGATATCATGGATGATTGCAGCGTGTTACTTAATTGAGAGGCATTTTGGTGATTCTTAGGATATGGTTGTTCTGTATAGATTTAAGAGTGACAATTATCTTGAGGACGATATTATGTCAAGCATTGATTGCCCTAGATGGATTGGTGAAGGGCTAATTGTCTAGGAATTGTGAATTAATTATAAGGGCAATGCTTCCTTAATGGCTATTCCTTGTGAATTATTAGTATAGAATTATGATGATAGCTCATTAAGGGCTCTGTGAAATTATGGTTCATAAGTTATGATTGATGTTTATGGGAGTATGCCCAATAGCATTAAGGTTGTATGATACACCTATGGAGCATAGTTGCTCATTGGTTGATTATGGTTGAATCATAGAACTGAATACATATGGATAAATCATATGATGTGAATGGTATGTTTGTTTGTGTAAGTCCGGCCAAGTTCCTTACCCTATTTCCTCCCATTGATGAATATATTGTGATTATGCATTGATGTTTATACATTGAGTATAAAATTGATTGATGATAGATCCATGTTGAATGTTAATCATGGAAGTGAAATATTGAAATTGATGAATGTGAGATATGAAATATGAATTGACATGGTGATGGACCATGGATTTTGAGACCTTGAAATATATATTGAGGTTAAATTGTTGGTTAAGTCTCTTGTATGATTCATGCTTGTGGCTCTTAGCCGAGGTATACTTATTGAATGAAATTAGGCTCGTATTCTTGAGTTGATTAAATAAATGATAGTGAAAGAGTTCCCTAGTGAGGATGCTTATGAATTGAAATGTTGGGATGTATAAAAATTTGAAGGATGGGTTCTATGCCCTTGGCACAAAAACCTTTCATTGTATGATGTAAGTAAATTGTTGCGTCTCCCTAGTTCGGGGACACAAATAAATGGTGAAATTTGAAATTGTGAACGTATATGATTGCGGTTTGACTCGGTTTTATGTTTGTGAACCGAGTGAATGATTGAATTAATTATGACCCACTGAATGTGGTAACCCTAGCTTGACTTGACGTGATCTTGGGATATGAAACTTTATGGATGATTGATTTCATTGTACCCTATGGTGGTCTAGGCTCTATATAATTGGATATGCCATGCTTAGTGATGCTGTGTGTTGTGGGAGTATTCCACAATGGGTCTTAAATAACCCTTAGGCTTTCTAAGTCTAATGATTAGATGAACCTTGTAAATAGTTGGACCATAGTGAAATTAATTGTTGACTAAGTGTTTGAGGTTAGAGCCGACATGTGATGGAATGCGAAGGATGAATATAACCCCAGATGATTGATGAGTAATAATGTTGAATTCGGGGTATGATTTGGCATTGGATGAGACATGATTTTATGGTAGGACTGTAACACCCTAATTTTTGCAATTAATAAATCCCCAAACATGAGAAAATTTTGGACAAAAACAGTCACGTAACATTTGATGTAGAAGGGAGCAGGCAAGGGAAGAACGAAAAAGCCTTCACTCGCACATAGCAACCTACAGGGAAAACTAAAACTGAGACCGGCTCGATGGGTTTATCGTAACGCACTAACACTAGGGCGGACTGCACAACACCGATTATTCGCTCAGACGGGGTCTTACACCGTCCAGGCGGAGTATGGTAATACAGCAGCGGATAGAGGAGATTTCGCACTGAGGCTTCCCTTCAAGAAATACTGGTCACTCAACAGGAGGAATAGATAAGGGAAATATGTTAATACATTCACACGCATAGCGTTTGGTGGAAAGGCGAAGTTAGAATCATCCTACTTGGCTAGACGGGGTATATTTATCTTGGGCGGGCTGTCCTAGTTACTTGGGCGAGGTATGACGCCGCCTAAACGAAATCTACATAACGCCTCTTTAACACAACTACAGGGTAATTTCCTCCATCGGTTATGGACAAGGGTTCACTAAGTAAATCCTCACACTCGCCTTTCACTCAGAAAAAGGAGAAGTTACAAGGTACATATACGTTAGTAGGTTGTGGAGAAAGGAAGAGTCTGAACCTATTCCGCCCAACTCAACTAATTATGACAACGCCTGGGCGGACTTAGCCATAACGCCCAAATCCGGGGTTCAACACCGGGGTCCGGATTACGTTAGTATCACAACGGATAGGAAAGGATAAAGGTCGATATCTCGCTCTAGTATTTACTCGCTTCAGCGTGAGTCCTCGCGCTTGGGCAAATTGCTCCCACGCTTCGGGCGGGATACGACTCCGCCCAACGTATCCGACATAAGTTTTCCTAAAACAATTCTCAATTTACTCTGACTGGGCTATATCCTGCTCAAATCATACTGTCCCTGCGTATCTATTAAAGCTCACTTATAAAACAAAGCAGCACATAGCATCACACACACAAAACCATACATCCATATATATACATAAAAGCGTATATTAATATTTACAATGCAAAATCAGACTTCTACTTGTTCATAAAGTTCTATTCATCACAAAACATTAACATCCGGTATGAACCAGTCCGGGCTTCATCTAACAACGCCTTAATTAAACCTTCGAAATGCATCAGCACTCCGCCCAGCATTCCAGCTCTGCCTCTGATCCTCCTCACGAGAGACATTCACTGAAAATGGCCACTGCAGGGGTGAGCTTTTACATGTAAAATGATACTCACAGACTCGGTATCAGCGTCAGTACACGCTCCTGCTATACCTCAACCTTTCTCAAGTAACCAAAATCATACAATTCAACAATGTTCATGACACACATAATTCACCGAGTTTATTCCACATCCAAATATATAATCATGCATTCAAAATCATACACTTGCACATACATAGATTTATACATCACCACATTCAGCCTTATTTCTATATGCATGCCTGCGGATCCAACTCGGGTAAAGACTCTCAGTTACAGCCCCCTTTTTCTTTTGGCCCCTCGTCCCTCAGCTCTTACCAGGTGGCACCGGCCTCTCCACGGCGTCTCGAGACTCACTTCTCTAGCTCCAACGGCTACCACGAGCTCTATTGGGATCTAGCCAGGGTTGGTAACTGGAAGTCATTTCCCTTGGGGTTCTTGACCTTCCATGGGTCACCCCACTCTTACTCATGCAACTAACACATTCATTATTACACATCATCGCGTCATGAACACATTACCGTAGTCATTAAGTAAGAACGAATATCCTCCACTACTCGTCATCATTCAGTCAGTCACACCAGCGCATGTTACAATCGGTCATCAGACTAACAACATTGAGCAATCCAATTAAGAACATGCACATACATACTTTTCATAGTGACAACAAAATAGATCCATCATTATCATCCACGAGCAGACTACGCCATAGCCACGAAGATCACTATCAGAATCTCAAATCATGCATCAGTTTTAGTAATTGTGAATACATACACACATGCACAGCATCAGTTCTAATGATTACAAAACATGCACACACACACACACACACTCAGCGATACATTCTTCCGGTACCGTTCTTAGACCATGCATTTGACATGCAAGCGCCCCCTACCTTTAGAAGAATCCTCAGAAACCTTTTTTGTTCTTGTTGTCGGGTCCGATGTCCTTCTCCTGGTTCGTCCGGTCTTCCTTGGCTTTGTCGTATCCTGCGCCTGATTCTGGGATGAAGTGTGGTTCGTTCTTCAGTACTGGAATCAAGATCTCCAGGAGCGAAGAGTAAGATGGAAGAAGAAGAAAATGGAGACGAAGAGAGGAAGTAGAGGATGAAGTGACGGAGGAGAGAGTCTGAAGAAAGAGTAAGTGTGTTCCTCACTAAAGGCTCACGATATATATATATATATATGTGTACATGCGCATGAACAAGAGAAGAGTGGGATGGGAGAGTGTGTGCTGCAGCAGCCACGTGCACTCCACTCCATCCCTGACCATCACCATTTTTTTATACTTTAATGGCTTAATCCTACTTAGTTAAATGCAATTAACAGTTATTTTCTGGTTGGAATCAAGTCTTAATGGTTTATTCTTCATTCAACATTTAATTTTAAAACGGGGATGTTACAGTTGGGAGGGACACATGAATGAATTGAATACATACCGGAATGAGAGGGATCCAAAGACTGTATAGGTATGGGACTATACAGTCGAGGATAGCTTAAAGAAATGAATTCGTACTACTTATACCAACAAATGCATTAGCCTTTTCGGTAGCCTATCACTTAAGAACTCCAAAGTTAAGCGTGCTTAACTTGGAGTAATTCTGGGATGGGTGACCTCCTGGGAAGTTCTCAGGAAATGTGTGAGTGAGGACAAAAGCACATTGGAAAGGACTCGTGTTGGTCTGTGGGGCGAGTCGTTCATTCCTGAAAAGCGGCCGGGGCGTTACAGTGGTATCAGAGCCTAGCCTCTCCTAGTACGGTATGGTTCGAGGACGAACCAGGCGGAAGCTGGTGGGCATGTGACATCCTGGCGCTGTTGAGGGCGGGGAGTGATCGCCGGTGCATGGACACGGACAAGGAGCGGCTCCTGGCAGGCTTCCAGCGGGGAATGTGACATCCCGGGCACTGTTGAGGGCGGGGAGTGATCGCCGGTGCATGGGCACGGACAAGGAGCGACTCCTGGCAGGCTTCCAGTGGGAGGGACACATGAATGAATTGAATACATACCGGAATGAGAGGGATCCAAAGACTGTATAGGTATGGGACTATACAGTCGAGGATAGCTTAAAGAAATGAATTCGTACTACCTATACCAACAAATGCATTAGCCTTTTCGGTAGCCTATCACTTAAGAACTCCAAAGTTAAGCGTGCTTAACTTGGAGTAATTCTGGGATGGGTGACCTCCTGGGAAGTTCTCAGGAAATGTGTGAGTGAGGACAAAAGCACATTGGAAAGGACTCGTGTTGGTCTGTGGGGCGAGTCGTTCATTCCTGAAAAGCGGCCGGGGCGTTACAAGGACCTTGGGCTAGATTGTGTGCTGTTGAATATGCGACTAGCGAATTAACTAAGAGCCATGATAAAACATTGACATAACATATGTGACTATAGGTTGGTAAAAAGGAAATTAGATCATGTCACTACTTCCCATTTAATGTGAAAGATGACATATTGGTGATAAAAACTACATAATGAAGTGATACGATATGTGATGTATGTCCAACTTATGAGTTTGAGTTGTAAGTTATGAGGAAAATCCCTAATGTGAAAGCTTGTTATGTGGTTGAGGACCTTACTTAAACTCCGGAGTTGTGTACCTCCTGCGAGTTCAGTAACTCGTTTAGGCTTGAATCGATTTGTAGCCAACCATCTGTGAATGAAATAAATGATTGTCATGATGTTTGATCATGGGTTCTAGATGGATGAAGTTCGACGATTGGGTAATTACCCTTTGATGTTTAGGAGCCCATTGTTAATATCCCAAATTTAAATGGGGGAAATAGATGATTAACGATTTTGGGCGGCATGAACTATGCCAATTTATATATGATAACCATATTGATAAAAGTGTGACAATTATGGACTTGTGTGAATTATCACCAAGTCTCATAGGAATTGATATTATTTGAATATGTGTGACCGATATAAACAATGGGAATACAAAGTACTGGCCCCGATATGGCCTTACATGCCATAGGCATTATGGCAATATGCACTTATGCACTGACTTTATGTGTTTGTGGTAACCACTACGGGATTGGGACGCCTTCCTGTATGTTGGATGCAGCAACACGTAGGCCAGGCAGGTGTAGGGATGTAACTGTTTATGGTTAATGTACTGAGCCTATCTGGTCGCATTTAGTGTGAACATGTATGCTCTGTTGGACAAGTCGTGATCGATGACATATGACACGCTGGGATGTAGAAAGTTTTATGTTAAGAATGATGAAATGATGATGAGCATGTCTTGATAGACTTTGGGATGTCCGACGTTATTTTAGGGTGTCATTGAACCTTGTCGATGTACGACCCAAAGTGTGGCCTTATGGTATATGCCGATGTCAAATTTCGAGGATGAAATTTCTTTTAGGTGGGGTGGATTGTAACACCCCAAATTTTATAAAAATGATTAATTGAGGAGAATAAATAATAAATAATTATATATGAGTTGAGTTATGTCCCAAAAACATTGAAATAATTAAGTTGGGAATTATCATGGATATTTAAGGAGTTAAAAATTTTACCGGTTAAAATATGGGTGTCGGACCAAGTATCTCCGATTGAGATGCCGTTGGTCAGGGTTGTAAATAATATTATTAGGAATCCAAATATATATTCGGAATAATTTTTAGATATGGTATTGAGCCCGAATAGAGATCCTGTTTATTATAAAATGGTGAAATTTCTAATGAGGGGTTAAAATTTAAACACAAAACTCTCTTTCCCTTTCTTATTTTCACGGCACTTTTCTTCTTCTTTGGAAAACCACTTCCTCTTCTTCTCCTCTCATGTTCTTCTACTTTTTCTTCTTCTATTCTCTAAAACCCATGTGTGATGGTGTGCCCTCTCCTTCCACCATTTTTGTTTTCTTGGGAGCTTGAAGGAGAAAGTTGTGGCTGGAACCCTTCTCCCTCTTCTCTTCCATTTTTGTATGGACCTCCCCATCTCTTGGGAGATGTCTCTTTCTTCTCTTGAGGTAAGCTTCTTACCATTTTTCAAGAGCTTAAACCTTTGCTTATGAGTTTTAGGTGTTGGGAGAGTGGTTTATGTATATGGGTTATAGGTAGAAGCTATTATTATGGAAAACCATAAGGTAGGGTGGCTTAAATGCAAGCTTTTATGAGCATTTAATGTGGTACTCAAAATTAATGTTGAAAAGTGAAGGAAAATTGATGAGCATTTATGAAGGTGATGGTTTTTAGTGAAACCCTAACCTTAATAAATTAGGGGAAGTGTAAAATATGAGTAGAATATATGTTTAATGATGTTAGAGAATCATGGTAATGATGAGAGATAGCCATTCATAATAGTTGATGAATATTGATAATGGTTGTTGGGTTTTCATGAAACCCTAGCATTAAGAATTTAGGGAAAATGGATATATTATAGCTTGAAGGGTTGAATTGAATGTGAATGGGTGATATTTAATATATGTGTTGTTAATTATAATGATGAATAATGGTGAACATTGTAGATAACCCTTAATGGTGGAATCAATGGGATATACATATTGGTTGGTGAATTGATAGACCATGATTTGTGTCATTAGAGTTTGATAATTAAGTATGGTTTAAGAGAAGCAAGGATAACTTATGTTGAGCTCTAAGTAATGATGATGATATTTGAATGATTGATGTGATTTGGGATTACATTATGTAATGAATAAGATGTTGTTGTTGTTGGGTATAGTTGGCCCTTTTAGATCTAGAGAATCTTGGTTTTGGGAAAGGAATTCCCGAAGCCTAACAAAATTGCATAAATCGGTGTTTTGATAAGTTTAGAACTTGTTCATAAGCCTTACAATATGTAAATCATTATTTAGAATTTATGAGAAATGCCTTGAGATGGTTATTGAATATATGAATGCATATGTGTATGTGATATGTAGATTATGTTCTCGATTATGTGGCGGAATATTTAGAGCGTGCATTTGGTTGCATCTCTTCCCTCGAGGTAGGAGATGAGTTTACATTCAAATTGCAATAGTAGATTGATAGTGATTATTGTATGTGTTTAGTACTCATGCTTGCCTTGCCATGTAGTTAGTGAGATAATATGAATTGCAATTTGATGATTATTGTGAACGGTGTGTGAGAGTATATGATGATTGTTATGGAAGTATATACCTATATGTGTTGGATGATGATAAGTATAATTTTAATATGGTTAATGAGTTTGGAATGAGAAATTATGAGTATGAATGTGTGAGCAAGTTTTATATGTCTCATATAATGTATATGATATGTTGGATGTGATCAAGTTGGCCCAGAATGGGATTTCATATATTAGGTTGTGAGGATTTACGTTTGCTGCATAAGTCGTGATAATCTCGCTCAAGCGAGATTGATACTCGCTCAAGCGAGAATCCTCTATACCAGTATTATGGCCTCTGGCCCAATCTCGCCCAGGTGAGTGAGCCTCCCGCTCAAGCGAGACGTGTATGGGACGAGGAGAAGAGACACTAGATGAATCTCGCTCGAGCGGGCGTGGCCGCGCTTGAGCGAGTGAGAGAGGAAATGATACTGGCTGTTTTTCGCTCAAGCGAGTGGCTGGCACTAGTGTGCCTCGCTCAAGCGAGACGTGCGTGGAGTAGGAGGATGGTCTCTGGCCGAATCTCGCTTAAGCGAGTGAGTGTCTCGCTTAAGCGAGTGTTGGTGGAAATTGATACTGGACGATCCTTGCTCGGGCGAGTGACCGAGTGTGAGGGAGCCTCGATCAAGTGAGGGAGCATGGGTACGTTGATGGGAGGTCCTCGCTTACGCGTGAGGATGCTCGCCCAAGCGAGCTATGTTAATCTCGCTCAAGTGAGTTGCCCAGTACGAAAATTTAAGTGGTTTTCCCTTATTTTTCTAGTGTTAAGCCCTTTGCTTTGTAATTTTAGATACCTGAAGGATTGTATAAAGGGTATAATGTATGGATATAATATGGTGGCGTTGATAATGATTAGAACATCGAGATAACCCATCTATACCCGTAATAAGTAATGGAAAACATAAATGTTAACCACAAAGAATGAGATATATGAGAACAATGATAAGGGTTTGATAATGAGTTATGAGACGTACCCTTGGGTGATTACGAACCCATTGTGAGAATGATTAAATGGTGAGGTATTTGTTATAAACCGGTGCATCGGAGATGATATCGGTATCATGCGACGATAAACGATGATATGATTATTCCTTGTACATGAGCATAAACTTTATAATCGAGGAACTGTGAAATGTCATTGTAATGTATACAAGTGTGATCCTGTATATATGGTCTAAGATTGTGATGATGGGTTGTTGTATTGCCATTCTAGATATGAGATAACGTTGATGAACAACGAGATGAAAACCACTAAATGAAAGTGTGTCAGTGTTGATGAACATTATGAGATATTGTAACACCATTGAGGTTAATCGCAAGTGGCGATTTGCATATATGATATGACATACATGTGAAATATATTGAGTTAAAAACATACATTTATTTATGGAACAAATGATATGCCTTGGATATTACGATGATTGACATTATGTTTACTTCCATGCGTGGATTGTTATGCAATGAGATTGAAGTGTTATTCAAGTGGCCTCAATACTCAAGAGGGGGTGAATTGAGTTTTTAAAACTTTGCTTGGAATGTCCTTGAACTTTATTCTTTTATCACAAGTTTATAAGATTATGCAAAATAAGTTTAGTTGAAGGAGATGTTCAATGCACAACAAGGTTTAAATAGCTTAGACAAATTATCAAACACTTGGTGTGCAATATCTAATATTGACCAAATCAAGCAAGCTAAAATATGCAAACCACAATCAACCAACACAAATCGATCAAGAGCAATATATGAAAGTAAAAGAGTAAGGAAGAAGAGATTGCAAACCGATTTAACGAGTTCCACCAACCCGGTGCACGTCTCGCCTCTAAGCAACCCACTTAGAGGATTTCCACTATTGTAGATTAGAGATACAACTTTGAGCAATTGCGGCTTCCTAGTGTCCCACACTCAAGAACCCAATCCTCACAAGTACAAGGGCAACCCACCCAATCTCTCAATCTCACAATATCCTAAAGGTTGAACCCCAACCATTGTAACCACTCAACCTAGAGTGAATAACCACTCAATCCTAGAGTGAACTTTGGTGTTTGATGTTTGTGTTTACAAGCAAAAATACTCTCTCAAAAGAGTGGATAAGCAAGTGATAGCTCACACAAATTCTAACTCTCAAAAGGAGAGGATATATAAATGAAATCTCAAAATATACAAGACTAAAAACTCACTAAGCACCAAGAATGATTGTAGAATTGATTTTCTTTTATTCCTTGTTGCTCTCTTACTACTACACATATTGTGCTTGTGTTTCCCTTGCATTTATAGAGCCTTGGAGCAGCTTGAGAGACCTTCTAGCCGTTGCATGTAGTGGGCATCTGAGAAATGATGGAAAAGTGAGCTGGTTTCCCACTAAAATGTGTTTTCTCACTATCGTAATCGATTACGCCTCGAGCTGTAATCGATTACACTTTGAATTTTTTAGTCCAGTTCATGCTGTAATCGATTAGCATTCACCACCTAATCGATTAGCTTCAAGTTAGAACCCTGGTAATCAATTATATCTTGCCCAGTAATTGATTAACTATAGCACCTGATGCATTTAATTCAATTCTTGACTTAGTAATCGATTATGACACTTGGGTAATCGATTAGTGTCGTTCCAGTAGCTCTGTAATCGATTTCCTGAGGTCTTGTAATCGATTAGCTTATGTTCTTGATACATTTAATTCAAAATAGAAGCTATCTAATCGATTAGCTCTGTCTCTCTAATCGATTAGCTACGCTGTTTTTGCAGGTCTGATGCTGAATCTTGTTTTTACAAGATATTCTTCAAGATTCCTTTGTCATTATCAAAATCCTTGAACCTGTAATCATATTCAAACACATTCTCCCCCTTTTTGACGATGACAACAATGTTCATCTCTTGAGGGTTGTTAGTTTAAATAATAATCTTATCTCTAAGTTTATCTCTTGAATGTTTATCTGCAAAAACATATCTCTTATGAATTCTGCATGATCTCTTATCTCTTAATCAAATTTTCAGAGTCTGCATTATCTCTTATCAAATATCTTTTAAGCAAATAAATCTCCCCCTATTTTAAAGAATCTATTAACCACTTTAGAGAAAATTAACCATTTTGCAATTTATTTTAGCAGCCAATATCAGATGAACAATTAGATGAACAATTAATAATGGATGAACAATTACTTCTTCTCCCCCTTTGGAATCATCAAAAATAATTAAAGCAAATAGATGCATATAATGAAAGACTAAATTTTATTCAATTTAAACGGAAGGGAAAGTACATTAATAGAAAGATGGCAGAATTAAAAAAAAAACTTATGCAGAATTGAGAAAAACACAAAACACATTAACCAAAACATGAAAAACGGATTTAGTTATCCGGATTGAAAAAGCGAAGCTCAGAGATTTGGTGAGATAGCTCATCATAGCGTTGTTGCATCATCTCAAAGTGCTGCTGCTCAGTCATTGAAAACTCTTGAAGAGAGTTCTCAATGCGGTCGAAGCGGCGGTCAAGGTGAGTGTAGAGAGATGCGAATAGATCAGAGGGGGCTTCCGGTTCAGGTTGTGTTACAGGAGGAGGAGGGATTGGCTCATCAGTAGGGGCTTCAAAAGGAATGTTGGCATGATAGCCTTCTATCCTTGAGTACCAAGCTCCATTCAGAAACACGAGACCTATCTTGGTGAGGTGATGGGTGCCAATGCAAGCCTTTGGAGGCACCTTCTCCGACAGCTCTCCAGCCAAGTCTACTCCATAATGTTTGAAGATTCTAGTAAGTAGAATGGCATAGGGAAGCTTTTGCTGATTTTTGGCTTGGCGTATGTGGAGCTTGATCATTTGAACCCAATTTATCTCCTTTTGGTTCTACATAGCCCACATCAAAAAGACATCATCCTCTTCTACCAGAGCATAGTTCCCACCACGGGGAACCAACATCTTGACCAAGAAGAAGTGTAAGAGGCGGTTGTTCATGGTCAAGTGGCCCACCAGCTTGTGGTTGCTTCTTGGGCGATCAGCCTTCCATAAGGATTGTCGGGCAGTGAGAGCATTGAAACCCCATTCGTCCTCAGGATCTCCTCCGTCGAACTCGACATCATTGAGTGGTAGAAGAGAGATTTCCGCCAACTGGGCATTTGTGAGCTTAATGGTCACATTTTTAACTTTTGATTCTATCACCCCATTGACAAGCTTGAGGTTGCAGTAAAATACCCGGATGAGTTCCGGATAGTAAAGTTCTTCCTTAAGGGTGAGGAAGGGGAAGAGGTTGTAGTGGTGGAGACATTGGGTGAAGGTGAGGCTGTGGTTGTCAAAGGTTTCAGCAATGGTGTAATGGGGGGATATGATATCTTTTTCAGAAAAATGGTTGATGAAGTGTTGAAGGTCTCTATGGTTTGTGAAAAACCTGGAGAAATCAAGGGGATTGTTTGTTTGGGCCATTGAAGACCTTGCCCTCTTGATGGTTCTTGATGTAGACATGGTGGTGGAAGGAGAAAAGTGTAGAGGGAAGATGAAGAGAAGGAGAGAGTTCTTTGGGAACTTGAGAGAGTTTAAAAGAGAGGAGGTAGTGTGAGTTGAAAGAGTGAATAGGTAGGTTTTTATAGGGAAAAAGTAGGTTTAGGAAGGAGTGAAGTGGAGTTAGTGGGCGTAGGAACACGAAGAGCCTCGGTAACCGTCGTTTGACTGCTCTGGAACCGATGCTAATCGATTACGAGGCATAGGTAATCGATTAGCTCACTGTTTCTAAGGAAGATGAATCGTTTTCGCACATGGGTAATCGATTTGGAGAGATGGGTAATTGATTAGTTTGAGAAACAAAATCGCCCTAATCGATTAAGGGAGGCTGGTAATCGATTAGAGGAAAGTTGAAACGTTTTGGACCTGAACCAGAGGCTTTGTAATCAATTATGGACCAAGGGGTAATCGATTAGGCAGAAAATAGAAGCTTGGTAATCGATTAGATGTCAAGGAGTAATCGATTAGGTAAGAACCAGAAGCTTACTAATCGATTATTTCAATCTTTGTAATCAATTATTTTGCTTAAAAACGCCCAGATTTTGCAGATTTTGTTTCAGAAGGCTGAAAATCTATTAAGTTATTCCTTAGAACATTTTGAACTTAATGAAACATAATCAGAATCATGTAATTATCAAAATCATCTATTTATTCAAACACAATTGGTTATATCAAGGATTCCTAATTCTCTCCTAATACGTATGAATTGATCTTTTGCTAGAGGTTTGGTGAATATATCTGCTAATTGCTTTGATGTCGAATCTCAATATGTTTGGTTCTTGAATGCATTACAGGATTCTTTGAAATATTTATAGCACTTGTGTTATCACATTTGAGAGGCACATGGTCTAACATAACACCAAAATCTAGAAGTTGTTGTCTCATCCAAAGGATTTGAGCACAACAACTACCAGCTGCAACATATTCAGCCTCAGCTGTGGATAGTGCAACACTTACTTGTTTTTTTGCTATGCCAAGAAACAAGAGAACTACCAAGTAAGTGACATGTTCCACTAGTTCTTTTCCTATCTAGTTTACATCCTGTAAAATCCGAATCTGAATATCCAACTAATGTGCATTCAACCCCTTTGGGGTACCATAAACTGACATTTGGAGTTCCAACAAGATATTTCATTATTCTTTTTACAGCAGTTAGGTGTGATTCTTTTGGACATAATAACACCCTATTTTAATAAATAATAAAAAATAAAACAGAGAAAATTTTGCACAATTAAAAACCAGAATAATCGGGCACAAAAGAAATAAGAGAAGAGAAGGCAAGAGGAATAAAACCGACTCAAGGAGGCTGACAATGGAAGAAGAAAAATGCTCAGGCTGTTCAAATAGCAACGTACACTCGCTCAAGTGAAAGCTACACTCGGCACTCACTCACTCCACTCGGCATTCCCGCACCCGGATTTCAGGGCTGGTTCACTCGGAAGGGTCCACTCTCTATTCACTCGGGTTGACCCTTAAACATACCAGCCCCATTCAGAAAACATAACGCATTCCACGACTTCACTCAATTGGACACTTATACGAACAACTCGGAAATGATTCCCATCGCCACTCACTTGGAATCTATGAAGACCTCTCACTCGAAATAATTTTCACCTCCTTTTCGCCACTCGGGGTATTTCACTCATTTTCACTCGGTAACCATAATCTTTCCTATTCTAGTTATCCTACTAAGTCAAGACTCACTCAGATTCCCTTGCTACTAATAATTTACTGCAATGGGGTCCACTTGGAGCCTTAGGTGTCACTTTTCTATCAGGAAACCTTCACTCGGCGGATTCTCACTTGGAAATTGTTACTTATTCTACACTCGGGAAAATCCTACCAGTTATCACTCGGAAAGTATCTAGATCAGTTCTCACTCGGTGTTCCATGCTCTCATTCGCTCGAAAATACTTAAACCCTTCGGCACTCAGAATAAATCACTGTCTCACTCCCCCCAATCAACTCTTAATCCCATTTCTACCCCTGGTTATACCAACCTCACACACTCAGTAAGTATGCATACATATATTACTCGGATCATTCACGCAATATAGAACAAGACACAGTATGATGGATAAAGAGAGGGATATAAATAAGTACAGGCACACGGTCTTGTCTTCTACCCAATAGGGTTCAAGTTCTAGTATAAAGAGACTACGACTGAAATACGAGCCGGCCAAGGCTTAACAAGACATATACACAGCATATACATAAACACATAATCTCCATAGTGCACCAGCACTTCACTCAGCATTCAGCTCCTCCTCCACTCCTCATTTCGAGAGATATTCACCAAAAAATTGCCACAGTAGGGGTGAGTATCTTAGATATTAAATGATAGATACTGACTCGGATTATCCTTAATCATGCAGCAATATAAAGTACATGGCTACTATCAAATAAACACAATACCAATTTAACCAGAACGTACTCATTCAACATTTCACGATCAGAGTCCGTCAGTCTCACTCGAATATATGCACATAACAATACAATGACATTCATAATTATTCACAGAACAGATTTCTATCGATATTAACAATAAATGCACACAGAATAATTCACTCGGTTCCGTATTCATATGTAATCATTTTTTGACGTTGCAACATAGACTCCCAGCCTTTTTATACATATCTCTCAGCTATCCATTCAGCTCCCAACTGCTTGGCCGTTTTACAGGTACCCAACTGTTTGCCCACAAGGTGACACCAACGCTCTCAGCGTCAACGAAGGTGTTCACGGGCAGTCCGAGTCCCACTCGGAGGCTACCTTGAGTCCCACTCGAAGGATTTCACAGCGTCCCATGCTTTTTAATTAACTGATGGTAGTGTCCCACACTACATGCTCCCAGCACAACGCATCCCATGCGCCACACGCGGATTCATCACACAACACAGAATTCTTATACACAACCTTTCACTCAACCATACATGCATCACATGCAATCGGTAATAAGCATTCTCAGAACTCAACATATTAGTCCTTCAGACATGCTTCTCATGCAATCAGTATCATAGCTCAAATAGATGAATACAACAACACACACGTCCCATGCAGTCGGTGTCAAGCAGTATCAGGATTCAATGAAGTAATCCAACAACACAAGCATATCATGCAATCGGTACTCAGCAGTATCAGGACTCAAACAACACATGCATCAGTGTGATATATTACCTGATTCACTACATCAACATTCAATCACATGCAGTCAGTAGTTTATATTCGTAACAACTTACATGTCACATAAACCACACGGTAATCATCATCAACAATTCAGCACACCCTTTCCATGCAATCATTCAACATTCTCAAAGCTATCAGCATGCATTTCAAGGACGGGACTAAACATGCAACACTCAGCTCTCACTCATCATGCACCCGGGTATTACACACTCCTCATGCAAGCACAACACATAAACAGAATACAAAAACAACAATCACCAGCACCCAGAACCCGTCCATAACCCATGCATTTAAAATATAAGGTACTCCCCCTACCAACTACGAAACTCCGAGAGACTCTTCCGCTTGGATGTTGGTCCTCTACCTTGCTTCTTCGCTCGTTACTTCCACTCGTTCGGCCTCCTCTTGAACACTGTTGTCTTCCATGATTGACTCAGGAACAGGGGCTGTTTCTTCTTCCACTTTGACGATCGCCTTTCACTAGCATGAAGGAGCTCCGACTCCTCTACAGTAACGTTAATATGGCTTCCAAAAGCAGAAAATGGAAATAGAGAACAGGGAAGGAGAAGAAGAAGAACAAAGGAGAAGAGAAGAAGGAAGAAGAAGATAGAAGTTGCAGAGGGAAATCTGAAGGAATGAATGGCAAAGAGATCCATCGACCAATCATATATGCATGCACGAAGGAATGGAAAGGTGGGGTGGGGAAATGTGAGCAGCAGTCTGCTCACGTCACCCAGTCACCATCAGCAACAATCAATAGTTAAACACACTTAATCAGCCCTCATTTGATTAATTAAGTTAATGGTAATTAATAAATAATTTTCCACTTCTGATATTATTATTTTAATGGATTTGTTTCACCCGGTACTTTGTTTTAAATCGGGATGTTACAGTTCTCCCCTGCTCAAAAGAATTTCGTCCTCGAAATTCAATCGGTAACTCACCTTGATCAAACAACTCGGGGTACTGTTGCCGCATGGCATCCTCGCGTTCCCAGGTATAAGAGGTATACCCGTCCTGCTGCCATTCTACTTCAACTAGTTGCACATCCTTACTCCTTAAACACTTTACCGATCGGTCCACTATTCTAGTCGGTATAGTCACAGTGGTCAGGTCCTCCTTAATCTCCACTTCATCATTCGACATCGTGTGAGTGGAATCGTGTAAGTACTTCCTTAATTAAGATACATGGAACACATTATGCAATCGGGATAAGTGAGTCGGTAATGCCACTCGGTACGCTATAGGACCGATCCGTTCTAATACCTCATAAGGCCCAATGTACCGGGGGCTCAGCTTTCCACTTTTCAAGGCTCATCCGACTCCCTTGCTTGGTGAAGTCTTCAGAAACACCCTGTCTCTGACTGAAAATTCTAGCGGTTTGGTTTGTTTATCATGGTAGCTCTTCTGCCTATCCTGAGACGCCTTCATCTTTTCCCTTATCACTCGGATCTATTCTGAGGTTTGCTTCACAATTTCTGGTCCCAATAGCAGACTCTCACCCGATTCCGACCAACAAAGTGGGGTTCGGCATCTTCGACCATATAGTGCTTCGTAGGGTGCCATACCAATACTGTTGTGGTGGCTGTTGTTGTACGTAAATTCGATCAGGGAAAGGTACTGCTCCCAATCTCCACCGTGCTCCAACACGCACGCCCTCAGTAAGTCCTCTAAACTTTGTATCGTTCGCTCGGATTGTCCATCCGATTGGGGGTGGTAAGCGGAACTTAGCCAAAGCTTCGTACCCAATTCCTGGTGTAGGCTGGTCCAAAACTGAGACAAGAATCTAGGGTCCCTATCCGATACGATAGAAGTCGGCACACCATGCAGTCGGACAATTTCACGAACGTAAATCCGGGCTAACTTATGTAATGGGTATCTCATGTTCACAGGTAGGAAGTATGCACTTTTTGTCAGTCGGTCAACAATGACCCAAATCGCATCATGGCCCGCTCGGTTTTTTGGCAATCCCATGACAAAGTCCATGGCCATTGAGTCCCATTTCCACACGGGGATTTCCAAGGGTTGCAATGCACCGCACGGCTTCTGATGCTCAATCTTCGATTTCTGACAGGTAATACACCGAGCCACGTATTCTGCCACATTCCTCTTTAATCCAGGCCACCAGAATTGTGTCCTTAGGTCGTGGTACATCTTCGTGGTACCCGGGTGGATACTTAGTAGGCTTTTATGGGCTTCATCGAGCACCATTAGTAGGATTTTGTGGGCTTCATCGAGCACCATTCTTCTTAATTCTCCTCCACCCGGCACGTATATTCTGTTTCTCACTCGGGAGATCCCATCCGATCCCTCGGTCAAGAACAAGTCCTTTCCTTTGGCCTGAGCCTCCTTCATCTCAGCCAAGTAGGAATCTAACTGCTGTTGTTCATACACGGATCTCAGAAATTCATTGGCAATCCTTAACGTACCGATTGTTATTTTCTGAGAGGAGGGGATATCAACAAGCAAGTTCATGTCTCGGAACTGTTCCAATAACTCCACCTCCTTCACCATCATCACTGCTATATGGAGGGATTTCCGACTCAACGCATCAGCAACAATGTTTGCCTTACCTGGATGGTACTTTAGCTCGAAGTCATAATCCTTTAAAAATTCCATCCATCTCCTCTGCCTCATGTTCAGCTCCTTCTGGTCGAATAAATATTTGAGGCTCTTGTGGTCGCTGTAAACTTCGAATTTAGAACCGTACAAGTAATGCCTCCATATTTTCAATGCGAAGACCACAGCTGCTAATTCCAAGTCGTGGGTCGGGTAATGCTGTTCGTGAAGCCTCAATTGCCGAGAGGCATAAGCTATCACTCGGTCCTTTTGCATTAGCACGCATCCTAATCCGAGCCCCGACGCATCACAGTAAACCACGAAGCTCTCTTGCAAGTCAGGCAATGCCAATACTGGAGCGGTCGTCAACTTGTCTTTTAGCTCTCGGAAACTGCCCTCGCACTCGGAACTCCACACGAAGGGAACATTTTTCCGGGTCAATTTAGTCAGTGGCAAAGCTAGCTTAGAAAAACCTTCAATAAACCGCCTATAATAACCAGCCAGGCCTATAAAGCTCCTTATCTCTGAGATCGACTCGGGTCTCTCCCATGCCATTATAGCTGCCACCTTCGAAGGGTCTACCGAGACACCCTCCTTGGAAATCACATGTCCAAGAAAGTGGATCTTATCCATCCAGAAATCGCACTTCGAAAATTTTGCAAACAGCTGCTTCTCCTTCAAGACTTGAAGTACCGCTCGGAGGAGTTCTTCATGCTCTTCAGAGGTCTTGGAGTAGACTAAGATATCATCGATAAAAACTACTACGAATCGGTCCAAGTACGGGTGGAATATGCTGTTCATGTAATTCATGAATATGGCAGGTGCATTTGTTACGCCGAACGGCATCACTACATACTCGTAGTGGCCATACCGAGTCCTAAAGGCAGTCTTAGGAATATCCGAGTCCTTTACCCAGATTTGGTGGTATCCCGACCGTAAGTCAATCTTTGAGAAGACTAAAGCACCACGCAGTTGGTCAATCAGATCGTCGATCCTGGGCAACGGGTATCGGTTCTTAATTGTGAGTTTGTTTAGCTGGCAGTAATCTATACATAGTCTCATGCTGCCATCCTTCTTCTTAACAAGTAGCATAGGTGCGCCCCATGGTGATACACTCGGCCTAATGAATTGTTTACCGAGTAACTCATCCACCTGCTTCTTCAGCTCAGCCAATTCTGTTGGGAACATTCTATAAGGTGTACTGGAGACTGGCTCGGCTCCAGGGATCAGGTCAATAGAGAACTCAACTTCTCTAGTTGGAGGGACACCCGGCACATCATCCGGAAACACCTCTGGGAATTCACAAACAGTCAGAATTTCATTCATTCGGGCTCTACTCTCACCCTTAGTTAGACAAAGCATCATAAATAGCTGAGATATACCTTGCACCATATAGTCCTCATTGCTTTGCCTCGGAAAAATTATCCTGCGGTTTCTACAGTCTACCAACACCTTGTTGGCTGAAAGCCAATCTACACCGAGTACAATGTCGAGATCCTTTAAAGGCATGCACACCAAATCAAAGGTGAAACTCCGATCGCCCAATACAAACGCTACGTCTTTACACATCGATGATGTCAACACCTTAGTGCCAGTCGGATTGGCTACTTCCAAAGTCCGATCCATATACACAGTCGGCAACTTTAAACGTCTTACACACTCATCAGCTATAAAAGAATGGGTGGCTCCCGAATCAAAAACTACATTAAGCGTATATCTACCGAGCGAGCACTTACATTGTACCAAGTCATTCGCTTGCACAGTATCTTTTGCGTTGATGGCGTAGACTCTTCCCACCGCTGGTTATTCAGTATTTCTTTGTCGGTTACTTGGAGCAAGCATCATGTTTCCTCTGGCTCTGCCGCCTCTGCCCCCCGGTCCTTGACTATCGTTCCCATGGTTCCTCTCTTGGAAACCTCCCAGACGCATATTGGTGTTTGCTTGACGGAGTTGGGGGTAGTCAGGGCGAATGTGCCCCTTCCTATTACAATGGAAGCACACCATCTCATCATCGTTGTTGCAGTCTCGAGCGTAATGATTTCCTCCGCACTTAAAACATTTTCCGTTCCCTATAACTGGTCATCTTTCTTGCTGGCTCTGACCCCTAAATCTGGAAAAAGGTCTGCCCCTGCCAGCGTTGTTCGGCCTCTTGAAGCGGGATTGCTGGGGCTTCAAGTAATGGTCTGCTTTGCTGCTCTGGCCCGAGCGGGCCTTGTCGTCCTCTTCAAATATTCTACACTTATTCACCAATACAGGGAAGCTCCTAATCTCTTGGTATCTGCTGGCTCTTTTAATGTCTGATCTCAATCCGTTCTTAAATTTAAGGCATTTAGAACTCTCCGTTCCAGGTTGCTTGAAGGGTGGGTAGAATAAGCACAGTTCTTCAAATCTAGCTTTGTACTCCTCCACAGACATGGAGCCCTATTTTAATTCCATGAATTCAAGTTCCTTCCGACTCCTGATTGTGTCGGGGAAATATTTCTCTAAGAAGCATGTCTTGAAATTTTCCCAGGTCAGCTGGGTATCAGCATCAATCAATCGGTTTCTGGCGATTTTCCACCAGTTCTTTGCTTTGTCCCGCAGCATGTACACTGTGCACTCCAACTTCTGGGCCTCGGTACAGTGAAGACCCCCAAAAATCCTCTCTAACTCCTGAGTCCATTTATAAGCTGCCACGGGGTTACGTCCTCCCTGAAACTCGCTCGGCTTCCTCTTCAGAAAGCAGTCCAACACTTGGCCATCTTCAGCTCGAGGCTGGCCCTGCCTCTCGAACACGTCCGCAAAATGTTGGAATGCCGTGGCTATGGCCTCCATGCTTTGACGATTTGCCATGACTTATCCTGAAATTAACACCCCTTGAAGGATAAGTTTACAAGGTCACATTCTTCCGATCAGATCTCAACGTCAATCATATTCAATTAGAATATCACAATAATGATGACCATTCGGTCATAACACATACAACTACTTACACTCGGTAAGCACACCTTGGCCTTGGACTTTTCGGTCTGCTCTGATACCAAAATATAACACCCTATTTTAATAAATAATAAAAAATAAAATAGAGAACATTTTTCACAATTAAAAACCAGAATAATCGGGCACAAAAGAAATAAGAGAAGAGAAGGAAAGAGGAATAAAACCGACTCAAGGAGGCTGATAGTGGAAGAAGAAAAATGCTCAGGCGGTTCAAATAGCAACGTCCACTCGCTCAAGCGAAAGCTACACTCGGCACTCACTCACTCCACTCGGCATTCCCGCAGCCGGATTTCAGCGCTGGTTCACTCGGAAGGGTCCACTCTTTATTCACTCGGGTTGGCCCTTAAACATACCAGCCCCATTCAGAAAACATAACGCATTCCACGACTTCACTCAATTGGACACTTATACGAACAACTCGGAAATGATTCCCATCGCCACTCACTCAGAATCTACGAAGACCTCTTACTCAGAATAATTTTCACCTCCTTTTCGCCACTCGGGGTATTTCACTCTTTTTCACTCGGTAACCATAATCTTTCCTATTCTAGTTATCCTACTAAGTCAAGACTCACTCAGATTCCCTTGCTACTAATAATTTACTGCAATGGGGTCCACTTGGAGCCTTAGGTGTCACTTTTCTATCGGGAAACCTTCACTCGGCGGATTCTCACTCGGAAATTGTTAATTATTCTACACTCGGGAAAATCCTAACAGTTATCACTCGGAAAGTATCTAGATCAGTTCTCACTCGGTGTTCCGTGCTCTCATTCGCTCGGAAATACTTAAACCCTTCGACACTCAGAATAAATCACTGTCTCACTCCCCCCAATCAACTCTTAATCCCATTTCTACCCCTGCTTATACCAACCTCACACACTCAGTAAGTACGCATACATATATTACTCGGATCATTCACGCAATATAGAACAAGACACAGTATGATGGATAAAGAGAGGGATATAAATAAGTACAGGCACACGGTCTTGTCTTCTACCCAAGAGGGTTCAAGTTCTAGTATAAAGAGACTACGACTGAAATACGAGTCGGCCAAGGCTTAACAAGACATATACACAGCATATACATAAACACATAATCTCCATAGTGCACCAGCACTTCACTCGGCATTCAGCTCCTCCTCCACTCCTCATTTCGAGAGATATTCACTGAAAAATTACCACAGTAGGGGTGAGTATCTTAGATATTAAATGATAGATACTGACTCAGATTATCCTTAATCATGCAGCAATATAAAGTACATGGCTACTATCAAATAAACACAATACCAATTTAACCAGAACGTACTCATTCAACATTTCACGATCAGAGTCCGTCAGTCTCACTCGGATATATGCACATAACAATACAATGACATTCACAATTATTCACAGAACAGATTTCTATCGATATTAACAATAAATGCACACAGAATAATTCACTCGCTTCTGTATTCTCGTGTGATCGGTTTTTGATGTTGCAACGTAGGCTCCCAGCCTTTTTATACATAGCTCTCAGCTATCCATTCAGCTCCCAGCTGCTTCGCCGTTTTACAGGCACCCAACCGTTTGCCCACAAGGTGACACCAACGCTCTCAGCATCAATGGAGTTGTTCACGGGTATTCTGAGTCCCACTCGGAGGCTACCTTGAGTCCCACTCGAAGGATTCCACAGCGTCCCACGCTTTTTAATTAACTGATGGTAGTGTCCCACACTACGTGCTCCCAGCACAACGCATCCCATGCGCCACACGCGGATTCATCACACAACACAGAATTCTTATACCCAACCTTTCACTTAACGATACATGCATCACATGCAATCAGTAATAAGCATTCTCAGAATTCAATATATTAGTCCTACACACATGCTTCTCATGCAATTAGTATCATAGCTTAAATAGATGAATACAACAACACACGCGTCCCATGCAGTCGGTGTCAAACAGTATCAGGATTCAATGAAGTAATCCAACAACACAAGCATATCATGCAATCGGTACTCAGCAGTATCAGGACGCAGACAACACATGCATCAGTGTGATATATTACTCGATTCACTACGTCAACATTCAATCACATGCAGTCAGTATTTTATATTCGTAACAACTTATATGTCACATAAACCACACGGTAATCATCATCAACAATTCAGAACACCCTTTCCATGCAATTATTCGACATTCTCAAAGCTATCAGCATGCATTTCAAGGACGGGACTAAACATGCAACACTCAGCTCTCACTCATCATGCACCCGGGTATTACACACTCCTCATGCAAGCACAACACATAAACAGAATACAAAAACAATAATCATCAGCACCCGAAACCCGTCCATAACCCATGTATTTAAAATATAAGGTACTCCCCCTACCAACTACGAAACTCCAAGAGACTCTTCTGCCTGGATGTTGGTCCTCTGCCTTGCTGCTTCGCTCGTTACTTCCACTCGTTCAGCCTCCTCTTGAACACTGTTGTCTTCCACGATTGACTCAGGAACAGGGGCTGTTTCTTCTTCCTTTCGACGATCGCCTTTCACTAGCATGAGGGAGCTCTGACTCCTTTGCAGTATCATCAATGTGGCTTCCGAAAGCAGAAAATGGAAACAGAGAGCAGGGAAGGAGAAGAAGAAGAACGCAGGAGAAGAGAAGAAGGAAGAAGAAGAGAGAAGTTACAGAGGGAAATCTGAAGGAATGAATGGTAAAGAGATCCATCGACCAATCATATATGTATGCACGAAGGAATGGAAAGGTGGGGTGGGAAAACGTGAGCAACAGTCTGCTCACGTCACCCAGTCACCATTAGCAACAATCAATAGTTAAACACACTTAATCAGCCCTCATTTGATTAATTAAGTTAATGGTAATTAATAAATAATTTTCCACTTCTGATATTATTATTTTAATGGCTTTGTTTCACCCGGTACTTTGTTTTAAATCGGGATGTTACAGACATGCTTGATATCTTGCACATATACAAATAGCAAACATGATGTCCGACTTACTTGCGGTTAAGTAAAGTAAGGATCCAATTATACCTCTATATTTTGTAAGTTCAACATCCTTACCCTTCTCATCCTTGTCCAAATAGCATGAAGTTCCTATAGGTGTGGCAATGTCATTTGCCTTGTCCATGTGGAATTTCCTAAGCAATTCTTTGCAATACTTTGATTGACTAATGAACGTGCCTTCATTAGTTTGCTTGATTTGTAGTCCAAGGAAGAAAGTAAGTTCCCCCATCATGGACATCTCAAATTCTTCCTGCATTAACTTAGCAAACTCTTTGCACATTGACTCATTAGTAGCACCAAAGATTACATCATCAACATATACTTGCACCAATAGTATGTCATTCTTTTTGTGCTTTATGAATAATGTTGTGTCAACCTTTCCTCTTTCAAAGTTGTTTTCTAAAAGAAATTTGCTCAATCTTTCATACCAAGCTCTTGGAGCTTGTTTTAAGCCATACAAGGCTTTCTTTAGTCTGCAAACATGTTTTGGAAATTGGTAGTTTTCAAAACCTGGAGGTTGATCAACATACACTTCCTCTTGAATATAACCATTCAAGAAAACACTCTTGATATCCATTTGGTACAATTTAAAGTCCTTACAACATGCAAAGGCTAATAATAATCTAATAGCTTCTAGCCTAGCTACGGGAGCATACGTTTCTTCATAATCAATGCCTTCTTCTTGATTATAACCTTTAGCTACTAGCCTAGCTTTATTCCTAGTAATTATGCCATTTTCATCTAATTTATTCCTAAACACCCATTTTGTTCCTATTATTTAGTGATCATTGGGTCTTGGCACTAATTCCCAAACTTCATTTCTTTTAAATTGATTCAATTCTTCTTGCATGGCCAACATCCAATGTTCATCAATAATAGCCTCATCAATGCATTTGGGTTCTATTTGTGATACAAAGGCTAAATGATTACATGCATTTCTAATGGCGTTTCGAGTACTTACACCTTTAGTCATTTCACCTATGACTTTATCTAAGGGATGGTCCTTCAAAGTGATCCATTGTTGTGGTTCCTCATGTTGTGTTGTATCTTTGTCTTTGTTCTCTTCTTCCTTGTTATTCAAGGTTAATTCTTGAAGAGTACCTACAATATCATCAACATCTTTCTTCCTCGGGGAGTTATGGAGATTCTCATCAAATTTGACATGAATGTACTCCTCAATGGTGTTTGTTTGTTTATTAAAGATTCGATAAGAATTGCCTCATCAGCTTTAGCATCAAACTTTCCTAGATCATCTTTTCCATTATTGAGCACAAAGCATTTACATCCAAAAATATTAAAGTATGAAATGTTGGGTTTTCTTCCCTTGTAAAGTTCATAGGGGGTTTTCTTTAGGATATGCCTTATTAAACATCTATTCATAACATGACAAGCGGTATTTACCGCATCAGCCCAAAAATGTTTCACAATGTTATTTTCATTTAACATGGTTCTTGCAAGTTCTACTAAGGATCTATTTTTCCTATCAACTAATCCATTTTGTTGTGGAGTTCTAGGAGCTGAGAAATTGTGATTGATACCATGTTTTTCGCAAAATTTTTCAAAAGATTGGTTTTCAAATTCTCCCCCATGATCGGTTCTAATGGATGCAATTTTAGAATTTTGCTCATTTTGGATAATCTTAGCAAGTTTCTTAAATGCATGATATGCTTCATTCTTATGAGCAAGAAATAAGGTCCATGTATATCTAGAATAGTCATCTACAATTACTAGACTATAGTAATTACCACCAAAGCTTTTGATTTTGGAAGGTCAAAATAGATCCATGTGCAAAAGTTGTAAAGGCTTTTGGGTGGAAACAATGTTTTTAGATTGAAAGGATGCCTTTACTTGTTTTCCCTTTTGACGTGCATCACAAAATTTGTTTTCAAATTTAAGCTTTGGTAAACCAATTACTAATTCTTTAGAAACAAGTTTATTCAAATGGTCTACATGTATATAAGCTATTCTTCTATGCCATAGCCAAGTTTCATCCTCTCTAGTCATGAAGCATTGTACATCATTTGAGGACAAACTATCCATATCAATCATGTAAATATTATCAATTCTTTGACCTACAAACTTGCTTTCCTTATTAATCTTATGTTCAATTATGCAACAATTTGATTCAAACAAAACTCTATATCCTTTGTCACATAATTGACTAATGCTAAGTAAATTGTGTTTGAGGCTTTCAACATACAATACATCACTAATAGAAGTAGAAGAATTTTTACCAATGTTTCCAATGCCTAGGATTCTTCCTTTGGTGTTGTCTCCATAGGTCACACTTCCTTTTCTTTTGGGAGTGAATGAGGTGAATTTACTTATGTCTCCCGTCATATGCTTTGAACACCCACTATCCAAATACCAATGGTTGTTGCTTGCCTTGAAGCATACCTCATTATCTTCTTCTTGGTGATTGGCCATTAAACAAAGATTCGCTTCTTTGTTTTCGGACTCATCGGAACTACTTACATCGTTTTCATCCCAAGTAATGTAAGCTCTTCTTCTTCCTCTTTTCTCCTTATTCTTTTTCTTTAGATTTGGGCAATCTACTTTGAAGTGCCCTTCTTTTCCATATTCAAAACAATTTGGTGAAGAAGAGGATTCATTAGAGATTGGTTTCTTACCTTGGGGTTTGAAGTTCTTTTGGAATTGTTTTTCATGAACTTTCCAAACCTCTTCACAAACAAACCAAATTCTTCTTCTTCGTCAAGGTCACTACATGATTCTTCTTCATGTATAGAGGTTGCCTTGAGAGCTAAGCCTTTCTTCTTGGAGGATTTTTCTTCTTCCTCCGCTTGCTTCAACACTCTTAGTTCTTGCTCTTGCTCTTGTAGTTTTCTGAAGAGTGTGACAGGTGACATTTCATTGATACCTGGGGATTGTTTGATGGCGGTGACGAGTGGTTGCCATTCCCTGCTAAGAATTTTCAAGACTATGTGCACAAGTTCTTTGTTAGTGTAAACTTTACCAAGAGTAATGAGATGATTAATTATAAGAGTAAATCTCTTTTGCATTTCTACTATGGTTTCCCCTGAATTTATTCTAAAACTTTCATATTGGCTAGTCAAGGTACTGATCTTGGAGTCTTTTACATCACTAGTACCTTCATGAGTTACTTGTAAAGTATCCCACATTTCCTTAGCGGATTGACAAGTCATTATTCTAAAAAATTCATCGGGACCTAATGCCATAGTGATGAGATTTTTAGCCTTATATGTGTATTGCACTTTCTTCTCCTCATCACCTGTCCATTCTTCCATAGGTTTTTCAACATTTTTATCATTGACAGTATGCATGGGTGTATAAGGACCATTTTCAATGGCACTCCAAATTCTTTAATCGATAGATTGAATAAAGATTTTCATTCTATCCTTCCAAAAGGCATAGCCTTCCCCATTGAAAGCGGGAGGTCTATTTACGGCACCACCCTCGGGAAAAAGGTTTTGAGAACTTGAGGCCATCTAATCTCTTGAAGCTGTTAAGCTTGATCTACCAAGAGTCAAGCTCTGATACCACTTGTTATTCAAATGGCCTCAATACTCAAGAGGGGGGTGAATTGAGTTTTTAAAACTTTGCTTGGAATGTTCTTGAACTTGATTCTTTTATCACAAGTTTATAAGATTATGCAAAATAAGTTTAGTTTAAGGAGATACGCAATGCACAACAAGGTTTAAATAGCTTAGACAAATTATCAAACACTTGGTGTGCAATATCCAATATTGACCAAATCAAGCAAGCTAAAATATGCAAACCGTAATCAACCAACATAAATCGATCAAGAGCAATATATGAAAGTAAAAGAGTAAGGGAGAAGAGATTGCAAACCGATTTAACGAGTTCCACCAACCCGATGTACGTCTCGCCTCTAAGCAACCCACTTAGAGGATTTCCACTATTGTAGATTAGAGATACAACTTTGAGCAATTACGGTTTCCTAGTGTCCCACACTCAAGAACCCAATCCTCACAAGTACAAGGGCAATCCACCCAATCTTGCAATCTCACAATATCCCAAAGGTTGAACGCCAACCTTTGTAACCACTCAACCTAGAGTGAATAACCACTCAATCCTAGAGTGAACTTTGGTGTTTGATGTTTGTGTTTAGAAGCAAAAATACTCTCTCAAAAGAGTGGATAAGCAAGTGATAGCTCACACAAATTCTAACTCTTAAAAGGAGAGGATATACAAATGAAATCTCAAAATATACAAGAGTAAAAACTTACTAAGCACCAAGAATGATTGTAGAATTGATTTCTTTTTGTTCCTTGTTGTTCTCTTACTACTACAAATATTGTGCTTGTGTTTCCCTTGCATTTATAGAGCCTTGGAGCAGCTTAAGAGACCTTCTAGCCGTTACATGTAGTGGGCATCTGAGAAATGATGGAAAAATAAGCTGGTTTCCCACTAAAATGTGTTTTACCACTATCGTAATCGATTAGCCTCAAGCTGTAATCGATTACACTTTGAATTTTTCTATCCAGTTCATGCTGTAATCGATTAGCATTCACCACCTAATCGATTGGCTTCAAGTCAGAACCCTGGTAATCGATTATGACACTTGGGTAATCGATTAGTGTCGTTCCAGTAGCTCTGTAATCGATTGCCTGAGGTCTTGTAATCGATTAGCGTATGTTCCTGATACATTTAATTCAAAACAAAAGCTATCTAATCGATTAGCTGTGTCTCTCTAATCGATTAGCTACGCTATTTTTGCAGGTCTGATGCTGAATCTTGTTTTTACAAGATATTCTTCAAGATTCCTTTATCATTATCAAAATCCTTGAACCTGTAATCATATTCAAACACATGAAGCTATTGAGATGCTAAGTATGTGAATAAAATGCCTTGAGGGGCTTGTACATAATTGTATGTTATTGATTGAGAATGTCAAATTAAAATATAACACTATATGAGAGGGTGAGATATCCTTGCGAGGTTGTTTGGCATATGCATTATTGCATTTTACATTCATGGCATGGCGTAACATTGAAATATGGTTGCGATCACAGTGATGAAAGATCCTGCAGGATTCTATGAATGGAGTACCCCTTGCGAGGTGGGAAACCAACTTGATGATGATATAATATTGAGCCGGTGGTTACGATCACCTGGTTACTGAAATGAAAAAGGGCTTGCGAGTTCCTATGATGCCCGTGGTTGCGATCACAAGGCGGGAGTACCCTTTGCGAGGCGGGAAACCATTATGAATTATTGAACGTGGTTGCGATCATGAGAAAGCACCTTGCGAGGCTGCTAGAGGGAGTACCCCTTGCGAGGCGGGAAACCCAGGTGAATAAATGATACGGTGGTTGCGATCACCAAATGAAATGAAATGGATCCATTGCATATGCATTAAACAGTTGACATATGCATTAGCCATAGGTGCATGGAATTTGAGTTGGGATGACCACGAGAAATGAGAAACCCCTTGCGAGGAGGAATTGAGTAAAGATTTAATGAATTCGTGATGATAATTTGTGAATGCCCTTGTTGATAAGTGGCAATGTGATTGTGTATGTGCTTGTGCTTGCTTATATTATGAATTGTGTTTCATGAGGCTTGTATACCTATTATACCAATGTGATGATGATTAAATGATGAATTGACGGTTTTATAGCAAAGCACACATGATGAAAGAATGCATGTACACTTAATCACAATATATGTATATTCGTCATTTTGAATGTATAACTCACTCTCCCATGTGTTCTCCTTTTTAGCATTGCGATGCAGGTTGCCATGGGACGAGTTTGGATTTTAAATTGAAGTTTTAGGAAGGTAAATAGTGGTAGTGGAAATGCCTTGGCCGGCATCATTTTTGAATTGTAATGTAATGAATAAATTGTATATGATGATATTGATGTTTTAGTGATTTTGGTCATGTATAAGATAATCGTGGATGCATAAATGGTGAACTTATATAATAGTACAAAAGTGATGATTTGATGAGTAGTTGAGGAATTGAACTTGAACAATATACATTGATGATAATGGTGTTTGGATTAATATCAATAGGTGAATAAGTAGGCCAATTATGAGATATGGGTAGTGTTGATAGTTGGGGCATGACCCCGAACTTATATGCATCTTTATATTTATATCTTAGGCATTGCATGTGTCTGTTGTAAGTCGATAAATGTGTTAGGACCTAATAGGTTGATATTAGGTGATTGCATGCTTGCCGAGCCTTTTCTCATATCGCCATATATGGGACTAGGCGTTTGCCCGGTATACACATTCTTCTCCCACTGTAAACTTTACTATTTTGTATACTGTTATGGGCGAATTAACTATCGATCCAGTCATAGGTTGATAAATCTCACTTTTTAGTTCTCTGTGGTTCAGATCTTGATGTAGTCAAGATGGTGTTTAGAAACTATTTCAAACATGAAAAATTTTCTCGCATTTTTATTAATTATTATCTTGATTACATCAGGATCCGAGTCCAGAAAACCCGGGGTATTACCGATACCGGAGTAGACTTCATCTAAATAAATATCTAATATTTATTCTTTCTAGCATGGCCATGCATTTCCTTAGTCTCACTTCATCAAGTGGCCTGTAGATATCACTCTTGTCACAAAGGAGAGACAAATCCCATCTACATCACTCATATCCCTTTGCATAATTTGTTCATTACCTAATCAGAACCTTTATAGTCCTCTTGTTATAGAAGACGTTTGATTGTATTAAAACAACAAACTCCTTGTGTAGGAATCGTTTATGACATTCATGGAACGATCCATGCAACGTTCTCATGGTGGTTCTATCCAGTATATCATTACTATTAATGTGTACCCGTGTGAAGACTTGATATCATCTATATCCATTATCTGTGAGATCAGATCATCAGTATACTCACACACTAGTCTAAATGTATTTACATGTCCCCACATAAATACTTGACTAGAGACATTTTAGGAATAACTCTCAAATGACCTATTACTCCAAGCATAAATAAAGGCTATTAAACTATTTAACAAAAAATGCCTTATACAAAATGATGCGTCCTATATAGGCTCTTAGTGCATATTTCTAGTAGCATCAACTACGATGTTCCTTCAGGATGCAGAGATTGTCGTGTTTCTATCACTGCTGAGGTGCTTCAGAATCTACCTGCTCCCTTCTTCACTGCTGACGATCTTGTTTCCAATTTCACGAACAAAGGTTTGTCTGTGGATGAAATTGTGACACTTTTAGGGGCACATTCAATAGGTGTGTCATACTGTTCCTCATTAATCAAGCGTCTATATTCATTCAGTGACACCAATCTGTTAACCAAGTGGCCTCAAGTACTCAAGAGGGGGGGGGGTGAATTGAGTATTAAAAAAATTTTACTTTGAATGCTTTTGAAGTTGATTCTTTAGTTACTATGTTTATTGAAGATGATAAACTTAATGGCAAGTAGTAACAATTTATACACAAGACAAAATAATAAGCACTTAAAAGATCTAAGTAATATTCAAGAAATGGAATCCAATTAATCATAACACTATTTATGGTACTTAGAAAGATTTTAAATTAATTCAAGAATATTACTTAAAGCTAATTTCAACAGTGTTAATCGAAATAATTTACAACTTAATATAACATGCACTTAGTCCAAATTAATTGTCAATAATACAATAAATCAAAGCAAGTTAAGTGCACAAATTAAATGAGTTTAGGGAAGAGAGATTTGCAAACCGATATATACGAGTTCCACCACACCGGTGTACGTCTCGCCTTTAAGCAACCCACTTAGAGGATTTCCACTATTGGAGATTAGAGATACAACTTTGAGCAATCGCGGCTTCCTAGTGTCCCACACTCAAGAACCCAATTCTCACAAGTACAAGGGCACCCCACCCAATCTCTCAATCTCACAATTTACAAGGTTGAAAACCAACCCACAACTCTAAGATTTTTGGTGTTTAAGTGTACAAGAATAACTCTCCAAAAGAGCGGATATACAAATTTAAGCTCTAACAAAATGGTAACTCTTAAAGAGAGGATATGCAAATTTTAGCTCACTCAAAATATTTTCCTCACAAGCTTACTCTCAAAATAATATTTCAAACAAAAATTAAAACAGGGAGTAATTTGACTAAGAAAAGAAGAAGTGAACGCTGGAGGAGAAGAGAGAAAGCAAGAGTTATTTTCGTTGCTGGGATGTTTTAACCCCTCATTTCCTTCCTCTATTTATAGTAGCTGAAGGTATGATTTTTACAATTAAAGAATCATAGTGGAGCATGGTGTCGTTGCATTCTTAATTCCCTGCAGCATGGAGTGGTTTGGTGGAGCATGGTTCTTCGAGTGTGAAATTGGTAGTGTGATCCATAATTTGCGTAGTGCGATCTGTGCTATCTCTATTTAAATTTAAACTGAATAAGTCGTTCAATGAATTGATTCCCAGCGTGAATTTTGCCCCTGATACAACATGTGAATCGATTCCTTGAAGGAATGAATCGATTCCTTCGTGAGATACACAGCCATGAATTGATTCTTTAAGCTTTGAATCGATTCCCTGGGCAAGCAAGAACATGTGAATCGATTCCTTTTAGGGATGAATTGATTCCTACCATTCAAAATGTAATCTTGGACCTAATAATTCGTGTGAATCAATTCCTCTTGGTATTCATTGTGTCATGAATCGATTCATGTTATGCAAAATATAATTCTGGACCTTTCTTTAAGTGGGAATCGATTCATGTGGCCTTGTGTTGCTTCATGAATCGATTCATGAACCTGTTGCATGATTTCTTATGCTTTGTTTTACCCATTTGAATACTCGATTGCGTACGGTTTGGTTTCTTTGATACTTGGCATTTTTGTTGTTCATATTTTACTTATGCCTTGACTCAAGTCCTTTTGTTGTTCATTTAAATTGATAGCTTGATCTTCATGAATTGATTCTTAATTAATCGCTTTGCACAACATCCTTAATATATCTTCATTTGTTGTATCATTATCAAAACCTACATCAACGTATAAATACACAATCCCCAAGACCCTTTATTGGACCCTTCGTATGCTCAAATGTTGAAAGCAAAGTATTCTCCACCAACAGTAAGTAACACGGACCCTATGGTGGATCTAGTTACTTCCATACTAATTCGTTTGGACAATAAGTACTATGAGGGAATAGTCAACCACTGTGGCTTGTTGACTTCTGACCAAATGTTGTTGAGCAATGAAACCAAAAAGGAAACGGTAAAGAAAAATGCTTACTATAGTTCAAGTTGGATTCAGAAGTTTGCCCAGGTAATGGTGCACATAGGTTTCATCCAAGTGCTCACTGGCTCTGATGGTGAGATCAAGACCCGTTGAAGCCTTGTTAATTAATTATATGTTTATCTTTTAATTTAATCACAATCATGTTCATTTGAAAGTTATTCTGTATTTGATTTGACACTTTATACATCTTGGTCATCACCTACATAAAGATGACCAATTCAAGTGTACATGTGGTTTCTTCTTTGAATTTGTTTTTATTGGATAGTTTTTTCCTTATATTTGAATTATGTTGGATGCATTACAAGTTTTATAATTGGATATAAGTTTGATTATTGTATTCTATTTTTGCACCATGTAACATCCTAAATTTTAAATAGAGGGTTAAATCAAGGAAATTAAATACTAAATAATTAAAGGTAAATTATTTAATGTCCCAATATATTGAAATTGATTAAGTTAAGAAGTTTGGGGATTGTTGGCAAATTATGGAGACCGGTTAAGCTGAAAATAAGCCCGGTTGAAATATGGGTGTCAGACTAAGTGTCTCGGAATAAGATGATACTGGTCAGGGCTGTAGAGAATAATATTGGGAATCCGAACATATATTCGGAATAATTTTTAGATGAAGTATTGAGCTTGAACGATGAGCCTGTTGGTCATAAAACGATAAATCTTTAATGAGTGATTAAAATTTAAAACATATGAGCCCAAATTTCCTTTCCTTTTCCACGTGAATGCTGAAGCAATTGGGAAAAATAATTCACTTCTTCTCTTCTTCATCTCTTCCTCATTTCTTCTCCTACTTTCTTCTTCTTCCAAAGCCCTAACTTTGAGTGGTGAGTTTCTCCTCCATTTTCGTTTTAAAGAAGCTAGGAAGAGAACCATTGGAGCTGAATTCCTCTTCCTCTTCTCCATTTTCACAGCCCTCTTTTTCTCTGCTTGGAACCCATTTCGTTTTGGGTGTGAGGTAAGTCCTTTCACCATTTTTGGAATGGATTGATGATGATGTTATGGGGTATTATGATTTGGAGAGGAGATGCATGTGCATGGGTGTTTATTAGAGCATTTAATGCTTATGCCCTAGAATAGGTCATCATAAATGTGTGTATTTATGAAGAGATAATGGTAGTTGGTGTATTAATGATGGTAGAGAACGAGGATTCATGGTGTATTAATGAAGGTGGATGGGTTTTGGAGGAAACCCTAACCTTGAAGTTGGGGGAAAATAGTTAAAGTTAGTTTAAGAATGTGTTTAATGGAGAAATATATGTCGTTGAGGAGTTTTATGAAGATTGGGGATAGGGTTGTCTTGTAACTCTTGAATTTAATGATGGTGGCTTAATGGGAAGGAATTCCCGAAGCCTAATAAAGAATAAAAATGATATCCACAACATGTCTAACACATGTTGTGACATTATAAATATGAATATGACTAAATAGAATTGAATTGATGACTTGAGTAGTTGATTGATTAAGGTTTTACATGAATGTGAATGTAGGACCTATTCCGAATGACGAGGCGGGATCGTCTTATCAACCGGAATTCTTCTCTTGAGGTAGGAGAGGAGTCTAAGTTCTAAATGCATGGATTTGAATGTTAATTGATTGTGGTATGTAGTGTTATGCATGTTAGCCTTGCTTGAATGTTGTAAGAAATGATGATTTGTGGTGTGATGTAATTAATATGTTTGGAAACATGCTTTTGTGCATTTAGAATATTCATGGTATGTTATGTTAAGTTGTGTTTACCATGAATATGACATGAATGATAAAGTTGTTTGTTGAGATTGAGAATAAAGAGAATGCCACCTAAAGATTTAAATTATTGTGAACAACCAATGTTAATAAAAGCTTGTGGTGATGTTAATAATGGTGTTGATGATATTGGATGATGAGGGACATGTATACGATGCATAGAGTGAGAAATGCATATGATCTGCATTTACATCCATGGCATATTATATAGCCGCCTTTGTGGAACATTAGGGGAGTTCCCTCGGCCGACCCAGTGGGAGGGTGGCTCGGTGCATGAGCAAGTTGTATTTTCCCCTATGACTTAGTGTAAAGTCACGAAGCCACCCATGTATTGCTTCGGGGAGCTGCATGTGACCGACCCTTGTGGGGGGTGGCTCTTGATGAGCAGGTGACCCCGGTGGTCTTTATGATCACAGCCGCCATGATTTAATATCTGGCCGGCCCGCAACACCATATGTTGATATGTTGAGTACCGCGGTCATGGTGAAAATGACCTGGTGTTGCAAGATGGGCGATGTAACACCCTAATTTTGATAAATAATAGACCCGAAAACAGGAAAATGTTTCCACAAAAACAGCCACTGGACGATCGACATAAAAAGAAGAGGAAGACGAAGGAAAATAAAAGGGCCTTCATATGCATAGCAATCGGCGGAAGGGACAAGGCTTGAACCGACCCATTTGGTTCAACAAAACACATCAGCGCCTGGGTGAAATCCATGACAACACTGACTCGCTCAAGTGAGGCCCAACGCCACCTGAGCGAAATATGACAATGCAACAGCGGAACAAGGAGAGGCTCAAGCAAAGCCCAACACTAGCATCCACTCGCTCGGCGAAGTACCATTCGCTTAAGCGAACATCCCAGAAGCCTTCCCTGTGCACACACTCGCTGGAGCCAAGTCTAATTCGCTAGGGCGGACACAGGTACAAGGTAGTTCCTCACTCAGGTTTGGGACATATGTTTACCCGGTAAATCATCACGCTCATACTTCACTCGGGAATCCGCACAGCTCCTCATTCATCCATACAGGTCACAAGTATAAACCACTCGGGAAACGACTTCCCCAATTCTGCCACTCGGAATCCAGAACTCTTTCTCACTCGGAATATACACCCTAATCAAACATCACTCGACGCATCCCAACCTTAACACAATCGGGTCACATTACCTATCCACTATTCAGAATACATTCACACATTCACTTGGGAAATCAGGTAGTTAAGTCCCACTCGGTCTTATTCAAAACTCAACCAGTCAGCATACCGACCCTCACTCACTCGGATTTTACATCATTCACTCGGATTACTAAGACCTTACACTTAGGATCCATCCCACTCTAAACCATTACTCTAATTCCTCTCTCAGAAGGGGATCACTCAAGGTTTTCACTCGGGAATACAAACTCTTCCTCACTCGGGTTACCTATAATTTTCACTCGGAATCACTCAGCGTGTTCACTCGGAAAAGCCACCCAGTAGTCCTCACTCGGAACCATCAGCTTAACATTATTTCACTCATCAACAGCCCTCGAATCATTTAACAATACATTCCAGTCGAAAGACGCATCAAATCGGCATAAAGCACATACATATGAATATATGTTCCCAGAAATATAAATCTGCCCATAAATCTAATCTACCGACCTATGTACAGGAAACCACATACTCGGAATACTTATTACTTAACATTATACCTTTATCGCTATTCACAGTTCTACACAGTGACACACCATATCTATACTTGTCAAATCAGTCTTTATAAAAAAATATATTTAATCGTCATTTTACAAGAGAGCCGGCCAAGGCTACACTAACTGGGCATAATAAATGCATTACAAGCACTCCACAGTCAGAGTGCACTACACTCGGACTTGAGGCCCTAACATCCTTCCCGAGTCTGACCTGCACACACTGAAAGATGGTGTAGGGGGTGAGCATCTTAAATATTAAATGACAGATACCGACTCAGGTTGTCCCACAATTATACAACAATATGTATATATGCAATTATATGTGGCAACGATTAAAGTCAGAGCAATACCAACCAACCAGGACACACATCAGACTCTTATCGATCGGAATCCACCAGTTATCACTCGGCCTTATGCATGTATCAATTTAATAACATTAACATACAACCATCAGTGACATAATAATGCCTATGAATCGGAATGCACATATTGAACATTTCTCAATCAGAATTCAACAATTCTCACTCGGCTATATATACACAACTTTCAATAATATTAACATGCATTCATAGAACATAATTCACTCAGCATCCACAGCATGTGCACACGGAATAATTCACCCGGTTATGTATATTCATCATCTCATTAACATCATCATATGCATAATCAATTCCACTCAGCATCAGCAATACATATACATAAATTATTCACTCGGTTCTGCATTCATGTGTAATCAGTTTTTGACGTTGCAACGTAGGCTCCCAGCCTTTTTATACATAGCTCTCAGCTATCAATTCAGCTCCCAGCTGCTTGGCCATTTTACGGGTACCCAACCGTTTGCCCACAGGTGACACCATCGCTCTCAGCGCCAACGGAGGTGTTCACAGGCAGCCTGAGTCCCACTCAAGGTGATCCGGTCTCAATACCGGTATCCGATCTGCAAGACATATTTCAACGTCTTTGTCAAGACATCAACGTGTAACCGGTGTCATCGGTATACATCCGGACTGTAATTCCGTATCAGGCGTTCTCCTTATACCGGTTGTTCAGGATAACACCATGACACCGGACAACACACATGTCACTGTGCTAAAGACAAGGAACATTGCTACAGGGATCGATCAATAATTCCCTGCACTACGAGCCAAATTCTGCTCGCGGGGATGGTCAACTTGTTCCCTAATCCTAGTCTATATTCTCCATGCTCAATATAAAATAGCCACTTGACCCAATCATGCTGGTAAGTGCGCAATAAAATAATGCTAATGGGAGTTAGTGGTTCCCCACTAAAGAGTCCTTGAAAAATGAGCCAATCAGGTATATGAACTCATTTCATGAATGAAGTGAGGGATCTTCAACTGAATTTATGAACGATTACTCTCTGAAATACATTCCTTACTTGGAATATCATCACTGACTTGAGCGTCGGAGAATCTTTGCAGGTGACACCACCATTCGCCCACTTCAACGCGTTAGGTCGGTGTGAAGGATCTTCAGAACGTCCACTCAAGGACAACGGATATTTATACTGGATACTCATACATCCGGTCTTCTGCACAGTATTTGCATACTATTTGTGATTGACTTGAGTCTGGATCTCTAGACCCCGGTTCAGGACAGATCATTGGCACGCTCAGTGGGATGCGATAAAGTTATTCCCATATCCTTTGAAAGAGCAAGTAATCCACAATGGAAGGCGAAGCACAAGATTTCGTGGAGAATCAGCCTGAAGGCAGAGCCAACCCCAATGTCTTCAGGAAGCTCAACTTTGATTCTCATGGGGGCAGCTCAAAAAAGATAGTAACAGTGTCTAATCCTGATCCTCGTGATGAGCTGATTAGTCAACTCCAAAGGGAACTCGCTGAATTGCGAAAAGAAAGAAGGCAAAGCGAGGATAAGGAATCATCTCGCACATGACACACTCCCCATACAACTGATGGTGAAAAATCCACCACTCTCCAATACTCAAATATCCCTACGTTTGAGGGGAGAGAACAGACTCGTGATTCTGAAGATGAAGCTTCCCGAAGGAAGAAAGAGTCAACGACAGCATCCCCAGTGTCTTACAAGCTAAAATTTCGTTTTTCAAGGAGACTTATGAGCATCCACATCCCCAAGCACCTTCAAACTACTCAGCCACTTTCCATCGGAAAATACAATGGTGAAACTGATCCTACTAAGCACCTTGATGCTTATGTGTTTGAAGCCATGTACTTGGGGGCTGATGAAGATGTGATGTGTCGAATGTTCCCTCGAACGTTATCTGAGAAGGCCCTCGGATGGTTTAAAGGCCTACCTTCTGGATCCATAGATTCTTGGGCTGAAATGGCAGCTACTTTTGAGACCCACTTTGTCATCTCTAGAGATGTGCCCAGGACATCTCATACCTTGGCTCAGATTAAGCAAGGTGAAAACGAAGGCTTAAAAGATTTCTTGAAGAGGTTCTACAAGGAAGCAGCCCTGGTTCCTAACCTCATAGAGTCTATTAAGCTGCATATCGTTATTGAGGCGTTGCAGCCAGGATCAGCTTTTGCTCTTTCATTAGCAAAGAGCCCTCCAACAACTTTTGAGGAGTTCAGGAAAAAAGCCTCAAAGTACGTGAGTATAGAGATGCACTTGGAAGCCATAGCTGCAAAGAAAAAGCCATCAACGCCACCTTCCCAAACCCAGAAGGGTAAGGAGAAAACGAGGTCAGAACGCATGGAGAGGCCATTCACCAATCCTAAAGTTAATAACCATTCTCCCCGACCTCGAGAAAGGCATGTTAATTCCTTCAGCCATTATGCACAACTATCTGCCAAGCCATCTCAGATTTTGAGAGAGGTCGGATGGCCAGCTTTCAGCATATATGGCATCAGAAGACCAGCCCCTATGAAAAGACCAGGAAATCCCCGTAAGTATTGTGATTTTTATGAACAGAATGGTCATTCCACTGATGAATGCCAAGCTCTAAAGAACGCGGTTGAGACGCTGATTAGAGAAGGCAAATTAAAGCAATACCTGTTCAAAGAAAAATCCTTTGACAGAGTAGAGCGGAATGAGAAAAGAGAAAGGGATCCAGACGACGGGGATGACAATAACCGTAATCCGGTTAGAAAATTCTCTGCTTCAGAGAAACAAAAGGGTGTGATGACTGATGAAATAGCACACAAAGATAGCATGCCTCAGCAACAACGTCAAGGTCAGCGTGAAGTCATTGACATGATTGCTGGAGGATTCGCTGGAGGAGGAGCTTCAATTACAGCTCGTAAGAATCATCATAGAATGATTCTATCTGTGCAAGGGAAAGTCAAAGACAATCGCCCTTACAGAGGTGGGATTGAAGCTCCAACAATCTCTTTCTCCGACGAGGATTTTGGCCCAACCATTCCTGGTGGTGACGATGCTGTGGTCATCACTGCAGTGATAGCCAACAAGGACGTCCGAAGAATCCCTGTTGACCAGGAAAGTTCCTGCGATGTTATTTTCTATAATTGCTTTGAAAGAATGGGTTTTAAAGACTCAGACTTACAGCCTTATACGCAGGAACTAACAGCTTTCAACGGAGCAAAGCAATCGACTAAAGGGTATCTTGATACCCTTATTTCGTTTGAAGGCAAACCAGGGGCCAGGACGGTTAAATCCCGAGTGCTGGTGATTGATGTCAAATCACCATTTAACGGCATCATAGGCCGCCCCACACTAAATGCGATGGAGGCAGTTGTATCAACCCCACATCTCCTTATCAAGTTCATTGACAAGGATAATCCTGTTTCATCTATCCGGGGTGATCAAGAGATGGCAAGGTACTGCTACAACCTAAGCCTCAACATAACAAAGCTGGACGCCTCCAATAAAAAGAGGAAACTCAATGATGCTGGAGCAGCCGCTGGATCTGTAAGCCTTGTCAACCTGGACCCTAGGGCAGATTTGAACATTGATCCGTCCAACCCATTAAAACCCACACCGGATAGAAGTTCCAGGGACATCGTCTTGGGAGATTCTCCAGAAAAGATCACCCATATTAATGACAAGCTAGATACAGAAATGGAACAGCGACTACTGACGCTCCTACAAGAATTTAAAGACCTCTTTGCATGGACTGCAGCCGATATGCCTGGCATAGACCCTGCTTTCTGCTGTCATAAATTATCCGTCTATCCAGAAACGAGACCGGTTGCCCAAAAGAAAAGGAGATTGGGCCCAGAGAAACAGAAGGCAGCTTGCCAACAAACCGAGGAATTGCTGAAGGCCGGATTTATCAAAGAAATCCGTTATTCCTCTTGGCTCTCGAATGTGGTGATGGTCCGTAAGTCCAATGGTAAATGGAGAATGTGCATTGACTATGTGGACCTCAACCGTTGCTGCCCAAAGGATCCTTATCCTCTTCCTAATATAGATCGGATGGTAGATGATTCATGTGGTTATCAATACCTGAGTTTCATAGATGCTTATTCAGGTTACAACCAGATTCCGATGTGCGAAAAGGATCAAGAAAAGACAGCTTTCATAAACGATCACGGTGTCTTTTGCTATACAGTTATGCCTTTCGACCTAAAAAATGCTGGGGCCACTTACCAACGCATGATCAACAAGGTTTTTGAGGGTATGCATACCAAGCTTGTTGAAGTGTACATCGATGATATAATAGCCAAGACACCAGTTGGAGGCGATCATATTGAAGACCTACGCCAAGTATTTACCCGCTTGAGAGAATTTAACATGAGGCTAAACCCAATGAAATACACTTTCGCTGTCCCTGCTGGGAAGTTCTTGGGTTTCATGTTAACTCAACGTGGTATTGAAGCCAATCCAGGGAAGTGCCAAACGATTCTAGACATACAGAGTCCAAAGAATCTCAGAGAAGTCCAATCCCTGAATGGCAAAGTAGCAGCTTTGGCACGGTTCATGCCTAAAATGGCTCACAGATCACTCCCTCTATATAAAATACTGAAAAAGTCCAAGAAGTTTGAGTGGGGACAGGAACAAGAGAAAGCATTCCAAGAGCTTAAGGAGGTGTTGTCCAAACCTCCCATTCTCACAAAGCCTCACCCCGAGGATACACTCATCCTATACTTGGCTATTTCAGATGAAGCTTTGGGCGTTGCCTTGATAAAAGAAACTCCCGATGGACAGAGACCGGTCTATTTCACTAGCAAAACCTTACAAGGTGCTGAGATCCGGTATCAAAAAATCGAAAAGGCCGCCCTCGTTGTTGTTTGGGCCTCTCGACAACTACATCCGTACTTTCACGCCCATCCAATTATAGTGAGAACGGATTTACCACTCCGCTCTGTTTTATTCAAGCCCGATCTCGCTGGGAGGATGATCAAATGGTCTATTGAACTCTCTGAGTTTGATATAGCCTATGAACCCCGAAACGCTATTAAAGCTCAGGTCCTGGCTGATTTTATTGTGGAAATGACAGGGACTAATCCAGATTCCCCTCGTGTCCATTGGATCATTTACGTTGATGGTTCATCGAACCAAAGAGGCTCTGGAGCAGGTGTAGTTCTAGAAAGTGATGACGGAGTACACCTAGAAATCTCCCTTCGCTTTAATTTCAAAACATCCAACAACCAAGCTGAGTACGAAGCTTGTTTGGCCGGACTGAGAGCTGCAATTGACATCGGAGCTTCTGAGGCGACGCTCTGCAGTGATTCACAACTGGTGATTTCACAAATATTAGAAGATTATCAGGCTCGCGAACCTCAACTCCAATTATACTTGAACTGTGTCAAGGAGTTGAGAGAGAAATTCTCGAAAATGGAATTCAAGCATGTTCCACGTGAAGAGAATACTAGAGCGGATATACTCTCCAGATTAGCAAGCACCAAACGACCAGGTAGCACCACTACGCTGGTTCAAAGCACACTAACGTCGCCCAGCATTCCTCTTTTCCCTTCTCTAAATGCCATAATGACAAACTCCCTTTATGAAGACACATGGATGGCCCCCTACATCCGTTATTTGGCTGATGGACAGCTACCTACGGATGAGAAGGAAAAGACAAGGATAAGGAGGGAATTACCATACTTCACTATGATCGATGGTAATCTTTACAGAAGGGCGCTCTCCGTGCCCTATTTGATTTGTCTCAAAGAGAATGAGGTGCAAGACGTAATGGAAGAAGTGCATGAAGGACAATGTGGACACCACGCCGGAGGAAGAAGCTTAATGCGAAAAATCCTCAGGGCCGGATACTGGTGGCCCACGATGAAGCAAGACTCCATTGACTTCGTCAAAAAATACGACGCTTGCCAAAAATTCTCTAATCTTCACCACACACCGGTGGAAGAACTCTTCACATCCGCTGTTCCATGGCCCTTCTACCAATGGGGATTGGATATTCTGGGCCCCTTTCCAACTGCTCCTGGGGGCATCAAATATCTCATTGTAGGGGTCGATTATTTCACTAAGTGGATTGAAGCAGAGCCGGTGGTACATAGTACTTCAGCCCGAACTCGTCGTTTCATGTATGAAAACATTATAACACGATTCAGGGTCCCAGCACGGGTTGTCACAGATAATGGCACCCAATTCACGGATAGAAAATTCACAGATTTACTCGAAGGGTTAGGAATAACCCAAATATTCTCATCCGTCGAACATCCCCAAACCAACGGCCAAGCTGAAGTGGCCAACAGGGAGGTGCTGAAAGGACTAAAGAAACGCCTTGGTGAAGCCAAGGGCGGATGGACGGACCAGTTGTGTCACGTCTTATGGGCATATCGGACAACGCCCCATTCTACCACCAATGAATCCCCATACCGCCTGACATATGGGGTAGAGGCAATGATACCCGTGGAATTGCAAATTGCTTCTACTAGGGTCAAATACTTCTCTGAAGAAAACAATAACGCTAACTTGGCATCAGAAATGGATGTCATACAAGAACTCAGAGAAGATGCATTCATCAGAGATCAGGCTATCAAAGCCAAAGTTGCTCTCCGATACAACAAACGAGTCCAATCAAGGACTTTCAACATCGGAGATTTGGTTTTGAGGAAAGCAAGTGTAGGGAATAAATTTGCTCATCAAGGCAAATTAGCCCTAAACTGGGAAGGCCCATACAGGGTATCCGAGGTTGCTGGAAAAGGCTCTTACCGCCTTGAGAACCTTGATGGCACTCCAATCCGAAATAAGTGGAACACCCAAAACTTGCGCATCTATTATAGCTAGCTGCTGGAACGATACATACTCTCCTATCCTCATTTTAAACTGAATACTGGAGAAATTATTTTCCCAGCTACGCTTTCATTGTAATTCTTATTTTTGATTTAATAAGAACCTCTCACAACAATTTAACTCTTTCGAGTTTTTTCTTATGCTGTGATTTTCAGTTTATCCGGCGTACAGAAGCATATTCAGGACGGATGATCTCAACTACCTATTTTGTAGTTGACGATGTAACTCCTCGAATATGTGCAGCGTACAAGAGCATACTCAGGACGGATGATCTCAATTACTCATTCTGTAATTGACGATGTAACTCCTCGAGTATGTGTAAGAAACTGAAGGCCCGGATTGTAGGATTAAACTGAACTCTAGGTACGGTTAGTAAGTTTGGCTGAACACCAGTGAAGACCTGGGCTGTAGGATTAAACCGAACCTCAGGAAATGGGTTGTAGGATTGAACCGAACCCCATTCTAAGAACGGTAAAAGGGTAGAACCTAACACCGTATTGAAGGCTTGGGCGCAGTAAGCTGGTTCTTCTTCAAGACCACGCTGAACCCCAAGTAATGGGCGTAGTAGGTTCAGGATTAGCCCTGATCTGAACGCTGTGTTGAAGGCTCGGATTGTAGGATTAAACCGAACTCTGAGTACGACTAGTAGGATTGACCGAACGTCGGTGAAGAATCGTCATTGGGTAAAACCAAAGACCGATTGAAGAACGGTTAGTAGGATTAAACCGAACGCCAAATATGACATGGATTGTAGGATCAAACCGACCTCCAAACACAACAAGTAAGTTATACTGAACTCTAAATTAATACTCTCTTTTGAAGTTCTTTATTTGGAAGTTTTATAGCTTTAAATTCTGAAGTCATCAATTCTTCAATTGAAACCTGACTCATAAACTCCGACCCAAAAATAATTCATTTGGGTACGCCACAATCTGAGGTATATTCACCCGAAACCTTTCAGTCGGAAATATTTATATTCGTAATCATAAAATAGAGGAATTTCTACTCGAAATCCTCACTCTTAAAAACTCTCACGTGAAAGCATCACTCAGAGTTTGCTCAAAGTACTGATCACCCAATAATACTAGGGGACAGTATCAACAATTTAACGAATATCTTGAGGAATGAACTCTTAGTGAAACGTTTTCACAATTATTTCCCCTCAGGATTAGCATTACAAGCCGTTCCCATGACAATAACATGTTCACTCACAACGGCGGTCCCTATTATGATATTTACGACCAAAAGGCCTGACTTTTAAGAAGCAAGACATCTTTTACCAGGCTTTTATACCAAATTATTCATACTTGACAAAAGGAACTCTATCTTTTTTGTCAAATCAAGTCTTTGGCTATCAAAACGCCTATACATAAAAAATGATAGTTATATATCTCTATCCGTTCTTCATCCTGCATGTAAAAGTCCGGAATGAAGGTTCTATGTTAATATCCGATCTTCATTACTTAAATCCGGAATGATTCAATACACATGCAATCCCTCTATTAAAGCTGTTTTCCACTAAATAAGCTTATAAAGGCAAATGGTTCTTTTATTGATCAAATGGAAGATTACATGAATTTAGTAATCCGGAGCTGATCCCGGAACACAGCGAATTTGAATCAATAAAAAAGAAGAAACAGGGAAGGCATTAGTTCTTCTGACTTGTATCTCCTTCCTTCCCTTTGCCTTTATCTCCGGTCTTGCCTTCATCAACGCTAGAGCTTGTTCCTGTACTTCTGACCTTCAGGAGAGAAGGTCCCATTGATTGGCCTTCAGGTAAAGGAGCGAACTTGTATGGCGTGTCAGGCGGACTCTCATGACGGTCTTTAACAATGGCCACCAGTTTCCCTTGGTGAAACTCATAGAACGGATCCATGCCGTTCAAATTAAGTGCCACATTGGGATTCCGGTATTGAACCTGACGAACTGCCAACCCGAAAGATTCCTTGACTGCTTGATCACACATATTTACAGCTTCGGCCAATTTTGCTTTCAGGGTTTTGACTTCGTCAGTCGAATTCGCCAACTTTAAGAGCAGCTCCTTCTCCTTACGCGACCAATCTTCTGCTCCTTGAGAGTAGACAATCCTGGCTTCCTTGAGCTCCTCTCCCAGCTTTGAAGAGCGTTCTTTCTCTGTACAAAGACCGGCATGAAGGTCGGAATTAATTTTCTTCTGGTCAAGTACTTGGACCTCCAGCTCCTTGGCAAGATACTTCAGTCTGGCAATTTCTTCATCCTTCTTATATCCTTCCTCTTTGGAAGCCTCTAATCTACTTTCTAAACGGAGGATGTTTGCCTTATCCTTAGCAGCAGCAATGCTAAGGTCGTTAACCTTGCCAACCAATGAACTGAGCCTTTCATTGTCTTCTGAAAGCTTACGAATCGTCTTCAGAAGACCGGATAACTCTGCCAAGTGCTTTTGTCCGGCATCGCAAGCTTTGATTACTTCTCCGCTCTCCAATGAAGGCTTCAGCTTATACGGAGATTCAGGAACGCTCTCAGGAACAGAACCCTCATATACAAGGTATTGTGCGAGACCAGAATTACCTTCAGGAGGGCAGGGAGCTTTAGGTGCAAAGTAAGTTGTTATTAGTTTTGCACTAAGAGTAGTCACGCTGTCTGGGGCATCCGGAGTGTGCCCTTCTACCTTTTTTCCTTTAGAAGGCTCCGGATCAGCAGCCCCTTTCGAAGTTTTTGGTTTCTTGGGAGAAGGTTGAGGGTCTGAGGTCTTGGAGGAATCACGCTTTGTCCTCTTCTTTCTCTTTCCGACCTTCACAACCGCAGCCTCAGAGGTCGGCTTCTCAGATCCGCCCTCTAGCAAAGGGATATCATCACCAGTAGACGAAGTCAAGATTATAGTCTCATCAGTGGCCTTTTTAGAGTTCCGTTTCGCCTGAATGTCGTTCTCAGCCGCAACAAAATTCTCTCCTGCTTTGAGTCCTTTCAGCTTATTCATCTCTGGTGACTTGGTCTGGATTTCAACTGCAAAACCAAATAACGCAATTAGAGATCGAAGATTTCGAAGCATGATATATAAAAGCGTGAAAAATGGCAGGAAAATTACGTAGATACTCCTCGCGGGTAGACTTCGATCCTAGCAAACGCTTACCAGAGAAAAATTGGTGCGAGGCGGTGTAGGATTGGAGAGCGTAAAGAACAGAAACCGAAGATGCGCTCAATTCATCTTCCTCAGTGTAGTACGCCTGGAAGGTTAATAAGAAATGCTCATGCGTCCAGGCCACTGGGAATTTCGGAATCCCATCTTCGGTTAACCAAAAAACTGGTTCGTCAGGGTGGACGCTGATCTTCGTAAAGTAAGCTTTGAATGAACGACCATCAACTTTGGCGGAGTCAGTGTACGCCTCAAAGTTGATAATCTTGGAGAGAGTCCGGAGGGATATCAAGCTCACTCCCCCCTTCTCCTTGTTCGCACGGCGGACCACTTAGGAGAAGTAGAAGAGCATAGCCACCGTTGGTTTAAAGTTGAAGTGCTCCCCAAGCACTTCAAGAGAGCGGACCAACCCCCATCCGTTGGGGTGAAGCTGCGAAGGGGCGCAGTCCAAGAATCTCAGAACCCCCATCTGAAACTTTGTGAGGGGAAAATGCACGCCTAGATTCAGAAACAGAAAGTTATACATATATATGGACCTTTCGTCCGGTGTATGACATATCCGATCTGATGGAAGCGGAGCTAACACCAAAAAGCACCGTTTGTACTTATCCTTCTTGAAAACCGTAAAATGCGGTTCCAGCTCCGCTCCGTGCTCCCGAGCCCGAACGGATGGTGTTTCACGGAATTCCTCAGCCACCCAGCTGAATGGGCGCTTCTGTTGGAATTTCACCCAATCGATCCGGTGTGCGACTACATTGCACAGTCCGGAAGCTGTCTTCATTATATACTGCTGAGAGGGTGCTTCCCCACCGAATGTTCTTCCCCCAGTGGTCTTCTTCACCGCCATTGTAAAAGCTTTCACGCTGCGGTAAAAATCCACATCATCAGAGAGATACAAATCAGCACTCTCAGCACTCTCACTAGAGGAGGATTCCGAAGAGGGTATTATCACCCTTCGCCTTTGATATGGCGACGCCTCCCTCTCTGGGTATTGTGGCTTCGATTGGAAGATCACTGGGATCCTCCCACCACGAACTGTAGGGTTTCGAGTTAAAGCCTTTCCTCCTCTTCCTCTAGGGCTAACACCACTGAAGCTAAAACCTTTCCTAGACATTTACAGATACTGAAACAAGACACAAAAAATGGAAGGAGAATGGTTACCTAAGGATGAAGGAGGATAGTGAATTAAATTTCACAGAGGCAAACACGAAAATCTTCTCGAAACTTTTACAGAGGTTCGTCGAGAGAGCAAGAAGAAGTGATTACTAGAATTGCCAAATATGCCTTTTTCAGGGAATGAAAACTCTTAAATACCGATTCAAGCAACCTGTCGTTTACTTTCAAACGACTCTCCGTTTTAATGAATCAAAATCGTCGTTTTTAACCCAAAGGCGTGAAAATGCCATCGTTTCGTCACAAAGCCTTCTAAATGGGCCTATTAAATCCAAATCCTAGGCCCACCAAGTTCCTGTGTGACGGTTATTAAGACATGCGCATTTAGCGCAATAATGGCTCGCCCACGTGAGTAAAGGCATTAAATGTCCAATCATGAGAAATGTGGCCACCATTACCCGAATACCAAGGGTTGCAAAATTCGATAAACTTCTGAGATTCTCATTACTCTAATCCGCCCTCAAGCGTTTCATCACAACGGAACCTTGTTCCCAGAGCGGATAATTACACACCAGTACAATTCCGAAATCCAGACGTATTACGATCGATATAGCTCACATGAGCAAATCTACTAATTACTCACATCAGCTAGGGGGCTAGTAGAGTACTACTGATATCTGATTTCGGATACGAAAATTGAACACTCAATCCATACGATTAAAAAGTATCCACCTCAATCTGTTCTCCTACGATTGAAAAAATGTCTCCAGGACGGATTATCTCAATCACTTAATCTGTGATCTGACGATGTAACTCTTGGCATTGTGTACTTTTCCAGAACGGATAATCTCAATCACTCATTATGTGATCTGACGATGTAACTCCTGACGTTGTGTACTTGTCCAGGACGGATGATCTCAATCACCTATTCTGTGATCTGACGATGTAACTCCTGGCGCCGTACACATCCCAAGGACGGATGATCTCAATCACCTATTATGTGATCTGACGATGTAACTCCTGGTGCCGTACACATCCCCAAGACGGACGATCTCAATCACCTATAAAGTGATTCGATGATGTAACTCCTGATACAAACAATCCTCATCATCATTCTTATGATGGAAGATTTTGAAAGTTAATCCGCACTTTCGCTCTCAAGTGGTATTCTCCCAGGACGGATACTCTTTATCACCTATTCTGTGGTACAATGACGTAACTCCTGGCATAGACAAACTCCCATCATCATCCTTATGGTGGAAGGCTCAAACACCACTTTCTTACACCTTTGCAGTTCCCCAAACTTGGAACAATATTCTTACAATGGACGACATTGTTTTCTCTAGTGAGAATAACATGAATAAAGAACAGTCATCCGTCCTGTTACACTATTTTACTAAACAACGGATCGACTCCTCTTTTCCCCAAAAGAATTAAGGATCATGCCCTAAAGACAGGCACCTTCTTCTTAACACGCACTTGGGGACATGTATATATTTATCCGTTCTAAATTCATTTGTTGTTTAATCTTCAAGGTTAATCATAAAGGACGGATTAACAACGACTTAAATATACATGAAATGTTGAAGACAAATTTCTTAAATGAATTTTATTCATAAAGGATGAAATTACACAATTGTTCAAAACCGGAGTTGATCCCGGTACATAACTTTACATATAAATGAAAACAAGACTACGGGGGAGGAACCTGCTCTTCAGCTTTCTGTGCCTCCTCAGCACCAGGCTCTTGTGTCCCTTCCTTTGGGACTTCCTCAGGAATATCCCCTCCGGGAACCTCAGTTCCTTCCGCAGATGAAGGAACCTCAGACGTAGGAAAGACGAAATCCGGTCCCATACTTTGACCCTCAGGAAGAGGAGGCAAACCGTATAAGGACGTCGGAGGATCTTCATGACGACCATCAACCACTGCGACTAACTTTCCTCCATGGAATTCATAGAACGGATCCATTCCATAGAGGCTAAGTTTCGCAGTGGGGTTGCGGTAGAAAACTTGACGTATAGCTAGGCCGAAGGATTCTTCAACAGCCTGGTTACATATATCAACAGCTTCTTGCTTCTCAGCTTTCGCTATTGTCAATTCTTCCTGCAACTTCGTCAGCTCCCCACTTGATCCTTCAGACTCCGCTCTCCTAGCCTTCAGTCCTTCGATCTCTAGAAGGAGCTTCTTCTCCCTTTGGGACCACTCCTCAGCAGCAGCTTTGCTTTTATCCTCGAGGTCAACCTGCTTAGCCTGGCTGCTACGGAGTTCTTCCTTTACTTTGTTGAGAACTTCCTCCTTCTCTGCTAGCTTGCCTTCCAAGTCTTTGAAGTCACCTTTAAGCTTAAGGTTCTCTCTGTTCATGATGTCTCCAAACTCCTTAGACTTGGCAAGACGGTCTTCCATTAATTTGATTGTGGCTTTGTCTTTCCCTGATGAGAGGTTGAGCTGTTCTAATTTATCACTCAGCTCATCAACCTTATCGAAATTGTCAGCCAACTCGCTGAATGAATAAAGCATTCCAGCCAGTTCTGCTAACTGCCACCTTCCGGCCTCACACGCTTCCTTAATTTCTTTAGTACTAAGCGTGGGCCGGAGCTCGTACATCGGCTGTGGAAGAGCTGCTGGAGTCGATCCCCGATATGAGAGGAAGGGGGTAAGAAACGAGGTGGTTGGGTAGGAGATCGGATTTGGCCCGGAAACCCCGGCAACGATTCCCTTATGCAGTCCGGAGGAAACACCAGCTGTTTCCGAGGTTTCTGCAGGTTTATCTTCTGAAGTTCTACGCTTCTTGGATGGACCCCCGAATGAATCATTTTTAATTTTTCTCCTCCTCTCAGCTACTGGGGGCTGGCCCGTAGCTGCGCTGACATCGGATGAACCGCCCTCAACCAGCGGAATGTCCCCCTCAGCATCCGAAGTCAGGATAATCAACTCAGGACGATCCTTTATGGAGGGCTTAGGCTTAATTTCATTTTCGCGGGCAATGGATTTACCCGCCGCCTTAAATCCCTTCAACTTATTCATTTTCGTAGTTTCTTGTTCTATTTCATCTGCATGAACAAACACAAGAGATTAGCAACTACGAAATATTCGATATATTTGACAAAGGAGAAAAAGTGAAATAAAATGAGTATTACGTAGATATTCATCCCGGACTCCGCTTGAACTACTTAAAAGACGCCTACACGAAAATACGTTACGACGTGTAGTGTGTGCTTCAAGTGCGAACAACACTTTTGACGACTCGGGAGATAGCTCGGATTGATCAGCGTAATACGCGTGGGAGCTCAAGAGAAAATGCTTATAGGTCCAACTCAGAGGAAATTTGTTAACACCCTCTTCATCCTTCCAAAAGATCGGTTTACTCTTCTTAATCGATATCTAGGTGAAGTAGGATTTAAACGATTTTCCATCAACTTTGGCAGAATCGGTGTAAGACTCAAAGTTTACAAAAGAACAAAGAGTCCGGAGCATCACTAGACCAACACCGCCTTGCTTATTCGCCCTCCTAACTACATGAGTGTAGTAAAATAACATCGCTACAGTGGGCGTGAAGTTGAAATGTTCACCCAAAATTTCCAGAGCACGGATGAGGCCCCAACCATTGGGATGAAGTTGAGAGGGTGCACAGTTCAAAAACCTTAGCACCCCCATCTGAAGCTCGGTTAGAGGGAAACGAACTCCCTGTTGTTCAAGTGGCCTCAATACTCAAGAGGGGGGTGAATTGAGTTATAAAACTTTTACTTGGAATACCTTTGAAATTGATTTCTATAACCAAGTTTATGAGAGTATGCAAGTGAAAGCAAATAAAGGATGATATGCAATGCACTACAAAGGTAAATATTGCTGAGGCAATTTAGCAAACACTTGGTGTGCAATATTTGAAGTATAACAAATTAAGCAAGGTTAAGTGTGCTCTTCTCAAACAATCAACACCAATCAATTAATGTGCAGTATAAGAAAGTAAAAGAGTAAGGAAGAGAAGCTTGCAAACCGATATAACGAGTTCCACCTAATCCGGTGTACGTCTCGCCTCTAAGCAACCCACTTAGAGGATTTCCACTATTGAAGTTTAGAGATACAAGCTATGAGCAATTGCAGCTTCCTAGTGTCCCACACTCAAGAACTCAATCCTCACTAGCACTAGGGCAACCCACCCAATCTCTTAAACTCTCAATACCCAAAGGTTGAACCCCAACCTTTGTGACCACTCAACCTAGAGTGAAAATCTTTGGTGTTTATGAAGTGTTTACAAGTGAATTACTCTCTTAATAGAGTGAGTAGACAATGATAGCTCACACACTTTCTAATCTCTCAAGATGAGAGGATATACAAATGAAATGATACAAGAAAATAGGGCTTACAAAGCACAAAATAGAGCAAAGGATTTGTAGCTTATTGGTGTGTCTTTGTGCTTGTGTTCCTCTTCAATTTATAGAGCCAATTGAAGTGTTGAGGTGTGCCCTTCTTCTTCCTAGCCATTGCACTTAGTGGAATTTTGAAGAAATGGTGGAGACATGAGCTGGTTTCCCACTTAAATGTGTTTTTCCACTAGTGTAATCGATTACACCCTCGCGTTGTAATCGATTAGCTTCAAGTCAGAGAGCCCATAATAAATTATTTCATTTCCTGTAATCGATTAGCATCTGTACCTGATGCATTCAATTTGATTTCGCAGCTTCCTAATCGATTAGCATGTCTTGTAATCGATTACCTTAATTCCAGTAGCTTCCTAATCGATTGTATAGCTGACTTAATCGATTAGACATCATGCCTGATGCATTTGATTTCATTTTTGATGGTTGTAATCGATTAGATTCAAGTGTATAATCGATTATCTTAATTCCAGTGAGTTCATAATCGATTATCTTCATTTCCATAATCGATTAGCTTACATCCTGATGCAACTTCTTCCAAAACAGAAAGCTCCTAATCGATTAGCATAAGTTACCTAATCGATTATCTTTGCTGTTACTCAGCACCTGATTCCATATCTTTGTTTTTGCATAGGTTTCTTCAAGAGTATTTGTCATTATCAAAATCTTTGAACATCCTTGAACCTGTATACATATTCAAACACATTCTCCCCCTTTTTGATGATGACAACTATGTTCATCTCTTGAGGGTTGTTAGTTTAAACAATTTAAGCTTATCTCTAATTTTATTTCTTTGCAAAAATATCGCTGCTGCATTATCAGTTTTTCAAAATAGCAGATTGTATTGCCAAGTTCAAAAAATTAGAATCTTTATCTCTTAACTAAATCATTATCACATTCTGCAGCAAATATCTTATCTCTTTTTATCTCTTATCTCTTATCTCTTGCTAACTCTCCCCCTATCAAAAGGAATTTATTAATCCTATCTTTTTCAGATTATAAACAAGACTTTCTTAGATTATAAACAAGACTTTTTTAGATTATAAACAAGAGATTCTTCTCCAGATTGTAAACAAGAGTTAAACAAGATATGAACAGATATTCTTCTCCCCCTTTGTAATCATCAAAAATAATTCGTGCAATGAAAGAGATATAATATGAACGGAAACGAAATAATTTTATTGAATTGAAAACGGATGGGAATTATATTTAGTAAGCCAAGAGACAATATTGAAAATAGAAAAAGACAATAACATAAGCACCGCAAACAAAAGCATGACTAAGGATCTAATTATCCGGATTGAAAAAGCGAATTTTAGCGATTTGGTGGGATAGCTCTTCATAGCGTTGTTGCATCATCTCGAAGTGTTGCTGCTCGGTCATTGAAAACTCTTGAAGGGAGTTCTTAAGGCGATCGAAGCGGTGGTCAAGATGGGCGTAGAGAGATGCAAAGGGGTCAGCTTGGGAAGCAGATGAAGAGGCCTGGGGTGCTGCTTGTGTTTGAGGAGGAGGAGGAACGGGTTCTTCTTCAGCAGGAGCTTCGAAGGGAATGTTGGCGTGAATGCCCTCCATTCGTGAGTACCATGCTCCATGTGTGAGAACAAGACCCATTTTGGTGAGGTGATGGGTGCCAATGCAAGCTCTAGGAGGCACTTTTTCTGATAATTCCCCAGCCAAGTCTACTCCACAATACTTGAAAATTTTAGTAAGGAGAATACCATAAGGGAGTTTTTATTGATCCTTGGCGTGGCGCATATGAAATTTGACCAACTGAACCCAGTTGATCTCTTTATGATTCAGCATTGCCCACATCAAGAGGACATCATCCTCTTCTACCAAAGCATAGTTCCCTCCACGAGGAACAATCATCTTGACCAAGAAAAAGTGAAGTAAACGGTTATTCATGGTCAAGTGGCCTACCAACTTGTGGTTGCTCCTGGGGCGGTCGGCTTTCCACAAGGATTGATGAGCAGTTAGAGCATTGAAGCCCCATTCGTCTTCCGGTTCTCCTCCATCAAAATCAGCATTGTTGAGAGGCAGTTGGGAGATTTCCGCAAATTGAGCATTGGAAAGTTTAATGGTTGAGTTCTTCACTTTGGACTCAACCATGCCATGTAGAAGGCGGAGATTGCAGTAAAATACCCTTATTAGTTCAGGGTAGTACTCTTCTTCCTTGAGGGAGAGGAAAGGAAAAAGATTGTAGCGGTGAAGGCTTTGAGTGAAGGTTAGGCTGGGGTTGTCGAAAGTGTCGGCAATGGTGTAGTGGGGGGTCATTATCTCCTTTTCAGAAAAGTTTTTCATGAAATTTTGGAGGTCTCTAGGAGAAGCAAAGAACCTTGAAAAATCAAGGGGGTTATGGGCTTGAGCTGCGGAAGACCTTGCTCTCTTGACATTGCGAGATGAGGACATGGTGGAGAAGGCAAAGAAGAAGATGAAGAGAGAAGAGTGCTTGAGAGTTTTGGAGAGGTTTGAGAGGAAGGAGGTAGTGTGAGATGAGAAGGTGAAGAGAGGGGTATTTATAGGTGAGAATTAGGTTTAGGAATAAGGGAAGTAGGTTTAGAAAGGAGTGAAGTGAGTTAAGAGAGGGAGTGGTTCGAGTATGCCTTGGAAGTTGCAATATTGACTCTTCAGAACCGAGGCTAATCGATTACGAGGCAGGGGGTAATCGATTAGCTCACTGTTTCTGGGGAATTCCAAACGTTTCGTGCAGAGCATAATCGATTAGAGCCTTTGACTAATCGATTATTTAAGAAACAGAACCGTCCTAATCGATTGGAGCAAAGTGGTAATCGATTATGGAGAAGAGGAAACGTTTTGTACCTGAAACAGAAGCTTTGTAATCGATTGTGGATCAATGGTAATCGATTATCTTAGAAACAGAATGATTGTAATCGATTAGGGGCTTGGACTAATCGATTATAATGGAAACAGAAGCATAGTAATCGATTGTGAGCAGTCATGTAATCGATTATTGAATCAAAAGCTTCAAATTTTTCATACAGCAAGGTTCCAAACTTGAAATGTAACATCTACCATTCATCATGCCTTACAACATAGTTCTTATCAAAAAATTCCATCATTCAAACACAATTAGACATGTCAAGAATGCCTAATTCTCTTCTTATGTGAATGAATTGTTCTCTAGCCAAGGGTTTTGTAAAAATATCTGCTAGTTGCCTAGAAGTTTCAACATGCTCAAGTACACAATCCCCTTTTAACACATGGTCTCTAATAAAGTGATGCCTAATCTCAATGTGCTTGGTTCTAGAGTGCATTACAGGATTCTTTGAGATATTAATGGCACTAGTATTATCACATTTGATGGGTACTTTGTTTAAAACAATGCCAAAATCAAGAAGTTGTTGTCTCATCCAAAGAATTTGAGCACAACAACTACCGGCGGCTACATATTCTGCCTCAGCCGTTGATAATGTAACACTTGCTTGCTTCTTGCTATGCCAAGAAACAAGGGAGCTACCAAGTAAATGACATGTGCCACTAGTACTTTTTCTATCAAGTTTACAGCCAGCAAAGTCAGAGTCGAAATATCCTAAAAGATTACATTCAACGCCTTTGGGATACCACAAACTAACATTTTGAGTACCCACAAGATATTTCAAAATTCTTTTTACGGCAGTTAAGTGTGATTCTTTAGGACATGCTTGATATCTAGCACACATGCATACTGCAAACATAATATCGGGTCTACTAGCAGTTAAATATAGTAAAGATCCAATCATACCTCGATATTTGGTGATTTCAATGTCCTTACCCTTTTCATCTTTGTCTAAGTAGCAGGATGTGCTCATGGGTGTAGCTATTTCGTTTGCCTTGTCCATTTCAAACCTTTTGAGTAGCTCTTTACAATACTTAGTTTGGCTAATGAACGTTCCATCATTGGCTTGTTTTATTTGTAGTCCAAGGAAGAAGGTGAGTTCTCCCATCAAGGACATTTCGAACTCATTCTGCATAATCTTGGCAAACTCTTGACAAAGATTTTCATTAGTAGCACCAAATATTATGTCATCAACATAAATTTGTACCAAAAGAATGTCATTATTTTTGCGTTTTATAAAAAATGTAGTATCAACCTTTCCTCTTTCAAAGTTGTGTTCTAAAAGGAATTTGCTTAGCCTTTCATGCCAAGCTCTTGGAGCTTGTTTCAAACCATATAAAGCTTTTCTCAATTTGAAGACATGGTTTGGAAATTTGTGATTTTCAAAGCCGGGAGGTTGATCTACATAAACTTCTTCTTGAATGAAGCCGTTTAAAAATGCACTTTTGACATCCATTTGATAAAGTTTGAAATCCATACAACATGCAAAAGCTAGCAATAACCTAATGGCTTCTAACCTAGCTACGGGAGCATATGTTTCTTCATAATCTATTCCCTCTTCTTGATTGTATCCCTTTGCAACTAGTCTAGCTTTGTTTCTTGTTATTATACCATTTTCATCTAGCTTATTTCTAAAAACCCATTTGGTGCCTATTATTAGATGGTCATTGGGTCTTGGCACAAGTTCCCAAACTTCATTTCTTTCAAATTGGTTTAACTCTTCTTGCATGGCCAACATCCAATGTTCATCAATAATGGCTTCATCAATATTTTTGGGTTCAATTTGGGATACAAAAGCCAAGTGATTGCATGCATTTCTAATGGCGTTTCGAGTACTTACCCCTTTGGTTATTTCTCCAATGATTTTGTCCAAGGGATGATCCTTCAAGGTTACCCAATCTTGTTGTCTCTCAATTTGTGTTGCACCTCCATCATTGTTGACTTCTTCTTTGTCTTCCAAGTTCATTTCTTGGAAAGTACCTACAAGATCATCAACATCTTCCTTTCTCGGAGGGTTGTGGCTATTTTTATCAAATTTAACATGTATAGATTCTTCAATGGTATTTGTTTGTTTGTTGAAAATTCTATAAGATTTACTTGATTGAGAATATCCTAGGAATATTACCTCATCAGATTTTGCATCAAACTTTCCTAGATTATCCTTTCCATTATTGAGCACAAAACATTTACATCCAAAAATATGAAAGTATGCAATGTTGGGTTTTCTACCCTTGTAAAGCTCATAGGGGGTTTTCTTTAAAATAGGCCTTATTAAACATCTATTCATAACATAACATGCGGTGTTTACCGCATCGACCCAAAAATGTTTTACAATATTGTTTTCATTTAGCATGGTTCTAGCAAGCTCCACTAAAGATCTATTCTTTCTTTCAACTACTCCATTTTGTTGTGGAGTTCTAGGAGCTGAGAAATTGTGATTAATACCATGTTTTTCGCAAAACTTTTCGAAAGATTGATTTTCAAATTCTCCCCCATGATCGGTTCTAATGGATGCAATTTTTGAGTTTTGCTCATTTTGGATAATCTTTGCAAGTTTCTTGAATGCATGATATGCTTCATTTTTATGAGCAAGAAACAATGTCCATGTATATCTTGAATAGTCATCTACTATAACTAGACCATAGTAATTACCTCCAAAGCTTTTGATTTTGGATGGTCCAAATAAGTCCATGTGCAAAAGTTGTAAAGGCCTTTGAGTAGAAACAATGTTTTTGGATTGAAAAGATGCCTTTACTTGTTTTCCCTTTTGACATGCATCACAAAATCTATTTTCAAATTTAAGCTTTGGTAGACCAATTACTAAATCTTTAGAAACAAGTTTGTTCAAGTGGTCTACATGTATATGAGCTATTCTTCTATGCCATAGCCAAGTTTCATCCTCTTTAGAAATGAAGCATTGTTCATCATTTGTAGACAAACTATCCACATCAATCATGTAAATGTTATCAATTCTTTTTCCAACAAATTTGACCTCTTTGTTTAGCTTATTCTCAATTATACAACAATTGGATTCAAATAAAACTCTATATCCTTTGTCACATAATTGACTTATGCTAAGTAGATTATGCTTGAGGCCTTCAACATACAATACGTCACTTATGGAGGTGGAAGAATTCTTACCAATATTTCCAATGCCTAGGATTCTTCCTTTAGTGTTGTCTCCGTAGGTGACACTTCCTTTTCTTTTGGGAGTAAATGATGTGAATTTGCTTATATCTCCCGTCATATGCTTTGAACACCCACTATCCAAGTACCAATGGGTGTTGCTTGCCTTGAAGCATACCTCATCATCTTCTTCTTGGTGGTTGGCCATGAGGCAAAGGTTTGCTTCTTCATTTTCTGAGTCATCCGAGCTGCTTATCTCATTTTCATCCCATGCTATATATGCTCTCCTTCTTCCTCTTTTCTCTTTTCCCTTCTTCTTAAGATTTGGGCAATCCGCTTTGAAGTGCCCTTCCTTGCCACATTCAAAACAATTGGGTGAGGAAGAATTTTCTTTAGTGATAGGTTTCTTACTTGGGTTTTTGAAGCTTCTTTGGAAGCGTTTGCCTTTCATGAACTTCCCGAAGCGTTTCACAAATAGTCCAAACTCTTCTTCTTCATCAAGTTCACTTCCGGATTCTTCTTCATTTATGGAAGTAGCTTTGAGAGAGAGACCCTTTTTCTTGGAAGATTTTTCTTCCTCTTCCGCCATCTTTAATTGTTTCAGATCTTGTTCCTGTTCCTGCAACTTACCAAATAGTGTGGCAAGAGACATTTCGTTTATGCTAAGAGATTGTTTGATGGCAGTAACTAGCGGTTGCCATTCTCTGTTAAGACTTTTCAACACTTTATGAATGAGCTCTTTGTTAGTGTAAGTCTTTCCAAGTGTAATGAGTTGATTAATGATGAGAGTGAATCTTTTTTGCATATCAACAATTGATTCATGAGAGTTTAATCTAAAGCACTCATATTGACTAGTTAGTGTACTAATCTTAGAGTCCTTTACATCGTTAGTACCTTCGTGAGTTACTTGTAGAGTATCCCACATCTCTTTAGCAGTTTGACAAGTCATTATTCTAAAAAATTCATCTTGACCTAAAGCCATAGTAATTAGATTCTTGGCCTTGTAGCCATATTGAACTTTCTTTTCTTCTTCGCTTGTCCATTCATCTATAGGTTTTTCAACATTTTTACTATCTACAGAATGCATTGGTATATAAGGACCATTTTCAATGGTATTCCAAATTTTCAAGTCAATAGATTGAATGAAGATTTTCATTCTCTCTTTCCAAAAAGCATACCCTTCCCCATTGAAAGCGGGAGGTCTGTTTATCGCACCACTCTCGGGAAAAACATTTTGAGAACTTGAGGCCATTTAGTCTCTTGAAGCTGTTAAGCTTGATCTACCAAGAGTCAAGCTCTGATACCACTTGTTGTTCAAGTGGCCTCAATACTCAAGAGGGGGGGGGGGTGAATTGAGTTATAAAACTTTTACTTAGAATACCTTTGAAATTGATTTCTATAACCAAGTTTATGAGAGTATGCAAGTGAAAGCAAATAAAGGATGATATGCAATGCACTACAAAGGTAAATATTGCTGAGGCAATTTAGCAAACACTTGGTGTGCAATATTTGAAGTATAACAAATTAAGCAAGGTTAAGTGTGCTCTTCTCAAACAATCAACACCAATCAATTAATGTGCAGTATAAGAAAGTAAAAGAGTAAGGAAGAGAAGCTTGCAAACCGATATAACGAGTTCCACCCAATCCGGTGTACGTCTCGCCTCTAAGCAACCCACTTAGAGGATTTCCACTATTGAAGTTTAGAGATACAAACTATGAGCAATTGCAGCTTCCTAGTGTCCCACACTCAAGAACTCAATCCTCACTAGCACTAGGGCAACCCACCCAATCTCTTAAACTCTCAATACCCAAAGGTTGAACCCCAACCTTTGTGACCACTCAACCTAGAGTGAAAATCTTTGGTGTTTATGAAGTGTTTACAAGTGAATTACTCTCTTAATAGAGTGAATAGACAATGATAACTCACACACTTTCTAATCTCTCAAGATGAGAGGATATACAAATGAAATGATATAAGAAAATAGGGCTTACAAAGCACAAAATAGAGCAAAGGATTTGTAGCTTATTGGTGTGTCTTTGTGCTTGTGTTCCTCTTCAATTTATAGAGCCAATTGAAGTGTTGAGGTGTGCCCTTCTTCTTCCTAGCCGTTGCACTTAGTGGAATTTTGAAGAAATGGTGGAGACATGAGCTGGTTTCCCACTTAAATGTGTTTTTCCACTAGTGTAATCGATTACACCCTCGCGTTGTAATCGATTAGCTTCAAGTCAGAGAGCCCATAATTGATTATTTCATTTCCTGTAATCAATTAGCATCTGTACCTGATGCATTCAATTTGATTTCGCAGTTTCCTAATCGATTAGCATGTCTTGTAATCGATTACCTTAATTCTAGTAGCTTCCTAATCGATTGTATAGCTGACTTAATCGATTAGACATCATGCCTGATGCATTTGATTTCATTTTTGATGGTTGTAATCGATTAGATTCAAGTGTATAATCGATTATCTTAATTCCAGTGAGTTCATAATCGATTATCTTCATTTCCATAATCGATTAGCTTACATCCTGATGCAACTTCTTCCAAAACAGAAAGCTCCTAATCGATTAGCATAAGTTACCTAATCGATTATCTTTGTTGTTACTCAACACCTGATTCCATATCTTTGTTTTTGCATAGGTTTCTTCAAGAGTATTTGTCATTATCAAAATCTTTGAACATCCTTGAACCTGTATACATATTCAAACACACTCCCAAGTAATGAAAGATAAAATCATACATATACACAGAACGATCATTTGGTACGACGTGGCATATCCGTTCTGTTGGGAGTGGTGCGTATACCCTAAACCACCTTTTCGTTTCTTCTTCCGCATGGAGCGTGAACCTTGGTTGAATCCGGGGTCCTTCCTCGTCTGCGTGATGGGAAACCAAGTCCTTAAATTCACTAGTCACCCAGCAGAAAGGCCATTTAGCCTGAAGTTCTTCCCAGTTCAACCTTGAAACAACGACGCTGTAAAGACCTTCTGTTGTCTTCAAAATGGCATTATTTCCAGAAGTTCCTTCTCCAGTAGCCATTCGAATCGTCTAGACCGAACTCTTTAATCTACGATAAGAAATTATGTCGTCAGAAAGTTGATAATCATTACTCACTTCATCTTTTAAAAAGCGACTACAATCAGAGGACGACTCTGAGAAGGGAAAAGTCACTTTCCACAGTGAGTAAGATCCCCTTTCTGAGCGACATGACTCAGCCCTAGGAAGAATCACAAGGATTCTTCCCCATGACTATTAGGGTTGCGAGAAACTAATCTCCCCCCTAAATAAAGTACATTCTCTTCAAGCGGAAATAACAGACCCAAAATAAGACGAGATTTACAGGGGAAGAAGAAATAATTACCTCAGGTAATGGTGATGAAGATGAAGAATGAAAAAAGTCTCGTAGAGCAAGCGACGAACTTCCTTGCGAAATTTTTGCAGAATGTTGTTAAGAAATCAGAAACGAGTGGAACCCAGAATCGACTAAGTGTTTCTTTTATAAGAAACGAAAAGGTTCGGTTTCACACTCTTGAAGTTGTGTCGTTCTCGACTAAACGCATTGGTTCATAAGTGAAATGACACAACCGTTCCAGATTCATGGGCGCCAAAACAATAGCAATTCGACGAAGGGCCTATCCGCTAGGCCCAAAAATTTTGAAAACTTTAGGCCCATTAAGCCCTAAACGACGGTTATTGAGATTTCCATCTCAGACGCAATAATTGCTTGCCCACGTGTTTAAAAGCATTTAATGTCTAATCATGCAACGCAATTCGCGCTTTACAGCTGTTACGCAAACTTCAAGAGCCTTCAATTCCAGTAAACTCTTGAAATTCTCGTATAACGAATCTTTGTCTAAATCCGTTGTGACAACATCAACACACCAGATCTGTTAATCTGAGAACGGTTCTTTGCAAAATAATAATAAATGCTAAGGAACTGTTATACGCGTAAGCTTACCGATATTCAGACCTCTCGCAGGTTGAGTAGCTTATGTGAACAACCACTCAGTCCCTCACACAAGCTAGGGGACATATGATCCGGTCTCAATACCGGTATCCGATCTGCAAGACATATTTCAACGTCTTTGTCAAGACATCAATGTGTAACTGGTGTCATCGGTATACATCCAGACTGTAATTCCGTATCAGGCGTTCTCCCTATATCGGTTGTTTAGGATACGATATGAATTGTTAACTATTGTGTGGTCTATTGTTGACTTCTGGGAGGATACGATATGAATTGCTTAAGATGAACTTGCTGAGTGTGGATGACTGCCGTGACATGCATGAGGTTGCATTTATGGATAGAGGGTGACCCGTGGAAGGTCAGGAACCCAATGAGATGATTTCCAGCTACAGACCCTTGGCTAGATTCCGAGAGGACCCGTGGTAGCCGTGGGAGCTAGAGTTAAGTCTCGAGACGTCCTTGGGAGACCGGTACCACACGGTAAGGGCTATCGGACAAGGGGCCAGAAAAGGGATCTGTAACATGTTCCTTAAAATCTGTGAATGCTATTAATGAACTCCGACTGGATTTGTGTGTGTGTGTTTGACGCTGGGGCTAAGTATTATTGATGTTATTGTTAAGGGGTATGTTGTTGTGAATGGTAGGAGTTAGATAACCATGAATGACTTGAGTAATCCGACTAGTGACTTGTGTAGATGCTTTATTAAATATTAGTAAATGCTAGTATTGATTAAGATAGATAGAGTATGTTGGAAGGGAATGTGTATGCTAAGCTGAGCCAATAACTGTCATTGTGTATGTGAAAGCTCACCCCCTACACCATTTTTCAGTATGTGCAGGTTGGACCTGGTAGTGCTGACAGGGCCTCAAGTCCAAATGTGGTGTACTTCGACTGTTGAGTGCTTATATTGTATTCACTATGTTAGTCAGTGTAGCCTTGGCCGGTGTGACATCCCAAAAATAGGGGTAAATTTTTCGCGTTTTTATTATTATTAATCTCTAAAACATGTGGGTGGTGAAGCCATTTAACAAATTCCCTGGATCTATCAGAGACCTATCTCATATATGAAGATATGAGAAGGTATGTTAAAGGAATTACTCTTAAGAAATCCATTATTAATAATAGCGGAAGAATCTTTGGTAAAATAACATTATGGAATTAAATTCTTAAGAGATCATTCGTTTGCAATTTAATAGCCAAGGTTATCCCAAAGTGATCATGAAATAAGATAGAATCATGGATTAGTATGAAGAAAAGGAAAATAATATATTTCAAACTATTTGGGAGAATCAGGTCCCTCTCGCTCAAGCGGGATCCCAATTCGCTTGAGCGAGCTTCGCATAGCACGCTTGGGCGAACCTTAAAATGCTGGGCGAAAGAAGAAAATGGAAATTCAGGGGCCACTTCGCTCAAGCGAACCCCACTCGCTTGAGCGAGTAACACAATCCTTGCTTGGGCGAAGCCAGCGAGTGTAAAGCGAAAAACACCCAGAATCCATTCCACGCTTACTCGCTCGGGCGACACTATCCTCGCTTAAGCGAGATTGCTCCCGAGAGCAATTTCCTGATAAACCCGAAGCAAAACCTGAGGGCAGGACCCTCTCGCTCGGGCGAACCCTTAGATCGCTTGAGCGAACACCAACCAAGGTCCAAACTCTGATTCTAATGCGATTTCGCTTGAGCTACATGTGCATCCGCTTGAGCGAAAATGAAATAATGTCCCAACACTGATGCTGGGACGATCTCGCTTGAGCGAGTTTCAATTTCGCCTGAGCGAGAATCATCCAGAAACCAAAATTCAACACAAGGGCATTCTCGCTTGAGCGAAAAGCCCTCTCGCTTGAGCGAGTTTGACAGAAAAACAGGGGAAATGCAGAAATCATCCAACTCTCAACACCAAAACTCATTCTAATCAAATTTACCTAATTTCAACACTTCATATATATCATATTCCACATTTGAGACTTGTTCTAATAAGTCATTCTTATCAAGTTCCATTACAACTCATCTATTGTATAAATCAACTCACTAACTCCTCCATTTCATAAATCTAACATTCCATATATAAACTTCATTCATTCATCAAGATATAGAGAGTTTCATCATTCATTCATTCATAGGGTCATGATTAAAAATGAGTCATAAACAAAAGATCTCATTTTCCTCCATGACCTCCCAAACTCATTATTCATACAATTATCCATTCTAAATCCACACTATATCAACATACATTGTACTATATACATTACATCTATTCCATATATCTATGTAAACCAAAATATTGCCGGCCAAGGCATTCTTTACAAAAAAGGGGCCTTCTTCACACTCTTCCTCCACAATAGCTCCAAAGCCATACCTACAACATAGGAGCTAAAAAAATATACCACAGGGAGAGTGAGTATACTTTCTCAATGACGAAAATCCAATAAATAGAACAATATATGCATGAATGCAATACAACTAACTCCTTCTCAAGAGGAGTTTATTTACTATCAATCAATCAATCAACAATTTTTCATTCCAATACAACTATTTCCTGATTCTCTCAGAATTCTGTCAATCAATCCACCATCACAATTTAGTAATTAAAAAGGGAGTTTTCATTCATATCTCATCATCAAAGTATCACACTATACCATGCTTTCAAACTGATGCACATGTTAATATCATGAAAATGCATATGCACGGATCTGATTTCATTGTCTTGGGTGATCGCAACCACCATATCACATACTCATTCTCAATGGTTTCCCACCTCGCAAGGGGTACTCCCTCTAGCAACCTCACAAGGTGCTTTTCGTGATCGCAACCACGTTCAATATTTCACATAGGTTTCCCTCCTCGCAAGGGGTACTCCCACCTCATAAACATTTCATATAGGTTTCCCTCCTCGCAAGGGGTACTCCCGCCTCATGATCGCAACCATGGGCATTCAATCTCATTGGTCCCGCAGGGCCTTTCATTTCAATATCAAGTGATCGCAACCACTTATCAACATCATCATGATATGCATGTCATGCCATGTATACAAAATACTCATGCATGCTTCAAGCTCATTTGGATTATCCTACCCTTTCATCTAGGGTATATTCATTCTCAACCACACAATTTTCCATCAACTCATACACAAGAATCAATCTTCATATGAACTCAACCATATACCACGCATAATAAGTCATCCATAGCTACACACAGGCTTCATCACATAACACTAAATTCACATCATCATACGCAATTCACTTCACATACACATAACATCACCTTTAACCACTCAAACATGTCATACTACATTAATACATATATTATCAGTACAATTTTCATGCATTTAGAAAATACACCCCTCTCCTACCTCAAGAGAAGTAGACCTCTGGGGTTGATGTTCCTGCTTCACCAATATTGCCAAGCCCTACACCAATCATTTATAGGGCCACATCAATTATTTATTCAAACACCAATTCAATATATATATATATATATACATAGGTGCACACATGATTCTTATCATGTGAAAACTATTTACCAATTTCATTCGTTTGCCTACTTAGGCTTCGGGAATTCCTTTCTTTGAATTACAATCTCTTAGTATCAAAGGCTACAACCTAATTATTAGGTTATTTCACCTAGTAGGTCTCCACCAACACCTTGGTGAGTTTCCACCTATTATAACTTCAAGTTAACATTATCATCATTTAATGTGTCTACCACCTCATTTATATCATTCTTCCCATCAACAAATGCTAATTTCTTCATTAATTGCAATATCCTTCAATATCCTACCTCTTCTCCTAGGATTCAAATTTAAGGTTTTCACCAACCCACCAACCTTCATAAATGCTCATATACCTTCTTCTTTTCTCACCATAGTTATAACTACCTCATTAATCATTCATAAGCTTGTATTTATGTCAACTTATCTTTAGATTTCTACTTTTAAACTTTCTCCAACATTACCCATACATTTATTGTGTTCTAACCCCAAAACTTCAGCTAAACTTCAACTATATACTTATGTACATGGAAAATAATCATAATCTTACCTCAATGAAAGAAAAGAGTAAGTTTGCAAAAGATGAAGAGATTCACACGAATTTGAGGAGGAAGGAGGAGGAAATACTTTAGTTCCAAACTTCCTTGAAGTCTCTTGAAGGTTGTTAATGGAGAAGGAAGAGATATTCCCTTTTAATTTATAATTCAAAAGGAAAGAGAAAAGGAATTTTGAAGAAGGAGAAGGAGAATATGTGAAGAAGAAGATAAGAAGAAAGGATGTCTACTTGAAAAAAAAGGCAACCGACTTTTGAATAGGAAATGAAGTGAGTTTAACATTTAAATTATTAATTCTTCATTAACTCTTTCGTTTTTTAACAAACAGGTTCGCCGTTCGGGCCCAAAACATATTCTAAAAATTATTCTGAATATAAATTCGGAATCCCATTAACATTATCTACGGCCCTGACCAACGGCATCTCAATCGGAGATACTTGGTCCGACACCTATATTTTATCCGGGTCAGTTTTCAGCTCATCTGACCACCATATTTCACCAACAGTTTCGAAAAACCTTCTTTAAGTCGTTTCAAGAATTTTGGGATATTTATTAGCCCAAAGTTAATTATCCAACATTTATTTTCCTAATTTATCTTCCTATTTTAAAAATTCGGGGTGTTACAATCCAATCCCCCTAAAAGAAATTTCGTCCTCGAAATTCAACTTACCGGACTCAAATGCATGAGGGTACCGCTTACGAATATCGTCCTCGCGTTCCCACGTAAATGTTTCCATATCTCCATGCTTCTATGCCACTTTTACTAATGGTACCATCTTATTCCGTAGTCTCTTCATGGAATGTTCAACAATACGAACAGAAACGGGAAGAATGGATAAGTCATCCTGCACCTCAAGATCATCAACAGAGATCACGTGCTAAGGATCATGTACATACTTCCTTAACTGAGACACGTGGAATACATTATGAAGATTTGCAAGTTGTGGAGGGAGTGCAATTCGATATGCGACGTCCCCAATCCGCTCTAAAATCTCATAGGGTCCAATGAATTTAGGGCTTAGTTTCTTGCTCTTCAAGGCCCTTCCTATACCTTTATCACGTGAAACTCGTAATAACACATGATCGCCAACTTGAAATTCTAGTGGCTTTCTTCTTTTATCATAATAGCTCTTCTGTCGGTCTTGAGCAATTTTCATCTTTTCTCGGATCATCTTGATCTGTTTAGTAGTTTCTTCAATAATCTCAGGTCCTAAGGCTAGATTCTCACCAACTTCAAGCCAACATAAAGGAGTTCGACACCTTCTTCCGTATAATGCCTCGTATGGTGCCATACCAATACTAGAATGAAAACTGTTATTGTAAGTGAATTCAATCAAAGGTAAATATTTTTCCCACGAACCACCATGCTCCAAAACACAAGCACGCAGTAAGTCTTCAAGACTTTGAATAGTTCTCTCAGACTGCCCATCGGTCTGGGGATGATATGCCGAACTTAGCTTCAGTTTTGAACCCAACACCTCATGTAAGCTTCCCCAGAATCGGGAAGTAAATCGAGGATCACGATCAGAAACAATACTTGATGGCACACCATGTAATCTCACAATTTCTCAAATGTACAACTGTGCTAAATCTTGCAAAGAGCTCTCCATACTGATTGGCAAGAAATAGGCACTCTTTGTTAAACGATCCACAATCACCCATATTCCATCACATCTGGACCTCGTTCTTGGTAATCCGGACACAAAATCCATGGCAATCGCGTCCCACTTCCAAACAGGGATATCAAGTGATCTTAAAGTACCCGAAGGTCTTTGATGTTCCACCTTCGCCTTCTGACAAGTAAGACAAGAAGCTACAAAGTTAGCAACATCACGTTTCATTCCAGGCCACCAAAAGTTCTTCTTTATATCGCACGATACATCTTTGTTACACCAGGGTGGATGCTAAACATGCTTTTATGTGCTTCCTCCAGCACTGTACATCTCAAATCACCGAATGAAGGTACATACACACGACCTTTTATTCGCCATATACTATCAACGCCTTCCACAAGGAATAGATTTTTCCCATTATCCTGAGATCTTCGCACCTCTTGTAAATAATCATCATCTTTTTGTTTCTCTTTTACAAGTTCCAAAAATTCATTACTTATTTTCAAAGTAGCAAAACATAACTTCTTGGAAGATTGAACTTCGGTCCCAACATTCAAATTCTGAAATTCTTCAATTAATTCAAGCTCTTTGACCATCATGGTTGATATATGCAAGGATTTCCGACTAAGAGCATCGGCAACAACATTAGCTTTTCCCGGTTGGTACATCAATTTAAAGTAATAATCCTTCAAAAATTCCACCCATCTTCTTTGTCGCATATTCAATTCCTTTTGGTCGAAAAGATATTTCAAACTTTTGTGGTCACTATACACCACAAATCTCGAACCATACAAATAATGATGCCAAATCTTCAAGGCAAACACAACCGCAGCCAACTCTAAATCATGAGTCGGGTAATTAATTTCATGAGGTCACAATTGGCGTGAAGCATAAGCTATTACACGTTCTTTCTGCATCAGCACGCATCCAAGTCCATGCTTGGAAGCATCACAATACACTACAAACTCTTCTTGTAGGTCAGGCAACGCTAAGATAGGAGCAGAACTTAATCTCATTTTTAGTTCTTCAAAGCATTTCTCACATTCAACCGTCCATACGAAAGGTTGGTTCTTCTTTGTCAAATTCATCAAAGGTCTTGCAAGACGAGAGAAACCTTCAATGAACCGTCGGTAATAACCCGCAAGTCCAAGAAAACTTCGGATTTCAGTAACCGTCGTAGGTCTCGACCATGCCATAACGGCTTCAACCTTTGAAGGATCCACAGAAATACCATCTTCGGATATTACATGCCCAAGGAACTGAATGCTCGTCATCCAGAATTCATATTTAGAGAGCTTGGCATACAACTGGTTCTCTCTAAGAATGTTCAGTACCACTCTTAAATGTTCTTCATGTTCCTCGTGATTCTTGGAATACACCAGGATATCATCGATAAACACCACAACAAAACGATCTAGGTATTTGTGAAAAATGTGATTCATGTAACTCATGAATACAGCTGGAGCATTAGTAACTCCAAATGGCATCACCATATACTCGTAGTGACCATATCGCGTTCTAAATACAGTCTTGGGAATATCTTCAGCTCTCACCCGAATTTGATGATAACCGGAACACAAATCAATCTTTGAAAATACCACCGCACCTCTCAATTGATCCAACAGATCATCAATACGAGGTAAAGGATATCTATTCTTTATCGTCAACTTGTTCAATTGGCGGTAGTCTACGCACAACCGCATGGTTCCATCCTTTTTCTTAACTAACAAAACAGGAGCTCCCCAGGGTGACACACTAGGTCGAACAAATTCCCTCTCAAGCAGCTCCTCAACTTGCTTCTTTAATTCAATTAACTCCGTAGGAGACATTCTATAAGGAGCAATAGACACTGGTTCGGCACCAGGTACTAGGTCAATAGCAAACTCAACCTCTCTTGGAGGTGGTAAACCAGGTATCTCATCAGGAAACACGTCCAGAAATTCAGACACCACGGGAATATTAGTGGGACCAGGATTACTTGTCCCATCAGTAAGAGATAACAACACGCAAAGTTGAATTATACCTTGTACATCAAACTGCCCCCTATCAAGAGAAGGGAAAATAACGGTCCGTTGTTGACAATCAACTATGATTTTATTGCTAGAAAGCCAATCCATACCAATTATAATCTCCAATCCCTTCATAGGCAAGCAAATAAAGGATGCAACAAATTTTCTCCCCTCCAGGAGCATATCAACATTATCGCACCGGGTAACCGATCTAAAACAAGTACCGGTTGGAGTGGTAATCATAAGAGCATTTTTCATGAGACACACCGGCAATCTCAATCGCCGAACACAATCCTCAGATATAAAAGAGTGGGTCGCACCCGAATCAAAAATGGCATGAACTGAATGTCCAAGAATTTCACACTTACTTTCAACCAAATTTTCTGCTCGTGCTGCTTCCTCACCGGTCACAGCAAATACTCTCCCGGCATTAGGTTGACGATCTCCTCCATCCCTATTTCTATCATTAACATCATTCCCATTTCCTCGACCGTTACCACGTCTTCCACCATTATAGCCACCTCGACCACCATGTCGACCACCATTATTTCCATTACCACGGCCTCGACCACCATTATAGCCTCCGCGGTTCACATAAGTAGGTGCATTAGCACGATTAGGAACATTAGCTTGTACCGGAGCCGGCCTCACAAGCATAGGACATGCAGAACGGATATGCCCCACCTGATCACAATTAAAGCATATAACATCCTCACGATGCATACATTCCCGAACATAATGAGGTCCTCCACATCTATAACATCTCGGTCCATTGGTATTTACATTACCCCGGCCAAATACATTACCACGTCCACCGCCTCTAGCTGGGACATTAGAAGAAGCACCCCTCAGAAAATGTCCTCTTCTAAAACTTCTTTGCCTCTTGAAACTAGAAGCTTGACCCTTCAACTTAGAGTCAAATTTAGAGTGTTGAAAAGAAGCATGTTCTTCATAGATACGGCACTTATTCACAAGCACCGTGAAACTTCGAATCTCTTGGTGACATATAGCCCTTTGAATATCAGAGCGTAACCCATTTTCAAACTTCACACACTTTGACACTTCAGTTCCCTCTTGTTGAAAAGGAGGGTAGAATTCACAAAGCTCCTCAAACTTGGAAGCATACTCTTCCACCGTCAGCGTGCCTTGCTTAAGTTCCATGAACTCGAGTTCTTTCTTGCTCTTATAACTTTCGGGCACATATTTCCTCATAAGTTCTCGTTTAAAGTTCTCCCAAGTTAAGGGAATCGCAGCAGCATTCATTCTGTTTTTGGCGAGTCTCCACCAAGTCTCTGCTTCATCCCTCAGCATAAAAATAACATACTCCACTTTCTGGAGCTCATTACATTCAAAGCTATCAAAGATCCACTCAACATTCCGGATCCAACCATAGGCTTGCTCAGGCCTAAATCCACCATGAAATTCAGTAGGTTTTCGCTTTAAAAACATGTCAAGGCCTTGAGTGCCTTGAACAACAATAGGAGTGGATGGTCATTCTGCCTCTTGTCTCTCACGGTTTTGCGATTCGAGAAGATCCGCAAAACGATTTAAGGCTCTAGCTATGGCGTCATCATTATCTTGACGACGACGGGCCATCACAATATCTAAAACCACAACATAAAATTCAACCAATATCAGTAAACTCGTTCATAAAATTCCTCTGAGTTCTTACTATAGTATTTTATTATAAAATTTAAATTGTGACCCTCCCCCATGGAGTCCAATAGCAACATTTCATATTAAAGCTCATATAGCAACATCATCATATCATAACATAGTATGCATCCACAATACATAAAATTCTTCATTGATAGAGGATAGTGTGAAGAAGCTTGGCCGGACTTATAAAAATCACATTTAATTCATCATCAATTCATACGCAATCAATCAACAATAACAATGATTCATCAATCATATATCACTTTCCAGTAATAGCAATGGCTAAACACAGTAATGCAGAGCAAATAACGCGCTGATACCAAATTGTGACATCCCAAAAATAGGGGTAAATTTTTCGCGTTTTTATTATTATTAATCTATAAAACATGTGCGTGGTGAAGCCATTTAACAAATTCCCTGGATCTATCAGAGACCTATCTCATATATGAAGATATGAGAAGGTAAGTTAAAGGAATTACTCTTAAGAAATCCATTATTAATAATAGCGGAAGAATCTTTGGTAAAATAACATTATGGAATTAAATTCTTAAGAGATCATTCGTTTGCAATTTAATAGCCAAGGTTATCCCAAAGTGATCATGAAATAAGATAGAATCATGGATTAGTACGAAGAAAAGGAAAATAATATATTTCAAACTATTTGGGAGAATCAGGTCCCTCTCGCTCAAGCGGAATCCCAATTCGCTTGAGCGAGCTTCGCATAGCACGCTTGGGCGAACCTTAAAATGCTGGGCGAAAGAAGAAAATGGAAATTCAGGGGCCACTTCGCTCAAGCGAACCCCACTCGCTTGAGCGAGTAACACAACCCTCGCTTGGGCAAAGCCAGCGAGTGTAAAGCGAAAAACGCCCAGAATCCATTCCACGCTTACTCGCTCGGGCGACACTATCCTCGCTTAAGCGAGATTGCTCCCGAGAGCAATTCCCTGATAAACCCGAGAGCAAAACCTGAGGGCAGGACCCTCTCGCTCGGGCGAACCCTTAGATCGCTTGAGCGAACACCAACCAAGGTCCAAACTCTGATTCTAATGCGATTCCGCTTGAGCTACATGTGCATCCGCTTGAGCAAAAATGAAATAATGTCCCAACACTGATGCTGGGACGATCTCGCTTGAGCGAGTTTCAATTTCGCCTGAGCGAGAATCATCCAGAAACCAAAATTCAACACAAGGGCATTCTCGCTTAAGCGAAAAGCCCTCTCGCTTGAGCGAGTTTGACAGAAAAACAGGGGAAATGCAGAAATCATCCAACTCTCAACACCAAAACTCATTCTAATCAAATTTACCTAATTTCAACACTTCATATATATCATATTCCACATTTGAGACTTGTTCTAATAAGTCATTCTTATCAAGTTCCATTACAACTCATCTATTGTATAAATCAACTCACTAACTCCTCCATTTCATAAATCTAACATTCCATATATAAACTTCATTCATTCATCAAGATATAGAGAGTTTCATCATTCATTCATTCATAGGGTCATGATTAAAAATGAGTCATAAACAAAAGATCTTATTTTCCTCCATGACCTCCCAAACTCATTATTCATACAATTATCCATTCTAAATCCACACTACATCAACATACATTGTACTATATACATTACATCTATTCCACATATCTATGTAAACCAAAATATTGCCGGCCAAGGCATTCTTTACAAAAAAGGGGCCTTCTTCACACTCTTCCTCCACAATAGCTCCAAAGCCATACCTACAACATAGGAGCTAAAAAAATATACCACAGGGAGAGTGAGTATACTTTCTCAATGACGAAAATCCAATAAATAGAACAATATATGCATGAATGCAATACAACTAACTCCTTCTCAAGAGGAGTTTATTTACTATCAATCAATCAATCAACAATTTTTCATTCCAATACAACTATTTCCTGATTCTCTCAGAATTCTGTCAATCAATCCACCATCACAATTTAGTAATTAAAAAGGGAGTTTTCATTCATATCTCATCATCAAAGTATCACACTATACCATGCTTTCAAACTGATGCACATGTTAATATCATGAAAATGCATATGCACGGATCTGATTTCATTGTCTTGGGTGATCGCAACCACCATATCACATACTCATTCTCAATGGTTTCCCACCTCGCAAGGGGTACTCCCTCTAGCAACCTCACAAGGTGCTTTTCGTGATCGCAACCACGTTCAATATTTCACATAGGTTTCCCTCCTCGCAAGGGGTACTCCCACCTCATAAACATTTCATATAGGTTTCCCTCCTCGCAAGGGGTACTCCCGCCTCATGATCGCAACCATGGGCATTCAATCTCATTGGTCCCGCAGGGCCTTTCATTTCAACATCAAGTGATCGCAACCACTTATCAACATCATCATGATATGCATGTCATGCCATGTATACAAAATACTCATGCATGCTTCAAGCTCATTTGGATTATCCTACCCTTTCATCTAGGGTATATTCATTCTCAACCACACAATTTTCCATCAACTCATACACAAGAATCAATCTTCATATGAACTCAACCATATACCACGCATAATAAGTCATCCATAGCTACACACAGGCTTCATCACATAACACTAAATTCACATCATCATACGCAATTCACTTCACATACACATAACATCACCTTTAACCACTCAAACATGTCATACTACATTAATACATATATTATCAGTACAATTTTCATGCATTTAGAAAATACACCCCTCTCCTACCTCAAGAGAAGTAGACCTCTGGGGTTGATGTTCCTGCTTCACCAATATTGCCAAGCCCTACACCAATCATTTATAGGGCCACATCAATTATTTATTCAAACACCAATTCAATATATATATATATATATATACATAGGTGCACACATGATTCTTATCATGTGAAAACTATTTACCAATTTCATCCGTTTGCCTACTTAGGCTTCGGGAATTCCTTTCTTTGAATTACAATCTCTTAGTATCAAAGGCTACAACCTAATTATTAGGTTATTTCACCTAGTAGGTCTCCACCAACACCTTGGTGAGTTTCCACCTATTATAACTTCAAGTTAACATTATTATCATTTAATGTGTCTACCACCTCATTTATATCATTCTTCCCATCAACAAATGCTAATTTCTTCATTAATTGCAATATCCTTCAATATCCTACCTCTTCTCCTAGGATTCGAATTTAAGGTTTTCACCAACCCACCAACCTTCATAAATGCTCATATACCTTCTTCTTTTCTCACCATAGTTATAACTACCTCATTAATCATTCATAAGCTTGTATTTATGTCAACTTATCTTTAGATTTCTACTTTTAAACTTTCTCTAACATTACCCATACATTTATTGTGTTCTAACCCCAAAACTTCAACTAAACTTCAACTATATACTTATGTACATGGAAAATGATCATAATCTTACCTCAATGAAAGAAAAGAGTAAGTTTGCAAAAGATGAAGAGATTCACATGAATTTGAGGAGGAAGGAGGAGGAAATACTTTAGTTCCAAACTTCCTTGAAGTCTCTTGAAGGTTGTTAATGGAGAAGGAAGAGATATTCCCTTTTAATTTATAATTCAAAAGGAAAGAGAAAAGGAATTTTGAAGAAGGAGAAGAAGAATATGTGAAGAAGAAGATAAGAAGAAAGGATGTCTACGTGAAAAAAAAGGCAACCGACTTTTGAATAGGAAATGAAGTGAGTTTAACATTTAAATTATTAATTCTTTATTAACTCTTCCGTTTTTTAACAAACAGGTTCGCCGTTCGGGCCCAAAACATATTCTAAAAATTATTCCGAATATAAATTCGGAATCCCATTAACATTATCTACGGCCCTGACCAACGGCATCTCAATCGGAGATACTTGGTCCGACACCTATATTTTATCCGGGTCAGTTTTCAGCTCATCTGACCACCATATTTCACCAACAGTTTCGAAAAACCTTCTTTAAGTCGTTTCAAGAATTTTGGGATATTTATTAGCCCAAAGTTAATTATCCAACATTTATTTTCCTAATTTATCTTCCTATTTTAAAAATTCGGGGTGGTACAGCCGACTCTTATGTAAAATAACGATTAAACATATTTATCTATAAAGATTGATTAGGAGAAATATAGATATGGGTTACTTGTATGGAATTGTAAGTATTGGTAAATATACATGTTAAGATAATGGGTATTCCGAGTGTATGATTATATATATAACTGTATTGTATATTGGTGACTTGTGTTTGGGCTTTTTCGAGTGGGGGATACTTAAAAGGATTCTGAGAGAAACCCTTTAATGAATTCTGAGTGAATGTTATATATAATCCGAGTGATTGGGGAATAGTATTCCGAGTGTAGGAATGTGTATATCCATATAAGTATTTATGTTGATTTGATGCTTCTTACCGACTGGAATATAAATGATGTTGAACGAATAATTCTAAGTTAATGAATCCTGAGAGAATATAGGAGGCTTAGATCCATTTCCGAGTGAGGATCACTGGGTGGTCTTTTTACCGAGTGAAGATATGGGTAAATCCCGAGTTGGGATGAGGTTGTATATTCCCGAGTAGAATCCGTGCGTACGTCACCTTTGTGGTGAGGAGCTGTTATGAGGGCTTAGAGTAAAATATTCTAAGTTATATATGTTTTCCGAGTGAGATTGGGCATGATTGCCGAGTGTGAGGCCGAATGAGTGTTGGTCAGTCTTGGTATTAGATACCGAGTAAGATACTGCTTAGAGTATGAGCTGGTTTATGAATGATGTACCAAGTGAGTTGAGGTTGTGTTATACTGAGTGGCGTTTGATTGGAAGATATTCCGAGTGAGGGTCAATGGAGCCCGAGTGGGATAACCCTCAGTTGCTGAGTGGGCTAAGTTATTACCGAGTAAATGGTTGTCTCTAGAAACCGAGTGGTGGATTTGTCGAGTGTGGCTTCTCGCTTCAGCGAGTAAGTCCTCGCTCCAGTGAGGGTGTATAGATGGAAGGCTTGGGGTCGGTTTCGCTTAAGCGAATGGTGGTTCGCCCGAGCGAGTGGTGCGGTCTCGCTCAGCAAAGTCGGATCCCGCTTGAGCGAGTGAGCGTTGTATTGGGAGCTTCGCTTGAGCGTTGTTTTATTCTTCCGTTGTCTCCCTTCTGGTCGGTTCCCTTCTTTTGGACCCGATTCTTCAAGTAAATGGTTTTCCTAGCTTCTAGTCGGCTTTTTGGCCATTCCTTTGCATTTTTTTTATTCTACCTGGCTGTTGGGTAGATTTTTGGGAAAAATTCTCCCTGGTTTTGGCTTAATTAAATTTAGGATGTTACAAAAACTACCTGGATCTTGGAGCTTGGGTGGAAGTTTCTTTTGAATTAGAGCACTACACTCTTCATTAAGTGCAACTGTACCATTTTCCTCCAGTCTTCTTTTGTTGGACAAAATGTCCTTTAGGAACTTCGTATATGTAGGCATTTGCTGCAAAGCATCTGTGAAGGGAATATTAATATACAATTTCTTTAAAACATCAAGGAACTTACCAAATTGTTTGTCCAACTTTGCTTTGGCTAAGCGCTGAGGAAATGAATGGGAGGTTGATATGGCTTAACCTCCTCCTTCTTTTCTTGTGGTTTCTCTTCTTCAATTACTGGATGAGATAAAGATTTATCGACTTTCTTTTCCTCCTTTGCAGTCTTGTCAACTGGCCCATCGTATTGAGTACCACTCCTAAGAGTGACAGCCATGGTTTGGTTAGATGGTCCAGCCTCTAGTTTTCCAGGAAATGTTCCTGGTGCTCTTTGAGAATAGGAGGCTTGTTGGGCAATTTGATTTTCCAGTATTTTGTTGTGAGTGGCAAGAGAGTCCACTTTTGAAGCCAAGTTTTTTATTGCATCAAAGAATTCATCATTTTGTTTAAGTTGAGTAGCTACAAATATCTCCATCAAGGATTCTAGCTTTGATTTTTGTGGAATATAGGTTCCTTGTTGAGGTTTGTAGTTACTTTGGAATTGAGGTGGCCTATTTTGGAAGCCAGGTGGACCTTGTTGAGGTCTGTAGTTACCTTGATAATTTCCACCATAGTTTCCAATAGCATCCACCTGATGCATTTCTTGTTCTTGATTAGGAGTCATTGCTAAATGGCAGTTTGTAGCTCCATGTCCTGAAACACCACAAACTTCACAAACAATGTTAGTAGCACCTGTTGACCCTATTTTATTAAGTTTTAATGTTAATGCTTCAACTTTGGCAGAAAGTAAGGAAAGAGCATCAACAGAGTACTTACCTGGTGTTTTAGTAGGTAATCCTCTCTCAGAGTTCCACTGGTGAGTGTTTTGAGTTATTTCCTCAATCAGGTTCTCAGCTTCATCAACATTTTTACTCATGAAGGCTCCTCCAGCTGTAGCATCTAAAGAGATCTTTTGTGTGGAAGTTAATCCATTATAGAATATATGGATTGTCAACCACCTTTCTATCCCATGGTGAGGACATTCTCTTAGCATCTCCCTGTATCTTTCCCAGGCTTCATATAAGGATTCATCATCTTTTTGTGAGAAATTTATGATTTGTTTTCTCAGCACATCAATTTTGTTCCTTGGGTACCATTTATTGATAAAAGCACTGGACAATTGTTCCCAAGTCGTGATGGATCCTTCAGGAAGAGAGTATAACCACGCTCTCGCTTTATCTCTTAAGGAGAAAGGGAAAAGTCTTAAGCGAATGGCATCATTGGTAGCTCCGTTTATCTTCAGGGTGTCACAGTATTCAAGAAAGATTTAAAGGTGAAGATTTGGATCTTCGGAGGGTAATCCTCTGAATTGGTTCTATTGAACCATTGAGAGTAGTGAAGGCTTCAATTCAAAATTGTTAGCTTCCACTGTGGGTCTAAGGATGCTAGATCCTCTTCCATTAGTGCTTGGAGCGGCAAAATCTCTTAAGGGTCTGTGTTGGTCTGCCATTTGTTTTTCTTTTTGTTCTTCTTGTTGTTTTTGTTGTTTTTGTTGTTTTCTTAAAGCTCTAAGGTTACGTTCTATCTCAGGGTCAAATCCTAAGTTTAGATCGACACTACGGCTTTGTCGCATAAAAAGAAAATAAATGATAAAAAAACAAATTATCACAAAAATAGAACAACAACAGATACACAAAATAAAGAACAAAATACAAAATTACAGACAAAATAAAAATAAAAATAAAAATAACAATAAAAATATTAACAAGTATGATCTAATCGAATTTTAATATTGCCGATATTTGAGGGATAACAGTCCCGGCAACGGCGCCAAAAACTTGACAGGGCCCGCAAGTGCACGGGTTATGTCGCGTAATATAAAAGATTATCGTTCTCCACAGGGACTGTGTTCAAAGTACCAGCATGTTGAAATTTAATTATCCACACAATTGATTTTTAATATTTTTGTAAAATTAAACAAATTAAAATTGCACAGAATACAAATAAATAAAATTTACTTGACACTTAAAAATCAGAGTTAAGAATATCTTGGGATTTTGGGGGATTAAGACTTTATTTTATGTTAATGAATTTTAACTTTTCATAAATAAGAATCGAATTAAGTTTTCCAAGGTGAATTTTCTAAAAGCTAATTAATATGTTCCTCTCGGAATCCTATTAATGTACCTAACCTATGGAAAGCGCTGCTTAATCCTTAGAAAGGCCCATTATCGTTTTGTGAAAATCCCTTAAAATTCCCTAAAAGATTTTGATTACTTTCACGGTTTTACCGAGGTCACAAAAAGTATTTCAAAAACTTAGGCTTAGTTTAAAAACTTTCCAGTAACAATAAATCTCTCGATTCTATTAATTACTTAAACTTACTAATATACCCGCAAGTATACAGTTTTATCATTTAGGTTCTTGTTAGGAATTACTAAAAGCATTGAGCATTTTTTAAACTAAATGGAAAATAGAAAATTATTTAATTTAAAGTCAAAATAACATTAATATAAAATATTATCATACCCCCTTCATCCCAAGATAATTAATTTAGTTACTCATGAAATAATTCAAATTTATATAAATAATGGAAAAATAGAACATACAAGACATGGTAAAAATAAAGACTTACGGGTTTCTCCAAAAGCTCAGAATAATTTACCACTGTATTTCCTTGTTGCAATATTCCTCCACCGATTACAAATTTAAATAACTCACTTTTACAATTCACAACTCTTAAAATAAAATAAAGAAAAAGAAAATAAAAAGAGAAAGAAAATGAAAAAGAAAGAAAAAAGAACGAAGAAGAAAAATGAAGAAAAAGAAAGAAAGAAAAGAGAAGAGAAGGACAGAAGACAACAGAGAGAAAAGAAAGAAAAGGAATTGAATTCAAGTGATGGATGGTTGCTTCCGTGTTGCTCTCCCTTTTATAGGCGAATGAATGAATGAATCCAGCTAAGAAAACACGTTAAGATTGCAAGTGGAAGAAATTTTCGGTGCATGTGAGTTCCAGCTGTGCCAACTTGTTTCCAATTTGTGTATTTTAATATTTCCAATAATTCGGTGCTTGGATTTAGTGATGATTGGTGCAGGTGGAGAAATTCTGAGTGAAAAAGTGTTGTTTTTCCACAAAACCAAGTGAAAGCTTGCTGTTTATCCCCAAGACCGAGTGACAGCTTACTGGAAGGTGTTGGTTACTGGGCGGAGTTGGTACTGGACGATGTGGAGAGAACGGTGAAGGAGAGAGAGGAAAGGGACAGCGGATAGAAGAGAGGGAATGGGACGGTGTTTAGGAGAAATCCGGTCGGTATTGGTTTGAAGGGATGGTGTTTGGGTTGCTGGAGAGTTGGAGTTGATCCGGTGTGCATTTGATCCGGTGTTGGAGTGATCCGGTGTCGAACCAGTGAAGAGATAGAAGGAGTCGGTGTTGATGTTGTGGTTGTGAAGAGAGCTGGACGAATGATTGAAACATTCAATCGGAACCCAGTAAAGAGTGACTCGGAACCGATTGAAAGATGATTCACTCGGCACTGATAGAGGAGTTTATTCGGAACTGATTGAAGACTCACTCAGGATCGGAATTTATTCAATCGGTTCCCAAACTATTTCACTCGACTGTCTTTGAATTTGAACCACTCGGTTAAAACTTCGCTCTGATTTTGCTTTGGATCCATTCGGACAAATTCATTCGGACACATTCACTCGGAAGTGCCTTCTTGCTTCTCACTCGGAATGGCCTTCACTTTTACTCAAAAACTTTGAGAGTCTGGAATCTGGCTGATTGAATTTCTTCTCATGTCTGAGCCTTGCTTTGTTCAGAAATATAGGTTTCTGCCCCAACTCACTCGGTAGTCTTCCTTGGAGACATCTCACTCGGGCTTAGTGTGAAACTGTGAGAATCTGCCCGAGTGTGATTCACTCCCGGTCGGATTTTTCCTTGCTTGATTAAGACACTACTCAGAAATGCCTTGTTCCACTTGAGAATGCCATTTTCTCTGAATGAAACCACTCGGATTCCTCCTTATTCAGCACTTATTCATTCAGTGGCTTCTATCTGCTCGAAATCAGCTCACTAAGGACAGATTTGCCCAGAAAAGCATTTGTTCCCCAATCATTCCTGCTTCAGTCAGCATTCTTTCACTCAAATTATTTGCAATCAGAAAACTCCCACTCAGATTCACTTCAATCAGCAATCCTTTCACTCAAGGATAGCTTTGGACATATTTATTGGAGGTCAGTCCCCTTTTTTCACTCGGAATGGACGCAGTCGGGGAAGTTTTCACTTGGAATCACCTCCAACCGAGACTTATTCCTTTTCAGCATTGAACCTCCAATAGAGTCAGCCATTTATCACTCGGAATGGCTTTGACAGGGAACTTTCCACTCGGAAAAGCTCCATTCTGAGTCATTACACTCGGATTTGGTCATTTTGAGTCGGAATTCAGCATTCTGAGTCAGAATTTAGCATAAAAGAGAGTTCTTTCTACTTTGGGCTTGTTCTTCTTGTTTCTTTATCATTTTATGGTCATTTTTCTCAAGTTATTGACCCTTTATTACCTTAATTTCTGCAAAATAACATACCCAAGTAGAATATAGTGGAAAGAAAGCAAAAATCACAATAAATAAAGGAAATACAATGGATAATGATTAAAATCCTAAGCAAATTAGATCTATTTTATTGTGTTATAAAGCACTTATCAATGACCGAGTATCTTTTCCTGTTGTTGCATAATTTGATGAATGGGCCAAACTAGGCTTATTGTGTGATAGCCTCTATAAGTTGGAGGTAGGAAATGTCAGTTAGCTCCAACTTTGAAAGATTGGTAAAAAATAGGTGAGGGGGAAAAGCCTTTGTGAAGATGTCAGCTAGTTAATTAGCAGAAGAAACATGGAGTAATCTCATTAAACCAACTGATGATTTTTCTCGAACAAGGTGACAATCAATTTCAAGGTGTTTGGTTCGCTAATGAAAAATAGGATTTGACAGTGATATAAAGAGCACTTTGATTATAATAGTATAGAACAAACTGCTTGGAACATGAAATCTTAAGATCATTGATTAAGTAAGCCATTGTATCTCAAAAGTGACCAAACCAAGAGCTCGATATTCAGCCTCAAATGATGATCGAGATACAGTTTCTTGTTTTTTGGTTTTATAGGACACCAAAGAATAACCAATAAAAAATAGTATCCTGTTATTAACCTTCCAGTATCTATGCAAGTTGCCCAGTCAGCATCACTAAATCCAATGAGTTGAATATCAGAATCTCTTCAAAATAATAGCCCTTTTCCAGGACATCTGTCGAGCTATCGAAGAACTTCAGTTGCTACCCTGAAATGAGCTTGAGTGGGATTTGACATAAGCTGACTCATTTGTTGTATGGCAAATATAATATCAGGACTAGTGGTTGTGAGATACAATAAGCGGCCGACCAGTCTCTGATAGGATAAGGCATCAGTGAGGGGTTCACTAGCATCTTGGTGCATCCGAAGAGAGCTATCCATAAGTGTTGATGATGACTTTGATCCTAATATCCTAGAGTCCTTAAGAAGATCAAGACAATATTTACGTTGACATAAAGAAATCCCTACATCTAAATCAGCAACTTCTAATTCCAGAAAATACTTCAAGACACCAAGATCCTTTATGCAAAAATTAGAATGGAGAATTGTCTTGATGTTTGAGATTTCTTGAATAGAGTTACCAACCAATACAATATCATGAACATATATAATCAAGGCAGTGAAACTAAACTTATCAAACTTAATAAACAAGTTGTGGTTAGCATGGGCTTGCTGATACCAACAAGATAAGAGCAAGACAGATAATTTTTTATACCATTTACTACTGGCCTATTTCAAGCCATACTGGGATTTTTGTAATTTATAGCACTGAGATAAAGGATCACCATTGACACCTGGTCATATGACCATGTAAATATCCTCCAAAAGGTCCCCGTGTAGAAAAACATTGCTCACATCTAAGTGATGAATGTGCCAATGATTAATAGAGGCTAATGCAAGTACCACCCTAATAATGGTCATCTTCACAACTGGAGAGAAAGTCTCAAAGTAATCAATGCTTTCAATTTACGTAAAACCCTTTGCAACAAGCCGTGCTTTGTAGTGCCACACTACCACCGGCTAGTCTCTTGATCTTGTATACCTATTTGCAACCAATGGGCTTGACATGGGAAGGAATATCCATAATTTTCTAGGTCTAATTTAACATCAATGCCTTTATCTCAATAGCCATAGCTTCATGCCAACAATGATGTTTGATAGCTTCCTGATAGCTAGTGGGTTCAAGCTCTAAAGACAAAGACATGAGGTAGTGATGATAAGAAGGAGAAAGAAGAGAATAGCTTAAGACACTTTGAAAAGGATGTAAACACTTTGGAGATGATTGGGTTGGACAAACATTACAAGCATAATCTTTCAGATAACTTAGGCGACTGGTTGGACGGGTTGAGCGATGTAGAAGAGGGCAATTGGTGATGGCTTTAGGTTACTGTGTAGGCTGAACTTCAGGTGAGGTTGGGGAAATTAGGCTTTCATTATCATTATTCAAGAAAAGAGGAAGAGCCATTGGATTGTGAAGGAGAAGACATGGTAGGAAAAGGGCCAAAATTGTTATATGTGTGAGGCTGAAAGGATTGGGATGAATGGGTGTTTTATATGGTTTGCATAATTGGAATTGGGCTTGGGCTTTCATGTGGAATAGGATGGTTTAACTTGGCCAATGGACTTGGTTAATGGGCTGATACAAAAACTTGTTAGTATTAAAAAAAGGAATAATGTTTACAAGAAAAACAATATTTTAAGAGACAAAAATTTCGTTAGTATCCAAATCTAAATAGACATATCCTTTTGTTCCATTTTGAAACCCAAAAAATACTCCACGCCTAGCACGGGTATCAAATTTGTGACACGAAAGATTTCTAGAAGCATTGTGAAATCAGGAACATGATTGTATAAAAGTTCATAAGGGGTTTCATTGTTGTTGAGAGCAGAAGGAATAAGATTGATTAAATACACAACATGTGAGACACCCTGGAAAAACACGGGTAAATTTTTCACGGTTTAAGGTCATTAATTAATCGAATGATTAGGGTAGTGGAGATTTTAATTCAACACCCCAGATCTATGAAAAACCTCTCTCATATTTGAAGATATGAGAGGGTAAATTAAAAATGAGTTTTATAAGAGATTTCCATTTGAAAACAGCGGAAGAATTAGTTAAATTGATGTTGCATGATTGAATCCAAAGAAGTAAGCCTTATGAGGTTTAATGGTGTTAAAATAGGTTAATGGTAATTTTGAAATAAGGCAAAATATAATTTAATGTAATGAAGGTGAAGATAATTCAAACCATGGCAATTAGAGGATTCTGGGCTCCACTCGCTCAAGCGAGAGCCATACTCGCTTGAGCGAGTCTGCATGGTGCACTTGAGCGAGTCAGGGAAAATGCTGAGTGAGGAAAAGATTGAGCATCAGGGGGTCCTCTCGCTTGAACGAGCCCCATCTCGCTTGAGCGAGATTCGAAGCCCATATTTGGGCGAGCCAGCGAGACACTTGAGCAAGAGAGAAGATTAGCCTCAGGGGCCAATCTCGCTTGAGCGAGATTGCTCTAATAACATCAGGAACTCACTGCCTGATTTTCACTTGAGCGAGGCAAGGCTCGCCTAGGCAAGAATGGTCTAGTGTCCATTTCTTCTTCCCCTAGCTTGAGCGATCCACAGTACCAAGACCATTTCACCTGAGCAAAAATGGTCCAGTAGCCAACTACTGGTTCCAGAAAAATCTCGCTTGGGCGAGAACAGCATTCGCTTGAGCGAATTTTGGTCAGTGGCCACACCCCTATTTCACAAGGGTCTCGCTCGAGCGAGACTACCACTCACATGGATTTTACACAACTTAGCATCTCAATTCACATTTCCTACCATTTTGACCCATCCTAATGCATTAGTTGTACTACATCATATAATTATCAGTCCTCCTAATTGTTCTTACATTCAATATCAAATTTCATTCATTCAATGCATAGGATTTAAACTCATTTCTACAAAACTCCATAAAACGCTAAAATTTGTGAACTACCTCATTCATTCATGAAATTAAACATCAACAAACATCATAATTCATCGTATTACATCATTTGGGTCATTAATGAAAATTGGCCATACGCACCAAGGTCCCTCAAAATCATCATCTACAATCTAGATAACAAAATGAGCATACATATACACTATATGCTATACAAAAATCTAGATTTTGCCGGCCAAGGAACTTCCTATACACCTATTTACCTCCTCAACGAAATGTACTCCAAAATATCCACTCTTCCCACAAGTGCCCTACATCACAAATCTAAAAAGTGGACAACATGGGAGAGTGAGTCATACATTCCAAAGAATGAATATGAATATCATATGATCATGTGCATATGTATCACAACATGTATACTTGCATTCATACACAACTCATCATCAACTATCATTATAAATACAATCATCTAGGTACATCAAGCAAGTATAAAACCATATACATGATCTAGTCCTTCAACAATTGGACTATCATACATTTCATTATCTTTCTTATGTCATTATTTAGTATTCACATGTTTTATGTTGTCTTAATTACATTTCGTCGTTCTCAACATAACCATCACCATATATCATCACCTTTGGTATACTTCCTTGCTATATGCAAATGCTCTTAAGCTAATGCATATGCACAATGGAATATTTCAACAAATACAGATCTGACTGTGGGAATATAAACACCGATTTGTGGGATTCAAGTATGATCATCTAACCATACCCCTACTGCATTAGTAAATTATGTACACATATTCTTAAATTCACATGCATTTTACCAATTATTTTATTGGTACCAAACCGCATCGCCCATCTTACAACACCTTGTCATTTTCACCATGACCGCGATAAATAACATATTCGACATATGGTGTTGCGGGCCGGCCAAATCTCAAATCATGGAGGCTATGATACCAAGGACCATCGGGGTTATCTGCTTATCAAGAGCCACCCCCACAAGGGTCGGCCACATGTAGCTCCCCGTATAATACATGGGCAGCTTCGTGACTTACACACCAAGTCACAGAGGAAAAATAAAATTGCTCGTGCACCGAGCCACCCTCCCACTTGGTCGGCTGAGGGAACTCCACTAATGTTTATAAATCATATGCATTTCTCACTCTATGTATCCTATACATGCCACTCATCAAACATCATTACCATCATCATCACCAACACTACTTCACATTTCTTAGTGGATTTATCATTGTTGGGTTTAGTTTTATTCTCAAATTTAAGTGTGGCACTTTAACATTCATACACCATTTACAACGGCACTCAACATCAATTTTAATCATCAACTTTACATTATCAAATCGTGGTATGCTAATCGTTCATACCCATGTCAACCAATTATCAATTACATTCCTTTCACATTTAAGGCTAACACATGACAAATAGTTCATGCCACCATATAGAACACCATATATATATATTCTAATTGCACAAGCATGTTGCCAAACATCATCACCAACATCAAATACACATTACAATTTCCATAATCATCAAAAGTAAAGCAAACATGCAAATTGCCACATATGACAATCAAATACTATTCAATTCATGCAATTAGAATATAAAGACTCCTCTCCTACCTCAAGAAAAGAATTCTGATTGATACGACGTGTCCGCCTCATCGTTTGGAATGGATCCTACATTAACATACATGTAAAATCCTAATTAATCAATCATTCAAGACACAAATCCAATTCTACTTACTCATATTCATATCCACAACCTCATAACATGTATAAAACATGCTATAGACATTGTTTTCATTATTTGTTAGGCTTCGGGAATTCCTTCCCATTAAGCCACATTCAATAGATTCAAAGGCTACCAACAATAATAGCCCAAACCTTCATACAACTCCATTTATCTACATTCATATTCATCATTGTCATGCATTCCTTCTTAAAACATACTCTTGAATCAACATTAATCACTTTCCCTAATTTCTCATAGTTAGGGTTTTCACCAAACCCACCACCATTTATAAATGATCATCCACCTTCTATCTCATTCCCATTATAAATGCATCTACCATATTTATTTTACTTAAACCTTGTATTAGTACAATAAGAAGTAATCATGGCAAAGCATTTGTAAATGAAATTTTTGAAAAATTTTGCAATGAGTCTAACATAACTCATAGCTTTTCTTATCCAAGAACACCTAAACAGAATGGTGTTGTGGAAAGGAAAAACACATCAAAACTTACAGAGTTTTTAATACAAGAACTCAGACCATTGAGGAATCAATGCATGTAAGATTTGATGGTCATCAAGAGACTAATAAGAGGCTAGCAGATCTAGCTCTTGATGATGCAAGAATGAAACAGCAGGAAGTTGAACAGGATTAGCAAAGATCAGACCTTGCTCAATCTGAACCAACTAAAGATTGAGACAAAGAATCTGAACAACACCCATTAATGTCTGAACCAGAGAAGCCAAAGGATTAGAAGTTTAAGGCTTATCACCCTTTAGACCTCATAATTAGAGATCAAGCTGTTGGAGTTAGGACCAGATCCAAACTTCTCAATCAATCCCCTATAGCTTTGGTTTATGAATTGGAACCAAAATCTATTGCAGAAGCATTAGAGGATACTAACTGGATCATTGCCGTGCAAGAGGAACTGAACCAGTTTGAGAGAAATGAGGTCTAAAGACTTGTCCCAAGACCCAAAAATAAAAGCATCATTGGAACAAAGTGGGTCTAAAGAAATAAGCTTGATGAGGATGGAAAGGTAGTTAGAAACAAAGCTAGACTTACTGCTCAAGGCTACAATCAGCAAGAAGGTATAGATTTCACTAAAATTTTACTCCTGTAGCCAAACTTGAGGCTATAGGGATACTTCTTGCATTTGCTGCTTTTAAAGGAATTACATTGTATCAAATAGATGTTAATAGTGCTTTTCTGAATGGGTTTATTGAAGAAGAAGTTTATGTGAAACAGCCTGTTAACCAAGTGGCCTCAATGACTCAATAAGGGGGTGAATTGAGTCTTAAAGATAATTACCTTTTTAGAATTTTAGGGTTTAGGGTTTAGGGTTTAGGGTTACTTTATCTTGTTTAAAGAGATGAAGAAATAGGCATCTCAGTAAATAAATAATAATGATTAAAGTAAAATAATAAAGCAAATAAACAACTTGAAATTAAATAGAGTAAGGGAAGAGAGAGAATAACACACTTAAATTTTTATCCTGGTTCGAAAACCCCTATGTCCAGACCCCAAGTACACCACTTGAGATTTTCCACTAAGAATTTGAGATGTAAAAGATGAGCCAATGCAAGTCTCTTGATTTCCCTACCAAGAACTTTATCCCTTACTTTTATCATTCTCACAATTCTTACTAAACTCCTAAAGGCCACAACCTTGCCTTTGTAACAATGCTCTCAACTCAATTTATGAATGAGTAAAACAAAACCTTTTCTACTCCCCTTATAATGATAAACAAAACAATAGAAGAAGTAATATGATAAGAATCACAAGATATGGCTCTCTTTTTGAGCAGATTTTGCAAATTAGAAGCAATAATAAAACTCTCTTAATAGAGTAGATAAAAAGTTTAAAGCATAAATCAAGTATAATCAACTTTAAAAAATGCAGCTCTCTTTTTGATAAAGCGATTTTAGAAAATTTAAGCGTAGAAGAAGTTGATCAAAAATGAAATTCTCTTTGATAAATCAAGTTTAAAATGAAAGCATAAATCAAGTATGATCAACTTTAAAGAATGTAGCTCTATTTTTGATAGAGCGATTTTAGAAAATTTAAGTGTAGAAGAAGTTGATCAAAAATGAAATTCTCTTTGATAAATCAAGTTTTAAAATGAAAGCACAAAGAGAATAACTTACTCAAAGAATGTAGGACTCTTTAAGAGCAAAATAAGAAAGTTAAATGCGCAAAAAATATTTACCAAATTTTTGCCTCTTGAAAGCGTGTGAGAAAGAATAAGTTAATGTATATGACTGTGTTTTTCAATGAGGACTTAGGCCTCTATTTATAGTGTTTCAAGAGATAACTAGCTGTTGTAATATGATTATATTCAAATTTGATTCCATTGAAATATCCCACAATTTTAGCAAAAGCTAAGAATCGGTCAAATTTACCCAGTGTATTCGAATACCTTATTTGAATAGCAACGTTTTGCTTCATTAAAAATTAGTCCAGATTCATCCTATTTGAATACCTTAATCGGTTAGCAACGTTCTGATTTGATTTTGAAAATTACAGAATCATCTTAATCGATTACCTTAATTGATTAGCAATATTCTGACCTGAATTTGAAAATTCCAGAATCGTCTTAATCCATTACCTTAATCGATTAGTAAGGTTCTGTTTCAAGAAAATTTGTCCAAGTTTTACCTTATTCGATTAGCTCTGTTCTGAATAATTTCAAAATTTGTTTTGTGAGACTTAATCGAATATCTTAATTGATTACCTTGCTCATAATTAAATACCTTATTTGATTACATAAACTAATTTTAGATTCTCAATGCTTTATTGTTTTTGGAACACATTTTTTGAATCATCAAAACTTAGATTATAAAAGTTCTTTCAATAAAAACTCCCCTTATTTGATATATTATTATGAACCAAAAACATTCTCCCCCTTTTTGATGTTGACAAAAGTTTGTTGATGATAAGGAAAATGATGAAGAGACTTTATTTTTCTCATTTCAATAAATCTCAAATTTATAGTAGTGAGGATCAAATCTTTCATATTTAAAACATAGCATGATATTCAAATCATCATATACCATATCATACCATCATTATTTTTAGATCATTTCAAAACATAGCATGATATTCAAATCGTCATATTTTCTCCCACTTAGTCTTCTAATCAATATATATTCTCATGGTAACTTCATTTCATATTAATGCAATGCAAGTCATAAATCATCATTTTTAACAAAAGTCATCACATCATTTTTAAATCATCATATTTTTTCTTCCCCTTTGTCAATATAAAAATAACCATATGCTAATAAAGTAAAAGCAAGCATTTTCATAGAGTGATTTATCATTAAAAGCATAACCCAATACAAAGAAAACTAATCCATAGGTGGAGGAGGTGGATAGGATGGATGATGAAGTTGAAGACTCTCTAATCGAGCAATGATAGATTGTTGCCCTTCTTCAAGAATATCAAAGCAAGCTTCAAACCCATCAAGACGATTGTTCAAGTTTTGAACCGCTTTAAGGATAACATTTCCATGGTCTTGAGGTGGTTGACGCGGAGGGGGATCATGAGAGGCAGGTCGAGGATTAAAGTTCCATACTCTGATATATTGAGAAATTCCTATTTTTGCCAACTGAGCTGCTGCCATTTCATTTTTAGAAGATATTTTTTCCTTAACTTCTCCTCTTAAATCAATATTAAAGGCTTTGAATAACTTGGTGAGAAGGATAGCATAAGGAAGTTTGGAGTGATTCTTACTTTCAACCATATGAGTTTTGATCATATCAATCCAATTAATAGGACGCTCATTAACCATAGCCCAGAGGATCAGAACATCCATTTCTTCGACCAAGGCATAGTTGCTACTTTTAAGAATAAGAATTTTGGCAAGGCGATAATGCAATAATCTTTTATCTAAGGAAAGCCTGACAACAGTCCTAACATTATGGGAGTCATAGTGTTCACACCAAAGAGATGTTCTAGCCTCTGTTGGATCATAATTCCAAGATTCATCAATAGAGTGACCATTAAAATCAGAATCAACTAAAGGAATAAGCCTAGTCATGGATAATATTTCATCCGAAATTTTTATGTCGGTCTTTTTAACACACGCTTCAAGAACTCCATCTTTCAAGGATAAAAAGGAGCAGAACATTTTGACCAAATAAGGATAAATGAATTCATCAGATAAGGAAGAAAATTCAAGAATATCATGTTTCTCCAAGACATCTAGGAAAGATAAACCTTGGTCTTTGAAGAAGTTCTTTGAAAGCCATAGAGGGGAGATGATACCTTTGATTGCAAAATTAGAGAGATAATGGGTTTCCTCTTGCTTGGTTTCAAAGTGAGGTGAGAAATACTCAGAGGAACGAGAGGATGCTCCAGCAATGTTGGCTCTTTGCTTCTTCCTTGCATGAGACATGGTTGAAAAAGTTAAAAGCTTAAAGTTTTAACAATGGAGGATTTTAGAGAGAGAGTGAGAGATTAGAGGAAAGGGATGATTTTTATAGGGGGAAGAGTGATAGAGTGAATTAATATGGAAAAGGAAGAGTTTTGGTGCAAACGAAGAGATGTAACCGATTGGGGTTCCTTAGAATTTGAATGAATGCGCGAAGAAGAATGTGAAAACGTGTTCATTTATGGCTCCTGCAACGCTCGTAATCGATTAAGTTATTCGAATACAAGGCACCTAATTGAATATGCTATTCAAATAAAATGTCATTGTTTCAAATTTTTATAGCACTAGTCAATTATTTTAACCAATTATCCTAATATTTTTGAAGTCATTCATAAAAAAATTTCCTTTAATAACTCCATTCCAAAGAAATTCAGTACTGTAATCAGGTTGGTTCCCAGGAAAGAAAGATGGGTCTGGTGTGACCGCTTAAGTACCAAGTCTTTCCTAGCCAGAACTTCCCACTGACCATTAACAGCTTAGAATTATTTTAGAAAATAATTATTCAAAGCATGATTCATCTAAAATTCCCAATTCTCTTCGAATTCTTATGAAATCATCTTTTGTTAGAGGTTTTGTAAAAATATCTGCTAGTTGATCATTTGATGCCACATATTCAATTTTGCAATCTCATTTTAACACATGATCTCGAATAAAATGATGTCTTATTTCAATATTCCTAGTTTGAGAATGCATTACCGGATTCTTTGATATATTAATTGTGCTTGTGTTATCACATTTTAAAGGTATTTGATCTTGAAATACTCCAAAATCCGCAAGTTATTACTTCAACTATAAGCTTGAGCACAATAAGTTCCGGCTGCGATATACTCAGCCTCGACAGTAGATAGGGTAACACTGACTTGTTTCTTGCTATGCCAAAACACAAGAGAACTACTTAGAAGATGGCACGAGCCACTAGTGTTCTTACGGTTGGTTTTGCAACTGGCAAAATCAGAATCAGAATATCTAACAATGATGCAATTTGCCCTTTTTAGATACCACAGACCAACATTTTGAGTACTAATAATATATCTTAAAATTCATTTCATAGCAGATAAATGAGATTCTTTAGGATTAGACTGAAATCTAGCACGTACACACACAACATTAATTATATCAGGACGACTAGCAGTAAGATAAAGAAGAGATCCAATCATACCTCTATATTTGGTGACATCAACTTCTTTGCCTTTTTCATCATGATCTAGATAACATGAGGTTGCCATTGGTGTAGCAATTTCTTTTGCTTTGTCTATGTCAAACTTCTTAAGAAGTTCTTTGCAGTACTTTGATTGGTTGATGAAGAAACCATTCTTTCCTTGTTTGACTTGAAGTCCAAGGAAGAAGGTCAACTCTCCCATCATTGACATTTCAAATTCTTTCTACATCATGCTTAAAAATTACTTGTAAATCAAATCAGTAGTAGCACCGAAAATGATGTCATCAACATAGATTTGTACTAACAGGATATCTTTATTATCACGTTTTATAAAAAGAGTGTTGTCTACTTTTCCTCTTTCAAACTTATTTCCCAAAAGAAATTTACTTAGCCTTTAATTCCAAGCCCTTGGAGCTTGCATCAAACCATACAAGGCCTTTTTAAGTTTGAAAACATATCCGGATATTTAAAGTCTTTAAAACCAAGAGGTTGTTTAACATACACATGTTCTTGTAAATAACCATTTAAGAAAGCACTTTTTACGTCCATTTGATGTAATTTAAAATCCATAAAGCAAGCAAATGCTAGTAGCAATCTAATGGCTTCAAGTCTAGTTACAGGGGCATACGTTTCATCATAGTCTATTCCTTCTTGTTGATTATAACCCTTAGTCACTAATCTAGCTTTATTTCTAGTTATTAAGCCCGATTCATCAAGTTTGTTTTGAAAAACCCATTTTATTCCTATTACTTGATAATTTTTAGGTTTTGGCATTAATTTCCATACTTTATTTCTTTTAAATTGATTTAATTCATCTTGCATAGCTCATATCCAATGTTCATCTAAGATCGCTTCTTCAATAGTTTTAGGTTCAATTTGAGAAACAAAGGCGAGATGATTACATGCATTTCTAAGAGAACTACGAGTAATTACCCTTTTGGAGATATCACCTATGATATTATCCGCTGAAAGATTTCTTGGATATATCCATTCTTTTGGAATATCAGATAGTGGTTCTTTTTGTTGTATATCCTCAACTTGCTTTGTTTCTTCTTCTTTGTATCCTATCTTCGTGTCTTCCATTAGACATTTCCATGTCCAAGTATCCTTCCCTTTATGTTGTCTTTATAGGTAACACTTCCTTTTTTTCTTGTAACATCCTGAATTAAAATTAACTACCGAATGAGATTAAACCACTAAACTAGGATAATTACAAAATGAGAGTCTTGTTAACTATGATTAATTATGACTTAAGAAATTGATTACTGCGTGATTGTGATGTGTGTGACACGTGAGAGCTGCTGTTCACATTCTCCCACCCCACTCTTCTCATTCTGCGTGTATATATATGATCAAAGCCCCACTGCTGTTCACTCACCATAATCCCTCGAGACTTTCTCTTCCTCTACTTCTCTTCTTTTTCGTTCTTCTTCTCCTTTGTTCTCTGTTCCATAAACTCGTGACCACGGTGTTGCAGAGGATTCGGAGTTCTCTTCGGTTGGTGAAGGACAATTATCAAAGTGGAAGAAGAACAACATCCTGTTCCCAAGCTGACTAAAGCGTACGACTATGTTCGGCGGAGACAACGGACCAACAGAGGAAATGGACCAACATCAGGAAACAGAGGCAACGGACCAACATCAGGAAACAGAGGAACCCCTCGAATCCCTTCAGTAGGTAGGGGGCGCTTTGCATCTCAAATGCATAGTTTGTGAACAGTCTCCGGGTGAAGTATTACCTGTGCATGTGTGTTTGAGAATGTGGTAACTATGTAATATATATATATATGATTGACAGCATTTGAATACCGAGGGCGTGTGATAGTTGAGTCTGATGGTAGTTTTTATATTTAATGCATGTGATTATGAGGTATGCTGTTAGATATGTGAATGCATGTGAGAATTATGGGATTGTGTGTGAATCGAGTGCATGTGTCTCAAGTTTGTAGTGCTGAGTCCGGTTGGTTATCTTACTCATGAATGCATGAGGTGGGGATCTTCGATACCGAGAGCAGGTGTGGGACTACTGACTGATTTCAGCTGGAATGTTATATTAAAATATGAGATGTTTGTCGCTGTGCATGTTGATATGATTTCTGAGTGCTCTGTACTGGAAGGTAGTGGGTAGATCCCGATTACTATCTTATATTAATATGCATGTGAACACTGGGGATGAATCTGTTGTGCTTATATGATGATGAATGAGGTACATGCAGAGTGTGGTTATAATGAGGAATAGGGGTACTATTGTATTGATAAATACGTGTAAAATATAATTAAAAGACCTTGGGTTGGACTCAAGGCAATGCCGAGTGCATTAGCGTTGGACGCTTGATGAAAGACCTTGGGTTGGACTCAAGGCAAGCCTACCGAGTTAGACTCGGGGCTGCTCGTAACACTTTCGTTGTCACTTGGAGTGACTGTGTTACATGTGAAGGCAAACGGTTTAGTACCAGTAAAACGGCCGGATCAGCTTGGAGCTGAGGAAAAAGGCTTGGAGCCTATGTTGCAAAGTAAAAATTTGTAATAAGGGGGTCGGATCCGACTGTAATGGATATGTATACATTTATATATATATATTCTTATACTTTGATGAGCTCATTGCGTTGCATGTGCATGTATCGGGAATAATATGATCCATATAGCTGTGTATTAAATGTATGAATTCCGATTGCATGATACTGTTGCATGTAGATATATTGAATGGCAGTTCATGTTATAAATGATTGAGATGTGATGCTGTAAAGTGGAAGACTTGAGGATTTCCAAGTCACTAACTGTCATTTTATATGTAAAAGCTCACCCCTGTTATGGCTATATTTCAGTGGACGTCACTCGGAATGATGGATGATGGAAGAGCACCTGTTCTGTGCGGCGAACTGTGCAGCAGACGTGTATATAATTGCATATACTGTGTAAAAAGTGTTGTTAAGCCTTGGCCGACTCTTAATATAAAATTTTGTCTGGATATGTTAGAATTAAACTCTCTTAGTATTCAGAGCGGCACTAAATTTATATATATATATAGATGTGATGTTATGTGTTTAAATCTGATCAGTAAATAATGTGGTAGGTGAATGTCAAAGTAGGTACCTTACATTATATCGAATAACTGGAACTTGCGTAATTCTAAATGAAAGAGAAAGCTACGGTAATTCCGAGTGTGGTGAGACACGAATCCCTTCCGAGTGATGAAAGATTGGGTCAAGTCTGAGTAGGTTATGTTATTGAAGAATATTCTGAGTGTAGTATGATTGTAGAGACCCTTCAGGGTGAAGGAAGATCTATATGTTTCCCGAGTGAGAAGAGTAAATATATGCCGAGTGACGAATGTGAAATGCATTCCGAATGAGTTAAGGTTGAAATATACCGAGTGGTGGTTAATTGAGAGTTATTCTGAGTGAGAGAAGTCTATGGATCCCGAGTGGGGCTTCTCGCCTCAGCGAATAAGGATTCGCTCCAGCGAGTGGGAATGGTTGGAATGCTCTTAGGTTGGCTTCGCTTAAGCGAATGGGTGTTCGCCCAAGCGTGTTGGGCTGTCTTGCTCAAGCGGGGTTGGATCTCGCTTGAGCGAGTGAACATTTTATGAGGGCTCGCTGAAGCTTGTTATTCCGCTGTTGGTTGTGCTTCCTGGCCTTTATGTTGTTTTTAAATTACCGACTGCTTGGTTTATTTTTGGGAAAAATTTTTCCTTGTTTCAGATTTATTTTTAATTAAATAAGGATGTTTCAGTTCTTTTGAGTGAAGGTTAAGAATTTTGACTTATCTCCAGTTATAAGTTTTGAACATCCGCTATCTAGGTATCAATGAGAGTTTGCCGCCTTAAAATATACCTACAAAACAAGCTTTTAAGTTTTAGGTACCCTTTGAATGTTGGGTCCTTTCTCATTAGTTTGGGTTTTCAAAATTTCTTTTGGAACCCATACCTTTCTAGTAGATTTTTAGAAGGTATTCTTTATAAAGCAATTAGAAGTAATATGACCATATACACTATAATAGAAACATGTTGTATTCAAGGAATTAGACATTTTATAATGGTTCTTATATGGTTTGTTATACCTTCTTTTAAAGTACTTTGTACTTGTATGACCTATTTTTCCACAAGTTGCACATTTTAGAATGGGTTTAGGTTTTCTCTAAATGGTACAAAAAGTTCCTGTATTCCTTACTATTTTCATGCTTTTCATAACCTATGCCCGTTCTATCAAAGGGTATACTTTTGATTTCCAAGAAGTGCATCGAGATTCTTTTTACCATTTGTAAATTTATCAAGAGTTTCCTTTAAGTCTTTATTTTCATTTTCAAGAAGCATGCATTTCTCAAACAACATACAATCTTCATCACCATTACAAGTCATGAGAGTGATATTAGATGTGATTAATTCTCTATTTTGAACTCTAAGGTTTTCCTTTTCTAAGTTAATTTCATGCAACTCATTTTTAAGTTTCAAAATAATTTATTTTGAGCAAGCATACTTTTTTGTTGTTAACATAAACTTCTCATGTAATTCACCAAATGCTTCTAATAATTTATCTTTATCAATTTCACTCCCATCATCACTAAAATCATTTAGCAAACTTACCTCATCATTTTTGGAGTGCTTGGTCATAAGGCAAAGTTGGCGACCTCTTCCTTCGATTCCTCGAATGAGTTTTCATTGTTTTCTTCCCAACCTATGTATGCTCTTCTTTTTCCCTTGTTGTCCTTGTTCTTTTTCTTGGGGTTTGGATAATCTATTTTGAAGTGACCTATTTTGCCACATTCGAAATAAGTAGGAGGATTAGTATAATATTTAATGAACTTTTTACCTTGGTTTGGATTTCTTCCGTGAAAGCCTTTCTTCTTCATGAACCTTGTGAACTTTTTGACAAATAGACCAAACTCTACATCGTCAATTTCTTTATTTTTGGATTCTTCAACTTCATCTTCTATTGATGAAGCTTTAAGATCAATACTCTTCTTTTTATTGAGCTTTTTCTCTTCTTCTTCCTTTGCTATTTTGAAATCTTTGAGCTCTTGTTCATGTTCTTGAAGCTTACCAACAAGTGTGGCGAGGGACATGGTGTAAAGATTTGCCATTTGCTTCAATGCAGTCACCATTAATTGCCATTCCCTAGTTAAATTGTTCAATACCTTTTGAATCAATTCCTTGTTACTGTAACTTTTTCCCAAGGTTAGTAAATGATTTATAATAAAAGAAAAACGTTTTTGCATATCCATAATACTTTCCTCCAGACTCATTTTAAAACCTTCATATTGACTAGTAAGTGTACCAATTTTAGCATCTTTAACATCATTAGTACCTTCATGAATTGTTTCAAGAGTATTGATGAATTACTGTCGTGGTCCGTCAAATTAATACATTAAAAATAATTAATGTAGTACTAGGGTGTCAACCTAGGTTGTTCTCTCGAAGATCAACACAAAAATTTAGGAAAATCAAGTTTTAAAATTAATTTTCAACAAACAAAAATTTAATATAAAAAAATGTTTTTTTTGGGGGGGGAGGGCTTGAGTTTGATTGTTACAGAATTTCAAAACAGCATAAATAATGAAAATTAGAACAATAAATAACAAGCGATTGATTTTCTAGGAGTATTATAATTAGATTTATCCTTGGTTCACAAAAGATGATTTGTACACTTTCATTACAGTTAATTTCTTAGCTCAATTTGAATTAATCAACTAAGCGCCTTTTTCAATTCACAATTCCTTTACTTTTATTCAAAAATGAATATTTTAATCAAGCATCCTAATTAAGCAAAAGCAGTCAAGATCGGAAAATCTAGGAATTATTGAGCATATGTAAGAACATCGCCTACATACATAATCTATTCTCAAATTATGGAATTAAGCAAACCATAATTATTAAAAGTGATTATGAAAATATTCATTAAGCATGCATACTTTCTTAATCCATTTTAATAAAGTCTTATTTTATTCCAATTGTATAATTAAATCGATTAAGCATACAAATTTAATTAAATAGAATGGAATTAAATAAGCAGAGTAAGATTATGAAGAAATAAACAATAATAAAAGCATACTATATTAAGAACAAGAACCTCAAAATTATATTACAATATTCTCAAAGAAAATCAGTCTAAGGGTTTTAGCCCTCCATAATTATAACAAACTAAAAATAAGAATAACCAAACTCGGAATTACAGCAGAGGAGGTGGAAGAAATCCTCTAAAGGAAAACCTCTGATGCTCCAAGAAAGAAAGGAAGAATGAATTGTAGGGATGTTGAGAAGTGTGGTATTTGAATGCCTATTTTTAACTTGATTCTAGAGCTCCAACATATTTCTTAAGGTAGGTATATTTTTTTATTTTTGTATTTTTTTTGTCTTGGCTTATTTGAGCTGCAACAAAGAAATGGTTAAATAGGCTCAAAGGGGTTAACAAAGGATGATTTATTCATGGTAGGCTTATATGGCTAGTGGCTCAATTGAACAAAATGTCTGTGTCCTTTCAAATACATTCATACGGGATTCAAGTATCATCAAGAAACAAGACAAAGATTAAGATGTAAGCATTCAGGAATAAATCACACATAAAAGAATTAAGATGGTATAAGGTGATCCATCAAATTTTAATGCTCAAAAATCTCACAATACATAATTCTATCATATATGATCATTTCTTAATTATCATGTCATTCTATCATATAATGCTTGAGTTCAAATTATAACATATCATTAATGTAACATCCTAAATTTTAAAATAAAAGATTAATTACAGAAATAAATATTAAATAGTTATATGTGGGTTATTTAATGTCCCAAAATATTGGAAATAATTAAATTAAGATTTTTAGGGACTATTCATGATTTAGTGGAGCCGAATAAGCTGAAATTAAGCCTGATTAAAATACAGGCGTTAGACCAAGTATCTCTGATTAGGATGATATTAGTCAGGGCTGTTAAGAATATTATTGGGAGTCCAAATATATATTCGGAATAATTTTTAGATAAAGTATTGAGCCCAAACAAAGATCCTGTTTGTGGAAAAATGATGAAATATTAATTAGAAGAATAAAATTAAAAGCGAAAGCCTTTACTTTTCCCTTCCCATTTTTGTTCATTGCTAGACCAATTTGGCAAAACACTCATTTCTTCTTCTTCTCCTATTTCCTTCCTCACTTTTCTCTTCTAAAACATAAGCTTAGTTGTAACCCATTTCATTCCTTTATTTTCATTTGCGAAAGCTTGAAGGAAGCCATTGGAGCTTAAAGATATCTCTTCCTCTCTTCCATTTTCGCAGCCCTCTCTCCTTCCCTTGGAACCCATTTTTATTTTTGGGTGAGGTAAGCTCTTCTCACCATTTTCTTTGGGTTTAATGCTATGTTTATGAGTTATTATGACTTGGGAGAGTAATGTATATGAATGGGGATTGGTAGAGAGCCATAAATATGAAGACACTAAGATGGGTTATCATAAATGCAAGATTTGTTTCAATTGTTTTGGCTTTCCTTTGCATTGAGGTTTCTCCTTATATCATCTTACTAATATATTCAACATATTATGAACCACTAAACCTCATGAAATCCGTTCTCTTCGAATCCAATCATATAACATCAATTTAAATTATATTTCCGCTGTTTCTAATTGTGAGATTATCATGAAACATCCTTAATTCACCTTTTCATATCTTTATATATGAGATAGGTTTTTCATATATGCAGGGTGTTGAGTTAAAGCTTCACCACTTTATTTCTGTCAAATAATGATTTATAAAACATAAAAAATTTACCCCCAATTTTTGGGGCATCTCAACCTGGTATCAGAGCATTGATGCTCTTTGATATAGACTTAATTGATGTGTACAAGAATTTCTTGGTTAGGATTAGACTGTGTGGGGTATAATTGATTGAGTTAAGGATTTCTTTGATTGAATTGTGGTTGTTTGTCAGTAAATAGAGATTGATGTCTATGTTGTTTGAGTCCCGCCAAGATTCCTTACACTATTTACCTTCAATAATGAATATGTTGTGATTATGTTTTGAGATTGACATGATTATGTGATGTGATGCATAAGGGATTAATGAATGTTGAAACCTTTAGATTTATAGGTTAAAAATCTAATGATTGGTCTAGTACACTCACGTGTGAGCCATGTTTTAATGTATAGGCTTGAGATATGGCTGGTAGACCTAATCGTGAGGCTACTGCTATGGCAAACGCCTTGAATCGCTTTGCTGATCTCTTGGAAAGACAAGGCCAACTAAATGTGGGACAAGGTGCCCAAGGTCTTGATCTATTTCTCAAGAGGAAACCTTCTGAATTTTATGGAGGTTATAAACCCGAGGATGCCTATGCATGGATTAATGATTTGGAGAGGATTTATGCAATCTTCAAGTGTTCTAAAGCACAAAAGGTGGAGTTTGAGGTTTTTTTAGTCCATGATGAAGCTGAAGCATGGTGGCGTCTTACTAGGGGGCGCATGATATCTGTTGATATTCCTTTGGTTTGGGAAAACTTCAAGGTTGAATTCTTGAATAAGTACTTTCCGAAGAGCTACAAAAGAAAGAAAAAGCTTGAGTTCATGGAGCTTAATCAAGATTATATGACCGTGAAGGAGTATGCCTCCATGTTTGAAGAGCTTTGTGTATTTTATCCCTCTTATCAACTAGAGGGTACCGAGGCTTCAAAGTGTGTGAAGCTTGAGAATGGCTTGAGGCCTGAAATTAAGCGGGCTATACGACATCAAGAAATTAGAAGCTTCCCTACGTTGGTGAAAAAATGTTGCATTTATGAAGAGGATGATGTGACACCTTTGAGTCACGACAAACATGAGCCCAAGTCGAAGGGGAAATTCTCTAGTTTCAAGAAGCATGGTCAATTTAAGAAGAAGAAATTCTTTCGTGGTGGACCATCCAACGCAAGAGGACGTGGCACTTTTAGAAGTGGTTATGGTGGTCGTAACCAAGGTCGTGGCAATGTTCAAGGCCTTACTTGTTTCAAGTGTGGAGCTAATCACTTGGCAAGAGATTGTCCTCAAGATGATGTAGTGTGCTACCAATGTAATCAACCGGGGCATATCCGCCCTAATTGTCCATTGAACGTAAAGAATGCAAATGTTAATACTCTTACTCGTACAAACCCTAATGGTAACCGTGGAGGCCTGACACGCTGTCATTGTCGGGTCAAATAAAAAGTTAAATTAATATAGTATAAGGTGAACAACCTTAGTCGTCTCTCGAGGACCTTAGTTCAATTAGTTACACTCAATTTAGTTATAATAAAGGGGGGGTTTGTGTTGAGATTGAAAGGAAAATTAAGTGATTATATAATAGTGCAAAAAGTAAATTTATGAGTAAGAATAATCAAATTTAGAAACAACCAACCCAAGGAATTAATAAATCTTTTAGTTAACTAATCATTGATCACAAATATGATTAAATATAATTAATTTCTCAACCTTGAATCATTTGGAATCTTTAAATGATTATATTCTAGAAAATCTTCTAGAATTGAATTAATGAACTAATAAGAATAATCAATCGATATATTCTTATTAATTACTAAAATAACTTTAAAACCATAATTTGATTGAGTTAAGAAACTAAATAGAAATCTCTTATTTAGTAACTTAATCTTTGTTCTCAAATTGATTATTTATTAACCAACCAACATCAGTTTAGATTATAGATTGTTTAATTATATACCAATCGGTTATACACTTAAATAATCTACCATCATAAGTGCTTGAGAAACAAAGAAAAGTAATTATCTTCAATCAAAATATTAAGAGCAAGAACTCAAAGTTAACATAAAGAAAAATTAAATTCCTTGAGTTGATTTTAAAAGATTAAGCTTCCATGATAATTTTTAACAATGAAAGCTAATATTAAATTTACTAAAACTTTGATTATAAAAGTAAATAACAAATAATAAAATTAACTTACTTCATATTGAGGAAGGGAAATGAAAACCATAACTTGAAGGATGGAATATAGAACAAGGAGATAAAGCAAAAGAAAGAACTAAAACTTAAGAAGCTAAAACAAAGATATAGAATTATAATGGAAACTAAAGCATGTATTTCTTATGTATTTCTTGTGTATCTCCCTTACAACTTCAAGCATCTATTTATAGGCAAGATATGATGATACTATATATTCATTTTCTAATTATTAATGCATTTTTTCAACATTGATGGGCTTGAAATTACAATAATTCAAAAGAAGATAATGGTAGGTGTTGAAATTCATTCTCCTCTTTATCTTCTCCACCTTGCGAGTCCAATATGACCTTCTCGATGGTAGAATTTTGAAAAACCTTCAACATGAAAGTTGTAGATCTCTGTCTTATTGAGAATTTGGCGCAATAATCAGGTCATTTGGACATCTAGAGCTTCAGATATCTGTATTTTGGTGAACTATGTCAATGTTGGTGGGACACATAAGGGCTGATTGATTCAAGCTCCATTTCTTTATTTTTTCCAGATGAAAAATAACCAAATGTGATCATCATGATGTAGCCCTCTGTCTTAGCTTTCCATGGGCTCCAAGATTAGCCCATTTGGATCACAAAAGCCCAAGTTATGGCCAAAATAAGGCAAGATACTCAAGATACATACAAAAAACGAAAATTGAAACATATATACATAATACTTCAATTTAACTAAACAACATAAAACTTAATTAAAATACTATTATTAAACATAGTAATTATATAATAAACCCCAAGTGTAAAACTATAAGAAGTGTATTAAAATTGATTTATCAAGGCCATGGTAGCTTTGGAGGTCGTGGTCGTGGAAACGGTAATGGTCATAATGGTGGTCGTGGTGTTGGTGTATGCACTACGAGCTATTAATGTTGTGCTACGGGTAGCCACATGTGGTTGACCCTTGTGGGTGGTGGCTCTTGATGAGTAGATGTCCCCGGTGGTCCTTGGGATCACAGCTTCCATGATATGATTCATGGTTGGCCCGCAACACCATATGTTGATTATGTTGTTACTACAGTCATGGTGAAAATGACCAGATGTTGCAAATGGGCGATGCAGTTTGGTACCAGTAAAAGATTGGTGAATTGCATGCAATTGGATGATAACTGTATACATTTTACTACTGCAGTAGGGGTATGCTTAGATGATCATACTTGAATCCCACAATTGGTGTTTATTTCCCCCAGTCAGATTTACAATTGTTGAAATAATCTGTTGTGCATATGTATTAGCTTAAGAGCATTTGCATATAGCCAAGAAGTATGCCAAAGGTGATAAGATGTGATGATGGTTGTATTGTGTATGAGATCATGTATTAAGACAACATAAAAGATGTGAATACCAAATGATAAAATGAGTAAAATGATAAGGTATGTAGTAGCCTAAATTGTTGAAAGACTTGATTATGTGTATGCTTGTATATTTTGCTTAATTTATAATGTCGTTTGTGATATACGTATGATAGTATTATGATGATGAATAAGATAATGAATGATATGTGTATACAAAGTATACATGATCTTGATGCATATGCATACATTTACATGGTTTTCATATTCATTTTGGAATGTATGACTCATTCTCCCATGTTGTCTACCTTTTAGACTTGTGATGTAGGGCACTGATGGGTGGAGTGAATCTTTTGAAGTACATTTTGATGTAGGAGGTAAATAGGTGTATAGAAGCACCTTGGCCGGTAAATCTGGATTTTTGTATAGCATATAGTGTACATGTATGCTTATTTTTCCATCTAGATTGTTTTGATGATTTTGAGGGTCATGTATAAAAATTAGACCTTGAGGTGTGTGACCGATTTTCCTTAATGACCTAAATGTTGTTTGTGGATGAATTATAATGTTAATTGATATTGAATTCCATGTATGAATGAAGTATTTTACAATTTACAGCAATTTATGAAATTTATGTGAAAATGATTTGAATATCACGCATTGGATGAATTAGAATTGATCTTGATGAGCATAAACAATTGGATGGACTTTTAAATGCATGGTTGAATGTATCTAATATATTGGTATAAGCTAAAATAGCATGAAATGAGGTTTGGTATGTCAAGTTGTGTGAAATTCCCATGTTTTTGGCTTGTTCTGCAGAACTCGCTCAAGCGAGTGTAAATCTCGCTCAAGCGAGATTGCTGAGAATCAGAGGTATGGCTACTGGTGACATTTCACTCAGGTGGGCTAGGCCTTGCCCGAGCGTTAGTGAGGTGGAGAGCTACTGGATCATTTTCGCTCGAGCGAATGGTTAGTGTCTAGATGCTCGCTTAAGCGAGAGGGAATGGGATTAGACACTAGAGTAATTCCGCTTAGGCGAGGGTGCCTCGCCCAAGCGAAGGGGAACCATTTAGCTACTGGTGTTATCTTGCTCAAGCGAGCAGGGCTCGCTCAAGCGAGATGGGTACCTGATGCGTACTGCTTCCCTCGCTTAAGCATGTTCGTTGGCTCGCCCAGGCGTAGCTATTGGAACTCGCTCAAGTGAGTAGGGCTTTCGCTTGAGCGAGATGCCTCTGATCCCTCCAAATGCTTTTGTTTCAATTGTTTTGGCTTTCCTTTGCATTAAGGTTTCTCCTTATATCATGTTACTAATATATTCAACATATTATGAACCATTTAACCTCATGAAATCTGTTCTCTTCGAATCCAATCATATAACATCAATTTAAATTATATTTCCATTGTTTCTAATTATAAGATTATCACAAAACATCCTTAATTCACCTTCGCATATCTTCATATATGACATAGGTTTTTCATAGATTCAGGGTGTAGAGTTAAAGCTTCACCACTTTATTTCTATGTCAAATAATGATTTATAAAACATGAAAAATTTACACCCAATTTTTAGGGCGTCTCAATTAAGCTCATATCAAACATGAAAGAAATTACCTGTTATTTATGCATATCCTAAAAATTCCAAGAAAACATGCCATTTTAAAACACACATAAAAACTTCTTTTTTATGTTAATAGGGATAATATGATCACGGTTGCAATAGGAACCGTGAATATATGTTTATTTTAAGTCAGGGATTTTGAAGGGTTTAGGTCATTTTCCCACGTCCCTGACTTCTTCTTCTTCCTTTCACACTCTACTTCATCATCTATGCAGTGGTTGAGTGCCTTCATCTTCATCCCTTTTTTGTTTAGCTAAGTATTTCCTCTTCTTCGTCTCTTGTTTTCCCTATGCTGCATTGTGTGCAAAACTCTTCCTCTGTTTTGTTATGTAGAGCACTATGTCATCCTCTTCGTGGTCTCTTCATTCACCGTCGTTTTCTTTGTTGGAACTTCCCTGAGCTTCTTGCCCTTCTCTGTTCTTCATTTAGGTAGGTTTCCTAAGCTGAACACCCATTGTCTACTTTGCTGCGTGTTGTCATTGTCTAGTTTACATGTGTATGTCTGAGCAAAATGTTTTAGTGTTTGGTATGTAACAAACAAGCTAGTCTATAAGGGAAATGATGAAACCTTTTCTAACTTTAGTAGCAGTAGTCTTATAGCACATAGCCGAAGCAAATTTTTTTATTATACTATTGATTAGGCAAAGTGCATCATTTACATTGCAATTAACCCTCTGTATTTTTTTCCTAGGCTAAATGGCATTTTGATTTTCCTAAAAGATCACGAGTATTTTTTAGGAAAATATTTCTTTTTGAGTGAAAAACAAACTACCATGATGATAGTCATATGTGTAACATCTGAAATCATGTGTTGGTTATAACATTTCTTGATAATTTCCCTGAGGTAGTGGATATCACTAGTCTTGATGTAAACTGTGAAGCTAGTCTTGATGTTAACTGTGAAGCCTATAACACCCTAATTTAATGAATCATAGACGGTAAAAAAAAGGAATTTTTTTTTGTCCACAAGAAAAAGAAGATCAGAATGCCTCGGCACAAAGAAATGAGAGGAGAAGAAGAAGAAGAGAGATAATACCGATCCAGGGAGCTGACAGCAGAAGAAGGGGAAATCGCCTAGGCGAACCACGCAGCAACGCGTACTCGCTCAAGCGAAAGCTTCTCTCGGTATTTGCTCATTACACTCGGCATTTCCGCACTCGGATTCCAGCGCCTAATTCACTCGGAATCCATGAGGACTCCTCACTCGGAACAACCTTAGCGCCCTTTTGTCACTCGGGGTATTTCACCTGGGTTTCACTCGGCAGCCAAAATCTTCCTACTCTATACATTCTACTAAGTTGAGACTCACTCAGATTCTTTTGTTACCAACCATTTACTACAGTGGGGCCCCTTAGAGTCTAAGGTATCACTCTCTAGTCGAAAAAACCTTCACTCGGCGGATTCTCACTCGGGGTTCGTTGATTATCCTATGCTTGGGAGAAATCCTAGTAGTTGTCACCCAGAAAGCATCTCTAGACTCTCAACTCCAAATCCTAACAGCTCGTCGATGGGGGCAGTCTTCTACGCCAATTCCTACTCGGAGCTATCTGATTTCACTCACTCAGAACGTCTGAACCTTCCCACTCGGTGACAGAGTCACAAACTCACCCTCTAGATCATAGGTTGGCTTCCTTCATGTTAAGTTGTGTTATTTCCTACACACTCGGGGATATGAACGTGCATATACATAAAGATTATCCAGGCATTGTTGTTCAAGTGGCCTCAATACTCAAGAGGGGGGGTGAATTGAGTTATAAAATTTACTTGGAATACCTTTGAAATTGATTTCTATAACTAAGTTTATGAGAGTATGCAAGTGAAAGCAAATAAAGGATGATATGCAATGCACTACAAAGGTAAATATTGCTGAGGCAATTTAGCAAACACTTGGTGTGCAATATTTGAAGTATAACAAATTAAGCAAGGTTAAGTGTGCTCTTCTCAAACAATCAACACCAATCAATTAATGTGCAGTATAAGAAAGTAAAAGAGTAAGGAAGAGAAGCTTGCAAACCGATATAACGAGTTCCACCCAATCCGGTGTACGTCTCGCCTCTAAGCAACCCACTTAGAGGATTTCCACTATTGAAGTTTAGAGATACAAGCTATGAGCAATTGCAGCTTCCTAGTGTCCCACACTCAAGAACTCAATCCTCACTAGCACTAGGGCAACCCACCCAATCTCTTAAACTCTCAATACCCAAAGGTTGAACCCCAACCTTTGTGACCACTCAACCTAGAGTGAAAATCTTTGGTGTTTATGAAGTGTTTACAAGTGAATTACTCTCTTAATAGAGTGAATAGACAATGATAGCTCACACACTTTCTAATCTCTCAAGATGAGAGGATATACAAATGAAATGATACAAGAAAATAGGGCTTACAAAGCACAAAATAGAGCAAAGGATTTGTAGCTTATTGGTGTGTCTTTGTGCTTGTGTTCCTCTTCAATTTATAGAGCCAATTAAAGTGTTGAGGTGTGCCCTTCTTCTTCCTAGCCGTTGCACTTAGTGGAATTTTGAAGAAATGGTGGAGACATGAGCTGGTTTCCCACTTAAATGTGTTTTTCCACTAGTGTAATCGATTACACCCTCGCGTTGTAATCGATTAGCTTCAAGTCAGAGAGCCCATAATCGATTATTTCATTTCCTGTAATCGATTAGCATCTGTACCTGATGCATTCAATTTGATTTTGCAGCTTCCTAATCGATTAGCATGTCTTGTAATCGATTACCTTAATTCCAGTAGCTTTCTAATCGATTGTATAGCTGACTTAATCGATTAGACATCATGCCTGATGCATTTGATTTCATTTTTGATGGTTGTAATCGATTAGATTCAAGTGTATAATCGATTATCTTAATTCCAGTGAGTTCATAATCGATTATCTTCATTTCCATAATCGATTAGCTTACATCCTGATGCAACTTCTTCCAAAACAGAAAGCTCCTAATCGATTAGCATAAGTTACCTAATCGATTATCTTTGCTGTTACTCAGCACCTGATTCCATATCTTTGTTTTTGCATAGGTTTCTTCAAGAGTATTTGTCATTATCAAAATCTTTGAACATCCTTGAACCTGTATACATATTCAAACACATTCTCCCCCTTTTTGATGATGACAACTATGTTCATCTCTTGAGGGTTGTTAGTTTAAACAATTTAAGCTTATCTCTAATTTTATTTCTTTGCAAAAATATCGCTGCTGCATTATCAGTTTTTCAAAATAGCAGATTGTATTGCCAAGTTCAAAAAATCAGAATCTTTATCTCTTAACTAAATCATTATCACATTCTGCAGCAAATATCTTATCTCTTTTTATCTTTTATCTCTTATCTCTTGCTAACTCTCCCCCTATCAAAAGGAATTTATTAATCCTATCTTTTTCAGATTATAAACAAGACTTTCTCAGATTATAAACAAGACTTTTTTAGATTATAAACAAGAGATTCTTCTCCAGATTGTAAACAAGAGTTAAACAAGATATGAACAGATATTCTTCTCCCCCTTTGTTTAAAAGTCTTGTATATCACAATTTTACAACCACAATATCATGTTCCCCTTCCAAGGGATTCAACTCTGTTTAAAAGTCTAACAACAAAACATGAGCCGGTCAAGGCTTAACTCAAAACACTTTATACAGCATATGCACAGTTGTAAAATTCCATAGTGCATCAGCACTTCACCCGGTATTTTAGCTCCTCCTCCCATCCTCATTACGAGAGATATTCACTGGAAATTGCCACAACAAGGGTGAGTATCTTAAATTTTAAATGATAGATATTGACTCAGGTTACCTCACATTTATACAACAATATATATACATATATATACGCACAATTATACATGGCAACAATCATAGTCAGGGCAATACAAATCAGCCAGAACACACACAAGATCCTTACCGATCGGAATCCATCAGTTGTCACTCGGCCCTTTACACACATCAACTCAATAATATTAACATGCAACAATCGGTAACATGATATTAAGATCCGTGAATTAGAATGCATCTTTTGAACATTTATCAGTCAGATTCCACAATTCTCACTCGCCTATATATACACAACCCTCCAATACATGACATACATTCATAGGACGAAATTTTAATCAGCATTAACAACATATGCACACGGAATAGTGCACTCGGTCATGAGTATATATATATATATCATCTCATTAACACCATCACATGCATAATTAATTCTACACAACATCAGTAGCAATATAAACATAGATTATTCACTCGGTTATATACATTCATCCTTTCAATAACGTTGCCACCTGCATGATCAATTCCAAACAATGTCAACAGTTAATACACACAGAGTAATTCACTCGGTTGTAAACATTCATTATCTCATTAACACCTTCGCATGCATAACCAATTCCAAACAATATCAACAGTAAATAGGCACATAGTATTTCACTCGGTTCCGTATTCGTGTGTATCGCTATAGACGTTGCAACGTAGGCTCTCAGTCTTTTTATACATAGCTCTCAGCTATCAAATCATCTCCCAGCTGCTTGGCCATTTTACAGGTACCCAACTGTTTGCCCACAGGTGACACCAACGCTCTCAGCGCCAACGGAGGTGTTCACAGGCAGCCCGAGTCCCACTCAAGGGCTACCTTGAGTCCCACTCAAGGATTTTACAACGTCCCATGCTTAATAACCGATGGTAGTGTCCCACACTACGTGCTCCCAGCACAACGCATCCCATGCGCCACATGCGGATTCATCACATAACATAGAATTCATGCACACAACCTTCACTCAGTTATACATATTTCGCATGCAGTCGGTAATACGCATTTCCAGGATTCCACATATTAATTTAACACATAATACTTCCATGCAGTCATCATCATAGCTCCCTTAGCAACACATGAACCCAATGCAATCGGTGTCAATCAATATCAAGCTTCTAACAGCATTCTCATCAACTCAAGCATAACATGCACTTGGTATACAGCAGCATCAGAACTTACTCAACACATGCATCCATATGAAGATCAACAGGTTCAAACAAGTATTCCAATCAGTAAAACATAATATGCAATCGGTATACAACAGTGTCAGGACTTAATCAACGCATGCATCCATATGAATGTGAACGGATTCAACAAAGCATTCCAATCAACACAATATAACATGCAATCGGTATACACCAGTGTGATGACTTAATCAACACATGCATCCATATGAATATGAACGGATTCAACAAAGCATTCCAATCAACATAATATAACATGCAATCGGTATACACCAGTGTCATGACTTAATCAACGCATGCATCCATATGAATATGAACAGATTCAACATTCACTCTCACTTATCTTACACTCGGGTACTCCACATGCAAGCACATCATACAACAGGATACAGAATCACCATTATCAATACTCAAAACCCGTTCATAACCCATGCATTTAACATGTAAGGTACTCCCCCTACCAACTACGAGACTCCGAGAGACTTTTCTGCTTGGGTGTTGGTTCTCTTCCTTGCTGCTTCACTCAACGCTTCCACTCGCTTAGCCTTTACTTGAACGCCACTGCCCTCCACGAGTGGTGCAGGGCTGTTTCTGCTTCTGCTTCGACGCTCATCCTCTACTCGTATGAGGGAGCTCTGACTCCTCTGCAGCACCGTCACTTGGCTTCTAAAATAGGGAGTGGAACAGAGGGCAGAGAAGGAGAAGAGAAGAAGGAAGAAGAAGGAGAACAAGAGAGAAAGAGAAGAAGGAAGAAGAGAGGAATCGCAGAGGGAGTTTCGAAGAATGAAAGGCAAGGAACCTTCGACCAATTATAAACACATGCACGAGGGAAGAAATGGTAGGGTGGGAAAACGTGAGGAGCAGTCTGCTTACGTCACCCAGTCCCATCAGCACCCACTAAAGCCAATCATCCTTTTTAATCAGCACACCCTTGATTAATTAAGTTAATGGTAATTAATAAACAAATTCCCTTTCTAAAATTATTATTTTAATGGTTTTATTCACCCGGTACATTATTAAAAATTTGGGATGTTACAGTTCTCCCCCACTTCAAAAGAATTTCGTCCTTGAAATTTAGTCGGTAACTCACCTTGGTCAAATAACTCGGGGTACTGCTACCTCATGGCATCTTCGCGCTCCCAGGTATAAGAGGTATACCCGTCCTGCTGCCATTCCACTTCAACCAGTTGTATATTCTTACTCCTTAATCGCTTTACCGATCGGTCCACGATCCTAGTCGGTATAGTTGCAGTGGTCAGATCTTCCTTGATTTCCACCTCATCATCAGGCATTGTATGAGTAGAATCTGGTAGATACTTCCTTAGTTGAGACATATGAAATATGTCATGTAATCGAGATAAATGAGTCGGTAATGCTATTTGGTATGCCATGGAGTCGACTCGTTTCAACACCTCATAAGGCCCAATGTATCGAGGGCTCAACTTTATGCTTTTCAAGGCTCGCCCGACTCCTTTACTCGGTGAAGTCCTTAAAAATACCTTGTCTCCGACTGAAAATTCCAATGGTCTGGTGCATTTGTCATGGTAGCTCTTTTGCCTATCTTGAGACGCCTTCATCTTTTCTCTTATCACCCGGATCTGCTCTGAAGTTTGCTTCACAACCTCTGGTCCCAATAGCAGACTCTCACCCGTTTCCGACCAGCAAAGCGGGGTCCGACATCTTCGACCGTACAGTGCTTCGTAGGGTGCCATACCAATACTGTTGTGGTGGCTATTGTTGTACATGAACTCGATCAGGGGAAGGTATTGCTCCCAATCCCCACCGTGCTCTAACACACACGCCCTTAGTAAGTCCTCTAAGCTCTGGATTGTCCGCTCGGATTATCCATCAGATTGGGGGTGGTAAGCAGAACTAAGCCAAAGTTTTGTACCCATTTCCTGGTGCAGACTAGTCCAAAACCGGGACGTGAACCTAGGATCCCTATCTGATACGATGGAAGTCGGTATACCATGCAGTCGGACAATTTCGCGAATATAAATCTGAGCTAACTTATGCATCGGGTTCTTCACATTCACAGGCAGGAAATGTGCACTCTTCGTTAGTCGGTCAACAATGACCTATATCGCATCATGGCCCGCTCGGTTTTTCGGCAATCCCATGACAAAGTCCATGGCAATTGAGTCCCATTTCCACACGGGAATCTCCAGGGGTTGTAATGCACCATAGGCTTCTGGTGCTCCACTTTTGACTTCTGACAGGTGATGCACCGAGCCACATATTCTGCCATGTTCCTTTTTAATCCGGGCCACCAGAACTGGGTTCTCAGGTCATGGTACATCTTCGTGGTACCCGGGTGGATACTTAGCAAGCTCTTGTGGGCTTCATCAAGCACCATTCTCCTCAATTCTCCTCCATCCGGCACGTATATTCTATTTCTTACTCGGAAGATTCCATCTGATCCCTCAGTCAAGAACAAATCCTTACCTTTGGCCTGAGTCTCCTTCATCTCAGCCAAGTAGGAATCTGACTGCTGTTGCTCGTACACGGATTTCAGGAATTCATTGGCAATCCTCAGTGTGTCGATCACCATTTTTCGAGAGGAGGGAATATCAACATGTAAGTTCATGTCTCGGAACTGTTCCAATAGCTCTACCTCCTTCACCATCATCACTGCTACATGAAGGGATTTCTGACTCAACGCGTCGGCAACAACGTTCGCTTTACCCGGATGGTACTTTAGCTTGAAATCATAATCTTTTAAAAATTCCATCCATCTCCTCTGTCTCATGTTTAGTTCTTTTTGGTCGAATAAGTATTTGAGGCTCTTGTGATCACTGTATACTTCAAATCTGGACCCGTACAAGTAACGCCTCTAGATTTTTAATTCGAACACCACAGCTGCCAATTCAAGGTCGTGGGTCGGATAATGCTGCTCGTGAGGTCTCAATTGCCGAGAGGCATACGCTATCACCCGGTCTTTCTGCATTAGCACGCATCCTAATCCGAGCCCTGATGCATCACAATAAACCATGAAGCTCTCTTGCAAGTCAGGTAATGCCAGTACTGGAGCAGTCTTCAACTTGTCCTTCAACTCTCGGAAGCTGTTCTCGCACTCGGGACTCCATACGAAGGGAATGTTTTTCCGAGTCAATTTGGTCAGTGGCGAGGCCAAGTTAGAAAAACCTTCAATGAATCTTCTATAATAACCTGCCAGGCCCATAAAGCTCCTTATCTCCAAGACCGACTTGGGTCTCTCCCATGCCATTATAGCTGCCACCTTTGAAGGATCCACCGAGACACCTTCCTCGGAAATCACATGTCCGAGGAAATGGATTTTATTCATCCAGAAATCACACTTTGAAACCTTTGCAAATAGCTGCTTCTCCTTCAACACTTGGAGTACCGCCCAGAGATGCTCTTCATGCTCCTCAGAAGTCTTAGAATAGACTAGGATGTCATCAATGAAAACAACTACGAATCGGTCTAAATACGGTGGAATATGCTGTTCATGTAATTCATGAAGACAGCAGGGGCGTTTGTTACACCAAACGGCATCACTACATACTCGTAGTGACCATACCGAGTCCTAAAGGCAGTCTTTGGAATATCCAACTCCTTCACTCGGATTTGGTGGTATCCCGATCACAGGTCGATTTTTGAGAAAATTGAGGCTCCATGCAGTTGGTCAATGAGGTCATCAATTCTGGGCAACGGGTACCCATTCTTAATCGTGAGTTTGTTTAGCTATCGGTAGTCTATACAAAGCCTCATGCTGCCATCCTTCTTCTTAACAAGCAGCACAGGTGCGCCCCAAGGTGATACACTCGGCCTAATGAATTGTTTTCCGAGTAACTCATCAACTTGCTTCTTCAGCTCGGCCAATTCAGTTGGGGGTACGTCTTTAGGAAACACTTCTGGGAATTCACAGACAGTTGGAATTTCGTTCACTCGGGTTTTACTCTCTCCCTCGGTTAGACAAAGCATCATAAACAGTTAGGTTATACCTTGTGCTGTGTCGTCCTTATTGTGTTGCCTCAGGAAGATTATCCTTTACTTTCTGCAATCCACTAACACATTGTTGGCTGAAAGCCAATCTATTCTGAGCACAATATCAAGATCCTTTAAAGGTATGCACACCAAATCGAAAGTGAAACTCCTATCACACAACACAAATGTCACATCCTTACATATTGACGATGTCAACACTTTAGGGCCAGTCGGATTGGCCACTTCCAAAATCTGATCCATAAACACAGTCAGTAACTTTAAACGCTTTACACACTCATCAGCTATAAAAGAATGAGTGGCTCCCGAATCGAAAACAACATTAAGTGTATGTCTACCGAGTGAGCACTTACATTGTACCAGGTCATTTGCTTGTGCAGCATCCTCTGCATTGATAGCGTAGACTCTTCCCACTGCTGGTTGGTCGGTATTCCTCTCTCGGTTATTTGAAGCAAGCATTATGTTTCCTCTGGCTCTGTTGCCTCTGCCGCCCGGTCGTTGGTTATCATTCACTCGGTTTCTCCCTTGGAAACCTCCTTGACGTACGCTGGTGTTTGCTTGACGGAGTTGGGGGCAATTGGGGCGGATGTGTCCCCTTTTATTACAATGGAAGCAGACCATTTCACCATTGTTGTTGTAGTCTCGGGCATAATGATTTCCTCCGTACTTGAAACATTTTCCGTCTCCTACCACTGGTCGTCTTTCAGACTGATTCCGTCCCCCAAATCTGGAAAAAGATTTGTTTCTACCAACGTTGCTTGGCCTCTTGAAGCGGGATTGCTGGGGCCTCAAAGAATGGTTAGCTCTGTTGCTCTGGCCCGAATGGGCCTTGTCATCCTTCTCAAATATCCTACACTTATTTACCAATGCAGGAAAACTTCGTATCTCTTGGTATCTACAAGCTCTCTTAATATCAGATCTTAATCCATTCTCAAATTTAAGGCACTTGGAGCTCTCCGTCCCCGGTTGTTGGAAAGGTGGGTAGAATAGGCACAATTCTTCGAATCTGGTCGCATACTCCTCCACAGTCATGGAGCCTTGTTTCAACTCCATAAACTCCAACTCCTTCCGACTCCTTACTGTGTCGGGGAAGTACTTCTCCAAGAAGCATGTCTTGAAATCGTTCCATGTCAGCTGAGCATCATCATCAGGAAATCGGTTTCTGGCTATCTTCCACCAGTTTTCCGCCTCGTCTCGCAGCATGTACACTGCACACTCAACCTTCTAGGCCTCGGTACAGCGAAGACCACCAAAAATTCTTTCCAGCTCTTGAGTCCACTTAAATGCTGCCTCTGGGTTCCGTCCACCTAGAAATTCACTCAGCTTCCTCTTCAGGAAGCGGTCCAGCACTTGGCCCTCCTCAGCTCGAGGCTGGCCCTGTCTCTCAAACACGTCTGCAAAGTGTTGGAATGCTGTGGCTATAGCCTCCACGCTTTGGCGATGCATCATTCCTTATCCTGAAATTAACACCCCTTCAAGGATAAGTATACCAAGCCACTTACCACCGATCAGATTTCAGCCTAATGTTCAGTAACTTAGCACATCATACTATTTCTATATGCTACACAATCAATCGGACCAGGAGGGGAACAACCTCCTATCCACAAGTCAATATCAATCAGGTTCAACTAATATCACAATCAGGATGACCACTTGGTCAGAAAGCATACAACCGCTTACACTCGGTAAGCATACCTTGGCCTTGGACCTTTCGGTCTGCTCTGATACCAAAATATAACACCCTAATTTAATGAATCATAGACGGTAAAAAAAAGGAATTTTTTTTTTGTCCACAAGAAAAAGAATGCCTCGGCATAAAGAAATGAGAGGAGAAGAAGAAGAAGAGAGATAATACCGATCCAGGGAGCTGACAGCAGAAGAAGGGGAAATCTCCTAGGCGAACCACGCAGCAACGCATACTCGCTCAAGCGAAAGCTTCTCTCGGTATTTGCTCATTACACTCGGCATTTCCACACTCGGATTCCAGCGCCTAATTCACTCGGAATCCATGAGGACTCCTCACTCGGAACATACTTAGCGCCCTTTTGTCACTCGAGGTATTTCACCTGGGTTTCACTCGGCAGCCAAAATCTTCCTACTCTAAACATTCTACTAAGTTGAGACTCACTCAGATTCTTTTGTTACCAACCATTTACTACAGTGGGGCCCCTTAGAGTCTAAGGTGTCACTCTCCAGTCGGAAAAACCTTCACTCGGCGGATTCTCACTCAGGGTTCGTTGATTATCCTACGCTCGAGAGAAATCCTAGTAGTTGTCACCCGGAAAGCATCTCTAGACTCTCAACTCCGAATCCTAACAGCTCGTCGATGGGGGCAGTCTTCTACGCCAATTCCTACTCGGAGCTATCTGATTTCACTCACACAGAACGTCTGAACCTTCCCACTCGGTGACAGAGTCACAAACTCACCCTCTAGATCATAGGTTGGCTTCCTTCATGTTAAGTTTTGTTATTTCCTACACACTCGGGGATATGAACGTGCATATACATAAAGATTATCCAGGCATTTCACATCATAAGATAGACATGCAACATGGCATAAACATAGGCATATATACATAGAAGTGTATATCACAATTTTACAACCACAATATCATGTTCTCATTCTAAGGGATTCAACTCTGTTTAAAAGTCTAACAACAAAACACGAGCCGGCTAAGGCTTAACTCAAAACACTTTATACAGCATATGCACAGTCGTAAAATTCCATAGTGCATCAGCACTTCACCCAGCATTTTAGCTCCTCCTCCCATCCTCATTACGAGAGATATTCACTGGAAATTGCCACAACAAGGGTGAGTATCTTAAATTTTAAATGATAGATATTGACTCAGGTTACCTCACATTTATACAACAATAAATATACATATATATACGCACAATTATACATGGTAAAAATCATAGTCAGGGCAATACCAATCAGCCAGAACACACACAAGATCCTTACCGATCGGAATCCATCAGTTGTCACTCGGCCCTTTACACACATTAACTCAATAATATTAACATGCAACAATCGGTAACATGATATTAAGATCCATGAATTAGAATGCATCTTTTGAACATTTATCAGTCAGATTCCACAATTCTCACTCGGCTATATATACACAACCCTCCAATACATGACATACATTCATAGGACGGAATTTCAATCAGCATTAACAGCATATGCACAAGGAATAGTGCACTCGGTCATGAGTATATATATATATATATATATATCATCTCATTAACACCATCACATGCACAATTAATTCTACACAACATCAGTAGCAATATAAACACAGATTATTCACTCGGTTATATACATTCATCCTTTCAATAATGTTGCCACCTGCATGATTAATTCTAAACAATGTCAACAGTTAATACACACAGAGTAATTCACTCGGTTGTAAACATTCATTATCTCATTAACACCTTCACATGCATAACCAATTCCAAACAATATCAACAGTAAATAGGCACATAGTATTTCACTCGGTTCCGCATTCGTATGTATTGGTATAGACGTTGCAACGTAGGCTCTCAGCCTTTTTATACATAGCTCTCAGCTATCAAATCAGCTCCCAGCTGCTTGGCCATTTTACAGGTACCCAACCGTTTGCCCACAGGTGACACCAACGCTCTCAGCGCCAACAGAGGTGTTCACAGGCAGCCCGAGTCCCACTCAAGGGCTACCTTGAGTCCCACACAAGGATTTTACAGCGTCCCACGCTTAATAACCGATGGTAGTGTCCCACACTACGTGCTCCCAGCACAACGCATCCCATGCGCCACACGTGGATTCATCATATAACATAGAATTCATGCACACAACCTTCACTCAGTTATACATATTTCACATGCAGTCGGTGATACGCATTTCCAGGATTCCATATATTAATTTAACACATACATACTTCCATGCAGTCATCATCATAGCTCCCTTAGCAACACATGAACCCAATGCAATCGGTGTCAATCAATATCAAGCTTCTAACAACATTCTCATTAACTCAAGCGTAACATGCACTCGGTATACAGCAGCATCAGAACTTACTCAACACATGCATCCATATGAAGATCAACAGGTTCAAACAAGCATTCCAATCAGTAAAACATAATATGCAATCGGTATACAACAGTGTCAGGACTTAATCAACGCATGCATCCATATGAATATGAACGGATTCAACAAAGCATTCCAATCAACACAAGATAACATGCAATCGGTATACACCAGTGTCATGACTTAATCAACACATGCATCCATATGAATATGAACGGATTCAACAAAGCATTCCAATCAACACAATATAACATGCAATCGGTATACACCAGTGTCATGACTTAATCAACGCATGCATCCATATGAATATGAACGGATTAAACATTCACTCTCACTTATCTTACACTCGGGTACTCCACATGCAAGCACATCATACAAAAGGATACAGAATCACCATTATCAATAATCAAAACCCGTTCATAACCCATGCATTTAACATGTAAGGTACTCCCCCTACCAACTACGAGACTCCGAGAGACTTTTCTACTTGGGTGTTGGTTCTCTTCCTTGCTGCTTCACTCAACGCTTCCACTCGCTTAGCCTTTACTTGAACGCTACTGCCCTCCACGAGTGGTGTAGGGCTATTTCTACTTCTGCTTCGACGCTCGTCCTCTACTCGTATGAGGGAGCTCTGACTCCTCTGTAGCACCGTCACTTGGCTTCCGAAACAGGGAGTGGAACAGAGGGCAGAGAAGGAGAAGAGAAGAAGAAGGAAGAAGAAGGAGAACAAGAGAGAAATAGAAGAAGGAAGAAGAGAGGAATCGCAGAGGGAGTTTCGAAGAATGAAAAGCAAGGAACCTTCGACCAATTATAAACACATACACGAGGGAAGAAATGGTGGGGTGGGAAAACGTGAGGAGCAGTCTGCTCACGTCACCCAGTCCCATCAGCACCCACTAAAGCCAATCACCCTTTTTAATCAGCACAGCCTTGATTAATTAAGTTAATGGTAATTAATAAACAAATTCCCTTTCTGAAATTATTATTTTAATGGTTTTATTCACCCGGTACATTATTAAAAATTTGGGATGTTACAAAGCCAAAAACCTTTTTTCCTTTCCTTCTCTGTATTTGTTTAGTGTATTCTTGATGCTATTTAAATATTTCTTGGCAAATATAGCTTTGATATCACCTTCATGATTAAGAAACTACTTGAATTGAGTCTATAAACATCGTAAGTGTTTATTTCTACAAAAAATGAACAAAATCTCTCCTTTTAATAAGAGATTTCCAAATTTTTGCAACCCTACAAAAAAACTAGAAAACTCTAATATAATTTATAATTAACTTTTAACTATCAAATATTAACTATTCAACTACCAACTATCAATTACAATTTACAAGTGTTAACTATTAAATATCAACTAACAATTAAAATGGATTTACCTTGAGCTTAGTCCACCATATATCCATAATCCAACACCATAATCCATAGTCCACAATCCATATATCCATAATTCATACTCCATAATCTATAATCCATAATTCATACTCTATAATCTATAATCCATAATCCATAATCCAACACCATAATCCATAATCCGTAATCCATAATCCATAATTCATAATCCATAATCCATAATCCATAATCCATAATCCATAGTCCATAATTACATGTCACTGTGTAGTATATAATGTTAATCTTGTTGTTGTTTGTTGCTTTTATATAATGTTATTTCTGTTGTTGTTGTATGTGCGTGGTTGTCAATGTTGCGTACTCGTAGGCTCATACTAGTCAGTTGGTATAAAGTTGCTTTGCATGAGTGAACCGTAGTTCCCCGTTTGAGATTTGACACAAATGGTCATTAAATTAATTGATTTTATCATTTGTGTTAAATCTTGAATTGTCCGTTTGGACAGTTTAGGATGAACATTTGTTTTTATATGACGTTGGTATGTACAAGTTAGGAGTTATTTTAAAATTTGATAAAGTTTTGGTAACTTGCATTTTGTATTATTCTCTGGGTGCATATTTGGTTATGGTTGAATTTGAGTTGACCACTCTCATTTTGTGTACTTAGAGACCAATGCGAAATGCTGCCGAACTTTGATCAAATTTTAAAATAACTTCTAACCTGTATATATCAATAACGTATAAAAATAATTGTCATCCTGAATGGGTATAGGACCACCACCTTGTGTTAGAAAAGTGAGATTGATCATAACACCTTGTAAACAGTTGGTATGGATCGAAGTTGGATAACTACATTACGCATAAGTCTAGAGTACGAGGGTGAAGTTGAATCATTTATAGAATTCGTAGCGAGGAATGCTGAGGAGGTGAATGGAAGGTATTTTTGCCTTTGTGTTAAATGCTTGAACCTGCGTCGGCTAGACTTGGAAGAGGTGCAAGAACATCTATTGTGTGATGGATTTCTTTGTAGTTATACCCGTTGGATATGGCACGGTGAAGATGTTATGGTCCCAAGTTCTAGCTCTCAAACTGAAAACCAAAGCATGACACTGATGTCGACATGGATGACCGACTTAAGGATATGATCCGTGATGTGGGGGTAGAAGGTTTTAAGAAAGTTCATGTATATACGACTCTGTGTGAGGATTTTGAGAAGCCGTTGTATCCAAACTACATCTATTTCATGAGATTATTAACAGTTTTACGGTTGTTTAATTTGAAGGCCATAAATGGGTGGACGAATAAAAGTTTCACTGACTTACTAAAGTTATTGAAGGAAATGCTCCTTGCTGGAAACACCTTGCCGAATCGTAACTATGAGGCCAAAAAGGTGTTGTGTCCTATGGGTTTAGAGTATGAGAAAATACATGCATGCCCAAATGGTTGTGTATTATTCTGGGGTGAGTATAAAATGCTACATCGATGTCCTAGGTGTGGGGTGTCACAGTAGGTGTTATGGATCCCCTTTCCCCACCTACACGCCATGAGAAATGGAAGTGGACCAGGGTCAGGAAGAGTGGGGAATACACTTCCTCACACGCTCAGGAGGTCACCTTACAAATAGTAAGTATCAGCCATAAAAAGTTTTCTAATTTTTGGTTTACACAAAACCTTGAACATTAACTTGTTTGGTTTCAGGATTCCTTGGTTGAGCAATCAACACAAGGGTCTTTCATAGCCCGTGGTTGGCAGGATATTTTGACTACCGCCATCGGAGCACCCAGGAAGGGTGCATGCTATTGGTCGTGGCATAGGTAAGTTATAAATAATTGTATCCTTTCATTTTGTTATCTATTAAACAATTATAGACTAATCATTCACATTTTACAGGCCTCTAGAGCTATTATGGTGCTCCCGACCCTGCCCCCTTCATTGAGCAGTTGGTGGAGCAGAAGGTTGAGTCGAGGGTGGTTGTTGTGAAGGCTGAGTATCAAGAGAAGATTATGAAGCTACAGCAGGAGATGGTCCGATTCAAGGAGGAGATGAAGGCCTCACTCAGCCACCACCAGGAGACTACTGCACCAGCTACTGACTCACAGGTTAGATTCCTTATACTATTTAACTGTTCATTATTTGTAATTTGTTTCTTTAATTGTTGAATAACTTCTGCTTGATGTGTAAATATGTAGGTACGGAGGGTTAGCACTAAGGGGTCGTGTACTGCAGCTGACCCTGACGATGATGGGGTTGAGTATGTGGATACCCATCACTATGACCTGTTCATTGATGGGTCGGAGAAGGCAGTTGCCACTGGCATGATCTACAACTTAGGCCTTGTGGTTCACCATCAGTCATTACCTGATGGTATGTCCAGGGTCTCTATTGTGCTCGTCCTCGAGGGGGATGCTGCTGTGCCAGCGGCAACTCCAGAGGTGAAGACCGTCGGTCAAGCGGTGGGACACTTTTTTATGAGGCCCAACAGACTCCTGTCGGTTGCTCCTACATAGATATAAACCTGAAACACTAACTGATTTTTTTATATTGTTAATTATGGTACAAGCTATGATGGTTTTAATTGTTTAATAGGAAGCAGGACCGTCATTGAAGAAGCCAGACCCTATTGACGATCCGATCCAGATGCTATGGCATGTCGGGGCTAAGCTAGGAGAGAACGCTCTTCAGGTCCCATGGCAGCCATTGGTGTTTGGCCGTCCAAGTTCACTACCGGTTTACATTACATGGAGTGACTTGTGTGAGATTATGATGGGGTCGATGATGCTGAACATCTCCATCATTCAGTTGTGGGAGCTGCAAGTATGTCATTTTATGTCCAACTATTTCATTATTCAAGTTATTTGTCGCTAGCCATGTCTTAACTTGTTTAGGTTTCTGTATAAAATCTGTGTGGACTTGGGTTTGAATGGAACTTATGGTTTCTTAGAGCCCTCTTCATACAGAGGAAAGGAAACAACAAGGAGGACACCCAGGCATACATCCAGAATTGGATGTTTGAGTCTAGGAAGGGTGTATACCTGGCCCCGTATCATAAAGGGTAAGATTCTATTCCATAATTATTTTCCATTAATTTTTGCATTTTGAAGTCTCACTTATCACTGGTAACTACAGCGCTCATTGGACGCTTGTGGTGATCTGTCCCTGGGCTTATGTTGCTTTATACTTTGATTCTGTGCACGGGACTGTTCCACAAAACCTGAAAACAATAGTAGATGCGTAAGTTAATCCCTAAAAAATAAGTACAAATTCGATTACATAATCTTTGGTCTTATACGATTCTAACTTATCTTGTGTTTTATTTTGGCATAGGGCGGTGGTTGGATACAGTCTACTACGTGAAAGTAAGTCAATCGGAAGAAAACTTGTGTGGGTGAACCAAAAAGTGAGTCAATCGAATTCATTCAAATCTTTATTATATTTTTAAAACTTGAATTCACCTATTCTATATTTTATGTCCATTGTAGTCTTATAGGCAGAAGGGTAGCTTCGAGTATGGCTATTATGTCATGCATACCATGCTGACCATTGTAACACCCTTATTTTTAATAAATAATAAATCCAAAAACAGGAAAAAAAATTTTCACAAATCAACCACTGGTCAATCGGCATAGAAAAAAAAGAAGGGAGAAGGCAAGGGAAATAAAAGAGCATTCACACTTATAGCAGTCAGCGGAAGGAACAAGGCTGGGACTAACCCATTCGGTTCAGCGAAACACATCAGCGCCTGGGCGAAATCCATGACAACTCTGACTCGGTCAAGTGAGGTTCAACGCCGCCTGAGCGAGAGGTGACAATGCAACAGAGGAAAAAGAGATCCTCAAGCGAAGCTCAACACCAGTCCCTACTCGCTTCAGCATAATCCCACATGCTTGGGCGAAACAGCTACATTCGCTCGGGCGAGGCACGATCCGCTTAAGCGATGCCAACATAAAGGCCTCTCCAAACACACACTCGCTGGAGCTAAGTCTAATTCGCTGGGGCGAACACAGGTACAAGGTAATTTCTCAATCGGATATGGACAAAGGTTCACTCAGAAAATCCTCACGCTCGCACTTCACTCGGGAAATCAAGTAGTTAAGTCCCACTCGAACTTATTCGAAAACCCAACCACTCGGAATACCAATCCTCACTCGGACTTTATATCTTTCATTCGGATTACCAATACCTTACACTTAGGATTCAATCCACTCTAAACCACTATTCAAACTCCTCTCTCAGAAGGGAATCACCCGAGCCTTTCACTCGGGAAATACAAACTCTTCCTCACTCAGGGTTTATTTATGATTTTCGCTCGGAGTCACATAACATATTCACTCGGAAAAGCCACCTAGAAATCTTCACTCAGAACCACTAACTTAACATAATTTCACTCCTCAACGGCCCTCGAGTCATTTAGCAACATTTCCCAGTCGGAAAACGCATCAAATCAGTACGAAGCACATACATATGAATACATGATCACAGAAACATAAATCTGCTAACAAATCCAGTCTACCGACCCAAAGACATGTAACCACACACTCGGAATACCCATTATCTTGATATTATGCATTTACCAATACTTACGAATACCATACAAGTGACACCATGACTATTCAATCTTTGTAAGTGAATATATTTAATCGTCGTTTTACATAAGAGCCGGCCAAGGCTACACGGACAAAACATAATAATGCAATACAAGTGCTCAATAGTCGGAGTGCACCACACTCGGACTTGAAACCCTATCATCATTTCTGAGTACGACCTGCACACTGAAAAATGGTGTAGGGGTGAGCATCTTAGATATTAAATGATAGATACCGACTCAGGCTGTCCCACAATCAAACAGCAAAATACATATCCATACAATTAGACATAGCAACGAGTGAGGTCAAGCATTATCAATCAACCAAGACACACATGGAACACTTACCGATCGAAATTCGTCAATTGCCACTCGGCCAGGTGCACATACACAGCCAATAACATTAGTATAACAGCAATCAACAACATGATATTACCAACGAATCAGAACGCACGTATTCAACACTTTCCGGTCGGAATCTAACAGTTTTCACTCGGCTATACACGCATGACATTTCAATGACATTAACACATATTCATGGAGCATACTTCAATTAGCATCAGTCGCGTATATACACAAAATACTCTCTCGGTTATATCCATTCATCATCTCCTTAACATCATCACACGCATAGTCAAATTTCAGTCAGCATCAGCAATACATATATACAAAGTATTTCACTCGGATATACATATTTATCCTTTCATTAACACTATCACATGCATAAACAATTCCAAACAATATCAATCAGTCAATACACGCACAGAGTATTTCACTCGGTTATAAACATACATCATCTCACTAACACCTTCGCATGCACAACCAATTCCAAACATTGTCAACAGTTAATAAGCACATATTATTTCACTCGGTTCCGCATTCGTGTGTATCGGTTTAGACATTGCAACGTAGGCTCTCAGCCTTTTTATACATAGCTCCCAGCTATCAAATCAGCTCCCAGCTGCTTGGCCGTTTTACAGGTACCCAACTGTTTGCCCACAGGTGACACCAGCGCTCTCAACGCCAACGGAGGTGTTCACAGGCAGCCCGAGTCCCACTCAAGGGCTACCTTGAGTCCCACTCAAGGATTTCATAGCATCCCACGCTTTAAAAACCGATGGTAGTGTCCCACACTACGTGCTCTCAGCACAAACACATCCCATGCGCCACACGCGGATTCATCACACACACAGAGTTCATATACACAGCCATACATGCATCTCATGCAATCGGCATCATACATCATCAGCATTCAAACGGCACATGCATCTCATGCAATCAATGCTGGACATTAACAGTACTCAACAACACATGCAGCTCATGCAGTCGGTGTTATACATCATCAGCATTCAACAATACACGCATCTCACGTGACTGGTATAACACATCAACAGGACTCAAACAGCATACATGCAATCAGCATTAAGCAATGTCAGGACTCAGACAACACATGCAATCGGTATGGTACATTATCAGATTCACTAAGTCATATTCTATCACATGTAGTCAGTATTCTAAGCTTATAGCAACTTGCAGGTCATGTAAAACACACGGTAATCGTCAACATCACTACAACACATTCCTTTCATACAATCGTTCAACACTCACAGGCCATCATCATGCAATACTCATCTTTCACTTGTCATGCAACACAACACACAATCAGAACACGGAAATAGCAAGCATCAACACTCGGAACCTGTTCATAACCCAAGCATTTAAGATAGAAGATACCCCCTACCTGGACTGAAGCTTTCAGTCGGTCAACACGACGTTCAGTTCCAGAGGAACACTGAATCACTCTTAGCATATCTACATGCAAGAGCAGGGGAGGCCCAAGACGTCCAGCTCTTGGCTCGTTCCCTGGAATGGCTCCATCACGATGCTATGAACACTCTGACCCCCTTGAAGCTCCTCGCAGTGCAGATCTCCACTGGGACTTGGCAGCTTCAAGTAAGGAAAGGAAGAAGGAGGGAAGCCGACGAAGGAATGAAGGAACAAGGAAGGAGACGTGTTGCATGCAGAGGGAATGCACACCCTGATCCTCACGGGTTCGTCGAGTAAGGGAGGAGGACCCCAATCCTCAACCACCATTACTTCACGGAAACAGAGCGCAGAGGAGGAAGAAGAAGATCGAAGAGGAAAAGAAGAAGAAGAAGAAGAAGAAGAAGAGAAAACGGGGGAAAGAGGAGTCTGCAGGGAAGAATGGATGATAGTACCCATATATGCATGTACGAAGAGAAGGAAGAGTGGGGTGGGAAAGCGTACACAGCAGCAGCCCCCCATACGCGTCACACACACCATCACATCTAATCAGTCATTGACAACCAATCACCATTAATCAACCTTTCATTTCTTAACTTAATTAATTAAACCAATTATAATTAATAAATAATTCTCCCCACACTTATCAATTTATTATTTTAATGATTCATTTCATTCGGTAATAATTATTAAATTGGGATGTTACAGTTTTCCCCATCTCAAAAGAATTTCATCCTCGAAATTCAATCGGTAATTTACCTTACATACATAACTCAGAAGATTGCTGACTCAATCACGAACACGACTTTGCTTCCACAAGCATTCACCGATCGGATCACAATATCACTCGGTAGAGATTCACCACTCAAGCGGTTTACTGATCGCACCATAATTCCAGTCAGTAAGACACAAAGGTCAGGTCCCACCTGATTACCACCTCATCGTAGAGTCTAATATATTGGGAAATTCAATCTCTAAAACGTACAATTTACCTCATTTTAACTTAGCCTATTCATCAAAGCAGTGGCACTTCCAATCTCTTGGCCGCTCGGCCATATACTCTCAACACCGGTTGGCATATTCACACCATCGGTTTTCTTGACTCGGACGAGTTACTCGGCACAATAATGAAATCGTATAAAGTATAGGCTCGACATTGTGTCGTGGGGACACATCCTTAGAGGTTATTCAACCAGTTGGGAAAAATTTAGTCGATAAACAACACCACCGACTCCCAAAATACTCACTTCCGACCGATTTCTCTCGGACCAAACCCTCGATTTTCAAAACCTGACCATAAAATCTCTCTCTTACACCAAAGGGAACACTCAAGGAATTTCCATGCGTTTTAATTAACGCAATTTACTCGGATTAACTTCGCATATGCACTACACTAAATTCTGAAATCTTAGATTTCCTACCCATGCTTCCGGCTAATTCCATGCTTTCGTCCTGAGAGTTCACTCGGTCCTCTTACACCAACATCACTCGGGGTTGAGGGTAATTCTCACTCGGAAATTCTTCCACTTACCAGAAATTCACTTGCAACCTGAGTTCAAGCTCAATAGTCCCAATTACTGACCTGAGTACGCCTTCAATTAAATTCTTCACTCGGATATCTACTTCCTCTCGGAGCCCTCTTCACTTGGAAACTTGCACCCTCTAAGTTCCATTTTCTGACCAGGGGGACTTTTCTCCTGGAAGATCACTTGGTTGGGCATCCCACGGTTAATAGGAATTCTACACTTGCTATCTTACTAGTCAGAATCATTCCACACGGTGCCATTCCACTCGGAAATGATACACTCCGAGTCACGTTACTCGAATTCCTGCTCTACTCAGAATGTTACGCTCGGACACTGTTCCCTTAACTTGATACTTATCCTCCCTAAGAGGTTCTACTTGGAACACCATAAATTTTCACTCAGCAGATCTTTCTCACAAGGACTTCACCCGGAATCGTCTCCACCGTTACACACTCGGAATATACTAATCCCTTCCCAAGCAAGTCTTCACCTTACAATTTAGTTTGGCTCCAATCCTGGTTTCTCATTAGGCTTACAGTATCACTCGGTTAACTTTTCAAAACTCCAATTTCAGTGACAGTTTGATCACCCTTCTTAATCCAATACCAATCGTCCTTTTAGTATCCAATCCGTACCCAGTAACCTCTAATCTTCTCGAAAGCAGACACGCCAAGGTCAAATAAACCATCTTTCTTCATTTTGATAAACAATCGCATAACACTCATTTAATATAACTCTTATTATCACTCGGAAATGTCTGAAAGACTCACTATCACCATAAGTAGTTACAGCTTCACCTGCCCGACTCATGAATTGCTGCATCCAACTTATAGGATGACGTCTCATTCCTATGGGGTTACAACAATTACATGGTCACTGCAACGTGTACGCTGCCACGTTACCCATGGCAGGAAGAGTCATCTCAGAGCAGCGTGCCTCACACGGACCAGACTTCACCCAACTAATACAAATTCACACGGTAGTTAATGGCAGTTCACACACACAAGTAATACACCCACATCAACATCACGCATCACATAGGGTACATCACGTATCAATAACCATGAAAATTATTCATCACTTCTGTAAAACAGAATCAAGGCAATATTTCCTTTAAACCTTATTCCTCACAAAACCATGGCTCGGATTAAATTCTTAACTCTCAGTTATATAATAACATCACTCACTCGGGTTCATACAATTCACTCAGGATTAAGCAATTCACAATCACATATGCTATTATAACACACCACGAACTTCAGCAACAGCACTAATGTATATACAGACACTCAGTCGGATTTCATACCAATTATTCATAGCTATAATATTGTCCACTACATCATGCACCATAACCGCAATGTCACATTGCACTTGGTAATAGCATCGACATATACATACGCCCATCCAATCAGATTTACCCAAATCAATTCCAACTACATTAAGGGTTTCATTCACAATATCATATTCACACATTCACATAGTTCACACTGAGCTCATTTATCTTCATAAGTGTACACACAGTCATTCAATCAGAAATTGTACTATAACATACATTCTCAATTATAACATTGCATCACGCTTGGCAACAGCATCAATACATGTACATTCATTCAGTCAGACCTCATTCATACAACATCATCAAGTCGGAAACTACTCAAATCATTCAAATCCATGCAAATCATGTCAGCCTCAATAATAATACTCTTATACACATGTATTCATGCAGTTGGCGAATCAGATGCATACGATTATTCACCAGGAGTCCCACTCCAATGCACTCGGCATTTGCCTTGAGTCCAACCCAAGGACTTTCATTAAGCATCCAATGCTCATGCTCCAAGCATGGCCTCGAGTCCCACTCAGAGGTCTTTTAGGATTAATCTCAGAATCCTCAACACCCCACGCATTCATCTGATTGCCCACTCTGAAAAACGTTCAATGCTGCTGCATTTCATTATAGATCACACACAGCTCTTATTTGCTGACTCACAGCATAAGCCACTCGACATTCTCATTAGCATATATATATATATACACACCTTTCAGACGAGGTATCATCACAACGATTCACAACTATTATCTATCACAATGTCCGGGTGTTGCTTGCATCTATAATTAATCACAAACAGATCACATATTTCAATCATCAAACAACGGTCATGTTTCAATTATAGAGCAATACATAAAAGCAGTTCACCCTCAATCACCTATATTATATATATATATATTACGCAGGGTTCATGTGCTAGGTTACAAAACATCCGTCACAAATAGCACTCGGCAGTAATGGTAACACTCCTATTTACAAGTATTCAGTCAGTATTCGCAGAATTATTAACTTGCATTCGTGGACGGAGTCATACAATCACTAAACAGTTTACAATACCACAATTCAGGAGTCGCATGCACTATTACGCAATCATAGTACAGCTACCAACACATCTCACACATAACACATCACATGATAATCATTCAAGCCTCAATGAGCTACTACGTAATTATTCTACTCGGCTCAACAACTCGCAAGGTTAATAAACTATCAGATTTAGAATCCCTAAGGGGTCATTATTTATCCAGTATCCCACGATGGATACCTCACAATATTCAAATATTGTTATAAGGTCTAGTACCATTCACTCATCACACATTCAACTTCCTCAACAAGGCACAGGCATACAACCACACCATTCATAGTCAATATATACCAAATCCGATAGAAGTTCATAAGCACATATCATCACCCAAGTCATAATTGAACAGGTATCAACATACAATAGAATATCATAAGCAACTAGGATAAGCTGGCATAACGTACTCAATCGCCCACAAACAGTAGGCAAACCTTGGCCATGGACCTTTTGGTCTGCTCTGATACCAAAATGTAACACCCTTATTTTTAATAAATAATAAATCCAAAAATAGGAAAAAAAATTTTCACAAATCAACCACTGGTCAATCGGCATAGAAAAAAAAGAAGGGAGAAGGCAAGGGAAATAAAAGAGCATTCACACTTATAGCAGTCAGCGGAAGGAACAAGGCTGGGACTGACCCATTCGGTTCAGCGAAACACATCAGCGCCTGGGCGAAATCCATGACAACTCTGACTCGGTCAAGCGAGGTTCAACGCCGCCTGAGCGAGAGGTGACAATGCAACAGAGGAAAAAGAGATCCTCAAGCGAAGCTCAACACCAGTCCTTACTCGCTTCAACGTAATCCCACATGCTTGGGCGAAACAGCTACATTCGCTCGGGCGAGGCATGATCCGCTTAAGCGATGCCAACACAAAGGCCTCTCCAAACACACACTCGCTGGAGCTAAGTCTAATTCGCTGGGGCGAACACAGGTACAAGGTAATTTCTCAATCGGATATGGACAAAGGTTCACTCGGCAAATCCTCACGCTCGCACTTCACTCGGGAAATCAGGTAGTTAAGTCCCACTCGGACTTATTCGAAAACCCAACCACTCGGAATACCAATCCTCACTTGGACTTTACATCTTTCATTCGGATTACCAATACCTTACACTTAGGATTCAATCCACTCTAAAGCACTATTCGAACTCCTCTCTCAGAAGGGAATCACTCGAGCCTTTCACTCGGGAAATACAAACTCTTCCTCACTCGGGGTTTATTTATGATTTTTGCTCGGAGTCACATAACATATTCACTCGGAAAAGCCACCTAGAAATCTTCACTCAGAACCACTAACTTAACATAATTTCACTCCTCAACGGCCCTCGAGTCATTTAGCAACATTTCCGAGTCGGAAAACGCATCAAATCAGTACGAAGCACATACATATGAATACATGATCACAGAAACATAAATCTGCTAACAAATCCAGTCTACCGACCCAAAGACATGTAACCACACACTCGGAATACCCATTATCTTGATATTATGCATTTACCAATACTTACGAATACCATACAAGTGACACCATGACTATTCAATCTTTGTAAGTGAATATATTTAATCGTCGTTTTACATAAGAGCCGGCCAAGGCTACACGGACAAAACATAATAATGCAATACAAGTGCTCAACAGTCAGAGTGCACCACACTCGGACTTGAAACCCTATCATCATTTCCGAGTACGACCTGCACACTGAAAAATGGTGTAGGGGTGAGCATCTTAGATATTAAATGATAGATACCGACTCAGGCTGTCCCATAATCAAACAGCAAAATACATATCCACACAATTAGACATAGCAACGAGTGAGGTCAAGCATTATCAATCAACCAAGACACACATTGAACACTTACCGATCGGAATTCGTCAGTTGCCACTCGGCCAGGTGCACATACACAGACAATAACATTAGTATAACAGCAATCAACAACATGATATTACCAATGAATCAGAACGCACGTATTCAACACTTTCCGGTCGGAATCTAACAGTTCTCACTCGGCTATACACACATGATATTTCAATGACATTAACACATATTCATGGAGCAGACTTCAATTAGCATTAGTCGCGTATAAACACAGAATACTCTCTCGGTTATATCCATTCATCATCTCCTTAACATCATCACACGCATAGTCAAATTTCAGTCAGCATCAGCAATACATATATACAAAGTATTTCACTCGGATATACACATTTATCCCTTCATTAACACTATCACATGTATAAACAATTCCAAACAATATCAATCAGTCAATACACGCACAGAGTATTTCACTCGGTTATAAACATACATCATCTCACTAACACCTTCGCATGCACAACCAATTCCAAACATTGTCAACAGTTAATAAGCACATATTATTTCACTCGGTTCCGCATTCGTGTGTATCCACTAGTGGAAAAAATGGATACAACCACGGGGGTATAATCACGGATTAGTGTGTATCCGTGATTAAAAATGACGCGGTGGCATTTTTGAAATTTTTGAGAAAACTTTTAATCACGGTTGTTATGGCAACCGTGATTAAAAGTCTCTATAATCACGGTTGTATGACAACCGTGGATATATGTCAAAACGAGATGGCATTTTTGAAATTTTTGGGAAAACTTTTATTCACGATTGTTAGGCAACCGTGATTAAAAGTGTGTCTATAACCACGGTTGTTTGACAACCGTGGTTATATGTCAAAATATTATTCACCTTATTTTTAGGAAAATCCAAAAAAATAGAAAAACATGGAATTTTGATCTGATTTTTTGCGTCATGGCTTCTTTTGGTACTTATTAGCCATTCGAGTTGGAATTTTTGAAAAATAAATTTTTGAGTGAGAGATACAAAAATTTTGTGACGACAAAAATCGGCAAATTTCAAACGAGCATAACTTGAGCTAGAAAACTCAGAATCCTTATTGCTGCAAATGATTTTGGGGTAGAAAAAAAATCCGCATTCATTCCAACTCGCTACGCCAGTTGGGGTTTCTCAGATTTTCAAAAAACCCTTGTTTTCTCAAAATTTTTTATTTTTTGTGATTTATTTGCTTATTTTTTGGATTTTTAGGCTTCTACTTTACCTACCAAATAAATTCTAAAAATTCTAAAATTTTTTATGGTGTTTTCTAATGCCAAAATAAGATTTTCACATATAACCACGGGTCCCTTGTTCAACCGTGGGTATATGTCATATATATAACCACGGGTCCTGGAGTAACCGTGGTTATAGGTCATACATATATATAACCACGGGTCCTGGAGTAACCGTGGTTATAGGTCATACATATATCCACGGGTACTCTCATAACCGTGGTTATAGGTTATACATATATCCACGGTTCCTTGTGTAACCGTGATTATAGCTTCCTTTTCGTTTTAAATTTCGTAATTTCATGAGCGCGCCTAACTCTCTTTTCTCTCCTTCTTCTCTGTAAGGTTTCTCTTCTCTGTTTTCATGTTTCCATTTACATCTAAATTTCATTATTTACGTTCTAGATTTGTTTATTATGTGACTTCTCACTATTTTTCATATGCCATTTACAGGTTTCCCATCGCACGCCATTGCTTATTTACAGGTTTACATTTTAGATTTATACTTGTGTTCTTCATTTTGCAGTAGCATTCTTGTTTCTTGTTTCTTGTTTCTTGTTTCTTGTGGTTGTTCTGATTTTGTTTCATTCATTTACTTTTCTTCATTTCTTGTTTCATTCATTTACTTTTCCTCTGTTTTTGTTTCTTGCGTTCTTGCTGCGTTTCTTATTTCTGGTGTTGGTGTTCATTGTGTTCTTGCTGTTTCTGAATGGTGAAGATGATAACCACGATTTTTAATTTTTTTTTGGTCCAGTACATTTAATCACGGTTGTTAGGGGCAACCGTGGTTATATCCACTCCACTTTTAACCACGGTTGTTCAACCGTGATTAAATATCCTGATATACAACCACGCCCACTTTTAACCACGGTTGTTCAACCGTGATTAAAAGCCTTTCTTAACCGTGATTAAAGCCATTTTTTCCACTAGTGATCGATTTAGACGTTGCAACGTAGGCTCTCAGCCTTTTTATACATAGCTCTCAGCTATCAAATCAGCTCCCAGCTGCTTGGCCGTTTTACAGGTACCCAACCGTTTGCCCACAGGTGACACCAGCGCTCTCAGCGCCAACGAAGGTGTTGGTGTATGCACTATGAGCTTTTATGCTTCTTCATTTGTATCATTTTTCTACTTATCAATAGAATAAATATTTTAGTTTAAAATTGTTTTAAAACATATTTATCCTTGGAGTAATAGGTCATATAAAAATTATTCCTAAAATGTCCCTAGTCAAGTATTTACATGGGGACATGTAAATACACTGAGACTAGTGTGTGAGTGTACTGATGACCTGATCTCACAGATCATAGATATAGATGATATCGAGTCTTCACACAGGTACACATTAAGAGTAATGATGTACTGGACAGACCCACCATGAGAACGTTGCATGGATCGTTACATGATTGTCATAAACGATTCTCAATGTGATAATGGTATATGTAGTCCTTCGACCTGAAGTCACTACGATTCCTACATGAGGAGTTTATTGTTTTAATACAATTAAACATCTTCTGTAACAAGAGGACTATAAAGGTTATGATTAGGCAATGAACAAATTATGCAGAGGGATATAAGTGATGTAGATGGGATTTGTCTCTCCTATGTGACAGGATTGACATCCATAGGCCACTTGATGGAGTAAGACTAAGAAAACGCATGGCCATGCTAGAAAGAATAAATATTAGATATTTATTCGGATCCAGTCTACTCCGGTATCAAGTAAAATAAATTGGGCCGTACAAGGATGACGCGACCGTGCCTTGGGCCCAATTAGCATATCGTGACAAAAGGAATAAACATATTAAATAATTATCACTTATAGGTTATGTTGATAATATTCAGACATAATGATGCATTGCTAGATGCCGCTCTTATTTTATATTAATAATAAAATAGTTTATTATTAATATGACCGGGTATTTTACCTATAGGGTCACACACATAGAGTAAGCCCATCAGAAAATGTTGTCTTATTTTAGTTGGACTAAAATAAAGCTATTGGGCCTAACTCATTTGGAATGAGTAAGGAGCCCACTTTTAGAGAGAACAAATTAGGTCAAACCTAAGCCTATAAATAGAGCATAAGATGCTCATAGGCCGTTCACTCAAGTGAGACACAAATTCACAAAAGTTGCAAGAGCTACACGCCGTGAAACTAGCAGTTGGCAAGTGTTGCGATTCTGGTGGGAGTGCTCGTGTGGACTCCTAAAGGACGAGGCTACGACTGCTTCGGAGTTCTTCAAGAGGTAATCCAAAATGACTTTCGAGATTGTTTTGTGCTTTGAAACACGGAACCTTTCAAATCCTATGGAATCCCTTTTATTTTTCCGCTGCTCATGCTTAGGGATTTCCTAACAGGAGGTGTTCACAGGCAGCCTGAGTCCCACTCAAGGGCTACCTTGAGTCACACTCAAGGATTTCATAGTGTCCCACGCTTTAAAAACCGATGGTAGTGTCCCACACTACGTGCTCTCAGCACAAACGCATCCCATACGCCACACGCGGATTCATCACACACACAGAGTTCATATACACAGCCATACATGCATCTCATGCAATCGGCATCATACATCATCAGCATTCAAACGGCACATGCATCTCATGCAATCAATGCTGGACATTAACAGTACTCAACAACACATGCATCTCATGCAGTCGGTGTTATACATCATCAGCATTCAACAATACACGCATCTCACGTGACTGGTATAACACATCAACAGGACTCAAACAACATACATGCGATCGGTATGAAGCAATGTCAGGACTCAGACAACACATGCAATCGGTATGGTACATTATCAGATTCACTGAGTCATATTCTATCACATGCAGTCAGTATTCTAAGCTCATAGCAACTTGCAGGTCATGTAAAACACACGGTAATCGTCAACATCACTACAACACATTCCTTTCATACAATCGTTCAACACTCATAGGCCATCATCATGCAACACTCATCTTTCACTCGTCATGCAATACAACACACAATCAGAAAACGGAAATAGTAAGCATCAACACTCAGAACCTATTCATAACCCAAGCATTTAAGATAGAAGATACCCCCCTACCTGGACTGAAGCTTTCAGTCGGTCAACACGACGTTCAATTCCAGAGGAACACTGAATCACTCTTAGCATATCTGCATGCAAGAGCAGGGGAGGCCCAAGACGTCCAGCTCTCGGCTCGCTCCCTGGAATGGCTCCATCACGATGCTGTGAACACTCCGACCCCCTTGAAGCTCCTCACAGTGCAGATCTCCACTGGGACTTGGCAGCTTCGAGCAAGGAGGGGAAGAAGGAGGGAAGCCGACGAAGGAATGAAGGAACAAGGAAGGAGACGTGTTGCATGCAGAGGGAATGCACACCCTCATCCTCACGGGTTCGTCGAGTAAGGGAGGAGGACCCCAATCCTCAGCCACCATTGCTTCACGGAAACAGAGCGCAGAGGAGGAAGAAGAAGATCGAAGAGGAAAAGAAGAAGAAGAAGAAGAAGAAGAAGAAGAAGAAGAGAAAACGGGGGAAAGAGGAGTCTGCAGGGAAGAATGGATGATAGTACCCATATATGCATATACGAAGAGAAGAAAGAGTGGGGTGGGAAAGCGTGCACAGCAGCAGCCCCCCACACGCGTCACACACACCATCACATCTAATCAGTCATTGACAACCAATCACCATTAATCAACCTTTCATTTCTTAACTTAATTAATTAAACCAATTATAATTAATAAATAATTCTCCCCACACTTATCAATTTATTATTTTAATGATTCATTTCATTCGGTAATAATTATTAAATTGGGATGTTACAACCATCTTCCAATAACATTTAGTAGATGGATGGAAAGATGTAAGTCTCATCACTTGGACTAGTTTTCTACCAATTTCATGTAATAAATATAGCTTTTGTTCTAATTGTTTTGTGCATTGTTTGCAGTACTTTCAAGATCGGTCATACTTCCTTAGGGCACTTGTAGATAATGTTAGAAAGTAATGGGCCGCATACTTCATTGCAGTCAGGAAAGGACTTAGCTAGATATAGGATTTTTATTCTCTTATACATGTATCTAGTGTAGGATTTAAGGTTTAGATTTTATTAGCTTACATTCATCTAAATTGTATATAGTTTCATTTTTTAGGTTGTTATGAATTGATAGCAAATTAATGTTATATACATACCATTCTTTTTATACATTGTTGTTGGATATGTTAGGATATACTGTATATTGTGCTGGTTGTCTGATTACAGGTTTGGGAAACAATAAAACAAAACCATATTAAAAAAAACCTCATTATTTAATCATGGTTATGGTAACAACCATGATTATATACCCTATTTATTCATGGTTTCTACCATAACCATGATTATACATAGTCTGTAAATATAAGTTTTATGACTACTCGTATTCATGGTTATGGTTGACAATAATGATTAAATAGGTTCTTATTTAATCACGGTTAAAAACAATCGTGATTAGATATGATTTATAACCACGGTTATGAACCGTGGTTGAATGACCTGATGTACTACCATAGCTGCAACAACCATGGTTTATTAACCATGATTAAAGGCCAATTTTAACTGTGATTATAACCACTTTTTGCACTAGTGTACCTAGCTATTCCGATGAAAGTATTTGCACTGGAGAATATGCAAACTTAGACTATGAGTGATTTGATTTAGTCTTCATTACTGGTAAGCAAGCTTCAAACCTTTTCTCCCTTATTGGATCAGACCTTAGAAAGGTCCATTCCCATACTAGCTTAGAAGAAGAGGTCTACAGTAATAGACATAAAGAAAAAGAAGTATAAGCCTCAGCCAGCCAAACCAGCCCCCGAAAGGAAAGGTAATAGAGTCAAGTTGCTTGTTAAGAAGACCATGATGCTAATTCTAGATGGTTCAAATGAGTCTGAAAACCAGCCCCCGAAAAGTATTTGTCCGTGTTTTTATTGCTTTACATCCCTCTATTTTAGTTCAAGGATGGACTGGAAATATAAGGCAAGCAAAATACAAGGAAATAATGACCTCTTATCTTAATGATATGAGAGCCAACAAAGAAGAACTAATGTAGTCTGGTGGCTATCCAAGTTACGTATAGTACATCAAGTTCATTAAGGGTCACCTAAAAAGCTTTCCTAAGTATGACACTCAAAAATGGAACCACGTAAATTGGATTAACTGGTTCTATAAAGTGGTGGAGAGTTTTAGAGTGATTAGGGTAGCTTCAGGAAAAAAGTTACAGAAAAGAGAAAAAGGAATGAGTCTGAGTCTCTATCAAGTTTAAAGAAGGTAAATTCTAATGTTGTTAGCAGCCACTTCTAACCAGAGTTTATCTTTTCACTCCAACCTGACCACACCCCCTAACCTTACCAGACATCATTTCTTGATCAGACCACACCTAAACCTCAAACTAAACTTGCCTTTTCAACCATTGTTTCAACACCTTCTCCTCCTAAGTATCTTAGAATCTTCCTACCAAGACCTCACTCGAAACCATCTAGTCGTTACCCCTTTATAGTTATTACCCTTGGTGTACCTTTTCTTAAAAACATAAAACCCACTTTTAATGAAGATAATTTAGGATATTTTCATCCTTCAAACCTAGCCATTGTTAAAGGCCTTAGATTTAACAAAAGAAAAGTCTATATCCTTCCCTCTGTTGTTTGCTTTGTTCCCCCAATACAGCTTATGCAAAACCTTAACCTTATCTCAGAATCAAACGTTTATGATGCTCTCAAAGCAAAAGAGACTTGTGTTCAAATGGATATGCAGCACGGGAAACAATTCATAAGTTTCATAGAGTGATTATTCCTAGAAAGAAAATTTTGATTGTGCTAGACCTTCTGCATCCAAGAGCTGCCAGGATTCAACTAGGCAGAATAAAGCAACCTATGCTACTTAGGTATCAGCCTCCTTAGAAGGGTAATCTCAGACCTTGTTAGCTCTCTGAGAAGTCTTATTTTAACCCTCAATCCAACAAAAAAAATGTAAATGATCTATGGAGTCACTATCTTTCGACGATAAGAGAAGAAGGTCGCTGCTCTGAACTCCTATTGCTCTTAACTCTGCATGCTCTAATATTATTTATATAAAAAGATCATGCTCTGATATAGAATAGAAAGTCATATCAATTAGTTCTATGAATCTGACTAGAAAATCTTTTAAGGCTCTGATCTTCCTAAATATCATAAGCATTCTTTTTAAATATACTAACTCTCTATATTGCTCTGATACACATTTGTTCTATTACATAATCTCTTTTGTATATGCTCTGATATGTAATATCAACAAGTGTTTTGATAATATATAAGTTTTTGATGAAATCTGAATCACCTTTCTTTCTCTTCAAACTATCTTAGAATTCATTTAGAAAAAGACTTGATGTTTGCTATCAACAAATAGGGGGAAATTGTTGAGACCAAGTTTAGTTTGAAAAAGACATTCATAATATTTTTTACCAGACCCCAAGATGTATCATTATGACAAACCTCAGGATTTGTTAATAACACACATCAATGTATTTAATTCAAATGAAGTCTGCCCATGTGTAATCTGACCTCTTTATTTAAGTATTTTAGGAAAGATATACTAAGAACACAGGTTACAAAAGAAATGGAGAGTTCATCAAATCAAAAGTCTGATTCTAGGCTTTACCCCAAAAGAGTGTGATTCAAGAATTTTTAAGTTATATGAACCAACAAATCAGACCTCGGACTTTTTATGCAACAAGAACATGCAACATGAATGCTACTTCAAAGTACCAATTATACAACATTCTAAAACCTTTTGATGATGCTCTGAAAGTCAACTCCTTATCAAGAAAATATGTTTATCATAAAAAAGGATAAGAAACAAATCAGTGTATCAACCAAAGCAATTTCTGAATATATCAATGCAGCCACTATGTACATCTTAAAAAAAGTTGAATCAAGTCAGCTTATATGTCAAGAAGTTGCAGAAGGATAACAACATTGCTCTCTGCATGATTACTAGAAGAAAGAAAGCCCATAACTGGCTTTATGCACTATAGATCTCAATAAACATTATATTCTTGCAAGTGCCAAAGTTCCTTGCTACGATACTTTTTGGTAGCTTATTAGTATTATTAAGGTTTGGTGCTTGTAATCAAGCAAAACTCCTTCAAAGGATTCCAACGGCTATATCTCAATACCAAATTGTTAAACGGTCATCTTGAGTGACATATATATACTTAACGAGATCCATTTTCAAAAGTAACAACAATCTTATTAAGAAGAACCATTCTCTATGATCATAGTTCTCTAAATCTCTTAGCTTTTCTTAGATAAAGGTCTTCTTTGTTGTTCTGCCTCTAGCATACCTTGGCCCTTTTGTCATTCTTTATTTGGTATATTTATTCATCTTTGTATATCTTTCATACACTAAGTTTTATGAAACACCTTACACTCTATTCTTACAAATCCGTTGTTATGTAAAAGACTGGTGTGTTGTCTATTAGTCCTCAAATTTACAATAAATTTCTTAATAAAAATGTGTCAAAAATAATAAAAATTAGTTTAATTTTCAAGAAATTTAGGTTTTAGTTGTAATAAATGGAAGTTTTTGGAAATTATATGCCTTGATCAATTTTTTCTAGTTTTGCAGTGAGAAATTAAATAAATTTAAGAGAAATGGAAGAATTGGAGAGCTGACGCATAGCATCCACACCACGCGTAGCGTGGGAACTTCTGATGTTTACGCTATACGTCACAACCACGTGTAGCGTCAGAAGCTACGTGGATTCCATTCCCAGGTGGCCAAGCACTCAGCAAAAAGGCCAAATAATGGCCAATCCACTCATGAAAACTGCCAAGCCGAATTGGGAGACAAGTGGAACCATTGTCTGGGCATTATGTATTTAAAAATATCTTAATCATGGCCCTTAATCAAGTTTTTAATGGAAGCTGAGTCAGGAACCTGATGCGTAGCGTCAGCCTGGCGCGTAGCGTTAGGACCCTTCCTCAGTTCTATAAATAGGCCACTTCCAAGACATTCAAGGCATTACATTCCTTTTTGAAATACAGAGCTTTCTTCTTCTCTTCACTTGAATTTTGAGTGTTCTTTTGTGAGTTTATAAGTCTAGAGTGGTTTCTAGATACTTGAGAGTGTTGTGTAGTATTGTGAGCTTTTGTATCATGAAGTGTTTCTACATCTTCGTAATGTTAACATCTGTAAGTGTTGTTTTTACTTTTACCATGTGTAAATAAATTATTTATGTTGGGATTTGGTGAAACAATCTATTATATGATGTTGTGATTATGATTGCTGCATGTTTATGATTCAAGTTCCATGTTAGTATTTCAAACTTTTATTACTATGAATTGTTGGAAATATGCACTAAAAGCCTATATAGGACGCATCATTTTGAATAAGTCATTTTTTTGTTAAATAGTTTAACAACCTTTATTTATCCTTGGAGTAATAGGTTATATGAGAGTTATTCCTAAAAAGTCCCTAGTCAAGTATTTACGTAGGGACATGTAAATACATTAAGACTAGTGTGTGAGTGTACTGATGATCTGATCTCACAGATCATGGATATAAATGATATCAAGTCTTCACACGGGTACACATTAAGAGTAATGATGTACTGGACAGACCCACCATGAGAACGTTGCATGAATGTCATAAACGATTCTCAATGTGATAATGGTATATGTAGTCCTTTGACTTGAAGTCACTACGATTCCTACATAAGGAGTTTGTTGTTTTAATATAATCAAATGTCTTTTGTAACAAGAGTACTATAAGGGTTGTGGTTAGGCAATGAACAAATTATGCAGAGGGATGTGAGTGATGTAGATGAGATTTGTCTCTCCTATATGATAGGAGTGATATCTATAGGCCACTTGATGGAGTGAGACTAAGGAAATGCATGGCCATGCTAGAAAGAATAAATATTGGATATTTATTCGGATAAAGTCTACTCTGATATCAAGTAAAATAAATTGGACCGTACAAGGATGAGGGCACCATGCCTTGGGCCCAATTAGGATATCGTGACAAAAGGAACAAACATATAAAATAATTATCACTTATAGGTTATGTTGATAATAAATGATATTCGGACATAATGATGCTTTGCTAGATGCCGCTCTTATTTTATATAATAATAAAATAGTTTATTATTAATATAACCGTGTATTTTACCTATAGGGTCACTCACATTGAGTAAGCCTATCAGAAAATAGCTTTTTATTTTAGTTTGACTAAAATAAAACTATTGGGCCTAACTCATTTAAAATGATAAAGGAGCCCACTCTTTAGAGAGCAAATTAGGTCAAACCTAAGCCTATAAATAGAGCATAAGATGCTCATAGGCGGCTAACCAAAAAGAGACACAAAATACGCAAAAGTTGCAAAAGCTACACGCCGCCAAACTAGCATTTGGAAGGTGTAGCATTTCTGGTGGGAGTACTCATGTGGACTCCTAAAAGATGAGGCTATGACTGCTTCGATTCAATTTTCTTCAAGAGGTAATCCTAAAACGCAATATTTTTTTTGTGTTTGTCTTATGCTTTAAAACACGGCGCTTTGCAAATCCTATGAAAATCCTTGTATTTCCTCTGCTCATGCACTAGGGATTCCCTAACATGAATGTCAAATGGGAGAATAATTTTCATGCGTATTGAAGCTTGTTTTATTAAGTGTTAATGTCAAAGGGAAGAATGATTATTCATGTTGTATTAAAATCTGTTTTGATGAAAGTAAAAGTTGAAATACCCTTAATACGCTAATTACTAGGAATAGAATTGGTGATTATTGTTGCCATAAGGCCAGGACTTAATGCAAGTTTTTACTGAGAAAGCTCACGAGGGATCGGACTTTACGGTGACTACTTAAATTTATACCACGAAGGATCGGTTATAATGACTTTAAGCTGCAATAACATGAACATGGTAATTAAATATGTATATTTGTAATCATTTCATTATATTTTAGTACAAGATCCTAATTCCAACATAATTTGTCAATCTGTGTTTTTACTTCAAGTATCTGAATTATTCTAATTACATCTCAACTTTCTAGATAGATTTTATCTTTACCATCTTTTACGATATGAACAAATCAACCATCAAATTCTATGAATATTGTATAAACTGTTTATAAAACATTCTTTTGTTAATAAGTTTTGATAAATTTACCATAGTAAATAGAAATTACTATGAATTATTAGAACTTTTAATCTCAGTGGAACGATATCTAAATTTGAAAACTACAAATGATTAGTGTGCTTGCCAATTAAAGACCTAACAGTATTCCAGGGTCTAACATTGTCAACCTTTAGTTTCATTGGGAAATAATTGAGGTCTAAAGAGGCTTTTGAAAGAATAGTTGGGTTTTGAGCCAGGAATGGCTTGTTGAAAGAATATTTAGGTTTAAGCCAGCAGTGGCTTGTTGAAAGAATACTTAGGTTTAAGCCAGCAGTGGCTAGAGTCAAGAATACTTGTGGCACAAGTCTAGTGTTGTTATTGTGTAGAAGATTTTACAATAGTAGAAATTTTTCAAGTTAGAAGGGACTAGACGTAGCTTCTATGTTAGAAGTGAACTAGTATAAATCTCTGGTGTTCATTCTTCTCTTTTCTTGCTCTTATCAAGTTTGTTTTTACAAGTTTGATTACCTACGCTTTAAAGGTTCAAAATTCCACATAAGAGTTCAAGACTTATTCAACCCCCTCCCTCTTCTAAGTCTGACTCTGAACCATCATTCCTGATGTTAAATTATAATTTAAATTTTTGCCACATAAAAAATAATTAAGTGTTACCAGAAGTTGTGAATAAAGCAATGAAGTTTAAATAATTAATTTAAGTGAATTAAATTTGTAGAATTAAATGTAAACAAAAACATGATGGTAAAATATAAGTTACCATGTGGTGGAAGTAAAAATTGTTTACTAAAGGTAAATAAAAGAAAACTGAAAGGGAAAGGAAATGTTAAAAGACCATATTGCCCTTGAAATTAAAACAACTTCATTCCTTTCTTCTTGGCCATTCCATGTGTGAAAGGAAAAAAGCAAAAACTTCTTCCTTTTCCTTCATAACAGTATACTTGTTGGCTTGAATGAGAGGTCTATTTTTTTTGTGAAACTTGAAATTGATCGCATAATTGAAATCATGGAAGTGAAGTTGCGAACCCAGCACCATCGAGGTGTCATTCAAAGTGGAACTCAACAAATAATGAAATTAGTCTAGATATTGAGCGTACTCGGCATCAAGGACAAGTCTCGGAGGCGTGGAACCGGGATAATGGGGTGTTCGAAGTACAAATTAATTAGAAATATCATTTGAGGTTTATTGACATTCAAAAAAGGATATAATTAGTGTTAAATAGGTAACTTATTATACTGTATGATTGTTAGTCCCTAATTTACAATTCTTTTTATAATAAAATGTGTGAGAAAATTCATAAAAATTAGTTTAAATAGAAATAAATAGAAGTTATTGAATTTAACATGGCATGACCTATTTTTCTATGTCTGCAGTAAAAAGTTGAGGTAAACAGAGGAAGAATTATGCAAGTCAAGGGGCAGACACGTAGCATCAACCCCACGCTTAGCATCAAGATTTCGGTAATCAAACTACTTCAGTCCAAAGACATAAATGTAGTGGGAGACAATAGTGGACTAGGTCTACATATTATTGAAGCATTATTGAGACAATTATGGCTGAAATTCTGGAAGATTAATGGAGGCTGAGTCATAGGCCAAACGCATAACACCATGCCCACGCTAGCGTCAGGACCTTGACTCAACATAATAAATAGGGCCATTTACCATAGGTTTCATCATCCATTAGCACCCAATTCAGAGTGTTCTGTATTCTGAGTTGCGAGAATAGCTTCCATATACTTGAGAGTGTTGTTGTTTTCTTTCGTGTTGTGAAGTGTGTTGTCAAGTTTAGTCAAGTGTTTGTAATGTTTCCACTTGTAAGTTGTGTTTCTACTTTTGCCATATGTAACTAATCTATTTATATTGGATTTGGTGAACCAATCTATGAATATAATGTTGTCATTATGAATTATGCATGTTTATGATTCAAGTTTCATGTTAGTATTTCAATCATTTATTAGTATGGACTTCAAAAGAGAAAAAAATTTTTATGCGTGTTAAAACTACTTTAACGAAAGTAAAAGTTGAAATACCCTTAATATACCAATTACTAGGGATAGAGTTGGTAATTATTGTTGTGTTAAAGCGAACACTTAAAGCAAGTTTTTACTGAGAAAGCATCTGAGGGATCAGACTTTACGATAACTATTTAGAATTTATTAATCGAGGGATCGGGTTTAATGATTTTAAGCTGCAATGACATAAACTTGATGATTAAATATGTTTGTTTATAATTACTATGGTATATTTTAGTGCGGGGATCCTAATTCCAACATAGTTTGTCAATTTGTGTTTAAATCTTAAGTATTGGAATCATTCTAAAGTGTTATTTTATAGTTACTTTCTAAATAGATTTTTAATTCATTTTACACTATATTTTGCCTAATGTCTAAATCAATCTCTAGGTCTGTGAATATTGACAATTTGTATATGAATCATTCTTTTTTTATTAAGTTTTGATAACTTTACCATAGTAAATAAGAATTACTATCACACACTGAAACCAATCAATCCTTGAGGGAACGATATCTATTTTAAAAACTATAAAAATAAATTGGTGCACTTGCCAACAACCTAACAAGTTTTTTGGCACCATCCCTGGGGATTGATTGATTTTTAATAAATAGTAAATTTTTAATTACCATGGTAAAATTTCTTTACTCTTTACCCTTGGTAATTTCCATTCTTACTTTTTACTCGTACATTTATTTATCTACTTTTACTTCTTCTTTAATTATTCTTGTTACACTAACTTTTCTATTTAGTTTATGTATGCAAACTCGATCTTTTACGAGAAGAATCTTCTTTGATTCATAGATTGAGAAATTTATAAAAAAAACTTAAATCTTTGAAATCCAAAACATAAACTACTACTTCTTCTTCTTTTTAAACTTCATCTTCTTTTCAAAACATTGAAAATTCTAAAATGGTCAAGGAACAACAAAGACAGACTTTATGACAATTTGCTACTATTAATGGACTACGTCGTATATCGGGAATGTTTCAAGGACTTGTTGCAACAGTGGAAATTAAACCTGCTACATTGAATATAATCTAAAACAATCAGTTTGTTGGTTCAAATCATGAAGAACCGTATGAACATCTAACTATTTTTTATCAATCATACAGCACTATTGGTTTTAAACCCAATCAAGAAGAATCTGTGTATATGAGACTATTTCCTTTTTATTTGGTTAGGAAGGCAAAAGAATGGTTTAAATCTTGTCCTCCTGCTAGTTTTACAAACTGGTCCGATGTCGAAAGAAAATTTTTGGAAAGGTTTTATTCCCCTTCTAAATATTTTAAAGCTATGACAGTTATTCATTCATTTTCACAAAATCATGACGAGTCATTAGGATAAGCATGGGAATGATTCAAAGCATTATTGAGAAAGTGCCCAAAGCATAATTTGGATGATGGTGGAAAGGTAAGAATTGTCTATCATGGTTTATTGCCTCAGTTAAAGATGATGTTAGATGCATGTGTAGGTGGTTCATTCATGAACAAATTGCTGAGGAGGCAATAACTATAATGGAGTCCATGTCTACCAGTGATAGACAAGCAAAACACGAAAGAGGTAATGTTTCCCAAAAACCAGGTATGCTCGAGTTAAGAGTAAATGATGTAGTCCTAGATCAACAAAAATTGCTGACACAACAAATTGAGGCAATGAACAAGTAATTATAGAAACTTTAGATTGCTCAAGTATCATCACCACCCCCAGCTCAGTTAAAATAGTGCGTACATTGCATGGGTGAACAACCTTATGGTTATTGTGCACCTGATCTAATTGAACCTGAGCAAGCCAACTTTTTGAATAACCAGAGGCAACCGGTCAGTAATTTTCCCTTTCATTCTGGTAATTATTTTCCTAAAAATTACCTGTTAGGGAATCCCTAGTGCATAAGCAGTGGAAATACAAGGATTCCCATAGGATTTACAAAGCGTAGTGTTTCAAAGCATAAGACAAACACAAAAAATATTACATTTTAGGATTACCTCTTGAAGAAAATCGAATCGAAGCAGTCATAGTCTCATCATTTAGGAGTCCACATGAGTACTACAACCAAAAATGCTACACCTTCCAAATGCTAGTTTGACGGCCTATAGCTTTTATAACTTTTACGTATTTTGTGTCTCTTTTTGGTTAGCCGCCTATGAGCATCTTATGCTCTATTTATAGGCTTAGGTTTGACCTAATTTTCTCTCTAAAGAGTAGGGTCCTTACTCATTCTAAATGAGTTAGGCCTAATAGTTTTATTTTAGTCTAACTAAAATAAAAAGCTATTTTCTGATGGGCTTACTCTATGTGTGTGACCCTATAGGTAAAATACTCGGTTATATTAATAATAAATTATTTTATTATTAATATAAAATAAGAGCGGCATCTAGCAATGCATCATTATGTCTGAATATTATTTATTATCAACATAACCTATAATGATAATTATTTTACATGTTTGTTCCTTTTGTCACGATATCCTAATTGGGCCCAAGGCATGGTCATGCCATCCTTGTACAGTCCAATTTATTTTACTTGATACGGGAGTAGACTTTATCCGAATAAATATCCAATATTTATTCTTTCTAGCATGGCCATGTATTTCCTTAGTCTCACTCCATTAAGTGGCCTATAGATATCACTCCTGTCACATAGGAGAGATAAATCCCATCTACATCACTCACATCCCTCTGCATAATTTGTTCATTGCCGAACCATAACCTTTATAGTCCTCTTGTTACAAAAGACGTTTGATTGTATTAAGACAATAAACTCCTTATGTAGGAATCGTAGTGACTTCAGGTCAAAGGACTACACATACTATTATCACATTGAGAATCGTTTATGATATTCATGGAACGATCCATGCAAAGTCCTCATGGTGGGTCTATCTTATACATCATTACTCTTAATGTGTACCCGTGTGAAGACTTAATATCATTTATATCCATGATCTGTGAGATCAGATCATCAATACACTCACACACTAGTCTTAATGTATTTACATCTCCCCACGTAAATACTTGACTAGGGACATTTAGGAATAACTCTCATATGACCTAGTACTCCAAGGATAAATAAAGGTTGTTAAACTATTTAACAAAAAATGACTTATTCAAAATGATGCGTCCTATATAGGCTTTTCGTGCATATTTCTAACAATCTCCCACTTGCACCTAGAGCCGATAAGGTTAATGCCCAATGACGTCTACAGTGCCTTATGCTTTTACTACGTAAGCAGTTTTACTAGTGGGTTCCCAACAATTTTGTTGGTATGCACATTGTATATTTTCACATCTTCCAAAGATAGAACTATTTAAGTATATGCTTGGATTAATCCACTTCCTTATATTGTTTTATGGTTCCATTGTCATTACAGTGGAGACTCATAAGGTACAAAATATTTGGAATGATTAAATGTAAATTGACTTCTTTTGTAATTTAACATAGCAAAATACTTAGATTTGTTAGTAGAACCAATGATTGTTTCTTGCTTTGAACCTTTCAAGCATACATCGTAACCATCTTGACAACATATTGATGATCGTATCTTGATTGTGTGTTGTTGTAATATTGAAATGAAGAGTTCACTGAAAGAGAATCAAGTTTGTATAATATGAACTCAATGGAATGGATGTGCCAAGTTTAAACACAGAGGTTGTAGTACAGTATAGATGTCGTTCCACTGAGGAGGTGTGAGAATGAAAATCTTAGTCTTGAATTGATTTGGCAGAATGGTTTGGTTTTTGTTTTGTTATAAATGATGTTGATCAAGAAGACAGTAAATAACAAATAACAGAGAATAACACTTGTAAAAGATAACAGTAAATGGTGTTGGAAAAATCAGTTTTGTAAAACAGGGATTGGCTTCATCACATCTTCACCTTCTGTAAGCTGCATAAGTTTTTATATAAGTAAATCAAAAAGATAATTTCTACGTCACAATCAAAGTCATTTGTATTGATCCCTCAACTATAAAATTCATAAGAATGATTTCAAACCGCTGATCCCTCAGTCACTTTGAAATCATCCCAGCATTATCGATCGATTGTTTTGACGTTTGTTGCGTTAGACGCCATCCCTGGCTACCTACTCACAACAAGTATTTCTTTCAGTTCTGCTTTCAAAAGTCACTTCCCAGTATACTTGAGAAAACTTAAAACAAGAAAATAGTGATCAAGTACTTTCAGGCATTAAACGCAGAAGGAAATACAGAAACTTATCAAATCTCATTACTAAACAAAAACTTACAACAGCATTACTTCAGTGTTGAATGGATTACAGCCAATCCCATAAGGGAGATTTAGCTACTCATGCTTTGCATTTTCACCATCAAAAGAATGAATACAGAAAATAATGGAAAGTTTGGATTGTGAATGGAATACAGGGGATGAGATGCTGGATATGTTGTTTGCAGCTTGATTTATAGGAGTCAAGGTTCAGCTTCCCTTTCCCACTTGCGTAGAACCCATGCAGCATCTTTCAGAGACTTGCAGAAACACAAGAAGTTGGGTGAGTTGGCATCGCATCATTGGTGAATATAAAATTGGAAAATCCCATACTGCAGGAGTCACGCTTGAGATTGGTGGTCACGCTCAAGCGTGAAGGGTTCTGATGCTGTTTGATGGTCTCTCGCTCAAGCTGAATTAACCACGCTCAAGCGTGGCCTTCCTCACGTTGCTCATGCTTACTTCTTCTCAGCTACGCTCACGCGAGGTTTTGTCATCCATTAGTTACGCTCAAGCATGTAAAGCACACGCTCAAGCGCTCTTCATGTGCATGGTCACACTCAAGCTTCATTTGGTCACGCTCAAGCGTGCTTCATGTGCAGGGTCACGCTCACGCTCACGCTTAATCCTCGCTTGGGCGCTCTCGAGCTCACGCTCGAGCGGCTCATCCCCACGCTTGAGCGTGAGAGGGGTCCTGATGCCTTTTTGTCTTCTTTAAGTCATGCTTGCCATGCTTAATCCTCGCTTAAGCGTCTAGTATTCACGCTTAAGCGTGAGAGGTGCTTATGTTCTCCAACTTTCATGCTCAAGCTTGCTTACTTTGTCTTTCCTGCAACTTTCCAAGAGCTTTAACAAAACATTTCTTTTTATACAATGCTTAAAAGATTCATGCTCACTTCCTTCAATAATTCCTTAATTTAGCTTAAAGTCTTTACAAAATTGGTTCAAATGAGTCATGAAATCAATGCTTATTCAACACTTATCAAACTCTCCCCAACCTAGATTTTTGCTTGTCCTCAAGTAAAAAGAAGTTTGGAAAGGGAATCAAGCATTTCAGCAAAATTAGCTTCTGTACAGACAAAATTTTAAAAGACAATAATCTCAATTTATCTCAAGTAAATGATTTCCTTAATACCAATTCTTTGAAATGTACTGTACCATTAATTTGTTCATAATGCAGGTAACCAAATGCTATCAGAATAAGGAACTCTCATTATTTCTCACAGGTGGTTGTGTTTGCACATTCATCATGAGAACTGCCTAATTAACATTGCCGGTCATTTCTAATCACAATCCATTCATAAGATAAGTAAGGATCAAAAAGGTCTTTTCAAGGTTGTAATGAGGCTGGGCTATCAAGAATCCTTGGTTTTTTCTTTGAGTTCAAAGTGCATGCATAAATAAGAAGAGCATATGTTCTAAAATTTTTCAAAAATTTTTTTATGAGGCTTCTTTTTATGCTATTGAATTCTTCACTTTTCTTTTTCTAGTTCTCTATTTTTGTTACATGTTGGAGAACTTTATTTCTTTTTCAGCCTCAGTTTCTCTTATCACCCTTTTTTAGAGAAATGTTCTATGCTCTTTTTAAAATCTTTAAGCATGCTGGTAAGGTAAGATTTTATTTCTCATGCTTGGTTTAGGGTGTTTGAAAAAATTTTTGGCTCAAAAATGGCTACAAAAATTGGGTCATATTCTTAAAGGTAGCTTTTTGGCTCTGAGTTTGTTTTATTTTTTTCAAAATTTGCCTTTATCATTGCCTTGCTTAATTTTTAAAAGAAGTGTTAATCAGAAAATCAGGCAATGCTTATTTGACGAATTCTCATGAGACTCTCAGTGTTTAGATTTCTCACTTCTCACCAGGATATAAGGCTTACTTTCCTTATTCTAACAGAAGGGGGTTCACGCATGTAAACAATAAAAAGTACATTCATTCCAATTCCTTGGTTCTTAATTCAGCCGTTTTACCCTTTAGCAATCAAGTTTATTGTCTAAAAAATATTCTGCTGCTTAGAAACTCTTCTTATTCAAAAAGTAAAATCTTTGGTTGGGTTTTTCAAAAATGTTCAAAGTTTTAATCATCAAAACAGGAATAATCACAAGCAAATAATCACAAGCAAACAAGAATAATCACAAGCAATTCTAAAGTATGCTGCACTAAAGATAAAGTAAAGCTATAAATTGTCAATTTGAAATAAAACTAAGTAGCAATTTAAACTTCAAGAAATGAAAGCATTAAAAATTTTTCACTCTTCCTCAGATGAGTCCTCTTCTGTTCCCAGGTCTCTTTCTGGCAGTCCCTGTGTTGAAGTTCCTGGCCTATCCTGTGTAGTCTCACCTCCTACCACAAAAGGAGGCCTGTCCCCAGGCCAAGCAAGTAGGGCCTCAAACTGGGCAGGTGGCATCCAAGGATTGTGTTGACCTGCAGGAATGCTGTGATAAAGGCCACTGTGAATGTGTAACAAACCTCTATGATGAGCGTTCTGTTGGGCCAGGAGGTGGCTATTTTGAATTTTCAGGATGTGAATGCCTTGTAAAATCAGAGTGGCTTCTGTGCTGAGGGGAGGATGGGCAGGTGCTGTGTTGAATGCTTGTTGTGCTGCTTGAGAGGCAGGTGGAGGGGGTACATCAGTTGCAGGAGGTACTGGATTACTACAGTAACGCTCAATGAAGCGTTTGTCTATGGAAGGCCTAATTGGTTTGAGGTCTTGTACCTCAACACCATAAGCTGCACAAAAATCAGTGATAAAGGCAGGAAAACTGAGACTCCCTTTTACCTTTTGACCTGCCTGGGAATACTTCTGGTCAGAAATCACAAACTTGTGAATTTCATCAGAGAGTATTTGGGCTAGATCAATGGAGATGTCCTCTCTCAGAATGCAGTATAGCAAATAGCACCTACTAAAAATTAAATCAGAGACATGAGCGTTAGGTGCTATGTTAGCTAATAAGAAAGAAGTCCAAACTTGAGAAATAGAAGTCATGTCTTTTCTTAAAATTCTCAGTGGGTTTTCTCCTTGCCCCATTTGAAAGTGGTGTCCTGGAACACATATGGCTGCTTCAAGGTCATTGGTGGCAATGACTTGGTTCCTTGCAACCATGGCAGCATATTCACATATTTCTCCCTCTCCTAGGGTCATAATGTTCCCCAAGTAGAAATTGATTGTGTCCCTGTCATAGGAGAGCCAGGTTCCCCTCACATAAGTTTTTCTTTCTCCTCCTCCATCTTTTGTCCAAGCATTCGCATAGAATTCTCTTACAACTTTTGGGTCATATTTCTCCCTTGGGTAACATATTTTTAACCAATTTCTCCTCCTTATGATTTGCAGGAAAGCATCACAATCTCCCAAAGCCAAGTCTACTTTTCGTTCGGGTATAAATGTCCAATTGGAGATGTCCTCATACCTTTTGCTCTTGTCTTTATTCCTGAATCTTGGAGCATTATCTTCGTCATTGGTGCGTGGTCTTTTGCCTTTATTTCTTTTAGAGCTTCTTGCTGGTGAAGTGATGACAGGGGGGTTTGGTGCAATTTGCTTTGTTCTGGCCATCTGCAAGAAGGTTAAGAGTCATTTTACACTCAAAATACTTCCTTTCAGGACTTTTGTCAAACATTCAGCATGCGTTAAAAGAATATGAAACATAAAGGTGACATGCATTACAAAGAAGGTGAAACACAAGAGCAAAGCATTGACCTCCTTTTTTTCTAAACAACCCAGAAAACAACTAAGCATAGATCATGGTATTCATTAGAAACAGGAAGAAAAGACTTCAATGTGTGCAAAAAGAAAAGTATCAATCCTCCCTAACACAGTAATCATATGCTGTTAATTCAAAAAGAGGATAGTGCAGTAGTTACCTGGAAGAATTCGAGAGTGATAGAGAGAATGATTTACAAAAGAAAAGTGTGACTTATGAGATGAGAGTGAAAAGACAATTATTGGAGAAGAAATGGCAGTTACAAAACTTAGAGAGTCAGGAGATTGATGGACGGTTATGTGAGTGAGCGAGTGGGCAGTTTCAATATTCTACATTTATTAGCATCAGGGGGCAGTTTTGCATTTCACGCTTGAGCGCTTGAGTGCCACGCTTGAGCGCAAGAGTATCACGCTTGAGCGCAGTATGACCACGCTTGAGCGTGATCGGCCTGGATGCAGAGTTATGCTTCCTCGCTTAGGCGAGAATGAAAATGCACTTCACGCTTGAGCGTATGTTTGTCACGCTTGAGCGCAGGGGTGTCGCGCTTGAGCGCAAGAGTATCATGCTTGAGCGTGATCGTCCAATCAGGGTGGCTTTTGTCTTGCTTAGGCATTGTTACTTCCTCGCTTGAGCGTGTGGGCTTTGATGCAAAGTTTATTTTCCTCGCTCAAGCGTATGTTTGTTATGCTTGAGCGTGAGACCCAAAATTTTCATACCTGATGCTTAATTCAATTTCTCGCTTGAGTGCAGGGGTCTTGCTTTGAGCGTGGTAGCCTCTGATTGATGTTCCAGGTCCTTTCGCTTAAGCGCAAAAGATCACGCTTAAGCGTGATCGGGTTTATTTTGTTGAAAATTTCTTTTGCAGAGGTGCCACGCTCAAGGCTTGATTCTTTCGCTTAAGCTTGATGTGGATGGTTTGGGACTTACCTTGGCTCGCTTAAGCGAGATTATCCACGCTTGAACGAGGTGATTTCCTCATGCTTCCCTTAATTCAACTTCCAGCTCCAGTTTTGTTTGCCTTTGTTTGAAACTCTTATTTGGGATCCTCTTGATGAGTAATCTACAATGTAAACAGAAACTTTACTACTATTTAAAAATAAAATTTTCATGGAAAGAAAGCATAAAAGATTGGGTTGCCTCCCAATGAGCGCTTGTTTAACGTCATTAGCTTGACGCCTGATAGATTTTTCAATATGGATCATGGAGCTGGTGGATGAGAGTGTTGAGTTTTTCCACCTCCTTTCCTAAGTCAGGCTTTGACTTTCTTTTAATCTGTTTTTCAAGTGCACCTTCAATAGCAAAATCAGCTTTTTCTTTTTGCACTCGAATTTTTACTTTTCTGTCATCCACATCTATGATGACTTTGGCCGCTTTCAAGAATGGTCTCCCCAGTATTAGAGGGACTTCAGAATCTTCCTCCATATCTATGACAATAAAGTTCTCATGAAATTAAAATTTATCAACTTTGACCTCAATATTTTCAGCAATACCATAAGGGGTTTTTATTGATTGATCTGCCATTTTTAAGGTCATGTTTGTTGGCTTTACTGAAAAATCCCCTATACTTTTAAGTGTGGATAATGGCATCAAATTTACACTAGCACCAAGATCTAATAAAGCTTTACTTTTTGAAAGATTTCCAATAGTAACAGGAATAGAAAAACTCCCTGGATCTTTGGTGTTATAAGGTACTGCTTCAGAGATGATAGTATCATGTCCATCTTCTTCCTTGGTTATTTCCTCAGTCAGTGTGGTCACAGCCTTACAATGCTCTATTGGGTTTGTTTCAGTGTTTGCTCTATACTGAGGCTTCTGTTTCTCAGCAAGTTGTCGGGCTAGTTGTCCCAATTGCGTTTCCAAGTTCCTAAGTGATGCCTCATTGTTCTTTTGACTTACTAAAGAAGTTTGCATAAATTTTTCCAAGGTGTCCTCTAATCTAGAAGTTCTCTCCACCAAAAGAAGGACCATTATTATGATATGGTTTATTTGAAGAGCTGGGCTCTTGCTTCCATCCTTGGCCTTGGTTTTGGTTACTTCTCCATCCCTGAAATGGTTGGTTAGAAAAATTTGAATTGAAATTACCAGACCTTCCTTGGTTGTTCATGAAGTATACAGTTGCTTCTTGTGAGCCACAGTTTTCATTGAGATGATCTCCTCCACAAAAGTTACATGTTGCAGGCATTTGTTGTTGCCCTGGTTGTGATGATTGTACTGCATGTAATTGTTGTGGAAGATTAGATATCTTTTTGGTCAATGCTTCTAATTGTTGGGTTAGAATTTTGTTCTGTGCTAAAATGGCATCTGTGGTGTTTAAGTCAAGGACTCCTTTCCTTTGAACTTGCTGACGATCATGTTGAGCTTGGTAGTCTGTTGAGGATAAAGCTTCTATTATCCTTGTGGCTTGGTCAGCATCCACTGTCATCATTGTTCCTCCTGCTGCTGCATCTAAAATCATTTTAGTGTCAGCCCTTAAACCACTGTAAAAAATATTAAGTTGTGCAATATCTTCAAGTCCATGGTTTGGGCATTTTCTGAGCAGTGATTTAAAGCGTTCCCATGCCTCACAAAAAGGTTCATCTTGGCCTTGTCTAAATGTTGTAATATCTGATTTGGCCTTGATGAATCTAGATGGAGGAAAGAACCTTTGTAGAAATTTTTCTTCAACTATGTTCCAGCTATTTAAACTTTGATTTGGATGAGATTGTAACCATTCCTTTGCTTTTCCTGCTAAAGAGAAAGGAAATAGTCTTAAATATGCAGCATCAATAACATCTTGGTTAAATCCCATGGTTCCAACCAATTCATAGAATGTGGCTAAGTGAGTATACGGATCTTCACTTGACATTCCAGTAAATTGGTGTGAACTAATCAAACTAAGAAATGTTGGTTTCATTTCTAGTGCTCTGACAGTGTTTGGAACTGCAATGCTTGAGAAATGTCTTGGCCCTTGTTGTAAAGCATAGTCTCCAAGTGTTCTCCTTGGTGGGTTTTGATTGTTGCTGTTAACATCCATTGTATCAGAGGAAGTTTGTCCTACGTGGAAGTTCTGCTTGGCTTTCTTGATTTTCTTGAGGAACCTGTCTATCTCTGGATCAAATGCAAGTTGTTCTTTTGTACCCTGTCCTCTCAAGATCATAAATCAAGTACTCAAAGTAGCAAGGTTACTAAAAAAAATAAAAACAAAATTGAAAACAAATTTATTTACACTGTCTTGTCAATTCAATGCTAAAATATTCAAACTTAAATCACCTCCCCGGCTGCGGCGCCAAAACTTGATGATCGTATCTTGATTGTGTGTTGTTGTAATATTGAAATGAAGAGTTCACTGAAAGAGAATCAAGTTTGTATAATATGAACTCAATGGAATGGATGTGCCAAGTTTAAACACAGAGGTTTGTAGTACAGTATAGATGTCGTTCCACTGAGGAGGTGTGAGAATGAAAATCTTAGTCTTGAATTGATTTGGCAGAATGGTTTGGTTTTTGTTTTGTTATAAATGATGTTGATCAAGAAGACAGTAAATAACAAATAACAGAGAATAGCACTTGCAAAAGATAACAGTAAATGGTGTTGGAAAAATCAGTTTTGTAAAACAGGGATTGGCTTCATCACATCTTCACCTTCTGTAAGCTGCATAAGTTTTTATATAAGTAAATCAAAAAGATAATTTCTACGTCACAATCAAAGTCATTTGTATTGATCCCTCAACTATAAAATTCATAAGAATGATTTCAAACCGCTGATCCCTCAGTCACTTTGAAATCATCCCAGCATTATCGATTGATTGTTTTGACGTTTGTTGCGTTAGACGCCATCCCTGGCTACCTACTCACAACAAGTATTTCTTTCAGTTCTGCTTTCAAAAGTCACTTCCCAGCATACTTGAGAAAACTTAAAACAAGAAAATAGTGATCAAGTACTTTCAGGCATTAAACGCAGAAGGAAATACAGAAACTTATCAAATCTCATTACTAAACAAAAACTTACAACAGCATTACTTCAGTGTTGAATGGATTACAGCCAATCCCATAAGGGAGATTTAGCTACTCATGCTTTGCATTTTCACCATCAAAAGAATGAATACAGAAAATAATGGAAAGTTTGGATTGTGAATGGAATACAGGGGATGAGATGCTGGATATGTTGTTTGCAGCTTGATTTATAGGAGTCAAGGTTCAGCTTCCCTTTCCCACTTGCGTAGAACCCATGCAGCATCTTTCAGAGACTTGTAGAAACACAAGAAGTTGGGTGAGTTGGCATCGCATCATTGGTGAATATAAAATTGGAAAATCCCATACTGCAGGAGTCACGCTTGAGATTGGTGGTCACGCTCAAGCGTGAAGGGTTCTGATGCTGTTTGATGGTCTCTCGCTCAAGCTGAATTAACCACGCTCAAGCGTGGCCTTCCTCACGTTGCTCATGCTTACTTCTTCTCAGCTATGCTCAAGCGAGGTTTTGTCATCCATTAGTTACGCTCAAGCGTGTAAAGCACACGCTCAAGCGCTTTTCATGTGCATGGTCACGCTCAAGCTTCATTTGGTCACGCTCAAGCGTGCTTCATGCGCAGGGTCACGCTCACGCTCACGCTTAATTCTCGCTTGGGTGCTCTCGAGCTCACGCTCGAGCGGCTCATCCCCACGCTTGAGCGTGAGAGGGGTCCTGATGCCTCTTTGTCTTCTTTAAGTCATGCTTGCCATGCTTAATCCTCGCTTAAGCGTCTAGTATTCATGCTTAAGCGTGAGAGGTGCTTATGTTCTCCAACTTTCATGCTCAAGCTTGCTTACTTTGTCTTTCCTGCAATTTTCTAAGAGCTTTAACAAAACATTTCTTTTTATACAATGCTTAAAAGATTCATGCTCACTTCCTTCAATAATTCCTTAATTTAGCTTAAAGTCTTTACAAAATTGGTTCAAATGAGTCATGAAATCAATGCTTATTCAACACTTATCACATATATATTTTGATTACAATCTTAAGTCTTTCAAATTAATGAAAAGATTGGCATCGATGTAACCATTACAACAAGCTCATCTTCCATTTATCAAGATCAAATCCTTACTCCTTCTTAAGTGTTTAAGGATACTCTTGACTTTAGAATAAGAGTATTATTAGTTCTAGAAGAAGCATGTCTTCTACATGTAATACTAGAACTATAATTGTGCAGTTACTAACCTTTTTATAGTCACAATATTTATCTTCATTCTTTAATGAAGATTCTAGCTTCTAAAAGCTTGCTTTAGTCCATAAATAGAACATTTGTAGTTCACATACCTTCCTAGATGTTTCAGGCATAAAAGGCCTTTAGGTTGGTCACATACACATCCTCAAGATGATTTCCATCTTGACATCTATCTACCATATCTCATAGTATTGGTATACTGCTACAACAAGCAGGATCTAAATGGTTTTTAAGCTAATTGAATTTTGTGAATCTTGCTTTTAAAGGTACTTTTATTACCATCCATGTTTAGTTTTCCTTTTGAAAACCCACTTGCATCCTATAGGTTTTACCCTTTAGGTGTGTCAACCAAGGTTCGTACCTTGTTAATATACATGGATCCCATTTCAAATCCCATGGTCTTATGCCATGTCTTAGAGTCTAAACTTGCATTGGCCTCTTCATAAGAAACTTGATCAATTAGCAATATGCCTCTTTCTTGATTTATAAGATATCCATATCTTTCAGATTTTGTTACATATCCTATTTGATCTTACGTAAGTCTTGTGCTACCAGAGCTAATGATGTCACAATATTTTATGATTTCTGCTCCAAGTCTATCCTTGACTTTTGAATGCTTTATAATACTTGAATTTCTTCAACTTCTACTATCCTGCCACTGATTCTTTAAAAGATGTACTCTTATTCAAGAATACAACATTCTAAGCAACAAGCCTTTTGTTCTTAGATGGATTGTAGAAATGATAACCCTTAGCTTTCTTTGGGGTATCTCACAAGAGACATTTATCCAATTTGGATCTGACCTTGTTAAAGTTTCTTCCTAGTTCCAAATTATTAGTAAAGACATACTAGGTTTCTTCCTAGTCCATATCATATATGGTTTCTTTAAGAAAGTCTAAGATGGAACATGGTTAAGTGTGGAAATTCTGTTAATAAAGGAACGGTGAAGGAGTTAGAGATGTTTGATAATAATCAATAATCAAACTATGTCCAACAAGGTTTGACTTTTCCCCATAGAGATTCTATTATGGCATTCCATGAGGAATGAGTTAAGAGGTAATCTTTCACTCTATTAGATAGTTATCAAACTTTTAGCTCAAATTATTTGCTATCTTGATCTAATCAAGAGCTTTAATTGTCTTGCCAATTTAGTTTTTCACTTTATTATGAATTCTTTGAACTTTTCAAAGACTTTCTAACTTATGTTACATAAATCAATACTCATTGACTTTTCAATTAGTATGTTGACGTATTGAAAAACATATCTAGTTATTGTTCCAATAGGCCCACATACATCGTCATGTATTAAATAATAGATTACTCATCTTTTCAATGAATGAGGTCTTAATTATCTCTCCAATAAATAAGATTTACATGTCTCAATTGATTCCAAAATCAAAAGAGTCCATATAACCACATTAATGGTATTTAGAAATGTGTTTCTTATTCATTTTCCTTAGGATACAATACCATGTAAGTAAGGTTCAAAATCACTCATTTTAACCTACTTTGACAGTTGTTATAGATGGGTGTTTTGAGATTTAGGATGTGGAATCCATTACTCAATTGTGCATCAATATCCTTTTGAAGAAATAAAGTTATTTTATATTAAAAAAAATTTCTTGTCTAACAAGAAACAATATGCACAATGTCTAGTTCACTAACTAGCCCAATAGGCAAAGATCTTATCTTTACTGTAGCAACTTTTGCTCAATTTTACACAGATTTCTCCACCCTTAGAAAGTGATCTACTTCCTTGATCTTTCAAAATTTGAGATCTACTACTAGTATCTAATACTAATGTTAGTGAAGTAAAATAACTTGACTTCTATAACATGACCTGTAGTGGAAGTCTTACTTCCCTTTCTTTTGAACTCCTTTAAGTTCTTTAGAAAAATTATTTTAATGTCTTATGTGACGCCCCCAAAAATAGGGGTAAATTTTTCACGATTTTAGTATTATTAATTTAAGAATACATAGGTGGTGACACTGTCCTTCAATGCCTTAGATCTATGAGAGACCTAACTTATATATGAAGATATGAGAAGGCAAGTAATAGAGTTCACAAACAAGAAATTCCCAATTTAAAGTTAGCGGAAGATTTAATCAATTTAAAGCCATGTGATTGAGTGTGAAGAAGTCATCCATCTTGAAAATAAGGGATTCAAAATTATGCCCAAGATATTCATAGGATGATGAAAAACCATGATTCAATATGAAGAAAAGGGAAATAATTTAAACCAAACGTAATGAAGGATCAGGACACCTTGGCTCAAGCGAAGACTATACTCGTTTGAGTGAATTCCATATAGGACGCTTGGGTGAGCAGCACCAAATACTGAGCGAGGAAAATAAGGGAGAATCAGGGGCCAACTCGCTTAAGCGAGCCCCATCTCGCTTGAGCGAGATCTCCAGGATTCGCTTGGGCGGGGCCAGCCAGCGCGAGCGAAATTTGTCTAGAACCAAACTTACGCTCCCTCGCTCGAGCGAGCACCATCGTCAAGGGACATTCGCTCAAGCGAAAATCGTCCAGAAACTAAACACCCTACTCTCGCTCGGGTGAGACCCTTCTCGTCTAAGCGAGATCCTTCCAGTAGAAAAGTTCCCTCGCCCACGCTTGGGCGAGATCCTACTCGTCTAGGCGAGATTCCTCCAGAACCCAATCACTGATGCTGGGACAGTCTCACTTAAGCGAGACCCACTCTCGCCTGGGTGAGAATGGTCCAGTAACCATACACCATCACAGGGGCATTCTCGCTTGAGCGAGAATCCCTCTCGCTTGAGCGAGAATCCTTCTCGCTTGAGAGAGAATATCAGTAAAATACTGTAAAACGTGAAAATTGAACAACACAACCTATGAAAACTCAACTCAAGTCAATTTACCTCAATTCATCAATTCACAATCATCATATTAGTCATTCAAAACTTGTTCCAAATGAGCATGCTCATAAATTTGCATTACAATTCATTAAATATATATAAGAATCAACCCATTATCACCTCTACTTCACAATACTAATGAATAAATATGATTCTTCATTCATGCATCAAAAGTAGGGAAAGTTTTCATCATAAGTTCATCCTTCATACATACATAGGGTCATAAATGAAAATGAGTCATACACAAGGATTTCATTTTCCTCCATGACCCCTAAAATTTCTATCATATATATTACCATCCACACAAATGTCTTCATCGAGTCATAAACATACACATATGCAGAATGCTATATACAATACAAAATTCAAGTGAAATTCATAAACTCAAAACAATTGCTGGCCAAGGTATTCTTTACCAATATGAACTTCCATCACACCACTTCTCCACATAATAGCTCCATGTGCAGCCCTACAACACAAGAGCTAAAAAGATATACCATATGGAGAGTGAGTATACTTTCTCAATGATGAAAAATCCAACAATTATGACGATATATGCATGAATGCAATAAAACATCCCCTCCTTAAGAGGAGTTCATTCAACACCAAATCATTCATTTATCAATTCCATTTAATGCATATATCCATCAAATTTGTCAAGGTCACATCAACCAATATCACAATCATTGTTAGTAATTTAAAGAAAGGGTTCCACCTACTCCTCACATAACCTCACCAACAGGGTATCACTTTATGCCATGCTTCTATGGCTAATGCACATGCTAGTGTTTAGGATGCATATGCACAGATCCGATTTTCATTTCCACGGGTGATCGCAACCACCATAATCCTTCATTCATATTCATGGGTTTCCCGCCTCACAAGGGGTACTTCCTCTAGTAGCCTCGCAAGGTGCTTTCTCGTGATCGCAACCACGTTCAACAATTCATATAGGTTTCCCGCCTCGCAAGGGGTACTCCCGCAGGGCCTTTCATTTAAAACACCAGGTGATTGCAACCACCGGTCCAATAATCACAGGAACTCGCAAGCCCTTTTTATATTTCCAACATCAAGTGATCGTAACCACTCTTTAACATCATCATGATATGCATGTCATGCCATGTATGCAATGCTCATGCATGCCTCTACCTCATTAGGATTATCTCACGCTCTCATCTAGGGTACATTCATACTCAACCACACTATTATCCACATTCATACATAAACATCAATCCTTATATTTAGGAACCATCATGTCATATATGGAATTAATAGTACATCATCACATAATATGCCATTCATAGCCCCATTTAGGCTTCATCATATAAACAAATCATTTCAAAACACCAAACACAATTCTCAATACATACACATGATATCACACTTATCCAAGAAAACATGCCATATTACATTAATACATACATTATCATCACAATTCTCATGCATTTAGAAAATACACCCCTCTCCTACCTCAAGAGAAGTAGATTTTCAGGTTCGATGTTCCTGCCTCACAAGCGTTATCAAGTCCTACACCAATCATTATAGGACCACATCAATTATTCATTCAAAAGCCATTTCAATATACATATACATATCTATGTACACATGATTTTCCTAATGTGGAAGCTATTCATGAATTTTATTCATTTACCTATTTAGGCTTCGGGAATTCCTTCCCTTAAATGGAAACCCATTATTATCAAGGGCTACAACCTAATTAATTAGGTCACCATTTTATATTAAATTTCCCACCTACACCTTGGTGAGCTTCCCATTCATTGTGACTTCTAATCAACATTATAAATCATCATCAAATGCTTCCATCTCATCATTTATAACACTTTCCTCATCAATAAAGGTTAACCCCATCTACATCCTACCTTTCCCCCAATTTATAAGGTTAGGGTTTTCACCAAAACCGAATCACATTCATAAATGCACTTCTATACTCATCATCTTTCAATCTTATCTTCATATACCTCATTTATTACTCATAAATACCCATATTTATCTCATCCCTACCTTAGGGTTTATGCATTTAATGTTTCCTCTCACCACTTACAAACATGTGATACTTTCCCAAGCCTTAGAAATCCATGTTCTATGGTTTAGCTACCATTAAGATGAGGAAGAACTTACCTAAATCAAGAAACAAAGTAGACACCAAGGGAGAGAGTGGTGTATACGAAAATAGAGGAGGAGGAAGGGAGACTTTAACCACCCAATGTCCTTCCTTGCTCCAATGGTGGGTGAAAACAAAAGAGGAAGATTGGTATCACTCTTGATTAGGGATTTTAGAAGAAAGGTATGAATATAGAAGTGGTAGAAATGAGAAGAAATGAGTGTGTTGGCGTGAGGAAGAAAGAGTTATGGAAATAAGAGTCAAAGAGTAAGTTTTATTTTAAGTTTTTAAGCTTTCATTTAAACTCTTGCGTTTTTCATTAAACAGGCTCTCAGTTCAGGCTCAATACATATTCTAAAAATTATTCTGAATACATATTCGAATCCCCAATAACATTAGCTACAGCCCTGACCAACGGCATCTCAATCGCAGATACTTGGTCCGACACCCATATTTTATCCCGGTTAGTTTTCAACTTATCGGTCACAATAATTTACTAGCAGTCTCCGAAAATCTCATTTAAATTATATTTAGCATTTTGGGATATTAATTAGCCCATATTTCATTATTCAATATTTATTTTCTTAATTTAACTCTCTATTTTAAAAATTCAGGGTGTTACAATCCACCCCTTCTAAAAAGAAATTTCATCCTCGAAATTTGACAAACCGGATTCGAATGCATGAGGATACCGTTCACGAATATCATCCTCGCGTTCCCAGGTGAGTGTCTCCACGTTTCCATGCTTCCACGCTACCTTCACTAGAGGCACCATTTTATTCCGCAACCTTTTCATGGAATACTCGACAATACGAACTGAAACGGGAGGGACGGACAAGTCATCTCGCACATCAATATCACCAATGGAGATCACATGCAAGGGATCATGAATATACTTCCTTAATTGTGATACGTGGAATACATTATGTAGGTTCGCATGCTGTGGAGGGAGGGCAATCCGATAAGCGACATCTCCAATCCGCTACAAGATCTCGTAGGGTCCAATGAATTTAGGGCTTAATTTTCTTCTCTTCAAAGCTCTTCCAATACCCTTATCACGCGAGACTCGTAAGAATACATGATCGCCAACTTGAAATTCAAGTGACTTCCTCCTCTTGTCATAATAGCTCTTCTGCTGGTCTTGAGCGATTTTTATCTTTTATCGAATCATCTTGATCTGTTCAGTAGTTTCCTCAACAATCTCAGGCCCTAAGGCCAAGTTCTCACCAACTTCAAGCCAACATAAAGGGATTCGACACCTCCTTCCATATAATGCCTCGTATGGTGCCATACCGATACTAGAGTGAAAACTGTTGTTGTAAGTGAATTCGATCAGAGGCAAATATTTCTCCTACAAACCGCTGTGCTCCAAAACACAAGCACGTAATAAGTCCTCAAGACTTAGAATAGTCCTCTCAGACTGTCCATTAGTTTGAGGATGGTATGCCAAGCTTAGCTTTAATTTTGAACCCATTGCTTCATGTAAGTTTCCCCAAAACCGGGAAGTAAATCGGGGGTCACGATCAGACACAATACTTGATGGCATACCATGTAACCTCATAATCTCCTGAATGTATAGCTGTGCCAAATCCTGCAAAGAGCTCTTCATACTGATCAGTCAAAAATGGGCACTCTTCATTAAACGATCAACAATCACCTAAATTACGTCACATCTGGACCTCGTCCTTGGCAATCCGGACCCAAAGTCCATGGCAATTGCATCCCACTTCCAAATAGGGATATCAATTGGTTTCAAAGTACCTGAAGGTCTCTGATGTTCTACCTTCGCCTTCTGACAAGTAAGGCACGAAGCCACAAAATTGGCAACATCACGCTTCATTCCGGGCCACCAAAAATTCTTCTTTACATCTTGGTACATCTTGGTTGCACCAGGGTGAATGCTAAAAATGCTTTTATGTGCTTCCTTAAGCACCGTGTGTCTCAAATCTCCGAATGAAGGTACATACACACGACCCTTTACTCGCCATAAGCCATCAACATTTTCCATCAGGAATAGATTTTTCCCATCGCCTTGAGATCTTCTCATCTCTTGTAAATAATCATCATCCCCTTGTTTCTCCTTTACAAGTTCTAAAAACTCATTGCATATCTTCAAGGTAGCAAAACATAGCTTCTTGGGAGATTGTACTTTGGTTCCAACATTCAAATTCTAAAATTCCTCAATCAATTCAAATTCTTTGACCATCATAGCTGACACATGCAAGGACTTCCGACTAAGAGCATCGGCAACAACATTAGCTTTCCCTGGATGGTACATCAATTTAAAATCATAGTCCTTCAGGAATTCCATCGACCTTCTCTGACGCATATTCAATTCTTTTTGATCAAAGAGATACTTCAAACTTTTGTGGTCACTAAAGACCACGAACTTCGAACCATAGAGATAGTGACGCCAAATCTTCAAGGCGAACACAACCGCCGCCAACTCCAAATCGTGAGTCGGGTAATTAACTTCATGAGGTCTCAACTGGTGTGAAGCATACGCTATGACACGTTCCCTCTGCATTAAAACACATCCAAGTCCATGCTTAAAGGCATCACAATACACCACAAAGTCTTCTTGTAAATCAGGCAATGCCAAGATAGGCGCAGAAGTCAGCCTCATCTTTAACTGTTCAAAGCATTTCTAACATTCAACCGTCTATATAAAAGGTTGGTTCTTCCTTGTCAAGTTCGTCAAAGGTTTAGTAAGACGGAAAAACCTTCAATGAACCTCCGATAATAACCGGCAAGTCCAAGGAAACTCCTAATTTCCGTAACCGACGTAGGTCTAGGCCATGCCATAACGGCTTCAACCTTGGAAGGATCCACCGAAACACCATCTTTGGATATCACATGACCAAGAAACTGGACGCTCGTCAACCAGAATTCGCATTTAGAGAGCTTAGTGACAGGGCCCACAAGCGCACGGGTTATGTCGTGTTATATAAATGATTATCGTATCCACAAGGACTATTTTCAAAGTACCAGCATATCAAAATTTAATTATCCACACAATTGTTTTTTAATGTTTTTGTCAAATAAAACAAAATAAATTCAGAAACAAAATTTACTTGACACTTAAAAATCAGAGTTGAGAGTATCTTGGGATTTTGGGGGATCAAGACTCTATTTTATGTTAATGAATTTTAACTTTTCATAAATAAGAATCAAATTAAATTTTCCAAGGCAGATTTTCCTTAAGCTAATTAATATGTTCCTCTCGGAATCCTATTAATGTACCTAACCTATGGAAAGCGTTGTTTAATCCTTAGAAAAGGCCCATTATTGTTTTATGAAAATCCTTTTTTAATTCCCCAAAAGATTTTTCTTACTTTCTCGGTTTTACCAAGGTCACAAAAAGTAATTCAAAACCTTAGGCTTAGTTCAAAAACCTTCCAGTAACAATAAATCTCTCGATTCTATTAATTACTTAAGCTTACTAATATACCCGCAAGTATACAGTTTTATCACTTAGGTTCTTGTTAGGAATCACTAAGAGCCTTGAGCATAATTTGAACATAAATGGAAAATAGAAATTTATTTAATTCAAAGTCAAAATAACATTCTCATAAAATATTATCACACCTCTTCATCCTAAGATAAATGATTTAGTTACACATGATATGGTACAAATTCATACATATAATGGAAAGGAAATACAACATACAATTCATGGTAGAAATAAACTTACGGGTTTCTCCAAAAGCCCAATAAATTTACAACCATAATTCTTTGTTCAAGATCCTTCCACTGTATATAAATTTAACCACTCAATCTCACTACTCTCTTAAAATTTCAACAAGGTAAAAACTGAATTCTTCTCCCTCTTGGTTGTCCTATAAAATGTGATTTTCCAGCCCATTTTATAGCTGAATTTTTCCAACCCTTTTCCTTAAATTCATGGCGTTTTGCATGGTGGAAGCATGACAATTTTTGGTGGCAATTCTTTTCTCATTTTCGGTACAATATGTGGACAAAATGGAAGTGGAACTTGCCTTCATTCATTCCGTGAGTGGTGTGTCCATCATCATATAATATTTGGCAATTGGCAAATGTTTTGTTTCCTTTGAAAGCTAAGCCGTGAGTGAAGAATGAATTGGTCAAAGAATCATTAAACAATTGAAGCATTTGCTTTGCCTTTTCTTGGTGGCCGTGAGTGATGAATGAATTGGCAATTGGCATATTAAAATATTGAAATTTGCCTTTCTCTTTGGTGTCGTGAGTAATGGTATTCAACAAGGCATTGGCATATTATTTTAAAGGTACATGGAGCAAGGCATTTTGCAATTGAATAATGGATGCATGGGACCTTGCTAGTGCCGTGGTAGTGGTAGGGAATTGGCAAGGAAATTTTAATGCATTCTTTGAGTAAAGAATGCATTTCATATAGCATTTTCAAGCATGCAAAACCGTGTGGACTTTTATGAAATTTCCAAAGATGAAATGTGGTAAACAATGGTGCATGGATGGTCTAAAAAAAATCTGCACCAATGAAATTATTAGACAAACAAAGCATTGTATTTTGATAATTTAAATGGAACATTTAAAATTTACATTTTTGTGGAAATGGAATGATAAGTTTAATTTCTTGGAATTGATATTTTCTATAGTGATCAATTAAATATCAATTCATCATATTTTTCCAATTCTCAAAATTTTATTCTTTAATTGTTCCATTTTCATTGATTCATGCAAAATACAATACTTAAACAGTGATAGTAAAAGTAAAGCAGAAATCATGAAAATCAGGGGAAATAATACAGTAACAACAAAAAATTTAAATAAATTAAACAGTGAAAAATAGTGTTTTAAAACACATATCAAAATACCCCAAACCAAAACATTGCTTGTCCTCAAGCAATCACCTTATTCACACGATAAGAAACAGACAACACTTAGCTCAGTAAACTAGAGAACCCAAGACAGAGAAACAAATTTATTCAAATGCCAAATTAAAATTTTTTTTATGTGAGTTGATTTTCAGTGTCAAGACTTGAGATACTCTTCTCACAATTTCACTCTTGTGTTTCATGGTTTGTGTATCACTCAAATCATTATAGTCAAAAATATTACCATAAGCTTGTGAATAAACCAGAAACTCCACAGTTTAGATAGAAAATATGTCAAAGTCTAAAGGTCTTTCAAAGGTTGTAATGTGGCCATGGGTTGTATTGTCAAGGTAGGAATTTCAAGAAAAATGAAATACAAAAGGGCTTAAACAGTCATGAATGATTTAATTTCAAAAACTAACCGAGCAAATTTTTGAAATTTATTTGGACTTTTTTGTAATTCATTCAATATCATCCTTTTGATTTTCTTTTCTTTTTCTTGCTTTTGTTCACATCCCATAACATATTTTTCTTAAGTCTTTTTTATTTCTTTGCTTCACTAAATTTTCAACTTTTTCACCATTAAGAGAATATTAGTCAATGAAAGGTTTCAAAGAAAAATTTTCACTTTCAGGCTCAAAAGGGGCAATTAGGGGTCAAATTGTGCAAAAATTCTGAGCCTTATGAATAAGACCTAATTGTGCCTTTATCATTCTAAGACATACAATCAAAAACCATTTTGAATCAGTTGAAAAACAAGTTTTAGAATATTAATGACTATGAGATTCACTCAATCAAGAAAATATGGGTTTCGAAAATTTGTTTGATAAATAACCCATTTTAGCTCAAGTCTCACTATGGAAAGTCTTTTCAAAGAAAATTTTAATCACATAAGGTTCATTTAAGCATTTATTTGGCATTTAAACATTTAAATTTTGAAAAATTTTACTCAAAATTTTAGGGTCCTTAGATACTTTAGCCTTGTGTTCAAAGTAAATTTATCATCCAATCATGGTAAATTACAAGATTACAAACAAAACAAGGAAAACACACATGCATAATAAAATAACAATCACATAACAAAACAGTTAAGTTTTCTTATCTACCACCCCAAACCAAAATTTGACATTGTCCTCATTGTTAAAATGGATGATAAAAGGTAAGAAAACTTACCTGGAGTAACCCCAAATCGGGATTTGACATAGTTTTTTATTTTTTATTTTTTTTTCAAATTCAAAATGAAACAACAAATTTTTATAGGGTTACCTCCCTATTAGTGCTAAGTTTTAAGTCATCAGCTAGACTTCTCACCATTTGGATTTATTCATCAGGAGCATCAAACAAGTCCAAGTCACTTGCTTGTTGTATTCGTTGACCTGTCAAGTAATGCTTTACTCTCTGTCCATTTACCCTAAATGTACCAGATTTCTCGCTCCATAGTTCGACAGCTCCAAAGGAAAAGACCTTTGTTACCTTGAATGGTCCCGACCATCGGGATCTCAGTTTACCTGGAAAAAGCTTCAATCTGGAATTAAACAGTAAAACTATATCACCTGGATTAAATGTTCTCCATAGGATGTGACGATCATGCCATTGTTTGGTTTTTTCTTTATAAATTCTGGCATTTTCATATGCATCTAGACGGAGTTCTTCAAGCTCGTTTAATTCTAACAATCTTTGTTCACTTATAGCTTTATGATCAAAGTTAAGAGTTTTAACAGCCCAAAAAGATTTATATTCCAGCTCAACAGGTAAATGGTAGGGCTTCCCATAAACTAGCTTAAAAGGTGTGGTTCCAATAGGAGTTTTATATGCGGTTCGATACGCCCATAAGGAATCATCTAACTTAATAGACTAATCCTTACGTGATGTATTAACCACTTTTTGAAGAATGTTTTTAATTTCCCGATTGGATACCTCAACTTGTCCACTAGTTTGTAGGTGATAAGGTGTAGCAACCTTATGCCTAACTCCATATTTCTTTAGAAGGGTCTGAAAAGTTTTCTCGATAAAATGAGACCCCCCATCACTTATAACACATTTTGGGACCCCAAACCTCGGAAATATTATTTTCTTGAAAAGTTTAATAATAGTCTTAGTATCAGAATGGGGTGAAGCAATGGCTTCTACCCATTTTGATACGTAGTCCACCGCTACTAATATGAATTGATTTCCAAAAGAGGAAGGAAAAGGTCCCATAAAATCAACACCCAATACATCAAACAATTCAACTTCTAAAATGGTATTCAATGGAATTTCATGTCTCTTACCAATGTTACCTGTTCTTTGGCAAGCATCACAAGTTAGAACATACTTACGTACATCCTTAAAAATATTTGGCCAATAGAACCCAGCTTGCTATATTTTAGCGGCTGTCTTGGAGGTGCTCATGTACCCTCCATAGGAAAAAGAATGACAATGGTCCAAGATATCATGAACCTCATCTTGTGAAACACACCTCTGAATCAAACCATTCACACATTGCTTGAATAGGAGTGGTTCATCCCAGTAATAATGCTTGACATCTGCATAAAACTTTTTCCTTTGCTGAAAGCTAAGGTCAGAAGGTAAAATACCACATGCAAGAAAATTTACAAAATCAGCATACCAAGGGACACGTTGGATACTAAGATTTAAGAGTTGTTCATCTGGAAAAGATTCATTGATAGGAATATTATCTGTTTCTTCTTTTTCAGATGTCAACCTAGACAGGTGGTCAGCGACCAAGTTCTCAGTACCCTTCTTATCCTTAATTTCCAAGTCAAATTCTTGCAATATTAGAATCCACCTGTGAACACCTCTTTCGGTCCGATCCAAGTGGAAAAGAATTCTGAGAGGACTGGACTTCATCTCCGAATGATCTGCCGAGTGGAATGACTCAGAATGATGATTTCCGAGTGAAAAATGGCTATTTTCGAGTAAAAATGGCTTTTTCCAAGTGAAAAGTGGCTGTTACCGAGTGAGATATCCGAGTCAGCCGTTACTGAGTGAAAATCCGACTAGGATGTCTCCGAATGACAAGTCTCCGAGTGGGCTCCAAGTGTGGGACATATTTCCGAATGAGAAATTTCGAGTAATATGACTCGGAATGATCATTTCCGAGTAGGAGTTTCCGAGCGAAAAGTCACCGAGTGGTATATCTCTGGAGTGAGGCGTTTCTGAGTGGACAAGTTACCTCTCAAACGAAGAAACACTCTGAACTCCGAGTGAGTTGTGCAAAGAGTTGCATTTTCCAAGCAATGCAAGGCTCCAACTGGAAAACAAGGCTAAATCCAAGTGATGGCACCCGAAGGAATGATGAAGCTGAGTCCCAAATTCTGAGTGGAGGGAAGACCGACTCCAAGTGAAAAGAACAGGCTGAGAGAAGCTTTTCTGATTGAAATGAACAGGCTGAATCCCGAGTGAGCATATCCGAGGGTCAATTGTCGAATGAAACTCTTATGATTCGAAAGTAAAGCCGGATTCCAAGTAAATATATCTGAGTAAATACACTCCGAAGATTGAAGCTGTGTTACAAGTTCTGAGAGGAAAAGAAGACCGACTCTGAGTAGTCAGATTCTCAATTTCTCAATCCTGATTGAAGTGTGAAGGATGACTCCGAGTGAAAAATGGCTCTTACCGAGTGAGATATCTGAGTCAGCCGTTACTGAGTGAAAATCCAACTAGGATGTCTCCGAATGATAAGTCTCCGAGTGGGCTCCAAGTGTGGGACATATTTCCGAACGGGAAAAGGCTCTGGATAATTATTTCCGAGTAATATGACTAGGAATGATCATTTCCGAGTAGGAGTTTCCGAGCGAAAAGTCACCGAGTGGTATATCTCTGGAGTGAGGCGTTTCTGAGTGGACGAGTTACCTCTCAAATGAAGAAACGCTCTGAACTCCGAGTGAGTTGTGCAGAGAGTTGCATTTTCCGAGCAATGCAAGGCTCCAACTGGAAAACAAGGCTGAATCCGAGTATTGGCACCCGAAGGAATGATGAAGCTGAGTCCTAAATTCTGAGTGGAGGGAAGACCAACTCCAAGTGAAAAGAACAGGCTGAGAGAAGCTTTTTTGATTGAAATGAATAGGCTGAATCCCGAGTGAGCATATCCGAGGGTCAATTGTCGAATGAAACTCTTATGATTCGAAAGTAAAGCTGGATTCCGAGTAAATATATCCGAGTAAATACACTCGGAAGATTGAAGCTGTGTTACAAGTTCTGAAAGGAAAAGAAGACCGGCTTCGAGTAGTCAGATTCTCAATTTCTCAATCCTGATTGAAGTGTGAAGGATGACTCTGAGTGAAAAATCCCAACATTTGAGCACATCATGATTGAAGTATGAAGCCGACTCCTAAGTGAATATGTCTGAGTCGTTCTGATAAAAACAAGGATGACTCCCCGTTGTGAATCCGAGTGGGTTAAAGCTTATTTCCAAACCGGTTGACAACATTCTGAGTGAATCAATGTGATTCAAGCCGTGTGATGAGTTTCCAGATGAAACTTACTTCACGACTGAATCAATGTGAAGTTAAAGAAAGAATGGTTCTGATCTGCCAACAACCGAGCAAAATATTTCTGAGATGCCGAGTGATCCAAGCAGAAGGGCAGAATAAAGCTTCAGGCAGAAGCAGCTCCGAGCAAATGATCTCTGAGTGAGTCACTTTTGAGACAATTCTAAATGAATGTTTCAATCAGTGAGGCAATCAGAGGAGCTTTGACTCGAAACTTATTTCTGTTCCTATTGAATGCTTCAAGCAATACCGTTTCCGGACAATGTAACGCCGAGTGAAGAAATTCCGATTAAACAAAGGTCTTTCGCTCAAGCGACTCTGGTTACGCTCAAGCGAGAACTTTGGAGGCCATAATCTCGCTTAAGCGAGGGAGTCTCGCTCAAGCGAGAGGCATAATGTTAGCTACTGGAATATACTCGCCCAAGCGAGCCTAACACGCTCAAGCGTGACCACGTTATAAAATTATCACGCTCAAGCGTGAATGGGAGTCGTTACCGAGTGAGCCACTCTTCAGTCAGCTTCCGAGTCCCCTTCAACCATTTCTAAGCCACCTTTCAGCGGTTTCGACCCATTCTTCAGGCGGTTCCGAATCCTCTTGAGTCAGTTCCGAGTCACTTTCCACTCGGTTCCGATTGAGTGTTCCAATCAGAAAGGCTTTGCCCGTCTAGCTCTTCACAGCAACTCTATACCGACCAGCAAAGCAACATCGAGCAAGGCTTTCACTCGGTCTTGTGTACGAAAGGCATCTTTTTCACTCGGTCTTGTGCACAAAAGGCACCTTTTTCCACTCGGATTCAGGAGGCAACGTGAAGACCGACCCCTTTTTCCACTCGAATTTCCACCATGCTGATTTGGATTCCCACTGTCCAAGTGGATCCTTGAATTATGGGAGGCGGCTCACAACAAGACAGGAAGAAAATGATAAAGAATTCCCACCAGCCTCCTTTGTCAACATCCAGGCTGTTTCTAACACACTGTCCAAGTTGATTTGCTAATTTCAAAGGGCGGCTCACTACCAAACAAAGGAAGAAATAATAAAAATTCCCACCAGCCTCCATTCGGTTGTCAAGAGCCAGGCTGTCCAAGCAATCATACACACTTGGGGACTCCTATAAGTACCCCAACGAAAGAGAAAAATAGGATGGAGAAGCTTTCATTGGAGAGGAGGAAGTATTCATGGAGGAGAAGACTCTGAAGCATTAGAGAGAAGAAGGAGAGCTTCCTAAACCACACTGTCCACTCTCAACACTGCCCTCTCTTCACTTGGCCCTGCCCCCCTCAAATCTTCGTCACACAGCCCTCACCACACCGTCTCACTCTCCCTTTAAACCAACAGTTCTTCTTCCTCTTCCTCTCTTCACTCGGTCCGGCCCCTCTCTCCTTCCCCAACTCCATACCGCCCTCACCAACACCATACACTGTCCCTCTCCACACCATACACACCGTACAGCCCCTCTCTCTTGTCCACACCTTCCTCCTACCCACCAATATCGTCCCAGCTCTTCCTAAACTTCTCCACTCCGTCCTCCTTCTCATTTCCAACCGTCCTAACACACTCCCCTCCGTCCTCTCCTCCCTCTCATACACCGTACAGCCCCTCCGTCCTTTCCCATCCGTTCTCTTCCAAAACCGACCTGCTCCCCAACACCGTCCTAGCACCTCTCCACACTGTCCTTCTCCTCCCCAAAACCGACCTGCTCCTCAATTTTTCAGCACCGACCCTTCCTAAACCACAACGCTGTCCAGCTCCTCCTTAAATCCCCAACACCGTCCAACCCCTTAAATCCACACCACACCGTTCAGTTATCTTTCTCTCGTCACACTGTCCAGTTCCTCTCAAGCTCACACCGGTCCCACTCTCCCCTTTATTTTTAATACTTGTACTTGTTTATTTTCTGCTAAATTAATTGTTGTTTGGTGACTTTGTTTCCTTTTCAATTATCAATTAATTTCTATTGATTGATAAATATTAATAAAAAATGAGTGCTTCACACATTCTATTCGGACTAGCATAAAAGTTGTAATTATTATTATTATTATTATTATTATTATTATTGTAATTTTTATTATTTTCTTTAAAAAATATAGAGTGAGATCAACTTGGACGAGACATCCAGTTAATCTCATTTTTTTATTTTATTTTATTTTATTTTTTTAATGGTGGAGCGAGATTAATTTGGACGAGACGTCCTGTTAATCTCATGTAAATATTCTGTGTTTATTTTCGTTTATTTTTGTATACTTTGTCATCTCGTATATTTTCTTTTCATGAAGAAGTTAAAATAATTACCAGGCTAATTATAATGCGCGCTATCATATTGAGGTAACCATTTTTATAACGGACAGTTGTGAGGTGCTAATACCTTCCTCACCTATAATTAGACTCCCGAACATGGAATTTCATTTTTATAACCAGTGCTTTAACGAAAGGTTTTTTCAGTATTTTATCCTAAAAAATATTGGTGGCGACTCCCTGTTTTTTCTTTTCGAAACTTAAAATCGTTTTAAGGGTCGGCCGTGCTGCTGCGATCCCGGACGCGACAGATGGCGACTCCACTGGGGAAGAATTTGGAGAGTCAAGCCAATCAACTTGATAGCGCGTGTTTTAATTAGCATAATAATTATTTAACTTCTTCTTTTATTTTATTCTCTGTCAATATTTGTATATGGTTTCTGTTTTATTTATATTCTATCATTTATGTCCTGTAAATGTTTGTTGAACCCTAGGCTAGAGGACCATGTTACTTTTCTGTAATCATTGAACTCTAGGGTGGATGACTTTGTATATTTGTTCTGTGTTTGTTCTTTGTACAGAATGAGGTAAGGTAAAAGGTACTGAATGCCCTTTCACATACTACACTCACATTTTTGCACACACTGATGAGTGGCGCCCTATACCCGGGCCCCAAATGAAGCTTAAGTTAGGAGAGGTTGGTAACGGAATCGTATGGGATGTACTTCTTATGCGGTGTTCGTGAGAACCTCAACTAGAGTTCGACCTCTCATGATATACGCACCTAGTGGACTCTCTACTGTTGCGTCTCTGTCATGGGTAGGATCTTGGCTCTGGTGACCTTCTAGATGTCTAGTACAAGCCACCTAATGCGAGATATCACTCTTAGACAAACCTTAGAACCATTAGGAGACCTTCAGAAAAACCCACCTTAAGGCACAAAGGGGCAAACTTTACTTCTACCTTTTCTCATTCTCACTTTCTCTTCTGATCCAAAATTAAGGGACCACTTGCCTGTTTAGTGGATTACTTTTTCCAAAAAATGACATACTTTTAACTAGTGATCCTTTAACGGGCAAGTAGTTTTCTTTTTATGCACAAGTCTTTAGATCTTGAGTTACGGATGTTTTGAATCATCAAAATAATATATATATATATATGTATATATATATAAAACAAAAAATCAATTCTTTTTGTATTGATGATGATCGAAAAATCCATAACTCACATGATCCTTGACTTGACACAAGTTTTGTCAAATCGTAACACTCCTAAATGCAAAAATGTTTTCAAGAAAGTTACTAGGGGAATATCGATTTGCAAAGCACGTCATTTCCTGACGGCTCTTTCTCTCCTTTCTTTCTATTCTCACCGGAAGCTATTCAGGGCTTAACGAATACCTTTGAGCAAGATATGGAAATTAATGTGGGATCAAACCTTTAAGAGAAGGGTCATGGTTCCCTGAGCTAGAAATAGCTAAACTTGAAGCTCCTATTGCATTTTAGAATGAAGGATTTTTTCCGTCTTCACAACTATCCCGTATTAATTTCCATGTTTACCATACCTAGTACTTTTGAACGATAAGTTCTAAGGAATGGTCAAAGGATACTCGCCGAAGCCTGTAATTGCTTCCCATGACATTCTCTTTCTTTCTATCTCCACCTAACATTTCTTTGCTTTTTATTTTTTTTTAAAAAAAGAAACACAGACGTCAAGGGTAGTCATCCTTACCAGACCCGGCTCCAAAGGAAACTCATGGCGGAGGCAGAAGCTGTTGACGGAGACTTTAGAACCGAGTTCGATCAGTTGAAAGAGCGAGTGACGGAGTTAACTAAACTTTTAGAAAAGAAACTCATAGAAGGAGGCTCCTCTGCAGGTATTGAGGACGCCCAACAGCAGCCAGCCACCGCGCCACCCCCTTTGATTCTGACCCAGCAAGAACCCAACTCCCTAACACAACGGCACCCCCTCTCACCATTCATGTCGGAAGACCTAACCCTACCATGGAGGCCCAGCCACCTTACGGTCAGTCTTATGCACAACAGCATACATTTGTTGGTCCTGACGGCAACCCAGTACCTTTTCCACTTTATGGCCTACCACCGGGGTACTATCCCCTGCTCGCAAACCAGCAAGACGCCCACGACCAGCAAGCGATGAATCCTCACGCTTCATACCCCACCTAGCCAAACATGCCACCACTCCACCAAACCCAAAACACGCAAGCCCATGACCTACAAGCCTACCAAACCCAAAACACACAGGCCCATGACCCACAAACCTACCAAACCCAAAACACACAAGCCCCGATGGCCCAGCCAACCTATAACGCACAAGCCCAAAACACACGAGCCCAGATGATCCAGCCGACTTATATCGTACAAGTTATGGCCCAACCCCAAGGTCCCTCACCAAATACAGGCCTAATGAACCAATCCCATATGTTGCCTCCTTTCAACCAGTCACTCGGCTATCCATACGGATACGCAACCCCCTATATGACCAATCTCCAAGATACAACCCGCATGATGAACCCGGTAGCCGGTCATAGCATGGTTGTAGCTCCCCAAAAGGAAAAGATAGAAATCTTAGAGGAGCGTTTGAGAATGATGGAAGGCGCCAGAGGTTTTGGACTGATAGATGCTTCTGAGCTATGCCTAGTCACAAATGTTGTCCTCCCGCCCAAATTCAAGATGCCAGACTTTGACAAGTATCGGGGAATGACTTGTCCAAAGAACCATCTCACGATGTACTGTCAAAAGATGACATCTTACTCTTCTAACGACCAATTGTTGATCCACTGCTTCCAAGATAGTCTGGCGGGGGCCACTCTTACATGGTATGCTCACCTTGAACAGAACCATATTCGTTGTTGGAAGGACCTAGCAGATGCCTTCCTTAGGCAATACAAGTATAATATGGATATGGCACCTAACAGGGTTCAGTTACAGAATATGGTGAAGAGGGACAATGAAATGTTTAAGGAGTATGCCCAACGATGGAGAGAGGCAGCCGCGCAAATGGACCGCCCATTGTCGGAAAAAGAGATAGTCACGATGTTTATCGACACGCTCCCATCACATTTCTACGACAAGATGATTGGTAGTGTTTCATCCAACTTCTCTGACATCGTGACTATTGGAGAAAGGGTAGAGAGCAGAATACGAACAGGAAAGATCACTCAGGGCTCATCTGGGACAAGCATGACAAGAAAGCCGGCGCCTAGGAGAAGGGATGGAGAAACTAATTCCATCTCTTCTAACCAAAAGACGGCTCCGCCGAGATTATTCGCCCCTACCATGATTCAAGCTCCTAATCCTTATGTGGCCGCTGCCACTCAGGGCCTGATAGCTTATACTCCTCACTTTCGTCTGCCAATGGTAAGAGCGCCAATGCCGCAACCCATGCCATACCATCACCCGCAACAAGCGATTCGACCACCCGATCATAATCAGAACACAAGGAATTTCAACAATGAGCGCACCCCTGTGCAGTTTGATCCAATTCCCATAACATATACCGAACTTTTACCAATCCTCGTTCAAAAGGGTTTGGTAGCTCCATGCTCCATGAGGCCATTACAACCTCCTTACCCAAGGGGGTATGACCCAAACGCTCATTGTGATTACCATGCTGGGGCACCAGGGCATTCTACAGAAAATTGCATGGCTTTGAAATATAAAGTGAGAGATTTGATCAAAGCTGACTGGATTAATTTTCGGGAAGGAAGCCCTAACTGACCACAAATCCCCTGCCCAATCTTGGAGGTTCAGAAGTTAATGCCGTGGTGGCCGATAATGAAAATGGTTTTGATGATAATACTAATTTGGTGATCGCTTGCCCACTGGGCCAAGAGCTCAGTAATAGGGAGGCTGTCGAACTCCCTTCGATTTTAAATGATTCACCAAAATAATTTGCCATTGCCTCAAAGTCTTGTTTATCCCTCTGCTATGCCTAAGGCTTTGGGATTTTTCATGTAATAAGGGCGAAAAAAAACTTGTTTTACCAGTCAATCAATAAATGCGTATCGAAATTCAAAAAATTCTCATCCCTTTATCCTTGCTTTTGACTCATTCTCTTTAACTTGCTTTTCCTTTTTCTTCTTTATTTTGCCATAACACACTAAATTGCAGATCCAAAAATGATCCTCTTGAGACTAGTGAAATCACAATCACGCTTCACGATTTCGATTACCCAGTCAACTATACCGACGAAGAAGGTAAGGGAAACCTATGAGCCACCGCACAAGTTAACAAGATTGTTAGAACAAGAGGTTAAAGAATACCCCTAAGTCAAGAACAACTGAAGGAATCACGGGGGCAATCTATCAGAAGGCATTAGTAATTTTGTTTCAGGACATGGAAGGAATCTATGGAATGACAACATGGCCAAGTCCTGAATTGGACAAGTGGTAGGCAGTCATTTAAGGAAACCTCAACAGTTGCCAGCATAAATAGGGGCAAATTGCTTATGCCTATAAATGTAGACATAATTGAGGAAGACTTTGCCGAAAAAAAAACACAAAAAAAATACAAAAAAAATGAAAAATGAAAAATAGAGTCAAGCTTGAAGTCCAATGCACATACCAAGCGGGGAAAGCTGGTTACGTCCAGATCATCAAGCAAGCTGTCATTTTCTGTATTGGGGAATGAACGTTGATAGGTCAAAAACTTGCATTCTTGTCGTCAACAACACCTCAACCTTAAAGGGTACGCCATTCCTCATGCCCATGTAACCAAGGAAATAGTCTATCAGATTGAGTCATTGCATCATCGAGGGGATAAAAAACAAAACAAAACAAACAAAGAAGGGCAAACAAAAAAAATAAAAAAAGAAAAGAAAATAAAGGCCAAAATGATGACTCGAAGTAATCCCCTCTCATCGATGCCAAAAGACTCACCAATGTTTCCTTGGGTACATAGCATAAGGAGTAGAGTCTCCTATTTGAGATGATATCAGTTCCCCAAAGGATCCAAACAAAAGGTTAGGCAGACTCAACTAGAGTGTGATCAGTTTCAACCTTTTTATTGTAAAGGATACAACCAAAAATAAACAAGAAAGAAAAACACATTATAAAGGAAGAGAAAAGCTCGCTAGGCTGAAAACCTAAAAGGGCGGCCTAGGCAAAAGTTAGAGCAACCCGGTGAGTCGAAAACCTGAAAAGGCAGCTCAGGTAAAAATTAGGGTCAAGATTTTGGCAGAGTAACTAAAGTTCCCAATATAAACTGGGGCATGTGGACCATGGTCAAACTACCCTCTCAAAGGTAGAATCGAACGGTGTACTTGAGGTCGTGACGCAGGATTAAGGTTTTCACTAGTCTCAGGAATTCACTAGAGGATCCTTGAACCTTCACTGTTTTTCCTTGCCTTGACCTGTCCTATGTAACTTTATTTCATCCCATTTATTTTCCCCATTGTCCATTCTCTGTATTATGTTTGACATACATGAATAAAATTTACCCTTTTTTGATACGTGTTATGAATTGCATTGATCTGGTAAAACCTTGTGTTTTCATAAAAATAAATAAAAGAATGGTGAACATTTAAAGTCGTGAGGAACAGGACGCTCCCACTACTCGACCTCATCTTAGGCCATCATCATGAAGACTCAGCTAGGCACGTGCTTCAAGGCTATGATCGCCTCTTGCATTCTCCTCTGTCCATGAGTTATCCTAAGGGTCGCGGTTTCACAGGACCTACCCAGTTTTTGAATTTATCTTTGCACTACTTACCCTTTTTTCTGCAGGTTATTATCACAGACAGTCATGTCAGATATTGACACCTCAATCAAGTCCTTCAAGTCTCTTCCTCAAATTGTCAAAGTAGGCACTCCTCAGAATCCTTTCCTCAAACCGCCAAAGCACGCACTCCTCAGGATCCCTTCCTTAAATTGCCAAGGTTGGTACTGCTCAAAATCTCTTCTTCAACTCTTGAAGTTAGCGCTTCTCAGAATTCTTTCCCCAAATCGCCAAAGTTGGCATTTTTCAAAATCTCTTCTTCAACCTCCTATGTTGGCACTTCTCAAAATCCCTTCCCCAAATTACCAAAGTTGGCACTTCTCAAAGTCTTTTTCTTGACTGCCAAAGCTGACACCTTTCAAACTCCATTCCAAGGAATCTACTCGATACATTCTGACAGTCAAGCGTGTCCCTTCCCAAGCCCAAGGATAGTTTCCAGCAAAATTCTCTCCCCTAGCAGAATCACCAAACTCTCTCCCGGTGAGCCAAAAATTTAGATCATCTTCTTCCCCCTAATAATAAGAACACTTTTCTAATTAGGCTTAGAAGAACTCTCCCTAAAGGGTACCAGCACATTTCTCTCGGTAAATCCACACATACCAGGTGGATCCCAGATTTTCCCTTCCCAATCAAGGGGCAGTACCCCGAACCATCAATCCTTCCCCAATAGGAAGACACTTTCCCCAATGGAGTTACCCTTATTAAAATGTCCCAAACTGGGACATTTCCCAGAATTTTCTCCTTCGACGGGCCTGCCATACATTCCCCAATGGAACCGTGATTGCCAAAGCTGGCACCTTTCAAGGTTTCTTCCTCCATCGCCCAAGCAAGCACCTTTCAAGGTTTCCTCCTTAATCGCCAAAGTTGGCAATCCTCAATCCTCTCCTCCTTAATCAAGGTTGGTAATTTTCAAAGTCTCCTCTTCAATCTCCAAAGCTGGCACCTTTCGAAGTTTCTTTCTCCTTAATCGCCAAAGTTGGAAATCTTCAAAATCTCCTACTCAACTCCAAAATCAGCATCTCTCAAATTCTCTTCCCCAGTGGAATCGACCGCCAAAGCTGGCACTTCTCAAGATCTCTTCCCCGATGGACCCCAAATTTTCCATTCTCAATCAGGGGCAGTACCCCGAATCACCAAATTCTTCCCCAGTGGAACTACACTTCCCAAACAACTCAAACTTGGGCATCTCCCCAGATTTCTTCTGTTCTAGTCAAGGGGTGGTTCCCCAAGCCTCCTCCAAACCATCTCAAACTGAGGCATCACCCCAGATCTATTCAATCAAAGGGAGCAGTTCCCTAAGATTCCTTCAAAACATGTCAAACTGGGGCATCACCCTAGGTTCATTCTCTTTCAGTCAAGGAGAAGTTCCCTAAGGTTCCTTCGAATCATGTCAAACTGGGGCATCACCCCAGGATCACTCTCTTTCATTTAGGGAGCAATTCCCTAAGAACCTTCAGTCATGTCAAACCAGGGCATCACCCCGAGCCTTTAAGTCCAGTGAGTTAATTCAGACGAGACGTCCTGTTAGCTCCCCCAATCTCTGCATTCCCTTTCAACCGAGGGTCAACCCCACACTCTACTTTCCGTCCGCCTATTCAGGCACCCTTTCCTTTCCGTTCGCCTATTCAGGAACCCTTTACTTTCTGTTCGCCTATTCAGGCACCCTTTACTTTCCGTTCGCCTATTCAGGCACCCTTTACTTTCCGTTCACCTATTCACGAACCCTTTACTTTCTGTTCGCCTATTCAGGCACCCTTTATTTTCAGTTCGCCTATTCAGGAACCCTTTACTTTCTTTTCGCCTATGCAGGCACCCTTTACCTTCCGTTCACCTATTCAGGCACCCTTTACTTTCCATTTGCCTATTCAGGCACCCTTTGCTTTCCATTCGCCTATTCAGGCACCCTTTATTTTCTGTTCGCCTATTCAGGCACCCTTTACTTTCCGTTCGCCTATTCAGGCACGCTTTACTTTCCATTTGCCTATTCAGGCCCTCTTTACTTTCCGTTCACTTTCCAGTCGCCTATTCAGGCACCCTTTACTTTCCATTCGCCTATTCAGGCACCCTTTACTTTCCCGTCGCCTATTCAGGCACCCTTGACTTTCCGTTCGCCTATTCAGGCACCCTTTACTTTCCGTTCGCCTATTCAGGCACCCTTTACTTTCCGTTCGCCTATTCAGGCACCCTTTACTTTCTGTTCACCTATTCAGGAACCCTTTACTTTCTGTTTGCCTATTCAGGCACCCTTTACTTTCCGTTCGCCTATTCAGGCACCCTTTACTTTCCAGTCACGTATTCAGGCACCTTTCGCTTTCTAGTCGCCTATACAGGCACCCTTTATTTTCCAGTCTACCGGGGGTTAATCCCAATCTTCTCACTGAAAGATTTTTTCCCGGTCCATTCAGAACTCAAAAAAAAAAAGAAAAAAGAGAGAGAGACAGATGTGGAAAAGAGGAAAAGGTTACAACAACTCAGACGCCATACCTATCGAGAGGTCCCACTTGGTCCCTACATCGGTGTTCATTTCTTTACTTCCTTTTCACTTCAAAAACATGGAAAGCTTCATGTTTCTCTTGTGAAAAAGAAGTAAAGAGGGGCATCTATAAACACCTCTTTCAGTCCAATCCAAGTGGAAAAGAATTCTGAGAGGACTGGACTTCATCTCCGAATGATCTGCCGAGTGGAATGACTCAGAATGATGATTTCCGAGTGAAAAATGGCTAGTTCTGAGTAAAAATGGCTTTTTCCGAGTGAAAATGGCTGTTACCGAGTGAGATATCCGAGTCAGCCATTACTGAGTGAAAATCCGACTAGGATGTCTCCGAATGTTAAGTCTCCGAGTGGGCTCCAAGTGTGGGACATATTTCCGAACGAGAAAAGGCTCTGGATAATCATTTCCGAGTAATATGACTCGGAATGATCATTTTCGAGTAGGAGTTTCTGAGCGAAAAGTCACCGAGTGGTATATCTCTGGAGTGAGGCGTTTCTGAGTGGACGAGTTACCTCTCAAACGAAGAAACGCTCTGAACTCCTAGTGAGTTGTGCAGAGAGTTGCATTTTCTGAGCAATGCAAGGCTCCAACTGGAAAACAAGGCTGAATCTGAGTGATGGCACCCGAAGGAATGATGAAGCTGAGTCCCAAATTCTGAGTGGAGGGAAGACCGACTCCAAGTGAAAAGAACAAGCTGAGAGAAGCTTTTTTGATTAAAATGAATAGGCTGAATCCCGAGTGAGCATATCCGAGGGTCAATTGTCGAATGAAACTCTTATGATTCGAAAGTAAAGCTGGATTCCGAGTAAATATATCCGAGTAAATACACTCGGAAGATTGAAGCTGTGTTACAAGTTCTGAGAGGAAAAGAAGACCGGCTCCGAGTAGTCAGATTCTCAATTTCTCAATCCTGATTGAAGTGTGAAGGATGACTCTGAGTGAAAAATCCCAACATCTGAGCACATCATGATTGAAGTATGAAGCCGACTCCTGAGTGAATATGTCCGAGTCGTTCTGATAAAAACAAGGACGACTCCCCGTTGTGAATCTGAGTGGGTTGAAGCTTATTTCCAAACCGGTTGACAACATTCTGAGTGAATCAATGTGATTCAGTCCGTGTGATGAGTTTCCAGATGAAACTTACTTCACGACTGAATCAATGTGAAGTTAAAGAAAGAATGGTTCTGATCTGCCAGCAACCGAGCAAAATATTTCTGAGATGCCGAGTGATCCAAGCAGAAGGGCAGAATGAAGCTTCAAGCAGAAGCAGCTCTGAGCAAATGATCTCTGAGTGAGTCACTTTTGAGACAATTCCGAATGAATGTTTCAATCAGTGAGGCAATCGGAGGAGCTTTGACTCGGAACTTGTTTCTGTTCCGATTGAATGCTTCAAGCAATACCGTTTCCGGACAATGTAACGCCGAGTGAAGAAATTCCGATTAAACAAAGATCTTTCGCTCAAGCGACTCTGGTTACGCTCAAGCGAGAACTTTGGAGGCCATAATCTCGCTTAAGCGAGGGAGTCTCGCTCAAGCGAGAGGCATAATGTTAGCTACTGGAATATGCTCGCCCAAGCGAGCCTAACACGCTCAAGCGTGACCACGTTATAAAATTATCACGCTCAAGCGTGAATGGGAGTCGTTACCGAGTGAGCCACTCTTCAGTCAGCTTCTGAGTCCCCTTCAACCATTTCTGAGCCACCTTTCAGTGGTTTCGACCCATTCTTCAGGCGGTTCCAAATCCTCTTGAGTCAGTTCCGAGTCACTTTCCACTCGGTTCCGATTGAGTGTTCCAATCAGAAAGGCTTTGCCCGTCTAGCTCTTCACAGCAACCCCATACCGACTAGCAAAGTAACACCGAGCAAGGCTTTCACTCGGTCTTGTGTACGAAAGGCATCTTTTTCACTCGGTCTTGTGTACGAAAGGCATCTTTTTCACTAGGTCTTGTGCACAAAAGGCACGTTTTTCCACTCGGATTCAGGAGGCAAGGTGAAGACTGACCCTTTTTTCCACTCGGATTTCCACCATGCTGATTTGGGTTCCCACTGTCCAAGTGGATCCTTGAATTATGGGAGGCGGCTCACAACAAGACAGGAAGAAAATGATAAAGAATTCCCACCAGCCTCCTTTGTCAACATCCAGGCTGTTTCCAACACACTGTCCAAGTTGATTTGCTAATTTCAAAGGGCGGCTCACTACCAAACAAAGGAATAAATAATAAAAATTCCCACCAGCCTCCATTCGGTTATCAAGAGCGAGGCTGTCCAAGCAATCATACACCCTTGGGGACTCCTATAAGTACCCCAACGAAAGAGAAGAAGAGGATGGAGAAGCTTTCATTGGAGAGGAGGAAGTATTCATGGAGGAGAAGACTCTAAAGCATTAGAGAGAAGAAGGAGAGCTTCCTAAACCACACTGTCCACTCTCAACACTGCCCTCTCTTCACTCGGCCCTGCCCCCCTCAAATCTTCTTCACACAGCCCTCACCACACCGTCTCACTCTCCCTTTAAACTAACAGTTCTCCTTCCTCTTCCTCTCTTCACTCGGTCCGGCCCCTCTCTCCTTCCCCAACTACATACCGCCCTCACCAACACCATACACTGTCCCTCTCAACACCATACACACCGTACAGCCCCTCTCTCTTCTCCACACTGTCCTCCTACCCACCAACATCGTCCCAGCTCTTCTTAAACTTTTCCACTCCGTCCTCCTTCTCATTTCCAACCATCCTAACACACTCCCCTCCGTCCTCTTCTCCCTCTCATACACCGTACAGCCCCTCTCTCTTCTCTACTCTATCCTTCTTCCAACCGTACAGCCCCTCTCTCTTCTCCACACCGTCCCTTAAACCTCTCAAACACCATCCCAGCACCTTTCCCATCCGTTCTCTTCCAAAACCGACCTGCTCCCCAACACTGTCCTAGCACCTCTCCACACCGTCCTTCTCCTCCCCAAAACCGACCTACTCCTCAACTTTCCAACACCGACCCTTCCTAAACCACAACGCTGTCCAGCTCCTCCTTAAATCCCCAACACCGTCCAACCCCCTTAAATCCACACCACACCGTTCAGTTCTCTTTCTCTTGTCACACTGTCCAGTTCCTCTCAAGCTCACACCGGTCCCACTCTCCCCTTTATTTTTAATACCTGTACTTGTTTATTTTCTGCTAAATTAATTGTTGTTTGGTGACTTTGTTTCCTTTTCAATTATCAAATAATTTCTATTGATTGATAAATATTAATAAAAAATGAGTGCTTCACACATTCTATTCGGACTAGCATAAAAGTTGTAATTATTATTCTTATTATTATTGTAATTTTTATTATTTTCTTAAAAAAAATACAGAGCAAGATCAACTTGGACGAGACGTCCTGTTAATCTCATTTTTTTATTTTATTTTATTTTATTTTTTTTAATGGTGGAGCGAGATTAATTTGGACGAGACATCCTGTTAATCTCATGTAAATATTTTGTGTTTATTTTCGTTTATTTTTATATACTTTGTCATCTCGTATATTTTCTTTTCATGAAGAAGTTAAAATAATTACCGGGCTAATTATAATGCGCGCTATCATATTGAGGTAACCGTTTTTATAACGGACAGTTGTGAGGTGCTAATACCTTCCTCACCTGTAATTAGACTCCCGAACATGGAATTTCATTTTTATAACCAGTGCTTTAACGAAAGGTTTTTCCAATATTTTATCCTAAAAAATATTGGTGGCGACTCCCTGTTTTTTTTTCTTTTCGAAACTTAAAATCGTTTTGAGGGTCGGCCGTGCCGCCGCTATCCCGGTCGCGACACCACCTAATCAGCCTAGGCTTTGCTTCCTTTTTATTCAATAGATACTTAATGGCAGAGTGATCATTGTAAACAATAACATGTGAACCTACCAAGTAAGATCTAAATTTATCAAAAGCAAAGACAATGGCTAACAGTTCTTTCTCAATTGTCACATAATTTACCTGAGCATCATCCAGCGTCCGGCTGGCATAATGAATTACATGAAGCTTCTTGACCTTTTGTTTCCCAAGCACAGCCCCCACTGCGTAATCACTCGCATCGCATATCAACTCGAACGAGAGTTCCCAGTTAGGGGGTTGCATGATGGGGGCAGAGATTAGAACTTACTTGATCCTGCGAAAAGCTTCCATACAAGATGAGTCAAAATTGAAAGGTACATCCTTACCCAGAAGAGTTGTAAGAGGCTTTGTGATTTTGGAGAAATCTTTAATGAACCGACGGTAAAACCCTGCATGTCCAAGAAAACTCCGAATACCTTTCACATTTGTAGGTGGGGGCAATTTTTCAATCACTTCTACTTTAGCCTTTTCAACTTCTATACGTCTCTCAGACAGTAAGTGTCCAAGAACTATGCCTTCTCTTACCATAAAATGGCACTTTTCCCAGTTCAAGACCAGATTGGTCTCTTCACAACGCTGCAAGACTTGGCACAAATTTATTAAACAGTTATCAAAATCTAAACCATACACTGAAAAATCATCCATAAACACTTCCATCACATTTTCAATAACATCAGAAAAAATTGCTTGCATACACCTTTGAAAAGTCGCAGGTGCATTACACAGACCAAAAGGCATACGCCTATAAGCATAAGTCCCATAAGGGCAAGTGAAGGTAGTCTTTTCTTTATCAGATGGATGAATGGGAATTTGATGAAAACCTGAATACCCATCCAAATAGCAGAAATAAGAGTGTTTCGTAAGTCTTTCAAGCATCTGATCAATAAAAGGGAGAGGAAAATGATCTTTTTTCGTGGCGCTATTTAACTTCCTATAATCAATGCACATGCACCAACCAGAGACAATCCTAGTAGGAATCAATTTATGTTTATCATTTTCAATCACAATTATTCCCCCCTTTTTAGGCACCATATGAACAAGACTTACCCATTTACTACTATCAACAGGATATATGACTCCAGCATCAAGCAATTTCAAGATTTCTTTTTTAACCACTTCTTGCATTTTTGGATTTAATCTTCTAAGTGGTTCTACTGTGGGCCTACTTTCATCTTCTACAGTAATCCTGTTCATACAAAGAGAAGGGCTAATTCCTTTGATATCATCCATTGTATAACCTATTACCTTTCTATACAACCTAAGTTGTTTCAAAAGTTTTTCAGTTTCACATGGATTCAATTCAGCATTAACAATCACAGGATATGTGGAAGTAGGACCAAGAAACTCATACCTTAATGAAGCTGGTAAAGGCTTTAATTCCACATTGGGGCTTACCACTTTGTCACATATAACCTCAGTATCATGTTTTAGTGGGGCCTTAGAGCAGTCAGATGTTCCTGCAAGCTCAATCATGAAAACAGTTTCAAGTGGGTCATTAGGAACGGTTGCTTCCTTTACCACTTGTTCAACAAAATCCACACTACAGCAAACATCATTATTAAAAGGTTTTTCTAAAGCATTTTTCAAATTAAAATCAACCTTTTGGTCTCCAACACTCAGAGATAACTTACCGTTCTTGACATCGACCACAACACCTGCAGTTGCTAAAAACGGTCTTCCTAAAATAATAGGAATCAAAGAATCTTTGTCCATTTCAAGCACAAAAAAGTCAACAGGTATAAAAAATTTTCCTACCTTAATAGGAACATCCTCTAAAATTCCTACAGGATATTTTACAGATCTATCAGCCAATTGTAAAGACATCCTAGTAGGTTTCAGCTCACCCAATCCTAACTTTTCAGCAATAGATAATGGCATTAAACTCACACTTGCTCCTAAATCACACAATGCTTTATCTATATTCATGTCACCAATCATGCAAGGTATAGAGAAACTGCCTGGATCTTGGAGCTTGTGTGGAAGCTTTCTTTGAATTAAAGCACTGCACTCTTCAGTAAGTGTAACTGTACCATCTTCCTTTAGTCTTCTTTTGTTGGACAAAATATCCTTCAGGAACATTGCATATGTGGGCATTTGCTGCAAAGCATCTATGAAGGGAATATTGATATATAATTTCTTTAAAACATCAAGAAACTTACCAAATTATTTATCCAACTTTGCTTTAGCCAAACGCTGAGCAAATGGAATGGGAGGTTGATATGGCTTAACCTCCTCCTTCTTTTCTTGTGGTGTCTCTTCTTCAATCACTGGATGACATGAAGATTCATCCACTTTCTTTTCATCTTTTCCAGTCTTGCCAACTGGCCCATCATATTGAGTACCTCTCCTAAGAGTGATAGCCATGGTTTGGTTAGATGGTCCAGCCTCTGGTTTTCCAGGAAATGTTCCCGATTCTCTTTGGGAGTAGGAGGCTTGTTGGGCAATTTGATTTTCCAGTATTTTGTTATGGGTGGCAAGAGAGTCCACCTTTGAAGCTAAGTTCTTTATTGCATCAGAGAATTCATCATTTTGTTTAAGTTGAGTAGCTACAAATGTCTCCATTAAGGACTCTAACTTTGACTTTTGTGGAATATAGGGTCCTTGTTGAGGTTTGTAGTTACTTCGATTACCTTGGAATTGAGGTGGCCTATTTTGGAAGTCAGGTGGACCTTGTGGAGGTCTGTAGTTATTTTGAAAATTTCCACCATAGTTTCCAATAGCATCCACCTGATGCATTTCTTGTTCTTGATTAAGGGTCATTGCTAAATGGCAGTTAGTAGCTCCATGTCCTAAAACACCACAAACTTCACAAACAATATTAGTAGTACCTGTTGAGCCTATTTTATCAAGTTTTAATGTTAATGCCTCAACTTTGGCAGAAAGTAAGGAAAGAGCATCAACAGAGTACTTACCTGGTGTTTTAGTAGACAATCCTCTCTTAGAGTTCCACTGGTGTGTGTTTTGAGCTATTTCCTCAATCAGGTTCTGAGCTTCATCAACATTTTTACTCATGAAGGCTCATCCAGCTGCAACATCTAAAGAGATCTTTTGTGTGGAAGTTAGTCCATTATAGAAAATATGGATTGTCAACCACCTTTCTACCCCATGGTGAGGACATTCTCTTAGCAACTCTTTGTATCTTTCCCAGGCTTCATATAAGGATTCATCATCTTTTTGTGCAAAATTAATTATTTGTTTTCTTAACAAATTAGTTTTATTTCTTGGGTACCACTTATTAATGAAAGCACTGGATAATTGTTCCCAAGTTGTGATGGATCCTTCAGGAAGAGAGTATAACCAAGCCCTCACTTTATCTCTTAAGGAGAAAGGGAAGAGTCTCAAGCGAATGGCATCATTGGTGGCTCTATCATCTTTAGGGTGTCACAGTATTCAAGAAAGATTTGAAGATGAAGATTTGGATCTTCGGAGGGTAATCCTCTGAATTGGTTTTGTTGAACCATTGAGAGTAGTGAAGGCTTTAATTCAAAATTATTTGCTTCCACTGTGGGTCTAAGGATGCTAGACCCTCTTCCATTTGTACTTGGAGCAGCAAAATCTCTTAAGGCTCTGTTTTAGTCTACCATTTGTTTTTCTTTTTCTTGTTTTTGTTGTTTTTGTTGTTTTCTCAAAGCTCTAAGGGTACGTTCTATCTCAGGGTCAAATCCTAAGTTTAGATCGACACTACGGCTTCGTCGCATAAAAAGAAAATAAATGACAAATAAAACAAACAATAACAAAAATAAAACAACAACGATAAACAAATACGAAGAACGGAATAATATCAAGAAAAATATCACACTAAATATACAACAGTCAGAAAACAAAATGTCAAAATTTAATTAAAAAAAATCAGAAAATTTAATTAGAAAAACAAAAACAGTAACAATAAACAGAAACCAAATACAAAAATAAAATATTGACAAGTATGATCTAATCAAATTTCAATATTGCCGATATTTGAGGGACAACAGTCCCCGGCAACGGCGCCAAAAACTTGACAGGGCCCGCAAGCGTACGGGTTATGTCGCGTTATATAAATGATTATCGTATCCACATGGACTGTTTTCAAAGTACCAGCATATCAAAATTTAATTATCCACATAATTGATTTTTTAATGTTTTTGTCAAATAAAACAATAAATTCAGAAACAAAATTTACTTGACACTTAAAAATCAGAGTTGAGAGTATCTTGGGATTTTGGGGGATCAAGACTCTATTTTATGTTAATGAATTTTAACTTTTCATAAATAAGAATCAAATTAAGTTTTCCAAGGCGGATTTTCCTTAAGATAATTAATATGTTCCTCTTGGAATCCTACTAATGTACCTAACCTATGGAAAATGCTGCTTAATCCTTAGAAAAGGCCCATTATTGTTTTATGAAAATCCCTTTTTAAGTCCCCAAAAGATTTTTCTTGCTTTCTCGGTTTTAGCGAGGTCATAAAAAGTAATTCAAAACCTTAGGCTTAGTTCAAAAACCTTCTAGTAACAATAAGTCTCTCGATTCTATTAATTACTTAAGCTTACTAATATACCCGTAAGTATACAGTTTTATCACTTAGGTTCTTGTTAGGAATCACTAAGAGCTTTAAGCATAATTTGAACATAAATGGAAAACAGAAATTTATTTAATTCAAAGTCAAAATAACATTATCACAAAATATTATCACACCCCTTCATCCCAAGATAAATGATTTAGTTACACATGATATGGTACAAATTCATACATATAATGGAAAGGAAATACAACATACAATTCATGGTAGAAATAAACTTACGGGTTTCTCCAAAAGCCCAATAAATTTACCACCGTAATTCTTTGTTCAAGATCCTTCCACTATATATAAATTTAACCACTCAATTTCACTACTCTCTCAAAATTTCAACAAGGTAAAAACTGAATTCTTCTCCCACTTGGCTGTCCTGTAAAACCTGATTTTCCAGCCCATTTTATAGCTGAATTTTTCCAACCCTTTTCCTTAAATTCATGGCGTTTTGCATGGTGGAAGCATGACAATTTTTGGTGGCAATTCGTTTCTCATTTTCGGTATAATATGTGGACAAAATGGAAGTGGAACTTGGCTTTATTCATTCCGTGAGTGGTGTGTCCATCATGATATAATATTTGGCAATTGGTAAATGTTTTGTTTCCTTTGAAAGCTAAGCCATGAGTGAAGAATGAATTGGTCAAAGAATCATTAAACAATTGAACATTTGCTTTGCCTTTTCTTGGTGGCTGTGAGTGATGAATGAATTGGCAATTGGCACATTAAAATATTGAAATTTGCCTTTCTCTTTGGTGCCGTGAGTAATGGTATTCAACAAGGCATTGGCACATTATTTTAATGGTACATGGAGCAAGGCATTTTGCAATTGAATAATAGATGCATGGGACCTTGCTAGTGTCATGGTAGTGGTAGGGAATTGGCAAGGAAATTTTAATGCATTCTTGGAATAAAGAATGCATTTCATGTAGCATTTTCAAGCATGCAAAACCGTGTGGACTTTTGCTAAATTTCCAAAGATGAAAGGTGGTAAACAATGGTGCATGGATGGTCTAAAAAACATCTGCACCAATGAAATTATTAGACAAATAAAGCATTGTATTTTGATAATTTAAATGGAACATTTAAAATTTACATTTTTGTGTAAATGGAATGATAAGTTTAATTTCTTGGAATTGATATTTTCTATAGTGATCAATTAAATATCAATTCATCATATTTTTCCAATTCTCAAAATTGTGTTCTTTAATTGTTCCATTTTTATTGATTCATGCAAAATACAATACTTAAACAGTGACAGTGAAATTAAAGCAGAAATCATGAAAATCGGGGGAAATAATACAGTAACAACAGAAAATTTAAATAAATTAAACAGTGAAAAATAGTGTTTTAAAACACTTATCACTTAGCGTATAACTGGTTCTCTCTAAGAATGTTCAACACTATTTTCAAATGTTCCTCGTGTTCCTCACGGCTCTTGGAATACACTAGAATATCATTGATGAATAACACAACGAAACGATCCATGTATTCGTGAAAGATGCGGTTCATGTAACTCATGAACACCGTTGGAGCATTAGTTACTCCAAATGGCATTACAACATACTCATAATGGCCATATCTCGTTCTAAAGGTAGTCTTCGGAATGTCTTCGGTTCTCACTCGAATTTGATGGTAGCCAGAACGCAAATCAATCTTCGAAAACACCACCGCACCCCTTAATTGATCCAACAAATCATCGATACGAGGTAAGGGATATCTATTCTTTATCGTCAGCTTGTTTAATTGGCGGTAGTCTACACACAACCGCATGGTTCCATCCTTCTTCTTAACCAATAAAACAGGAGCTCCCCAGGGTGACACACTGGGTCTAACAAACTCCTTCTCAAGTAGCTCCTCAACTTGCTTCTTGAGTTCAGCCAACTCCATAGGAGACATCCTATAAGGAGCAATAGACACCGGTTTCACACCAGGTACAAGATCGATAGCAGACTCAATCTCTCGGGGAGGTGGTAAACCGGGTATCTTCTCGGGAAACACATCCAAAAATTTTGACACCACAGGGATGCTAAGGGGATCGGGACCACTCGTCCCATCGGTAAGGGATAGTAATATGTAAAGTTGAGCTATACCTTGCACATCGAATTGTCCCACATCAGGAGAAGGGAAAATAACAGTCCATTATTGACAGTTGACCAGAACCTTATTGGCGAAGAGCCAATCCATACCATGTATGATCTCCAATCCCTTCAGAGGCAAGCAAATAAAAGACACAATAAATCTTCTCCCATCTAGGAGCATATCAACATTATCACACCAGTTAACCGATCTGAACAAGTACCGGTTGGGGTAGTAACCACAAGGGCATTTTTCATTAAACACACTGGCAATCTCAATCGCCGAACACAATCCTTGGATATAAATGAGTGGGTTGCACCCGAATCATAAATGACATGAACTGAGTTTTCGAGTATTTCACACTTACTTTTAACCAACTTGTCTACTTGTGCTGCTTCCTCACCGGTCATAGCGAACACCCTTCCGGCATTTGGTTACACATTTCCACCATTTCTGTTTCCATCACAAGCATCATTGCCATTTCCTTGACCGTTTCCATGCCTCCCACCATTATAGCCACCTCAGCCACCATTTCGACCACCATTATTTCCATTACCATGGCCCCGACCACCATTGTGGCCTCTGCGGTTCACATGAGCGGGTACATTAGCATGGTTGGGAATATTAGCTTGTATCGGAGCTGGTCTTATGAGCATAGGGCATGCAGGACGAATATGCCCCACCTAATCACAATTATAACACACTACATCCTCGCGGTGCACACATTCACGAACAAAGTGTGGACCACCACACCTATAGCATCTCGGCCCATTGGCATTCACATTACCCCGGCCAAAAGTTTTACCATGTCCACCACCTCTAGTTTGGACATTAGAGTGAGAACCCCTCTGAAAGCGTCCTCTTCTAAAATTCCCTTACCTCTTGAAACTAGAAGATTGACCCTTCAACTTAGAGTCAAATTTGGAATGATACGGGGGAGCATGTTCTTCATAAATGTGGCACTCATTCACAAGCACCGTAAAGCTTCATATTTCTTGGTGACATATAGCCCTTTGAATATCAGGGCGTAGACCGTTTTCAAACTTCACACATTTTGAGGCTTCAGTTCCCTCTTGTTGATAAGGAGGGTAGACTTCGCAAAGTTCTTCAAATTTGGAAGCATATTCTTCCACCGTCATTATGCCTTGTTTGAGTTCCATAAACTCAAGTTCCTTCTTACTCTTGTAGCTTTCGGGCACATACTTCCTCATGAGTTCAAGCTTATAGTTTTCCCAAGTCAAGGGAATAGCAGCAGCAATCATTCTACTCTTGGTGAGTCTCCACCAAGTCTCCGCTTCATCCCTCAGCATGAAAACAACATACTCCACTTTCTGGAGCTCATTGAACTCAAAACTATCGAAGATCCACTCAACATCTCGGATCAAAATGTAGGCTTGCTTAGGCCTAAATCCACCATGTAACTCAGATGGTTTCCGCTTCAGAAACATGTCAAGGCCCTGAGTACCTTGAGTAGCAGGAGCAGTCTATCTTTCCGCTTCTTGTCTATCACGATTTTGCGACTCAAGGAGATCCGCAAAACGATTCAAAGCTCTAGCTATAGCGTCATCGTTATCTTGACGATGACGGGCCATCTCAATATCTATAATTATAACATAAGATTTAACTAACATCAGTAAACTCATTCATAAAACTCCTCTATAGTCTCATACTATAGTACCTCATCATAAAATAAGTTATGGCCCTCCATCATGGAGTCCAATATCAACCAATTCATCTCAAAGCTCATAAAAGCACATCATCATATCATGGCGGCATCGTATGCATTCACAAAACATAAGAATTCATCATTGAGGGAGAGTAGTGTGAAGAAAGCTTGGTCGGGCTTATAGCAATCACATTCAATCCATAGTCAATTCATGCATAGTCAAATAACAATGACAATCATTCATCAATTGCATATCATGTTCTAATAACAATAACAACTAATCACAGTAATGCAGAGCGTATAATACTTTGATACCAGGTTGTGACGCCCATAAAAATAGGGGTAAATTTTTCATGATTTTAGTATTATTAATTTAAGAATACATAGGTGGTGACACTGTCCTTCAATGCCCTGGATCTATGAGAGACCTAACTCATATATGAAGATATGAGAAGGCAAGTAATAGAGTTCACAAACAAGAAATTCCCAATTTAAAGTCAGCGGAAGATTTATTTAATTTAAAGCCATGTGATTGAGTGTGAAGAAGTCATCCATCTTGAAAATAAGGGATTCAAAATTATGCCCAAGATATTCATAGGATGATGAAAAACCATGATTCAATATGAAGAAAAGGGAAATAATTTAAACCAAGCGTAATGAAGGATCAGGACGCCCTCGCTCAAGTGAAGACTACACTCGCTTGAGCGAATTCCATATAGGACGCTTGGGCGAGCAGCACCAAACGCTGAGCGAGGAAAATAAGGGAGAATCAGGGGCCAACTCGCTTGAGCGAGCCCCATCTCGCTTGAGTGAGATCTCCAGGATTCTCTTGGGCGGGGCCAGCGAGCGTGAGCGAAATTTATCCAGAACCAAACTTATGCTCCCTCGCTCGAGCGAGCACCATCATCAAGGGACATTCTCTCAAGCGAAAATCGTCCAGAAACTAAACACCCCACTCTTGCTCGGGCGAGACCCTTCTCGTCTAAGCGAGATCCTTCCAGTAGCAAAGTTCCCTCGCCCACGCTCGAGGGAGATCCTACTCGCCTGGGCAAGATTCCTCCAGAACCCAATCACTGATGCTGGGACAGCCTCGCTTGAGCGAGACCCACTCTCGCCTGGGCCAGAATGGTCCAGTAACCATACACCATCACAGGGGCATTCTCGCTTGAGCGAGAATCCCTCTCGCTTGAGCGAAAATATCAGTAAAATACTGTAAAACGTGAAAATTGAACAACACAACCTATCAAAACTCAACTCAAGCCAATTTACCTTAATTCATCAATTCACAATCATCATATTAGTCATTCAAAACTTGTTCCAAATGAGCATGCTCATAAATTTGCATTACAATTCATTAAATATATATAAGAATCAACCCATTATCACCTCTACTTCATAATACTAATGCATAAATATGATTCTTCATTCATCCATCAAAAGTAGGGAAAGTTTTCATCATAAGTTCATCCTTCATACATTCATAGGGTCATAAATGAAAATGAGTCATACACAAGGATTTCATTTTCCTCCATGACCCCTAAAATTTCTATCATATATATTACCATCCACACAAATGTCTTCATCGAGTCATAAACATACACATATGCAGAATGCTATATACAATACAAAATTCAAGTGAAATTCATAAACTCAAAACAATCGCCGGCCAAGGCATTCTTTACCAATATGAACTTCCATCACACCACTTCTCCACACAATAGCTGCATGTGCAGCCCTACAACACAAGAGCTAAAAAGATATACCATATGGAGAGTGAGTATACTTTCTCAATGATGAAAAATCCAACAATTATGACGATATATGCATGAATGCAATAGAAATATCCCCTCCTCAAAAGGAGTTCATTCAACACCAAATCATTCATTTATCAATTCCATTTAATGCATATATCCATCAAATTTGTCAAGGTCACATCAACCAATATCACAATCATTGTTAGTAATTTAAAGAAAGGGTTCCACCTACTCCTCACATAACCTCACCAACAGGGTATCACTTTATGCCATGCTTCTATGGCTAATGCACATGCTAGTGTTTAGGATGTATATACACAGATCCGATTTTCATTTCCACAGGTGATCGCAACCACTATAATCCTTCATTCATATTCATGGGTTTCTCGCCTTGCAAGGGGTACTTCCTTTAGCAGCCTCGCAAGGTGCTTTCTCGTGATCACAACCACGTTCAACAATTCACATAGGTTTCCTGCCTCGCAAGGGGTACTCCCGCCTCATGATCGCAACCGTGGGCACTCAATCTCAATGGTCCTGCAGGGCCTTTCATTTAAAACACCAGGTGATCATAACCACCAGTCCAATAATCATAGGAACTCGCAAGCCCTTTTTATATTTCCAACATCAAGTGATCGCAACCATTCTTCAACATCATCATGATATGCATGCCATGCCATGTATACAATGCTCATGCATGCCTCTACCTCATTAGGATTATCTCACCCTCTCATCTAGGGTACATTCATACTCAACCACACTATTATCCATTATTCATACATAAACATCAATCCTTATATTTAGGAACCATTCCAACCAAAGATTTTAGATGCTCATCATCTCATATATGGAATCAATAGTACATCATCACATAATATGCCATTCATAGCCCCATTTAGGCTTCATCATATAAACAAATCATTTCAAAACACCAAACACAATTCTCAATACATACACATGATATCACACTTATCCAAGAAAACATGCCATATTACATTAATACATACATTATCATCACAATTCTCATGCATTTAGAAAATACACCCCTCTCCTACCTCAAGAGAAGTAGATTTCCGGGTTCGATGTTCCCGCCTCACAAGCGTTATCAAGTCCTACACCAATCATTATAGGACCATATCAATTATTCATTCAAAGGCCATTTCAATATACATATACATATCTATGTACACATGATTTTCCTAATGTGGAAGCTATTCATGAATTTTATTCATTTACCTATTTAGGCTTCGGGAATTCCTTCTCTTAAATAGAAACCCATTATTATCAAGGGCTACAACCTAATTAATTAGGTCACTATTTTATATTAAATTTCCCACCTACACCTTGGTGAGCTTCCCATTCATTGTGACTTCTAATCAACATTATAAATCATCATCAAATGCTTCCATCTCATCATTTATAACACTTCCCTCATCAAGAAAGGTTAACCCCATCTACATCCTACCTTTCCCCCAATTTATAGGGTTGGGGTTTTCACCAAAACCCAATCACATTCATAAATGCACTTCTATACTCATCATCTTTCAATCTTATCTTCATATACCTCATTTATTACTCATAAATACCCATATTTATTTCATCCCTACCTTAGGGTTTATGCATTTAATGTTTCTTCTCACCACTCATAAACATGTGATACTCTCCCAAGCCTTAGAAATCCATGTTCTATGGTTTAGCTACCATTAAGATAAGGAAGAACTTACCTAAATCAAGAAACAGAGTAGACACCAAGGGAGAGAGTGGTGTATACAAAAATAGAGGAGGAAGAAGGGAGACTTCAACCATCCAATGTCCTTCCTAGCTCCAATGGTGGGTGAAAACAAAAGAGGAAGATTGGTATCACTCTTGATTAGGGATTTTAGAAGAAAGGTGTGAATGTAGAAGTGGTAGAAAGGAGAAGAAGTGAGTGTGTTGGCGTGAGGAAGAGAGAGTTACAGAAATAAGAGTGAAAGAGTGAGCTTTATTTTAAGTTTTTAAGCTTTTATTTAAACTCTTGCGTTTTTCATTAAACAGGCTCTCAGTTTGGGCTCAATATGTATTCTAAAAATTATTCCGAATACATATTCGAATCCCTAATAACATTAGCTACAGCCCCGACCAACGGCATCTCAATCGGAGATACTTGTTCCGACACCCATATTTTATCCGGGTCAGTTTTCAGCTTATCCGGTCACAATAATTTACTAGCAGTCTCCAAAAATCTCATTTAAATTATATTTAGCATTTTGGGATATTAATTAGCCCACATTTCATTATTCAATATTTATTTTTTAATTTAACTCTCTATTTTAAAAATTCGGGGTGTTACATCTCATTTTGCTAAAACTAGAAACAATTTCCTTTCTTGATCACCTTTTAGACTTCCTGACCAACTCGACCTTAATAGAGTCTATATATGATCATATCGTATATGACAATTCAGAGTTTATGCAGACTCCATAAGGTATTCAAGACCCAACCATAGATGATATATAAGCTAAACATGACACACTGCCGCTTCGTCTTAATTGAAGATAATTCTCAAGTCTCGATACCTATCTAGGCATTTTTCTAGATAAAGTGTATTTCTAAAGGACAGATTGTAACAAAACAATATTTGGTTTGTCATGGTTATTCCAAAACAAATTACATGCAAATCTATCACTTCTATTCAAAACATATTTAAATTTTGGTCATTAAATAAATATGTTATCTCCCACTATTTTGATTCAAAACAAATACCCTCACTGAATCATAAAAATCCCATTGGAAGATTTTTCTAGTGGGCCAAGATCCATATTTGGCCTAGTGTTGAGTTAGCTTTGGTTGATCCCCCAACCCTTGGATATTTAGGTAGGAAACGCGTTTCCAATTGCATCTTATGCAACTCTTGGATGATTGAGTGGGTAACTCTTTACCCTTATTCATCTTAAGAATTTAAGCTCAATCCTTACGCCTCTAAGTTATTTTCAATCTAATAATAAAACTTAGTTATGTTTAGGCCTAAAAAAAACAATTTGGATATTACAATTATCTCATCGCGCCTTACTAGTATAAATGATAGCACCCTGCTTTGGCAAGCCCACTATTTATTGACATTAGTCTCGATGAGTGTTACTTATTAGAAGGTGTTTAAACTTAATATTAACGCTTCTAGGTTCTTCAATCTGATTAAAGTTACCTAGATAAGTCCAATAAGACATGATTGGATAATCTAATTATCCATCATCCTTTACTAATATCAATAAAAGCACCCTGCTATGGTAGAACATACACTTTACTGAAACTAGCATTGATGACTATTGTTTATTAGAACGCGTTTTAGACTGTTCATACCTTTAGGCGTTTTCAATCCAATTGAAAAATGTCTATTTGAATAAAACTTAATAAGTTATACTTGGATAATCCAATTATCCAATCATGTCATACTAAACATAAATAAAGACACCCAACTATAACGTGACCTGCACTTTATCTATATCAAGTTAGACGTTATTACTTATTAGAAGGTATGATTGTCGGGCTTGAGGGATTTTAATTTTCTTATTATTCGTTACCGACTTTCATTAAACGCTTTAACGTAAAATAAAACCCCAAAACATGCAATCAAAATTGCGAGATAGTTATGGTCTTCCTAGAAAATAAAATAAAATAAGATAAACCTAAAGGAACTATGGTGTCTTGACTTCGTGAAGTCCTACTTCTTGAAACCACGCCATCCTCCTGGAGTCACCACTCTTTTGTTCCTTTCAAGGTCATATCCACCAAGAGTCACCACTCTAGGTTTCTTCGAGGTCTCCACCTTGTTGGCTTTTCCAAGATTACAATGTAATAAAGAAAACTCATTTTATATACAAGTGAAGGGTTTAGAGAAAAAATTTAAGAATAGAGAAAGGCACAGCACGCAGACTGTATTTAAAATTAAATAAAAAAAATCTAAGACCATAACTATTCACTGCTGGACGTGTTAATTACTCAATTAATAGAGTAATCAATTGTATTTAAAATAAAATAAATTTTTAAACACATAATTAAACACACGAGGTCATAAAAACAAAACTACGCAAAGAAGTATGGCGGCTCCGTTGACCGTTCAACAAACAGGATCAAGGGGTGTTCCAACCTAAAAATTTAGTACTTTAATCTGGTTAAATCCCAGGAAAGAGATGTGGGTTCGGAGTGACTGCTTAAGTACCAAGTCTTTCCTAGCCAGAACGTCCCACAAACCATTAACAGCTAAAAATATTTGGTTATGATTTCAAACAATTTCAAATCTTAAATTTTGAAACGGCCAAGGTTTAACTTTTAAACCTTATCTTTTGACCCTTACAATTATTCTAAAATAGGAATAGTCAAGGTTTAACTTTTAAACCTTATCTCTAGAGTCTCAACAATCATCCTATTTTTTAGGAACGACCAAGGTTTAAATTTTACACCTTATCTCTAGAGTTCAAGATATTGTATTTTGAATCCTATTAAATTTGATAAAGATCTTATCTTTAATTTGTAACTTTTACAAATCCTATCAAATTTATTAAGGATTAAAAATTTGATTTTAAAATTATTAAATTTAATAATGATCTTATCTTTTATTTGTAACAAATATAAATCAGATTATATTTAATAAATATGAATCAATTTGTAACTCCTACAAATCATATTAATTTTAAAAAGATCACATACGATGCAAATCCTATTAAAATTAATAAGAATAAATTATTTAAATTTGTAACTCTTACAAATCACATTAATTTTAAAAAGATCATAAACGATATAAATCCTATTAAAATTAATAAGAATAAATTATTTAAATTTGTAACTCTTACAAACTTTAAATTTAACAAACAATTAACATTTGATTTGTAACTTTTACAAATCAAATTTAAAATATAATATTAAAATCAAATATTTTATTTGTAACATTTACAAATAAATAAAATCCCATTACGGCTAGGTTTCAACTTTTGAATCCTAGTTTTCATTATGCCTAGGGTTTAACTCTTAAACTTTCTAAACACAATATCAAATGAATAATTCATATTAGAAAAGAAAAAGCATATAGACGTGCATTGTATACAACCCTTGATTTCAATTTAATTAAACAAACATAAAACATGTCTTATGATTAGAACACATATAAAGCAATCACCATTGCAACATACAATATGTTCATATAATAAAGCACATCCCAAAAACATGTTCTTTAATTAAAATGTTGAGAAAAGCAATCATTATACATATAAAAAATAAATTGATATTAGCTTTCAAAAGGTGCAAGCTTTGCAACATATCTCATAAAAAATGCAACCTTTACATAACATCTCATTAAAAATGCAACCTTTGCAACATATCTAATAAAAGACGCAACCTTTGCAAAAGGATTTAACCTTTACAATTCTTTTCATAAAAGAAATTTTATTTTGTTTTTACATGTTCTTTAAACAAACATTTGCCTAAAACACGATTTTGCAATCAAGCTTTGATACCACTGTTAGGGAATCCCTAGTGCATGAGCAGCGGAAATACAAGGATTCCCATAGGATTTGCAAAGCGTCGTATTTCAAAGCATAAGACAAACACAAAAAATATTGTGTTTTAGGATTACCTCTTAAGGAAAATCGAATCGAAGCAGTCATAGTCTTGTCCTTTAGGAGTCCACACGAGTACTCCCACCAGAAATGCTATTCCTTCCAAATGCTAGTTTGACGGCGTGTGGCTTTTGCAACTTTTACGTATTTTGTGTCTCTTTTGGTTAGCCGCCTATAAGCATCTTATGCTCTATTTATAGGCTTAGGTTTGACCTAATTTGCCCTCTAAAGAGTGGGCTCCTTACTCATTCTAAATGAGTTAGGCCTAATAGTTTTATTTTAGTCCAACTAAAATAAAAAGCTATTTTCTGATGGGCTTACCCTATGTGTGTGACCCTATAGGTAAAATACTCAGTTATATTAATAATAAACTATTTTATTATTAATATAAAATAAGAACGGCATCTAGCAATGCATTATTATGTCTGAATATTATTTATTATCAACATAACCTATAAGTGATAATTATTTTATATGTTTGTGCCTTTTGTCATGATATCCTAATTGGGCCCAAGGCATGGTCGCGTCATGCTTGTACAGTCCAATTTATCTTACTTGATACTAGAGTAGACTTTATCTGAATAAATATCTAATATTTATTCTTTCTAGCATGGCCATACATTTCCTTAATCTCACTCCATCAAGTGGCCTATAGGTATCACTCCTGTGATATAGGAGAGACAAATCCCATCTACATCACTCACATCCCTCTGCATAATTTGTTTATTGCCTAACCACAACCTTTATAGTCCTTTTGTTACAGAAGACATTTGATTGTATTAAAACAACAAACTCTTTATGTAGGAATCGTAGTGACTTCAGGTCAAAGGACTACATATACCATTATCACATTGAGAATCGTTTATGACATTCATGTAACGATCCATGCAATGTTCTCATGGTGGGTCTGTCCAGTACATCATTACTCTTAATGTGTACCCGTGTGAAGACTTGATATCATTTATATACATGATCTGTGAGATCAGATCATCAGTATACTCACACACTAGTCTTAATGTATTTACATGTCCCCACGTAAATACTTGACTAGGGATATTTTAGGAATAACTCATATGACCTATTACTCTAAGGATAAATAAAGGTTGTTAAACTATTTAACAAAAAATAACTTATGCAAAATGATGCGTCCTATATAGGCTTTTTGTGCATATTTCCAACATTACCAACAGGGCTGAAAGAATCAGAATTTTGGCTGGAAACAAGATGTTGAACCTTTGAACAGACCTCCAATAATTAGTTTCAACAATAACCATAACCTGATTAGAATGCTAGGCCAACAAGGATAAAAGATTCTATCCAACAATTGTTGCAATATATGTAAATGAATGAAGCCACACGAAATGTATCAGATTTGCAATTGGGAGGACAACTAGCAAATGAAGAAGCTGAAATAAAAAGTTTTGGTTTTTCTACCAATACCCAGAACCCAAGGGAACAATGTAAAGCTATTTTCACAAGAAGTGGTAAAATTATAGGAATTGATTGTAAAGAAATTTGTAAAGAGGGTGAAGAAAGTCAAAAAGAAGAGAATTAAAAAGAAAAAAGTGAAAAAGAAAAGAAAGTAAAAGAAAGTGATGAAAAAGGAAATAAAGAAAAAAAAGAAAAAAAGAAAAAATTAGTATTTGGGTCAGACACCTCCAGTCAAGGATCTGTCTTATCCTCATACCCCTTCAAGAAAGGATAAGGAAAGAGAGTACAAAAGATTCCTTGAGATTTTTAAGCAGTTATAAATAAACATTCCTTTCTTAGAGGCATTAGAACAAATGCTAACATACGCGAACTTTATGAAAGAACTGCTCATAAAGAAGAGGTGGTATAATGAAGAGATTGTGGAGCTTGAACCAGGTTGTAGCGTCATCTTACAATACAACATTACCAAAAAAGTCAAAAAACCCTGGAAGTTTTACCATTCATGTTTCCATTGGATGTGTGAATATTGGAAAGGCGTTATTAGATCTAGGGGCTAGAATCAACTTAATGCCCTTAAGTATGATGAAGCGTATTAGTGATCTTGATCCACAAAGAACGAAGATGACTTTACAACTAGCAGACCGCTTTAATCAAAAGACCCTATGGAATAGTGGAAGATGTGCTTGTGAAGGTGGACAAGTTCTACTTCCCTATTGATTTCATGGTATTAGACATGGAGGAGGATACTGAAGCCCCTTAATTCTTGGAAGACCATTTATGAAGACTGCTAGAGTGTTGATTGATATGGACAATGGAAAACTTACAGTCAGAGTGCATGATGAAGAGGTAAATTTTGATGTTTTTAAAGTAATTAAACATCCTAACCTAAAACAAGAATGTTTCTGTATCAAAAGGTATGTCTTATTCTCAACCTTCAAATAAATTATTGATTAACTATGTGGAATGTTTAAATGAGGAAGAGGAAAGACAGATAGACAGGTGTTTGGAAGAACTAGAAAGAGGGAAAAACGTTTCCTTCGAATCTAGAGAGATTGAGGAACTCCAAGAGACGCCTGTTAAAAAATTCTAGAGACCAGAACTCAAAGTGTTGTCGTCGCACCTCAAGTATATCTTTCTAAAGGAAGGTAATCTTAAACCAGTCATTATTAGTAATTTACTAACTAAAACAGAAGAAGCAAGGCTAGTAGAGCTGCTGAAGAAAAATCAGGAAGCAATTGGATGGACACTTGAAGATTTAAAAGTTATAAGTCCATCATATTGCATAACATTAGAAGATGATTTTAAGCTTATAGCCCAACCTCAAAGATGCCTCAATCCCACCATGAAAGAGATAACAAAAAAGGAGGTTCTAAAATTGTTGGAAGCATCTATCCTATTTCTGATAGTGCATGGGTAAGCCCAGTCCAAGTGGTACCAGAGAAGGGAGGTATGATAGTAATTGTAATTATAAATGATAAAAATGAATTAATTCCTACAAGAACTATCACCAGTGTAACATCCTAAATTTTAAAATAGAGAATTAATTTAATGAGATAAATATTGAATAATTGAATATGAACTATTTAATGCCCCAAAATATTGGAAAATAATTTAATTAAGATTTACAGAGACTGTTAGTGATTTATTGAGATCGGATAAGCAGAAAACTAACCCGAATAAAATATGGGTGTCAGACAAAGTATCTTTGATTTAGATGCCGTTGGTCAGGACTGTAGATAATATTATTGGGAATCCGAATGTGTATTCGGAATAATTTTTAGAATAAGTATTGAGCCCGAACAGGGATCCTGTTTATCTTAAAACGGAGAAAATTTAAATAATGGGCCAAACTAAAAACTTAATTCCTTATTCTCCTCTCATTTCTCACATTGGCTCTCCTTATTCTCCTAAGGCAAATACTCTCTTCTTCTCCTTCATTCTTTTTTCTTCTCCTTAGAAAAACTAAGTAAGTGGTGTGCCCATTCTTCTCCTCCATTTTTGTTTTCTCTAAGCTTGAAGAAGGTGACATTGATTTGAAGCTCTCCTTCCTTCTCCCTCAATTTTCATCACCCATCTTTCTCCTTCTAAAGGTCATTGTTGTGTATTGGTAGAGGTAAGTTTCTCTCCTTTTTCTTTGAGCTCATGCCCTAGGTTTTGGGTTTTTAAGGTTTGAGTGAGTAATAAAGGTGTATGGTTGTTGAGAGAAGCATTTAATATGGAAACCCTAAGGTGGGGGTGGTCTTAAATGTAAGCTTGATGGACCATTAATAGGGTACACGAAAATGGTATTAGAGAATGATGAATATTGATGTGTATTTATGATATGGGTGGGTTTTCACAAAACCCTAACTTATGATTTTGGGAGAAATGTGTAATGTAGAAGGGGTTAGTATTTATTGGTGAAAGAAGTGTTATAAATGATGAGGTAGTGGCATTTAATGATGATTTATAATGCTGGTTAGAAGTCATAAATGGAAAACTCACCAAGGTGTTGGTGGGAAATTAAAGTATGTGGTGACCTAATAAATGGGGTTATTATATTGGTAATAATGGATGGTGATTTAAGGGAAGGAATTCCCGAAGCCTAAATGGGCAAATGAATGAAACCTATAAATAGCCTCTACATGATGAGAACCATGTGTACATATATGTGTATGTATGTTGAAATGGTGTTTGAATGAATGATTGATGTGGTCTTATAATTGATTGGTGTAGGATTGGATAACACTTGTGAGGTGGGAACATCGAACCCGGAAGTCTACTTCTCTTAAGGTAGGAGATGGGTATATTTTCTAAATGCATGACAACTTGTATGATGATAATGTATGTGTTGATGTAATGTGGCATGTTTTCTTGAATAGATGTAGTATCATGTGTATGTGATGTGAAATTGAGTAAGGTCCTTCTAGTGATTGAGTGTGGGATAAGACCTTAATGAAGTTATAAGTGGTATAATGTGTGATGACATGTTATGGATTCCATGTGTGGTTTGATGAATACCTGAAGTCCTTGGCTATAACGATTCTTGAATACTATGATTGAAATGTATATATATGTTTGATTATGTGGAATTAACATTGTAATTGAGTATGAGTGTACCCTAGATGAGAGGGTGAGATAATCCATATGAGGCTGAGGCATGCATGAGCATTTTTGCATGCATAGCATGGCATGTATATCATAATGATGTTGATAAGTGCTTGTGATCACTTGATGTTTAGAATATAAAACGGCTTCCGAGTTCCTGTGATTATTGGACTGGTGGTTGCGATCACCTGGTATTTGAAATGAAAAGCCCTGCGGGACCATTGAGATTGAATGCCCATGGTTGCGATCATGAAGCAGGAGTACCCCTTACGAGGCGGGAAACCATTATGAATTGTTGGACGTGGTTGCGATCATGAGAAAGCACCTTGCGAGGCTGCTAGAGGGAACCAATGAGAATGATTGAATAATTTGGGTGGTTGCGATCACCTGATGGAATGAAATCGGATCCGTGCATATGCATTCTTAAACACCAGCATGTGCATTAGCCATAGAAGCATGGCATGGTGATAAGTGCTTTATAGTACAATAAATTAGATCCAGTTTGCTTAGAATTTTTATCATTATCCACTGTATTTCCTTTATTTATTACGATTTTTGCTTTCTTTCCACTCTATTCTACTTGGGTATGTTATTTTGCAGAAATTAAGGCAATAAAGGGTCAAAAACAAGAGAAAAACGACCATAAAATGATAAAGAAACAAGAAGAACAAGCCCAAAGAAGAAAGAACTCTCTTTTTATGCTGAATTCCGACTCAGAATGTTGAAATCCGACTCAAAATGACCAAATCCGAGTAGAATGACTCAGAATGGAGCTTTTCCGAGTGGATATTCACTGTTGGAGCAGAATTTGAGTGGAAAGTTCCCTGTCAAAGCCATTCCAAGTGATAAATGGCTGACTCTGTTGGAAGTTCAACGCTGAAAAAAAATGTCCCTGTTAGAGGTAAATCCGAGTAGAAGCTGTCCGAATGCAACCATTCTGAGTGAAAAAAGGGACTGACCTTCAATAAAAACTGCCTAAAGCTAATTCCGAGTGAAGGGATGCTGACTGAAGTAGATCTAACCAAGGAACAAGAACTTTTCTGGGCAAAAAGCTGTTCCGAGTGAGTTGATTCTGAGTAGAAGAGGCCACTGAATGAATGTGTTGAATAAGGAGGAACCCGAGTGGTTTCATTTAGAGAAAATGGCATTCTCAAGCAGAACAAAGCATTTCCGAGTAGTGTCTTAGCAAGCAAGGAAAAATCCGACCGGAAATGAATCACACTCGGGCAGACTCTCAAGTTTCACACTGAGTTAGAAGTCTCCAAGGAAGACATCCGAGTGAGTTGGGGCAGAAAGCTGAATTTCTGAGCAAAGCAAGGCTCAGACATGAAAAGAATTCTATCAGCCAGATTCCAGTCTTTTAAGTCCAAATTTCTGAGTGAAAGGTATATCCGAGTGAGTTGATTGACGACTGAAGTCAATTCTGAGTGGAAATCAACTCGGACTTCCGAGTGAAGATGTGATTTTATCATTTGAATGAGTAAAGGAAGGTGTCCGAGTGAATTCCTGAGATATCCGAGCAAGATCTCTCTGAGTGGTTCAATTCTAGAGACATAGCCGAGTGAAACAGTGAAAGAAGACTTCCCAATCCTGAGTGAGCCACTTTCCAGTCGGTTCCGAGCCACCTTTTAATCAGTTCCAAGTGAATCACTTTTCACTCGGTTCCGATTCAGTCTTCAATCGGTTCCGAAGGAATAAAGTAATCGGAGTTGCTTTGCTCGTCTCCTCACAGCAACTTCAAAGCAACTCAACACCGACCAGTTTTCTCCTAAACACCGTCCCATTTCCTCTCTTCTATCCGCTGTCCCTTTCCTCTCCATCAATTCCACACCGTCCAGCCCACAACGTCTAGTCTCTTCACCACCAACACACACGGACTCTCCATCAACACTCTCTTCTCCACACCAACACCGTCCCATCTACTTTAAACACCGGCTCCATCCACAACACCGTCCAGCAATACTCCTCTCCACACCGTCCAGCAACTCCACTGTCCCTCAAACCACAACACCGGCCCCCTCAAATCAACACCGCCCAGCAACCCACTCAACATAACACCGTCCAGATCTCCATCCAACAGCAAGCTACAAAACCGTCCAACCTCCCAGTAAGCTGTCACTCGGTCTTGTGGAATTCCAGCACCTTTCCTCTTGGAATTTGTCCAGCTGAATAAATCCAAGCACCGAATTATTGGAAATATTAAAATAATGCAATTTGGCACAGATGGAACTCACATGCACCGAAAGTTTCTTCCACTTGCAATTACAACGTGTTTTCATTAGCTGGATTCCTCCATTCCTTTGCCTATAAATGCAGGAGCAAGTGAAATCAATTAGCATTACTTGAATTCAATTCCTTTTCTCTCTTTTCTTTCTTTCGTTCATTTGTTTTCTTCTTCCGTCCTTTTCTTTTCTTTCTTTCTTTTTCTTCATTTTTCCTCTTCGTTCTTTTTTCTTTCTTTTTCATTTTCTTTCTCTTTTTATTTTCTTTTTCTTTATTTTATTTTAAGAGTTGTGAATTTTAAAAGTGAGTTATTTAAATTTGTAATTGGTGGAGGAATATTGCAACAAGGAATTACAGTGGTAAATTATTTTGAGCTTTTGGAGAAACCCGTAAGTCTTTATTTTTACCATGTCTTGTATGTTTTATTTTTCCATTATTTATATGAATTTGAATTATTTTATGAGTAGCTAAATTAATTATCTTGGGATAAAGGGGGTATGATAATATTTTATTGTTAATATTATTTTGACTTGGAATTAAATAAATTTATATTTTTCATTTAGTTTAAAAAATGCTCAATGCTTTTAGTGATTCCTAACAAGAACCTAAATGATAAAACTGTATACTTGCAGGTATATTAGTAAGTTTAGGTAATAAATAGAATCGAGAGATTTATTTTTACCGGAAAGCTTTGAACTAAACCTAAGATTTTTAAAATGCTTTTTGTGACCTCGGTAAAACCGTGAAAGTAATCAAAATTCTTTTGAGGAAATAAAAGGGATTTTCATAAAACGATAATGGGCCTTTTTGAGGATTAAGCAGCGCTTTCCATAGGTTAGTGAACTGTTCTTTACTGGGGGTGTAAAAGTATGGTTGATGAACAATTCAAAATGTACATGAATGTAAGTCTGATACAAGGACGTGTAATACAGATGCGAATACGGAGTGTCCTTGTATACTGGGCGGAGTATAGCCCTCACTATGGCGGTATAATAGTCCGCCTGAAGTTGTCTTCCTTGCCTTGACACAATTGGTGGTGGTACCTGCAATTATTCTCCGACGCTCAAGTCAGTATTATGAAATACTGTAAGACTTAGAAAGCAAATCTGAGAGAATTGTGCAAGTAAAAGTGTAAGGTTCAGAATTGAGGGGGGATCCCCATTTACCTTTTTGCTGAGGTTTATATACCTGTTACTGGTGCTCCATTATTGGTAGGACCCGTTCCTTGTTTTCTGGCATAATGCAAGAAAGGTAGTGGGTCCCTGTGTCGTTCACGAGCACCATCGCTGTAGTGGGTATTTCCACTTGCTTGGAAAGCGTTGATGCCTTATTATTTTATTCATTGTTCCCTTTTATGCGTGACAGCGTGATTCCCATTTTCAACCTCTCAAGACAGAGTCAATCTCGTGCCGGGGTTATAAGTATGGGCTCGCTACGCAATATAGGAAATTCAATATTCCGCCTATGGCTTGGCGGAGTAGTATGCATTGGAAATACTTTGTGCATGTGTATAAGATATTCAATATTTTCCACCTTGGCGGAGTAATAAGCTTTGGCGGAGTAACGTGCCTTGGCGGAGTTACGTGCCCTGGCGGAGTTACATGCCATGGCGGAGTAACGTGCTTTGGCGGTATGTACTCCGTATAAAAGTAATTATAAGGTATTTGAGACGTACTTCTCCTGTTCAAAATGTTGATCTGGCAAAGCATTAAAACCATGCTTTTGGGGACCGGTGTTGGGACCGGATCATATGCCCCCTAGCTTGTTATAGTGACTGACGAAGTTACTTTAATAAGCTATAACACTTTTAGCTTTTATAGGCATGGGCTTAGGCGGCGTTTGCTAGTTCAGGATTTACGGACAAGTGTTTTCATGCATTTATTGCTTTTGTCTTTACTTGCCACGCCTGTCATTAAAGCACCTTGAAACCACGTTTTGCCGCTTCAATATCTCATTGCCACGTATGCCCTCGTAACGATTGCCATTCCAATGATGGGACATAAATGCGTGGGATGGCAGTTGAAATACGTTTTCGAGGTTATTACCATGGGCCTTGGATTTTTGAAAATGCGGCCCAGGAAATACCTGCCCTTAGATTTATCTATCAGTTTCAGAATCAAAAGAATCGTCAGTGAGATTCATCCAATGGCTGTAAACACATCTTTGAAGTTTTTGAGGTTCCGCTTATTTCCCCCCAAGCCATGCCTATAAATAGGTAAACTCTTGGGAGAGGAAATGTTTTGCTTCATCCTCTTCTCTGCACTTTCGTATTAGAACTGCCTTTTGAACGTTGCTTTCTTGCGAGTCGTTTGTTGTTGCAGTTCTTCAGTTCTTCAGAAATTTAAGGTAACTTTCTTCTTTCTCTGTTTTCTGCTTTTATTCTCATTGGGTTGGTTCTGTTTTCTTTATATGTGCGTTTATTGAAGCGAGGATGAGAGGAAAAAAGTCAGAGTCATGGTTTCTGTCCGTCCCATGTTTTCAGATATTGAGAGTGAAGATGAGGCTTTCTATACTGGGAGGGATTCGACGTTTTACAGCAGCATGGAGTATTTTAGTAATGCTGTACATTCGTTTGTATCAGGAGGTATTTCCCACACACAAGTGATAACGATGGCAGAATGTCAGAATGTTGTGTTGCATGGATTGGACTGGAACAAGACGCTTGAGACTGACCCCTATTGTTGGGTTGAGGAAGATGTTAAAGATGCTTCCTCTCGTCATGCAACAACGAGTGGAGGGGTGATGGAGTTGTCTGTGCCAATTTGGAAGGATGAACGGTATGAAAAGAGGTTCATCATTCGTTTGCCCAAGACGTTCGAACGTATATGCCATCGTCCTCAAAATGAGCGTACCATATATATGTATGATATTTTATTTACCCAGTTGGGGGTGCGCTTTCCACTGAATAGATTCCAGATGGGCGTACTTAGATTCTTGGATTGCGCCCCTTCTCAGCTGCACCCTAATGGTTGGGGGATAGTTTGCAGCTTCGAGGTACTGGCTGAACATTTGGAGTTTACGCCCACTGTGGCGTTGTTCTTTGCCTTCTGCCGCATCATGAGGAGAGTGAATGTGAAAACTGGCGGCATGGGCTTTGTAACCCTTCGGGCGGAGCCGAAGATTTTAAATTTCAAGGGGTTTGCTGACTCCGCCAAGGAAGGCGGACTTCACTTTAGGATGAGCTTTGTGAAGGTTTCTGTTAGGAAGGACAAGCCCGTCTTCTGGCGGAATAAGGAGGGAATTGATAAATTCCCAGTAGCGTGGACGCATGAGCACTTCCTCCTGACTAAACAAGCGTATGAAGTTGAGGAGAGTGCTTTATCAGCTGCTTCTGTGGAAGTACTCCGGACGTTGAAGGAGTACAACTCCGTCCATAAGCTGATTCTGTGTCGAAGGCTGCTTGGGCGGGATGCTCAGGGATACTTAAGTAATATTTTATCATTATCAATTCCCATGTTGATTGAATATTACTTCTAACTTTTCCTGCATCTTCTAACCGTATTCATATATGTTATTTTGCAGGAGAGATCGCCGAATTCCCTGGGATGGATCACATCAAGCAGATTCGCATGAGTCGCAAGGAAATTGACGCAGAGAACAACGTCCAGCCTAGGAGGAATTTGGCTACTGCTCTGACAAAGACTCTTTCTTTCCCTGTATCCACTAATATAGTGACTTTGGAGGGTGGTGCGGGGTCCTCAACAGTTGATGTTGAAAGGCGTTCTAAAAAACGCCAAGAACCAGAAGCTGTTGAGGTAGAGGAAGAGGAAGTGGATCCCCAACCCTTGCTAAAGAAGAAGAACAAGGGCAAGAAGAAGATAGGGGAAGGAGCATCAGCTGATGCTGCTATTAATGTGGAAGAGATTCAAGAGATACCTGTTGTGGGTATTGCTGCTGATGTGGGTGGTGTGGAAGGCGCCCTTGAAGAAGGTGTCGTGGGGGAAGAGGCGGAGGGAATTCAAGCTTCTCCAATCCACCCAGCTGAGAGTCCCACCCTGGACTTGGCTACTCGAGGGACACCAGTTTTCCTTATTGATGTTCCAGGGGAGTCATCCAGGTGATCCGTCTCTTTGCCTCTGGCGGGATCTCGACTGAATCCTTTTTTGTATTTTACAAATAAAGGATCCCGCCAGTCGGAGAGGCGTGATCCGGACTTCATCCTCCGCCTCGACATCGACTTTGAAGAGATTCCAGACGCTGCTGCAGCTGCAAGGTGGCACCTCGTAGAAATTGATGGTTTCCTTGCCTCTGTGCCACGCATCGCTGAAGTTGCTGTAGAGGCCGCCATGTTTCAAGAATCGTTTCATGAATCTGTAGAAAAGATACGCAGCTTGGAGCACGACAACGAACAGCTGTCAGAGGTGATCAAGGCCAAAGATAAACACCTTGACACCGCCGACTCTGATATAAAGAAGCTTGAGGAGGAGATGGCTCGAGTGAGAGCTGATAAAGTCTTGCTGGAAAAGCAAGTTTATGGCTTGAAGGAGCAGAATGTAAAACTGGGCGAAGAGGTGGGCGGACTATCCCAGGTGAAGGCTGATAATGTTTTGCTGAAACAACAAATTTTAGATCTGAATCAGCAGAACAAAGAACTGGGCGAAGGTGTGAGCGAACTTCAGCAGAGGTTGGTTTCCTTTGAAATAAATAAGACCGTTGCTGAAGGCGCCTGGGCGGCGGAGTTGGACCAAACAGCCATTGCATACAGTAACCTTGAAAAACAGGTTCAAGAGCTACAAGTTGAAAAAGCCACTTCAGATGCTACCAGTAAGAGGCTTGATAAGGAGTTACAATCTGCCTTGGATGCAGCTGAGGCGGCAATTGATGATGCTTTCAGCATGGCTGTTCGCCAACTCCGTCATCGCAACCCAGGCGTTGCTCTCAACACTGCAGGTATTCATCCTTACTATGAATTCATCAATGGTGAACTGATGGTGCCTGTTCAGGGGGGTCATGTTCCTGCGCCCAATGTAGAGTATGTCCTGGCGGACCTGCCCCCTCGCAAAGTTTATCCAAGCCTAGTGAAAGTCAGCCCAGCTCCGCCCAACAAGAGGGGGTGCCATCCGAGCCTTGAAGACTAGCTCCGGAGTCCGTTTGCAAGTTTTGTTTTTCTTTGAATTTTAATGATATTGCCTTGTTCCAGGATAGGCTCTGGATCTTTATCAACTTTTGACAATATTCAATAAAATATATTTTCTGTAAGTCTATACTTGTTCATATAAACACTGTCTGAGTCCGTCGAATTTATGCCTTGTAAAACGATATTAAGAAGGCAGCGTAATCATTTGAGGACTTAATGAAATACGACTAAGTATAATGAGGCGGAATAACCCCTTTAGGAATTTGGTGAAGTAAAATTCAGCAATGAGGCGGGATAGCCTCTAAGGAATTTCAATGAAGTGAACTCTGTAAGGAGGCGGAGTAGCCTCTTAAGAATTTCAATGAAGTAAATTCTGTAATGAGGTGTAGTAGCCTCTTAGGAATTTCATTGAAGTGAATTCTGTAAGGAGGCGGAGTAGCCTCTTAAGAATTTCAATGAAGTAAATTCTGTAATGAGGCGTAGTAGCCTCTTGGGAATTTCATTGAAGTGAATTCTGTAAGGAGGCGGAGTAGCCTCTTAAGAATTTCAATGAAGTAAATTCAATAATGAGGTGTAGTAGTGATAAGTGTTTTATAACACAATAAATTAGATTTAGTTTACTTAGGATTTTAATCATTATGCACTGTATTTCCTTTATTTATTGTGATTTTTGCTTTCTTTCTACTGTATTCTACTCGGGTACTTTTATTTTGCAGAAATTAATAGATTTGGAATTATTGATGATCCATTTTTAGAATGAATGAATATAAATGGAAAATGGATTCAAGAACCCAAAAAGATGATCAAAGTGTCAAAGGATGAAAACAATCAAGAACCATGAGCTATACTGTCCAAAACGCCTCAAAAATGCAAGAAAACACTTCCAGGAAAGGGTAGGAATCGATTCACCCTTACAGGAATCGATTCCCATGTGAAACATAAGCTAGGAATCGATTCAAGGCTGTTGGGAATCGATTCATAGGGCTGGGAATCGATTCCCCCCTTATAGGAATCGATTCATTGAGGTTTGGAAGGCTGGGAATCGATTCATGAAGGCCAGGAATCGATTCATCATGCTGGGAATCGATTCCCACCTTTAGGAATCGATTCACACGCTGTTTTGAAGGCAAAAATCAACTGGAGGAATCGATTCATCAGTGAAATCATGCGCCGAATTATTGGAAACAACAAAAATACGCAAATTGGAGACAACTGGAATAGCTGGAAATCACATGCACCGAAAGTTTCCAACTTGCAACGCGTTTTCTTAGCTGGCTTCCTCCCTTCCTTCGCCTATAAAAGGAGAAGCAATCCAAGCAGAGAAAGCATTCAAAAATCCATATCAGAATCCCATTCTTCATCAGCTTCATTCCTTTTCTTTTCTTTCTCTTTCGTTTTCTTTCTCTGTTTTATTTTCTTTCTCTTTTTATTTTCTTTTTCTTTCTTTTATTTTGTGTAAGAGTTGTGAGGATTGTGAAATTGAGTGTTCCAATTTGTAATTGGTGAAGGAATATTGCAACCAGGAAATACAGTGGTAAATTATTCTGAGCTTTTGGAGAAACCCGTAAGTCTTTATTTTTTACCATGTCTTGTATGTTTTATTTTTCCATCATGTGTATGAATTTGAATCCTTTCATGAGTAGCTAAATTAATTATCTTGGGATGAAGGGGGTATAATAATATTTTATTTTAATGTTATTTTGACTTGGAATTAAATAAATTTCTGTTTTCCATTTAGTTCAATTATGCTTAATGCTTTTAGTAATTCCTAACAAGAACCTAAATGATAAAACTGTATACTTACGGGTATATTAGTAAGTTTAGGTAATAAATAGAATCGAGAGATTTATTTTTACCAGAAAGCTTTGAACTAAACCTAAGACTTTTGAAATGCTTTTTGTGACCTCGGTAAAACCGTGAAAGTAATCAAAATTCTTTTGAGGAAATAAAAGGGATTTTCATAAAACGATAATGGGCCTTTCTGAGGATTAAGCAGCGCTTTCCATAGGTTAGGTACATTAATAGGATTCCGAGAGGAACATATTAATTAGCTTTTGGAAAATTCGCCTTGGAAAACTTAAATTGATTCTTATTTATGAAAAGTTAAAATTCATTAAACATAAAATAGAGTCTTAATCCCCCGAAATCCCAAGATATTCTCAACTCTGATTTTTAAGTGTCAAGTAAATTTTATTTTTATTCGTATTCTGTGCAACTTTAATTTGTGCTTTATTTTATAAAAACCTTAAAAACTAATTGTGTGGATAATTAAATTTCAATATGCTGGTACTTTGAACACAGTCCCTGTGGAGAACGATAATCTTTTATATTACGCGACATAACCCGTGCGCTTGCGGGCCCTGTCAAGTTTTTGGCGCCGTTGCCGGGGACTGTTGTCCCTCAAATATCGGCAATATTGAAATTCGATTAGATCATACTTGTTAATATTTTTATTGTTATTTTTATTTTTATTTTCTTTGTAATTTTGTATTTTGTTCTATATTCTGTGTATCTGTTTTATTTTTGTAATTGTTTGTTTTATTTGTCATTTATTTTCTATTTATGCGACGAAGCCGTAGTGTCGATCTAAACTTAGGATTTGACCCTGAGATAGAACGTACCCTTAGAGCTTTGAGAAAACAACAAAAACAACAAAAAGAACAAAAAGAAAAACAAATGGCAGACCAACACAGACCCTTAAGAGATTTTGCAGCTCCAAGCACTAATGGGAGAGGATCTAGTATTCTTAGACCCACAGTGGAGGCTAACAATTTTGAATTGAAGCCTTCACTACTCTCAATGGTTCAACAGAACCAATTCGGAGGTTTACCCTCTGAAGATCCAAACCTTCACCTTCAAATCTTTCTTGAATACTGTGACACCCTGAAGATGAACGGAGCCACCAATGATGCCATTCGCTTAAGACTTTTCCCTTTCTCCTTAAGAGATAAAGCAAGGGCGTGGTTATACTCTCTTACTGAAGGATCCATCACGACTTGGGAACAATTGTCCAGTGCTTTTATCAATAAATGGTACCCAAGGAACAAGACTGATGTGCTGAGAAAACAAATCATCAATTTTTCACAAAAAGATGATGAATCCTTGTATGAAGCCTGGGAAAGATACAGAGAATTGCTAAGAGAATGTCCTCACTATGGGATAGAAAGGTGGTTGACAATCCATATTTTCTATAATGGACTAACTTCCACACAAAAGATCTCTTTAGATGCTGCAGCTGGAGGAGCCTTCATGAGTAAAAATGTTGATGAAGCTGAGAACCTGATCGAGGAAATAGCTCAAAACACTCACCAATGGAACTCTGAGAGAGGATTATGTTCTAAAACACCAGGTAAGTACTCTGTTGATGCTCTTTCCCTACTATCGGCCAAAGTTGAAGCATTAACATTAAAACTTGATAAAATAGGGTCAACAGGTGCTACTAATATTGTTTGTGAAGTTTGTGGTGTTTTAGGACATGGAGCTACAAACTGCCACTTAGCTATGACCCCTAATCAAGAACAAGAAATGCATCAGGTGGACGCTATTGGAAACTATGGTGGAAACTATCAAGGTAACTATAGACCTCCACAAGGTCCACCTGGCTTTCAAAATAGGCCACCTCAATTCCAAAGTAACTACAAACCTCAACAAGGAACCTATATTCCACAAAAATCAAAGCTAGAATCCTTGATGGAGACATTTGTAGCTACTCAACTTAAACAAAATGATGAATTCTCTGATGCAATAAAAAACTTGGCTTCAAAAGTGGACTCTCTTGCCACTCACAACAAAATACTGGAAAATCAAATTGCCCAACAAGCCTCCTATTCTCAAAGAGCACCGGGAACATTTCCTGGGAAACCAGAGGCTGGACCATCTAACCAAACCATGGCTGTCACTCTTAGGAGTGGTACTCAATACGATGGGCCAGTTGACAAGACAAAAAAGGAGGAAAAGAAAGTCGATGAATCTTTATCTCATCCAGTAATTGAAGAAGAGAAACCACACGAAAAGAAGGAGGAGGTTAAGCCATATCAACCTCCCATTCCATTTCCTCAGCGCTTAGCCAAAGCAAAGTTGGACAAATAATTTGGTAAGTTCCTTGATGTTTTAAAGAAATTGTATATTAATATTCCTTTTACAGATGCTTTGCAGCAAATGCCTACATATGCAAAGTTCTTGAAGGACATTCTGTCCAACAAAAGAAGACTGGAGGAAGATGGTACAGTTGCACTTACTGAAGAGTGCAGTGCTCTAATTCAAAAGAAACTTCCACCCAAGCTCCAAGATCCAGGTAGTTTCTCTATTCCTTGCACGATTGGTGACATGAATATAGATAAAGCATTGTGTGATTTAGGAGCAAGTGTGAGTTTAATGCCATTATCTGTTGCTAAAAAGTTAGGATTGGGTGAACTAAAACCTACTAGGATGTCTTTACATTTGGCTGATAGATCTGTAAAATATCCTGTAGGAATTTTAGAGGATGTTCCTATTAAGATAGGAAAATTTTTTATACCTGCTGACTTTGTTGTGCTTGAAATGGACGAAGATTCTTTGATTCCTATTATTTTAGGCAGACCATTTTTAGCAACTGCAGGTGCTGTGATTGATGTCAAGAATGGTAAGTTGTCTCTAACTGTTGGAGACCAAAAGGTTGATTTCAACTTGAAAAATGTTTTAGAAAAACCTTATAATGATGTTTGCTGTACTGTGGATTTTGTCGAACAAGTGGTAAAGGAATCAACCCTTCCTAATGACCCACTTGAAACTATTTTCATGATTGAGTCAACAGAAACATTTGATTGCTCTGAGGCCCCACTAAAACATGATACTGAGGTCATAGGTAACAAAGTGGTAAGCCCCAATGTGGAATTAAAACCTTTACCAGCTTCATTAAGGTATGAGTTTCTTGGCCCTAATTCCACATATCCTGTGATTATCAATGCTGAATTGAATCCATCTGAAACTGAAAAACTTTTGAAACAACTTAGGTTGTATAGAAAGGTAATAGGTTATACAATGGATGATATCAAAGGGATTAGCCCTTCTCTTTGTATGCACAGGATTACTGTAGAAGATGAAAGTAGGCCCACAGTAGAACCACTTAGGAGATTAAATCCTAAAATGCAAGAAGTGGTTAAAAAGGAAATTTTAAAATTGCTTGATGCTGGAGTCATATATCCTGTTGATAGTAGTAAATGGGTAAGTCCTGTCCATGTGGTGCCTAAAAAGGGGGGAATAACTGTGATTGAAAATGATAAACATAACTTGATTCCTACTAGGATTGTCTCTGGTTGGCGCATGTGCATTGATTATAGGAAGTTAAATAGCGTCACAAAAAAAGATCATTTTCCCCTCCCTTTTATTGATCAGATGCTTGAAAGACTTGCGAAACACTCTTATTTCTGTTATTTGGATGGGTATTCAGGTTTTCATCAAATTCCCATTCATCCATCTGATCAAGAAAAGACTACCTTCACTTGCCCTTATGGGACTTATGCTTACAGACGTATGCCTTTTGGTTTATGTAATGCACCTGCGACTTTTCAAAGGTGTATGCAAGCAATTTTTTCTGATCTTATTGAAAATGTGATGGAAGTCTTTATGGATGATTTTTCAGTGCATGGTTTGGATTTTGATAATTGTTTAACAAATTTGTGCCAAGTCTTGCAGCGTTGTGAAGAAACCAATTTGGTTCTAAATTGGGAAAAATGTCATTTCATGGTAAGAGAAGGCATAGTTCTTGGACACCTGGTGTCTGAGAGAGGTATAGAAGTTGATAAGGCTAAAGTGGAAGTAATTGAAAAATTACCTCCACCCACAAATGTGAAAGGTATTCGGAGTTTTCTTGGACATGCAGGGTTTTACCGTAGGTTCATTAAAGATTTCTCCAAGATCACAAAGCCTCTTACAACTCTTCTGGGTAAGGATGTGCCTTTCAATTTTAATTCATCTTGTATGGAAGCTTTTTGCAGGATTAAGCAAGCTCTAATCTCTGCCCCCATCGTACAACCACCTGATTGGAAACTCCCATTTGAGCTGATGTGCGATGCGAGTGATTACGCAGTGGGAGCTGTGTTGGGGCAAAGAAAGGATAAAAAGCTCCATGTAATTCATTATGCCAGCCGGACGCTAGATGATGCTCAGGTAAATTATGCCACAACTGAAAAAGAACTGTTAGCTATTGTCTTTGCTTTTGATAAATTTAGGTCTTATTTAGTAGGTTCACATGTTATTGTTTACACTGACCACTCTGCCATTAAGTATCTATTGAATAAAAAGGAAGCAAAGCCTAGATTAATTAGGTGGATTCTAATATTGCAAGAATTTGACTTGGAAATTAAGGACAAGAAGGGTACCGAGAACTTGGTCGCTGACCACCTATCTAGGTTGACATCTGAAAAAGAAGAAACAGATAATATTCCCATCAATGAATCTTTTCCAGATGAACAACTCTTGAATCTTAGTATCCAACGTGTTCCTTGGTATGCTGATTTTGTAAATTTTCTTGCATGTGGTATTTTACCTCCTGACCTTAGCTTTCAGCAAAGGAAAAAGTTTTATGCAGATGTCAAACATTATTATTGGGATGAACCCCTCCTATTCAAGCAATGTGCTGATGGTTTGATTCGAAGGTGCGTTTCACAAGATGAGGTCCATGATATTTTGAACCATTGTCATTCTCTTTCCTGTGGAGGGCACATGAGCACCTCCAAGACAGCAGCTAAAATATTGCAAGCTGGGTTCTATTGGCCACATATTTTTAAGGATATACGTAAGTATGTTCTAACTTGTGATGCGTGCCAAAGAACAGGTAACATTGGTAAGAGACATGAAATGCCATTGAATACCATTTTAGAAGTTGAATTGTTTGATGTATGGGGTATTGATTTTATGGGACCTTTTCCTTCCTCTTTTGGAAATCAGTTCATATTAGTAGCAGTTGACTATGTGTCAAAATGGGTGGAAGCCATTGCTTCACCCCATTCTGATGCTAAGACTGTTATTAAACTTTTCAAGAAAATAATATTTCCAAGGTTTGGGGTCCCAAAATGTGTTATAAGTGATGGAGGGTCTCATTTTATTGAGAAAACTTTTCAGACCCTTCTAAAGAAATATGGAGTTAAGCATAAGGTTGCTACACCTTATCACCCACAAACTAGTGGACAAGTTGAGGTATCCAATCGGGAAATTAAAAATATTCTACAAAAAGTGGTGAATACATCACGTAAGGATTGGTCTATTAAGTTAGATGATTCCTTATGGGCGTATCGGACCGCATACAAAACTCCCATTGGAACCACACCTTTTAAGCTAGTATATGGGAAGCCCTGTCATTTACCTGTTGAGCTAGAATATAAATCTTTTTGGGCTGTTAAAACTCTTAACTTTGATCATAAGGCTGCAGGTGAACAAAGATTGTTGGAATTAAATGAGCTTGAAGAACTCCGTCTAGATGCATACGAAAATGCCAGAATTTATAAAGAAAAAACCAAACAATGGCATGATCGTCACATCCAACGGAGAACATTTAATCCAGGTGATATGGTTTTACTATTTAATTCCAGACTGAAGCTTTTTCCAGGTAAACTGAGATCCCGATGGTCGGGACCATTCAAGGTGACAAAAGTCTTTCCCTTTGGAGCTGTCGAACTATGGAGCGAGAAATCTGGTGCATTTAGGGTAAATGGACAGAGAGTAAAACATTACTTCACCGGTCAACCAATACAACAAGCAAGTGACTTGGACTTGTTTGATGCTCCTGATGAGTAAATCCAAAGGGTGAGAAGTCTGGCTGAAGACTTAAAACTTAGCACTGATAGGGAGGTAACCCTATAAAAAGTTGTTGTTTTATTTTAAACTTTTATTCTAAAAAAAAAAAAAAAAAACAACTATGTCAGATGCTGGTTTGGGGTTATTACAGGTAAGTTTTCTTATCCTGTTATCATCCATTTTAACATTGAGGACAATGTCAAATTCTGGTTTGGGGTGGTAGGTAAGAAAACTTAACTGTTTTGTTTACGTTGTGTGATTGTCATTTTATTTTGCATGTGTGTTTTCCTTGATTTGTTTGTAATCTTGTAATTTACCATTTTTGCATGATAAATTTACTTTGAATACAAGGCTAAAGTATCTAAGGACCAAAATTTTGAGTAAAATTTTCAAAATTTGATTGTTTAAATGCCAAATCAATGCTTAAATGAACCTTATGTGATTAAAATTTTCTTTGAAAAGACTTTCCATGGTTAGACTTGAGCCAAAATGGGTTATCTATCAAATAAATTTTCAAAACCCATATTTTCTCGATTGAGTGAATCTCATAGTCATTAAATATTCTAGAACTTGTTTTTCAACCGATTCAAAATGGTTTTTGATTATATGTCTTAGGATGATAAAGGCACAATTAGGTCTTATTCTAAGCCTCAGAATTTTGTATAATTTGACCCCTAGTTGCCCCTTTTGAGCCTAAAAGTGAAAATTTTTTCTTTGAAACCTTTCATTGACTAATATTCTCTTAAATGGTGAAAAAGTTGGAAATTTAGTGGAGCAAAGAAATAAAAAAGGACTTAAGAAAAATATGTATTGAATGCAAAGAAAAGCAAGAAAAAGAAAAAGAAAATCAAAAGGATGATATTGAATGAATTCTAAAAAGTCCATAAAAGTTCAAAAATTTGCTCTGTTAAATTTATAATGGTGATTTGAATCATTCATGACTATTAAAGCCCTTTTGTATTCCATTTTTCTTGAAATTCCTACCTTGACAATACAACCCAAGGCCACATTACAACCTTTGAAAGACCTTTAGACTTTGACATATTTTCTATTTAAACTGTGGAGTTTCTGGTTTATTAACAAGCTTATGGTAATATTTTTTGACTATGATGATCTGAGTGATACACAAACCATGAAACACTTTGAGTGAAAATTGAGAGAAGAGTATCCTCTGTCTTGATAATGAAAATTGATTCACATAAGAAAATTAATATTGACATTTGAATAAATCTTTTTCTCTGTTTTGGATTCCTTAGTTTATTAAGCTTAGTGTTTTCTGTATTTTATCTTGTGAATATGGTGATTGCTTGAGGACAAGCAATGCTTTGGTTTGGGGTATTTTGATAAGTGTTTTATAACACAATAAATTAGATTTAGTTTACTTAGGATTTTAATCATTATGCACTGTATTTCCTTTATTTATTGTGATTTTTGCTTTCTTTCTACTGTATTCTACTCGGGTACTTTTATTTTGCAGAAATTAATAGATTTGGAATTATTGATGATCCATTTTTAGAATGAATGAATATAAATGGAAAATGGATTCAAGAACCCAAAAAGATGATCAAAGTGTCAAAGGATGAAAACAATCAAGAACCATGAGCTATACTGTCCAAAACGCCTCAAAAATGCAAGAAAACACTTCCAGGAAAGGGTAGGAATCGATTCACCCTTACAGGAATCGATTCCCATGTGAAACATAAGCTAGGAATCGATTCAAGGCTGTTGGGAATCGATTCATAGGGCTGGGAATCGATTCCCCCTTATAGGAATCGATTCATTGAGGTTTGGAAGGCTGGGAATCGATTCATGAAGGCCAGGAATCGATTCATCATGCTGGGAATCGATTCCCACCTTTAGGAATCGATTCACACGCTGTTTTGAAGGCAAAAATCAACTGGAGGAATCGATTCATCAGTGAAATCATGCGCCGAATTATTGGAAACAACAAAAATACGCAAATTGGAGACAACTGGAACAGTTGGAAATCACATGCACCGAAAGTTTCCAACTTGCAACGCGTTTTCTTAGCTGGCTTCCTCCCTTCCTTCGCCTATAAAAGGAGAAGCAATCCAAGCAGAGAAAGCATTCAAAAATCCAGATCAGAATCCCATTCTTCATCAGCTTCATTCCTTTTCTTTTCTTTCTCTTTCGTTTTCTTTCTCTGTTTTATTTTCTTTCTCTTTTTATTTTCTTTTTCTTTCTTTTATTTTGTGTAAGAGTTGTGAGGATTGTGAAATTGAGTGTTCCAATTTGTAATTGGTGAAGGAATATTGCAACCAGGAAATACAGTGGTAAATTATTCTGAGCTTTTGGAGAAACCCGTAAGTCTTTATTTTTTACCATGTCTTGTATGTTTTATTTTTCCATCATGTGTATGAATTTGAATCCTTTCATGAGTAGCTAAATTAATTATCTTGGGATGAAGGGGGTATAATAATATTTTATTTTAATGTTATTTTGACTTGGAATTAAATAAATTTCTGTTTTCCATTTAGTTCAATTATGCTTAATGCTTTTAGTAATTCCTAACAAGAACCTAAATGATAAAACTGTATACTTACGGGTATATTAGTAAGTTTAGGTAATAAATAGAATCGAGAGATTTATTTTTACCAGAAAGCTTTGAACTAAACCTAAGACTTTTGAAATGCTTTTTGTGACCTCGGTAAAACCGTGAAAGTAATCAAAATTCTTTTGAGGAAATAAAAGGGATTTTCATAAAACGATAATGGGCCTTTCTGAGGATTAAGCAGCGCTTTCCATAGGTTAGGTACATTAATAGGATTCCGAGAGGAACATATTAATTAGCTTTTGGAAAATTCGCCTTGGAAAACTTAAATTGATTCTTATTTATGAAAAGTTAAAATTCATTAAACATAAAATAGAGTCTTAATCCCCCGAAATCCCAAGATATTCTCAACTCTGATTTTTAAGTGTCAAGTAAATTTTATTTTTATTCGTATTCTGTGCAACTTTAATTTGTGCTTTATTTTATAAAAACCTTAAAAACTAATTGTGTGGATAATTAAATTTCAATATGCTGGTACTTTGAACACAGTCCCTGTGGAGAACGATAATCTTTTATATTACGCGACATAACCCGTGCGCTTGCGGGCCCTGTCAAGTAGCCTCTTAGGAATTTCATTGAAGTGAATTCTATAAGGAGGCGAAGTAGCCTCTTAAGAATTTCAGTGAAGTAAATTCTGTAATGAGGCGTAGTAGCCTCTTAGGAATTTCATTGAAGTGAATTCTGTAAGGAGGCGGAGTAGCCTCTTAAGAATTTCAATGAAGTAAATTCTGTAATGAGGCGTAGTAGCCTCATAGGAATTTCATTGAAGTGAATTCTGTAAGGAGGCGGAGTAGCCTCTTAAGAATTTCAATGAAGTATAATTCCGTAAGGAGGTGGAGTAGCCTCTTAGGAATTTCAATAAAGTATAATTCCGTAAGGAGGCGGAATAGCCTCTTAGGAATTTTAATAAAGTATAATTCTGTACGGAGGTGGAGTAGCCTCTTAGGAAGTTCAATAAAGTATAATTCCGTAAGGAGGCGGAGTAGCCTCTTAGGAATTTCAATGAAGTATAATTCTGTAAGTAGGCGGAGTAGCCTCTTAGGAATTTCAATGAAGCACAATTTTTACAAGTGTTGAACTTACTTGAACTTGTTGATAGTGCTTGAGTTTATTGATTATGTACTCCGTAAAATATTGGTAGTTAGGCGGAGCCAAGTTTTGGATGGAGTGTTCATCCTTTTGAATTTGGACTGGAGTGTATCTCCTGATCACGTGAAAATTGTTGAATCCAAGGTTGGTATGGTGCAGCATATAGCTGTGACACCAATCCTTTCTGCAGGAATTTGGCTGGACCTTGGAGCTAGTATGGTGTAGCATATAGCTGTGACACCAATTCTTTCCACAAGAAGCCTGTAGTACCTTGGGGTCGAAATGGTGCAGCATATAGCTGTGACACCGATTCCTTCCACAGGCAGCCTGCAGGACCTTGGGGTCGGTATGGTGCAGCATATAGCTGTGACACCAATCCTTTCCCCCCAAGGAGTTTTTTGTACCTTAGGGTCGGTATGGTGCAGCATATAGCTGTGACACCAATCCTTTCCCCCAAGGAGTTTTTTGTACCTTAGGGTCGGTATGGTGCAGCATATAGCTGTGACACCAATCCTTTCCCCCTAAGGAGTTTTTTGTACCTTAGGGTCGGTATGGTGCAACATATAGCTGTGACACCAATCCTTTCCCCCCAAGGAGTTTTTTGTACCTTAGGGTCGGTATGGTGCAGCATATAGCTGTGACACCAATCCTTTCCCCCCAAGGAGTTTTTTGTTGACTCCGTTTGTGAAGCTGTGTTGCATTTTGGTTGATCTTTATGGAAAAGAGTTATGCATCTATGCTTCAATTTTTGGAGCCGTTGTCTTATCTGCATGGGAACAAGTTCTGCCATGGATAATCAATTCAAAGTTAGAGTGAAGATTGAATGTAGGAAGGCATTTCATTAATAATGGAACTACATAAAGGGCTGAGTTGGGGTATGTCTCTTCGAAACCTTCTCAAGGAGAGTATATCTAGGAAGAACCTTGAGTTAGGAGGAAAAGATCATACCATATTACCCAACTAGCTATAATATATGCGTAAATTTAAAATGTTCCATTTATTCCTGACCGGAGTGCCATCTAAGTTCTCTAGGCGGTATGTTCCTTTGCCCAAAGCTTCGATGACTCGGTATGGACCTTCCCAGGTTGGTGCCAATTTGCCTTGGTGTGCAAATTTGTTGCCAATATTGGCCCTTCTCAGGACCAAATCTCCTTCTTTGAAACGGCGTTCAAAAATACGTGTGTTATACCATTTGGCGGCCTTTGCTTTGACAGCTTGGTCCCTCACGAAGGCTTCCTCTCTCAACTCCGCCAAAACCTCGAGTTCATGTGCGAGGTTCTGTTGATTGGCTTCTTCGTTGAAATGGAGGACTCGAGCTGAAGGGGCTGCCAATTCAATGGGGATGACAGCCTCAACTCCGTATGTCAGCCGATATGGAGATTCATTTATGGTGGAGTGAGGGGTTGTTCTGTATGCCCATAAAACGTGGCATAACTGATTTGCCCAATCTCCTTTTGCCTCACCAAGGCGTTTCTTAAGGCCTTTCAAGATTTCTCTGTTGGAAACTTCAGCTTGTCCATTGGTTTGAGGGTGTTCCACAGAAGAGAAAATCTGCGTAATGTTGAGATTTTCTAGGAGTTCAGTGAACTTGCGATCTGTGAACTGGGTGCCATTATCAGTGACTATGCATCCAGGGACTCCGAAACGTGCAATGATATTTTCATATATGAATCTTCGAGTCCTGGTTGAGGTTATGTGCACCACTGCTTCTGCCTCAATCTATTTGGTGAAGTAATCAACACCAACTATTAAGTATTTGATACCGCCAGGCGCGGTTGGGAATGGACCCAAGATATCCATGCCCCATTGATAGAAAGGCCAAGGCGTTATTGATGATGACATTTCCTCTGCTGGAGTGTGATGAAGATTTGCGAATCATTGACATTGATCGCATTTTTGAACATATGAGGCGGAGTCATACTTCAGAGTGGGCCACCAATACCCCGCCCTGAGTATTTTTCTCATTAGACTCCGTGCCCCTGGATGGTGTCCACACTGCCCTTTATGGACTTCTTCCAAAACAGCTTGCACCTCATTTTCGTTTATACAAATTAAGTAAGGAACAGAAATTCCTCGGCGGTATAACTGTCCGTCTAGGAGTGTATAATAAGGTGCTTCTTTCTTTAGTTTCTTTCGCTCAAGATCATCTGTGGGAAATTGTCCATTAACAAGATAACGAACTATTGGTGCTACCCAGGAACTGTCATCAAAGGAACGACTTTTAATCATATGTACTGAGGAAGGAAAGGAAATGCTTGGCTCCGCCAAGGTACTCTGTATAACCGTAGTTGTGCATCCTGCCTTCTTTGTACTGGCTAACCTGGAGAGGATATCAGCACATGTATTTTCTTCACGGGGTACATGCTTGAAAGTAACTTCATTGAAGCGCTGTTTTAACTCATTGACACAGTCTAGATATTGTTGCAGCAGAGGTTTTTTGGCCTGATACTCACCAAGAATTTGAGATGACCAATTGAGAATCACTGCATAGGGTAACAGTTTTGGCCCCAATATCTTGTGCTGCTCTGAGTCCGGCCAAGCAGGCTTCATACTCCGCCTGATTGTTAGACGTAGTGAAGGTAAAGTGCAACGAAATTTCAAGATGTACCCCGTCATCACTTTCTATAACAATTCCTGCTCCACATCCTTTGTTATTTGAAGATCCATCAACGTATATTGTCCAATGTGAATGATCTGCATCTGGGCTAGAGCCTGTTAATTCAACTACGAAATCTGCTAGGACCTGTGCCTTGATAGCAGTTCTTGGTTCGTAGGATATGTCGAATTCAGAGAGTTCTATGGCCCATTTGATCATCCTTCCAGCCAGGTCTGGTTTGAACAGTATAGTACGAAGTGGCAAGTCTGTGCGAATCAGGATGGGATGGGCATGGAAATATGGTCTTAGGCGTCGTGAGGCCCAAACAACTGCAAGTGCTGCCTTTTCAATCTTCTGATAACGGCATTCTACACCATGCAGTGTTTTACCAGTGAAGTACACCGGTCGTTAGCCTTCAACTGTCTCCTTAACCAGAGCCACTGCCAGCGCTTCATCTGACAAAGACAAATAAACAATGAGTTGCTCACCTGGGCTTGGTTTTACCAGGATTGGAGGGCTGGCCAAGACATTTTTCAAGCTTTGGAAGGCCGCCTCTTGCTCTGGGCCCCAACTGAATTTCTTGTCCTTCTTCAACATTTTGTACAAGGGAAGAGAGCGATGAGCCATTTTTGGCATGAATCGTGCTAGAGCAGCGATTTTGCCGTTGAGGGATTGTACCTCTTTCAATGTTTTGGGGCTCTGCAACTTTTGGATTACGCGACATTTATCAGGATTAGCCTCTATGCCTCTTTGTGTTAACATGAAACCCAAAAATCTGCCTCCTGGTACAGCAAATGTACATTTTAATGGGTTGAGTCTCATGTTGTATTGCTGTAGGCGTTGAAAAATGAGGCGTAGGTCTTCAACATGGTCTCCTCCCTCCGGGGTTTTGGCTATAATATCATCAATATAAACCTCTACCAGCTTTATGTGCATACCCTCAAAAACTTTGTTGATCATGCGCTGGTAGGTTGCCCCGACGTTCTTTAGCCCAAATGGCATGACGTTGTAGTAAAAAACCCCTTTGTCATTAACAAATGCTGTCTTCTCTTGATCATCCTCACACATTGGAATTTGGTTGTAACCGGAGTAAGCATCCATAAAAGATAGATACTTGTATCCTGAAGAATCGTCAACCAATCTGTCAATGTTGGGGAGAGGGTATGGATCCTTGGGACAACATTTATTCAAGTTAACGTAGTCTATGCACATACGCCACTTGCCATTGGCTTTCTGTACCATAACCACGTTGGACAGCCAGGAGGAGTAACAGAGTTCCCTGATGAACCCCGCCTTGAGGAGCTCCTCCGTTTGTTCACAAGCAGCTTTTTGCTTAGCAGGACCCATACGTCGTTTCTTTTGTGCCACTGGCCTAGTTTCAGGATACACCGCCAGGCGGTGGCAACAAAAGTTAGGATCCATGCCAGGCATGTCTGCAGCGGTCCAAGCAAAAATCTTTTTGTACTCAAGGAGAAGTGCAATTAGTCTTGCTTCCATGTTAGCCTCCAGTTTGTCATTGATGTTTGTTATTTGTTCCGGGGTGCTGCCTAAAACAATAGACTTGGAACCACCATCAGGAGTTGGTTTCAAAGGGTTCAGTGGGTCTACAGAAGACTCCGCCCTGGGGTCAAGATCCACCAAATTGACGGATGCCGCCGCACTACTTCCTTCGTTCAATTTTCTTTTCTTAGACATGGTTTCAAGCTTCACCATGTTAAGACTCAAATTGTAATAATAACGAGCCATTTCCTGGTCACCCCTTACAGATGAGACTTGATTATCCTTATCAATGAACTTGATTAACAAGTGGGAGGTTGAAACGATGGCTTCCATGGCATTCAGGGTAGGCCGCCCAATGATGCCATTGTATGGAGATTTAACATCAATGACAAGAATCCTGGATTTCACAGTCCTTGCTCCAGGTTCACCATCAAAAGTAATCCTTATGTCCAAATAGCCTTTAGTGGGCTGTTTGGCGCCATTAAAGGCTGTAAGGTCCTGTGTATAAGGCTGCAAATCAGCATCAGTTAGCCCTATGCGTTTAAAACAGTCATAAAAGATAACGTCGCAAGAACTTCCCTGATCAATTAGGATGCGTTTTACATCCATATTAGCGATTACCGCAATAATCACTACTGCATCATCTCCCTCAGGAATAGTAGGGCCAAAATCATCATCTGTGAAGGTTATAGGCGGATTCTGAACCCCGTTCCTGAGTGGGCGATAGTCTTTGCTCTTGCCCTGCACAGACAAAATCATACGATGATGATTTTTCCTGCCGGTGTTTGAGGGTCTGCCCCCGGCGAAGCCTCCAGCAATTATATCTACAACCTGCCTTTTGCCCCGCGATCTGGGTTCAGGGCTTGGTTCCCTTTGGGCGGACTCCAGAACAACGCCTTTTTGTTTTTCTGTTGCCGCCGTACGTTTTGGCTCTCGAGTATTATCAGGATCCGGAGAATGATCACGATGTCATTTTTCAAACTTTTCTGGCTCATCATGAGACTTACCCTTAAACAAATAGTGTTTCAGTTTGCCTTCACGAATAAGCACCTCAATAGTGTTTTTGAGTTGCTTACACTCCTCCGTGGTATGGCCAACTGACTCGTGGAACTCACAATATTTCTTTGGGTTTCCACAACGCCTGATTGGAGGTGGACGTTGGATCCCATAAACGTTGAGGGTAGTCCATCCTATTTCACGCAAGATTTGTTCATATGACGTGTTCAGGGGTGCATAATGAGCAAAATTGAACACACGTCTATCTTGTTGTTTGAAGGGTTAGTTCCCTACTTTGTCTTTTTGGTGGAACTTGTCATTCTTGGATGATTTTTCCTTGTCTTTGTCATGATGTGGAGCTGCAGTGGGTGGTTTACTGCGAGATGCAGTGGCTTCTAGGTGCATCTCAGTACCCACATACTTGGACGCCTTCCTGCGAAATTCCTCCATCGTGGATGGAGGTCCCTTTGCCAATGACAGAGCAAAAGGTGATTTTGGCTGCATAGCCTCGATGAGGATATGCAACTGGATTGCTTCTGTCAGATCAGGAACCATGGCTGCCTTTTTATAAAATCTCTTAAGGAAATCCTTCAGAGATTCTTTATCACCTTGCTTGATCTGAGCCGAGGTATGAGAGGTTCTAGGCGCATCCCTAGAAATCACGAAGTGGCTGCCAAAAGCTGTGGCCAAGTCCTCCCATGAATCAATGGAACCTGAAGGTAAGCTCTTGAACCAACTAAGAGCTTCACCTGTGAGGGTCCTGGGGAACATTCTACACATGACATCCTCTTCTGCTCCTAAGAACATAGCCTCGTAGATGTAAGCATCTAAATGCTTAGAAGGATCTATTTTCCCAGTGTATTTTCCTATAGAAATGGGCTGCATAGTTTGCAAATGTCTGGGTACATGTGCATTCATGAGCCTTTTAGAAAATGGGATACTCATCTTGTATCCCGAGGGGGGTGCATTTGAACCTGCTCTCCTTCCTTCTTGATGTTGAGCATTTGCCAGCGGGAGGCTTCGTTGCTCTTCCATGTAAGTAGGGATGCGAGAGTAATTAGGAGTACTTGATTCCTCCTGTACGTGTAATTCATGGTGTGGCTGTCTTGCAGGGCCAGCTTTCTCGTGCATGGGGTTCGCCTTTTCACGACGAAGCTCTGTGATTTCTTCTCTCAACATTCGAATCATATCATCTCTCGGATCTGGAGAGTCAACATGCGTTGCTTTTTTATGAGCATTGTTGTCGAAGTTGAGACGTCTAGGATTGCGTGGAGGAGAATCCTCATTCTGCACTTCTGGTCCTGGTCTCTCCATTAATGATGAATGTAATGGGAATTCCTCCAGGATTGTGGGATTACCAATTTTACAGGTCCCACCGGGCGTGCCAATGAACTGTTCTTTACTGGGGGTGTAAAAGTATGGTTGATGAACAATTCAAAATGTACATGAATGTAAGTCTGATACAAGAATGTGTAATACAGATGCGAATACGGAGTGTCCTTGTATACTGGGCGGAGTATAGCCCACACTATAGCGGTATAATAGTCCGCCTGAAGTTGTCTTCTTTGCCTTGACACAATTGGTGGTGGTATCTGTAATTATTCTCCGACGCTCAAGTCAGTATTATGAAATACTGTAAGACTTAGAAAGAAAATCTGAGAGAATTGTGCAAGTAAAAGTGTAAGGTTCAGAATTGAGGAGGGATCCCCATTTACCTTTTTGCTGAGGTTTATATACCTGTTATTGGTGCTCCATTATTGGTAGGACCCGTTCCTTGTTTTCTGGCATAATGCAAGAAAGGTAGTGGGTCCCTGTGTCGTTCACGAGCACCATCACTGTAGTGGGTATTTCCACTTGCTTGGAAAGCGTTGATGCCTTATTATTTTATTCATTGTTCCCTTTTATGCGTGACAGCGTGATTCCCATTTTCAACCTCTCAAGACAGAGTCAATCTCGTGCCGGGGTTATAAGTATGGGCTCGCTACGCAATATAGGAAATTCAATATTCCGCCTATGGCTTGGCGGAGTAGTATGCATTGGAAATACTTTGTGCATGTGTATAACATATTCAATATTTTCCACCTTGGTGGAGTAATAAGCTTTGGCGGAGTAACGTGCCTTGGCGGAGTTACGTGCCCTGGCGGAGTTACATGCCATGGCGGAGTAACGTGCTTTGGCGGTATGTACTCCGTATAAAAGTAATTATAAGGTATTTGAGACGTACTTCTCCTGTTCAAAATGTTGATCTGGCAAAGCATTAAAACCATGCTTTTGGGGACCGGTGTTGGGACCGGATCAGTTAGGTACATTAATAGGATTCCGAGAGGAACATATTAATTAGCTTTTAGAAAATTCACCTTGGAAAACTTAATTTGTTTCTTATTTATGAAATGTTAAAATTCATTAACATAAAATAGAGTCTTAATCCTCCGAAATCCCAAGATACTCTCAACTCTAATTTTTTTTAAGTGTCAAGCAAATTTTGTTTCTAAATTTAGATTTTTAAATTGTGTTTTATTTTACAAAAACCTTAAAAATCAATTGTGTGGATAATTAAATTTCAATATGTTGGTACTTTGAACACAGTCCCTATGGAGAACGATAATCTTTTATATTACGCGACATAACCCGTGTGCTTGCGGGCCCTGTCAAGTTTTTGGCGCCGTTGCCGGGGACTGTTGTCCCTCAAATATCGGTAATATTGAAATTCGATTAGATCATAGTTGTTAATATTTTTTGTTCGTTTCTTTTATATTTTTCTTTATTTTTATTTTGTTTGTAATTTTGTATTTTGTTCTATATTCTGTGTATCTGTTGTTGTTTTATTTTTGTAATTGTTTATTTTATTTGTCATTTACTTTCTTTTTATGCAACGAAGCCGTAGTGTTGATCTAAACTTAGGATTTGACCCTGAGATAGAACGTACCCTTAGAGCTTTAAGAAAACAACAAAAACAACAAAAAGAACAAAAAGAAAAACAAATGGCGGACCAACATAGACCCTTAAGAGATTTTGCCGCTCCAAGTACTAATGGGAGAGGATCTAGCATCCTCAGACCCACAGTGGAGGCTAACAATTTTGAATTGAAACCTTCACTACTCTCAATGGTTCAACAGAGCCAATTCGGAGGATTACCCTCTGAAGATCCAAATCTTCACCTTCAAATCTTTCTTGAATACTGTGACACCCTGAAGATGAACGGAGCTACCAATGATGCCATTCGCTTAAGACTTTTCCCTTTCTGCTTAAGAGATATAGTGAGAGCGTGGTTATACTCTCTTCCTAAAGGATCCATCATGACTTGGGAACAATTGTCCAGTGCTTTTATCAATAAATGGTACCCAAGGAACAAGACTGATGTGCTGAGAAAACAAATCATAAATTTTTTACAAAAAGATGATGAATCCTTATATGAAGCCTGGGAAAGATACAGAGAGATGCTAAGAGAATATCCTCACCATGGGATAAAAAGGTGGTTGACAATCCATATTTTCTATAATGGACTAACTTCCACACAAAAGATCTCTTTAGATGCTGCAGCTGGAGAAGCCTTCATGAGTAAAAATGTTGATGAAGCTGAGAACCTGATTGAGGAAATAGCTCAAAACACTTACCAGTGGAACTCTGAGAGAGGATTACCTTCTAAAACACCAGGTAAGTATTCTGTTGATGCTCTTTCCCTACTTTCTGCCAAAGTTGAAGTATTAACATTAAAACTTGATAAAATAGGATCAACAGGTGCTACTAACATCGTTTATGAAGTTTGTGGTGTTTCAGGACATGGAGCTACAAACTGCCATTTAGAAATGACCCCTAATCAAGAACAAGAAATGCATCAGGTGGATGCTATTGGAAACTATGGTGGAAATTATCAAGGTAACTACAGACCCCCACAAGGTCCACCTGGCTTCCAAAATAGGCTACCTCAATTCCAAAGTAACTACAACCCTCAACAAGGACCCTACAAATCAAAACTAGAGTCCTTAATGGAGACATTTGCAGCTACTCAACAGAAGCAGAATGATGAATTCTCTGATGCAATAAAGAACTTAGCATCAAAGGTGGACTCCCTTGCCACCCATAACAAAATATTGGAGACTCAAATTGCCCAACAAGCCTCCTACTCTCAAAGAGCTCCTGGAACATTTCCTGGGAAACCCGAGGCTGGACCTTCCAACCATGCCATGGCTATCACTCTTAGGAGTGGTACTCAATATGATGGTCCAGTTGGTAAGACTGAAGAGAAAAAGAAATTGGATGAGTCTCCATCTCACCCGATGAATAAGGAAAAAAAACCACAAGAAAAGAAAAAAGAGGTTAAGCCATATCAACCTCCTATTCCATTTCCTCAGCGCCTGGCTAGAGCAAAGTTGGACAAACAATTTGGTAAGTTTCTTGATGTTTTAAAGAAATTGTATGTCAATATTCCCTTCATAGATGTTTTGCAACAAATGCCTATCTATGCGAAGTTCTTAAAGGATATTTTGTCCAACAAAAGAAAGCTTGAGGAAGATAAAATCGTGGCACTCACTGAGGGGTACAGCGCTCTAATTTAGAAGAAAATGCCTCCAAAACTTCATGATCCAGGTAGCTTTTCTATTCCTTGTATGATTGGTGGCATAGCTATAGATAGAGCATTGTGTGATTTGGGAGCGAGTGTGAGTTTAATGCCATTATCTATTGCTGAAAAATTAGGATTAGGTGAGTTAAAACCTACTAGGATGTCTTTGCAGTTGGCTGATAGATCTATCAAATATCCTGTAGGAATTTTAGAGGATGTTCCTATTAAGGTAGGAAAATTTTTTATACCTGCTGACTTTGTTGTGCTTGAAATGGACGAAGATTCTTTGATTCCTATTATTTTAGGCAGACCATTTTTAGAATTTGCAGGTACTGTGATCGATGTCAAAAATGGTAAGTTGTCTCTAACTGTTGGAGACCAAAAGGTTGATTTTAACTTGAAAAATGTTTTAGAAAAACCTTTTAATGATATTTGCTATGGAATTGAAATTGTTGACCAAGTGGTGAAGGATGAAACTCTTCTTAATGACCCACTTGAATCTATTTTTCTGAATAAGTTTGCAGGAACATCAAAAAGCAGTGAAGGTAACATACCACTGAGACATGACACTGAGGTCATGGTGAGCCCAAATGTTAAACTTAAATCTTTACCTTCCATACTAAGGTATGAGTTTCTAGGCCCTAATTGATTCTTGACTATGATTGAGGGATAGAGTCTGGCTAAAGATGTTAAACTTAGCACTTGTGGGGAGGTAACCCCATGTCTTTATTTTTAAGCTTTAATAAATAAAATTAAAAAAAAACCAACTATGTCAGATGCTGGTTTGGGGTTACTCCAGGTAAGTTTTCTTATCCTTTTATCATCCATTTTAACATTGAGGACAATGTCAAATTCTGGTTTGGGGTGGTAGGTAAGAAAACTTAACTGTTTTATTTACGTTGTGTGATTATTATATTTTTCATGCATGTGTGTTTTCCTCGCTTTGTTTGTAATCTTGTAAATTACCATGATTGCATGATAAATTTACTTTGAACACAAGGCTAAAATATCTAAGGATCCCAAAATTTTGAGTAAAATTTTCAAAATTTGATTGTTTAAATGCCAAATAAATGCTTAAATGAACCTTATGTGATTAAAATTTTCTTTGAAAAGACTTTCCATGGTTAGACTTGAGCCAAAATGGGTTATTTATCAAACAAATTTTCAAAACCCATATTTTCTTGATTGAGTGAATCTCATAGTCATTACTATTCTAGAACTTGTTTTTCAACCGATTCAAAATGGTTTTTAATTATATGTCTTAGGATGATAAAGGCACAATTAGGTCTTATTCTTAAGCCTCAGAATTTTTGCATAATTTGACCCTTAGTTGCCACTTTTGAACCTAAAAGTGAAAATTTTTCCTTGAAACCTTTCATTGACTGATATTCTCTTAATGGTGAAAAAGTTGGAAAATAGTGGAGCAAAGAAATAAAAAAAGACTTAAGAAAAATATGTATTAGATGCAAAAAAAAAGAAGAAAATCAAAAGGATGATATTGAATGAATTCCAAAAAGTCTATAAAAGTTCAAAAATTTGCTCTGTTAAATTTATGATGGTAATTTGAATCATTCATGACTATTAAAGCCCTTTTGTATTCCATTTTTCTTGAAATTCCTACCTTAACAATACAACCCAAGGCCACGTTACAACCTTTGAAAGACCTTTAGACTTTGACATATTTTCTATCTAAACTGTGGAGTTTCTGGTTTATTAACAAGCTTATGGTAATATTTTTTTTGACTATGATGATTTGAGAGATACACAAACCTTGAAACACTTGAGTGAAAATTGTGAGAAGAGTATCTCAAGTCTTGACATTGAAAATTGATTCACATAAGTAAATTAAAATTGGCATTTGAATAAATCTTTTTCTTTGTTTTGGATTCCTTAATTTATTAAGATAAGTGTTTTTTGTATTTTATCTTATGAATATGGTGATTGCTTGAGGACAAGCAATGTTTTGGTTTGGGGTATTTTGATAAGTGCTTTATAGTACAATAAATTAGATCCAGTTTGCTTAGGATTTTTATCATTATCCACTGTATTTCCTTTATTTATTATGATTTTTGCTTTCTTTCCACTCTATTCTACTTGGGTATGTTATTTTGCAGAAATTAAGGCAATAAAGGGTCAAAAACAAGAGAAAAACGATCATAAAATGATAAAGAAACAAGAAGAACAAGCCCAAAGTAGAAAGAACTCTCTTTTTATGCTGAATTCCGACTCAGAATGCTGAATTCCAACTCAAAATATTGAAATCCGACTCAAAATGACCAAATCCGAGTGGAATGACTTAGAATGGAGCTTTTCCGAGTGGAATATTCACTGTTGGAGCAGAATCCGAGTGGAAAGTTCCCTGTCAAAGCCATTCCAAGTGATAAATGGCTGACTCTGTTGGAAGTTCAACGCTGAAAAGAAATGTCCCTGTTAGAGGTAAATCCGAGTGGAAGTTGTCCGAATGCAACCATTCTGAGTGAAAAAAGGGACTGACCTTCAATAAAAACTGCCTAAAGCTAATTCCGAGTGAAGGGATGCTGACTGAAGCAGATCTGACCAGGGAACAAGAACTTTTTTGGGCAAAAAGTTGTTCCGAGTGAGTTGATTCTGAGTAGAAGAGTCCACTGAATGAATGTGTTGAATAAGGAGGAACCCGAGTGGTTTCATTCAGAGAAAATGGCATTCTCAAGCAGAACAAAGCATTTCCGAGTAGTGTCTTAGCAAGCAAGGAAAAATCCGACTGGAAATGAATCACACTCGGGCAGACTCTCAAGTTTCACACTGAGTGAGAAGTCTCCAAGGAAGACATCCGAGTGAGTTGGGGCAGAAAGCTGAATTTCCAAGCAAAGCAAGGCTCGGACATGAAAAGAATTCTATCAGCCAGATTCCAGTCTTTCAAGTCCAAATTTCTGAGTGAAAGGTATATCCGAGTGAGTTGATTGATGACTGAAGTCAATTCCGAGTAGAAATCAACTCGGACTTCCGAGTGAAGATGTGATTTTATCATTTGAATGAGTAAAGGAAGGTGTCCGAGTGAATTCCTGAGAAATCCGAGCAAGATCTCTCCGAGTGGTTCAATTCCAGAGACATAGCCGAGTGAAACAGTGAAAGAAGACTTCCCAATCCTGAGTGAGCCACTTTCCAGTCGGTTCCGAGCCACCTTTTAATCAGTTCCGAGTGAATCACTTTTCACTCGGTTCCGATTCAGTCTTCAATCGGTTCCGAAGGAATAAAGTAATCGGAGTTGCTTTGCTCGTCTCCTCACAGCAACTTCAAAGCAACTCAACACCGACCGGTTTTCTCCTAAACACCATCCCATTTCCTCTCTTCTATTCGCTGTCCCTTTCCTCTCCATCAATTCCACACCGTCCAGCCCACAACGTCCAGTCTCTTCACCACCAACGCACACGGACTCTCCATCAACACTCTCTTCTCCACACCAACACCGTCTCATCTACTTTAAACACCGGCTCCATCCACAACATCGTCCAGCAATACTCCTCTCCACACGGTCCAGCAACTCCACTGTCCCTCAAACCACAACACCGGCCCCCTCAAATCAACACCGCCCAGCAACCCACTCAACATAACACCGTCCAGATCTCCATCCAACAGCAAGCCACAAAACCGTCCAACCTCCCAGCAAGCTGTCACTCGGTCTTGTGGAATTCCAGCACCTTTCCTCTTGGAATTTGTCCAGCTGAATAAATCCAAGCACCAAATCATTGGAAATATTAAAATAATACAATTTGGCACAGCTAGAACTCACATGCACTGAAAGTTTCTTCCACTTGCAATTGCAACGCGTTTTCATTAGCTGGATTCCTCCATTCCTTTGCCTATAAATGCAGGAGCAAGTGAAATCAATTAGCATTACTTGAATTCAATTCCTTTTCTCTCTTTTCTTTCTTTCGTTCATTTGTTTTCTTCCTCCGTCCTTTTCTTTTCTTTCTTTCTTTTTCTTCATTTTTCCTCTTCGTTCTTTTTTCTTTCTTTTTCATTTTCTTTCTCTTTTTATTTTCTTTTTCTTTATTTTATTTTAAGAGTTGTGAATTGTAAAAGTGAGTTATTTAAATTTGTAATTGGTGGAGGAATATTGCAACAAGGAATTACAGTGGTAAATTATTCTGAGCTTTTGGAGAAACCCGTAAGTCTTTATTTTTACCATGTCTTGTATGTTTTATTTTTCCATTATTTATATGAATTTGAATTATTTCATGAGTAGCTAAATTAATTATCTTGGAATAAAGGGGGTATGATAATATTTTATTATTAACTTTATTTTGACTTGGAATTAAATAAATTTCTGTTTTCCATTTAGTTTAAAAAATGCTCAATGCTTTTAGTGATTCCTAACAAGAACCTAAATGATAAAACTGTATACTTGCGGGTATATTAGTAAGTTTAGGTAATAAATAGAATCAAGAGATTTACTTTTACCGGAAAGCTTTGAACTAAACCTAAGATTTTTGAAATGCTTTTTGTGACCTCGGTAAAACCGTGAAAGTAATCAAAATTCTTTTGAGGAAATAAAAGGGATTTTCAAAAAACGATAATGGGCCTTTCTAAGGATTAAGCAACGCTTTCCATAGGTTAGGTACATTAATAGGATTCCGAGAGGAACATATTAATTAGCTTTTGGAAAATTCGCCTTGGAAAACTTAATTTGATTCTTATTTATGAAATGTTAAAATTCATTAACATAAAATAGAGTCTTAATCCCCCGAAATCCCAAGATACTCTCAACTCTGATTTTTTTTAAGTGTCAAGCAAATTTTGTTTCTAAATTTAGATTTTTAAATTGTGTTTTATTTTACAAAAACCTTAAAAATCAATTGTGTGGATAATTAAATTTCAATATGCTGGTACTTTGAACACAGTCCCTGTGGAGAACGATAATCTTTTATATTACGCGACATAACCCGTGCGCTTGCGGGCCCTGTCACATGGTGTGATATCTTGTTGAGGATATTATGTGAGGAGTGGGTGGAACTCCCTTTGAGTACTAACTGTAATTGTCATATTGGTTGGTGTGCCCTTGTGACTTTTAATGGATATATGTGTTCAATGATAATTGATGAATGATTGAATTCGGGTTGATTGAGCTCCTTTTTAAGGAAAAGATATGTAATATTACATTTATGAATGTTTCCACTTGTAAGTTGTGTTTTTACTGTTACCATGTGTAACTAATCTATTTATGTTGGAATTGGTGAACCAATTTATGAATATGATATTGTGATTATGAATTATGTGTAACACCCTGATAAGTCTTGAAAAGACTTAATTATTCCACCTTTTATTTAACATAATTTATTAATTATTGTTTAGTTTTGACTATATTATTTAATAATTTGTTAATAATTCGTGTTTTAGTTATTTATTTCAAAAGTGCTTTATTTTTGTAAGAAAACGATTAAAAACATTAATAAATTAAGAGTTTATTACTATTTATAAATTTACTAAGCAACCAGCATACAAATGCTAGGCAATTAGTTGTTTATTGGTGCAGGAACAGGGCGTACTCGAGAAAAGAAGACAAATCCGAGGAAAAATTACAAAAATCCGAGTGAGAAATCATAAAGCCAAGCGAGAATTTACAAATCTGAGTGAGTCTTCGTATATTCGACTGAAAGGAGTCCAAAAGACCGATTGAGCGAGACTTCAAAGAGGCTGACTGAAAAAACTTCCCAAAAGGTTGACCGAAAAGAATTAACGAAAAGCTGACTACAAAGACTTCCAAGATACCGACTCCAAAAGAGAACAAGGAATCGATTGAAAATAAAAAGAAGAACCCGAGCGTCAATTTTAGAAATGCTAATTGAAAAGACAATTCGCTTAAGCGATAGTTAAATTCGCTCGGGCGAGGGTCAAAGTTCGCTCAAGCAAAGCAAACCTACGCTCAAGCGTGACCTCAAAAAATCATTCATTCACCCAAGCTTATCCATAACGCTTAAGCGAGAAGGCAACATTACAGTACATATCTCAAGTTCGCCTAAGCGAGAACCCAGTTTGCTCAATCGAAAAGGTTGATATTTAAAACAGCGATAGTTGTAACATCCCGATTTAATAATTAATTGCCAAATGAAAAATAAATCACTAAAATAATAATTGCAAAGTGGGGAAATTATTTATTAATTATAATTAACTTAATTAATTTAACTAAGGAAATAAAGGCGGATTAGTTGTAACTATGTGTGTGACGCGTGTGGGAGCTGTTGCTGTGCACGATTTCCCACCCCACTCTTTCCTTCTTCGTGCATGCACATATGGGCCACTAAGCCACTTCATTATTCATTTTCCCCTTCAGACACCTTTCCCTTCTATTCTCTCTTCTTTTCGTCTTCTTCGCTCTTCATTCTCCTTCTCTCTTCTCTGCCCTCTGTTTCCGTGAGCTCGCGACAGTGGTGGCTGAGGATCAGAGTCCTCCTTCTTGACTCGACGAACCAGAGAGGGTGAGGGTGTGCATTCCCCTGCATGCAACCCGTCTCCTTCCACGCTGTTCCTTCCCTGTTCTTTCATTTCCCTCCGTCGACTTCCCTCCTTCTTCCTCTCCTTGCTCGAAGCTGCCAAGTCTCAGTGGAGATCTGCACTACGAGGAGCTTCAAGGTAGTTGGAGCGTTCACCAGCGTTGTAATGGGGCTGCTCAAGAGACCGAGCCGAGAGCTGGGTGTCTCGGAGGCTCGAATGGCCTCCCCCGTCTTTGCATGCAGATGCACTGAGAGTGACTCGGTGATCTTCTAGATCAGAGTATCGTGTTGACCGACTGGAAGCTTCAGTCCAGATAGGGGGATATCTTCTATCTTAAATGCATGGGTTATGAATGGGTTCCGGGTGTCAATGGCTTGTTGATTCTGTGTCTGATCCTGTGTTTTGCTTGCATGATGAGTATATAGTACCCGAATGTGTGACGAGTTGGTGTTGAGTGATGCATGTTTGATTCCGTCTGCGAAATGCATGATTAATAGTCTTGAGAAGATTGCATGATCGTATGAAAAGAATGTGTTGTATTGCGGTTGATGGTTACCGCGTGGTTTATGTGATGTGCAAGTTACTATGAGCTTGAAATGCTGACTGCATGTGTGAGAATGTGGATTTAGTGAATCTGATAGTGTTCAATACCGACTGCATGTAATGCATGTGTTGTTGAGTGTTGATAATACCTAATGCCGATTGCATGAGATGCATATGCTGTTTGAGTTCTGATGATGTACAATACCAACTGCATGTAATGCATATGTTGTTGAGTGCTGATAATACCTAATGTCGATTGTATGAGATGCATGTATTGCTGTGCATGTGAACTCTGTGTTGTATGATGAATCCGCGTGTGACGCATTGGATGCGTTTGTGCTTGGAGCACATAGTGAGGGACACTACCATCGGTTATTTAAAAGCGTTGGACGCTGTGAAATCCTTTTGAGTGGGACTCAAGGTAGCCTTTGAGTGGGAATCGGGCTGCCCGTGAACACCTCCGTTGGCGCTGAGAGCGTTGGTGTCACCTTGTAGGCAAACGGTTGGGTACCTGTAAAATGGCCAAGCAGCTTGGAGCTGAATTGATAGCTGAGAGCTATGTATAAAAAGGTTGGGAGCCTAAGTTGCAACGTCAAAAACCGATTACACACAAATGCGGAACCGAGTGCGATAATCTGTGTATATGTACTGCTGATGTTGATTGGAATTTGATTATGCATGTGATGATGTTAATGAGATGATGAATGTATATAACCGAGTGAATTATTCTGTGTGCATATGCTGTGGATGCTGACTGAAATCTGTTCTATGAATATATATATCAATGTTATAGAAATGTTATGTGTGAATAGCCGAGTGAGAACTGTTGGTTTCTGATCGAAAATTGTTGAATATGTGCGTCCTGATTCATTAGCATTATAAGTTATTAGTTGTTGTTATGTTAATGTTATTGAAACGATATGTATATATGGCCGAGTGACAACCGGTGGATTCCGATCGGTAAAGGTCTTATGTGTGTCCCGGTTGATTAGTGTTGTTCTGACTTTAATTATTCCCATGTATAATTATGTATATATATATATTGTTGTATAACTGTGGGTCAACCCGAGTCAGTATCTATCATTTAATATTTGAGATGCTCACCCCTACACCATTTTTCAGTGTGTGCAGGACAGACTCGAAAATGATTGTAACATCCCGATTTAATAACTAATTACCAAATGAAAATAAATCATTAAAATAATAAATTGATAAGTGTGGGGAGAATTATTTGTTAATTATAATTGGTTTAATTAATTTAAGTTAAGAGAAGAAAGGCTGACTGATGGTGATTGGTTGCCAACGACTGATTGGATGGGACCATGTGCGTATGACGCGTGTGGGGGGGAGGCTGCTACTGTGCGCGCTCTCCCACCCCACTCTCCTCTTCCTCGTGCACGCGCATGCTTATATAAATATAGATGCCTTGGGTCATTAAAGTACGTATCTCCTTCTGTTCCCTCTTCTTCTTCGCTCCCCACTCTCCTTCTCCTCTTCTTCTTTTCTCTACTCGCTGTTCCTATGAGCTCCCAACAATGGTTGCTGAGGATCGGAGTCCTCCTTCTTCACTCGACGAAGCCAGAAAGAGTGCAGGTGTGCCTTCCTCCTGCATGCAACCTGTCTCCTTCCTCGTTCCTTCGTCGACTTCCTCTTCTTACTCAAAGCTGCCAAGCCTCAGTGGAGATCTGCGAGGAACTTCGAGATGGTAGGAGTGTTCGCAGCGTTGTGATGGGGCTCCCCAGGGAATGAACAGAGAGCTGGGCATCTCAGGAACCTGAATGGTCTCCTTGCTCCTGCATGCAGATGCGCTGAGAATGATTCAGCGTTCCTCTAGAACTGGACGTCGAATTGGCCGATTGAAAGCTTCAACCAGGTAGGGGGCGCTTGCATGTCGAATGTATGGTCCACGAACGGTACTGGATGAATGTACTGCTTGAGTGTGTGTGTGCATATGTTTACAATGATTTAAGGCTGATGCATGATTTAAGATTCTGAACCTCGTGTGTCTTATAGTGGGGATACAGCAATTGCATGGGGGTGATATAGTCTGTTAGTAATTAATAATGACGACTGATATGCATGGCTCTATCTTCGTATCACTGTAAAAAAATATGTGTGTGTATGCTCTTAGTTGACTTGTTCGATGTTGTTATTTTGATTACCGAATGAAGCGTGTGTTGGTGTGACTGATAAAACGAATATGAGTGCTGTGTAGAATCTGTCCTTGCTGAATGGCTACGAAGGAGGTATCCGTGGTGTGATAATACGTGCTGGTAAATGCATTAGCTGCATGTGTAAGAGTGGGGTGACCTGTGGGAGGTCATGAACCCCGAGGGAATGACTTCCAGCTACAGACCTTGGCTAGATCTTGATAGTGCTTGTGGTAGCCGTAGGAGCTAGAGAAGAGTCTCGAGACGCCCATGGGAGGCCGGTACCACCTGGTAAGAGCGGACGGACGAGGGGCCAGAAGAAGGGAAACCGTAACTGAAAGTCATTACCCGAGTCGGATCCGCAGGCATGCATATAGTCATGAGGTTGATCGTGGTGGTGCATGAATCTATGTGTGTGTGTATGATTTCCGAGTGCATGAATCTATGTATGTGTGTATGATTTCCGAGTGTAAGAATCTATGTGTGTGTGTATGATTTTCGAGTGCATGGATCTATGTGTGTGTGTATGATCTTCGAGTGCATGGATGTATGTATGGGTGTGGAGATAAACTTTATGCAGTATGTATGTTATGGACGTTGTCTTGAATTGCATAAACTTGGTTAACTTAAGAAAGATTGAATGAAGGTAGGTGCGTGTACTGACGCTGACACCGAGTCCTTGATTATCATTTTACATGTAGAAGCTCACCCCTGCATAATTTTTCAGTATGTATGCAGGTTAGACTCTGAAGTGATGATAGGGTCTCAAGCCTGAGTGTAGTGTACTCCAACTGCTGAATACTTGTACTGCATCATTGTGTTCTGTTCGTGTAGCCTTGGCCGGCTCATAATAGCAGTGTTGTAAAATGAATATGAATATATATATATAAAGTAATCTGAGTTATTATGATCCGAACGCATATTTTGTACGTGTATAGTTACATGTTATGGGTCGGTAGATTTAATTGTGGACAGATTCATGTTTCTAAAGACATGTATTCACATGTATGTGCTTCGCACCGATTCGATGAGTTTCCGACTGAGAAGTGTTACTAGAGGTTTCGAGGGCCGTTGAGGAGTGAAATTATGTTAAGTTGGTGGTTCCGAGTGAAGATTTCTTGGTGACCTCTCCGAGTGAACATGTTTTGGGACTCCGAGCGAAATCATAAATAAATCCTGAGTGAGGCAGAGTTTGTGTCTCCTAAGTGAAAACCCCAAGTGATTCCTTTCTGAGAGAGAAGTTCGAATAGTGGTTTAGAGCGGGTTGGATCCTAAGTGTAAGGTATTGATAATCCGAGTGAAAGACGTAAAGTCCGAGTGAGAATTCGTGTCCCGAGCGGTTGGGTTTCGAATAAGTCCGAGTGGGACTTAACTACCTGATTTCCCGAGTGAAGTGCGAGTGTGAGGATTTGCCGAGTGAACCCTTGTCCATACCCAATTGAGAAATTACCTTGTACCTGTGATGGAGGGGCCCTTGTGTTGACCTTGCTTAGACGGAGTCATACCTCGCCCAAGCGACTAGGGCTGTCCGCCCAAGCGTGTGGGATCACGCTGAAGTGAGTAAACGCCAGTGTGGACTCCGCCCGAATACCTCCTCTTCCACTCCTATGTCATCATGTCTCGCTGGGCGGTGTGGGACCTCGCCTGAGTAAGGGGACGTTGTGCTTGGATTCACTTAGGTAATGTTGTGCTACGCTGAACTGGATGGGCGGTATGAACCCTTCTTCCTCCTTCCGTAGTTGCACTATGATGATTCGCTCAGGCGACGTCGGGCCTCGCTTGAGCGAGTCAGCGTTGTCATGGAGTTCGTCCAGGCGCGGACGTACTTGCTGAATAGAACGGGTCGGTCCAAGCCTTGCTCCCTCCTCTGATTGTCATACGTGTGGATATTCTTTTATTCCCTTACCTTCCTTCCCTTATTTCTTATGCCCGGTTCTTCTTGACTGTTCTGGGAATTGAGCGAAGGGAATACTGATTAAACTGGTTGAGCTGCTGTGCTCCACTGAGTCCGACTGGGTGCGTGTCCTTCCTTGCCTACCATCCCATTTGTAATCCGGTTGCCTTATGGTCTATTTGGTTTACCCAATTTTGGAAAAATTTTCCCCGTATTGGTTCTTAATTATTTATTAAATTAGGGTGTTACATTTTGGTATCAGAGCAGACCAAAAGGTCCATGGCCAAGGTTTGCCTACTGTTAGTGGGCGGTTAAGTGCATTATGCCAGCTTATCATAACTGCTTGTAGTATTCCATTAAACGTTAATATATGACCTGTGTGATGATATATGTTCATGATTCTCTATTGAATTTGGTATACGTTTGACTACGAATGGTGTGGTTGTATGTCTGTGCCTTGTTGAGGAATTTGAATGTGTGATCAATGAATGGTACATGATGCATGTGATTTGCAGTATAAGGGATGGGTTGTAGTTCCTAGGTTGAAGATCTGGGTGTGTAATAAGTGAGTGAAGGTGAGGTCGGATGTATGTTAAAATTAGGATTGCGTCTCGGTGGCGATTGAGAAAACCAAGTGAGTGATGGCTAGATGCTGGACCAATAGGAATAGTGACCCAGTTGATGAGGCATGACTATGAACGAATGAATGTGAAGTAGAACATTTGTATGACCCGGATGCTGTCTTGGGTTGGTGTGTGAAAAACCGAGTGAATGGTACTAGACCTTATAACAATATTTGAATATGGTGAGGTACCCATCGAGGGATACTGGATAAATAATGACCCCTTAGGGATTCTAAACCTGATAGTTTATTACCTTGTGAGTGGTTGAGCCGAGAAGAACAATTACGTAGTAGCTTATTGAGGCTTGAATGATTATCATGTAATGTGTTATGTGTGAGATGTGTTGGTAGCTGTACTGAGATGGAGTAGTTGTGCATGCAACCCCTGGATTGTGGTATTTGTGAACTATTTAGTGATGATGTGACTCTGTCTGTGAATGCATGTTAATAATTCTGCGAATACTGACTGAATACTTGTAAAATAGGAGTGTTACCATTACTACCGAGTGCTATTTGTGATGGATGTTTTGAAACCCAGCCCATGAACTCTGCGTAATATATATATATATATATATATATATATATATATATATGATATAGGTGATTGAGGGAGAACTGCTTTTATGTATTGCTCTATATAATTGAAATATGGAAATTGTTTGATAATTGAAATACGTGACCTGCGTGTGATTAATTATTGATGCATGCAACACCCGGATATTGTGATAGATATTGATTGAGAATCGTTGTGATGAATGCCCCGTCTGAAAGATATGCATATATATATATATATTAATGAGAAGGTCGAGTGGCTTATGCTGTGAGTCAGCGAATAAGAGCTGTGTGATTGTAGTGAAGTGTATCAGCATTGAACGTTTTTCAGAGTGGGCAATCAGATGAATGCTTGTGTGATGACACTGATACCGAGTGCATTAAGGTAGGAGGCAGAGCATAAATCCAGGTGGTGTTAAAATACTTGAATGGCATGTGAATATTGTGGTTACCGAGTGCATGCAACGCTGTGTGAATTTCGTGTGAATGGAAAGGCCATGATAATTTCCGAATGCTTGGTATGTGAATTGATATGTTGGTTTCCATTCGGAATGTTGTGTTGGGATGCATGCTGACTTCATTATAAAGTACTGAGAGGATGTGATGTGGTATTGGTACCCTGTTTGCTTGTTGTATGACAAACGCCTGTGATGCTTGATGAAACTGTGAGATTCCGAGTGAATCTGTATGCTGTGTTGAAACGATAATGACTTATTAATGACTGCGTGGGACGCACCTGGTAGCTTGGTTGCCTGTAGGGAATTACATGAGAATTGCATGAGGTGAAATCACTGTTTAAATCAGGTCTGCATGCATGTGTGTAAGAGTATTATTATTGAGACTAGCATGATTCGCATGGATACGCATGATTTGAGTAAATTCCGACTTGATAATGTTGTATGAATGAGCCCTGACTGAATGAGTGTACATGTGATGATGCTGTTGCCAAGTGTAATGTGATGTTATGATTGAGAATGCATGTTATTGTGCAATTTCCGATTGAATATGATATTGTGAATGAAATCCTTAATATAGTTGGAATTGATCTAAGTAAATCTGATGGAATGAGCGCATGTATGTTGATGCTATTGTTGAGTACAGTGTGTGTTATGGTTAGGATGTAGGTTATAGTGAACAATGATATAACCATGAATAATTGGGTGACATCCGATTGAATGCCTGCATGTGCATTAGTGCCGTTGCCGCGTCCGTAGTATGTTATGACAGCATGTGGTGGTGAATTACCTAAACCTGATTGAATTGCATAAACCCGAGTGAGTGATTTCATTATATAGCTGGGGACTGAGAATTTAATTCGAACCATGATTTTGTGTTGAATAGGACTTAGAGGGAATATCTACTCGGTATTGGCTGGAAACCGATTGTTGTATTGCCATCGACGGTTTCACGGGAATGATAAATAACTTTCATGCTGCTTGTTGCGTGATGTACCCTATGTGATGCATAATGTTGATGTAGATGTATTACTTATGTGTGTGAACTGCCATTGACTACCGTGTGAATTTGTATTAGTTGGGTGAAGTCTGGTTCGTGTGAGGTATGCTACTCTGAGATGACTCTTCCCGCCATAGGTAATGTGGCAGCGTACACGTTGTAGTGACCATGTAATTGTTGTAACCCTATAGGTATGAGACGTCATCCTATAAGTTGGATGCAGCAATTCATGAGTCGGGCAGGTGAAGCTGTAACTGCTTATGGTGATGGTGAGTCTTTCAGACGTTTCCGAGTGATACTGTAAGCCTAATGAGGAAACTAGGATTGGAGCCAAACTAAATTGAAAGGTTGGGAATTGCTCGGGAAAGGTTGGTAAATTCCGAGTGTGTAAGAGTGGAGACAATTCCGAGTGAAGTCCTTGTGGGAAGAACTGTTGAGTGGAAATTTTGGGGGTTCCAAGTAGAACCGTGTTGAGAGGATCATTACTAAGTTAAGGGAATGGTATCTGAGCGTGACCTTCTGGGTAAGGCAAGATCCGAGTGACGTAACTCGGAGTGTATCACTTCCGAGAGGAATGGACATCAGAGTGAAGGACTTAAATGAAGTTGTACTCAGGACACTGATTGGAGCTGCTGAGCTTGAACCCAGGTTTAGTTTCGAGGAAGACTCAAAGTACGAATGAATTTCTGGTAAGAGGAAGGATTTCCGGGTAAGAACTACCCCTGAACCCCGAATGATGATTTGTGTAAGAAGGACCGAGTGGAATTCTCAGGATGGAAGCATGGAATTAGCCGAAAGCATGGGCAGGAATCGAAGAATTCAGAATTTAATGTGGTGCATATGTAAAGTAAATCCAGACGAATTATGCTAATCGAAGCACATGGGAATTCATTTGAGTGTTCGTTTTGATCAAGTAAGAGCTTCTATGGTCGAATTCTAAAAACCAGAGAGCTAAATCCGAAATGAATCGGTAAGTAGTGGGTATTCTAGGGGATCGGTAATGTTATTTACCGACTGGATTCTCCCCAAATGGTCGAATAACGTCTAGAATGTGCCCCACGTGACCCAATGTCAAGCCTATGCCTTGTGAGAATGCATGGTCGTGCCGAGTGGCACATTGATGTCAGGAGACCCGATGGTGTGAATACCCTGATCGGTGTTGAGAATGTAAGGCCAAGCGGCCAAAGAACTGGAGGGTGCCAATGGCTAGGGTGAACTGGCAGAGTTGAATGGGGTAGCTACGTGGGAAATAGAGTCCTGAGTGTAATGAAGGCTATGAGGAGTTGTTGTATGCTGATTAGAAATTGCGAGCCAATCGAAAACGTGGAGGAGCGAAGAGCTGCAGTCGGAGCGTGACCATAGTATTCCGATCTATTTGTTGGAGGTAAGTCTGAGCGGAAGAAAGGAAGGATATTCCGAGTCAATCGTGCCACTTCCGAGTGGAAATGTGTTAAACATAATGTCTCAGTTTTCTGGGTGGAGAGGTCGGTAAATTGCTTTGGAAGCCAATTATACCGACTGGAATTTAAGCGATGGGTGAATACACGAGGAACATAGATGTGTAATTACTTATTATGGTATGGCAGTAATTTCTGAGCGGTTCATTGAGGCTAAGTATGCGTTGAATTTCGAGGACGAAATTCTTTTGAGTGGGGGAGAACTGTAACATCCCGATTTAATAACTAATTACCAAATGAAAATAAATCATTAAAATAATAAATTGATAAGTGTGGGGAGAATTATTTGTTAATTATAATTGGTTTAATTAATTTAAGTTAAGAGAAGAAAGGCTGACTGATGGTGATTGGTTGCCAACGACTGATTGGATGGGACCATGTGCGTATGACGCGTGTGGGGGGGGAGGCTGCTACTGTGCGCGCTCTCCCACCCCACTCTCCTCTTCCTCGTGCACGCGCATGCTTATATAAATATAGGTGCCTTGGGTCATTAAAGTACGCATCTCCTTCTGTTCCCTCTTCTTCTTCGCTCCTCACTCTCCTTCTCCTCTTCTTCTTTTCTCTACTCGCTGTTCCTGTGAGCTCCCAACAATGGTGGCTGAGGATCGGAGTCCTCCTTCTTTACTCGACCAAGCCAGAAAGAGTGCAGGTGTGCCTTCCTCCTGCATGCAACCTGTCTCCTTCCTCGTTCCTTCGTCGACTTCCTCTTCTTACTCGAAGCTGCCAAGCCTCAGTGGAGATCTGCGAGGAACTTCGAGATGGTAAGAGTGTTCGCAGCGTTGTGATGGGGCTCCCCAGGGAATAAACAGAGAGCTGGGCATCTCAGGAACCCGAATGGTCTCCTTGCTCCTGCATGCAGATGCGCTGAGAATGATTCAGCGTTCCTCTAGAACTGGACATCGAATTGGCCGATTGAAAGCTTCAACCAGGTAGGGGGCGCTTGCATGTCGAATGTATGGTCCACGAACGGTACCGGATGAATGTACTGCTTGAGTGTGTGTGTGCATGTGTTTACAATGATTTAAGGCTGATGCATGATTTAAGATTCTGAACCTCGTATGTCTTATAGTGGGGATACAGCAATTGCATGGGGGTGATATAGTCTGTTAGTAATTAATAATGACGACTGATATGCATGGCTCTATCTTCGTATCACTGTAAAAAAATATGTGTGTGTATGCTCTTAGTTGACTTGTTCGATGTTGTTATTTTGATTACCGAATGAAGCGTGTGTTGGTGTGACTGATAAAATGAATATGAGTGCTGTGTGGAATCTGTCCTTGCTGAATGGCTACGAAGGAGGTATCCGTGGTGTGATAATACGTTCTGGTAAATGCATTAGCTGCATGTGTAAGAGTGGGGTGACCTGTGGGAGGTCATGAACCCCGAGGGAATGACTTCCAGCTACAGACCTTGGCTAGATCCTGATAGTGCTCGTGGTAGCCGTAGGAGCTAGAGAAGAGTCTCGAGACGCCCATGGGAGGCCGGTACCACCTGGTAAGAGCTGAAGGACGAGGGGCCAGAAGAAGGGAACCGTAACTGAAAGTCATTACCCGAGTCGGATCCGCAGGCATGCATATAGTCATGAGGCTGATCGTGGTGGTGCATGAATCTATGTGTGTGTATGATTTCCGAGTGCATGAATCTATGTATGTGTGTATGATTTCCGAGTGCAAGAATCTATGTGTGTGTATGATTTCCGAGTGCATGGATCTATGTGTGTGTGTATGATCTTCGAGTGCATGGATGTATGTATGGGTGTGGAGATAAACTCTATGCAGTATGTATGTTATGGACGTTGTCTTGAATTGCATGAACTTGGTTAACTTAAGAAAGATTGAATGAAGGTAGGTGCGTGTACTGACGCTGATACCGAGTCCTTGATTATCATTTTACATGTAGAAGCTCACCCCTGCACAATTTTTCAGTATGTATGCAGGTTAGACTCTGAAGTGATGATAGGGTCTCAAGCCCGAGTGTAGTGTACTCCAACTGCTGAATACTTGTACTGCATCATTGTGTTCTGTTCGTGTAGCCTTGGCCGACTCATAATAGCAGTGTTGTAAAATGAATATGAATATATATATATAAAGTAATCTGAGTTATTGTGATCCGAACGCATATTTTGTACGTGTATGGTTACATGTTATGGGTCGGTAGATTTGATTGTGGACAGATTCATGTTTCTGAAGACATGTATTCACATGTATGTGCTTCGCACCGATTCGATGAGTTTCCGACTGAGAAGTGTTACTAGAGGTTTCGAGGGCCGTTGAGGAGTGAAATTATGTTAAGTTGGTGGTTCCGAGTGAAGATTTCTTGGTGACCTCTCCGAGTGAACATGTTATGGGACTCCGAGCGAAATCATAAATAAATCCCGAGTGAGGCAGAGTTTGTGTCTCCTAAGTGAAAACCCCGAGTGATTCCTTTCTGAGAGAGAAGTTCAAATAGTGGTTTAGAGCGAGTTGGATCCTAAGTGTAAGGTATTGATAATCCGAGTGAAAGACGTAAAGTCCGAGTGAGAATTCGTGTCCCGAGCGGTTGGGTTTCGAATAAGTCCGAGTGTAACTTAACTACCTGATTTCCCGAGTGAAGTACGAGTGTGAGGATTTGCCGAGTGAACCCTTGTCCATACCCAATTGAGAAATTACCTTGTACCTGTGATGGAGGGGCCCTTGTGTTGACCTCGCTTAGACGGAGTCATACCTCGCCCAAGCGACTAGGGCTGTCCGCCCAAGCGTGTGGGATCACGCTGAAGTGAGTAAACGCCAGTGTGGACTCCGCCCGAATACCTCCTCTTCCACTCCTGTGTCATCATGTCTCGCTGGGCGGTGTGGGACCTCGCCTGAGTAAGGGGACGTTGTGCTTGGATTCACTTAGGTAATGTTGTGCTACGCTGAACTGAATGGGCGGTATGAACCCTTCTTCCTCCTTCCGTAGTTGCACTATGATGATTCGCTCAGGCGACGTCGGGCCTCGCTTGAGCGAGTCAGCGTTGTCATGGAGTTCGTCCAGGCGCAGACGTACTTGCTGAATCGAACGGGTCGGTCCAAGCCTTGCTCCCTCCTCTGATTGTCATACGTGTGAATATTCTTTTATTCCCTTACCTTCCTTCCCTTATTTCTTGTGCCCGGTTCTTCTTGACTGTTCTGGGAATTGAGCGAAGGGAATACTGATTAAACTGGTTGAGCTGCTGTGCTCTGCTGAGTCCGACTGGGTGCGTGTCCTTCCTTGCCTATCATCCCATTTGCAATCCGGTTGCCTTATGGTCTATTTGGTTTACCCAATTTTGGAAAAATTTTCCCCGTATTGGTTCTTAATATTTATTAAATTAGGGTGTTACAATGATGATAGGGCCTCAAGTCCGAGTATGGTGCACTCCGACTATTGGGTGCTTGTGTTGCATTTATTAGGCTTAGTCAGTGTAGCCTTGGCCGGCTCTCATGTAAAGTGATAATTAAACAAATTTATTTATAAAGATTGACTTTGAGAAGTGTAGTCATGGTGTCACTTGTATGGATCTGTAAATATTGGTAAATGTATAATGTTAAGTTAATGAGTATTCCGAGTATATAGTTACACATATATGGGTCAGTAGATTGGATTGAGGGTAGGTTTATATCTCTGGGAACGTATATTTATGCATAAGTGCTTTATGTTGATTTGATGCTTCTTACCGACTGAGAGAACTGATGTCGAGTGAATAACTCTAAGTTGTTGAACCCTGAGAGGAATATAGGAGATTTAGATCCGATTCCGAGTGAAGATTACTGGGTGGCTTTTTCGAGTGAATACGCTTGAGTGATTCTGAATGGAAGATATAAGTAAACCCTGAGTGAGGAAGAGTTTGTACTCCCGAGTGGAAACCTTGAGTGATCCTCTTCTGAGAGGGGAGTTAGTGTAGTGGTTTAGAGTGGAATGGATTCTAAGTGTATGATAATCCGAGTGAATGATGTAAAATTCGAGTGAGTGAGGATCTGTATTCTGGGAGGTTTAGATTAGGCTAAGTCCGAGTGGGGATTGACTTAATGATTTTCCCGGAGCGAACAAGATGTCCTATGCTGAGTGGACTAGCTATCATTTTCTGAGTGAATGAGTCGTATGATATCTTCGGATCCCGAGTGTCTGAACAATCGAGTGTAGTTACTCACTGCAGCGAACAAAGTATTCACCCAGTGAGTTTGATCTGATAGGAGGCTGTTGCCTTTGGCTTCGCTCAAGCACAGGGTTCTTCACTCGGAAAGTGGGCAGCCTCGCTCAAGCGTACTGGTTCTCACTCGGGCGAGTGTACGTTATGTTGGTTTTTGCTTGAACGCTGCTGTGACTTCCGCTGTATGCCTGTTCCGATCGGTTTTGTTCTTCTCCTGCCTTCCATGCCGTATTTCTTTATACCCGGTTATTCTTGGTTTTATTTGGAAAACTTTTCTGTGTTTTTTGTTTTTTGGGTTTATTTATTCATTAATTTAAGGGTGTTACATTTTGGTATCAGAGCAGACCAAAAGGTCCATGGCCAAGGTTTGCCTACTGTTAGTGGGCGGTTGAGTGCATTATGCCAGATTGTCACAATTGCTTATGATATTCTATTGCATGTTGATACCTGTTCAATCATGACTCGTGTGATGATATCTGCTTATGATCTTCTATTGGATTCGGTATACGTTTGACTATGAATAGTGTGGTTGTATGCCTGTGCCTTGTTTGGGAATTTGAATGTGTGATGAATGAACGGTATATGATTTGCGGTATAAGAGGTGTGTCGCAGTTTCCTAAGTCAAAATCTGGGTGTGTAATAAGTGGGTAAAGGTGAGGTCGGGTATATGTTAAATTGCGATTGCGCCTCGGTGGCTGGTTGAGGAAACCGAGTGAATGGTATTAGACCTTATGATAATATTTAAATGTTGGGGAGTACCCATCGTGGGATACTGGATAAATAGTGACCCCTTAGGGATTCTAAGTCTAATAATTTACTAATCATGTGAGTTGTTGAGCCGAGTAAAGCAATTGCGTAGTAACTCTTTGAGGCTTGAATGATTACCGGGTGTTTGTTTAGTTCCGTGTGATGTGTTATGTGTGAAATGTGTTGAAAGCCGTGCTGTGATTGAGAAATAATGCATGCAACTTCTGGATTTGTGGTATTTGTAAACTGTTTAATACGGTATGGCTCCGTCCATGAGTACATATTAATATTTCAGCGAATGCCGACTGAATGCTTGCGAATAAGAATGTTACCATTATTGCCGAGTGCGTGAGTTAGAAAGGAGGATGATTCTCTGATTTCTGTTTGCAGTTTCATGTTCAAATGTATATGAATGAGAATGCCATAATGATCTCCGAATGCATGATATGTGAGTCGATCTGTTGATTTCCATTTGGATGTTGTGTTGAAATGCATGCTGACTTCATTAAAAATGCCAAGATGATGTGCAGTAGTATTGTTACCCTGTTTTGCTTGTTGTGAGTCACTATGACAAACGCCTGTGATGTTGTGATGAAACTGTGAAATTCCGAGTGAATCTATATGTCGTGTTGAAACGGTTGTTACCTATTAATGGCTGCGTGAGACGCACCTGTAAGCTTGGATGCTTGTATGAAATTACGTGAGAATTGCATACATGAGATGATTCCCAGTCACAGATTCCTGGCTAGTTCCATGAGGACCCGTGGTAGCCGAGGGAGCTAGAGTTAAGTCTCGAGACGTCTTTGGAAGACCGGTACCACACGGGAAGGGCTAATGGACGAGAGGCTGGGAAGGAATCTGCAACTGAAATCACTGTTTGAGTCGGATCTGCATGCATGTGTGTAAGAGCATTATTATTGAGACTAACATGATTTGTATGGATTTGTATGATTTGAATAGATTCTGACTTGATGATGTTGTATGAGTGAGTTTTGACTGAATGAATGTGCATGTATTGGTGTTGTTGCTGAGTATAATGTGATGTTATAATTGAGAATGTATGTTATGATGCAAATTCCGATTGGATGTCTGTGTGCACACTTATGATGGTCAATGAGCTCAGTGTGAATTATATGAGTATGTGGATATGATATTGTGAATGAAATCCTTAATATAGTTTGGAATTGCTTTGGGTAAATCCGATCGGATGAGTACATATATATAGATGCTATTACCGAGTGCAATATGATGTTATGGTTATGGTGCATGCTGTAGTGAACAATAATATAGCCATGAATAATTGATATGAAATCCGACTGAGTGTCTGTATGTACATTAGTGTTGTTGCTGAGTTTACGGCGTGTTATGACAGCATATGTGATTGTGAATTACTTAATCCTGATTGAATTGTATTAACCCGAGTAAGTAATGTTATTATATAGCTGAGAATTGAGAATTTAATCCGAGCCATGGTTTGTGATGAATAAGATTTAGAGGAAATGTTTACTCGGTGTTGCCTAGAAGCCGATTGCTGTATTGCCATCATACTGTTTTACAGAAGTGATAAATAATTTTCATGATTGTTGTTGCGTGATGTACCCGATGTGATGCGTAATGATGATGTTGATGTAAATGTATTCCTTACAATGTGTGTGTGGACTGCCATTAATTACCGTGTGAATTAGTATTGATTGAGTGAGTCTAATCGGTGTGAGGCACGCTGTTCTGAGATGACTCTTCATGCCATAGGTATTATGGCAGCGTACACGTTGCAATGACTGTGTAATTGTTGTAACCCTATAGGAATGAGACGTCATCCTATAAGTCGGATGCAGCGATTCATAAGTCAGGCAAGTGAGGCTGTAGCTGCTTATGGTGATGGTGAGTCTATCGGACTGCTTTGAGTGAAGATGAGAGCTGTATTAGGTGAATAAGTAAGTGGTTATGTATCAATTGAGGATAGAGGGTTTGTTTAACCTTGATGGGTTTGCCTCCGAGAGGATTAGAGGTTGTTGGGTATAGATTGGCTACTAAAATAATGATTAGTTATTAAAACAAGGAGGGTGATCAAGTCTGTCACTGAAATTGGAGTTTTATAAGGTTAACCGAGTGATACTGTAAGTCTAATGAGGAAACCAGGATCTTGAGCCAAGGTAATCTGGGAAGTGAGGAATTGCGCGGGAAAGATTAGTATATTCCGAGTGTGGAAGTAGAGATGATTCCGAGTGAAAACCTTCCGGGAGAAAGGACTACTGAGTGAGGTTATAGTGTTCCGAGTAGAACCTCATAGGGAAGATCATTATTAAATTGAGGGAATAGTGTTCGAGCGTAACATTCTGAGTATGGTAAGATTCGAGTAATGTGACTCGGAGTGTACCACTTCCGAGTGGATGGTACCGTGTGGAGCGGTTCCGAGTGAAAAGGTATCGAGTGTAGAACTACTAATACCCGTGTGATGTTTCACCGAGTGATCTTTTGTTCAGAAAAATAAAAATAAAAATAAATAAATAAATAAATAAATAAATAAATAAATACTTCTGGTCGAAAAATGGAACTTAGAGTGTGCAAGATTCCGAGTGAAGGGTCTCCGAGGGGAGTAGATATCTGAGAGAAGGATTTAATTGAAGTCGTACTCAGGTCAGTGATTGGGACTGTTGGACTTGAACTCAGGTTTGGTTTCGAGGTAGGCTCGAATTACGAGTGAATTTCTGATAAGTGGAAAGATTTTCTGGTGAGAATTACCCTTAAAACCTGAATGATATTTTGTGTGAGAGGATCGAGTGATATTCTCAGGATGTAAGCATGGAATTAACCGAAGGAATGGTTAGAAATCGGAGATGTTAGAACTGAGTGTGGTACCCGTACGAAGTAAATCCAAGCAAACTGGGCAAATTGAAGCACATAGGAACTCGTGAGTGTTCATTTTGGGTTAAGAAAGGAATTTTTGTGGTCGGATTGATAATCCGAGGGTTTAATCTGTGATGAATCAGTCAGAAGTGATTATTAGTGGGAGTCGGTAATGCTGTTTGCCGACTGAATTCTTCCCAACTGGTGGAATAACATCTAGAATGTGTCCCATGTGACACAATTTTGAGCCTATGATCTGTGTGAGTTCATGGTGGTGCCGAGTGACTCATTTGAGTCAGGGAACCCGATGGTGTAAATACGCCGATCGGTGTCTTGAGTGTAAGACCGAACGGCCAATGAGTTAGGATGAGCCATTGCTTATGATGAATTGGCTGCGCTAAATGGGGAAAGTTGTACATTTAAAAGTTGCAATCAGGTAGGACCTAACTTTTGTGCTTTGCCGAGTGAAATTATAATCTGGTCTGTGAATGTTTGTGGAAGCGTAGTCGTGTAAGAAATTGAGGCAGCAATTTTCTGAGTTATTTAATTAAGGTGAGTCACCGATTGAATTTCGAGGACAAAATTCTTTTGTGAGGGGGAGAACTGTAACATCCCGATTTAATAATTAATTGCCAAATGAAAAATAAATCACTAAAATAATAATTGCAAACGGGGGAAATTATTTATTAATTATAATTAACTTAATTAATTTAACTAAGGAAATAAAGGCGGATTAGTTGTAACTATGTGCGTGTGACGCGTGTGGGAGCTGCTACTGTGCACGATTTCCCACCCCACTCTTTCCTTCTCCGTGCATGCACATATAGGCCACTGGGCCACTTCATTATTCATTTTCCCCTTCAGACTCCTTTCCCTTCTGTTCTCTCTTCTTTTCTTCTTCTTCGCTCTTCATTCTCCTTCTCTCTTCTCTGCCCTCTGTTTCCGTGAGCTCGCGACAGTGGTGGCTGAGGATCGGAGTCCTCCTTCTTGACTCGACGAACCAGAGAGGGTGAGGGTGTGCATTCCCCTGTATACAACCCGTCTCCTTCCACGCTGTTCCTTCCCTGTTCTTTCATTTCCCTTCGTCGATTTCCCTCCTTCTTCCTCTCCTTGCTCGAAGTTGCCAAGTCTCAGTGGAGATTTGCACTACGAGGAGCTTCAAGGTGGTTAGAGCATTCACCAGCGTTGTAATGGGGCTGCTCAAGAGACCGAGCTGAGAGCTGGGTGTCTTGGAGGCTCGAATCGCCTCCCCCGTCCTTGCATGCAGATGCACTGAGAGTGACTCGGTGATCTTCTAGATCAGAGTATCATGTTGACTGACTGGAAGCTTCAGTCTAGGTAGGGGGATATCTTCTATCTTAAATGCATGGGTTATGAACGGGTTCCGGGTGTCAATGGCTTGTTGATTCTGTGTCTGATCCTGTGTTTTGCTTGCATGATGAGTATATAGTACCCGAATATGTGACGAGTTAGTGTTGAGTGATGCATGTTTGATTCCGTCTACGAAATGCATGATTAATAGTCTTGAGGAGATTACATGATCGTATGAAAAGAATGTGTTGCAGTGCGGTTGATGGTTACCGCGTGGTTTATGTGATGTGCAAGTTACTATGAGCTTGAAATGCTGACTGCATGTGTGAGAATATGGATTTAGTGAATCTAATAGTGTTCAATACCGACTGCATGTAATGCATGTGTTGTTGAGTGCTGATAATACCTAATGCCGATTGTATGAGATGCATGTGCTGTTTGAGTTCTGATGATGTACAATACCGACTGCATGTAATGCATGTGTTGTTGAGTGCTGATAATACCTAATGCCGATTGTATAAGATGCATGTATTGCTGTGCATATGAACTTTGTGTTGTGTGATGAATCCGCGTGTGGTGCATTGGATGCGTTTGTGCTTGGAGCACATAGTGTGGGACACTACCATTGATTATTTAAAAGCGTTGGACGCTGTGAAATCCTTTTGAGTGGGACTCGGGCTGCCCGTGAACACCTCCGTTGGCGCTGAGAGCGTTGGTGTCAACTTGTGGGCAAACGGTTGGGTACCTGTAAAACGGCCAAGCAGCTTGGAGCTGAATTGATAGCTGAGAGCTATGTATAAAAAGGCTGGGAGCCTATGTTGCAACGTCAAAAACCGATTACACACAAATGCGGAACCGAGTGCAATAATCTGTGCATATGTACTGCTGATGTTGATTGGAATTTGATTATGCATGTGATGATGTTAATGAGATGATGAATGTATATAACCGAGTGAATTATTCTGTGTGTATATGCTGTGGATGCTGACTGAAATTTGTTCTATGAATATATATATCAATGTTATAGAAATGTTATGTGTGAATAGCCGAGTGAGAACTGTTGGTTTCTGATCGGAAATTGTTGAATATGTGCGTCCTGATTCATTGGCATTATAAGGTTATTAGTTGTTGTTATGTTAATGTTATTGAAACGATATGTATATATGGCCGAGTGACAACTGGTGGATTCCGATCGGTAAAGGTCTTATGTGTGTCCCGATTGATTAGTGTTGTTCTGACTTTAATTATTGCCATGTATAATTATGTATATATATATTGTTGCATAACTGTGGGTCAACCCGAGTCAGTATCTATCATTTAATATTTGATATGCTCACCCGTACACCATTTTTCAGTGTGTGCAGGACAGACTCGGAAATGATGATAGGGCCTCAAGTCCGAGTATGGTGCACTCCGACTATTGGGTGCTTGTGTTGCATTTATTATACTTAGTCAGTGTAGCCTTGGCCGGCTCTCATGTAAAGTGATAATTAAACAAATTTTTTTATAAAGATTGACTTTGAGAAGTGTAGTCATGGTGTCACTTGTATGGATCTGTAAATATTGGGAAATGTATAATGTTAAGTTAATGAGTATTTCGAGTATATAGTTACACATATATGGGTCGGTAGATTGGATTGAGGGCAGGTTTATATCTCTGGGAACGTATATTTATGCATAAGTGCTTTATGTTGATTTGATGCTTCTTACCGACTGAGAGAACTGATGTCGAGTGAATAACTCTAAGTTGTTGAACCCTGAGAGGAATATAGGAGATTTAGATCCGATTCCGAGTGAAGATTACTGGGTGGCTTTTCCGAGTGAATACGCTTGAGTGATTCTGAGTGGAAGATATAAGTAAACCCTGAGTGAGGAAGAGTTTGTACTCCCGAGTGGAAACCTTGAGTGATCCTCTTCTGAGAGGGGAGTTAGTGTAGTGGTTTAGAGTGGAATGGATTCTAAGTGTATGATAATCCGAGTGAATGATGTAAAATTCGAGTGAGTGAGGATCTGTATTCTGGGAGGTTCAGATTAGGCTAAGTCCGAGTGGGGATTGACTTAATGATTTTCCCGGAGCGAACAAGATGTCCTATGCTGAGTGGACTAGCTATCATTTTCCGAGTGAATGAGTCGTATGATATCTCCGGATCCCGAGTGTCTGAACAGCCGAGTGTAGTTACTCACTGCAGCGAACAAAGTATTCACCCAACGAGTTTGATTTGATAAGAGGCTGTTGCCTTTGGCTTCGCTCAAGCACAGGGTTCTTCGCTCGGAAAGTGGGCAGCCTTGCTCAAGCGTACTGGTTCTCGCTTGGGCGAGTGTACGTTATGTTGGCTTTTGCTTGAATGCTGCTGTGACTTCCGCTGTAACACCCTTATTTTTAATAATTAATTAACCCAAACATAGAAAGATTTTTCACAAAAATCACCACTGGTCAGTTGGCATAGAAGAGAAGAGGAAGGCAAGGGAAAGTTAAGGAACACACACATGTATGGCTACCTGTGGAAGGAATGGAATATGAACTAACTCTGCCCAGTTCAACGAAGCACGTCAACGCCTGGGCGGATTCCACCACGACGTCCATTCGCTCAAGCGGGGTCCAACACCACCGAGCGAGACATGATAATGCAACAACGGAAGAGGGAGGTGTTTGGGCGGAGTTCCACATTAACATCTACTCGCTTCTGCGCGATCCCACACGCTTGGGTGAACCGTCCTAGTCGCTCGGGCGAGGTATGACTCCGCCTAAGCGAGACCAACACAAGCCTTCCCTAAATCGCACTCGCTGGAGCGAGTACCTTGCTTGCTGGAGCGAGGAGCCACACTCGGCTAAGTAGACGTTCGGACCCATAGTCATCCTTCACTCATTCACTCGGAAAATGACAGCTAACTCACTCGGATTATAAATATCTTACGCTCGGATTCCATTTTATTCTTACCCGCTACACTAACTTCTTTCTCAGGAGAGGATCGCTCAGGGTTTTCACTTGGGAATACGAACTCTTCCTCACTCAGGATTTATTTATGATTTTCGCTCGGAGTCACATAACATGTTCACTCGGAAAAGCCACCCAGAAATCTTCACTCAGAACCACTAACTTAACATAATTTCACTCCTCATCGGCCCTTGAGTCATTTAGCAACACTTCCCAGTCGGAAAACGCATCGAATCAGTACGAAGCACATACATGATCACAGAAATACAAATCTGCTAACAAATCCAGTCTACCGACCTATAGACATGTAATCACACACTCGGAATACCCATTATCTTGATATTATGCATTTACCAATACTTACGAATACCATACAAGTGACACCATGACTATTCAATCTTTAAAAGTGAATATATTTAATCGTCATTTTACATAAGAGCCGGCCAAGGCTACACGGACAAAACATAATAATGCAATACAAGTGCTCAACAGTCGAAGTGCACCACACTCGAACTTGAAACCCTATCATCATTTCCGAGTATGACCTGCACACTAAAAAATGGTGTAGGGGTGAGCATCTTAGATATTAAATGATAGATACCGACTCAGGCTGTCCCACAATCATATAGCAAAATGCCTATCCACGCAATTAGACATAGCAACGAGTAAGGTCAAGCATTATCAATCAACCAAGACACACATGGAACACTTACCGATCGGAATTCGTCAGTATCCACTCGGCCAGATGCACATACACAGCCAATAACATTAGTAAAACAACAATCAACAACATGATATTACCAACGAATCAGAACGCACGTATTCAACACTTTCCAGTCGGAATCTAACAGTTCTCACTCGGCTATACACGCATGACATTTCAATGACATTAACACATATTCATGGAGCAAACTTCAATTAGCATCAGTTTCGTATACACACAGAATACTCTCTCGGTTATATCCATTCATCATCTCCTTAACATCATCACACGCATAGTCAAATTTCAGTCAGCATCAGCAATACATATATATACAGAGCATTTTACTCGGATATACATATTCATCCTTTCATTAACACTATCACATGCATCTTCAATTCCAAACAATATCAATCAGTCAATACACACAGAGTATTTCACTCGGTTATAAACATACATCATCTCACTAACACCTTCGCATACACAACCAATTCTAAACATTGTCAATAGTTAATAAGCACATATTATTTCACTCGGTTCCGCATTCGTGTGTATCGGTTTAGACGTTGCAACCTAGGCTCTCAGCCTTTTTATACATAGCTCTCAGCTATCAAATCAGCTCCCAGCTGCTTGGCCATTTTACAGGTACCCAACCGTTTGCCCACAGGTGACACCAGCGATCTCAGCGCCAACGGAGGTGTTCACAGGCAGCCCGAGTCCCACTCAAGGGCTACCTTGAGTCCCACTCAAGGATTTCATAGCGTCCCACGCTTTAAAAACCAATGGTAGTGTCCCATACTACGTGCTCTCAGCACAAACGCATCCCATGCGCCACACGCGGATTCATCACACACAAGAGTTCATATACACAGCCATACATGCATCTCATGCAATCGGCATCATACATCATCAGCATTCAAACGGCACATGCATCTCATGCAATCAATGCTGGACATTAACAGTACTCAACAACATATGCATCTCATGCAGTCGGTGTTACACATTCTCAGAACTCAATAGCATATGCATCTCATGTAATCAGTGCTAGGCATTAACAATATTCCACAACACATGCAATCGGTATGGTACATTATCAAATTCACTGAGTCATATTCTATCACATGCAGTCAGCATTCTAATCTCATAGCAACTTGCAGGTCATGTAAAATACATGGTAATCGTCAACATCACTATAACACACTCCTTTCATACAATCGTTCAACACTCACAGGCCATCATCATGCAACACTCATCTTTCACTCGTCATGCAACTGGGCAGTACACACTTGCATGCAACACAACACACAATCAGAACACGGAAATAGCAAGCATCTACACTCGGAACCTGTTCATAACCCATGCATTTAAGATAAAAGATACCCCCCTACCTGGACTGAAGCTTTCAGTCGGTCAACACGACGTTCAGTTCCAGAGGAACATTGAATCACTCTTAGTATATCTGCATGCAAGAGTAGGGGAGGCCCAAGACGTCCAGCTCTCGGCTCGCTCCCTGGAATGGTTCCATCACAATGCTGTGAACACTCCGACCCCCTTGAAGCTCCTCGCAGTGCAGATCTCCACTGGGACTTGGCAGCTTTAAGCAAGGAGAGGAAGAAGGAGGGAAGCCGACGAAGGAATGAAGGAACAAGGAAGGAGTCGTGTTGCATGCAGAGGGAATGCACACCCTCATCCTCACGGGTTCGTCGAGTATGGGAGGAGGACCCCAATCCTCAGCCACCATTGCTGCGAGCTCACGGAAACAGAGCGCAGAGGAGGAAGAAGAAGATCGAAGAGGAAAGAAGAAGAAGAAGAAGAAGAAGAAGAAAGAACGGGGGAAGAGGAGTCTGCAGGGAAGAATGGATGATAGTGTACCCATATATGCATGTACGAAGAGAATGAAGAGTGGGGTGGGAAAGCGTGCACAGCAGCAGCCCCCCACACACGTCACACACACCATCACATCCAATCAGTCATTGACAGCTAATCACCATTAATCAACCTTTCTTTTCTTAAATTAATTAAACCAATTATAATTAATAAATAATTCTCCCCACACTTATCGATTTATTATTTTAACGATTTATTTTCATTTGGCAACTAGTTATTAAATTGGGATGTTACATCCGTTGTATGCCTGTTCCGATCGGTTTTGTTCTTCTCCTGCCTTCCATGCCGTATTTCTTTGTACCCGGTTATTCTTGGTTTTATTTGGAAAAATTTTCTGTGTTTTTTGTTTTTCAGGTTTATTTATTCATTAATTTAAGGGTGTTACAATAGTTCCCTCCTGAATCCACTCGGCACCAGTGTTGTTTCCTGCAGCCTTCTCTTCTACTGCTGCACCCTTAGTAACTTAAGTAGTAAGCTATTAATCAGCTGGTGCTGTGCTGTAAATTAGCTAAGGATGAGCTAGATCTTGCTAAGAGCTGAGTTGTAGTTAGTTGATCATTCTGTAAACTGTGTAACTAGTTAGTTTAGTCATTAACTTAAGTTTCCTAAGTTATCAGTTAAGTTAGTTAGTTAGGTAGAAGCTTATATATAGGTTGTACATATTCTGTAATAGACAATCAGAACAGAGACAGATATATAGAATACAATTCATTCACAACTTCGTACATCTCACTACGCATTTTCTCTCTCTAAATCCTCTCCTCCATGATGTTCCACAATCCTTCGATGGAACCGAAGTCAATAGAGTTCTAATTCCCTAAGGTTAGGATTGCGAAGGTTAACAATGGAGTCTTGAAGCTGTGAGCAAGGAAATCGACTTCTAGATCCTGAGGCGAACAAGCTGAGGAGTGGAGCAGAATTGCTGGATTGACATATCTAGAACTGATGAAGAACTTCGCCAGTGAGGAATCATGGTTGAAGCTTAGGTAACTTCCAGCTTTCTAACTAGTTCAGGCCTAATCAATTTAGGTGAATAGTTAGAGTTCAACCTCCAATTTCGCATTAGATTCTTAGGTTAATTGAGCACTTAAGGAATTAAGGTTTGATGCTTAAGGATTAGTGTTTTTCACCTAAGGAATTAGGGAATAACCACAAGCGGATTGTCCTCTGGATTATGGAGTTTGATTATACTTTAATTGCATGTTCCTTTATGAATTTGCGAACCGAAGCAATCCTGATCTGTTTTCTATTAATCACCTTTCACATTTCATTTTAACTCTGTTTCTGGAAATAAAAAAACAACTATAAAACATTAAAACAATCAAAAACTGAATGAAATTTCTGCGTCCTTGTTGGTTCAGCTTGTACTAGTCCAAGATTGAGGTACTTACCACAATCCCTGTGGGACGATTAAATATACTACAATTTTAACGACTGGTGCGCTTGCCAAGATATAAATCTGAGAGTCACAATTTTTAAACAGAGATTTTCACACCAATTTAATGACTCGGGAACTTATCATCAAGTTAATGGCGCCATTGCCGGGGATTGTTGAGTAATATCAACAATCCTTGGACCGGTACTAGACTGAACCGTTTACTTTGTTTGCATTGATTACGTAGTTTCAATTTTGTTTGTAGTAGTTGATATTTTCATGTAGCTGTAGTCGTAGCTGTGAATCATCCTTTTGTTTGATATTTATTGTATGCAGTCAAGGAGCAGAGGAGAGCCTTTCTTCTTTGATCCTGACATCGACTTGTTAGAACGTAAACTGAGAAAAGAGAAAAAGCAAAAAGAACAAAAAGAAATGGAACAGGGGAGAGTTACATTAGGTGACTACTCCAGGCCGACTGAAGAAGAATCGCAATCTAGCATCCTTAGGCCACCAATTTTAGCAAATAACTTTGAACTTAAACCAGCTCTACTACAGTTAGTAAGAAATGAACAGTTCAGAGGAAGTGAGGTTGAGGATCCAAATTTGCATCTAGCAACCTTCCTCTAAATTTGTGACATAGTAAAAATGAACGGAGTCCCTGATGAGGCAATCCGACTGAGATTGTTTCCATTTTCTCTAAGGGACCGAGGAAAAGGCTGGTTGCAGAGTCAACCGAGAGGCAGTATTTCCACCTGGGAGGACTTGCAAAGAAAATTTTTGATTAAATACTTTCCTCCTTCTAAATATGCAAAGTTGCGCAATGAAATCACGTGTTTCCAGCAAAGAGAAGGTGAATCTTTGATGGAAGCATGGGATCGGTATAAAGAGAGCTTGAGGAGATGTCCTCATCATCAGATTTCTGATGTGGAACAGGTAACTATTTTCTATAATGGTGTCAGGCCAGCTACCAGGGTCCTGATTGATGCCTCAGCTGGAGGATCATTAGCAACAAAAACTGTAGAAGAAGCCATAGAGCTGATTGACGTAATGGCTTCTAATGAGTGTCTGATTAGTGAGAGGAGCCAAGTCCCTAGGAGAGGGATATTAGAACTAGAAGCAAAAGATGCTTATCTGGCTCAGAGTAAGCTGATGACTCAGGCTTTGGAGAAACTAAGTATACAACTTTCAGAACTCTAAAAGCCGAGTCAAGTTTCTATGATAAATTGTGACTTTTGTGGAGGAGACCATGAGAATGGAATGTGTGATCCAAATGTGCCTTCCGAGCAAGTGAATTATATGGGGCAGCAACAATATCAAAGGAATTATCCTCCTAATTCCTTTAATCCTAATTACAGGAATCACCCCAATTTTTCCTAGCAGAAAGGTCCACATTTGAATCAGAACATCCCACCAAATCAACCCACAAATAGACCACAACAACCCTCTCACCCTTCCGTCAAGGAAAAATCAGAACTTGAGAATGTACTTTCTCAGTTCATTCAGGCCACTCAGGCCAGTTTCAAAAATCAGGAAGCGTCCATAAGAAATTTAGAAAATCAAGTCGGACAGCTTTCTAAGCAATTAGCTGAGAGGCAAGCAGGTAATTTCCCTGGAGATACCGAGGTAAATCCAAGGGAACATTGCAAGGCTATAATCACTAGGAGTGGAAAAATTATTTCTCCATCTCCGAGTCAGGAAATAAGCTCGGAAAAAGATAAAGAAAAAGAAATAGTGCAAGAAACCGAGCAGGTTAACAATGAAGCTGAAAATGAAAATGAAACAGAAAAAGAAAAAGAAAATAAAGTCCACAAAAAGAAAAAGAAAAAGGCTGATCTGATTCTGGAGGAAGCTTCTAAGCTGACTCCTAAAAAACTGAGAAATGCTCCATTTCCACACAGGTTTAAAAAGCAAATAGAAGAGCAGAAGTTTGCTAGGTTCTTAGATGTATTCAAGAAACTACACATAAATATCCCTTTTGCCGAGGCATTGCAGGAGATGCCTTCTTATGCAAAATTTTTGAAAGAACTATTGTCTAAGAAAAGGAAGCTTAAGGTGGATGAAATAATTGCTCTCACTCAAGAGTGTAGTACAATCATTCAAAAGAAACTTCCTCAAAAGCTAGAAGATCCTGGATCTTTTACAATACCGTGTGCAATTGGGGATATTCATGTAGGAAGTGCTCTCTGTGATCTAGGAGCCAACATAAATCTGATGCCTCTATCTTTGATGAAAAAATTGGGAATTAATGACCTTCAACCGACTCGCATGTCTTTACAGTTGGCTGACAGATCCATTAAATATCCCAAAGGGATGCTGGAAGACTTGTTAGTTAAAGTAGACAAATTTATCTTCCCAGCAGACTTTATAGTGTTGGATATGGAGGCTGACCGAGAGATTCCTTTAATCTTAGGTAGACTCTTCCTAGCTACAGGCAGAGCATTAATTGATGTAGAAAAGGGTGAACTCATGCTGAGAGTTCAGAAGGAGCAGGTAACCTTTAATGTCTTTAATTCCATGAAACATCCGACTGAAAGGATGGATTGCTTAATGATTGAAGAGATTAAAAGTTACCATACTCCAATGCTTTTAAAAACTGAGGAAGAGGCCTTACGAACTTTTTTAGAGGATGACTTTGACTCCGAGACTGAGGAGTTAAATGACTCTCACTCGGAAATATTGAGCCTACTAGAAGTATTAGAAGTAGGTGATTTTGAAAAAGAAAAGAAAAATGATTTGAAAATTACTGAAGTTGAGAAAGGAAGGGAATTTTCTGAAGAAAAATATGATTTAAAACCTTTGCCTTCTCATCTGAAATATGTCTTCCTGAGAGAGGATGACACACATCCTGTCATTATTAATGCTGACTTAAAAGAAGAGGATGTAGACAAATTACTCGGGGTGTTAAAGGCACATGAATCTGTGATTGGCTGGAATATTTCTGACTTGAAGGGAATCAGTCCATCATTTTGTATGCACAAAATTCTGATGGAAGATGATTATTCCCCTGTAGTACAGCCACAACGCAGATTGAACCCAATAATGAAAGAGGCAGTCAGGAAAGAGGTGGTCAAGCTTCTTGATGTAGGAATTATTTATCCTATCTCAGACAGCGCTTGGATCAGTCCGGTCCAAGTGGTGCCCAAGAAAGGAGGAATGACAACTGTTAAAAATGAAAAAGGTGAAGTCATGGCTACTAGACTGACCACAGGTTGGAAAATGTGTATAGACTATAGAAGGCTGAATGACTTCACTCGGAAAGACCACTTTCCCTTGCCATTCGTTGACCAAATGCTTGAGAGGCTATCGGGTCATGAATACTACTGCTTCCTTGATGGTTACTCGGGTTATAACCAAATTGTGGTTGACCCAAAAGATCAAGAGAAGACAGCTTTCACCTGTCCATACGGAATTTTTGCTTATAGGCGCATGCCATTCGGTTTATGCAACGCTCCAACAACCTTTCAAAGGTGTATGCTGGCAATCTTTGGGGACATGGTGGAGAAATTCATTGAAGTATTCATGGAGGATTTCTCTGTCTTTGGTAGTAATTTTGATACATGCGTCAGCAACCTGTCTAAGGTGCTGGTGAGATGCCAAGAAACTAACCTCGTTCTTAACTGGGAAAAATGCCATTTTATGGTTAAGGGAGGGATAGTCCTTGGCCACAAAATCTCTACTAAGGGCATTCAAGTGGACCGAGCCAAGATAGAAATTATTGAAAAACTTCCCCCTCCGATCAATGTGAAAGGAGTGAGAAGTTTTCTTGGATGTGCTAGCTTCTACAGAAGGTTCATAAAAGATTTTTCAAAAATAGCTAAGCCTTTGACCGATTTGCTTGTAAAAGATCATGTGTTTGTGTTTAATGAAAACTGTGTCAAGGCTTTTGAAAAATTGAAACAAAGTCTGATTTCAGCTCCGATCCTTGCAGCACCCGATTGGTCTTTACCGTTTGAATTAATGTGTGATGCAAGTGACTTTGCAGTCGGAGCTGTACTGGGTCAGAAAATAGGAAAATTAACTCATGTAATTTATTATGCTAGTAAAGTGTTGAACAAAAATCAAATACATTACACCACTACTGAAAAAGAAATGCTTGCTGTGGTGTATGCATTTGATAAATTTCGTGCTTACTTGATTGGAGCCAAGGTCGTTGTATATACAGATCACTCGGTAATCAAGTATTTACTAGCTAAGAAAGAATCTAAGCCGAGACTGATCAGGTGGGTTCTGTTACCCCAGGAGTTTGACTTAGAAATACGAGATAAAAAGGGAGTAGAGAACTCAGTTGCCGACCAACTGTCTCGTATGGAAGGAGAGTCAGATTCTGTTTTAATAAAAGAAGAATTTCCAGACGAGAAATTGATGGCAATTATCACCGGGCCATGGTATGCTGATATGGCCAACTTTAAAAGTGCCTCGGTGGTGCCTGATGGCTGGACATCCCAAATGAGGAAAAAATTCTTTCATGATAGCAAAAACTTCCTTTGGGATGATCCATTTTTGTATAAAATAGGAGTAGACGGAGTGATCAGGCGATGTGTGCCTGAATCCAAGCAAGAAAGGCTCTTGTGGCATTGCCACGACTCCTATTATGGAGGTCATCATGGTGCCTCCCATACAGCAGCAAAGGTTTTACAGAGTGGCTTTTATTGGCCAACTATCTTTCAAGATGCTAAAGAGTATGTCAAAAGGTGTGATAAATGTCAAAGGAGCGGAGGTCTCTCTGCTAAAGCCGGCATGCCTTTGACAAACATTCTAATTATGGATTTATTTGACGTTTGGGGTATCGACTTTATGGGACCATTTCCAAAGTCGTTCTCCAACGAATATATACTTGTTGCTGTAGCCTATGTCTCTAAATGGGTGGAGGCAATCCCGACCAGAACCAATGATGCACATGTGGTGCTTAGGTTCATTAAGAAGAATATTTTCTCTAGGTTTGGAGTTCCGAGAGTACTTATTAGTGATGGGGGTTCACATTTTTGTAATAAAATAATGGAAAAAGTCCTGCATCGCTATGAGGTGTTACATAAGATATCCACTCCTTACCATCCACAAACTTGTGGACAAGTTGAGCTGTGAAATAGAGAAATCAAAAGAATCTTAGAGAAAGTGGTCGGGATATCTAGAAAAGATTGGTCGGTAAAATTAGATGATGTATTGTGGGCCTACCGAATAGCCTTCAAAACTCCGATTGGCATGTCCCCGTATCAATTAGTTTACGGTAAGGCTTGCCATCTCCCTGTGGAGTTGGAACACAAGGCATGGTGGGCCACAAAGCTATTAAACATGGACTGTGACCAATCCCAGGAGGAAAGAGTTTTGAAACTCCATGAATTGGAGGAATTCCGACTCAACGCTTATCAAAGTGCCTCCATTTATAAGGAGAAAACAAAGAAGTGGCACGATAAGTGGATCAATAAGAAGGAGTTTCAGAAGGATGATCAAGTTTTATTATTCAATTCCCGACTGAGACTCTTCCCTGGAAAACTTAGATCGAAGTGGTCGGGGCCTTTTACTGTAAATGAGGTTTTTCCTCATGGTGCAGTTGAGCTAAAAGACCCGACTACCGATCGAATTTTTAAGGTAAATGGCCAGTGACTCAAACTCTACTTTGGAGGAGAGTTTGATAGGCAGAAAACCTCCTTGTTACTGCAGGCATCTTCTTAGATGGAATAAGGTCAAGCTAGTGACCTTAAAGAAGCGCTCTAGGGAGGCAGCCCTATGCTCCAAGTGTTTTGTTTTGTGCTTTGAGTCGGAATGAATAAAAAGAAAACTAAAAATTTTTAGTGAATAAAGTTTGAATAAAGTTTGTGAAGTTCGAAGAAGAAAGTCCGAGCTTGATTCTTCCATTTCACTCAGGTGAAGCACTAGTAGCTTAGGCGAGAAGCTGTTGCTGTTGTTTCGTGCTTAAGCGAAAGTTTACTGAGCTTGAGCGAGAGTAGTACACTTGGATAACTGTTACTCACTCTTTGCCCTTTTTCCCGACTGAACTTCACTCGTCATTCTTTAATAAATTCCACATTTTAATGTGAATAAAAAGGAAGACTTTAATAAAGGATTTCTGATCGTTGATTTAATAAACGGGTCAGATGATGAAGGGTGATTTATTTCAGTCAGCCTTTTATCACTCGGATTCCTCACTTATCACAGTCAGTTTTGTATCCATTAGTCTCCTATTCACTCAGTATATTTTTCTTGTTAGTCTTGTGTTCAGTCGGTTTTCCATTTTTCTCATTCATCCACTCGGCTTTCTCACTCAGTCTCTTATTCCCTCGACCGATCTCTTTCACTCGTTCTCCATTCACTCGGTCATTCTTTCATTCTTTCATTCGTCACTTATTCACCCGATCTGTTTCACTCATTATTTCATGAATGCTTCGTCTTCAGTTGTTCTTTTTCACCCACTTAGTATTTTTATCCACTCAGTATTCATTTACTCGTTGTTTCATTCCACCTACTTTCTTTGTCAGTTTTCTCACGCTGTATTTTTCTTTTTCATCCACTCGTTTTTTATTCGCGATTGTCATACTCAGTATTTCCAGTTACTCAGTTTCCTGTCATTTTGTTGTTCATTCCCCTAGTTTCTCCATTCACTCGGCCCTTGTTGCATTCGTTTTGTTCACTCGGTCTTTCATTTACTCGGTATTACTTTCATTCGTTCTTTCTTCCACTCGCTCCTGCATTTAACTCATCTCCTTCATCGATCGGTATACCCTTCACTCATCTCCTTCACTCGGAATATTCTCATTTGTTCTTCCATTCATTCTTTCATCCACCCTCAATCTACTCGTCTTTCTTTCACTCGGTCACTCATTCTTTTTCGTTCCTCACCTGTCCCTCAGTCTTTCATTACCGCACTCTATCTTTTATCCATTCGTTCTTTCATTTGTTGTTTCATTCACTTGACGTTGCTCATCTTTCCGCTCGTCTTTTATTCATCGGCCGTTTTACTTACTCACTCCTTCTTTGCACCTTCTGTTTGTTCACTCTTCTACTCATCCTTTACCACTCAGTATCTTCTTTATCACTCGGTATCTTTCTCCATTTTCACTCGGTGTTTTTTCCTTTGCAGTTTTCCATTTATTGCCTCACTCGGTTTTCATTCATTCGTTCACTTTAATTCACTCGTCCTTTATTCACTCATTCATTCTTCCACTCATTCTTCTATACACTCTTCCAATCGTCTTATATCTCTCCATATTCTTTCTTTCACTCGGACTTATTTTCATTGTTATTTCTCCCACCCATTTTTCTGTGCACTCAGGATCCTGTATTCATTCACGTGTCGTTCTTCCATTTGTTCTTCCACTCACTCTTTCATTTACTTATTGCTTTCATTCACTCGTCTTCTTCATCACTGTCACTCATCTCTTCCCACTCTCACTCGATCTTCCACCTATTCAGTAGGTGAGCCGAGTAAGAATATCTAAAAAATAATAATATAATAATATGTATATATATTTATAATAATATTAATAAAGTAATAAATAAAACTGGAACATATTTATGCGTTTCTGGGATAAGTAACTTCAATAGTATAAAAACCTTTTAGCTTTCAAACCCTAAGTACCTACGCTGAACTTGGGTTGAAGATGAAAAGGCACTTTCTGATTTCTAAGAAAGGTACTACCTTTCCACTTATTTCACTTATTTCGTGCACTTCTAATTGCATGTGTAGTATCTTCTTGCTTCTTTGTTAATATTCTTCCACTGTTCATAGCCATGCACCTCACATTTTTGGTTTGCTGTGTTTCTTTTGGATTTCTGTTCTTATTTTTCATCTAGGTTGTTTATCAACATTCTTTTAACATTAACCATGAAAAGAAGATCACAGAGACTCCTACAAAAACCTAGACCAAATTTTGCAGAAGGAAGTGTGAGAAGAAAGCAAATAGATAACGAAAAGGATGTGGCAACCATAAGTATATCTGATTCTTCTGAACATGCACCCAGTCAAAGTAAAGCTGAGAAGAATGCATCCCCTACAGTTGAGAGGAATGAATTGCCGAAAGTTGAAAGTGTTAAGGCTGCTGAAGACTATGTTATAAAGTTTAAAACCAAAGAGTCCGAGCGTCCCAGGCAATCTGCAGGAGCCGGTTCTTCTTCTTCTGGCATTTCTGTGGTGTTGCAGGAATTACAGGTCATGAAGAAGATGCAACTTGGAATTTATGATCGGGTCTTGAACCACGATCTCATGCTCAGAAAGATTGCCACGAAATTGAGGATAGAACACACAGTAGAAATGGGAGCCCCACCTGGCAGAGATGCATGGTTAGCTTCCATTGGATTCACTATTCCCTTACAGGACGTATCCCAAGCAGCTGACCTCTCACCACCTTCAGAGCAGGACAAAGAGAATGAAGATCAGGATGCTTGAGTTGTTGCTACGTGTTATTATGATGTTTCTATGTAATTAACTTGACATTATTCTAACTATTTCCTGAACAATGAATTCACTTTTATTTTATTTGTAATGAAATTTTCTTTCTTTGTTAAAATTATTTGTTTTATTCTGTTTTTCGATTGTATCGGTAAATTAATGCATCCCAATCCGACCACGTGTTTCCTATCCACAGCCACTCAGGTAAAAGGGGAAGTATTTTTCCGATTCACTCCTTAATTGATATTCTGACTTATTAATTGTTAAATATGTTTATTGTTTAATTTCAAATCCATCTTAATAAATTAAAGTTGCTAATTCTGAAGCTTAGTCGGATAAATTAACTGATCGGTTTTGTTTAACTCAGGATCTCTGCCCATAACTTTTTCATCATTAATTAATTATTTACTCGGCATGCTAGTTAGCACTCTGAATGTATGATCTTACATTAAGTTTGGGGACATGACTGGCTGATTAACTATTATATTCATAGCTTTTGAGCTTGTTTTATTCTTTTCCGAGTGAACTTGCATGCTAGTTAGTGAGACAGAATTTGCTTCAGTACTTGCTAATTGTTTGTATGCCAGCCAATCGGAAATGATGAAGGCCTTCTTTGTTATTTCAGCCAGGGCCAAAAAGTAGCCTTCCTAATATATTTAATTATCCTTTGACCCAAAAATTATGTTTGAGCCTGAGACCCTTTTATTCTGTTTATTCACCTAACATTACAAGCCTTTTTATCCCGAAACACTGACTGATTTACCCCTGGATGTTCTGCTGAAGAGTTGCTCAGTCTTACTTATTGCTAGGGACTAGTAAGTTCTAAGTTTGGGGATGAAGAGTGTGCCTAGCATCAATTAAGGACACACTCCGACCTTGGTTATAGATCAATAAATAGAGGCAAATGAAAGGAAAAAATAGAAAAGCTGAGAAGAAAAATGAAAAAAATCAGCAAGGAAAAAGGTGCAAAGCACCGATTGAAATGTGATCGGAAAAAGATGGAAAAGAAGAAAGAAAAGGAAAAGTCCAAAGGACTGAAAGAAAAAGAAGGTGCAAAGCACCGAAAGTGTTAAGTTAGCATTCACTCGGAAAATAATGGAGCTTGCTAAGTAGAGGCAGTTAAGATAAAATTGAGTCAAGGAATCAGTGGATACATCTTGTAACCCGACATTCACTCAGAAAACAATAATTGAGCCTATAGCCCAGCCCCGTTATAAGCTTAAAAAGCCCTTACTGATCTGATTGTGTTGGCATATGGCATGACGTGTAGAACTGTTGCAAGCCTATGTTTATCTAACAAGTATGCAGGTGATGAGTGCATTCTATTCACCCTATACACCGAGAGAAGAGTTAAACACCGACCAGTGAGGAAAGCATCAGCAGCTTGTCTCCTAAAGGAGGTGTAAGTTATTATACTTTTAGAAATTGCGAAAAGAAAGCATGGTCGGTATTCAATAATTATAGCATGAATTAAGTTAAGGAAAGGCTGATTGTGTTGATCAAATGCTGTTAGTTAATAAGTCTGAGTATTTACTTGAGGACAAGCAAGATTTAAGTTTGGGGATGTGATTGAGCGAGACTTCAAAGAGGCTGACTGAAAAGACTTCCAAAAAGGTTGACCGAAAAGAATTAACAAAAAGCTGACTGCAAAGACTTCCAAGATACCGACTCCAAAAGAGAACAAGGAACCGATTAAAAATAAAAAGAAGAACCCGAGCGTCAATTTCAAAAATGCTGATTGAAAAGACAATTCGCTTAAGCGATAGTTAAATTCACTCGGGCGAGGGTCAAAGTTCGCTCAAGCAAAGCAAGCCTACGCTCAAGCGTGACCTCAAAACATCATTCATTCGCCCAAGCTTATCCATAATGCTTAAGCGAGAAAGCAACACTGCAGTACATATCTCAAGTTCGCCTAAGCGAGAACCCAGTTCGCTCAAGCGAAAAGGTTGATATTTAAAACAGCGATAGTTCCCTCCCGAATCCACTCGGCACCAGTGTTGTTTCCTGCAGCCTTCTCTTCTACTGCCGCACCCTTAGTAACTTAAGTAGTAAGCTGTTAATTAGCTGGTGCTGTGCTGTAAATTAGCTAAGGATGAGCTGGATCTTGCTAAGAGCTGAGCTATAATTAGTTGATCATTCTGTAAACTGTGTAACTAGTTAGTTTAGTCGTTAACTTAAGTTTCCTAAGTTATCAGTTAAGTTAGTTAGTTAGGTAGAAGCTTATACATAGGTTATACATATTCTGTAATAGATAGCCAGAACAGAGACAGATACATAGAATACAATTCATTCACAACTTCATACATCTCACTACGCATTTTCTCTCTCTAAATCCTCTCCTACATGACGTTCCATAATCCTTCGATGGAACCGAAGTCAATGGAGTTCTAATTCCCTAAGGTTGGGATTGCGAAGGTTAACAATGGAGTCTTAAAGCTGTGAGCAAGGAAATCGACTTCTAGATCCTGAGGCGAACAAGCTGAGGAGTGGAGCAGAATTGCTGGGTTGACAAATCCAGAACTGATAAAGAACTTCGCCAGTGAGGAATCATGGTTGAAGCTTAGGTAACTTCCAGCTTTCTAACTAGTTCAGGCCTAATCAATTTAGGTGAATAGTTAGAGTTCAACCTCCAATTTCGCATTAGATTCTTAGGTTAATTGAGCACTTAAGGAATTAAGGTTCGATGCTTAAGGATTAGTGTTTTTCACCTAAGGAATTAGGGAATAACCACAAGCAGATTGTCCTCTGGATTATGGAGTTTGATTATACTTTAATTGCATGTTCCTTGATGAATTTGTGAACCGAAGCAATCCTGATCTGTTTTTTATTAATCACCTTTCACATTTCATTTTAACTCTATTTCTGGAAATACAAAAACAACTATAAAACATTAAAACAATGAAAAATTGAATGAAATTTTTGCGTTCTTGTTGGTTCAGCTTGTACTAGTCCAAGATTGAGGTACTTACCACAATCCCTGTGGGACGATCAAATATACTACAATTTTAACGACTGGTGCGCTTGCCAAGATATAAATCCGAGAGTCACAATTTTTAAACAGAGATTTTCACACCAATTTGATGACTCGGGAACTTAGCATCACACCCTAATTTAATAAATAAATAAATCCCAGAATAGGGAAATTTTTTTCCCAAAATGACTAAGTAAAACCGGCATATAAGAATAAGGGAATGGAAGGCAGGAGAAGAACAAAACCGATCAGAACAGGCATACAACGGAAGTCACAGAAGCGTTTAAGCGAAGACCAACACAGCGTACACTCGCTCAAGCGAGATCCTATCCGCTTGAGCGAGATTGCCCACTTGCTCGAGCGAAGGACCCTACGCTTAAGCGGATCCAATACAAAAGCCTTCTGAGCAGTTCACACTCACTGGGTGAATACTTTGTTCGTTGCAGCGAGTAACTCCACTCGGTATACCCATCTCTCGGATTTCAGAATCTTTGTTCATTCGGAAAGGTCTTTACCCACAATCCATCCGGGTTAATCTTTATACTTACCAATTACCTTCAGGAGTTACCTTACACTTCATAACCTCATCCTTCACAGAACACAATTATTGACCGCACGAAAATGATAACTATCCCACTCGAAAACCAGGGGTGTTTTCACTCGGACTATCTTCCTCAGTCTTCTACAACTCAGGTATTTCACTCGCTTCTCACATGGCAAGTATAGTCCTTCCTACCCAAGCTCTCTTGCTAACTCAAACCTCACCTAAGAACTTCCTAACTTTCTATAAGTTCACTACACGGGTTTCACTCGGAATCTGATAGGTTACTCTCCAGTCAAAAAACACTCACTCAGCCAGATCTCACTCGAAAAGTATATTTAGGTTTTCTACTCGAGAATCCTAACAGCTTCTCATTTGGGGAATCTACCAGGTCAATCCCCACTCGGAGTTATACGACCTCATTCACTCGGAACATCTAAACCTTCCCTTACTTGGGACAAAATCATGAACTCACTCTTCAGACCATAACTTGGCTCCATTTATACTAAAGCCATACCATCCATACATACTCGGGAAGACATGAACATATACTACTCGGACATCACGCACAGAATGGAATGAACATACAGCATGGTATAAACGTATATATATAGGAGTGTATATAAATATTTACAAGCACATTGTCATACCCTTAACCCAAGAGAATTCAAATCCTGGCTTAAGAGACTAATATCAAACACGAGCCGGCCAAGGCTTAACCAAAATATTATACACAGTATCTACACATATACATATAGTTCCATAGTATACAACCAATCCACTCGGCAAGCAGCTCCACCTTCACTCATGGTTCTGAGAGACATTCACTGAAAATATTGCCACAGAAGAGGTGAGCTTTTACATTTAAAATGACAGTTAGTGACTCGGGAACCCGCAGACCTTTCACCATACAACATCACATTTCAATCAATCATAATGTTAACTGCCCTCCAATATATCTACATATAACAGTACCATTCAATCGGAATTCATACATTTAATACACAGCTACAAAGATCATATCATTTCCGACACATATACATGCAAAACAGTACATTTATCACAGTATAAGAGCATATATATATAATGCATATATATCTACTACAGTCGGATCCGACCCCTACTTTATTACAAATTTTTGCGTTGCAACATAGGCTCCAAGCCTTTTTCCTCCAGCTCCAAGCTGGTCTGGCCGTTTTACTGGTACCAAACCGTTTGCCCTTACAAGTAACATAATCACTCCAAGCGACAATGAAAGTGTTACGGGCAGCCCCGAGTCCAACCCGGTGGGCTTGCTTAAGTCTAACTCAAGACTTTAAGCATCCAACACTAGTGCACTCGGCACTGCCTTAAGTCCAACTCAAGGTCTTTTAATTACATTTTCTATATATTTGCCAATACAATAATACTCCTCCTTTCCCATGTCATAACCACACTCTGCATGTAATTCATTTATCATCTCATAGCAGAACAAATTCATTTTCCAGCATTCACATGCATGACAATATAAGATAGCAATCAAGATCTACCTATTGTCCCCCCCCCCCGTACAAAGCACCCAGAAATCACGTCAACATGCACAGCAATAACACCTCATATTTGAATATAACATTCTGTCGGGAATCAACAGTATTCGCCCACCTGCTCTCGGTGTCGGGAATCTCTACTTCATGCATTCATGAGTAAAATAATTAACCAGACTCAATATGGCAACTTAAGATATATGCACCATATTCACACACGGTCCCATGACTCACACATGCATCCACATACCCAACAGTGTATCTCATAACCACATATATCAAATATAAGAGAACTACCATTGGATTCAATCATCACATGTCTCGGTATACAAAAGCTGTCAATCATATATATATTTTATGGCAAACACCTACAAACACACATGCATGAGTAATACTTCACTCGGAGACCGTTCACAAGCTATGCATTTGAAATGCAAAGCGCCCCCTACCTACTGAAGGAAATCAAGGGGTTCCTCTGTTTCCCGACGCTGGTCCTTTGCCTCTGGTTGCCTCGCCCAGGCTCACACTCGTTCAGGCCTCCTTGAACGTAGTCGCACCGTGGAACAGGGAGCTGTTCGTCTTCCACCCCGATGATCGTCCCTTACCAGCAGAAGGAACTCCGAGTCTTCTGCAGTACCGTCGTCGTGTGTTTCCAGGAACGGAATAGTGAACAGGGAAGAAGAAGAAGACGAAGAACGAGGAAGAGAAAAGAAGACACGAGAAAAGAAGAGAGAATAAAGCAGTAGAGGAAGAGGGAGTCTGAAGGGAGATGAGTAACATTAGTCACCATAGGCTTATATATATATATGTACATGAGAAGAGAAGAGTGGGGTGGGAAAGCGTGAATCCGGCAGTTCCACTCAGCTACAAGCACCAATCACAATCATCCAGCCATCACCATTATTCATAATTAATCAGCTATTATTTCTTAAGTTAAGTTAATTGAGTTACTTATAATTAACAAGAAATCTCTACTTTGCAATAATCATTTTAATGGCTTAATTCCGTTGGTAGTTAATTTTTAAATCGGGATGTTACATTATGCATGTTTATGATTCAAGTTTCATGTTAGTATTTCAATCTTTTATTAGTATGAACTTCAAACAGGAGAATAATTTTCATGCGTGTCAAAACTACTTTAACAAAGGTAAAAGTTGAAATACCTTTAATATACCAATTACTAGGGATAGAGTTAGTAATTATTATTGTGTTAAGGCCAACACTTAAAGCAAGTTTTTACTAAGAAAGCTTCTGAGGGATCAGACTTTACAGTAACTATTTAGAATTTATTCACCGAAGGATCGGGTTTAATGATTTTAAGCTGGAATGACATAAACTTGATGATTAAATATACATGTTTATAATTACTATGTTATATTCTAGTACGGGGATCCTATTCCAACATAGTTTGTCAATTTGTTTAAATCTTAAGTATTAGAATTATTCTAAAGTGTTATTTTATAGTTATTTTATAGATAGATTTATAATTCATTTTACACTATCTTTTGCCTAATGTATAAATCAATCTTTAGATCTATGAATATTGTACAATTTGTATATGAATCATTCTTTTGTTATTAAGTTTTGATAACGTTACCATAGTAAATAAGAACTACTGTCACACACTGAAACCAATCAATCCTCGAGGGAATGATATCTATTTTGAAAACTGGAATGATAAATTGGTGCGCCAAAAACCTAACAATGATCAATATAATTTTCTAGTATGAGTTATGACTAGACATGAATTTAGTGGTGTCGAGACTGAAAAACTATGAGTAATTTTGCAAAAGTTATGAATAATAGGGAAATGATGGGATTGATAATTAGTTCTTATTGAAATTGAGTAGATAACATGTGTGTATGTGTTGAAATGAGTTTCCTAATATAGGATGATGAAATTGATGTTGTATGATTATTTATAATTGAAATTACATCTATATATATATGTATGCATGTATGCTTATATCTGAGTGGTTGTTGAATGATTGTCTGAAGTATTGAGCATGCTTGAGTGGGTTTGTGTTGATATAAGAAAATAAATTATCATGAATAATAAATTAAGAGGTGGTGTATGTAACATCCGAAATTTTATATAAATGATTAAATGAAGGGAATAAATATTAAATGGCTACATATAGGTTAGTAAATGTTCTAAAAATGTTGAAATAATTAAATTAGGATTTATTATGATTAATTCCGATTAAAATTTAGCTATCGGACCAAGTATCTCCGAATAAGGTTGTTGGTCAAGGCTATTAAGAATGTCATTGTGAATCCAAATATATATTCAGAATAATTTTTGGATAAAGTATTGAGCTAGAACGAAGATCCTGTATGTTAAGAAATAGTAAAGTTTTAACGAGGGGTTAAATATTCGAACACAAACACAAACGATAAAGGCATTTACTCTATTCTTCTCTTTTCATCATTTTTCTTCATCTTTCCCTTCTCTAAAAACCTATCAAAGGTTGTGAGCTCATTTGCCTCTCCTCTATTTTTGTTTTCCTTCCCAAGCTTAAAGAAGTTTTGGTTGATTGAAGTTCTCTCCTTCTCCTCTCTTAATTTTGTCAGCCACTCCTCTCCCTTTGGTGCTCATTGTTGTTTGTTGGTTAAGCTAAGTTCCTCCCCATTTATAATGAGTTTATGCCCTAGCATTTAGGTTATGGTTGTTGGTGAGTGTTTAATACATGTGGGTGGTTGTGAGAGCCATACAATATGGAAACCCTAAGGTAGGGTGTGTTAAATGTAAACTTTTATGAGCATTTATGATGGTGCATGAAAATATGATGATTAATGGTGGGAGACGATGATTATTATTTATGATGTTTGTTGGGTTTTCAGTGAAACCCCAACCCTAAGAATTAGGGAAAACATGTAATGTTGATTTGACAATTGATTTTAAGTGGAAATGTATGATAATTAGAGTATGGGTATCATTGAATATGTTGGGAGATGACATTGATGTAATAAGATAGTCATTAATGGTGGTTAATAACCATTGATGTGAGAACCCACTTATAGGTGAGGCTTTAAATGCATAATAATAAACATAAACACCAAACCCATGGTGGTTATGGTGAAATAAATAAAAAGGAAAATGGTTTGATAATGATAATGTTATGAACACCAAGTGTTTAATTAAGAATATATAAATCTTGGTGGTTTAAATAGAAAGTAATGGTGTGATATATAGTATGGTGTAGGATCTATTCCAAACGACGAGGCGGGACATTTGAATCGCTCGGATTACTTTTCTTGAGGTAAGAGAGGAGTTTATATTCTAAATGCATGAATTGAATATTGAGTGATTACTGTATGTAATATTGCACATGTTTGCCTTGCCTTTGTTGTATTGATGAATTGTGATGTTGAGTATTGTAATGTTATGTGCTTGGCAAATGTGTGATATGCATTTGGAATATTGGTTTTATGCTTTGTGGTGATTGATAATTATTATGATATGTTGAGACAAATGTTGTGCTCTATGTTATTGAGACATATGTGTATTCACCACAAATATTGATTGATAAATGTTAATGATGAACAAAGATGAATGTTGTTGTTGAGTATACCCTTGAGCAATTGATGATTATTACTATTGATGATTGTTGGTGCCATTATGGTTGATACAAGTATGAACTTGTATGTGTGAATTAAATTGTATTTGTGAAATGTTATGAATGCCACACTAAAATGTGAAACAATGGCAATAATCAATAAGATAAAAATCCACTAAGAATTATGTGGTGATGTTGATGATGGTGATGATTCATGAGTGGCATGATAAAATACGTAGTGTGAGAATACATATGATTTGCATTTGCATTGTAGCCATGGCATATTACATAGCTGCCGGTAGGGAATGTTAGGGGTTCCTCCGGTTGGCCCAGTGCGAGGGCGGCTCTGTGCACGAGCATTATTGTTGTTTACCCTAGCGACTCAGTGGTAGAGTCACGAAGTTGCCCATACTTAGCTACGGGGAGCTGCATGTGGTTTGTAATATCCCAAAATTTATATAAATGATTAATTAAGAGAAATAAATAGTGAATAATTAAAGATGAATTGATTAATGTCCCAAAAATATTGAAATGATTAAATTGGGTGTAACATCCCAGATTTTATAAAAATAATTAAATAGGATGAATAAATAATAAGTAATTACATATAAGTTGATTTATGTCCCAAAAAAAATATATTGGAATAATTAAATTGGGATTTATTATGGATAATTATAATTTATTGAGATTTTAAGAGATAAAATTATACCCGATTAAAATATGAGTATCGGACCAAGTATCTCCGATAGAGATGCCATTGGTCAGGGCTGTTAAGAACATTATTGGGAATCCGAAACTATATTCGAAATAATTTTTGGATCTAGTATTGAGCCCGAACGAAGGTTCTGTTGATCTAAAATGGAGAAGTTTAATGAAAAGGGAACCAAGTTAAAAAAAATAAAACTCTTCTTCCCCCTCCACTTTCACGTCACCTCTCCCCCTCTCCCTTTTACGTTTTCTTCTTCATTTTTTCCTCCCTCAAACTCCAAACCGTGGCACCCCTCCTCACTCCATTTCTTGCCAAAATCAAAATGTAAGCTTGGGTTCATAGGGCATAGATGTGACATTGGAGCAAATATTTGATGGCCTTCCCTCCCCATCTCTTCATTTTCGTTTGGGGGCTTAGTCTTAGAGAAGGAGGTATGATTTTAATCACCCATGGCTTTTATTAGAGGTTTTTGAATTATAGAAGTATTGTAGTGAGTGATGGGGTGTTATTTTGGTGGATAATGGTATATGGAACCAAACCCTAGATTTGAAAATCATTGGGGAAATTGTTGTTGTTGTGGTTGATGGTTAGAATGCTATGTTGTTAGCTTATGGTGCTTGAAATAAAGCTTATAAATGGGTGAAATTGATGATTGAGGATTTTGATGGAAACCCTAGGCATTGAGGCTTTGGGGAATACTTAAGAAATTATGAGTTATTGATATGAGAGTGATTTTATATATGAGAAAGAGTTTTGAATGAGTAATATTGATGATTGAGGTTGAGGAATTATAGAATCAAGAAAATTAGAGTAATGACCCCAAGTGTTTAGTGTGTTAAAAGTTGAGATATTAGTGGGAGAGACTTGAATAATGAGGATGATGATTATTGAATTTTAAAGAATCCTAATCTTGAGAGTTAGGAATATATATATTATGACTAGAAGAATTGGTTTTGGGAAATGGATATGAGGTATTCAATGTCAGATGATGATTAGTATAAGGAAAAATGATAGTGAAAATGGTAGAGGACCATTGATGGTGAAACCCATAAATAGGTGTTGTTATGAAATGTGTAAGAAAGAATGTGAACATTAAGGTCATAATGATTGTGATGGCTTTGAAGAGGCAAGGATAACTTATGTTGAGCTCTAAGTGATAATGATGATATTTAAAGGATTGATGTAAGATGGGATTGCATTATGCAATGGATGAGATGATGATATTATTGGGTCTAGTTAGTCTTTAAGATCTAGAGGATCTTGGTTTTGGGAAAGGAATTCCCGAAGCCTAACACAAATTGCATAAATGGGTGTTTGGACAAGTTTAGAACTTGTTCACAAGCCTTACAATGTGTAAATCATTATGTAGAAATTTATAAGGAATGCTTTGGGATGGTTATTGATTGTATGAATGCATGTGTATGTGATTCGTAGATGTGTTCCGGATTATGTGGCGGAGCATTCAGAGTGTGCGCTTAGTTGCGGCTCTTCCCTCAAGGTAGGAGATGAGTTTACATTCAAATTGCATGAGTAGATTGATAGTGATTGTTGTATGTGTTTAGTACTCATGCTTGCCTTGCCATGTAGTTATTGAGATAATATGAATGGCAATTTGATTTTTGGAGGATAGTGCATGGGAGTATAAAATGATTCTTATGGATGTATATATATATATATGTATATATGTGAGATGATGATAAGTGTGATTTTAACGTGTGATTAATGAGTTGGAATGAGAATTTTTGAGTATGAATATTTAGAGCAAGTTTTATATGCCTCATGTAATGTATATGATGTGTTGGATGTGATTAAATTGGCTTAGAATGAGATTTCATATGTTGGGTTGTGAAAATTGTTGTTTTCTGCATAAGACCTGATGATCTCGCTCAAGCGACATGGATTCTCGCTCAAGTGAGAATCCCTTATACTTGTATTATGGCCTCTGGGCCAATCTCGCTCAGGCGAACGAGCGTCTCGCTTAAGCGAGACGTATGCGGGGCTAGTAGAAGAGACACTGGATGAATCTTGCCTAAGCGGGCGTGGTCATGCTTGGTCGAGCGAGAAAGGAAAGGATTCTGGGTGATTTTCACTTAAGTGAATAATGTGGCATGATGGGTCTCGCTCAAGCGAGCCAGCCTTGAAATAGGTTTTGGGCGTTTCTCGCTTAAGTGAGTGGCCCGTTGTAGGGAGTCTCGCTCAAGCGAGTGTATGTGGAAATGGGCACTAGAGTATTTTCACTCGAGCGAATGGCTGGCCTTGGGAAGCCTCGCCCGAGCGAGTGAGTATAGAAAACCACACTAGTGGGATCTCGCTCAAGCGAGATAGGCTCGCTCAAGCGAGATTGATGTCTGATGCCTAAAACCTTCTCGCTGAGGAAAATTTGGGGCGCCCAAGTGAACTATCCCCATCTCGCTCAAGCAAAGGTAGATCTCGCTTGAGCGAGTTAACCCAAACTTGAAATTTTATTTGTTCCCTAAAATCTTGATGCCCAACCCTATTCTTTTATATTATGGATATTTAAGGAAATGTATAAGGGGGTGTTTGATGATGGCTTGACATGGTTAGAGTTGGAATTAATTGATACCCTGGAGGATGAAACAGTTATGATATATTCACCACCAAGAGTGGGATATGAAGGATGATAATGAGAGTTTGATAATGAGGTTATGAGATACACCCTGGGTAATTATGAACCCAGTAAGAGAAGGATTAAATGAGGAGGTGTTTGCTATAAACCGATGAATCAGAGATGATATCGGTAAGGTGTGACAATAAATGATTTTGTGAATATCCCCTTGAGAAAAAAGCGAATATTATTCCTAATGAATCGTGATATACCCTTGTGTGTGTAAAGCAAGTGTGATCTTGTATGTGTAGTTTGAATGTAATAATGAAATGTTGTTGATGCCACACCAATATATGTATAGATGAAGCAATGGCAACGAATAATATTATGAAAATCCACAAGTTGATTATGTGGTAATAATGATGAAAATTTAATGAAAAAAGATTATGTATAATACCATTCTAGTTGATTGCAAGTTTTGACTTGCCATATGATATGAAATATATAAGATATGTTGAGACGTAATGCCAAGGACGTGATTATGTTGGGTGTAACATCCCTGTTTTTAGTAGCAGTCTTATTTGGTAAAAATTGAAGTTTAGAGGGTCTGTAAGTGGTAATAAGTGAATAAATGCCCTGTAGATGGTCTGTAATGTCGCAAGAATTTCATTTTTATATGTAATTATGGAATTTATATGGACCATTAGAGAAATTATGCAAAAACCGAGTGAAAAAGGGCTCTGTTCCGAGTAACAGAGAGAAATTCCGAGTGAATAATTAGAAATTCCGAGTGAAGGATGGAATTCCGAGTCAGTGTCATGTTTTCCGAGTAAAACATGACTGAGAGGGCTACCACCGAGTGGAGTCCTGACCTGAGAAGCAATTCTGAGTGAAGTATGTTCAAGAGAACCACTTCTGGGTGAAATTCCGAGTGAAAACACCCTGGAATGACTTGTTTCCGAGTCAAACCATGCCAAATGCTACCTTTTTCCAATGAAATTTCCCTGATTTCAGTATTCCGAGTGAAGGGACTCAGTCAGGGGTATAACCGAGTGCAATCCGAGTGAATTTGTCCAACTCAGGACCTCCCTAGTGAGGAAGGGGAAAGAACTTCGAGTAGAATATATATAAGTGTTTTATGTTGATTTGATGCCGACTGGAATGTGTTGTTGAATTATGTGAGAAGTGTTGATGGATGAAATAGTGTTAAGTTAATGATTCCGAGTAAGGTTATAGTGTTTGGCTTTCTTTTCCGAGTGAAGAACACTTAAATGGATTATGAGAGAAATCCCTTTAGATGAATAAATATTGTGTAGGTTTTGATGGGAGCATTTCCCGAGTGATCATGGGCCTAAATATTACCAAGTGAGAAATATGAGTAAACCCGAGTGGGGTAGAGTTTGGGTGATAACCCGAGTGAAGCAGTTTATGAATACCGAGTGGGAAAATCCTCATTACCGAGTGGATGACGAGTTGGTCAGGATTATCTTGTTGAGTGGAAAACCTAAGTACCTTAAGACTGTTTCAAGGAGATTCTACCGAGTGAAATGTTTTCTAAGTGAATCCGAGTGGGCCAACTCTGATTGAGTCACTTCAAGGGAAAAATTAGAATATGCCGAGAGAAAAATGAATAATGCAACTCCGAGTGGGGGATGTGTTGTCCAGAAGTACTCTGGAATAATTTCCCTGGTGAAGTAATAAAAGGGAGTCGGTTTTTGAAGTACATTACTGAGTGAGAAAAGACTAGGCTTAGAATGATTTAACCGAGTGAGAACCACCAGAAATGACTCGGATTTGGGATATAATACCGAGTGAAAGGCCAAGCAAGATAGGAATCGGTGTGGGTGTGAATTACCGAGTGAATGATGGGAAAGATGAGTCGGTTTCATGGGAATGCCGAGTGAGGATTGGCTAACTCGCTCAAGCAAGTCGAAATTCGCTTGAGCGAGGAGGAATTTTTGCCTTGCTGACCCTCCTTTCTTCACTTCGCTCAGGCCAGCATTGTGCCTCGCTCAAGCGACTCGGAATTCGCTTGAGCGAGATGACCACTGCAGCGACTTCCTTTCATTCCTAATGCTGACTGGTCCACCTGTCCCAATTAAATCCAAAAAGAATTATCACAGACAGGTCAACCGCAGGGAAAGTGGAACCTTTTTCACTCCACTCGAAGCACCCTTTATATATATTAATATATCCTTTCTATTAATGCAAAGCTGACAGTGAAATGAGTCAAAAGTTTCCACTATCTTCACCTAACCATCACTCACGGGGAAAAGCCATCTCCCACTTGTCTCCTGCACTATTAAACCAACGCATCTCCAAACCAAACTGTCAGAACCAAAGTAAAGACCCTCTTCCTCTTTCTTCTTCTCCTACGTGCAAACAACTTCGTCCCTCTCAATTCCCTTCCTCTCCCACTCGGAACTGCAGCAGGGACAATGAAGGAAGCTGCCTCAACTCCATTAAAGGTAAGGGGGTATATTATCGGGTATTCTGGGAAAATTCGAGTGAAGGAAAGGGTTAAGGAACCTTGTTCTTTACCTTTCCAGGACAGATTCAGTGTTGGGTGAATTAAATGCTTTAATTGTTACTATTTGTATATATATATATATATATATATATATTTGTTACTAAGTGCATATGCTCAGTGTTGGATTGTGAAATGATATGAACTGTATTGGACTGAAAATACTAAGAATCATGGGTACCTATGTGATTTCTAGTGAAAAATTGTGAATAGAAGATGAATTTAATGATAATAAGCTTTGTTTCTATACCAATCCGACCGGTTCTACATCATTTCAATTGGTTTACATAATAATAATTTCAAATAGATTCTGAATTTAATATCTGTTTGTATAAACTGACCGGATCATCTAAAAATACATAGTTCCAATCGGATTTTTACCTTACAAGAACAGTTTTCATTCGGACAGAACATTTTTCACTCGGAAAACATCTTATCTCACCCGGACAGCATCTTCCCAGTTGATATTACTTGAAAAACATAATTATTTCACCTAGAGACTTATTTTCACTCGGACTCACAAACACTTTTACTCAGGAAACTCTTTTCATACTGATTCCACTCGGAATTATACTTAATTTCACTCAGAAACTCATTTTCACTCAGAATTTAAGTTTTTTCACTCAGAAAATCCTTTTCAGTATCTGTTTCACTCGGAAAACAGTTTAACTTCACTCAGGAAACCCTTTTCAGTGATTTAACTCAGAAAACACATTATTTTTACTCAGAAAAACTCTTCCACAATCATATTTCACTCGGAGAATATTTTTAACTTCACAGAAAACTCTTTTAGTCTAATTTTACTCGGATTCATTTTCATTTTACCCAGAAACTCATCTCAGCCTGAATTTACTTGGAATCCTACTCATTCCACTCGGAATCCTATTGATTACACTCGGTATCTAACTCATTTTACTCAGAAAATTCATTTTCACTCGGAAACAGACTTATTTTACTTGGAAAACTCATTTTTACTCGGTATTCAACTCATTCCACTCGGCAAACTCATTTTTCACTCGGTATTTAACTCTTTCACTCGGAAAACAACTTCCCAGTTCAAATTCACCCGGATTTTTAGTCAGTTCATTTAGAAAACTCTTCTCAGTATGATTCCACTCGGAATCATACTTATTTCACTCGGAATTACCCTTGTTCTACTCGGAAAAGCCTTGTTTTTAATATTTTTCACTTGCAATTTCGATTAGAAACTCCTCTGTAATCATTTTTAAATTATTGGAACGTTACAATTATTATTTTCGTTCTTATTTCCATTATTATTATTATTCTTATTATCATTCTTATTATTATTATTATTATTATTGTTGTTGTTCTTACTAGTATTAACTAGTATTATTATTATTATTATTATTATTATTTTAATTATAAGAAGTTAAATAAGAAATATATTATTTTACTCTTTACAAAGTATAAATTTCAACTAGGAATTAACCGATATATTTTCTCTAATACGACAATAAAACAACTTGCAACGTCTAAACAATTTATGAGATTCAAGAGCTTATGAGCAAGTATATGAGACTGGAAACACATAAATACCCAATAATCAATGATAAAAATAATGCATTCGCATCATGAAAATATTTTTTTAAAGAAGAAAAACTAGAGCATACACCTGGTACGCTGGAGGACATTCACGTTCGATCTCAGTAGAAGAATCTTGGGAGTACGACTGGAACGGCAACCCAATGGCATCAGAGTCGCGCCTGATAGCCGGGTGAGACGATGCAATTCTGGTGTACTTCGACTAAATGACAGGATGTATCTATGATCGTGTAGAGCCAAGTCCCAAGATGAAATAATATATATTGATAAGAACCTGTGAGTTCATTCGTACCCTATGATAAAGAATGGGGGACTTGGTGAGCTCCAATCGCTCTAGAATGGAAACGTTGTGCCCAAGAGACAACTTGAGCAGGATGAATTCCAAAGAATGAAAGAATGATGATGGTGGATTGATTTATTGGGCCCACGTGCATCATGAAACTTAATTAAGATAAATTATAATAAACCCTACTCATGCATTCCATGACAACATGCTTGATTATTATAATTGTAAATATGCTAATCGTATGATTTATGTGATATTATCTGTTGACTGGATTATGTCCGCACCGGATTAACCATAAGGGTCTTGGGTTATACTCACCCTTACTGTTGATAATTTTTAGAGGAATTAGGAAAACAAGAACCTGAGTATGAAGAACAGCAATATGCTGAACCCACTAAGAATGCTCATTAAAAGTAGGATATCTATAGTTGAATAATAAGACCATGGATAACTGTATGAATATTAAGGGTGCCTGCGAGCCCCATTCTGTTATGAGTACACTTACTTACAGTTTGTGAATGACTATGTGAATTATATATTATTTGCTTCCACTGACCTGCCAACTCTTTATTTATTTAATAAAAAAAAATATATATTCACTTTTTCTAAAAACTTGTCACCTCTCAGTTAAATAGGATGATCTTATAGAAGGGTTGTCTTATCGAACCGAGGGTGTTACAAAAGGTGGTATCAGAGCATAGTCGATTCATTAAGCTTGGGGAGTGGACCATTAGGTTTCCACGTACTCTGATAGAAATATTAAACAGTCCATTAAACACCTAAGACTAGATTTCCTATGTGGAATTCTCCACATAACATATACCCTGAACCCTTTTGTTGATATTCTTTCAACAATTTCCTAATGACTCGCCGAAACAATGATCATGATATCGAGGAACTTCTTACTCAAATTGTGAAGGTGATAGAACGACGAGAATTATCCCATACCTCTACTAGGCAGAGCCAAAGACTAGCTAACTTTCAGCGGAACAATCTTACACAATTCAAAGGAGGACTACGACAGGAAATCTGTCAAATATTATTAGGACTTTAAGAGATAAAAATTTTTACCCATGTAGAATCTGGGCGTCGGACCAAGTGTCTCTGATGAAGATACCATTGGTCAGGGCTATTAAGAATATTAAATGGAACACGAATTTACATTCGGAATAATTTTTGGAGTCAGTATTAAGCCCAAACGGAGGTCCTGTTTGTTATAAAGCAGGATATAACTTATTTCCTTCCCTCCATTTTCATTCTAGGACTTGAGATAGCTTGGAGCTTGAGGTAAATTTCTCTACTCGTTTGATGTTTGTGGCCTAGGTTTTGATTTCTATGTGGTTAGAAAAATGCCTTATGAATGGATTTAGGAATAGGAAACATTCTCATGTAAAACCCAAAGGTAGGATACACTTATATGTGTTTCAGGATGGATGTGAAGTGGTATACGAAAATTTCAAGATTAGAGATAGAAGATGATGGTTGTTAATGGTGATTGTTTGATTCTAGTGGAACCCTACCTTTAGGATTTAAGGGAAATGAATAATAATGTCGTGAGAGATGATTTTTAGCGAGTGAGAACCACCAGAAATGACTCGGATTTGGGATATAATACCGAGTGAAAGGCCAAGCAAGATAGGAATCGGTGTGGGTGTGAATTACCGAGTGAATGATGGGAAAGATGAGTCGGTTTCATGGGAATGTCGAGTGAGGATTGGCTGACTCGCTCAAGCGAGTTGGAATTCACTTGAGCGAGGAGGAATTTTTGCCTTGCTGACCGTTCTTTCTTCACTTCGCTTAGGCCAGCATTGTGCCTCGCTCAAGCGATTCGGAATTCGCTTGAGCGAGATGACCACTGCAGCGACTTCCTTTCATTCCTAATGCTGACTGGTCCACCTGTCCCAATTAAATCCAAAAAGAATTGTCACAGACAGGTCAACCGCAGGGAAAGTGGAACCTTTTTCACTCCACTCGAAGCACCCTTTATATATATTAATATATCCTTTCTATTAATGCAAAGCTGACAGTGAAATGAGTCAAAAGTTGCCACTATCTTCACCTAACCATTACTCACGGGGAAAAGCTGTCTCCCACTTGTCTCCTGCACTATTAAACCAACGCATCTCTAAACCAAACTGTCAGAACCAAAGTAAAGACCCTCTTCCTCTTTCTTCTTCTCCTACGTGCAAACAACTTCCGCCCTCTCAATTCCCTTCCTCTCCCACTCGGAACTGCAGCAGGGACAATGAAGGAAGATGCCTCAACTCCATTAAAGGTAAGGGGGGTATATTCTCGGGTATTCTGGGAAAATTTGAGTGAAGGAAAGGGTTAAGGAACCTTGTTCTTTACCTTTCCAGGACAGATTCAGTGTTGGGTGAATTAAATGCTTTAATTGTTACTATTTGTATATATATATATATATTTTTTACTAAGTGCATATGCTCAGTGTTGGATTGTGAAATGATATGAACTGTATTGGACTGAAAATACTAAGAATCATGGGTACCTGTGTGATTTCTAGTGAAAAATTGTGAATAGAAGATGAATTTAATGATAATAAGCTCTATTTCTATACCAATCCGACCGGTTCTACATCATTTCAATTGGTTTACATAATAATAATTTCAAATAGATTCTGAATTAAATATCTGTTTGTATAAACTGACCGGATCATCTAAAAATACATAGTTCCAATCGGATTTTTACCTTACAAGAACAGTTTTCATTCGGACAGAACATTTTTCACTCGGAAAACATCTTATCTCACCCGGATAGCATCTTCCCAGTTGATATTACTCGGAAAACATAATTATTTCACCTAGAGACTTATTTTCACTCGGACTCACAAACACTTTTACTCAGGAAACTCTTTTCATACTGATTCCACTCGGAATTATACTTAATTTCACTCAGAAACTCATTTTCACTCATAATTTAAGTTATTTCACTCAGAAAATCCTTTTCAGTATTTGTTTCACTCGGAAAACAGTTTAACTTCACTCAGGAAACCCTTTTCAGTGATTTAACTCGGAAAACACATTATTTTTACTCAGAAAAACTCTTCCATAATCATATTTCACTCGGAGAACATTTTTAACTTCACAGAAAACTCTTTTAGTCTAATTTTACTCGGATTCGTATTCATTTTACCCAGAAACTCATCTCAGCCTGAATTTACTTGGAATCCTACTCATTCCACTCGGAATCCTATTGATTACACTCGGTATCTAACTCATTTTACTCAGAAAATTCATTTTCACTCGGAAACAGACTTATTTTACTTGGAAAACTCATTTTTACTCGGTATTCAACTCATTCCACTCGGCAAACTCATTTTTCACTCGGTATTTAACTCTTTTACTCAAAAAACAGCTTCCCAGTTCAAATTCACCCGGATTTTTAGTCAGTTCATTTAGAAAACTCTTCTCAATATGATTCGACTCGGAATCATACTTATTTCACTCGGAATTACCCTTGTTCTACTCGGAAAAGCCTTGTTTTTAATATTTTTCACTTGGAATTTTGATTAGAAACTCCTCTGTAATCATTTTTAAATTATTGGAACGTTACAATTATTATTTTCGTTCTTATTTCCATTATTATTATTATTCTTATTATCATTCTTATTATTATTATTATTATTATTATTGTTGTTGTTCTTACTAGTATTAACTAGTATTATTATTATTATTATTTTAATTATAAGAAGTTAAATAAGAAATATATTATTTTACTCTTTACAAAGTATAAATTTCAACTAGGAATTAACCGATATATTTTCTCTAATACGACAATAAAACAACTTGCAACGTCTAAACAATTTATGAGATTCAAGAGCTTATGAGCAAGTATATGAGACTGGAAACACATAAATACCCAATAATCAATGATAAAAATAATGCATTCGCATCATGAAAATATTTTTTTGAAGAAGAAAAACTAGAGCATACACCTGGTACGCTGGAGGACATTCACGTTCGATCTCAGTAGAAGAATCTTGGGAGTACGACTGGAACGGCAACCCAATGGCATCAGAGTCGCGCCTGATAGCCGGGTGAGACGATGCAATTCTGGTGTACTTCGACTAAATGATGGGATGTATCTATGATCGTGTAGAGCCAAGTCCCAAGATGAAATAATATATATTGATAAGAACCTGTGAGTTCATTCGTACCCTATGATAAAGAATGGGGGACTTGGTGAGCTCCAATCGCTCTAGAATGGAAACGTTGTGCCCAAGAGACAACTTGAGCAGGATGAATTCCAAAGAATGAAAGAATGATGATGGTGGATTGATTTATTGGGCCCACGTGCATCATGAAACTTAATTAAGATAAATTATAATAAACCCTACTCATGCATTCCATGACAACATGCTTGATTATTATAATTGTGAATATGCTAATCGTATGATTTATGTGATATTATCTGTTGACTGGATTATGTCCGCACCGGATTAACCATCAGGGTCTTGGGTTATACTCACCCTTACTGTTGATAATTTTCAGAGGAATTAGGAAAACAAGAACCCGAGTATAAAGAACAGCAATATGCTGAACCCACTAAGAATGCTCATTAAAAGTAGGATATCTATAGTTGAATAATAGGACCATGGATAACTATATGAATATTAAGGGTGCTTGCGAGCCCCATTCTGTTATGAGTATACTTACTTACAGTTTGTGAATGACTATGTGAATTATATACTATTTGCTTCCACTGACCTGCCAACTCTTTATTTATTTAATAAAAAAAAATATATTCACTTTTTCTAAAAACTTGTCACCTCTCAGTTAAATAGGATGATCTTATAGAAGGGTTGTCTTATCTAATCGAGGGTGTTACAAAAGGTGGTATCAGAGCATAGTCGATTCATTAAGCTTGGGGAGTGGACTATTAGGTTTCCACATACTCTGATAGAAATATTAAACAGTCCATCAAACACCTAGGACTAGATTTCCTATGTGGAATTCTCCACATAACATATACCCTGAACCCTTTTGTTGATATTATTTCAACAATTTCCTAATGACTCGCCGAAACAATGATCATGATATGGAGGAACTTCTTACTCAAATCGTGAAGGTGATAGAACGACGAGAATTATCCCATACCTCTACTAGGCAGAGCCAAAGACTAGCTAACTTTCAGCGGAACAATCTTACACAATTCAAAGGAGGACTACGACAGGAAATCTGTCAAATATTATTAGGACTTTAAGAGATAAAAATTTTTACCCATGTAGAATCTGGGCGTCGGACCAAGTGTCTCTGATGAAGATACCATTGGTCAGGGCTATTAAGAATATTAATGGGAACACGAATTTACATTCAGAATAATTTTTGGAGTCAGTATTAAGCCCAAACGGAGGTCCTGTTTGTTATAAAGCAGGATATAACTTATTTCCTTCCCTCCATTTTCATGCTAGGACTTGAGATAGCTTGGAGCTTGAGGTAAATTTCTCTACTCGTTTGATGTTTGTGGCCTAGGTTTTGATTTCTATGTGGTTAGAAAAATGCCTTATGTATGGATTTAGGAATAGGAAACATTCTCATGTAAAACTCAAAGGTAGGATACACTTATGTGTGTTTCAGGATGGATGTGAAGTGGTATACGAAAATTTCAAGATTAGAGATAGAAGATGATGGTTGTTAATGGTGATTGTTTGATTCTAGTGGAACCCTAACTTTAGGATTTAAGGGAAATGAATAATAATGTCATGAGAGATGATTTTTAGCGAAAACCCACGATAATGTGTATGTAGGTGTTGTTAATGATGGAGATTGATGGTTATTAGAAATGATCGTTGAATTTTGATGAAAAACCCTGAGTTTAGTGATTTGAGGATTTTGACTAAGTTGATGATTTTGATGACTTTGAATACTCTAGAATGATTATATATGAGGAAATTAATATTTGAGGCATTAGGTGTTGATTATTGAGGATTGGGAAAGGAGTGTATATAAGTAAGTATATAGTTGGAGGAATTAATTTAGACTATTGATGTTTATGATGATAGTTGCAAGACATTAACAATGGATTAAGGAAGTTATTGATCATGGATTAAGATACTTGAGTTAATAAATAGGTATGCCATTTTGAAATAATTGAATTAATGATGATCTTAGACGAAACCAAGAGGCTTATAATGAGTTTGACTAAATTTTAGTGATGATTAAATGATTCATGTGATGATTTGGAGGTCTTAAGGCTAAGGAATCATAGTATTGTTATTGTTAGGTGTGGTTAGCATTTTAAGATTTAAAGAATGTTGGTTTTGGGAGAGGAACTCCCGAAGCCTAATACAAACATGTAAATTGGATTTAGACAAGTCTAGGACTTGACAATGAATTTTGGGGAATGATGCCTTATAATGGTATATCAATAGCAAGTATTTCTCGAAGTTACCCCTACCACTGGGATAGGAAGAGCTATAAAGACCAAGAAGTTAAGTCCCAGATACGTAGAACCTATTAGATTTTGCAAAAGATAGGAACCAATGTGTGCCGTATTGCTCTACCAAACCTTCATAATGTCTTTCATGTTTTCCCAACTCCGCAAATATGTACTAGGCCCTGATCATGTTTTGAGTCCCGATCAATTTGTTTTGAAAGAAAACCTTACCTTTGAAGCATCACCGGTTAAGATTGTTGACCGACGTCTTAAACAGCTAAGAGGCAAGGAAATCTCTTTGGTCAAAGTAGTTTGGAGTCAGTTAAATGATAGGGACACTACTTGGGAAATTGAGGAAAAGATTAGAGGATTGTACCCTCAATTATTCCAACTTTGAATTTCAGGATGAAATTCCCAAAAGGGGAGGAGAGTGTAACATCCCTGTTTTTAGTAGCAGTCTTATTTGGTAAAAATTAAAGTTTAGAGGGTCTGTAAGTGGTAATAAGTGAATAAATGCCCTGTAGATGGTCTGTAATGTCGCAAGAATTTCATTTTTATATGTAATTATGGAATTTATATGGACCATTAGAGAAATTATGCAAAAACCGAGTGAAAAAGGGCTCTATTCCGAGTAACAGAGAGAAATTCCGAGTGAATAATTAGAAATTTTGAGTGAAGGATGGAATTCCGAGTCAGTGTCATGTTTTCTGAGTAAAACATGACTGAGAGGGCTACCACCGAGTGGAGTCCTGACCTGAGAAGCAATTCTGAGTGAAGTGTGTTCAAGAGAACCACTTCTGGGTGAAATTCCGAGTGAAAACACCCTGGAATGACTTGTTTCCGAGTCAAACCATGCCAAATGCTACCTTTTTCGAATGAAATTTCCCTGATTTCAGTATTCTGAGTGAAGGGACTCAGTCAGGGGTATAACCGAGTGCAATCCGAGTGAATTTGTCCAACTCAGGACCTCCCTAGTGAGGAAGGGGAAAGAACTTCGAGTAGAATATATATAAGTGTTTTATGTTGATTTGATGCCGACTGGAATGTGTTGTTGAATTATGTGAGAAGTGTTGATGGATGAAATAGTGTTAAGTTAATGATTCCGAGTAAGGTTATAGTGTTTGGCTTTCTTTTCCGAGTGAAGAACACTTAAATGGATTATGAGAGAAATCCCTTTAGATGAATAAATATTGTGTAGGTTTTGATGGGAGCATTTCCCGAGTGATCATGGGCCTAAATATTACCAAGTGAGAAATATGAGTAAACCCGAGTGGGGTAGAGTTTGGGTGATAACCCGAGTGAAGCAGTTTATGAATTCTGAGTGGGAAAATCCTCATTACCGAGTGGATGACGAGTTGGTCAGGATTATCTTGTTGAGTGGAAAACCTGAGTACCTTGAGACTGTTTCAAGGAGATTCTACCAAGTGAAATGTTTTCTAAGTGAATTCGAGTCGGCCGACTCTGATTGAGTCACTTCAAGGGAAAAATTAGAATATACCGAGAGAAGAATGAATAATGCAACTCCGAGTGGGGGATGTGCTGTCCAGAAGTACTCTGGAATAATTTCCCTAGTGAAGTAATAAAAGGGAGTCGGTTTTTGAAGTACATTACTGAGTGAGAAAAGACTAGGCTTGGAATGATTTAACCGAGTGAGAACCACCAGAAATGACTCGGATTTGGGATATAATACCGAGTGAAAGGCCAAGCAAGATAGGAATCCGTGTGGGTGTGAATTACCGAGTGAATGATGGGAAAGATGAGTCGGTTTCATGGGAATGCCAAGTGAGGATTGGTTGACTCGCTCAAGCGAGTCGGAATTCACTTGAGCGAGGAGGAATTTTTGCCTTGCTGACCCTTCTTTCTTTACTTCGCTCAGGCCAGCATTGTGCCTCGCTCAAGCGACTCGGAATTCGCTTGAGCGAGATGACCACTGCAGCGACTTCCTTTCATTCCTAATGCTGACTGGTCCACCTGTCCCAATTAAATCCAAAAAGAATTGTCACAGACAGGTCAACCGCAGGGAAAGTGGAACCTTTTTCACTCCACTCGAAGCACCCTTTATATATATTAATATATCCTTTCTATTAATGCAAAGCTGACAGTGAAATGAGTCAAAAGTTGCCACTATCTTCACCTAACCATCACTCACGGGGAAAAGCTGTCTCCCACTTGTCTCCTGCACTATTAAACCAACGCATCTCCAAACCAAACTGTCAGAACCAAAGTAAAGACCCTCTTCCTCTTTCTTCTTCTCCTACGTGTAAACAACTTCCTCCCTCTCAATTCCCTTCCTCTCCCACTCGGAACTGCAGCAGGGACAATGAAGGAAGCTGCCTCAACTCCATTAAAGGTAAGGGGGTATATTCTCGGGTATTCTGGGAAAATTTGAGTGAAGGAAAGGGTTAAGGAACCTTGTTCTTTACCTTTCCAGGACAAATTCAGTGTTGGGTGAATTAAATGCTTTAATTGTTACTATTTGTATATATATATATATATTTGTTACTAAGTGCATATGCTCAGTGTTGGATTGTGAAATGATATGAACTGTATTGGACTGAAAATACTAAGAATCATGGGTACCTGTGTGATTTCCAGTGAAAACTTGTGAATAGAAGATGAATTTAATGATAATAAGCTCTGTTTCTATACCAATCCGACCGGTTCTACATCATTTCAATTGGTTTACATAATAATAATTTCAAATAGATTCTGAATTAAATATCTGTTTGTATAAACTGACCGGATCATCTAAAAATACATAGTTCCAATCGGATTTTTACCTTACAAGAACAGTTTTCATTCGGACAGAACATTTTTCACTCGGAAAACATCTTATCTCACCCGGATAGCATCTTCCCAGTTGATATTACTCGGAAAACATAATTATTTCACCCAGAGACTTATTTTCACTCGGACTCACAAACACTTTTACTCAGGAAACTCTTTGCATACTGATTCCACTCGGAATTATACTTAATTTCACTCAGAAACTCATTTTCACTCAGAATTTAAGTTATTTCACTCAGAAAATCCTTTTCAGTATCTGTTTCACTCGGAAAATAGTTTAACTTCACTCAGGAAACCCTTTTCAGTGATTTAACTCGGAAAACACATTATTTTTACTCAAAAAAACTCTTCCACAATCATATTTCACTTGGAGAACATTTTTAACTTCACAGAAAACTCTTTTAGTCTGATTTCACTCGGATTCGTGTTCATTTTACCCAGAAACTCATCTCAGCCTGAATTTACTTGGAATCCTACTCATTCCACTCGGAATCCTATTGATTACACTCGGTATCTAACTCATTTTACTCAGAAAATTCATTTTCACTCGGAAACAGACTTATTTTACTTGGAAAACTCATTTTTACTCGGTATTCAACTCATTCTACTCGGCAAACTCATTTTTCACTCGGTATTTAACTCTTTCACTCGGAAAACAGCTTCCCAGTTCAAATTCACCCGGATTTTTAGTCAGTTCATTTAGAAAACTCTTCTCAGTATGATTCCACTCGGAATCATACTTATTTCACTCGGAATTACCCTTGTTCTACTCGGAAAAGCCTTGTTTTTAATATTTTTCACTTGGAATTTCGATTAGAAACTCCTTTGTAATCATTTTTAAATTATTGGAATGTTACAATTATTATTTTCGTTCTTATTTCCATTATTATTATTATTATTATTATTATCATTCTTCTTATTATTATTATTATTATTGTTGTTCTTACTAGTATTAACTAGTATTATTATTATTATTATTATTGTTGTTCTTACTAGTACTAACTAGTATTATTATTATTATTATTATTATTTTAATTATAAGAAGTTAAATAAGAAATATATTATTTTACTCTTTACAAAGTATAAATTTCAACTAGGAATTAACCGATATATTTTCTCTAATACGATAATAAAACAACTTGCAACGTCTAAACAATTTATGAGATTCAAGAGCTTATGAGCAAGTATATGAGACAGGAAACACATAAATACCCAATAATCAATGATAAAAATAATGCATTCACATCATGAAAATATTTTTTTGAAGAAGAAAAACTAGAGCATACACCTGGTACGCTGGAGGACATTCACGTTCGATCTCAGTAGAAGAATCTTGGGAGTACGACTGGAACGGCAACCCAATGGCATCAGAGTCGCGCCTGATAGCCGGGTGAGATGATGCAATTCTGGTGTACGACTAAATGACGGGATGTATCTATGATCGTGTAGAGCCAAGTCCCAAGATGAAATAATATATATTGATAAGAACCTGTGAGTTCATTCGTACCCTATGATAAAGAATGGGGGACTTGGTGAGCTTCGATCGCTCTAGAATGGAAACGTTGTGCCCAAGAGACAACTTGAGCAGGATGAATTCCAAAGAATGAAAGAATGATGATGGTGGATTGATTTATTGGGCCCACATGCATCATGAAACTTAATTAAGATAAATCATAATAAACCCTACTCATGCATTCCATGACAACATGCTTGATTATTATAATTGTGAATATGCTAATCGTATGATTTATGTGATATTATCTATTGACTGGATTATGTCCGCACCGGATTAACCATCAGGGTCTTGGGTTATACTCACCCTTACTGTTGACAATTTTCAGAGGAATTAGGAAAACAAGAACCTAAGTATGAAGAACAGCAATACGCTAAACCCACTAAGAATGCTCATTAAAAGTAGGATATCTATAGTTGAATAATAAGACCATGGATAACTGTATGAATATTAAGGGTGCCTGCGAGCCCTATTCTGTTATGAGTACACTTACTTACAGTTTGTGAATGACTATGTGAATTATATACTATTTGCTTCCACTGACCTGCCAGCTCTTTATTTATTTAATAAAAAATATATATATATTCACTTTTTCTAAAAACTTGTGACCTCTCAGTTAAATAGGATGATCTTATAGAAGGGTTGTCTTATCTAACCTAGGGTGTTACATTGGGCATTAGTATATTTGCCATATATGTGGAATGATGAATATGCCTTGAATGATTCTAGGTGTGGATTAATATTATGATTAGCTATGCTTTTGATTTGCATGTGTGGATTGTTATGAAATGATATGTGGCTATTGAAATGCCAACTATAAGAATAATGTGCCTTGAGGGGCTTGTACATGATTGTGTGATGATTATTGAAAATGCTAAAGTAAAATAAATCCCTAATTGAGAAGGTGAGATATCCTTGTGAGGTTAATTGGCATATGAATCATTGCATTTTGCATTCATGGCATGGCATAACATTGAATATGTGGTTGCGATCACAATGATGAAAGATCCTACGGGATTCTATGAAGGGAGTACCCCTTGTGAGGTGGGAAACCAACTTGATGATGATATGATATTGAGCCGGTGGCTGCGATCACCTGGTTGTTGAAATGAAAAAGGGCTTGCGAGTTCCTATGATGCCCGTGGTTGTGATCACGAGGCGGGAGTACCCCTTGCGAGGCGGGAAACGAATATGAATTATTGAACGTGGTTGCGATCACAAGAAAGCACCTTGCGAGGCTGCTAGAGGGAGTACCCTTTACGAGGTGGGAAACCCATATGAATGAATGATATGGTGGTTGCGATCACCTGATGAAATGAAATCGGATCTGTGTATATACATTATTAAACAGTTAACATATGCATTAGCCATAGGTGCATGGCATTTGAGATCGAGACGAGAAACCCCTTGCGAGGAGGAAATAAGTAAAGATTTAATGATTTGATGATGATAACTTGTGAATGCCCTTGTTGATAAGTGGCAATGTGATTGTGTATGTGCTTGTGCTTGCTTATGTTGTGAACTGCGTTTCATCAGGCTTGTATACCTATCATACTAATATGATGATGATTGAATGATGAAATGATGATTTTATAGCAAAGCACACATGATGAATGAATGCATGTACACTTAATCACAATATATGTATATTTGTCATTTTGAATGTATAACTCACTTTCTCATGTGGTCTCCTTTTTTAGCATTGTGATGCAGGTTTCCCATGGGATGAGATTGGATTTTTAAATTAAAGCTGTAGATAAAGGTAAATAGTGGTAATAGAATGCCCTGGCCGGCATCATTCGTGAATTTTAATGTAATGAATGAATTGTATATAATGATATTGGTGATTCGACGAGTATTAGAGGAATTGAAAAATTTAATATTGTATAATGTTGATTGTGGTGTTTGTATTAATGCCAATAGGTGAATAAATGGGCCAATTATGAGATATGGGCAGTAGTAATAGTTGGGGTATGACCCCGGATGTATATGTATATATATTTATATCTTAGGTAATGCATGTGTATGTTGTAAGTGGATAATTGGGTTATGATCTAATAGGTCGATGTTAGGTATTTGTATGCTTGCCGAGTCTTTTCTCATATCGCCATATATGGGACTAGGCATTTGCCCAGTATACACATTCTTCTTCCATTGTAAACTCTACTACTTTTGTATACCATTATGGGTAATTTAGATGTCGATCTAGTTACATTTATATAAATCTCACTCTTTGATTTTCTGTGGTTCGGGTCTTGATGTAGCTGAGACGGTGTTTAGAAACTATGTCAGACGTGAAAAAATTACTCGTATTTTTATTAACTATTATCTTGATTACATTGGGTCGAGTCTGGAAAACTGGGGGTGTTACATTGGGAATTATTATGATTATTCATATATTATGGTGACTTAATCAGTTGAAAGTAATGCCCGATTAAAATATGGGTGTCGGACAAAATACCTCCGATTGAGGTATTGTTGGTCAAGGCTGTTAAGAATATTATTGGGAGTCCGGGTATGTATTCGGAATAATTTTTAGATAAGGTATTGAGCTCCAAAAGAGATCCTGTTTGTTGAAAAATGATGAAATTTTAATGAAGGGTCCAATTAAAATACTAACCTCCCTCCTCCTTTTTGGCAATTCACGTTGCTTACTTCTTCTCTAAAACAAAGCATTCACTTTCCTCCTCTTCTCTAATTCTCTTCATCCTCCCCTCTCATTTTCGTTGTGGAAGCTTGAAGAGGAAGAGCTCGAAGCTTGGAGATCCTCCCTCTCCTCTCCCATTTTCATTTAGTCTCTCTCTCCCTTTTTGACTTCCATTTTCATTTTGGGTGAGGTAAGCTTCTCACCATTTTCGTTTTGGGTGAGGTAAGCTCGAAGCTCGGAATTCTTCTCTTGAGGTAGGAGAGGAGTTATATTCTAAATGCATGAATTGATGGTTGATGATGTGTTGTATGTGATGTTACACATGGCTGCCTTGCATATGATATATTGATGAATATTGAGGATTAATGTTGTGATGTTGTTGTGCTTGGCTATGTGTAGAATGCATTTAAAATGTTAGTGGTATGCTTGGTAGTGTTTAAATGCTTGACTTGAAATGTTGAAGACAAGATGGTTATTGAGTGGCATAATAGGATGCATAGAGTGAGAATGCACTTGATTTGCATTGCATTGTATCCATGGCATATCATAGTTGCCGGTGTGGAATATTAGGGGATTCCCTCAGTTGGCCCAGTGGGAGGGCGGCTCAGTGCACGAGTAATCTTGTTGTGTCCTCTGTGACTCGGTGTAAGTCACGAAGCTGCCCATGTTGTGCTACAGGGAGTCGCATGTGGTTGACCCTTGTGGGGGTGGCTCTTGATGAGCAGCTGAGCCCGGTGGTCCTTTGGATCACAGCTGTCATGGTATGAGTCATGGTTGACCCGTAACACCTTATCTTGATTATAATGTTACGGCGGTCATGGAGAAAATGACTGGTGTTGCATTATGGGCAATGCGGTTTAGTACCAGTAAAACATGGTGAATTGCTTGCAAAATTATGATATATGTGTACACATTTACTACTGTAGTAGGGGTATGGTCTATGATCATACTTGTACCCATAATCGGTGGTATTCCCAAAGTCAGATCCATGATTTGTTGAAAAATTCCTTTGTGCATATGCATTAGCCTAGGAGCATTTGCATATAGCTTAGAGATATGCCAAGGGGTTGAGAATCTATGATGATTCGAGCTTGAGATGTGATGATGGTGTGGAAAGTGAGATAACTCTTAAAAGACAACATGTGAAAATATGAATACAACGATATGAATTATTGTATGATGATGTTGTATGTGTTTGTTTAATGAGAATAAGAGTATGAATGTGTATGTGTATTGTTGCTTCCCTATGGATGATCATATGTGATCAACAAATGAATAAATGAGAAAATTGGTGTGAATATGATGATGATTACTATATTTATTGCAAAGCGTACATGTTGACTTATATACATATGCACATAATGACAAACGTATTTATATTCGTCATTTCAAATGTAAACTCACTCTCCTATGTTGTCCATTTTTAGCTTTGTGATGCAGGATTTTCATGGGTGAAGTGAATCTCTTTTTGAAGTATATCTTGATGGTGAAGGTATATACATGTATAGGTAGTGCCTTAGCCTGCAATCCATTGATTTTGTATAGCATATAGTCTGTATGTATGCTTATGATGTGTATGGAACTCGTGAATGATGATTTTGATGGTCATGAACGAAAATTGGACCTTGATGTGTATGGCCAATTTTAATTGATGACCTAGATGATGTATGATGACCAACTATGATGATTTATTAATGTTAAATTCCATGAATGAATGAGGCATTCCACAATTTACAGCCCATTATGAAGTGTATGTGAAATTGGATTAAATATCTTGCATTGGATGAATAGGAATTGAATTTAATGTGTGTAATCTGTTGGACTAACTTCCCAATGCATAATTGAATGTGTGTAAGTTGATAACTTAGGCCAAATTTCACATGTACTGGTTTTAGCTCACCCTATTACATGAAGCACTTAAGTTTCAGGCATATGCTGCATAACTCACTCAAGCGAGAGTGATTCTTGCTCAAGGGAGAATCCCTTGCATCAAACGTGTGGTCACTGGCCTATTTTTTCTCAGGCAAGCTTGGTCTCACTCGAGCGAGTGGCACTTGGGGAGATTCTGGATGAATCTCGCTTAGGCGAGGACTTCTCACTTGAGCGAGCGGAGGTGGTGTTGGCACTGGATGGATTTTTCTCAAGCGTGGGGGTTCCTACTCGAGCGAATGGCGTGTGAATAACCACTAGAGTATTTTCACCCAAGTGAGCGAAGCGCGCTCAAGCATGGTCGTGCTCAAGCGTGATGGGTGCTCGCCCTAGCGTGACATATAAAACTCGCTCAAGTGAGAGGAGGTTTCGGTTGAGTGAGGGGCCCTGATCCTTCAAAATCGCTATACTCTGCCAGTGTTGGTGTTCAATTAAATCAAGACTTCATCATATATCATTTTGCAAAATGTATTTGCCATATTTTGTCAATTAAATATTGAGATCCATGGCTAGTGGGAATTTCCCACTGCCAGCGGATCCTTTTGCCTCAAAATGTGAAAAACTGGCAATTTTGGTGGCCTGGACAGTGGATTCCATGGCCAGTGGGAATTTCCCACGGCCAGTGGAATGGCCATTGTCAGAATTTTTTAACTGCTACTTTTCCCTTACTATTTTTGACTCTTTTGGGTATCTTAATGACATTTTTGGTCTCTAACTTCTGTATGAAAGTTGTAGATAATTATGTTAGAGAGGTGTGAAAATTGGTCTCACCTTAATTGGAGTTTTCTAACTCTCGTTAGGCATAAAACACCAGACCCACAGCATTGTAAAACTCAAATTTAAGAAGGCTTTGAACCCAACTTTTTATGGTTTTCAATTTGGAACTAATATGTGATATTTATGACATGTCCTACTATTTCTAAGACTAAAAATAAACTTTTCTCATATCACTTCTCATATCTTTATATATGGGAAGTGTGACTAATCGGAGGTCTGGGGCGTGATGTTCAATGATATTCTTTTAATTCGTGGTGTCTCTTAAGCAAAGCGGTGAACTTTAAAACGTGAAAAATTTATCCTCATAATTATTATGTCACATCAATATTTACTTGTATAAGACTGAGGGGTGCCATAATTGGTGGTATCAAAGCATTAGTTGCTCATTATTGGATCTTTATGAATTAAATACTATAGAAGTATGATTTCTCTTATTGAATTGAAGATGTTCTACATTGATATGTGGTTGTTCATTATTGGAACTTTGCTATATCTTACTAGAGCATAAATACTCATTGCTAGAGCATTGTTGTGCGTTGTTTAAATGATATGGTTAAATACATGTGAATGAATTCTTCGATGTGATTGATATGCTTGTTTGTGTAAGCCTGACCAAGTTCCTTACACTATTTACCTTCAGTGATGAATACTTTATGATTGTTACATTGAGAATGATGTGTTGATTATGAAATGATATATAGTATACCATTAGACGTTGAATTCTTAGATATGGATTAGAATTAATTGTATGGTCTAGTTTACTTATGTGTGAGCCATGTCTTAACATATATGTGTGAAACATGGCTGGTAGACAGAATCGTAAAGCTGCTGCTATGGCAACTGCTTTGAATCACTTTATGGATCTCTTGGAAAGACAATACCAACAAAATTTGGAACAAGGTGCCCAAGGTCTTAATTGATTTCTCAAGAGGAAACCTTTTGAGTTCTATAGAGGGTATAAGCCTAAGGATACTTATGTATGGATTAACGACTTGGAAAGGATCTTTGCAAGCTTCCAATATTTTGAAGCTCAAAAGGTTGAGTATGTGGTCTTGATGGTCCGTGATGAAGTTGAATCATGGTGGCATCTTACTAGAGGGTGTATACTAGCTACTGATGTCCCATTGACATGGGGAAACTTCAATGTTAAATTCTTGAAGAAGTATTTTTCAGAGAGCTATAAGAGTAAGAAGGGTCTTGAATTCATGGAGCTTAAGCAAGGTGATATGACTGTGGAGGAGTATGTCTCCAAATTTGAAGAGCTATGTGCATTTTATCCTCCTTATCAACAAGAAGGTATTGAGGCTTCAAAGTGTGTGAAGTTTGAGAATGGCTCGAGGCTTGAGATCAAGCAGGCTTTTCGACATCAAGAGATTAAAAGCTTCCCTACACTTATGAATAAGTGTCGTACTTATGAAGAAGATAATATGAATCATTTGAGTCATGGCAAGCATGAGCCCAAGTTGAAGGGTCAATCTTCTAACTTTAAGAGGCAAGGTCACTTTAAAAAGAAAAAAGTTTTTTATGGTGGATCCTCTAATGCAAGAGGACACGGTGGACATAGAAATGGTAATGGTAATCAAGGTCGAGGCAATGCCCAAGGCCTTACTTGCTTCAAGTGTAGTGCTAATCACTTGGCATGTGATTGTCCTTAAGATGATGTGGACTGCTACAAATGCAACCAACCAGGCATATTTTCCCTAATTGTCCATTGAATTCAAAAAATGAAAATGTTGATGCTCTTGCTCGTATGAACCAAAATGCTAACCATGGAGGCCATGGTGGTTTTGGAGGTCGTGGTCATGGAAACAGTATTGGTTATAAGGGTGGCTGTGGTGGAAATCATAATGGTGGCTGTAATACAAATGGTCGAGGCAATGGCTATGGTGGAAGAATCGGTAATCATAATGGTGATGACCAACCACAAGCTGCTGGAAGAGTCTTCGCTGTCACTAGTGAAGAAGCCGCATGACAGGGCCCACAAGTGCACGGGTTATGTCACGTAATATAAAAGATTATCGTTCTCTACAGGGACTGTTTTCAAAGTACCAACATATTGAAATTTAATTATCCACACAATTGATTTTTAATGTTTTTGTAAAATAAAACACAAATTAAAAATAAATTTAGAAACAAAATTTACTTGACACTTAAAAAATCAGAGTTGAGAGTATCTTGGGATTTTGGGGGATCAAGACTTTATTTTATGTTAATGAATTTTAAATTTTCATAAATAAGAATCAAATTAAGTTTTTCAAGGCGGATTTTCCTTAAGCTAATTAATATGTTCCTCTCGGAATCCTATTAATGTACCTAACCTATGGAAAGCACTGCTTAATCCTTAGAAAAGGCCCATTAAGTTTTGTGAAAATCCCTTTTTTAAAATTCCCCAAAAGATTTTGATTACTTTCATGGTTTTACCGAGGTCACAAAAAGTATTTCAAAATTTAGGCTTAGTTCAAAAACTTTCCAGTAACAATAAATCTCTCGATTATATTAATTACTTAAACTTACTAATATACCCGCAAGTATACAGTTTTATCACTTAGGTTCTTCTTAGGAATTACTAAGAGCATTGAGCATTTTTTAAACTAAATGGAAAACAAAAATTTATTTAATTTAAAGTCAAAATAACATTAATATAAAATATTATCACACCCCCTTTATCCCAAGATAATTAATTTAGTTACTCATGAAATAATTCAAATTCATATATATAATGGAAAAATAAAACATACAAGACATGGTAAAAATAAAGACTTGCGGGTTTCTCCAAAAGCTCAGAATAATTTACCACTGTATTTCCTTGTTGCAATATTCCTCCACTAATTACAAATTTGAATACTCACTTTTACAATTCACAACTCTTAAAATAAAAGAAAAAGAAAAAAAAAGTAAAAGAGAAATGGGAACGGGAAAGAAAATAAAGAGAAAGAAAAAAACGAAAGAGAAAGAAAAGAAAAAGAAAGGGAAAAAAATGAAAGAGAAAGGAAAAATGGAACGAAGCTGAAGAATGAGAACTCCAAGGTGGCGTTGTCCGTGCTGCTCTCCCTCTGTATTTATAGAACTCGAGCGTTGTATAATCGGTGGCTAGTGGGGCTTCTTCTTTTGTCTTGTAGTTAGCTGCCCCACTAGATCAGCTTGGATACAGCCTGGATGGTGTGGTGGAGGAACAGCTTGCACCTAAACAGCTATAGGGAACGGTAGCTAGTGGGTTTCTCCTTTGTCTTGTTGTCAGCCGCCCCCCATAAGTCAAGGATCCACTTGGATAGTGGAAATCCAAGTCAGCATAGGCAATTGGTGGAATTATGGGTCGGTTTTCTCCTTCTGACTCAGATTTAGTGGATCGGTCGGTATCCACCCATAGTGGGAAACAATCCGAGTGGAAAAGGTACTTTTTGTACATAAGACCGAGTTAAAGCTTTGCTCGGTGTTGCTTTGCTGGATGTTGTGGAGAGGAGCTGGACGGTGTTGTTACTGTGAGGAGCTGGTCGGTATTGGTGAGAAGAAGCCGGTGTTGCAGCTAAGGGGTTGGTGTGGACGAGCAAAGCAACTCCGATTGCTTTACTCATTGAAACATTCATTCGGAAAAGTGACACAGGATCGATTAAAAAAATGACTCGGAACTGATTGAAGCATTCATTCGGTACTGATTAAAAAGTGGCTCGGAACTGACTGAAAAGTGACTCGGGACCGATTGAAGGGTGACTCGGAACTGACTAAAGAGGGACTCGGAACCAATTGAAAAGTGCCTCACTCGGCACAGGTTCATGCCCTCCTTCTTTCTCATGTGACCCACTCAGGATCGAGAAGTTTTCATTCGAATGGTTCAATCGGCACCTCTCTAGAATGTTTCACTCGGCTATGTCTCTGGAATTTAATCACTCGGAGAAACTTGTTCGGATTTGCTTGGAAGTCATTCAGTCGTCCCTTTCTTCACTCCTTGAAATGATCCACTCGGACACATTCATTCGGACACATTCACTCGGAAGTCTGACTTCCTTTTCACTCGGAATTGCCTCAACCGTCAATCAGCCCAATCGTTTGTTTTCACTCGGGAGTCGGATATACCTTTCACTCAGAAATTTGAACTTGAAAGACTCTGGAATCTGGCTGATAGAAGTTCTTCCCATCTCTGAGCCTTGCTTTGCTCAGAAATGTAGCTTTCTGCCCCAACTTACTCAATAGTCTTCCTTGGAGACATCACACTCGGGCTTTGTGTGAAACTGTGAGTCGGCCCGAGTATGATTCATTCCCGGTCAGATCTTTCATTACTTGAAGAGACATTTTTCCAAAACAAACTACTCGGAAAGGACCTGTTCCGCTTGAGAATGCCAGCTTCTCCGAATGACACCATTAGGAGACTTCTTTATTCAACAATTTATCTATTTAGTGGCTTCTTCTACTCGGACAATGGTCCACTAAGAGACAGTTTTGCCCAGAAAAACACTTGTTCTCCAATCAGACCTGCTTCAGTCAGCATTCTTTCACTCGGACAATAACTTTGGGCAGTATTTGTTCAAGGTCAATCCCTTTTTTCACTCAGAGTGGTTGCAATCGAACAGCTTCCACTTGAGACTTATTCCTTTTCAGCATTGAACCTCCAACAGGGTCAGCCATTTATCACTCGGAATGGCTTTCACAGGGAACCTTCCACTTGGATTCACCTCTAATAGTGAAGTATTCCACTCGACAATGCTCCATTCTGAGTCATTCCACTCGGATTTCATCATTCTGAGTCGGAATTCAGCATAAAAAGAGAGTTCTTTCCACTTTGGGCTTGTTCTTCTTGTTTCTTTATCATTTTATGGTCGTTTTCTCTTGTTATAGACCCTTTATTACCTTAATTTCTACAAAATAACATACCCAAGTAGAATATAGTGGAAAGAAAGCAAAAATCACAATAAATAAAGGAAATACAATGCATAATGATTAAAATCCTAAGCAAACTAGATCTAATTTATTGTGTTATAAAACACTTATCAAAATACCCCAAACCAAAAAATTGCTTGTCCTCAAGCAATTACCATATTCACATGATAAGATACAGAAAACACTAAGCTCAGCAAACTAAGGAATCCAAAATAGAGAAAAAGATTTATTCAAATGCCAATATTAATTTTCTTATGTGAATCAATTTTCATTATCAAGACAGAGGATTCTCTTCTCTCAATTTTCACTCAAAGTGTTTTATGGTTTGTGTATCACTCAGATCATCATAGTCAAAAAATATTACCATAAGCTTATTAATAAACCAGAAACTCCACAGTTTAGATAGAAAATATGTCAAAGTCTAAAGGTCTTTCAAAGGTTGTAACGTGGCCTTGGGTTGTATTGTCAAGGTAGGAATTTCAAGAAAAATGGAATACAAAAGGGCTTTAACAGTCATGAATGATTCAAATTACCATCATAAATTTAACAGAGCAAATTTTTGAACTTTTATGGACTTTTTGGAATACATTCAATATCATCCTTTTGATTTTCTTTTTCTTTTTTCTTGCTTTTCTTTGCATTCAATACCATATTTTTCTTAAGTCCTTTTTTTATTTCTTTGCTCTACTAAATTTTCAACTTTTTCACCATTTAAGAGAATATCAGTCAATGAAAGGCTTCAAAGAAAAATTTTCACTTTTAGGCTCAAAAGGGGCAACTAGGGGTCAAATTGTGCAAAAATTCTGAGGCTTAAGAATAAGACCTAATTGTGCCTTTGTCATCCTAAGACATATAATCAAAAACCATTTTGAATCGGTTGAAAAACAAGTTCTAGAATATTAATGACTATGAGATTCACTCAATCAAGAAGATATGGGTTTTGAAAATTTATTTGATAAATAACCCATTTTGGCTCAAGTCTAACCATGGAAAGTCTTTTCAAAGAAAATTTTAATCACATAAGATTCATTTAAGCATTTATTTGACATTTAAACAATCAAATTTTGAAAATTTTACTCAAAATTTTGGAGTCCTTAGACACTTTAGCCTTGAGTTCAAAGTAAATCTGTCATGCGATCATGGTAAATTACAAGATTACAAACAAAACAAGGAAAACACACATGCAAAATAAAATAACAATCACACAACGTAAACAAAACAGTTAAGTTTTCTAATCTACCACCCCAAACCAGAATTTGACATTGTCCTCAATGTTAAAATGGATGATAAAAGGATAAGAAAACTTACCTGTAGTAACCCCAAACCAGCATTTGACATAGTTTTTTTTATATTTTAAACTTAAAATGAAACAACAACTTTTTATAGGGTTACCTCCCTATCAGTGCTAAGTTTTAAGTCTTCAGCCAGACTTCTCACCGTTTGGATTTAATCATCAGGAGCATCAAACAAGTCCAAGTCACTTTCTTGTTGTATTGGTTGACCTATCAAGTAATGCTTTACTCTCTGTCCATTTACCCTAAATGTACCAGATTTCTTGCTCTATAGTTCGACAGCTCCAAAGGGAAAGACTTTTGTCACCTTGAATAGTCCCCACCATCAGGATCTCAGTTTACCTGGAAAAAGCTTCAATCTAGAATTAAATAGTAAAACCATATCACCTGGATTAAATGTTCTCCGTTGGATGTGACGATCATGCCATTATTTGGTTTTTTCTTTATAAATTCTGGCATTTTTGTATGCATCTAGACGGAGTTCTTCAAGCGCATTTAATTCCAACAACCTACGTTCACCTGCAGCCTTATGATCAAAGTTAAGAGTTTTAACAGCCCAAAAAGATTTACAAAATCAGCATACCAAGGAACATGTTGGATACTAAGTTTTAAGAGTTGTTCATCCGAAAAAGATTAATTGATGGGAATATTATCTGTTTCTTCTTTTTCAGATGTCAACCTAGACAAGTGGTCAGCGACCAAGTTCTCGGTACCCTTCTTATCCTTAATTTCCAAGTCAAATTCTTGCAATATTAGAATCCACCTAATTAACCTAGGCTTTGCTTCCTTTTTATTTAATAGATACTTAATGGCAGAGTGGTCAGTGTAGGCAGTAACATGTGAATCTACCAAGTAAGATCTAAATTTATCAAAAGCAAAGACCATAGCTAACAGTTCTTTTTTAGTTGTGGCATAATTTACCTGAGCATCATCTAGCATCCAGCTGGCATGATGAATTACATGGAGCTTTTTATCCTTTCGTCGCCCCAATACAGCCCCCACTGCGTAATCACTCGCATCGCACATTAACTCGAACGGGAGTTTCCAATTAGGGGGTTGCACGATGGGGGAAGAGATTAGAGCTTGCTTAATCCTGCAAAAAGCTTCCATACAAGATGAATCAAAATTGAAAGGCACATCCTTACCCAGAAGAGTTGTAAGAGGCTTTGTGATCTTGGAGAAATCTTTAATGAACCTACGGTAAAACCCTGCATGTCTAAGAAAACTCTAAATACCTTTCACATTTGTAGGTGGAGGCAATTTTTCAATCACTTCCATTTTAGCCTTATCAACTTCTATACCTCTTTCAGACACCAGGTGTCCAAGAACTATGCCTTCTTTTACCATAAAATGGCATTTTTCCCAATTCAAGACCAAATTGGTCTCTTCACAACGCTGCAAGACTTGGCACAAATTTGTTAAACAATTATCAAAATCCAAACCATGCACTGAAAAATCATCCATAAAGACTTCCATCACATTTTCAATAAGGTCAGAAAAAATTGTTTGCATACACCTTTGAAAAGTCGCAGGTGCATTACACCAACCAAAAGGCATACGCCTATAAGCATAAGTCCCGTAAGGGCAAGTGAAGGTAGTGATCAGATGGATGAATGGGAATTTGATGAAAACCTGAATACCCATCCAAATAACAGAAATAAGAGTGTTTTGCAAGTCTTTCAAGCATCTGATCAATAAAAAGGAGAGGAAAATGATCTTTTTTCGTGGCGCTATTTAACTTCCTATAATCAATGCACATGCGCCAACCAGAGACAATCCTAGTAGGAATCAAGTTATGTTTATCATTTTCAATCACAGTTATTCCCCCTTTTTTAGGCACCACATGAACAGGACTCACCCATTTACAACTATCAACAGGATATATGACTCCAGCATCAAGCAATTTCAAAATTTCCTTTTTAACCACTTTTTGTATTTTTGGATTTAATCTCCTAAGTGGTTCTACTGTGGGCCTACTTTCATTTTCTACAGTAATCCTGTGCATACAAAGAGAAGGGCTAATCCCTTTGATATCATCCATTGTATAACCTATTACCTTTCTATACAACCTAAGTTGTTTCAAAAGTTTTTCAGTTTCACATGGATTCAACTCAGCATTAATAATCATAGGATATGTGGAATTAGGACCAAGAAACTCATACCTTAACGAAGCTGGTAAAGGTTTTAATTCCACATTGGGGCTTACCACTTTGTCACCTATGACCTCTGTATCATGTTTTAGTGGGGCCTCAGAGCAATTGGATGTTTCTGTCGGCTCAATCATGAAAACAGTTTCAAGTGGGTCATTAGGAAATGTTGCTTCCTTTACCACTTGTTCAACAAAATCTACACTACAACAAACATCATTAAAAGGTTTTTCTAAAACATTTTTCAAGTTGAAATCAACCTTTTGGTCTCCAACAGTTAGAGACAACTTACCATTCTTGACATCGACCACAGCACCTGTAGTTGCTAAAAATGGTCTGCCTAAAATAATAGGAATCAAAGAATCTTCATCCATTTCAAGCACAACAAAGTCAGCAGGTATAAAAAATTTTCCTATCTTAATAGGAACATCCTCTAAAATTCCAACAAGATATTTTACAGATCTATCAGCCAATTGTAAAGACATCCTAGTAGGTTTCGGTTCACCCAATCCTAACTTTTCAGCAACAGATAATGGCATTAAACTCACACTCACTCCTAAATCACACAATAATTTATCTATATTCATGTCACCAATCATGCAAGGAATAGAGAAACTACCTGGATCTTGGAGCTTGGGTGGAAGTTTCTTTTGAATTAGAGCATTGCACTCTTCAGTAAGTGCAACTATACCATCTTCCTCCAGTCTTCTTTTGTTGGACAAAATATCCTTCAGGAACTTTGCATATGTGGGCATTTGCTGCAAAGCATCTGTGAAGGGAATATTAATATATAATTTCTTTAAAACATCAAGAAACTTACCAAATTGTTTGTCCAATTTTGCTTTAACTAAGCGCTGAGGAAATGGAATGGGAGGTTGATATGGCTTAACTTCCTCCTTCTTTTCTTGTGGTTTCTCTTCTTCAATCACTGGATGAGATGAAGATTCATCCACTTTCTTTTCCTCCTTTGTAGTCTTGTCAACTGGTCCATCATATTGAGTACCACTCCTAAGAGTGACAGCCATGGTTTGGTTAGATGGTCCAGCCTCTAGTTTTCCAGGAAATGTTCCTAGTGCTCTTTGAGAGTAGGAGGCTTGTTGGGCAATTTGATTTTCCAGTATTTTGTTATGGGTGGCAAGAGAGTCCACTTTTGAAGCCAAGTTTTTTATTGCATCAGAAAATTTATCATTTTGTTTAAGTTGAGTAGCTACAAATGTCTTCATCAAGGATTTTAGCTTTGATTTTTATGGAATATAGGTTCCTTGTTGAGGTTTGTAGTTACTTTGGAATTGAGGTGGCCTATTTTGGAAGCCAGGTGGACCTTGTGGAGGTCTATAGTTACCTTGATAATTTCCACCATAGTTTCCAATAGCATCCACCTGATGCATTTCTTGTTCTTCATTAGGGGTCATTGCTAAATGGCAGTTTGTAGCTCCATGTCCTGAAACACCACAAACTTCACAAACAATGTTAGTAGCACCTGTTGACCCTATTTTATCAAGTTTTAATGTTAATGCTTCAACTTTGGCAAAAGTAGGGAAAGAGCATCAACAGAGTACCTACCTGGTGTTTTAGCAGGTAATCCTCTCTCAGAGTTCCACTGGTGAGTGTTTTGAGCTATTTTCTTAATCAGGTTCTCAGCTTCATCAACATTTTTACTCATGAAGGCTCCTCCAACTGTAGTATCTAAAGAGATCTTTTGTGTGGAAGTCAGTCCATTATAGAAAATATGGATTGTCAACCACCTTTCTATCCCATGGTGAGGACATTCTCTTAGCATCTCCCTGTATCTTTCCCAGGCTTCATATAAGGATTCATCATCTTTTTGTGAAAAATTTATGATTTCTTTTCTTAGCACATCAGTCTTGTTCCTTGGGTACCATTTATTGATAAAAGCATTGGACAATTGTTCCCAAGTCGTGATGGATCCTTCAGGAAGAGAGTATAACCACGCTCTCGCTTTATCTCTTAAGGAGAAAGGGAAAAGTCTTAAGCGAATGGCATCATTGGTAGCTCCGTTCATCTTCAGGGTGTCATAGTATTCAAGAAAGATTTGAAGCTGAAGATTTAGATCTTCAGAGGGTAATCCTCCGAATTGGTTCTGTTGAACCATTAAGAGTAGTGAAGGTTTCAATTCAAAATTGTTAGCCTCCACTATGGGTCTAAGGATGCTAGATCCTCTCCCATTAGTGCTTGGAGCGGAAAAATCTCTTAAGGGTCTATGATGGTCTGCCATTTGTTTTTCTTTTTGTTCTTTTTGTTGTTTTTGTTGTTTTCTTAAAGCTCTAAGGGTACGTTCTATCTCAGGGTCAAATTCTAAGCTTAGATCGACACTACGGCTTCGTTGCATAAAAAGAAAGTAAATGACAAATAAAATAAACAATTACAAAAATAAAACAACAACAGATACACAGAATATAGAACAAAATACAAAATTACAAACAAAATAAAAATAAAGAAAAGTTGTCGCAACCTGGATCGCGACGGCGCGGCGAGAAAGAAAGAAAGTGTAGGATGAAACAGGGAGTCGCCACCAACGTTTTTTATCCATAGGAAAAACATTGGAAAAAAAACTAAGTTCAGTAAAGCACTGGTTAAAAATTAAGATTCAAGTTCGGGAGTCGGTTACGAGTAGGGAAGGTATTAGCACCCTACATCGCCTGTCAAAAACAGTACAAAGATTAAAAATGCGCAACATAAATAGCCTTACAAAAGATGGTTTATTTCTTCCCTTTTATTGTTGTATTTTTTATTTAAAAGAACGACAGAATGGAGTGAGAGAACTGTACAAACATAGAATGTCGAAGCGAGGTCAATGAGACGTTTCATCTGAATTAAACTCGACTTCGATATGAGACAGAGAGGGGAAGAGAATGCTAATAAGGCGTCACGCCTAAATTAGACGTTCTCGAATAAAACAGGGATAGGAAAGAGATAAGCGGGACGTCTCGTCCTAAGTATCCCTTCCCTATGAATTATGGCGAGGCTTGAGCAAAAACTAGGGGGAAATCAACAAGACGTCACGTCTAAATTGATTTTCACGGAAGCGACCAAAAAAAAACATTTATGAAAAAAACATGAAAGCGAGGAAATAAATCAATAAAAAGAAATAAGAAAGATGAGCCCGACAGGAATTGAGGTCCTGCTCCTACGTATTCTTGAATTATCAAGAAATCAGGGTTACGTAGTTCTGAGTGTTTTTCTTTTAGGAAAAGACTTGGGAGATGATGATGGATGTTACTGAGGTGGGGAACTCGTACAAGGCGAAGTTCTTCGCACGTGTACGAATCCTAAAGAGGTTGTGTAGACGGGAGTGCTCCCGTACGACACTATTTAAAAATGATTTGTTTCCCTTTTTTTTATTTTATTTAAATTTGAAAGAAAACATAGGAAGCATTTATTTCCCTTTATTAAATTTTTTACTATGAAGCGAAAGGGGAAGGTAGCAGAAGCTACAAAAGAGAAAGGGAAACAGTAAGTTTGGAAAACAGAGGGAAAAATGAGCGAAAACTGAGGGGAAGAAGAGAAAACCGAGTGAGAAAGAGGGAAAAACTGAGTGAAAATGGAAAAATACGAGTGGAAATGGAAGAAACCGAGTAAAAAATGAAATACCGAGTGATAAAAGCAGAAAACCGAGTGATGACGAGGAAAACCGAGTAAAAAATGGTAAAATCGAGTGGAAATAGGAAAATACTGAGTGAAAGTAGTAGATTACCGAGAGAGGAGTGAATACCGAGTGAGACTGAGTGAGAAGAGGGACGGTGTTGGAGTTGAGAGGAGAACGGTACCGAGTGGTGAGGACGGAGTGGTAAAAGGAGTTGGGGAGGTCGGTTTGGTGAGGGACAGTGTTTGCAGTGAGGAGTGAAAAGGTCGGATTTGGTGGACTTGAGGGGAAGGCTGGACGGTGTTGGTGGTTTTAAGGAAGAAGGACGGTTGATGTGGGTTTGAGGAGAACGGTTGGTGGAGAAGGGAATTGGGACGGTGTGTAGGAGGTCGGATTGGTAAAAGGGAGTTGGGGAGGTCGGTTTGGTGAGGAGAAGGAGGAGTGGGGCTGTTGGAGAGGGTAAGAGGAGGGAGCTGGAGGGTGTTTGGTGGCTGGAAGGGAGCTGGATAGTGTGTGAGAGACAGAGGATGAGGGTGAATTCAAACAGAGTTTTCTCACTTAATCAATAATGCCTTTGTTTCAAAGCTTCAGCCCTGTATTTATAGGCTTTTTCGAGTGGAAAGCCAGCTCAGGCTTCCACTCTGAGTGGAATGCCAGCTCAGGCTTCCACTCGGTCCTGGTAGTGGGGGACAGTGGCTGGTGGGAATTTTTAATTCCTCTACTTCCGCCCCTTGTCTGCCAGCCACCTCCAGGATTCCTGGATCCACTTGGGTAGTGGAATCCAGGTCAGCATGTGCAATCCGAGAGAGGATGGTAGAAATCTGAGAGAAAATAGTGGAAATCCGAGTGAGGATGGCTCGGATCAGCCTCCCAATCAGTATTCGTCCATATTGGGAGTCAATTCCGAGTGGAATGAAGCATTTCCCATAGAAAGCCGAGTGAAAAATACTCCTTTCCGAGTGAGAATTCTTCTGGGAGGAGCTGTGAGACATTCAATCGGAACCGAGTGACAAGTGACTCGGAACCGACTGAAATGGTTGCATAATGACTCAGAATTAGGTTTAAAAGGCCTCAAAATTAGGTGAGAAGTAGCTCGGTAATTGTTTAAAGGATGACTCGGAGATAGGTGAAAGATGACTCGGGAACGACTGAAAAGTGGCTCGGTGATGGTTTGAAGTATGGCTTGAGGAGGGATGAGAGGGAATCGGTTTGAAAAGGGCTTGGATTTGAGTGAGAGTGGTCATTTGGGAATGGGTGAGAAAGGAATGACACGGAATTGGTAAAAAGTGACTCGGAATCTGGGTGAGAATGGTGAGTCAGATTTGGGTGAAAATTGGTGACTCAGGTTTGATGAAAATGAGCTCGGTGATGTTTAAATATGGCTCGGAAATTGAGTGAAAGGACTCACTCGGTGCTGACTGAAAATACTTCACTCGGTTCCAATTGAAGAAGCAACTCTCGGTTCCGATTGAAGAGGCAACACTCAGAATTCTTTCAGTCGGATGTATTTTGCTCGGGTCTCATCTCTGTGTGAAGCATTCACTCGGAATTTCTTCAAAAGTGACACAGAACTTCACCGCTTGAAGAATTTACTCGGAACTGACCTTGGGAGCTCTTAATCAGAATGGAACTTGGACATTTTCACTCGGAACCTTCCTTCCTTGCACTCAGAAATTGGAAATTTAAATTTTCTCACTCGGAATCTACCTATTTTCCACTCAGACATTGGAATTTCACTCGGAAATCAGCTATTTGATGCACTTTCTTAGAAGTTCTTTACAAATTCGAGTGTTGGATTGCTCGGAAACACATGACTGTTTCCCAACTCACTCGGAGTCGGCTTTATGCTTCAATCAGAATTAAAAACTCAGTTTCATCAATCGGTATCTCATGAACCACTAGGAGAGACTTTGCACACATTCATTCAGAAATCATTTCATTCGGTTGTTGTCACCCGGGAACCGATTGAAGATTGACCATTCGGCACAGGATCAGTCAGAACTTAGCATTTTCACCCGGAAAGGGCTTGCTTCCCACTCAAGACTTGGAGACTTGGTATTTTCACTCGGAAAAGCTTCCCCCAATCAAAGTTTGTCCTTCCAATTACACTTTGAGTCGGATTTTCCTTCGCTGAGATTTGTTTTCACTCAGATCAGTAGCAATCAGAAAGCACTCACTCAGATTTAGCATTTCTTCACTCAGATTAGATGCAATTACAAAGCAATCCTTCTCAGCATTCATCCTCCAACAGAGTCAGCTATTCATCACTCGGAATGGCTCTGACAGGGAGTCATTCCACTCCTATTCACCTTCATCAGTGAAGCATTTCACTCAGAACTGACCCATTCTGAGTAATTTCACTTGGATTTACTCCAACAGGGGCACATTCCACTCGGATTTGATCCATTCTGAGTAATTTTACTCGGATTTACCCCAACAGGCGCACATTCCACTCGGATTTTTGTTCAACAGGGCTATATTTCACTCCTAAATGCTTCAATCAGAGTCATCTTACTCGGATTTGCCATTTTTGGGCCATTCCACTCGGATTTTCTTCATTTTGACTCGGATTTGGCCATTTTTTGAGTTTTTCCACTCGAATTTATTTCCACCAGGGCTGTATTTCACTCAGAAATGCTTTAATCTGAGTCATCCTACTCGGATTTGATCATTTTAAGTCATTCCAATCGGATTTGCCTCCAACAGGGTTGTATTTCACTTGGAAAAGCTTTATTCTGAGTTATTTCGCTCGGTTCTGATTATTTTCGAGCCATTCTACTCGAACTTGACCATTCTGAATTAGAATTCAGTATAAAAAAGATTCATTCGACTTGGACTGGACCAAAAGAGGTGTTCACAAAAATATAAAAGAAACGAACAAAAAATATTAACAAGTATGATCTAATCAAATTTCAATATTGCCGATATTTGAGGACAACAGTCCCTGGCAACGGCGCCAAAAACTTGACAGGGCCCGCAAGCGCACGTGTTATGTCGCGTAATATAAAAGATTATCGTTCTCCACAGGGACTGTGTTCAAAGTACCAACATATTGAAATTTAATTATCCACACAATTGATTTTTAATGTTTTTGTAAAATAAAACACAAATTAAAGATAAATTTAGAAACAAAATTTACTTGACACTTAAAAAATCAGAGTTGAGAGTATCTTGGGATTTCGGGGGATCAAGACTTTATTTTATGTTAATGAATTTTAACTTTTCATAAATAAGAATCAAATTATGTTTTCCAAGGCGGATTTTCCTTAAGCTAATTAATATGTTCCTCTCGGAATCCTATTAATGTACCTAACCTATGGAAAACACTACTTAATCCTTAGAAAAGGCCCATTAAGTTTTGTGAAAATCCCTTTTTTAAAATTCCCCAAAAGATTTTGATTACTTTCATGGTTTTACCGAGGTCACAAAAAGTATTTCAAAAACTTAGGCTTAGTTCAAAAACTTTCCAGTAACAATAAATCTCTCAATTCTATTAATTACTTAAACTTACTAATATACCCGCAAGTATACAGTTTTATCACTTAGGTTCTTGTTAGGAATTACTAAGAGCATTGAGCATTTTTAAACTAAATGGAAAATAGAAATTTATTTAATTTAAAGTCAAAATAACATTAATATAAAATATTATCACACCCCCTTTATCCCAAGATAATTAATTTAGTTACTCATGAAATAATTCAAATTCATATATATAATGGAAACATAAAACATACAAGACATGGTAAAAATAAAGACTTATGGGTTTCTCCAAAAGCTCAGAATAATTTACCATTGTATTTCCTTGTTGCACTATTCCTCCACCAATTACAAATTTGAATACTCACTTTTACAATTCATAACTCTTAAAATAAAAGAAAAAGAAAAAGAAAGTAAAAGAGAAATGGGAACGGGAAAGAAAATAAAGAGAAAGAAAAAAATGAAAGAGAAAGAAAAGAAAAAGAAAGGGAAAAAAATGAAAGAGAAAGGAAAAATGGAACGAAGCTGAAGAATGAGAACTCTAAGGTGGCGTTGTCCGTGCTGCTCTCCCTCTGTATTTATAGAACTCGGGCGTTGTATAATCGGTCGGTATCCATCCATAGTGGGAAACAATCCAAGTGGAAAAGGTACTTTTTGTACACAAGACCGAGTGAAAGCTTTGCTCGGTGTTGCTTTGCTGGATGTTGTGGAGAGAAGCTAGACGGTGTTGTTGCTGTGAGGAGCTGGTCGGTATTGGTGGGAAGGAGCCGGTGTTGCAGCTGAGGGGTTGGTGTGGACGAGCAAAGCAACTTCGATTGCTTTACTCGTTGAAACATTCATTCGGAAAAGTGACACAGGACCGATTAAAAAAATGACTCGGAACCGATTGAAGCATTCATTCGGTACTGATTAAAATGTGGCTCGGAACTGACTGAAAAGTGACTCGGGACCGATTGAAGGGTGACTCGGAACTGACTGAAGAGGGACTCAGAACTAATTGAAAAGTGGCTCACTCAGCACAGGTTCATGCCCTCTTTCTTTCTTATATGACCCACTCATGATCGGGAAGTTTTCATTCGAATGGTTCAATCGGCACCTCTCTAAAATGTTTCACTCGGCTATGTCTCTCGAATTTAATCACTCGGAGAAACTTGTTCAGATTTGCTTGGGAGTCATTCAGTCATCCCTTTCTTCACTCCTTGAAATGATCCACTTGGACACATTCATTCAGACACATTCACTCGGAAGTCTGACTTCCTTTTCACTCGGAATTGCCTCAACCGTCAATCAGCCCAATCGTTTGTTTTCACTCGGGAGTCGGATATACCTTTCACTCAGAAATTTGAACTTGAAAGACTCTAGAATCTGGCTGATAGAAGTTCTTCCCATGTCCGAGCCTTGCTTTGCTTGGAAATGCAGCTTTCTACCCCAACTCACTCGGTAGTCTTCCTTGGAGACATCACACTCAGGCTTAGTGTGAAACTGTGAGTTTGCCCGAGTATGATTCATTCCCGGTTGGATCTTTCATTGCTTGAAGAGACATTTTTCCGAAACAAACTACTCAGAAAGGACCTGTTCCGCTTGAGAATGCCAGCTTCTTTGAATGACACCACTCGGAGACTTCCTTATTCAACAGTTTATTTATTCAGTGGCTTCTTCTGCTTGGACAATGGTCCACTCGGAGATAGTTTTACCCAGAAAAACACTTGTTCTCCAATCAGACCTGCTTCAGTCAGCATTCTTTCACTCGGACAATAGCTTTGGGCAGTATTTATTCAAGGTCAGTCCCTTTTTTCACTCGGAATGGTTGCAGTCGGACAGCTTCCACTCGAGACTTATTCCTTTTCAGCATTGAACCTCCAACAGGGTCAGCCATTTATCACTCGGAATGGCTTTGACAAGGAACCTTCCACTCGGATTCACCTCCAACAGTGAAGTATTCCACTTGGCAACGCTCCATTCTGAGTCATTCCACTCGGATTTCATTATTCTGAGTCGGAATTCAGCATAAAAAGAGAGTTCTTTCCACTTTAGGCTTGTTCTTCTTGTTTCTTTATCATTTTATGGTCGTTTTTATCTTGTTATGGACCCTTTATTACCTTAATTTCTGCAAAATAACATACCCAAGTAGAATATAGTGGAAAGAAAGAAAAAATCACAATAAATAAAGGAAATACAGTGCATAATGATTAAAATCCTAAGCAAACTAGATCTAATTTATTGTGTTATAAAAGACTTATCACCGCATAAGCGGATAACCTTGTGCAAAGTAAGTGTGAAATTCATAGCACCTGTGTTTGTGTTATCTATGACTCTGGTGCTACCCATTCATTTATTACTGAGGATTATGCTAGGCGCTTAAAAGTTCCTGTTTGTATGATGAAAGGTTTCATAATGGTGACTACACCGACTGGTATTTGTTTGAGATAAGTGACTCGATGTGAAAATGTCAAGATGACTCTTGAGGGTAGAAAATTTGTTGTATCCCTCATGTGTTTGCATATGAAAGACCTAGATATTATCTTAGGCATGGATTGGTTATCTACCAATAAAGTTTTGGTGGATTGTCATAATAAGGCGGTGATTTTTCTGACTTCGAGTGCCAAACGCTTTGACTTGCAAGGCATCTCTCAGCTTATTATGATTGATTAGAGTAGTGCTTCCTAATCTGATGAAATTTTTCTTGTTTCAGAATTCTCTTATGTTTTTCAAAATGAGGTTCCTGGTTTGCCTGGAATTTTCCATTGATCTTATTCCTAGCGCTAATCTAATCTCTAGAGCTTCTTATAGGATGTCTCCTATAGAGTTCTCTAAGCTTAAAAAGCAAGCTGAGGAATTACTCGAAATAGAATTTATCCGCCCAAGTGTATCTCCTTGGGGCGTACCTGTGTTGTTGGTGAAAAAGAAAAGCATGACATTGTGCATTGATAATCGCTAATTAAACAAATTGACCATTAAGAACAAGTATCATCTTCCTCGCATTGATGATTTCTTGGATCAGTTGAAGGGTGTTGTTGTCTTCTCAAAAATTAATTTACATTCTGGATATCACCAAATCAGGGTTGAAGATTGATGATATTCCAAAAACTGCTTTCCGTACGCGATATGGCCACTATGAGTATGTTATGATTCCATTCAGTGTGACAAATGCTCCTGCGATCTTCATGGACTACATGAATCGTATCTTCCATGAGTATCTTGATCAATTTTTCGTGGTGTTCATTGATGATATATTGGTGTACTCTAAGAGACATGAAAGGCATGAAAGGCATATTCGCCTTGTATTGGCTATTCTTAGAAAGAGACAGTTGTATGCTAAGCTCTCTAAATGTGAATTTTGGTTGAACAAGGTTTCATTTCTTGGTCATGTAATTTCTCATGATGGTGTTGTCATTGATCCATCCAAGGTTGAAGCTGTTATGGCTTAGGAAAGACCAACGTCTGTGACAAAGATAAGAAGTTTTCTTAGTCTTACCAGTTACTACCGAAGATTTATTAAAGGATTTTCTCATTTATCCCTACCATTAACGAAGTTAACTCGTAAGAATCAACCATTCAAGTGGACTGTCAAATGCGAGAAAAGTTTTTGAGAGTTGAAAATGAGACTTACTAACGCACCAGTATGGGCTTTGCCTAATTAACTAGATGAATTTATGGTGTATTGTGATGCTTCCAAGCTTGGTCTTGGTTGTGTGCTGATGCAAAATAAGTGTGTTATAGCCTATGCGTCGAGACAGTTGTGACTACATGTGGTTAATTAACCCACACATGATCTTGAATTGGTGGCAATTGTATTTACCTTGAAGTTATGGTGACACTATTTGTATAGCTCGAAGTTCGTGGTCTTTAGTGATCACAAAAGTTTTAAGTACCTGTTTGATCAGAAAGAGCTTAATATGCATCAATGACGATGGTTGGAATTTTAAAAAGACTATGAGTTTAAATTCAAGTATCATCCCGGAAAGGCAAACGTGGTTACCGATGCTTTGAGCCGAAAGTCATTGCATGTTTCGGCTATGATGGTGAAAGAGATGGAACTAATTGAGCAATTTAGAAACTTGAATATAGGCGTGGAAATATATACCCCAAAGAAAATATCTCTTGAGATGTTAAAGGTTGCAAATGTGTTCCTTGAATATGTGAAAGGATAACAACCGAATGATGAACATTTATTGGAGATGAAGAAAACTCAAGCTGAAGGGAAGAATTTGTTCCTAGTGGAAGGTGATGATGGTATTTGGCATGTGAAGGGCTGAATTTATATTCTATCTAGTGGTGATTTAAGAAAATATGTTCTTGAGGAAGCTCACAAAGGTGTGTTGAGCATTTATCCTGGTACTACTAAAATGTATCAGGACTTAAAGAAGAATTTTTGGTGGCTCAGTATGAAGCGTGATATGGTGAATTTTGTTGCGTCCTGCCTTATTTGTCAAAAGGCTAAGGTTGAACATCAAAAAACCATCCCGTTTGTTAAGACCCTTAGAGATCCTTATTTGGAAATGGGATAGTATTACTATGGACTTTGTTTCTGGTTTGCCCAGAACCCGTGTTGGAAATGATGCTATCTGGGTGACTGTAAATCGATTGACAAAATGTGCTCACTTTTTACCCATAAGTATGAAGAGTTCATTGGAGAAATTAGCTTAGTTATACATAAAGGAGATTGTTAGATTGCATGGTGTGTCGTCTAGCATTGTATCTGATCGTGACCCTCGGTTTACTTCCCAATTTTGGGAAGCTTACATCAGGAGTTAGGCTTTAAGTTAAAGCTTAGTTCTACTTATCATCCTCAAACCGATGAACAATCCAAGAGGATTATTTAAAGCCTTGAAGATTTATTGAGGGCTTGTCTTCTTGAGTATGGTGGTTTTGGGAGAGATTTCTTTAATTGATTGAATTCACTTACAACAACAGTTACCACCGTATTATCTGTGTGGCTCCTTGTGAGGCACTTTATGGTAGAAAATGTAGAATGCCTCTATGTTGGTTAGAAACTAGTGAGAATTTGGGCTTAGGGCCAGAGATTGTTCAAGAAACTACTGAGAAAATTAGAAAATACAAGAGAATATAAAGATTGCTCAAGACCGACAGAAGAGTTATTATGATAAAAGGTAGAAACCACATGAATTTCAAGTGGGTGATCATGTATTTCTGAAGGTCTTGCATGATAAAAGAATTGGTAGAGCTTTGAAGAGCAGAAAATTAAGTCCTAAGTTCATTGGACCGTATAAGGTTCTAGAGAGAAGTGGCGATGTTGCTTATCGGATTGCACTTCCTTCGCATCTTGTGAATTTGCACAATGTATTTCATGTCTCTCAGTTGTAGAAGTATGTTCTTGACCCCTTGTATGTGATTCCTGTTGATGATGTTAATATGCGGAATGATTTATCTATCCCTCCTGTTTTCATTCGTATTGTTGAGTATTCCATGAAGAGATTGAGGAACAAGTTGGTACCTTTGGTGAAGATAGTTCGGAAACATGGTAATATGGAGACTCTCACATGGGAATATGAAGATGATATTCGGGAGCAATATCTGAATGCGTGTGAATCTAGTAAGTTAAATTTCGAGGACGAGATTTCTTTTTAGGCGGGGTGGATTGCAACATCCCAAATTTTATATAAATGATTAAATGAGGGGAATAAATATGAAATTATTACATATAGGTTAATAAATGTCCTAAAAATGTTGAAATAACTAAATTGGGATTTATTATGATTATTCATAATTTATTGAAGCTAAAAGAGCTAAAATTAACACCCGATTAAAATATGGGTGTCAAACCAAGTATCTCTGAATGAGGTGTTGTTGGTCAGGGCTGTTAAGAATGTTATTATGAATCTGAATTTATATTCAGAATAATTTTTGGATAAAGTATTGAGCCCAAACAGAGATCTTGTTTGTTATAAAACAGTAAAGTTTTAACGATGGGTGAAAAATTAAAACACAAACCCACTCTCTTCTCATCATTTTAACATTGGCTTCTTGCTTCCCAAAGGAATTTTCTCTCTTCTTCTCTTTTCCCCATTTCTCTTTATCTTTCGCCACTCTAAAAACCTGTGAAAAGGTAGTGAACTTATTTCCCTTTCCTCTATTTTTGTTTTCCCTCTAAGCTTGAAGGAGACTTGGTTGATTGAAGTTCTCTCCTTCTCCTTTATCAATTTTCGTCACCCACTCCTCTCCCCTTGGTACTCATTGTTGTTTGTTGGTTAAGGTAAGTTCCTCTTAATTTTTAATGAGTTTATGCCTTAGGTTTTGGCTTATGGTTGTTGGGTGAGTGTTTAATGCATGTGGGTGGTTGTAAGAGCCATTAAATGTAGAAACCCTAAGGTAGGGTATGTTAAATGAAAACTTTTATGAGTATTTATGGTGGTACACAAAAACATGATGATTCATGGTGGGAGATGTAACATCCCAAATTTTAAAATGAGAGAATTAATTACCGGAATAAATATTAGAAATTGGTATATGGAGTATTTAATGTCCCAAACTATTGAGAATAATTAAATTGATAATTTTGAGGACTGTGAGGAAATTATGGAGACCGGTTAAGCTGAAATTAAGCCCGGTTGAGATATGGGTGTCGGACCAAGTATCTCAGAATGAGATGATATTGGCCAGGGCTATTGAAAATATTATCGGGAATCCGAATATGTATTCGGAAAAATTTTTAGACGATGTATTGAGCCCGAACTGAGAACCTGTTAGTTATAAAACGCTGAAGTTTTAATGAATGGGAATTAAAATAAATCAAAAACCCAAATTTCTTTCACTATTCATGTATGTTTTCGCTGAAGGCAGTAAGCATTTGCATTTTCTTCTTCTTCTCATCATCATCTTCTCCATTTTCCTCTTTTCTTCTTCCAAACTCTAACAACTTGGCTTCATCTTCCATTTCCTCTCATTTTCGTTGGTGGGAGCTTGAAGGGAGTTAGTGGAGCTGTTGTTTCCTCCTCCATTCCCTCTATTTTTGCAGCTTTCTCTCCTTCCATTGAACCCATTTTCATTTTTGGGTGTGAGGTAAGGAATACTCACCATTTATTTGGGTTTTTGCCATGGTTGTATGGTAATATGAGTTTTGGGAACCATGCATGTGTATGGAGGTTCTTGAGGATAGTAATTAATGCAAGAGTTTAATGTGGGTTTGTATGAGAATGAGGTTTCTTTGAGAAGTAATGAAGTGAATGCATTTATGGTTGGAAGGAGAAGAGTATTTATGATGGTTGTTGGAATTTTTATGAAACCCTAGCTTCATAAATTTAGACGAAATGTATAATGGAGGTTGATGAGTATTTATTGCTTAAAATAAATGTGAGTTATGATGAATAAGGATCATTGGTGATGGTATTTTGTTGGTGGAAGTCATTAATGGAGAAACCTTAAAAGGGTTTGGTTGTTGAGTGCATAACAATTTATGGTGGCACCTAACCATGGTGGTTATGGTAGATAAAATGGAATAAAGGAGTTTTGAGAGTTAAAATAATATAAACATCAAGTTATTGATATATATAAGTATTTAAGTCTTAATGGGTAAGTAGAAAATTGATTGTATAATGTATTGTGATGTAGGAAGTGACCCCATTGACAAAGCGGGACCATCAAACCGCGTTGATCACTTCTTCACTTGAGGTAGGAGGGGTAACTTTTCTAAATGCATGATTTCATCCATTGGTGATGTGAAAATATGTATATGTGACTATTTTGATGATTGTTGAATGGATGATGTGATAATGTTATGATTGGAATGCATTTAGAATGATAATTATTGTGTGGCATTATATTTGGGATAATATTGTAATGTTGTGATGATACTATGTTAATGAAGTATGATGATGGTTTGAAACCATGTGTGGATTGGAATTGTGATGTGAATATCCCAAAGATATGTGTATGATCTATTAAATGTGTATGCCACTAACTATTAATGAGTATAAGCATTGAGGAGAATTAGAAATAATTAAGGATGATGAGAATATTGGAATCCACCAAGTGGTGGCGGTGAATGATTGATTGTGGAGTGGCATCTAGGATGTATAGTGTGAGGATGCACTCGATTTGCATTTGCATTGCATCCATGGCATATCATAGCTGTCTATATGGAATATTAGGGGGTTCCACTAGGTGGGCCCAGTGGGAGGGCGGCTCAGTGCACGAGCGTATTGTGATTTTCCCCTGTGACTCGGTGGATGAGTTACGAAGTTGTCCATAGTTTGGTGATGAGGCACCCTATGTGGCGGGCCCAGTGGGCGGGCGGCTCTATGGTGAGCGAGTTTACCTCGGTGTCCGACGGGACACGGCTCTCTCGATGTGTGTTCGGGAGGGGCCCGTAGCACTTGTGGTAGTTGAGGCTACGATGTTGATCCGTAAGTCATAGGGTGACTAGTGCTACAGATGGGCGATAGTTGTTTGGTACCAGTAAAATTATGATGATGTAAGCATGCATGAATTAAGATATATGTGTACACAATTTTTCTACTGCAGTAGGGGCATAGTAGCACACCTATGCTTGTCCCACAATTGAATTAATATGGTATTTTTCCCACAGTCGGATCCGCATTGTTTAATACAAAATTCTTGTGCATATGCATTAGCTTTAAGAGCATTTGCATATAGCTGGAGATATGCCTAGTTGAAAGCCCATGGTGGCAACGGATGAATGAGAATTTAAAAGGGAAAGAGTTGAATACTAACCCGATGTGTGTGTTTGGCAATCCAAATGATTGAAATTGTGAATGTATACTTGAGATCATGAGATGTATTGTGTATGATGTATGATGTGTTGTAATGATTGATATGTGAGCAAGTATACATGTATTTCATCATAATGTATGATTTTAATTCATTTGGATTATGTTACTCACCTCCCCGTTGCCATTTTTAAAGTTGATGTAGGTATGACTTAAATCCTACAGCTTTTGGAGGCTGAGTTTGGAAGGAGGTAAATATGGATAGGAATGTGTAAGCCTTGGCCGGCACGAAATCTGTTTTGTAGAGTATATGAGGTTTATATACTCAATTTTGTAAATGTGGATAATTTTGGAGGTCATGGGAGAAAATTGGACATGTTTGTGTAAGGTCAATTTTCCTACATGACCCAAAAGGTGTAAAGAATGAATCTGAGTACTTAACTTTAATGAATGGATGAATGCAGTGTTTTAGGCTAGTTTATGGATTATGTGATGATGATGATTCTAGATTGTGTGCATGGATTTAATATTAGCATAATGATGTTTATGTTATTTGAATCAATGAGAGGATTATGTAGCTCTTAAACTATAGTATGGTATGAAGTGGTACATGCATAATGAGGTGAAGTATGGTCCTATGTAAGGCCAAAACAGAAGGGGTTAAGGTTTCATGAACTAAGTTCAAGTAAATTTTCGTTTCTGCTGAGTTTCTGCAGAACTCGCCCAAGCGAGTAGGAACCTCGCTCGAGCGAGATTGTTGTGGAATGGGAAATTCATTTCTGCCCCAAATTTGCTCAAGCGGATGTGTGTTTTGCCCAAGCGAAATTGTCATAGAATCAGTGTTTAGCTTCTGGACAATTTTTGCTCAGGCGTGGGAGTGGGCGCTCAAGCGAGGGAGAAGGAGATTTGATTCTGGACGATTTTCGCCCAGGCGAGTGGTGCCTCGCCCAAGCGAAAATCAACCAGAGAGTTACTGATGCTTCTGGAACGATCTCGCTCGAGTGAGTCATGATCCGTTCAAGCGAGATTGATACCTGATACAAACTCCTTCCTTCGGTCAAGCGTCTCGCTGCCTCGCTCAATGTTTTCTTTTGCATCTCGCTCAAGCGAGACAGGGCTCGCTCAAGCGAGCTGAGCCCTGATGCTCATTCCTTCCTTTCGCTCAACATCACTCAGCGTTCGCTTAAGCGTGGGTACACTGGCTCGCTCAAGCGAATTGATTCTCGCTTGAGCGAGTGGCACCTGATGCTTCACTAAAATTTTTATTTTAAATGGATTGTATTCCTATGCATTATTCCTTCTTTAAACATTATTTTGAAGCATTGAGGAGTATATATTGAATCTCTAGGCTATATAAATTACATTCCATATTTTTATGAAATTCCTTCTCTTGAAAATCAATCAGTCAATAATTGAATTAAATGAATCTTCCGCTGACTCTGATTGAAAAATTATCTTTTAATTTGACCCTCTCATATCTTCATATATGGGAGTGGTTTACATTAGATCCAGGGGTTTGGTGAAAAATACTTCACCACTCTAATTATTTGAATTATTAATATTTTCAAAAACGCGAAAAATTTTCCCCTATTTTATTTGGGGCGTCTCAGGAGATGATGATTATTTATTATGGTTGTTAGGTTTTTAGTGAAACCCTAGCCTTAAGAATTGGGGACAACATGTAATGTTGATTTGAGAGTTGATTTTAAGTGGAAATATATGATAATTAGAGTATGGGTATTGTCGCAACCTGGATCGCGACGGCGCGGCGAGAAAGAAAGAAGGGGTGGAATGAAACAGGGAGTCGCCACCAACGTTTTTATCCATAGGAAAAACATTGGGAAAAAACTAAGTTCAGTAAAGCACTGGTTAAAAAATTGAAATCCAAGTTTGGGAGTCGATTACGAGTAGGGAAGGTATTAGCACCCTACATCGCCTGTCAAAGACAGTACCAAGATTGAAAGCACAATATAAATAGCCTTAAATAAAACATGGTTTCTTCCCTTTTATTTTGAAAATGATAGAATGGAGTAGAGAACTGTACAGACATAGAATGTTGAAGCGAGGTCAATGGGACATTTCGTCCGAATTAAGCTCAACTTCGATATGAGACAGAGAGGGTGAGAGAATGCCAATAAGACGTCACGTCTAAATTAAACATCCTTGGGTAAAAAGGATAGGGATAGGAAAGAGATAAGCGGGACGTCTTGTCCTAAGTATCCCTTCCCTATGAATTGTAGCAAGGTTTGAACAAAAACTAGGGGGAAATCAACAAGACGTCACGTCTAAATTGATTTTCACGGAAACGACAAAAAGTAACATCACGAAAGAAACGCAAAAAGCAAGGAAATAAATCAGTAAAAGGAAATAAGAAAGATGGGCCCGACAGGAGTTAAAGTCCTGCTCCTACGTATTCTTGAATTATCAAGAAATCAGGGTTACGTAGTTCTGAGGAAAAATTTTGACTCGGAACATGATGATGGAAGTCATTGAGATGGGGAACTCATACAAGACGAAGTTCTTCGTACGTGTACGGATCCTAAGGAGATTGTGTAGACGGAAGTGTTCCCGTACGACACGGTTAAAAAATGGAAATTTTTAGGCTAGAAAATAAAACATATGCAAAACTTATTACTTATTATTTTTTTATTATTATTTTATTTTTTTTATTTTTTTTATTATTTTATTAATAATAGCATACTTTATTAAAAATAACCTGGAAATAAAAAAAACTTGGGAATGAAAAGAAACTTGCTGGAAGAAGAAATGAAACTACATAATAACAACTACAAAGAAAAGTAAAGAAAAGAAAAGAACATAATAATCTGGAAAAGAAACTAACCCGGAAATGGAAAAACTTGGAAATGAAAAGAAACTTGCCGGAAATGAAAACAAACTTGCTGGAAGAACAAATGCAACAGAGGAGAAGAAGAGGAGAAACGAATGGCTTCCCAAGACTTGATTGCCTTCAATGAAGAATCCCCCCCTTGAATGAATGCTCATGGTGCCTATTTATAGGAATGCAAAAGCAGCCATTGCCATAAAAAATTTGTAATGGAAGGTGCACTCTCCAATTAACAAGTCCATGGTGCTCCATTATCAACTTAAGTGCTCCATTATGATCTTTAGTGCCCCATTATGATGCTTTAGTGCTCCATTATGATCCTTAGTGCTCCATTATGATCTTTAGTGCCTTGCCCACCATCACAAACTTGCTCGTGCATTTGAGGGCTGATGCGTGCCAAATTTGAAAAAGAGTCCAACATGAAAGTTGTAGATCTTTCTCTTAGCTTTAATTTGATATATGGCACAAAAATTTTCATCAAGAAACGAGGGAGATATGACTCATCTACGAAAACTGCTCCAGACTGTGACGAAAATACCTTTGCATGTAAAATAAATTCACTGGGCACAATGGGTAGAGAATTAGCTTTTGTGCCCTTTATGAAGTTTGTAGATCTTTCTCTTAGCTTTAATTTGATATATGGCACAAAAATTTTCATCAAGAAACGAGGGAGATATGGCCCATCTATGAAAACTGCTCCAGAGTGTGACGGAAATACATTTGCAAGAAAAATAAATTCACTGGGCAAAATGGGTGGAGAATTAGCTTTTGTGGCCTTCATGAAGTTTGTAGATCTCTTTGATATGGAGCCATAGAAAAAATAATGGGGTCATTTCAGTATCATATGAGGGAGATATGAATTTTTTCTTAAAGATGTGCAGAGCAGTCATGAAACTGGAGCAAGTCCAGGAAGATTATTAAAACTGTACCAATTGGTAAGGATTCGGCCTTCAAGGTCTTCACAAAAGTCGTAGACAATTTTGTTACGAAAATTTAGAGACCGGGTTTGCGTAAATCAAAGATCGTATGAAGGAGTTATGAATTTTCAAATGAACCATGCGCATAAAAGAGTGCTCAAAGGATGGAACTGTACCAATTGGCCGGACAAAAAGAGGTGTTCACAGATGCCCCTCTTTACTTCTTTTTCACAAAAGAGACACGAAGCTTCTGTGTTTTTGAAGTGAAAAGGAAGTAAAGATATGAACACCGATGTAGGGGGCCAAGTGGGACCTCTTGATCGGTATGGCAACTGATCGCGAGTTAGTGTGACCTTTTTCTTAAAAAAAACGATCTCTACTTCTGTTTCTCTTCTTTTCTCCTCTCTTTTTTCTTTGTTTTTTTTTTGTTTTTTTTGTTTTTGTTTTTGTTTTGTTTTTTTTTTTTTTGAACTCTGGATTGACCGGGAAAAAATTCTTTCAGTGGGAAGATCGGGATTGACCCCTGGTAGACTAGAAGGTAAAGGGTGCCTGCATAGGTGAATGGAAAGTAAAGGACGCCTTGATAGGCGACTGGAAAATAAAGGATGCCTTGATAGGCGGCTGGAAAGTAAAGGATGCCTTGATAGGCGGCTGGAAAGTAAAGGATGCCTTGATAGGCGGCTGGAAAAGGACGCCTTGATAGGCGGCTGGAAAGTAAAGGATGCCTTGATAGGCGGCTGGAAAATAAAGGATGCCTTGATAGGCGACTGGAAAAGGATGCCTTGATAGGCGGCTGGAAAATAAAGGATGCCTTGATAGGCGGCTGGAAAATAAAGGATGCCTTGATAGGCGGCTGGAAAATAAAGGATGCCTTGATAGGCGGCTGGAAAATAAAGGATGCCTTGATAGGCGGCTGGAAAATAAAGGATGCCTTGATAGGCGGCTGGAAAGTAAAGGATGCCTTGATAGGCGGCTGGAAAGTAAAGGATGCCTTGATAGGCGGCTGGAAAGTAAAGGATGCCTTGATAGGCGGCTGGAAAATAAAGGATGCCTTGATAGGCGGCTGGAAAATAAAGAATGCCTTGATAGGCGGCTGGAAAATAAAGGATGCCTTGATAGGCGGCTGGAAAATAAAGGATGCCTTGATAGGCGGCTGGAAAATAAAGGATGCCTTGATAGGCGGCTGGAAAATAAAGGATGCCTTGATAGGCAGCTGGAAAGGTAAAAGGTGCCATTTGATCGGCGACAAGAAGGTAAAGGGTGGGGTTGACCCTCGGTCGACAGAAAATACAGAGATTGGGGGAGCTAACAGGACGTCTCGTCCAAATTAACTCACTGTTGGTAGGAAATGTGAAGGTTGGGGGAGTTAACAGGACGTCTCATCCAAATTAACTCACTGTTGGCAAGAAATGTAAAGGTTGGGGGGAGCTAACAGGACGTCTCGTCCAAATTAACTCACTGGACCTAAAGGCTCGGGGTGATGCCCCAGTTTGACATGACTGAAGGTTCTTGGGGAATTACTCTTTGACTGAAAGAGGGTGAACCTGGGGTGCCCCAGTTGGAGATGATTTGAAGGAATCTTGGGGAATTGCCCCTTGACTAAAATAGAAGAAATCTGGGGGAGATGCCCCAGTTAGGAAGATTGAAAGGATCTCAGGGAACTGCTTCTTGACTGGAAGGAAAAATCTGGGGTCCACTGGGGATGTATGGTGGGCTTACTAAAGGAAAGAAATCTGGGGATGATCCAGTTCAAGCTGTCTTAGATGATTCAGGGAACTGCTCCTTGATTGGTAGGAAGAGAAATGGGGGAAAATCTAGCTGAAAGAGCTAGGGATACTGCCCCTTGAACGGAGGAAAGATTTGGGGTGATACCTCAATTTTGGAAAGATTAGAAGATTTAGGGGTACCACCTCAAGGCTAGGAGAAGGATATGGGGTGATGCCCCAGTTAGGGCGGTTGAAGAAGCTTGGGGTACGTTCCCTTTTGACAGAGAGAGACCCGAGTGATGTCCCGGCTTAAACTTCCCGGGAGCGTGGGGTATTGCTCTTGGGTTGACAAAAAATAACATCCTGGGGGAGATGCCCCAGTTTGACATGATCTAAAAGGCTTTGGGGGAATCTAGGGTGATGCCCCAATTTAATTTGTCTGGGAAGTGTAGTTCTACTGGGGAAGAATTTAGTAATTCGGGTACTGCCTCTTGATTGAGAATGGAAAGTTTGGGATTCATTGGGGAAGAGATCTTGATAAGTGCCAGCTTTGGCGATTGATTTCACTGGGGATGAGAATTTGAGAGGTGCTGATTTTGGAGTTGAGTGGGAGACTTTGAAGATTGCCAACTTTGGCGAAAGAGGCTTAGAACGGTGTTTGCTTTGGAGATTGAAGAGGAGACTTTGAGAAGTGCCAACTTTGGCGACCTAAGGATGGAGTTCCGAGAAGTGCCAACTTTGGCGAGGAAGGTTCCACTAGGGGGATGAGAATTTGAGAGATGCTGACTTTGGAGTTGAGCGAGAGATTTTAAAGATGTCTACTTAGGCGATGGAAGAAGAAAACACTAAAAGGTGCCAACTTTGGCAATTTAGGGAAGGAGTTCTGAGGCGATTCGAGGAGGGGACTTGAAGGACTTGATTGAGGTGTTAATGCCTGGCATGACTGTCTGTGAGATAACCTGCATAAAAAATGGTAAGTAGTGCAAAGATAAGTTCAAAAACTGGGTAGGTCCTGTGAAACCGCGACCCTTAGGATAACTCATGGACAGAGGAGAATGCAAGAGGCGATCATAGCTTTGAAGCGCATGCCTGGCTGAGTCTTTGTGATGATTGTCGAGGTCAAGTAGTGGGAGCGTCTTGCCCCTTACGACTTTAAATATTCACCATTCTTTTATTTTATTTTTTATAAAAACACAATGTTTTATCAGATTAATGCAATTCATAACACGTATCGAAAAAGGATAAATTTTATTCATGTATGACAAACAGAATACAGAGAATGGACAATGGGGAAAATAGATGGGATGGAATGAAGTTACGTAGGACAGGTCAAGGCCAGGAGAAACAGGGAAGGTTCGAGGATCCTCCAGTGAGTTCCTGAGACTAGTGAGAACCTTAATCTCATGTCACGACCTCAAGTACATCGTTCAACTCTGCCTTTGAGAGGGTAGTTTAACCATGGTCCACATGCCTCAGTTTGCATGTTTTGCATTGGAAACCTTAGTTACTCTGCCGAAATCTTGACCCTAATTTTTACCTGAGCTGCCTTTTCAGGTTTTCAACTCACCGGGTTGCTCTAACTTTTGCCTAGGCTGCCCTTTCAGGTTTTCAGCCTAGCGAGCTCTTTTCTTTCTTTATAATGTGTTCTTGTTCATTTTTAGGCTGCATCCTTTACAGTAAAAAGTTGAAACTGATCACACTCCAGTTGAGTCTGCCTATTCTTTTCCAAATTTAGTTTGATCCTTTGGGAAACTGATGTCACTTCAAATAGGAGACTCCACTCCTATGCCATGTACCCAAGGAAATATTGGTGAGTCTTTTGGCACCAATGAGAGGGAATTACTCTTGAATCATCATTCTGGCCTTTTTTTTTCTTTTTTTTTAATTTTCCATTTCTTTTGTTTGCCCTCTTTTTTTTGCTTTTGTGTTTTTTTTTCTGTTTTTTTTAATCCCCTTAATGACGCAACGACTCAATCTGACAGACTATTTCCTTGGCTACATAGGTATGAGGAATGGCGCACTCCTTAGGGTTGAGGTGTTGATGATGACAAGAATACGAGTTCTTGGCCTGACGACATTTGTTCCCCTTATACAGAAAATGACAGCTTGCTCGCGGATCTGGACGTAACCAGCTTTCCCTGCTTGGTATGTGCATTGGACTTCAAGCTTGACTTCTACTTTTCATTTTTTCATTTTTCATTTTTTTTTTGAATTTTTGGCCAAGTCTCCCTTGACTGTATTTGCATTTAAGGCATTAGCAATTTTCCCCTATTTATGCTGGTAACTGTTGTGGTTTTCTTAGTTGACTGGCCTACCACTTGTCCAATTTGGGACTTGGCAATGTTATCATTCACATAGATTATTTCCACGCCCTGAAACAATATTACTAATGTCTTCTGATATATTGCCCCGTGATTCCTTCAGTCATTCTTGACTCAGGGGTATTCCTTAACCTCTTGTTCTAACAATCTGGTTAACTTGTATGGTGACTCACAAGCTTTCCTACCTTCTTTGTCAGCACAATCGACCGGGTAGTTGAGGTCGTAAAATAGGATTGTGATTTCATTAGTCTCAAGAGGATCATTTTTGGGTCTGCAATTTAGTGCGTTATGGTAAAAAATAAAAAGGAAAGAAAAAGAGGAACAAGCAAGTAAAGAAAATGAATCAATGCAAGGATAAAGGGATGAAATTTTTTTTTAGAATTTCGATACGCATTTATTGATTGACTGGTAAAACAAGTTTTTTCGCCTTTATTACATGGAAAGTCCCAAAGCCTTAGGCATAGCAGAGGGATAAACAAGACTTTTAAGGCAATGACAAATTACTTTGGTGAATCATTTAAAATCGTAGGGAGTTCGACAGCTTCCCAGTTACTGAGCTCTCGGCCCGGCAGGTAAGCGGTCACCAAATCAACATTGTTATCAAAACTATCAACCACCACGGCATTAACTTCTGAGCTTCCATGATTAGGCAGGGGATTCTTGACCACGTTAGGGCTTCCTTCTTTAAAATCGATCCATTCGGCTTTGATCAAATCTCTCACTTTATATTTCAAAGCCATGCAATTTTCTGTGGAATGCCCCGATGCCCCAGCGTGGTAATCACAATGAGCGTCTGGGTCATATCCCCTTGGATAAGGAGGTTGCAATGGCTTCATGGGGCATGAAACCAACAGACCTTCCTGAACGAGGATTGGAAAAAGTTCGGAATATGTTATGGGAATTGGATCGAACTGCACCGGGGTACGCTCATTGTTGGGATTCCTTGGGTTCTGATTATGGTTGGGTGGTTGAGCTACTTGCTGCGGGTGATGGTATGGCATGGGTTGTGGCATTGGAGCTCTTACCATGGGTGGGCGGAAGTGAGGAGTATGAGCTGTCGGGCCATAAGTGGCTGCTGCCACATAAGGATTGGGAGCTTGAATCATGGTAGGAGTGAATGGTCTCGGCGGAGCCGTCTTTTGATTAGAAGAGATGGAATTAGTTTCTCCGTCCCTTCTCCCAGGTGCCGGCTTCCTCGTCATGTTTGCCCCAGATGAGCCTTGAGTGATCTTACACGTTCGTATTCCACTCTCCACTCTTTCCCCAATAGTCACAATGTCGGAGAAGTTGGCTGAAACACTACCAATCATCTTGCCGTAGAAAGGTGATGGGAGTGTGTCGATAAACATTGCGACTATTTCTTTTTCCAACAATGGGGGATCCACTTGCGCCGCTATTTCTCTCCATCGTTGGGCATACTCCTTGAACGTTTCACTGTCCCTCTTCACCATATTTTGTAAATGAACCCTGTTGGGTGCCATATCCATGTTATACCTGTATTGTCTAAGGAAGGCATCTGCCAGGTCTTTCCAACAACGGATACGGTTCCGATCAAGGTGAGCATACCATGTAAGAGCAGCTCCTACTAGACTATCTTGGAAGCAGTGGATCAACAGTTGGTCATTAGAAGAGTAAGATGCCATCTTTCGACAATACATTGTGAGATGATTCTTAGGACAAGTCATTCCCCGATACTTGTCAAAGTCTGGCATCTTGAATTTAGGCGGGAGGATAACATCTGTGACTAAACATAGCTCCGAAGTATCTATTAGTCCAAAACCTCCGGCGCCTTCCATCATTCTTAAACGCTCTTCTAAGATCTCTATCCTTTCCCTCCGAGGAGCCGCGACCGCGCGGGTTGTATCTTGGAGGTTGGTCCCATAGGGGGTTCCGTATCCATACGGATAGCCGAATGACTGGTTGAACAGAGGCAACACATGGGACTGGTTTACTAGGCCTGTATTTGGTGAGGGACCTTGAGGATGGGCCATAGCATAAGTCGGCTGGGTTATCTGGGCTTGTGTATTTTGGGCTTGGGCGTTGTAGGTTGGCTGCGCCATCGGGGCTTGTGTGTTTTGGGTTTGGTAAGCTTGTGGGTCATGGGCTTGCGTGTTTTGGGTTTGGTAGGTTTTTGGGTCATGGGCTTGTGTGTTTTGGGTTTGGTGGAGTGGTGGCATATTTGGTTGTGTGGGGTATAAAGCATGAGGATTTACCGCTTGTTGGTTGTGGGCGTCTTGTTGGTTAGCGAGCGGAGGATAATACCCCGGGGGTAGGCCATAAAGTGGAAAAGGTACTGGGTTGCCGTCTAGACCGACAAATGTATGTTGTGCGTAAGACTGGCCGTAAGGTGGCTGGGTCTCAATGGCAGGGTTAGGTCTCCCGACATGAATGGTGAGAGGGGGTGTCGTTGTGTTAGGGAGTTGGGTTCTTGCTGGGTCAGAATCAAGGGGAGGTGGCGCGGTGGCAGGCTGCTGTTGGGCATCCTCAACACCTGCAGAGGAGCCTCCTTCGGTAAGTTTCTTTTCTAAGAGTTTAGTTAACTCCGCGACTCGCTCTTTCAGCTGATCGAACTCGGTTCTAAAGTTTCCTTCAACAGCTTCTGCCTCAGCCATGAGTTTCTTTTGGAGCCGGGTCTGGTAAGGATGCCTACCCGTGACATTGGTGTCTTTTTTTTTTTTTTAAAAAAGAAGAAATAAATGTTAGGCAGAAATAAAAAGAAGGAAAATGTTGTGGGAAACAATCACAGACTTTGGCGAGTATCCTTTGACTATTCCTTAGAACTTATCATTCAAAAGTACTAGATATGGTAATCATAGAAATTAATATGGGATATTTGTGAAGACAGAAGAAATCTTTTATCCTGCGGCGGGAGCCTCTAGCTCAGACATCTTCTTCGGGTAATTATAGCCCTTATTTCTTAAGTTCAATCCCATGTCAATTTCCATAGATACTCAAAGGGTACATGACCAAAGGAGGACTATCTATTCACCCGAAGAATACTGTGTGTTTCAAAACGAGTCATTATTTCAATAACTCAGTAAATCTGCGGGTGGTAGATAATTCATTTTCTTGGATAAAAGGGGAAAGCAAAAATGACATAAGGTAAAGTAAAGTTTGCCCTTTTGTGGCCTAGGTTGGGTTTTGTTGAAAGTTTTCTCTAGGCCCTATGGTTTGTCTAAAAGTGGCTCTTCACACCAGGTGGCTCATTCTAGACTTCTAGAAGGTCACCAGAGCCAAGATCCTACCCATGACAGGGACGCAACAGTGGGGAACCACTAGGTGCGTATATCATGAGAGGTCGAACTCTGGTTGAGGTTCTCACGAACACCGGATAGGAAGTACATCCCATACGATTCCGTTACCAACCTCTCCTAACTTAAGCTTCATTTGGGGCCCGGGTATAGGGCGCCACTCATAAGTGTGTGCGAGTAATTTGTGAGTGTAGTGTGTGAAAGGGCATTCAATACTTTTTACCTTACTTCATTCTGCACAAAGAACAAACACAGAACAAATATACAAAGTCGTCTACCCTAGGGTTCAATAATTACAGGAAAGTAACATGGTCCTCTACCCTAGGGTTCAACAAGCATGCAAACATAGATAATGTAACAAATAACAAGATACAATTAAAACAAGAACAAACTTCCACAACAATTAACAGAAAATAAAACAAGGGGGAAGAAATCCAAGCTAACAAAGGCTATATAAAAGAACATGCGCTTTCAATCAAACTGGCCTGACTCTCTTAAGTGTCCCCAGTGGAGTCGCCATTTGTCGTAACCTGGATCGCGACGGCGCGGCGAGAAAGAAAGAAGGGGTGGAATGAAACAGGGAGTCGCCACCAACGTTTTTATCCATAGGAAAAACATTGGGAAAAAACTAAGTTCAGTAAAGCACTGGTTAAAAAATTGAAATCCAAGTTCGGGAGTCGATTACGAGTAGGGAAGGTATTAGCACCCTACATCGCCTGTCAAAGACAGTACCAAGATTGAAAGCACAATATAATAGCCTTAAATAAAACATGGTTTCTTCCCTTTTATTTTGAAAATGATAGAATGGAGTAGAGAACTGTACAGACATAGAATGTTGAAGCGAGGTCAATGGGACGTTTCGTCCGAATTAAGCTCGACTTCGATATGAGACAGAGAGGGTGAGAGAATGCCAATAAGACGTCACGTCTAAATTAAACATCCTTGGGTAAAAAGGATAGGGATAGGAAAGAGATAAGCGGGACGTCTTGTCCTAAGTATCCCTTCCCTATGAATTGTAGCAAGGTTTGAACAAAAACTAGGGGGAAATCAACAAGACGTCACGTCTAAATTGATTTTCACGGAAACGACAAAAAGTAACATCACGAAAGAAACGCAAAAAGCAAGGAAATAAATCAGTAAAAGGAAATAAGAAAGATGGGCCCGACAGGAGTTAAAGTCCTGCTCCTACGTATTCTTGAATTATCAAGAAATCAGGGTTATGTAGTTCTGAGGAAAAATTTTGACTCGGAACATGATGATGGAAGTCATTGAGATGGGGAACTCATACAAGACGAAGTTCTTCGTACGTGTACGGATCCTAAGGAGATTGTGTAGACGGAAGTTTTCCCGTACGACACGGTTAAAAAATGGAAATTTTTAGGCTAGAAAATAAAACATATGCAAAACTTATTACTTATTATTTTTTTTATTATTATTTTATTTTTTTTATTTTTTTTATTATTTTATTAATAATAGCATACTTTATTAAAAATAACCTGGAAATAAAAAAAAACTTGGGAATGAAAAGAAACTTGCTGGAAGAAGAAATGAAACTACATAATAACAACTACAAAGAAAAGTAAAGAAAAGAAAAGAACATAATAATCTGGAAAAGAAACTAACCCGGAAATGGAAAAACTTGGAAATGAAAAGAAACTTGCCGGAAATGAAAAAAAACTTGCTGGAAGAACAAATGCAACAGAGAAGAAGAAGAGGAGAAACGAATGGCTTCCCAAGACTTGATTGCCTTCAATGAAGAATCCCCCCCTTGAATGAATGCTCATGGTGCCTATTTATAGGAATGCAAAAGCAGCCATTGCCATAAAAAATTTGTAATGGAAGGTGCACTCTCCAATTAACAAGTCCATGGTGCTCCATTATCAACTTAAGTGCTCCATTATGATCTTTAGTGCCCCATTATGATGCTTTAGTGCTCCATTATGATCCTTAGTGCTCCATTATGATCTTTAGTGCCTTGCCCACCATCACAAACTTGCTCGTGCATTTGAGGGCTGATGCGTGCCAAATTTGAAAAAGAGTCCAACATGAAAGTTGTAGATCTTTCTCTTAGATTTAATTTGATATATGGCACAAAAATTTTCATCAAGAAACGAGGGAGATATGACTCATCTACGAAAACTGCTCCAGACTGTGACGAAAATACCTTTGCATGTAAAATAAATTCACTGGGCACAATGGGTAGAGAATTAGCTTTTGTGCCCTTCATGAAGTTTGTAGATCTTTCTCTTATCTTTAATTTGATATATGGCACAAAAATTTTTATCAAGAAACGAGGGAGATATGGCCCATCTATGAAAACTGCTCCAGAGTGTGACGGAAATACATTTGCAAGAAAAATAAATTCACTGGGCAAAATGGGTGGAGAATTAGCTTTTGTGGCCTTCATGAAGTTTGTAGATCTCTTTGATATGGAGCCATAGAAAAAATAATGGGGTCATTTCAGTATCATATGAGGGAGATATGAATTTTTTCTTAAAGATGTGCAGAGCAGTCATGAAACTGGAGCAAGTCCAGGAAGATTATTAAAACTGTACCAATTGGTAAGGATTCGGCCTTCAAGGTCTTCACAAAAGTCGTAGACAATTTTGTTACGAAAATTTAGAGACCGGGTTTGCGCAAATCAAAGATCGTATGAAGGAGTTATGAATTTTCAAATGAACCATGCGCATAAAAGAGTGCTCAAAGGATGGAACTGTACCAATTGGCCGGACAAAAAGAGGTGTTCACAGGTATCATTGAATATGTCGGGAGATGACATTTATATAGTAAGATGGTCATTAATGGTGGTTGATAACCATTGATGTGAGAACCCATAGATGGGTGTGGCTTTAAATGCATAATAATAAACATGAACACCAAACGCATGGTGGTTATGGTTAAATAAATGAAAAGGAAAATGGTTTGATAATGATAATGTTATGAACACGTAGTGTTTAATTGGGAATATGTAAATATTGGTGGTTTAAATAGAAATTAATGGTGTGGTATATTGTATGGTGTAGGATCTATTTAGAAAGATGAGTCAAGACCACTGAATGGCTCAGATTACTTCTCTTGAGGTAAGAGAGGAGTTTATATTCTAAATGCATGAATTGAATATTGAGTGATTAATATATGTGATATTGCACATGTTTTCTTTCCCTTTGTTGTATTAATGAATTATGAAGTTGAGTATTGCAATGTTATGTGCTTGGTAAATGTGTGATATGCACTTGGAATATTAGTGGTATTCTTTGTGGTAATTGATAATTATTATGATATGTTGAGACAAATCTTGTGCTCTATGTTATTGAGAACATATGTGTGTTCACCACAAATATTGATTAATAAATGTTGATGATGAACGAAGATGAATGTTGTTATTGAGCATACCCTTGAGCAATTGATGATTGTTATTATTGATGATTGTTGGTTCCATTGTGGTTGATACAAGTATGAACTTGTATGTGTGAATTGAATTGCATTGGTGAAATGTTGTGAATGCCACACTAAAATGTGAAACAATGGCAATAATCAATGAGATAAAAATCCACTAAGAATTGTGTGGTGGTGTTGATGATGGTGATGATTGATGAGTGGCATAATAGGATGCATAGTATGAGAATGCATATGATTTGCATTTTTTGATTATGTGACCAAAAATATGATCTTTGTATTTTTTATGGGTGATGTTTAAATTGTTAAAAATCTGAATTTTTAAGGAATATATTTTTCCATGCTATCTTAGGTGTTACATGCATGTGTGGTTTAAACTATGAAATTTTTTATGCATGTTGATATTAGTATTTTAATGTTTTTATGATGAAAAATACTGTGTGAAAATATGGCTACCATGCTACCTAAAAGAAAATAAAAATAAGTAATAAGGTTTGAAGAGGAAAAATAAAGTTTTATGGATAAATAAATTAATATGTTAACCGTATGAATATTGCAAGCAAATGACTTGATTTTTGTGTGAAAATGGATGTGAAAATGGCTTATTGTCCTTGCTATTTCTATGTGAGAAAATATTGAACAATTATGTTTTATGAAATGAGAGTATGTATGGAAGTCCCGATAGTGTCCGTAAAGGAAAAATTGGTAAATTAGATACAATGAAACTTATAAATGTGAAGGTACAAGGGTGGATGGGCACACTACCTTTATATTGTAATTTGTTGCTTAACTTTGGTATGTAATAATGTATTTGGGTACTACCCAAGAGTGAAAAGGTGAAAGGTAGAAGCATTATACGAAGGTTATCCTTAATTGCAGTTTATAACATATTAAAATGAAGGAAAAATGGCATACTAAGAGGTCTTATAAAATATTTCAATCTAGATAGTGTTCTGCTAGTTTTTCATTTTATAAATATAGGATTTTAAAAGGTAATCACTTTTGGCTTTGGAATCACCTATATCGGAATCGTCTAGCAAAAATACGGTAAGAACAAAGTTTCTGATGAAACAGTTTAACAGTAATTTTGGCACTTTGGTCTATCATCAACATGTAATAAGGAGATATTTTATATAAAGGTATCATTAAAATAAATTCAAAAAGGATTTGGGCCTAAGAATCGAAAGAAAACAAAGTTCTATAGCCTATTAATGCGATGACATGACGTTTCGTAAATTAGTTAAAGAATTACAAAAATAGTATTTTTGGCTACACAAAATTTTTATCATGTACAATTAATGAGGACACAACATGGGAGGATCCTCACACAACTTTGGATAAAGGATTAGAGGCTTACAAGGGTCCCTTAACAAGGGCCAAATCCAAGAAGGGCAAAGAAACCATCCACAAAGCCCTATCTTTCTTCCTTATTTTGGTTAGTGGGCCCAAGCCCAATGAAGACACTTTGAGGATCTATTTGTACTCATCATGTAATATAGTTCATAAATAGATTTTCTGGTGATTTAGGCTTTATTTGGACCTTACTAGGTCAATTTGGTCACTATTGGGCCATATACTCTTATTTGGGCCATGTATAGGCCATCTCCTTCTCTTTTACATAGATTGGTCCTAGGGTTCATCATGAAGGCCCATTAGCAACACCTTCGCCGAATTCCTCATGGGCAATATAAAGGTGTCTCCTCTTGTAAAATGGGACATAAGATTCATTTTGAGAAATACAAGCACTTTGTGTGAAATTCTAGTGAGAGATTCTCCTCCTTCTCTCTAGGCTAAAGAGACTTTAGCAAGCTCTTATCCAAGGGGTATTCTCCCTCCTTGGTGACAAGTTATAGTTATCTCCCTCCTAAGGAATGGCCTCTAAAACACTTCTTCATTTCCTTCTTCCATTTCCTTCTACTTTCAACCTTTCTCTTCCATATTTTCCTTTCATTTCCCCCTTGGTTCCATTCGGTTTTGGTCAACTTCTTGTATCCTTGTCTTGGCCAAGCATTGGAAATTCAAGCCAAGGCTCCTTAAAGGCTAAGGAAAGAGGAGAAAAGATCCTAGATCCAGCCCAAGGAAGATCCCCATCAAGGTCATCCTACATCAAGTGGTATCATTGAGCTTGGAGGTTCTTTTTCTCACCTTTTCTTCCTCTAAAGTTTCAGTTTCCAATAGTATTCTTAGCAGGTTTTGTTTTTCTTTTCATGATATTACCATGTTATATGATGAAAAATAAAAAAAAGTTTAAGTTTAATGCTTCTTATGTCATCTTTCTTCAAGTTCTTTGCATATTGTTCTTGAGTATTAGTGTTGATTGTGTCATATGCTTTTAAATTCGTTTAAAATTCTGAGTTTGGCACCAATTTAGTTTTGGTTTTGATCTTCAAGTGTTGGTTTTGTGAAGTTGTAAAGTGTTAGAGCCAATTAGGTATTGAGTGGTGCCATTGGAACCTTGACCTTGTTTCTAGAAATTGTAAAATTAAACCTTGTAGAGTGCTAATCCGTGTGTGGAGTTACAATTCTCATCAAGTTGTATCTCTAGAAAGGTACCAATTCAAAGTTAGGAGACCTTACTTTTAGGTACTCCAAAGGTTGTGCTAATTTTTAGGATTGTTAGAAATCTATTCTTAGTTTGTCTTCTAGTGTAACATCATTAATATTCTAGTAAAATTTTGATTGGCGGAAAATATTAATAATTGTTTTAAAGATTTAATTGATATTTTTAGGGATTATTATTAATATAAATGCAATTATAAATAATTAAATATTGTGGAAATAAATAAATTTATTTGATTGACTAATTACAAAAGGTTAAATGAAGAGTAATTGGAAGGAGGTAAATTTAGAAGTTACCAATGGAGGTAAAAGGTAAAAGTTTAATTAAGACTTTCAAAGAAATTATAAAAGAAATAGGGAAATGACCATTTCACCCTTGGATATTAAATAATAACAAATTTCATCTTCTTCTTCCTCATTTCACGCCAACATCTTCTTCTTCTTCTCCCTCACATTGTTGTGAGCTTGCATGCTCCAAGGGAAGGTCCGTTCAATGTCGAAACTTCGAAGTAACTACATTTCTGGGATCGTGACTTCGAGGTGAGCGTTATGGACCCATCAAATTGAGTTATCTTTCTCCCTCTTCACTCTCTCTCTCTAGCCAATGGCCTTGCATGGAGGGAGGAACTTCTGTTTTCTACTCCTCTAGTGTATGTGAGCTTGAAAACGGTATTTAGAACAATAAGAGTAGTATAACGTTAATGGGTTTTGCATTTCAACCTCCGTAGGTAGCGAAACGAACGTCGGAGGATCGAGTGGTGAAGCGGGTGTTGGATTCGGAAGTAGGACCTTGAACCAAGCATCTAGAGGACGCAACCGACATCAAGAACAAATCGTCAAAGCTTGGAATCGAGGTAAGGGGGTGTTCGGGTCGATATTAATTACAATAGGTATGTAGACAAAATTGAATTATTTAATCAAACATTCGAAAAATGAGAATAGTTATTGAATGATAATTGTATATGTATGTATGTGTGAATATGAAGTGTAATTAGTTTATGGTGATTATGAGATTAAAGTGTTTTACATTGTGATAAATCGATGTGTTTAGTGGCGTTGTGATAGCGGGCTTGACAAGTAGGTCATCCATCTGATGAGTATGATCTGTTGATGATGGCCACATGATATATCATGCGAGGAATGTGATATATATGTATGATTATGTGGTGTAGGACGGCTGACAGTATGTATAACCTCTCATTTTCTGGCTCCCGTGGTTTTTGTACCCAGTTGAGCTACCCAGTGGTCAAGTAGGACCCAGTGGTTGAGGTGGAGAGTCAAGTAGGACTCGGTGGACCAAGCAGGGTTCACGGGGTGTCAAGTAGGACCCCCAGCTGAAGGCCGATCCTTTAGTATCTGGATACTAGGCGTCGATTTTATGTGAGAGTCTGTGGTGATAATTGATGAAATTTATTGGCATTGTGTGATTATGTGCATGTGCTATTGTTGGTTATGAATTGCATTTTAAGGATAATAATTTTGAATGGAGTTTATAATTGGTAAGTATAGGTTGATGATAAAAGGCGAGACTAATTGCATAATATAGAGTCAATAAACATGTATCTTGTTATTTAATTACCGTTCTAAATTAATTATGATACCAAACCCTCACCCTTGCTCTGGTTTTCTTTTAATTTAGTAACCAGTGACAGGGAAGAGGTCGAAGCCCCGGAGGTGCGCCAAGCGGAGGATTGATGCCAAGGAGCAGAGGAAATTATGAATGAAATGATGTGTACAATGTGTATTGTGTTTTATGTATGTTATGCTTACATGTTTCTTGTGTGTGTTGGATTAACTTTATAATATGAATGATTGTGATAAGTAGTGAACAATGTTGATTTTCATGAATTTAATGTATATTGGCATGGAGCCAATAATAGGTATGGATGATGAATTGCTATAGACAGGTCTTGTATATAATTGTGAGACATGAATGATGCAGATTGTGTGTGAATTGTTTAGTGCCTCGATGATTGGTATGCATTTAGTGGATTGGAATTAGAAGTGAAGTGCATATTTAATTGAAACCAATCCTATTTGCATGTTTGGATATTTGTAAATGGCCAAATTAGGCCAAATAATGCATATGAATGTTTAACATGCTAATTGGTGTAAAAAATTTAAGTTTCCACGCATGTACTGCATAATTCACTCAAGCGAGGAGAATTCTCGCTCAAGCGAGAGTACTCTGTGTCAGTGATATGGCCTCTGGCCAAATCTTGCTCAAGCGGGTATGACTCTCGCTCAAGCGAGATGTGCATGTGTCAGATGAAAATGGTTACTAGAGGATTTTAGCCTAGGCGAGTTAAGCCTCGCTCGAGCGAGGGCCATAGGAATAGATTATGGGTTTAATTCACTCAAGCGAATGTAACTCGCTCAAGCGAATAAGGGATGTTTAGGTACTGGAGTAATCTCGCTTGAGCGGGAACGAGGCCGCTTAAGCGAGTGGTAATGGCAGAGCTACTGGACTAATTTGGCTTAAGCAAGAAAATCTCGCTCAAGCAAAATAAGGACCTGATGCATAGGAACCCTCTCGCTCAATCGCTAAAGCGACAGCTCTTGATCTCGCTTAAGCGAATCCGGGCCTCGCTCAAGCGAGTAGTCTCTGATTCCATTTTTCTCATTTTGCTTCATTTAACCAATTTCTTTTTTTATTTGATTTATTACTGTTTATTATGTTTAGTGAAAATAAATGTTATTTTGAATTAGGACTTAATTAATTATTATTAAACGTGAAAAATTTATTATGAAAATTAATTAAACGGATATAAATAAATGTAAAATGACGAAGGTCGTTATAGGTGGTATCAAAGCGGTTCTTTCCAGAGCCGGGTACATGGGTGAATCCAGTGAATTGTGTGAGTCCTATATTGGACTATTTTTGCACTCTATTGCAATGTGCTTGTGGTTATTTGTGTTGATTGGCAGGATAGCTTGGCATCATTCCCTTGGCACTCTGGCGGCGTTGTGTTTTATATGTGTATGAGGTAAATATCCTACTCCCTGGTAGATCATTGGTTATTAATGGTGATGTGTTTGGTTATTGTAGAATTACTTTATGGCTGAGGGAACTAGTTCTGGTGGAGGAGATGACTTCTTCTCAAAATTTTCCCAAATGATGACTAGGACTAAATCCGGCCCAACTCTTGACAAATTCCTGAAAAGGAATCCACCTGCTTATAAAGGAGGGCGTGACTATGATGGAGCGCATGTTTGGATACGAGAAATTGAACAAGCTTTTGAATATTTTGAGTGTTCGGAGGAGCAGAAAGTGCAATTTGCGACTTACCAGCTGAAAGATGAGGCTAGGGTATGGTGGTCTAGGACCAAAGTACAAATGAATGCAGCAAGTGAACCGTTGGTGTGGGCAAACTTTCGTAAGAGGTTTCTCGTCAAATACTTTCTGGACAATTGAAAAATTCGTAAGAAGATGGAGTTTCTGAGGCTAGAACAAGGTAGAATGTCAGTGGCTGAGTATACTACCAAGTTTGATGAATTGTGTGGCTTCTATCATCCTTTCTCTTTGGAAGGAACTAAAGGCAGTAAATATGCTAAGTATGAAGTTGGATTACAAATTGAACTTCGCAGTGTGATTGTGCCTATGGAAATTCGAGATTATCCCACTTTGGTGAATAAAGCTAGATTGACTGAAGAAGTACAATTACAAAGAACATTTCAACTAAAGGACAAGAAATCGTTGAAGGCAAGAGGATTCAGCTTTAAAAAGATGGGTCAGTTCTTTCATGGCGGCAAGTCTTCCGCTACATCTTCTTCCTCTTCCGGCCATGGTTCTACTAGTCGTTCTAATAGTCATTCGGGTGGCCGTGCATGCTATAATTGTGGCCAGGAGGGCCATATAGCGAAACATTGTCCGGCTAGTCAAATTGTTTGTTTCCAATATAGACAATCGGGGCACCTTAGGCCGGATTGCCCACAAAGGCAGCAACAGGGTGGACACCGTAATCGGGATAATACTTCTATGACTTGTGGTGCTAATTTTCAACGGGGAGGTAGAAACGACGGTGGTCGAGGAGGCCAACACTCGAGGAGGTCTGATGCTCAATCCAGTGGTGCTCAAAATGTTATGGTTGGGTGAGTATTTTCCTTTGATGCTTCTGAAGTAGCAAGAACTGACAACTTGGTGCAGGGTAAGTGTATTATTCATGGGTATCTGGTAAATGTAATTTATGATTCTGGTGCTATACATTCTGTTATCTTTGAAAGTTGTGAACAATGGCTTGGTCTACCGGTGGTATTAATGGAGAATGCTCTTAGTGTCTCCACTCCTACTGGCTCCACTTTCTGTGCAACCACTATGTGTGGGGAATTACCAATGCAAGTTGAAGATCGTACCTTTTTGGTGAATCTAATTTGTATGCCATTAAAGAACTTAGACATTATTCTAGGTCTCGATTGGTTAACTGCTAACCATGTTATGGTGGACTGTTACCGAAAGACTATTATCTTCTCCCAAGAACTTGACACAAAGAATGTGGTGAGTGATGTCTCTGTAACTTATGTTATTCTATTTACTTCGGAAGGGCGATATAATCTCATGACTAGTGATATTCCGGTGGTGTGTGATTTTCCTGATGTATTTCCGGAAGAGATTCCAAGATTTCCTCCCAATCGGGAGATTGATTTTGCCATTGATTTGATTCCCGGGGTCGAACCTGTGTCCCGTGCACCTTATAGGATATCTTTGGTAGAGTTGGCACAGGTTAAGAAACAGGTCAATGAGTTGCTGGATAAGGGGTTTATTCGACCGAGTGCATCACCGTGGGGCGCTCCAGTATTATTGGTGAAAAAGAAAGATGGCAGCATGAGAATGTGTATTGATTATCGGCAGTTGAATAAATTGACTGTTAAGAATAAATATCCTTTGCCTCGAATCGATGATTTGTTGGATCAGTTGCGAGGCGCTGTGGTATTTTCCAAGATTGACTTGAGGTCTGGATATCATCAAATAAGAGTGAATGTAACATCCCCGTTTTAAAATTAAATGTTGAATGAAGAATAAACCATTAAGACTTGATTCCAACCAGAAAATAACTGTTAATTGCATTTAACTAAGTAGGATTAAGCCATTAAAGTATAAAAAAATGGTGATGGTCAGGGATGGAGTGGAGTGCACGTGGCTGCTGCAGCACACACTCTCCCATCCCACTCTTCTCTTGTTCATGCGCATGTACACATATATATATATATATATCGTGAGCCTTTAGTGAGGAACACACTTACTCTTTCTTCAGACTCTCTCCTCCGTCACTTCATCCTCTACTTCCTCTCTTCGTCTCCATTTTCTTCTTCTTCCATCTTACTCTTCGCTCCTGGAGATCTTGATTCCAGTACTGAAGAACGGACCACACTTCATCCCAGAATCAGGCGCAGGATACGACAAAGCCAAGGAAGACCGGACGAACCAGGAGAAGGACATCGGACCCGACAACAAGAACGAAAAAGGTTTCTGAGGATTCTTCTAAAGGTAGGGGGCGCTTGCATGTCAAATGCATGGTCTAAGAACGGTACCGGAAGAATGTATCGCTGAGTGTGTGTGTGTGTGTGTGCATGTTTTGTAATCATTAGAACTGATGCTGTGCATGTGTGTATGTATTCACAATTACTAAAACTGATGCATGATTTGAGATTCTGATAGTGATCTTCGTGGCTATGGCGTAGTCTGCTCGTGGATGATAATGATGGATCTATTTTGTTGTCACTATGAAAAGTATGTATGTGCATGTTCTTAATTGGATTGCTCAATGTTGTTAGTCTGATGACCGATTGTAACATGCGCTGGTGTGACTGACTGAATGATGACGAGTAGTGGAGGATATTCGTTCTTACTTAATGACTACGGTAATGTGTTCATGACGCGATGATGTGTAATAATGAATGTGTTAGTTGCATGAGTAAGAGTGGGGTGACCCATGGAAGGTCAAGAACCCCAAGGGAAATGACTTCCAGTTACCAACCCTGGCTAGATCCCAATAGAGCTCGTGGTAGCCGTTGGAGCTAGAGAAGTGAGTCTCGAGACGCCGTGGAGAGGCCGGTGCCACCTGGTAAGAGCTGAGGGACGAGGGGCCAAAAGAAAAAGGGGGCTGTAACTGAGAGTCTTTACCCGAGTCGGATCCGCAGGCATGCATATAGAAATAAGGCTGAATATGGTGATGTATAAATCTATGTATGTGCAAGTGTATGATTTTGAATGCATGATTATATATTTGGATGTGGAATAAACTCGGTGAATTATGTGTGTCATGAACATTGTTGAATTGTATGATTTTGGTTACTTGAGAAAGGTTGAGGTATAGCAGGAGCGTGTACTGACGCTGATACCGAGTCTGTGAGTATCATTTTACATGTAAAAGCTCACCCCTGCAGTGGCCATTTTCAGTGAATGTCTCTCGTGAGGAGGATCAGAGGCAGAGCTGGAATGCTGGGCGGAGTGCTGATGCATTTCGAAGGTTTAATTAAGGCGTTGTTAGATGAAGCCCGGACTGGTTCATACCGGATGTTAATGTTTTGTGATGAATAGAACTTTATGAACAAGTAGAAGTCTGATTTTGCATTGTAAATATTAATATACGCTTTTATGTATATATATGGATGTATGGTTTTGTGTGTGTGATGCTATGTGCTGCTTTGTTTTATAAGTGAGCTTTAATAGATACGCAGGGACAGTATGATTTGAGCAGGATATAGCCCAGTCAGAGTAAATTGAGAATTGTTTTAGGAAAACTTATGTCGGATACGTTGGGCGGAGTCGTATCCCACCCGAAGCGTGGGAGCAATTTGCCCAAGCGCGAGGACTCACGCTGAAGCGAGTAAATACTAGAGCGAGATATCGACCTTTATCCTTTCCTATCCGTTGTGATACTAACGTAATCCGGACCCCGGTGTTGAACCCCGGATTTGGGCGTTATGGCTAAGTCCGCCCAGGCGTTGTCATAATTAGTTGAGTTGGGCGGAATAGGTTCAGACTCTTCCTTTCTCCACAACCTACTAACGTATATGTACCTTGTAACTTCTCCTTTTTCTGAGTGAAAGGCGAGTGTGAGGATTTACTTAGTGAACCCTTGTCCATAACCGATGGAGGAAATTACCCTGTAGTTGTGTTAAAGAGGCGTTATGTAGATTTCGTTTAGGCGGCGTCATACCTCGCCCAAGTAACTAGGACAGCCCGCCCAAGATAAATATACCCCGTCTAGCCAAGTAGGATGATTCTAACTTCGCCTTTCCACCAAACGCTATGCGTGTGAATGTATTAACATATTTCCCTTATCTATTCCTCCTGTTGAGTGACCAGTATTTCTTGAAGGGAAGCCTCAGTGCGAAATCTCCTCTATCCGCTGCTGTATTACCATACTCCGCCTGGACGGTGTAAGACCCCGTCTGAGCGAATAATCGGTGTTGTGCAGTCCGCCCTAGTGTTAGTGCGTTACGATAAACCCATCGAGTCGGTCTCAGTTTTAGTTTTCCCTGTAGGTTGCTATGTGCGAGTGAAGGCTTTTTCGTTCTTCCCTTGCCTGCTCCCTTCTACATCAAATGTTACGTGACTGTTTTTGTGCAAAATTTTCTCATGTTTGGGGATTTATTAATTGCAAAAATTAGGGTGTTACATTTTGGTATCAGAGCGGACCGAAAAGTCCAAGGCCAAAGTATGCTTACCAAGTGTAAGCGGTGGTGTTTGTGTCTTTTGATTGAATGATTGAATTTGTTCTGATGCTGGTTGACCTGATTGATGATTGTCTTGGGGACAAGGGGTTGTTTCCCCTGGTCCGATTGTGTGTATGACTTAGGCGAATGACATAATGTGCTAAGTTATTAATTGTTGGACTAATAATTAGATCGGTAGTAAGTGACTCCGTATACTTATCCTTAAATGTCAATTTCAGGATAAGGAATGGCGCATCGTCAAAGTATGGAGGCTATAGCCACAGCATTCCAACGCTTTGCTGATGTGTTTGAAAGGCAAGGCCAAACTCAACCTGAGGATGGCCATGTGCTGGACCGCTTCCTGAAGAGGAAGCCGAGTGAATTCTTAGGAGGACGGAACCCTGAGGCGGCGTTCAAGTGGACTCAGGAATTAGAGAGAATTTTTAGGGGTCTTCGCTGTACCGAAGCCCAGAAGGTGGAATGCGCAGTGTATATGCTGCGAGATGAAGCGGAGAATTGGTGGAAGATAGCTAGGAGCCGATTCCCCGAAGATGACAATCAACTGACGTGGAACGATTTCAAGGCCTGCTTCCTAGACAAATACTTTCCCGACACAGTGAGGAGTCGGAAAGAGCTGGAGTTTATGGAGTTAAAACAGGGCTCCATGACTGTGGAAGAATACGCGACTAGATTTGAAGAATTGTGCCTATTCTATCCGCCCTTCCAGCAGCCGGGAACGGAGCACTCCAAGTGTCTTAAGTTTGAGAACGGACTGAGATCGGATATCAAGAGGGCCTGCAGATACCATGAAATCCGGAGTTTCCCTGCCTTAGTGAACAAGTGTAGAATATTCGAAGAGGATGACAGGGCCCATTCGGGCCAGTGCAGCAGAGCCAATCAGCACCTGAGGCCTCAGCAATCACGTTTCAAGAGGCCAGGGAACGTGAGGAGGAATGAACCCTTCACCAGATATCAAAACCATAATGACCGAGGAAGACAGATGAGTGGGCGACCAAGGTATGGCGGATGCTTTAAATGTGGCGGTGATCATTTTGCTAAGGAATGCAATGATACCAATGTTAAATGCTACCACTGCGGAGAGAAGGGACACGTTCGCCCGGACTGCCCCCAACTCCGCCAGGCAACCACCAATGTGCGTCAAGGAGGATTTCAAGATCGAACCAGAGTGAGTGATAACCAACGACATGGAGGCAGAGGCAACGGAACCAGAGGAAATATGATGCATGCCCCGAACAGTCGAGAGAGGAACACCGGCCCAACAGCGACAGGAAGGATCTACACCATCAATGCAGAGGATGTTGCACCAGCAAACGATCTAGTACAATGTAAGTGCTCACTTGGAATGAATACGCTTAATGTTATTTTCGATTCGGGAGCAACCCATTCTTTTATAGCTGATGAGTGCGTGAAACGGTTGAAGCTACCAACTGTGTCTATGAACCGGACTTTAGAAGTGGCCAGCCCCACTGGCCCTAGTGTGTTCGCATCGTCTATATGTAAAAATGTAGCATTTGAGTTGTATGATCGGAGTTTCACCTTCGATCTGATTTGCATGCCCTTAAAGGGTCTTGATATTGTGCTTGGAATAGATTGGCTTTCAGCCAATAAGGTATTAGTAGATTGTAGAGACCGAGAGATAGTTTTCCCAAAACAACCCACTGAAGATGGCGCGGCACAAGGTATAACCCAACTATTTATGATGCTTTGTCTAACCAAAGATGAGAATGAGACCCTAGCGAATGAAATTCCGGTTGTCTGCGAATTCCCAGAAGTGTTCCCAGAGGACGTCCCGAGTGTACCTCCCCATAGAGAAGTTGAATTCTCTATAGACTTGATCCCTGGAGCCGAACCGGTCTCCAGTGCACCCTACAGAATGTCCTCAACTGAATTGGTAGAGTTGAAGAAACAAGTGGATGAGTTACTTGAGAAGCAGTTCATTAGACCAAGCGTGTCACCATGGGGCGCGCCTGTGCTACTTGTTAAGAAGAAGGATGGCAGCATGAGACTTTGTATAGATTATCGACAGCTTAACAAACTCACAATCAAGAATCGATACCCACTGCCTAGAATTGATGATTTAATTGACCAGCTGCGTGGAGCCTCAGTCTTCTCAAAAATCGACTTACGATCGGGATATCACCAAATCCGAGTGAAGGACTCGGACATTCCTAAAACTGCCTTTAGGACTAGGTATGGTCACTATGAGTATGTAGTGATGCCGTTCGGTGTGACAAACGCCCCTGCTGTTTTCATGAATTACATGAACAGCATATTCCATTCCTTCTTAGATCGGTTTGTTGTTGTCTTCATCGATGATATTCTAGTTTATTCTAAGACATCTGAGGAGCATGAGGGACATCTCAGGGCAGTACTCCAAGTGTTGAAGGAGAAGCAATTGTTTGCAAAGCTTTCAAAGTGCGAATTTTGGATGGATGAGATCCACTTCCTCGGGCATGTGATCTCCAAGCGAGGCGTCTCGGTGGATCCTGCGAAGGTAGCTGCTGTAATAGCGTGGGAGAGGCCCAGATCGATCTCGGAAATAAGGAGTTTTATGGGCTTGGCAGGTTATTATAGAAGGTTCATCGAAGGTTTTTCTAAGTTAGCATTACCTCTGACTAAATTGACTCGAAAGAATGTTCCTTTTGTGTGGAGTCCGGAGTGTGAGGGCAGCTTCCAAGAGCTGAAGAATAAGTTGACAACTACTCCGGTGTTGGCATTACCTGAGTTACGAGAAAGCTTCGTGGTCTATTGTGACGCGTCCGGACTCGGATTAGGATGTGTACTCATGCAGAAAGACCGAGTGATAGCATATGCCTCTCGGCAATTGAGACCCCACGAACAACATTATCCGACCCATGACTTGGAGTTGGCAGCAGTAGTTTTTGCATTGAAAATCTGGAGGCATTACTTGTACGGATCCAAGTTTGAAGTGTACAGCGATCATAAGAGCCTTAAATACCTATTCGACCAAAAGGAGCTGAACATGAGGCAGAGAAGATGGATTGAGTTTTTGAAGGACTATGATTTCAAGTTGAAATACCACCCAGGTAAGGCAAATGTCGTAGCAGACGCATTGAGTCGAAAATCCCTCCACATAGCAGCCATGATGGCAAAAGAAGTTGAGTTGTTAGAGCGGTTCCGAGACATGAACTTGCATGTTGACGCCCCTTCCTCTCAGAAGATGACAATCGGTACGTTGAGGATTGCCAACGAATTCTTAAAATCCGTGTACGAACAGCAACAGGCGGACTCTTACCTAGCTGAAATGAAGGAAATTCAGGCTAAAGGAAAGGATTTATCCTTGGCAGAAGGGTCAGATGGAATCTTCCGGGTGAGGAACAGAATATACATACCAAGTGAAGGAAGATTGAGAAGAATGGTGCTTGATGAAGCCCACAAAAGCCTACTCAGCATTCACCCAGGAACCACGAAGATGTACCACGATTTGAGGAAACAGTTTTGGTGGCCCGGACTAAAGAAGGATGTGGCGGAGTACGTGGCCCGGTGTATCACTTGTCAGAAATCGAAGGTAGAGCACCAAAAACCGTACGGTGCAATGCAGCCTCTAGAAATCCCCGTATGGAAATGGGACTCAATTGCGATGGATTTTATCATGGGATTACCCAAAAACCGAGCGGGCCATGATGCCATTTGGGTCATTGTTGACAGATTGACGAAGAGTGCACACTTCTTACCTGTAAATATGAAGTACCCATTGCATAAATTGGCTCGAATCTACATTCAAGAAGTTATTCGACTGCATGGCATACCTACTTCCATCGTCTCAGATAGGGACCCTAGATTTACGTCCAGGTTTTGGACCACCATGCATCAAGAACTGGGGACGAAGCTTTGGCTTAGTTCTGCCTACCACCCCCAATCGGATGGACAATCCGAGCGAACGATTCAGAGTCTAGAAGACTTATTGAGAGCGTGTGTGTTAGAGTACGGTGGGGACTGGGAGCAGTACCTTCCCTTGATCGAGTTTACGTACAACAACAGCCATCATCACAGCATTGGCATGGCACCTTACGAGGCATTATATGGGCGTAGATGCCGTACCCCACTCTGTTGGTCGGAAGCGGGTGAAAGTCTATTACTGGGACCAGACATCGTGAAGCAAACCACAGAACAGATCCGGGTAATAAGGGAGAAGATGAAAGCATCACAAGACAGGCAGAAGAGCTACCATGACAAACGCATCAAGCCAGTGGAATTTCAAGTCGGAGATCGAGTGTTTCTGAGAACCTCTCCGAGTAAAGGAGTTGGACGAGCCTTAAAAAGTGGGAAGTTAAGCCCTCGCTACATCGGACCTTATGAGGTAGTAGAACGGATTGGCTCCGTGGCATACCGCCTCGCGTTACCAACTCACTTGTCCCGATTACACAATGTTTTTCATGTGTCTCAGCTAAGGAAGTATTTGCATGACCCCAGCCACACGATGCCTGACGACGAGGTAGAAATTAAGGAAGACCTAACCACTGTGACTACACCGGTTGGAATCGTGGATCAATCGGTAAAACGCTTAAGGAACAAGAACGTAAGGCTGGTTAAGGTGGAATGGCAGCAAGGCAAGATCACCTCCTGCACGTGGGAACGCGAAGACGCCATGCGACAGCAGTACCCCGAATTGTTTACCTACGTAAGTACCGACTGAATTTCGGGGACGAAATTCTTTTTCAGTGGGGGAGAACTGTAACATCCCCGTTTTAAAATTAAATGTTGAATGAAGAATAAACCATTAAGACTTGATTCCAACCAGAAAATAACTGTTAATTGCATTTAACTAAGTAGGATTAAGCCATTAAAGTATAAAAAAATGGTGATGGTCAGGGATGGAGTGGAGTGCACGTGGCTGCTGCAGCACACACTCTCCCATCCCACTCTTCTCTTGTTCATGCGCATGTACACATATATATATATATATATCGTGAGCCTTTAGTGAGGAACACACTTACTCTTTCTTCAGACTCTCTCCTCCGTCACTTCATCCTCTACTTCCTCTCTTCGTCTCCATTTTCTTCTTCTTCCATCTTACTCTTCGCTCCTGGAGATCTTGATTCCAGTACTGAAGAACGGACCACACTTCATCCCAGAATCAGGCGCAGGATACGACAAAGCCAAGGAAGACCGGACGAACCAGGAGAAGGACATCGGACCCGACAACAAGAACGAAAAAGGTTTCTGAGGATTCTTCTAAAGGTAGGGGGCGCTTGCATGTCAAATGCATGGTCTAAGAACGGTACCGGAAGAATGTATCGCTGAGTGTGTGTGTGTGTGTGTGCATGTTTTGTAATCATTAGAACTGATGCTGTGCATGTGTGTATGTATTCACAATTACTAAAACTGATGCATGATTTGAGATTCTGATAGTGATCTTCGTGGCTATGGCGTAGTCTGCTCGTGGATGATAATGATGGATCTATTTTGTTGTCACTATGAAAAGTATGTATGTGCATGTTCTTAATTGGATTGCTCAATGTTGTTAGTCTGATGACCGATTGTAACATGCGCTGGTGTGACTGACTGAATGATGACGAGTAGTGGAGGATATTCGTTCTTACTTAATGACTACGGTAATGTGTTCATGACGCGATGATGTGTAATAATGAATGTGTTAGTTGCATGAGTAAGAGTGGGGTGACCCATGGAAGGTCAAGAACCCCAAGGGAAATGACTTCCAGTTACCAACCCTGGCTAGATCCCAATAGAGCTCGTGGTAGCCGTTGGAGCTAGAGAAGTGAGTCTCGAGACGCCGTGGAGAGGCCGGTGCCACCTGGTAAGAGCTGAGGGACGAGGGGCCAAAAGAAAAAGGGGGCTGTAACTGAGAGTCTTTACCCGAGTCGGATCCGCAGGCATGCATATAGAAATAAGGCTGAATGTGGTGATGTATAAATCTATGTATGTGCAAGTGTATGATTTTGAATGCATGATTATATATTTGGATGTGGAATAAACTCGGTGAATTATGTGTGTCATGAACATTGTTGAATTGTATGATTTTGGTTACTTGAGAAAGGTTGAGGTATAGCAGGAGCGTGTACTGACGCTGATACCGAGTCTGTGAGTATCATTTTACATGTAAAAGCTCACCCCTGCAGTGGCCATTTTCAGTGAATGTCTCTCGTGAGGAGGATCAGAGGCAGAGCTGGAATGCTGGGCGGAGTGCTGATGCATTTCGAAGGTTTAATTAAGGCGTTGTTAGATGAAGCCCGGACTGGTTCATACCGGATGTTAATGTTTTGTGATGAATAGAACTTTATGAACAAGTAGAAGTCTGATTTTGCATTGTAAATATTAATATACGCTTTTATGTATATATATGGATGTATGGTTTTGTGTGTGTGATGCTATGTGCTGCTTTGTTTTATAAGTGAGCTTTAATAGATACGCAGGGACAGTATGATTTGAGCAGGATATAGCCCAGTCAGAGTAAATTGAGAATTGTTTTAGGAAAACTTATGTCGGATACGTTGGGCGGAGTCGTATCCCGCCCGAAGCGTGGGAGCAATTTGCCCAAGCGCGAGGACTCACGCTGAAGCGAGTAAATACTAGAGCGAGATATCGACCTTTATCCTTTCCTATCCGTTGTGATACTAACGTAATCCAGACCCCGGTGTTGAACCCCGGATTTGGGCGTTATGGCTAAGTCCGCCCAGGCGTTGTCATAATTAGTTGAGTTGGGCGGAATAGGTTCAGACTCTTCCTTTCTCCACAACCTACTAACGTATATGTACCTTGTAACTTCTCCTTTTTCTGAGTGAAAGGTGAGTGTGAGGATTTACTTAGTGAACCCTTGTCCATAACCGATGGAGGAAATTACCCTGTAGTTGTGTTAAAGAGGCGTTATGTAGATTTCGTTTAGGCGGCGTCATACCTCGCCCAAGTAACTAGGACAGCCCGCCCAAGATAAATATACCCCGTCTAGCCAAGTAGGATGATTCTAACTTCGCCTTTCCACCAAACGCTATGCGTGTGAATGTATTAACATATTTCCCTTATCTATTCCTCCTGTTGAGTGACCAGTATTTCTTGAAGGGAAGCCTCAGTGCGAAATCTCCTCTATCCGCTGCTGTATTACCATACTCCGCCTGGACGGTGTAAGACCCCGTCTGAGCGAATAATCGGTGTTGTGCAGTCCGCCCTAGTGTTAGTGCGTTACGATAAACCCATCGAGCCGGTCTCAGTTTTAGTTTTCCCTGTAGGTTGCTATGTGCGAGTGAAGGCTTTTTCGTTCTTCCCTTGCCTGCTCCCTTCTACATCAAATGTTACGTGACTGTTTTTGTGCAAAATTTTCTCATGTTTGGGGATTTATTAATTGCAAAAATTAGGGTGTTACAGTGAAGCCGGAAGATATTTCAAACACGGTGTTCCGGACTTGATATGAACATTTTGAGTATGTTGTAATTACTTTGAAGTGACAAATGCTCCTGCTATCTTTATGGATTACATGAACCAGAACTTTCAACCATACTTGGATCAATTTGTAGTAGTGTTCATCGATGATATATTGGTGTATTCGAAGTCGATTGAGGAGCATGCACATCATCTTCAAGTTGTTCTAGAGATATTACGTGAGAAAAAGATGTATGCTAAGTTATCTAAATGTGATTTCTGGGAAGGAAGTGTACAATTCTTGGGACGTGATTTCTCAGGATGGCGTATCTGTTGATCCATCCAAGATTGAAGCAGTTATGGCTTGGGAGAGGCCTAAATCGGTGACTGAAATTAGGAGTTTCCATGGATTGGCTAGTTATTATCGTCACTTTATTGAAGGGTTTTCTCGTATTGCGCTTCCTTTAACTCGATTGACCAGAAAGGAGAATCCATTCGTGTGGACGGAAAAGTGTGAATTGAGTTTTCAAACTCTGAAGCAGTGTTTGACTACTGCACCTGTGCTTGCACTACCAGATGTGACAAAAGAATTTGTGGTGTATTGTGATGCATCTAAGTTTGGTTTAGGATGTGTGCTGATGCAAGATGACAAGGTGATTGCCTATGCCTCAAGGCAATTGAGGCCGCATGAGCAGAATTACCCTACTCATGATCTTGAGCTTGTGGCCGTGGTGTTTGCGTTAAAGATCTGGCGTCATTATTTGTATGGTTCTCGCTTCGTGGTATTTAGTGACCACAAGAGCTTGAAATACTTATTTGATCAGAAGGAATTAAACATGAGACAAAGGCGATGGGTTGAGTATCTAAAGGATTATGATTTTGATCTGAGATATCACCCTGGCAAAGCAAATGTTGTTGTTGATGCTTTGAGCAGGAAAGTCCTGCATGCAGCCTTTCTGATAGGGAAAGAACAGGAACTACTAGAGGATTTTCATGATCTGAATGTTGGAGTTGTCACGCAAGCTCCAAATCAAATGGTTGTTGGAATGCTGAAAATCTCAAATGAATTTCTGGAATCCTTGGCGGTGACCCAGGAATCTGATAAAGAGTTGTTGAAGCTCCTTGATGTCCAAGCTGGGGGCAAGGAGATGAATCTGACCAGAGGACATGATGGTATTTAGCGGTTCAGAAACTGTGTAGTTGTGCCTGCTATGGGCAATTTTAGGCAGTTGGTGTTATTTGAGGCACATAAAAGCTCTTTAAGCATTCATCTTGGTGTTACAAAAATGTACCATGATTTGAAGAAAGAATTCTGGTGGCTAGGGATGAAGAAAACAATAATTGAATATGTGAGATCTTGTGTGGTGTGCCAGAAGTGTAAGGTTGAACACCAGAGACCTCCTGGATTGCTTCAGCCACCAGAGATTCCAATTTGGAAGTGGGAGAGTATCGCGATGGATTTTGTATCTGGGTTACCTCGGACCCGTTCTGGATGTAATGCAATATGGGTAATTGTGGATAGATTGACCAAGAGCGCTCACTTCTTGGCTATGAACATGAAATGGTCATTGGACCGATTGGCTAGGTTGTACATTACTGAAATAGTAAGGTTGCATGGTGTGCCTTCAAGTATTATTTTAAACCACGATCCCCGATTTACTTCCAGATTCTGGGGAAGTTTATAACAGGAATTAGGTACTGAACTGAGATTAAGTTTGGCCTATCATCCTCAAACTGATGGCCAATCTGAGCGTACAATCCAGACTTTAGAGGATATGCTTAGAGCCTGTGTATTGGAGCAAGGTGGCTCATGGGAAAGATACTTGCCATTGGTGGAATTCGCTTATAACAACAGCTATCATAGTAGTATTGGTATGGCTCCATATGAAGCTTTGTACGGTAGAAGGTGTCGTACACCTTTATGTTGGAATGAAAATGGTGATGCTATCCATTTGGGACCCGAATTAATCCAAGAAATGAATGAACAGGTTGCCTTGATTCGAGAGAAAATGAAGATTGCCCAGGATCGATAAAAAAGTTACTATGACAATCGTCATAGGCCACTTGAGTTTTAGGTGGGAGATTGGGTATTCCTGAAGGTTTCACCTACCAAAGGTGTAGGTCGGATACTAAAGAGTCATAAGCTTAACCCGAGATACATTGGGCCATATCAGATTTTGGAGAGGATTGGCGGTGTCGCTTACCAATTGAATCTTCCCCAATCGTTGACTAGTATCCACAATGTGTTTCATGTATCACAACTTCGAGCGTATATTCCTTGTGATTCCATGATTGTGCCAGAAGATTCTATCGAGTTAAAGGAGGACTTGACGGTGGAAGTTGCACCTATCTGCATTAAAGAATACCAGACTAAATGGTTAAGAAATAAGGAAGTACCATTGGTAAAAGTGAAGTGGCAAAATCTAAATGGAATAACCTATACATGGGAATTGGAATCAGACATGAGGCGGTTATACCCCGATCTTTTCCAATAAGGTACGTTGATTTTGGGGGCGAAATCCCTTTTTAGGGGGGGTGGATGTAACATCCTTAATATTCTAGTAAAATTTTGATTGGCGGAAAATATTAATAATTGTTTTAGAGATTTAATTGATATTTTTAGGGATTATTATTAATATAAATGCAATTATAAATAATTAAATATTGTGGAAATAAATAAATTTATTTGATTGACTAATTACAAAAGGTTAAATGAAGAGTAATTGGAAGGAGGTAAATTTAGAAGTTACCAATGGAGATAAAAGGTAAAAGTTTAATTAAGACTTTCAAAGAAATTATAAAAGAAATAGGGAAATGACCATTTCACCCTTGGATCTTAAATAATAACAAATTTCATCTTCTTCTTCCTCATTTCATGCCAACATCTTCTTCTTCTTCTCCCTCACATTGTCGTGAGCTTGCATGCTCCAAGGGAAGGTCCGTTCAACGTCAAAACTTCAAAGTAACTACATTTCTGGGATTGTGACTTCGAGGTGAGCGTTATGGACCCATCAAATTGAGTTATCTTTCTCCCTCTTCACTTTCTCTCTCTAGCCGATGGCCTTGCATGGAGGGAGGAACTTCTGTTTTCTACTCCTCTAGTGCATGATCTTGAAAACGGTATTTAGAATGATGAGAGTAGTATAACGTTAATAGGTTTTGCATTTCAACCTCCGTAGGTAGCGAAACGAACGTCGGAGGATCAAGTGGTGAAGCGGGTGCTGGATTCGGAAGTAGGACCTTGAACCAAGCATCTAAAGGACGTAACCGACATCAAGAACAAATTGTCGAAGCTTGGAATCGAGGTAAGGGGATGTTCGGGTCGTAATTAATTAGAATAGGTACGTACACGAAATTGAATTATTTAATCAAACATTGGAAAAATGAGAATAGTTATTGAATGATAATTATATATGTATGTATGTGTGAATGTGAAGTGTAATTAGTTTATGGTGATTATGAGATTAAAGTGTTTTACATTGTGATAAATCGATGTGTTTAGTGGCGTTGTGATAGCGGGCTTGACAAGTAGGTCGCCCATCTGATGAGTATGATCTGTTGATGATGGCCACATGATATATGATACGAGGAATGTGATATATATGTATGATTATGTGGTGTGGGATAGCCGACGGTATGTATAGCCCCTCGTTTTCTAGCTCCTGTGGTTTTTGTACCCAGTTGAGCTACCCAGTTGTCAAGTAGGACCCAGTGGTTGAGGTGGAGAGTCAAGTAGGACTCGGTGGACCAAGCAGGGTTCACGGGGTGTCAAGTAGGACCCCCAGCTGAAGGCCGATCCTTTAGTATCCGGATACTAGGCGTCGATTTTATGTGAGAGGCAGTGGTGATAATTGATGAGATTTATTGGCATTATGTGATTATGTGCATGTGCTTTATTATATTTGTTGGTTATGAATTGCATTTTGAGGATAATAATTTTGAATGGAGTTTATAATTGGTAAGTATAGGTTGATGATAAAAGGCAAGACTAATTGCATAATGTAGAGTCAGTAAACATGTATCTTGTTATTTAATTACCATTCTAGATTAATTATGATACCAAACACTCACCCTTGCTATGGTTTTCTTTTAATTTAGTAACCAATGACAGGGAAGAGGTTGAAGCCCCGGAGGTGTGCCAAGCGGAGGACTGATGCCAAGGAGCAGAGGAAATTATGAATGAAATTATGTGTGCAATGTGTATTGTGTTTTATGTATGTTATGCTTACATGTTTCTTGTGTGTGTTGGATTAACTTTATAATATGAATGATTGTGATAAGTAGTGAGCAATGTTGATTTTCATGAATTTGATGTATATTGGCATGGAGCCAATAGTAGGTATGGATGATGAATTGCTATAGACAGGTCTTGTATATAATTGTGAGACATGAATGATGCAGATTGTGTGTGAATTGTTTAGTGCCTCGATGATTGGTATGCATTTAGTGGATTGGAATTAGAAGTTAAGTGCATATTTAATTGAAACCAATCCTATTTGCATGTTTGGATATGTGTAAATGGCCAAATTAGGCCAAATAGTGTATATGAATGTTTAGGCATGCTAATTGGTGTAAAAACTTTAAGTTTCCACGCATGTACTGCATAATTCACTCAAGTGAGAGTACTCTGTGTCAGTGATGTGGCCTCTGGCCAAATCTCGCTCAAGCGGGTATGACTCTCGCTCAAGCGAGATGTGCATGTGTCAGATGAAAATGGTTACTTGAGGATTTTTGCCCAGGCGAGTTAAGCCTCACTCGAGCGAGGGCCATAGGAATAGATTCTTTGTTTAATTCGCTCAAGCGAATGTAACTCAATCAAGCGAATAAAGGATGTTTAGGTACTGGAGTAATCTTGCCTGAGCGGGAACGAGGCCGCTTAAGCGAGTGGCAATGGCAGAGCTACTGGACTAATTTCGCTTAAGCAAGAAAATCTCGCTCAAGCGAAATAAGGACCTGATGCATAGGAACCCTCTCGCTCAAGCGCATTCGTGACTCACTCAAGCGACAGCTTCTGATCTCGCTTAAGCGAATCCGGGCCTCGCTCAAGCGAGTAGTCCCTGATTCCATTTTTCTCATTTTGCTTCATTTAACCAATTTCTTTTTTTTATTTGATTTATTACTGTTTATTATATTTAGTGAAAATAAATGTTATTTTGAATTAGGACTTAATTAATTACTATTAAACGTGAAAAATTTATTATGAAAATTAATTAAACGGATGTAAATAAATGTAAAATGATAAAGGTTGTTATATCTAGGGTTTTAATTTTCATTTTCAAGCACTTTAGGTATCAAATTGTATTCGGTTTTGGCATATTGAAAATTGCATAAAAATTTGTTTGTCATTCAAAGTTAGCCTTCCATATTTCATTTTCGGAGAAGATTGCAAGTTGACCTAAGCAAAAGGAGTGAAATTGACTTTGTGAACTAGTATTGTGGTTTCGGTTTAGACTAGCTTGTGGTGTTAGATGTTACAAAATTTAGGAGGCAAGAAAAGAGAAAAATAATACAAGAATGAAAAAGAAAAAGAAAAGCCCTGCAATCAAAAAGTGAAAAAAAATCAAAGGATATCAAAAGAAAAAGTACAAAGTTAGACCTCTTTTAGCAAAATTCAAAAAGTTTTAAACACCAAGTCATCTTTTCATTTGAGACAGCATGACCTAAAAAGTAATTTCTAATTGATCCTTTTCATAATTTCAATTGAACTTTGCTTGCCTAGTTTGCAATTCTAGGGTTTCTAGGGTTGTTTCTTTAGCTTACTTTAATTCTTGCATTTATTTTCTTTGATTGTCAAGTTTGTCTTTTGTATTCCCATTTTCAAAATTTAGTGTGTGCCTTTATTCAATTTAGCTTTTATTGCTTTGAGTCTTGTCATATCAAAAATCCAAAAATATTCCTTTTGAGTTGCCTTTCAATTGTTCAGTATTTTTAGTTTGTCTTCCGTTCTCTCTTAAAGTTTTATCTCTTGAGTTTTCTTTCCCTTTAAATTCAACATAACTTTTACTTAAATATCAAGGAGAGTATCATCTTGAGTACACTTGAGATAGGTGTGGAAATTGCTTTGGTTCTCTTGAAACCTAAAAGAAAGGACAAATTTGAGAGGAAACACTTTGAGTGAGAGACATTTTGCCTTGCATTAATTGACTTTGTTTAACATTGTTTTTGTTTAAGAATTTCGTTTGCTAGGTGAGGTGGTGGATTCTATATCAAGACTTTGAAGACCATTGAAGACTTGTAAAAGGAAGGAAAGCCTTGTACTCATTAGCTAATATTAGGAAATTTTAAATTCTAAAGGCTTGTAGTAGTGAATTTGGTCCTTGTATGTTTGGACACAATTTGGACTTTGGGCATTGGACTTTGACTTCTTAATTCCCTTCAAATTTCGACTAGTATAGTGCATGTGCATTTGTTTGCTTTAACTAATTATTGTTAGTTAGTTTGGTTAGTTAAGTAGTTACAACTAGAAGTGGTTAGGTAGTTAATGGTCTTAACTAAATTTGGTTAGGTTGTTAGTTGTCTTAACTAATTGGTTGTTAGTTAGAGTTAGTTGGAACAAATTTTAGTTAGATATAACCTACTCATAACCAAAATTAGTTAAGAAGTTAGGGTGGTTATAACAAGCTAAGGTAGTTGTAACTATAATAACTACATAACTAATTTTAGTTAGGGTTTGTTAGTTTTTAAACCTAATTTTTGTTGCATAACTAATCATAACCAAATTTGTTATAGCTTGTTAGGAGTAGTTACTTGGTTAGTTACATCCTAGGATTCTCATAACTAATCTTACTAAAGACAACCTAGGACTTTCATAACTAATCATAGTTAGACAATCTAGGATTCTACCTAGTACAAACATCATAGGTGTTGTGTTTAGGAAGAAAATCTAGAATTTTATTTTTAGGATTCTTGTTTGATTTCTTAATTTTGTCTTGCATAAGCATCCTTGACTAGTTTGATAGAACATTTGTTTGCCTTGTCTTGTTTTCTTTGACAACCTTAATCATGTCTTCTAGTTGTAGGGAAAAGAAATCTCTTCTTCATAATATCATGGATAGTTTAAACAACATCAACACTAGGATAACTAACCTAGAATATAGAGAAGAAAACCCTAGAACTAGACATAGAAAAAGAAATCAAAGGCATGAGATAGTGATAGTAAAGATGACCATAGGTCTAGAAGACATCATCATAAAAAAAGACCTAGGTTTAAGAGAAGTAAAATTTGAAATTCCCCCTTGAATGGTAAAAGTTATATAGAATCATACTTAGAATGGGAAATGAGAGTTGAACAATTGTTTAATTCTCATCAAATTAAAGAAGAAAAGAAGGTTAGGATAACCACTCTCTCATTTCAAAATTATGCCTTAGTATGGTGGACTCAAGTGTGTAAGGAGAGAAAGAAAGATAATTTCCCACCAATTGATGATTGGTTGGATTTAAAAGCATTGTTAAGAAAGAGGTATGTTCCTAGTTACTATCGTGGGGAGCTATTAGCTAAGCTAAATCGACTCACCCAAGGTACAAAGAGTGTTGAGGATTACTATAAGGCCTTAGAGATAGCTTTGATTAGGGCAAACTTAGATGAAGATAAGGAAACCTTAATGCATAGATTTTTGCATGGCCTAAATAGGAACATTAAGAATAGAGTTGAACTTCTTCCATATGTAGACATAGAAGAACTTTTACACCAATGTACTAAGGTAGAGAGCCAATTAAAAGAGAGAGAATCCTACAAAAGGTAGTATGAAAACTTTAGGTCAAAGTGGGTAGATAAAGACCATAGAAAGAGTGGGTTTGAGAGAAAACCTAGGGAGAAGGGAGTGGGCACTTCTTCTTTCCAATTACTAAGTGAGTTGCATAAAAATGAAAAAGTCTTTAGAAATCAAAAAGATAAACATGACTCCACTTCTAATCCTTAATCCTATAGATCATCTACCATTAAATGTTTTAAATGTCTTGTAGAGGTCACATTGCTTTTGACTATCCTATAAAATGAACCATGATTTTAAAAACTAATGGAACCTACTCAAGTCAATCAGAGTCTGATTCTAATAATCACAATTCAAGTGATGACTCAAATAGTGATTCATATGACAGTGAATATATTATAGGGGGTGATGGAGAGCTTTACATGATTCGAAGGTTACTTGGAAGCCATGTTAAGCTTGATGATGCTACATAGAGAGAGAACATCTTTTACACAAGATGTTATATAAATGAAAAACTATGTTATCTTATTGTGGATAATAGGAGTTGTGAAAATGTAGTAAGTCAAAGGCTAGTGCATAAGATGGGCTTAGAACTAATAGATCACCCTAGACCTTATAAGTTGCAATGGTTAAATAAAAAGGATAAATGTTAGTTAATAAGCAAGTCTTAATCAACTTCACCATAAGAACCTATAAAGATGAAGTAAAATGTGATGTGGTACCTATGGAAGCAACTCATATTCTTTTAGGGAGACCTTGGCAGTATGATAGGAAGGTCATCCATGAAGGGTTCTCTAACACCCTTACCTTTAAGCTAGATAACAAGAAGATAGTTTTACATCCCTTAACCCCATAACAAGTGCTTAATGATTAACTTTAAATAAAATCTAAAAGGGATAGGGAATTAGGTTCTTCTTGTAGTAATGAAGAAAAACATAAGAAAAATAAAAACGACAAAGGAAAAGGAGTTGTCATTTATGATGATTCTAGAGCCAATCTCTTGGCTTCCAAACATGACTTGAAGCAAGCTATGCTTCTTTAAAAACAATGCTTGATCATGATTCCTAAAGAATTCTCTAGCACTTCCTTGTGCTTAATGAGCTCTTCCCTTTCTACTTTGCCCAAAGGGATTCAAAACATTCTAGATGAGTTTAGAGACTTCTTCCCTAAGGATATTCCTAAAGGCTTACCTCCAAATAGGGGCATTGAACATCAAATAGACTTAATTTCTGGTGCTAGTTTACCAAATAAGCTTGCATATAGGTGTAACCCTAAGGAAAGCCTAGAAATTCAAAAACAAGTGAATGAACTATTATCTAAGGGATGCATTAGAGAGAGCTTGAGCCCATGTGCTTTACCTATTTTATTAGTTCCTAAAAAAGATAGTTCATGGAGAATGTGCATTGATTGTAGAGTGTTAGTCCTCAAATTTACAATAAATTTTAATAAAAATTTCATAAAAATAATAAAAATTAGCTTAATTTGTTAGAAAATTAGGTTTTAAATTCAATAAATAGATGTTGTTGGAAATAATCTGCCCTTGATCAATTTTCTCTAGTTTTGCAGTGAAAAATTAAAGAATTTAAGAGAAAATTGAAGATCTGGGGAAGCTGACGCGTAGCATTAACACCACGCGTAGCGTGGGTACTTTTGATGCTGACGCTACGCGTCACAGCTACGCATAGCGTCAGAGCTGTATGGACTCCATAGCCAAGCTGGCCAAGCACTCACTTAATGACCCATTATTGGTCACTCCATTCAACACAAATGGCCAAAACGCAGTGGAGACAGAGACACATGGCTAAGCATGATTGAATTTAATAATCCAAAGTGGCCATTATCAGCTGCGTTAATAGAAGCTGAGTCAGGGCACTGACGCGTAGCGTCAGCACCCTTCCTCAGCCCTATAAATAGGGCCATCCAACACCATTCTAAGCATCCAATTCTTTACATTTAGAGTTCTTTTTTCTCTTCTATACTCGAGTTTTAAGTATTTCTTTTAGAGTTTGTAGTTCTAGAATAGTTTTCTAGATACTTGAGAGTGTTGTGGTGTATTGTGATCTTTGTATTGTGAAGTTTCCATCGTCTTCATAATATCAACCTCTGTAAGTGTTGTTTTTACTTTTACCATGTGTAACTAATCTGTTTATATTGGAATTGGTGAACTAATCTATTGAGTATGATGTTGTGAATTTGACCTCTGCATGTTTATGATTCAAGTCCATGTTAGTATTTCAATCTTTTATTAATATGAACGTCAAACGGGAGAATGACTTTCATGTGTATTGAAACTTGTTTTATTAGTATGAATGTCAAACGGGAGAATGATTATTCATGCCGTATTGAAACTTATTTTGACAAAAGTAAAAGTTGGAATACCCTTGGTATCTCAATTCTATAGGGGTTGTTAACCATTGTTGCCATAAGGCCCAGACTTAATGCAAGTTTTTACTGAGAAAGCTCACGAGGGATCGGACTTTACGGTGAATTCTTAGAATTTATATCACGAGGGATCAGTTATAATGAATTTAAACTGCAATAACATGAAACTTGATGATTAAATATGCATGTCTTGAGTTCCTCATTGTTATTCTAGATTAGGGATCCAATTTCCAACATAATTTGTCTATCTGTGTTTTATCCTCAAGTATCTTACCTATTCTAGATTGCAACTCAACTTTTTAGATAGATTTTTATTTTCTTTTTATCTCATGAACAATTCAACCATGCTATCCTGTTAATACTGTATAAATTGTATATAAATCATTCTTTTGTCTATAAGATTCTTTACATTCACCATAGTGTCTAAGAAATTACTGTTGTCATTAGACTTTCAATCCCAGTGGAACGATATCTAAATTTTGAAAACTACAAACGACTGGTGCGCTTGCCAATTAATGACCCGGTAGTAAACACAAACAGTTAAACAAAAACAACCATTATTACCAGGCCAACAAGTTTTCTGGCGCCTCGTCGGGGATTGAATTGATTCAGTAAAACAGTAAATTTTTAATTACCGTGGTAAAAATTTTAATTTTTTTTCCTTAGTTAAATTTTGTTATTTGTTTATTTACTTTTTCTTATCATTGTTATACTAACTTTCTTTGTCTAGTTTGTGTATGCAAACCTGATCTACCGCAGGAAAAATTTATTTTGATCCTGAGATAGAAAAGTTTGTAAAGAAAATCAAGTCTTTGAATCTAAAACATAAACTAATTCTTCTTCTATTTCTAAAAATCTTGAAAATTCAAATATGGCTGTTGAAAGGAGAACATTGGGATAGTTTGCTGCTATTAATGGTCCACCCCGTATATCGAGAATGTTTCAAGGACCTGTTGTGTCAGTGGAAATTAAACCTGCTACTTTAAATATTATTCAAAATAATTAATTTGCCGGTTTAAATCATGAAGAACCGTATAAACATTTAACTATTTTTATGAGTTATGCAGCACAATTGGTTTTGGACCTAATCAAGAAGAATCTGTTTATAAAAGATTATTTCCTTTTTCATTGATTGATAAAGCTAAAGAATGGTTTAAATCTTGCCCACCGGGTAGTTTTGCAAACTGGTCCGATGTTGAAAGAAAATTTTTAGAAAGATTTTATTCTCCTTCAAAATATTTTGAAGCCATGACAGCCATACACTCTTTTTCTCAAAATAATGATGAATCATTAGGAGAAACATGGGAACTATTCAAGGCACTCTTGAGAAAGTGTCCAAACCACAACCTGAATGATGCCAAAAAGGTAAAGATCGTTTACCATGGGTTATTACCTCAGTTCAAGATGATGTTAATGCTTGTGCAGGTAGTTCTTTAATGAACAAGACTATGGAGGAAGCTATTGAGATATTGGAATCAATGTCTATTAGTGACCGCCAAGCAAAACATGAAAGAGGTAATGTACAGAGGAAGCCAGGTATACTCGAATTGGGAGTGAATGATGCAGTATTGGCTCAGCAAAAATTACCGACTCAACAAATTGAAGCTATGAGCAAGCAATTAGAGAAACTTCAAATTGCTCAAGTAACATCACCACCCCCTGCTCAATTAAAACAATGTATGCATTGCATGGGTGAACAACCATGTGGTTACTGTGCCCTTGACAGAAATGAGCAAGAGCAAGCCAATTTTCTGAACCATCAAAGAATACCATTGGGTAACTTCCCTTTTAATTATGGTAATTCTTTTCCTAACAATTTTCAATAGGGATGGCAGAATCAGAATTCTAGCTGGAGACAAGATGCTGGACCTTCCAACCGACCTCCTAATAATCAATTTAAGCCACAACAATCACAAATTGACAATGCAAGATTGACAAGGATTGAGGAATCTATCCAACAGTTATTGCAATTTGTGGAAATAAATAAAGCTGCCCGTAAAGCATCAGACTTACAAATGGGTCAGCTTGCAAAAGAAATAGCTGAATTGAAAAATTCTGGGTTTGCTGCAAACACTCAAAACTCAAGGGAACAATGTAATGTTGTTTCTTCTGGAAATTGTAAAGTTGTGAAAATTGATTGTAAAGAAAAAAAGAAAGAAGAAGAAGAAAAAGAAAGTGAAAAAAGTGAAAAAATGAAAAAAATGAAAAAGAAAAAAAATATGCAAGAGTCTGTGAATGAAGAGCAAGAAACAAACTGTGCTACCATCATAACTCCAAAAAAATGTAAAGATCCAGGGAGTTTCACCATTCCTGTAACCATTGGAAATATCAACATCAGGAATGCTTTGTTAGATTTAGGGGCTAATGTGACATCCTGGCGCTGTTGAGGGCGGGGAGTGGTCGCCGGTGCATGGGCACAGACAAGGAGCAGCTCCTGGCAGGCTTCCAACGGGGGAATGTGGCATCCTGGGCACTGTTGAGGGCGGGGAATGATCGTCGGTGCATAGGCATGGACAAGGAACAGCTCCTGGCAGGATTCTAGAGGGAGGGACACATGATTGAATCGAATACATACCAGAATGAGAGGGATCCAAAGACTGTATTGGTTGTTGGTGTATGCACTATGAGCTTTTATGCTTCTTCATTTGTATCATTTTTCTACTTATCAATAGAATAAATATTTCAGTTTAAAATTATTTTAAAACATATTTATCCTTGGAGTAATAGGTCATATAAAAATTATTCCTAAAATGTCCCTAGTCAAGTATTTACATGGGGACATGTAAATACACTGAGACTAGTGTGTGAGTGTACTGATGACCTGATCTCACAGATCATAGATATAGATGATATCGAGTCTTCACACAGGTACACATTAAGAGTAATGATGTACTGGACAGACCCACCATGAGAACGTTGCATGGATCGTTACATGATTGTCATAAACGATTCTCAATGTGATAATGGTATATGTAGTCCTTCGACCTGAAGTCACTACGATTCCTACATGAGGAGTTTATTATTTTAATACAATTAAACGTCTTCTGTAGCAAGAGGACTATAAAGGTTGTGATTAGGCAATGAACAAATTATGCAGAGGGATGTGAGTGATGTAGATGGGATTTGTCTCTCCTATGTGACAGGAGTGATATCCATAGGCCACTTGATGGAGTAAGACTAAGAAAACGCATGGCCATGCTAGAAAGAATAAATATTAGATATTTATTCGGATCCAGTCTACTCCGGTATCAAGTAAAATAAATTGGGCCGTACAAGGATGACGCGACCATGCCTTGGGCCCAATTAGGATATCGTGACAAAAGGAATAAACATATTAAATAATTATCACTTATAGGTTATGTTGATAATATTCGGACATAATGATGCATTGCTAGATGCCGCTCTTATTTTATATTAATAATAAAATAGTTTATTATTAATATGACCGGGTATTTTACCTATAGGGTCACACACATAGAGTAAGCCCATCAGAAAATGTTGTCTTATTTTAGTTGGACTAAAATAAAGCTATTGGGCCTAACTCATTTGGAATGAGTAAGGAGCCCACTTTTAGAGAGAACAAATTAGGTCAAACCTAAGCCTATAAATAGAGCATAAGATGCTCATAGGCCGTTCACTGAAGTGAGACACAAATTCGCAAAAGTTGCAAGAGCTACACGCCGTCAAACTAGCAGTTGGCAAGTGTTGCGATTCTGGTGGGAGTGCTCGTGTGGACTCCTAAAGGACGAGGCTACGACTGCTTCGGAGTTCTTCAAGAGGTAATCCAAAATGAATTTCGAAATTGTTTTTGTGCTTTGAAACACGGAACCTTGCAAATCCTATGGAATCCCTTTTATTTTTCCGCTGCTCATGCTTAGGGATTGCCTAACAGGACTATACAGTCGAGGATAGCTTAAAGAAATGAATTCGTACTACCTATACCAACAAATGCATTAGCCTTTTCGATAGCCTATCACTTAAGAACTCTAAAGTTAAGCGTGCTTAACTTGGAGTAATTCTGGGATGGGTGACCTCTTGGGAAGTTCTCAACAAATGTGTGAGTGAGGACAAAAGCACATTGGAAAGGTCTTGTGTTGGTTTGTGGGGAGAGTCGTTCATTCTTGAAAAGCGGCCGGAGTGTTACAGCTAACATCAATCTTATACCCCTAGATTTAATTAAGCGCATTGGTGAATTCGAGCTAAAAGAAGCTAACACAGACTTATAGTTTGCGGATCGCTCTATCAAGAAACCTGTGGGGATTATGGAAGATGTATTGGTAAAGGTTGATAAGTACCACTTCAGAGTTGACTTTGTGGTACTGGATATGAAGGAGGATACTGAGATCCCCCTGATCCTAGGAAGACCTTTTATGAAGACTGCAAAGATAAAGGTAGATGTCGATTAAAGTATGGTTGCAGTCAAAGTTTATGAAAAAGAGGTAAGCTTCAGTGCTCATGAACATCTTAGGACAAATGATAAGGAAAAAGTTTACCCTTCAACCAAACCAGGTATATCTCTTCCCAATCAATTAAATTATTGTAAGCTAACTGAATGCTTAAGTGATAAAAAATAGGAAATCAAGCATCGGAGAAGAAGAAGGAGGAAGAAACAGACAGGTGATTCCTCAATGAAAATTAAGAAACCACCTGATTAACCAGAGGTAATGTCTGGCTGGAGACATCAAACCTAGCGCTCAATGGGAGGCAACCCATTATTTTCTTTTTCTTTTTAACTTAATTTATATAAAAAAAACAACAACAACAAAAATATTTTTATAATTTAATTAGAATTGTGTTTTAAAAATAAAAAGGGGTTTTTAATTAAAAAGAGGTTTTTGAAAATCAAAATATTAAAAAATTAAAAAAAGAAGCCCACGCGTAGCGCCGCAGTGACGCGTAGCGTGGACTCTGAATTTTCAACCTGACGCGTAGCGTCCCACCCATGCATAGCGTCAGGGCCCACATTCAGTTTTTAAAACTGAACCAGAGAGGCCCATCTTAGGTTTTAAAAACCTAAAATTCCCTCTTTACCTCACTTTGCCTCAGAAACCTAATTCCCACTTTCAAATCACCCACATTCCATCATTCTTTCATCAACTGCACAAGGATTCTAAGTAAGCATCTTCTTCCTTTTCTCTTTTTGGTTTGATTTTGGTTTTGATTCTTAGAAATGCATGTGGTTAGGATTAGGATTAGAAAACCATTGGGATTTGATTGTTGTTAGATTTAGGATTACTTTTGATTGAATGGATTTGATGTGTGTTTGAAAAAGATTAACCCCTGTTTCTGTTTCAAAACTACACACCTCACGCGTAGCGTCCCACTGACTTGTAGCGTGAGTATGAACTAAAAGCCCACGCATAGCGTCCCACTGACGCGTAGCATGGGCAGAACAGGGCTGACGCGTAGCGTTCCACCCACGCGTAGCGTCAGCCTCTATTTTTAATTTTTGTTAATTTTTTGTGTGATGTTGCTGTTTTATGTATATATTTGTTTCCTGTTTTTAATAATCTTGTCCAGTATGCCGTTTGTTATTGTTTGTTGTTTTTTTTCTTTTTAATTAATAAATTTTCTTAATTTGTATTTGTTATACTTTCTTGCATAAAAATAAAAATATATTTGCATAAATCTGAGGAATTTGTATGATTTTCATGTTTTGAAAAATTTAAGAGTGTTCGATTTTTTGATAAATATTTAAAAATCCAAAAATATGCATTTTAACTTTTCTTAAAAATTCAAAAATATGTTGTTGTGAAATTTTGTGTGAATTTAAATGTTGCATTTTGTGTAAATCTTCTGTAATAAAATTTTTAAAAAAATCCAAAAATATTTATGTTTAAATTTTGTGCAAATATTTTGTTGATTGTGTATGTTTGTTAACTTTTTAATGATTGATTTACTTTTTAATGTGTGTTTAATTTTAAGTAAAAGTTGGAATACCCTTGGTATCTCAATTCTATAGGGGTTGTTAACCATTGTTGCCATAAGGCCCGGACTTAATGCAAGTTTTTACTGAGAAAGCTCCCGAGGGATCAGACTTTACAGTGAATCTTAGAATTTATATCACGAGGGATCGGTTATAATGAATTTAAGCTGCAATAACATGAAACTTGATGATTAAATATGCATGTCTTGAGTTCCTCATTGTTATTCTAGATTAGGGATCCAATTTCTAACATAATTTGTCTATCTGTGTTTTATCCTCAAGTATCTTACCTATTCTAGATTGCAACTTAACTTTTTAGATAGATTTTTATTTTCTTTTTATCTCATGAACAATTCAACCATGCTATCTTGTGAATACTGTATAAATTGTATATAAATCATTCTTTTGTCTATAAGATTCTTTACATTTACCATAGTGTCTAGGAAATTACTGTTGTTATTGGACTTTCAATCCCAGTGGAACGATATCTAAATTTTGAAAACTACAAACGATTGGTGCGCTTGCCAATTAATGACCCGGTAGTAAACACAAACAGTTAAACAAAAACAACCATTATTACCGGGCCAACATAGAGCTATCAACAACATAACCATCAAGTATGGGCATCCAATACCTAGACTTAATGATATGCTTGATAAATTGAGTGGTTCTACTATATTTTCTAAGATTGATCTTAAAAGTGGCTACCATAAAATACGAATTAAAGAGGGAGATGAATAAAAAGCTGCTTTTAAAACCAAACTTGGACTATATGAGTGGTTAGTTATGCCCTTTGGCTTGACTAATGCATAAAGCAATTTTATGAGGTTAATGAATCATGTTTTAAGGGAATTTATTAGGCATTTTGTTGTGGTCTATTTTGATGATATTCTTGTTTACTCAAAGACCATGACCTCTCATCTAAGCCATTTGAAACAAATTATGCTTGCCTTGAGAACAAACAACCTCTATGCAAACTTTGAAAAATGTTCTTTTGGCATGGATAGCATTGTTTTCCTTAGATTTATAGGGTGTTTTAAAGGTGTAGAGGTAGATCACGCAAAAGTGAAGGCAATCCAAGATTGGCCAACACCTAAGAATGTGAGTGAAGTTAGGAGTTTTCATGGTTTAGCAAGCTTTTATCAAAGGTTTGTGAAAGATTTCTTTACCTTAGCCTCACCCTTAAATGAATTGGTTGAGAAAAATGTTACTTTTATATGGGGACCAAGGCAAGAGAAAGCCTTTCAAGATCTTAAGGAAAAGCTGACTCATGCTTTAATTTTAGCTCTTCCAAATTTATCCAAAACTTTTGAGCTTGAGAGTGATGCTCCCAATATGGGGGTAAGAGTATTTTATTGCAATAAGGCTACCCTATTGCCTTTTTCAGTGAAAAACTTAATGGGGCTGCCCTCAATTACCCCACATATGACAAAGAATTCTATTCATTGGTTAGAGCCCTCCAAACTTGGAAACATTACTTGATCCCAAAAGAATTTATCATTCATAGTGATTACCAATCACTAAAATTCATAAAAGGGCAACATAAGTTAAATAAAAGAAATGCAAAATGGGTTGAGTTTTCAAAACAATTTCCCTATGTCATCAAGTACAAGAATGGAAAATCAAATACTGTGGCTGATGCTTTATCTAGAAGGCACTCTTTGCTTGCCTCTCTTGGCTCAAACATCATTGGGCTTGATGAGATTAGGAACTTGTATTAAGGTGATCTTGATTTTTCTAAAATCTTCAATTAATCTTCAAACAACACATCTCAAAATGAATTCTACATTTTAGATAGTTACCTCTTTAGGGCTAATAAAATTTGTATTCCTAGGAGTTCTTTGAGAGATTTATTTCTTAGAGAAAGCCATAACGGTGGATTAATAGGTCATTTTGGAAGGATAAAACTTTGTCCATTTTAAATGAACATTTCTATTGGCCTAGAATGAAAAAAGATGTACAAAGACTATATGCTAGGTGTATAGTTTATAGAAAAGCTAAATCTAAAATATCACTTAATGGTCTTTATACTCCTTTGCCTACACCTACTTCTCCTTGGATTGATATCTCTTTGGACTTTGTGTTAGGCTTATCTAGGACCCAAAGGGCATAGAATCTATCTTTGTTGTGGTAGATAGGTTTAGTAAGATGGCTCACTTCATTCTTTGTCACAAACTGGATGATGCTAGTCATATTGCTAAACTATTTTTCAAAGAAATTGTAAGACTTCATGGTGTTCCTAAAACTATCATTTATGATAGGGACACTAAATTCCTAAGCCATTTTTGGAAAACACTTTGGTCAAGGTTAGGAATACAGCTTCTCTTTTCTACCACTTGTCATCCTCAAACGGATGGCCAAACAAAGATAGTAAATAGGACCCTTTCTCAATTACTTAGGGTCTTAGTAAATAAAAATGTTAAATCTTGGAATGAGTGTTTACCACACATTGAATTTGCTTATAATAGGGTACAACACTCCACAACTAAGCATAGTCCTTTTGAAGTTGTTTATGGTTTTAACCCTCTCACTCTTTTGGACCTTTTGCCCATTGATGTTTCTGATTCTGTCCTTTATATGGATGGAGAGGCAAAGGCCAAATTTATAAAAGATTTTCATGAAAAGGTTAAAAACCAAATTCAATCTAAGAATGAACGTTATGCTTGTTGTGCCAATAAGAGAAGAAAGGAAGTTAGCTTTGAGGTTGGAGATTAGGTTTGGTTACATCTTAGAAAAGAAAGGTTTCCAAATTTGAGAAAATCCAAACTCGACCCAAGGGGTGATGGTCCTTTTTAAATTCTTAAAAAGATGGGAAATAATGCCTATGTCCTTGATTTACCTGGTGAATATGGTGTGAGTGCTTCTTTTAATATGTCTGACTTGTTTCCCTTTTATATAGATAAAGAAGATGATGCTTTAAATTTTAGGACAAATCTTTTCAAGGAAGGGGAGCATAATGAGCACACAAGGTGGGAGGATCCTCACACAACTTTGGATAAAGGATTAGAGGCTTACAAGGGCCCCTTAACAAGGGCCAAATCCAAGAAGGGCAAAGAAACTATCCACAAAGCCCTATCTTTCTTCCTTACTTTACTTAGTGGGCCCAAGCCCAATAAAGACACTTTGAGGATCTATTTGTACTCATCATGTAATGTAGTTCATAAATAGATTTTCTATTGATTTAGGCTTTATTTGGACCTTACTAGGTCAATTTGGTCACTATTGGGCTATGTACTCTCATTTGGGTCATGTATAGACCATCTCCTTCTCTTTTAGATAGATTGGGCCTAGTATTCATCATGAAGGCCCATTAGCAACACCTTGGCCGAATTCCTCATGGGCTATATAAAGGTGTCTCCTCTTGTAAAATGGGACATAAAATTCATTTTGAGAAATACAAGCACTTTGTGTGAAATTCTAGTGAGAGATTCTCCTCCTTCTCTCTAAGCTAAAGAGACTTTAGCAAGCTCTTATCCAAGGGGTATTCTCCCTCCTTGGTTACGAGTTGGAGTTATCTCCCTCCTAGAGAGTGGCCTCCAAAACACTTCCTTCATTTCCTTCTTCCATTTCTTTCCACTTTCAACCTTTCTCTTCCATCTTTTCCTTTCATTTTCCCTTTGGTTCTATTTGGTTTTGTGTCAACTTCTTGTGTCTTTGTCTTGGCCAAGCATTGGAAATTCAAGCCAAGGCTCTTTAAAGGCTAAGGAAAGAGAAGAAAAGATCCTAGATCCATCCCAAGGAAGATCTCCATCAAGGTCATCCTACATCAACAATTGTCCATAAAATTTAATTATTTCAAAAGGTAGAGTAAAAGGAGTTTCTAGCTTAAGGGTTGATAAGATAAAGTTTCGTCGCAAGATAATGCAATGGGACAACGTCTACTGTATCAGTATAATAAATCTTTTTAAGACTAACAATTTTCTAGGATTAACTTTCCTATTTATAAACTATTGAATGAATGGATTTCTTGTAAGACCGAGTAGGTACCACTTCCGTAGTGAGTTATACAATGGAATGACATCCTGCCAATTCGGTTAATAGTGTACAGCGGTTATAATTGCATGGTTTGACCTTTTTTACTGTATCACTAGAATATAAATTCACCTTTTAAATAAGGACCTGGAGGGATTGTTAGTTTAAAAATACTATACTTTAAAGAGGGAAATGCATTGTTTATCATAAGTAACTTATAAGATTATGTACTATTTTCATTAGAAAGGACTTGTTTCCTTTATGTTAGTTAACTTAAAACAACAGAGTAAGCAGGAGGAATTTCCCCGAAAACTTATACTATTCATTGCATAACTAGTAGTCCATCAGTGACCAAGTAATATGTGTTAATGACATAATCTTAGTAACAAACCTTTCAATAATCAAATCCATAAAACACTAGGGACAATACGGCGGTGTGCCCTCCGTGTAACATCCCAAATTTTATATAAATGATTAAATGATGGAATAAATACTAAATAATTACATATGGGTTAATAAGTGTCCTAAAAATGTTGAAATAATTAAATCAAGATTTATTATGATTTTTCATAATTTATTGAAGCTAAAAGAGCTGAAATTAATACCAAATTAAAATATGGGTGTCAGACCAAGTATCTCTGAATGAGGTATTGTTGGTAGGGGCTGTTAAGAATATTATGATGAATCCAAATATATATTCAGAATAATTTTTGGATAAATATTGAGCCCAAATGAAGATCCTATTTGTTATGAAACAGTAAAGTTTTAATGGGGGGTTAAAAATTAAAACACAAACCCACTCTCTTCTCCTCATTTTCACGTTGGCTTTTTGCTTCCTAAAGGCATTTTCTCTCTTCTTCTCTTTTCCTCATTTCTTTTCATCTTTCCCTTCTCTAAAAACCTACCAAAGGTAGTGAGCTCATTTCCCTCTCCTCTATTTTCGTTTTCCCTCCAAGCTTGAAAGAGACTTAGTTGTTTCAAGTTCTCTCCTTCTTCTCTCTTAATTTTCATCACCTACTCCTCTCCCCTTGGTACTCATTGTTGTTTGTTGGTTGAGGTAATTTCCTCTCCATTTTTAATGAGTTTATGCCCTAGGTTTTGGGTTATGGTTGATGGGTGAGTGTTTAATGCATATAGGTGGTTGTGAGACCCATCAAATATGGAAACCCTAAGGTGGGGTGTGTTAAATGCAAAATTTTATGAGCATTTATGGTGATACATGAAAATATGATGATTAATGGTGGGAGATGATGATTATTTATGATGGTTGTTGGATTTTTGGTGAAACCCTAGCCCTAAGAAATGGGGAAACATGTAATGTTGATTTGAGAGTTGATTTTAAGTAGAAATGTCTGATAATTAGAGTATGGGTATCATTGGATATGTTGGGAGATAAGATTGATGTACTAAGATGGTTATTAATGGTGGTTGATAACCATTAAGGTGAGAACCCATTGATGGGTGTGGCTTTAAATGCATAATAATAAACATGAACACCAAACCCATAGTGGTTATGGTCAAATAAATGAAAAGGAAAATGGTTTGATAATGATAATGTTATGAACCCCAAGTGTTTAATTGAGAATATGTAAATCTTGGTGGTTTAAATAGAGAGTAATGGTATGGTATATTGTATGGTGTAGGATCTATTCCAAATGATGAGGCGGGACCATCGAATCGCTTAGATTACTTCTCTTGAGGTATGAGAGGATTTTATATTCTAAATACATAAGTTAAATATTGATTGATTGTTATATGTGATATTGCGCATGTTTGCCTTGCCTTTATTATATTGATGAATTGTGATATTGAGTATTGCAATGTTATGTGCTTGGCAAATGTGTGATATGCATTTAGAATATTGGTGGTATGTTGTGTGGTGATTGATAATTATTATGATATGTTGAGACAAATGTTGTGCTCTATGTTATTGAGAACATATGTGTATTCACCACAAATATTGATTGACAAATGTTAATGATGAATGAAGATAAATGTTGTTGTTGAGCATACCCTTGAGTAATTGATGATTGTTATTATTGATGATTGTTGGTGCCCTTATGGTTTATACAAGTATGAACTTGTATGTGTGAATTGAATTGCATTGGTGAAATGTTGTGAATGCCACACTAAAATATGAAACAATAGAAATAATCAATGAGATAAAAATCCACTAAGAATTATGTGGTGATGTTAATGATGGTGATGATTGATGAGTGGTATGATATGATGCATAGTGGAGAATACATATGATTTGCATTTGTATTGCATCCATAGCATATTACATAGTTGTCGATAAGGGAATGTTGGGGATTCCTCCGGTTGGCCCAATGGGAGGGCGGCTCTATGCACAAGCATTATTGTTGTTACCCTAGTGGCTCAGTGGTGGAGTCACAAAGCTGCCCATGCTTAGCTATGGGGAGCTGCATGTGGTTGACCTTGTGGGGGTGGCTCTTTGAGGAGAAAGTATCCCAGATGGTCCTTTGGATCACAGCTCCCATGGCATAGTCCTTGGTTTACCTGCAACACCTTTATGCTGTTTATGTTGTTTACCGCGGTCATGGTGAAAATGACCGGTGTTGCAAGATGGACGGTGCGGTTTGGTACTTGTAAAATTGATATTGATGTATATATGTGTACATATTTTACTACTGTAGTAGGGGTATGGTTATGTATCCATGCTTGAACCCATATTGGTGATTTATATTTCCACAGTCGGATCCGCGATTGATAATGATTTCCTTGTGCATATGCATTAGCCTAAGAGCATTTGCATATAGCATGGTGATATGCCAAAAGAGGATGAGTTAAGATGATTGTTGGATTAGATGAAACATAACCTAAAGACAACAAGTATAATATGAATATAAAGAAAATACCTTGTGTATGGGTGATGATAATTGTGTTAGCCCAATGTGATGATGGGTAATGATGTGTATGGATATATACTTTGCTATGAGTTTGATTGATGAACATGATATATGCATGGAATGAGGAAATTATGATGATAATTCATGATTTAAACAAAGTATACATGATGTTGATATGCATATGCACATAATCTCAAATGTATTCATATTCGTTACTTGGAATGTATAACTTACTCTCCATGTTGTCTTTTTAGCATTATGATGTAGGATATGTATGGAGTGAGCCGTACTATATTTTGGTGATGTGTATTTTGAGGAGAAGGTAAAATAGTTGTATAGGAATGCCTTGGTCGGTGATCTTTGTAAAGCATATTACATGTGAACATGCTTATTTATGTATGAATATGAATGATGTTGGATGTATATTTTGGAGGTCATGTGTGAAAATTAGACTCTATATGTTTTGGAAGGCTAATGCTGGTTATGACCTTGACAATAGTTGATATCAATTGTGACATAATGAATTTTCATGCTATATTGATGAATGAATGGTGATATTATGAGAATGATGATTCATTGGAATGAATATATGACTTGTGTATGATTAATTTTATGTATTGAATGCAAAACAAGGAAGTGGATAGGTCATATTTTCATTTAATGGATGAGACTTCATGTAGGGGTCACCTATAACCTATAATATATGAATGAAACTTGTGTGCATGGTTGGTTGTGGCCAAATAGGCTTAGTTTGCAATTTGGCATGCTTGGTTTAGCCAGAAAGGGCTTAAAATGCTATTGGAACATACTTTGATCTAGGAAATAAATCACGGAATGAGACTTATTGGAGCAAGTAACATTTATATATGTGAATATAGGTCCATAGAGAGTTTAAACCAAAGTTTAACCAATTGTATTTTGGTTTGTCATGTAAAAGGTCCAAAATATGCATAAAACTACCCTATAGCTTAGATTTTCATTGGGATGGAATTTGGCTTGAAACTTTGCCACATAATTGAACTGAATAGCCTAGTGAAAAGGGGTCCTAAAGTTGGCAAAAACTTAAGGGTCAAAAAGCTGCAGAATGGTGCCTACAGCAGTGAGATCCACGGCCAGTAGGAATTTCCCACTGCTCATGGATCATTATGCCTCAATAGGTGGAAAAAATGGTAATTTTGGGGTTCCAGACAGTGGATTCCACAGCCGGTGGGAATTTTCCATGGCCAGTAGAATGGCCACTATCAGAATTGCTATGTTTGGCTCTTTTGAGTATCTTAATGACGTTTTTGGCCTCCAACTTCTTCATGAAAGTTGTAGATAATTGTGTTAGGGAGCTGTAGAAGTTAGCGTCATCTCAATTGAATTTTTCTAGCTCTCATTATATGTAAAATACCGGACCCACTATGGTGAAAAACTCAAATGTAAGAGGGATTTGAACCCATCTTTTTATGATTTTCAATTTAGGACTAATAGGTGATATTTATGACATGTTCCACTATTTCTAAGACTAAAAATAACTTTTCTCATATCGTTTCTCATATCTTCATATATGGGGAGTGTGATTTATCAAAAGTCTGGGGCGCGATGTTAAATGATTTTATTTTAATTCGTGGTGTCTCTTGGGCAAGGTGATGAACTTTAATACGCGAAAAATTTATCCTTATAATTATTATGTCATATCTATTATGTTTACTTATATAAGACTGAGGGGCACCATAATTTATGGTATCAAAGCATTGGTTTCTCATTGTTGGATCTTTATGAATTAAATATTATAGAAGTATGATTTCTTTTATTTAATTGAGATTGTTTTACATTGAAATATGGCTTTTTATTATTGGAACTAGAGCATAGTTACTCATTCCTAAGGTTTTGTTGATATAGTAGTAGACCATATATGTTGAGACCTTGATGTGCATACGCACCTTGAAATTAAATTATTGGTTAGGTCTCTTACATGCATTATGCATGTGGCGTCTAGCCAAGGAGTGCTTATTAAATGAAATGAGACTCGTATTCTTGAGTTGATTGAATGAAAAATAGTGAAAGAATTCCCTAATATGAGTAACTATGAATAAGAAGTGGATTCCATATCCTAAGGCATAAGGACCCTACATATACATCATGATGTAGTTGATATGCCATGTCTCCCTAGAGTGGGAACATTTCAAGGATGGAGGTCCTAAAGAACTAAAATGGGTTTGATTTTTGGTGTGTGAAAGCCAAATGAATGATTAATTAAATTATGACTTGTGAGATATGATATCTCTAACTTGACTTAGTATAATTTTACATGGATGAGCCGTGTGAGATTTGAACCTATGGTGGTTTAGGCTCTATATTATTTTTTATGAGCCATTTATACAATGACGTTATGTGTTGTAGGAGTATTCCAGGATGGGTGTTAGGTGACCCCTTGGACTTTGTAAGTTGGTGAATTGTTAAACCTCATGGCTAGTAGATCCATAATAAGATTTATTGTGTAATGAATTATTAAGGTTAGAGCCGGCATAAAATAGAATGCGAATGATGAATGTAACCCCTGATGATTGATGAATAATAACATTGAAATTCGAGGTATAATTTGGCATTGGATGAGATATGAGATTTTGTAGTGTGACCTTAGGCTAAATTGTACGCCTTTGACTTTGTGATCATGAAATTAGCTATGGATTACGATATGACATAAGGAAGACATGCGTTGTTGTGAGTCGGTGAATGGAAATTTGATCATGTCATTACCCCCTATTTTATTTGAAAGGTGCTATATTGATGATAGAAAGCACATAGTGATGTTGTACTATATGAGATATACGTCTAATTTATGAGCTTTGGTTATGATCTATGAGAAGAATCCTTAATGTGAAAGCTTATTATACGATTAAGTAGCCTACTTGATAAGAGCTTGGTAAATCTTTTATGGCTTGAATTGATTTATAGTCAACACTATGTAAGTGAGACAAGAATGTTAAGCTATGTGACCATGGTTTTAGATGGATGAAGCCCGAGGATAGGGCATTTACCTTGCGATGATTGAAAATTTATGGTTGGTACACTAATTTATTATGATGTTAATTAATATTTGATGATTGGTATGGCATGATTTATGCCAAATTAATTGTATAATGACGATGGGATATGAATATGTTAGTCGGGGACTTGTGAAAATTGTCACTAAGTCTCTTATGAATTAATGTTATTAGAATAAGAGTGACCGATGTGAGCAATGGGAATACGAAGTACTGGTCCCGATATGGCCTTACATGCCATAGGCATTGTGGCAACATGCACTTATGCGCCGACTTTATGTGTTTGTGGTAACCACTACGGGATTGGGATGCCTTCCTGTATGTCGGATGCAATAACACATAGGTCGGGCAAGTGTAGGGATTGTAACTGCTTATGGTGAATGTACTGAGCCTATCTGGTCGTACTAAGTATGAACATGTGAGCTCTGTTAGATAAGTTGTGATCGATGACATATGACACGCTTGGATGTAGAAATTTTATGTTAAGAATGATGAAGTGATGATGAACATGTCTTAATGGACTTTGGGAAGTCCGACGTTAATTTATGGTGTCATTGAACCTTGCCGATGTGCGGCCCAAAGTGTGGCCTTATCGTATATGCCGATATTAAATTTCGAGGACGAAATTTCTTTTAGGTGGGGTGGATTGTAACATCCCGAATTTTATAAAAATGATTAAATAGGAGGAATAAATATTAAATAATTATAAATGGGTTAATAGGTGCCCCAAAAATATTGAAATAATTAAATTGAGATTTATGAGGATTATTTATAATTTATTGGGGCTTTAAGAGTTAAATTATACCAGGTGAAGATATGGGTGTCGGACCAAGTATCTCCGATTGAGATGCCGTTGGTCAGGGCTGTTAAGAATATTATGGGAAGTCTGAATATGTATTTGTAATAATTTTTGGGGTTAGTATTGAGCCCGAATGGAGATCCTGTTTATTATAAAACGGTGAAGTTTTAATGAAGGGATTAAAAACTTAAAAGAAAAACCTATTCTTTTCTCTCTTTCTTCTCTATTTTCGTTGGAGCCTTTCCCTCTCCCACTCACTTTGCTTTTCTCTTCTTCTTCTCTTATTTCCCTTCTCTATTCCCTCTTCTTCCTCTTCTAAAAACCCTAAGTGGTGGGTGCTTATCTCCCTCCCCCATTTTCATTCCTTTCATTGGGCAAGAAGGAAATGGTGATCACTTGGAGCTCTTCTCCCTCTCCTTAGAATTTCATGCTCTCTCTCCCTCTCTTGGCTCCCACTTTCTTTTCTTGGTTTGAGGTAAGCTTCTCATAAATCTTATTAAGTTTATGCCTTAGACTATGGGTCATTATGATTTTTGAGAGGGCTATGTGTATGGGTCATGGATTAGGAACCAATTTTAGGTAAAACCCAAAGGTGGGGTGTGAAAAATATGTGTTTTTATGTTGATGTAGACAAGTACACGAAAATGTGGTGTTTGGTGGTGGAAGATGATGATTGTTGGATTTTTAATGAAACCCTAACCCTAGGAATTGGGGAAATGTAAAATATAAGTAGAATATGTGTTTAAAGATGTTAGAGAGTGATGTTGATGAGGAAAAGTAGCCATTGATGATGGTTGATGAATAGTAATAATGGTGGTTGGGTTTTGATGAAACCCTAGCCTTAAAAATTTGGGGAAAACATGTAATGTTGATTTAAGGATTGATTTTAGGTGGAAAAATATTGATGATATTGGGAGGATATTTATTGATGATGGGGGATGGCATTATTGGAAGTAAGCGGTTAATGGTGATAGTTGAAAGTCACTAGTATAGGAGCCTATAGATGGGTATGGCCTTTAAATGAATAATGATGAGTTGAACACCAAAACTATGATGGTTGTGATGAGGTAAACAAATGAAATAAGATTGTGATTTGATAAGGCCTTAGGCCATAATATGTGGTTGATTGATAAGGGTCTTAAAAGAAGCTAAAAGGGTTTATGATGACTTATATGTGATTGGGAGTAACATTGGTGAAGGATATGATATTGTTATTGTTGGGTTGTTTAGCCCTTTTGAACCCTAGAGAATCTTAGTTTTGGGAAAGGAATTCCCAAAGTCTAACACAATGGTATGGATTGGTGTTTTGTTAGGTCTAGGACTTGATATTGGGCTTTATGATAAGCTAGCAAATGTTTAGAATTATGAGGAATGCCTTGCGATGGCTTATTAATTGTATGAATGCATATGTATATGGTGTAGATTGTATTCCGGGTAATGCGACGGAGCATTCGGAGCATTGGAATCATTGCGGTTCTTCCCTCAAGGAAGGAGAGGAGTTTTACATTCCAAATGCATGAGTAGAATAATTGATGATTAATGTATGTGTGGTTACTCATGCTTGCCTTGCCATAGTTGTATTAGTTATGTGATGAATGTTATGCTTGGCAATGGTGGATTCTTGAGAATGATATATATATATATATATATATATATATATGAATTGATGATGAGTGTTTAGTGCCCTTTTAATGGGAGTAATACATTGTTGATGAATAACCCATGAGGGGTTGAAATATGCACACACCATGTGAAATTAGAATTCCATGTAATTTTGATGAATGAATATTGGTAATGAGAGGCTAAGGCCTATTTGATGGCATTAATGTATATATTGATAGAGAAATTGCTCAAAATGTGAAATTAGGTATTGACGTTAATGCAAAATTGAGGAACTCATAGATCCAAATAGAGTTTTATGTGATTTTGATGGCATGTGATAGTTCCAATAGCCTATATATGTAGTTTATGACTTGTAGGAATTGGAATGGGCTAATTCCATTGAGAATAGGCCCTTGAGTTGCACAAAAGTGCCTCAAAGTAGGCAAAACACGTTTATATGCATAAGTCCCTCATTTTTAAGAATTTTTACGAAAGACCAGTGGCCACTCATCACAAATAGTGTAATTTAGTTGGTGTCAAAAATTGGTAGCATTTGGAGTTGATATGAAAAAGTTAGGAGGGTTAGAAGTTCCAAAATTATGCATTTTCTACATAATTTTTGCATTCTGGTGTGTCGTAATCGATTACGAGGCTGAGCGTAATCAATTATAGACATTCTGTTTCAGGTGTAATCGATTACATGATTACCGTAATGGATTACCGTAATCGATTAGAGGAGTGGCGTAATCGATTACGACAGGACTGCTCGATAAGTGTCCTTTGCTGTTTTTGGGCCCGTTTGGGCACATTAATGACATTTTTCGACTCCGACTTCTTCATAAAAGTTGTAGATAATTATGTTACGGAGGTGTGAGAATTAGTCTCACTTTAATTGGAGTTTTCTAACTCTTATTAGGTGTAAAATACCAAACCCACTACATTGAAAAATACAAGTTTAAGAGGGTTTTGAACCCAACTTTTTGTGGTGGTCAAATTGGAACTAATAGGTGATATTTATGACATGTCGCTCTATTTTTAAGACTAAAAATGAACTCTTCTCATGTCCCAATGTTGAAAGTTATCACGGGCTCATTGTTGCCCAAAACCCCTATTATTATGGAAAAACGAACGAATTCACTAAAGGTACATGTGTGGTGTGTCTTAGTGGTGATTGGGGAATGGCTTAAGGCCATGGCAAGGTATGTGTATGCCTATGCGTGGTTATGAAAACATATATGTTTCCCCTCTATTGATATATTAAGAATAATAACGAAAGTAAATGTTGTGGTCATATGACACACCTTATGTGATGACAAAATTAATAAGAGGACAATTGAATGGCAATGAGTGTATAAATCAATGGAATTGATATAGTGTTGATGATGATTAAAAATTAAGGATACCATATATATTGAATGATAAATGATATTGTTGAATAAAAAAGGACGTTGTTGTTGAACATGCCCTTGGATAAGCAGTGTTGCTATTTCGGATGAGTGTAGTATTAATATGATTAATGCAAGTATTGACTTGTAAGTATGAGATGCAATGATGATTGTTGAATTTATGTTTTGAGATATCTTATTGGTTTCCATGCGTGGATAAATGCTATGATGATTGATATGCTATGATTGCCATGTGGGGATTTATGAAAATGTGAATGTTGTGCCTTGAGGGGCCTTGTGATTGATTGTATGCCAATGATAATAAAAACCAAATATAAAATATACCCCTAATTGAGAGGGTGAGATATCCTTACGAGGTTGATTGGCATATGCATTTTTGCATTTTGCATTCATGGCATGGCATAACATTGAATATGTGGTTACGATCACAATGATGAAAGATCCTGTGGGATTCTATTAAGGAAGTACCCCTTGCGAGGTGGGAAACCAACTTGATGATGATATGATATTGAGCCGGTGGTTGCGATCACCTGGTTATTGAAATGAAAAAGGGCTTGCGAGTTCCTATGATGCCCGTGGTTGTGATCACGAGGCGGGAGTACCCCTTGCGAGGTAGGAAACCATTATGAATTGTTGAACGAGGTTGCGATCACGAGAAAGCACCTTACGAGGCTGCTAGAGGGAGTACCCCTTGCGAGGCGGGAAACCCATGTGAATGAATAATATGGTGGTTACGATCACCTGGTGAAATGAAATCGGATCCGTACATATGCATTAAACAGTTCACATATGCATTAGCCATAAGTGCATGGTATTTGAGATGGGATGACTATGAGTGATGAGACCCCTTGCGAGGAGGAATGGAATAAAAATTTAATAAAATGATAATGAGAATTGTGAATGCCCTTGTTGATAAGTGGCAATGTGATTGTGTATGTGCTTGTGCTTGCTTATGTTGTGAATTGCGATTCATAAGGCTTGTATGCCTATTATAATAATGTGATGATGATTGAATGATAATCTAATGGTTTTATAGCAAAGCATACATGATGATTGTATGCATGTACACATAATCACAATATATTTATATTCGTCATTTTGAATGTATAACTCACTCCCCCATGTGGTCTCCTTTTCAGCATTGTGATGCAGGGTTATCATGGGCTGAGATGAGACTTTGAATTGAAGTTTTGGTGAAGGTAAATAGTGGTAATGGAAGTGCCTTGGCCGGCATCATTTATGAGTTCTTATGTAATGAATAAATTGTTTATGATGATATAGATGATTTAGTGAATTTAGTCATGTATAAAATAATCCTTCATATTTAGGAATGGTGAATATATATAAGTAGTATGTAAGAGATGATTTAATATGTACTAGAAGGATTAAAATTGAATGATGTACATTGATGATAGTGATAGTTGGGAGAAGATCCCTGGATGTATATGTATATATATATATATATATATATATATATATATATAATTGTGTCTTAGGCAATGTATGTGTATGTTGTGAGTGAATTAGACAGGCTTTGTTCTATTAGGTCTATGTCGGGTATTTGCATGCTTTGCCAAGCCTTTTCTCATATCGTCATATATGGGACTAGGCGTTTGCCCAGTATACACATTTCTCTTCCGCTGTAAACTCTACTATTTTTGTATACCGTTATGGGCAATTTAGTTATCGATCCAGTCATATCTTATTAATTCGTACTCTTCGATTTTCTGTGATTCGGGTTTCGGTGTGACATCGGACTTACTTTAGAACGTGAAAAATTTACTCGCATTTTATTAATCATTACGTTGATCACATCAGGGTCCGAGTTTGGAAAACCGGGGTGTTACAGTGTAAGCCCGGCCAAGTTCCTTACATTATTTACCTTCAGTGATGAATACTTTGTGATTGTTGTATTAAGAATGATATGTTGATTATGAAATGATATATGGTAGACCATTAGACGTTGGAATCTTAGTTATGGATTGGAATTGATTGTATGGTCTAGTTTACTTATGTGTGAGCCATGTCTTAACATATAGGCGTAAAACATGGCTGGTAGATAGAATCGTGAAGCTGCTGCTATGGCAACTACTTTGAATCATTTTGTGGATCTCTTGGAAAGACAAGGCCAACAAAATATGGGACAACAAAATGCTTGATATTAATGTTGCATTTACTTCATGACATATGCTAAGTAGTATCTGCTTTATGGCAGACACCATTTAGGGCCTGATTTGTCAATCACTACTAAACAAATCCCTCACAACTACTAAAAGTCAGCAACCAAAAAAGTTCGTCGCTATTTAGCGACCGCATTAGTGACCACTTTTAGGAAAGGGACCTTTGAAAGGAAATTTGCTATGAATTCAATGACCGGCCTGAAAACCGTTGCTAAGTTTGGCAACTTTCTATCGCCAGCATCGTCACTAAATGAAGACCGTCACTGAAGTAGTCGTTACCTTTCCCTTCCTTCAATTTTTTGGTTTCCCTCTAATTTTTTTTGTTGGCGCCTAACTTAGCAGCTTATTAAGGTCAAGGCTCGAAGTCAGGTCACTGATAATGTCTCTGATGAGGTTAAGGATGCTTATCAACTCGCTCCAAACGAGCTTAATGATATCCATTGGGTGTTCAATATTGATCCAGTGATATTGGATGAGACACTTGCCATTACATGAGGTGAACACATTGACAAAGAGGTTATCTCCTAATCAAAATAGTCTAGGGCCAATTTAGAGACTGAAGACCTTGTTGAAATAGATAGCCATAATGACACTGAAACTGAGGGAGAACTCCAAACTGAAATAGACATAGAGTATGACTTTATTAATTCAACATGGATGATTGTCGTAATTAGTCATTCTTATTAAATAAGTATATATATATATATATTTATAGTTTTCCATTAACCTTTGTTTTCATAGTTTTATCCATAAATGACAGGACATAGACTACATTTCACTCGGGGTGGTGGTTCATAGACTCCCACATCTCACCTTGGCATACCACAACCGACTCCCACATCACAGTAGACTCCCACACCACAACAGTCTCCTTTACCACAGCAGACTCCTCCACCACCGCATTTGGAGGACCCAATACTCGAGATGAGCCCTACTTCTACATCCCCTACCCACTTTGGTCCCACTACCGGGAGGAGACGAGTATGTAACACTATATGGTTTGTTTTAAGTTTGTTTGTTGCTAGTTTGTTAGTTATTTGGTACTTGTAATTCATATAGTGTATAAATTTGTTTGTTGTATGTTAGTTTTTTAGTACTTGTATACATTGAACTATATTGGGATATTTTCTACATGTAACAGAGTAATAGTACAAATTTGGAAATGTTAGATTTGCAGGGGAGACTCTGCAAAAATTTTGGTAAGCTCCTAAGGTTCTTAAGGCCTAGTGGGGTGGTCCTTACATCTCTTGGACAGATGCTGGTAAGATTGTCCAAGATAGATGGTTTGAGACATTCTCGGTAAGTTTAATACTTTCTTCTGTTGTGAGTTTAATGCATTCATACATCTGTGTTTTATTTAAAAATCTCATTTCATGTTACAGCGTGACTATCAGTGGACAGAGGGTATGCTTGAAGAGATTAGGAAGGTCTTTGCCCCAAAGACCTCTAAAACCATCAAGAGTACCCTTTGGAAATTAAGGGATAAGGGCGAGCACCCTCGAGGCACACCAGGATGGGATGGTGTAGAAGTGGGGAGGTGCTTTGTTTTAGCAGGCCAGTGCTAAGATAAAGGTAAACAGAGCAGCTAATGTTGGTGCCTCTGTCTACATTAAGGGTAGCATTTCAATCGTCGAGCATAAAAAAAGATTTGTAAGTATATTTTGTTAAAATATTTTTATGAATGACTAAACATGTTTTCCACTAATAATTTCAATACATTGTGAATTACCAGAGCTGAAGGAGCACCACGAGCCTTCATTGTATGAGGTCATACAAATGACCAAGAAGAACAAAGCTGGTACATGGGTTAACCAAAAGACCACGGACATGGCGGTAATTTATTTAAACTTAGAAATGCTTAAACTTACAAATCAGATTACTGAATTTTATCATTATTTTACATTTGCAGGAAATGTACCTGCCATGAGGGCCCAGGAGAAGGCTGAGTTGGTGGCCAAAACACCTGATGGGGAAGCATCTCCCACCTTTTCTTCTACCAATAATTACGCCATCTATATGGAAGCTGTTAGCGGCGTGAGCAAGAAAACAAAGTTGTTTGGCTTGGGAAGGATCGAAAAATAGCTTGCCAAGAAGAGGAAGACCTCCTCCTCTTCCTCTTCCTCTTCCTTTGGGCTTCCAGTAGATATTATTCAGGTTATTCAGAACTTGAATATTGAGCTAGCAGAGAAGCGTCGACAGAGACAGCTTTTTGATGAGCAAGCTATATAACGACCTTCGTCATTTTACATTTATTTATATCTGTTTAATTAATTTTCACAATAAATTTTTCGCGTTTAATAATAATTAATTAAGTCCTAATTCAAAATAACATTTATTTTCACTAAACATAATAAACAGTAATAAATCAAATAAAAAAAAGAAATTAGTTAAATGAAGCAAAATGAGAAAAATGGAATCAGGGACTACTCGCTTGAGTGAGGCCCGGATTCGCTTAAGCGAGATCAGGAGCTGTCGCTTGAGCGAGTCATGAATGCGCTTGAGCGAGAGGGTTCCTATGCATCAGGTCCTTATTTCGCTTGAGTGAGATTTTCTTGCTTAAGAGAAATTAGTCCAGTAGCTCTGCCATTACCACTCGCTTAAGCGGCCTCACTCCCGCTCAGGCGAGATTACTCTAGTACCTAAACATCCCTCATTCGCTTGAGCGAGTTACATTCACTTGAGCGAGTTATATTCGCTTGAGCGAATTAAACCCAGAATCTATTCCTATGGCCCTCGCTCGAGCGAGGCTTAACTCGCCTGGGCTAAAATCCTCCAGTAACCATTTTCATCTGACACATGCACATCTCGCTTGAGCGAGAGTCATACCCGCTTGAGCGAGATTTGGCCAGAGGCCATATCACTGACACAGAGTACTCTCGCTTGAGTGAGAATTCTCCTCGCTTGAGAGAACTATGCAGTACATGCATGGAAACTTAAAGTTTTTACACCAATTAGCATGCCTAAACATTCATATGCACTATTTGGCCTAATTTGGCCATTTACACATATCCAAACATGCAAATAGGATTGGTTTCAATTAAATATGCACTTCACTTCTAATTCCAATCCACTAAATGCATACCAATCATCGAGGCACTAAACAATTCACACACAATCTGCATCATTCATCTCTCACAATTATATACAAGACCTGTCTATAGCAATTCATCATCCATACCTACTATTGGCTCCATGCCAATATTCATCAAATTCATGAAAATCAACATTGCTCACTACTTATCACAATCATTCATATTATAAAGTTAATCCAACACACACAAGAAACATGTAAGCATAACATACATAAAACACAATACACATTGTACACATCATTTCATTCATAATTTCCTCTGCTTCTTGGCAACAATCCTCCGCTTGGCGCACCTCCGTGGCTTTGACCTCTTCCCTGTCATTGGTTACTAAATTAAAAGAAAACCACAGCAAGGGTGAGTGTTTGGTATCATAATTAATCTAGAACGGTAATTAAATAACAAGATACATGTTTACTGACTCTACATTATGCAATTAGTCTCACCTTTTATCATCAACCTATACTTACCAATTATAAACTCTATTCAAAATCATTATCCTTAAAATGCAATTCATAACCAATAAATATAATAGAGCACATCCACATAATCACACAACGCCAATAAATTTCATCAATTATCACCACTACTCTCACATAAAATTGACGCCTAGTATCCGGATACTAAAGGATCGGCCTTCAGCTGGGGGTCCTACTTGACACCCCGTGAACCCTGCTTGGTCCACCGAGTCCTACTTGACTCTCCACCTCCATCACTAGGTCCTACTTGACCACTGGGTAGCTCAACTGAGCACAAAAACCACAGGAGCTAGAAAATGAGGGCCTATACATACCGTCGACCATCCCACACCATATAATCATACATATACATCACATTCCCCATATCATATATCATGTGGCCATTAACAACAAATCATACTCATCATATGGGCGACCTACTTGTCAAGCCCGCCATCTCGACGCCATTATACACATCAATTTATCACAATGTAAAACACTTTAATCTCATAATCACCATAAACTAATTACACTTCATATTCACACATACATACACATACAATTATCATTCAATAACTATTCTTATTATTCTAACGTCTGATTAAATAATTCAATTCCATCATACGTACCTATTCTAATTAATTACAACCCGAACACCCCCTTACCTTGATTCCAAGCTTTGACAATTTGTTCTTGATGTCGGGTGCGTCCTCTAGATGCTTGGTTCAAGGTCCTACTTCTGAATCCAGCACCCGCTTCACCACTCGATCCTCCGACGTTCGTTTCGCTACCTACGGAGGTTGAAATACAAAACCCATTAACGTTATACTACTCTCATCGTTCTAAATACCGTTTTCAAACTCACATGCACTAGAGGAGTAGAAAACAGAAGTTCCTCCCTCCATGCAAGGCCATCAGCTAGAGAGAGAAAGTGAAGAGGGAGAAAGATAACTCAATTTGATGGGTCCATAATGCTCACCTCGAAGTCACGATTCCAGAAATGTAGTTACTTCAAAGTTTCGACGTTGAACAGACCTTCCCTTAGAGCATGCAAGCTCACGGCAATGTGAGGGAGAAGAAGAAGAAGATGTTGGCGTGAAATGAGGAAGAAGAAGATGAAATTTGTTATTATTTAAGATCCAAGGGTAAAATGGTCATTTCCCTATTTCTTTTATAATTTCTTTGAAAGTCTTAATTAAACTTTTACCTTTTACCTCCATTGGTAACTTCTAAATTTACCTTCTTCCAATTACTCTTCATTTAACCTTTTGTAATTAGTCAATCAAATAAATTTATTTATTTCCATAATATTTAATTATTTATAATTGCATTTATATTAATAATAATCCCTAAAAATATCAATTAAATCTCTAAAAAAATTATTAATATTTTCCGCCAATCAAAATTTTACTAGAATATTAGGGATGTTACATCTACCCCCCCTAAAAAGGGATTTCGCCCCCAAAATCAACGTACCTTATTGGAAAAGATCGGGGTATAACCGCCTCATGTCTGATTCCAATTCCCATGTATAGGTTATTCCATTTAGATTTTGCCACTTCACTTTTACCAATGGTACTTCCTTATTTCTTAACCGTTTAGTCTGGTATTCTTCAATGCAGATAGGTGCAACTTCTACCGTCAAGTCCTCCTTTAACTTGATAGAATCTTCCGGCACAATCATGGAATCACAAGGAATATACGCTTGAAGTTGTGACACATGAAACACATTGTGGATACTAGTCAACGATTGGGGAAGATTCAATCGGTAAGCGACACCACCAATCCTCTCCAAAATCTGATATGGCCTAATGTATCTCGGGTTAAGCTTATGACTCTTCAGTATCCAACCTACACTTTTGGTAGGTGAAACCTTCAGGAAAACCCAATCTCCCACCTGAAACTCAAGTGGCCTATGACGATTGTCATAGTAACTTTTCTGTCAATCCTGGGCAATCTTTTTTTTCTCTCGAATCAAGGCAACCTGTTGATTCATTTCTTGGATTAATTCGGGTCCCAAATGGATAGCATCACCATTTTCATTCCAACATAAAGGTGTACGACACCTTCTACCATACAAAGCTTCATATGGAGCCATACCAATACTACTATAATAGCTGTTGTTATAAGCGAATTCCACCAATGGCAAGTATCTTTCCCATGAGCCACCTTGCTCCAATACACAGGCTCTAAGCATATCCTCTAAAGTCTGGATTGTACGCTTAAATTGGCCATCAGTTTGAGGATGATAGGTCGAACTTAATCTCAGTTCAGTACCTAATTCCTGTTGTAAACTTCCCCAGAATCTGGAAGTAAATCGGGGATCGCGGTCTGAAATAATACTTGAAGGCACACCATGAAAACTTACTATTTCATTAATGTACAACCTAGCCAATCGGTCCAATGACCATTTCATGTTCATAACCAAGAAGTGAGCGCTCTTGGTCAATCTATCCACAATTACCCATATTGCATTACATCCAGAATAGGTCTGAGGTAACCCAGATACAAAATACATCGCGATACTCTCCCACTTCCAAATTGGAATCTCAGGTGGCTGAAGCAATCGAGGAGGTCTCTGGTGTTTAACCTTACACTTCTGGCACACCACACAAGATCTCACATATTCAATTATTGCTTTCTTCATCCCCGGCCACCAAAATTCTTTCCTCAAATCATGGTACATTTTTGTAACACCGGGATGAATGCTTAAAGAGCTTTTATGTGCCTCAGATAACACCAACAGCCTAAAATCGCCCATAGCAGGCACAACTACACGATTTCTGAACCACCAAATACCATCATATCCTCTGGTCAGATTCATCTCCTTGCCCCCAGCTTGGACATCAAGGAGCTTCAACAACTCTTCATCAGATTCCTGGGTCACCGCTACGGATTCTAGAAATTCATTTGAGATTTTCAGCATTCCAACAACCATTTGATTCGGAGCTTGCGTGATAACTCCAACATTCAGATCACGAAAATCCTCTAGTAGTTCCTGTTCTTTCCCCATCAAAAAGGCTGCATGTAGGACTTTCCTGCTCAAAGCATCAGCAATAATATTTACTTTGCCAGGGTGATATCTCAGATCAAAATCATAATCCTTCAGATACTCAACCCATCGCCTTTGTCTCATGTTTAATTCCTTCTGATCAAATAAGTATTTCAAGCTCTTGTGGTCACTAAATACCACGAAGCGAGAACCATACAAATAATGACGCCAGATCTTTAACGCAAACACCACCGCCGCAAGCTCAAGATCATGAGTAGGGTAATTTTGCTCATGCGGACTTAATTGCCTTGAGGCATAGGCAATCACCCTGTCATCTTGCATCAGCACACATCCTAAACCAAACTTAGATGCATCACAATACACCATAAATTCTTTCGTCACATCTGGTAGTGCAAGCACAGGTGCAGTAGTCAAACACCGCTTCAGAGTTTGAAAACTCAATTCACACTTTTCCATCCACACGAATGGATTCTCCTTTCTCGTCAATTGAGTCAAAGGAAGCGCAATATTAGAAAACCTTTCAATAAAGTGACGATAATAATCAGCCAATCCAAGGAAACTCCTAATTTCAGTCACCGATTTAGGCCTCTCCCAAGCCATAACTGCTTCAATCTTGGATGGATCAACAGATACGCCATCCCAAGAAATCACATATCCCAAGAATTGTACACTTCCTTCCCAGAAATCACATTTAGATAACTTAGCATATAGCCTTTTCTCACGTAATATCTACAAAACAACTTGAAGATGTTGTGCATGCTCCTCAATCGACTTCGAATACACCAATATATCATCGATGAACACTAACACAAATTGATCCAAGTATGGTTGAAAGATCCGGTTCATGTAATCCATAAAGATAGCAGGAGCATTTATCACTCCAAAAGGTATTAGAACATACTCAAAATGTCCATATCGAGTCTGGAACACCGTCTTTGAAATATCTTTCGGCTTCACTCTTATTTGATGATATCCAGACCTCAAGTCAATCTTGGAAAATACCACAGCGCCTCACAACTGATCCAATAAATCATCGATTCGAGGCAAAGGATATTTATTCTTAACATTCAATTTATTCAACTGTCGATAATCAATACACATTCTCATGCTGTCATCTTTCTTTTTCACCAATAATACCGGAGCGCCCCACGGTGATGCACTCGGTCGAATAAACCCCTTATCCAGCAACTCATTGACCTATTTCTTAACCTCTGCCAACTCTACCAAAGACATCCTATAAGGTGCACGGGACACAGGTTCGGCCCCGGGAATCAAATCAATGGCAAAATCAATCTCCCGATTGGGAGGCAATCTTGGAATCTCTTCAGGAAATACATCAGGAAAATCACACACCACCGGAATATCACTAGTCATGAGATTATACCACCCTTCCAAAGTAAATAGAATAACATAAGTTGCGGAGACATCACTCACCACATTCTTTGTGTCAAGTTCTTGGGAGAAGATAATAGTCTTTTGGTAACAGTCCACCATAACATGGTTAGCAGCCAACCAATCGAGACCTAGAATAATGTCTAAGTTTTTTAATGGCGTACAAATTAGATTCACCAAAAAGGTATGATCTTCAACTTGCATTGGCAATTCCCTACACATAGTGGTTGCACGGAAAGTGGAGCCAGTAGGAGTGGAGACACTAATAGCATTCTCTATTAATACCACCGGTAGATCAAGCCGTTGTACACAACTTTCAGAGATAAAAGAATGTGTAGCACCAGAATCATAAATTACATTTACCAGATAGCCATGAATAATACACTTACCCTGCACCAAGTTGTCAATTCTTGCTACTTCAAAAGCATCAAAGGCAAATACTCGCCCAGCCATAACATTTTAAGCACCACTGGATTGAGCATCAGGCCTCCTCGAGTGTTGGCCTCCTCGACCAACACCATTTCTACCTCCCCGTTGAAAATTAGCACCACGAGTCATAGAAGTATTATCCCGATTACCGTGTCCATCCTGTTGCTGCCTCTGTGGGCAATCCGGCCTAAGGTGCCCCGGTTGTCCATATTGGAAACAAACAATTTGACTAGCCAGACAATGTTTCGCTATATGGCCCTCCTGGCCACAATTATAGCATGCACGGCCACCTGAATGACTACTAGAACGGCCAGTAGAACCACAGCCGGAAGAGGAAGAAGATGCAGCGAAAGACTTACCACCACGAAAGAACTGACCCATCTTTTTAAAGTTGAATCCTCTTGCCTTCAACGGTTTCTTGTCCTTTGGTTGAAATGTTCTTTGTAATTGTACTTCTTCAGTCAATCTAGCTTTATTCACCAAACTGGGATAATCTCAAATTTCCATAGGCACAATCACACTGTGAAGTTCAGTTCGTAATCCAGCTTCATACTTAGCACATTTACTGCCTTTAGTTCCTTCCAAAGAGAAAGGATGATAGATTGACTGAAGTCATCAAACTTGGTAGTATACTCAGCCACTGACATTCTACCTTGTTCTAGCCTCAGAAACTCCATCTCCTTATGAATTTTGTAATTGTCTAGAAAGTATTTGATGAGAAACCTCTTACGAAAGTTTACCCACACCAACGGTTCACTTGCTACATTCATTTACACTTTGGTCCTAGACCACTATACCCTAGCCTCATCTTTCAGCTGGTAAGTCGTAAATTGCACTTTCTGCTCCTCCGAACACTCAACATATTCAAAAGCTTGTTCAATTTCTCGTATCCAAACGTGTGCTCCATCATAGTCATGCCCTCCTTTATAAGCAGTGGATTCCTTTTCAGGAATTTGTCAAGAGTTGGGCCGGATTCAGTCATACTCATCATTTGGGAAAATTTTGAGAAGAAGTAATCTCCTCCACCAGAACTAGTTCCCTCAGCCATAAAGTAATTCTACAATAACCAAACACATCACCATTAATAACCAATGATCTACCACGGAGTAGGATAGTTACCTCATACACATATAAAACACAACGCCGCCGGAGTGCCAAAGGAATGATGCCAAGCTATCCTACCAATCAACACAAATAACCACAAGCACATTGTAATAGAGTGTAAAAACAGTCCAATATAGGACTCACATAATTCACTGGATTCACCCATGTACCCGGCTCTGGAAAGAACCGCTCTGATACCACCTATAACGACCTTCGTCATTTTACATTTATTTATATCCGTTTAATTAATTTTCACAATAAATTTTTCACGTTTAATAATAATTAATTAAGTCCTAATTCAAAATAACATTTATTTTCACTAAATATAATAAACAGTAATAAATCAAATAAAAAAAAGAAATTAGTTAAACGAGAAAAATGGAATCAGGGACTACTCGCTTGAGCGAGGCCCGGATTCACTTAAGCGAGATCAGGAACTGTCGCTTGAGCGAGTCACGAATGCGCTTGAGCGAGAGGGTTCCTATGCATCAGGTCTTTATTTCGCTTGAGCGAGATTTTCTTGCTTAAGCGAAATTAGTCCAGTAGCTCTGCCATTACCACTCGTTTAAGCGGCCTTATTCCCGCTCAGGCGAGATTACTCTAGTACCTAAACATCCCTTATTCGCTTGAGCGAGTTACATTCGGTTAAGCGAATTAAACCCAGAATCTATTCCTATGGCCCTCGCTCGAGCGAGGCTTAACTCGCCTGGACTAAAATCCTCCAGTAACCATTTTCATCTGACACATGCACATCTCGCTTGAGCGAGAGTCATACCCGCTTGAGCAAGATTTGGCCAGAGGCCATATCACTGACACAGAGTACTCTCGCTTGAGCGAGAATTCTCCTCGCTTGAGAGAATTATGCAGTACATGCATGGAAACTTAAAGTTTTTACACCAATTAGCATGCCTAAACATTCATATGCACTATTTGGCCTAATTTGGCCATTTACACATATCCAAACATGCAAATAAGATTGGTTTCAATTAAATATGCACTTCACTTCTAATTCCAATCCACTAAATACATACCAATCATCGAGGCACTAAACAATTCACATAATCTGCATCATTCATCTCTCACAATTATATACAAGACCTGTCTATAGCAATTCATCATCCATACCAACTATTGGCTCCATGCCAATATACATCAAATTCATGAAAATTAACATTGCTCACTACTTATCACAATCATTCATATTATAAAGTTAATCCAACACACACAAGAAACATGTAAGCATAACATACATAAAACACAATACACATTGTACACATCCTTTCATTCATAATTTCCTCTACTTCTTGGCATCAATCCTTCGCTAGGCGCACCTCCGGGGCTTTGACCTCTTCCCTGTCACTGGTTACTAAATTAAAAGAAAACCACAACAAGGGTGAGTGTTTGGTATCATAATTAATCTAGAACGGTAATTAAATAACAAGATACATGTTTACTGACTCTACATTATGCAATTAGTCTCGCCTTTTATCATCAACCTATACTTACCAATTATAAACTCTATTCAAAATCATTATCCTTTAAATGTAATTCATAACCAACAAATATAATAGAGCACATGCACATAATCACACAATGCCAATAAATTTCATCAATTATCACCATTACTCTCACGTAAAATCGACGCCTAGTATCCGGATACTAAAGGATCGGCCTTCCGCTGGGGGTCCCACTTGACACCCCGTGAACCCTGCTTGGTCCACCGAGTCCTACTCGACTCTCCACCTCCACCACTGGGTCCTACTTGACCACTGGGTAGCTCAACTGGGTACAAAAACCACGGGAGCCAGAAAACAAGGGGCTATACATATCGTCGGCCGTCCCACACCACATAATCATACATATACATCACATTCCCCATATCATATATCATGTGGCCATTAACAACAAATCATACTCATCATATAGATGACCTACTTGTTAAGCCCGCCATCTCGACGCCAATATACATATCAATTTATCACAATGTAAAACACTTTAATCTCATAATCACCATAAACTAATTACACTTCACATTCACATATACATATACATACAATTATCATTTAATAATTATTCTCATTATTCTAACGTCTGATTAAATAATTCAATTCTGTCATACGTACCTATTCTAATTAATTACAACCCGAACACCCCCTTACCTCGATTCCAAGCTTCGACGATTTGTTCTTGATATCGGTTGCATCCTCTAGATGCTTGGTTCAAGGTCCTACTTCCGAATCCAATACCCGCTTCACCACTCGATCCTCCGATGTTCGTTTCGCTACCTACGGAGGTCGAAATGCAAAACCCATTAACGTTATACTACTCTCATCCTTCTAAATACCATTTTCAAACTCACATGCACTAGAGGAGTAGAAAACAGAAGTTCCTCCCTCCATGCAAGGTCAACTAGAGAGAGAAAGTGAAAAGGGAGAAAGATAACTCAATTTGATGGGTCCATAACGCTCACCTCGAAGTCACGATTCCAGAAATATAGTTACTTCGAAGTTTTGACGTTGAACGGAGCTTCCCTTGGAGCATGCAAGCTCACGGCAATGTGAGGGAAAAGAAGAAGAAGAAGATGTTGGCGTGAAATGAGGAAGAAGATGAAATTTGTTATTATTTAAGATCCAAGGGTGAAATGGTCATTTCCCTATTTCTTTTATAATTTCTTTGAAAGTCTTAATTAAACTTTTACCTTTTACCTCCATTGGTAACTTCTAAATTGACCTCCTTCCGATTACTCTTCATTTAACCTTTTGTAATTAGTCAATCAAATAAATTTATTTATTTCCATAATATTTAATTATTTATAATTGCATTTATATTAATAATAATCCCTAAAAATATCAATTAAATCTCTAAAATAGTTATTAATATTTTCCGCCAATCAAAATTTTACTAGAATATTAGGGATATTACAAGCTACCAAGGACCAACAACCGGCCGAGGAGGACCTTGAGACTTGTCAACAACTGGCGACGTAGTAGGAGATGATCAACTAGATGATGGCAGCGCTTGGCCCTACCTTTTCCTCCTCAACTTCCTAGTCGCCTCATCACCACCATAGGATACCCCTCCACCATGATCATGTTACCCATATGTTGACATTTATTTTTATTATATGATTGTATAGACTTTTAGATAAATTTTGTTTGCACTTTATCTCATGTTTGGTATTTCTCAGTATCCATTTATGTCATTTTCTTTTTCATGTGAATTTGTCAATTTAATATTATTAATGTATTACTAAAAATTCAATAAATAAAAACCCTAAATTACAATAATAACTAGAAATATAATTTAATATAAAAATATTTAATATTTAGCCAATGTAATTAAAATATAATTTATTCAAAATATATAATAATCTTTCAAACAAGGCCCACCCAGACATTAGTGACAGAACAAGATGGTTGCTAATACGTTCACATGTAGCGACGGAGACTCTAGTCGCTAATAGGTTGTCACTTAGCATGGCAATAACCGTTGCTAATATGTTCTCATGTAGCGATAAAGTCTATGGCGCTAACAGGTTCTCACAGAGCAACGGTTGCAGTTGTCACTAATATGTTCTCATGTAGTGACGGAGTCCATGGTCGCTAATAGGTTGTCACCTAGCGACCGCTACTGTAGTCACTAATATGTTCATGTAGCGATGGTGTCTATGGTTGCTAATAGGTTGTTACTTAGCGACGACGTCTTTGGTCACAAATATGGTGTTAGGTAGTGACGGCGCTATCGTCATTAAAGGATTCCTAATTAGCGGCGGCGTTGTTTGGTCACTAACTCAGCATCACTGTAACATCCTAATTTTTATATAAATGCCCAAATAAGGGAAATAAATGACAACTATTTATATATGGAAAGATTTATGCCCCAAAATATTGAAATAAATTAATTTGAGCTTATTATGATTTTTCATAAATTACTAGGCTTCATGAGCAAAAATTTATACCCGGTAAAAATATGGGTGTCAGACCAAGTATCTCTGATTGAGATATTGTTGGTCAGGGCTATAGATAATATTATTGGGAATCTGAATATGTATTCAGAATAATTTTTAGAATGAGTATTGAGCTCGAACAGAGATCCTGTTTGTTATAAAACGGAGAAATTTAAGTGATGGGTGTAAAACTTAAATGAAAACCTCACCATTTCACTCTTATTTTCTCGTGGCCTCTCTCCCTTGGAAAGATACACTTCACTCTTCTTTCTCTTCAAAACTCCCTCATTCATCTTTATCTTCTTCCTCTCTAAAAAAAACCTAGACCAAGTAGAGCCCTTCCTCTCTCAATTTTCATTTTCTTCATTGGGCAAGGAGAAGACTATAGAAGCTTGAAGTTCCCCCCATCCTTCTCTATTTTCATCACCCCCTTTCCCCCATTGGTTCCCATTTTCATTTCTTGGTTGAGGTAAGTTCCTCATCTTTTTTTTTATTATGCTTAGACCCTAGGTTATGAGTTATTGAGGCTTGGGAGAGTATTTAATGTATGTGGGTATTGAATGAGAGATTTAAATATGAAAACCTAAGGTGAGGTGAAAGAAATATGGACTTTTATGAGCATTAATTAGGGAACACGACAATGGTGTTGGTGGATGATGAATATTGATGTGTATTAATGATATGGTTGGGTTTTTAATAAAACCCTAACCTATGATTTTGGGGGAAATGTGTAATGTGAATGGGAAAGGCATTAAATGATGATGAGAATGTCATTAATGATGAGAGATTGCAATAGATGATGATTTATAGTGGTGGTTGGGGACCATTAATAAGAAAAACCCACTTATGTTGACTTAAGGGAAGGAATTCCCGAAGCCTAATGAGGTAAATGAATGAGGCCTACAAATAATTTCTACATGATGAGAATCATGTATATATATTGATAATGATGTTTGGATGAATGATTGATGTAGTCCTATAATTGATTGGTGTAGGACTTGATAACATCTGTGAGGCGGGAACATCAAACCCAGAAGTCTACTTCTCTTGAGGTAGGAGAGGAGTGTATTTTCTAAATGAATGATGTCTTGTGTGATGATAATGTATGTATTGATGCATGATGGTATGTACTTTATTGGTCGGTTGTTGTGTTTCATGAATATGACATGAAATAAGGATTTAACCTTGTGATGAGCAATTGTGAAAATGATACCATGATGAGGTTATGAATGATAGAGTATGGTGATGATACATTATTCACTATCTATGTGTGGGTTGACTTGATAAAATACTTGGATTGAATAGTTTTAATGATTTTGAATAATGTGCATTTGGAGGATTGATATATATATATATATGTGTGTGTGTGTGTGTGTGTAAGTGATTGAAAGACACTAGCTATGAGAATGAATATGAATCTACCCTAGATGAGAGGGGGAAATATTCCTTATGAAGTCAAAGCATGCATGAGCATTATTGCATATATATAGCATGGCATGCATAAGCATAGTTGGGATGTAAATAACCTTGCGGGGTTCCACGAAGGGAGTACCCCTTGCGAGGCTGGAAACTGATGTGATGACATTTGTGATGTAAATAACCTTGTGGGGTTCCACGAAGGGAGTACCCCTTGCGAGGCAGGAAACCGATATGATGACATTCATGATGTAAATAACCTTGCGGCGCTCCACGAAGGGAGTACCCGACGTGACGACGATATGAAATTTGTGAAATGAATGACCTTGCGGGGTCCCATAAAGGGAGTACCCCTTGCGAGGTGGAAAACCGATGTGATGATAATTAATATAAGTGGTTGTGATCACTGTTGGAATGAAATCAGATCCGAGCATATACATCCTTAAACACCAACATGTGCATTAGCCATAGAAGCATGGCATTGAGCGATACCCTATTGAGGAAGTTATGTGAGGTATATGTGGAATCCTCTTTGGACACTAAATATAATTGTGTTATTGGTTTGGTGTGGCCTTTATGAAATTTTATGAAATGACAATGAGCGTGTTAGTGTCATAAATAAATAATATGGTTAAATTGATATGTTCTTGATGAAGGATTTGTTATTTATGAATATGTAAATGGACATATGTTCAAGGAATTGGGTGATTGATCGATTTTAGTGTGATTTGAACTCCTTTTTGGGAGAAGATGTTAATTTGTATTCATATGTATATTATCATAAATTGTTGGATTTTTCATCATTGAGAAAGTATACTCACTCTCCATGTGGTCTATCTTTTTAGCTCTTGTGCTGTAGGGCTTGACTATAGAGCCCATGTGTGGTGGAATTATATGAAGGAAGTCATTTTGGGTAAAGATGCCTTGGCCGGCAATGTTTGATTTTATGGCTTATATGTATTTTTGTGTAATTTAAATGCAAGATGGATACTTTGTATAGCCATGGATTAATGTGAGTAACTAGTAAGGATGATAAATAGACGAATGATGATTTTGGAGGTCATGTAGGAAAATGAGACCCTTGTGTTTATGCCTCATTTTCATTGGTGACCTTGACAATGGTTGGATAATGAAAATGATGTGTTATATTGTTAGGACTGATGAATGAATGGATGTTTATCTAGATTTTGTGTTTTATAAAGCATACAATATGATAAACTCGATTTTGATGTGATTAATGAATTAAAATGGGAATTGTTGAATATGATACTTGAAACAAGTTCTAAGTGCTTAATGGGATGTATGTGATACATTAAACTTGTTCAATTTTGCTTGGGATGGATTCTCATATGTTAAGTTGTGAAATTCATATGTTTTCTGCATATGTACTGATAATCTCGATCAAGCAAGATGGATTCTCGCTTGAGCGAGAATCCCCAATATCAGTCATAGGGCCCATGACCCATTCTCGCTCAAGCGAGAGTGGTTCTCACTCAAGCGAGATGCCCCTGCTCTTGGCGTATGCATTCTGGACGTTTCTCACTCGAGCGGGTTCACCTTCGCTCAAGCGAGAGTAGGGTATAATTGCTACTGGATGAAATTCGCTTAGGCGAGCTGGTATCTCACTCAAGCGAGATTGCTTATGTATCAAGTATTAGCTACTGGAAGAAATTCGCTCAGGCGGGCCTGGCCTCGCTCTAGCGATATAAGGGCAGTGAGGTTCTGTCCCTTTTTCGCTCAAGCGAGCTTGCCTCGCTCAAGCGAGTGAGCATGCCTTCGATTCTGGAGCTTTTTCGCTCACGCTCGCTGGTCTCGCCCAAGCGACCCATGTAGGTCTCGCTCAAGCGAGACAGGGTCTCGCTCAAACGAGTTACCCTATATCCAGTTTCTTCATTTCACTTCTTTTATTCAATTTTCTTGCTTGTTTTGGAACCTATATATCATAGGAATGATATTATTACTGTGAACAAGGTTTTAGAAACTGGACTGGTGATCAAACCAGTGAAGGTACTAGTTTAAGGTTTATTGGTTTAACCGTGTTGAACCGTAGTCGAACCGGTTATAATAAAATATATATTTTTGATATAATATAATATATTTCTTGATATATTAACAATAAATTATATAAAAATTAGGTTAACTAAGGATCATATTACATGTTTTATAGGATTAGAAAATTATAATAAATAAAAATAATATATAAATATTATATATAAGTTTTTATTTATTTAATAATATTTTTTTAATAGATTTTTTAAAGATATAACCAAAAAATAAAAAATAAAAAATTTTAAACCCTGGTCGGTTCAACCAGTTTTCAACCAGTTTTGACCATTTCTTGACCGGTTTTGACTAGTTCTTGACCGGTTCTTAAATGTTTGGTTTTTTTCTTATCTGGACCGATACCCTGACCGGTTCCCGGTCCAACCGGTTGAACCTGCTGGTCCGGTCCGATTTTTAGAACCATGACTGTGAAATCCCATTTCTAATGTTCAATAAATTGATGAAGTATCTTTCATCATGTACATATTTTGATAACTCTTAAATTTAATTATATCTTCCGCTTTTCCCTTGTGATGATCTTGAGTTCGATCGTCCAAGGAGCACTCTAATACCTTCTCATATCTTCATATATGAGATAGGTTATTAATGATCCAGGGTAATCACTCAACGCTTTATACATCATGTTTCTCCTACTTATAAATATTTTTTTAAAATTGTGAAAAATTTACCCCTATTTTCGGGGTGTTACAATCACCAGCAATGGAATAAGTGACCACCCAAAGGACCAGCTCAGCGACAGTCGTACGCTATAGAAAACTTTGTGACGGGGTGTTGTTGTCATTGCTTTTCAATCAACGACGAGCTCTGTAGCGACGACATGTATCCTGCCAAAATACTGTCGCTAATAGTGTTAGCGACAGAATTCGAGTGGTTTAGCGACGGGTTTTTTCCATCACTTTTTGGTATTTTTTTAGTAGTGGATGTTACGCCCCCTTTGTGACAAATGTTAAGTAACATCCGCTTCATGATAGACACGATTTAGTGTTCACTTGGCTGATGTTAATCTTATGTGAAAAATGGCAAACGCTAAGTAGCATCTACTTCATGGAAAACACTATTTAAGGTCACTTTGGGCAACACTAATTTTAGTGAAAAGGGGAGGCTAATTTTTGGTATTTTTTTTCGACGACTTCTTTATTTCTATTGTCTTGTTTCTTCTTTGTTGTCTCTTAGCTCCATTTAACAAAAGAAAAAAAAAATTACACTTCTACACATATGTGTATTATTTCACTTATCACAAAACTCTATTTTTTTCACAAGACTTATGTTAAAACTTAATATTTTAAAAAAAATTTATAGATTTTTTAAAAAAATTTAATAAAATTATATACATTTATACGACTAATTTAAGTCATCCGCTGGCCGCTGTTCGATTCGCATCCTCTTGTTTTCTCTTCAACCAAATTAAATAGTATGTAATATTTTTAATTAATCAAGCCTACTTATAAGACAACAATATGAAAAAAAAACCATATTTTTGCTTTCCAAAAGAAACGAGTAGCTACAGTTATTAATTATAACATTTATGTTTGTTCATTTATATTTTTCTTTTATATTTTTCAATTGTATTATTTTGTAATTAATGTATCTTTTATAAGCTTTGATTTGACCAACAAATAAGACTCGGAAAGTTGAGATATTATTTATTACTAATAAAATAATAGAATTAAATAAGAATATTTTAGTTCATATCAACTCATATAACTTCACATTTAATATTTTTTAATCTTTATGAAAAAGATTAGTGTAATAATAATTCTAAGACGAAAAAAATAATATTTATCTGACACATCATTTGAGACACAATCAATCTTTACTAAACTAACATAATAGGAAAAGTCTAACCAACCCAAACTTAAAAACTCCAACAAAGAATCAATCATGCCCTAACGCATAGGTGCCCAAGGCATGGTTCGCCTGGAGCATTTATAGGTGGCTCGAGTACGGATTAACTGGATTGATATTAAAATTGAAATGGATTGAGCCAAAGCATATTAAAACAAATCATATTTAAATTGGTCGAGGCATGTGTGGATTAAACTAAGGTAGATGTGAATCGGACCGATTAAGGTTTGCATGCAAACTCCTCCAACCCGAAGAAGTGGGGAACAATGTTAAAACTAGTATTTGATTGTGATTTTTTATAGTTTTATATTAATTAGTCTTTTATCATTTAATTTTTTTTAGTTCTTTTGATTACTTTATTATTATAATATGGTTTAAACTAGTTTTTTTATTATTATTTAGACTTTATACCGAAGGAAACATTTAAAATTCATGAAATGTTGACAACGTCAAATGCGTATTATAGCTTCTATACAATTTCAAAAAATGACATGGATGGACTTGAATTTTGAATGTTAAAGCTTCTTTTCTTTTCGTTTTTTTTATGAAAAAGCTTATTTTTATTCAAGTAATATTTTCTCTACTCTAATTAATTTACCTTCATTGGTTTCCTAAGGTTTCTTAAACAGTAGAAAAATCTAGCATAGTAGAATTGCATTTTATCACTATATATGTCAGTTTCATTGTACAGTTAATGTATCTAATATACCCACTCATTTTTAAAAGATAGAAGAGCACATTGAACTTTATTCTAAAAAGTGGAAGAACAAAACAAAAAATTTAAAGGATAAGAGACTGAAACACTAAGAAGAAACATTTAAAAGATAATTAAAATAAATTTGTAAAATGAAATAAAGTTTGATCAATAATATTATTAGTAGTTAATTATTATCTTTATAAATTATTCAAGATATCTTTCAATTCTATTCTTTTGATTACGATAAGAAGAAAATACTTGATATTTCTAAAAAGTACGAATGAGTAGATGAAAGTGAATTAATCTTTAATATGTTGAATGTGTGGCGTTCAGCTTGTGAAATATGCTATACAGAGAATAATGCAATCTTTTTATAATAATACATAAGTTTTTTTAAAAAAGAAAGAGTCTTATATTATTATGAAATTAATATGATTATTATTTAGCTTCTTTTTTACCAAATCAGTTTTACAAGGTCTCATTATCCAAGAGAACAATCCACTCGCGACCAAAACAAGGAGCTGAAACTTTGGATAAAGAGCAAAATTCAGACTAATTGAAGGAAGACAGTTTCTGTTGGCAATGAATGAATGAAGAAGACATGCATGCAAGCAACCTAATAAAATAAGTCGATCAATGAACAATTTAAAGAATGAATTCCATTAATTTTTAATTTGTCCAAAACCAAAACTGATAAAAGAATTGAAACGTGGATTTGAAGAAGAATTAAAAGAATATAGTAATTTAATTGACAAAGGTGCAACGTTTTCTGATCTCGCCGTCGGAGCCAGTTAGGACTTCGATAGAACCCATGTGAACCATTGCGTCTGCGAACCTGGTAGGCCAATTCGCAGCACCATAATTAGCATTGGTGAGCACCATTTGCCTTGTGGAATCAGTGGTGAGCAAGGTCTGATCGGAATTCAACAAGCCACGGTGGTTGATGAGTCCATCGTAGTAGTTGTTGTCCAAACGAATGGGAGTGGAAGTTTCGAGAGGCACAGTGGGGTCGGTGTTGGTGGGTGGTGGAGGACAGCTAGTTTTCAACATTTGAGCATATGAAGGGTCCATTGAGGGGTCTTGTGTGAAAGTGTCATTGAAAGAGTATAAGCGTTTAGTGAACGAGGAACAGTGTGAGACACCTATGGAATGTGCTCCTGAAAGTGTCACCATTTCATCAGCTGACAAACCCTTTCTTCCGAAATTGCTAACTATTTGGTTGGCATTCAGTGTCGGCGCTGGAACATTCTGTGGCACTTCGTCTCCGATTGATACGCGACCGTCTCTGCGTCCTGATGGAACATCGTAGTTTATGCCACCCACTTTGAGGGCGCTGTCTCGTGCTGCGAATGCAAGAATGTCAGCACACGACACCGTTTGAGGACATAATTGGGTCTTGACATCCTCAATCACCTCGAAGCCACGTAAGCTTGGGTTGTTCACGAAGTTGTCTCTCTCAGCAGTTGGGCTGCCTGGTGTGGTTGCCAGTAACACAGAACCATCACACCCCTGTATCATCAATTCATGCAATGCATGTTTAATTTTATGTTGTTGTAATCAAGGAACAAGTTGGAAATATAATTAATAACTGCTTACCCTGACAAAACAATCGTGGAAATGCATTCTAATGAGACCACCGGCAATGCCAGGGTTGGCTGAAATTGCTTTGTTAACAGTGTCCCTCACTATTGCCTCAGCAGATGGACATGTGATGCTATAGAAACCCACTTGCAGAGATGCTGATGAGGGCGATGATGAAATTGACAACATCAGAAGAATCACGAGCATGTGATGAAGACTTGGATTAATTTCCATCGTTGGTACTATATACTGAGTAAGTATGGACTTTAGTACAGTGTATATGTTAGTGTGTGCGCGCTTTAATGAAAGGACAAGAGAGTGGTGTGTATATAGAAGGAGAAATAGTGTATGTATGTTGTTGGGTAGGGAAGGAGGAGGGAGAAGTATTTATAGGAGTTTAATTAACCATATCGCTTGTAGTTGTGGACAGCAATAATGAAAGATATTTGGTTGAACTTGTCTGTCTATGAATACTTCATTCTGCCTCTTTAGAAATCTTCAAACCTCTTTCTTCTTTTTATTATTATAGATTATAATTAATGATTAACGAGTGTTGATTAGGAAGCACAGAAGGTGATGACTAAGTAGCCGATGTCAATTTCCTATATTCTTTGGTGGATGCATATATGATTTAATGCATAATGAAATTTCTTTGCAATTAAAAGACCCAAACCACTGCGTTGCTACAAATCAATTTTCAACTGACAAAAACAATAGACTAGTTCCGGCACGCATGCGTGTCGCTAGATGCGATATTTATTTCAAAGGAGAGGATTGCCAAGTTTCCTTTTTTCTTAACTCATTTAATACTCCCCAGTACTAATTGTTATACGGTAACTTCTAATCAAATCAAGTAATTTAAATATAATATAGTCATTGTATTTTATAACAATTGATTTTAGGAGGAATTTAAGTAATTTTAATTTTAAAAAATTATTTTAACGGTAACAATCGTTATAGGTATTGATATTCTACCAGTAATGCACGTATTTAGAAAATAATCAAAATCATATGCATACTTTTTATTTGATATATATATTTTTGAAATCAGAGTGATGTGATGTGAGGAAATCTAACACCATATGCATCCTGGTACAATAAGTAACCACATCTGGGGTGGGTGGACTAACAAATAATAACCTAACCCTAAAGAATGAGCAAAATTTGCTAAAAAAATCAGCTACGATATTACCTCCTCTACAAGTATGTGTGTGTTTAACCTCTCTCACTCCTTATCCATTAGGATTCAAATTCGGCTTACCCAATCAACAAATGGATGCCTCTAGGTAACCCCTCTTGTGATCAAATCATTACCAAATGACTTATATATATGCATACTTTCTAGTTGACATTCTCTTACCGCAAAATATAAAATAAAACAAAATACAATAATATAAAAATATAAAAGTGGATAAGAAAAACTAAAAACTAAATATAAAAAATAAAGGAAGACAAATAGAGTAGCAAAGCTGGTTGATATTTCTATCTTTATATTTATAAAAGTAGATGAATGAGCCACTAAATTTTCCTTTGAAGTTAGAGGTTATTATTGCCATATATATGTGATCTAGTCTTGATACCGACTTATGGGTGGAAAGGACATTACCTAAAGCCGTTATGCAAGACCGACATCTCCCATAATAGTGAAATCTAATATTGACTTCCAACACCGTGCAAGAGACCCATGACCCAGTACTGGTTTAAGTCATTCTCTCAGAACCGGAAGGTCAGAGTTAACTTACGCAATTGTGTGTTGAGAAAACAGCCTGCAAAGTGACTGATAGGAAGGTACATTCATTAGGTAGCATCATTATTACGTGTCAACCTTTCTACAATGATCATAATCAAGCTGACATTTCGTACAATAAGCTCACTTACTCAAAACGACTCTTCCGCTACTTTAAGATATAAAAACTTACAAATCAACAATGAAAAGGTAGAACATTCTTACTACAACTTATACTCAAGCTCTCTGAATATTCCACTGACTTGAGTGTCGGAGTGTCTTTGTAAGTGGCACCCTATTTCGCCCTATAACGCAACGCGTAAGGTTGTTGACATTCGATCAAAGGAATATTCCAAGACTCTTATTTCCCCATTGGAATAGGAGATATAATACTAGATCTCCATTAGACCAATGTGAAATACATATAGAAAAGCATCGTTTGAGGGCTGGTTACCATGCCAGGTCTTGCACCCCGACCCAGACCAATTCAATATGTATCCTTATTCTCTACTCCAATTAAATAGGAAAAAAGTATAATTGAAAATAAGATTAGTGGTTGATTATTGTGTATTCAATTTATATTCAAATAACTTATTTTCTTTAATATGCATAATTGATCGTTTAATACTTATTGATGTCTAATGTCATTGATCTTTCGATGCATACAACTTATTGATGTCAAATCTCTTAGGATTGTCAGTTCTTCAATCGTGTTACAATTTTTTCTTGATGTTAGTTTTGTCAAATGTTAAATGTTTATCTTATGTTGATGTTTACTATTTGTTTTTGTGTTTACTTGTTGAAGTCTTGTTTTATGTTTACTTTGTTGAAGGCAAACAAAATCAAAGCCCTAAGGGTAAGAATACTATATTAGCAACTTTTGGAATGCTAATTCATTATACCTTATTCAAAGTGAGTAGTGACATGTGCAAAGCTAAAACTGACATACAAAGATCAACGTTTATGGAGGCTGGGGATACATAGAGAAGGTTAAGCAACGAAGAAAGCTTTAACTGACCCCTAAACTTCACCTTGGCCGTCTTGCACCGGTTCCCTACCTTTTTCACCCTCATCCTACACAAAAGGTTTGTGTAATATCCCATGTTTTTCGGAAAGGCTTGAATAATGATAAGTCATGGAATAAAATTGATTGATGTGAATTTCTTGTGTTTGCGGCTGTGGTCGGTGATGTGCTAATTGATTTTTAGTGTAAATATGGGTTTCGACTGATGTATTTATGAATTGTTTGAGGGTAAAAAAGCCTAAGTTCATGAGATAGTATGGTTAGAGAATGAGATGAGGATGATAATCACGAAATCGAATGATTCTTATCCTTAATTTTTCATAACAAAATTTCCTACAACTTTTGTGTTGAACTCGAAACCTAGTTCTTGCCAATCAATACTAGTTATTGAAATAAAGCATTGATTCAAAGTTTCCTGATTCAATTTGACCCTCTTTCAGTAATTTTGGCTTTTCTCTTTTGTACGACCATAAAATCAAGTGATTTTTTTGTTAGTTCCTAAACTCGTATATCTACAACTTTGATGAAGAGTCCGAAAGCTAATTCCCTATGTATTTTTCCCAAGAAATTTTCTAAATGAGCTAATCCCTAATTTATTTCCGATTGAAATAGTTTTAGTAATCAGGGCATATCTCTCGCTCCTAATATCGATTTTTTATGAGTTTTAGCTCGTTTCAAAGAGGAAACAAAGTCTACAACTTTCATATTTGGAGTTTTCTCTGATTCTGACCCTAGAATTAATTATTAATTTTGTGACTTCCCTATCGCTTACTCATCAGATTTCACTACTAAAAAAAGACCCTATAGCGACGGAAACAAACCATCGTTAATAAGCAGAACTCCGTTGCTAAATGGTATTAGCGACGACCGTCAGCTACGATAGGGCTCTGTCACTAAAACCCTGGTCGTTAACTAATTAGCGACGGCCAATGACATCGGTGGCAAAGGTTTTGACGGTAGTATCGTGCCACTAAATGGTGACACATTGGTGGTCCCCTTTGTAATCATTCCTTCGCTGCTTCAGTCCTGACTTAGTGACAGAAAAGACGTCGTCGCTAAAAAATTTAAGTGTCCCCGTTGCTATAGCTGTTGTTAAATGAAGGCTAATTTAGCGACCGCATCGTAGTCACAGCTAATTAGATAATGATTCGCTAATGCTACCACGATCACTAATATGAACCCAAATCAGCAGCTGCTAGCTATCATAGCTAAAGCGTTAACGAGAGTTGGTGGCTAAGTCCGTCGCCACAGAGAAACCAAACTCAGTGACGGTTTCAACTTCGTATCTATATGATTGATGGGTTGTCGTCGCAGCGGTGGTCGTTAGGTTATGACCACATTAGCACCGAGGTTCTGTCCGTCGCTAACATACAACACGATAACGATGACTTTTTTCTGTCACTAATAGTAAAAATGATTTTTTAAAGAATATTATTTTCATAAAATTTTATAGATTTAAGGTTTAGAAAAATATTATAGAGTATATCTTATGAAGTTGGATTAAAAATTTTTATAAAATTGAAATATATATTAATTTTTATAACGCTTTTATTATTTAACCGATGCATATATAAGCTTGTAATAAATAGAATAAGATAAAAAGATATAAAAGTAATCAGTAATAAATAGTACCAAATAAAAGAAATATTAATAACCAAAAACTCATTTACAACTCAAACAATAAAAAATAAATACAAAAATATGTAACAATAAAAAAGAATGAATACAAAAGTGAGTCCATCAAGTATGGGAGGGGATCCTGGGCTGGTGGGTCTGGCTGGGAAGTAGAGCTTGGGTCATCTCGAGATGGTAAAGACTCCATCAACCGGCAGATTAGAGCCTCTTGTTGTGCCAATAACCTACTAGTCTCCTCTCGATCCTGTTGAGCTCGCTCCTCCGCCATTTGCATCTGTTAGTGCTCCTCTACTAGCTCGATGTTCAGGTACTCAATAACCTGAACAATATCTATAGGCAACACAAAAGAAGAGGTAGGGGCCTTCCTCGTCCTAGCTATTTGGGTCCCAATCCCACCGAGGCCAAACACCCCATTTTCTTGTTGACGCCTCTGACAGCCTCTAAATAGATGGCATTATCGTCGGTAGAAGAAAGGGTGGGAGGTGCCTCTCCATCAGGTGTTTGAGCGGCTAGCTCAGCCTCCTTCTGGGCCGGCATGGCCTAGTACGCCTCCTGCATATATTTAGAAAAATCAAATAAGTTAGTGAAAGTAAATCCATAAAAAATCTGAAAACATTTGTAAGTTTAGATAAAGCACGGCCATCTCTGTAGTCTTCTGGTTAACCTAGTGACCAGTCTTGTTCTTCTAGGTGATTTGTATCACCTCGAATAAGAAGGCTCATGGTGCTTTTTCTGCTCCTGTAATTCATAATATATTAAAATTGAAAGTGAAAAGCTTTGAAGTCATTGTATTAATAAACATATTTAACAATGTGTACTTACAAATTTCTTTTTATGCTCAATCACTAAGATTGAACCCCAATGTGGATGGAGGCTCCAACATTAGCCTGTCTGTTTGCCTTGTTCCTAGTACTGGCCTACTAAAATAAGACACCTTCCCACTTCTGCAACATCCCTTCCCAGTAGGGCTGTAAGATCCTGTAGGGCGCTCATTCTGCCCTCACTTTCCAAAGGGTACTCTTGATGATTTTGGAGGTCTTTATTGTAAAGATCCTCATAATCTCATCAGTCATACCCTCTTCCCATTGATAGTCATGTTGTAAAATAGAATACAAATCCAAATTAAAAAATAAGTGTATACAATAATGCAAAAGATAGATGAAATTAGAAGGGTTATGTTAAACTTACTGAGAAAGTGTCAAACCATCTAGCATGGATAATCTTACCAGTATCTGTCCAAGAGATATAAAGACCATCCTACTAGCCCTTAAGGACCTTAGTAATCACTTTTGAAGTGCGAGTACTATCAACATAACTGTAGTTCAAACAATGAAACAATTAATCAATAAAATTGAGCCTTAAAACTAACATAAACTCGGGAGTCCATTGAAACTTTGGCAAAGTATCCCTTATAAGCTAGACATTTCCAAATTCTTACAAGTACCCTGTTACACACAGAAAACTTTCCTGTACAGTTCAATGTAAAGAAACATCAATAGACATGCAATAGTTATGTTATCAGCACACACACCAGTACCTAGTGAGCTTTGCTCTCCACTAACAAACAACAATCAAATAAATGTCAACATTACAAAAATTAATGTCATCAGCACACACACCAGTACCTAGTGAGCTTTGCTCTCCATTAACGAACAACAATCAAAAAAATGTCAACATTATAGAAATTAATGTCATTAGCACACACACCAATACCTAGTGAGCTTTTCTCTCCACTCACAAACAACAATCAAATAAATGTCGAAATTACATATAGTTGTTATCTATACACACACCAATACAAAAATGTGTAAACTTTAGGAAATATAGTAATACTTAGTCGTCCACGCCCAATAATGGGACGAAAGTGGGAAGGGAGTCAAATGCTGATGAAGGGGTCGCCTCGTGGACTGGCTCCTACTGCTGAGCCTGAAACGTGTCTGAGCCATCCATCGCTTTAGTATCACTAGGACGTGTCAGTGTGGGCGTCAGTTGTAAAGTCTCATTTGTGAGTGTGGTCTTCTTCTGTGTGCTAGAGGTACCGAGCCGTGTAACTGGGCTTTGTTTACCACCACCCTGACCATACCGTGATCTGCGTCCAGTCATTTGTCAATGAAACAATATAAATAAGTTTCAATAAAAAGAATAATATATATATACACATATTTATGATTAACTACATAATTCTTTAATGAGAATGATACTATGAAGTTATACTATGTCTGTTTCAGTTTGGAATACCCATTTGGTGTTAGTGTTACCCTTAGAATTTGTTTCAGCAGTGTCATCAGTATCCAAATTAGCCCTAGACCATTTTAATTAGGAGACAACTTGTGTGTCAATGTGTTCACCGCCTGAGGTCGTAAGTGTCTCATTCAATATGACTAGATCAATATTCAACTTTGAATGACTGTCATGGACTTCACTCAGAGCTAGCTGATAAGCATCTTCAACCTCATCGGAGATGTTATCAATAATCTGACTACAAGCCTTGGCTTTGATGACTGCACACCAGTCTTGGTGCCCTCTAAGGAATCCTGTGTAATAAACGTGCTCATCTTGCTGGGAAAAGATGAAAGGATTAAACCCTTTATATCTACTGCCTTTTTTCACCTCAACTAATCTATAATGGTTGTCGACTTTTATTCCTACACCGATTGTGTTGTCATACCAATCACACTTGAATAAAACTAAATCTCTTTTAACCCGCCCGAAGAAAGAAACTTGAATGATCTCTTTTAAGACATCATAGAAGTCTTCCTCTAAATGTCCAGTTGTGCCTTTAACTCATACCCTATAGTTATGTGTTCATATTCATTCACTCCATCAGAAAATGTTAAACTTATAGTCGTTTATGTAGTAAATTGGCCATTTTTAATAGTTTTCACAGGCCCTTGAGAAAGAGCTTGGAGTAAAGGGTCTTTAATCTGGTTGTTTGGGTCTTGAATCTATTGAAAGCATAACATACAACAATTTTAGATAACATAAGTATACAACTTAAAAGAAATCATAAAGTGTACGAGCCTTACGTGTTGTGCAAACCAATCGATGAACTTGGATGATACCGCGCTATGCACTTAGTCGTTAGTTATATCATTTTGCTTTTGTCTCAGTATATCTGCATATATATACTATTTAAAGAACAATAGTTTAACTGCATGAAAATCGTATATTCAAATTGAAAAAATGTAAAAGTAGGTGACTTACTCGAGATATGGTTCAACTTCCTTGCAGTTTAAAAGAATATACAAGTGAGTTGTCTTTTGATGTTTCTCATCAATGAAACATTCTATGACCTTGCCCCCAGGACGACTGAGATAATTAAATACTGAGCTTTGTTCATCCACACTGGGGTTTGGTGCCACCTTAAGGTTACAGGGGATTTTAATCATTCTTGTTTTTATCTTTGTTAAAAAGTAGAATGAAGCAAAAGTGCTCATTTCTTCCACTAAGTATGCCTCACAAATCAATGTTTCAAAGTATGCCTTGTTTGACACTTTGTCTTTTAAAGAGCGTAAGAATCTAATGAAACATAAAGTGTCGCTGATATGAGTTACATATATATATTTACAACAAAAATTGGAATGGAAATAAAGTTGTTCAAATGTCTAACCTTTCAAAAGGATACATCCAGTGATACTACACTGGACCACCAACCTAGTCTTGTATGGTAGATGAATCGGTAGATGCTCCATAGAATCAAAAAAACTAGGGGGAAAATCTGCTCTATCTTACAAATCAACACTGGAATGCTTTCCTCCATTCTCACAAGAGTCTCCTCTGTTAAGACTGTTGCTATCAACTCTTTAAAAAAATGACTCAACTCAACCAACGATTTCTAGATGGGTTTCGGTAAGGCATGAAATGTGTATGGCAGTAGTCATTGCATAAACACATGGAAATCATGACTTTTCATGCTAAATAGCCTGCCTTCCTTCAAGTCGACACATTTGAAAATGTAACCGTCCATAACCCATCTGCATATTTACATGAAGTTTGTTTGTTGATGTTCAATTGGAATTTTGGCAGCATTTCGCATTGGTCCCCGAGTACACAAAGGTACGTACGGGTCCAAAGACCCCACGTAGACATTGTTAGGGAATCCCTAGTGCATGATCAGTGAAAATACAAGAATTCCCATAGGATTTGCAAAGCGCCGTGTTTCAAAGCATAAGACAAACACAAAAAAATATTGCGTTTTAGAATTACCTCTTGAAAAAAATCAAATCGAAGCAGTCACAGCCTTGTCCTTTAGGAGTCCACACGAGTACTCCCACCAGAAATGCTACACATTCCAAATGCTAGTTTGACGACGTGTAGCTTTTACAACTTTTGCATTTTGTGTCTTTTTGGTTAGTTGCCTATGAGCATCTTATGCTCTATTTATAGGCTTAAGTTTGACCTAATTTGCTCTCTAAAGAGTGGGCTCCTTACTTATTCTAAATGAGTTAGGCCCAATAGTTTTATTTTAGTCCAACTAAAATAAAAAAATATTTTCTGATGGGCTTACTCTATGTGTGTGACCCTATAGGTAAAATACTCGGTTATATTAATAATAAACTATTTTATTATTAATATAAAATAAGAGCGGCATCTAGCAATGCATCATTATGTCTGAATATTATTTAATAACAATATAACTTATAAGTGATAATTATTTTATATGTTTGTTCCTTTTGTCATGATATCCTAATTGGGCCCAAGACATGGTCGTGTCATCCTTGTACATCCCAATTTATTTTACTTAATACCGGAGTAGACTTTATCCGAATAAATATCCAATATTTATTTTTTCTAGCATAGCCATGCATTTCCTTAGTCTCACTCCATCAAGTGGCCTATAGATATCACTCCTGTCATATAGGAGAGATAAATCCCATCTACATCACTCACATCCCTCTGCAAAATTTATTCATTGCCTAATCACAACCTTTATAGTTCTCTTGTTACAGAAGATGTTTGATTGTATTAAAACAACAAACTTCTTATGTATGAATCGTAGTGACTTTAGGTCGAAGGACTACATATACCATTATCACATTGAGAATTATAACACCCCTGATTTTCTGTACTCGAATCCCGATGTGATCGTCATAATTAATAAAATTGTGAATAAATTTTTCACGTTTGAAAATATTTCCAATACACCATCATGACCACATCAAGACCCAAATCACAGAAAACCAAAGAGTAAGATTTAGTAATCTATAACTGGATCGATAAATAAATTGCCCATAACGGTATATGAAAATAGTAGAGTTTACAGTGGAAGATTATGTATACCGGGCACACGCCTAGTCATATATATGACGGTATGAGAAAAGGCTCGGCAAAGCATGCAATGGCGTATCATAAGCCTAATAGACAGCCATCATCATTTTACATAACTACATAAACATGTAATGCCTAAGATATGATTATATTTATACATTCGGGAGTATTCTCCCGACTATCACTATCATCAATATTCATCATTCAATTTCAATCCTTCCAGTACACATTAAATCATCTCTTACTTACTATAATTATGTTCACAATTCACAACTCCGAAGGATCATCCTCTACATACCTAAATTCATTAAATCGTCTCTATCATCATAAACATCTTATTCATTATACAAGAATCTGTAAATGATACCGGCCAAGGCACTTCCTCTACCACTATTTACCTTCACCAAAGCTTTAATTAAAAATCCGAACTCATCCCATGGCAACCTGCATCACAATGCTAAAAAGGAGACCACATGGGAGAGTGAGTTATACATTCAAAATGATGAATAATATATATATATTGTGATCATGTGTATATGCATACAAACGTCATGTGTGCTTTGCTATCAAATTATCAAATTATCAATCATATATCATCTCATTATTATAATAGGCGTACAAGCCTCATGAATCGTAATTCATATCATAAATAAGCACAACATATACACAATCACATACATAATCTCTTTGCCACTTATCAACAAGGGCATTCATAATCTTTATCGTCATTATTCCATTAAGGTTCCACTCAAATACCTCCTCGCAAGGGGTTTCTCAACACTCGTGGTCATCCCATTTCAAATGCCATGGTCTTAAAGCTAATGCATATGTCAACTGTTTAATGCATATGCAACGGATCCGATTTCAAATTCAATAATACTCACAATCACTTAAATTATCATCATCACTCAGGGATACACCCTTCGTGGCACCCCGCAAGGTGATTCATTTCACAAAAATTATCACAATACCGTCATCACTCAGGGATACACCCTTCGTGGCACCCCGTAAGGTGATTCATTTCACAAAAATTATCACAATACCGTCATCACTCAGGGATACACCCTTCGTGGCACCCCGCAAGGTGATTTATTTCAACATTATTCAACAACACTAGGACAACGTCCTCTTCACTCCGGGATATACCCTTTGTGGCACCCCGCAAGGTGATATATTCATTTCAATAATAATTCATGCAATAGCATCTTCACTCAGGGATACACCCTTCGTGGCGCCCCGCAAGGTGATTCATTAATAATAGTTCAATAACAATAGGACAATGTCCTCTTCACTCTAGGATATACCCTTCATGGCACCCCGCAAGGTGATATATTCAATAATAATGCATATCAATGCCATGCTATGCCATAAATGCAACAATGCAATAATGCATGTGCCCAACAACCTCGCAAGGATATCTCACCCTCTCAATTAGGGATATAATTTAATTTGGCATTTTCAATAATCATATAATTAATTTCAAGCCCCTCAAGGCATATCATTCATATAATTGGCATTCAATGGCTACAACATCATTCATAATAATCCACACCTGGACATCAAACGGCATAGCAATCATTAGCATATTATTCCATACTTGGAATTATCCAAGACATATTCATCATTCACATATATGGCCATCACACATATATCCATCATAATCATATTCTTGACTTTGCATCTCCACACAACACATTTTTATATTTCATATCATATAGTGAATTCAATATCCATATTCAACCACAATGGTTTTGTCATAGAATCATTAATAATAACGATCATCCCTGTTTTAAGGAAATGATCCACAACTTCATTCATTATTACCCATTATGATTGTCATCTCAATATCTTATTCGTTATCCATCACCACCATATCATGTCGTAGGCATATATATATATATATATATATTTATACATCCCTCAAGTATCAAATAATATAAGGGAAAAAGGCCCAAAACCATCAGGACCAAGAAAAGAAGGGTCAACATAATCAAAACTGAGAGAAAAGAAGGGAAAATACTAACAGCGTTCACTCGCTCAAGCTAGGCACACATTCGCTTGAGCGAGACAGCCCATCTCGCTTGAGCACGTCAGCTCGCTTGGGCGAAATCAAGCCAGTATCTAGTTCCCAGGTTGCTCGCTTGGGTGAGACACTACACACCCAGCCAATCGCTCGGGCGAAATAGCTCCAGTAGCTAATTTTACACTCACTCTCTTGAGCGAGGTATCCACTCGCTTGAGCGGAAATCATTCAATACCAGCACAACTCATAACTTAACTTGGGAGAAAGCTCCTTGTCCAGCATATAACTCCCAGGGCCGAGCATATACTCACTCACTCAGTAATTCTCCCAGCACTCGGGTTCCTGTTGATAGAATACCCCAAAACCGACCCATCATTCATTCGGCTTTTACTTGGTAAAATTTATCCAGATCCGAGTCATCTCACACTTGGCTTCTCACTTGGTATGACAATCTAGACCGACCCATCTTTCATTCAGTCCCCCACTCGACAAACTTAATCCAAAGCCGACTCACCCTCTCAATCAGACTTTCACTTGGCAATTTCGGTCTAAATCCGAGTCATCTCAATCAGTCTTACACTCGGTAATTTCATTCTAAATCCGAGTCATCTCAATCAGTCTTACACTCGGTAATTTCTCTAAAACCGACTCATCACTCGATCGGTCCTCACTCGGCAATTCATACCAAAACCGACTCATCACCCTCGGGTTCCCACTCGAAAAAATACTCCAGACAGAGTCTTTTCTCACTCAGTTTTCCACTCGGAAATTTATTCCAAAAACTGTCTCCCTTTCAGTTTCACACAAATAAATTTATTCCAGAATACTTCTGGCTAACACACCATGTATCCCCACTCGGTGGCATCCCCACTCGGAATTACACACACGGAGGGGCTCCACTCGGAATGAGTTACACTGAACTCAGAAATTCCCTCTCGGAACTCCACTGCTCAGAATATCACACAGGGAGACCTCTCACTCGGAAATATACGCACTTCCTCACTCGGAAGGTTCTGCCTTGGCATAGCCCACTCGGAATTTCACTCAAAAATTCACCACAGATCATGTATTATTTTCTAAGTCCCCACTCGGGCGGAATTCATCCAGAATCAATATCCTCCCTTGCTCGCTCAAGCGCAGCCACGCCCGCTTGAGCGAGATTCATCCAGAACCTCACCTGATTACAACACACTCTACTCGCTCGAGCGGAACACTCGCTCGCCTGGGCGAATTTAACCCAGAGGCCATAATATTGGTGCAGGGGACTCTCGCCTGAGCGAGATCCCATCTCACCTGAGCGAGAATACCAGGACAGAGGCAGGAAACAAAAATTCTTACAACTCAACATATGATTTCACATTTTAGGCATACTAAATCATATCCAACACATCATATACGATATTTGAGGCACATTCAACTCGTTCTAAGAGTTCTCACTTGGAATTTCTCATTATAAACCACATTTTGATATATCCAACTGTTCATACACATCATGAAAGGCATATACATCCTGTTCAAATATTCATACTTATACATTTCTATCTCAAACTTAATATTCATATTAAACTCAAACTTATCCACCTCAAATATACAAATGCATACTTCCACAACAATCATCACATAATCTCCCTGCATCATCCATATAAACAACCATTTGCCATTCTCATTAATCCAATAAATATAGACATGGCAAGGCAAGCATGAGTATTCATCACATACAATAATCACTATCAATTTACTCATGCAATTTGAATGTTAACTCCTCTCCTACCTTGAGGGAAGAGCCGAAACGATTCCAATGCTCCAAATGCTCCATTGCATCACCCGGAATACAATCTACACACCATACATATGCATACACACAATCAATAATCATCATAATTCTGACCATTTGCTAGCTTATCATAAAGCTCAACCCCAAGTCCTAAACTTGATAAATGTCAACCTATGCAATTTGTGTTAGGCTTTAGGAATTCCTTTCCTAAAGCCAAGATCCTCTAGATCATAAAAGGCCAACTAAACCCAACAACATCATCATCTTACCCATTACATAATGTAGTCTCAAATCACCTCAAACCTTCAAACATCATTATTGTTACTCAATATTCAACTTAGTTCTCATATCCTTCAATAACCATAATTAATCATTCAAATTTAAATAGCACACCACAATGGTCTAGAACCTTATCAAGTCACAATCTTATCATACCAATCCCTCACATTCCACATTCATAACAACACTCTTTATTAAATATCACCTATTAACATTCCATTCACCCAACAATTCAATATATATATATTTTTCCCAATTTCTTAAGGCTAGGGTTTTCATCAAAACCCAACAACATTTACCCATGCTCATTAATCACCATAAATGGTCATCTTTCTTCATTAATATCATTCTCATAATCATTAAACCTACATTCTATTCACATTTCACACTTTCCCCAATTTATTAAAGTTAGGGTTTCACTAAAACCCAACAACACCATAAATGCTCATTCATTTTTCACCCATCCAAGTATTAACTCCTTACACATATAATGACCCACCATCAATGCCATAATAACAATACCCCACCTTAGGGTTTCCTCATTTAAAGCTTCTCCCAACAACCCTTATGCAATAAATACTCCCCCAAATACATAGAACCCAAAATCTAGGGCATAAAACTCATAAAGAATGGTGAGGAACTTACCTCACCCAAGAGCCAACATTGAGCTTCCACAAGAGGGAAGAGCCACACGAAAATAGAGTGGAAGAAGGAGAAGGAGTTCCAGCACAAGCTTCTCCTTCAAGCTTCCATAAAAACGAAAATGGTAGAGGAAAAGAAGGCCACCGTGCGTTTTGGGTTTTGAAGAGAAGAAAAAAAAGAGGTGAGGAAAAGAGAACAATGAGAATGAGAAGTAGCGTGAAGCATGAAAGGAAGAAGGGTTTATGTTTTTAATAGTCTTGCTTCACATTAAAATTTCACCGTTTTATAATAAACAGACTCTCAGTTTGGGCTCAATACTAATTCCAAAAATTATTCCGAATATAGATTCGGATTCCTAATAATATTCTTAATAGCCCTGACCAATGGCATCTCAATCGGAGATACTTGGTCCGACACTCATATTCTATTCGGGTATAATTTCATCGCCTTAAATCTCAATAATTTATAAATATCCTCAATAAATCCCAATTGTAATTCTTCCAGTATTTTTGGGACATAAATCCACTCATATACAATTATTTATTATTCATTCTCCTCAATTATTCATTTTTATAGAATTCGGGATGTTACAAGAATCGTTTATGACATTCATGTAACGATCCATACAACGTTCTCATGGTGAGTTTGTCCAATACATCATTACTCTTAATGTGTACCTGTGTGAAGACTTGATATGATCTATATCCATGATCTGTGAGATCAGATCATCAGTACACTCACACACTAGTCTTAATGTATTTACATGTCCTCACGTAAATACTTGACTAGAGACATTTTAGGAATAACTCTCATATGACCTATTACTCCAAGGATAAATAAAGGCTGTTAAATAAATTACATGCAAATCTATCACTTCTATTCAAAACATATTTAAATTTTAGTCATTAAATAAATATGTTGTCTCCCACTATTTTGATTCAAAAAAAATACCCTCACTGAATCAGGAAAATCCCGTGGGAAGATTTTTCTAGTGGGCCAAGATCCATATTTGGCCAAGTATTGAGTCAGCTTTGGCTGATCGCCTAACCCTTGGTTATTTAGGTAGGAAACACATTTTCAATTACATCTCATGCAACTCTTGGATGATTGAATGAGTAACTCTTTACCCTTATTCATCTTATGAATTTAAGCTCAATCCTTACGCCTCTAAGTTATTTTCAATCCAATTGAAAAACTTAGTTAAGTTTAGGCCCAATAAAAACAATTTGGATATTACAATTATCCCATCACACCTTACTAATATAAATGATAGCACCCTGCTTTGGCAGGCCCACTATTTATTAACATTAGTCTCGATGAGTGTTACTTATTAGAAGGCGTTTAAACTTAATATTAACGCTTCTAGGTTCTTCATTCTGATTAAAGTTACCTAGATAAGTCCAATAAAAAATGGTTGGATAATCCAATTATCCATCATCCTTTACTAATATCAATAAAAGCACCCTGCTTTGGCAGAACCTACACTTTATTGAAACTAGTATTGATGAATATTGCTTATTGGAACGCGTTTTAGACTATTCATACCTTTAGGCTAAACCAATGCAATTGAAAAATGTCTATTTGAATAAAAATCAATAAATTATACTTGGATAATCCAATTATCCAATCATGTCCTCCTAAATATAAATAAAGGCACCCAACTATGGAGTTGCTTGCTCTTTATCTATATCAAGTTAGACATTATTACTTATTGGAAGGTATAATTGTCGGGCTTGAGGGATTTCAATTTTCTTATTGTTCATTACCAACTTTTATTAAACGCTTTAACACAAAATAAAACCCCAAAACATGCAATAAAAAAATGTGAGATGGTTATGCTCTTCCTAGAAAGTAAAATAAAATAAAATAAACCTAAAGGAACTATGGTGCCTTGATTTCATGAAGTCCTACTTCTTGAAACCACCATCCTCCTATAGTCACCACTCATTTGTTCCTTTCAAGGTCATATCCACCAAGAGTCACCACTCTAGGTTTCTTCTAGGTCTCCATCTTATTGGCTTCTTCAAGATTACAATGTAATAAAGAAACTCGTTTTACATACGAGTGAAGAGTTGAGAGAAAAATTTAAGAATAGATAAAGACACAGCATGCAGGCTGTATTTAAAATTAAATAAAAAATAAAATCTAAGACCATAACCATTCACCGCTTGACATGTTAATTAATAAATTAAGAAAGTGATTAATTGTATTTGGAGGTTTCGTTGACCGTTCAATGAACAGGATCAAGGGGAGGCTACCCTTTATAGGGTGCCAAGTGGCGTTCCAACCCAAAATTTAGTACTGTAATCAGGTTAGTTCCCAGGAAAGAGAGGTGGGTCCGGTGTGACCACTTAAGTACCAAGTCTTTCCTAGCCAGAACGTCCCAGTGACCATTAACTGAAATACCCTAAAAATTAGGGGTAAATTTTTCACAACTTTAACATCATTAATTAATAAAGACATAAAGTAGTGAAACTTTAATTCATTACCCCGAATCTATGAAAGACCTATCTCATATATGGAGATATAAGAAGGTAAGTTAAAAATGATTAATGAGGAATCCTCAATTAAAAACAGCGGAAAGAATTATTTAAATTGATGCTATATGATTGGATTTAAAGAGGTTAAACATCATGAGGTTTAATAACTTCATAATATGTCCAAAGTATTTTTAAGATGATACAAGAAGAAGATTTGATTCAAAGGGAAAGGAAAATAATCAAAACAATGCAATTCGGAGAATTCGGGCACCACTCGCTCAAGCGAGTACCACTCTTGCTTAAGCGAGTCCACGGGGTACGCTTGAGCGAGCCAGGAGACACGCTTGAGCGAAGAGGAGAAAAGCATCAGGTGCCCATCTCTCTTAACCGAGCCCTGCTCGCTTGAGATTGCTCTAGTAGCCAATCTTATTCCCCCTCGCTTGAGCAAGCCTCCAAGAACACTGGCCATTCGCTCAAGCGAAATTAGTCCAGTAGCTATCCACCTCGTTCTCACTCGGGCGAGACCTTACTCACCTGAGCGAATTTCCTCTAGTAGCTAAACTTGACGCATAGGCAATCTCGCTTGGGTGAGATGCTGGTTCGCCTGAGCGAACCACGCCAAGAGACGATTCAACATAGCTCTCGCTCGAGTGAAGGCGAGCCCGCTCGAGCGAGAATCGTCTAGTATGCATATAGCCAATGCAGGGGCATCTTGCTTGAGTGAAACCCACTCTCGCTTGAGCGAGATTAGGCCAGTGACCATACTACCAACATAGGGGATTCTCGCTTGAGCGAGAATATCAGTACATATGCAGAAACTTGAAATGTTCCATAACTCAACATATAAAAATCCATTCAACGCGAAATTAAACCGGTTTAATGCATCACATACATCATATTAGGTATTTTAAACATATTCCAATTAATCATACTCTATGATCTCTATTCAAATTCATGAATCATATCATAATTAAGTCTATTATCTTGTACAGTTTATGAGATTTATTGTTAGGGAATCCTATTAGGGTCAGGCAGCGGAAACACAAAGGATTCCCAAGAAAGAATTGCAAACACGTATGTCTCAAAGCATTATGCTAAATTAAAATTTTAATTAGGGTTTACCTCTTGTAGACGCAGAACAAGATCCTCGATCGAAGCAATTGTAGCTTCGCCCTTAGGAGTCCACATGAGCACTCCCACCAGAAAACTAACGATCCGAATGCTAGTACGGAATTTTAGTGTAATCTAATTTCTGAGCAGCAGCCTATGAGCATCTCATGCTCTATATATAGGCTTAGGTCTTGACCTGAGCTCTCATTAAACATTGGGCTCCTGACTCATTCTAAATGAGTTAGGCCCAAATAGTTTTATTTTCAGTCCAACTAAAATAAAACTATCCTCTGGTGGGCTTACTCTATGTGTGTGACCCTATAGGTAAAATATTCGGTTATATTAATAATAAACTATTTTATTATTAATATAAAATAAGAGTGGTATCTAGCAATACATCATTATGTCTGAATATTATTTATCATCGACATGACCTATAAGTGATAATTATTTTATATATCTATTCCTTTTGTCACGATATCTAATTGGGTCCAAGGCATGGTCGTCGTTATCCTTGTATGGCCCAATTCATTTTACTTGATACCAGAGTAGATTTTATAGAATAAATATCTAATATTTATTCGTCATAGCATGGCCATGCATTTCATTAGTCTCACTCCATCAAGTGGCCCATAGATATCACTCCTGTCACATAGGAGAGACAAATTCCATCTACATCACTCACATCCCTCTGCATAATTTATCTATTGCCTAATCACAATCTTTATGGTCATCTTATTACAGATAACGTTTGGTTGTATTAAAACAATAAACTCCTTATGTAGGAATCGTAGTGACTTCAGGTCGAAGGACTACATACCATTATCATATTGAGAACCATTTATGACACTCATGTAACGATCCATGCAACGTTCTCATGGTGGGTCTGTCCAGTACAACATTACTCTTAATGTGTACCCGTGTAAAGACTTGATATCATATATCCATGATTTGTGAGATCAAATCATCAGTACATTCACACACTAATCTTAATGTATTTACATGTCCCCATGTAAATACTTGATTAGGGACGTTTTAGGAATAATTCTCATATGACCTATTATTCCAGGATAAATAGCATTTGTCTAAAACTGAAAATACTAATTTTATTAATAAGTTAAAATTGATACATTAATAGCTCATTGTGCATACACCAACATTTATATCCTCATATAACCATTCGTTCATTTATCAAAATTATAGGTCATTCACACCATATTCATCATTCATACAATGACAAGGTCACAAATGCAAATGAGCCATACACCCAAAGGTCTCATTTTCCTACATGACCTCCAAAATCATCATTCATCTATTTATCGTCCGTACAAGTTATCCACATTAATTCATGGCTATACAAAAGATCAATCATGTATATTCATCACAAAAGTATATGTATAAGCCATAAAATCAAAATAATTGTCGGCCAAGGCATCTTTACCCAAAATGTCTTTCTTCACACAATTCCACCACACATGAGCTCCATAGTCAAGCCCTACAACACAAGAGCAAAAAAGATAGACCACACGGAGAGTGAGTATACTTTCTCAATGATGAAAAATCCAATAATTTGTGATAATATACATATGAATGCAAGTTAAACATCTTCTCCCAAAAGGAGTTCAAATGACACTAAAATCAATCAATCACCCAATTCAAAGAACACTCATATCCATAAAGATTCATTAAGCCACACCAAACCAATAACACAAATATAGTTAGTGATCAAGAGGATTCCACATACACTTTACATAACTTCCTCATTGGGATATCACTCAATGCCATGCTTCTATGGCTAATGCACATGCTGATGTTTAAAGATGCATATGCACGGATCCAATTTCATTTCATCAGGTGATCGCAACCACCATAATCATTCATTCATTCTCATTGGTTTCCTACCTCACAAGGGGTACTCCCCCTAGCAGCCTCGCAAGGTGCTTTCTCGTGATCGCAACCACATTCAACAATTCATAATGGTTTCCCGCCTCCCAAGGGGTACTCCCGCCTCGTGATTGCAACCACAGGCATTCAATCTTAATGGTCCCACATGGCCTTTCATTTCAAACACCAGGTGATCGCAACCACCAGCTCAATATCACAGGAACTCGCAAGCCCTTTATATCTTAAATCTCAAGTGATCACAACCACTTTTTAAGCATCATGTTATGCATGCCATGCTATGTATGCAACAATGCTCATGCATGCCTTAACCTCATAAGGATTATCTTACCCTCTCATCTAGGGTACCACTCATACTCAATCACAATATTAATCCCACATAATCAAATATATATATACCATTTCACAATCAACCATCGCAAGATTCAATCTCTATTTCATATCACACACATAAAGCACTACATCCATTCAAGGAGCAACATGCAACATGGCATCAATACATACATTATCAACATACAAGGTTTCATGCATTTAGAAAATACACCCCTCTCCTACCTCAAGAGAAGTAGACTTTCGGGTTTGATGTTCCCGCCTCAGAAGTGTTATCAAATCCTACATCAATCAATTGTAGGACTACATTAATCATCCATTCAAGTATCATTATCAATATGTACACACATATATATATACATGATTCTCATCATGTAGAAACTATTTATAAGTTTTATTTATTTGCCTAATTAGGCTTCGGAAATTCCTTTCCTTAAATGAAAACTCATTATAATTAGAACAATAACCCCAATAACTAGGTTGCTCACACATATTAATTTCCCAACAACACCTTGGGTGAGTTTTTCATTTATGGATTCCAACCAACATCATAAATCATCATTAAATACCAATACCTCATCATTTATAACACTTCTCTCATCAATAAATGCCAACCCCTTCTACATTCCACATTTCCCCCAAATCATAGGTTAGGGTTTTATTAAAAACTCAACCATATCCTAAATGCACATCAATATTCATCATCCTTCAACACCATTTTCGTGTTCCCTAATAAATGCTCATAAGAGTCCATATTTATTTCACCCTACCTTAGGTTTTTCTTATTTAAAGCTCCTATTCAATACCCATATACATTAAATACTCTCCCAGGTCTCAACAACCCATGACCTAGGGTCTAAGCATACTAAAAATGATGAGGAACTTACCTCAACCAAGAAATAAGAGTGGGTATCAAAGGAGGGAGGATGAGCATGAAAATAAAAGAGAAGAGAGGAGAAGCTTCAAACTACAATGGTCTCCTCCAAGCTCAATGGAGATTCCGAAAATGGAGAAGGAAAAGCACCAAAACCTTCTCTAGGTTTTTGAGAAGAAGAAGATGAAGAGATGTGGAAAATAGAAAGAGAGAAGAACAAGTATGTTTTACCTTTGGAGGAGAAGGTAACGTGAATTTGATAGAGGAGAAGAGAGTTTTTGAAACATCCTACAAAATTTTAAAACCAAAACCGAGGCAGGAAAATTTTTCCCAAAAATAACATGCAATCCGAGGGAAAGATAAAACAAATGGAAGGGCAAGGGATAACTTTCCAAAATAAACCATAATCAACCGGCAGCCCATAAAACAATCGAGCGAAAGAAGGAAAGGAAAGGGAGTAAAAGAAGAAGACCAATCAGCCCAGCGGAAACACAAGAGCATTAAGCGAAACCAGTACAGCGTGCACTCGCTCAAGCGAGATCCGACTCCGCTTGAGCGAGACAGCCCAACTCGCTCGGGCGAACACCCCATCGCTTAAGCGAAGCAACCAGAAGCCTTCGCATCCATTCTCACTCGCTGGAGCGAATCCTTCATTCACTGAAGCGAGAAGCCACACACGGCTATCCAAACACTCAGGATCAAGGGGTTCCATTCATTAGGGGACAACCCATCATATCATACTTAGCCATTTATTTCCTATCCACAAAGGTCACATATATAAGATACACTCGAAAAATAATAATCATTCCACTCAGAATCTATAAACCTTCCTCACTCGGGATATCTTCCAATCAAACACCACTCGGTGTGTTTCAACCTCAATCCAATCGGGAATGTATCATACATCCATCACTCGGTATATTTTCACTTCTCTCACTCGGAGAACACATAGACCTTCCTTCACTCAGAAGGGGTCTCCACAATCATTCATCACTCGGAATATATCATCTTATTCACTCGGGAAAATCATTAAGTTAAGTCCCACTCAGACTTATTCAAATCTTAACCTCTCGGGGTATAGATCCCTATTCACTCAGATTATATATAACATTCATTCGGATTATAAGTATCATACACTTAGAATTCGTCCCAATCTAAACCATTACAACAACTTTTCCCCCGGAGGTGGTTCACACGGGATTTCTACTCGGAGTATTCAACCCATTGCCCACTCGGGGTTTTACTCATATTTTTCACTCGACAAAAATCATTCCTAACATTACTCGGGAGATTCTCCCATTAAATCCCACACAGAATAGGTTCATCAAAGGGGTTTCTCTCAGAATCCTTTTAAGTATTCTCCACTCGGAAAAGAAGCCCAAACACTATAGTCTCACTCGGAATCATCAGCTTAACACTATTTCATCCATCAACACTTCTCAAATAATTCAATAACACTTCACAACCAATACAGTGTATGTTACTAATATAACCACACACATATATATATGCAGACATACACTCGGATACTTATTATCCTAACATTATTCATTCACCAACACTTATTATTCGATGTAATTAACACCATACCCATGTAAAATATTTATATATATGTATACGTGTACTTGTCTACAATTCTGATAGGCATTGCTCATAAACAATATGTTAATTATCCAATTACATGAGAGCCGGCCAAGGCTACACTGACTAAACATAATAAATATAATATAAGCACTCAACAGTCAGAGTGCACCTCACTCGGACTTAAGGCTTTATCATCACTTCCGAGTCCGACTTGCACGTACTGAAAAATGGTGTAGGGGTGAGCTTTCACATATTAAATGACAGTTATTGACTCGGATTATACCTCACTACTCAATTATACAAATTACATGGCTCAATCCATGATAAGATACACTGCTATTTAATATAAGAGTCATACAACATCATCCGATCGGAATTTGCACAATAACATACATTCTCAATCATAACATCACATTGCACTCGACAATAGTATCAATACATACATATTCATTCAATCAGAATTCACTCAAACGACATCATCCAGTCCATGCAAATCATGTTATTCTCAATAATATGCTCCTATATACATGCATGCGGATCCGATTCAAACAATGATGTCAGATACAGATTCCTTCCTGGCCCCCCGTCCACTAGCCCTTTCCGTGTGGTACCGGTCACCTCGTGACGTCTCGAGACTTAACTCTAGCTCCATCGGCTACCACGGGTCCTCATGGATCTAGCCAGGAATCTGTCCTACACACAAGCACGCGGATCCGTCTTACACAGTGATTTCAGTCCCAGATTCCTTCCCGGCCCCTCGTCCACTAGCCCTTTTCGTGTGGTACCGGTCACCTCGTGACGTCTCGAGACTTAACTCTAGCTCCATCGGCTACCACGGGTCCTCAGGGATCTAGCCAAGAATCTACGGCTGAAAATCATCTCATAGGGCTCCTGACCTTCCATGGGTCATCCTTTTCTCATGTATGCAATTTCATGCAATTTCACAATAAGCATCCAAGCTTACCAAGTGCGTCTCACGCAGCCATTAATAGATCACAACCGATTCAACACGGCATTTAGATTCACTTGAAATTCCACAGTTCCATTACAACATCACATGCGTTTAGTCATAGTAACTTATAACAAGCAGATCAGGGTAACAATACTACAACACATCCACTCGACATCTTTAATGAAATCAGCATGCATTTTAACATAACATTCAAAATGGAAATCACGTATCATGTCACATCTCACGCACTCGGTAATCATAGTGACACTCTTATTTACAAGCATTCTGTCAGCATTCGCAGAAATATTAAAATGCACTCATGGACGAAGTCACACAACACTAAACAGTTCACAGATACCACAAATCCGGGAGTTGCATGCACTATTACTTAATCACAACACAGCTATCAACACATTTCACACATAACACATCATATTTAAACAAACACCCAGAACCCGTCCATAAACCATGCATTTGACATGCAAGGCGCCCCCTACCTGTTGTCGGGGTTCAGAAGCTCTTCAGGTTACAATGTTGACCGATCGTTCCTTCTGTTACTCCTCCTCCAACAGCCTTCGAACTCAGCGTCGATTCTGGACCAGAGTTGCCCCTTCCTCCAACAGATTCGTCTCTCCCACAGCTCCAAGGCACTTCCCAGCACAGCTTTCCAACTGGGACACTGGCAGCTTCAAGTGGAAGAAGAAGGGAGGAAGAAGGTGAAAGAGAGGAGAAGAAGACAGGGAGTGAAACAGGACCGCGTCACTACTTCTCCCAGAAAGCTCTCAACTTTCACTCTATTCTTTCCAAGCAGGACGACGCGAACGAGAATGAATGGAGGAGAGAAGGACCGAATTCCATATATACCACCAAGGGTACATGCGTCTTTTACCTCCAGCTACTTTCACTAATTAACCACTAATCTCTAATCTGAAATTAATCTTAATCCATTCACTAATCTCAGCCATTAATTAAATCAAGGATTGGGATGTTACAATTCTCCCCTCCTTTAAAGAATTTCATCCTCGAAATTCAAACATATACGTGCCTCAATAAACCGCTCGGAATATTGCTACCCAAACTAATTGCATGTCTTTGCTTCTCAAGTGTTCACCGACCGGTTCATAATTCCACTCGGTATAGCTCCACCTCTCAAGAGGTTTACCGATCGCTCTACCATTCCAGTCGATAAAATGACTAAAATCAGGTCCTACCTGCTCACAATGCCCCTTAGAAAAATCCGAATCATTTGGGGTTCAATCTTAAAATGTACAAGTTACCCCATTCACTCAGCTAGTTCAATGGCACCTCATAATCCTTTGGCTATTCAGCCTTATATTCTCACCGCCGATCAGTGCACTTCCACCGTCAGATCCTCCAATCCCAAGGAGTCACTTGGCCCAACCATAGACTCACACGGAGTATGGACACTCTAAAGAGTTCCAATATGCTTCAATGGGCACAGTTTGCCTGGGTTTACCTCTTACAGGCACTACACTCAGCCCTAAAGTCTCAAATTTCTATCGATGCCTTCAGCTAATTCCATGCCTACTCCTCGTGAGTGTCACTCTGAGCTTCTCATTTAAAACAATTATTCGGGGTTTGAAGGCAATTTACACCCGGACATCTTTCCACTTACGAAAACTTACTCGGAATCCGAGTCTATCCCAAGGAAAAACCCGAGCTCAAATTCAACAGCTCCAAATATCGTCCTGAGTACAGACTCAATTAAATTTACCTCTCGGGTATCTACTCCCCCTCGGGATAATTCACTCGGAAACTTACCTATTCATAGCCCCACATTCGGACCAAAAGTTCCTCTGGAAAGGATTAGTCAGGGGCACATCCTACAGACTTAGAAATTTCACACGATGGGTACAATCTACATGGTACCATTGCACTCGGAAATGTCACGCTCCGAGTCACATCACTCGAATCCTACCTTACTCAGAAGTGTCACGCTCGGACACAATTCCCTTAGCTTAGTAATGATCCTCTTTATGAGATTTTACTTGGAACACCATAACTTCACTCAGGAATTCTTTCTCCCAGGAAGATTTTATTCAAAATCATCTCTACTTTCTCACACACAGAATATACTATCTTTTTCGATCAAATTCTCACCTTACCGATCACCTGGGCTCGAGGTCATGGCTTCCTCACTAACCCACAATACCACTCGACTAAACTCTTAAAACCTCCAATTCCAGTGACAGACTTGATCACCCATCAACCTCAATAACCAATCATTATTTTAATAGCCAATTCATACACAATAACCTCTGATCCACTCGGAGGTAACACATCAAGGTTAAACAAGCCTTCTATCCTCATTTTAATACACTACCAATTACTATCCACTTGACACACTCTCACCTTCACTTAGAACAGCCCGATAGACTCAACCATCACCATAAGTAGCTACAGTCTCACCTGCCCAACCTTTGAATTGCTACATCCGACTTATAGGATGACGTCTCACTCCTATAGGGTTACAACAATTACATAGAGTCACTGCAAGAGTGTACACTGCCACAGTACCTCTGGTATGAAGAGTAGTCTCGGAACAGCGTACATTACACTCCTCACACAAACACCGACCAACTCACTCAACTAATACTAACTCACAAGAATTAATGGCAATTCACATACATCTATATAAGCAATACTTTTACATCAACAGAGTCATTATGCACCACCTACGGCACATCACGCAACAACAATCACGAAGTATAGGTTATCACTACTGTAAAATAGTGTAATGGAAATAGGTTTCCGACCTCACAGGGCATATATCTTGTCATTGCAAACAATCTAATACAACTCGCCTGAAGATAATCATCGAATAGCAGTTACCATTACCTTTAAATGGTATAATAACAGCCAGCTCCCAGAATCAAAACCATACCTAAAAGTATGTTAAGCGAGTGAGCACTTACTTTGCACCAAGTCATTTGCTTATGCAGCTTCCCCAGCACTGATGGCATAAACTCTGCCTGCAGTCGGTTGACCAACGTTCCTCCCACGGTTATTTGGGGCAAACCTCATGTTACCTCCAGTTCCATTGCCTCTGCCACCATTCCCTCTGCCATCATTTCTATGGCCTCTTCCTCGGAAACCCCACGGTGTGCGTCAGCATTTGCTCGTCGCAGCAGAGGGCAGTCAGGGCAAATATGCCCTTTCCCATTACAATGGAAGCATACAACATCATCTCCACCTTCATAATCCTGGGCAAAGTGGTCACCACCACATTTAAAACATTTGCCATACTTTAGGCGACTACTAGCACGACCACCTTGATTACTCCGACCTCTGAACCTAGAGGGGAGTCCGCTTCTACCAGAGTCATCCTGTCTCTTAAAGCGAGATTGTTGAGGCTTCAAGGAGGTGTCAGCCTTGCTGCTCTGGCCCGAGTAGGCCTTATCATCTTCCTCGAAAATTCTGCATTTATTCACCAATACAGGAAAGCTTCTAATTTCCTGGTGCCTAAATGCTCTCTTAATATCCGACCTCAGTCCACTCTCGAACTTAATGCATTTGGAACTCTCGGTTCCGGGCTGCTGGAAGGGTGAATAAAACAGGCATAATTCCTTAAACTTTGCAGCGTATCCCTCCACGGACATGGAACCCTGTTTCAACTCCATAAACTGTGTCGGGAAAATATTTCTCCAAGAAGCACATTTTAAAATTCTCCCAGGTTAACTGGGTATCAGCATCAGCCAAACGGTTCCTAGTGATCTTCCACCAATTTTTTGCTTCGTCCCGTAGCATGTACACTGCGCACTTGACTTTCTGGGCCTCAGTACAGTGAAGGCCCCCAAAAATTCTCTTTAGATCTTGAATCCACCTGTAAGCTGCCTCGGGATTAAATCTCCCTTGAAACTCACTCGGTTTCCTCTTCAGGAAATGATCTAGTCCTTGGTTATCTCCAGTTCAAGGCTGATTCTGCCTCTCAAACACATCAGCAAAACGCTGAAACGCCGCGGCTATTGCTTCCATACTGTGACGATTTGTCACGCCTTGTCCTGAAATATAGGACAAGGATATTGAATCATTCACATCCAATCGGACTTCAATTCCACACTTCTATATTTATAACACATTATCATACGATCCATATAGCATGTAGGTAGTCTCTCATAGTAATGAATTACTAATGTAACTTATACGAGAATTTTAACCATTCAATCGATCCCCAAAAATATATGCATATATATACTCAATATTATATAAGTAATCAGACCAGGGTAGGAATAATCTTCTACCCCCATTCAACCTCCCAACAGTAGTATCTCTTACTACTGTTCACCATAAAATTCGTAGGCATATGGCCACACAATTATGCTTAAGCATGCATCACATCCATCAGGTATTATAAGCAACTATGACTACCAACCATAATGCACACAACCGCCTACTAACAGTAGGCAAACCTTGGCCATGGACCTTTTGGTCTGCTCTGATACCAAAATGAAACATCCTACAAAATTTTAAAACCAAAACCGAGGCAGGGAAATTTTCCCCAAAAATAACATGCAATCCGAGGGAAAGATAAAACGAATAGAAGGGCAAGGGATAGCTTTCCAAAATAAACCATAAGCAGCTGGCAGCCCATAAAACAATCGAGCGAAAGAAGGAAAGGAAAGGGAATAAAAGAAGAAGACCAATCAGCCCAGCGGAAACATAAGAGCATTCAAGCGAAACCAGTACAGCGTGTACTCGCTCAATCGAGATCTGACTCCACTTGAGCGAGACAACCCAACTCGCTCGGGCGAACACCCTATCGCTTAAGCGAAGCAACCAGAAGCCTTCGCATCCATTCTCACTCGCTGGAGCGCATCCTTCATTCGCTGAAGCGAGAAGCCACACACGGCTACCCAAACACTCAGGATCAAGGGGTTCCATTCATTCGGGGACAACCCATCATATCATACTTAGTCATTTATTTCCTATCCACAATGGTCACATATATAAGATACACTCGGAAAATAATAATCATTCCACTCAGAATCTATAAACCTTCCTCATTCGGGATATCTTCCAATCAAACACCACTCGGTGTGTTTCAACCTCAATCCAATCGGGAATGTATCATACATCCATCACTCGGTATATTTTCACTTCTCTCACTCGGAGAACACATAGACCTTCCTTCACTCAGAAGGGGTCTCCACAATCATTCATCACTTGGAATATATCATCTTATTCACTAGGGAAAATCATTAAGTTAAGTCCTACTCAGACTTATTCAAATCTTAACCTCTCGGGGTATAGATCCCCATTCACTCGGATTATATATAAAATTCATTCAGATTATAAGTATCATACACTTAGAATTCGTCCCAATCTAAACCATTACAACAACTTTTCCCCCGGAGGAGGTTCACACGGGATTTCCACTCGGAGTATTCAACCCATTGCCCACTCGGGGTTTTACTCATATTTTTCACTCGGCAACAATCATTCCTAACATTACTCGAGAGATTCTCCCATTAAATCCCATACAGAATAGGTTCATCAAAGGGGTTTCTCTCAGAATCCTTTTAAGTATTCTCCACTCAGAAAAGAAGCCCAAACATTATAGTCTCACTCGAAATCATCAACTTAACACTATTTCATCCATCAACACTTCTCAAATAATTCAATAACACTTCACAACCAATACAGTGTATGTTACTAATATAACCACACACATATATATATGCAGACATACACTCGGATACTTATTATCCTAACATTATTCGTTCACCAACACTTATTATTCGATGTAATTAACACCATACCCATGTAAAATATTTATATATATGTATACGTGTACTTGTCTACAATTCTGATAGGCATTGCTCATAAACAATATGTTAATTATCCTATTACATGAGAGCCGGCCAAGGCTACACTGACTAAACATAATAAATACGATATAAGCACTCAACAGTCGGAGTGCACGTCACTCGGACTTAAGGCCTTATCATCACTTCTGAGTCCGACTTGCACGTACTGAAAAATGGTGTAGGGGTGAGCTTTCACATATTAAATGACAGTTATTGACTCAGATTATACCTCACTACTCAATTATACAAATTACATGGCTCAATCCAGGATAAGATACACTGCTATTTAATATAAGAGTCATACAACATCATCCGATCAGAATTTACACAATAACATTCATTCTCAATCATAACATCACATTGCACTCGGCAATAGTATCAATACATACATATTCATTCAATCAGAATTCTCTCATACGACATCATCTAGTCTATGCAAATCATGTTATTCTCAATAATATGCTCCTATATACATGCATACGGATCCGACTCAAACAATGATGTCAGATACAGATTCCTTCCTGGTCCCCCATCCACTAGCCCTTTTCCGTGTGGTACCGGTCACCTCGTGACGTCTCGAGACTTAACTCTAGCTCCATCGGCTACCACGGGTCCTCATGGATCTAGCCAGGAATCTGTCCTACACACAAGCACGCGGATCCGTCTTACACAGTGATTTCAGTCCCAGATTCCTTCCCGGCCCCTCGTCCACTAGCCATTTCCGTGTGGTACCGGTCACCTCGTGACGTCTTGGGACTTAACTCTAGCTCTATCGGCTACCACGGGTCCTCATGGATCTAGCCAGAAATCTGCGGCTGAAAATCATCTCATAGGGCTCCTGACCTTCCACGGGTCATCCTCTTCTCATGTATGCAATTTCATGCAATTTCACAACAAGCATCCAAGCTTACCAAGTGCGTCTCACGTAGCCTTTAATAGATCACAAGCGATTCAATACGGCATTTAGATTCACTCAAAATTCCACAGTTCCATTACAGCATCACATGCATTTAGTCATAGTAACTTATAATAAGCAGATCAGGGTAACAATACTACAGCACATCCACTCGACATCTTTAGTGAAATCAGCATGCATTTTAATACAACATTCAAAATGGAAATCACGTATCATCTCACATCTCACGCACTCGGCAATCATAGTGACACTCTTATTTACAAGCATTCCGTCAGCATTTACAGAAATATTAACATGCACTCATGGACGAAGTCACACAACACTAAACAGTTCACAGATACCATAAATCTGGGAGTTGCATGCACTATTACTTAATCACAACACAGCTATCAACACATTTCACACATAACACATCACATTTAAACAAACACCCGAAACCCGTCCATAAACCATGCATTTGACATGCAAGGCGCCCCCTACCTGTTGTCGGGGTTCAGAAGCTCTTCGGGTTACAATGTTGACCGATCGTTCCTTCTGTTACTCCTCCTCCTACAGCCTTCGAACTCAACATCAATTATGGACCAGAGTTCCCCCTTCCTCCAACAGATTCGTCTCTCCCACAGCTCCAAGGCACTTTCCAGCACAGCCTTCCAACTGGGACACTGGCAGCTTTGAGTGGAAGAAGAAGGGAGGAAGAAGGTGACAGAGAGAAGAAGAAGACAGGGAGTGAAACAGGACCGCGTCACTGCTTCTCCCAGAAAGCTCTCAACTTTCACTCTATTCTTTCCAAGCAGGACGACGCGAACGAGAATGAATGGAGGAGAGAATGACCGAATTGCATATATACCACCATGGGTACATGCGTCTTTTACCTCCAGCAACTTTCACTAATTAACCACTAATCTCTAATCTGAAATTAATCTTAATCCATTCATTAATCTCTGCCATTAATTAAATCAAGGATTGGGATGTTACAGTTTTGTTTTAAGTTTTTAACCCTTCATTAAATTCTTCTATTTTTCAATAAAGAGGATCTCTGTTCTTCTGAAAATTATTCCGAATACATATTCAAATTCCCCATAATATTATCTACAGCCCTGACCAACGGCATCTCAATCAGAGATACTTGGTCCGACACTCATTTTAATCAGGTTAGTTTTCTGCTTATTCGGTCCAAATAAATTACTAACAATCCCCGAAAATCTTAATTTAATTATTTCCAATATTTTGGGACATTAAATAGTTCGCATTCAATTATTCAATATTTATTTCCTTAATTAATTCATTATTTTAAAATTAAAGATGTTACATTAACAACTCAAAATATTTGGATATGATTTCAAACAATTTGAAATACTAATTTTAAGTTTCAACTCTTGAATCATAAATTTTGGAATGGCTAAGGTTTAACTTTTAAACCTTATCTTTTGACCCCAACAACTATCCTAAAATAAGAATAGTCAAGGTTTAATTTTTAAACCTCATCTCTAGAGTATCAACAATCATCTTATTTTTAGGAACGATCAAGGTTTAAATTTTAAACCTTATCTCTAGAGTTCAAGATATTTTATTTTGAATCCTATTAAATTTGATAAAGATCTTATCTTTAATTTGTAACTTTTGCAAATCCTATCAATTTTATTAAGGATTAAATATTTGATTTTAAAATTATTAAATTTAATAAAGATCTTATCTTCTATTTGTAACAATTACAAATCATATTAAATTTAATAAATATAGATCAATTTGTAACTCCTATAAATCACATTAATTTTAAAAGATCACATACAATGCAAATCCTATTAAAATTAATAAGAATAAATTATTTAAATTTGTAACTCTTACAAACTTTAAATTTAACAAACATTTAAAATTTGATTTGTAACTTTTACAAATCAAATTTAAAATATAATATTAAAATCAAATGTTTTATTTGCAACATTTATAAATAAATAAAATACCTTGATGGCTAGGTTTCAAATTTTGAATCCTACTTTTCATTACGGCTAGGTTTAACTCTTAAACTTTCTAAACACAATCTCGCATGAACAATTCATATTAGAAAGAGAAAGCATATAGACATGCATTGCATACAACCCTTGATTTCAATTTAATTAAACGAATATAAAACATGCCTTATAATTAGGACACATAAAACAATCACCATTGCAACATACAACATGTTCATATAATAAAGCACATCCCAAAAACATGTTCTTTAATTAAAATGTTGAGAAAAACAATCAATATACACAAAATAAAATAAATTAATACTAGCTTTCAAAAGGTGTAACCTTTGCAACATATCTCGTAAAAAATGCAACATTTACATAATATCTCATTAAAAATGCAACCTTTGCAAAAGGATTCAACCTTTACAATTCTTTTCGTAAAAGAAAATTTTTTCACATGTTCTTTAAACAAACATTTGCCCAAAACATGGTTTTGCAACCAGGCTCTGATACCACTGTTAGGGAATCCCTAGTGCATGCGCAGCGAAAATACTAGAATTCCCATAGGATTTGAAAAGCGTCATGTTTCAAAGCATAAGACATACACACACAAAAATACTACGTTTTAGAATTACCTCTTGAAGAAAATCAAATCGAAGCAGTCATAGCCTTGTCCTTTAGGAGTCCACACGAGTACTCCCACCAGAAATGCTACACATTCCAAATGCTAGTTTGACGATGTGTAGATTTTACAACTTTTGCATTTTGTGTCTCTTTTTGGTTAGTTTCCTATGAGTATCTTATGCTTTATTTATAGGCTTAGGTTTGACCTATTTTGCTCTCTAAAGAGTGGGCTCCTTACTCATTCTAAATGAGTTAGGCCCAATAGTTTTATTTTAGTCCAACTAAAATAAAAAACTATTTTTTGATGGGCTTACTCTATATGTGTGACCTTATATGTAAAATACTCGGTTATATTAATAATAAACTATTTTATTATTAATATAAAATAAGAGCGACATCTAGTAATGCATCATTATGTCCAAATATTATTTAATATCAACATAACCTATATGTGATAATTATTTTATATGTTTGCTCCTTTTGTCATGATATCCTAATTGGGCCCAAGGCATGGTCGTGTCATCCTTGTACGGCACAATTTATTTTACTTAATACCGGAGTAGACTTTATCCGAATAAATATCCAATATTTATTCTTTCTAGCATGACCATGCATTTCCTTAGTCTCACTCTATCAAGTGGCCTATAGATATCATTCTTGTCACATAGGAGAGACAAATCTCATCTACATCAGACATGTCCCAAAGACAACACAAAATGCAAAAACCAAAATTCCAATTGCACATCAACAACACAAGTTTCACACAAACACCAATATCTATGGGTTACGCCCTACTAGTTACAAATTTACCCTGAATTGTCAAACCACAACAATTCAAGATCCATCACAACATGGTGTATTGACTTGTTTTGTTGAGTCTTGAACGGGAACTTAATGGGTATAGACATGACTAAAACCTACATTGTTAAATTTTAATATACTTTTTATGTACCCAAAAAACAGGGAACCTGCCAAAATTTTGGTAGAGTCTCCCTTATAAACTAGATATTTCTAAATTTTTGAAAACACCCTATTACACATAGAAAACTTTCCACTACAGTTCATAATATACACTATGATACGCATATGAAATTGAGATAAATATCACCACAGCCTAGTGAGCTATGCTTTCCACTAACAAACAACAATACATATGCGAACAAAACTCATGTTATCAACACACAAAACTAATGCCTAATAAGCTTTGGTCTCCACTAACAAACAACAATACACTTACATAAAACACATGTTATGAGCATATAAAACCAATGCCTAATGAGTTTTTTTCTCCACTAATAAAAAATAATCAATATGTATTTAATGACACTATTAAGCAATAATATTTACGACAGTGATTTGATAAACTTACCTCTATGCTGCACCTAACTACAATGAAAATGCCTAACTGCATGTCTTCAGAAGTCCAGTCCGAGTAGGGGGGTGGTTGGAACAAGAAGAAATAACTTAATTTTGCACTAGAATAGCTTAAACTGAATACATGGGGGCAATTAAAAGCTAATTAATTTTTCCATCTCATATTATAAAATTATTCAAAATAGTCCCCTAAATCCTAATGACTTTAAATAATAGAACAAGTGAACAAAACAAAAAAATCCATAGTGGCGTGGGTACAATGCTGAGGGATGTCAGCATTATGAAACACGGAATCAAAATCCATAATTCAAATTGACTGCAACTAGGCAAGATGCATCACTTCCAATTCATGTATTCCTTACTTTCATTCAAGTACAAATTGTATTTGGATACTTAGTAATACAGGTTTATTGAAAGTAAGCATTCCCCTTGATTTTCTTTTAAACCTTGTTTTAGAATGTCAGATTTTCAAGAACAACAACTGGTTTTAGAAACTACTAATCCAGCCATGATTCGCTGATGTTCTAGATTGGAATGAAGATGCTTAAAACTCATGGCAAACGTCCAACTTTCAATATATACCTACATGAATCAATTGGTAGGACAAACTATGTTAATTCTTGTGAAATATCATTGGAAATGGTTTTGGATCTTGAGCTAAGGAGATACACTATAGTTCCCACTACTATACACCCTAGAGAAGAAACACCATTTGTACTTTCTATTTTCACCAAGGCATCAATAACTTTGGAAGCGTTGTAGTGCCTGGCGTTAGTTTACATGTTGTATCTTGTCCTCTTGATAAAGTTTAGGTGCATCATACACTTGCATTGCTAGAGTCCTGCTTAGAACAATTAGGTAAAACTTTTTCCTTTTTCCCTTGCTTAATTCCACGTTTGGTCCCTCTAGTTTGTTGGATTGTGTTAGTTAATTAAGCTCCTTTACTTTTCAAAGTGAACACTTTTGGCCCCCCTTCAATTTTTCACAAAGATTCAACATTTGTTCACAAGAGTAGGAAAGCTTCTAATCTCTTGGTGTAATCCATTCTCAAACTTAACGTACTTTGAAGCTTCAGTACCTTCTTGTTGAAAAGGAGTGTAAAACACACATAGTTCTTTAAATTTTAAGGCATATTCCTCCACCGACAAGCTTCCTTGTTTGAGGTCCATAAACTTAAGCTCTTTCTTGTTCTTGTAGCTCTGGGAAGTACTTCCTTAAAAACTCTACCTTGAAGTTCTCCCAAGTCAAGGGAGTGTGGGCAGAAATCGTACGCCCATGAGTTAAAATCCACCAAGACTCGGCCTCATCACGGATCATGAATACCGCATACTCCACCTTTTGAGCTTCAGAACATTCCATACTAGCAAATATTCACTCCAAGTCACGAATCTAAACATATGCGTCTTCCGGTTTATAACCCCCATAAAATTCAGAAGGCTTCCGCTTCAGGAATCGGTCAAGACAATGATTTGGTTAACCCACGGGTTGTTTAGGATGAGTGAGATGGCTCGGGGTGATACGAGTGAATTCTGAGTGAGTTGATGCATGCTTTTGTATGATTGAAAATGAACCCACGTAATATATATGTAAGTGTATGTCTTTGAAAGTATTATATTCTGTATGGTTGAAATCCAAATTGAATGCAACCCGAGTGAACGTAAGGGTAAGTATTGATGTTGATACCGAGTCATTAACTGTCATTTTAAATGTAAAAGCTCACTCCTACTGTGGCAATATTTTCAGTGAATGTCTCTCGGAACAACGAGTGAAGGCGAAGCTGCATGTCGAGTGGAATGTTTATGCACGACGGAACCATATGTATACATGTAGATATTGTGTATAATGTTTTGGTTAAGCCTTGGCCGGCTCGTGTTTTGATATTAGTCTCTTAAACCAGAGTTTGAATTCCCTTGGGTTGAAGGTATGACAATGTGCTTGTAAATTAATTGTATATATTCCTGTATATATATATACTGTATGTTCACCTATGCTGTGCGTGAAATCCGAGTGATGTACATAGGTACTTCCGAGCGTGGGAGGTTGTACGATCTTAGGTTAACATGGAACTAAGTTAATGCTATGGGAAGCGAGATAGTGACTTACCCCGACTGAGGAAAGGTTAGATGTTCTGACTAATGAGTGATCTATAAGAATTCTGAGTGGAACCCAGAGTAGTAAACTTATTGGAAACTAGAAGATTCTAGAAGAGGCTTGATTTAGTAAGAAAACTTGAGTAAGAAGGATTATATGTGCCGAGGGGAAAATGAGTAAAAGACTCGAGTGATAAGAGACCGTGAGTAATACTCCGAGTGAAATGTACGTGTGAAATCCGAATGGAATGGCTATGAGAATCATCTCCCGATTGGTTAGAATCCGCGGCTAGGTGTTAATCTGAATGTGTCGCAAGTAAAGACTTTCCCCGAGTGAACATAGATTCTGAAATCCGAGTGAAGGAATTACCGAGTGGAGTCCCTTGCCTCAGCGGCTAAGTGTTCGCTCCAGCGAGTGCGTATGGTTGGAAGGCTTTTGGATCGACTTCGCCTAAGCGAAGGGGTGTTCGCCCGAGCGAGTTGGGCTGCCTCGCTCAAGCGGAGTTGGATCTCGCTTGAGCGAGTGAACGTTTTACGGCTTGTTCACGCTGTGTTTTCCGCTGGCCTTCTTGTGAATGTTTTTTTTCTCTTTGTTTCGATCGGTTTTTCGAGCTTCTGGTCAGCTTTTTGCCTTCCTTGGCATTTGTTTAATTCTACCCGGTTGCTGGGTTGATTTTTGGGAAAAATTTTCCTTGTTTCGGGTTTAATTATTTGTTAAAATTAGGGTGTTACAACCCACACATGTTTTCTTCTGGTAGACTTACTTCCATGCAGTCGACTGTATCCAACGACCACCCTACGTCAAAATAAAACACAAAATAAGTTAGAATCGTATAAGACCAAAAATGATGTAATCAAATTTGTATTTATTTTTAGGGATTAACTTAGGCGTCTACTATGGTCCTGAGGTCTTGTGGAACAGTCCCGTGCACAGAATCAAAGTATAAAGCCACTGAATCCCAGGGACAGATCACCAAGAGCGTCCAATGAGCACTGCAGTTACCAGTGATAAGTGAGACTTCAAAATGCAAAAATTAATGGACAATAATTATGGAATAGAATCTTACCCTTTATGATATGGGGCCAGGTATACACTCTTCCTAGACTCCTATATCCAATTCTGGATGTATGCCTGGGTGTCCTCCTTGCTGTTTCCTTTCCTCTGTATGAAAGTGGGCTCTAAGAAACCTTAAGTTTTATCGAAACCCAAGTCCATATAGATTTTATACAGAAACCTAAACAAGTTTAGACATGGTTAGCGACAAATAACTTGTATAATGAAATAATTGGACATAAAATGATATACTTACAGCTCCCACAGTTGAATGATTAATGAGGACACACTAAGGGAGGACCCTCACACTACCCTAGAGAAAGGACTTGTGTAACATCCCAAAAATTTCATTCTCATGTATAATTATTTTGATTAAGATCATTAATGATATTATCCATTTTATCTCAAATTTTGGTTAGGACAACATCTTCAATTTTACCTTTTACCATGGTAAATAATTTTAACTTTATACCTTAGGTAAAAGTTAATCAAATAACTTATTACCTATTTCCTTAGTTATTAATTTCTTTGCCTTTTCCATTTACTCCCATCAAATTACTACATACTCCACTCAAAATGCATCATCTTGTACACATTAATTCCTTATTAGGGTCCAAATTTGAAAATGTGGTAAACTACAAAGTTTTTCCTAGTCTTCTTAGCTTTCCAACAAGACCAAATTCATTAAAATCCATTAAGATTTGAGAGAGATATGCCCAAAATACCGAACCTATTTCAGAATTGGTATTTTACTTTAATCATATCATCTTATACATATTTTAACGCCTAGTTAGAGTCTGAATTTAGAAAAGTCGTCAACTACAAAATTGTTTATCTTTGTCTTATATTTCCAACAAGACCAAATTGATTAAAATCTATTAAGATATAAGAGATATATACCTAAAATACCAAAACTATGCCAGAATTGATATTTACTTCAATCATACAAGCTACATTAAGTAGGCTGCGGGAATGGTCAACAATCCAGCCTATTTTTCTCACCTAAAACCTTCATTATCACCATAATTAATGCACCTAACATCCCACTACAATTCCATTATGAGAAGCTTGTCCCCCACTTGTCATTTGCATAATTAAACCAACATTACATCTTGTTCCCAAGTTTGAATTCTTAGAACAAGCTGAAGTTAGTGAAGTCTCTCTCTCATTTTCTTTCATTTTCTCCATTAAAGTCACTTTTGATCTGAAGCTAGGACAATAAGATAACACTTTAAACCACTCTAGGATCCTCCATCAAGGTAAGAGGGGATAGGGTTGTGAATAAATATGAAATGGGTAGAACTGTATGCTATTTTAGGATTTCTAGATTTATTTTTGTAACTTGTTACTTAATTTTGAGGCTGAAAATGTGTGAATTTAACTTTCACTTCGTCATAAACGTTGTAGATCTTTTTGGTATATGAATTTTGAGACTTGAACCAACCGATTTGGATATGTATAGCATAAGTTATGGTCAAAATACTGAAGTATATTTCTTTTGAATGTTTTATGACTTGGTTTTGGATATATGTTAAGATTGTAAATTTTGTGAGTATCATTAGCTATCTTTATGTTCATAAAAGTTATAGATATAGATGTTATGATTTTGTTAGATTTGGTCTTATATCAAAATTCTAAGTAATATGGAATTTATGCTTAAATTACTCTAATGTGCTCATGTTGTTTAATTGTTTCTGAAAATGAGTGTCTTTAATTAAAGTTTGGTAATTCATATATTTTGAAATTAAAAATGATATATTCATGAAAGTTGTAGATCTTTGTGTCCTATAAATTTAGAGACCAAAAGCTTCCAAAAAGGATAAGTAAAACTTGAGTTATGATTTATTTATTAAAGTATGACGTTTCTGAAAGCTATGTATGGGTCAGTGTTTGTCTAGTTGTTTGAGAATAATTTATAAGGAATTAATTTTTGAGCCCTACATAAAAGTTTTATATATTTGAGTTATGAGTATGTGGGATTTAGTCCCATGTAAAAATAATTTTTCTATTAAGAGATATACAATTTTTATCAAAGGTTATCAAAGCTGTAACTCAATCTGTAATACTGAAATTACTGTTTGAAGTCAGAAAGTAATTTTGAAACTGCGTTTTATACTTATAGAATTGGGATATATGGTCTTCATGAAAGTTATAGATATTTTTTTTACAAGGAGATATGCCTATTTTACCAAACTGTGTACATACAATAAAAATTTCCAAAACTCAGTGTGTTGTTTGTAACGTGGAGCAAATTGTATAAGGAAGTAGAATTTTTGTTCTTCATGAATGTTGTAGATAATTTTGTGATGGAACTACAGAAAGTGGAATTGCATAAAAAGGATTTGATTTGCTCATGTTAGGGCCTTTTTACTAATGTATGTTGCTATTGTAAATTTTTGAATTTTACCTATGATGGTTATTATGGATGAAAATGATATTTTCCAAATGGGTAATGATTTATTTATGAATTATTGAGGGATTATTGATTATTATGGATGTTATTGAGTGTGCTATGAATGTCATACAGTATGTATATCTTTGTGATAAATAATTATAAATGACTAAATTAATGTATACATGAATGTCTTATTGTTTATTGAGATATGTTGTTGAAGTGTAAATCCATGATTTTGAGAATCGATATATGTGATGTGTCCTTTGAGGACTTATGGCTTTCAAGTGATTATGGAAGTATTGATATCATGATATGTTAAATTGATAAAGAGAATTAAAGGTATTCATGCATCATAAGCATTTGGACGCACCATGGAATTTAAGGGTTCCATGATTGCCGGCCCTGGTGGGGGGTTACTCTATGATGAGTTAAGGCCTTATTTTTGTTGAGCGCCATGAAGGGTAGGGATTCATGGTTTATGCTAAGTCCTACTTATATACTTCGGTACTTGAACGCCATGAAGTGTAGGGATTCATGGTATATGCTAAGTCCTACTTGTGTACTTTGGTACTTGAGCGCTATGAAGGGTAGGGATTCGTAGCATTTTGCTAAGTCCTACTTGTGTCTCTATGAGACTTTTTACTACAGTATTCCCACTAAATCAAAATGGATCCAACATGACATCATTTGGCTAAATTAAAGATTACTAATGTAAATGACCCTGTTTGGCATATTCATCATATCATAATTGTTTATTGATTGTGTTTGTGCAAATTTTACTTATTTTATATTTATTCTATATTCTATCTCACTCTTACATTATTTTTACAGTGCATGCTTCACAGAATGACGAGTGGTGAAATTGATTAAGCTTTTATGTTTTATTGCTTGGACTTTGACTTTATTTGACTTTTAATATGTTGTAATAATATTATTATGTACCTCATACTGCAATCTTATTGATTGTTTCCGCTATATAAATGTATTACGCTTTATTCGTTCACGACTAGTATGCATGATAATATTTCGCATTTATCAATTTTTATGTAACCTCGGAATTTAAATTATAAATTTCAAAATGATTCTTTAAACGTTAAAATTTTATTACAAGAATTTGGGTTAATTAATTGGAATTTGTAATTTGGGTTTTGGGTGTCATAACTTGAAGTTTACAAGGGTCCCCTTACAAAGGCTAAGACTTAAAAGGCCAAAGAGAGCATTCACCAAGCCTTATCCTCCTTCCTCTCTTTTAATAGGCCCAAGCCCAATGAAGACTCCTTGAGGATCTATTCATATTTCACTTGTAATATACTTCTTAGTTAGATTCTCTAGGCTTATAGGTTTTATTTGGGCCTTGCAAGGTCAAATGGGCCACTTTAGGGCTATGTACTTCATTTTGGGGCATGTATAGGCCATGTCTCCCCTTTGTTGTACTATTGGGCCTTGGATCCATTATCCAAGCCCATTTCCCCTCCCTTGGTTGAAATATAGAAGGGCTATATAAGGGAGCTCTCCTTTATAATTCCACACATTAATGATCATTTGAGATTTTTCACCTTTGAGTACAAATTTTCTAGAGTGAGAAGCTCCTCCTTCTCTCTAGGATCAAGGCTCTAGAGCAAGCTCTTATCTAAGAGGATTCTCTCCCTCTTGGTGCTGAGATTAGGGAGTTATCTTTCTTAGGGAAGTAGCCTTCCACCTTCTCCTTCCATTTCCCTCTTCATCCTTTCTATCTTATCTAAACCATTCCACTTTCTCTTCCTCCTTCCATCAATTTTCGTCTACCCCATCTAGTTTTCTCTTTTACCATCTTGGTTTCATCATAGAAGCAAGGATTCCCTCTTTTGCTTGAAGGAAGAACAAGCAAAGGAACCAACATCTATCCTTTTCAAATGAGACTAGAATAAGCTCCTACATCATTTGGTATCACTTGAGCCTAGGAGGTTCTTTTCTTACTTCTTCTTCTTTTAGCATTCAGTTTTGAGTTTCTTTTTCTGGCTGATTGTGCAATTTAGTTTCACATAATTGTCTTGTTGATGCCATGATATAGTAAAATACATAAAAAGTTGGTGTTGTTGTGAATTTTTGTGTTAGTTCTTCTTCTTTTTTTTTAATTTTGGCATATTGTTCTTTTTATTCTTGTTTTGGAATGGTCTTGTTATTATTTAGGACTTCTAAAATTTTAGATTTTGGCACATGGTTAATTCGGTTTTCAAGTTGTTAGTTTGGTAGTTACAAGTTTGTTAGGTAGTTAGAGCCAAAGTAGGTGTATAGTGCCATTGTTGGAACCTTTCCTTTGTTTTAGTAAATTGTTTTGATCCAACCTTAGCAAGTGCAATCCGTGTGGGAGAGTTGCCTAATCATCTTTAGGAACTCTTCTAAAGGTTCCAATTCCTTGTGTTAGGAGACCTTGATTTTAGGTTCTCCAAAAAGTAGCTCATCATTAGGTGTGTTAGAAATCTACTTTTAGTTTTGTATATAGGTTTAATTTTTTGTTTTGAATGCACTTTTAGGGTCATCATTAATTCGGTTTCATCTTGTTTGCATAAAAGAAAATTTTGCAAAAAGAATCATAGGCCTTCTATTCATCTTGGTGGAAGAAGGTTGTATTTTCTCCTTAAGCAAAAGAGTGAACATTGAACTTGTGAAAGACTAGTGTGGGTTTTGGTTTTGGGAGCTAAAGCTTGGGAAAAAGTACATTACAAAATCAAGAGGTGAAAGATAAAAGAAAAGAGAAAAAGTACAAAAGAAAAAGAATAGTAAAACCCTTACATTTCAAAATTCAAAAGGGTGTAAAAAGAAAGTGTGGAAAGTACACCTCTTTAAGCAAATTTGTGACGTTTGAGCACCAAACCAAAGTACATTTTCGAAACCCTAAAGCCATTTGCTAGTTAATATTTTACACTTGTTTCAATTACATTTGCTTGCTTATTTGTGCAACTCTAGAGTTCTAGGTTTAAGTTTCCTTCCTTTGTTTCTTGCATATTAATTATTTTGCTTGTCTTGTTTTGTCTAAACTTGTTCACATCCAAATCAATTCTAGTGTAGCCTTTATTCTTTTGAGCTTTTCTTGCTTTGGTCTTGTCATAATCAAAAATCCAAAAACATTTCCACTGATTAGCTTTTCCTTCTTAAACATTTTTAGTTTATCTTTTATTCCTTCTTAAGTTTTATCTTTGAGTTGTCTTCCTTTCATAATTCCTTTGATAATTCCCTTCTCTATACCATTGAGGGTAACATCTTGAGGATACTTGAGGTAAGAGTTCAATTGGTTTGGTAGACTTGAGACTAAAGAGCAAGGGTAAGGAGTAAGAGAGGACACTTGAGAGGTTTAAAATTTTGTCTTGTCTTTGTGCTAACCTACTTTTCGTTGGAGCTTTTGTGTGGCATTATTGTGTAGGTGAGGTGAAGCTTCTACAAATTCAAGTGAATAAAAGTTGAAGAAAATTGTAAATGAAGCAAAAGCCTTGTAACTAGTAGAACTTAGGCAAATTTTCAATTCTAGGCCTTGTGTATTAGGTTTTGTCTTGTATTTTGGACACAATTTGGACATTGGACTTTGGACACTATTATTTCATTTTTAGTCTAGCTAATTTTTGCCTAGAGTAATTGCATTTGCATTTGTTTGTTAACTACTTTTAGTGAGTTAGTTATTGGTTATAACTAATAGTTGTTAGTTAGTTGCTTGTTTAACTAATTAGGTTAATTAGTTAGTAGTTAAAACTAATTCTAGTTGCATTAACTAACCATAACCAAATTAGTTTAGTGTCTTAACTAATCCATAACCGAATTGTTCATTAGTTAGGGTTGTTAGACTTAGTTATAACTTCCATAACTAAATAACTACTTCGAGTTAGGGTTTGTTAGGAGTTGGTTAGTTGGTTAAACTAATTTGGTTAGGTTAACTAATTAGTAACTGAATTTGGTTAAGCTTGTCTAGGGTTAGAAACAACCTAGGACAATCATAGTCAACTTAGGTTAAAGCCAACATAGAACTTACATAAGCAACATAGGACTAACCTAGTAAAAGACAACCTAGGATCTTGTTTTGACCTTAGGATAGAAACCTAGTATTGATATTTTAGGATTGTTGTGTGTTTTCCTTCACTTGTTTTTCATTCATCTTCCTCGACTAGTTTGTCTATACATTCTTTATTTTTGTCTCAAATTTCTTTGACAACCTTAAAAGATGTTTTCTAGTGATAGGGAAAATAAAACAATGATTCATAACATAATGGATATCTTGAATAACATCAATAGTAGGCTAACAAATCTTTAGCATAATGAAAACCCTAGAACTAGATATAGAAATCAAAGAAATCATAGACATAACAATAGTGATAGTGAGGAAGAAACTAGACAAAGAAGACACCATGAGCATAAAAGAGAAGACATAGGCTTAAGAGAAGTAAAATTTGAAATTCCCCCTTTTAATGGTAAAAGTGATGTTGAAGCATATTTAGAATGGGAGATGAGAGTTGAGCAATTGTTTAATTCTTATCAAATAAAAGAAGAAAAGAAAGTTAGGATAGCCACTCTCTCATTTCAAAATTATGCCTTAGTATGGTCGACCTAAGTGTGCAACGAGAGAAAGAAAGATAATTTTCCACCAATAGATGATTGGTTAGACTTAAAAGCTCTATTAAGAAAATGTTATGTTCCAAATTAATATAGAGGGGAGCTATTAGCAAAGCTAAATAGACTCACCCAAGGGTCAAAGAGTGTAGAAGACTAATATAATGCTCTAGAGATAGTTATGATTAGGGCAAACCTAGAAGAAGATGAAGAAACCCTAATGCATAGGTTCTTACATGGCCTAAATAGGAACATCAAGAATAGAGTAGAACTCCTTCCACATGTTGACATAGAAGAATTACTTCACTAATGCACTAAGGTAGAGAGCCAATTCAAAGAGAGAGAAGCCTATAGTGGGGAACATAAAGCCTATAAATCTAAATGGGTAGGTCAAAAAAGTAAGGGTAGGTTTGATAGAAACCCTAGGGAGAGGGAAGTAGGCACTTCATCTTCCAAACCACAAAGTGAGTTGTATAAGAATGGCAAATTTTTTAAAAATCAAAGAGAAAAGCATGAATCCACATCTAAACCATAATCCTCTTGATCATCTACCATAAAATGTTTTAAATGCCTTGGTAGAGGTCACATTGCTTCTGACTGTCCAAAAAAAAGAACTATGGTTTTGAAAACTAATAGAACCTACTCAAGTCAATCAGAGTCTAATTTTGATTCTCACTCTTCAAGTGATGACTCAAGTAGTGATTCCTATGACAGTGAGCATATTTTAAGGGATGATGGTGAGCTTTACATGATTAGAAGGTTGCTTGGTAGTCATGTTAAGCTAAATGATACTACACAAAGAGAGAACATCTTTTATACAAGATGTTATATAAATGACAAACTATGTTCTCTCATTGTGGATAGTGGGAGTTATGCAAATGGTGTGAGCCAAAGATTAGTTAGTAAGATGGGCTTAGAACTAATAGATCACCCTAGACCCTATAAGTTGTAATGGCTTAACGAAAAAGGGGAAATGTTAGTTAATAAGCAAGTCTTAGTAAACTTCACCATAGGCACATATAATGATAAAGTAAATTGTCATGTAGTACCTATGGAGGCAACTCATATACTTCTAGGAAGACCTTGGCAATTTGATAGGAAGGGCATACATGAGGGGTTCACTAACACCCTCATATAATGATAGTTTTACACCCCCTAACTCCACAATAAGTAGTTAAAGATCAACTACAAATGAAGCTTAAAAGAGATAGAGAGTTAGGATCTTCTTCATCTAACCATGTAGAAAAACATAAGAAAACAAAAAAGAGGATAAAGGAAAAAGAGTTATCATCTATGATAACTCTAGAGCCAACTATTTGGCCAACAAACATGATGTGAAACATGCTATGTTTTCACATAAACAATGCTTGATCATGTATGCAAAAGATATCCCTAGCACTTCTTTGTGCTCTATGGGCACTTCTCCTCCTTCTTTGCCTAAAGGGATTTAAAACATCTTACAAGAATTTAAAGACCTTTTCCCAAAAGACATCCCAAAAGGCTAAGCTCCTGTTAGGGGCATTGAGCATCAAATAGACCTAATTCCTGGGGCTAGTTTACCAAATAGGCCTGCCTATAGATGCAACCCTAAGGAGAGCTTAGAAATAGAAAATCAAGTGAATGAACTACTATCTAAATGTTAAATTAGAGAGAGTTTAAGGCCTTGTGTCTTACCAGTTTTACTTGTTCCCAAGAAAGATGGGTCATGGAGGATGTGTACGAATTGTAGGGCCATCAATAACATTACCATCAAGTATAGGGATCCCATACCTAGACTTGATGATATGCTCGATGAGCTTAGTGGATCTACAATATTTTCCAAGATTGATCTTAAAAGTGGCTACCACCAAATTAGAATTAAAGAAGGAGATGAATGGAAAGCCGCTTTTAAAACCAAGCTTGGCCTATATGAATGGTTAGTTATGCCTTTTGGTCTAACTAATGCACCAAGTACCTTCATGAGACTCATGAACCATGTTTTAAGGGAATTTATAGGGCACTTTGTTGTGGTATACTTTGATGACATCCTTGTGTACTCAAAGACCATGACCTCTCATCTAAACCATCTAAGACAAGTTATGCTTGCCCCAAGAAACAATAATCTTTATGCAAACTTTGAAAAGTGTTCTTTTGGCATGGATAGCATTGTATTCCTTGGGTTTATAGTAAGTTCAAAGGGTGTTGAGGTAGATCACTCTAAGGTTAAGGTAATCCAAGATTGGCCTACACCTAAAAATGTGAGTGACATAAGATGTTTCCATGGTCTAGCAAGTTTCTATAGGAGATTTGTGAAAGATTTTTCCACCTTAGCCTCCCCTTTAAATGAGTTGGTGAAAAAGAATGTTCCTTTTGTGTAGGGGCCAAGGCAAGAAAAAGCCTTTCTAGATCTCAAAGATAGACTCACTCATGCTCTAATAGAAAAGCGGTCGGGGCATTACAGTGGTATCAGAGGCTAGCCTCTCCTAGTATAGTATGGTTCGGGGATGAACCAGGCGGAAGCTAGTGGGCATGTGACATCCTGGCGCTATTGAGGGTGGGGAGTGATCGCCGGTGCATAGGCACGGACAAGGAGCGGCTCCTGGCAGGCTTCTAGTGGGGAACATGTCATCCCGGGCACTGTTGAGGGCGGGGAGTGATCGCCGGTGCATAGGCACGGACAAGGAGCGGCTCCTGGCAGGCTTCCACTAGGAGGGACACATGAACAAATCGAATACATGCCAGAATGAGAGGGATCCAAAGACTGTAATAGTGAGTGGGAGTTTATGTTTACCTTAGAAGGAGAAAAGGTCACATGAAAATGAGAGAGAAAAGAAAAGAGTTTATGTTTTATTTTAACCTCTCATTAAAAGTTTCCCATTTTAGATCGACAGGATCTCAGTTCAGGCTCAATACTTTATCTAAAAATTATTCCGAATATATATCCAGACTCCTAATAATATTCTTAATAGCCTTGACCAATGGTACCTCAATCAGAGATACTTGGTTTGACACCTATATTTTAATCGGGTCCAATTTTAACTTAAAGCCCCAACAAATTATGAATAACCCCCAAAAATCTTAATTTAATTATTTCCAATCTCTTGGGATATTAATTCACTCACATATGATTATTTGGTATTTATTCCCAATATTTAATTATTTATATAAAATTAGGGATGTTACAATCCACCCTACCTTAAAAGGAATTTTGTCCTCGAAATTTACCAACCTGATTCGAATATCTCAGGATGCCGCTTCCGCATATCATCCTCACGTTCCCAAGTGGTAGTCACCATGTCTCCGTGCCTCCAAGATACCTTCACCAAAGGAATCAACTTGTTCTGCAATCTCTTGACAGAACGCTCCATAATAGTAGCAGACACTAGAGGAATAGATAAATTCTCCCTGATTTTGACATCATCAAGGGCTACCACATGTGTAGAATCATGCACATACTTCCTCAACTACGATACATTGAACATATTGTGCAAATTTGATAAATGCAGAGGGAGAGCAATTCTATATGCTAACCCACCAATCCTTTCGAGGATTTCAAACGGTCCAATGAACTTCAGACTTAATTTCGTGCTCTTCAAAGCTCTTCCTATGCCCTTATCTCGTGATACTCTCAAAAACACATGATCGCCAACTTGAAACTCAAGTGGCTACTGTCGCTTGTCATAATAGCTCTTTTGATGATGTTGGGCAATTTTTATCTTTATTTGTATCATCTTGATTTGTTCATTTGTCTCCGTAATCTACTTTGGCCCTTAAGCCAAGTTCTCACCAGTTTCACGCCAACATAGCGGAGTTCTACATTTCTGACCATACAAAGCTTCACAGGGAGCCATACCAATAGTACTATGATAACTATTATTATACGTGAACTCAATCAGTGGTAGGAATCTTTCCCAACAACCACCATACTCCAATACACAAGCCCATAACAAATCTTTAAGGCTTTAAATTGTTCACTCATATTGTCCATCTGTTTACGGATGATAAGCCAAACTAAGCTTGAGCTTAGAACCCAGTTCTTTATGCAAGCTTCCCCAAAATCAGGAAGTGAACCGCGGGTTGCAGCCCGATAAAATACTCAAAGGCACACCAGGTAGCTTAACGATCTCCTTAATGTACAATTGTGCCAATTTCTCCAAAGGACTCTTCATGTTCATAGGCAAGAAGTGAGCACACTTTGTTAATCTATCAACAATCACTCATATTGTATCATTTCCAGCACGTGTTCTGGGCAATCCAGAAACAAAGTCCATAACAATGTCATCCCACTTCCAAATAGGGATATCAAGAAATCTCAAATAAGCAGATGGTTTTTGATGCTCAACCTTAACCTTTTGACAAATAAGGCAAGATGCTACAAAATTCGCCACATCACACTTCATACCGGGCCATCAGAAATTCTTCTTCAAGTCCTGATACATTTTTATGGAACTAGGGTGTATGCTTAACACACTCTTGTGAGCTTCTACAAGTACCAACCTTCTTAAATCACCACCGGATGGAACATAAATTCAGCCCTTCACACGCCAAATGCCATCATGACCTTCCGTCAAAATGAATTCTTCCCATTAGCTTGAGCTTCTTTCATCTTAATCAAATACTCATCCTTTGGTTGTTGCAATTTAACGGTTTCAAGGAACACATTTGCTACCATCAACACCTCAAGGGACATCTTCTTTGGGGTATATATTTCTACACCCATATTCAAGTTTCTAAATTGCTCAATTAGCTCCATCTCTTTCACTATCATTGCGAAAACATGCAAAGACTTCAGGCTTAAAGCATTGGCAACCACGTTTGCCTTCCCGGGATAGTATCTTAAATCAAACTCATAATCCTTTAGAAACTCCATCCATCGTCGTTGACGCATATTAAGCTCCTTCTGATCAAATAGGTATTTAAGACTCTTGTGATCACTAAAGACCACAAACTTTGAGCCATACAAGTAGTGTCGCCTCAACTTCAAAGCAAATACCACTACCGCCAACTCAAGATCATGCATGGGGTAGTTAACCTCATGTGGTCGTAACTGCCTCGACGCATAGGCTATCACACGTTCACTTTACATCAACATGCAACCAAGACCAAGCTTGGAAGCATCGCTATACACCATAGTCATCCAATAAGTCAGGTAAGGCCAATACAGGAGCAGAAGTGAGTCTAACTTTCAACTCTTGGAAACTTCTCTCGCAATGAAGACTCCACACAAATGGCTGATTTTTACGAGTTAGCTTCATCAAAGGAAAAGCTAAATGGGAGAAACCTTTAATAAATCTCCGGTAATAACCGGCAAAACCAAGAAAACTTCTTATTTCGGTCACGGACGTTGGTTTTTCTCAAGCCATCACAACTTCAATCTTAGATGGATCAACAACAACACCATCTTTAGAAATGACATGTCCAAGGAATTGGACCTTGGATAACCAAAATTCACACTTAGAAAGCTTCGCATACAACTCTTTCTCACGAAGGATATTCAATACAAGACAAAGATGTTCTTCATGCTCCTCACGACTCTTGGAATAGACAAGGACGTCATCAATAAACACCACCATAAATTTATCAAGATACTCATGGAAGATACAATTCATGTAGTCAATGCAAATCACAAGTGTATTTGTTACACCAAAAGGCATCACCACATACTCATAGTAGCCATAGCGAGTGAGAAAAGCAGTCTTTGCAATATCGTCGGTCTTCATCTGGATTTGGTGATATCAAGAGCGTAAATCAATCTTTGAGAACACCACAGCATCCTTCAATTGATCCAAAAGATCATCAATGCGAGGTAGGGGATATCAGTTCTTAATGGTCAACTTGTTAAGTTATCGATAATCGACGCATAACCTCATACTTCCATCCTTCTTTTTCACCAACAAAACAGGCGCACCCCAAGGAGACACACTTGGGCGAATAAATTCTCATTCTAATAACTCTTCAACTTGTCTCTTCAACTCGGTTAACTCCATAGGAGACATCCGATACGACGCTCAAGAAATAGGTTCCGCACCTAGAACAAGATCAATGGAAAACTCCACCTCTCGTGTAGGAGGTAAACCAGGTACCTCATCAGGGAAAACATCCGAAAATTCAGATACAATGGGAATATCAAGGGATTGAGTAGTATTTTCTCCATCCATAATGCATAGCATAACAAGAAATTGAGATATACCTTACACTTCAAAACGCTAAGTATTTGGAGAAGGGAAGATGACTCTTCGATTTTGAGAATCCGCCAAGACCTTATTGGCAGATAACCAATCCATTCCCAAAATAACCTCTAAATCTTTCATGGGTAAGCAAATAAGAGACACCATAAATCTCCTATTTTTAAGAACCATCTCGATATCTTCACATCGAGTGACCGACCACAAACAAGTACCAGTTGGTGTAGACACCATGATAGAACCTCTCATCATTCTTATCGGTAATTTTAATCGCCTCACACAATCTTTCGAAATAAAAGAGTGGGTTGCACCCGAATCAAATAGCACATCAACATATTTACCAAGTATTTGACACTTACTTTGTACTAGATCACTGGCTTGTGCAGCTTCTTTACCCATCACGACGAATACTCTTCCAACAGTTTGTTGGTTAGCTCTATGATTGTGACCATTCCGGCCACCATTATCATTACCTCGGTCGTTCCTATTACCACGACCACTGCCACCATTTCCATCATTATGCGCCACCACATCCATGGCATTCAAGGGATAATTGGGACGGATGTGCCCCGATTGGTTGTATCGATAACATACCACAATCTATTCATTACCACAATCACGGGCCAAATGGTTTCCGCCACACCGGAAACATCAAAGTCCTTGGCCATTACCTTGACCACCATAAGCACCATGTCTTCCGCCACCGCTTCCCCCTCTAAGAGAAGAGGAACCACGCATAAAATGTCTAGTCTTCTTAAAATTGCTTTTTTTCTTGAAGCTAGAGGATTGGCCCTTCAATTTATAGTCATGCCCTGAGTAACTCTTAAGAGACACATCATTCTCTCCAAAGATTTGACATTTGTACACAAGAGTAGGAAAGCTCCTAATCTCTTGGTGACAAATCGCCTTCTTGATCTCTTGGCGCAATCCGTTCTCAAACTTAACGCACTTTGTGTAGCATCCTGAATTTTATAAAAATAATTAAATAGAAGGAGTAAATATTAAATAATTATAAATGGGGTAACGAGTGTCCCAAAAATATTGGAATAATTAAATTTAGATTTATTATAGATATTTATGATTTATCGAGGCTTTAAGAGTTAAAATTTATACCCGATTAAAATATAGGTGTCAGACCAAGTATCTCCGATTGAGATGTCGTTGGTCAAGACTGTTAAGAATATTATTAGGAATTTGAATATGTCTTCGGAATAAGTTTTGGATTTAGTATTGAGCCCGAACAGAGATCCTATTTGATTTAAAACGGAGCACTTTAAGTGATGGGATAAAATAAAACACTAAAACCCCTAATCTCCCTTTTCACTTCACGTTACTTCTCCTTCTCCTTCTATATTCAATTTCTTTTCATCTCTTTATCACACACTCTTCTTCTTCATCTTTTCTTTTTCCATTCTCCAAAACCCAAGTGTGGTGTGCCCTTCCTCCTTCTTCCATTTTTGTTTGCTTCAAGCTTAGAGGAGAAAACAATGGTGATTTGAAGTTCTCCTCCCTCTCCTTAGAATTTCATGCTCCCTCTCCCTCTCTTGGCTCCCACTTTCTTTTCTTGGTTTTAGGTAAGGTTCTCACCATTTCTAATGAGTTTATGCCCTAGGTTATGGGTCATTATGATTTTTGATAAGGCTATATGTATGGGTTATGGATTAGGAACCATTTTTAGGCAAAACCCAAAGGTGGGGTATGATAAATATGTGTTTTGGTGTTGATGTAGAGGGGTACATAAAAATATGGTGTTGGGTGGTAGAAGATGATGATTGTTTATGATGGTTGTTGGATTTTTAATGAAACACTAACCTAGGAATTAGGGAAATGTAAAATGTAAGTAGAATGTGTGTTTAAGGATGTTAGAGAGTGATATTGATGAGGAAAAGTAGCCATTGAAGATGGTTAATGAATATTAATAATGGTGGTTGTGTTTTTATGAAACCCTAGCCTTAAGAATTTGGGGACAACATGTAATATTTGTTTGAGGATTGATTTTAGGTGGAAATATATGATATTTAAAGTATGGGTATTATTGATGATGTTGAGAGGATACTTGTTGATGATGAGGGATGGCATTAATGGAGGTAAGTGGTTAATGGTGATGGTTAAAAGTCACTAGTATAGGAACTGATAGATGGGTATGGCCTTTAAATGAATAATAATGAGTTGAACACCAAAACTATGATGGTTGTGATGGGGGTAAACAAATGAAATAAGATTGTGATTTGATAAGGCCTTAGGCCATAATATGTGGTTGATTGATGAGGGTCTTCAAAGAAGCTAAAAGGGTTTATGATGACTTATATGTGATTGGAAGTAATATTAGTGAAGGATGTAACATTGTTGTTGTTGGGTTGGTTAGCCCTTTTAAGATTTAGAAAATCTTGGTTTTGGGAAAGAAATTCCCAAAGCCTAACACATGTGTATGGATTAGTGTGTTGGCAAGTCTAGAACTTATTACCAAGCCTTAAGGGATGTTTATAATTGTTTAAGAATTATGATGAAAGCCTTGGGATGGCTTATGATTGAATGGATACATATATGTGTGTTGTGTAGATTGTGTTTCAGATGATAGTGCAGAATGATTGGAGCATTCAGATTACGATTCTTCCCTCGAGGTAGGAGATGAGTTTATATTCAAATTGCATGAGTTATATAATTGATGATTATTGTATGTTATGATACTCATGCTTGCCTTGCCATGTTTATAGTGAAATGATGTGAATGGCAAATTGTTGGCTAATGATGATAATATATGTGTATATATGATGATGAATAACCCATGGGGGGTTGAAGTATGCATATACCATATGAATTTAGAATTCCATACGACTTTGATGAATGAATATTGATAATGTGAGGCTAAGGCCCATTTGATGGCATTAATGTTTATATTGGTAGAGAAATTTCTCAAAATGTGAAATTAGATATTGACATTAATGCACAATTAAGGAACTAATAGAGCCAAATAGAGTTTTGTGAGGATCTAAAGGCATGAGATAGTTCCAATAGCTTCTATGCATAGTTTATGACTTGTAGAAACTGGAACGTGCCAATTCGATTGAGAATAGGCCCTTGAGTTACACCAAAGTGCCTCAAAATAGGCAAAATGCATTTATATGCATAAGTCCCTCATTTTTTAGAATTTTTGAGTGCGGCTGGTGGCCACGCATCACAAATAGTGCTATTTAGTTGGTGTCAAAATTTGGTAGCATTCCGATATCGTTTACATAGATTTAGGTGTGTGAGAAGTTCATTTCCTTAAGAACATCTACATAATTTCAGCAATCTGATAGGGTGTAATCGATTAGCCCCCTTGCCTAATCGATTATAAGGATTCTATCTTTAAGGAAATTGATCAGCTTAAATGATTACAGTCCTATAATCGATTAGACTCCAAGTTGTAATCGATTATGAGATAAATAGAACCAAGGTAATCGATTACATTCAGTGTTGTAATCGATTATGAACCAAACAGAATCCTTGTAGTTGATTAGATTGGTTCTTGTAATCAATTAGGTGAAATACCTGATGCATTACATAAATTCTAGGAGCTCTGTAATCGATTATCCCCAATTCTGTAATCGATTAGGGCAATCGATTAGCACTTGGCCTAATCGATTATATCAGTGTGAAATTGAAATTTTCACACCTGGAGCATTTATCTTGCATCTTTTAGCTCTTCAAGCTTACTTTATAATCATTGGATCTTCTTAGACTCTCTTTGAAACCATTGTGACTAATGGGTGACAATTGTGACATGTCCCACTACTTTTAAGGCTAAAAATAAGCCTTTCTTATATCTTGAAGTTAAAATTTGTCATGAGCTCATTAGTATCCAAAACCCCTTACATTATGTAATAATGAGAGAATTCATTAGGGGTATATGTGTGGTGTGCCTTAGTGGTGATTGGGGAATGGGAATGGCTTAAAGTCTTGGTAAGTTATGTGTATGCCTAAATCACATTATGAAAACATAAATGTACACCACCATTAAGGTGATATATAATTGATAATGAAAATTAAAGGTTGTGGTTATATGACACACCTTGTATGATAATGAAATTAATGAGGGGATAATTGAGTGGCAATGAGTTATGATAACTCGATGAAATTGAAATAGTATCTGTAATGATCAAAAAATGGATAAGGCCACACACATTGAATGATGATTGATGATGTTGGATGAAAAGGGATATTGTTGTTGAACATACTCTTGGTTTAATGGTGATTTATATTATTAATGATGGTAATGCCATTGTGTTTGATACAAGTGTAATCTTGTACATATAGATTTAATTGTATTGGCTAGCATGTGATGCTATGTATTTGAAATGTGTTTATCAACATGCCTTGATTGATTCCCATGTGTGGACTCATACTATGATGCTTGGTATGCTTCTTGAATTCCATGCGTGGATTAATATGAGAATGATATTGTGGCTATTGAGATGTCAATTATATGAATGATATACCTTGAGGGGCTTTGTAAATGATTTGTATGTTATTTATTAAAAATGTCAAATTACAATATATCCCTATGTGAGAGGGTGAGATATCCTTGCGAGGTTGATTGGCATATGCATTATTGTATTTTGCATTTATGGCATGGCATAACATTGAAAATGTGGTTGCAATCACAATGATGAAAGATCCTACAGGATTATATGAAGGGAGTACCCCTTGCAAGGAGGGAAAACAACTTAATGATGATATGATATCGAGCCGGTGGTTGCGATCACCTGGTTATTGAAATGAAAAAAGGCTTACGAGTTCCTATGATGCCCGTGGTTGCGATCACGAGGCGTGAGTAATATAATCATAGTATGGAACAAAGGTACCCAACACAATTGAAAACTAATGGGAATGCACAAATACAAGGCCATGAATCGATTCAGCACCTCGCATGAATCGATTCATGCGTTCCTGGAGTGCTAGATTTCATCAATCAGGGGAATGAATCGATTCCCTAAAGGGGGTGAATCGATTCACGCGGGTTAAACATGTTGGGATCCATAATTTAAGGAGAGGAATCGATTCCATAATGAGGGTGAATCGATTCATGCGAAAATACAATGTAGGGATCTCTAATTCAAAGGAGGAATCGATTCACGCATAAGAATTTTTAGGAATAGTGGAAACAGTAAGGGTTGAATCCATTCAATGCCTCACCTGAATTGATTCAAGCCTGGCCTATCAGCTCCCTACTGTATTTTATGCAGAAAACCATCCAATTTCCAACTTCTAATCACCCTGTCTTATTCAAATCAAATCCAATCGCCACCAAATTTGACCCAAGCTAAAATATGTTATTTGTGACGTGTAGCCACTGGTCGCACTCAAAAATTCCTAAAAACAAAGGATTTACACGCATAAGCACGTTTAGTCCATTTTTAAGCATTTTTATGCAACATAGAGGTCAATTCTCAATGCAATTTGCCCATATCAATTTCAACAAGTCACAAATCATATAATCTAGTTGTTGGAACCATCATATGCTATCCAAAACTCATAAAACCCATTTTTACCCTATTGGTTCCTTAATTATGCATGAACTTCACATACAATCTTCTCCAATTAATCAATTATTCAAACATCATGCACATTAATGCCATCAATTAGCCAAAAAAACTCATGGTTAATAGTCATTCATCAATATGGAAAACTACATCATCATATCTTCATCAACATCAATCAATATTAAGGTCACTACCCAAAAATTGGCCCTTCAAGACATATAAGGCCTAATTTTCACAAGTGACCCCCAAAAGAATACATACTAATATTCATAAAATAAGCATATACCTCATCCATAACTCAATCCTCCAAAATAGTAGAGTATCCAAGGTACCTATATCAAGCTTTTAAAAGAAATGGCAACAAAGGAGGTGAGTAACATATACCAAATGATCCAAAATCATACATTATGATGATACCAATGAATATATGCATAACATGCATTTCTCATGAAGCATCATAAACTTCTTTCACACATCATCTCATTCCATTCAACATTATACATGTCCAAATCATCACATTCATAATACACACATCAAAATCATGGCATTCTCAATAAAGGTCATCACACATTCAATGTTAGTACCATAACTTCCTTCTTCTTTACTTAACAATCTTCCATCGCCACCACGGGCTACCAACTAGGCATATCTCCGGCTATATGCAAATGCTCTTATGGCTAATACATACGCACAAAGGAATTAATAGCAATTGTAGATCCGACTGTGGGAAAAAATATCATACCAAATATGGGTCAAGCATAGGTGTGCTACTATGCCCCTACTACAATAGTAAAAATATAACTTATATCTCAAATCATGCATGTTTAACATCATAATTTACAGGTACCAAACCGCTATCGTCGATTTGTAGCACTAGTCACCCCGTGACTTGCGGATTTAATAACATGGCCTTACTTGCCATAAGTGCTACGGGCCTCTCCCGAACACACATTGAGAGAGCCGTGCCCCAGCGAACACCGAGGTAACTTACTCATCATAGAGCCACCCATCCACTAGGCCTGCCACATAGGGTGCCTCGCTACCAATCTAAGGGCAAATTCGTGATTCCCAGAAACTCTAGGGAACAACAACAAATTACCCGTGCACTTGGTCGCCCTCCCACCGGGCCTGCCTATTGGAACCCCTAACATTCCATATAAGCAGCGAATGATATGCCATGGATGCAAATACAATGCAGATCAAATGTATTCTCACAATATGCATCCTAAATGCCATTCCACCATCAATAATTCATCCTCAACACTTTAGTGGAACTCTAGGTTCTCATCATTCTCAACCATCACCAATATTCATTTGATTTCATATACATAATAGTTAGTGGCAATCACAAATCATTAATTCATATATTATAGGATGTTCAACAACAATGTAATCAATACAATCATGGTTCCAAACCATCACAACAACTTTCATCAATCATGAGTCAATTCAACATCATATTCATTATCCCACAAACATAAGCCACATAACATCATTCATTCTAAATGCAATTCAATCAAGTAATCATCAAATCATTCATCCAAGCCAAATTAGCATATCACAATTTTTATATACACATCACTAATGGATGAATTCAAGCATTTAGAGAATGTTACCCCCTCCTACCGCAAGAGAAGTAGAAATCAACACGGTCTAATGGTCCCGCCTCGCCGATACGGTCGTTCCATACATTATACAACATACCATACAATCAACTTTTATTTCAACTACCAAGTCTCAAGTGTTCATATTTGTTTCTCGGTGTTTTCCTACCATTTTAATCCTTAACTTTATTTACCTCATCTCATCCACCATAACCACTATAGGTTAGGTGTCTAATCTTATTATTGTGCATTCAAAGCTAAACCCATTCATGGGCTTCCACATTAATAAACTCCACCAACCATTGACCATCATTAATTGTCATTACACATCATAAATAACATCTACCATCAATAATAAATGCTCATCTACCCACAAATCATATTTCCCATAATTTATAAAGTTAGGGTTTTATCAAAAACCCAATAATCACCATTTATGTTTATTATTTTCCATCATCTTCATGCCATGTCGTGTACCACCTAAGGCCCTCATAAAAATCACATTAAAATACCCCACCTTAGGGGTTCTCATCATAAATGCCTCCTATTCATAACCCATATGCATTAACTCTCTCCAAACAACCAATAGCCAAAACCTAAGGCTTAAAGCTCAAGAAAATGATGAGAAATCCTTACCGCAAGCCAAAAGAGGAGAGCTCTAAGAATGGGAGATGAGAAATACAAAAGTGAGAGGGAGAGAAGAGCTCCAATCACAAGCTTCACCTTCTTGCTTGATGAGGAGAACGAAAATGGAAAGTGGGAGTAATGGCACACACCACACTTGTGAGTTTTTAGAAGAAGAAGAAGAAGAAGAAGAAGAAGAAGAAGAAAATGATGATGAGTGGGAGGTGAAGAGATGGAGAAGGAAAGTGTTTGCCTTAGAGGGAGAAAAGGTCACGTGAAAATAAGAGGGAGAAAAGAAGAGTTTGTGTTTTATTTTAACCTCTCATTAAAAGTTTCCCATTTTAGATTAACAGGATCTCAGTTTGGGCTCAATATTTTAACTAAAAATTATTCTGAATGGACTCCCAATAATATTCTTAACTACCTTGACCAACGGTACCTCAATCGGAGATACTTGGTTTGACACCCATATTTTAATCGGGTCTAATTTTAACACATAAAGCCCCAACAAATTATGAATAACCCCTAAAAATCTTAATTTAATTATTTCAAATCTTTTGGGATATTAATTCACTCACATATAATTATTTAGTATTTATTCCCAATATTTAATCATTTATATAAATTAGGGATGTTACACCTGGCGTTAGTTTACATGTTGTATCTTGTCCTCTTGATAAAGTTTAGGTGGATCATACACTTGCATTGCTAGAGTCCTGCTTAGAATAATTAGGTAAAACTTTTTCCTTTTTCCCTTGCTTAATTCCACGTTTGGTCCCTCTAGTTTATTGGATTGTGTGAGTCAATTAAGCTCCTTTACTTTTCAAAGTGAACACTTTTGGTCCCCCTTTAATTTTCTTCTACTAAAAACCTTTGTTATCATTTTCTACCAAAGAAAACTTGTCTTTTTCCTTGAGCTCAACAACCAAAATATTAAATTTCACCTAATATAATGAAAAATCTTAATTTTGTCTCTCTCCAAAACCTAATCTCTATCTTTTAAGCATCTTTGAAAAATTTATCAAGTTTCTACTAAATTTCTTACTAACAAACTTCAAAACATTTTTTAATATCTTAATTCTTTCATAAATCACACCATACATTTGCATAGAAAATAGTTATTTGATAGTTTTAAAAAGACTTAAATTAATATAGGGACTAAAACTATATAATTCAAAAAGTAGAGGGATTTAATTTGCTTAATTGAACTTAGAGGACCAAAATTGTACATAGTTGAAACTAAAGGTAGTTGTTGTTTTCATATTCATTACATCTAATATTTATGGTAATAATTTCACAGCAAGTGATGATTATAATTATCTAAAGTTGGACAGCCTCAGCATTGAGAGATGAGGTAGAGCTATGCATAGAAATCTTGAACTGCCTGCATTGAATAGGGCTCTCAGGGTGTTTATTGTGTACATATATAAAAGTGGTACTATAGGGGTATACTTGTAAACAAAACCATAAAATACTATCCGTAAATCTCGCCAAAAAAATCTACCAAGACTTAAGAGCACAAGTGAACAAAACAAACAATTTTCAGGGTATAATTTTGTTAAATTACTAGATATGCTTGAAGCTGGTCACTCCATAAGAGAGAGGGAAAAAGGTGGGATCATAAAGCCTGTTCGTTTCCACAATGCACACTCATTGCTTTAGTGCATCGTGCATGATGCATGCACCTAGTGATAATGGACTACGCTCATAATAGTACAGTGTGGAGACAATAACTATACTACACATTAGATTCATACCACTGTGATGACCATTTTCAAATCTTACCAAAATAGAATGTAGAAGGAATGTGTGCCTTAGTTAATAAAATAAAATAAAATGTATTATGTAACATCCCAACTTTTAGAAAAATATATTTATTAGGTCATGATAATTAATTATTTATGGTCCAATATACGGAGAAAGATTAATTAGACATTAATTGGGATTTATCGGTAAATTAAAATTTACTAAAATCAGATAATTTAACAGATGGTGTAGGACCCACTAAGTCAAATTTGATATTCGAAGGGTCTAAGATAATGAGGAAATTATTATGGTTATGCCGGTATGATTTAAATAATTTTTTGTGTTGAGGAGATATTTATTCAGACATGATGTATGTTAATAAACGGGGAAAATATGAGCGGGTTAGAAATAAAAGAAAATGTAAAATCCCATTTCTTTTCTTCTAATCACCATGCATCATTTTCTCACTCTCTTTTAATTCTTTTGTCTATTGTACAAGGGTAGTTATGGACCAAAGGTAAAAGTAAAAAATGAAAGCATTACCCATTGGACAATGACCAATTTTGATAATTTCTCTTTCCTTTTTCTCTTCAATTTCAATATGCCTTCTTCTCCCAACCATTTCTATTTATTTTCTTCATCTTCTTCTTTCTCTCTATGTAGTAAAACCGTGTACCCCTCTCCACTTCTATTTTCTTTCGAAATCAAAACTTAAGCTTAGATTTGTGAAGCATATACTAGACATTGAAGCCAAGCTTAGGTCATCTTCATATTCTTTCGTCTCATTTTCATTTTCCTATTGGAGCTTGGTGAAGAGGTATTTGTTTTTTACTATTAATGGGTTTTCTTAGTGGTTTTAGGGTTATTGAAGCTTAATAATAAATGATTGGGTGTTGTTTTGTTGAGAAAATGCATGTGGAACCCAAACCTTAGGTTAGATGACCATTGAGATTTGTTGATTGGTTATTGATGATTGAAATATAATATTATTGGTTTAAGAATGCTTGAAATGATGCAAGAAAAATTATTGGAATTGATGTTTGGCAATTTAAGTGAAAACCTTAGAAATTGGAATGGGCCTTTTGGCAAATGTTGAGAAAATTATGATTAATGGATATCGGAGTGATTTTGTATATGGAAATGAGTTTTTAAGAGGTTGGCCTTAATTATTGGTAGCGAAGGTTTGAGAAACCAAGAGAATTATTGGGTGATGACTCTGAGTTGTTAAGTGTGTTAAAAGTTGTAATATTATTGTGAATGACTTGGATAATGAGAATGTGGTATTTTGAGATATTGGAAACCCATTAAGGATGATGGTAAGAAGTTTGGTATGTGTTGGTAACTTAGGTGTTATGCTGTAGCCATTTAATTATATTGAATTTAAGTTAATAGGAAGGAATCCCCGAAACCTAATAAAATGTGGAAATAAAACTTATAAGATGCTTACAACATGATGAGAATCATGTATGTATACATTTGTATAGCAAGAATTGAGAATAATGTTTGAATGGGTGATTGATGTGGTCCTACGTTTATTTAATGTAGGGTTTGATAATTCTAGTAAGGTAGGACCATCTAACTAATGGAGTACTTCTCTTGAGGTAGGAGAGGAGTGTATTTTCTAAATACATGATCAATTATGTGTTTATAATATATATATTGGTGCATACATGCATGTTTTTCCTTGAATGGATGTGTTACCTCTTATTGAGAAGTTGTTTGAGTTTGAACCTTGTTGATGGTTTAATTTTGGATTCGCAAATATATTGATGATATTTATATTTAGAGTATGCTTGTTGATATGCCTCTTGACTCCCATGTGTGGATTGATATTAATGAGACTCGGCTAATATATTGTGAAGAATGTGAATTGATGCCTCACATGATTGTGTGATAAATTGTATGCCTTGAAGAGTAATGTGATTTGTTGCATGCCACTAACCAAAATGTTAAGTGTAAAATGTACCCTAAGTGAGAGGGTGAGAAATTCTTATGGAGCTGAGGCTAGCATATGCATTCTTGCATTCATGGAATACATGACATATCATATTATAAGTGGTAACTTATTGAGAGTGTGGATTGGGAGATGAAACTCTATTTATTGGATGCTAACTAATTATGTGATCATTGTTAGTGATGTCTTGAATGTTTCCCTTTGAACTTTGACAATAAATGTGATGGTGATATCATCTAATGATATAATTCTATTTAGTAGTATCATTGTTATTAGCACTTGATTATACACATATGTGTGTGTTCAATGGATATTGATATGAATTATGACAATGATGTTGAACTAAAGCTCCTAGATAGGAGAATATGATTGGTTGCATTCATATATTTGTATTATCAAAATTTTATTTGATTGTTTATCATTGAGAAAGTATGCTTACTCTCCATGTTGTCTATTTTTAGCTCTTGAGTTGTAGGGCATGACCATGGAATGATGCTTTTTGGAAGAGATAAAGTATAGTGTGAAGAAAGAGTACACTTGGTACCTTGGTCGACATGTTTTTGAATTGAATGACGTGAACATATTTCTTTTGAACTTATGGTATTTGACATTTGTTTTGTATAGCTATACTATTGTTTAATTCCTTATAAATATGATGGTGATTGGATATTGATGACTTGATAATTTAAGATGTTAGTTAATACATTAGGATCCTCTGAAAGGAACTTGTGATCATTTAATAGCATGTAGTAATGTATGTATTTTGATGCCAATGATGTTGATATTGATGTGGTGGTAATGGTCTAGGCTCTTAAGTACTTGAACCTTTATTATTTTGTGTATACATTGGCCAACTCGTTTGTATGTGACTATATTGATATGGAACAATATGAATTTGGTAGCCATTATGATGGCAATGATGTTGTGATGATGAAGATCTATGAGTTTATGAGTTGGGAAGATATTAAATTGGTCCGATGTGACTCTATGTTAATATGTGGTTCAGGGAGGGGCGTAATCGATTAGCATAATCGATTACGAACATTCTGAATAGAGATAATTGTTTAGTTGGTTAGCGTAATCGATTAGCATCCTAGTAACAGATTAGCATAATTGATTAGCATTTTGCTAACAGATTATCGTAACCGATAGGCCAGTTCTGAAATTGCGTTGCCATTATTTTTTGGTACTTACCTTGTAATTTTCTTATGATTCTTGCCAAGGTCTTGTATCCCTTGATTCACTATGCCTTGTTCTTCAATCTTTTATCCTTGAACACTTGTTGTACACCTCTTTGACAAGTTTTCCTTAATCAAATACATATACTTCTAATCATGGAATGTTTGCATAAATGAATGTACACATTTTTATCAAATTTTGGCAATCACCTTGTGCTTACTTGAATCATCTCTCATATCCACTCTTACTCTTGAATTAACTTACATGTTCTGCAAACATCTATATGGTGTTTATGTAATTGATTACCCTAAGTAGACATTTTCTTCAACTATTTACCTTCCCATATCGTCATATATGAGATAGGTCTTTAAAAAGGTCTGGGGTTAAATGTTAAAGTTTTTATTTATGGTGTTCTTCTTCCAACGATTATTTAAAACTTGAAAAATTTATCCTTATTTTTAATGTCTAATAATAATATCATGAATATCATTTACCAGATTAAGAGCGCCACATTGGGTCCCATATATGAAGATATGAGAAGAAATCACAAGAGAAGCACACATGTTTCCTATTCCATTGTTATTATACTTTATTCCATGTGCAATTATATAAGGTTTTTTCTATATGATCCAATTCTTTCTTATTTCATTAAATCGTGGCCTCTGGTTTCCCGTGGTTTGAATCTTGATGTAAGTAAATTATGGCGAGATGTTAAACCGTGAAAAATTTATTCTTATTTTCATTAATGATTTATGTTTACATCGGGATTTAGATCCGGGGAATTGAGGAACCACATATTATAATGATGATTAGTTGATGAATAAGTGGACTTTGACAACATGTTCTAAGACAAATAGGACTCAACTAGATTGATTTTGGCTAAGTTGTAGTATGACTTGAAAGACAAGAGAAATGAATACATACATTACACTTTCTTTAAAGTTGAGACAGAATGATTGAGTCATGATCCCACATTTCTATTTAAGTAGTATAAAAAGGTAAAAGGAAACTAGTGATTCTTTGGAAGTTCAACTTATTACCCAACTAAATTAATTAAACTCTAGTGTCAATCCTTCAAATTATAGGGTAATGCATTTTAGTTTTCAAAATTTTAAGTATATCTTTAGTTAGATGGTAATTCTCTGATACAATTTTGTTATAAGCCATTACTATCTTTCATCAACAATAAATTGCATTAAGACAGTTTAAATAATTGTAACACGATCAGAGAGTTTATCAAATAACTATATTAGTCAAACTTATAAGGATAATAAAAATACAATCAAAGTTCAACAAAAACGGAAAGATACTAGAAAAATATAACTGAGGATATCAGAAGACAAATAAATGTTCGCTTGGCAGTGGTTTTTAAGAACACCTTTTGCAAATTGATAATGAACTGTTCTTTACAGGGGGTGTAAGAGTATGATTACTGAACAATTCAAATGTACATAAAGTGTCAATATAATACACAGTAATGTGCGTAAAAAATACAGATATGGAGTGTCTGTGTATGTTGAGGCGGAGTGCAATATGCTCGGGGCGGTGTCACAGTCCGCCTGAAAGAATCTTCCTTGCCTTGACCCAATTGGGGGTGGTACATGCAATCATTCTCCGACGCTCAAGTCAGTATTTCAGAATACTCATAGACTTAGAAAGCAAATCTGAGAGAATTATGCAAGTAAGAGAGTGCAAGGTTCAGAATTGAGGGGGGCTCCCCCCTATACCTTTTTGCTGAGGTTTATATACCTGTCACTGGTGCTCCATTATTGGTAGGGCCTGTTCCTTGTTTTCTGGCATAAAGCAAGAAAGGCAGTGGGTCCCTGTGTCGTTCACGAGCACCGTTGCTATAGTGGGTATTTCCACTTTCTTGGAAAGCGTTAATGCTTTATTATTTTATTGTTATTCCCTTTTATGCGTGACAGCGTGATTCCCATTTTCAACCTCTCAAGACAGAGTCAATCTCGTGCCGGGGTTATGAGTATGGGCTCGCTACGCAGTATGGGAAATTCAATATTCCGCCTGTATTGAGCCTAAGGCTGGGCGGAGTAATATGCATTGGGAATATTTCATGCATGTGTATAAGATATTCAATATTTTCCTCCTTGGCGAGGTAATAAGCCTTGGCGGAGTAACACACCTTGGCGGAGTTATGTGCCTTGGCGGAATAACATGGCTTGGCGGAGTAAAATGCCTTGGCGGAGTTACTTGACCTGGCGGTATACACTCCGTACAGAAGTAATTATAGTGTATTTGAAGTGTACTTCTCTTGTTCGAAATGCTGATCTGGCAAAGCATTAAAGCCATGCTTCTGGGGGCCGGTGTTGGGACCGGATCATATGCCCCCTAGCTTGTTATAGTGACTGGCGGAGTCACTTTAATGAGCTATAACACTTAAGTTTAGCTTTTGTAGGCATGGGTTTAGGCGATGTTTGCTAATTCAGGATTTATGGACAAGTGTTTTCATGCATTTATTGCCTTTGTCGTCACTTGTCACGCCTGTCATTAAAGCACCTCGAAACCACGTTTTGCCTTTTTAATCTCTCGTTGCCACGTATGCCCTCGTAACGATTGCCATTCCAATGATGGGACATAAATGCGTGGGATGGCAGTTGAGAAATGTTTTCGAGGTTATTACCATGGGCTTTGGATTTTGAAAATGTGGCCCAGGAAATACATGCCATTAGATTTATCTGTTGGTTTCAGCATCAAGAGGAACCGTCAGTGAGATTCATCCAACAGCTGTAAACACGTGTTTGGAATTAGAACCGTTAGTGAGATTGATCCAACGGTTGCAAACACATCTTTGAAGTTTTTGAGGATTCGCTTATTTCCCCCCAAGCCATGCTTATAAATAGGTAAACTCTTAGGAGGGAAATGTTTTGCTTCATCTTTCACTTCGCATTCGTTTGCTGAAACTGCTTTTGCTACTTTCTCGCGAGTTTGTTGGTTATTGGAGTTCTTCAGTTCTTTCAAAAACTTAAGGTAAATTTCTTCTTCCTCTGCTTTCTGTCTTCATTTTCATTGGGTTAGTTCTGTTTTTCTTTATATGTATGTTTGTTGAAGCGAGGATGAGAGGAAAAAAGTCAAAGTCATGCTCTAGGGTTTGTGTTCGTCCCATGTTTTCTGACATTGAGAGTGAAGATGAGGCTTTCTATACTGGGAGGGATTCGACGTTTTACAGCAGCGTGGAGTATTTTAGTAATGCTGTACATTCGTTTGTATCAGGAGGTGTTTTTCACACTCAAGTTATAACGATGGCGGAGTGTCAGAATGTTGTTTTGCATAGACTGGACTGGGAAAAGACTCTTGAGACTAACCCTTATTGCTGGGTTGAGAAAGATGTTAAAGAGGCTTCCTCTCATCATGCGACAACTAGTGGAGGGGTGATGGAGTTGTCTGTGCCCATTTGGAAAGATGATCGGTACGAGAGGAGATTCATTGTTCGTTCTCCAAAGACGTTTGAACGGATATGCCATCGTCCTCAGAATGATCGTACCATATATATGTACGATATTCTATTTACCCAGCTGGGGGTGCGCTTTCCATTGAATAAATTCCAGATGGGCGTACTTAGGTTTTTGGACTGCGCCCCCTCTCAGCTGCACCCTAATGGTTGGGGGATAGTTCGCAGCTTTGAGGTGATGGCTGAACATCTGGAGTTTACGCCTACAGTGGCGTTGTTTTTTGCTTTCTGCTGCATTATGAGGAGAGTAAATGTGAAAACCGGCGGCATGGGTTTTGTAACTCTCCGGGCGGAGCCAAAGATTTTAAACTTCAAGGCGTTTGCTGACTCCGCCAAGGAAGGCGAACTTCACTTCAGGATGAGTTTTGTGAAGGTGTCCGTTAGGAAGGACAAGCCTGTTTTCTGGCGGAGTAAAGAGGGAGTTGATAAATTCCCAGTGGCATGGACGCATGAGCACTTCCTCCTAACCAAACAAGCGTATGAAGTTGAGGAGAGTGCTCTATCGGCCGCATCTGTGGAAGTACTCCGGACGTTGAAGGAGTACAACTCCGTCCACAAGCTGATTCTTTGTCGAAGGCTGCTTGGGCGGGATGCTCAGGGATACTTGAGTAATATTACATTACTAACAATTACAATGTTGATTGAATATTGCTTCTATTTTCTCCTGCATCTTCTAACCGTATTCATATATGTTATTTTGCAGGAGAAATTGCTGAATTCCCTGGGATGGAACGCATTAAGCAGATTCGCATGAGCCGCAGGGAGATTGACGCGGAGAATAATGTGCAGCCCAGGAGGAGTTTGGCTGCTGCGCTGACTAAGACTCTTCCTTTCCCTGCATCCACTACTATAATAAACTTGGAAGGTAGTGCAGGGTCCTCAACAGTTGAAGTTGAAAGGCGTTCTAAAAAACGTCAAGAACCAGAGGCTGTTGAGGAGGAGGAAGAGGAAGTGGATCCCCAACCCTTGCAAAAGAGGAAGAACAAGGGCAAGAAGAAGGTTGGGGAAGGAGCATCAGTTGATACCACCATTAACTTGGAGGAGACTCAGGAGGTACCTATTGTGGGTAGTACTTCTGATATGGGCGGTGTTAAGGGTGCCCTCGAAGAAGGCGTCGTGGGGGAGGAAACAGAGGGAATTGAAGCCTCTCCAAACCAAGTTGTGGGGGACGAGGCGGAGGGAGTTCAAGCTTCCCCAGTCCGCCCAGCTGAGAATCCCACCCTGGACTTGGCTACTCAAAGGACACCAGTTTTTCTCATTGATGTTCCAGGGGAGTCATCCAGGCGATCTGTCTCTTTGCCTTTGGCGGGGTCTCGTCTGAATCCCTTTTTGTACTTTGCAAATATGGGATCCCGCCAGTCGGAGAGGCGTGATCCAGAGTTCATCCTTCGCCCCGACATCGACTTCGAGGAGATTCCGGACGCCGCTGCAGCTGCGAGGTGGCACCTTGCAGAAATAGATGGTTTCCTGGCCTCTGTACCCTGTATAGCTGATGTTGCTGCTGAGGCCAACATGTTTCAAGCGTCTTTTCATGAGTCTGTTGAAAAGATTCGTAGCTTGGAACATGATAATGAGCAGCTGTCGGAGGTGATTAAGGCCAAGGACAAACACCTTGACACCGCCGACTTCGACATCAAGAAGCTGGAGGAGGAGCTGGCTAGGGTGAGAGCTGACAAGGTCTTGCTGGAAAAGCAAGTTTTTGGCTTAAAAGAGCAGAATAAAAAGCTGGGCGAGGAGGTGAGTGGACTTTCCCAGGTAAGGGCTGATAATGTTTTGCTGAAACAACAAGTTTCAGATTTGAATCAGCAAAACCAAAATTTAGGCGAGGGTGTGAGCGCACTTCAGCAGAGGTTGGTTTCCATTGAAATAAATAAAACCATGGCTGAAGACGCCTGGGCGGCGGAGTTGGACCAAACAGCGACTGCATATAATAACCTTGAAATACAGGTTCAAGAGCTGCAAGCTCAAAAAGCCACTTCAGATGCCACCAGTGAGAGGCTTGACAAGGAGTTACAATCTGCCTTGGATGCAGCTGAGGCGGCAATTGATGACGCTTTCAGCATGGCTGTTCGCCAACTCCGTTATCGCAATCCAGGTGTTGCTCTCACCACTGCAGGCATTCATCCTTACTACGAATTCATTAATGGAGAATTGATGGTGCCTGTTCAGGGGGGTCATGCTCCTGCGCCCAGTGTTGAATATATCCTGGCGGACTTGCCTCCCTCCCAAAGTTTAACCAAACCTGGTGAAGGTCAGCCCACCTCTGCCCAACAAGAAGGGATGCTATCCGACCCTTGAAGACCAGCTCCTGAAACTCTTTGCAAGCTTTGTTTTTATTTGCATTTCAATGATATCGCCTTGTTCCAGGATAGGCTCTGGACCTTTATCAATATCAATAAAATATATTTTCGGTAAATCTGTACTTGTTCATATAAACATTGTCTGAGTCCGTCAGATTTATGCCTTGTAAAACGATATTAAGAAGGTAGCATAATCATTTGAGGACTTAATGAAATATGACTAAGTATAATGAGGCGGAATAGCCTTTTTGAAATTTTGTTGAAGTAAAATTCAGTAGGGAGGCGAGGTAGCCTCTTAGGAATTTCAATGAGACAAGTTCAATAATGAGGTGAAGAAGCCTCTTAAGAACTTCAAAGAAAGTAGGATTCCGTAAGGAGGCGGAATAGCCTCTAAGGAATTTCAATAAAATAGGATTCCATAAGAAGGCGGAATTGCCCCTTAGGAATTTCAAAGAAACAGGATTCCGTAAGGAGGCGGAGTGACCTCTTAGGAATTTCAATGAAGCAGGATTCCGTAAGGAGGCGGAGTGACCTCTTAGGAATTTCAATGAAGCAGGATTCCATAAGGAGGCGGAGTAGCTTCTTAGGAATTTAAATGAAATAGGATTCCGTAAGGAGGCGGAGTAGCCTCTTAGGAATTTCAATGAAATTGGATTCCGTAAGGAGGCGGAGTAGCCTCTTAGGAATTTCAATGAAATAGGATTCCGTAAGGAGGTGGAGTAGCCTCTTAGGAAATTCAAAGAAGTTGGATTTCGTAAGTAGGCGGAGTGACCTCTTAGGAATTTCAATGTAATTGGATTCCGTAAGGAGGCGGAGTGACCTCTTAGGAATTTCAAAGAAACACAATTTTACAAGTGTTGAACTTACTTGAACTTGTTGAGTAGTGCTTGAGTTTGTTGCTCATGTACTCCGTAAAACATTGGTAGTTAGGCGGAGTCAAGCTTTGGATAGAGTGTTCATCCTTTTGAACTTGGACCGGAGTGTAACTCCTGATCAAATGAGAATTGTTGAATCCAGGATTGCTATGGTGCAGCATATAGCTTGTGACACCAATTCTTCCTGTGAGAATTTGGTTGAACTTTTGAGGCGGTATGGTGTAGCATATAGCTGTGACACCAATTCTTCCTGCAAGAAATTGGTTGAACCTTTGAGGCGGTATGGTGCAGCATATAGCTGTGACACCAATTGTTCCTGCAAGAAATTGGTTGAACCTTTGAGGCGGTATGGTGCAGCATATAGCTGTGACACCAATTGTTCCTGCAAGAAATTGGTTGAACCTTTGAGGCGGTATGGTGCAGCATATAGCTGTGACACCAATTATTCCTGCAAGAAATTTGTTGAACCTTTGAGGCGGTATGGTGCAGCATATAGCTGTGACACCAATTCTTCCTGCAAGAAATTGGTTGAACCTTTAAGGCGGTATGGTGCAGCATATAGCTGTGACACCAATTCTTCCTACAAGAAGCCTACAGGACCTTGGGGATAAATTGGTGCAGCATATAGCTGTGACACCAGTTCTTTCCATAGGTGGCCTGTAGGACCTTAAGGTCGGTATGGTGCAGCATATAGCTGAGACACCAATCCTTTCCCCCTAAGGAATTTTCTGGACCTTAGGGTCGGTATGGTGCAGCATATAGCTGAGACACCAATCCTTTCCCCCCAAGGAGTTTTTTGTACCTTAGGGTCGGTATGGTGCAGCATATAGCTGAGACACCAATCCTTTCCCCCCAAGGAGTTTTTTGTACCTTAGGGTCGGTATGGTGCAGCATATAGCTGAGACACCAATCCTTTCCCCCCAAGGAGTTTTTTGTACCTTAGGGTCGGTATGGTGCAGCATATAGCTGAGACACCAATCCTTTCCCCCCAAGGAGTTTTTGTTGACTCCGTTTGTGAAGCGTTGTTGCATGTTGGTTGATCTTTATGGAATAAAGAGTTATGCATTTGTGCTTCAGTTTTTGGAGCCGTTGTCTTATCTGCATGGGAATAAATTCTGCCATGGATAATCAATTCAAAGTTAGAGTGAAGATTGAATGCAGGAAGGCATTTCATTAATAATGGAACTACATAAAGGGCTGAGTTGGGGTATATCTTTTCGAAACCCTTTCAAGGAAAGCATACATAGGAAGATCCTTGAGTTAGGAAGAAAAGATCATACCATATTACTCAACTAGCTGTAATATATGCGTAAATTTAAAATGTTCCATTTATTCCTGACCGGAGTGCCATCTAACTTTATCTTTTTGATGGAACCTGTCATTTTTGGATGACTTTTCCTTGTCTTTGTCATGACGTGGGGCTGCAGTGGGTGGTTTATCGTGAGATGCAGTGGTTTCTAGGTGCATCTCAACACCCACATACTTGGACGCCTTCTTGCGAAATTCCTCCATCGTGGATGGAGGTCCCTTGGCCAACGACAGAGCAAAAGATGATTGTGGCTGCATAGCCTCGATGAGGATATGTAACTGGATCACTTCTGTCAGATCAGGAACCATGGCTGCCTCATTGTAAAATCTCTTAAGGAAATCCTTCAGAGATTCTTTGTCACCTTGCTTGATCTGAGCCAAGGTATGAGAGGTTCTAGGTGCATCCCTAGAGATCACGAAGTGGCTGCCAAAAGCTATGGCCAGATCCTCCCATGAATCAATGGAGCCTGAAGGTAAGCTCTTGAACTAACTAAGAGCTTCACCTGTGAGGGTCCTGGGGAACATCCTGCACATGACATCCTCTTCTGCTCCTAAGAACATAGCTTCGTAGATATAAGCATCTAAGTGCTTAGAAGGATCTGTTTCCCCAGTGTATTTTCCTATAGAAATGGGCTGCGTAGTTTGCAAATGTCTGGGTACATGTGCATTCATGAGCCTTTTAGAAAATGGGATACTCATCTTGTATCCTGAGGGGGGTGTATTTGAACTTGCTCTCCTTCCTTCTTGATGTTGAGCATTTGCCAGTGAAAGGCTTCGTTGCTCTTCCATGTAAGTGGGGATGCGAGAGTAGTTAGGAGTACTTGATTCCTTCTGTATGTGTGGTTCATGATGTGGCTGTCTTGCAGGGCCAGCTTTCTCATGCATGGGGTTTGCCTTCTCACGACGAAGCTCAGCAAGCTCTTCTCTCAACATTCGAATCGTGTCATCTCTTGGATCTAGAGAATCAACATGCGTTGCTTTTTTATGAGCATCGTTGTCGAAGTTGAGACGTCTGGGGTTGCGTGGAGGAGAATCCTCGTTCTGCACTTCTCGTCCTGGTATCTCCATTAATGACGAATGTGATGGAAATTGATCAAAGATTGTGGGATTACCAAATTTACAGGTCCCACTGGGCGTGCCAATGAACTGTTCTTTACAGGGGGTGTAAGAGTATGATTACTGAACAATTCAAATGTACATAAAGTGTCAATATAATACACAGTAATGTGCGTAAAAAATACAGATACGGAGTATCTGTGTATGTTGAGGCGGAGTGCAATATGCTCGGGGCGGTGTCACAGTCCGCCTGAAAGAATCTTCCTTGCCTTGACCCAATTGGGGGTGGTACCTACAATCATTCTCCGACGCTCAAGTCAGTATTTCAGAATACTCATAGACTTAGAAAGCAAATCTGAGAGAATTATGCAAGTAAGACAGTGCAAGGTTCAGAATTGAGGGGGGCTCCCCCTATACCTTTTTGCTGAGGTTTATATACCTGTCACTGGTGCTCCATTATTGGTAGGGCCCGTTCCTTGTTTTCTGGCATAAAGCAAGAAAGGCAGTGGGTCCCTGTGTCGTTCACGAGCACCGTTGCTATAGTGGGTATTTCCACTTGCTTGGAAAGCGTTAATGCTTTATTATTTTATTGTTATTCCCTTTTATGCGTGACAACGTGATTCCCATTTTCAACCTCTCAAGACAGATTCAATCTCGTGCCGGGGTTATGAGTATGGGCTCGCTACGCAGTATGGGAAATTCAATATTCCGCCTGTATTGAGCCTAAGGCTGGGCGGAGTAATATGCATTGGGAATATTTCATGCATGTGTATAAGATATTCAATATTTTCCTCCTTGGCGAGGTAATAAGCCTTGGCGGAGTAACACACCTTGGCGGAGTTATGTGCCTTGGCGGAATAACATGGCTTGGCGGAGTAAAATGCCTTGGCGGAGTTACTTGACCTGGCGGTATACACTCCGTACAGAAGTAATTATAGTGTATTTGAAGTGTACTTCTCTTGTTCGAAATGCTGATTTGGCAAAGCATTAAAGCCATGCTTCTGGGGGCCGGTGTTGGGACCGGATCAGATAATAAAAATCATACTACTAATAATATAAGTAGCAAAGAAAAATTAGCATAATCGCACATGGTGATTTTTTCTCATAATGTTAGAAACAATAATTTCTAAAATGTAAAAACCTTAACTCAACATTTAAATGATGGACAATAAGGGGAATGGAATTATGGGAAGAGAATATGGGATAGGAAATAAATCAAACTCAAGAATGACTACTTCCATGCCAGTTTTATACAATACTCAATTGTTGTTATTGTGATGTTCTATTTGAATATTCATTAATGAAATGGATACTAAAATTTAGTATGAATATTCTCAAATTCTTATTGTTGTGATGTTCTGTTTGAATATTCTTAGATTCTTATTATAAAGATTAAAAGTAGTACTAAGTTACAGTTTATGATGTTGAATTTGTTAAGGCGATGCAGTCTCATATATATGATATGAACTTTGTAATACTTGTTTTCTCTGCCTAGTTTATCATGCATCCAAATTATTATTTGATCATATATAATATATTTGCACATGCTATATGGTTGTAATTGGTCATATATAATATATAACATTAATGATATAAAACTGCACTTGGGCTAATTATGCAAAACAAATAAAGAATAAAGTCGCCAGAATGTATAAAGTTGATAAAAGTAATTGTAAGCCTATTAATTAAGCTAGTTTTAAGACAACTTCGAACGTATATTAACCAAGTAGGAGAATGAACCATTATCATAAAGGACTTACCTTAATCCTTGCTTAATAGTCATATGTTTATAGGAGATATTCACTTTAAGAGTCTATCATCCCAATAGAAATTAGAGTTATTATCTATGTACTAAATAAAACACTATTACTCTATCACATGTACAAAAGGTTGTTGTATAATAGACAACTAGTGTACTGAATTTGATTTTAGAATTAGATAGCCAATAAGATACTAACAAAGCAAAACATGGCTAAAGAACTAAATTTTTGTTTTAAGTGAGAAGACAAGATGATGATTAGTTATATACTTTTGTTGAAACTGAAGGTAAACAAGCTACGAAGCCAAATATTTCAATTATTCAGCAGGGGAACAGAGCTACAGTATCAGTAGAAGGGTGTAGTTATAATGCAGTCATAGGAGCTTACTTTGGAGATGAGTTATTGAACTATTAATTGTTAAGATTGAATAATAAGTCCCATAATAAGTCCCTAAGTTCAATAATAATATACAGATTAAAAAAAGTATTATTATTAGTATTGATTTTTCTCCATTGGAGCTAATCATACACAAGAGCTTTGTTTTCTAAATTCAATTTCACCCCGAGCCAACTTTCGTTGGCCAAACTTCTACAACTTTTGAAAGTAAAATAATTTTCATCATTGCTGATTTGTACAATGTTCATGTAATAGTGTTATTTTTCTTTTCAAAACTCAAACACTTTTAATACACATCAAATGTTAGGTGGTGAGAACAACTTAGAAAAAGTAGATCTCTATCAATGGGTTAAACCCAACACATGTAGATCTTGTCGTAAAACCTCATAATGTGCTTTGAAGAGTGTTTATGAATATGATTTTGAATAATTTGGGTTTTATAAATTTGATTTTTGTTAATACCAAAAAGAAGTAAAATAACCTATGTTTACTATTTAAAAAAAAACAAGTTTATAGTAAAATTAGAATAAATTTCTCCACGTATAATAGACTAACAGATAGTCTTATGCTATGTTACATTTTCATTGTTTTCTTATGTATCTGTTTTAGTAGTAGAGATGAACTTCTTTCTATTTTTAAAACAGGAAATAAGTCACTAAGTTCAATAAGTCAACAAATTAAACAAAGTATACCCACATTAAACAAAGTAAGCACAACATACTTGACACGCTGTCGTTGTCGGGTCAAATAAAAAGTTAAATTAATATAGTATAAGGTGAACAACCTTAGTCGTCTCTCGAGGACCTTAGTTCAATTAGTTACACTCAATTTAGTTATAATAAAGGGGGGTTTGTGTTGAGCTTGAAAGGAAAATTAAGTGATTATATGATAGTGCAAAAAGTAAATTTATGAGTAGGAATAATCAAATTTAGAAACAACCAACCCAAGGAATTAACAAATCTTTAGTTAACTAATCATTGTTCACAAATATGATTAAATATAATTAATTTCTCAATCTTGAATCATTTGGAATCCCTAAATGATTATATTCTAGAAAATTTTCTAGAATTGAATTAATGAACTAATAAGAATAATCAATCGATATATTCTTATTAATTACTAAAATAACTTTAAAACCATAATTTGATTGAGTTAAGAAACTAAATAGAAATCTCTTATTTAGTAACTTAATCTTTGTTCTCAAATTGATTATTGATTAACCAACCAACATCAGTTTAGATTATAGATTGTTTAATTATATACCAATCGGTTATACACTTAAATAATCTACCATCATAAGTGCTTGAGAAACAAAGAAAAGTAATTATCTTCAATCAAAATATTAAGAGCAAGAACTCAAAGTTAACATAAAGAAAAATTAAATTCCTTGAGTTGATTTTAAAAGATTAAGCTTCCATGATAATTTTTAACAATGAAAGCTAATATTAAATTTACTAAAACTTTGATTATAAAGGTAAATAACAAATAATAAAATTAACTTACTTGATATTGAGGAAGGGAAATGAAAACCATAACTTGAAGGATGGAATATAGAACAAGGAGATAAAGCAAGAGAAAGAACTAAAACTTAAGAAGCTAAAGCAAAGATATAGAATTGTAATGAAAACTAAAGCATGTATTTCTTATGTATTTCTTGTGTATCTACCTTACAACTTCAAGCATCTATTTATAGGCAAGATATGATGATACTATACATTCATTTTCTGATTATTAATGCATTTTTTCAACATTGGTGGGCTTGAAATTACAATAATTCAAAAGAAGATAATGGTAGGTGTTGAAATTCATTCTCCTCTTTATCTTCTCCACCTTGCGAGTCCAATATGACCTTCTAGATTGCCGAATTTTGAAAAACCTTCGACATAAAAGTTGTAGATCTCTGTCTTATTGAGAATTTGGTGCAAGAATGAGGTCATTTGGACATCTAGAGCTCCAGATATGTGTATTTTGGTGAACTATGTCAATGCTGGTGGGACACATGATGGCTGATTGATTCAAGCTCCATTTATTTATTTTTTCCAGATGCAAAATAACCAAATTTGATCATCATGATGTTGCCCTCTGTCTTAGCTTTCCATGGGCTCCAAGATTAGCCCATTTGGATCACAAAAGCCCAAGTTATGGCCAAAATAAGGCAAGATACTCAAGATACATACAAAAAACGAAAATTGAAACATATATACATAATACTTCAATTTAACTAAACAACATAAAACTTAATTAAAATACTATTATTAAACATAGTAATTATATAATAAACCCCAAGTGTAAAACTATAAGAAGTGTATTAAAATTGATTTATCAATACTCTATTTTCAATTTTCAATTAAATAGAGTATACTCATATTAAAAAGTAAACTTCTTTCTATTTTCAATAAGTCACTATAGTAAACACAACATACTCACATTAAACAGAGTATACCTATTCTCAACAAATTAAAACTTAAAAACATAATACAATGAGTGGCTAAGGGAGAGACAAACCTTGAATAGAGGGATGCACCGATAGAGTAAGATAGGGTCATCGAGTGAGGGAGGTACCGCCATGAGTTGAGTGAGAGAAAGAGAGAGGCATGAGGGAGCACGAGTGAGAGAGACAAGACCGGGGGAGGGAGGCTGTCGGGCATAAGCAGGAGAGGCTGTCGGAAGAAGCAATGTAGGGAAAAGAGGGAAACAGAGACAAAGTAGGAAGAGGGAAAAAGTGATTTTAGGGCAACTGATGTAGGAATTTGATTCAAAGATAAGCGACAACATGAACATCATCGCTATAAGCATCACTATATCATAGTTCTCATCATGGGAGACAATATTAGCGATGAAACGAACACCGTCGCTACAAGCGTCATTAATATCATTATGTATACATTAATGACGACTAAGCTGTACGTTGGTAGATACCTAAACTCACCCGTAGCGACAGAGTTAGTGACGGGTGTGTATTCTTTCATCAACGCTTTTCCTAGTAGTAATTGAAGTGGTTGCTAATGTCATCTTTAAAGTAGTTTTAAAGTTGCAATCACTAACGGGGTTACTAATCAATGACGCTTACCTACGGTCGCTTTATTTTAGTAGAGGTAATGACAGACATCGTTAACTTGGGCACGAAACAAAAAAATTTGGAGGGAAAGAAAAAAACTGGAGGGAACCAAGATAGCGACGACATTGACAACGATTTGTAGTTAGCGACGGCTATAGCGACGAACTTTTGCAAAACATAGTGATGGTGAAACATCCTAAATTTAAAATAAAACAACCCGGGACAAGAAAATTTCTCCAAAATTAAATAAACCAAATAGACCATAAAACAACCGGATAACAAAAGGAATAAGAGAAGGAAGGCAGAGAAAATAAAACCGACTCGAGAGGGCATACTGTGGGAGAAGGAAACGCTCAGCGGCGCCCAAAACTAGCATCCACTCGCCTAAGCGAGATCCCATACGCTTGAACGAAGCAGCTCTAGTCGCTCAGGCGAGGCACGAATTGCTCAAGTTGTAGATCTCTGGCTTATTGAGAATTTGGCGCAACAATGAGGTCATTTGGACATCTAGATCTCCAGATATGTGTATTTTGGTGAACTATGTCAATGCTGGTGGGACACATGAGGGCTGATTGATTCAAGCTCCATTTATTTATTTTTTCCAGATGCAAAATAACCAAATTTGATCATCATGATGTAGCCCTCTGTCTTAGCTTTCTATGGGCTCCAAGATTAGCCCATTAGGATCACAAAAGCCCAAGTTATGGCCAAAATAAGGCAAGATACTCAAGATACATACAAAAAACGAAAATTGAAACATATATACATAATACTTCAATTTAACTAAACAACATAAAACTTAATTAAAATACTATTATTAAACATAGTAATTATATAATAAACCCTAAGTGTAAAACTATAAGAAGTGTATTAAAATTGATTTATCAAATTCCCCACACTTAAGCTTTTGCACTCCAGGGCAAAACTAAACCAAAAACTAAAATGAGAAACAACAGAAAAAGGTTTTTTTTTTCAAATTGATTTTTTTTTGAAGTCTAAAATAATAAGTAATACACATCATCCCTTATATCAAGAGGTCATGATAAGTGTGAATAAGAAGCATTACATACTAGTTTCACAAATTGAGTGATCAAATCAAAGAGTGGATGAAAATATGATAGATGTTCTCTTTATGCTCTCTATATCTCAATTGTTTGGGTTTGTGTATACTCTTAGAAATCACCCAAATAAATTAGCACTACCATAGGCTTGACAAATTTCTAATTTCCATATTTGAACACATATGCATGCAGAGATCAAAAGGACTTTATTAAGGTTGTAATGGGGCCAAGGTGATATAGGATGGATAAAATGAAATAGTATGGCTAAACTTAGGGTTGAAAAAGAGCAATGGAGTAAATGATTTAGTGATTGTGGAAGTACATTTTGAAACTCAATACTTAGCAAAATGAAACATGATGGAGGATAAAACATGAGAATAAATCCTCCTGATTATTTTCATACATATATTCACCACTTCTTCTTTTTCTTCTTTTTCTCTTTTTCTTTATTATTTTTTTTTACTTTCTTTTTGAACAATGAAACAACAACATATATATCTTGGGTACATTTCCACAATCATCAAGAATCTTTATTCATAGTAATTCCAAAACTCCTAATCAATTCCTAAGCAAAGGTGATCATGTTTTTTTTTTTGGCTATTGGCAAATTATGTGGCTGAATCAAGAAATGGATATAGGCTCAACGTGGGTAACAATGGAAAGTATGTAAGGTAAGGCATATGGCTAGTGGCTAGTTAAAACAAAAATGGCCTTAATCACATCAAAGCATGCACATGGAACATAATACGTCAAAAAGAAACAAGTCAAGTTCTAGAGTACTAATAAATAAGGGTTAATTAAGAAAAAGGAAAGATGGCATAATATGATCTATCCAATTAAGCTTAAAATATCACCGAGGGTGGTCAATCTATCACAATTCATATACAATTTGATCTTCACAAACAACTTATTAAATTAATATGCAAGGAAATTATTCATAACATGTCATGAAATATTGGACAAGGGTGACGCAATTACTCATTACTTAGACAAATATAAAAAACAAATTTAGTGAAAGGCATGTAGAATTTAAAACAAAAAACTGGAAATAATGATTTTTTTATTTTATTTTATTTTTTTGTGAACAAGAAACAAAAAAGGAAAAGAAAATCATAACCAAATATTGGTGTCAAGATCCGGTTCCTTATGCTTCTTGCTCTGTACTTTTTTTTAAGAGCGCTTAGTAGCGAAGATACCTACAACAAATTGGTCAGTTCAATTGCATGTGAAATGATTAGTATAACTAAACAATTTGATTGTGTCATACAACCCAGTTTCATAGGCCTTGTGTTAGAACCCATAAGAAAAATATCATCAACACAACTATGAGTAGCATCAAGAGCAATAACATACATCTTAATTCATTCGTATGCCTATAGAAAGACTCTGCTATATCATCCATTAAGAGAAAATAAAGAACCTGGTGATTGACTAGTGGTGAGGTGTGGCTCCGATCTGAAAGAAAAGGATGAAGGCAAAGTGTGGCGGCTGAAGAATGATGAAGATGATGTTTATGGTTGCAGAATGGTTGATGTCGAATAGAAATGATTCGGGTGAAGGTAAAGGCAAAGGTGCGGCACTAAAGTAAATATAGTGGCTATGTGTATGTGTGTGTGTTTTTTTATTTTTTATTTTTATTTTTTATGAAAAATGGTTTTGATAAGGAAGGTGAAACGATTGTGGTTATCCGAGTGAGATTTGTTATGAGGATGCGTCTCAAGAGTTTGGACTCTTTACTCAGCCCATCCCAACAAAAGTACTCATAAAAGAAAAGAAAAGAAAATTATTTTTTTTTAAGAAAAAGTAAACAAAAGTGATACTGACACTATATAGTGAAGGATACATCTCAAGACTTTGGTTCTCAAAGATGCATCTTTATGACTTTAGATACAACTTTCCCAAATTAATCTTTACTCTGTCTATCCCTCACAAAAAATAATAAAAAAATATATATATATAACTCAGACCCCCCCACACTTATTCAAGACATTGTCCTCAGTGTCTTATATGATTTCCACAGTCTACTTTTTCTTTTTCTTTTTTTTGATTTTTTTTAAATATAGATAAAGGTGAGAAAGAAGTTATAACCGAAGGGTGGTGTCTGGTTCTGGATTCTTTCGCTTGTGTGTGTGATCCTTATCTTGCTTCAAGAGGGGTTGAGGTTGAGGTAAAAAGCTCTGTAAAATATCAATCAATTCATCTGCATCTGATGAAGCATGAATGAATAATCCATCATCTTGAGTTATAAGGCCCTATTCCACAGCTTTACCTAAAAACATTAACAAACTGTCATAAAAACTATTAATATTTAATAATCCTAATGGCTTTTTATGAAAGTTCATGCTACACCATGATAAAATGCAAAATATTTCCTCAAAAGTACCAAAACCTCCAGGAAGTGCGATAAAGGCTTCAGCACCTATAACCATATGAGCCATTCGTTGATAGAGGCTTGTAACTTTTACCTCAGTTCCTACAGCAATATCTGGTGTAATACCAACATGATGTAGGATGATACTAGAGATGTTGCTTCCTTCAACTAGTGCAGATAGTGCCATGGAGCCTCTCAAACCCTGTACTCCTCCTCTATACAAGACCTTTATTTCTTTCGCAGCCAATAGTTTTCCCAACTTAGTAGCTGCTATTAGGTACTCCTTACAATTACCATTGTTGGATCCACCAAACACACAAATGGATTTGATTTTTTTCATCTTTTTTTTGTGTTTTCCATATAGAGTTATGCGCCCTTATATAGATAAAAACTGAGATGAAATAATTGATGAAAGATAAAAAGTTTACATAATTATTATTATATAAAAATAAATGACGGTAATGAAGAAATTTGAAAAGACATGATTGAAGAAAATAAAAATAGGTAATTTTAAAAGTCAAAGTGAATTCAGAAAAGTAAAACATAGAAAACAACAGTAAATATGTACAGTAGTTATGATTATGGCTCACATCTTCCTCTGGTTTTACGTCCAGTAACGGCTTAAACACCTTCTATGAGTCGAGGTTTTTACTACCCATCCAGTTTTCTTATAAACTGGCAAACAGGGTCGTTTAACGCCAGATTCCCAAGGCTATAGTTTTCTTTTTGTTGAATGAATAGATCATATAATTTCAGAAGGACTCCTTGAACCGTTCCACATGGATGCGTCTCAAGAGTTTGGATTAAGTTATCCAAGTTCTCTTTACTCAGTCCATCCTTTATAAATTTAATTTTGTCCTCCCGATTTATAGATACCATTCCAGGGTTCCTACAACATGTATCACAATTCCATCTTGCACACTTATGGCAAACTCCCATCCTTTTAGCTCTTCGTTTTTTAGAATAAGAACTACGTCCCATACCTGGCAAATGTTTTATATAGGACTTATGTAATTCACCAGAGAGACGTACCTTTGCTTCAATAAGCCAACGAACATCCTCTGGAATGCCAAAATATATGAGTAGTTTTAACCTTTGAACTCGAGCTTTGTAAATTTTTACAATCATATCACATGGAAGTGTAGGGAATCTTTCTTTAAGTTTTGCAAGGGTTTGTTCCATTGTTAGATTACTTTGAAGTTGTGGCTGTTTAGAAAAGAGAGAATAGAAAACGAGGTTATAGAGAATAATAGAGATGAAGAAGGTGAAAACAATAATAGTAATAATGATTAAGATAAGTTGCCTTCTATCAAGCGCTTGTTGAACGTCACGAGCCTGACGATGACCTTTTAACTACTGCAAGAAAATGATAATAATGCCAAAACAATAATAGTAATAATGATTAGGATAAGTGTTAGCACCGAAAAGAATGATGATGTAATTAACTGATATCTATTTTTTTTATTTTTTATTTTTATTTTTTTTTATTTTTTTATAAATATTGTTATTAGGAAAAATTAGTCAAAATATTTGACATCACACAAATACACCTCCGTATCTATGTGCTCTTGGAACCCTTGAAAGAAAGGTTTAAGTCGGTGCCCATTTACCTTGAAAACCTTGTTTGTCGCTTTATCTGAAATTTCAATCACACCATAAGGAAAGATATTAGTTATTTCAAATAGGCCTGTCCATTTAGAGCGAAGCTTACCAGATATGAGCTTTAGACGTGAATTGTACAATAAAACTTTTTGTCCAATGAAAAAGTTTTTTCTCAAGATCTGTTTGTCATGAAAGGATTTGGCTTTTTCTTTATAGGTTTTAGAACTTTCATAAGCTTCCAAACGAATTTCTTCCAGTTCCTGCAGTTGGAGTTTCCTTTCTTTACCGGCTTCATTTAAGTCCAAGTTACATTGTTTTACTGCCCAATAAGCTTTGTGCTCAATTTCTACCGGTAAGTGGCATGATTTTCCATAAACAATCCTATAGGGTGACATTCCAATAGGTGTTTTATAAGCTGTTCTATAAGCCCAAAGAGCATCTTTTAACCTTTTGCTCCAATCTTTCCTATTTGGTTGTACTGTTTTTTGAAGGATCATTTTTAATTCCCGATTGGACACTTCAGCTTGCCCATTTGTTTGGGGGTGATAAGGTGTTGAAACCTTATGCATAACTCCATATTTTTTAAGAAGGGACTCCATTTTACGGTTGCAAAAATATGATCCTTGATCACTAATAATGGCTTTAGGAACACCAAACCTGCAAAATATATGTGATTTAATAAAATCTGCAATAACTTTAGAATCATCAGTTCGAGTAGCTTTAGCTTCAACCCATTTAGACACATAATCGACCGCAAGTAGTATATAAACAAAACCAAAAGATACAGGAAAAGGTCCCATGAAATCTATGCCCCAAACATTAAAAACTTCACAAAATAACATGGGTTGTTGAGGCATCTCATTTCTACGAGATATGTTTCCTATTCTTTGACATCGTTCGCAAGATTTACAAAACGTATATGCATCACGAAAAATTGTTGGCCAATACAAACCAGATTCTAATACTTTCCTTGTTGTACGTTGAGGTCCAAAATGTCCACCACATGCATATGTATGACAAAATGTAAGAATGGAATGAAATTCATTTTTAGGTACACACCTTCTAATGACTTGATCACTACAAAGTTTCCATAAGTAAGGATCATCCCAAACATAGTATTTAGAATCACTTTTTAGTTTTATTATTTGTTGTTTAGATGCATGTATGGGAGTAACAGAAGCAACTAAGTAGTTTACCAAATCAGCAAACCATGGAGTGGAATCATGTATTCCCATAAGTTGTTCATCAGGAAAATCATCTCTAATAGAAATTGGGTCAAGTTCTTTTTCAATTTTGCTTAAGTGATCAGCCACCAAATTTTCTGCTCCAATTTTATCCCTAATTTCAATGTCAAATTCTTGGAGCAGCAACATCCACCTGATCAATCTTGGTTTTGCATCTGGTTTCTTTAAAAGGAACTTTAATGCTGCATGATCTGAAAACACAACTACTTTTGAACCGAGCAAATAAGATCTAAATTTATCAAGTGCAAACACAATAGCAAGTAGTTCTTTTTCTGTGGTAGTATAGTTTATTTGTGCAGTATCCAAAGTTCGTGAGGCATAGTAAATAACATGTTGTACTTTACCTACTCTTTGAGCAAGAACAGCTCCTAATGCATAATTTGATGCATCACACATAAGTTCAAATGGAAGTGACCAATCTGGTGCCTGAATGATAGGAGTGGTAGTTAAAGCTTTCTTTAAGCAATCAAAAGCCTCTTTACATTTGTCATTAAAGTCAAATGTTATATTTTTTGTAGTAAGTTAGACAATGGAAGGGCTATCTTACTGAAGTTTTTTATAAACCTTCTATAAAAACCTGCATGACCAAGAAAAGAACGAATATCTCGCATACAAGAGGGATAAGGTAATTGAGAAATTACAGTAATTTTTGCAGGATCTACTTCTATGCCTTTTTTAGATATCACATGGCCTAAAACTATTCCTTCTTCTACCATGAAGTGACATTTCTCATAATTAAAAACAAGGTTAGTCTCAATGCATCTATGTAATACTTTATCTAGACTATTTAAGCAAGCATCAAATGATGAACCATATACTGTGAAATCATCCATAAATACTTCCATGCAATTTTCAAGAAAATCAGCAAAGATACTAATCATGCATCGTTGAAAGGTACCAGGGGCATTGCATAAGCCAAAAGGCATCCTTCTATAAGCAAAAGTGCCAAAAGGACATGTAAATGTTGTTTTTTCTTGATCTTCTGGTGCAATATAAATTTGGAAGTAACCTGAAAATCCATCTAAAAAGCAATAATGTGACTTACCTGCCAGTCGTTCCAACATTTGATCAATGAAAGGTAAAGGAAAGTGATCCTTTCGGGTTGCTTTGTTAAGTTTCCTGTAATCAATGCATACTCGCCAACTATTTTGGATTCTGGTAGGAATTAATTCATCATTTTTATTTTTAACCACTGTAATTCCAGACTTTTTGGGAACCACTTGTACAGGGCTGACCCAAGTGCTATCTGATATAGGGTAAATGATACCAGCTTATAATAATTTTGTTACCTCTTTTTTAACTACATCAAGGATTTGAGGATTAAGTCTTCTTTGTGGTTGCCTTACTGGTTTAACTTCTTCCTCTAATAGAATTCTATGCATACACATGGAAGGGCTAATACCTGGGATATCTGCCAAAGTCCAACCAATTGCTTTCTTATGCTTCTTAATAATCTGCAACAACCTTGTTTCTTGATCAACATTTAATTTGTTAGAAATAATCACTGGAAGATTCTTATCTTCCTCTAAATATGCATACTATAAATGTTCAGGAAGAGGTTTTAACTCTAACATAGGAGGCTGCATTATTGAAGGAATCAACTTGGTTGAATTTGTCTCAGCAACTTGTACTTCAACATAATCAGATGTATTTGTAACTACTTTAATCAAATTATCACACTCTGATTCTTTTGAAACAACATCTAGAACTGTATTTTCTGTTTTAAGGGAGTTTGGATCATTATTATCATTAAGCAAATATTTCTCAATTTCAGCACACACATTGCATTGATGAGAATCCATGCATGAATCACAAACAAATGAATCATAAAAATCAGACAATACAGGAAAATCAACATCATCAGACAACTTAATAATATTATCCTCAACTAAATCAGTTATTAAGTCAATTTGAAAAACAGAATGATCCTCAGTAGGATGCTTCAAAGCATCTAAAATGTTGAATTTAACCACACTATCTCCAAATTCCATAGAAAGTGTTCCTGCATGCACATCTATCTTTGTTCTAGCTGTTTTTAAGAATGGTCTACCTAAAATTATTGGAGCTTTATTGGTGGAATTCTCACTTTCCATATCTAGAACATAAAAATCTGCAGGAAAAATTAAATTATTAACTTTAACAAGGACATCTTCAATAATTCCTGCAGGATGTGCAGAGCTTCGATTTGCTAATTGTATAACCACACCTGTAGTTTGCAAAGGTCTAAGGGAAAGTGAAGTAAATACAGTCATAGGCATAACATTAATAGATGCACCTAAGTCTAGCATGGCATTTTCAAATTTGTTATTGCCTATTATGCATGGAATGGTAAACGTCCCAGGGTCTTTACATTTTTCTGGTATATGTGACAAAGGTTTTTCAATTAATGCAGACACATTTCTACTTATATTAATCCTTTCATTGCCTTTTAGTCTTCTTTTATTAGTGTATAGTTCTTTAAGGAATTTGGCATATCTTGGGATTTGCTTGATGGCTTCTAATAAAGGTATATTTACCTCTACTTTTCTAAATGTTTCCAAGATCTCCTCATCCATTTTCTTATTTTGTATAGATTTTTGTCTTTGTGGAAATGGAAGAGGGATATGTTGCTTATCAGGACCAGCTGCAGAAGGAGGATTTGTAAGAGATATATCATTACTATTATTACTTGAACTATCTAAAACTTCTTCTGCATGTTTTTCTGTGATAATAGTATTTTCAGTTTGTTGTTGTTTTTCTGGTTCTTGGATAGCTTTACCAGATCTTAAAGTAATTACACTTACATTTTTAGGATTGACAATTGTCTGAGTGGGCAACTTATCTGAACCTTGAGACTGCAAATGGTTTAAAGATGTAACCAATTGACCAATCTGATTTTCAAGAGTCTGAATTATAGCCTCAGTTCTTTTTTGGAAGTTCAGATTATCTATTGACATTTGCTTCATCAATTCCTCTAAATTTAATTTCTCAGTGGAAGGTGCAGCTATTTGTGTAGCTTGTTGTTGTACATGAGGAGGTTGATAAGGTCTGCTTGGTCCAGTATTTGCCTGAATAGGTGCATGAGGTTGTTGTGAAGAATTACCCCATCTTAAATTAGGGTGATTCCTCCAACCAGGATTATATCTGTTAGAAGAAAGATCATAATTATTATGTTGTTGTTGTGGTAGTCTGTTATTATATAAGTTGGCAGCACATACTTGAGGATTTTCATCGGGAATTTTAGCTTCCTGCAGTGAAGGACAACAATCGGTATAATGATTTGATGAAGTACAGATAGAACATACCTTAGCAGGGGTTACAGGTTGTTGTTTTTGAGACACAATAATATTTTTCATAAGTGTTGCTAGTTTAGCAAATTTACTTTCCCATTTTTTATCTCCATCATTAGTAGTTTCAATTTCATGGACTTCTCTAATTACTACATAATTATTTCTAGTGGCATGTTGTTGAGCATTAGCAGCCATGTTCTCAATTAAAGTTTTTGCTGCATTTGTAGTTTTATTTTGCAAAGCACCACCACTAGCTGCATCAACCAAAGTTTTATCCATTGGATTAAGACCTTCATAGAAATATTGTATGAGAAGTTGATCCGTAATTTGGTGATGGGGACAACTAGCACACAATCTTTTAAATCTTTCCCAGTACTCATAAAGATTTTCCCGGTCATGTTGCCGGATGCCACATATTTCTTTTCTAATTGAGGAAGTTCTTGAAGCGGGGAAAAATTTTTCAAGAAACATTTTCTTTAGGTCATCCCAACTTGTAATAGAGCCTGGAGGAAGGTAAAATAACCAATCCTCAGCGATATCTGCTAGGGAGAAAGGAAAAGCTTTAAGTTTTACATGTTCTTCTGAAACCCCTTCAGGTTTCATGGTAGAGCAAAGGATATAAAATGCTTTTAAGTGTTTATGAGGATCTTCACCTGCACGACCATGAAACTTTGGTAACAAATGAACTAAACCAGTTTTAAGCACAAAAGGAACATCTTCCTCAGGATATAAGATGCATGATGTTTGATTAGTGACATCTGGTGTAGCTAGTTCTTTTAATGTCTTTTCAGCCATGTTATGCAAATACTCAGAAGTTGAAGGTTTAGTTTCACTATTTATGCTATTAACTAGAATACTATTATTATTATTATTATTATTATTATTATTATTATTATTATTATTATTATTATTATTGTCTAATAGTTTCTTAGATGATCTAACTAATTGATGAAATGCTCTATCTATTTCAGGATCAAAAGAATATAGTGACTCGGGATTGGATCTAGTCATGCACAATACATCTACATATATTGTAACAAAATACTACAACTATGTAATAAAAGGAAAAAGTTATCATTTTAATTGTGAAATGCTTAGAACATATATTTAACAATTTAAAGATTTTTTTTATTTATATTTTTTCAATGGTTGAAAATGAGATTACTAGAAAATGAATAAGAATATAATAAAGTGGAATTTTTTTTTTATTTTTTATATGCTCACATTCAACCAAACCTTAATATCTTCAATACACCTACAAAAAAATGTAAAATATATTAGATAATTGAATGTAAAAAATTAGGACCAAAGGTCCCCGGCAACGGCGCTAAATTTGACACGCTGTCGTTGTCGGGTCAAATCGTTGTCGGGTCAAATAAAAAGCTAAATTAATATAGTATAAGGTGAACAACCTTAGTCGTCTCTCGAGGACCTTAGTTCAATTAGTTACACTTAATTTAGTTATAATAAAGGGGGGGTTTGTGTTGAGCTTGAAAGGAAAATTAAGTGATTATATGATAGTGCAAAAAGTAAATTTATGAGTAGGAATAATCAAATTTAGAAACAACCAACCCAAGGAATTAACAAATCTTTAGTTAACTAATCATTGTTCATAAATATGATTAAATATAATTAATTTCTCAATCTTGAATCATTTGGAATCCCTAAATGATTATATTCTAGAAAATCTTCTAGAATTGAATTAATGAACTAATAAGAATAATCAATCGATATATTCTTATTAATTACTAAAATAACTTTAAAACCATAATTTGATTGAGTTAAGAAACTAAATAGAAATCTCTTATTTAGTAACTTAATCTTTGTTCTCAAATTGATTATTGATTAACCAACCAACATCAGTTTAGATTATAGATTGTTTAATTATATACCAATCGGTTATACACTTAAATAATCTACCATCATAAGTGCTTGAGAAACAAAGAAAAGTAATTATCTTCAATCAAAATATTAAGAGCAAGAACTCAAAGTTAACATAAAGAAAAATTAAATTCCTTGAGTTGATTTTAAAAGATTAAGCTTCCATGATAATTTTTAACAATGAAAGCTAATATTAAATTTACTAAAACTTTGATTATAAAAGTAAATAACAAATAATAAAATTAACTTACTTGATATTGAGGAAGGGAAATGAAAACCATAACTTGAAGGATGGAATATAGAACAAGGAGATAAAGCAAGAGAAAGAACTAAAACTTAAGAAGCTAAAGCAAAGATATAGAATTGTAATGAAAACTAAAGCATGTATTTCTTATGTATTTCTTGTGTATCTACCTTACAACTTCAAGCATCTATTTATAGGCAAGATATGATGATACTATACATTCATTTTCTGATTATTAATGCATTTTTTCAACATTGGTGGGCTTGAAATTACAATAATTCAAAAGAAGATAATGGTAGGTGTTGAAATTCATTCTCCTCTTTATCTTCTCCACATTGCGAGTCCAATATGACCTTCTAGATTGCCGAATTTTGAAAAACCTTCAACATAAAAGTTGTAGATCTCTGTCTTATTGAGAATTTGGCGCAAGAATGAGGTCATTTGGACATCTAGAGCTCCAGATATGTGTATTTTGGTGAGCTATGTCAATGCTGGTGGGACACATGATGGCTGATTGATTCAAGCTCCATTTATTTATTTTTTCCAAATGCAAAATAACCAAATTTGATCATCATGATGTTGCCCTCTGTCTTAGCTTTCCATGGGCTCCAAGATTAGCCCATTTGGATCACAAAAGCCCAAGTTATGGCCAAAATAAGGCAAGATACTCAAGATACATACAAAAAACGAAAATTGAAACATATATACATAATACTTCAATTTAACTAAACAACATAAAACTTAATTAAAATACTATTATTAAACATAGTAATTATATAATAAACCCCAAGTGTAAAACTATAAGAAGTGTATTAAAATTGATTTATCAATACTCTATTTTCAATTTTCAATTAAATAGAGTATACTCATATTAAAAAGTAAACTTCTTTCTATTTTCAATAAGTCACTATAGTAAACACAACATACTCACATTAAACAGAGTATACCTATTCTCAACAAATTAAAACTTAAAAACATAATACAATGAGTGGCTAAGGGAGAGACAAACCTTGAATAGAGGGATGCACCGATAGAGTAAGATAGGGTCATCGAGTGAGGGAGGTACCGCCATGAGTTGAGTGAGAGAAAGAGAGAGGCATAAGGGAGCACGAGTGAGAGAGACAAGACCGGGGGAGGGAGGCTGTCGGGCATAAGCAGGAGAGGCTGTCGGAAGAAGCAATGTAGGGAAAAGAGGGAAACAGAGACAAAGTAGGAAGAGGGAAAAAGTGATTTTAGGGCAACTGATGTAGGAATTTGATTCAAAGATAAGCGACAACATGAACATCATCGCTATAAGCATCACTATATCATAGTTCTCATCATGGGAGACAATATTAGCGATGAAACGAACACCGTCGCTACAAGCGTCATTAATATCATTGTGTATACATTAATGACGACTAAGTTGTACGTTGGTAGATACCTAAACTCACCCGTAGCGACAGAGTTAGTGACGGGTGTGTATTCTTTCATCAACGCTTTTCCTAGTAGTAATTGAAGTGGTTGCTAATGTCATCTTTAAAGTCGTTTTAAAGTTGCAATCACTAACGGGGTTACTAATCAATGACGCTTACCTACGGTCGCTTTATTTTAGTAGAGGTAATGACAGACATCGTTAACTTGGGCACGAAACAAAAAAATTTGGAGGGAAAGAAAAAAACTGGAGGGAACCAAGATAGCGACGACATTGACAACGATTTGTAGTTAGCGACGGCTATAGCGACGAACTTTTGCAAAACATAGTGATGGTGAAACATCCTAAATTTAAAATAAAACAACCCGGGACAAGAAAATTTCTCCAAAATTAAATAAACCAAATAGACCATAAAACAACCGGATAACAAAAGGAATAAGAGAAGGAAGGCAGAGAAAATAAAACCGACTCGAGAGGGCATACTGTGGGAGAAGGAAACGCTCAGCGGCGCCCAAAACTAGCATCCACTCGCCTAAGCGAGATCCCATACGTTTGAACGAAGCAGCTCTAGTCGCTCAGGCGAGGCACGAATTGCTCAAGCGGTGCCAACACAAGGTCTTCCCACGTCCACGCTCGCTGGAGCGAGTACCTTGATCGCTGGGGCGAGAAGCCACACTCGGTTATCCAGACGCTCGGAATTCAGAGTTATCCTTCAACTCATTCACTCGGAAAATGATAGCTAACTCACTCGGCACGCCACAACTTATTCGCTCGGGGAGTCATTAAGTAAATCCTCACTCGCACTTATTCTAATTCTAACCACTCGGATTTTACATCTTTCACTCGGATTACTAAGACCTTACACTTAGGATTCATCCCACTCTAAACCATTACTCTAACTCCTCTCTCAGAAGAGGATCACTCAAGGTTTTCACTCGGGAATACAAACTCTTCCTCACCCAGGTTACCTATAATTTTCACTCAAAATCACTCAGCGTGTTCACTTGGAAAAGCCACCCAGTAGTCCTCACTCGGAACCATCAGCTTAACATTATTTCACTCATCAACAGCCCTCGAATCATTTAACAATACATTCCAGTCGGAAGACGCATCAAATCAGCATAGAGCACATACGTATGAATATATGTTCCCAGAAATATAAATCTGCCCACAAATCCAATCTACCGACCCAAATACAGGTAACCACATACTCGGAATACTTATTAACTTAACATCATACCTTTACCATTATTCACAGTTCTACACAAGTGACACACCATATCTATACTTATCAAATCAATCTTTATAAATAAATATATTTAATCGTCATTTTACAAGAGAGCCGGCCAAGGCTACACTGACTAGACATAATAAACGCATTACAAGCACTCAATAGTCAGAGTGCACCACACTCGGACTTGAGGCCCTAACATCCTTTCCGAGTCCGACCTGCACACACTGAAAGATGGTGTAGGGGGTGAGCATCTTAAATATTAAATGATAGATACTGACTCAGGTTGTCCCACAATTATACAATAATATGTATATATGCAATTATACGTGGCAACGATTAAAGTCAAAGCAATACCAATCAACCAGGACACACATCAGACTCTTACCGATCGGAATCCACCAGTTATCACTCGGCCTTATGCATGTATCAATTTAATAACATTAACATACAACAATCAGTGACATAATAATGCCTATGAATCGGAATGCATATATTGAACATTTCTCAATCAGAATTCAACAATTCTCACTCGGCTATATATACACAACTTTCAATAATATTAACATGCATTCATAGAACATATTTCACTCAGCATCCACAGCATGTGCACACGGAATAATTCACTCGGTTATGTATATTCATCATCTCATTAACATCATCACATGCATAACCAATTCCAACAACATCAACAGTCAATATACACAGAGTATTTCACTCGGTTCCGCATTCGTGTGTAATCGGTTTTTGACGTTGCAACGTAGGCTCCCAGCCTTTTTATACATAGCTCTAAGCGATCAATTCAGCTCCAAGCTCCTTGGCCGTTTTACAGGTACCCAACCGTTTGCCCACAAGGTGACACCAACGCTCTAAGCGCCAACGGAGGTGTTCACAGGCAGCCCGGGTCCCACTCGAAGGCTACCTTGAGTCCAACTGAAGGATTTACAGCGTCCCACGCTTTAATAACCGATGGTAGTGTCCCACACTACGTGCTCCAAGCACAAACGCATCCAATGCGCCATACGCGGATTCATCATAACCACAGAGTTCATATACTCAGCCATTCACTCAGCATTACATACATCACAAGCAGTCGGCATTATACCTCATCAAAACTCAAATAGCACATACATCCCATGCAATCGGCATTAGGCATTATCAGCACTTAACAACACACGCATCTCATGCGATTAGTATAACACATCATCAGGACCCAAGCAACGTACATGCAATCGGCATTAAGTAATGGCAGGACTCAGATAACAAATGCAATCGGTAAAATACATTGTCCAGACTCAATCAGCACATGCAATTGACGAGGTACATTATCAGATTCACTAAGTCATATTTTATCACATGTGGCCAGCCTTTTGAACTCATAACAACACGTAAAGCACACGGTATTCATCAACAGCACATCAACACATTCCTTCCACACAATCGTTTAACATTCACAGGCCATCAACATGTAACACTCAACTTTCACTCGTAATGCAACCAGGCAGTACACACTCGCATGCAACACAGCACACAATCAGAACACGGGAACAGCAAGCATCAACACTCAGAACCCGTTCATAACCCATGCATTTAAGATAGAAGATACCCCCTACCTGGAATAAAGCTTCCAGTCGGTCAACACGACACCCGGTTCTAGAGGAACACTGAGTCACTCCCAGTGCATCTGCATGCAAGAGCAGGGGAGGCCATTCGAGTTTCTGAGGCACTCAGCTCTCGGTTCGCTCCCTGGAGTAGCTCCATTCCAACGCTATGAACACTCCAACCATCTTGAAGCTCCTCGTAGCGCAGATCTCCACTGAGATTTGGCAGCTTCGAGCAAGGAGAGGAAGAAGGAGGGAAGTCGACGAAGGGAATAAAGGAACAAGGAAGGAACAGCGTGGAAGGAGACGGGTTGCATGCAGAGGAAATACACACCCTCACCCTCTCTGGCTCGTCAAGTAAGGAAGGAGGACTCCGATCCTCAACCACCACTGTTGCGAGCTCACGGGAACAGAGAGCAGAGAAGAAAGAAGAAGAAGGGAAGAAGAAGAGAAGAAGAGTGAAGAAGAAAAGAAGAGGAACAGAAGGAAGAGAATTCTCAAGGGACGAATGAATAATAGTGTACCCATATATGCATGTACGGAGAGAAGGGAAAAGTGGGGTGGGAAGTCGTACACAGCAGCAGCCCCCATACACGTCATACGCACATAGACACAACTAGTCAGCTGTTGACAACTAATCACCTTCAATCAGCCTTTGCTTCCTTAACTTAAATTAATTAAACCAATTATAATTAATAAATAATTTTCCCCACTTAGAAATTATTATTTTAATGATTTATTTTCATTCGGTAATTAATTATTAAATCGGGATGTTACAGTTCTCCCCCTCTCAAAAGAATTTCATCCTCGAAATTCAGTCGGTGACTCCCCTTAAATAATTAACTCAGAAAATTGCTGTCTCAATCACTCACACGACTGAGCTTCCACAAGTATTCACCGACCGGATCACAATGTCACTCGGCAAGGATTCACCACTCAAACGGTTTACCGACCGCCCACAATTTCAGTTGGCAAAACGTAAAGGTTAGGCCCTACCTGATTACAACTTCATCATAGAATTTAATACATTTGGGGATTCAATTTCTATAACGCACAATTTCCCTTATTTAACTCAGCCAATTCATCATAAGTAGTGGTACTTCCTAATTTCTTGGCCGCTCGGTCTTACGCTTACGACACCGCTCGGTGTATTTACACCATCGGGCTCCCGATTCAAATGAGTCACTCGGCACAACCATAACTCATACAGAGTACAGACTTGAAATTGTATCACATGAGACACATTACAGAGGCTAATCAACCAGTTGGGAATAATCTAATCGGCATACAACATCACCGACTCCCAAAAATACTCACTCCTGACTGATTTCTCTCGGACCAAACCCTCGGGTTTTCAAAACCTGACCACAAAATCTCTCTCTTACACCAAAGGGAACACTCAAGGAATTTTCCATGTGTTTCAATTAGCACAATTTACCCGGATTTACTTCGCATATGCACTACACTAAATTCTGAAATCTTAGATTCCTACCCATGCTTCCGGCTAATTCCATGCTTTCATCCTGAGAATTTTACTCGGTCCTCTCACACAAAACATCATTCGGGGTTCAAGGGTAATTCTCACCCGGAGATCCTTCTACTTACCAGAAATTCACTCGCAATTCAAGCCTACCTCGAAACAAAACCTGAGTTCAAGCTCAGCAGCCCCAATCACTGACCTGAGTACGACTTCATTTAAATCCTTCACTCGGATATCTATTACCCTCGGAGACCATTCACTCGGAACTTACTCACTCAGAATCTCTTTTTCCCGATCAAGGAACTTTCTCCTAGAGGATCACTCGGTTGGACATCACATGGGTATTAGGAATTCTACACTCGATATCTTTATACTCGGAATTGATACACTCTGAGTCAGATCACCCGAATCTTACCCTACTCAGAATGTTACGCTCGGACATTATTTCCTTAACTTAGTAAGGATCCTCTCTATAAGGTTCTACTCAGAACACCATAATTTTCACTCAGCAGTTCTTTCTCACAAGGACTTCACTTGGAATTGTCTCCACTCTTACATACTCAGAATGTACTAACCTTTCCCGAGCAATTCTTCACCTTACAATTTAGTTTGGCTCAAAATCCTGGTCTCCCCCATTTAACTTACAGTATTACTCGGTTAACCTTATAAAACTCCACTTCAGTGACAGATTTGATCACCCCCCCTTGTTTTAATAACTAATCATCATCTTAGAAGCCAATCTATACCCAACAGCCCCTAATCCTCTCGGAGGCAAACCCATCAAGGCTAAACAACCCTCTATCCTCAATCGGTACATAACCACATAATATTCATTTAATATAACTCTCATCACACTCAGAACCATCTGAAAGACTCACCATCACCATAAGCAATTACAACTTCACTTGCCCGACTCATGAATTGCTGCATCTATCTTATAGGATGACGTCTCATTCCTATAGGGTTGCAACAATTACACAGTCACTGCAACGTGTACGCTGCCACAATACCTATGGCAGGAAGAGTCATCTCAGAACAACATGCCTCACTCCGACCAGACTCACTCAGCTAATACTATTTCACACGGTAATTAATAGCAGTTCGCACACACATTGTAAGCAATACATCTACATCAACCTCATCATTATGCATCACATAGGGCACATCACGTAATAACAATCATGAAAATTATTTACCACTTCTGTAAATCAGTATGATGGCAATACAACAATCAGCTTCTAGCCAACATCGAGTAAATATTTCCTCCAAATCTTATTCATCACAAAACCATGGCTCAGATAAATTCTCAATTCTCAGCTATACAGTAACGTCACTCACTCGGGTTCATGCAATTCAATCGGGATTAAGTAATTCACAATCACACATGCTGTCATAACACACTATGGACTAGGAAACGACACTAATGTATATACAGACACTCAGTCGGATTTATACCAATTATTCATGGCTATGTCATTGTTCACTACAGCATGCACCATAACCATAACCACATATTGCACTTAACAATAGCATTAATTACATATGTACTCATCCAATCGGGTTTACCCAAACCAATTCCCAACTATGTTAAGGATTTCATTCGCAATATTATATCCACATATTCATGTAATTCACGTTGAGTTCACTGCCAATCATAAGCGTGTACACAGATATTCAATCGGAAATTGCACAATAACATACATTCTCAATCATAACATCACATTACACTCAGCCACAGCGTCAATGCATACATATTTATTCAGTCGGACTCACCCACACAACATCATCTAGTCGGAATTTGCTCAAGTCATTCAATCCATGCAAATCATGTTAGTCTCAATAACAATGCTCTTACACACATGCATGCGGATCCGACTTAAACAGTGATTTCATCTCACGTAAACAATTCTCATGCAATTTCATATAAGCATCCAAGCTTACCAGGTGTGTCTCACGCAGCCATCAATAGGTCACAATCGTTTCAACACAACATATAGATTCACTCAGAATTTCATGGTTTCATCACAGCATCACAAGCGTTTGTCATAGTAACTCACAACAGCAAATAGATTAACAATGCTACAGCACATCCTCTCGGTATTTTATGATGAAGGCAGCATGCATTTTCAACACAACATCATAATGGAGTCAACAGATCAGCTTACATATCATTCATTTGGAAATCATCATGGCATTCTCATTCATATACATTTTAACATGAAACTGCAAACAGAACTCAGAGGTTCATCCCCTTTTAACTCACGCACTCGGCAATAATAGTAACACTCCTATGTACAAGCATTCAGTCAGCATTCGCAGAATCACCAACATGCATTTATGGATGGAGTCACATGATCACTAACAGTTAACAAATACCACAAATCCAGGAGTTGCATGCGCATTTACTTAATTACAACACAACTACTAACACATTTCACATATCACACGATAATCATTCAAGCCTCAATGAGTTACTACGCAATTGCTTCACTCGAGTTCAACAGCGCATAAGGTTAAATAATTACTAGACTTAGGATTCCTAAGGGGTCACTATTTACCTAGTATCCCACAACATTCCAATATTACTATAAGGTATAGTACCATTCACTCGGTTCCCTCAACCAGCCACTGAGGTGCGATCCCAATTTAACATATACCCGACCTCACCTTTACACACTTATTACACACCCAAATTTCAACTTAGGAAACTGCAACACATCTCTTATACCGAAAATCATATACATCATATACCATTCATAGTCCAACATATACCAAATCATCAAACATATACAATACCAATTAAATCAGGGTATACAATCAATCGTACCAGGAGGGAAATGACCTCCTATCCTCAAATCAATATCACAATGATGATCACCACTCGATCATAATGCATACAACCGCTTACACTCGGTAAGCATACCTTGGCCTTGGACCTTTTGGTCTGCTCTGATACCAAAATGAATCATCCTAAATTTAAAATAAAATAACCCGGGACAAGAAAATTTCTCCAAAATTAAATAAACCAAATAGACCATAAAACAACTGGATAACAAAAGGAATAAGAGAAGAAAGTCAGAGAAAATAAAACCGACTTAAGAAGGCATACTGTGGGAGAAGGAAACGCTCAGCGGAGCCTAAAACCAGCATCCACTCGCCTAAGTGAGATCCCATACGCTTGAACGAAGCAGCTCTAGTCGCTCGGGCGAGGCACGAATTGCTCAAGCGGTGCCAACACAAGGTCTTCCCAAGTCCACGCTCGCTGGAGCGAGTACCTTGATCGCTGGGGCGAGAAGCCACACCCGGTTATCTAGACGCTCGGAATTCAGAGTTATCCTTCAACTCATTCACTCAGAAAATGATAGCTAACTCACTCGGCACGCCACAACTTATTCGCTCGGGGAATCATTAAGTAAATCCTCACTCGGACTTATTCTAATTCTAACCACTCGGATTTTACATCTTTCACTCGGATTACTAAGACCTTACACTTAGGATCCATCCCACTCTAAACCATTACTCTAACTCCTCTCTCAGAAAGGGATCACTCAAGGTTTTTACTCGGGAATACAAACTCTTCCTCACCTGGGTTACCTATAATTTTCACTCGAAATCACTCAGCGTGTTCACTCGGAAAAGCCACCCAGTAGTCCTCACTCGGAACCATCAGCTTAACATTATTTCACTCATCAACAGCCCTCGAATCATTTAACAATACATTCCTGTCGGAAGACGCATCAAATCAGCATAGAGCACATACGTATGAATATATGTTCCCAGAAATATAAATCTGCCCACAAATCTAATCTACCTACCCAAATACAGGTAACCACACACTCAGAATACTTATTAACTTAACATCATACCTTTACCATTATTCACAGTTCTACACAAGTGACACACCATATCTATACTTATCAAATTAGTCTTTATAAATAAATATATTTAATCATCATTTTACAAGAGAGCCGGCCAAGGCTACACTGACTAGACATAATAAACGCATTACAAGCACTCAATAGTCTGAGTGCACCACACTCGGACTTGAGGCCCTAACATCCTTTCCGAGTCCGACCTGCACACACTGAAAGATGGTGTAGGGGTGAGCATCTTAAATATTAAATGATAGATACTGACTCAGGTTGTCCCACAATTATACAACAATATGTATATATGTAATTATACGTGGCAACGATTAAAGTCAAAGCAATACCAATCAACCAGGACAAACATCAGACTCTTACCGATCGGAATCCACCAGTTATCACTCGGCCTTATGCATGTATCAATTTAATAACATTAACATACAACAATCAGTGACATAATAATGCCTATGAATCAGAATGCACATATTGAACATTTCTCAATCAGAATTCAACAATTCTCACTCGGCTTTATATACACAACTTTCAATAATATTAACATGCATTCATAGAACATATTTCACTCAGCATCCACAGCATGTGCACATGGAATAATTCACTCGGTTATGTATATTCATCATCTCATTAACATCATCATATGCATAACCAATTCCAACAACATCAACAGTTAATATACACAGAGTATTTCACTCGGTTCTGCATTCGTGTGTAATCGGTTTTTGACGTTGCAACATAGGCTCCCAGCCTTTTTATACATAGCTCCAAGCTATCAATTCAGCTCTAAGCTGCTTGGCCATTTTACAGGTACCCAACCGTTTGCCCACAAGGTGACACCAACGCTCTAAGCGCCAACAGAGGTGTTCACAAGCAGCCCAGGTCCCACTCGAGGGCTACCTTGAGTCCAACTGAAGGATTTACAGCGTCCCACGCTTTAATAACCGATGGTAGTGTCCCACACTACGTGCTCCAAGCACAAACGCATCCAATGCGCCACACGCGGATTCATCATAACCACAGAGTTCATATACACAGCCATTCACTCAGCATTACATACATCACAAGCAGTCGGCATTATACCTCATCAGAACTCAAATAGCACATGCATCCCATACAATCGGCATTAGGCATTATCAGCACTTAACAACACACGTATCTCATGCAATTAGTATAACACATCATCAGGACCCAAACAACACACGTGCACTACTAAAAAAACACTTGTTAGCGACGGAAATAAGTGGTCGCTAATCCATGCCAAGGCCGTCGCTACAAACATTAGCGACGGTATCTCAGACGGGACAGACGACGTCGCTAAAACCTTTGTCAAAAACACATCAGCGACCACAGACACGCCGTCGCTACCATATTGACGGCGCAATGCCGTCTCTAAAATCGTCTCTACCCTAATGACTCCAGCCGTCGCTAAGTGTTGCCATACAACGACCTCACAACTCCGTCGCTAGTAGCAGCCACCCGACGACCACCATACGCCGTCGCTATGGTTAAACCGATAGCGACCGACGCGTCGGTCGCCAAGTGTGGCCTTCCAGCGACTAAGCTCCGCCGTCGCTATGGGTACCCATATAGCGACCACGTGCTCCGTCGCTAATGCTTGTCTACCAGCGACCGTATAACTCCGTCGCTGTGGGAAGCCATACAGCGACCACAATAGTCCGTCGCTGTTTCTGGCCCACCAGCGACCACTATATTTCGTCGCTATTTTTTACAATATAGTGACCATCTGTTGCCGTCGCTAATTGGAAATATTTTTTTTAAAAAAATTGGGTTAAATATTTATATAGGTTTTGTTAAATATTTTGTATTGGCTGATAAAATTTTATAATTAAATTTAAATAATTTTTTTAAAATATTAAATTATTATTAAAAACAAAATAATAGATTAAACTTATTTATCAAATAGGTGGAATTATTAATGATAGGTACAATAAGGCTTTTGGATTTGAATTTAATTACCAATAAATATTGACATAATAAATGAAGAATGACAAAATAAATACTGAATGAAATATAACATAAAAACTAAAAATCAAATATACAATGTGTATAAATAATAAAAATACAATCATGGTGGTGGGGGATCCTGGGGTGGTGGTGGGGGCGCCTGGGAAGTGGGGGGAGGTAGCCTCGCCATCAACTGCATCAGTAGCTCCTGCTGCTGAGCAAGTTGCCGACGAGTCTCGGCGTGCTGCTCCTCGGTCCACTGTCGGTCCGCCTCGGCTTGCTGTCGGTCCGCCTCGGCCTGCTCCAATAACAACTGCCTCTGACGTCGCTCCTCCTGTAGTTCATTGTTCAGGTTTTGAATTACCTGAACGACCTCAGTCGGAAGACCAGAGGAAGACGAAGAGGAAGGGGTCTTCCCCTTTTTCGCCAACTGCGTGCCGACGCCACCCAATCTTAATACCCTCCCTTTCTTGTTCACACCGCCAACAGCCTCCATATAGATGGCGTTGTCGTCAGAACAAGATAGGGTGGGAGGAACCCCCCCTTCAGGAGTGGAAGCCACCAGGTCCGCCTTCTTCTCGGCCCTCCTGGCCTGATACGCCTCCTGTAAATTCAAAAACAATGATAGGATTAGTAAGCTGATTTGTAAATTATAAGCATGTGTTAGTTAAAAGTAAATACCGCTAGATCCATAGTCTTCTGGTTTACCCATGCACCGGCTTTGTTCTTCTTGGTCATTTGCATGACCTCAAACAAAGAAGGCTCCCGTTGCTCCCTCAGCTCCTGTGGTGGACAAAAAACATTGAGATTATTATTTGTAAACATGTCAGATGAATCATAATAGAAATGTTTAACATAAATATACTTACAAATCTTTTCTTGTGCTTGAGGGTTGAAATTCTACCCCCAGTGTAAACCGAGGCTGCAGCATCGGCGGCTCTGTTGGCCCTCTTCCGAGCACTCGCCTGCTGGAATGGGACCCCGCCCCACTTCTAGACCATCCCGTCCCAATGGTCCTCCGGGATTCACTAAGAATTGTGTGGTGATATTGTGATAGTGATGATTGATGAGTGGCATGATAGGATGCATAATGTGAGAATGTATATGATTTTGCATTTATGTTGCATCCATGGCATATTGCATAGCTGCTGGTAATGGAATGTTAGGGGTTCCTTTGGTTAGCCTAGTGGAAAGGTGGCTCTATGCACAAGCGTTATTGTTGTTTCTATAGTGACTCGGTGTATAAGTCACGAAGCTGCCCATGTTTAGCTATGGGGAGCTACATGTGGTTGACCCTGTGGGGGGTGGCTCTTTGAGGAGCAGGTGTCCCCGGTGGTCCTATGGATCACAGTTGCCATGGTATGAGTCATGGTTGGCCTGCAACATCTTTATGTTGTTTGTCGCGGTCATGGTGAAAATGACTGGTGTTGCAAGATGGGCGATGCGGTTTGGTACTAGTAAAATATGGTGATATGCATGTAAATATGATGATAAGTGTACACATTTTACTATTGCAGTAAGGGCATGGTTAATTCATGCTTGAACCCATAAATTGGTGTTTATATTCCCACAGTCAGATCTGCAATTGTTGTTAACTCTGTTGTGCATGTGCATCAGCCTAAGAGCGTTTGCATATAGCAAGGAGATATTCCAAAGGTGATCAGATATGATGCTGGTTGAGATTGGGTGAAAGAATACCTAAAGACAACATATAAAATATGAATACAAAGAAATGACTTTGTGTTTGGTGATGTTATGTATGATGGCTCAATATGATGAGGGGCATGATTGTGTGTATGTTTATGTACTTTGCTATGAATCATAGAGATGATTAAGATATATGTATGTTGATGAGATGATGTAACTATGATGATAATTAATTTGTTGATGCAAAGTATTCATGTCATTGAATGCATATGTGCATAATCATAAATGTACTCATATTCCTGACTTGGAATGTATAACTCACTCTCCTATGTTGTCTATTTTTAGCCTTGTGATGCAGGGTATGCATGGGGTGAGATACACCTAGTTTTGGAAGTATATGTTTTGATGATGAAGGTAAATTTAGTTGTATACGAATGCCTTGGCCGGTAACCAATGATTTTTGTGTAGCATATGATATTGATATATGCTTATTATGTATTTGGATGGTGACTTATTTATTTTGTAGGTTATTCAAGAAAATTAGACCCTTGTATTGTATGGCTAATTTTTGGTTATGACCTTGACAATAGTTGATGTTGATTGTAATATAATGATTTCCATGTGAGATTGATGAATGAATATTGGTAATGAAATGTTATAGCCAATTGATGACATTGATGTTTATGTTGATGGATGAATTATTTAAAGTGTGAAATTATGTCTTTGATGTTTATGCATAATTAAGGAATTAATAGGGCCATATAGAGTTTTAGGACGTTTGGATACCACGGAATGGTTTCAATGAAGCCTATGCATGATTTAGAACTTGTAGAAACTAGAATGGGCCAATTCCATTTAGAATTCACCCTTGAGTAAGTCAACAATCTTTAAAATGGGCTATATGTGTTTATACACATAAGTCTCTTGTTTTTGGGAATTTTTGAGTATGGCCAGTGGTTATGCATCATAAATGGTGTATATTAGGTGGTGTCAAAATTTGGTGGCAATCAGATTTCATATGAAAAAGTTAGGGTGATTAGAAGTTGGAAATTTGTGTATTTTTTGCATTATGCAGTTGTTTGCTGTCATGAATCGATTCATGAGCCACTGGAATGCCACGGATCGATTCACAAGCTCCTTGAATTGATTCATGAGCTACTAGGTTAGTATGAATAGATTCACACGAGTCCTGAATCGATTCATGGGCCTCTATTTTGTTGTTTTGAAATTCCAATTCACATGAATCGACTCATGTAATTCCTGAATAGATTCATGAGCTTATGTTTTGTTGTTTTGGGTTTCCAATTCATATGAATCGATTCACACGAGTCTTGAATCGATTCATGAGCTTTTGCTTTCACTGTTCTAGACTTATAACTCACTTGAATCAATTCATGGCTTGTTATTTATCAAAATTCCATACGTTGTGATGCTTAATTGACGTTGTTGAGTCATGGCATGTTTTTGTAAATGGATGTGCACACTTCTAACATATTTAAGCAACCAATGATGTTATCTTTGAGTTTCTTCTCATACCCATTCACACATATTAAATTAACTTACGCGTTTCGCAATTCCTTGGATGATGACTAAGTAATTGAATGTCCAAGGAGGACTCTTGTTTTAAAAATACATACCTTGTCATATCTTTATATATGGGATAGGTCTTTTGAAATGGTCCGAGATTACATGTTAAAGTTGTATTTCGTGGTGTTCTTTATTCTTTTTTTATTTTCAAAATCGTGAAAAATTTACACTTATTTTAATTAATTACCGGATTAAGGGCCAAATGGAAAGACAAGAAAGAATCCAATTAAAAAATGATTGGAGAAAAGATATGGAGAAGGAAGTGGACACTTCCTCTCTAAGAATTAAAAGTGAGGTATATAAAGAGGGCCGCTCTTTTAAACTCTCTAAGTTTGATAATTCTACCTCAAAACCATCTTCTTCTAAAGCAAGTTTTATCAAGTGTTTCAAATGCTTGGGAAGAAGTCACATTGCCTTTCAATATCCTACCAAGAAAACTATGATTTTAAGGGGACAAGACCACTATTATAGCCAAGAGGATTCTTCTTCATCTCACTCGAGTAAGGGCTCAAGTAGTGAGTCATATGATAATTAACATGTTTTACGAGATGATAGAGAACTTTTATATGATACGAAGACTTCTTGGAAGCCATGTCAAGGAGGATGACACTATACGAAGAGAAAACATCTTTTATAGAAGATGTTACATAAATGAAAAACTACGTCATTGTGGATAGTGGGAGTTGTGCAAGTTTGGTCGGTAAAAGGTTAGTCCCTAAGCTTGATTGTGGCCTAGTTGATCATTTTAGACAAGTGTATACATGGCTTTAATGGGTAAATTCAAGATGACACATGGCTATGAGATAAAATTTATGTTCTTATATGATACTAAGAAAATGGTGAACATGAAAGTTGTTCCTTATCATTTCCTTGTTCCAATAAGCTAAAGAATGCTTAATTTTCATAACTAGAGGAAAAGTTACACTGAAAATACTGAATGATGTTTAGATTGGATGCAAGGCTACAAATCAGTGGCTTGTGATGCAAACTGGGATTTTTGGTTTCAGAATTGGCTTTTGGTGTCTTCATAAAATTTATAGAAAATTTTGCTATGAAGATTCAAGACTAGGATCACTCGAATCGAATATCAGTGGGTTAAGTTATACTGAAAATAGTGGGATGGGTATGTAATCACTGTACTTAGGACAAATAGGACTTAGGAAAATAGAACTAAAATTTGACAAGTTTTAAAGGAATTGATCAAGCAATGAGTTTCCATTAATTGGTTCAGTCTCCTACCATTACTTGTTTTTCTATGAAGGAATAACAATTCCTCTAACCATTACAGAGCCTAAGGAGCATAGGAAATAACACTTAACATCACGAGGTGATTGGTACATCAACTGACAGAACTTAGTGTTACCTGTAACATGCTGAATTTTATAAAAATGATAAATTGAAGACAATAAATAATAAATAATTGTATATGAGTTGATTTATGTCCCAAAAACATTAAAATAATTAAGTTGGGATTTATTATGGATATTTATAATTTATTGGGACTTTAAGAGTTAAAATTATACCCGGTCAAAATATAGGTGTCGGACCAAGTATCTCTGATTTAGAGACCGTTGGTCAGGGCTGTTAAGAGTATTAATGGGAATCCAAATATACCTTCGGAGTAATTTTTGGATTTAGTACTGAGCCCGAACTATGAGCCTGTTTGTCCTAAATCGATGAAATTACTAATGAGGGGGTTAAATTTTAAAAACAAAACTCTTTCTCCTCCTCTCATTTTCACGCCACTTTTCTTCTTCTCCTCCCTATTCTTTTCTCTTTATTTCCCTTCCACCCATCTCCTCCTTCCTCCTCTAAAAACCCTAAGCTCATGGTGGCCCTCTCCTCCTCCACCATTTTTGTCTCTTAGGAGCTTGAAGGAGAAGCTTGTAGTTGGAACTCTCCCCCTCTTCTCCTCCAATTTCGTTTGGTCTCTCTCCCTCCCTTGGTTCCATTTTCATTTTCAAAGTGAGGTAAGCTTTTCTCACCATTTTTGATGAAGTTAATATCATGTTTATGGGTTTTAAGGCTTGGGGGAGTAATGTAGGTGAATGGGGTATTTAATGAAAGCTTTAAATATGGAACCCTAGAGTGGGTTGTCATAAATGTTAGCCTTGGTGGTAATAAATGAAAAGGATGAATGCATAGTTGGAAGGTGATAAGGAATAAATGGGTATTAATGAGTGTTGTTGGGTTTTGATGAAAACCCTTGCCTTAAGAATTTGGGGAAAATGAATATATTGTAATTTGGGAGGTTAGTTGAATATGGATAGATGATATTTAAGGTGGAATGTTATTTAAAATGATAGGGGACCATTGATGGTGAAATCTATAGATAGGTATTGTTATGAATGTGGAATGTGAGGGATTGGTATGATAAGATTGTGACTTGATGAGGTTCTAGATCATTTGTGGTGTGCCATTTAAATTTGATTAATTAATTATGGTTATTGAAGGATATGAGAGCTAAGTTGAATAATGAGTGATATGATGATGTTTGAAGGATTGAGGTGATTTGGGATTACATTATGTAATGGATGAGATGATGATGATGTTAGGTTTAGTTAGTCTTTAAGATCTAGAGGATCTTGGCTTTGGGAAAAGAATTCCCGAAGCCTAACACAATTGCATAAATCGGTGTTTTGACAAGTTTAGAACTTGTTCATAAGCCATACAATATATAGGTCATTATTTAGAATTTATGAGGAATGCCTTGAAATGGTTATTGATTGTATGAGTGCATATGTATGTGGTATGTAGATCTTGTTCTGGATTACGTGGCGGATGTAACATCCCGATTTAAAAATTGACTACCGAATGAAATTAAGCCATTAAAATAATAATTGCAAGTGGAAAATTACTTGTTAATTATAATTGACTTAATTAATTTAACTTAAGACAATGATGGCTGGTTAATTAAGATTGATTAGGCTAATTACTGATTGGTTAGAAATGAGTAAATAAATAATAATAAAAATAATGCCAGGTGAAAGGACACATGTGCCCCTGGGTATATATAAACTTCGGCTCTTCTCTTCTCCCCTCGGTTCATCCTCATTCGCATCGCCTGCTTGGAAGAACAGAGGGAAAGTTGAGAGCTTTCCTTCAAAGGAGAAAACAGAGGCACTGTCTGATCCTCTTCTCCTGCCCACTTCCTTCTTCGTTCTCTTCTCCTTCTTATTCCCCTCCGTCGCTTTCCTTCACCTCTTCTTTCGTTCAAAGCTGCCAGAGTTCGGTGAAGGTTGTGGTGTGAAGTGGTAAAGGACGGTGTTCGAGTAAAAGGGGGAACAGCTTTTAGCCTTCTGAGCTGCGGGTGAGTATTCGACTGGACTCAACGGTTACTAAACAGGAGGGAGTGACTGTGGAAGTGAAGAAGCTACGGAACTGGTGTTGGAGAAACAGAGCATGGGTCAACACTGAAAACAGTGGAGTCTCTTACGTCTTCTTGAGGTAGGGGGCACTTTGAATGCCAAATGCATAGTTTATGGACGGGTTCCCGGGTGGATCACTTTAATGTGTTGTGTTTGGAAATGTGTTGTTGATGTGTTGTGATCGAGTGATGATGCATGCAACGCCCGGACTTAAGATATCTGTGAACTGTTTGGTGTTGCGTGATTCCGTCCTTGAGCGCTTGTGAATATTTATGTGATGCATGCTGTTGAATAGGAGAATGCAGAGTGAATGCATGTGTGCGTTACCATTATTGCTGAGTTTTGTTGCAATTTTATGTTTAAAGGTATATGAATGAGAATGCCATGATAATTTTCGAATGCATGAGATGTGAGTTGATACTTGATTTCCATTTGGGAACGCTGTGTTAAAATGCATGCTGATTTCATTAAAATGTCGAGTGGTGTACTGTAATATTGTTACCCTGAATTACTTGTTATGAGTTACTATGATAAACGCTTGTGATGCTGTGATAAAACTGCGGAATTCTGAGTGAATTTGAATGCAGTGTGGAATTGCATGAAATTGCATATATGAGAAAAGGGTGACCCGTGGAAGGTCAGGAGCCCTATGAGGTGACTTTCAATTACAGATTCCTGGCTAGATCCGTGAGGACCCGTGGTAGCCGAGGGAGCTAGAGTTAAGTCTCGAGACATCTTTGGAAGACTGGTACCACACGGAAGGGCTAATGGACGAGAGGCAGGGAAGGAATCTGTAACTGAAATCACTGTTTAAGCCGGATCCGCATGCATGTATGTAGGAGCATTGTTATCGAGATTGACATGGTTGGTATAGCTTGGATGGCTAAATGAATTCCGACTGAATGTGAATGCGTATATTTATATTGTTGATGAGTTCAATGTGATTGTGTATATATATTTGTATGTGTAAGTGCTGTTGTGAATAGCTTGATTGATATAACCATGATTAAGTGGGGTGAATCCCGACTAGGTGAATATATATGCGTTGGTACTGTGACCGAGTGTGAGGCGATGTTATGACTGTGAGTCTATGTTATTGTGAATGATATGAATTACTTAATTCTGACTGAACTGCATGAATTCGAATAAATGATGTTACTATATAACTGAGAATTGGGGATTTAATCCGAGTCAGTAACCGTCATTTATATGTAAAAGCTCACCCCTACACCATTTTTCAGTATGTGCAGGTCGGTCGGGAAACGATGTGAAGGACTCAAGTCCGAGTGTTATGCACTCCGACTGTTGGGTGCATGCCTTGTATATTTATATTATATTTAGTCAGTGTTAAGCCTTGGCCGGCTCATATAACAACGCTGTATAATGAATACGAGTATATATGGAGTCCGAGTGCGTGTTTACATATATATATATATATATATGGTTTACATTGATATCAAGTACTTGTATCGGATAATGGATGTTGGTGAACGAATAATGCTAAGATGCTAAGTATTCTGAGGGTATGAATATGTATATATATACGTATAAGTTGTTATGTTGATTTGATGCATCTTTCCGACTGGAATATGTTGTCGTATTATTTGAGAAGTGTTGATGGATAAAATAGTGTTACGATTAATGATTCCGTGTGAGGCTATGATGTTTGGTTTTCCCTTTCCGAGTAAAGAATACTTAAGGGGATTCTGAGAGAAAATCCTTTAGATGAACCTATTCTGTGCAGGTCTGAGTGGGAGAATTACCGAGTAATACTAGACTTGATTATTCCGAGTGAAAAATATGTGTAGATTCAGAGTGGGGAAGAGTTTATATTCCCGAGTGAAAACCTCGAGTGATCCTCTTCCGGGGGAAATAGTTAGTGTGGTGGTTTAGAGTGGAATGGATTCTAAGTGTATGATATTTATAATCCGAGTGAATGATGTAAAATCTGAGTGAGTGAGGATCTGTATTCCGAGTGGTTGAGTTTTGAATAAGTCCGAGTGGGACTTAACTTCCTGATTTTCCCGAGTGAATGTATACCGAGTAGTGAATGTGTAAAGTGGCCCGATTATGTTAAGGTTGGAATACATCGAGTGGTGTTTGATTGGGAAATATTCTGAGTGAGACAGCTAAGGATTCCGTGTGGGATAACCCTCCTTACCCGAGTGGATTGTGTGTATGATCTGGGTGGAAAGATGTAAGCAGCTAAGTTACGAGAAGTATGTGTGATGGGGTTGTTTCCGAGTGAATGGAACCCTAGTACTGAGTGTACGAATGCCGAGTGTGGCCTCTCGCTTCAGCGAATGCGGGATTCGCTCCAGCGAGTGTGGTTCTGAGGGAAGGCTTTTGGTGGTTTAGCTTAGGCGAATGTGTGCTCGCCCGAGCGAGTTGGGTTGCCTCGCTCAAGCGGAGTCGGACCTCGCTTGAGCGAGTGGGCGCTGTCTTGTGGGTTTGCTCAGGCGCTGATCATTCTTCCGTTGTATGCCTTTTCTTGGTTGGCTTTTATATTTCTTGCCTTTCTTTCCTCCTTTTTTGGACCCGGTTCCATTGGTAGGCCTTCTTTTGGTCGGTTTTTGCCCTCTCTGCCCTCTTATTGTTTCTATCTTATTCCAAGCATTATTTTGGGTAGATTATGAATGTTTCGCAAACTCTAAAATTTGGAAAAAAAATTTCCCTGTTTTTGGGTTTATCTATTTATTAAAATTAGGGTGTTACATTTTGGTATCAGAGCAGACCAAAAGGTCCATGGCCAAGGTTTGCCTACTGTTAGTCGGCGGTTGTGTGCAATATGACCAGTTGTCATCATTGCTTGTGGTATTCTATTTGAATTGATGCATATTTAATCATGACTTGTATGGCTGTGTACCTGTGTATTTTGTTGGGAGACAGTAGTGAAAGGTACTACTATTGTGATGTTAATCTGAGGGCAGAAGGTTTGTTATTATCTTAGCCCGATTGTTCATGAGATACTTGGAGTATTCCTAAGCCTGAGTCGGCTGTGAGAAAATAGAATGATGAAGGTTGAGACTCATATGTATTGAAACTGTACAGGGCGATTTGGTCCCTTGGGTAGACCATACTAGTGGCTCGTAGTAGAGGCATACTGAGTGAATGAGATAGGACTCGTAGGTTGAGTTAAGTGAATAATATTGAGGAGTCCCATAGTGTGGTGTTTCCAACTTAACTGATCGGTTGTATTGTTTGTGCCAAGGATACAAAATTCATCCTGATAGTATAAGTGATTTATTGCAGTTTTCTAAGTTGCCAGGTACATATCTTGTGGCACGGGAATCCTATATGGCATATGATGTAATTGATTGGTTGCAGATTTTTGAATTGGAAAATTGAGTATGTGATAGATGAATGATATATGATGTATACGATATATGGTATAAGTGGTGTGTTGTAGTTTCCTAAGTTGAAAATCTGGGTGTGTGATAAATGAGTATAGGTGAGATCGGGTATATGTTAAATTAGGGTTGTGTCTCGGTGGTTGGTGAGGAAACCGAGTGACTGATGGATTAGATGCTGGACCATTAGGTGTACTGACCTAGTTAATTGGGCATAATCACGAATGAACGAATGTGAAAACGAGTGCTTGTTGATCTGAATACTGTCTCGGTTCGAGTGTGTGAAAACTGAGTGGACGGTATTAGGCTTTATAATACTTGGGGTTGGGGTGTGACTCACGATGGATAGATAGTAACCCCTTACGAATTCTAAGTCTGATAATTTGCTAATATTATAAGATGATGAACCCGAGTAAAGCAATTACGTAGTAACTCATGAGACTTGAATTACTATTGTATGATGATTTGGGTTAGACTCGGTCTTGTGGTCGATAACTGAGTGAATCATTGGCTGAATTCTGACCCATAAGGTGTAGGAAACCGATTGGATTTAATGTGGTCCTATATAATCTGACCATGTAGAACTAGACACTATGGTGATTTAGGCTCGGTGAATACTTGGATGTTATGGGTGCACTAGGTAACCACTGGAAATTTCGAGTCGGATAATTTGACTGACCTTATGGATTATTGAGCCGAGCATGTGATGGTATGCTGAATTGTCGAGGCTTGAATTGTCTTAAGGTGAAATATAAATAATACATGAGGTACCTGACTGATGGTGACTGGTAAGGTAGGAACCCGAGTACTTTGGTACTAAGAGTAATGATTATGATGACTGTACTGTACTGGATTGCATTTATGCTCGATGAATCATTAGGCTTAAAATTGATTGGTGGCCTGTGATAAGTGATGAAATGAGGGATTATAACGGTTGAGCCATGGTTGCAAGGAATGAGATTTTAAGAGACATTTACTCGGTCAGGGCTGAAAAGCCGATTGTTGATATGCCATTTTATGATGAGTCGTGTGTCTTGTGTAGGTTGGAAACCCATTGCCATTATACTATTTTACAGTAATAATAAATGATATTCATGATTGTTGTTGCGTGATGTGCCTAGGAGGTGCATAATGATGATGTTGATGTAAATGTATTGCATATATATATATATATGTGTGTTTGTGAATTGCCATTAATTTTTGTGAGTTAGTCATAGCTGAGTGAGTTTAGTCGGTGTGGGTGTAAGACCTGCTGCCCGAGACGACTCTACAAACCATAGGTATTGTGGCAGCGTACACATTGCAGTGACTTTAATCGTTGTGACTCTATAGGAATGAGACGTCATCTTATAAGCTGGATGCAACAATTCATCGGTCGGGCAAGTGAGGCTGTAACTGCTTATGGTGGTGGTGAGCCTATCAGACTGCTTCGAGTGAAGATAAGAGTGGTAATAAGTGGATAATATGTGGTTATGTATCAAAGTGTGGATAGGGGGTTTGTTTAACCTTGATGTGTTACCTCCGAGAGGATCAGAGGTTATTGGGTATGAATTAACTACTAAAATGATGGTTAGTTATTGAGATAGAGGAGTGATCAAGTCTGCCACTGGAATAGGAATTTATAAGGCTAACCGAGTGATACGGTGGGTTTAATGAAGAAAGCAGGACCTTGAATCAAGGTAAATTGGAAGGTGCGGAGTTGATCGGAAAAGATTAGTATATTCCGAGTGCGAGAAAGTAGTAATAATTCCGAGTGAAACTTTCGGGGAGAACGAATTCCCGAGTGAAGTTATGTTGTTCCGAGTAAATCTCATAGAGAGGATCATTACTAAGTAAAGGAATTGTGTCTGAGCGTAACACTTCTGAGTAGGATAGGACTCGAGTAATGTGACTCGGAACGTGACAATTCCGAGTGGAATAGTACCAAGTAGACGATTCACCGCGTGAAATTTCTAAGTCTGTAGGGTGTGCCCTTGACTAATCCTTCCCAGAAGAACTTCTGGTCGGAATGTGGGACTATGAATAGGTGAGTCTCCGAGTGAATTATCCTGAGGAAGGGTAAATATCGAAAGGTAAATTTTTCCATAGATGTGTTCGGATTGATATTAGGAGCTGCTGAGTTTGAACTCAGATTTGTATTTGAAGTAGGATTGAATTCCGAGTGAAAATTTGGGGTAAATGGAAGATTTCCGGGTAAGAACTACCTTCAACACTGAACAACCCTTTTGATTGAGAGTTCCGAGTGACCTTTTCAGGGTGTAGGCATGGGATTGGCCGAAGGAATGGATAGAGATCTGAGGTTTTAGAACCAAGTGTGGTACCTGTAAAAGACGAGTCTAGGCAAATTATGCTAATTAACGCACACTGGAGCTCTTTTGTGTGTTCGGCTCGGTATTGTTATGATAATTTCCGGTTTAAAGAAGAGATTTAGTAGTCGGATGTTGAATACCCAAGGGATTAAGCCAAGATAAGTCGGATAATACTGTGTATTTTACGGAAATCGAAAGTGTTGTTTACCGACTAGATTTTTCCAACTGATTGAATAACCCCATAATGTGTCTGGTGTGACATAATTCTGAGCTTATACCCGACGTAGCTGCATAATTGTGCCGAATGACTCCCATGGAGTAGAGGAAATGATGATGAAGGTAGGCCGATTGGCGTCAAGGGTATAGGGCCGAGCGGCCAAGGAACTTGAGGTACCATTGGTTATAGTGAACTGACAAAGTTGAATGGGGCAAGTTGTATATTTTAAAGTTGAATCCCCCAATTATATTGCATTTTATGGAGAGACTATAATCCGATAGGACCTGACTTTAAGTGTTTTGCCGATAGGAATTGTGGGGCGGTTGGTAAATCACTTGATGAGAAAAACCATGCCGACTGGCGTGGTGAAGCGGTCGGTGAATCACTAGGGGGAACGAGATACAATTGGTAGAGTGCATGACAACGATATTCCGAGTTATTTATTTAAAGGAAGTCACTGATTGAATTTCGGGGACGAAATTCTTTTGAGAGGGGGAGAATTGTAACATCCCGATTTAAAAATTGACTACCGAATGAAATTAAGCCATTAAAATAATAATTGCAAGTGGAAAATTACTTGTTAATTATAATTGACTTAATTAATTTAACTTAAGACAATGATGGCTGGTTAATTAAGATTGATTAGGCTAATTGCTGATTGGTTAGAAATGAGTGAATAAATAATAATAAAAATAATGCCAGGTGAAAGGACGCATGTGCCCCTGGGTATATATAAACTTTGGCTCTTCTCTTCTCCCCTCGGTTCATCCTCATTCGCATCGCCTGCTTGGAAGAACAGAGGGAGAGTTGAGAGCTTTTCTTCGAAGGAGAAAACGGAGGCACTGTCTGATCCTCTTCTCCTGCCCACTTCCTTCTTTGTTCTCTTCTCCTTCTTATTCCCCTCCGTCGCTTTCCTTCACCTCTTCTTCCGTTCAAAGCTGCCAGAGTTCGGTGGAGGTTGTGGTGTGAAGTGGTAAGGGACGAATGTTCGAGTAGAAGGGGGAACAGCTTCCAGCCTTCTGAGCTGCGGGTGAGTATTCGACTGGACTCGACGGTTACTAAACAGGAGGGAGTGACTGTGGAAGTGAAGAAGCTACGGAACCGGTGTTGGAGAAACAGAGCACGGGTTAACACTGAAAACAGTGGAGTCTCTTACGTCTTCTTGAGGTAGGGGGCGCTTTGAATGCCAAATGCATAGTTTATGGACGGGTTCCCGGGTGGATCACTTTAATGTGTTGTGTTTGGAAATGTGTTGTTGATGTGTTGTGATCGAGGGATGATGCATGCAACGCCCGAACTTAAGATATCTGTGAACTGTTTGGTGTTGCGTGATTCCGTCCTTGAGTGCTTGTGAATATTTCTGTGATGCATGTTGTTGAATAGGAGAATGCAGAGTGAATGCATGTGTGCGTTACCATTATTGCTGAGTTCTGTTGCAGTTTTATGTTTAAAGGTATATGAATGAGAATGCCATGATAATTTTCGAATGCATGAGATGTGAGTTGATACTTGATTTCCATTTGGGAACGCTGTGTTGAAATGCATACTAATTTCATTAAAATGTCGAGTGGTGTACTGTAATATTGTTACCCTGAATTACTTGTTATGAGTTACTATGATAAACGCTTATGATGTTGTGATGAAACTGCGAAATTCCGAGTGAATCTAAATGCTGTGTGGAATTGCATGAAATTGCATATATGAGAAAAGGGTGACCCGTGGAAGGTCAGGAGCCCTATGAGGTGACTTTCAATTACAGATTCCTGGCTAGATCCATGAGGACCCGTGGTAGTCGAGGGAGCTAGAGTTAAGTCTCGAGACATCTTTGGAAGACCGGTACCACACGGGAAGGGCTAATGGACGAGAGGCAGGGAAGGAATCTGTAACTGAAATCACTGTTTAAGCCAGATCTGCATGCATGTATGTAGGAGCATTATTATCGAGATTGACATGGTTGGTATAGCTTGGATGGCTGAATGAATTCCGATTGAATGTGAATGCGTATATTTATATTGTTGATGAGTTCAATGTGATTGTGTATATATATTTGTATGTGTAAGTGCTGTTGTGAATAGCTTGATTGATGTAACCATGATTAAGTGGGGTGAATCCCGACTAGGTGAATATATGTGCGTTGGTACTGTGGCCGAGTGTGAGGCGATGTTATGACTGTGAGTCTATGTTATTGTGAATGATGTGAATTACTTAATTCTGACTGAACTGCATGAATCCGAATGAGTGATGTTACTATATAACTGAGAATTAGGGATTTAATTCGAGTCAGTAACCATCATTTTATATGTAAAAGCTTACCCCTACACCATTTTTCAATATGTGCAGGTCAGTCAGGAAACGATGTGAAGGACTCAAGTCCGAGTGTTATGCACTCCGACTGTTGGGTGCATGCCTTGTATATTTATACTATATTTAGTCAGTGTTAAGCCTTGGCCGGTTCATATAACAACGCTGTATAATGAATGCGAGTATATATGGAGTCCGAGTGCGTGTTTACTTATATATATATATATGTGGTTTACATTGATATCAAGTACTTGTATCGGATAATGGATGTTGGTGAACGAATAATGCTAAGATGCTAAGTATTCTGAGTGTATGAATATATATATATATATATATATATACGTATAAGTTGTTATGTTGATTTGATGCGTCTTTCCGACTGGAATATGTTGTTGAATTATTTGAGAAGTGTTGATGGATGAAATAGTGTTACGATTAATGATTCCGTGTGAAGCTATGATGTTTGGTTTTCCCTTTCCGAGTAAAGAATACTTAAAGGGATTCTGAGAGAAAATCCTTTAGATGAACCCATTCTGTGTAGGTCTGAGTGGGAGAATTACCGAGTAATACTAGACTTGATTATTCCAAGTGAAAAATATGTGTAGATTCCGAGTGGGGAAGAGTTCGTATTCCCGAGTGAAAACCTCGAGTGATCCTCTTCCGGGGGAAAGAGTTAGTGTGGTGGTTTAGAGTGGAATGGATTCTAAGTGTATGATATTTATAATCTGAGTGAATGATGTAAAATCTGAGTGAGTGAGGATCTGTATTCCGAGTGGTTGAGTTTTGAATAAGTCCGAGTGGGACTTAACTTCCTGATTTTCCCGAGTGAATGTATACCGAGTAGTGAATGTGTAAAGTGGCCCGATTGTGTTAAGGTTGGAATACATCGAGTGGTGTTTGATTGAGAAATATTCCGAGTGAGACAGCTAAGGATTCCGTGTGGGATAACCCTCCTTACCCGAGTGGATTGTGTGTATGATCTGGGTGGAAAGATGTAAGCAGCTAAGTTACGGGAAGTATGTGTGATGGGGTTGTTTCCGAGTGAATGGAACCCTAGTACCGAGTGACCGAATGCCGAGTGTGGCCTCTCGCTTCAATGAATGCGGGATTCGCTCCAGCGAGTGTGGTTCTCAGGGAAGGCTTTTGGTGGTTTAGCTTAGGCGAATGTGTGCTCGCCCGAGCGAGTTGGGTTGCCTCGCTCAAGCGTAGTCGGACCTCGCTTGAGCGAGTGGGTGCTGTCTTGTGGGTTTGCTCAGGCGCTGATCATTTTTTCCGCTGTATGCCTTTTCTTGGTCGGCTTTTATATTTCTTGCCTTCCTTTCCTCCTCTTTTGGACCCGATTCCATTGGTGGGCCTTCTTCTGGTCGGTTTTTGCCCTCTCTGTCCTCTCATTGTTTCTATCTTATTCCAAGCATTATTTTGGGCAGATTATGAATGTTTCACAAACTCTAAAATTTGGAAAAAAAATTTCCCTGTTTTTGGGTTTATCTATTTATTAAAATTAGGGTGTTACAGCGGAGCTTTCAGAGCGTACATTGGTTGCGTCCCTTCCCTCGAGGTAGGAGAGGAGTTTACATTCAAATTGCATGAGTAGATTGATAGTGATTGATGTATGTGTTTTAGTACTCATGCTTGCCTTGCCATGTAGTTATTGAGATAATATGAATGGTAATTTGATGATTATTGAGAATGATGTGTGGGAGGATGTGATGATTGTTATGGAAGTATGTATATGTGTGTTGGATGATGATAAGTATAATTTTATTACGGTTATTGAGTTTGGAATGAGAAATTATGAGTATGAATGTGTGAGCAAGTTTTACATGTCCCATATGATGTATATGATGTGTTGGATGTGATTAAATGGGCCTTGAATGAGATTTCATGTGTTGAGTTATGAGAATTTTCATTTCTGCATAAGTTCTGATAATCTCGCTCAACCGAGATGGATTCTCGCCCAAGCGAGAATCCCCTGTACCATTATTATGGCCTCTGGCCTAATCTCGCTCAGGCGAGTGAGCTACTCGCTCAAGCGAGACGAGTGTGAAGTGAGCAGGAGAGATACTGGACGAATCTCGCTTTAGCGGGCGTGGCCACGCTTGAGCGAGCGAGAGAGGAATTGGTTCTGTGAGTTATTCACTTAAGCGAAGGATGAGGAAAGCTGGGTCTCGCTCAAGCGAGCTAGCCTTGAAATAAGTACTGGACAATTCTCGCCCGAGCGAGTGGCTAGTTGAAGGGAGTCTCGCTCAAGCGTCCGCGGGTAGAAATGGTTACTAGAATAATTTTTCCCGAGCGAGTGACCCGTTGTAGGGAGTCTCGCTCAAGCGAGTATATGTGGAATTGGGCACTGGAGTATTTTTGATTGAGCGAATGGTTGGCCATAGGGAACCTCGCCCGAGCGAGTGAGTATAGGAAACCATATTAATGGGATCTCGCTCAAGCGAGATAGGCTCGCTCAAGCGAGATTGATGTCTGATGCTTAAAACCTTCTCGCTCAGGAAAAACTTGGGGGCGCCCAAGCGAACCACCCCCATCTCGCTCAAGCGAAGGTGAATCTCGCTTGAGCGAGATACCCAAAACCTGGGATTTTGTTTATTTCTTCAATTTAAATGCTGAGCCCCATTCCCTTATATTATGGGATATTTATGGAAATGCATAAGGGATATTTAATGATGATATACCACGGTGGGAAAGTGAAATTAATTGATACATTTGGAAAGAATTATTTATGATGTTTTCACCCTAAGAATGGGATATGAGAGAATGATAAAGAGAATTTGATGAAGAGGTTATAAGATACACTCTAAGGTAATTATGAAACCAATTAGAGAATAGGTAAAATAATATAGCATGTGTCGTGAATCAAATGATTGGATATGACATTAGTAGGGACTAATGATAAATAATGTTGTTGATCACTTCCTTGCACAAAGGGTGATTGTTATTATTGATTAATTGTTGAATGCTATTATGAGTGATCCAAGCATGATCTTATCAGGGTGGTTTGGAGTATGATGATGGAAATATTGTAAATATCACACTAACACGTATAGGTATATACATAACATATGAGACAATGGCAATGAATAATGAGATGGAAACCTACTAAATGAATGTGTGGTAATATTGATGATCATTACCTGATGTTGTAAAGCCATTATGGTTGAATACAAATATTGACTTGCCATATGATATGAAATATATATATGTGATGTGTTGAGATGTAAGTTCAAGAATATGATTGTATTAGGCATATGTGTAATTGCCATGTATGTGGGATGATGAATATGTCTTGGATAATTCCAAGTGTAGATTAATATTATGATATTAGTTATGCTTCTTGATTTCCATGCGTGGATTGTTATGAAATGATTTGGTGGATATTGAAATGCCATGTATGTAAATGATACGCCTTGAGGGACTTTATAAATGATTGTATATGATTCTTGAAAATGTTGAACTAAACATACCCTATGAGAGAGGGCGAGATATCCTTGTGAGGTTGTTGAGCATATGCATTATTGCATTTTACATTCATGGCATGGCATAACATTGAAATGTGGTTGCAATCACAATGATGAAAAATCCTGCGGGATTCTATGAAGGGAGTACCCTTTACGAGGCGGGAAACCAACTTGATGATGATATGATATTGAGCCGGTGGTTGCGATCACCTGGTTGTTGAAATGAAAAAGGGCTTGCGAGCACCTATGATGCCCGTGGTTGCGATCACGAGGCGAGAGTACCCCTTGCGAGGCGAGAAACCATTATGAATTGTTGAATGTGGTTGCGATCATGAGAAAGCACCTTGCGAGGCTGCTAGAGGGAGTACCCCTTGCGAGGCAGGAAACCCATGAATATGAATGAATGATTATGGTGGTTGCGATCACCCGTTGGTATGAAATCGGATCTGTTGCATATGCATTAAATAGTTGACATGTGCATTAGCCATAGATGCATTGCATTTGAGATGGGATGACCACGAGAGAAGAGAAACCCCTTGTGAGGAGGAATTGAGTAAAGATTTAATGAATTGATCATGATAATTTGTGAATGCCCTTGTTGATAAGTGGCAATGTGATTGTGTATATGCTTGTGCTTGCTTGTGTTGTGTAATGCGTTTTATGAGGGTTGTATACCTATTATATCAATGTGAAGATGATTGAATGATGAATTAATGATTTTATAGCAAAGCACACATGATGATTGTATGCATATACACACGATCACAATATATTTATATTCGTCATTTTGAATGTATAACTCACTCTCCCATGTGGTCTCCCTTTTAGCATTGTGATGCAGGTTGCCATGGGATGAGTTCAGATTTTAAATCAAAGCTTTAGTGAAGGTAAATAGTGGTAGAGGAAGTGCCTTGGCCGGCATCATTTGTGAACTATCGTGTATTGAATTTATGAAATGAATAAGTTGCTTATGATGATATAGAGGATTTAGTGATTTTGGATATGTATAAGATAATCCTTTGAAATTGTGATTGGTGAATATAAATGTAGTATGTAAGAGATGATTTAATGTATACTAGAAGAATTGAAATAGAATGATGAACATTAATGATTATGGATGTTGGGAGAAGGTCCCCGTATGTATATGTATATATATATATAATTGTGTCTTAGGCAAAGCATGTATATGTTGTGAGTGAATTAGACGAGCTTTGTTTCAATAGGTATATGTCAGGTATTTGCATTCTTTGCCGAGCCTTTTCTCATATCGTCATATATGGGACTAGGCGTTTGCCCAGTATACACATTCTTCTTCCGCTGTAAACTCTATTATTTTTGTATACCGTTATTAAATCGTACGCTTCGATTTTCTGTGATTCGGGTATTGATGTAATCGTTGAGGGTTTTCAAACATGAAAAATTTACCTGCATTTTTATTAATTATTATCTTGGTTACATCGAGATCTGAGTCCGGAAAACCGAGGTGTTACATTACCATTTCTCAATCATATATTTCTATCACACTTAGAGATATTAGTCCTCTGTCATTCATTAAAATAATTTATAAATCATGCACACACTTATTGACAAGGCCTAAGCTCATCTAAACGTTAAGTAGAAATAATAATGTTAGGGTAGGGCTTGTTACCAAAAATGAGGGGTGTTATAATTTCTCTATAGGTTCATATAAAGATAAAGTTTGGTGTGATGTACTACCTATGGAAGCTACTCCTCTTCTACTTAGGAGACCTTGGCAATATGATAAGAAGGTCATCCATGAAGGTTTCACCAACACCCTCACTTTCATCCATAAAAATAAAAAAGGTTGTGCTTTATCCCTTAACTCCTAAGCAAGTTATGGGGTATCAACTTCAAATGAAGTTGAAGAGGGATAGAGAGGTTGGTCCTTTCACCTCCCATGCCAAACCAAGAAATCCTAAAAAATAGAATGGAAAAAGAGTTCTCACTCTTGATGACTCTAAGAAGCATTCCACTTTACTTCCTTTAAATATGACGTAAGAATAGCCTTGTTCCTTTACTACCCATTGTAAATGCTTTATTGCAAGTACATTCCAAGAACCTCTATGTGCTCAATGGGCATCTAATGTTTGAATGATACAAGAAAAAAAGGAAATAAAAGAGAAAGACAAACCTAGAGAGGTAATATAAGAGAAATATGATTTAAAACCTCTGCCTTCTTATTTGAAATATGCTTTTCTAGGAGAGAATGAATCACATCCTGTTATCATAAATGTTGAACTTAGTGATGAGGGTATAGAAAAATTGATGAGGGTTTTGCTGAAGCATCAATTTGCTATAGGTTGGAAAATTTCTAATTTAAAGGGGATTAGTCCATCATTCTGTATACATAAAATTTTGATGGGAGAGGACTATTCTCCTGTTGTCCAACCACAACGAAGATTAAACCCTATAATGAAAGAGGCTATTAGAAAAGAAGTGGTAAAACTCTTAGATGTAGGGATCATATATCCTATTTCAGATAGTACTTGGATCAATTCGTTTCAAGTGGTACCTAAAAAAGGAGGTATGACCACCATTAAAAATGAAAAAGGGGAAATTATTTCAACCAGTCCTACCCTAGGTTGGAGGATATGCATAGATTATAGGAGGTTGAATGATTCTGCTAGAAAAAACCACTTTCCTTTGCCTTTTATAAACCAAATGCTAGAGAGGTTATGTGGCCATAAGTATTACTGTTTCCTAGATGGGTATTCAGGGTATAACCAGATTGTGGTTGACCCAAAAGATAAAGAGAAAACTGCTTTTACATGCCCATATGGAATATTTGCTTATAGGCGCATGCCTTTCAGATTATGCAATGCACCTGTCACCTTTCAAAGGTGTATGTTGGCTATATTTGGAGACATGGTAGAGAAATTCATAGAAGTTTTCATGGATGATTTCTCTGTGTTTGGAAGTGATTATGATACCTGTCTCAATAATTTAGCCAAAGTCTTAATGAGATGCCAAGAGACTAATCTTATTCTGAACTAGGAAAAATGCCATTTTATGGTAAGAGAAAGGATAGTTCTTGGTCATAAAGGCTCTACTGAAGGAATAGCAGTAGAGAGGGCAAAAATTAAGATGATAGAAAAGATTCCTACTTCTATTAATGTCAAGGGAGTAAGAAGTTTCCTAGGTTGTGCGGGTTTTTACTATAGGTTTATCAAAGATTTCTCAACGATTGCAAAACCTTTAACTGAATTACTCGTGAAAGATGTTCCTGTTAAATTTGATGAGCATTGTGAAATGGCTTTTACAATTCTTAAGGAGAAATTGATCTCAGCCCCTATCCTTGCTGCACCTGATTGGTCATTACCTTTTGAACTTATATGTGATGTAAGTGATTTTTTTGTGGGGGTTGTTTTAGGACAAAAGAAAGACAATTTGACTCATGTGATTTATTATGCAAGTAAGGTGTCGAATGAGGCATAAGTTAATTACACTACCACTGAAAAAGAAATGCTTTCTGTGGTATATTCATTTAATAAGTTTAGATCATACTTAATAGGTGCTAAAGTGATAGTGTATACTGACCATTCAACACTTAAGTACTTGCTTGCCAAGAAAGAGTCAAAGCCTTGGTTGATTAGCTAGGTTCTATTGCTACAAGAGTTTGACTTAGAGATTAAAGATAAAAAGGGCATAGAAAACTCTGTAGCAGATCAATTGTCTCGTCTAGAAGGAAATGCTGAAAGTGTTCCTATCAAGGAAGAATTTCCAGATGAGAGCTTGATGATGGTTGAGCAGAGTCCATGGTTTGCAAACATGGCAAACTTTAAAAGTACAGCCATAGTCCCTATTGGAATGACATCCCAAATGAGGAAAAAGTTCCTCCATGATAGTAACAGCTTCATTTGGGATGATCCATTTTTATATAAGGTTGGTCTAGATGGAATCATAAGGAGGTGTGTACCTGAGAGTGAACAAGAGAGAATCCTTTGGCATTGCCATGATTCTCATTATGGAGGGCACCATGGTTCCTCTAGAACTTCTGCCAAAGTGCTACAAAGTGGCTTTTATTGGCCAACAATTTTTTAAGGTGCAAGAGGGTATGTGTAGAGGTGTGATAGATGCCAAAGGAGTTAAGGACTCTCTACTAAAGCTGGCATGCCTCTCACTAACATCTTGGTAGTGGAGTTATTTGATGTGTAGGGAATTGACTTCACGGGAACCTTCCCAAAGTCCTTTTCCTACAAATACGTTTTAGTGGCAGTAGATTATGTCCCAAAGTGGGTTAAGACTATACCCACTAGGACCAATGATGCACATGTGGTGTTGAGGATTGTCAAGAAAAACATTTTCTTAAGGTATGGTGTGCCTAGGGTGATTATAAGTGATGGAGGGTCATATTTTTGTAATAAATTGATGTAAAAGGCCTTGAAACATTATGAGGTGCTCCAAAATATCTCTACTCCCTATCATCTACAGACTTATGGACAAGTAGAATTGTCTAATAGGTAAATTAAGAGAATCCTTGAGAAAGTTTTTGGGAAAGCAAAGAGAGATTGGTGCGGAAAATTGGATAACGCTTTGTGGGCTTACCGCACAACTTTTAAAACTCCTATTGGCATATCTCCTTACCAACTTGTGTATGGTAAGGCTTGCCATCTACCCGTGGAGTTAGAACATAAGGCTTGGTGGGCTACAAAGCTGTTAAATATGGAATTTACCAATTCTCAAGAGGAAAGAGTCTTGAAGCTCCATGAGCTTCATGAATTCAGATTGCAAGCTTATCATAGTGCCACCCTGTACAAGGAAAAAACAAAAAGATGGCATGACAGAAAGCTAGCAAAGAAAGAGTTTCAAGAAGGGGATAAGGTCCTACTTTTCAACTCTAGGTTGTGACTCTTTCTAGACAAACTTAAATCTAAGTGGTCTTGTCCTTTAATAGTTAGCGAAGTGTTTCCTCATAGTGCAATTGAGGTAAAGGAACTAGACACTAGTAGGATGTTTAAAGTGAATGGTCAAAGACTCAAACTCTACTTTGGAGGTGAGTTTAATAGCCAAAAGGCCTTTGTTGATTTGCATGCTCCTGCATAGGAGCTTAATCGTCAAGCTAATGATGTTAAAGAAGCGCTTAAGGGAGGCAACCCTTTGTTTTCTGTTTTCATTGCTTTTGAAACATTATAATGAAACTGAGGAATACATAAACATAATGAAAATAAAATGAAGAAGAAGTAAAAGAAGTGTAGGTAAATAAAAAAGTGAAAAAGTGCAGGGAACTTAATGATCAGCGTGTTTACGCTGGTTCCCAGCATGCTTACGCGCACTTAAAATTCATGATTAGAATAAGATCTAGTGTCTGGGCGTTCCTACACTGATGAGGAGCGTGCCCACGCTGTGATTTTGGAAAGAAAGTTTGAGAACCAAGTCACCAGCATGCCTATGCAAGTGACTGGGCGTACCTACGCCCTTTCTCTGTAAAAATCTTTAAATAGAACAATACTTGAGCGTGCTTACGCTCAGGATGTGTGCTTTTACGTGTATATTCATGATATCCACCAGAATCCTGGCGTGTCTACGCCACTAGAGAGCATGTTTACACGCAAATTCACCTTGCTTTGTTTTAGTTTGTGAATCATAAGCGTTCCTACGCTCATCTCCGTGCGTGCCTACGCGCAGGAGTGTTGAATAATCAGTAGCTCAGCGTCCTTATGTTGATCGTTGAGCGTGCTTACGCTCAGTGTAGACACTGCCCATTTAGCATTGTTCATCTGATAAACGTGCCTACGCTAGAGAATAAGCGTGCTTACGCTCATGTGTTGGGTTTTGTTTTCTAATAAGCGTGCTTACGCTTGCTTGAGCGATATTACGCATATTTTCTATTTCAATAAGTGAATAATCCAGTGTGAAAGTGAGCTTACACTCATTGTGGAGCGTACCTACGCGTACCATCTGTTAAAATCAGGTACTTGTTTTTTGATGTAGTGTACTTACATTCAGTTTGTGCGTACCTACACGCAATGCAAATTTAAAGTTAAGGGTGGAAATAGTGAGTGAGCATGCTTACGCACACTCCAAGCGTGTCTACGCGTGTGAAGATTTCTAGTTCTAGTAAAATTGTGTGGTTACGCTCAGACGGGGTGTGCTTACGCTGGCTGTAACCTATATATATAACTTGATGTTCTTACGTTGGAAAGGAAACCTTTTTTCGAACCCAAAGGTTGTAATCCTTCTAATTCTTGCACTGGTAATGTTTGAACTTTTGATTTCATTAATTGCATGTTTTAATGTCCAATAATCATAGTTATTCATTCTAACCTTTCATCTTGCCTTTTCATCTACACCCATTGGTTCTCTTATTTCAGTTCTATAAATACTTGCATGTGATTCTTTGTTCATGGCATCTAGACCACCCAGATTGATTAAGAAAACAAAGAAAGCTTTAGAAATGACAGGTGGAGGGGTTTCTCAGAATGGAAACACAATGGGGGTGGCTCTTCTAGCAATCCTACCCCTCCCTCATAGAAAAAGACTAAGAATGTAGGAGGGAAAGGAGAGAAACACTCCAAGAGGCAAGAGGAATTTGATTAGAAGCGTTTCCATGATTTGATTGCAACTCAAGATAAACGAAAATTCAAAGAAAGAGGAGTAATTCACGACAAAACTATGGCATTGGAGGAAGAAGGATGCCTGGGCCATACTGTGCGTGCAACCATGATTACAAGAGGATGACTGTATTTTAATGAATTTTTAGGCCATGGCTACCATGAACTCACCAGGGAGTTCTATGCCAATCTAAGGGCTAATGATGATGAGGAAGATGCACCCTACTCCTCCTACTTGAGAGGTATTCCTATTCCTTTATCAGGTAAAATTATTAATGAATTGTTGAAGGTTCCCATTATAGATGAGGAATGCTAGTACACAAGGATCCTAAATGGATTCAATAGGGAAGACAATGAAGACTTGAGGCAGGATGTCCTAAAAATTTGTTGTGAAAGAACTGCTGCCTATGAAACGGCAATGGGTGGTGCACCCAAGTTTGTAAAGAAAAGTAAGTTAAATGATCTGCTTAACATGTGGTGTCATTATGATAATGTACTACAAGCGTACGGGTATCAAAGTAACAAAAGAATGATCGAGTAATCGTTCCCACGAGGATTATGCCTAAGTACCAGTTAAGTGGTTCGATTATCTAGAGTAATCAATTCACCTAAATTTCAAAATCGATTGTGTAAACACTAAATCAAAGAACAGAAAATTTAACATCTTTTGAAAAAGAAAATCAAATCACTTTTTGGAAATTCAATCAAAGGAAAATCTTAGGAAGTTAAGGGTTCACACGCAAGCTTCAAAATCAAATGTCAATCGCCTATCCAATTATGCAATTTCGTTTCTAAGGTAGATTTCCCTCAGTCAATTAATACCTTTCTCTCGAAAGCTTATTAACGTATGTAATTTCCAAAGAACAATGTTCAATTCATTAATTAGTCCCTTTACATTTTGTGAAAACCCAATTAATCCCTCAAACGATTTTGCATACCGTCGTAAATCAAAATCATAGGTTCAATTCATGTGTTTTCGAATTATATGCCAATCTCTCGATCACCCATACAATTTGTAATCATCTACGCTTATCTCTAAGTCTTGTAGAAGAATTAGGCATACATAAATTGAATAGAAAATGAAATTACATAAATTGGAAGATAAAGAACAATCAATTTCAATGCATAGGCATACTATATCCTTAATCCCAAGAAAAATGTTTAGTGTGCCATGAGAATGGTTGTCATCATGTCACAATACATAAAATCAATGCTAAACATTTAAGAAATCAAACATGTAAACTAAGAATTCAGAAATTACAAAGTAGTTCTCACTAGGTTTGCTGAATCTTCCTTCCAATTTATAGATTTGAATTTCCTTGATGATGGTCCCTCGATCTCCAATGAAATCCCTACAAAAAGCTCTCCAATTCTCCCTAAAGGATCTCTCAATAAGTTTTCTCTTCTTCTCAATTTCTCTCTCCAAAAACTTCCCTCTTTAAAAGTACCTGCGTCCCTCTTTCAAACTGCCCAAAATAACAGAGCGCGCAAAGTCCACTGGCAGTGGGAAAAACCCATGGCCAGTGGATCGTGTTAGGGGTCCAAACGTGCCAAAATTTGCCAAAAACCAGTGAGATCCATTGCCAGTAGATTTCTATCAGTGAAGTCCATGGCCAGTGGAAAAACCCATTGGTAGTGGATTTTTTTAAACTTTACAAAATTCCTTTTCTTCACTATTGCAACATCCCGGAGTGCTTCTTTGGTTTTTCCTTTCCTTATGTCACTTCCAAAAGTGAATAGGCCTTATTTTTGAGCTTTCAAATGGTTGGACTTTCTTGCATTCATCACACGCTTTATCAAATGCCTTGTATTCTTACATTTATGTACCTAAATCAAGGTTATTCCTGCAAAACTTTAAACACCCGAGTGACATGTACGGAATGGAGGAAATCATATGGAAAACAAAAGAAAAATGTCACAAATAACCTAGGAAACCTAATTAAAAACATCACAAAACAATGCAAATTAAACACCTATCAAAATACCCCAAACTAAAGTATTGCTTATCCTCAAGCAATCACTGTATCCATACAACATATAATGAAGGACGGCAGACCCAAACAAACCTGAGGAACCTTGTGTTCATTTATTTGTGTTTTTAAAGTGATTGCATAAACTACCAGAATATACCACAACTAACAATCAAACCATGTAAACTAAGATTTGACTAAGGGTACTCTTTCCCACTGTCCACTTAGTGTTTATGTTTCAATCACTTAAATGACTACATCATAAACACTACCATAAGCTTGGAAAATGACCATAAACTCCAAAGTTATCAAGAAAACATGCATTAGTCAAAAGGTCTTTCATATGATTATAACGTGGCTAGGGAGTTTATAACATTGGGAACCAAAGAAAAGGAAACTACAAAGGGCTAATATCATAGGAAGAGTACTATCATAAGAAGACAAACGTCAATTCAATAACTCTTGCAAATTCAAACTTATAAGGAGTATGGTTCATTTATTCTTCTTTTTTTTATTTCGAACTCAACTCTTTATTCTTTTTCTTTTTTTTTTCTTTCTTTGAATATCAAACCCCAAACCATCATAATTTATTTCCCAAACCTCAACTAGTTTACCTTACGTCTTTGCCTCCTCTACATATTAATGAGAAACAATATATCAAAGGCTTTGAAAGAACATTTCATTTCATAGCTCAAAAAGGGTAACTAGTCGATTATGCTTTTAACAAATTTTGAGGTTAAAGAAACAAAACCTAATTTGCCTTTTTCTTTCCAAGCATGCATTCACAAAACGTTTTGAATTGATCAAAAGCCATGTTCTAGAGTGCCATCAAATGTGTGAATCACTCAAACAAAGAAATATGAGCAATTAATAATTATATGCACTGAATAGCCTATCGACTCAAGCTCACAATGGTAACTTAGTCTAATAAGAGAAAACACAGCATCATGAAGGTGGATTATTCTGGCAATACTAGTAATCATATTTATTTTGTTTTTTATTTATTATTTTTGACAAGATTTACCCAAGTTATGTTCCTAGCCTAACCAATCTACATTATATGTCATACAGACAACAATAACTGCAATTTGCAATCAATGCTAGCCTATGGCATATGAGCAGACATACAATCATGCAAATGAACAAGAAAAGAAACATACAATCATGCAAATAAACAAAAAAAAATCAAACTGAAGCATAAACAAGAACAAAGTAAGAGTTAGTTAAACTTTTGTGTACCCACCACCCCAAACTAAAGTCGGACATTATCCTCAATGTCCATATCAAGGGGGTAAAGCATAAAAGTTCAATAAATACCTGTCATGGAGAAGGAGGGGGAAATGAACATGTTGGTAATTCTAATCATACATGGCATCCACCCTGGAAGTATTATCATCAATCCTGGTCCCCTGCCGAACTTACTCAATGGACATGGATTCCAACCATGTGGTCATTCCTTGCATCAAGGAATACAATTGGTCTCTAGAAACTGTAGAGTCAAGAGTAAACCAAAAAGGACTGACTGAGTGTGCTGGGTGGATGGGTATTTATGTGTCCAGAGGTGCTCCGCCCTCTTCAGTGGTGCCTGAAAACAAAAAGGAAGTCTTGCCTTCCAGACTAGTGAATCTGGGGTTAGGCAAGGGATGAGGCATAGAGAATCCTAGAATAATCAAACAATAAACGCCCTGCTCCGGCATAAACATGCCCATATGAATCATCTCATTAATATCAACCCCCTTAGGTTGACAAATCAAGTTATCCTCATTTAAATCAATCCCCGCGTACCTAGCAATTAGATTAATATAACCAACAATAACAAACTTGCCTGAAGTGGCTCTTCCTACCCTAGTAAATTAGCTAAAAAGCCATTTCGTAGAGTGGATGGGGATTTCATTAATCATGTCATTTAGAAAATAAAGCTCCACGGCCCTAATAGTACCAGGACTATCATAACGTCCAAATATAGAGCGAGCCATAAACCTCTGAAGGTACCTAAAGATAGGGTGGCGCATGAGTGAGGCTTTGGTAGAGGATGGGTCATAATCATCCCTAGATCTAGAAAGTTTAGACCGAAAGTACTTTGCATTAAAATCCCTAGGGATATTATAGCATTTAACTTAGCCAACCCATCACCAAGCATAGATGGAAAACTATAAATGGTGTCCACATCTGCCAAATCCATCCTGTAATTAGTGTTATTTAACCTAAAAGTGATTTCCTCGGTAGACTCATTATCACATGTTTTAATGTCTATGGAACTGAAAAATTCTAGGGTGGTGCGCTCATAGCAAGGTTCATATAGTTCATTGAAATCCTCTCAACCAGAATTTTTGCAAAATCTATAGGTACCTTCAAAAATACCAAGATTGAGCAAGGACTTTTAGCAGAAAAATCGAGAAGGAATAATTTCCCTCCCAGTTAGAGAAGCAAGTCTCATCCGTTGATCGTACGAGCTACATTCAATATTACTAATTAAAGAATAAGATGAAGAAGTACCTTTAGCTTTTCTCTTCTTTGCAACATTTTTGGTCCTTACGGAAGACATGATTATCTACCTATAAATCACATTCAAATTCATGCACAAAAGTGTCAATATAGGCACCAAAGTGCAAATGGTATGATTGGGAAACATATTGAGGGCCAAAGATGCTAAAACAACTTATCAATATGTAAATATATTGGCAAAAAGTTGGTTTAGACATTTTGTCAAACACTTGGTGTGCAACAAGGTTTACACCAAGAAACCCATGAATCCACATTCTAAATGTTACTAAATTAGCAAATCATCATCAAACCATAACTAATCAATAACTAATTCGCCATTTAAATGTAATGCGTTATCAATCATGAAGAAAAATTCAATTGGGTATTCAAGAATAATGAAGAACAATGATGAATAATGAGGAACCATGGATATGTGAAATTGAATTTTTAAGTATACCTAATATAATTTGTCATCATAACAACCAATAATGAGCACATATAAACCTTTCCTCATGATTAATTCCATCAAAAATCAATGGCAATGGCAAAAGTAAGACAATCCCAAAACATAAGAAGAAACCCTAAACTAATGAATGACAAGATGATACTTACTTGATGAGGGTTTGGAATAGTTAATGATGAGATGCAGAAGAACAATGATGAGGAATTGAAGTTGAAGTACGAGATTGCAAGGTTTCAAAGAAGATATGAGGTGTGAAGTGTGTAGTACAAAGCTAAGACAGTGTGCCCAAGTGGAAGTAAAATACGGGTAGGGCTTGTTGTGTATTAAAAAAAAACAAAATTCTGAACCTGATGGGAGTCCATGGCCAGTGGGAAAAACCCACGGCCGATGGAGTTGTTTGTATTAGGCCCAATTAATTACACGCGTAACACTGTTTGGAACCCACGACCAGTGGGTTCATCTGACTTGGCACTTAAAAAAATTCTTTCTCATTTTTAGCATGAGGAAACCCACAGCCAGTGGGAAATTCCCACTGCTAGTGGGTTTCTCTATTTTCTCTATTTTAAATGCCTTGTTCAGAAAAAAATTTCCACCATTTTTATGCAAGATTTATATTATCAAAACACCCAATATACCTCATTTCACTTTCATGAATAGTCCAAACATCATCATTCCCTTTTTTTTTCTTTTTTATTATTTTTTATTAAATAAACAAACAATCAAACAATGTCATGCAAGGAAATTAAAATAAAACAATAAATAGGGTTACCTCCCTACTAGTGCTAAATTTAACGTCTTCAGTCAGATACTTTACACTTTTGGAGTCATGAATCTGATACATCAAGCAAATCCAAGATACTAGCTTGTTGTATGGGCTCACCTGTTAAATAGTGCTTAAGCCTTTGTCTATTTACTTTAAACGGTTTAGACTTCTCACTCCATAATTCAACAGTGCCAAAAGGAAAGACTTTGGTAACTTTAAACGGTCCCGACCGTCGGGACCTCAATTTACCTAGAAACAACTTTAATCTGAAGTTAAACAACAGGACCTTATCACCTAGGTAGAATGACCTCCGGAGGATGAGACGATCATGCCAACTCTTTGTTTTCTCCTTGTAAATCTAGGCATTATCATATACATTCAAACGGAGTTCCTCAAGTTTGTTTAACTCCAACAACCTACGCTCACCTGCAACCTTATGATCAAGATTAAGCATTTTAACTGCACCAAAGGATTTATATTCAAGTTCAACAGGCAAGTGGCAAGGCTTCCCATATACTAGTTTGAAAGGTGTGGTTCTAATGGGGGTTTTATATGTGGTGCGATACGCTTATAAGGAATTGTCTAATGTTAGTCCTCAAATTTTCAATAAAAACTTTGATAAAAATTTCATAAAAATTACAAAAATTAGTTTAATTTGTTAGAAAATTAGGATTTAAATTCAATAAATGGATGTTGTTGGAAATAATCTACCCTTGATCAATTTTCTCTAAGTTTTGTAGTGAAAAAGTTAAGAAATCAAGAGAAAATTACACTGGAGAATCTGACGCGTAGCCTCACCCCACGCGTAGCATCAACAGCTATTTTTGATGCTGACGCTACATGTCACATCCACGCGTAGCGTCAGTGCTGCGTGGACTCCACTTCCAACTTGGCCAAGCACTCAGCTTTGACCCAATAATGGCCACCCCACTCAGCACCAAGGGCCACCCCACTCAACACAAATGGCCAAAACACAATGTAGACACGTCCAAGTGGCCAAGCATGATCAATTTTAATAATTTGAAGTGGCCATTATCAGCTATTTAATGGAAGCTGAGTCAGTGACCTGACGCATAGCGTCACACTAACGCATAGCGTCAGCACCCTTTCTCAGCCCTATAAATAGGGCCATCCAACACCATTCTAAGATATCCCATAGCATCCCATTCTCTTCTTTTCTCTCTTGTGCTCAACTTTGAGTACTTCTTTTGTGAGTTGTAGTTCTAGAATAGTTTTTTTGGATACTTGAGTGTGTTTTGGTGTATTGTGATCGTTGTATCGTGAAGTTTCCATTGTCTTCGTAATGTCAAACTCTGTAAGTGTTGTTTTTACTTTCACCATGTGTAACTAATCTGTTTATGTTAGAATTGGTGAACTAATCTATTGAGTATAATGCTGTGAATTCGACCTCTGCATGTTTATGATTCAAGTCCATGTTAGTATTTCAACCTTTTATTAATATGAACGTCAAACGGGAGAATGATTTTCATGTGTATTGAAACTTGTTTTATTAGTATGAATGTCAAATGGGAGAATGATTGTTCATGCCGTATTGAAACTTGTTTTGACGAAAGTAAAAAGTTGGAATACCCTTGGTATCTCAATTCTATAGGGGTTGTTAACCATTGTTGCCATAAGGCTAGGTCTTAATGCAAGTTTTTACTAAGAAAGCTCACGAGGGATCGGACTTTACGGTGAATTCTTAGAATTTATATCAGGAGGGATCGGTTATAATGATTTTAAGCTGCAATGACATGAAACTTGATGATTAAATATGCATGTCTTGAGTTCCTCATTGTTATTCTAGATTAGGGATCCAATTTCTAACATAATTTGTTTATCTGTGTTTATCTCAAGTATCTTACCTATTCTAGATTACAACTCGACTTTTTAGATAGATTTTATTTTCTTTTATCTTATGAATCACTCAATCATGCTATCCTGTGAATATTGTATAAATTGTATATAAATCATTCTTTTGTTTATAACTTCCTTCACATTTACCATAGTAAATAGAAAATTACTGTTGTTATTGGACTTTTAATCCCAGTGGAACGATATCTAAATTTTGAAAACTACAAACGATTGGTGCGCTTGCCAATTAACAACCCGGTGGTGGAAACGAACTGTTGAGACGCTATCACCGGGTTAACAAGTTTTCTGGCGCCGTCGCCGGGGATTGAATTGTTTCAATAAAACAGTAAATTTTTAATTACCGTGGTAAATATTTTTTCTTACCGTAGTTAAATTTTTGATTATTTACTTATTGTTACACTAACTTTCTTTGTCTAGTTTGTGTATGTAAACTTGATCTACCGCAGGTAAAATTTATTTTGATCCTGAGATAGAAAAGTTTGTAAAGAAAATCAAGTCTTTGAAATCTAAAACACAAACTAAATCTTCTTCTACTTCTAATTTTGAAAATTCAAATATGGCTGCTGAAAGGAGAACATTGGGACAGTTTGCTGCTATTAATGGTCCACCCCGAGTTTCGGGTATGTTTCAAGGACCTGTTGTACCAGTGGAGATTAAACCTGCCACTTTAAATATTATTCAAAACAACCAATTTGCTGGTTTAAATCATGAAGAACCATATGAACATTTAATTGTTTTTTATGAGTTATGTAGCACAATTGGTTTTGAACCCAATCAAGAAGAGTCTGTTTATATGAGACTTTTTCCTTTTTCATTGATTGGTAAAGCAAAAGAATGGTTTAAATCTTGTCCACCGGGTAGTTTTGCAAACTGGTCCGATGTTGAAAGAAAATTTTTAGAAAGATTTTATTCTCCTTCGAAATATTTTGAAGCAATGACAGCCATACACTCTTTTTCTCAAAATAATGATGAATCATTAGGAGAGATATGGGAACGATTCAAGGCACTCTTGAGAAAGTGTCCAAACCACAACCTGAATGATGCCGAAAAGGTAAGAATCATTTACCATGGTTTATTGCCTCAGTTCAAGATGATGTTAGATGCTTGTGCAGGTGGTTCTTTAATGAACAAAACTGTGGAGGAAGCTATTGAGATATTGGAATCAATGTCCATTAGTGACCATCAAGCTAAACCAGAAAGAGGTAATAGACAAGGTATACTTGAACAAGGAGTAAATGATACAGTGTTAATTCAACAAAAATTGTTGATGCAACAAATTGAGGCAATGAGTAAACAACTTGGAAAACTTCAAGTTACCCATGTACCACCACAACTTCCTGCTCAATTAAAACAATGTGAGTATTGTATGGGCAAACAACTATGTGGTTACTGTGTTCTTGACAAGAATGAACAAGAACAAGCTAATTCCTTGATTCATCAAAGGATACCTACAGGTAATTCTCTAAATCCTCTTGTAAATTCTTTTTCTAACAATTACCTGTAGGGAAGGCAAAACCAAAACTATGGTTGGAGACAAAATGCTAGACCCTTCAATAATCAAGGTGATTACAATACTAGATTGACAAAGGCTGAAGAAAGTATTTAACAATTGATGCAATACATGGAGACAATTAATGCTGCACGTAAAGCATCAGATCAACAGTTAAGTCAGCTAGTAAAAGAAGTAGCCAACATCAAAGAATTCAAAGCGAAAGAACAATGTAAGGATATTTTTACAAGAAGTGGTAAAACTGTAGGTATAAATCAAGAAAAAGAAAAAGAAGAAGAAAAAGAAAAAGAAGAAGAAAAAGAAAGTGAAGAAAATAAAGAAAAAGATGAAATAAAAGAAAAAAATCAAAAAAATCAGTATCTTGGACAGACACCTCCTGTCCAGGATTTACTTTATCCTCATCCACCATCAAGAAAAGATAAAGAGAAGGAATACAAGAGATTCCTTGAAATCTTTAAGCAGTTACACATAAATATTCCTTTTTCTGAGGCATTAGAACAGATGCCTACATATGCTAAGTTTATGAAAGAACTGCCTACAAAGAAAAGGAAGTATGATGAAGAGATCGTAGAACTTGAAGCAAGTTGCAGCGCTATTTTACAATACAAGATGCCAGAAAAATCCAAAGATCCTGGTAAATTCACTATTCCTGTCTCTATTGGTGGAGTAAATATCGGTAAGGCTTTATTAGATTTAGGGGCTAGCATCAATCTAATGCCCCTAAGTATGATGAAGCGTATTGGTGATCTTGATCCACAGCAGACAAGGATGACTCTGCAATTAGCTGATAAATCCATCAAGAGACCTTATGGGATTGTAGAAGATGTGCTTGTAAAGGTTGACAAATTCTACTTCCCTGTGGATTTTGTGATCTTAGACATGGAAGAAGATGCTGATGTTCCTCTAATTCTTGGAAGACCATTCATGAAAACTACTCGAGTACTGATTAATGTGGACAATGGGAAGCTAGCAGTAAGAGTGCATGATGAGGAAGTAAATTTCGATGTCTTCAAGGCAATGAAACATCCTAGCCCAAAGCAAGATTGTTTCAAAGTGGACATCCTTGATGAAACTTATCTTTCCTTATCAAAAGGTATGACTATCTCTGACCCATTAAATAAGTTATTGACTAACTCTGTTGAATTTTTGAATGAAGAAGAGGAGAAACAGATTGAAAGATATCTTAAAGAATTCGATCAAGGGAAAGAAATTTCCTTTGAATCAAGAAAGATTGAAGAAATTCAAGAATCACTTGTTGAAGAAATCCAGAAACCTGAATTAAAAGTGTTACCTTCCAATCTGAAATACATCTTTTTGAAAGAAGGTAATTTAAAACCAGTAATCATTAGTAATCTGTTAAGTGAAACAGAGGAAGAAAAACTGGTGGAAGTATTGAAGAGGAATCAAGAAGCAATTGGGTGGACACTTGAAGATTTGAAAGGTATAAGTCCATCATACTGCATGCACAAATCCTTGTTGGAAGATAATTTCAAACCTATTGCTCAACCTCAAAGACGCCTTAACCCAACTTTGAAAGAGGTAACCAAAAAGGAGGTTCTGAAATTGCTGAAAGTAGGTATTATTTATCCTATTTCTGATAGTACATGGGTAAGTCCTGTTCAAGTTGATCTTCATATGGATGCCTATGTTGAGTAAGTTCTGATACTGTTGTGTACCGAGTGCATGTTATGCTTGAGTTGATAAGAACGCTGATAGAAGCTTGATATTGATTGACACCGATTGCATTGGACTTATATGTTGTTAATAGAGCTATGATGATGATTGCATGGAAGTATGTGTGTGTTAAATAAATATGTGGAATCCTAGAAATACGTATTACCGACTGCATGTGAAATATGTATAACTGAGTGAAGGTTGTGCGCATGAATACTATGTTGTGTGATGAATCCGCGTGTGGCGCATGGGATGCGTTGTGCTGAGAGCACGTAGTGTGGGACACTACCATCGGTTATAAAGCGTGGGACGCTATGAAATCCTTGAGTGGGACTCGGGCTGCCTGTGATCACCTCTGTTGGCGCTGAGAGCGTTGGTGTCACCTGTGGGCAAACGGTTGGGTACCTGTAAAACGGCCAAGCAGCTGGGAGCTGATTTGATAGCTGAGAGCTAGGTATAAAAAGGGCTGAGAGCCTACGTTGCAACGTCTAAACTGATACACACGAATATGGAACCGAGTGAAATGCTATGTGCCTAGTAACTGTTGATATTGTTTGAAATTGGTTATGCATGCGAAGGTGTTAATAAGATGGTGAATGTATATAACCGAGTGAATATTCTGTGTCATCGTCCCCATTTTTCTTGTTGGTTCTCTTCCCCATTTTTCCTCTTCTTGTCATCGTCCCATTCAGGTAAGTGTTATCTGACTCTATCTTTTTCCCTATATGCTACATTATGCCTTTGTCATGACGTTCTCTTTTTCTGTTTGGCTGTGTAAAGCACATACGTTAGTGGTTCCCTAAGCGTCGTGCCCTTCTCTGTTTCTTCATTTAGGTAGGTTCCATCTTCCCTAAGTGTTTTCTTTCTCTATCTTTTCCCTATGTGCTGCATTGTGCCCTTGTCATGACTTTCTGTGGTTCTGTTTGGTCACAGTTCTTTGGTTCTGTTTTCTTCTTGTATCTCTTCCTCTATCTTTTCTTCCTCTTCCTCTCAATTTTTTTGATTTGATCAGTACTGTGTAAGAAAAATCATATGAATAATATACTTTATTAGGAAGAAAACCTGATATTTATTTATTTGAGACAACCTACAATTTAACCTTTACAACCAACTAATCAATATATCAACGTTGTTGAGTATGCATAATCGATGTTGTCTTCATTTGTAAATAAAAAAATGAATCACGCGTTTGGTTATGAATAATTTTTGTAAGGAAAAAACTGACATGCAATGTAAAGAAAATGAAGAAAGAAAGAAAATGGAGAAGATTTGTTTAGCGTGTTGTGAAGCTTGGATGAGGAAAATGCAAATTCATGTTCTTCAAATATCTGTGTGTGACCTGCACGAAAGGAAATTTTAACTTGTAAATTAACTGCAAGAAACGAAACGTGGTTTGTGCCTAGGGATTTTGTCAATGTTTGTTTAAATGTTTTGCTTAGTAAATAGTGACCAGGGAAAGCTAACGGAGTGTTGACTCTCTTAAACAGTATTAATATTAATCATTAGATTTCTTTATTTTTATAACTTCATTTTCCTGGAAAGTAGAAAGTGATGTGTCTTTTATATTTGAGACAACCTACATAACTTGCTTTATTAGGAAGAAGATAAGCTAACAAAAGTGATTAGGACAATAGCTAACAAAAGTGATTAGGACAATAGTAACAAAAGTGATTAATAATAAAAGTGATCAAAAGTTTAAAATCCATAATCCATACTCCAAACTTTAAAAGTCTCATAATCTATAATCCATCATCCAACACCATAGTTCTACTTGAAAATAAAACAAATTAAAAAACATCATATAATTACTAAATAAAAGTCTAAAGTTTAAAAGTCTTATAAACCAACATCATAATCCATAATCCATAATCTATACTCCAGCACCATACTTCTACTTCAAAATAACACAAATTAAAAACATCATACTAATTTAGGAAAAAATTTAACTAAATTATTATCCATTTTAAAGTATTATTTTTAATTAAAATTGACATTTCACTGTACAGTATATAATTTTATTTCTGTTGTTGTTGGTTGCTCTTATATAATGTTATTTCTATTGCTGTTGTATGTGTGTGGTTGTTAATCTTGTGAACTCGTAAGCTCATATACTAGTTAACTAGTATGAAAGTTGCTTTGCATGAGTGAACCGTAGTTTCCCATTTGAGATTCGAAACAAATGGTCAATAAATTAATGAATTTCATCATTTGTGTTGAATCTTGAATTGTCCATTTGAACAGTTTGGGATGAACAATTATTTTTTATATGTCATTAGTATGTATAAGTTAGGAGTTATTTTAAAATTTGATAAACTTTCGATAACTTGTATTTTGTGTTGTTCTCTAGGTGCATATTTGGTTGTGGTTGAATTTGATTTGACCACTCTCATTTTGTTTACTTAGAGACCAATGCGAAATGCTGCCAAAATTTTGTCAAATTTTAAAATAACTCCTAACCTCTATATATGAATGACGTATAAAAATAATTGTCATCGTGAATGGGTATAGGACCACCACCTTTGTAGAAAAAGTGAGATTATTTCATGTAATTCATAATAACGACTCTTTTATGGACTAACTCCTTTGATGTAGTATTCATTTGAGATACTAGCACATGACACAGCGAGGAGGAAGATCCTCGGTATTATTGCTGAGCGATGGAGGTCGTTCAAATCCACACTCACCAGGAGGTATATTTGGACTTTAAATTCTTAATCAACACTTTACCAAATTATACCAATCCTTAGTTTAAAAGTATATGAATTGTAGGTATGTATTCAAGGAGGACCGAGGATAGTTCCCCAGAGAGAAATATGCCTTCATTGATCAGGAGACTTGGGATGCTTTCGTTGCATCTAGGCATTCTGACCAACTTCAGGTATGTTGGTTTTTAAATGCTTAAATTATGTATAATTTAAAAGTCTAACTCTAAATAATTTTCTTTCTTGTTATAGGCGGTCAGATTGAAAGTACAGAACATTAGGAAGCTGAATGACTGCCCCCATAGATTGTTACATGGGGGTTACCGTAGATTAGAGGAGTAGATGGCCCGGGAAAGGCTGAGTTAGTGTCAGACTAGCCAGCCTGACACTGGTATTATGGATCCCCCTTCCCCACCTGCACGCCACTAGAAATGGAAGCGGGCCAGGATCAGGAATAGTGGGGAATAACTTCCTCACAAGCTCAGGAGGTTGCCTCACGGATAATAAGTATTCCCCTTGTAAATGTGTCAGTTTTTTGGTTTACGTGAAGCAAATGAATACTAACTTGTTTGGTTTTCAGGATTCCTTAGTTGAGCAATCAACCCAAGGGTCTTTCGTAGCCCATGGTAGGCAAGATATTTTGACTACCGCCATCGGCAGGCCAGAGCACCCAGCAAGGGTGCATGCTGTTGGTCAAGGTGTAGGTAAGTTATAAATAACTGTATCCTTTCATTTTGTTATCTATTAAACAATTATGGGCTAATCATTCACATTTCACAGGCCTCCAAAGCTATTACGGTGCTCCCGACCCTGCCTCCTCCGTTGAGCAGTTGGTGGAGCAGAAGGTTGAGTCGTGGGTAGCTATTGTGAAGGCTAAGTATCAGGAGGAGATTACGAAGCTATAACAGGAGATGGCCCGATTCAAGGAGGACATGAAGCCCTCACTCAGCCACCACCAGGAGGCTACTACACCAGCTACCGACCCACAGGTTAGATTCCTATACTATTTAACTATTTGTTATTTGTAATCACTTTCTTTCATTGTTGAAAAAATTCTGCTTGATGTGTAAATATGTAAGTATAGAGGGTTAGCACTAAGGGTTCGTACGCTGTAGTTGACCCTGACAATGATGGGGTCGAGCCTGTACATACCCGTCAATGTGACTTGTTCATTGATAGGTCGGAGGAGCCAGTTGCCACTGGCATGGTCTACAACTTAGGCCTTGTGGTTCACCATCAGTCATTACCTGATGGTATGTCCAGTGTCTCTGTTGTGCTCATCCTCGAGGAGGATGCTGCTGTGCCAGTGGCAACTCCAGAGGTGAAGACCGTCGGTCAGGCGGTGGGCCACTTTCTTATGTGGCCCAACAAACTCCTGTCGGTTGCTCCTATACAGGTAAAAACCTGAAACACTAACTGATTTTGTTATATTGTCAATTATGGTACAAACTGTGATGGTTGTCAATTGTTCAACAGGAACCAGCATTGAAGAAGCCAGGCCCTATCAACGATCTGATCCGAATGCTATGGCAGATCGGGGCTGAGCTAGGAGAGGACGTTCTTCAGGTCCCATGGCGGACACTAGTGTTCGGCCATCCAAGTTCACTTTCGGTATACATTACACAGAGTGACTTGTGTGAGATTATGATGGGGTCGACGATGCTGAACATCTCCATCATTCAGCTGTGGGAGTTGTAAGTATATCATTTTATGTCCAATTTTTTCATTATACAAGTTATTTGTCGCTAACCATGTCTTAAGTTGTTTAGGTTTCTGCATAAAATCTGTGTGGACTTGGGTTTCGATGGAACTTATGGTTTCTTAGAGCCCTCTTTCATACAGAGGAAAAGAAACAGCAAGGAGGACACCCAGGCATACATCCAGAATTGGATGTTTGAGTCTAGGAAGGGTGTATACTTGGCCCTATAACACCCCAATTTTGAAATTAAATACCGAATGGAATTGAACCATTAAAATTATAATTTCAAAGTAGGAAATTATTTGTTAATTATAATCAACTTAATTAATCTAACTTAAGAAATAATGGCAAATTAATTATGCTTAGTTGGTAAAGGTGGCTGCTTATGATTGGCGAGTCACGTAAGTGGGGCTGTGATTCACGTTTTCCCACCCCACTCTCCTTCTCTTTGTACGCATATACATATACCCTGTACCACTGTGGTTATTCATCTTTCTTCGCTGCTTCATCCTCTTTTTTCTTCTTTTCTTCGTTCTTCATCCTCTTCTCTTCTCCCCTGTCCTTGTTCTCCGTTTCTGGAAACCCACAACAACGGTGCTGCAGAAGGGTCAGAGTCTCCTCCGGCTGGTGAAGGACGATCATCGAAGCAGTGGAAGAACAACTTCCTGTCCCCAAGCCGATTACAGAGTACGACTATGCGAAGGGGACAGAACGAGGCAGACAGAGCATCAGACCAAACGTCGGAAAATAGAAGAGCTTCTCGAGTCCCTTTAGAAGGTAGGGGGCGCTTGCATGTCAAATGCATGGGTGATGGACGGTTCCAGATGAATGTATTACCTTGCGTGTGTATGAATGTGTCTGTGATGACTGTGTGCAATGCATGATTATGAATCCTTGAATGCCATGTGTGTGATTGCAGAGTCCTGATTATGGTTATACAATTGCATGCATGTATTCAGGGTCGTTGTGTTGAATTCTGATAGTTGGTTATACATAAACGCATGTGATGCATGTTCTTATTATTGTTAATACTGAGAGGATACGTATGTGTGATTGTTGGCTGATTTCATTTGAGATATTGTAAACATGAACCGTTTGAGTACTGTGTATGCTGGTACGATGGATGATTGAATGTAAAAAATATGTTGGATCGGATGTGACGCTAATGGTTACAAGGAGTGAGTCGGATAATTGAGGATACTCGTTGTTTAAGCATATAGGCTGCATGTACAGGAATGGGGTGACCCGTGGAAGGTCAGGAGCCCTAACAAAATGATCTCCAGCTACAGACCCTTGGCTAGATCCTGTGAGAGCCTGTGGTAGCCATAGGAGCTAGAGTTAAGTCTCGAGACGTCAATGGGAGGCCGGTACCACGTGGGAAGGGCTAATGGACGAGAGGCTAGTAAGGGAACCTGTAACTGAAAATCAATGCTTAAGTCAGATCCGCAGGCATGCATGTAGATGAAATGTTGGTTAGGATAGGATGAGAGGGATGGCTCGGAGTGATACGAGTGAATTCTGAGTGAGTTGATGCATGCTTTTGTATGATTGAAAATGAACCCACGTAATATATATGTAAGTGTATGTCTTTGAAAGTATTATATTCTGCATGGTTGAAATCCAAATTAAATGCAACCCGAGTAAATGTGAGGGTAAGTATTGATGCTGATACCGAGTCATTAACTGTCATTTTAAATGTAAAAGCTCACCCCTACTGTGGCAATATTTTCAGTGAATGTCTCTCAGAACAACGAGTGAAGGCGGAACTGCATGTCGAGTGGAATGTTTATGCATGACAGAACCATATGTATACATGTAGATATTGTGTATAATGTTTTGGTTAAGCCTTGGCCGGCTCGTGTTTTGATATTAGCCTCTTAAACCAGAGTTTGAATTCCCTTGGGTTGAGGGTATGACAATGTGCTTGTAAATTAATTGTATATATTCCTGTATATATATATATATACTGTATGTTCACCTATGTTGTGCGTGAAATCCGAGTGATGTACATAGGTACTTCCGAGTGTGGGAGGTTGTACGATCTTAGGTTAACATGGAACTAAGTTAATGCTATGGGAAGCGAGATAGTGACTTACCCCGACTGAGGAAAGGTTAGATGTTCCGACTGATGAGTGATCTATAAGAATTCCGAGTGGAACCCAGAGTAGTAAACTTATTGGAAACTAGAAGATTCTAGAAGAGGCTTGATTTAGTAAGAAAACTTGAGTAAGAAGGATTATATGTGCCGAGGGGAAAATGAGTAAAAGACCCGAGTGATAAGAGACCGTGAGGAATACTCCGAGTGAAATGTACGTGTGAAATCCGAATGGAATGGCTATGAGAATCATCTCCTGATTGGTCAGAATCCACGGCTAGGGGTTAATCCGAATGTGTCGCAAGTAAAGACTTTCCCCGAGTGAACATAGATTCTGAAATCCGAGTGAAGGAATTACCGAGTGGAGTCCCTCGCCTCAGCGGCTAAGTGTTCGCTCCAGCGAGTGCTTATGGTTGGAAGGCTTTTGGATCGACTTCGCCTAAGCGAAGGGGTGTTCGCCCGAGCGAGTTGGGCTGCCTCGCTCAAGCGGAGTTGGATCTCGCTTGAGCGAGTAAACGTTTTATGGCTTGTTCACGCTGTGTTTTCCGCTGGCCTTCTTGTGAATTTTTTTTTTCTCTTTGTTCCGATCGGCTTTCCGAGCTCTTGGTCAGCTTTTTGCCTTCCTTGGCATTTGTTTAATTCTACCCGATTGCTGGGTTGATTTTTCGGAAAAATTTTCCTTGTTTCGGGTTTAATTATTTGTTAAAATTAGGGTATTACAGGCCCCATATCATAAAGGGTAAGATTCTATTCCATAATTATTGTCTATTAATTTTTGCATTTTGAAGTCTCACTTATCACTGGTAACTGTAACGCTCATTGGACACTTTTGGTGATCTGTCCCCGGGCTTATGTTGTTATATACTTTGATTCTATGCATGGGACAGTTCCACAAGTCCTGAAAAGTATGGTAGATGGGTAAGTTAATCCCTAAAAAATAAGTACAAATTCGATTACATCATTTTTGGTCTTATACGATTCTAACTTATCTTGTGTTTTATTTGACGTAGGGCGGTGGTTGGATACAGTCGACTTCTTGGAAGTAAGTCCAACGGAAGAAAAATTGCGTGGGTGCACCCAAAAGTAAGTCAATAGTATTCATTCAAATCTTTAATATATATTTTTTAAGTTGCGAATTCACTTATTCTATATTTTATGTCCATTGTAGTCTTACAGGCAGGAGGGTAGCTTCGAGTGTGGCTATCACGTCATGCACACCATGTTGACCATCGTCCAACAACATTTAGTAGATGGATGGACAGATGTAAGTCTCATCACTTGGACTAGTTTTCTACCAATTTCATCAAATTCATGTAATAAATATAGCTTTTGTTCTAATTGTTTTATGCATTGTTTGTAGTACTTTCAGGACCGGTCATACTTCCCTAGGACACTTTTAGATAATGTTAGACAGCAATGGGCTGCATACTTCATCGAAGTCAGGAAAGGACTTAGCTAGATATAGGATCTTTACTCTCTTATATATGTATCTAGTGTAGGATTTAGGGTTTACATTTTGTTAGGTTACATTCATCTGAATTGTATATAGTTTCATTTTTTAGGTTGTTATGAATTGATAGCAAATTAAAGTTATATACATACCATTCTTTTTATATATTGTTGTTGGATATGCTGGGATATACTGTATATTGTGCTCGTTGTCTGATTGCAGGTATGGGAAAAAATAAAATAGAACCCATATTAAAAAGAACCCTCATTATTTAATCACGGTTATGGTAACAACCGTGATTATAGACCATCTTTATTCACGGTTACTACCATAATCGTGATTATACATAGTCTGTAAATGAAGTTTTATGACTACTTATATTCACGATTATGCTCGACAACCGTGATTATAGACTCTCTTTATTCATGGTTGCTACCATAACTGTGATTATACATAGTCTGTAAATGCAAGTTTTATGAACCTGTGGTCACGGTTATGATTGACAACTGTGATTAAATAGGTTCTTATTTAATCACAGTTTCTATTTAACCGTGATTAGATGTGATTTATAACCACGGTTTTGAACCATGGTTAAAGGACCTCATCTACTACCACGGCTGTAACAACGATGGTTGATTAACCGTGATTAAAGGCCGATTTTAACTGTGATTATATCCACTTTTTCCACTAGTGCAAAAGCAGTAAAAATGCAAATCCTAAGCTGATTTAATCAATTTAGCTAGTGATAATCGATTACGGGGTAGGAGCTAATCGATTACACTACTTCTGTAGGTGGTATAATGTATCAAGTGTTGTGCATAATCGATTACGAGACTTGGGCAATCGATTACCTTGTTTCTGTTTTAGTACATAGTCGATTTCACCCTTGAGCACAATCGATTACATTGATTTTGTTTGGTCTCTAATCGATTACACCCTCGAACATAATCGATTACCGGGCTGCGACAGGTTTGTGATCGATTAAGCCAATTGATTACTATAGGAATAGAATCCTCGTAATCGATTAGACTGATAATCTAATCGATTACGGCCTATCAAAATGTAGAAATTATGCAGAAAATGCATATTTTTGGACTTCCAACCCCTCTAACTTTTTCATATCAGCTCCAAATGCTTCCAAATTTTGACACCAACTAAATTACACTATTTGTGACGTGTGGCCACTAACCTCACTAAAAAATCCTTTAAAATGAGTGACTTATATGCATAAATGCGTTTTACTCATTTTGAGGCACTTTTGTGTAACTCAAGGGCCTATTCTCATTAGAATTGGCCCACTTCAATTCCTACAAGTCATAAACTACACATGGAAGCTATTAGAACTATCCCATGCCATTCAATCCTCATAAAACTCTATTTGGCTCTATTAGTTCCTCAATTATGCATTAATGTCAACACCTAGTTTCACATTTTGAGCAATTTCCCTATCAATATAAACATTAACGTCATCTATTGGCCTTATCCTCTCATTTCCAATATTCATTCATCGAAATTACATGGAATTCTAAATTCACATGGTGTATGCATATTTCAACCCCTCATGGGTTATTCATCAAAGATGCATTACTCCCATTAAAGGGCACTAAACATTCATCATCAATTCATATATACATATATATATCATTCTTAAGAATCCATCATTACCGAGCATAACATTCATCAACTTATATACACATATATTATCACCAATAGCCAACAATTTGCCATTCACATCATTTCACTATAAACATGGCAAGGCAAGCATGAGTATCATGACATACAATAATCATCAATTATATAACTCATGCAATTTGAATGTAAACTCCTCTCCTACCTCGAGGGAAGAACCGCGATTCCAATGCGCTGAATGCTTCGTCACATTATCCGGAATACAATCTACACAACATACATATGCATTCATACAATTAATAAGCCATCTCAAGGCATTCCTCACAATTCTAAACATTTGCTAGCTTATCATAAAGCCCAATATCAAGTCCTAGACTTGCTAAAAAACCAATTTATACCATTGTGTTAGGCTTCGGGAATTCCATTCCCAAAACCAAGATTCTCTAGATATTAAAGGGCCAACTATACCCAACAACAACAACATCTCTTTCATCCCTCATCTAAAATGCATTCCACATTACCTTAATCATTCAAATGCCATTATTGTAACTTAGAGTTCATTATAAGCCATCTTAGCCCCTATCAATGATCATCCATCAATAAATTCAATGGCACACAACATGGTCTAAGACCTCATCAACTACAATTCTATTTTATTAATCCATCATTTCTCATATTCTCATTGTTCAAGCTTCTCATAACAAGATCACAACTTTAACACACTTAACAACTTAGAGTCATCATCACAATTCTCTTTATTTCACATATCCTTATCATTAATGATCAATGTCACACACTTAAAAACTCATCCCTACATACCAAATGACTCTAGCACCAAAATCATCACCATGTTTTCAAGATTTATCATAGAGCCCCAAATCCCAATCTTTAGGGTTTTCATCAAAACTCAACAATTTCTAATAACCACCAATCTCCATCTTTAACAATATTCATATACAAAATATCATTGGTTTACACTCAAAATAATTTCTCGCAACACCATGACTTATTTTCCCCCAATTCCTAGAGTTACGGCTCCATTAAAACCCAACCATCACCACAAATAATCTTCATCATCCATCATCTTCCATCACTAATTTCATGTACCCATATACACCCTCACAAAACCATACATTTATCATACACCACATTAGGGCTTTACATCAAAATGACTTCTATTAACACACCCATATACATTAAACTCTCTCCTAACAATCATTACCCAAAACCTAGGGCATAAACTCATTAGAAATGGTGAGAACCTTACCTCAAACTAAGAAAAGAAGGTGGGAGCCAAGAGAGGGAGAGGGAGCACAAAATTCCAAGGAGAGGGAGGAGAGCTTCAAACCATCATTGTTATCTCCTCCAAGCTTGAAGCAAACAAAAATGGAAGAAGGAGGAAGGGCACACCACAATTTGGATTTTGGAGAAGGGAAATGGAGGAAGAAGAAGAAGAAGAAGAAGAAGAAGAAAAAGAAAAAGAAGAAGAAGAAGAAGAAGAAGAGTGAGAGATAGAGAGATGAATAGATGAAGAGAAATGGAATATAGAAGGAGAAGGAGAAGTAACGTGAATGAGGAGGAGGGAAAAAGGAGTTTAGTAGAAGTTTAGTGTTTTATTTCTAACCATACTTTGGATTTTGGAGAAGGGAAATGGAGGAGGAGGAAGAAGAAGAAGAAGAAGAAGAAGAAGAAGAAGAAGAAGAAGAAGAAGAAGAAGAAGAAGAAGAAGAAGAGTGAGAGATAGAGAGATGAATAGATGAAGAGAAATGGAATATAGAAGGAGAAGGAGAAGTAACGTGAATGAGGAGGAGGGAAAAAGGAGTTTAGTAGGAGTTTAGTGTTTTATTTCTAACCACACTTTGGATTTTGGAGAAGGGAAATGGAGGAAGAAGAAGAAGAAGAAGAAGAAGAAGAAGAAGAAGAAGAAGAAGAGGAGTGAGAGATAGAGAGATGAATAGATGAAGAGAAATAGAATATAGAAGGAGAAGGAGAAGTAACGTGAATGAGGAGGAGGGAAAAAGGAGTTTAGTGTTTTATTTCTAACCCCTTCATTAAAATTTTACCATTTTACAACATACAGGATCTCGGTTCGAGCTCAATACTTAATCCAAAAATTATTTGGAATATATATTTGGACTCCCCATAATATTATTAACAGCCCTGATGTAACACCCTAATTTTAATAAATAGATAAACCCAAAAACATGGAATTTTTTTTTCCAAATTTTAGAGTTTGCGAAACATTCATAATCTGCCCAAAATAAACTTGGAATAAGATAGAAACAATAAGAGGGAAGAGAGGGCAAAAACCGACCAGAAGAAGGCCCACCAATGGAACCGGGTCCAAAAGAGGAGGAAAGGAAGGCAAGAAATATAAAAGCCGACCAAGAAAAGGCATACAGCGGAAGAATGATAAGCGCCTGAGCGAACCCACAAGACAGCGCCCACTCGCTCAAGCGAGGTCCGACTCCGCTTGAGCGAGGCAACCCAACTCGCTCGGGCGAGCACACATTCGCCTAAGCTAAACCACCAAAAGCCTTCCCTCAAAACCACACTCACTGGAGCGAATCCCACATTCGCTGAAGCGAGAGGCCACACTCGGTATTCGGTCACTCGGTACTAGGGTTCCATTCACTCAGAAACAACCCCATCACACATACTTCCCGTAACTTAGTTGCTTACATCTTTCCACCCAGATCATACACACAATCCACTCGGGTAAGGAGGGTTATCCCACACGGAATCCTTAGCTGTCTCACTCGGAATATTTCCCAATCAAACACCACTCGATGTATTCCAACCTTAACACAATTGGGCCACTTTACACATTCACTACTCGATATACATTCACTCGGGAAAATCAGGAAGTTAAGTCCCACTCGGACTTATTCAAAACTCAACCACTTAGAATACAGATCCTCACTCACTCGGATTTTACATCATTCACTCGGATTATAAATATCATACACTTAGAATCCATTCCACTCTAAACCACCACACTAACTCTTTCCCCCGGAAGAGGATCACTCGAGGTTTTCACTCGGGAACACGAACTCTTCCCCACTCGGAATCTACACATATTTTTCACTTGGAATAATCAAGTCTAGTATTACTCGGTAATTCTCCCACTCAGACCTGCACAGAATGGGTTCATCTAAAGGATTTTCTCTCAGAATCCCTTTAAGTATTCTTTACTCGGAAAGGGAAAACCAAACATTATAGCCTCACACGGAATCATTAATCATAACACTCTTTCATCCATCAACACTTCTCAAATAATTCAACAACACATTTCAGTCGGAAAGACGCATCAAATCAACATAACAACTTATACGTATATATATATATTCATACACTCGGAATACTTAGCATCTTAGCATTATTCGTTCACCAACATCCATTATCCGATATAAGTACTTGATATCAATGTAAACCACATATATATATATATATATGTAAACACGCACTTGAACTCTATATATACTCGCATTCATTATACAGCGTTGTTATATGAGCCGGCCAAGGCTTAACACTGACTAAATATAATATAAATATACAAGGCATGCACCCAACAGTCGGAGTGCATAACACTTGGACTTGAGTCCTTCACATCGTTTCCCGACCGACCTGCACATACTGAAAAATGGTGTAGGGGTGAGCTTTTACATATAAAATGACGGTTACTGACTCGGATTAAATCCCCAATTCTCAGTTATATAGTAACATCACTCATTTGAATTCATGCAGTTCAGTCAGAATTAAGTAATTCACATCATTCACAATAACATAGACTCACAGTCATAACATCGCCTCACACTCGGCCACAGTACCAACGCACATATATTCACCTAGTCGGGATTCACCCCACTTAATCATGGTTATATCAATCAAGCTATTCACAACAGCACTTACACATACAAATATATATACACAATCACATTGAACTCATCAACAATATAAATATACGCATTCACATTTAGTCAGAATTCATTCAGCCATCCAAGCTATACCAACCATGTCAATCTCGATAACAATGCTCCTACATACATGCATGCGGATCCGGCTTAAACAGTGATTTCAGTTACAGATTCCTTCCCTGCCTCTCGTCTATTAGCCCTTCCCGTGTGGTACCGGTCTTCCAAAGACGTCTCGAGACTTAACTCTAGCTCCCTCGGCTACCACGGGTCCTCACGGATCTAGCTAGGAATCTGTAATTGAAAGTCACCTCATAGTAGTCCTGACCTTCCACGGGTCACCCTTTTCTCATATATGCAATTTCATACAATTCCACACAGCATTCAGATTCACTCGGAATTCCGCAGTTTCATCACAGCATCACAAGCGTTTATCATAGTAACTCATAACAAGTAATTCAGGGTAACAATATTACAGTACACCACTCGACATTTTAATGAAATCAGCATGCATTTCAACACAGCGTTCCCAAATGGAAATCAAGTATCAACTCACATCTCATGCATTCGGAAATTATCATGGCATTCTCATTCATATACCTTTAAACATAAAACTGCAACAGAACTCAGCAATAATGGTAACGCACACATGCATTCACTCTGCATTCTCCTATTCAACAACATGCATCACAGAAATATTCACAAGCGCTCAAGGACGGAATCACGCAACACCAAACAGTTCACAAATATCTTAAGTCCGGGCGTTGCATGCATCATCACTCGATCACAACACATCAACAACACATTTCCAAACATAACACATTAAAGTGATCCACCCGAGAACCCATCCATAAACTATGCATTTGGCATTCAAAGCGCCCCCTACCTCAAGAAGACGTAAGAGACTCCACTGTTTTCAGTGTTAACCCGTGCTCTGTTTCTCCAACACCGGTTCCGTAGCTTCTTCACTTCCACAGTCACTTCCTCCTGTTTAGTAACCGTCGAGTCCAGTCGAATACTCACCCACAGCTCAGAAGGCTGGAAGCTGTTCCCCCTTCTACTCAAACATTCGTCCCTTACCACTTCACACCATAACCTCCACCGAACTCTGGCAGCTTTGAACGGAAAAAGAGGTGAAGGAAAGCGATAGAGGGGAATAAGAAGGAGAAGAGAACGAAGAAGGAAGTGGGCAGGAGAAGAGGATCAGACAGTGCCTCTGTTTTCTCCTTCAAAGGAAAGCTCTCAACTCTCCCTCTGTTCTTCCAAGCAGGCGATGCGAATGAGGATGAACCAAGGGGAGAAGAGAAGAGCCGAAGTTTATATATACCCAGGGGCACATGCGTCCTTTCACCTGGCATGATTTTTATTATTATTTATTCACTCATTTCTAACCAATCAGTAATTAGCCTAATCAATCTTAATTAACCAGCCAACATTGTCTTAAGTTAAATTAATTAAGTCAATTATAATTAACAAGTAATTTTCCACTTGCAATTATTATTTTAATGGCTTAATTTCATTCGGTAGTCAATTTTTAAATCGGGATGTTACAATTCTCCCCCTCTCAAAAGAATTTCGTCCCCGAAATTCAATCGGTGACTTCCTTTAAATAAATAACTTGGAATATTGCTGTCATGCACTCTACCAATTGTATCTCGTTCCCCCTAGTGATTCGCCGACCGCTTCACCACGCCAGTCGGCATGGTTTTGCTCATCAAGTGATTTACCAACTGCCCCACAATTCCTATGGGCAAAACACTTAAAGTCAGGTCCTATCGGATTACAGTCTCTCCATAAAATGCAATATAATTGGGGAATTCAACTTTAAAATATACAACTTGCCCCATTCAACTTTGTCAGTTCACTATAACCAATGGTACCTCAAGTTCCTTGGCCGCTCGGCCCTATACCCTTGACGCCAATCGTCCTACCTTCATCATCATTTCCTCTATTCCATGGGAGTCATTCGGCACAATTATGCACCTACGCTGGGTATAAGCTCAGAATTATGTCACACCAGACACATTATGGGGTTATTCAATCAGTTGGAAAAATCTAGTAGGTAAACAACACTACCGATTTCCATAAAATACACACTATTATCCGACTTATCTCAGCTTAATCCCTCGGGTATTCAACATCTGACTACTAAATCTCTTCTTTAAACCGGAAATTATCCTAACAATACCGAGCCGAACACACAAAAGAGCTCCAGTGTGTGTCAATTAGCATAATTTGCCTAGACTCGTCTTTTACAGGTACCACACTTGGTTCTAAAACCTCAGATCTCTATCCATTCCTTCGGCCAATCCCATGCCTACACCCTGAAAAGGTCACTCGAAAATCTTAATCAAAAGGGTTGTTCAGTGTTGAAGGTAGTTCTTACTCGGAAATCTTCCATTTACCCCAAATTTCACTCGGAGTTCAATCCTACTTCAAATACAAATCTGAGTTCAAACTCAGCAGCTCCTAATATCAATCCGAACACATCTATGGAAAAATTTACCTTTGGTATTTACCCTTCCTCGGGATAATTCACTCGGAGACTCACCTATTCATAGTCCCACATTCCGACCAGAAGTTCTTCTGGGAAGGATTAGTCAGGGGCACACCCTACAGACTTAGAAATTTCACGCGGTGAATCGTCTACTTGGTACCATTCCACTCGGAATTGTCACGTTCCGAGTCACATCACTCGAGTCCTATCCTACTCAGAAGTGTTAGGCTCAGACACAATTCCTTTACTTAGTAATGATCCTCTCTATAAGATTTACTCGGAACACCATAACTTCACTCGGGAATTCGTTCTCCCCGAAAGTTTCACTCGGAATTATTACTACTTTCTCGTACTCGGAATATACTAATCTTTTCCAATTAACTCCGCACCTTCCAATTTACCTTGATTCAAGGTCCTGCTTTCCTCATTAAACCCACCGTATCACTCGGTTAGATTTATAAATTCCTATTCCAGTGGCAGACTTGATCACTCCTCTATCTCAATAACTAACCATCGTTTTAGTAGTTAATTCATACCCAATAACCTCTGATCCTCTCGGAGGTAACACATCAAGGTTAAACAAACCCTCTATCCATACTTTGATACATAACCACATATTATCCACTTATTACCACTCTCATCTTTACTCGAAGCAGTCTGATAGGCTCACCACCACCATAAGCAGTTACAGCCTCACTTGCCTGACTCATGAATTGTTGCATCCAGCTTATAAGATGACATCTCATTCCTATAGGGTCACAACGGTTAAAGTCACTGCAACGTGTACGCTGCCATAATACCTATGGTTTGTAGAGTCGTCTCAGGCAGCAGGTCTTACACCCACACCGACTAAACTCACTCAGCTATTACTAACTCACAAAAATTAATGGCAATTCACAAACACACACACATATATATATATATGCAATACATTTACATCAACATCATCATTATGCACCTCCTAGGCACATCACGCAACCACAATCATGAATATCATTTATTATTACTATAAAACAGTATAATGGCAATGGGTTTCCAACCTACACAAGACACACGACTCATCATAAAACGGCATATCAACAATCGGCTTTTTAGCCCTGACCGAGTAAATGTCTCTTAAAATCTCATTCGTTGCAACCATGGCTCAATCGTTATAATCCCTCATTTCATCACTCGTCACAGGCCACCAATCAATTTTAAGCCTAATGATTCATCAAGCATAAATACAATCCAGTACAGTACAGTCATCATAATCATTACTCTCAGTACCAAAGTACTCGGGTTCCTACCTTACCAGTCACCATCAGTCAGGTACCCCATGTATTATTTATATTTCACCTTAAGACAATTCAAACCTCGACAATTCAGCATACCATCACATGCTCGGCTCAATAATCCATAAGGTCAGTGAAATTATCCGACTCAAAATTTCCAGTGGTTACCTAGTGCATCCATAACATCCAAGTATTCACCAAGCCTAAATCACCATAGTGTCTAGTTCTACATGGTCGGATTATATAGGACCACATTAAATCCAATCGGTTTCCTACACCTTATGGGTCACAATTCAGCCAATGATTCACTCGGTTATCGACCACAAGACCGAGTCTAACCTAAATCATCACAAAATAGTAATTCAAGTCTCATGAGTTACTACGTAATTGCTTTACTCGGGTTCGTCATCTCATAAGATTAGCAAATTATCAGACTTAGAATTCGTAAGGGGTTACTATCTATCCATCGTGAGTCACACCCCAACCCCAAGTATTATAAAGCCTAATACCGTCCACTTAGTTTTCACACACTCGAACCGAGACAGTATTCAGATCAACAAGCACTCATTTTCACATTCGTTCGTTCGTGATTATGCCCAATTAACTGGGTCAGTACACCTAATGGTCCAGCATCTAATCCATCAGTCACTCGGTTTCCTCACCAACCACTAAGACACAACCCCAATTTAACATATACCCGATCTCACCTTTACTCACTTATCACAAACCCAGATTTTCAACTTAGGAAACTGTAACACACCACTTATACCATATATCATATACATCATATATCATTCATCTATCACATACTCAATTTCCCAATTCAGAAATCTGCAACTAATTAATTACATCATATGCCATATAGGATTCCCGTGCCACAAGATATGTACCTGGCAACTTAGAAAACTACAATAAATCACTTATACTCTCAGGATGAATTCTGTATCCTTGGCACAAACAATACAACTGATCAGTTAAGTTGGAAACACCACACTGTGGGACTCCTCAATATTATTCACTTAACTCAACCTACGAGTCCTATCTCATTCACTCAGTATGCCTCTACTGCGAGCCACTAGTATGGTCTACCCAAGGGACCAAATCGCCCAGTACAGTTTCAATGCATATGAGTCTCAACCTTCATCATTCTATTTTCTCACAGCCGACTCAGGCTTAGGAATACTCCAAGTATCTCATGAACAATCAGGCTAAGATAATAACAAACCTTCTGCCCTCAGATTAACATCATAATAGTAGTACCTTTCACTACTGTCTCCTAACAAAATACACAGGTACACAGCCATACAAATCATGATTAAATATGCATCAATTCAAATAGAATACCACAAGCAATGATGACAACCGGTCATATTGCACACAACCGCCCAGTAACAGTAGGCAAACCTTGGCCATAGACCTTTTGGTCTGCTCTGATACCAAAATGTAACACCCAAATTTTAATAAATAGATAAACCCAAAAATAGGGAAATTTTTTTTCCAAATTTTAGAGTTTGCGAAACATTCATAATCTGCCCAAAATAATGCTTGGAATAAGATAGAAACAATGAGAGGTCAGAGAGGGCAAAAACCGACCAGAAGAAGGCCTACCAATGGAACCGGGTCCAAAAGAGGAGGAAAGGAAGGCAAGAAATATAAAAGCCGACCAAGAAAAGGCATACAGCGAAAGAATGATCAGCGCCTGAGCAAACCCACAAGACAGCGCCCACTCGCTCAAGTGAGGTCTGACTCCGCTTGAGCGAGGCAACCCAACTCGCTCGGGCAAGCACACATTCGCCTAAGCTAAACCACCAAAAGCCTTTCCTCAGAACCACACTCGCTGGAGCGAATCCCGTATTCGCTGAAGCGAGAGGCCACACTCGGCATTCGGTCACTCGGTACTAGGGTTCCATTCACTCAGAAACAACCCCATCACACATACTTCCCGTAACTTAGCTGCTTACATCTTTCCACCCAGATCATACACACAATCCACTCGGGTAAGGAGGGTTATCCCACACGGAATCCTTAGCTGTCTCACTCGGAATATTTCCCAATCAAACACCACTCGATGTATTCCAACCTTAACACAATCAGGCCACTTTACACATTCACTACTCGGTATACATTCACTTGGGAAAATCAGGAAGTTAAGTCCCACTCGGACTTATTCAAAACTCAACCACTCAGAATATAGATCCTCACTCACTCGGATTTTACATCATTCACTCGGATTATAAATATCATACACTTAGAATCCATTCCACTCTAAACCACCACACTAACTCTTTCCCCCGGAAGAGGATCACTCGAGGTTTTCACTCGGGAATACGAACTCTTCCCCACTCGGAATCTACACATATTTTTCACTTGGAATAATCAAGTCTAGTATTACTCGGTAATTCTCCCACTTAGACCTGCACAGAATGGGTTCATCTAAAGGATTTTCTCTCAGAATCCCTTTAAGTATTCTTTACTCGGAAAGGGAAAACCAAACATCATAGCCTCACACGGAATCATTAATCATAACACTGTTTCATCCATCAACACTTCTCAAATAATTCAACAACACATTCCAGTCGGAAAGACGCACTAAATCAACATAACAACTTATACGTATATATATATATATATATATATATTCATACACTCGGAATACTTAGAATCTTAGCATTATTCGTTCACCAACATCCATTATCTGATACAAGTACTTGATATCAATGTAAACCACACATATATATATGTAAACACGCACTCGAACTCCATATATACTCGCATTCATTATACAGCATTGTTATATGAGCCGGCCAAGGCTTAACACTGACTAAATATAATATAAATATACAAGGCATGCACCCAACAGTCGGAGTGCATAACACTTGGACTTGAGTCCTTCACATCGTTTCCCGACCGACCTACACATACTGATAAATGGTGTCAGGGTGAGCTTTTACATATAAAATGACGGTTACTGACTCAGATTAAATCCCCAATTCTCAGTTATATAGTAACATCACTCATTCGAATTCATGCAGTTCAGTCAGAATTAAGTAATTCACATCATTCACAATAACATAGACTCACAGTCATAACATCGCCTCACACTCAGCCACAGTACCAACGCACATATATTCACCTAGTCGGGATTCACCCCACTTAATCATGGTTATATCAATCAAGCTATTCATAACAACACTTACACATACAATTATATATACACAATCACATTGAACTCATCAACAATATAAATATACGCATTCACATTAAGTCGGAATTCATTCAGCCATCCAAGCTATACCAACCATATCAATCTTGATAACAATGCTCCTACATACATGCATGCGGATCCGGCTTAAACAGTGATTTCAGTTACATATTCCTTCCCTGCCTCTCGTCCATTAGCCCTTCCCGGTTGGTACCGGTCTTCCAAAGACGTCTCAAGACTTAACTCTAGCTCCCTCGGCTACCATGGGTCCTCACGGATCTAGCCAGGAATCTGTAATTAAAAGTCACCTCATAGGGCTCCTGACCTTCCATGGGTCACCCTTTTCTCATATATGCAATTTCATGCAATTCCACACAGCATTCAGATTCACTCAGAATTCCGCAGTTTCATCACAGCATCACAAGCGTTTATCATAGTAACTCATAACAAGTAATTCAGGGTAACAATATTACAGTACACCACTCGACATTTTAATAAAATCAGCATGCATTTCAATATAGCGTTCCCAAATAGAAATCAAGTATCAACTTACATCTCATGCATTCAGAAATTATCATGGCATTCTCATTCATATACCTTTAAACATAAAACTGCAATAGAACTCAACAATAATGGTAACGCACACATGCATTCACTCTGCATTCTCCTATTCAATAGCATGCATCACACAAATATTCACAAGTGCTCAAGGATGGAATCACGCAACACCAAATAGTTCACAGATATCTTAAGTCCGGGCGTTGCATGCATCATCACTCGATCACAACACATTAACAACACATTTCCAAACACAACACATTAAAGCGATCCACCCGGGAACCCCTCCATAAACTATGCATTTGGCATTCAAAGCGCCCCCTACCTCAAGAAGACGTAAGAGACTCCACTGTTTTCAGTGTTAACCCGTGCTCTGTTTCTCCAACATCGGTTCCGTAGCTTCTTCACTTCCACAGTCACTCCCTCCTGTTTAGTAACCATCAAGTCCAGTCGAATACTCACCCGCAGCTCAGAAGGCTGGAAGCTGTTCCCCCTTCTACTCGATCATTCGTCCCTTACCACTTCACACCACAACCTCCACCGAACTCTGGAAGCTTTGAACGGAAGAAGAGGTGAAGGAAAGCGACGGAGGGGAATAAGAAGGAGAAGAGAACGAAGAAGGAAGTGGGCAGGAGAAGAGGATCAGACAGTGCCTCCGTTTTCTCCTTCGAAGGAAAGCTCTCAACTCTCCCTCTGTTCTTCCAAGCAGGCGATGCGAATGAGGATGAACCGAGGGGAGAAGAGAAGAGCCGAAGTTTATATATACCCAGGGGCACATGCGTCCTTTCACCTGGCATTATTTTTATTATTATTTATTCACTCATTTCTAACCAATCAGCAATTAGCCTAATTAATCTTAATTAACCAGCCATCATTGTCTTAAGTTAAATTAATTAAGTTAATTATAATTAACAAGTAATTTTCCACTTGCAATTATTATTTTAATGGCTTAATTTCATTCGGTAGTCAATTTTTAAATCGGGATGTTACACCTGACCAATGGCATCTCAATCGAAGATACTTGGTCCGACACCCATATTTTAATCAGGTATAATTTTGTCTCCTTAAATCTCAATAAATTATAAATATCCATAATAAATTCCAATTTAATTATTTCCAAATTTTTGTGACATAAATCAACTTATATATAATTATTTATTATCTATTCCTCATTTTTAATCATTTTTATAAAATTCGGGATGTTACATTCACCACTTGGTCAATAAAATCCACACAGTAAACATCATCAAAAGGTTTCTTTTATGTATCTTTTAGACTAAAATCAACCTTTTGGTCTCCAATAGTCATAGACAATCTTCTAAAACACCTATAGGATATTTGACAGATCTATTTGCTAATTGCAATGACATCCTAGTTGTTTTTAGTTTACCCAATCATAATTTTTCACTAATTGACAATGGCATTAAGCTAACATTAGCTCCTAGATCACATAATGCTCTATCTATGGCCATGTCACCAATCATATAAGGAATAGAGAAACTACCTAGATCCTGAAGCTTGGGTGGTATCTTTCTTTGGATTAAAGCACTACACTCCTCAGTGAGTGCTATTATACCATCCTCCTCTAATTTCCATTTGTTGGATAAGATGTCCTTCAAAAACTTAGTATATGTTGGCATTTGCTGCAAAGCTTCTGTAAAAGAAATATTTATATAAAGTTTCTTAATGACTTCAAGAAACTTACCAAATTGTTTGTCAAGCTTGGCCTTGGCTAAGTGCTGAGGATATGAAATTGGAGGCTGATATGGTTTCACCTTCTCCTTCTTTTCACTTTGTTTCTCTTCTTCAATGTCAGGATGAGAATAAGACTCATCCACATATTTCTCTTTCTTGGCCTCCTCTTTAGTCATGCCAACTGGACCATTATACTGTGTACTACTCCAAAGAGTGATAGCCATGGTGTGATTGGATAGTCTCACTTTGGGATTTCCAGGAAAGGTTCCTAGCATTCTTTGAGAGGATGAGGCTTGCTGAGTAATCTGGTTCTCCAACATTTTATTATGGGTGGCAAGAGTCTCCACCTTGGAGGTTAACTTCTTGATAGTCTCAGAGAACTCATCATTTTGTTTTAGTTGGGTGGTCACAAATGTCTCCATCAAGGACTCTAGCTTACACTTTTGTAGAATGTAAGGTCCTTGTTGAGGCCTGAAGTTGTTCTGGTTGCCTTGGAATAAAGATGGTCTATTTTAGAAACTAGGTGGTCCTTGTGGTTGTCTAAAATTCTGTCTATAATTTCCACCATAGTTCCCAATAGCATCTACCTGTTACAATTCTGGCCCGGCAGTCTGAGTCATTCCAAGCTGACAACCTGAAATATTATGACCTGCAACACCACACAACTCACAAACCTTGTTAGTAGTACTAGCTCCTAACTTATCAAGTTTATCAATTTTAATTGGTAATGCTTCTACTTTAGCAGTTAATAAAGAGATAACATCAACAGAGTACTTACCTGAAGTTTTGGATGGCAAACTCTGTTCTGAAGACCACTGGTATGTGTTTTGGGTGACCTACTCAATGAGGTTGTAACCTTCCTCTATGTTCTTACTCATGAAGGCACCACCAACTGCGACATCTAAGGTTACCTTCTGGCTTATAATAAGTGCATTATAAAAAATATGCACAGTCAACCAACGTTCAATGCCATGGTGTGGGCATTCCCAGAGCATTTCTTTGTACCACTCCCAAGCATCATATAGAGTCTCATCATCTTTCTGAGTGAAAGTGATGATCTACTTCCTTAACTAGTCCGTTTTGCTCTTTGGATAATATTTATTGAGGAAGGCATGAGACAACTGCTCCCATGTAGTGATTGACCCTTCCAGAAGCACATGCAACCAAGCCCTGGCCTTGTCCCTTAAGGAAAATGGGAAAAGCCTCAGTCGGATTGCATCGTTTGAGACCCCGTTTACTTTTAATATGTCATAATACTCAAGGAAAATCTGAAGATGCAAATTAGGATCCTCGGATAATAATCCTCCAAACTGATTTTGTTGAACCATCGAGAACAAATATGGTTTCAACTTAAAATTATTCACCTCAATGTTTGACCTAGTGATGCTAGACCTCCTACCCATCGCATTAGGCGCTGTAAAATCACGCAGTGCTCTGTTGTTAGGATTATCTATTTGTTCTTGACTTGTTGAGGTTGAAGCTTGATGCTTACTCTACTCTAATTGTTTCCTCAAGGCCTTGATCTTTTGCAAAGTCCTTTTAATCTCCAGATCAAAAATATGCTCAAAACTTGCACTTTTTCGCATAAAATTCCTACAAAACATAAATAAACAAAACACCCAAGTGTAATTCTACAGAAAAATAGAAACCTAAACCAGAAAAATTATGCAGAAAAAGGGAAAAAATAAAAAAATAAAAAAATAAAAAATAGAAAGGAAAATCTAGTTTAATCAAAACACTGCTTAGCCAATATTGGGGGAACACAATCCCTGGCAATGGCGCCAAAAACTTGATAGTGTACCGCAAGCGCACGAGTATTGAAGTAATAAAAGAATGATCGGTCCCACGAGGATTGTGCCCAAGTATCAGTTTTAACAGTGGTTTGATTATCTAAATTAATTAATTCAACTAAATTGCAAAATCAATTGTGTAAACACTAAATCAAAGAACATCAAATTTAAAATCTTTTGAAAAAGAAAATTAAATCACTTTTTGGAAATTCAATCAAAGGAAAATCTTGGGAAGTTGAGGGTTCATATACAAGCTTCAAAATCAAATGTCAATCGCCTATCCAATTATGCAATTTCATTTCTAAGGTAGATTTCCCTAAGTCAATTAATACCTTTCTCTCAAAAGCCTATTAACGTACCTAATTTGTAAAGAACAACGTTCAATTCATTAATTAGTCCCTTTACGTTATGTGAAAACCCAATTAATCCCTCAAACGATTTCGTATACCGTCGTAAATCAAAATCATAGGTTCAATTCATGTGTTTTTGAATTATATGCCAATCTCTCAATCACCCACACAATTTGTAATCATCTACGCGTACCTCTAAGTCTTGTAGAAGCATTAGGCATACATAAATTGAATAGAAAATGAAAATACCTAAATTCGAAGAGGAAGAATAATCAATTTCAATGCATAGGCATACTACATCCTTAATCCTAACAAAATAGTTTAGTGTGCCATAAGGATGGTTGTCATCATGTCACAATACATAAAATTAATGCCAAACATTTAAGAAATCAAACTTGTAAACTAATGATTCAAAAATTACAAAGTAGTTCTCGCTAGGTTTGCTAAATCTTCCTTCTAATTTGTAGATTTGAATTTCCTTGATGATTGTCCCTTGATCTCTAATGAAATCCCTCCAAAAAGCTCTCTCCAATTCTCCCTAAAAGTTCTCTTGATCAGTCCTCTCTTTTTCTCAATTTTTGTCTCAAAAAACTTCCCTCATTCAAAGTGCCTGTTGTAACATCCCGATTTAAAAATTAATTACCGAATGAAATTGAGCCATTAAAATAATAATTACAAAGTGGAAGATTACTTGTTAATTATAATTAACTTAATTAATTTAACTTAAGAAAATAATGGCTGATTAATTGTGATTAATTGTTAATAGCTGGCTGCTTGTGATTGGTGTGTGACGTGAGTGGACTGCCGTTCACGAACTCCCACCCCACTCTTCTTCTCTTCGTATGCATATACATATGCCTAGAGCCACTGATGTTATTCATTTTCCCTTCAGACTTCCTCTTCCTCTACTTCTCCTCTCTTCGTTCTCTTCTCTTCTTTTCTTCTTCTTCGTTCTTCTTTTCCTCCGTTCTCTGTTTCTGTAAACCCACGACGAAGGTACTGCAGAAGATTCAGAGTTTCCTTCTGTTGGTGAAGGATGATCATCGAAGCGGAGGAATAATAGCTCCCTGTTCCCGAGCCGATTGCAGAATACAACGGCGTTCGAGGGGCTGAACGAGTGAGAGTACTGGACAAAGCAATAAGGCAAAGGATCAACGTCAAAATAGAGGAGCCTCTCGGAGTCTCTTAGTTGGTAGGGGGTATCTTATATCTTAAATGCATGGGTTATGGACGGGTTTCGGGTGTTAATGGTTTGCTGATTCTGTGTCTGATTCTGTGTTTTATTTGCATGAAGAGTATATGATACCCGGATGCATGATGATTAGGAATCGAGTGTTACATGTTTAGTTTCATCCATGAAATGCATGTTGATAGCCTCAAGAATATTGAATGGTTGCATAAAACGAATGTGTTAAAGTGTTGTTGATGATTACTGTGTGATTTATGTGGCATGCTGGTTATTGTGAGTTTGAAATGATGACTGCATGTGAGAAAATATAGACTTAGTGAATCTGATGATGTGTTACACTGATTGCATGTGATGCATGTATTGTTGAATAAAAGTTGTGTATGAAACTTGTGTTGTATGATGAATTCGCGTGTGGTGCATGGGATGCGTTAATGCTGGGAGCATGTAGTGTGAGACATTACCATCGGTTATTAAAGCGTGAGACGCTGTGAAATCCTTTTGAGTGGGACTCAAGGTAGCTTTTGAGTGGGACTTAGGCTGCCAGTGAACACCGCTGTTGGCGCTAAGAGCGTTGGTGTCACCTGTGAGGGCAAACGGTTGGGTACCTGTAAAACGGCTGATGATGCATGATTTATCTTTAATTCTTCACTTTAAATGTGTATAATTTGCCATCACTTAGTATGTAATAAATTGCATTTTAACACATTTTCATCATTTGACCTTTATGTAATATTTGATTTTTAATATGTGCCAAAAGAAAATGGATCCAAGAACTCAAGAATTCCAATCCAAAATGAAGATCAAAGTGCCTAAGGATCAAAGGAATCAAGGAATATGCAAAAGGATCTCAAAAAGGGTGGAAAAATACATAAAGAATGGAGAATCAGGTGGATGAATCGATTCATCCCCCACTTGAATCGATTCATACGGTTTAATGCACCCAGGATGTGAATTTTTGAAGCTTGAATCGATTCATCAGTACTTTGAATCGATTCATTCAGGTTTTAAAGGGTTGAATCGATTCTTCCCCTATTTGAATCGATTCATACGTTAATTTTTAGGCCAGAATTGCATTTGGAACGCATGAATCGATTCATTTCCCCATTGAATCGATTCATGAGTGAATTATTGGCCCAGGATCACGTTTTCAAGCTTCTGGATGGTGGGCAAGGCACTGAAGTTGATAATGGAGCACTGAAGTTGATAATGGAGCACCATGGACTTGTTAATTGAAGAGTGCACCTTCCATTACAAATTGTTTATGGCATTGGCTTGCTTTTGGACTCCTATAAATAGGCACCATGAGAGAGCATCAGGGACATCAATTCCTTCAGAAACCATTCGTTCCTCATTCTTCCTCTTCTCTGTTTGCATTTCTTCTTCCAGCAAGTTCTTCATTTCTAGGTTAGGATCTTTTTATTTTCAGTTTATTCTTATTATGAAGGGCTAAAACCCCTAGATTGATTTTCTTGGAGAATATTGTAATGTAATTTTGAGGTCATTATTTTTAATGTAGTATGTTTTTGTTATTGTTATTTCTTCATAATCTTACTCTGCTTATTTAATTCCATTCTGTTAATTAAATTTGTATGCTTAATCGGTTTACTTATTCAAATGGAATAAAATAAGATTTTAAATTAGAATGGATTAAGGAAATATGCATGCTTAATGAATATTTTCATAATCACTTTTAATAATTATGGTTTGCTTAATTCCATAATATGAGAATAGATTATGTATGTAGGCGATGTTCTTACATATGCTCAATAATTCCTAGATTTTACGATCTTGACTCCTTTTGCTTAATTAGGATGCTTGATTAAAATATTCATTTTTTAAATGAAAGTAAAGGAATTATGAATTGAAAAGACGCTTAGTTGATTAATTCAAATTGAGCTAAGAAATTAACAGTAATGAAAGTATACAAATTATCTTTAGTGAACCAAGGATAAATTTATTTACAATACTCCAAGAAAATCAATCGCTTGTTATTTATTGTTTTAAATCCTATATTTACTTTGTTTTAATTTTAATTGTGACAACAAAATCAATCAAAACCCCCCAATTGTATTTGTATGTTTGTAAAATTCTGTTTATAAAAATTAATTTTAAACTTGATTTTTCCTAAATTTTTGTGTTGATCCTTGAGAGAACGACCTAGGTTGACCCCCTAGTACTACATTAATTAATTTTAATGTACTAATTTGACGAAATCACGACTGTAAAAATATTCACGTCAACGGCCAAGCAGCTGGGAGCTGAATAGAAGGCTGGGAGCCTATGTTGCAACAAATAAAAACCGATTACACACGAATGCGGATCCGAGTGAATTGATCTGTGTATATGTACTGTTGATGTTGATTAAAATCTGATCGTATGAGTATATGTTAATGTTATTGAAATAATATGTACATATAGCCGAGAGATAACTGGTGGATTCTGATCAGAAAATGTCTTGTGTGTTCTGATTAAATGGTATTGTGTATGTTTTGATGGTTGCTGTGTACATTTATATTGTTGCATAACTGAGGAATAATCTGAGTCAGTATCTATCATTTAATATCTAAGATACTCACTCCCTACTATGGCTATATTTTACAGTGAATGTTTCTCGGAATGATGAATGAAGGAGGAGCTGCATGCCGAGTGAAGTGCTTGTGCACTATAGGAATATATGTGTATATGTATATACTGTGTATAAGGTTTTGTTAAGCCTTGGTCGGCTCGTATTTTAGTCTTAGTCACTTTATATCAGAATTTGAACTCTCTTGGGTTGAGAGTATGACAATGTACCTGTAAATATTTATATATATTCCTATATAAGTCATACTGTATGTTTATTCTATGTTGTGTGTGAAGGTCCGAGTGATATATAACGCATTTTTCTGAGCGTGTGAGGTTGGTATGACTATAAGTAAAAATGGAGCTAAGTTATTGTTGTGGGAAGCAAGATAGTGACCTTATTACGAGTGAGGATAGGTTTAGATGTTTCCGAGTGAATGAGGTCGTATAATCCCGAGTGGGAATTGATCTGAACACCTTCAGAGTGATAAACTGTTTTGATTTCCTTGAGTGGAGAATAATTAAATATTTCCGAGTGAGAACTTGTCGAGTGAATGTTTCCCGATAGAGGGATGATACCTAAGGCCCTAAGTGAACTCCATTATAGTAAACTTATTAGAAGCTCGAAGGTCCTTAAGTGAGACTTGACTTAGTAAGATAACTTGAGTGAGAAAGACTAGATATGCCGAGTGAAAAACGAGTGAAATACCCCGAGTGGTAAAAGACCGTGGAAGATATTCCGAGCGGAAAGTGTAACATCCCAGTTTTGAAGCTAAATGCCGAATGAAAAATAAACCATCAAGACTCGATTTCAAATAGAAAACAACCGTTAATTATATATATAACTATCAAGTGGATTTAAGCCATTAAAATGATTAAAATGATTTGAGGAATTTAGCAGCCCAACTACCCTGAAAATCAGAAAACAATAAACTAATTAAAATATAAAGGATGGTGATAGCCAGGTGATGGGGCGGAGTGCGCGTGGCTGGTGGGCTAACGCTCTCCCACCCCACTCTTCTCTTTCTCGTGCGGATATATATATGAACGTAAGCCTATGGTCACAAACACTCACTGTTCCTTCAGATTCTTTTTCCTCCATCACTTCATTCTCTCTGTTCCCTCTTCGTCTCCATCTTCTTTTCTCACTGTCTTGCTCTTCGCTCCTGGAGATCGTGACGACAGTACTGGAGGAAGGACCACGCTCCATGCCAGAACCAAGCGCAGGATACGACGGAGCCAAGGGAGACTGAACGAACCAGGAGAAGGGCATCAGACCCAACGACGAGAGCAGAAAAGTTTCTTGAGGTTCTTCTGTAGGTAGGGGGCGCTTGCATGTGGAATGCATGGTCCACGAACGGTACCGGAGGAATGTACTGCATGAGTGTGTGTGCATGTGTGTATGACGACTAGATCTTATGCATGATTCTGGATTCTGTGTGTGTTTTACAGTGGGTATGCAGTGATCGCATGTAATCTAGATAGTGGTGACATAGTCTGTTAGTAATTGATAATGACAAATGAAATGCATGGTTCTATCCCTCTTATCTCTGTGAGACTATGAGTGTGTGCTTGTTAGTTGAACTGCCCGATGATATTATTTTGATTGCCGATTGTTGTATGCATTGATATGACTGATAAAACAAAAATAAAGGCTGTGTTGAATCTGTTCTTACTTAATGGATACGAGGGAGGTATCGGTGGTGTGATGATACGTACTGGTAAATGCATTAGCTGCATGTGCAAGAGTGGGGTGACCCATGGAGGGTCATGAACCCCGAGGGAATGACTTCCAGCTACAGACCTTGGCTAGATCCTGATAGTGCTCGTGGTAGCCGTAGAAGCTAGAGAAGAGTCTCGAGACGCCCATGGAAGGCCGGTACCACCTGCTAAGAGCTGAAGGACGAGGGGCCAGACGAAGGGAAACCGTAACTGAAAGTCATTATCCGAGTCGGATCCGCAGGAATGCATATAGATATGAGGCTGATTGTGGTAGTGCACATAACATGTGTGGGGTGTGTGTATGATTTTCGAGTGCATGGATGCATGTGTGTGTGTGTGGAGATGAACTATATGTAGCATGTATGTTATAGACATTATCTTACATTGCATGAACTTAGTTAACCTGAGAAAGATTGAATGAAAGTAGGTGCGTGTACTGACGCTGATACCGAGTCTTTGATTATCATTTTACATGTAAAAGCTCACCCCTGCAGTGGCTATATTTTCAGTGAATATCTCTCGGAATGAAGAATGAAGGAGGAGCCGAGTGTAGAGCAGAGCAGTCGAGTACCATGGAATATGTGTGTATATGTATATACTGTGTATAAGGTCTCGTTAAGCCTTGGCCGGCTCGTGTTTTGATCTTAGTTCTTACTTCTGAAACTTGAACACCTTCGGGTAGAAGGAACATGTTGCGTTTGTAATTATTCAGATGTTTCCTAAACATATGTATATATATATTGCGTGTTATATTGTGCTGTAGAAGATGTCCGAATGATAAACATGGACGCATAAGTATACCTTCCGAGCGTAGGAGGCCAGTATGGCTAAGGGTAGAAGTGGAGCTAAGTTGAGGTTTAGAAGTATGAAATAAAGAGTCTAAATATGCGTCGAGTGAGGAATAAGCGAAAACCTGAGCGAATCCCTTCTGAGGAAGGAGTTAAGGCAGTGAGTCAGAATGAAATGGATTCCGAGTACTAGATAATTATAACCTGAGTGAATAAGGATCTGTAACAAGAAAGGTGAATTGGATAAGTCTGAATGGGACTTCTCTACCTAATTCCCGAGTGAATGAGTGAAGGATGACTCTGGGTCCGAGCATCTATTTAGCCGAGTGAGACTCCTCACTCCAGCGAGCAATGTACTCGGTCCAGCGAGTGCGGGTTTGGGAAGGCTTGTGTTGGCCTCGCTTAGGCGGAGTCATACCTCGCCCGAGCGACTAGGACGGCTCGCCCAAGCATGTGGAACCGCGCTGAAGCGAGTAGGTGTCAGTGTGTAACTCCACCCAAATACCTTCCTCTTCCGTTGTTGCATTAACGTGTCCCACTCGACGGTGTTGACCCCTGCTTGAACGGATGGGCGTTGTGGTGGAGTCCGCCCAGGCGTTGTCATGCTTTGCTAAACTGGACGGAGTGGGTTTAGGTCCCATTCCTTCCACAGGTTACCACGCATGGGAGTCTTTCTTCTCTTTCCCTTGCCTATTTCCTTATACTGATTGACTAGCGTTTGCTTGTGGAAAAGTTCTCCCAATTGATCCTCTTGAGAAAACGAGTGGGGGCTGGTGTTGGGTTTCATTTGTGAACCCCCTCCATCCGCTGTTGCATTGCCATACCCTGCCTAGGCGGTATCGGACCTCGCCTGAGCGAGACAACGATGTCATCGAATCCGCCCAGGCGCTGGTGTGTCACACTGAACCGAATGGATCGGTTCCAGTCCTAATTCCTCTGCTGCTTGCCATGTGCGTGTGAATGCTCTTCTATTTCTCTTGTCTTTTTCTTCCTTCTATGCCAAGTGACCCGTGGCTGCTTTTGTGAAAAATTTCCTCATTATTTTGGAATTATTATTTGTTAAAAATTAGGGTGTTACAGAAAGTACCCTTAGATTCCGAGTGGAATGACCGTGGGAATCATTTCCCGAGTGGTCGACATTTGTATTCTGAAAGAATGATGTTGTGGAGTGTGATGTAAACTTCCGAATAAAGGTTGTACATGTAGGGGTTAATCCGAATGAATCGAGAGTAAAGACTTTTCCGAGTGAACCAGACTCTGAATCCGAGTGAGGGAATACCGAGTGGAGTTGCTCGCCTCAGCGACTAAGTGTTCGCTCCAGCAAGTGAGAGCGAAAGGAAGGTCCCTAATTGGTTTCGCTTAAGCTATACGTACTCCGCCCAAGCGTGTTGAGTCGTCTCGCTCAAGCGATGTTGAACCCCGCCTGAGCAAGTGGGCGCTGTTGGGTTCGCTCGTGTTCTGCATCTTCCGCTGTCTACCATGTGATTGACTTACTTTCCTTCTTATCTTGATTCTACTCTCCTTAACCTCAACGGCCCATTTTTCCCTTGAACACCCTTTGATTTTTGGAAAAAAAAATTTCCTGGTCTCGGTTTATTCTCGAATTGAACTTATGATGTTTCACCTGTTCCCCCCTTTAAAACTGCCCCAAATAACAGAGCGCATAAAATCCACTGGCAGTGGGAAAAACCCATGGCCAGTGGATCATGTCAGGGGTCTAAACTTGCCAAAATTTGCCAAAAACTAGTGAAATCCATGGCCAGTGCAAAAAACCCACGGCTAGGGGATTTCTCACCACTAAAGTCCATGAAGAGTGGTAAAAACCCACTGACAGTGGATTTTTTTAAGCCTCAAAACCCACATCTAGAGAGGTCCACGGCCAGTGGGAAAAACCCATTGGTAGTGGATTTTTTTTAACTTCACAAAATACCTTTTCTTTACTATTGCAAGGCCCTGGAGTGTTTCTTTGGTTTTTCCTTTCCTTATGTCACTTCCAAAAGCGAATATGGCCTTATTTCTGAGCTTTCAAATGGTTGGACTTTCTTGCATTCATCAAATGCTTCGTCAAATGCTTGTATTCTTGCATTTATGTTCTTAAATCAAGGTTATTCTTGTAAAACTTTAAACACCCGAGTAACATGTGTGGAATGAAGGAAATTATATGGAAAACAAGAGAAAAATGTCACATAACCTAGGAAACCTAATTAAAAACATCACAAAACAATGCAAACTAAACATCTATCACATTACCTTCTCTCTTCCTTACAACCTGTTACTCATTCTACTAAGGTGGTTATTAAGCATTTAGTGTTGATCTATTACTTGATGAAGGACTTATTTGTTGATTTGGATGAATTAATATTTTTTAAAATGGTAAGGGAAAATGACAAGCATGCCCAGCTTCCTTATTGCGCCATTATTACATTGCTTGTAAAGAAAAATGGTGTGAGGTTGCAGGATCATGAACTGACCAAGGTGAAGCCTGAGAAGGCTATGGACCTGACATGGGTGAGGGAGCGTATTGATCATTTCATTGCTCCAAAGACCAGACGTCTAAAGTAGAAAGATAATCAGCCCTCATCCTCACAATCCTCTGCATCAGACTTCTTCCTTATTATGTGTGAATTATAGGTTATTAAGAAGATGCAAGCAGGGATATATGACCTAGTTCTTAGCCATGATGGGATCCTGAGGAAGATGGTTACTGCCATGAATTTGAACCTTAACAAAGAAATAGGGGTTCCTACTGACAAGGACCTTTGGTCAGCGTCAATAGGATTCAGATGATACCATGGAGGATGTAGATGATGAAGCCCAGGCCTAGGAGGATGAACAAGATAATGAGTAGTTATAGGGTTATTTTTAATTTCTATTAGTTACAAATTTCAGTTGTAATGTTTAATTTCTATTGGTGTATTTTGGAACAATTTTAATTTTTTGTTTATAACATTCAGTATTGTAGTTGTTTTGTTCACTTGTATTCTTGCTTTAATTCTTGTTTCTTGTTTTTCAATTTTCATATGTTGTTGCTTATTTCATTTCGATTGTAATTGCGCAATTGGTTTTTTATTTGGCATGAATAAGCATGTTCTCTACACCTCAAGTAAAGCAAATAAAGGGAAGTATCTCTATCCCTTTGCTCTTTTAGAAAACTGAAATAATTTTATGTGTAGGCATCATTAGAAAATGTATAAGGCATGTCCATCTTGAAATGATGAGATCGATTGTTTTGAGGCAACACTTGATAAGAAATGTGCTAGTTTATTAGAAGTGTTTTGTCAGACTTTCCATGATTTTATTATAATTCACTTGTGATTGCCTAGGAAGTTAGCTTGATATTATATCATTGTCTTAAGTTTGGGGATGTGATGCATGATGCTTACTTATGTATTTTGTGAGAATTGGGCTTTAAATTTTCTTGAGAGTGTGCTTGTTGGCAATTATAAGGCAAAACTTACTTCTTTTCTTGCTTATGCATGTTGCAATGTGTTTATGGATATGATGAAGGTCATGTTTCAAATTTTAACTAGAGCCAAATAAGCCTTCCTTGTGTATTTTTATCCAATTGACCCTGAATTTTTTAGCCTGGGCCTTTTTGTTCTGCACTAATACCCTACATTGTAAGCTATGATTTTCCAATAGAAAAACCATGTTTTAACCTTGGTATGTAACATTTTAGGGTGTTTTTCCTTGACTAGTTGCTAGGGACTAGCAATATTAAGTTTGGGGATGAAGAGTGTGCCCCCACACAAAAATAGGCACACTCTGAAAAATGGTACTGGAAAAAAGAAAAGTGTGAAGAAGAAGAATATAAAAAAGAAAGAGGAAAGTCTAAAGGACAAAAGAAAGTTTGAAAAAGAGCAAAGCTCTAAAAAATTTTTGAATAGTTGAAAGAATAAGCATCTTACGTATGCTTAAAGAAGAAAAAAAATATAATATTTATATTATTGTGAAACAAAAGCAATAAGGTCAAGGAAAGGTAAACTTCAATGATGTATGTCTCATATCTTACACTGACTAGAAAAAAAATAGAGCTAGTAGCCCAACCTCATTACAAGCCAAATAAAGTCCTTGCTAATCTATTTGCACTTGTTTATATGTATGATGTTTAGAAAGGTCGCAAGCCTATGTTTATATGCTGCTTTGCAAGTGAGTGTGCATATTTATGAACCATATACACTTTAGTGAGAGTGGCACACTTAACCTGTGAGAATAAAGGCATCATCATCATGACTTCCATTCTTAAAGCTTTGTATTAAGGTTATTGTGGATTAATTGAAAAGGTTATCACTTGTGTGGTGTAGTTAGACTTGTACAGGTTTGGCTTGGTATGGAAGATGAACTCAGTATATTGACTATTTGAGTTTTGCTTGAGGATAAGCAAATTCTTAAGTTTGTGGATGTGATAAGTCTTGAAAAGATTTATGTATTTAGTAATATTTAATCTCGTTTTAGGAGAAACATTAGGTTTATTTAACAGGTTTAATAAGTATTTAAAAGATAATTATCAATTGAATAAAAGGAGTAGTTGTTCATTATTTGAGTAATTATAGGTATAATTAAGCATATAAAGATAGTATCTTAGGAAAGAGTGAATTTTGACTTGATATTTGTTTAAGCATGCTAACATTGCCCTTGAGCGTGCCCACACTGGTTGTACTTATGGTTTTGTAGGATTCCAGGAAGTCAGCGTGCTTACGCTGACTATGAGCATACTTACACTACTTTCAAGGAGAAATCAGAGATTCCAGTGTTCCTACACCCAGTACTTACGCTGAAGAACAAGGGAGTTCAATGTAAGTCAGAAAGTCAGCGTACCTCTGCTGAACCTGAGCGCTCCTACGCACAAGGAAGGATTGGAAGAAACTAGCAACTCAATAAGCCAGCGTGCCTACGCTACCTGCTGAGCATACTGACACCCAGACCTCTGATCCAGTTACACAAGTCAGGAAGCCAGCATGCTAACGCTGGTCCATGAGTGTACTTACGTGCAAGTACTTATTCAGGAGACACTCTTAGGCAATAGACCAGAGTACTAACATTGGTATAGGGAGTGCCTACGCTCGAATACAAGGGAAAGCTCAGTTATTTGAAATTCAGTTGTAAATTAGTTAAGTTTGTTATTTATTTTTTAAGCTATTTAGGAGTTTAATTTCTTTAATTAAGTTGTTGATTATTGTAAAGCTAGAAATAACTCTATGTAGTTAGTTAAAGGACATAATTCATAATACCAATTCATTCTTCAGATTCACTTCTCTTTCTAAACTTTTCTTCTCTCTAATTTCTCTACAATTCACCATGTATCTTCACTCTCTATTCATCTCTTCTCCCTCCATGGATTGCTAAATCCATAAGGTTGAGAATAACTGAAGCTTCAATGGAGGCTTGATTCTGTGATTGAAGCATTCACTAGATTGAGGCATGAAGAACACAACTAAGAGTGGTTTCTCTATTGAATTGGAAGATTCAGATCTATCTTAAAGTTCTCGCTAGAGAGGAATCATGGTTAAGGACTTAGGTAATCTCCTTGCAAACTAATTAATTCAGGCCTACGGTTTAGGTGAATAATTAGGGTTCATCCTCTGAATTTTGCATTAGGTTTCAATGTACATTTTCACCTAACAGATTGAGGTTTATTTGCATTGAGATTAGCATTAATCACCTCAAGAATTAGGGATTAGTAATCTGTGAAGTTGTTCATGCTTTGATTTAGGGAATTTCTCTTCATTCATTAAGTTTTGTTGACATTGATAAATAAAGTCATTCCTGACCTATTCTTACTTCAAAGTTTCACTTCTTTAATCATTTGTTTTTGATTTTACAACTACACTACAAAAGCATAAAAATACTAAAACAGAAACTTAAAGAATTTTTCATGAAATGTTTACACATTCAGTTTGGTTCAGCTAGTATCAGTCGTTGGTTTTAATAATTGCCTTAATCCTTGTGGGACAATCAAACATATTTAATTTTAACAACTGGTGCGCTTACCATAAATTCCGTCACCTTAATGAGAATGCATCAATACACCAACAATCTCCTACTTGCACTAGGGCCAATCAGACATTTGCCTAATGCCTAATGATCTAGTGTGTCCCTCATATTTTTGTTGTGCAAGAGGTTTTGCGAGTGAGTCAGCAATATTCTCATCAGTATGCACCTTACATATCTTTACATCTCCTCGGTTAAGGATCTCTCAAACGAGATGAAAAAACCTAAGTATATGCTTTGATCGTTAATGTGATCTAGGTTCCTTAGGTTGTGCAATTGCTCCACTATTGTCACAGTAGAGACTTATAGGGTCCATAATGCTAGGAACAATCCCAAGTTCTGTTATGAACTTCTTGTTCCATATACCTTTTTTGCAGCATTTAAGGCAGCAATATACTCAGACTTTGTAGTAGAATCAATAACTGTCTCTTGCTTTGAACTCTTCCAGCTCACATTGCCACCATTTAGACAAAACACGTTCCCAGATTGCGATCTTGAGTCATCCTTATCAGTTTTTTGTAAGTACTTTAGGATATTCTTGACAACAGTCCAGTGACTTTCACCGGGATCAGACTGGTATCTGCTCATCATGCTTAAAGCGTACGAGACATCTAGTTGGGTACATATCATGGCATACATGATTGATCCAATAGATGATGCATATGGAATCTTATTCATCTATTCTCTCTTCTTTAGTGGATGGAGATTGAGCTTTTGATAAGCCTATGCCATGAGCCATAGGCAAGGTTCCTTTCTTGGAATCCTGCATGTTAAACCTTTTTAATACTTTGTCTATGTATGTATTTTGACTTAGGCCAAGAAGTTTTCTTAATCTATCTCTATAGATCTTAATTCCCAACACATAAGTTACTTTACCTAAGTCTTTCATAGAAAAACAGCTTCCCAACCAAGTCTTCACAGACTAAAGGGTAGGAACATCATTTCCAATAAGTAGTATATCATCAACATACAGGACAAGAAAAATAATTACGTAATCATAAACCTTCTTGTACACACAAGGTTCATCCTCATTTTTAGTAAAGCCAAATTATTTAACAGCTTCATCAAAACAAATATTCCAGCTTCTGGAAGCTTGCTTAAGTCCATATATGGAATGTTGTAGTTTGCACATCTTCCTGGATGCTTCAGGCTTAACAAAGCCTTTGGGTTGTATCATGTACACTTCCTCAAGAAGATTTCCATTCAGGAATGCAGTCTTGACATCCATTTTCCATATCTCATAATCATGGTATGCAATAATAGCAAGCAGAATCTGAACAGACTTTAGCATAGCAACTTAGGAAAAAGTTTGATCATAGTCTACAGGATGTATTTGCTTGAAACCTTTAACCCCTAAGCTTGCTTTAAAGGTACTTATATTACCATCCATGTCAGTTTTCTTTTTAAAAATGCACTTGAACCCTATAGGTTTTACCCCTTCAGGTGCATCAACCAAGTTCAAAACTTGATTAGTGTACATAGAGTCTATTTTAGATTCCATCGCTTCTAGTCATTTCTCAAATTCTAGACTTACAATGACCTCTTCATAAGATGTTGGCTTATTTTGATCAATTAGAAATACGTCTCCTTCCTAAGTTATAAGAAATCCATATCTTTCAGTTGTTGACGTACTCTACCTTATCTACGCACGTCTTGTGCTACAAGAGCTGGTTTTATCACAACATTTTGTGGGTCTTGCTCCATTTCCACCATTGGCTCTTCAATGCCTTGTGAGTCTTGAATTTCTTCAAGTTTTACTTTCCTCCCACTGATTCTTTTAGATATGAATTCTTTTTCTAAGAATACAGCATTCCAAGTAACAAACACTTTGCCCTCAGTTGGATTAAAAAATAATAACCCTTAGTTTCTTTTGGGTATCCCACAAAAAGACATTTATCTGACTTGGGCCTGAGTTTATCAGAATTTTGATGCTTAACTTAAGCTCACAGCCCCAAATCTTAAGAAAAGAAATACTAGGTCGTTTCCCAGTCCATATCTCATATGGTGTCTTTGTGACAGTCTTTGATGGAACACAATTAAGTGTTAAAGTTGTTGTCAACAAAGCATGTCCCTAGAAGGAGTTAGAGAGGTCAGTTTGACTCATCATTGATCAAACTATGTCCAACAAGGTTCTATTCCTCTGCTCAGAAACCTCATTCCATTTTGGTGTTCGAGGGAGAGTAAGTTGAGATATAATCCCACACTCTTTAAGACATTCATCAAACTCTAGGCTCAAATATTCACCACTTCTATCGGATTGAAGTGCTTTAAATGTCTTGCCAAGTTGGTTCTCTACTTCATGCTTAAAATCCTTGAACTTTTAAAGGATTCTGATTTATGTTTCATGAGAAACACAAATCTATATCTACTGAAATCTTTAGTAAAAGTGATGAAGTAACTAAAACCTCCCCTAACCATTGTCACTATGGGCCCACATACATCATTATGTATCAAACTAAGAAGATCACTCACGCTTTCAACTTTCCTGGTAAATGGGGTCTTAGTCATCTTCCCCAATAAACAAGATTCGTATGTATCTATTGATTCAAAATCAAAAGATTATAAATATCCATCATGATGGAGTTTAAAAATGCGTTTCTCATTTATATATCCTAGGAAACAATGCCAAAGATAAGTTAGGTTTAAATCATTTATTTTAACCCTTTTAGTATTAACGTTATAGATAGGGGTTTTGAGATCTAGAACATAAAGTCCATTATTTAAATTTAAATAATAATAAAACATTTCATTTAAATAAACAGAACAACTATTATTCTTTATTATAAAACATTATCAAGACAAGACGCAAAAATAATGTTTCTCCTTATTGCGGAAACAAAATGACAATTGTTCAATTCAAGGACTAACCCTAAGGGCAAGGATAAAAAATAAGTCCCTACTGCTAATGTAGTAACTCTTGCTCCATTTCCAACGCATAGGTCTACCTCGCCTTCATCAACTGCCTACTACTTCTTAGATCCTACACATTAAGACAAATGTGAGATCCACACCCAATATCTAATACCCATGATGTTGAAGTTGACATGTTAATTTCTATAACAAAAATACCTGAAGTGGAAATCTCACATCCCTTCTTCTTAAGCTCTTCTAGGTACTTTGGACAGTTTCTCTTCCAGTGTCCCTTTTGTCCATAATGGTGACATTTACCTTCCTTAGCCATCCCGCCCACAGGTTTTAAGGTTGATGTACTCAGCTTATCCTTTCCTTTCCAAATTTTCTTGCCATTTCCTGTAACAGCCTTTCCTTTACCTTTATACATGCCTTTTCCTTTACCTTGGCCATAATTGACCATCATTATGGCCTTGCCCTTTCCTTTAGAAATATTGGGCTTAGCAGTCCTCAACATGTTGAGTAGCTCTGACAATGTTGTGTCCAATACATTCATGTTATAATTCATGATGACTGGCTTAAAACTGTTAGGTAATGGTTTCAAAATGAGTTCGGTAGCTAACTTCTGAGGAATGGGGAATCCTAGCCTAGCTAGATTCTCCAAGTACCTAATCATTTTGAGCACATGAGGTCCTACAGAACCTCCCTCTTCAAGTCTACAACTAAACAGGGCTGAGGAAACTTCATATCTTTCTTGGTCATCTTGACCTTGATATAACTTCCTTAAGTTTTCGATCAGATTGAAAGCCTCTATATGCTTATGTTGCTTCTGAAGATCAGGAGACATGGTAGCCAACATAAGGCATTGGACATCTAAAGCATCATCCTGATGCTTCTTATAAGAATCCTTGTTAGCTCTAGAGGTGTTTGCAGTGGGTGGTTCTGGAACTAGACTTTCCAAGACATACTGCTTTTTCTCTTATTTGAGGATAATCTTCAAGTTTCTATACCAATCAAGGAAGTTAGACCCAGATAATTTTTCCTTGTCTAGGATTGATCATAACGAAAGGTTCAAAGGTGTGTTTGACGTCATGGTTATCTAAAACAGAAAATATGTAGTAAGTATCATTTTCAACACATTTAAATTATAGTCATTTAAGTTAAATATGTCTTCCACTATTTAGATTCAAAACAAAATATCCTCTACAAGTCAGAAAATCCCTTTGGAAGATTTTCTAGTGGGCCAAGATCCATATTTTGCCAAGTGTTATTTAGGTAGGAAACTTTTTTCTAATTGTATCTTTATACAACTCATAGTCATTGGGTTAAGTAACCATTACTGATTATTGTTGAGGCTTTTGTAAAGGCCTTCTATTGGTAAGTGCAATAATCATTTGTAGTTTTTAAATTTAGATATCGTTCCCACAAGGATTGAATATTCAGTAGTCATAGTAATTCTTTATTTACTATGGTAAAAATCTCTAATCTTAAAAGAATAATTTATACACAATTTATACAATATTTATAGAATTTAATGGTTGATTTGTTCATGTGGTAAAAAGATGGTAAATATAAAATCTATCTAAAAAGTTGAGATGTAATTTAGAATAGCTCAGATACTTCAGATAAAAATATAGATTGACAAATTATGTTGGAATTTAGATCCCTAATCTAGAATAAAATGAAGAAACTCAAGACATGCATATTGAATCATCAAGTTCATGTCATTACAGCTTAAAATTAATATAACTGTTCCCTCGTGATATAAATTCTAAGCAGTCACTGTAAAGTCTGATATATTAGAAGCTTTCTTAGTAAAAACTTGCATTAAGTCCTGGCCTTATAGCAACAATAATCACCAATTCCATCCCTAGTAACTGGCATATTAAGGGTATTTCAACTTTTACTTTCGTTAAAACAGGTTTCAATACGGCATGAATAATCATTCTCCCGTTTGACATTCACACTAATAAAATAAGTTTCAATACGCATGAAAATCATTCTCCCATTTTATGTTCACACTAATAAAAGATTGAAATACTAACATGTACTTGAATCATAAATATGCAGAGGTCGAATTCACAACATCATACTCAATAGATTAGTTCACCAATTCCAACATAAACAAATTAGTTACATATGGTAAAAGTAAACACAACACTTAAAGAGGTTGACATTATGAAAGCGTGGAAATGCTTCACGATACAAACGATCACAACACTGCACAACACTCTCAAGTATCTAGAAACTACTCTAGACTACAAACTCACAAAAGAACACTCAAACCCGATTGAAAAGAGAGAAAAAAAGCTACTGGATGTAGAATGGGATGAGATAGGATTCTTAGAGGTGATGGAAGAAGGCCTATTTATAGGGCTGAGGAAGGGCTAACAACGTATCTTCACAGACCAAGAACTACGAGATCGCCCCTTTCATTCTGGGGTGATGGTGCGATCGTACTATTCAAGCCTTTTTTTTCATGCTTTTCCCAGGGGTCTAGAGAAAATTACAATCAATAAGATTTTCCTAATCCTTCCTTCCTGAAAGGAAGAACGTGAAATTCTTTTTTTTCCACTCCATTAAATGCATGATTAAGTGGCCATGATTAAAAATAATTTAATCAAATAATGCTCAAACATGTCCCCTCTTTTGGCTTGGTAGTTAGCTGAAATGGAGTGGCCAAAATATGGGTCAAAATATGGCTTGGCAGTTAACAAATCAAGCATAATTTAAGGCTTACCTCACAAGTGTTTATCTCTGTACAAAGGTAATCTGTCAGCTTAATTGATCATAAAATCAAACCAATTTAGTTTTAATTTTCATCGAATCAATGGGTATTAATACAGAGTCAAACAAGAGTCACAAGGTCTTTTAATAGGGTTGTAATCATGCTTGGCTACAAGAATTTATGGTTTTTCTTGAAAGCAAAAACCCAAAATCATAAAAGAGTATTTCATAATTTTTAGGCTTTTTATTGGCCGAAATCTCATTTTCCTTCTTGGTAAATACCCCCAACTTAATCCTTTTCATTATTTATTTTTCTTGTTATGCATATATATTTATCTTTTTCTTTTTCATTTTTATTTTTCATATACATGCATTATGATAATCTTGAAGAGAACTAAGTTATAATTTTTACTCCCTTTTTATGTAAGAACCTCAAACTTGTTCAAAGATGTTCTTTTATTCAATCAAGTAAAGGGAATGGTTAAAATTTATTTACGGATTTAGGGATGCCAAAGAAATTATTTTGAAGGCTCAATGTTGGCAATCAAAGGGTAAATATGATTTTACCATGGCAAGCTTCTTGGCCTTAGCTTTGTGTTTACCAAAAAATGTTTATTGATCATGCTCTTGGATCCTCTGTACAATAACACAAATCAAAGAATTGAGAAAAATTAATTTGAATGAAATTATTTCAAAACCCTCAAGTGTTTAAAGATCTCTCAGCTCACCAGTTTTTTGAAATTAGCTTGATAGTTAATAAAATCATTGTAATTAATTTTATCAAAATTCCTAAATTACAAAAAGAATCGATAATTGATTTTAGAAATGGTTTTATTGTGTAAAAACCTTAAGTGTATAAATTTCTTTATTTTCAAAAATTTGATAATACTTATTTTTTTTTTATTTTTTAGAAAATATGCAAAAATAAAAAAAATACCACACAAAATAAAAACAAACCACAATATAATCAAATATCAAACATACTAAACTAAATACTAAACTGAAATCAAAGTGCTAATAGTAATGAAAAATGCATAAAAAATAGAGATGGCTCTCAATCCTCATCCTTCATCTCATCATCCTCCTCCTCCTCATCCGCATCACCCTTGGTGTCATCATGAGCTCTAGAAGGTCCACCTGCCTCAGGGTATATGGGTTGGTCACCAGGCCAAGCTACATGAGCGACAAAGTCGGCTAGTGTCATAAATAATGCCCCCTCTCCCTGTAACCTGTACTGATAAAATGAATCATGTAAGTGTACATAGGCGCGATAAGAAGCAGCCATCATCTGCATCATATGCTGATGCTCTACACTTATCCTAGCGAATCCCTCAGTAATGGCATCAACAGATGGTGGCTGAGTTGGTGGTCTCCTTCATCTCTGTCTAGGCTAAGCCTCCTGCTCAAGAGGTGGAAGCTCACACTGATGAACAAAATAATCCTTGTTCACTGAAACCTTGGGGACTCTCCCCAAAGAGCTAGTGAACTCTAGTGATGGCACCTGCACCCCCTGCCTCCTCAATAAGGCAAAAATAATCAAAGGAAAGGGTACAGGGTGATTCACCTTATACCCAAGGGTATAAAGGTGAATCTTCTCGGAGATGAAAGCAGCAATGTCAATAGTGCATCCCTGAAGGATGGAGTAGAGAAGGCAGCATTTGTCAACTGGAAGAGTAGAAAGGTGGGTGACGAGGGTAATGTTGTAGAGCATCAGATACATCCACACCTGAGCTAAAGGGGTCATCTAGGTTTTAAGGAGGTTTGATGGAGATCTACTAACCTTACTAAGGTTAAAGAAGATTCCATCCTTGCTCAAGAAATAAGCAACCTAATCTAGAAAGTATCCTAGATCACCATCCTTAGTAGCAATCTTGTTTTTGTTTTCCATCCAGAAACAAGTATTGCCCTCGGGAGTAGGCTCCCAGGGATTACCTAGTAGGGTACTAATAGTGTCTCTATCATATGTAATGTGTCGACCCCTCACCCAACTCGTCCTCTGATGACTGATATTTGGCTTGTCCTAAAGGCGTTAGCGTAAAACTCCATTACCAATATGGGATCCCCCTAAGTAGGTAAGGAAAATAGGGGTCCCCACCTCCTCCTCTGTATCTCATCCTGAAGCTTAGGATAATCTCCACCACCTAAATCAAGGACCCTTTCCCAAATTAGAGTCTGGCCCTTGATCTGATGAAATCTCGCCCACTTAACGTCAATCCTAAATCTGGTGAGATCTCGTAGTCCAAGTTGCTCCTTAGTCTGAAGATCATGATCCTCAGAAGTGGTATCAGTATCAGTGGTCCTTCTTTATCTTTTGGGACCAGTGGTGGGAAAAGATTTCTTTGATGCCATCTGTAAAAAGAAAATTTATTTAAATAAAACATCAAAATAAATTACTCAATATACACACAACAACATGCATCATAGAATATTTTTGGTTTTTAAGTTCAAGTAAAATAAAACATACATGTTTTCAATTTTTATATATCTAACAAAACAAAATAATCCATGCACTTATACTAAAAAATTAAACAACAAAAAATTCACATGCATATCTCTATATATATTATTTTTTTGGATTTGTTTTTTAAAAAACAGTAAAATTCACACATCATACAAAGATAAAATTCACACAAAACAAAATTAAGCAAAATTTTATTTTTAAGAAAGAAAATAAAGTTCGCACAACACATTTTTTTTATTTTCAGAAATTTTCAAACAAAAAAATTATTTTATATTTTTATTACAAGAAAATATAACAAACAATACAAACTAAGAAGTATTATTAATTTAAAAAGAAAAGATAAACAAACAAACAAATTTCACATATAATAAAATGTTTTTTACAGCAAATAAAAAGAAATAATTTTTAATTTTGTCAAAATTTTTTAAAAATAAACATAAAATTAAAACAAAAAAATTAAGAAAGACAAAAACAGAGGCCTGGCGCTACTTGTGGGTGGGACGCTACGCGTCAGCCTTGTTCTGCCCACGCTACGTGTAACATCCCAAATTTTAAAATAGAGAATAAATTAAGGACATAAATATTGAATAATTGAATGTGAATTATTTAATGCCCCAAAATATCAGAAATAATTAAATTAAGATTTTTTGGGAGTTGTTAGTAACTTATCTGGACCGAATAAGCCAAAAACTAACCTGGATAAAATATGGTGTCAGACCAAGTATCTCTGATTGAGATGTTGTTGGTCAGGGCTGTAGATAATATTACTAGGAATCCGAATATGTATTCGAAATAATTTTTAGATAAAGTATTGGGCGCAAACAGAGAGCCTGTTTATTGGAAAACGGAAGAGTTTAGTGATGGGCTTAAAACTTAAACAAAAACCTCACCTCTTTCACTCTCAATTCTCATGACTCTTACTCTCCCTTATGCAAACTCACTTCTTCTTCTTTCTATCACCTTCCTACTCATCTTCTTCACTCTTCTCTCCCTTATACACCTAAGAAAAAGCTTGGTGCCCTCTTCCTCCTTCACTTTCATTTTCAAGAAGCAGGGAGAAGACAATGGATACTTGCTCCCATTCTCCTCTCGATTTTCGTCACAACCTCTCTCCCTCTTGATTCTTATTTTGTTTTTGGAGCAAGGTAAGTTTCTTGCCTTTTCTTGTGTTTTGAACCTAGAAAATGGGTAGTTATGATTTGGGAGAGTAACTAAGGTAAGTGGGTATTGAATAGAAGCTTTAAATAAGGAAAACCAAAGGTGGGGTGAAATAAATGAAGTCATTTATGAGCAGTAAATGGGGTGCACGAAAATAGGGTTGAAGGATAAGGAATATTGAAGCGCATTTATGAAATGGTTAAGTTTTAATAAAACCCTAACTTATGAAATTAGGGGAAATATGTAAGGTGAATGTGAAAGGCATTAATTGATGATGAGAATGTTACTAATGATGAGGTATTACCATAAATGATGATTGGTATAGTGGTTGGAAGCCATAAATGAAAAACCCACTTAAGAAGTTGGGTGTGAAAATGGCATATGTGGGTAAGTTGACTACTTAAGTTGTAGCTCTTGATAATAATGGATTTTGATTAAAGGGAAAGAATTCCCGAAGCCTAATTAGGCAAATGAATGAAGCTTGTAAATGAATTACCACATGATGAAGAGTCATGCATATATAGAAGTATATATATTAAGAATGATGCTTGAATTGATGATTAATGTGGTCCTACAATTGATTAATGTAGGATTTGACCATACCTGTGAGGCGGGATCATCAAACCCGAAGGTCTAGTTCTCTTGAGGTAGGAGAGGGGTGTATTTTCTAAATGTATGATGCCTTGTATGTTGATAATGTATGTATTGATGCCAAGTTGCATGTTTTCCTTGAATGGTGTAACATCCCAAATTTTAAAATAGAGAATAAAATAAGAAAATAAATATTGAATAATTGAATATGAACAAATTAACGTCCCGAAATATTAGAAATAATTTAATTGAGATTTTCAGAGACTATTAGTGAATTATTAAGACCGGATAAGCAGAAAACTAACCCAGATAAAATATGGGTGTCGGACCAAGTATCTCTGATTGAGATGCCGTTGGTCAGGGCTGTAGATAATATTATTGGGAATCCGAATATGTATTCAGAATAATTTTTAGAATAAGTATGAAGCCCGAACAGAGAGCCTGTTTATTTAAAAATGGAAGAGTTTAATGAAAGATTAAATATTTAAAAATAAAAGCCTCACTCTTTTCACTCTCATTCTCGTAACCCTCTCTTTTTCCCTTATGCAAACACACTTCTTCTCTTCTATCATCCTCTTCATCTATTTTTCCTCTCTAACCCTAAGCCAAGGTGTTACCCTCCTTTCTCCCTTTCATTTTCGTTTCATGAAGACTTAGAGAAGGCTTGGAGCTTGAAGTTCTTCTCTCTTCTTCTCCTTAATTTCGTGTGGTCCTCTTGTCTTTTGAGAATTCCTCCATTACTTTACTTGAGGTAAGATTTTAGCCATTTTTCAAGAATAGGAACCTTTAGTTATGTGTCCTTAAGGTTAAGAGGGAATTAAATGTATGTAGGTTGTTAGGAGAAGCTTTAAATGTGGAAACCCTAAGGTGGGTGTCATAAATACAAGCTTAAATGGTATTAATGAGGTAGATGCATTTATTGTTGGAAGGTGATGAGAATGTATGATTATTTTTGAGTGTTGATGGGTTTGGTGAAACCCTAACCTTATAAATTGGGGGAATATGATGTGTGGGTAGATGGCATTAATTAATTGTGAGAATGTCATTAATGTTAGAGTATAATCATAAATGATGATTGGAGATGGTGGTTGGAAACCATAAATGAAAACCTCCTTAGAATGAGTTAAATGTAAAGTTCGTGAATGGGGTACCCTAATTAATTAAGTTGTTATTTTGATGAAAATGAATGGTGATTTAAGGGAAGGAATTCCCAAAGCCTAATAAGGTAAATGGATAAAACCTATAAATAGCTTCTACATGATGAGAATCATGTGTACATATGTATGTACATGTATATTAAAATAGAGTTTGAATGAATAATTAATGTGGCCTATAATTTATTGGTGTAGGGCTTGATTAATACTTATGAGGTGGGAACATCAAACCTGGAAGTTTACTTCTCTTGAGGTAGGAGAGGGGTGTATTTTCTAAATGTATGAGAACTTGTATGATGATAATGTATGTATTGATGTAATGTGGCATGTTTCCTTGAATAGATGTAGTATTATGTGTATGTGATGAGAAATTGAGTTAGATTCTTATAATGAATGATTGTGGATAAGACCTTATTGAGGTTAAGATTGGTATAATGTGTGGCTTGATGAATATTTGGAATCCTTGACTTAATAATTCTTGAATATTATGATCGGAATATATACATATGTTTGAATATGTGGAATTAACATGGTAATTTAGTTGGAGTATACCCTAGATGAGAGGGTGAGATAACCTATAGGAGGTTGAGGCATGCATGAGCATTGTTGCATACATAGCATGGCTTGCATATCATGATGATGTTGAAAAGTGGTTGCGATCACTTGATGTTAGAATATAAAGGGCTTGTGAGTTCCTGTGATTATTGGACCGGTGGTTGTGATCACCTGGTATTTGAAATGAAAGGCCCTGCAGGACCATTGAGATTGTATGCCCGTGGTTGCGATCATGAGGTGGGAGTACCCCTTGCGAGGTGGGAAACCATTATGAATTATTGAACGTGGTTACAATCACAAGAAAGCACCTTGCGAGGCTGCTAGAGGGAGTACCCCTTGCGAGGCGGGAAACCAATTTAAATGGATGAATGATTATGGTGGTTGCGATCACCTGAGGAAATGTAAACGGATCCATGCATATGCATCTTAAACACCAGCATGTGCATTAGCCATAGAAGTATGGCATAGAGTGGTATCCTATTGAGGAGATTGTGTGAGGAGTAGGTGGAACTTCCTTTTTAATTACTAACTGTAATTGTGTTAATGATTGGTATGACCTTGTGAATTTTGATGGATACATGTGTTTAATGAATTTGACGAATGATTATTTTGTGCTAAGTGAACTTCTCGTGGGAAAATGTTTAATATTGCATTCATGTGTATATATTATCATAATTATTAGATTCTCATCATTGAGAAAGTATACTCATTCTCCATGTGGTATATCTTTTTAGCTCCTGTGTTGTAGGGCTTGCCTATAGAGCTATTATATGGAGAAGAGGTGTGAAGGAAGCCTATTTTGGGTAAAGAATGCCTTGGCCGACAATTGTTTTGGGTTTATGGGTTCTACTTGAACTTTTGTAATGTATATAGTGATAATGAATGTTTTGTATAGCCAAGGATTAGTATCGACATTAGTAGGGATGATGAATAGACAATGTTGATTATAGAAGGTCATGTAGGAAAATGAGAGCCCAGAGTTTATGGCTTATTTTCATTAATGACCTTGGCCTTATTCGGATAATGAAAATGAAGCTTGATGTAGTTAAAACTTATGGAGGAATGATAGTTTACATGAAATATTGCATTTTATAGATCATGCTGACTAGTAAGTTAGATTGAAATGTAATTCATGAATTGGAAGGTAAATTTATGAGTAAGATAGATTGGAACAAGTTTTAAATGCTGAATATGATGAATGGGATATGATGAATTTAAGTGGAATACATTAAATTGAGTTTTGGTAAGTGGTGTTTTTGATTCCTTCATTTCCTACGTTTTTACTGATAATCTCGCTCAAGCGAGATGGGTTCTTGCTCAAGCGAGAATCCCCCCTGCATGACATTTGGCTACTGGCCAAATCTCGCTTAGGTGAGAGAGTGTCTCGCTTAAGCGAGACTGCCCTAGCATCAGCGTTTGGCTACTGGAGGAAAATCGCCAGGCGAGTTGGATCTCGCTCGAGCGAGAGAGAGGGGATTCGCCACTGGTCAAATTTATCTTGAGTGAAAGGCTTTTGGAGGTGGCATTCTGATAGCCTATTGCAAGCGCACGGGGTATCGTAGTAATAAAATTATCGTCCCACAGAGACTGTTCCCAATTACCGGTTTATAGCATTTTGATTATCTAGACAAATTATTTGTTGGTTCAGAAATTTATAACACAAAGAACTAAATGACATAAACAGAGAACACTAAGCAACGACAATAAAAGGATTGACTTGGAAACGATGGAGATTAATTTCTTGGGAGGTAAAGGTTCACATAAATGTGGGTGCTAATATTTAATGCAATTCAATTTCTAGATCATTAAATCATGTTTCTTAAGGCGAGTTTTCCTAAATTGATTAATGACTTTCTCTCAAAACCTCACTAACATGCGTAATTATTAAAGGACCACGTTCAATTCACTAATTAGGTCCTTTAAGCTTTATGAAAACTCAGATATCCCTCAAAGAGTTTCGTTCACTTTCGTAACCCGAATCCCTAGGTTAGATTTTGGTAATTCAAACTATACGCCAATCTTTCGATTACCCATACCGTTTACAATCATCCATACTTATCTCTAAGCTTAATGGAAGCATTAAGAACTCACAAAATCGAATAAGAACACAATTCAATAATCAAGAACGAAGAACATTACATATGGGTTCACATAAATGCTACACCTTAATTCCCAAGAGAAATGTTTAATGTGCCATGGAAACAACTATCACAATACCACAATACGAGGAATTCAAACCAAACATAAAAGGAAAATCAAAAGATGAAGAGGGATTAAGAAAATACAAGAAGAAGTTCTCACTAAATCTCCCAAAATCTTTATCCCAAATCTGCAGAATTTGATCTCCTTTGACATTTTGGCGTTGATCCCCTTCGAAAATCCTTGGCAAAGCTCTCTCTTTTTCTTCAAAAAAATGTCCCTCAATGTCTCTGTGTTTTTTCCCTCTCAAAAACCACCTCTTTTATTCAGAAAACTGCTCCAAAAATTAAGCCAAGTGCGGAACGTGCAAAAACCCACTGGCAGTGGGAAAAACCCACTGGTAGTGGGTTTTTCTAGAGTCCAAAAAAACCAATTTTTCCTTCTCCGGGCAGAAAGATCCACGGCCAATGGAAAAAATCCACTGGCAGTGGGTTTCCAACAGCAAGACCCACGGCCAGTGGGAACAGTGGGTTTTTTTTATGCACAATATCACAAACACCAGAGAGGTCCACGGGCAGTGGGAAAAACCCACTGGCAGTGGATTTTTCTAAACCTTTTCTTTTACTATTTCAAGGCCCTGAAGTGTTTCTTTGGTTTTTCCTTCTTTTATGCTACTTCTAAGAGCGAATCCTTTCTTCTTTTTCAGCTTTCAAGTGGTTGGACTATCTTGCATTCATCACATGCTTCGTCAAATGCATTGCATTCTTGCATTTATGCACCTAAATCAAGGTTATTCCTACAAAACTTCAAACACCCAAGTGACATATGCGGAATAAAGGAAATCATACGGGAAACAAGAGGAAAATGACACAGATTACCTAGAAATCCTAAGTAGAAACATCACAAAACAATGCAAATTAAATACCTATCACATTCGCTCAAGCGAGTGAGCGTTGGGTAGACTCTGGACGATTTTCGCCTGTGCTCGCTTGCTTCACCCAAGCGACTTCTGAGCTCGCTCAAGCGAGTCGGCCCTTGATCCTTATTAGTCCTCAAATTTTCAATAAAAGCTTTAATAAAAATTTCATAAAAATTATAAAAATTAGTTTAATTTGTTAGAAAATTAGGATTTAAATTCAATAAATGGATGTTGTTGGAAATAATCTGCCCTTGATCAATTTTTTCTAAGTTTTGCAGTGAAAAAGTTAAGAAATCAAGAGAAAATTACATTGGAGGAGCTGACGCGTAGCCTCATCCCACGCGTAGCATCAACAGCTATTTTTGATGATGACGCTACGCATCACAGCCACGCGTAGCGTCAGTGCTGCGTGGTCTCCACCTCCACTTTGGCCAACCACTCTACTTGGACCCAATAATGGGCACTCCACTCAGCACTAATGGGCATCCCACTCAGCATGAAAGGCCAAAACTCGGTGGAAACATGTTCATGTGGCCAGGCATGATCAAATTTAATAATTTGAAGTGACCATTATCAAGTGTTTAATGGAGGCTGAGTCAGGGGTGTGACGCGTAGCGTCAGCACCCTTGCTCAGCCCTATAAATAGGGCTATCCAACACCATTCTACACATCCCATAGCATCCCATTCTCTTTTTTTCCCTCTTTGTGCTCGACTTTGAGTACTTCTTTTATGAGTTGTAGTTCTAGAATAGTTTTCTAGATACTTGAGTGTGTTTTGGTGTATTGTGATCGTTGTATTGTGAAGTTCCCATCCTCTTCATAATGTCAAACTCTGTAAGTGTTGTTTGTACTTTTACCATGTGTAACTAATTTGTTTACGTTGGAATTGGTGAACTAATCTATTGAGTATAATGTTGTGAATTCGACCTCTGCATGTTTATGATTCAAGTCCATGTTAGTATTTCAACCTTTTATTAATATGAACGTCAAACGGGAGAATGATTTTCATGTGTATTGAAACTTGTTTTATTAGTATGAATGTCAAACGGGAGAATGATTATTCATGCCGTATTGAAACTTGTTTTCACGAAAGTAAAAGTTGGAATACCCTTGGTATCTCAATTCTATAGGGGTTATTAACCATTGTTGCCATAAGGCCAGTTCTTAAAGCAAGTTTTTACTGAGAAAGCTCACGAGGGATCGGACTTTACGGTGAATTCTAAGAATTTACATCACGAGGGATTGGTTATAATGATTTTAAGCTGCAATGACATGAAGCTTGATGATTAAATATGCATGTCTTGAGTTCCTCATTGTTATTCTAGATTAGGGATCCAATTTCCAACATAATTTGCTTATCAGTGTTTATCTCAAGTATCTTACCTATTTTAGATTACAACTCAACTTTTTAGATAGATTTTATTTTCTTTTTATCTTATGAACCACTCAATCATGCTATCCTGTGAATATTGTATAAATTGTATATAAATCATTCTTTTGTCTATAACTTTCTTCACATTTATCATAGTAAATAGAAAATTACTGTTGATATTGGACTTTCAATCCCAGTGGAACGATATCTAAATTTTGAAAACTACAAACGATTGGTGCGCTTGCCAATTAACAACCCGGTGGTGGAAACGAACTGTTGAGACGCTATCGCTGGGTTAACAAGTTTTCTGGCGCCGTCGTCGGGGATTGAATTGTTTTAGTAAAATAGTAAATTTTTAATTACCGTGGTAAATATTTTTTTTACCTTAGTTAAATTTTTTTTTATTTTTACTTATTGTTACACTAACTTTCTTTGTCTAGTTTGTGTATGGAAACTCGATCTACCGCAGGTAAAATTTATTTTGATCCCGAAATAGAAAAGTTTGTAAAGAAAATCAAGTCTTTGAAATCTAAAACACAAACTAAATCTTCTTCTACCTCTAAAAATTTTGAAAATTCAAATATGGCTGCTGAGAGGAGAACATTGGGACAGTTTGCTGCTATTAATGGTCCACCCCGAGCTTCAGGTATGTTTCAAGGACCTGTTGTACCAGTGGAGATTAAACCTGCTACTTTAAATATTATTCAAAATAATCAATTTGCTGGTTTAAATCATGAAGAACCATATGAACATTTAACTATTTTTTATGAGTTATGCAGCACAATTGGTTTTGAACCCAATCAAGAAGAGTCTGTTTACATGAGACTTTTTCCTTTTTCATTGATTGGTAAAGCAAAAGAATGGTTTAAATCTTGTCCACTGGGTAGTTTTGTAAACTGGTCCGATGTTGAAAGAAAATTTTTGGAAAGATTTTATTCTCCTTCAAAATATTTTGAAGCAATGACAGCCATACACTCTTTTTCTTAAAATAATGATGAATCACTAGGAGAGACATGGGAACGATTCAAGGCACTTTTGAGAAAGTGTCCAAACCACAACCTAAATGATGCCGAAAAGGTAAGAATCGTTTACCATGGTTTATTGCCTTAGTTCAAGATGATGTTAGATGCTTGTGCAGGTGGTTCTTTAATGAACAAAATTGTGGAGGAAGCCATAGAAATATTGGAATCAATGGCTATCAGTGACCGCCAAGCAAAGCATGAAAGAGGTAATGTACAGAGGAAGCCAGGAATGCTCGAATTGGGAGTAAATGATGCGGTGTTGGCTCAGCAAAAATTACTGACCTAACAAATTGAAGTTATGAGCAAGCAATTGGAAAAACTCCAAATTGCTCAAGTAACATCACCATCCCCTGCTCAACTTAAACAGTGTATGCACTGCATGGGAGAACAACCATGTGGTTACTGTGGAAATGAGCAAGAGCAAGCCAATTTTATGAATCATCAAAGAGCACCCTTAGGTAATTTTCCTTTCAATCATGGAAATTCTTTTCCTAACAATTACCTGCAGGGTTGGCAAAATCAGAATATTGGCTGGAGACAGGACACTGGACCTTCCAACAGACCTCTTAACAATCAGTTTAAACAACAACAAACTAACAATGTAAGATTGACAAGGATAGAGGAATCTATTCAACAGTTACTGCAGTTTGTGGAAACAAATAAAGCTGCCCAAAAAGCATCAAACATACAAAAGGGACAGTTTGCAAAAGAAATAGCCGAATTAAAGAGTTCTGGGTTTACTGTAAACACTCAAAACCCAAGGGAACAATGTAATGTTGTTTCTTTTGATGTTGTAAAATTTGATTGTAAAGAAAAGAGTGAGAAAAAGAAAGAAGAAGAAGAAAAAGAAAGTGAAAAAATAGAAAAAAATGAAAAAAATGAAAAAGAAAAAATGTACAAGTAAATATAGAGCAAGAAACAAACTGTATAACCCTGAAAAAATGTAAAGATCCGGGGAGTTTCACCATTCCTGTAACAATTGGAAATATCAACATCAGGAATGCGTTATTAGATTTAGGGGCTAACATCAACTTGATGCCCTTAGAATTAATAAAACGCATTGGTGAATATGAGCTAAAAGAAGCAAAGACAGAATTACAGTCTACGGATCGCTCTGTCAAAAAGGCTTTTGGGATTGTGGAAGATGTACTGGTAAAGGTTGACAAGTACCACTTCAGAGTTGACTTTGTGGTACTGGATATGAAGGAGGATACTGAGATCCCCCCCTGATCCTAGGAAGACCTTTCATGAAGACTGCAAGGATCAGAGTAGATATTGATCAAAGTATGGTTGCAGTCAAGGTTTATGAAGAAGAGGTAAGCTTCAGTGCTCATGAACACCTCAGGACAAGTAATGAAGAAAAAGTTTACCCATCAACCAAACCAAGTATACCTCTTCCCAATCAATTAAATTGTTTTAAATTAACTGATGCCTTGAATGATGAAAGACAGGTAATTAAGCATCAGAGAAGAAGAAGAAGGAAGAAAAAGACAGGTGATTCCTTAACAAAAATTGAGAAACCACCTGATTAATTAAAGGTAACGTCCGGCTGGAGACAGTAAACCTAGCGCTCAATGGGAGGTAACCCATTTTGTTATTTGTTTATTCGAAAAAAATATAAAAAAATAAAAAATAAAATAAAAAAATAAAATTAAAATATAAATATAAAATTTATCTTTTTAATAAATCAATCAAATTTTTGTTAGTAAGTTAATTTATACACTTAAAGTTTTTACACAATGAAACTTAATTTTGTAAAATCAATTATTAGTTTTATAACTTAGGAATTTTGATAAATTTAATTACAATAGGTTTATTAACCATCAAGCAAATTTCGATAACCCGGTGAGCAGAGAGATATCTTTTTATATACTTGAGGGTTTAATCGACATATTTTCAATTCGAATTGATTTTGTTTTAATCTCTGATTTGTGTTGTTGTACAGAAAATTCAGGAAAATGATCAAGGCACATTTTTGGTAAAAAAAAAAAACCTTGGGCCAAACAGCTTACCTTGGTAAAAATTATCTTATCCTTTGCAAGCCAATTTGAGCCTAAAATAAAATTCCTTGGTACCCTTAAAACCAAATCTGTTTTTTTTACCATTCCCTATACTTGATTGATTAAAAGAGAAGTTGAAATAAATGAAAAATATTTTGAATGTTCTCACAAAAATGGGGAGTGAAAATAAGCAACTTGATTCTTTTCAGAAAAAAATAAAGTATGGAAAAGAAAAGTCAAAAATAGTGAAAAGAATCAAGTTGGGGGTATTTATTTTTCATCAACAAAAAAATGAGAGTTTGGGTCAAGAGAAAACCTAAAAAATTATAAAATGCTCTTTTATGATTTCAGGTTTTTGAATTCCAAGAAAAACCATTGATTCTTGTAAGCCAAGCCTCATTGCAACCCATGAAAAGACCTTGTGATTTCTGAACTAATTTTGTATAAATAACCATTGATTAGATGACAAACAAAGTTAAATTCGTTTGATCTTATGATTGATTGAGTGAAACAGGTTACCTATTACATAGAGATAAACACCTGTGAGGTAAACCTGAAATTCTGCTTGATTGTTAATAGAATATTGTAAATAAATTTTATCATTAAACCTTTGTTATACTTGATACCAATTTTTGATTATTACAAAATTAGTTAAATTGTGAAAATTACTTTTTGTTGTAAATTCTCGGACTAACTCAAAAATTTGATTCCAAATTTTTATTTTTCTTATTTTTCTCTCTTGCTCGAGGATGAGCAATGTCTCAAGTTTGGGGTATTTGTTAGTCCTCAAATTTTCAATAAAAGCTTTAATAAAAATTTCATAAAAATTATAAAAATTAGTTTAATTTGTTAGAAAATTAGGATTTAAATTCAATAAATGGATGTTGTTGGAAATAATCTGCCCTTGATCAATTTTCTCTAAGTTTTACAGTGAAAAAGTTAAGAAATCAAGAGAATAGCCTCATCCCACGTGTAGCATCAACAGCTATTTTTGATGCTGACGCTACGCGTCACAGCCACGCGTAGCGTCAGTGCCGCGTGGTCTCCACCTCCACTTTGGCGAACCACTCCACTTGGACCCAATAATGGGCACTCCACTCAGCACCAATGGGCATCCCACTCAGTATGAAAGGCCAAAACTCGGTGGAAACATGTTCATGTGGCCAGGCATGATCAAATTTAATAATTTGAAGTGGCCATTATCAAGTGTTTAATGGAGGCTGAGTCAGGGGTGTGACACGTAGCGTCAGCACCCTTGCTCAGCCCTATAAATAGGGCCATCCAACACCATTCTAAACATCCCATAGAATCCCATTCTCTTCTTTTCTCTCTTTGTGCTCGACTTTGAGTACTTCTTTTGTGAGTTGTAGTTCTAGAATGGTTTTTTAGATACTTGAGTGTGTTTTGGTGTATTGTGATCGTTGTATTGTGAAGTTCCCATCGTCTTCGTAATGTCAAACTCTGTAAGTGTTGTTTTTACTTTCACCATATGTAACTAATTTGTTTATGTTGGAATTGGTGAACTAATCTATTGAGTATAATGTTGTGAATTCGACCTCTGCATGTTTATGATTCAAGTCCATGTTAGTATTTTAACCTTTTATTAATATGAATATCAAACGGGAGAATGATTTTCATGTGTATTGAAACTTGTTTTATTAGTATGAATGTCAAACGGGAGAATGATTATTCATGTCGTATTGAAACTTGTTTTGACGAAAGTAAAAGTTGGAATACCCTTGGTATCTCAATTCTATAGGGGTTGTTAACCATTGTTGCCATAAGGCCAGTTCTTAAAGCAAGTTTTTACTGAGAAAGCTCACGAGGGATCGGACTTTACGGTGAATTCTTAGAGTTTATATCACGAAGGATCGGTTATAATGATTTTAAGCTGTAATGACATGAAACTTGATGATTAAATATGCATGTCTTGAGTTCCTCATTATTATTCTAGATTAGGGATCCAATTTCCAACATAATTTGCTTATCAGTGTTTATCTCAAGTATCTTAGCTATTTTAGATTACAACTCAACTTTTTAGATAGATTTTATTTTCTTTTTATCTTATGAACCACTCAATCATGCTATCCTGTGAATATTGTATAAATTGTATATAAATCATTCTTTTGTCTATAACTTTCTTCATATTTATCATAGTAAATAGAAAATTACTGTTGATATTGGACTTTCAATCCCAGTGGAACGATATCTAAATTTTGAAAACTACAAACGATTGGTGTGCTTGCCAATTAACAACCCGGTGGTGGAAATGAACTGTTGAGACGGTATCACCGGGTTAACAATCCTTCTCTTATTTCTTTCACACAGCTTGCCCTATGTCTCGCCCGAGTGCTCCCTTGGGACTCGCTTAAGCGAGTGTGGTTCTCGCTTGAGCGAGGGATGTCCTGGCCCTCCAAATTGTATTGCCTTGATCACTTTTCATTTCTTTATATATGATCTTCATCTTAAACTAACTTATGAACCCTTTGGATATATTTTGAGGTCGTTAATCCTTATGATGTTTAACCTCTTCAAACCTAACTATATAGCAACAATTTAAATAAATTTTCCGCTGTTTTCAATTAAGAATTCCTCAATAGTTGTTTCCCTTAACCTACCTTGTCATATCTTCATATATGAGTTAGGTCTTTTTAGATCCAGGGTATTGAATGATAGTTTCACCACCTATGTTTTTCATAGATTAATAATACTAAAATCGTGAAAAATTTACCCTTATTTTGGGGTGTCACAAATGGATGTAGTGTCTTAGGTATGGCTTGATGAATATTTGAAATCCTTGAATAGGATTACTCTTGAGCTTTATGAATGACATGTTTTGGAAGAATGATATGTATGATGAATTACGTGTTACTAACATTGTGATTGAGTATGAGCTATATCTTAGATGAGAGGGTGACGAAACCCTTATGAGATTGAGGTATGCATGGCATCAATGCATATATATATATATATATATATATATAACATGGCATGCATAAGCACATCTGTAATATGAATAACCTTGCGGGGTTCCACGAAGGGAACACCCAACGTGATGATGTTAAAATATTATGATATGAACAACCTTGCGGGGTTCCACGAAGGGAGTACCCGACGTGATGATGTTGAAATATTATGATATAAATAACCTTGCGGGGTTCCACGAAGGGAGTACCCAACGTGATGATGTTGAAATATTATGATATGAATAACCTTCCGGGGTTCCACGAAGGGACGAAGGGAGTACCCAACGTGATGATGTTGAAATATTATGATATGAATAACCTTGCGGGGTTCCACGAGGGGAGTACCCGATGTGATGACGATATGAAATTGTAATGAATGACCTTGTGTGGTTCCATGAAGGGAGTACCCCCTTATGAGGTGGGAAACTGAAGTAATGATAATTAATATAAGTGGTTGTGATCACTATTAGAATGAAATCGGATTCGTGCATATGCATTGTTAAACACCAGTATATCCATTAGCCATAGAAGCATGGCATTGAGTGATACCCCAATGAGGAAGTTATGCAAAGTGCATGTACAACCCTATTGATCACTAACAATATTTGTATCTACTGGTTTGGTGTGACTGAAAGAAATTGTATGGATATGAGTGTTCTATGCTTTGGATGATTGAATGATTTTTAGTGTCACTTAAACGTCTTTTAGGGAGAAGATGTTAACTTTCCTTCACATGTATATTATCACTAATTGTTAGATTTTTCATCATTGAGAAAATATACTCACTCTCCATGTGGTCCATCTTTTTAGCTCTTGTGTTGGAGGGCTTGCCCATGGAGCTCATGTGTGGAGGAATGGGGTGAAGGAAGTCTTTTTGGGTAAAGAATGCCTTGGCCGGCAAATGTTTTGATTTTATGGCTTTTATGTAGACTTCGGTAATGCATATAGATATAATGAATAGTTTGTATAGCCATGAATTGATTAAGACACTTGTATGGATGATGAATGGATGATGGTAAATTTGGAGGTCATGTAGGAAAATGAGACCCTGGTATTTATGGCTCATTTTCATTGGTGACCTTAACTTTGATTAGATAATGAGAATGATGTATGATGTAGTTAGAATTGATGAATGAATGAAGGTTAATATAAGAATTGCATTTTCTTGGAATACTTGTAGTAGTGAGATTAACTAGAGTGTGATTCATGAGTTGGAAGGAAAATTTTTGGGTATGAATGGTTGGAACAAGTTTTAAATACTTAACATGAGGTATATGATGTGATAAATTAAACCAATTTGGCCTAAATTGAGTTTTGGCATATTGAGTTGTATAATTTCCATGTTTTCTGCATTTTTACTGGTATTCTCACTCAAGCGAGATGGATCCTCGCTCAAGCGAGAGTCCCCTGTGTTGGTATATGGCCACTGGCCAATTCTCGCTCACGCGAGAGTGGGTCTCGCTCAAGTGAGATCACCCATGCATCAGTTGTTAGCCACTGGAGGAAAATCGCTCAGGCGAGATCCTACTCGCCTGAGCGAGAGTGAGGTACTTTGCCACTGGACTATTTTTACTTGAGTGAAAAGCCCTTGGATGTGGCACTCGCTCAAGCGAGTGAACGTATACTAGATTCTGGACGAATTTCGCTTACGCTCGCTTGCCTCGCCCAAGCGGATCCTGAGGATCTCGCTTAAGCGGATTGGGGGCTCGCTTAAGCGAGACGGGCCCTGATGCTCTTTTTCTTTCCCTCGCTCAGTGTGTTCCATGGCTCCCTCGAGCACCGCACTCGGTCTCGCTCAAGCGAGTATGACTCTCGCTTGAGCGAGCGGTGCTCTGATTCCCTAATTTGCATTGTTTTGATTACCCCCTCTTTCCTTCACACCAAATCTTCTACTTGAAATATCTTATGAATGCCTTGAACACATTATGAAGTAATTAAACCTCATGATAATGAACTACTTTGAATCCAAACATATAGCATTAATTTAACTAATTATTTCCGTTGTTTTCAATTGAGAACCTCTCATCGAATATTTGTTACTTACCTTCTCATATCTCCATATGAGATAGATCTTTCATAGATCTAGGGTATTGAATGATAGCTTCACCCCTTTTATGTTTTCATAATTTAATGATATTAAGATCGCAAAAAAATTTACCCTTATTTTTGAGGTGTTTCACTACGCGTCAGTGGGACGCTACGCGTGGGCTCGCAGAATTGAAACATGAAAATAGGGGTTGCGCAACAGCAACCCCTTCCAATCCTCATTCAACCAGATTCTCCTAATTCTAATAGCAAACAATTTCCCAGTGGTCTTCTAACCCTACTTCTAACCACATATATTTCTAAAATTAAAAAATTGAACATCAAAGAGAAAGGGATTAGAAAACTTACTTGGAGTATTTGTTGAGAGAAGGAAATGTTAGTATAGAGGTTGTGAGGGTTTTGGAAAAATAAAGTTTTTGTGTAAAATGAGGCAGAGAGGGAAATTTAGGTTTTAAAAACCTAAATTGGGCCTCTCTGATTCAGTTTTAAAAACTGAACGCAGGCCTTGACGCTACGCATCAAATTAAAAATTTAGAACCCACGCCATGTGACAGTGTGGCGTTACGCGTGGACTTCTATTTTTCATTTTCTTAAAATTTAATTTTCAAAAACCCTTTTCTTTTACTTTTAAAACCCTTTTTATTTAAAAATCAAAGTTTTAATTAAAATTTATAAAAACACTTTTTCTTATAAATAAAAATAAAAATAAAGAAGAAATAATGGGTTGCCTCCCATTGAGCGCTAGGTTTAATATCTCCAGCCAGACATTACCTTCATCTTAATCAGGTGGTTTCCTAATTTTGGTTGAGGAATCACCTGTCTTTTTCTTCCTCCATCTTTTTTGATGCTTGACCTATCTTTCATCATGCAAGCAATCGGTTAAATTTAAAAAATTTTGATAAGATGTACTTTTTTTACTTTATTAGCAAGCTTTTTCCACAATATCAATTTTGAAACATTATTGTTATTGATTGGGCTGTTTGAAAGTATAAAAGCTCACCTCTTCTTCATTTACTCTGACTGTAATCTTACCTTGATCAACATTAATTAGTACGTTTACAGTCTATAAGAAAGGTCTTCCAATGATCAAGGGAATCTCAGTATCCTCCTTCATGTCCAGTACCACAAAATCAACTTTGAAATGGTACTTGTCAACCTTTACTAGTACATCTTTCACAATCCCAACAGGTTGTTTGATAGAGCGATCAGCCAGTTGTAATGTTATCTTAGTCTCCTAGAGTTGAAGATCGCCAATTTGATTCATTAGACCTAGAGGCATTAGATTAACACTTAACCCTAAGTCCAATAGAGCTTTCCCTATGTGGATTTCTCCAATTGATACAAGAATGGTAAAACTTCCAGGATCTTTGGATTTCTCCAGTGTGTCATACTGTAAGACAGTACTACAACTTGCTTTGAACTCATCCATCTCAATTATCAGATCGGAATTTTTTTCAATTTTTTTCAATTTTTTGATTTTTTTGATTTTTTGATTTTTTCTTTTTCACTTTCTTTCTTTTCTTCTTCTTTCTTTTCTTCTTTCTTTTCATTCTTTTCACATATTTCATTACAATCAATTTTAATATTCAAGAAAACAACATTACATTGATCTCTTGGGTTCTGGGCGTTTGCAGTAAAACTAGAACTTTTCAATTCAGCTATTTTCTTTGCTAGCTGACCTTTTGCAGATCTGATGCTTTTCTAGCCGCTTCATTTATTTCCATAAACTGCAATAACTATTGGATAGATTCCTCAATCCTTGTCAATCTTGCATTGTCAGTCTGTGATTGTTATTGTTGCTTAAATTGATTCTTAGGAGGTCGGTTGGAAGGTCCAACATCTTGTCTCCAGCCAAAGTTCTAATTCTGCCATCCCTGTAGAAAGTTGTTAGGAAAAGAATTACCAAGATTGATAGGAAAATTATCTAATGGTATTCTTTGATGGATCAGAAAATTGACTTGCTCTTGTTCATTTCTATCAGGGGCACCATAACCACATGGTTGTTTGCCTATACAATGCATCCATTGTTTCAATTGAGCAAGGGGTGGTGATGATACTTGAGCAATTTGTAATTTTTCAAGTTATTTGCTCATAGCCTTAATTTGTTGAGTCAGCAATTTTTGTTGAGCCAATACTCAATCATTCATTCCAATTCAAGCATACCTGGCTTCCTTGGTGCATGACCTCTTTCATGTTTTTCTTGTCGATCACTAATGGACATTGATTCCAATATCTCTATTGCTTCCTCCATAGTTTTGTTCATTAATGAACCACCTGCACAAGGATCCAACATCATCTTGAACTGAGGTAATAAACCATGATAAACGATGTCGCGACCGGGATCGCGGTGATGGCAGAAGAGGTCGAAATGGAGCAGGGAGTCGCCACCAATGTTTTTATCCATAGAAAAAATGTTAAGAAAAAAACTTTCACAAAACACTGGCAAAAAAAAATGAGATTTGAGTTCGGGAGTCAGTTACGAGTAGGGAAGGTATTAGCACCCCACATCCCCTGTTAAAAACAGTACCAAAGTTAAAAATGCGCATCATGGATAGCCTTAAAATTGTATTTATTTCTTCTTTCTAAAAAAAAGTCGAAGGAGATAGATAAAATGAGTGAAAAAGCTCAGAGTAAGATCAACAACACATCTCATCCAAATTAATCCTGGCTTTGATGGGTGGAAAACGTAGAAAAGAAGAAAGAAAGCTAACAAGACATCTTGTCTAAATTAGTCATCCTTTCGTCAAGATACCAAATTGGGAAAAGGAGGGATTAATAGGATGTCGCATCCAAATTAATCCCGACTTTTAACGGAGGAATGTACGAAAGAGAGAGAATGCTAACAGGACGTCTCGTCCAAATTAGTCATTTTCCATCAAGGTATAAAGTTGATCGGTGAAAGGAGTTAACAGGACGTCGCGTCTAAATTGATTTCTTTTTTTTGCAATATTATTATTTAATAAATAATAACCGATTAAAAATTTAAAAAGGGTAACAAGACATCTTATCTAAATTAACCTCTTTTTGATAAAACAATTTTTTTAAAAATCAAATAGTAAAATTTATCAAAAATTAGACAAAGAATACACCGACTTACTAAAGTGAAAAATGGGTAATGTTTTTTTGGTTGAAGACAATGTTGAGTTGTTAAAATTTTAATTAGACATAATTTTGAAATAACAGAAAGAAAAAAAAAGCTAAAAAAAAAAGACATGAACAATCACATTTTTGTTAAGCTTTGTACAACCTGGTTCTTTCAAAGATGAACGAGTGCCTTAAAAGAAAATTACACCTTAACTATACGGTAAATGAACTATCCGGAAAAAGAAATAGTATGCAGATGATTGATTCCTTGTAATAGGATTAATATTCTCGGCAATAAAATTAAGATCGCAACTATCCTTGATACAATTTAAATTCGTACAGAAACAAAAACATACACTAACAATTTGAACAATAACGTTGGGCAGTAAATAAACAGGAAAAGTAACATGAACAGAAATAGTAGCAGAGATTGAGTAGAGATTCAAACATACATCACAATATGCTACTGTTAAAACCAAATTGTAATAACAGCAATAAACAACAGAACAGAGAGAGAGTCCAATACAAAAATACTAATATGATCCTTATACAAAAATTCAACCTTTTAGAAAATAAACATTAGTTTTCTCAGAAAATATAACAAAATGGTTTTGCTTACTGATTGAGTTCTTATTGTTGCAGCTGTTGCTGTTGCTGTAGCTACTATTGCTGTTGCTGCTGTTACTGTTGTTGTTGCTGTTACTGTTGTTGTTGTTGTTGCTGCGAATTTCCACTATAAAAATCAAGAAGTACCTTCCAAAACTCAAGAATATTGAGATAATCTTCTCCCTAGGAAATCTTTTCCGAACCTCTCTAGAGAAAAATTTCAAACCCCCTTCTTCTGTACAGAGGGGTATTTATAGAGCATGTTTCATACCCCCTTCCATAAAAAATTCCAAAGTGGAAGCTCTACATACTACATTAATAGAGGATGAAGAGGATGGCACCACTAGTTGAGTGGTTCTTCTAGCTGGACCTCCACTCTTCTAGTGGCCTTGAAGCTCCTAAAAATCTTCCAGAAAATCTGTTGCACTTCTTTTGTTTCTTGTTCTTTTCTTTTCCACCAGCAGAAACCCCCTTTCACGTTGGCTTCTTCTTCTCCTTTCTCCTCTTGCCTTGGGCCTTATCATCTTCAAATGCCAAAATGGAATGCTTTCTTTATTATTGACCATGGGAGACAAGTTTAATGGAGTTTCCCACTCATATTACTTTAGTGCCACCTTTGTCAAATGCACATGCCAAGGTTCCTTTATTATTTGTATCACCAACAAGCATATGACCGTGAATACCACATCCAATGCCTATGCCTTCTAATTTTTAATTCTAACTTTATGGAGCAAAACTTAGTGTATTTTAATTAGAACTTGCATCCTTACTTGTACCAAAACTGTAAGCATTATTTGGTGATGGTTTCGATGCCCTTTTTTACGCATTAAAGAATTTCACTTATCCATGCTCCCTTATTCTCGTGAAAGCAAAACCATGGGGCTGCAGCATGCACATTTAAACTCCATTTAAATAGCATGTGGAGCCTATCTTGCATAATTTATTATGAATTTAGGCCATTTCCTCTTGTCAAAACCGTGAGACTTCCATGTGGTGGGTGCCAAGGAATTTTTCATTAAATAATTCCCTTGTCCAAGGTCCTTATTCACGTTGAAGTACAAAATGGGGCTGCACCTAGAATTATTTAATTATTTGCCTTTGGTCCCATGTAGCTTGTCATGAATATTTTGACTTGGTCAAAATTTGTGTGCCTTAAGTGAAAACCTGTTGCAAATTGGAATGCCATTAACTTGAATGATGTCTTAGTGGTGGGTCCTTGACTTGAATAAATGAATTCATGCGTGTGGTTCTTTGGAGGAGCAAAACCGTGAAATGCTTCCATGAGGCCAAGAATGCATTTTTAAAATATACTTGTTGCTATTCCATGTTGGCATGGTGGAGCTTTTTCTTCAATTGTTTAATATGACAAATCCTTTCTCCTTGGCCCATGAATTTATGTTAACAATGAAGGAGGGGGCTATTCTTGCATTGACAATTGATTGGCTTAGAGACTTAGACTTGGTCAAAATTGGTGGGCATATGAAACCATAGTAGTTTTGGTGATGGGTTCCATTCTCTTCATCATAAAACTTGTTGCATATTTAAGGACGGATGCGTGTGAAATTTGAAAGAGAGTCCAACATAAAAATTATAGGTCTTTCTCTTAGCCTTAATTTGATATAAGGCACACAAATTTTCATCAAGAAACGAAGGAGATATGGCCCATCTACGAAAACTGCTCTGAAGTGTGATTGGAATACATTTGCAAGCAAAATAAATTCACTAGGCAAAATGGATGGAGAATTAGCTTTTGTGCCCTTCATGAAGTTTGTAGATCTCCTTGATGTGGATCCATAGAAAAAAGAATGGAGTTATTTCAGTATCATATGAGGGAGATATAAATTTTTTCCTAAAGATGTGTAGAGCAGTCATGAAACTAGAACAGGTCTAGGAAGATTATTAAAACTGTACAAATTGGTAAGGATATAGCCTTCTAGGTCTTCACAAAAGTCATAGACAATTTTGTTACAGAAATTTGGAGACTGGGTTTGTGCAAATCGAAGGTCGTATGAAGGAGTTATGAATTTCTAAGTGAACCATGCGCAGAAAAGAGTGCCCAAAGGATGGAACTATACCAATTGGCCGGACAAAAAGAGGTGTTCAGAGATGCCCCTCTTTACTTCTGTTCCGCGAGAAAAACATGAAGTCTCTTCATGTTTTTGAAGTGGAAATAAAGTAAAGACGTGAACACTATTGTCAAGATCATTCCAGTTTCAATAACCAGGAGAGCAAGGATTGTTCCATTGAAGAAAACCAACAGTAGTGCCAATTTTTGTGACTTGAAGAATGAAGCAAGGTGTCAACTTTGCTGACTTGGGAAATACAGCAAGAGTTCCAGCAATCTGAAGCTTTGAAAAAAAGTAAATAACATAGGGAATTGCCCCAACGCATTTGGTTGGAGGACACAGCCTAGGAATTGGTACCTAAAGCTTTGAAGAAAACAATTGACTGGGGGATGCCCCTAGCTCAAATTAAGAAATGGAACAACCTAGGCATAGGTCTATGAGGCTTTGACAAAAAATAAATAACTTGGGGGTAATGCCCCTGGTTTAAAAGGAAATAGCCTAGGCAGAGGGTTCCTAAGGCCATGACTGGAAAGTAAATGACTTGGGGTGACGCCCCTGGTTTAAAAGAGATAACCGAATTGGGGGTGATACCCCAGGTTTGACAGGAAATAAAAGGATTAGGGATGACCCTTGGTTAACTGAAAATGAAAAGATTGGGGTTGACCCTCGGTTGACTGGAATTAAAAGGATTGGGGTTGACCCTCGGTTGACTATAAACAAAAGAATTGGGGTTGACCCTCAGTTGACTGGAAATAAAAAGTTTTGGGTTGACCCTTGATTGATTGGATGTAAAAGGTTTGGGGTTGAGGCTTAGTTGACTGGAAATGAAAAGATTGGGGTTGACCCTCGGCTGCTGGAAATGAAAGGATTGGGGTTGACCCTCAGTTGACTGGAAATAAAAAGTTTGGGGTTGACCCTCGGTTGACTGGAAAATAAAAGGATTGGGGTTGACCCTCAGTTGACAGGAAAGTACAAGGTTGGGGGTGTTGCCCCTCGGTTGACAGGAAAGTAAAAGGATTGGGGTTGACCCTCGGTTGACAGGAAAGTAAAAGGATTGAGGTTGACCCTTGGTTAATAAAAAAGTAAAGGTTGGGGGGTTTACCCTCGGTTGACAGAAAAGTAACAGGATTGTGGTTGACCCTCGGTTGATAGAAAAGTAACAGGATTATGGTTGACCCTCGGTTGGCAGGAAAGTAAAAGATTGGGGTTGACCCTCAGTTGACAGAAAAGTAAAAGATTGGGGTTGACCTTTGGTTGACAAGAAATAAAAGATTGGGGTTGACCCTCGGTTGATAGAAAAGTAAAAGATTGGGGTTGACCCTCGGTTGACAAGAAATAAAAGATTGGGGTTGACCCACGGTTGATAAGAAATAAAAGAATTGGATTGGGGTAATGCCCTAGTTTTAGAAGACTTGGGGGATTGCCCCAGGTTTGAGAGTGTGGGGAGTTGTCCCAAGTTTAAGAGACTTGGGATGATGCCCCAAGTTTGGAAAGGAATGAGAGACTTGGGGTAGTGCCCCAGGTTTGGAAGACTTGGGGGATCGCCCCAGGTTTGAGAGTGTGAGGAGCTGCCCTAAGTTTGAAAGGAATGAGAGACTTGGGGTAATGCTCTAGGTTTGAGAGATTTGGGGTAATGCCTTAAGTTTGGACAGGAATGAGAGACTCGGGGTAATGCCCCAGGGTTGAGATCAGGGGTGATGCCCCAGGTTCGGTAAGATTGAAGGAGCTTGGGGTATCGCTCTTTGTCTAAAAGAGAAAGTACTGGGGTGATGCCCCAGTTTTGGAAATACTAAAGAAGTTAGGGGTGTTGCCCCTTGACAGAGAGAAATCTAGGTTGATGCCCCAGTTTTGGGAGGATTAAAAGAATTTTGGGGTGTTGCCCTTGGACAGAGAGAGAAATAAAACCTGGGGTGATGCCCCAGTTTGATAAGGTTAAAAGAATCTTGGGGTATTGCCCCTTAGCTAAAAGAGAGTAGAAATCTGGGGAGATGCCCCAGTTTGAGCTGTTCGGAAATTCGGGGTATTGCCCCTTGATTAGAAAGAGAACCTTGGGGTGATGCCCCAGTTTAAGCTGTTTGATGGGTGTTAGTTTGGTAATGATAATCTTATTGGGGAAGTTTCACTGGGGTATAGTGGGCCCTCGTCTAGCGGCCCTCATGGTTTCACTGGAAAAAGGACTTAGTAATTCTGCTTAGGGTGAGTTCTAGATTTTTGTCAGGGGAAGGATTACGCTTGGCTACTGGACTGTGATTCAACTGGGGACAAACAAGTTTTCCTGATTAGGAAAGGATCTTCAGTAAGGAGAGATGGGTCCAATTTGTAGATTCACTCGAGAGGAGTTCTTAATGTGTGTTCCTCTTGTGATGAGTAATGGGTCTACTAGAGAGAGAGCTTTGGCGAATACCCACTTCTACGTCATCGATCATGGCCACCACTTAAAAGGAAAGTGAGTAGTACAAAGCAAATTAAGACTTTCAGGTGAACCTCCTTGGAGACTGTCTCTAAGACAACTCATGGATGAAATAGAAACAACTTCTGACTTTGGTGAGCATGCCTAGTGGAGTTGGTTATGCTCTTCTGAAGCAGGGTTTGGCGCTGAGATACATTTCATCCCCCACAACTTCATGTTTCGACGTTTCCGTTTTCAAAAAATTTTGGAAAAACTCGTTTATTTATAAGACTTTAGTCATGAGCACGTGTAAAAAGAAGGGTAAATTTTATTTATGAACATTAGGCATGTACAGTGGTAATGAAAGTAATGTAAAACAAACAAGTGCAATAAGGCATAAAGAATTAAAAGTAAGCAAAAAAGGGAAGGCTCATGAATCCTCGAGTGATTTCCTAAGAGCGGTGAGAATCTTGATTCTTCCTCAAGACTTCATGTCCATCTTCTGATTTTACTTCTGAGAATGTGACTTGACAATGACCCGTATGCCCCAGTTTGGTTTTCTCATTTTCTGCTTGAAGAGTTTATGCCACCATGCCAGGAATTTAGGTTTTGATTTCGTCTGAGCCTTCCTTTTGGGTTTTCGACTCACCAAGTAGCTCTAACTTTTGCCTAGGCCGCCTTTTCAGGTTTTCAGCCTAGCGAGCCCCCTCCCCCTTTTTTTTATGCAAAGTATTTCTTCACCGCGTCTATGTTTATAGGCATTGGTAGATCCTCTCCATCCATGTTGGTGAGGGTTAAAGCCCCTCCGGAGTAAGCTTTCTTTACGACATACGGCCCTTCGTAATTAGGCGTCCACTTCCCTCGGATATCTTTCTGGATTGGCAAAATCTTCTTAAGGACCAAGTCCCCTTCCTGGAACTATCGGGGTCACACTTTCTTTTCGTATGCCCACTTCATGCACTTTTGGTACAGCTGCCCATGGTAGAGAGCGATTAACCTTTTCCCATCAATTAGGTTCAGTTGGTCCTACTTGGCCTGGATCCACTCAGCTTCTTCTAGTCTAGCCTCCATGATCACCCTGAGGGATGGGATCTCTACTTCAAAAGGCAGTACTGCTTCTATTCCATAAACCAAGAAGAATGGGGTTGCCCCTATCGAGGTTTGCACTGAGGTCCGGTATCCGTGCAAAGCGAAAGGAAGCATTTCATTCCAATCTTTGTAGGTCACCACCATCTTTTGCACTATCTTCTTGATGTTTTTATTAGCCGTCTCGGCTGCTCCATTCATTTTTGGCCTATATGGAGAGGAGTTATGGTGGGAGATTCTGAAGCTTTCGCAGAGTTCCTTCATCATCTTGTTGTTCAAATTCATATCATTGTTAGTAATGATCTGGCTTGGTAGGCTGTATCGGTATATCAATTCATATTTGATGAATTTGACCACAACATTCTTTGTTACATTGGCGTATGAAGCTGCCTCCACCCACTTGGTGAAATAATCGATGGCGACTAAAATGAAACGATGACCGTTCGAGGCTTTTGGCTCAATGGACCCAATAACATCCATAACCCACATTGAAAAGGGCGATGGTGCTGACAACACGTTTAGGGATGAAAGTGGTGCATGAATGTGATCAGCATATATCTGACATTTATGACATCTCCGTACATAAGTAAAATAATCTGCTTCCATGGTCATCCAATAATATCCTGCCCTTAAGATATTTCTTGACATGGCGTGCCCATTTGTGTGAGTTCCGAAAGATCCTTCATGGACATCTCTCATGATTTGATTTCCCTCGACGGTGTCAATACACCGGAGGAGGACAAAATCATAATTTCTCTTGTATATCACGTTGCCACTCAAAAGATAACCCATAGCGAGCCTTCTCAAGGTTCGTTTGTCATTATCTGTGATGCCTCCAGGGTATTCTTGGCATTGGAGGTACCTTTTGATGTCATGATACCAAGGCTTGCCATCTAGCTCTCCTTCTATGACCTGGCAATGTGCAGGCTCTTGTCATTTTTTCACCTCAATGAGAGGCACCTCGTATTCACTGCTGACCTCGAACATCGTAGCTAGGATGGCCAAGGCGTCTGCCATTTGGTTGTCGTCCCGTGGAACATGATAGGAGGTAATTTCATCAAACTCTTTAATCATCTCTTTGATGTAAGCATGATAGGGAACTAGTTTACTGTCTCTAGTTTCCCATTTATCCCTCAATTGATGGATAACCAATGCAGAGTCTCCATAAACTTCTAGGGTTTTTATTCCCGTGTTTAGAGCCGCTTGTATCCCTAAAGAACAAGCCTCATACTCGGTAGCATTGTTGGTACAATCAAAACATAGTCGAGCACAAATAGGGATGAATTCCTTGTCAGGTGAGATTAGGATGACCCCAATTCCATGCCCCAGTGTATTGGAAGCTCCATCGAATCTCATGGTCCACCTAATTTCCTGATCATCTTCTTCTTTGAAAAGAGCTAAAATATCTTCATCCGGGAAGTCATGCTGCATTGGCTGGTAACTGCTAACGGGTTGATGTGCCAAGTAATCTGCTAGCGCACTCCCTTTTATGGCCTTTTGGGTGACATATGTTATGTCATATTCTGTCAGTAGCACTTGCCAACGAGCGATCCTTCCAGTTAAAGCTGGCTTTTCAAAGATGTACTTAATGGGATCTATCTTAGACACCAGCCATGTAGTGTGACTGAGCATATATTGCCGTAAGCGCCGGGCAGCCCAAGCCAATGCACAATATGTTCTTTCGAGGGAAGAGTATCTCATCTCACATTCGGTGAATTTCTTACTCAGGTAATAAATGGCACACTCCTTCTTCCCAGTCTCGTCATGTTGACCTAATACGTATCCCATGCATTCGTTCAGCAAGGTCAAATACAGGATCAGTGGTCTCCCAGGAATGGGTGGCACCAAGATTGGCAGCTCTAACAAGTATTGCTTTATCTTTTCGAATGCTATTTGCCAATCTTCATTCCATTGCCCGGGTTGGTTCTTACAAAGTAACTTGAAAATCGGCTCACAGATTGTTGTCATTTGGGAAATGAATTGGGCAATGTAGTTCAACCTTCCTAGGAACCCTCAGACTTCTTTTTCCGTACGAGGAGGAGGCATTTCCAGAATTGCCTTGACCTTGTCAGGATCAACCTCTATCCCTCTTTCTCTTACGATGAATCCTGACAGTTTGCCGGATTTCACATCAAAGGTGCATTTGGCCGGATTCAGTCTAAGCTTGAATTTTCTTAACAATTCGAAGAGTTTCCTCAGATCAGTAATGTGCCCTTCCTCGGACCTGGATTTAGCAATTATATCATCCACATAGACTTCTATTTCTTTATGCATCATATCATGGAAAAGAGTCACCATTGCCCTCTGATAGGTGGCTCCAGCGTTCTTCAACCCGAAGGACATTACTTTGTAGCAAAAGGTGCCCCATAGAGTAATGAACGTGATCTTATCCATACCTTCAGGTGCCATCTTGATCTAATTATATCCTAAAAATCCATCCATAAATGAGAAGATAGAGTGTTGGGCTGTATTGTCGACCAATACGTCGATCTGAGGTAGAGAAAAGTCATCCTTAGGGCTAGCCCGATTCAAGTCTTGGTAGTCCACACACTACTCACTTTTCCGTCTTTCTTCGGAACGGGAACTATGTTTGCTACCTACTAAGGATATTTAGCTACAACTAGGAAACCAGCATCAAATTGCTTCTTAACTTCTTCTTTAATCTTAAGAAGCATTTCTGGTTTCATTCGTCACAGCTTCTGTTTGATCGGCGGACATTCTAGCTTTAAAGGTAACCTGTATTCCACAATGTTGTTATCCAACCCTGGCATATCTTGATACGACCATGCAAAAATGTCCCGAAACTCTCTAAGCAGCTTAATCAGTTCATCTCGCCGCTCTTTGCTTAAGAAGGTGCCAATATTGACCTCCTTAACCTCTTCTTCGTTCCCCAGGTTAATGGCTTCAACCTTTTCTTGATGGGGTTGAATTTTCTTATCCTCCTATTCCATTAACCTTGTCATCTCGGGCGAAGGTTAAAAGTCTTCCTCACTTTCCTTATAGGCGTAATCGTTCGGATAATCAGAATCGTGAAATAAAACCAAGTTCTCGCTGCTCTCAGAGGAATCATTTTTGGATCTGCATTTGGTTGTATTATAGTGAATGAAAAAGAAAACAACCAAGTGAAAGGCTTAAGAAAAAGGAATCAAGCAAAGACGAGGTACTGGAATTAGATAGTGTTCACTAAATCAAATACATAAATAAGTTTTTTGCCTTTATTACAAAAGGGGTCCCAAAGCCTTAGGTATAGCAGAGGGACCGACAAGTTATAAGATAATATGATTACTTTGACAAAACATTCATAGTCGTAGGGAACTCCATGATTTCCCAGTTATTCAGCTCCTAATCTGATGAACAAGTATACATAAACTCTGCACTATGGCTAGGCTCATCTTCAATCATGGTCACTTGATCTGGATGATTATCCCTGCACTCCGGAAGCTCTGATAGAGGTTACAAATGAGGGTTCTCGCAGTGTTGAATTCCTTACCAGTGAGGCGAGCCATCCTTCTTTCCTTTCTTTCCTCCCCGACCCTCTTTCTGTCAGCTATCGTGGGTTTGTATCCCAGGCCATATCTGTCCTTATTCTCTGGGAGGTACACAGGTTAGACTCTCCCTTCCAATTCATGCCCCAGTCCTTTTCCTGGCTTGTATCCTTCCTATAACATTGTTCTTGACACTACTAGAGGTATGTTTGGGAAGGATGTTCGTGCAATGCTTGTCATATTGGCCATTTCCAAAGCCTGGAATGAAGTCTTGAGGGCTTCCTCGGCTGCTTCAATGTACGGGGTAGTGACAGGCTGATAGTGTTATTTTGATATATTGTTGGAATGAAGAGTTCAATGAAAGAGAATCAGGTTTGTAGAATATGAACTCAATGTAATGCTTGTGCCAAGTTTAAACACAGAAGTTGTAATACAGTATAGTTGTCGTTCCACTAGGGAGGTGTTAGAATGAAGATCTTAGTTTTGAATTGATTAGGCAGAAGGTTTTTAGTTTGTTTTGTTGTGAATGATGTTGAATGAAAAAGTAATAAATAACAGAGAGTGAAATTCTACAAAAGATGACAGTGTTGGAAAAATCAGTTTTGTAAAACAGGGATTGGCTTCATCACATCTTCACCTTCTGTAAGCTGCATAAGTTTTTATATAAGTAAATCAAAAAGATAATTTCTACGTCATAATCAAAGTCATTTGTATCGATCCCTCGACTACAAAATTCATAAGAATGATTTCAAACCGCTGATCCCTCAGTCACTTTGAAATCATCCCAGCATTATCGATCGATTGTTTTGACGTTTATTGCGTTAGACGCCATCCCTGGCTACCTACTCACAACAAGTATTTCTTTCGGATCAGCTTTCAAAAGTCACTTCCCAGCATACTTGAGAAAACTTAAAACAAGAAAATAGTGATCAAGTACTTTCAGGCATTAAACGCAGAAGGAAATACAGAACTTATCAAATCTCATTACTAAATAAAAACTTACAACAGCATTACTTCAGTGTTGAATGGATTACAGCCAATCCCATAAGGGAGATTAGTTACTCATGCCTTGCATTTTCACCATCAAAAGAATGCATACAGAAAATAATGGAAAAGATTTGAAATACAGGGGATTGAATCTGCTGATGGATGCAGCGTGAAGGGTCCTGATACTATTTAAATGTTTCACGCTTAAACCACTGCAGCCACGCTCAAGCGTGGCCTTCCTTGTCCAACTTTACGCTTGCCCACGCTTAATCCACGCTTAGGCTTCCATTTTTATTATTCCACGCTTAAGCGCCTAGTGTTCACGCTCAAGCGTGAGGGGTCCTGATGCTCTCCAACTTGTTCAAGCTTAAGCTTGCTTGCTCAAGCTTAAGCTTAGTTGTTTAAGCTTGAGCTTGCTGTCTTCAAATGCTCCCAATCACGCTTGAGCTTGCTCTTTCACGCTTGAGCTTGCTCTTTCACGCTTGAGTTTGCTCTTTCACGCTTGAGCTTCATTTTTCACGCTTGAGCTTGCCTGCTCAAGCTTAAGCTTGATTTTTCATGCTTAAGCTTGCCTGCTCAAGCTTAAGCTTGATTTTTCACGCTTAAGCTTGCTTGCTCAAGCTTAAGCTTGCCCTGCTTTCCTGTTGAATTTCCTGCAACTTTCCAAGAGTTTTAACACAATATTTCTTTTATACACCTATCCATCACTACTTAAAAGATTCATGCTCACTTCCTTCAATAATTCATCAATTTAGCTCAAGTCTTTACAAAATTAGTTCAAATGAGTCATGAAATCAATGCTTAATCAACACTTATCAAACTCTCCCCAACCTAGATTTTTGCTTGCCCTCAAGCAAAAGAAGTTTTTAAAGGGAATTCAAGCATTCAATAAGATCAGATTCAGTTACAGACAAAATTTTAAAAGACAATAATCTCAATTTAACTTAAGGCAAATAACATCCTTAATACCAATCCTTTGAATTACAATGCATCACTCAATTTTTCACAAGGCAAGTAACCAATTAAGAATAAGGAACTCTCATTATTTCTCACCAGGTGTGTCGTACATTCATCATAAGAACTGCCTAATTAACATTGCCAGTCATTTCCAATCAAAATCAAATCATAAGAGCAGCAAGGATCAAAAAGGTCTTTTAAGGTTGTAATGAGGCTGGGCTAAACAAGAATTCTTGGTTTTTCTTTGAGTTCAAAATGCATGCATAAGGAAGAGCATAAATTATGAAACTTTTCAAAGTTTATGAGGTTTCTTCCTTTTTGAGCTACAGAATTCTTTCTTTTTCTTTTTCTAGTTCTCTAATTCTGCTTGAATCTCTGGAGAACTTACTATTTTTAGCATTTTCTTTTTCTTCCTCTGTTTCTTTCATGACTCTTTTGGTCAAAACTATTTTATGCTCTTATCAAATTTAAGCATGCTGATAAGGTAGGATTTTTATTTCTCATGCTTGGGTTAGGGTGTTTTTATAGAATAAAATTTTTGCTCAAAAGTGGGCTACCAAGGAATAGGGCATACTTTAGGGTAGCTTTTTGGCTCTGGGATATTTTATTTGCAAAATTGCCTTTATCCTTTCCTTTCTTAATTTCTTATGAAAAAAATTATTAATCAGAAAATTAGGCAATGCAAACTTAGCAAATTCTAATGAGACTCTCAGTGTTTAAATTTCTCCCTTCTCACCGGTTTATAAGGCATACTTCCATATTCTAAAAGGGTTTCAATCATGCAAACAAATTTTAATGGTTCATTTCCTTCATTTTCATGGTCTTAAATCAGTTAATTTTCCTTCTCAAAACTAATGTTATTGCCTCAAAATAATTGCTAACTCAGAATCTTTTCTTGAAACAAAAATTGTAAATCCTGGTTGGGTTTTTCAAAACTTTTTTTTTTATGTGTTAAGCATGTGACTTTGCATCAAAACAATCAACCAAAAGCATGAAAATTTTAAAAATTTTCAAAATATGCTGCAGTAAGAAAACCAACTCAAAGTAAACTAAAGCAATTAAAAACTAAAGCAGTAAACTCATCACTCATCCTTAGAAGAGTCATCCTTTGTCTCTTGTTCCCTTACTGAAGGCCCTTGTGAGGAGGTTCCTTGTCCAGCCTATGAAGTCTCACCCCTCTTAAGAAAGAAGGCCTGTCCCCAGGCCAAGCAATGTGGGCTGCAAACTTGCTTCCAATGAGAAAGCTGATGCTTGAATTTCCCTTCCTCGCTTTAAGCTCTAAATTTATTCGCTTGAGCGAATTCAAGACAGAACCCACTCTTCCTTGGTCGCTTTAAGCGAATGTTATCACGCTTGAGCATGCATAACTCTGATACTGCCACAGTTTTCTCGCTTAAGCATATGCTATCACGCTTGATCCCTTGAACAGTTCACGCTTGAGCGTGCATAATCAAGCTTAAGCGTGCATGCTTTCTAACAGTGTTTGACACTTGGAATGGGTTGATGAGTGACCTACGATAAAAGAACTTCAATTATGAGACTTGAAAAGGAAAACATGAAAATGAAGTGTGCGTAATGTAAAATCAACAGGATGAAAAGGAAAACATAAAGGATTGGGTTTCCTCCCAATAAGCGCTTGTTTAACGTCATCAGCTTGACGCCTGATAGATTTTTCAATATGTATCATGGAGCTGGTGGAGGAGAGTGTTGAGTTTTTCCACCTTCTTGCCTAAGTCAGGCCTTAACTTTTTTCCATTCAGATTTTCAAGTGCACATTCTGAGTATTTATTTGTTTCATCAATAACAAAGTTGGCTTCTTCTTTCTGCACTCGAATTTTTACTCTTCTGTCATCCACATCTATGATGACTTTGGCTGTTTTCAAGAATGGTCTCCCTAGTATTAGGGGAACTTCAGGATCTTCCTCCATATCTATGACAACAAAGTTCTCATGAAATTCAAATTGATCAACTTTGACCTCAATATTTTTAGCAATACCATAAGGGGTTTTTATTGATTGATCTGCCATTTTTAAGGTCATGTTTGTTGGCTTTACTGAAAAATCCCCTATACTTTTAAGTGTGGATAATGGCATCAAATTTACACTAGCACCAAGATCTAATAAAGCTTTACTTTTTGAAAGATTTCCAATAGTGACAGGAATAGAAAAACTCCCTGGATCTTTGGTGTTATAAGGTACTGCTTCAGAGATGATAGTATCATGTCCATCTTCTTCCTCAGTTATTTCCTCAGTCAGTGTGGTCACAGCCTTGCAATGCTCTATTGGGTTTGTTTCAGTGTTTGCTCCATACTGAGGCTTCTGTTTCTCAGCAAGTTGTCGGGCTAGTTGTCCCAATTGTGTTTCCAAGTTCCTAAGCGATGCTTCATTGTTCTTTTGACTTGCTAAAGAAGTTTGTATAAATTTTTCCAAGGTGTCCTCTAATCTAGAAGTTCTCTCCACCAAAGAAGGACCATTATTTTGATATGGTTTATTTGAAGAGCTGGGCTCTTGCTTCCATCCTTGGCCTTGGTTTTGGTTACTTCTCCATCCCTGAAATGGTTGGTTAGAAAAATTTGAATTGAAATTACCAGACCTTCCTTGGTTGTTCATGAAGTATACAGTTGCTTCTTGTGAGCCACAGTTCTCATTGAGATGATCTCCTCCACAAAAGTTACATGTTACAGGAATTTGTTGTTGCCCTGGTTGTGATGATTGTACAACATGCAATTGTTGTGGAAGATTGGCTATCTTTTTGGTCAATGCTTCTAATTGTTGGGTCAGAATTTTGTTCTGTACTAAAATGGCATCTGTGGTGTTTAAGTCAAGGACTCCTTTCCTTTGAACTTGCTGACGATCATGTTGAGCTTGGTAGTCTGTTGAGGATAAAGCTTCTATTATCCTTGTGGCTTGGTCAGCATCCACTGTCATCATTGTTCCTCCTGCTGCTGCATCTAAAATCATTTTAGTGTCAGCCCTTAAACCACTGTAAAAAATATTAAGCTGTGCAATATCTTCAAGTCCATGGTTTGGGCATTTTCTGAGCAGTGATTTAAAGCGTTCCCATGCCTCACAAAAAGGTTCATCTTGGCCTTGTCTAAATGTTGTAATATCTGATTTGGCCTTGATGAATCTAGATGGAGGAAAGAACCTTTGTAGAAATTTTTCTTCAACTATGTTCCAGCTATTTAAACTTTGATTTGGATGAGATTGTAACCACTCCTTTGCTTTTCCTGCTAAAGAGAAAGGAAATAGTCTTAAATATGCAGCATCAATAACATCTTGGTTAAATCCCATGGTTCCAACCAATTCATAGAATGTGGCCAAGTGAGTATACGGATCTTCACTTGACATTCCAGTAAATTGGTGTGAACTAATCAAACTAAGAAATGCTGGTTTCATTTCTAGTGCTCTGACAGTGTTTGGAATTGCAATGCTTGAGAAATGTCTTGGCCCTTGTTGTAAAGTATAGTCTCCAAGTGTTCTCCTTGGTGGGTTTTGATTGTTGCTGTTGACATCCATTGTATCAGAGGAAGTTTGTCCTACGTGGAAGTTCTGCTTGGCTTTCTTGATTTTCTTGAGGAACCTGTCTATCTCTGGATCAAATGCAAGTTGTTCTTTTGTACCTTGTCCTCTCAAGATCATAAATCAAGTACTCAAAATAGCAAAGTTACTACATAAAAAAAAACAAATTGAAAACAAATTTATTTACACTGTCTTGTCAATTCAATGCTAAAATATTCAAACTTAAATCACCTCCCCGGCTGCGGCGCCAAAACTTGATAGTAATTTTTTTGAGATATTTGGACTGAAGAGTTCAATGAAAGAGAATCAGGTTTGTAGAATATGAACTCAATGTAATGCTTGTGCCAAGTTTAAACACAGAAGTTGTAATACATTATAGTTGTCGTTCCACTAGGGAGGTGTTAGAATGAAGATCTTAGTTTTGAATTGATTAGGCAGAAGGTTTTTAGTTTGTTTTGTTGTGAATGATGTTGAATGAAAAAGTAATAAATAACAGAGAGTGAAATTCTGCAAAAGATGACAGTGTTGGAAAAATCAGTTTTGTAAAACAGGGATTGGCTTCATCACATCTTCACCTTCTGTAAGCTGCATAAGTTTTTATATAAGTAAATCAAAAATATAATTTCTACGTCACAATCAAAGTCATTTGTATCGATCCCTCGACTACAAAATTCATAAGAATAATTTCAAACCGCTGATCCCTCAGTCACTTTGAAATCATCCCAGCATTATCGATCGATTGTTTTGACGTTTATTGCGTTAGACGCCATCCCTGGCTACCTACTCACAACAAGTATTTCTTTCGGATCAGCTTTCAAAAGTTACTTCCCAGCATCCTTGAGAAAACTTAAAACAAGAAAATAGTGATCAAGTACTTTCAGGCATTAAACGCAGAAGGAAATACAGAACTTATCAAATCTCATTACTAAATAAAAGCTTACAACAGCATTACTTCAGTGTTGAATGGATTACAGCCAATCCCATAAGGGAGATTAGTTACTCATGCCTTGCATTTTCACCATCAAAAGAATGCATACAGAAAATAATGGAAAAGATTTGAAATATAGGGGATTGAATCTGCTGATGGATGCAGCTTGATTTATAGAGGTTATGCTCTAGCTTCCCATGCCCACTTACGTAGAACCCATGCAGCATCTTTCAGAGACTTGTAGAAACACAAGAAAGTGGGTGAGTTGGCATCGCATCATTGGTGAATAAAGAATTAAGAGACCCATGCTGTATGAGTCACGCTTGAGCTTGATGGTCACGCTCAAGCGTGAAGGGTCCTGATACTATTTAAACGTTTCACGCTTAAACCACTGCAGCCACGCTCAAGTGTGGCCTTCCTTGTCCAACTTTACACTTGCCCACGCTTAATCCACGCTTAGGCTTCCATTTTTATTATTCCACGCTTAAGCGCCTAGTGTTCACGCTCAAGCGTGAGGGGTCCTGATGCTCTCCAACTTGTTCAAGCTTAAGCTTGCTTAAGCTTGGTTGTTCAAGCTTGAGCTTGCTGTCTTCAAATGCTCCCGATCACGCTTGAGCTTGCTCTTTCACGCTTGAGTTTGCTCTTTCACGCTTGAGCTTGATTTTTCACGCTTGAGCTTGCCTGCTCAAGCTTAAGCTTGATTTTTCACGCTTAAGCTTGCCTGCTCAAGCTTAAGCTTGATTTTTTACGCGTAAGCTTGCTTGCTCAAGCTTAAGCTTGCCCTGCTTTCCTGTTGAATTTCCTGCAACTTTCCAAGAGTTTTAACATAATATTTCTTTTATACACCTATCCATCACTACTTAAAAGATTCATGCTCACTTCCTTCAATAATTCATCAATTTAGCTCAAGTCTTTACAAAATTAGTTCAAATGAGTCATGAAATCAATGCTTAATCAACACTTATCACAGGCTTGCTGACCAAAAGGTCCTCTTCCCTGGAAACAATCACTAGTTTGTTGTCAATGATGAATTTTAACTTCTGATGCAGCGTGGAAGGGACTACCCCAGCCGAATGGATCCACGGCCATCCTAGCAAACAACTATAGGCGGGCGTAATATCCAAGACTTGGAAGAGAACTTGAAAGGTACACAGTCCGACCTATATCGCCAACTCAATCTCTCCCATGACCTCTCGTCGAGTTCCACCGAAAGCCCGTACCACTATAGAACTAGGCCTTGTATATGTCCCATCGAACGGTAACTTTGCCAACGTGGACTTTGGCATTACGTTTAAGGATGATCCATTATCGACAAATACCTTTGCCAAGATATGATCTTGACACTTTACAGAAATATAAAGGGCTTTGTTATGCCATGTTCCTTTAGCGGGTATTTCGTCATCCGTAAAGGTCAAGTAATTATTGGCAACAATGTGTCCCACTATACCTCCAAACTTATCGATAGGTAAGTCGTGCTTGACATGGGCCTCGCTTAAAACTTTCATCAATGTGTTCCGATGTGGTTCAGAATCCATCAATAAGGATAACAAAGAAATTTTGGCCGGGGTATGGTTTAATTGATCAAGCACCTGATACTCACTGTGGCGGATGAACTTTAAAAACTCCTGGGTTTCTTCCTCAGTCACAGCCCTTTTTGCTTCGCCGGTGGTTCCTTCTTTCGTAGCTTTGATCTCTCCAGTAGCTTTATCATGTTTTGATTCAGGAGGTGAATATACCCTCCCACTCCGAGTCATTCCCCCAGCCCCGACAATATTTGTAACAAAGGAGAATGGCGTAGAATCAACTGCCACCGGGTTGGTGATGACCACGTCTGTACCATATTTCCATGGCACGGTATGAGAATCTTTGAAAGGGAATGGAGTACGCGTTTGCACTAAAATGACAGTTCTGGCAGGAGCTGGGGTTGCTGGCATAATTTTGTTGTAGAATATGACCAAGGGCTTTGGAGCCTGCCCCCTGGTCTGTTCTTGTCTCATGTTTATTTTACCTCCACGGTACCTGCAGATCTCCATAGTGTGGCTGTCTATAAACTCTTGAAGGACCTTTTGAAAGCCCTGTCGTCCCACTGATTGTTCATCATTGTATTCTTCATCCCATGACCCCTCTATCAGTCCCCCTCAAGTAGGAAAGAGTGAATTATTTCCAAAGGCATTCTTATATCACCAAGCTCATAAATATATTCTTCATCTCCTTCAATAGCATTGACCCCCGATCCCCCCTGGTTGGGCAAAGGGTTTGTTGTCACACTTAGGCTTCCCTTCCGAAAGCTTATCCAATCAGCCCTGATCAGATCCCTTACCTTGAACTTCAAAGCCAGGCAATTTTTTATAGAATTCCCCGTTGCACCAGCAAAGTAATCACACCTCGCATTCGAGTCATACCCTCTTAGATAATGTGGTTGAAGTGGCCTTAAAGGACAGAGAACCACCAATGTATTTTTGATAAGATGAGGGAGAAGCTCGGTATAAGTCATGGGGATGGGATCAAATTGAATCTGGGTGCGGTCATTGTTCTGCCTTCTTAGGTTCGGGTTTGGCGATTGGTTTACGTGTTACAATTAGTACAGTGCTTGGGGTGTTGTTGGTGGTCATATAATAGGTGGTCGGAAGTGGGGTGGATTTGGATTCTGAACCGCAGCCACATATGGGTGTGGTGAGTTAGGATAGGCTGGTGGAAAGGTGATGGGGGTAGGCGGCCTTGACTGGTTTCCTTTCTGGTTATAAGAGATCGAGTTAGTCTCTCCATCTCTTCTCCTGCCTTCTCTGAGTGCTGGTTTCCTCATCATCCCTGCCCCAGATGGGCCTCGGGCAATCTTCCCAGTTCGTAGTCTATTCTCTATTCTTTCTCCAATGGTGACAATCATCCTATCGTAGAAAGGTGACTAGAGCGTATCGATAAACATAGAAACCACTTCCTTTTCAGTCAAGAGAGGTTTGATAAGTGTTTTATAACACAATAAATTAGATTTAGTTTGCTTAGGATTTTAATCATTATGCACTGTATTTCCTTAATTTTTGTGATTTTCGCTTTCTTTCCACTATATTCTACATAGGTATTTTATTTTGCAAAAATTAATAAAATTAAGGAACAAGTATAAAGATAATCCAAGGGTCAATAACAAGAGAAAAATGACCATCAAGTGATAAAGAAACAAGAAGAACAAGCCCTGGTGAAAAAAGAGCAACAAAAGCATGAAAATGGGCTATTAGTGCGCTATCTATTAGTGCGGTTGTAACAGGAACCGCACTAATAGGGTGTGAATCGATTCACATGTTATAAAAGTGCCAGGGAATGAATTTTTAAAGCATGAATCGATTCACCCCTTGCATGAATCGATTCACATGTGAAAATGGCCCAAAATTGCAAAAAAATGCATGAGGAATCGATTCCTCACTACATGAATCGATTCCTACATGCATGAATCGATTCCCCCCTTTCATGAATCGATTCCCAGGCTGTTTTTATGCCATGAATCGATTCCTCATGCCATGAATCGATTCATGATGCTGGGAATCGATTCCCACCTTTATGAATCGATTCACATGCTGTTTTTTATGTAAAAGTACCCTAGAGGAATCGATTCATCACTGAAATCATGCGCCAAAAATCACTGGAAACAACAAATAAGCAAATTGGAGACAGCTAGAACAGCTGGAAATCACATGCACCGAAAGTTTCCAACTTGCAACGTGTTTTCTTAGCTGGCTTCCTCCCTTCCTTCGCCTATAAAAGGAGAAGCAATCCAAGCAGAGAAGGCATCCAGTTCTCATTCATTCACTTCGTTCCTTTCTTTTCTTTCCCTTCATTTTTCTCTGTGTTAGTTTTATTTTCATTTCTTTCTCTTTTCTTTCTTTATTTCTTGTATAAGAGTTGTGAGGTTTGTGAAATTGAGTGTTCTAAATTTGTGTACTGTGGGAGGATATTGCAAATACAACAAAGAATTACAGTGGTGAATTTATTGTGCTTTTTAGAGAAACCCGTAAGTCTTTATTTTTACCATGAACTATATGTTTTATTTTCCTTCCATTATGTGTATAAATTTTAATCACATCATGAGTAACTAAATTAATTATCTTGGGATGATGGGGTATGATAATATTTTATGTTAATATTATTTTGACTTTGAATTAAATAAATTTCTATTTTCCATTTAGTTCAATTAATGCTGAATGCTCTTAGTGATTCCTAACAAGAACCTAAGTGATAAAACTATATACTTGCGGGTATATTAGTAAGTTTAAGTAATTAATAGAATCGAGAGATTTATTGTTACTTGAAAGTTTTTGAACTAAGCCAAAGGTTTTGAAATACTTTTTGTGACCTCGGTAAAACCGTGAAAGTAATCAAAATCTTTTGGGGAATAAATAAGGGATTTTCACAAAACGATAATGGGCCTTTTCTAAGGATTAAGCAGCGCTTTCCATAGGTTAGGTACATTAATAGGATTCCAAGAGGAACATATTAATTAGCTTAAGGAAAATCCGCCTTGGAAAACTTAATTTGATTCTTATTTATGAAAAGTTAAAATTCATTAACATAAAATAGAGTCTTGATCCCCTGAAATCCCAAGATACTCTCAACTCTGATTTTTAAGTGTCAAGTGAATTTTGTTTCTAAATTTATTTTTAATTTGTGTTTTATTTTACAAAAAAATTAAAAATCAATTATGTGGATAATTAAATTTCAATATGCTGGTACTTTGAAAACAGTCCCTGTGGAGAACGATAATCTTTTATATTACACGACATAACCCGTGCGCTTACGGGCCCTGTCAAGGGTCAACTTTTGCTGCTACTTCACGCCAACACTGGCATATTCTTTGAACGTCTCGTTGTCTTTCTTCGTTATATTTTGTAATTGTACTCTATCTGGGGCCATGTCTAGATTGTACTTGTATTGTTGTATAAAAGCATCTGCCAGATTTTTCTAGCAGCGTATACGAGACCGCTTAAGATGGTTATAACAAGTCAGGGCCGCTCCAGCCAAGCTGTCTTGGAAGCAATGAATCAACAAAGGATCGTTGGAAGCATGCGATGCCATTTTCCGGGAGTACATGGTAAGATGATTCTTTAGGCAAGTCAATCCTCTGTATTTATCAAATTCTGGCAGTTTGAACTTGTGAGGGATAGTGACATCAGGAATTAAGCAGAGTTCTGCAGCACTTCCCATCCCGAATCCTTCCACTCCCTCCATTGTTCTCAGTCTTCTTTCCAAGACTTCTAGCCTTCCTTCTTGGGTAGCAGCAATAGCATTCAGACTAGTGGTAATGTGATGACTTGTATACCCGAAAAGCTGATGAACGTGTGTTGGGTCGGTGTTTAGTAATGCAGCGTGAGGTCTGGTAGTAGTTTGGGTTATGTAGACTGGTTGGGCAGATTGTGTTTGGGTAGCTTACGTCTAGACTTGAGTTGTTTGAAATTCCTGAATGGGCGGAATGTTTGGTTGAGCGGTATAAGGAATCGGCCCTTGGTAGTTAGGCTTTTCTTGGAGTGGGGAAAAATACCCCGGTGGCAAGCCGTATAACGGAAATGGTATAGCATTACCCTCCGCATCCACAAAGGTATGCTTCTGAATGTCAGCAGGGTTTGGTCTCCTTATGCGAATAGTAAGGGGAGGTACTATCGGGTTAGGATTTGGTTCTCCAGATAGACCCTGAGGGTGTCGTGGGGTAGGAGGTTGTTGCCTGGCGTCTTCAACTCCCACAGAAGAACCCCCCTCTATGACTCTCTTCTCTAACAGCTTGGCCATCTCAGCCATTTGTTCCTTCAACTGACTAAGTTCGGCTCTTAAACTCTCGTTCTCTTATTCTATTTCAGCCATGAGTTTCTTTCTGAGCATAGTCTCATAGGGGTGCTTACCCGTAGTGTCTAAAGGAACACAAAGGTTTGTTAGAAAAATAGAAAAAAGCAGTTAAGGGAAACGATAAAGCAAAGATAAAAGGATATACACAGGATACAATTCCGAATTCAGCGTGTATCCTCTGATTGTTCCTCAGAACGTCGCGTTCAAAAGTACTAGGTAAAGCAGTAAAGCGAAAATTAACATGAGACAATTGTGGAGGCAAAATAGTTCATCATTCCATACTTCCGTGAAGATACAATATTGCTGGAAAGGTTTGATTACAACATTTTAGCCATTCCTGGCCTGGGCAATCATATCCCTCATTTTACAAATTCTTTCTTGACAATAATTCAAAAATGATGAAATCTCTCTTGGGGTGGAGAGGGGATTAATCATCCCTTCGACCTACTTTAGCATTGATGGAAGATCTTCCAGGACTTCGTTGGCTAAGGTTGGTGAAGCGATCCATCCATAAATAAATGACTTCGTCCTGCCGAGCCAGATGAACTTTTAAAAAACGTGTGGCCTCTTGGCCATGTTGCTCAACATTGATGGCATTTTGTCATTCATTATTTATCTCCTGCTCACAGGCTCTCATTACTTCATCAAGTTGTTGCTCTAATTTGAGGCCAAAATGGCGTCACTTTGCTGGCCCTTCATTTTTAGTTGAGAATTGGTTGCATGAAGGCACTGGTCTTATTTCGCCTTGTAGTCTTCTTCAATCTTCCATTTTTTCCGCATCTCATCCATGGCCTGTCTTCCTTCTGAATTTTCTTTCTTCTGAAGAGAACATTCTTGTTGACACCTCAAAAGGTCTTCTTCTAGCTTTTTGATTCTTAGCGGTCAACTCCTCTATCTGAGCCTTCAAAGCCTGGGTGGCTTTGTCCTCTATGATGAGTGGTGGAGCGAGAATGCTTGTAGACTGGTATGAGGGACTTCTGAAGGGTAATTTTAAAATGGAAACCCTGTTCAAGACCAATTCATGGTATTCTGCCCCCACAGCGTGACTTCGCGCTCCTAATTCCTTTCCCATCTTGTGGACTTTCTTCCACATATTGGCTATGTCCTGAACGGCAGATGTATAGTTTCTTTTCGCATAATACAAAATAAAAGGAGTGAGCAACTTTTCATTTAGTGGCTCAAGCAAAAGATAGGCCAACTGTCGCTTGGCTATGGTAGGATTATAGTTGATGCACCCTATCGTGCCAATAAGAGGAACATTAGGATAGCTTCCATAATGATGAATGATTGAATTGACCTCTAACCATTGAGGATACCATCTGACCTTCTCAGCTGTAAGACCCACAAGATGATTAGCCCATTCACGCCCATTCTTTATTGCCAACTGACACAATTTCAGATTAGAAATCGGACACTTGGCCTTGCATATTTGATGGAAGACGTGACATATAAGCCACACATACAAAAAGGGTAAGCAGTAAATGATCCTCTTCCCCCTTGCGTGTGACAGAAATCCATGGTGCAATATACATTGGCCAACATTGCTGTAACTGGACTCTCAAGCCTGTGTTTACGAGCGGCGAACATATTGATAGCATCATAATCTACATAGTTATCCAAGTTAGGGAACAAGACAACCCCATAGATAGTGAGTGCTAAGGTGTCCATGAAGGCTTCCCATTCTTCCTTATCCGCCAAAACTTGCATGTGTTTCTCAAGAAATTCTCGAGTAAACCCGGGAACTTAATTTCTATTCATTTGTGCGCTTTTTAATGTCTCAAGATGGATTTTCAAAATACGGGAGACAGAAGCGACAGTTACATGATGGTCAAGATAGCGATAAGGGATCTGTCCTTCCAATGGAATCCCCATAATTTGTTCATATTCTTCTATAGAAGGTGCCAGTTGAAAGTCTCTAAATATGAAACAACGGAGGGGTGGGTCATAGAATTGTGCCAAGGCTGTGATTGCTTCGGTTTGCACTTCCACCTCCGAGAGTTTTAGAACCCTTCCATACTTTCGAGTAAACGCCATCTTTTGAGTTAGGTTTAATCTTTTCCCCATTGCTTGTAGACTACCAGTATCAATCTTCTTGGCCTTAAAATGTAATATCTTCCTCAATTCTGTCACATCTGTACCACAATTGTCATGTCCCATGTTAATTTCCATATTTGCTTAGAGATACTGCTAAATTTTGAATAGTTTCCTGTGAACACCAAGACAAAGAAGAGGAATCAGTCATTATCATGTTTTGAAACCTGTATTTCCCCATTGATTTAATGCAAAGCAATTTTTACTTGGGGAAGCAGTGATTACCAAAACTCGTGCGAGTCCAAGTCTAAAGGGTCATAGGTTTTCTAATCGTCATTGATGCCCCAGTTGGAGGGAAACAAAATTATTTTTTTCATTTTCTTTTTGACGACCAGGAAAATCTATGACTCAGGACTTAAAAGTACACGATGAAAAGGGAATTACCCACCTGCCCAAAGATTACTAAGCGTTTCAAAAAATGAGCCATTATTTCAAAATAAAGCAATCCTTTGACGGGTAGGCAATTCATTCATTTGGATTAAAAGGGAAAGCGAGAATGACATAAGGTAAAGTAGAGTCTGCCCTTTCGTGGCCTAAGTCGGGTTTTTCTGAAAGTCTTTTCTAGGCCCTACGGCTTGTATAAAAGTGACTCCTCACATTGGGTGGCTTGCGCTAGACTTCCTAAATGTCACTAGAGCCAAGATCCTAATCATGATGTGATCACAACAGTAGGGAATCCACTAGGTGTGTATATCATGAAAGGTCAAACTCTAGTTAGGGTTCTTATGATCACCGGATGGGAACTACATCTCAAACGACACCGCTACCAACCACTCCTAACTTAAGTTTCATTTGGGGCCCGGGTATAGGGTGCCACTCATAAGTGTGTGCAAAAATGTGAGTGTAGTGTGTGAAAGGGCATTCAATACCTGTACCTTACCCCATCCTGCACAGTGGACAAACACAAGACAACAATAACAAAGTCGTCTACCCTAGGGTTCAATAATTATACAGAAAAATAACATAGAGTTACCTACCCTAGGGTTCAATAATCATGCAAAACTATCAACAGTGCATAAACGAAAAAACGAAGATTGAAATATAGAGCAAGCATATACAGCATTAACAAAACAAAATAAAATAAAAGAAGAAATTAAAACAAGCTAAAGGCTACATAAGAAAAACATGCGCTTTCAACCTAAATGGCTTGACTCTTAAATATGTTCCCAGTGGAGTCGCCATCTGTCAAGACCGGGATCGCGGTGACGACGGAAGAGGTCGAAACGGAGCACAGAGTCGCCACCAATGTTTTATCCATAGGAAAAACGTTAGGAAAAAAACTTTCACAAAACACTGGCAAAAAAAATGAGATTCGAGTTCAGGAGTCGGTTACGAGTGGGGAAGGTATTAGCACCCCACATCGCCTGTTAAAGACAGTACCAAAGTTGAATGCGCATCATGGATAGCCTTAAAATTGTATTTATTTCTTCTTTCTAAAAAAAATCGAAGGAGACAGATGAAATGAGTGAAAAAGCTCAGAGTAAGATGAACAGGACGTCTCGTCCAAATTAATCCTGGCTTTGATGGGTGGAAAATGTGGAAAAGAGGAAAGGAAGCTAACAAGACATCTTGTCTAAATTAGTCATCCTTTCATCAAGATACCAAATCGGGAAAAAGAGGGATTAACAGGATGTCGCGTCCAAATTAATCCCGACTTTTAATGGAGGAATGTACGAAAGAGAGAGAATGCTAACAGGACGTCTCGTCCAAATTAGTCAATTTCCATCAAGGTATAAAGTTGATCGGTGAAAGGAGTTAACAGGACGTCACATCCAAATTAACTCAATTTTTGTGAAGATCGATACCAGGGAAAAGGGAGAAAATCAACAAGACGTCGCGTCTAAATTGATTTCTTTTTTTGAAAAATTATTATTTAATAAATAACAATCGATTGAAAATTTAAAAAGGGTAACAAGACATCTTGTCTAAATTAACCTCTTTTTGATAAAACAATTTTTTTTAAAATCAAATAGTAAAATTTATCAAAAATTAGACAAAGAATACACGGACTTACTAAAGTGAAAAATGGGTAATGTTTTTTTGGTTGAAGACAATGTTGAGTTGTTAAAATTTTAATTAGACGTAATTTTAAAATAACAGAAAGAAAAACAGAAACTAAAAAAATAAAAAAAGACATGAACAATCATATTTTTGTTAAGCTTTGTACAACCCGGTTCTTTCAAAGATGAACGAGTGCCTTAAAAGAAAATTACACCTTAACTATATGGTAAATGAACTATCCAGAAAAAGACACAGTATACAAACGACTGATTCCTTGTAATGGGATTAATATTCTGGGCAATAAAATTAAGATCGCAACTATCCTTGATACAATTTAAATTCGTACAGAAACAAAAACATACACTAACAATTTGAACAATAACGTGGGGCAGTAAATAAACAGGAAAAGTAACATGAACAGAAATGGTAGCAGAGATAGAGTAGAGATTCTAACATACATCACAATATGCTACTGTAAAAACCAAATTGTAATAACAGCAATAGACAACAGAATAGAGAGAGTCCAATACAACAATACTAATCTGATCGTTATACAAAAATTCAACCCTTAAGAAAATAAACACTGGTTTTCTCAAAAAATATAATGAAACGGTTTTTCTCACTAATTGAGTTCTTGTTGTTGCAGCTGTTGCTATTGCTGTAGCTGCTGTTGCTGTTGCTGTGAATTTCCACTGTAAAAATCCAGAAGTACCTTCCAAAACTCAAGAATATTGAGATAATCTTCTCCTTAGGAAATCTTTTCTGAACCTCTTTAGAGAAAAATTTTCGAACCCCCTTCTTCTATACAGAGGGGTATTTATAGAGCATGTTTCATACCTCCTTCCATAAAAAATTCCAAAGTGGAAGCTCCACATACTGCTTTAATGGAGGATGAAGAGGATGATGGCACCACTAGTTGAGTGGTTCTTCTAGTTGGACCTCCACTCTTCTAGTGGCCTTGAAGCTCCTAAAAATATTCCAGAAAATCTATTGCACTTCTTTTGTTTCTTGTTCTTTTCTTTTCCACCAGTAGAAACCCCCTTTCACGTTGGCTTCTTCTTCTCTTTTCTCCTCTTGCCTTGGGCCTTATCATCCTCAAATGCCAAAATAGAATCCTTTCTTTATTATTGACCATGGGTGATAAGTTTAATGGAGTTTCCCACTCACATTACTTTAGTGCCACCTTTGTTAAATACACATGCCAGTGTTCCTTTATTATTTGTATCACCAACAAGCATATGACTGTGAATACCCCATCCAATGCCTATGCCTTCTAATTTTTAATTCTAACTTTGTGGAGCCAAACTTAGTGTATTTTAATTAGAACTTGCATCCTTACTTGTACCAAAACCGTGAGCATTATTTGGTGATGGGTTCCATGCCCTTTTTTATGCATTAAAGAATTTCCCTTGTCCATGCTCTCTTATTCTCGTGAAAGCAAAACCATGGGGCTGCAACATGCATATTTAAACTCCGTTTAAATAGCATGTGGAACCTATCTTTCACAATTTATTATGAATTTAGGCTATTTCCTCTTGTCAAAACCGTGAGACTTCTATGTGGTGGGTGCCAAGGAATTTTTCATTAAATAATTCCCTTGTCCAAGGTCCTTATTCACGTTGAAGTACAAAATGGGGCTTCACCTAGAATTATTTAATTATTTGCCTTTGGTCCCATGTAGCTTGTCATGAATATTTTGACTTGGTCAAAATTTGTGTCCCTTAAGTGAAAACCTGTTGGAAATTGGAATGCCATTAACGTGAATGATGTCTTAGTGGTGGGTCCTTGACTTGAATAAATGAATTCATGCATTGGTTCTTTGGAGGAGCAAAACCGTGAAATGCTTCCATGAGGCCAAGAATGCATTTTTAAAATATACTTGTTGCTATTTCATGTTGGCATGGTGGAGCCTTTTCTTCAATTGTTTAATATAACAAATCCTTTCTCCTTGGCCCTTGAATTCATGTTAACAATGAAAGAGGGGGCTGTTCTTGCATTGACAATTGATTGGCTTAGAGACTTAGACTTGGTCAAAATTGGTGGGCATTAGAAACTATAGTAGTTTTGGTGATAGGTTCCATTCTCTTCATCATAAAACTTGCTTACATATTTAAGGATAGATGCATGCCAAATTTGAAAGACATTCCCACATGAAAATTTTAGGTCTTTCTCTTAGCTTTAATTTGATATAAGGCACAAAAATTTTCATCAAGAAACGAGGGAGATATGGCCCATCTACAAAAACTGCTCCAGAGTGTGACGGGAATACATTTGCAAGAAAAATAAATTCACTAGGCAAAATGGATGAAGAATTAGATTTGTGCCCCTCATAAAGTTTGTAGATCTCCTTGATATGGATCCATAAAGAAAAGAATGAAGTCATTTCAGTATCATATGAGGGAGATATGAATTTTTCCCTAAAGATGTGTAGAGCAGTCATGAAACCTAAACAGGTCTAGGAAGATTATTAAAACTGTACCAATTGGTAAGGATATAGCCTTCCAGGTCTTCACAAAAGTCGTAGACAATTTTGTTATGGAAATTTGGAGACCAGGTTTGCGCAAATTGAAGGTCGTATGAAGGAGTTATGAATTTCTAACTGAACCATGCGCAGAAAAGAATGCCCAAAGGATGGAACTGTACCAATTGCCCGGACAAAAAGAAGTGTTCACAAACGATCCTTACCTTTTTAGCATCATCCAAATTATGATTTGGACATTTTCTCAGAAGTTCTTTGAATCATTCCCATGTTTCTCCTAAGGACTCATTATTTTGTAAAAAAGAATGTATTGTTGTCATGGCTACAAAGTATTTTAAAGGGGAATAAAATCTTTCTAAAAAATTTTTCTCAACATCAGACCAGTTTGTAACACTACCGGGTGGATAAGATTTAAACTATTCTTTAGCTTTCCCAACCAAAGAAAAAAGAAACAATCTCATATAAACAGATTCTTCTTGATTGGGTTCAAAACCAATTGTGCTACATAATTCATAAAAAATAGTTAAGTGCTCATACAGTTCTTCATGATTTAGGCTAGTAAATTGATTGTTTTGAATTATATTTAGTGAGGCAAGTTTAATCTCCACCGGAGCAACAGGTCCTTGGTACATTCCTGAAACTCGAGGTGGTCCATTGATAGCAGCAAACTGTCCCAATGTTCTTCTTTGTTTAGCAGTCATGTTAGAATTTTTAGAATTTTAAAAAGAAGATGAAGTAGAAGAAGCAGTTTGTGTTTTAGATTTTAAAGATTTGATTTTTTTTAACAAACTTTTCGATCTCAGGATCAAAGAAGATTTTTCCTGCAGAAGATCGGGTTTGCATACACAAACTAGACAAAGAAGGTTAGTGTAACAATGGTAATAAAAAGTAAATAAATGAATGAATAAGTAAAAAGTAAAATTGAAAATTTAACTAAGGTAAAAAAATTTTACCATGGTAATTAAAAATTTACTGTTTTACTAAATAAATTCAATCCCCGACGATAGTGCCAAAAAACTTGTTGAAGCTTTTGTAAAGACCTTCTATTGGCAAACGCACCAATCGTTTGTAGTTTTTAAATTTAGATATCGTTGTCACAAGGATTGAATATTTAGTAGTTACAGTAATTCTTTATTTACTATAGTAAAAGTCTCTAATCTTAAAAGAATAATTTATACACAATTTGTACAATATTTACAGAATTTAATGGTTGATTTGTTCATATGGTAAATAGGTGGTAAATATAAAATATATCTAAAAAGTTGAGATGTAATTCAGAATAGCTCAGATACTTGAGATAAAAACATAGATTGACAAATTATGTTGGAATTTGGATCCCTAATCTAGAATAAAATGAAGAAACTTAAGACATGCATATTTAATCATCAAGTTCATGTCATTGCAGCTTAAAATCATTATAACTGATCCCTTGTGATATAAATTCTAAGCAGTCACCGTAAAGTCCAATATATTAGAAGCTTTCTCAGTAAAAACTTGCATTAAGTCCTGGCCTTATAGCAACAATAATCACCAATTCTATCCCTAGTAACTGGCATATTAAGGGTATTTCAACTTTTACTTTTGTTAAAATAGGTTTCAATACGGCATGAATAATCATTCTCCCGTTTGACATTCACACTAATAAAATAAGTTTCAATACGCATAAAAATCATTCTCCCGTTTGACGTTCACATTAATAAAAGATTGAAATACTAACATGTACTTGAATCATAAATATGTAGAGGTCAAATTCATAACATCATACTCAATAGATTAGTTCACCAATTCCAACATAAACAAATTAGTTACACATGGTAAAAGTAAAAACAACCCTTATAGAGGTTGACATTACGAAGGCGTGGAAACACTTCACGATACAAACGATCATAACACTACACAACACTCTCAAGTATCTAGAAACTACTCTAGACTACAAACTCACAAAAGAACACTCAAACTCGAGTGAAAAGAGAGGAAAGAAGCTACTTGATGTAGAATGGGATGAGATGGGGTGCTTAGAAGTGATGTAAGAAGGCCCATTTATTGGGCTGAGGAAGGGTCTTGAGGTGTAGCGCCAGGTTCCTGACTCAGCCTCCATTAAACGCATGATTAAGTGGCCATGATTAAAACTAATTTAATCAAATAATGCTCAGACATGTCCCCTCTTTTGGCTTGGCAGTTAGCTGAAGTGAAGTGGCCAAAATATGGGTCAATGGCTGAGTGGTTGGCCATTTGTTAGTGGAGTCCACGTAGCTTCTGATGCTACACATGGGTGTGACGCGTAGCGTCAGCATCAGAAATTCCCACGCTATGCGTGGTGTTGATGCTACGTGTCAGCTCTCCAGATCTGTAACTTTCTCTTGAATTTCTTTAATTTTTCACTACAAAACTAGAGAAAATTGATCAAGGCAAATAATTTCCAATAACTTCCATTTATTATAATTAAAACCTAATTTTCTAACAAATTAAACTAACTTTTATTATTTTTAACATAATTTTATTAAGAAATTTATTGTAAATTTGAGGACTAATTGTAACATCTCAAATTTTAAAATGAGAGAATTAATTAACAGAATAAATATTAGGAATTTGTGTCTGAATTACTTAACATCCCAAATTATTGAGAATAATTAAATTAAGCATTTTGGGAATTTCTGGTGGCTTATGGAAACCGGTTAAGCTAAAAACGAGCCCGGTTGAGACACGGATGTCGGACCAAGTATCTCAGAATGAGATGATATTGGTCAGGGCTATTGAGAATGATATTGGGAGTCCGAATGTATATTCAGAATAATTTTTAGATGAAATATTGAGCCCGAACTGAGAACCTGTTGGTTATAAAATGATGAAACGTTAATGAATGGGATTTAAAATAAACTCAAAAGCCCAAATTTCTTCTCCTCTTCAAGCATGAACTTCTGAATATTGAGAGGCACATTTTACTTCTTCACTTTCCCTATTCCATTCTTCTTCCTCTTTTCTTCTTCATACAAACCTCAAGTCAAGGTGGTGACTCCCTCTTCTTCTCATTTCTTTTCAAGAGGCTTAAGAGGAGACCATTGAAGCTGAATCCTTCCTCCTTTTCTTCCCTCAGTTTCGTGTGGCCTACCTCCCCTTGGAAGCCCATTTTTGTTTTGGGCGTGAGGTAAGTTCTTTAACTATTTTTAGGTGGATTGATGTTGGTATTATGTAATGTTGTGACTTGGGAGAGTCATGCATGAACATAGAAGTATATAGAGAGCATTTAATGCATGAGTTTTAAGGTGGGTTTTTATAAGAGTAAGATTTCTTGGGGAAGTAATGAAGGTGAATGCATTTATGGTTAGAAGGAGAAGAGTATTTATGATTGTTGGATTTTATGAAACCCTAGCTTTATAAATTTGAGGGAAATGTATATTGGAGGTAGATGAGCAATTATTGTTGGCAATAAATGTGGGTTATGATGAATAAGGGTCATTGGTGATGGTATTTGGTTGGTGGAAGTCATTGAAGGAGAAACCAATGAAAGGGTTTGGTTCTAGAGTGTATAACAATATATGGTGGCACCTAACCCATGGTGGTTATGGTGGATAAAAATGAAATAAAAGAGGTTTGAGAGTTAAAATAATATAAACATCAAGTTATTGAAATATATAAGTATTTGAGTCTTAATAGGTAAATAGAAAATTGATTGTGTAATGTATTGTGATGTAGGAAGTGACCCCACCAACGAGGCGGAAACGTCAAACCGCATTGATCACTACTTCACTTGAGGTAGGAGGGGGTAACTACTCTAAATACATGATTTCATCCATTCATGATGTGAAAATATGTATATGTGATTATGTTGATGATTGTTTGAATGGATGATGTGATGATGTTATGATTTGAATGCATTTAGAATGATTATTGTTGTATGGCATGTGTTTGGGATAATGGATATGATGTTGTAATGAGATTATGATAATGAGATGTGATGGTGGTTTAAAACCATGTATGAATTGAAATCCATGGGGAAAAATATCCCGAAGATGTATGTTTGAATTGATGAATGTGTATGGCACTAACTCTTAATGTGTATGAAATGTAAAAAGAATTGGTGATGATTGAGGATGATGAAAATATTGAAATCCACTAAGTGGTGGTGAATGATTGTATGTGGAGTGACATCTAGGATGCATAGTGTGAGGATGCATTTGATTTGCATTTGCATTGTATCCATGGCATATCATAGCTGTCTACGTGGAATATCAGGGGGTTCTACTAGGCGGGCCCAGTGGGAGGGCGGCTCAGTGCACGAGCGTATTATGGTTTTTCCCCTGTGACTCGGTGTGTGAGTCACAAAGCTGTCCATAGTTTGGTGACGAGGCACCCTATGTGGCGGGCCCAGTGGGCGGGCGGCTCTATGGTGAGCGAGTTACCTCGGTGTCCGACGGGACACGGCTCTCTTGATGTGTGTTCGGGAGGGGCCTGTAGCACTTGTGGTATTTGAGGCCACGATGTTGATCCGCAAGTCACGGGGTGACTAGTGCTACAGATGGGCGATAGCGGTTTGGTACCAGTAAAAAAAATTATGAGGATGTAAGCATGCATAAATTGAGATATATGTGTACACAATTTTACTACTGCAGTAGGGGCATAATAGCACACCTATGCTTGTCCCACAATTGAATTAATGTTGTATTTTCCACAGTCAGATCCGCATTGTTTGATGAGAAATTCTTATGCATATGCATTAGCTTTAAGAGCATTTGCATATAGCTGAAGATATGCCTAGTTGAAAGCCCATAGTGGCGAGGGATGGATGAGAATTGAAAGGGAAGAGAGTGAATGTTAACCCTATGTTTGCATGTGGTGAACCAAATGAATGAAATTGTAGATGTGTACTTGATTTTGTGAGATATGCTTATAAATGATGTGTGATGTTGTGTAAGATATGTTATATGAACAAGTATACATGTATTTCATAATAATGTATGACTTTAATTCATTTGGATTATGTTACTCACCTCCTCGTTGCTATTTTTAAAGTTGATGTAGGTATGACTTAAATCCTACCATTTTGGAGGCCGAGTTTGAAGAAGGTAAATATGGAATGGGAATGTGTAAGCGTTGGCCTGCATGAATTTCTTTTGTGGGGTATATGGTGTTTATATACTCAATTTTGTAAGTGTTGATGACCTTGGAGGTCATGGAAGAAAATTGGATATGTGTGTAAGGCCAATTTTCATTCTTGACCCAAATGATGTAAAGGACAAATTGTGATGCTTGATGATGTTGTACTTAATGAATGGATATATGAGTGTGTGTTTGCACTATATTATAGAGCATGTTGAATGATGGTGATAATTTCAATTTATATGCTTTGGGTGAATGGTAGTTGGATGAGATTGTATATACATGTTAGATATGTTATAATGTAGTAAATGAGGTCAATATATCATGAATTATAACTAAGTATGCCATATTGTTAGAGTTTCTCGTTTCTACATGAATTCTGCAGAACTCGCTTAAGCGAGTGAGAATCTCGCTCGAGCGAGATTGTTGTGAAACAAGGGATTCGCTTCTGGCCCGAATTCTCTCAGGCGGATGGACATCTCGCCTAAGCGAGATTGTTGTGGATCAGTGTTTTGGCCTGTGGCCCGTTTTCGCCCGAGCGGGGGTATGTGTCGCCCAAGCGAAATTGTCACAGAATCAGAGGTTAGCCTCTGGACAATTTTCGCTCAGGCGGTTGGATGGTCGCTCAAGCGAGGAGGGCACAAATTTGATACTGGACGATTTTCGCCTAGGCGAGGGGTGTCTCGCCCAAGCGAAAATTGACCAGAGAGTTACTAATGCTTCTGGAACAATATCGCTCAAGCGAGTCATGAGCCACTCAAGCGAGATTGGTACCTGATGCATATTCCCTTCCTTCGCTCGAGCGTCTCGCTGGCTCGCTTAGGGGTTCCTTTCGCATCTCGCTCAAGCAAGGCAAAGCTCGCTCAAGCGAGATCGACCCCTGATGCTTATACTCTCTTTCGCTCAGCTCTTTCTCCACTCGCCCAAGCGTTGTTACGCTGGCTCGCTCAAGCGGATGGGTTCTCGCTTGAGCGAGTGTCACCCTGATGCCCATTTCCTTTTATTTTCAATTGTTTACATTTCCTATGTAATAAATGGCATTAATACATTATTTTTAATGGGTCCTAAACTCTTTATGGCTCATGGAACTTCATGAGGTCCTTTTCTTAAATTTTATTTTCGCAACAACTAATTTAATTAATTCTCCCGTTGTTTTTAATTGAACAATTATTATTAAACCATATTTTTAAGTACCCTCTCATATCTTCACATATGGGAGTGGTCTATCATAGATCCAGGTGTTGTGTCATCAGCTCCACCACTTATTTCCTTTCCATTGAATTATGATTTATAAAAACGTGAAAAATTTACTCCTATTTTGGGGGCGTCTTACTAACAATTATCCATCTTATGAATATTTAGCCCAATGTTTACACCTCTAAGTTATATTCAATCCATTTGAAAACTTAGTTAAGTTAAAGCCCAATAAAACAGTTTGGATATTAAGACACACTATTTATTAACATTAGTATTGACGAGTGTACTTATTGGAAGGCGTTTATAACTTAATATTATTTTGAGGGATTTTAATTTATTTTAAATTACCATCTTTGTTAAACACTTTAACGTAATAAAATTATCCCCAAAGCATGCAAACAAAATTGTGAGATGGTTATGGTCTTCCTAGAAGAAAAATAAATAAATAAATAAACCTAGAGGAACTATGTTGCCATGGATTCATGAAGTCCTACTTCTTGAATCCACCATTCTCTTAGAGTCACCACTCCTTGGTTCCTCTCAAAGTTAAAAGCACTTAGAGTTACAACCATAGTTTTCTTCTAGGTCTCTACTTTATTAGCCCAATCAAGATTACATGATTAAAGAGAAACTCGATTTACATACGAGTAAAGGGTTGAGAAAAGAAATAAATAGAATAGAGAGAGGCACAACGCGTAAGCTGTATTTAAATAAAATAACTAAGACCATAACCATTCACCATGCAACGTGTTAGTTAATTGATTATAACCCATTTAAAAGCATTAAAAGAGTAATTAATTTTAAAACAAACAATTAAACACGTGGGGTTGGTAACAAGGTGCTACGTAGAGAATGTACGGAGGGGTCCGGTGTGACCGCTTAAGTACCAAGTCTTGCCTAGCCAGAACATCCCTCTGACCATTAACAGCTGTAAAATTTTGGCTAGGGTTTCAATCACTTTGAAACCCTAATTCCCTATTGCGAATGCTTCACAATGCAGCCGTCAAGGCACATGGTAGCAGTGCCATCTAGGGTTTTAAAACCTAGCATTTAACTTGCGCCTATGCCAGCATGTAATGCCTTTCTCTGTCGACCATCTAGGTTTTAACTCTTGAACCCTAGATTAAGGAACGGTCAAGGTTTAACACTTAAAACTTATCACTCAATGCCCTATAACATGAACCATTTATATTTGAAGATCAACTCAATTAATTCATAATTTGTACAATGACCATAATATGAGTAAAAACATATGTATCAAATACAAAAACTACATAAACTCATACATCATACAAATTTAAATGGCAATAACATGCATACTAAAATTAAGAAACTCTATAACATGCATCACATACAATTTATGAACAATAACTCAAAAACATATGTATCAACCCAAAACAAAGATCATACCATATAAATAATTAATGATTGTAATAATATGCATCACATACGATAACCCAAAATAACAACATAATCATGCTTATTCATTTTCAAATCCTAGTTTTATAAAACATTTTTGCAAAACAAAAATGTAAAGCTTCAAACAAGAGACGATTTTGTAAACCATATTTTCTAAAAGCTCTTGAAAATGAAAGCATATAATCATGAAACACAAATAAATGCCCAAAACACGGTTTCGCAACCAAGCTCTGATACCACTGTTAGGGAATCTCTTTCTGGATACGCAGTGGGAAAAGAAAGGATTCCCATAGGATTTGCAAAGCGTCATGTTTCAAAGCATAAGGTAAACATAAAATAAAATTTGTGTTTCAGGATTACCTCTTGTAGAAAAAAAAGCCAAAGCAGTTTTATGTTTGAAAATTATCTTAGGTAACAAAAGCTTGTATGTCGAAGTTTTGATAATGACAAAGCAACCATTTGAAGAATCATAACAAGGAAAATGAATTTCATGAAGTGTCAAAGTGCTAGAATAATGAGAATAAACCTCTTGGAAGATCAAAATAAAGAAAAGCAAAAAGCTTACAAATCAAATCAAGAATCAAATCTGAATTGACATAGCCTAATCGATTACACCACTGTCACAATCGATTACCTTGACTCTAGAAGAAACATAATCGACTACAGCAAATAAGCTAATCGATTATGATGCTGCTATTAGTCCTCAAATTTACAATAAAATCTTTAATAAAAATTTCATAAAAATAATAAAAATTAGTTTAATTTGTTAGAAAATTAGGTTTTAAATTTAATAAATAGAATTTTTTGGAAGTAATCTGCCCTTGATCAATTTTCTCTAGTTTTGCAGTGAGAAAGTAAAGAATTTGAAGAGAAAATTGAAGATCTGGAAAGATGAAGCGTAGCGTGGAGACTTTTGATGCTGACACTACACGAGGCTGTGACGCGTAGCGTCAAAGCTACGTGGACTCCATAGCCAGGTCGGCCAAGCACTCAGCTAGTGACCCATTATTGGCCACTCCACTTTGCATAAACAGAGACACCGAATTGGGAGACAGGTCCATATGGCACTGCATGATTGAATAAAATAATTCCATAGTGGCCACTTCCAGTGGCGTTTAATGGAGGCTGACTCATGGACCTGACGCGTAGCGTCAGGACCCTTCCTCAGCCCTATAAATAGGGTCATTTCCAACACTTCTAGGCATCCCATTCTGATCCAATCCCACACTTCTCTTCTCTTATACACTCGAGTTTGAGTGTTTTTTTTGTGAGTTTGTAGTTCTAGAATAGTTTTCTAGATACTTGAGAGTGTTGTGTAGTATTATGATCATTGTATCGTGAAGTTTCCATCGGCTTTGTAATGTCAATCACTGTAAGTGTTGTTTTACTTTCACCATGTGTAACTAATCTGTTTAGGTTGGAATTGGTGAACTAATCTATTAAGTATGATGTTGTGAATTCGATCTCTGCATGTTTATGATTCAAGTCCATGTTAGTATTTCAATCTTTTATTAATATGAACGTCAAATGGGAGAATGATTTTCAAGTGTATTGAAACTTGTTTTATTAGTGTGAATGTCAAACGGGAGAATGATTATTCATGCTGTATTGAAACTTGTTTTGACGAAAGTAAAAGTTGGAATACCCTTGGTATCTCAATTCTATAGAGGTTGTTAACCATTGTTTCCATAAGGCCAGGACTTAATGCAAGTTTTTACTGAGAAAGCTCACGAGGGATCAGACTTTACGGTGAATTCTTAGAATTTATATCACGAGGGATCAGTTATAATGATTTTAAGCTACAATGACATGAAATTGATGATTAAATATGCATGTCTTGAGTTCCTCATTGTTATTCTAGATTAGGGATCCAATTTCCAACATAATTTGTCTATCTGTGTTTTATCTCAAGTATCTTACCTATTCTAAATTGCAACTCAACTTTTTAGATAGATCATTACTCTCTTTTTACCACATGAACAACTTAACTATGCCATCTTGTAAATATTGTATAAATTGTATATAAATTATTCTTTTGTGTATAAGTTTTGATAAATTTACCATAGTAACTAGAAAATTACTGTAACTATTGGACTTTCAATCCCAGTGGAACGATATCTAAATTTTGAAAACTACAAACGATTGGTGCGCTTGCCAATTAAAAGACCCAACAGTAAACACAAAGAGTTAACAGGTTTCCTGGGTTTAACAAGTTTTCTGGCGCCGTCGCCAGGGATTGACTTGATTCAGTAAAATAATAAATTTTTAATTACTATGGTAAATATTTTTTTACCTTAGTTAAATTTTTAATTTTGTTATTTATTTAGTTATTTTTCTTATCATTATTACACTAACTTTATTTGTCTAGTTTGTGTATTCAAACCCGATCTATCGCAGGAAAAATTTACTTTGATCCTGAGATAGAAAAGTTTGTAAAGAAAATCAAGTCCTTAAAATCTAAAACACAAACTAATTCTTCTTCTACTTCTAAAATTTTTGAAAATACAAATATGGCTGCTGAAAGGAGAACATTGGGACAGTTTGCTGCTATTAATGGTCCACCCCGAGTTTCAGGAATGTTTCAAGGACCTGTTGTGCCAGTGGAGATTAAACCTGCTACTTTAAATATTATTCAAAATAATCAATTTGCTGGTTTAAATCATGAAGAACTGTATGAACATTTAACTGTTTTTTATGAGTTCTGGAGCACAATTGGTTTTGAACCCAATCAAGAAGAATCTATTTATATAAGATTGTTTCCTTTTTCAATGATTGGTAAAGCTAAAGAATGGTTTAAATCTTGCCCACCGGGTAGTTTTGCAAACTGGTCCGGCGTTGAAAGAAAATTTTTGGGAAGGTTTTATTCTCCTTCAAAATATTTTGAAGCCATGACAGTCATACATTCTTTTTCACAAAATAATGATGAATCATTAGTAAAAACATGGGAACAATTCAAGGCACTCTTGAGAAAGTGTCCGAATCACAACTTATATGATGCCGAAAAGGTAAGGATCGTTTACCATGGTTTATTACCTCAGTTTAAGATGATGTTAGATGCTTGTGCAGTTGGTTCTTTAATGAACAAAACTGTTGAAGAAGCAATAGAAATATTGGAATCAATGTCCATTAGTGACCGACAAGCAAAACATGAAAGAGGTAATGCACCAATGAAGCCAGGTATACTCGAATTGGGAGTGAATGATGCAGTATTGGCTCAGCAAAAATTGCTGGCTCAACAAATTCAAGCTATGAGCAAACAATTAGAGAAACTTCAAATTGCTCAAGTTATATCACCACCCCCCGCTCAATTGAAACAATGTATGCATTACATGGGAGAACAACCATGTGGTTACTGTGCCCCTGATAGAAATGAGCAAGAGCAAGCCAATTTTCTGAACTATCAAAGAATACCATTGGGTAACATTCCTTTCAATTATGGTAATTCTTTTCCTAACAATTTTCCACAGGGATGGCAGAATCAGATGTCTAGCTGGAGACAAGATGTTGGACCTTCCAATCAACCTCTTAATAATCAATTTAAGCAACAACAATCACAAATTGACAATACAAGATTGATAAGGATTGAGGAATCTATTCAACAGTTATTCCAATTTATGGAAACAAATGAAGCTGCCCGAGAGGCATCAGATTTACAAATGGGTCAGCTAGCAAAGGAAATAGCTGAATTGAAAAGTTCTGGTTTTACTACAAACACTCAGAACCCAAGGGATCAATGTAATGCTGTTTCTTCTGAAAGTTGTAAATATATAAAAATTGATTGTGAAAAGAAAGAGAAAGAAGAAGAAGAAAAAGAAAAAGAAAGTGAAAAAGAAAAAAATGAAAAAGAAAAATAATATAAGAGCCTATGAATGAAGAGCAAGAAGCAAGTCGTATTGCCATCTTAATACCGGAAAAATGTGAAGATCCGGGAAGTTTCACCATTCCTGTAACCATTAGAAATATCAACATCAGGAATGCTTGTTAGATTTAGGGGCTAACATCAATCTTATACCCCTAGACTTGATGAAGTATATTGGTGATTTGGAATTACAAGAAACCAAAAGGACTTTACAACTGGCTGACCACTCTGTCAAGCAACCTGTTGGGATTGTGGAAGATGTATTAGTACAGGTTGACAAGTACCACTTCAAAGTTGATTTTATGGTACTGGATATAAAGGAGGATACTGAGATCCCCCTAATTCTTGGAAGAACTTTCATGAAGACTGCAAAAATAATGGTACATGTTGATCAAAGTATGGTTGCAGTCAAAATTCATAGAGAGGAGATAAGCTTCAGTGCTCATGAACATCTTAGAACAAATGCTAAGGAAAAAGTTTACCTTTCAACTGAACCAGGTATATCTCTTCCCAATCAACTAAATTGTTTTAAATTAACCGATGGCTTGAATGATGAAAGACAAGTAATCAAGCATCGGAGAAGAAGGAGGAAGAAAAAGACAGGTGATTCCTCAACCAAAATTGAGAAACCACCTGATTAATCAGAGGTAATGTCTGGCTGGAGACATTAAACCTAGCGCTCAATGGGAGGCAACCCATTATTTTTTCCTTTCAACTTATTTTTTTTAAATATATATATATATATATAAATTTTATTAGAAAAGAGGTTTAAACTTAAAAGAAAATGGGTTTTGATAATTAAAGTTTTGAAAAATGAAAAAAAAACATAAACCCACGCGTAGCGCCACAGTGATGCGTAGCGTGGACTCTGAATTTTCAACCTGACGCGTAGCGTCCCCTACACGCGTAGCGTCAGGGCCCTCGTTCAGTTTTTAAACTGAATCAGAGGGAGGCCCAAGTCCATAATCTTTAAAAACCTATCTTGCCTCCCTCTGCAATTTCAAAAACCCTGATTTCTCAAAACCCTCTTTTTCTCTTAAAACTTCCAAACCTTCTCATTCCTATTTTGCTCAAAGGATCCCAAGTAAGTTTTCTAAATGCTTTCTCTTTAGTTGGATTTTAATTTCGATTCTTAGAAATTGTATATGGTTAGGGTTAGGATTAGATAACCATTGGGATTGATTGCTGTTAAAAATAGGAATTTGAATGGATTGAATGTGGTTTTGGAGGGGTTGCTACTGCGCAACCCCTATTTTGCAGTTTTTGTTCTGCAAGCCTACGCGTAGCGTCCCACTAACGCGTAGCGTGGGAAGAACAGAGCTGACGCGTAGCGTCCCACCCACGCATAGCGTCAGACTCTATTTCTGATTTTAATTGATTTTTTGTGTTATTTGTATAATTGTTTTCTATTTTTAATAATTCTGTCTAGTATGCATCTGTTTATTGTTGGTTTATTTTTCTTTTAAATTAATAAATTTTCTTAAATTGTATGTTTGTTATACTTTCTTGCATAAAAATAAAAATAAATTTGCATAATTTTGTAAATATGCATCATGTATGATTTTGCATGTTTTGTGAAATTTATGCATGTTGATATTTTGTGATAAATTTTAAAAAAATCCAAAAATATGCATGTTAATTTTTCTTATAAATTAAAAAAATTCAAAAATAAATAAAAATATGTTGTTTTTATCTTGTTGTGGATTTTGTGTGAATTTTGCATTTTGTGTAAATTTTTTTAAAAAAAAATTAGAAAATCCAAAAACATGTATGTTTAAAATTTTATGTAAATATTTTGTTATTGTGTATGTTTTGCATAAAATATAAAAACAAAAAAAATAAATTAATTGTTAACTTTTTAATGTTTGATTTATTAAAATAGTATAATGTGTGTTTAATTTTAAAATTTTTCTTTTTGCAGATGGCACCAAAGAAATCCATCCTGACTACTAGTCCTAAAAGACAGAGAAGGACCACGGACACTAACACCACCTCTGAGGATCCAGATCTTCAGGGTGAGGAGGTGTTAGGGCCTAGAGATCCCACCAGATTTCGTATTAATGCGAAATGGGCCCGGTTTCACCAAATAAAGGGCGAGAGACTTATTTGGGAAAGAGTTTTGGATCTGAGTGTTGGAGACTATCCTGAGCTGCAGGATGAGATCCAAAAGAGGAGATGGGGATCCCTGTTTTCCCTACCTACTGAAGGGGATCCTATCTTGGTAATGGAGTTTTATGCGAACGCCTACAGGACTCACCAGGACTCTCTAAATATCGGTCATCAAAGGACAAGTTTGGTGAGGGGTCAGCATATTTCTTATGACCGAGACACTATTAGTACCCTACTGGGTAACCCTTGGGAGCCTACTCCCGAGAGCAATACTTGTTTCTGGAAGGAGAACAAAAACAAGATCGAGGCTGAGGATGGTGATCTAAGATATTTCCTAGATCAGGTTGCTCACTTCTTGAGCAAGGATGGAATCTTTTTCAACCTGAGTAAGGTTGGGAGGACTCCATATAACCTCCTCAAGACCCAGCTGACTCCCATAGCTCTGGCATAGTCTCATCTCATGCTGTATAACATCACTCATGTTACTCACCTTTCTTCTATCCCAGTTGATCGCTGATGCCTCCTTTATTCCATTCTTCAGGGCCATACCATTGATATTGCAGAGCTAATTTCTAAGCAGATTCACCTTTATGCCCTTGGGTATAAGGTGAACCGCCCTATTCCATTTTCTCTCATCATATCTGCCTTACTGAGGAGGCAGGGAGTTGCTGTGCCATCACCTGAGTTTACGAGTTCTTCGGGGAGAGTCCCTAAGGTCTCAGTAAACAGAGATTATTTTGTCCAGCAGTGTGAGCTTCCACCATTAGAGCAGGAGGCTCAGCCCAGACCGAGGAGGAGGAGACCACCAGTTCAGCCACTATCTGCTGATGCTATCACAGAGGGATTTTCCAGGATGACACTTGAGCATCAACATATGATGCAAATAATGGCTGCCACACACAGAGCTTACATGCATCTTCATGATGCATTTTATCAATACAGACTTCAGGGAGAGGGAGCACCTTATGTCACACCAGCTGAGTTTACAGCTCGTGTAGCTTGGCCTGGTGATTTACCTACATACCCTAAGACTGATGGACCGTCTGGGGTACATGCTGAGTCAGGGTGATGCAGATTGTAACATCCCGGATTTTTAAATAAAATAAATTTATTGGATGATGATAATTGATTATTTATGGTTAAATAATTATGGGAGATGTTGTTAGAGATTAGAGTTGAATTATCGGTAAACTAAGATTTACCAGTACCAGGTGAATTAACAGATGATGTGGGACCCACTTGGTCAAATTGAGTATTTGATGGGTCTAGAATGTTTAGAAAACTATTATGGTTGAGATGGTGTATTTGGAATAATTTTTAGTATTAAGGGACTAATTAATTGGACTCGATGTAGGATATGAAACGGGGAAATTACAAACCAAATTGGATTAAAAAGAAAATGAGAATTCCCTTTCTTCCCTCCATGTTTCAGCCGTCCACTTCTTCTTCTCTCTCTCCCCACTCACTTTACACTCTATTATATAATGGTTAACAGATTAAATAGCCCATTGGATAATGTATCATAATTGTACAAAAATTTCTCTTTCCTCTTTCTCATTTTCGGTGGAGACCTCTTCTTCTCCTCCATTCTTCTCTTGCCCAAACTGTGGCCACCCCTTTCCCTTGCCACTCCACTCAAAAATTAAATGGTTTCCACGGATTTGTGAGGCTTGAATGGCGTCTATGGAGCATTGGAAGCTTGTGGGGTCATCTCCTTTCTCTTCTTCATTTTCACTTTCGTTTTTGGTGGAGCTTGGATTTGAGGTAAAGATCTTTCACCCCTTCCTTATCTCATTATGATTTTGGGGTATTGGGTTAAAGATGGTGATGTTAGAAACCTTGCATGTGGGTGGAAATGGAAACCCTAGGCTTAAATATTTGGAAAGGGAACTCTAAGTATTAATAATTTGGGGATTTTGACCCACTTGATGATTTTGATTATTTTGGTACCTTGGAATGATGTTATACATAGGAATGAATATTTGAAGGATAGGAGTTGAATATTGATGTGATAAAATGGTGAACTAAGTCATGAGTTACAAATGAAGATATATGCATGTATATAGGTATATTGGTTTAAGGGATGAATCTTAAGTGTTAATGTTGTTGGATTTGTTTAACCCTTAAGACTTGGAGAATCTTAGCTTTGGGGAAAGGAATTCCCGAGGCCTAATATGGGTATATAAAATTGGAGATTAGACAAGTCTAGGACTTGATCATAAGTTAGGATAAGTGATGTTTTGTGATGATTTATTGATTATATGTGTATGTGTAATTGTGGATAGGATTGTATTCTGGACGATGATGCATATGGATCAAAGCAATCAGAGCGTCAGAATTTTGATTTCTTCTCTCGAGGTAGGAGAGGAGTTTGCATTTCAAATCGCATGAGTGAATTCATTGTTAATTATGTATATGTTAAACTCATGCAATGCCTTGCCATGAATGTTTTATATGATTAATTTGATGAAGTGATCAATGATGGCTCTGCTTATGTTGAATGTTATAAAAATGTATGTATTTATATCATATTGATGATAAGTGGTTGATGGTCCCTTGGTTGGACGTGAACTAATAATGGTGAAAATTTATGAATGAACGAGTTAAAATATAGAGGATTGTTTTGAGATGAGTGATTATAGCTGATGAATTGGAATTTAAAGGAGTAATTGATGAGTTGGAATGAGAATTCCTAAGTATGAATGGTCAGAGCGAGTTTTATATGCCTCATGTGATGAGTATGATGTATTAGTGGTGAATCAGTTGGCCTAGAGTAAGATTTCAGGTGTTAAGTTGTAAGAATTGCTGATTCTGCTTATGTCTGAGTGGTCTCGCTCAAGCGAGAAGGGATCTCGCTTAGGCGAGAATCCCCTGTATTGGTATAATGGTCTCTGGACCAATTTTCCCTAGGCTGGTGAGGTTTCCGCTTAAGTGAGCTGCATATTATGCAATCAGAGGAGTTACTGGACGAATCTCGCTCAAGCGAGCATGGCCGCGCTTGAGCGAGCTAGTGAGGAAATGGTCACTGTACATTTTTTGCCCAAGCGTGTATGAGTGGCTTGAGCGAAAGTGTGAAGTCTGATGTTGGGATGGTGCTCACTCAAGTGAGTGTCTGGTAGGGTTGTGTCTTAACTGAGCGTGACAAGTGAATGGTGAGCAAGTAAGATTCTGGATGAAATTCCACTCGAGTGGGAACCTTAGAAAATAATTTCATGATGTGGTGAATTTCTGATGTGGCTATGTCCGAGATAGGACCTTCCGAGTGAGGAAGTGGATATAATCCTGAGTGAAAGGTCTCCCAATATGATATTCCAGGCAGTAGAATTCCGAGTGGGAATTCCCGAGTTCAGTGTAACTCGTTCCGAGTGGAGTCCCTCCGTGTGTGTAATTCTGAGTGGGATGGCACCTATTGGGGATATACGGTGAAAATGAAGGGTAGTCAGTTTTTGAATGAATTACCGAGTGAGGATCGATCGAGTGATGGTCGGTCTTGGAATTGTCTAGCCGATTGAAAGACCGAGCGAGTGTGGGGTCGGTCTGGAATGATTTAACTGAGTGAGGATCGATCTGATGATGAGTCGGTTTTGGAGTGAATTACCGAGTGAATGGTCAATCAGGTGTTAAGTCGGTGTTAGAGTAATTTGCCGAGTGATAGACCAAGTGAGTGTGAAGTCAGTCCTGGAATGATTTTGCTGAGTGAGAGATGGGTCGGTGAGGACTATTTTTCCGAGTGGAAAACTGAGTGTGAGATGACTTGGATCCGGATTAATTCTACCGAGTGGAAACCTGAGTATTGGGAGTCGGTTTGGATTGATTTTACTGACAGAAAAACCCGAGTGCTGGGAAGTCTTGCCGAGTGGGTGAGTGCAGAATTGAGGGACGACCACTGGTCGGATTTCGCCTAAGCGAGTAGGTGTCTCGCTCAAGCGAATGCCAGTGGATATGTTACTGGACAATTCTCGCTCGAGCGAGAGTATGGTCCAGTTAAGCCAGAATCGGGTCTGATGCTTAATGTTGTCTCGCTTAAGGAATTTGTGGGCTCGCTCCAGCACTCCATGCTGTTGTCGCCCAGGCGAGTCGGGCCTATCTCGCTCAAGCGGAGGTGAATCTCGCTTGAGTGAGTTTCCACCAGAAATTGAATTTGCCATATTTTAATTATAGAAGGCTTATGTTGGACCCCTTTCTTAGTGTTATGAGATGAATAAGAGATGGTATGGGGGATATGCCATGACGATAAAGTATGATAATGGCTGAAATTAATTAATACTGTTGGGGATGCAATAATTGTGATATAAATTGATGAATTAGAGAAAAATGGCATTAAATAATGATAGATGATGATGTTAAGCACTCTCTTGCACAAAGAGGTGTATATTGTTATTGAAGAATTGCTGTGTACCATTGTGTGTGATACAAGCATGATCTTGTATGTGTGGTATAAAATATAATAATGAAAATGTTGTGAATGCCACACCAATATATACATATATATGTATACATGGGACAATGGTAATGAATAACAAGATGAAAATCCACTAAATGAAAGTGTGATAATATTGATGAATATTATGTAATATTGAAATACCATTGTGGTTGATTGCAAGCATCGACTTACGTGTATGATGTTAAATATTGTGAAATATATGTGAAATATATTGAGATGAAAATGCCACATTAAAACTTGAAAACAATGACTAAGAAACCAACAATGATGAAATCCACTAAGGTGTATGGTGGTGTTGGTGATTATGATGATGATGTTTGAGGAGTGGGATTTAGGATGCACAGAGTGAGAATGCATTTGATTTTTATTGCATTGCATCCATGGCATATCGATCGCTGTCTATGTGGAATATTAGAGGGTTCCACTAGGCTGGCCCAGTGGGAGGGCAGCTCAGTGCACGAGCGTATTGTTGTTTTCCCCTGTGGCTCGGTGTGTGAGTCACGAAGCTGTCCATAGTTTGGTGATGAGGCACCCTATATGGTGGGCCCAGTGGGCGGGCGGCTCTATGGTGAGCGAGTAACCTCGGTGTCCGACGGGGCACGGCTCTCTCGATGTGTGTTCGGGAGGGGCCCGTAGCACTTTTGGCAAGTGAGGCCATGTTGTTGATCCGCAAGTCACGGGGTGACTAGTGCTACAGTGGGCGATAGCGGTTTGGTACTAGTAAATGATGTTGTTGAGATGCATGCATGCTTTGAGATATGTGTACACATTTTACTACTGGAGTAGGGGCATAGTAGCACACCTATGCTTGACCCACAACTTGGTGTTTATTCCCACAGTCGGATCCGCATTTGTTGTTTATTCCATTGTGCATATGCATTAGCCATAAGAGCATTTTCATATAGCATGGAGATATGCCAGAATGTGAAGATGATTGATGATGATTGAGATGGTGGTATGATGATAATTGAGATGGGTAATTAATATACCGAAAGACCACATAAAAGTAATAAAGGATATGAATATACGAAATGATGTTAAATATGACAATATGTATGTGATGGCCCAGTGAAATGAAGGGCGTATTTGTTTATGATTGATAATGATGATGTTAGCCCATGGTGGCTTGATGAAAGACCAGAATGGTCTATGTTGATGATGTTGGCCCATTGTGGTGATGTGATAGATACGTGTTGGCCCATTGTGGCGGTGTTATAGATGTGTATATGCTTGCTTTGCTATGATTTGATGAATAAGCATGAAATGAATATATATTGTTGAATTAATAATCTATGATGATTGTTGATGTGTTTAGCAAAGCATACATGATGTTGATATGCATATGCACATAATTTCAATTGTATTCATATCGTCATTTGAAATGTATAACTCACTCTCCCATGTGGTCTACTTTTTAGTATTGATGCAGGAAAACCATGGGATGAGAATGCTTAGGAAGTAAAGCTTTTGGGAAGGTAAATAGTTGTAAAGGAATGCCTTGGCCGGCAGCATTGTAATTTAATGAGTTATGTATAAAATGAATATCATGATGTTGTTAATTATTGTTGTTGATAGAGGAACTGTGAATATATATATATACTGGGATAATGTACTAATAGTGGATATATGAATCTGAGGCTGAACTGGTTATGATCTACTATAAATGTGAATGTTGGAGATGTATGTCGCATGACCATATAGATAAGTATATACTTATATCTTAGGCATTGTATGCTTATGTGATTATGTAAAATGATGATGGTTGTATATTAGGCTTATGATACTCCATTGCATGCTTTGTCGAGCCTTTTCTCATATCTTCATATATGGGACTAGGCATGTGCCCGATATACACATTTTTCTTCCGTTGTAAACTCTGTTATTTTGTATACCTTTGTGGGCAAACTATTTATCGATCTAGTTATAGGTTACTTAATCTCACTCTTTGGTTTTCTGTGATTCGGGTCTTGATGTGATCATGGTGGAGTCTTGGAAATATTCTCAAAAGCGAAAAATTTATTTGCATTTTTATTTATTATGTCGATCACATCGGGATTCAAGTATAAAAAATCAGGGGTGTTATAATCTGGTATCAGAGCGTATTTTGCTCTGAAATAGAGATCTTGGTTGTTGACAATGCATGGTTGATTGGTATTAAAGTTGATGTTATGGATAGTTGGAGCACGATTGCTCAATATTGGAACACTTTGGTGATTATTGTAATATGGTTGTTTGCCTAGATTCAAGAGTGGTAGATGTCTAGAGGATAATGATATGTTGAAGTATTGATTGCCCCATATGGACTTATGAATGACTAGTTGTCTAAGGATTATGAATCGAATTATAGGGCATACTTGTTTATTGAGGAATTATTGTGAATCATTAGAGTTGAGTTGGGATTGATGCTCAATGAGGACTTCTTATAAGATTGTGATTCATAAGACATGGTTGTTGTTTATTGGGAGTATACCCTTTATCCCTGAGGTTGTATGATGTACATGTGGAGCCTAGTTGCTCATATTATAATCATGAATGAATTATGGGATTGAATATATTTATGGATGAATTCCTCAATGTGATTGATGTGATTGTTTGTGTAAGTCCGGCCAAGTTCCTTACACTATTTCCTTCGAATGACGAATACATTGATATTATGCATTTGAATATTGATATGTTGAGTATGACTTGAATAGATGATAAATTTGTACCATGTGTGATCATGGATATGATATATTGGATGTGAATTGATTTGAGGATGGACCTATGCCGTGTGTTGATCTCGGATAGGAGATATTAAATGTGAATTGAGATGGTAATAAATTAAGAGATGTTCAGACCTTGATATGTATGTATATTGAAATTGAATTATTTGCTTGGGTCTCTTGTATGAATTATGAAGTGACTCGTAACAATGGTATGCACATTGAATATTGAAATTGTATATGTGCAGATTGGGGTTGGACTCGGGTTCATGTTTTTGAACCGAGTGAACGATTGATTTAGTTGTGGCCCACTAAGTATGGTAACCCCAGATAACTCAATATGATCTTGTAAGATCGAACCTTATTGAATTTGACCCTATGGTGGTCTAGGCTCTATGATGTTTCTATGAGCTATGTTAAATGAATTTATTTGTGGTGGAAGTATTCCACAATGGGTACTCCGTAACCCTTGAATTTTTTGAGCCTCATGAGAGATCGAATCTTGTGAACGATCGGACCATAGTGAAATAAATTATGAAATGAATTGTTGAGGCTAGAGCCGATGTGTGAATGGATTGGAAATGAAAACATAAACCCCTATATATTTGGTGAATAATGACGTTGAATTTGGGGTATAATTTAGTATTGGCTATATGATAAATGAGGGAGACCCACCAGTGGGAGATTTTTATGTGAATTTGGTGATTTGTTTAGCCTTAAATCAAATTATTATAACCGACAATGTTCGGATTAGACAAATGAATTCTAAGTTATTTTACTATGACTTTGAGATGGGTGAAGTCCAATGGTGGGGTGATTACCCTATGATGATTAGAAATCTATAGTTGATGTATCCATATATGGTTATGATGGATGACAATTGGTGAATTGCATGGCATGATTTACGCCGGATTATGGTTAAATGATAATATGATGCGAGTATATTAGTCGTGGGCTTGTGTGACTTCTTAGGAAGTCTCGTGTGTGAAGGAATATTATTTGAATTGACATGAATAATATAAGCGACATGACGTGAAAGTACTTATCCTGATATGTCTCTACATGCCATAGGCATCGTGGCAACGTGCAGTTATGCGCCGATCTCATGTGTTTGTGGTAACCACTACGGGATTGGGATGCCTTCCTGTAGGCCGGATGCAGCAACACATAGACCGGGCAAGTGTAGTGTTATAACTGCTTATGGTAAATGTATTGAACCTATCTGGTAGTACTGGACAAGAATGTAAGAGTTGAGTCGAACAAACTTGAGAATTGATGATTGGTGACTGGTTTTGGTATAAATGAAGTTTTATACTTGGTCAAAGGAGTGATGATGATCATATCCTATGGACTTTAGGAAGTCAAATATTATTTCTTGGGGTCATTAGACTCTACTGGTGTGTGGCCGAAGCGTGGCCTTATGATATATGCCGAGGTTAAACTACGAGGACGAAGTTTCTTGTTGGTGGGGTGGATTGTAACATCCCGGATTTTTAAATAAAATAAATTTATTGGATGATGATAATTGATTGTTTATGGTTAAATAATTATGGGAGATGTTGTTAGAGATTAGAGGTGAATTATCAGTAAACTAAGATTTACCGGGACCGGGTGAATTAACAGATGATATGGGACCCACTTGGTCAAATTGAGTATTTGATGGGTCTAGAATGTTTAGAAAACTATTATGGTTGAGATGGTGTATTTGGAATAATTTTTAGTATTAAGGGACTAATTAATTGGACTCGATGTAGGATATGAAACAGGGAAATTACGAACCAAATTGGATTAAAAAGAAAATGAGAATTCCCTTTCTTCCCTTCATGTTTCAGCTGTCCACTTCTTCTTCTCTCTCTCCCCACTCACTTTAAACTCTATTATACAATGGTTAACAGATTAAATGGCCCATTGGACAATGTATCATAATTGCATAAAAATTCCTCTTTCCTCTTTCTCATTTTCAGTGGAGACCTCTTCTTCTCCTCCATTCTTCTCTTGCCCAAACCGTGGCCACCCCTTTCCCTTGCCACTCCACTCAAAAATTAAATGGTTTCCACGGATTTGTGAGGCTTGAATGGCGTCTATGGAGCATTGGAAGCTTGTGGGGTCATCTCCTTTCTCTTCTTCATTTTCATTTTCGTTTTTGGTGGAGCTTGGATTTAAGGTAAAGATCTTTCACCCCTTCCTTATCTCATTATGATTTTGGGGTATTGGGTTGAAGATGGTGATGTTAGAAACCTTGCATGTGGGTAGAAATGGAAACCCTAGGCTTGAATGTTTGGAAAGGGAACCCTAAGTATTAATAATTTGGGGATTTTGACCCACTTGATGATTTTGATGATTTTGGTACCTTGAATGATGTTATACATAGGAATGAATATTTGAAGGATAGGAGTTGAATATTAATGTGATAAAATGGTGAACTAAGTCATGAGTTACAAATGAAGATATATGCATGTATATAGGTATGTTGGTTTGAGGGATGAATCCTAAGTGTTGATGTTGTTGGATTTGTTTAACCCTTAAGACTTGGAGAATCTTAGCTTTGGGGAAAGGAATTCCCGAAGCCTAACATGGGTATATGAAATTGGAGCTTAGACAAGTCTAGGACTTGATCATAAGTTAGGAGAAGTGATGTTTTGTGATGATTTATTGATTATATGTGTATGTGTAATTGTGGATAGGATTGTAATAGGGACGATGATGCATATTGATCAAAGCAATCGGAGCGTCGGAATTTCGATTTCTTCTCTCGAGGTAGGAGAGGAGTTTGCATTTCAAATTGCCTGAGTGAATTCATTGTTAATTATGTATATGTTAAACTCATGCAATTCCTTGCCATGAATGTTTTATATGATTAATTTGATGAAGTGATTGATGATGGCTTGGCTTATGTTGAATGTTATAAAAATGTATGTATTTATATCATATTGATGTTAAGTGGTTGATAGTCCCTTGGTTAGACGTGAACTAATGATGGTGAAAATTTATGAATGAACGAGTTAAAATATAGAGGATTGTTTTGAGATGAGTGATTATAGCTGATGAATTGGAATTTAAAGGAGTAATTGATGAGTTAGAATGAGAATTCCTAAGTATGAATGGTCAGAGCAAGTTTTATATGCCTCATGTGATGAGTATGATATATTAGTGGTGAATCAGTTGGCCTAGAGTGAGATTTTAGGTGTCAAGTTGTAAGAATTGCTGATTCTGCTTATGTCTGAGTGGTCTCGCTCAAGCGAGAAGGGATCTCGCTTAGGCGAGAATCCCCTGTATTGGTATAATGGTCTCTGGACCAATTTCGCCTAGGCGGGTATGGTTTCCGCTCAAGCGAGCTGCATATTATGCAATCAGGGGAGTTACTAGATGAATCTCGCTCAAGCGGGCATGGCCGCGCTTGAGCGAGCTAGTGAGGAAATGGTCACTGTACATTTTTCGCCCAAGCGTGTGTGAGTGGCTTGAGCGAAAGTGTGAAGTCTGATGTTGGGATGGTGCTCACTCAAGTGAATGTCTGGTATGGTTGTGTCTTAACTGAGCGTGACGAGTGAATGGTGAGCAAGTAAGATTCTGGATGAAATTCCACTCGAGTGGGAACCTTAGAAAAAAATTTCATGATGTGGTGAATTTCCGATGTAACATCCTACATTTATTTACATTTATTTATATTTAATTAGTTAATTTTCGCAATAAATTTTTTGCTTTAAATAAATATTTAAGTCTTAATGTAAAATAATATTTACTTCTCTTAAACCCAATGAAGCGCAAGATAATGTCCAATTCGAAATACCTCGCTTGGCCAGGTAGAATTAGGAGCGACGGGAGTAGAAGGGCGGAGGAAGGAAAAGAAGACAGAGGAGAAAAAGAAGAGAAACAAGGATCACTCTGAACCTCTATACATTTTCCTCACTCGGAATTCTCTCCCAGTCAATTCCACTCGGAACATCCAAACCTCCCCGGCTCGCTCGGTTACCTCTCACTCGGGGGTAATCCTGTTAGCCAACGAGTTGCCCTAGCACACATGAAATAATATAAACAGACAGCAATGTATATATATATATTCTTTTAAAAAAATGTAATTTCGTATCCAATTCAGTCTTAGGTAATACACAGCTAATAATAGCACTCGGAAATTGCTCATACACATATATAACTCTACTGAATCACTCAAAGTCACTCGGACCCTGGCATCGATCTCCCCCTTGGCGCGACTCCATGGCTCCTCTCTCCTCCCTGTCACTGGTTACTAAATTGAAACAACAGAAAGGGTGAGTGTTTGGCATTGTAATTAATGTAGAATGGAATTTAGCATATATACATATATACACATTAGGCATCATTCGGGAATCATGACAATTTACTCAACAAATACATCATTTACATTCACCACGGAGTCAATTCATACTATTTAAATATGTCAACTTTTCACTCAGAAATTTATCCACTCGCACTCAGAAATATAGCACATTACACACGTTAAACATATTAACTCAAACTAAACAGTTATATCTCATTAATCACAATCACCATTGACTCTCATACAATCTAACTCCTAGTATCCGGATACTAAAGGATTGGCTTTCAGCTGGGGTCCTACTTGACACCCCGTGAACCCTGCTTGGTTCACCGAGTCCTGCTTGACTCTCCACCTCGACCACTGGGTCCTACTTGACCATTGGGTAGCTCAACTGGGCACAAAAACCACGGGAGCCGGAAATGAGGGGCTATCTTATACCGTCGGCCATCCCACACCACATAGTCATTCAACGATTCACATTTAACATATTACATCAATTTCTCATCACTCGGGTGACCTGCTTGCCAACCCAAATTCACTTAACACTGATCATTTCGACATTAGATATTTCAAAGTCATAACATGATAAACTCAACCACACACCCGATCCTCAACTGATTGGTACACACAGTCACACAACCACGTTCAGCAACATTTTCTTAACTTGTTTACACCACTCAACGGCCTGGATAAGAAGTACGTCCTATTCTAATTAATTATAACCCGAACACCCCCTTTACCTTGGTTCCACGCTTCGATAAGCTGCTCCCTGTGTCGATTCCTTCCTCTGGGCACGGGGTTCGCAGTCACAGTTCTGTCACGCAGTCTTCCGCTGCTTAACCCACTACCTATGGGTCAGAAGGTAAAGCATATTACTTCAACGCGCTTAGTTCGTATACTGTATTTGGGCTCACACTCACCAAAGGAGTGGAGAACAGACTCGAATACAGCCATGCATGGCCCTTGACCACCAGAGAACGAATGGGATAAGAGATCACAGTTAAAACGGATTAGTGGACTCACCTTGAAGCCTCGATCACAGGAATGGGGTTCGATTGAAGTTCAGACACGAATGGAGTCCTTCTTCAGCGCATGCAACTTAGTGTTAAGAGGGGAGAAAGCGAAAGGAAGGGAACAGACCAGTAGAAGAAATAACTCACAAATAATGAAGAGGGAAGGAAGAGGATCTCCTTTTATATATAAAGTTCAGGGGCAAGGTCGTCTTTTCCTTTATTTTATTTGTATTCTCATTAAATTTTACTTAATTTCACTATACTAAACTATTTCCTAGTTTATCAAATCAACTACACTTATTTATTCCCTCAACGCTTAATTATTCACAATTCTCTAATACTTCGCAAGAGTATAGGACCAGTATGAATACCGGCCAATCGGCATTCTAACCCAGTGCCCACACCTCGGAAATCCGAACTTCCACTTGAGAGGCCGGATCTCTCATCCGCTCCCACCTCTCAGTTGCGTACACCCATGGTTTCAGTCATTATAAGAGGTTGATCCAAACTTTAGCTCCCATTGAGGCGCTTTCCTCACACCGGTTAGTCCAAGACCGTACGCCTTTGTCCGTTCTTCCTTGTTCATCCGATCTTCAACCCCGTCTGCCCGCGCTTCTGAGACCGATCCCGACACTGGATTTTCCGACTCCAGCTCAGACAGAACAAATACTAAATAAAATTTCTAAAACATTTACTAACATTTTCTACTTTTATAATTTTCATTAAAACATCCGGGATGTTACATCCACCCCCCTAAAAGGGGATTTCGTCCCTGAAATTAGGGTTCCGGTTGAAAAAGATGAGGGTACATCCGCCTCATATCGGATTCTAATTCCCAAGTATAGTTCATCCAATGTAAATTCTGCCATTTCACCTTCACCAACGGTACCTCCTTGTTCCTTAACCGTTTAGTTTGATGCTCCTCGATGCTGATTGGTATAGCCTCTACCGTCAGGTTTTCCTTCACTTCAATGGAATCACTCGGTACAATCATCGTATCACACGGAATATAGGCTCGAAGTTGTGATACGTGGAACACATTGTGGATGCTAGTCAATGACTGGGGGAGATCCAGTCGATAGGCGACTTCACCAATCCGCTCTAGTATTTGGTATGGTCTAATATACTTCGGATTAAGCTTTTGGCTCTTTAAAATTCGACCCACACCTTTGGTCGGTGAGATCCTTAGGAACACCCAGTCACCCACTTGGAACTCGAGGGGCCTATGCCGATTATCGTAATAGCTCTTCTGTCGGTCTTGGGCAATTTTTATCTTTTCATGGATCAAAGTAACTTGTTCGTTCATGTCTTGAATCAACTCAGGCCCCAGATGAATGGCATCGCCATTCTCATTCCAACACAATGGAGTACGACATTTCCGACCATAAAGAGCTTCATATGGAGCCATCCCAATATTGCTGTGATAGCTGTTATTGTATGCAAACTCCACCAAGGGCAAGTATTTCTCCCATGATCCGCCCTGTTCCAGCACACACGCCCTTAACATATCCTCAAGAATTTGTATTGTCCGTTCTGATTGGCCATCGGTCTGGGGATGGTAAGCCAAGCTCAGTTTGAGCTCAGTACCCAGTTGTTGTTGCAGACTTCCCCAAAATCTTGAAGTGAATCGGGGATCCTGATCGGAAATAATGCTTGAGGGAATTTCAGCAACGTGCAACTTAGCTAATCGATCCAGCGACCATTTCATATTTATCGCCAGGAAGTGAGCATTTTTGGTTAGTCGATCAACAATCACCCAAATTGCGTTGCATCCGGTTTGAGTGCGAGGCAGTCCGGACACGAAGTCCATGGTGATACTTTCCCACTTCCAGATCGGAATGTCTGGGGGTCGAAGCAAACCTGGGGGTCGTTGATGTTCGACTTTGCACTTCTGGCATATCACACAGGATCTCACATACTCGATTATTGCCTTCTTCATGCTTGGCCACCAGAATTCCTTCTTTAAGTCATGATACATTTTCGTCACACCCAGATGTATACTCAGAGAGCTCTTGTATGCCTCTGCTAACACAGCCTGCCTGAAACCTCCATGTGCAAGCACTACTACTCGATTCCTGAATCTCCATATCCCATCATTACCCCGAGTTATCTCCATATTTTTGCCTCGGGTCTGAGCGTCAATCAGCCTCAGCAACTCCTCATCGTCTTTCTGCGCAGCCACAACAGACTCCAGAAATTTGTTGGAGATTTTCAACATTCCGATCATCATTCGGTTTGGAGCGTCCATAACAGCCCCAATATTTATATCCCTAAAGCTTTCTAGCAATTCCTGTTCTCTGCCCATTAGGTAAGCCACGTGTAATACCTTTCTGCTTAATGCATCCGCCACAACGTTCGCCTTGCCCGGGTGATACTTCAAATTGAAGTCATAGTCCTTCAAATACTCCGCCCATCTCCTCTGCCTCATATTCAGCTCTTTTTGATCAAATAAATACTTCAAACTTTTGTGGTCACTAAATACCACAAAGCGAGCTCCATACAGATAATGGCGCCAAATCTTTAGTGCATACACCACTGCTGCTAGTTCCAGATCGTGAGTCGGGTAATTTTCCTCATGTGGCCTCAATTGTCTGAAAGCATAGGCAATTGCCCGATCGGATTACATCAACACACACCCTAATCCAAATTTGGATGCATCACAATATACTTCAAATTCTTGTGTTACATCGGGCAATGCAAGCACAGGGGCAGTCGTTAAACACCGCTTGAGAGTTTGGAAGCTTAATTCACATTTTTCCGACCACACGAAGGGGCTTCCTTTCCTTGTCAACCGAGTCAGAGGGAGTGCTATCCGAGAGAACCCCTCAATGAAACGTCGATAGTATCCAGCTAATCCGAGGAAACTCCTAATTTCAGTTACTGACTTTGGCCTTTCCCAAGCCATAACCGCCTCAATTTTGGTCGGATCAATTGAGACTCCCTCTCGGGAAATCACATGTCCCAAGAATTGTATACTACTCTCCCAGAAATCACACTTAGATAGTTTAGCGTACAACTTCTTCTCTCGGAGTACTTGTAAAACAAGCTGAAGGTGTTGGGCGTGCTCCTCAACCGACCTCGAATACACCAAAATATCATCAATGAATACCACCACAAACTGGTCCAAATATGGTTGAAAAATTTGATTCATATAGTCCATAAAGATGGTAGGGGCATTCGTCACTCCAAAAGGCATTACAATGTACTCGAAGTGCCCATACCGAGTCTGAAATGTGGTCTTTGGAATATCCTCCGACTTCACTCGGATTTGGTGGTATCCCGACCTTAAGTCGATCTTAGAGAATACAACGGCGCCTCCCAACTGGTCCAGTAAATCGTCAATCCGAGGCAGTGGATATTTATTTTTGATCGTCAGTTTATTCAGTTGTCGGTAATCAATGTACATTCGCGTGCTACCATCCTTCTTCTTTACCAGTAACACCAGAGCGCCCCATGGTGAGGCACTAGGTCGGATAAAGCCCTTTTCCAGTAGTTCGTTTACTTGTTTCTTCACTTCGGCCAATTCCACCGAAGACATTCTATACGACGCTTGGGACACAGGTTCTGCCCCGGGAATCAGGTCAATAGAGAAATCAATCACCCGACTGGGAGGCAACTCTAGAATTTTTTCCAGAAAAACATCAGGGAATTCACAAACAATTGGAATATCGCTCGGCAGGAGGTTATACCGACTCTCCGAAGCAAATCGAATAACATATGTGGCTAGGGCAACGCTCACCACGTGCTTCATGTCAAGTTCCTGAGAAAAAGCAATACTCTTTCGATAGCAGTCGACCAGCACATAATTAGCAGCGAGCCAATCGAGACCTAGAATAACATCTAAGTCCTTCAATGGCATACAGATGAAGTTCACTCGGAAAGTACGGTCTTCGATTTGCATCAACATTTCTCTACACACGGTGGTAGCGCGAAAAGTGGAACCAGTTGGAGTGGAAACAATAAGAGCGTTCTCCATTAAACCGATCGGTAAACCAAGTCGTCGCACACAACTCTCAGAAATGAATGAATGGGTTACACCCGAATCGTAAATCACATCAACAAGATAGCCATAGATGAGGCACTTACCTTGTACCAAATTATCATTCCTTGTAGCTTCTGAGGCATCAAACGCAAATAATCACCCGGTCATGGCGTTCTGGGCACCACTGGACTGGGCATCAGATCTTCCCGATTATTGGTTTCCTCTACCAGTTCCATTCCTGCCTCCTCTCGGAAAGTTGGAACCTCGAGTTCCAGAAGAGTTAGCTCGGTTGCCCTACCTACCCTACTGCTGCCTCTAAGGGCAATCGGGCCTGAGGTGCCCTGGCTGTCCACACTGGAAGCACACAATTTGATTGGCTTGGCAGTATTTGGCAATATGACCTTCCTGACCATAATTGTAGCATGCTTGACTGCCAGAAGGATTACCCGAGCGACCAGTGGAACCCCGACCAGAAGAGGATGAGGAGGTAGCAGAAGATTTGCCGCCCCGAAAGAATTGACCCATCCTCTTGAAGCTGAATCCTTTCGTCTTCAGTGGCTTTTTATCTCTCGACTGGGACGTCCTTTGTAACTACACTTCTTCAGTCAGTCTTGCTTTGTTCACCAGGGTCGGGTAGTCCCTGATCTCCATTGGTACAATCACACTACGGAGTTCAATCCGTAGTTCGGCTTCGTATTTGGCACACTTGCTGCCCTCAGTCCCTTCTAACGAGAAAGGGTGGTAAAAATCACACAGCTCGTCAAACATGCTGGTGTACTCGGCCATAGACAGCCGGTCTTGCTCCAACTTCAGGAATTCCATTTCCTTTCGGATTTTGTAATTATCTGGGAAGTACTTAACAAGGAACCTCCTTCCGAAATTCGCCCATACTAATGGCTCATTTGCTACGTTCATTTGCACCTTCACTCGGGACCACCATACTCTAGCCTCATCTTTTAGTTGGTAAGTAGCAAATAAAACCTTTTGCTCTTCTGAGCACTCAAAATACTCAAAGACCTGCTCGATATCCCTGATCCAAATGTATACCCCATCATAATCGTGTCCCCCTTTGTAGACCGGAGGATTCCTTTTTAGGAATTTATCCAGAGTGGGACCAGACTCGGTCCTACTCATCAGCTGAGTAAATTTGGAGAAGAAATCGTCTCCTCCCCCGGAACTAGTTCCTTCGGCCATTTAGTAATTCTACAATGAGCAAACACGTCACCATTAATAACCAAGGTCAGCCAGGGAGTCAGAAATTTACCTTACACACATAGAATACTACGCCAGTGGAGTGCCAAGGGAACGATGCCAAGCCGCACAACAAACACAATACAATGAAGTGATGAATGATGGCTTGGCTTATGTTGAATGTTATAAAAATGTATGTATTTATATCATATTGATGATAAGTGGTTGATGGTCCCTTGGTTAGATGTGAACTAGTGATGGTGAAAATTTATGAATGAACGAGTTAAAATATAGAGGATTGTTTTGAGATGAGTGATTATAGCTGATGAATTGGAATTTAAAGGAGTAACTGATGAGTTGGAATGAGAATTCCTAAGTATGAATGGTCAGAGCGAGTTTTATATGCCTCATGTGATGAGTATGATGTATTAGTGGTGAATCAGTTGGCCTAGAGTGAGATTTCAGGTGTTAAGTTGTAAGAATTGCTGATTCTGCTTATGTCTGAGTGGTCTCGCTCAAGCGAGAAGGGATCTCGCTTAGGCGAGAATCCCCTGTATTGGTATAATGGTCTCTGGATTAATTTCGCCTAGGCGGGTGAGGTTTCCGCTCAAGCGAGCTGCATATTATACAATCAGGGGAGTTACTGGATGAATCTCGCTCAAGCGGGCATGGCCGCGCTTGAGCGAGCTAGTGAGGAAATGGTCACTGTACATTTTTCGCCCAAGCGTGTGTGAGTGGCTTGAGCGAAAGTGTGAAGTCTGATGTTGGGATGGTGCTCACTCAAGTGAGTGTCTGGTATGGTTGTGTCTTAACCGAGCGTGGTGAGTGAATGGTGAGCAAGTAAGATTCTGGATGAAATTCCACTCGAGTGGGAACCTTAGAAAAACATTTCATGATGTGGTGAATTTCCGATGTAACATCCTACATTTATTTACATTTATTTATATTTAATTAGTTAATTTTCGTAATAAATTTTTCGCTTTAAATAAATATTTAAGTCTTAATGTAAAATAATATTTACTTCTCTTAAACCCAATGAAGCGCAAGATAATGTCCAATTGGAAATACCTCGCTTGGCCAGGTAGAATTAGGAGCGACGGGAGTAGAAGGGCGGAGGAAGGAAAAGAAGACAGAGGAGAAAAAGAAGAGAAACAAGGATCACTCTGAACCTCTATACATTTTCCTCACTCGGAATTCTCTCCCAGTCAATTCCACTCGGAACATCCAAACCTCCCCGGCTCACTCGGTTACCTCTCACTCGAGGGTAATCCTGTTAGCTAATGAGTTGCCCTAGTACACATGAAATAATATAAACAGACAGCAATGTATGTATTTTTTTTTAAAAAAAAATGTAATTTTGTATCCAATTCAGTCTTAGGTAATACACAGCTAATAATAGCACTCAAAAATTGCTCATACATATATATAACTCTACTAAATCACTCAAAGTCACTTGGACCCTGGCATCGATCTCCCCCTTGGCGTGACTCCATGGCTCTTCTCTCCTCCCTGTCACTGGTTACTAAATTGAAACAACAGAAAGGGTGAGTGTTTGGCATTGTAATTAATGTAGAATGGAATTTAGCACATATACATATATACACATTAGGCATCATTCGGGAATCATGACAATTTACTCAACAAATACATCATTTACATTCACCACGGAGTCAATTCATACTATTTAAATATGTCAACTTTTCACTCAGAAATTTATCCACTCGCACTCAGAAATATAGCACATTACACACGTTAAACATATTAACTCAAACTAAACAGTTATATCTCATTCATCACAATCACCACTGACTCTCATACAATCTGACTTCTAGTATCCGAATACTAAAGGATTGGCTTTCAGCTGGGGGTCCTACTTGACACCCCGTGAACCCTGCTTGGTTCACCGAGTCCTGCTTGACTCTCCACCTCGACCACTGGGTCCTACTTGACCATTGGGTAGCTCAACTGGGCACAAAAACCACGGGAGCCGGAAATGAGGGGCTATCTTATACCGTCGGTCATCCCACACCATATAGTCATTCAACGATTCACATTTAACATATTACATCAATTTCTCATCACTCGGGTGACCTGCTTGCCAACCCAAATTCACTTAACACTGATCATTTCAACATTAGATATTTCAAAGTCATAACATGATAAACTCAACCACACACCCGATCCTAAACTGATCGGTACACACAGTCACACAACCACGTTCAGCAACATTTTTTTAACTTGTTTACACCACTCAATGGCCTGGATAAGAAGTACGTCCTATTCTAATTAATTATAACCCGAACACCCCCTTTACCTTGGTTCCACGCTTCGATAAGCTGCTCCCTCTGTCGATTCCTTCCTCTGTACACGGGGTTCGCAGTCTCAGTTCCGTCACGCAGTCTTCTGCTGCTTAACCCACTACCTATGGGTCAGAAGGTAAAGCATATTACTTCAACGCCCTTAGTTCGTAGACCGTATTTGGGCTCACACTCACCAAAGGAGTGGAGAACGGACTCGAATACAGCCATGCATGGCCCTTGACCACCAGAGAACGAATGGGATAAGAGATCACAGTTAAAATGGATTAGTGGACTCACCTTGAAGCCTCGATCACAAGAATGGGGTTCGATTGAAGTTCAGATACGAATGGAGTCCTTCTTCAGCGCATGCAACTTAGTGTTAAGAGGGGAGAAAGCGAAAGGAAGAGAACAGACCGGTAGAAGAAATAACTCATAAATAATGAAGAGGGAAGGAAGAGGATCTCCTTTTATATATAAAGTTCAGGGGCAAGGTCATCTTTTCCTTTATTTTATTTGTATTCTCATTAAATTTTACTCAATTTCACCATACTGAACTATTTCCTAGTTTATCAAATCAACTACACTTATTTATTCCCTCAACGCTTAATTATTCACAATTCTCTAATACTTCGCAAGAGTATAGGACCAGTATGAATATCGGCCAATCGGCATTCTAACCTAGTGCCCACACCTCGGAAATCCGAACTACCACTTGAGAGGACGGATCTCTCATCCGCTCCTACCTCTCGGTTGCGTACACCCATGGTTTCAGTCATTATAAGAGGTTGATCCAGACTTTAGCTCCCATTGAGGCGCTCTCCTCACACCGGTTAGTCCAAGACCGTACGCCCTTGTCCGTTCTTCCTTGTTCATCCGATCTTCAACCCCGTCTACCCGCGCTTCTGAGACCGATTCCGACACCAAATTTTCCGACTCCGGCTCAGACAAAACAAATACTAAATAAAATTTCTAAAACATTTACTAACATTTTCTAATTTTATAATTTTCATTAAAACATCCGGGATGTTACATCCGATGTGGCTATGTCCAAGACAGGACCTTCCGAGTGAGGAAGTGGATATAATTCCGAGTGAAAGGTCTCCTAGTATGATATTCCGGGCAGTGGAATTCTGAGTGGGAATTCCCGAGTTCAGTGTAACGCGTTCCGAGTGGAGTCCCTCCGTGTGTGTAATTCCGAGTGGGATGGCACCTATTGGGGATATACGGTGAAAATGAAGGGTAGTCGGTTTTTGAATGAATTACCGAGTGAGGATCGATCGAGTGATGGTCGGTCTTGGAATTGTCTAGCCGATTGAAAGACCGAGCGAGTGTGGGGTCGGTCTGTAATCATTTAACCGAGTGAGGATCGATTTGATGATGAGTCAATTTTGGAGTGAATTGCCGATTGAATGGTCAATCAGGTGTTGAGTCGGTGTTGGAGTAATTTACCGAGTGATAGACCGAGTGAGTGTGAAGTCAGTCCTGGAATGATTTTGCTAAGTGAGAGATGGGTCGGTGAGGACTATTTTTCCGAGTGGAAAACCGAGTGTGAGATGACTCAGATCTGGATTAATTCTGCCGAGTGGAAACCTGAGTATTGGGAGTCGGTTTGGATTGATTTTACCGACAGAAAAACCCGAGTGTTGGGAAGTCTTACCGAGTGGGTGAGTGCAGAATCGAGGGACGACCTCTGGTCGGATTCCGCCTAAGCGAGTAGGTGTCTCGCTCAAGCGAATGCCAGTGGATATGTTACTGGACAATTCTCGGTCGAGCGAGAGTGTGGTCCGCTTAAGCGAGAATCGGGTCTGATGCTTAATGTTGTCTCGCTTAAGGAATTTGTGGGCTCGCTCCAGCACTCCATGCTGTTGTCGCCCGAGCGAGTCGGGCCTATCTCGCTCAAGCGGAGGTGAATCTTGCTTGAGCGAGTTTCCACCAGAAATTGAATTTGCCATATTTTAATTATGGAAGGCTTATGTTGGACCCCTTTCTTAGTGTTATGAGATGAATAAGAGATGGTATGGGGGATATGCCATGACGATAAAGCATGATAATGGCCGAAATTAATTAATACTATTGGGGATGCAATAATTGTGATATAAATTGATGAATTAGAGAAAAATGACATTAAATAATGATAGATGATGATGTTAAGCACTCTCTTTCACAAAGAGGTGTATATTGTTATTGAAGAATTGTTGTGTACCATTGTGTGTGATACAAGCATGATCTTGTATGTGTGGTATAAAATATAATAATGAAAATGTTGTGAATGCCACACCAATATATATACATATATATGTATACATGGGACAATGGTAATGAATAACAAGATGAAAATCCACTAAATGAAAGTGTGATAATATTGATGAATATTATGTAATATTGAAATACCATTGTGGTTGATTGCAAGCATCGACTTGCATGTATGATGTTAAATATTGTGAAATATATGTGAAATATGTTGAGATGAAAATGCCACATTAAAACTTGAAAACAATGACTGAGAAAACAACAATGATGAAATCCACTAAGGTGTATGGTGGTGTTGGTGATTATGATGATGATGTTTGAGGAGTGGGATTTAGGATGCACAGAGTGAGAATGCATTTGATTTGCATTGCATTGCATCCATGGCATATCGATCGCTGTCTATGTTGAATATTAGGGGGTTCTACTAGGCGGGCCCAGTGGGAGGGCGGCTCAGTGCACGAGCGTATTGTTGTTTTCCCTTGTGGCTCGGTGTGTAAGTCGCGAAGCTGTCCATAGTTTGGTGACAAGGCACCCTATACGGCGGGCCCAGTGGGCGGGCGGCTCTATGGTGAGCGAGTTACCTCGGTGTCCGACGGGGCACGGCTCTCTCCATGTGTGTTTGGGAAGGGCCCGTAGCACTTTTGGCAAGTGAGGCCATGTTGTTGATCCGCAAGTTACGGGGTGACTAGTGCTACAGATGGGCAGTAGCGGTTTGGTACTAGTAAAAGATGTTGTTGAGATGCATGCATGCTTTGAGATATGTATACACATTTTACTTCTGCAGTAGGGGCATAGTAGCACACCTATGCTTGACCCACAACTTGGTGTTTATTCCCACAGTCGGATCCGTATTTGTTGTCTATTCCATTGTGCATATGCATTAGCCATAAGACCATTTTCATATAGCATAGAGATATGCCAGAATATGATGATGATTGATGATGATTGAGATGGTGGTATGATGATAATTGAGATGGGTAATTAATATACTGAAAGACCACATAAAAGTAATAAAGGATATGAATATACGAAATGATGTTAAATATGACGATATGTATGTGATGGCCCAGTGAAATGAAGGGCGTATTTGTTTATGATTGATAATGATGATGTTAGCCCATGGTGGCTTGATGAAAGACCAGAATGGTCTATGTTGATGATGTTGGCCCATTGTGGTGATGTGATAGATACGTGTTGGCCCATTGTGGCGGTGTTATAGATGTGTATATGCTTGCTTTGCTATGATTTGATGAATAAGCATGAAATGAATATATATTGTTGAATTAATAATCTATGATGATTGTTGATGTGTTTAGCAAAGCATACATGATGTTGATATGCATATGCACATAATTTCAATTGTATTCATATCGTCATTTGAAATGTATAACTCACTCTCCCATGTGGTCTACTTTTTAGTATTGATGCAGGAAAACCATGGGATGAGAATGCTTAGGAAGTAAAGCTTTTGGGAAGGTAAATAGTTGTAAAGGAATGCCTTGGCCGGCAGCATTGTAATTTAATGAGTTATGTATAAAATGAATATCATGATGTTGTTAATTATTGTTGTTGATAGAGGAACTGTGAATATATATACTGGGATAATGTACTAATAGTGGATATATGACTCTGACGCTGAACTCGTTATGATCTACTATAAATATGAATGTTGGAGATGTATGTCGCATGACCATATAGATAAGTATATACTTATATCTTAGGCATTGTATGCTTATGTGATTATGTAAAATGATGATGGTTGTATATTAGCCTTATGATACGCCATTGCATGCTTTGTCGAGCCTTTTCTCATATATTCATATATGGGACTAGGCGTGTGCCCGATATACACATTTTTCTTCCGCTGTAAACTCTGTTATTTTGTATACCTTTGTGGGCAAACTATTTATCGATCCAGTTATAGGTTACTTAATCTCACTCTTTGGTTTTTTGTGATTTGGGTCTTGATGTGATCATGGTGGAGTCTTGGAAATATTCTCAAACGCGGAAAATTTATTATGCCGATCACATCGGGATTCGAGTACAGAAATCAGGGGTGTTATACAGATAAGGAAGGAGATGATGAGGATCACATGGAGGATTGATGGTGTTATTTATCTGCACCTTTTTACATACATTTTAGTTTACTTTTAGTTTGATATTTACATTGGTATTATTACTTTGTGGATTATAATGTGATGTGTTTTATTTTTATGTGGTGTGTTTTTGCGTATTTTCTTTAAAAATTTGAAAAATAAAAATAAATAATAATAATAATAAATCTTAACTTTTTAATAAATAAATCAAATTTTTGAAAATAAAGAAATTTATACACTTAAAGTTTTTACACAATAAAACTAATTTTGTAAAATCAATTATTGATTCTTTTGTAACTTAGAAATTTTGATAAAATCAATTACAATAAGTTTATTAACTATCAAGCTAATTTTGATAACCCGGTGAGCCAAAAGATCTTTTAAACACTTAAGGGTTTATTCGACATAACTTTATTCGAATTGATTTTGCTTTAATCTTTGATTTGTGTTGTTGTACAGAGAATTCAGGAAAATGACCAAGGCACATTTATTGGTGAAGAGAAACCTTGGGCCAAATAGCTTACCTTGGTAAAATTATTTTATCCTTTGAAAGCCAATTTTGAGCCTGAAAAATAAATTCTTTGGTACCCTTAACCTATATCAGTTTTAACTATTCCCTATACTTGATTGATTAAAAGAGTAATTGAGCAAAATTAAAATATTTTAAGTGTACTTACAAAAATAGGAGAGTGAAAATAAGCAACTTGATTCTTTTCAAAATAAAATAAAATAAAATAAAATAAAATATGAAAAAAGTCAAAAATAGTGAAAAGAATCAAGTTGGGGGTATTTATTTTTCATCAATAAGGAAAATGAGAATTTGGGCCAAGAGAAAGCCTAAAAATTATAAAATGTTCTTTTATGATTTCATGCTTTTGAATTCCAAAGAAAAACCATAATTTCTTGTAGCCAAGCCTCATTACAACCCTTGAAAAGACCTTGCGATTTTTGAAATATCTCTGTATGATCAACCATTGATTAGACGAAAATCAAAATTAAATTTGTTTGGTTTTATGATTGAATGAGTGAAACAGGTTACCCTTTGCACAGAGATAAACACTTGCAAGGTAAGCCTGAATTTATGCTTGATTTGTTAATAAAATATTGTAAAGTATTTTATCAATAAACCTTTGTTACATGAGATTTTTATAAATTGATTATTTCAAAATGGTAAATTATGAAATTACTTTTTGTGGTAAATTCTCGGACTAACTCAAAAATTTTATTTCAAATTTCAAATTTTTATTTTTCTCTCTTGCTCGAGGACGAGCAATGTCTCAAGTTGGGGGTATTTGTTAGCCCTTAAATTTACAATAAAATCTTTAATAAAAATTAGTTTAATTTGTTAGAAAATTAAGTTTTAAATTCAATAAATAGAATTTTTTGGAAATAATCTACCCTTGATCAATTTTCTCTAGTTTTGCAGTGAAAAAGTAAAGAATTTGAAGAGAAAATTGAAGATCTGGAAAGATGAAGCGTAGCGTGAACCCTACGTGTAGCGTGGGGACTTTTGATGCTGATGCTAAGCGAGGCTGTGAAGTGTAGCGCCAGAGCTGCGTGGACTACACAGCCAGGTTGACCAAGCACTCAGCTAGTGACCCATTATTGGCCACTACACTTTGTACAAATGGACACACTGAATTGGGAGAGAGGTCCATATGGCACTGCATGATTGAATAAAATAATTCCATAGTGGCCACTTCCAGCTGCGTTTAATGGAGGCTGACTCATGGACCTGACGCGTAGCGTCAGGACCCTTCCTCAGCCCTATAAATAGGGCAATTTCCAACACTTCTAGGCATCCTATTCTGATCCAATCCCACTCTTCTCTTCCTTTATACACTCGAGTTTGAGTGTTTCTTTTGTGAGTTTGTAGTTCTAGAATAGTTTTCTAGATACTTGAGAGTGTTGTGTAGTATTGTGATCATTGTATCGTGAAGTTTCCATCGCCTTTGTAATGTCAATCACTGTAAGTGTTGTTTTTACTTTCACTATGTGTAACTAATCTATTTATGTTGGAATTGGTGAACTAATCTATTGAGTATGATGTTGTGAATTCGATCTCTGCATGTTTATGATTCAAGTCCATGTTAGTATTTCAATCTTTTATTAATATGAACGTCAAACGGGAGAATGATTTTCATGTGTATTGAAACTTGTTTTATTAGTATGAATGTCAAACGGGAGAATGATTATTCATGCCGTATTGAAACTTGTTTTGACGAAAGTAAAAGTTGGAATACCCTTGGTATCTCAATTCTATAGGGGTTGTTAACCATTGTTGCCATAAGGCCAGGACTTAATACAAGTTTTTACTGAGAAAGCTCACGAGGGATCGGACTTTACGGTGAATTCTTAGAATTTATAACACGAGGGATCGGTTATAATAATTTTAAGCTACAATGACATGAAACTTGATGATTAGATATGCATGTCTTGAGTTCCTCATTGTTATTCTAGATTAGGGATCCAATTTCCAACATAATTTGTCTATCTGTGTTTTATCTCAAGTATCTTACCTATTCTAAATTGCAACTCAACTTTTTAGAGAGATCATTATTCTTTTTTTACCACATGAACAACTCAACAATGCCATCTTGTAAATATTGTATAAATTGTATATAAATTATTCTTTTGTGTATAAGTTTTGATAAATTTACCATAGTAACTAGAAAATTACTGTAACTATTGGACTTTCAATCCCAGTGGAACGATATCTAAATTTTGAAAACTACAAACGATTGGTGCGCTTGCCAATTAAAGACCCAACAGTAAACACAAAGAGTTAATAGGTTTCGTGGGTTTAACAAGTTTTCTGGCACCGTCGCCGGGGATTGAATTGATTCAGTAAAATAATAAATTTTTAATTACTGTGGTAAATATTTTTTACCTTAGTTAAATTTTTAATTTTGTTATTTATTTAGTTATTTTCCTTATCATTATTACACTAACTTTCTTTGTCTAGTTTGTGTATTCAAACCCGATCTATCGCAGGAAAAATTTACTTTGATCCTGAGATAGAAAAGTTTGTAAAGAAAATCAAGTCTTTAAAATCTAAAACACAAACTAATTCTTCTTCTACTTCTAAAATTTTTGAAAATACAAATATGGTTGCTGAAAGAAGAACATTGGGACAGTTTGCTGCTATTAATGGTCCACCCCGAGTTTCAGGAATGTTTCAAGGACCTCATGTGCCAGTGGAGATTAAACCTGCTACTTAAAATATTATTCAAAATAATCAATTTGTTGGTTTAAATCATGAAGAACTGTATGAACATTTAACTGTTTTTTATGAGTTCTACAGCACAATTGGTTTTGAACCCAATCAAGAAGAATCTATTTATATAAGATTGTTTCCTTTTTCATTGATTGGTAAAGCTAAAGAATGGTTTAAATCTTGCCCACCGGGTAGTTTTACAAACTGGTCCGACGTTGAAAGAAAATTTTTGAGAAGGTTTTATTCTCCTTCAAAATATTTTGAAGCCATGACAGTCATACATTCTTTTTCACAAAATAATGATGAATCATTAGTAGAAATATGGGAACGATTCAAGGAACTCTTGAGAAAGTATCCAAATCATAACTTAAATGATACCGAAAAGGTAAGGATCGTTTACCATGGTTTATTACCTCAGTTCAAGATGATGTTAGATGCTTGTGCAGTTGGTTCTTTAATGAACAAAACTGTGGAAGAAGCAATAGAAATATTGGAATCAATGTCCATTAGTGACCGACAAGCAAAACATGAAAGAGGTAATGCACCAAGGAAGCCAAGTATGCTCGAATTGGGAGTGAATGATGTAGTATTGGCTAAGCAAAAATTGTTGACTCAACAAATTCAAGCTATGAGTAAATAATTAGAGAAACTTCAAATTGCTCAAGTGACATCACCACCCCCCGCTCAATTGAAACAATGTATGCATTGCATGGGAGAACAACCACGTGGTTACTGTGCCTCTGATAGAAATGAGCAAGAGCAAGCCAATTTTCTGAACCATCAAAGAATACAATTGGGTAACATTCCTTTCAATTATGGTAATTCTTTTCCTAACAATTTTCCACAGGGATGACAGAATCAGAATTCTAGCTAGAGATAAGATGTTGGACCTTCCAATCGACCTCCTAATAATCAATTTAAGCAACAACAATCACAAGTTGACAATACAAGATTGATAAGGATTGAGGAATCTATTCAACAGTTATTGCAATTTATGGAAACAAATGAAGCTGCCCGAGAGGCATCAGATTTACAAATGAGTCAGCTAGCAAAGGAAATAGCTGAATTGAAAAGTTCTGGTTTTACTACAAACACTCAGAACCCAAGGGATCAATGTAATGCTGTTTCTTCTGAAAGTTCTAAATATGTAAAAATTGATTGTAAAAAGAAAGAGAAAGAAGAAGAAGAAAGTGAAAAAGAAAAAATAAAAAAGAAAAAAATATACAAGAGCCTATGAATGAAGAGCAAGAAGCAAGTCGTATTTCCATCTTAATGCCGGAAAAATGGGAAGATCCGGGAAGTTTCACCATTCCTGTAACCATTGGAAATATCAACATCAGGAATGCTTTGTTAGATTTAGGGGCTAACATCAATCTTATACCCCTAGACTTGATGAAGCATATTGGTGATTTGGAATTACAAGAAACCAAAAGGACTTTACAACTGGCTGACCACTCTGTCAAGCAACCTGTTGGGATTGTGGAAGATGTATTAGTACAGGTTGACAAGTACCACTTCAAAGTTGATTTTATGGTACTGGATATAAAGGAGGATACTGAGATCCCCCTAATTCTTGGAAGACCTTTCATGAAGACTGCAAAAATAATGGTAGATGTTGATCAAAGTATGGTTGCAGTCAAAATTCATGGAGAGGAGATAAGCTTCAGTGCTCATGAACATCTTAGGACAAATGCTGAGGAAAAAGTTTACCTTTCAACTGAACCAGGTATATCTCTTCCCAATCAACTAAATTGTTTTAAATTAACCGATGGCTTGAATGATGAAAGACAGGTAATCAAGCATCAGAGAAGAAGAAGGAGGAAGAAAAAGACAGGTGATTCCTCAACCAAAATTAAGAAACCACCGGATTAATCAGAGGTAATGTCTGGCTGGAGACATTAAACCTAGCACTCAATGGGAGGCAACCTATTATTTTTTCCTTTCAACTTATTTTTTTAAAATATATATATATATATATAATTTTATTAGAAAAGAAGTTTAAACTTAAAAGAAAATGGGTTTTGATAATTAAAGTTTTGAAAAATGAAAAAAAATAGAAGCCCACGCGTAGCGCCACAGTGACGCGTAGCGTGGACTCTGAATTTTCAACCTGACGCGTAGTGTCCCCTACATGCGTAGCGTCAGGGCCCTCGTTCAGTTTTTAAACTGAACCAGAAGGAGGCCCAAGTCCATAATCTTTAAAAACCTATCTTGCCTCCCTCTACAATTTCAGAAACCCTGATTTCTCAAAACCCTCTTTTTCTCTTAAAACTTTCAAACCTTCTCATTCCTATTTTGCTCAAAGGATCCCAAGTAAGTTTTCTAAATCCTTTCTCTTTAGTTTGATTTTAATTTCGATTCTTAGAAATTGCATGTGGTTAGGGTTAGGATTAGATAACCATTGGGATTGATTGCTGTTAGAAATAGGAATTTGAATGGATTGAATGTGGTTTTGGAGGGGTTGCTGCTGCACAACCTGTAACATCCTGGTTAAAATTTAATTACCGATCAAGGTTAATTACAGAATTAATATTTATTGATTTAATAATATTGATAATAATGCTATGAAATGTCCCATGTGCCCTTGGTGGTTTAAGAGAGCTTTGGTCCTCTCTCTCTGGCACGCTGATGGGAGTGGCTTTAATGGTGATGTGATGGCTGATGGGAATTTCATTAAATGTGGATGGAATATTGATTGAAAGGGAGAGTGACGCTGGGCAGAGCCATGATGAAGGGCTTTAGCTTCACATTTTACACTCATTCTTTGCTCATTCTCTCTTAGGTTCAAGGAGAACCACTCTCCATTCTCTCTAAAACTTCTTGGAGCCTCTGTTTCTTCTTCGTGGCTGTTCTTCTTCTTCTTCATCTTCTTCTTCCACTCAACACTGAGTAGAACCCGAGTGGGAAGTGGAACACGAAGAGGAACAGCGTGGTTGTGGGAGAGATCTATGTGGTGGTTGAGAAAACAGCATGGTGCTGTGTGTTTTGGAGGCTGGATCCTCCTCTGTTCTGCCAAGACAACGTTGGGTGCTTGGAGAGCATGAAGTGTCATGGAGGCAGAGCCGTTCAAGAGGGAGTGGCTCGATGTTCCTCCAAAGCTGTGTAGAGTACAACAGCTGAGTCGTTCTGTTGAGAACAAGTGACCGAAGGACGATCAGTCGGTGTTGTAGGCTCATGGAGCTTCTGGATCTTTATTCCAGGTAGGGGGGCTATTGCATCTCAAATGCATGGTTTATGGATGGGTTTCCGGGTGAAACTATCGTACTGTGATGTGTAGTACTTGTTATGTGTTGTTTGTTGTTTTCCGAGTGAGTCGTAGCCCGGATGTGTGATGAATATGAGTTGTGTGTTTATGTTGATTTTCCATCCATGAGATGTATGATGCATGTTGAAGTTAAGTAAATACATGAGATGCATGCAAGTGTGTTGTTTATGAACTGTAGTACATGAGTTGTACTGGTCCCTGTGTGTGATTGTGTGTTTAAATACTGAGTGCATAAGATAGGGACTGTTATGTTAATGCTGAGTAGGTTTTACATGAAATAGCATGGGATGCTTGTAGTAAATGATAATTCTGAGTGGATGGCATTGTGATTGCCGTGTGTATGAGTTGTGGGTCATCTGATTTGCCATTGGGAATACCGAGTGCATATAGCGTTGGACGCTTAATACAGAGTCGGCAATCGGATGAATACGTGTTAAATATAATGAAAGACCTCAGGTTAGACTCGAGGCAGTGCCGAGGGAACTAAGCGTGGGACGCTTGATGAAAGACCTTGGGTTGGACTCAAGACAATGCCGAGTGCATTGGTGTTGGACGCCTGATGAATGAGACCGTATGCATCTAATTCGCCACTGGAAATGCTTGGAGCATGCAGCGTGGGACGCTTAATGTAGAATCGGTAATCAGATGAATAAGTGTGAGAATATAATTAAAGACCTTTGAGCGGGGCTCAGGCACTCTCCTTGAGTGAGGCTCGGAGTTTAAACATTATTGATATTACTTGGAATAGATTTGGGGTAAAATTTGATTGGATGAATACATGTATATTGATATATTGTTAATGAGAATATTGTGCATTATAGCCGAGTGAAATGGGTAAATCCGGATCGGAAGATGATGTATGAATATTCATACTTAAATGGCAGTATGTGCTATGATTGATTATGTAATTTATATAATTGAGAATTGAGGTATAATCCGAGCCAATATCTGTCATTTAATATGTAAAAGCTCACCCCTACAACATTTTTTAGTATGTGCAGATCGGACTGGGAATGATGAGATGGCCTCAAGTCCGAGTGATGGGCACTCAGAATGTTGAAGTGCACATATAGTATATATATTATAATAGACATAATTATATGGGTTGTCTATCGGGATTGTGAACAAGTATACATTGCATATATATATTTTACATTATTACGAAGTTACCTGAAATTGTTCATTTTGTGATGTTGAGAAAATAATGCTAAGTCAATGAATTCCGATTGGAATATTGATAGGAGAGCCATTGTTGAGTGAGGTTTAGTTTGTGTGGCCTTTTCTGAGTGATGAAGGCTTAAAATGGTTTCGGGTAAGATGTACCCGAGTGGGCTATTTCCGAGGGGAGACTAGTCCATATGAGACTGAGTGAAAAATATGAGTAAACCCCGAGTGGGGAAAGGGTTTGAATATTCCCGAGTGGAAATCCCGAGGGAACCTCTTCCGAGGGAAGAGTTGCTGTGATGGTTTGATTGAGGTGTATTCTAGGAGTCCTCTTCCGAGTGAACGAGGATATATATACATTCCGAGTGGATAAGTCTTAAATATGTCCGGGTGACTTAACTTGGTGAATTCCTCCTAGTGGGAATGGGTTAATGTATTACCCAAATGATGAATGGTTAAGATGTGACCGAGTGATTTATAGCCGAGAGGTTATGTGATCCCGAGTGTGGGAGATCAAATTATGCCGAGTGCAAAATGGATATTGTATTTCGAGTGAATTGAGGTTGAAATATACCGAGTGGTATTGGACTGGGGAAATAATCCGTGTGAGGGAAAGCTTATGGACTCCGAGTGGAGATTATGACGCTTCTGAAAGAAGCATGTGTGTAGGCTTCTTGAATAAACTAAGTATTTGGCTAAGTATGAATTTGCCGAGTGAGGCATGACCCTATGGGGACAGTTCCCGAGTGGACGTGGTCCCGAAGCCGGGTGATGAAAATACCGAGTGTAGGTGTTCGCTTCAGCGAACAAGGTATTCGCTCCAGCGAGTGTGAATGGGAGGAAGGTTTCTGGTTAGTTTCGCTTAAGCGAATGGGTGCTTCGCCCAAGCGAGATGGGTTGTCTCGCCCAAGCGAATTCGGTCTCGCTTGAGCGAGTGAACACTGTAATGGGCTCGCTTAAGCTTTGTTCTCCCACTGGGCTTTCTTGTGAATGGTTTTATTTTCCCTTGCCTCCCATTCGTTTTATTTTGGGATCTTATTCCGCTAGGCTAATTATGAATGTTTTGAACGTTCTAAATTTTGGAAAAATTTCCTTGGTCTCGGTTTTGGGTTTATTAAGTCGGGTTGTTTCACAACCCCTGTTTTTCCGTTTCTGTTCTGCAAGCCTACGCGTAGCGTCCCACTGACGCGTAGCGTGGGAAGAACAGATTTTGTTTCTGATTTTAATTGATTTTTTGTGTTATTTGTATAATTGTTTTCTGTTTTTAATAATTCTGTCTACTATGCCTCTGTTTGTTGTTAGTTTATTTTTCTTTTAAATTAATAAATTTTCTTAAATTGTATGTGTTGTTATACTTTCTTGCATAAATATAAAAATAAATTTCCATAATTTTGTAAATATGCATGATGTATGATTTTGCATGTTTTGTGAAATTTATGCATGTTGATATTTTGTGATAAATTTTAAAAAAATCCAAAAATATGCATGTTAATTTTTCTTATAAATTACAAAAATTCAAAAAAAAATATATGTTGTTTTTATCTTGTTGTGGATTTTGTGTGAATTTTGCATTTTGTGTAATTTTTTTTAAAAAAAATTAGAAAATCCAAAAACATGTATCTTTAAAATTTTATGTAAATATTTTGTTATTGTGTATGTTTTGCACAAAATATAAAAACTAAAAAAAAACCAAAAAAATAATTAATTGTTAACTTTTTAATGTTTGATTTATTAAAATAGTATAATGTGTGTTTAATTTTTAAATTTTTTTTTTGCAGATGGTACCAAAGAAATCTATCCCGACTATTGGTCCTAAAAGACAGAGGAGGACCACGGACACTGACACCACCTCTGAGGATCCAGATCTTCAGGGTGAGGAGGTGTTAGGACCTAGAGATCCCACCAGATTTCGCACTGATGCGAAATGGGCCCGGTTTCACCAAATAAAGGGCCAGAGACTTATTTGGGAAAGAGTTTTGGATCTGAGTTCTGGAGACTATCCTGAGCTGCAGGATGAGATCCAAAGGAGGAGATGGGGATCCCTGTTTTCCCTACCTACTGAAGGGGATCCTATCTTGGTAATGGAGTTTTATGCAAACGCCTACAGGACTCGCCAGGACTCTCCGAATATCGGCCATCAGAGGACAAGTTGGGTGAGGGGTCGGCATATTTCTTATGACTGAGACACTATTAGTACCCTACTGGGTAACCCTTGAGAGCCTACTCCCGAGAGCGATACTTGTTTCTGGAAGGAGAACAGAAACAAGATCGCGACTAAGGATGGTGATCTAGGATACTTCATAGATCATGTTGCTCACTTCTTGAGCAAGGATAGAATCTTTTTCAACCTGAGTAAGGTTGGGAGGACTCCATCTAACCTCCTCAAGACCCAGCTGACTCCCATAGCTCAGGCATGGTCTCATCTCATGCTGTATAACATCACTCCTGTTACTCACCTTTCTTCTATCCCAGTTCATCGCTGCTGCCTCCTTTATTCTATTCTTCAGGTCCATACCATTGATATTGCAGAGCTAATTTCTGAGCAGATTCACCTTTATGCCCTTAGGTATAAGGTGAACCGCCCTATTCCATTTCCTCTTATCATATCTACCTTACTGAGGAGCCAGGGAGTTGCTGTGCCATCACCTGAGTTTACGAGTTCTTCAGGGAGAGTCCCCAAGGTCTCAGTAAACAGAGATTATTTTGTCCAGCAGTGTGAGCTTCCACCACTAGAGCAGGAGGCTCAGCCCAGACCGAGGAGGAGGAGACCACTAGTTCAGCCACCATCTGCTGATGCTATCACAGGGGGATTTTCCAGGATGACACTTGAGCATCAGCATATGATGCAAATGATGGCTGCCCCACACAGAGCTTACATGCATCTTCATGATGCATTTTATCAATACAGACTTCAGGGAGAGGGAGCACCTGATGCCACACCAGCTGAGTTTACAGCTCATGTAGCTTGGCCTGGTGATTTACCTACATACCCTAAGACTGGTGGACCATCTGGAGTACATGCTGAGTTAGGGGGTGATGCAGATGAGGAGGGAGATGATGAGGATCACATGGAGGATTCATGGTGTTATTTCTCTGCACCTTTTTACATACATTTTAGTTTACTTTTAGTTTGATATTTACATTGGTATTATTACTTTGGGGATTATAGTGTGATGTGTTTTATTTTTATGTGGTGTGTTTTTGCGTATTTTCTTTAAAATTTTGAAAAATAAATAATAATAATAATAATAATAATAATAATAATAATAAATCTTATCTTTTTAATAAATAAATCAAATTTTTGAAAATAAGGAAATTTATACACTTAAAGTTTTTACATAATAAAACTAATTTTGTAAAATCAATTATTGATTCTTTTGTAACTTAGGAATTTTGATAAAATCAATTACAATAAGTTTATTAACTATCAAGCTAATTTCGACAACCCGGTGAGCCGAGAGATCTTTTAAACACTTAAGGGTTTATTCGACATAACTTTATTCGAATTGATTTTGCTTTAATCTTTGATTTGTGTTGTTGTACAGAGAATTCAGGAAAATGATCAAGACACATTTATTGGTGAAAAGAAACCTTGGGCCAAACAACTTACCTTGGTAAAATTATTTTATCCTTTGAAAGCCAATTTTGAGCATGAAAAATAAATTCTTTGGTACCCTTAACCTATATCAGTTTTAACTATTCCCTATACTTGATTGATTAAAAGAGCAATTGAGCAAAATAAAAATATTTTGAGTGTTCTTACAAAAATAGGGGAGTGAAAATAAGCAACTTGATTCTTTTCAAAGAAAAATAAAATAAAATATGAAAAAAGAAGTCAAAAATAGTGAAAAGAATCAAGTTGGGGGTATTTATTTTTCATCAATAAGGAAAATGAGAATTTGGGCCAAGAGAAAGCCTAAAAATTATAAAATGCTCTTTTATGATTTCAGGCTTTTGAATTCCAAAGAAAGACCATAATTTCTTGTAGCCAAGTCTCATTACAACCCTTGAAATGAGTGAAAATCAAAATTAAATTTGTTTGATTTTATGATTAAATGAGTGAAACAGGTTACCCTTTGCACAGAGATAAACACTTGTGAGGTAAGCCTGAATTTATGCTTGATTTGTTAATAAAATATTGTAAAGAATTTTCTCAATAAACCTTTGTTACATGAGATTTTTATAAATTAATTATTTCAAAATGGTAAATTGTGAAATTACTTTTTGTGGTAAATTCTCGGACCAACTCAAAAATTTGATTTCAAATTTCAAATTTTTATTTTTCTCTCTTGCTCGAGAACGAGCAATGTCTCAAGTTGGGGGTATTTGTTAGTCCTCAAATTTACAATAAAATCTTTAATAAAAATTTCATAAAAATAATAAAAATTAGATTAATTTGTTAGAAAATTAGGTTTTAAATTCAATAAATAGAATTTTTTGGAAATAATCTGCCCTTGATCAATTTTCTCTAGTTTTGCAGTGAAAAAGTAAAGAATTTGAAGAGAAAATTGAAGATCTGGAAAGATGAAGCGTAGCGTGAACCCCACGTGTAGCGTGGGGACTTTTGATGCTGACGCTACGCGAGGCTGTGACGCGTAGCGTCAGAGCTGCGTGGACTCCACAGCCAGGTTGGCCAAGCACTCAGCTAGTGACCCATTATTGGCCACTCCACTTTGCACAAATGGACACACCGAATTGGGAGACAGATCTATATGGCACTACATGATTGAATAAAATAATTCCATAGTGGCCACTTCCAGCTGCGTTTAATGGAGGCTGACTCATGGACCTGACGCGTAGCGTCAGGTTGACGCATAGTGTCAAGACCCTTCCTTAGCCCTATAAATAGGGCCATTTCCAACACTTCTAAGCATCCCATTTTGATCCAACCCTACTCTTCTCTTCTCTTATACACTCAAGTTTGAGTGTTTCTTTTGTGAGTTTGTAGTTCTAGAATAGTTTTCTAGATACTTGAGAGTGTTGTGTAGTATTGTGATCATTGTATCGTGAAGTTTCCATCGCCTTTGTAATGTCAATCATTGTAAGTGTTGTTTTTACTTTCACCATGTGTAACTAATCTATTTATGTTGGAATTGGTAAACTAATCTATTGAGTATGATGTTGTGAATTCGATCTCTACATGTTTATGATTCAAGTCCATGTTAATATTTCAATCTTTTATTAATATGAACATCAAACGAGAGAATGATTTTCATGTGTATTGAAACTTGTTTTATTAGTGTAAATGTCAAACGGGAGAATGATTCTTCATGCCATATTAAAACTTGTTTTGACGAAAGTAAAAGTTGGAATACCCTTGGCATCTCAATTCTATAGGGGTTATTAACCATTGTTGCCATAAGGCCAGGACTTAATACAAGTTTTTACTGAGAAAGCTCACAAGGGATCGAACTTTACGGTGAATTCTTAGAATTCATATCACGAGGGATCGGTTATAATGATTTTAAGCTGCAATGACATGAAACTTGATGATTAAATATGCATGTCTTGAGTTCCTCATTGTTATTCTAGATTAGGAATCCAATTTCCAACATAATTTGTCTATCTGTGTTTTATCTCAAGTATCTTACCTATTCTAAATTGCAACTCAACTTTTTAGAGAGATCATTATTCTCTTTTTACCACATGAACAACTCAACAATGCCATCTTGTAAATATTGTATAAATTGTATATAAATTATTCTTTTGTGTATAAGTTTTGATAAATTTACCATAGTAACTAGAAAATTACTGTAACTATTGGACTTTCAATCCCAGTGGAAGGATATCTAAATTTTGAAAACTACAAATGATTGGTGCGCTTGCCAATTAAAAGACCCAACAGTAAACACAAAGAGTTAACAGGTTTCCTGGGTTTAACAGTTGCGTAACAAGAATTAAAAGTATCAGGTATAATCTATAATCGATTACAAGGCTGGGATAATCGATTACCTTGATTCTGTTTGTCACCTAATCGATTAAAACAAAGAGAATAATCGATTACACTATTGCAATAAAAGAGATACTGTATTAGGTATTTTGCCTAATCGATTACAAGGCATGACTAATCAATTACAGAGTTTTTGTTTGATTTATAATCGATTATATGAGTTACATAATTGATTACAGTGCTGTGTACTGGAATTAAATGCATCAAGTATAATGCATAATCGATTACAAGGTTATAACAATCGATTACATTGATATAATCGATTACAGGAAAAGACATAATCGAGTACATAGCTACTGGACACTTAAATTAATGGAATACAGTGAAGCATAATCGATTACAGCTCGAGAAGTAATCGATTACACTAGTGCCAGAATTTGGGGAACGTGACTTTTAAGTGCAGATCTAGCTTAATTCTCCATAAAAGCTTCAAGGCCCATGTTGTGCAACAGCTCTAAACCTCCATGGTTACTATCAAGGCGTATAAATGAAGCTGTAACTCAACCACAAAGATAACAAGACACAAGGAATAAATCAAAGCAAGTCATTATGGTTAGTGAGTCCATTTTTGTATAGTTTCATTTTCTGAAACTCTTGGTCTAAAACTTGTAAATCCTCTCTTGTTGAGAGCTAGTCATTGTGAGAGCTATTGAACTTGTACATCTACTCTATTGAGAGAGTTATTTGCTTGTAAACACAAACATCAAACACTAAGGTTTCACTCTAGTTTTGAGTGGTCACAAAGGTTGGGGTTCAACCTTTTGGTATTGAGAGTTTGAGAGATTGGGTGGGGTGCCCTTGTCCTAGTAAGGATTGAGTTCTTGAGTGTGGGACATTAGGAAGCTGCAATTGCTCATAGCTTGTATCTCTAAACTTCAATAGTGGAAATCCTTCAAGTGGGTTGCTTCAAGGCGAGACGTACACCGGGGTGGTGGAACTCGTTATATCGGTTTGTAAGTTTCTCTTCTTTACTCTCTTGCATTTACATATTGCATCTGGCTAGTGTATTGTTTTGATTGTGATTGCATTGCTTGAACTTGATTTATTTGACTAAGCTAAGATCCTGCACACCAAGTGTTTGATAAATTGCCAAAGTGAATTCTACACATTTTTCCTATCTTATTTCTTGCATTATACTTGTTGTCTCTTGTATATTATTATCTTGTGTTAAAAGGAGCCAATTTTAAAGGATTTTCAAGCAAAAGTTTTAAAACTCAATTCACCCCCCTCTTGAGTATTGAGGCCACTTGACTAAAAAGTTTTAGTCTCACCTTTTAGGAGTCCACACGAGCACTCCTGCCAGAATCATTACACCCGCCAACTACTAATTTGATGGCGTGTAGCTCTTACAACTGTTGCATATTTATGTCTTTTTTTGGTGAACCACCTATGAGCATCTTATGCTCTATTTATAGGCTTAGGTTTGACCTAATTTATTTTCTCTAAAGAGTGGGCTCCTTACTCATTCTGAATGAGTTAGGCCCCAATAGCTTTATTTTAGTCTAACTAAAATAAAACAAAATATTTTATGATGGGCTTACTCTATGTGTGTGACCCTATAGGTAAAATACTCGGTCATATTAATAATAAATTATTTCATTATTAATATAAAATAAGAGCGGAATCTAGCAATGCATCGTTATGTCTGAATATTATTTAATATCAACATAACCTATAAATGATAATTATTTTATATGTTTCTTCCTTTTGTCATGATATCCTAATTGGGCCCAATGCATGATTATGTCATCCTTGTACGGCCCAATTTATTTTAGTTGATACTGAAGTAGACTTGATCCAAATAAATATCTAATATTTATGCTTTCTAGCATAACCATGTATTTCCTTAGTCTCATTCCATCAAATGGCCTATAACACTCTTATCATATACGAGAGATAAATCCCATCTACATCACTCACATCCCTCTACATAATTTTTTCATTGCCTAATCACAACCTTTATATGTACCCGTGTGAAGACTTGATATCACCTATATCTATGATCTTGGAGATCAGGTTATCAGTACACTCACACACAAGTCTCAATGTATTTACATATCCCCACGTAAATACTTGATTAGGGACATTTTAGAAATAACTTTTATATGACCTGTTACTCTAATGATAAATACGTTTTAAAACAATTTTAAACTAAAATACTTATTTTATTAATAAGTAGAAAAATGATACAAATGGAAAAAACATAAAAGCTTATAGTGCATATACCAATAGTTGCTACCTCCATCGTTGTTGACACAACGACACAGAGAGCACCTATCGTAGATGTTTCAATGGGGTCACACTGTCTCTAATTAGGTCCCTATGTTGGTTGGGTACCCCGTCGCTATTACTAGCTACATAGCGACGACATGATAGCGACCACATCAAGTTGTCACTTTTACTGGCTAGATAGCGACCACATCAAGTTGTCGCTATTACTGGCTAGATAGCGACCAGGTCATGCCATCGTTGTTACTAGCTAGATAACGACCACATAAAATCCATCGCTATTACTTGCTAGATAGCAACCACGACATGCTATCGCTATTATTGGCTAGATAACAACCACATAAAAGTCGTCACTTTAACTGGCTAGATAGCGACGAAGAATGCTTTTTTGTCTGCCGCTAATGTCTGTATTTGGTTTTTTTAAAACTTTAGTTTTTGTTTACTTTTTAATTGAATTTAATTTTTGTTTATTATTTTTAATTAAATCGATTATATATTATTAGTTAATAATTACAATAATAATTTACCAAAACAATTTCCCTGAATCAAATTCAAGCTCAACGCAATGTAATCACCAAGGCCTTCTTCTAATATGGAACTGAAACCAAGCTCTATGGTTGAGAAGGTTGGTGCTTATCAGGCCAAAGAGATTACGACAACCAAGATTGGTCTTGAGAAGTCTTATGTTGTCAATGAAAGCAAACCAGGTCTTGATGGTTCCGCTAATGGTAATAGTAGTGCACCAGTTACCAAGTAAGTGGACAGTGGGAATTGACATAAAGTTTGGGACTAATCATGGATATGAATGACCTCTCTGATGATCCTTGTAAGGCAGGACACAGGTTATTGGTTGTCCTCCTATAAGATCATTTGGGAAAAATTCATTAGCTTTTACTTCAAAGAATGTTGATGTAGTAGATGGGAAAATGGGATCTAGAGTACTGTTTGTAAAAGTTAGCCTGGATGGTGCTCCTTACTTAAGAAATGTGGACTTGAAGAATTACTCAGTATACACAGAACTATCTTCTGCTCTAGAGAAGATGTTCAATTGTTTAGGCAGGATATTAGTTTTATTTGAATAGTTAAAAGGTTGTTTGATTTCAGAAGTTTTTTATTTTCACTTTCTTTTTTCATTTTGTTTATTAACTTTCAAAGCTTGTATAGGAATAATTGAATAAAACTTTCTTTTATCCTAACTTTTTAATATAAACTTTGGAAAATAGGAAACAGAATAACAAGGTAATATTTTTGTAAATAAAATAAAATTAGAAAATGAAGGAAACATTTTTCAAACCAAGCAACCCCTTAATCCTTGTTGATTATTTGGTGCTAGTTTACCTAGATACAGATAGTTCTATATTAATATGATTTCAGGTCCTTGTGGATCTCATGGAAAGCTTGGAAAGGAGATGTTGAGTGAAACCAAGCTGAGGGATCTGCTTCATGGGTTAGAATATGTTCTCACATATAAGGATAAAGACGGTGACTGGATGTTATTGGGGGATGTTCTCTATGAGTAAGTTCTGATTCTTGTTAGTCTTTTATTGGTATTTCATTTGAAAGTTATTGAATTCTATGTAATTAATGGAAAAAATGCATAAAGGAATTCTTCTAAATAGAATTTATTTTACTATTAATATATAACATAATTTTCTATTTCAAAATAAAGCCAGGAACTAAATGTTTTCTGTCATTGCTTATACAGTCTTATTTTAGTGATTTAGTACATAGGCCCTGTCTATCTTGCTATTATTTTCCTATATAGATCCCTAATTTGCACGTAATAAAAATACTTGGGTTAATAATATATTACATTATAACAATTTACAAAATTGTTCTCTTTCTTAATTCTCTTTTAGGATTAAACAAATCAGGGGAGTTATAGAAGTGGAGGACTCAAATTATATACTGAGAGAACAGAGCATTACAACATAGTAGAGTAGAGAAGAACACAATAGAGAATGACTCAAATTATATAGTGGGACTTAAATTATATGCATGGTAAGATATCATAGGATGTTGTACTTATAACAGATTACAACTCATAAAACTCAAAATAATCTCATTGTTAAAACACTAAATAAAAGATAATACCCAATTCATCTATTTGATTGAACTATTATATCTTAAAATAAGAACCCCCCAATCTCTATATTACTCTGGAATATATATATATATATATATATATATATAAAGTAAACTCCATCAAATATCAAAATATTTCTTAAAGATCATAAATAGCATAGAATGAAAAATAAAAGCATATAACAATAAGAAAATTTCTGCTAAGTTCCCTTTCAATAGACCTTAGTGTTGTAAAATAAATAAGAATTTTAGCATCTGTAACTGTTTTAAAAAAAAGACCTCACTGTTGAGAACAAGGTTTCTGTTCTAGTTCCTTTCATGCTAATAAAGTTTAAGCCCTTCAAAACATAGAAATAATAACAAAAATCTTTAAACATACAAAAGAAATTACAAAACAGTATTGAGCTACATGTAACAGAGCTACATTACCTAGGGGTCCAGCCTATAAGTGCAGGAGTACCTCGCGGTGACAGACGACAGCGATGACGACTTCAATAGAAGGAATTGCCAGAGTAGCTCGCGACGATGTCCTCGACGAAGATGGCACACGGAGCCCACGGAGAACGGTGAGAGGGACACGATGGTTGACAGAGTGAAAATGAGGGTTTAGGGTACAGAGAAGAAAAAGGGATTTAGGGCTACAGAAAGTGGTGGAAGGGAAAGGTTGAGGTCGATTTACTTATAAGATTTAGTGATGGTATGAAAGGCATTTCTAAAACCATGCCTATTTAAAAAAAGTTGACACGTGGATTATCTAGAGATGGCCTAAGCTCGGGCGTCGCTATCATGAACAAACTAGCGATGACTACATCCGTCGCTATATTTAAAATCCCTCCAATTTTTGGTTCCCTCCGAGGTAAAGACGATATGACTTTGTCGTTGAGAATTCCAAAGATAGCGACGGTAATGCGACCCGTCGTCATCACATACATAGCTATACCTAATATAACCATCGCTAAGCCATGATGATGACCAAGAAACTCTTACTTAAGGAAGCGACAGAACTAGAGACGACAATCTAACATACCACTTAGCGACGATGTATAATCGTCACTACTTTGACATACCTAGCGACCGCCAAACAAAGGTCGCTTATAACATCCCAAAAAAACAACCACAATATAAACAATACAAAATTCACTTAAATATTTAAAAAATTCCATAGACATAACTGCATATATCCAAAGGACTTTACTGTATAAACATTTTTATAGATATATACAAAATTGTACACTAGTTTGATTTTTTTATTACACTAATACAAAACATAGGTTTAAATTAGTAGAAACCCCAAAAGTCAGACGCTACCTAATGTCAAAACAGGCTCCAAAACATGTGAGTAGCTAAATAGTATAACAAAAAGTACTACCCAACCATCAAGTACAACTAAAGTATTCAAAACTACCCATAAAGCAGAGGGAAGAAGAAAGCACACCTCTGCAGCAACGGAGAAAGCAGTGTGTTGTCGCGTGAAATGGAAACACAAGAACACGTATATATAGGCGTAAAATTATTTTTTAATTTTTTCCATAATTATCCATAACTATACTATGAGTATTTTTATGAGATAAATTTTATACTTAAAATTTTGTTATAAACACTCAAAACGTACTTACTAAAATAAATGTAACTTTTTAATGAATTTTTTTTACACTAAATATCTCAATTACTAAATGTTTAATTACCCGTTTTTATAAGTTCATCGGTTTACTTTTCTAACCAGACGATCTCTAACATTTACAAAATTTTAAACTTAAGCTCACATGCATGAATTTAAACTCCCTTTCAAGTTTCATAATTTTTTGATAACATTTTTTATTTTGGTTTAGACCCAAACGACTCCATTTTGGACTATTTTTACTTATCTCTAAAAATATCCAAAAATTTCCATAAAATCCTATAAATTACAACAATTAATCAGTTCTAAAGAACCTTAAGCTAATTTTATCAAAAATTTAAATTATAATTTTCTTTATAATTTTATCCTTTTATATAAAAAATATAGTTAAATTATAAGATGTTACAATTCTACCCCCTAAAAAAAATTTTGTCCTCGAAATTATATACCTTGAAGAAAAAGGTGGGGATAAGATTTTCTTATTTCAGATTCTAATTCCCATGTAGCATCCTCATCTTCTGTTCTACTCTATATAACCTTCACTAGAGGAATATCCTTTCCTCTTAGTTGTTTTATTCTTCTGTCAGTTATTTTGATAGGTGATGCATTATATGTGAGATTATCCTTAACTTGGATATTGTCAGGCTCAATAACATGTGAAGGATCAGGAATATATTTTCGTAGCTGGGATATGTGAAAGACATTATGGACGTTTGACAGAAAAGGTGGCATAGTAATTTGATATGCAAGAGAACCAACCCTCTTTAGGATCTAATAAGGGCCAATAAACTTAGGAGTAAGTTTACGTGATTTCATTGCTCGTCCGACCACAGTTGTGGGTGTGACCTTCAAAAAGACATGATCACCTTCCTGAAACTCAAGAGGTTTTCTTCTTTTGTCATAATAACTTTTCTGTTTACTTTGTGTTGTCCTCATTTTTTCCTGAACCAACTTGATCTTTTCTGTAGTTTATTGTACCATATCAGGACCTATCATCAAGTTTTCTCCTATCTCAAACTAGCATAATGGAGTTCTACATTTCTCTCATACAATGCTTCAAATGGTGCCATGTTAATGCCCGCATGGAAACTATTGTTGTAAGTGAATTCAATTAATGGCAATATTTGATCCTAACCTCCTTTGTGTTCCAACACACAAGCTCGTAACAAATCTTCAAGAGTTTGAATTATCCTTTCTAATTGACTATCTGTTTGAAGGTGGTATGCTGAACTTAAACAAAGTTTATTTCCTAAAGCATGGTGTAAGCTTTCCCAAAAACGTGACGTAAAGCGTGGATCACAATCACAAAGAATGTTCGAAGGAATCCCATGCAGTCTTACAATTTCCTTCATGTAAAGTTTAGTCAACTTTTCCAAAGAGTATCGAATATTAATGGGAATAAAATAAGCAGATTTTATCAATCTATCCACTACTACCCATATAGAATCATGTCCTACAGAAGTTCTTGATAACGCAGTCACAAAATCCATAGAAATACTATCCCATTTCCACTTTTGAACCTCTAATGATTATAGCGTTCCATAAGGTTTTCGATGCTCCACTTTTACTTTCGGACAAATCAAACATAAGGCCATAAATTCTGCTACTTCCTTTTTCATTCCAAGCTACCAGAATAATTTCTTCAAATCCTGGTACATTTTGGTAGTTCCTGGATGAATACTCATGTTACTTTTATGAGCCTTTTCTAAAATAGCCTTTCTCAATTCTCCTTGATCTGGAATGCAAACTCAGTCTTTGTATCTTAACATCCCATCAGCTCCAACTTTAAATTCCATTTTTTCCCTACTTTAAAACCTTTTTCTTTTCTTGTAGAAAAATATCTTTTTGTTGAGCCTCTAAAACTTGTAACAAAAAGTCGTTTGTTACCCTTAACATTCCAAGACTATAGCTATTATGATTCATTTCCATGGCTAGATTCATATCCCTAAATTGTTCTATCATTCTAACTCCTTGATCATCATTGAAGACACATGCAAAGATTTACGACTTAATGCATTCGGCATTACATTTGCTTTCCCAGGATGATACTACAGTTCAAAGTCACAATCTTTCAAAAATTTCATCCATCTTCTCTGCCTCATATTCAACTCTTTTTGATCAAACAAGTATTTTCAACTCTTATGATCACTAAAAACTTCAAATTTGGCTCCATAAAGATGATGCCTCAAAATCTTTAATGCAAAACCCACAACAGCTAATTCCAAATCATGAGTCGGATAATTAACTTCATGTTACCTCAGTTGCCTTGATGCATAAGCCAAAACCTTTCTATCTTGCATCAACACACATCCTAACCCTTGTTTTGACGCATCACAAAATACCTCATTCTTGGTATGGGTTAGGTAATACTAACACAGGTGCCATCGTGAGGCAATTTTTAAGTTCTTGAAAACTACTCTCACATTGCATTATCCAAACAAATGGTTGACCTTTCCTTGTGAGCTTAGTTAACAGACTTGCTAGTCTTGAAAATCCTTCAATAAACCCTCGATAATAACTAGCTAATCCTAAAAACTCCTGATCTCCATCACAGAAGTTGGCCTCTTCCATTTTAACACAGCTTCCACTTTAGAAAGATATACAGTGATTCCCCCTTGACTGATGACATGACCAAGGAAATTGATTTTTTCTAGCCAAAATTCACATTTAGACGATTTTGCATACAATTTCTTTTCTCTTAAAACTCCTAACACTATCCTTAAATGCTCAACGTGTTCTTCTTGACTTTTTGAGTATATCAAAATATCATCAATGAAAACAACCACAAATTTGTCCAAATATGGGTGAAAAATCCTATTCATGTAATCCATGAATACAGTAGGAGCATTAGTTACACCAAAAGGCATTACCAAATACTCATAGTGTCCATAACGAGTTCTAAAAGCAGTTTTGGGTACATCTTTCTTCTTCACCCTATTTGATGATATCCAGACTTTAAATCAATTTTAGAGAATACTCTAGCACCATGAAGTTGATCCATCAAATCATCTATTCTTGGTAAAGGATATTTATTCTTAATTGACCCCTTATTAAGTTGACGATAATCTACACACGGTCTCATACTACCATCTTTCTTCTTCACCCACAACACTGGTGCACCCCAAGGAGATACACTTGGTCTTATAAATTTTTTCTCTAGTAACTCCTCCAGTTATTTCTTTAGCTCTAGCAATTCCAACGGTGACATCCGATAAGGTGTTCTTGAGATTGGTTTAGCTCCAGGAATAAGATCAATGGAAAACTCCACTTCTCGTTCGAGTGGTAATCAAGGGATATCTTTTGGAAAAACTTCAGGGAATTCATTTACAACCAGCAATTCCTCTATTCAGGATTCTTGTTCTTCTTTCATTGAAAGTAACATCATGAATCCTTGAGCTACTTGTTTTAATAAATCATTCACTTGATTTGTAGATACAAATCTTGTATCTTCAAAATTTGAATATGTCGATTCGCTGAATACTATTGTCTTATTATAATAGTATATTAAGACGTGATTGTTTGCCAAACAATCTAATTCGAGAATAAATTCTAGATTGGAAAGTGGTAAACAAAATAGATTCTCTTTGAAATTCCTATTGTTTATGACAATAGGACATTCCCAACAAGCTTTAGAAGTAACCATGGAATGATTTCCAAGAGTACGAACAGATAACTCAAAAGGTAACTCAATAATAGGCAAGTTTAACATTTCCATATAATCATTTGCTATAAAGGAATGAGATGCGCCTGAGTCATACAAGATAGTCAAAGGAGTCTTATTTATGATACACGTACCTTCCACCATTGTATCTTGATGGGATGCTTCCTCACCGCCAATAACAAAAACTTTTCCTTGAGTCGTGGGTTTTTCCATTGTAGTGCTAGGGCCTCCACGAGTATGATTACCCATGTTGGTACCTCCACCATTTTCTTTCTTTATTTTTTGACAATCCCTCAGTAGATGTCCCCTTTTGTTGCACTTAAAAGAGATATAAGTAGGACAATCCTTTCGCATGTGAGGTCCTCCACAATTATAACATTTAACTTCAAAAGTAGCTGGTGTGTAATAGCTCCCAAACGCAGCTCGAGGATTTGTAGGTGCATTGTAGCTTTTATATGGAGCTTGATATCGAACAAGAAAATATGTAACACCAAGACGACGTGGTTGACTAGGATATGGCTTTTTCCTTGCAAAATTCTTGTTTTGGAATCGTTGAGGTCCAAAAGTCCTCCTCTCATTGGTTTTAGGATCATACTCCGTAGCCTTTGATAACTTATCCTTATAGTCCTCTTCAAAAATTCTGCAATGATTAACCAATACCAGAAATTCATGAACTTCTTGCATTTGAATAGCTTCTTTTATCTCTAGTCGAAGACCATTGATAAATTTAGCAATTTGGCCCATTCATTTGCAACATCGACATAATGTGAGTGAAAGCGAGATAACTCTTCAAATTTTGCAGCATATTCTCCAACTGACTTGCTACCTTGGATGAGAGATAAGAATTTCATTTTTTTCTTTTCTCTAACATCATCAGGAAAATATTTTTCCAGAAATTTTTCCTTGAATCGTTCCCAAGTGATTTAAATCACATTTGCTTCAAATTGCCTTCTAGTACCTTCCCACCAATTCTCAGCATCCTCTATTAAAACATAAGCTGTAAAGATTACCTAATGAGGATACACCAAGGGAGGACCCTCACACTACCCTAGAGAAAGGACTTGAAGCTTACAAGGGTCCCCTCACAAGGGCAAAGTCAAAGAAAGACAAAGAGAGCATCCACAAAGCATTAGTTTCCTTCCTCTCTTTGCTTAGTGGGCCCAAGCCCAATGAGGACTCCTTAAGGATCTATTCATACTTTTCTTGTAATATAGTTCCTAGTTAGATTCTCTAGGCTTATAGGTTTTATTTGGACCTTGCAAGGTCAAATGGGCCACTTCAGGGCCATGTACTTCATTTTGGGCCATGTATAGGCCATCTTCTTTTCTTTTTCTCTTTTTGGCCCTTGGATCCATGGACCACGCCCATTAGCTCCTCCTTAGCCAAAATTATGAAGGCCTATATAAGGAGCTCTCCTTTTGTAAAGAGCTACACAATTATGCATTTTGAGAATTTGACCACTTTAAGTGAGTTTTTAGTGAGAGTTTCTCTTCCTTCTCTCTAGGATTAGGAGATCTTTTGCAAGCTCTCATCCAAGAGGATTCCTTGCTCATTGGTGGTGAGTTAGAGGAGTTATCTCTTTCTTGGAATGGCCTCCTATTCACTATTCCCATTCCACTTCTCTTCCCCTCCTTTCCCTTCCTTTCCTTTCATCTTTTCCTCTACCTTTCCTCCTTCATTTTCATCCAAACTCTTAGAAACCTTAGAGTCTAGCATTAAATTTTCCTCTTTGAAGAAGCAAGCATTCCATGGCTCATGAAGGTTGAAGAAGGAAAAGGGCCAAGATCCACCCATCTCTAGGAGAGTAGAAGCTCATCCTACATCATTTGGTATCAATTGAGCCTAAGAGGTTCTTTTTTACTTCTTCTTCCTTTACGTTTTCAGTTTTATGTCTTTTTTCCTGGCTGGTTGTGCAAATTTAATGCATCTACTTGTCTTGTTAATGCCATGATATCATAGAAAATCCATAAAAAGTTGTTGTGCCTTTGAAGTTTTGTGTTAATTCTTCTTATTCTTTCAATTTTTGCAAATTATTCTTCACATTTTTGGTTTGGTATGTCTTGTTTGTGTTTAGGTTTTTAAAATTCAGATTTGGCATAAGTTAGTTTTCAATTTTAGTTTGTTACATTGATTATTAGAAGTTTGTTACTTGTTAGTTGAGAAGTTAGAGCCAACTAGGTGTGTTAATTTCCATTTGGAATCTCTTTCTTTTGTTCTAGAAAATTTGTTGATCCAACTTTAGAGTGAAAATCCATGTGGAAGGGAGTAATTCAAGCATCTTGATTAACTCCCAAGAGGTCCCAATCTTGAGTGTTAGGAGGTCTCATTTTAAGACTTTCCAAAAGTTAGCTCATCTTAGGAGTGTTAGAAATCTATTCTTAGTTTTCATCTAGGTTTAATTTTGTTTTGAATGCATAATTAGGTCACCTTTATTTTGGTTTTCATATTGTTGCATGAAAGAAAAATTGTCAAAAAGATTCAGTCATAAGCCTTCCATTCACTACTTTGGAAGAAGGTTGCATTGTTTGTCTAAGCAAGAAAGTGTCAATTAAACTTGTTCTAGCATAATACTTGTTTTAGTTTCGGAATAAGATTGTGGTGTTGTTTCATTAAAAAGTATAAGAGGCAAGAAAAGAAAAAGAAATAGAAAGATACAAAAGAAAGAATATAAGCCCAAATTACAAAATTGAAAAAGGGTGTTGAAAAACATAGAGTAAAAGGTAGCCTTATTAGAACTTCTAAACTTGAACACCAAAATCATTGTCTCATTTTCAAAATTACATAACCTCGATGTGAGGTGTTTGCTAGTTGACTTTGTTTACACATTTTCACTTGAACTTGATTGCTTAGTGTTACAACTCTAGAGTATCTAAGCTTAGGTTGTACCTTGTTTTTGTTGTTGCATATTACTTCTTTGCTTGTCTAGTTTTGTCCATCATTAATTTTTGAATTCTATTGAAAGTGTAGCCTTTATTTCTTTTGAACATTTATTGCTTTAGTGTCTTGTCAATCAAAAATCCAAAAACATTCCCATTTTGAGTAGCCTTTCTTTCTTAAGCCTTTTTAGTTTGTCTTGATTCTTTCTTAAGTTTTGTCAATTAAGTTTTCTATCTTTCAAACTTCTTGATAATTCCTTCTCTATACCGTTAAGGGTAGCACTTTGGAACACTTGAGGTAAGAGTGAAAATTGCTTAAGTGAACTTGATCCAAAGAGAAAGGGTAAGAAGTTGTGAAGATACACTTAAGAGACACACTTGTAAGGTTTCAAATTTTTGTTCATTTCCTCTTAACAATTTCAGTTGGAGTTATTCTTTTGTATGTTTTGCTAGGTGAGTTGGAGCTTATACATCAAGGGAAGAGCTTGAAGACATTGTAAAGAAAGAAAAAGCCTTATAAGTTTTAGAACATAGGGAAATTTTCAAATTCTTAGAAAAAGTGTAGTAGGGTTTTGTCTTGTATTTTGGACACTAATTGAACTTTGGACTTTGGACAATATTATTTTCAATTTCCTCTAACTAATTTTGCCTAGTTTAGTTGCATTTGCATTTGTTTGTTAACTATTTTTAGTTAATTAGTTGAAGTTAGTTAGGAGGTTATAACTATAATTAGTTAGTTAGTTGTTGGTCTTAACTAAAAGTTGTTAGTTTGTTGCTTGTCTTAACTAATTAGGTTAATTAGTTAGTAGTTGGAACTAATTCTAGTTGCATAACTATGCCTAACCAAATTGGTTTAGTGTCTTAACCAATCCATAACCAAAATTAGTTGTTAGTTAGGGTTGTTAGGTTTACTTAGAACTTCTATAACTAAATAACTACTTCTAGTTAGGGTTTGTTAAGAGTTGGTTAGTTAGTTGAACTAATTTTGTTAGAATAACTACTTGGTAACCAAAATTTGTTAAGCTTTTCTAGGGTTAGTTAATTGTTAGTAACAACCTAGGACAAACATAATCAACTTAGGTTAAGAAAACCAAGGATTCCATGAGCAACCTTAGTCAAACATCTTAGGATACAACCTAGTACAAGACAACTTAGGATCTTGTTTCCCTTTAGGAAAGAATCCTAGTACTTGTATTTTAGTATTGTTGTGTGTTTTCTAATACTTGTTTTGCATCAAGCATCCTTGACTAGTTTGCTTACAACTTTGTTTGCCTTGTCTTGTTTTCTTTGACAACCTTAAACCATGTCTTTTAGTGATAGGGAAAACAAATCCATGCTTCATAACATAATGGAAAGTTTGAATAACATCAAAAATAAGTTAAATAACCTAGAGCATAATGAAAATCCTACAGCTAGACATAGAAATCAAAGAAATCAAAGACATAACAATAGTGATAGTCAGGATGAACCTAGACATAGAAGACATCATGAACATAAAAGAGAAGACATAGGATTAAAAGAGGTAAAACATGAAATTTCCTCATTTAATGGCAAGAGTGATGTTAAAGCTTACTTAGAATGGGAGATGAGAGTTGAGAAATTATTTAATTCTCATCAAATAAAAGAAGAAAAGAAGGTTAGGATAACCACTCTCTCATTCCAAAATTATGCCATAGTATGGTGGACCCAAGTGTGTAAGGAGAGAAAGAAAGATAACTTTCCACCAATAGATGATTGGTTAGACTTGAAAGCTCTATTAAGAAAATGTTTTGTTCCTAATTATTATAGAGGGGAGCTATTAGCCAAGCTAAACAGACTCACCCAAGGGTCAAAGAGTATAGAAGATTACTACAAAGGTCTAGAAATAGCCATGATTATGGCAAACTTAGAAGAAGATAAGGAAACCTTAATGCATAGGTTCTTACATGGCCTAAATAGGAACATCAAGAATAGAGTAGAACTCCTTCCACATGTTGACATAGAAGAGTTACTACACCAATATACTAAGGTAGAGAGCCAATTTAAAGAGAAAAAAAGCCTATAGTGGGGTAAGTCAAGATAATAAGGGTAGGTTTGAGAGAAACCCTAGGGAGAGGGAAGTAGGCACTTCATCTTCCAAGCCACAAAGTGAGTTGCATAAGAATGACAAAGTTTTTAGAAACCAAAGAGATAAGCATGAATCCATATCTAAACCACAATCCTCTAGATCTTCTACCATAAAATGTTTTAAATGCCTTGGTAGAGGTCATATTGCTTTCGACTATCCAACAAAAAGAATAATGGTTTTGAAAACTAATGGAACCTACTCAAGTCAATCAGAGTCTAATTCTGATTCTCACTCTTCAAGTGATGACTCAAGTAGTAATTCCTATGACAGTGAGCATATTTTAGGGGATGATGGTGAGCTTTACATGATTAGAAGATTGCTTGGTAGTCATGTTAAGCTAGATGACACTACACAAAGAGAGAACATCTTTTATAAAAGTTGTTACATAAATGACAAACTATGTTCTCTCATTGTGGATAGTCGGAGTTGTGAAAATGTAGTAAGCCAAAGACTAGTAAATATGATGGGCCTAGAACTATTAGATCACCCTAAACCTTATAAGTTGCAATGGTTAAATGAAAAGGGAGAAATGTTAGTTAATAAGCAAGTCTTAATCAACTTCACCATAGGCACATATAATGATAAATTCAATTGTGATGTAGTACCTATGGAGGTAACTCACATCGTATTAGGAAGACCTTGGCAATTCGATAGGAAGGTCATCCATGAGGGGTTCACTAACACCCTCACATTCAAGTTAGATAGTAAGAAGATAGTTTTACACCCCCTAAGTCCACAACAAGTAGCTAAAGATCAACTACAAATGAAGCTTAAAAGAGATAGAGAGTTAGGATCTTCTTCATCTAATCATCTATAAAAACATAAGAAAAATAAAAAAAAAGGATAAAAGAAAAGGAGTTATCATCTATGATGACTCAGAGCCAACTACTTGGCCAACAAACATGATGTAAAACATGCTATGTTTTCATAAAAACTTTGCTTGATCATCTATGTAAAAGATATCCCTAGCACTTCTTTGTGCTCTGTTGACAATCCTCCTCTTTTGCCCAAAGGGATTCAAAACATCCTAAATGAATTTAAAGATCTCTTCCTAAAGGATATCCCAAAAGGATTACCTCCTATTAGGGGCATTGAACACTAAATAGATTTAATTCCTGGTGTTAGTCTTCCAAATAGACCTGCATATAGGTGCAACCCTAAGGAAAGCCTAGAGATAGAGAATCAAGTGAATGAACTACTATCTAAGGGTTGGATTAGAGAGAGTTTGAGCCCTTGTGTTTTACCTGTTTTGCTAGCTCCTAAAAAAGATAGTTTATGGAGAATGTGTTCAGACTGTAGAGCCATCAATAACATTACCATCAAGTATAGGCATCCCATACCTAGACTTGATGATATGCTTGATGAGCTTAGTGGTTCTACTATATTTTCCAAGATTGATCTTAAAAGTGGCTATCACCAAATTAGAATCAAAGAAGGAGATGAATGGAAAGCTACTTTTAAAACCAAACTTGGACTATACGAGTGGTTAGTTATACCTTTTGGCTTGACTAATGCACCAAGTACTTTTATGAGACTCATGAATCATGTTTTAAGGGAATTTATAGGGCATTTTGTTATGGTCTATTTTGATGACATTTTAATCTACTCAAAGACCATGACCTCTCATCTAAACCATCTTAAATAAGTTATGTTTGCCTTAAGAACAAATAACCTCTATGTAAATTTTGAAAAATGTTCTTTTGGCATGGATAGCATTGTATTCCTTGGATTCATAGTGATTTCTAAAGGTGTTGAGGTTGATCACTCTAAAGTGAAGGCAATACAAGATTAGCCAACACCTAAAAATATGAGTAAAGTAAGAAGTTTTCATGGTCTAGCAAGTTTCTATAGGAGATTTGTGAAAGATTTCTCTACCTTAGCCTCCCCCTAAATGAATTGGTGAAAAAGAATGTTCCTTTTATATGGGGGCCAAGGAAAGAGAAAGCCTTTCTAAATCATAAGGAAAAGCTCACTAATGCTCTAATTTTCTCACTTCCAAATTTTTCAAAAACCTTTGAGCTTGGGTGTGATGCTTCAAATGTGGGTATAAGAACCGTTCTATTACAAGAAGGTCACCCCATTGCTTTCTTTAATGAAAATCTCAATGGGGCAACTCTTAACTATCCCACATATGACAAAGAATTTTATGCATTAATTAGAGCCCTACAAACTTGGGAACATTACTTGATCCCAAAAAAGTTTGTTATACATAGTGATCACTGATCACTAAAATTCATTAAGGGGCAACATAAGTTAAACAAAAGACATGCTAAGTGGGTTGAGTACTTGGAACAATTTCCATATGTCATCAAGTACAAAAATGGAAAATCTAATATTGTGGTTGATGCTTTATCAAGAAGGCATTCTTTACTTACCTCTCTTGTAGCCAAAGTTATTAGACTAGATGAGATTAGGACCTTGTATCCAAGTGACCTTGATTTTTCCAATATTTTTAACTAATCTTCCACTTCTTCATCTCATAGAGGCTTCTACATTTTTGATGGCTATCTCTTTAAAGCCAATAGACTTTACATTCCTAGGAGCTCTTTAAGAGATCTTTTACTTAGATAAAGCCACAAGGGAGGTTTGATGGGCCACTTTGGAAGAGATAAAACCTTGTCTATATTGCATGAATACTTCTATTGGCCAAAGATAAAAAAATGTTCAAAAATTTTATGGTAGGTGTGTTGTATGTAGGAAAGCTAAATCCAAACTTTCACCTAGTGGTTTATATACTCCTTTGCCAACACCTAATGCACCTTGGATTGATATATCTATGGACTTTGTGTTAGGTTTACCTAAGACCCAAAGGGGAATGAATTTTATCTTTGTGGTAGTGGATAGGTTTAGTAAGATGGCTTACTTCATCCCTTGTCATAAGGTAGATGATGCTAGTCATATTGCTAAACTCTTCTTTAAAGAGATTGTAAGACTTCATGGTGTTCCTAAAACCATAATTTCTAATAGGGACACCAAATCCCTAAGCCATTATTGGAAAACTCTTTGGTCAAGGCTAGGAATGAAACTTCTCTTTTCCACCACTTGTCATCCACAAATGGGTGGACAAACAGAGCTAGTAAATAGGACCCCTTCTTAACTTCTTAGGGTCTTAGTGAATAAAACTGTTAAATCTTGGGATGAATGTTTACCCCACATTGAATTTGCATATAATAGAGTACAACACTAAATAACCAAGCATAGTCCATTTGAGGTTGTGTATGGTTTTAACCCTCTCACTCCATTGGACCTTTTGCCTATTGAGGTTTTTGACTCTGTCCTTCATATGGATGGAGAGACAAAGGCCAAATTTATCAAAGATTTTCATGAGAAGGTTAAGAACCAAATACAAACTAAAAATGAATACTATGCTTGTAGTGTTAATAAGAAAAGAAAGGAAGTCACCTTTGAGGTTGGAGATTAGGGTTTAGCTACATCTTAGAAAGGAAAGATTACCAAACATGAGGAAATCCAAACTCGACCCTAGAGGTGATGACCCTTTTCAAATAATCAAGAAAATGAATAATAATGCCTATGTCCTTGATTTTCCTGGAGATTATGGTGTGGGTGCTTCTTTCAATATATCTGACTTATCTCATTTTGACTTGGATGAAGAGGATAATGCCTTAGATTTGAGGACAAATCCTTTCGAAGAGGGGGAGCATAATGAGGACACACCAAGGGAGGAGCCTCACACTACCCTAGATAAAGGACTTGAAGCTTACAAGGGTCCCCTCACAAGGGCAAAGTCAAAGAAAGCCAAAAAGAGTATCCACAAAGCATTAGTTTCCTTCCTCTCTTTGCTTATTGGGCCCAAGCCCAATAAGGACTCCTTGAGGATCTATTCATACTTTTCTTGTAATATAGTTCCTAGTTAGATTCTATAGGCTTATAGGTTTTATTTGAGCCTTGCAAGGTCAAATAGGCCACTTTAGGGCCATGTACTTCATTTTGGGCCATGTATAGGCCATCTTATTTTCCTTTTCTCTTTTTGGGCCTTGGATCCATGGACCAATCCCATTAGCTCCTCCTTGGCTGAAATTATGAAAGCCTACATAAGGAGCTCTCCTTTTGTAAAAATCTACACAATTATGCATTTTAAGAATTTGACCCCTTTAAGTGAGTTTTTAGTGAGAGATTCTATTCCTTCTCTCTAGGATTAAAAGATCTTTTGTAAGCTCTCATCCAAGAGGATTCCTCCCTCATTGGTGGCGAGTTAGAGGAGTTATCTCCTTCTTGGCATGGCCTCCTATTCACTATTTCCATTCCACTTCTCTTCCCCTCCTTTCCCTTCCTTTCCTTTCATCTTTTCCTCTACCTTTCCTCCTTCATTTTCGTCCAAACTCTTAGAAACCTTAGAGTCTAGCATTCAGTTTTCCTCTTTGAAGAAGCAAGCATTCCATGGCTCATGAAGGTTGAAGAAGGAACAAGGCCAAGATCCACCCATCTCTAGGAGAGTAGAAGCTCATCCTACGTCATTACCTTATCCACCTCTGAATATTGAAGTGCACAAAAAATCTTCTCCATCTCATGAATCCATAGCCGAGCTCTATTAGGATCATAACTCCTTTGAAACGAGGTGGATTACGTTTTTCAAAAAGATTTAATCTCCTTAAAGCATCATTGCCCTGAGCATTTTGCCTGTGGCTACAAGTCCAATTTCTTGTTCTGCCATGAGTTCCTGCTCATAATCAAACTTATTATATTCTAAACTAAAATTATCAATCACAACCATATAACCTTTATACCTAAACATTCAAGATATATACTAAATAAGCCAAACCTCTCCCCAGACCTATAGGACGAACCGCTCTGATACCACTTTATAACATCCCAAAAAAACTACCATAATTTAAATAATTTAAACAATTCCACAGACACAACCGCATATATCCAAAATACTTTACCGTATAAACATTTTTATAGATATATACAAAATTTTACACTAGTTTGATTTTTTTATTACATTAATACAACACATAGCTTCAGATTAGTAGAAACCCCAAAAGTCATACGCTAGCTAATGTCAAAATAGGCTCTAGAACATGTGAGTAGCTAAATAGTATAAGAAAAAGTACTACCCAATCATCAAGCACAACTGGAGTCATCAAAACTACCCATAAAGTCCTTCTAGGTTATCCTATAGATAGCTAAGCGTCATCAATAGTGGAGTCACTTCCAAATGAAGCTCCCTCCATATCCTCTTGATCAGCTGGCGGGGGTGGGGGTGGTTGCCCTTGGAAAGGGTCATTATCACAGAGATCAAAAATAATTTAAATTTAAGAATGGCTAAACTATCACACCCAATGATAAGAAAAAACCAACAACCATTTGTTGATAAGGTGCTACTGTAACTTTTAACTACACAGTTGTCAAGGGATAAGAGAGATACATTGATTGGACTGCAAGAGTTGGAAAAATAAGGATATTAGGAGATAAACACTAAAATGAGAGTATATCTTCATGAACCAGGCAAAGCCAAAACAATAAAATTGACTTTTTCTTCCAAACTAAGTTCACTCTAATTAAATATGACTAAGTGCTTGTTTGTTTAACTCCTTCACCATGCGTTACCAAATCCCAAGGCCGGTTAGGTTCACATTTTCTGGAAGCAACTCATAGTTGCTCCCGTTAAACACCTGGTGGCTCGGTAATAATACATAGGCTATAAGTAAGTTCATCAAATAGCTTATACAACATCTTTTGGATTTGCACAAGTATCTTTCACAGGAGGCAGTTTCAAGCATGGTTAGCCACTAAATGCGGACACATATCCCCGGAAAGATTCCATCCTTTGTTAGATTTCCAACTGTTGTTCACCACTTTTCAAGGGACTAACTCCTTCGTTATTGCACAATGCTCATTCAACCAAAAAACTATTCTAACTTGTCTTTTTTCCGATAGTAGTTAAATAGCGGAATCGCGGCCGCTATAGCGTAGCGATGGAGCGGAGCGGACCCCCTGTGCGACGGCGCTGGGATTGCGGGCGAGAATCAAATAGCGGCGCTATTTCCGCTATAGCGGGTGTAACATCCCAATTTTGAAGTTTAAAACCGAATGGAAGACCCACCATTAAGAATTGATTTCACAGTAGGGAAATAACCGTTAAATTATAATTAACTAACAAGCAAGTTTAAACCATTAAAACGGTTACTGTAAAGTGGAAATCCTCGTAACTCAACTACCTTAACTTCTGAAACAATAAACTAATTAAATAAAGAAGAGGTGATGGCCGAGTGATAGGATCGAGTGCGCATGGCTGAGTGGAGCTGCTGAACTCACGCTCTCCCACCCCACTCCCTCTTCCTCGTGCACACGCATACATATATGTATATGTGCCCTGGGTCATGGGAGACACACATCTCCTTCTGTTCTCTCTTCTTCTCCGCTCCACTCTCCTTCTCTTCTCCTTCCTTGTTCCTTCATCCCTTCGTCGGCTTTCCTTCTTCTTCCGCCTGGAGCTGTTAGTATTCCAGTGAGAAGGCGGTGCTGGAAGTGCCTTGGAGCTGCGGGGGAGACGAGCCCGTGGAGGAAAGGAGCAACTCTGGCCCAAGATCAACGCTGAGCTCGAGGGCTGTTGGAGGAGAAGTAACGAAAGGACGATCGGTCAAGCCTTGCAACTCGAGAAGCCTCTGAACTCTGACAGCAGGTAGGGGGCGCTTTGCATGTCAAGTGTATGGCTTATGACCGGGTCCCGAATGCTTGTTTTAATGTAATATGTTGTGAAATGCGTAGATCAATGCATGATGATTTACTGATGGTGCATGCAAGTGGTGAGGGTTGTGTGACTTGGTTTAGGAGTGCCTGCTAATGCTCCTGTGATGCATGTTGTTAAAATCCGAGTTGTTGAGTGAATGTGTGTGTGTTCTCATTATTCCCTAATGCATGAGATGTGAATTGATGCGTGATTTCCAGTTTAAAGGTATGCTGACTCTGTTAAAAATGTTGAATGGATGTACTGTAACGTGGTTGCCTATGCTTGCTGTTGTGAGTTATTATGTTAGAAGCAGGTGTTGTTGTAATGGAATGTGGGATTCCGAATGAATCTGAATGCCGTGTGAGGGATCGGTTGTGACCCATTGATGGCTGTGTGAAACGTGTCTTGTAAGCTTAGGCATTGTTGTGAATTTGCATGAGATTGCATATGTGAGGTGATTCCCAGATGCCTGACCAGTTCCATGAGGACCCGTGGTAGCCGATGGAGCTAGAGTTGAGTCTCGAGACGTCACGGGGTGACCGGTGCCACACAGAAAGGGCTAGTGGACGGGGTCGGAAGGGCATCTGGAGTCGTATAAGACGAGCTTCAGTCAGGTTCTGGTTAGTTCCATGAGGACCCGTGGTAGCCGATGGAGCTAGAGTTGAGTCTCGAGACGTCACGGGGTGACCGGTGCCACACGGAAAGGGCTAGTGGACGAGGGACCGGGAAGGAATCTGTACTGAGCTACTTGTCTTAAGTCGGATCCGCATGCATGAGTCTATGAGCATTGTTGCATGAGTCTATGAGCATTGTTGCATGAGTCTATGAGCATTGTTAGTAAGATTATTGTGAATTGCATGGATTAAATGAATTGGGTGAATCCCGACTGAATGAACCTATAGGTAATGATACTGTGGCCGAGTGCAGTGTGGTGCGGTGTTTGAGAATACATGTCATTGTGCAAATTCCGATTGAATGATGTAGTCTGGCTCTTGTGTTGCTTGGCATTATATATGTATATGTATATTGTTATGAATTGAACCTGGTAAATCGTATAATTAAAGATTGAGGTAAAGTCCGAGTCAATAGTTGTCACTTTATATGTAAAAGCTCACCCCTGCACCATTTTTCAGTATGTATGGAGGTTAGACGCTGAAGTGATGATAAGGTCCCAGGTCCGAGTGAGGGGTACTCCGACCGCGAGTGTTTATTTTGTATGTGTCATGTTTCGTCAGTTGTAGCCTTGGCCGGCTCGTAATAATAGTGTGGTGTAATGAACATGAATATATATACATACGTATAGGTAATTGAGTTATCGTGACCCGCATGTTTTTATATATATATATATGTATCATGTTGACAACAGGTGCTGAGTAATGAATGACGTTAAGGTAATGGGTATTCCGAGTGCATGATTCTGTACGTACAATATGTTGTATACGAGTGGTCGCGTTATGGGTAGACCGAGGGGCGCTGATGGTTAGAATACTACTCCATTAATGATCTCCGAGTGGACGTAGTTGGGGAGCCAACTCCGAGTGGAACTGCAAATGGCTATGCCTTCTTGTTCGAACGATGATACTTCGATGAACTCTGAGTAAAATACCTTGGATGAACCTGTACTGTGTAAGACCTGATGAGAGGATTCCCGGGTGAAAACGAGGGCGGCCCTTACCGAGTGAAAATGTAAGCAAAAACCGAGTGAGGAAGAGTTCGTATTTTCCGAGCGAAATCATAAATAAATCCCGAGTGAGGCAGAGTTGTGCCTCCCGAGTGAAAACCTCGAGTGATTCCCTGCTGAGAGAGGAGTTCAATTAGTGGTTTAGGGTGGATTGGATCCTAAGTGAAAGGTATTGATAATCCGAGTGAAAGATGTAAGTCCGAGTGAGTGAGGACTGGTGTCCCGAGTGGTTGGGTTTTGAATAAGTCCGAGTAGGACTTGACTTCCTGATTTTCCCGAATGAAGTGCGAGCGTGAGGACTTGCCGAGTGAACCTTGTCCATATCCGATTGAGAAATTACCTTGTGTCTGTGTTGGAGGGGCCCTGTGTTGATCTCGCTTAGGCGGTGTCATACCTCGCCCAAGTGACTAGGACGGTTCGCCCAAGCGCGTGGAACCATGCTGAAGCGAGCAGATATCAACGTGAGACTCCGCCTATGTACCTCCCTCTTCCGTTGTCGCATTATTATATCTCGCTGGGCGGTGTTGGACATCGCCTGAGTGAGTGGACGTTGTGATTGAGTCCGACCAGGCGTTGTCATACCTAGTTGAGTTGGGCGGAGTGAGTTCGGATCTCTCTTCCTCCACAATCTGCTATCGTACATGTACATCTCCCTTCTCCTTCCCCTTATCTATTTCCTCCTACGGATTGACTAGTGTTACTCGTGGAAGGCATTCTTTGTGAATTCCCCTCCATCCGCCGCTACATTACCATACCCCGCCCAGGCGGTATCAGACCCCGCCTGAGTGAGCCAACGATATTATGTAATCCGCCCTGGCGCTGGTGTGTTCCATTAAACTAAATGAACCGGTTCCAGTCTTAGCCTTCTGTTATTTGCCATATACGTGTGGATGATCTCTCTCTTCCCTTGCCTTCCTTCTCTTACTATTCCTGCCCGGTACTTCTTGATTGCCTCTGGGAATGGAGTGAAGGGAGTGCTGATTGTCTGTTTTAAGCCGCTGTGCTCCGCTGAATATTGGCTGGGTGCTTGTCCTTCCTTGCACTCCGCCCCTTTTGTTATCCGGTTGCCTTATAGTCTATTTGGTTACTTATTTTTGGAAAAATTTTCCCCGTATTGGTTCTTAATTATTTAATAAATTAGGGTGTTACAGCGGGCGCCCGGATCGCGGTGGATCGCGGCAGATTGCCGCCGTGACCTTCTGCTGTTGGTAAAACAGTGCCGTTTCTGTTTTTATTAAGGGTATCCAGGTAATTTCTCCCCCTTTCTCCCTTAATTCAGAAAACCTAAACTTTCCTCTTCCTCTCCCTCTTCTCCCGTTTCTCCTATTTCTCTCTTTTTCTCTCTGCTGCAAGCCTGCAACAACTTCTTCTCTTGCGCGACCTTCTCCTTCTCCGGCGAGCTCTGCAACTCCGGCCACCACTGCAGCAAGAGAAACAGCTGTGGGTCTTCTCTATTTTAGTTTTCAGTAGCCTTATACAGCCCCAGCCACTGCTGTTTTCAGGCTTTCCTTCTTCCTCTACTCCCTCCCTTCACTGTTTTGCACATCCATTCTCCGACGAGCTTCTCCGGCGACCTCTGTAACTCTGGCCACCACTGCTGCAGCTCCAACAGTTGTGCCTCCTCTTTTTTTTTTCTATTTTTCAGCAGCCTTAAACACTCCAAATCACTACTGCAGCAGAGGTCTCCTACAGCTACCATATTTCCCCTCCTTTTTCTGGTTCAGCAGTTGGAGAATGGCAGCACTTGGTGGTCAGGCTATAGACACCTCCTTTAAGAGAAAGGGATACCAATCATGTAAGAAATGAGCTTGAGTTCATCGCGAGGCTCTTCGATGAGTTCCTCAACCTGTCCACAACCGAGACGTTTCTCGATGGATTCCCAGTCATGCTCCTCCTGGCACACCTTGAGGCTGTGCCTCGTGAAGCTCTCAACGGCCTTGCGGTACCCTTCGTCTTCTGGAACCTTCCCGATCTCCTTCAGTGTCTTGCAGCACTTTAACAGCCCCTTCAAGGCCTCAACAGCTCTTCAACAGCAGCACGCCAGAGAAGGGAGCAGCACGCCGGATAAGTGTTAGATGAAAACCGGGAGCAGCACGCCAGGAGCAGCTCTTTCAATATAAGTTCTAATAAAAACCGAATATCTGATACAAAGTTAACACTTGACATGTGTTAGATAAACCAGTAAAACAAAGGACAAAGATAATAAGTAATAATGGTAATATAGACAATTTGTTATCTTTGCTGGTGGAAAGTTATTCTGCTGTTTGTGATAAATCATTGGTTGAATGACAAAATCTTATTATGTTGTTTGTGATAAGTTATTCTGCTGTACATGATAAAATGTCTTGTTTCTTTTAATTAATGTAATTTGCTTCTTTCGTGTGACATAAGATATGCTATTGATGTGAACAGAAATTGATAATACCGGATGATAGTTAGGATTCAGTTTTTCTGTTTTCCCTTTTTTAGTAAGTTGTTACATTATTAGCTATTACATCTTTAGAAACCTGATTATGGAAACCACTTGAATGTTGAGAACTTTGATTAACACTTTTAACCATCAACTTTGTCATGCAGACCGACACACTTTACGCGTGGTCTGTTTTCGGCTCTCATCAGCTTTGTCTCCATCTCTATCTCTCCTTCGACGGTAATCCCCTAACGCTAACTTTCTGGCTATGTGTGTTGTATGTTTTGAAGTGTATGTATGTTGATTGTTGTTTGTTAGTGGAGAGCAGAGCTCATTAGGCAGTGATTTTGTGTGCTGATAACATGATTTTTTATACATGTGTAATGTTGTTTGTTAGTGGAGAGTAGAGCTCATTAGGCACTGGTTTTGTGTGCTGATAACATGATTTACGATGCATGTGTAATGTTGTTTGTTAGTAGAGAGTACATCTCATTAGGCATTGATTTTATATATTGATAACATGATTTGGTGTTCATAACTCTGAATATCATACACAATGCGTATGATATGTTTATTTATCTATACTGGGAAGTTTTTTATATGTAACAGGCCGTTTGTAAATTTGGGAAATGTCTAGTTTACAGGGGAGACTCTGCCAAAATTTCGGCAGACTCCCTTTCTTAGGAAACTTAAAAAATGAAACTCAACTTTAATAATGTAGGGTTTAGTCGTGTGTGTACCCATTAGATTCCCGTTCAAGTTTCAAAACAACCGGTTGATGTACCGTGTTGTGTTGGATCTTGAATTGTCCCGGTTGGACAGTTTGGTATAAATTTGTAACCTGTAGGGCATAACCTATCAATGTTGTATGTGGTCTATCTTGAGAAGTTGAATGAATGTTCATTTGAAATTTCGGTTATGGTGTTTCGTATTGTTCCCAGGGTGCATGTCTGCGTGTGGTGTTTCATACCGTATGTATCTCTGTGTACTCGGGGACCAATGCGAAATGCTGCCGAAATTTCAAATGAACATTCGTTCAACTCACGATATACCGCATACAATTATGGGATGGGTTACGGATGGTTTCATATTCATCCCGAATGGGATAGGGCCCAACCAATTTGCAACGTCAAAGAGATAGAGTGATTCACAACCGATAGTTAAATAAAAATTTAAAGGTGTAAGGTAACAGAAATCGTGCTTGTTAGATATTATAAATGGAGGTACCGGCAAATCGGCGATGGATGTACAACCGACTAGATCGCAATCGGCGAGTGATTGAGGAGTTTATGATGGGGCTATTGGAGTTCATTCCGTTCACTACGGCAAACACGCCTGGATTTGAAGTGACTCAGAAGATCCGTTGTCCGTGCTCAAGGTGCAAATGCATGAGTTTTGAATACGCGGATGATGTCATATGCCACCTAACTGAGAAAGGGTTCATGGAAACATACCACTGCTGGTACAACCATGGTGAGCAGTTACCGCGTAGACCATCAGACGTAACCGTGCAATAGTCTTACTACGAGGTTAGAGGAAACAGGGATACGTACAACAACATAGAACAAATGGTGATGGATCATGTTGGACCCTCCACCGGGCGTATGCTGGAACATAATGACCAAGCAGGTCATGGGGACTCTGACAATGTAGAGGAGGATCCTAATCCGGAGGTGAAGAGATTTTATGATTTGTTGGCGGCGGCTCAGACTCCATTGTGGGACGGGTACAACAGTCACACTGAGTTATCCGCCTCCCTAGCTGCTTTAAGCCTAAAGGCAGATTATAATCTTTCTGGAGGTTGTTTTGATAGGATGGTCAATCTGATGGGTTCCACCATGCCTAGTAATCACAGAATGCCAGCAAACCTGTACCGTGCTAAGAAACAAGTGGCAAACTTGGGGTTGGGTTGTGTGAAGATAGAGTGTTGTGTTGGTGGATGTATGCTGTTCAGAAATGAGTTTGCTGACAAGGGTGTCACAAAATTTCTGCATTGTAATGAGGAACACTACAAGACCGTTAAAAGGAGAGGGAAGGTAACCCGGACGACCAGGAAGAAAATGTGGTACTTCCCTATAACACCGTGTCTTCAACGCCTGTACGCCTCATTGTCCATGGCAAAACACATGCGTTGGCATGCTCTGAACCGAACACAAGAGGGGTTTCTTTGCCATCCTTCCGACGGGAAAGCATGGAAGTGTTTGGATGAGCTATATCCGGACTTTTCAGGCGAGCCGCGCAATGTAAGACTTGGCTTATGTACTGATGGGTTTAACCCGTTCGGTCAATACGGAAGAGCTTACTCTTGTTGGCCAGTCATCCTGACCCCATACAATCTGCCTCCTGATATGTGTATGAAGAGGGAGGTCATGTTTCTATCTATACTGGTTCCAGGACCCAAAAATCCAAAGGCGAACATAGACGTGTTTTTGCAACCGTTGGTTGAAGAGTTATCACAATTATGGGATGTCGGGGTAATGACATACGATGCGTCTTTGAAGAACAACTTTATGATGCGTGTTGTTTTGATGTGGACTATTAACGACTTCCCGGCCTATGGTATGCTTTCTGGATGGTCCACGTCTGGGAAGCTTGCTTGCCCTGTATGCATGGAACATACCGGCGGGGAATCACTCCCTGTTAGTGGCAAGACAAGTTTCTTTGACTCTCATAGAAAGTTTCTACCGTTGGATCACCTGTTTAGAAGGAACAAAACCGCTTTTAAGAAGAACAAGGTTGTTAATGAACCTCCACCCTGTAGGTTATCTGGTGCACGGGTTTGGCAGAGGGTCGAAGAGTATCCTTACCTGGGACAAGAGTGTTAAGGAGTTTGCGGGTTACGGTAAGGAACACCACTGGGTGAAGCAGAGTGTCTTGTGGGATTTGCCATATTGGAAAGACTTGTTGTTAAGACACAACATTGATGTCATGCACACTGAACGTAATGTTTTCATGAATATTTTTGACACTGTTATGGACATCAAAGGGAGAACAAAGGACAACGAGAAGAGTCGTCTAGACCTTCCGATTTGGTGTTCCAGGAAGGAGTTGGAGTTGAGGGATGCGGGACGTGGAAGAATGTTTAAACCCCATTCAAAATATGCTTTAACTAGACCACAACAGATTGCTGTGTGTATTTGGATGAATGGGTTGACCCTGCTTGACGGATTCGCTTCTAACTTGAGTAGATGCGTCGACGTGAAGGAGGGCAGGGTGTTTGGCATGAAAAGTCATGATTGCCATGTGTTTATGCAACAACTACTCCCGTACGCGTTTCATGCCTTACCAAAGCCTATTTGGAAACCGTTGGTGGAGTTAAGTCACTTCTTTAAGGAGTTGACGGCTACTTCGTTGGCTGTGGAGAAACTTGTGAAGATGGAAGAAACTATCCCGGTATTGATTTGTAAGTTGGAGCAGATTTTCCCACCAAGTTTTTTTGACTCCATGGAGCATTTGCCTATCCATCTACCGTACGAGGCCTTGGTTGGTGGCCCAGTGTAGTATCGTTGGATGTATCCATTCGAAAGGTGAATGCTTGGTGAACTCTTTAATTTCCTTGCAAATCGTGCTTATAATAGTATTTTCTAACTTAACACTATCTTGTTAATGATGTTGAAGATTCTTACGCTCTTTAAAAGATAAAGTGTCGAACAAAGCCTGCGTTGAAGCATCAATTTGTGAGGCATACTTAGTCGAAGAAATGACAACCTTTGCTTCTTTCTATTTTCCGACGGAGATAGAAACTAGAATGAGTAGAATTCCCCGCAATCTTGGGGTGGCCAGCCGCACAGGGTTTGATGAACAAACATCGATTTTCAACTATCCTGGTCACCCGGGGGGCAGACTCACAAAATGTTACATTGATGAGAAAGATCGAAAGGCGGCTCACTTGTACATTCTTCTAAATTGCCCAGAAGTGGAACCCTTTATTGAGTAAGTCATAGAAGTTATATTATACATTCTTAACGTAGCTTTTATAGTATCTAAATTTGTTTCCTTTGAATAGCTTATACACAGATATGCTAAAACTTGAGCAAAATGATTTAACTGATGACCAAATTCATAGTGAGGTGTCATCCAAGTTCGTTGGTTGGTTCGCGCAACACGTAAGACCCGTATACCAAGTGTTTTTAAGCCTATTTGCTTCTAACTCCTGTTATCTAACGATGACCTACTTTTTATGTTGTACATAGATACTAGACCCTAACAACCATATTGAAGATTCTTTACTCCAAGCCCTTTCTTGGGGGCCGGTGAAAACTGTTAAAAATGGCCTATTTACTACGTAAATGGCTACAAGTTTAATATTCTTCAATGGAGTGAAGGGATGCGCACCCATAACTACGGGGTTTGTGTTAAAGGCACCGCCGGACAGTTGGAAGAAGACTTTTATGGAGTGCTGACGGAGATTGTTGAAGTTTCGTTCTCTGGACGACTAAGAAGAGATATTGTTCTATTCAAATGTGATTGGTTCGACAACACAATCGGTGTTGGAACAAAGGTTGACAACAACTACGGCTTAGTTGAGGTCAAGAAGAATGGTAGATATAAAGGGTTTGATCCCTTTATTTTTGCCCAACAAGCTGAGCAGGTTTATTACACCGACTTCCCGGGAGGACATCGGGACTGGTATGCAGTAATCAAGGCCAAGGCCCGAAGTCAGATCACTGACAATGTCTCCGAGGAGGTCGACGACGCTTATCAGCTTGCACCACATGAGCTCAACGATGCCAATTTGTTGTTCAACATTGATCCAGTCATAATGGATGAGACACTCGCCACTACGGGGGGTGAACACATTGACAAAGACCTTGTCTCTCGATCAAAACGGTCTAGGGCTGATTTGGATACTGATGAACTTGTTCAAACAGATAACTACAGTGACACTGAAACTGAGGGGGAATTTGAAACTGAAACAGACACAGAGTATGTAGTCGTTAAACAAAATGTTACATAGGTTTATATATATCCTGAGACTAACCTTTCTTTTCATGATTTTATCCACAGATGACGGGACGTCGACTGCCCTTCAGTAGGGGTGGTGGGTCCAGGACCCCGACATCCCGGCAGGGGACTCCCACCCCAGGACAGCAGACTACTCCATCACCACTACAACAAAGCACTCCATCACCACCACCACCACCACCAGAGCAGACCACTCCACCACCACCACCACCACTGCAGACCAACCCATCACCCCGACTGACCACCCCAGAGCAGAGTCCTGGAGCTGGTGGCTTGGAGGACCATGGCCATCAGGCGAACCCCCCTCCGGCATCCCCTCTGCCCATGTTGGTACCCGTGCCGGCCGGAGACGAGTAAGTGACTAAACCTCAAATACTTTTATGTTATTTGTATGATACTTTATATTAAACTTTAGTGGAAAGACTTGTTGGTTTATTGGATGTTACTTTAATTAGTACTTGTATAGATTGAATTGTACTAGGAACTCTTCTGTTTGTAACAGGGTAACTATTTAAACTTGGAAATGTTACATTTACAGGGGAGACTCTGCCGAAATTTTGGGGGTCTCCCTAGATTGTGTGTTGTTTTACTCCTAACATAATTGTTGTCATTACAGCTTTGTTGATAGTAGTCGCACTACCAAAGCGATTACTAAGGTTTTGAAGGCCCAGTGGGATGGTCTATATATATCTTGGACAGATGCTGGGAAGGTTGTGCAAGATAGGTGGTTTGACACCTTCTCGGTAAGTTCCTAGCTCATTTATTGTGACTTGATTTGTAAAATAGACCTGTTATTAATTTTGATTTCTCATTTCATTTTACAGCGTGATTACCAGTGGGCGGAGGGTATGATTGATAAGATTAGGAAGGTCTTTGCCATAAAGACCTCCAAAATCATCAAGAGTACCCTTTGGAAGGTGAGGGACAAGGGTGAGCGCCCTCGTTGGATCCCGGAGGACCATTGGGACGGGATGGTCCAGAAGTGGGGCGGGGTCCCGTTCCAGCAGGCGAGTGCTCGGAACAGGGCCAACAGAGCCGCCGATGCTGCAGCCTCGGTTTACACTGGGGGTAGCATTTCAACCCTCGAGTACAAGAAAAGATTTGTAAGTATATTTATGTTAAACATTTCTATTATGATTCGTCTTACATGTTTACAAATAATAATCTCAATGTTTTTTGTCCACCACAGGAGCAGAGGGAGCATCGGGAGCCTTCTTTGTTTGAGGTCATGCAAATGACCAAGAAGAACAAAGCCGGTGCATGGGTAAACCAAAAGACTACGGATCTAGCGGTATTTACTTTTAACTGACACATGCTTATAATTTACAAATCAGCTTACTAATCCTATCGTTGTTTTTGAATTTACAGGAGGCGTATCAGGCCAAGAGGGCCGAGAAGGAGGCGGACCTAGTGGCTTCCACTCCTGAAGGGGAGGTTCCTCCCACCCTATCTTGTTCTGACGATAACGCCATCTATATGGAGGCTGTTGGCGGTGTGAACAAGAAAGGGAGGGTATTTGGATTGGGTGGCGTCGGCACGCAGCTGGCGAAAAAGGGGAAGACCCCTTCCTCTTCGTCTTCCTCTGGTCTTCCGACTGAGGTCGTTCAGTTAATTCAAAACCTGAACGATGAGCTACAGGAGGAGTGACGTCAGAGGCAGTTGTTGTTGGAGCGGGCCGAGGCGGACCGACAGAAGGCCGAGGCGGACCGACAGCGGGCCGAGGAGCAGCACGCGGAGACTCGTCGGCAACTTGCTCAGCAGCAGGAGCTACTGATGCAGTTGATGGCGAGGCTACCTCCCCCCACTTCCCAGGCGCCCCCACCACCACCCCAGGATCCCCCACCACCATGATTGTATTTTTATTATTTATACACATTGTATATTTGATTTTTAGTTATGTTATATTTCATTCAGTATTTATTTTGTTATTCTTTATTTATTATGTCAATATTTATTGGTAATTACATTCAAATCAAAAAGCCTTATTGTACCTATCATTAATAATTCAACCTATTTGATAAATTAATTTAATCTATTATTTTGTTTTTAATAATAATTTAATATTTTAAAAAAATTATTTAAATTTAATTATAAAATTTTATCAGCCAATACAAAATACAAAATATTAATACATTTTTAAAGTTAAATTAACAAAACCAGTCAATATTGAACCAATTTTAAAAAAATTTAAAAATTCCCGTTAGCGACGGTAGTGGACCATCGCTGAATTATTAACACTAGCGACGGATGTTGTCGTCGCTACATGAATACCACTAGCGACGGATCTTGTCGTCGCTAAATGAATACCACTAGCGACGGAATATTGTGGTCGTTGTATTGTTAAAAACAGCGACGGACCTCAGTGGTCGCTGTATTGTAAGAATGGTGGTCGCTATATGAGTACCCATAGCGACGGATCACGTGGTCGCTACATGAGTACCCATAGCGACGGCGTACGGTGGTCGCTTGTGGCTGCTAGTAGCGACGGGGTTTTGAGGTCGCTGTATGGCAACACTTAGCGACGGCTGGAGTTATTGGGGCAGAGACGATTTTAGCGATGGCGTTTCGCCGTCAATATGGTAGTGACGGCATGTAAGTGGTCGCTGATGTGTTTTCGACGAGGGTTTTAGCGACGTCCTCTCTCCCGTCTGAGATGCCGTCGCTAATGGTTTTAGCGACGGTCATGCCATGGATTAGCGACCAATTCCTTCCGTCGCTAACAGGTGTTTTTTTAGTAGTGACGATTAAAGAATAGACAATCCTAAGAGATTCAACATCAATAAGTTGTATGCATTGAAAGATCAATGAGATTCGACATCAATGAGTATTAAACAATCAATTATGCATATTAAAGAAAACAAGTTACAGCATGTTTAGAAGACACTATGAACAGAGAAAATCTTCGTTCCAGCTCCATTGGGGTAAAAGCTACCCAGGCTCGCTTCAAAGGCAATGGAGAAAATCTCCATTGGCTTTCGTTCATCTCTCTGCTCTAAACATCCCTTTATTTGAATATAAATTGAAATACACAATAATCAACTGCTAATCTTATTTCCAATTATACATTTTTCCTATTTAATTGAAGTAAAGAATAGGGATACATATTGAATTGGTCTGGGTCGGGGTGCAAGACTTGGTGTGGTAACCAACCCTCAAACAATGCTTTTCTATATGTATTTCATACTGGTCCAGTAGGGATCCAGTATTATATCTCCTATTCTAATTGGGAAATAAGAGTCTTGGAATATTCCTTTGATCAAATATCACTAACCTTACGCGTTATGGGGTGAAATGGGGTGTCACCTACAAAGACACTCTGACGCTCAAGTCAGTGGAATATTCAGAAAGCTTGAGTATAAGTTATAGTAAGAGTGTTCTACCTTTTCATTGTGGATTTGTAAGTTTTTATATCTTAGAGTAATGGAAGAGTCGTTTCGAGTAAGTGAGCTTACCATACGAAATGTCAGCTTGATTCTGATCATTGTAGAAAGGTTGACACGCAACAGTGATGCTACCTAATGACTGTACCTTCCCATCAGTCACTTTGCAGGATGTTTTCTCAACACACGATTGCGTAAGTCAACTTTGACCTTCCGATACTGAGAGAATAACTTATACCGGTATTGGGTCATGGGTCTTATGCACGATGTTGGAAACCGATATTAGATTTCACTATTATGTGAGATGTTGGTCTTGCATAATGGCTTTAGGTCAAGTGTCCCTTTTGCCCATAGGCCTGTATAGAGACTAGATCACATATATATGGCAATAATAACCTCTAGCTTCAAAGGAAAAATTTAATGGCTCATTCATTTAATTTTATAAATATAAAGATAGAGATATCAACTAGCTATGCTACTCTATTTGTCTTTATTTTTCATTATTTAGTTTTTAGTTTTTCTTATCCACTTTTATATTTATATATTATTGTATTTTTGTTTAATTTTATATTTTGCGGTAAAAGAATTTCAACTAGAAAGTATTCATATATAGAAGTCATTTGCTTATGATTTGATCATGAGAGGGGTTTCCTAGGGGAATCTATTTGTTGATTGGATAAGCCGAATTTAAATCCTAATGGATAAGGAGTGAGAGAGGTTAAACACACACATACTTATAGAGGAGGTAATATCATAGCTAATTTTTTTAGCAAACTTTGCTCATTCTTTAGGGTTAAGTTATTATTTGTTAGTCCACCCACCCTAGATGTGGTTACTTACTATACCAAGATGCATATGATGTTAGATTTCCTCACATCACTCTTGTTTAGTTTGTTTTGGCCATTAAGCCTCTGATTTACAAAATAAATGTATTAAATAAAAAGTATGCATATGATTTTGATTATTTTCCAAATACATGCATTACTGGTAGAATATCAATACCTATAACGATTGTTACCGTTAAAATAATTTTTTAAAATTAAAATTACTTAAATTCCTCCTAAAATCAATTGTTATAAAATAGAAAGACTATATTATATTTAATTTACTTGATTTGATTAGAACGTAGCCGTATAAAAATTAGTAGTGGGGAGTATTAAATGAATTAAGAGAAAAGAAAACTTGGTGATCCTCTCCTTTGAAATAAATATTGCATCTAGTGACACGTATGCATACCGAAACTAGTATATTGTTTTTGTCTAGTTGAAAATTTACTTGTAGCAACACAATGGTTTAGGTCTTTTAATTGCAAAGAAATTTCATTATGCATTAAATCATATATGCATCCACCAAAGAATATAGGAAATTGACATCGGCTACTTAGTCATCACCTTTTGTGCTTCCTAATCAATACTCGTTAATCATTAATTATAATCTATAATAATAAAAAGAAGAGGTTTGAAGATTTCTAAAGAGGCAGAATGAAGTATTCATAGACAGACAAGTTCAACTAAATATCTTTCATTATTACTATCCACAACTACAAGCGATATGATTAATTAAACTCCTATAAATACTTCTCCTTCCTCCTTCCCTACCCAATAATATACATACACCATTTCTCCTTTTATATGCACTAGATTGGGTTGGACTCAATTTGTATATGAAAACCAAGTGAATGATTGATTTAGCCATGACCCACTAGGTGTAGTTCCCCTGACTTGATTTGGTATGATCAAACTTTGTGGAATTAGACCCTATGGTGGTTTAGACTCATGCTATTTTGATGAATAATGCCTAATGGTGCTTGTTTTGTGTAAGTATTCCACAATGGGTATTAGGTAACCCTTGGACTTTCTAAGTCTAATGATCTGTCCAACTTTGCGGTTAAATGAGCCATAGTAAAATTAAATGTGAAATAAATTGTTAAAACTAGAGCTGTCATAAAATGAAACGTAAATAATGGATGTGATCCCTGAACAGGGGTGAATTATAATGTTGAATTTGGGGTATGATTTGGTATTGGCTTTGTTATAAATATTTATGGCATGACTTTGGGCTAAATTGTGTGCCCTTGATGTTGTGATCATTAGATTAACCATGGACTATGATATGAAGTTAGGACAACAAATGTGATTTTGGGTTGGTAAAGGAAAATTGAGCCTGTCAAACCCTTTGTTTTTATTCTAAAAGAGATATATTGGTGATAGAAACCATGTAATGATGTGATATGGTATAGGTTATAAGTCTAGCTTATGGACTTTGGTTGTGATTAGTGAGGAGATTCGTTGATGTGGAAGCTAGTTATGAGATTGTGAACCCTATTGTAACCTTGAGGATTACATATTTAATATGGGTTTGGTGACTCATTTAGGCTTGAATTAACTTATGGTCAGCAATGTGTAGATGAAACAATAAATTATTAGGCTATTTGATTATGGTTTTTGGATGGATGAAGCCCGATGATGGGGTATATACCCTGTGATGACTAGAAGTCTATTATTAATATACCAAATTATGGTAATGGTGACTCATATTTGATGATTGGTATGGTATGATTTAAGCCAGATTATGTATAATGACGATGTGATATGGGTATGGTGGATTAGACTGGTGTGAATTGTCATCAAGTCTCTTATAAATTGGTGTTATTTGAGTAAGTGTGATTGATGTGAGCGATAAGAATACGAGGTACCTTGTCCAGATATGACTGTACATAACATAGGCATTGTGGCAGCACACACTTTTGTGTCGATCTCATGTTTTTAGGGTAACCACTACGGGATTAGGACGCCTTCTTGTATGTCGGATGCAATGATTCCTAGGCCGGGCAGGTGTAGAGTTGTAACTGCTTATGGTGAATGTACTAAGTCTATCTGGTCGTACTGAGTAAAAATATGTGAACCATGTTGGATGGGTTGTGATTAATGATATGTGGCTCACTTTAGATATATGAAATTTTATGTTTGGGAAAGAGAAATGATCATGATCATGTCTTGTTGGGCTTTGGGAAGTCCAATACCATTCTATGACGATATTGTACCTTATTGGTGTGCGGCCTGAAGTATGGCCTTATGATATATATGTCGAGATTAAATTTCGAGGACAAAATTTCTTTTCAGGTAGGGTGGATTGTAACATCCTGAAATTTATAAAAATGATTATTGAGAGGAATAGATAATTATATATGAGTTCATTCATATCCCAAAAATTTAGAAATAATTAAATTGAGATTTATTATGGATATTCATAATTTACTAAGACTTAATGAGATGAAATTATAACCGATTAAAACATGGGTGTCGAACCAAGTATCTCCGATTGAGGTACTATTGGTCGGGCCGTTAAGAATATTTTGAGGAATCCGAATATATATTCAGAATAATTTTTGGATAAAGTATTGAGCCCGAATAGAGATCCTGTATGTTGTTGACAGGGCTCCGTAAGCGTACGGGTTATGTCGAGTAATATAAAAGATTATCGTATCCACAGGGACTGTTTTCAAAGTACCAGCATATTGAAATTTAATTATTCACACAATTGATTTTCAATGTTTTTGTAAAATAAAACACAAAATAAATACAGAAACAAAATTTACTTGACACTTAAAAATCAGAGTTGACAGTATCTTGGGATTCCGGGGGATCAAGAATCTATTTTATGTTAATGAATTAGCTTTTCGTAAATAAGAATCAAATTAAGTTTTCCAATGCAGATTTTCCTTAAACTGATTAATATGTTCCTCTCGGAATCCTATTAATGTACCTAACGTATGGAGAACCACGTTCAATCCCTAAGAAAGGCCCATTATCGTTTTGTGAAAATCCCTTATTTATTCCCCAAAAGATTTTTGATTAATTTCACGGTTGTACCATGGTCACAAAAAATATTTCAAAATCTTAGGCTTAGTTCAAAAACTTTCCAGTAACTATAAATCTTTCAATTTTATTAATTACCCAAACTAACTAATATACTCGTAAGTATACAGTTTTATCACTTAGGTTCTTGTTAGGAATCACTAAGAGTATTGAGCATAATTTGAACTAAATGGAAAATAAAAATTTATTTAATTCAAGGTTAAAACAATATTAACATAAATATTATCACACCCTCATCATCCTAAAATAATTAATTTAGTTAGTCATGATATGGTTCAAATTCATGTACATAATGGAAAGGAAATAAAACATATATCTCATGGTAAAATAAAATAAAGACTTACGGGTTTCTCCAAAAGGCCAATAATTTTACCACTGTTGTAACACCCTCATTTTAATAATTAAATGAGATCCAGAACAGGGAAAATTTTTCTAAAAAAAAAAAGTCAACCCAGCAACCGGGTAGAATTAGACAATAATAAAGGAAGGCAAAGAGCTGACCAGAAGCTCGGAAAACCGATTAGAACAAGGAAAAACATTCACAGTGGAAGAATAAAACAGCGCCTGAGAGAGACCCCAAAACAGCGTGCACTCGCTCAAGGGAGATACAACACGCTTGAGCGAGCAGCCCAACTCGCTCAGGCATACACCCCATCGCTTAAGCGAAATCAACCAACAACCTTCCCAAGCGCTCACGCTCGTTGGAGCGAATGTCTCATTCGCTGGGGCGGACACAGGTACAAGGTAATCTTTCACTCGGATTTGGGACATAGTTCCCCCAGTAAATCATCACGCTCGAACCTCACTCGGGAATCTACACAGCTCCTCATTTCATTCATATAGGTTACAAGTATAAACCACTCAGGAAATTACTTCCCCACCAAGCCGACCCAAAGCCTTCCATTGAGGACATACTCGCTGGAGCGAGAACTCACTCGTTGAAGCATGAAGCCAGACTCGGCATTCCCATCACTCGGTAAAGGGTTTCACTCGATATTCAGGGGTTCCATTCACTCGGGAACAGCCCCAATACTTGCCTCCCTCGGAAGTTCGTAACTCAGTCTCTCAATTTTGTCCACAGATGCCACGCAATGGCCCACTCGGAAAATATTAATAATTCCACTCGGAATCTATGAAGTTACTCCACTCGGAGTCTAATAATTTCCCTCACTCGGCTTACCACCCAACCAAACACCGCTCGGTGTATTCCAACCACATTCAATCAGAATGTGCCACACACCTATCACTCAGTAACTAACTCCAAGACCGACCAATACCTATTCGGTCTTCCACTCGAAATACATATATAACTTCACTCGGATTATATATAAAACACTTAAAATATGTCCAATCTAATCCATCGTAATAACTCTTCCCTCGGAGAAGTTCACTCGGATTCCACTCGGGCCTATACAAAATAATTCCCCACTCGGGGTTTCCTTATAATTTCACTCGGCAACGATCATTCTTAATATTACTCGGGAGATTCGCCCATCAGCTTTTACACAATATAAGTTCATCTAAGGTATCTTACTCAGAATACAATTAAGCATCACCGCTCGAAAAGGAAGGCCCAGCCATTTATAGTCTCACTCGGAGATGGCTCCCACAACTAAGTTTACTAGGAGAATCATTAACTTAGCGATATTCTATCCACCATTCTCTCTCCGTCTACTCAAACCCAAGTCACCAGTATACAACATATATGTACCTCCATGATCATGCACTCGAAATACTCATTACCTTCCATCATTCATTCGTCAGCACCTGGTATCCGATACAAGCACAGGTTATCATCATAAACCATATACGTATATAAACATGCACTCGGGTCATAATAGTTCAGATTACTTATATATATAAATTTATATTCATTATACAACACTGTTATTATGAGCCGGCCAAGGCTATAACTGACTTAAACGTAATAAGTGCGATACAAGCACTCAACAGTCGGAGTGCACGTCACTCGGACTTGAGGTCTTCACACCATTCCGAGTCCAACCTGCATACACTGAAAAATGGTGTAGGGGTGAGCTTTTACATATGAAGCAATAGTTATTGACTCGGATTTTACCTCAAACCTCAATTATATAATTTACCTGGCTCAATCCACAAATATATATATCTACTGCCAATTAATATAAAAGTCACACAACATCATCCAATCGGAAATCACACAATAACATACCTTCTCAATCACACATCACATGGCACTTGGCAACAGCATCAACACATACATATTCATTCAGTCGGAATTCACTCATATGACATCATCTAGTCAGCATTCATTCAAATCAATCAATCCATGCCAATCATGTTGGTCTCGATAACCATGCTCATACACACATGCATGCGGATCTGGCTTAAAGCATGATTTCAGTTACAGATTCTTTCCTGGCCCCTCGTCCATTAGCCCTTCCCGCGTGGTACCGGCCTTCCATTGGCGTCTCGAGACTCCTCTCTAGCTCCTACGGCTACCACGGGCCCTCATGGAACTAGCCAGGACTGGAAGGCACCTCGTATGTGCAACCTCAGGCAATACCTCACAGTATTCTAAATGGAATCAAGCATCAACTCACATCTCGAGCATTCGGAAATCATTATGGCGTTCTCATTCAAATACATTCAACATAACATCATACAGAACCCAGCAAATCACCACCCTTTTTAACTCATAGTTACATGCATTCGGTCAACATGCTCAGAAACATTAACATGCACTAATAGATGGAATCACACCACAAAGCAGTTCACAACATCACCAACCCGGGAGTTGCATGCACAATTACTCAATCACAACACATCGAACTACACATCTCACACATAACACATCACATTAAAGCAAACACCCGGAATTCATCCATAAACCGTACACTTGACATGCAAAGCGCCCCCTACCTGTTGTCGGGGTTCAGGGACTCCTCGAGTTGCAATGCTGACTGATCGCCCTTCTGTTACACCTCCTCCAACAGCCTTCGAGCTCAGCGTTGATCCTGGGCCAGGGTTGTTCTTTCTTCCAACGGGTTCGTCTTCCCCACGGCCCCAAGGCACTTCCTAGCACAGCTTCCAACTGGGACACTAACAGCTTCAAGCGGAAGGAGAAGAAGAAGAAGAAGAAGAAGAAAAAGAAGACAGAGGGGATGAAGAGAACAGGGAGTGGAAATAGGGCCACGTCGTTGTTCCACCCAGAAAAGCTCTTTAACTCTCTCCCTGTTCTTTCCACGCGGGTGATGCGAATGAGGGTGAAGAAGAAGAGAAACAGTAAAAGGAAGAGACCAGATGTACGCATGAAGGAGAGCTGTCCAGCGTGACTAATAAGGGAAAGAGAGAGTTGAAGTTCTTTTATACCTCCAGGGGTGCATGCGTCCTTTCACCTGGCATTAACATTATTTATTCAATTATTTCTAACCAATCAGCAATTACTCTAATTAACCATTAATCCTAATTCTGCAGTTAACCCTTAATTAATAGCTTAATCTCAATCGGTAATTAAATTAAGAATCGGGATGTTACAGTTCTCCCCCTCTCAAAAGAATTTTGTCCTCGAAATTCAAACACATGCTTAGCCTCAATGAACCACTCGGAAAATCGCTGTCATACCACAATAAGCAATTACACCTCTATGCATCTCAAGTATTCGTACATTGTTTAAATTCAAGTCGGTATAATTGGTTTCTAAAGCAATCTACCGACCGCTCCACCCAGAAAGTCGAGACATCACTCTTAACATATTTCTACTTCGGAAGTGTCACCATCGACTCGGAATAACATTCCTTTCTTTCACTCAGACTTACCTCAACAAACAGATCGGAATACCACAGTCATGCTCTGACTGCAACTCTTCGCTCTTCCACGTCTCCGACTACTTCGTCATTTCTAATCAGCATAAATAAAACAACTCTTCATAGTCTTTATTACATTCGGGATTCCATTCCCCACGTAGTTACCCCCATTCAACTCTGCCAGTCCACTATAACCAATGGTACATCAAGTTCCTTGGCCACTCGGCCTTACACACTCAACGTTAATCGGTGCACATCCACCAACTGTTCCTTCAGTCCCAATGGAGTCACTCAGAATAATTATGTATCCACACAGGGTATAAACATAAAGTCGTGTCGATTACAGTGTTGGGGTAGTTTAATCGGCAAGAAGCATTACCGATTCCTACAGAATACTCACCAATGTCTGATTCACCTTGGATTAAACCCTCGGGTAGTCAACATCCGACTCCAAAATTTCTTCTCTAAATCATGATATATCTTGACAATACCGAGACAAACGCTCAAAAGAGCTTCAAGGTGCTCCAATTAGCACAGACTGCCTGGATTTTCCCTTTACAGGCATCACACTCGGTTCTAGAATCTCCGATTTCTAACCATTCCTTGGGCCAATTCCATGCCTACACCCTGAGAAGGTCACTCGGGACTCTTAATCAAAAGGGTTGTTCGGTGTTTGAAGGAAATTCTTACCCGGAAAACTTTCCATTTACCCTAGTTTGCACTTGGAATTCAAGCCCACTCCGAATACAAATCTGAGTTCCAACTCAGCAGCTTCGAACATCAATCCGAACACAGCTATGGATAAATTTACCCTGTAACATCCCAGTTTTGAAGTTGATACCGAATAAAAATTAAATAATAAGAAAAATTGAAAGTAAAGAATTCGTTGTTAATCATAACCAATATAGCCTGAGAGTTAATGGCAAGTTAATTGGACTTAATTGATGGGATGTGGCTGTCTGTGATTGGCGGAAGGTGTGAGTGGTCTGCGACTCACTCTTTCCCATCCCACTCCTTTCCCCCTCGCATGCGTATATAGGTGCGTATTCAGTATCACCGTAGGTGCAAACAACTTCTCCCACTACTCCATTCTCTCTTTTCTTCTTCGTCTCCATCTTCTTTCCTTTCCCCTGTTTCTGTCCGTCACGACGACAGTGCGGGAAGAAGGTCAGAGCCCCGGCAGGTGAAGGACGATCGTAAAGAAGAGGAAGAACAACACCCCAACTCCGATCCAAGTACAGAGTACGACGGAGTGGAGAAAGGCTGCCGAATCGGTAGAAGGGCGTCAGATTCGACGTCGAAGAGCAGAAAAGCTTCTTGAAGTCCCTTTCGTAAGTAGGGGGTGCTTGCATGTTAAATGCATGGTCCACGAACGGTACCGGATGAATGTTCTACTTGAATGTATGTGCATGTGTTTGTGATGATTGGATCCTATGCATGATTGGAGATTCTGGAATCCGTGTGTTTTGTAGTGGTTGAACAATAAATGCTTGTGATCTAGATGGTGGTAAAGTAGTATGTTAGTATTGATAATAACAAATGATATGCATGGTTCTATCCTTGTTAATGCTGTGAGAATATGAATGTGTGCTTGTTAGTTGATTTGTCAGATGCTATTACTTGATTGCTAATGGTTGAACATATTGGTGTAAATAATAAAGCGAATAAAGTTTGCATTGAATCTGTTCCTACTTAATGGTTACGAAGGAGGTATCGGTGGTGTGATGACGCTTGTTGGTAGATGCATTTAGCTGCATGGGTAAGAGTGGGGCGACCCGTGGAAGGTCAATAGCCCCGAGGGAATGACTTCCAGTTACAGACCCCGGCTAGATTCCGAAGGAGCTCATGGTAGCCGTAGGAGCTAGAGAAGAGTCTCGAGACGCCAATGGGAGGCCGGTACCACGCGGGAAGAGCTGAAGGACGAGGGGCCAGGGGAGGGGAAAACTGTAACTGAAAGTCATCACTCGAGTCGGATCCGCAGGCATGCATGTAGATATGAGGTTGATTAGAGTAGTACGTATAACATATGTGGAGTGTTATGAATGGTTTCCGAGGGTGGGGAATACCTGTATGTGTTGTTTGTGTGTCTTAAATGTCATTTTGCAGTGTCTAACGTTAATTAATTTGAAAACGATTGAATGGATGTGAATGTACATGTTAACACTGATACCGAGTCCTTGATTGTCATTTTATATGTAAAAGCTCACCCCTGCAGTGGCTACACTTTCAGTGAACATCTCTCGGAAGGAAGAATGAAGGAAGAGCGAGTGCAGGACAATGAATCCGAGCGCTATTGGGACATATATCTACATGTGTATATGTGTATATATATAAATACTGTGTATAACGTTTTGTTAAGCCTTGGCCGGCTCGTGTTTTGGTTGTAGTGCTTACGTTAAAACTTGACAGCTTTGGGTAACAAAAGTCATGATGAAGTTTTTGTAATTATATGAATGTTTTCGTTTATATAAGTATATATTGTGTGTTCTTCTATGCTGTAAGTGAGGTTGAGCGGTGAAGAGGACTGTTTGAGGATGTCTTATGAGCGTAGGGTAATTATAATCCGAATGATTATAGGCCTGAGGATTTCCAAGTAAAAGTAAGTATGAAATCCCGAGTGAGGAAGAGTTGATATTTCCGAGTGAAAACCTCAAGTGATTCCCTTCTGAGAGAGGAGTTTGAATGGTGGTTTAGAGTGGATTGGATCTTAAGTTTAAGGTATCGATAACCGAGTGAAAGATGTGAAGTTCGAGTGAGAAGGAGTTCTGGAATCCGAGTGGGATAACCCTCACTTCCTGAGTAGAGTATGAGTGTCGCCGTATGGATAATTTGGAGGGCTAAGTTATGGAGTTCTGAACGACTAGAATGGTTCGCCCAAGCGTGAGGACTTGCGCTGAAGCGAGTAGGTGTCAGTGTGGAACACCGCCCAAATACCCTTCCCCTCCGTTGTTACGTTAATGCATCACAGATAACGGTGTTGACCCCTACTTGGGCGTTGTGGTTGAGTCCGCCCAGGCGTTGTCATACCCAGTTGAATTGGGCGGAATGAGTTCAGACCCCCCTTTCCTCCAAACCAATACACGTGTGCATCTCCCTTCTCCTTCCCTTACCTGTTTCCCTATGCTGAACACCTAGTATTTCTTTGAGGAAGGGTTAGTCCCGTAGAAATGAGTGAGGACCGGTATGGGGTTTCCTTTGTGAATTCCCTCTCCATCCGCTGTTGCATTGCCATACCCCGCCTAGGCGGTATCAGACCTCGCCTGAGCGAGCCAACGATGTTGTGTAATCCGCCCAGGCGCTGGTGTGTTACATTAAACCAAATGAACCGGTTCCAGTCTTAGCTTTTCTGTTATTTGCCATATGTGTGTGAATGCTCTCTATTTTCCCTTGCCTACTTCTTCCCTTCTATATTGAATGAGTCGTGGCTGTTTTTGTGAAAAAAAATAAAATAAAATTTCCTCATTGTTTTGGAATTATTATTTGCAAAGATTAGGGTGTTACATACCCCTCGGGCATTAACTCTTCCTCGGGATAATTCACTCGGAGACTTACCCATTCATAGCCCCACATTCTGACCAGACGTCCATTTGGTAAGATTAGTCAGGGGCACATCCTACAGACTTAAAATTTTCGCACGATGAATCATTTACTTCGTACCATTCCACTCGGAAACGTCACACTCCGAGTCACACCACTCGAATCTTACCCTACTCAGAAGTGTCACACTCGGACACAATTCCCTTAACTTAGCAATGATCCTCTCTATGAGGTTCTACTCGGAACACCATAACTTCACTCAGTAATCCTTTCTCCCAAAAGGTTTTACTCGAAATTACATTCCTTCTCTTCACTCATAATCATCTCTACATCCTGTCACTCAAATTATATTAACCTTTCCTAAGTAAATCTTGCCTCATTAATTGTCTCAGCTCGCAAATCATGACCCTTCATCAAATCCTCAACATTACTCGGCTAAACCCATAAACCTCTAATTCTGGTGTTAGGTTTGGGTCACGGATATATACACTCAGCAACTAATTGCTCCCATCGGGATTCGGGCTACCATCAATGAATACTTGTCATACCAACAGCATTACTACATTCCCAATAATGGTTGTAGCAATTTCTAAACGTTGTTCTAGGTATATCAGGGACCTTAATCCGCTCTAATGGCATTCTAAGCGTCAATTGACTCTGGTAAACCGAGCCGCACATAATTAATCCTCCAAATCTTCAGTACTCTGTAGTGGTTATTATTTCCTATAGTTAACTTACTCAATCGGTTGGCAATCAAGGCATGACCACACACCACCGCCACACCTTTCGATCAGTAACACAAGGTACATATGTTGGCAAGATCACCTTCTTGTCCCCGACAGTCAACACCACTTTCACAATCAACCATACACCACATAACCTCTGATTCTCTCAGAGGTAAGCACCTCAATGCCAAATAAGTCTCCTATCCTCTTCTGAATACACTATCAATTACCATCCACTCGACACACTCTCACTTTTACTCAGGACAGCCCGATAGACTCACCATCACCATAAGCAGCTACAACCTCACCTGCCCGACTCATGAATTGCTGCATCCAACTTATAGGATGACGTCTCGTTCCTATAGGGTTACAACAATTACATAAAGTCATTGCAAGAGTGTACGCTGCCACAATGCCCATGGTATGTAGAGTCATCTCGGAACAGCATAGCTCACACCAACTGTACTCACACAGGTAATACTAAAGCACATGAAATTAATGACAATTCACATAAATTTATAAATAACACATTTATATCAACATCATTATTATGCACCGACTAGGGTACATCACACAACAACAGTCATAAGTTATCAATTACCATCACTATAAAAGTGTACAATAGCAATAGATTTCCGACTCACACAGGGTTCACACCTCGTCGCTGAATCTTATCCTCATAAAGCTATAATCTGACAGTCTATTATTCCATCATGTCCTCATTCATCAATCAATTAGAGCCTAACAATTCATTAATCCCACTTGAGTATACATCTCGAGGTTACCATATAATTTCCAATTAAACAAGTTTTTGCCTTAGTGGACTCTCTTCGCCAATCATAAGTACAACCCTCCTATTGGATGTACAATCAGCCTCATCACACGAGTTCTGTCATTACTCTACTCAATACCCAATCGCACCCAGGACTCAACACTACCATTTCTTTATCCATCAGGTATCATTCGTTATTTGTACTTCACCATATGGCTATTCAATCCTCAAGGAGTTACCATACAATTGCCTTACTCGGTTCAGCAATTCACAGGGTTAATCAAATTATCAGAATCGAAATTTCTAGGGGTCATTAAGTACCCGTCGTTGGCATTCTCACAACATCCAATTATCACCGAGCCTAGCTCACTATAGTGTCTGATTCCATAAGTCTAACAGTATAAGGTCATGCTAAACCCAATCGGTTTTCTACACCTTATGGGTCATAATTCAATCAATAATTTACTCGGTTTTTAGCCACAACACCGAGTCTAACCCAAGTTATCACACAATAAAATCATCACACAATGGTAATCCAAGCCTCAATAAGTTACTACGCACTTGCTTTACTCGGGCTCAACAACTCACAAGATTAATAAATTATCAGACTTAGAATTTCTACGGGGTCACCACTTACCCATCGTGGGTCACACCCAAAATATCCAAATATTATAAAGCCCAATGCTATTCACTCAGTCTTCACACACTAAAACCGAGACAGTATTCAAATCAAACAGATATTCTATGTCACATTCATTCATTCATGATCATGCCCAATTAACTGGGTCACCACACCTAGTGGTCCAGCATCTAGTCCATCAGCCACTTGGTTTCCTCACCAACCACCGAGACGTAATCCCAATTTAACATATACCCGATCTCGCCCTTGTTTACTTATCACACACCCAGTTTTTTAACTTAGGAAACTACAACACATCACTCATACCATATATCGTTTATTCATCGCTCACTCAATTTCCCAATTTAGGAATCTGCAATCAATCAATTACATCCTATACCATATAGGATTCACGTGCCAAAAGATATGTACCTGGCAACTTAGAAAACTACAATAAATTACTTATGCCATAAACTACACACGTCATACATCATTCACTTAATCAACTCGAACATAAGAGTTCTAATCCATTCAACAAGCATGACTTGGCCATGAACCATCAGCATAGCGCACCCAAGAGTCCTAACCAATTGATCCGACCTCCACCTGTACCAGGGTCCCAACATTTATCATTCTATTTCTTCTGACTGACCTAGGCTTAAAATAACCCCTAGGTAGTTCATAAACAATCAGGCTAGGGTAGCATCCAGTCTTCTATCCCCCAATCAACGTCACAACAGTAGTACCCTTCACTACTGTCTGCAATAAAACACATAAGCATAGAATCACACAAATCATGATTAATCATGTATCAATTTAACAGAATACTACAGGCAATGATGACAATCGGTCATATTGCACACAACCGCCCACTAACAGTAGGCAAACCTTGGCCATGGACCTTTTGGTCTGCTCTGATACCAAAATGTAACACCCTCATTTTAATAATTAAATAAGATCCAGAACAGGGAAAATTTTTCCCAAAAAAAAAGCCAACCCAGCAACCGGGTAGAATTAGACAATAATAAAGGAAGGCAAAGAGCTGACCAGAAGCTCGGAAAACCGATTAGAACAAGGAAAAACATTCACAGTGGAAGAATAAAACAGCGCCTGAGCGAGACCCCAAAACAGCGTGCACTCGCTCAAGGGAGATACAGCACGCTTGAGCAAGCAGCCCAACTCGCTCGGGCGTACACCCCATCGCTTAAGCGAAATCAACCAACAACCTTCCCAAGCGCTCACGCTTGTTGGAGCGAATGTCTCATTCACTGGGGCGGACACAGGTACAAGGTAATCTTTCACTCGGATCTGGGACATAGTTCCCCCAGTAAATCATCATGCTCGAACCTCACTCGGGAATCTACACAGCTCCTCATTTCATTCATATAGGTTATAAGTATAAACCACTCAGGAAATTACTTCCCCACCAAGCCGACCCAAAGCCTTCCATTGAGGACATACTCGCTGGAGCGAGAACTCACTCATTGAAGCATGAAGCCAGACTCGGCATTCCCATCACTCGGTAAAGGGTTTCACTCAATATTCAGGGGTTCCATTCACTCAGGAACAACCCCAATACTTGCCTCCCTCGGAAGTTCGTAACTCAGTCTCTCAATTTTGTCCACAGAGGCCACACAATGGCCCACTCGGAAAATATTAATAATTCCACTTGGAATCTATGAAGTTACTCCACTCGGAGTCTAATAATTTCCCTCACTCGGCTTACCACCCAACCAAACACCGCTCGGTGTATTCCAACCACATTCAATCAGAATGTGCCACACACCTATCACTCAGTAACTAACTCTAAGACCGACCAATACCTATTCGGTCTTCTACTCGGAATACATATATAACTTCACTCGGATTATATATAAAACACTTAAAATATGTCCAATCTAATCCATCGTAATAACTCTTCCCTCGGAGAAGTTCACTCGGATTCCACTCGGGCCTATACAAAATAATTCCCCACTCGGGGTTTCCTTATAATTTCACTCGGTAACGATCATTCTTAATATTACTCGGGAGATTCGCCCATCAGCTTTTACACAATATAAGTTCATCTAAGGTATCTTACTCAGAATCCAATTAAGCATCACCGCTTGAAAAGGAAGGCCCAGCCATTTATAGTCTCACTCGGAGATGGCTCCCACAACTAAGTTTACTAGGAGAATCATTAACTTAGCGATATTCTATCCACCATTCTCTCTCCGTCTACTCAAACCCAAGTCACCAGTATACAACATATATGTACCTACATGATCATGCACTCGAAATACTCATTACCTTCTATCATTCATTCGTCAGCACCTGGTATCCGATACAAGCACAGGTTATCATCATAAACCATATACGTACATAAACATGCACTCGGGTCATAATAGTTCAGATTACTTATATATATAAATTTATATTCATTATATTCATTATACAACACTGTTATTATGAGCCGGCCAAGGCTATAACTGACTTAAACGTAATAAATGCGATACAAGCACTCAACAGTCGGAGTGCACGTCACTCGGACTTGAGGTCTTCACACCATTCCGAGTCCAACCTGCATACACTAAAAAATGGTGTAGGGGTGAGCTTTTACATATGAAGCAATAGTTATTGACTCAGATTTTACCTCAAACCTCAATTATATAATTTACCTGGCTCAATCCACAAATATATATATCTACTGCCAATTAATATAAAAGTCACACAACATCATCCAATCAGAAATCACACAATAACATACCTTCTCAATCACACATCACATGGCACTTGGCAACAGCATCAATACATACATATTCATTCAGTCGGAATTCACTCATATGACATCATCTAGTTGGCATTCATTCAAATCAATCAATCCATGCCAATCATGTTGGTCTCGATAACCATGCTCATACACACATGCATGCGGATCTGGCTTAAAGCATGATTTCAGTTACAGATTCCTTCCTGGCCCCTCGTCCATTAGCTCTTCCCACGTGGTACCGGCCTCCCATTGGCGTCTCGAGACTCCTCTCTAGCTCCTACGGCTACCACGGGCCCTCATGGAACTAGCCAGGACTGGAAGGCACCTCGTATGTGCAACCTCATGCAATACCTCACAGTATTCTAAATGGAATCAAGCATCAACTCACATCTCGAGCATTTGGAAATCATTATGGCATTCTCATTCAAATACATTCAACATAACATCATACAGAACCCAGCAAATCACCACCCTTTTTAACTCATAGTTACATGCATTCGGTCAACATGCTCAGAAACATTAACATGCACTAATAGATGGAATCACACCACAAAGCAGTTCACAACATCACCAACCCGGGAGTTGCATGCACAATTAATCAATCTCAACACATCGAACCACACATCTCACACATAACACATCACATTAAAGCAAACACCCGGAATTCGTCCATAAACCGTACACTTGACATGCAAAGCGCCCCCTACCTGTTGTCGGGGTTCAGGGACTCCTCGAGTTGCAATGTTGACTGATCGCTCTTCTGTTACACCTCCTCCAGTAGCCTTCGAGCTCAGCGTTGATCCTGGGCCAGAGTTGCTCTTTCTTCCAACGGGTTCATCTTCCCCTTGGCCCTAAGGCACTTCCCAGCACAGCTTCCAACTGGGACACTAACAGCTTCAAGCGGAAGGAGAAGAAGAAGAAGAAGAAGAAGAAAAAGAAGACAGAGGGGATGAAGAGAACAGGGAGTGGAAACAGGGACACGTCGCTGTTCCACCCAGAAAAGCTCTTCAACTCTCTCCCTATTCTTTCCACGCGGGTGATGCGAATGAGGGTAAAGAAGAAGAGAAACAGTAAAAGGAAGAGACCAGATGTACGCATGAAGGAGAGCTGTCCAGCGTGACTAATAAGGGAAAGAGAGAGTTGAAGTTCTTTTATACCTCCAGGGGTGCATGCGTCCTTTCACCTGGCATTAACATTATTTATTCAATTATTTCTAACCAATCAGCAATTACTCTAATTAACCATTAATCCTAATTCTGCAGTTAACCCTTAATTAATAGCTTAATCTCAATCGGTAATTAAATTAAGAATCGGGATGTTACAACTGTATTTCCTTGTTGCAATATTTTCCCACCGTATACAAATTTGAACACTAAATTTCATAACTCTCTCTCAATTCTTATATAAGAAATAAAATAAAAGAAGAAAATAACTTGGGGAATGAAAACTCCTTCTAAATTTCCTGGTGCCAATGGCCTTGCCCAATCCGTGGCTCTCTCCTCTCTGCTTTATGTGTTGGTTTGTACCCTCTTGGTTCTTGTATGCTCTCTGCTATTTATCATGTTTCAGCTTGAATTTTTTATTGTTTCTAAAGCAAAACAGCCAGCTAAAACTTCCATTTTTTCTTCCCTTTTTTCGTTGGCAAAGTGTCTCATAATGGGAGCCCATTTCATTTACGTCAACTTGTTCTTCTAAATGCTCTCCATTTCACTTTGTTTGCTTTATTAATGACCAAAATGCTTGTCAAGTGCTATCCCATTTACGTTGCCACCAGCTAGCTCATTCACGTTGATTTACTCCTTAATTTAGCGTGAAAATGCTTTATCTAATAGTTATCCAAAAGCAACGGCAATCAACATGAATTGTTGTTCAATTTTTAATATTTCTTGTCCTAATTCACGTTTAGCTTTTCCTTGTCCATTTCATGCTTTCCATTACATGATGCATGTACATGGAATGATGTAGCAATTTCTTGCTAATGTCATGGTCGTGAGATGTATTGAACAAAAGATCTTGGATTGAATAAAATAATATGGAGTGGGTTCCTTGGTTTGAATAAAAAAACTAGTATATTGACCTTGCACATAGAAGCCTTTCACATGAATAAAATATGGGAATGGGAGATAGCTTTTGGTTCATTAAAATAATGGCTCATGGGACCCCTTTGGCATAGCTTTTTAACGTAAATTGCACTTAAAAAAGAGATGGCTTATTTCAAAAATTCTGCCCATGGTCTCTTAGCTTTAACGTGAAAGGCATGTGATAATGGGAATATTTTATTGCTGCACCATGTCTTGCAAATCAGCCATGAATTCACGTTTTTACCTTGCAAAGAATGACAGAAAACTTGATTAAAATCAAGCAATATTCATGTGAGATGTAAAGGAGATGAATGGATTAATTTGACTTTAGGATTTAAGAGAAATAATCACTTTAATTAGTTTAAATGGAATATTTAAAAATTAATTTTTATAGAAATGGAATTATGATTTAAGTTCTTGACATTTTGAATACTAAATTTTAGCACTAATCCATCATAACTTTCCAATTCTAAAAATATATTATTTAAATGTTCCATTTAAATTAATTTATACAAATCACAATACTTGAACAGAAACAGTAAAAGGAAAACAAAAATTATGAAATTTGAAGAAAATGATACAGTAAACTTTTAATTTTAAATGATTTAAATAGTGAAAAATAGTGTTCGAAAACACTTCTCTTCACTTTTCACGTTGGCTCCCTCTCCCTAAGGCAAACATTTCCCTTCTCCTTTCATCCTCTTCATCTTCTTCTTCCACTCTTTAAACCCATCAATTAATGGTGTGCCCTTTCTCCTCCCTCCATTTTCATTTGTATCAAGCATGAAGAAGATGATGACGGTGATTTGATACTCTCTTCTTCCCCTCATTTTTGTACTCACTCTCTCCCTTCTTGCAGCTTACATTCTCTTTAGATTGAGGTAAGTCCCCTCACCATTTCTTGAGCTCTAGCACTAGGTTATGGGTTATTATGACTTTTGAGAGTATATTGTGTATGGGTTGATGTTGGGAAACCATTAAATGTGAAAACCCTAAGGCGGGGTATGATAAATATGTGGTTTTGTAAGGGTGTACATGGGTACATAAAAATGGCATGATTAATGGTGGGAGATGATGAGTGATAATGGTGATTGTTGAGTTTTAAAGGAACCCTAACTTTAGAAATTGGGGGAAAATGAGTAATGATATTATGAGAAGTGGTTTTAAGTGTAAACCCATGATGATTTATGTTTAAGTGTTGTTAATGATGATGGTTGATGGTTATTAGTGATGATTATTGGGTTTTTGATGAAACCCTAGCTCTAAGAGTTTGGGAAAATGTATATGATATGACTAAGAAGGTTAAATTGAAAGTGAATAGATAATATTTAATGTAAGTGTTGTTATTTATGATGATTAATGATGATGGTAATGGTGAATCATCAATAAGGACACACCAAGGGAGGACCCTTACACTACCCTAGAGAAAGGACTTGAAGCATACAAGGTCCCCTCACAAGGGCAAAGTCAAAGAAAGCCAAAGAAAGCATCCATAAAGCATTAGCTTCCTTCCTCTCTTTGTTTGGTGGGCCCAAGCCCAATAAGGACTCCTTGAGGATATACTCATAATTTTTTTGTAATATAGTCTCTAGTTAGATTCTCTAGGCTTATAGGTTTTATTTGGGCCTTGCAAGGTCAAATGAGCCACTTTAGGGCCATGTACTTTCATGTTGGGCCATGTATAGGCTATCTTCCTTTCCTTTCTCTCTTTTGGGTCTTGGATCCATGAACCAAGCCCATTAGCTCCTCCTTGGCTGAAATTATCGAGGCCTATATAAGGAGCTCTCCTTTTGTAAAAAGCTACACAATTATGCATTTTAAGATTTTTACCACTTTAAAGTGAGTTTTTAGTGAGAAATTCTCTTCCTTCTCTCTAGGATTAGGAGATATTTTACAAGCTCTCATCCATGAGGTTCCTCCCTCATTGGTGGTGAGTTAGAGGAGTTATCTTCTTCTTGGAGTGGCCTCCTATTCACCATTCCCATTCCACTTCTCTTCTCCTCCTTTCTCTTCCTTTCCTTTCATCTTTTCCTCCACCTTTGCTCCTCCCTTTTTGTCCAAACTCTTAGAAGCCTTAGAGTCTAACATTCAATTTTCCTCTTTGAAGAAGCAAGCATTCTATGGCTTATGAAGGTTGAAAAAGAAGAGGGCCAAGATCCATCCATCTCTAGGAGAGTAGAAGCTTATCTTACATCAATCATTGAGAACGAAACTCGTGGATGAGTGTTATGAAATGTATAGGAATGAATATAAACATTAAGATCATAGTGGTTATGATGGACTAATGAAATTTTGGCTGATCAAGTCTTAGACCTTGATATGTGCCATTTGGATATGTTTGTTGATGATGATTTAAAAGAGGCTAAGTTGGCTCATGTTAAATTTTGAATGGCAATGATGACATTTAGATGATTTATGTAATGTTGGATGACTTTTTATAAAGGATGTGATACTGTTGATGTTGGGTATGGCTCACCCTTAAGATTTAGAAAATCTTGGTTTTAGGAAAAGAATTTCTGAAACCTAACACCATTGTGTAAATTGGTGCTTTGACAAGCTTGGAACTTGTTAACTAAGCCTTAAAATATGTTTACAAATGTTTAGAATTGTGATGATGCCTTGAGATGGCTTAATTGATTGAATACATATATATGTATGTATGTTGGTGTAGATGATATTCCAGGAAATGAGGCAAAATAATCGAGATATATGAATCGTCGTTCTTCTCTTGATGTAGGAGAGGAGTTTACATTTCAAATGCATGAGTTGAATAATTGATGATTAATGTATATGACAATGCTCATGCTTTCCTTGCTATAGTTGTGTTAGTTATGTGATGAATGGAATGCTTGGCAATTTATTGATTTTGAGAATCATATGTGTGATTGATGACAATGAAAATTTTCAAGTCCCTTTGACGGGCATGACTTATTTGTTGATGGAAATCCATGGATGGATGAATTGTTCAAAATATGAAGTTGTGTTTATGATGTTCATGCAAAATTAAGGAACTGGTAGGGCTATAATGAGTTTTGGTATGATTGAATGTCACAGAATAGTTTCAATAGTGCCTATTCATGAATTATAACTTGTAGAAACTGGAATGGGCCAATTCCATTGAGAATTGACTCTTACATTACACAAAAATACCTTAAAATGGGTTAAATGCATTTATGCGCATTAGTCCCTCATTTTTGGAAAATTTTAAGTATGGCCAGTGGCTACACGTCATAAATGGTGTGTAATAGTTAGTGTTAAAGTTTGGTGGCCATTGGAATCCATATGAAAGAGACAGTGTGGTTAGAAGTTGGATTTTGTAGCTTTTAGGGACAAGTTTTGCATAATTGTTGTCATGAATCGATTCACACAATGTGAGAATGAGAATCGATTCATGAGCTGTTGTGTTTGCCCCTTGGTGGGTTCCAGAATCATGGGAATCGATTCACACAATGTGGGAATCGATTCATGAGCCCTTGGAATAGTTTGAATCAATTCTAGGTTCCCTTAAATCGATTCAAAGGCTTCTGGACTGGCTTGAATTGATTTATACGAGGCATAAATCGATTCATGAGCTGCTGTTTTCACTGTTTTGAATTCCAAACATATAGGAATCGATTCATCAAGTGTTTTAATCGATTCATGGCCCTGTTTCCATAAAAATTCATAAGTTTTGATGTATGTTTGGTGTTTTTGAGTCATGACACGCATACGAAATCGATTGTACACATTTTTAATACATTTTAGCAATCGATGCATGATGATATTGTCATGTCACTTGTATAACTTGGTTTTTGAAAGTTGCCAAGTGCTTGTTAATACCCAAAAGCCTTTTTTATATATGTGAAATAAAAGATGGTATTAAGGGTATAAGATTATGGTGTGTCTTATCGGCGATTGATAATGGCTTAAAGTTTTGGCAAAGTATGTGTGTGCCTATGTCATGTTATGAGAACATGTATGCTCCACCACTAGTGATGTATTATGATGATTAATGGTAGAAGTTAAATGATGTGGTTGTATGACACACCCTTGATTAATGATAAGACTAATGAGGGGACAATTGAATGACAATGTGTTTTTATAAGTGATGAGTTGGGATAATATCGACAATGAACAAGATGAACTTGTAATTGTGAGTTGAAATTACACTTGATGGAAAATATTGATGATGAAATAATATAAGTGTTGTTGTGGGTGTATGTATGTTACCACACATTTTGAATAATGAATATTAAAGCTGAATGAAAAGGGATATTGTCGTTGAGCATACCCTTGAATATTGATGAGATGTTGATGATGATAGTTGTTGTTGATGGTTGTAATGCCATTGTGATTGATGCAAACATTGACTTGTATGTGTGAGACAAGATGGTGATTTATGAATATATATTGTGAAATGCCTTGTTGGTTTCCATGCGTGGATTAATGTTATGATGATTGATATGCTTTTGATTACCATGCGTGGTTTGATGTAACTATGAATGTTGTGCCTTGAAGGGCCTTATGATTAATTGTATACCACTAATGACAATGCTAAATGGAAAATATACCCCTAAGTGACAGGGTGAAAGAATCCTTGCGAGGTTAACATTTGACATATGCATTGTTGCATTATTGCATTCATGGCATGTATGGCATAACATTGAATATATGGTTGCGATCACAACGAAAGGTCCTATGGGATTATATGAGAAAGAGTACCCTTGCGTGAAGGAAATGAATGTGCGTGGTTGTGATCACGAGTATACTGAAATGATAAAAGATCCTGCAGGATTCTATGAGAATGAGTACCCTATGCGTGGGGGAATGAGTTTGTGGTTACGATCACATGACAGGTTGAAATGATGGAGGTGGTTGCAATCACCCGTGTATTGAAATAACAATGGTCTTGCGGGACTATGAGGGGAGTACCCTATGCGTGGGGGAAACCAATATGTGAATGAATGAAGGTGGTTGCGATCACCAATATATTGAAATGGTGAAAGTCTTGCGGGACTATATGAAAGGGAGTACCCTATGCGTGGGGGAAATCAATATGAGATTGATGAATGTGGTTGCGATCAAAATGATAAAGATCCTGCGGGATTCTATGAAAATGGACCCTTGCGTGGGGGACATATGTTTGTTTGATTATAAGTGGTTACAATCACTTGAGAAACCATATGGACATGGGTGATGTGAAATGGATCCATTGCATATGCATTAAATAGTGTGACATATGCATTAGCCATAGGTACATGGCATTTGAGATGGAGATGAGCCAAAAAGAGATGATAACCTCTTGAGAGTAATAAGTGGTTAAAGATACAAAGATTTAATAACGAACAATTGTGATAGCCCATGATGATGAGGGCAATGTGAATGTGCATGTGCTTACTATGAGTTGTGAATAATGAGGCTTGTATGCCTAAGATGATATCTTGATAATGGTTATTTAATAAATTGATGATTTTATTGCAAAGCACACATGTTATTTGTATACATCTACACATGATCACAATGTATTTAAATTCGTTATTTTGAATGTATAACTCACTCTCCTATGTTGTCTTCTTTTTAGCATTGTGATGCAGGGTTGTCATGGGATGAGAGTGTGCCTTTGAGCTAAAGCTTTTGAGGAAGGTAAATAGTTATAATGGAAAGCCTTGGTCGGCAAAGGTTGTTAAATATGATGTAATGAATGAATTGTGCATATTAATGTTGATAAATACTGGCTTGTGGGTATGTATATACCCATCTTTTGCATTACATATTATGGATGTATACTTCATATGTAAATAAATGATTAGATAAATACTTGTGGGATTGACCTTGGTAATGTGAATAGATGATAGAGATAACTGAATTGATACCAAATTGGTGAATGAATGAGGTCAATTATGGAATGTGTTTATTAGAGATGTGTGTTGTATAAATGCATATAAGTTTGAGGCATAGGAGGCGTATGAATGTATTATAAGTTGATAGTCCATATTCACAATTGATGATTAACACCTCATGTAGTGGCTACTTACAGTTTCCGATGCATGCATATGATTTATACGTATGGTTAGTTGTGGCCTAATAGGCTCATGTTATGTAATTGCATGCCTTGTCGAGCCTTTTCTCATATCTTCATATATGGGACTAGGCGAGTGCCATGTATACATATTCTTCTTCCGCTATAAACTCTAATATTTTTGCATACACATATGGGCGACGTATCTTGCGATCCAGTTATGAATTATTAAATCTCACTCTTCGGTTTTGTGGTTTGAGTCTTGATGTAATTGTTGAGGTGTTTTGGAAATATTCTAATCGTGAAAAATTTATTTGTATTTTTGTTAATTATTTATCTTGATTACATCGGGATTTGGGTCCGGGAAATCAGGGTGTGACAATAGCCCATACCATTCCCAAATTACATATTGGCCCCTATAGTTTCATTCAATTCTCTTTTTACCCCTACACATTTTGAAATTACAAATTTACCTATATTTATCTAATTTACCATTTTACCCCTATCCATCGAAAATTACCATTTTACGCCTATCCATCCAAAAATTATCATTTTACCCTATCCATCTAAAATTACCATTTTATCCCTATCCGTCTAAAATTACCACTTTTACACAATTTTAAAAAATTATCCTTTTACCACTACCTTTAAAATGCCTCCTAGAAGAAAATTTGAAAGAAATCTCTAAGACATCAAACTAGATGACTTGCGACAACAAATTCAAAGGTTGCAGGAAATAGTTGAAGCTCAACAAGCCCAGCTCAACTAACACAGAAATACCAATTCTGTTGAAAGTGACTCTGATGATAGTAATTTTTCTCCTCTAACAATTATAGATTGAGAAGGTCACGACAACAAGGCCATGACTTCAGAATGGATATACCAGAATTCGAAGGGACATTAGAACTTGACGAATTTTTGGATTGGATCCGCACTGTTGAGAGAATATTCGATCTAAAGGATATTCCAGAGAAGCAAAAGGTTAAAATTATCGCCATCAAACTAAAGCGACATGCATCCATTTAGTGGGAGACTCTACAGAAGAATCATGCAAAAGATAGGAAGAGTAAGAGTAAGACTTGGAGAAAATGCAAAAGTAGCTCAAAGCTAGATTCTTACCTGCTAATTATTGTCAAGATAATTACCTATGGCTTATTAATCTTCAATAGAAGACAATGACAGTTGAGGAGAATACCAGGGAATTTGAGCAACTAAAGATGAAATATGAGCTGACTGAAGGAGAAGAACATACCATAGCTCGTTACCTTGGAGGGATAAATACAAAGATTTCTCATCTAGTCCTGCTACAACAATAATTGATATCATCTAACTTACCATCAGGATAGAAAAACAACTCCCTAAGAGAAACCAGTTCCATCTTTCTTCTTCTAGATTACCTTTCTAACCTTCTTCTTCTAGAAATCCTTCCTTTCCCTGAAAAACATAAACCACCCAACCACCTATCCCAAACAAGACACCAGCCAAACCATACAGAGATAACAACCCTAAACCTACCTCCTAATCCAAGTCCACTGTAAAATGCTTTAGATTTCATGGTTTTGGCCATATAGCCTCTAATTATCCAAATCAAAAGGTTATCATAATCATTGAAGGAGAACCTTTTGAAGCTTCAGAAGAAGAGCTAGAAGTAGAATTGGGAAAGCAGGTGTATAACGATTAACTAACACCTGCTGATCATGGTGAGTTACTAGTTGTCATGAGGAGTCTACATATAGCACAAATGAAAGAGAACTCTTGGTTGAGACACCATATCTTTCACACCTGTTGTACCTCCCTAGGAAAGATTTATAATGTCATCATTGATAGTGGAAGTTGTGAGAATGTAGTATCAAACTACATGGTGGAGAAGCTTATGTATCCAACACAAAGTCACCCGCATCCTTACAAATTGTTGTGGCTTAATGAAGGCAATGAGGTAAAGGTTACTAAAAGATGTCTTGTGTCTTTTTCAATTGACAGGAAATACCAGGATGAAGTTTGGTGCGATGTTGTTCCTATGGATGCTTGCCATCTTCTTTTGGGAAGGCCTTGGCAATATGATTGTCATACTCAATATGACGTTTATACAAACACTTACTCGTTTGAGAAGGACAGAGTGAAAATTAGATTAGCTCTACTACCGCCTGATGAATTCAACCAAGACAAAAAAAAAGAAAAATAGTTGGTGTCCTTAGTCACTAAGAATCAATTTAAGGTGGCTATAGATGAAGTTAATCATTTAGGCTTTTTACTGTTGATTGAGCAGAATTATGGAACCAGTATACCACTAAAAATTATGCCACTTTTATCAAAATTCCCAGGTGTTATTCCAAAAGAAATTCTTCCAGGACTACCACATATGCGTGATATTCAACATGCTATAGACTTTGTTCTAGGAATAGTTATTCCAAATAGACCTGTTTATCGAATGAATCCTCAAGAGTATATTGAAGTACAAAGACAGGTTGGAGGATTGCAGAAGAAAGGATTAATTCAGGAAAGGGTCAGTCCTTATGCTATTCCTGTTATATTAGTCCATAAAAAGGATGGCACATGGAAGATGTGCATGGATAGCAGAGCTGTGAATAAGATCATCGTCAACTATCGATACCACGACTTGAAGACTTATTGGACCAATTACATGGTGCCACTATTTTTTCCAAGATTGATCTCTGTAGTGGATACAATTTGATCAGAATTAGGCTAGAAGATGAGTGGAAGACCGCTTTCAAAACACGTGATGGTCTGTATGAATAGACAGTCATGCCATTTGGGCTATCCAACGCCCTCAGCATATTCATGCGCCTCATGAATCAGGTATTACACCCTTTTAATGGACAATTTGAGGTTGTTTACTTTGACGATATCCTGATTTATAGCAAAAGCAAGAAAGAGCATTTAAAACATATAAGACAGGTGTTAGAAGTTCTTCAAGAATAGAAACTCTATGCCAACCTAGAGACATGGTCTTTTATGATCAAAGAAGTGATATTTCTTAGGTATATTATTGGCGCTCAAGGCATCTGTATAGGCCCTAGAAAGATCGAGGCAATCAATAACTGACCTATTCCTTAGTCAATCCATGACGTCAGAAGTTTCCACGGGCTAGCCTCTTTTTATCGTAGGTTTATCAAAAATTTCAGTACCATTGCAGCTCTGCTCACCAGTTGCATCAAAGGTGATCAATTTTAATGGTCAGAACAAGCACAAAAGAGTTTTGATGAATTAAAGGAGCACTTGATAAAAGCCCTTATACTAGCACTACCTAACTTTGACCAAGTGTTTAAGGTAAGTTGTGATTCTTCTAATATTGGTATTGGTGCAGTGCTCAGTCTGGAAGGCCGACCAATAGCTTTCTTTAGGGAAAAGCTAAATGACGCTAAGCTGAGATACTCCACTTATGATAAGGAATTACATGCCATCGTACGATCTTTGCCACATTGAAGTCATTATCTACTTCTAAAAGAATTCATTCTCTATTTAGATCATGAAGCTATCAAATACTTGAATTCCCAACAGAAAATCAGTCGTAGGCATGCTTCATGGATCGAGTTTCCATAGGCTTATCCATTCCTAATCAAACATAAGTCTGGGAAACAAAACTCTGTTACAGATTCTCTTAACCGATGCCATGTTTTGCTATCCACTTTGTAAATAAAAGTTATTGGCTTTGAGATTCTAAAGGAATTATATCAAGATGATCCTGACTTCACCGGTATTTGGCAGTCAACTGAGAACCAGCCTTTTTAAAGTTACCATCGTCAACGAGGCTTTCTATTTAAGGACAATGTTTTGTGCATTCCTCATTGTTCTTTGAGAGAAGCCATTATCTGGGAAATATGATGGAGGATTAGCTGGTTACTTTGGCAAAGACAAAACAGTTGCATTTATCAAGGAGAACTTCTATTGGCCTAAGCTTGAAAGGGATGTCCTTTGACATATCCAATAATGCCGTATCTGTCACCTTGCCAAATCCAAGAGTCAAAATATTGGATTATGTTTACCATTGCCAGTACCCATAGCACCATAGGAAGATGTCAGCATGGATTTTGTTCTTGGGCTACCATAAACACAATAAGAGAAGGATTCTATAATAGTGGTCGTAGACAGGTTTTCAATACCTTTTACCTTACCCCATTCTGCACAAAGAACAAACACAGAACAAATATACAAAGTCGTCTAACCTAGGGTTCAATAATTACACAGACATATAAATGATAAAATACAAACAAAACAGAAACCATATACAAACATTGACAAAAAATAAAATAAATGAAGAAGTTAAATAATTAATATGCTAATTAAAACATGCGCTATCAAATTGACTGGCTTGACCCTCTAAGTCCCCAGTGGAGTCGCCATCTGTCACGACCGGGATCGCGGCGGCACGACCGACCCTCAAAACGATCTTTTGGTTTGGTTCGAAAAGAAAAACAGGGAGTCGCCACCAATATTTTTAGGATAAAATATCGAGAAAACCTTTCGTTAAAGCACTGGTTATAAAAATGAAATTCCATGTTCGGGAGTCTAATTACAGATGAGGAAGGTATTAGCACCTCACAACTGTCCGTTATAAAAACGATTTCCTCAATATGATAGCCCGCATTATAATTAACCCAATAATTATTTTAACTTCTTCATGAAAAGAAAGTATACGAGATGACAAAACATACAAAAATAAATAAAAATAAACATAAAATATTTACATGAGATTAACGAGATGTCTCGTCTAAGTTAAACTCGCTCCTCTTCCTTTTTTTTAAATAGAAAAATAAAAATTGCAATAATAATGAGAATAATAATAATCATTACAACTTTTATGCTAGTCCAAATAAAATGTAAGAATCACTCATTTTTTTTGTTATATATTTATTACTAACCTAGGAAGGGGTAAAAAAGAAAAGAAAAGAAAATAACAGCAATTTATTTTAGTGGGAAAATGGAGTACCAAGTGAAAAAATGGAATTCCGAGTGAAAAGGTGAAAAACCGAGTGAAAAATGGAAAAACCGAGTGAAAAAGTGGAATGCCGAGTGAGAAAGTGGAATACCGAGTCAAAGATGAATACCGAGTGAAAACGTGGGCTGACCGAGGGAGAAGAGGGACGGTATTGGAGTTAATAGGAGAGGGACGATGTTGGTGAGGATTTTTGAGGGGTGCTGGACAGTGTTGGGCTGAAAAGAGGGGCGGTGTTGGAGTTGATAAGAGAGGGACGGTGTTGGTGAAGATTTTAAAGGGGGCTGGACGGTTGGGAGAGGAAGAGTGAGGCTGTGTTGTATGATGTTTTTTTTTAGAAGGGGCTATTGATGTTGAGTGGGGGACGGTATTGAGAGGTTTATTTTAAGGGTGGTGTTGAGTGAGTTTTAGGAGAGATGAGAGAGGGATGGTTTCGGTGGTGTGGGTGGAAAAGGAAAGAGGGACAGTGGAAGGAGAGGAAGAGAGGAGTGGGGGACGGTGTGGGAAGGAAGGAGGTCTCAGACAGTGAGAGGGAGAGGACAGTGGAATAGAAGGAGAGGGACGGCTGGGTGTTGGTTTTTTCTCTAATGAAGGCTCCCCTTTTTTTTCAAGGCTTCAGGATCCTCTCTATTTATAGAGGTCCGGGACGCCCACCATCAATGGCAAGTAGGGCTGCCCTTTTTGTCCTGCAGTCAGCCGCCCCACTTGATCAGCGTTGGATACAGCCTGGATGGAGTTGGTGGACATAGCTTGCACCTACACAGCCATAGGGGTCGGCAGCTAGTGGGTCTCTCCTTTGTCACTTTGTCAGCCGCCTTCCCTCAAGTCAAAGATCCACTTGGATAGTGGAAATCCAAGTCAGCAAGGGCACTCGGTGGGAATATGGGTCAGATTTCACCTTCTTTCCACAATTCGAGTGGAAAAGGTGCCTTTGTTGCATAAAATCGAGTGGAAAAGGCATTGCTTATACATAAACTGAGTGAAGAATGACTCGGAACCGACTGAAATGGTTGGAGTACGACTCGGAATGGTTGAATAGACTCGGAATTGGGTGAAAGATGACTCAAAATTGGCTAAAAGAATGGCTCGGAAATGGTTCTCGGAAATGGCTCGGAATTGGGTGATAAGGATAGCTCGGAAGTGAAACAAAGGTGACTCGGAAATTGAGTGAAAAGATTCACTCGGTGTTGACTGAAGAATAGTTCAATCGGTACTGACTAAAAAGAAAATGACTCGGAAGTGACTGAAGAGGGTTCACTCGGTGCTGACTGAAGAGGCATCACTCGGTACTGACTGAAGATTCTTCATTCGGTGCTAACTGAAGAGGCATCACTCGGTACTGACTGAAGATTCTTCATTCGGTGCTGACTGGAGAGTCTTCGCTCGGTGTTGGCTGAAGAAGTGGCTCGGTACTGACTGAAAAGGATTCACTCGGTGCTGGGCGAGAAGGGCTCGGTGATGGTTGAAAAAAGGTTCGATCAGCTCTGACTTGAAGGATGACTCGGTGAGGATGGATAAATGACTCACTCGGCCTAGGTTCATGTCCTCTTTCATTCGAATGATTCAATCAGCACTCGGAGAAATCTTGCTCGGTAATTCTTCTGCTTAAAGCCTCATTCGATTTTCTCCGCTTGGATATTTCATTCGAGAAAACTCTTACAATAAAAATGACTCGGTTATATCTCTGGACTTTAACCACTCGGGGAAACCTTTGTTCGGCAATCCTTCTGCTTGAAGCTTCACTCGGCCCTTCTGCTTGATCACTCGGTATGTCAGAAATATTTTGCTCGGTTGCTGGCAGATCAGAACTATTCTTTCTTTAACTTCACATTGATTCAGTCGTGAAGTAAGTTTCGCCCGGAAACTCATCACTCGGATTGAATCACATTGATTCACTCAGAATGTTATCAACCGGTTTGGATATAAACTTCAACCGACTCGGATTCATAACGGGGAGTCGTCCTTGTTTTTATTAGAATGGAACTTTGAGAAAATCTGAGGACTCAGACAAATTCACTTGGGAGTCGGCTTCATACCTCAATCATGATGTGCTCGGATGTTGGGATTGCTTCACCCGGGGTTATCCTTTACACTTCAATCAGAATTGAGAAATTGAGAATTTGACCACTCGGAGCCGGTCTTTTTTCCTCCCAGAACTTGTAACACGGCTCCAATCTTCTGAGTGTATTCACTCGGAATCCAGCTTTACCTTCGAATCATAAGAGTTTTATTCGACAATTGGATGTGCTCACTCGGGACTCAGCCTGTTCACTTCAATCAGAAAAGCTTCTCTCAGCCTGTTCATTTCATTCGGAGTTGGTCTTCCCTCCACTCAGAATTTGGGATTTTGGCAATTTTCACTCGGAAAAATCCTTCTCCTCACTCAGAACTTGGGATTTTGGCAATTTTCACTTGGCAAAATCCTTCTCCTCACTCAGAACTCGGGATCTTGGGAATTTGCACTCGGATAGTCTCATTTTGCTCGGAATTTCTTTCCCTGGGTCCTTTCTTGAAGCTTTTTCTTCATTTTTTGAAATTTTCTTGAAGCCCACTCAGAATATCACCTTGCCACGTTTCACTCGGAGACTCTTTACTCGGAAATGATCATTCCGAGTCATCTTACTCGGAAATGATCATTTCCGAGTCAGCAATTTTTTTTTATAATTATTTTTTTAATTCCTTTTTTAAATTCTTTTCTTTTTTTTCTTTTCTCTTTTTTTTTCTTTCTCTTTTCTTATCTTTTTTTTCTTTTCTTTTCTTTTTTTCCTTTTTTTATTTTTTATTTTTATTTTATTTATTTATTTATTTATTTTTTTATTTTTTATTTTTATTTTTTTTAATTCTTTTCACTCGTGGATTCCCTATTCTTGGTGATGAAAATTCCTTATTCTTGGTAAAAATTGACTGGACCGAAATAGGTGTTCACAGATGCCCCTCTTTACTTCTTTTCCATGAGGAAGAGCATGAAGTTTCTTCTTGCTTTTGAAATGGAAAGGGAGTAAAGACGTGAACACCATCGTCGAAGTATCAGATGAGGGAGAAAACCTAGGAGCTGACTGGAAAAGTAGAAGGTGAAGGTGTTACCTCTCGGTTGACAGGAGAAGTAAAAGGTTGAGGGTATTGCCTCTCGATTGGCTGAGGAAGTAAAAGGGTAAGGGTGTTGCCTCTCGGTCGACAGGAAAAGTAAATGGTGAGGGTTTTGCCCCTCGGTTGACAGGAAAAGTAAAAGGTGAGGGTGTTGCCTCTCGGTTGGCAGGAAAAGTAAAAGGTGAGGGTGTTGCCTCTTGGTTGACAGGAAAAGTAAAAGGTGAGGGTGTTGCCTCTCAGTTGACTGGAAAAGTACGGGGTGCCATTTGATCGGTAACAGGAAGGTAAAGGGGTGCCATTTGATCGGCGACTGGAAGGAAAAGGGTGAGGGTGTTGCCTCTCGGTTGACTGGAAAGAAAAGGGTTGCCATTTGTTCGGCGACTAGAAAGAAAAGGGGTGCCATTTGATCGGTGACTGGAAGGAAAAGGGGTGCCATTTGATCGACGACTGGAAGGAAAAGGGTGCCATTTGATCGGCGACTGGAAGGAAAAGGGTGAGGGTGTTGCCTCTCGGTTGACTGAAAAGAAAAAGGTTGCCATTTGATCGGCGATGGGAAGGTAAAGGGTGAGGGTGTTGCCTCTCGGTTGACAGGAAAAGAAAAAGGTAAAAATTGGGGGAGCTAACAGGACGTCTCATCCGAATTAACTCTCTGTACCTAAAAGCTCGGGGTGATGCCCCGGCTTGCCATGACTGAAGCCTTTGACTGAAAGAGAATAAATCTGGGGTGATGCCCCAGTTTGAGATGGTTTGAAAGAATCTTGGGGTATTGCCCTTTGCTTGAAAGGAGGAGGCCTGGGGTGATGCCCTATTTTTGGAAAAGTGATCTGGGGTTAACAGGACGTCCCGTCCAAATTAACCAGGATCTAGAGCCTTGGGGTGATGCCCCAATTTTGGAAAAATGATTTGGGGGTTAACAGGACATCCCGTCCAAATTAACCGAGATCTAAAGCTTTGGGGTGATGCCCCAATTTTGGAAAAGTGATCTGGGAGTTAACAGGATGTCCCGTCCAAATTAACCGGGATCTAGAGCTTTGGGGTGATGCCCCAATTTTGGAAAAGTGATCTGGGGAGATGCCCCTAGTTTGGAAGAGAGATCTGGGGAGATGCCCCAGTTTGGAAGAGAGATCTGGGGAGATGCCCCAGTTTGGAAGAGAGATTTGAGGAGATGCCCTAGTTTGAGCTTTTTAGTGAGAGGAGCATGATGGGTGCTAGTTTGGTAATGGTGAACTCACTGGGGAAGGATAAGTCCTCTTAAGCCTGATCAAAGAAATATCCTGGTTGAGGGAGCTGAGTCCATTTTGCGGTTTTCCTCAGGAGAGATCTTCAGTCTATGTTCTACTAAAGTACGAACAATAGGTCTTGCTGAGATAAAACTTTGGCGAATACCTGCTTTTGGATGATGGATTTGGTGTCTCTTTGACAAAAGAGTGAGTTAGTATAAAAAGACTTACAGGTAAATCTTCCCTGGCGACTGGCTTTTTTAAGATAACTCATGGATGAAATAGAAACATCCTCCGACTTTTGGTGAGTATATTTAGCAGAGATAGTTATGCTTATACCAAGCGAATTCTGGCGCTAGGATGCATTTCGTTCCCCATAACTTTACGCTCTATCATTTCCAATTTTAAAATTTCTTTTAGGCAAAAACTTGTTTATTCATAAAATTTAGTCATGAACACATGTATAAAGAAGGGAGACTTTTATTTATAAACATCAGGTATGTACAGTAGAGATGAAAATAATATTAAGCATAGAGATGTGATAAGATATATAGAATGGAAGGCAAGTGGAAAGGGGAAGGCTCATATATCCTCTAGTGATCTTCTGAGAGCAATGAGAAACTTGACCCTTTATCACGACTTTGTGTTCGTCCTCTGATTTTGCTTCTCAGGGCATAATTTGACAATGACCCTAATACCCGTTTTGATCTCCTTTGTCTTTGGCTTGAAGGGTTTATGTTGTAGAGTCGAGTTTGTGGAACCGCCTTTTTAGGTTTTCGGCTCATCTTGCTACTCTAACTTTTGCCTAGGTCGCCTTTTCAGGTTTCCAACCTAGCGAGCTTTTCTTCTTCTTTTTTTTTTTAATATTATGCAAAGTATTTCTTCACTGCATCGGCATTGATAGGCATTGGCAGGTTGTCTCCATCCATGTTGGTGAGTATGAGAGCTTCTCCGGAAAAAGCCTTCTTTATAACATATGGTCCTTCATAATTAGGTGTCCATTTCCCTCGGACGTCTTTTTGAATTGGCAAAACCTTCTTGAGGACCAAATCACCTTCTTGGAACTGTCGGGGGCGCACTTTCTTTTCATATGCCCTTTTCATGCGTCTTTGATACAATTGTCCCTAGCAAAGGGCGGTTAACCTTTTCCCGTCAATCAGATTCAGTTGGTCATATTTAGCCTAGACCCATTCAGCTTCTTCCAGTTTGGCTTCCATGATCACCCTAAGGGATGGAATTTCCACTTCAAATGGCAGTACAGCTTCCATTCCGCAGACCAAAGAAAATAGTGTTGCCCCAGTTGAGGTTCGCACCGAGGTTCAGTATCCGTGCAGCGCGAAAGGGAGCATTTCATGCCAGTCTTTGTAGGTTACTACCATCTTTTACACTATCTTCTTGATATTTTTGTTGGCTGCCTCAACTGCTCCATTCATTTTCAGACGGTATGGAGACGAGTTGTGGTGGGAGATTTTAAAGTTCTCGCAAAGCTCCTTCATCATTTTGTTGTTTAAATTTGTACCATTGTCCGTAATGATTTGGTTTGGTAGACCATACCGGCATATCAGTTCATGCTTGACGAATTTGACCACAACATTTTTCATCACATTGGTGTACAAAGTTGCCTCTACCCACTTGGTGAAATAATCGATGGCGACTAGAATGAAACGATGACCGTTTGAGGCTTTTGGCTCAATGGGCCCAATTACATCTATACCCCACATTGAAAAAGGCCATGGTGTTGACAAGATATTTAAGGATGAAGGCAGTGCATGAATGTGATCAGTATAAATCTGGCATTTATGACATTTCCGTATGTAAGCAAAACAGTCTGCCTCCATAGTCATCCAATAATACCCGGCTCTCAGGATTTTTCTTGACATAGCATGCCCATTCGTATGAGTTCCGAAAGATCCTTGGTGGATATCTTTCATGATTTAATTTGCCTTGACGGTATCAACACACCGGAGGAGAACAGAATCATAATTCCTCTTGTATAGCACGTTACCACTCAATAGGTATCCCATAGCTAGCCTTCTCAAAGTTCGTTTGTCATTATCTGTAATGCCTTCAGGGTATTCTTGGCACTGGAGATATCTTTTGATGTCATGATACCAAGGCTTGCCATCTGGTTCTTCTTCTATGACCTGACAATGGGCAGGTTCTTGCTACTTCTTTACCTCAATGAGAGGCACTTCGTAATCACTGCTGACTTCAAACATAGCGGCTAGGGTGGCTAAAGCATCTGCCATTTGGTTGTCTTCCCGTGGAACATGATGGAAGGTAATTTCATCGAACTCTTTGATCATTTCTTTGATATGAGCATGATAGGGAACTAGTTTACTGTCTCTAGTTTCCCACTCATCCTTTAGTTGATGGATAACCAAAGCAGAATCTCCATAAACTTCCAGGACCTTTATTCCCATGTTCAGAGCTGCTTGCATTCCTAGAGAACATGCTTCATATTCCGTAACATTATTGGTGCAATCAAAACACAACCGAGCCCAAATAGGGATGAATTCCTTATCAAGCGAGATCAGGATAACCCCAATTCCATGTCCCAGCGCGTTGGAAGCCCGTCGAATCTCATGATCCATCTGGTTTCCAGACCATCTTCTTCTTTGGAGAGAGCCAAAATATCCTCATCCGGGAAATCATGCCGCATTGGTTGGTAAGCCTCAATGGGTTGGTGTGCTAATAATCTGCTAGCGCACTCCCTTTAATTGCCTTTTGGGTGACATATGTTATGTTGTATTCTATCAGTAACACTTGCCAACGGGCAATCCTCCCAGTCAAAGCAGGTTTTTCAAAGATATACTTGATGGGATCCATCTTAGACACCAGCCAAGTAGTATGATTAAGCATGTATTGCCGTAAGCGCCGGGAAGCCCAAGCCAATGCACAACATGTTCTTTCAAGAGATGAATACCTCATCTCGCATTCAATAAATCTCTTGCTCAAGTAGTAGATGGCGCATTCCTTCCTCCCAATCTCATCATGTTGACCTAATACGCATCCCATGGATTCATTCAGCACGGTCAGGTATAGGATTAGTGGTCTCCCATGAACAGGTGGCACCAAGACTGGTGGCTCCAATAAGTACTGCTTTATTTTTTCAAATGCAATCTGGCAATCATCATTCCACTGTCCAGGCTGGTTCTTGCGAAGCAATTTGAAAATCGGCTCACAGGTTGCTGTCATTTGGGAAATGAATCGGGCGATGTAATTCAATCTTCCCAAGAACCCTCGGACTTCTTTTCAGTACGAGGAGGAGGCATTTCCAGAATTGCCTTGACCTTGTCAGGATCAACTTCTATCCCTCTCTCATTCACAATGAATCCTAACAATTTGCCGGATCTTGCGCCAAAAGTGCACTTGGCGGGATTCAATCTAAGCTTGAATTTCCTTAACCTTTTAAAAAGTTTTATCAGGTCAGTAATATATTCTTCATCAGATCTGGACTTGGCAATTATGTCATCCACATAAACTTCTATCTCCTTGTACATCATGTCGTGGAAGAGAGTCACCAGTGCCCTTTGATAGGTGGCTCCTGCATTCTTCAATCCAAAGGACATTACTTTATAACAAAAGGTGCCCCACATAGTGATGAACGTGGTCCTTTCCATATCTTCTGGTGCCATCTTGATCTGGTTATATCTCAAAAATCCATCCATAAATGAGAAGATGGAATGCTGAGCTGTGTTATCAACCAATACGCCAATCTGAGGTAAAGGAAAATCATCCTTAGGACTTGCCCGATTCAAGTCTCGGTAGTCCACACACATTCTTACTTTCCCATCTTTCTTTGGAACGAGAACTATGTTGGCTACCCATTGCGGATACTTAGCTACGGCTAAGAAACCAGCATCGAATTGTTTCTTGACTTCTTCTTTGATCTTAAGAAGCATCTCTGGTTTCATTCGTCGCAGCTTTTGCTTAATCGGCGGACACTCCGGCTTTAAAGGCAACCTGTGTTCCACAATGTTATTATCTAGACCCGGCATATCTTGATATGACCATGCAAAAATGTCTCGAAATTCCCGGAGCAGTTTAATCAATTCACTCTGCCATTGTTCGCTCAAGAGGGTGCCTATCTTGACTTCTTTATTTTCCCTTTCATCTCCCAGGTTAATGGTCTCAATCTTTTCTTGATGAGGCTGGATTTCCTTATCTTCCTGTTCCATTAATCTTGTCAATTCCGGTGAAGGTTCAAAGTCTTCCCTATTCTCTTCATAGGCGTAATCATTCGGATTATCAGAGTCATGAAATAGAACCGAGTTCTTATTACTCTCAAGAGAATCGCTTTCAGATCTGCATTTGGTGTTATATTATAATGAATGAAAATAAAGAAAGACAAGCAAATGGAAGGTTTAAAAGAAAGAGATTGAACAAAGATGAGGTATGAAATTGGACTGCATTCATTTAATTTAATAAACAAGCAAGTTTTTGCCTTTATTACAAAATAGATCCCAAAGCCTTAGGCATAGCAAAGGGATCGATCAGTTTTTAAAAACAACAACAATTACTTTGATTGAGGATTGATAGTTATGGGGAACTCCATGGTTTCCCAGTTGTCCAGTTCTTGACCGTCTGGGCCCGTCTCCAATCATGGCCACCTGACCTGGATATATAATCCCGGTGCTCCTGAAGCTTTGATAGAGGTCATAGATAGGGATTCTAGCAATGTTGAATTCCTGACCAGTAAGGTGAGCAATCCTTCTCTCCCTTCTTTCTTCTCCTATCCTTTTTCTGTCAGCTGCTGTAGGCTTGTACCCCAGACCGTATCTATCCTTGTTCTCTAGAAAGCATATAGGTTGGGTCCTTCCTTCCAATTCTCGTCCTAGCCCTCTTCCCAGCTTGTATCCTTCTCTCAACATTGTCTTTGCAACCATTAGAGGCACGTTTGGGAAAGACGTCTTTGTAATGCTTGTTGCATTTGCTACCTCTAAAGCTTGAAATGAGGTTTCAAGGGCTTCCTCAGTTGCTTCAATGTATGGGGTGTTGGTAGGTTTGCTGACCAACAAGTCCTCTTCTCCAGAGACAATCACCAACTTGTTGTCGATGATGAATTTCAACTTTCGATGCAGGGTGGAAGGGACTACCCCAGCCGAATGGATCCACGGTCGTCCCAACAAACAACTGTAAGCGGGCGTAATATCCATGACTTGAAAAAGGATTTGAAAGGTGCATGGCCCAACTTGTATAGGCAGTTCAATTTCTCCCATAACTTCTCGGCGAGTTCCGTCAAAAGCCCGAACTACCATAGAACTGGGTCTCATATGGGTCCCATCAAAAGGCAACTTTGCCAACGTAGATTTTGGCATTACATTCAGGGACGACCCATTGTCACCAAGCACCTTCGCCATGATATGATCTTGGCATTTTACAGAGATATGAAGGGCTTTATTTTGCCTTCTTCCTTCCACCAATGTCTCGTCGTTCGTAAAAGTTAGATAGTTATTGGCCACAATGTGTCCCACTATGCCTTCGAACTTATCTACTGGCAAATCATGTTTCACATGTGCCTCACTCAAAACCTTCATCAGTGTCTTCCGGTGTGGTTTGGAACTCATTAGCAAGGACAACAGAGAAATTTTTTCCTGTTGGTGTATGCACTATGAGCTATTAATGTATCAATTTTAACTTATTAATAAAATTAGTATTTTCAGTTTTAGACAAATGCTATTTATCCTGGAATAATAGGTCATATGAGAATTATTCCAAAAACGTCCCTAATCAAGTATTTACATGGGGACATGTAAATACATTAAGATTAGTGTGTGAAAGTACTGATGATTTGATCTCACAAATCATGGATATATGATATCAAGTCTTTACACGGGTACACATTAAGAGTAATGTTGTACTGGACAGACCCACCATGAGAATGTTGCATGGATCGTTACATGAGTGTCATAAACGGTTCTCAATATGATAATGGTATGTAGTCCTTCGACCTGAAGTCACTACTATTCCTACATAAGGAGTTTATTGTTTTAATACAATCAAACGTTATCTGTAATAAGATGACCATAAAGATTGTGATTAGGCAATAGATAAATTATGCAGAGGGATGTGAGTGATGTTGATGGAATTTGTCTCTCCTATGTGACAGGAGTGATATCTATGGGCCACTTGATGGAGTGAGACTAATGAAATGCATGGCCATGCTAGGATGAATAAATATTAGATATTTATTCTATAAAGTCTACTCTGGTATCAAGTAAAATGAATTGGGCCATACAAGGATGATGACGACCATGCCTTAGGCCCAATTAGATATCGTGACAAAAGGAATAGATATATAAAATAATTATCACTTATAGGTCATGTCGATGATAAATAATATTTGGACATAATGATGTATTGCTAGATACCGCTCTTATTTTATATTAATAATAAAATAGTTTATTATTAATATAACCGAATATTTTACCTATAGGGTCACACACATAGAGTAAGCCCACCAGAGGATAGTTTTATTTTAGTTGGACTGAAAATAAAACTATTTGGGCCTAACTCATTCAGAATGAGTCAGGAGCCCAATGTTAAATGAGAGCTCGGGTCAAGACCTAAGCCTATATATAGAGCATGAGATGCTCATAGGCTGGTGCTCAGAAATTAGATTACACTAAAATTCCGTACTAGCATTCCGATCGTTAGTTTTCTGGTGGGAGTGCTCGTGTGGACTCCTAAGGGCGAAGCTACAATTGCTTCGATCGAGGATCTTGTTCTGCGTCTATAAGAGGTAAACCCTAATTAAAAATTTAATTTAGCATAATGCTTTGAGACATACGTGTTTGCAATTCTTTCTTGGGAATCCTTTGTGTTTCCGCAGCCTGACCCTTATAGGATTCCTAACATTGCCGGGGTGTGATTCAGTTGGTCCAATACCTGGTAGTCACTATGACGAATGAATCTTAGAAACTTTTAGGCTTCCTCTTCAGTTACGGCCTTCTTTGCCTCACCAGAGGATTCTCCCTTCCCAGGTCTAACATCCCCTGTAGCTTTGTCAAGTTTTGGTTCTGGGGGAGCATATACTCTTCCACTTCGGGTGACACCCCCAATTCCAGCAATATTCGTGACAGAGGATGATGGTGTAGGCTCAACTACCTCAGAACTAGTAACAACCACATCAGTGCTATACTTCCACGGCACAGCTCGTGAATCCTTGTAAGGGAACGGGGTTGGTGCGTTCACCGTGATGACAGTTTTAGCAAGAGTCGAAGCCACAGGTGCATTTTTGTTGTAAAATATGACTAGAGGCTTTGGGGCTCGAACTTGGCTTTGCTCTTGTATCATATTTATTCTGCCTTCACGATGCCAGCAAACTTCTATGACATGACTGTCCATAAGTCCCTGAAGGGTTTTTTGGAAGTCTCTTCGCTTTGCAGACTGGAGGTCGTTGCACTCTTCATCCCATGATCTTTTTATCAATCCCATCTTAAGCATATGGGAGTGAATCATTTCCAATGGCATTTGGATGTCCTCAACCTTAGAAATACATTCCTCATCTCTTTCCACAGTGTTAACACCAGGTCTCCCATGGTTAGGTAGAGGATTGGTGGTCACATTCAGGCTTCCCTCTTTGAAGCTTATCCAATCAGCTCTGATTAAATCCCTTACCTTAAATTTCAGTGCCAGGCAGTTCTCAATGGAATGTCCTGGTGCACCGGCGTGGTAATCACACTGCGCATTTGGGTCATACCCTCTGGGATAAGGTGGTTGAAGCGGTTTTAGAGGGCAAGGTGCTACCAGTGTGTTTTCAATAAGATGGGGGAGAAGCTCGGTGTAGGTCATGGGAATTGGATCAAATTGCACTTGAGTGCGATCATTATTCTGCCTCCTCAGGTTTGGATTCAGTGGGTTCATTTGCGGTGGTTGGTATAGTGCTTGTGGTGGTACAGGTGGTTACATAACTGGTGGTCAGAAATGTGGTGGGTTCGAATTTAGAATTACAGCCACATATGGGTGTGGCGCATTATGGTAAGTTGACGAAAAGGTGATGGGAGTAGGTGGTCTAAGCTGATTCCTTCTTTGATTGTGAGAGACCAGGTTAGTCTCTCCTTCTCTTCTTTTACGTTCTCCAAGTGAAGGTTTTCTTGCTGCTCCAACCCCAGGCGGGCCCCGAGTAATCTTCCCAGTCCTCTGGCCATTCTCTATTCTTTCTCCGATAGTGACGATGTCAGAGAAATGGGAGGAAATGCTTCCAATCATCTTATCGTAGAAAGGTGACTGGAGTGTATCAATAAATGTGGAAATTACCTTCTTCTCTGATAAAGGTGGGTTAACCTGCGCTGCTACTTCTCGCCACCGTTGGGCATATTCTTTCAACGTCTCGTTATCTTTCTTGGTCATGTTTTGCAACTATACTCTATCTGGCGCCATATCCAGATTATACTTGTACTGTTGCATGAAAGTATCTGCCAGATCTTCCCAACAGCGTATACGAGATCGTTCAAGATGATTGTACCAGGTCAGAGGTGCTCCAGCCAAACTATCCTAGAAACAATGAATGAGCAGAGGGTCATTGGAAGCATGAGAAGCCATCTTCCGGCAGTACATGGTAAGATGGTTCTTCGGACAGGTTAGCCCCCGATATTTGTAAAATTCTGACATTTTGAATTTGGGGGGAATGACAACATCAGGAATCAGACAGAGTTATACGGCACTACCTATTCCAAACTAATTTGTTCTTTCTATTTCTCTTAAACGCCTTTCGAGGAACTCTAACCTTCCCTCCTGGGTAGCAGCAGCAGCACTTGGACCTGCAGCGACATGATGACTAGTACCCCTAACTGGTTGGTCGACATGTGCCGGGTTTGCATTAGGCATTGAGATGTGGGGTCTGGCTGTTGCTTGAGCAGCTTGTGGTTGTGCGGCTTATGTATGGATTGGAATCTTTTGAGGATCCCGGACGGGTGGGACGTTTGACTGTGCCGTATGAAGGATTATTTCCTGATAATCAGGCTCTTCTTGAAGTGGTGGGAAATAGCCAGGTGGCAATCCATATGGGGGAAAGGGTATGGCATTACCTTCTTCATCTATGTAGATAGGTTGCTGGGTATCAGCAGGGTTTGATTTCCTAACGTGAATAGTTAGGGGAGGCGCAGCAGGGTTTGAGCTTGGCCCTCCAGCAGGACCCTGAGTGTGTTGGGGAGTGGATGGTCGTTGTCTGGCATTTTCAACACCTGCTGAAGAATCGCCTTCTGTGACTCTCCTTTCAAGAAGCTTGGCCATCTCAGCCATCTGTTCTTTCAGCTGATTGACTTCAGCTCTCAAGCTCTCATTTTCTTGTTCTATTTCAGCCATGAGTTTTGTATTGAGCCTAGTTGCGTAAGGATGTCTACCCATTATGTCTGGAAACCATAACATTTTGTTAGGAAAATAAAAGTAAACAGATAAAGAAAAAAGGAAAAGAAAAACAAATGATGTTACGCAGGATGCGATTCTGAATTTAGCGCGTATTCTCCAACTATTCCTCAGAACGTCCCATTCAAAAGTACTAGGTAAAGCAGTAAAGTGGAAATTAACATGAAACAATTGTGAAAGCGGATTAATTCATCATTCCATTCTTCTGTAGAGGTACAATATTACTTGAAAGTTTTGATTACAACATTTTAACCATCCCTGGCCCGAGCAATCATGGCCCTCATTTTACAAAGTCTTTCCTGGCAATAATTCAGAAATGATGATATCTCTTTTGGGGTGGATAAAGGATTGACCATGCCTTCAGCCTGCTTCAACATTGAGGGAAAATCCTCCAAGATTCCATTAGCTATGTATGCCAACTTGGCAAAACGGTCCATCCATAAATGAACGACCTCGTCCCGTTGAGCTAACTCAATCCCCAAAGCTCGTGTGGCCTTTTGGCAGCGTTGCTCAGCATCACAGGCTTTTTTCTGTTCATCATGTATTTCTTGCTTATAAGCCCTTATTGTTTCATCAAGCTGTTGCTCCAATTTGTGGACCTGGGTTTGCAGCATTTCCTTTTACACCGAGGTCTCTTTTTCTTTTTCTTTGGATAGTGTCAGCATGTTTTTCAGGACTTGTTTTTCGGCCAATATGGCGTCACTCTGTTGGCCTTTTGTTTTAAGCTGGGAATTAGCCGCACGAAGGCAATGGTCCTGTTTCACCCTGTAGTCTTCGTCAATCTTCCTCTTCTTTCGTATTTCATCCATAGCATGTTTCCCTTCGGAATTCTCCTTCCTCTGAAGGGAGCACTCTTGTTGACATTTCAAAAGATCTTCTTCTAGCTTCTGATTCTTTGCTGTCAACTCTTTTATTTGTGCCTTCAGAGCCATGGTGACCTTGTCTTCCATGATGACTGGCGGAGGGAAATTATTCGTGGATTGGTATGAAGGGCTTTTGAAAGGCAGTTTTACAATGGAGGCCCTGTTTAGGACCCATTCAAAATATTCAGCCCCTACAGCATGGCTTCGTGCCCCTAATTCTTTTCCTATTTTATGGATCTTCTTCCATGCATTGGCTATATCCCGAATACCGGATGTGTAATTCCCTTTTGCATAGTACAAAACAAAAGGAGTGAGCAGTTTTTTGTTCGGTGGCCCGAGTAGAGGATAAGCCAACTGACGCTTTACAATAACAGGGTTGTAGTTGATACATCCCTACGTGCCCATGAGAGGAACATTCAGATAACCTCAGCAACTGTAGATGATTGACTCAACCATTAGCCATTGAGGATACCACCTGACTTTTTCAGCTGTAAGGCTTACGAGGTGATTAGCCCATTCACGCCCACTCTTCACGGCCAATTGGCACAATTTCAAATCAGAAACCGGATACTCGGCTTTACATATTTAATGGAAGATATAAGATGTGAGCCATACGTATAAAACGGGTAAACAACAAATGATCCTCTTTCCCCCTTATGTGTGGCAGAAATCCATGGTGCAATACACATTAGCCAAAATGGCTGTGACGGGATTCTCGAGCCGGTGCTTACGAGCCAGGAAGACAGCAACGACATCATAATCTACATAGTTATCTAAATTAGGGAACAAGACAACTCCGTAAATAGTGAGGGCTAAAGTATCCATGAAAGCCTCCCATTCCTCTTTATCAGCCAGGATCTGCATGTGCTTCTCAAGAAATTCTCGGGTGAACCCGGGAACTTGATTTCTGTTCATTTGCACATTCCTCAATGCCTCGGGAGAGATTCTCAAAACATAGGCGATTGAAGTGGTTGTTGCGTGATGGTCAAGATAGCGATAGGGAATTTGCCCTTCCACCTGTATCCCTAATATCCGTTCAAATTCTTCTATTGACGGAGCCAATTGAAAATCTCTAAATGTGAAATAGCGGAGGGGTGGGTCATAAAATTGTGCCAAGGCTGTAATTGCTTCGGTTTGGACTTCCACCTCCAATAGTTTTAAGATCTTCCTATATTTCCTGGTAATGGCCATCTTCTGAGTCAGACTTAATCTTTTCCCCAGTGCTTGCAGACTAACTGTATCAACTTTCTTAGCTTTGAGATGTAATATTTTCTTCAACTCTGTCACATCTGTACCATAATTGTCATGTTTCATGTTAATTTCCATACTTGCTCAGAGATACTGCCAATTTCTGAATCGTTTCCTGTGAATATCGAAACAAAGAAAAGGAATCAGTTATTGTTATGTTTTGAAATTCATGTTTTCCCCAAAGATGTGATGTAAAAAAAAATTGTTTTTGTTTTTATTTTTTTTGGGAAACATTGATTTCCAAAACTCATGCGAGTCTAAGTTGCAGAAGCCATAGATTTTCTTAATCGTCATTGATGCCCCAGTTAAAGGGACCCAAAATTGTTTCTTTTGATTTTCTTGTTTTGACGACTAGGAAAATCTACAACTCAGGACTCTGAGGTACATGATTAAAAGAGAATTATCCATCCACTCGAAGTGTACTGGGTGTTTTGGAAATGAATCATTGTTTTCAAAATAGAGTACCCTCAATGGATAGATAATTCATTCATTTGGATTTAAAAGGGAGAGTGAAAATGACATAAGGTAAAGTAAAGTCTGCCCTTTTGTGGCCTAGGTTGGGTTTTGTTGAAAGTTTTTTCTAGGCCCTATGGCTTGTCTAAAAGTGACTCTCCACACCGGGTGGCTTCCACTAGACATCTAGAAGGTCACCAGAGCCAAGATCCTACCCATGACAGGGACGCAAACAGTGGGGAATCCACTAAGTGCATATATCATGAGAGGTCAAACTCTGGTTGAGGTTCTCACGAACACCGGATAGGAAGTACATCCCATACGATTCCGTTACCAACCCCTCCTAACTTAAGCTTCATTTGGGGCCCTGGTATAGGGCGCCACTCATAGGTGTGTGTAAGTAATTGTGAGTGTAGTGTGTGGAAGGCCATTCAATACCTTTTACCTTACCCCATTCTGCACAAAGAACAAACACAGAACAAATATACAAAGTCGTCTAACCTAGGGTTCAATAATTACACAGACATATAAATGATAAAATACAAACAAAACACAAACCATATACAAACATTGACAAAAAATAAAATAAAGGAAGAAGTTAAATAATTAATATGCTAATTAAAACATGCGGTATCAAATTGACTGGCTTGACTCTCCAAGTCCCCAGTGGAGTCGCCATCTGTCGCGACCGGGATCGCGGCGGCACGATCGACCCTCAAAACGATCTTTTGGTTTGGTTCGAAAAGAAAAACAGGGAGTCGCCACCAATATTTTTAGGATAAAATATCGAGAAAACCTTTCGTTAAAGCACTGGTTATAAAAATGAAATTCCATGTTCGGGAGTCTAATTACAGATGAGGAAGGTATTAGCACCTCACAACTGTCCGTTATAAAAACGATTTCCTCAATATGATAGCCCGCATTATAATTAACCCAATAATTATTTTAACTTCTTCATGAAAAGAAAGTATACGAGATGACAAAACATACAAAAATAAATAAAAATAAACATAAAATATTTACATGAGATTAACGAGATGTCTCGTCTAAGTTAAACTCGCTCCTCTTCCTTTTTTTTAAATAGAAAAATAAAAATTGCAATAATAATGAGAATAATAATAATCATTACAACTTTTATGCTAGTCCAAATAAAATGTAAGAATCACTCATTTTTTTTGTTATATATTTATTACTAACCTAGGAAGGGGTAAAAAAGAAAAGAAAAGAAAATAACAGCAATTTATTTTAGTGGGAAAATGGAGTACCAAGTGAAAAAATGGAATTCCGAGTGAAAAGGTGAAAAACCGAGTGAAAAATGGAAAAACCGAGTGAAAAAGTGGAATGCCGAGTGAGAAAGTGGAATACCGAGTGAAAGACGAATACCGAGTGAAAACGTGGGCTGACCGAGGGAGAAGAGGGACGGTATTGGAGTTAATAGGAGAAAGACGGTGTTGGTGAGGATTTTTGAGGGGTGCTGGATAGTGTTGGGCTGAAAAGAGGGGCGGTGTTGGAGTTGATAAGAGAGGGACGGTGTTGGTGAGGATTTTAAAGGGGGCTGGACGGTTGGGAGAGGAAGAGTGAGGCTGTATTGTACGGTGTTTTTTTTTTAGAAGGGGCTATTGGTGTTGAGTGAGGGACGGTATTAAGAGGTTTATTTTAAGGGTGGTGTTGAGTGAGTTTTAGGAGAGAAGAGAGAGGGATGGTTTCGGTGGTGTGGGTGGAAAAGGAGAGATGGACAGTAGAAGGAGAAGAAGAAAGGAGTGGGGGACGGTGTGGGAAGGAAGGAGGTCTCAGACAGTGAGAGGAAGAGGATGGTGGAATGGAAGGAGAGGGACGGCTGGGTGTTGGTTTTTTCTCTAATGAAGGTTCCCTTTTTTTTTCAAGGCTTCAGGATCCTCCCTATTTATAGAGGTCTGGGACGCCCACCATCAATGGCAAGTGGGGCTGCCCCTTTTGTCCTGCAGTCAGCCGCCCAACTTGATCAGCGTTGGATACAGCCTGGTTGGAGTTGGTGGACACAGCTTGCACCTAGACAGCCATAGGGGTCGGCAGCTAGTGGGTCTCTCCTTTGTCACTTTGTCATCCGCCTCCCCTCAAGTCAAAGATCCACTTGGATAGTGGAAATCCAAGTCAGCAAGGGCACTCGGTGGGAATATGGGTCGGATTTCGCCTTCTTTCCACAATCCGAGTGGAAAAGGTGCCTTTGTTGGACAAAACCGAGTGGAAAAGGCGTTGCTTATACATAAACGAGTAAAGAATGACTCGAAACCAACTGAAATGGTTGGAGTACGACTCGGAATGGTTGAATAGACTCGGAATTGGGTGAAAGATGACTCGGAATTGGCTAAAAGAATGGCTCGGAAATGGTTCTCGGAAATGGCTCGGAATTGGGTGATAAGGATAGCTCGGAAGTGAAACAAAGGTGACTCGAAAATTGAGTGAAAAGATTCACTCGGTGCTGACTGAAGAATGGTTCAATCGGTACTGACTGAAAAGAAAATGACTCGAAAGTGACTGAAGAGGGTTCACTCGATGCTGACTGAAGAGGCATCACTCGGTACTGACTGAAGATTCTTTATTCGGTGCTAACTGAAGAGGCATCACTCGGTACTGACTGAAGATTCTTCATTCGGTGCTGACTGGAGAGTCTTCACTCGGTGTTGGCTGAAGAAGTGGCTCGGTACTGACTGAAAAGGATTCACTCGGTGCTGGGCGAGAAGGGCTTGGTGATGGTTGAAAAAAGGTTCGATCGGCTCTGACTTGAAGGATGACTCGGTGAGGATGGATAAATGACTCACTCGGCCTAGGTTCATGTCCTCTTTCATTCGAATGATTCAATCAGCACTCGGAGAAATCTTGCTCGGTAATTCTTCTGCTTAAAGCCTCATTCGATTTTCTCCGCTTGGACATTTCATTCGAGAAAACTCTTACAATAAAAATGACTCGGTTATATCTCTGGACTTTAACCACTCGGGGAAACCTTTGTTCGGCAATCCTTCTGCTTGAAGCTTCACTCGGCCCTTCTGCTTGATCACTCGGCATGTCAGAAATATTTTGCTCGGTTGCTGGCAGATCAGAACTATTCTTTCTTTAACTTCACATTGATTCAGTCGTGAAGTAAGTTTCGCCCGGAAACTCATCACTCGGATTGAATCACATTGATTCACTCAGAATGTTGTCAACCGGTTTGGATATAAACTTCAACCCACTCGGATTCATAACGGGGAGTCGTCCTTGTTTTTATTAGAATGGAACTTTGAGAAAATCTGAGGACTCGGACAAATTCACTTAGGAGTCGGCTTCATACCTCAATCATGATGTGCTCGGATGTTGGGATTGCTTCACCCGGGGTTATCCTTTACACTTCAATCAGAATTGAGAAATTGAGAATCTGACCACTCGGAGCCAGTCTTCTTTCCTCTCAGAACTTGTAACACAGCTCCAATCTTCTAAGTGTATTCACTCGGAATCCAACTTTACCTTCGAATCATAAGAGTTTTATTCGACAATTGGATGTGCTCACTCGGGACTCAGCCTGTTCACTTCAATCAGAAAAGCTTTTCTCAGCCTGTTCATTTCATTCGGAGTTGGTCTTCCCTCCACTCAGAATTTGGGATTTTGGCAATTTTCACTCGGAAAAATCCTTCTCCTCACTCAGAACTTGGGATTTTGGCAATTTTCACTTGGCAAAATCCTTCTCCTCACTCAGAACTCGGGATCTTGGGAATTTGCACTCGGATAGTCTCATTTTGCTCGGAATTTCTTTCCCTGGGTCCTTTCTTGAAGCTTTTTCTTCATTTTTTGAAATTTTCTTGAAGCCCACTCAGAATATCACCTTGCCACGTTTCACTCGGAGACTCTTTACTTGGAAATGATCATTCCGAGTCATCTTACTCGGAAATGATCATTTCCGAGTCAGAAATTTTTATTTTTTTTTATTATTATTTTTTTTAATTATTTTTTTAATTCCTTTTTAAACTCTTTTCTTTTTTTTTCTTTTCTCTTTTTTTTCTTTCTCTTTTCTTTTCTTTTTTTTATTTTCTTTTCTTTTTTTTCCTTTTTTTATTTTTTATTTTTATTTTATTTATTATTATTATTATTATTATTTTATTTTTATTTTTTTTAATTCTTTTCACTTGTGGATTCCCTATTCTTGGTGATGAAAATTCCCTATTCTTGGTAAAAATTGACTGGACCGAAATAGGTGTTCACAAATGGCGTATTTTATACCTTGTCAAAAGACTAATGATGTTGTCAACATAGCTAACTTATACTTCAAGAAGATTGTACGACTCCATGGAATTCCCAAAACTATCACATCAGATAGAGATGTCAAATTTCTAAGTTACTTTTGGAGAACTCTATAGAAAAAGATAGGTACAAAGCTACAGTTCAATAATGCTAGTCATCCTTAAATAGATGGCCCAACAAAAGCAATCAGCCGATTACTAGGAAACCTATTACGAGGTTTTATTAGTAAAAATCTTCATCAATAGGATCAAGTCATAGCTCGGGTGGAGTTCGCTTATAACAATTCCACAAATCAGGCTATTGGAATGTGCCCTTTTGAAGTAGTGTATGGTGTATGACCTCTCAGTCCATTGGATATGTTTCCTTGTACTACAAAGAATCAGTTCAGTGCTGATATTGACCAAAGAGCCAAAGAAATCAAAAATCTTCATAAATAAATTCGAGCTAGAATCAAGAAGCAAAATTCAAAATACAAAGCTCAATAAGACAAGCATCGAAAGTAATAAGTGTTTAAAGAAGGAGACTTGGTATGGATTCATCTTCGAAATGAGAGGTTTCCAAAGCAACCCAATGCCAAGTTGTCCCCTAGAGCCGATGGACCCTTTCGGGTTTTCAAAAGATCAATCATAATGCTTACAAGATTGAGCTACCAGGTTCTTATGGTGTATCAACTTCCTTTAACATTGTTGATCTCTCACCATACTTTGAAGAAGAAGATGCTTAGACTTAAGGATGAGTCATTTCCAACCTGGGGAGAATGAATCAGAAGCTTTCCTTCCCTACCATCTCCCAAAACGGTGTAGTAATTGTTGATAAATGCAAATGGTGTTTTTTCAAATCTCCAGCTCATTTTCCTTGCAAGTGGTGTTTAATTATTATATTTATTAGCATTATGAGTTCTATAAACAGTTAAGAATTATAAACTATTACCATCAAGGAATCAATACAAGTTTTCTTTCATAGCTCATTTGAGTTTTCTCTCTTTAAGACTTTTTCCTTAGCATTCTGAGCCATAAGTAGCTATTAATTATATTTTACACTTGTTCCTTGATTACAACAACATAAAATTAAACATGCATTGCATGAATTGATGATACAGGGGTGTGACAGTTCTGTGTTATTGGCAACCACACCAGGCAGCCCAACTACTGAGAGAGACAACTTCGTGAACAACCCAAGCTTATGTGGCTTCAAGGTGATTCAAGATCTCAAGACCTAATTAGAAGTCGTATATCCTCAAACGGTGTCATGCGCTGATATTCTTGCATTCGCAGCACAAGACAGCGCCCTCGAAGTGGGTGGCATAAACTACGATGTTCCATCATGATGCAGAGATGGTCACGTGTCAATCAGAGACGAAGTGCCACAAAATGTTCCAGCGCCGACACTGAACGCCGACCAAATAGTTAGCAATTTTGAAAGAAAGGGTTTGTCAGCTGATGAAATTGTGACACTTTTAGGAGCACATTCCATAGGTGTCTCACACTATTCCTCATTCACTAAACACTTATACTCTTTCAATGACACTTTCACACAAGACCCCTCAATGGACCCTTCATATGCTCAAATGTTGAAAACTTTCTGTCCTCCACCACCTATCAATACCGACCCCACTATGCCTCTCAAAACTTCCACTCCTATTCGTTTGGATAACAACTACTATAATGGTCTCATCAACCACCATGGCTCATTGCATTCTGATCAGACCTTACTCACCACTAATTCCATAAGGCAAATGGTGCTCACTAATGCTAATTATGGTGTTGCGAATTGGGCTACCAGGTTCGCAGAGGCAATGGTTCACATGGGTTCTATCAAAGTTAATGAGAGTAGGAAGTTATAGTTTTGTTAGTTTGTTAGAATTCAGTTAAGGGTTGTTATGCCTATGTGTATGCATCTATATAAGAGTCTCTTGTAATCAATTCAAGGAAATACAAAGTCCTAATTTCTTTTTAGTTTAACCATGCTTCTTCATGCTCTCTCTACCAGATACCTTTATGGTATCAGAGCTTTATGGATCCAGATGAGTTCCCAAGTAAACATGGCTCCTCAAATCATTTGCCAACCACTCACAGTACCTGTGTCAATCAAACTAGATGATGAAAATTTCCTTACATGGAAATAGCAAGCCTTGGGAATGATAAAAGGTTACAAGCTGGCGCAGTATATCTTAGAAGAAGATTCAGGTGGCATGCCAAGAAAATACCTTACAGAAGAATATCAAGCTCAAAGAAGGATAAATCCTGAATTCCTTCATTGGGAGTAACAAGATCTGTAACATCCTGATTTTGGATTTAATTACTAATTGAAGCTAATTACATAATTAAGATTTATTGATTGAATAATAATAATAGTAATAATAATAATTAATGGCCAGGCAGAATTACAATGGTGCCCTTGGTGGTGTGAATGAGAGCTTCGGTTCTCTCTCTCCCTCTCTCCCTTGTGAATCCCACGCTGATGGGATGGGAGTTGATGGTGATGTGATGGCTGATGGTGAGGGAGTGTAGGCTGGGCAGTGAAAGGATAAGGGCTTCAGCTTTACATTTTTCACTCATTCGTTGCTTATTTCTCTTGGGTTCAAGGAGAACCACTCTCCATTCTCTCTAAAAGCTTCTAAAGCTCTGTTTCTTCCTTGCTTGTTGTTCTTCATCTTCTTCTTCCACTCAACACTGAGTAGAACCGAGTGGAATGCGAAGTGGAACAGCGTGGTTGAGAGAGATCTGTGTGGTGGTTAAGAAATAGTATGGTGCTGTGTGTTTGAAGGCAGAGATCCTCCCCTGTTCTGCCTAACAGCGTTGGTGCCTGGAAGTCTGGGAGTCCTTCATTGTTGGTGAGGACTGGGTTGTTCGAGTGTGGAACAGCGTTTGGAGTCCTCCACTGGGTTACGTGAGGACTGTGTTGTGCCTTGGAGGCATGGGACTCTCTATTGTCTTGTAAGGAGAGCATGGAGTGTAATGGAGGAGAGCTGATCGTGTGGTAGAGTGGCTCGGTGTTCCTCCAAAGCTGTGTAGAGTACAACAGCTGGGTCGTTCTGTTGAGAACGTGTGACCAAGGAGCAGTTGGTCGGTTCTGCAAGCTCAGGGAGCTTCTGGATCTTCATTCCAGGTAAGGGGGGCTATTGCATCTCAAATGTATGGTTTATGGACGGGTTTCCGGGTGAAACTAATACACTGTGATGTGTTGCGTTTGTTTTGTGATTGTATGTTGTTTGAGTTGAGCCCGAATGTGTGATGATTATTATCGTGTGGTGTATGATTTCCGTCCATATGATGTCTGATGCATGTTGTGGTTATGTTAAATGTATGAGATGCATATTATGAATGCCGAGTACAATTGTGTGGTCTTTTATTAGCCCCCGTGTGTGATGGTATGGTTAAATGCATGTGATGCTTGACATTGAATATGCGAATGCTGAGTGCATAGGATGGGGACTACTATGTTAATGCCGAGTGGAATGTTATATGAGAAAGCATAAGATGCTCGTTGTAAGGATAATCTGAGTGAATGGCATTGTGGTTGCCGAGTGCATGAGATGTGGATCATCTGATTCGCCATTGGAAGTGCCGAGTGCATATAGCCTGGGACGCTTGATACTGAGTTGGCAATCAGATGAATACGTGTTAATATAATGAAAGACCTCGGGTTGGACTCGAGGCAGTGCCGAGGGCACTAAACGTTGGACGCTTAAAGACCTTGGGTTGGACTCAAGGCAATGCCGAGTGCATTGGCGTTGGACGCCTGATGAATGAGACCGTATGCATCCAATTCACCATTGGAAATGCTTGGAGCATGAAGCGTTGGACGCTTATTGTTGAATCGGCAATCAAATGAAAATGTGTGAGGATATGATTAAGACCTTTGAGCGGGGCTCAGGTACTCTTCTTGACCTAGGCTCGGAGTTTAAACATTATGGTTATTGCTTGGAATAGATTTGGGGTAAAATCCGATTGGAGGAATACATGTATATTGATATATTGTTATTGAGGATGTTGTGTATTGTAGCCGAGTGAAATGGGTAAATTCCGATCGGAAGATGATGTGTGAATATTCATATTTAAATGGCAGTATGTGCTATGATTGATTATGTGATTTGTATAATTGCTGATTGACATATGTTATGGAATGGTGGAGGATTCGTAGATTAATCCAAGTCAATAACTGTCATTTAATATCTAAAAGCTCACCCCTATAATATTTTTCAGTGTATGCAGGTCAGACTAGGAATGAGGTGATGGCCTCAAGTCTGAGTGATGGGCACTCAGATTGTTGGAGTGCGTATTGTATTTATATATTATAAATAAATATGTTAAAGCCTTGGCCGGCTCTCTTGTAATCCGAACGGATTTAATTATATGGGTTAACTATGAGGATTGTGGACATGTATACATTATATATATATATATATTTTACATTGTTTTGATGTTACCCGAATTGTTCATTATATGGTGTTGAGCGAATAATGCTAAGTTAATAAATTCCAAGTGGAATATTGATGGGAGAATCATTGCCGAGTGAGGCTTTAGTTGTGTGACCTTTTTCTAAGTAATAAGGGTTCGAATATTCCTAAGTTGGAAATCCTGAGTGAACCTCTTCCGAAGGAAGAGTAAATGTGATGGTTCTGAGTGGCTAAGTATTGAATAAGTCCGAGTGTGACTTAACTTGGTGAATTCCTCCTAGTGGGAATGGGATAATGTATTACCCAAGTGATGAATGGTTAATATGTGACCGAGTGATTTATAGCTGAGAGATTTGGGTGACTTCCGAGTGAGGAAGATCAAATTATACCGAGTGTAGAATGGATGTGGTATTCCGAGTGAATTATGGTTGAAATATACCGAGTGATATTGGACTAGGCAAATACTCCGGGTGAGGAAAGCTTATGGACTCCGAGTGGAGTATCCGAGGGAATCATTTCCTGAGTGAAATACACCCGTGTGTTTTATAACTGTGATTTGGCTAAGTAATGATTTATCGGGTGAATCATATATGTGGGACGGTTCCCGGGTGGACGAGGTCCCAATTCTGAGTGACGATGTTTACCGAGTGTAGGTGTTCGCTTCAGCGAACAAGGTATTCGCTTCAGTGAGTGTGGATGGAAGGAAGGTTTCTGGTTGGTTTCGCTTAAGCGAATGGGTGTTTCGCCCAAGCGAGATGGGTTGTCTCGCTCAAGCGGATTTGGGTCTCGCTTGAGCGAGTGAACACTAATTTGGGTTCGCTCAAGCTTTGTTCTTCCGCTGGGCTTCCTTGTGAATGGTTTTATTTTCCCTTCCTTTGGTCGGTATTTGCTTTCCCTTACCTTTATGCTGTTTTTACTTTACCCGGCTGCATGGTGAATTTTGGAAAAAAATTTCCTGGTCTCTCGGTTTTAGGTTAATTATGTCAGGTTGTTTCATTTTGGTATCAAAGCATTCTTAAAAGAATTAAGGATGTTTCAAGATCAACTCCAATTAATGTGGCTACTAGATTCAATGTCAACTAATATGCATACCAGAATGGTAGGATGTGAATATTCATTTTTGATTTGGAGGAATCTTGTAGCATATTTTGCAATGACCACCAATGCTAGAGTTAGTCAGCTAAGAATTCAATTAAAGAGTATCAAGAAAGGAGGAGTCAATATGAATCAGTATGTTGTTGCCGTCAAGAAAATTGTGGATACTCTTGCAGCCATTGGTCACCCTATCAATTCGACTGAACATGTTTCAGGTACTGTTAGATGGCTTGCCAGATGAATATGATCCTATTATTACCTTGATAATATCAAGGACAGACCCTTACACAGTAGCCAAAATTGAGTCCTTGCTTATCACCATGGAAGAAAGAATAGAAAGGCCCAAAAAGATGGAGACACAACCTGCTATAACACCTCTAGCCAATATGGTGCACCATAATCCTAATCACAATAGTTACAAGACAAATAAGAATTTCTTTAGAGGTGGAAGGAACAATTATTACAAAGGTAGAGGAAGATTCAATAACAGATGAGGTAGGTTCCAGAATAATAAACCTCAATGTCAAGTGTGTGGCAAAATAGGGTATATAGCATTAAACTGTTACGACAGGTTTGATCCCCAGCTTAAGGAAAATAATGAGTCCAACATGAATGGTTTTGAGAACAATCCTACAACCTCCACTGTACCTGCAAACAATGTCAATTCTTACACAGAAAGCTTTTGTGATCCTGCCTGGTATCCAGATTCAGGAGCAACAACACATGTGACTCCTGATGTAGGTAACTTGATGTAACTGAGTAAATATTTGGGTGAAAAATATGTAAGAATGGCTATAATGAAGGCAAATTAATTAGAGTAGAGAAAATATTATTTGAATAAAAATAAGCTTTTTTATCAAAAAAACGAAAAGAAAAGAAGCTTTAATATTCAAAATTCAAGTCCATCCATGTCATTTTTTGAAATTGTTTAGAAGCTATAATACGCATTTGACGTTGTCAACATTTCATGAATTTTAAATGTTTCCTTCGGTAAAGTGTAAATAATAAAAAAACTACTTTAAACCATATTATTATAATAAAGTAATAAAAAGAACTAATGAAACATTAAATGATAAAAGACTAATTAATATAAAACTAAAAAAAATCAGAATCAAATACTAATTTTAACATTGTTCCCCACTTCTTCGGGTTGGAGGAGTTTGCATGCAAACCTTAATCGGTCTGATTCACATCTACCTTAGTTTAATCCACACATGGTTCGACCAATTTAAATATGATTTGTTTTAATATGTCTTGGCTCAATCCATTTCAATTTTAATATCAATCGAGTTAATCCGTACTCGAGCCACCTATAAATGCTCCAAGCGAACCATGCCTTGGACACCTATGCGTTTGGGCATGATTGATTCTTTGTTGGAGTTTCTAAGTTTGGGTTGGTTAGACTTTTTCTCTTAGGTTAGTTTAGTAAAGATTGAATGTGTCTCAAATGATGTGTCAGATAAATATTATTTTTTTCGTCTTAAAATTATTATTGCACTAGTCTTTCTTAAAAAGATTAAAAAATATTAATTGTGAAGTTATATGAGTTGATATGAACTAAAATATTCCTATTTAATTCTATTGTTTTATTAATAATAAATATTATCTCAACTTCCCGAATCTTATTTGTTAGTCAAATCAAAGATGATAAGAGATACATTAATTACAAAATAATACAATTAAAAAATATAAATGAATTATACTTTAAACTTCTAAAACAATATTAGTTTTGAAAAAAAAGACTAAAACAATAATAATTTTAAAACAGAGGAAATAACAATTAAATAACTCAATTAAAAAAATTTTGTAACTAAATATCAAAGAAATACTTACTCATTTAACTTTATGCATATATGTTGAGTCCATTCACGACCCTCGGCTAGGATTAGTTTCTTAGGATAGCATTCTAATATTGTAATCTTGATATTGGCCTCACAAATTAATAGGGGATATAAGTTTAAACTTATTTGTAGTTACTCTAAATGAACAATGTCAAATGAATAAATTCAAAGGCTTAATAGATTTTTTAGGGCATAATTATTTTGGGAAATCCTTTGAGTTTTTTTGAACAAACATAAATGTTATAATTCTTAACTGCAGCTACTCTTTTTTTATTGGAAAGCAAAAATATGGTTTTTTTCCATATTGTTGTCTTATAAAATAGGTTTAATTAATTAAAAAATTACATACTATTTAATTTGGTTAAAGAGAAAACAAGGGGATGCGAATCGAACAACAGCTAGCGGATGACTTAAATTAGTCGTATAAATGTATATAAATGTATACAATAGAAATAAAGAAGAGTCATCGAAAAAGAATACCAGAAATTAGCCTCCCTTTTTCACTAAAATTAGCGTTGCCCAAATTTACCATAAATAGTGTTTGCCATGAAGCAGATGCTACGTAGCATTTACCATTTTTCACATAAAATTAACATCAGCCAAGCGAACGCTAAATTGTGTCTGTCATGAAGTGGATGTTACTTAACATTTGTCACAAAGTGGGCGTAACGTCTACTACTAAAAAAATACCAAAAAGTGACGGAAAAACTCGTCGCTAAAGCACTTGAATTCCATCGCTAAGACTATTAGCGACGATATTTTGACAGGATACATGTCGTCACTACAGAGCTCGTCGTTGATTGAAAAGAAACAACAACAACACCCCGTCGCAAAGTTTTTGACAGCGTACGACTGTTGCTGAGCTGGTCCTATGGGTGGTCACTCAATCCATCGCTGGTGACATGGCCATCACCTAGGAAGAAGCCATGGGCCCTACACAGTCTTTGGAGGTTACCTTGGATGCTTTCAAGGGCCCTATGACTAGGTCAAGGGCCAAGAGAGCCAAGGAAGGTCTCCAAAAGTATTTAGCTTCTTCCATACATTCTTTGAGTGGGCCCAAGCCCAAGGAGGAGCTATTGAAGACCCTTACTCTTTTCTCTTGCACTATAGAAGGGTAATGGGCTTGGTATGGAAGTTTGGGCCTCCTTTCGGCCTCTTCATTGGGCCTCATATATCTTGTACATATATTTCATTCCTTTGTATTCTAGGTATATTAGGAATATATTTTAGGAATTAGTTTGGGCTTTGCATAGCTATTAAGATTGGGCCACTTTTGGGCTTTGTACCTTGTTCTATTTTGATTTCGGGCTTGTATTGGGCCAAGTAGAGTAGGTTTTAGGATTGGGACTTAGGAGCTAATCCAAGGCCCATGATTAGAAAGCTTTGACCGAAATTATCATGGAGCTATATAAGCTCATCCTTTTTGTATTTCCATCATAACATGAATAATAAGAAATCTTAGAGTGAGAAACTCTCCCTTTTCTCTAGAAAGTAGAAGCTCTAGGCTCCTTTCTCTAGTCTCATCCTTTGGCCTTCTCCCAAAGGTGGTGACTCTCAACACCTTATCTCTCTAGGTCTACTTCAACATTTTGTAGTTTAGGCCATCCATGGTCTAAAGTGAAAAAACCATGGCCTTTAGTTTAGGCCACGGTTTGGCCACATTTTCTGTGGCGTGGTCTAGGTGGCCGTGGTCTAAAATAAAAGGCCACGGTTTTCTACTTTTGACCACACTATTTTGAAAACCGTAGCCTTAAACATTAGAATAGGTTGCAGTTTTTTACATTAGTTTTAAGCCACAATTTTTGCATTAATTTAAGACTGCAGTTTCTTAAATGTGGCTACATATTAAGGGCCACGTTTTTTGCAATTTAGGACCACAGTTTCTTAAATGTAGCCACATATTAAGGGCCATAGTTTTTTGCATTAATATAAGACCACGGTTTCTCAAATGTGGCCACATATTGAAGGCCATAATTTGTTAATCTAGGCCTTAGGCTACGTTTTTTTGTAATGATTAAGACTATGATTTTACAAATGTAGTCATAATTTTACAAGTGGGGGAATATGTTTAAATCATATTTTTTAAAATTTATTTGAGGCTATATTTTCCTCATAGTATTTTTGGCCATGCTTTTTTTTAAAAGTATATATTATAAAATATAAATATATCACAATCAAAAGTTAAATACCAATACAATCTTACACAAGAGAAAAGAACACAAATAAAAGGTAATGTCATGAACCAGGACCTCATTTCACATAATTACATTTCAAATATAATTCACATTCAATTATAATTTACATTCTGTCTCCCAAACATTTACATGATATCATAAAGGTCCATTGTCATTCCTATCAATTTATAATGTCACTTAACTTGCAGCAAAACAATAAACTTTGGTTCAGCCTTCACAGGTTGTCCATCAGGGACAAAAATCTTGCGGTAGTTTTCATGAGGTGTTTTTGAGATGCTTTACAAGTGCCTTACGGAAATCCTTCATAAGAATACACCCAAATACACGTCCATTTCCAATCATATCACAACCCTCTCAGGCTGCACAATGACTGCCAGATGCAATTCAGATGCTGAAATCATCAATAATGAGTCAAATATAAAATATATTCTTTTAAAAATATCATTGAAGCCCGATGCAATCTGTTTCTCTTAAAAACCTTTTACTTTTGAATCCTTAATCAGTATCTTTAAGACATACTAAATAAATAAAATTTCTAAAACAGATCTAATATGATTTCTTATAAAAATTTTGTACTTTCAATTTCTTAATTGGTAACCTCAATAAATAAAGAGAAATATTATTATGTATATTAAAGGACATAATATTTTAATAATGTGAGACAATTTTTTTAAAAAATATAATAATAAAAATAATAACTAAATAATAAAACAACTTATACACTACCTCAAGTAAGTTTTATAAACTCTTTTATATAACAACTCTCACTTTTTTAAAATATATAAGCTGCTAAAAAGAGTTATAAATTACATACTCTAAGAAACAAACAAAAAAGGCAAACTCATCTTCGTGTTAACATATACCCCTTAAATAACACAATGCCATTCATTCATACCTAACAAACAAATAATTTTAATCTGAAGTTCAACCAACAGTGAATGCATTAGTGCATAGTTTATACATTTTCACCGTGATTGTAAATTGACTCACCGTGATTGTAATTTAAGACATGAATCTCATGCTTCTAATTAACCAATTATCTATACATATTACACATTTTTTTTAGCTAAAAGAATGTTATGATTATTAAAATCAACAAAATACCTTGCAGTACTCTTAAACTTGTCATCATTATATTACATACAATTAATGTGACATTCCAATTATGCAATGAAAATTTATGTTTACTTTTAAATTAACTTACTGGTTGCTAATTACTAGTCGGTAGATGCTACGCAAATCATTTTCACCTATAAAACAGAATATCCAATATTTAGCAAAGACTTATGAACTTGGTAAATGAATGCACTGTCCAATTAAACATTGGCAAGTAATATTTTGAAACATTTTTGGGCCGATGCGGTAAATACCGCCTGCCATGTTATGAACCGATGTTTGATAAGGCCTATATTAAAGAAAACCCCCTATGAGCTTTATAAAGGAAGAAAACCAAATATTTCTTATTTTTATATATTTAGATGCAAATGCTTTGTTTTAAACAATAGAAAGGATAATCTCGGCAAATTCGATGCAAAATCTGATGAAGCAATATTCTTAGGTTACTCATCTACAAGTAATGCATATCGACTCTTTAACAAACGAACTTGTACAATTGAAGAGTCTATACACGTCAAATTTGATGAACTTAACCAAAATCCTCCGAGAAAGGATATTGATGATCTTGTAGGTACATTCCAAGAAATGAACTTGGACGATAAAGAAGAAATAAAAAATGAAGGAGATCCAACACAAAATGATGAATCTCAACAAAAGGAGTGGATCACCGTAAAGAATCACCCCTTGGACAATGTCATAGGTGAAATAACAAAAGGTGTAAGTACTCGAAACGCTATTAGAAATGCATGCAATCACTTAGCTTTTGTATCACAAATAGAACCCAAAAATATTGATGAAGCTATTATTGATGAACATTGGATGTTGGCAATGCAAGAAGAATTGAATCAATTTGAAAGAAATGAAGTTTGAAAACTTGTGCCAAGACCCAATGACCATCTAATAATAGGCACCAAATGGGTTTTTAGAAACAAGCTAGATGAAAATGGAATAATAACAAGAAATAAAGCTAGATTAGTTGCTAAGGGATATAATCAAGAAGAGGGAATAGACTATGAAGAAACGTATGCTCCCGTAGCTAGGCTAGAAGCCATAAGATTATTGTTAGCTTTTGCTTGTTGTATGGATTTTAAGCTTTATCAAATGGATGTCAAAAGCGCTTTTCTAAACGGTTATATTCAAGAAGAAATCTATGTGGATCAACCTCCCGATTTTGAAAATCACAAATTTCCAAACCATGTTTTTAAATTGAGAAAAGCTTTATATGGTTTGAAACAAGCTCCAAGAGCTTGGTATGAAAGACTTAGTAAATTTCTTTTAGAAAATAATTTTGAAAGAGGAAAGGTTGATACTACACTATTTATAAAACGCAAAAACAATGACATTCTTTTGGTACAAGTTTATGTTGATGACATAATATTTGGTGCTACTAACGAAATTCTTTGTCAAGAGTTTGCCAAGATTATACAAGATGAATTCGAAATGTCCATGATGGGAGAACTCACCTTCTTTCTTGGATTACAAATGAAGGGACTTTCATTAGTCAAATAAAATATTGCAAAGAACTACTCAAAAGATTTGAAATGGACAAGGCAAATGAAATAGCAACTCCAATGAGTACTTCTTGCTACTTAGACAAAGATGAGAAGGGTAAGGATGTTGAAATAACTAAATACCGAGGTATGATTAGATCCTTACTTTACTTAACAGCCAGTAGACCCGACATTATGTTTGCTGTATGCATGTGTGCTAGATATCAAGCATGTCCTAAAGAATCACATCTCACTGCCGTAAAAAGAATTTTGCAATATCTTGTGGGTACTCAAAATGTTGGTCTATGGTATCCTAAAGGCGTTGAATGTATTCTTGTAGGATATTCTAATTCTGATTTTGCTGGTTGTAAACTTGATAGAAAGAGTACTAGTGGCACATGTCATTTACTTGGTAGTTCGGTTGTCTCTTGGCATAGAAAGAAACAAGTAAGTGTTACTTTATCGACAGCTGAGGCAGAATATGTAGCAGCTGGCAATTGTTGTGCTCAAATTCTTCAGATGAGACAACAACTTCTTGACTTTGGTGTTGTTCTAAATAAAGGGCCTATTAAATGTGATAACACTAGCACCATAAATATATCCAAAAATCCAGTCATGCACTCTAGGACTAAACATATTGAAATAAGACATCATTTTATAAGAGACCATGTTTTGAAAGGAGATTGTGTTCTTGAATATGTTGAAACCTCAAAACAATTGGCGGATATTTTTACAAAACCCCTTCCGAAAGAACAATTTATAAACATTAGAAGGGAATTAGGAATTTTTGAAATTGTTTAATTAAGTTATTATTTTCTTACTCTTTGAACATAGTGATTTACTCTATGATATATGGTCAAATCTTTTTCATTGAAAAGCCAATCACATTATCAATAATCATGTTAATGCTCCACAAATCACTTGTTTTATTGACTTCCCGAGTAGTCTTTACTTAATTAAACATATTTTTGACACCAAATAATCTCCTATATACCCCATGGATCTCAAAAACAAATGGCAAACAACCTTTGATTTTCTTGACTCTCTCGTGCAATAAAAATCATTGGCAAATTGCAAAATTTCAATCCTTGAATAACCTCTCATAAAACACCCATGAGACTTTGCTTATCATTATGATTGCTTACATGCTTTGCATTACTCTGTAATATATGTTGCATGCTTTAGGGGGAGTTTTATATACAATTGGTATCTCGCTTTAATAATAAATGTATCTGTCTTAAAGTAGTATATATATTGTTTTATTTTTGATGATGCCAAAGGGGGAGAGATATAAAGGGGGAGAGATAAGATATAAAGAGGGAGAGATATCATGAGAAGAATATGAAAGAATATGATAGAATAACATGTTGTTAAAAAGATAAAATATTATTATGCTTATTATGCGTGCTCACACTGCCAGGGTGCTTTGAAAATTAGATGAACTATTTTGGGGTATCTATTGCATGATTAAGGGGGAGATATTATCTTGCATGATACATTATGATCTTTTAACAATTGGTATCAACTCTTGTGTGTCATGTGTCTAACAATTGGTATCAAATTATATGTGTTAGGGGGAGTCATTATTTATGCCATGAATTTGAACTGTTATGAAACTAACACCCCGCGAGATGAACATTTGTTGTTATCATCAAAAAGGGGGAGAATGTATTTATATGTTGATGTAGGTTTTGATAATGAGACAACAAATGAAGAGACAAGATCAAACATATATAATTATGGACGAAATAATTATGTTTGATGATGAAAAATTGATGAATTCTAAAGAAATGATTCAAGGCATTTATAAAGGTCTAAAACAAGTGAAATACAATCATCAAAGTGCCTAAGGATCAAAGGATTGAAGCCATGATTGAACAAATATAAAAAAGGGTGAAATAAAGTGCCAGAATTCATGCAATAGATGCATGAATCGATTTATACAGCAATGCACAACCATATGAATTGATTCACACGGTTTAAAATACCCAGGATGTGAATTTTTGATGCATGAATCGATTCACCATCACCCTGAATTGATTCACATGATTTGAAATGCCCAGGAAGTGATTTTTGAGTGAATGAATTGATTCACCCCTGGCCTGAATCGATTCATACATCTGGACAATGGAAAAATTGCATAAAAATCATGCATGAATCTATTCATTTCAATTCTGATGCAAAATTACACTAAATGAATCTATTCATTTGGGAAATAAATTAATTCATTTAGTTTAAATGGCTCTGGAACGTGAAATTCAAAATGTGCCAACCTTGCATCGCATTATCAACGCAATACCAATTAACAATTGCATGGTCCATCACTCACTAAGGAAACAGACGCTCCCTTGCTCCACAATGTCAAGTTGCAAGCATCAGGATACAATTTTTAAATTGTCAATGTGATAGGCCCGCAAATGCACGAGGTATCGCGTAATAAAAAGTTATCGTCCCACAGAGATTGTGCCCAAGTACAAGTTTTCACAGTGGTTCAATTATCTAGAAAATTGTGAAAATAGGATTGTAATGTAGAAGATTAAGAAAAGCAAAAGTTAAGAAGAAATGCTATCTGAAAGAACTAAATGAATTCTGAAATTGAAATAGAACAAATGATGGTGAAGCTCTTGGGATTTGGTATATGATTATGCTATGTATTTAATTTTCCTAAAACCTTCCTATTTATTAATTCACGCTCTAAGGTTGGATTTTCGAATTTAATTAAGCCCTCTTCTCAGAGTAACATTAATGTGCCTAAATAATAAAGAACCGCGTTCGATTTATTATGTGAACTTGTTAAGAACGGTGAAATCCTATTAAACCTCGAATTGTCATACCCCCTTTCGTGACCTATGATTCTAAGTTCAATTTCATGCGTTCAAACAACTAATTAACCTTTCGATTCTCTTAGAGTTTAATTTCAATTGATCCTATCTCTAGGTATTCAAAAGCATTACGCGTTCATGGAAATTGAATAGAAGCAATGAATTAACAAACAGAAAAATCCAAAAGAGGTTCAATACATAAGTATTGTCACACCCTAATCCCAAGATAACGTTTAGCTACACATGCTCAATTCACTACAGCCCATTGATGGAATCAAATTCAGAAATTACAGAGAAAGAGAAAACCTAAGAAGAAAGCAAAGAACACAAAGCAAAAGCTCTCACTTGTGCTTATGAATCTTTCTGAAATCTGCCCAAGGAAGTTCTTCAACGCCTATGGTCTTGATTTCTTCAATAATCCCCAGTGAAAACTCTCTCTTTTTCTCTCCAAAAATGTCCTAAAAATGTCTGCATCCTTTGCCCCTCAAAAACTGTCCCAAAAAATCTCAGAAACTGCTCCCTAAAATAAGGAAACTGCTGTGCGTGCAAAAACCCACTGGCAGTGGGAAAAACCCACGGCCAGTGGATCGTACTGGAGGTCCAATTTTTACATTTTTGAGCATTCAAACAGAGAAACCCACTGCAGTGGCAAAAACCCATGGCCAGTGGGTTTTTCTGGACCCCAAGATATGCATTTTCTCTACATGGCAACAAGATCCACTGGCAGTGGGAAAAACCCACGGCCAGTGGGTTTCTCTGGACCCCAATTTGTGCAAGTTTTTGTTATAGGGCAGCAGGATCCACTGGCAGTGGAAAAATCCACTGCCAGTGGGTTTCTCTACACTTCACTTTGCTGCTTTTTCATAGCTTAAAACTCTTCCATTTATCCAATGCTTCCTCGAATGCTTCGCGTTTGGAATGTATGTGTTAGGAATCCCTAGTGTATGAGCAGCGGAAATACAAGGATTCCCATAGGATTTGCAAAGCGCCGTGTTTCAAAGCATAAGACAAACACACACAAAAATTGCGTTTTAGGATTACCTCTTGAAGAATATCGAAGCAATCGTAGCCTCGTCCTTTAGGAGTCCACACGAGTACTCCCACCAGAAATGCTACACCTTCCAAATGCTAGTTTGACGGCATGTAGCTTTTGCAACTTTTGTGTATTTTTGTGTCTCTTTAGGGTCGCCGCCTATGAGCATCTTATGCTCTATTTATAGGCTTAGGTTTGACCTAAGTTGCTCTCTAAAGAGTAGGCTCCTTACTCATTCTAAATGAGTTAGGCCCAATAGTCTTATTTTAGTCCAACTAAAATAAAAAGCTATTTTCTGATGGGCTTACTCTATGTGTGTGACCCTATAGGTAAAATACTCGGTTATATTAATAATAAACTATATTATTATTAATATAAAATAAGAGCGGCATCTAGCAATGCATCATTATGTCCGAATATTATTTATTAACAACATAACCTATAAGTGATAATTATTTTATATGTTTGTTCCTTTTGTCACGATATCCTAATTGGGCCCAAGGCATGGTCGTGTCATCCTTGTACGGTCCAATTTATTTTACTTGATACCGGAGTAGACTTTATCCGAATAAATATCCAATATTTATTCTTTCTAGCATGGCCATGCATTTCCTTAGTCTCACTCCATCAAGTGGCCTATAGATATCACTCCTGTCACATAGGAGAGACAAATCCCATCTACATCACCCACATCCCTCTGCATAATTTTTACATTGCCTAACCACAACCTTTATAGTCCTCTTATTACAGAAGACGTTTGATTGTATTAAAACAATAAACTCCTTATGTAGGAATCGTAGTGACTTCAGGTCAAAGGACTACATATACCATTATCACATTGAGAATCGTTTATGACATTCATGTAACGATCCATGCAACGTTCTCATGGTGGGTTTGTCCAGTACATCATTACTCTTAATCTGTACCCGTGTGAAGACTTGATATCATTTATATCCATGATCTGTGAGATCAGATCATCAGTACATTCACACACTAGTCCTAATGTATTTACATGTCCCCACGTAAATACTTGACTAGGGACATTTTAGGAATAACTCTCATATGACCTATTACTCCAAGGATATGTAAAAGTTGTTAAACTATTTAACAAAAAATGACTTATTCAAAATGATGCGAACCTATATAGGCTTTTAGTGCATATTTCCAACAATCTCCCACTTGCACTTAGAGCCGATAAGGTTAATGCCCAATGACGTCTACAGTGCCCTTATGCTTTTACTACGTAAGCGGTTTTACTAGTGGGTTCCCAACAATTTTGTTGGTATGCACATTGCATATTTTCACATCTTCCAAAGATAGAACTATTTAAGTATATGCTGGAATTAATCCACTTCCTTATATTGTTCTATGGTTCCATTGTCATCACAGTGGAAACTCATAGGCTACAAAACATTTGGAATGATTAAATGTAAATTGACTTCTTTTGTAATTTAACATAGCAAAATACTTAGATTTGTTAGTAGAACCAATGATTGTTTCTTGCTTTGAACCTTTCAAGAATACATCGTAACCATCTTGACAACACATATATTTTGATTGCAATCTTAAGTCTTTCAAATTACTCAAAAATTGACATCGATGTAACCTTTACAACGAGCTCATCTTCCATTTATCAAGATTAAATCCTTAGTCCTTCTTAAGTGTTTAAGGATACTCTTGACTATAGAATCAGAATATTATTAGTTCTAGAAGAAGCATGTCTTCTGCATGTAATACTAGAACTATAATTATGCAGTTACTAACCCTTTTATAGTCACAACATTTATCTTCATTCTTTAATGAAGATTCTAGCTTCTAAAAGCTTGCTTTAGTCCATAAATAGAACATTTGCAGTTCACATACCTTCCTAGATGTTTTAGGCATAAAAGGCCTTTAGGTTGTGTCACATACACATCCTCAAGATGATTTCCATCTTGACATCTATCTACCATATCTCATAATGGTGGTATACTGCTACAATAAGCAGGATCTAAATGGTTTTTAAGCTAATTGAATTTTGTCAATCTTGCTTTTAAAGGTACTTTTATTACCATCCATGTTTAGTTTTCCTTTTGAAAACCCACTTGCATCCTATAGGTTTTACCCTTTAGGTGCGTCAACCAAGGTTCATACCTTGTTAATATACATGCAACCCATTTCAAATCCCATGGTCTTATGCCATGTCTTAGAATCTAAACTTGCATTAGCCTCTTCATAAGAAGCTTGGTTATTTAGCAATATGCCTCCTTCCTGATTTATAAGATATCCATATCTTTCAAGTTTGGTGACATATCCTATTTGATCTTACACAAGTCTTGTGCTACCGGAGCTAAGGATTTCACAACACTTTGTGATTTCTGCTCCAAGTCCATCCTTGACTTTTAAGTGCTTTGTGATACTTGAATTTCTTCAAGTTCTACCATCCTCCCACTGATTCTTTAAGGGATGTACTTTTATTCAAGAATACAACATTCTAAGCAACAAGCCTTTTATTCTCAGATGGATTGTAGAATTGATAACCCTTAGCTTTCTTTGGGTATCTCACAGAAGACATTTATCTAATTTGGATCCGACCTTGTCAGAGTTGGATGCTCTATAGAAGCATCATAGTTCCAAATTATTAGTAAAGACATACTAGGTTTCTTCCTAGTCCATATCATATATGGTTTCTTTAAGAAAGTCTAAGATAGAACATGGTTAAGTATGGAAATTTTGTTAATAAAGAAACATTGAAGGAGTTAGAGATGTTTGATAATAATCAATAATCAAACTATGTCCAACAAGGTTTGACTTTTCCCCGTAGAGATGCTATTAAGGCATTCCATGAGGAATGAGTTAAGAGGTAATCTCTCACTCTATTAGATAGTTATCAAACTTATAACTCAAATTATTTGCTATCTTGATCTAATCAAGAGCTTTAATTGTCTTGTCAATTTAGTTTTTCACTTCATTATGAATTCTTTGAACTTTTCAAAGACTTTCTAACTTATATTACATAAATCCATACTCATTGACTTTTCAATTAGTATGTTGAAGTATTGAAAAACATATCTAGTTATTGTTCCAATAGGCCCACATACATCGTTATGTATTAGATAATAGATTACTCATCTTTTCAATGAATGAGGTCTCAATTATCTCTCCAATAAATAAGATTTACATGTCTCCATTGATTCCAAAATCAAAAAGAGTCCATATAACCACATTAATGGTATTTAGAAAATGTGTTTCTTATCCATTTGCCTTAGGAGACAATACTATGTAAGTAAGGTTCAAAATCACTTATTTTAACCTACTTTGGCAGTTGTTATAAATGGGTGTTTTGAGATTTAGGATGTGGAATCCATTACTCAATTGTGCATCAACTTCCATTTGAAGAAATAAAGTTATTTTATAATAAGAAAAACATTTCTTGTCTAACAAGAAATAATATGCACAATGTCTAGTTCACTAATTAGCCCAATAGGTAAAGATCTTATCTTTATTGTAGCAACTTTTGCTCAATTTTATTCAGATTTCTCCACCCTTAACAAGTGATCTACTTCCTTGATCTTTCAAAATTTGAGATCTACTACTAGTATCTGATACTAATGTTAGTGAAGTAAAATAACTTGACTTCTATAACATGACCTGTAGTGGAAGTCTTACTTCCCTTTCTTTTGAACTCCTTCAAGTTCTTTAGACAAATTATTTCAATGTCTTATTTTGGCTAAAACTGGAAACAATTTCCTTTCTTGATCACCTTATAGACTTCCAGACTAACTTGGCCTTAATAAAGTTTGTATACGATCATATCGTATATCTCCCATATATTCATATTGCCTTTTATAGCTCAGAGTTTATGCAGACTCCATAGGGTATTCAAGACCCAACCATAGATGACATATAAGCCAAACATCACACACTGCCGCTTCATCTTTAATGAAGATAATTCTCAAGTCTCAATACCTATCTAGGCATTTTTTTAAAATAAAGTGTCCTTCCAAAGGACAGATTGCAACAAAACAATATTTGGTATATCATGGTTATTCTAAAACAAATTACATGCAAATCTATCACTTCTATTTAAAAACATATTTAAATTTTGGTCATTAAATAAATATGTTGTCTCCCACTATTTTGATTCAAAATAAATACCCTCACTGAATCATTAAAAAAATCCCATTGGAAGATTTTTCTAGTGGGTCAAGATCCATATTTGGCCTAATGTTGAGTGAGCTTTGGCTGATCACCCAACCCTTGGTTATTTAGGTAGGAAACATATTTCCAATTGCATCTCATGCAACTCTTGGATGATTGAGTGGGTAACTCTTTACCCTTATTCATCTTATGAATTTAAGCTCAATCCTTACGCCTCTAAGTTATTTTCAATCCAATTGAAAAACTTAGTTAAGTTTAGGCCTAGTAAAAACAATTTGGATATTACAATTATCCCATCGCGCCTTACTAATATAAATGATAGCACCCTGCTTTGGCAGGCCCACTATTTATTGACATTAGTCTCGACGAGTGTTACTTATTAGAAGGCGTTTAAACTTAATATTAACGCTTCTAGGTTCTTCAATCTGATTAAAGTTACCTAGATAAGTCCAATAACAAATGGTTGGATAATCCAATTATCCATCATCCTTTACTAATATCAATAAAAGCACCCTGCTTTGGCAGAACCTACACTTTATTAAAACTAGCATTGGTGACTGTTGTTTATTAGAACGCGTTTTAGACTGTTCATACCTTTAGGCTTTTCCAATCCAATTGAAAAAAAAGTCTATTTGAATAAAACTTAATAATTCTTGGATAATCCAATTATCCAATCATGTCCTACTAAACATAAATAAAGGCACCCAACTATGACGTGACCTGCACTTTATTTATATCAAGTTAGACATTATTACTTATTGGAAGGTATGATTGTCGGGCTTGAGGGATTTCAATTTTCTTATTGTTCATTACCAACTTTCATTAAACGCTTTAACGCAAAATAAAACCCCAAAACATGCAATCAAAAAATTGTGAGATGGTTATGGTCTTCCTAGAAAATAAAATAAAATAAAATAAACCTAAAGGAACTATGGTGTCTTGACTTCATGAAGTCCTACTTCTTGAAACCACCATCCTCCTAGAGTCACCACTCCTTTGTTCCTTTCAAGGTCATATCCATCACCACTCTAGGTTTCTTCTAGGTCTCCACCTTGTTGGCTTTTCCAAGATTACAATGTAATAAAGAAAACTCGTTTTACATACGAGTGAAGGGTTAAGAGAAGAAATTTAAGAATAGAGTAAGGCACAGCACGCAGGCTGTATTTAAAATTAAATAAAAAAATCTAAGACCATAACCATTCACCGCTGGACGTGTTAATTAATCAATTAATAGAGTAATCAATTGTATTTAAAATAAAATAAATTTTAAAACACATAATTAAACACGCGGGGTCATAAAAGGAAAACTACGCAAGGAAGTTTGGTGGATCTGTTGACCGTTCAACAGACAGGGTCAAGTGGTGTTCCAACCCAAATATTTAGTACTGTAATCAGGTTAGTTCCCAGGAAAGAGAGGTGGGTCCGGAGTGACCGCTTAAGTACCAAGTCTTTCCTAGCCAGAACGTCCCACTGACCATTAACAGCTTAAAATATTCGGTTATGATTTCAAACAATTTGAAATCTTTAATTTTGAAACGGCCAAGATTTAACTTTTAAAACTTATCTTTTGACCCTTATAATTATCCTAAAATAGGAATAATCAAAGTTTAACTTTTAAACCTTATCTCTAGAGTCTCAACAATCATCCTAATTTTTAGGAACGATCAATGTTTAAATTTTAGACCTTATCTCTAGAGTTCAAGATATTTTATTTCGAATCCTATTAAATTTGATAAAGATCTTATCTTTAATTTGTAACTTTTACAAATCCTATCAAATTTATTAAGGATTAAATATTTGATTTTAAAATTATTAAATTTAATAAAGATCTTATCTTCTATTTGTAACAATTACAAATCATATTAAATTTAATAAATATGAATCAATTTGTAACTTCTACAAATCACATTAATTTTAAAAAGATCACATATGATGCAAATCCTATTAAAATTAATAAGAATAAATTATTTAAATTTGTAACTCTTACAAATCACATTAATTTTAAAAGGATCACAAACAATGCAAATCCTATTAAAATTAATAAGAATAAATTATTTAAATTTGTAACTCTTACAAACTTTAATTTTAACAAATAATTAAAATTTGATTTGTAACTTTTACAAATCGAATTTAAAATATAATATTAAAATCAAATATTTTATTTGTAACATTTACAAATAAATAAAATACCATTACAGCTAGGTTTCAACTTTTGAATCTTAGTTTTCATTACGGCTAGGGTTTAACTCTTAAACTTTCTAAACACAATCTCACATGAACAATTCATATTAGAAAAGAGAAAGCATATAGACGTCATTGCATACAACCCTTGATTTCAATTTAATTAAATAAACATAAAACATGCCTTATAATTAGAACACATATAAAACAATCACCATTGCAACACACAACATGTTCATATAATAAAGCACATCCTAAAAACATGTTCTTTAATTAAAATGTTGAGAAAAGAAATCAATATACATAAAGCAAAATATATTGATATTAGCTTTCAAAAGGTGCAACCTTTGCAACATATCTCATAAAAATGTAACCTTTACATAATATCTCATTAAAAATACAAACTTTGCAACATATCTAATAAAAGATGCAACCTTTGCAAAAGGATTCAACCTTTACAATTCTTTTCATAAAAGAAATTTTAATTTTATTTTTACATGTTCTTTAAACAAATGTTTTCCCAAAACACGGTTTTGCAACCTGGCTCTGATACCACTGTTAGGAATCCCTAGTGTATGAGCAGCGGAAATACAAGGATTCCCATAGGATTTGCAAAGCGCCGTGTTTCAAAGCATAAGACAAACACACACAAAAATTACGTTTTAGGATTACCTCTTGAAGAATATCGAAGCAATCGTAGCCTCGTCCTTTAGGAGTCCACACGAGTACTCCCACCAGAAATGCTACACCTTCCAAATGCTAGTTTGACGGCATGTAGCTTTTGCAACTTTTGCGTATTTTTGTGTCTCTTTAGGGTCGCCGCCTATGAGCATCTTATGCTCTATTTATAGGCTTAGGTTTGACCTAATTTGCTCTCTAAAGAGTAGGCTCCTTACTCATTCTAAATGAGTTAGGCCCAATAGTCTTATTTTAGTCCAACTAAAATAAAAAGCTATTTTCTGATGGGCTTACTCTATGTGTGTGACCCTATAGGTAAAATACTCGGTTATATTAATAATAAACTATTTTATTATTAATATAAAATAAGAGCGGCATCTAGCAATGCATCATTATGTCCGAATATTATTTATTAACAACATAACCTATAAGTGATAATTATTTTATATGTTTATTCCTTTTGTCACGATATCCTAATTGGGCCCAAGGCATGGTCGTGTCATCCTTGTACGGTCCAATTTATTTATTCTTTCTAGCATGGCCATGCATTTCCTTAGTCTCACTCCATCAAGTGGCCTATAGATATCACTCCTGTCACATAGGAGAGACAAATCCCACTACATCACCCACATCCCTCTGCATAATTTGTACATTGCCTAACCACAACCTTTATAGTCCTCTTATTACAGAAGACGTTTGATTGTATTAAAACAATAAACTCCTTATGTAGGAATCGTAGTGACTTCAGGTCAAAGGACTACATATACCATTATCACATTGAGAATCGTTTATGACATTCATGTAACGATCCATGCAACGTTCTCATGGTGGGTCTGTCCAGTACATCATTACTCTTAGTTTGTACCCGTGTGAAGACTTGATATCATTTATATCCATGATCTGTGAGATCAGATCATCAGTACATTCACACACCAGTCCTAATGTATTTACATGTCCCCACGTAAATACTTAACTAGGGACATTTTAGGAATAACTCTCATATGACCTATTACTCCAAGGATATGTAAAAGTTGTTAAACTATTTAACAAAAAATGACTTATTCAAAATGATGCGAACCTATATAGGCTTTTAGTGCATATTTCCAACAGTATGTACCTGCAAACAAGCTATTCCTGCAAAAACTTGAAACACCCGAGTAACAAATGCGGAATGAAAGAAAAAATACTTGGAATTAGGGACAAGATAACACAAATGACCTAGAAAAACTAAATAAAAAGGCCACTAAAATCATGCAAACAAAACACCTATCAAAACACCCCAAACTAGAATATTGCTTGTCCCCAAGCAATCATCATTGCCACAAATATGATCAATAGAGATTTATGAATTCAGAATATCTTGAGGAACCCAATTGGAAAAATTATCAACATATGATTGCAAGATTATCACAAGAGGAAACCACACAATTATTCATGCCATGTTCATAAAACTAGGCTATAGACACATCCTTTCATTTCTCTCTAAGTATTTTAAGCTTGTGTATGATTATCACTCAAATCATAGCATTTTAAGACACTACCATAGGCTTGGCAAACGACCTTACTCTCCACAGTTATTTAGAAAACAAGTTATAGTCTAAAGGTCTTTCATTTGGTTGTAATGGGGCCATGGGTTTGGGGAATGGATATCAAGGAAAAGGAAATTCAAAGGGCTATCACTCAATGGAACACCGAGAATAATTAATTTTTGAAAGGCAGACCAGAAACCCCTTTTTTTTAAAAAAACAAATCTCAAAGGAGTCCTTGTTGTTTTCTATTTTAAACTTGACTCCTTTCTTACTTTGCTTTTCATCCTTTTCTTTGTTTTTCCAACAATTTTCTTTAGTTGGAAACACAGATTCATCTTGTTTATTTTTGTTTCCCAACTAAAACCCAGTTGTTTTCTCTTAGCCATTTTCATTCTAGCTGCCATCCTTGAATTTATGTCATTTTCTCAGTATTTTATCAAACCAATACCGAAGGATTTCAACAATAAAGAAACAGTCTAAGCTCAATAGGGGCAACTAATTGTATGTTATAACATTCAAAATTTAGAGGCTGGAGAACAAAACCTACTGCCTTTTTCATTCCATAACAAGTAATCGTCAACCATTTTAAGTCGGTCGCAAGCCAAGTTCTAGAGCGCTTTAAATGTATGACACACTCAAATAGAAGAAAACAGGGGTTTCCTAAATATTTATGTTTAAAAACTACCCCATTTTGGCTCAAAAACTCTCATAATACATGGCAGGTGAAATAAACCCAGTCAGAGAAAACACAGCATCATAAAGCATAGTACCTCCAGACAATCAGTGCCATCATCAACATCAATCAAAAGTTTTTAATTTTCATATTTTTTTTATATATTTTTTTTATTTGGATTCCTCAACAATCAATTTCCTCAATCAAAACTGATACAATTAATGGCAACAATAATCACAAGTAAACAAACATTCCTAGATGGGGTACAGACAGGCACAGTCATGCAAAGCAAATGAAAAACAAACTACAACCTAGCATGTTCAAATGAAACCAAAAGAAAAATGCAAAGAAATTATCAAGGTGCAAAGGCTTGGAATAAGTTTCCTTGTACCTACTACCCCAAACTTAAAGTGAGCAGTGTCCTCACTGGTCAGTAGAGAGGATACCAAGTACAATGAAACTTATTTTTAGGAACAAACCCGTCATGGGGAGGGAGGAGGAAAATGGCCTTCCTGGAGGTGCCAGGAGTACATGGCATCCACGCGCTGGGCTATGTTATCGACCCTGCTTCCTTGCCGGAGTTGCTCAATAGATAAAGACTCTAAACGGGTGTTCATTCCTTGCATCAAGGAATACATCTGTTCCATAGAAAATCTGGAATCGGGAGAGGATTTAGACGGGCCAGCTGAGTGGTCATGAGGAAGAGGCATCTATGTGTCCAAGGGGGTATCTTCTTCTATACCTGAAAACAAAAAGGAAGTTTTGCCCTCCAGGCTAGTGAAGCTAGGGTCAGGCAAGGGGTGAGGCACAGAAAATCCGGGAATAACCAAACAGTAAATTCCACGTTCTAATACAAGCATACCCATGTGGACCATCTCATCAATATCAACCCGCTTGGGTTGGCAAAGTAAGGTATCCTCTTGCAGATCTATCCCCACATACCTCGCAATAGGATTTATATAGCCTGCAATGACAATCCTTCCAGTAGTAGCCCTTCCTACCCTAGCGAATTAGCTAAAAAGCCATTTCGTAGAGTGGACCGAGATGTTATTAATCATGGCATACAGAAAATAAAGCTCAGCAGCCCTAATAGTACCAGGACTATCATATCGACCAAAAATGGATCGGGCCATAAACCTCTGAAGGTATCTAAAGACAGGGTGATGCATGAGTGAAGCTTTGGTAGAAGATGGGTCATAAGTCTCCCTAGATTTAGAGAGTCTAGACCAAAAATACTTGGCCCTAAAATCCCTAGGGATGCGGGCGGCATTTAATTTAGCAGAGGAATCTCCAGGGACAGATGGAAAACCGTAGATGGCATCCACATCAGCTAAGTCCATCCTATAATCAGTGTTATTTAGCCTAAAAGTGATTTCCCAGGTCGACTCATTATCGCAAGGCTTAATATCAATGGAACTCAGAAACTCTAATGTGGTGCGTTCATAACAGGGCTCATATAATTCAATAAAATCTTCCCACCCCATATTCTTGCACAATTTAAAGGTGTCATTGTTGGTGTATGCACTATGAGCCTTTATGCTTTTTCATTTGTATCATTTTTCTACTTATCAATAGAATAAATATTTCAGTTTAAAATTGTTTAAACATATTTATCCTTGGAGTAATAGGTCATATAAAAATTATTCCTAAAATTTCCCTAGTTAAGTATTTACATGGGGACATGTAAATACACTGAGACTAGTGTGTGAGTGTACTGATGATCTGATCTCACAGATCATAGATATAGATGATATCGAGTCTTCACATGGGTACACATTAAGAGTAATGATGTACTGGACTGACCCACCATGAGAACGTTGCATGGATCGTTACATGATTGTCATAAACGATTCTCAATGTGATAATGGTATATGTAGTCCTTCGACCTGAAGTCACTACGATTCCTACATGAGGAGTTTATTGTTTTAATGCAATTAAACGTCTTCTGTAACAAGAGGACTATAAAGGTTGTGATTAGGCAATGAACAAATTATGCAGAGGGATGTGAGTGATGTAGATGGGATTTGTCTCTCCTATGTGACAGGAGTGATATCCATAGGCCACTTGATGGAGTAAGACTAAGTAAACGCATGGCCATGCTAGAAAGAATAAATATTAGATATTTATTCGGATCCAGTCTACTCCGGTATCAAGTAAAATAAATTGGGCCGTACAAGGATGACGCGACCATGCCTTGGGCCCAATTAGGATATCGTGACAAAAGGAATAAACGTATTAAATAATTATCACTTATAGGTTATGTTAATAATATTCGGACATAATGATGCATTGCTAGATGCCGCTCTTATTTTATATTAATAATAAAATAGTTTATTATTAATATGACCGGGTATTTTACCTATAGGGTCACACACATAGAGTAAGCCCATCAGAAAATGTTGTCTTATTTTAGTTGGACTAAAATAAAGCTATTGGGCCTAACTCATTTGGAATGAGTAAGGAGCCCACTTTTAGAGAGAACAAATTAGGTCAAACCTAAGCCTATAAATAGAGCATAAGATGCTCATAGGCCGTTGACTCAAGTGAGACACAAAATTCGCAAAAAGTTGCAAGAGCTACACGCCGTCAACCTAGCAGTTGGCAAGTGTTGCGATTCTGGTGGGAGTGCTCGTGTGGACTCCTAAAGGACGAGGCTACGACTACTTCGGAGTTCTTCAAGAGGTAACCTAAATAATTTCGAAATTGGTTTTTGTGCTTTGAAACACGGAACCTTGCAAATCCTATGGAATCCCTTTAATTTTTCCGCTGCTCATGCTTAGGGATTTCCTAACAGTCATCATATAACCCAAGCTTCAATAAAGATTCCTTGCAAAAGAACCTAGAAGGGATAATTTCCCTAGAGGTCAAAGAAGATAAGCGCATCTTTTGTTCATCAGAGGTACATTCAATACCATCTATACTAGAATAGTTAGATGACGTACCTTTGTTTTTCCTCTTTTTGCAGACATTCTTGGTTCGTCCCGAAGACATGTTTTTGGGTCACCTAAAATTCCAATTCAAATTTCTGCACAATAGATGTCAATATAATCAACAACATGATATTGGCAGGATGGGTAAGTATAGGGAAACCCAAAAAGGATAAAAATATATACAAGGAAAAACAAAAGATTGGGTTGGGCAATTTGCCAAACACTTGGTGGGCAACAAGCTTGACACCAAGAAAGTCACCACAAAACACATTAATATGCAACCAAGTAGCAAAAATTCTGGTTTAGACATTTAGTCAAACACTTGGTATGCAACAAGTGTAACACTAAGAAAACCATGAATGTAGATGCTAAGGGTTCCCAAATTTGAACAACAACTTTAATCCATAACCAACCATGGAGGAAACCTCAAAGGGGTTTTAACGTAAATGAAGAATTAGAATGGATAATGGAGCATGAAGATGATTTTCTAGAATACCCATTCTAATTAGCCAATATAACAATCAAGCATAAGCATATAGAAACCTTTTTCATACAATGATATCACTTCACAATCAAGCATAAGCATATAGAACCTAAAGAACCCCAAAGGAAAACCCCAAACTAGAACATGATAAGATCACACTTACTTGAATAAAATTTGAAACAAGTAATGTAAGGAAGAATGATGAAGGATGGAGGTGTCAATTGTAATTTAGTTATGCCAATATTTGAAAAGAGAGCAAGGAGTAGGAAGCACACAAGAGGAGAGGCGTTGAGTGGAAGGAAAACACGGGTGGGGGCTGCTTTTAAGTAAAAAAAACAATATGTTGGGTCTGATGGGTTCCCACGGCCAGTGGGAAAAACCCACGGCCCGTGGAACCCACTGGTCCAGCCCCCAAAACATTTTTCTTCCTCTCGTGTAAACCTGATGGGTTCCCACGGCCAGTGGGAACAACCCACGGCCCGTGGAACCCACTGGTCCAGCCCCCAAAATTTTTAATAAAATGCACTTGAAACCTATTGAAAACCCACTGGCAGTGGGAAAAACCCACGACCAGTGGAGTTTACTGCCTGGGGGATTTTTCAAGGTTAGTTTAACATGCTTTTCCAAGTCAGAGGAGTCCACTGGCAGTGGGAAAAACCCACTGGCAGTGGATCTCACTGTTTTTCAATCAAAATTTCCCCGAAGCCGCACCATGACTTACCTTTACTGGATTCATCTTATCCCATGGAAACACATGTTGCATTCAATCATAAGAAATATGTACAAAACAAAACAAAACCCATGCAATGAAAAATTAACAAACAATGAACATGCAACAAATTACGTTGGACTTATAAATGAAACAAACAAAAAAACTTTCTTCCTTTTGTTTTGTTTTTTTATTTTATTTTTATTTTTATATATACGACAAGAAAAATGTTTAAAGAATGATAAATGGGGTTACCTCCCCATTAGTGCTAAGTTTAACGTCTTCAGCCGGACGCTTTGCATTCTTTGGAATCAAGAATCCAATCCATCAAGCAAGTCCAAAGCACTTGCTTGTTGGATAGGTTCTCCTGTCAAGTAGTGCTTAAGCCTTTGTCCATTCACTTTAAATGAACCAGACTTATCGCTCCATAACTCAACAGCTCCAAAAGGATATACCTTGGTTACCTGAAATGGTCCCGACCACCGGGACCTCAATTTGCCAGGGAATAGCTTCAATCGGGAGTTAAAAAGTAACACCATATCACCAGGGTTAAAGGATCTCCTGAGGATGTGACGATCATGAAATTTTTTAGTTTTTTCCTTGTAGATCTTGGCATTTTCGTAAGCATCCAACCGAAGCTCCTCAAGTTCGTTCAACTCCAGCAACCTGTGTTCACCTACAAGCTTCATATCAAAGTTAAGCATTTTTATAGCCCAGAAGGACTTATATTCCAATTCAAGAGGTAAATGACACGGTTTCCCATAAACTAGTTTAAAAGGTGTGGTTCCAATGGGAGTTTTGTAAGTGGTTCGATACGCCCATAAGGAATCGTCTAATTTAATAGACCAATCCTTACGGGAAGTATTAACCACCTTCTGAAGAATGTTTTTAATCTCCCTATTAGAAACCTCAACTTGGCCACTAGTTTGAGGGTGGTAAGGTGTAGCAACCTTATGTCTCACTCCATATTTTTTCAAGAGGGTCTGAAAAGTTTTTTCAATAAAGTGAGACCCTCCGTCACTAATTATGCATTTAGGGACCCCAAACCTTGGAAAAATTGTCTTTCTAAAAAGTTTAATTATAGTCTTAGCATCCGAATGAGGCGAAGCAATGGCTTTTACCCATTTGGATACATAGTCAACTGCAACCAGAATAAATTGATTTCCAAACGATGGGGGAAAGGGTCCTATGAAATCAACACCCCATACATCAAATAAGTCAACCTCAAGAATGCTATTAAGTGGCATTTCATGCCTCTTACCAATATTACCGGCCCTTTGGCATGCATCACAAGTGAGGACATACTTACGCACATCCTTGAAAATATGTGGCCAATAGAAGCCCGCTTGCAACACCTTTGAGGCTGTCTTAGAAGTATTCATATGGCCTCCACAGGAAAGGGAATGGCAGTGATCCAGGATGGCTCGAACTTCAGGCTCAGGAACACATCTCCTAATCAGACCATCTGCACACTGCTTGAATACAAGGGGCTCATCCCAATAATAGTGCCTAACATCTGCAAAAAACTTCTTTTTCTGCTGAAAACCAAGGTCAGGGGGTATAATGCCACATGCAAGAAAATTGACAAAATCAGCGTACCAAGGCACTTGTTGGACACTTAAGCTAAGTAATTGTTCATCCGGAAAAGACTCATTGATGGGAACAACATCACCCATCTCATCTTTTTCAGATGACAACCTAGATAAGTGGTCTACAACAAGGTTCTCAGTACCTTTTTTATCTTTGATTTCTAAGTCAAATTCTTGTAAAATCAAAATCCACCTAATAAGCCTAGGTTTTGCTTCTTTCTTATTTAAAAGGTACTTGATGGCAGAATGGTCAGTATATACAGTAACATGTGAGCCTACCAAGTACGATCTAAATTTATCAAAAGCAAAAACTATAGCTAACAATTCCTTTTTGGTGGTAGCATAGTTTACCTGCGCGTCATCAAGTGTACGGCTGGCATAGTGGATCACATGCAGCTTCTTATCCTTTCGCTGCCCAAGTACAGCCCCCACTACATGATCACTAGCATCACACATAAGTTCGAATGGGAGTTCCAAATCGGGGGGTTGCACTATGGGTGCGGAAATTAACTCCTGCTTTATCCTGCAAAAAGCCTCAAGACATGAAGAATCAAAAATAAATGGTACATCCTTACCCAAAAGGTTAGTCAGAGGCTTTGTGATCTTGTTGAAGTCTTTAATGAACCTCCGGTAAAACCCGGTATGTCCAAGAAAGCTTCGAATACCTTTCACATTAGTTGGTGGGGGCAATTTCTCAATCACCTCCACCTTGGTTTTATCGACTTCAATTCCTCTCTTAGACACCAGGTGCCCAAGGACTATGCCCTCCCTTACCATGAAGTGGCATTTTCCCCAATTTAAGACCAAGTTGGTCTCTTCACAGCGCTGCAAAACTTGGCACAAATTGGTCAAACAATTATCAAATTTCAAGCCATGCACAGAAAAGTCATCCATGAAAACTTCCATCACATTTTCAATTAAATCAGAGAATATGGCCTGCATACACCTTTGAAAAGTCGTGGGTGCATTACACAGGCCAAATGGCATACGCCTATAAGCATAAGTCCCATACGGGCAAGTGAAGGTTGTTTTCTCTTGATCAGATGGGTGGATGGGGATTTGATGAAAACCAGAATACCCATCCAGATAACAAAAATAGGAGTGCTTAGCAAGCCTCTCAAGCATCTGATCAATGAAAGGGAGAGGGAAATGATCTTTCTTAGTAGCGCTATTTAGTTTTCTGTAATCTATACACATGTGCCACCCAGAAACTACCCTAGTAGAAATCAATTCCTGTTTATCATTTTGCACGACAGTCATCCCTCCCTTTTTTGGAACCACATGATCTGGGCTAACCCACTTGCTACTAGCAATGGGATAAATGACGCCCGCATGCAACAACTTCAAAATCTCTTTTTTAACCACTTCTTGCATTTTAGGATTTAGTCTCCTAAGTGGTTCTACTGTTGGCCTAGTCTCATCCTCTATAGTGATCCTATACATGCAAAATGAAGGGCTAATCCCCTTAATGTCATCCATGGTATAACCAATAACTTTCCTATACAACCTAAGATATTTCAGGAGTTTTTCGGTTTCCACAGCAATCAGTTCAGCATTTACAATCACAGGATAGGTAGAGTTTGGGCCAAGGAATTCATACCTTAATGAAGCCGGTAAAGGCTTCAATTCTAATTTGTTACCCACCACTTCATCTTGCATGACCTCAGTATCATGCTTTGGTTGGGCTTCTTCTTCGGAGCTACTTGATGTACCTGCAGGCTCAATCAAAAATACAGATTCAAGTGGTTCATCAGGAAGGGTTTCTTCCTTCACCACTTGGTCAATATAATCTATAACACAGCATACATCATCATTAAAAGGTTTTTTTAAAACATTCTGCAAGTTAAAATCAACCTTTTGGTCTCCCACAGTCAGAGACAACCTCCCATTCTTGACATCTATAACCACGCCCGCGGTTACCAAAAATGGCCTGCCTAAGATAATGGGGATCATCGAATCCTCATCCATTTCAAGAACCACAAAATCGGCAGGTATAAAAAATTTTCCTACTTTGATTGGAACATCTTCTAAAATGCCAACAGGGTACTTAACAGACCTATCAGCAAGTTGCAAAGACATCCTAGTAGGTTTTAGCTCTCCTAGTCCCAATTTCTCTGAAATAGATAATGGCATAAGACTAACACTAGCCCCTAGGTCACATAGTGCTCTATCAATAGCCACATTACCAATCACACAAGGAATAGAAAAACTACCTGGATCCTGAAGCTTGGGTGGTAGCTTCTTCTGGATCAGTGCGCTGCACTCTTCAGTAAGTGCAATGGTGCCATCGTCCTCTAGTTTCCGCTTATTTGACAAGATGTCCTTCAAGAACTTCGCATAGGTTGGCATTTGCTGCAAGGCATCTGTGAAGGGGACATTTATATACAGTTTTTTAAGGACCTCAAGGAACTTACCAAATTGTCTATCTAACTTGGCCTTGGCCAAGCGTTGAGGAAACGACACTGGAGGTTTGTAAGGCTTCACCTCCTCCTTCTTTTCAGTTTGTTTCTCTTCCTCCACCATAGGATGAGAGTGAGGTTCATCCGCTTTCTTTTCTTGGTTAGCCTCCTCCTCTTCCTTGTTTACCAGACCTTCATATTTTGTACCACTCCTAAGAGTGATAGCCATTGTATGGTTCGATGGTCCTGCTTCGGGCTTTCCAGGGAATGTTCCTGGCGCTCTTTGAGAGGATGATGCCTGTTGAGCAATCTGGGTCTCCAGCATCTTGTTGTGGGTGGCCAAGTTGTCCACCTTTGAGGCTAAGTTTTTGATGGCGTCAGAGAAATCATCATTCTGCTTTAATTGGGTAGCTACAAAGGTTTCCATCAAGGATTCCAATTTGGATTTCTGTGGAGTGTAAGGTCCTTGTGGTCTGTAGCTACCTTGCTGATTTTGAAACTGGGGTGGCCTGCTTTGGAAACCCGGTGGTCCAAGTGGTCTGAAATTATTTCCATAGTTCCCACCATAGTTTCCAATTGCATCCACCTGATGCATTTCTGGCTCGGCATGCTGGTTCACTCCAAGCTGGCATCCTGAAATATTATGCCCTGAAACACCACATAACTCACAAACAGCTTTAGTAGCACCTGCTCCTACTTTATCGAACTTATCAATCTTAACGGATAAAGCTTCTACCTTAGCAGTTAATAAAGAAAGAGCATCAACAGTGTACTTACCTGGAGTTTTCGTTGGCATATTCCGTTCTGATGACCACTGATAGGTATTTTGGGCAACCTCCTCAATGAGGTTATAACCTTCCTCCATGTTTTTACCCATAAAGGCACCGCCAGCTGCGGCGTCCAAGGTCACTTTCTGGTTCGGAGACAACCCATTGTAAAAAATGTGAACGGTCAACCAACGTTCAATGCCGTGATGTGGGCATTCCCGGAGCATTTCCTTGTACCTTTCCCAGGCTTCGTACAAGATCTCGTCTTCCTTCTGGCTGAAGGTGATAATCAGCTTCCTCAACTGGCCAGTCTTGCTCCTGGGGTATTATTTGTTGAGGAAGGTGAGGGACAGCTCCTCCCAAGTGGTGATTGGCGCTTCTGGAAGAGCGTACAACCAAGCTCTAGCCTTATCCCTTAATGAGAATGGGAAAAGCCTAAGCCTGATTGCGTCGCTTGAGACCCCATTCACCTTGAGCGTGTCATAATACTCAAGGAATATCTGCAAGTGTAAGTTGGGATCCTCAGATGGTAATCCACCAAATTGATTCTGTTGAACCATCGAGAGCAAGGATGGCTTCAACTCAAAATTATTTGCCTCAATGTTGGGTCTTGTGATGCTAGACCTCCTACCCATTGCATTGGGCGCTGCAAAATCACGAAGCGCTCTGTTGTCCTGGTTTGCCATGTGTTTGTCGGTAGCTGAACTTGAAGCTTGGTGCTTTTCTTGTTCAAGATGCTTCCGAAGTGCTCTGATCTTACGGAGGGTCCTTTCAATCTTTGGATCGAAAATGTGCTCAAGGCTATGACTCCTTCGCATATATAAACCTGCAAAACCCTCTAACAACAAATACCAAAACGTAATTCTGCAGAAAAAATAAGAACTAAAGAAAAACAGAAAAAATTATTGCAGCAAAATAAAAATCTAGTCTAATCAAAACACCGTTTAACCAATATTGGGGGACAATCCCCGGCAACGGCGCCGAAAACTTGATAGGCCCGCAAGTGCACGAGGTATCGCGTAATAAAAAGTTATCGTCCCACAGAGATTGTGCCCAAGTACAAGTTTTCACAGTGGTTCAATTATCTAGAAGATTGTGAAATTAGGATTGTAATGTAGAAGATTAAGAAAAGCAAAAGTTAAGAAGAAATGCTATCTGAAAGAACTAAATGAATTCTGAAATTGAAATAGAACAAATGATGGTGAAGCTCTTGGGATTTGGTATATGATTATGCTATGTATTTATTTTCCTAAAACCTTCCTATTTATTAATTCACGCTCTAAGGTTGGATTTCCGAATTTAATTAAGCCCTCTTCTCAGAGTAACATTAATGTGCCCAAATAATAAAGAACCGCGTTTGATTTATTATGTGAACTTGTTAAGAACGGTGAAATCCTATTAAATCTCGAATTGTCATACCCACTTTCGTGACCTATGATTCTAAGTTCAATTTCATGCGTTCAAACAAATAATTAACCTTTCAATTCTCTTAGAGTTTAATTTCAATTGATCCTATCTCTAGGTATTCAAAAGCATTACGCGTTCATGGAAATTGAATAGAAGCAATGAATTAACAAACAGAAAAATCCAAAAGAGGTTCAATACATAAGCATTGTCACACCCTAATCCCAAGATAACGTTTAGCTACACATGCTTAATTCACTACAGCCCATTGATGGAATCAAATTCAGAAATTACAGAGAAAAAGAAAACCTAAGAAGAAAGCAAAGAACACAAAGCAAAAGCTCTCACTTGTGCTTATGAATCTTTCTGAAATCTGCCCAAGGAAGTTCTTCAACGCCTATGGTCTTGATTTCTTCAATAATCCCCAGTGAAAACTCTCTTTTTTTCTCTCCAAAAACGTCCCAAAAATGTTTGCGTCCTTTGCCCCTTAAAAACTGTCCCAAAAAACCTTAGAAACTGCTCCCTAAAATAAGGAAACTGCTGTGCGTGCAAAAACCCACTGGCAGTGGGAAAAACCCACGGCCAGTGGATCGTACTGGAGGTCCAATTTTTACATTTTTGAGCATTCAAATAGAGGAACCCACGGCCAGTGGGAAAAACCCACGGCCAGTGGGTTTTTCTGGACCCCAAGATATGCATTTTCTCTACATGGCAGTAAGATCCACTGGCAGTGGGAAAAACCCACGGCCAGTGGGTTTCTCTGGACCCCAATTTGTGCAAGTTTTTGTTATAGGGCAGCAGGATCCACTGGCAGTGGGAAAAACCCACTGCCAGTGGGTTTCTCTGGACTTCACTTTGCTGCTTTTTCATAGCTTGAAACTCTTCCATTTATCCAATGCTTCCTTGAATGCTTCGCGTTTGGAATGTATGTACCTGTAAACAAGCTATTCCTGTAAAAACTTGAAACACCCGAGTAACAAATGCGGAATGAAAGAAAAAATACTTGGAATTAGGGACAAGATAACACAAATGACCTAGAAAAACTAAATAAAAAGGCCACTAAAATCATGCAAACAAAACACCTATCACAATGCCATGATCTTGAAGTCCTATAAATAGGAGAAGGAATTTCACTTGCAAAATATCCCAAAGCATTGAAGCAGTTCTATTGCTTTCTTCCTCCTCCTTGCTCTCTGCTCATTTTATTTGCTCTCTCTTTATTCATTAATTGGCATATTTCTTTGACAAATTATTTTGAGAGTGATTCTGTGAGCAAAATTATTTGAGTGCTATAATTTGCATACCCTCTCTTTGAGAGTTATTATTTGGTGAAAGCTTTAATTTGTATATCCACTCTATTGGAGAGTTACTCTTGTATTCTAAACACCAAAATTTCTAGAGTTTGTGGGTTGGGTTTCAACCTTGTAAATTTGAGAGATTGAGAGATTGGGTGGGTTGCCCTTGTACTTGTGAGAATTGGGTTCTTGAGTGTGGGACACTAGAAAGCCGCGATTGCTCAAAGTTGTATCTCTAATCTCCAATAGTGGAAATCCTCTAAGTGGGTTGCTTAGATGCGAGACGTACACCGGTGTGGTGGAACTCGTATATATCAGTTTGCAAATCTCTCTTCCCTAAACTTATTTAATTCATGCACTTAATTTGATTTCTTAATTTATTGTGTTCATAACTTAATTACTTCATTATTGCTAATCAATTTGGTTGTTAAAATCAAGTGAATATTCTATTAAGTTATAAATTATTTAGATTAACTTTGTTGAAATTATTTTAAGTAATATTCTTGAATTAATTTGAAATCTTTCTAAGTACCAAAAACAGTGTTGTGATTAATTTGATATTATTACTTGAATATTATTTTATCTCTTAAAGTGAATTTATTGCCATTTACTTAGTGCTTGTTAATTTGCCTTGAGTATAAATTGTTATTATTTATGATTAAATTTATTATCTTCAACAATTATATTTATCAAAGAATTAATTTCAAAAGCATTCCAAGTAAAAGTTTTAATACTCAATTCACCCCCCTCTTGAGTAATTGAGGCCACTTGGTTAACAATACTTTGTGCTAACCATTACTTTGAATTTCCAAGTCTCTCTTTTGTAGCTTGTTGGAGCATCTTGGTGGACTTGAAGAGCCTTGGAAGACTTGTGTATTGGAAAGCAAAGTTTGTAATCAATTAGGACTTGTTTCTTTTGCATTGTATTTTCTTTTCCCTTGTATTTTGGGACTTTAAATTTGATTCTTTGTGTAGTCCTTGTATTTGGACTTTAGAGACATTCGACATTGGACTTTAAACTTTCTTTTACTTAGTTGATTAGGAGTAATTACGCGTAGGACTTAGTTTACATTTTTGCACTATTCGATTAGTTTGCTTTAATTGCTTTCTAGCTAGCATAAGTGCGCTCTTGCATGCTAGGTTTAGTTTAAATTCTTGCACCTCGACTAGTCTTATTTAAAAGCTTTCTTCTATTTTCTTCTTTGTGGGAGATTCAAATCAAGTTAGTGAAACGACTAGTATCTCATCACTAGCATACTTGCATTATGACATGTCTTCATCTAGTGAGAGAGTTGGAGAGCAAACCCACACATGCGTAAAATCTTAGAGCAACTTAATGATATGGCTACTAGGCTAGATAACATAGAACATGGGGAGGGTAGAGATAGAACTACTAGGCATTATAGACATAGAAATAGACACCATGCGGATAGACAATATGATGACACTAGTAAGGTTGAACATAGGCACCATAGCAGACATAATATAAACCATGAGAAGGGTGGCTTGAGAGAGGTCAAGCTAGAGGTCCCACCCTTCCCTGGAAAAAGTGATGTAGAAGCCTATCTTGATTGGGAGATGAGAGTTGAGCAACTCCTTACCTCCCATGAAACTAAGAATAAGAAAAAAGTTAGGATTGCCACCCTTAGTTTTCAAAATTATGCATTAGTATAGTGGACCCAAATCCTAAAAGAAAGAAAAAGAGACCATCTCCTACCCATTGATGAATCACTAGTGGAAAAAATGGATATAATCACGGTTAAAAAAGGCCTTTATTCACAGTTAAAGAACCGTGGTTGTTGCAGCCGTGGTAGTAGATAATGGTCTTTAACCACGGTTAACAACTGTGGTAATAAATCACATCTAACCACGGTTAAGAACAACTGTGAATATAACTTACTATTTATATTCACGGTTATCGAGCATAACCGTGAATATAAGAACTGAAAGGTGTCAGTTACATCCACTTATATTCACGGTTATGATGGACAACCGTGGATATAGATACATTTTATCCACGGTTGTCCATCACAACCGTGAATATAAGTATGGAATGGTTTCAGTTACAAACTACTTATATTCACGGTTGTGATGGACAACCGTGGATAAAATGTATCTATATCCACGGTTATGGTAGTAACCGTGGATAAATATAGTCTATATTCACGGTTGTTGCCATAACCGTGAATAAATACTGAGTTTTTTTTTTAATATGGATTCTGTTTTATCGTTTCCCAACCCTGCATTCAGACAAACCAGTACAGTATACAGTATGCCACAGCAACACTATGTCAAAAGAATGGTATGTATATATATAACAATTTATTTTCTATATCAATTCATAACAACCTAAAAAATGAAAGTATATACAATTAAGTTGAATGTAATCTAATAAAAGTAAACCCTAAATCCTACTAGATACATATATAAAAGAATAAAGATCCTATATCTAGCTTTGCCTAAGTTCAATGAAGTGTGAGGCCCATTGCCTTCTAACATCATCTACAAGTTCCTTTGGGAAAAATGACCGGTCATTAAAGTACTGCAAACAATGCACAAAACAATTAGAACAAAAGCTTTATTTATTACATGAAATTGATCAAATTGGAGAAAAGTAGTCCAAATGATGAGACTTACCTCTGTCCATCCATCTACTAAATGATGTTGGACAATGGTCAGCATAGTGTGCATGACGAAATAGCCACACTCAAAGGTACCCTTCTGCCTGTAAGACTACAATGGACATATAGTATAGAATAAGTGAATTCGGAACTTAAAAAATATGTACTGAAGATTTGAATGAATACGATTGACTTACTTTTGGGTACACCCATACAACTGTTTTTCCTTTGGGCTTGTTTCCAATCAGTAGATTGTATCCAACCACCGCCCTGCGTCAAACAAAACACAAGATAAGTTAGAATTGTATAGTTCTAAAAATGATGTAATCGAATTTGTGGTTATTTTTTAGGGATGAACTTACCGGTCTACTATATCTTTCAGGTCTTGTGGAGCTGTCCAATGCAAACTATCAAAGTACAGAGCAAGATAGTCCTTCGGACAGATCACCAGAAGCGTCCAGTGAGCCCTGCAGTTACGAGTGATAAGTGAGACTTCAAAATGCAAAATATCATGACAATAATTATGGAATAGAATATTACCCTTTATGATAGGGCCCATGTATATAGACTTCCCAGACTCAAACATCCAATTCTGGATGTATGTCTGGGTGTTCTACGAGGTGTTTCCTTGCCTCTGTATGAGAGAGGGCTCTAAGAAACCGTAAGTTCCTTGGAAACCCAAGTCCACACAGAGTTTTGCCAGAAACCTAAACAAGTTAAGACATGGTTAGCGACAAATAACTTGTATAATGAAAAAATTGGACAAAACAAGGATATACTTACAGCTCCCACAACTGAAAGATGGAGCCGTTCAGCATTGACGTCCCCGTAATAATGTCACAAATGTCAGAATTTGTAACGTAAACTGGAAAATCACTGGGACGGCTGAACACTAGTGGCTGCCATGGGACCTGAACAGTGTCGTCTGCTTGCTCATACCCGATGCGCCATAGCATCCGGATGGGATCCTTGGCCGGGTCTGGCTTCTTCAATGTCTGTTCCTGTTGAACAATTGACAACCATCACATTTTGTACCATAATTGACAAGGAAATAAAGCTAGTTAGTGTTTAGGGTTTTTACCTGTCCAGGGGCAATCACCAGAAGTCTGTTGGGCCACATCAGAAAGTGGCCCACCGCCTGACCGACGGTCTTCACCTCCTGAGTTGCCACTGGCACAGCAGCATCCTCCTCGAGGACGAGCACAACCGAGACCCTGGACATACCATCAGGTAATGTCTGATGGTGAACCACAGGGCCTAAGTTGTACACCATACCAGTGGCAACTGGCTCCTCCGACCCGTCAATGAACACGGAATTATTGTAACACGGAAGACCAATTCCTACCTACCGTAAGTAGGATAAGTACATACTTCTCCTAATACAAACTTTCTATAATTTTTTTATGTATGTATGGGTATATGCTATATGTGATAGAAAACTCTTATAACAAATTCCATGTTTCCTCAATTTAATTTCTTAAAACACCAGCTATGATGTATATCTAAGTAATTTCCCTTTAAAATATTTTTTCTTAAAATGATTCTAATTTTGTAGATATTGCAACCTCAAAAATAGTATGATCATTATAGCTACTGTTTTTATTTCAGTACTTTTTTTTTGGTAATTGATTTCAATACATATTTCTTTCTGAAGGATATCAATTCTTTCATTTTTTTGGTGCACAAACAATAAAATTCTCGTCACCCATTTTAGCAGAGACAGAGACAGAGTTCAGAGGCAATGTAAAAATAGCAACAATGTCAAAATAGCAACAATGAAAAAGATATCAATTCTCGTCAGCCATTTCTCGTCTCCACAACAATGAAAATGTCACAGGCAATGTCAAAATAGCAGAGACAGAGTTCAGCTTCAACAATAAACACACAAACAGAGAGAACGAAGCAAACCCATTACGATTATACAGCATAACAACGAAGCAGAGGTTAAAAAGTGAACGAAAGAAGAAGGGCAATGAAGCACTTACCTGACAATGCTGAACGAAGAAGAAGAAGGGCACGCGAAAGAAGAAGGAAGTGAACCCAGAAGCCTACGACCAACAAAGAGCAGGATGAGGAAGAAGACGATAACCAGCGAAAGTAAGGAGAAACTGAAAAAAGAGTGAAAGGCGCGGCTTTTGAAATTTCAGAAAGGATATATATTCATGGTTCCCCCTCACAACCGTGAATATATTAAACATATATTAATGGTTTAACAAACAACCGTGGATAAATGTTAACTATATATCCACGGTTGGTATCGTAACCGTGGATAAATATTAAATCTATATTCACAGTTATAGAAACAACCGTGGACATAGAGTACCCAGTGATTAAACCCTAAAACCTGAACTATATATCCACGGTTGGAAATACAACCGTGAATATTGACATCTATATATATCCACGGTTCACATCATAACCGTGAACGTACCCATCAATATATATTCACGGTTGTGATCACAACCGTCGATATATATTTCAGGTACTATATATCCACGGTTGACTCCTCAACCGTGAATATATATTGATGGGTACGTTCACGGTTATGATGTTAACCGTGGATATATAGTTTTCTCTGATTAAAACATTCACCTTATAATTTCAAAAATGCCACCGCGCATGTTTTTATCACTAATCCTCTTCTACTCGTAAATAATATCCCGTTGTTATATCCATTTTTTCCACTAGTGAATGGGAGGATTTGAAAGCCTTACTTAGGAAGAGGTATGTCCCCTCCTACTATAGGGGTGAAATATTGGCCAAGCTCAATAGACTCACCCAAGGGTCCTAGAATGTGGAGGATTACTATAAGGCTTTAGAGATGGCTATGATTAGGGCCAATGTTGAGGAGGATGAAGAAATCCTCATGCATAGGTTTTTACATGGCCTTAATCATAATATTAGGAAAAGAGTGGAACTTCTACCTTATGTGGATATTGAGGAGCTTCTCCATCAATGCACAAGAGTAGAAGCTCAACTCATGGACGGAGCTTCCTACTACAATAGAGAATCCAAGCCTTTTATGTCTAGGTGGAAGGGTAAAGAAGACTTCATCCCTAAAGAGGGTAGTTTGGGTAAGAAGGGTAAGGAGCATGAAGTGGGCACTTCAACTTTTAAACTCAAAAATGAGGTTCATAGGGATCATACCCCTACAAGACTATCTAGGAACAACCCTTCTAGGAACAACAACTCTTCATCCCAACCCAACTTTTCAAGAATAAGTTTAATCAAGTGTTTTAAATGCTTAGGAAGGGGTCATATTTCCTCTCAATGTCCAACCAAAAAACTTATGATTTTAAAAGGCATTGATCACTATTCAAGCTATGAGGAAGCATCCTCTTCACACTTAAGTGATAGCTCCAATAGTGATTCCTATGAGAGTGAACATGTTCTAGGAGATGACGGTGAGCTTTTTATGATTAGAAGACTTCTAGGTAGTCATATAAGGGATGATAACACTATAAAACGAGAGAACATCTTTTATACAAGATGTTACATTTATGAAAAACTTTGTTCTCTCATTGTGGATAATGGTAGTTGTGCTAATGTGGCTAGTCAAAGGCTAGTTCACAAACTTGGTTGTCCTCTAATAGATCACCTAAAACCTTACAAACTTCAATGGCTTAATGAAAAGGGTGAAATGTTAGTAAACGAGCAAGTTCTTCTCTCTCTTGCCATAGGCACCTACCATGATCAAATATGGTGTGATGTGGTTCCTATGAAAGCCACTCATATGCTCTTAGGTTGCCCTTGGCAATATGATAAGAAAGTCACCCATGAGGGGTTTACTAACACCTTCACCTTTGTACATAACAATAAAACGTTTGTCTTACATCCCTTGTCTCCTAAACAAGTTTTGGAAGACCAACTTCAAATGAAGTTGAAGACGGATAGGGAGGTTGGCCCTTCTACCTCCCCTCCTAAACCTCAAAAATAAAAAACAAAAAAAACAAGTCACTCAACAAGATAAGGGTAAAGGTATCCTCACTTATGAAGATCCCAAGAGACACTCCTCTTTCTTTGCCTCTAAGCATGATGTGAAGCAAGCCTTGCTTCTTCACAAACCTATCTACATGCTTTACCCTACACATTCTTCCGCTAGCTCTCCTAGCCCTTATAGTAGCTCTAACCCTTGCACTTCCCTATCCTTAGTGGGCTCTTCTTCTCCTAGGCCCAAGGGATTGCAAAATCTTCTTCTAGAATTTAAGGATGTCTTCCCTAAAGACCTTCCTCAAGGGCTCCCACCTCTTAAGGTATAGAACACCAAATAGATCTTATCTTTGGGGCTAGCTTTCCTAATAGACCTGTATATAGGTGTAACCCTAAGGAGAGTCTAGAAATAGAGAAACAAATTGGAGATATACTTTCCAAAGGTTAGATTAGGGAGAGTCTTAGTCCATGTGCTGTGCCAATTCTTTTAGTTCCAAAAAAAGATGGTTCTTGGAGGTTATTCACTGATTGTAGAGTAATCAACAACATCACCATCAAGTATAGGCACCCTATACCTAGACTTGATGATATGTTGGATTAACTTTGTGGCTCTACCATATTATCTAAAATTGACCTTAAAAGTGGCTATCACCAAATACGAATCAAGGAAGGTGATGAGTGGAAAGCTGCTTTTAAGACCAAGCTTGGTTTATATGAGTGGTTGGTTATGCCTTTTGGTTTGACCAATGCATCTAGTACCTTCATGCGCCTCATGAATCATGTTTTGAGGGACTTCATTGGCCACTTTGTTGTTGTCTACTTTGATGACATCCTTATTTATTCAAAGTCTATGGACTCTCACCATACCCACCTTAGACATGTTTTACTTGCCTTAAGAGCAAACAAACTTTTTGCTAACCTTGAAAAATGCTCTTTTGGTTTGGATCACATCGTCATTTTAGGATTTGTAGTTAGCTCCAAAGGGGTCCAAGTTGACCAAGACAAAGTCAAAGCAATTAGTGCTTGGCCAACCCCTAAAAACATACATGATATTAGAAGCTTCCATGGCTTAGCTAGCTTCTATAGAAGGTTTGTGAGAGACTTTTCTACTTTGGCATCTCCCCTAAATGATTTACTTAGAAAGAATGTTCTTTTTCTTTGGGGGCTAAAGCAAGAAAAGGCCTTTCAAGACCTCAAGCATAGACTCACACATGCTCCCATTCTTGCTCTACCAAATTTTTCAAAAACATTTAAGCTAGAATGTGATGCTTCTAATATTGGAATAGGTGCGATTTTGCTTCAAGAGGGGCACCCTATAGCTTTCTTTAGTGAAAAGCTTAATGGGGCATACCTTAATTATCCCACCTATGACAAAGAGTTCTTTGCTTTGATTAGGGCCTTACAAACTTGGGAACACTACTTAATTCCTAAAGAGTTTGTCATTCATAGTGACCATGAGTCACTCAAGTATATCAAAGGCCAACATAAGTTAAATAAAAGGCATGCCAAATGGGTTGAATATTTGGAACAATTCCCTTATGTTATCAAGCATCATAGTGGTAAAGCTAATTTTGTAGCTGATGCCTTATCTAGAAAGCACACCCTCTTTTCTTCTTTGGGTGCCACTCTTTATGGTCTTGATGAAATAAAAGAATTGTATCCAAATGACCTTGACTTTGCTAATTCCTACCACACTTGTGGTTCCTTACTCGCATCTAGTGGATTCCATAAATTAGATGGCTTTCTCTTTAAATCCAATAAGCTATGCATTCCTAGGGGATCTATTAGAGACCTTTTACTTCATGAGAGCCATGAGGGAGGGCTCATGGGGCACTTTGGGAGGGATAAGACTTTAGCCACCCTTAGTGAACATTTCTATTGGCCCCATATAAAGCGTGACATGCAAAGACTTTGCTCTAGGTACTTTGCATGTAAAAAGGCCAAATCTAGGGTGTCTCCATATGGCCTTTACACTCCCTTACCTATTCCTACTTCCCCTTAGGTAGATATTAGCATGGACTTTGTCCTTGGGTTACCTCGGACCCAAAGAGGAATGGACTCTATCTTTGTGGTAGTTGATAGATTTAGTAAGATGACTCACTTCATCCCTTGCCATAAGGTTGATGATGCAAGCCATATTGCTAAACTATTCTTTAAAGAGATAGTTCGCTTACATGGGATCCCTAGAACTATAGTTAGTGATAGGGATACCAAGTTCCTTAGCCATTTTTGGAGGACCCTTTGGGCCAGGCTAGGAACTAAACTTCTCTTTTCTACCACATGCCATCCACAAACAGATGGCCAAACTGAGGTTGTTAACAAGACTCTTTCTACTCTTTTACGAGTCCTTGTTAAAAAGAATGTTAAGTCTTGGGATGAGTGTCTACCACATGTAGAGTTTTTTTATAATAGGGTAGTTCACTCCACCATCAAGCATAGTCCTTTTGAGATTATGTATGGTTTTAATCCCCTCACTCCTTTAGATCTTTTGCCTCTAGAGGTTTCAGATGACATCCTTCATATGGATGATGAGGCAAAAACATCTTTTATATGAAAACTTCATGAGGAGGTTAAACAACATATACAAAAGAAAAATAATCACTATGCTAGATGTGTGAATAAAAAGAAAAAAGAGGTTATCTTAGATGTTAGGGTTTTGGTTTGGCTTCACCTAAGGAAGGAACGCTTTCCTAACCTTAGGAAGTCCAAACTTAACCCTAGAGGTGATGGTCCTTTTCAAGTGATTAGGCGAATTAATAATAATGCTTATGTACATGACCTCCCTGGTGAGTATGGGGTCAATGCTATATTTAATATCTCTAATCTTACCCCTTGTATTGTAGATGAGCTGGATGAGGTTGCCTTAGATTTAAGGACAAATCCTTTTCAAGAGGGGGAGGATGACATGGCCATCACCCAGGAAGAAGCCATGGGCCCTACACAGTCTTTGGAGGTTGCCTTGGATACTTTCAAGGGCCCTATGACTAGGTCAAGGGCCAAGAGAGCCAAGGAAGGTCTCCAAAAGTATTTAGCTTCTTCCATACATTCTTTGAGTGGGCCCAAGCCCAAGGAGGAGCTATTAAAGACCCTTACTCTTTTCTCTTGCACTATAGAAGGGTAATGGTCCTGGTATGGAAGTTTGGGCCTCCTTTAGGCCTCTTTATTGGGCCTCATATATCTTGTACATATTTTTCATTCCTTTGTATTCTAGGTATATTAGGACTATATTTTAGGAATTAATTTAGGCTTTGCATAGCCATTAAGCTTGGGCCATTTTTGGGCCTTGTACCTTGTTCTATTTTGATTTTGGGCTTGTATTGGGCCAAGTAGAGTAGGTTTTAGGATTGGGCCTTAGGAGCTAATCCAAGGCCCATGATTAGGAAGCTTTGGCCGAAATTCTCATAGAGCTATATAAGCTCATCCCCTTTGTATTTCCATCATAACTTGAATGATAAGAAATCTTAGAGTGAGAAAGTCTCCTTTCTCTCTAGAAAGTAGAAGCTCTAGGCTCCTTTCTCTAGTCTTATCCTTTGGCCTTCTCCCAAAGGTGGTGACTCTCAACACTTTATCTCTCTAGGCCCTTAGAGAGTGGCAGAATCACAAGCCTCTCATTTCCTCTCCATTTCCTCTATTTCTAGACTTATCTCTCCTTAGATCTAGGTTCTCTTCCTCTTAAACTTCTCCTATACTCTAGCTTCCATTGCAAGACTCCACTATCTTCCTTCACAAGGCCTAAAAATCGTGAGCTTCCTCTCTTAATCTTGAAGGAGATTTGGATCTAAGAGATTCAAGAAGAGAAGATCCTTCAACAACAAGCTAGGAATTGAAGAAATTCCTAAAAGAGCTAGTGATGTTGAGTTAGTGACCAAATAACGCTATCGCAAATAAGGAATCCTTTAGCGATGACAGCGCTGTCGCTACCAAACAACATATTAGTGACCAAAGACGCTGTCACTAAGTAACAACCTATTAGCGACCATAGACACCGTCGCTACATAAACAAATTAGTGACGATAGTAGCCGTCACTAGGTGACAATATATTAGCGACCATGGACTTCGTTGTTACATAAGAACATATTGGCGACGATTACAACCGTCACTATGTGAGAATTTGTTAGCGCCATAGACTTCGTCACTTATAAGCGGCGGCTATTGCCATCGCTAAGTGACAACCTATTAGCGACCAAAGTCTCCGTTGCTACATGAGAACATATTAGCGGCCATCCTGTTCCATCGCCAATATCTGGATGGGCCTTTTCTTGAAAGATTATTATATTTTTTGAATAAATTATTTTTTAATTATATTGGTTAAATATTAAATATTTTCATATTAAATTATATTTCTAGTTATTATTGTAATTTAGGGTTTTCATTTGTTGAATTTTCAGTAATACATTAGTAATATTAAATTGGCAAATTCATATGAAAAAGAAAATGACATAAATAGATATTGAGAAATACCAAACATGAGATAAAGTGTAAACAAAATTTATCTAAAATTCCATACAATCATATAATAAAAATAAATGTCAACATATGGTAGCATGATAGCGATGGAGGGGGATCCTGTGGTGGTTATGGGGGCGACTAGGAAGTAGAGAGGGAGAAGATAAGGCCAAGTGCTATCATCATCTGGTTGATTATCTGCTATTGCGCCACCAGCTGTCGACGAGTCTTGAGGTCTTCCTCAGTTCGTTGTCGGTCTTGGTAGCTTGCTCCAAAAGCTGCCTTTGTAGGCGCTCCTCTGCTAGCTCAATATTCAAGTTCTGAATAACCTGAACAATATCCGCTGGAAGCCCAGAGGAAGAGCAAGGGGAATAGGAAGAGGTCTTCCCCTTCTCGTGAAGTTATTTGTTGATCCTTCCCAAGCAAAACACCTTTCCATTCTTGTTTACACCGCTAACAGCCTTATATAGATGACGTTATTATTAGTAGAAGAAAGGGTGGGAGGTGCCTCCCTATCAGGTGTTTGGGCCAGCAACTCAACCTCCTTTTGGGCCTTCATGGCAAGATACATTTTCTGCAAATGTAAAATAATGATACAGTAATCTGATTTGTAAGTTTAAGCATTTATAAGTTTAAATAAATTACCACCATGTCCGTGGTCTATTGGTTAACCCATGCACCAACTTTCTTCTTCTTGGTCATTTGCATGACCTCACATAATGCAGGCTAGCGGTGCTCCTTCAACTCCTATAATTCACAATGTATTGAAACTATTAGTGGAAAACATGTTTAGTCAATCATAAAAAAATGTTTAACAAAATATACTTATAAATCTTTTTTTATGTTCAATGACTAAAATGCTACCCTTAGTGTAGATAGATGCACTAACATCAGCTGCTTTGTTTGCCTTGTTCCTAGCACTGGCTTGCTAGAACAAAGCACCTCTCAACTTCTGCACTATCCCATCCTGGTGTGCCTTGAGGATCTAACGAGGGTACTCACCCTTATCCCTTAGTTTCAAAAAGGTACTTTTAATGATTTTAGAGGTCTTTGTGGCAAAGACCTTCCTAATCTCATCAATCATACCCTCTGTCCACTGAGAGTCACGCTGTAACATGAAATAAGATTTCAAAATAAAACACAGATGTATGAATGTATTAAACTCACAACAAAAGAAAGTATTAAACTTACCGAGAATGTCTCAAACTATCTATCTTGGACAATCTTACTAGCATATGTAAGGAACATCCACTGGGCCTTAAAAAACCTTACGAGCCTACCAAAACTTTGGCAGAGTCTCCCCTGTAAATCTAACATTTCCAAATTTGTACTATTACCCTGTTACATGCAGAAAACTTCCCAATATAGTTTAATATATACAAGTACTAAAAAACAAGTACGAAATTTATACACTATATGAATTACACTATAGTTTAACATACAACAATTAAATTTATACACTATAGTTTAACATACAACAATTAAATTTATACACTATATGAATTACAAGTACGAAATAACTAATAAACTACCAACTAACAAACTTAAAACAAACTATATAGTATTACATACTCGTCTCCTCTTGGCAGTGGGACCAGAATGGGTAGGGGGATGTAGAAGTAGGGCTTGTCTCGAGTCTTGGGTCCTCCAAATATGGTGATGAAGGAGTTTGCTGTGGTGTAGGAGTCTGCTGTGGTGTGGGAGTCTGCTGTAGGGTGGTAGTCTGATGTGGTGTGGAAGTCTATTGTGATGTGGGTATTCGTTGTGGTGTGCCAAGATAGGTTGTGGGAGTCTGGGAACCACCACCCTGAGTGAAATGTAGTCTATGTCCTATCATCTATGGATGAAACCATGAAAACAAAGGTTAGTAGAAAACTATAAATATATATATATGTATACTTATTTAATAAGAATGACTAATTACGACAACCGTCCATGTTAAATTGATAAAGTCATACCCTGTCTATTTCAGTTTAGAGTTCTCTCCCTCAGTTTTAGTGTCATTATGATTATCTATTTCAATAGTGTCTTCAGCCCCCAAATTGGCCCTAAACTGTTTTGATTGGAAGACAACCTCTTTGTCAATGTGTTCACCTCTTGTAGTGGCAAGTGTCTCATCCAATATCACTGGATCAATATTGAACACCAAATGATTGCCATTAAGCTCGTTCAGAGCGAGTTGATAAGCATCCTCAACCTCATCGGAGACATTATCAGTGATGTTCGGTAGCGACTAGTTCAGCGATGGTCTTTATTTAGCGACAGTGTTGGCGATGGAAAGTTGTCAAACTTAGCGACGATTTTCTGGTCGGTTGTTGAATTCATAGCAAATTTCCTTTCAAAGGTCACTTTCCTAAAAGTGGTCACTAATGCGGTCATTAAATAGCGACGACTTTTTTCGGTTGTTGATTTTTGGTAGCTGTCAGGGATTTTTTTAATAATGATTGACAAATCAGGCACTAAATGGTGTCCACCACAAAGCGGATGCTACTTAGCATTTGTTATGAAGTAAATGCAACATTAATATTGAGCATTTTATAACACTTGCATCAATGACATATACAAACATTACATTTGTGTCCTTTTTTTTCGTAGAGTTGGTTTTTTGCCTGCTCTAAATAAGCCGCTTCTTGTACTGACATGGGGATAAAAAAATGATGAATGTTATTCCTTTATTTCTCATCGAGTCTTTGTGCATGACTTGATGCCCCTAGGATTTAACTCACCTAAACCTTTTGTAAAAATAAAATAAGTTACAAAAATATTTGAACAACATGTACGTAATACATGATAAAAAAATCCCAATTTGTAAATATGTTCAATATATCACATTAAAATATAATGATTTTTATGAAAGATACATTGTACCTTGGAGTAGTCTTACTCTAGAATATGTTAGAGTTAGTAGCTTGTTGTATACTCTACCCTGCTCTATAAATAAAGTAATCTCTTTGTCAATAGATTCATTAAGTGAACTATAAACTTTTCTTAATAATTCTCTCTCTCTTTCTCTTTACATTTCTTTACTAGGTTAGAGCCTAATATGATACCATGAGCTAATTGATCGACAACAGCTTAATCCTTTCAACAACTATCATCTCCTCCTTCGCCACCTCTTGGTGGTGGCACGTAACTATTGAATACCTATCTTCATGGAAATTTGTCTTCTCATGTTTCTTCTGTATAAATAATTGCTTACACTTTTGCGATTACTAAGAAATTGACGAATCGTAGTTAATTTCCTTATATGGAAATAACATGGTGAACATATAATCAAAGGACATAAGCTTTATACCTTTCTTTAGAACCTGACAATTCTATTTTGATTCCTCATCGATGAAGATCGCCTAATGAATTATGTTAGTCCTGAATACAAACTATGGGAGCAACAAGATCAACTATTGTCGTTGTGGCTCTAATCCTCTATTTCTAGCGATATCCTATTGCAAATGACCAAATTCTTCTCTCCTATGAACTTTGGGATCAAACTCATCAATATTTTCACTTGATTACATATGTGAAAGCTCATTAAGTTTGCACTGAGTTATCGACTACTTCTGTTGAAGATTGATTTATTTCAAAATACCTATTGCGGATCAATCTGATTGTTGTCTCTTTGTTTACTTTCAATGATGCCATATTTAATTCTATTCATCTTGTGTGATTCTGTAAGGTATTCTATGTGATTTTGAGTTAATTATGTTACCTTAATCAACAATAAGTTTGATTCAGTACCAAATTTTGAGGTTGAAGTGCTTTTTCATGGGCATAAAGCACAACTAGATTGATACAATAAGGATTCAATTGATATCTCTGTCAACTTATCTTGGAAAGATTTCGTATAACATCTTACCTAATTATTTAATTCCATCCTAGATTTATTCCTAATTTACTTAAATTCACTAATTTTTTTCGAAAATATTCAATTCAGATACGGATTAGGTCCTCATGAAATTCAAAAATTTCTCGAAATAATGTAACACTCAACATGATAGAAAAAGATAAGGAAATATAAGAATTATGTGATTAGCAGTAGTGTGATCGATTACACATCAAGTGTAATCGATTGCTCGTAACTAAACTGTGTAGAAACTTACATCACTTCTTTGGTAATCAATTACATGAAACCATGTAATTGATTACATATCTCTCTCGTAATTGATTATAATGAATCCTATAATCGATTACCCACAACCAAATTGTGCAAGAATTTACACGTCATCGATTACCTGCAGATAGAACTACATAATTATGTAGAAATTAGGTATCCGGTTAATTTTCGTGCACCCTAACTTACCCGTTTGATCTCCAAATATTATGAAACTTAACTAGCACTATCTATGACTTGTTTTAGGACCTGTCAACATAGTCATGCCTAAAAGTTCCTGAGCCACGGAGTTGTACAACAAAATGTATTTAAGTCATTTTCACTAAATTCTAATACCAAAGTCGTATCAAATCCCATTTAATTAGTGATTTCAATTCACACATAAGTTTTACACATGCCAAGGATACTATTGACTACTAGGGATTCTGAGTCCCACTAGAACTCAAAATTGCCCTTTTAGTTGGTTTAATTAGTTATTTCTCTTGAAATACATATATACCAATTACACTAATTCACAAGCATTATATATCAACATCAATATTTACTTGGCTTAATGCCTCCCATAACAAGATATACACACACACACATACTATAATATCAGAATTATTCAATACAGCTCATCATGGCTTAGTGCCTATATACACATACAACAATAACCTTCCCATGATTACATAGTTTAACAATGCATTGGCTTAGTGTCATTTTTCATTTTATGCATACAGATAAAACAATACTTGCCCATATCAAGTATCATCTACCAACTACCAACACAAATATGCTTAAGTATCAAAGTATAAATACCAAAATAATATACTTATAATTTATTATCATTATAAATAATATATGCCTATTCCCCAGTCCTTGGCATTCCAAGCTCACTTGGTGCTCATCTTCACAGTGTCCGTGATATCTCTATCATTGGTTACTAAAAAAATAATAATGGAAAGGGTGAGCACTAAAATGAATAATTAAAATAGAAACTCAATCATATTGAAAAAGGCATAACATTAGCCTTGCAATACTACATGATTATATATATATACACTACTCATTTCATTGTTATTCTCTAATTTCTCATATTCTAACCACTAATTATAAACATATTTATATCATTACTACACTTTCCACTCAAGATATTCAACACCATACATGTAGTATCTCTCGATTAACTAAGACAATTCTACACAATAGATCATCCTAGTTAACTGAGAGTACTACTTAAAGCTGTAAAATTGAGATTTTTTGTAACAAAAAATTAAGGTGGATCATCACAATCATAACAATACTTTATACACGATTCAACATTGCTTTAATACTATGAATGCAATAGGTCACACAAGCTGCCATAAACATAAATGAATACAAAATTACTAACAAACGGAGACAATCGAACTGTCTTTACGACAACCCACCTAGAAACCTGACCTGACAGCCCATTTTACTACTAATCTTTCTTGCAAAAAGATTCTAACTCAAGCTCTAGGGGGTGAAGTCAGGGTCTTAATCTTCTTCTTCTTCTTCTTCTTCTTTTTCCGGGTGTTCCATTAGTTGTTCGATAGTCTAGATGCCAACTTCCCTGTGGTCCATCCTAGGAGCATCTAAGATTTCTTTATTGATGATTCGCAATCTTCCACTGAACATTAAGTCTCATTCCTTAAGCCTCTTCAAATGTCGACCCACCATACTAAAAGAAAAATAGTAAAGGTGAGATATTAACTCTTACTTATTGGTCACACAACGGGATGTATGTCATTGCTGACGTTGTAACATACCTAATTTTATATAAATGATTAAATATTAGGAATAAATATTAAATAATTACATGTGGATTAATTAATATACCAAAAATGTTGAAAATAATTAAACTAAGGTTTTTGAGGATTATTCATAATTTATTGTGGCCTTATGAGCTAAAAATATACCCGATTAAAATATGGGTGTCAGACCAAGTATCTCCAATTGAGGTACCATTGGTCAGGACTATTAAGAATATTATTTGGAATCTGAAAATATATTTGAGAAAATTTTTAGATAAAGTATTGAGCCCGAACGGAGATCCTGTTTGATTTAAAATGGAGAGGTTAAGTGAGGGGTTAAAACTAAAAACTCAAACTATTTTGCCCCTCTTATTCACGTTGGTTTCCTCTCCCTTGGCAAGTTCACTCTTTTCTCTTCTCCTTTCATCTTCCACTCTTCTTCTACTTCTTCTTGTTCCATTCTCCAAAACCCACAAAGTGGTAGTGTGCCCTTCCTCCTCCATATTTTGTTTTCTCCTAGCTTGGGTGGAGAAGCTTGTGGTGCTTTGAGGCTTCCCTTTTCCCTCTCAATTTTCATGATCCACTTTCCCCTTACTTGGAAACCTATCCTTTTCTTCTCTTGAGGTAAGCTCTTTGTCATTTCTCAAGAGCATAAATCCTAGGTTTTAGAGTTTTAATGTTTGAGTGAGCATTATGTATATGGGTTATTAATGGGAGATATTTATGATGGAAAACCCTTGGGTGTGGTGCATTTAATGTAGGTTTTATGAGAGCCTTGAGGGGTACACGAAAATCGTAGGATAGGTGATGGGAAATATTGAATATTGATGTTGGTTGTTAGGTTTTCAATGAAACCCTAGCTTTGTCAATTGGGGGAAATATGAATTGTAGGTGGATATGCATTTATTTTGATGGGAGATGTTATTTATGATAGGTAATAACCATTAATGATAGTGAATGGTTGATAATGGTTATTGGGAACCATTAATGTAGGAACCCATTATTCGGTATGGCATTGAAGAGGCATAATAATGAATGAAAACACGTAACCCATGGTAGTTGTGGTGGGTTGAATGAAATAAATGAGGTTGAGAATTAAATTGGTATAAAACACCAAGAAGTAAATATGAGTACTTGAATCTTGGTAATTCAAATAAAAATTAATTGTGTAGTATATGATGTAATGTAGGACATGACCCCATCGATGAGGCGGGACCATTAGACCGCGTTGATTTCTATTTCTCTTGAGGTAGGAAAAGGTAACATTCTCTAAATGCTTGATTTCATCTGTTAGTGATGTGTGTATATGACTGTGTTATGTTAATTTGGCTTGGATGAATGATTTGATGATTACTTAGTTGAAATACATTTAGAGTGAATAGTGTTATGTGGCCTATGTTTATGGGATGATGATTATGATGTTGAATTGAGTCATGATTAATGAGAGTTGTTGTGATGGCTTGGAATCATGATTGTATTGATTATATTGTTATTGAATATCCCATGATATGTGAATTAATGATTTGTGATTGCCACTAACTAGTTTATGTATGAAATCCAATGAATGTTGGTGATGGTTAAGAATGATGAGAACCTAGAGTTCCACTAAAGTGTTGAGGATGAATTGTTGATGCTGGAGTGGCATTTAGGATGCATAGTATGAGAATGCATTTGATTTGTATTGCATTGCATTTCATCCCTGGCATATTGTTCGCTGCTTATATGGAATGTAGGGGTTCCAATTGGCAGGCCCAGTGGGAGGGCGACCCAGTGCACGGGTAAATTGTTGTTGTTCCCTAGTGATTCTGGGAATCACGAAGCTGCCCTTAGATTGGTGGCGAGGCACCCTATATGGCAGGCCCTGTGGGCGGGCGGATCTGTGTTGAGCAAGTTACCTCGGTGTCCGACAGGGCACGACTCCCTCAATGTGTGTTTGGGAGAGGCCCGTAGCACTTGTGGCAAGTGAGGCCATGTAAGTAATCTACAAGTCACAGGGTGACTAGTGCAACAAATGAGCGATTTCAGTTTGGTACTAGTAAAATATGATGTTAAGCATGCATGAATTGAGATATAAGTGTACACTTTTACTACTACAGTAAAGGTATAGTAGCACACCTATGCTTGACCCATACTTGATATGGTATTGTTTCCCACAGTCGGATCTGCAACTGTCATTGATTCCTTTATGCATATGCATTAGCCATAAGAGCATTTGCATATAGCTGGAGATATGCCTAGTTGGTAGCCCATGGTGGCAATGGATGATTATTAAATAAAGATTGTGGTACTAACATTGAGTGTATGTTGACCTTTATTGAGAATGCCATGATTTTGATGTGTGAGTTGTGAATATAATGATTTGGATATGTATGATGTTAAAATGGAGTGAGATGATGTGTGAATGAAGCTTATGATGCTTCTTGAGAAATATATGTTATGCACACATGTATATGTTTCATCATAATGTATGATTTTAAATCATTTGGTATATGTAATTCACCTCCTAGTTGCCATTTTAAAGTTTGATATAGATATAATGAAAATCCCACTCTTTTGGAGGGAGAGCAATGATGGAGGTAAATATGGAAAGAAAGTGTGAGCCTTAGCCGTCATCTTTTGTAAATCACTTGATAAGTGTAGACTTTTATTTTGTATATGATAAATGGTTGGTCATGAATATTGATTTGTGGGTCATGTGTAAAAATTAGACCTATGTGTTTTGAATGGCTAATTTTAGTGATGACCCTAACAATGGATTACATTGATTGTAAATTGAACGATTATATGCCATGTTAATGGATGGATGTTGATACCATGAGATTTATGTATATAACAATGCATATGAGTCTTGTGTATGAATGAGAATGTGAGTAGGGTGTTAGAATGTTGAATGAATGATTTTAGCATGAGGTATATGATGAGTTTTCATGGTTTTATGCATCATTGAGGAATCAATAGGGTCAAAATGAGTTTTGTGAGGTTTGAATGACATATAATGGTCCCAATGGCTTAGATGCATGATTTCTGATTTGTAGAAATTAGAATGGGCCAATTCTATTAACAATAGGCCCTTGAGATGCACAAAAATGTCTCAAAATGAGTGAAACACATTTATGCGCATAACACTCTCGTTTTCAGGAATTTTTGAGTGCGGCCAGTGGCCACACGTCACAAATGATGTATATAAGTTGGTGTCAAAATTTGGCGGGCATTAGAATTCGTATGAGAAAGTGAGGGGGTTAGAAGTCCAAAAATATGACTTTTTCTGTATAAATGACCTCTGTGTTGTCATGAATCGATTCACAACAGTGTGTGAATCGATTCAAGACACACTATTTTTACTGTTCTTGAATTTTGGGTACTTTGAATCGATTCAAGCCCCCGCATGAATCGACTCAAAGCTCACTGGAATCACTGGTCATGAGATCGAGGAACATTTGAATCGATTCATGCGAGCTGGAATTGACTCAAAGGGCCCTGTTTTCACTGTTTGGACTCTAGAAGTGCCTGAATCGATTCATGGGGTGCTCGAATCAATTTATGGCCGTTTTCACACATTTTTCTCTGTTTTGGGGTGTGATTGGTATTGTTTGGCCACAAATGATTATACAATAACATACGTATATAATTAACATGTTCTAACAACTAAATGAGATACTTTTGGACTCTCATTCACTTTCATTCACCCTTCATCAACTAATTGTGCACTTCCGCTATTCCTTGTTGATGATCATGAGATTGATTGTCCAAGGTCAACTCTTGATTTAATCTATCCACCCTCTCATATCTTCATATATGGGATGGGATATTCAAAATGGTCCAGGGTTACTTGTAAAAATTTTATTCGTGATTTCTTCCACACTTTATTATTTTAAAATCGTGAAAAATTTACCCTCGTTTTATTATTTGAATATTATCACTGAAGCCCTATAATTGGGGTGTCTCAAACGTTTTCCTAAACCATTTTGTCTTACACAACACAGAGAATACATGCATAATCATGGGAACTTCCCTACATCCATTTATTTTATTCCATATACCTAGTTTCTAATATTACTCAATCATAGGCTTACTTTCAGGGATTCATAATTAATCAATAACTACCTAGGGGATTAATTCTTCTTCAAATCATACTTATAAATACTATTGTCAGACTATCACCATCAAACAACATCATATATGAGTACGTCACTCATGCACAAACATAGTCATCAAACTATTTTGAATATAATTATCACATAATACATAAGCATGGTTATCACATAATTCACAAGCATAGCCATCATGTAACTCACAAGTATAACCATCACATAACATTCAAGTATAATTATCACGTAACTCATCATCAAACATTAGTGCTGTTAGTCATTCAGATGCTATGCATGAGTTAGGTGTTTTATGACTTTTCTATTATTCAAAGTCCTTATGATGCGAATAGGGCCTAACCTCATTCCGTAGTTCTTATTTCTTCAGTACGTCTACTAGGGGAACATCAATCATGTTTGTTAGAGTGACTGGAGCTCGCCAAGTTCCCACAACAACCAAGGGTAAAGGACGTGCATGTCCGAATCAATATGGATTCATCACATGTATTCATGAAGACATTCAAGCAAAAATGGCAATACACAGCCATAAAAATACTTGTCCTAGTCGAAGCACACCCGCCTTGCCATAAACTACCCGACCTCGGGTGCTGTATCAAACCATTGGGTGTCTAACCTGGTGGACCACCCAAGATTCTCTCATGGAATTAGAACGCCCACATTCTCCAGTGTACCCTCTCACTGTATGCTCCTGGTTATGATCCAACTCATAATTTCTGATATATACAAATGATGCATGAATACTTCAAGTTTAGCCTTTTGTTTATGTCATAACCATCGAGTAGGGTCCTTGCATTGGTAGTCCATTGTCTTTAATACGGAGGGTGAAACACGTTGCATTGTTCCTTATGTTTTATGGATTTGATTATTGAATGGTTTGTTACTAAGATTATGTCATTAACACATATTACTTGGTCACTTATTGACTACTAGTTAAGTGATGAATAGTATAAGTTTTTAGGGAAATTCCTTCTGCTTACTCTGTTGTTTTAAGTTAACCAATATAAAAAAAATTAGTCTTTTCCAATGAAAATAATACAAATAATCTTGTAAGTTACTTATGATAAATAATGCATTTTCCCTCTTTAAAGTATAGTATTATTAAACTTACAATCCCCCCAAGTCCTTATTTAAAAGGTGAATTTATATTCTAGTGATATGATAAAGAAGGTCAAACCATGCAATTATAGCCACTTTACATTGTTAGCTGAATTGGCAGGATGTCGTTCTGTTGTATAAGTCACTACGAAACTGGTATGATCTCAGTCTTATAGGAAATCCATTCATTCAATAGTTTATAAATAGGAAAGTTAATCATAGAAAATTGCCGGTCTTAAAAATATTTATTATACTGATATAGTAGACGTTGTCCCATTGCATTATCTTGCAATGAAACTTTGTCTTATAAACCATTAAGCTAGAAACTCCTTTTACTCTTTACCTTTGAAATAATTGAAGTTTATGGACAATTGTACATGATAAAGACATTGTGTATCCAAAAATACTATTTCTGTAATTCTTTAACCAATTTGCAAAACACTATCTCGTCGCATTAATAGGCCATAGAACTTTGTTTTCTTTAGGTTATTAGTGTAACATCCCAATTTTAAAGTTAAATGCCGAATGAAAAATAAACTATTAAGGTTTTGATTTCAAAGTGAGAAGTTAATTGATAATCATAATCGGATTAACTTAAGGAATAATGACAATTTAATTAAGCCATAGTTGGTGAAAGATGTCTGTTTGTGATTGGCGAGTTACGTGAGTGGGCTGCGACTCACGTTCTCCCATCCCACTTCCTTCTTTTCGCATGCATATATATACCCTGTATCACCGTGGATACTCGTTCTTTTCCACTGCTGCATCCTCTCTTTTCTTCTTCCTTATTTTTATCCTCTTTTCCCTTCCCCTGTTTTGCTCTTCATTTTTGGAGAACGCAACGACGGTGTCGAAGGAAGGTCAGAGTCCCCTTCAACTGGTGGAAGACGACCATTGAAGCAGAGGAAGAACAACTTCTCATCCCCGAGCCGATTTCAGAGTGCGACGGTGCGAAGGAGATCTGGACGAGTCGGATAGAGCGTCAGACCGAACGTTGAGAGTAGGAGAGCTACTTGAGTTCCTTTCCGTAGGTAGGGGGCGCTTGCATGTCAAATGCATGGTCCACGAATGGTACCAGGTGAATGTATTGCTTTAAGTGTGTGCATGTGTTTGTGACGATTGAATAATATGCATGATTGTTGATTTTGGATCCTGTGTGTAAGATAGTAGTTGTACAATAATTGCATGTGATCCAGATGGTGGTAATGTAGCCTGTTAGCCTTGTTATAGATGAATGAAATGCATGGTCCTATCTCTGTTAACACTGTGAGAACATGAACGTGTGATTGTTGGTTGATTTATCAGACGATATTACCTTGACTGTCCGATTGCTACGCATATTGTTATGGCTGGCAAAGTATATGTAACGACTGTGTTGAATCTGTTCCTACTACGATGGTTACGAAGGAGGTATCAGTTGAGTAATGATGCTTGCTGGTAAGTGCATTAGCTGCATGTGTAAGAATGGGGTGACCCGTGGAAGGTCTAGAGCCCCGAGGGAATGGCTTCCAGCTACAGTCCTTGGCTAGATCCTGTGAGAGCTCATGGTAGCCGTAGGAGCTAGAGATGAGTCTCGAGACGTCAATGTGAGACCGGTACCACACGGGAAAAGCTGATGGACGAGTGGCCAGTAAGAGGGAAACTGTAACTAAAAGTCATTACTTAAGTCGGATCCGCAGGCATGCATGTAGATATGATGCTGATTAAAATAGTACGCATAGCATGTGTTGAGTATTATGGATGAGTTCCTAATGTGTGGATGCATGTGTACGTATGAATAGAGATGAACTTTATGTAGTATGTATGTTATAGATATCATTCTGATTTGCATGGTCTTAGTTTAACCTGAATACGACTGAGTGAAAGTAAGTATGCGTACTGGCATTGATACCGAGTCTTTGATTGTCATTTTGCATGTAAAAGCTCACCCCTACAGTGGTTACATTTTTCAGTGAATATCCCTCGGAATGAAGGATGAAGAAGAGGCCGAGTGCAGAGTAGAGAAACCGAGCGCTATGGAATATATGTGTATATGTAAATACTGTGTATAAGGTCTTGTTAAGCCTTGGCTGGCTCGTATTTTGATTTTAGTCCTTATATCTGAACTTGAACATTTTCGGGTAGTGAAAACATGCTAATGCGTTGTAATATTTAATACGTCTCTATATATATATGTGTGTTATGTGTTGTTCTATACTGTAGGTGATGTCCGAGTGGTAAATATGGGTGTATACGTATACCTTCCGAGCGTAGGAGATCAGTGTGACTATGGGTAGAAGCGGAGCTAAGTCATTGTTGGAGGAAAGCGAGATAATGAGTCATTCCGAGTGATGAGAGGTTGAATAATTCCAGCGATTGAGGTCGCATAGCCTAGAGTAGGAGTTGGTTCGAATCCCGTGAGTCATAATTATGAAATTTCATGAGTAGAGGATAATCAACGATTTCCGAGTGAGAATCCACCGAGTGAGCAGTTCATCGACCAGGGAACGACACCTAAGACTCTAAGTGGACCCATTGTAATAGATTAACAAGTAGCTAAAGAACCCGAGTGAGTCCTGGCTTAGTAGGAAAATTAGAACAGAAAATAATATGGTTATAGAATGAAAAGTAAGTAGAATACCCCGAGTGGCGTAATGGACGTGGTAGTTATCCCGAGTGAGGAGTCTTCATAGATTCTGAGTGAGTGACTTGGAAATCATTTTTGGATTGCCAATGTATATGTATATGTAATCCGATCGAGTAGAGCCAGGGAGTGGGAATGCTGTCTAAATAGAACTGGTACGTATTAAGGGGAATCCGAGTGGGTTAAGAAGTGAATCTCCGTGAGTGAACCGTACGCTAAAACCGAGTGGAATGGCAGGACGCCGAGTGAACTTCTCACTCCAGCGAACAAGGTGCTCGCTCCAGCGAGTGTGTTCAAGGAAGACTCTTGTGTGAGTATCGCTTAGGCGAATCGTCCCTCGCCCGAGCGACTTGAGTTATTTCGCCCAAGCGTGTGAGGTCACGCTGAAGCGAGTGGACGTTGTTTGTGGGATTCGCCCAGGCGATGATGGGTTTCGCTGAACTGAATGGATCGGTCAAGCCTTGTTCCTTCCACTGATTGCCATGCGTATGAATGTTCTTTCATTTTTTTCCATTGCCTTTCTCTTCTTTTCTATGCCGAGTGACCAGTGGTTGTTTTTATGAAAATTTCTTCCCTGTTTTTGGGTTTAATTATTTATTAAAAATTAGGGTGTTACATTTTGGTATCAGAGCAGACCGAAAGGTCCAAGGCCAAGGTATGCTTACCGAGTATGAGCGGTTGTGTGCTTTCTGATCGAATGATCATTATTATTATGATATTATTGAACCTGATTGATATTGACTAGTGGATAGGAGATTGTCCCCTCCTGGTCCGATTGATTGTATAACATATAGAAATAGTATGCTGTGTTAAGATACTGAACATTAGGCTGAAATCCGATTGGTAATGAGTGACTCGGTATACTTATCCTTGAATGTTAATTTCAGGATAAGGGATGACGCATTGCCAAAGCATGGAGGCTATAGCCACACATTCCAACACTTTGCGAACGTGTTCGAGAGGCAGGGCCAGACTCAAGCTGAGGATGGCCACGTGTTGGACCGCTTCCTGAAGAGGAAGCCGAGTGAGTTTCAGGGAGGACGTAACCCTGAGGCAACTTTTAAATGGACTCAGGAACTGGAGAGGATTTTTGGAGGTCTTCGTTGTACCGAGGCCCAAAAGGTAGAATGTGCAGTGTATATGCTGCGAGATGAAGCGAAGAACTGGTGGAAGATAGCCAGAAACCGATTTCCGGAGGATGATGCTCAGCTGACTTGGAATGATTTCAAGACATGCTTCTTAGAGAAGTACTTCCCCGACACAGTAAGGAGTCGGAAGGAGTTGGAGTTTATGGAGTTGAAGCAGGGCTCCATGACTGTGGAAGAGTACGCGACTAGGTTCGAGGAGTTGTGCCTATTCTACCCATCTTTCCAACAAACAGGGACGGAGAGCTCCAAGTGCCTTAAATTTGAAAATGGATTGAGATCAGATATTAAGAGAGCCTACAAATATCAAGAGATCAGGAGCTTCCCTGCATTGGTGAACAAATGTAGAATATTTGAAGAAGATGACAAGGCCCACTCGGGCCAGAGCAGCAGAGCCAACCATTACTTGAGGCCTCAGCAGTCACGGTTCAAGAGGCCAGGAAATGTGGGAAGAAATGGACCCCTTACCAGATATCAAGATCACAGTAACCAAGGGAGACAGATGAGTGGACGACCAAAATATGGCAAGTGTTTTAAGTGCAGTGGTGACCACTTTGCTCAGAATTGTAATAGTACAGAGGTCAAGTGCTTTCATTGCCAGGAGAAGGGGCACATTCGCCCCGACTGCCCCCAACTTTGTCAAGCAAACCCCAGTGCATGTCATGGAGGTTTCCAAGAGAGAAACCGAGGGAACGATAACCAAGGACCGAACGGCAGAGGTAGCAGAGCCAGAGGGAATATGATGTTTGCCCCAAATAACCGGAAGAAAGACGCCGATCAACCAACTGCTGGAAGAGTTTACGCAATCAACGCAGAAGATGCTGCACAGGCAAATGACTTGGTACAGAGTAAGTGCCTACTCAGTAAATATACACTTAATGTAATTTTTGATTCTGGAGCCACCCACTCCTTTGTAGCTGATGAGTGTATGAGACGACTGTGATTACCGACTGTGGATATGGATCGGACTTTGGAAGTAACTAACCCGACTGGCCCTAAGGTGTTGACATCAACAATGTATAAGGGCGTAACGTTTGTATTAGACGGTCGGAGTTTTACCTTCGATCTTGTGTGTGTGCCTCTGAAAGGCCTTGATATCGTGCTCGGCATAGATTGGCTTTCAGCCAACAAGGTGTTAGTGGATTGTAGAAACCGAAGGATAATCTTCCCGAGGCAGCACGATGAGGACGACACGACACAAGGTATAGCTCAACTGTTTATGATGCTTTGTTTAACCGAGGGTGAAAGTAAAACCCGAGTGAACGAAATTCCGACTGTCTGTGAATTCCCAGAAGTGTTTCTTGAGGACGTGCCGAGTATCCCTCCCAATAGAGAAGTTGAATTCTCTATAGACTTGATTCCTGGAGCCGAGCCAGTCTCCAGTGCACCCTATAGAATCTCCCCTACTGAATTGGCCGAGCTGAAGAAGCAAGTGGATGAGTTACTCAGAAAACAATTCATTAGACCGAGCGTATCACCATGGGGTGCACCTGTGCTGCTTGTTAAGAAGAAGGATGGCAGCATGAGACTTTGTATAGATTACCGGCAGCTAAACAAACTCACGATTAAGAACCGATACCCATTGCCCCGAATTGATGACTTGATCGACCAACTGCGTGGAGCCTCAGTCCTCTCGAAAATCGACCTACGATCGGGATACCACCAAATCCGAGTGAAGGACTCCGATATCCCAAAGACTGCCTTTAGGACTCGGTATGGACACTACGAGTATGTAGTGATGCCGTTCGGTGTAACAAACGCCCCTGCCGTCTTCATGAATTACATGAACAGCATATTCCACCCATATCTAGACCGATTCCTAGTAATCTTCATCGATGATATCTTGGTCTACTCCAAGACTCCTGAGGAGCATGAAGGACACCTCCGAGCGGTACTTCAAGTGTTAAGGGAGAAGCAGCTGTTCGTAAAGGTTTCAAAGTGCGATTTCTGGATGGATAAAATCCATTTCCTCGGGCATGTGATTTCCGAGGAAGGTGTCTCGGTGGACCCTTCGAAGGTGACAGCTATAATGGCATGGGAGAGACCCAAGTCAGTCTCGGAGGTAAGGAGCTTTATGGGCCTGACAGGTTATTATAGAAGATTCATTGAGGGTTTTTCCAAGTTGGCCTTGCCACTAACTAAGTTGACTCGAAAAAACATTCCCTTCGTATGGAGTTTCGAGTGCGAGAGCAGTTTCCGAGGATTGAAAGACAAGTTGACGACTGCCCCAGTGTTGGCATTACTTGACTTGCAAAAGAGCTTCGTGGTTTATTATGATGCATCAGGACTCGGATTAGGATGCGTGCTAATGCAGAAAGACCAGGTGATAGCGTATGCCTCTCGGCAATTGAAACCTCACGAGCAGCATTATCCGACCCATGACTTGGAATTGGCAGCGGTGGTGTTCGCGTTAAAAATCTGGAGGCATTATTTGTTCGGGTCCAGATTTGAAGTGTACAGTGATCACAAGAGCCGCAAATACTTATTCGACCAAAAGGAACTGAACATGAGGTAGAGAAGATGGATGGAATTTTTAAAAGATTATGACTTCGAGCTAAAGTACCATCCAGGTAAGGCAAACGTTGTTGCCGATGCGTTGAGTCGGAAATCCCTTCATGTAGCAGTGATGATGGTGAAGGAGGTAGAGCTATTGGAACAGTTCTGAGACATGGACTTACATGTTGACATCCCCTCCTCTCAGAAAATGACGATCGGCACGCTGAGGATTGCCAATGAATTCCTGAAATCCATGTTCGAGCAACAACAGTCAGATCCCTACTTGGCTGAGATGAGGGAGACTCAGGCCAAAGGTAAGGATTTGTCCTTGACCGAGGGGTCAGATGGAATCTTCCGAGTAAGAAATAGAATATATATGCCGAGTGGAGGAGAATTAAGAAGAATGGTGCTTGATGAAGCTCACAAAAGCTTGCTAAGTATCCACCCGGGTGCCACGAAGATGTACCATGACCTGAGAACCTAGTTCTGGTGGCCCGGATTAAAAAGGAACGTGGCAGAATATGTGGCTCGGTGCAACACCTGTCAGAAGTCGAAAGTGGAGCACCAGAAGTCGTATGGTGCATTACAACCCCTGGAGATCCCCATGTGGAAATGGGACTCAATTGCCATGGACTTTGTCATGGGATTGCCCAAAAACTGAGTGGGACATGATGCGATTTGGGTCATTATTGACCAACTGACAAAGAGTGCACACTTCCTACCTGTGAACATGAAGTACCTGTTGCATAAGTTAGCACGGATTTACATCCAAGAAATTGTCCGACTGCATGGAGTGCCAACTTCTATCGTATCGGATAGGGATCCTAGGTTCACGTCCCGGTTTTGGACCAGCCTGCACCAGGAATTAGGCACGAAGCTTTGGCTAAGTTTCGCTTACCACCCCCAATCGGATGGACAATCCGAGCGAACGATTCAAAGCCTGGAGGACTTGCTAAGGGTGTGTGTGTTGGAGCACGGTGGAAACTGGGAGTAGTACCTCCCCTTGATTGAGTTTACATACAATAACAGCCATCACAACAGTATCGGTATGGCACCCTACGAAGCACTATATGGACGAAGATGCCGAACCCTACTTTGTTGGTCGAAAACGGGTGAGAGTCTACTGTTGGGACCAAAAATTGTAAAGCAAACATCAGAACAGATCCGAGTGATAAGGGAACGGATGAAGGCATCCCAGGACAGGCAAAAGAGCTACCATGACAAACGAACCAAACCATTAGAATTTTCAGTCGAAGACAGAGTGTTTTTGAAGACTTCTCTGAGTAAAGGAGTCGGGCGAGCCTTGAAAGGTGGAAAGTTGAGCCCCCGATACATTGGACCTTATGAGGTGTTGGATCGAGTCGGTTCCATGGCATACCGTATAGCATTACCGACTCACTTATCCCGATTGTACAACGTGTTTCATGTGTCCCAACTGAGGAAGTGGCATGACCCCAGCCACACAGTGCTTGATGATGAAGTGGAAATCAAGGAAGACCTGACCACTACGACTATACCGATTAGAATCGTGGACCGATCGTTAAAGTGGCAGCAAGGAACAAGGACCTACAACTGGTTGAAGTAGAGTGGCAGCAAGGCAGGACTACCTCTTGTACCTGGGAACGTGAAGACGCCATGAGACAGCAGTACCCCGAGTTGTTCAACCAAGGTGAGTGACCGACTGAATTTCGGGGACGAAATTCTTTTGAGAGGGGGAGAACTGTAACATCCCAATTTTAAAGTTAAATGCTGAATGAAAAATAAACTATTAAGGTTTTGATTTCAAAGTGAGAAGTTAATTGATAATCATAATTGGATTAACTTAAGGAATAATGACAATTTAATTAAGGCATAGTTGGTGAAAGATGGCTGTTTGTGATTGGCGAGTTACGTGAGTGGGCTGCGACTCACGTTCTCCCATCCCACTTCCTTCTCTTCGCATGCATATATATACCCTGTATCACCGTGGATACTCGTTCTTTTCCACTGCTGCATCCTCTCTTTTCTTCTTCCTCGTTTTTATCCTCTTTTCCCTTCCCCTGTTTTGCTCTTCCTTTTTGGAAAACGCAACAACGGTGCCAAAGGAAGGTCAGAGTCCCCTTAAACTGGTGGAAGACGACCATTGAAGCAGAGGAAGAACAACTTCTCATCCCCGACCCGATTTCAGAGTGCGACGGTGTGAAGGAGATCTGGACGAGTCGGATAGAGCGTCAGGCCGAACGTTGAGAGTAGGAGAGCTACTTGAGTTCCTTTCCGTAGGTAGGGGGCGCTTGCATGTCAAATGCATGGTCCATGAACGGTACCGGATGAATGTATTGCTTTAAGTGTATGCATGTGTTTGTGACGATTGAATAATATGCATGATTGTTGATTTTGGATCCTGTGTGTAAGATAGTAGTTGTACAATAATTGCATGTGATCCAGATGGTGGTAATGTAGCCTGTTAGCCTTGTTATAGACGAATGAAATGCATGGTCCTATCTCTGTTAACACTGTGAGAACATGAACGTGTGATTGTTGGTTGATTTATCAGACGATATTACCTTGACTGTCCGATTGCTACGCATATTGTTATGGCTGGCAAAGTATATGTAACGATTGTGTTGAATCTGTTCCTACTACGATGGTTGCAAAGGAGGTATCAGTTGAGTAATGATGCTTGCTGGTAAGTGCATTAGCTGCATGTGTAAGAATAGGGTGACCCGTGGAAGGTCTAGAGCCCCGAGGGAATGGCTTCCAGCTACAGTCCTTGGCTAGATCCTATGAGAGCTCGTGGTAGCCGTAGGAGCTAGAGATGAGTCTCGAGACGTCAATGGGAGACCGGTACCACACGGGAAGAGCTGATGGACGAGCGGCCAATAAGAGGGAAACTATAACTGAAAGTCATTACTTAAGTCGGATCCGCAGGCATGCATGTAGATATGATGCTGATTAAAATAGTATGCATAGCATGTGTTGAGTATTATGGATGAGTTCCTAATGTGTGGATGCATGTGTACGTGTGAATAGAGATGAACTTTATGTAGTATGTATGTTATAGATATCATTCTGATTTGCATGGTCTTAGTTTAACCTGAATACGACTGAGTGAAAGTAAGTATGCGTACTGGCTTTGATACCGAGTCTTTGATTGTCATTTTGCATGTAAAAGCTCACCCCTACAGTGGTTACATTTTTCAGTGAATATCCCTCAGAATGAAGGATGAAGAAGAGGCCGAGTGCAGAGCAGAGAAACCGAGCGCTATGGAATATATGTGTATATGTAAATACTGTGTATAAGGTCTTGTTAAGCCTTGGCCGGCTCGTATTTTGATTTTAGTCCTTATATCTGAACTTGAACACTTTCGGGTAGTGAAAACATGCTAATGCGTTGTAATATTTAATACGTCTCTATATATATATGTGTGTTATGTGTTGTTCTATACTGTAGGTGATGTCCGATTGGTAAATATGGGTGTATAAGTATACCTTCCGAGCGTAGGAGATCAGTGTGACTATGGGTAGAAGCGGAGCTAAGTCATTGTTGGAGGAAAGAGAGATAATTAGTCATTCCGAGTGATGAGAGGTTGAATAATCCGAGCGATTGAGGTCGCATAGCCTAGAGTAGGAGTTGGTTCGAATCCCGTGAGTCACAATTATGAAATTTCATGAGTAGAGGATAATCAACGATTTCCGAGTGAGAATCCGCCGAGTAAGTAGTTCATCGACCAGGGAACGACACCTAAGACTCTAAGTGGACCCATTGTAATAGATTAGCAAGTAGCTAAAGAAACCGAGTGAGTCCTGGCTTAGTAGGACAATTAGAGCAGAAAATAATATGGTTACAGAATGAAAAGTAAGTAGAATACCCCGAGTGGCGTAATGGACGTGGTAGTTATCCCAAGTGAGGAGTCTTCATAGATTCCGAGTGAGTGACTTGGAAATCATTTTTGGATTGCCAATGTATATGTATATGTAATCCGATCGAGTGGAGCCAGGGAGTGGGAATGCTGTCTAAATAGAACTGGTACGTATTAAGGGGAATCCGAGTGGGTTAAGAAGTGAATCTCCACGAGTAAACCTTACGCTAAAACCGAGTGGAATGGCAGGACGCCTAGTGAACTTCTCACTCCAACGAACAAGGTGCTCACTCCAGCGAGTGTGTTTCAGGAAGACTCTTGTGTGAGTATCGCTTAGGCGAATCGTCCCTCGCCCGAGCGACTTGAGCTATTTCGCCCAAGCGTATGGGGTCACGCTGAAGCGAGTGGACGTTGTTTGTGGGATTCGCCCAGGCGATGATGGGTTTCGCTGAACTGAATGGATCGGTCAAGCCTTGTTCCTTCCACTGATTGTCGTGCGTATGAATGTTCTTTCATTTTTTTCCCTTGCCTTCCTCTTCTTTTCTATGCCGAGTGACCAGTGGTTGTTTTTATGAAAATTTCTTCCCTGTTTTTGGGTTTAATTATTTATTAAAAATTAGGGTGTTACATTTAGGCCCAAATCCTTTTTAAATTTATTTTAACAAAACCTTTGTGTAAAATATCTCCTAATTAAATATTGATGATAGACCAAAGTGCCAAAATTACTGTTAAATTGTTTTCTTTGTTAGTTTCGTCGGAAACTTTGTTCTTACTGTATTTTTGCTAGACAATTCCGATTTAGGTGATTCCAAAGCCAAAAGTGATTAGCTTTTGAAATCCCATATTTATCAAATGAAAAACTAGCAAAACACTATCTATAATTCAAATAATTTATAAAACCTCTTAGTATGCCATTTTTCCTTTATTTTAATGTTATAAACCGCAATTAAGGACAACCACCGCATAATGCTTCTACCTTTCACCTTCTCACTCTTGGATAGTACCCAAATACATTATTACATACCAAGGTTAAGCAACAAATTACAATATAAAGGTAACGTGCCTATCCACCCTTGTACCTTCGCATTTAAGTGTTTTGTTGTATTCGATTTACCGATTTTTCCTTTACGGACCCTATCGGGACATCCATACATATTCTCATTTCATAAACCACAATTCTTCAACATTTTGATTACTTTCTCTATAACATCCCGATTTAAAAATTAATTACCGAATGAGATTAAGCCACTAAACTAAAAATAATTGCACAAGCATGAATTTCGTATTAATTAATTTTAACTTAAGAATTAGATTAATGATTGATTGTAATCTATGTGTGTGCCATGTGAAGAGCTATTGTTCACGTTCTCCCACCCCACTCTTCTCATTCTGCGTGTATATATATGATCAAAGCCCCACTGCTGTCCACTCACCATAATCCCTCGAGACTTTCTCTTCCTCTACTTCTCTTCTTCTTCGTTCTTCTTCTCCTTTGTTCTCTGTTCCGTAAACTCGCGACAACGGTGTGCAGAGGATTCGGAGTTCCCTTTGTTGGTGAAGGACAATCGTCGAAGTGGAAGAAGAACAGCTTCCTGTTTCCAAGCTGATTAAAGGGTAACAACTGTGTTCGATGGTGACTGAACAAGTTGGGGTAGTGAACGAAGCAAACAGAGCATCGGACCAAACGTCGGGAAACAGAGGAGCTTCTCGAGTCCCTTCAGTAGGTAGGGGGCGCTTGCATGTCAAATGCATGGTCTATGGACGGTACCGGGTGAACGTAATGCTTTACGTGTGTGCGATTATGTTTATGATGACTGTGTACAATACGTGATTGTTAATCTTTGGATACCATATATGTGGTAGTAGAGTCCTGTTAGCGGTTACACATTTACATGCATGTATTCAGGGTTGTTGTGTTGAGTTCTGATAGTCGTTTTACACATAAACACGTGTGATGCATGTTCCTATTATTGTTAATACCGAGAGGATATGTATGTGTGGCTGTTGGTTGATTTCATCTGGAATGTTATAAACATGAACTGTTTGGTTACTGTGTATGCTGGTACGATTGATAAGTTAATGTAGGAATTGTGTTGGATCGGTTATGATTCTAATGGTTACATGGAATGTGCTTGATAATCGAGGATGCCCGTTGATAAAACACATAAGTTGCATGTATAGGAACAGGGTGACCCGTGGAAGGTCAGGAACCCCAAAGGAGTGATTTCCAGCTACAGACCCTTGGCTAGATCCTATGAGGGCCCGTGGTAGCCGAGGGAGCTAGAGTTAAGTCTCAAGACGTCAATGGGAGACCGGTACCATGCGAGAAGGGCTAATGGACGAGGGGCCAGTAAGGGAACCTGTAACCGGAAATCATTGTTTAAGTCGGATCCGACTGTAATGGATATGCATACAATTATATATAAATACTCTTATACTTTTGATGAACTCATTGCGTGGCATGTGTATGTATTGGGAGTAATAAGTTAGTAATATGTTTTATATAGCTGTGTGTTAAATGTATGAATTCCGATTGCATGTTACTGTTGTGTGTAGGCATGTTGAATGGCAGTTCATATTATAATTGATAGAGAGGTGATGTCGTATAGTGGAAGACCTGAGGATTTTCGAGTCATTAACTGTCATTTTATATGTAAAAGCTCACCCCTGTTGTGGCTATATTTCAGTGGACGTCACTCGGAATGATGGATGATGGAAGAGCTCCTGTTCGATGAGGCGTACTGAGCAGTAGACGTGTATATAATTGTATATACTGTGTAAAAAGTGTTATTAAGCCTTGGCCGGCTCTTATTTTGGTCCTTTATCTAACTATATCAGAACTGGACTCTCTCGGGTTGAGAGTACAACAATGCGCATGTAAATATTTATATGTATATATCATACTGTATGTTCATCTTATGCTATGTGTGGATGTCCGGGTGGTGTATGTTACACTTACTAAGTATGTGAGCCTGCATGATTCTGAGTAAATAAGAGTTAAGTTAATTCTGTGTAAGGCGTAACGAGTGACCTTCTTCCGATTGAAAGGTATTTTGGATGATTCCAAGTGGAAGTCAACCGAGTGAATGTTTCTTCGATTGCTGCATTGGCAATACGTCTCCGAGTAAGCCTGTAGTAGTAAACTTACTAGATGGAGAGTAAGATTTAGATGACAAGGAGCAAATTTCAGTTTAGCAAGGTCCTTCGCATGTAGAGGAATTTATATATATTCTGAATGGCGGGAAATTAGAGTATTTCCGAGTGAGTGAAGTCGTATGATTCCTTGAAATGATACCTGACCGAGAGGAGTACCCCAAGTGAAGAAGGAGGTATAAACCCTAGGTGAAGGGATTATGGGAGTCAACTTCCGAGTGAGTCGTAATGGTGACCCCTAAGAATAAAATAGGGTGTGGGTGAGAGAACGCACGAGTGAGTCGTGAGCATAAGGTTTCTTCCGCGTGAACCTAGACTCTGATTCCGAGTGAAAGAAAAACCCGAGTGGAGTTACTCGTCCCAGCGACTAAGTGTTCACTCCAGCGAGTGTGTGTGGAAAGGAAGGTCTCTAGTAAGTTTCGCCTACGCGAATGGATGCTTCACCCAAGAGAGATGGGTGGTCTCGCTCAAGCAGATTTGGCTCTCGCCTGAGCAAGTGAGCGCTGTTGGGTTCGCTTAAGCTTTATGTCTTCCGCTGTTTGCCGTGTGATCGGTTTTACTTTCCTTTTCCTCCTTGTCTTGATTTCTACTCTCCTTAACCCTCAAATGCTTATTTTGCCCTTGAACACCCTTTGATCTTGGAAAAATTTTCCCTGGTCTCGGTTATTCTCAAATTAAAGCGGGGTTGTTTCATTCTCGGTTTTACCGAGGTCATAAAAAGTATTTCAAAACCTTGGGTTTAGTTCAAAAGCTTTCTAGTAACAATAAATCTCTCGATTCTATTAATCACTTAAACTTTCTAATGTACCCGCAAGTATACAGTTTTATCACTTAGGTTCTTGTTAGGAATCACTAAGAGCATTGAGCATAATTTGAACTAAATGGAAAACAGAAATTTATTTAATTCAAAGTTAAAATAATATTAACATAAAATATTGTCACACCCCCTTCATCCCAAGATAAAAATTTAGTTACTCATGATATAATTCAAATTCATACACATGATGGAAGAAAAGTAAAACATACAACACATGGTAAAAATAAAAACATACGGGTTTTTCCAAAAGCGTAATAAATTCACCACTGTCACTCCTTGTTGTATTTGCAATATCCTCCACAGTACATAAATTTAAACACTCAATTTCACAACTCTCTCTTAATTCTTTTTTACCAAATAAGAACAAGAAAAGAACAGAGAAAATAAATTTTTCTCTCTGCACAAAAACTCACTCCTTCCTCTGCTGCTGTTCGTCCTTCTCTTGGAAGAATGGTACCTATTTATAGCAAATGTCATGGCACTTTAGAATATTCCATCCAAGTCACAATTGCATTTTGTGATTTAAGTATTTCATTGGAAAAGTGAAGCACAAAGGGACCAATGCCAATTCATGGTTGCATTATGACCATTTTCTTTGCATTTTCACGCTGGAAATGCTTGGCCGTGTGGTGTTATTTTTTATTGGCAATGGACAAAGAATTTGATTAAAATAATGGGCATGGAACCTTGTTGTTTGCTATCCAAATATGCTACTGTTTGCTGTCAGATTTTCAATTAAAAATTTCCTTAAATTCCATCAGCATTCACGTGAAGAACCAGCCACCTTTTCACGTTGGGAATTACATGGACTGCATTTATGTTGCTTTCTTTGATGAATGAATAAAATATGTAATGGGACATGACCTTTCAATGATATAATGCCATTTGTATTCAATTTTGACTAAGTCAAAATTGAATTTCCATTTAGCCTTGGAGAAATAGTCTTACGTGAATGGCTTTGCTCCTTGGAACTAATTACCATATGACTTTTATCTTCCAAAAAAAATTCTGCACCATGGGCCCTTCTCATGAGAGTATTTACATGAGTTTGGGAGAGTTAAAGAAAGGATATTTCATGTTGCACAAGTCCACATTCAGCCATCTATTTCATTCTACAAAATAGAAATATAATTGATTAATTAAATTGAAACTTCATGATAGGCAAAGCTGTACAAAGTCACGTTAAAAGCCTTGCAAATTGGATTAAGCTTGATTAAATTAATTCATGAAGCTTTGGTGTGCATAGCTTCACATATTAACGCGAAATGCTAAAGGAGGAGGTAGATCAATTTAATTTTTGCATTTAAAGAAACAAACACTTTAATTAATTTAAATGGAATATTCAAAAATTATTTTTATAGAAATGGAAATATGATTTAAGTTCTTGAAAGAATTAGTTTATCACTAATCCAAAATTAATTTTCCACTTCTAAAAATATATATATATATATATATATATAATTTTTAATGTTACATTTAAATTAATTCACACAAAACATAACATTTGAGCAGAAATAGTGAAAAGAAAATAGAAACCATGAAATTCAAGGGAAAATGATACAATAAACTTAAAATTTTAATTAATTAAACAGTGAAAAATAGTGTTTTAAAACACTTATCAAAATACTCCAAACCAAGTCATTGCTTGTCCTCAAGCAATCACCATATTCACACGATAAGAAACAGACAACACTTAACTCAGTAAACTAGAGAACCCAAAACAGAGAAACAAACTTATTCAAATGCCAAAATTAATTTCTTATTTGAGTCAATTTTCAATGTCAAGACTGAGGATACTCTTCTCACATTTTTTTCCAAGTGTTTCATGGTTTGTGTATCACTCCAATCATCATAGTCAAAAAATATTACCATAAGCTTGTTAATAAACCAGAAACTCCACAGTTTATGTCAAAGTCAAAAGATCTTTCAAAGGATTGTAACGGGGCTATGGGTTGTATTGATAAGGTAAGAATTTCAAGAAAAATGGAACACAAAAGGGCTTAAACAGTCATGAATGATTCAAATTACCATCATAAATTCAGAAACTAACAGAGCAAATTTTTAAACTTTTATGGACTTTTTGTAATTCATTCAATATCATCCTTTTGATTTTCTTTTCTTTTTCTTACTTTTGTTTATATCCCATAACATATTTTCTTATGTCCTTTTATTTCTTTGCTCCACTAAATTTCCAACTTTTTCACCATTAAGAGAATATCAGTCAATGAATAGGCTTCAAAAAATAATTTTCACTTTTAGGCTCAAAAGGGGCAACTATGGGTCAAATTGTGCAAAATTCTGAGGCTTAAGAATAAGACCTAATTGTGCCTTTATCATCCTAAGACATGCAATCAAAAACCATTTTGAATCGGTTGAAAAACAAGTTCTAGAATATTGATGACTACGAGATTCACTCAATCAAAAATATGGGTTTGAAAATTTGTTTGATAAATTACCCATTTTGGCTCAAGTCTCACCATGGAAAGTCTTTTCAAAGAAAATTTAAATCACATAAGGTTCATTTAAATATTTGTTTGGCATTTAAACAATCAAATTTTTGAAAAATTTTACTCAAAATTTTAGGGTCCTTGGATACTTTAGCTTTATGTTCAGAGTTAATTTATCATGCAATCATGGTAAATTACAAGATTACAAACAAAATAAGGAAAATCATGCACACATGAAAAATAAAATAACAATCACACAATACAAACAAAACAGTTAAGTTTTCTTATCTACCACCCCAAACCAGAATTTGACATTGTCCTTAATGTTAAAATAAATGATAAAAGGATAAGAAAACTTACCTGTAGTGACCCCAAACCAGGATTTGACATAGTGTTTTTTTTTAAATGAAACAACAAATATATATATAGGGTTACCTCCCTATTAGTGCTAAGTTTTAAGTCTTCAGCCAAACTTCTCACCATTTGGATTTACTCATCAGGAGCATCAAACAAGTCTAAGTCACTTGCTTGTTGTATTGGTTGACCTGTCAAATAGTGCTTTACTCTCTGTCTATTTACCTTAAATGTACCAGATTTCTCACTCCATAACTCAACAGCTCCAAAGGGAAAGACCTTTGTTACCTTGAATGGTCCCGACCATCGGGATCTCAGTTTACCTGGAAAAAGCTTCAAGCTGGAATTAAATAGTAAAACCATATCACCTGGCTTGAATGTTCTTCGTAGGATGTGACGATCATGCCATTGTTTGTTTTTTTCTTTATAAATTCTGGCATTTTCGTATGCATCTAAATGGAGCTCTTCAAGCTCGTTTAATTCCAACAATCTGTGTTCACCTGCAGCCTTATGATCAAAGTTAAGAGTTTTAACAGCCCAAAAAGATTTATATTCTAGCTCAACAGGTAAATGGCAGGGCTTCCCATATACTAGCTTAAAAGGTGTGGTTCCAATGGGAGTTTTGTATGCGGTTCGATACGCCCATAAGGAATCATCTAACTTAATAGACCAATTCTTACGTGATGTATTCACCACTTTTTGAAGAATATTTTTAATTTCCCGATTGGATACCTCAACTTGTCCACTAGTTTGTGGGTGATAAGGTGTAGCAACCTTATGCCTAACTCCATATTTCTTTAGAAGGGTCTGAAAAGTTTTCTCAATAAAATGAGACCCTCCATCACTTATAACACATTTTGGGACCCCAAACCTTGGAAATATTATTTTCTTGAAAAGTTTAATAATAGTCTTAGCATCATAATAGGGTGAAGCAATGGCCTCCACCCATTTTGACATATAGTCAACTGCCACTAATATGAACTGATTTCCAAAAGAGGAAGGAAAGGGTCCCATAAAATCAACACCCCATACATCAAACAATTCAACTTCTAAAATGGTATTCAATGGCATTTCATGTCTCTTACCAATGTTACCTGTTCTTTGGTAAGCATCACAAGTGAGAACATACTTACGTACATCCTTAAAAATATTTGGCCAATAGAACCCAACTTATAATATTTTAGCAGCTGTCTTGGAGCTGCTCATATGCCCTCCACAGGAAAGAGAATGGCAATGGTTTAGGATATCATGGACCTCATCTTGTAGAACACACCTTCAAATCAAACCATCAGCACATTGCTTGAATAGGAGGGGTTTATCCCAATAGTAGTGTTTAACATCTGCAAAAAAAATTTTCCTTTGCTGAAAGCTAAGATCAAGAGGTAAGATACCACATGCAAGAAAATTTACAAAATCAGCATACCAAGGAACACATTGGATACTAAGACTCAAGAGTTATTCATCCGGAAAAGATTCATTGATCGGAATATTATCTGTTTCTTCTTTTTCAAAATGTCAACCTAGACAGGTGGTCAGCGACCAGATTCTCAGTACCCTTCTTATCCTTAATTTCTAAGTCAAATTCTTGCAATATTAGAATCCACCTAATCAGCCTAGGCTTTGCTTCCTTTTTATTCGATAGATACTTAATGGCAGAGTGATCGGTGTAAACAATAACATGTGAACCCACCAAGTAAGATCTAAATTTGTCAAAAGCAAAGACAATGGCTAACAGTTCTTTCTCAGTTGTGGCATAATTTACCCGAGCATCATCCAGCATCCGGCTGGTATAATGAATTACATGAAGCTTTTTGTCCTTTTGTTGCCCAAGCACAGCCCCCACTACGTAATCACTCGCATCGTACATCAACTCGAATGGGAGTTCCCAATCAGGGGGTTGTACGATGGGGGCAGAGATTAGAGCTTGCTTGATCCTGCAAAAAGCTTCCATACAAGATGAATCAAAATTGAAAGGCACATCCTTACCCAGAAGAGTTGTAAGATGCTTTATGATTTTGGAGAAATCTTTAATGATCCGACGGTAAAACCCTGTATGTCCAAGAAAACTCTGAATACCTTTCACATTTGTAGGTGGGGGTAATTTTTCAATCACTTCCACTTTAGCCTTATCAACTTTTATACCTCTCTCAGACACTAAGTGTCCAAGAACTATGCCTTCTCTTACCATAAAATGGCATTTTTCCTAATTCAAGACCAGATTGGTCTCTTCACAACGCTGCAAGACTTGGCACAAATCCAAGCCATGCACTGAAAAATCATCCATAAATACTTCCATCACATTTTCAATAAGGTCAGAAAAAATTGCTTGTATACACGTTTGAAAAGTCGCAAGTGCATTACACAGACCAAAAGGCATACGCCTATAAGCATAAGTCCCATGAAGGTAGTCTTTTCTTGATCAGATGGACGAATGGGAATTTGATGAAAACCTAAATACCCATCCAAATAACAGAAGTAAAAGTGTTTCGCAAGTCTTTTAAGCATCTGATCAATAAAAGGGAGAGGAAAATGATCTTTTTTCGTGGCGCTATTTAACTTTCTATAATCAATGCACATGCGCCAACCAGAGACAATCCTAGTAGGAATCAATTTATGTTTGTCATTTTCAATCATAGTTATTCCCCCCTTTTTAGGCACCACATGAATAAGACTTACCCATTTACTACTATCAACGGGATATATGACTCCAGCATCAAGCAATTTCAAAATTTCCTTTTTAACAACTTCTTACATTTTTGGATTTAATCTCCTAAGTGGTTCTACTGTGGGCCTGCTCTCATCTTCTACAGTAATCTTGTGCATACAAAGAGAAGGGCTAATCCCTTTGATATCATCCATTGTATAACCTATTACTTTTCTATACAACCTAAGTTGTTTCAAAAGTTTTTTAGTTTCACATGGATTCAATGCAGCATTAACAATCACAAGATATATGGAATTAGGACCAAGAAACTCATACCTTAATGAAGCTAGTAAAGGTTTTAATTCCACATTGGGGCTTACCACTTTGTCACACATAACCTCAGTATCATGTTTTAGTGGGGCCTCTGAGCAATCAGATGTTCCTGTAGGCTCAATCATGAAAACAGTTTCAAGTGGGTCTTTAGGAAGGGTTGCTTCCTTTACCACTTGTTCAACAAAATCCATACTACAACAAACATCATTATTAAAAGGTTTTTCTAAAGAATTTTTCAAGTTAAAATCAACCTTTTGGTCTCCAACAGTCAGAGACAACTTACCATTCTTGACATCAATCACAACACCTGCAGTTGCTAAAAATGGTCGACCTAAAATAATAGGAATCAAAGAATCTTCATCCATTTCTAGCACAACAAAGTCAGCAGGTATAAAAAATTTTCCTACCTTAATAGGAACATCCTCTAAAATTCCTACAGGATATTTGACAGATCTATCAGCCAACTGTAAAAACATCCTAGTAGGTTTTAGCTCACCCAATCCTAACTTTTCAGCAACAGATAATGGCATTAAACTCACACTCACTCCTAAATCACACAATGCTTTATCTATATTCATATCACCAATCATACAAGGAATAGAGAAACTACCTGGATCTTGGAGCTCGGGTGGAAGCTTCCTTTGAATTAGAGCACTGCACTCTACAGTAAGTGTCACTGTACCATTTTCTTCCAGTCTTCTTTTGTTAGACAAAATGTCCTTCAGGAACTTCGCATATGTAGGCATTTGCTGCAAAGCATCTGTGAAGGGAATATTGATATACAATTTCTTTAAAACATCAAGAAACTTACCAAATTGTTTGTCCAATTTTGCTTTCGCTAAGCGTTGAGGAAATGGAATAGGAGGTTGATATGGCTTAACCTCCTCCTTTTTTTCTTGTGGTTTCTCTTCTTCAATCACTGGGTGAGATAAAGATTCATCCATTTTCTTTTCATCCTTTCCAGTCTTGCCAACTGGCCCATCATATTGAGTTCCACTCTTAAGAGTGACAGCCATGGTTTGGTTTGATGGTCCAGCTTCTGGTTTTCCAGGAAATATTCCTGGTGCTCTTGTAGAATAAGAAGCTTGTTGGGCAATCTGATTTTCCAATATTTTATTATAGGTGGCAAGAGAATCCACCTTTGAAGCTAAGTTCTTTATTGCCTCAGAGAATTCATCATTTTGTTTAAGTTGAGTAGCTACAAATGTCTCCATCAAAGATTCTAGCTTTAATTTTTGTGGACTATAGGATCCTTGTTAAGGTTTGTAGTTACTTTTATTACCTTGGAATGGAGGTGGCCTATTTTAGAAGCTAGGTGGACCTTGTAGAGGTCTGTAGCTATTTTGAAAATTTCTACCATAGTTTCCAATAGCATCCACCTGATGCATTTCTTGTTCTTGATTAAGGGTCATTGCTAAATGGCAGTTTGTAGCTCCATGTCCTGAAACACCACAAACTTCACAAACAATATTAGTAGCACCTTTTGACCCTATTTTATCAAGTTTTAATGTTAATGCTTCAACTTTGGCAGAAAGTAGGGAAAGAGCATCAACAGAGTACTTACCTGGTGTTTTAGCAGGTAATCCTCTCTCAGAGTTCCACTGGTGAGTGTTTTGAGCTATTTCCTCAATCTGGTTCTGAGCTTCATCAACATTTTTACTCATGAAGGCTCCTCCAGCTGCAACATCTAAAGAGATCTTTTGCGTGGAAGTTAGTCCATTATAGAAAATATGGATTGTCAACCACCTTTCTATCCCATGGTGAAGACATTCTCTTAGCAACTCCTTATATCTTTCCCAGGCTTTATATAAGGATTCATCATCATTTTGTGCAAAATTAATTATTTGTTTTCTTAACAAATCAGTTTTATTTCTTGGGTACCACTTATTGATGAAAGCACTGGATAGTTGTTCCCAAGTTGTGATAGATCCTTCAGGAAGAGAGTATAACCACGCTCTAGCTTTATCTCTTAAGGAGAAAGAGAAGAGTCTCAAGCGAATGGCATCATTGGTGGCTCCATTCATTTTCAAGGTGTCAGAGTATTCAAGAAAGATTTGAAGATGAAGATTTGGATCTTCGGAGGGTAATCCTCCAAATTGGTTCTGCTGAACCATAGAGAGTAGTGAAGGCTTCAATTCAAAATTGTTAGCCTCCACTGTGGGTCTAAGGATGCTAGACCCTCTTCCATTTGTACTTGGAGCAGCAAAATCTCTTAAGGCTCTGTTTTGGTCTGCCATTTGTTTTTCTTTTTCTTGTTTTTGTTGTTTTCTCAAAGCTCTAAGGGTACGTTCTATCTCAGGGTCAAATCCTAAGTTTAGATCGACACTACGGCTTTGTCGCATAAAAAGAAAATAAATGACAAAGAAAACAAACAATCACAAAAACAACAACAGATACACAAAATAAAGAACAAAATACAAAATAACAACAGAATGAAAATAAAAATACAGAAAAAAATATAAAAAGAAACAAACAAAACAAATAAAATAAAATAAAATAAAAAAATTAACAAGTATGATCTAATTGAATTTCAATATTGCCGATATTTGAGGGACAACAGTCCCCAGCAACGGCGCCAAAAACTTGACAGGGCCCGTAAGCACACGGGTTATGTCGCGTGATAAAAAAGATTATCGTATCCACAGGGTCTGTTTTCAAAGTACCAGCATATCGAAATTTAATTATCCACACAGTTTGATATTTTAAGTTTTTGTACAATAAAACTCAAAACAAAGTTTACACAGAATAAAAATAAATACAGAAACAAAATTTTCTAGACACTAAAAAAATCAGAGTTGAGAGGCCTATTAATAATTTTAACTTTTCATAAATAAGAATCAAATTAAGTTTTCCAAGGTAGATTTTCCTTAAGCTAATTAATATGTTCCTCTCGGAATCCTATTAATGTCCCTAACGTACGGAGAACCGCATACAATCCCTAAGATAGGCCCTTTACTGTTTTATAAAAATCCCTTTTTATTCCTTAAAAGATTTTTTGATTACTTTCCCAGTTTTACCGAGGTCACAAAAAGTATTTCAAAACCTTAGGTTTAGTTCAAAAGCTTTCTAGTAACAATAAATCTCTCGATTCTATTAATTACTTAAACTTTCTAATATACCCGCAAGTATACAGTTTTATCACTTAGGTTCTTGTTAGGAATCACTAAGAGTATTGAGCATAATTTGAGCTAAATGGAAAACAGAAATTTATTTAATTCAAAGTCAAAATAACATTAACATAAAATATTGTCACACCCCCTTCATCCCAAGATAAAAATTTAGTTACTCATGATATAATTCAAATTCATACACATGATGGAAGAAAAGTAAAACACACAACACATGGTAAAAATAAAGACTTACAGGTTTCTCCAAAAAGCCCAATAAATTCAGCACTGTCACTCCTTGTTGTATTTGCAATATCCTCCACAGTACACAAATTTAAACACTCAATTTCACTACTCTCTCTCAATTCTTTTTTACCAAATAATAACAAGAAAAGAACAAAGAAAATAAATTTTTCTCTCTGCACAAAAACTGACTCCTTTCCTCTACTGCTGTCCGTCGTTCTCTTGCAAGAATGGTACCTATTTATAGCAAATGTCATGGAACTTTAGAACTTGCCATCCAAGTCACAATTGCATTTTGTGACATTTCTTTAAGTATTTCGTTGGCAAAGTGAAGCACAAAGGGACCAATGCCAATTCATGGTTGCACTATGACCATTTTCTTTGTAATTTCACGCTGGAAATGCTTGGCCGTGTGGTGTTATTTTTTATTGGCAATGGACAAAGAATTTGATTAAAATAATGGGCATGAAACCTTGCTGTTTGCTGTCCAAATATGCTACTATTTGCTGTCAGATTTTCAATTAAAAATTTCCTTAAATTCCATCAGCATTCACGTGAAGAACCAGGCACCTTTTCACGTTGGGAATAACATGGACTGCATTTGTATTCAATTTTGACTAAGTCAAAATTGAATTTCCATTTAGCCTTGGAGAAATAGTCTTACGTGAATGGCTTTGCTCCTTGGAACTAATTACCATGTGACTTTTATCTTCCAAAAAAAATTATGCACCATGGGCCCTTCTCATGAGAGTATTTACGTGAGTTTGGGAGAGTTAAAGAAAGGATATTTCATGTTGCACAAGTCCACATTCAGCCATCTATTTCATTCTACAAAATAGAAATATAATTGATTAATTAAATTGAAACTTCATGATGGGCAAAGCTGTACAAAGTCACGTTAAAAGCCTTGTAAATTGGATTAAGCTTGATTAAATTAATTCATGAAGCTTTGGTGTGCATAGCTTCACATATGAACGCGAAATGCTAAAGGAGGAGGTAGATCAATTTAATTTTTACATTTAAAGAAACAAACACTTTAATTAATTTAAATGGAATATTCAAAAATTATTTTTATAGAAATGGAAATATGATTTAAGTTCTTGAAAGAATTAGTTTATCACCAATCCAAAATTAATTTTCCACTTCTAAAATATATATATATATATATATATATATATAATTTTTAATGTTCCATTTAAATTAATTCACACAAAACATAACATTTGAGCAGAAACAGTGAAAAGAAATAGAAACCATGAAATTCAAGGGAAAATGATACAATAAACTTAAAATTTTAATTAATTAAACAGTGAAAAATAGTGTTTTAAAACACTTATCACAAAGATATATTCCTTAAAAATTCATATTTTTATCAATTTAAACATCATTTACAAAAGAAGTACAAAGATTACATTTTTAGTCATATAATCAAAGCCCCATCATTTTTAAGTTACCATTCATACACACATGGTATCAACACAACATGCAAAGGAAAAAACTTTTCAACACTTAAGTTTTCAACATCTCAATATCATCTAAAAACCATAAGAATCACATGTAAAAACATACTCACGCTAGGAAACACTCATGCAACACCAAAGTTTATATTTTTATAACCATTCATTTGCATGCAAACCATGATCTTGGTCAAGATGTCAAAAGCAACCACCATGCATGTTTATTTTATTAGCATTGGGTAAACTTTTCATAGCCGTAAGGATGATAAAAAATACTACCTCTGCCCCTTATTATAAGAACCTCTTGACTAATTCTAGTTTTTAAGAAAAGTTGGTTAATGTAGTTAAAGTCATTTAATTTGTTTACAAATTATATTAGTTTTCCAAAAGTACCCTCTTACTTTTATTGGTACTCATAAATCTGACTCTCTTTCTATCTAATTAATGATTATTTCATTAATAACTAACAAGGATATTTTTGTGAAAAAATAATTAATGCTATTAAGGTTTTGATGAACTTCTTATATTAAGGACCAATGAAATCTCTCAAAAGGTTTTTACAATAAGGGACGAAGGTAGTATCATGCATGCAACGAGAAGCATGGTTTAATAGAGAGTTCTCCCTTTACCTTAAGGTGTTCACATGAAAAGAAGGATGGCTCCTTGTATGCTTTCTTGTTTGCTTGCACCTCCTTGTCCTTCTAAGAGCTTCAATAACATCCCCAAGAGAAGAGAGTGTATCTATTTTTAAGTGTTTAATGTAACACCCCCAATTTTTTAGACTCGAATCCCAATGTAATCAACATAATTAAATGATAAAAACACGAGTAAATTTTTCGCATTTGAAATAGTTTCTAAACACCATCTCGACTACATCAAGACTCGAACCATAGAAAACCGAAGAGTTAGATTTAATAACCTATGACTGGATCGGTATGTAGTTTGACCATAACGGTATACAAAATAACAGAGTTTACAGCGGAAGAAGAATATGTATACAGGGCATACACCTAGTCCCATATATGAAGATATGAGAAAAGGCTCGGCAAAGCATGCAAACATACAACACAAGCCTATTTAGGCCACATCCAAACTTACACATAAATCATAAACATGCATTGCCTAAGGTACAAACATATACATAGCTATATGGTCATACATCATACATCTCCAACATTCATATTCTATAATTCACCATATTCAATTCAACCTCAATATCATGTATCATCAACATTTATATATTCCCAAAATGGGCTACATACCCGATGTCACTCCAAATATTAACATATCATTCATATACCTAGCTATTTACAATACATCTACCAATATCAATAAATTATCAATACTAGGATACACCTTTTATTTCATAATACAATGAATCACATTCATTACTGGCCAAGGCATTCCATTACCATTATTTACCTTCCCAAAAGCCTTACTTTTCAAACGCTCTCATCCTATAGTTTCCCTGCATCAATACTAAAAAGTAGACCACATGGGAGAGTGAGTTATACATTTCAAATGACGATATGAATACAATTGATATTATGTGCATATGCATATCAACATCATGTATGCTTTTCTACACACATCAATAAATATCATAATCTATTCATTTCACAATATACATATCAGGTATTCACCTATCATATCATATCAAAGCAAGCATATACACATCTTTCACATCGCCACAATGGGCCAACATTATCATTATCGACCATTCAGGTTTTTTCTCAAAGCCACCATGGGCTGATCATCATTATTATCAATCATAAACTAATACGCGCTTCTTTAAATTGGGCCATAACATACATACCGTCATATTCAATATCATTTTGTATATTCATATCATTTATCACTTTTCTGTGGTCTTTTTGGTATATTAATTACCCATTTCACCAACACCACACCACAATCTCAATCATCATCAATCATCATCACCACCTAGCATATCTCTATGCTATATGCAAATGCTCTTAGGCTAATGCATATGCACAATGGAATAATCAATAACAAATGCGGATCCAACTGTGGGAATAAACACCAATTGTGGGTTTAAGCATGATCACATACCATGCCCCTACTGCAGTAGTAAAATGTGTACACATATCTCATAATGCATGCATAATCACCATAATTTTACAGGTACCAAACTGCATCGCCCATAATGCAACACCTGGCCATTTTCACCATGACCGCGGTAACAACATATTCGACATATAGTGTTGCGGGCCGGCCAGATCTCACATCATGGCGGCTGTGATCTCAAAGACCACCGGGGTCACTTGCACATCAAGAGCCACCCCCCATAAGGGTCGGCCACATGCAGCTCCCTATAGCAATACATAGGCGGCTTCGTGACTTACGCACTGAGTCACAGGAGAAACAATGAATTGCTCGTGCACTGAGCCACCCTCCCACTGGGTTGGCCGAGGGGAACTCCCCTAACGTTCCAACATCGGCGGCTATGATATGCCATGGATGCAATGCAATGCAAATCAAATGCATTTCTCACACTGTGCATCCTAAATGCCACTCATCAATCAAATCATTCATCATCATATCACCAACACCACCATACACACCTTAATGGATTTTATCATTGTTGGTTTTAGCCATTGTTTTCAAGATTTAAGTGTGGCATTTCATTTCAACATATTTCATATATATATATATATATATATATATATATATATTCATGTCATTCACGCAAGTCAATACTTGCAATCAACCACAATGGAATTACAATATTACATAGTATTCATCAATATTACCACACTTTTATTTACTGGGTTTTCATCTCATTATTCATCACCATTGTTTCATCTATATTTATCGGTGTGGCATTCACAATATTTCATCAATATAATTCAAACCGCACATACAAGATCATATTTGTATCACTCTCAATGATACACAACAATTTATCAATAATAACAATAATCCTTTACTCAAGGAAATGATCCACCATATTATTTATTATTACACATTATCATTGTCATTTCTGATTCATTGGTTTATAACAAATCACCTCGCCATTTAATCATTCTCTCATAGGGTCCATATTCACTCAAGGGTATATCTCATAACCCCACCATCATATTCTCATTATCATCCCTTCGCTACTCCATTTTAGGTGGTAAATACATCACAAACAATTAATCCCAATGTGCCAATCAATCCCAATCACCACCATGTTATATCATCATTATATTGCCCTTCATACATACCCTCAATCATCTCATATCACAAAGGAAAGGGTCCAACATAAGCCCAATACAACAAAAATGAAATGAATTTCAATTCTAGGAAACTCACTCAAGCGAGATTCACCATCGCTTGAGCGAGATCAACATCGCTCGCTTGGGCGAGCCCTCTCGGGTAGGCGAAATACTCCCAGTAACGTTTTCACGCTCACTCGCTTGAGCGAGACTCACACTCACATAAGCGAGATTAAAGTGGGTTGCTTGAGCGTCCAAAATTCTCCTTGAGCGAAGACGTCTTGGAGTATCAGGTCACGATCTCGCTTGAGCAAGCCATCTCACTTAAGCGAAAATCATCCAATATCCAATCTTGTGCTCGCTCGCTTGAGCGAGACCCAATATATCCCTCCACTCGCTCAATAGCTCACCATTCCATTTTTCATGTGTCTCGCTTGAGCGAAACTCCTTCTTGCCTTAGCGAGATTGGGCCAGAGGCCACCCTCCTAATATAGGGGACTTTTGCTTGAGCGAGATCCCATCTTGCTTGAGTGAGATTCGCTTTACAATCCAAAAACTCAAGTTCTTTACTTTTTCCTAAATGCCAATATCCTTCCAACATAAAATGGGCTTAAACTAACCTCTCTCACACATTAATTCTTGTGCTTAGGACATGATTCAACAATCCATACATCACCATTTTAAATCCTAATTCATCAACTATATGATAAAGGTTTTAAAAACACTTCTCATCACTACTCCGCTCATCTCAAAACAACCCTCTGCACATTATTTAACGTATTCATTCATAGATTTTAACCATCATTTTATTCATGTCCAACCAAGGAACTATCAAACATTTATCATTAACATCATATATACATATATTTTCATAACAATCAACATAAGCCAAGCCATCATTCATCACTTCAGCAATTCAAACATACAATACATTCATGGCAAGGCATTGCATGAGTTCACACATAAACATAATTAACAATTAATCACTCATGCAATTGAAATGTAAACTCCTCTCCTACCTTGAGAGAAGAACCAAAATCCAAACGCTCTGATTGCCTCGATTATTTCATGTCATCATCCGGAATATGATCCTATCATCACACACACACACACATATATATATGCCATTAATAAACCATTACAAGGCATCATCACATAGATTCATTATCAAGTCCTAAACTTGCCTAAACTCCAATTCACATGCTTGTGTTAGGCTTCGGGAATTCTTTTCCCAAAACCAAGATTCTTTAAGTTTCAAAGGGTTAACAATCCAATCAACAACAACACCATGGTCCATATCCATAAGACTTCCAAATTATCTCATGAATCACTCAACTATCATCACTAATTAAAAATTCCCAAATGGCACATATCAAGACCTAAGACTTCATCAATTCAAATATCCATTTCCTTAGTCCATTATTAATGGTTTGCAGTCATTATCAACATCATAAACATCAACACATAAGACTAATTCCTCAAACCATCTTACCTATATACATACATATATCATCATTTGCCACTCATGACTTAGTTCATAATTTTATCAACATCAATATTCAACCTCTATCCTTCAAAATTCATTTCCATGTATAAAATCATCCTAAGATAACAAAAATATCAAGATCACCTATTTAGCCAAAATCCCCAATTTATCAACACTTAGGGCTCTTTCTAATTTTTTAAACAACATTTATCATTCACCATTTTCTAAGAATCCTCATAAACTCAATAACCTCATTCTCATATATTCTCTAAACCATAATCAAAATCATTCCTCAAGCATTCAAGTCTAGGGTTTCCATATTTTCACTAGCATGCAAGGTTTCTAACATCACCATTCTCAACCCAATATCACAAAACCATGAATGGAATAAGGTGGAGGTAAGAAATCTTTACCTCAAGTCCAAACTCCACCAAAAATGAAAATACGAGTGGGGAAGAGGGAGATGACCATTGCAAGCTCCCAAGCTCCATAGATGCTTCACATTTTCAAGCTTTTATGTTAGTTTTTGATGAAAATGGGTATAGAAGGAGGTGGGTCACGGTTTTGGGAGAAGAAAATGGGTGGAGAAGGAGAAGAGAATGAATGGAGTGGGAGAGAGGGATAGCCACCAAAAAATGAGAAGGGGAGGGGAAGTTGTGTAAAAATTGGACACTGTCCAATGGTCCAAAGAGTGCATCATCTTGCTTTTACCATTGGGTAATAATTCCCCATTGTCCAATGGGTAAAAGGTGTTAGAAAAGAGAAAGGATTGCCACGGTTAAGTGAAGAAGAGGAAATGGAAATTTTCATTTTCTTTTAATCTAATTTGGTTCATATTTTCCCCGTTTAATAATATAAGCTGTGTTCAATTAATTATCCCCTCAACACTAAAAATTATTTTAACTATACCACCTTAACCACCATAATTTTATAAACATTCTAGACTCAGCAAATATTTAATTTGACTAAGTGGGTCCCACACCATCCGTTAAATCACCCGGTTCTGGTAAATCTTAATTTACCGATAATTCACCTCTAATGTCTAACGAGATCTCCCATACTTATTTGGCCATATATAATCAATTATCAATATCCAATAAATTTATTTTCTTTCAAATCTGGGATGTTACAATCCACCCCACCAAAAAGAAACTTCATCCTCAAAGTTTAATATTAGCATATATCGTAAAGCCACACTTCGGCCACACCCCAATAGAGTTCCATGACATTATTAAGCAATATCGGACTTTCCAAAGTCCAGCAGAACATGATCATTATCATTCCTTTATCCAGGTATAAAACTTCATATATCCAAAATGAGTCACCACTCATCAATTCTCAAGTTTGTTCATCACAACTCTCATATTCTTATCCAGTACCACCAGATAGGTTCAATACATTCACCGTAAGTAGTTACAACACTACACTTGCCCGGTCTATGTGTTGCTGCATCCGACATACAGGAAGGCGTCCCAATCCCGTAGTGGTTACCACAAACACATGAGATTGACGCATAAGTACACGTTGCCACAATGCCTATGGCATGTAAAGACGTATCAGGATAAGTACCTTCATGTCTTATTACTCACATTATTCATATCAATTCAAATAATATCTCTTCACACACAAGACTGTGTGAGAATTCACACAAGTCCATGAGTAATACACCCATATCATAATATCATTTAATCATGATCCAGTGTAAATCATGCCATATAATTCATCATTTGCCAACCACCACAATCACATATTAACCTATCAACCATAGATTTTAATCATCATAGGGTAATCACCCCACCATTGGACTTCATCCATCCGAAGTTATAGTCAAATAACTTAATAATCATATGTCAAATTCAAACATTGTTAGCTGTAATTCGATTCAAGCCTAATCAATTCACCAAACTCATATCAAATATATGCTCCCAAGGTTAAAATAGGGTCCACAATCATATAATAATGTTCCACACTAGTGGTTTTCCTCATTTATTGAAACAACCCAGTTTAGATAACAGCAACCCGAGACAGGGAAAAATTTTTCCCAAAGATCATAGGGTGTTCATGGGCAAAATAAGCAATTGAAGGTTAAGAAGAGTAGAAATCTGACTTAGAAAGGGAAGGCCGGGTCAGATTATTACACATTAGCAAACGTGGCTCCAGCTGTGGGAATCAACGGACAAAAATACATAAGCGGCTACACTCGCTAGAGCGAGGATTTATTCGCTGAAGTGACTCATACACTCGGATAGTCTTTCACTCGGGATGGAGTCTAGATTCACTCGGGAAAGTCTTTACACTCACGCATCCCTCAGAAGTTCATTCAACACATCCTATTCTAGCCTTAGAGTTCACGGTGTAAACTACGTTCGCTGAAGCGGGACCTTATTCGCCCAAGCGAACAGAGCAATCGGATAATTTGATCACTCGGAATCTAAGCCCAAGTCCACTCAGTAATCTCATCACTCGGAGTCGAAACCTAATTTCTCAAGGAAGACTCCCACACATACATGCTTTCTTTGGAGGTGATAAGTCTTGAAAACACTTAATTATTTCACCTATTTATTTAACATTATTCAGTAATTATTGGTTAGTTTGTTAGTATTATTTAATAATTTGATATCAATTCGTATTTTAGTTATGAATTTCAAAAGTACTTCATTTATGTAAGTAAACGATTGAAAATATTAATTAGTTAAGGAATTTTGAAGTGTTTATAAATTCACTAAGCAGCCAGCGTATAAATGCTAGGCAATTAGCTGTTTAATAGTGCAGGAACCGGGCGTACTCGAGAAAAGAAGACAAATCCGAGTGAAAATTACAAAAAGCCGAGCAAGAATTTACAGAGCCGAGTGAGAATTCGTAAATCCGACTGAAGGAAGTTCACAAGACCGACTGGGCGAGACTTCAAAGGGTTGACCGAAAAGAATTAACGAAAAGCTGACTGCAAAGATTTCCAACATACCGACTCCAAAAGAGAACAAGGAACCGATTGAAAGTAAAAAGGAAGAACCCGAGCGTCCATTTTAGAAATGCTGATTGAAAAGATAATTCACTTAAGCGATAGTTTAATTCGCTCAGACGAGGGTCAAAGTTCGCTCAAGCAAAGCAAGCCTACGCTCAAGCGTGACCTCAAAACATCACCTTTCGCCTAAGCTACTCTATCACGCTTGAGCGAGAAAGCCATTCTGCATTACATATGTTCAATTCGCCCAAGTTTCGCCATAACGCTTGAGCGACAAAGCAACACTGCAGTACAATTCCCAAGCTCGCCCAAGCGAGAGTTAATCACTTTAAGCGAAAACCCAGCAGCTGAAGCGAAAAAAGTAGTAACTTAAACCCCGTTTCTTCCCTCCAACAACACACACCTAGTGCAGTACTGTTTCCGCTTCCATTGCCTTCTTCTCCACTGCTGCAACCTTAGTAACTTAAGTAGTGAACTGTCAATTAGCTGGTGCTGCGCTGTAAATTAGCTAAGGCTGAGCTGGATCCTATTAAGAGCTGAGCTGTAATTAGTTAGTTACTCTGTAAACTGTGTAACTAGTAGTTTAGTCGTTAACTTAAGTTTTCTAAGTTATTTGCTAAGTTAGTTAAGTTAGGTAAAAAAAACATATATATAGGTTGTACATATTATGTAAAAGGGAGAGACACGCATACATAGATAAAAAATAACAGAACGGAGAACATTCATTACACACTTCGAACATCTCACTACACATCTTTCTCTCTTTAATCCTCTCCTCCATGATGTTCCACAATCCTTCGATGGAACCGAAGTCAATGGAGTTCTAAATCCTTAAGGTTGGGATTGCGAAGGTTAGCAATGGAGTCTTGAAGCTGTGAGCAAGTAGATCGACTTCTAAGATCCTGAGGCGAACAAGCTGAGGAGTGGAGCAAAATCGCTGGGTTGACAAATCCAGAATTGATGAAGAACTTCACCAGTAAGGAATCATGGCTGAAGCTTAGGTAACTCCCAGCTTTCTAACTAGTTCAGGCCTAATCAATTTAGGTGAATAGTTAGAGTTCAACTTCCAATTTCGCATTAGATTCTTAGGTTAATCGAGCACTTAAGGAATTAAGGTTCATTGCTTAAGGATTAGTGTTTTTCACCTAAGGAATTAGGGAATAACCACAAGCGGATTGTCCTCTAGATTGTGAAGTTCGATTATACTTAATTCCTTGTTTCTTGAGGAAATTGTGAGCCGAAGCAATCCTGACCTGCTTTCTTTTAATCACTTTTCATATTCATCTTAACTCTGTTTCTGAAAATACCAAAAACAACTAGAAAACATTAAAATCATAAAAATCGAATGAACTACCTGTATTTTGTGTTGGTTTAGCTTGTACTAGTCCTAGATTGAGGTACTTACCACAATCCCTGTGGGACGATCAAATATTCTACAATTTTAACGACTGGTGCGCTTGCCATAAGTGTAAATCCGAGAGTCACATTTTCTTTACTAAGATTTTCATATCAAATTAATGACTCGAGATTTTAGCATCAAGTTAATGGCGCCGTTGCCGGGGATTGTTGAGTAATATCAACAATCCTTGGACCGGTACTAGACTGAACCGTTTTACTTTTGTTTGCATTTAATACGTAGTTTCAAGTTTGTTTTTAGTAAAAGTAGTTTGTCATTTTCGTGTAGATTTAGTCGTAGCTGTGAATTGTTCATTTGTTTGACATTTGTTGTATGCAGTCAAGGAGCAGAGGAGAACCTTTCTTCTTTGATCCTGACATAGACTTGTTAGAACGTAGACTAAGAAAAGAGAAAAAGCAAAAAGAAGAAAAAGAAATGGAACAGAGGAGAGTTACACTAGGTGACTACTCCAGGCCGACTGAAGAAGGATTGCAATCTAGCATCCTTAGGCCACCAATTTCAGCAAATAATTTCGAACTAAAACCAGCTTTACTGCAGTTGGTAAGAAATGAACAGTTCGGAGGAAGTGAGGTTGAGGATCCAAATTTGCATCTAGCAACCTTCCTCCAAATCTGTGACATGGTAAAAATGAATGGAGTCCCTGACGAGGCAATCCGACTGAGATTGTTTCCGTTTTCAGTGAGGGACCGAGCAAAAGCCTGGTTACAGAGTCAACCGAGAGGCAGTATTTCAACTTGGGAGGACTTGCAACAAAAATTCTTGATTAAATATTTTCCTCCCTCTAAATATGCAAAGTTGCGCAATGAAATCACATGTTTCCAACAAAGAGAAGGTGAGTCTTTGATGGAAGCATGGGATCGGTATAAAGAAAGTTTAAGGAGATGTCCTCATCATCAAATTTCTGATGTGCAACAGGTGACTATTTTCTATAATGGTGTCAGGCCAGCTACCAGGGTCCTGATTGATGCCTCAGCTGGAGGTTCATTAACAACAAAAACTATAGAAGAAGCCATAGAGCTGATTGACGTTATGGCTTCTAATGAATGTTTGATTAGTGAGAGGAGCCAAGTCCCTAAGAGAGGGATATTAGAATTAGAAGCACAAGATGCTTATCTGGCTCAGAGTAAACTGATGACTCAGGCTTTGGAGAAACTAAGCATACAAATTTCAGAACTCCAAAAGCCGAGTCAAGTTTCTATGATCAGTTATGACTTTTGTGGTGGAGATCATGAGAATGGATTGTGTGATCCAAATGTGCCTTCCGAGCAAGTGAATTATATGGGGCAGCAACAGTATCAAAGGAATTATCATTCTAATTCCTTTAATCCTAATTACAGGAATCACCCCAATTTTTCCTGGCAGAAAGGTCCACATCTAAATCAAAACATCCCACCAAGTCAACCCATAAATAGACCACAACAACCTTCTCACCCCCTGTCAAGGAAAAATCTGAACTTGAGAATGTACTTTCTCAGTTTATCCAGGCCACTCAGGCCAGTTTTAAGAATCAGGAAACGTCCATCAGAAATCTAGAAAATCAAGTTGGACAGCTTTCTAAACAATTAGCTGAGAGGCAAGTAGGCAATTTCCCTGGAGATACCGAGGGTAAATCCAAGGGAACATTGCAAGGCCATAATTACTAGGAGTGGAAAAATTATTTCTCCATCTCCGAGTCAGGAAATAAGTTCAGAAAAAGAAAAAGGAAAAGAAATAATACAAGAAACCGAGTAGGATAATAATAAAGTAGAAAATAAAAATAAAACAGAAAAAGAAAAAGAAAATAAAGTCCATTAAAAGAAGAAGAAAAAGGTTGATCTGATTTTGGAAGAAGCTTCTAAGCTAACTCCTGAAAAATTGAGGAATGCTCCATTTCCACACAGGTTTAAAAAACAAATAGAGGAGCAGAAGTTTGCTAGGTTCTTAGAGGTTTTCAAGAAACTTCACATCAATATCCCTTTTGCCGAGGCATTGCAGGAGATGCCTTCCTATGCAAAATTTTTGAAAGAATTATTATCTAAAAAGAGGAAGCTTAAGGGGGATGAAATGATTACTCTCACTCAAGAGTGTAGTGCAATCATTCAAAAGAAACTTCCCCAAAAGCTAGAGGATCCTGGATCTTTTACAATACCGTGTGCAGTTGGGGATATTCATGTAGGAAGTGCTCTCTGTGATCTAGGAGCCAGTATAAACCTGATGCCTCTATCTTTGATGAAAAAACTGGTAATTAATGACTTGCAACCGACTCGCATGTCCTTGCAGTTGGCTGACAGGTCCATTAAATATCCCCAAGGGATGCTGGAAGACTTGTTAGTGAAAGTAGATAAATTTATTTTTCCAGCAGACTTCATAGTGTTGGATATGGAAGCTGACCGAGAGATCCCTTTAATCTTAGGTAGACCCCTCCTAGCTACTGGCAGAGTATTAATTGATGTAGAAAAAGGTGAACTCATGCTGAGAGTTCAGGAGGAGCAGGTAACATTCAATGTCTTCAATTCCATGAAACATCCGACTGAAAGGATGGATTGTTTAATGGTTGAAGAGATTAAAAGCTACCACACTCCAATGCTTTTAAAAACTGAGGAAGAGGCTCTACGAACTTTTTTAGAGGATGACTTTGACTCCGAGACTGAGGAGTTAAATGACTCGGAAATATTGAGCCTACTGGAAGTATTAGAAGTAGGTGATTTTGAAAAAGAAAAGAAAAATAATTTGAAAAGTGCTGAAGCTGAGAAAGGAAAGGAATTTTCTGAAGAAAAATGTGATTTAAAACCTTTACCTTTGATGATCGTATCTTGATTGTGTGTTGTTGTAATATTGAAATGAAGAGTTCACTGAAACAGAATCAAGTTTGTATAATATGAACTCAATGGAATGGATATGCCAAGTTTAAACACAAAGGTTGTAGTACAGTATAGATGTCGTTCCACTGAGGAGGTGTGAGAATGAAAATCTTAGTCTTGAATTGATTTGGCAGAATGGTTTGGTTTTTGTTTTGTTATAAATGATGTTGATCAAGAAGACAGTAAATAACAAATAACAGAGAATAGCACTTGCAAAAGATAACAGTAAATGGTGTTGGAAAAATCAGTTTTGTAAAACAGGGATTGGCTTCATCACATCTTCACCTTCTGTAAGCTGCATAAGTTTTTATATAAGTAAATCAAAAAGATAATTTCTACGTCACAATCAAAGTCATTTGTATTGATCCCTCAACTACAAAATTCATAAGAATGATTTCAAACCGCTGATCCCTCAGTCACTTTGAAATCATCCCAGCATTATCGATCGATTGTTTTGACGTTTGTTGCGTTAGACGCCATCCCTGGCTACCTACTCACAACAAGTATTTCTTTCAGATCTGCTTTCAAAAGTCACTTCCCAGCATACTTGAGAAAACTTAAAACAAGAAAATAGTGATCAAGTACTTTTAGGCATTAAACACAGAAGGAAATACAGAAACTTATCAAATCTCATTACTAAACAAAAACTTACAACAGCATTACTTCAGTGTTGAATGGATTACAGCCAATCCCATAAGGGAGATTTAGCTATTCATGCTTTGTATTTTCACCATCAAAAGAATGAATACAGAAAATAATGGAAAGTTTGGATTGTGAATGGGATACAGGGGATGAGATGATGGATATGTTGTTTGCAGCTTGATTTATAGGAGTCAAGGTTCAGCTTCCCTTTCCCACTTGCGTAGAACCCATGCAGCATCTTTCAGAGACTTGTAGAAACACAAGAAGTTGGGTGATTTGGCATCGCATCATTGGTGAATATTAAATTGGAAAATCCCATACTGCAGGAGTCACGCTTGAGCTTGATGGTCACGCTCAAGCGTGAAGGGTTCTGATGCTGTTTGATGGTCTCTCGCTCAAGCTGAATTAACCATGCTCAAGCGTGGCCTTCCTCATGTTGCTCATGCTTACTTCTTCTCAGCTACGCTCAAGCGAGGTTTTGTCATCCATTAGTTACGCTCAAGCGTGTGAAGCACACGCTCAAGCGCTCTTCATGTGCATGGTCACGCTCAAGCTTCATTTGGTCACGCTCAAGCGTGCTTCATGTGCAGGGTCACGCTCACGCTCACGCTTAATCCTCGCTTGGGCGCTCTCGAGCTCACGCTCGAGCGGCTCATCCCCACGCTTGAGCGTGAGAGGGGTCCTGATGCCTCTTTGTCTTCTTTAAGTCATGCTTGCCATGCTTAATCCTCGCTTAAGCGTCTAGTATTCACGCTTAAGCGTGAGAGGTGCTTATGTTCTCCAACTTTCATGCTCAAGCTTGCTTACTTTGTCTTTCCTGCAACTTTCCAAGAGCTTTAACAAAACATTTCTTTTTATATAATGCTTAAAAGATTCATGCTCACTTCCTTCAATAATTCCTTAATTTAGCTTAAAGTCTTTACAAAATTGGTTCAAATGAGTCATGAAATCAATGCTTATTCAACACTTATCAAACTCTCCCCAACCTAGATTTTTGCTTGTCCTCAAGTAAAAAGAAGTTTGGAAAGGGAATCAAGCATTTCAGCAAAATTAGCTTCTGTACAGACAAAATTTTAAAAGACAATAATCTCAATTTATCTCAAGTAAATGATTTCCTTAAAACCAATTCTTTGAAATGTACTGTACCATTAATTTGTTCATAATGCAGGTAACCAAATGCTATCAGAATAAGGAACTCTCATTATTTCTCACAGGTGGTTGTGTTTGCACATTCATCATGAGAACTGCCTAATTAACATTGCCGGTCATTTCTAATCACAATCCATTCATAAGATAAGTAAGGATCAAAAAGGTCTTTTCAAGGTTGTAATGAGGCTGGGCTATCAAGAATCCTTGGTTTTTTCTTTGAGTTCAAAGTGCATCCATAAATAAGAAGAGCATATGTTCTAAAATTTTTCAAAAATTTTTTTATGAGGCTTCTTTTTATGCTATTAAATTCTTCGCTTTTCTTTTTCTAGTTCTCTATTTTTGTTACATGTTGGAGAACTTTATTTCTTTTTCAGCCTCAGTTTCTCTTATCACCCTTTTTTGGAGAAATGTTCTATGCTCTTTTTAAAATCTTTAAGCATGCTGGTAAGGTAAAATTTTATTTCTCATGCTTGGTTTAGGGTGTTTGAAAAAATTTTTGGCTCAAAAATGGCTACAAAAATTGGGTCATATTCTTAAAGGTAGCTTTTTGGCTCTGAGTTTGTTTTATTTTTTTCAAAATTTGCCTTTATCATTTCCTTGCTTAATTTTTAAAAGAAGTGTTAATCAGAAAATCAGGCAATGCTTATTTGACGAATTCTCATGAGACTCTCAGTGTTTAGATTTCTCACTTCTCACCAGGATATAAGGCTTACTTTCCTTATTCTAACAGAAGAGGGTTCACGCATGTAAACAATAAAAAGTACATTCATTCCAATTCCTTGGTTCTTAATTCAGCCGTTTTACCCTTTAACAATCAAGTTTATTGTCTAAAAAATATTCTGCTGCTTAGAAACTCTTCTTGTTCAAAAAGTAAAATCTTTGGTTGGGTTTTTCAAAAATGTTCAAAGTTTTAATCATCAAAACAGGAATAATCACAAGCAAATAATCACAAGCAAACAAGAATAATCACAAGCAATTCTAAAGTATGCTGCACTAAAGATAAAGTAAAGCTATAAATTGTCAATTTGAAATAAAACTAAGTAGCAATTTAAACTTCAAGAAATGAAAGCATTAAAAAATTTTCACTCTTCCTCAGATGAGTCCTCTTCTGTTCCTAGGTCTCTTTCTGGCGGTCCCTGTGTTGAAGTTCCTGGCCTATCCTGTGTAGTCTCACCTCCTCCCACAAAAGGAGGCCTGTCCCCAGGCCAAGCAAGTAGGGCCTCAAACTGGGCAGGTGGCATCCAAGGATTGTGTTGACCTGCAGGAATGCTGTGATAAAGGCCACTGTGAATGTGTAACAAACCTCTATGATGAGCGTTCTGCTGGGCCAGGAGGTGGCTATTTTGAATTTTCAGGATGTGAATGCCTTGTAAAATCAGAGTGGCTTCTGTGCTGAGGGGAGGATGGGCAGGTGCTGTGTTGAATGCTTGCTGTGCTGCTTGAGAGGCAGGTGAAGGGGGTACATCAGTTGCAGGAGGTACTGGATTACTGCAGTAACACTCAATGAAGCGTTTGTCTATGGAAGGCCTAATTGGTTTGAGGTCTTGTACCTCAACACCATGAGCTGCACAAAAATCAGTGATAAAGGCAGGAAAACCGAGACTCCCTTTTACCTTTTGACCTGCCTGGGAATACTTCTGGTCAGAAATCACAAACTTGTGAATTTCATCAGAGAGTATTTAGGCTAGATCAATGGAGATGTCCTCTCTCAGAATGCAGTATAGCAAATAGCACCTACTAAAAATTAAATCAGAGACATGAGCGTTAGGTGCTATGTTAGCTAATAAGAAAGAAGTCGAAACTTGAGAAATAGAAGTCATGTCTTTTCTTAAAATTCTCAGTGGGTTTTCTCCTTGCCCCATTTGAAAGTGTTGTCCTGGAACACATATGGCTGCTTCAAGGTCATTGGTGGCAACGACTTGGTTCCTTGCAACCATGGCAGCATATTCGCATATTTCTCCCTCTCCTAGGGTCATAATGTTCCCCAAGTAGAAATTGATTGTGTCCCTGTCATAGGAGAGCCAGGTTCTCCTCACATAAGTTTTTCTTTCTCCTCCTCCATCTTTTGTCCAAGCATTCGCATAGAATTCTCTTACAACTTCTGGGTCATATTTCTCCCTTGGGTAACATATTTTTAACCAATTTCTCCTCCTTATGATTTGCAGGAAAGCATCATAATCTCCCAAAGCCAAGTCTACTTTTCGTTCGGGTATAAATGTCCAATTTGAGATGTCCTCATACCTTTTGCTCTTGTCTTTATTCCTGAATCTTGGAGCATTATCTTCGTCATTGGTGCGTGGTCTTTTGCCTTTATTTCTTTTGGAGCTTCTTGCTGGTGAAGTGATGACAGGGAGGTTTGGTGCAATTTGCTTTGTTCTGGCCATCTGGAAGAATTCGAGAGTGATAGAGAGAATGATTTGCAAAAGAAAAGTATGACTTATGAGATGAGAGTGAAAAGACAATTATTGGAGAAGAAATGGCAGTTACAAAACTTAGAGAGTCAGGAGATTGATGGACGGTTATGTGAGTGAGCGAGTGGGCAGTTTCAATATTCTACTTTTATTAGCATCAGGGGGCAGTTTTGCATTTCACGCTTGAGCGCTTGAGTGCCACGCTTGAGCGCAAGAGTATCACGCTTGAGCGCAGTATAACCACGCTTGAGCGTGATCGGCCTGGATGCAGAGTTATGCTTCCTCGCTCAGGCGAGAATGAAAATGCACTTCACGCTTGAGCGTATGTTTGTCACGCTTGAGCGCAGGGGTGTCGCGCTTGAGCGCAGGGGTGTCGCGCTTGAGCGCAAGAGTATCATGCTTGAGCGTGATCGTCCAATCAGGGTGGCTTTTGTCTCGCTTAGGCGTTGTTACTTCCTCGCTTGAGCGTGTGGGCTTTGATGCAAAGTTTATTTTCCTCGCTCAAGCGTATGTTTGTTATGCTTGAGCGTGAGACCCAAAATTTTCATACCTGATGCTTAATTCAATTTCTCGCTTGAGCGCAGGGGTCTTGCTTTGAGCGTGGTAGCCTCTGATTGATGTTCCAGGTCCTTTCGCTTAAGCGCAAAAGATCACGCTTAAGCGTGATCGAGTTTATTTTGTTGAAAATTTCTTTTGCAGAGGTGCCACGCTCAAGGCTTGATTCTTTCGCTTAAGCTTGATGTGGATGGTTTGGGACTTACCTTGGCTCGCTTAAGCGAGATTATCCACGCTTGAACGAGGTGATTTCCTCATGCTTCCCTTAATTCAACTTCCAGCTCCAGTTTTGTTTGCCTTTGTTTGAAACTCTTATTTGGGATCCTCTTGATGAGTAATCTACAATGTAAACAGAAACTTTACTACTATTTAAAAATAAAATTTTCATGGAAAGAAAGCATAAAAGATTGGGTTGCCTCCCAATGAGCGCTTGTTTAACGTCATTAGCTTGACGCCTGATAGATTTTTCAATATGGATCATGGAGCTGGTGGATGAGAGTGTTGAGTTTTTCCACCTCCTTTCCTAAGTCAGGCTTTGACTTTCTTTTAATCTGTTTTTCAAGTGCACCTTCAATAGCAAAATCAGCTTTTTCTTTTTGCACTCGAATTTTTACTTTTCTGTCATCCACATCTATGATGACTTTGGCCGCTTTCAAGAATGGTCTCCCAAGTATTAGAGGGACTTCAGAATCTTCCTCCATATCTATGACAACAAAGTTCTCATGAAATTCAAATTTATCAACTTTGACCTCAATATTTTCAGCAATACCATAAGGGGTTTTTATTGATTGATCTGCCATTTTTAAGGTCATGTTTGTTGGCTTTACTGAAAAATCCCCTATACTTTTAAGTGTGGATAATGGCATCAAATTTACACTAGCACCAAGATCTAATAAAGCTTTACTTTTTGAAAGATTTCCAATAGTAACAGGAATAGAAAAACTCCCTGGATCTTTGGTGTTATGAGGTACTGCTTCAGAGATGATAGTATCATGTCCATCTTCTTCCTCGGTTATTTCCTCAGTCAGTGTGGTCACAGCCTTACAATGCTCTATTGGGTTTGTTTCAGTGTTTGCTCCATACTGAGGCTTCTGTTTCTCAGCAAGTTGTCGGGCTAGTTGTCCCAATTGCGTTTCCAAGTTCCTAAGTGATGCCTCATTGTTCTTTTGACTTGCTAAAGAAGTTTGCATAAATTTTTCCAAGGTGTCCTCTAATCTAGAAGTTCTCTCCACCAAAGAAGGACCATTATTATGATATGGTTTATTGAAGAGCTGGGCTCTTGCTTCCATCCTTGGCCTTGGTTTTGGTTACTTCTCCATCCCTGAAATGGTTGGTTAGAAAAATTTGAATTGAAATTACCAGACCTTCCTTGGTTGTTCATGAAGTATACAGTTGCTTCTTGTGAGCCACAGTTTTCATTGAGATGATCTCCTCCACAAAAGTTACATGTTGCAGGCATTTGTTGTTGCCCTGGTTGTGATGATTGTACTGCATGTAATTGTTGTGGAAGATTAGATATCTTTTTGGTCAATGCTTCTAATTGTTGGGTTAGAATTTTGTTCTGTGCTAAAATGGCATCTGTGGTGTTTAAGTCAAGGACTCCTTTCCTTTGAACTTGCTGACGATCATGTTGAGCTTGGTAGTCTGTTGAGGATAAAGCTTCTATTATCCTTGTGGCTTGGTCAGCATCCACTGTCATCATTGTTCCTCCTGCTGCTGTATCTAAAATCATTTTAGTGTCAGCCCTTAAACCACTGTAAAAAATATTAAGTTGTGCAATATCTTCAAGTCCATGGTTTGGGCATTTTCTGAGCAGTGATTTAAAGCGTTCCCATGCCTCACAAAAAGGTTCATCTTGGCCTTGTCTAAATGTTGTAATATCTGATTTGGCCTTGATGAATCTAGATGGAGGAAAGAACCTTTGTAGAAATTTTTCTTCAACTATGTCCCAGCTATTTAAACTTTGATTTGGATGAGATTGTAACCATTTCTTTGCTTTTCCTGCTAAAGAGAAAGGAAATAGTCTTAAATATGCAGCATCAATAACATCTTGGTTAAATCCCATGGTTCCAACCAATTTATAGAATGTGGCTAAGTGAGTATACGGATCTTCACTTGACATTCCAGTAAATTGGTGTGAACTAATCAAACTAAGAAATGCTGGTTTCATTTCTAGTGCTCTGACAGTGTTTGGAACTGCAATGCTTGAGAAATGTCTTGGCCCTTGTTGTAAAGCATAGTCTCCAAGTGTTCTCCTTGGTGGGTTTTGATTGTTGTTGTTGACATCCATTGTATCAGAGGAAGTTTGTCCTACGTAGAAGTTCTGCTTGGCTTTCTTGATTTTCTTGAGGAACCTGTCTATCTCTGGATCAAATGCAAGTTGTTCTTTTGTACCCTGTCCTCTCAAGATCATAAATCAAGTACTCAAAGTAGCAAGGTTACGAAAAAAAATAAAAACAAAATTGAAAACAAATTTATTTACACTGTCTTGTCAATTCAATGCTAAAATATTCAAACTTAAATCACCCCCCCGGCAACGGCGCCAAAACTTGATGATCGTATCTTGATTGTGTGTTGTTGTAATATTGAAATGAAGAGTTCACTGAAAGAGAATCAAGTTTGTATAATATGAACTCAATGGAATGGATGTGCCAAGTTTAAACACAGAGGTTGTAGTACAGTATAGATGTCGTTCCACTGAGGAGGTGTGAGAATGAAAATCTTAGTCTTGAATTGATTTGGCAGAATGGTTTGGTTTTTGTTTTGTTATAAATGATGTTGATCAAGAAGACAGTAAATAACAAATAACAGAGAATAGCACTTGCAAAAGATAACAGTAAATGGTGTTGGAAAAATCAGTTTTGTAAAACAGGGATTGGCTTCATCACATCTTCACCTTCTGTAAGCTGCATAAGTTTTTATATAAGTAAATCAAAAAGATAATTTCTACGTCACAATCAAAGTCATTTGTATTGATCCCTCAACTACAAAATTCATAAGAATGATTTCAAACCGCTGATCCCTCAGTCACTTTGAAATCATCCCAGCATTATCGATCGATTGTTTTGACGTTTGTTGCGTTAGACGCCATCCCTGGCTACCTACTCACAACAAGTATTTCTTTCAGATCTGCTTTCAAAAGTCACTTCCCAGCATACTTGAGAAAACTTAAAACAAGAAAATAGTGATCAAGTACTTTCAGGCATTAAACACAGAAGGAAATACAGAAACTTATTAAATCTCATTACTAAACAAAAACTTACAACAGCATTACTTCAGTGTTGAATGGATTACAGCCAATCCCATAAGGGAGATTTAGCTATTCATGCTTTGCATTTTCACCATCAAAAGAATGAATACAGAAAATAATGGAAAGTTTGGATTGTGAATGGGATACAGGGGATGAGATGATGGATATGTTGTTTGCAGCTTGATTTATAGGAGTCAAGGTTCAGCTTCCCTTTCCCACTTGCGTAGAACCCATGCAGCATCTTTCAGAGACTTATAGAAACACAAGAAGTTGGGTGATTTGGCATCGCATCATTGGTGAATATTAAATTAGAAAATCCCATACTGTAGGAGTCACGCTTGAGCTTGATGGTCACGCTCAAGCGTGAAGGGTTCTGATGCTGTTTGATGGTCTCTCGCTCAAGCTGAATTAACCACGCTCAAGCGTGGCCTTCCTCACGTTGCTCATGCTTACTTCTTCTCAGCTACGCTCAAGCGAGGTTTTGTCATCCAATAGTTACGCTCAAGCGTGTAAAGCACACGTTCAAGCGCTCTTCATGTGCATGGTCACGCTCAAGCTTCATTTGGTCACGCTCAAGCGTGCTTCATGTGCAGGGTCACGCTCACGCTCACGCTTAATCCTCGCTTGGGTGCTCTCGAGCTCACGCTCGAGTGGCTCATCCCCACGCCTGAGCGTGAGAGGGGTCCTGATGCCTCTTTGTCTTCTTTAAGTCATGCCTGCCATGCTTAATCCTCGCTTAAGCGTCTAGTATTCACGCTTAAGCGTGAGAGGTGCTTATGTTCTCCAACTTTCATGCTCAAGCTTGCTTACTTTGTCTTTCCTGCAACTTTCCAAGAGCTTTAACAAAACATTTCTTTTTATATAATGCTTAAAAGATTCATGCTCACTACCTTCAATAATTCCTTAATTTAGCTTAAAGTCTTTACAAAATTGGTTCAAATGAGTCATGAAATCAATGCTTATTCAACACTTATCAACCTTCTCATCTGAAATATGTTTTCCTGAGAGAAAACGACACTCATCCTGTCATTATTAATGCCGACTTAAAAGAAGAGGATGTGAATAAACTAATTGGGGTATTAAAGGCACATGAATCTGTGATTGGCTAGAATATTTCTGACTTGAAGGGAATCAGTCCATCATTTTGTATGCACAAAATCCTGATGGAGGATGACTATTCCCCTGTAGTACAGCCACAACGCAGATTGAACCCCATTATGAAGGAAGCGGTAAGGAAGGAAGTGGTCAAGCTCCTTGATGCAGGAATCATTTATCCTATCTCGGACAGCACTTGGATCAGCCCGGTCCAAGTGGTGCCCAAGAAGGGAGGAATGACGACTGTAAGAAATGACCAAGGTGAAGTTATTGCCACCCGGCCCACAACAGGCTGGAGGATGTGTATTGATTACAGAAGGCTGAATGACTTCACTCGGAAAGACCATTTCCCCTGCCATTTGTTGACCAAATACTCGAGAGGTTATCAGGGCATGAGTACTATTGTTTTCTTGATGGGTACTCGGGTTATAACCAAATTGTGGTTGACCCAAAAGACCAAGAAAAGACTGCATTCACCTGTCCTTATGGAATTTTTGCATATAGGCGCATGCCGTTCGGGCTGTGCAATGCTCCAGCAACCTTTCAAAGGTGCATGCTGGCAATTTTCGGGGATATGGTGGAAAAATTCATTGAAGTATTTATGGATGACTTCTCGGTATTTGGGAGTAATTTTGATTCATGCCTCAGCAACCTATCTAAGGTGCTGGTGAGATGCCAAATGTAACACCTTATTATTATTTGCAACTAATAATTCCAAAAACATGAGAAAATTTTTCACAAAACAGTCACGTATTATTCGATATAGAAGGAAGCAGGCAAGGGAAGAATAAAGAGCATTCACACGCATGTAGCAACCTACAGAGAAGCTAAAACTGGGGCCAGCTCAATGGGTTTATCATAACACACCAACACCAGGGCGGATTACACAACACCGTTTGATCGCTTAGACGGGGTCTGACACCGTCCAGGCGGAGTATGGTAATGCAGCAGCGGATAGGGAATCTCACAAGGAAGCTTTTTCACGAGTAACACTGGTCACTCAATAGGAGGAAGTAGATAAGGGAAAGATGTTAATATATTCACTTGCATGGCATTCGGTAGAAGGGCGGAGTTAGAATCATCCTACTTGGCTAGGCGGGGTATATTTATCTAGGGCGGACTACAATACAACATTCACTTACTCAGGCGATGTTCAATACCGCCCGACGAGATGGAATAATGTGACAACGGAGAAAGAACGTACATAGGCGGAATCTCGAGGTGATATCTACTTGCTTCAGCATAGTTCTACGCGTTTGGGCGAACTGTCCTAGTTACTTGGGCGAGGTATGACACCGCCTAAACGAAATCCGCACAACGCCTCTTTAACACAACTACAAGGTAATTTTCTCAATCGGGTATGGGCAAGGGTTCACTAGGTAAATCCTCACACTCGCACTTCACTCAGAAAAATGTGAAATTACAGGGTACATATATGATAGTAGATTGTGGAGGAAGAAGGGATCTGAACCTATTCCGCCCAACTCAACTAATTATGACAACGCCTGGGCGGACTCAACTACAACGCCCAAATTAGGGGTTAACACCGGGGTCTCATTCTAACAACTATATCGCTCCAGCGCGGATCCTCACGCTTGGGCGAATCGCTCCCATACTTCGGGCGGGGTACGACTCCGCCCAACGTATCCGACATAAATTTTCCTAAGACAATTCTCGATTCACTCAGACTTGGCTATAACCTGCTCAATCATACTGTCCCTGCGTATCCATTAAAGCACAATTATGAAACAAGGCAGCACATAGCATCACACACACCAAAACCATACATCCATATATACATAAGAGTGTATGTCAATATTTACAACACAAAATCGGGTTTCTCCTTGTCCATAAAATTCTATTCATCCCCAAAACATTAACATCCGGTATGAACCAGTCAGGGCTTAATCCAACAACGCCTTAATTAAGCCTTCCAAATGCATCAGCACTCCGCCCAGCATTCCAGCTCTGCTTCTGGTCCTCCTCTCGAGAGACATTCACTGAAAATGGCCACTGCAGGGGTGAGCTTTTACATGTAAAATGATACTCACAGACTCGGTATCAGCGTCAGTACGCGCTCCTGCTATCATTCAATCTTTCTCAAGTAACCAAGTTCATACAGTTCAAACAACATTCATGACACACATGATACACAGAGTTTATTCCACATCCAAATATATATTCATGCATTCAAAATCATACGTATATTCATACATAGATTTATACACCACCACAATCAGCCTTATTTCTATATGCATGCCTGCGGATCCGACTCGGGTAAAGACTCTCAGTTACGGTCCCCTTTTCTTCTGGCCCCTCGTCCCTCAGCTCTTACCAGGTGGCACCGGCCTCCCCACGGCGTCTCGAGACTCTCTTCTCTAGCTCCAACGGCTACCACGAGCACTATTGGGATCTAGCCAGGGTTGGTAACTGGAAGTCGTTTCCCTTGGGGTTCTTGACCTCCCATGGGTCACCCCATTCTCACTCATGCAACTAACACATTCATTATTACACATCATCGCGCCACGAATACCTTCGCCGTAATCATTAAGCAAGAACGAATTTCCCACACTACTCGTAATCATTCAGTCAATCACACCAGCGCATGTTACAATCGGTCATCAGACTAACATCATTGAGCAATCCAATTAAGAGCATGCACATACATATTTTTCATAGTGACAAGAAAATAGATCCATGCATATCATTCATCATTATCATCTACTAACAGGCTACACCATCGCCACGAAAATCACTATCAGAATCTTAAACCATGCATCAGTTTTAATGATTATAATTACATGCACACACACACACCCACACTTAGCAGTACGTTCATCCGGTACCGTTCTTAGACCATGCATTCGACATGCAAGCGCCCCCTACCTTAGAAGAACCTCAGAAACCTTTCCGTTCTTGTCGTTGGGTCCGATGTCTTTCTCCTGGTTTGTTCGGCCTTCCTTGGCTTTGTCGTATCCTGCACCTGATTCTGGGATGGAGTGTAGTTCATTCGTCAGTACTGCAACCAAGGTCTCCAGGAGCGAAGAGTGAGAGAAGAGAAGAAAGATGGAGACGAAGAGAGGAAGTAGAGGATGAAGTGACGGAGGAGGGAGTCTGAAGAAAGAGTAAGTGCGTTCATCACCAAAGGCTCACGTTATATATATATATATATGTACATGCGCACAGTAAGAGAAGAGTGGGATGGGAGAGTGCGTGCCCAGCAGTCACGTGCACTCCACCCCATCCCCTGACCACCACCATTTTTATATTTTAATGGCCTTAAACTACTTAGTTAAGTGCAATTAACAGTTATTTCTAGTTGAAATTAAGTCTTAATGGTTTATTCTTCATTCAGCATTTAATTTCAAAACTGGGATGTTACAGTTCTCCCCCACTGAAAAAGAATTTCGTCCCCGAAATTTAGTCGGTACTTACCTAGGTAAACAATTCGGGGTACTGCTGTTGCATGGTGTCTTCGGGTTCCCACGTGCAGGAGGTGGTCTTGCCTTGCTGCCACTCCACCTTAACCAGCCTTACGTTCTTGTTTCTTAAGCGTTTTACCGATCGGTCCACGATTCCAACCGGTGTAGTCACAGTGGTTAGGTCTTCCTTGATCTCTACCTCGTCGTCAGGCATCGTGTGGCTGGGGTCATGCAAATATTTCCTTAGTTGAGACACGTGAAATACGTTGTGCAATCGGGACAAGTGAGTTGGTAACGCGAGGCGGTATGCTACGGGGCCGATCCGTTCTAACACCTCGTAAGGTCCAATGTATCGAGGGCTTAACTTCCCACTTTTTAAGGCTCGTCCAACTCCTTTACTCGGAGAGGTTCTCAGGAACACTCGATCTCTGACTGAAAATTCCAATGGCTTGATGCGCTTGTCATGGTAGCTCTTCTGCCTGTCTTGTGATGCTTTCATCTTCTCCCTTATCACTCGGATCTGTTCTGTGGTTTGCTTCACGATGTCTGGTCCCAATAGTAGACTTTCACCCGCTTCCGACCAGCAGAGTGGGGTTCGGCATCTGCGCCCATATAATGCCTCGTAAGGTGCCATGCCAATGCTGTGATGATGGCTGTTGTTGTACGTAAACTCGATCAAGGGAAGGTACTGCTCCCAGTCCCCACCGTACTCTAACACACACGCTCTCAATAAGTCTTCTAGACTCTGAATTGTTCGTTCGGATTGTCCATCCGATTGGGGGTGATAGGCAGAACTAAGCCAAAGCTTCGTCCCCAATTCTTGATGCATGCTGGTCCAAAATCTGGACGTAAATCTAGGGTCCCTATCCGATACGATGGAAGTAGGTATGCCATGCAGTCGAATAACTTCTTGAATGTAGATTCGAGCCAACTTATGCAATGGGTACCTCATATTCACAGGTAAGAAGTGTGCACTCTTCGTCAATCGGTCAACAATGACCCAAATTGCATCATGGCCCGCTCGGTTTTTGGGTAATCCCATGATAAAATCCATCGCAATTGAGTCCCATTTCCACACGGGGATCTCTAGAGGCTGCATTGCACCGTACGGTTTTTGGTGCTCTACCTTCGATTTCTGACAAGTGATACACCGGGCCACGTACTCCGCCACATCCTTCTTTAGTCCGGGCCACCAGAACTGTCTCCTCAAGTCGTGGTACATTTTCGTGGTTCCTGGGTGAATGCTGAGTAGGCTTTTGTGGGCTTCATCAAGCACCATTCTTCTCAATCTTCCTCCACTTGGTATGTATATTCTGTCCCTCACCCGGAAGATCCCATCTGGCCCCTCTGCCAAGGATAAGTCCTTTCCTTTGGCCTGAATTTCCTTCATTTCAGCTAGGTAAGAGTCCGCCTGTTGCTGTTCGTACACGGATTTTAAGAATTCATTGGCAATCCTCAACGTACCGATTGTCATCTTCTGAGAGGAAGGGGTGTCAACATGCAAGTTCATGTCTCGGAACCGCTCCAACAACTCTACTTCTTTTGCCATCATGGCTGCTATGTGGAGGGATTTCCGACTCAACGCGTCGGCCACGACATTTGCCTTACCTGGGTGGTATTTCAACTCGAAATCATAGTCCTTCAAAAACTCAATCCATCTTCTCTGCCTCATGTTCAGCTCCTTTTGGTCGAATAGGTATTTGAGGCTCTTATGATCGCTGTACACTTCAAACTTGGACCCGTACAAGTAATGCCTCCAGATTTTTAATGCAAAAACTACTGCTGCCAGCTCCAAGTCATGGGTCGGATAATGCTGCTCGTGGGGTCTCAATTGTCGAGAGGCATATGCTATCACTCGATCTTTCTGCATGAGTACACACCCTAATCCGAGTCCGGACGCGTCACAATAGACCATGAAGCTTTCTCGTAACTCAGGTAATGCCAACACTGGAGCAGTCGTCAACTTATTCTTCAGCTCTTGGAAGCTGTTCTCACACTCCGGACTCCACACGAAAGGAACGTTCTTCCGAGTCAATTTAGTCAGGGGTAATGCCAACTTAGAAAAACCTTCGATGAACCTCCTATAATAACCTGCCAAGCCCATAAAACTTCTTATTTCTGAGACCGATCTGGGCCTCTCCCATGCTATTACAGCAGCTACCTTCGCAGGATCCACCGAGATGCCTCGCTCGGAGATCACATGCCCGAGGAAGTGGATCTCATCCATCCAGAATTCGCACTTCGAGAGCTTTGCAAACAATTGTTTCTCCTTCAACACTTGGAGTACCGTTCTGAGATGTCCTTCATGCTCCTCAGATGTCTTAGAATAAACTAGAATGTCATCGATGAAGACAACAACAAACCGATCTAAGAAGGAGTGGAATATGTTGTTCATGTAATTCATGAAAACAGCAGGGGCGTTTGTCACACCGAACGACATCACTACATACTCGTAGTGACCATATCGAGTCCTAAAGGCAGTTTTAGGAATGTCTGAGTCCTTCACTCAGATTTGGTGATATCCCGATCGTAAGTCGATCTTCGAGAAGACTGAGGCTCCACACAGCTGGTTAATTAAATCATCAATTCTAGGCAGTGGGTATCGATTCTTGATTGTGGGCTTGTTAAGCTGTCGATAATCTATACAAAGTCTCATGCTGCCATCCTTCTTCTTAACAAGTAGCACAGGTGCGCCCCATGGTGACACGCTTGGTCTAATGAACTGCTTCTCAAGTAACTCATCCACTTGTTTCTTCAACTCTGCCAATTCAGTTGAGGACATTCTGTAGGGCGCACTGGAGACCGGTTCGGCTCCAGGGATCAAGTCTATAGAGAATTCAACTTCTCTATTGGGAGGCACACTCGGAACGTCTTCTGGGAACACTTCTGGGAATTCGCAGACAACCGGAATTTCGTTCACTAGGGTCTCACTCTCATCTTTGGTTAGACAAAGCATCATAAATAGTTGGGTTATACCTAGTGCCGTGCCATCTTCAGTGGGTTGTTTTGGGAAAACTATCTCTCGGTTTCTACAATCTACTAATACCTTATTGGCTGAAAGCCAATCTATTCCGAGTACGATGTCAAGACCCTTTAGGGGCATGCAAATCAGATCGAAGGTGAAACTCCGATCATACAACTCAAATGCTACATTTTTGCATATTGACGATGTGAACACACTAGGGCCAGCAGGGCTGGCCACTTCCAAAGTCCGGTTCATAGACACAGTTGGTAACTTCAACCGTTCCACGCACTCATCAGCTATAAAAGAATAGGTAGCTCCCGAATCGAAAACAACATTAAGCGTATTCATTCCAAGTGAGCACTTACATTGTACTAGATCGTTTGCTGGTGCAACATCCTCTGCATTGATGGTGTAGATCCTTCCTGTCGCTGTTGGGCCGGTATTTCTCTCTCGGCTGTTCGGAGCACGCATCATATTTCCTCTGGTTCCGTTGCCTCTGCCACCAGGTCGTTGGTTATCACTCACTCGGGTTCTATCTTGAAATCCTCCTTGACGCACATTGGTGTTTGTCTGGCAGAGTTGGGGGCAGTCAGGACGAACGTGTCCCTTCTCTCCGCAGTGGTAGCATTTAACATTTGTATCATTGCAATCCTTAGCAAAGTGGTCACCGTCGAATTTAAAGCATCCGCCATACCTTGGTCGCCCACTCATTTGTCTCCCTCGGTCATTATGATTCTGATATCTGGTGAAGGGTTCATTCCTCCTCACGTTCCCTGGCCTCTTGAAACGTGATTGCTGAGGCCTCAGGTGCTGGTTGGCTCTGCTACACTGGCCCGAATGGGCCCTGTCATCCTCTTCGAATATTCGACACTTGTTCACTAAGGCAAGGAAACTCCGGATTTCATGGTATCTGCAAGCCCTCTTGATATCCGATCTCAATCCGTTCTCAAACTTAAGACACTTGGAGTTCTCCGTTCCTGGCTGCTAGAAGGGCGGATAGAATAGGCACAATTCCTCAAATCTGGTAGCGTATTCTTCCACAGTCATGGAGCCCTGTTTTAACTCCATAAACTCCAGCTCTTTCCGACTCCTCACTGTGTCGGGAAAGTATTTGTCTAAGAAGCAGGCCTTGAAATCGTTCCACGTCAGTTGATTATCATCTTCGGGGAATCGGCTTCTGGCTATTTTCCACCAATTCTCCGCTTCATCTCGCAGCATATACACTGCGCATTCCACCTTCTGGGCTTCGGTACAGCGAAGACCCCTAAAAATTCTCTCTAATTCCTGAGTCCACTTGAACGCCGCCTCAGGATTCCGTCCTCCTAAGAATTCACTCGGCTTCCTTTTTAAGAAGCGGTCCAGCACATGGCCATCCTCAGGTCGAGTCTGGCCCTGCCTTTCAAATACATCCGCAAAGCGTTGGAATGCTGTGGCTATAGCCTCCATACTTTGACGATGCGCCATTCCTTATCCTGAAATTGACATTTAAGGATAAGTATACGGAGCCACTTTACTACCGATCTAGTTATTAGTCCAACAACTAATAGCTTAGCACATTATATCATTCGCCTAAGTCATACACACAATCGGACCAGGGGAACACAACCTCTTGTCCTCAAGTCAACATCAATCAAGTCAACTAGCATCAGAACAATTTCAACCATTCAATCAAAAAGACACACACACCACCTCTTACACTTGGTAAGCATACTTTGGCCTTGGACTTTTCGGTCCGCTCTGATACCAAAATGTAACACCTTATTATTATTTGCAACTAATAATTCCAAAAACATGAGAAAATTTTTCACAAAACAGTCACGTATTATTCGATATAGAAGGAAGCAGGCAAGGGAAGAATAAAGAGCATTCACACGCATGTAGCAACCTACAGAGAAGCTAAAACTAGGGCCGGCTCAATGGGTTTATCATAACACACCAACACCAGGGCGGATTACACAACACCGTTTGATCACTTAGACGGGGTCTGACACCGTCCAGGCGGAGTATGGTAATGCAGCAGCGGATAGGGAATCTCACAAGGAAGCTTTTTCACGAGTAACACTGGTCACTCAATAGGAGGAAGTAGATAAGGGAAAGATGTTAATATATTCACTTGCATGGCATTCGGTAGAAGGGCGGAGTTAGAATCATCCTACTTGGCTAGGCGGGGTATATTTATCTTGGGCGGACTACAATACAACATTCACTTACTCAGGCGATGTTCAATACCGCCCGGCGAGACGGAATAATGCGACAACGGAGAAAGAACGTACATAGGCGGAATCTCGAGGTGATATCTACTTGCTTCAGCATAGTTCTACGCGTTTGGGCGAACTGTCCTAGTTACTTGGGCGAGGTATGACACCGCCTAAACGAAATCCGCACAACGCCTCTTTAACACAACTACAAGGTAATTTTCTCAATCGGGTATGGGCAAGGGTTCACTAGGTAAATCCTCACACTCGCACTTCACTCAGAAAGACGTGAAATTATAGGGTACATATATGATAGTAGATTGTGGAGGAAGAAGGGATCTGAACCTATTCCGCCCAACTCAACTAATTATGACAACGCCTGGGCAGACTCAACTACAACGCCCAAATCAGGGGTTAACACCGGGGTCTCATTCTAACAACTATATCGCTCCAGCGCGGATCCTCACGCTTGGGCGAATCGCTCCCATACTTCGGGCGGGGTACGACTCCGCCCAACGTATCCGACATAAATTTTCCTAAGACAATTCTCGATTCACTCAGACTTGGCTATAACCTGCTCAATCATACTGTCCCTGTGTATCCATTAAAGCACAATTATGAAACAAGGCAGCACATAGCATCACACACACCAAAACCATACATCCATATATACATAAGAGTGTATGTCAATATTTACAACACAAAATCGGGTTTCTCCTTGTCCATAAAATTCTATTCATCCCTAAAACATTAACATCCGGTATGAACCAGTCAGGGCTTAATCCAACAACGCCTTAATTAAGCCTTCCAAATGCATCAGCACTCCGCCCAGCATTCCAGCTCTGCTTCTGGTCCTCCTCTCGAGAGACATTCACTGAAAATGGCCACTGCAGGGGTGAGCTTTTACATGTAAAATGATACTCACAGACTCGGTATCAGCGTCAGTACGCGCTCCTGCTATCATTCAATCTTTCTCAAGTAACCAAGTTCATACAGTTCAAACAACATTCATGACACACATGATACACAGAGTTTATTCCACATCCAAATATATATTCATGCATTCAAAATCATACACATATTCATACATAGATTTATACACCACCACAATCAGCCTTATTTCTATATGCATGCCTGCGGATCCGACTCGGGTAAAGACTCTCAGTTACGGTCCCCTTTTCTTCTGGCCCCTCGTCCCTCAGCTCTTACCAGGTGGCACCGGCCTCCCCACGGCGTCTCGAGACTCTCTTCTCTAGCTCCAACGGCTACCACGAGCACTATTGGGATCTAGCCAGGGTTGGTAACTGGAAGTCGTTTCCCTTGGGGTTCTTGACCTCCCATGGGTCACCCCATTCTCACTCATGCAACTAACACATTCATTATTACACATCATCGCGCCACGAATACCTTCGCCGTAATCATTAAGCAAGAACGGATTTCCCACACTACTCGTAATCATTCAGTCAATCACACCAGCGCATGTTACAATCGGTCATCAGACTAACATCATTGAGCAATCCAATTAAGAGCATGCACATACATATTTTTCATAGTGACAAGAAAATAGATCCATGCATATCATTCATCATTATCATCTACTAACAGGCTACACCATCGCCACGAAAATCACTATCAGAATCTTAAACCATGCATCAGTTTTAATGATTATAATTACATGCACACACACACCCACACTCAGCAGTACGTTCATCCGGTACCGTTCTTAGACCATGCATTCGACATGCAAGCGCCCCCTACCTTAGAAGAACCTCAGAAACCTTTCCGTTCTTGTCGTTGGGTCCGATGTCTTTCTCCTGGTTCGTTCGGCCTTCCTTGGCTTTGTCGTATCCTGTGCCTGATTCTGGGATGAAGTGTAGTTCGTTCGTCAGTACTGCAACCAAGGTCTCCAGGAGCGAAGAGTGAGAGAAGAGAAGAAAGATGGAGATGAAGAGAGGAAGTAGAGGATGAAGTGACGGAGAAGGGAGTCTGAAGAAAGAGTAAGTGCGTTCATCACCAAAGGCTCACGTTTTATATATATATATATGTACATGCGCACTGTAAGAGAAGAGTGGGATGGGAGGGTGCGTGCCCAGCAGTCACGTGCACTCCACCCCATCCCCTGACCACCACCATTTTTATATTTTAATGGCCTTAAACTACTTAGTTAAGTGCAATTAACAGTTATTTCTAGTTGAAATCAAGTCTTAATGGTTTATTCTTCATTCAGCATTTAATTTCAAAACTGGGATGTTACACCAAGAAACTAACCTCGTCCTTAACTGGGAAAAATGCCATTTTATGGTTAAGGAAGGGATAGTCCTTGGCCACAAAATCTCTGCTGAGGGCATTCAAGTGGACCGAGCCAAGATTGAAATTATTGAAAAACTTCCTCCTCCAATCAACGTGAAAGGAGTGAGAAGCTTTCTAGGATGTGCTGGCTTTTATAGAAGGTTCATTAAAGATTTTTCAAAAATAGCTAAGCCTCTGACTGACTTACTTGTGAAAGATCATGTATTTGCGTTTAATGAAAACTGCGTCAAGGCTTTTGAAAAATTGAAACAAAGTCTGATTTCAGCTCCGATCCTTGCAGCACCTGATTGGTCTTTACCGTTTGAATTAATGTGTGATGCAAGTGACTTCGCAGTCGGAGCTGTACTGGGTCAAAAAGTAGGAAAACTGACTCATGTAATTTATTATGCTAGTAAGGTGTTGAATGAAAATCAAATACATTACACCACTACTGAAAAAGAAATGCTTGCTGTGGTGTATGCATTTGATAAATTTCGTGCTTACTTGATTGGGGCCAAGGTTATTGTATATACAGACCACTCGGCAATCAAGTATTTACTAGCTAAGAAAGAGTCTAAACCGAGACTAATTAGGTAGGTTCTGTTACTCCAAGAATTTGATTTAGAAATACGAGATAAAAAGGGAGTAGAGAACTCAGTTGCCGACCAACTGTCTCGTCTGGAAGGTGAGTCGGATTCTGTCTTAATAAAAGAAGAATTTCCAGACGAGAAGTTGATGGCAATTGTCACCGGGCCATGGTATACTGATATGGCCAACTTTAAAAGTGCCTCGGTGGTACCTGATGGTTGGACATCCCAAATGAGAAAAAAATTCTTTCTTGATAGTAAAAACTTCCTTTGGGATGATCCATTTCTGTTTAAAATAGGAGTAGATGGATTGATCAGGCGGTGTGTGCCTGAATCCGAGCAAGAAAGGCTCTTGTGGCATTGCCACGACTCATATTATGGAGGTCATCGTGGTGCCTCCCGCACAGCAGCAAAAATCTTACAGAGTGGCTTTTATTGGCCAACTATCTTTCAAGATGCTAAAGAATATGTCAAAAGGTGTGATAAATGTCAAAGGAGCGGAGGTCTTTCTGCTAAAGCTGGCATGCCTTTGACAAACATTCTAATTGTGGAATTATTTGATGTTTGGGGTATCGACTTTATGGGACCCTTTCCTAAGTCGTTCTCCAACGAATATATTCTTGTTGCTGTAGACTATGTCTCCAAATGGGTGGAGGCAATTCCGACCAGAACCAATGATGCACAGGTGGTGCTTAGGTTCATCAAGAAGAATATTTTCTCTAGGTTTGGAGTTCCGAGAGTAATTATTAGTGATGGGGGTTCACATTTTTGCAATAAGATAATGGAAAAAGCCCTGCATCACTATGAGGTGTTACATAAGATATCGACTCCTTACCATCCACAAACTTGTGGACAAGTCGAGCTGTCAAATAGAGAAATCAAAAGAATCTTAGAGAAAGTGGTCGGAAAATCTAGAAAAGATTGGTCGGTAAAGTTAGATGATGCATTGTGGGCTTACCGAACAGCTTTCAAAACTCCGATTGGCATGTCCCCGTATCAATTAGTATACGGTAAGGCTTGTCATCTCCCTATGGAGTTGGAACACAAGACGTGGTGGGCCACAAAGCTATTAAACATGGACTGTGACCAATCTCAGGAGGAAAGAGTTTTGAAACTCCATGAATTAGAGGAGTTCCGACGCAACGCTTATCAAAGTGCCTCCATCTATAAGGAGAAAACAAAGAAATGGCACGATAAGCGAATTAATAAGAAAGAGTTTTAGAAGGGTGATCGGGTTTTATTATTCAATTCCTGACTAAGACTCTTCCCTGGAAAACTCAGATCCAAGTGGTCGGGGCCTTTTACTGTAAATGAGGTTTTCCCTCATGGTGCAGTCGAACTGAAAGACCCGACTACTGATCGGATTTTTAAGGAAAATGGCCAGCGACTCAAACTCTACTTTGGAGGAGAGTTTGATAGGCAGAAAACCTCCCTGTTACTGCAGGCATCTTCTTAGATGCAATAAGGTCAAGCTAGTGACCTTAAAGAAGCGCTCTAGGGAGGCAATCTTCCGATTGTTTTGTTTTGAACTTTGAGTCGGAATGAATAAAAACAAAAACTAAAAATTTAGTATAAATAATAAAAAAAAGAGTTTGTGAAGTTGAAGAAGCATATCCGAACTTGATTCTTCTATTTTCGCTCAGGCGAAGCACTTGTAGCTTAGGCGAGACACTGTTGATTGTTGTTTCACACTTAAGCAAAAATTTACTGAGTTTGAGTGAAAATAGTACACTCGGATAACTGTTACTTATTCTTAACCCTTCTTCCCGACTGAACTTCACTCGTCATTTTTCAATAAAATTCCAATTTCTGATGCGAATAAAAGGAAGACTTTGAAGGATTTCTGATCGTTGATGTAATGAATGGGTCAGATGGTGAAAGGCGACTTATTTCAGTCGGCTTTTTCTCACTCAGATTCCTCACTCATCACAATCAGTATTGTATCCATTAGTCTCCTATTCACACGATCTTTCGGTTTTTCATTCATCCACTCGGCTTTCTCTCTTTCTCTTGGCCGACCTTTATCACTCGGTATTTCTTTCATGCGTCTCTTTTTGCAATTCCTTTTTCATTCACTCAATGTCTCATTAGAGTATTCAGTTTCTTCCACTCGGTACTCCGTTCACTCGGACCCCTCTGCGGTCGTTCTTTCATTCACTCAGTTCTTCCATTTACTCAGCATGTCTTTTATTCTTTCTTGATTCTTTCATTCACTCGGCCCTTCATTCACCCAGTCAATCTTTCACTCGTCTTTCATTTACTCATTCTTCATTCACTCAGTATTTTTTCCATTCAGTATATCATTCACTTGTTTTACATTCACTCGGTTTATTTCAGTCAGTTTGTTATCCCTTCATTCACTCGGTTTTTCCTTCATTTTTCTACTCGTCTCTCTTTGTGTCTGTCGTTCACTTATGTTTAATACACATATATTGCCCACTCGGCCTTCATTCATTCGGTCACTCTATTTCACTCGTTCTTCATTCACTCTGTCAATCTTCCACTTGTCTTCCATTTATTCGGTCACTTTCACTTACCCACTCGTCTCTCCATCTTGGTCTCTTTCACTTCTGACACTCTTCATTCACTCAGCCTTACTTTCATTCATTCTTTCTCCCACTCGCTTCTCTGTTCACTTGTATCTCACTGCAGTTGTTCACTCATCCATTCATTGTCATACTCGTTTCTCATGCACTTTTTGTTATTCTTTCACTCGTTCTATGATCCATTCAGTATTCATTCACTCAGTACCCTTTTCATTTAGTATTTTATTCACTTGTTCTTTCAATCTACTCTTTCTTCTTCGTTCCTTCATACACCTCTCTGTATTTTTCGTTTCCCCCACTCGGAATCTCTTTCATGCGCCTCTTTCTGCAGTTTTTTTTTCGCATCACTCGGTTTCTCATTGTTTCTATCTCATACAATTCTATCATTTCTTCGACCGATTCCTTTCTCGATGTTATTCATTCGGTAGTTTGTTATTCATTTTTCCATTTATTCTTCCACTGGCTTGTGCATTTACTCATCTCCTTCATCCAGTCAGTATACCCTTCACTCATCTCCACTCGGAATATTCTCAGTCGTTCTCCCATTCATTCTTTCATCTACTCGTTTTTCTCACCCACCCTCAATCCACTCGTTACTTGTTGTTTCATTCCTTCAGCTTTGCTCTCAATTTTTCGTTCGTCTTTTATTCATCGGTTCTTCCATTTACTCGTTCCTCCTCTGCACTCGTTGTTTTGTTTACTCTTCCACTCGTTCTTCATTTCTCAGATCTCTATCACTCGGTATCTTTCTCCATACTCACTCGGTCATTATCGTTTCACTCTTTTCACTCATTTAGGTAATCTCTTCTTTTACAATCTTCCATTCTTTGTATCTTATTCATTTACTCGGTATTCCTTCATTCATTCATACTTCTATTCGTTTCTTCTACCATCCGCTTTTCTATTCACTCGTATTTCACTACAGTGGTTCACTCGTCTCTCATACGCTCTATTTCATTCATCTATTCTTTCACTCGTTCTTATATCCATTCGTCCTTTATTTATTCAGGATCTTTTCCATTTAGTGTTTCATTTACTTGGGGTCATGTATTCATTCACGAATTTTTCACTCATTCATTCTTTCATTCATTCATTTACTTATAGCTTTCATTCGCCCATTCTGTCTTATCGTTTGTTCATTTATTCATCTTCCATTCTCTTGTGTCCACTTGGCATCACATTGGTATCATCCCACTCTTACTCGATCTTCTACCTATCCAGTATATGAGCATATTATAAATAAAATAAATAAATATAATAAATAATAATAATATATATATATATATATTATAATAATAAAGTAATAATTAAAGATGGAACACATTTGTTAGCCCAGGTGGCCTCTAGGAAACTCAAGAGGGGGGGTGAATTGAGTAGTTAGGAACTTTTTCACTAATAAATTTCTCCTCTAAAAACTCAATATGCAATGATATGTGATTTGAATAATAATGCTTAAAACATAAAGAGTTTAAGGGTTAGAGAAGTGCAAACAGAGATTTATACTGGTTCGGCCAACCACTGCCTACGTCCAGTCTTCTCAAGACACCCTTGAGGAAATTCACTATAATCAGTTCCCTTGATTACACCACAATGGGGACTCACACCCCAATCACAAATGCCTTGGATGCTACACCACACCCAAGCACATCACCATTGGATGCTTCACCACATCCAATAACATCACCCTTGGATGCTACACCATATCCAAGAAGAACCCCCTCAGAGATACACCACTCTGAGTATTAATCTCACTTTTAGAGATAAAGATCTCTTACAAGAAAACTCTCTTCAAGAGTATGATAAACAAATTGAGGAACAAGAAAGAGTAATAACTCTATTAAGAGAATATGGCCATTATTGCTCATAAGAAAAGATTGGAAGTATTTGGTATATCTTGGTGTGTCTTTTGCAAATGAAATACCCTCCTATTTATAGGAGAAGAAATGCCTTCAAGAGGTGTGAAATTATTGATTAAAATAATTGGAAAGGTACCTCTTGGATAAAATAATATTTTATGAAAAGTTATAATGTTTCAACATGATTTTTTGCTTTCTGATCACGTTGTAATCGATTACATAAAATTGGTAATCGATTACAGCCTTTTAAAATCAGTTTTAAAACATAACGTTCATATTGTAATCGATTACTTAAACATGGTAATCGATTACATTGCTGAGGTAATTGATTACACTAATGAGGTAATCAATTACATTCCATCAGAATGTATTCTTATTTTAAAACCTTTTTATATTAATGGCCGTACTTTCTTTTTATAGAGTCTTACTTTAATTATGCCTTGGTCTTGGATCGTCATTCTTGATCTCTGGCATTGGCCTTGTCATTATCAAAATCCTTCATAGTCTTCATTCTCCCCCTTTTTGATGATGACAATATTTCATTGATTTCATGACTCTTTTTATGCTTGACATGGTATACTAAATCTTCAAGTCTTGCGTCCATGTTGTTAATCATGTCTTGCATATATGTTGTTGATATCAAAACCTTAGTTCTTCATTCTCCCCCTTTTTGATATTGACAACAATTCCTGAGAAGAAAAATAAACAGCATGCAAGATACAAGATTTTCTCCCCCTTAATTTTGGTTTAGTTGACAAGGTTTGATTGATTTTTCTCTTATTTTGCTTCTCATATATTAACCAGGTTTGATTGATTTTTCTCTTATTTTGCTTCTCATATATTACTCCCCCTTTTTCAATGGCAAAAAGAATATAAGAGCATAAAGTTTTAGCAGAGAGTGATGCACCTTGTTGTTTGATGTCACTCGTTATTTTGATATTGCTCTTTGTTACTTGTTGATTGATAGATGCTTCAAGAAATGTGTTGACTTTTCTTGTGGGTAAGAGTTAATCCTTAAGTGCCTCCCATCAATGATAATTCCTACACTATTATAAATATTTGATCTTGGTACCCAAATTTTCTTGGGTTCTTGTGGGTTAGACGTGGATACTATATTCTTAGGAACCCAAATCATTTTTGTCTCAGTATAGCCTTTGTTCCTTCTATGACATGTTGATGCACTGTGACCTTTTCTCACATAATGAGAGAATTTAACAAATGGGCTAGTTGAGGTCTTTTGTGAAATAAAGAGATTTTTCTGCAACTTTTGCTTTTTGGAAGGATCAGATCCTAGTTTTGCTTTAAAATGACATTTTTGTTTTCCAAGAAGAATATCTAGGTTATCTCTTCCTATAGTAAATTTAACTAATGCATTTTTCAAATCATCAATCTCTTGAATATGCTTTTGACATGTTGAACATGTATGTTTAATGATAGTTTCATTTTTAAGCTTAGTTTCTAAGTCTTCCTTTTCTTCTTTAACTTGTCCTAGTTCATGATTGGCCTTTGATAGACTTTCTTCTAAGATTAGGGTAGAATTTTTCATATTTAAGAATTTCTTAGCTAGTTTTTGATATTCATTATGAAGATCTTCAAAAGCTTCTTGCAATTCATCAAATGTAGGATTTGAGTCATTTACCTCTTCGATGTTAGTCATTAGGCACAGATTTGCGTCTTCATGGTCTGATTCCTTGGACGAGCTTAAACCATTTTCATCCCAGGTAATATAAGCTATTCTTTTATTTTTGGGATGCTTTTTCTCTTGCTTGTCAAACTTCTTATTTAGTTTCGGACACTCCATTTTCATATGTCTATATTTTCCGCATTCAAAGCATTTTGGACCTTGGTTAGATTCATTATTTTTGAAGGAATTCTTGAAGTTCGGCTTCCTTTGCCCTTCCTCTTTCTTTAGAAACCTGTTAAATTGTTTAATAAATAACTTAAGGTCATTATAATCATTTATACCTTCTTCATCATCTTCTTCATCATCTTCTTCATTACTTTCTTTAATGGTTGATGATGATGCTTTTAGAGCAATACTTTTCTTCTTTTTGTTGCTTTCCTCATGTTGATTCAATCTTTCAAGCTCGAGTTCATGCTCTTGTAATTTACCAAACAGAGTAGCAAGTGACATGGTTGCCAAGTCTCGTGATTCTGATATGGCTGTTACTTTTGGTTGCCACTCCCTGTTTAAACATCTTAGAACTTTGTCAATTAAATCTTCGTTAGAGAAAGTTTTTCCTAAGCATGCAAGATGATTGATTATGTGTGTAAATCTCTTTTGTATATCCTGTATATTTTCATTATTGTTCATCCTAAATAATTCATATTCCCTAGTTAGGGTATTTATTCTTGATCTCTTAACTTCGCTTGTTCCTTCGTGAGTTACTTCTAAGGTATCCCACATCTCTTTTGCTGTCTTGCAATTAGATATTCTAAAGTATTCGTCCATTCCTAAGGCTGAGGTTATTATATTTTTGGCCTTGAGGTTATATTGGACTTTTGTTTTATCCGCACCAGTCCATTCACTTCTTGGTTTAATCATGGTCACTTCTCCAACTACTTTGGTTGGTATGAATGGACCATTTTCAATGGAGTCCCATATGTCTATATCAATAGCTTCTATGAATATTTGCATACGGGTTTTCCAATATTGATATCCTACTCCATTAAATACAGGAGGTCTATGTATGGAGTTTCCCTCAGGAAAGATAGGATTGAAAGAGGCCATGGATCTTCTTGAGGTTGTTAAACCTTTTCCAAGATACGAGCTTTGATACCACTTGTTAGCCCAGGTGGCCTCTAGGAAACTCAAGAGGGGGGGTGAATTGAGTAGTTAGGAACTTTTTCACTAATAAATTTCTCCTCTAAAAACTCAATATGCAATGATATGTGATTTGAATAATAATGCTTAAAACATAAAGAGTTTAAGGGTTAGAGAAGTGCAAACAGAGATTTATACTGGTTCGGCCAACCACTGCCTACGTCCAGTCTTCTCAAGACACCCTTGAGGAAATTCACTATAATCAGTTCCCTTGATTACACCACAATGGGGACTCACACCCCAATCACAAATGCCTTGGATGCTACACCACACCCAAGCACATCACCATTGGATGCTTCACCACATCCAATAACATCACCCTTGGATGCTACACCATATCCAAGAAGAACCCCCTCAGAGATACACCACTCTGAGTATTAATCTCACTTTTAGAGATAAAGATCTCTTACAAGAAAACTCTCTTCAAGAGTATGATAAACAAATTGAGGAACAAGAAAGAGTAATAACTCTATTAAGAGAATATGGCCATTATTGCTCATAAGAAAAGATTGGAAGTATTTGGTATATCTTGGTGTGTCTTTTGCAAATGAAATACCCTCCTATTTATAGGAGAAGAAATGCCTTTAAGAGGTGTGAAATTATTGATTAAAATAATTGGAAAGGTACCTCTTGGATAAAATAATATTTTATGAAAAGTTATAATGTTTCAACATGATTTTTTGCTTTCTGATCACGTTGTAATCGATTACATAAAATTGGTAATCGATTACAGCCTTTTAAAATCAGTTTTAAAACATAACGTTCATATTGTAATCGATTACTTAAACATGGTAATCGATTACATTGCTGAGGTAATTGATTACACTAATGAGGTAATCAATTACACGATGTAATTGATTACACTAATGAGGTAATCAATTACATTCCATCAGAATGTATTCTTATTTTAAAACCTTTTTATATTAATGGCCATACTTTCTTTTTATAGAGTCTTACTTTAATTATGCCTTAGTCTTGGATCGTCATTCTTGATCTCTGGCATTGGCCTTGTCATTATCAAAATCCTTCATGGTCTTCATTCTCCCCCTTTTTGATGATGACAATATTTCATTGATTTCATGACTCTTTTTATGCTTGACATGGTATACTAAATCTTCAAGTCTTGCATCCATGTTGTTAACCATGTCTTGCATATATGTTGTTGATATCAAAACCTTAGTTCTTCAACATTTACGCGTTTCTTGGGAAATGAATTCAACAATATAAAAAACCTTTTAGCTTCCAAACCCTAAGTACCTATGCTGAACTTGGGCTGAAGACGAAAAGACATTTTCTGGTTTCTAAGAAAGGTATCATCTTTCCACTTCTTTCACTTATTTCGTACACTTGTAAGTTCGTGTTTATTATCTTCTTGTTTCATTGTCCTTGTTTTCCACTGTTCATAAGCCATGCATCTCACAGTTTTGGTTTGCTGTCTTTCTGTTGGATTTCTGTTCTTATTTTTGTTTATTTAGGTTGGTTATCATCATTCTTTTAACATTAATCATGAAAAGAAGATCACAAAGACTTCTGCAAAAACCTAGACCAAATTTTGCAGAAGGAAGTGTGCGAAGAAAATAAATAGATAACGAAAGAGAAGTGGCAACCATCACTATATCTGATTCGTCTGCACATGTACCCAGTCAAAGTCAGGGTCAAAGGGATGTATCTCCCCTGGTTCAAAGGAATGTATCCCCTGCGAGTGAGGAAAATGAATCACCAGAAGTTGAAAGTGTTAAGGCTGTTGAAAACTGTGCTATGAAGTTTAAAGCCACAGAGCCAGAACGTCCCAGGCAATCTGGAGGAACTGATTCTTCTTCTTCTGACATTCTTATGGTGTTACAGGAATTACAGGTCATGAAGAAGATGCAACTTGGAATTTATGATCGGCTCTTGAACCACGATCTGATGCTCAGGAAGATTGCCACGAAACTGAGGGTTGAACACACAGCAGAAATGGGAGCCCCACCGGATAGAGATGCGTGGTTAGCTTCCATTGGATTCACGATTCCCTCCCAGCAGGACAAAGACGATGAAGATCAGGATGTTTAAGCAGTTGTTACACGTTTATGATGTTTCCTATGTAATTAATTTGACATTATTGTAACTGCTTTCTGAACAGTGAACTTGTTTCTATTTTAATTATGTAATGAAAATTTTATTTTCTTGTTAATTTGTTTGTTTTATTTGGTTTTTCATATGTATTGGTAAAATCCACGCGTCCCAATCTGACTACGCGTTTCCCATCCACAGCCACTCAGGTAAAAAGGGAAGTATCTTTCCGACTTATTCCTTAATTAATATTCTGAATTATAAATTGCAAAATTATATTTAATTTTGAATCCATCTTGATAATTTAAAGTTTGCTAATTCTTAGGCTTCAGTCGGATATATTAATTAATCGGTTTTTGCTTAACTCATCATATCTGCCCTAACTATTTTTCATCAATAATTAAATTGTTACTCGGCATGCTAGTTAGCAATCTGAATGTATGATCTTACATTAAGTTTGGGGACATGACTGGCTGATTAACTATTATATTCGTAGCTTTTGAGCCTGTTTTATCCTTTTCCGAGTGAGCTTGCATGCTAGTTAGTAAGACAGAATTTGCTTCAGTGCTTACTAATTGTTGTATGTCAACCAATCGGAAATGATGAAGGCCTTCTTTGTTAATTCAGCCAGGGCCAAAAAGTAACCATCCTAATTTTATTAATCATCCTTTGACCCAATAATTATGATTGAGCCTAAGACCCTTTTATTCGTTTTAAATACCTAACATTACAAGCCTAATTATCCAAGAAAAACCCGACTAGAGTACCCTGGATGTTACACTGGTGACTTACTCGGTTTTTGCTTATTGTTAGGGACTAGCAATTTCTAAGTTTGGGGATGAAGAGTGTGCCTAACAGTAATTAAGGACACACTCCGACCTTAATTATGGATAAATATGTAGAAAAATAAAGGGAAGAAAGGCAAAGCCGAGAGAAAAAAAATAAAAATAAAAAAAATGAATAAAGTCAGAAAAGAAAAAGAGGTGCAAAGCACCACAAGAAAAAAATTCGATCGGAAAAGATGAAAAGAAAAGAAAGAAAAGGAAAGGAAAAGTCCGAAGGACTAAAAGAAAAAGAAGGTGCAAAACAGCACGAGTTATTAAGTAGCATTCAGTCGGAAAAGTTAAGAGAGTTGTTAGTAGAGGCAATTAAGTCAGAATTGAGGCAAGGCACCAGTGGATACATCTTGTAACCTATCTATGACTCGGAAAAACAATAATTGAGCCTGTAGCCCAGCCCCATTATAAGCTTAAGAAAAAGCCCTTACTGATCTGATTGTGTTGGCATATGGCATGACGTGTAGAACTGTTGCAAGCCTATGTTTATCTAACAAGTATAAGGTGCTGAGTGCATTCTATTCACCTTATACACCGAGAGAAGAGTTAAACACCGACCAGTAAGGAAAGCATCAGCAGCTTGTCTTCCAAAGGAGGTGTAAGTTTTTATACTTTTAGAAATTGCAAGAAGAAAGCATGATCGGTATGCAATAATTATAGTATGAACTAAGTTAAGGAAAGGTTGAGTGTGTTGATCAAATGCTGTTAGTTAATAAGTCTGAATATTTGCTTGAGGACAAGCAAGTTTTAAGTTTGGGGATGTGATAAGTCTTGAAAAGACTTAATTATTTCACCTATTTATTTAACATTGTTCAGTAATTATTGGTTAGTTTGTTAGTATTATTTAATAATTTGATAACAATTCGTATTTTAGTTATGAATTTCAAAAGTACTTCATTTATGTAAGAAAATGATTGAAAATATTAATTAGTTAAGGAATTTTGAAGTGTTTATAAATTCACTAAGCAGCCAGCGTATAAATGCTAGGCAATTAGCTGTTTAATAGTGCAGGAACAGGGCGTACTCGAGAAAAGAAGACAAATCCGAGTGAAAATTACAAAAAGCCGAGCAAGAATTTACAGAGCCGAGTGAGAATTCGTAAATCCGACTGAAGGAAGTTCACAAGACCGACTGGGCGAGACTTCAAAGGGTTGATCGAAAAGAATTAACGAAAAGCTGACTGCAAAGATTTCCAACATACCGACTCCAAAAGAGAACAAGGAACCGATTGAAAATAAAAAGGAAGAACCCGAGCGTTCATTTTAGAAATGCTGATTGTAAAGATAATTCGCTTAAGCGATAGTTTAATTCGCTCAGGCGAGGGTCAAAGTTCGCTCAAGCAAAGCAAGCCTACGCTCAAGCGTGACCTCAAAACATCACCTTTCGCCTAAGCTACTCTATCATGCTTGAGCGAGAAAGCCATTCTGCATTACATATGTTCAATTCACCCAAGTTTCGCCATAACGCTTGAGCGACAAAGCAACACTGCAGTATAATTCTCGAGCTCGCCCAAGCGAGAGTTAATCAGTTCAAGCGAAAACCCAGCAGCTGAAGCGAAAAAAGCAGTAACTTAAACCCTGTTTCTTCCCTCCAACAACACACACCTGGTGCAGTACTATTTCCGCTTCCATTGCCTTCTTCTCCACTGCTGCAACCTTAGTAACTTAAGTAGTGAACTGTCAATTAGCTGGTGCTGTGCTGTAAATTAGCTAAGGCTGAGCTGGATCCTGTTAAGAGCTGAGCTGTAATTAGTTAGTTACTCTGTAAACTGTGTAACTAGTAGTTTAGTCGTTAACTTAAGTTTTCTAAGTTATTTGCTAAGTTAGTTAAGTTAGGTAAAAAAACATATATATAGGTTGTACATATTATGTAAAAGGGAGAGACACGCATACACAGATAAAAAATAACAGAACGGAGAACATTCATTACACACTTCGAACATCTCACTACACATCTTTCTCTCTCTAATCCTCTCCTCCATGATGTTCCACAATCCTTCGATGGAACCGAAGTCAATGGAGTTCTAAATCCCTAAGGTTGGGATTGCGAAGGTTAGCAATGGAGTCTTGAAGTTGTGAGCAAGTAGATCGACTTCTAAGATCCTGAGGCGAACAAGCTGAGGAGTGGAGCAGAATCGTTGGGTTGACAAATCCAGAATTGATGAAGAACTTCACCAGTGAGGAATCATGGCTGAAGCTTAGGTAACTCCCAGCTTTCTAACTAGTTCAGTCCTAATCAATTTAGGTGAATAGTTAGAGTTCAACTTCCAATTTCGCATTAGATTCTTAGGTTAATCGAGCATTTAAGGAATTAATGTTCATTGCTTAAGGATTAGTGTTTTTCACCTAAGGAATTAGGGAATAACCACGAGCGGATTGTCCTCTAGATTGTGAAGTTCGATTATACTTAATTGCTTGTTTCTTAAGGAAATTGTGAGCCGAAGCAATCCTGACCTGCTTTCTTTTAATCACTTTTCATATTCATCTTAACTCTATTTCTAAAAATACCAAAAACAACTAGAAAACATTAAAATCATAAAAACCGAATGAACTACCTGTATTTCGTGTTGGTTCAGCTTGTACTAGTCCTAGATTGAGGTACTTACCATAATCCCTGTGGGACGATCAAATATTCTACAATTTTAACGACTGGTGCGCTTGCCATAAGTGTAAATCCGAGAGTCACATTTTCTTTACTAAGATTTTCATATCAAATTAATGACTCGAGATTTTAGCATCAGGAGGTTTACACAATACTCTCTATTTTCATTCTAGAAAGGCACAAATGTTAACCACTCGGGAAATGATTCCCTCACCCATCACTCGGGAGATGTAGTCTACTTCACACTAATGCTCCCCCACTCAGAAATGTCCTAACTCCTCATCACTCGGGATACATACTAACTCCTCTACATACGGAAGACTTGTTAAACTAAAATCTAGTCCGTATTATCCAGATCTTACCCCTCTAATAAGTTCACCACTACAGGCTTCACTTGGAGTCGTATTGCCAATTCAACCATCAGGAGAAACATTCACTCGGTTGACTTCCACTCAGAAACATCAAATACCCTTCAATCGGAAGATTGTATCTAAGAAATCTCTCGCTCCATAACATATTGACCAACGTACCACGAAAGTGATTTTAATTGGCATATTCCATTCGGAGTTGGCCCAACCTCTCTTCATTCGGAAAAAAGTCACTCATCACGCCTTACACAGGATTAACTTAGCTCTTACTTCCTCAGAATCATGCGGGCTATGTACGCTTAGTAAAATGCAACGTATACCACCTGGACATTCACACACGTCACAAGATGAACACACAGTATTATATATATATATATATATATATATTTACATGCACATGATCATACTCTCAACCCGAGAGAGTTCAGTTCTGATACAGTTAGACAAAGGACCAAAATAAGAGCCGACCAAGGCTATGACAAAACCTTATATACAGCATATACATATATATATATATATATATATATATACATTTCCACAGTACACAAGCACTCCACACGGTATGTAGCTCCTCCATCATTCACCGTCTCGTGTGATATTCACTGAAATATAGCAACAGTAGGGGTGAGTATCTTAAATATTAAATGATAGATACTGACTTGAATTATTCCTCAATCATGCAATAGTAAATATATATATATATATATATATAGCAATAATCAACAACATACACTGTGCCATTCAATCGAAATACACACAAGGCATCTTTCAATCAGAATCTACCTAGTTATCACTCGGCTATATACACATATTCTTCTCAATGACACTAACACATATACATACAATCACGTCACAGTCAGCATCAATCGCACATGTACACAGATTCATTCAATCGGATCCGACTTGCGTATTATCGGTTTTTATCATTGCAACGTAGGCTCTCAGCCTTTTATTCAGCTCCCAGCCGACCCGCCCGTTTTACAAGTACCAAACCGTTTGCCCTCATTGGTAACACAAACACTCTCAGCGTCAACGGCAGTGTTTCGGGCAGCCCTGAGTCCCACTCAATTGGCTTGCCTTGAGTCCCACCCAAGGTCTTTAACAACATCTCATGCATTTAATTATCGATTCAAATGGTAGTGTCACACACTACATGCTCTCAGCATTCTTATCACTACATCCCATGCAAAGTATTATAATTGGATTATGAACAGAATCAGCAAATCACTTCCACACTATTAACTCATGCACTCCATGCACCACATATATTTACCACACATGGAATGAACATACAGACACAGATTTCACACACATGATCTTTTACTCAACAATACATGCATCACATGCAATCAGTATTAGACAATATCAGAACTCAATAAGTTAATCTTTCCTTTCATGCAGTCAACATTTAGATTCATAGTAACCTGCATGTCACATAAATCACGTGGTAATCATCAATAATATTTTAACACATTCTCCTCATGCAATCATTCAACACTCTCAAGATTATTAACATGCATTTCATGGATGGAATTAGACATGCATTCTCAACTTCTAGTCATCATACATCCAGGCATCACATATCCTTTACACAATCAAACACACCTATCAACGCATTTTAAATCACCAGAATCAACAAGTCATTAACACCCGGAACCCATCCATAACCCATGCATTTAAGATATAAGATAACCCCCTACCAACTAAAGAGACTCCTAGAAGTTCCTCTGTTTTGGCGTTGGTCCGCTGTCCTGTTTGCTTCGTCCACCACTCTCACTCATTCAGTCCCCCCTCAAACACAGTCGCACCCTTTAATTAGTTTGGGAACAGGAAGCTGTTCTTCTTCCACTTCGACGATTGTCCTTTACCAACAGAAGGGAACTTTGGATCCTCTACAACACCGCTGTCGCGAGTTTACAAAAACAGGGAACAGAGGAGAAGAAGAACGAAGAAGAAGAGAAGTAGGAGAAGAGGAAGGTTCCGAGGAAATTAGAGTGAGTGGATAGTAGTTGGAGGCCTCTGAACTTATACCGAAGAAATGAGGAGAGTGGGATGGGAGAACGTGAAGTTGCAGCTTCTCATGTGTCACACATCCTAGTCAATCAGCAATTAGCTTCTTAAGTTAAAATTAATCACAATTAATAAGTAATTCTCACTTTGCAATTATTTTTAGTTTAGTGGCTTAATCTCATTCGGTAGTTAATTTTTAAATCGGGATGTTACAATTCTCCCCCTCTCAAAGAATTTCGTCCTTGAAATTCAAATGGTAACTTACCTTGGATAAACAACTCGGGATACTACTGCCTCATGGCATCCTCGCGTTCCTAGGTATAAGAAGTACACCCGTTTTGTTGCCACGCTACTTCAACCAGTTGTACATCCTTGCTCCTCAAGCGTTTTACCGATCGGTCCACAATTCTAGTCGGTACAGCCACGGTGGTCAAATCCTCTCTGATCTCTGCTTCATCATCTATCATTTTGTGAGTGGAATCGGGTAGATACTTCCTTAGTTAAGACACATGAAACACGTTATGCAATCGGGATAGGTGAGTTGGTAATGCTATCCGGTATGCCACAGAACTGACCCGCTCCAATACTTCATAGGGTCCAATGTATCGGGGGTTCAACTTCCTACTCTTCAAGGCTTGTCCGACTCCTTTACTCGGTGAAATCTTTAGGAACACCCTATCACCGACCGAAAACTCAAGTGGCTTAGTCCGTTTATCATGATAGCTTTTCTGCCTGTCCTGAGACGCCTTCATCTTTTCCCTAATTACTTGGATCTGTTCTGAAGTCTGTTTCACAATTTTTGGCCCTAACAGTAAACTTTCACCAGTTTCCGACCAACAGAGTGGGGTTCAGCATTTCCGACCATACAGTGCTTTATAGGGTGCCATGCCAATGCTGTTATGGTGGCTATTATTATATGTAAATTCGATCAGAGGGAGGTACTGCTCCCAACTACCACCATGCTCCAATACACACGCCCTCAGTAAGTCCTCCAAACTTTGTATTATTCGCTCAGATTCCCATCCGACTTGGGATGGTAGGCGAAACTTAGCCAAAGTTTCGTGCCTAATTCCTGGTGCAGGCTGGTCCAAAACTGGGACGTGAATCTAGGATCCCTGTCCGACACGATAGAAGTCGGTACACCATGCAGTCGGACAATTTCTCGGATATAGATTTGGGCTAACTTTTGTAATGGATACCTCATGTTCATAGGCAGAAAGTGTGCAGCTTTCGTCAACCGGTCCACAATGACCCAAATGGCATCATAACCCGCTCGGGTTCTAGGCAATCCCATTACAAAGTCCATGGCAATTGAGTCCCATTTCCATATGGGGATTTCAAAGGGTTACAACACACCATACGGTTTCTGGTGTTTGACCTTCAACTTCTGACAGGTAACACACCGAGCCACATATTCCGCTACATTTCTCTTTAATCCGGGCCACTAGAATTGTAGTCTTAGATCATGGTACATCTTCGTAGTGGCCGGGTGAATACTTAGCAGGCTCTTATGGGCTTCATCAAGCACCATCCTTCTTAATTCACCTTCACCCGGCACATATATTCTACCCTTCACTCGAAAAATTCCATCCGATCCCTCGGTCAGAGACAAGTCCTTACCTTTGGCCTGAGTCTCCTTCATCTCAGCAAGTAGGATCTGACTTCTGCTACTCAAATACCAGATTCAGGAACTCATTGGCAATCTTCAACGTACCGAGCATTATCTTCCGAGACGAAGGGACGTCAACATGCAAATTCATGTCTCGGAATTGCTCCAGTAGTTCCACCTCCTTCACTATCATCACTGCCACATGGAGAGGTTTCCAACTCAATGCGTCGGCTACAACGTTCGCCTTACCCGGATGATACTTCAATTCAAAGTCGTAGTCTTTCAAAAACTCTGTCCATCTCCTCTGCCTCATGTTCAGCTCTTTCTGGTCGAATAAATATTTGAGGCTCTTGTGGTCGCTGTACACCTCGAATTTGGAACCGTACAAATAATGCCTCCATATCTTTAATGCGAAGACCACAGCTGCCAATTCCAAGTCATGGGTCGGATAATGCTGCTCGTGCGGCCGCAATTGCCGAGAGGCATAAGCTATCACTCGGTCCTTCTGCATTAGTATGCACCCCAGGCCGAGTCCCGACGCATCACAGTAGACCACGAAGCTCTCTTGTAAATTTGGCAATGCCAACACTGGAGTGGTTGTCAACTTAGTCTTTAACTCTCGGAAACTGCTCTCACACTCGGAACTCCACATGGAAGGGACATTTCTCTGAGTCAACTTGGTCAGTGGCAACGCAAGCTTAGAAAAACCCTCAATAAACCTTCTATAATAGCCAGCTAGACCCATGAAGCTTCTTATTTCTGAGACCGACTTGGGTCTCTCCCATGCTATTACAGCTGCTACCTTTGAAGGATCTACCGAGACGCCTTCCTTGGAAATTACATGCCCGAGAAAGTGGATCTTATCCATCCAGAAATCACACTTTGAAAGTTTTACAAACAGCTGTTTCTCCTTCAATATTTGAAGTACCGAATGGAGGTGTTCCTCATGCTCCTCAGGGGTCTTGGAATAGACCAAGATATCATCAATAAAAACGACCACGAATCGGTCTAAGTATGGGTGGAAGATGGTGTTCATGTAATTCATGAATACAGCAGGGGCGTTTGTCACACCAAACGGCATTACTACATACTCGTAGTGGTCGTACCGGGTCCTGAATGCAGTCTTGGGAATATCCGAGTCCTTTAAACGGATCTGGTGGTATCCCGATCGTAAATCGATTTTCGAGAAGACTGAAGCACCACGCAGTTGATCAATTAAGTCGTCAATCCTGAGCAACAGGTACCGGTTCTTAATCGTAAGCTTGTTTAGCTGTCGGTAGTCTATACATAACCTCATGCTGCCGTCCTTCTTCTTAACAAGTAACACCGGTGCGCCCCATGGTGATACACTCAGTCGAATGAACTGTTTGTCGAGTAACTCATCCACTTGCTTTTTTAACTCAGCCAATTCTGTTGGGGACATCCTATAGGGTATACTGGAGACCGGCTTGGCTCCAGGAATTAAGTCTATAGAGAATTCAACTTCTCTATTTGGAGGGACACCCAGCACATCCTCCGGAAACACCTCGGGGAATTCACAAACAGTCAGAATATCGTTCACTCAGACTCTACCCTCTCCCTCAGTTAAACAAAGCATCATAAATAACTGAGGTATACCTTGTACCGTGTAGTCATCATTGATCTGCCTTGGAAAAATTACTCTTCGGTGTTGACAGTCCACCAATACCTTGTTGGCTGAAAGCCAATCCATGCCAAGTACAATGTCGAGATCTTTCAGGGGCACACATACTAAATCGAAGGTAAAACTCTGATCGCCCAACGTAAAGGTTACATCTTTGCACATCATTGATGTCAACACTTTAACGCCGGTCGGATTGGCTACCTCCAAAGTCCGATCCATATACACAGTTGGCAACCTCAAACGTCTCACACAGTCGTCAGCTATAAAGGAGTGGGTGGCTTGATAAGGGTTGATTAAGCATTGATTTCATGACTCATTTGAACTAATTTTGTAAAGACTTTGAGCTAAATTAATGAATTATTGAAGGAAGTGAGCATGAATCTTTTAATTAGTGATGGATAAATGTATAAAAGAAATATTATGTTAAAGCTCTTGGAAAGTTGCAGGAAATTCAACAGGAAGGCAAGACAAGGTAAGCAAGCTTGAGCTTGAACAAGTTGGAGAGCATAAGCACCTCTCACGCTTGAGCATGAACACTAGACGCTTAAGCATGGATTAAGCATGGGCAGGCATGAATTAAAGGAGACAAAGAGGCATCAGGACCCCTCTCACGCTCAAGCGTGGGAATGAGCCAAGTGAGCGTGAACTCGAGAGCGCCCAAGCGAGGAGTAAGCGTGAGCGTGACCCCAGGCACGAATGGCGCTTGAGCGTAACTATATGGAGCTCAAGCGTGACCCTGCACGTGAAGAACGCTTGAGCGTAGGCATTACACGCTTGAGCGTGACTAATGGATAACAAAGCATAAGCCGAGCGCGCCTGAGCGAGGAACCAGCATGGATTAAGCGTGGAACAAACATACTGAACAAAAGAAAACCACGCTTAAGCGTGATTAAGATAGTTTGAGCGTGGAACATTTAATGAGTATCAGGACCCTTCACGCTTGAGCGTGACCATCAAGCTCAAGCGTGACTCATGCAGTATGGGATTTTTCAATTTAATATTCACCAATGGTGCGATGCCAACTCACCCATTTTCTTGTGTTTCTGCAAGTCTTTGAAAGATGCTGCATGGGTTCTACGCAAGTGGGCAAAGGGAGCTGAACCAGAACCCCTATAAATCAGGCTGCTAACAACATCAGGAATCATCATATATGCAACATTAGATCTAATCCCCTGTATTCCATTCACAATCCAAACTTTCCATTATTTTCTGTATTCATTCTTTTGATGGTGAAAATGCAAAGCATGAGTAGCTAAATCTCCCTTATGGGATTGGCTGTAATCCATTCAACACTGAAGTAATGTTGTTGTAAGTTTTTGTTTAGTAATGAGATTTGATAAGTTTCTGTATTTCCTTCTGCGTTTAATGCCTGAAAGTACTTGATCACTATTTTCTTGTTTTAAGTTTTCTCAAGTATGCTGGGAAGTGACTTTTGAAAGCAGATCTGAAAGAAATACTTGTTGTGAGTAGGTAGCCAGGGATGGCGTCTAACGCAACAAACGTCAAAACAATCCATCGATAATGCTGGGATGATTTCAAAGTGACTGAGGGATCAGCGGTTTGAAATCATTCTTATGAATTTTGTAGTTGAGGGATCAATACAAATGACTTTGATTGTGACGTAGAAATTATCTTTTTGATTTACTTATATAAAAACTTATGCAGCTTACAGATGGTGAAGATGTGATGAAGCCAATCCCTGTTTTACAAAACTGATTTTTCCAACACCATTTACTGTTATCTTTTGCAAGTGCTATTCTCTGTTATTTGTTATTTACTGTCTTCTTGATCAACATCATTTATAACAAAACAAAAACCAAACCATTCTGCCAAATCAATTCAAGACTAAGATTTTCATTCTCACACCTCCTCAGTGGAACGACATCTATACTGTACTACAACCTCTGTGTTTAAACTTGGCACATCCATTCCATTGAGTTCATATTATACAAACTTGATTCTCTTTCAGTGAACTCTTCATTTCAATATTACAACAACACACCATCAAGTTACGATCATCAAGTTTTGGTGCCGTTGCCGGGGAGGTGATTTAAGTTTGAATATTTTAGCATTGAATTGACAAGACAGTGTAAATAAATTTGTTTTCAATTTTGTTTTTATTTTTTTTAGTAACCTTGCTACTTTAAGTACTTGATTTATGATCTTAAGAGGACAGGGTACAAAAGAACAACTTGCATTTGATCCAGAGATAGACAGGTTCCTTAAGAAAATCAAGAAAGCCAAGCAGAACTTCCACGTAGGACAAACTTCCTCTGATACAATGGATGTCAACAGCAACAATCAAAACCCACCAAGGAGAACACTTGGAGACTATGCTTTACAACAAGGGCCAAGACATTTCTCAAGCATTGCAGTTCCAAACACTGTCAGAGCACTAGAAATGAAACCAGCATTTCTTAGTTTGATTAGTTCACACCAAGATCCGTATACTCACTTAGCCACATTCTATGAATTGGTTGGAACCATGGGATTTAACCAAGATGTTATTGATGCTGCATATTTAAGACTATTTCCTTTCTCTTTAGCAGGAAAAGCAAAGGAATGGTTACAATCTCATCCAAATCAAAGTTTAAATAGCTGGAACATAGTTGAAGAAAAATTTCTACAAAGGTTCTTTCCTCCATCTAGATTCATCAAGGCCAAATCAGATATTACAACATTTAGACAAGGCCAAGATGAACCTTTTTGTGAGGCATGGGAACGCTTTAAATCACTGCTCAGAAAATGCCCAAACCATGGACTTGAAGATATTGCACAACTTAATATTTTTTACAGTGGTTTAAGGGCTGACACTAAAATGATTTTAGATGCAGCAGCAGGAGGAACAATGATGACAGTGGATGCTGACCAAGCCACAAGGATAATAAAAGCTTTATCCTCAACAGACTACCAAGCTCAACATGATCGTCAGCAAGTTCAAAGGAAAGGAGTCCTTGACTTAAACACCACAGATGCCATTTTAGCACAGAACAAAATTCTAACCCAACAATTAGAAGCATTGACCAAAAAGATATCTAATCTTCCACAACAATTACATGCAGTACAATCATCACAACCAGGGCAACAACAAATGCCTGCAACATGTAACTTTTGTGGAGAAGATCATCTCAATGAAAACTGTGGCTCACAAGAAGCAACTGTATACTTCATGAACAACCAAGGAAGGTCTGGTAATTTCAATTCAAATTTTTCTAACCAACCATTTCAGGGATGGTGAAGTAACCAAAACCAAGGCCAAGGATGGAAGCAAGAGCCCAGCTCTTCAAATAAACCATATCATAATAATGGTCCTTCTTTGGTGGAGAGAACTTCTAGATTAGAGGACACCTTGGAAAAATTTATGCAAACTTCTTTAGCAAGTCAAAAGAACAATGAGGCATCACTTAGGAACTTGGAAACGCAATTGGGACAACTAGCCCAACAACTTGCTGAGAAACAGAAGCCTCAGTATGGAGCAAACACTGAAACAAACCCAATAGAGCATTGTAAGGCTGTGACCACACTGACTGAGGAAATAACCGAGGAAGAAGATGGACATGATACTATCATCTCTGATGCAGTACCTCATAACACCAAAGATCCAGGGAGTTTTTCTATTCCTGTCACTATTGGAAATCTTTCAAAAAGTAAAGCTTTATTAGATCTTGGTGCTAGTGTAAATTTGATGCCATTATCCACACTTAAAAGTATAGGGGATTTTTCAGTAAAGCCAACAAACATGACTTTAAAAATGGCAGATCAATCAATAAAAACCCCTTATGGTATTGCTGAAAATATTGAGGTCAAAGTTGATAAATTTGAATTTCATGAGAACTTTGTTGTCATAGATATGGAGGAAGATTCTGAAGTCCCTCTAATACTGGGGAGACCATTCTTGAAAGCAGCCAAAGTCATCATAGATGTGGATGACAGAAAAGTAAAAATTCGAGTGCAAAAAGAAGAAGCTGATTTTGCTATTGAAGGTGCACTTGAAAAACAGAATGGAAGAAAGCCAAGGCCTGACTTAGGCAAGGAGGTGGAAAAACTCAATACTCTTATCCACCAACTCCATGACCCAACTTGAAAAAATCAGGCGTCAAGCTAATGACGTTAAACAAGCGCTTATTGGGAGGCAACCCAATCTTTTATGTTTTCTTTTCATCATGTTGATTTTACCTTAAGTAAATTTTATCATAAGATTGAATTTTTCTTTTATTTTTCAGGCAGCTCATCAAATTCATCCCACTCATTATCCGAAAGCAAGTTTGCAACCCACATTGTTTAGCCTGGGGACAGGCCCCCTTTTATGGGAGGAGGTGAGACTACACAGGATAGGCCAGGAACTTCAACACAGGGACCTCCAGAAAGAGACCCCGGAACAGAAGACGACTCATCTGAGGAAGAGTGAAAAATTTTAATGCTTTCATTTCTTGAGTTTAAATTGCTACTTTAAGTTTTATTTCAAATTGACAATTTATAGCTTTACTTTATTTTTAGTGCAGCATACTTTAGAATTGCTTGTGATTATTCTTGTTTTGATTAAAGCTGTGAACATTTTTTTGAAAAACCCAACCAAAGATTTTACTTTTTAAACAAGAAGAGTTTCTAATCAGCAAAATACTTTTAGACAATAACACTGATTGTTAAAAGGGTAAAATGGCTGAATTAAGAACCAAGGAATTGGAATGGATGTACTTTGTATTGTTTACATGCTTGAACCCTTTTCTGTTAGAATAAGGAAGTAAGCCTTATATCCTGGTGAGAAGTGAGAAATCTAAACACTGAGAGTCTCATGAGAATTCGTCAAATAAGCATTGCCTGATTTTCTGATTAACATTTCTTTTAGAAATTAAGCAAGGAAATGATAAAGGAAAATTTTGAAAAATAAAACAACTCAGAGCCAAAAAGCTACCCTTAAGAATATGACCTAATTTTTGTAGCCCATTTTTGAGCCAAAAATTTTATTCAAACACCCTAAACCAAGCATAAGAAATAAAATCTTACCTTACCAGCATGCTTAAAATTTTTTTAAGAGCATAAAACACTTCTCCAAAAAGGGTGATAAGAGAAACTCAGGCTGAAAAAGTAATAAAGTTCTCCAACATTTAACAAAAATAGAGAACTAGAAAAAGAAAAATGAAGAATTCAGTAGCATAAAAGAAGAAGCCTCATAAAAGTTTGAAAAATTTCAGAACATATGCTCTTCTTATTCATGCATGCACTTTGAACTCAAGAAAAACCAAGAATTCTTGATAGCCCAGCCTCATTACAACCTTGAAAAGATCTTTTGATCCTTACTTATCTTATGAATTGATTTTGATGAGAAATGACCGGCAATGTTAATTAGTCAGTTCTCATGATGAATGTGCAACACACCCACCTAGGTGAGAAATAATGAGAGTTCCTTATTCTTACAGCAATTGGTTACATGCTTTATGAACAAGGTAATGGTGCATACAATTTACGAAATTAGTATTAAGGAGATCATTTGCCCAAACATCAACTCAGATTATTGTCTTTTAAAATTTTGGCTGTAACAGAAGCTAATTTTGTTGAAATGCTTGATTCCCTTTCCAAACTTCTCTTTACTTGAGGACAAGCAAAAATCTAGGTTGGGGAGAGTTTGATAAGGGTTGATTAAGCATTGATTTCATGACTCATTTGAACTAATTTTGTAAAGACTTTGAGCTAAATTAATGAATTATTGAAGGAAGTGAGCATGAATCTTTTAATTAGTGATGGATAAATGTATAAAAGAAATATTATGTTAAAGCTCTTGGAAAGTTGCAGGAAATTCAACAGGAAGGCAAGACAAGGTAAGCAAGCTTGAGCTTGAACAAGTTGGAGAGCATAAGCACCTCTCAAACTTGAGCGTGAACACTAGACGCTTAAGCATGGATTAAGCATGGGCAGGCATGAATTAAAGGAGACAAAGAGGCATCAGGACCCCTCTCACGCTCAAGCGTGGGAATGAGCCGCTTGAGCGTGAACTCGAGAGCGCCCAAGCGAGGAGTAAGCGTGAGCGTGACCCCAGGCACGAATGGCGCTTGAGCGTAACTATATGGAGCTCAAGCGTGACCCTACACGTGAAGAACGCTTGAGCGTAGGCATTACACGCTTGAGCGTGACTAATGGATAACAAAGCATAAGCCGAGCGCGCCTGAGCGAGGAACCAGCATGGATTAAGCGTGGAACAAACATACTGAACAAAAGAAAACCACGCTTAAGCGTGATTAAGATAGTTTGAGCGTGGAACATTTAATGAGTATCAGGACCCTTCACGCTTGAGCGTGACCATCAAGCTCAAGCGTGACTCATGCAGTATGGGATTTTTTAATTTAATATTCACCAATGGTGCGATGCCAACTCACCCATTTTCTTGTGTTTCTGCAAGTCTTTGAAAGATGCTGCATGGGTTCTACGCAAGTGGGCAAAGGGAGCTGAACTAGAACCCCTATAAATCAGGCTGCTAACAACATCAGGAATCATCATATATGCAACATTAGATCTAATCCCCTGTATTCCATTCACAATCCAAACTTTCCATTATTTTTTGTATTCATTCTTTTGATGGTGAAAATGCAAAGCATGAGTAGCTAAATCTCCCTTATGGGATTGGCTGTAATCCATTCAACACTGAAGTAATGTTGTTGTAAGTTTTTGTTTAGTAATGAGATTTGATAAGTTTCTGTATTTCCTTCTGCGTTTAATGCCTGAAAGTACTTGATCACTATTTTCTTGTTTTAAGTTTTCTCAAGTATGCTGGGAAGTGACTTTTGAAAGCAGATCTGAAAGAAATACTTGTTGTGAGTAGGTAGCCAGGGATGGCGTCTAACGCAACAAACGTCAAAACAATCGATCGATAATGCTGGGATGATTTCAAAGTGACTGAGGGATCAGCGGTTTGAAATCATTCTTATGAATTTTGTAGTTGAGGGATCAATAAAAACTTATGCAGCTTACAGAAGGTGAAGATGTGATGAAGCCAATCCCTGTTTTACAAAACTAATTTTTCCAACACCATTTACTGTTATCTTTTGCAAGTGCTATTCTCTGTTATTTGTTATTTACTGTCTTCTTGATCAACATCATTTATAACAAAACAAAAACCAAACCATTCTGCCAAATCAATTCAAGACTAAGATTTTCATTCTCACACCTCCTCAGTGGAACGACATCTATACTGTACTACAACCTCTGTGTTTAAACTTGGCACATCCATTCCATTGAGTTCATATTATACAAACTTGATTCTCTTTCAGTGAACTCTTCATTTCAATATTACAACAACACACCATCAAGTTACAATCATCATGGCTCCAGAATCAAAAACTACATTAAGTGTATATCTACCGAGTGAGCACTTACTTTGCACTAAGTCATTCGCTTGTGCAGCTTCCTCGGCGTTGATGGCGTAAACCTTTCCAGTAGCTGGTTGGTCGGCATTTCTTCTCCAGTTGTTTGGGGGAAACATCATGTTTCCTCGATCTTCATTGCCTCTGCCCCCAATTGTTAACCCGGCGACGGTGTCTCAACGGTTCGTTTCCACCACCGGGTTTGTTAATTGGCAAGCGCACCAATCGTTTGTAGTTTTCAAAATTTAGATATCGTTCCACTGGGATTGAAAGTCCAATAACAATAGTAATTTTCTATTTACTATGGTAAATGTGGAGGAAATTATAAACAAAAGAATGATTTATATACAGTTTATACAATATTCACAAGATAGCATGATTGAGTGATTCATAAGATAAAAGAAAATAAAATCTATCTAAAAAGACGAGTTGCAATCTAGAATAGGTAAGATACTTGAGATAAACACTGATAAACAAATTATATTGGAAATTGGATCCCTAATCTAGAATAAAAATGAGGAACTCAAGACATGCATATTTAATCATCAAGTTTCATGTCATTGCAGCTTAAAATCATTATAACCGATCCCTCGTGATATAAATTCTAAGAATTCACCGTAAAGTCCGATCCCTCGTGAGCTTTCTCAGTAAAAACTTGCATTAAGACCTGGCCTTATGGCAACAATGGTTAACAACCCCTATAGAATTGAGATACCAAGGGTATTCTAACTTTTTACTTTCGTCAAAACAAGTTTCAATACGGCATAAATAATCATTCTCCCGTTTGACATTTACACTAATAAAACCAGTTTCGATACACATGAAAATCATTCTCCCGTTTGACGTTCATATTAATAAAAGGTTGAGATACTAACATGGACTTGAATCATAAACATGCAGAGGTCGAATTCACAACATTATACTCAATAGATTAGTTCACCAATTCCAACATAAACAAATTAGTTACACGTGGTAAAAGTAAAAACAACACTTACAGAGTTTGACATTACGAAGACGATGGAAACTTCACGATACAACGATCACAATACACCGAAACACACTCAAGTATCTAGAAAAATATTCTAGAACTATAACTCACAAAAGAAGTACTCAAAGTCGAGCACAAGAGAGAAGAGAAGAGAATGAAATGCTGTGTATGGGATGGGATGAATGGTGTTGGATGGCCCTATTTATAGGGCTGAGCAAGGGTGCTAACGCCACGCGTCCCTGTGACGCTACGCGTCAGGCCCATGACTCAGCTTCCATTAAACAGCTGATAATGGCCACTATAAATTATAAAAATCAATCATGCTTGGCCACTTAGACGTGTCTCCACTGTGTTTTGGCCATTTGTGCTGAGTGGGGTGGCCCTTGTGGCTGAGTGGAGTGCCCATTATTGGGTCCAAGTGGAGTGGTTGGTCAAAGTGGAGGTGGAGACCACGCAGCACTGACGCTACGCGTGGCTGTGATGCGTAGCGTCAGCATCAAAAATAGTTGTTGATGCTAAGCGTGGGGTGAGGCTACGCGTCAGCTCCTCTAGTGTAATTTTCTCTTGATTTCTTAACTTTTTCACTGTAAAACTAGAGAAAATTGATCAAGGGCAGATTATTTCCAACAACATCCATTTATTGAATTTAAATCCTAATTTTCTAACAAATTAAACTAATTTTTATAATTTTTATGAAATTTTTATTTAAGCTTTTATTGAAAATTTGAGGACTAACAAATACCCCCAACTTGAGACATTGCTTGTCCTCGAGCAAGAGAGAAAAATAAGAAAATAAAAATTTGAAATCAAATTTTTAAGTTAGTTCGAAAATTTATCACAAAAAATAATTACACAATTCTAACTATTTTGTAATAATCAAAAACTGATATCAAATATAACAAAGGTTTAATGATAAAATTGTTTACAATATTCTATTAACAACCAAGCAGAATTTCAGGCTTACCTCACAAGTGTTTATCTCTATGCAATTGGTAACCTGTTTCACTTAATCAATCATAAAATCAAACGAATTTAACTTTGTTTGTCATCTAATCAATGGTTATTTATACAGAGTTAATTCGAAAATCACAAGGTCTTTTTACGGGTTGTAATGAGGCTTGGTTTTCAAGAAGTAATGGTTTTTCTTGGAATTCAAAAACCTGAAATCTTAAAAGAGCATTTTCATAATTTTTAGGCTTTTCTCTTGATCCAAACTCTCATTTTCTTTTATTGATGAAAAATAAATACCCCCAACTTGATTCTTTTCACTATTTTTGACTTTTCTTTTCCATATTCTATTTTTTTTTTTTGAAAAGAATCAAGTTGCTCATTTTCACTCCCCATTTTTGTAAGAACACTCAAAATATTTTTCATTTATTTCAACTGCTCTTTTAATCAATCAATTATAGGGAATGGTTAAAACAAAATTAGGTTTTAAGGGTACCAAAGAATTTTATTTTAGGCTCAAATTGGCTTGCAAGGGATAAAAGACTTTTTACCAAGGTAAGCTGTTTGGCCCAAGGTTTCGTTTCACCAATAAATGTGCCTTGATCATTTTCCCGAATTCTCTGTACAACAACACAAATCAGAGATTAAAGCAAAATCAATTCGAATTGAAAATATGTCGATTAAACCCTCAAGTGTTTTAAAAAGATCTCTCAACTCACTGGGTTATTGAAATTTGCTTGATGGTTAATAAACTTATTGTAATTAAATTTATCAAAATTCCTAAGTTATAAAGAAATTGATAATTGATTTTACAAAATTGGTTTTATTGTGTAAAAACTCTAAGTGTATAAACTAACTTACTAACAAAAATTTAATTGATTTATTTATTTATTTATTTATTTTTGTTTTTTTTTATTTCAAATATAATATGCAAAAACAAATAATTACTTAAAAACACACCACACAAATAATAAAATACCATAATATAAAATGTAAATGTAAATATAAATGTCAGCTAAAAACAAATGTACTCAAAATAAGATGAAGATGGCATCCTCAATCCTCCATCTGATCATCATCCTCCTCCTCCTCATCATCACCATCGCCATCAGAGTCAGCCTGTGCGCCAGATGATCCACCAGTCTCGGGGTAGGTAGGCAAATCTCCGGGCCAAGCTACATGTGCTGCAAACTCGGCCGGGGTAACATAAGGTGCTCCCTCTCCCTGTAACCTGTACTGATAAAATTCATCGTGAAGATGAATATAAGCTCTATGAGTGGCAGCCATCATCTGCATCATATGCTGATGCTCAAGTGATATCCGGGCAAAGCCTTGTGTGACAGCATCAGTAGATGGAGGCTGCACTGGTGGTCTCCTCCTCCTAGGTCGAGGCTGAGCCTCCTGCTCTAGTGGTGGAAGCTCGCACTGCTGCACAAAATAATCTCTGTTCACTAGAACTTTAGGGACTCTCCCTGAAGAACTAGTAAACTCTGGTGAAGGTACAATGACTCCCTGCCTCCTCAGTAAGGCAGATATGATGAGAGGAAAGGGTATGGGGCGATTCACTTTATACCCAAGGGCATAAAAGTGAATCTGCTCAGATATAAGCTCAGCAATATCGATGGTGTGGCCCTGGAGGATAGAATAGAGAAGGCAACAACGATCAACTGGAAGGGATGAAAGGTGGGTAACAGGAGTGATATTATAAAGCATGAGGTGGGACCACGCCTGGGCTATGGGGGTCAGCTGGGTCTTTAGGAGGTTAGATGGACTCCTTCCAACCCTACTTAGGTTGAAAAAGATTCCATCCTTGCTCAAGAAATGAGCAACCTCCTCGAGGGAGTATCCTAACTCTCCCTCAGCAGCAATCTTGTTTCTGTTTTCTTTCCAGAAACAAGTGTCATCCTCGGGAGTAGGCTCCCAAGGGTTACCCAATAGGGTGCTGATAGTGTCCCGGTCATATGAAATATGCCGGCCCCTCACCCAACTCGTCCGCTGCTGCCCTATGTTTGGTGCGTCCTGGCGGGTCCTGAAAGCATTTGCATAAAACTCCATCACTAAGATGGGGTCCCCCTCAGTAGGTAGAGAGAATAGAGGTCCCCATCTCCTCTGCTGAATTCCATCTTGAAGCTCAGGGTAATCTCCTGCACTCAGATCAAGTACCCTCTCCCAGATAAGTCTCTAGCCCTTGATCTGATGAAACCGTGCCCACTTCGCATCAGTGCGAAATCTGGTGGGATCCCTCGGTCCTAACACCTCCTGTCCCTGAAGATCAGGATCCTCAGAGGTGGTGTCGGTATCCGTGGTCTTCCTCTGTCTTTTAGAGGGACCAGAAGTGGGAATGGATTTCTTTGGTGCCATCTGCAAAAATAAAAAGTTTTAAAATTAAACACACATTAACAATAAATCACACATTAATCCATAAAAATATTTTTGGTTTTTCTAAAATTGAAATTCAAATACATCAAAACATATTTTTGTATTTTTATGATTTATAAAGAAAGTCACACAATAATTTTCAAAACAAAGTACAATTTATTCAAAATTCATACAAATTTATTTTTATGCAAGAAAGTATAACAAATACAAAATATGAAAATTTATTAATTTAAAAGAAAACAACACACAGCAAAAATCAAAAATTAAAAACAGAGGCTGACGCTACGTGTGGTGTGACGCTACGCATCAGCCTGTTCTGCCCACGCTACGCGTCTGTGGGACGCTACGCGTGGGCTCACAGTTCATGCTCACGCTACGCGTCAGTGGGACGCTATGCGTGAGCTGCGCAGAACAGAAAAAAATAGGGGTTGCACAGCAGCAACCCCTTTCCAAACCACATTATATCCATTCAATTCCTAATTCCTAACAGCAATCAATCCCAATGGTCTTCTAATCCTAATCCTAACCACATTTATTTCTAAAAATCAAAAATTAAAAACAAAACTAAAGAGAACGGATTAGAACACTTACTTGTGGTTCCTTGAGCACTTAGGATTGAAGAGGGCTTGGAAGAGAGGAAGAGGTTTCAAAATTTAGGGTTTTGAAAACTAAAGTGAGGCAGAGAGGAGATCTTAGGCTTTAAACCCTAAGATGGGCCTCTCTGGTGTAGTTTTAAAAACTGAACGTGGGCTCTAACGCTACGCGTGGATGAGACGCTATGCATCAGACCCAAAATTCAGAGTCCACGCTACGCGTCACATGGGCGCTACGCGTGGGCTTCTGTTTTTGATTTTTCATAATTTTTGATTTTCAAAACATTTTCTTTTCAGTTTAAAAACCCCTTTTCTTTTAAACAAGTTAAAAATTTTGTTTTGTGGTTTTTTTTTTTAAATATTTAAAGAGAAAAGAATGGGTTGCCTCCCATTGAGCACTAGGTTTAATGTCTCTAGCCAGACATTACCTTTGATTAATCAGGTGGTCTCCCAATATTCGTTGAGGAATCACCTATTTTTTTCTTCCTTCTTCTTCTTTTCCGATGCTTAGTTACCTGTTTTTCATCTTTCAAAGCATCGGTTAATTTAAAACAATTTAATTGATTGGGAAGAGATATACCTGGTTCGGTTGAGGGATAAACTTTTTCCTCATTACTTATCCTGAGGTGTTCATGAGCACTGAAGCTTACCTCTTCTTCATAAACTTTGACTGCAACCGTACTTAAATCAACATCTACTCTGATTCTTGCAGTCTTCATAAAAGGTCTTCCTAGGATCAGGGGGATCTCAGTGTCCTCCTTCATATCCAGCACCACGAAGTCAACCTTGAAGTGGTACTTGTCAACCTTTACCAGTACATCTTCCACAATCCCAAAAGGCTTTTTGACAGAGCGATCTGCAAACTGTAATTTTGTCTTTGCTTCCTTCAACTCATATTCACCAATGCGTTTTATTAAATCTAAGGGCATCAAGTTAATGTTAGCCCCTAAATCTAATAACGCATTCCTGATGTTGATATTTCCGATTGTTACAGGAATGGTGAAACTCCCCGGATCTTTACATTTTTTCGGGGTTATACAGTTTGTTTCTTGCTCTGTATCTTTTTGCACATTTTTTTCTTTTTCCTTTTTTTCATTTTTTTCTATTTTTTCACTTTCTTTCTCTTCTTCTTCTTTCTTTTTCTCATTTTTTCTTTACAATCATCAAAAGAAACAGCATTACATTGTTCCCTTGGGTTTTGAGTGTTTGCAGAAAACCCAGAACTCTTTAATTCGGCTATCTCTTTTGTAAGCTGACCTATTTGTATGTCTGATGCTTTACGGGCAGCTTCATTTGTCTCTACAAACTGCAATAACTGTTGAATAAATTCCTCTAATCTTGTCAATCTTGCATTGTCAGTTTGTTGTTGCTTGAATTGATTGTTAGGAGGTCTGTTGGAAGGTCCAGTGTCCTGTCTCTAGCCAATATTCTGATTTTGCCAACCCTGTAGGTAATTGTTAGGGAAAGAATTTCCATGATTAAAAGGAAAATTACCTAAGGGTGCTCTCTGATGGTTCATGAAATTGGCTTGTTCTTGCTCATTTCCTTAGTAACCACATGGTTGTTCTCCCATGCAGTGCATACATGTTTTAAGTTGAGCAGGGGGTGGTGATGCTACTTGAGCAATTTGAAGTTTTTCCAATTGCTTGCTCATAACTTCAATTTGTTGGGTCAGTAATTTTTGCTGAGCCAACACTGCATCATTTACTCCTAATTCGAGCATTCCTGGCTTCCTCTGCATATTACCTCTTTCATGCTTTGCTTGTCGATCACTAATAGCCATTGATTCCAATATTTCTATGGCTTCTTCCACAGTCTTGTTCATTAAAGAACCACCTGCACAAGCATCTAACATCATCTTGAACTGAGGCAATAGACCATGGTAAACGATTCTTACCTTTTCGGCATCATTCAGGTTGTGGTTTGGGCATTTTCTCAAAAGTGCCTTGAATCGTTCCCATGTCTCTCCTAGTGATTCATCATTATTTTGAGAAAAAGAATGTATGGCTGTCATTGCTTCAAAATATTTTGAAGGAGAATAAAATCTTTCCAAAAATTTTCTTTCAACATCGGACCAGTTTGCAAAACTACCCGGTGGACAAGATTTAAACCATTCTTTTGCTTTCCCAATCAATGAAAAAGGAAAGAGTCTCATGTAAACAGACTCTTCTTGATTGGGTTCAAAACCAATTGTGCTACATAACTCATAAAAAACAGTTAAATGTTCATATGGTTCTTCATGATTTAAACCAGCAAATTGGTTGTTTTGAATAATGTTTAAAGTAGCAGGTTTAATTTCCATTGGTAAAACTGGTCCTTGAAACATTCCCGAAACTCGGGGTGGACCATTTATAGCAGCAAACTGTCCCAATATTCTCCTTTCAGCAGCCATGTTTGAATTTTCAAAATTCTTAAAAGTAGAAGAAGACTTAGTTTGTGTTTTAGATTTCAAAGACTTGATTTTCTTTACAAACTTTTCTATCTCAGGATCAAAATAAATTTTACCTACGGTAGATCAAGTTTGCATACACAAACTAGACAAAGAAAGTTAGTGTAACAATGATAAATAAAAAAAAATTATCTAAGGTAAAAAAAAATATTTACCACGGTAATTAAAATTTTACTGTTTTACTGAAACAATTCAATCCCCGGCAGCGGCGCCAGAAAACTTGTTAACCCGGCGACGGTGTCTCAACGGTTCGTTTCCACCACCGGGTTTGTTAATTGGCAAGCGCACCAATCGTTTGTAGTTTTCAAAATTTAGATATCGTTCCACTGGGATTGAAAGTCCAATAACAACAGTAATTTTCTATTTACTATGGTAAATGTGGAGGAAATTATAAACAAAAGAATGATTTATATACAGTTTATACAATATTCACAAGATAGCATGATTGAGTGATTCATAAGATAAAAGAAAATAAAATCTATCTAAAAAGACGAGTTACAATCTAGAATAGGTAAGATACTTGAGATAAACACTGATAAACAAATTATGTTGGAAATTGGATCCCTAATCTAGAATAAAAATGAGGAACTCAAGACATGCATATTTAATCATCAAGTTTCATGTCATTGCAGCTTAAAATCATTATAACCGATCCCTCGTGATATAAATTCTAAGAATTCACCGTAAAGTCCGATCCCTCGTGAGCTTTCTCAGTAAAAACTTGCATTAAGACCTGGCCTTATGGCAACAATGGTTAACAACCCCTATAGAATTGAGATACCAAGGGTATTCCAACTTTTTACTTTCGTCAAAACAAGTTTCAATAAGGCATAAATAATCATTCTCCCGTTTGACATTTACACTAATAAAACCAGTTTCGATACACATGAAAATCATTCTCCCGTTTGACGTTCATATTAATAAAAGGTTGAGATACTAACATGGACTTGAATCATAAACATGCAGAGGTCGAATTCACAACATTATACTCAATAGATTAGTTCACCAATTCCAACATAAACAAATTAGTTACACATGGTAAAAGTAAAAACAACACTTACAGAGTTTGACATTACGAAGACGATGGAAACTTCACGATACAACGATCACAATACACCGAAACACACTCAAGTATCTAGAAAAATATTCTAGAACTATAACTCACAAAAGAAGTACTCAAAGTCGAGCACAAGAGAGAAGAGAAGAGAATGAAATGCTGTGTGTGGGATGGGATGAATGGTGTTGGATGGCCCTATTTATAGGGCTGAGCAAGGGTGCTGACGCTATACGTCCCTGTGACGCTACGCGTCAAGCCCATGACTCAGCTTCCATTAAACAGCTAATAATGGCCACTACAAATTATAAAAATCAATCATGCTTGGCCACTTGGACGTGTCTCCACTGTGTTTTGGCCATTTGTGCTGAGTGGGGTGGCCCTTGTGGCTGAGTGGAGTGCCCATTATTGGGTCCAAGTGGAGTGGTTGGTCAAAGTGGAGCTGGAGACCATGCAGCACTGACGCTATGCGTGGCTGTGATGCGTAGCGTCAGCATCAAAAATAGCTGTTGATGCTAAGCGTGGGGTGAGGCTACGCGTCAGCTCCTCCAGTGTAATTTTCTCTTGATTTCTTAACTTTTTCACTGTAAAACTAGAGAAAATTGATCAAGGGCAGATTATTTCCAACAACATCCATTTATTGAATTTAAATCCTAATTTTCTAACAAATTAAACTAATTTTTATAATTTTTATGAAATTTTTATTTAAGCTTTTATTGAAAATTTGAGGACTAACACCAATCCCACGGCCACCATTTCCACGGCCTCTCCCTCGGAAGCCTCCATGGTGCACACTGGCGTTTGCTTGATGTAGTTGAGGGCAGTCAGGGCGAATGTGCCCTTTCTCATTACAATGGTAGCATACCATTTCATCATCGTTGCTGCAATCCCGAGCATAATGGTTTCCTCCATACTTAAAACACTTGTCGTCTCCTATACGATAAGTTGAGCGTCCTCCCTGCTGACTCTGACCCCTAAACCTGGTGAAGGTTCTGCTTCTACCAGTGTTACTTGGTCTCTTAAAGCAAGATTGTTGGGGCTTCAAGGAGGGGTCTGTCTTGCTGCTCTGGCCCGAGTGGGCCTTGTCATCTTCTTCAAAAATTCTGCATTTATTCACCAATACAGGAAAGCTTCTAATTTCTTGGTGCCTGAACGCTCTCTTAATGTCTGACCTCAGTCCGCTCTCGAATTTAATGCATTTGGAACTCTCGGTTCCGGGTTGTTGGAAGGGCGGATAAAACAAACACAACTCTTTAAACCGGTAGCATATTCCTCTACAGACATGGAACCCTGCTTCAGTTCCATAAATTCCAGTTCTTTCTGACTCCTTACTGTGTCGGGGAAATATTTCTCCAGGAAGCACGTCTTAAAATTCTCCCATACCAGTTGGATGTCAGCGTCAGTCAATCGGTTTTTGGTGATCTTTCACCAATTTTCTGCTTCGTCCCGCAGCATGTACACTGCGCACTCGACTTTCTGGGCCTCAGTACAATGAAGGCCCCTGAAAACTTTCTCCAAATCTTGAATCCACTTGTAAGCTGCTTCAAGATTAAATCCCCCTTGAAACTCACTCGGCTTCCTCTCCAGGAAGCGATCCAATACTTGGCCATCTTCAGTTCGAGGCTGGCTCTGCCTCTCAAATACGTCAGCAAAATGCTGGAATGTCGTGGCTATGGCTTCCATGCTATGACGATTCGCCATGACTTATCCTGAAATCAATACCCCTTTTCAAGGATAAGTTTACAGAATTACTCACTACCGATCGGATTTCAACCCAACATTCAACAACTATAACACATTATTATACAATTCTTAAATATCATATAATTAATCGGACCAGAATAGGAATGATCTTCTACCCCCAAAACAACATCTCATAAACACATGGCCACACAAATTATACTTAATTAGGCATCAAAGTCCTCAGATATTACAAGCAATTTATGACGACTGGTCACAATGTACATCACCGCTCACTGGGAGTAAGCATACCTTGGCCTTGGACCTTTTAAGTCCGCTCTGATACCAAAATGAAACAACCCGGTTTTGATAACAGCAACCCGAGATAGGGAATAATTTTTCCCAAAGATCATAGGGTGTTCATGGGCAAAATAAGCAATTGAAGGTTAAGAAGAGTAGAAATCCGACTCAGAAAGGGAAGGCCGGGTCAGATTATTACACATTAGCAAACGTGGCTCCAGCTGTGGGAATCAACGGATGAAAATACATAAGCGGCTACACTCGCTAGAGCGAGGATTTATTCGCTGAAGCGACTCATACACTCGGATAGTCTCTTACTCGGAATGGAGTCTAGATTCACTCGGGAAAGTCTTTACACTCATGCATCCCTCGGAAGTTCATTCAACACATCCTATTCTAGCCTTAGAGTTCACGGTGTAAACTACACTCGCTGAAGCGGGACCTTATTCGCCCAAGCGAACAGAGCACTCGGATAATTCGATCACTCGGAATCTAAGCCCAAGTCCACTCAGTAATCTCATCACTCGGAGTCGAAACCTAATTTCTCATGGAAGACTCCCACACATACATGCTTTCTTCGGAGGTTTACACAGTACTCTCTATTTTCATTCTAGAAAGGCACAGATGTTAACCACTCGGGAAATGATTCCCTCACCCATCACTCGGGAGATGTAGTCACACTAATGCTCCCCCACTCGGAAATGTCCTAACTCCTTGCCACTCGGGATACATACTAACTCCTCTACATACGGAAGACTTGTTAAACTAAAATCTACTCCGTATCATCCAGATCTTACCCCCTCTAATAAGTTCACCACTACAGGCTTTACTTAGAGTCGTATTGCCAATTCAACCATCAGGGGAAACATTCACTCGTTTGACTTTGACTCGAAAACATCAAATACCCTTCAATTGGAAGATTGTAGCTAAGAAATCTCTCACTCCATAACATATTGACCAACGTACCACGAAAGTGATTTTAATGGGCATATTCCACTCGGAGTTGGCCCAACCCCTCTTCATTCGGAAGAAAGTCACTCATCACGCCTTACACAGGATTAACTTAGCTCTTACTTCCTCAGAATTATGCGGGCTCTGTACGCTTAGTAAAATGCAACGTATACCACCTGGACATTCACACACGTTACATGCACATGATCATACTCTCAATCTGAGAGAGTTCAGTTCTGATACAATTAGACAAAGTACCAAAATAAGAGCCGGCCAAGGCTATGACAAAACCTTATATACAGCATATACATATATATATATATATATATATATATATACATTTCCACAGTACACAAGCACTCCACATGGTATGTAGCTCCTCCATCATTCACCGTCTCGTGTGATGTTTACTGAAATATAGCCATAGTAGGGGTGAGTATCTTAAATATTAAATGATAGATACTGACTCAGATTATTCCTCAATCATGCAATAGTAAATATGTATGTATATATATATAGCAACAATCAATAACATACACTGTGCTATTCAATCGGAACACACACAAGGCATCTTTCAAACGGAATCTACCTAGTTATCACTCGGCTATATGCACATATTCTTCTCAATGACACTAACACATATACATACAATCGCGTCACAGTCAGCATCAATCGCACATGTACACAGATTCATTCAATCGGATCCGACTCGCGTATTATCGGTTTTTATCGTTGCAACGTAGGCTCTCAGCCTTTTATTCAGCTCCCAGCTGACTCGGCCGTTTTACTGGTACCAAACCGTTTGCCCTCATTGGTAACACAAACACTTTCAGCGTCAACGGCAGTGTTACGGGCAGCCCTGAGTCCCGCTCAATCGGCTTGCCTTGAGTCCCGCTCAATCGGCTTGCCTTGAGTCCCACCTAAGGTCTTTAACAGCATCTTATGCATTTAATTACCGATTCAAATGGTAGTGTCACACACTACATGCTCTCAACATTCTTATCACTGTATCCCATGCAAAGTATTATCATTGGATTACGAACAGAATCAGCAAATCACTTCCACACTATTAACTCATGCACTCTATGCACCACATATATTTACCACACACGAAATGAACATACAGACACAGATTTCACACACACGACCTTTTACTCAACAATACATGCATCACATGCAATCGGTATTAGACATTATCAGAACTCAATAAGTTAATCTCTCCTTTCATGCAGTCAGCATTTAGATTCATAGTAACCTGCATGTCACATAAATCACATGGTAATCATCAACAATATTTTAACACATTCTCCTCATGCAATCATTCAACACTCTCAAGATTATTAACATGCATTTCATGGATGGAATTAGACATGCATTCTCAACTCCTAGTCATCATACATCCGGGCATCACATATCCTTTACACAATCAAACACACCTATCAACGCATTTTAAATCACCAGAATCAACATGTCATTAACACCCAGAACCCGTCCATAACCCATGCATTTAAGATATAAGATAACCCCCTACCAACTAAAGAGACTCCTAGAAGTTCCTCTATTTTGGCGTTGGTCCGCTGTCCTGTTTTCTTCGTCCACCACTCTCACTCGTTTAGTCCCCCCTCGAACGCAGTCGCACTCTTTAATTAGTTTGGGAACAGGAAGCTGTTCTTCTTCCACTTCGACGATTGTCCTTCACCAACAGAGGGGAACTTCGGATCCTCTGTAACACCGCTATCATGAGTTTATGAAAACAGGGAACAGAGGAGAAGAAGAATGAAGAAGAAGAGAAGTAGGAGAAGAGGAAGGTTCTGAGGAAATTAGAGTGAGTGGACAGTAGTTGGAGGCCTCTGAACTTATACCGAAGAAATGAGGAGAGTGGGATGGGAGAACGTGAAGTTACAGCTTCTCACGTGTCACACATCCTAGTCAATTAGCAATCAGCTTCTTAAGTTAAAATTAATCACAATTAATAAGTAATTCTTACTTTGCAATTATTTTTAGTTTGGTGGCTTAATCTCATTCTGTAGTTAATTTTTAAATCGGGATGTTACATTTATGATAGTTAAAATCCATATACTGGACATACAATTCACATTGTATCGCATCGGTATATGGTTTCTATCACCAATATAGCTCTTCTCAAAACAAAAAGGGAGATATCTATAGGATTAAACTCCATTTACCAATTCATGTTCACATACATTACCTCTACATCATACCGTAATTCATAATCAATCTAATGTTCATAACATTAAGGGCATACAATCTAGCCCAAAATCATACCATAAAGTTATATATCATTGCCAATACCAAATCATACCCCGAATTCAACATCATTATTCACTAAATACTTAGGGGTTTACGTTCACATTTCTAATGTAATCACACACCGGCTCCAGCCTCATCAACTCATTCCACCTTTTATTTCACTATGGCTCAATCATTCACAAGATTCAAGTTATCATTAGGCTTAGAAAATTGAAGGGTCACCTAGTACCCCTCATGGAAAACTTCCATAACACATAAAGTCAATAAACATGGCTCATAGAAGCATCATAAAGCCTAGACCGCCATAGGGTCTAATTCAACAAGGTTCGATCATACAAGATCATTTCGAGTTATCCGGGGTTACCACACTTAGTGGGTTATAATTAAATCATCATCCACTCGGTTCATAAATATAGAACCAAGCCATAACCTCAATCCATTCATACAGAATTTTCATATTCAATCATCTTATCGCTTATTAATGTCCTCAATCTAAGGGGGCATAACATTTCAATTGCATCACACATATATAGTGTTGTACCTAAGGATATAAAATCCATCTTTCAAAATTAGTACAATTGATCGTTTGATTCATCTCCCAACAATGACATAACTAATAATTTATTCCATGAACATCCACATCAGGGAGTTCTCTCACTATTATTTATTCATTCAATTTCAAGACATGAATCATTCACATGTAATATCTCCTATCTGTGATCAACATACGATATAGGTTCATCGTCAAACTAGTTCATAGTCAATATATCATATCCATGATTTAAACATGGAACAAATTTATCATCAAGTCAAGCCATACTCAATATATCAATATCAAATGCATAATATCAATGTATTCATCATTAGAAGGAAATAGTATAAGGAACTTGGCCGGACTTACATAAATAACCATATCAATCACATTGAGGAATTCATCCATATGTATTCAATCTCATGATTTCATTAAGTTTTCCAATGAGCAACTATGCCTCACAAGTGCATCTTACAACCTCAATGATAATGGGCATACATCTATAAACAACAATCACAACTTAATACTAGAGGTTTACAAGGAATCCTCAATAAGCAATAATGCCCTTACAATTAATTCATAATTCTTAGATAACTAGTCATTCATAGATCCATATAGGGCAATCAATATACAGAACAACTATATTCCAATGATCACCAAAATGTTTCGATATTGAGCTATTGTGCTCCAATCATCTTGTAATATCAATTCAACTCAGAGCAACCGTGCTCTGATAATAACCAATAACTCTAATTCAGGGCAAAATATGCCCTAATACCATATTGTAACACCCCCAATTTTCCATACTCGAATCCTGATGTAATCAACATAATTAAATAATAAAAACATGAGTAAACTTTTTATGTTTGAAATAGTTTCTAAACACCATCTCGACTACATCAAGACTCGAACCATAGAAAATCGAAGAGTGAGATTTAATAACCTATGACTGGATCGGTATGTAGTTTACCCATAACGGTATACAAAATAACAGAGTTTATAGTGAAAGAAGAATCTGTATACCGGGCATACGCCTAGTCCCATATATGAAGATATGAGAAAAGGCTCGGTAAAGCATGCAAACATACAACACAAGCCCATTTAGGCCACATCCAAACTTACACATAAATCATAAACATGCATTGCCTAAGGTACAAACATGTAAATAGCTATATGGTCATACATCATACATCTCCAACATTCATATTCTATAATTCACCATATTTAATTCAACCTCAATATCATGTATCATCAACATTTATATATTCCCAAAATGGGCTACATACCCAATGTCACTCCAAATATTAACATATCATTCACATACCTAGCTATTTACAATACATCCGCCAATATCAATAAATTATCAATACACCTTTTATTTCATAATACAATGAATCATATTTGCTGCCGGCCAAGGCATTCCATTACCACTATTTACCTTCCCAAAAGCCTTACTTTTCAAATGCTCTCATCCTATGGTTTTCCTGCATCAATACTAAAAAGTAGACCACATGGGAGAGTGAGTTATACATTTCAAATGACGATATGAATACAATTGATATTATGTGCATATGCATATCAACATCATGTATGCTTTGCTAGACACATCAATAACTATCATAATCTATTAATTTCACAATATACACATCAGGTATTGACCTATCATATCATAGCAAAGCAAGCATATACACATCTTTCATATCGCCACAATGGGCCAACATCATCAGTATCGACCATTCAGGTTTTTTCTCAAAGCCACCATGGGCTGATCATCATTATTATCAATCATAAACAAATACGCCCTTCTTTAAATTGGGCCACAATATATATACCGTCATATTTGATATCATTTTGTATATTCATATCATTTATAACTTTTACATGGTCTTTTAGGTATATTAATTACCCATTTAACCAACACCACACCACAATCTCAATCATCATCACCACCTGGAATATCTCCATGCTATATGCAAATGCTCTTAGGCTAATGCATATGCACAATGGAATAATCAACAATAAATGCGGATCTGACTATGGGAATAAACACCAATTATGGGTTTAAGCATGATCATATACCATGCCCCTACTACAGTAGTAAAATGTGTACACATATCTTATAATGCATGCATAATCACCATATTTTTACTGGTACCAAACCGCATCGCCCATAATGCAACACCTGGCCATTTTCACCATGACTACGGTAACAACATATTCGACACATAGTGTTGTGAGCCGGCCAGATCTCACATCATGGCGGCTGTGATCTTAAAGACCACCAGGGTCACCTGCTCATCAAGAGCCACCCTCACCAGGGTCGGCCATATGTAGTTCCCCGTAGTAATACATGGGCGGCTTCGTGACTTACGCACTGAGTCACAGGGGAAACAATGAATTGCTCGTGCACTAAGCCACCCTTCCACTCGGTCGGCTGAGGGGAACTCCCCTAACGTTCCAACATCGGTGGCTATGATATGCCATGGATGCAATGCAATGCAAATCAAATGCATTTCTCACACTGTGCATCTTAAATGCCACTCATCAATCAAATCATTCATCATCATATCACCAACACCACCATACACACCTTAGTGGATTTTATCATTGTTGGTTTTAGCCATTGTTTTCAAGATTTAAGTGTGGCATTTCATTTCAACATATTTCATATATATATATATATATTCATGTCATTCACACAAGTCAATGCTTGCAATCAACCACAATGGCATTATAACATTACATAGTATTCATCAATATTACCATACTTTCATTTACTGGGTTTTCATCTCATTATTCATCATCATTGTTTCATCTATATTTATCGGTGTGGCATTCACAACATTTCATCAATATAATTCAAACCGTACGTACAAGATCATATTTGTATCACTCTCAATGATACACAACAATTTATCAATAATAACGATCATCCTTTACTCAAGGAAATGGTCCACCACATCATTTATTATTACACATTATCATTGTTATTTCTGATTCATCGGTTTATAACAAATCACCTCGTCATTTAATCATTCTCTCATAGGGTCCATATTCACTCAAGGGTATATCTCATAACCCTACCATCATATTCTCATTATCATCCCTTCACTACTCCATTTTAGGTGGTAAATACATCACAAACAATTAATCCCAATCTGCCAATTAATCCTAATCACCACCATGTTATATCATCATTATATTGCCCTTTATACATCCCTTCAATCATCTCATATCACAAAGGAAAGGGTCCAACATAAGCCCAATACAACGAAAATAAAATAAATTTCAATTCTGGGCAACTCACTCAAGCAAGATTCACCATCGCTTGAGCGAGATGAACATCGCTCACTTGGGCGAGCCCTTTTGCGTAGGCGAAATACTCCCAGTAACGTTTTCACGCTGACTCGCTTGAGCGAGACTCATACTCGCCTGAGCGAGATTAAAGTGGGTTGCTTGAGCGTCCAAAATTCTCCTTGAGCGAAGAAGTCTTGGAGTATTAGGTCACGATCTCGCTTGAGCGAGCCATCTCGCTCAAGCGAAAATCATCCAGTATCCAATCTTGTGCTCGCTTGATTGAGCGAGACCCAATATATACCTCCACTCGCCTAAGCGAGATTTGTCCAGAAACTGAGCGAAATTCGCCCAATAGCTCACCATTCCATTTTTCACGTGTCTCGCTTGAGTAAAACTCCTTTTCGCCTGAGCGAGATTGGGCCAGAGGCCACCCTCCTGATATAGGGGACTCTCACTTGAGCAAGATCTCATCTCGCTTGAGCGAGATTCGCCTTACACATCTAAAAACTCAAGTTCTTTACTTCTTCCCAAATGCCAATATCCTTCCAACATAAAATTGGCTTAAACTAACCTCTCTCACACATTAATTCCTGTGCTTAGGACTTCATTCAACAATCCATACATCACCATTTTAAATCCTAATTCATCAACTATATGATAAAGGTTTTAAAAACACTTCTCATCACTACTCCACTCATCTCAAAACAACCCTCTGGACATTATTTAACTTATTCATTTATAGATTTTAACCATCATTTTATTCATGTCCAACCAAGGGACTATCAAACATTTATCATTAACATCATATATACATATATTTTCATAACAATCAACATAAGCCAAGCCATTATTCATCACTTCAGCAATTCAAACATACAATATATTCATGGCAAGGCATTGCATGAGTTTGATAAGTGCTTTATAACACAATAAAATAGATCTAGTTTGCTTAGAATTTTAATCATTATCCACTGTATTTCCTTTATTTATTATGATTTTTGCTTTCTTTCCACTATATTCTACTTGGGTATGTTATTTTGCAGGAATTAAGGTAATAAAGGGTCAATAACATGAGAAAAGCAACCATAAAATGATAAAGAAACAAGAAGAACAAGCCCAAAGTAGAAAGAACTCTCTTTTTATACTGAATTCCGACTCAGAATGCTGAATTCCGACTTAGAATGTTAAAATCCGACTCAAAATGACCAAATCCGAGTAGGATGACTCAGAAAAGAGCAAATCCGAGTGGAATACTTCACTGTTGGAGGAGAATCCGAGTGGAAAGTTCCCTGTCTTAGACATTCCGAGTGCTAAATGGCTGACCCTGTTAGAAGTTCAATGCTGAAAAGAAATATGTCCTTGTTACAGGTAAATCTGAGTGGAAGCTATCCGAGTGCAACCATTCCGAGTGAAAAAAGGGACTGACCTTCAATAAAAACTGCCCAAAGCTAATTCCGAGTGAAGGGATGCTGACTGAAGCAGGTCTGACCAGGGAACAAGTGCTTTTCTGGGTAAAAAGTTGTTCCGAGTGAATGGATTCCAAGCAGAAGAAGCCATAGAATAAATAAACTGTTGAATAAGGAGGTCTCCGAGTGGTTTCATTTGGAGAAGATGGCATTCTCAAGTAGAACAAGGCATTTCTGAGTAGAGTCTTATCAAGCAATGAAAGATCCGACTGGGAATGAATCACACTCGGGCAGACTCTTAAGTTTCACACTAAGCCCGAGTGAGAAGTCTCCAAGGAAAGCACATCCGAGTGAGTTGGGTCAGGAAACTGCATTTCCGAGCAAAGCAAGGCTCGAACATGGAAGAACTTCTATCAGCCAGATTCTAGAGTCTTTCAAGTCCAAATTTCTGAGTGAAAGGTATATCCGAGTGATTTGATTGACGACTGAAGGCAATTCCTATTAAAATCAACTCCGATTCCCGAGTGAAGACAACTGACTGGGTTGATCGACGACTAAAGTGAAAAGCAAGAAGACACTTCCGAGTGTATCATTTCAAGGAATGAAGGCCGACTAAATTATTTCAAAGCAAATCCGAGTGATTCAAATTCAGAGACAGCCGAGTGAAACAGTTTGGGTGCCGATTGAATTTGTTCCGATCCTGAGTGAGTCTTCAATCAAGTCCCGAATGAATCATCTTCAGTCGGATCCGAGTCCCACTTCAGTCAGTTCCGAGCCATTTTTAATCAGTAACCGAGTGAAGTAATTCCGATTAAACAAAGGTCTTTCGCTCAAGCAACTCTGGTTACGGTCAAGCCAGTGGCATAATATTAGAATGTGCTCGCCCAAGCGAGATTAAACACGCTCAAGCGTGAATGGGAGCCACTCGGATTATTTCCCATCTCCTTTGAACACCGACCGGTTTTCTCCTAAACACAAACCCCTCAACTCAACACCGAGCAAGATTTCACTCGGCCTTGTGAACGAATAGCAACTTTTTCACTCGGTCTTGTGCACAAAAGGCACCTTTTTCAGTCAGATTGTTTCCCACTCAGACTGAGGCACCAAATCCGAGTCAAAAATGTGAAAACCGACCCATATTTCCATCGAATGCACTTGCTGACTTGGATTTCCACTATCCAAGTGGATATTTGACTTATAGGGGGCGGCTGACAGCAGCCAGGCTGTCTCCAAGCTATGATGGTGGGGCGGCTGAGAAGAAGACAATTGCACCGAAAATCTCCAACTGGCAACGTGTTTTCCAAGCTGACTTTTTCCCTTCTTTTGCCTATAAATGGGAACACGGGCAGCACCACCAAAGCATCAATTCCATAAGCTTCAATTCCTTTTCTTTCTCCTCTTTCTTTTGTTTTCTCTTTTCTTCTTCCGTCCTTCTCTTTTCTTTCTTTCTTCTTTATTTCTTTCTTCGTTCTTTTTCTTTCTTTTTCATTTTGTTTCTCTTTCTATTTTCTTTTTCTTTATTTTATTTTAAGAGTTGTGAATTGTAAAAGTGAGTATTTAAATTTATAATTGGTGGAGGAATATTACAACAAGGAAATACAGTGGTAAATTATTCTGAGCTTTTGGAGAAACCCGTAAGTCCTTATTTTTACCATGTCTTGTATGTTTTATTTTTCCATTATTTATATGAATTTGAATTATTTCATGAGTAGCTAAATAATTATCTTGGGATAAAAGGGGTTTGATAATATTTTATTTTAATGTTATTTTGACTTAGAATTAAATAAATTTCTGTTTTCCATTTAGTTCAATTATGTTCAATGCTTTTAGTGATTCCTAACAAGAACCTAAATGATAAAACTGTATACTTGCGGGTATATTAGTAAGTTTAGGTAATAAATAGAATCGAGAGATTTATTTTTACCGGAAAGCTTTGAACTAAACCTAAGATTTTTGAGATGCTTTTTGTGACCTCGGTAAAACCGTGAAAGTAATCAAAATTCTTTTGAGGAAATAAAAAGGATTTTCATAAAACGATAATGGGCCTTTCCGAGGATTAAGCAGCGCTTTCCATAGGTTAGGTACATTAATAGGATTCCAAGAGGAACATATTAATTAGCTTTTGGAAAATTCGCCTTGGAAAACTTAATTCAATTCTTATTTATGAAAAGTTAAAATTCATTAACATAAAATAGAGTCTTGATCCCCCGAAATCCCAAGATACTCTCAACTCTGATTTTTTAGTGTCAAGTAAATTTTTATTTTTATATTTATTCGTATTCTGAGCAACTTAATTTTGTGTTTTATTTTACAAAAACCTTAAAAATCAATTGTGTGGATAATTAAATTTCAATATGCTGGTATTTTGAACACAGTCCCTGTGGAGAACGATAATCTTTTATATTACGCAACATAACCTGTGCGCTTACGGGCCCTGTCAGAGTTCACACATAAACATAATTAATAATTAATCACTTATGCAATTGAAATGTAAACGCCTTTCCTACCTCGAGAGAAGAACCACAATCCAAACGCTCTGATTGCGTGGATTATTTCGCGTCATCATCCAGAATACGATCCTATCATCAAACACACATATATATATATGCCATTAATAAACCATTACAAGGCATCATCATATATACTCATTATCAAGTCCTAAACTTGCCTAAACTCTAATTCACATGCTTGTGTTAGGCTTCGGGAATTCCTTTCCCAAAACCAAGATTCTTTAAGTTTCAAAGGGTTAACAATCCAATCAGCAACAACACCATGGTCCATATCCATAACACTTCCAAATCATCTCATGAATCACTCAACTATCATCACTAATTAAAAATTCCCAAATGGCACATATCAAGACCTAAGACTTCATCAATTCAAATATCCATTTCCTTAGTCCATTATTAATGGTTTGCAGTCATTATCAACATCATAAACATCAATACTTAAGACTAATTCCTCAAATCATCTTACCTATATACATGCGTATATCATCATTTTCCACTCATGACTTAGTTCACAATTTTATCAACATTAATATTCAACCCCTATACTTCAAAATTCATTTCCATGTATAAAATCATCCTAAGATACCAAAAATCATCAAAATCACCTATTTAGCCAAAATCCCTAATTTATCAACACTTAGGGCTCTTTCTAAATTTTTTTAACAATATTTATCATTCACCATTTTCTAAGAATCCTCATAAACTCAATAACCTCATTCTCATATATTCTCTAAACCATAATTAAAATCATTCCTCAAGCATTCAAGTCTAGGGTTTCTATATTTTCACTAACATGCAAGGTTTCTAACATCACCATTCTCAACCCAATATCACAAAACCATGAATGGAATAAGGTAGAGGTAAGAAATATTTACCTCAAGACCAAACTCCACCAAAAACAAAAATGAGAGTGAGGAAGAGGGAGATGACCATTACAAGCTCCTAAGCAACATATATGCTTCACATTTTCAAGTTTTTATGTTAGTTTTTAATGAAAATGGGTATAGAAGGAGGTGGGTCACGGTTTTGGGAGAAGAAAATGGGTGGAGAAGGAGAAGAGAATGAATAGAGTCGGAGAGAGGGAGAGCCACCGAAAAATGAGAAGGGGAGGGGAAGTTGTGTAAAAATTGGACATTGTCCAATAGTCCAAAGAGTGCATCATCTTGCTTTTACCATTGGGTAATAATTCCTCATTGTCCAATGGGTAAAAGGTGTTAGAAAAGAGAAAGGATTACCATGGTTAAGTGAAGAAGAGGAAATGGAAATTTTCATTTTCTTTTAATCTAATTTGGTTCGTATTTTCCCCGTTTAATAATATAAACTATGTTCAATTAATTATCCCCTCAACACTAAAAATTATTTTAACTATACCACCTTAACCACCATAATTTTCTAAACATTCTAGACCCAGCAAATATTTAGTTTGACCAAGTGGGTCCCACACCATTCGTTAAATCACCCGGTTCCGGTAAATCTTAATTTACCGATAATTCACCTTTAATGTCTAACGAAATCTCCCATACTTATTTGGCCATATATAATCAATTATCAATATCCAATAAATTTATTTTCTTTCAATTCCGAGATGTTACATTTAAGAAAAAAGAAGATTTTATACTGGTAATGAGGACACACTAAGGGAGGACCCTCACACTACCCTAGAGAAAGGACTTGAAGCTTATAAAAGGCCAAAGGGAGCACTCACCAAGTCTTATCCTCCTTCCTCTCTTTTAGTAGGCCCAAGCCTAATGAAGACTCCTTGAGGATCTACTCATATTTCACTTGTAATATACTTCTTAGTTAGATTCTCTAGGTTTTATTTGGGCCTTGCAAGGTCAAATAGGCTACTTTAGGGCCATGTACTCTCACATTGGGCCATGTATAGGCAATACTCTTCCTTATTAGCACCATTGGGCCTAGGAAGCATGGAGAAGCCCATTAGGTGATCACTTGGCCGGATTACTCCAAGACCTATATAAGGAGCTCTTCTTTTGTATTTTGATACATATTAATGCAATTGAGACTTTTCCACTTTCAAAGTGAGTTTTAGTGAGAGAAGCTCTCCTTTCTCTCTAGGTTAGAGAAAGCTCTAGCAAGCTCTCATCCAAGAGGATTCCTCCCTCCTAGGTGGCGAGATTTTAGGGAGTTATCTCCTCTTGGAGTGGCCTCCCCTTCACCTACTCCATTCAATCTCCCATATCTTTCCTTTTCTCTTTTCCATTTCCATCCTTTTTCATACTCTTTTCCCATTCACCATTTCGTTAGATTCCTAGTTTCCCTTTTTTGTTTCATTCGGTTTCTAAGTGGAAAAGTTCATCAGTAATGGCTTGTGGAGGTTAGAAGAAGAGAAGATCCCTAGATCCATCATTCTTCAAGAAGTTAGAAGAAGTGCCTACATCATTTGGTATCACATGAGCTTGAGAGGTTTTTTTCTAATCTTCTTCTTCTTTTAGAATTCAGTTTAGTCTTCTAATAGTTGGCTGGAATTTAATGTCATACCATACACTTTCCTTGTTGATGCCATGATAAAGTAGAAATATCATAAAAAGTTATTGTTCTTTTGAGTTATTGTTAGTTCTTTCTTTTCTTCAAATTTATGCATATTGTTTTCCATTTCAGTTTGGCATTGTATGAATCTTTAAAAATTCAGATTTGGAACATTTAGATTTCAGTTGTGAAGTTATTACATAGAAGTTAGAAGTTTGTTAATTGTTAGTTATTAGTTAGAGCCAAAATAAGAGTTAGTTATGCCATGTGGAACCTTTGTCTAGTGTTCTAAGTTTTGTTAATTGTTTTTAACTATCTTAGTAGTGCATTGCCATGTGGTAGGATTAGGTCAAGCATCTTGCCTAATACCTAAAAAGGTTCAATTCTTGTTTTGTAAGGAGGTCTCACTTTAAGACACTCTAAAGTTAACTCATCCTTAGGCTTGTTAGTATCCATTTTTCTAGGTTAATTTTGTTTTTGAATGCATAATTAGGTAACTTCAATTTAGTTTTCATCTTATTGAATAAAAGAAAAATTGTCAAAAACATTTGAACATAAGCCTTCCATTCTCTTTGGAAGAAGGTTACATTGTTTGTCTAAGCAAGAAAGCACCACTTGAACTTGTATTAGCCTTATCTCATTTCGGTTTTGGGGATATAATTGTGGTATTATTGAATTGAAAACAAAATAGGCAAGAATAGAAAAAGAAAGAGAAAAGATACAAAAGAAAGAATATAAGCCCAAAGTACAAAAAGTTGAAAAAGGGTATTGAAAAGAAAAGAAGCCTCACTAGAAAGTTATAAAGTGAAACACCACAAACCAAGAGCGAAATTTTGAAATTCCATATCTTTAAGAAGACATACTTGCTAGTTGACATTACTTACATATTTTCATTTGAACTTGATTGCTTAGAGTTGCAACTTTAGAGTTTCTAAGTCTAGGTTGAACCTTACTTTTGTTGTTGCATTTTAGTTTCTTGTTTGTCTAGTTTTGTCTATCAATTTTGAAATCTCCATCCAAAGTATAGCCTTTATTCTTTTGAACATTTATTGCCTTAGAGTCTTGTCAATCAAAATCCAAAAATATTTCCCAATTGAGTTGCTTTTCTTCTTAAGCCTTTTTAGTTTGTCATTATTCCTTCTTAAGTTTTGTCTTTGAAGTTGTCTTTCTTTCAAACCTCTTGATAATTCCCTTCTGTATACCATTGAGGGTATCATATTGGAACACTTGAGGTGTGAGTGTAAATTGCTTGAGTGATCTTGACACCAAAGAGAAAAGGATAAGAGTTGTGAGAAGATACTTGAGAGACACACTTGTGAGGTTTAAACTTTGTTGAATTCATTAACAAATTTTCATTTGGAGTTGTTTCTTGTCTTGTTTTACTAGGTGAGATAAAGCTTATATACATTAAGGGAAAATCTTGAAGAAAATTGTAAAGGAAGCAAAAGCCTTCTAACTAGTAGAACTTAGGCAAAAGATTCAATTCTTAGGCCTTGTGTAGTAGGTTTTGTCTTGTATTTTGGACACAATTTGGACATTGGACTTTAGACACTATTATTTTTTTTTACTGTATCTAATTTCACCTAGTGTAGTAGCATTTGCATTTGTTTGTTAGCTATTTTTAGAGAGTTAGTTATTGGTTATAACTAATAGTTGTTAGTTAGTTACTTGTCTTAACCAATTAGGTTAATTAGTTAGTAGTTGGAACTAATTCTAGTTGCATTAACTAATCATAACTGAATTAGTTTAGGGTTTTAACTAATCCATAACCGAATTAGTTGTTAGTTAGGTTGTTAGACTTAGTTACAACTTCCATAACTAAATAACTACTTTTAGTTAGGGTTTGTTAGGAGTTGGTTAGTTTGTTGAACTAAATTGGTTAGGTTAAATACTTAGTAACTGAATTTGGTTAGGTTTGTTTAGGGTTAGAAACAACCTAGGACAACCATAATCAACTTAGGTTAAAGCCAACCTAGGATTTACATAAGCAACTTAGGACTAACCTAGTAAAAGACAACCTAGGATCTTGTTTTTCCCTTAGGATAGAAACCTAGTATTGTTATTTTAGGATTGTTGTATGTTTTCTTTCACTTATTTTGCATTCATCTTCCTCGACTAGTTTGTCCACACATTCTTTGTTTTTGTCTTAAATTTCTTTGACAAACCTTAAAAGATGTTTTCTACTAATAGGGAGAATAAAACAATGCTTCATAACATAATAGATAGCTTGAATAACATCAATGCTAGGCTAACAAATCTTGAGCATAATGAAAACCCTAGAACTAGACATAGAAATCAAAGAAATCATAGACACAACAATAGTGATAGTGAGGAAGAGCCTAGACAAAGAAGACACTATGAGCATAAAAGAGAAGACATAAGCTTAAGAGAAGTAAAACTTAAAACTCCCCCATTTAATGGTAAAAATGATGTTGAAGCATATTTAAAATGGGAGATGAGAGTTGAACAATTGTTTAATTATTATCAAATAAAAGAGGAAAAGAAAGTTAGGATAGCCAATCTCTTATTTCAAAACTATGCCTTACTTTGGTGGACCCAAGTGTGTAAGGAGAGAAAGAAAGATAACTTTTCACCAATAGATGATTGGTTAGACTTAAAAGCTCTATTAAGAAAATGTTATGTTCCTAATTACTATAGAGGGGAGCTATTAGCAAAGCTAAATAGACTCACCCAAGGGTCAAAGAGTGTAGAAGACTACTACAAAGCTCTAGAGATTGCTATGATTAGGGCAAACCTAGAAGAAGATGAGGAAACCTTAATGCATAGGTTCTTACATGGCCTAAATAAGAACATCAAGAATAAAGTAGAACTTCTTCCATATGTTGACATAGAAGAATTACTTCACCAATACACTAAGGTAGAAAGCCAATTCAAAGAGAGAGAAGCCTATAGTGGGGAACATAAAGCCTATAAATCTAAATGGGTAGGTCAAGAAAGTAAGGGTAGGTTTGATAGAAACCCTAGGGAGAGGAAAGTGGGCACTTCATCTTCCAAACCACAAAGTGAGTTGCATAAGAATGGCAAAGTTTTTAGAAATCAAAGAGAAAAGCATGAATCCATATCTAAACCACAATCCTCTAGATCATCTACCATAAAATGTTTTAAATGCCTTGGTAAAGGTCATATTGCTTAAGACTATCCAACAAAAAGAACTATGGTGTTGAAAACTAATGGAACCTACTCAAGTTAATCAGAGTCCAATTCTGATTCTCACTCTTGAAGTGATGACTCGAGTAGTGATTCCCATGATAGTGAGCATATTTTAGGGGATGAGGGTGAGCTTTACATGATTAGAAGGTTGCTTAGTAGTCATGTTCAGCTAGATGATACTACACAAAGAGAGAACATCTTTTATACAAGATGTTACATAAATGACAAACTATGTTCTCTCATTGTGGATAGTGGGAGTTGTGCAAATGTTGTGAGCCAAAGACTAGTTAATAAGATGGGCTTAGAACTAATAGATCACCCTAGACCTTATAAGTTACAATGGTTAAATGAAAAGGGAGAGATGTTAGTTAACAAGCAAGTCTTAATAAATATCACCATAGGCACATATAAAGATGAAGTAAATTATGATGTAGTACCTATGAAGGTAACTCATATCCTACTAGGAAGACCTTGCCAATTTGATAGGAAGGTCATCCATGAGGGGTTCACTAACACCCTCACTTTCAAACTAGATGGTAAGAAGATAGTTTTACACCCCTTAACTCCACAACAAGTAGCTAAAGATCAACTACAAATGAAGCTTAAAAGAGATAGAGAGTTAGTTAGGATCTTCTTCATCTAACCATGCAGAAAAACATAAGAAAAACAAAGAAAAAGGATAAAGGAAATAGAGTTATCATCTATGATGACTCTAGAGCCAACTATTTGGCCAACAAACATGATGTGAAACATGCTATGTTTTCACATAAACAATGCTTGATCATGTATGCAAAAGATATCCCTAGCACTTCTTTGTGCTCTATGGGCACTTCTCCTCCTTTTTTGCCCAAAGGGATTCAAAATATCTTAAATGAATTCAAAGACCTCTTTCCAAAAGACATCCCCAAAGGCTTACCTCCTATTAGGTGCATTAAACATCAAATAGATTTAATTCACGGTGCTAGTTTACCTAATAGGCCTGCATATAGATGTAATCCAAAGGAAAGCCTTGAAATAGAAAAGCAAGTGAATAAACTATTATCTAAGGGTTGGATTAGAGAGAGTCTAAGCCCATGCGCTTTACCAGTTTTACTTGTGCCCAAGAAAGATGATTCATGGAGAATGTGTACCAACTATAGGGCCATCAATAACATTACCATCAAGTATAGGCATCCAATACCTAGACTTGATAACATGCTTGATGAGCTTACTGGTTCTACAATATTTTCCAAGATTGATCTTAAAAGTGGAAACCCGCTTTTAAAACCAAACTTGGATTATATGAGTGGTTAGTTATGCCCTTTTGCTTGACTAATGCACTAAGCACATTCATGAGATTAATGAATCATGTTTTAAGGGAATTCATTGGGCATTTTGTTGTGGTCTACTTTGATGATACTTTGGTGTATTCTAAGACCATGACCTCTTATCTAAACCATCTTAGACAAGTTATGCTTGCCCTAAGAACAAATAATCTTTATGCAAACATTGAATAATGTTCTTTTAGCATGGATAGCATTGTCTTTCTTGGATTTGTAGTCAGTTCAAAGGGTGTTAAGGTAGATCACTCAAAGGTTAAGGCCATCCAGGATTGGCCCTCACCTAAAAATATGAGTGAAATAAGAAGTTTTCATGGTCTAGCAAGCTTTTATAAGAGATTTGTGAAAAAATTTTCCACCTTAGCCTCCCCTTTAAATGAGTTGGTGAAAAAGAATGTTCCTTTTGTATGGGGACCAAGGCAAGAAAAAGCCTTTCTAGATCTCAAATATCGCCTCACTCATGCTCCAATTTTATCACTTCCAAATTTTTCTAAAACATTTGAGCTTGAGTGTGATGCATCAAATGTGGGTATATGAGCTGTCTTATTACAAGAAGGTCACCTATTGCTTTCTTTAGTGAAAGGCTTCATAGGGAAGCCATCAAATACCCCACATATGATAAATAATTTTATGCATTAATTAGAGCCCTACAAACTTAGGAACACTACTTAATTCCTAAAGAGTTTGTTATACATAGTGATCACTAATCCCTCAAATTCATTAAAAGGCAACATAAGTTAAACAAAAGGCATGCTAAGTGGGTTGAGTACTTGGAACAATTTCCCTATGTCATCAAGTATAAGAATGGAAAATCCAATATTGTGGCTGATACTTTATCTAGGAGGCGTTCTTTACTTACCTCCCTAGGAGCCAAAGTTATTGGGCTTGATGAGATTAGGTCTTTGTATCCAAGTGACCTTGATTTTTCCAACATCTTTAACTCATCTTCCACTTCTTCATTTCTACATTTTAGATGGATATCTCTTTAAAGCCTATAGACTTTGCATTCCTAGACGTTCTTTAAGAGACCTATTACTTAGGAAAGCCATGGGAGGTTTAATGGGCCATTTTGGAAGAGATAAAACCTTGTCTATATTGCATGAACACTTCTATTGGCCAAAAATAAAAAAAGATGTTCAAAAACATTGTGCCAGGTGTATTGTATGTAGGAAAGCTAAATCAAAACTTTCACCTAGTGGTGCCAACACCTAATGCACCTTGGATTGATATATCTATGGATTTTGTGTTGGGCTTGCCTAAGACCCAAAGGGGAATGGGTTCTATCTTTGTGGTAGTGGATAGGTTTAGTAAGATGGCTCACATCATCCCTTGTCATAAGGTAGATGATGCTAGTCATATTGCTAAACTCTTCTTTAAAGAGATTGTAAGACTTCATGGTGTTCCTAAAACAATAATTTCTGATAGGGACACCAAATTCCTAAGCCATTTTGGGAAAACTCTTTGGTCAAGGCTAGGAACAAAGCTTCTCTTTTCCACCACTTGTCATCCTCAAATGGATGGACAAACATAGGTAGTCAACAGGACCCTTTCTCAACTTCTTTGGGTCTTAGTGCATAAAAATATGAAATCTTGGGATGAGTGTTTACCCCTCATTGAATTTTTTTATAATAGGGTACAACACTCCACAACCAAGTATAGTCCATTTGAGGTTGTGTATGGTTTTAACCCTTTCACTCCATTGGACCTTTTGCTTATTTAGGTTTCTGACTCTTTCCTTCATATGGATGGAGAGACAAAGGCCAAGTTTATCAAAAATTTTCATGAGAAGGTTAAGAACTAAATACAAACTAAAAATGAACATTATGCTCGTTGTGCAAATAAGAAGAGAAAGGAAGTCACCTTTGAGGTTGGAGATTGGGTTTGGTTATATCTTAGAAAGAAAAGATTTCCAAACTTAAGAAAATCCAAACTCAACCCTAGAGGTGATGGGCCTTTCCAAATAATAAAGAAAATGAATAATAATGCTTATGTCCTTGATTTTCCAGGAGAAGACGGTGTCAGTGCTTCTTTCAATATTTCTGACTTGTCTCATTTTGACTTAGATGAAGAAGATAATGCCTTAGATTTGAGGATAAATCCTTTCGAAGAGGGGGAGCATAATGAGGACACACTAAGGGAGGACGCTCACACTACCCTAAAGAAAGGACTTGAAGCTTATAAGGGTCCCCTCACAAGGGCTAAGACCAAATTCCTAACAAAAATTCACCAAGCCTTATCCTCCTTCCTCTCTTTTAGTGGGCCCAAGCCCAATAAGGACTCCTTGAGGATCTACTCATATTTCACTTGTAATATACTTCTTCATTAGATTCTCTAGGCTTATAGGTTTTATTTAGGCCTCACAAGGTCAAATGGGCCATTTTAGGGCCATGTACTCTCAGCTTGGGCCATGTATAGGCCATACTCTACCCTATTAGCACCATTGGGCTTGGAAGCATGGAGAAGCCCATTAGGTGATCACTTGGCCAAATTTCTCCAAGACCTATATAAGGAGCTCTCTTTTTGTATTTTGATATACATTAATGCAATTGAGATTTTCCCACTTTCAAAGTGAGTTTTAGTAAGAGAAGCTCTCCCTTCTCTCTAGGTTAGAGAAAGCTCTAGCAAGCTCTCATCCAAGGGGATTCCTCCCTCCTTGATGGCAAGATTTTAGGGAGTTATCTCCTCTTGGAGTGGCCTCCCCTTCATCTACTCCATTCAATCTTCCATCTTTCCTTTTCTCCTTTCCATTTTTATCTTTTTTCATACTCTTTTCCCCTTCACCATTTTGTTAGATTCCTAGTTTCCCTTTTTTGTTTCATTTGGTTTCTAAATGATAAAGTTCATCAATAATGGCTTGTGGAGGTTAGAAGAAGAGAAGATCCCTAGATCCACCCTTCTTCAAGAAGTTAGAAGAAGTGCCTATATCAGCTGGTGGTGTAGGTTTGAGTGGAATAAGGAAGAGAAGAGGAATGATGAATCATGGTGGTGTGGAGATGAGATGGTGAAGTAAAGTGAGATTGGATGAGGAGGGTGACCTTCTGTGATGGTGAAAACAATTGAAGAGAGAACAATTAAGAGAGTGGCTGAGGGAATGATGAAGACTAAGAATGAAAATTGGAATGATAGGATTTTGAGGGTGAGATCGTAATGGTATAGTGGCAAGGTTCTAGAAAAAAGGGACATGTGGCATTCATACAAGTTACTTGGTGGTGGTAGGATCTAGGTGTCAAAGGCTAGTGCTACATGGAGTTATAAAGCATGGGCTGTCATGGTGGCTTATTTTCGTCACTTTCTTGGCATGAAAGTAAGGGCAAGGTCTAATACAAACTACATAAAATGGTAACATCAAAGTTATGTATTTTTCTTTTTTCTTTCCTATGATCCAAAGATCACCCAATTTTGACACCCGTAACAAAAGTTATGGCAAAAATACCGAACACTGCCAACTCAGGACGTGAAATGGGGAATAACAACTTAAAATAAAAACTGAGATTTATTGGCTGGGAATTAATTTTTAAGGTCTTCATAAGAATTGTAGATAATTTTGTTATGAAAATTCTAGGAGAAGAATCACTCAGCTCTAATAATGGTAGAAAAAGTTATGAGCAAAATACGAAATGGTGTACAGTTGTCGCCAAATTTCAAGTTCGGCAACTTGAAACAAAAATTGGGAATTGTATGTTTGGAATTAGTCTTCGTGGTCTTCATATGAGTTATAGATAATTTTGATATAAAAAATTTAGAAAAATAATCATTCAATTCCGAGGAATGTAGAAAATGTTATACTCAGAATACTTAAAGGTCTGGGTGAACCGATGCAATCACGGGTTAGTGGGCTGTTTTAGTAAACTAGGCTTAGGTGTCTTTGTGAAAATTGTAAAGGATTTTGATACAGGATTTTTAAGACAAGAATCACTTAATTCCAACGTTGGAAGAAAAAGTTACGTTGAAAATGGACAGGCAGATGCATACCTATATTTAACATTTTGTTTTAATACAACACAAAGGCCAAGGTTCTGCCCAGTTTTTGACAGACTTTAGAGGAACAATTTAGGGAATGATTTTTAATCAAATGATAAAATCTCAGAACACTCTTCTTATCTCAAGGCCTTCCAAAATTCTCGTTGCTCATCCTTAGTTCTAAACACTGCTCCCAGTGTAACGTACATGCCGTCGGAAACTAGTTCCAGATTAAATATTTTATTGTTGTAATTATTATTATTATTATTATTATTATTATTATTATTACCATTATTATTATTATCATTATAACACACTAGTTACCATACCCAGGCGTGACCACCCTCACACAGAATCAATACAACATCGACCGAAGCCCAAGTACCATTATTATCAACCAATACAGACAAAATTACATCATCAACCGCAACCTCATACACAAGAAATTATCACCACACATCAAACCCTTACAAGTCCATTACACTAAAGATTTTCCTGAAAAATCTGGGATGTTACAACACACATGTTCAAATGATTAATTGCATCAATCTACATTTTCGAACATCATAAGCCACTCAGGCTACGCATAGTATTTATATACATATCATTGCATCACATTATCAAACACATAATGCGCCATTAACTCTTATTCAGGGTTTAATTAGACTTATTAGTATCCAGATACTAAAACTTGATCGACCGCCATCCTACTTGACACCCTGTAAACCCTACATGGTTCACTGAGCCCTGCTTGGTTTTCCACCTCAACCACTAGGTCCTGCTTGACCACTAGAGCCAAAACTAAGGGGTGAATATACCGCACAAACATCTAAACCACATATATATATATATTCATTTTTAATCACTTTCACTAGATTAATTAATCAATTCTCTTTAACAGTTTAGCATTAATGGCTATAAATACAACTTAAGTTGTCAAAGACATTTAATTTCATAGTTAGCCACTCAAGCATTCAATATCAAATAAATGGTAGCCACTCAGGCATACATCACCTCTTAATTCATTATTCATGATAATTTATTTTCTCATATCAATACATAGCCACTCAGGCGTGCTCAATACTACAGACAATCATTCAACAACCACTCAAATACAAGCATACACGTACACATACATACATAAATGTAATTTCAATTATAAATTCTCATACAACATCAATTTCGTCATCCTACTTTTGGAAACTCATTTCAACACATATACACACACATTATCTACTTAATTTCAATAAGAACTGATTATCAATCCCATTATTTCACCATTATACATAACTTTTGCAAAATAACTCTTAGTTTTTCATTCTCGACATCAGCAAATTCATGTCTAGTCACAACTCATACTAGAAAATTATATCGATCATACGTTATAATTAAGTTACTTATTTAACACTAATTATATCTTTTTTTTTGAATGCCAATCAACCTCGAATGATATTTCTAATTAATCCTTACTTCGAACACCCCCTTATCTCGGTTCCACGCCTTTGAGACTTGTCCTTAATGCTGAGTACGCTTAATATCTAGACTAATTTCACTATTGGTTCTGAGTTCCAGTTTAACTGACGCCTCGATAGTGCTTGGTTCAGGCCTCACTTTCATGATTTTAATTATGCGATCAATTTCAAGTTTCACAAAAAATAGAGCTCCCATTCAAGCCAACTAGTACACGGCCATGAAGAAAAATGAAGAAGTTTTTACTTTTTCATTTCACACATGGAATGGCCAAGAAGAAAGGAATGAATTTGTTTTAATTTCAAGGGCAATATGGTCTTTTAACATTCCTTTCCCCTTCCATTTTCTTTTATTTACCTTCAGTAAACATTTTTTACTTCCACAATATGGTAACTTATATTTTACCATCATGTTTTAGTTTACATTTGATTCTACAAATTTAATTCACTTAAATTAATTATTTGAACTTCACTGCTTTATTTATAACTCTGAGTAACACTTAATTATGTTTTATGTGGCAAAAATGTATATTTTAATTTAACATCAGGAATGATGGTTCAGAGTCAGACTTAGAAGGGGAGAGGGGATTAAATAAGTCTTAGACTCTTATGCGGAATTTTGAACCTTTAAAGCATAGGTAATCAAACTTGTAAAAATAAACTTGATAGGAGCAAGAAAAGAGAAGAATGAACACTAGAGATTTATACTAGTTCACTACTAACATAGAAGCTATGTCCAGTCCCTTCTAACATGAAGGATTTCCACCCTTGTAAAATCTTCTATACAATAACAACACTAGACTTGTGCCACAAGTATTCTTGACTCCAGCCACTGCTGGCTTAAACCCAAATATTCTTTCAACAAGCCACTTTTGGCTCAAAACCTAACTATTCTTTCAAAAGCCTCTTCAAAACACAACTGTATCCCAATGAAACTAAAGGCTGGCAACACACCAGACTTTTATATAATAACTGATTTGTAAGAATAGAGTATAAGGTGTTTCACAAAACTTAGCGTATGAAAGATATACAAAGATGAATAGATACACTAAGTAAAGAAAGACAAAAGGGCCAAGGTCTACTAGAGGCAAAACAACAAAGAAGGCCTTTGTCTAAGAAAAGCTAAGAAGAGATTTAGAGAACTTTGATCATAGAGAATGGTTCTTGTTAATAGGATTCTTATTACTTTTGAAAATGGATCTCGTTAAGTATATATAAGTCACTCAAGATGACCGTTTGATAATTTGGTGATGAGATGTAGCGATTAGAAATCCTTTGAAGGAGTTTTGCTTGATCTCAAGCACCAGACCTTGATAATACTAATGAGCTGCCCAAAAGTCTAGCAGCAAGGAACTTTGACACTTGCAAGAATATAATGTTTGTTGAGATCTACAGTGCATAAAGCCAATTATAGGCTTTCTTTCTTCTAGCAATCCTACAAAGAGCAATATTGTTATCCTTCTATAACTTCTTGACATATAAGCTGACTTGATTCAACTTTTTCTAAGAGGTACATAGTGGCTGTGTTGATATCTTTAGAAATTGCTTTGGTTTATTCAGTGATTTGTTTCTTATCCTATTTTATGATAAGCACATTTTTCTTGATAAGGAGTTGACTTTCAGAGCATCATCAAAAGGTTTTAGAACATTGTATGATCGGTACTTTGAAGTAACATTCATGTTACATGTTCTTATTGCATAAAATGTCTAAGGTATGATTTGTTGGTTCATATGACTTAAAAATTCTTGAATTAGACTTTTTTGGGGTAAAGTCTAGAATCAGAATTTTGATTTGATGGACTCCTTCTTTCTTTTGTAACCTGTGTTATTAGTATATGTTTCGCGAAACACTTAAATAAAGAGGTCAGATTACACATGGGCAAACTTCATTTACATTAAATACGTTGATGTGTGTTATTAATAAATTCTAAGCTTTGGTTATAATGACGCAGCTTAGGGTCTGGTCAAAAAATATTATGAATTTCTTTTTCAAACCATAATTGGTCTCAACAATCTCCTTATATTTATTGATAGCAAACATCAAGTCTTTTTCTTATATGAATTCCAAGATTGTTTGAAAAGAAAGAAAGGTGATTCAAATATCAACAAAAACTTATATATTATCATAGCACTTATTAATATTACATATCAGAGCATATAAAAAAGAGATTATGTGATAGAACAAATGTGTATTGAAGTAATATAGAGAATTAGTATATTCAAAAAGAATGCTTGTGATATTTAGGAAGATTAGAGCTTTAAAAGATTTTCTAGTTAAATTCATAGGTCTAACTGATACAAATTTCTATTTTATATCAGAGCATGATCTTTTTATATAAATAATATTAGAGCTTGCAAACTTAGAGCAACTTAGAGCAATAACAGACTTCATTGATATATCAAAAAGGATCAGTACATAGCATTGTGAGCATAAAGTACTAGAAAAAAATTGATCAAAATACTAATACTGATACTCCCCCTAAAACTGTACCTAATAAAAAACTTCTATGTTACTCCTTTTTTTGTTATCAACAAAATAAGGGACATCATAGAGGTTTAAAAGGTTAAGGCAAGGGCTAGGATATTTAAAATGAGGAGGGAGGATGTTATGGAAACAATGATGAAGAAATAGGTCTGAAGCATAAAGATTTCATAGGAGTGGAAGAAAATAACAGATGGTCGATAGAGGAAAATAGGTTAATTAGGAGTATCAGAGTAGAGGCCTTCTTCCCTTATCATCCAAAGATAGTGACTCCATATATCATTTGTATGTTCTTTTATTGGATTGGGGGTTGAAAAAAGACTTCTAAGAGAGCTGACACGGTCTGAGATTACCCTTGTAAGGAGGCTGATACTTAAGTAGCATAGGCTGCTTTATTCTACCTAGTTGAATCCTGACAGCTCTTAGATGCAAACGGTCTGGTACAATCAAAATTTTCTTTCTAAGAGTAATTACTCTATGAAACTTATGATATTGTTTCCCTTGGTGTATATCTATTTGAGCACAAGCCTCTTTTGCTTTGAGAGCATCATACAGAGCAACATCTGATTTTGAGATCAGGTTGGGATGTTGCATAAGCTATTTATAAGGCATTGGGGGAACAAAACGAGGAGCAGAGGGAAGGATATAGACTTTTCTTTTATTAAATCTAAGGGTTTTAACAATGGCTAGGTTAAAAGGGTGAATATCTCCTAAATTATCTTCATCAAAAATGGGTTCGATGTTTTTAAGAAAAGGTACACCAAGGGTAATAACTGTAAAGGGGTAACGACTAGATAGTTTGAAGTGAGGTCTTGGTAGGAAGATTCTAAGATACCTAGGAGGAGAAGGTGTTAAAACAAAGATTGAAAGGGTAAGTTCAGTTTGAGGTTTAGGTATGGTCTGATCAGGAAAGAAAGTTTAGTCAAGTTGGGAGGCATGGTCAGGTTGGAGTGAAAAGATGAACTCTGGTTGGAAGAGGCTACTAACAACATCAGAATTTGCCTTCTTTAAACTTGACAGAGACTCAGACTCATTCCTTTTTCTCTTTTTTACAAATTTTTTCCTAAAGCTACCCTGATCAGTCTAAAACTCTCCTTAACTTCATAGAACCAATTAATCCAATCTACATGGTTCCATTTGAGTGTCATACTCAAGAAATCTTTTTAGATGACCCTTAATGAACTTGATGTACTACATGTAACTTGGATAGCCACTAGACTTCATTAGTTCTTCTTTGTTGGCTCTTATATCATTAAGATAAGAGGCCATCATTCCCTTGTATTTTGCTTGCCACATATTTCTAGTCCATCCTTGAACTAAAACAGAGGGATGTAAAGTAATAAAAACATGGGAAAATTGCTTGGATGCTTCAAAGGTGAGTATGGTTGAACTCTTTTGTTGTTGCTGCTGAGGAGGAGAAGAGACTTGCTTCTAACCAACAGCCTTGCTCTTTAGCTGACTGATAGGGAAATAATCATCATAATCTAATGATTTTGTAGCATCCTTTATGCCTTTATAAATAGGTACAGACTTCTAATTAGGTGAAAGAGTAGGAGCAACAAACTCTGGTTTGACCTCAAGGGGTGAATCTGAACTATCAAACTCATTTGAATCATCTAGAATTAGCATCCTAGTCTTCTTAACAAGCAACTTGACTCTATTACCTTTCTTTTGGGGGCTGGTTTAGTTGGCTCAGGCTTAGACTTCTTTTTCTTTATGTTGTTTAGGTAGACATCTTCTTCTGAGCTTATGTGGGAATGGACCTTTCCAAGATCTGATCCAATAAGGGAGAAAAGGTTGGAAGCTTGCTCACCAGTGATGAAGACTGAATTAAATCACTCACAGTCTGAGTTTGCATAATCTCCAATGTAAATACTTTCATTAGAATAGCTAGGTAGAAGAAATGATATATGTCAGCATGACATTTCAAAGACTCACTTTTTCCTTCATGAGCATATGACACATGCAGAATCTGTTAAGCTTTGTTATAATGTCCATAGCACTCTTCCTAGGACAAAATGTAAGGGTGCCGATCCCCCTGGCCGAATCTCGATGCAATTATGTTAACTAAATTGATAAAATTACAAATAAATTTTTCACATTTTAAAGTTCAAACATGCAGCCATACATCAAGACTCAAATCTTGGAAAATTGGAGACTGGAGTTTAAGAATTTAGAAAATGGATCAAGAAATAATTGCCCCAATATGTATACGAAAATAATTATATTTACAGCGGAAAAAAATTGTGTATATCAGGCATACACTTACTCCCATGTATGAAGATATGAGAAAAATCCTAAAAATGAGGAAAGGAAGAGGAGAATCACATTCCAGGCGGCCTTACTTAAGCGAGGAAACTGTCACTTGAGCAAGCCCCAAGCCTCGCTTGAGCAAGCAAGGTTGCAATATCAGACCTGTCGTCCTCGCTTAAGCTACACCATATTCGTTCGAGCGAGAACTCTCCAGAGCTAATTCAGAACATCCTCACTCAAGCGGGTCACCACTCACTTAGGCGGAAAATTAACAGATTCAAAATTACATATACTCGCTTAAGCGAGACGTCTCTAGCTTGAGCGAAAAAGAGACAAATCAAATTTACACATACTCGCTCGAGCGAGAACTTACACGCTTGAGCGAGAATTTGACTAAATCCAAATACACCATTTTTGCTTCAGCGAGATCGCACTCGCTTGAGCGAAAAACACACAGAGTCATTACTCTGACTCTCGCTTGAGTGAGAATGAGCTAGAAAGCACAATACACCATCAAGATCCTCTTGCTTGAGAGAGAATCCTCTCGCTTGAGTGAGATTGACAAAAAATGGCTTTTGACATAGGTAAATTGAATTACATGGCATACAAAAAATGCATTATGGAAGCATTTGATCTAGGCTCACAATAAGCACACATTTATACGCATAAAAATGACTTGTTCCAATAATTCTCATCCAATTATTCAAACTCTAGCTTATCCTATACACCAATGGCACATCAAGCACATGTAAGCCAAACTAAGCATACCAAAATGCAATGTAAGCCTAATTAGCCACAACCAAACATGCACACAAGTCATAGACATAAATTATGCATTATAGGTAACCTTTATATGAGGCGTTGCACGTTAGATAGAAGTATGGTCTACCCATTTTTCCATCATACATATATCCCACAATATCCATCATGCATAATTCATATATTCATTTCTAAGGATCATAATTCTCATAATATCACCATTCATTCATGAATTTGGCATAAAATCAATGTACTACAAATTATCATCATCCATTATTAAGGTCATAACAAAAAATTAGCCCTTCAAAACACTTGAGACCTAATTTTCACACATAACCCACAAAATACATATCCATCATTATTCAATATTCATATACATAACATGTGTACACTAAATGCTTTTCAAAACAATTTCCGGCCAAGGCACACAGGCTTTCCTTCCATATTTATCTTCACCATGTTCAACCTCTCATAAAGTAGAATCTCCAACATACCTACATCAACCTTTAAAAATAACAACTAGGAGGTGAGTAACATATACCATTTGAATTAATATCATACATTATGATAATACATATATACATATGCAAACATATGTTCCATAATAAAATCATATGATTCAACCACACATCTTATCATTTCATATACAATTTTAGCATCAATCACTTGAATCATAGCACATGTACAAATCATCGTATATACATTACATATCAAACCATTAATAATCTCATCAAGCACAACCATCCATTTAAGGTTTGTGCCATAATTTATTTCTTTTCACTTATCAATTATTCATCACCACCATGGGCTACCAATTCTCAGTATATCTCCGGCTATATGCAAATGTTGTTATATCTAGTGTATATGGACAAAGGAATCATTATCAAATCGTGAATCCGACTGTAGGAACAATATTATATAACATGTGGGTCAAGCACAGGCATCCTACTATGCCCCTATTGCAGTAGTAAATATGTTCACTTATATCTTAAATTTTGCATACATAACATCACTCTTTTACAAGAACCAAACCATTATCGTCTATATGTAGCACCAGTCACCCCGTGACTTACGGATCAACAATATGGCCTCACTTGCCAAAAGTGCTACGGGCTCCTCCCAAACACACTTCGAGAGAGTCATGCCCTATAAGGTAACTTACTCACCATAGAGCCGCCCACCCACTGGGCCTGCCACATAGGGTACCTCGTCACCAAACTATGGACAACTTTGTGATTCCATGAATCACTACGGAACATTAACAATCTTGCCCATGCATTGGGCCTGCCTCCCATTGGGCCTATTTGTTGGAAACCCTAAAATCCCAAAATAGACAATGTATGATATGCCATGGATGCAAATATAGATCAATGCATTCTCACATTGTGCATCCTAAAATGTCACTCCAAAATCATAAACTCACCACCATCACTTAGTGGATTTCAATATTTCCTTCATTCTCAATCACTACCACTTATCATTTGATTTCTATTACATCGATGGTTAATGGCAAATAATATCCACACATATTTAAACCAATTTCATATCATAGGATGTTCACACACATTCATATTCCACTCAATCATAATTATGGCATCAATTTCAAACAAGTTATAAGCCACACATCAATTAACATCAAAGTCATCATCCCAAATGTAATTTGACACACAATATAAAGTATTCTAAATTCATTTCAAATCATGTAATCATCAAGATATTCATCCAAGCCAAATTATGGCAACACATCTATACATATACTTCAATAATGGATGAAATCATTCATTTAGAAAATGTTACCCGCTCCTACCTTAAGAGAAGTAGAAATCTCCGCGGTCTGAAGGTCCCGCTTCATCAATGGGGTTGTTTCGTACATCACACAATGTACCATACAATTATTTTCATCTAAACCAACAAGATTTTAAATGTTCTTAATTAACTACTTGGTGTTTATATGATTATCGTTTTCAAACTACTTTCCTTTCATTTATTTCACCATATTCATTGTTAAGCATCTAAAGCCATACGCATTAAGGGTTTCAACATTAATTGTCCTCAACCATCATTACTGTTACCCTCCTAGCATTAATATCAACATCCACACTCTAAATATTGAATTGTGTTTTAAAACACTATTTTTCACTGTTTAATTTATTCAAAATAAAATGTTTACTGTATCATTTTTTTTCAAATTTTCATAATTTTTGTTTTCTTTTACTGTTTCTGTTTAAATGTTGTGTTTTGTTTGAATTGATTTAAAATAGAATGTTTAAAAAGTATTTTTTAAAGAATTGGAATAATGCTAAAATTTAGTTCTTTAAAATTGTTAAAAGAACTTAAATCATAAATTCCATTTCTATAAAAATTAAATTTTGAATATTCCATTTAAATTAATTAAATTAATTGTTTTTCTAAATTGATCCACATCTCTAATTCATGTTAATTGCTCCAAGAGAAAGGTGCCATGTGCTAGATTTTTTCCAAATGCAATTACCTTCCATTTTAAACTCTCACGGCTAAAAGAAATGGTGCCTAATATTTTAATGAAACCAAACTTCCATTCTCTCAAGTTTTCACGTGAAAAGCTTGCTAAAAGGAGACCCATGTACTTGACTTTTTCCTAATGCAAAAGTACTCCTATTTTACAATTTCCCAATGCAAAAGCAAGCTGATGGCCATCCTTTCAATTTTTTATTCATTTGCTTAAAGCTTTGAATGGTCAAAGAATGTTCACATGTTCCCTTGCATATTTTATTTATTATTTGATGCAGCTTGATGCAGCTCACAATGTAAACTAACTTAAAATGGCTTCTTCCTTCACTCTATATGCTTCACGTGACAAGCTTGCTAAAAGGGACCCATATGCTTGAATTGTTGAATGGTCAAAAGCAAAAATAAGAGGAAATGGGATAACATTTACGTTGAAATGGGCTGCTGGAAATGGGACAACATTCACGTTAATTTGACACTAATCAAAGTGTACTACTTCACGTAAAAGCTGGCAGCATCAATTTAGAAATGATTAAATATGAATGGTACAGCTGCAAGCAATCCCTTTTCGGTATAGAATCAACGTGGACTGCAGCTAAAATTGGACTATAATTTCTGGACAGCAATTAACGTGATGGACTCCCATTTTCTTTTCTATGCCAACGATAAAAGGGAAAACAAAATGGAAGTTTAGGTAGCTGTTTTGTTTTGGAAACAATAAAAAATTCCAAGCCAAAGCATTATAAATAGCAAGGTACAGAATATACAGAAGACACCAGGGGGGAGTCGGATAGCAGAGAGCCACGGATTGGAGAAAGAGATTGAAAGAGGAGTGTACAGCACGGATTGGAGATAGAGAGGAAGAAAGTTGCTGAAATTATAGAAAGTGGCAGAAGCAAAGGCACATAGGAAAGGAAAAACTCAGTATTGAATTGCTCCTTGGCTTGTGGTAGAAACCCGTAGGTCTTTTCTTATACTGTGTAATAATGAACTTCATGATTTATTTTCTCTTTACTATATGTATTGATTTAAGTTATTTATGGGTAACTAAATCTTTTACTTGGGATGAAGGGGGTGTGATATATTTTGTGTTAATGTTATTTTGACTTTGATTTAAATAAATTTCTGTTTTCCATTTAGTTCAAATTATGTTCAATGCTCTTAGTGATTCCTAACAATAACCTAAGTGATAAAACTTTATACTTGTGGGTATATTAGTAAGTTTAAGTAATTAATAGAATCGAGAGATTTATTGTTACTGGAAAGTTTTTGAACTAAACCTAAGGTTTTGAAATACTTTTTGTGACCTCGGTAAAACCGTGATAGTAATCAAAAATCTTTTGTGGAATAAAAAGGGATTTTCATAAAACAGTAAAGGGCCTATCTTAGGGATTGAACGCAGTTCTCCGTATGTTAGGTACATTAATAGGATTCCAAGAGGAACATATTAATTAGCTTAAGGAAAATCTGCCTTGGAAAACTTAATTTGATTCTTATTTATGAAAAGTCAATTCATTAACATAAAATAGAGTCTTGATCCCCCGAAATCCCAAGATACTCTCAACTCTGATTTTTAAGTATCTAGTAAATTTTGTTTCTGAATTTATTTTTTATCAGTGTTTTATTTTACAAAAACAATTGTGTAGATAATTAAATTTCAATATACTAGTACTTTGAAAATAGTCCCTGAGGATACGATAATCTTTTATATCACGCGACATAACCCGTACGCTTGCGGGCCCTGTCAAGTTTTTGGCACCGTTGCCGGGGACTGTTGTCCCTCAAATATCGGCAATATTGAAATTCAATTAGATCATACTTGTCAATATTTTATTTTATTTTTTTATTATTTGTCTAGCTTATTTCTTTTTGTATATTTATTTGTTTTTAGTAATAATTTTATTTTGTTGTTATTTTGCTTCTGTTTATTGTTACTATTTTTGTTCTTCTGATTCAATGTTCTGTTATTTTTTTCATTTTGTTTAGTTCATAAATTTTGATGTTTTGTTTTATTACTGTTGTATATTTAGTGTGATATTTTTTTCTCTTGTTATTATTCTATTGTATTTGTGTTTATTGTTGTTGTTTTTATTTTCTGATTATGTGTTTTATTTGTCATTTATTTTTCTTTTTATGCGACAAAGCCGTAATGTCGATCTAAACTTAGGATTTGACCCTGAGATAGAATATACCCTTAGAGCTTTGAGAAAACAACAAAAACATCAAAAACAAGAAAAAGAAAAACAAGTGGCAGACCAAAATAGAGCCTTAAGAGATTTTGTTGCTCCAAGTACAAATGGAAGAGCGTCTAGCATCCTTAGACCCACAGTGGAGGCTAACAATTTTGAATTGAAGCCTTCACTACTCTCTGTGGTTCAGCAGAACCAATTCAGAGGATTACCCTCTGAAGATCCGAATCTTCATCTTCAAATCTCTCTTGAATACTGTGACACCTTGAAAATGAATGGAGCCACCAATGATGCCATTCTCTTGAGACTTTTCCCTTTCTCACTATGGGATAAAGCGAGGGCTTGGTTGTACTCACTCCCCGAAGGCTCCATTACAACTTGGGAACAACTGTCCAGTGCTTTTATCAACAAATGGTACCCAAGGAATAAGACTAATGTGCTGAGAAAACAAATCATAAATTTTTCACAAAGAGATGATGAATCACTGTATGAAGCCTAGGAGAGATACAAGGAGATACTGAGAGAATGTCCTCACCATGGGATAGAGAGATGGTTGACAGTCCATATTTTCTATAATGGACTAACTTCCACACAAAAGATCTCTTTAGATGCTGCAGCTGGAGGAGCATTCATGAGCAAGAATATGGAGGAAGCAACCAACCTGATTGAAGAAATTGCCCAAAATACCTACCAATATCTCAGGTTGCCAACTAGGAGTAACTCAAAATGCTGAGCAAGAAATGCATCAGGTGGATGCTATTGGAAATTATGGTGGAAATTATCAGAGTAACTACAAACCTCCACAAGGTCCACCTGGTTTCCAAAACAGGCCACCTTCATTCCAAGGTAATCAAAGTAACTACAACCCTCAACAAGGACCCTATATTCCACAGAAATCAAAACTAAAGTCCTTAATAGAGACATTTGTAGCTACTCAACTGAAGCAGAATGATGAGTTCTCTAATGCAATAAAGACCTTAGCTTCAAAAGTGGACTCTCTTGCCACCCATAACAAAATACTGGAGAATCAAATTGCCCAACAAGCTTCCTACTCTCAAAGAGTGCCAGGAACATTTCCTGGGAAACCCGAGGCTGGACCTTCCAACCATGCTATGGCTATCACTCTTAGGAGTGGTACTAAATATGATGGTCCAGTTGGCAAGACTAAGGAGAAAAACAAATTGGTTGAGTCTCCATCTTACCCGGTGAATAAGGAAGAAAAACCACAAGAAAAGAAAGAAGAGGTTAAGCCATATCAACCTTCCATTCCATTTCCTTAGCGCCTGGCTAGAGTAAAGTTGGACAAACAAAAGAAATTGTATGTCAATATTCCCTTCATAGATGCTTTGCAGTAAATGCCCACCTATGCGAAGTTCTTGAAGGATATTTTGTCCAACAAAAGAAAGCTTGAGGAAGATGGAACTGTGGCACTCACTGAAGGGTGTAATGCTGTAATTAAGAAGAAAATGCCTCCAAAACTTCATGATCCAGGTAGTTTTTCTATTCCTTGTATGATTGGTGGCATGGCTATAGATAGAGCATTGTGTGATTTAGGAGCTAGTGTGAGCTTAATGCCATTATCTATTGCTAAAAAGTTAGGATTGGGAGAGCCAAAACCTACTAGAATGTCTTTACAGTTGGCTGATAGATCTATCAAATATCCTGTAGGTATTTTAAAGGATGTTCCTATTAAGGTAGGAAAATCTTTTATACCTGTTGACTTTGTTGTGCTAGAAATGGAGGAAGATTCTTTAATTCCTATCATTTTAGTCGACCATTTTTAGCAACTGCAGGTGCTGCGATCGATGTCAAGAATGGTAAGTTGTCTCTGACTATAGAAGACCAAAAGGTTGATTTTAATTTAAAAGATGTTTTGATAAAACCTTCTCATGATAATGTTTATCGTAGAATTGAAATTGTTGACCGAGTGGTGAAGGAGGAAACTCTTCTTAATGACCCACTTGAATCTGTTTTTCTGAATAAGTTTGCAGGAACATCAAAAAGCAGTGAAGGTAACATACCACTCAGACATGATACTGAGGTCATGTGTGAAAAAGTGGTGAGCCCAAATGTTGAACTTAAACCTTTACCTTCCACACTAAGGTATGAATTTCTAGGTCCTATTCGGTTCTTGATTGTCATTGAGGTATAAAGTCTAGCTGAAGACGTTAAACTTAGCACTTGTGGGGAGGTAACCCCATGTCTTTTTTTTGTTTTCTTTCTTAAAAAAAATAAAAAAATAAAAATAAAAGTTAGATTACCAAAGGTAAGTTTTCTTATTCTTTTATCATCCATTTTAACATTGAGGACAATGTCAAATTCTGGTTTGGGGTGGTAGATAAGAAAACTTAACTGTTTTGTTTGCATTGTGTGATTGCTAACTGTTTTGTTTGCATTGTGTGATTGTTGTATTTTTTATGCATGTATGTTTTCCTTGTTTTGTTTGTCATCTTGTAATTTACCATGATTGCATGATAATTAAATTTGAACGTAAAGCTAGAGTATCTAAGGACCCTAAAATTTTGAGTAAATTTTTTAAAAAAAAAATTGATTGTTTAAATGCAAAACAAATGTTTAAATGAATCTTATGTGATTTAAAATTTTCTTTGGAAAGACTTTCCATAGCGAGACTTGAGCCAAAATGGGTAATTTATCATAAATTTTTAAACCCACATTTTCTTGATGGAGTGAATCTCATAGTCATTAATATTCTAGAACTTGTTTTTCAACCGATTCAAAATGGTTTTTGATTGTATATCTTAGGATGATAAAGACACAATTAGGTCTTATTCTTAAGCCTCAGAATTTTTGCACAATTTGACCCCTAGTTGCCCCTTTTGAGCCTAAAAGTAAAAATTTTCTTTGAAGCCCTTCATTAACTAATGTTCTCTTAATGGTGAAAAAGTTGGAAATTTAATGGAGCAAAGAAATAAAAAGGACTTAAGAAAAATATGTTATGGGATGCTAATAAAAGCAAGAAAAAGAAAAGAAAATGAAAAGGATGATATTGAATGAATTCCAAAAAGTCCATACAAGTTCAAAAATTTGCTCTATTAGTTTCTGAATTTATGATGGTAATTTGAATTATTCATATGACTGTTTAAGCCCTTTTGTATTCTATTTTTTTTGAAATTCCTACCTTGACAGTACAACCCGTAGCCCTGTTACAACCATTTGAAAGACATTTTGACTTTGACATGCTTTCTATCTAAACTGTGGAGTTTTTGGTTTATTAACATGCTTATGGTAATACTTTTGACTATGATGATTTGAGTGATACACAAACCATGAAACACTTGAGTGAAAATTATGAGAAGAGTGCCCTCTATCTTGACAATGAAAATTGAATCACATAAGAAAATTAATTTTGGCATCTGAATAAATCTGTAAATCTCTTTTGGGTTTCCCTATTTTACTGAGCTTAGTGTTTTCTGTATCTTATCTTATGAATATGGTGATTGCTTGAGGACAAGCAATGTTTTGGTTTGGGGTATACATTCTTACTTAAAATTAACTCTCCCAACAACATTACATATTTCCCTAATTCTTAAGGTTGGGGTTTTATTAAAAACCCAACAACCATCATTAATACACATCTTCTTTCATCACATTCATCATCATTTTTGTGTACCCCAATGTGCCCTCATAAAAACTTGTATTTATACCCCACCTTAGGGTTTGGCATATTAGTGGCTCCCACAATATATCCCATACATATAACACTTTTTCCAACCTTAATATCCCATAACCTAGCTAGGGCTTAAGCCTAAGAAAAATAATAAGGGACTTGCCTTAAGCCAAAAGAGAAGTGAGCTTTAAAAGAGTAAGAGTGAGAAAAGAAAATGAGAGAGAAAAGAAGACCTCAAATCACCATAATCTCCCCCATGCTTGATGAAGTGGAAAAGGAAAATAGAAGAAAATGAGAAGAGAGGTGAAATAGAGAGGGTTTGCCTTTTGGGAGGAGAAGCAAATGTGAAATGTGAAGAGGGAAAGGAGAGTTAGAGTTTTAATTTTGACCTTGCATTTAAAATTCTTTCGTTTTACAATAAACAGAATCACCGTTTGGGCTTGACACTTATCCAAAAATTATTTTGAATACATGTTTGGTTTCGTATTAATATTCTTAACAGCCCTGACCAACAGTACCTCAATCGGAGATACTTGGTCCGACACCCATATCTTAATCGGGTATTAAATTTAGCTCTTTCAGCCACAATAAATTATGAGTGGTTAATAAAAATCCTAATTTAATTATTTCTAAATTTTTAGGACATTAGTCAATTCATATTTAATTATTTACTAATTATTTCATTCAATTAAGTATCCATTTAAATTTTTAGGATGTTACAATCCACCACCCTAAAAGAAATTTCATCCCTAAAATTTACCAACATGATTCGAATATCTTAGGATGTCACTTCCACATAACATCCTCACGCTCCCATGTGGTTGTAACCACATCTCCGTGCTTCCAACACACTTTCACCAAAGGAATCAACTTGTTCCACAATTTCTTAACAGAACGCTCCAAATAGTAGCAGACACCAGAGGAATAGATAGATTTTCCCTAATCTGAACATCATTAAGGGTAACCACATACAGGATCATGCATATAATTCTGTAATTATGATACATGAAACACATTATGTAAATTAGATAAATACAAAGGAAGGGCAATCCTATACGTCACCTCGCCAATCCATTTAAGGATTTAAATAGTCCAATGAACTTCGGACTTAACTTTTTTCTCTTCAAAGCTCTTCCAATACCCTTGTCTCTTGACACCTTCAAGAAAACATGATTTCCAACTTGAAACTCATGTGGCTCCCGCCTCTTATTGTAATAACTTTTTTGACAATCTTGGGTAATTTTCATATTCTCTTGTATCATCTTAATTTGTTCATTCATTTTCATAAATCGATTCTTTCCCTAAAGCCAAATTTTCACCAGTTTTGAGCCAACACAAAAGAGTTCTACATTTTCGACCATACAAGGCTTCATATGGAGCCATACCAATAGTACGATGATAACTATTATTGTATATGAATTCAATCAATGACAAGAATCTTTCTGAACAACCTCCATGCTCTAACACACATACCCGCAACAAGTCCTCAAGACTTTGAGTCCCTCTTTTGAATTGTCCATCCATTTCTGGATGATATACAGAACTAAGCTTGAGCTTAGAACCCAGTTCCTTGTGCAAGCTTCCCCTAAATTGGGAAGTGAACTACGGGGTCATGATCCGACACAATATTTGAAGGCACACCATGCAGCCTAACAATCTCCTCAGTGTACAATTACATTAATTTCTCCAATGAACTTCTTATATTCATAGGTAAAAAGTGAGCACACTTTGTCAACCTATCAATAATTACCCATATTGTATCATTTCCAGCACGTGTTTTGGGCAATCCACAAAAAAATCCATAGCAATGTCATCCCACTTGTAACATCCCAAATTTTGAAATAAATGATTAAATAAGAGGAATGAATATTGAATAATTATATATGAGTTAATTAATGTCCCAAATATTGAAAATAATCAAATTAAAATTTTGGGAACTATACATAATTTATTGAGGCTCTATAAGCTGAAAATAAACCCAATTAAAATATGAGTGTCAGACCGAGTATCTTCGATTGAGGTGCCATTGGTCAGGGCTGTTGAGAATATTATTGGGAGTTGGGATATATATTTAGAATAATTTTTAGATAACGTATTGAGCTCGAGTAGAGATCCTGTTTGTTGTAAAATGGTAAATTTTAAAGAGATGGGTAAAATTAAAACACTAAACTCCCTTCTCTTTTTTACAATTCATGTTGCCTCCTCTTCCTAAAAACAAGACATTCACTTCCTCTTCTATTTTCTTATTTTCCTCTTCATCTTCTTCTTCCAAAAACCTAAGCAAGTGGTGTGCCCATCCTTCTTCTCCATTTTCGTTTTCCATAAGCTTGAAGGAGGTGACATTGATTTGAAGCTTCTCTTTCCTTCTCCCTTAATTTTTGTCACCCACTATTCTCTTTCTAAAGCTTATTGTTGTTTATTGGTAGAGGTAAGTTTCTCTCTATTTTCTTTGATCTTAAACCCTAGGTTTTGGGTTTTAATATTTGGGTGAGTAGTAAATGCAAATGGGTTATTGGGAGAAACCATTAATATGGAAACCCTAAGGTGGGGTGGTTTTAAATGTAAGCTTGATGGGCCATTAATGGGGTACACAAAAATTGATGCTTGGAATGGTAGAAGATGATATGCATTTATGATGTCGTAGGATTTTTAGTGAAACCCTAACTTGTGAAATTTAGGGAAATGATTAATGTTGTTTGGAAGGTGATTTAATGAGGAATTGTATGATATTTGAATGGTGGGTATACGTAAATGTGTTAGGAGAGTAGTTATTGATAATGGTTGATAGCATTGATGAGAGTCGATGGTCATTAATGGTGATTGATGGCCATTGGTAGGTAAACCCATTGATGGGTATGGTTATAAATGCATGATAATAAATATGAACACCAAACCCATGGAGGTTGTGGTGAGATTAATAAAATAGGAAATGGCTTGATGATGACAATGTTGTAAACACCAAGTGTTAGATTAGAATATATGAATTTTGGTGATCTTGAGTAGAAAATAATGATATGTGCCTTGTGAAATATAGGACCCATTCCGAATGATGAGGTAGGAATGTCGTATCGCTCAAAATTCTTCTCTTGAGGTTGGAGAGGAGTTTTATATTTTGAATGCATGAATTGAATAGTATTTGATTGTCATATGTGATAATATGCATGTTTGCCTTGTTTGAATGGTAGGGATGATTTGAGATTGTTGAACATAATGATGATGAATACGCTTAGCAATACGTATTATGCATTTGGAATATTTATGGTATGCTAAATGGTGATGTTGAATTGTTTGGCTAGTGTAATGCCTTGATAATGATGTGATTGTGTTATGTTCACCATGAATGTGGAATGGTCATTATTAATGATAAATGAGAATGAATGTGGATGGTTAGTATACTCTGATTGATTCATGCAGGAATGATGGTTGATTGTTAATGATCTTGATGCCGTTGTAAAAGATGAAAGTGTTGAATTATGATATTGATGAAATATCAAAAATACCACATTAAAACTTGAAAAACAATGGCAATAACCAATGATAATAAATCCACTAAGAGATGTGTGGTGGAGATGATGGTGATATTGATTGGTGAATGGCATAATTAGGATGCATAGTTGTGAGAATACATCATGATTTGCACTTACATTACATCCATGGCAAACTGCATAGCTGCTGGTGTTGGAATATGACGGGATTCCCCTAGTTTGCCCAGTGAGAGGGTGGCTCAGTGCACGAGCATCTTTATTTACCCTTGTGACTCAGTGTGTAAGTCACGAAGTTGCCCATGTTGTGCTACCGGGAGCTGCATCTAGTTGACCCTTATAAAGGGTGGCTCTTGATGAGCAGGTGACCTGGGTGGTCCTATGGATCACAATTGCCATGGTAAAAATCATGGTTGGCCCGTAACACCTCATTGTTTTTATGGTGTTTACCGCGGTCATGGTGTAAATCGCTAGGTGTTGCATGATGGACGATGTGGTTTAGTAGTTGTAAAACATAATGATATGCATGCAAAATTTATGATATAAGTGTACATATTTTACTACTGTAGTAGGGGTAGGGTTTTATGATTATACTTGACCCACAATTTTGTTATTATTCCTATAGTCGGATCCACAATTGATAAATTTCTCCGTTGTGCATATGCATTAGCTTAAGAGCATTTGGGTGAGAAATGGTGATCAGAAATGGTGATGGTTATGATTGGGTGAGAAAATGCCTATAGACAACATAAAAGATATGAATACATATACATATGATGCGTATGGTGATTTTATGTGTGATAGCCCAATATGATGAAGGGTTTGATTGTGTGTATGCATATATATACTTTGTTATGTTCCATAGGGATGATTGAACTATGTGTATGTTGGTGAGATATTGATAATGACGATGGTGAATGATATGTTGATACAAAGTATACATGATGTTGAATGCATATGCGTATAATCACATTGTATTTATATTCATCATTTGGAATGTATAACTCACTCTCCATGTTGTCTATTTTTAGCCTTGTGATACAGGACACTTATAGAAGTGAGGTTATATCTTTTGGAAATGTACATTTTGAGGGTGGAGGTAAATTAGTGTATAGGAAATGCCTTGGCTGGCGAGTAATGATTTTGTATAGCATATGTTGAATGGTGTATGCTTAATGTGTACTTGGATTGGTGAATATTCAGTTTGGAGGTCATAGGTGAAAATTGGACCTTATATGTATAGCTAATTTTTTAATATGACCTAGACAATGTATCATGTTAATTATGGGCTGAAATTATTACCCAAGTGATGAATGAATGTTGTTAGTTCATGAATCACAATGTTTTATAAAGTATATGTGATCTTGCGTTTTGATGTTTATGCTTATTTGAGGAACCAATAGGGTCAAATTGTGTTTTAAGTTTTTTGATGGTAAGTAATGACTCCAATAGCTTAATTTCATGATTTGTGACTTGTAGAAATTGGAATGAACCAATTCCATTAGGACCTTGAGTTGCACAAAAATGCATCAAAATGAGTGAAACACATTTATGTGGATAACTCTCTCGTTTTTGGGAATTTTTAAGTGCGGCCAGTAGCCACACGTCACAAATAATGTATATAAGTTTGTGTCAAATTTTGGTAGGCATTGGAAGTCATATGAAAAAGTTAAGGGGGGTTAAAAGTCTAAAAATGTGACTTTTTTTGCATAAAATGGCCTATTTGCTGTCATGAATCGATTCACAATAATGCATGAATCGATTCAAGACACACTATTTTTAGTATTCCTAATTCCAGGACAGCTTGAATCAATTCAAGCCCACGCTTGAATCGATTCAAAGCTCACTAGAATCACTGTTCATGAGGTCCAGAAACGTTTGAATTGATTCATGCGAGCTTGAATTGATTCAAAGAGGCCTCTTTTCATTTTTTGGACTCTAGTAGCACTTGAATCGATTCTTGGGACGCTTGAATCGATTCATACCCCTGATTCTTCAATTTTTCATGTGTTTTGTTAATGGATGGGTTCCATTTAGCCATTGCACAATTATATATCCATGTGTGACTTCATTTACCATTTTTTAACCATCAACTCAAGTCTCTTTAAACCCTTTTCCATGACTCTCAAATAGATTATATTTTCCGCTATCCCTTGTTGACGATCCTATGATTGATTGTCCAAGGAAGACTATTGATTAAATTTATTCACCTTTTCATATCTTCATATATGGGATAGGTTATTTAAAATAATCCAGGGTTACTTATTAAATATTTATCCCACGGTTTCTCCTATTCTTTAATTACTTTAAAATCACGAAAAATTTACCCTCAATTTTGGGGCGTCACACTACTTCTAAACAAAGATATCAAGAAGTCTAAGCATACCAGATGGCTTCTGATGTTCAACCTTAGCCTTTTGACAAACAATGCAAGCAACAACATAATTAGCTACATCCCGTTTCATGTCGGGCCACAAAAAATTCTTCTTCAAGTCTTGATACATCCTAGTAGCACCAAGGTGTATACTGAACACACTTTTATGAGCTTCTTCTAACACAGTTTTCCATATATCCCTAATAGATAGGACATAAATGCGATCTTTCACGTGCCAAATACCATCGTAACCTTCCGATAGGAATAAATTCTTCCCATTAGTTTGAGATTCTTTCATCTTCATCAAATACTCATTATTCGATTGTTGCGTCTTCACCTATTCAAGGAATACATTTGAAATCCTCAATGTCTGAAGAGAAACTTTCTTTGAGTATAGATCTCCACACTAATATTCAAATCTCTAAATTGTTCAATTAACTCCCTCTCTTTTACCATCGCAGCGGATATATGCAACGACTTCCAGCTCAAAGCATCAGCAACCACATTTTCTTTTCCAGGATGATATCTCAAATCAAATTCATAGTCCTTCAAAAATTCCATCCATCTTCGTTAAAACATATTAATCTCTTTCTGATCAAACAAGTACTTAAGACTTTTGTGATCATTAAAGACCACAAACTTAGAACCATACAAATAGTGCCGCCATAATTTCACAGCAAAGACAACTGCCGCCAATTCAAGATCATGTGAGGGATATTTAACCTCATGCGGTCGTAATTATCTTGACATATAGGCTATCACACGATCTTTCTGCATTAGCACACAACCAAGACCAAGCTTAGAAGCATTATAATACACCACGAATTTGTCCTGTAAATCGAGCAAAGCATCACATACCCAAGCTTTTTATGCCAGAGAGATGGATCTTTAAAGTTTGAAAACAAACATGTTACATTTTGATCATTCAGTTCATTCAAGTCAACCTTTTATAGACTGTGATGTCTGTTTGTAGTGAAGAGTATGGATCCATTATGGTTGATGATAGTACATTTTTCTTTGTCAAAAAAGACCTTGTACCCACTATCATAAAATTGACTAATGCTTAGTAGGTTATGTCTCAGACCTTCAACCAAAAAGACATTTTCAATGACAGGTGAAGGAATTTTACCCACTCTACTAGACCCTATGATTATTCCAGTCTGGTTTCCTCCAAAGATGACTGTTCCATCTTTAAACTGCTCTAGGTCTAGGAAAATAGACCTTCTTCCTATCATGTGATGTAAGCATCCACTGTTCAGATACTAGTATAGAGGCTTTGTCCATGTCTTTAAGCACATCTATAATTGGAATAATCAATGATTTTGGTACCCAACTCTTCTTGGGTCCTACATGGTTAGCAACTTTTTCATTTCTTTCTTTTCCTACAATCATTTATTATATGATCATGCCATTTACAATAATTACATTTAACATATTTGTTTTTCTGAAACAAATGAGGGAAATGAAGATTGCTTAAAATCATTCTTCTCTACATAGCCTAGACTTGGTCTGCTATGGTCTCCATGAGATTTTCCTAAAAGTTTATTCAAATTCTTAGTGTCATTAACAAACTTGCTTAGGTCTGAAAAAAGTGAACTTACCCTCTTTTGTACTTTAATGATTTCATCAACTTGAGAGTTGTAGCAAACCCGGTCATGTTTAGTTCACAAGTTATCTAAGAAAAATGGAAAATTATTCTTGAAAAAGTTGAAAAAATAGAAAATGTGTTTGTTTACAAAATATTCAAAGAGAACTTATAGAAAATTGAAAATCGGGTTTTCTGTTTTTCTAGAAAAATAAAGAAGTCCTTAAAGAAGTTTTCCAAGAAAACTAAAAAATGGAAAAGTTTTTTTAAGAATTTTTCTAGTTATTCCAAGAAATAAATTTTTTGGAACACAAGCAGAAAACTTTTTCAAAAAAACTAGAATAATTTTCTACAATTAAACGTAGCCTTAGTATTTTAAAAATTAGTTTTCAAAACAAGATTCTCTTGTCTGAGTTTGATCAATTCTTTAAGGTGCATCTTTTCACTCTCTTTCATTTCTTTTTTAATATTTTATCAAAATTGTGACACCCTCAATTAACTAGGCTGAATTTCCATATTGGAACGTCCTACTTAATTAAGGAGTCACTAATTATTTAAGAAAAATAAGAGTTTTTTTATTGGTGATCATCACATGCACTTTAAATAGAAATCATAACATAGATCGATTCTTTGTCACAACAGTGTACTCAAAAGATACAGGGCTCGTAAGCTCCCAACGACAGTTACTACAAAATAACCTAACATGAAATAAATGTCGGGACCTACAACGGTCTCAACACTAACAACGAATATAAATAGTTGACCCCCATGGTCCACGTCCTCTACTGCAAGTAGTCCAGGTCCTACTCGTGTTTGCCCTGACCTTTGACTGATGACCGCAACAAGAGAAAATAAACAAAACACAGAAAAAGGGTGAGTAAAAAGCTCTAAACCCATAATATCTATATGCAAGGGAAACTTTAAATACTTATCAAGCATATAGATAACAAACAAGAAAGAAGAGCATACACAACATACCTTATAATAATCATACAGCACTTCAAAATACATAACGAATACGAAAAACCAATAAGGTTAGTCAAACAATTATGGTATGCTATGCATGCATTAGGTTCAATTGTTACTCATCTTAATTTAATACCAATTATGGTATATCAACCTTATATATCAATAATCATGTGCACAACAATCCCACCTTATTCTCCCTGCTAACCTAAAGCGACCGGAGCTCTCCTCTTTCTGGTTTTCACAAATGTGTAAGGACCCACAGTCCAATCATCACAATGGCCAATCACATATCTCATTAGAATGGGCAATCAACGGCCATAGAAACCCCCACCTCTCGTCAAAATATGTTAGATTTTGCCACGGTCGTCCGACATCGGGGTCGAATCTGAGCCATTTAAAGGCCGAATCCAATATACTCCTAAGACTACCCTCGGGGGGTTGAGGCGTAGCTGTTTCTTCAGTGTACTCATCACTGTAGGATCTAGGGGAATATTCTAACATCCCTCCTTAACTCCAAATGCAATATGCCATGAGTTTATTTTGTCGTTAGGGTGCCCAAATACTAGACGGAACCTAACTTGCTCAACGTATTTGTCCCTAAAGCGAGGAAAGTGTACATCGTAAAACATTTTTGAGTAGTAGGCACCATGAACCAAGATCTAAATACTACCCAAATGATTTTGTTTAAAGATATTGAGGTCATTTCTAAAACAAGTCTAAAAATCTTCTAGAATTAAAATGTCTAATTTATTTTTCAAATCTATAAGATATTTTAAGTATAATATATTTATTAAATTTTTAGAAAGTAAGACTCTTAACTTGTTTTGTTCTTGTATTTAAAAGTATGATCTAAAAATTAAGTATCACTTTTAAGATAAAGATAAAAACAAACTATAATTTTTCAATTCTTTACCAATGTAGTTTTGTCATATTGACTTATAATGAACGAATTAAATTGTTTTAACTTTATAAAAAATTTATAAAACCTTAGTTAATTCTTTCATTAATCATCACGTTTACCAAAAATTTTATCATCAAAAATAGCACTGAACATTTACAACACAATAACTCCCATATCTAAAAATTTTGTCAAGAATAAACTTTAAATGTTCCTAAAATAACATTTCATGGTACATCATGTAATTATCATAAATGTAAACCAATTATTTTCTTCCTTTTAATGAAATTCTAGAATTCAATATATATCTAAAACTCATTTTTAACATAAGAAATTTAAGGATCAAGCCATGTAAACTCATCTCAAGCGTTAATTCATTTTAAGCAAGTTCATATGTTGGAATTAATTAACGTTTAACCTTTCCTTCCAAGGAGTTCCCATGGTCACGAGGAGAGTAGGATAGGTGTCATCATTGTTCCATGCAAGTGCTAGGTGTCACATGTGTTAACCAAGTGGCCTCAATTACTCAAGAGGGGGGAGGGTGAATTAAGTATTAAAAAATTTTACTTGGAATGCTTTTGAAATTGATTCTTTAATAATTCTGCTTAATGAAGATAATATATTTAATCACAAATGATAACAATTTATACACAAAGCAAATTAATAAGTACTAAGTATATGGCAATAAATTCACTTAAGAGATAAAATAATATTCAAGTAATAGTATCAAGTTAATCACAACACTATTTTTGGTACTTAGAAAGATTTAAAGAATAATTCAAGAATATTACTTAAACAACTTTAACAAATTTAATCTAAGTGATTTACAAATTTAATCAAGCCAATAGAATATGCACTTTAAGTAAATTAATAAAGTTCCTTAACTAATTAATTTATGAACACAAATATTTAGCAAGCAATTCTAAGTGCACAAATTTAAATGAGTGTAAGGAAAAGAGATTTGCAAACCAATATATACGAGTTCCACCACACCGGTGTACGTCTCACCTCTAAGCAACCCACTTAGAGGATTTCCACTATTGGAGATTAGAGATACAACTTTGAGCAATCGTGGCTTCCTAGTGTCCCACACTCAAGAACCCAATTCCCACAGGTACAAGGGAACCCCACCCAATCTCTCAATCTCACAATTTTACAAGGTTGAAACCCTACCCACAACTCTAGAAATTTTGGTGTTTGGAATACAAGAGTAACTCTCCAATAGAGTGGTTATACAAATTTGAGTTTTCTCAAAATGATAACTCTTAAAGAGAGGATATGCAAATTTTTGCTTACTCAAAAATAATTTTTCTCTCTAATTATTAATCAATTCTTAAAAGAGAAATATGCAAAATTATAAATCAAGAGATAAATGCAACGAAGGAGGAAGAAGAGAGGAACAGAGGAATGCTTTCTGTTTTCTTGGTACGAATTATGCCTTCAATTCCTTTCTTATTTATAGGCTCCAGGAGGCATAGTATTTGCAATTTTAAAATTCTTGTCAATGCAATTAGAGCATGGCTGGATAAATTAATTAGTCCCTTCGATACAGTGGAGTATGGAGTGAAGCGTTGTGCCTCCTTAGTGGAGTTTTAATGCGATTCCAGACTGTAATACATTTTAACTGAATGAATCGATGAAAGAATAGATTCCCAACGTGTATTTTGGTCCTGACATAGCGTATGAATCGATTCTTTACGTTAATGAATTGATTCCTTGATGTTAGCAGGGGTAGTGAATCGAATCTTCTTGATTTGAATCGATTCCTTGGGCCAATATGCTACATGAATCGATTCCTCCCATGAGTGAATCGATTTGAATCATAAATTTCTTGCCAATTTACCGTGTGAATCGATTCCCTGGGCTAGTTCTTCACCATGAATTGATTCCTTCATTTATTTTGCAAGTCTGAGCCTTTGTTAATCATATGAATTGATTCATATGGCCATTGGTTGTTGTATGAGTCAATTCATGTACCTGATACATGAAATTTGAAGCTTTGTTTCACTCTTTTTGACACTTTATGAATTAAGGTTCCAATCCTTTGATCCTTAGGTATTTTGTTGATCAATTTTCACTTGATTTAGTCCTTTATGAATGCCTTGATTCAAGTTCTTTGTTGTTCATCAAAATTGATAGCTTGACAACATCCTTAATATTTCTTCATTTGTTGTGCTATTATCAAAACCTACATCAACATATAAATACATTCTCCCCCTTTTTGATGATGACAACAAATGTTCATCTCGCGAGGTGTTAGTTTTATAAGAGTTCAAATACATGGCATAAATAACTATCCCTTACACATATAATTTGATACTTCATGTTATACATATGTCATACATATAATTGAATACCACTTTGTCATTTTACACATGTAATTAGATATCACTTGCTATTAAGAAATATTATAAGGCTCCCCCTTAATCATGCAATTTCAACAAGGATAGATATAGATGTTGATTTCCCCCTTAATCATTCAATAGATACCATTATAACAACATGATATTCTCTCCCCCTTTGTAAGATACTTTATGCCACTTAGAATGTATATATTTATTTTCTCCCCATTTGGCATTATCAAAAACATCTAAGAATATATATACTGTAACATCCCAGATTTTTAAATAAAATAAATTTATTGGATGATGATAATTGATTATTTATGGTCAAACAGTTATGGGAGATGTTGTTAGACATTAGAGGTGAATTATCGGTAAATTAAGATTTACCAGAACCGGATGGATTAACAGGTGATGTGGGACCCACTTGGTCAAATCAAATAATTGACGGGTCTAGAATATTCGGAAAATTATCGTGGTTAAGGTGGTATGATTAGAATAATTTTTGGTGTTAAGGAAATAATTAATTGGACTCGATGTATAATAATAACCGGGGAAAATACGAACCAATTGGAATTAAAAGAAAACCAAAAATCCCTTTTCTCCTCCCATTATCACCGTGGCCACTTTCTCTTTATCACTTGGTTCTTTTACCCGTTGGATAATGGGGAATTATTAGCCATTGGTAAAAGCAAAATATGGCACCCTTTTAACCATTGGACAATGTCCAATTTTGGTCTAATTTTTCCCTTCTCTTTCTCATTGTCGGTACACTTTCTTCTTCTTCACCATCCATGTTCACTTTTCTTCTTCTCCTCCTTTTCTCCACAAACCATCCCCCACTCTTTCTTCTTCTACCTCTTACTAAAATCAAGAGCTAAGCTTGGATTTGTGAGGCTAGAATGGCGTTTATGGAGCTTGGGAGCTTGTGGGGTCATCTTCTTCCTATTCCTTACTTCATTTTCGTTTTGGTGGAGCTTGAGCTTGAGGTAAAGATTTCTCACCTCCACTTTGTTTTGTTTATGGTTTTGGGGTTGTTGAGTTGAAGATGGTGATGTTAGAAGCCTTGCATGTGGGTGGAAATGGAATCCTAGGCATGAATTTTTGGAAAGAGAACTCTAAGTATTAATAATTTGGGGGTTTTGACCCACTTGATGATTTTGATGATTATGGATGTTTATGAATGGAGTATATGAGAGGAATGGATTTTTAGAATCATTAAGATTGATTAATGAGGTTGATGATATTTGCATGTAAGTAACTTGAAGAATAAATCTTGAGAATAGGAAAATGATAGGCAATGTTGAGTGGTGTTATTGGTGATAACAATAATGGTGGATGACCATTGATAATGGATACTTGACTTGATGAAGTCTTAGGCCATGATAAATGCCATAAGGGTTTATTGATTAGTGATGGCTTAAGAAAATCCATGGTGCCTTAAGTTGAAATTAGATGCCTTGTGATGGCTTATTAATTTCATGTACATATGTGTGTTGTTGATAGGATTGTATTCCGGACGATGATGCATAATAATCGAAGCAATCGAAGCGTTGGAATTATGGTTCTTCTCTCGAGGTAGGAGAGGAGTTTGCATTTCAAATCGCATGAGTGAATTAATTGTTAATTATGTCGATGTGGAACTCATGCAATGCCTTGCCATGAATGTGTTATATGTTTAATTTGATAAAGTGATGAATGATGGCTTGGCTGTATTGATTGTTATGAAAATGTATGTATATATGTATGATGTTGATGATAAGTGTTTGGTGGTCCCTTGGTTGGGCATGAACTAAATAATGGTAAAAATTTATGAATGAATGAGTTAAATAAAGTGTAGAGGACTGTTTTGAGATGAGTAATGTGGTAATGAGAGGTGTTTTAAAGCCTTCATTTTTATAGTTGATGAATCAAAATTTAAAAGAGTGATTGATGAGTGGAGATAAAGATTTTCTGAGTATGAATGGTTAGAGTGAGTTATATATGCCTCATGTGATGTGTATGATGTATTGGAGGTGATTATGTTGGCTTAGAATGAGATTCTGAGTGTTAGGATCTTCATTACTGCACATGTGCTGATAGTCTCGCTCAAGCGAGATGGGATCTCGCCCAAGCGAGAGTCCCCTGCTTCAGCGAATTAGCTTTTGGAGTAAATTCGCCCAGGCGAGTGGAGCTTCGCCCGAGCGAGGGCAAAGGAATTAGCGACTGGTCCGATTTCGCTCAGGCGAATGACCAGTTCGCTCAAGCGAGAATGCTAGGAGGATCAGGGATTTAGCTACTGGACGAAATCCGCCCGAGTGAAGGGTCTGAGGAATGGCATTCGCCCAGGCCAGACCATTAGATGGTGAGTGGGTGAGTTCATGAATGGATCCTGCCCAAGTGGGAGTTTGAAAATAAAACTAAGAGGTGGTGAAACTTCTGAGTGAATTCCGAGTGACCCAAGTCCGAGTCACAACCTTCCGAGTGAGGAAGTGGGCTACTTCTGAGGGAAGACTAGTCCATGAGTTTCCGAGTGAAAAGCATGAATAAAACCTCGAGTGGGGAAGGGTTTGGGTATTTCCGAGTGGAAATTCCGAGTGAACCTCTCCCGAAGGAAGAGTAACTGTAATGGTTCTGATTGGGGTGTCTTAGGAAGTCCTTTTCCCAACGATCGAGGCTATGTAAATATTCTGAGTGGCTAAATATTCGATAAATCCAAGTGAACCACCTCAGAGGTAAGGAATGTTGTAATGGTTGAGATTAGGATATATTCTAAGTGTATGAGATATACATAATCCGAGTGAATAAGGTTCTATATCCCGAGTGGTTAAGATTTAAATAAATCCGAGTGAAATAGCTTAGTGAACTCCTCCGGGTGATGAGAAGTCAGAGTTATTCCGAGTGAGGAGAGTTTATGGATTCCGAGTGGAATAGCCATCATACCCGAGTGAATGGAACCCCTGATTCCGAGTGAATGAATACCGAGTGGAACCCTGTGTGAGTGAAGACTCGGATTTAGAATGAATTTACCGAGTGGAAGTCTGGGTGAGTGATGGTCGGTCTTGAATTAATTTGTCGAGCGAAAGACTACAAGGGAGAAGAGTGGGTTTTGAAATAATTCACCGAGTGAGGACCGATCAGGAGTTGAGTCGGTGATGTAATGAATTGCCGAGTGGGGACCGATCAGGTGATGAGTCAGTTTTGGAGTAATTAGCCGAGTGATAGACTATGTGAGTGTGAGTCAGCCCTGGAATGTTTTGGTTGAGTGAATGATGGGTCGGTCAGGATTAATTTGTTTAGTGGAAAACCTGAGTGCCTTGAGCCGGTTCCAAGGAGATCCTGCCGAGTGAAAACCTGAATGTTTGGAGTCGGTTTTGAATTAGTTTACCGAGTGAAAACCGAGTGTGGAAATGATTACTGGTGTAATTTCACTTGAGCGAGTGACCGAGTCTGAAGGTGCTTCGCTCGAGCGAGTGAGCGTGAACACGCTACTGGAAGTTGTTCGCTTACGCGAAAGGGGGTCGCCCAAGCGAACCCGACCTGTCTCGCTCAAGCGGATGTGTATCTCGCTTGAGCGAGTTTCCACCAGTATGGTTTTTCTCGATATTAGTGGTGGTAGGCTTATTTTTAAACCCTCTTTCTTGGCATTGTGTGGTATACCTGAGACGAATATGGGGGTATATGAGAGATAATGTGATGATAGTAAACATGGTGGTGATTAAGATTGATTGGCACATAGGAATTAATTAATTAACTATGTATTTACCACCTGTATTAAAATAATGAAGTATAATATATTTGCCACCTGAAATTAAATGATGAGAGGATGATAAAGAGATTATGATGGCAGGACTGTGAGATAAATCCTAGAGCGAAGTTGAAATTAAAGGAAGGATAATTAAATGACATTAAGCAACGATTGATGATGATGTTGAACACTCTCTTGCACAAAGAGGTGTATATTTATAACGATGAATTGTTGTGTGCCATTGTGTGCGATACAAGCATGGTCTTGTATGTGTGGTATGAAATATGAAATTGGAAATGTTGTGAATGCCACACGATTATATATACATATGAGTATACTTGAGCAATGGTAATGAATAATGAGCTGAAAATCCACTAAATGAAAGTGTGATAATATTGATGAATATTATGTAATATTGAAATGCCATTGTGATTGATTGCAAGTGTTGACTTGCGTATATGATGTGAAATATATGTGAAATATGTTGAGATGGAAATGCCACATTAAAACTTGAAAATAATAATTATGAAACAAACAATGTTGAAATCCACCAAGGTGTGTGGTGGTGTTGGTGATTATGATGATGATGATGATGTTTGATGAGTGGCATTTAGGATGCACAAAGTGAGCTTGCATTTGATTTGCATTCCATTGCATCCAAGGCATATCATAGCTGCCGGTGTTAGAATAGTAGGGGATTCCCCTGGTTGGCCCAGTGGGAGGGCGGCTCAGTGCACGAGCATTTCTGTTGTTTCCCCTGTGACTCGATGTGTAAGTCACGAAGCTGCCCATGCTGAGCTATGGGGAGCTGCATATGGTTGACCCTTATGGGGGGTGGCTCTTGAGGAGCATGTGACCTCGGTGGTCCTTTGGATCACAGCCGCCATGATTTGATATCTGGCCGGCCCGCAACACCATATGTTGAATATGTTGTATACCGCGGTCATGGTGAAAATGACCAGGTGTTGCAAAATGGGTGATGCGGTTTGGTACCAGTAAAAAATATGGTGAATATGCATGCATTATGAGATATGTGTACACATTTTACTACTGCAGTAGGGGCATGGTATGTGATCATGCTTGAACCCACACTTGGTGTTTAGTTTCTCACAGTCGGATCCGTATTTGTTGTCTATTCCATTGTGCATATGCATTAGCCATAAGAGCATTTGCATATAGCATGGAGATATGCCAGAATATGATGATGATTGATGATGATTGAGATGATAGTATTGGTGTTGATGAGATGAGAAGTTAATATAATGAAAGACCACATAAAAGTAATAAATGATATGAATGAATGAAAGGATGTGGATATGACGATATGTATGATATGGCCCAATGTAATGAAGGGCGTATTTGTTTATGATCGATAATGATTATGTTAGCCGGTGGTGGCTTTGATGAAAGACCAGAATGGTCTATATTGATGTGTTGGCCCATTGTGGCGATGTTATAGATGTGTGTTGGCCCATTGTGGCGGTGTGATGAAAATGAATGTGTATATGCTTGCTTTGCTATAATTTAACGTATAAGTATATATATATTGATGAATTAATGATATATGATGATTGTTGATGTGTTTAGCAAAGCATACATGATGTTGATATGCATATGCACATAATTTCAATTGTATTCATATCGTCATTTGAAATGTATAACTCACTCTCCCATGTGGTCTACTTTTTAGTATTGATGCAGGAATGCCATGGGAAGAGAACGCTTTTAAAGTAAAGCTTTGGGAAGGTAAATAGTTGTAGAGGAATGCCTTGGCTGGCAGCATTGTAACTTAACGTGTTATGTATATGATGAATACTATGATGGTGTAATTATTGACATTGATGGACGAATTGTGGATATGTATACACTTGGAGGATATACTAATAGTGGAGACTTATGAATTTAAAGTTGGGCTGGTTATGGTCTATTATAAATAGGAATATTGGGGATGTATGATGCATGACCATATAGATAGGTATATACTTATATCTTAGGCAATGCATGCTTATGTGATTATGTAAAATGATGATGGTTGTATATTAGGCTTACCATATGCCATTGCATGCTTGCCGAGCCTTTTCTCATATCTTCATATATGGGACTAGGCGTGTTCCCGGTATACACATTCTTCTTCCGCTGTAAACTCTGCTATTTTGTATACCGAATGGGCAAACTATTTATCAGTCCAGTTATAGGTTTCTAAATCTCACTCTTTGGTTTTCTGTAATTCGAGTCTTGATGTGATCATGGTAGAGTATTGGAAATATTTTCAAACGTGAAAAATTTATTCGCATTTCTATTAATTATGACGATCACATCGGGATTCGAGTACAGAAAATCAGGGGTGTGATATATACCACTTTAAGACAGATACATTCAATATTAAAGCAAGATACCAATTATATAAAACTCCCCCTAAAGCATGCAACAGATATCAATAATTCAAGGCATGTAAGCAATCATAATGATATTTTCTCCTTCTTTTAGATAAGCAAAGTCTCATGGGTGTTTTGTGAGAGGTTATCCAAGGATTAAAATTTTGCAATTTGCCAATGATTTTCATTGCACAAGAGAGTCAAGAAAATCAAAGCTCATTTGCCATTTGTTTTTGAGATCCATGTGGTATATAGGAGATTATTTGGTGTCAAAAATATGTTTAATTAAGTAAAGACTACTCGAAAAGTCAATAAAACAAGTGATTTATGGACAATTAACATGATTATTGATAATGTGATTGGCTTTTCAATGAAAAAGATTTGACCATATATCACAAAGTAAATCACTATGTTCAAAGAGTAAGAAAATAATAACTTAATTAAACAATTTCCAAAATTCCTAATTCCCTTCTAATAGTTATAAATTGTTCTTTTGGAAGGGGTTTTGTAAAAATATCCACCAATTGTTTTGAAGTTTCAACATATTCAAAAACACAATCTCCTTTCAAAACATGGTCTCTTATAAAATAATGTCTTATTTCAATATGTTTAGTCCTAGAGTGCATGACTGAATTTTTGGATATAGTTGTGGCGCTAGTGTTATCACATTTAATAGGCACTTTATTTAGAACAACACCAAAGTCAAGAAGTTGCTGTCTCATCCAAAGAATTTGAGCACAACAACTGCCAACTGCTATATATTCTGCCTTAACCGTCGATAAAGTAACACTTACTTGTTTCTTGCTATGCCAAGAAACAAGGGAACTACCAAGTAAATGACATGTGCCACTAGTACTCTTTCTATCAAGTTTACAACCAGCAAAATCAGAATCAGAATATCCTACAAGAATACATTCAACGCCTTTGGGATACCATAAACTAACATTTTGAGTACCCACAAGATATTTCAAAATTCTTTTTACGGCAGTGAGATGTGACTCTTTAGGACATGCTTGATATCTAGCACACATACATACAGCAAACATAATATCGGGTCTACTAGCTGTTAAGTAAAGTAAGGATCCAATCATACCTCGATATTTAGTTATTTTAACGTCTTTACCCTTCTCATCTTTGTCTAAGTAGCAAGAAGTACTCATTGGAGTTGTTATTTCATTTGCTTTGTCTATTTCAAATCTTTTGAGTAGTTCTTTGCAATATTTTATTTGACTAATGAAAGTCCCTTCATTTGTTTGTTTGATTTGTAATCCAAGGAAGAAGGTGAGTTCTCCCATCATGGACATTTCAAATTCATCTTACATAATCTTGGAAAACTCTTAACAAAGAATTTCGTTAGTAGCACCAAATATTATGTCATTAACATAAACTTGTACTAAAAGAATGTCATTATTTTTGCGTTTTATAAACAGTGTCGTATCAACCTTTCCTCTTTCAAAATTATTTTCTAAAAGAAATTTACTAAGTCTTTCAGACCAAGCTCTTGGAGCTTATTTCAAACCATATAAAGTTTTTCTCAATTTAAAAACATGGTTTGGAAATTTGTGATTTTCAAAACTGGGAGGTTGATCTACATAAATTTCTTCTTGTATATATCCGTTTAGAAAAACACTTTTGACATCCATTTGATAAAGCTTAAAATCCATACAACAAGCAAAAGCTAACAATAATCTTATGGCTTCTAACCTAGCTACGGGAGCATATGTTTCTTCATAGTCTACTCCTTCTTCTTGATTATACCCCCTAGCAACTAATCTAGCTTTATTTCTAGTTATTATTCCATTTTCGATATCTTTTGAAATAATATTTTTTTTGATTCATTCGAATTGATAGTCTATTCTTTCGATTTCTGTATCTTTTCTAAATCTAAATTCAACAAGGCACCGAACTAATTCCCGAATTGCAAAAAAAAAACGCGTGAATAGATTATCTATTTATATATAAATACCGGCTCTATAATTTGTAGTAAAACTTATACTTGATAGAAGGATTATTATTATATAGAGTTGACGACTGAGGTGAAGCTGAGTTCATTAAAGAAAAAAATGGCAAAAAAGAAAATCTAACTTATTTCTAAATACCCATTTGGTGCCTATTATTAGATGGTCATTGGGTCTTGGCACAAGTTCCTAAACTTCATTTCTTTCAAATTGATTCAATTCTTCTTGCATTGCCAACATCCAATGTTCATCAATAATAGCTTCATCAATATTTTTGGGTTCAATTTGTGATACAAAGGCTAAGTGATTGCATGCATTTCTAATAGCGTTTCGAGTACTTACACATTTTGATATTTCACCTATGATATTGTCCAAGGGGTGATTCTTTACGGTGATCTATTCCTTTTGTTGAGGTTTGTTGTTTTGTTGTGTGTCTCCTTCATTTTTGTTTTCTTCTTCATCTTCCAATTTCATTTCTTAGAAGGTACCTACAAGATCATCAATTTTCTTTCTCGGAGGATTTTGGTTAAGTTCATCAAATTTGACGTGTATAGATTCTTCAATTGTACAAGTTCGTTTGTTAAAGAGTCGATATGCTTTAATAGTAGATGGATAACCTAAGAATATTGCTTCATCAGATTTTGCATCGAATTTGCCGAGATTATCCTTTCCATTATTTAAAACAAAGAATTTGCATCCAAATATATGAAAATAAGAGATATTTAGTTTTCTTCCTTTATAAAGCTCATAAGAGGTTTTCTTTAATATAGGCCTTATCAAACATCAGTTCATAACATGGCAAGCGGTATTTACCGCATCGGCCCAAAAATGTTTCGAAATATTACTTTCATTTAACATAGTTCTTATGAGCTCCACTAAAGATTGATTTTTCCTTTCAACTACTCCATTTTGTTATGGAGTTCTTGGAGCTATGTTCAATGCTAAATTTTTCACAAAATTTCTCAAAAGATTGGTCTTCAAATTCTCCCCCATGATCCGTTCGAATGGATGCTATTTTCAAATTTTGTTCATTTTGGATGATCTTGGAAAGTTTCTTAAATGCATGATATGCTTCATGTTTATGAGTAAGAAACAAAGTCCATGTATACCTAGAATAATCATCCACAATCACAAGACCATAATAGTTTCCACCAAAACTTTTAGTTTTTGAAGGTCCAAATAAATCCATGTGTAAAAGATGTAAAGGTCTATTTGTTGAGATGACATTTTTTGCAAACCTTTACTTGTTTTCCCTTTTGACATGCGTCAAAATTTATTTTCAAATTTTAATTTTGGCAAACCAATTACTAAATATTTTGAAACAAGTTTATTTAAATGGTTTACATTAATGTGAGCAATTCTTCTTTGCCATAGTCATTATTCATCCTCTTTAGTTATGAAGCATTGCACATCATTTGAAGCAAGACAATCGAGATTAATCATATAAATATTATCAACTCTTTGACTAACGAATTTTGTTTCCTTGTCTAGCTTATTTTCAATTATGCAGTAGCTTGATTCAAAAACAATTTTATAGCCCTTATCACATAATTGACTAATACTAAGCAAGTTATGTTTAAGTCCCTCAACATATAATACATCATTTTCAGAAGTGGAAGAATTTTTACCAACATTTTCGATTCCTAGTATTCTTCCCTTTTTGTTATCTCTATATGTAACTAATCCTTTATTTCGTGGAGTAATTGAAATGAACTTACTTTTATCTCCCATCATATGTTTTGAACACCCACTATCCAAATACAAATTGGTGTTATTTGCTTTAAAGAATACCTACAAAACATGTCAAATTAGAGAACTTGGTACCCATTTTATGTTAGGTCCTTGTAGGTTAGTTTGAGGTAATATTCCTTTAGGAACCCATACTTTTCTCACAAACTTTGGCCCTAGTTTTCTAACATTACAATTAGATACACTATGTCCTTTAAAACCACAATAATTGCATTTCATGAAAGGTGATGAAGTTTTACTCGGTGGTATAAAAAAGTTCTTATAATTCTTTTGTTTCTTAACGGCATTGAAACCTAAACCCGTTTTATCAAACATACACCGTTGTTTACCAAGTAAAACATTTAAGTTTTCTCTTCCATTTGTAAATTTTTCTAGAGTTCTATTCAAGTCCAAAACCTTAGTTTCTAGCATGTCACATTTCTTTACAAATTCACAAGGTTTAGTCCTAGAGCATGCTTGAACATTTACTAATTCATTTTTCAAACATTCATTTTCTTTACAAATTTCAATAAGATGCATCTCAAGAGTGTCAATGGTTTTTCTAGATAACTTATACTTATTAGACACTTTCATAAATTTATCATATAATTCTTAAAGAGCATAAAGTAGTTTTTCCTTATCTAAGTCATGAAAATTTACCTCATTTTCTTCATCTTGGTGATTTGCCATGAGACAAAGGTTTGCTTCTTCATTTTCTGAATCATCCGAGCTACTTATTTCATTTTCATCCCATGCGATATATTCTCTTCTCCTCTCTTTTCTTTCTTTGTTTTTCTTCTTTAGGTTTGGACAATCTATCTTGAAGTATCCTTCCTTTCCACATTCAAAGCAAGTAGGTGAAGTAGAATTTTCTTTAAGATTAGGTTTCTTACCTTGTGATTTAAAGTTCCTTTGGAAGCGTTTGCTCTTCATAAGCTTTCCAAAATGTTTCACGAATAGGCTTAACTCTTCATCCTCGTCAAGATGACTCTCAGATTCATCTTCAACAATTGAGATGGCTTTGAGAGCTAGCCCTTTCTTCTTAGATACTTTTTCTTCTTCCTCCGCTTGTTTCAAGTCTTTCAACTCTTGTTATTGTTCTTGGAGTTTACCAAACAAATTGGCAAGGGACATATCATTTATATTGGGAGATTGCTTGATGGTCGTAACAAAAGGCTGTCATTCCCTAGTAAGACTTTTTAGAACTTTGTGGATAAGTTCCTTGTTAGTATAAGATTTACCAAGTGTAATAAGGTGATTAATAATCAAAGTAAATCTCTTTTGAAGTTCTAAAATAGATTCATTGGAACTCATTCTAAAACTTTCATATTGACTAGTTAAAGTACTAATCTTAGAATCCTTGACATCGCTAGTTCCTTCATGAGTTATTTGAAGGGTTCCCACATATCCTTAGCAGATTTACATGTAACTACTCTAAAAAATTCATCGGGACCTAAGGCTAAAGTGATAAGATATTTTACTTTGTAATTATACTATACTTTCTTTTCTTCCTCACTTGTCCAATCATCCATAGGTTTTTCTATTTGTTTATTATCAACAATGTGCACAGGTATAAAAGGACCATTTTCAATAGCATTCCATAATTTCAAATCAATTGATTGCATAAAAATTTTCATCCTTTCTTTCCAAAAAGCGTAACCTTCACCATTGAAACTGGGAGGTCTATTTGTGGCACCACCCTCGGGAAAAAGGTTTAGAGAATTTGAGGCTATTTGTTCTCTTGAAGCTGTTAAGCTTAATCTACCAAGAGTCAAGCTCTGATACCACTTGTTAACCAAGTGGCCTCAATTACTCAAGAGGGGGGTGAATTGAGTATTAAAAAATTTTACTTGGAATGCTTTTGAAATTGATTCTTTAATAATTATACTTAATGAAGATAATAAATTTAATCACAAATGATAACAATTTATACACAAAGCAAATTAACAAGTACTAAGTATATGGAAATAAATTCACTTAAGAGATAAAATAATATTCAAGTAATAATATCAAGTTAATCACAACACTATTTTTGGTACTTAGAAAGATTTAAAGAATAATTCAAGAATATTACTTAAACAACTTTAACAAATTTAATCTAAGTGATTTACAAATTTAATCAAGCCAATAGAATATGAACTTTAAGTAAATTAATAAAGTTGTTTAACTAATTAATTTATGAACACAAATATTTAGCAAGCAATTCTAAGTGCACAAATTCAAATGAGTGTAGGGAAAAGAGATTTGCAAACCGATATATACGAGTTCCACCACACCGGTGTACGTCTCGCCTCTAAGCAACCTACTTAGAGGATTTCCACTATTGGAGATTAGAGATACAACTTTGAGCAATCGGGGATTCCTAGTGTCCCACACTCAAGAACCCAATTCCCACAGGTACAAGGGTACCCCACCCAATCTCTCTCAATCTCACAATTTTACAAGGTTGAAACCCAACCCACAACTCTAGAAATTTTGGTGTTTGGAATACAAGAGTAAATCTCCAATAGAGTGGTTATACAAATTTAAGTTTTCTCAAAATGATAACTCTCAAAGAGAGGATATGCAAATTTTCACTTATTCAAAAATAGTTTTTCTCTCTAACTCTTAATCAATTCTTAAAAGAGAAATATGCAAAATTATAAATCAAGAGAGAAATGCAACGAAAGAGGAAAAAGAGAGGAACAAAGGAATGCTTTCTCTTTTCTTGGTATGAATTGTGCCTTCAATTTCTTTCCTATTTATAGGCTCCAAGAGGCATAGTATTTGCAATTTTAAATTCCTCGTCGATGCAATTGGAGCATGGCTAGACAAATTAATTAGTCCCTTCGATGCAGTGGAGTATGGAGTGAAGCGTTGTGCATGCTTAGTGAAGTTTTAATGAATTTTAACTGAATGAATCGATGAAAGAATAGATTCCCAACATGCATTTTGGTCCTGACACAGCGTATGAATCGATTCTTTAAGTTAATGAATCGATTCCTTGATGTTAGCAGGGGTAGTGAATTGATTCTTCTTGATTTGAATCGATTCCTTAGGCCAATATGCTACATGAATCGATTCCTCCCATGAGTGAATCAATTCCTGCGTGTTGAATCATAAATTTCTTGACAATTTACCGTGTGAATCGATTCCCTGGGCTAGTTCTTCATCATGAATCTGTTGGTGTATGCACTATGAGCTTTTATGCTTTTTCATTTGTATCATTTTTTATGCTTATCAATAAAATAAATATTTCAGTTTAAAATTATTTTAAAACATATTTATCCTTGGAGTAATAGGTCATATAAAAATTATTCCTAAAATGTCCCTAGTCAAGTATTTACATGGGGACATGTAAATACACTGAGACTAGTGTGTAAGTGTACTGATGACCTGATTTTACAGATCATAGATATAGATGATATCAAGTCTTCACACGAGTACACATTAAGAGTAATGATGTACTGGACAGACCCACCATGAGAATGTTGCATGGATCGTTACATGATTGTCATAAACGATTCTCAATGTGATAATGGTATATGTAGTCCTTCGACCTGAAGTCACTACGATTCCTACATGAGGAGTTTATTGTTTTAATACAATTAAACGTCTTCTGTAACAAGAGGACTATAAAGGTTGTGATTAGGCAATGAACAAATTATGCAGAGGGATGTGAGTGATGTAGATGGGATTTGTCTCTCCTATGTGACAGGAGTGATATCTATAGGCCACTTGATGGAGTAAGACTAAGAAAATGCATGGCCGTGCTAGAAAGAATAAATATTGGATTCAGTCTACTCCGGTATCAAGTAAAATAAATTGGGCCGTACAAGGATGACGCGACCATGCCTTGGGCCCAATTAGGATATCGTGACAAAAGGAACAAACATATTAAATAATTATCACTTATAGGTTATGTTGATAATATTCGGACATAATGATGCATTGTTAGATGCCGCTCTTATTTTATATTAATAATAAAATAAATTATTATTAATATGACCGAGTATTTTACCTGTAGGGTCACACACATAGAGTAAGCCCATCAGAAAATGTTGTCTTATTTTAGTTGGACTAAAATAAAGCTATTGGGCCTAATTCATTTGGAATGAGTAAGGAGCCCAATTTTAGAGAGAACAAATTAGGTCAAACCTAAGCCTATAAATAGAGCATAAGATGCTCATAGGCCGTTCACTCAAGTGAGATACAAATTCGCAAAAGTTGCAAGAGCTACACGCCGTCAAACTAGCAGTTGGCAAGTGTTGCGATTCTGGTGGAAGTACTCATGTGGACTCCTAAAGGACCAGGCTACGACTGCTTCGGTGTTCTTCAAGAGGTAATCAAAAAACGATTTTTGTGTTTGTTTTGTGCTTTGAAACACGGAACCTTGCAAATCCTTTGGAATCCCTTTTTTTTTCGCTGCTCATGTTTAGGGATTCCCTAACAGTGGTATCAGAGCCTGGTTGCAAGAACCGTGTTTTAGGCATTTGTTTCTATTTTATGATGATATGTTTTCGTTTATAAGAACTTTTGGAAAATATGATTTGCGAAATCGTTTCTTGTTTAAAGCTTTGCATTTTTGTTTTGCGAAAATGTTTTGTGAAACTAGGATTCAAAAATGAACATGCATGATTGTGTTGCTATTTTGAGTTATTGCATATGATGCATATATTACAATAATTAATCATGTATATGGTATGACCTCTGTTTTGGCATGATACATATAATTTTGAGTTATTCTTTGTAAATTGTATATGATGCATGTTATAGAGTTTCTCAATTTTAGTATGTATGTTGTTGCCGTTTAAATTTGTATGATGTATGAGTTTATGCAATTTTTGTATTTGATGTGTGTTTTACTCATATGATATTCATCGTACAAATTATGAATCCATTGAGTTGATCTTCGAACATGAATGGTTCATGTTATGGGGCGTTAAGTGATAAGGTTTAAGTGTTAAACCATAGCCGTTCCTTAATCTAGGGTTCAAGAGTTGAAACCTAGACGGCCGTCATGGAAAGGCATTGCATGTTGGCATTAGCGCAAATTGAATTCTAGGTTTTGAAACCCTAGACGATGTTGCCTACATGTGCCTTGACGGCTGCGTTGTGAAGTGTTCGCAACAAGGAATTAGGGTTTCAAAGTGGTTGAAACCCTAGCCGAAATTTTAGAGCTGTTAATGGTCAAGGGACGTTCTGGCTAGGAAAGACTTGGTACTTAAGCGGTCACACCGGACCCACCTCCCATTTAGCAGGACCCCCGTACATTCTCTGCGTAGCGCCTTATTACCGACCCCACGTGTTTAATTGCCCGTTTTAAAAATTAATTACTCTTTTAATGCTTTTAAATGGGTTATAATCAATTAATTAACATGTTGCATGGTGAATGGTTATGGTCTTAGTTATTTTATTTAAATACAACCTGCGTGCTGTGCCTCTCTCTATTCTGTTGTATTTCTCTTCTCAACCCTTCACTCATATGTAAAGCGAGTTTCTATTTAATCATGTAATCTTGATCGGGCCAACAAAGTAGAGACATAGAAGAAAACCAAGGAGTGGTGACTCTAAGAGGATGATGGATTCAAGAAGTAGGACTTCATGAAGCCATGGCAATATAGTTCCTCTAGGTTTATTTATTTATTTATTTTTCTTCTAGGAAGACCATAACCATCTCACAATTTCGTTTGCATGCTTTGGGGATAATTTTATTACGTTAAAGCGTTTAACAAAGGCGGTAATTTTAAAATAAATTAAAATCCCTCAAAATAATATTAAGTTATAAACGCCTTCCAATAAGTACACTCGTCAACACTAATGTCAATAAATAGTGGGTCTGCCAAAGCAGGGCACTATTATTTATATTAGTAAGACGCGATGGGATAATGGTAATATCCAAACTGTTTTATTGGGCTTTAACTTAACTAAGTTTTCAATTGGATTGAATATAACTTAGAGGCGTAAACATTGGGCTAAATATTCATAAAATGAATAATTAGTAATGGTTACTTAACCCAGTGGCTAAGAGTTGTATAAAGATACAATTGGAAAAAGTTTCCTACATAAATAACCAAGTATTAGGTGATCAGCCAAAGCTGACTTAACACTTGGCAAAATATGGATCTTAGCCCACTAGAAAATCTTCCAACGGGATTTTCTGATTCGTGGAGGGTATTTTGTTTTGAATCAAAATAGTGGGAGACATATTTAATTTAAATGACCATAATTTAAATATGTTTTGAAAATGATACTTACTGCATATGTTCTATTTTAGATAACCATGACGTCAAACACACCTTCGAACCTTTCGTTGCGATCAATCCTAGACAAAGAAAAATTGTCTGGTTCTAACTTCCTTGACTGGTATAGAAACTTGAGGATTGTCCTCAAACAAGAGAAAAAGCAGTATGTCTTGGAAAGTCCAGTTCTGGAACCACCCGCTGCAAACGCCTCTAAAGTTGACAAGGATGCTTATAAGAAGCATCAGGATGATGCTTTAGATGTCCAATGCCTTATGTTTGCTACCATGTCTCCTGAGCTTCAGAAGCAACATGAGCATATGGAGGCTTTCGATATGATCGAAAACCTAAGGAAGCTATATCAAGGTCAAGCTGACCAAGAAAGATATGAAGTTTCCTCAGCCCTATTTAGCTGTAGACTTGAAGAGGGAGGTTCTGTAGGACCTCATGTGCTCAAAATGATTGGGTACTTGGAGAATCTAGCTAGGCTAGGATTCCCCTTCCCTCAGAAGTTGGCTACCGATCTCATTTTGAAATCATTACCTGACAGTTTTAAGCCAGTCATCATGAATTACAACATGAATGCATTGGACAAAACATTGCCAGAGCTACTCAATATGTTGAGGACTGCTGAGCCCAATATTTCTAAAGGAAAGGGCAAGGCCATAATGATGGTCAATTCTGGCAAAGGTAAAGGAAAAGGCATGTATAAAGGCAAAGGAAAGGCTATTGTAGGAAATGGCAAGAAAATTTGGAAAGGCAAGGATAAGACAAGTACATCAGCCTTAAAACTTATTGGCGGGGTGGCTAAGGAAGGTAAATGTCACCATTGTGGACAAAAGGGACACTGGAAGAGAAACTGTCCAAAGTACCTAGAAGAGCTTAAGAAGAAGGGAAGTGAGACTTCCACTTCAGGTATTTTTGTTATAGAAATTAACATGTCAACTTCAACATCATGGGTATTAGATACTGGATGTGGATCTCACATTTGTCTTAATGTGAAGGATCTAAGAAGGAGTAGGCAGTTGATGAAGGGCGAGGTAGACCTACGCATTGGAAATAGAGCAAGAGTTATTGCATTAGCTGTAGGGACTTATTTTTTATCCTTGCCATCAGGGTTAGTCCTTGAATTGGACAATTGTTATTTTGTTCCGGCAAGAAGGAGAAACATTATTTATGTTTCTTGTCTTGATAAGAAAGGGTTTTCCTTTACAATAAAGAACAATAGTTGTTCTGTTTATTTAAAAGACATGTTTTATTGTTGTGCAAATTTGAGTAATGGACTTTATGTTCTAGATCTCGAAACCCCTATCTATAACATTAATACTAAAAGGGTTAAAACAAATGATTTAAACCCAACTTATCTTTGGCATTGTCGCCTAGGACATATAAATGAGAAACGCAATTTCTAAACTCCATCAAGATGGATATTTAGAATCTTTTGATTTTGAATCAATAGATACATGCGAATCTTGTTTATTAGGGAAGATGACTAAGACCCCATTTACCGGAAAAGGTGAAAGGGCGAGTGATCTTCTTGGCTTGATACATAGTGATGTATGTGGGCCCATAGGGACAATGGCTAGGGGAGGTTTTAGTTACTTCATCACTTTTACTGATGATTTCAGTAGATATGGATTTGTGTTTCTCATGAAACATAAATCAGAATCCTTTGAAAAGTTCAAGGAGTTTAAACATGAAGTAGAGAACCAACTTGGCAAGACAATTAAAGCACTTCGATCCGATCGAGGTGGTGAATATTTGAGCCTAGAGTTTGATGAATATCTTAAAGAGTATGGGATTATATCTCAACTTACTCCCCCTGGAACACCAGAATGGAATAGGGTTTCTGAGCGGAGAAATAGAATCTTGTTGGAAATGGTTCGATCAATGATGAGTCAAACTGACCTCCCTAACTCATTCTGGGGACATGCTTTGTTGACAGCAACTTTTACACTTAACCGTGTTCCATCAAAGGCTGTTATAAAGACACCATATGAGATATGGACTAGGAAACGACCTAGTATGTCTTTTCTTAAGATTTGGGGCTGTAAAGCTTATGTTAAGCGTCAAAGTTCAGATAAACTCGGGCCCAAGTCAGATAAATGTTTTTTTGTGGGATACCTAAAAGAAACTAAGGGTTATTATTTTTACAATCCTACCGAGGGCAAAGTGTTTGTTGCTCGGAATACTGTATTCTTAGAAAGGGAATTCATCTCTATAAGAATCAGTGGGAGGAAAGTAGAACTTGAAGAAATTCAAGACTCACAAGGCATTGAAGAGCCAATGGTGGAAGTGGAACAGGACCCACAAAATGTTGTGATAACTCCAGCTCCAGTAGCACAAGACTTACGTAGATCAGGTAGAATACGTCAACAACCTGAAAGATATGGATTTCTTGTAACTCAGGAAGGAGATGTATTCCTAATGGATCAAAATGAGCCAACATCTTATGAAGAGGCCATTGCAAGTTCAGAATCTGAGAAATGGCTAGAAGCCATGGAATCTGAAATGGACTCCATGTACACTAATCAAGTTTGGAACTTGGTTGATGCACCTGAAGGGGTAAAACCTATAGGATGCAAGTGGGTTTTCAAAAAGAAAACTGACATGGATGGTAATATAAGTACCTTTAAAGCAAGGTTGGTGGCTAAAGGTTTTAAGCAAATACATGGTATAAGTCTGTTCGGATTCTGCTTGCTATTGCTGCATACCATGATTATGAGATATGGCAAATGGATGTCAAGACTGCTTTCCTTAATGGAAATCTTCTTGAGGAAGTGTACATGACACAACCCGAAGGCTTTGTTAAGCCTGAAGCATCCAGGAAGGTGTGCAAGCTACAACGTTCTATATATGGACTTAAGCAAGCTTCTAGAAGCTGGAATCTTCATTTTGATGAAGCTGTTAAACAATTTGGCTTTACTAAAAATGAGGATAAACCTTGTGTCTACAAGAAGGTTAGTGACTGCACAATTGTTTTTCTGGTCCTGTATGTTGATGACATACTACTTATTGGAAATGACGTTCCTACTCTTCAGTCTGTGAAGAGTTGGTTGGGAAGCTGTTTTTCTATAAAAGACTTAGGTGAAGCAACCTACGTGTTAGGAATTAAGATCTATAGAGATAGATCAAGAAAACTTCTTCGCCTAAGTCAGAATACATACATAGACAAAGTGTTAAAAAGGTTTAACATGCAAGATTCCAAGAAAAGAACTTTGCCTATGGCTCATGGCATAAGCTTATCAAAAGCTCAATCTCCTTCCACTAAATAAGAAAGAGAACGGATGAATAAGATTCCATATGCATCTGCTATTGGATCAATCATGTATGCCATGATATGTACCCGACCAGATGTCTCGTACGCTTTAAGCATGACGAGCAGATACCAGTCTGATCCCGGTGAAAGTCACTGGACTGCTTTCAAGAATATCTTGAAGTACTTAAGAAAAACTAAGGATTCATTCTTGATATATGGAGGGGAAGAAGAGCTCATTGTAAAAGGTTACACTGATGCTAGCTTCCAAACTGATAACGATGACTCAAGATCGCAATCTAGGTACGTGTTTTGTCTAAATGGTGGCGCTGTAAGCTGGAAGAGTTCAAAGCAAAAGACAGTTGCTGATTCTACTACAGAGTCTGAGTATATTGCTGCCTCAAATGCTGCAAAAGAGGCAGTATGGATCAAGAAGTTCATAACAGAACTTGGGATTGTTCCTAGCATTGTGGACCCTTTAAGTCTCTACTGTGACAATAGTGGAGCAATCGCACAAGCTAAGGAACCTAGATCACATCAACGATCCAAGCATATACTTAGGCGATTTCATCTCATTCGAGAGATCCTTGACCGAGGAGATGTAAAGATATGTAAGGTGCATACTGATGAGAATATTGCTGACCCACTCACAAAACCTCTTACACAACAAAAACATGAGGGGCACACTAGATCATTAGGCATTAGGCAAATGTCTGATTGGCTCTAGTGCAAGTGGGAGATTATTGGTGTATGTATTATGAGCTTTTATGCTTTTTCATTTGTATCATTTTTCATGCTTATCAATAAAATAAATATTTCAGTTTAAAATTGTTTTAAAACATATTTATCCTTGGAGTAATAGGTCATATAAAAATTATTCCTAAAATGTCCCTAGTCAAGTATTTACATGGGGACATATAAATACACTGAGACTAGTGTGTGAGTGTACTGATGACTTGATCTCACAGATCATAGATATAGATGATATCAAGTCTTCACACGGGTACACATTAAGAGTAATGATGTACTAGACAGACCCATCATGAGAATGTTGCATGGATCGTTACATGATTGTCATAAACGATTCTCAATGTGATAATGGTATATGTAGTCCTTCGACCTGAAGTCACTACGATTCCTACATGAGGAGTTTATTGTTTTAATACAATTAAATGTCTTCTGTAATAGGAGGACTATAAAGGTTGTGATTAGGCAATGAACAAATTATGTAGAGGGATGTGAGTGATGTAGATGGGATTTGTCTCTCCTATATGACAAGAGTGATATCTATAGGCCACTTGATGGAGTAAGACTAAGAAAACGCATGGCCATGCTAGAAAGAATAAATATTAGATATTTATTCAGATTCAGTCTACTCCGGTATCAAGTAAAATAAATTGGGCCGTACAAGGATGACGCGACCATGACTTGGGCCCAATTAGGATATCGTGACAAAAGGAACAAACATATTAAATAATTATCACTTATAGGTTATGTTGATAATATTCGGACATAATGATGCATTGCTAGATGCCGCTCTTATTTTATATTAATAATAAAATAATTTATTATTAATATGACCGAGTATTTTACCTGTAGGGTCACACACATAGAGTAAGTCCATCAGAAAATGTTGTCTTATTTTAGTTGGACTAAAATAAAGCTATTGGGCCTAACTCATTTGGAATGAGTAAGGAGCCCAATTTTAGAGAGAACAAATTAGGTCAAACCTAAGCCTATAAATAGAGCATAAGATGCTCATAGGCCGTTCACTCAAGTGAGACACAAATTCGTAAAAGTTGCAAGAGCTACACGCCGTCAAACTAGCAGTTGGCAAGTATTGCGATTCTGGTGGGAGTGCTCGTGTGGACTCCTAAAGGACGAGGCTACGACTACTTCGGTGTTCTTCAAGAGGTAATCCAAAAACGGTTTTTGTGTTTGTTTTGTTCTTTGAAACACGGAACCTTACAAATCCTTTGGAATCCTTTTTTTTTCCGCTGCTCATGTTTAGGGATTCCCTAACAGAATCGATTCCTTCATTTATTTTGCAAGTCCGAGCCTTTGTTAATCATATGAATCGATTCATATGGCCATTGGTTGCTGTATGAGTCAATTCATGTACCTGATACATGAAATTTGAAGCTTTGTTTCACTCTTTTTGACACTTTATGAATTAAGGTTCCAATCCTTTAATCCTTAGGTATTTTGTTGATCAATTTTCACTTAATTTAGTGCTTTGTAAATGCCTTGATTCAAGTTCTTTATTCCTCTCCTAGGGACTTGGTTCCTCTCACTAATCAGACATTCATTAGAAGCCATCACATCAATAAGCTCTATAGCTTCTTCTACAGTTTTAGTTGTTAATGAGCCTCCAGCCGAGTCATCAATCAAGACTCTGGTAGCTGGCCTGACACCATTATAGAAAATAGTCACCTGCTGTACATCAGAAATCTGATGATGAGGACATCTCCTCAAGCTTTCTTTATACCTATCCCATGCTTCCATCAAGGACTCACCTTCTCTTTGCTGGAAACATGTAATTTCATTGTGCAGTTTTGCATATTTAGAAGGAGGGAAGTATTTAATCAAAAATTTCCTTTGCAAATCCTCCCAGGTGGAGATACTGCCTCTCGGTTGACTCTTCAACCAGGCTTTTGCTCGGTCCCTTAGAGAAAATGGAAACAACCTTAGTCGGATTGCTTCTTCAGGGACCCCATTCATTTTTACTGTATCACAAATTTGGAGGAAGGTTGCTAAATGCAAATTTGGATCCTCAACCTCACTTCCTCCGAATTGTTCATTTCTTACCAGCTGCAGTAAAGCTGGTTTTAGTTCAAAATTGTTAGCTGCAATCGGTGGCCTAAGGATGCTAGCTTGCGATCCTTCTTCATTCCGCCTGGAGTAGTCACCTAGTGTAACTCTCCTCTGTTCCATTTTTTTTCTTCTTTTTGCTTTTTCTCTTTTCTTAATCTACGTTCTAACAAATCGATGTCAGGATCAAAGAAGAAAGGTTCTCCTCTGCTCCTTGACTGTATACAACAATTGTTTACACGACAATGCAACTCACAGCTACGACTACATAAAACAATAACTACTAAAAAAAATACGTATTGACTGCAAACAGAAACAAAAGCAAATGGTTCAGTCTAGTACCGGTCCAAGGATTATTGATATTACTCAACAATCCCCGGTAACGGCGCCATTAACTTGATGCTGAAATCCTGAGCCATTGATTTGGTGTAAAAATCTTAGTAAAATAAAATGTGACTCTCGGATTTACACTTTGGCAAGCGCACCAGTCGTTAAAATTGTAGTGTATTTGATCGTCCCACAGGGATTGTGGTAAGTACCTCAATCTAGGACTAGTACAAGCTGAACCAACAAAAAATACGCGAAGTTCATTCAGTTTTTATGGTTTTAGTGTTTTATAGTTGGTTTTGTATTTTCAGAAACAGAGTTAAAGTGAAATGTGTAAAGTGATTAATAGAAAACAGGTCAGGATTGCTTCGGCTCACAATCTCCTCAAGAAACATACAATTAAGTATAATCGAACTTCACAATCTAGAGGACAATCCGCTTGTGGTTATTCCTTAATTCCTTAGGTGAAAAACACTAATCCTTAAGCAATGAACCTTAATTCCTTAAGTGCTCGATTAGCCTAAGAATCTAATGCGAAATTGGAGGTTTGAACTCTAACTATTCACCTAAATTGATTAGGCCTGAACTAGTTAGAAAGCTGGAAGTTACCTAAGCTTCAACCATGATTCCTCACTGGCGAAGTTCTTCATCAATTCTGGATTTGTCAATCCAGCGATGCTGCTCCACTCCTCAGCTTGTTCACCTCAGGATCTTCGAAGTCGATCTACTCGCTCACAGCTTCAAGACTCCATTGCTAACCTTCGCAATCCCAACCTTAGGGATTTAGAACTCCATTGACTTCGGTTCCATCGAAGGATTATGGAACGTCATGGAGGAGAGAGTTTAGAGAGATGAAATTGTAGTGAGAGAGTGAAAATAGAAAATGAAGTGTATTATGTTGTACACCGTTCTGTTCTCTGTCTCCACACATTTTTACAGAGTATGTACATGAATATATATAGGCATCTAACTAAACTAACTAGCTTAACTGATAACTTAGAGAACTTAAGTTAACGAATAAAACTAATTAATTACATAGTTTACAGAGTGATCAACTAATTACAGCTCAACGCTTAACAGGATCCAGCTTAACCTTAGCTAATTTACAGCTCAGCACCGGCTAATTGACAGCTCACTTCTTAAGTTACTTAAGGTTGCAGTAGTAGAGAAGAAGGCAATGGAAGCGGAACAGTACTGCACCAAGTGTGCTGTTGGAGGGAAGGAACAATGTTTAAATTACTGCCTTTATGCTTCAATCTGCTGAGTTTTCGCTTGAGCGGATTAAACTTCGCTTGGGCGAGTCCGGATTAACACTGCAGTGTTTCTTTCTCGCTTAGGCGTTATGGCAAAACTTGGGCGAGGGCGGTCTCTTAAAGTTATGCTTGAGTGAGTCCGGATTTTACTAGGACGGATTAAATAATGAATAAGCACCTCGGTTTCTCATGTAGCATTCCGCTCTTCTTCTCTTTTGGAGCCGGTGTCTTGGGAGTCTTCTTAAGTTAGCTTACTTGAAGTCTCGCTTGGTCAGTATTTGGGCTCTTTTCAGTTGGATTCAGGAAGTCTCACTCGGATTTATCAATTTCTGCTCGGATTTGTAGGATTTCACTCGGAATTTTCTTCTTATCTTGAGTCCGCCCTGTTCCTGCACCAATAAACAGCTACTTGCCTAGCAATTATACGCTGGCTGCTTAGTGAATTTATAAATACTTCAAAATTCCTTATCTAATTAATATTTTCAATCGGTTTCTTACATAAACAGCATACTTTTGAAATAATTAACTAAAACATGAATTATTAACAAATTATTAAATAATAAAACTAGACAATACTTAGTAATTTATGTTAAATAAACAGTGGAATAATTAAGTCTTTTCAAGACTTATCACATCCCCAAACTTAAAACTTTGCTTGTCCTCAAGCAAATATTCAGACTTATTAACTAACAGCATTTGATCAACACAATCAACCTTTCCTTAACTTAATTCATACTATAATTATTGAATACCGATCATGCTTTCTTCTCGCAATTTCTAAAAGTATAAAAACTTACACCTCCTTTGGGAGACAAGCTGCTGATGCTTTCCTCACTGGTCGGTGTTTAACTCTTCTCTCGGTGTATAGGGTAAATAGAATGCACTCATCACCTGCATACTAGTTAGATCAACATAGGCTTGCAACAGTTCTAAACATCATGAAATATGCCAACTCAATCGGATCAGTAAGGGCTTTTTAAGCTTATAATGGGGCTCGGCTACAGGCTCAATTATTGTTTTTCCGAGTCATAGATAGGTTACAAGATGTGTCCACTGATGCTTTGCCTCAATTCTAACTTAATTGCCTCTACTAACAACTCTCTTTACTTTTCTGACTGGATGCTACTTAATAACTCGTGCTGTTTTGCACCTCTTTTTTTTCTTTTAGTCCTTCAGACTTCTCCTTTTTTCTTGACTTTTTCTTTCCATCTTTTTCCGATCGAAAAAAAAATTTTTTTTTTTGTGGTGCTTTGCACCTTTTTCTTTTCTGAACTTTGTTCATTTTTTTCTCTCGGCTTTGCCTTTCTTTCATTTCTCAAGATTTTTATCCATAATCAAGGTCGGAGTGTGTCTTTAATTACTGTTAGGCACACTCTTCATCCCCAAACTTAGAGATTGCTAGTCCCTAGCAATAAGCAAAAACCGAGTAATTCACCAGTGGAACATCCAGGGTACTCTAGTCGGGTTTTTCTTGGATAACTAGGCTTGTAACGTTAGGTATATAAAACGAATAAAAGGGTTTCAAGCTCAATCATAATTATTGGGTCAAAGAATGATTAATAAAATTAGGATGGCTAATTTTTGGCCCTGGCTAAATAATCAAAGAAGGCCTTCATCATTTCCGATTGGTTGACATACGACAATTAGTAAGCACTGAGGCAAATTCTGTCTCACTAACTAGCATGCAAGCTCATTCAGAAAAAGATAAAACAGGCTCAAAAGCTCATATGAGTATAACAGTTAATCAGCCAGTCTTGTCCCCAAACTTAATGTAAGATCATACATTTAGATTGCTAACTAGCATGCCGAGTAAACAATTTAATTAATGATGAAGAATAGTTATGGGAGTAATTGAGTAATTGAGTAATTGAGGCCACTTGGTTAACAAGTGGTATCAGAGCTTGACTCTTGGTAGATCAAGCTTAACAGCTTCAAGAGAACAAGATGGCCTTTATTTTTCTTAACCTTTTTCCTGAGGGTGGTGCCACAAATAGACCTTCCGCTTTCAATGGTAAGGGTTACACTTTTTGGAAAGAAAGGATGAAAATCTTTGTTCAATCAATTGATTTGAAAATATGGAATGCTATTGAAAATAGTCCTTTTATACCTATGCATACTGTTGATGGTAGACAAGTTGAAAAACCCATGGATGATTGGACGAGTGATGAGGAAAAGAAAGTTCAATACAATTACAAAGCTAAAAATGTTATTACTCTTGCCTTAGGTCCTGACAAATTTTTTAGAGTTGTAACATGTAAATCTACAAAAGAAATGTGGGATACCCTTCAAGTTACTCATCAAGGAACTAGTGATGTTAAAGACTCTAAAATCAGTACCTTGACTAGCCAATATGAAAGCTTTAGAATGAATTCCAGTGAAACTATTTTAGAACTTCAAAAGAGATTTAGTTTGATTGTTAATCATCTTATTACTCTTGGTAAATCTTATACTAACAAGGAGCTCATCCATAAAGTTCTAAAAAGTCTTACTAGGGAATGAAAACCTCTTGTTACTGCCATCAAGCAATCTCCCAACATAAATAAGATGTCTCTCGCTACACTATTTGGTAAACTTTAAGAACAAGAGCAAGAACTAAAATATTTGAAGATTACGGAGGAGGAAGAAAGGTCCTCTAAGAAAAAGGGACTAGCTCTTAAAGCCACTTCAATTGAGGAGGATAAATCTGAAAGTGACCTAGATGATGATGATGATGAGTTAGGCCTATTTATGAAGTGTTTTGGAAAATTTATGAGAAACAAATGATTCCAAATAACTTCACTTCCAAAGGTAAGAAATCTATTCCTAAAGATAATAATTCTTCACCCACTTGTTTTGAATGTGGTAAGGAAAGACACTTCAAGGGGGATTGTCCAAATCTTAAAAAGAAAAACAAAAATCAGAAAGGAAAAAGAAGATCATACATAGCATGGGATGAAAACAATGTAAGTAGCTCAGACGAATCCGAAAACAAAGAAGCTAACCTATGCCTTATGGCCAACCATCAAGATGAAGAAGATAAGGTAAACTTCCATGACTTAGATAGAGAAGAATTACTTGATTCTTTTGAAGAATTGTATGATGAATTTATTAAAGTTTCAAATAAGAATAAGTTATCAAGAAAAACCATTGACACTCTTGAGATGCATCTTATAGAACTTAGTAAAGAAAATGAAATTTTGAAAAAGGAAGTAGTAAATGTTCAAGCATGCTCTAAAACTAAACCTTGTGAATTTGTAAAGAAATGTGACATTATAGAAACTAAGGTTTTAGACTTGAATAAAACTTTAGAGAAATTTACAAATGCTAGAGACAATTTAAATGTTTTACTTGGAAAACAACGTTGCATGTTTGATAAAACCGGATTAGGTTTTAATGCCTATAAGAAACAAAAGAATTATAAAAATTTCTTTATACCACCTAGTAAAACTACATCACCTTTCATGAAATGTAATCACTGTGGTTTTAAAGGACATAGTGGATCTAATTATGTTATAAAATTAGGGCCAAAGGTTGTAAGAAAAGTATGGGTTCCTAAAGGAATATTTTCACAAACTAACCTACAAGGACCCAACATAAAATGGGTACCAAGTTCACTAACTTGACTTGTTTTGTAGGTATGTTTTAAAGCAAGTAACACCCATTGGTACTTGGATAGTGGGTGTTCTAAACACATGACGACAGATAAAAATAAGTTTATATCATTTACTCCATGAAATAAAGGATTTGTTACATATGGAGACAACACGAAGGGAAAAATACTAGGAACCAGAAATGTTGGTAAAAACTCTTCCACTTCTATAAATGATGTATTATATTTTGAGGGACTTAAACATAACTTGCTTAGTATTAGTCAATTATGTGATAAAGGCTATAAAATTATTTTTGAATCAAATTGCTGCATAATGGAAAATAAACTAAACAAAGAAGTAAAATTCGTTGGTCAAAGAGTTGAAAACATATACATGATTAATCTTGATTGTCTTGCTTCAAATGATGTGCAATGCTTCATAACTAAAGAGGATGAATCATGGCTATGGCATAGAAGAATTGCTCACATTCATATAGACCATTTGAATAAACTTGTTTCAAAAGATTTAGGAATTGGTTTACCAAAATTAAAATTTGAAAATAAATTTTACGATGCATGTCAAAAGGGAAAACAAGTAAAGGCATCTTTCCAAGCTAAAAATGTTGTTTCAATAAATAGGCCTTTACAAATTTTACACATAGATTTTTTTGGACCTTCAAAGGTTAAAAGTTTTGATGGAAATTATTATGGTCTTGTGATTATGGACCATTATTCTAGATATACATGGACGTTATTTCTTACTCATAAAACTAAAGCATATCATGCATTTAAGAAACTTGCTAAGATTATCCAAAACAAGCAAAATTTAAAAATCGCATCCATTAGAACTGATCATGAGGGAGAATTTGAAAATCAACCTTTTAAAAAGTTTTGTGAAAAATTTGGCATTGAACGTAATTTTGACTCCTAGAACTCCACAATAAAATGGAGTAATTAAAAGGAAAAATCGATCTTTAGCGGAGCTCGGAAGAACTATGTTAAATGACAACAATATTGCGAAACATTTTTGGGCCGATGTAGTAAATACCGCTTGTCATGTTATGAATAGTTGTCTAATAAGGCCTATTTTAAAGAAAACCCCCTATGAGCTTTACAAAGGGAGAAAACCAAACATTTCTTATTTTTATGTATTTGGATGCAAATGTTTTGTGTTAAACAATGGAAAGGATAATCTAGGACAGTTTGATGCAAAATCTGATGAGGCAAGATTTCTAGGTTATTCATCTACTAGCAAAGCATATCGACTCTTTAACAAACGAACTTGTACTATTGAAGAGTCCATTTATGTTAAATTTGATGAAGTTAACTAAATTCCTCTGAGAAAGGAAGTTGTTGATGATCTTGTAGGTACCTTTCAAGAAATGACATTGGACAACAAAGAAGAAGAAGAAGAAGTCAACAACAAAGGAGAAGCAACCCCAAATGAGGAACCTCAACCAAAGGAGTGGATCACCTCAAAAGATCATCCTCTGGACAACATTATAGGTGAAATAACAAAGGGTGTAAGTACTTGTAATGCTATTAGAAGTGCTTGTAATCATTTAGCCTTTGTTTCTCAAATTGAACCTAAAACCATCAATGAGGCTATTATTGATGAACACTAGATGTTGGCTATGCAAGAAGAGTTAAATCAATTTGAAAGAAACCGAGTTTGGGAACTTGTGCCAAGACCTAATGATCACCAAGTAATAGGCACTAAATAGGTTTTTAGGAATAAACTTGATGAAAATGGTATTATAACTAGAAATAAAGCTAGACTAGTTACTAAAGGTTATAATCAAGAAGAAAGGATAGATTATGAAGAAATGTATGCTCCTGTAGCTAGACAAGAAGCAATTAGACTGCTGTTAGCTTTTGCTTGTTGCATGGACTTTAAACTTTATCAAATGGATGTCATAAGCACCTTTTTAAAAGGTTATATTCAAGAAGAAGTTTATGTAGATCAACCTCCTGGTTTTGAAAATCATAAATTTCCAAACCATGTTTTTAAATTAAGAAAAGCTTTATATGGTTTGAAATAAGCTCCAAGAGCTTGGTATGAAAGACTAAGTAAATTTCTTTTAGTAAACAACTTTGAAAGAAGGAAAATTGATACAACATTGTTTATAAAACGCAAAATGACATTATTTTGATACAAATTTATGTCGATGACCTAATATTTGGTGCAACTAATGAACTTCTTTGTCAAGAGTTTACCAAGATTATGCAGGATGAGTTTCAAATATCCATGATGGAAGAACTTACATTCTTCCTTGGACTACAAATTCAGCAAACCAAAGAAGGAACTTTTATAAGTCAATCCAAATATTGTAAGGAGCTTCTTAAAAGGTTCAAAATGGACAAAGCCAACGAAATAACAACACCCATGAGTACTTCATGCTACTTAGACAAAGATGAGAAGGGTAAAGATGTTGAGATCATAAAATACCGAGGTATGATCGAATCCTTACTTTACTTAACTGCTAGTAGGCCTGACATAATGTTTGTTGTGTGTATGTGTGCTAGATTTCAAGCATGTCCTAAGGAATCTCATTTAACTGCCGTCAAAAGAATTATGAAATATTTAGTTGGCATACAAAATGTTGGTTTATGGTACCCCAAAGGTTCTGAATGCACATTAATTTGTTATTCTGATTCGGACTTTGCTGGATGTAAATTAGATAGAAAAAGTACTAGTGGTACTTGTCACTTGCTTGGTGGTTCTCTTGTTTCTTAGCATATCAAGAAACAAGTTAGTGTCGCTTTATCTACAACTGAAGCAGAATATGTTGCAGCTGGGAGTTGTTGTGCTCAAATCCTTTGGATGAGACAACAACTTCTCGATTTTGGTGTTGTCTTAGATCAAGTACCCATTAAGTGCGACAACACTAGCACGATTAACATCTCCAAAAAATCCCGTTATGCACTCTCGAACCAAGCACATAGAAATTCGTCACCACTTTATAAAGGATCATGTCTTAAAGGGAGATTGTATTCTTGAATATGTTGACACCTCTAAACAATTGGCTGATATTTTTACAAAATCCCTCGCTCAAGAACAATTTATAAATATTAGGAGGGAATTGGGAATTTTAGAAATGTCAAATTACGTTTAAAATTCACTAATCATTTTTTTCTAAATTCATTTTTGAAACAACTTTTGAAAAATTCTTTAAACAAAGAAGTTTTTTTAAAATATTTTTGAAAAATATATTTTTGGATACATATTCTTAAAATATTATTTGACAAAATATTTGATTGAACCAATTTTTTGTGAAATTATCCTTAATATTTGATCTTTAAATATATTGTTTAAATCTTTTAGGATATACTTAGAATTATTTCTCAATCTTTAATAATATATTTGATTAATCTTAATTTTTAAGATAATATCCTTGATAATCACTCTTGAAATGTTTGATTTTTTAAAGGATTATTTTATAAATCTCATAATTATCCTTCTCACTCTTACCTCAAATATATTTACATAATCAAGAGAAAGGGCCTCAATGCATGTCTCATGCTTATCTCTTTGAAAACGAAAGATCCATTTGAATTTAAAGACTTGCATCATGTGAAGTACAAATTCAAGAGTTCAATCTTTTCTAATTAGAGAAAAGAATTTCCCAATACATATCTCGTAAGATTCTCCTTGGAAACATGAATAATTTGAATTCAACTCTTGCATGATTCATAACATATGATCTTTACCTCCTAAAGTAAGCATGTGATATTCCCTTGTCCCTTTTATCCCTTGTCTCATTGAAACACTCTGCATAAGACTAAGTAATCTCTTTCACATGAACCACCTCTTACGTGCATAAGAAAGCAAAAAACAACTAAATGAATCGATTCAAGCCATGACGGAATCGATTCATGTAAGATTCTGCACCCAAAATTCATAATTCATCCCTCTTTTGAATTGATTCACGCGTGCTCACCTCTATAAAAACTTGATGTGTGTCACGTTACCTTCATATTCCTTACATTACTCTTCTAAAAATTGATTTCTTTCTTCTTTCTATATACTACTCTTCTCTTCTTCTCTAAAAACTTCTTCTAAACATCTCTCAATCCATGGCTTCCTCTTCTAACCCAAGAAAAAGAAGAGCTGACATTGCTGGGTCCTCTGTTCCACAAGCTACTGATTTATCTTGCCTATTTGATACCCAAAAGGAATTAACAAGGTATATTGAGAAGTTCTTAGAAAAATCTATTGTACCTCCACACTGGCTTGACATTCAACTCTTCCATGATAATGGACTCTTCTTCTTTGAAATTCTCCAACAACAAAATCTTGTTGAGTTTGCTACTCTTCAAGAAACTTTTGTCTATCTGGAATTAATTTGAGCCTTCTACTTCACTCTCCAAGTCATAAAGAGTCGTCACATAGCCAAGGTGAAAGGAGTCACCATCCACCTTGATGACCATATCCTCCATCTAGTTGGTTGGCTTCCATTAAGCAATACTGATTTTAATGGAAAGAGGCCTGTTCCCAAATAGAACCATAACCCTCTAGAGGCAAAAACCTTTCTAAGCCTCTCCTCTTCCTCAACAAGCATGGTTGGGCAAATGGACATAGAGCACCATCTTCTTCACTATTGCTTAGTAAAAATCCTACTCCCTAAAGGAAGTAATAACACAAGGGTAAGTGAGGCCCAAATCCTTATTCTGAGGGCAATGTTGCACCAAAAAGAAATAAATTGAATAACTCTCATAAAACAACTTATGTTTAGTGCCCAAAAACTCACTCGCCTTCCCTATGCTATATTAATTGTTAAACTTCTTAGACACTTTCAAGTTGACCTCTCAAACGAAGTGAAGGAGTTGGTTAGTTCAAAAGGATTAATTGGTGGTCAACATCTCACCAAAATGGGCTGGATCTATAGAAATGAAGAATGGCACTATTCTCCTGAGAACGCCCTTAGTGAAGATAAAGAAGAAGAAGCTCCCACTCAACCCACATTATCAAATGAAGAATTATTCAATAGGCTTAACACGACTATCAATACTCACTTTGATGCCTTGGATAATCGCTTTGATGGGATAACATCTCGCATTGATGGCTTAGAGAACAACATGAATACACGCTTTGATCAAATGGAAAACAGCATGACTACACAATATAATGAACTCGCTCAATAATTTTCTGAGTTTAGATTTTTTAATCCATAAAACTAGTTTCTGTTGTAACTTTCCATGTGTTCTCCTTAATTATGTTTTAAAAAAATTCTACTTCAAATAAAATCTCTCTTATTCTGTACATATTTTTTGATAATGTCAAAGGGGAGAGAAATTGAGAAACATAAAGCATTAAGGGGGAGAGAAATTCAATAGAAATTGAATTTTAATATTTCTTTTAAATTGAGCATGATATTACATTACTAAGGGGGAACGATTAAAATAAATAAAATGATACGATAAATGAAGAACATCAAATGCATTTGTAAAGGGGAGTCTTTTATGTGTTTTTTTACCATACACTATTATGATACTAACACCCCAAGAGATGTACATTGGTTGTCATCATCAAAAAGGAGGAGAATGTGTTTATATGTTGACACAGGCTTTGATAATGACAAATAACTCAAGACTCAAAGATCAAACATATACAATTCAATTAGGATTTAATTATGTTTGATGATATAAAATTTGATGAACAACAAAGGATTTGAGTCAAAGCGTCAACAAGAGATTAAAACAAGTGAAAAATGTTCATCCAACACTAGTGGAAAAAGTGGATATAATCACGGTTAAAATTGGCCTTTAATCATGGTTAATCAACCGTGGTTGTTGCAGCCATGGTAGTAGATGAGGTCCTTTAACCACGGTTCACAACCGTGGTTATAAATCACATCTAATCACGGTTAATAGCAACTGTGATTAAATAAGAACCTATTTAATCACAGTTGTTAATCATAACCGTGAACACAGGTTCATAAAACTTGCATTTACAGACTATGTGTAATCACGGTGATGGTAGCAACCGTGAATAAAAAGTGTCTATAATCACGGTTGTCAAGCATAACCGTGAATATAAGTAGTCATAAAACTTCATTTACAGACTATGTATAATCACGGTTATGGTAATAACCATGAATAAAGATGGTCTATAATCACGGTTGTTACCATAACCGTGATTAAATAATAAGGTTTTTTTTTAATATGGGTTCTGTTTTATTTTTTCCCAAACCTACAATCAGACAACCAGCACAGTATACAGTATATCCCAGCATATCCAGCAACAATATATAAAAAGAATGGTATGTATATAACTTTAATTTGGTAACAGTTCATAACAACCTAAAAAATGAAACTATATACAATTCAGATGAATGTAACCTAATAAAATGTAAACCCTAAATCCTACACTAGATACATATACAAGAGAATAAAGATCCTATATCTAGCTAAGTCCTTTCCTGACTTCGATGAAGTATGCGGCCCATTGTTTTCTAACATTATCTACAAGTGTCCTAGGGAAGTATGACCTGTCCTGAAAGTATTGCAAACAATACACAAAACAATTAGAACAAAAGCTATATTTATTACATGAATTTGATGAAATTGGTAGAAAACTAGTCTAAGTGATGAGACTTACATCTGTCCATCCATCTACTAAATGTTGTTGGACGATGGTCAGCATGGTGTGCATGACGTAATAGCCACACTTGAAGCTACCCTGGTGCCTGTAAGACTACAATGGAAATAAAATATAGAATAAGTGAATTCGCAACTTAAAAAATATATATTAAAGATTTGAATGAATACGATTGACTTACTTTTGGGTGCACCCATGCAAGTTTTCTTCCATTGGACTTACATCCAAGAAGTCGACTGTATCTAACCACCACTCTACGTCAAATAAAACACAAGATAAGTTAGAATCGTATAAGACCAAAAATGATGTAATCGAATTTGTACTTATTTTTTAGGGATTAACTTACCCATCTACTATACTTTTCAGGTCTTGTGGAACTGTCCCGTGCACAGAATCAAAGTACAGAGCAATATAAGCCCAGGGACAGATCACCAAAAGCGTCCAATAAGTGTTGCAGTTACCAGTGATAAGTGAGACTTCAAAATGCAAAAATTAATAGACAATAATTATAGAATAAAATCTTACCCTTTATGATATGGGGCCAGGTATACACCCTTCCTAGACTCAAACATCCAATTCTGGATGTATGCCTGGGTGTCCTCCTTGCTGTTTCCTTTCCTCTGTATGAAAGAGGGCTCTAAGAAACCATAAGTTCCATCGAAACCCAAGTCCACACAGATTTTATGTAGAAACCTAAACAAGTTAAGACATGGTTAGCGACAAATAACTTGTATAATGAAAAAATTGGACATAAAATGATATACTTACAGCTCCCACAGCTGAATGATGGAGATGTTCAGCATTGTCAACCCCATCATAATCTCACACAAATCACTCCATGTAATGTAAACTGGAAGTGAACTTAGACGGCCGAACACCAGTGGCCGCCATGGGACCTGAAGAGCGTCCTCTCCTAGCTCAGCCCCGATCTACCATAGCATCTAGATCAGATCGTCGACGGGGTTTGGCTTCTTCAATGCCGGTTCCTGTTGAACAATTGACAACCATCACAGTTTGTACCATAATTGAAAATATAACAAAATCAGTTAGTGTTTCAGGTTTTTACCTATATAGGAGCAACCGACAGGAGTCTGTTGGGCCACATAAGAAAATGGCCCATTGCCTGACTAACGGTCGTCACCTCTGGAGTTGCCATTAACACAGTAGCATCCTCTTCGAGGACGAGCACAAGAGAGACCCTGGACATACCATCAGGTAATGACTAATGGTGAACCACAGGGCCTAAGTTATAGACCATGCCAGTGGCAACTGGCTCCTCTGACCCATCAATGGACAGGTCACATTGACGGGTATCTGCAGGCTTGACCCCATCATCGTCAAGGTCAGCTGCAGCGCACGACCCCTTAGTGCTAACCCTTCATACCTACATATTTACACATCAAGCAGAAGTTATTCAACAATGAAAGAAAGGGATTACAAACAACAAATAGTTAAATAGTATAAAGAATCTAACCTGTGGGTCGGTAGCTGGTGTAGTAGTCTCCTGGTGGTGGCTGAGTGAGGCCTTCATTTCCTCCTTGAGTTAGGCCATCTCCTGTTGTAGCTTTGTAATCTCCTCCTCATACTCAGCCTTCATAACAGCCACCCTTGACTCAACCTTCTACTCCATAAACTGCTCAACGGAGGGGGCAGGTTCAGGAGCACCGTAATAGCTCCAGAGGCCTGTGAAATGTGAATGATTAGCCCATAATTGTTTAATAGATAACAAAATGAAAGGATACAATTATTTACAACTTACCTACACCTCGACCAATAGCACACACCCTTCCTGGGTGCTCTGGCTTGTCGATGGCGGTAGTCAAAATATCCTGCCTACCATGGGCTACGAAAGACCCTTGGGTTGATTGCTCAACCAAGGAATCCTAAAAACCAAACAAGTTAGTGTTCACTTGTTTCACGTAAACCAAAACAACTGACATATTTATAAAGGGAATACTTATTATCCGTGAGGCGACCTCCTGAACTTATGAGGAAGTGTATTCCCCACTCTTCCTGATCCTGGCCCGCTTCTATTTCTCATGGTGTACAGGTGGGGAAGGGTGATCCATAATACCAGTGTCAGGCTGGCTAGTCTGACACTGACTCAGCCTTTCTTGGGCCATCTGCTCCTTCAATCTATGGTAACCCCCACATGACAATCTGTGGGGGCAGTCATTCAGCTTCCTAATGTTCTGTGCTTTCAATCTGACCGCCTACAACAAGAAAGAAAATTATTTAGAGTTAGACTTTTAAATTATACATAATTTAAGCATTTAAAAACCAACGTACCTGAAACTGGCCAGAATGCCTAGATGCAATGAAAGCATCCCAAGTCTCCTAATCAATAAAGGCATATTTCTCTCTGGGGAACTGTCCTCGGTCCTCCCTGAATACATACCTACAATTCATATACTTTTAAACTAAGGATTAATGTAACACCCCAAATTTTATAAAAATGAATAATTGATGGAAATGAATAATAAATAAATAATTAAATTAATGAATTGATAATTATTGAGGATGATTCATGAAAATGTATGGATTGTTGTGGCAAGGTATGAATACAAGTATATAAGATGATGGAGAGCTTGGATTCAGCATGTGTAATAAATTTGGAATGTAAATTTACAAGTATGAATGTGTGAACAGGTGGAATAAGCTTTATAATGTGTAAAAACATAGAAGATGTTCAAATTTGACTTATAATGAGACTTTCCGAGTGAGAATGCTCAGGACGGGTTGCATAAGCCTTACATATTGTATATGAGTTGTTGGAAGGGAGTGTATTTGCTTTGATTGTAAATTTCATGGGCTGAGTTGTTAAGAATTACGTTTTGTTTGGGTCCTGATGGTCTCGCCCGAGCGAGAAAGGATCTCGCTCAGGCGAGGATCCACTGCATTGGTAAATTAGTCTCTGGACCAATTTCGCCTAGGCGGTGAAGTTCCCGCTCAAGCGAGCTAGAGAAAAATGGTTACTGGGCCTTTTTCGCCCAAGCGAGTGTGAATGGCTTGAGTGGAAGTATAAAATCTATAGCTGGAATGGTGTTTACTTAAATGGGTGGCTGTTAAGGTTGTGTTTGACCGAGTATGACGAGTGTAGGGTGCGTAAGTAAGATTCTGGATGAGAATTCACTCGAGTGGGAACCTTAGAACGTAATTTTATGAGTTGTGGTGAATTTCCGAGTGAAATTCCAAGTGTCATATGTCCTAGTCTTTCCCTTCCGAGTGAATAAGGTATAATCTGAGTGGTTAACATGTGGGTAAGTCTGAGTGGGACTTAATTTGGTAAATCCCTCTAAGTAAGTAGAGGTTAGAGCAATTTCGGACTGGAACCAGATTGTGGGGGACCCCTTCTAAAAGAAAGGGAGGTTTATGAAATCTGCGAGTGGAGTCCCGAATAGGGAATTTCTAAGTTCAAGGTAACTTATCCCGAGTGGATGCCTCTGTGTATGAAATTCCGAGTGGGAATGCCACCGAGTGGGGACATATGGTGTGTTGTCCAGAAGTACTCTGGAATAACTCTGTTTGAGAGAAAAAGAAAGGATGTCGGTTTTAGAGAAATTACCGAATGTAAGATTGATTGGGATTACTCGGAATTGGAATGCATTGCCGAGTGAAAGGTCAAACGAGAGAAGAGTCGGTTTTGAAATAATTCACCAAGTGAGAACTAATTATAAGCTGAGTCGGCGTTGAGATGAATGGCTGAGTGGTAGCCGATCAGGTGTTGAGTCAGTTTGGGAATGAAATGCTGAGTGAGTGATGTCTTATACACTCCGAGTACATGTTAAATGTAAATTCTGAGTGAATAGGGTTTCATGTATTTTGAGTGGCTAAGTGTTAAGTGACTCCGAGTGGAATTTGATTAAAGAGTTTATTCCTGAGAAATGAATAGTTAAGGTATTCTCCGAGTGAGAAGAGGTATAAATGCCGAGTGGAAGACCAATGAGTGATGAGTCAGTACTAAGGCAAGTACCGAGTGAAGGACTGATTGAGAGGAGGACTCGGTTTCGGAATAAATCCCCGAGTGAAAACCGAGCAAGATGAGTCGGTTTTGATTATTTTACCGAGTTGGAAACCGAGCGAGATGAGTCGGTTTTGGAATGAAGTTGCCGAGTGAAAGACTGCTTATGATGACTCGGGTTTAGAATAAATAGCCGAATGAAAGACTATAAGAGTGTGAGTCGGTCCTAAATGACTTGGCTTAATGGAAAGTGGACCGGCCTAGATTGTTATGCCAAGAGTGAGAACCGAGTGTGAGATGACTCGGATCTGGGTGAATTTTGCCGAGTGAAAATCGAATGAGTGTTGGGTCGGTTTTAAGGAATCCTGCCAACAGAAACCCGAGTGCTGGGAAAGATGATTTTTGAGTGGATTCGCTCAAGCGAATTAATACCTCGCTCAGGCGAGCGAGTGTGGAAACAGGTACTGGGGTTGTTTCGTCTGTGCGAATGGAGAGGCATATGCGAGAAGGGGCTGTCTCGCTCAAGCGAATGTGGTTTTCGCTTGAGCGAGTGACACCCTGTTTGCGTGTTTCTTCCCTTTTCTCTCGGTTTTGTTTGTATTCCCCTGATGGTATTGGACCCTCTTCCCTTATTTTATTAGATAACGAGGGAATATAAAAGGGTATTAATGTAATATAACATGACGTGATGGAATATTGGGCTGCCATTTTAATTAAAACGGTGAGATTTTAATGGGAGGAGGATAATAAATCAAAAACTCTCACTTTCTCTCCACTTCACGTCACTTCTTCCTCTCCTTTCTACACTCTTCTTCTTCGTCTTCTTCCCTTCTCCATCTCCTCTTTTCTTCTCTCCAAAAACCAAAACCGTGTGGAGCTTTCTTACCCTCTCCCATTTTACTTTCATGGAGGCTCAAAGGAGAAGCTCATGGTTGGATCCTCTTCCACTCTTCTCCTCTATTTTGGTGCAGAACCCTCTTTCCTTGGGGGCTCGTGGCCAACTCTTGGGTGAGGTAAGTTCCTTACCACTCTTTATGAGTTTATGCCTTAGATTTTGGGTTCTTGGTTTTGGAGGAGTATATATGGCATGGGTTGTTGGGAGAGCACTTATGATGAGAAACCCTAAGGTGGGGTGTTGTATTATGGCATTAATGGTGGGTTATTATATGTGTAAGGAGTTGATACTTGGATGAGTGGAAAATGAATGAGCGTTTATGGTGTTGTTGGGTTTTAGTGAAACCCTAATTTTAATAAATTAGGGAAAATATGAAATATGAGTGGGAAATATATTTAATGATGATAATGAGTGATATTGATATGGGAGAATGGTCATTGTCAATGGTTGATGAATATTAATAATGATAAGTAAGTTTTGGTGAAACCTTAGCCCTAAGAATTTGGGAAAATGGATATATTGTGACATGGGAAGTTAAATTGAATGTGAATAGGTGATATTTAATGTGTATGTTGTTAGTTATAGTGATGAACAATGATGAATATTTTAGATAATCCTTAATGGTAGAACTAATAGGATATACCTATTGGTTGGTGAATTGATAGGCCATAGATGGATGAGTTGAAATTGTTAATTTGGTGATGTTGTTGAGTTTGGTTGGTCCATAAGATCTAGAGAACCTTGGTTCTGGGAAAGGAATTCCTGAAGCCTAACACGATTACATATGTTGATGATTAACAAGTCTAGGACTTGGGGTTAAGCTTTATGAAAAGCTAACAAATGTTTAGAGTTATGATGGTTATTGATTATGTGTATGTATATGTATGGTATGTAGATTGTATTACGGGTGATGCAATGGAGCATTTGGAGCATTGGGATGGTTTGGCTCTTCCCTCAAGGTAGGAGAGGAGTTAACATTCAAATTGCATGAGTAAATTGAATAGTGATTTTTGTATGTGATGGATACTCATGTTTGCCTTGCCGTGTATATGTATTGAATTACTTGAAATGGCAATTGATAATTATTGAGAATTATTATGATACTTTTATGATGGGTGCAAGTAATTGACTTGCATGTGTATGAGGCAAATATGATTACTATATATATATATATATATATATATATATATGTAATTTGTAATACTTTGTTGCCACATGTGTGGATTAATATTATGTTTGTTGCTATGCTTCTTGATAGCCATGTGTGGACTACTATGAGTGATGTTTGTGGCCATTGAGTGCCAATTATATGAATGACATGCATTGAGGGGCTTGTATGTAATTATATGATTATTGTGATGCCGTTATGGTTGATTGTAAGTGTTGACTTGCGTATATGATATGAAATATATATATAAAAAATGTTGAGATGGAAATGCCATATTAAAACTTGAAAATAATGACTAAAACCAATAAAGATGAAATCCACTATAGTGTATATGGTGGTGTTGGTGATTATGATGATGGAGATTGATGAGTGGCATTTAGGATGCATAGAGTGAGCTTGCATTTGATGTGCATTGCATTGCATCCATGGCATATCATAGCTGTCGGTGTTGGAATATTAGGGGATTCCCCCGGTTGGCCCAGTGGGAGGGCGGCTCAGTGCATGAGCATTTATGTTGTTCCCCTGTGACTCGGTGTGTAAGTCACGAAGCTGCCCATGCTGAGCTACGGGGAGCTGCATGTGGTTGACCCTTGTGGGGGGTGGCTCTTGAAGAGCAGGTGTCCCCGGTGGTCCTTTGGATCACAGCTGCCATGTTGTAAATCAAGGTTGGCCCGCAACACCATATGTTGAATATGTTGTATACCGCGGTCATGGTGAAAATGGCCGGGTGTTGCATGATGGGCGATGCGGTTTGGTACCAGTAAAAATATGGTGAATATGCATGCATTATGATATATGTGTACACATTTTACTACTGTAGTAGGGGCATGGTATGTGATCATGCTTGAACCCACAATTTGGTGTTTATTCCCATAGTCGGATCTGCATTTATTGTTGATTATTCCATTGTGCATATGCATTAACTATATGAGCATTTGCATATAGCATGGAGATATGCCATATTATGATGATGATTGATGATGGTTGAGATGATGAGATGGTGTTGATGAGAAGGGTAATTTAATACACCGAAAGACCACATGAAAGTAATAAATAATATGAATAAATGAAATGATGTGAATATGACGATATATATATATATATGTTGTGGCCCAATGTATGAAGGGCGTATTTGTTATAATTGAGGATGATGATGTTCGCCCATGGTGGCTCGATGAAAGGCCGAATGGTCTATCTTGATGATCTTAGCCCATTGTGGCGCTGTGATAGTACGTGTTGGCCCATTGTGGCGGTGTGATGAATGTGTATATGCTTGCTTGTTATGATTTGTTGAATAAGTATGAAATGTGCATATGTTGTTGAATTAATAAACTATAATGATTGTTGATATGTCTAGCAGAGCACACATGATGTTATATGTATATGCACATGATCACAATATATATTATTCGTCATTTTGAATGTTTAACTCACTCTCCCATGTGGTCTCCTTTTTAGCATTGTGATATAGGTTGCCATGGGATGAGTTTGGATTTAAAGATCAAGATTTGGTAAAGGTATATAGTGGTAGAGGAAGTGCCTTGGCCGGCATCATTTATGGATTCTTGTGTATTGATTAAATGGTATATGATGATATAGATGATTTATGGATGATGAATATATATATATATATATATGTAGGATATAAGAGATGATTTGATGTGTAATAGAGGGATTGAAATTGAATGATGTTCATTGATGATTCAGATAGTCGGGAGAAGATTCCCGAACGCATATAAATGTATTTATGTATATATAGGTATATATATGATTATATCTTACGCTTTGCATGCTTACGAAATAAATTATAGAATGATGGTGAATGTCTAATAGGATTATAATATGCCTTTGCATGTTAGCCTAGCCTTTTCTCATATCGTCATATATGGGACTAGGCGTGTGCCCGGTATACACATTCTTCCGCTGTATACTCTATTATTATTTTTTTGTATACCTTTATGGGCATTTTAGTTATTGATCCAGCTTTAGGTTATATAGTCTCACTCTTTGGTCTTCTGTGATTTGGGTCTTGATGTGATCATGGTGGTGTCTTTGAAATGTTTCCAAACGCGAAAAATTTACTCGTATTTTTATTAATTATGACGATCACATGGGATTCGAGTACAGGAAATCAGGGGTGTTTTAATCTGGTATCAGAGCATATTTTGCTCTGGATTGGAGTTATTGGTTATTACCAGAGCATGGCTGCTCTGTGATGATTTGATATCATGGATGATTGGAGCATGATTGCTCAATGGTGAGATACTTATGGTGATCTTGGGAGCGGGATGCTCATTATTGACATACGGTTGATTTGTATAGATTTAAGGGTGATAACTATCTTGAGGATGATATTATGTTTGATTGCCCTATATGGACTTAAGAATGACTAGTTGTTTAAGGATTATGAATTGATTATGAGGGCATACTTGTTCATTGAGGAATTATTGTGAATCATTAATATTGAGGTTGTATGCTATTTGAGGACTTTCATGAGATTGTAATTTACAAGACGTGGTTGTTGTCTATGGGAAGTATACCCTTTATTATTGAGGTTGTATGATGTACTTATGGAGCCTAGTTGCTCATTGATGATTATGAATGAATTATGAGGTTGAAAAGGAGTGAATGAATTTCCTCAATATATGATGGATGTATTTATTGTATAAGACCGGCCAAGTTCCTTACCCTATTACCTTCAAATGACGAATATATTATTGTTGTGTATTGATGTTGATATATATAATGCAAATTGATTTGATGATGAATCCATGATTGAATGTTAATCATGGGAATAAAATATTGAGTTATGAATGTGAAATGCGAGATATGAATCGATATGATGATGGGTTTATGCCATGTATTAATCATGGGTAGAAAATATTGAGAAATGAATTGACATGGTGGTAGACCATGAATTATGAAAATTTTGAAGAGAGTGATAAAATTGTTGATTTGGCCCCTTGTATGATTTATACTTGTGACTCTAGCTGACACATGCTTGCTAAATGAAATGTAACCCACGTGGTTGATTTGGTTGAATGAATGATATTGAAGAAATTCCCTAGTGTGGGTATTTTCAAATTTAAATGATTGGCTATGCCATTTGTGAGGAATGAATTTTTATATTCTTTGGCACAAGAACCCTATGTGTTATACGACATGAGTGATTTATTGTATCCCTAGATTGGAAATTTGAATATGTGATAAGTTATTAAATATGAATTCGAATATGTTTAATTGGGTTGTGTCTCGGTTTTGGTGTGTGAAGACCGAGTGAATAATTGAATTGATTATAACCCACTAGGTGTGATGACCTAGATTGACTTAGTATGATCTTGCATGATCAATTGTTGTAGAGAATTAATTTAATAGACCCTATGGTGGTCTAGGCTCTATGTTATTTTGTGAGCCATATCAAATGATTGTGTGGTAGGTGAGAATTCCACAATGAGTGCTAGGTAACTCCTAATGAATGATGAATAATAATGTTGAGTTTGGGATATGATGGAAATTGATTATGGTATACGATTTTACGAAGTGATCTGGGCTAAGTGATGTGCCTTAGAGATTATGGTCATTGGAACCCTTATGGATGACAATATGACTTAGAGATGACATATATGATTATGAGTTGGTGAATAGAAATTTGACCATGTCATTACCCCCCTATTTTAATTGAAGGGTGTTGTATTGATGATAGAAACCACACAGTGATACGATATGATGTGAGTTATATGTTTAGTTTATGGACTTTAATTGTGATTTATGAGGAGAATTCCTAATGTGAAGGCTTATGATACGATTATGTAGCCTACTTAATAAGAGTTTGATGAATCTTTTAAGGCCCGAATTGATTTTCAGTCAATAAATATGTAAGTGAGACAAGAACTTTAGGATATTTGAGCATGGTTTTGGATTGATGAAGCCTGAGGACAGGGTATTTACTTTATGATGATTGAAAATTTATGGTTGGTACACCGATTAATGGTGAAGTTAATTAAGATTTGATGATTGATATGGCATGATGGATGCCAAATTAGCTATATAAAGGTGGTGAGGTATCAATATGTTAGTTGTGGGCTGTGAGGATTGTCACCGAGCCTTATATGAACTAGTATTGCTTGAATATGTGTAACCAATATGAGCCATGGGAATACGAAGTATTGGTTCCGATATGGTCTTACATGCCATGAGCATTGTGGCAACATGCACTTATGCGCCGACTTTATGTGTTTGTGGTAACCACAACAGGATTGGGACGCCTTCCTGTATGTCGGATACAGCAACACATAGGCCGGGCAGGTGTAGGGATTGTAACTGCTTATGGTGAATGTATTGAGCCTATCTGGTCATACTGAGTATGAACATGTGAACTTTACTGGGTGAGATATAATTGATGATACATGACACACTTGATGCAGAAATTTTACATTAAGAATGATGAAGTGGTGATGAACATGTTCTGATGGACTTTGGGAGTCCAGTGTTATCCTAAGGTGTTGTTGAATCTTGTTGATGTGTGGCCTGAGGTATGGCCTTGTGACATGTGTACGAAGCTGAATTTCGAGGACGAAATTCTTTTTAGGTGGGGTGGATTGTAACACCCCGAATTTTATAAAAATGAATAATTGATGGAAATGAATAATAAATAAATAATTAAATTAATGAATTGATAATTATTGAGGATGATTCATGAAAATGTATGGATTGTTGTGGCAAGGTATGAATACAAGTATATAAGATGATGGAGAGCTTGGATTCAGCATGTGTAATAAATTTGGAATGTAAATTTACAAGTATGAATGTGTGAACAGGTGGAATAAGCTTTATAATGTGTAAAAACATAGAAGATGTTCAAATTTGACTTATAATGAGACTTTCCGAGTGAGAATGCTCAGGACGGGTTGCATAAGCCTTACATATTGTATATGAGTTGTTGGAAGGGAGTGTATTGGCTTTGATTGCAAATTTCATGGGCTGAGTTGTTAAGAATTACGTTTTGTTTGGGTCCTGATGGTCTCGCCCGAGCGAGAAAGGATCTCGCTTAGGCGAGGATCCACTACATTGGTAAATTAGTCTCTGGACCAATTTCGCCCAGGCGGTGAAGTTCCCGCTCAAGCGAGCTGGAGAAAAATGGTTACTGGGCCTTTTTCGCCCAAGCAAGTGTGAATGGCTTGAGTGAAAGTATAAAATCTAAAGCTGGAATGGTGTTTACTTAAATGGGTGGCTGTTAAGGTTGTGTTTGACCGAGTATGACGAGTGTAGGGTGCGTAAGTAAGATTCTGGATGAGAATTCACTCGAGTGGGAACCTTAGAACGTAATTTTATGAGTTGTGGTGAATTTCCGAGTGAAATTCCGAGTGTCATATGTCCTAGTCTTTCCCTTCCGAGTGAATAAGGTATAATCTGAGTGGTTAACATGTGGGTAAGTCTGAGTGGGACTTAATTTGGTAAATCCCTCTAAGTAAGTAGAGGTTAGAGCAATTTCTGACTGGAACCAGATTGTGGGGGACCCCTTCTAAAAGAAAGGGAGGTTTATGAAATCTGCGAGTGGAGTCCCGAATAGGGAATTTCCGAGTTCAAGGTAACTTATCCCGAGTGGATCCCTCTGTGTGTGAAATTCCGAGTGGGAATGCCACCGAGTGGGGACATATGGTGTGTTGTCCAGAAGTACTCTGGAATAACTCCGTTTGAGAGAAAAAGAAAGGATGTCGGTTTTAGAGAAATTACCGAATGTACGATTGATTGAGATTACTCGGAATTGGAATGCATTGCCGAGTGAAAGGTCAAACGAGAGAAGAGTCGGTTTTGAAATAATTCACCGAGTGAGAACTAATTATAAGCTGAGTCGGCGTTGAGATGAATGGCTGAGTGGTAGCCGATCAGGTGTTGAGTCAGTTTGGGAATGAAATGCTGAGTGAGTGATGTCTTACACACTCCGAGTGTATGTTAAATGTAAATTCTGAGTGAATAAGGTTTCATGTATTTTGAGTGGCTAAGTGTTAAGTGACTCCGAGTGGAATTTGATTAAAGAGTTTATTCCTGAGAAATGAATAGTTAAGGTATTCTCCGAGTGAGAAGAGGTATAAATGCTGAGTGGAAGACCAATGAGTGATGAGTCAGTACTAAGGCAAGTACCGAGTGAAGGACTGATTGAGAGGAGGACTCGGTTTCGGAATAAATCCCCGAGTGAAAACCGAGCAAGATGAGTCGGTTTTGATTATTTTACCGAGTGGGAAACCGAGCGAGATGAGTCGGTTTTGGAATGAAGTTGCCGAGTGAAAGACTGCTTATGATGACTCGGGTTTAGAATAAATAGCCGAATGAAAGACTATAAGAGTGTGAGTCAGCCCTGAATGACTTGGCTTAATGGAAAGTGGACCGGCCTAGATTGTTATGCCAAGAGTGAGAACCGAGTATGAGATGACTCGGATCCGGGTGAATTTTGCCGAGTGAAAATCGAATGAGTGTTGGGTCGGTTTTAAGGAATCCTGCCAACAGAAACCCGAGTGCTAGGAAAGATGATTTTTGAGTGGATTCGCTCAAGCGAATTAATACCTCGCTCAGGCGAGCGAGTGTGGAAACAGGTACTGGGGTTGTTTCGTCTGTGCGAATGGAGAGGCATATGCGAGAAGGGGCTATCTCGCTCAAGTGAATGTGGTTTTCGCTTGAGCGAGTGACACCCTGTTTGCGTGTTTCTTCCCTTTTCTCTCGGTTTTGTTTGTATTCCCCTTCTTTCTCAGTTCTGATGGTATTGGACCCTCTTCCCTTATTTTATTAGATAACGAGGGAATATAAAAGGGTATTAATGTAATATAACATGACGTGATGGAATATTGGGCTGCCATTTTAATTAAAACGGTGAGATTTTAATGGGAGGAGGATAATAAATCAAAAACTCTCACTTTCTCTCCACTTCACGTCACTTCTTCCTCTCCTTTCTACACTCTTCTTCTTCGTCTTCTTCCCTTCTCCATCTCCTCTTTTCTTCTCTCCAAAAACCAAAACCGTGTGGAGCTTTCTTACCCTCTCCCATTTTACTTTCATGGAGGCTCAAAGGAGAAGCTCATGGTTGGATCCTCTTCCACTCTTCTCCTCTATTTTGGTGCAGAACCCTCTTTCCTTAGGGGATCGTGGCCAACTCTTGGGTGAGGTAAGTTCCTCACCACTCTTTATGAGTTTATGCCTTAGATTTTGGGTTCTTGGTTTTGGAGGAGTATATATGGCATGGGTTGTTGGGAGAGCACTTATGATGAGAAACCCTAAGGTGGGGTGTTGTATTATGGCATTAATGGTGGGTTATTATATGTGTAAGGAGTTGATACTTGGATGAGTGGAAAATGAATGAGCGTTTATGGTGTTGTTGGGTTTTAGTGAAACCCTAATTTTAATAAATTAGGGAAAATATGAAATATGAGTGGGAAATATATTTAATGATGATAATGAGTGATATTGATATGGGAGAATGGTCATTGTCAATGGTTGATGAATATTAATAATGATAAGTAAGTTTTGGTGAAACCTTAGCCCTAAGAATTTGGGAAAATGGATATATTGTGACATGGGAAGTTAAATTGAATGTGAATAGGTGATATTTAATGTGTATGTTGTTAGTTATAGTGATGAACAATGATGAATATTTTAGATAATCCTTAATGGTGGAACTAATAGGATATACCTATTGGTTGGTGAATTGATAGGCCATAGATGGATGAGTTGAAATTGTTAATTTGGTGATGTTGTTGAGTTTGGTTGGTCCATAAGATCTAGAGAACCTTGGTTCTGGGAAAGGAATTCCCGAAGCCTAACACGATTACATATGTTGATGATTAACAAGTCTAGGACTTGGGGTTAAGCTTTATGAAAAGCTAACAAATGTTTAGAGTTATGATGGTTATTGATTATGTGTATGTATATGTATGGTATGTAGATTGTATTACGGGTGATGCAATGGAGCATTTGGAGCATTGAGATGGTTTGGCTCTTCCCTCAAGGTAGGAGAGGAGTTAACATTCAAATTGCATGAGTAAATTGAATAGTGATTGTTGTATGTGATGGATACTCATGTTTGCCTTGCCGTGTATATGTATTGAATTAATTGAAATGGCAACTGATAATTATTGAGAATTATTATGATACTTTTATGATGGGTGCAAGTAATTGACTTGCATGTGTATGAGGCAAATATGATTGCTATATATATATATATATGTAATTTGTAATACTTTGTTGCATCATGTGTGGATTAATATTATGTTTGTTGCTATGCTTCTTGATAGCCATGTGTGGACTACTATGAGTGATGTTTGTGGCCATTGAGTGCCAATTATATGAATGACATGCATTGAGGGGCTTGTATGTAATTATGTGATTATTGTGATGCCGTTATGGTTGATTGTAAGTGTTGACTTACGTATATGATGTGAAATATATATATAAAAAATGTTGAGATGGAAATGCCACATTAAAACTTGAAAATAATGACTAAAACCAATAAAGATGAAATCCACTATAGTGTATATGGTGGTGTTGGTGATTATGATGATGGAGATTGATGAGTGGCATTTAGGATGCACAGAGTGAGCTTGCATTTGATTTGCATTGCATTGCATCCATGGCATATCATAGCTGCCGGTGTTGGAATATTAGGGGATTCCCCCGGTTGGCCCAGTGGGAGGGCGGCTCAGTGCACGAGCATTTATGTTGTTCCCCTATGACTCGGTGTGTAAGTCACGAAGCTGCCCATGCTGAGCTACGGGGAGCTGCATGTGGTTGACCCTTGTGGGGGTGGCTCTTGAAGAGCAGGTGTCCCCGGTGGTCCTTTGGATCACAGCTGCCATGTTGTAAATCATGGTTGGCCCGCAACACCATATGTTGAATATGTTGTATACCGCGGTCATGGTGAAAATGGCCAGGTGTTGCATGATGGGCGATGCGGTTTGGTACCAGTAAAAATATGGTGAATATGCATGCATTATGATATATGTGTACACATTTTACTACTGCAGTAGGGGCATGGTATGTGATCATGCTTGAACCCACAATTTGGTGTTTATTCCCACAGTCGGATCCGCATTTGTTGTTGATTATTCCATTGTGCATATGCATTAACTATACGAGCATTTGCATATAGCATGGAGATATGCCATATTATGATGATGATTGATGATGGTTGAGATGATGAGATGGTGTTGATGAGAAGGGTAATTTAATATACCGAAATACCACATGAAAGTAATGAATAATATGAATAAATGAAATGATGTGAATATGACGATATATATATATGTTGTGGCCCAATGTATGAAGGGCGTATTTGTTATAATTGAGGATGATGATGTTCGCCCATGGTGGCTCGATGAAAGGCTGAATGGTCTATGTTGATGATCTTAGCCCATTGTGGCGCTATGATAGTATGTGTTGGCCCATTGTGGCGGTGTGATGAATGTGTATATGCTTGCTTGTTATGATTTGTTGAATAAGTATGAAATGTGCATATGTTATTGAATTAATAAACTATGATGATTGTTGATATGTCTAGCAGAGCACACAGGATGTTATATGTATATGCACATGATCACAATATATATTATTCGTCATTTTGAATGTTTAACTCACTCTCCCATGTGGTCTCCTTTTTAGCATTGTGATGCAAGTTGCCATGGGATGAGTTTGGATTTAAAGATCAAGATTTGGTAAAGGTATATAGTGGTAGAGGAAGTGCCTTGGCCGGCATCATTTATGGATTCTTGTGTATTGATTAAATGGTATATGATGATATAGATGATTTATGGATGATGAATATATATATATATATGTAGGATATAAGAGATGATTTGATGTGTAATAGAGGGATTGAAATTGAATGATGTTCATTGATGATTGAGATAGTCGGGAGAAGATTCCCGAACGCATATAAATGTATTTATGTATATATAGGTATATATATGATTATATCTTAGGCTTTGCATACTTACGAAATAAATTATAGAATGATGGTGAATGTCTAATAGGATTATTGTTGTTCAAGTGGCCTCAATACTCAAGAGGGGGGGTGAATTGAGTTATAAATCTTTTGCTTGGAATGCCTTTGAAATTGATTTCTATAACCAAGTTTATGAGATTATGCAAGTGAAAGCAAGTGACAATGATATGCAATGCACTATAAGAGGTAAGTGTTGTTGAGGCAATTTAGCAAACACTTGGTGTGCAATATCTAAAGTATAGCAAATTAAGCAAGTTCAAGTATGTTCTTCTCAACCAAACAATACCAATCAACAAATATGCAATGTATGGAAGTAAAAGAGTAAGGAAGAGAAGCTTGCAAACCGATGTAACGAGTTCCACCCAATCCGGTGTACGTCTCGCCTCTAAGCAACCCACTTAGAGGATTTTCCACTATTGTAGACTAGAGATACAACTTTGAGCAATTGCGGCTTCCTAGTGTCCCACACTCAAGAACCCAATCCTCACAAGTATAAGGGCAACCCACCCAATCTCTCAATCTCACAATATCCCAAAGGTTGAGTCCACAACCTTTGTAACCACTCAATCCTAGAGTGAACAACCACTCAACCTAGAGTGAATAACTTTGTGTGTTTGGAGTTTGTTTACAATCAATACACTCTCTCAATAGAGCAAATATACAAATGAAAGCTCTAACCAATTCTAACTCTCAAGATGAGAGGATATACAATTGAAAGTACAAAATGCAAGAGATAGGCTTACAAAGCACAAAATAGAGCTATGAATTGTTGCTACTTGGTTGTATATTTGTGCTTGTCTTCCTCTTCAATTTATAGACCTGAGATTGCTGTTGAAGAGTGCCCTAGTCCCTCATAGCCGTTGCAGTTAGTGGAAATTTGAAGAATGGTGGAGACATGACCTGGTTTCCCACTTAAATCTGTTTTTCCACTAGCGTAATCGATTACACCCTCGCGTTGTAATCGATTAGATTTAAGTCAGAGAGTCACTAATCGATTATTTCATTTCCTGTAATCGATTAGCATCTTGTACCTGATGCATTTGATTTGTTTTCGCAGCATCCCAATCGATTAGCATGTCTTGCAATCGATTACCTTAAATTCCAGTGGCTTCCTAATCGATTGTATGGCTTCCATAATCGATTAGCCATCGTACCTGATGCACTTAGTTCCATTTTTGATTGTTGTAATCGATTAGTCTCTGGTGTATAATCGATTACCTTAAGTTCCAGTAGCTTCCTAATCGATTGTATAGCTCTCCTAATCGATTAGCTTCAACTCTGATGCAATTTCTTCCAAGACAGAAAGCTCCTAATCGATTAGCATCTATGGCATAATCGATTAGCTTCGCTGTTTCTTCAATTCTGATTTCATGTCTTTGTTTTTGCATTGTTTCTTCAAGAGAACTTGTCATTATCAAAATCCTTGCACATCTTTTGGACCTGTTAACATATTCAAACACATTCTCCCCCTTTTTGATGATGACAACTATGTTCATCTCTTGAGGGTTGTTAGTTTAAATAATATTGGCTTATCTTTTGCAAAAACAACTCTGCTACATTATCTCTTTTTCAAATAGCAGATGACAATTTTCAAAAACCAATTCAGCAGCCAATGTCTTATCTCATTTTATCCATTGTTTATTATCTCTTATCTATAATTCTCCCCCTATCAAAAAGAGTTTAACAAACAGATAAGATTTTTCAAATTGTTAACAAAGCATCTATTATCCATATTATCAGAGCATATTATCAGAGCATATTCAGAATTATTCATATTTTGTATCAGAGCATTATCCAACATATGAATATTTATTTTTCTCCCCCTTTGTAATCATCAAAAACAAATAGAGCAGTGAAGAGAAATTATATAAACTCAAATAAGATACTTTTATTGAATTAAATAACAAAGGGAAATACAAGAAGTAAAATTATTCATAATTCAGAAAATAAAACAAGTAACCAACAGAACATTACAAAAAAAATTTAATTATCCCGGTTGAAGAAGCGGATTTCTGCAATTTGGTGAGCCAGCTCCTCATAACGCTGCTGCATCATCTCAAAATGTTGTTGCTCGGTCATGGAAAACTCTTGGAGGGAGTTTTCAAGTCGATCGAAGCGGCGATCAAGATGGGCGTAGAGAGATGCAAAAGGGTCAGCCTGTGGTGCAGATGAAGAGGCTGCAGCTTGTGGTTGAGGTGGAGAAGGAGGAGGAGCAGGTGCTTCTTCAGCAGGAGCTTGGAAGGGAATGTTGGCATAAACGCCCTCCATGCGTGAGTACCATGCTCCATTGGAGAAAACAAGACCCATTTTGGTGAGGTGATGGGTGCCAATGCAAGCTCTAGGAGGCACTTTCTCAGAGAGTTCCCCTGCTAAATCTACTCCGCAGAATTTGAAAATTTTGGTGAGGAGGATACCATAAGGGAGCTTTTGTTGGTCCTTGGCATGGCGCATGTGGAACTCGATCAACTGAACCCAGTTGATCTCTTTGTGGTTCAGCATGGCCCACATTAAGAGGACATCATCCTCTTCAACCAGAGCATAGTTCCCTCCACGGGGAACAATCATCTTGACCAAGAAGAAGTGGAGCAGGCGGTTGTTCATGGTCAAGTGGCCAACTAATTTATGGTTGCTCCTTGGACGGTCAGCTTTCCATAAAGATTGGCGAGCAGTAAGAGCATTGAAGCCCCATTCATCCTCGGGTTCGCCTCCATCAAAGTCAGCATTGTTGAGGGGCAGTTTGGAAATCTCTGCAAACTGGGCATTAGAGAGTTTGATGGTGGTGTTTTTCACCTTGGATTCAACCATCCCATTGACAAGGCGGAGGTTGCAGTAGAATACTCTCATGAGCTTAGGATAGTATTCTTCTTCTTTGAGGGATAGGAAGGGGAAGAGGTTGTAGTGGTTGAGGCTTTGGGTGAAGGTAAGGCTTGGGTTGTCAAAGGTGTCAGCAATGGTGTAATGAGGAGTCATAATCTCCTTTTCAGAAAAATTCTTCATAAAATTCTGAAGGTTTCTAGGAGAAGAGAAAAACCTTGAGAAGTCAAGGGGATTATGAGCTTGAGCAGCAGAGGACCTAGCCCTTTTGACATTCCTTGATGTAGACATGGTGAAAAATGCTAAAAGAGGGGATGAAGAAAGATGAGTGCTAGAGAGTTTTAGAGAGGTTTGGGAGAAAAGAGGTAGTGTGAGATGAGAAGGTGAATGAGGGGGTATTTATAGTTGAAAGTTAGGTTTAGGAAGGAGGAAAGAGAGCTTTGGAAGGAGTGAAGTGAGTTAAGAGAGGGAGTTGTTCGAGTGAGCCTAGGAAATTGGAGTTTTGACTCATCAGAGCGCCTGCTAATCGATTACGTGTCAGGTGGTAATCGATTAGATCACTGTTTCTGGGGAATTTCAAACGTTTCATACAGAGGGTAATCGATTATAGGGTTAGAGTAATCGATTAGTTTAGAAACAGAATCGTCCTAATCGATTGGCGCAAAGTAGTAATCGATTATGAAGAAGAGGAAACGTTTTGAACTTGAAACAAAAGCTTCGTAATCGATTATGGATCATGTATAATCGATTATCTTAAAAAAACAGAATGATTGTAATCGATTATGGGTGAGTTCTAATCGATTATCTTAGAAACAGAAGCTTAGTAATCGATTGGGATTAACAACGTAATCGATTATGGAGTCAAAGACTTCAAATATATCAAACAGCAAGGTTCCAAACATGAAATGTGATATATACCATGCATTATGCCATTCAACAAAATATTCAAACACAATTGGACATGTCAAGAATGCCTAATTCTCTTCTTATGTGAATGAATTGCTCTCTAGCCAAGGGTTTTGTGAAAATATCCGCTAGTTGCCTAGAGGTTTCTACATGTTCAAGTACACAATCCCCTTTTAACACATGATCTCTAATAAAGTGATGCCTAATCTCAATGTGTTTGGTTCTAGAGTGCATTACTGGATTCTTGGAGATGTTAATGGCACTTGTATTATCACATTTAATGGGGACTTTATTCAAGGAAATACCAAAATCAAGAAGTTGTTGTCTCATCCAAGGAATTTGAGCACAACAACTACCAGCTGCTACATATTCTGCCTCAGCTGTTGACAATGCAACACTTGCTTGTTTCTTGCTATGCCAAGAAACAAGGGAACTACCAAGCAAATGGCATGTACCACTAGTGCTTTTTCTATCAAGCTTACACCCCGCAAAGTCGGAATCAGAATATCCTAAAAGATTACATTCAACGCCTTTGGGATACCATAAACCAACATTTTGAGTACCCACAAGATATTTCAAAATCCTTTTTACGGCAGTCAAATGTGATTCTTTAGGACATGCTTGATATCTAGCACACATGCATACCGCAAACATAATATCAGGTCTACTCGCAGTTAAATATAGTAAGGATCCAATCATACCTCGATATTTGGTGATTTCAATGTCTTTACCCTTTTCATCTTTGTCTAGATAGCAGGATGTGCTCATGGGTGTAGCTATCTCGTTTGCCTTGTCCATTCCAAACCTTTTAAGTAGTTCCTTACAGTATTTGGTTTGGCTAATGAACGTTCCATCAATGGCTTGTTTTATTTGTAGTCCAAGGAAGAAGGTGAGTTCTCCCATCAAGGACATTTCAAACTCATTCTGCATAATCTTGGCAAATTCTTGACAAAGATTTTCATTAGTAGCACCAAATATTATGTCATCTACATAAATCTGTACCAAGAGGATGTCATTTTGTTTGCGTTTTATAAACAATGTAGTATCAACTTTCCTCTTTCAAAGTTGTGTTCTAAAAGAAATTTGCTTAATCTCTCATACCAAGCTCTTGGAGCTTGCTTTAAACCATATAAGGCTTTTCTCAATTTGAAAACATGGTTTGGAAATTTATGATTTTCAAAACCGGGAGGTTGATCTACATAAACTTCTTCTTGAATGTAGCCGTTTAAGAACGCACTTTTGACATCCATTTGATACAATTTGAAATCCATACAACATGCGAAAGCTAGCAATAATCTAATGGCTTCTAACCTAGCTACGGGGGCATATGTTTCTTCATAGTCTATTCCTTCTTCTTGGTTGTATCCCTTTGCAACTAGTCTAGCTTTGTTCCTAGTTATTATACCGTTTTCATCTAACTTATTTCTAAAAACCCATTTGGTGCCTATTATTAGATGATCATTGGGTCTTGGCATAAGTTCCCAAACTTCATTTCTTTCAAATTGGTTTAACTCTTCTTGCATGGCCAACATCCAATGTTCATCAATAATGGCTTCATCAATATTTTTGGGTTCTATTTGGGATACAAAGGCCAAGTGATTGCATGCATTTTTAATGGCGTTTCGAGTACTTACCCCTTTGGTTATTTCTCCAATGATTTTGTCCAAGGGATGATCCTTCAATGTTACCCAATCTTGTTGTCTCTCAATTTGTGTTGCACCTCCATCATTGTTGACTTCTTCTTCTTTGTCTTGTAAGTTCATTTCTTGAAAGGTACCTACAAGATCATCAACATCTTCCTTTCTCGGAGGGTTATGGCTATTTTCATCAAATTTGACATGAATAGATTCCTCAATAGTATTTGTTTGTTTGTTGAAGATTCTATAAGATTTACTTGACTGAGAATATCCTAGGAATATTGCCTCATCAGATTTTGCATCAAACTTTCCTAGATTATCCTTTCCATTGTTGAGCACAAAACATTTACATCCAAAGATATGAAAGTATGCAATGTTGGGTTTTCTACCCTTGTAAAGCTCATAGGGAGTTTTCTTTAAAATAGGCCTTATCAAACATCGATTCATAACATAACACGCGGTGTTTACCGCATCGGCCCAAAAATGTTTTGCAATATTGTTTTCATTTAGCATGGTTCTAGCAAGCTCCACTAAAGATCTATTCTTTCTTTCAACTACTCCATTTTGTTGTGGAGTTCTAGGAGCTGAGAAGTTGTGATTAATACCATGTTTTTCGCAAAACTTTTCAAAAGATTGATTTTCAAATTCTCCCCCATGATCGGTTCTAATGGATGCAATTTTTGAGTTTTGCTCATTTTGGATAATCTTTGCAAGTTTCTTGAATGCATGATATGCTTCATTTTTATGAGCAAGAAACAATGTCCATGTATATCTTGAATAGTCATCTACTATAACTAGACCATAGTAATTACCTCCAAAGCTTTTGATTTTGGATGGTCCAAATAAGTCCATGTGCAAAAGTTGTAAAGGCCTTTGAGTAGAAACAATGTTTTTGGATTGAAAAGATGCCTTTACTTGTTTTCCCTTTTGACATGCATCACAAAATCTATTTTCAAATTTAAGCTTTGGTAGACCAATTACTAAATCTTTAGAAACAAGTTTGTTCAAGTGGTCTACATGTATATGAGCTATTCTTCTATGCCATAGCCATGTTTCATCCTCTTTTGAAATGAAGCATTGTTCATCATTTGTAGACAAACTATCCATATCAATCATGTAAATATTATCAATTCTTTGGCCTACAAACTTAATTTCCTTATTGGTCTTATGCTCAATTATGCAACAATTTGATTCAAATAAAACTCTATATCCTTTGTCACATAATTGACTTATGCTTAGTAAATTATGTTTGAGGCCTTCAACATACAATACATCACTTATGGATGTGGAAGAGTTCTTACCAATATTTCCAATGCCTAGGATTCTTCCCTTAGTGTTGTCTCCATAGGTGACGCTTCCTTTTCGTTAGGGAGTGATGTAAATTTGGTTATATCTCCCGTCATATGCTTCGAACACCCGCTATCCAAGTACCAATGGGTGTTGCTTGCCTTGAAGCATACCTACAAAACAAAATCATTTTAGAGAACTAGGTACCCATTTTATGTTGGGTCCTTTAAGGTTAGCTTGTGGGAACGTTCCTTTGGGAACCCACACCTTTCTTAAGACCTTTGGTCCTAGTTTCCTAACACTACACTTATATGCACTATGTCCTTTGGTACCACAATGATTGCATTTCATAAAAGGTGAGGAGGATTTGCTTGGTGGTGCAAAGAAGTTTTTGTAGTGCTTCTCCATTTTATGATTACTATGTTCTTGGTCATATCCTAGACCGGTTTTACTAAACATGCATTTTTGTTGCCCAAGTAGGATATTTAAGTTATCTCTTCCATTAGTGAATTTCTCTAGTGTCCTACTTAGGTCTTCAACCTTGGTTTCTAACACAATGCACTTCTTTGCAAAGACACAAGGTTTATCCCTAGAGCATGTTTGAACTTTCTCTAGTTCTTCTTTTAAGCTCTCATTTTCTTTACATACTTCCATGAGATGCAATTCAAGAGTATCACTAGAGATTTTTGTAAATTTATCATATAATTCCTCAAATGCATCTAACAGCTCATTTTTATCTAGGTCAAGAAGATTTACCTCATTTTCCTCTTCTTGATGATTTGCCATTAAGCAAAGATTGGCTTGCTCATCTTCCGAGTCGTCGGAGCTGCTCACATCGTTCTCATCCCAAGCAATATAGGCTCTTCTTCTTCTTTGTTTGTCCTTGCCTTTCTTTTTGAGGTTTGGACAATCGGCTTTGAAGTGCCCTTCCTTGCCACATTCAAAACAACTTGGTGAAGAGGAAGTTTCATTAGAGGTAGATTTCTTACCTTGGGGCTTAAAGTTCTTTTGGAACTTTTTGTTCTTCATGAATCTTCCAAATCTTTTTATGAACAGCCCAAACTCTTCTTCTTCATCTAAGTCACTGCATGATTCTTCCTCATGCATGGAGGTGGCTTTGAGGGCTAGCCCTTTCTTCTTGGTGGATTTCTCCTCTTCCTCGGCTAGCTTCAATGCTTTAAGTTCTTGCTCTTGTTCTTGTAATTTTCCAAAGAGTGTTGCAAGAGACATTTCATTGATGCTAGGAGATTGTTTTATTGCTGTGACAAGAGGTTGCCATTCCCTGCTGAGACTTTTCAAAATTTTGTGTACAAGCTCTTTGTTAGTGTACACTTTGCCAAGAGTAATAAGATGGTTAATAATAAGTGTAAACCTTTTCAGCATATCTACAATAGATTCTCCTGAATTTATCCTAAAGCATTCATATTGGCTAGTAAGAGTACTAATCTTTGAGTCCTTTACATCATTAGTACCTTCATGGGTTACTTGAAGAGTATCCCACATTTCTTTAGCGGTTTGGCATGTCATTATTCTAAAAAATTCGTCTTGTCCTAAAGCCATGGTAATGAGATTTTTGGCCTTGTAGCCATATTGGACTTTCTTTTCTTCCTCGCTAGTCCATTCATCTATGGGTTTTTCAACATTTTTGCTATCTATGGTATGCATTGGTATATAGGGACCATTTTCAATGGCATTCCATATTCTCAAGTCAATTGATTGAATGAAGATTTTCATTCTCTCTTTCCAAAAGGCATACCCTTCCCCATTGAAAGCGGGAGGTCTATTTATCGCACCATCCTCGGGAAAAACATTTTGAGAACTTGAGGCCATTTTAATCTCTTGAAGCTGTTAAGCTTGATCTACCAAGAGTCAAGCTCTGATACCACTTGTTGTTCAAGTGGCCTCAATACTCAAGAGGGGGGGTGAATTGAGTTATAAATCTTTTGCTTGGAATGCCTTTGAAATTGATTTCTATAACCAAGTTTATGAGATTATGCAAGTGAAAGCAAGTGACAATGATATGCAATGCACTATAAGAGGTAAGTGTTGTTGAGGCAATTTAGCAAACACTTGGTGTGCAATATCTAAAGTATAGCAAATTAAGCAAGTTCAAGTATGTTCTTCTCAACCAAACAATACCAATCAACAAATATGCAATGTATGGAAGTAAAAGAGTAAGGAAGAGAAGCTTGCAAACCGATGTAACGAGTTCCACCCAATCCGGTGTACGTCTCGCCTCTAAGCAACCCACTTAGAGGATTTTCCACTATTGTAGACTAGAGATACAACTTTGAGCAATTGCGGCTTCCTAGTGTCCCACACTCAAGAACCCAATCCTCACAAGTATAAGGGCAACCCACCCAATCTCTCAATCTCACAATATCCCAAAGGTTGAGTCCACAACCTTTGTAACCACTCAATCCTAGAGTGAACAACCACTCAACCTAGAGTGAATAACTTTGTGTGTTTGGAGTTTGTTTACAATCAATACACTCTCTCAATAGAGCAAATATACAAATGAAAGCTCTAACCAATTCTAACTCTCAAGATGAGAGGATATACAATTGAAAGTACAAAATGCAAGAGATAGGCTTACAAAGCACAAAATAGAGCTATGAATTGTTGCTACTTGGTTGTATATTTGTGCTTGTCTTCCTCTTCAATTTATAGACCTGAGATTGCTGTTGAAGAGTGCCCTAGTCCCTCATAGCCGTTGCAGTTAGTGGAAATTTGAAGAATGGTGGAGACATGACCTGGTTTCCCACTTAAATCTGTTTTTCCACTAGCGTAATCGATTACACCCTCGCGTTGTAATCGATTAGATTTAAGTCAGAGAGTCACTAATCGATTATTTCATTTCCTGTAATCGATTAGCATCTTGTACCTGATGCATTTGATTTGTTTTCGCAGCATCCCAATCGATTAGCATGTCTTGCAATCGATTACCTTAAATTCCAGTGGCTTCCTAATCGATTGTATGGCTTCCATAATCGATTAGCCATCGTACCTGATGCACTTAGTTCCATTTTTGATTGTTGTAATCGATTAGTCTCTGGTGTATAATCGATTACCTTAAGTTCCAGTAGCTTCCTAATCGATTGTATAGCTCTCCTAATCGATTAGCTTCAACTCTGATGCAATTTCTTCCAAGACAGAAAGCTCCTAATCGATTAGCATCTATGGCATAATCGATTAGCTTCGCTGTTTCTTCAATTCTGATTTCATGTCTTTGTTTTTGCATTGTTTCTTCAAGAGAACTTGTCATTATCAAAATCCTTGCACATCTTTTGGACCTGTTAACATATTCAAACACAATTATAATATGCCTTTACATGTTAGCCTAGCCTTTTCTCATATCGTCATATATGGGACTAGGCGTGTGCCCGGTATACACATTCTTCCGCTGTATACTCTATTATTATTTTTTTTTATACCTTTATGGGCATTTTAGTTATCGATCCAACTTTAGGTTATATAGTCTCACTCTTTGGTCTTCTGTGATTTGGGTCTTGATGTGATCATGGTGGTGTCTTTGAAATGTTTCCAAACGCGAAAAATTTACTCGTATTTTTATTAATTATGACGATCACATCGGGATTCGAGTACAGGAAATCAGGGGTGTTTTAATTAATACAATTTGGCAAAGTGTTGATTAAGAATTTAAACTTTAGATATAACTCCTGGTAAGTGTGGATTTGAACGACCTCCATCGCTCAGCAATAATACCGAGGATCTTTCTCCTTAATGTGTCATGTGCTGGTATCTCAAAAGAATCCTACATGAAAGGAGTTAGTCCATAAAAGAGTCGTTATTATGAATTACATGAAATAATACACTAAAATAAAACTTAAATGATATCTAAGTTACTAGAATATCACTCCAAATCTGGTTCTTCACCATCTCCTCGACATTATCCCAGTCAGGGATAATAATGGACACCTTCGACCAAGCCACAAATCCTAAATAACTGCTAAACTTCGTGGCATGTGGTCCTCTAAATCTACCAATATTGACATCGATGTCAACATGTAACCTCTCTCCCCGGTGACGCCTAAGTGCAACGTCTGGCATCTAGGTAACACCTCTACTCTTTTGAGTAGAGGAATCAGTAGCCTGTGAGTCGGACCTAGAATGTGGATCCTGGTCAGCCATGAGTATCTGTCCAAACAAGGAAACACAATTGTCAAATATTTAATATAACATTTAATATAATGAATAATTAATATAACATTTAATACAATAATTAATATAACATGTTTAGTACCCTATGAAGTTGAAATATTTTCCCACAAGCCTTCATGGTGTTCCATGATATATATCAGAATACGTGTTGTAGTGGATGGAATTTCTATAATATCAAGATTAGAGTCTCCAATGCTGTGTCTACCTTGGATAACAATTGACCAGCGTTTGTCAGTTGGGTCAGCAACATAAAAAACTTGTTTCACTTGCGTTGCCATGATGAATGGTTCCTCCTTATGCCCTATCTTGTTGAGGTCCACCAATGTAACTCCAAAATCATCAGTTTTGACATCGTTCTTACTGTCAACCCATTTGCATTTAAACACAGGAATGGTAAACGGACCGTAATCGACCTCCCATATATCTTCGATCACACCAAAGTAGCATGACTCGGCCATGACAGGGTTGTTGTCCTTTGTGTTATTCAAGTGGCCTCAATACTCAAGAGGGGGGGTGATTGAGTTTTTAAAACTTTTTGTTGGAATACCTTTGAACTTGATTCTTATATACAAATTTACAAGATTATGCAAGTGAAATCAAGTTTAGTGAAATATGCAATGCAAAACAAAGGTAAATATAGCTGAGACAATTAAACAAACACTTGGTGTGTAGTCTTCAAGATTTACCAATTTAAACAAGTTTAAGTATGCAAGCCACAATCAATCAACACAAGTCAATTAAGTGCAGTATATGAAAGTAAAAGAGTAAGGGAGAAGAGCTTGCAAACCGATTTAACAAGTTCCCCCAATCCGGTGTACGTCTCACCTCTAAGCAACCCACTTAGAGGATTTTCCACTATTGTAGACTGGAGATACAACTTTGAGCAATTGCGGCTTTCTAGTGTCCCACACTCAAGAACCCAATCCTCACAAGTATAAGGGCAACCCACCCAATCTCTCAATCTCACAATATCCCAAAGGTTGAACCCCAACCTTTGTAACCACTCAACCTAGAGTGAACTTTGGTGTTTTGATGTAGTGTTTACAAGCAAGTAACTCTCTCAATAGAGTAGATGTGCAAGTGAAAGTTCTCTCAAATCTATAACTCTCAAGAAGAGAGAATATGCAAATGAAATCTCAGAAATTACAAGAATAAGGGCTTACTAAGCACAAGAGTAAGTAAAGATTGATAGTTTCTTGTTGTGTGTTTTGTGCTTGAGTTCCTCTTGCATTTATAGAGTCATTTTAGAGCTTGGTGAGTGCCTTGGTCTTCCTAGCCGTTGCATGTAGTGGGTGTCTGAAGGAATGATGGAGAAATATGTTAGTTTCCCACTAATATGTGTTTTCCCACTATCGTAATCGATTATGCCTTAAGTTGTAATCGATTATACTTTGAATTTTTCATCTCTGTTTGCTATGTAATCGATCAGTCCCCATTGCCTAATCGATTAGATTCAAGTCAGAAGCTTGGTAATCGATTGAACTTTGCCTTGTAATCGATTAGCAATGATACCTGATGCATTTAATTTAGCTTCGCAGCTTCGTAATTGATTATATAGTCTTAGTAATAGATTAGATTAATTCCAGTAGCCTTCTAATCGATTGGCTGAATTCTCTTAATCGATTAGCTTTTATACCTGATACCTTTAATGGCATTTTTGGTTTTGGTAATCGATTAAACTATGTATGTAATCGATTATTGTAGTTCCAGTAGCTTTGTAATCGGTTGTCTGAAATATTGTAATCGATTAGCTTATTGTCCTAATGCAGTTGTTCCAAAACAGAAGCTTCCTAATCGATTAGCTGAGACTCCCTAATCGATTAGCTGCGCAGTTTTTTTGGGTCTGATTCCATATCTTTGTTTTTGCAAGGAATTCTTCAAGAGTGCTTTATCATTATCAAAATCCTTGAACCTGTAATCACATTCAAAACACATTCTCCCCCTTTTTGATGATGACAACCATGTTCATCTCTTGAGGGTTGTTAGTTTAAACAATAAGATTATCTCTAATTTTATCTCTGCAAAAACATTTGACTTCTGCATGATTTCTTATCTCTTAACCAAATTTTCAGAAAGTGTAGGTTATCTCTAAAATGTTATCAGATATTCATTTAAACATTATCTCCTTTTATCTCTTTAAACAAATAAATCTCCCCCTATCTTTAGGAATCTATTAACCACTTAAGAGATATAACCGCTTAGAGATAATTAATCATTTAACATAGTCAAAACAGATGAACAATTATATGAACAAATATTTCTTCTCCCCCTTTGTAATCATCAAAAACAATAACGCAATTAAAGTCATATGAAGAAAGATAAATTTTATTCAGAATAACTGAAGGGAAAGTACATTAAGGAAATGATTAAAACTGATGCATAAAAATAGAAAGCACAATGATCAAAGCATAAAAACGGATCTAGTTATCCGGGTTGAAAAATCTAAGCTCAGAGATTTGATGTGACAGCTCCTCATAACGCTGTTGCATCACCTCAAAATGCTGCTGCTCAGTCATGGAAAACTCTTAAAGAGAGTTTTCAATACGGTCGAAGCGGCGGTCAAGGTGAGTGTAGAGAGATGCAAATAGGTCAGCAGGGCCAGATGATGAAGCTTGAGGTGCAAGAGGAGGAGGGGCTGGCTCATTAGCAGGGGCTTCATAGGGAATGTTGGCATGATAGCCTTCCATCCTTGAATACCATGCTCCGTTCAGAAAAACAAGACGCATCTTGGTGAGGTGATGAGTGCCAATACAGGCTTGTGGAGGCACCTTCTCCGATAGGTCTCCAGCCAAGTCTACTCCATAGTGTTTGAATATTTTGGTGAGTAGAATGGCGTATGGAAGCTTTTATTGGTCTTTTGCGTGGCGCATGCGGAACTTGACCAGTTGAACACAGTTTATCTCTTTGTGGTTCAGCATAGCCCACATCAAGAGGATATCATCCTCTTCCACCAAAGCATAGTTCCCACCACGTGGAACCAACATCTTGACCAAGAAAAAGTGTAGGAGGCGGTTATTCATGGTCAAATGTCCCACCAGCTTGTGGTTGCTCCTTGGGCGATCAGCCTTCCACAAGGATTGACGGGCAGTGAGAGCATTGAAGCCCCATTCATCTTCAGGGTCTCCTCCGTCAAATTCTGCATCGTTAAGTGGCAGCAGAGAGATTTCTGCAAACTGGGCGTTGGTGAGCTTGATGGTCACATTTTTGACCTTTGATTGTATCACCCCATTGACAAGTTTGAGGTTGCAGTAGAAAACTCGGATGAGTTCAGGATAGTATAGCTCTTCCTTAAGGGTGAGGAAGGGAAAAAGGTTGTAGTGGTAGAGGCATTGGGTAAAGGTGAGGCTATGGTTCTCAAATGTTTTAGCAATAGTGTAGTGGGGGGTCATGATGTCTTTCTCAGAGAAATTGTTAATGAAGTGTTAAAGGTCTCTAGGAGAAGAGAAGAACCTAGAGAAGTCTAGGGGGTTGTTGGCTTGGGCCATGGAGGACCTAGCTCTCTTGACTGTGCGGGAGGAAGACATGGTGAGGGAGAAGGAATGTAGAAAAAAGATGAAGAGAAGGATAGAGTTCTTGAGAGCTTTGAGAGATTTGAGGAGGAAGGAGGTAGTGTGAGATGAGAGGGTGAAGAGAGGTGTATTTATAGAGAAAAATAGGTTTAGAAAGGAGTGAGGTGAGTTAAATGAGGGGGAAGTCGAGCAGACCTTGGGAACCCACGTTTTGACTATTGCAATTCCGATGCTAATCGATTACTAGGATTAGGTAATCGATTAGCTCACTGTTTCTGGGGAATTTGAATCGTTTGACACGGTGGGTAATCGATTATAGAAGTTGAGTAATCGATTAGTGAAGAAACAGAGACATCCTAATCGATTACGAGAGTCTGGTAATCGATTAGTGGACAGATGAAACGTTTTGGACCTGAAATAGAGGCTGTGTAATCGATTATTGATCAAGAGGTAATCGATTATGCATAAAATAGAAGCTTTCTAATCGATTAGATGTCAATGAGTAATCGATTATCAACGAAACAGAGGCTTATTAATCAATTAAGAAGCTGTATGTAATCGATTATATGGTTAAAAATTCATAATTTATGCAATTTTCACACAGGAAGGTTGCAATTTCAATGAATCATACCACAAATAATAACCAACTCATATAAACATGCTATTTCAACAATGTTTTTATCAAAATACTTCATCATTCAAACACAATTGATCATGTCAAGAATTCCCAATTCTCTTCTAATGTGGATGAATTCCTCTTTCGCTAATGGTTTGGTGAAGATATCTGCTAATTGCTTAGATGTTTCAACATGTTCAAGCATACAATCACCCTTTAAAACATGGTCTCTTATAAAATGATGTCTTATTTCAATATGTTTAGTCCTAGAATGTATTACAGGATTCTTCGAAATGTTAATGGCACTTGTATTATCACACTTAAGAGGCACATGGTCTAACATGACACCATAGTCCAGAAGTCATTGTCTCATCCAAAGGATTTGAGCACAATAACTACCAGCTGCAACATATTCTGCCTCAGCTGTAGATAGTGCAACACTCACTTGTTTCTTGCTATGCCAAGAAATAAGAGAACTACCAAGAAAGTGACATGTTCCACTAGTGCTCTTTCTATCAAGCTTGCATCCTGCAAAATCAGAGTCAGAGTATCCAACTAAGGTGCATTCAACCCCTTTGGGGTACCATAGGCCAACATTTTGAGTACCCACAAGATATTTCAAAATCCTTTTCACAGCAGTGAGATGTGATTCTTTAGGACATGCTTGATATCTAGCACACATGCACACAACAAACATAATATCAGGCCTACTAGCTGTTTAGTAAAGTAAGGAACCAATCATACCTCGGTATTTAGTTATTTCAATGTCCTTACCCTTCTCATCTTTGTCTAAGTAGCAAGTTGTACTCATGGGTGTAGCTATTTCGTTTGCTTTATCCATTTCAAACCTTTTGAGAAGTTTTTTGCAATATTTTGTTTGACTAATGAAAGTCCCTTCATTTGTTTGTTTGATTTGTAATCCAAGGAAGAAGGTGAGTTCTCCCATCATGGACATTTTGAATTCATCTTGCATAATCTTGGCAAACTCTTGACAAAGAATTTCATTAGTAGCACCAAATATTATGTCATCAACATAAACTTGTACCAAAAGAATGTCATTATTTTTATGTTTTATAAACAGCGTAGTATCAACCTTTCCTCTTTCAAAATTATTTTCTAAAAGAAATTTGCTAAGTCTTTCATACCAAGCTCTTGGAGCTTGTTTCAAACCATATAAAGCTTTTCTCAGTTTAAAAACATGGTTTGGAAAATTATGATTTTCAAAATCGGGAGGTTGATCTACATAGACTTCTTCTTGAATATAGCCATTTATAAAAGCGCTTTTGACATCCATTTGATAAAGCTTAAAATCCATACAACAAGCAAAAGCTAACAGTAATCTTATGGCTTCTAATCTAGCTACGGGAGCATACGTTTCTTAATAGTCTATCCCTTCTTCTTGATTATATCCTTTAGCAACTAATCTAGCTTTGTTTCTTGTTATTATGCCATTTTCATCTAGCTTATTTCTAAAAACCCATTTTGTTCCTATTATTTGGTGATCATTGGGTCTTGGCACTAATTCCCAAACTTCATTTCTTTCAAATTGATTTAACTCTTCTTGCATGGCCAACATCCAATGTTCATCAATAATAGCTTCATCAATGTTTTTGGGTTCTATTTGTGATACAAACGCTGGGTGATTACAAGTATTTCTAATAGCATTTCGAGTACTTACACCTTTAGTCATTTCTTCTATGACTTTGTCTAATAGGTGATCCTTCAATGTGATCTATTGATGTGGTTCCTCGTTTTGTGTTGTTTCTTCTTTCTTGTTGATTTCCTTCTCTTTATTCAAGCGAATTTCTTGAAGTTCACCTGCAAGATCATCAACATCTTCCTTTCTCGGAGGGTTATGGCTATTTTCATCAAATTTAACATGAATAGATTCTTCAATGGTATTGGTGTATTTGTTGAAAATTCGATAAGATTTACTGGACTGTGAGTATCCTAGGAAGATTGCTTCATCAGCTTTAGCATCAAACTTTCCTAGATTATCTTTTCCATTATTGAGCACAAAACATTTACATCCAAATATATGAAAGTATGAAATGTTGGGTTTTCTACCCTTGTAAAGTTCATAGGGGTTTTCTTTAGAATTGGCCTTATTAGGCATCTTTTAATAACATGACAAGCGGTATTTACCGCATCGGCCCAAAAATGTTTTGCAATATTGTTTTCATTTAACATGGTTCTAGCAAGCTCCACCGACGATCTATTTTTCCTTTCTACTACTCCATTTTATTAGGGAGTTCTAGGAGCTGAAAAGTTGTGATTAATGCCATGTTTTTCACAAAACTTTACAAAAGATTGATTTTCAAATTCTCCCCCATTATCAGTTCTAATGGATGTAATTTTTGAATTTTGCTCATTTTGGATAATCTTAGCAAGTTTCTTAAATGCATGATATGCTTCATTCTTATAAGCAAGAAACAAGGTCCATGTGTATCTAGAGTAGTCATCTATAATTACTAGACCATAGTAATTACCACCAAAGCTTTTGATTTTGGAAGGTCTAAAAAGATCCATGTGCAAAAGTTGTAAAGGCTTTTGGGTGGAAACAATGTTTTTAGATTGAAAGGATGCCTTTACTTGTTTTCCCTTTTGACATGCATCACAAAATTTGTTTTCAAATTTAAGCTTTGGTAAACCAATTACTAATTCTTTAGAAATAAGTTTATTCAAGTGGTCTACATGTATATGAGCTATTCTTCTATGCCATAGCCAAGTTTCATCCTCTCTAGTCATGAAGCATTGTACATCATTTGAAGATAAACTATCCATATCAATCATGTAAATATTATCAATTCTTTGGCCTACAAACTTAACTTCCTTATTAGTTTTATGCTCAATTATGCAACAATTTGATTCAAACAAAACTCTATATCCTTTGTCACATAATTGACTAATGCTAAGTAAGTTGTGTTTAAGACCTTCAACATACAACACATCACTAATAGAGGTAGATGAATTCTTACCAATGTTTCCAATGCCTAGAATCCTTCCTTTGGTGTTGTCTCCATAGGTGACACTTCCTTTTCTTTTGGGAGTGAATGATGTAAACTTGCTTATGTCTCCTGTCATATGCTTTGAACACCTACTATCCAAATACCACTGGGTGTTGCTTGCCTTGAAGCATACCTACAAAACGAAATCAGTTTAGAGAACTAGGTACCCATTTTATGTTGGGTCCTTTAAGGTTAGCTTGTGGTAATGTCCCTTTGGGAACCCACACCTTTCTTATAACCTTTGGCCCTAATTTTCTAACATTGCAATTTGAAGAGTTATGACCTTTGAATCGACAATGGTTACATTTCATAAAGGGCGAAGATGATCTCATAGGAGGTACAAAGAAGTTTTTGTAATGCTTTTCCTTTTTAACAGAATTGTACCCTAAACCAGTTTTGTCAAACATGCATCTTTGATTTCTAAGTAGTACATTCAGATTATCTCTACCATTTATAAACCTCTCTAAGGTTTTGTTTAGATCTAGAACTTTATTTTCTAGATCAACACATTTCTTTGCAAAATCACAAGGTTTACTTTTGGAGCATGTTTGAACATTTTCCAATTCTTCCTTTAAGCATTCATTCTCTTTGCAAACCTCCATAAGGTGCATCTCTAGAGTGTCACTAGTTTTTCTAAACATCTTAAGTCTATTGGAGACTTTTGTAAATTTATCATACAATTCCTCTAGAGCATCAAGTAATTCATCCTTATCTAAGTCATGGAAGTTTACCTCATCATCTTCTTCTTGGTGGTTGGCCATGAGGCAAAGGTTTGCTTCTTTATTTTCTGAGTCATCCGAGCTGCTTATCTCGTTTTCATCCCATGCTATATATGCTCTCCTTCTTCCTCTTTTCTCTTTGCCCTTCTTCTTAAGATTTGGGCAGTCCGCTTTGAAGTGCCCTTCCTTACCACATTCAAAACAATTGGGTGAGGAAGAATTTTCTTTAGTGATAGGTTTCTTACTTGGGTTTTTGAAGCTTCTTTGGAAGCGTTTGCCTTTCATGAATTTCTCGAAGCGTTTCACAAATAGTCCAAACTCTTCTTCTTCATCAAGTTCACTTCTGGATTCTTCTTCATTTATGGAAGTGGCCTTGAGAGCTAGACCTTTCTTCTTAGAAGATTTTTCTTCCTCTTCTGCCATCTTTAATTCTTTTAGCTCTTGTTCCTATTCCTGTAGCTTACCAAATAGTGTGGCAAGAGACATTTCGTTTATGCTAGGAGATTGTTTGATGGCAGTAACTAGCGGTTGCCATTCTCTGTTAAGACTTTTCAACACTTTATGAATGAGCTCTTTATTAGTGTAAGTCTTTCCAAGTGTAATGAGTTGATTAATGATAAGAGTGAACCTTTTTTGCATATCAACAATTGATTCATGAGAGTTTAATCTAAAGCACTCATATTGACTAGTTAGTGTTAATCTTAGAGTCTTTAACATCATTTGTACCTTCATGGGTTACTTGAAGAGTATCCCACATTTCCTTGGCGGATTTACAAGTGATTACTTGGAAAAATTCATCTGGTCCTAGTGTAAGAGTAATTAGATTTTTAGCCTTGTAATTATATTGTACTTTCTTCTCTTCTTCACTAGTCCAATTATCCATAGGTTTTTCAACTAATTTATCATCAACAGTATGCATAGGTATAAAAGGACCATTTTCAATGGCATTCCAAACTCTTAAGTCAACTGATTGAATGAAGATTTCATTCTCTCTATCCAAAAGGTATAACCTTCCCCATTGAAAGCGGGAGGTCTATTTGTGGCACCACCCTCAGGAAAAAGGTTTAGAGAACTTGAGGCCATCTTTATCTCTTGAAGCTGTTAAGCTTGATCTACCAAGAGTCAAGCTCTGATACCACTTGTTATTCAAGTGGCCTCAATACTCAAGAGGGGGGGTGAATTGAGTTTTTAAAACTTTTAGTTGGAATACCTTTGAACTTGATTCTTATATACAAATTTACAAGATTATGCAAGTGAAATCAAGTTTAGTGAAATATGCAATGCAAAACAAAGGTAAATATAGCTGAGACAATTAAACAAACACTTGGTGTGCAGTCTTCAAGATTTACCAATTTAAACAAGTTCAAGTATGCAAGCCACAATCAATCAACACAAGTAAATTAAGTGCAGTATATAAAAGTAAAAGAGTAAGGGAGAAGAGCTTGCAAACCGAATTAACGAGTTCCACCAATCCGGTGTACGTCTCGCCTCTAAGCAACCCACTTAGAGGATTCTCCACTATTGTAGACTAGAGATACAACTTTGAGCAATTGCGGCTTCCTAGTGTCCCACACTCAAGAACCCAATCCTCACAAGTATAAGGGCAACCCACCCAATCTCTCAATCTCACAATATCCCAAAGGTTGAACCCCAACCTTTGTAACCACTCAACCTAGAGTGAACTTTGGTGTTTTGATGCAGTGTTTACAAGCAAGTAACTCTCTCAATAGAGTAGATGTGCAAGTGAAAGTTCTCTCAAATATATAACTCTCAAGAAGAGAGAATATGCAAATGAAATCTTAGAAATTACAAGAATAAGGGCTTACTAAGCATAAGAGTAAGTAAAGATTGATAGTTTCTTGTTGTGTGTTTTGTGCTTGAGTTCCTTTTGCATTTATAGAGTCATTTTAGAGCTTGGTGAGTGCCTTGGTCTTCCTAGCCGTTGCATGTAGTGGGTGTCTGAAGGAATGGTGGAGAAATGTGCTGGTTTCCCACTAATATATGTTTTCCCACTATCGTAATCAACTATGCCTTAAGCCGTAATCGATTATACTTTGAATTTTTCATCTCTGTTTGCTATGTAATTGTTTAGTTCCCATTGCCTAATCGATTAGATTCAAGTCAGAAGCTGGGTAATCGATTGAACTTTGCCTTGTAATCGATTAGCAATGATACCTAATGCATTTAATTTAGCTTCGCAGGTTCGTAATCGATTATATAGTCTTAGTAATCGATTAGATTAATTCCAGTAGCCTTCTAATCGATTGGCTGAATTCTCTTAATCGATTAGCTTTTATACCTGATACCTTTAATGCCATTTTTGGTTTTGGTAATCGATTAAACTATGTATGTAATCGATTATTGTAGTTCCAGTAGCTCTGTAATCGATTGTCTGAAATGTTGTAATCGATTAGCTTATTGTCCTGATGCAGTTGTTCCAAAACAGAAGCTGCCTAATCAATTAGCTGAGACTCCCTAATCGATTAGCTGCGCAGTTTTTCTGGGTCTGATTCCATATCTTTGTTTTTGCAAGGAATTCTTCAAGAGTGCTTTGTCATTATCAAAATCCTTGAACCTGTAATCACATTCAAAACACACTTTGAAGTTAAGAAATGCATTGACTGAGCCATAACCATCACTCTACTATTTTGATTTGTAGTTTTCTCATCCTGTGTCCTTGTATAAAATGAATAGTTGTTTATGTCATACCCACAAAAGGTGAACACATCAAAGTTCGGGCCCTGTGCTAGTTGTTGTAATGTCGAGGATGCACATGTATCTTTCAGAACGGTCTTTTGGAACCACTGCATGAATGTCTTGTTGTGTTCATTCAACACCCACTTTTTAGTCATTCTAGGGTTGTTTCTTTTGACTAGCTCTTTGTGAGTGGTTAGATACGATTGCACGTCATCCGTGTTGTTTAAAATATACAAGTGTTCTTGGAAGACATCATCACGTGGCATGCTCTTCATTTTTTACCGATCGTACCTTTCCCATCCAATCGCCCATCATGACGAGTCTTTGGAATACCAATGCTTGCAGCATGTAAATGTAATCAGTGCAAAATTGAATTACTTCCTCTGCAATATATCTTTCCACAATTGAAGCTTCGGGATGACATTGATTCTTCATATACCCTTTCAATATCTTCATATATCGCTCAACGGGATACATCCATCGCAAGAACACTCGACCACACAAATAGACCTCTCTGACCAAATGGATGATTAAGTGGACCATTATGTCAAAAAAAGAGGGCGGGAAATGCATTTCAAGCTGACATAGTATAAGTGATGCTTCCTGTTCCAACACATCCAATTCGTTGGGCACGATTACTTTGCAACATATGGCATTGAAAAACATACACAGCCTTATTATGACATTTCTCACATTTTTATGAAGAATGTCACGAATGGCGATAGGCAAAAACTGTTGCATGAACATATGACAATCGTGAGACTTCAACCCAACTAACTTCAAATCTTTCATGGAAACACATATGTTGATGTTTGAACCATAACCAGATGGAACTTTCACACTATGTAACGATTCACACAGACTTATCTTTTCTTTTTTGCATAATGTATGACATTCTGGGGGCAAATTTGTTCCTTTTCCCTTTGATTATGGATGCAACTCCTGACGTATACCCATCAGCTCCAAGTCCATATGCGAATTTAGGCCATCCTTAGTCTTCCCGGGTATGTTTAAGAGTGTACCAACTAAACTGTCACACACATTCTTCTCCACATGCATTACATCAATGCAGTGTCTTACATCAAGCTCCCTCTAATATGGCAGGTCAAAAAACACTGACTTTTTCTTCTAGTTATTTTGTATTGGGGGTTGTTTTTCACACTTACCAAACACCACATTGACGTCTTTCACCTTTTCATATGTCTCGCGACCAGACAGTGGTAGAGGAGCCATTTCAAAATCTTGGGCACCGTTGAACGACTTCTTCAACCTCCGAAACGGATGATTCGCTTTAAGAAACCTTCGATGTCAAAGATAAACATTTTTCCTACCATGGTGCAGCCGCACAGAACTAGTTCCCTCCTCACATATAGGACAAGCTTTATGTCTGTTCACGCTGTATCTGGATAAGTTACCATACGCTGGAAAGTCATTGATCGTGCAAAATAGCATGGCACACAATTTGAATGATTGCCTGGTAAACCCGTCAAACACATCAACCCCGTCTTCCCACAACATTTTGAGGTCTTCAACTAATGGAGTCAAATATACATCAATGTCGTTCCCCGGTTGTCATGGACCAGAAATCATCATTGATAACATGACATATTTCCGCTTCATGCACAACCATGGCGGCAAGTTGTAAACAAACAACAAAACAGGCCATGAACTATGGTTTGTGCTCAGGTTCCCAAATGGGTTCATGCCGTCTGTGGCTACTGCAAGCCTAACATTTCTTGGTTCTTGGGCAAAATCTGGAAAAATCGTATCCATTTTCTTCCATTGCGATCCATCGGCTGGATGCCTAAGTAGTCCATCAACAACCCTTTCATCAGCATGCCATCTTATAAGTTTTGCATCATCTGTATTGGCAAACAGACGCTTTAGTCTTGGAACTATAGGCAGATACTGTTAGTCCTCAAATTTTCAATAAAAGCTTTAATAAAAATTTCATAAAAATTACAAAAATTAGTTTAATTTGTTAGAAAATTAGGATTTAAATTCAATAAATGGATGTTGTTGGAAATAATATGCCCTTGATCAATTTTCTCTAAGTTTTGCAGTGAAAAAGTGAAGAAATCAAGAGAAAATTACACTGAAGAAGCTGACGCGTAGCCTCATCCCACGCGTGGCATCAACAGCTATTTTTGATGCTGACGCTACGCGTCACAGCCACGCGTAGCGTCAGTGTTGCGTGGTCTCCACCTCCACTTTGGCCAACCACTCCACTTGGACACAATAATGGGCACTCCACTCAGCACCAATGGGTATCCCACTCAGTATGAAAGGCCAAAACTCGGTGGAAACATGTTCATGTGGCCAGGCATGATCAAATTTAATAATTTGAAGTGGCCATTATCAAGTGTTTAATGGAGGCCCTTGCTCAGCCCTATAAATAGGGCCATCTAACACCATTCTAAACATCCCATAGCATCCCATTCTCTTCTTTTCTCTCTTTGTGCTCGACTTTGAGTACTTCTTTTGTGAGTTGTAGTTCTAGAATAAGTTTCTAGATACTTGAGTGTGTTTTGGTGTATTGTGATGATTGTATCGTGAAGTTCCCATCGTCTTTGTAATGTCAAACTGTGTAAGTGTTGTTTTTACTTTTACCATGTGTAACTAATTTGTTTATGTTGGAATTGGTGAACTAATCTATTGAGTATAATGTTGTGAATTCGACCTCTGCATGTTTATGATTCAAGTCCATGTTAGTATTTCAACCTTTTATTAATATGAACGTCAAACAGGAGAATGATTTTCATGTGTATTGAAACTTGTTTTATTAGTACGAATGTCAAACGGGAGAATGATTATTCATGCCGTATTGAAACTTGTTTTAACGAAAGTAAAAGTTGGAATACCCTTGGTATCTCAATTCTATAGGGGTTGTTAACCATTGTTGCCATAAGGCCAGGTCTTAATGCAAGTTTTTACTGAGAAAGCTCACGAGGGATCGGACTTTACGGTGAATTCTTAGAATTTATATCACGAGGGATCAGTTATAATGATTTCAAGCTGCAATGACATGAAACTTGATGATTAAATATGCATGTCTTGAGTTCCTCATTGTTATTCTAGATTAGGGATCCAATTTCCAACATAATTTGTTTATCTGTGTTTATCTCAAGTATCTTACCTATTCTAGATTGCAACTCGTCTTTTTAGATAGATTTTATTTTCTTTTATCTTATGAATCACTCAATCATGCTATCTTGTGAATATTGTATAAACTGTATATAAATCATTCTTTTGTTTATAATTTCCTCCACATTTACCATAGTAAATAGAAAATTACTGTTGTTATTGGACTTTCAATCCCAGTGGAACGATATCTAAATTTTGAAAACTACAAACGATTGGTGCACTTGCCAATTAACAAACCCGGTGGTGGAAACGAACCGTTGAGACACCGTCGCCGGGTTAACAAGTTTTCTGGCGCCGCTGCCGGGGATTGAATTGTTTCAGTAAAACAGTAAAATTTTAATTACCGTGGTAAATATTTTTTTTACCTTAGATAATTTTTTTTTATTTATCATTGTTACACTAACTTTCTTTGTCTAGTTTGTGTATGCAAACTCGATCTACCACAGGTAAAATTTATTTTGATCCTGAGATAGAAAAGTTTGTAAAGAAAATCAAGTCTTTGAAATCTAAAACACAAACTAAGTCTTCTTCTACTTTTAAGAATTTTGAAAATTCAAACATGGCTGCTGAAAGGAGAACATTGGGACAGTTTGCTGCTATAAATGGTCCACCCCGAGTTTTGGGAATGTTTCAAGGACCAGTTTTACCAGTGGAAATTAAACCTGCTACTTTAAACATTATTCAAAACAACCAATTTGCTGGTTTAAATCATGAAGAACCATATGAACATTTAACTGTTTTTTATGAGTTATGTAGCACAATTGGTTTTGAACCCAATCAAGAAGAGTCTGTTTACATGAGACTCTTTCCTTTTTCATTGATTGGGAAAGCAAAAGAATGGTTTAAATCTTGTCCACCGGGTAGTTTTGCAAACTGGTCCGATGTTGAAAGAAAATTTTTGGAAAGATTTTATTCTCCTTCAAAATATTTTGAAGCAATGACAGCCATACATTCTTTTTCTCAAAATAATGATGAATCACTAGGAGAGACATGGGAACGATTCAAGGCACTTTTGGGAAAATGCCTAAACCACAACCTGAATGATGCCGAAAAGGTAAGAATCGTTTACCATGGTTTATTGCCTCAGTTCAAGATGATGTTAGATGCTTGTGCAGGTGGTTCTTTAATGAACAAGACCGTGGAGGAAGCTATTGGGATATTAGAATCAATGTCCATTAGTGACCATCAAGCTAAACCAGAAAGAGGTAATAAACAAGGTATAGTTGAACAAGGAGTAAATGATACAGTGTTAATTCAACAAAAATTGTTGATGCAACAAATTGAGGCCATGAGTAAACAACTTGGAAAATTGCAAGTTACCCATGTACCACCACAACTCCCTGCTCAGTTAAAACAATGTGAGTATTGTATGGGCGAACAGCCATGTGGATACTGTGTTCTGGACAAAAATGAACAAGAACAAGCTAATTCCTTGATTCATCAGAGATTACCTACAGGTAATTCTCTAAATCCTCTTGTAAATTCTTTTTCTAACAATTACTTGCAGGGAAGGCAAAACTATGGTTGGAAACAAAATGCTAGACCCTTCAATAATCAAGGAGATTACAACGCTAGATTGACAAAGGCTGAAGAAAGTATTCAACAATTGATGCAATACATGGAGACAATTAATGTCACACGTAAAGCATCAGATCAACAGTTAAGTCAGCTAGTAAAAGAAGTAGCCGACATCAAAGAATTCAAAGCGAAAGAACAATGTAAGGCTATTTTTACAAGAAGTGGTAAGACTGTAGGTATAAATCATGAAAAAGAAAAAGAAGAAGAGAATGAAAAAGAAAAAGAGAAAGAAAAAGAAAAAGAAGAAGAAAAAGAGGGTAAAGAAAAGAAAGAAAAAGATGAAAAAAATCAAAAAAATCAGTATCTTGGACAGACACCTCCTGTCCAGGATTTACCATATCCTCATCCACCATCAAGAAAAGATAAAGAGAAGGAATACAAGAGATTCCTTGAAATCTTTAAGCAGTTACACATAAACATCCCTTTTTCTGAGGCATTAGAACAAATGCCTACATATGCTAAGTTTATGAAAGAACTGCTTACAAAAAAAAGGAAGTATGATGAAGAGATTGTAGAACTTGAAGCAAGTTGCAGCGCTATTCTACAATACAAGATGCCAGAAAAATCCAAAGATCCTGGAAAATTCACTATTCCTATCTCTATTGGGGGAGTAAATATCGGTAAAGCTTTATTAGATTTAGGGGCTAGCATCAATCTAATGCCCCTAAGTATGATGAAGCGTATCGGTGATCTTGATCCACAGCAGACAAGGATGACTCTGCAATTAGCTGATAAATCCATCAAGAGACCTTATGGGATTGTAGAAGATGTGCTCGTAAAGGTTGACAAATTCTACTTCCCTGTGGATTTTGTGATCCTAGACATGGAAGAAGATGCTGATGTTCCTCTAATTCTTGGAAGACCATTTATGAAAACTGCTCGAGTACTGATTGATGTGGACAATGGAAAGTTAGCAGTAAGAGTGCATGATGAGGAAGTAAATTTTGATGTCTTCAAGGCAATGAAACATCCTAACCCAAAGCAAGATTGTTTCAAAGTGGACGTCCTTGATGAAACTTATCTTTCCTTATCAAAAGGTATGATTATTTCTGACCCATTAAATAAGTTATTGACTAACTCGGTTGAATTTTTGAATGAAGAAGAGGAAAAATAGATTGAAAGATATCTTGAAGAATTTGATCAAGGGAAAGAAATTTCCTTTGAATTAAGAAAGATTGAAGAAATTCAAGAATCACCCACTGAAGAAATCCAGAAACCTGAATTGAAAGTGTTACCTTCCAATCTGAAATACATCTTTTTGAAAGAAGGTAATTTGAAACCAGTTATCATTAGTAATCTGTTGAGTGAAACAGAGGAATAAAAACTGGTGGAAGTATTAAAGAGGAATCAAGAAGCAATTGGGTGGACACTTGAAGATTTGAAAGGTATAAGTCCATCATACTGCATGCATAAAATCTTCTTGGAAGATAATTTCAAACCTATTGCTCAACCTCAAAGACGCCTCAATCCAACTTTGAAAGAGGTAACCAAAAAGGAGGTTCTGAAATTGTTGAAAGCAGGTATTATCTATCCTATTTCTGATAACACATGGGTAAGTCCTGTTCAAGTTGTTCCAAAAAAAGGTGGTATGACAGTAATTGTTAATGAAAAAAATGAACTAATTCCTACAAGAGCTGTCACCAGTTGGAGAATGTGTATTGATTATAGAAAATTAAATCAAGCAACAAGAAAAGATCATTTTCCATTACCTTTTATGGATCAAATGCTTGAAAGATTATCTGGACAAGAATATTACTGCTTTCTCGATGGTTATTCTGGATATAATCAAATTGCTGTTGACCCTCTTGATCAGGAAAAAACTGCCTTTACATGTCCTTTTGGCATATTTGCTTACAGAAAAATGCCATTTGGATTATGTAATGCACCTGCTACTTTTCAAAGATGTATGTTTGCTATTTTTGCAGATTTAATTGAAAAGAGCATTGAAATTTTCATGGATGACTTCTCAGTTTTTGGAAATTCATTTGAAACATGTCTATCCAACCTGGACACCGTACTGAAGCGGTGTATTGAGACAAATTTAGTGCTTAATTGGGAGAAATGTCACTTCATGGTGAAAGAAGGAATTGTACTTGGTCATAAAATTTCTTCTAGAGGCATTGAAGTTGACCAAGCCAAAATAGAGGTAATTTCTAAACTCCCACCTCCTGTAAATGTAAAAGGTATTAGAAGTTTTTTAGGACATGCTGGATTTTATAGAAGGTTTATTCAAGATTTTTCAAAAATTGCAAAACCCTTATCAAACCTTCTAAATAAAGATGTTGAATTCAAATTTGATGAAGCATGTCTTAAAGCTTTTAATTCCTTGAAAGAAAAATTGGTTACTGCTCCTGTAATTATTGCTCCTAATTGGAATCTACCCTTTGAACTTATGTGCGATGCAAGTGATTATGCTGTTGGAGCAGTTTTAGGTCAAAGATACGAGAAAGTTTTTAAAGTAATACATTATGCTAGTAAAGTCTTGAATGAAAATCAAATAAATTATGCAACTACTGAAAAAGAGTTACTAGCCATAGTGTATGCTTTAGAAAAATTTCGATCTTACTTGATTGGCTCAAAAATAATCATTTTTACTGATCATGTTGCGATCAAGTATCTTTTAACTAAACCTGATTCAAAACCTCGGTTAATCAGATGGATTTTGCTCCTTCAAGAATATGATCTTAAAATTAAAGATAAAAAGGGTAGTGAAAATATGGTAGCTGACCATCTTTCTAGATTAGTGAATAATGAGGTTACTGTTAAAGAAAGAGAAATTTTGGAAGAATTCCCAGATGAAAAAATTTTCAAAATGACACGACGGCCATGGTTTGCTGACATGGCCAATTTCAAAGCAGCAGGAGTTCTTCCAAATGATTTGACTTGGCAACAAAGGAAAAATTTTTTTAGAGATGCAAGATATTTTGTTTGGGATGACCCTCATTTATTCAAAATTGGAGCGGATAATTTGTTACGACGTTGTGTGCCTGACTGGGAAGTAAAAGATGTGTTGTGGCATTGTCATAAATCACCATACGGAGGACATTTTAATGATGAAAGAACATCTGCAAAAGTTCTCCAATCAGGTTTGTACTGGCCCTCTCTTTTTAAAGATGCTCACTTATTTGTTCAATCTTGTGATAACTGCCAAAGAATAGGTAATGTTGGAAGAAGGCAAGAAATGCCTCTCACAAATATACAAGAAGTTGAGATATTTGATTGTTGGGGAATTGACTTCATGGGACCTTTTCCTAACTCATACTCAAATCAATACATTCTTTTGGCAGTAGATTATGTTTCAAAGTGGGTGGAAGCGATATCTACCCCCAATGCTGATAATAAAACTGTTGTGAATTTCTTGAAGAAAAATATTTTTTGCAGATTTGGGACACCAAGAACTTTAATCAGTGATGGTGGTTCACACTTTTGCAATAAAGTTCTTCAGAAAGTATTACAACATTATGGAGTAAAGCATAAGGTAGCCACAGCATATCATCCACAAACCAATGGGCAAGCAGAGATTTCAAATCGGGAAGTGAAAAGGATTTTGGAAAAAACTGTATCATCTTCCATAAAGGATTGGTCACAAAAACTTGATGATGCACTCTGGGCATACAGAACTGCATTTAAAACACCAATTAATCTTTCTCCTTTTCAGATGGTTTATGGAAAATCATGTCACCTTCCAGTTGAAATGGAACATAAAGCATATTGGGCTTTAAAATTCCTCAATTTTGATCAAAATGCAGCAGCAGATAAAAGAAAGTTACAGCTACTTGAGTTAGAAGAAATGAGGAACAATGCCTATGAATCATCTAGATGCTACAAAAGTAAGGTGAAAGCTTACCATGATAAAAAGTTAAAGAAAAGACACTTCACACCAGGTCAGCAAGTTTTATTGTTCAATTTAAGATTAAAATTGTTTCCTGGAAAATTGAAATCAAAATGGTCAGGCCCGTTTTTGATTAAAGAAGTCAAACCATATGGAGCAGTGGAAATTGAAGATCCAACTTCCAAAAGAAGTTGGATGGTAAATGGCCAAAGGTTGAAACTATATTTAGGTGGTGAAATTAACAAAATTACCACCAGTTATCTTTTAACTGACCCTTGAAATGCATGAATGTCAGGCTGGAGACATTAAACCTAGCGCTTAATGGGAGGCAACCCATTCTTCTCTTGTTATTTATATTGTAAAAAAAAAGAAAAAAAGAAAAAAAATTAAATTTTTGTTAGTAAGTTAGTTTATACACTTAGAGTTTTTACACAATAAAACCAATTTTGTAAAATCAATTATCAATTTCTTTATAACTTAGGAATTTTGATAAATTTAATTACAATAAGTTTATTAACCATCAAGCAAATTTCAATAACCCGGTGAGTTGAGAGATCTTTTTAAACACTTGAGGGTTTAATCGACATATTTTCAATTCGAATTGATTTTGCTTTAATCTCTGATTTGTGTTGTTGTACAGAGAATTCGGGAAAATGATCAAGGCACATTTATTGGTGAAACGAAACCTTGGGCCAAACAGCTTACCTTGGTAAAAAAATCTTTTATCCCTTGCAAGCCAATTTGAGCCTAAAATAAAATTCTTTGGTACCCTTAAAACCTAATTTTGTTTTAACCATTACCTATACTTGATTGATTAAAAGAGCAGTTGAAATAAATGAAAAATATTTTGAGTGTTCTTACAAAAATGGGGAGTGAAAATAAGCAACTTGATTCTTTTCAAAAAAAAAAACAGAATATGGAAAAGAAAAGTCAAAAATAGTGAAAAGAATCAAGTTGGGGGTATTTATTTTTCATCAATAAAAGAAAATGAGAGTTTGGATCAAGAGAAAAGCCTAAAAATTATGAAAATGCTCTTTTAAGATTTTAGGTTTTTGAATTCCAAGAAAAACCATTACTTCTTGAAAACCAAGCCTCATTACAACCCGTAAAAAGACCTTGTGATTTTTGAATTAACTCTGTATAAATAACCATTGATTAGATGACAAACAAAGTTAAATTCGTTTGATTTTATGATTGATTAAGTAAAACAGGTTACCAATTGCATAGAGATAAACACTTGTGAGGTAAGCCTGAAATTCTGCTTGGTTGTTAATAGAATATTGTAAACAATTTTATCATTAAACCTTTGTTATATTTGATATCAGTTTTTGATTATTACAAAATAGTTAAAATTGTGTAATTATTTTTTGTGGTAAATTTTCGGACTAACTTAAAAATTTGATTTCAAATTTTTATTTTCTTATTTTTCTCTCTTGCTCGAGGACGAGCAATGTCTCAAGTTGGGGGTATTTGTTAGTCCTCAAATTTTCAATAAAAGATTAAATAAAAATTTCATAAAAATTATAAAAATTAGTTTAATTTGTTAGAAAATTAGGATTTAAATTCAATAAATGGGTGTTGTTGGAAATAATCTGCCCTTGATCAATTTTCTCTAGTTTTGCAGTGAAAAAGTTAAGAAATCAAGAGAAAATTACACTGGAGGAGCTGACGCGTAGCCTCACCCCACGCTTAGCATCAACAGCTATTTTTGATGCTGACGCTACGCATCACAGCCACGCGTAGCGTCAGTGCTGCGTGGTCTCCACCTCCACTTTGACCAACCACTCCACTTGGACCCAATAATGGGCACTCCACTCAGCCACAAGGGCCACCCCACTCAGCACAAATGGCCAAAACACAGTGGAGACAAGTCCAAGTGGCCAAGCATGATTGATTTTTATAATTTGTAGTGGCCATTATCAGCTGTTTAATGGAAGCTGAGTCATGGGCCTGACGCGTAGCGTCACAGGGACGCGTAGCGTCAGCACCCTTGCTCAGCCCTATAAATAGGGCCATCCAACACCATTCATCCCATCCCATACACAGCATTTCATTCTCTTCTTTTCTCTCTTGTGCTCGACTTTGAGTACTTCTTTTGTGAGTTATAGTTCTAGAATAGTTTTCTAGATACTTGAGTGTGTTTCGGTGTATTGTGATCGTTGTATCGTGAAGTTTCCATCGTCTTCGTAATGTCAAACTCTGTAAGTGTTGTTTTTACTTTTACCATGTGTAACTAATTTGTTTATGTTGGAATTGGTGAACTAATCTATTGAGTATAATGTTGTGAATTCGACCTCTGCATGTTTATAATTCAAGTCCATGTTAGTATCTCAACCTTTTATTAATATGAACGTCAAACGGGAGAATGATTTTCATGTGTATCGAAACTGGTTTTATTAGTATAAATGTCAAACGGGAGAATGATTATTTATGCCGTATTGAAACTTGTTTTGACGAAAGTAAAAAGTTGGAATACCCTTTGTATCTCAATTCTATAGGGGTTGTTAACCATTGTTGCCATAAGGCCAGGTCTTAATGCAAGTTTTTACTGAGAAAGCTCACGAGGGATCAGACTTTACGGTGAATTCTTAGAATTTATATCACGAGGGATCGGTTATAATGATTTCAAGCTGCAATGACATGAAACTTGATGATTAAATATGCATGTCTTGAGTTCCTCATTGTTATTCTAGATTAGGGATCCAATTTCCAACATAATTTGTTTATCTGTGTTTATCTCAAGTATCTTACCTATTCTAGATTGCAACTCATCTTTTTAGATAGATTTTATTTTCTTTTATCTTATGAATCACTCAATCATGCTATCTTGTGAATATTGTATAAACTGTATATAAATCATTCTTTTGTTTATAATTTCCTCCACATTTACCATAGTAAATAGAAAATTACTGTTGTTATTAGACTTTCAATCCCAGTGGAACGATATCTAAATTTTGAAAACTACAAACGATTGGTGCGCTTGCCAATTAACAAACCCGGTGGTGGAAACGAACCGTTGAGACACCGTCGCCGGGTTAACAGCAACTCTGGCCCAGGATCAACGCTGAGCTCAAAGGCTATTGGAGGAGGTGTAACAGAAGGGCGATCAGTCAGCATTGCAACTCGAGGATTCCCTAAACCCCGACAACAGGTAGGGGGCGCTTTGCATGTCAAGTGTACGGTTTATGGACGAATTCCGGGTGTTTGCTTTAATGTGATGTGTTATGTGTGAGATGTGTAGTTCGATGTGTTGTGATTGAGTAATTGTGCATGCAACTCCCAGGTTGGTGATGTTGTGAACTGCTTTGTGGTGTGATTCCATCTATTAGTGCATGTTAATGTTTCTGAGCATGTTGACCGAATGCATGTAACTATGAGTTAAAAAGGGTGGTGATTTGCTGGGTTCTGTATGCTGTTATGTTGAATGTATTTGAATGAGAACGCCATAATGATTTCCGAATGCTCGGGATGTGAGTTGATGCTTGATTCCATTTAGAATACTGTGAGGTATTGCATGAGGTTGCACATACGAGGTGCCTTCCAGTCCTGGCTAGTTCCATGAGGGCCCGTGGTAGCCGTAGGAGCCAGAGAGGAGTCTCGAGATGCCAATGGGAGGCCGGTACCACGCGGGAAGGGCTAATGGACGAGGGGCCAGGAAGGAATCTGTAACTGAAATCATGCTTTAAGCCGGATCCGCATGCATGTGTGTGTGAGCATGGTTATCGAGACCAACATGATTGGCATGGATTGATTGATTTGAATGAATGCCGACTAGATGATGTCATATGAGTGAATTCCGACTGAATGAATATGTATGTATTAATGCTGTTGCCAAGTGCCATGTGATGTGTGATTGAGAAGGTATGTTATTGTGTGATCTCCGATTGGATGATGTTGTGTGACTTTTATATTAATTGGCAGTAAATATATATATTTGTGGATTGAGCCAGGTAAATTATATAATTGAGGTTTGAGGTAAAATCTGAGTCAATAACTATTGCTTCATATGTAAAAGCTCACCCCTACACCATTTTTCAGTGTATGCAGGTTGGACTCGGAATGGTGTGAAGACCTCAAGTCCGAGTGACGTGCACTCCGACTGTTGAGTGCTTGTATCACATTTATTATGTTTAAGTCAGTTATAGCCTTGGCCGGCTCATAATAACAGTGTTGTATAATGAATATAAATTTATATATATAAGTAATCTGAACTATTATGACCCGAGTGCATGTTTATATACGTATATGGTTTATGATGATAACCTATGCTTGTATCGGATACCAGGTGCTAACGAATGAATGATGGAAGGTAATGAGTATTTCGAGTGCATGATCATATAGGTACATATATGTTGTATACTGGTGACTTGGGTTTGAGTAGATGGAGAGAGAATGGTGGATAGAATATCGCTAAGTTAATGATTCTCCTAGTAAACTTAGTTGTGGGAGCCATCTCCGAGTGAGACTATAAATGGCTGGGCCTTCCTTTCCGAGCGGTGATGCTTAATTGGATTCTGAGTAAGATACCTTAGATGAACTTATATTGTGTAAAAGCTGATGGGCGAATCTCCCGAGTAATATTAAGAATGATCGTTGCCGACTGAAATTATAAGGAAACCCCGAGTGGGGAATTATTTTGTATAGGCCCGAGTGGAATCCGAGTGAACTTCTCCGAGGGAAGAGTTATTACGATGGATTAGATTGGACATATTTTAAGTGTTTTATATATAATCCGAGTGAAGTTATATATGTATTCCGAGTGGAAGACCGAATAGGTATTGGTCGGTCTTGGAGTTAGTTACTGAGTGATAAGTGTGTGGCACATTCTGATTGAATGTGGTTGGAATACACCAAGCGGTGTTCGGTTGGGTGGTAAGCCGAGTGAGGGAAATTATTAGACTCCGAGTGGAGTAACTTCATAGATTCTGAGTGGAATTATTAATATTTTCCGAGTGGGCCATTGCGTGGCCTCTGTGGACAAAATTGAGAGACTGAGTTACGAACTTCCGAGGGAGGCAAGTATTGGGGCTGTTCCCAAGTGAATGGAACCCCTGAATATCGAGTGAAACCCTTTACCGAGTGATGGGAATGCCGAGTCTGGCTTCATGCTTCAACGAGTGAGTTCTCGCTCCAGCGAGTATGTCCTCAATGGAAGGCTTTGGGTCGGCTTGGTGGGGAAGTAATTTCCTGAGTGGTTTATACTTGTAACCTATATGAATGAAATGAGGAGCTGTGTAGATTCCCGAGTGAGGTTCGAGCGTGATGATTTACTGGGGGAACTATGTCCTAAATCCGAGTGAAAGATTACCTTGTACCTGTGTCCGCCCTAGCGAATGAGACATTCGCTCCAACGAGCGTGAGCGCTCGGGAGTTATTGGTTGATTTCGCTTAAGTGATGGGGTGTACGCCCGAGCGAGTTGGGCTGCTTGCTCAAGCGTGCTGTATCTCCCTTGAGCGAGTGCACGTTGTTTTGGGGTCTCGCTCAGGCGCTGTTTTATTCTTCCACTGTGAATGTTTTTCCTTGTTCTAATCAGTTTTTCGAGCTTCTGGTCAGCTCTTTGCCTTCCTTTATTATTGTCTAATTCTACCCGGTTGCTGGGTTGTCTTTTTTTTTGGGAAAAATTTTCCCTGTTCTGGATCTCATTTAATTATTAAAATGAGGGTGTTACATTTTGGTATCAGAGCAGACCGAAAGGTCCATGGCCAAGGTTTGCCTACTGTTAGTGGGCGGTTGTGTGCAATATGACCGGTTGTCATCATTGCCTGTAGTATTTTGTTAAATTGATACATGATTAATCATGATTTGTGTGATTCTATGCTTATGTGTTTTGTTGCAGACAGTAGTGAATGGTACTACTGTTGTGACATTGATTGGGGGATAGAAGACTGGATGCTACCCTAGCCTGATTGTTTATGAACTACCTAGGGGTTATTTTAAGCCTGGGTCAGTCAGAAGAAATAGAATGATAAATGTTGGGACCCTGGTACAGGTGGAGGTCGGATCAATTGGTTAGGACTCTTGGGTGCGCTATGCTGATGGTTCATGGCCAAGTCATGCTTGTTGAATGGATTAGAACTCTTATGTTCGAGTTGATTAAGTGAATGATGTATGACGTGTGTAGTTTATGGCATAAGTAATTTATTGCAGTTTTCTAAGTTGCCAAGTACATATCTTTTGGCACGTGAATCCTATATGGTATAGGATGTAATTGATTGATTGCAGATTCCTAAATTGGGAAATTGAGTGAGCGATGAATGAACGATATATGGTATGAGTGATGTGTTGCAGTTTCCTAAGTTAAAAATTTGGGTGTGTGATAAGTAAACAAGGCCGAGATCGGGTATATGTTAAATTGGGATTACGTCTCGGTGGTTGGTGAGGAAACCAAGTGGCTGATGGACTAGATGCTGGACCACTAGGTGTGGTGACCCAGTTAATTGGGCATGATCATGAATGAATGAATGTGACATAGAATACCTGTTTGATTTGAATACTGTCTCGGTTTTGGTGTGTGAAGACTGAGTGAATGGCATTGGGCTTTATAATATTTGGATATTTTGGGTGTGACCCACGATGGGTAAGTGGTGACCCCTTAGAAATTCTAAGTCTGATAATTTATTATTCTTGTGAGTTGTTGAGCCCGAGTAAAGCAAGTACGTAGTAACTCATTGAGGCTTGGATTACCATTGTGTGATGATTTTATTGTGTGATGACTTAGGTTAGACTCGGTGTTGTGGCTGAAAACCGAGTAAATTATTGATTGAATTGTGACCCATAAGGTGTAGAAAACCGATTGGGTTTAGCATGACCTTATACTGTTAGACTTATGGAATCAGACACTATGGTGAGCTAGGCTCGGTGATAATTGGATGTTATGAGAATGCCTACGACGGGTACTTAATGACCCCTAGAAATTTCGATTCTGATAATTTGATTAACCCTGTGAATTGCTGAACCGAGTAAGGCAATTGTATGGTAACTCCTTGAGGATTGAATAGCCATATGGTGAAGTGAAAATAACGAATGATACCTGATGGATAAAGAAATGGTAGTGTTGAGTCCTGGGTGCGATTGGGTATTGAGTAGAGTAATGACAGAACTCGTGTGATGAGGCTGATTGTACATCCAATAGGAGGGTTATACTTATGATTGGCGAAGAGAGTCCACTAAGGCAAAAACTTGTTGTTTAATCGGAAATTATATGGTAACCTCGAGATGTATACTCAAGTGGGATTAATGAATTGTTAGGCTCCAATTGATTGATGAATGACGACATGATGGAATAATAGACTGTCAGATTATAGCTTTATGAGGATAAGATTCAGCGACGAGGTGTGAACCCTGTGTGAGTCAGAAATCTATTGCTATTGTACACTTTTATAGTGATGGTAATTGATAACTTATGACTGTTGTTGTGTGATGTACCCTAGTCGGTGCATAACAATGATGTTGATATAAATGTGTTATTTATAAATTTATGTGAATTGTCATTAATTTCATGTGCTTTAGTATTACCTGTGTGAGTACAGTTGTGTGAGCTATGCTGTTCCGAGACGACTCTACATACCATGGGCATTATGGCAGCGTACACTCTTACAGTGACTTTATGTAATTGTTGTAACCCTATAGGAACGAGACGTCATCCTATAAGTTGGATGCAGCAATTCATGAGTCGGGCAGGTGAGGTTGTAGCTGCTTATGGTGATGGTGAGTCTATCGGGCTGTCCTGAGTAAAAGTGAGAGTGTGTCGAGTGGATGGTAATTGATAGTGTATTCAGAAGAGGATAGGAGACTTGTTTGGCATTGAGGTGCTTACCTCTGAGAGAATCAGAGGTTATGTGGAGTATGGTTGATTGTGAAAGTGGTGTTGACTGTCGGGGACAAGAAGGTGATCTTGCCAACATATGTACCTTGTGTTACTGATCGAAAGGTGTGGCGGTGGTGTGTGGTCATGCCTTGATTGCCAACCGATTGAGTAAGTTAACCATAGGAAATAATAACCACTACAGAGTACTGAAGATTTGGAGGATTAATTATGTGCGACTCGGTTTACCAGAGTCAATTGACGCTTAGAATGCCATTAGAGCAGATTAAGGTCCCTGATATACCTAGAACAACGTTTAGAAATTGCTACAGCCATTATTGGGAATGTAGTAATGCTGTTGGTATGACAAGTATTCATTGATGGTAGCCCGAATCCCGATGGGAGCAATTAGTTGCTGAGTGTATATATCCGTGACCCAAACCTAACACCAGAATTAGAGGTTTATGGGTTTAGCCGAGTAATGTTGAGGATTTGATGAAGGGTCATGATTTACGAGCTGAGACAATTAATGAGGCAAGATTTACTTAGGAAAGGTTAATATAATTTGAGTGACAGGAGGTAGAGATGATTATGAGTGAAGAGAAGGAATGTAATTTCGAGTAAAACCTTTTGGGAGAAAGGATTACTGAGTGAAGTTATGGTGTTCTGAGTAGAACCTCATAGAGAGGATCATTGCTAAGTAAAGGGAATTGTGTCCGAGTGTGACACTTCTGAGTAGGGTAAGATTCGAGTGGTGTGACTCGGAGCGTGACATTTTCGAGTGTAATGGTACGAAGTAAATGATTCATCGTGCGAAAATTTTAAGTCTGTAGGATGTGCCCCTGACTAATCTTACCAAATGGACGTCTGGTCGAAATGTGGGGCTATGAATGGGTAAGTCTCCGAGTGAATTATCACGAGGAAGAGTTAATGCCCGAGGGGTAAATTTATCCATAGATGTGTTCGGATTGATGTTCGAAGCTGCTGAGTTGGAACTCAGATTTGTATTCGGAGTGGGCTTGAATTCCGAGTGCAAACTAGGGTAAATGGAAAGTTTTCGGGGTAAGAATTTCCTTCAAACAACGAACAACCCTTTTGATTGAGAGTCCCGAGTGACCTTCTCAGGGTGTAGGCATGGAATTAGCCCAAGGAATGGTTAGAAATCAGAGATTCTAGAACCGAGTGTGATGCCTGTAAAGGGAAAATCCAGGCAGTCTGTGCTAATTGGAGCACCTTGAAGCTCTTTTGAGCGTTTGTCTCAGTATTGTCAAGATATATCATGATTTAGAGAAGAAATTTTGGAGTCAGATGTTGACTACCCGAGGGTTTAATCCAAGGTGAATCAGACATTGGTGAGTATTCTGTGGGAATCGGTAATGCTTCTTGCCGATTAAACTGCCCCAACACTGTAATCGACACGACTTTGTGTTTATACCCTGTGTGGATACATAATTATTCTGAGTGACTCCATTGGGACTGAAGGAACAGTTGGTGGATGTGCACCGATTAACGTTGAGTGTGTAAGGCCGAGTGGCCAAGGAACTTGATGTACCATTGGTTATAGTGGACTGGCAGAGTTGAATGGGGGTAACTACGTGGGAAATGGAATCCTGAATGTAATAAAGACTATGAAGAGTTGTTTTATTTATGCTGATTAGAAATTACGAAGCAGTCGGAGACGTGGAAGAGCGAAGAGTTGCAGTCAGAGCATGACTGTGGTATTCTGATCTGTTTGTTGAGGTAAGTCTGAGTGAAAGAAAGGAATGTTATTCCGAGTCGATGGTGGCACTTCCGAAGTAGAAATGTGTTAAGAGTGATGTCTCGACTTTCTGGGTGGAGCGGTCGGTAGATTGCTTTGGAAACCAATTATACCGACTGGAATTTAAACAATGTACGAATACTTGAGATGCATAGAGGTGTAATTGCTTATTGTGGTATGACAGTGATTTTTCGAGTGGTTCATTGAGGCTAAGCATGTGTTTGAATTTCGAGGACGAAATTCTTTTGAGAGGGGGAGAACTGTAACATCCCGTTTCTTAATTTAATTACCGATTGAGATTAAGCTATTAATTAAGGGTTAATTGCAGAATTAGGATTAATGGTTAATTAGAGTAATTACCGATTGGTTAGAAATAATTGAATAAATAATGTTAATGCCAGGTGAAAGGACGCATGCACCCCTGGAGGTATAAAAGAACTTCAACTCTCTCTTTCCCTTATTAGTCACGCTGGACAACTCTCCTTGGTGCGTACATCTGGTCTCTTCCTTTTACTGTTTCTTTTCTTCTTCAACCTCATTCGCATCACCCGCGTGGAAAGAACAAGGGGAGAGTTGAAGAGCTTTTCTGGGTGGAACAACGACGTGGCCCTGTTTCCACTCCCTGTTCTCTTCATCCCCTCTGTCTTCTTCTTCTTCTTCTTTTTCTCCTTCCGCTTGAAGCTGTTAGTGTCCCAGTTGGAAGCTGTGCTGGGAAGTGCCTTGGGGCCGTGGGGAAGACGAACCCGTTGGAAGAAAGAGCAACTCTAGCCCAGGATCAACGCTGAGCTCGAAGGCTGTTGGAGGAGGTGTAACAGAAGGACGATCAGTCAGCATTGCAACTCGAGGAGTCCCTGAACCCCGACAACAGGTAGGGGGCGCTTTGCATGTCAAGTGTACGGTTTATGGATGAATTCTGGGTGTTTGCTTTAATGTGATGTGTTATGTGTGAGATGTGTAGTTCGATGTGTTGTGATTGAGTAATTGTGCATGCAACTCCCGGGTTGGTGATGTTGTGAACTGCTTTGTGGTGTGATTCCATCTATTAGTGCATGTTAATGTTTCTGAGCATGTTGACCGAATGCATGTAACTATGAGTTAAAAAGGGTGGTGATTTACTGGGTTCTGTATGCTGTTATGTTGAATGTATTTGAATGAGAATGCCATAATGATTTCTGAATGCTCGAGATGTGAGTTGATGCTTGATTCCATTTAGAATACTATGAGGTATTACATGAGGTTGCACATACGAGGTGCCTTCTAGTCCTGGCTAGTTCCATGAGGGCCCGTGGTAGCCGTAGAAGCTAGAGAGGAGTCTTGAGACGCCAATGGGAGGCCGGTACCATGCAGGAAGGGTTAATGGACGAGGGGCCAGGAAGGAATATGTAACTGAAATCATGCTTTAAGCCGGATCCGCATGCATGTGTGTATGAGCATGGTTATCGAGACCAACATGATTGGCATGGATTTATTGATTTGAATGAATGCCGACTAGATGATGTCATATGAATGAATTCCGACTGAATGAATATGTATGTATTGATGCTGTTGCCAAGTGCCATGTGATGTGTGATTGAGAAGGTATGTTATTGTGTGATTTCCGATTGGATGATGTTGTGTGACTTTTATATTAATTGGCAGTAGATATATATATATTTGTGGATTGAGCCATGTAAATTATATAATTGAGGTTTGAGGTAAAATCTGAGTCAATAACTATTGCTTCATATGCAAAAGCTCACCCCTACACCATTTTTCAGTGTATGCAGGTTGGACTCGGAATGGTGTGAAGACCTTAAGTCCGAGTGACGTGCACTCCGACTGTTGAGTGCTTGTATCGTATTTATTACGTTTAAGTCAGTTATAGCCTTGGCCGGCTCATAATAACAGTGTTGTATAATGAATATAAATTTATATATATAAGTAATCTGAACTATTATGACCCAAGTGCATGTTTATATACGTATATGGTTTATGATGATAACATGTGCTTGTATCGGATACCAGGTGCTGACGAATGAATGATGGAAGGTAATGAGTATTTCAAGTGCATGATCATATAGGTACATATATGTTGTATACTGGTGACTTGGGTTTGAGTAGACGGAGAGAGAATGGTGGATAGAATATCGCTAAGTTAATGATTCTCCTAGTAAACTTAGTTGTGGGAGCCATCTCCGAGTGAGACTATAAATGGCTGGGCCTTCCTTTCCGAGCGGTGATGCTTAATTGGATTCTGAGTAAGATACCTTAGATGAACTTATATTGTGTAAAAGCTGATGGGCGAATCTCCCGAGTAATATTAAGAATGATCGTTGCCGACTGAAATTATAAGGAAACCCCGAGTGGGGAATTATTTTGTATAGGCCCGAGTGGAATCCGAGTGAACTTCTCCGAGGGAAGAGTTATTACGATGGATTAGATTGGACATATTTTAAGTGTTTTATATATAATCCGAGTGAAGTTATATATGTATTCTGAGTGGAAGACCGAATAAGTATTGGTCGGTCTTGGAGTTAGTTACTGAGTGATAGGTGTGTGGCACATTCTGATTGAATGTGGTTGGAATACACCGAGCGGTGTTTGGTTGGGTGGTAAGCCGAGTGAGGGAAATTATTAGACTCCGAGTGGAGTAACTTCATAGATTCCGAGTGGAATTATTAATATTTTCCGAGTGGGCCATTGCATGGCCTCTGTGGACAAAATTGAGAGACTGAGTTACGAACTTTCGAGGGAGGCAAGTATTGGGGCTGTTCCAGAGTGAATGGAACCCCTGAATATCGAGTGAAACCCTTTACCGAGTGATGGGAATGCCGAGTCTGGCTTCATGCTTCAACGAGTGAGTTCTCGCTCCAGCGAGTGTGTCCTCAATGGAAGGCTTTGGGTCAGCTTGGTGGGGAAGTAATTTCCCGAGTGGTTTATACTTGTAACCTATATGAATGAAATGAGGAGCTGTGTAGATTCCCGAGTGAGGTTTGAGCGTGATGATTTACTGGGGGAACTATGTCCTAAATCCGAGTGAAAGATTACCTTGTACCTGTGTCCGCCCCAGCGAATGAGACATTCGCTCCAACGAGCGTGAGCGCTTGGGAAGGTTGTTGGTTGATTTCGCTTAAGCGATGGGGTGTACGCCCGAGCGAGTTGGGCTGCTCGCTCAAGCGTGCTGTATCCCCCTTGAGCGAGTGCACGCTGTTTTGGGGTCTCGCTCAGGTGCTGTTTTATTCTTCCACTGTGAATGTTTTTCCTTGTTCTAATCGGTTTTCCGAGCTTTTGGTCAGCTCTTTGCCTTCCTTTATTATTGTCTAATTCTACCCGGTTGCTGGGTTGGCTTTTTTTTGGGAAAAAGTTTCCCTATTCTGGATCTCATTTAATTATTAAAATGAGGGTGTGACAGGATTAATTATGGATGATGATATGATTTAGAAAAGACATGCGTGATTGTGAGCCGGTAAATAGAGATTTAATTATATCATTACCCTCCACTTTAATTGAAAAGTGCTATATCAATGATAGAAGCCATGTAATGATGTGACACAATATAGGTTATGCGTCCAAATTATGGACTTGGGTTATGAATAGAGAAGAGAATTCCGAATATGAAAGCACAGTATATGATTGGAAACCCTATGTTAACCTTAGAGTTGCGTACTTCCTGCGAGTTAGTGACTTGTTTAGGCTGGGATCAATCTATAGCCAGCGATGTATGAATGAAGTAAAGGATTATTAGGTGATTTGATCATGACCTCAGGATGGATGAGGCCCGATAATGTGGTAATTGTCCCGTAATGATTAAAAATCTATGGTTGGTACACCAATTTATGGCGACGTTAACTGATATTTGATGATAGGTATGGCTTGATGTATGCCAAATTAATTGCATAATAACGATAAGGTATGAATATATTAATTATGGACTTGTGAGAATTTTCACTAAGTCTCATATGAATTAAGGATATTTGTGTATGTATGACCAATACGAGCAATGGGAATATGAAGTACTGGTCCCGATATGGCCTTACATGCCATAGGCATTGTGGCGACATGCACTTATGTGCCGACCTTATGTGTTTGTGGTAACCACTACGGGATTGGGACGTCTTCCTGTATGTCGGATGCAGCAACACATAGGCCAGGCAGGAGTAGAGATTGTAACTGCTTATGGTGAATGTACTGTGCCTATCTGGTCATACTGAGTATGAACATGTGAGTTATGTTGGATGAGTCGTGATCGATGACATATGACATGCTTGGATATAGACAGTTTTATGCTAAGAATGATGACATGATGGTAAACATGCTTTGATGGACTTTGAGAAGTCCGATGCTACTTTGTGATATTATTGAACTCTATTGGTGTGTGGTCGAAGTGTGGCCTTATGGTGTATGCCGATGTTAAACTTCGAGGACGAAGTTTCTTTTTAGGTGGGGTGGATTGTAACATCCCGAATTTTATAAAAATGATTAAATAGGAGGAATAAATATTAAATAATTATAAATGGGTTAATAAGTATCCCAAAAATATTGAAATAATTAAATTGAGATTTATGAGGATTATTTATAATTTATTGGGGCTTTAAGAGTTAAATTATACCAGTGAAGATATGGGTGTCGGACTAAGTATTTCCGATTGAGATACTATTGGTCAGGGCTATTAAGAATATTATTGGGAATCTGAATATATCTTCGGAATAATTTTTAGATAATGTATTGAGCCCGAACTGAGAACCTGTTTATTTTAAAACGATGAACTTTTAATGGAGAGTCAAAAATTAAAACCAAAAAGCCTACTCTTCTCTCATTATTTTCGTTGGCCCTCTCCCTCCTTGGCAAACACACTTGCCTTCTCTATTCTTCTTTTCCTTCTTCTTTCTCATTCCTCTCCACCCTTCTCTCCAAAACCTAAGCCAAGTGGTGTCTTCTTCTTCCTTCATCATTTTCACTTGAGAAAGCTTGAAGGAAACCATTAGAGGTTGGATCCTCTTCCTCTCTTTTCCAATTTCGTGTGACTCTCTCTTTCCCTGGGAAGCTCATGGTTGTCTCTTGGTTGAGGTAAGCTCCTCATCATCTTTCATGAGCTTATGCCATAGGTTTTGGGTTTTGGGTGTTGGGAGAGTGGTTTATGTATGTGGGTTATTGGTAGAAGCTATTATTATGGAAAACCCTAAGGTGGGGTGGTTTTAAATGCAAGTTTTATGAGCCTTTAGTGGGGTACACGAAATTTGTGATTTGAATGGTGAAAAATGATGATGATACATGGTGTTATTGAATTTTTATAGAAACCCTAACTTTAGGAATTTGAGGAAAATATGAAATATGAATGGGAAATATATTTAATGATGATAGTGAGTGATATTGATGTGGGAGAATGATCATTGATAATGGTTGATAAATATTAATAATGATAAGTAAGTTTTAGTGAAACCCTAGCCCTAAGAATTTGGGGAAAATGGATATATTGTAACATAGGAAGTTGAATTGAATGTGAATAGGTGATATTTAATGTGTGAATTATTATTTATAATGATGGACAATGATAGTAATGAAGAATCATAGAGAATGAAGCTCATGGATGAGTGTTGTTAGGAAATGTGTAAGAATGAATGTTAATATTAAGGTCATAGTGTGGTGATGGATCAATGACTTGGAAGTGTGGTTTGATGAAGTCTTAGACCATAATATGTACCATTTGGAATATGTTGATAGATGAAGATTGATTTGAGCTAAGATGACTCATGTTGAACTCAAAGTGACGATAATAGCATTTGAATGATTGATGTAATGTACAAATGCATTTTAGATGAGGGATGAAAGAGATATTGTTGTTGTTGGGTATGGTTAACCCTCTTAGATCTAGAGAATCTTGGTTTTGGGAAAGGAATTCCTGAAGCCTAACACAATGGTATGGATTGGTGTTTTAGCAAGTCTAGGACTTGATATTGGGCTTTATGATAAGCTAGCAAATGTTTAGAATTATAAGGAATGCCTTAAGATGGCTTATTAATTGTATGAATGCATATGTATGTTGTGTAGATTGTGTTTCGGACTATGTGGCGGAGCTTTTGGAGAATGCATTCGGATTTCGGCTCTTCCCTCGAGGTAGGAGAGGAGTTTACATTCAAATTGCATGATTTATATAATTGATGATTACTGTATGGCTTGATACTCATGCTTGCCTTGCCATGTTTATAGTGAAATGATATGAATAGCAAATTGTTGGCTATTGATGATAATGTATGTGTATATATGATGATGAATAACCCATGAGGGGTTGAAATATGTACATGTTAATGAACCATCCTTGAGGGGATGAAGTATGTGTTTTGTGAATAGAGAATTTATATGGATGATTGGCATTGAATGTGATAGCCTTTGTGATGGTATTAGTGATAAGTTTGAGATTTATGCATAATTGAGGAGCTAATAGAGCCAAATAGAGTTTTATGTGGTTTTGATGGCATGCGGTAGTTCCAATAGCCTATATATGTAGTTTATGACTTGTAGGAATTGGAATGGGCCAATTCCATTGAGAATAGGCCCTTGAGTTGCATAAAAGTGCCTCTAAATGGGTAAAACGCATTTATGCGCATAAGTCCCTCAATTTTGAGAATTTCTGAGTGAGGTCGGTGGCCACACGTCTTAAATAATATATTTTAGCTTGTGACAAATTTTGATGGTCATTGGATTTGAAGTGAATGAGATTGGGTGATTGGAAATTGAAATTTTGGTGTTGTTCTGCATAAAAACAGCAGCAGGGCTGTCTTGAATTGATTCAAGACCCTTTGAATCGATTCAAGAGGTGCTGTTTTCACTATTTTGAGCTCCAGGGGCGTTTGAATCGATTCATACGAGTTTGAATAGATTCAAGGCCCTCTGTTTGTCAAATTTTGAGATTTTAGGATGCTTGAATCGATTCACACGAGTCTGAACCGATTCAGAGCCCTGTTATGGCCGCTATTATGCTGTTTTTTCAACCGGTCTGTTTTCTTTGCTGTTTTTGGCCCGTTTTGGCATCTTAATGACATTTTTGGCCTCTGAGTTCTGCATGAAAGTTGTAGATAATTATGTTTCAGAGGTGTGAGAATTGGTCTCACATTAATTGGAGTTTTATAACTCTCATTAGACATAAAACACCGAACCTATTGCGTCATAAAATTCAAATTTAAGAGGGTTTTGAACCCAACTTTTTATGGTGGCCAAATTGGGACTAATAGGTGATATTTGTGACATGTCCCACTATTTTTAAGACTAAAAGTAAGATTTCCTCATGCCTTAGTACTAAAATTTATCATGGGTTCATTATTGCCCAAAACCCCGTTCAGTATGTAAAAACGAGCGAATTCACTAGGGGTACATGTGTGGTGTGTCTTAGTGGTGATTGAGGAATGGCTTAAGGCCTTGGCTAGGTATGTATATGCCTATGCTATGTTATGAATACATGTATTCTTCACCACTATGGTTATATTGTGAATCATGATGGACAGTAAGTGATATTGTTACATGACACACCTTGTGTAATAAAGAAATTAATGAGAGGGAAATTGAATGGCAATGAGTGTATAAGTCAATGGATTTGAAATAGTGTCAATGGTGATTAAAAATGGATGATGCCACACATATTTCATAATGATTAATGATATTAAATGAAAAGGGACGTTGTTGTTGAACATACCCTTGAATAAGCAGTGTTTGCTATTTTGGATGAGCGTGGTGCTAATATGATTAATGCAAGTATTAACTTGTACGTATAAGATGAAATGATGATTGCTGAATGTATGTTTTGAAATAACTTGATGGCTTCCATGCGTGGGTAAATGTTATGATGATTGATATGCTATGATTGCTATGTGTGGATTTATGAACTTGTAAATGTTAAGCCTTGAGGGGCCTTGTGGTTGATTGTATGCCAATGATAATAAAAACTAAATATATAATATACCCCTAATTGAGAGGGTGAGATATCCTTGCGAGGTTGTTGTTGAGCATATGCATTATTGCATTTCATTCATGGCATGGCATAACATTGATACTTTGTGGTTACGATCACAGTGATGAAAGATCCTTCGGGATTCTATGAAGGGAGTACCCCTTGCGAGGCGGGAAACCAACTTGATGATGATATGAGATTGAGCCGGTGGTTGTGATCACCTGGTTGTGAAAAGTGAAAGGCCCTGCGGGGACCATTGTATAATGATGAGCCAGTGGTTGTGATCACTTGGTAATTGATATGATAAAGGGCTTGCGAGCACCTATGATGCCCATGGTTGCGATCATGAGGCGGGAGTACCCCTTGCGAGGCAGGAAACCTATGAGAATTGTTGAACGTGGTTGCGATCACGAGATGCACCTTACAAGGCTGCTATAGGGAGTACCCCTTGCGAGGCGGGAAACCAATGATTATGAATGATTGATTGGTGGTTACGATCACCCGTGTTATGAAATCGGATCCGTTGCATATGCATTAAACAGTTGACATATGCATTAGCTTTAAGACCATGGCATTTGAAATGGGATGACCACGACTGATGAGAAACCCCTTGCGAGGAGGTATTTGAGTGAAACCTTAATGAATTAATGATGGTAATGATTATGAATGCCCTTGTTGATAAGTGGCAAAGTGATGGTGTTTGTGATTATGTATATGTTGTGCTTTTTTATGATATGAATTGCGATTCATGAGGCTTGTATGCCTATTGTGATAATGAGATAATGAATGAATGATAATTTGATGTTTAGATAGCAAAGCACACATAACGTCTGTATGCATATACACATGATCACAATATATATATTATTCGTCATTTTGAATGTATAACTCACTCTCCCATGTGGTCTCCTTTTTAGCATTGTGATGCAGGTTGCCATGGGATGAGTTTGGATTTAAAGATCAAGATTTGGTGAAGGTATATAGTGGTAGAGGAAGTGCCTTGACCGGCATCATTTATGAACTATTATGTATTGAAATTATGAAATGAATAGATTATATATGAGGACATGAAGGATTTAGTGATTGTGAATATGTATAAGATAAACCTTGAATTGGTGGATGGTGAATATATATATGTATAGAATGTAAGAGACAATTTGATGTATATTAGAAAGATTAAAATTGAATGATGAATGTTGATGATTGTGATAATTGGGGGAATATCCCCGAATATATGTGAATATAGGTCTATATACATATATATACAATTATATCTTAGGCATTGCATGCTTATATAATTATGTAAAATGATGATGGTTGTCTATTAGGCTTATGATATGCCATTGCATGCTTAGCCTAGCCTTTTCTCATATCGTCACATATGGGACTAGGCGTGTGCCCGGTATACACATTCTTCCGCTGTAAACTCTATTATTTTTGTATACCGTTATGGGCCATTTAGATATCGATCCAGCTTTATTTTATTAAATTGTAGGCTTCGGTTTTTCTGTGACTCGAGTTACGGTGTGACACTGGTATTATGTTGGAACGCAAAAAAAAATTTACTCACATTTTATTAATCATTATGTTGTTCACATCAAAATTTGAGTCCGGAAAACTGGAGCTTACTTGTTTTGCCCAGGAACCTCAAAAATGCATGCCTGAATCGATTTATTTGGTTTGCAAAGTGAAAATACACGCAATGAATCTATTCATGGATCAATTCATTCAGTTGAAATGGTTACTGGAAGTTGGAATTTAAATCAGAGAACACATTACGCAAAATATGGAAGGCACCTCATAAATCAAGCCTGGAAACATGGAATCAAGACAAGCATTGCATAAAACATGGAATGAGAAAACAATGTAACACCCTGAAAAATGAGGGTAAATTTTTCACGATTTTAAAGAAATTATTTCAGCAAGGGAGCGCAAAGGAAAGCTTTAGTCAATACCCCGGATCTATGAAAAACCTATCCCATATATGAAGATATGAGAAGGTATCATAGTGCATAAGAAATACTCAAAGAGTACTATTTCGACCTCCGATTGATGTAGTCGATTAATCCATGTACAAATCAAAGGCCCCAATCAATTACAGGGCAGGAGTTAATCGATTACATTACCATAATCGATTACAGAGCTAGGCGTAATCGATTATAGAGCTTCTGAAATGGTACATTGAATCAGGGGTTTCACCTAATCGATTACAGCACTTAGAATAATCGATTACATTGTTTCTGTTGGGTCCATAATCGATTATAATATTACTTATAATCGATTACCAAGCTACTGGAATCTACACTAATCGATTATAGAGTTAGGAATAATCGATTACAAAGCTCCTGGAATTTATGTAATGCATTAGGTATTTACTTATTCGATTACAAGGACCAATCTACTCAACTACAAGGCTTCAGGTTGGTTCATAATCGATACAACACTGAATGTAATCGATTACCTTAAAGACAGGAGCCTTGTAATCGATTAGGTTAGGGGAGCTAATCAATTACACCCTATCAGAATGCATAAATTATGCAGATTTTGAAAAAAGATCGACTTCTCAACTATCAAGACGCATGCAAACGATATCAGAATGCTACCAAACTTTAACACAAGTTATAATATATCGTTTGTGAGGTGTGGCCATCGGCTGTACTCAAAAATTCCTAAAAATGAGGAACTTGTGTGCATACACGTATTTAGCTCATCTCAAAGCATTTAGAGACAACATAGGGGTCCATTCTTGGTATAATCAACCCATTCCAATTTACACGAGTCATAAATCATACATTTGAGCTATTGGAATCATTACCTACAATTCATAGTCCTTAAAACTCATTTTTACCCATTAGGTTCCCTAATCATGCATGAAAATCATTTGATTTCAACATATTCAAGCTTATCATATTGTATGCCCTATAAAACACAAAATCTAAATAAACCTCCATGCATTAATCAATTCTATCAACCTAACATATCATTCCATTATCCAATCATTGTCAAGGTAACAAATGAAAATGAGTCATACAATACAAGGGTCTCATTTTCCTATGTGACCTCCAAAAACATCATTCATCTACTTATCATCCTTATAAGTTATCCAGATTAGTTCAAGGATATACAAAATATCCATCATGTATATACATTACAAAAACACACGTATAAGCCATAAAATCAAAACAATTGCCGGCCAAGTCATCCTTTACCCAATTAACCTCCTTCACACAATTCTTCCTCCCATGAGCTCCATGGTCAAGCCCTACAACACAAGAGCTAAAAAGATATAACACACGGAGAGTGAGTATACTTTCTCAATGATGAAAAATCCAATAATAAGTGATAATATACATATGAATGCAAGTTAAACATCTCCTCCCAAAAAGAAGGTCAAGTGACACTAAAATCAATCAATCGTGTAATTCATAGAACACTCATAACCATAAAATTTATTGAGTCATGCAAAACCAATAAACATAAATATAGTTAGTGCTCAAGAGGATCCCATATACACTTCACATAACTTCCTCATTGGGATATCACTCAATGCCATGCTTCTATGGCTAATGCACATGCTGATGTTTAAAAATGAACATGCACGGATCCAATTTCATTTCCTCAGGTGATCGCAACCACCATAATCATTCATTCTCATGGGTTTCGTGCCATGCAAGGGGTACTCTCTCTAGCAGCCTCGCAAGGTGCTTTCTCATGATCACAACTACGTTCAATAATTCACATAGGTTTCCCGCCTCGGAAGGGGTACTCCTGCCTCGTAATCGTAACCACTGGCTCAATTTCACAGGAACTCGTAAGCCCTTTATATTTCAAATATCAAGTGATCGCAACCACTTTTCAACATCATCAACTAGCCCCGCAAGACTTTTCCTTGTGATCGCAACCATATTCAAATGCTATGTTATGCATGTTATATATGCAATAATGCTCCTGCAAGCCTCAACCTCTCAAGTAATATCTCACCCTCTAAATTAGGGTACAACTCACATTCAATTACATTGTTAGAGACACATAAATCAACATACATGTCATACTCCCAAAACATACCATTCATAATACTCAAGATTTATTCCTGGCCGTGAATTTCAAACATTCATCCATCCACACATGGATACGATAGCATATCTTCACACATTATACAACTCATAATCTTCTTAAAGTATCATTTTACAATCAACCATCACAAGGTTCAATCTCCATTTCATATCTCATACATAAAACACTACGTTCATTCAAGGGATAACATGTTGTATTACATCAATACATACATTATTATCATACAAGACATCATGTATTTAGAAAACACACCCCTCTCCTACATCAAGAGAAGTAGACTTCCGGGTTTGATGTTCGTGCCTCACAAGTGTTATCAAGTCCTACATCATTTAATAATAGGACCACATCAATCATTCATTCAAACACCACTTCAATATATATATATATATGTACACATGATTCCCATCATGTAGAAACTATTTATAGGTTTTATTCATTTACCTAATTAGGCTTCGGGAATTCTTTCCCTTTTATCACAATCCATTATTACCAAGGCAACAACCTAATTAGTTAGGTTACCACATATATCAATCTCACATTCAACTTATTCTAAGTGGGTTTTCATTTATGGCTTTCAACCATCATCATAATTCATCATTTATGGCTATACGTCATCACTAATAACATTCTCATCATCGTTCAATGCCTTTCCCATTCACATTACCTATTTCCCCCAAAAATCATAAGTTAGGGTTTCACCTTAAACCCACCCATATCATACATACACATCAATATCCATCATTCTCCAATATCATTTTTGTGCGCCCCATTTAATTCTCATAAAAGTCCATATTTATTTCTCCTCTCCTTAGGGTTCATACATTTAATGGTTCCTTTCACTACCCACATGCATTTAATACTCTCTTAAGCCTTAGCAATCCATATTCTAGGGTTCAACCACCATTAAAATAAGGGAAAGCTTACCTCAATCAAGAAACAAAAATGGGAGCCAAGGGAGAGGATGGTGAACTCGAAAATGGAGGAGAGGAAGGGAAAGGCTTCAAGCACCCAATGCTCCTCCTTGCTCTAATGGTGAATGAAAATGGGGGAGGAATATGGGTTCACCACTTTGGCTTAGGTTTAGAGGGGAAGAAGATGAAGAGGAAATAAGAAAGGAGAAGAAGAAGTGAATGTTTGGTGTTTAGAAGAAAAAGGCAACGTAAGAGTGAAGAGGGAGTAGGGAATTAGAATTAAAACTTATGCCCTTATTAAAACTTCTCTATTTTTCAATAAACAAGATCCCAGTTCGGGCTTAATACTTATTCTAAAATTTATTCCGAATACACATTCGGATTCCCAATGATATTATCTATAGCCCTGACCAATGACATCTCAATTAAAGATGCTTGGTCTGACACTCATATTTTAACCGTGTATAAATTTTAGCTCATGAAGCTTAGTAATTTGTGAAAAATCATAACAACCTCAAATTAATTCATTTCTATATTTTTGAGACATTAATCCCCCCATATATAAATAATTATCATTTATTTCCCTTATTTGGACATTTGTATAAAAAGTGGGGTGTTACAATCTACCCCACCTAAAAGAAATTTTATCCTCGAAATTTGATATACCGGATTCGAATACGTGAGGGTACCGTTCCCAAATATTATCCTTGCATTCCTAGAGTGTTTCCACGTCTCCATGCTTCCATGCTACCTTCACCAAAGGTAACATTTTATTCCGCAACCTCTTCACGGGATACTCGACAATACAAACAGAAACAGGAGGAATGTATAAGTTATCCCACACATCAACATCATCAATAGAGATCACATGCAAGGGATCATGAATATACTTCCTCAACTGCGACACGTGGAACACATTATGTAGGTTTTCAAGATGTGGAGGGAGCGCAATCCGATAAGCAACATCTCCAATTCACTCCAAGATCTCATAAGGTTCGATGAATTTAGGGCTTAATTTTCTGCTCTTTAAAGCTCTCCCAATACCCTTATCATGCGAAATTCGTAAGAACACATGATCGCCAACTTGAAATTCAAATGGCTTCTTTATCTTGTCATAATAGCTCTTCTGACGGTCTTGCGTGATTTTTATCTTCTCATGGATCATCTTAATCTGTTCAGTGGTTTCCTCAACAATCTTAGGCCCTAAGGCCAAGTTCTCACCAACTTCAAGCCAACATAAAGGGGTTCGACACTTCCTTCCATATAATGCCTCATATGGTGCCATACCAATACTAGAATGAAAACTGTTATTATAGGTAAATTCGATCAGAGGCAAATATTTCTTCCATGAACCACCGTGTTCCAAAACATAAGCACGCAATAAGTCTTCAAGACTCTGAATAGTCCTCTTAGATTTTCCATCAGTCTGAGGATGGTACGCCGAGCTTAGCTTCAATTTAGAACCCATTGCTTCATGTAAGCTCCCCCAAAATCGGGAAGTAAATCGGGGTTCATGATCAAAAACAATACTTGATGGCACACCATGCAACCTTAAAATTTCTTTGATATATAACTGTGCCAAATCCTGTAAGGAACTCTTCATACTGATTGGTAAAAAATGCGCGTTCTTTGTTAAGCGGTCAACAATCACCCAGATTCCATCACATCTGGACCTCGTCCTAGGTAAACCAGACATAAAGTCTATAGCAATTGTATCCCACTTCCAAACGGGGATATCGAGTAGTCTCAATGTACCAGAAGGTCTCTGATGTTCTACCTTCGCCTTCTGACAGATAAGGCACGAAGCTACAAAGTTGGCAATATCACGTTTCATTCCGAGCCACCAAAAATTCTTCTTTACGTCTTGGTACATCTTGGCCGCACTAGGGTGAATACTAAAAATGCTTTTGTGTGCCTCCTCAAGCACCGTATATCTTAAATCTCCAAATAAAGACACATACACACGACCTTTTACACGCCATAAACCATCAATACCCTCAATAAGGAATAGATTTTCCCCATCTTATTGAGATCTTCTCATCTCCTATAGGTAATCATCATCTTCTAGTTTCTTCTTCACAAGCTCAAAAAACTCATTGCATACCTTCAGTGTAGCAAAACACAACTTCTTGGAAGATTGAATTTCGGTCCCAACATTTAAATTCTGAAATTCTAAAATTCCTCAATCAATTCAAATTCCTTGACCATCATGGCCGACATATGTAAGGACTTCCGACTAAGAGCATCAGTAACTATAAAGGCCTTTCCTAGATGATACTTCAATTCAGAATCATAGTCCTTCAAGAATTCCATCCATCTCCTCTGTCACATATTCAATTCCCTCTAGTCAAAGAGATATTTCAAGCTTTTGTGATCACTAAGGACCACAAACCTCGAACCATACAGATAATGACGCCAAATTTTCAAGGCGAACACAATCGCCGCTAACTCTAAGTCATGAGTCCGGTAGTTAACTTCATGAGGTCTCAATTGGCGTGAAGCATAAGCTATAACATGTTCGTTTTGCATCAATACACATCCAAGACCATGCTTAGAAGCATCACAGCACACCACAAAATCTTCTTGTAAATCAGGTAATGCCAAGATAGGCGTAGAAGTCAGCCTCTTTTTAACTCCTCAAAGCGTCTCTCACGCTCGGCCGTCCATACAAAAGGTTGGTTCTTCCTTCTCAAGTTTGTTAAAGGTTTAGCAAGATGAGAAAAACCTTCGATGAACCTTCGATAATAACCGGTAAGTCCAAGGAAACTCCGGATTTCAGTAACCGATGTAGGTCTAGGATATGCCATGACGGCCTCAACCTTAGAAGGATCCACCAAAACACCTTTTTCGGATATCACATGTCCAAGAAACTGGACGCTCGTCAACCAAAATTCATATTTAGAGAGTTTAGCATACAACTGATTCTCTCTAAGAATGTTCAACACCAACCTTAAATGTTCCTCATGTTCCTCACGGCTCTTGGAATACACCAAGATGTCGTCAATGAATACCATAACAAAACGATCAAGGTAATCATGAAAGATACGGTTCATATAAACTCATGAAGACCGCTAGAGCATTAGTCACTCCGAATGGCATTACAACATACTTATAACGGCCATATCGCGTCCTAAAAGAAGTCTTCAGAATGTCCTCGGTTTTTACCTGAATTTGATGGTAACCAGAGCGTAAATTAATCTTCGAAAACACCACAGCACCTCTTAATTGATCCAACAGATCATCAATACGAGGCAAGGGATATCTATTCTTTATTGTCATCTTGTTCAATTGGCGCTAATCCACACAACACCGCATGGTTCCATCCTTCTTCTTAACCAATAAAACAGGAGCCCCCAGGGTGATACACTGGTTAGACAAATTCTTTCTCAAGTAGCTCCTCAACTTGCTTCTTAAGTTCAGCTAACTCCATAGGAGACATCCTATAAGGAGCAGTAGACACCGGTTTCGGGCCAGGTACAAGGTCGATAGGAAATTCAACTTCCCGTGGAGGTGGCAAACTGGGTACCTGTATTTTTATGTTGATGTAGGTTTTGATAATGACACAACAAATGGAGAAATATCAAGGATGTTATCAAGCGAATTAATTATGTTTGATGATGAAAGTGATTCAAGGCATTTAAGGAAGTCTTAATCAAGTACAAGTGATCAACAAATGTGCCAAGAATTAAAGGATTGGAGCCAAGACTCATCAAATATCAACAAGGGTGAAACAAAGTGCCAAAATACATGAATCGGGTAATTGAATCGATTCACACAGCAAAGCATAACCACATGAATCGATTCCTACGTTTGGAAAGGCCCAGGAAGTAAAAATTTAAGGTTTGAATCGATTCCTCCTTGCATTGAATCGATTCACACGGTTCAAATTGGTCCAGGATGTGTTTTTAACATAATGAATCGATTCCCTTCTCTTTTGAATCGATTCACGCATGGATTTTTGCCCAGTAACCTTAGTTTAATTGCTTGAATCGATTCATGTAGCATTAGAATCGATTCTTGTAGCTGTCAGAACACAAAATCATGCGCAGAATAAATGTTCCCCTTTGGTTGAATCAAATTGGAAGACCCAAGGCAACACTCCATGCTTTGTCCCTCTCCACATGCAAGTGTCTCATTGAAAATGCAATCAAGACACACATGCCTAACATGTCAAGCTCCCAAGAAATTAAATATTGCAATAACCCATGCCATTGGAGCCTATAAATAGAGAAGGAGTTGAAGGCAAAACACACACCAAGCATTTGAAGCATTTCCATTTGCTTTCTTCCTCCTCCATTCTCTTGCTCTTATACTTACTCTCTTTATTCTTTGATTGGTATATTTCTTGAGAGTTAATTTGTGGGAAAATTATATTTGTGTACTTAACTTGCATATCCTCTCTTTGAGAGTTACTATCTTGTGTAAGCTTTAACTTGTATATCCACTCTAGTGAGAGAGTTTCCTTGTACACTTAAAACACTAAACTTCATAGAAATCTTGGGTTGCGTTTCAACCTTGTAATTGTGAGATTGAGAGATTGGGTGGGGTGCCCTTGTACTTGTGAGGATTGGATTCTTGAGTGTGGGACACTAGGAAGTTGCAATTGCTCAAAGTGTATCTCTAATCTACAATAGTGGAAATCCTCTAAGTGGGTTGCTTAGAGGCGAGACGTACACCGGCGTGGTGGAACTCGTATACATCGGTTTGCAAATCTCTCTTCCCTAAACTCATTTAACTTGTGCATTTAACTTGTTTGCTCAATTCATTGCCTCATTAATTGGACTAAGTACATGATACAATAAGTTGAAAACTATTTTTGAATAACATTGTTGAACTTGGACTTAAGCAACACTCTTGAATCAATCTTTCTAAAGTTCCATAAATTGCTTTGTAACTTAATTGATTCACTATCTAAACTCTTTTAGTAGTTATTAGTTTGTCTTGTGTACTATTTGTTGTTACTTGCAATCTAGTTTATTATCTTAAATAAATATAGTAACAAAAGAATCAATTTCAAGAGCATTCCAAAGAAAATTTTTAATACTCAATTCACCCCCCCTCTTGAGTAATTGAGGCCACTTGGTTAACAAGTGGTATCAGAGCTTGACTCTTGGTAAATCAAGCTTAACGGCTTCAAGAGAACAAATGGCCTCAACCTCATATAACATGTTTCCCAAGGGTGGTGCTACAAATCGACCTCCCACTTTTAATGGTGAGGGTTATGCTTTTTGGAAAGAAAGAATGAAAATTTTTGTGCAATCAATGGATTTAAGAGTGTGGAATGCTATTGAAAATGGTCCCTTTATACCTATTCATATTGTGGATGATAAACAAGTTGAAAAGCCTATGGATAATTGGTCTAGTGAAGAAGAAAAGAAAGTGCAATATAATTATAAGGCAAAAAATCTTATTACTTTAGCTTTAGGTCCCGATGAATTCTTTAGAGTAATAACATGTAAAATGGCTAAAGAAATGTGGGATACCCTTCAAATAACTCATGAAGGAACTAGTGATGTTAAGGATTCAAAAATTAGCACTTTAACTAGCCAATATGAAAGTTTTAGGATGAATCCAAATGAAGCTATTTTAGATCTTCAAAAAAGGTTTACATTGATCATTAATCATCTCATTACTCTTGGCAAATCTTATTCTAACAAAGAGCTCATTCACAAAGTGTTAAAAAGTCTTACTAGGGAGTGGCAACCTCTTGTTACGGCCATCAAGCAATCTCCCACCATAAATGAGATGTCTCTTGCAACCTTGTTTGGTAAATTACAAGAGCAAGAACAAGAGTTGAAAGATCTAAGACAAGCGGAAGAAGAAGAAAAGACATCAAAGAAGAAAGGATTAGCTCTCAAAGCTACTTCAATGGTTGAAGATGAAACCGAGAGTGAAGTCGATGAGGATGAAGAGCTAGGCCTATTTGTGAAACGGTTTGGAAAGCTAATGAAGAGCAAGCGCTTCCAAAGGAACTTCAAACCACAAGGTAAGAAATCTAAACTTAAAGAAAATTCTACTTCACCTACTTGTTTTAAGTGTGGTAAGGAAGGACACTTTAAAATGGATTGTCCAAATCTAAAGAAGAAGAACAAAGAAAGAAAAGAAAGAAGAAGAGCATATGTTGCATGGGATGAAAACGAGATAACTAGTTCGGATGAATCGGAAAATGAAGAAGCAAACCTTTGTCTTATGGCCAATCACCAAGATGAAAAAAATGAGGTAAACTTTCATGACTTAGATAAGGATGAATTACTTGATGCTCTTGATGATTTGTATGATAAATTCACCAAAGTCTCTAATAAGCTTAAATTATCTAGAAAAACTAGTAATACTCTAGAAATGCATCTCATGGAAGTGTGTAAAGAGAATGAATCTTTAAAAGAAGAGTTAGCAAATGTTCAAACATGCTCTAGGACCAAACCTTGTGAGTTTGTAAAGAAATGTGATATGCTAGAAACCAAGGTGTTGGACTTGAATAAAACTATAGAAAAGTTTACAAATGGTAAAAACAATATAAATGATCAAGCATGCTCCAAGAATAAGCCTTGTGAATTTGCTAGGAAATGTGATATACTTGAGAAGAAAGTACTAGACTTAAACACAACGCTTGAAAAATTCACCAACGGTAGAGATAACTTAAATGCACTTCTTGGAAAACAACGTTGTATGTTTAACAAAATGGGACTAGGTTATAATCAAGGATCACATGCTCATAAGAAAGATAAACATTACAAAAATTTCTTTGTGCCACCTTGTAAATCATCTACACCTTTTGTAAAATGTAATCATTGTGGTCTTAAAGGTCATAACTCTTATAATTGCAATGTTAGAAGATTAGGACCAAAAGTAGTGAGAAAAGTATGGGTTCCTAAGGGAACATTTTCACAAACTAACCTACAAGGACCCAACATAAAATGGGTACCAAGCTCTCTAACTTGAATTGTTTTGTAGGTATGTCTTAAGGCAAGTAACACCCATTGGTACTTGGATAGTGGGTGTTCTAAACATATGACGGGAGATAAAAGTAAGTTTATATCACTTACTCCACGATGTAACATCCCCGTTTTAAAATTAAATGTTGAATGAAGAATAAACCATTAAGACTTGATTCCAACCAGAAAATAACTGTTAATTGTATTTAACTAAGTAGATTTAAGCCACTAAAATATGAAAATGGTGATGGTCGGGGGATGGAGTGGAGTGCACGTGGCTGCTGCAGCACACACTCTCCCATCCCACTCTTCTCTTGTTCATGCGCATGTACACATATATATATATATATCGTGAGCCTTTAGTGAGGAACACACTTACTCTTTCTTCAGACTCTCTCCTCTGTCACTTCATCCTCTACTTCCTCTCTTCGTCTCCATTTTTCTTCTTCTTCCATCTTACTCTTCGCTCCTGGAGATCTTGATTCCAGTACTGAAGAACGAACCACACTTCATCCCAGAATCAGGCGCAGAATACGACAAAGCCAAGGGAGACCGGACGAACCAGGAGAAGGACATCGGACCCAACAACAAGAACGGAAAAGGTTTCTGAGGATTCTTCTAAAGGTAGGGGGCGCTTGCATGTCGAATGCATGGTCTAAGAACGGTACCGGATGAACATGCTGCTGAGCGTGGGTGTGTGTGTGCATGTTTTTATAATCATTAGAACTGATGCTGTGCATGTGTGCATGTATTCACAATTACTAAAACTGATGCATGATTTGAGATTCTGATAGTGATCTTCGTGGCTATGGCGTAGTCTGCTCGTGGATGATAATGATGGATCTATTTTGTTGTCACTATGAAAAGTATGTATGTGCATGTTCTTAATTGGATTGCTCAATGTTGTTAGTCTGATGACCGATTGTAACATGCGCTGGTGTGACTGACTGAATGATGACGAGTAGTGGAGGATATTCGTTCTTACTTAATGACTACGGTAATGTGTTCATGACGCGATGATGTGTAATAATGAATGTGTTAGTTGCATGAGTAAGAGTGGGGTGACCCATGGAAGGTCAAGAACCCCAAGGGAAATGACTTCCAGTTACCAACCCTGGCTAGATCCCAATAGGGCTCGTGGTAGCCGTTGGAGCTAGAGAAGTGAGTCTCGAGACGCCGTGGGGAGGCCGGTGCCACCTGGTAAGAGCTGAGGGACGAGGGGCCAAAAGAAAGGGGGCCGTAACTGAGAGTCTTTTCCCGAGTCGGATCCGCAGGCATGCATATAGAAATAAGGCTGATTGTGGTGATGTATAAATCTATGTATGTGCAAGTGTATGATTTTGAATGCATGATTATATATTTGGATGTGGAATAAACTCGGTGAATTATGTGTGTCATGAACATTGTTGAATTGTATGATTTTGGTTACTTAAGAAAGGTTGAGGTATAGCAGGAGCGTGTACTGACGCTGATACCGAGTCTGTGAGTATCATTTTACATGTAAAAGCTCACCCCTGCAGTGGCCATTTTCAGTGAATGTCTCTCGTGAGGAGGATCAGAGGCAGAGCTGGAATGCTGGGCGGAGTGCTGATGCATTTCGAAGGTTTAATTAAGGCGTTGTTAGATGAAGCCCGGACTGGTTCATACCGGATGTTAATGTTTTGTGATGAATAGAACTTTATGAACAAGTAGAAGTCTGATTTTACATTGTAAATATTAATATACACTCTTATGTACACATGGATGTATGGTTTTGTGAGTGTGATGCTATGTGCTGCCTTGCTCTATAATTGTGCTTTAATAGATACGCAGGGACAGTATGATTTGAGCAGGCTATAGCCAAGTCAGAGTTAATTGAGAATTGTCTTAGGAAAACTTATGTTGGATACGTTGGGCGGAGTCGTACCCCGCCTGAAGTATGGGAGCAATCCGCCCAAGCGAGTGGACTCGCGTTGGAGCGATGTAGTTGTTAGAGTGGGACACCGTCCAATTATCCTTCCTATCCGTCGTGATACTAACGCAATCCGGACCCCGATGTTGACCCCGTATTGGTCGTTATGGCTAAGTCCGCCCAGGCGTCGTCATACTTAGTTGAGCTGGGTGGAATAGGTTCAGATCCCTCCTTTCTCCACAACTTACTAACGTATATGTACCCTGTAACTTCTCATTTTCTGAGTGAAAGGCGAGTGTGAGGATTTACTTAATGAACCCTTGTCCATAACCGATGGAGGAAATTACCCTGTAGTTGTGTTAAAGAGGCGTTATGTAGATTTCGTTTAGGCGGCGTCATACCTCGCCCAAGTAACTAGGACAGCCCGCCCAAGATAAATATACCCCGTCTAGCCAAGTAGGATGATTCTAACTCCGCCTTCCACCGAAAGCTACGCGTGTGAATGTATTAACGTATTTCCCTTATCTATTCCTCCTGTTGAGTGACCAGTATTTCTCGAAGGGAAGCCTCAGTGCGAAATCTCCTCTATCCGCTGCTGCATTCCCATACTCCGCCTGGACGGTCTTATACCCCGTCTAAGCGAATAACGGTGTAGTGTAATCCGCCCTAGGGTTGATGTGTTGCGATAAACCCATTGAGCCAGCCCCAGTTTTAGCTTCTCTGTAGATTGTTATATGTGAGTGAATGCTCCTCGTTTCCTCCCTGCCTGCTCCCCTCTATATCAAATGTTGCGTGACTGTTTTGTGAAAAATTTTCTCATATTTTTGGAATTATTAGTTGCAAATGATTAGGGTGTTACATTTTGGTATCAGAGCGGACCGAAAAGTCCAAGGCCAAAGTATGCTTACCAAGTGTAAGCGGTGGTGTCTGTGTCTTTTGATTGAATGGTTGAAATTGTTCTGATGCTGGTTGACCTGATTGATGATTGTCTTGAAGACAAGGGGTTGTTTTCCCCTGGTCCGATTGTGTGTATGACTTAGGCGAATGACATAATGTGCTAAGTTATTAATTGTTGGACTAATAATTAGATCGGTAGTAAGTGGCTCCGTATACTTATCCTTAAATGTCAATTTCAGGATAAGGAATGGCGCATCGTCAAAGTATGGAGGCTATAGCCACAGCATTCCAACGCTTTGCTGATGTGTTTGAAAGGCAAGGCCAAACTCAACCTGAGGATGGCCATGTGCTGGACCGCTTCCTGAAGAGGAAGCCGAGTGAATTCTTAGGAGGACGGAACCCTGAGGCGGCGTTCAAGTGGACTCAGGAATTAGAGAGAATTTTTAGGGGTCTTCGCTGTACCGAAGCCCAGAAGGTGGAATGCGCAGTGTATATGCTGCGAGATGAAGCGGAGAATTGGTGGAAGATAGCTAGGAGCCAATTCCCCGAAGATGACAATCAACTGACGTGGAACGATTTCAAGGCCTGCTTCCTAGACAAATACTTTCCCGACACAGTGAGGAGTCGGAAAGAGCTGGAGTTTATGGAGTTAAAACAGGGCTCCATGACTGTGGAAGAATACGCGACCAGATTTGAGGAATTGTGCCTATTCTATCCGCCCTTCCAGCAGCCAGGAACGGAGCACTCCAAGTGTCTTAAGTTTGAGAACGGACTGAGATCGGATATCAAGAGGGCCTGCAGATACCATGAAATCTGGAGTTTCCCTGCCTTAGTGAACAAGTGTAGAATATTCGAAGAGGATGACAGGGCCCATTCGGGCCAGTGCAGCAGAGCTAACCAGCACCTGAGGCCTCAGCAATCACGTTTCAAGAGGCCAGGGAACGTGAGGAGGAATGAACCCTTCACCAGATATCAGAACCGTAATGACCAAGGGAGACAGATGAGTGGGCGACCAAGGTATGGCGGATGCTTTAAATGTGGCGGTGATCATTTTGCTAAGGAATGCAATGATACAAATGTTAAATGCTACCACTGCGGAGAGAAGGGACACGTTCGCCCGGACTGCCCCCAACTCCGCCAGGCAACCACCAATGTGCGTCAAGGAGGATTTCAAGATCGAACCAGAGTAAATGATAACCAACGACATGGAGGCAGAGGCAACGGAACCAGAGGAAATATGATGCATGCCCCGAACAGTCGAGAGAGGAACACCGGCCCAACAGCGACAGGAAGGATCTACACCATCAATGCAGAGGATGTTGCACCAGCAAACGATCTAGTACAATGTAAGTGCTCACTTGGAACGAATATGCTTAATGTTGTTTTCGATTCGGGGGCAACCCATTCTTTTATAGCTGATGAGTGCGTGAAACGGTTGAAGCTACCAACTGTGTCTATGAACCGGACTTTAGAAGTGGCCAGCCCCACTGGCCCTAGTGTGTTCGCATCGTCTATATGTAAAAATGTAGCATTTGAGTTGTATGATCGGAGTTTCACCTTCGATCTGATTTGCATGCCCTTAAAGGGTCTTGATATTGTGCTTGGAATAGATTGGCTTTCAGCCAATAAGGTATTAGTAGATTGTAGAAACCGAGAGATAGTTTTCCCAAAACAACCCACTGAAGATGGCGCGGCACAAGGTATAACCCAACTATTTATGATGCTTTGTCTAACCAAAGATGAGAATGAGACCCTAGCGAATGAAATTCCGGTTGTCTGCGAATTCCCAGAAGTGTTCCCAGAGGACGTCCCGAGTGTACCTCCCCATAGAGAAGTTGAATTCTCTATAGACTTGATCCCTGGAGCCGAACCGGTCTCCAGTGCACCCTACAGAATGTCCTCAACTGAATTGGTAGAGTTGAAGAAACAAGTGGATGAGTTACTTGAGAAGCAGTTCATTAGACCAAGCGTGTCACCATGGGGCGCGCCTGTGCTACTTGTTAAGAAGAAGGATGGCAGCATGAGACTTTGTATAGATTATCGATAGCTTAACAAACTCACAATCAAGAATCGATACCCACTGCCTAGAATTGATGATTTAATTGACCAGCTGCGTGGAGCCTCAGTCTTCTCAAAAATCGACTTACGATCGGGATATCACCAAATCCGAGTGAAGGACTCGGACATTCCTAAAACTGCCTTTAGGACTAGGTATGGTCACTATGAGTATGTAGTGATGCCGTTCGGTGTGACAAACGCCCCTGCTGTTTTCATGAATTACATGAACAGCATATTCCATTCCTTCTTAGATCGGTTTGTTGTTGTCTTCATCGATGATATTCTAGTTTATTCTAAGACATCTGAGGAGCATGAGGGACATCTCAGGGCAGTACTCCAAGTGTTGAAGGAGAAGCAATTGTTTGCAAAGCTTTCAAAGTGCGAATTTTGGATGGATGAGATCCACTTCCTCGGGCATGTGATCTCCAAGCGAGGCGTCTCGGTGGATCCTGCGAAGGTAGCTGCTGTAATGGCATGGGAGAGGCCCAGGTCGATCTCGGAAATAAGGAGTTTTATGGGCTTGGCAGGTTATTATAGAAGGTTCATAGAAGGTTTCTCTAAGTTGGCATTACCCCTGACTAAATTGACTCGAAAGAATGTTCCTTTTGTGTGGAGTCCGGAGTGTGAGGGCAGCTTCCAAGAGCTGAAGAATAAGTTGACAACTGCTCCGGTGTTGGCATTACCTGAGTTACGAGAAAGCTTCGTGGTCTATTGTGACGCGTCCGGACTCGGATTAGGATGTGTACTCATGCAGAAAGACCGAGTGATAGCATATGCCTCTCGACAATTGAGACCCCACGAGCAACATTATCCGACCCATGACTTGGAGTTGGCAGCAGTAGTTTTTGCATTGAAAATCTGGAGGCATTACTTGTACGGATCCAAATTTGAAGTGTACAGCGATCATAAGAGCCTTAAATACCTATTCGACCAAAAGGAGCTGAACATGAGGCAGAGAAGATGGATTGAGTTTTTGAAGGACTATGATTTCGAGTTGAAATACCACCCAGGTAAGGCAAATGTCGTAGCAGACGCATTGAGTCGAAAATCCCTCCACATAGCAGCCATGATGGCAAAAGAAGTTGAGTTGTTGGAGCGGTTCCGAGACATGAACTTGCATGTTGATGCCCCTTCCTCTCAGAAGATGACAATCGGTACGTTGAGGATTGCCAACGAATTCTTAAAATCCGTGTACGAACAGCAACAGGCGGACTCTTACCTAGCTGAAATGAAGGAAATTCAGGCTAGAGGGAAGGATTTATCCTTGGCAGAAGGGTCAGATGGGATCTTCCGGGTGAGGAACAGAATATACATACCAAGTGAAGGAAGATTGAGAAGAATGGTGCTTGATGAAGCCCACAAAAGCCTACTCAGCATTCACCCAGGAACCACGAAGATGTACCACGACTTGAGGAGACAGTTTTGGTGGCCCGGACTAAAGAAGGATGTGGCGGAGTACGTGGCCCGGTGTATCACTTGTCAGAAATCAAAGGTAGAGCACCAAAAACCATACGGTGCAATGCAGCCTCTAGAAATCCCCGTGTGGAAATGGGACTCAATTGCGATGGATTTTATCATGGGATTACCCAAAAACCGAACGGGCCATGATGCCATTTGGGTCATTGTTGACAGATTGACGAAGAGTGCACACTTCTTACCTGTAAATATGAAGTACCCATTGCATAAATTGGCTCGAATCTACATTCAAGAAGTTATTCGACTGCATGGCATACCTACTTCCATCGTCTCAGATAGGGACCCCAGATTTACGTCCAGGTTTTGGACCACCATGCATCAAGAACTGGGGACGAAGCTTTGGCTTAGTTCTGCCTACCACCCCCAATCGGATGGACAATCCGAGCGAACGATTCAGAGTCTAGAAGACTTATTGAGAGCGTGTGTGTTAGAGTACGGTGGGGACTGGGAGCAGTACCTTCCCTTGATCGAGTTTACGTACAACAACAGCCATCATCACAGCATTGGCATGGCACCTTACGAGGCATTATATGGGCGTAGATGCCGTACCCCACTCTGTTGGTCGGAAGCGGGTGAAAGTCTATTACTGGGACCAGACATCGTAAAGCAAACCACAGAACAGATCCGGGTAATAAGGGAGAAGATGAAAGCATCACAAGACAGGCAGAAGAGCTACCATGACAAACGCATCAAGCCAGTGGAATTTCAAGTCGGAGATCGAGTGTTTCTGAGAACCTCTCCGAGTAAAGGAGTTGGACGAGCCTTAAAAAGTAGGAAGTTAAGCCCTCGCTACATCGGACCTTATGAGGTAGTAGAACGGATTGGCTCCGTGGCATACCGCCTCGCGTTACCAACTCACTTGTCCCGATTACACAACGTTTTTCATGTGTCTCAGCTAAAGAAGTATTTGCATGACCCCAGCCACACGATGCCTGACGACGAGGTAGAAATTAAGGAAGACCTAACCACTGTGACTACACCGGTTGGAATCGTGGATCAATCGGTAAAACGCTTAAGGAACAAGAACGTAAGGCTGGTTAAGGTGGAGTGGCAGCAAGGCAAGATCACCTCCTGCACGTGGGAACACGAAGACGCCATGCGACAGCAGTACCCCGAATTGTTTACCTACGTAAGTACCGACTAAATTTCGGGGACGAAATTCTTTTTCAGTGGGGGAGAACTGTAACATCCCCGTTTTAAAATTAAATGTTGAATGAAGAATAAACCATTAAGACTTGATTCCAACCAGAAAATAACTGTTAATTGTATTTAACTAAGTAGATTTAAGCCACTAAAATATGAAAATGGTGATGGTCAGGGGATGGAGTGGAGTGCACGTGGCTGCTGCAGCACACACTCTCCCATCCCACTCTTCTCTTGTTCATGCGCATGTACACATATATATATATATATCGTGAGCCTTTAGTGAGGAACACACTTACTCTTTCTTCAGACTCTCTCCTCTGTCACTTCATCCTCTACTTCCTCTCTTCGTCTCCATTTTTCTTCTTCTTCCATCTTACTCTTCGCTCCTGGAGATCTTGATTCCAGTACTGAAGAACGAACCACACTTCATCCCAGAATCAGGCGCAGAATACGACAAAGCCAAGGGAGACCGGACGAACCAGGAGAAGGACATCGGACCCAACAACAAGAACGGAAAAGGTTTCTGAGGATTCTTCTAAAGGTAGGGGGCGCTTGCATGTCGAATGCATGGTCTAAGAACGGTACCGGATGAACATGCTGCTGAGCGTGGGTGTGTGTGTGCATGTTTTTATAATCATTAGAACTGATGCTGTGCATGTGTGCATGTATTCACAATTACTAAAACTGATGCATGATTTGAGATTCTGATAGTGATCTTCGTGGCTATGGCGTAGTCTGCTCGTGGATGATAATGATGGATCTATTTTGTTGTCACTATGAAAAGTATGTATGTGCATGTTCTTAATTGGATTGCTCAATGTTGTTAGTCTGATGACCGATTGTAACATGCGCTGGTGTGACTGACTGAATGATGACGAGTAGTGGAGGATATTCGTTCTTACTTAATGACTACGGTAATGTGTTCATGACGCGATGATGTGTAATAATGAATGTGTTAGTTGCATGAGTAAGAGTGGGGTGACCCATGGAAGGTCAAGAACCCCAAGGGAAATGACTTCCAGTTACCAACCCTGGCTAGATCCCAATAGGGCTCGTGGTAGCCGTTGGAGCTAGAGAAGTGAGTCTCGAGACGCCGTGGGGAGGCCGGTGCCACCTGGTAAGAGCTGAGGGACGAGGGGCCAAAAGAAAGGGGGCCGTAACTGAGAGTCTTTTCCCGAGTCGGATCCGCAGGCATGCATATAGAAATAAGGCTGATTGTGGTGATGTATAAATCTATGTATGTGCAAGTGTATGATTTTGAATGCATGATTATATATTTGGATGTGGAATAAACTCGGTGAATTATGTGTGTCATGAACATTGTTGAATTGTATGATTTTGGTTACTTGAGAAAGGTTGAGGTATAGCAGGAGCGTGTACTGACGCTGATACCGAGTCTGTGAGTATCATTTTACATGTAAAAGCTCACCCCTGCAGTGGCCATTTTCAGTGAATGTCTCTCGTGAGGAGGATCAGAGGCAGAGCTGGAATGCTGGGCGGAGTGCTGATGCATTTCGAAGGTTTAATTAAGGCGTTGTTAGATGAAGCCCGGACTGGTTCATACCGGATGTTAATGTTTTGTGATGAATAGAACTTTATGAACAAGTAGAAGTCTGATTTTGCATTGTAAATATTAATATACACTCTTATGTACACATGGATGTATAGTTTTGTGAGTGTGATGCTATGTGCTGCCTTGCTCTATAATTGTGCTTTAATAGATACGCAGGGACAGTATGATTTGAGCAGGCTATAGCCAAGTCAGAGTTAATTGAGAATTGTCTTAGGAAAACTTATGTTGGATACGTTGGGCGGAGTCGTACCCCGCCTGAAGTATGGGAGCAATCCGCCCAAGCGAGTGGACTCGCGTTGGAGCGATGTAGTTGTTAGAGTGGGACACCGTCCAATTATCCTTCCTATCCGTCGTGATACTAACGCAATCCGGACCCCGATGTTGACCCCGTATTGGTCGTTATGGCTAAGTCCGCCCAGGCGTCGTCATACTTAGTTGAGCTGGGTGGAATAGGTTCAGATCCCTCCTTTCTCCACAACTTACTAACGTATATGTACCCTGTAACTTCTCATTTTCTGAGTGAAAGGCGAGTGTGAGGATTTACTTAATGAACCCTTGTCCATAACCGATGGAGGAAATTACCCTGTAGTTGTGTTAAAGAGGCGTTATGTAGATTTCGTTTAGGCGGCGTCATACCTCGCCCAAGTAACTAGGACAGCCCGCCCAAGATAAATATACCCCGTCTAGCCAAGTAGGATGATTCTAACTCCGCCTTCCACCGAAAGCTACGCGTGTGAATGTATTAACGTATTTCCCTTATCTATTCCTCCTGTTGAGTGACCAGTATTTCTCGAAGGGAAGCCTCAGTGCGAAATCTCCTCTATCCGCTGCTGCATTCCCATACTCCGCCTGGACGGTCTTATACCCCGTCTAAGCGAACAACGGTGTAGTGTAATCCGCCCTAGGGTTGATGTGTTGCGATAAACCCATTGAGCCAGCCCCAGTTTTAGCTTCTCTGTAGATTGTTATATGTGAGTGAATGCTCCTCGTTTCCTCCCTGCCTGCTCCCCTCTATATCAAATGTTGCGTGACTGTTTTGTGAAAAATTTTCTCATATTTTTGGAATTATTAGTTGCAAATGATTAGGGTGTTACACACGAAACAAAGGATTTGTTACCTATGGAGATAACACAAAGGGAAGAATACTTGGAATCGGAAATGTTGGTAAAAATTCTTCCACCTCCATAAATGATGTATTATATGTTGAAGGACTAAAACACAACTTGCTTAGTATTAGTCAATTATGTGATAAGGGCTATAAAATTGTTTTTGAATCAAATGGTTGCATAATTGAAAATAAACTAAACAAGGAGATAAAGTTCATTGGTCAAAGAGTAGATAACATTTACATGATTAATCTAGATTGTCTTGCTTCAAATGATGTACAATGCTTTATAACTAAAGAGGATGAATCATGGCTTTGGCATAGAAGAATTGCTCACATTCATGTAGACCATTTAAATAAACTTGTTTCAAAAGATTTAGTTATTGGTTTACCAAAATTAAAATTTGAAAATAAATTTTGTGACGCTTGTCAAAAAGGAAAACAAGTAAAGGCTTCTTTTCAAGCAAAAAATATTGTTTCAACAACTAGACCTTTACAACTCTTACATATGGATTTATTTGGACCTTCGAAAATCAAAAGTTTTGGTGGAAACTATTATGGTCTTGTGATTGTGGATGATTACTCTAGATATACATGGACATTGTTTCTTACTCATAAACATGAAGCATATCAAGCATTTAAGAAACTTGCCAAGGTCATCCAAAATGAACAAAATTTAAAAATAGCATCCATTCGAACGGACCATGGGGGAGAATTTGAAAACCAATCTTTTGAAAAATTTTGTGAAAAGTTTGGCATTGAACATAATTTTTCGGCTCCAAGAACTCCAGAACAAAATGGAGTAGTTGAAAGGAAAAATCGATCTTTAGCGGAGCTTGTAAGAACTATGTTGAATGAAGCTAATATTTCAAAACATTTTTGGGCCGATGCGGTGAACACCGCTTGCCATGTTATGAATCGTTGTTTAATAAGGCCTATATTAAAGAAAACCCCCTATGAACTTTATAAAGGACGAAAACCAAATATTTCTTACTTTCACATTTTTGGATGCAAATGCTTTGTCTTAAACAATGGAAAGGAAAATCTTGGCAAATTTGATGCAAAATCTGATGAAGCAATTTTTCTAGGTTATTCATCTACTAGTAAAGCATATAGACTCTTTAGCAAATGAACCTATACAATTGAAGAGTCCATAAATGTTAAATTTGATGAACTTAACCAAAATCCTCCGAGAAAGGAAGTTGATGATCTTGTAGGTACCTTCCAAGAAATGAACCTAGAAGACAAAGAAGAAGCCAACAATGAAGGAGGTGCAACACAACTTGATAAACAACAAGATTGGGTAACCTTAAAGGACCATCCCTTGGACAAAATCATTGGAGAAATAACCAAAGGGGTAAGTACTCGAAATGCCATTAGGAATGCATGCAATCACTTAGCCTTTGTATCTCAAATTGAACCCAAAAATATTGATGAAGCCATTATTGATGAACATTGGATGTTGGCCATGCAAGAAGAATTAAACCAATTTGAAAGAAATGAAGTTTGGGAACTTGTGCCAAGACCCAATGACCATCAAATAATAGGCACCAAATGGGTTTTTAGGAACAAACTAGATGAAAATGGAATAATAACTAGAAATAAAGCTAGGCTAGTTGCTAAGGGGTATAATCAAGAAGAAGGAATAGACTATGAAGAAACGTATGCTCCCGTAGCTAGGTTAGAATCCATTAGATTATTATTAGCTTTTGCTTGTTGTATGGATTTTAAACTTTATCAAATGGATGTCAAAAGCGCTTTTTTAAATGGCTATATTCAAGAAGAAGTTTATGTAGATCAACCTCCCGGTTTTGAAAATCATAAATTTCCAAATCATGTTTTTAAATTGAGAAAAGCCTTATACGGTTTGAAACGAGCTCCAAGAGCTTGGTATGAAAGACTTAGCAAATTTCTTTTAGAAAATAATTTCGAAAGAGGAAAGGTTGACACTACACTATTTATAAGGCGTAAAAATCATGACATTTTTTTGGTACAAGTTTATGTTGATGACATAATTTTTGGTGCTACAAATGAAAATCTTTGTCAAGAGTTTGCTAAATTCATGCAAAAAGAATTTGAAATGTCCATGATGGGAGAACTCACCTTTTTCCTAGGATTACAAATTAAACAAACAAATGAAGGAACTTTTATTAGTCAAACAAAATATTGTAAAGAAATTACTCAAACGATTTGAAATGGATAAGGCAAACGAAATAGCAACACCAATGAGCACATCTTGCTATCTAGATAAAGATGAAAAGGGTAAGGACGTTGAAATAACTAAGTATCGAGGAATGATAGGATCCTTACTTTATTTAACTGCTAGTAGACCCGATATTATGTTTGCGGTATGCATGTGTGCTAGATATCAAGCATGTCCTAAAGAATCACACTTAACTGCCGTAAAAAGAATTTTGAAATATCTTGTGGGTACTCAAAATGTTGGTTTGTGGTATCCCAAAGGAGTTGAATGTAATCTTTTAGGATATTCTGATTCTGACTTTGCGGGTTGTAAGCTTGATAGAAAAAGTACTAGTGGCACATGTCATTTACTTGGTAGTTCCTTTGTTTCTTGGCATAGCAAGAAACAAGCAAGTGTTGCATTGTCAACGACTGAGGCAGAATATGTAGCAGCCGGTAGTTGTTGTGCTCAAATTCTATGGATGAGACAACAACTTCTTGATTTTGGTATTACCTTGGATAAAGTACCCATTAAATGTGACAACACTAGTGCAATAAATATATCTAAGAATCCGGTCATGCATTCTAGGACCAAACACATTGAAATAAGACATCACTTCATAAGAGACCATGTTTTGAAAGGAGATTGTGTACTTGAATATGTTGAAACTTCAAAACAATTGGCGGACATTTTTACAAAACCCCTTCCAAAAGACCAATTTATAAATATTAGAAGGGAGTTAGGAATTTTGGAAATTTCCTAATTGATTTTATCACACTTTCTTACTCTTTGAACAAAATTTTGTAAATCTTTAACTTGAAGATTTCAAACTCATCTTTTCCATAAAATTTTCATTTCCTTGAACATAATACCTTCCTTTGAGACATACATACAAATTTTTGAAGACAATTTATACTCACATTTTCAATAATCAACTTAATGCTCTACAAATCTCTTGTCTTATTTAAAGACCCGTGGAGTCCCCATTTATTTTAAACATATTTTGACACAAAGATAATCTCCTATATACAACATGGTTCTCAAAAATAAATGGCAAATGACCTTTGATTTTCTTGACTTTCTTGTGCAACAAAATCATTGGCAACTTGTAAAATTTAAATCATTGTATATATCCCTCACAAAACAACCATCTAGTAACATGATTCTTCAAACTCGCGTAAAAATAGCTAGATGAATCGATTCCCATGAGACATTATGTGCCTATATGCCTTGAATGATTTCGTGATGAATGTTGCATTGCCATCTTACTTCAAAATGTATGCATCTACCTTTAAGTTGTATATGTTTCTCAAATAAGGAAATCCTTTTTGATGATGCCAAAGGGGGAGAGAAATACATACATTTAAAGGGGGAGAGAAATATATGAGAAAGGGGGAGTATGTAAATCATTGTGTATATCCATTGCATAAGAAAGAGGGAGATGATTAAGAGGGAAAGAATATATTAAGGGGGAGAGACCTTATTAAGGGGGAGAGAGACCTTTTATATTAAATATTCTCTTGATAACTTGTGCCTCTAAAGTCATAAACATAATGGTATCAAATTATATATGATAGGGCGAGTCATTCTTGCAATATATTTGATATCATTGTGATACTAACACCCCAAGAGACAAGCATTTGCTGTCATCATCAAAAAGGGGGAGAATGTATTTTTATGTTGATGTAGGTTTTGATAATGACACAACAAATGGAGAAATATCAAGGATGTTATCAAGCGAATTAATTATGTTTGATGATGAAAGTGATTCAAGGAATTTAAGGAAGTCTTAATCAAGTACAAGTGATCAACAAATGTGCCAAGAATCAAAGGATTGGAGCCAAGACTCATCAAATATCAAAAAGGGTGAAACAAAGTGCCAAAATACATGAATCAGGTAATTGAATCGATTCACACAGCAAAGCATAACCACATGAATCGATTCCTACGTTTGGAAAGGCCCAGGAAGTAAAAATTTAAGGTTTGAATCGATTCCTCCTTGCATTGAATCGATTCACACAGTTCAAAGTGGTCCAGGATGTGTTTTTAACATAATGAATCGATTCCCTTCTCTTTTGAATTGATTCACGCATGGATTTTTGCCCAGTAACCTTAGTTTAATTGCTTGAATCGATTCATGTAGCATTAGAATCGATTCTTGTAGCTGTCAGAACACAAAATCATGCGCAGAATAAATGTTCCCCTTCGGTTGAATCAAATTGGAAGACCCAAGGCAACACTCCATGCTTTGTCCCTCTCCACATGCAAGTGTCTCATTGAAAATGCAATCAAGACACACATGCCTAACATGTCAAGCTCCCAAGAAATTAAATATTGCAATAACCCATGCCATTGGAGCCTATAAATAGAGAAGGAGTTGAAGGCAAAACACACACCAAGCATTTGAAGCATTTCCATTTGTTTTCTTCCTCCTCCATTCTCTTGCTCTTCTACTTACTCTCTTTATTCTTTGATTGGTATATTTCTTGAGAGTTAATTTGTGGGAAAATTATATTTGTGTACTTAACTTGCATATCCTCTCTTTGAGAGTTACTATCTTGTGTAAGCTTTAACTTGTATATCCACTCTAGTGAGAGAGTTTCCTTGTACACTTAAAACACTAAACTTCATAGAAATCTTGGGTTGGGTTTCAACCTTGTAATTGTGAGATTGAGAGATTGGGTGGGGTGCCCTTGTACTTGTGAGGATTGGATTCTTGAGTGTGGGACACTAGGAAGTTGCAATTGCTCAAAGTGTATCTCTAATCTACAATAGTGGAAATCCTCTAAGTGGGTTGCTTAGAGGCGAGACGTACACCGGCGTGGTGGAACTCGTATACATCGGTTTGCAAATCTCTCTTCCCTAAACTCATTTAACTTGTGCATTTAACTTGTTTGCTCAATTCATTGCCTCATTAATTGGACTAAGTACATGATACAATAAGTTGAAAACTATTTTTGAATAACATTGTTGAACTTGGACTTAAGCAACACTCTTGAATCAATCTTTCTAAAGTTCCATAAATTGCTTTGTAACTTAATTGATTCACTATCTAAACTCTTTTAGTAGTTATTAGTTTGTCTTGTGTACTATTTGTTGTTACTTGCAATCTAGTTTATTATCTTAAATAAACATAGTAACAAAAGAATCAATTTCAAGAGCATTCCAAAGAAAATTTTTAATACTCAATTCACCCCCCCTCTTGAGTAATTGAGCCCACTTGGTTAACAGTACCTCCTCAGGAAACACATCCAAAAATTTTGACACCACAGGGATATTAAGGGGATCAGGACCATTTGTCCCATCGGCAAGAGATAATAATATGCAAAGTTGAGATATACCTTGCATATCAAATTTCCTCACATCAGAAGAAGGGAAAATGATAGTCTGTTATTGACAGTCAACCAAGACTTTATTGGCGGAGAGCTAATCCATACCAAGAATGATCTCCAACCCTTTCATAAATAGGCAAATGAAAGACATAACAAACTTTATCCCCTCTAGGAGCACGTCAACATTATCACATCGGTTAACCGATCTGAGACAAGTACCAGTTGGGGTGGTAACCACAAGAGCATTTTTCATTAAATACACCGGCAATCTCAATCGCCAAACACACCCTCGGATATAAAAGAATAAGTCGCACCCAAATCATAAATAACATGCACTGAATTTTTGAGTATTTCACACTTACTTTGAACTAAGTTATCGGCTTGTGCTGCTGGTCATAGCAAACACTCTTCCAGCAGTTGGTTGAGGATTCCCACCATTTCCATTTCCCTCATAAGCGCCATTGTCGTTACCATGACCATTACCATGCCTTCCACCATTACAGCCACCACGGCCACCATTTCGTCTGCTATTGTTTCCATTACCATAGCCCCTACCATCATTGTGGCCTTTGTGGTTCACATGAGCGGGAGCAATAGCACGGTTTGGAGTATTAGATTGCATAAGAGCCTGTCTTGTGAGCAAAGGACATACAGGATGGATATGTCCCACCTGATCACAATTAAAACACACTATGTCATCACGGTGCACACACTCACGAACATGGTAAGGACCACCACACCTATAGCATTTCGGCCCATTGGCAGTGGCATTTCCCCGGCCAAAAGTGTTACCATGATCACCGCCTCTAGCTTGGACACCAGAATGAGCACCCTTCTGAAAACGTCCCCTTCTGAAATTCCCTTGCTTCTTGAAACCAAAAGATTGACTCTTCAACTTATAGTCAAATTTGGAATGATGAGGTGGAGCATGTTCCTCATAGATGCGGCACTTATTCATAAGTACTGTGAAACTTCGGATTTCTTGATGGCACATCGCCCTTTGAATGTCAGGGCGTAGACCGTTCTCAAATTTCATACACTTGGAGGCTTCAGTTCCCTCTTGCTGATAAGGAGGGTAAAATTCACAGAGTTCTTCAAATTTGGAAGCGTACTCTTCCACCTTTATTCTGCCTTACTTAAGCTCCATGAACTCAAGCTCCTTCTTACTTCTATAACTCTCAGGCACATATTTTCTTATGAGTTCCAGCTTAAAGTTTTCCCAATTCAAGGGAATAACAGCAGCAATCATCCTCCTCTTGGTGAGTCTCCACCAAGTCTCAGCTTCATCTCTCAACATAAAAATAGCATACTCTACTTTCTAGAGCTCAGTGTATTCGAAACTATCAAAGATCCGCTCAACATCTTGGATCCAAACATAAGCTTGCTTGGGTCTAAATCCACCATGAAACTCAGAGGGTTTCCGCTTCAAGAACATGTCAAGGCCTTGAGTACCTTGACCAGCAGGAGTAGCTTTCCTTTCCGCCTCTTGTCTATCACAGTTTTGCGACTCAAGGAGGTCGGTAAAACGATTCAAGGCTCTAGCTATAGCGTCATCATTATCTTGACGACGATGAGTCATCACAATATCTATAATCATAACATTAAATTCAACTAACATCAGTAAATTAACTCATAAACTTTTCTGTAGTCTCATGCTATAGTAATCCATTATAAATTAAGCTATGGCCCTCCATCATAGAGTCCAACTTCGACTAATCCACACTAAAGCTCATAAAAAGCATACCATCATATTATGATGTCACATGCATTCACATAATCATAAGAATTCATCATTGGCGGAGAATAGTGTGAAGAAAGCTTGGCCGGACTTTTAGAAATCAATTTTCATCCATAATCAATCCATACAAGTCAAACAACAATAACAATCATTCACCAAATGCATGTCATGTTCTGATAATATTAATCGATCACAGCAACGAAGAATAAACAAAGCTCTGATACCAGGTTGTAACACCCCAAAAAATAGGGGTAAATTTTTCACGATTTTAAAGAAATTATTTCAGCAAGGGAGCGCAAAGGAAAGCTTTACTCAATACCTCGGATCTGTGAAAAACCTATCCCATATATAAAGCTATGAGAAGGTATCAGAGTGCACAAGAAATACTCAAGTAGTACCATTTTGACCTCCGATTGATGTAGTCGATTAATCCATGCACGAATCAAAGGCCCCAATCGATTACAGGGCAGGAGTTCATCGATTACATTACCATAATCGATTATAGAGCAAGGCATAATCGATTATAGAGCTTCTGAAATGGCACATTTAATCAGGGGTTTCACCTAATCGATTACAACACTTAGAATAATCGATTACATTGTTTCTGCTGGGTCCATAATCAATTATAATATTACTTATAATTGATTACCAAGCTGCTGGAATCTACACTAATCGATTATAAAGTTAGGAATAATCGATTACAAAGCTCCTGGAATTTATGTAATGCATCAGGTATTTCACCAATTCGATTACAAGGACTAATCTAATCGACTACAAGGCTTCGGGTTGGTGCATAATCGATTACAACACTAAATATAATCGATTACCTTAAAGACAGGAGCCTTGTAATCGATTAAGTCAGGGGAGCTAACCGATTACACCCTATCAGAATGCATACATTATGCAGATTTTGAAAAAAGATGGACTTCTCAACTATCAAAATGAATACAAACGATATCAGAATGCTATCAAACTTTAACACAAGTTATAATGTATCGTTTGTGACGTGTGGCCATCGGCCGTACTCAAAAAATCCTAGAAACAAGGAACTTATGCGCATAAACGCATTTAGCTCATTTCAAAGCATATAGAGACAACATAGGGGTCCATTCTTGGTATAATCAACCCATTCCAATTTACACAACAATCATTACCTACAATTCATAGTCCTTAAAACTCATTTTCACCCATTAGGTTCCCTAATCATGCATGAAAATCATTTGAATTTCAACAAATTCAAGCTTATCATATTGTATGCCCTATAAAACACAAAATCTAGATAAACCTCCATGCATTAATCAATTCTATCAACCTAACATATCATTCCATTATCCAATCATTGTCAAGGTAACCAATGAAAATGAGCCATACAATATAGGGGTTTCTTTTTCCTACGTGACCTCCAAAATCATCATTCTTCTACTTCTCTTCCTTACAAGTTATCCAGATTAGTTCAAGGCTATACAAAATATCCATCATGTATATACATTACAAAAACACATGTATAAGCCATAAAATCAAAACAATTGCTGGCCAAGTCATCCTTTACCCAATTAACCTCCTTCACACAATTCTTCCTCCCATAAGCTCCATGGTCAAGCCCTACAACACAAGAGCTAAAAAGATATATCACACGGAGAGTGAGTATACTTTCTCAATGATGAAAAATCCAATAATAAGTGATAATATACATATGAATGCAAGTTAAACATCTCCTCCCAAAAAGAAGGTCAAGTGACACTATCAATCAATAATCCAATTTATAGAACACTCATAACCATAAAATTCATTGAGTCATGTAAAACCAGTAAACACAAATATAGTTAGTGCTCAAAAGGATTCCATATACACTTCACATAACTTCCTCATTGGGATATCACTCAATTCCATGCTTCTATGGCTAATGCACATACTGGTGTTTAAAAATACATATGCATGGATCCAATTTCATTTCCTTAGGTGATCGCAACCACCATAATCATTCATTCTCATGTGTTTCCCGCCTCGCCAGGGGTACTCCCTCTAGCAGCCTCGCAAGGTGCTTTCTCATGATCACAACCATGTTCAATAATTCACATAGGTTTCCTGTCTCGCAAGGGGTACTCACGCCTCGTGATCGCAACCACGGGCGTTCATTCTCAACACCAGGTGACCGTAACCACCGGCTAAATTTCACAGGAACTCGCAAGCTCTTTATATTTCATATATCAAGTGATCGCAACCACTTTTCAACATCATTAACTAGTCCTCTAAGACTTTTCCTTATGATCGTAACCACATTCAAATGCTATACTATGCATGTTATATATGCAATAATGCTCCTGCAAGTCTCAACCTCTCAAGTAATATCTCACCCTTTCAATTAGGGTACAACTCATACTCAATCACATTGTTAATGACATATAAATCAACATACATGTCATACTCCCAAAACATAACATTCACAATACTTGACAGTTGTTCCTGGCCAAGAATTTCAAACATTCATCCAGCCACACATGGATACGATAGCATATCTTCACACATTATACAACTCATAATCTTCTCAAAGTATCATTTTACAATCAACAATCATAAGGTTCAATCTCCATTTCATATCTCATACATAAAACACTATATTCATTCAAGGGAAAACATGCCACATTACATCAATATATACATTATCATCATACAAGACATCATGCATTTAGAAAATACACCCCTCACCTACCTCAAGAGAAGTAGACTTTTGGGTTTGATGTTCCCGCCTCACAAGTGGTATCAAGTCCTACATCATTCAATTATAGGACCACATCAATCATTCATTCAAATACCACTTCAATATATATATACATATATATATATATATGTACACATGATTCCCATCATGTAGAAACTATTTATAGGTTTTATTCATTTGCCTAATTAGGCTTCGACAATTCCTTCCCTTTTATCACAATCCATTATTACCAAGGCAACAACCTAATTAGTTAGGTTACCATCTATACCAAACTCACATTCAACTTATTTTAAGTGGGTTTTAATTTATGGCTTTCAACCATTATCACCATTCATCATTTATGGCAATACCTCACCATTAATAACATTCTCAACATCATTCAATGCCTTTCCCATTCACATTACCCATTTCCCCCAAAATTCATAAGTTAGGGTTTCACCTTAAACCCACCCATATCATACATACACATCAATATCCATCATTCTCTAATATCATTTTTGTGCACCCCATTTAATGCTCATAAAAGTCCATATTTATTTCTCCTCTCCTTAGGGTTCATGCATTTAATGGTTCCTTTCACTACCCATATGCATTTAATACTCTCCCAAGCCTTAGCAATCCATATTCTAGGGTTCAACCACCATTAAAATGAGGAAAAGCTTACCTCAATCAAGAAACAAAAATGGGAGCCAAGGGAGAGGATAGTAAACTCAAAAATGGAGGAGAGGAAGGGAAAAGCTTCAAGCACCCAATGCTCCTCCTTACTTCAATGGTGAACGAAAATAGGGGAGGAATATGGATTCACCACTTTGGCTTAGGTTTAGAGGGGAAGAAGATGAAGAGGAAATGAGAAAGGAGAAGAAGAAGTGAATGTTTGGTGTTTAGAAGAAAAAGGCAACGTGAGAGTGAAAAGGGAGTAGGGAATTAGAATTAAAACTTATGCCCTCGTTAAAACTTCTCCGTTTTTCAATAAACAGGATCCCAATTCGGGCTTGATACTTATTCTAAAAATTATTCTGAATACACATTCGGATTCCCAATGATATTATCTATAGCCCTGACCAACGCATCTCAATCAGAGATGCTAGGTCCGACACTCATATTTTAACCAGGTATAAATTTTAGCTCATGAAGCTTAGTAATTTATGAAAAATCATAATAACCTCAAATTAATTCATTTCTATATTTTTTAGACATTAATACCCCCATATATAAATAATTATCATTTATTTCCCTTATTTGGGCATTTATATAAAAATTGGGTTGTTACAAACAGCACTACAGAAAACATGGAATTAAGTTTTCCATTGCATGAATTAAGAATCGGAGGACAATTTTTTAATGGAAAGAAAGCCTTTGCATTTCCTATAAATAGAGAGGCAGTGAACGTTCAAAGGAATTATTAGCTCACAGCAAGCATTTCATTCTCTTCTCTTCCTCCGTAGCTCTTTGTTCTTATTTCTTTGGTTAATTTCCTTAAGAGCTTAGTTAGAAGGAAAAATTCCTTGAGTGCTAAATTTGTATATCCACTCCATTGGAGAGTTATTTTTGTATCCTAAAACACAAAATTCTAAGAGCTTGGGTTGGGTTTCAACCTTGTAAAATTGTGAGATTGAGAGATTGGGTGGGGTGCCCTTGTACTTGTGAGAATTGGGTTCTTGAGTGTGGGACACAAGGAAGCCAAATTGCTCAAAGTTGTATCTCTAATCTCCAATAGTGGAAATCCTCCTAGTGGGTTGCTTGGAGGCGAGACGTACACCAGTGTGGTGGAACTCGTATATATTGGTTTGCAAATCTCTCTTCCCTAAACTCTTTTAAATTTGTGTACTTAAATTGCTTGCCTAATTTGTTGAGTTTATAAATTGTTAACTTGTATTGTGTATAAATTACTATTACTTGTGATTAAATTTATCATCTTCATCAAGTATATTTATTAAAGAATCAATTTCAAAAGCATTCCAAAGAAAATTTTTAATACTCAATTCACCCCCCTCTTGAGTAATTGGGGCCACTTGGTTAACAAATTTGACTTTATGCCCTACATCAAAGTTGTAGGGAATTGAGTTAAGAAAATTTTGGCAAACAAATCGTTTGATTTCATATTCATATGGGGGAGAAACGTGAAAAATACTGAACATAATGCAAGCTGCCACTTGAAAAACATGAATCAGTATGGTGTTTTCAATTCTGCAGTTTATAGGGTTAAAATTGGCCTTCATGGTCAACGTCAAAGTTGTAAATAAATTCGATTCAAATATTTTTGGACAAGAACGACTCAAATCAAATATCGGGAGAGGAAATTATGCCCAAAATACGTATAAATATGCATTTCGTCTTACCCAGGTAACTTAAAATCAAAGTTTTTGGGCTTGGGTGGTTGGAAACGGGCATCGGGCCTTTCGTAAAAATCATTAGGAATAGTGTGAGGGATGTCTTGGGATAAAAATAATTGACTCAAGTCTCTCAGACAGTTTCTTGGCCAAGACCGGGGGAGTCACACAGTTTAAACGACTTAAGCAATAATACTTAAATATTTTCATTATATTCCTAACACTCTAATTAATGAATCTCTATTTTTAGGAATATTATCAAACATATTATTATTATTCTCCTAATCATCTTTGTTACTCACATAATTAAAGCAAGGGTATTCACCTCATATTTAAAAAATCTTTTAAAATGTAACTCAGCCATCACATACAAGTAAGTCGGTCGTAGCCTAGTCATCAATACACATAAACTTAACACGGAATTAATACATTCGGTCTCAAGGACCTATTACACAAAACAAGGGCTTTTACAAAAATCTCCTTCTCTCAATTTTAAAATCTGATTTTCAAAATTAGTAATCATGTCAACATCTTTACTTTTAACTTTTTAAAATTTTTTGAAAGCTTTGAAAAATAATTAAACAACAAATCATAATTTTGTTTAAGCTCATAATAGCTTACTTCCTTTGATTCTAAGTCAGTTGAACTGGCTTCAAAGTCTGGTTCCTTATTTTCCATGACAGATCTGAGCAGACTCAGTCTCCTTATCAAACTCTCTGGAGCTAAATGATCCCTGATCATCCCATATAACCAATCCCTTTCGCTTCTTAGGGAATTTTCTATTTTCTCTTCTGACATTTTTGTCTTTGTTTAAGAGAGAACATTTGCTTTGATGTTTCCTAGTTTCCTACAGTTAAAACATTCTAAAGCAAACTTGTCAGTTTTAAATTTAAATGGACTTTTACCTTTGTGGTCTTTCTTTTGAAATTTTTCAGGTCTGAACTTCTTTTTCTTTGGTAGCTTGTGAAATTTCTTTGTCACAAGGGCCAACTCTTCATCTGTATCAGTACCTGGCTCATCAGAGTTTGGTTCTAAGCTTTTGGGCTCCTCGTTTTTTAGTGCCTATGACTTCTTGCTTGATTGATCAGACTTTAAGGTAATACTCTTGGAGGAGGAAGACTTGTTGACTTCTTTCTATTTAAACTTTAATTCATACACTCTAAGTACACCAAGGAATTCATCTAAATAAAAGGTACTTAGATCTTTGGCTTCCTCAAAGGCTGGACACTTGGCATCAATTCTTTCAAGTAGACTTCCTTGAAGCTTCACATTGATTTCTTTTGTGGAAGGTGTAGTTCCAAGACCCTTAAGCTTATTCAGCTAGGTTTAGAATCTTCGGTCCATAGTTTTATGTTCCTCCATCATTAAAGTATCATACTATTTGGTTAACAGTATCTTCTTAAATCATTTTACATTATAGGTTTCTTCAGAGTTGCATTAAAGGGTATCCCAGACTTCTTTAACTAATTTATAGTTGAATACCTTATTCTACTCTAATTTTCTTAGAGCATAAGTAAGCAAGAATCTAGCTTTGGCATTTTTCTTTATTTTCTTTATTTCAAATGTACTATATTCATCTTCAGATTTGAGTTTTTTGTCTTCATCAACAGGGGCTACATAATCACCATTTTTTATGACTGCCCATAAACTGTACTAGGTGGATTTTATGAATATCTTTATTCTATCCTTCCAGTATAGGTAGTCTTTACTAAAGAAGGCTGGTGATCTATTGATAAATGAACCTTCTACAATTAGCTGATTAACCTAAGATGCTGCCATAGATCTTGTTCCTTTTCACCCGAGGGAGTGATCAACCCAAAGGACAAGCTCTGATACTAATTGATGGTTCAGAGTCAGACTTAGAAGAGGGGAGGGGGTTAAATAGGTCTTAGACTCTTATGTAGAATTTTGAACCTTTAAAGCACGGGTAATCAGACTTGTAATAACAAACATGATAGGAGCAAGAAAAGAGAAGAATGAACACTAGAGATTTATACTGGTTCACTTCTAACATAGAAGCTACGCCTAGTCCCATTTAACTTAAAGGATCTCCACTATTGTAAAGCCTCCTTTACAATAATAGCACCAGACTTATGCCATAAGTATTTTTGACTTTAGCCACTCCTGGCTTAAACCAAATTATTCTTTCAACAAGCCACTCCTGGAACAAAACCTAGGTATTCTTTCAAAAGCCTCTTCAGGCCACAGCTGTTTCCTAATGAAACTAAAGACTAGCAATATACTAGACTTTTACACAATAACTGATTTGTAAGAATAAAATGTAAGGTGTTTTTATAGAACTTAGTTTATGAAATACGTACAAAGTTGAATATATATAGTAAGTAAAGAAAGACAAAAAGGCCAAGGTCTGCTAGAGGCAGAACAACAAAGAAGGCTATGTTGGAAATATGCACTAAGAGCCTATATAGGACGTATCATTTTGTATAAGGTATTTTTTGTTAAATAGTTTAACATCCTTTATTTATCCTTGGAGTAATAGGTCATATGAGAGTTATTCCTAAAATGTCTCTCGTCAAGTATTTACGTGGAGACATGTAAATACATTAAGGCTAGTGTGTGAGTGTATTGATGATTTGATCTTATAGATAATGGATATAGATGATATCAAGTCTTCACACGGGTACACATTAAGAGTAATGATGTACTGGACAGACCTACCATGAGAACGTTGCATGGATCGTTACATGAATGTCATAAACGATTCTCAATGTGATAATGGTATATGAAGTCCTTCGACCTGAAGTCACCATGATTCCTACATAAAGAGTTTGTTATTTTAATACAATCAAATGTCTTTTATAAAAAGAGGACTATAAAGATTGTGATTAGGCAATAAACAAATTATACAGAGGAATGTGAGTCATGTAGATGGGATTTGTCTCTCCTATGTGACATGAGTGATATCTATTGGCTACTTGATGGAGTGAGACTAAGGAAATGCATGGCCATGCTAGAAAATATTGGATATTTATTCGGATAAAGTCTACTCTGGTATCAAGTAAAATAAATTGGGCCGTACAAGGATGACACGACCATGCCTTAAGCCCAATAAGATAGCGTGACAAAAGGAACAAACATATAAAATAATTATCACTTATAGGTTATGTTGATATTAAATAATATTCGGACATAATGATGCATTGCTAGATGCTGCTCTTATTTTATATTAATAATAAAATAGTTTATTATTAATAGAACCGAGTATTTTACCTATAAGGTCACACACATAGAGTAAGCCCATCACAAAATAGCTTTTTATTTTAGTTGGACTAAAATAACACTATTGGGCCTAACTCATTTAGAATGAGTAAGGAGCCCACTCTTTAGAGAGCAAATTAGGTCAAACCTAAGCCTATAAATAGAGCATAAGATGCTCATAGGTGGGTACCCAAAAAATAGACATAAAATACGCAAATGTTGCAAAAGCTACACGCCGTCAAACTAGCATTTGGAAGGTATAGCATTTCTGGTGGGAGTACTCGTGTGGACTCCTAAAGGACGAGGCACCGATTGCTTCGATATTCTTCAAGAGGTAATCCTAAAATGCAATTTTTTTGTGTTTGTCTTATGCTTTAAAACACGGCGGTTTGCAAATCCTATGGGAATCCTTGTATTTCCGCTGCTCATGCACTAGGGATTCCCTAACAGTGGTATCAGAGCCTAGTTGCAAAACCGTGTTTTGGGAAAATGTTTGTTTAAAAAACATGTAAAAAAAATTCTTTTATGAAAAGAATTGTAAAGGTTGAATCTTTTTGCAAAGGTTGCCTCTTTTCTTAGATATGATTCAAAGGTTACATTTTTATTGAAAAATTATGTAAATGTTGCATTTTTTACGAGATATGTTGCAAAGGTTGCACCTTTTTGAAAGTTAGTATCAATTTAATTTTGTTTTATATATATTGATCATTTTTCTCAACATTTTAATTAAAGAACATATTTTATAGGATGTGCTTTATTATATGAACATGTTGTATGTTGTAACAGTGATTGTTTTATATGTGTTCTAATTATAAGGCATGTTAATTTTATGTTCATTTAATTAAATTGAAATCAAGGGTTGTATGCAATGTATGTCTGTATGCTTTCTCTTTCTAATATGGATTGTTCATGTGAGATTCTATTTAGAAAGTTTAAGAGTTAAACCCTGGCCGTAATGAAAACTAGGATTCAAAAGTTGAAACCTAGTCATCGTGGTATTTTATTTATTTGTAAATGTTACAAATAAAATATTTGATTTTAATATTATATTTTTGATTTGTAAAAGTTGTAAATCAAATTTTAAATATTTGTTAAATTTAAAGTTTGTTAGAGTTACAAATTTAAATAATTTATTCTTATTAATTTTAATAGGATTTGCATTGTATATGATCTTTTTAAAATTAATATGATTTGTAGGAGTTACAAATTGATTTCTATTTATTAAATTTAATATGATTTGTAATTGTTACAAATAGAAGATAAGATCTTTATTAAATTTAATAATTTTAAAATCAAATATCTAATCCTTAATAAAATTGATAGGATTTGCAAAAGTTGAAAATTAAAGATAAGATCTTTATCAAATTTAATAGGATTCAAAATAAAATATCTTGAACTCTAGAGATAAGGTTTAAAATTTAAACCTTGATCGTTCCTAAAAAATAAGATGATTATTGATACTTTAGAGATAAGGTTTAAAAGTTAAACCTTGACTATTCTTATTTTATGATAGTTGTTCGGGTCAAAAGATAAAGTTTAAAAGTTAAACCTTAGTCGTTCCAAAATTTATGATTCAAGAATTGAAACTTAAAATTAGGATTTCAAATTGTTTAAAATCATATCCAAATATTTTGAGCTGTTAACGGTCAGTGGGACGTTCTGGCTAGGAAAGACTTGGTACTTAAGCGGTTACACCAGACCTACCTCTCTTTCCTGGGAACTAACCTGATTACAGTACTAAATTTTTGGGTTGGAACGCCACTCGGCACCCTATAAAGGGTAGCCTCCCCCTGACCCTGTCTGTTGAACAGTCAATGGAACCTTCAAACTTCTGTGCGTAGTTTTCCTTTAATGACCCCGCATATTTAATTATGTGTTTTAAAATTTATTTTATTTTAAATAAAATTAGTCACTTTATTAATTGATTAATTAACACGTCCAGCGGTGAATGGTTATGGTCTTAGATTTTTTTATTTAATTTTAAATACAGCCTCCGTGTTGTGCCTTTCTCTATTCTTGAATTTCTTCTCTCAACCCTTCGCTCGCATATAAAACGAGTTTCTTTATTGCATTGTAATCTGGAAGAAGCCAACAAGGTGGAGACCTAGAAGAAACCTAGCATGGTGACTCTTTATGGGTATAACCTTGAAAGAAACAAAGAAGTGGTGACTCCAAGAGGATGGTGGTTTCAAGAAGTAGGACTTCATAAAGTCAAGGCACCATAGTTCCTTTAGGTTTATTTTATTTTATTTTCTTGGAAGACCATAACCATCTCATATTTTTGGTTGCATGTTTTGGGTTTTTATTTTGCATTAAAGCGTTTAATGAAAGTTCGTAATAAACAATTAGAAAATTGAAATCCCTCAAGCTTGATAATCATACCTTCTAATAAGTAATAACATATAACTTGATATAGATAAAGTGCAGGTCATGCCATAGTTGAGTGGCTTTATTTATGTTTAGTAGGACATGATTGGATAATTCGATTATCCAAGTATAACTTATTAAGTTTTATTCAAATAGACATTTTTCAATTAGATTAGAAAAGCCTAAAGGTATAAATACTCTAAAACGCATTCCAATAAGCAACACTCATCAATTCTAGTGTCAATAAAGTGTAGGTTCTGGCAAAGTAGGGTGCTTTTATTGATATTAGTAAAGGATGATGGATAATTGGATTATCCAACCATTTGTTATTGGATTTATCTAGGTAACTTTAATCAGATTGAAGAACCTAGAAGCGTTACTATTAAGTTTAAACGCCTTCTAATAAGTAACACTCGTCGAGACTAATGTCAATAAATAGTGGGCCTACCAAAGTAGGGTGCTATCATTTATATTAGTAAGCCGCGATGGGATAATTGTAATATCCAAATTCTTTTTATTGGGCCTAAACTTAACTAGGTTTTTCAATTGGATTGAAAATAACTTAGAGGCATAACCATTGAGCTTAAATTCATAAGATGAATAAGGGTAAAGAGTTACCTACTCAATCATCCAAGAGTTGCATGAGATGCAATTGGAAATGTGTTTCCTACCTAAATATCCAAGGGTTAGGTGATCAGCTAAAGCTGACTCAACACTAGGCCAAATATGGATCTTGGCCTACTAGAAAAATCTTCCAACGGGATTTTTTTGATTCAGTGGGGGTATTTGTTTTGAATCAAAATAATGGGAGACAACATATTTATTTAATGACCAAAATTTAAATGTTTTAAATAGAAGTGATAGATCTGCATGTAATTTGTTTTAGAATAACCATGACAAACCAAATATTGTTTTGTTGCAATATGTCCTTTGGAAGGACACTTTATCTGGAAAAAATGCCTAGATAGGTATCGAGACTTAAGAATTATCTTCAATAAAGAGAAAGCGGTAGTGTGTCATGTTTTGCTTATATATGATCTATGGTTGGGTCTTGAGTACCCTATAGAGTCTGCATAAACTCTGAGTTGTAAAAGGCAATATGAATATATAGGAGATATATGATATGATCGTATATAGACTCTATTAAGGCCGAGTTAGTCTGGAAGTCTAAAAGATGATCAAAAAAGGAAATTGTTTCTAGTTTTAGCCAAATAAGACATTGAAATAATTTGTCTAAAGAACTTGAAGGAGTTCAAAAGAAAGGGAAGTAAGACTTCCACTACAAGTCATATTATAGAAGTCAAGTTATTTTACTTCACTAATGTAAGTATCAGATACTAGTAATAGATCTCACATTTTGAAAGATCAAGGAAGTAGATCACTTGCTAAGGGTAGAGAAATCTGTGTAAAATTAAGCAAAAGTTACTACAATAAAGATAAGATCTTTACCTATTGGGCTAGTTAGTGAACTAAACATTGTGCATATTGTTTCTTATTGGACAAGAAATGTTTTTTATATAAAATAACTTTATTTCCTCAAAAGGATGTTGATGCATAATTGAGTAATGGATTCCACATCCTAAATCTTAAAACACCCATGTATAACATAACTTTCAAAGTATGTTAAAATAAGTGATTTTGAACCTTACTTACATGGTACTATCTCCTAAGGCAAATGAATAAGAAACACATTTCTAAATACCATTAATGTGATTATATAAACTCTTTTGATTTTAGAATCAATTGAGACATGTAAATCTTATTTATTGGAGAGATGGTTGAGACCTCATTCATTGAAAAGTGAAACATGAGTACTCTATTATCTAATACATGACGATGTATATGGGCCTATTGGAATAATAACTAGATATGTTTTTCAATACTTTGACATACTAATTGAAAAGTCAATGAGTATAGATTTATGTAACATAAGTTAGAAAGTCTTTGAAAATTTCAAAGAATTCATAATAAAGTGAAAAACCAAATTGGCAAGACAACTAAAGCTCTTGATTAGATCAAGATAGCAAATAATTTGAGCTACAAGTTTGATAACTATCTAATAGAGTGAGATTACCTCTTAACTCATTCCTCATGGAATGCCATAATAGCATCTCTACGGGGAAAAGTCAAACCTTGTTAGACATAATTTGATTATTGATCATTATCAAACATCTCTAACTCCTTCAATGTTCCTTTATTGACAAAATTTTCATATTTAACCATGTTCTATCTTAGACTCTCTTAAAGAAACCATATATGATATAGACTAGGAAGAAACCTAATATGTCTTTATTAGTAATTTGGAATTATGATGCTTCTATAGAGCATCCAACTCTGACAAGGTCAGATCCAAATTGGATAAATGTCTTCTGTGAGATACCCAAAGAAAGCTAAGGGTTATCATTTCTACAATCCATCTGAGAACAAAAGGCTTGTTGCTTAGAATGTTGTATTCTTGAATAAGAGTATATGTCTTAAAGAATCAGTGGGAGGATAATAGAACTTGAAGAAGTTCAAGTATCATAAGGCATTCACAAGTCAAGGATGGACTTAAAGCAGAAGTCACAAAGTGTTGTGACATCATTAGCTCCGGTAGAACAAGACTTGCATAAAATCAAATAGGATATGTCACCAAATCTAAAAGATATATATATCTTCTAAATTAGGAAGGAGGCATATTGCTAAATGACCAAGCTTCTTATGAAGAGGCCAATACAAGTTTAGATTCTAAGAAATGGGATAAGACTGTAGGATTTGAAATGGGCTCCATGTATATTAACAAGGTATGAACCTTGGTTCACACACCTAAAGGGTAAAACCTATAGGATGCAAGTGGGTTTTCAAAAGGAAAACTAAACATGGATGGTAATAAAAGTACCTTTAAAACCAAGATTGACAAAATTCAATTAGCTTAAAAACCATTTAGATCCTACTTGTTACAGCAGTATACCACCATTATGAGATATGGTAGATAGATGTTAAGATAGAAATCATCTTGAGGATGTGTATATGACACGACCAAAAGGCCTTTTATGCCTAAAACATCTAGGAAGGTATGTGAACTGCAAACGTTCCATTTATGGACTAAAGCAAGCTTTTAGAAGCTAGAATCTTCATTTAGGAATGAAGATAAATCTTATGACTATAAAAACGTTAATAAATGCACAATTATAGTTTTAGTATTACATGTAGAAGACATGCTTCTTCTAGAACTAATAATGTTCTCATTCTATAGTCAAGAATATTGTTAAACACTTAAGAAGGACTAAGGATTTTATCTTGATAATTGGAAGATAAGCTCATTGTAAAAGTTACATCGATGCCAATCTTCTGATTAATTTGAAAGACTTAAGATTGCACTCAAAATATATGTGTTGTCAAGATGGTTGTGATGTATGCTTGAAAGGTTCAAAGCAAGAAATAGTCGTTAGTTCTACTAGCAAATCTAAGTATTTTGCTATGTTAAATTACAAGAGAAGACAATTTACATTTAATCATTCCAAATGTTTTGTGCCCTATGAGTTTGCACTGTGATGACAATGGAACCATAGAACAATATAAGGAAGTGGATTAATCTAAGCATATACTTAAATAGTTCTATCTTTAGAAGATGTGAAAATATTCAATGTGCATACCAAAAAAATTGTTGGGAACCCACTAGTACAACCGCTTGTGTAGCAAAAGCAAGAGGGCATTGTAGACGTCATTGGGCATTAACCTTATCGGCTCTAAATGCAAGTGGGAGATTGTTGGAAATATACACTAAGAGCCTATATAGGACGCATTATTTTGTATAAGGCATTTTTTGTTAAATAGTTTAACATCCTTTATTTATCCTTGGAGTAATAGGTCATATGAGAGTTATTCCTAAAATGTCTCTAGTCAAGTATTTACGTGGGGACATGTAAATACATTAACGCTAGTGTGTGAGTGTACTGATGATTTGATCTCACAGATCATGGATATAGATGATATCAAGTCTTCACATGGGTACACATTAAGAGTAATGATGTACTGGACAGACCTACCATGAGAATGTTGCATGGATCGTTACATGAATTTCATAAACGATTCTCAACGTGATAATGGTATATGAAGTCCTTCGACCTAAAGTCACTATGATTCCTACATAAGGAGTTTGTTATTTTAATACAATTAAATGTCTTCTGTAACAAGAGGACTATAAAGATTATGATTAGGCAATAAACAAATTATACAAAGGGATGTGAGTGATGTAGATGGGATTTGTCTCTCCTATATGACAGGAGTGGTATCTATAGGCCACTTGATGGAGAGAGACTAAGGAAATGTATGGCCATGCTAGAAAGAATAAATATTGGATATTTATTCAGATAAAATCTACTCTGGTATCAAGTAAAATAAATTGGGCTGTACAAGGATGACACGACCATGCCTTGGGCCCAATTAGGATATCGTGACAAAAGGAACAAACATATAAAATAATTATCACTTATAGGTTATGTTGATATTAAATAATATTCAGACATAATGATGTATTGCTAGATGCCGCTTTTATTTTATATTAATAATAAAATAGTTTACTATTAATCTAATCGAGTATTTTACCTATAGGGTCACACACATAGAGTAAGCCCATTAGAAAATAGCTTTTTATTTTAGTTGGACTAAAATAAAACTATTAGGCCTAACTTATTTAGAATGAGTAAGGAACCCACTCTTTAGAAACAAATTAGGTCAAACCTAAGCCTATAAATAGAGCATAAGATTCTCATAGGTGGCTACCTAAAAAAGAGACATAAAATACGCAAAAGTTGTAAAAGATAAACGCCACCAAACTAGCATTTGGAAGGTGTAGCATGTTGTTCAAGTGGCCTCAATACTCAAGAGGGGGGGTAAATTGAGTTTTAAAACTTTTGGTTGGAATGCCTTTGAAATTGATTTTTATAACCATGTTAATGAGAATATGCAAGTGAAATTAAGAAGAGGATAATATGCAAAGCACTATAATGAGAAGTATTGCTGAAGTAATTTTCCCAAACACCTGGTGGGCAGTATTTGAAGAGTAGCAAATTAAGCAAGTTCAAGTGTGCTCTTCACAAATAATCAACAATAATCAATTAGCAAGCAGTATATGAAAGTAAGGAGTAAGGAAGAGAAGCTTGCAAACCGATATAACGAGTTCCACCCAATCCGGTGTACGTCTCGCCTCTAAGCAACCCACTTAGAGGATTTCACTATTGAAGATTTGAGATACAAGCTTTGAGCAATTGCAGCTTCCTAGTGTCCCACACTCAAGAACTCAATCCTCACAAGCAAAGGGCAACCCACCCAATCTCACAATCTCTCAATACCCAAAGGTTGAACCCCAACCTTTGTGACCACTCAACCTAGAGTGAACAACCACTCAACCTAGAGTGGATCCCTTGTGTTTGGTGTTGTGTTTACAATCAATACACTCTCTTAATAGAGTAGATACACAAATGAAAGCTCTAACCAATTCTAACTCTCAAGATGAGAGGATATACAAATGTATTTCAAGATACAAGAAATAGGGCTTACAAAGCACAAAATAGAGTAAAGGATTTATAGCTTCTTGTTGTGTCTTTGTGCTTGTGTTCCTCTTCAATTTATAGAGCCAAAATAGCTGTTGAGGTGTGCCCTTCGTTCTTCATAGCCGTTGCACTCAGTGGAAATTTAAAGAATGGTGGAGACATGAGCTGGTTTCCCACTTAAATGTGTTTTTCCACTAGCGTAATCGATTACACCCTCGCGTTGTAATCGATTAGCTTCAAGTCAGAGAGTCACTAATCGATTATTTCAATTCCTGTAATCGATTAGCATCAATACCTGATGCATTTAATTTGATTTCGCAGCTTCCTAATCGATTAGCATGTCTTGTAATCGATTACCTTAATTCCAGTGGCTTCCTAATCGATTGTATAGCTTCCTTAATCGATTAGACATTATACCTGATACATTTAATCCCATTTTTGATAATTGTAATCGATTAGCTTCAAATGTATAATCGATTATTTTAATTCCAGTGAGTTCATAATCGATTATTACAAGTGTGTAATCGATTATCTTAATTCCAGTGACTTCATAATCGATTATCTTCATTCCCATAATCGATTAGCTTCAATCCTGATGCAGTTTCTTCCAAAACAGAAAGCTCCTAATCGATTAGCATAAGTGACATAATCGATTATCTTCGCTGTTACTTAGCACCTGATTCCATATCTTTGTTTTTGCATAGGTTTCTTCAAGAGTGTTTTGTCATTATCAAAATCTTTGAACATCCTTGAACCTGTATACATATTCAAACACATTCTTCCCCTTTTTGATGATGACAACTATGTTCATCTCTTGAGGATTGTTAGTTTAAACAATTTAAACTTATCTCTAATTTTATCTCTTTGCAAAAACATCTCTGCTGCATTATCAGTTTTTCAAAATATATTATCTATTTACCAAGTTCAAAAGTCAGAATCATTATCACATTCAGCAGCAAATATCTTATCTCTTTTTATCTCTTATCTGTTATCTCTTGCTAAATCTCCCCCTATCAAAAGGAATTTATTAATCCTATCTTTTTCAGATTTTAAACAAGATGAACAGATATTCTTCTCCATATTTTAAACAAGAATTAAACAAGATATGAACAGATATTCTTCTCCCCCTTTGTAATCATCAAAAACAATTCGTGCAATTAAAGAGATATAATATGAACTGAAACGAGATAATTTTATTGAATTGAAAACGGATGGGAATTGCATTAAGTAAACCAAGAGACAATATTCAGAATTAAAAAGACAATAACATAAGCACCCTAAACAAAAGCATGACTAAGGATCTAATTATCCAGATTGAAAAAGCGAATTTCAGCGATTTGGTGAGACAGCTCTTCATAGCGTTGTTGCATCATCTCGAAGTGTTGCTGCTCGGTCATTGAAAACTCTTGAATGGAGTTTTCAAGGCGATCGAAGCGGCGGTCAAGATGGGCGTAAAGAGATGCAAATGGGTCAGCTTGGGGTGTAGATGAAGAGGCTGATGGTGCAGCTTGTGTTTGAGGAGGAGGTGGAGGAGGAGCAGCAGGTTCAGCAAATGGATTGGCACCATGTTCTCGGTCACTCCTGAGAATCCACATTCCAGCGATGCAAATCATGCCCATTTTGTTGAGGTGAGGAATGCCAATGCATGCTCTTGGGGGCACTTTCTCAGAGAGTTCTCCTGCCAAATCAACTCCACAGTATTTAAAAATTTTTGTGAAAAGGATGCCATAGGGAAGCTTTTGCTGGTCCTTCGCATGGCGCATGTGAAATTTGACCAACTGAATCCAGTTGATCTCCTTAGAGGTCAGCATTGCCCACATCAAGAGGACGTCATCCTCTTCAACCAAAGCATAGTTCCCAGCACGGGGAACAATCATCTTGACCAAGAAAAAATGAAGCAGGCGGTTGTTCATGGTCAAGTGGCCTACCAGCTTGTGGTTACTCATAGGAGGATCCGCTTTCCACAAGGAGTGACGGGCAGTGATAGGATTAAAACCCCATTCGTCCTCAGGTTCTCCTCCGTCAAAGTCAGCATCATTAAGGGGCAGTTTAGAAATTTCCGCGAATTGGGCGTTGGAAAGCTTGATGGTTGTGTTCTTTTCTTTGGACTCAACCATGCCATTCACAAGGCGAAGATTGCAGTAAAATACCCTTATTAGTTCAGGGTAGTACTCTTCTTCTTTGAGGGAGAGGAAGGGAAAGAGGTTGTAATGGTGAAGGCTTTGGGTGAAAGTTAGGCTGGGGTTGTCGAAAGTGTCAGCAATGGTGTAGTGGGGGGTCATTATCTCCTTTTCAGAGAAGTTTTTCATGAAATTTTGGAGGTCTCTAGGAGAAGAAAAGAACCTTGAAAAATCAAGGGGGTTATGGGCTTGAGCTACAGAGGACCTTGCTCTCTTGACATTTCTAGATGTAGACATGGTGGAGAAGACAAAGAAGATGATGAAGAGAGAGGAGTGTTTGAGAGTTTTGGAGAGGTTTGAGAGGAAGGAGGTAGTGTGAGATGAGAAGGTGAAGGGAGGGGTATTTATAGGTGAGAATTAGGTTTAGGAAGGAGGAAAGTGGGTTTAAAAAGGAGTGAAGGGAGTTAAGAGAGGGAGTACTTCGAGTATACCTTGGAAGTTGCAATTTTGACTCTTCAGAACCGAGGCAATCGATTACGAGGCAGGGGTAATCGATTAGATCGCTGTTTCTGGGAATCCCAAACGTTTCGTGCAGAGCGTAATCGATTATCGCCTTTGACTAATCGATTAGATAAGAAACAGAACCGTCCTAATTGATTGGAACAGGATGGTAATCGATTATGGAGAAGAGGAAACGTTTTGTACCTGAAGCAAAGGCTGAGTGATCGATTGTGGGTCAAGGGCAATCGACTAGCTTAGAAACAGAATCATTGTAATCGATTAGGGGATGGGACTAATCGATTATGAAGGAAACAGAAGCATAGTAATCGATTGTGAGGAGAAATGTAATCGATTATTGATTCAAAAACTTCAAGTTTTTCATACAGCAAAGTTCCAAACATGAAATGTAACATATACCATTCATCATGCCATACAACATAGTTCTTATCAAGATATTCCATCATTCAAACACAATTTGACATATCAAGAATGCCTAATTCTCTTCTAATGTGAATGAATTGTTCTCTAGCCAAGGGTTTTGTGAAAATATCAGCTAGTTGCCTAGAAGTTTCAACATGTTCAAGTACACAATCCCCTTTTAACACATGATCTCTAATAAAGTGATGCCTAATCTCAATGTGCTTGGTTCTAGAGTGCATTACTGGATTCTTTGAGATGTTAATGGCACTAGTATTATCACATTTGATGGGTACTTTGTTTAAAACAATGCCAAAATCAAGAAGTTATTGTCTCATCCAAAGAATTTGAGCACAACAACTACCGGCGGCTACATATTCTACCTCAGCCGTCGATAATGCAACACTTGCTTGCTTCTTGCTATGCCAAGAAACAAGGGAGCTACCAAGTAAATGACATGTGCCACTAGTGCTTTTTCTATCAAGTTTACAGCCAGCAAAGTCAGAGTCGGAATATCCTAAAAGATTACATTCAACACCTTTGGGATACCACAAACCAACATTTTGAGTACCCACAAGATATTTCAAAATTCTTTTTACGGCAGTTAAATGTGATTCTTTAGGACATGCTTGATATCTAGCACACATGCATACCGCAAACATAATATCGGGTCTACTAGCAGTTAAATACAATAAGGATCCAATCATACCTCGATATTTGGTGATTTCAATGTCCTTACCCTTTTCGTCTTTGTCTAGATAGCAGGATGTGCTCATGGGTGTAGCTATCTCGTTTACCTTGTCCATTCCAAACCTTTTAAGTAGTTCCTTACAGTACTTAGTTTGGCTAATGAATGTTCCATCATTTGCTTGTTTTATTTGCAATCCAAGGAAGAAGGTGAGTTCTCCCATCAAGGACATTTCAAACTCATTCTGCATAATCCCTTTGGTTATTTCTCCAATGATTTTGTCCAAGGGATGGTCCTTCAAGGTTACCCAATCTTGTTGTCTCTCAATTTGTGTTGCACCTCCATCATTTTTGACTTCTTCTTTGTCTTCCAAGTTCATTTCTTGGAAAATACCTACAAGATCATCAACATCTTCCTTTCTCGGAGGGTTATGGCTATTTTCATCAAACTTAACATGAATAGATTCTTCAATGGTATTTGTTTATTTGTTGAAAATTCTATAAGATTTACTTGATTGTGAATATCCTAGGAATATTGCCTCATCAGATTTTGCATTAAACTTTCCTAGATTGTCCTTTCCATTGTTGAGCACAAAACACTTACATCCAAAAATATGAAAGTATGCAATGTTGGGTTTTCTACCCTTGTAAAGCTCATAGGGGGTTTTCTTTAAAATAGGCCTTATCAAACATCTGTTCATTATATAACACGCGGTGTTTACCGCATCGGCCTAAAAATGTTTTGCAATATTGTTTCCATTTAGCATGGTTCTAGCAAGTCCACTAAAGATCTATTTTTCCTTTCAACCACTCCATTTTGTTGTGGAGTTCTAGGAGCTGAAAAATTGTGATTGATACCATGTTTTTCGCAAAACTTTTCGAAACATTAATTTTCAAACTCTCCCCCATGATCGGTTCTAATGGATGCAATTTTTGAGTTTTGCTCATTTTGGATAATCTTTGCAAGTTTCTTGAATACATGATATGCTTCATTTTTATGAGCAAGAAACAATGTCCATGTATATCTAGAATAGTCATCTACTATAACTAGACCATAGTAATTTCCTCCAAGGCTTTTGATTTTGGATGGTCCAAATAAATCCATGTGCAAAAGTTGTAAAGGCCTTTGAGTAGAAACAATGTTTTTGGATTGAAAAGATGCCTTTACTTGTTTTCCCTTTTGACATGCATCACAAAATCTATTTTCAAATTTAAGCTTTGGTAGACCAATTACTAAATCTTTAGAAACAAGTTTATTCAAGTGGTCTACATGTATATGAGCTATTCTTCTATGCCATAGCCAAGTTTCATCCTCTTTGGAAATGAAGCATTGTTCATCATTTGTAGACAAACTATCCACATCAATCATGTAAATGTTATCAATTCTTTTTCCAACAAATTTGACCTCTTTGTTTAGCTTATTCTCAATTATACAACAATTGGATTCAAATAAAACTCTATATCCTTTGTCACATAATTGACTTATGCTAAGTAGATTATGTTTGAGGCCTTCAACATACAATACGTCACTTATAGAGGTGGAAGAATTCTTACCAATATTTCCAATGCCTAGGATTCTTCCTTTAGTGTTGTCTCCGTAGGTGACACTTCCTTTCCTTTTGGGAGTGAATGATGTAAATTTACTTATGTCTCCCGTCATATGCTTTGAACACCCGCTATCCAAGTACCAATGGGTGTTGCTTGCCTTGAAGCATACCTACAAAACAAAATCAGTTTAGAGAACTAGGTACCCATTTTATGTTGGGTCCTTTTAGGTTAGCTTGTGGGGATGTTCCTTTGGGAACCCACACCTTTCTTAAGACCTTTGGTCCTAGTTTCCTAACACTACACTTATAAGCACTATGTCCTTTGGAACCACAATGATTGCATTTCATAAAAGGTGAGGAGGATTTGCTTGGTGGTGCAAAGAAATTTTTATAGTGTTTCTCCATTTTATGATTACTATGTTCTTGGTCATATCCTAAACCGGTTTTACTAAACATGCATTTTTGTTGCCCAAGTAGGATATTCAAATTATCTCTTCCATTTGTGAACTTCTCTAGTGTCCTATTTAGGTCTTCAACCTTGGTTTCTAACACAATGCACCTCTTTGCAAAATCACATGGTTTACTTTTGGAACATGTTTGAGCGTTTTTCAATTCTTCTTTTAAGCATTCATTCTCTTTACAAACCTCCATAAGGTGCATCTCTAGAGTGTCACTAGTTTTTCTAGATACCTTAAGTCTATTGGAGACTTTTGTAAATTTATCATACAATTCCTCTAGAGCATCAAGTAATTCATCCTTATCTAAGTCATGGAAGTTTACCTCATCATCTTCTTCTTGGTGATTGGCCATGAGGCAAAGGTTTGCTTCTTCATTTTCTGAGTCATCCGAGCTGCTTATCTCATTTTCATCCCATGCTATATATGCTCTCCTTCTTCCTCTTTTCTCTTTTCCCTTCTTCTTAAGATTTGGGCAATCCGCTTTGAAGTGCCCTTCCTTGCCACATTCAAAACAATTGGGTGACGAAGAATTTTCTTTAGTGATAGGTTTCTTACTTGGGTTTTTGAAGCTTCTTTGAAGGCGTTTGCCTTTCATGAATTTCCCGAAGCATTTCACAAATAGTCCAAATTCTTCTTCTTCATCAAGTTCACTTCCGGATTCTTCTTCTTCATTTATGGAAGTAGCCTTGAGAGCAAGACCCTTTTTCTTGGAAGATTTTTCTTCCTCTTCCGCCATCTTTAATTCTTTCAGCTCTTGTTCCTGTTCCTGCAACTTACCAAATAGAGTGGCAAGAGACATTTCGTTTATGCTAGGAGATTGTTTGATGGCGGTAACTAGCAGTTGCCATTCTCTGTTAAGACTTTTCAACACTTTATGAATGAGCTCTTTGTTAGTGTAAGTCTTTCCAAGTGTAATGAGTTGATTAATGATGAGAGTGAATCTTTTTTGCATATCAACAATTGATTCATGAGAGTTTAATCTAAAGCACTCATATTGACTAGTAAGAGTACTAATCTTAGAGTCCTTTACATCGTTAGTGCCTTCGTGAGTTACTCGTAGAGTATCCCACATCTCTTTAGCAGTTTGGCAAGTCATTATTCTAAAAAATTCATCTTGACCTAAAGCCATAGTAATAAGATTTTTGGCCTTGTAGCCACATTGAACTTTCTTTTCTTCCTCGCTTGTCCATTCATCTATGGGTTTTTCAATATTTTTACTGTCTACAATATACATTGGTATAAAAGGGCCATTTTCAATGGCATTCCAAATTCTCAAGTCAATTGATTGAATGAAGATTTTTATTCTCTCTTTCCAAAAGGTATACCCTTCCCCATTGAAAGCGGGAGGTCTGTTTATCGCACCACCCTCGGGAAAAACATTTTGAGAACTTGAGGCCATCTAGTCTCTTGAAGCTGTTAAGCTCGATCTACCAAGAGTCAAGCTCTGATACCACTTGTTGTTCAAGTGGCCTCAATACTCAAGAGGGGGGGTAAATTGAGTTTTAAAACTTTTGGTTGGAATGCCTTTGAAATTGATTTTTATAACCAAGTTAATGAGAATATGCAAGTGAAATTAAGAAGAGGATAATATGCAAAGCACTATAATGAGAAGTATTGCTGAAGCAATTTTCCCAAACACCTGGTGGGCAGTATTTGAAGAGTAGCAAATTAAGCAAGTTCAAGTGTGCTCTTCATAAACAATCAACAATAATCAATTAGCAAGCAGTATATGAAAGTAAGGAGTAAGGAAGAGAAGCTTGCAAACCGATATAACGAGTTCCACGTAATCCGGTGTACGTCTCGCCTCTAAGCAACCCACTTAGAGGATTTCACTATTGAAGATTTGAGATACAAGCTTTGAGTAATTGCAGCTTCCTAGTGTCCCACACTCAAGAACTCAATCCTCACAAGCAAAGGGCAACCCACCCAATCTCACAATCTCTCAATACCCAAAGGTTGAACCCCAACCTTTATGACCACTCAACCTAGAGTGAACAACCACTCAACCTAGAGTGAATCCCTTGTGTTTGGTGTTGTGTTTACAATCAATACACTCTCTTAATAGAGTAGATACACAAATGAAAGCTCTAACCAATTCTAACTCTCAAGATGAGAGGATATACAAATGTATTTCAAGATACAAGAAATAGGGCTTACAAAGCACAAAATAGAGTAAAGGATTTGTAGCTTCTTGTTGTGTCTTTGTGCTTGTGTTCCTCTTCAATTTATAGAGCCAAAATAGCTGTTGAGGTGTGCCCTTCGTTCTTCATAGCCGTTGCACTCAGTGGAAATTTGAAGAATGGTGGAGACATGAGCTGGTTTCCCACTTAAATGTGTTTTTCCACTAGCGTAATCGATTACACCCTCGTGTTGTAATCGATTAGCTTCAAGTCAGAGAGTCACTAATCGATTATTTCAATTCCTGTAATCGATTAGCATCAATACCTGATGCATTTAATTTGATTTCGCAGCTTCCTAATCGATTAGCATGTCTTGTAATCGATTACCTTAATTCTAGTGGCTTCCTAATCGATTGTATAGCTTCCTTAATCAATTAGACATTATACCTGATACATTTAATCCCATTTTTGATAATTGTAATCGATTAGCTTCAAATGTATAATCGATTATTTTAATTCCAGTGAGTTCATAATCGATTATTACAAGTGTGTAATCGATTATCTTAATTCCAGTGACTTCATAATCGATTATCTTCATTCCCATAATCGATTAGCTTCAATCCTGATGCAGTTTCTTCCAAAACAGAAAGCTCCTAATCGATTAGCATAAGTGACATAATCGATTATCTTCGCTGTTACTTAGCACCTGATTCCATATCTTTGTTTTTGCATAGGTTTCTTCAAGAGTGTTTTGTCATTATCAAAATCTTTGAACATCCTTGAACCTGTATATATATTCAAACACATAGCATTTCTGGTGGGAGTACTCGTGTGGACTCCTAAAGGACGAGGCTACGATTGCTTCGATATTCTTCAAGAGGTAATCCTAAAATGCAATATTTTTTTATGTTTGTCTTATGCTTTAAAACACGACGCTTTGCAAATCCTATAGGAATCCTTGTATTTCTGCTGCTCATGCACTAGGGATTCCCTAACAGACTATAACATAAAGCCCAATTTGGCCCATTCATCACATTATGCAGTAGCAGGAAAAGATACTTGATCATCAAGTTATAAAAAGCTGTTAGGTTCTATAAACATGCTGAGGTGTATAGTTTGTTATTTTTCTGTACTATTTTGATCTTCTAATGACCTAAATGGATTTGTATATAATGTTTCTAATTTTTCTTGGTTCAATACAAGAAAATATTTCCTTAATTTTTTCACTTTTATCTTTACTCTATTATATTTTATGGTATCAAAGCTTCATCCTGGAGCTCTGTTGATACATTCCTTCTGACATTGTCTGACACTGCTTCTATCAATTCCTCAGGACATGATAATGCAAATCTAGCCCTCATTGTCATTGTCTCTCAGGATCCCTCTAGTCTTTACTATATTCACCCAAGTGAGAGTTCTTCCTCTATTGTCGTTACCTCTTCTCTACCTAGTAATAACTACTACTCTTGGTCCCATTCTTTCCGGATGGCTCTCATCTCAAAAAATAAAGTGGGTTTTCTCACAAAATTTATTCTTATACCTGCTGTTGATGATCCTCTTCTTCCTTCTTGGAAGCGTTGCAACACTCTCATTATGTCTTGGCTCCTCAACTCCTTGTCCCCCTCAATAGCTCAAAGTGTGATTTATTTTGATAGAGCTATTAATATTTGGACTGACCTGAAGAAACGTTTTTCCCAAGGTGATCTTTTGTAGATTGAAAAGCTTTAGGAAGAGATCTACAACTTCAAACAAGGCACACTCATCATCACCAATTACTTCACCGGTCTTAAAACCATTTGGGAGGAACTTGACAACTTTTGCCCTTTTGTCACCTACACTTGTCTTGCCAAAACATACCACCAACAAGACTTTATTATTGGATTCCTCAAAGGTCTCAATGAATGATCTGTTGTTGTTCGTTCTCAAGTATTGCTCATGGACCCCCTACCTTTTGTCAATCGATTTTTCTCCTTGGTGATTCAGAATAAAAGGCAATAACCCATGACTATTTTTAGTCCTATCGATTCTAACCCATTTGCTAATGACGTTTCTTTAAACAAAAGGTATAGATATGATGGTTCTGGTGTAGGTAGAGGGTTCTTCAAGAAGTGTGCCTATTATGGTTTAACTAGACGCACCATAGACACTTGCTACAGTAAGCATGGGTATCCCCCTAGCCATCCTCGCTATCCAGAACGATCACACTTCCATGATAGCACTTCCTGAGTAATCCCTTAATTGTCAACAACACCACTACACAGAGTGTGGCAAACGAAGAAGGCAAGCAAGGAATTTTCCCCTTTGGACCGGGTCTTGATATCACACGAGCCTAATATTAGAGGCTATTGGAGCTTTTAAACACACCTCTTGTTTATGCTAGTTTGAGCTCTAAAAATGATACATAGCTAAGTCATATAAATTTGTCCTAAATATCCCAAAATGACCAAATCTCCTTTTCTAACTCAAAGCTTGGCAGTCATTTTATTTTTTATAATTTTGTTCCATATTCCAGTAGCGTGCTTACACCGATTCATGAAATTTCAAGCACTAAGCCTCTGATAATTAATTCAGGAGCTACTAATCATATTGCTTCCTCTTTAAATTGTTTTCAAATTTATCATAAAGTTAAACCCATTCAAATTAATTTACCTAATGGTTCACATGTAACTTCTCATTATTTTGGTACTGTCTATTTTTCTCCTAATTTTGTCATTCATGATGTGCTTTATGTCCCTAATTTTCATTTCAATCTTTTGTCAATTCCTAAATTAATATCATGTCTCTAATATACTCTTAATTTTTTTGGTGTCTTTTGTCAAATACAGGAAGTGAATTCCTTGAAGATGATTGGTTTGGCTAAATTAAGACAACGGTTATATCATCTCATCATCAAAAGAGAAGCCAAATTTTCATCATCCAACACCTCATTTGTCAACACCCATTTCACCACACCCATTGCAAATTCCAGCCTTTGAAATTTTAGACTAGGACATTTATCTGGAAATCGTCTAGATATTTTACACCAACAATTTCTTTTTATTTCTAAACATATCAATGAAACATGTGATATTTGTTATTTATCCAAACAATGAAAATTTCCTTACTCTCTTAGCACTAGCAGAGCTTCCAACACTAGTGTAAAAATTGGATATAACAACGGGATATATTCACGGGTTGAAGAGGATCAGTGATAAAAACATGCACAGTGGCATTTTTGAAATTATAAGGTGAACGTTATAATCAGAGAAAACTATATATCCACAGTTAACATCATAACCGTGATCGTACCCATCAATATATATTCACGGTTGAGAAGTCAACCGTGGATATATAGTACCTGAAATATATATACACGGATGTGTGCACAACTGTGACTATATATTCATGGGTATGATCACGGTTATGATGTTAACCGTGGATATATATTGATGTCTATAATCATGGTTTGTATTTCCAACCGTTGATATATAGTTCAGGTCTTAGGTTTAATCACTGGGTACTGTATGTCCATGGTTGTTTCTATAACTGTGATTATAGATTTAATATTTATCCACGGTTGGGGTCGTAACCGTGGTGATATAGTTAACATTTATCCACAATTGTTTGTTTAACTGTGAATATATGTGTAATATATTCACGGTTTCAAGGGGAACCGTGAATATACATCCTTTCTAAAACTTCAAAAGCCGCGCCTTTCAGGCTTTTTTCACTTTCTTCTTCTTTTACGCTGGTTGTTGTCTTCTTCCTCGTTCTCCTCTTTGCCTCGAGTTTGTTCTTTGCTGGTCGTGGGCTTCTACATTCACTTGCTTCTTCCTTCTTCCTTTCGTGCTGTTGTCATCTTCGCACCATTTTCTTGTAAGTGCTCCATTACTTCTCTTCTTCATTCACTGCTGGTCTACTTCGTTGTTATGGTCTATCATTGTTTGTGGAACCTATTTGTGTGTGTTTTCACTTGCGTATAGTCGAACCTGAATGAATGTGTTGTCTCTGTATGTGTGGGTATTATTTCATTGTTCAAGGTGAATGAAGCTTGTCTCTGTCTCTGTGTTATTATTAAGTTTGGTTAATTCTGCCTCTGTGTTGTTAACTGTTAGTATGATGTTTGTAATTTCTGTCATTATTTTTTATTCATTGTTATATAATAAAAATGTTTAAAATGGAAAGTGGTTTTGTAAAGTCAGAGACCAAACTATATTTTTAAAATGTCCGAGACTAAAGTGCAAAACTCATACAATGAACTTAAGTGAACAAGTGAGTTTGATAGTGTTTCTTTGAATTGTTTAGTGGTGAAGAAGAAAACAAATCCTTACATTACAAATCCTTATATTGGTAGTACTAAAGTTTTGATTAAATCATTTAGTGGTGAAGAAGAAAAAAAATCCTTACATTGTTGCTTAACATGGTAAATGAAGGGTGAAATAGAGCAATTGAGAAGAGGGACAAATAAGGGAGCTACAAATGAAATTAGGATCAAATACACTAAATCGTTTTCTTTAAAGCCCAAATGCACTTAAGTGAATAAGTGAGTTTGATCGAGTGTTTCTTTAAAAGTCTTATAAACCAACATCATAATCCATAATCAATAATACATACTCCAACACCATACTTCTACTTCAAAATAACACAAATTAGAAACATCATACTAATTTAGGAAAAAAGTTAACTAAATTATTATCCATTTTATTTCTGTTGTTGTTGGTTGCTCTTATATAATGTTATTTCTATTGTTGTTGTATGTGTGTGGTTGTTAATCTTGCAAACTCGTAGGCTCATAGTATGAAAGTTATTGTGCATGAGTGAACCGTAGTTCCCCGTTTGAGATTCGACACAAATGGTTATTAAATTAATTAATGTCATCATTTGTGTTGAATCTTAAATTGTCCGTTTGGACAGTTTGGGATGAACAATTATTTTTTATACGTCATTGTTAGTATGTACAAGTTGGGAGTTATTTTAAAATTTGATAAACTTTCGGTAACTTGCATTTTGTGTTGTTCTCTGGGTGCATATTTGGTTGTGGTTGAATTTGATTTGACCACTCTCATTTTGTGTACTTAGAGACCAATGCGAAATGCTACTAAAATTTTATCAAATTTTAAAATAACTCCTAACCTGTATATATGAATGACATATAAAAACAATTGTCATCCTTAATGGGTATAGGACCACCACCTTTGAAGAAAAAGTGAGGTTGATCATAGCACCTTGTAAACAGTTGGCATGGATCGGAGTTGGATAACTGCATCACGCCTAAGTCTAGAGTACGAGGGGGAGTTGAATCGTTTATAGAATTCGTAGCGAGGAATGCAGTGGAGGTGAATGGAAAGTATTTTTGCCCTTGTGTTAAATGCTTGAACCTGCGTCGGGTAGACTTGGAAGAGGTGCGAGAATATCTATTGTGTGACAGTTTTCTGTGTAGTTATACGCGTTGGATATGGCATGGTAAAGATGTGGTGGTGCCAAGTAACAACTCTCAAACTGAAAATCGAAGCTCGATGCATGACACCGATGTTATCATGGATGACCAACTCGAGGATATGATCCGTGATGTGGGGGTAGAAGGTTTTAAGAAAGCTCATGTATATACGACTCTATGTGAGGACTCTAAGCAGCCGTTGTATCCAAACTGCGTCAATTTCATGAGGTTATCAATAGTTTTGCGATTGTTTAATTTGAAGGCCATAAACGGGTAGACGGATAAAAGTTTCATTGACTTACTGAAGTTGTTGAAAGAAATGCTCCCAGCTGGAAACACCTTGCCGAATCGTAACTATAAGGCCAAAAAGGTGTTGTGTCCTATGGGTTTAGAGTATGAAAAAATACATGCATGCCCAAATGATTGTGTATTATTCCAGGGTGAGTTAGAAATGCTGCATCGATGTCCTAGGTGTGGGGTGTCATGGTATAAGAAGAAAGAGGCGGATTCTGATGAGGTATACACTAAAGGGTCTCCTGTAAAGGTGTTGTGGTATCTGTCTATAGTTCCAAGACTAAAGCATCTGTTTGCCAATGCAGATGATGCAAAACTTATGAGATGGCATGCTGATGAAAGGGTTGTTAATGGACTACTTAGGCATCCGGCTGATGGATCGCAATGGAAGAAAATGGATACGATTTTTCCAGAATTTGCCCATGAACCAAGAAATGTTAGGCTTGTATTAGCCACAGACGGCATGAACCCGTTTGGGAACCTGAGCACAAACCATAGTTCATGGCTTGTTTTGTTGTTTGTTTACAACTTGCCGCCATGGTTGTGCATGAAGAGGAAACATGTCATGTTATCGATGATGATTTCTGGTCCACGACAACCGGGCAACGACATTAATGTATATTTAACTCCATTGGTTGAAGACCTCAAAAGGTTGTAGGAAGACAGGGTTGATGTGTTTGACGGGTTTACCAGACAGTTATTCAAATTGCGTGTCATGCTCTTTTGCATAATCAATGACTTTCCAGCGTATGGTAACTTATCCGGGTACAGCGTGAAGGGTCATAAAGCTTGTCCAGTATGTGAGGAGGGGACTAGTTCTGTGCGGTTGCACCATGGTAGGAAAAGTATTTATCTTCGACATCGAAGGTTTCTTAAAGTGAATCATCCGTTTCGGAGGTTGAAGAAGTCGTCTAACGGTGCCCAAGACTTTGAAATGGCTCCTCCACCACTATCTGGTCACCAGACATATGAAAAGGTGAAAGACGTCAACGTGCAGTTTGGTAAGTGTGAAAAACAACACCCGATACAAAACAACTGGAAGAAAAAGTCAGTGTTTTTTGACCTGCCATATTGGAGGGAGCTGGATGTAAGACACTGTATTGATGTAATGCATGTGGAGAAAAATATGTGCGATAGTTTGGTTGGTACACTCTTAAACATACCCGGGAAGACTAAGGATGGCCTAAACTCGCGTATGGACTTGGAGTTGATGGGTATACGTCAGGATTTGAATCCACAATCAAAGGGCAAAAGAACATATTTGCCCCCAGCATGTCATACGTTGTCCAGAAAAGAAAAGCAAAGTCTGTGTGAATCGTTACGAAGTGTGAAAGTTCCGTCTGGTTATGGCTCCAACATCAACTCTTGTGTTTCCATGAAAGATTTGAAGTTAGTTGGGTTGAAGTCTCACGATTGTCACATGTTGATGCAACAGCTTCTGCCTATCGCCATTCGTGAAATTCTTCCTAAAAATGTGAGAAATGTCATAACAAGGTTGTGTATGTTTTTCAATGCCATATGTTGCAAGGTGATCGTGCTCGGTGAATTGGATGTGTTGGAACAGGAAGCATCACTTATATTATGTCAACTTGAAATGTATTTCCTGCCCTTTTTTTTGACATAATGGTCCACCTAATCATCCATTTGGTGAGAGAGGTCCGTTTGTGTGGTCCAGTGTTCTTACGGTGGATGTATCCCGTTGAGTGATATATGAAGATATTGAAAGGGTATATGAAGAACCAACGTCGTCCCGAAGCTTCAATTGTGGAAAGATATATTGCAGAGGAAGCAATTGAGTTTTGCACTGAATACATGTCACATGCTGCAAGCATTGGTATTCCAACGACTCGTCATGAAGGGAGATTGGATGGGAAAGGAACGATTGGAAAAAAAATGAAGAGCATGTCACGTGATGATGTCCTTCAGGCACACTTGTATATTTTAAACAACACGGACGACGTGCAACCGTATCTAGCCGCTCACAAGGAGCTAGTCAAGAGAACCAACCCTAAAATGACTGAAAAGTGGTTGTTGAATGAACACAACAAGAGTTTCATGCAGTGGATCCAAAAGACCATTCTGAAAGATGCATCTGCTTCCTCGACATTACATCGACTGGCACAGGGCCTGAACTTTGATGTCCTCACCTTTTGTGGGTATGACATAAACAACTATTCATTTTATACAAGGACACAGGATGAAAAGAGTACAAATCAAAACAGTAGAGTGATGGTTGTGGCTTAGTCAATGCATTTCTCAACTTTAAAGGACAACAACCCTGTGATGGCCGAGTCATACTACTTTGGTGTAATTGAAGATATATGGGAAGCCGATTACGGTCCCTTCACCATTCCTGTTTTTAAATGCAAATGGGTTGACAATAAGAACGGTGTCAAAACTGATGATTTAGGAGTTACATTGGTGGACCTCAACAAGATAGGGCATAAGGACGAACCATTCATAATGGCAACGTAGGTGAAGCAAGTTTTTTATGTTGCTGACCCAGCTGACAAACGGTGGTCAATTGTTATCCAAGGTAGACACATTGGAGACCCCAATCTTGATATTATGGAAATTCCATCAACCATAACACGTATTCCAACATCTATCATGGAACATAACATAGATGATGTAGTTGCCAGTCGTCATGACCACCATGAAGGCTTGTGGGAAAATATTTCATCTTCATAGGGTATTAATCACGTTAATGAATCATTGAATTACATGTTATATTAATTATTCGTTGTATTAAATGTTATATTAAATATTTGACAGTTGTGTTTCCTTGTTTGGACAGATACTCATGGCTGATCAGGATGGACAATCTAGGTCTGACTCACAGGCTACTGATTCCTCTACTCGGAAGAGTAGAGGTGTTACCCGGATGGTAGATGTTGCACTTAGGCGACACTGGGGAGAGAGGTTACCTGTTGACATGGATGTCAACACTGGTAGATTTAGAGGACCAAATACCATGAAGTTTAGTAGTTATTTGGGAGTCGTGGCTCGGTCGAAGGTGTCCATCATTATCCCTGACTGGGATGATGTCGAGGAGGTGGTGAAGAACCAGCTATGGAGTGATGTTCTGGTAACTTAGATATTATTTAAGTTTTATTTTAGTGTATTATTTCATGTAATTCATAATAAGGACTCCTTTATGGACTAACTCCTTTCATGTAGGATTCTTTTGACATACCATCACATGACATAGCGAGGAGGAAGATCCTCGGTATTATGGCTGAGCGATGAAGGTCGTTCAAATCCATACTCACCACGAGGTATATTTGGACTTTAAATTCTTAATCAACGTTTTACCAAATTATACCAATCCTTAGTTTAAATGTACCTGAATTGTAGGTATGTATTCGGGAAGGACAAAGGACAGTTCCCCGGAGAGAAATATCCATTCATTGATCAGGAGACTTGGGATGCTTTCGTTGCATCTAGGCATTCTGACCAGTTTCAGGTACATTGGTTTTTAAATGATTAAATTATGTATAATTTAAACGGCTAACTCTGAATATTTGTCTTTCTTGTTGTAGGCGGTCAGAAAGAAAGCCCGGGACATTAGGAAGCTGAATGACTACCCCCACACACTATCACGTAGGGGTTACTGTACGTTGAAGGAGCGGCTGGCACAGGAGAGGCTGAGTCAGTGTCAGACTAGTTAGCTTGACACTGGTATTGTGGATCCCCCTTCCCCACCTACACGCCACGATAAATGGAAGCGGGCCAAGATCAAGAAGAGTGGGGAATACACTTCCTCACAAGCTCAGGAGGTCGCCTCACGGATAGTAAGTATTCCCCTTGTATCAGTGTCTTTTTTTGGTATTACGTGAAGGAAATGAATACTAACTTGTTTGGTTTCAGGATTCCTTGGTTGAGCAATCAACCCAAGGGTCTTTCGTAGCCCATGGTAGGCAGGATATTTTGACTACCGCCATCGGCAGGCCAGAGCACCCAGGAAGAGTGCGTGCTATTGGTCAAGGTGTAGGTAAGTTGGAAATATCTGTATCCTTTCATTTTGTTATCTGTTAAACAATTATCGGCTAATCATTCACATTTCACAAGCCTCCGTAGCTATTACGATGCTCCCGACCCTGCCCCCTCCCTTGAGAAAATGGTGGAGCAGAAGGTGGCTGTTGTGAAGGCTGAGTATCAGGAGGAGATATCTAGGCTCCACCAGGAGATGGCCCGATTCAGGGAGGAGATGAAGGCCTCACTCAGCCACCACCAAGAGACCACTACACCACTAGCGACCCACAGGTTAGATTCTATATTTAATTTCCTCGGTTTTATTGTTTGTAATCACTTTATTTCATTGTTGAATAACTTCTGCTTGATGTGTAAATATGTAGGTATGGGAGGTTAGCACTAAGGGGTCGTGCGTTGCGGCTGACACTGACGATGATGGGGTCGAGCCACTAGACACCCGTCAATGTGACCTGTTCATTGACGGGTCGGAGGAGCCAGTTGCCACTAGCATGGTCTACAACTTAGGCCCTGTGGTTCACTATCAGACATTACCTGATGGTATGTCCAGGGTCTCTATTGTGCTTGTCCTCGAGGAGGATGCTGCTGTGCCAGTGGCAACTCCAGAGGTGAAGACCGTTGGTCAGGCGGTGGGCCACTTTCTGATATGGCCCAACAGACTTCTACAGGTTGCCCCTGGACAGGTAAACACCTTAAACAACCATTAATTTTGTTATATTGTCAATTATGGTACAAACTGTGATGGTTGTCAATTGTTCAACAGGAACAGGCATTGAAGAGGCCAGACCCGGCCGACGATCCTATCCGGATGCTATGGCGCATCGGGTATGAGCAAGGAGATGAGACTGTTCAGGTCCCATGGGAGCCACTGGTGTTCGGCCGTCCAAGTGCAGTACCACTTTACATTACACATTCTGATATGTGTGAGATTATTTTGGGGACGTCGATGCTGAACATCTCCATCATTCAGCTGTGGGAGCTGTAAGTATATCGTTTTTTGTCCAATTTTTTCATTATACAAGTTATTTGTCGCTAACCATGTCTCAACTTGTTTAGGTTTCTGACAAAACTTTGTGTGGACTTGGGTTTCCAAGGAAGTTATGGTTTCTTAGAGCCCTCTCTCATACAGAAGCAAGCAAACACCACGCATGACACCCAGGCATACATCCAGAATTGGATGTTTGAGTCTGGGAAGGCTGTATACATGGGCCCCTATCATAAAGGGTAATATTTTATTCTATAATTATTGTCATTAATTTTTGCATTTTGAAGTCTCACTTATCACTGGTAACTGCAGCGCTCACTGGACGCTTGTGGTGATCTGTCCCCGGGCTTATCTTGCTCTGTACTTTGATACTATGCATCGGACAGTTTCACAAGACCTGAAGAGTATAGTAGATGGGTAAGTTAATCCCTAAACAATAAGTACAAATTCGATTACATCATTTTTGGACCTATACGATTCTAACTTATCTTGTGTTTTATTTGATGTAAGGCGACGGTTGGATACAATCGACTGCTTGGAGTTAAGTCCAGTGGAAGAAAAGTTGTGTGGGTGCACCCAAAAGTAAGTCAACCGTATTCATTCAAATCTTCAATATATATTTTTTAAGTTACGAATTCACTTATTCTATATTTTATGTCCATTGTAGTCTTACAGGCAGAAGGGTACTTTCGAGTGTGGCTATTAAGTCATGCATACCATGCTGACCATCGTCCAACAACATTTAGTAGATGGATGGACAGATGTAAGTCTCATCATTTGGACTATTTTTCTAATAATTTCATCAATTTCATGTAATAAATATAGCTTTTGTTCTAATTGTTTTGTTCATTGTTTGCAGTACTTCCAGGACCGGTCATACTTCTCTAAGACACTTGTAGATAATGTTAGAAAGCAATGGGCCTCATACTTCATTGAAATCAGCAAAAGAACTTAGCTAGATATAGGATCTTTATTCTCTTAAATATGTATCTAGTGTAGGATTTAGGGTTTACATTTTATTAGGTTACATTCATCTGAATTGTATATAGTTTCATTTTTAGGTTGTTATGAATTCATATCAAATTAATTGTTATATATATACCATTCTTTTTATATATTTTTTGTTGCTGGATATGCTGGGATACTGTATATTATGCTAGTTATCTGAATGCAGGTTTGGGAAACAATAAAACAGAAACCATATTAAAAAAACCTCAGTGTTTATTCACGGTTATGGTAACAACCATGATTATAGACACTATTTATCCATGGTTACTACAATAACCGTGATTATAGACACTATTTCTCCACGGTTACTACTATAACCGTGATTATACATAGTTTGTAACTGAATTTTTTTTACTACTTATATTCACGGTTATGCTAAACAACTGTGAATATAGATGTTCTTTATCCAAGGTTTCTACTATAACCGTGAATATACATAGTCTGTAAGTGATTTTTTTACTAGTTATATTCAGGGTTATGCTAAACAACCGTGAATATAGATTTTATTTATCGACAGTTTCTACTATAACTGTGAATATACATTGTTTGTTATATTCACGGTTATGCTCGACAACCGTGGTTATATCTGATTTATTACCATGGTTGTTAACCGTGGTTAAAGACCCTCATCTACAACCACGGCTGCAACAACCACGGTTCTTTAACCGTGATTAAAGGCCATTTTTAACTGTGATTATATCCATTTTTTCCACTAGTGTAAGATTTTTGAATCAATACACATGGATATTTAGGGACCCTTCTCTAAAACTTCTATTCATGGTCATAAATACTTTTTTACCATTCTTGATGACTACAGTCGTTATACTTGGGTTGTCTTGTTGAAAACAAAAATAGAGGTCCAATTAAATGTCAAAAATTTCATTAATTTAGTTTAAAATCAATTTGAAACAAAATTCAAGTGTCTTCGATCTGATAATGGTCCTGAATTTCTCTTAAATGAATTTTTTTGTTCAAAAGGGATCATACATCAAAGGAGTTGTGTCTCTACTCCCCAACAAAATGGTCATATAGAAAGAAAACACCAACATATTCTAAATGTGGCAAGAGCTCTCATGTTTTAGTCTCATATTCCTAGTCATTTTTGGTCTACTGCCATAAAACATGTTGTGCATTTAATCAATCCTATTCCTTATACTCTCAACAACAATAAAACCCCTTATGAACTTTTATACAACCATGCTCCTGATTTCACAATGCTTAAAATTTTGGGGTGTTTATGTTATGCTTCTAGAAATCTTCCTTGTCATAAATTTGATACTCGTGCTAGGCATGGAGTATTTTTTGGGTTTCAAAATTGAACAAAAGGATATGTCATTATAGATTTGGATACTAAAGAAATTTGTCTCTCAAAATGTTGTTTTTCATGAAAACATTATTCTTTTTTTTAATACTAACAAGTTTTTGTATCAGCCCATTAAGTAAGTCAATTGGCCAAGTCAAACCATCCTATTCCACATGAAAGCCCAAGGCCAATTCCAATTACGCAAACCACTGAAAACACTCATTCATCTCAATCCTCTTAGCCTCACACAGATAGCAATTCTAGCCCTTTTCCTACCATGTCTTCTCCTTCATAACCCAATGGCTCTTTCTCTTTTCTTGAATAATGATAATGAAAGCCTAATATCCCTCACCTCACCTGAAGTTCAGCTACACAGCAACCTATAGCCATCACTAATCACCCTTTTTTGTGTCGCTAAACTCGTCTAACCAGTCGCCTAAGCTACCTGAAAGATTATGCTTGTAATGTTTGTCCAACCCAATCATCTTCAAAATGCTTACATCCTTTTCAAAGTGTCTTAAGCTATTCTCGTCTTTCTCTTTCTTATTATCACTACCTCATGTCTTTGTCTTTAGAGCTTGAACCAACTAGCTATCAGAAAGCAATCAAACATCATTGTTGGCATAAAGCTATGGTTGTTAAGATAAAGGCGTTAGTGTTAAATCAGACCTGGAAAGTTATGGATATTCCTTCCCATGTCAAGCCCATTGGTTGCAAATGGGTATACAAGATCAAGAGACTAGTTGATAGCTTTGCGGCACTGTAAAGCATGGCTTGTTGCAAAGGGTTTTGTGCAAATTGAAAGCATTGACTACTTTGAGACTTTCTCTCTAGTTGTGAAGATGACCACTATTAGGGTGGTACTTGCGTTAGCCTCTATTAATCATTGGTATCTTCATCAATTAGATATGAGCAATGTTTTTCTACATGGGGACCTTTAAGAGGATGTTTACATGGTTATACCACTAGGTGTCGATGGTGATCCTTCATCTCAATGTTGTAAATTACAGAAATCCTTGTATGTCTTGAAATAGGCCAGTCGTAAATGGTTTGAAAAATTGTCTGTCTTGCTCTTATCTTATGGGTATCAGCAAGCCTATGTTGATTACACAGCTTGTTTATTAAGTCTGATAAGTTTAGTTTCACTTCCTTGATTATATATATTGATTATATTGTATTGGCTGGTCACTCTATTCAAGAAATCTCAAACATCAAGACAATTCTTCATTCTAATTTTTGCATAAAGGATCTTGGTGTTTGAAAGTATTTTCTGGGATTGGTAGTTGCTCATTCAGATGTAGGGAGTTCTTTATGTCAACTAAATATTGTCTTGATCTTCTTAAGGACTCTACGATATTGGGATCAAAGTCATCCTTAACACTTATGGATAACTCTCTTTGGATGCACCAAGATACTAGTGAACCCCTCACTGATGCCTTATCCTATCAGAGACTATATCACTGCAAATCATGTTTTCATGAGCGAGCCAAACACCTTGAAATTGATTGTCACCTTGTTCGAGAACAATCACAAGCTGGTTTAATGAGATTACTCTTTGTTTCTTCTACTAATTAAGTAGATGACATCTTCACAAAGGCTCTTCCCCCTCGTAAATTTCTTTCTAATCTTTCTAAGTTGGAGCTAACTGACATTTTCCTACCTCCAGCTTGTGGGGGCTATCATAAAATAAGTCCAATTTGGCCCATTCATCAAATTATGCAACAACAGGAAAAGATACTTGGTCATAAAGTTGTAAATAGCTATTAGGTTCTAAAAACATGTTGAGGTGTATAGTTTGTTATTTTTTTGTACTATTTTGATCTTATCTTTTGCTTTAATGACCTAATTGGATTTGTATATAATGTTTCTTCTTGGTTCAATACAAAAAATTTCCTCTTTTATCTCTACTCTATTATATTTTAAAGTCCTTTGTCTAAGAAAAGCTAAGAAGAGATTTAGAGAACTTTGATCACAGAGAATAATTCTTCTTGATAAGCTTTTTGTTAATTCTGAAAATGGATCTCTTCAAGTCTATGTAGGTCACTCAAGATGACCGTTTGACAATTTGGTGATGAGATATAGCCGTTGGAAATCCTTTAAAGGAGTTTTGCTTGATTACAAGTACCAAAGCTTAATAATACTGATGAGATGCCAAAAGGTCTGGTAGTAAGGAACTTTGACACTTGTAAGAATATAGTGTTCCTTGAGATCTTTAATGCAAAAAGCTAATTGTTGGCTTTCTTTCTTCTAACAATCATGTAGAGAGCAATGTTGTTATGCTTCTGTAACTTCCTAACATATAAGCTGACTTGATTCATCTTTTTCTAAGATATGCAGAGTGGCTACATGGATATCTTTAGAAACTATTTTAGTTGAGTCACTAATTTGCCTCTTATCCTTTTTGATGATAAACACATTTTTCTTGATAAGGAGTTGACTTTCAGAGCATCATCAAAAGGTTTTAGAATGTTGTATGATTGGTACTTTAAAGTAACGTTCATGTTGCATGTTCTTGTTGCATAAAAAGTTTGAGGTCTGATTTGTTGGTTCATATGACTAAAAAAATCTTGAATCAGACTCTTTTGGGGTAAAGTCTAGAATCAGACTTTTGATTTGATAGACTTACCCTTTCTTTTGTAACCTGTGTTCTTAGTATATGTTTCTTAAAACACTTAAATAAATAGGTCAGATTACACATGGGTAGACTTTATTTAAATTAAATACATGGATATGTGTTATTAACAAATCCTAGGTTTTAGTTATCATGACGCAACATGGGGTCTGGTCAGAGAATATTATTAATTTCTTTTTCAAACCAGACTTGGTCTCAACAAGAAATGTTACATTCCAGACCACAATTGCTAATTCAGGTGCATTATACGGACACTAGTAATGCTTTTGGATCTCGATTCACCTCGAATCACCAATTTAATCAGAAGTGTCAGTATCCATCATGTTGAACTGGATTTTGAAGTCATGCTTCCATGGTCAATACGTATAATCTTCCACTAATTTATTTTGTCCATATATAGGTTTTATATGTTGTTTAAGAAGAATTTATAAAAGATTCTGAATTCTCATAATTAGAACTCTATATTAAGATGATATATTCATTTCTTATAAAAAGAGATATTCATGACAATGGAACAAGTTGAATATTATATAATAACACACATTTTCATGTCAACACATATAGTGGAGCTTAAATCACACGCTTGAGGAAAGGCAGAAAAACATATTATGGCTTAACAAAATGTAACAAACACTTAATTTGGAATATCTATTCAAAATTGAATTAACAAACACGCTTAACACCCCCTTAATTCAATTTTTTTAACCTTAACCATTAGCTTATCTTTTGTTCTTCAAATTTGTCTTTCTTCAATGGCTTAGTTAAATTATCACCTAGTTAAGCTTTTGTGCAACAATATTCTACCTCCAATATCTTCTTTCTCATTTGATCTCTATGTTTTTACGTCTACCATGTGTAATAGGATCTTTGGCTAGATTAATTGTTGATGTGTTGCCAATTAGTAACTTAACTACCTTCGGTTCTCTGAACTTTAACTTTTCCATCAAAGTATCTAGCTATATTGCTTGACATGATCTTAGGGAGAGGAAGATACATACTCTGACCTTTAGCTCTATGGTTACTTCTACGGTATGAAATACAATGTTTGGCTAGATCAATTATCGATTTGGTGTCAACTAGCAACTTAATTGCCTTTAATTCTCTAATTTTCAACTCTTCCATAACCAAGTATCGAGCCATATAATTTGACATAATCCTAGGGAGAAAACTATACCGAGCCTTACATGATGATAAAGCCTTAATAGGCTCTTTCTTCAAACACTGATAAATTGAAGCATTTCTATACATGAGGACATAGTTATCTATGCTTCCTATCATCGTTGTCACCACACTAGTCAGAATCTATATAGTTATATAGTTTTGGTTCAGTTTTATGGTAGCTATTTTGGATTTATACTTCATAGCTTAAGGTCTTTTTTACATATCTCATGATTCCCTTTACTACCAGAAGATGCGAGATTTTTAGCTTCTCTATAAATCTATTGATGAGACAACACCAAATGCCAAATCAGGTCTTGAATTACATAAATATATGAGTGATCCTACCATCGGTTTATAAAAGGTAGCATTAATCTTTTCACTACTTCCTTCTCCATCAATTACCATCTCTGTCTCAGCTAGTGTTGTAGATAAATTACAGTTCTATATATTGAATCTCTTTAGCAGATCAATAGCATGCTTGCTTTGGTGCATTATGATTCCCTCACTTCTTTCCTTGATTTCAAATCCAAGAAAATAAGACATATATCACAAATTAGTCATCTCAAATTCATTCATCAGTATTTGTTTGAATTTCATAATTCCTTCATTGTCGTTACAAATCATAAGAAGGTCATCTACATATAGACACACCATGATTAATTCTAAATTGATTTCTGATCTAATCTAGAAGCCATATTTAGAGGGACATCTTAAGAATCCCATTTAGAGAAGGACATTATCTATTTTTATGTTCCAAGCCTGAGGGGCTTGTTTTAAGTCATATAAGGCTTTTCTCAACTTGTAAACTTTGTTTTCCTGCCCTGTAACTGTGAAGCCATGTGGTTATTCAACATACACATCCTTTTCAAGTGGTCCATTTAAGAAGGAGAACTTTACATTAAGTTAATGCAATGTCCATCCTCTTAAACTAGCAACAGCTACAATCACTACAAGAAAATTCAAATTTAGGGAGGAAGAAAAATGTCACTAAATGGTCTCTAATACCTCACAAAATCTATTAGCGAGACATTAGCAAGAAAATAGCTATGAATCCTTTCATAGCGAAAAAAACAAGTCATTAATGAGCTACGAATGTGATTTCCTCATTATTTTGTCCCTACTTTTAAAATAGTGAGGAAATGTTAGTCTCTAGTTTGTTTCTAAGTTACAGGAACACTTTGGTAGCAACTTTGATATGAGACACTATTATCTGTAGTGTGTCACAAAATTGTAGCTATGATTCCTCGATGAACTACATCAAATCCCTTGCAAGTTTGTTAGTTCATTGCATTGCCAATTTCCTCATTTTACTGTAGCAAATCATCATAAAAAATCAAATATTTCCTCATTGGCAGTCTCATAAATTTGATACAAAGCTATAACAAATTTCTCACTAATTTGTCACTAATTATAAAATAGTGAGGAAACATGTGTCTCTAGTTTATCGCTAAGTTAAAGGTATATTTTTTAACAACTTTGGTATGGGATACTATTATCGGTATTTTGTCACTAAATTGTAGCTAAAATTCCTTACTATAAAATGTAGCAAATCCCTTGAAAGTTTGTTAGTTTATTGCGTTGGCAATTTCCTCGCTTTATTATAGCAATATATCATCGTAAAAACTCAAATACTTTCTCACTCATAGTTCATAATTTCCTCACAAATTTAATTATTTTTGGTAAAATAAATTTCTTAAATTATTCATAATTTATTTTATATCTCTATATATATTTTCAATAACAACCCATTAAAGAAAATATAAATAGGAACAAAAAAATAAATAAAAAATAATATATAGTAAATTCCTATTTGTATAAAAATTCCTATAAACCAAGGAGTTGTATGTCAATGTAGAACACCGAATTTATACAAGTTTATCGGGATCTACATTAATTACATAATACTTAATAGAAATACTAATGCTACCTAATAAAGGCAATCCATCTAGATTCCTACTTACCAGATTTTTTTTCTCATAATTACATTACATAATACAAGACTAATTACTATATTTACATGTCAGCAAGAAGCAGCAGGTCCTGTTTATTTTTTAATGGTAAAAAAAATACATTGATGAATTAGGTCTATAACCTTACAACAATTCGCTAAAATCAAGGAGCTTGGCACTGAATAAGGACCAGCCAGGTTCAATTTCTGAATCACAAATAGAAGAACATCCGATGAATTCTCATTTATGGATATATCCAGCTGCCATATAATCTCAAATTCATAGTGATTTAGCATGATAAAGCATGATATGATAGTAATATATTTTTTATCATAAAAAAGAAAGAATCTTATTTATAATAATACTAAACTCATAATCGTAATCTAAATTAAATAAGGAAATATATCATGGAAGATAGTAACATAGGCAAACCACTCGAAAGCAATCAATAAGATACTTCAAGATATTCTAAGATACAATATTAGTATTATAAGATATGTTCTAGAAATTTTAATACTTCAAGATATTCAAGATATTCTAAGATACAATATTTCTTTTTTACTTTTTGACTAGATGAAAATTTGTAAACATATTGTGATGGCCACTGTTATTGTTTACTAAATTATTAACCTAGCTAGAGCTATTGATTAGGTAAAAAAAAGTGACACCTTATGAATAATTCCCTTTATACTCTTTCAAAATCATGAGTAAATTGTCTATTATGGTAGGAAAAGAGTAAAAATGAATGAAAGATGCTCTTTAATAATATTAGGTAATAATATTCCTGCTACATTTTGTCATATATTATGCTTTTTGAGAAATTTTTCTAACAAAACAATGATTCAGAAATTTAATCGAACACCTTAAAAGCATTAACATTAGAATTAAACATCAATGTGAAATTGATCAATTATTTAAAGTAAATATCAAGTGAGGTGAAATTGATCAATTATTTGAAGTAAAGATAGAGTGATTTTGTTATGTTTGAAGTGTCTTCAAAAACCCAAAAAAACACCAAAGTATGGAAAAATAAAGTATTGTAGAAACTTACTCATTGCATACTATCACTATTGGGAGAGAACACAAGACAAGGGATGGTGAGAAACAAAGCGCTGTCATGGCCAACCAAGAAGAAGAAATTTTTGAAGAAGAAACAAAAAGAAGAAACGTTGTGGCTGTCATGGAAGTGAACTTTTGGCACCAAAGGAAAGAAACTTGGGATACGAGGTGTAACGTCCTAGGTTATTTTTGCATTTATTTTTATTTAAACGATTACATCTTACAATAATTTTTTTTTCTTTTTCATGGAAATTAATCGATATTTAGAGAAAAAGCAATTTAATTTGAAAACAACGGATGGAAGAAAGGGAAATCAGGGCGTCTCGCTTGAGCGAGGCCCCTACTCGTCTAAGCGAGATTCCGGACTCTCACTTAGACGAGGTGCTATTCGTTGGACGAACACCTTTCGCACATCGGATTATACAAAACATGCAACCGGACTCCCAAAACTTCGCTCTAACAAATGGTCCTGTGAACCCAAGGAGTTACCATAGCTACCATGAAAACATATACACATAACAGTAATATATTTTTGAAATATATTTTTCATTCGATCCGGTCTTAATTAAACACAACTAATAATTATAATACGAAGTTTTTATACACACATAAGACTCTATAAAGAGTCACTCAAATTCATTTGGACCCTGGCACCGTTCTCCCCCTTGGCGCGGCTCCATGACTCCTTCCCCCTCCCTGTCTTTGGTTACTAAAAAAAATATGCAAGGGTGAGTGTTTGGCATTATAATTAATATAGAACGGAATTTAACACTATATATGCATAGTGATACAAACACATCAAGCATCGCCTGTAAGCAAGCACACCGAAACATAGTGTATTTCATGCAATAACTGTATTAGACCAACTACACAATCTCCATCACATTCCTCACATTCATCACATTCATCACATACATCACATTCATCACAACTGACTCTCATCCAATCTGACTCCTAGTATCCGGATACTAAAGGATTGGCCTTCAGCTGGGGGTCCTACTTGACACCCCGTGAACCCTGCTTGGTTCACCGAGTCCTGCTTGAATCTCCACCTCGACCACTGGGTCCTACTTGACCACTGGGTAGCTCAACTGGGCACGAAAACCACGGGAGCCGGAAATGAGGGGCTATCATATACCGTCAGCCATCCCATACCACATAATCATTCAACAGTTTACCTTTCTCACAATAATATCAATTTCTCATCACTCGGGTAGCCTGCTTGCTAACCCGACGTCACATAACACTGATCATTTCACATTAGATTCACAAGATCATACATGATAAACTCATCCACATCCGATCATCCACAAATTAATAAACTCAGTCACACATGCACAGCATAAACACACAATTACGTTTAACAACATTTTCCTTAGTCTGTTTACGTTACCTCAAAGACCTGAATAAGAAGTGAGTCCTATTCTAATTAATTATAACCCGAACACCCCCCTTACTTTGGTTCCACGCTTCATTGATCTGTTCTCTGTGTCGATTCATTCCTCTGAGCATCGGTTCTGCAGTCTCAACTCCTTCACTCAGTCTTCCGTTGCTTAGCCTACTATCTACGAATCATAAAGTATAGCTCATCACCTCAACGCCCTTAGTTCATGGACAACATCTGGACTCATGCTCACCAGAGGAGTGGAGAACAGCCATGAATATAGCCATGCATGGCTCTTAACGGTCAACGAATAAAAGAAATAAGGGAATTACAATTGGATTGGATCAGTAGACTCACCTTGAAGTCCCGATCACAGGAATGGGGTTAAATTGAAGTTTAGACACAAATGGAGTCCCTCTCCAGCGCATGCAAATCAGCGTTAAGAGAGGAGAGAAAAACGAAAGAGGAGGAATAGACCAACAGCAAGGTAACTTGTAAAATAATGAATAGGGAAAGAAGAGAATTTCCTTATATATATAGCTCATGGGCAAGATCGTCTTTTCCTTTATTTTATTTGTATTCTTACTAAATTTAATCAATTTTTTTCACTATTTTAAACTATTGCATAGTTATCAAATCAATTACACGTGTTTATTCCCTCAACGTTTAAGTATTCACAATCCTCTAATAATTCGCAAGAGTATAGGCCCAATATAAATATCGGCCCCCCAACGTCCAAACTTAGTGTTCATACCTCGGAAATCCGAGCTACAACCTGATAGATCGGATATCTCATCCGTGCTCATCTCATGGTTACCTACATCCGTTGTTTCAGTCATCGTGAGGTTAATCCGGTCTCTAACCTCGTGTGAGGTGCTCTCCTCACAACGGTTGGACCAGACCGCCTAGCCCTGCCCGCTCATCTCCTACACTTCCGATCTTTAACTCCGCCTGCTCGCGCTTCAGATACCGACCTCGACACCGGCTTTTCCAATCTTTGGCTCGGACAGGACAAATATTAAATAAAACTTCTAAAATATTTACTAACATTTCCCATTTCTTATAATTCTCATTAAAACATCAGGGACGTTACATCCACCCCCCCTAAAAGGAGATTTCGTCCCCGAAATCAGTGTTCCGGTTGAAAAAGATGAGGGTACATTCGTCTCATATCGGATTCTAACTCCCAAGTGTAGTTTATCCAATGTAAATTCTGCCACTTCACCTTCACCAGCGGTACCTCCTTGTTCCTTAACCGTTTGGTTTGATGCTCTTCAATACCGATTGGTACTGCCTCCACCGTCAAGTTTTCCTTCACTTCAATGGAGTCACTTGGTACAATCATGGTATCACACGGAATGTAGGCTCGAAGTTGCGATACGTGGAACACGTTGTGAATATTAGTCAATGATTGGGGAAGATCCAATCGATAAGCGACTTCGCCAATCCGTTCTAGTATTTAGTATGGTCCAATGTACTTCGGATTAAGCTTTTGGCTCTTCAAAATTCGACCTACACCCTTAGTTGGTGAAATCCTTAGGAACACCCAATCACCCACTTGGAATTCAAGAGGTCTATGCCGATTATCATAATAGCTCTTTTGCCGATCTTGAGCAATTTTTATCTTCTCTCGGATTAAAGCGATTTGCTCATTCATCTCTTAAATCATCTTAGGCCCCAGATGAAGGGCATCGCCGTTCTCATTCCAACATAATGGAGTACGACATTTCCGACCATAAAGAGCTTCGTATGGAGCCATCCCAATGCTGCTGTGGTAACTGTTATTATATGCAAATTCCACCAAGGGCAAGTATTTTTCCCATGATCCGGCCTGTTCCAGTACACATGCCCTTAACATATCTTCAAGAGTCTGTATAGTCCGTTCTGATTGGCCATCGGTTTGGGGATGGTAGGCTGAACTCAATTTGAGCTCAGTACCCAATTGTTGTTGTAAACTCCCCCAAAACCTTGAAGTGAATCGGGGATCCCGATCGGAGATAATGCTTGAGGGCACACCATGCAGTCGTACGACCTCAGCAATGTACAACTTAGCTAATCGATCTAGCGACCACTTCATATTTATTGCCAGAAAATGCACACTTTTGGTTAGTCGATCTACAATCACCCAAATCGCGTTGTATCCGGTTTGAGTGCGGGGTAGTCCGGACACGAAGTCCATGGTGATACCTTCCCACTTCCAGATCGGAATTTCTGGAGGTCGAAGCAAACCTGGAGGTCGTTGATGCTCAACCTTGCACTTCTGGCATATCACACAGGATTTCACATACTCGATTATTGCCTTCTTCATGTTTGGCCACCAAAATTCCTTTCTTAAGTCATGATACATTTTGCTTACTCTCGGATGTATACTTAAAGAGCTCTTGTGTGCTTCTGATAACACCGCCTGCCTGAAATCTCCATGTGCAGGCACCACTACTCGGTTCCTGAATCTCCATATACCATCATTACCCCTATTTATCTCCACATTTTTGCCTTGGGTCTGAGTATCAATCAGCCTCAGTAACTCTTTATCGTCTTTTTGTGCAGCTACCATCGACTCCAGAAATTCGTTGGAGATTTTTAACATTCCGATTGTCATTCGGTTTGGTGCGTTCATAACAACTCCAACATTCATATCTCTAAAACTTTCCAGCAATTCCTGTTCTCTACCCATTAAGTACGCCACATGCAGTACCTTTCTGCTTAGCGCATCTGCCACAACATTCGCTTTGCCCGGGTGATACTTCAAATCAAAATCATAATCCTTCAAATACTCTACCCATCTCCTCTGTCTCATATTTAACTCCTTTTGATCAAATAAATACTTTAGACTCTTGTGATCACTGAATACTACAAAGCGAGCTCCATACAAATAATGACGCCAAATCTTCAGCGCGTACACTACTGCTGCAAGTTCCAGATCGTGAGTCGGGTAATTCTCCTCATGTGGCCTCAATTGCCTCGAAGCATAAGCAATTGCCCAATCAGCTTGCATCAACACACACCCCAATCCAAATTTGGATGCATCACAATATACTTCAAATTCCTGTGTTACATCGGGCAATGCAAGCACAGGGGCAGTCGTTAAACATCGCTTAAGGGTTTGGAAGCTTAATTCACACTTCTCCGACCACACGAAGGGGTTTCCTTTCCTTGTTAATCGAGTCAGAGGGAGTGCTATCCGGGAGAACCCCTCTATGAAACGTCGATAGTATCCAGCTAATCCGAGGAAACTCCTGATTTCAGTTTTGATTTTGGCCTCTCCCAAGCCATAACCGCCTCAATTTTTGTCGGATCAACTGAGATTCCCTCTTGAGAAATTATATGCCCCAAGAATTGTACACTACTCCTCCAGAAATCACACTTAGATAGTTTAGCGTACAACTTCTTCTCACGAAGTACTTGTAAAACAAGTCGAAGATGTTGAGCATGCTCCTCGTCCGACCTCGAATATACCAAAATATCATCAATGAATACCACCACAAACTGGTCCAAGTACGGTTGAAAAGTCCAATTCATATAATCCATAAAAATGGCAGGAGCGTTTGTTACTCCAAAGGGCATTACTACGTACTCGAAGTGCCCATAACGAGTCCGAAATGCTGTCTTTGGGATATCCTCCGACCTCACTCAGATTTGGTGGTATCCCGACCTCAAGTCGATCTTAGAGAACACAGCGGTGCCTCGTAATTGGTCCAGTAAATCATCAATCCGAGGTAGTGGATATTTATTTTTGATTGTCAGTTTGTTCAGCTGTCGGTAATCAATGCACATCCGCATACTACCGTCCTTCTTCTTTACCAGTAACACCGGAGCGCCCCAGGGTGAGGCACTAGGTCGGATAAAGCCCTTTTCTAGTAATTCGTTTACTTATTTCTTCACTTCAGTTAATTCCACCGAAGACATTCTATATGGCGCTCGGGACACAGGTTCTGCCCTGGGAATCAAGTCAATAGAGAAATCAATCTCCCGACTGGGAGGTAGCTCCAGAATTTCTTCCGGAAAAACGTCAGAAAATTCACAAACAATCGGAATATCACTTATCAGGAGGTTATGCCGACCCTCCGAAGCGAATAAAACAACATACGTGGTTAGGACATCGCTCACCCCGTTCTTCATGTCAAGCTCCTGAGAGAAAACAATATTCTTCCGATAACAATCGACCAACACATGATTAGCAGCAAGCCAATCAAGATCTAGAATAACGTCTAAGTCCTTCAATGGCATACAGATAAAATTTACTCGAAAAGTACGGGTTTCGATTTGCATCGGTAGTTCCCTACATACTGTAGTTGCACGGAAAGTGGAACCAGTTGGAGTGGAAACAATAAAAGCATTCTCCATTAAACTGATTGGCAGACCAAGCCGTCGCACACAACTTTCCAAAATAAAGGAATGGGTGGCACCTGAATCATAAATCACATCAACCAGATAACCACAGATGAGGCACTTACCCTGTACCAGATTGTCATTCCTCGTAGCCTCTGAAGCATCAAATGCAAATACACGCCCAGTCAAGGCGTTCTGGGCATCGCTAGATTGGGCGTCATATCTTCCCGCTTGTGGGTTCCCTCTACCAGCTCCATTCTGACCTCCTCTCGTGAAGTTGGAACCCCGGTTCCCAGAAGAGTTAGTTCGGTTATCCGTCCTTCCCTGCTGCTGCCTCTGAGGGCAATCGGGCCTGAGGTGCCCTGGTCGTCCGCACTGGAAGCACACAATCTATTTAGCTTGGCAATGTTTGGCAATGTGTCCTTCCTGACCACAATTATAGCATGTACGATTCCCAGGGGGATTACCCGATCGACCAGTGGAACCTCGGCCAGAGGAGGATGAGGAGGTAGCAGAAGACTTGCCGCCCCGAAAGAATTGACCCATCCTCTTGAAGCTGAATCCTTTTGCCTTCAATGGCTTTTTATCTCTTGGCTGAGACATCCTTTGCAACTGCACTTCTTCAGTCAGTCTTGCTTTGTTCACCAAGGTCGGATAGTCCCTAATCTCCATCGGTACGATTACACTACGGAGCTCAATCCGTAGTCCAGCTTCGTATTTGGCGCACTTGCTACCTTCAGTCCCTTCTAACGAGAAAGGGTGGTAAAAATCACACAGCTCATCAAACTTGCTGGTGTACTCAGCTACAGACATCCGGTCTTGCTCTAACTTCTGGAATTCCATTTCTTTCCGGATTTTGTAGTTGTCTGGGAAGTATTTAACAAGGAACCTCCTTCGAAAATTCGCCCATACCAACGGCTCATTAGCTGCGTTCATCTGCACCTTCATACGGGACCACCATACTCTAGCCTCATCTTTTAGTTGGTAAGTAGCAAATAAAACCTTTTGCTCTTCAGAGCACTCAAAATATTCAAAAACCTGCTCGATATCCCTAATCCAGATATATGCCCCATCGTAGTCGTGTCCCCTTTTGTAAGTCGGAGGATTCCTTTTCAGGAATTTATCCAGAGTGGGACCGGGCTCGGTCCTACTCATCAGCTGAGTAAATCTAGAGAAGAAATCATCTCTTCCCCCAGAACTAGTCTCTCCGGCCATTTAGTAATTCTACAATAAGCAAACACATCACCATTAATAACCAAGATCAGTCAGGGGATCATAAATTTACCTTATATTCATAGAATACTACGCCAATGGAGTGCCAAGGGAACGGTGCCAGACCACACACAATCTCAACACAACAAAATACAATTAACTTTCATAAAACTATCACATTCACTAGATCGGCCCACACACCAGCTCTAGAAAGAACCGCTCTGATACCAAGTGTAACGTCCTAGGTTATTTTTGCATTTATTTTTATTCAAACGATTACATCTTACAATAATTTTTTTTTCTTTTTCGTGGAAATTAATCGATATTTAGAGAAAAAACAATTTAATTTAAAACAACGGATGGAAGAAAGGGAAATCAGGGCGTCTCGCTTGAGCGAGGCCCCTACTCGTCTAAGCGAGATTCCGGACTCTCACTTAGACGAGGTGCTATTCGTTGGACGAACACCTTTCACACATCGGATTATACAAAACATGCAACCGGACTCCCAAAACTTCGCTCTAACAAATGGTCCTGTGAACCCAAGGAGTTACCATAGCTACCATGAAAACATATGCACATAACAGTAATATATTTTTGAAATATATTTTTCATTCGATCCGGTCTTAATTAAAAACAACTAATAATTATAATACGAAGTTTTTATACACACATAAGACTCTATAAAGAGTCACTCAAATTCATTTGGACCCTGGCACCGTTCTCCCCCTTGGCGCGGCTCCATGACTCCTTCCCCCTCCCTGTCTCTGGTTACTAAAAAAAATATGCAAGGGTGAGTGTTTGGCATTATAATTAATATAGAACGGAATTTAACACTATATATGCATAGTGATACAAACACATCAAGCATCGCCTGTAAGCAAGCACACCGAAACATAGTGTATTTCATGCAATAACTGTATTAGACCAACTACACAATCTTCATCACATTCCTCACATTCATCACATTCATCACATACATCACATTCATCACATACATCACATTCATCACAACTGACTCTCATACAATCTGACTCCTAGTATCTGGATACTAAAGGATTGGCCTTCAGCTGGGGGTCCTACTTGACACCCCGTGAACCCTGCTTGGTTCACCGAGTCCTGCTTGACTCTCCACCTCGACCACTGGGTCCTACTTGACCACTGGGTAGCTCAACTGGGCACGAAAACCACGGGAGCCGGAAATGAGGGGCTATCATATACCGTCGGCCATCCCATACCACATAATCATTCAACAGTTTACCTTTCTCACAATAATATCAATTTCTCATCACTCGGGTAGCCTGCTTGCTAACCCGACGTCACATAACACTGATCATTTCACATTAGATTCACAAGATCATACATGTTAAACTCATCCACATCCGATCATCCACAAATTAATAAACTCAGTCACACATGCACAGCATAAACACACAATTATGTTTAACAACATTTTCCTTAGTCTGTTTACGTTACCTCAAAGACCTGAATAAGAAGTGAGTCCTATTCTAATTAATTATAACCCGAACACCCCCCCTTACTTTGGTTCCACGCTTCGTTGATCTGTTCTCTGTGTCGATTCTTTCCTCCGAGCACCGGTTCTGTAGTCTCAACTCCTTCACTCAGTCTTCCGTTGCTTAGCCTACTACCTACAAATCATAAAGTATAGCTCATCACCTCAACGCCCTTAGTTCATGGACAACATCTGGACTCATGCTCACCAGAGGAGTGGAGAACAGCCACGAATATAGCCATGCATGGCTCTTAACGGTCAAAGAATAAAAGAAATAAGGGAATTACAATTGGATTGGATCAGTAGACTCACCTTGAAGTCCCGATCATAGGAATGGGGTTAAATTGAAGTTTAGACACAAATGGAGTCCCTCTCCAGCGCATGCAAATCAGCGTTAAGAGAGGAGAGAAAAACGAAAGAGGAGGAATAGACCAACAGCAAGGTAACTTGTAAAATAATGAAGAGGGAAAGAAGAGAATTTCCTTATATATATAGCTCATGGGCAAGATCGTCTTTTCCTTTATTTTATTTGTATTCCTACTAAATTTAATCAATTTTTTTCACTATTTTAAACTATTGCATAGTTATCAAATCAATTACACGTGTTTATTCCCTCAACGTTTAAGTATTCACAATCCTCTAATAATTCGCAAGAGTATAGGCCCGATATAAATATCGGCCCCCCAACGTCCAAACTTAGTGTTCATACCTCGGAAATCTGAGCTACAACCTGATAGATCGGATATCTCATCCGTGCTCACCTCATGGTTACCTACATCCATTGTTTCAGTCATCGTGAGGTTAATCCGGTCTCTAACCTCGTGTGAGGCGCTCTCCTCATAACGGTTGGACCAGACCGCCTAGCCCTGCCCGCTCATCTCCTACACTTCCGATCTTTAACTCCGCCTGCTCGCACTTCAGATACCGACCTCGACACCGGCTTTTCCAATCTTTGGCTCGGACAGGACAAATATTAAATAAAACTTCTAAAATATTTACTAACATTTCCCATTTCTTATAATTCTCATTAAAACATCAGGGACGTTACACGAGGTAATGTTATAAACTTGGAAAACGTGTTAATGCTATGGGACACGCGATAATGCTATAAACATGAAAACGTGCTAATGCTATAGAGATAGATATAAGGGAAAATCTTTGCTATAAACCAAACTTTTAGAGGGAATTTTAACTCATTTTAGATACTATAATAGAGGAAAATATTAGATAACTTTGTTCTTTTTTTAAATATATAACACTAATGTCTTTCTATTATACTTTATGGTTAATGTATTTATTATATATAAATATTTAGTATATTATTAAAGATTTAATATTAAATCTATTATAATATAATTATATAGTTTAAAATATATTTTTATTATATTTAATGATATATTGATTATATTTAATAAGTATTTAAAAATTAAATATTTATTAAATATATTATAAAATATATTGTTATATATTAGTATACAATATTTAATATTTTTAAATATAATTACAAAAATTTTATTAAATATATTAATAAATAAGTAGTAAATAATGTTTATAGCGTTGAGTGATTGAGTCTTACATGACATGTAAGGATGGAAATGGGTCACGCCGTCTGTCGGGGCCGTGGCCTGGCCTATTTAAAGCCAACATAAGTTGGGCTTGTTGGGCTAGAAGGCTAGGCCTAGATTTTTAAACAGACCTTTTTTAAGTAAACAAGACAGGTTATAGGCTTTCTAAAAAGCATTTGAAGCCTTTCTAAATTATTGATAGCGAATTGAGTCACATTACTAGTAGACTCAACATCATACCATAGTCTAAGATTTGGAAATATAACTTCCAAGTTATGTATTCTTCAGGTAGAGCAACAAGCTAATTACCGTGAATGACGAGCTTCTCACCTTGAGCGATGAGCTTCTCTCAACAGCAAAGATATTCTGGGAGCGACAATAATGTTTTGACCATGGTGCGGATGATATGACAAAGGTGAGAACAATAACACCAATAGTGTCTCCATGCCAGTGACACAAGATTCTGGCAACAATGACAAAGGTCTCATAAGAAAAGTGAAATTATCATAAACTATTATACACGAAGACTGGAATTATATATGGGGGTTTTATGCGAGCAACTCAAATTTTATATTTTTATCTAATATTAATTTTTTACATACATATTTTATTTTTTAAAAATATAAGTTTCTTTTCTAAAAATAAAATATTTATTAAAAATATAACTATTCTTGAACTAATATAAAAATGTAGCTCTCTTAAATATAAAAATATTTATTTGTTTTCCTTATTAATAAAATATTTATCAATTTGTAATTGTTATTTTTTTGTAAAAGGAGGATTCTCAAAGATATAGGAGAGAGAAAATGAAAACTAAAATGAAAATTTAAATATTAAAATAACGAGGGAAAATCTCATAGAGAAATTGGTTAGCTAGGAAATAAAATTTGTGATTGACAATACCTTCATTATTTTCTTGCTGAAGTCTATCAAATTTTAAAGATCCAACATCTTGTGAAAGTAGTGAGAGATTAAAACACCTTCGGAACTTGATTGCTAATTATCAACAATTTAGCGAGGACCATTTTTGGAGCAAAATTATTATAGTGAGTTAGCTAGGGAAATATTTTCTAGCTAACAAGTTAGCGACAAATTTAAATTTTGCGAGAGAATGGCCTAGCAATTACTTCACTAATTAACTACTAATTTGTGAGGCAAACTTGTCCTAGTTAAATTTCATAGCTAAAATTGATATCTTTCTTACATAATTTTATAATAAATAATATTATTAAAAAAAGTAACATCACTAAGAATTAGCTTGAGAATTCTCATAGCAAATAGTAAAAAGAAAAAAGAAAAATTATTATCATGCTTTGGATAGGGAAACATTTTGTATCTAATAGATTAGCGACAAAATTAAATGTTGCGAGAGAAATTTCCTTGTTGTACTCACGCTAGATACTCACCAATTTTTACAAACCAAAAAATTAAAATTATTACGAGAAATTTTAACTCTTCGTAAAGTCCTCGCTAATTGTTCACCTTTTAGTTACAACTTAGCGAGGAAAAAGTTTGCTCGCCAACTTTCATAGCTAATTCTTAATTTTCTTATAGTGAATCATCCTTATTGTTTCAAGCTGAGCTATAGGTGCAAAAGCTATCCACAATCCACCCGTGCCTTTTACAAGAAACCTAACTTTGTATTTTACTACATCACATTAGGATTTCTTTTCACCTTATAGACTTATTTCACTGCTATAGGTCTTTTATGCATTAGTAATGAAACCAACTTCCATATCTGGCTTCTCTTTGTGGATCTCAATTCATCTTCCATAACACTAATCCATTTGGGATCCTTAGCAGCCCAAGAAATTTCATTGGTTCAGAGTCAACAAATAAGACAAAGTGCACCAACTCATGTTTTATTGTAACCTCAGAATTTGCTACCATATCACAGTCAAGTAGCTTTTATGGAATTTGTCTAATCCTTTGAGATCTCCTTATTTTAATACCTATTGCAGCAACTGCACCATTCTCACTATTATTAAGTTCAACTAGTGTCCTACTTAACCCTCCCTCAACTTTTGTAAAACCTCATGTTGAATGCTAGCCCAGAAATACCATTTTTTCAAGGTATAAGATTTGAAGTGGTCTTCTTTAACAAGGTAATTAAGTGGTGCAAATGGAATACTATAATCAAACTTATATCCAATTATAAAACTTGTAATGCATCCAACATAATTCAAATAGAAGGAAAAAACTATCCAATAAAAACAAATTCAAAGAAGAAACCACATGTACACTTGAATTGGTCATCTTCATGCAGGTGGTGACCAAGATGTATAAAGTGTCAAATCAAATACAGAATAACTTTCGAATGAACTTGACTGTGATTAAATCGGAAGACAAAAAAATAATTAATTAACAAGGCTGCAACGGGTCCTGATCTCACCATCAGAGCCAGTGAGCACTTGAATGGAACCCATGTGCACCATTGCCTGGGCAAACTTCTGAGCCCAACTTGAACCATGGTAAGCATTGTTCTTTACCGTTTCCTTTGTTGTTTCACTTCTCAACAACGTTTGGTCAGAAGTCAACAAGCCACGGTGGTTGACTATTCCCTCATAGTACTTGTTGTCCAAACGAATTGGTGTGGAAGCATCTAGATCCACCACAGGGTCCGCGTTACTTGCTGTTGGTGGAGGACACTTTGCTTTCAACATTTCAGCATACGAAGGGTCCAAAAAAGGGTCTTGGGGATTGGTGTCACTGAATGAATATAGACGCTTGATGAATGAGGAACAGTGTGACACACCTATTGAATGTGCCGCTGAAAGTGTCACCATTTCATCCACAGACAAACCTTTGTTCGCGAAATTGGAAACAAGATCGTCAGCAGTGAAGAAGGGAGCGGGTAGATTCTGAAGCACCTCATCGGCGATAGAAACACGACCGTCTCTGCGTCCTGAAGGAACATCGTAGTTGATGCCACCCACTTTGAGGGCACTGTCACGTGCTGCGAATGCAAGAATGTCAGCACACGACACCGTTTTAGGACATGCTGCCTCTAACTGGGACTTGGCATCATCAATCACCTCGAAGCCACGTAAGCTTGGGTTGTTCGCCGGGCTGTCTCTTTCAGCAATTGGGTTACCCGGCGTGGATGCTAACAGCATAGAACCATCACAACCCTGTTTTGAATTCATGTGAATGTACGAAATTAATTAGACACGTGCTTAATTTCTGATTAATCACCGAGTCAATGATATTGATTAGATTGTATGTGTTAGTAGTACATATATATATATATATATATATATATATATATATATATATATATATAATTAAGGAAAAGTGTGAAACTAGTAATTACTTACCCTAACAAAGCAATCGTGGAAATGCATTCTAATGAGACCAGCAGCAATACCAGGGTTGGCTGAAATTGCTTTGTTAATAGTGTCTCTCACTATTGCCTCCGCATATGGACATGTGGTGCTATAGAAACCCACTTGGAGAGATGCTGATGAGACCAATGATGAAATCGATAGAAACAGAACCAAGGCAGAAACTATAATTTGCAGCATGTTTTGTGGCGAACTATCCATTGAAGTGAGAACTGAGAAGCTTAATATTAGCAGCAAACTATACGTGTTATATATTAAGAAGAAGGAAAATTGTAGTTGAAGGACAAGATCAAGGAATTGAATGGGTTGTGTTGTGTAACACCCCAAATATCAGGGTAAATTTTTTGCGTTTTTAGAAAATACCTGGATCTATAATAGGCCACTCCCATATGTGAAGATATGAGAGGGTAAATTTAAAAGGATTAACTTTAAGAAAGTTCCTCAATTAAAACAGCGGAAGAAAAATTGAGCACATGAATAAATGTGATTCTGTTTTAAGAAATCAACCACTGGGAGTTAATAAAACCCGATATTGCACTTAAGGTATCCATAAAATAATGTGGGTTCAAGTTTCAGTGTAAAAAGAAGGGAAATAAATTTGGGTGATGCACTCTTATGCGTTTCAGGAGTATCAGGACGTACAGAGAAAGGAAGTAACAGGGGCGTCATCTCGCTCAAGCGAAATCCGACTCGCTTGAGCGAGACACGCCTCCCTCGCTTGGGCGAAGCCAGCGAGTCCTGAGCGAAACACGTCCAGAGTCGCATTTGGGAAGGACTCGCTTGGGCGAGACAAACTCGCTTAAGCGAATCACACTCAGGGTTAAGCTTATATCCACTCAAAATCAGAATTCTCAATACTTAATTTTTCCCTCAGCCAAGTCCTTCAAAATCCGACTCCCATGACTCGGGCTCGTCCCCTTGGTATACCTCCCCAAAAACCGACTCAGATCACTCAGGTATTCACTCGGTAGAGACCCCCCTGAAGCTGACTCCAGGTACTCAGAATTACCACTCAGCTTTATGCTCTAACTGAGCCCTCATTCATCCAATCCCCACTTATCAGTAGCACTCCAAACCGAGTCCTCCCTCGCACAACATCCTCTCGGTAAATACACTCCAAGTCCGAGTCTTCACCTCCTCGGTAGTTCACTCGGGAAACTTCCCAGAAACCGACCCACCTACGTTTGGTCATTCACTCGGAATTGCATTCTAAGACCGACTCATTGTCCACTTGGCTTCTACTCGGTATTTTGTTACAAGTCTGACTTCCTCTCTTTTCACTCGAATGGAATTATTCCAGGGAATTCCTAGTCAAACTCACACCGAGTACAACCGATCAGTGTTCTCACACTCGGAGAATATAGAATTAGGGTATACCACTCGGAACGGACTCGGAAATTCCCCTTCGGAATCCCCTTGCCCAGATCATCACCCTCAAGAGCCTTTTTACTCGGGTTATGTGCACTTCCTCACTCGGAAAACTATGGCTCGGACTTAAGTCACTCGGAAATTCCACCACCTCTTAATTTATTTCCAAAATCCTCACTTAGACAGAATTCATTTACAAACTCACCCACTCACCATCTAATGGCCTCGCTTGGGCGGATGCCATTCCTTAGGCCCTTTGCTTGAGCGAATATCTTCCAGTAGCCAACCCCCTGATTCTCCTAGCATTTTCGCTTGAGCGAATTGGCCATTCGCCTGAGCGAAGTCAGGCCAGTAGCTAATCCTTTCGCCCTCGCTCGGGCGAGACACCATTCGCCTGGGCGAAATTCCTCCAGAGAGCAAGCACTGATACTGTGAGATTCCTCCAGAGAGCAACCATTAATATTAGGCAATTTCGCTTGAGCGAAATTCACTTTCGCCTGAGCAAAAGTCGTCCAGAAACCAATTTCCTAACAGGGGTGGTACTCGCTCGGGCAAGAATCCACCCCGCTTAAGCGAAACTACCAGACATCCTGCAGGATTCGGAATTCACACAACACAACACACTAGCAATTGAACTTCACTCATTCTCCAGACATGCATTATATATCAAACATCATTCAGAGCATTTAAAACTGGTTCTGCAACAGTATACTCTTAAGTTCCATTCAACTCTTCAAAATCATATATATAAATTAATTCTTCATCCATTCGTCAACATATAGGAAATCTCAATTATAATTTAAACCTTCATACATACTTAGGGTCACCAATGAAAATGAGATATAGATACAATTTCTCATTTTCTCCCATGACCCTCCAAAATCATCTATTAAGTAGTCTTCCATAATACACATTCATTACATATCCTGCTACTCAAAATACATATGATTACATACATCGCCGGCCAAGGCGCTCCCTATACACTAATTACCTTCACAGCCATAAGTATATTTCAAAATGCTTACTCTTCCCATGATTGCCCTGCATCACAAGTCTAAAATTGACAACATGGGAGAGTGAGTCCTCATTCCAAAGGAATGAATATGAATACCAAGTGATCATGTAAATAAGTATTAACACATGTATACTTTGCACACCAAAACATTCATCATAACACAATTTTACACAGAGCACACAAGTACATACATAATCACAACAACTTTTAAATAGTATCCATACTTTTATGTTGTCTTAAATATATTTGTACCACCTCTCACAATCACCATCACCATCTTGGCATACTACCTTCTATATGCAAATGCTCTTAACTAATGCATATGCACAAAGGATTATTTCAACAATTGCAGATCTGACTGTGGGAATTTCAACATCAACTGTGGGATCCAAGTGTGATCTTTTAACCACACCCCTACTGCAGTAGTAAAATGTGTACACTTATTCTTTAAATTGCATGCATTCATCAATAGTTTCACTGGTACCAAACCGCATCGCCCATCTTGCAACACTTGGCCATTTTCACCATGACCGCGGTATACAACATAATCAACATAGAGTGTTGCGGGCCAACCACGATTTATATCATGGCAGCTGTGATCTCAAGGACCACCGGGGACACCTGCTCCTCAAGAGCCACCCCCCCCCCCACAAGGGTCAACCACATGTGGCTCCCCGAAGCACAACATGGGCAGCTTCGTGACTTATACACTAAGTCACAGGGGAAAATATCATGCTCGCGCACCGAGCCGCCCTCCCACTGGGCCAACCGGGGGAATCCCCTAAAATTCCAACACCGACAGCTATGCAGTATGCCATGGATGCAAATGCAATCATATGCATTCCTCACTCTATGCATCCTATACATGCCACTCATCTTCCAATATCATCAACACCATTATCAACATTACTACAAGGCTTTCATCGACAATAATTATTCATTATAGTTTAAATCTTTGGGTGGCATTCTCTTTATTTTCAATCTCAACAAACAACATCAACATTCATATCACATTCATGGTAATACAACTTAACATAACACACCATGAATATTCTAAATGCACAAAAGCATGTTGCCAAACATATGAACTACATTACACAACAAATCATCATTTCTCACATCATTTAAGCAAGACTAACATGCATAACACCACATACCACAATCAATTTAACATTCAAATTCATGCATTTAGAATTTAGACTCCTCTCCTACCTCAAGAGAAGAATTCCGATTGATAAGACGGTCCCGTCTCGTCGTTCGGAATAGGTCCTACATTCACATTCATGTAAAAATCTTAATCAATCAACTACTCAAATCATTAATTCGATTCTATCTAGGCATAATCATATTTATAAGGTCACAACATGTGTTTGACATGTTATAAATATCATTTTGTTCTTTATTAGGCTTCGGGAATTCCTTCCCATTAAGCCACCATCATTAAATTCAAAGGTTACAAGACAACCCTATCTTCAAACTTCACAAAACCACTCAACATCATGTATTTCTCCATAAAGACACATTCCTAAACTAACATTAGCTATCTCCTTCCAACCTCAAGGTTAGGGTTCTCTCCAAAACCCAACCACCTTCATTAACACATCATAAACCTTCACTTTTCAGCCTCATTAATACACCAACAACCCTTTTCCTCCCATAAATACTTGCATTTATGATATCCCATTCTAGGGCACGAGCATTAAATGCTCTAATAAGCACCCATGCACATGCATCACCTTCCCAAAATCATAATACCCATAATATCAACATAAACCCATCCAAAAATGGTAGGAGAAGCTTACCTCTCACCAAAAACGAATTGGGTTCCAAAGAAGAGATAAGCCACTCGGAAATGAAGAAAAAAAAAAGAGTAGTACTCAGCTTCAATGATCTCCTCCCTAGTTTCCTTGAAAACGAAATTGAGAGGAATAAGCTCACCACACAAGCTCACGGTTTTGGAAGAGGAAGAGAAAAGAGAATGGAGAGAAAAATGGAAGGTAAGATGAGGATAATAGTTTTTCCCACAGCAAATGAAAAAGCCAACGTGGAGGAGAAGGAGATTTAGGCTCTTTATTTATTTTTAGTTTCATTTCATTAAACTCCTTCATTTTTGTCACTAACAGGCTCTCCGTGTAGGCTCAATACTTCATCCAAAAATTATTCCGAATATATCTTCGGATTCCCATTATTTTTCTCTACAACCCTGACCAGTATCATCTCATTCCGAGATATTTGGTCCGACACCCATATCTCAACTGGGCTCATTTTCAGCTTAACTGGTCTCCATAAATTACCAATAATTCCCAAAAATCTTAATTTAGATAAATTCAATTTATTGGGACCTTAAACAATTCATATTCAACTTGTCAATATTTATTTCCCTTAATTAATCTTCTATTTTAAAATTCGGGATGTTACATGTTGTACTTTATGTGTATATGTATGTGTTATTGGGTACGAAGGAGGAGGTGGAGAGAATTGTGCAAAAGCCAACGTACTTATAGGTTCATTTAGAAAGAAGTAAATGAGACGACTAGGAAGTTCATGCGTGTATAACTGCATCTTGCAAATTAAAATAACTAACAGTTGAAGTTGTCTGTTGTTGAACTCTTCTATTTCAAGTGTGATGACAATATATGCTAACTTTAGTCCAGTGGGAATATTTTACGCTTTATGGGGGCTACATATGGCTTTTAATTACCACAATTTGATTAAGTGTTCACATATTTATTTGTGATTTTATCAGCCGACCGCGCCAATCCTTTAAGCATATCACAATGGTTTAAAAATTCTAATATTTCCCGTCTTAAGTTGACAAAGATTGATTAAAAATAAATGTTTATCTCTTAATCCAATAAATTAGATAATACTTTAAACAATGTCCCGAATCAACTTTGATTATTAAACAATATGTCAAATACAGCTTTATTTCCATAATTCAAAAATAAATTTTAGTAATGCCGTGTCTCGGGTAGATTAATACTTTGATTGTGGCACACATTTAAAAGAAAGTGAGAAATTAAGGTTGTACTAAGTAATCATTAGCAACTAGGTAACGCTATTTCGTAAGGAAATATATATATATATATATATATATATATATATATATATATATATATAGACCATATTAAAATGACTGGACAATTTTAGTTATTAAATTAAGTGCGAAACTTTCACGGTAGAGGGTGGAAGTAAGGAAGCATTTAAAAGTAATTGATTGTGTTAAAAATAATGGATTAATAGTTGACCTTCTTGTTCTCCATCGATAATCAAGAAATGTTCAAAGCAGTGAACCCAGTCACACAACATGACCATCGTTGCTTTTTTCATGGTTGTGAAAATTGAATCAGATGAGCCAATTTAAAAATCGGTTAAGTTATTGGTTTGAACAAAATATGTTGGAAGTCTCACATCGCCTGCCTCATAATATTTCGCATGGTTTAAATACCTGTTGGGTCACTCCAACCATTGCCAATTGGTTTTGGGATGGAACCTTTAACAAAATAAAAATCAAAGTGTTTAAGAACATAATAAAACTGGTTAAAAATTAGATTTACTTAGCATTTGGATTAACAATATTGTATTTTAGAGATCATTTCTAATATATTAAGTACCAATTTCAAAATATAGTATAACATAATAAATAAAACTAATAAAAAAATAACCAATAAACAAAAACCAACAATCAATATAAACATATATTTAACCCTATATATATATCTTATAAAACATGCTAAATTAGAAGAGATTCTCCAAAAGGAAAAACAAGGAGCAGGCCCATATATTGGTAACTATGACTACTAGATATAGAAAATTCTTTTTAAGTATTGGATATTAACTAATTATAGCAAGTGTCTCACGTATATTTATGAATAGTATTGCAAGTTTACGTATAATTTAAGAAGTTATATAAAATAAATTTCACTTTACAAAATTATCATATATGAAAATATGTTTTGTTTCTTATTTCTTTCGAAGGATAAATGAATGAGATTGAAAACTGAAGTGAGACAAATTAATTTTTCCTTAGATGAAAGGAAACAAGAGAAAATTAGATAAAGTTTTTGTTTAATAATATATTGAAAAATCTAAAAATACTTTTTTATATATTAAAATTTATTATAATAAAAAATAAATTATATATAATTTAATTTAATTTTTATATTCATTTATTTCTATCCATATGTTTCTAATCTATAAAAAAATTCTTTTTTCACTTATTTCTTTTCTATTGTTAGAATGTTACCTATTAGGATCAACACTTGTGTCAGCCATTGACATCAATGTTATCTAGTACCAAAGTGAAGTACCAAAAATTTGTGTCGGCTATCGCTAACGCAAATGAGAAATTTGCATATGCATCGACCATTATCAACATTAACACGCTTGCATGCCAATGTCTTGTTAGGGAGCCTCCTTATTTAAACTTGCACATAACCCCTTCACTCATATTTCTTCTTCCATCCTTATTTTTCCACTCTCATTTCCCTCTTCTTTCATAATCCTTTAAGTTGTCTCTTTCTACCTTTATTTCCTTCTTGTTACGAAGAACTGTTGGTACCGTTGTAATCGCCCCCGATTGTTGCTAAGCTTACCTCAGTGCATGAACATCGTTCACTGGGCTCCACAGTTCATCACTGAGGAACCCGATAATATTTTATTATTTAAATGTAAATATTAATAAACAATTAAAGTATTTTTGTAATTAATTATACATGTATATATTTGAAATTGTCATTAATAATATTAATTAAATATTAAAATTTATTTTAAATAAATAATAATCAATTATTCTTCAAAAATATTATAAAGATCATTTACCAATTAATACCGAATTAAAATAAAATAATTATCATTAGTCATAATTATTAAATAATTGTTACATAAATAATATTATAAAATTTTGAATTTAATAAATAAATAACTATTAAACACTTAAAATTAAATATTAAATAATTAAACATTAATATATTTTTGAAATAATAATTATTGATTGAAATTAGATATTAATCACTTAGATTAAGTATTATCTACTAAATATTATTAGTAGGGAATAATTATTAACTAATATAATTATAAGTTAATTAGTATTCAATTAAACAAAATAATCATCATTAACATATTATTTTTACTTATAAAATATTGTTTATTATTATCATTTTTTCGTCTCTGCTCATTTTCGATTATAACACATTTTCTGATCTTCCTTCTAATTTCCTGCGCTTCTCTGAGCTGGTTTTCTTACTGTTTATATTTTCTCAATATTCCTATAAAGCGTATTAAATATCTCAACTAGCTCCGCTTTTCACTATGTTTTTCATACTAAAACTTTTCGGGGAACAGACTAAAGCCTCAAGGTTCCTACTAAAAGCTCAACAAAGTAGCCGTAGGAGTCCTGAGGGTCTCGTTTCCTATTCTTAAAAATTAGGGTTGTTACAGCGTGTAGCACTCATTTATTGCTTGAAGTGCAATCATTTTTGAACCATTTTCTCTGACTAAGCCACATTGCCTTTAAATAGTCTTTCTAGTTGTCTTTTCAAAATCTCTGGGAAATCTTTTGAATTTGTATTCCTCTCTCTCTAGGTGTCTTTTCAAACCTTGCCCAAAACCTTTCATTGCCAACCTTTTTTCTCCTTTCAAAATCAATAATGGCTCCTATACCTCTTTCTGTTAAAGACATTGCCGAGTCTTTATTCTTCGATGTTGCCTAGCACAAGCTCGAAGGTTGGGACATCACTAAGGAACTTAATGGCATTGGGTAGACTCAGTTCTGCCTCGACCAAGAACCATTCCCTCCCTCCTTGGTTTTTGAGTTCTGGAGGATTGTCAATGTTAAGAAGACTCATTTCATCCTACTTGGCTCTTTGTGCGGTAAGCAGATTGAGATTTCTGAAGACCTACTTATCATTGTACTTGAGTTTCGGTATAAGGGTATAGTCTTCTTTAAAGACTTTGATTATACTGAGGTCTCTTCATTCACCATCAATGAGATGTTGTATGGTAAAATGTGTCCTGAGAAATCAACCTCTGGAAGTATTATTCCTAAGGTAAAGATGTTGTACCAGCTCATGCGCCAAGTATTTTGTCCTTACAAGTCTGCCAAGGACACAATCATGAAGTTGGACAGATTTTGTAAGTACCATATACTCTACAAGGAGAAGGTGAACCTTGTAAATGTGATCATGACCTACATGATCTCATATGTGTTAGTCCTCAAATTTTCAATAAAAGCTTGAACAAAAATTTCATAAAAATTATAAAAATTAGTTTAATTTGTTAGAAAATTAGGATTTAAATTCAATAAATGGATGTTGTTAGAAATAATCTGCCCTTGATCAATTTTCTCCCGTTTTGCAGTGAAAAAGTTAAGAAATCAAGAGAAAATTACACTGGAGGAGCTGACGCATAGCCTCATCCCACGCGTAGCATCAACAGCTATTTTTGATGCTGACGCTACACGTCCTAGCCACGCGTAGCGTCAATGCTGCGCAGGCTCCACTTCCAGCTTGGTCAAGCACTCAGCTTTGACCCAATAATGGTCATCCCACTCAGCACCAAGGGCCATCCCACTCAACATAAATGGCCAAAACACATTGGAGACACGTCCAAGTGGCCAAGCATGATCCATTTTTATAATTTGTAGTGGCCATTATCAGCTGTTTAATGGAAGCTGAGTCAGGGGCCTGACGCGTAGCGTCACACTGATGCGTAGCATCAGCACCCTTGCTCATCCCTATAAATAGGGTCATCCAACACCATTCTAAGCATCCCTTTCACAGCATTTCATTCTCTTCTTTTCTCTCTTGTGCTCGATTTTGAGTACTTCTTTTGTGAGTTGTAGTTCTAGAATAGTTTTCTAGATACTTGAGTGTGTTTCGGTGTATTGTGATCGTTGTATCGTGAAGTTTCCATCGTCTTCGTAATGTCAAACTCTGTAAGTGTTGTTTTTACTTTCACCATGTGTAACTAATCTGTTTATGTTGGAATTGGTGAACTAATCTATTGAGTATAATGTTGTGAATTCGACCTCTGCATGTTTATGATTCAAGTCCATGTTAGTATTTTAACCTTTTATTAATATGAACGTCAAACGGCAGAATGATTTTCATGTGTATTAAAACTTGTTTTATTAGTATGAATGTCAAACGGGAGAATGATTGTTCATGCCGTATTGAAACTTGTTTTGACGAAAGTAAAAAGTTGAAATACCCTTGGTATCTCAATTCTATAGGGGTTGTTAACCATTGTTGCCATAAGGCCAGGTCTTAATGCAAGTTTTTACTGAGAAAGCTCACGAGGGATCGGACTTTACGGTGAATTCTTAGAATTTATATCACGAGGGATCGGTTATAATGATTTTAAGCTGCAATGACATGAAACTTGATGATTAAATATGCATGTCTTGAGTTCCTCATTGTTATTCTAGATTAGGGATCCAATTTCCAACATAATTTGTTTATCTGTGTTTATCTCAAGTATCTTACCTATTCTAGATTGCAACTCGGCTTTTTAGATAGATTTTATTTTCTTTTATCTTATGAACCACTCAATCATGCTAACTTGTGAATATTGTATAAATTGTATATAAATCATTCTTTTGTTTATAACTTCCTTCACATTTACCATAGTAAATAGAAAATTACTGTTGTTATTGGACTTTCAATCCCAGTGGAACGATATCTAAATTTTGAAAACTACAAACGATTGGTGTGCTTGCCAATTAACAACCCGGTGGTGGAAACGAACTGTTGAGACGCTATCGCCGGGTTAACAAGTTTTCTGGCTCCGTCGCCGGGGATTGAATTGTTTCAGTAAAATAGTAAATTTTTAATTACCGTGGTAAATATTTTTACCTTAGTTAAATTTTTGATTATTTATTATTTCTTATTGTTACACTAACTTTCTTTGTCTAGTTTGTGTATGCAAACTCGATCTACCGCAGGTAAAATTTATTTTGATTCTGAGATAGAAAAGTTTGTAAAGAAAATCAAGTCTTTGAAATCTAAAACACAAACTAATTCTTCTTCTGCTTCTAAAAATTTTGAAAATTCAAATATGGCTGCTGAAAGGAGAACATTGGGACAGTTTGCTGCTATTAATGGTCCACCCCGAGTTTCGGGAATGTTTCAAGGACCAGTTTTACCAGTGGAAATTAAACCTGCTACTTTAAACATTATTCAAAACAACCAATTTGCTGGTTTAAATCATGAAGAACCATATGAACATTTAACTGTTTTTTATGAGTTATGCAGCACAATTGGTTTTGAACCCAATCAAGAAGAGTCTGTTTACATGAGACTTTTTCCTTTTTCATTGATTGGTAAAGCAAAAGAATGGTTTAAATCTTGACCACCGGGTAGTTTTGCCAACTAGTCCGATATTGAAAGAAAATTCTTGGAAAGATTTTATTCTCCTTCAAAATATTTTGAAGCAATGACAGCCATACACTCTTTTTCTCAAAATAATGATGAATCACTAGGAGAGACATGGGAACGATTCAAGGCACTCTTGAGAAAGTGTCCAAACCACAACCTGAATGATGCCGAAAAGGTAAGAATCGTTTACCATGGTTTATTACCTCAGTTCAAGATGATGTTAGATGCTTGTGCAGGTGGTTCTTTAATGAACAAGACTGTGGAGGAAGCCATAGAAATATTGGAATCAATGGCTATTAGTGACCGCCAAGCAAAGCATGAAAGAGGTAATGTACAAAGGAAGCCAGGAATGCTCGAATTGGGAGTAAATGATGCAGTGTTGGCTCAGCAAAAATTACTGACCCAACAAATTGAAGTTATGAGCAAGCAATTGGAAAAACTCCAAATTGCTCAAGTAACATCACCACCCCCTGCTCAACTTAAACAATGTATGCACTGCATGGGAGAACAACCATGTGGTTACTGTGAAAATGAGCAAGAGCAAGCCAATTTCATGAACCATCAAAGAGCACCCTTAGGTAATTTTCCTTTCAATCATGAAATTCTTTTCCTAATAATTACCTGCAGGGTTGGCAAAATCAGAATATTGGCTGGAGATAGGACACTGGACCTTCCAACAGACCTCCTAACAATCAATTCAAGCAACAACAGACTGACAATGCAAGATTGACAAGAATAGAGGAATCTATTCAACAGTTATTGCAGTTTGTAGAGACAAATGAAGCTGCCCGGAAAGCATCAGACATACAAATGGGTCAGCTTGCAAAAGAAATAGCCGAATTAAAGAGTTCTGGGTTTTCTGCAAACACTCAAAACCCAAGGGAACAATGTAATGCTGTTTCTTTTGATGTTGTAAAAATTGATTGTAAAGAAAAGAGTGAGAAAAAGAAAGAAGAAGAAGAGAAAAAAAGTAAAAAATAGAAAAAAATGAAAAAATGAAAAAGAAAAAAATATGCAAGCAGATACAGAGCAAGAAACAAACTATATAACCCCGAAAAAATGTAAAGATCCGGGGAGTTTCACCATTCCTGTAACAATTGGAAATATCAACATCAGGAATGCGTTATTAGATTTAGGGGCTAACATCAACTTGATGCCCTTAGATTTAATAAAGCGCATTGGTGAATATGAGCTAAAAGAAGCAAAAACAGAATTACAGTTTGCAGATCGCTCTGTCAAAAAGCCTTTTGGGATTGTGGAAGATGTACTAGTAAAGGTTGACAAGTACCACTTCAAGGTTGACTTTGTGGTACTGGATATGAAGGAGGATACTGAGATCCCCCTAATTCTAGGAAGATCTTTCATGAAGACTACAAGGATCAGAGTAGATGTTGATCTAAGTATGGTTGCAGTCAAAGTTTATGAAGAAGAGGTAAGCTTCAGTGCTCATGAACACCTCAGGATAAGTAATGAGAAAAACATTTACCCTTCAAACGAACCAGGTATATCTCTTCCCAATCAATTAAATTGTTTTAAATTAACCGATGCCTTGAAAGATGAAAAACAGGTAATTAAGCATCGGAGAAGAAGAAGAAGGAAGAAAAAGACAGGTGATTCCTCAACGAATATTGGGAGACCACCTGATTAATCAGAAGCAATGTCTGGCTGGAGACATTAAACCTAGCGCTCAATGGGAGGCAACCCATTCTTTTCTTGTTATTTTTAATATTTTTAAACATAAAAAAAACAACAAAAATTTTAAAATTTGTTTGAAAGAAAAGGAGTTTAAAATTCAAAAGAAAAAGGTTTTTGAAAATCAAAATTTTGAAAAATCAAAAACAGAAGCCCACGCGTAGCGCCACTTTGACGCGTAGCGTGGACCCTGAATTTTGGGTCTGAAGCGTAGCGTCCCACCCACGCGTAGCGTCAGAGCCCACGTTCAGTTTTTAAAACTGAACCAGAGAGGCCCATCTTAGGTTTAAAACCTAAAATCTCCTCTCTATCTCACTTAGTTTTCAAAACCTAAATTTTAGAAACCTCCTTTTCTCTCTTCCAAACCTTCTCAATCCTATTGCTCAAGGAACCACAAGTAAGTGTTCTAATCCTTTCTCTTTAGTTTTGTTTTTAAATTTTCGATTTTTAGAAATAAATGTGGATTAGAAGACCATTGGAATTGATTGCTGTTAGGAATTAGGAATTGAATGGATCTAATGTGGTTTGGAAAGGGGTTGCTGCTGTGCAACCCCTATTCTTTTTTTCTGTTCTGCGTAGCTCACGCGTAGCGTCCCACTGACGCGTAGCGTGAGGATGAACTGTGAGCCCACGCGTAGCGTCCCACAGACGCGTAGCGTAGGCAGAACAGGCTGACGCGTAGTGTTACACCACGCGTAGCGTCAGCCTCTGTTTTTAATTTTTGTTGTGTGTTTGTTTGTTGTTTTCTTTTTTATTAATAAATTTTCATATTTAATATTTGTTATACTTTCTTGCATAAAAATATAAAAATAAATTTGTATAAATTTTAAATAAATTGTATTTTGTTTTAAAAATTTGAAAATATGTGTGTTACTTTCTTTATAAATCATAAAAATACAAAAATATGTTGTGGTGTATTTGAATTTCAATTTTAGAAAAACCAAAAATATTTTTGTTTTAAATTTTATGGATTGATTGTATAGGATTGTTAATATGTGATTTACTTTTTAATGTTTGTTTAATTTTAAAATTTTACTTTTTGCAGATGGCACCAAGGAAATCCATTCCCACTGCTGGTCCCTCTAAAAGACAGAGGAAGACCACAGATACTGACACCACCTCTGAGGATCCTGATCTTCAGGGACAGGAGGTGTTAGGACCGAGGGATCCCACCAGATTTCGCACTGATGCGAAATGGGCACGATTTCATCAAAACAAAGGCCAAAGACTTATCTGGGAGAGGGTCCTTGATTTGAGTGCAGGAGATTATCCTAAGCTTCAGGATGGAGTTCAGCAGAAGAGATGGGGACCTCTATTCTCTCTACCTACTGAGGGGGACCCCATCTTAGTGATGGAATTTTATGCAAATGCCTTCAGGACTCGCCAGGACGCACCGAGCATAGGGCAGCAGCGGACGAGTTGGGTGAGGGGCCGACATATTTCATATGACCGGGACACTATCAGCACCCTATTGGGTAACCCTTGGGAGCCTACTCCCGAGAATGACACTTGTTTCTGGAAGGAAAACAGAAACAAGATTGCTGCTGAGGGAGAGTTAGGATACTCCCTCGAGGAGGTTGCTCATTTCTTGAGCAAGGATGGAATCTTTTTCAACCTGAGTAGGGTTGGAAGGAGTCCATCTAACCTCCTAAAGACCCAGCTGACCCCCATAGCCCAGGCATGGTCCCACCTCATGCTTCATAATATCACTCCTGTCACCCACCTTTCATCTCTTCCAGTTGAGCGTTGTTGCCTTCTCTATTCTATCCTCCAGGGCCATACTATTGATATTGCTGAGCTTATATCCGAGCAGATTCACTTTTATGCCCTTAGGTATAAAGTGAATCGCCCCATTCCATTTCCTCTCATCATATCTGCCTTACTGAGGAGGCAGGGAGTCATTGTACCTTCACCAGAGTTCACTAGTTCTTCAGGGAGAGTCCCTAAAGTTCTAGTGAACAGAGACTATTTTGTGCAGCAGTGCGAGCTTCCACCACTAGAGCAGGAGGCTCAGCCCAGACCTAGGAGGAGGAGACCACCAGTGTAGCCTTCATCTACTGATGCTGTCACACAGGGCTTTGCCCGGATATCACTTGAGCATCAGCATATGATGTAGATGATGGCTGCCACTCACAGAGCTTATATTCATCTTCACGATGAATTTTATCAGTACAGGTTACAGGGAGAGGGAGCACCTTATGTTACCCCGGCCGAGTTTGAAGCACATGTAGCTTGGCCCGGAGATTTACCTACCTACCCTGAGACTGGTGGATCTTCTGGTGCACAGGATAACTCTGATGGCGATGGTGATGATGAGGAGGAGGAGCAGGATGATGATCAGATGGAGGATTGATGATGCCATCTTCTTATTTCTTGCATTTACTTTGAGTACAGTTGTTTTTAGTTTATATTTACATTTATATTTACATTTACATTTACACTTTATATTATGGTATTTTATTATTGTGTGGTGTGTTTTTACGTAATTATTTGTTTTTGCATATTTTATTTGAAAAATAATTCAAAAATAAAATTTATCTTTTAATAAATCAATCAAATTTTTGTTAGTAAGTCAATTTATACACTTAGAGTTTTTACACAATAAACCAATTTTGTAAAAATCAATTATCGATTCTTTTTAACTTAGGAGTTTTGATAAATTTAATTACAATAAGTTCATCAACTATCAAGCAAATTTCGATAACCCGGTGAGCAGAGAGATCTTATTAAACACTTGAGGGTTTAATCGACATATTTTCAATTCGAATTGATTTTGCTTTAATCTCTGATTTGTGTTGTTGTACAGAGAATTCGGGAAAATGATCAAGACACATTTATTGGTGAAACAAAACCTTGGGCCAAACAGCTTACCTTGGTAAAAAATTTTTTTTATCCTTTGCAAGCCAATTTGAGCCTAAAATAAAATTCTTTGGTACCCTTAAAACCTAAATTTGTTTTAACCATTCTCTATACTTGATTGATTAAAAGAGTAGTTGAAATAAATGAAAAAAAAAATATTTTAAGTGTTCTCACAAAAATGAGGAGTGAAAATAAGCAACTTGATTCTTTTCAAAAATAAAATATGGAAAAGAAAAGTCAAAAATAGTGAAAAGAATCAAGTTGGGGGTATTTATTTTTCATCAATAAAAGAAAATGAGAAGTTTGGGTCAAGAGAAAGCCTAAGAATTATAAAAATGCTCTTTTATGATTTCAGTTTTTTTTTTTTGAATTCCAAGAAAAACCATTGATTCTTGTAAACCAAGCCTCATTACAACCCGTGAAAAGACCTTGTGATTTCTGAATTAACTCTGTATAAATAACCATTGATTAGATGACAAACAAAGTTAAATTCATTTGATTTTATGATTGATTGAGTGAAACAGGTTACCAATTGCATAGAGATAAACACTTGTGAGGTAAGCCTGAAATTCTGCTTGGTTGTTAATAGAATATTGTAAATAATTTTATCATTAAACCGTTGTTATATTTGATATCAATTTTTGATTATTACAAATTAGTTAAATTGTGTAATTATTTTTTGTGGTAAATTCTCGGACTAACTTAAAAATTTGATTCCAAATTTTTATTTTATTTTTCTCTCTTGCTCGAGGACGAGCAATGTCTCAAGTTGGGGGTATTTGTTAGTCCTCAAATTTTCAATAAAAGCTTGAACAAAAATTTTATAAAAACTATAAAAATTAGTTTAATTTGTTAGAAAATTAGGATTTAAATTCAATAAATAGATGTTGTTGGAAATAATCTGCCCTTGATCAATTTTCTCTAGTTTTGTAGTGAAAAACTTAAGAAATCAAGAGAAAATTACACTGGAGGAGCTGACGCGTAGCCTCATCCCACGCGTAGCATCAATAGCTATTTTTAATGCTGACGCTACGCGTCCTAGCCACGCGTAGCGTCAATGCTGTGCAGGCTCCACTTCCAGCTTGGTCAAGCACTCAGCTTTGACCCAATAATGGTCATCCCACTCAGCACCAAGGGCCATCCCACTCAACACAAATGGCCAAAACACAGTGGAGACACGTCCAAGTGGCCAAGCATGATCCATTTTTATAATTTGTAGTGGCCATTATCAGCTGTTTAATGGAAGCTGAGTCAGGGGCCTGACGCGTAGCGTCACACTGACGCGTAGCGTCAGCACCCTTGCTCAGCCCTATAAATAGGGTCATCCAACACCATTCTAAACATCCCTTTCATAGCATTTCATTCTCTTCTTTTCTCTCTTGTGCTCGATTTTGAGTACTTCTTTTGTGAGTTGTAGTTCTAGAATAGTTTTCTAGATACTTGAGTGTGTTTTGGTGTATTGTGATCGTTGTATCGTGAAGTTTCCATCGTCTTCGTAATGTCAAACTGTGTAAGTGTTGTTTTTACTTTCACCATGTGTAACTAATCTGTTTATGTTGGAATTGGTGAACTAATCTATTGAGTATAATGTTGTGAATTCGACCTCTGCATGTTTATGATTCAAGTCCATGTTAGTATTTCAACCTTTTATTAATATGAACGTCAAACGGGAGAATGATTTTCATGTGTATTGAAACTTGTTTTATTAGTATGAATGTCAAACGGGAGAATGATTGTTCATGCCGTATTGAAACTTGTTTTGACAAAAGTAAAAAGTTGGAATACCCTTGGTATCTCAATTCTATAGGGGTTGTTAACCATTGTTGCCATAAGGCCAGGTCTTAATGCAAGTTTTTACTGAGAAAGCTCACGAGGGATCGGACTTTACGGTGAATTCTTAGAATTTATATCACGAGGGATCGGTTATAATGATTTTAAGCTGCAATGACATGAAACTTGATGATTAAATATGCATGTCTTGAGTTCCTCATTGTTATTCTAGATTAGGGATCCAATTTCCAACATAATTTGTTTATCTGTGTTTATCTCAAGTATCTTACCTATTCTAGATTGCAACTCGGCTTTTTAGATAGATTTTATTTTCTTTTATCTTATGAACCACTCAATCATGCTAATCTGTGAATATTGTATAAATTGTATATAAATCATTCTTCTGTTTATAACTTCTTTCACATTTACCATAGTAAATAGAAAATTACTGTTGTTATTGGACTTTCAATCCCAGTGGAATAATATCTAAATTTTGAAAACTACAAACGATTGGTGCACTTGCCAATTAACAACCCGGTGGTGGAAATGAACTGTTGAGACGCTATCGCCGGGTTAACAATATGTTCAGGAAAAAATAGAAGAAGATACGCTACCCAGCTATTCTCATTAAAATCTTCAAGCTGGAGAATCTTTCCTTCAAGTCTGTGAAGGATTTGATGACTTGCGGACCACTGGTGTCCAAGCTGTCCTCCTTTTCTTACCTGCAGGATCAAACTAGAACTTCAACTGCTTAGGAGTTTATGAAGAAGACCCCTCAGAAGAGGAAGCCCACTTCTAAAACTGTTAAGAAGCTTGTTAAGGCTAAGAAGGAAAAAGTTACCAAGGTCTATGTCCTGCATGACCAGACCCTTACTTCCAAACCTAGCTCTATTCCAGCCTCTGCCTTTAAATCATCATCAGACTTTGATGATCAACAGCCCATCGGGTTTATGTTGAAGAAGAAGCGTTCTGAGAGAACTACTCCTACTCATCCCTCATCTGCATCCAAGACTTCATACACTCCTTCCTCTCCATTCCTGAAGGACTATGTCAAGCTGCCTTGCAGGCAGCACCACATCAACTCTCTCCGATACTACTATAGAAAATTTCTAGATGTGGATGTCTCAAAATAAACCAAGTATGATTGGATTGACATGTACAATCGTAACTACGATATGTACAAGTTTGATAAAGCACTGTGACAAGCATAGAAGGCTAAAGAGAAGTGTCAAGTTGAAGTTGAAGCTTTAGATAAGTCTGTTGAGAAGAAAAAGAAAAAGAAGTCTGTTAAAATAAAAAAGAAGAAGAAGTCTGCTGCCTCAACCACTCAGACTCCCTCCACTACCAAGTCTACCACTCCCATCCAGGCTCCAACTCCAACACCTATACCAACACCTACACCAACTCAGGTATCAGCTTCCCTCTATACTAACCAAAACCTTGAACCACGGACTAAACCTTAACCATCTCAAACAGCATCCCCTCTCCACCTCACTCTAAACCCGAACCAGACCACAAAACCCCTGAAATCTCTGAACCTCAACCTTCCTCCTCTAAGAAACCTATCTCTATTTTCCCTGGCCCATCTTTACCTTACCATGGCCCTGAGCTCCCCACCATCACCAAAACCTTCACCAATAAAAGGCCACCCATACAGTTCTTCCTCCAACCTTGATTTTTCCCCATTAGCCTATTGAGGAAGTCATATCTAACCTTCACCTTTACACATCCTCTACCTTTGCCATGTTTTAGACACTTCATATGGAACAAAACCGTAAGCTTATTTAGGACTTGAACTTACCAACTAGACCATGGATTCAAGCCCTTCCCAAACCTGAAGCTTGCCTCCTCATGGACCCAGACCATATCATGCCAAGATACTGTAGAATCATCACCAATAAGCTAAAGTAAGACAGATACCACACTGCCCCCTTTGCCCCTATATGGTATATGAGATTTCCAAATAAATTGCCTGAAGAAAATTTGCAAGCCTTTCGTTTTGCTCCTGAAATGAATGATGAACATTGCAGTCATCTTTGGGCATATTATTTATGAGAACAGAATCAACAGTGTAGTACTTCTAGTGGCGACATTATGATTGATGCTCTTAACTTTTAGGCTCGAACTAGGCGTGTCTTTAAGGCTCATCCAATATATTTTAATGATTCCTAAGCAATCATCCATCCATTTATCTATGCTCTCACTACAATTATTACTGACAACCCTCATTTCTTCTATGTTCTAATTGGTCGTTTGATTCTTGTGTTTGTCTATACTTTAAATCTTATTTGAACTTCAGTGTCATTGTCTCTCCGACCCTTCTTAGGCTTTGAAGTTCTCAGTGATGCCTCTTCTTTTGTTGATATCAAAAGGGGGAGTAGAAGTCTGAGTAAAATAAGTGTAGAGTCTGAAAGTAAAGTAGAGTAATAAATAGAGTCTGTAATCACTTGTTATCATACATCTATATATAAATATGTTGTTTCTACTTTGGTTCAATGATTTTGCTTTGATCCAATATTCTGATTCTCTAAATTGCTACATTAACTTTTGAAATTAAAGTATCATACATTTGTTCTAATGGATATCTCTTCTTTCTTGTTTAATCAAAGAAATATGTTATGATATATTTCATGTACACACTTCTTCTACAGACAATGTTTAACAAAAAGACTTGATATTTACAATCAACAAACAGGGGGAGATTGTTAGATCCAAGTCTAAATGAAAGACTAAGAAGTCTAAATCCCTGGGATTTGTTAATAACACTCATCGTGACTCTTAGTTAAATGAAGTCTGTCTGTGTTTTTTCTAACAAAGTTAAACATATGTTTCAGGAAAGTCTGAAGTGCAGCTATTGAAAGAAAGAGAGGGAGTCCGTCAAATGAAACTCGTTTCAAAAGAAAAGTTTGATGAAGTCTTTTAAAAAATTATGAAGAAATATCTAAGCATTCAATCAGACCCTAAAGCATCATTCTTTTTGAGAAATCTGCAAAGTAACTCTCCTATTCTATGAAAAAGTCAATAAGAGCTTTCTTGTCTGAAATCTGCATCATCACCAAAAAGGAAAAGAAACAAAAAGTTGAAGGACGATGCACAGTAACCAAGGTAAATGCCTCACACATCCCAAAGTATCAAAAAATCTAAAACCATGGCAGAACAAAAGCCTAAGGTCAACGTCTATAAGAGGTACCATTTAGCTCAACATGGCTAAGTAAATAGGTCTCTTTTTGTATAGACTATCAATGGGTGAGCAATGGCCACCACGGCTCCGCTATTGTTAATCATCGAACGCCTTCTACAACAATACCATAGAGGCCTATCACAATCCTTGTTAGCCACGCGTAGCTATTCGTTATGTGTTTAGCGACACATCATTAGTCATCCCTAACGTTGTCGCTAAAATATATTATTAGGTCCATCGCTACGTCTGTTGCTACATTATATACCAAGTTCTATCTCTAAAGTTGTTTCTAGATTATTTATAAATTTCGTCACTAGGGTCATCTCTTAAATAAAACAAAAAATTAACCATGGGCCACACAAAGTGACGCGACGAAAGACGTGAAAGTTCAGTGGTAAGGGTGTTGGTGTATGCCCTACGAGCTATTAATGTATCAATTTTAACTTATTAATAAAATTAGTATTTTCAGTTTTAGACAAATGCTATTTATCCTGGAATAATAGGTCATATGAGAATTATTCCTAAAACGTCCCTAATCAAGTATTTACATGGGGACATGTAAATACATTAAGATTAGTGTGTAAATGTACTGATGATTTAATCTCACAAATCATGGATATATGATATCAAGTCTTTACACGGGTACACATTAAGGGTAATGTTGTACTGGACAGACCCACCATGAGAACGTTGCATGGATGGTTACATGAGTGTCATAAACGGTTCTTAATGTGATAATGGTATGTAGTCCTTCGACCTGAAGTCACTACGATTCCTACATAAGGAGTTTATTGTTTTAATACAATCAAACGTTATCTGTAATAAGATGACCATAAAGATTGTGATTAGGCAATAGATAAATTATGCAGAGGGATGTGAGTGATGTAGATGGAATTTGTCTCTCCTATGTGACAGGAGTGATATCTATGGGCCACTTGATGGAGTGAGACTAATGAAATGCATGGCCATGCTAGGATGAATAAATATTAGATATTTATTCTATAAAGTCTACTCTGGTATCAAGTAAAATGAATTGGGCCATACAAGGATGACGACGACCATGCCTTGGGCCCAATTAGATATCGTGACAAAAGGAATAGATATATAAAATAATTATCACTTATAGGTCATGTCGATGATAAATAATATTCAGACATAATGATGTATTGCTAGATACCGCTCTTATTTAATATTAATAATAAAATAGTTTATTATTAATATAACCAAATATTTTACCTACAGGGTCACACACATAGAGTAAGCCCACCAGAGGATAGTTTTATTTTAGTTGGACTGAAAATAAAACTATTTGGGCCTAACTCATTTAGAATGTGTAAGGAGCCCAATGTTTAATGAGAGCTCAGGTCAAGACCTAAGCCTATATATAGAGCATGAGATGCTCATAGGCGGTGGCTCAGAAATTAGACCAAAACAAAATTTCCGTACTAGCATTCAGAGCTCTGTTTTTCTGGTGGGAGTGCTCGTGTGGACTCCTAAGGGAGAAGCTACAATTGCTTCGATCGAGGATCTTGTTCTGCGTCTACAAGAGGTAAACCCTAACTAAAAATTTTAATTTAGCATAATGCTTTGAGACATACGTGTTTGCAATTCTTTTGGGAATCCTTTGTGTTTCCGCTGCCTGACCCTAATAGGATTCCCTAACAGTGGTATCAGAGCCAGTTTGCAAAGCTATGTTTTGGGCATTTGTTTACATTTTATGATGGCATGTTTTTCATTCTACAAAAGCTTTTAAAAATTTCGATTTATGAAATCGTTTTCTTGTTATAAGCTTTATGTTCTGTTTTGCGAAATTGTTTGCGAAACTTGTTTTGAAAAACATTCAAGCATGTTATGTATGAAATAATATCATGATTCGTATGCTCATATGTTTTCTGTAAATTGTATGAGATACTGTTTATAGGCTTTCTCATTTGAAGTATGCGTTTATGTTATTTTAGAGGCTTGTATGATATTTGCGTTTTCAATTTTCGTATGTGATACATGTGTTGAATTCGTTAATATTCTTTGTTGTCATACAAACTGTCTCCGAGCATGAAAAGTTCGTGTTGTGGGGCGTCAAGTGATAAGGTTTAAGTGTTAAACCTTGGCCGTTCCTTAACCTAGGGTTCAAACGTTGAAACCTAGGTAGCCGTCATGAGAAAGGTGCAATTGGAATTCTAGGTTTTGAAACCCTAGACGGCGCTGCCTACATGTGCCATGACGGCTGCGTTGTGAAGTGTTCGCAACAAGGAATTAGGGTTTCAAAGTGGTTGAAACCCTAGCCAAAATTTTAGAGCTGTTAATGGTCAATGGGACGTTCTGGCTAGGAAAGACTTAGTACTTAAGCGGTCACACCGGACCCACCTCTCTTTCCTGGGAACCAACCTGACTACAGTACTAAATTTTTGGGACCCCCGTACATTCTCTGTGTAGCGCCTTATTACCGACCCACGTGTTTAATGGTCCGTTTTAAAATTCTTTTTTAATGCTTTCAAATGGGTTATAATTAATTAATTAACACGTTGCATGGTGAATGGTTATGGTCTTAGTTATTTTATTTAAATACAGCCTGCATGTTGTGCCTCTCTCTATTCTGTTGTATTTCTTTTCTCAACCGAGTTTCTTTAAAATCATGTAATCTTGATCGAGCCAACAAAGTAGAGACCTAGAAGAAAACTAGAGTGGTGACTCTAAGTGCTTTTGTCTTTGAAAGGAACCAAGGAGTGGTGACTCCAAGAGGATGGTGGGTTCAAGAAGTGGGACTTCATGAAGCCTTGGCATATAGTTCCTTTAGGTTTTTTTTTTAATCTTCTAGGAAGACCATAACCATCTCACAATTTCGTTTGCATGCTTTGGGGATAATTTTATTGTGTTAAAGCGTTTAACAAAGACGGTAATTTAAAATAAATTAAAATCCCTCAAAATAATATTAAGTTACAAACGCCTTCCAATAAGTACACTCGTCCCGTGGTACTAATGCCTTCTGATAAACTGCCCCCGGGGTTCCTTTAGTTGTTCTTGATTTAGGGGTATTCTTTAACAATCTTGTTAACTTGTGCGGTGGCTCACAGGTTTCCCTTTCTTCTTCATCGGCATAGTCGACTGGGTGATCGAAATCGTGAAGTGGGGTTGTGATTTCACTAGTCTCAACAAGATCATTTTTGGGTCTGCAATTTAGTGTACTATGGCAAAATAAAGAAGAGAAAGGAAAAGCAAGAGAATGAATCAAAAGCAAGGGTAAAAGGATGAGGAAAATTTTGAATTCTGATACGCATTTATTGATTGACTGGTAAAACAAGTTTTTTTTTGCCTTTATTACATGGAAAGTCCCAAAGCCTTAGGCATAGCAGAGGGATAAACAAGACTTTTAAGGCAATGACAAATTACTTTGGTGAATCATTTAAAATCGTAGGGAGTTCTATAACTTCCCAGTAACTGAGCTCTCGGCCCGGCGGGCAAGCGGCCACCCAAATCGGCATTATCATCAAAAACCATTTCCAACATCTGTCACCACGACATTAACTCCTGAACCTTCGTGATTAGGCAGAGCATTTACGGTCACATTAGGGCTTCCTTCTTGAAAACTAATCCAATTGGCTTTGATCAAATCTCTCACTTTATATTTCAAAGCCATGTAATTTTCTGTGGAGTGCCCTGGTGCTCCTGCATGGTAATCACAATGAGCGTTCGGGTCATACCCCCTCGGGTAAGGAGGTTGCAACGGCCTCATGAGGCATAAAGCTATCATTCCCCTCTCAACGAGGACTGAAAGAAGTTCGGCATATGTTATGGGAATTGGATCGAACTGCACGGGGGTACGCTCATTGTTGGGATTCCTCGTATTCTGATTATGATTGGGTGGTCGAGTCACTTGCTGCGGGTGATGGTATGGCATGGGTTGTGGCATTGACGCTCTCACCATGGGCGGACGGAAGTGGGGAGTATAAGCTGTTGGGCCCTGAGTGGCAGCGGCCACATAAGGATTGAGAGCTTGAATCATAGTAGGGGCGAATGGTCTCGGCGGAGTCGTCTTTTGATTAGAAGAAATGGAATTAGTTTCCCCATCCCTTCTCCCAGGCGCCGACTTGTTGGTGTATGCACTACGAGCTATTTATGTATCAATTTTAACTTATTAATAAAATTAGTATTTTTAGTTTTAGACAAATGCTATTTATCCTGGAATAATAGGTCATATGAGAATTATTCCTAAAATGTCCCTAATCAAGTATTTACATGGGGACATGTAAATACATTAAGATTAGTGTGTGAATGTACTGATGATTTGATCTCACAAATCATGGATATATGATATCAAGACTTTACACGGGTACACATTAAGAGTAATGTTGTACTGGACAGACCCACCATGAGAACGTTGCATGGATCGTTACATGAGTGTCATAAACAGTTCTCAATGTGATAATGGTATGTAGTCCTTCGACCTGAAGTCACTACGATTCCTACATAAGGAGTTTATTATTTTAATACAATCAAACGTTATCTGTAATAAGATGACCATAAGATTGTGATTAGGCAATAGATAAATTATACAGAGGGATGTGAGTGATGTAGATGGAATTTGTCTCTCCTATGTGACAGGAGTGATATCTATGGGCCACTTGATGGAGTGAGACTAATAAAATGCATGGCCATGCTAGGACGAATAAATATTAGATACTTATTGAACTGTTCTTTACAGGGGGTGTAGAAGTATGCTTGTAGAACAACTCAAAATATACATATAAATGTGTTTTTGATACAAAGCAATGTGCGTATAAATGTAAATACGGAGAGTCTTTGTATGCTGAGGCGGAGTGCAATGTACTCTGGGGCGGTGTCACAGTCCGCCTGACGGGATCTACGTTGCCTTGACCCGATTGGGGGTGGTACCTGCAATCGTTCTCCGACGCTCAAGTCAGTATTTCAGAATACTTAGAGACTTAGAAAGACAGTCAGAGAGAATTATGCAAGTAAGAGAGTGTAAGGTTCAGAGAATGGGAAAGAAGATCCCCTATACCTTTTCGAGAGAGGTTTATATACCTGTTACTGGTGCTCCATTATTGGTAGGACCCGCTCCTTGTCTTCAGGCATAATGCTGAAAAGGTAGTGGGTCCTTGCGCCGTTTACATGCACCATTATTGTAGTAGGTATCACCACTTGTCTGGAAAGCGTTAGTGCTTTAATATTTTATTGTTATTTCCCTTTATGCGTGACAGCGTGATTCCCATTATTAACCTCTCAAGACAGAGTCAATCTCGTGCCGGGGTTGTAAGTATGGGCTCGCTACGCAGTGTGGGAAATTCAGTATTCCGCCAATATTGAGCTTATGGCTTGGCGGAGTAACAACTTTGGCGGGGTTACGTTCCTTGGCGGAGTAACATGCCTTGGCGGAGTAAGGTGCCTTGGTAGTGTAACTTGCCTTGGCGGGGTTATGTTCCTTGGCGGAGTAACATGCCTTGGCGGTGTTACCTGCCCTGACGGTATGTACTCCGTATAGAAGTGATTATAATGTACTCGATCGCGTACTCCTCTTGTTCAAAATGCTGATCTGGCAAGGCATTAAAGCCATGCTCTTGGGGGCCGGTGTTAGGACCGGATCATATGCCCCCTAGCTTGTTATAGTGACTGGCGGAGTCACTTTAATGAGCTATAACACTTAAGTTTAGCTTTTGTAGGCATGGGTTTAGGCGGCGCTTGTTATTTCAGGATTTATGGACAAGTGTTTTCGTGCATTTATTAGCTGTCATCACTTGACACGCCTGTCATTAATGCGCCTCGAAACCATGTTTTTTATTCTTCAGTCTCCCATTGCCACGTACACCCTCGTAACGATTGCCATTCCAATGATGGGACATAAATGCGCGTGATGGCAATTGAGAACCGTTTTCGAGGTTATTACCGTGGGCCTTGGATTTTGAAAACGTGGCCCATGAAATATCTGCCCTTAGATATATCTATTGGTTTCAGCAAAAAAGGAACCGTCAGTGAGACAAATCCAACGGTCGTAAACGCATATTTCAATTTTAGAACCGTTGATGAGATTTATCTAACGGCTGCAAACACATCTTCGAGATTTCTGAGGATTCGCTTATTTCCCCCCAAGCCATGCCTATAAATAGGTAAACTCTCAGAAGGGGAATGTTTTGCTTCATCTCTCACTTCGTATTTGTTCGCTGAAAGTGTTTTTGCTACTCTCTTGCGAGTTTATTGGTGTTTGGAGTTCTTCTATCTTTCAGAAGCTTAAGGTACTTGCTTCTTCCTCTTCTTTGCTTCTTCATTTCCATTGGGTTAGCTTTAGTTTTCCTTTTTGTGTGTTCGTAAAAAGGAAGATGAGAGGAAAGAGGTCAGAGTCTCATTCTAGGGTTTCTGTTCGTCCCATGTTTTCTGATATTGAGAGTGAAGATGAGGCGTTTTATACTGGGAGGGACTCGACGTTTTACAGCAGCGTGGAGTACTTTAGTAATGCTGTACATTCGTTTGTGTCAGGAGGTGTTTTCCATACCCAAGTATTGACAATGGCAGAGTGTCAAAACGTCGTGTTGCATGGACTGGACTGGGAGAAGACGCTCGAGATTGATCCTTATTGTTGGGTTGAGGAGGATGTTAAGGGTACTTCCTCTCGCCATGCAACAACTAGTGGCGGTGTAGTGGAGTTGTCTGTGCCTATCTAGAAAAATGAACGGTATGAAGATAGGTTCAATGTTAGCTCTCCTAAGACATTCGAAAGGATTTGCCATCGTCCTCAGAATAATCATACAATATATATGTACGATATTCTGTTCACTCAGCTGGGAGTGCGTTTCCCCTTGAACAAATTTCAGATGGGCGTGCTGAGGTTCTTGGATTGTGCTCCTTCTCAACTGCACCCAAATGGTTGGGGAATAGTTCGAAGCTTTGAGGTGATGGCGGAGCATCTGGAGTTTACGCCTACTGTGGCGTTGTTCATTTCTTTCTGCCGCATCATGAGGAGGGTGAACGTAAAAACAGGCGGCATGGGCCTTGTTACTCTTCGGGCGGAGCCGAAGATTTTAAACTTCAAGTCGTTTGCGGACTCCGCCAAGGAAGGCGGACTCCACTTCAGAAAAAGTTTTGTAAAGGTTTCTGTGAAGGAGGAGGAGTCCGTCTTCTGGCGGAATAAGGAGGGAATTGATCGATTCCCAGTTGCGTGGACACATGAGCACTTTCTCTTAACCAAGCGAGCGTATGAAGTTGAAGAGGGTGCTCTATCGGCGGCGTCTGTGGAAGTACTCCGGATGTTGAAGGAGTACAACTCTGTCCACAAGCTGATCCTTTGTCGAAGGCTGCTTGGGCGGGATGCTCAGGGATACTTGAGTAATATTACTAACAATCGCAATGTTGATTGAGTATTGCTGTTATCTTGCATCTTCTAATCATATTCTCGTTTTGTTATTTCGCAGGAGAAATCGCTGAGTTCCCTGGGATGGAGCGCATCAAGCGGATCCGAATGAGCCGCAGGGAAATTAACACGGAGAACAATGTGCAGCCCAGGAGGAATCTGACTGCCGCTCTTACAACAGCTCTTCCCTTCCCTGCCTCCACCAACATAATAAATTTTGAAGGTGGTGCAGGATCTTCGGCAGCTACTGTTGAAAGGCGTTCTAAAAAACGCCAAGAACCAGAAGCTGCTGAAGAGGAAGAAGAGGAAGTAGATCTTCATGCCTTGCAAAGGAGGAGGACTAAGGGCAAGAGGAGGGCTGAGGAAGGGACATCAATCGATGTTGCCATTGACTTGGAGGAGACTCAGGAGGTACCTGTTATGGGTACTTCTGCTGATATGGGCGGTGTTGAAGGCATCCCCGAAGAAGATGTCGTGGGGGAGCAAGCGGAGGGATTCCAAGCCCCTTCTGACCAAGAAACAGGGGACGAGGCAGGGAGAGTTCATGTTTCCCCAGTCCGCCCGTCTGAGGATCCCGCCCTGAGCTTGACCACTCGAGGGACAGCAGTTTTCCCCATTGATGTGCCAGGGGAATCATCCAGGCGGTTTGTCTCTTTGCCCCAGGCGGGGTCTCGCTTGAATCCCTTTTTGTACTTTGCAAATACGGGATCCCGCCAGTCAGAGAGGCGTGATCCAGAATTCATCCTCCGCCCCGACATCGACTTTGAGGAGATTCCGGAGGCTGCTGCAGCTGCGAGGTGGCACCTTGCAGAGATAGATGGTTTCTTGGCCTCTGTCCCCCGGATAGCTGACGTTGCTGCCGAGGCCAACATGTTTCAGGCGTCTTACCACGAGTCTGTGGAAAAGATTCGTAGCTTGGAACATGACAATGAGCAGCTGTCCGAGGTGATCAAGGCCAAGGACAAACATCTTGACACCGCCGACTCCGACATCAAGAAATTGACGGAGGAGTTGGCTAAGGTGAAGGCTGAGAAGGTCCTGCTAGAACAACAGAATAAAAAGCTAGGCGAGGTGGTGAGCGGACTTTCCCAGGTCAAGGCTGATAATGTTCTACTGAAGCAACAAGTTTCAAATTTAGATCAGCAGAACCAAATTTTGGGCGGAGACGTGAGCATTCTTCAGCAGAGGCTGGTCTCCATAGAAATAAATAAAGCCATAACTGAAGATGCCTGGGCGGCGGAGTTGGGCGAAGCAGCAACCGCATATGGAAATCTTGAAGTGTAGATTCAAGAGTTGCAAGCTGAGAAGACTGCCTTAGATGCTACCAGTGAGAGGCTCGACAAGGAATTACAATCTGCCTTGGATGCAGCTGAGGCAGTGATTGATGATGCTTTCAGCATGGCTGTTCGCCAACTCTGCTACCGCAACCCAGGTGTTACTCTCTCCACCACAGGCATTCATCCCTATTACGAATTTATCAATGGAGAATTGATGGTGCCTGTGCAAGGAGGTCATGTGCCTGCGCCCAATGAGGAATATGTTCTGGCGGACTTGCCTCCTTCCCAAAGTTTGACCAGGACAGGAGAAGGTCAGCTCACCTCCGCTCAGCAAGAAGGGAAGCCGTCTGACCCTTAAAGATCAGCTTCTCAGTCTCTTTGCAAGTCCTGTTTTTATTTATAACGTCGCCTTGTTCCAGGATAGGCTCTGGATTTTACCAATTTGGCAATATTGAATAAAGCATATTTTCTGCAAATGTATACTTGTTCATATAAGCAGTGTTCGAGTCCGTCGTATTTATGCCTTGTAAAATGATATCGAAAAGGCGGAATATTCTTCTGAGGACTTAATGAAATATGACTAAGCATAACGAGGCGGGATAGCCTTTTTGCAATTTCGGTGAAGTAAAATTCAGTAAGGAGGCGAAGTAGCCTCTTTGAGAATTTAACTGAAGTAATTTTAATAACGAGGCGTAGTGACCTCTTGAGAATTTCATTGAAATGATTTTAATAGTGAGGCGTAGTAGCCTCTTAGGAATTTCAATGAAGTTGGATTCCGTATGTAGGCGGAGTAGCCTCTTAGGAATTTAAAAGGGGTTGGATTCCGTAAGAAGGCGGAGTAGCCTCTTAGGAATTTAAAAGGAATTGGATTCCGTAAGGAGGCGGAGTAGCCTCTTAGGAATTTCAAAGAAGTTGGATTCCGTAAGAAGGCGGAGTAGCCTCTTAGGAATTTAAAAGGAATTGGATTCCGTAAGGAGGCGGAGTAGCCTCTTAGGAATTTTAAAGAAGTTGGATTCCGTAAGAAGGCGGAGTAGCCTCTTAGGAATTTAAAAGGAATTGGATTCCGTAAGAAGGCGGAGTAGCCTCTTAGGAATTTCAAAGAAGTTGGATTCCATAAGAAGGCGGAGTAGCCTCTTAGGAATTTAAAAGAAGTTGGATTCCGTAAGAAGGCGGAGTAGCCTCTTAGGAATTTAAAAGGAATTGGATTCCGTAAGGAGGCGGAGTAGCCTCTTAGGAATTTCAAAGAAGTTGGATTCCGTAAGAAGGCGGAGTAGCCTCTTAGGAATTTAAAAGAAGTTGGATTCCGTAAGAAGGCGGAGTAGCCTCTTAGGAATTTAAAAGGAATTGGATTCCGTAAGGAGGCGGAGTAGCCTCTTAGGAATTTCAAAGAAGTTGGATTCCGTAAGAAGGCGGAGTAGCCTCTTAGGAATTTAAAAGAAGTTGGATTCCGTAAGAAGGCGGAGTAGCCTCTTAGGAATTTCAAAGGAATTGGATTCCGTAAGGAGGCAGAGTAGCCTCTTAGGAATTTTAATGAAGCACAATTTTACAAGTGTTGAACTTACTTGAACTTGTTGGGTAGTGCTTGAGTTTGTTGCTCATGTACTCCGTAAAACGTTGGGAGTTAGGCAGAGTCAAGTTTTGGATAGAATGTTCATCCTTTTGCATTTTGATTGGAGTGCGACTCCTGATCGAATGAAAATTATCAAGTCCGAATTGCTATGGTGTAACATATAGCTGTGACACCAATTTATCCTGCAAGAAATTGGTTAAACCTTCGAGGCGGTATGGTGCAGCATATAGCTGTGACACCAATTCATCCTGCAAGAATTTGGTTAAACCTTCGAGGCGGTATGGTGCAGCATATAGCTGTGACACCAATTCATCCTGCAAGAAATTGGTTAAACCTTCGAGGCGGTATGGTGCAGCATATAGCTGTGACACCAATTCATCCTGCAAGAATTTGGTTAAACCTTCGAGGCGGTATGGTGCAGCATATAGCTGTGACACCAATTCATCCTGCAAGAAATTGGTTAAACCTTCGAGGCGGTATGGTGCAGCATATAGCTGTGACACCAATTCATCCTGCAAGAAATTGGTTGGATTTTGGGGTTAGCGTGGTGCAGCATATAGCTGTGACACCAGCTCTTCCAACAAGAAGCCTGCAGGACCTTGGGGGCGAATTAGTGCAGCATATAGCTGTGACACTAGTTCTTTCTATAGGCGGCCTGTAGGACCTTAGGGTCGGTATGGTGCAGCATATAGCTGAGACACCAATCCTTTCCCCCCAAGGAGTTTTCTGTACCTTAGGGTCGGTATGGTGCAGCATATAGCTGAGACACCAATCCTTTCCCCCTAAGGAGTTTTCTGTACCTTAGGGTCGGTATGGTGCAGCATATAGCTGAGACACCAATCCTTTCCCCCCAAGGAGTTTTCTGTACCTTAGGGTCAGTATGGTGCAGCATATAGCTAAGACACCATTTCCCCAAGGAGTTTTTGTTGACTCCGTTTGTGAAGCGGCGTTGCATGTTGGTTGATCTTTATGGAATAAAGAGTTATGCGTTTGTGCTTCAGTTTTAGAGTCGTTGTTTTATCTGCATGGGAACAAATTCTGCCATGGATAATCAATTCAAAGTTAGAGTGAAGATTAAATACAGGAAGGTATTTCATTGAGAATGGAACTACATAAAGGATTGAGTTGGGATATATCTTTTCGAAACCTTTTCAAGGAAAGCATACAGAGGAAGATCCTTGAGTTAGGAAGAAAAGATCATACCGTATTACCCAACTAACTGTAATATATGCGTAAATTTAAAATGTTCCATTTATTTCTGACCGGAGTGCCATCCAAGTTTTCTAGGCGGTATGTACCCTTGCCCAAAACCTCGATGACTCGGTATGGACCTTCCCAATTTGGTGCCAATTTGCCTTGGTGCGCAAATTTGTTGCCAATGTTGGCCCTTCTCAGGACCAAATCTCCCTCTTTGAAACGGCATTCGCACATGCGTGCATTATACCGTTTGGCGGCCTTTGCTTTGACAGCTTGATCTCTCACAAAGGCTTCCTCTCTCAACTCTGCCAAAACCTCCAATTCATGTGCGAGGTTCTGTTGATTGGCTTCCTCATTGAAATGGAGGACTCGAGCTGAAGGGGTTGTTAATTCAATGGGAATGACAGCCTCAACTCCATATGTCAGCCGATACGGAGATTCATTCGTGGTGGAGTGTGGGGTGGTTCTATATGCCCATAAAACGTGGCATAACTGATTTGCCCAATCTCCCTTTGCCTCACCAAGGCGTTTTTTAAGGCCCTTCAAGATTTCTCTGTTGGCGACCTCTGCTTGTCCATTGGTTTGAGGGTGTTCCACGGAAGAGAAAATCTGCGTGATGCTGAGATTTTCTAGGAGTTCAGTGAACTTGCGATCTGTGAACTGGGTGCCATTATCAGTGACTATGCGTTCAGGGACTCCGAAACGTGCAATTATGTTCTCATAAACGAATCTTCGAGTCCTGGCTGACGTTATGTGCACCACTGCCTCTGCCTCAATCCATTTGGTGAAATAATCGACACCAACTATCAAGTATTTGATACCGCCGGGCACAGTTAGGAATGGACCTAGAATATCCATACCCCATTGGTAGAAAGGCCAGGGCGTTATTGATGATGACATTTCCTCAGCTGGAGTATGGTGAAAATTCGCGAATCGTTGACATTGATCGCATTTTTGAACATATGAGGCGGCGTCTTGCTTCATAGTGGGCCACCAATACCCCGCCCTGAGGATTTTTCTTACTAGACTCCGTGCCCCTGGATGATGTCCACACTGCCCTTCATGGACTTCTTCCAAAACAGCTGGCACCTCGTTTTCATTTATGCAAATTAAGTACGGGACAGAAATTCCTCGGCGGTATAGCTGCCCATCCAGGAGTGTATAATAGGGTGCCTCCTTCCTTAGCTTCTTTCGCTCAAGATCATCCGTGGGTAATTGTCCATTAACAAGATAACGAACTATTGGTGTTACCCATGAGTTGTCATCAACGGGGTGGCTTTTAATCATATGAATTGAAGAGGGAAGGGATATACTTGGCTCCGCTAGAGTACTCTGTACAACCGTGGTTGTGCACCCCGCCTTCTTTGTGCTGGCTAACCTGGACAGGATATCAGCACGTGTATTTTCTTCGCGAGGTACATGCGTGAAAGTTACTTCATCGAAGCGCTGTTTCAACTCATTGACGCAGTCCAGATATTGTTGCAGTAGAGGTTCTTTAGCCTGATACTCACCAAGAATTTGTGAGATGACTAGTTGAGAATCACTGCATAGGGTGACAGTTTTGGCCCCAATATCTTGTGCTGCTCTGAGTCCGGCTAAGCAGGCTTCATACTCCGCCTGATTGTTAGACGTAGTGAAGGTAAAGTGTAATGAAATTTCAAGATGTACCCCGTCATCACTTTCTATAACAATTCCTGCTCCGCATCCTTTGCTGTTTGAAGACCCATCGACATATATTGTCCAGTGTGAATGATCTGCGTCTGGGCTAGAGCCTGTTAATTCAACTACGAAATCTGCTAGGGCTTGCGCCTTGATAGCAGTTCTTGGTTCGTAGGATATGTCGAATTCAGAGAGTTCTATGGCCCATTTGATCATTCTTCCTGCCAAATCTGGTTTGAACAATATGGTACGGAGTGGCAAGTCTGTGCGAATCAGGATGGGATGTGCATGGAAATATGGTCTTAGGCGTCGTGAGGCCCAAACAACTGCAAGTGCTGCCTTTTCAATCTTCTGATAACGGCACTCCGCACCATGCAATGTTTTACCAGTGAAGTACACTGGTCGTTGGCCTTCAACTGTTTCCTTGACCAGAGCCACTGCCAGCGCTTCATCTGAAACAGACAAATAAACGATGAGTTGCTCACCTGGGCTTGGTTTTACCAGGATTGGAGGGCTGGCTAAGACATTTTTCAAGCTCTGGAAGGCCGCCTCTTGCTCTGGGCCCCAATTGAATTTCTTATCCTTCTTCAGCATCTTGTATAAGGGGAGAGAGCGATGAGCCATTTTTGGCATGAATCGTGCTAGAGCAGTGATTTTGCCATTGAGGGATTGTACCTCTTTCAGTGTTTTGGGGCTCTGCAACTCTTGTATCACACGACACTTGTCAGGATTAGCTTCTATGCCTTTTTGTGTTAACATGAAACCCAAAAATCTCCCCCCAGGCACAGCAAATGTACATTTTAGTGGGTTGAGTCTCATGTTGTATTGCCGCAGGCGTTGAAAAACGAGGCGTAGGTCTTCAATATGGTTTCCTCCTTCCGGAGTTTTAGCGATGATATCATCAATATAAACCTCCACCAGCTTTGTGTGCATGCCCTCAAAGACTCTGTTGATCATGCGCTGGTAGGTGGCCCCAGCGTTCTTCAGCCCAAATGGCATGACATTGTAGCAAAAGACCCCTTTGTCATTGATAAATGCTGTTTTCTCCTGATCATCCTCACACATTGGAATTTGGTTGTATCCGGAGTAAGCATCCATGAAGGATAGATACTTGTATCCTGATGAGTCGTCAACCAGTCTGTCAATGTTGGGGAGAGGATAAGGATCTTTGGGACAACATTTATTCAAATCAACGTAGTCTATGCACATGCGCCATTTGCCATTGGCTTTTTGCACCATAACCACGTTGGACAGCCAAGAAGAGTAACGGAGTTCCCTGATGAACCCCGCCTTAAGGAGTTCTTCAGTTTGTTCGCAAGCAGCATTTTGCTTAGCAGGACCCATATGCCGTTTCTTTTGTGCCACTGGCTTAGTTTCAGGATACACCGCCAGGCGGTGGCAACAGAAGTTAGGATCCATACCAGGCATGTCTACGGCTGTCCAGGCAAAAATTTCCTTGTACTCATGGAGGAGTGCAATCAGTCTTGCCTCCACGTTAGGCTCCAATTTGTCATTGATGTTAGTGATTTGCTCCGGGGTGCTGCCCAGAACAATAGGCTTAGAACCACCATCAGGAGTTGGTTTCAAAGGGTTCAGTGGGTCTATAGAAGACTCCGCCCTGGGATCAAGATCCACCAAGTTGACGGATGCCGCCGCACTGTTTCCTTCGTTCAATTTTCTTTTCTTAGACATGGTTTCAAGCTTCACCATGTTAAGACTTAAATTGTAACAATAACGAGCCATCTCCTGGTCACCCCTGACAGATGAGACTTGATTATCTTTATCGATGAACTTGATTAACAAGTGGGGGGTTGAAACGATGGCTTCCATGGCATTCAGAGTAGGCCGCCCAATGATGCCATTGTATGGGGATTTAACATCAATGACAAGAACCCTGGATTTCACAGTCCTTGCTCCAGGTTCACCATCGAAGGTAATCCTTGTGTCCAAGTAGCCTTTAGTAGGCTGTTTGGCGCCATTAAAAGCTGTGAGGTCCTGTGTGTAAGGCTGCAAATCAGCGTCAGTCAGTCCCATGCGTTTAAAACAGTCATAAAAAATAACGTCGCAGGAACTTCCCTGATCAACTAGGATGCGTTTTACATCCATATTAGCGATCACCGCAATGATCACTACCGCATCATCTCCCTCAGGAATGGTTGGGCCAAAATCATCATCTGTGAAAGTTATAGGCGGAGTCTGAACTCCGTCCCTGAATGGGCGATATTCTTTGTTCTTGCCTTGCACAGATAAGATCATACGATGATGATTTTTCCGGGCGGTGTTTGAGGGTCTGCCTCCTACGAAGCCTCCAGCAATCATGTCCACCACCTGCCTTTTACCTCGTGATCTAGGTTCAGGGCTCGGTTCTCGTTGGGCGGACTCCAGAACAATGCCTTTTTGTTTCTCTGACACCGCCGTACGTTTTGGTTCCCGAGTACTATCAGGATCCGGAGAACGATCACGATGTCGCTTTTCAAACTTCTCAGGCTCATCATGAGATTTGCCTTTGAACAGGTAATGTTTCAGTTTACCTTCACGAATGAGCACCTCAATGGTATTTTTGAGTTGCTTACATTCTTCTGTGGTGTGGCCAACTGACTCATGGAATTCACAATATTTCTTTGGGTTTCCACCGCGCCTGATTGGGGGTGGACGTTGAATTCCATAAACATTGAGGGTGGTCCATCCTATTTCACGTAAGATTTGCTTGCAAGTTGTGTTCAGTGGTGCATAGTGTGCAAAATTGAACACGCGTCTGTCTTGCTGTTTGAAAGGTTGGCTCCCTACTTTGTCCCTTTGGTGGGACTTGTCATTCTTCAACGACTTCTCTTTCCCTTTGTCATGAGGTAGAGTTGCAGGGGGTGGTTTACTGCGAGATGCAGTGGCTTCCAAATGCATCTCAATACCCACATACTTGGACGCCTTCCTGCGAAATTCCTCCATCGTGGTTGCAGGTCCCTTTGCCAAAGACAAAGCGAAAGGTGACTTTGGTTGCATAACTTCTATGAGAATATGCAACTGGATTGCCTCAGTCAGATCAGGGACCATGGCTGCCTCCTTGTAAAATCTCTTAAGGAAATCCTTCAGAGATTCTTTGTCGCCTTGTTTGATCTGAGCCAAGGTATGAGAGGTTCTGGGTGCATCCCTGGAGATCACGAAGTGGCTTCCAAAAGCTGAGGCCAGCTCCTCCCACGAATCAATGGAACCTGAAGGTAAGCTCTTGAACCAACTAAGAGCTTCGCCTGTAAGGGTTCTGGGGAACATTCTGCACATGACATCCTCCTCAGCTCCTAGAAACATGGCCTCGTAGATATAAGCATCTAAATGCTTAGAGGGATCTGTTTCCCCAGTATATTTCCCTATAGAAATGGGCTGCATAGTTTGCAAATGTCTGGGTACATGTGCATTCATGAGCCTTTTAGAAAATGGGGTGCTCATCTTATATCCAAAGGGGGATGCGTTTGAGCCTGCTCTCCTTCCTTCTTGATGCTGAGCATTCACCAGTGGGAGGCTTCGTTGCTCCTCCATGTATGTAGGAATACGAGAGTAGTGAGGAGTACTTGATTCCTCTTGCATGTGTGGTTCATGATGTGGCTGTCTTGCGGGACCAGCTTTCTCATGCACTGGGTTTGCTTTTTCACGACGAAGTTCCGCAAGTTCTTCTCTCAACATTCGAATCATGTCATCTCTTGGATCTGGAGAATCAGCTTGCGCTGCTTTTTTCTGAGCATCATCATCAAAGTTAAGACGTCTGGGATTGCGTGGAGGAGAATCCTCGTTCTGCATCTCTGGTCCTTGTCTCTCCATTGATGATGAAGATTGGTCAAAGATTATGGGATTACCAAGTTTACAGGTCCCACCGGGCGTGCCAATGAATTGTTCTTTACAGGGGGTGTAGAAGTATGCTTGTAGAACAACTCAAAATATACATATAAATGTGTTTTTGATACAAAGCAATGTGCGTATAAATGTAAATACGGAGAGTCTTTGTATGCTGAGGCGGAGTGCAATGTACTCTGGGGCGGTGTCACAGTCCGCCTGACGGGATCTACGTTGCCTTGACCCGATTGGGGGTGGTACCTGCAATCGTTCTCTGACGCTCAAGTCAGTATTTCAGAATACTTAGAGACTTAGAAAGACAGTCAGAGAGAATTATGCAAGTAAGAGAGTGTAAGGTTCAGAGAATGGGAAAGAAGATCCCCTATACCTTTTCGAGAGAGGTTTATATACCTGTTACTGGTGCTCCATTATTGGTAGGACCCGCTCCTTGTCTTCAGGCATAATGCTGAAAAGGTAGTGGGTCCTTGCGCCGTTTACATGCACCATTATTGTAGTAGGTATCACCACTTGTCTGGAAAGCGTTAGTGCTTTAATATTTTATTGTTATTTCCCTTTATGCGTGACAGCGTGATTCCCATTATTAACCTCTCAAGACAGAGTCAATCTCGTGCCGGGGTTGTAAGTATGGGCTCGCTACGCAGTGTGGGAAATTCAGTATTCCGCCAATATTGAGCTTATGGCTTGGCGGAGTAACAACTTTGGCGGGGTTACGTTCCTTGGCGGAGTAACATGCCTTGGCGGAGTAAGGTGCCTTGGTAGTGTAACTTGCCTTGGCGGGGTTATGTTCCTTGGCGGAGTAACATGCCTTGGCGGTGTTACCTGCCCTGACGGTATGTACTCCGTATAGAAGTGATTATAATGTACTCGATTGCGTACTCCTCTTGTTCAAAATGCTGATCTGGCAAGGCATTAAAGCCATGCTCTTGGGGGCCGGTGTTAGGACCAGATCACTTATTCTATAAAGTCTACTCTGGTATCAAGTAAAATGAATTGGGCCATACAAGGATGACAACGACCATGCCTTGGGCCCAATTAGATATCGTGAAAAAAGGAATAGATATATAAAAATAATTATCACTTATAGGTCATGTCGATGATAAATAATATTCGGACATAATGATGTATTGCTAGATACCTCTCTTATTTTATATTAATAATAAAATAGTTTATTATTAATATAACCGAATATTTTACCTATAGGGTCACACACATAGAGTAAGCCCACCAGAGGATAGTTTTATTTTAGTTGGACTGAAAATAAAACTATTTGGGCCTAACTCATTTAGAATGAGTCAGGAGCCCAATGTTTAATGAGAGCTCAGGTCAAGACCTAAGCCTATATATAGAGCATGAGATGCTCATAGGCCAGTGCTCAGAAATTAGATTACGCTAAAATTCCGTACTAGCATTCGGATCATTAGTTTTCTGGTGGGAGTGCTCGTGTGGACTCCTAAGGGCGAAGCTACAATTGCTTCGATCGAGGATCTTGTTCTGCGTCTACAAGAGGTAAACCCTAATTAAAATTTTAATTTAGCATAATGCTTTGAGACATACGTGTTTGCAATCTTTTCTTGGGAATCCTTTGTGTTTCCGCTGCCTGACCCTAATAGGATTCCTAACACGGCTTTCTTGTCATGTTCGCCCCAGATGGGCCCTGAGTGATCTTCCCCGTTCGTATTCCGCTCTCCACCCTTTCCCCAATAGTCACGATGTCGGAGAAGTTGGCTGAAACACTACCAATCATCTTGCCATAGAAAGGTGATGGGAGCGTGTCGATAAACATCGCGACTATCTCTTTTTTCGACAATGGGGGGTCCACTTGCGCCGCTGTCTCTCTCCATCGTTGGGCATACTCCTTAAACGTTTCATTGTCCCTCTTTACCATGTTCTGTAACTGAACCCTGTTAGGTGCCATATCCATATTATACTTGTATTGCCTAAGAAAGGTATCTGCCAGGTCCTTCCAACAACGAATATGGTTCCGCTCAAGGTGAGCATACCATGTAAGAGCGGCCCCTGCCAAACTATCTTGGAAGCAGTGGATCAACAATTGGTCGTTAGAAGAATAAGATGCCATCTTTCGACAGTACATCGTGAGATGGTTCTTTGGACAAGTCATTCCCCGATACTTATCAAAGTCCAGCATCTTGAATTTGGGCGGGAGGACAACATCTGTGACTAGGCATAGCTCAGAAGCATCTATCAGTCCAAAACCTCTGGCGCCTTCCATCATTCTCAAACGCTCCTCTAAGATCTCTATCTTTTCCTTTTGGGGAGCTGCAACTGTGCTAAGACCGGCTACTGGGTTCATCATACGGGTTGTATCTTGGAGATTGGTCATATAGGGGTTTGCGTATCCGTATGGATAGCCGAATGGCTGGTTGAAATGAGGCAACGTATAGGACTGGTTCATTAGGCCTGTATTTGGTGAGGGACCTTGGGGCTGGGCCGTAGCTTGTATGGCATAAGTCAGTTGGATTATCTGGGCTTGTGTGTTTTGGGCTTATGCGTTGTAAGTTGGCTGGGTCACTGGGGCTTGTGTGTTTTGGGTTTGGTGGGTTTGTGGGTCATGGACCTGTGTGTTTTGGGTTTGGTGGGCTTGTGGGTCATGGGTTTGCATGTTTTGGGTTTGGTGGAGTGGTGGCATGTTTGGCTGGGTGGGGTATGAAGCGTGGGGATTCATCGCTTGTTGGTTGTGGGCTTCTTGTTGGTTAGCGAGCGGGGGATAGTACCCCGGTGGCAGGCCATAAAGTGGAAAAGGTATTGGGTTGCCGTCAGGACCGATAAATGTATGCTGTTGTGCATAAGACTGGCTGTAAGGTGACTGGGTCTCAATGGCAGGGTTAGGTCTTCCGACATGAATGGTGATAGGGGGTGTCGTTGTGTTAGGGAGTTGGGTTCTTGCTGGGTCAGAATCAAGGGGAGGTGGTACGGTGGCAGGTTGCTGTTGGGCATCCTCAACACCTGCAGAAGAGCCTCCTTCTGTGAGTTTCTTTTCTAAACGTTTAGTTAACTCCACCACTCGCTCTTTTAGCTGATCGAACTCAGTCCTAAAGTCTCCATCAACAGCTTCTACCTCAGCCATGAGTTTCCTTTGAAGTCGAGTTTGGTAAGGATGCCTACCCGTGACGTCTGTGTTTCTTTTTTTAAAAAACAAAAATATTAGGTGGAAATAGAAAGAAGGAGAATGTCGTGGGAAGCAATTACAGGCTTTGGCGAGTATCCTTTGACTGTTCCTTAGAACTTATCATTCAAAAGTACTAGGCATGGTAAACATAGAAATTAATATGGGATAATTGTGAAGACAGAAGAAATCTTTCATCCTGAGGCGGGAGCCTCAAGCTCAAACATTTTTTTCGGGCAGTTACAGCCCTTATTTCTTAAGTTCAATCCCATGTTAATTTCCATAGATACTCAAAGGGTATTCGTTAGGTTCTGAATAGCCTTCCATGAAAATGAGGATAAAGAGAAGAAATTAGTTGATGTCATGTTTTGGAATCGGTACTTCCCCATTGATTTAACGTAAAGCAAAAAAAATTTTTTTTTTGGGAAACAACAATTACCAAGGGTCCAAGTCGCAATAGTCATAAATTTTTTAATCGTCATCGACGCTCCTGCTGGAGCGGAAATGAAGTTATATTTTTTTGATTTTTTGACGATTAGGAAAATCTATGACTCAGGACTCAGGGGTACACGACCAAAAGAGGATTATCTATTCATCCGAACTGTGTGTTCCAAAACGAGTCATTATTTTAAAAACTCAGTAAATCTGCGGGTGGTAGATAATTCATTTTTTTGGATAAAAGGGAAAGCAAAAATGACGTAAGGTAAAGTAAAGTTTGCCCTTTTGTGGCCTAGGTAGGGTTTTGTTGAAAGTCTTTTCTAGGCCCTATGGTTTGTCTAAAAGTGACTCTTCACACCGGGTGGCTTATACTAGACTTCTAGAAGGTCACCAAAGCCAAGATCCTACCCATGACAGGGACGCAACAGTGGGGAACCACTAGGTGCGTATGTCACAAGAGGTCGAACTCTAGTTGGGGTTCTCACGATCACCGGATAGGAAGTACATCCTATACGATTCCGTATACCAACCCCTCCTAACTTAAGTTTCATTTAGGGCCTGGGTATAGGGCGCCATTCATAAGTGTGTGCGAGTAATTTGTGAGTGTAATGTGTGAAAGGGCATTCAATACCTCTTTACCTTACCCCATTCTGCACAGAGAACAAACACAGAACAAATATACAAAGTCGTCTACCCTAGGGTTCAATAATTACAGGAAAGTAATATGGTCCTCTATCCTAGGGTTCAACAGACATGCAAAACATAAACAATAAAGCAAATAACAAGATACAATTAAAACAAAAACAAACATTCACAATAATCAACAGAAAATAAACAAGGGGAAGAAATCCAAACTAACAAAGGCTATATATAAAAATACGCTTTCAACTAAACTGGCCTGACTCTCTTAAGTGTCCCCAGCGGAGTCGCCATCTGTCGCAACCTGGATCGCGACGGCGCGGCGAGAGAGAAAAACCCGTGAGATGAAACAGGGAGTCGCCACCAACATTTTTATCCATAGGAAAAACATTAGGAAAAAACTAAGTTCAGTAAAGCACTGGTTAAAAATTGAGATTCAAGTTCGGGAGTCGGTTACGAGTAGGGAAGGTATTAGCACCCTACATCGCCTGTCAGAAATAGTACCAAGGTTGGAAGCGCAATATAAATAGCCTTAAATAAACATGGTTTCTTCCTTTTTTTGTATTTTTATTTGAAAATGACGGAAGGGAGTAAGTGAACTATACAAACATAGAATGTCAAAGCGAGGTTAACGGGACGTTTCATCCAAATTAAACTCGACTTCGATATGAGACAGAGAGAGGAAGAGAATGCTAATAAGACATCACGTTTAAATTAGACATCCTCGAATAAAAAAGGGACGGAGATAGGAAAGAGATAAGCAGGACGTCTCGTCCTAAGTATCCCTTCTCTATGAATTGTGGCGAGGCTTGAACAAAAAATAGGGGGAAATCAACAAGACGTCACGTCTAAATTAATTTTCACGGAAGCGACAAAAAAAAAGGAACATTTATGAAAGGGACATGAAAGTGAGGAAATAAATCAGTAAAAGGAAACAAGAGAGATGGGCCCGACAGGAGTTGAGGTCCTGCTCCTACGTATTCTTGAATTATCAAGAAATCAGGGTTACGTAGTTCTGAGTGTTTTTTTTTAGGAAAAGATTGGGAAAATATTAGTGGGTATCATTTTGGTGAGGAACCCATACAAGACGAAGTTCTTCGCACGTGTACGGATCCTATAGAGGTTGTGTAGAGGGAAGTATTTTCCGCACGACACTGACTAAAAATGATTTGTTTCTTTTTTGATTTTATTTTGATTTGAAAGAAAACATAGGAAACATTTATTTCCCTTTATTATATTTTTTACTACGAAGCAAAAGAGGGAGGGTAGCAAAAGCTACAAGAGAGAAAGGGAAAGAGTATGTTCGGAAAAGAGAGGGAAAAATGAGCGAAAACTGAGTGGGAGAAGAGAGAACCGAGTGAGAAAAAGGGAAAAACTGAGTAAAAGTAGAAAAAACCGAGTGAAAAATGGGAAAACCGAGTAAAAATAGTAAAACCAAGTGAAAATGGAAAAACCGAGTGAAAAGTGAAAATACCGAGTGAAAAGTAGAATACCGAGTAAAAGTTGAGAAACCGAGTGATGGAGCAGGAGAGCTGGTCTCAGGATGCTGAACAGTGAGGTGTGAAGGGTGCTGGTGAGGAGAGGGGCTGTACCGAGTGGTATTGGTGAGGACAGGGGCTGTACTGGGTGGTGTTGGTGAGAAGAGGGAAGGGAGCTGGTGAGTGAAGGAAGGGGCCTGGTGAGGAGAGGGAAGGGAGCTGGTGAGTGAAGAGAGGGACGAAGCTGGTGAGTGGAGGAAGGGTGCTGGTGAGGAGAAGGAAGGGAGCTGGTGAGTGAAGAAAGGGGGCTGGTGAGGAGAGGGAAGGGAGCTGGTGAGTGGAGAGATGGGCAGAGTTTTTTCTCTTAATGAATGCCTTCGGATCCCCTCAAAGCTTCAGCCCTTGTCCATCTATAGGCTTTTTCGAGTGGAAGGCCAGCTCAGGCTTCCACTCAGAGTGGAGGCAGCCTGGTAGTGGGGGACAACGGCTGGTGGGAATTCTTAATTCCTCCACTTCCGCCCCTGTCTGCCACCCCCAGGATTCTTGGATCCAATTGGGTGGTGGAATCCAAGTCAGCACGGGCGAACAGGGGGAGCCTGGTGGAAATCCGAGAGAGGATGGTGGAAATCTGAGAGAGGATGACTCGGATTAGCCTCTCAGTCAGCATTCATCCTCAATTCGAGTCAATTCCAAGTAAAAATAGTCCTTTTCAAGTGAGAATTCTTCTGGGAGGAGCTCTCCTATAGGAGGCCGAGTGGAAGTTTTACTTGGTATTGGGTCGCTGTGAGGAGAATCCGAGTGAAAAAGTGTGCAATTGGATTGAGGGGACAAACAAGGCAATTCTGATTGGAACGATCAATCAGACCGAGTGAAAATTGACTCAGAATCGATTGAAGAGGACTCGGTGCTGATTGAAAAGTGTCACTCGGAATTGGTGAAAAGTGTCTCAGAATTGATGAAAATGGGGGCTCAGAATTGGTTTGAGGAGGGATGACACGGAATTGGTTTGAAGAGGGCTGACTGACAGAAGTGTCACTCAGTTCTGACTGAAAATTGGCTCGGGAATGGGTGAAAGGATAGCTCGGGTTCGAGTGAGAGTACTCACTCGGGAGTGGGTGAGAAAGGAATGACTCGGAACCGACTGAAGATTCTTCACTTGGTGCTGACTGGAGATTCTTCACTCGGAAAGAGCCTTCTCACTCTGAATTTCGGATCTTGGCAATTTTCACTCGGAAAGAGCCTTTCTTCTTACTCAGAATTTTCATTCAGTCGTCAATTGTTCAGTGCACTTACTCGTCCTTATTTTCTAATCAGGAATCACTTTCACTTGGCAACCAGTTGCTCGGTACACTCACTTGGGAGTCCTCTTCACCATGGTTTCACTCGGAAGCTGATTGAAGCTTTACTCAGAACTAATTGAACAATGTTTCACTCAAAAACCAATTAAAAGGTGACTCAGAAATGATTGAATCAGTGTTTCACTCGGAGCTGACTGAGTCTGGTGAGTCAGAATTGACTGAATATGGCGAGTCAGAACTGACTGAGAATAGTGAGTCGGAACTGACTGACTGAATCAGTGTTTCACTCGAAATTATCTCGATCGGAAATATTTGGTTCAGATCTTATTTTTGTTTGAAGCATTCACTCGGAATCACTTCAATCGCAGGTGTGCTACTCGGATCTTGTACCTGTTTGGAACATTCACTCGGAATGTCTTTAAAAGTGACACTCAAAACTTCACTGCTTGAAGGTTTTACTCAGAACTGACCTTAGCAGTCGGATTTTCCTTCACTCAGAATCTAGAACTCGGGTTCCATAATCCACCTGGTGCAATCACTCAGAAATGGTTTTTACACTTCAATCAGAAGGGTCTCAATCAATAATTGGCTCTCAGATGTGCTCACTCGGGTGTTTTCACTCGGAGACATCCTTTTCACTTCGATTAGAATTGAGAATCTGACCACTCGGAGACAGTCTTTTCTCCTCTCAGAACTTGGAACTCAGCTTCAATCTACCGAGTGCATTCATTCAGAATCCGACCTTATATTTCAGTCAGAACGTTTCGATCGACAATCCATTCGGATGTGTTCATTGGAGTCAGACTCAAAATGACACTTTACTCGTTTGACCATGTTTTCTTTCAAATATATCACTCGGCTTGCCTGACAATCATCTTGAATTATGGACTCATTGTCTAAGAGTAATCATCTTGAATTAGAGTGGTATCAAACGGGAAAGTTCCACCCGGAAACACCTGTGCCTAGAAAAGGGGACCTGTCCTCAAGTCAGACTTGCAATCGGTAATCCTTCACTCAGTATTTGTTCACAGTCAGTCCCTCTTCTCTCGGAATGCATCTGATAGGGAACCATCCATTCGGATTTACCTCCAATCTGAGTCATTTCACTCGGATTTGCCTTCAATAGGTCTATATTCCACTCGACAATGCTCCAATCTGAGTCATTTCACTCGGATTTGCCTCCAACAGGTCTATATTCAACTCGGTAATGCTCCAATCTGAGTCATTTCACTCGGATTTGCCTCCAACAGGTCTATATTCCACTCGAAAATGCTTTAATCTGAGTCATTTCACTCGGATTTGCCTCCAACAGGTCTATATTCCACTCGGAAATGCTTCCATCAGAGTCATCTTGCTTGGATCTGATCATTTTTGAGTCATTCTACTCGGATTTGATCATTTTTTGAATCATTCCACTCGGATTTATCCCAACAGTGGTTATGTTCTACTCGGAAGTGCTCCATTCTCAGTCATTCTACTCGGATCTAATCATTCTAAGTTGGAATGCAGTATAAAAGAAGATTTTTTCCACTTGGACCGGACAAAAAGAGGTGTTCACAAATACTAATGTCAATAAATAGTGGGTCTGCCAAAGCAGGGTACTATCATTTATATTAGTAAGACGCGATGGGATAATTGTAATATCCAAAATGTTTTATTGGGTTTTAACTTACTAAGTTATCAATTGGATTGAATAAACTTAGAGGCGTATACATTGGGCTAAACTTTCATAAGATGAATGATCAGTAATGGTTACCTAACCCAATGTCTAAGAGTTGTATAAGATACAATTGGAAAGGAGTTTTCTACCTAAATAACCAAATGTTAAGTGATCAGCCAAAGCTGACTTAACATTAGGCCAAATATGGATCTTTGCCCACTAGAAAATCTTCCAACGGGATTTTCTGATTCGTAGAGGGTAATTTTATTTTGAATCAAAATAGTGGGAAACGTGTTTAATTTTAAGACCAAAAATTAAATATGTTTTTTTAATTGATACTTACTACATATCTTTCTATTTTAGATAACCATGACATCAAACACGCCTTCAAACCTTTCATTGCGATCGATCCTAGACAAAGAAAATTGTCTGGACCCAACTTTCTAGACTGGTATAGGAATTTGAGGATTATCCTCAAACAAGAGAAAAAGCAGTATGTCCTAGAAGATCCGATTCCGGAACCACCCGCGAACAATGCCTTTAAAGCTGACAAGGATGCTTACAAGAAGCATCAGGATGATGCTTTAGATGTCCAATGCCTTATGCTGGCAACCATGTCTCCTGAGCTTTAGAAGCAACATGAGCATATGGAGGCTTTCGATATGATCGAAAACCTAAGGAAACTATATTAAGGTCAAGTTGACCAAGAAAGATATGAAGTTTCTTCAGTCCTATTTAGCTACAGACTTGAAGAGGGAGGTTCTGTAGGACCTCATGTACTCAAAATGATTGGGTACCTGGAGAATCTAGCTAGGCTAGGATTCCTCTTCCCTCAAAAGTTAGCTACTGATCTCATTTTGAAGTCATTACCTGACAGTTTTAAGCCAGACATCATGAATTATAACATGAATGCATTGGATAAAACATTGCCAGAGCTACTCAATATGTTGAGGACGGCTGAGCCCAATATTTCTAAAGGAAAGGGCAAGGCCATACTGATGGTCAATTCTGGCAAAGGTAAAGGAAAGGGTATATATAAAGGCAAAGGAAAGGCTGTTATGGGAAAAGGCAAGACAATTTGGAAAGGCAAGGATAAGCCAAATACATCAGCCTTAAAACCTGTGGGTGGGGTGGCTAAGGAAGGAAATTGTCACCATTGTGGACAGAAGGGACACTGGAAGAGAAACTATCCAAAGTACCTGGAAGAGCTTAAGAAGAAGGGAAGTGAGACTTCCACTTCAGGTATCTTTGTTATAGAAATTAACTTGTCAACTTCAACATCATGGGTATTAGATACTGGATGTGGATCTTATATTTGTCTTAATGTGCAGGATCTAAAAAGGAGTAGGCAGTTGATAAAGGGTGAGGTGGACCTACGCGTTGGAAATAGAGCAAGAGTTGCTGCATTAGCTGTAGGGACTTATTTTTTATCCTTGCCCTCAGGGCTTGTTCTTGAACTAGAAAATTGTTTTTATGTTCCGGCAATAAGAAGAAACATTATTTCTGTTTCTTGTCTAGATAGGAAAGGGTTTTCCTTTATAATAAAGAACAATAGTTATTCTGTTTATTTGAATGACATGTTTTATTGCTGTGTAAATTTAAGTAATGGACTTTATGTTCTTGATCTCGAAACCCCTATCTATAATGTTAATACTAAAAGGGTTAAACCAAATGATTTAAACCCAACTTATCTTTGGTATTGTCGCCTAGGACATATAAATGAGAAACGTATTTCTAAACTCCATAAAGATGGATATTTAGACTCTTTTTGTAACATCCCAGTTTTGAAATTAAATGCTGAATGAAGAATGAACCATTAAGACTTGATTTCAACTAGAAATAACTGTTAATTGCATTTAACTAAGTAGGTTAAGCCATTAAAATATAAAAATGGTGGTGGTCAGGGGATGGGGTGGAGTGCACGTGACTGCTGGGCACGCACTCTCCCATCCCACTCTTCTTTTACTGTGCGCATGCACATATATATATATAAAACGTGAGCCTTTGGTGAAAAACGCACTTGCTATTTCTTCAGACTCCCTCCTCCGTCACTTCATCCTCTACTTCCTCTCTTCGTCTCCATCTTTCTTCTCTTCTCCCACTCTTCGCTCCTGGAGACCTTGGTTGCAGTACTGGAGAACGGACCACACTTCATCCCAGAATCAGGCGCAGGATACGACAAAGCCAAGGAAGACCGAACGAATCAGAAGGAAGACATCGGACCCAACGACAAGAACGGAAAGGTTTCTGAGGTTCTTCTAAAGGTAGGGGGCGCTTGCATGTCGAATGCATGGTCTAAGAACGGTACCGGATGAACGTACTGCGGAGTGTGGGTGTGTGTGTATGCATGCAATTATAATCATTAAAACTGATGCATGGTTTAAGATTCTGACAGTGATTTTCGTGGCGATGGTGTAGCCTGTTAGTAGATGATAATGATGAATGATATGCATGGATCTATTTTCTTGTCACTATGAAAATATGTATATGCATGCTCTTAATTGGATTGTTCAATGTTGTTAGTTTGATGACCGATTGTAACATGCGCTGGTGTGATTGACTGATTGATTACGAGTAGTGTGGGAAATCTGTTCTTGCTTAATGACTACGGCGAAGGTGTTTGTGGCGCGATGATGTGTATTAATGAATGTGTTAGTTGCATGAGTGAGAGTGGGGTGACCCATAGAAGGTCAAGAACCCCAAGGGAAACGACTTCCAGTTACCGACCCTGGCTAGATCCTAATAGTGCTCGTGGTAGCCGTTGGAGCTAGAGAAGAGAGTCTCGAGACGCCGTGGGGAGGCCGGTGCCACCTGGTAAGAGCTGAGGGACGAGGGGCCAGAAGGAAAGGGGACCGTAACTGAGAGTCTTTACCCGAGTCGGATCCGCAGGCATGCATATAGAAATAAGGCTGATTGTAGTGGTGTATAAATCTATGTATGTGTATGTGTATGACCTTGAATGCATGTGAATGTATTAACATCTTTCCCTTATCTATTTCCCCCCGTTGAGTGACCAGTGTTACTCGAAGGGAAGCCTCCTTGTGAAATATCCTCTATCCGCTGCTGCCTTACCATACTCCGCCTGGACGGTATCAGACCCCGTTTAAGCGAACAAACGGTGTTGAGTAATCCGCCCTGGTGCAGGTGTGTTACGATAAACCCATTGAGCCGGCCCCAGTTTTAGCTTCTCTGTAGGTTGCTAAATGCGTGTGAATGCTCTTCATTCTTCCCTTGCCTGCTCCCTTCTATAACAAATGTTACGTGACTGTTTTGTGAAAAAGTTTACTCATATTTTTGGAATAATTAGTTGTAAGTAGTAAGGTGTTACATTTTTGGTATCAGAGCGTACCGAAAAGTCCAAGGCCAAAGTATGCTTACCAAGTGTAAGCGGTGGTGTGTGTGTCTTTTGATGGAATGGTTGAAATTGTTCTGATGCTAGCTGACTTGATTGATGTTAACTTGAGGACAAGAGGTTGTTTTCCCCTAGTCCGATTGTGTGTATGACTTAGGCGAATGATATAATGTGCTAAGCTATTAATTGTTGGACTAATAACTAGATCGGTAGTAAGTGGCTCCGTATACTTATCCTTAAATGTCAATTTCAGGATAAGGAATGGCGCATCGTCAAAGTATGGAGGCTATAGCCACAGCATTCCAACACTTTGCGGATGTATTTGAGAGGCAAGGCCAGACTCAACCTGAGGATGGCCATGTGCTGGACCGCTTCCTGAAGAGGAAGCCGAGTGAATTCTTAGGAGGACGGAACCCTGAGGCGGCGTTCAAGTGGACTCAGGAATTAGAGAGAATTTTTAGGGGTCTTCGCTGTACCGAAGCTCAGAAGGTGGAGTGCGCAGTGTATATACTGCGAGATGAAGCGGAGAATTGGTGGAAAATAGCCAGAAGCCGATTTCCTGAAGATGATACTCAACTGACGTGGAACGATTTCAAGGCCTGCTTCTTAGACAAATACTTTCCCGACACAGTGAGGAGTCGGAAAGAGCTGGAGTTTATGGAGTTAAAACAGGGCTCCATGACTGTGGAAGAATACGCGACCAGATTTGAGGAATTGTGCCTATTCTATCCGCCCTTCCAGCAGCCAGGAACGGAGAACTCCAAGTGTCTTAAGTTTGAGAACGGACTGAGATCGGATATCAAGAGGGCCTGCAGATACCACGAAATCCGGAGTTTCCCTGCCTTAGTGAACAAGTGTCGAATATTCGAAGAGGATGACAGGGCCCATTCGGGCCAGTGCAGCAGAGCCAACCAGCACCTGAGGCCTCAACAATCACATTTCAAGAGGCCAGGGAACGTGAGGAGGAATGAACCCTTCACCAGATATCAGAATCATAATGACCGAGGGAGACAAATGAGTGGACGACCAAGGTATGGCGGATGCTTTAAATGCGGCGGTGACCACTTTGCTAAGGATTGCAATGATACAAATGTTAAATGCTACCATTGCGGAGAGAAGGGACACGTTCGTCTTGACTGCCCCCAACTCCGCCAGACAAACACCAACGTGTGTCAAGGAGGATTTCAAGATAGAACCCGAGTGAGTGATAACCAACGACCTGGTGGCAGAGGCAACGGAACCAGAGGAAATATGATGCGTGCTCCGAACAGCCGAGAGGGGAATACCGATCCGCCAGCAGCAGGAAGGATCTACACCATCAATGCAGAGGATGTTGCACCAGCAAACGATCTAGTACAATGTAAGTGCTCACTTGGAATGAATACGCTTAATGTTGTTTTCGATTCGGGAGCTACCCATTCTTTTATAGCTGATGAGTGCGTGGAACGGTTGAAGTTACCAACTGTGTCTATGAACCGGACTTTGGAAGTGGCCAGCCCTACTGGCCCTAGTGTGTTCACATCGTCAATATGTAAAAATGTAGCATTCGAGTTGTATGATCAGAGTTTCACCTTCGATCTGATTTGCATGCCCTTAAAGGGTCTTGATATTGTGCTTGGAATAGATTGGCTTTCAGCCAATAAGGTATTAGTAGATTGTAGAAACCGAGAGATAGTTTTCCCAAAACAACCCACTGAAGATGGCACGGCACTAGGTATAACCCAACTATTTATGATGCTTTGTCTAACCAAAGAGGAGAGTGAGACCCTAGTGAATGAAATTCCGGTTGTCTGCGAATTCCCAGAAGTGTTCCCAGAAGACGTTCCGAGTGTGCCTCCCAATAGAGAAGTTGAATTCTCTATAGACTTGATCCCTGGAGCCGAACCGGTCTCCAGTGCACCCTACAGAATGTCCTCAACTGAATTGGCAGAGTTGAAGAAACAAGTGGATGAGTTACTTGAGAAGCAGTTCATTAGACCAAGCGTGTCACCATGGGGCGCACCTGTGCTACTTGTTAAGAAGAAGGATGGCAGCATGAGACTTTGTATAGATTATCGACAGCTTAATAAACTCACAATCAAGAATCGATACCCACTGCCTAGAATTGATGATTTAATTGACCAGCTGCGTGGAGCCTCAGTCTTCTCGAAAATCGACTTACGATCGGGATATCATCAAATCCGAGTGAAGGACTCGGACATTCCTAAAACTGCCTTTAGGACTCGGTATGGTCACTACGAGTATGTAGTGATGCCGTTCGGTGTGACAAATGCCCTGCTGTTTTCATGAATTACATGAACAGCATATTCCACTCCTTCTTAGATCGGTTTGTTGTTGTTTTCATCGACGACATCCTAGTTTATTCTAAGACGTCTGAGGAGCATGAAGGACATCTCAGAGCGGTACTCCAAGTGTTGAGGGAGAAACAGTTGTTTGCAAAGCTCTCGAAGTGCGAATTCTGGATGGATAAGATCCACTTCCTCGGGCATGTGATTTCCAAGCGAGGCGTCTCAGTGGATCCTGCGAAGGTAGCTACTGTAATAGCATGGGAGAGGCCCAGATCGGTCTCGGAAATAAGAAGTTTTATGGGCTTGGCAGGTTATTATAGGAGGTTCATCGAAGGTTTTTCTAAGTTGGCATTACCCCTGACTAGATTGACTCGGAAGAACGTTCCTTTTGTGTGGAGTCCGGAGTATGAGAACAGCTTCCAAGAGCTGAAGAATAAGTTGACAACTGCTCCGGTGTTGGCATTACCTGAGTTACGAGAAAGCTTCGTGGTCTATTGTGACGTGTCCGGACTCGGATTAGGATGTGTACTCATGCAGAAAGATCGAGTGATAGCATATGCCTCTCGACAATTGAGACCCCACGAGCAGCATTATCCGACCCATGACTTAGAGCTGGCAGTAGTAGTTTTTGCATTGAAGATCTGGAGACATTACTTGTACGGGTCCAAATTTGAAGTGTACAGCGATCATAAGAGCCTCAAATATCTATTCGACCAAAAGGAGCTGAACATGAGGCAGAGAAGATGGATTGAGTTTTTGAAGGACTATGATTTCGAGTTAAAATACCACCCAGGTAAGGCAAACGTCGTGGCCGACGCATTGAGTCGGAAATCCCTCCACATGGCAGCCATGATGGCAAAAGAAGTTGAGTTGTTGGAGCGGTTCCGAGACATGAACTTGCATGTTGACACCCCTTCCTCTCAGAAAATGACAATAGGTACGTTGAGGATTGCCAATGAATTCTTAAAATCCGTGTACGAACAGCAACAGGCGGACTCTTATCTAGCCGAAATGAAGGAAATTCAGGCCAAAGGAAAGGATTTATCCTTGACAGAGGGGTCAGATGGGATCTTCCGGGTGAGAAACAGAATATACATACCAAGTGAAGGAAGAATGAGAAGGATGGTGCTTGATGAAGCCCACAAAAGCCTACTCAGCATTCACCCAGGAACCACGAAAATGTACCACGACTTGAGGAGACAGTTCTGGTGGCCCGGACTAAAGAAGGATGTGGCGGAGTACGTGGCCCGGTGTATCACGTGTCAAAAATCGAAGGTAGAGCACCAAAAACCATACGGTGCAATGCAGCCTCTAGAGATCCCCGTGTGGAAATGGGACTCAATTGCGATGGATTTTATCATGGGATTACCCAAAAACCGAGCGGGCCATGATGCAATTTGGGTCATTGTTGACCGATTGACGAAGAGTGCACACTTCTTACCTGTAAATATGAGGTACCCATTGCATAAGTTAGCTCGAATCTACATTCAAGAAGTTATCCGACTACATGGCATACCTACTTCCATCATATCGGATAGGGACCCTAGGTTTACGTCCAGGTTTTGGACCAGCATGCATCAAGAATTAGGGACGAAGCTATGGCTTAGTTCTGCCTACCACCCCCAATCGGATGGACAATCCGAGTGAACAATTCAGAGTCTAGAAGACTTATTAAGAGCGTGTGTGTTAGAGTACAGTGGGGACTGGGAGCAGTACCTTCCCTTGATCGAGTTTACGTACAACAACAACCATCATCACAGCATTGGCATGGCACCTTACAAAGCATTATATGGGCGCAGATGCCGAACCCCACTCTGCTGGTCGGAAACGGGTGAAAGTCTACTATTGGGACCAGACATCGTGAAGCAAACCACAGAACAGATCCGAGTGATAAGGGAGAAGATGAAAGCATCACAAGACAGGCAGAAGAGCTACCATGACAAGCGCATCAAGCCATTGGAATTTTCAGTCGGAGATCGAGTATTTCTGAGAACCTCTCCGAGTAAAGGAGTTGGACGAGCCTTAAAAAGTGGGAAGTTAAGCCCTCGATACATTGGACCTTACGAGGTGTTAGAACGGATCGGCCCCGTAGCATACCGCCTCGCGTTACCAACTCACTTGTCCCGATTGCACAACGTATTCCACGTGTCTCAACTAAGGAAGTATTTGCATGACCCCAGCCACACGATGCCTGACGACGAGGTAGAGATCAAGGAAGACCTAACCACTGTAACTACACCGGTTGGAATCATGGACCGATCAGCAAAACGCTTAAGAAACAAGAACGTAAGGCTGGTTAAGGTGGAGTGGCAGTAAGGCAAGACCACCTCCTGTACGTGGGAACGCGAAGACATCATGCGACAGCAGTACCCCGAATTGTTTACCTAGGTAAGTACCGACTGAATTTCGGGGACGAAATTCTTTTTCAGTGGGGGAGAACTGTAACATCCCAGTTTTGAAATTAAATGCTGAATGAAGAATGAACCATTAAGACTTGATTTCAACTAGAAATAACTGTTAATTGCATTTAACTAAGTAGGTTAAGCCATTAAAATATAAAAATAGTGGTGGTCAGGGGATGGGGTGGAGTGCACGTGACTGCTGGGCACGCACTCTCCCATCCCACTCTTCTTTTACTATGCGCATGCACATATATATATATATAAAACGTGAGCCTTTGGTGAAAAACGCACTTGCTATTTCTTCAGACTCCCTCCTCCGTCACTTCATCCTCTACTTCCTCTCTTCGTCTCCATCTTTCTTCTCTTCTCCCACTCTTCGCTCCTGGAGACCTTGGTTGCAGTACTGGAGAATGGACCACACTTCATCCCAGAATCAGGCGCAGGATACGACAAAGCCAAGGAAGACCGAACGAACCAGAAGGAAGACATCGGACCCAACGACAAGAACGGAAAGGTTTCTGAGGTTCTTCTAAAGGTAGGGGGCGCTTGCATGTCGAATGCATGGTCTAAGAACGGTACCGGATGAACGTACTGCGGAGTGTGGGTGTGTGTGTGTGCATGTAATTATAATTATTAAAACTGATGCATGGTTTAAGATTCTGACAGTGATTTTCGTGGCGATGGTGTAGCCTGTTAGTAGATGATAATGATGAATGATATGCATGGATCTATTTTCTTGTCACTATGAAAATATGTATATACATGCTCTTAATTGGATTGTTCAATGTTGTTAGTTTGATGACCGATTGTAACATGCGCTGGTGTGATTGACTGATTGATTACGAGTAGTGTGGGAAATCTGTTCTTGCTTAATGACTACGGCGAAGGTGTTTGTGGTGCGATGATGTGTATTAATGAATGTGTTAGTTGCATGAGTGAGAGTGGGGTGACCCATAGAAGGTCAAGAACCCCAAGGGAAACGAATTCCAGTTACCGACCCTGGCTAGATCCCAATAGTGCTCGTGGTAGCCGTTGGAGCTAGAGAAGAGAGTCTCGAGACGCCGTGGGGAGGCTGGTGCCACCTGGTAAGAGCTGAGGGACGAGGGGCCAGAAGGAAAGGGGACCGTAACTGAGAGTCTTTACCCGAGTCGGATCCGCAGGCATGCATATAGAAATAAGGCTGATTGTAGTGGTGTATAAATCTATGTATGTGTATGTGTATGACCTTGAATGCATGTGAATGTATTAACATCTTTCCCTTATCTATTTCCCCCCGTTGAGTGACCAGTGTTACTCGAAGGGGAGCCTCCTTGTGAAATATCCTCTATCCGCTGCTGCCTTACCATACTCCGCCTGGACGGTATCAGACCCCGTCTAAGCGAACAAACGGTGTTGAGTAATCCGCCCTGGTGCAGGTGTGTTACGATAAACCCATTGAGCCGGCCCCAGTTTTAGCTTCTCTGTAGGTTGCTAAATGCGTGTGAATGCTCTTCATTCTTCCCTTGCCTGCTCCCTTCTATAACAAATGTTACGTGACTGTTTTGTGAAAAAGTTTACTCATATTTTTGGAATAATTAGTTGTAAGTAATAAGTTGTTACACTTTTGATTTTGAATCAATAGATACATACGAGTCTTGTTTATTAGGGAAGATGACTAAGACCCCATTTACTGGAATGGGTGAAAGGGCGAGTGATCTTCTAAGCTTGATACATAGTGATGTATGTGGGCCAATAGGGACAATGGCTAGGGGAGGTTTTAGCTACTTTATCACTTTTACTGATAATTTCAGTAGATATGGATTTGTGTTTCTAATGAAGCATAAATTAGAATCCTTTGAAAAGTTCAAAGAATTCAAACATGAAGTAGAGAACCAACTTGGCAAGAAAATTAAAGTACTTCGATTTGATCGAGGTGGCGAATACTTAAGCCTGGAGTTTGATGAATATCTTAAAGAATGTGGGATTGTCTCTCAACTCACTCCTCCTGGAACACCACAATGGAATGGTGTTTCTGAGCGGAGAAATAGAACCTTGTTAGACATGGTTCGATCAATGATGAGTCAAACTGACCTCCCTAACTCCTTCTGGGGACATGCTTTGATGACAGCAGCTTTCACACTTAACCGTGTTCTATCTAAGGCTGTCATACAGACACCATATGAGATATGGACTGGGAAATGACCCAGTATGTCTTTCCTTAAGATTTGGGGTTGTGAAGCTTATGTGAAGCATCAAATTTCTGACAAACTTGGACCCAAATCAGATAAATGTCTTTTTGTAGGATACCCAAAGGAAACTAAGGGTTATTACTTCTACAATCCTACCGAGGGCAAAGTGTTAGTCGCTCGAAATGCTGTATTCTTAGAAAGGGAATTCATCTCTAAAAGAATCAGTGGGAGGAAAGTAGAACTTGAAGAAGTTCAAGACCTACAAGGCATTGAAGAGCCAATGGTGGAAATGGAGCCGGAACCACAAAATGTTGTGATAACTCCAACTCCAGTAGAACAAGACTTGCGTAGATCAGGTAGAATACGTCAACAACCTGAAAGATATGGATTTCTTGTAACTCAGGAAGGAGATGTGTTGCTAATGGATCAAAATGAGCCAACATCTTATGAAGAGGCCATTGCAAGTCCAGAATCTGAGAAATGGCTTGAAGCCATGGAATCTGAAATGGACTCCATGTACACTAATCAAGTTTGGTCTTTGGTTGATGCACCCGAAGGGGTAAAACCTATAGGATGTAAGTGGGTTTTCAAAAAGAAAACTGACATGGATGGAAATATAAGTACCCATAAGGCAAGATTGGTAGCGAAAGGTTTCAAGCAAATTCATGGTATAGACTATGATGAAACCCTTTCTCCAGTCGCTATGCTAAAGTCTGTTCAGATTCTGCTTGCTATTGCTGCATACCATGATTATGAGATATGGCAAATGGATGTCAAGACTGCTTTCCTTAATGGAAATCTTCTTGAGGAAGTGTACACGACACAACCCGAAGGCTTTGTTAAGCCTGAAGCATCCAGGAATGTGTGCAAACTACAACGTTCCATATATGGACTTAAGCAAGCGTCCAGAAGCTGGAATCTTCATTTTGATGAAGCCGTTAAACAATTTGGCTTTACTAAAAATGAGTATGAACGTGGTGTCTACAAGAAGGTTAGTGACTGCACAATTGTTTTTCTGGTCCTGTATATTGATGACATACTACTCATTGGAAATGACATTCCTACCCTTCAGTCTATGAAGACTTGGTTGGGAAGCTGTTTTTCTATGAAGGACTTAGGTGAAGCAACCTACGTGTTGGGAATTAAGATTTATAGAGATAGATCAAGAAAACTTCTCGGCCTAAGTCAGAATACATACATAGACAAAGTGTTAAAAAGGTTTAACATGCAAGATTCCAAAAAAGGAACTTTGCCTATGGCTCATGGCATAACCCTATCAAAGGCTCAATCTCCTTCCACTAAAGAAGAGAGAGAACGGATGAATAAGATTCCATATGCATCTGCTATTGGATCAATCATGTATGCCATGATATGTACCCGACCAGATGTCTCGTATGCTTTAAGCATGACGAGCAGATACCAGTCTGATCCCGGTGAAAGTCACTGGACTGTTGTCAAGAATATCCTAAAGTACTTGAGAAAAACTAAAGATTCATTCTTGATATATGGAGGGGAAGAAGAGCTCATTGTAAAGGGTTACACTGATGCTAGCTTCCAAACTGATAAGGATGACTCAAGATCGCAATCAGGGTATGTGTTTTGTTTAAATGGTGGCACTGTAAGCTGGAAAAGTTTGAAGCAAGAGACAGTTGATGATTCTACTATAGAATCTGAGTATATTGCTGCCTCAAATGCTGCAAAAGAGGCAGTATGGATCAAGAAGTTCATAACAGAACTTGAGGTAGTTCCTAGCGTTATGGACCCTATACGTCTCTACTGTGACAATAGTGGAGCAATTGCACAAGCTAAGGAACCTAGATCACATCAGCGATCCAAGAATATACTTAGGCATTATCATCTCATCCGAGAAATACTTGAATGAGGAGATGTTAAGATATGTAAAGTGCACATTGATGAGAACATTGCCGACCCACTCACCAAACCTCTTGCACATCAAAAGCATGAGGGACACACTAGATCATTAGGCATTAGGCAAATGTTCGATTGGCTCTAGTGCAAGTGGGAGATTGTTGGTGTATGCAGTACGAGCTATTAATGTATCAATTTTAACTTATTAATAAAATTAGTATTTTTAGTTTTAGACAAATGCTATTTATCCTGGAATAATAGGTCATATGAGAATTATTCCTAAAACATCCCTAATCAAGTATTTACATGGGGACATGTAAATACATTAAGATTAGTGTGTAAATGTACTGATGATTTGATCTCACAAATCATGGAGTCTTTACACAGGTACACATTAAGGGTAATGTTGTACTGGACAGACCCACCATGAGAACGTTGCATGGATCGTTACATGAGTGTCATAAACGGTTCTCAATGTGATAATGGTATGTAGTCCTTCGACCTGAAGTCACTACGATTCCTACATAAGGAGTTTATTGTTTTAATACAATCAAACGTTATCTGTAATAAGATGACCATAAAGATTGTGATTAGGCAATAGATAAATTATGCAGAGGGATGTGAGTGATGTAGATGGAATTTGTCTCTCCTATATGACAGGAGTGATATCTATGGGCCACTTGATGGAGTGAGACTAATAAAATGCATGGCCATGCTAGGACGAATAAATATTAGATATTTATTCTATAAAGTCTACTCTGGTATCAAGTAAAATGAATTGGGCCATACAAGGATGACGACGACCATGCCTCGGGCCCAATTAGATATCGTAACAAAAGGAATAGATATATAAAATAATTATCACTTATAGGTCATGTCAATGATAAATAATATTTGGACATAATGATGTATTGCTATATACCGCTCTTATTTTATATTAATAATAAAATAGTTTATTATTAATATAACCAAATATTTTACCTATAGGGTCACACACATAGAGTAAGCCCACCAGAGGATAGTTTTATTTTAGTTGAACTGAAAATAAAACTATTTGGGCCTAACTCATTTAGAATGAGTAAGGAGCCCAATGTTTAATGAGAGCTCAGGTCAAGACCTAAGCCTATATATAGAGCATGAGATGCTCATAGGCGGTGGCTCAGAAATTAGACCAAAACAAAATTTCCGTACTAGCATTCGGAGCTCTATTTTTCTGGTGGGAGTGCTCGTGTGGACTCCTAAGGGTGAAGCTACAATTGCTTCAATCGAGGATCTTGTTCTGCATCTACAAGAGGTAAACCCTAGATAAAAATTTTAATTTAGCATAATGCTTTGAGACATACGTGTTTGCAATTCTTTTGGGAATCCTTTGTGTTTTCGCTGCCTGACCCTAATAGGATTCCTTCTTAGAAAGTTTAATTAACTTTCACTACTAAAAAAAGATACTATAGCGATGGAGGACGTTAGTTTTTAACTTTCCATATTTCGTTGTTGTTGAGTTCCGCAATGGAATTCTTGACACATAAGACTTCGTCGCTAAAACCCTAGTCGTTGATGGGTTGTGACATCTCCCGGTCGACTAAGACAATCCTCACATATAGTTGCCTTAGTTGACCAGGAGTGTCACGTAAAATTATAAAAATAAGGAAGTTCTTTTTGTACATAAGAAACACAAAACATGGTGGATCATTATCTCATAAACCAAATCAATTCTTACACGATTCAACATTGCTTTACATACTCAAATGAAATTAGGGGCCACAGGATCCCATAACAAAATAAAATATAACTCAACTACCTAATAGCAAAAGACAACCTAAATCCTATAGGAAACCTAATTCAGAGTACATTCCTTCAAATCAAAATCCTTGACACAAGAGGGAGGAGATACTCTCATAATAGACCAATGCTTATTGATCCTTTCTTTATAGCATATGTCCCAAGTTCTTTCAGGATACACTTCTTTTCCTTGAACTATACTCTCGACCACTGCTACCTTCATATTGGGAAGGATTGGCTTTGTAGCCTGTGCATATAGCTCGACTGGAGATCTTCAAGGATCAAAGGCAACTTGCCTCGTATACGATGTCTCTTTGATAGCCTGTTGACCATACTACATCAAAAACATAAAGGTGAGACACTAGCCCTACTTGTCCACCTCTTAACGGGAAGTCCGTCATCATTGACATTTACCCCTTACCATGTCATCACATACCGCATAAAAGTCACTCAAGGTCGGGGATATGTTTGCCCCATATTAAACATCATAATTCATATAATCACCAAGTATATATTTATATATATCATCATTATATATATTTATATATATCAAATTCACATTAAGAAATTTCCAAGCGTAACATATTCATTATGAAACTATACCCTAGTTATGTTAAATATCATTACACCTCATAGATCCTACCCTGCTTATCACAAAACATAGATGGCACAGACATGTAGCATAAAAATCATCGATTTGATGTTAACTAATTTATACTTATCAGATGCATCATTCAACATAACACGTACCATTGCATTTGTATATCTTTCTCGCATTTAATAACAACACCCCAGCAACCCAATCTATTAGTTCACAAGCAAGCATTAATGTATGTGTGTCTTTATATACATATATATATATCATACACATTCAACATAAAATTATTATCTATCATACGGTCAACATAATTTTTTCCTATCACAAGCTATCTTATAAACATGAATCATCACACAACCTATCATAAAGCCAATACACTATCTACAACCACCAACCATCAGATAGTTTCACAAATTATCACATAGTTATAATTACTATTCATTAATCAAATCACGTCACCATTCATTAATGTAGTTATTCAACCAAGATGCTATGCATGTGTTAGGTTCATTATGTCTCTATCATTCATTTAAGTCTCATGATGCACATGGGGCCCATCATCATTATCATCATTAACATCATAAACATCATTAACATATCATCTCGCCAGTATGTCTACTAGGGAGTAATGATCTTCGTGGAATACCAGTACGGCCAGAGTCCTTCCAGTTCTCTGCTAAGGGTATATAAACCGCACCCATCATCATCATCATGGATCTAAACCTCACGCCCCGGGCAAGGCAACATAACCAAAACTCACTCTACATGGCTCTAGAATCTTTGTTCATGTCGAAGTACTCCTGCATAGCCATAAACTATTGGACATCAGGTGCAAGATCGAGCTATCTGAATGCCTGAACCTGAAGTACTCCCAAGGTGCATTTTGAACCTGAAATGCGTACATTCTCTAGTGTACCACCTACACTGTAATGCAATTGGCCATAGTATAGCATTAACTCACAAGGGGAACACCAATGTGTCACCCTTTAACGACGTGATACTATAGTCAAAACCTTTGCCACAAATGTCATCGATCGTTGCTGATTAGTTAGTGACCAGGGTTTTAGTGACAGAGCCCTGTCGTAGCTGACATCGTCGCTAATACCATTTAGCGACAGAGTTCTAATTGTTAGCGATCGTTTGTTTCCATTGCTATAGGGTCTTTTTTTAGTAGTGAAATCTAATGGGTAAGCGAGAGGGAAGTCACAAAATTAATAATTAATTCTAGGGTCAGAATTAGAGAAAAATCAAAATATGAAAGTTGTAGGCTTTGTTTCCTCTTTAAAACAAGCTAAAGCATGTGAAAAATTGATATCGGGAGTAAGAGATATGCCCTAATGACTAAAACTATTTCAATTGGCAACAAATTATGGGTCAGCTCATTTAGAAAATTTCTTGGGAAAAATGCATAAGGAATTAGCTTTTAGACTATTCATCAAAGTTGTAGATATACGAGTTTAGGAACTGACAAAAAAAGAATCACTTGATTTTATAGTCGTACAAAAGAGAAAAGCTAAAATTACTAAAGGAAGGTGAAACTGAATTAGGAAACTTTGAATCAATGCATTATTTCAATAACTAGTATTGATTGGGCAAGAACTAGGTTTTGAGGTCAACATAAAAGTTGTAGAAAGTTTCAATACGAAAAATTAAGGATAAGAATCATTTGATTTCATGATTAATATCATCCTCATCTCATTCTCTAACCATACTATCTCATGCACTTAGGCTTTTCTACCCTTACAAAATTCACAAATGCATCAGTCGAAACCCACATTTACACCAAAAATCAATTAGCACATCACCGACCACAGCTACAAACGCAAGTAATTCACATTAATCAATCTTATTCCATGACTTATCATTATTCAAGCCTTTCCGGAAAACCCAGGATCTTACACAAACCCTTTATGTAGGATGAGGGTGAAAAAGGTAGGGAACCGGTGCAAGACGACCAGGGTGAAGTTTAGGGGTCAGTTAAAGCTTTCTTTATTGCTTAACCCTCTTCATGTATCCCCAACCTCCATAAGCGTTGATCTTTGTATGTTAGTTTTAGCTTTGCACATGTCACTACTCATTTTGAACAGTGTATAATGAATTGGCACTCCAAAAGTTACTAATATAGTATTCTTACCCTTAGGGCTTTGATTTTGTTTTTGTACCTTAAACAAGCCTTCAACAAAGTAAACATAAAACAAGCCTTCAACAAGTAAACACAAAAACATATAGTAGACATCAAGATAATATAAACATTTCACATTTGACAAAACTAACATTAAGAAAAAATTGTAACACGATTAAAGAACAGATAATCCTGAGAGATTCGACATCAATAAGTTGTATGCATCGAAAGATCAATGAGATTTGACATTAATGACTATTAAACAATCAATTATGCGTATTAAAGAAAACAAGTTATTTGAATATCTGGGTCAGGGTGTAAGACCTGGCGTGGTAACCCACCCTTAAATGATGCTTTTCTATATTATTTCACACCGGTCTAGTGGGGATCCAGTATTATATCTCCTATTCCAATGGGGAAATAAGAGTCTTGGAATATTCATTTGATCGAATATCACCAACCTTACATGTTGTGGGGCGAAATAGGGTGTCACCTGCAAGGACACTTTGACACTCAAGTCAGTGGGATATTCAGAGAGCTTGAGCATAAGTTGTAGTAAGAATGTTCTACCTTTTCATTGTTAATTTATAAGTTTAAATATCTTAGAGCAACGAAAAAGTCGTTTCGAGTAAGCGAGCTTACCGTACAAAATGTCAGCTTGATTCTGATCATCGTAGAAAGGTTGACACGTAAAAGTGATGCTAACTAATAGTTGTACCTTCCCATCAGTCACTTTGCAAGCTGTTTTCTCAACACGCATTTGTGTAAGTCATAGGATCATACCGATATCGGTATGATAGGTCTCATACATGGTGTTGGAAGTCGATATTAGATTTCACTATTATGTGAGATGTCAATCTTGCATAACGGCTTTAGGTCAAATGTCCTTTCTGCCCATAGGCCGGTATTGAGACTAGAACACATATATATATATATATATATATATATATATATATATATATATGGAAATAATAACCTCTAGCTTCAAAGGAAAAATTTAGTGGCTCATTCATCTACTTTTATAAATATAAAGATACAGATATCAACTAGCTATGCTACTCTATTTGTCTTCCTTTATTTTTCATTATTTAGTTTTTAGTTTTTCTTATCCACTTTTATATTTTTATATTGTATTTTTGTTTTGTTTTATATTTTGCGGTAACAGAATGTCAACTAGAAAGTATGCATATAGATAAGTCATTTGGTAATGATTTGATCACGAGAGGGGTTGCCTAGGGGCATCCATTTGTTGATTGGATAAGCCGAATTTGAATCCTAATGGATAAGGAGTAAGAGAGGTTAAACACACACATACTTGTAGAGGAGCTAATATCATAGCTGATTTTTTTAGTAAATTTTGCTCATTCTTTAGGGTTAGGTTATTATTTGTTAGTCTGCCCACCCCAGATGTGGTTACTTATTGTACCATGATGCATATGGTGTTAGATTTCCTCACATCACATCACTCTGATTTACAAAAAAAATATATCAAATAAAAAGTATGCATATGATTTTGATTATTTTCCAAATACGTGGATTACTGGTAGAATATCAATACCTATAACGATTGTTACCATTAAAATAATTTTTTAAAATTAAAATTACTTAAATTCCTCCTAAAATCAATTGTTATAAAATAGAATGACTATATTATATTTAAATTACTTGATTTGATTCGTATAAAAATTAGTAGTGGGGAGTATTAAATGAGTTAAGAAAAAAGGAAACTTGGCAATCCTCTCCTTTGAAATAAATATCGCATCTAGCGACACGCATGCGTGCTGGAACTAGTCTATTGTTTTTGTCTAGTTGAAAATTCACTTGTAGCAACGCAGTGGTTTGGGTCTTTTAATTGCAAAGAAATTTCATTATGCGTTAAATCATATATGCATCCACCAAAGAATATAGGAAATTGACATCGGCTACTTAGTCATCACCTTCTGTGCTTCCTAATCAACACTCGTTAATCATTAATTATAATCTATAATAATAAAAAGAAGAAAGAGGTTTGAAGATTTCTAAAGAGGCAGAATGAAGTATTCATAGACAGACAAGTTCAACCAAATATCTTTCATTATTGCTGTCCACAACTACAAGCGATATGGTTAATTAAACTCCTATAAATACTTCTCCCTTCTCCTTCCCTACCCAACAACATACATACACTATTTCTCCTTCTATATACACACCACTCTCTTGTCCTTTCATTAAAGCGCACATACACTAACATATACACTGTACTAAAGTCCATACTTACTCAGTATATAGTACTAACGATGGAAATTAATCCAAGTCTTCGTCACATGCTCGTGATTCTTCTGATGTTGTCAATTTCATCATTGGCGCCCTCATCAGCATCTCTGCAAGTGGGTTTCTATAGCATCACATGTCCATCTGCTGAGGCAATAGTGAGAGATGAGACGCCCCAAACCCCCTAATAAAATAGGGGATCGCGTCTTTGAAAATAATAATAATAATAAATCAAATAATTAGAGTGGTGAAGTATTTTTCACCAAACCCCTGGATCTAAAATAAACCACTCCCATATATAAAGATATGAGAGGGTGAGATTAAAAGATTATTTTTAAATCAGGGTCAGCGAAAGATTCATTTAATTTAATTATTGACTGATTGATTTTCAAGAGGAGGAATTTCATAAAAATGTGGAATGTAATTTATATAGCCTAGAGATTCAATATATGCTCCTCAATGCTTCAAAATAATATTTAAAGAGGGAATAATGCATAGGAACAAAACCCATTAAAAATAAAAATTTTAGTGGAGCATCAGGTGCCACTCGCTCAAGCGAGAATCAATCCGCTTGAGCGAGCCAGCGTACCTACGCTTGAGTGAACGCTGGGCGACCTTGGGCGAATGAGAGGAATAAGCATCAGGGCTCAGCTCGCTTGAGCGAGCCCTGTCTCGCTTGAGCGAAATACGAAGGAATGCCTTGAGCGAAGCAAGCCAGACGCTTGAGCGAAGGAAGAAAAGGGCATCAGGTCCCAATCTCGCTTGAGCGGTACATGACTCGCTTGAGCGAGATTGGTCCAGAATTGAAGGTAACTCACTGGCCAATTTTCGCTTGGGGGAGGCACTACTCGCCTGGGCAAAAATCGTCTAGTATCTAAATCCTTCTCCTTCGCTTGAGCGTTCCCTCATCCGCCTGGGTGAAAATTGTCCAGAATCGAAACTCTGATTCTGTGGCCAATTTCAATCATTTGGATTGCCAAACACACACATAGGGTTAGTATCCAACTCTTTCCCCTTTTCAATTCTCATTCATCCGTTGCCACCATGGGCTTTCACCTAGGCATATTTCCAGCTATATGGAAATGCCCTTAAAGCTAATGCATATGCACAAGAATTTCTCATCAAAACAATGCAGATCCGACCGTGGGAAAATATAACATTAATTCAATTGTGGGACAAGCATAGGTGTGCTACTATGCCCCTACTGCAGTTGAAAAAAAATTGTGTACACATATATCTCAATTTATGCATGCTTACATCCTCATAATTTTACTGGTACCAAACCGTTATCGCCCACCTGTAGCACTAGTCACCCCGTGACTTACAGATCAACATCGTGGCCTCAATTACCACAAGTGCTACGGGTCCCTCCTGAACACACATCAAGAGAGCCGTGTCCCGTCGGACACCGAGGTAAACTCACTCACCAATAGAGCCGCCCGCCCACTGGGCCTGCCACATAGGGTGCCTCGTCACCAAACTATGGACAGCTTTGTGACTCATACACCGAGTCACAGGGGAAAATCACAATACGCTCGTGCACTGAGTCGCCCTCCCACTGGGCCTGCCTAGTGGAACCCCCTAATATTCCACATAGACAGCTATGATATGCCATGGATGCAATGCAAATGCAAATCAAGTGCATCCTCACACTATGCATCCTAGATGCCACTCCACAATCAATCATTCACCACCACTTAGTGGATTTCAATATTTTCATCATCCTCAATTATCACCAATTCTCCTCAATACTCATACTCATTAATAGTTAGTGGCATACACATTCAATAAATCATACACATATTTTTGGGATATTCACATCACAATTCCAATTCACACATGGTTTCAAACCATCATTATATTTCATCAACATAGTATCATCACAACATCACAAGATTATCCCAAACACCATGCCACACAATAATTATCATTCTAAATGCATTCCAATCATAACATTATCAGATCATCCATTCAACAATCATCAAAATGGTCACATATATATATTTTCACATCATCAATGGATGAAATCATGCATTTAGAAAAGTTACCCCCTCCTACCTCAAGTGAAGTAGTGATCAACGCGGTTTGATGGTTCTGCCTCGTCAATGGGGTCACTTCCTACATCACAATACATTATACAATCAATTTTCTACTTACTCATTAAGACTTAAATACTTATATATATATATCAATAACTTGATGTTTATATTATTTTAACTCTCAAACCTCTTTTATTTCACTTTATCCACCATAACCACCATGGGTTAGGTGCCACCCTTCATTATTATGCACTCAACAACCAAACCCTTTCATGGGTTTCTCCATTAATGACTTCCACCAACAAAATACCATCACCAATGACCCTTATTCATCATAACTCACATTTATTACCAACAATAAATGTTCATCAACCTCCATTATGCATTTCCCCAAATTCATGAAGTTAGGGTTTCATAAAATTCCAACAACCATCATAAATATTCTTCTCCTTCCAACCATAAATGTATCCACTTTCATTACTCCCCAAAGAAACCTTACTCTCATACAAATCCACATTAAACTCTTGCATTAAATACTCTCCTCAAGAACATCCATACACATGCATGGTTCAAAACACATATATGCCATATACCCATAACCAAAACCTTAGCAAAAATGAGTATACTAACCTCAAAACTAAAAAACGAAAATGGGTTCAAGGAGGGAGGAGAACACCAACGAAAATGAGGAAGAGAAGGAGGAAAAACAGCAGCCCCACAAGCCTCCTTCAAGCTCCCTTCAAACGAAAATGAGGAGGTGTGGAAGATGAGCTCAAGTTGCTATGGTTTTGGGAGAAGAAAAGAGGAAAATGGAGAAGATGATGATGAGAAAAAGAAATGAAATGTAATGCCCTATTCCTTCAGCCAGCGCCTACGTGAATAGGAAGAAGAAAATTGGGTTTTTGAGTTTATTTTAATTCCCATTCATTAAAACTCCATCGTTTTATAACTAACAGGTTCTCCGTTCGGGCTCAATACATCATCTGAAAATTATTCTGAATACATATTCGGATTCCCAATAATATTCTCAATAGCCCTAACCAATATCATCTCATTCCGAGATACTTGGTCCGACACTCATATCTCAACCGGGCTTAATTTCAGCTTAACCGATCTCCATAATTTTCTAACAGTCCTCAAAATCATCAATTTAATTATTCTCTCAATAGTTTGGGACATTAAATACTCCACATACCAATTTCTAATATTTATTCCGGTAATTAATTCTCTATTTTAAAATTCGGGATGTTACAATCCACCCCACCAAAAACAAAATTTCATCCCCGAAATTTCACATACCGGATTCAAATGCGTCGGGATACCATTCTCTGATTTCGTCTTCGCGTTCCCACGTGAATGTTTCAGTATTTGCATGTTTCCAAGCGACCTCCACCAAAGGTACCAACTTGTTCCGCAATTTCTTCACGGATTGCCCGACAATGCGAACAGAAACAGGAGAAATAGATAGGTCATCTCGCACCTCAATCTAGTCCATAGGGATCACGTGTAAAGGATCATAAATATATTTCCTTAACTGCGATACGTGAAACACGTTGTGTAGATTAGCAAGATGCGGAGGGAGTGCTACCCGATAAGCAACCTCACCAATCCGCTCCAACACCTCGTAAGGTCTAATAAACCTAGGGCTCAACTTCCCACTCTTCAACGCCCTTCCAAAGCCTTTGTCACGCGAGACCTTCAAAAACACATGGTCACCCACTTGAAACTCAAGGGGTTTATGTCTCTTGTCATAATAACTCTTCTGCCTATCTTGAGCGATCTTTATATTCTCTTGTATTATCTTAATTTGCTCCGTAGTTTCTTGAATAATCTCTGGCCCTAAGGCCAAGTTTTCACCAACTTCAAGCCAACACAAGGGAGTTCTACACTTCCTTCCATACAATGCCTCATAAGGTGCCATGCCAATCCTGGAATGGAAGCTATTATTGTATGTAAATTCAATCAATGGGAGGAATCTCTCCCAACATCCACCGTGCTCAAGAACACAAGCTCTCAACAAATCCTCCAAGCTTTGTATAGTTCTTTCCGATTGCCCATCGGTTTGAGGGTGATAAGCGGAACTAAGCTTCAACTTAGAACCCAACTCATCATGCAAACGTCCCCAAAACCGAGAAGTAAAACGAGGATCACGGTCGGATATAATGCTGGATGGAACACCATGCAGCCTAACAATCTCCTTGATGTAGATTTGTGCCAATTTCTCCAAAGAACTCTTCATATTTATGGGTAAAAAGTGAGCATATTTTGTCAACCGATCTACAATCACCCATATAGCATCGTTTCCAGCACGAGTTCTGGGTAGTCCAGAAATAAAATCCATAGCTATGCTATCCCATTTCTAAACCGGAATCTCCAATGATCTCAAATATCCAGTTGGTCTCTGATGTTCAATCTTCGCCTTTTAACAAACAAGGCAAGATGCCACAAAATTCGCCACATCACGCTTCATACCGGGCCACCAAAAATTCTTCTTCAAATCTTGATACATCTTGGTGGAACCAGGATGAATACTCAATATGCTTTTATGAGCTTCCTCAAGTACACGTTTCCTCACATCATCGCTTGAGGGAACATAAATTCGACCCTTCACACGCCAAATGCCATCTTGACATTCTACTAAGAACAAATTCTTCCTTTTCTCTTGGGTCTTCTTCATCTCAATCAAATACTCATCTTTGGGTTGTTGCGCCTTCACATATTCAAGGAACTCATTAGTAACCTTCAACATTTCCAATGCCATTATCTTTGGAGTGTAAGTCTCCACGCCCACATTCAAATCTCTAAATTGTTCTATCAACTCCATTTCCTATGCCATCATCATGGAGACATGCAATGACTTCCGGCTCAAAGCATCGGCAACTACATTTGCCTTGCCGGGATGATACTTCAATTCAAACTCATAGTCTTTTAGGAACTCCATCCACCGCCTTTGGCACATATTTAATTCCTTCTGGTCAAACAAGTATTTAAGGCTTTTATGATCACTAAAGACTACAAACTTGGAGCCATACAAGTAGTGTCGCCACAACTTCAATGCAAACACCACCTCCGCCAATTCTAGGTCATGTGTGGGGTAGTTAACCTCATGCGGTCGCAACTGTCTCGATGCATAGGCTATCACACGCTCCTTTTGCATCAACACACATCCAAGACCAAGCTTAGATGCATCGCAGTATACCACGAATTCATCCGTCAAATCGGGCAATGCCAACACCGGTGCGGTAATAAGCCTTAACTTCAACTCTTAGAAACTTTCCTCATATTCACGGGTCCACGCAGATGATTGGTTCTTCCGAGTCAACTTTGTTAATGGTAAAGCCAAACGGGAAAACCCTTCAATGAATCTCCGGTAATAACCGGCAAGACCAAGAAAACTCCTTATCTCCGTCACCGACTTTGGTCTTTCCCAAGCCATCACAGCTTCAACTTTAGATCTATCAACCGCAACTCTATCATTTGAAATAACATGTCCAAGGAATTAGACCTCAGACAGCCAAAATTCACACTTAGAGAGCTTCGTATACAATTCCTTCTCACGAAGGATGGTCAACACAAGACGAAGATGTCTTTCATGCTCTTCATGACTCTTGGAATACACCAAAATATCATCAATAAACACTACGAAGAATTGGTCAAGATATTCATGAAAGATGCGATTCATGTAGCTCATGAAAATCACAGGGGCATTCGTCACACCAAATGGCATCACTACGTACTCATAGTGTCCATATCGCGTTCGGAAAGCAGTTTTCGGAATATCTTCGGCCTTCACCCGAATTTGGTGATATCCGTAATGCAAATCGATCTTCGAAAACACAACAACACCCTTCAATTGATCCAATAGATCATCAATGCGTGGAAGAGGATATTTATTTTTAATGGTTAGTTTGTTGAGTTGGCGATAATCAACGCACAATCTCATACTCCCATCTTTCTTCTTTACCAACAACACAGGAGCACCCCAAGGAGACACACTTGGGCGAATAAACTCCCGTTCAAGTAATTCTTCCACTTGCTTTTTCAATTCAACCAACTCCATAGGAGACATCCTATAAGGAGCTTGAGAAACAGGTTCTGCACCCGGAATAAGATCAATAGCAAACTCCACTTCTCGTGGAGGAGGTAATCCGGGAATCTCTTCCGGAAATACATCAGGAAATTCCGAAACAATAGGAATTCCACCAGATTAGGAAACACCATTCCCATCCACCAAACAGAACATCATAAGAAGTTGAGAGATACCTCGCACATCAAAGCCTTCATTATTAGAGGTTGGGAAAATCACTGTCTTGCTATGACAATCCACCAAAACCTTGTTGGCGGACAACCAATCCATGCCTAGAATAACGTCCAGATCTTTCATAGGTAAGCACACGAGGGATACAACAAATTTTCTACCCTCCAAGTCCACCTCGACATTTTCACATCGAGTCACCGATCTTAAACAAGCACCAGTCGATGTAGTCACCAATATTGCACCTTTCATCACCGTAAGCGCCTCACACAATCTTCAGAAATAAAAGAGTGCGTAGCACCCGAATCAAATATTACATTAACATCATTACCATATATCTGGAACTCACTTTGGACAAGGTCTTCAGCTTGTGCAGCTTCTTCACCGGTCACGGCAAAGACTCTTCCAGCCATTTGTTGATTAGCACCATGATTTGGGCCATTCCGACCACCATTAGCATTACCTCGGCCGTTTCTATTACCATGACCGTTACCAACATTTCGGTTACCATTTCTTCCACCATTACCGTTTCCACGACCACGGCCTCTAAAAGCACCATAGCCTCCACGGTTTGCATTATCACGTGGCATAACATCCGCGGTATTCAAAGGACAATCAGGGCGGATATGCCCCGGTTGGTTGCATCTGTAGCACACCACTGTTTCGTCATGATTGTAGTCTCTAGCCAAATGATTTCCACCACATCTAAAACAACGAAGCCCTTGGCCATCACCTCGGCCACCAACGGCACCATGTCTTCCGCCACCTCGTCCACCTCTAAAAGAAGGGGACCCACGAACAAATCGTTTGTTGTTCTTAAAGTTACCTTTCTTCTTGAAGCTAGAAGATTGGCCCTTCAACTTGTAATCATGCCCCGAATAACTCCTTGGAGCAATATCATTCTCTTCAAAAATTCTGCACTTATCCACAAGAGTAGGAAAACTCCTAATCTCTTGGTGACAAATCGCCTTCTTGATCTCTCGACGCAGTCCATTCTCAAATTTAACATACTTCAAAGATTCAGTGCCCTCTTGCTGAAAGGGAGGATAAAACACACATAGCTCTTCAAATTTCAAAGCATACTCCTCAACTGTCGTACCACCTTGCTTGAGTTCCATGAATTCAAGCTCTTTCTTGTTGTTATAACTCGCAGGAAAGTATTTCTTAAGAAACTCCGCCTTAAAATTCTCCCAATTTAGAGGAGTGTGGGCAGCAATCATACGCCCACGGGTGATGATCCACCAAGATTCGGCCTCATTTCGAACCATGAACACTGCATATTCCACCTTCTGGGTTTCAGTACATTCCATACTAGCGAATATCCATTCTAAGTCACGGATCCAGACATGAGCGTCTTCTGGCTTATAGCCTTCATGAAATTCAGAAGGCTTCCACTTAAGAAATTGGTCAAGACCTTGATTCGGCTGACCAATAGGTTATTGTTGCCGTTCAAGTATGTCGGCAAAGCGATTAAAGGATTCAACCATAGCGGCTGTATCAGGATTGCGCCTATACGCTATCACTCAATCTATATACAACAACATAACCATATCAAGAGCAATGAATGCTCTGATACCAGGTTGAGACGCCCCAAACCCCCAAATAAAATAGGGGAAAATTTTTTGCGTCTTTGAAAATAATAATAATAATAAATCAAATAATTAGAGTGGTGAAGTATTTTTCACCAAACCCCTGGATCTAAAATAAACCACTCCTATATATGAAGATATGAGAGGGTGAGATTAAAAGATTATTTTTCAATCAGGGTCAGCGGAAGATTCATTTAATTTAATTATTGACTGATTGATTTTCAAGAGGAGGAATTTCATAAAAATGTGGAATGTAATTTATATAGCCTAGAGATTCAATATATGCTCCTCAATGCTTCAAAATAATATTTAAAGAGGGAATAATGCATAGGAACAAAACCCATTAAAAATAAAAATTTTAGTGGAGCATCAGGTGCCACTCGCTCAAGCGAGAATCAATCCGCTTGAGCGAGCCAGCGTACCTACGCTTGAGCGAACGCTGGGCGACCTTGGGCGAATGAGAGGAATAAGCATCAGGGCTCAGCTCGCTTGAGCGAGCCCTATCTCGCTTGAGCGAGATATGAAGGAATGCCTTGAGTGAAGCAAGCGAGACGCTTGAGCGAAGGAAGAAAAGGGCATCAAGTCCCAATCTCGCTTGAGCGGTACATGACTCGCTTGAGCGAGATTGGTCTAGAATTGAAGGTAACTCACTGGCCAATTTTCGCTTGGACGAGGCACCACTCGCCTAGGCAAAAATCGTCCAGTATCTAAATCCTTCTCCTTCGCTTGAGCGTTCCCTCATCCGCCTGGGCGAAAATTGTCCAGAATCAAAACTCTGATTCTGTGGCTATTTCGCTTGGGCGAAATGCATTGCCGCTTGAGCGAAAATGGGACAGAAACGTATCCCCTGTTCCACAACAATCTCGCTCAAGCGAGATTATCACTCGCTTGAGCGAGTTCTGCAGAAACTCAGCAGAAACGAAGATTCTCTTGAACTTAGCTCATGAAACCTTAACCCTTCTATTTTGGCCTTATATAGGACCATACTTTACCTCATTATGCATGCACCAATTCATACAATACTACCATCGAAGACTACACAATTATTCTATTGAATCAATTAACATAAACACCATCATGCTAATATTAATCCCATGCATATAATCTTAATTCAACATTATCTCACAAAATCCATGAACTAGCATAAAATACTGCATTCATTCATTCATCAAAGTTAAGTATCATGGTCCCTTATTTACATCCTTTGGGTCATGAATGAAAATTGGCCTTACACACACATGTCCAATTTTCTCCCATGACCCCCAAAATTATAAACCATTACAAAATTGAGTATATACACCTCATATACTCTACCCAAAACAGATTTTCATACCGGCCAAGGCGCACACATTCTTATTCATATTTACCTCCTTCAAACTTGGCCTCCAAAATTGTAGGATTTAGGTCATACCTACATCAACTTTAAAAATGGCAACGGGGAGGTGAGTAACATAATCCAAATGAATTAAAGTCATACATTATGATGAAATACATGTATACTTGCTCACATATCAATCATTACAACACATCATACATCATACACAATACATCTTATGATCTCAAGTATACATTCATAATTTTAATCATTTGGATTGCCAAACACACACATAGGGTTAGTATCCAACTCTTTCCCCTTTTCAATTCTCATTCATCCGTTGCCACCATGGGCTTTCACCTAGGCATATTTCCAGCTATATGGAAATGCCCTTAAAGCTAATGCATATGCATAAGAATTCCTCATCAAAACAATACGGATCCGACTATGGGAAAATATAACATTAATTCAATTATGGAACAAGCATAGGTGTGCTACTATGCCCCTACTGCAGTAGAAAAAAAATTGTGTACACATATATCTCAATTTATGCATGCTTACATCCTCATAATTTTACTGGTACCAAACCGCTATCGCCCACCTGTAGCACTAGTCACCCCGTGACTTGCAGATCAACATCGTGGCCTCAATTACCACAAGTGCTACGGGCCCCTCCCGAACACACATCGAGAGAGCCGTGTCCCGTCGGACACCGAGGTAAACTCGCTCACCAATAGAGCCGCCCGCCCACTGGGCCTGCCACATAGGGTGCCTCGTCACCAAACTATGGACAGCTTCGTGACTCATACACCGAGTCACAGGGGAAAATCACAATACGCTCGTGCACTGAGCCGCCCTCCCACTGGGCCTGCCTAGTGGAACCCCCTAATATTCCACATAGACAGCTATGATATGCCATGGATGCAATGCAAATGCAAATCAAGTGCATCCTCACACTATGCATCCTAGATGCCACTCCACAATCAATCATTCACCACCACTTAGTGGATTTTAATATTTTTATCATCCTCAATTATCACCAATTCTCCTTAATACTCATACTCATTAATAGTTAGTGGCATATACATTCAATAAATCATACACATATTTTTGGGATATTCACATCACAATTCCAATTCACACATGGTTTCAAACCATCATCATATTTCATCAACATAGTATCATCACAACATCACAAGATTATCCCAAACACCATGCCACACAATAATTATCATTCTAAATGCATTCTAATCATAACATTATCAGATCATCCATTCAACAATCATCAAAATGGTCACATATACATATTTTCACATCATCAATGGATGAAATCATGCATTTAGAAAAGTTACCCCCTCCTACCTTAAGTGAAGTAGTGATCAACGCGGTTTGATGGTTCTGCCTCGTCAATGGGGTCACTTCCTACATCACAATACATTATACAGTCAATTTTCTACTTACTCATTAAGACTTAAATACTTATATATATATCAATAACTTGATGTTTATATTATTTTAACTCTCAAATCTCTTTTATTTCACTTTATCCACCATAACCACCATGGGTTAGGTGCCACCCTTCATTATTATGCACTCAACAACCAAACCCTTTCATGGGTTTCTCCATTAATGACTTCCACCAAAAAAATACCATCACCAATGACCCTTATTCATCATAACTCACATTTATTACCAACAATAAATGTTCATCAACCTCCATTATGCATTTCCCCCAAATTCATGAAGTTAGGGTTTCATAAAATTCCAACAACCACCATAAATATTCTTCTCCTTCCAACCATAAATGTATCCACTTTCATTACTCCCCAAAGAAACCTTACTCTCATACAAATCCACATTAAACTCTTGCATTAAATACTCTCCTCAAGAACATCCATACACATGCATGGTTCAAAACACATATATGCCATATACCCATAACCAAAACCATAGCAAAAATGGGTATACTAACCTCAAAACCCAAAAACGAAAATGGGTTCAAGGAGGGAGGAGAACACCAACGAAAATGAGGAAGAGAAGGAGGAAAAACAGCAGCCCCTCAAGCCTCCTTCAAGCTCCCTTCAAACGAAAATGAGGAGGTGTGGAAGATGAGCTCAAGTTGCTATGGTTTTGGGAGAAGAAAAGAGGAAAATGGAGAAGATGATGATGAGAAAAAGAAATGAAATGTAATGCCCTATTCCTTCAGCCAGCGCCTACGTGAATAGGAAGAACAAAATTGGGTTTTTGAGTTTATTTTAATTCTCATTCATTAAAACTCCATCATTTTATAACTAACAGGTTCTCCGTTCGGGCTCAATACATCGTCTGAAAATTATTCCGAATACATATTTGGATTCCCAATAATATTCTCAATAGCCCTGACCAATATCATCTCATTCCGAGATACTTGGTCCGACACCCATATCTCAACCGGGCTTAATTTCAGCTTAACTGATCTCCATAATTTTCTAACAGTCCTCAAAATCATCAATTTAATTATTCTCAATAGTTTGGGACATTAAATACTCCACATACCAATTTCTAATATTTATTCCGGTAATTAATTCTCTATTTTAAAATTCGGGATGTTACAAGAGACACTGTTAACAAAGCAATTTCAGCCAACCCTGGCATTGCCGGTGGTCTCATTAGAATGCATTTCCACGTTTGTTTTGTCAGGGTAAGCAGTTATTAATTATATTTCACACTTGTTCCATGATTACAACAACATAAAATTAAACATGCATTGCATGAATTGATGATACAGGGGTGTGATGGTTCTGTGTTATTGGCAACCACACCAGGCAGCCCAACTGTTGAGAGAGACAACTTCGTGAACAACCCAAGCTTACGTGGCTTCGAGGGGATTGAGGATGTTAAGACCCAATTAGAAGCCGCATGTCCTCAAACGGTGTCATGTGCTGACATTCTTGTATTCGCAGCATGAGACAGCGCCCTCAAAGTGGGTGGCATAAACTACGATGTTCCATCAGGACGTAGAGACGGTCGCGTATCAATCGGAGATGAAGTGCCACAAAATGTTCCAGTGCTGACACTAAATGCCGACCAAATACTTAGCAATTTCGGAAGAAAGGGTTTGTCAGCTGATGAAATGGTGACACTTTTAGGAGCACATTCCATAGGTGTCTCACACTGTTCCTCGTTCACTAAACGCTTATACTCTTTCAATGAAACTTTCACACAAGACCCTTCAATGGACCCTTCATATGCTTAAATGTTGAAAACTAGCTGTCCTTTACCACCCACCAACACCGACCCTACTGTGCCTCTCAAAACTTCGACTCTCATTTGTTTGAACAACAATTGTTAAATACATGTCTCAAATTTTGTTTTTGTGGTACTTCATTTACAATGAGCAATCAAATTGAAATTTGTTTCTACATAATACCAATTTAATTTGGTTTTTACTTTTTTAGAATAGCAATTCAAATTGAATTCTACTTCAAAATACAAATTCAATTTGAATTCTACTTCTTCACAATACAAATTCAATTTGAACTCTACCTCTTAAAAATACAAATTCAATTTGAATTCTACTTCTTCAAATATAAATTCAAATTGAATTTTACTTCTTCACAAAAACAATTGAATTTGGTTTTGTCTTCTGGTTAAGAAAATATTATTATATTCCTTAGAATTGCCTATAAAAGGATTCAAGGTACCACATTTGTAATTATGGTCAAGTTCTCTCCTAGTGTATTCCTGAGAGAATTTTTAGTAGCAAGTATATATTTTTAGTTTCATCTGAGAGAGTACTCTAGTTAGAAAATTTGAGAGATAATTTTATTTTTGTCCTTGTGACTTATAGGGCTATTGTCTCTTTGTTCTCTTTTCCCTTTTCAGAACTTCTTGTACTCTCCTTCTTACATAGTGGAACTGTTTTGCTCGTGATCATCAGTGTTTTTTTTCTCCAGTCTTGGAGGTTTTTGTAACATCCCAATTTTGAAATTAGATACCGAATGAAATTACACCATTAAGATTTTAATTTCAAAGTAGGAAATTATTTGTTAATCATAATTAACTTAATTAGTCTAACTTAAGAAATAATGGCAGATTAATTATGCTTAATTGTTAAGGGTTGGCTGCTTATGATTGGCGGGTCACGTAAGTGGGGCTGCGATTCACGCTTTCCCACCCCACTCTCCTTCTCTTCGTACGCATATACATACGCCCTGTGCCACTGTGGTTATTCATCTTTTCCACTACTTCGTTCTCTCTTTTCTTCTCTTCTTTGTTCTTCGTCCTCTTCTCTTCTTCCCTGTCCTTGTTCTCTGTTTCTGGAAACCCACGACGACGGTGTTGCAAAAGGGTCTGAGTCTCCTTCGATTGGTGAAGGACGATCATCGAAGCAGAGGAAGAACAACTTCCTATCCCCGAGCCGATTACGGAGTACGACTGTGCGAAGGGGACTGAACGAGGCAGACAGAGCATTAGACCAAACATCAAAGAACAGAAGAGCTTCTCGAGTCCCTTCAGAAGGTAGGGGGTGCTTGCATGTCAAATGCATGGTTGATGGACGGTACCGGATGAACGTATCACTTTGCTTGTGTATGAATGTGTCTATGATGACGGTGTGAAATGCATGATTGTGAATCCTTGAATGCCATGTGTGTGATTGCAGAGTCCTGATTATAGTTATACAATTGTATGCATGTATTCAGGGTCGTTGTACTGAATTCTGATAGTTGGTTATACATAAACGCATATGATGCATGTTCTTATTACTGTTAATACCGAGAGGATACGTATGTGTGATTGTTGGCTGATCTTATTTGAGGTATCGTAAACATAAACCGTTTGAGTATTGTGTATGCTGGTACGATGGATGATCGAATGTAGGAAATATGTTGGATCGGATATGACGCTAATGGTTACGAGGAGTGAGTCGGATAATTGAGGATGCTTGTTGCTTAAGCATATAGGCTGCATGTACAGGAATGGGGTTACCCGTGGAAGGTCAGGAGCCCCAACAAAATGATCTCCAGCTACAGCCCCTTGGCTAGATCCTGTGAGAGCCCGTGGTAGCCGTAGGAGCTAGAGTTAAGTCTCGAGACATCAATGGGAGGCCGGTACCACGCGGGAAGGGCTAATGGACGAAAGGCCAGTAAGGGAACCTGTAACTGAAAATCATTGCTTAAGTCAGATCCGTAGGCATGCATGTAGATGAAATGTTGGGTAGGGTAGGATGAGTGGTATGGCTCAGAGTGATACGAGTGAATTCTGAATGAGTTGATGCATGCTTTTGTATGATTGAAAATGAACTCACGTAATATGTATGTAAGTGTATGTATTTGAAAGTATCATATTCTGCATGGTTGAAATCCAAATTGAATGCAACCCGAGTGAACGTGAGTATAAGTATTGATGCTGATGCCGAGTCCCTAACTGTCATTTTATATGTAAAAGCTCACCCCTACTGTGGCTATAATTTTTCAGTGAATGTCTCCTGGATTAACGAGTGGAGGTGAAGCTGTACGCCGAGTGGAATGCTTGTGCACTATGGAAATACCTGTATATATATAGATACTATGTATAAGGTTTTGGTTAAGCCTTGGCCGGCTCGTATTTTGATCTTAGTCTCTTAAATCAGAAATTGAACCCTCTTGGGTTGAGAGTATGACAATGTGTTTGTAATTATTTATATGCACTCCTACATATATACTTATGTCGTACTGTATTGTATGCGGTGCATGTAATCTGAGTGATACTTTCGAGCGTGGGAGGTTTGTACGACCTTAGGTAATGATGGAACTAAATTGCTGAATCCTTCAGAGTGATAAACTGTTAGGAATTCCTCGAGTGGGGCGTAACAACATGTTTCGAGTGAGTATTCCGACTGAAGAGTGACCTATAAGATTCTTAGTGTAATCCATTATGGTGAACTTATGGGAAGCTAGAAGATTCTTAGGTGAGACTTAAACTAGTGAGAGGACTTGGGGAATAAGGATTTGGTGTGTCGAGTGAAGAACGAGTGAAGTAACCGAGTGATAATAGACTGTGAAGAATATTCCGAGTGAGATGTACGTGTGGAATCCGAGTGAAATGACTACGGCAATCATCTCCCAAGTGGTCAATATCCGTGGCTTAATGAAATGAAGTTATAAAGTGTGTGGTAAACTCCCGAAGAGGAGCTTGTAGGTATAAAGGGGGTTAGTCCGAATGAATCGCGGGTAAGGACCTTTCCGAGTGGACATAAATTCTGAAATCCGAGGGATGGGAATACTGAGTGGAGTTACTCGCCTCAGCGGCTAAGTGCTCGCTCCAGCGAGTGTGGGTGTAAGGGAGGTCTCTGATGGGTCACGCTCAAGCTATGCGAACTTCGCCCAAGTGTGTCGGTTGTCTCGCTTGAGCGATATTGAATCCCGCCTGAGCGAGTCGGCACTGCTGGGTTCGCTCACGCTCTGCACCTCCCGCTGTTTACCTTGAGGATGGGTGGTACTCTGTCTCTCTCTCCTTGTTTTCCTAATTCCACCCTTCTTAACTCTCAGCTACTCATTTTTACCCTTGCATCCACTCCGATTTTGGAAAAATTTTCCTGGTCTCGTTTTACTCTCAAATTGAACTTAAGATGTTTTAGTTTTCCACAGAAATATTGTGTGTTTATTTTCTTGCCCCTTATACTTGCTTCTCTTTATCTCCAATTGATTTGATCCAGTGCTTCCGCAACACACTGATTTTCTTAACAAGTGGTATCAAAGCCGGTTGTTCGATTGGAGGTTCAATATGTCTACCGTCACCAAATTTGACATTGAGAAGTTTGATGGCAAGATCAGTTTTTCTATTTGGCATGTCCAAATGAAAGCTGTTCTCACTCAAAATGGATTAAGGAAAACTTTAGATGGCAAAACAAAAAGACCATCTACTATGACTGATGAGCAATGGGATGAGTTCGATGAAAAGGCGCTTTCAGCATTCCAACTTTGCTTGTCCAATGAGGTTCTTTGTGAAGTAGCCAATGAAACCACTGCTACGGCTTTGTGGTTGAAGTTAAAGACTTTATACATGACTAAAAGCCTCACAAATAAGCTTCGTCTTAAAGAACGGTTATATACCATTCGTATGATTGAAGGTACTTCTATTCAATCTCATCTTAATAAGTTTAATTCTATTATTATAGATCTGGAAAATATTGATGTAAAAATTGATGATGAAGATAAAGTTGTTCTGTTGGTCGTCTCTCTACCTTCTACCTGTAAACACTTCAAAGAAATTATGTTGTATGGTAACAATGATACCTTATCCTTTGAAAATGTGACGTGTGTGTCGTGGTTCCGTCAAATTAATACATCAAAATTAATTAATGTGGTACTAGGGTATCAAACCTAGGTCGTTCTCTCAAGGATCAACATAGAAATTTAGGAAAAAATCAAGTTTAAAATTAATTTTTACAAACAGAAATTTAACAAACATACAAATACAATTGGGGGGTTTTGATTGATTTTGTTGTGACAATTAAAACTAAAACAAAGTAAATATAGGATTTAAAACAATAAATAATAAGCGATTGATTTTCTTGGAGTATTGTAAATAAATTTATCCTTGGTTGACTAAAGATAATTTGTATACTTTCATTACTGTTGATTTCTTAGCTCAATTTGAATTAATCAACTAAGCGTCTTTTTCAATTCATAATTCCTTTACTTTCATTTAAAAATGAATATTTTAATCAAGCATCCTAATTAAGCAAAAAGAGTCAAGATCATAAAATCTAGGAATTATTGAGCATATGTAAGAACATCGCCTACATACATAATCTATTCTCAAATTATGGAATTAAGCAAACCATAATTATTAAAAGTGATTATGAAAATATTCATTAAGCATGCATATTTCCTTAATCCATTTTAATTTAAAATCTTATTTTATTCTATTTGTATAATTAAACCGATTAAGCATACAAATTTAATTAAACAGAATAGAATTAAATAAGCAGAGTAAGATTATGAAGAAATAACAATAATAAAAGCATACTATATTAAAAACAAGAACCTCAAAATTATATTACAATATTTTCCAAGAAAATCAATCTAGGGGTTTTAGCCCTCCATAATTAAAATAAACTAAAAATAAGAAACACCGAACCCGGAATGGAAGAACTCCTCCAGAAGCCTTCCTCTGATGCTTAAAAGAAAGAAAAGAAAAGGAACTAAGAGAGAAGTGTGAAGTGAAGTTGTTGATGTTCGAATGCTTCAGTTTCTTCTCCTTTTATAGGCAATGGAAAGTAGGAAGCCAGCTAAGGAAAATGTGTTGCAAGTGGAAACTTTTGGTGCAGATGATTTCCAGCTGTTCCAGCTGTCTCCAAGTTGCATTTTTGTTGTTTCCAATGATTCGGTGCATGATTTGATTAATGAATCGATTCCTCCAGTTCATTTTTGCATAAAATACAGCACATGAATCGATTCATGACAAGGGGAATCGATTCCTAGCCTTATGAATCGATTCATGGCATGAGGAATCGATTCATGGCATGAAAAACAACCTAGGAATTGATTCATTTAGGTGGGGAATCGATTCAAGGCTTTGGGAATCCATTCATGGACTTGGGAATCGATTCCTGGGGCATTTTTTATGTATGAATCGATTCACACCCTATTAGTGCGGTTCCTGTTACAACAGCACTAATAGATAGCGCACTAATAGCCAATTTTCATGCTTTTGTTGCTCTTTTTTCACCATGTAAACTTCGGGGCTTGTTCTTCTTGTTTCTTTATCATTTGATGGTCTTTTTTCTCTTGTTATTGACCCTTAGATTATCTTTGTACTTGTTCCTTAATTTTATTAATTTCTGCAAAATAAAATGCCCAAGTAAACAAGAGAAAACCAACATTTATTAAAAATTAATCCTTAATTCATTTTAAAATCAAATATTAAATAAAGCTCATATGATGAAAATGTGTTAAAATACAATATATTACATAATAAGTGATGGCAAATTATACACATTTAAAGTGAAAAATTAAGGATAAATCATGCATCATCAAATACTCCCACACTTATTCTTTTTCACTCCCGGGCAAAATTAGAATAAAAACAAATATCACAATTTATTGAAAACATTAAGTTGTAAAATAGTAAACACACAAAACTAACATGTTCAATATGAAATCTTTAGGAATATACAGAGAAATAAGAGTTATTCATCATGCAAGATACAGAGCATCGAGATATGTATAAAAATCATCCAAACACTTAGGCATATGAGAATTAAATTAAACTGAAAAGAAGATCATAAGTGACAAAACCTCACAAGACATACTCTCAACTCTCAAGTGTTTTGGGTTTGTGTATACGCTCAAAACATTTCCTGAAAGACAGACAGTCCCATAAATTTGACAAGTTTCTCAATTTCACAATCAACACAAATGCATGTATAGATCAACAGGGCTTTCTAGGGTTGTAATGTGGCCAAGGTTAAAATGGGTGGTAAAATTTTGGAATTAGTTTCATATGCCATAAAAAATGATGGAGCAATTAATTTAATAGGCAAATAATGAGGTAAAACATTTATTTTAATCATATTTGGTCGCAATCACCAATATCATTTTTTTATATATTTTTTCTTATGCAATTTGCATAATACTTAAACTAAGAGTTGCGACTCCTTTTAGCACACTCCCACACTTATTTAACTGCCTATTTTTAACTTGATTCCAAAGCTCCAACATCTTTTTTAAGTAGGTATATAGCTTATTTTAGCTGTAACAAAGAAATGGTTAAATAGGCTCAAAAGGGCTAGCAAAGGATGATTTATTCATGGTAGGCTTGTATGGCTTAGTGGCTCAACTAAACAAAATGCCTGTATCATTTCAAATACATGTATATGAGTTTGAAGTATCATTAAGAAACAAGATAAAGATTAGGATGTAAGCATTCAGGAATTAATCACACATGGAAGAATTAAGATGGTTTAGAATGATCCATCAAATTTTAAGGCTAAAAAATCTCACAAGGCATAATTCTATCATATATGATCATCTCTCAATTATCATGTCATTCTCAACATACCAAAAATGCTTAAGTTTAAATTATAACATATCATTAAGCTCATATCAAACATGAAAGAAATTACCTGTTACTCATGCATATCCTAAAATTCCAATAAAACATGCCATTTTAAACAAAAACACACGCAAAAACCTTAATTAATTTAATTTTTTTTAATTTTAATTTTTTTACACAAAAATAGTTCACACACGAAAATAGAAACACACACAAAAATATCATACAAGAATAATCCCACCCCCACACTTAAATTATACATTATCCTCAATGTAAGACAGAGCATACAAAATAGACAACAGAATGAAAAAGTAAAGAGATGAGTAAGAAAACTCCCTCAAGGCGGATCAAACTCAAATACCACATCCTTTTAAAGCAGATTGGATAGTGGTCTAGCCTTCTTGTGCCTTCCCAAATCTTGCAGAAATTTTTCTTCTTGATTTTCATCAAGGGAAGTAAAGATTATCACCGGGAGCTCCTCATCATTTCCCAAGTGTATATACTTGAGGTTTTCAGGTAAGGGATTCAGCTCCAATTTGGGTACCTGCAAAATAGATGGAACTAACAAAGCGGATTTGGATTCTGCTACTTGCACCTCAAAAATTTTGTTAGAGTCTTGAAATTCTTCATTCAGAATATGTATTTCTATAGACTCTAAATCAGCAGTTATGTATTTGTCAATTTCAGCACAAATATCATAATTCTCAGAATTATTACATGTAAAACAACTGTATGAATCATCTATGCATTCCAAATCAACATCAGAAAAATGTTTAAAAACTAATTCATCAATAATGTCAATTTGGAAAATAGAATGATTTTCAGAAGGGTATTTCATGGCATCTAGAATGTTAAATCTTACCTTAGTGTCACCAAATTCCATAGAGAGAGTTCCAGCATGGACATCAATTATAGTTCGGGCTGTTTTCAAAAATGGCCTTCCTAATATGATAGGAACAGGAATGTGAGACATACCTTCTTCCATATCAAGTACGTAAAAATCAGCCAGAAAAACAAGTTGATTTACTTGAACGAGAACATCCTCTATGACTCCAGTAGGGTAAGCAGTACTTCTATTGGCTAGTTGGATTACTACACCAGTTGGTTGTAAAGTTCCAATAGACAGAGATTTGAAAACAGACATAGGCATCACATTTATTGAGGCTCCTAAATCTAACATGCAAGTTTCAAATTTGTTATTGCCTATGATACAGTGTATAGAAAATGTGCCTGGATCTTTACATTTCTCCGGGATATTTGGAACTTCCTTACCAAGCAGTGTAGATACATTCCTTCCCATGCTTATTCTTTCATTGCCTTTGAGTCTCCTCTTGTGAGTACACAACTCTTTCAGAAATTTGGCATACTTGGGAATTTGTTTGATTGCATCAAGAAGAGGTATATTTACTTCCACTTTCCTGAAAGTATCCAAAATTTCTTTGTCCACTTCTTTTATCTTCTTGCTCAGAATTGCTTTTGGTGGAAAAGGAAGAGGGATATGAGGTGGAATTTGGGGTGGTTGCATCTCAAACTTTCTTGAAGAGGGTTTATCATTCTCAACTGTTGTAGGTTTAGTTGTCTGTTTTTCAGGTTCCTTGGGTATGGGTACTTCAAGGTTCTTACCTGATCTTAACTGAATTGCACTCATATTTCTTGGATTTGTAGCTGGTTGAGATGGTAACTTGTCAGAGTTTTGAGATTGTAACTGGCTTAATGATGAAGCCAGTTGCCCAATTTGGTTGCTTAAACTCTAGATGGTAGCATCATTCCTCTGTTGATACTCTAAGTTCTTTGCAGCCATTTGTTTCACTAATTCTTCCAAAGAAGGGCCACTTATGGATGGTTGAGGTGTAGGTCTTTGGAAGGTTGGTGCATTGCTTTGAAATGGAGGTTGGGTATTTTGTTGGTTACCCCATCTCAAATTTGGATGGTTCCTCTAACTTGGATTGTATCTGTTGGTGGAAAGGTCATGGTTTTGTTGTGGTAGAGGCCTATCATGGTAGATGTTAGCTACATAGGGTTGGGGACTATTATTATCCTTTTCTTGTAGAGAAGGACAACAATCAATGGGGTGCTCTTGTGAAGAGCAAATGCCACATACTTTGGCAGTCATGGATTTTTGATTCACTGCCAATTGTGTAACCAGAGTGGTGAGAGCATCTAGTTTGTTCTCTAATTTAATTCCGGATGAACTAGAATTTGAATCAAATATAGGTTTGAAAGAATCATTTCTCACACCAAATTTTTGAGAGTTAGATGCCATCTTTTCAATCAGGATTCTTGCTTTAGCAGCAATCATATCTCCTAAAGCTCCTCCACTTGCCGTATCAATCATGTTGCGATCAACATGGTACAGACCTTCATAAAAGTACTGAAGAAGAAGTTGTTCAGAAATTTGGTGGTAAGGGCAACTTGCACAAAGTTTCTTGAATCTCTCCCAATACTCATAAAGATTTTCTCCAGAGAGTTGCCTAATGCCAGATATGTCCTTACGGATTACAGTTGTTCTAGAGGCAGGAAAGAACTTTTCCAAGAACATTTTCTTTATGTCATTCCAACTTGTGATTGATCTTGGAGCAAGGTAGTACAACCAATCCTTAGCAACACCCTTTAAAGAATGAGGAAACGCTTTAAGATAGACATGGTCTTCTTGAACGTTTTGGGGTTTCATTGTGGAGCACACAATATGGAATTCTTTGAGGTGTTTGTGCGGATCTTCACCCGCAAGACCATGAAACTTAGGCAAAACGTGTATAAGTCCGGTCTTAAGCATAAAAGGGATATCCTCTTCAGGATATTGAATACACAAACTTTCGTATGCCAATTCAGGTGCAGCTAGTTCTCTAAGAGTTCTTTCACGAGGTTCAGCCATATCAGAAAAACTAGCAGTAGTACTTTGAGTAGATTCAGATGAGATACTATCACTATCAATATCAATAAAATTATTATTAAATCTAGCTTCTCTAATTAATCTATAAAAATTTCTATCAATTTCAGGATCAAATGAATATAAATGCTCAAAAGTTCTTCTAGTCATACATAGCATACAACAAGATATCTGATGATCATGAGCAATAAATCACAAGAATCCTAAATCATAGAAATAAAATAATAAGAAAAACTTTTATTTTTTTATTTTTTAATTATTATTTATAATTTTTCAATTTTTATAAAAAAATTAATTTAAAACAAGAATTTTTCTAAAGATCGTTGATCCCCGGCAATGGTGCCAAAATTTGACGTGTGTGTCGTGGTTCCGTCAAATTAATACATCAAAATTAATTAATGTAGTACTAGGGTATCAACCTAGGTCGTTCTCTCAAGGATCAACATAGAAATTTAGGAAAAAATCAAGTTTAAAATTAATTTTTACAAATAGAAATTTAACAAACATACAAATATAATTGGGGGGTTTTGATTGATTTTGTTGTGACAATTAAAACTAAAACAAAGTAAATATAGGATTTAAAACAATAAATAACAAGCGATTGATTTTCTTGGAGTATTGTAAATAAATTTATCCTTGGTTGACTAAAGATAATTTGTATACTTTCATTACTATTGATTTCTTAGCTCAATTTGAATTAATCAACTAAGCGTCTTTTTCAATTCATAATTCCTTTACTTTTATTTAAAAATGAATATTTTAATCAAGCATCCTAATTAAGCAAAAGGAGTCAAGATCGTAAAATCTAGGAATTATTGAGCATATGTAAGAACATCGCCTACATACATAATCTATTCTCAAATTATGGAATTAAGCAAACCATAATTATTAAAAGTGATTATGAAAATATTCATTAAGCATGCATGTTTCCTTAATCCATTTTAATTTAAAATCTTATTTTATTCTATTTGAATATTTAAACCGATTAAGCATACGAATTTAATTAAACAGAATGGAATTAAATAAGCAGAGTAAGATTATGAAGAATTAACAATAATAAAAGCATACTATATTAAAAACAAGAACCTCAAAATTATATTACAATATTTTCCAAAAAAATCAATCTAGGGGTTTTAGCCCTCCATAATTAAAATAAACTAAAAATAAGAAAGACCGAACCCAGAATGGAAGAACTCCTCCAGAAGCCTTCCTCTGATGCTTAAAAGAAAGAAAAGAAAAGGAACTAAGAGAGAAGTATGAAGTGAAGTTGTTCATGTTTGAATGCTTCAGTTTCTTCTCCTTTTATAGGCAATGGAAAGTAGGAAGCCAACTAAGGAAAATGTGTTGCAAGTGGAAACTTTTGGTGCAGATGATTTCCAGCTGTTCCAGCTGTCTCCAAGTTGCGTTTTTGTTGTTTCCAATGATTTAGTGCATGATTTGATTAATGAATTGATTCCTCCAGTTCATTTTTGCATAAAATACAGTACATGAATCGATTCATGACAAGGGGAATCGATTCCTAGCCTTATGAATCGATTCATGGCACGAGGAATCGATTCATGGCATGAAAAACAACCTAGGAATTGATTCATTTAGGTGGGGAATCGATTCAAGGCTTTGGGAATCGATTCATGGGCTTGGGAATCGATTCCTGGGGCATTTTTTATGTGTGAATCAATTCACACCCTATTAGTGCGGTTCCTGTTACAACCGCACTAATAGATAACGCACTAATAGCCAATTTTCATGCTTTTGTTGCTCTTTTTTCACCATGTAAACTTCGGGGCTTGTTCTTCTTGTTTCTTTATCATTTGATGGTCTTTTTTCTCTTGTTATTGACCCTTAGATTATCTTTGTACTTGTTCCTTAATTTTATTAATTTTTGCAAAATAAAATACCCAAGTAAACAAGAGAAAACCAACATTTATTAAAAATTAATCCTTAATTCATTTTAAAATCAAATATTAAATAAAGCTCATATGACGAAAATGTGTTAAAATACAATATATTACACAATAAGTGATGGCAAATTATACACATTTAAAGTGAAGAATTAAGGATAATTCATGCATCATCAAGATGTTAAATCTAATTTATTGTCCAAAGAAAAGTTTGATCTTGAAATTCATTCTGAGGACAAGGGTAAAGGTTTAAGTGTGAGGGTAGAACTCAAGGAAAAAGGAGTACCAGTAATAAGAAAAGCAGATCCAGATCTAGAGGGCGTAAATCCAACAAAACTTGTCGCTATTGCGAGAAATATGGGCATGATATCTCTGATTATTTTATCTTGAAAAAGAAACAAGAAAAGCATGAAAAAGATAAACAACCAGCTGAAGCTGCTAATGTTGAGAATGATTCTGATGGTGATGTTATGCTATCTATTGTTTCCTCTGATAAGAGGAGCAAACATGAATGGATTCTTGATTCTGGATGTACTTTCCATATGTGTCCTTATAGGGACTTATTTACCACTCTTGAACCTATTGATAGTGGTGTTGTCTTGATGGGTAATGATACCCAATGCAAGGTTGCAGGAATAGGTACCATTCAGATCAAGTTTCATGATGGTATTGTCAGGACTCTTTCCAAAGTTCGCTTTGTTCCTGACTTGAAGCGGAATCTAATTTCTCTTGGCACCCTAGAATCTCTTGGGTGCAAGTATTCAGCTGAAGGTGGAGTTCTAAAGGTATCAAAAGGTTCCCTTGTTCTATTAAAAGCTACCCGTGTTGGTAGTTTGTATATCTTGCAAGGATCTGTGGTGACAGGCTCAGCAGCTGTTTCATCTTCTATGCCTGATATTGATGTCACCAAATTATGGCACATGCACCTGGGCCGTATAAGTGAAAAAGGCATGCACCTTCTGAGCAAGCAAGGTCTTCTTGGTAATCAAGGCATCGGTAAGTTGGAGTTTTATGAACATTGTGTTTTTAGGAAGCAGAAAAGAGTTAGCTTCTCTACTGTAACTCACCAAACAAAAGGTATTCTTGATTACATTCATTCAGATCTTTGGGGACCTTCCAAAGTTCCTTCTTATGGAGGAAAACGTTATATGATGACTATTATTGATGATTATTCTCGTAAAGTCTGGGTCTACTTTCTAAGACATAAAAATGAAACTTTTCCCACTTTTAAGAAGTGGAAAACTCTTGTTGAAAATCAGACAGGGAAGAAAGTCAAGAAGCTCAGAATAGATAATGGATGGGAGTTCTGTGAAGGTGACTTTAATGAGTTCTGCGCAAATCATGGTATTGCTAGACATAAAACCATTCCAGGTAAACCCCAACAGAATGGTGTTGCAGAATGCTTAAACAGAACTATCCTTGAGAGAGCTCGTTGTATGCTCTCAAATGCTGGGTTATGGTATCGACATGAATTATGGGCAAAGGCAACATCTACTACTTGTTACTTGATTAATCGTTCTCCACAGTCTTCACTTGATTTTAAAATTATAGAAGAAATTTGGTCAGGTAATCCTGTTAATTATTCTAATTTAAGAATCATTGGATGTCCTACATATGCACATGTTAATGATGGCAAATTAGCTCCAAGAGCTATTAAGTGCATATTTCTTGGTTATGCATCTGAGTCTAAAGGATATCGTCTATGGTGTTCTAATCCTAAGTCACGAAAGTTAATTCTCAGTAGAGATGTGACTTTTAATGAGGATGCATTATTATCTTCTAGAAAACAATCTTCTATTTCTTCTTCTAGTACTAATAATCTATAGGATACTAGCGAGAAGGTGGAGTTAGAATTAAAATTTGCTAATGTTGATGTCTGATCTTCCTCTACCAATGAGTCTAGCATTAATGATCATGCTGATGATCGTACCACTTCTCCTATTCAGCCACAGGAAGGGGATTATTCTATTGCTCGAGACAGACCAAGGAGACAAATTAAAAGGCCAGTCAGATACACTGTTGATGATAATATGACTGCTTATGCATTGTCTATTGCACAAGAGGTAAATGATGTCGTTGAGCCTACTAGTTATTCTGAAGCTGTTTCTTATGCAGATTCTTCAAAATGGCTTCTAGCTACGAATGAAGAAATTGAAAGTCTTCATAAGAATAACACAAGGAGTTTGACAGAACTCCCTAAAGGTAAACGACCGCTTCAATGTAAATGGGTTTACAAGAAGAAAGATGGTATTCCTGGGGTTGAAGATCCTAGATGCAAGGCAAGATTAGTCGTCAAAGGCTTTCACCAAAAGGAAGGTATTGACTTTAATGAGATTTTCTCACCAGTTGTTTGTCATACCTCAATCCGTATCTTGCTTGCTTTTGTTGCTTTATTTGATCTGGAATTGGAGCAACTTGATGTTAAAACAGCTTTTCTACATGGAGAGCTGGAAGAAGAAATCTATATGGATCAGCCAGAGGGATTTATTGTTCCTGGTAAAGAGCATCTTGTTTGTCGTTTGATAAAATCTTTATATGGTCTTAAGCAAGCTTCTAGACAGTGGTACAAAAGGTTTGACTCCTTTATGATTGGGCAAGGGTATTCAAGGAGTCAATATGATGACTGTATTTATTTCCAACAATTTCCTAATGGAACTTTCATTTACTTGTTACTTTATGTTGATGATATGTTGATTGTATCATGTAACAAGTCTCTGATCAGGAAATTAAAAGCTCAACTCAATAATGAGTTTGAGATGAAGGAATTAGGTGCAGCAAAGAAAATTCTTGGCATAAAGATTCACAGGGATCGTCAAGCTGGTAAATTGTTCTTATCTCAACAGAAATATGTTGAGAGATTGCCTGACAGATTTAATATGAAAACCTGTAAACCTGTTTCTACTCCACTTGCTGCACATTTCAAGTTATCTTCAGACCTATGCCCATAAACTAAAGAAGAAATAGAGCATATGTCACACGTTCCTTATGCTAGTGTAGTTGGCAGTTTAATGTATGCTATGGTATGCACTAGACCAGATTTAGCATATGCTATCAGCATGGTGAGTCGATACATGCATAATCCTAGAAAGGATCATTGGAATGCTGTGAAATGGATTTTTTGGTATCTAAAAGGTACTTCTGATATTGGCTTGGTATTTGACAGAAGCAAAGCTACAACTAATGATGTTGTAGGTTTTGTTGACTCGGATTATGGTTGTGATCTTGATAGAAGAAGATCTCTTTCTGGTTACATCTTCACCCTTTGTAACTCTGCTATCAGTTGGAAAGCTTTACTTTAATCTATTGCTGTATTTTCTACAACTGAAGGAAAATATATTTCAGCCAGAAAGGGTGTGAAAGAGGCTCTTTGGATTCGTGGTTTGGTCAATGAACTTGGTCTTACACAAGATATTCTTATTGTGTTTTGTGATAGTCAAAGTGCTATTCATTTGACCAAGAATAGTCATTATCATGACAAGACCAAACACATTGATGTAAAGCATCACTTTATCCGAGACATTGTTACAATTGGTGAAATTATGGTGCAGAAGATTTATACTTCTGATAATCCAGCAGATATGCTTACTAAGCCACTTCCTAATACCAAGTTCCAACATTGCTTGGACTTGGTTGGTCTACACAGCACTTGAATGCCCCTTTGGGCTTTATTCGACAATGAGCAATTTATCAAATTTGATCCAAGGTGTAGATTGTTAAATACATGTCTCAAATTTTATTAATGTGGTACTTTATTTACTATGAGCAATTCAAATTGAATTTTGTTTCTTCATAATACCAATTCAATTTGGTTTTTATTTCTTTAGAATAGCAATTCAAATTGAATTCTACTTCTTCAGAATACAAATTCAATTTGAATTTTACTTCTTCACAATACAAATTCAATTTGAATTCTACTTCTTAAGAATATAAATTCAATTTGAATTCTACTTCTTCAAATATAAATTCAAATTGAATTTTACTTCTTCACAAAAACAATTGAATTTGGTTTTGTCTTCTGGTTAAGAAAATATTATTATATTCCTTAGAATTGCCTATAAAAGGATTCAAGGTACCACATTTGCAATTATGGTCAAGTTCTCTCCTAGTGTATTCCTGAGAGAATTTTTAGTAGCAAGTATATATTTTTAGTTTCATCTGAGAGAGTACTCTAGTCAAAAAATTTGAGAGATAATTTTATTTTTGTCCCTGTGACTTATAGGGCTATTGTCTCTTTGTTCTCTTTTCCCTTTTGAGAACTTCTTGTACTCTCCTTCTTACATATTGGAACTGTTTTGCTCGTGATCATTAGTGTTCTTTTTCTCCAGTCTTGGAGATTTTCTACGGAAATATTGTGTGTTTATTTTCTTGCCCTTATACTTGCTTCTCTTTATCTTTAATTGATTTGATCCAGTGCTTCCGCAACACGCTGATTTTCTTAACAACAATTACTATGATGGACTCATCAACCACCGTGGCTTGTTGGATTCCGATCAGACCTTGCTCACCACTGATTCCACAAGGCAAATGGTGCTCACCAATGCTAATTATGGTGCTGCGAATTGGCCTACCAGGTTCGCAGACGCAATGGTTCACATGGGTTCTATCGAAGTCCTAACTGGCTCCGACGGCGAGATCAGAAAACGTTGCACCTTTGTCAATTAAATTACTATATTCTTTTAATTCTTCTTCAAATCCACGTTTCAATTCTTTTATCAGTTTTGGTTTTGGACAAATTAAAAATAAATGGAATTCATTCTTTAAATTGTTCATTGATCGACTTATTTTATTAGGTTGCTTGCATGCATGTCTTCTTCATTCATTCATTGCCAACAGAAACTGTCTTCCTTCAATTAGTCTGAATTTTGCTCTTTATCCAAAGTTTCAGCTCCTTGTTTTGGTCGCGAGTGGATTGTTCTCTTGGATAATGAGACCTTGTAAAACTGATTTGGTAAAAAAGAAGCTAAATAATAATCATATTAATTTCATAATAATACAAGACTCTTTCTTTTTTAAAAAAACTTATGTATTATTATAAAAAGATTGCATTATTCTCTGTATAGCATATTTCACAAGCTGAACGCCACACATTCAACATATTAAAGATTAATTCACTTTCATCTACTCATTCGTACTTTTTAGAAATATCAAGTATTTTCTTCTTATCGTAATCAAAAGAATAGAATTGAAAGATATCTTGAATAATTTATAAAGATAACATTAACTACTAATAATATTATTGATCAAACTTTATTTCATTTTACAAATTTATTTTAATTATCTTTTAAATGTTTCTTCTTAGTGTTTCAGTCTCTTATCCTTTAAATTTTTTGTTTTGTTCTTCCACTTTTTAGAATAAAGTTCAATGTGCTCTTCTATCTTTTAAAAATGAGTGGGTATAATTAGATACATTAACTGTACAATGAAACTGACATATATAGTGATAAAATGCAATTCTACTATGCTAGATTTTTCTACTGTTTAAGAAACCTTAGGAAACCAATGAAGGTAAATTAATTAGAGTAGAGAAAATATTATTTGAATAAAAATAAGCTTTTTTATAAAAAAAAACGAAAAGAAAAGAAGCTTTAACATTCAAAATTCAAGTCCATCCATGTCATTTTTTGAAATTGTATAGAAGCTATAATACGCATTTGACGTTGTCAACATTTCATGAATTTTAAATGTTTCCTTCGGTAAAGTCTAAATAATAATAAAAAAACTAGTTTAAACCATATTATAATAATAAAGTAATCAAAAGAACTAATGAAACATTAAATGATAAAAGACTAATTAATATAAAACTAAAAAAAAAATCAGAATCAAATACTAATTTTAACATTGTTCCCCACTTCTTCGGGTTGGAGGAGTTTGCATGCAAACCTTAATCGGTCCGATTCACATCTACCTTAGTTTAATCCACACATGGCTCGACCAATTTAAATATGATTTGTTTTAATATGCCTTGGCTCAATCCATTTCAACTTTAATATCAATCCAGTTAATCCGTACTCGAGCCACCTATAAATTCTCTAGGCGAACCATGCCTTGGGCACCTATGCGTTAAGGCATGATTGATTTTTTGTTGGAGTTTCTAAGTTTAGGTTGGTTAGACTTTTTCTATTAGGTTAGTTTAGTAAAGATTGAATGTGTCTCAAATGATGTGTCAGATAAATATTATTTTTTTTGTCTTAGAATTATTATTACACTAGTCTTTTTCACAAAAATTAAAAAATATTAAATGTGAAGTTACATGAGTTGATATAGACTAAAATATTCTTATTTAATTCTATTGTGTTATTAGTAATAAATAATATCTCAACTTCCCAAGTCTTATTTGTTGGTCAAATCAAAGGTGATAAGAGATACATTAATTACAAAATACTACAATTGAAAAATGTAAAAGAAAAATATAAATGAACAAACATAAATGTTATAATTAATAACTGTAGCTACTCATTTCTTTTGGAAAGCAAAAATATGGTTTTTTTTTATATTGTTGTCTTATAAGTAGGTTTAATTAAATTAAAAAAATTACATATTATTTAATTTGGTTGAAGAGAAAAAGAGATGCAAATCAAACAGCGGCCAACGGATGACTTAAATTAGTGGTATAAATGTATATAATTTTATTAATTTTTTTTAAATATATCACTAGTGAAAAATAGGCCTTTTACACCGGGGATTTTACACTGGTTGTAATGTGACTGGTGTAAAAAATAAGGCGGTGGCAATTTTGTAAATAATATACAACTTTATACCGGTTGGTAAGTGGGACCGGTGAGAAAAATATAGTTTATACCGGTCTAACATTTGAACCGGTGAGAAATAATAAAATTTGTACCGGGCTAATATTTGGACCGATGAGAAATAACAAAATTTGTACCTGTCTTCCATTTAGAATTGGTGAGAAAGCCTTTCTTTCACTTTTGACTCTCAAGCTCTCTCTCCCCACACTCGAAAGCCTTATCCCCTGGAAGCTCTCTCTGTGCGCGACTACATCGTCAAAGCTCTCTCTCCCCCGTCTTTCTCTTCTCCCTCAAAGCCCTTGTCTTTCTCTTCTCCCTCAAAGCCCTCGCCTCACTTTTCTCCCTCGAAGCTCCAACCCTAGGTAAAAGGGTGACGGCGTGGTTGATAAACATGTTCTTCATCTTCACCTCGGCGTACTTGAGCATTCCCAAACGGATCGAACGCGTTTGAAGTCCTTCTGTGATTCCTTCCACTGCGCGTACATGATCCAAACGCCGATGTTCCATCGGACATAACGGATGAGGTTCTCGAACTCCTTCCGCTTACGGAGGCGGTACTCACCGAGCTTAGTGGGGTCAGTGATCTTCTGCTTCGGAGGGCGGATCTCAGCCTCCTGACGCTCCCGGGCCTCACGGAGATCTGCTCGATGGTGATTTGGATGGGAGCGAGAGTTTTGTTTTTGACCTCTGTGTCCTTTCGAGTGAGGTAATCAAGGGTTAGATCTACATCTTTTGGAAGAAGACAGTTAGTAAGAGGTATTATTTCCTTATCACATTTTGAAAAATATTTTTACTGAAGAATTATAGGGTTTTTTAAAATTTATTCTCATTGTTTTTACAATAAAACCATTAGATGTTTTTGACTTGCTCTCGATTTCTCTATTTTCTGTTACGACATAAAGACCCTGTGAATGGTAAGTTATTGGTTCATTCATATTCTGCTTCAGTCCATTGAATTGTTCTCTTGCTAGTTTCTGTTGTTTGAACTTTGAATGTCATATTGAAACTATAGGGCTTGTAATTTGGCTAAATATGCTTCGGATGAAAATCACAAAGTTGGACACGTTACTTTTATCTCACTGTTGTTGAAGACATAATACATCGTTATTGAAATATTTTAGAATTAAGATGAAGCTTTTTGGTTTGGAAGTAGGACTGACATGTTGCTGGGTTTTAGAAATCTTTTGTGTGAAACAGATTCACAAGAATTATTAAGTATTGTGCGGTGCAATGATGAGTTTAATACGCATTGGAAGCTACAAAGCAAGGATTGGGTCTTGAATTTTTGTTGGATATCTAGAAAAAGAAACGAATATTATTGAATAATAATAAGCATATATGTAGTCATTACTAGGTAACTAACTCTTAAGTTCTAAATGCAGGAACTGTATGTAGCAGATCAAGGACATGATAGCTTTATATGTTTATTTTATTGACAGAGATTTCACACTCTGAACCACGTTGAACAATTAGATGCCCCTATTAAGGTTTGATTCCTTATACTTGGCCTTATAATAATGTATACCTTATCTGAACTTGATTCTTTAGAGCAACATGATATAGAATAAATTATAGACTATCATTGATTTTAACTATTTATTTTAAGAATTTGCATTTGGTAATCATCCTTTGTCATTAATTATTACTATTATTTGGGAATTTTATTCTACTTTGATTTATCTCATTCTAGTTCAGAACATAAAAGCTGTCATAATTGAGCTAGTGGTAAGAGACATAAAAATTATATTTTTGATATTCAGGGAGTTCAGTTATTTGAATTTGAGTGACTTGATTCAAATTTTGTTTGCAGGCTTGTAACAGCTATGGAGTAATTAATCTCCCATTATATGAATCATTGGGTTTAGTATTTTTGATATTCAAACATTATTAAAATTGTGAATAATTCTGTATACTATTATCAAGTTGTAGCCACTTAAAATTGTGTCTTCTGCATATTCTAATACTGTAAGTCCTGGCTGTCAGCCACAACTTTCATGGATTGACTGACTTTTTATGCATGCATTCATAAATTTTTGTTTACACTTTTCTGCCTTTTCTTTTCATGCATGAATAATATGCTTTCCTTAATGCAATTAACTATATAAGTGAATCAAAATTAGATTGAGAAATAGGATTCTCTTTTTTGATGTTGATAAGTCTAGTGTTTCTGATTTTGATGTTGCTGTTGGTGTAATGGATAAAATGCAATTTTGCCACAGGTACCCTTTTTCTCCTTGTTTTTTGCTCTGGACTTTGAGAAATAGGTTTCTCTTTTTTGTGATTGTTTTCCATTTTGATGAGTTTCTGGTGCCTATTAACTGTTCGATGAAATGTCTTTTCCTTTTTTGCCTCCTCTTTTGGTTGTTTTTATAATAGTAAGTATAACACAAATCATAGAAGTTGATATTTCTAAACAATACCATCAAGAGAAATGGCAGAAAAATAAGCCTTTTCAATAGTCAGAAATGCTAACCATTTTGGACATAACTACGGTCTGTCTACCCTGCTGTCATTCAGGCAAGTGGATTTAAGTACTTTGTAATTTACTAGAATTTCTTCAACTCTAGAAAGAATTGCAACAGAACTAGAGTCAAGTTTTTCCTTTGTTCTTTTGAACGTTCCAGCCTTCTTTTGCAATGCTACGAGTCTAGACCCAAATGTTGGCTCTTTTTCTTTGCTAACCATGGAGACAGTTTGTCTCATTCTCAACAACTTTACAAGAAACCGAATAGAAGCAGATGATTGAAGGAGGTGAGAATCTTGACCCTGCAACAGAAGCACAAGTGGAACTTAGTAGTACACAAAAAGATTATTTTTTTTAAAAAAGAGAAATAGTCTTTTTATTAGTTTTTTCCGTTTTCCTTTTCAGCTCAAAAGAACAAACATGTAACAGTTCCTAGCAACAAAGAATCCACCCTTTATGTAACAACTAACGACAGGAGAGTGACTCATTTTTCTTCAAATGAAAAAAGCAAAAAACTAGTGTGTCCTTACAGTATTGAAAATTTGACAAATCAACTCAACCTTTTTGAGTTATAATGTTCTTAATTATGATAAAAATAATTAGGCAGAAATATACTTTGATACTTTATGTTTTGATTTTTTATAAATTGATATATATATATATATATATATATATCAATTTAGTCTTCACGATTGAATTTTTCTTTATTTAGCAAAGTTTTTCATTTCATTAACTTTATTAACATTGTTAACTTCTTAATTATTATTTCATTTTCTTCTTTTGTTGTGTTTAGCTGCCCAAGTATTAAGCTTTAATCTACGTCTTCCGTTTAATCATTGAATCATCATTATCAGTTATTATTTCATCATATTCTAATCTTCTAGAATGTACAATGAAACATAAAATGAAGCTTTTAAAATTGAGTTCTGCCAAACCATGTGTTGAGAAAACATGAGCTGCTGACCATATTTATGTTTCAAAAAAGAAGTTAGCCAAAGTCCCCTGACCCTAAATAGTTAAATGCTTGTGATTGGTGTAGAGGTTTGAAATCAAGGCTTCAAATATATATATATATATATATATATATATATATTTAAAGATAGTTAATTTTTTTAGCTTCTATTCTTCTCTTTTCTTCAATTCTTTAAACAATGATTCACAGTCTTATCCATATGTCATTTGCCTTTCAAGTTTTTCTTTATAGAATGTCACTTGTATTTGTATAATCATGCATTTGAACACCTATTAGAATGTCTCTTATTCTTATATAATCATATATATTGTATAATCACGTTGTTCTCAGTTGTTGTATTTATTTGTTTTACCAATGGAAATTTAAGCATTCTCATTTGAGCCTGCGAAGCTTACCGTTACTCTGAATGCTAGTTTCTTCAGTGATGTGTCAAAGTGATATTACAATTAAATTACACCAACTCGGTTCCATTATGTTCATTGATTCAACAATTTTATTTTTATTTTTTAAAATTATAAGATGTGACTCACGGAAAATAAAAGCCAATTTCTGTTCAGATGAAGGGTTGAGATTGTGTTGTAACTTTTTGATTGAACCTATATTTATCTAATTGTTGTTTTATTCAAAGGGACGTTTGAAATTGGGATGAAGATTAAATTGAAATTATTCATTCCCAGAGTGTTTACACGAGTGAATTATTGTAGTCTATTAACCTTTTAACATGAAAACTATTAGTGATATTGTGATAATCTAATTGTAGTTAGTTCTTGGTATTTGTTGTGTTTTCTTTTTTGCTATATATTCATTTTTCCCCTTTTTCTGTAGAGGGATTTAACTAATTCAACCGTCTTAAAGAACATGGGGTGGGTATATGCTTCTGGAGGGAAGACTTGAACCAGTGCTAGGAGGTGCTTGTGGAGCCAATACAGACAATATGTATATGCTTATGGCTTTACATGATTATTAGTTCATTCTTTTATTTTATATTCATTGTTTAAAGTATGGGACTTTAGCTCTTTGTGGTGAAATTTAAGAGGACTGAGATGGAAGATGGAAATAAAGGTTCTTTCCTTGTATTTTAAAAAGAAAGAAAAAGGGATGAGATTAAAAACATAAGCAGGAAAGATTTGATAAAAAATAGTTCTTAATTTATCTTTATAGTTTTAGACTTTATACCTTTAATAATAAATTCTAGTATATGTAGTTATACATGTAGTTGCAGTGATAATTTTCTGATTTTGATTTCATCTGTCTTTTTTATACAGTTTTTTACTTTTGTAACTGGGATCTAGTATTATTTGTTAGCTGTGCATTATTTAGTTGTGCAAGTATATCAGATTACTTGTATCGTTATGCAGGGAATACTTTTATTGATTTTCTCATAAGAGCTTCTGTTTTTGAATCTCAGTGTCAAAACTAGTGGACAACTACCTTGCTGAGATCGCCCTTGATGCAAACTTGAGGCTCCCTAAGTTCTTAGTCCACTTCACATTTTTTCTTTGTATGTTCTGTTTTCTATGCCTGCTTGTATGTGTACAACATTTTTCTAGTTGTAAAGAACAAGTTTAAGGGAAAGGAATTAGAGTAAAATATTGGTGTTCAACACGATCAAAAGTGAGTTATGAATATGATGTTTAATGTCTCCTTTAGCTAAGTTTTGTCTTAGGCAATAAAGGAAATTATGTTTTCCTTTAGTTGATTTTCCACTCATTATTTTGAAAATTGAAGTTGATTTTGCTTTCTAAAATTCTAACGAAAGTGTATTGAATTGGCATTGCCTAAGATTGAAATGTACTGAATTAAAAATTAAAAAAAAATATTTTTTTACTAGGCGTAAAAATAGGACTGGTGTTAAAAGTATTTTTTTTGTACCGGGCGCAAAAATAGGACTAGTGTTAAAATTCTAACTTTGTACCAGGCATAACCAACAGAACCAGTGAGAAAATTAATATTTACACCGGTTGTAAAGAAAAAGACCGGTGTAAGTATTATTTTTTATACCAGGCATTTTAAAGAAGACCGATGTAAAAACTATTTTTCTCACCGGTCCTTAAACCGGTGTGACCGGTGTAAAAGGTCCACATTTTTCTCACCGGCTCTATCCACACCGGTCCTAGAACCGGTGTAAAAAGCCAATAGAGACCGGTGTAAAAAGCTTTTTTTCCACTAGTGTATAACTTATTTTTTAAATATTAAGTTTTCACATAAGTCTTGTGAAAAAAATATAGTTCTGTGATAAGTGAAATAATACACATATGTGTAGAAGTGTAATTTTTTTATTTTTTCTTTTGTTAAATGGAGTTAAGAGACAACAAAGAAGAAATGGGACAATAGAAATAAAGAAGTTGTTGAAAAAAATACTAGAAATTAGCCTCTTATTTTAACTAAAATTAGTGTTTGCCATGAAGCAGATGCTACTTAGCATTTGCCATTTTTCATATTAAATTTACATCAGCCAAGTGAACACTAAATTGTGTCTATCATGAAGTGGATGTTACTTATCATTTGTCACAAAGTGGGCATAACATCCACTATTTAAAAAATACCAAAAAGTGATGGAAAAAACTCGTCGCTAAAGCACTCGAATTTCGTTGCTAACACTATTAGCGACAGTATTTTGACGGGATACATGTCGTCGCTACAGAGCTCATCATTGATTGAAAAGCAATGACAACAACACCCTGTCATAAAGTTTTTGACAGCGTATGATTGTCACTGAGGTGGTCCTATGGTGGTCAGTTAGTCCATCACTAGTGATGCTGAGTTAGCAACCAAATAACGCCATCGCTAATGAGGAATCCTTTAGCGACGACAGCGCTGTCGCTACCTAACAACATATTAGTGACCAAAGACGTTGTTGCTAAGTAACAACCTATTAGCGACCATAAACACTTTCGCTACATGAACATATTAGTGACGACAGTAGTCGTCGCTAGGTGATAACCTATTAGCGACCACGGACTCTGTCACTACATGAGAACACATTAGCGATGACTGCAACGTCAATCTATGAGAACCTGTTAGTGCCATAGACTTCGTCGAGACATGAGAACATATTAGCGACAGCTGTTGCCATCGCTAAGTGACAACCTATTAACGACCAGAATCTTTGTCGCTACATGAGAACATATTAACGAACATCTTGTTCCGTCGCTAATGTCGGGGTGGGTCTTTCTTTTTGAAAGATTATTATATATTTTGAATAAATTATTTTTCAATTATATTGGTTAAATATTAAATATTTTTATATTAAATTATATTTCTAGTTATTATTGTAATTTGGGGTTTTTGTTTGTTAAAATTTTAGTAAGACATTAATAAAATGAAATTGGTGAATTCATATGAAAAAGAAAATGACATAAATAGATACTGAGAATTACCAAACATAAGATAAAGTGTAAACAAAATTTATCTAAAATTCTATACAATCATATAATAAAAATAAATGTCAACATATGGGTAGCATGATCATGGTGGAGGGGTATCCTGTGGTGGTGATGGGGCAACTGGGAAGTTGTGGAGGAGAAGGTAGGGCCAAGCGCCGCCATCATTCGGTTGATTATCTCCTACTGCGTCACTAGCTGTCGACGAGTCTCAAGGTCCTCCTTGGCCCGTCGTTGGTCCTTGGTAGCTTGCTCCTCTAAAAGCTGCCTCTACCGACACTCCTTTGCTAGATCAATATTCAAGTTCTGAATAACCTAAACAATATCTGCTAGAAGCCTAGAGGAAGTGGTCTTCCCCTTCTTGGCAAGTTGTTTGCTGATCCTTCCAAGCCAAACACCTTTCTTTTCTTGTTTACGCCGCTAACAGCCTCCATATAGATGGCATTATTGTTGGTAGAAGAAAGGGTGGGAGGTGCCTCCCTATTAGGTGTTTGGGCCACCAACTCAGCCTTCTTCAATATGGGAAGATCCTTACACTACCTTGGACAAAGGCTTGGAGGCTTACAAGGGTCCCTTGACAAGGGCCAAGTCCAAAAAGGCCAAAGAGACCATTCACAAAGCCCTATCTTCCTTCCTTGCTTTGCTTAGTGGGCCCAAGCCCAATCAAGACACCTTGAGGATCTATTTGTACTCATCATAGAATATAATTCATAAATAGATTTTCTACGGGTTTAGGTTTTCTTTGGACCTTACTAGGTCAATTTGGTCACTATTGGGCCATTTACTCTCCTTTGGACCATGTATAGGCCATATCCTTCTCTTTTCCATTAGTTGGCCCTAGGATACATGTTAGAAGCCCAATCCACTCTCCTTGGCCGAAATCCAATGTGCCTATATAAGGAGCTCTCCCTTTGTAAAATGAGATATAAGATTCATTTTTGAGAAATATAAGCACTTTGTGTGAAATTCTAGTGAGAGATTCTCCTCATTCTCTCTAGGCTAAAGAGGCTTTAGCAAGCTCTTATCCAAGTGGTATTCTCCCTCCTTGGTGGCGAGTTGGAGTTATCTCCCTCCTAGGGAGTGGCCTCCAAAACACTTCCTCCATTTCATTCTTCCATTTCCTTCCACTTTTACCATTTCTCTTCCATCTTTCTCCTTTAGTTTCCCTTCTTTTCCTTTCGGTTTTGTGTCCATTTCCTTGGGTATTATTTCCAGCCAAGCTTTGAAGATCCCAAGTCAAGGCTCCTTGAAGGCTAAGGAAGAGGAAAGAAAACCTAGATCTAACCCAAGGAAGATCTCCACCAAGATCATCCTACATCAAGTGGTATCATTGAGCTTGGAGGTTCTTTTTCTCATCTTTTCTTCCTCTAAAGTTTCGGTTTCTAATAGAGTTCTTGGCTGGTTTTGTTTTTATTTTCATGTTGATACCATGTTATATGTTAGAAAAATACAAAAATATTGAAGTTTAATGCATTTTCTAGTTACCTTTCCTCCTTTTCTTCAAGTTTTTGCATATTGTTCTTAAGTAATTTTGGTTTTGTAGTGTCATACGCTTTAGATTGTGTTTAGAATTCTGAGTTTGGCACACTATAGTTTTGGTTTTGAGCTTCCATAATTGATTTTGTGAAGTTGTTAATTGTTAGAGCCAAATAAGTGTTGTGTGGTGCCATTGGAACCTTGTCCTTATTTCTAGGAATTGTAAAATTCAACCTTTTTAGAGGAGCTAATTCATGTGGTAGGAGTCAAATTTTGCATCATTTTGTGACTCTCAAGGTTCCAATTCTAGTATAAGAGACCTTACTTTTGAAAAATGCATAAACATTTATTTGTCATTCAAAGTTAACCTATGGGAACGGTTTTTGACTGACAAAAGTAACGAAATCATAAAACTGTTGTGTTTCATGTGATCATAGGCAACAATTTTATTAACATTATATGGCAACAGTTTTTAATCGTTGATCCTTTATGCAATGATTATTAAATGTTACATTAATGGCAATGTTTCATAGCCGTTCCTTTAAATGATAATGGTTTCATAATTGGTAACGGTTCTTAGCCATTGCCTTACATAATAGGTTAACTTTATTGCCTTTGCATGACATATAGCAAAAATTTAAAAGTATTACCTTATACTAACAAATGTTTTCCTTAGAAAAATATATTTCATAATTAAAATAAAATAATTATTGACCCTTAATATGTCAATTATGATTTTCTAAATCACAATGTATTATGATGCATATGTTCAAATTAAAATAGCCCAGACTCTTAATATGTTAAGTATAATTTTCTAAATCACATGCATTGTGATATATTTAAATTGAAATGACATAGTAAGCACCTAAATTTTATAAATCACATAGTGATTTAAATTGAAGTGTCTTTGTAAGTAAAAGCAATTGTCATCCATTACTACTAGTCATAAAAAAACCATTTATAATGTCATCTATGACTACTAGTCATAAAAAAATCATCTACCATGTCATCCATTGCTACTATTCACCAAATCAATCTTTTACACCCATCAAATTTAACGTAAAAAAATATCTTCACAAATAACAAATCAAGTCTTCATCTTCATCTTCATCTTCATCTTCTTCTTGCAAGTTGTCATTCAATTTATCCTCATTCATATCATGATTTACCTACAAAGTAAATAATAACATGTAAAGATTCAAATACATTGTTTAAAATAAACAAAAACAATTATATCCATAATTGTTTAACTTAGCAAATTAGAAAGTCACCTCGAAAATTAATAGAAATTGTAACATCCCAGTTTTAAAGTTGAATACCGAATAAAAATAACCATTAAGATTTTGATTTCAAAGCAGGAAAAATTGACTGTTAACTTAATCTAAGAAGTAGTGACAAATTAATTAAGCTTAGTTGGTAAGAGGTGGCTGTTTCTGATTGGGAGTCACGTGAGTGGGACTGCAATTCACGTTTTCCCATCCCACTCTCCTTCCCTTCCTCGTGCACGCATATGCTTATATATGTGCCTTGATCACTGGAGTTATGCATCTTCGTTAGACTTCTTCTCTTCTCTTCTTTTCTTTCCTCGTACACTCTCCCTTCCCTTTTGTTCTTCGTCTTCCTCCCCCTGTTTACTGTTCTGTTCCTGAGAACACGCGACGACGATACTGCAAAAGACTTGGAGTTCGTTCGGCCAAAAGACGAACAGCCCCTGTTTCACGGTGCGACTTCGACCAAGGAAGCCAGAACGAGTGTGAGCCTGGGCGAGGCAATCAGACCAGCATCGGGAAATAGAGGAACCCCTCGAACTTCCTTCAGTAGGTAGGGGGCGCTTTGCATTTCAAATGCATAGCTTGTGAATGGGTTTCGAGTGGTTTATTATGCATGCATATGTGCTTAAGGGTATTTGTGATGAAATGTATATTTGATAGATAGCTTTGTATACCGAGGCATGCTATGACTGAATCCGATGGTAGTTAGCTTATAATTGATATATGTGTTTATGAGATACAATGTTGGGATGTGGATGCATGCGTGTGTTATGAGACCGTGTGTGAATGCAGTGCATACTCTTCAAACTGCCATACTGAGTCTAGTTAAATATTTACATGTGCATGCGTGAAGTGGAGACGTATTGTGTGACTTCTGAGTGCTCTGTTCATGGAATGATGAGTAGATCCTATTTGCTATCATATGTTGCCTTGCATGCGAGTGTTGAAAATGAGTCTGTGTTATTATGAGATGATGACTGAATTGCATGCAGAGTGTGGTTATGATAAATGAAAGGAGAGGTAATATTGTATTGGCAGACACACACACAAAAGAATGTAATTAAAAGACCTTGGGTTGGACTTGAGGCAGTGCCGAGTGCACTAGCGTTGGACGCTTAAAGTCTTGAGTTGGACTCAAGCAAGCCACCGGGTTGGACTCGGGGCTGCCCGTAACACTGCCGTGGTCGCTTGGAGCAATTGTGTTACATGTGAGGGCAAACAGTTTGGTACCAGTAAAACGGCCGAACCAGCTTGGAGCTGGAGGAAAAAGGCTTGGAGCCTATGTTGCAACATAAAATTAATCAAGTGGGGGTCGGATCCGACTGTAGTAGACTGGTGTGTACTGAATGGATATGTATATATATGTATACTCTTGTGCTATGATGAATTTATTGTGTTGCATGTGTATAGTGTAAGTCGAAAATGATATAATCTGTATAATGGAATATTGCATGAATGAATTCCGATTGCATGGCACTGTTACGAGTAGATAAACTAGAGGATAGTTAACGTTATGATTGCTTGAAATGTGATGTGGTGTGATGGAGAGCGTACGGGTTCCCAAGTTACTAACTGTCATTTTAAATGTAAAAGCTCACCCCTGCTGTGGCAATATTTACAATGAACATTCCTCAGAACTACGAGTAAAGTGGAGCTGCTTACCGAGCAGATCAGCTGTGCACCAAGGAACTATATATATATATATATGTAAATACTGTGTATAATGTTTTGATTATGCCTTGGCCGGCTCGTGTCTGATGTTAATCTTTTAGAATAGAACAGAATCCCTTGGGGCTGGGAAACATGGCTATGTGTTTGTAAATATTGATATACACTCTCATATGTATATGGTTATGTTTATGCCATGCTGTATGTTATACCATCCTGTGCGTGATGTTTGATTGGTATATATGTTCATGTTCATCCGAGTGTGTAGGAATGGAAAGACTTAGTATGAAGGGAGTCAAGATATGATCTAGAAGAGTGAATTCGTGGTCCTGTTGTCAAGTGAGGAAAGCTTTAGGTGTCCCGAGGGGATGAGGGCGTACCACTCCGAATGGGGATTGACGCAGTAGATTCCCAATTGATAAGCTATTACGATTCAGAGTAGAATAGCCTAATCATGATTTCGAATAAGGACTAGCCGAGAGAGTGTTTTCCGACTAGAGGGCAATCCATCCGATTCTGAGTGTAAACCGTATAGAGAAATGGTAGAAAGCTATGGAGCCCTTGAAGGGAGGTTAAGTTAGCGTGAGCATTGGGGTAGGAAGGACTATACTTGCCGAGCGAGAGATGAGTGAAATACCGAGGGGTAGATAATTGAGAAGTTGTCCGAGTAAAGATACCCCTGGTTTCCGAGTGGGACAGCCTTCATTTCCTGAGTGAACTGTTGTGTGGCATGATGGACAAAATAGAGAACTAAGTTATGGGGGTGCGAGTTTGGGGTCGAGTGGAGGGAGTTCCCTTTACCGAGTGGATTTAGGACTGAAACCCGAGTAGACTTAGGAAGGAATTCCGAGTAAAATAGGACTTTACCGAGTGAACGATTATCTTGATACCGAGCGAGTGTACGTTATTTCCTTTGGGCTCGCTCGAGCGTTGCTGGGCTCCGCTGGAGGGCTTTTGTTTGGCTCTTGTCTTCCCTTGCTTCCCGTTCCCTCCTCCTTCTTGTTGTATCAGGTTATTTGATTTGGGGCGGATTATACAGACTTTGCTAACTTGAAAATTCGGAAAAATTTCCCTGTTGGTTTTATTTATTTAATTAGAATTTAGGGTGTTACAGAAACAAGTATATCAATAATTATATTAACTTTATTTTTCTAATTACCTCATGTGTGGATGTAGATGAACGCAACACACTATTAGCATCACCAGGAGTAGATAACAAGGCTGCTAAAGCTTCCACATCTATCTGTGAGTTATTTTGATTTAACATGGTCCTTATAAGTATTTGAAATTTTTGCTCCATTGCTACCATTTGTTTAACATGCTTTGTTTCTATCTCTTGAACTTTATCAGTCAACTCTTTGACTTCAATAGCATGTCTTTTCTCAATCTCCGCCATTTCATTTTGTCTTTTCAATAGAGTGGGGGCTATTGTCCTTCCTAAACAATGTACTCTTCCAGGCTTTTTTTTGCCAAACATGAATTGAAAGGCCTCTGTTGAAGTCTGGCCAGAATTATCAATCAAGTCTTGAAGTTTTGTCTAGCATTTTCCAATGTACAATCAGTAAAAAAAATTTAAACCAATCTATGCTAATATGTTAAAAATTCAATTAGATAAAAAAATGATAATAATAAACAATAGAAAAACAGTGTGTGAGCATGAGAAAAAAATAATAAAGTTAAATATCATCATCACCTCTATAAATTCAAACAAAATATCATCATTAATTTCTCTTCCATATTTAATTTGTAAATCTCAACCAACACCAATCTATTAATTTCACAGTTTTGCATAGAGAAACAAACATAAAATGAATAACATGAAATTCCTCAAATGAAGGGATAGATCACTTTCCATCTATTAAACTCTACCTTAGCAAATCAAAATAGAAATAGGGCATAATATTGGGTGGAAAGGTACAACCTAATTGAAGTTTTTTCTCTCAATGAGTAAGTACTTGGGCTATTCATATACCTTTTATTAAATGTCATTTGTTCATTTCAACTTCATGTCTAAATAGATAAAGTAATGGTAGAGATAAGTAATTAATCCTCATCAGGATGTATTTCAAATGTCACGTTTCACATAGTAAAAATGTATAGCCTTCAACATTCAATGAAAAAACAGAACCATTAATGAAGCTTTGTGAAATCTATAATGGATAAGAAAAGTTCCAAACAACCCACCGACCAGAACACGCACATATGCCACTAGCTTTCTATTGATTCAGATTCAACATATTATTATGACATTTCAACCAGAAAATATATACATATATATGTACCTTCCAACTCATATACAGCCTCCCCTGCTTTTCATACGTTCCAAGTCTTTTTAGAAGGTATATATCATTCATAAATAATACCAATTCTTCCAAAGTTTCGTTAAATAATTATCACTGTCCACATATCCAGTCTAAACTTTCTGCATGTGAGTATATTGCTTAGTAATTAAGAGGTCTAATTAGCTTCCTTTCTGATGAATAACATACTTATATTTTTGATAATGTGTATTATTTAGAGATCCTAGGTTCTTTGTCATACAATTGAATCTCTTTTGACAATGGACTTAATTAGGCTTAAATATATAAAGAAGCCTGATTAAAATAACATATCTAAATTAGAATTGTTTTTTGAAATATATTTTGTTAAGATTAAATATTAAAAACATTTATTTTTTTTAAAACTAGACTTTTAAGTGAAGGTATTTTCCTAACATTTAAATGTTTTTAAAGATCTAATTCTAATAAAATAGGTTTTATGGATGATCCCAATTCATGTATTTTATAGTTTTTTTATGTTTATTATTAATTATATGAACTCTCATTATAAATATATATGTAGTGTATATTTTAATATTAGTTATTAGTTCTAAATCTTCTTTTGCAGAAGTCGTTCCAACGCTTCTCAACTTAATACTTTTTATGTAGGTTATGTGTTATGTGTCAAACTAAAACATTGATGGATATGGTAATACTGGTGTTTGAAATATTTCTTCTTAAAACAGGTTCAGGTTTTATTTCAAATTAAGTATAATATTGACTCATCCTAAGGAGATTGGATTTTTTGATATGATACTCTTTAGAAGGTTTGTAATCAATTTTTAATGCATATAAAAAATTTAAAAATTATATTAAAGGTTTGTCAATTTCTTAAAGGATACGTGTCACAAAAATTGAAAACCAATAATAATAATGTAATAACTACAATACAAAGCATGATTGCTAATTTTCTTAGCAGAACCCTAACGGCAATATGATCCCACTTTATTTTCTAACCTTATAACTTTTAGGTGGTAGGTTACTTTTTGATTTTTAAAATAATTTTATGATATTAATTTTAAAAATTTTAATGTAGTGAAATGTTTTTGTTTTTAAACTAAGAACCATTTTAGTAATTCGTTTACATAATATAGAAAACAACATGCTTTTGAATTAATAAGGAGACATATCAAAGTTAAAATCAACATCAACCTACTAAAATTAAATGACAAAAAGAATTTCTTTTGTTTAACAATAATGAATTTTTTTTTGTCTATTAATAATGTTTAGCCAAATAGCAAGGATCTTTACTTAAGTTAAACAAAAAAATCCAGAATTGCAACTTACAATTGCATCTCATGTTTCTTCATTTAATTCCTTTCCTTTCTTACTTTGTCGAGTTTCAATGAACATCTCCGCTTGAGTAGAGGGCTCTCTATCAGCTTTGCTAGAACTCTACATGAATGAAATAATGATTTCAATAAAGAATACCACATAATTAAATCATACAAAAGACGTTAATGAAAATAAAATATCAATCTTTCACTAATAACAACAAAACTTATAGGGCCTGCTCGATGTCTCCATTTTTGTTGAGATATGTTCTTAGTATTTTGATCACTCGTTTCCTATGTTCATAAATAAAGAACTCAATAAAATATGAAATTATAAATTTGCAATGTAAAATAAAAAAAAATTTTAATATCTATCTTACTTAAGTGGTTTCAAGCCTCCAATACTCAATGCCTTAAACTGCGATTCTGGTATATTGTTAGGACGATTTTTTAGTAACTCACGTGTGCTTGCCTTCTCATCAAAGTAATTCTTGTTAATTGAGCATTTATGTCTCCTCCAAGCATCATTTATAATATTGACCACTTTTCTCCATTATTAGGAAGTATGAATTTTTTCTACAAAGAAAAAGAACATAGTTATATATTCAAATCATGAATATATTGAAACACATATGATACAAAAAATTAAAAAAATTTAGTACCTTGACATAATCCAATATGTCATCTTTGTTTGGTACAGTCTTCCAATTAGTGTAAGTAAGGGGACATAAATCTGCACTTCTTGCTATTGTGCCCAAAAAGTTACTAAATTTAGATGCTATTGGTCCTATAGGAAGTCTTTGATCATCCAACAAAATCTTTTCCCTTTCATCATTTGAACGTGCATGAATTTTCAAACACAAAGTCTTTCCTCTTGACTTTTTTAGTATTGCCCCTAATTAATACCAATAATTGTAAAGTAAATGAAATTATTTAATACAAGAAACTAATATAAACTAGTGTACGTAGATGATACCTTGCACTGTTTCATCATTCATACTTTCACCAACATCATGTTGGTTATTGATATCATCCTCTATTTCTTTCTCCCTTGTATTTTCATGATATCCATTATGCATCAACTCATCCGTTTGACTTTGTTGCTTGTCTTGTTTTTCCAAAAAATCTTTCATTGACATTGCTGGACACTTTGGAGTTTCCTTTTGCTTCTTTAGAGGTGTTGGTTCTTCCATTGATGCTTCAGTTTGATTTTTCCTCTTTAGGTTCTTGTTTGGAATAGATCCCTTTCTATGATCATCAATTTTCTTGGATAGTTGAGGATGAACCATAGGTGTAGATTTTGGAAGTGCAACTACTTTTGATTGGACCACACTTGTGCTAGCTTCAACTTGTTTCTTTTGGTCTTGCCTTGAATGCTGTATTTTGCCCACATTTTTGTTAGATGCTTTCGGTTGGACATCATTTGAGATGGGCAATACTTTTTTACTTTGGTCAAGCTTTGATTGTTGCTTTTGAGTAGAAATCAACTCTATTTGATGTCTCCTTTGGACTTCTTCCTTCTTCTTTTTTCTAGCATTTTCCACCTTGATCTTATACTTCTTAATCAATTCAGCACTAGACTTGGCTTCATATTCAATATTAAAATTACTTCTCTCCTACATTTCCCTACAATATTAAGATAAAATGATCAATGGATAAAAGATGAACACACACAAAGATGGTATTCAACACTAGAATTACAAATTACAAAGTATAAATTCAACTAAGGAATAAATATAATGCTTACTTGTAAGGGTTTTCAAATTAATGAATGATATAGCTACAACACTAGAAACTTTATTAGTATCAGATGACAATACCTACATTGTAAAAACACATAATAACATTAACATACAAATATAGTTATAGTCATGTTTCAAATGAAGAAAACTTGCATTAATGGAAGTCAATATCTATAACACTTTCTAACATTACCTTATTAGTATAATTATTATAATTAAAATATAAAACCTATGGAAATCAATCCATATAGTCACGCAAAGACTCATCTGTGTCAGAATCTTCTGAATTGAGTTCTGCATCATTTGACTTAGGAAAAACATTTTCAATGACTGTCGGAGGCAAATCCATTCTAGTTAGTTCAACTTTAAATTTTCATCATCAATAGCAAGATTTATTGCATGATCTGATGGCTCACTTTGATATGAATCTTTGGTATCCAAGTCTGATTGTTCTTTCAAATTAAAAAGATCCCTTGGAACAGTCTTCATAACATAACTCTTTTTTTTATTAAAAGGATCTTGAGTATAGCAGCATTGATGGACTTGGGATTCTAACACAAATGGGTCATCAATGTAACATCGTTTGTTAAAGTAAACATATGTCATTCCAAAGTTGTCCTCTTCCACCTCAAACCATTCACATCTAAATAACACAAACCTGAAATTTCCATAATAATCTAGCTCAATAATTTTAGCAATTGATCCATAGTAAGTTACAGGCTTTGTTATCGGATTTGCATCTTTAGTGCTTGCAAAGCTTTGGGTTATTGACACTAGTGTGACACCACTCTTTTCTATTTTCTGCTTCGCATTACGTTGTTTTGTATGAAATCTATAACCATTTATGACATAACAAGAAAAATGCCTTGCAACTTTGAGTGTGTTTTGGTCCTCTAGACAACACTTTGAGTTGGTTAGATACATCATTCTTCAAGGCACGATTTTTAAACCATTCAACAAAATCTTCTCCTTGACTTTTTACCTTCCTCCACCTATTTCTTTTTTTCAAGTTTGTCATCTCACTTTCATGTTCCGTATAATTTAAATGACAAGGTTTAAGAAATTATGAAAATATAGTTTGAGAAATATTTTTCAAAAGCTAATATAAATTTACCTGATGAATTGTTCAACTTCATCATAATTGAACATGATGTAGCGGTGGGCTTGACCCCTTGACTTCAAATCCAACGAAATTACGTTACCCTTCTTTCCTCCCAAAGGATGACCTATAGTAGAAAAGAAATTTAAACCTTCAACTTCACATGAATCACTATTTCTATTCATTCTATTATGCCTTGTATCAACACCATCATGCAAATATCGTGAACACAAAGTCAAGCATTCTTCAACTATGTATGCCTCAGCAATAGAGCCTTCAGGACGACTTTTATTTTGAACATAACCCTTTAATTTACCTAGATATCTTTTTGGAAAGTACATCCATCAAAATTGGACCGGTCCTCCCATTCTTACCTCATGCACCAAATGTATAGGCAAATGGACCATTATATCAAAAAAAACAAGGAGGAAAAATGGTCTCTAATTGGCAAAGAGTTTCAGCAATCTCCATTTCCAAGATATCCAAATCTATCACATTAATTACTTTATGACATAAGCAACAAAAAATGAACAAAAACGAATTAAAGGATGGGCAACGTGAGGTAGCAATGTACTCTTCAACGTCACTTGCAACAAATAATGCAACATAAAATGTGCATCATGGCTCTTATAGCCATATATTTTTTTTTGAGGGGTGAACACATCTAGAAATGTTTGACGCACAACCATCTGGTATTTTGGCTTTCTTTTAAACACCACAAAATACACTTTTCTCACTTGCATTCATTGAGAAACATGCTTTTGCAAACATTAAGTTTTTACCTTCATTTGTTTCTATCGGGTGAAGGTTCTTTCTAACTCTTAAGTCTTGCAAGTCAAAACGAGCCTTTTGATGATCCTTTGTCTTACCAGGAATGTCTAGCAATGTCCTAATTATATTATCAAATATATTTTTCTCAATGTGCATCACATCAAGATTATGCCGTAAAATATTATGTTTCTAATATGGCAGCTTAAAAAAAAATAGATCTCTTTTTCCATGGACTATCCTTGACTTTCTTTTGCTTCTTTCCAAACATATTATTAAAGTTAGCTAACAACTCCAGGATATCATTTCCTTCTAACATAATGGGTGGAGGCCTAGATTCCTTTGCTGTAATAAAATCCCTTGTATTGGATCTATATTTATGATCCATAGGTAGAAAAACACGATGGTCCATATAACACATCTTCCGACTATAGGGCAGCTAAGTCGAATTAGTGTTATAATTACAACAGGGACATACTAAATGCCCTTTTATGCTCCACCCGCTTAACATAGCATACCCAGGAAAGTCACTAATAGTCCATAATAATGATGCCCGCATATGAAAAATTTTCCCTAATGAGGAATCATATGTTTCTACTCCAGTATCCCATAACACTTTCAACTCTTCAAGTAATGGTTGGAGGAACACATCAATGTCATTCCCTGGTGAGGTTGGTCCTGGAATCAACAATGACAACATAGAATACTTAGCCTTCATACACCACCATGGAGGAAAATTGTAAGGTATCAATACTACAGGCCATGTACTATGAGACACATTCATGGATCTAAATGGATTAAATCCATCACTAGCCAATCCGAGTTTTATATTACGACAATCAACAGCAAAATCAGGATGACGTCTATCAAAATCTTTCCATGCCTCTCCATCTGCGGGATGCCTTAATTTCCTATCCTTTGAGCGGTCTTCTTCATGCCATCTTAATGAGCTATCCATCTTTGAACATATGAACAACCTCTTTAATCGAGGGATTAACGGGAAATGTCGTAAGACTTTAGCTGGAGCTTTGTGAGCCTTTTTAGTTTCCTTAAGATGACCATCATCATTGGTATTTTTAACCCACCATGATTCATGGCAAACATGGCACGAGGTGTCATGCTCATGATCTTTCCAATATAGCATGCAATCATTGGGACAAGCATCTATTTTTTTATAATCAAGACCCAAGTCCCTTATCATGCCTTTAGTTTTGTTCAATGACTTAGAAATATTCAATTGAGGCATAGTTTCCTTTAACAATTCCAAGAGAGCTGTAAATGATGCATTACTCCAACCATACAAGCATTTTAACAGATATAGTCGAATGGTGAATGATAATCTAGAAAAATTTGTGCAGCCCGGATACAAATTTTGCTTACCTTCTTCCATTAGATTATAGAACTTCTTAGCATCTTCACTCAATCCCTCATCAAAATCATATTCTTCTTCTGCTACATGTTGAAATCTATCATTCAATAGACCATCTATATCATCAAGTACATCATCTTTAATAAAAATACTTTCTTCAAAATCATCCATATCTAGTAGTTTTTCACCATGTCGAGTCCACACATTATACCCCTTTTCAAATCCATGTGCTATCAATTGATCAAATATTGTTGCCCTTGTCCTCCACAATGCATTATGGCATTTACAACAAGGACATAAAATCTATCCTCCTTGAGGTTTTCCCTTAGTGAATGCAAAAGTTAAGAGATCCTCAACTCCGGTAACATATTCTATGCTATATCTTGGCAATTTCATCCATTCCTTATCCATTGAATTTACTAGAAAAGTAATTGATAGCAATAAGAAATTAAATAGTAAATATAGGCATGCAATTAAAAGAAACAAAACCAAAGTACTATTTTAAATATAAGTATCTATTCCTAATAGTAACTATCTAATTCCTAATAGTAATATGGACTATGACAATCAAGTCAACTTATGTTGTCATTCCTAGTAGTAATTATATTGTTAAATAGCTTTATTCATAACAAATTATTTAAGTAAGAAAAAGCTAGGAAAAAAATAGTTCTATTCACAACAAATTATATTTTAGAAATGACCACATCAAGCAAGCAATTGACATTAATTAAAATCATAAATAAATGTTTGTATTTTAACTGACACATCTAATATGCAAAACTGGTATCACAGATTTAGCTACAAAATTACTAAGCTAAACAAGTTTCTACCTTCTTGCAAGTATTCATAATATGTAGACCAAGTAGTAATGGAGAAAAAAAAGGAGACAATGGCTAGGAGATGGAAGTAGAACTAAAAAAACTTACCTACGCAGCTAGAGATACTGTGGTGCCAAAGACTTCAAGAGAGGAAAGGAAACAATTCCTGTGAGACAAATTAAATATTAAATATAGGCATGCAACTAAAAGAAAAAAATAAGACAATAGCTGGGAGATAGAGGTAGAACTAAAAAAACTTACCTGCATGGCTAGAGATACCGTGGTGCCAACGACTTCAACAGATGAAAGGAAACAAATCCTGTGAGACAGAAATTAAATATTAAATTTAAGCGTGCAACCATTAAATTATGACCATTTAAAACCATTAATATTTACTTTTAATTTTTATAAAAAAACAAATGAGGTTAAAATAACAAACAATGGGGACTAATTTGTAAATTTAATTATGAATAAGGGCTAAAAGTTAAAGAATAATTTGTGTAAATCTTTCTACATATATTGACACTGTATTATCAATGAAAGAGCATAAAATTCTCTTGAAACTTTATTAATAACTATTCTTTGATAATTATTTTAATGTATAAAATTATAATGTATTATATAATATAAATTTATATCATATTATAATAAAATTATATACCATGTTTTCTTTTTTATACAATCTTAATGAACAACCTTATAAGTAATGTTATCTTTATCTTGTTTAGTTGTTAATTTACTGGTATCCAAGGCAATGTTTAGTTGTTAATTACTTACATAATTAAATTAATTATTAATTACATAATTGAAATATCCCCTCTCAAATTAATGTTTATAAAATGCCACATGAGAGCTATGCTCTTAAAAATCGCATGGCCCATTACTAAATGGAAAAGAATTTTATCATATATATTGATGCTGCCTTACCGGTGCCATCTTCATTAATTTACCATAAGTTACATTGCCATATGTTATAGCTAATAACACTTAGTGAAATTAGCTCAATAATATGTCCTGATTTCAATTAAAGAATAACACTAAAAAGCATCTAATTGAAGAGTTAGACAATTTTTTCCTATATGACGTCAACAACTATTGCTTATTAATTTTGTCTTAACATTTCAAACATATCTATATATAGGTGAAACAACATGATGCTGCATGTTGCTTACCGAACATACCATATGTATCTTTAATTGCTTGATCATCTTTAATGTATAGAAAAAAATCCCATCCATTACCAAGATTGGTACACTTATCAATCAGGCTTTAACATATATACATTATATTATAACATTGGTCTATTAACAAAACAAACTAACAATTCAAATTTGTTTATTAAAAAACATATCATCTTCATGGTGTGTACTCCATAATTAACCTTGTTTTATATATTGTTAATATTCAGATTCATAATGAAAATTAAATTTTTTGAAGAAATATGGGAAGCATATTTTTAATTATATATCCTATGGTATATGAACACTGTTATATTTACGTCATGACATGAGATTAGTTTATGTAAACTAGCTGAATGTAGGGGGAAAGTGAGAAATTAATTATGCATGGCCACATAAACACAGACAAGAAAAATACAAAAAATGAACATGTAAAAGAAAAAGGGAAACAAAATAAATGAACTAATTGTGTAAAGTGATCACTAAAGCAAAGAATTGAATCAAGTTTGTAAAGTAATCACAAAATTTTCATTAGGTGTATATGGTCAAGGAGAAGTAAAAGCTAAGACAGACATGCTCCCAGACCTTTGAAGCTTTATAAGGATTAATTCATTGAATTTGGCTCCTAAAGCTCCAATTATATATGTTACTGTTAGTTTAATGATTTTAAACATAACAATAACACCTGAACTTTCTGTTATTTGTTTAATCTTTCAAATTTTGTCTTCTCTCCACAGAGTATGCTAGACTTTTAGGATATACTTTTCATTTGGGATTATTTATCAGCTCACATTGATGTTTTTAGTGAATTAATATTGAACATAGTTTATTGACAAATTATAATTATCCTTTTTTCTAATTCTCCCTGTAACATCCCAAATTTTATAAAAATGATTAAATATGAGGAATAAATATTAAATAATTATGCATGGGTTAATGAGTGTCACAAAAATATTGAAATAATTAAATTGGGATTTATTATGGATATTTACAATTTATTAAGATTTAAGGAGTTAAAATTATACTCGGTTAAAATGTGGGTGTCGGACCAAGTATCTCCGATTAAGATGCCGTTGGTCAGGGCTATTAAGAATATTATTAGGAATCCGAATATGTCTTCAGAATAATTTTTGGATTTAGTATTGAGCCCAAACAGAGATCCTGTAAGTTATAAAATGGAGAAAATTTAAATGATAGGCCAAATTAAAAACTTAATCTCTCATTCTCCTCTCACTTCTCACGTTGGCCTTCTTTTCTCCCTTGGCAAACACATTTCATTTCTTCTTCTCCTTCATTCCTTCCTCTTCCTCTCCTTCTTCATCTCTTTCTCTTCTCAAAACCTAGAGAGTATGGTATGCCTTCCTCCCCTCTCCATTTTTGTTGTACCATGGACCTTGAGGAGATAATGTTGATTGAAGCTCCTTTCTTCTCCTCTCCCTCTCATTTTCATTTTGAGGATTGAGCTTGGTAAAGAGGTAAGATTTTGACCACCCATGGCTTTTGCTTATGGTTTTGAAGTTATTAAAGTATTGTGATGAAAGATTGGGTATTGTTTGATGGAAAATGGCTTGAGGAACCAAACCCTAGGTTAGAAAAACCTTTGGGGATTATTGTTGTTGTTGTTGATGGTTAGAATACAATGTTGTAAGCCCATGGATGTTGTCATGATGCATAAAATTGGTTAGAATTAATGATAATGGATTTTAATGAAAACCCTAGAAATTGAAATTTTGGGGCTTTAGGGAAATTCTCAAGAAAATCATGAGTTATTGATGTTGGAGTGGTTCTATATATATATATATATAAATGAGTTTTGAATGAGTAATATTAATTATTGATGTTGAGGAGTTATGAAATCAAGAAAAGAGAATAATGACTCTAAGTGGTTTAGTGTGTTAAGAGTGGAAATGTTGTTAGAGACAACTTGATCAATGAAGAAAATGGATGTTGACTTTTAAAGAATCCTAATCCTAAGATTTAGGAATGTGTATATTGATTTTGATTGTTGTTGCTTATGATGATTGATAGGAGCTAAGACGGCTTATAATGAACTCTAGTAACCATAATGGTATTTGAATGATTGAGGTAATGTGGAATGCATTGTAGTTAAGGGATGAAGGAGGTGTTGTTATTGTTATTGGGTGTAGTCAACCCTTGAGATTTAGAGAATCTTAGTTTTGGGAAAGGAATTCCTGAAGCCTAACATAGGCGTGTGAATTAGAGTTTAGACAAGTCTAGGACTTGATGATGAGTTTTAAGAGATGATGCCTTATGATGGCTTATTAATGGCATGTATATATGTGTTTGTTGATAGGATTATGTTCCGGGCGATGATGCAGAATAATCAGAGCATTTACGTTGCGGTTCTTCTCTCGAGGTAGGAGAGGAGTTTACATTTAAATTACATGAGTTATATAATTGATGATTATTGTATGTCATGACACTCATGCTTGCCTTGCCATGTTTATAGTGGAATGATGTGAATGGCAATTATTGGCTATTGATGATGGATGATGATGAATGGTTAGCTATCATTTGATGGGAAGGATGTGGTTGATAAACCATCCTTGAGGGGATGAAGTATATGTTTTGTGAATTGAGAAATTAAGTGGATGTTTAGCATTGAATGTGATAACCATTATGGTGACATTAATGATAAGATTAAAAGATAATGTATAATTGAGGAACTTATAGAGTCAAATTGAGTGTCGCATGATTTTGATGGCGTGGGATAGTCCCAATAGCTTCTATGTGTAGTTTATGACTTGTAGAAATTGGAACTGGTCAATTCCATTGAGAAATGACCCTTGAGTTGCATTAAAATGACTTAAAATGGGTAAAATGCATTTATATGCATAAGTCACTTAATTTTGAGAATTTTTTGAGTGAGGCCGGTGGCCACGCGTCACAAATGATGTATATTTGTTGGGGTTAAAATTTCGTAGCATTTGGAGTTCATACGAGAAAGTTAGAAGGGTAAGAAGTTGAAAAATCATATGTTTTCTGCATAAAAACACCAGCAGGGCTATCTTGAATCGATTCAAGACCCTTTGAATCGATTCAAGAGGTGTTATTTTCACTGTTTTGGGCTCCAGGGGCATTTGAATCGATTCATACGAGTTTGAATCGATTCAAGGCCCTCTGTTTGTCAAATTTTGAGATTTTAAGACGCTTGAATCAATTCACACGAGGTTGAATCGATTTAGAGCCCTGTTATGGCCACTGTTGTGCTGTTTTTACAACTGATCTATTTTCTTTGTTGTTTTTGGCCTGTTTGGGCACCTTAATGACGTTTTTAGCCTCTGACTTCTTCATGAAAGTTGTAGACAATTATGTGGCAGAGGTGTGAGAATTGTTCTCACATTAATTGGAGTTTTCTAACTCTCATTAGGCATAAAACAAGGGACCTACTACGTCATAAAATTCAAATTTAAGAGGGTTTTGAACCCAACTTTTTATGGTTATCAAATTGGGACTAATAGATGATATTTGTGACATGTCCCACTATTTTTAAGACTAAAAGTAAGCTTTCCTCATGTCTTAATGTTGAAATTTATCATGGGCTCATTATTGCCTAAAACCCCTTTTAGTATGTAAAAATGAGCGAATTCACTAGGGGTACATGTGTGGTGTGTCTTAGTGGTGATTGAGGGATGGCTTAAGGCCTTGGCGAGGTATGCGTATGCCTATGTTATGTTATGAATACATACATGCTTCACCACTATGGATATATTGTGAATCTTGATGAAAAGTAAATGATGTGATTGCATGACACACCTTGTGTAATGATGAAATTAATGAGAGGACGATTGAATGGCAATGAGTGTATAAATCAATGGATTTGAAATAGTGTCGATAATGATTAAAAGTTAAGGATACCACATATATTAAATGATAAATGCTACGATGATTGATATGCCATGATTGCCATGTGTGGATTTATGAAAATATAAATGTTGAGCCTTGAGGGGCCTTGTGGTTGATTATATGCCAATGATAAAAAACCAAATATATAATATACCCCTAATTGAGAGGGTGAGATATCCTTGTGAGGTTGATTAGCATATGCATTATTGCATTTTGCATTCATGGCATGGCATAATTTTGAAATGTGGTTGCGTTATGAAATGAATCACCTTGCAGGGTGCCACGAAGGGTGTATCCTAAAGTGATGAAAGTGTTATGATATTGTTGTTGAATGAATTACCTTGCGGGGTGCCACGAAGGGTGTATCCCTGAGTGATGATGATATTTTGATATTTGTTATGAAATGAATCACCTTGCGGGGTGCCACAAAGGGTGTATCCCTAAGTGATGATGATGATATTTTGATATTTGTTGTTAGATGAATCACCTTGCAGGGTGCCACGAAGGGTGTAACCCTAAGTGATGATGATATTATGAGAATTGTGAAATGAATCACCTTGTGGGGTGCCACGAAGGGTGTATCCCTGAGTGATAATGATATTTTGATATTTGTTGTGAAATGAATCAACTTACGGTGTGCCATGAAGGGTGTATCCTTGAGTAATGATGATATTTTGATATTTGTTGTGAAATGAATCACCTTGCGGGGTGCCACGAAGGGTTTATCCCTGAGTAATGATGATAATTAATATCTGTTGTTGAAATGAATCACCTTGCGGGGTGCCACGAAGGGTGTATCCCGGAGTGATAATAATGTTATGATATAATGTATGTGATATGAATAACCTTGCGAGGTTCCACGAAGGGAGAAACCGACGTGATGACAATTGATATATACAGATTTATGAAATGATTGATATGGTGGTTGCGATCACCTGATAAAATAAAATGGATCCATTGCATATGCATTAAACAGCTGACATATGCATTAGCCATAAGAGCATGACATTTGAGATGGGATGACCATAAGAGATGAAAAACCCCTTGAGAGGAGGAATGGAATAAAGATTTAATAAGATGATGATAATGATTATGAATGCCCTTGTTGATAAGTGGCAATGTGATTTTGTATGTGCTTGTGCTTGCTTATGTTGTGAAATGCGTTTCAGATATCAATGTGATGATGATTGAATGATGAATTAATGATTTTATAGCAAAGCACACGTGATGATTGTATGCATGTACACATAATCATAATATATTTATATTCGTCATTTTGAATGTATAACTCACTCTCCCTTGTGGTCTCCTTTTTAGCATTGTGATGTAGGGTTATCATGGGCTGAGATGAGACTTTGAATTGAAGTTTTGGTGAAGGTAAATAGTGGTAATGGAAGTACCTTGGCCGGCATCAATTGTGAACTTTAATGTATTGAATAAATTGTATGTGATGATATTGAGGATTTAGTGAATTTGGATATGTATAAGATAATCCCTTTAATTTGTGAATGGTGAATATAAGTTTAGTATGTAAATGATGATTAGATTGATACTATCTGGTGATGGATGTCTCATGTAGAGACTACTTACGATTGATGATATATGATTATGATTCAAGCGCATAGTCGATTGTGGCCTAATAGGCTTATACTATGAAACTGTATGATTGCTTAGGCCTTTTCTCATATCTTCATATATGGGACTAGGCATATGCCCGATATACACATTCTTCTTCTGCTGTAAACTCTATTATTTAGTATACCATTATGGGCAAGTTAGCTATCGATCCAGTTATACCTTATTAAATCATACGCTTTCGATTTTTTGTGATTCGCGTAACACCCCGAATTTTTAAAATAGGAAGATAAATTAGGAAAATAAATGTTGGATAATTAACTTTGGGCTAATAAATATCCCAAAATTCTTGAAACAACTTAAAGAAGGTTTTTTGAAACTGTTGGTGAAATATGGTGGTCAGATGAGCTGAAAACTGACCCGGATAAAATATAGGTGTCGGACCAAGTATCTCCGATTGAGATGCCGTTGGTCAGGGCCGTAGATAATGTTAATGGGATTCCGAATTTATATTCAGAATAATTTTTAGAATATGTTTTGGGCCCGAACGGCGAACCTATTTGTTAAAAAACGGAAGAGTTAATGAAGAATTAATAATTTAAATGTTAAACTCACTTCATTTCCTATTAAAAAGTTGGTTGCCTTTTTTTTCACGTAGACATCCTTTCTTCTTATCTTCTTCTTCACATATTCTCCTTCTCCTTCTTCAAAATTCCTCTTCTCTTTCCTTTTGAATTATAAATTAAAAGGGAATATCTCTTCCTTCTCCATTAACAACCTTCAAGAGACTTCAAGGAAGTTTGGAACTAAAGTATTTCCTCCTCCTTCCTCCTCAAATTCGTGTGAATCTCTTCATCTTTTGCAAACTTACTCTTTTCTTTCATTGAGGTAAGATTATGATCATTTTCCATGTACATAAGTATATAGTTGAAGTTTAGTTGAAGTTTTGGGGTTAGAACACAATAAATGTATGGGTAATGTTGGAGAAAGTTTAAAAGTAGAAATCTAAAGATAAGTTGACATAAATACAAGCTTATGAATGATTAATGAGGTAGTTATAACTATGGTGAGAAAAGAAGAAGGTATATGAGCATTTATGAAGGTTGGTGGGTTAGTGAAAACCTTAAATTTGAATCCTAGGAGAAGAGGTAGGATATTGAAGGATATTGCAATTAATGAAGAAATTAGCATTTGTTGATGGGAAGAATGATATAAATGAGGTGGTAGACACATTAAATGATGATAATGTTAACTTGAAGTTATAATAGGTGGAAACTCACCAAGGTGTTGGTGGAGACCTACTAGGTGAAGTAACCTAATAATTAGGTTGTAGCCTTTGATACTAAGAGATTGTAATTCAAAGAAAGGAATTCCCGAAGCCTAAGTAGGCAAACGAATGAAATTGGTAAATAGTTTTCACATGATAAGAATCATGTGTGCACCTATGTATATATATATATATATATTGAATTGGTGTTTGAATAAATAATTGATGTAGCCCTATAAATGATTGGTGTAGGGCTTGGCAATATTGGTGAAGCAGGAACATCAACCCCAGAGGTCTACTTCTCTTGAGGTAGGAGAGGGGTGTATTTTCTAAATGCATGAAAATTGTACTGATAATATATGTATTAATGTAGTATGACATGTTTGAGTGGTTAAAGGTGATGTTATGTGTATGTGAAGTGAATTGCATATGATGATGTGAATTTAGTGTTATGTGATGAAGCCTGTGTATAGCTATGGATGACTTATTATGCGTGGTATATGGTTGAGTTCATATGAAGATTGATTCTTGTGTATGAGTTGATGGAAAATTGTGTGGTTGAGAATGAATATACCCTAGATGAAAGGGTAGGATAATCCAAATGAGCTTGAAGCATGCATGAGTATTTTTTATACATGGCATGACATGCATATCATGATGATGTTGATAAGTGGTTGCGATCACTTGATGTTGAAATAAAAGGCCCTGCGGGACCAATGAGATTGAATGCCCATGGTTGCGATCATGAGGCGGGAGTACCCCTTGCGAGGAGGGAAACCTATATGAAATGTTTATGAGGTGGGAGTACCCCTAGCGAGGAGGGAAACCTATGTGAAATATTGAACGTGGTTGCGATCACGAAAAGCACCTTGTGAGGTTGCTAGAGGGAGTACCCCTTGCGAGGTGGGAAACCATTGAGAATGAGTATGTGATATGGTGGTTGCGATCACCCAAGACAATGAAATCGGATCCGTGCATATGCATTTTCATGAGATTAACATGTGCATCAGTTTGAAAGCATGGTATAGTGTGATACTTTGATGATGAGATATGAATGAAAACTCCCTTTTTAATTACTAAATTGTGATGGTGGATTGATTGACAGAATTCTGAGAGAATCAGGAAATAGTTGTATTGGAATGAAAAATTATTGATTGATTGATTGATAGTAAATAAACTCCTCTTGAGAAGGAGTTAGTTGTATTGCATTCATGCATATATTGTTCTATTTATTGGATTTTCGTCATTGAGAAAGTATACTCACTCTCCCTGTGGTATATTTTTTTTAGCTCCTATGTTGTAGGTATGGCTTTGGAGCTATTGTGGAGGAAGAGTGTGAAGAAGGCCCTTTTTTGGTAAAGAATGCCTTGGCCGGCAATATTTTGGTTTACATAGATATGTGGAATAGATGTAATGTATATAGTACAATGTATGTTGATATAGTGTGGATTTAGAATGGATAATTGTATGAATAATGAGTTTGGGAGGTCATGGAGGAAAATGAGATCTTTTGTTTATGACCCATTTTTAATCATGACCCTATGAATGAATGAATGATGAAACTCTCTATATCTTGATGAATGAATGAAGTTTATATATATGGAATGTTAGATTTATGAAATGGAGGAGTTAGTGAGTTGATTTATACAATAGATGAGTTGTAATGGAACTTGATAAGAATGACTTATTAGAACAAGTCTCAAATGTGGAATATGATATATATGAAGTGTTGAAATTAGGTAAATTTGATTAGAATGAGTTTTGGTATTGAGAGTTGGATGATTTCTGCATTTTCCCTGTTTTTCTGTCAAACTCGCTCAAGCGAGAGGGCTTTTCGCTCAAGCGAGAACGCCCCTGCTTCAATTTTTGGAATTTAGACGAGTCTCGCTTAGGCGAGAATGGGATTCGCTCAAGCGGGATCGTCCCAGCATCAGTGTTGGGACATTATTTCATTTTCGCTCAAGCGGATGCACATGTAGCTCAAGCGAAATCGCATTAGAATCATAGTTTGGACCTTGGTTGGTGTTCGCTCAAGCGAGCTAAGGGTTCGCCCGAGCGAGAGGGTCCTGCCCTCAGGTTTTGCTCTCGGGTTTATCAGGAAATTGCTCTCGGGAGCAATCTCACTTAAGCGAGGATAGTGTCGCCCGAGCGAGTAAGCGTGGAATGGATTCTGGGCGTTTTTCGCTTTACACTCGCTGGCTTCGCCCAAGCGAGGATTGTGTTACTCGCTCAAGCGAGTGGGGTTCGCTTGAGCGAAGTGGCCCCTGAATTTCCATTTTCTTCTTTCGCCCAGCATTTTAAGGTTCGCCCAAGCGTGCTATGCGAAGCTCGCTCAAGCGAATTGGGATTCCACTTGAGCGAGAGGGACCTGATTCTCCCAAATAGTTTGAAATATATTATTTTCCTTTTCTTCATACTAATCCATGATTCTATCCTATTTCATGATCACTTTGGGATGACCTTGGCTAGTAAATTTCAAATGAATGATCTCTTAAGAATTTAATTCCATAATGTTATTTTATTAAAGATTCTTCCGCTAATATTAATAATGGATTTCTTAAGAGTTAATTTCTTTAACTTACCTTCTCATATCTTCATATATGAGATAGGTCTCTGATAGATCCAGGGTAATTGTTAAATGTCTTCACCACCCACATGTTTTAGAGAATAATAATAATAAAAACGCGAAAAATTTACCCCTATTTTTTTGGGATGTCACAATTCGGGTCTTAGTGTAATCGTCGAGGTGTTTAGAAATATTTCAAACGCGAAAAATTTACCCGCCTTTTTATTGATTATTATCTTGATTACATCGGGATCTGAGTCCGGAAAACCGGGGTGTTACACTCCCCATTGTGCTCCACTAAGGTTTGAATGTCAGAATTTATGCAAATAAAGTATATACTATATAATAACATCCAAACTATAGAGACACGAAAAAATGATCTCAGATACCAGATTCTGTACTAAAATTCTTCCTTTAATTTTGGTCCTTAAAATTTTAAAGTCTGGTATTGCTCTTCACTTGTTATGGTTCAATGAATCATGTAAGATATGGATGAGAAATTCAGATCTTAACAGAAATTTAAACCGTCTTTAGTTAATTAACAAAGTACCAAATTATAACATATCTAAGTGAAGATAGTATGCTATCAAAGATTGTAGTATGTCATATGCAGCAGAACATGAAACTTCACACGGATACACTACATTAAGTCATTAACTAAGTAAAAATAACAATAAAAAATTCCAAACTAACTCACCACGCTGTCAACTAAAACACCCAACATTCTCTAAAAAAATAAATAGTCTTATCAAAACATAACTAATTATTCTAAATTCTTCTCAATTTGTTATTTCTACTCAACAACTTGTGCTTCTTGTCTCTTTTGATTTGTCTTTCATGAGTGATGAAACAATTAATTGATATGTTGATTCTTTCTCCCATCATTACATGTATATCAGAATTTACATCCATATATGGATTTAGAGTTCAGTTGTACATATATAACTTCTGCCTATGTTTCTAATATAAATTTTCATCCATTTACCTTTTCACCAAGGTTCTGTATCTCCATATTGTTAAATGAATTTTCATAATTTCTTATTGAACCCACATGATCAATTTTGTTTAACAATCGATAGTACCATAATATCAAGGAAAAGAACTAAAAAAACAAACACATAACCCAAAACATATAAGACAAAAGGGGTATGAATCTTTTATACTTATAAATTGCTAAACGCCATTGTTGAAAGAGGTAGACCAATTCTATTTAAAAAATTTAAAATAAAATACATCCATTAGAAATCAAAATGGGGTGTAACAATGGTTAATAAATCAGAGATAATAAAACTTCTTCACATATAACAAAGGAAAAATAGGCTTAAACTATAAACAGAGCCTAAAAACACAGAAAAATTGATTACCTATTTGGAGAAGAAACCCTTGTAGCAAGGAGATACTTACGAAATAATTATCTCGGTGGTTCTAGCACACTAGGCCACAGATGCTACTGCACAAAAGAGATAGGGACATTCAAAAAAGGATTTAGAATTTGACATTCACAGACTCAAGAAAAGAAAAAAAGGGGAAATCAAATAATCAACAAACAATTTGTATACAAAGTTTACGGGCTGTATGGAGAATGATGAGAAGTGCAAGAAACAATGGTTCAAGAAGCCTTGTTGAAAAAGTGAAGCAATGTTGAAAAATCGGGCCTGCGGTTATGATGGTGCAGAGAATACGGAGTCGGAGGCACTAAGGAGGGAACGAAAATTTGTGAGTAAAGAGGGGGGAGTTGGCTTTGGAGAAATTAATTTTGGAAACAATTTTTTATTATTTTTTAAAATATAATAAATATAATATATATATATATATATAGAAACAGTTTTATAATGAAATTAATTTTGTCAACACTTTCAAATGGTTGTCTAATCATAAGAAAACGGTTTTTAATTGTATTTAATATTAATATTTATGCAACGATTATTAAGCGTACTCTTTTATCTAAAGAAATGGTTTTTCACTTGTGAACACCTATTTCAGTCCGGCCAGTTTCAATGCCAAAAACGCCGTCAGCAGTTAATGGGTAGCAAGAATGGAACCCCGTCCCTAATACCGTCACATTCCATAAAGTGACACCGCCCTACTCCAAATCCGGTATCATGACATGATGAAGTAACAAGGATGGACCTCATCGACCACATCGGTTTAGTGCCACCAAAAGGGACACTGTTTCCCCAAGAAAATTCGTTCAAAGCAATGACCGGTGTCCCCTATTATCCGATGTGAAGGTCTCGTGGAACCCAACATCGGACTCTTATGACATTGTCTACTAAATCCGGTTGCCCATGCTGTGACTTGGAATCACACTAGCAAATTCGATCCAAAAAATCAGGAAATAGCAAAGAGGAGATAAAAAATAAAAACAATAAAAAACTCTCCACTCGCCACTGTTCCTAACTGCTGTTAGTGGCCAAGTTGTCCCTCCACTACGCGTATAGGTCGAGTAGAGCCATGAGTTGTCTAAGCGCTCAGTAGCATGAGAGGGGTTCAAGGAACTTCTATAAAAGCCTCACTTCAAGAGGTCCAAGGGTTCAAATTTTGAAATCCAGGAGCCCCTAAAGAATTGGTCCGATCCCTGAACCATTGAACCCATTGAAACAGAGAGTTGGCCCAAATTTCGGAATCCGATTCCTAAAGAGAAATCCTAACCCCGTTCCTTGATTTCCCTAAGGAAAACCTTCCCCCTATTACCTAGACTCTGTCCAGATTTCCCCAAAATTCCCTCAGTATTACAACTTGGTGGCATATCAATTCCGTCTTCCCGAGTGACTCTTTGTTCACCAGTTTTACACCGGATCCACACTGAACCTCCATACCGGATCTCTACTGAGCTAAGCACATCGAATCTACGTTGAACCCCCATATCGGACCCAGTGCTCAATCGATCCGGTCTTGTCGCTATCACTCCGGTTGCTGTTGTTCCAGCCCACACCGGTACTTCTATAGACATCGGCTCTCCTAGTACCCACGCCCACGCCGGTTACAATCTCCACTTCTTTTTGTTATTCTATTCATTTAGTTTCTTTGCTGCTATGCTTTTTTTGTCGTTCTGCTTTCTTGTTAAGTTCTCCCTTGCCTTTATTCATAATGCAAAAAATAAAAATATATGTTTTTTGATATCTTTTTCAACCGGTACAGTAGTGATTTAAGTTAGTGTCGTGCAGAAGTACTTCTGCCTATACTATTCCTAAGACCCATACACGTGTGGAGAACTTCACCTTGTATGCACCCATTTCATAGACCTCATCCGTCACTAATCCCATAAATTCATCCTAAGAATATCCCTTTTCAAGAACTACGTAACCCTGATTTCTCAAAAGCTCGAGAATACGTAGGAGCAGGACTTAGCTTCTGTCGGGCCCATTCCTCTTCCATTTCTAGTATTCTTTTAAAATTAATTTTATTTTCATGAAAATCAATTTAGACGCGATGTCTTGTTGATTTTCTCCCTTTGCCCAGCTGTATCACTTTTCATAAAAATTAAGTTAATTCGGAAGCGACGTCCTGTTATCTCCTCCCCCGGTTTGACCCTTCATCTTGATGGAAAAATGACTAATTTGGATGAGACGTCCTGTTAGCATTCTCTCCCCTTTCATGTATACCTCCTCTGAAAGCCAGGTTTAATTTGGACATGACGTCCTGTTAACCCCTTTTTTCCTGATCCGGTATCTAGACGAAAGAATGACTAATTTAGACAAGATGTCTTGTTAGCTTTCTTTTCTCTTTTTTTTCATATTTTTCCCATTTAAGCCAGGATTAATTTGGATGAGACGTCCTGTTGATCTCACTCCTAGCTTTTTTTACTCACATCGTCTGTCTCCTTCGTTTTTAAGAAAGAAGAAATAAATATAATTTTAAGTGTTAGCCCAGGTGGCCTCTAGGAAACTCAAGAGGAGGGGGTGAATTGAGTAGTTAGGAACTTTTTTTTTTCACTAATAAATTTCTCCTCTAAAAACTCAATATATAATGATATGTGATTTGAATAATAATGCTTAAAACATAAAGAGTTTAAGGGTTAGAGAAGTGCAAACAGAGATTTATACTGGTTCAGCCAACCACTACCTACGTCCAGTCTTCTCAAGACACCCTTGAGGAAATTCACTATAATCAAATCCCTTGATTACACCACAATAGGGACTCACACCCCGATCACAAATGCCTTGGATGCTATACCACACCCAAGCACATCACCCTTGGATGCTTCACCACATCCAAGAACATCACCTTTGGATGCTACACCACATCCAAAAAGAACACCCTCAGAGATACACCACTTTGAATATCAATCTCACTTAAGAGATAAAGAACTCTACAAGAAAACTCTCTTAAAAAGTATGATGAACAAATTGTGGAACAAGAAAGAGTAATAACTCTATTAAGAGAATATGGCCATTATTGCTCTTAAGAAAAAATTGGAAGTATTTGGTGTGTTTTTGCAAATGATGGGCATCCCTATTTATAGGAGTAGAAATGCCTTCAAGAGGTGTGAAATTATTGATTAAAATAATTGGAAAGGTACCTCTTGGATAAAATAATATTTTGTGAAAAGTTTTAATGTTTCAACATGATTTTTTATGAAAGGATGCAATGTTTCATGCTTTCTGATCATGTTGTAATCGATTACATAAAAGAGGTAATCGATTACTTCCTTTTAAAATCTGTTTTAAAACATAACGTTCATATTGTAATCGATTAAGTAATAAGAGTAATTGTAACATCCCAATTTTAAAATTAAATACTGAATGAAATTGAACCATTAAAATTATAATTTCAAAGTAGGAAATTATTTGTTAATTATAATCAACTTAATTAATCTAACTTAAGAAATAATGGCAGATTAATTATGCTTAGTTGTTAATGGTTGGCTGCTTATGATTGGCGAGTCACGTGTGTGGGGCTGCGATTCACGCTTTCCCACCCCACTCTCCTTCTCTTCGTATGCATATACATATGCCCTGTGCCATTGTGGTTATTCATTTTCTCTGCTGCTTCGCTCTCTCTTCTCTTCTCTTCTCCTCGTCCTCTCTTTGCCTTCTTCGTTCTTCGTCTTCTCCTTCTTCTTCCTGTTCTTTATTCTCTGTTTCTGGGAACCCACGACGACGGTGCCACAGAAGGTCAGAGTTTCCTTTGGTTGGTGAGGAACGATCACCGAAGGGATGATGAACAGCTTCCTGTTCCCCGGTACGACTGCGCTCAAGGGAGACCAAGTGAGTGGGAGCGGGGACGAGGCGAACAGAGTAGAAGATCAACGTCAGAAACTAAGGAACCTCTCGGAGTACCTCGTTGGTAGGGGGTATCTTATATCTTAAATGCATGGGTTTTGGACGGGTTCCGGGTATTGACGATTGCTGTTTCTGTACTCTGATTGTGTGTTGTGCTTGCATGAGGAGTGTGTGATACCCGGGTGCATGATGAGTAAGAGTTGAGTGTTGCCGGTTTAGTTCCGTCCACGAAATGCATGTTGATAGCCTTGAGAATATTGAATGATTGTATGAAAAGGATGTGCTGAAGTGTTGATGATGATTACCGTGTGGTTTATGTGACATGCAAGTTGTTATGAGTTTAAAATGCTGACTGCATGTGATAAAATGTTGACTTAGTGAATCTGATAATATATCACACCGATGCATGTGTTATTGTATTAATGTATTGAGTTAAGATACCGATTGCATGAGATGTATGTGTGTGGGATTAATTTATTGAGTTCTGAGAATGTCTAATACCGATTGCATGTGATGCATGTATTGCTGAGTGAAAGATTGTGTATATGCACTCTGTGTTGTGTGATGAATCCGCGTGTGGCGCATGGGATGCGTTAATGCTGAAAGCATGTAGTGTGGGACACTACCATCGGTTATTAAAGCGTGGGACGCTGTTAAATCCTTGAGTGGGACTTAAGATGGCCTATTGAGTGGGACTCAGGGCTGCCTGTGAACACCGCCGTTGGCGCTGAGAGCGTTGGTGTCACCTGAGGGCAAACGGTTTGGTACCTGTAAAATGGCCAAGTCAGCTGGGAGCTGAATAAAAGGCTGGGAGCCTACGTTGCAACGAATGAAAACCGATAACACACAAATGCAGAACCGAGTGAAATAATCTGTGTATATGTATTGCTGATGTTGATTGGAATTTGATCACGCATGTGATAATGTTAATGAAATGATAGGTGCATATAGCCGAGTGATAGTTGATGGATTCTGATCGGTAAATGCTTTGTGTGTATCTGAATGATTGGCTTTATTATGTTATTGATTTTTGCTATGTATGAATATGTGATACTTGTCGCGACCGGGATCGCGGCGGCGCGGCCGACCCTCGAAACGGTGTTAAATAATAAACAGGGAGTCGCCACCAATATTTTTTTAGGATAAAATAGTGGAAAAACCTTTTGTTAAAGCACTGGTTATAAAAATGAGATTCCATGATTCGGGAGTCTGATTACAGGTGAGGAAGGTATTAGCACCTCACAACTGTCCGTTATAAAAAACGGTTACCTCAATTTGATAGCGCGCATTATAGTTAACCCGATAATTATTTTAACTTCTTCATAAAAAGAAAAACGTACGGAATGACAAAATAAACAAAATAAATAAAAATCAACGCAAAATATTTACATGAGATTAACAGGACGTCTCGTCCAAATTAATCTCGCTCCTTCTTTTTCTTTAAAGAGATATTTAAAAATATGAGATTAACAGGACGTCTCGTCCAAATTAATCTCGCTCCTCCTTTTTTCTTTAAAGAGATATTTAAAAATATGAGATTAACAGGACGTCTCGTCCAAATTAATCTCGCTCCTCCTTTTTTCTTTAAAGAGATATTTAAAAATATGAGATTAACAGGACGTCTCGTCCAAATTAATCTCGCTCCTCCTTTTGATAGCAAGACAAAAAGGAAACTCTAAAAATTAAATAAAGAAAGGTGGGCCCGACAGGAACTGTTTCCCGCTCCTACGTATTCTCGAGCTTTCGAGAAATCAGGGTCATGTAGTTCTTTAAAATGTTTTTTTTTTTAGGAAAAGATTAGGAAGATATTGATAGGCATCATTTTAGTGAAGAATCCATACAAGGCGAAGTGCTTCGCATGTGCACGGATCTTATAGAGACTGTGTAGACGGAAGTATTTTCCGTACGACACTTGATTAAGAGAAATGAATATATATAAAAAAACTGAATGGGAGAGGAAAACGAGTGCAAAAAATGAAAAAAACGAGCGAAGAATAAGAAAACCGAGTGAAAAATAAGAAAACCGAGTGAAAAAATGAAAATCCGAGTGAAAACAGGGAAAACCGAGTGAAACAGTGACAATATGAGTGAAACAGTGAAAATCTGAGTGAAACAGTGAAAAATCTGAGTGAAACAGTGAAAAATCTGAGTGAAACAGTGAAAATCCGAGTGAAACAATGAAAATCTGAGTGAAACAGTGAAAATCTGAGTGAAACAGTGAGAATCTGAGTGAAATAGTGAAAAATCTGAGTGAAACAAGTGAAAATAAGGGAAACCGAGTGCAAATTAGTAAATCCTAGTGAAACAGTGAGAATCTGAGTGCAAAAATAGTAAATCCGAGTGAAACAGTAAGGATCTGAGTGAAAATAAGAGAAACTGAGTGCAAAATAGTAAATCCTAGTGAAACAGTGAGAATCTGAGTGGAATAGTAAAAATCTGAGTGAAAATAAAGGAAACCGAGTGAAACAGTAAGAATCCGAGTGGAAAGAGGCTTACCGGGTGAAATTTGAGCAGAGAAGAATGATTGGGGCAAGAATTGCAAGTCCGAGAGGGAAAAGGGAGCTGGAAGGAGTGCTGTTGAGTGAGAGTGTAGAGGATGTTGGGGTAAAGAGAGTTTGAAAGGTGAGGGGTGAGTGAAGTGAGAGGGAGAGAAGACTTGGCGTGAGAGAGAGAGAGAACAGAGGTTTGGCAGAGTTTCCTCGTCTGAAATGCCTCCTCTTCAGCTGCCCTCCCCCTTGCCTATTTATAGGCTGGCCCGAGTGGAATGCCAGCTCAGGCTTCCACTTTCGAGTAGAATGCCAGCTCAGGCCTCCACTCGGTTTGGGTAGTGGGGGACAACGGCTGGTGGGAATTTTTAATTCCTCCACCTCCGCCTCTGTCTGCCAGCCACCTCCAGGATTCCTGGATCCACTTTGGGGGTGGAATCCAGGTCAACATGTGAATCCGAGTGAGGAGAGTGGAAATCCGAGAGAAAATGCTGTAATCCGAGTGAGAATGGCTCGGATCAACCTTTGAATCAGTATTCATCCACACTGGCAGTCAAATCCGAGTGAGGAGAGTGGAAATCCGAGAGAAAATGGTGTAATCCGAGCAAAAATGATGGAATCCGAGTGAGGATGGTGTGAATCCGAGTGAAAATGATGGAATCCGAGTAAAAAAATGGGGAATCCGAGTGAGAATGGCTCGGATCCACCTTCCAATCAGTATTCATCCACACTGGTAGTCAAATCCGAGTGAGGATGTGTAAATCCGAGAGAAAATGGTGTAATCCGAGTGAAAATGGTGTAATCCGAGTGAGAATGGCTCGGATCTACCTTCCAATCAGTATTCATCCACACTGGCAGTCAAATCCGAGTGAGGATGTGTATATCCGAGTGAAAATGGAGTAATCTGAGCAAAAATGGGGAATCCGAGTAATTCTCACTCGGATCACCCTCTCAGTCAGCATTCCTCCACATTAGGAGTCAAATCCGAGTGGAAAAGGGGTCGGCCTTCACTTCCTCTCCACAATCCGAGTATAAAATGACTCGGGATCGATTGAAATGGCTTGGAAGTGGGTAAAGGAGGACTCGGATGAGTGAAGATTGGTTGGGAACCGATTAAAATGGCTCGGAAATTGGAATTTTGGCCATTTTTCGCTCGGAAATAAACTTCTTCACACTCAGAATTAGAAATTTGAATTTCTTCACTCGGAATGGCTCTGACAGGGAAGCTTTCCACTCGGAATTGATTCATTCTGAGTAATTCTACTCGAATTTGAGCATGTATGTGGCATTCCGCTCGGATTCTCCAACAGGAGCCTATTCCATTCGGAAATGCTTCATTGCTACTCGGTTTTCGATCATTTCTGAGTAGTTCTACTCGGTTTTGATCATTTCTGAGTAGTTCTACTCGGTTTTGATCATTTCTGAGTAGTTCTACTCGGTTTTGATCATTTCTGAGTAGTTCTACTCGGATTTTCTCCATTCTGAGTAGTTCCACTCGGTTTTGATCATTTCTGAGTAGTTCTACTCGGTTTTGATCATTTCTGAGTAGTTCTACTCGGATTTTCTCCATTCTGAGTAGTTCCACTCGGTTTTGATCATTTTTGAGTAGTTCTACTCGGATTTCCCTTCAACAGTGGCATATTCCACTCGGATTTGATCTGTTCCGAGTCCTTCCACTCGGAAATGATCATTTCCGAGTCAACCCTTTTTTTTCTTTTTTTCTTTTTTTAAAATTTCTTCTTTTTTTTTTTTAAAAAAAATTCTTTTCATTTGCGGATGGGCTGAAATAGGTGTTCACAGATGCCCCTCTTTACTTCCTTTCCTTGAGAAAAGCATGAAGTTTCTTCTTGCTTTTGAAATGGAAAGGGAGTAAAGACGTGAACACCTTTGTCAAAGTATTAGATGCAGGGGAAAAACCCAGGAATTGACACTTGAGCCTTTCAGTTAACAGGAGGTGAGAAGATCGGGGTTGACTCCCGGTAGAAAGGAAAGTAAAGGGTGCCTTGATAGGCGGCTGGAAAGATAAAGGATGCCTTGATAGGCGGCTGGAAAGATAAAGGATGCCTTGATAGGCGGCTGGAAAGTAAAAGGATGCCTTGATAGGCGGCTGGAAAGATAAAGGGTGCTTTGATAGGCAGATGGAAAGATAAAGGATGCCTTGATAGGCGGCTGGAAAGATAAAGGATGCCTTGATAGGCGGCTGGAAGATAAAGGATGCCTTGATAGGCGGCTGGAAAATAAAGGATGCCTTGATAGGCGGCTGGAAAGATAAAGGATGCCTTGATAGGCGACTGAAAAATAAAGGATGCCTTGATAGGCGGCTGGAAAGTAAAAGGATGGGGTTAACCCTCAATTGACAGAAAACACAAAGATTGGGGGGAGCTAACAGGACGTCTCGTCCGAATTAACTCATTGGTCCTAAAGGCTCGGGGTAATGCCCCTTGACTGAAATAGAAGAAACCTAAAGAAGGTGCCCCTATTTAGGAGGATTGAAGGGATCTCGGGGAACAGCTTCTTGACTGAAAGAAAAGTCTGGGGTCCACTGGGGATGCATGATGGGCTTACTAAAGGAAAGAAATCTGGGGATGATTCAGTTCAAGCTATCTTGGCTGATTCGGGGGACTGCTTTTTGATTGGGAGAGAGAAGAAATGGGGAAAAGGTTTAGGACGAATACTCCAATTTTTGGAAAGATTAGAAGATTTAGGGGTACTACCTCAAGGCCGGGAGAAGAATCTGGGGTGATGTCCCAGTTAGGGCGGTTGAAGAGGCTTGGGGGTACATTTCCTTTTGACGGAGTGAGACCCGAGGTGATGTCCCAGTTCAAACTTCCCAGGAGCATGGGGTACCGCCCTTGGGTTGACAAAAGATAACAACCTGGGGAAGATGCCCCAGTTTGACATGACCTAAAAGAGCTTTGGGGAATCTAGGGAGATGCCTCAGTTTGACAAGTTGGAAAAAAGTTTGGAGAAACGCCTCATGACTGGAAAGGAAGAAATCTGGGGAGATGCCCCAGTTTGACATGATTGAAGGATTCTTGGAGAATGGTTATAACAAAAGGAATTCGGGAAGATGTCCCAGTTGAGTTTATTTGGGAAGCGTAGTATCACTGGGGAAGAATTTGGTGGTCCAGGTACTGCCTCTTGATGGAAAGTTTAGGATTCATTGGGGAGAGAGATCCTGAGGAGTGCCATCTTTGGCGAATGATTCCACTGGGGAGGATATTTCAAGAGGTACGGACTTTAGTAATTGAGGATGAGAGTTTGAAGGTGCCTGATGAAAGAGTAAAACATTGAAAGGTGCCAACCTTGGCGTTTTAAGGAAGGAATTTTGAGAAGTGCCAACTCGGGTGATTCAAGGAAGGGATTTGAAGGGCTTGATTGGGGTGTTAGTGCCTGGCATGACTATCTGTGAGATAACCTGCAGAAAAATGGTAAGTAACGCAAAGATAAGTTTCAAAATCGGGTAAGTCCTGTGAAACTGCGACTCTTACGAGAACTCATGGACGAAGTAGAACGAATGAGGCAACCATAGCTTCGGAGCACGTGTCTGGCCAAGTCCCTGCGATGATCACCTATGATGAGGTCGAGTAGCAGGAGCATCTTGTCCCTTACGACTTTAAATGTTTACCAATCTTCCATTTTACTTTGTTAAAATACATGTTTTTATCAGATCAACCAAATTCATAACACGTATCAAAGAGGGTGAACTTTATTCATGCACGTTAAACAAGTACAGAGAAAGAAAAATAAAGAAGGTAAATGAAATGAATGAGGTCACATAGGTCCAGAACAAATGAAAACTGGGAAGATTCATGGATCCTCCAGTGAATCTCTGAGACTGATGAGAGCCTTAACCCCTAACACGACTTCATGTTCACCCTTCGACCTTGCTTTTGGAAAGGTGAGTTCGACAGTGATTCACGTGCACGAGCTTGGACTCGTACTTCTTTGAGCCAGAGGATCATTCGCATTGCCAGAAATTTGACCCTAACTTTTGCCTGAGCCGCCCTTTTCGGGTTTTCGACTCACCGGGTCACTCTAACTTTTGCCTAAGCCGCCTTTTCAGGTTTTCAGCTTAGCTAGCATTAATTTTCTTCTCTTCCTCTCTTTTTTGTTTTTTTTGTTTTTTTTTATTTTGTTTTTATTTTATTTTTATTTTGTTTTTTTGTTTTTTTTTGTTTTTTTTTGTTTTTTTTTTGTTTTTTTTTATTTGCTCTGACATCTCCTCCCTAAGCATAGTATTTTTTCACTGCATCTGTGTTTACAGGCATTGACAAATCCTGGCCATCCATATTAGTGAGTATTAAGGCTCCTCCCGAAAAAGCCCTTTTCACAACATATGGTCCTTCATAATTAGGAGTCCATTTGCCTCGATTGTCCTTTTGAATTGGTAAAATTTTCTTGAGTACCAGGTCTCCTTCTTGAAACTGTCGAGGCCGTACTTTCTTCTCGAATGCTCGTTTCATACGCCTCTGATACAACTGACCATGACAGAGGGAAGTCAATCTTTTTCCATCAATCAAGTTTAATTGGTCATGTCGAGCTTGAACCCACTCAGCCTCTTCCAATTTTGCTTCCATCATTACCCGAAGGGACGGGATTTCTACTTCAAAAGGCAAAACTGCTTCCATTCCATATACGAGGGAGAACGGGGTTGCCCCTGTCGAGGTTCAAACCGAGGTGCAATACCCATGCAGAGCGAAAGGGAGCATCTCACTCCAATCTCTGTAGGTGACTACCATCTTCTGCACTATCTTCTTGATGTTCTTATTGGCTGCCTCAACCGCCCCATTCATTTTAGGTCGATAAGGAGAGGAATTGTAATGGTGAATCTTGAAGCTTTCACAGAGTTCCTTCATTATTTTGTTGTTCAAATTTGTACCATTGTCAGTAATGATCTGACATGGTAGGCCATATCGGCATATCAGTTCTCGCTTGATGAATTTGACCACAATACTCCTTGTTACACTGGTATATGAAGCTGCTTCTACCCATTTGGTGAAATAGTCGATGGCGACCAAGATGAAACGATGACCGTTTGAAGTTTTTGGCTCGATGGGTCCAATGACATCCATGCCCCACATTGAGAAGGGCCATGGTGCCGTCAAGACATTTAGGGATAACGGGGGTGCATGAATATGGTCAGCGTATATCTGACATTTGTGACATTTTCGGACATACGTGAAGCAATCCGATTCCATGGTCATCCAGTAATAACCAGCCCTCAAAATCTTTCTAGACATGGCATGTCCATTAGCGTGAGTCCCAAAAGATCCTTCATGAACATCCTTCATGATCTCGTTTGCCTCATCAGCATCAACACAGCGAAGAAGGACAGAGTCATAGTTTCTTTTGTAAAGCACATCCCTATTTAAGAAGAAACCCATAGCGAGTCGCCTTAGGGTCTTCTTATCATTTTCTGTAGCACCCTCGGGGTATTCTTGACTCTGGATATATCTCTTTACATCATGGTACCAAGGTTTCCCATCAGACTCCTTTTCCATCATTTGACAGTATGCAGGCTCACAGTGCTTCTTTACTTCGATGAGAGGCATATCGTAGTCACTACTTACTTTGAACATTGAGGCAAGGGTAGCTAAAGCATCAGCCATTTGATTGTCATCCCGGAGAACGTGATGAAAAGAGATCTCGTCAAACTCCTTGATCATTTCCTTGATGTGATCATAATAAGGAATCAATTTACTGTCCCTAGTCTCCCACTCGCCTTTCAATTGGTGAATAACCAAAGTAGAGTCCCCATAAACTTCTAACAACTTTACTTTTACATCCAACGCTGCTTGGATTCCTAATGAGCATGCCTCATATTCAGCAATATTATTGGTACAGTCAAAACACAATCTGGCGCAGATAGGGATAAATTCCTTATCGGGTGAAATCAAGATAGCCCCAATTCCATGCCCCAATACATTAGAAGCTCCGTCAAATCTCAGGGTCCATTTCTCCTTTTGACCACCTTCTTCATTGAATAATGTCATGATATCTTCATCCGGAAAGTTAAATTGCATCGGCTGATAATCTTTGATGGGTTGGTGTGCCAAGTAATCAGCCAGGGCACTTCCTCTTATAGCTTTTTGAGTGACATATATTATGTCGTACTCAGTTAACAACACTTTCCAGCGAGCGATCCTTCCAGTCAGAGCAGGTTTTTCAAAAATATACTTGACGGGGTCCATTTTAGAAACTAGCCAAGTGGTGTGACTCAACATGTACTGCCTTAGGCGCTTAGCGGCCCATGCTAACGCATAACAAGTCCGCTCTAAAGCGGAGTACCTCATTTCGCAATCAGTGAACTTCTTGCTTAAGTAGTAAATAGCATGTTCCTTCTTTCCAGTTTCATCATGTTGTCCCAACACGCAGCCCATGGATTCGTTCAATACAGTCAGATACAATATAAGTGGCCTTCCTGGGGTTGGGGGCACCAAAATTGGTGGTTCTTGTAGGTACTGCTTAATCTTTTCGAAAGCTGCTTGACAATTCTCATCCCATCACCCTGGTTGATTCTTGTGGAGTAACTTGAATATGGGTTCACAAGTTGCCGTCAATTGTGAAATAAATCTGGCGATATAATTGAGCCTTCCTAAAAATCCTCGGACCTCTCTTTCTGTACGGGGAGGAGGCATCTCAAGAATCGCTTTAACTTTGTCAGGATCAACCTCTATCCCCCTTTCACTTACTATAAATCCTAGCAGCTTGCCCGACCTTGCACCGAAAGTGCACTTGGCGGGGTTCAATCTTAGCTTGAACTTTCTCAATCGTTCAAAAAGCTTCCTTAGATCGCTAATGTGCTCTTCATCTGTTCTAGACTTGGCAATGATGTCATCCACGTAGACTTCTATTTCCTTGTGCATCATATCATGGAAAAGAGCCACCATTGCTCTCTGATAAGTTGCCCCAGCATTTTTCAACCCAAAGGACATCACCTTATAACAAAATGTACCCCATAGAGTAATAAATGTGGTCTTCTCCATGTCTTCAGGTGCCATCTTAATTTGATTATACCCCGAGAAACCATCCATGAAGGAGAAAATGGAATGCTGAGCTGTATTGTCAACCAAAACATCGATCTATGGTAGGGGAAAATCATCCTTGGGACTAGCCCTATTCAAATCTCGGTAATCCACACACATCCATACCTTTCCATCCTTTTTAGGGACAGGGACAATGTTGGCTACCCACTGAGGGTATTTTGCCACAGCTAGGAACCCAGCATCAAATTGCTTCTTAACCTCCTCTTTGATCTTTAAAAGCATTTCTGGCTTCATTCGGCGTAATTTCTGCTTTATTGGTGGGCATTCAGGTTTCAAGGGTAGTCTATGCTCAACAATGCTAGCATCGAGCCCAGGCATATCTTGATAAGACCAGGCAAAGACATCACAAAATTCCATTAACAACTTGATTAAATCTTCTCTTTGTTCTCTGCTTAGGGTAGTGCCGATCTTGACTTCCTTTTTATTTTCTTCATTCCCTAAATTAATGACCTCAACTATGTCTAGGTAGGGTTGAATCCCTTCATCCTCTTGCTCTAACAACCTTGTCATTTCAGGCGGTGGTTCACAATCTTCCCCACCTTCCTCATCAGCGTAATCAACTGGGTGATCGTAGTCGGGAAACGGGATTGCGACCTCACTCTCCTCAAGGGAGTCACTTTCGGATCTGCAATTTAGTGTGATATGGCAAATAAAAAGAAAGAACAAACGAGTAAAAAGAAGGGTTTAAAACAAGGATAAGGGATACACGAAGAGTTTTTTTTTTGAATTACGATACGCTTTTATTGATGAAAATGATAAAAACAAGTTTTTTCGCCTTTATTACATGGAAGGGTCCCAAAGCTTTAGGCAGAGCAGAGGGACAAATAAGTACTTAAAGCATAAACAAATTACTTTGGCAAAACATTCAAAGTCGTGGGGAACTCGATGGCCTCCCAGTTATGAAGTTCTTGGCCTGGTGGACAAGCAATCACAAAATCAACACTATCACAAGGGTTTTCTTCAATGACAGCGACTTGGTCTGGAGGCATCAGTCCGGCACTCCGAAAGCTCTGGTAGAGATCACAGATGGGGACTCTTGCAGTATGAGGATCTCTGCCGGTAAAACGAGCAGCCCTTTTTTCTCTCTTCGCTTCCTCTACCCTTTTTCTGTCGGCAGCTGTGGGCCGGTATCCTAATCCAAAACCATTTCTGTTATCAAGCAGGCGTATTGGTTCTATTTCTCCATTCAAAGCACGTCCTAGCCCTCTTCCAGGTTTATACCCTCCACGCAGCATAATCTTTGCCATCATTAAAGATGCACTTGGTATGCAAGTTTTTGCCATTGTGGCTCCTTCCCCCACATAGGTAGCGTTTGCTATCTCTAATGCTTGGAAAGAAGTTTCAAGGGCCTCTTCTGCTGCCTCGATGTAAGGGGTTGACAGAGGTTTGCTGACCAGAAGGTCTTCCTCACTAGAAACAATTATCAGCTTGTTGTCAATTATGAATTTTAATTTTTGGTGCAGGGTAGAGGGCACCACTCCAGCAGAATGGATCCACGGCCTGCCTAATAAACAACTATAGGCAGGTGAGATATCCATGACTTGAAAAAGGACCTGGAACGTGCACGGCCCAACCTGTATGGGCAGCTCAATTTCACCCATAACCTCCCTCCGAGTTCCATCAAAAGCTCGTACTATCGTGGCACTTGGCTTCATAAAAGTCCCATCAAATGGTAATTTGGCCAATGTAGACTTTGGCATGACATTGAGGGACGACCCATTGTCAATAAGTACTTTTGCTAAGATGTAATCTCGGCATTTTACGGAGATATGGAGAGCCTTGTTGTGCCCAATCCCCTCTGTTGGTATTTCGTCATCAGTGAAGGTCAGATAGTTATCTGCAACAATGTGCCCTACTATTCCTTGAAACTTATCAACGGGAATGTCATGACTGACATGAGCCTCATTCAGGACCTTCATCAACATCTTCCGATGTAGCTCAGAGTTCATCAGCAATGATAACAAGGAGATTTTTGCAGGAGTATGGGTCAGTTGGTCAAGCACTTGATATTCGCTCTGGCAAATAAACCTTAAGAATTCATGGGCTTCTTCATCAGTCACGGCCCTTTTGATTTCGCCATTGGCCCCTTCTTTGTCCACCTTGGCATTTCCGGTAACCTGATCCCTCTTCGGCTCTGGAGGGGTGTATACTCTTCCACTTCGGGTTATACCTCCTACCCCTACAATATTTGTGATGGACGAAGGAGATGGGTCACCTGTTGCCGGGCTTGCAACGATCACATCTGCGTTGTACTTCCAAGGGACAGCCCGAGAATCTTTGAACGCAAACGGGGTGGGTGCTTGAATAGTGATGGTTGGTTGTACAGAAACAGGAGCTGCTTAGGGGTTCCTGGTGTAAAAAATTATCAAGGGCTTAGGGATCCGTGCCCCTGTTTGTTCCTCGATCATGTCGACCTCATCTCCACGGCGTTTACAGACCTGCACAATATAGCTGTCCATAAGGCTTTGAAGGACCTCACAGAAACCTTGATGTTCGGCAGTCTGTTTGCAATCATGTTTCACACTCCAGGTTCCTTCAATTAATCCCCTTTCAAGTAAAAGGGAATGAACTACCCTTAATGGCATTCTTATGTCAGCAACATTCTTAACGCACTCCTCATCATTTTCCAAGGCGTTGACCTCTGAATTTCCATGGTTGGGCAGGGGATTTGTGGCAACATTTGGGCTACCTTCCTTAAAGTTAATCCAGTCGGCTTTGATCAAATCCCTTACTTTATACTTCAAAGCCAGGCAATTTTCTATGGAATGCCCTGGTGCCCCAGCATGGTAATCACAATGAGCGTTTGGGTCATATCCCCTTGGGTAAGGAGGTTGCAACGACCTCATAGGGGATGGAGCTACCAGACCTTTCTGAACGAGGATTGGAAAAAGTTTGGTATATGTTATAGGAATTGGATCGAACTGCACAGGGGAGCGTTCATTGTTGGAATTTCTTGTGTTTTGATTATGATTGGGTGGTCGAGTCACTTGTTGCGGGTGATGGTATGGCACGGGTTGCGGTACTGGCGCTCTTACCATGGGTGGACGGAAGTGGGGAGTATAAGCTGTCGGGCTCTGAGTGGTAGAAACCACATAAGGATTGGGAGCTTGAATCATAGTAGGAAAGAATGGTCTTGGCGAAGGCGTCTTTTGATTAGAAGAGATGGAATTAGTTTCTCCATCTCTTTTCCCAGGCGCCGGCCTTCTTGTCATGCTTGCCCCAGATGAGCCCTGAATTATCTTTCCTGTTCGTATTCCGCTTTCCACTCTTTCCCCGATAGTCACAATGTCGGAGAAGTTGGATGAAACACTACCAATCATCTTGCCGTAGAAAGGTGATGGGAGCGTATCAATAAACATCGCGACTATTTCTTTTTCCGACAATGGGGGATCCACTTGTGCCACTGTCTCTCTCCATCGTTGGGCATATTCCTTGAATGTTTCACTGTCCTTTTTCATCATGTTTTGTAAATGAACCCTGTTGGGTGCCATATCCATGTTATACTTGTATTGTCTAAGGAAGGCATCTGCCAGGTCCTTCCAACAACGGATATGGTTCCGATCAAGGTGAGCATACCATGTAAGAGCGGCCCCTGCTAGACTATCTTGGAAGCAGTGGATCAAGAGTTGGTCATTAGAAGAGTAAGATGCCATCTTTCGACAGTACATCGTGAGATGGTTCTTTGGACAAGTCATTCCCCGATACTTATCAAAGTCTGGCATCTTGAATTTGGGTGGGAGGACAACATCTGTGACTAAACATAGCTCCGAAGCATCTATTAGTCCAAAACCTCCAGAACCTTCCATCATCCTCAAACGCTCTTCTAAGATTTCTATCTTTTCCTTTCGAGGAGCTGCGACCATGCGGGTTGCATCTTGGAGATTGGATCCATAGGGGGTTCCGTATCCATACGGATAACTGAGTGGCTGGTTGAACGGAGGCAAAGCATGGGACTGGTTTGTTAGGCCTGTATTTGGTGAAGGACCTTGGGGTTGGGCCATAGTCTGTACAACATAATTCGGTTGAGTCACCTGGGCTCGTGTATTTTGGGCTTGTGTGTTGTAGGTCGGCTGGGTCATCGGGGCTTGTATATTTTGAGTTTGGTGAGTTTGTGGGTCATGGGCTTGCGTGTTTTGGGTTTGGTAAATTTGTGGGTCATGAGCTTGTGTGTTTTGGGTTTGGTGGAGTGATGGTATATTTGGCTGGGTAGGGTATGAAGTGTGAGGATTCATCGCTTGCTGGTCATGGGCGTCTTGGAAAGGCCATAAAGTGGAAAAGGTACTGGGTTGCCGTCAGGGTCGACAAATGTATGCTGTGCATAAGACTGGCCGTAAGGTAACTGGGTCTCAATGACAGGGTTAGGTCTTCCAACATGAATGGTGACAGGGGGTGTCATTGTGTTTGGTACTTGGGTTCTTGCTGGGTCGGAACCAAGGGGGAGTGGTACAGTGGCAGGCTGCTGTTGGTTGTTCTCAATACCCGCAGAGGAATCCCCTTCTGTGATTCTCTTTTCCAGAAGCTTGGTCAACTCGGCTACTTGTTCTTTCAGCTGATTGAACTCGTTTCTGAAATCTTCATCCCTGATTTCTGCTTCGGCCATGAGTCTCGTTTGGAGTCGGGTCGGATAAGGATGTTTACCCGTAGTGTCTATTGTAAGTGAAAACACGAAATGGTTAAAAAAGAAAGCATTAAATAAAAATGGTAAACGAAAAATAAACAGTATGGTGCACAAAGTTATCACGGAACTCGGCCAGTACCCTCCAACCATTCCTCAGAACATCACATTCAACAGTAATAAGTATGTGATAAATGGAAATTAACATGAGACGGTTGTGGAGACAAAAGAATCCTTCTTTCTGAATTTCAAAGTACATTACTGCTGCCAATTTTATGCAAGAAAAGTAAATCAGCCATTCCTAGCTCGGGCAATCATGGCCCTCATTTTACAAATCCTTTCCTTATAGTAATCAAGGAAGTTTACAATTTCTTTTGGGGTACTAAGAGGGTTAACCATCCCCTCAGCTTGCTTAAGCAGGAGCGGGAGATCTTCCAGGACTCCATTAGCCAAATGTGCCAAGTGGGCGAAGCGATTCATCCATGAATGAATAACTTCATCTTGTTGTGTCATTTCAGCTTTCAAAATACGGATAGTCTCACGACATTCTTGCTCAGTATCCATCGCGTGCTGTCGCTCGCCGTTTATCTCTCGCTGGCAAGCTTCTACCACCTCATTAAGCTGATGCTCTAATTGACCAACCTGCAATTGTAGGAGCTCTTTTTGTACCAAGGCAATTTGCTCATTCTCTTTGGCTTTTTCAAACATATCTCTCAAGAGTTGCTTGTCAGCCAACATAGTATCCCTTTGCTTGCTCTTCATCCTCAGTTGAGTATTAGCTGTTCGGAGGCATTGACTTTGCTTCCTCAAGTAATCTCTTTTAACTTTCCGCTTCTTTCCAATCTCCTTGATGGTTCGCTTACTTTCTGAGTTCTCCCTTTTTTGAAGGGCACATTCTTGTTGAGATTTTAGCAGGTCTTCTTCCAGCTTCTTATTTTTTACAATTAACTCCTCTATCTTGGCTTTCAAGGCTTCCTCTTCAAGAGTAGGTGAGGGAACAGGTATTCTTGTCGGGAGATGGGAGGGACTTTTGAAAGGCAGCTTGACAATGGAAACTCTATTCAGGATCCATCGGTAGTATTCGTCCTTCACGGCATGGCTTCGAGCTCCTAGTTCTTTTCCTTGCCTGTGGACCATCTTCCACGCATTTGCTATATCCCGAATAGCAGAGGTACAATCTCCTTTTGAGTAGCGAAGTACAAAAGGAATAAGTGATTCTTCATCAGGTGGCCCAAGCAATGGATAAGCTAACTGCCGTTTGGCTATGACAGGGTTGTAGTTAATGCATCCTTGTGTGCCCATAAGAGGAACATTCGTGTAGCTTCCACAATGATGAATAATGGTGTCAACCTTCAACCATTGTGGATACCACCTTACTTTGTCAGCTGTGAGCCCCATCAGGTGATTGGCACATTCACGCCCATTTTTTGTTACTAACTGGCATAATTTCAGATCAGAAATAGGACATTTAACTTTGCCGACTTGGTGGAAAACATGTGATGTGAGCCACACATACATAGCAGGTAGACAACAAATGATTCTTTTTCCACCTTGTGTAGAACAGAAGTCCATGGTGTAATATATATTTACCAAGATAGCAGTGACAGGATTTTCAGACTTGAATTTACGGGCAAGGAAAATGCCAATGGCATCATAGTCTATGTAATTGTCAATGTTGGGGAACAAGATAACACCATAAATGGTTAAAGCCAAAGTATCCATGAAGGCTTCCCAATCTCCTTTCTCAGCCAACAAGTGCATGTGCCTCTCAAAATATTCCCGATCAAACCCCAGGACTTGATTTCTATTTAGCTGCTTACTTCTTAAGACTTCCGGATTAATCCTTAGGATATCAGCGATGGTAAGAACATTCGCATAGCGTCCAAGGTGGCGGTAAGGCATTTGTCCCTCTAGTGGCATACCCAGAATCTGTTCGAACTCCTCAACAGACGGAGCTAATTGAAAGTCTTGGAAAGTGAAACAACGGAGAGGTGGGTCATAAAACTGAATCAAAGCAGTAATTGCTTCGACTTGTACTTCCACTTCTAGCAACTTTAGGATCCTCCCATATTTCCTTGAAAAAAACATTTTTTGATTCATATCCAATTTCTTGCCTAATGCTTGCAGACTGGTTGTATCGACCTTCCTAGCCTTGACATGCAGTAATTTTTTTAACTCAGGTATATTTGTACCACAACTATCCGATCTTATGTTAATTTCCATACTTTCACTCAGAGGTGCTGGCTAAGCTCTTGATAGCTTCCTACGAGAACATGAGAAATGAGAAAATCAGTCACTAGAACTGACGTGTTTTGCAAATCGATACTCCCCTAGTAACTTTGAAAATGTTTTTGTATTCAGGGAAATTTCGATTTGACAAAACTTATGACAAATCAAAGGTCATGTGAGCTACGAATTTTCTGATCATTGTCAATAAAAAAAATTTGATTTTTTTTTTGATTTTTTTTATACCCTTTTTTATTCAAAACATCCGTAACTCAAATCCCAAAGACTTGTGCATAAAAGGAAAGGACTACTTGCCCATTAAAGGATCACGGGTTAAAAATATGTTATTTTTGGAAGAAGTAATCCACTAAATGGGTAAGCGGTCCTCTCTAATTTGGATCATAAAAGAAAGCGAGGATGAGGAAAGGTATAAGTAAAGTTTGCCCCTTTGTGTCTTAATTCAGGTTTTTCTGGAGGTCTCCTAATGGTTCTAAAGTTCATCTATCAGTGATACCTCGCATTAGGTGGCTTGTTCTAAAACTTCTAAAGGTCACTAGAGCCAAGATCCTATTCATGATGTTGATCACAAATAGTAAGAAGTATACTAAGTGTGAGCACCATGAATAAGTCGAACTCTAGCTGAGGTTCTCACAGTAACCAGACAGGAAGTACATCCCAAATGGTTCTGCTATCAACCTCTCCTAATATTAAGCTTATTTAGGCCCGGGTATAGGGTCCCACTCAAAAGTGTGTGCAAATTATGAGTGTAGTGTGTGAAAGAGGCATTCAATACCCATACCTTACTCACCCTGCACATAGAACAAACACAGAGCAACAAAATAAAGTCGACTACCCTAGGGTTCAATGATCATACAGATATTTACAGAACATAAATGATAGAATATAAACAAAACAGGAACTAAACATTGAAAAGGAAATAAAATAAAAGAAGAAGTTAAATAATTAATATGCTAATTAAAACATGCGCTATCAAATTGACTGGCTTGACTCTGTAAGTCCCCAGTGGAGTCGCCATCTGTCGCGACCGGGATCGTGGCGGCGCAGCCGACCCTCGAAACGGTGTTAAATAATAAACAGGGAGTCGCCACCAATATTTTTTTTAGGATAAAATAGTGGAAAAACCTTTTGTTAAAGCACTGGTTATAAAAATGAGATTCCATGATTCGGGAGTCTGATTACAGGTGAGGAAGGTATTAGCACCTCACAACTGTCCGTTATAAAAAACGGTTACCTTAATTTGATAGTGCGCATTATAGTTAACCCGATAATTATTTTAACTTCTTCATAAAAAGAAAAACGTACGGAATGACAAAATAAACAAAATAAATAAAAATCAACGCAAAATATTTACATGAGATTAACAGGACGTCTCGTCCAAATTAATCTCGCTCCTTCTTTTTCTTTAAAGAGATATTTAAAAATATGAGATTAACAGGACGTCTCATCCAAATTAATCTCGCTCCTCCTTTTTTCTTTAAAGAGATATTTAAAAATATGAGATTAACAGGACATCTCGTCCAAATTAATCTCGCTCCTCCTTTTTTCTTTAAAGAGATATTTAAAAATATGAGATTAACAGGACGTCTCGTCCAAATTAATCTCGCTCCTCCTTTTGATAGCAAGACAAAAAGGAAACTCTAAAAATTAAATAAAGAAAGGTGGGCCTGACAGGAACTATTTCCCGCTCCTACGTATTCTTGAGCTTTCGAGAAATCAGGGTCACGTAGTTCTTTAAGATGTTTTTTTTTTTTAGGAAAAGATTAGGAAGATATTGATAGGCATCATTTTAGTGAAGAATCCATACAAGGCGAAGTGCTTCGCACGTGCACGGATCTTATAGAGACTGTGTAGACGGAAGTATTTTCCGTATGACACTTGATTAAGTGAAATGAATATATATAAAAAAACTGAATGGGAGAGGAAAACGAGTGCAAAAATGAAAAAAACGAGCGAAGAATAAGAAAACCGAGTGAAAAATAAGAAAACCGAGTGAAAAAATGAAAATCCGAGTGAAAACAGGGAAAACCAAGTGAAACAGTGACAATATGAGTGAAACAGTGAAAATCTGAGTGAAACAGTGAAAAATCTGAGTGAAACAGTGAAAAATCTGAGTGAAACAGTGAAAATCCGAGTGAAACAATGAAAATCTGAGTGAAACAGTGAAAATCTGAGTGAAACAGTGAGAATCTGAGTGAAATAGTGAAAAATCTGAGTGAAACAAGTGAAAATCTGAGTGAAAATAAGGGAAACCGAGTGCAAATTAGTAAATCCTAATGAAATAGTGAGAATCTGAGTGCAAAAATAGTAAATCCGAGTGAAACAGTAAGGATCTGAGTGAAAATAAGAGAAACCGAGTGCAAAATAGTAAATCCTAGTGAAACAGTGAGAATCTGAGTGGAATAGTAAAAATCCGAGTGGAAATAAAGGAAACCGAGTAAAACAGTAAGAATCCGAGTGGAAAGAGGCTTACCGGGTGAAATTTGAGCAGAGAAGAATGATTGGGGCAAGAATTGCAAGTCCGAGAGGGAAAAAGGAGCTGGAAGGAGTGCTGTTGAGTGAGAGTGTAGAGGATGTTGGGGTAAAGAGAGTTTGAAAGGTGAGGGGTGAGTGAAGTGAGAGGGAGAGAAGACTTGGCGTGAGAGAGAGAGAGAACAGAGGTTTGGCAGAGTTTCCTCGTCTGAAATGCCTCCTCTTCAGCTGCCCTCCCCCTTGCCTATTTATAGGCTGGCCCGAGTGGAATGCCAGCTCAGGCTTCCACTTCCGAGTGGAATGCCAGCTCAGGCTTCCACTTCCGAGTGGAATGCCAGCTCAGGCCTCCACTCGGTTTGGGTAGTGGGGGACAACGGCTGGTGGGAATTTTTAATTCCTCCACCTCCGCCCCTGTCTGCCAGCCACCTCCGGGATTCCTGGATCCACTTTGGGGGTGGAATCCAGGTCAGCATGTGAATCCGAGTAAGGAGAGTGGAAATCCAAGAGAAAATGCTGTAATCCGAGTGAGAATGGCTCGGATCAACCTTTGAATCAGTATTCATCCACACTGGCAGTCAAATCCGAGTGAGGAGAGTAGAAATCTGAGAGAAAATGGTGTAATCCGAGCAAAAATGATGGAATCCGAGTGAGGATGGTGTGAATCCGAGTGAAAATGATGGAATCCGAGTAAAAAAATAGGGAATCCGAGTGAGAATGGCTCGGATCCACCTTCCAATCAGTATTCATCCACACTGGCAGTCAAATCCGAGTGAGGATGTGTAAATCCGAGAGAAAATGGTGTAATCCAAGTGAAAATGGTGTAATCCGAGTGAGAATGGCTCGGATCCACCTTCCAATCAGTATTCATCCACACTGGCAGTCAAATCCGAGTGAGGATGTGTATATCCGAGTGAAAATGGAGTAATCCGAGCAAAAATGGGGAATCCGAGTGATTCTCACTCGGATCACCCTCTCAGTCAGCATTCCTCCACATTAGGAGTCAAATCCGAGTGGAAAAGGGGTCGGCCTTCACTTCCTCTCCACAATCCGAGTATAAAATGACTCGGGACCGATTGAAATGGCTCGAAAGTGGGTAAAGGAGGACTCGGATGAGTGAAGATTGGTTGGGAACCGATTAAAATGGCTCGGAAATTGGAATTTTGGCCATTTTTCGCTCGGAAATAAACTTCTTCACACTCAGAATTAGAAATTTGAATTTCTTCACTCGGAATGGCTCTGACAGGGAAGCTTTCCACTCGGAATTGATTCATTCTGAGTAATTCTACTCGGATTTGAGCATGTATGTGGCATTCCGCTCGGATTCTCCAACAGGAGCCTATTCCATTCGGAAATGCTTCATTGCTACTCGGTTTTCGATCATTTCTGAGTAGTTCTACTCGGTTTTGATCATTTCTGAGTAGTTCTACTCGGTTTTGATCATTTCTGAGTAGTTCTACTTGGTTTTGATCATTTCTGAGTAGTTCTACTCGGATTTTCTCCATTCTGAGTAGTTCCACTCGGTTTTGATCATTTCTGAGTAGTTCTACTCGGTTTTGATCATTTCTGAGTAGTTCTACTCGGATTTTCTCCATTCTGAGTAGTTCCACTCGGTTTTGATCATTTCTGAGTAGTTCTACTCGGATTTCCCTTAAACAGTGGCATATTCCACTCGGATTTGATCTGTTCCGAGTCCTTCCACTCGGAAATGATCATTTCCGAGTCAACCCTTTTTTTTTTAAATTTCTTCTTCTTTTTTTTTTAAAAAAATTCTTTTCATTTGCGGATGGGCTGAAATAGGTGTTCACAATACTATTGCATAACTGAGGAATAATCCGAGTCAGTATCTATCATTTAATATCTAAGATACTCACCCCACTACTGTGGCAATATTTTTCAGTGGATGTCTCTCAGGATAACGAGTGGAGGTGAAGTTGCATACCGAGTGGGCTGTTTGCACTCTATGGATATATGTGTATATTTGTAGATACTGTGTATAAGGTTTTGGTTAAGCCTTGGCCGGCTCGTACTTGATCTCAGTCTCTTTAAATCAGAATTTGAACACTCTCGGGTTGAGAGTATGACAACATGCTTGTAATTATTTATATACACTTCTATATATATACTTATATCATACTGTATGTTTATTCTATGCTGTGCGTGAGGTCCGAGTGATATATATATTCATGTTTACCGAGTATGTGAGGTTGGTATGACTTCCAGTAAAAATGGAGTTAAGTTATTGTCGTGGGAAGGCGAGGTAGTGATTTTACCCCGAGTGAAGAAAGGTTTAGATGTTCCGAGTGAATGAGGTCGTACAATTCCGAGTGGGATTGACCTGAAACCCTTCAGAGTAATAAACTGTTAGGATTTTCTCGAGTGAAGAATAGCAACATGATTCCGAGTGAGAACCTTCCGAGTGAGTATTTCCCGACTGAAGAGTGACCTATAAGACTCTGAGTGAAACCCATTGCAGTAAACTTATTGGGAGCTAGAGAACCCTTAGGTGAGACTTGATTTAGTAAGAGAACCTGAGTAAGAAGTATCAAGTGTGTCGAGTGCAAAACGAGTGAAATACCTGAGTGATAAAAAAAGGCCGAGAAAGCTATTCCGAGTGAAAGCACCCTTGGATTCTGGGTGAGGTAGTTATCGTTTCCTGAGTGGTCAACATGGTGTTTTGTAAGAACGAAGTCAAGGAGCTTGTAAGTATAAAGATTAATCCAAGAGAAGCGAGAGCAAGGACTTTCCGAGTGGACATAGATTCTGAAATCCGAGTGATAGGAATACCGAGTGGAGTTACTCGCCTCAGCGGCTAAGTGCTCGCTCCAGCGAGTGTGAGCGAAGGGAAGGTCCCTGATAGGTCACGCTTAAGCCATGCGAACTTCGCCTAAGCGTGTGGGGTTGTTGCACTCGAGCGACATTGAATCTCGCCTAAGCGAGTAGGTGATGTTGGGTTCGCTCAGGTCCTGCATCTTCCGTTGTTTGCCTTGTGGATGCGTTGTATTCCTTCCTTTTCTAATTCTACCCTCCTTAATTCTCAGTTAATCATTGCCTTTGAATCCCCTCTGATTTCGGAAAAATTTTCCTAGTCTCGGTTTATCCACTAATTGAAAATTAAGGTGTTACAGTAATCGATTACTTAAACATGGTAATCGATTACATTGCTGAGGTAATCGATTACATTTATTTGAAATCATGCAATTTAAAATTCATTTAATTGTAATCGATTACACTAATGAGGTAATCGATTACATTCCATCAGAATGTATGAAATTTTAAAACCTTTTTATATTAATGGATTTATTTGAAATCATGCAATTTAAAATTCATTTAATTGTAATCGATTACACTAATGAGGTAATCGATTACATTCCATCAGAATGTATGAAATTTTAAAACCTTTTTATATTAATGGCCGTACTTTCTTTTTATAGAGTCTTACTTTAATTATGCCTTGGTCTTGGATCTTCATTCTTGATGATGACAATATTTCATTGATTTCATGGTCTTCATTCTCCCCTTTTTGATGATGATGACAATATTTCATTCTCCCCTTCTTGGATCTTCAAAATCCTTCATGGTCTTCATTCTCCCCCTTTTTGATGATGACAATATTTCATTGATTTCATGTCTCTTTTTGTGCTTGACATGGTATACTAAATCTTCAAGTCTTGCGTCCATGTTGTTAATCACGTCTTGCATATATGTTGTTGATATCAAATTGTTAATCATGTCTTGCATATATGTTGTTGATATCAAAACCTTAGTTCTTCATTCTCCCCCTTTTTGATATTGACAACATTTCCTGAGAAGAAAAATAAACAACATGCAAGATACAAGATTTTCTCCCCTTTAATTTTGGTTTAGTTGACAAGGTTTGATTGATTTTTCTCTTATTTTGCTTCTCATATATTACTCCCCCTTTATCAATGGCAAAAAGAATGTAAGAGCATAAAGTTTTAGCAGAGAGTGATGCACCTTGTTGTTTGATGTCACTCGTTGTTTTGATATTGCTCTTTGTTACTTGTTGATTGATAGATGCTTCAAGAAATGTGTTGACTTTTCTTATGGGTAAGAGTTAATCCTTAAGTGCCTCCCATCAATGATAATTCCTGCACCATTATAAACATTTGATCTTGGTACCCAAAATTTCTTGGGTCCTTGTGGGTTAGACGTGGATAATATATTCTTAGGAACCCAAATCATTTTTGTCTCAGTATAACCTTTGTTCCTTATATGACATGTTGATGCACTGTGACCTTTTCTCACATAATGAGAGGATTTAACAAATGGGCTAGTTGAGGTCTTTTGTGAAATAAAGAAATTTTCTGCAATTTTTGCTTTTTGGAAGGATCAGATCCTAGTTCTGCTTTAAAATGACATTTTTGTTTTCCAAGGAGTATATCTAGGTTGTCTCTTCCCATAGTAAATTTAGCTAATTTATTTTTTAAGTCATTTATCTCTAGACTATGCTTTTGACATGTTGAGCATGTATGACTATTAGTAGTTTCGGTCTTATACTTAGTTTCTAAGTTTTCCTTTTCTATTTTAACATGTCCTAGTTCTTGATTGAGTTTTGATAAGTTTTCGTTTAAGCTCAGGTTAGTGCTTTTGATGTTCAAAAATTTTTAGCTAAGTTTTGATACTCATTATGAAGATCTTCAAATGCATCTTGCAATTCATCAAAAGTAGGGTTTGAATCTATTACCTCTTCAGTATTTGCCATCAGGCAGAGATTCATTTCTTCATGGTCTGATTCCTCGGACGAGCTTAGATCATTTTCAATGGCGTCCAACACTGATGCACTCGGCATTTCCAATGGCGAATCAGATGCATACGATTTATTCATCAGGTGTCCAACGCCAATGCCCCAGGCATTGCCTTGAGTCCAACCCAAGGTCTTTCAATATGTTTTCCACACACATGCACTCGGCATTCAAATATCAATAACATGCATCCAATGCAGTTTATCATAATTATACACAAACAGGGGTCGGTACAGCAATAACACAATACATGCACTCGGCAATCACATGCACTCGGCAATCATATGCTTCTCAATATAAAGTCCCAAACGGGAATTATCATGACCGACCCACATATCATACACTCGGCAATCACAATGCCATCCACTCGGAATTATCATTTACAATAAGCATCACATGCTATTTCATATAATATCCACTCGGCATCAACAGCCACAACATATCATATATTTACATAGAATCATAACCAGAACCAGCACAACATTCACACACCACATGCGTTTAATATTCACACTGGTTCATAGCACATGCATTCACTCGGCATCTCATTAAAAACCACATTACCATGCATACACCCAACATTACTAATATAATAATCAACAGATATTCTCATCTGTCCTTCAATATGAGGCACTCGACATCTTCATATTCACCAGCTTACATCTCATGGACGGAGTTTAACATACACCACACAAATAATAATTATCACACATCCGGGCTTCCACTCAACAACATACAACACACAACAAACACAACACATCACAGTGTAATAGTTTCACCCGGAACCCGTCCATAAACCATACATTTGAGATGCAACAGCCCCCCTTACCTGGAATAAAGATTCCAGTAGCTCCATGGCCACTCGTTCTCAACAGAATGACTCGGCTATTGTACTCTACACAGCTTTGGAGGAACACCGAGCCACTCGGCCACACGATCAGCTCTCCTCCATGCCATTCCATGCTCTCCTTGCAAGACAGTGGAGAGTTCCAAGCCTCCAAGGCACAACATAGTTCTCACACTCAGTCCAGTGGAGGATTCCAAACGTTGTTCCATACTCGAACAGCCCAGTCCTTACCAACAATGGAGGACCCCATTCATCCAAACACTCATCATCGTTTCGGTAGAACAGAGGAGGATCCCTGTCTCCAAAACACACAGCACCACATAGATTTCTCTCACAGCCACGCTATTCTCCTCGTGTGCCACTTCCCACTCGGGCTCTACTCAGTGTGCGAGTGGAAGAAGAAGATAAAGAAGAAGAACAGCCACGAAGAAGAAGCAGAGGCTCCAAGAAGTTTTAGAGAGAATGGAGAATGGTTCTCCATATACCCAAAAGAGAATGAGCAAAGAATAAGTGTAAAACGTGAAGCTGAAGCTTCCATCATCACACTGCTCTGTAACAGCTCTCACTCTCAGTCAACAGCCACCTCCTTATTTAATGCCATCCCATCAGCTATCACATCACCATTAAGGCCACTTCCATCTGCGTGCCAAAGAGAGAGGACCGAAGCTCTCATTACACCAAGGGCACATGGGACATTTCCTAGCATTATTATTATTATTATTATTATTCAACAATTTGCCTAATTGGCAATTAATCTTAATCAACCATTAACTTAATCAATCTATAACCTTAATCCTGAAATTTACCACACTCGATAATTAATTAAAAATCAGGATGTTATAGTGGTCCTTGAGATCACAGCTGCCATGATATAATTCGTGGTTGGCCCGCAACACCATATGTTGATATGTTGTGTACCGCGGTCATGGTGAAAATGGCCAAGTGTTGCAAGATGGGCGATGCGATTTGGTACCAGTAAAATGATTGGTGAATGCATGCAATTTAAAGAATAAGTGTACACATTTTACTACTGCAGTAAGGGTGTAGTTAAATGACCATGCTTGAAACCCACAGTTGGTGTTGAATTTCCCATAGTCAGATCTGCAATTGTTGAAATATTCCTTATGCATATACATTAGTTAAGAGCATTTGCATATAGAAGGAAGTATGCCAAGGTGGTGAGATGTGATGATGATTGTGTGAAGTGGTAAAAGTAAATTTAAGACAACATAAAAGATATGAATACCAGTTAAAAGTTGTGTGACAATTCAATGGTTGAATAATGTGATTTTGTATATGCTTGTGTGCTTTGTGTGAAATTGTGTTGGTATATGGCATGGTGATTATTAATGATGTGCAAAGTATATATGTGGGGATGCCTATATGCATAATCACTTGGTATTCATATTCATTCCTTTGGAATGTGGACTCACTCTCCCATGTTGTCAATTTTAGACTTGTGATGCAGGGTACTCATAGGAAGAGTAAGCATTTTGAAGTATACTTATGGCTGTGGAGGTAAATAGTGTATAGGGAGCGCCTTGGCCGGCGATATATGTAAACATATGTATTTTGTATAGCAGGAGATGTAATGAATGTTTGTTTTGGAAGTTTACATGATAAGTGATTTTGGAGGGTCATGGAGGAAAATGAGAAATTGTATGTGTATCTCATTTTTATTTGTGACCCAAAGTATGTATGGAGGATTTATTTATATTGGAATGTTTCTATATGCTGATGAATGAATAAAGAATTATATTTGAATGTCGATTTTATTAAGTTAAAGAGATGAAGAATTGATTTTCATATGTTTGATGAGTTGAATGGAAAATTGATGAGTAAGATGATGTAAAACAAGTTTTAAATGACTCATAGGATGTTTGAGATGTAGTGAATCCTTGTAAAATAGATGGAATTCAATTTTAGTAGGTTGTGTTATGCAAGTTTTGAGTTCTGCATGATGTCTGATGTTTTCGCTAAGGCGAGGTGGATTCTCGCCCGTGCGAGAGTCCCACCTGTTTAGGAATTGGCTTCTGGACAATTCTCGCTTAGGCGAGAGTGAATCTCGTCTAAGCGAGATTGTCCTAGTATCAGTGTTTAGATACTGGAGAAAATTCACCCAGGCGAATGGAGCTTCACCCGAGCGAGGGGGAAGGGATTAGCCACTGGTCTGATTTCGCTCAGGCGAATGGCCAGTTCGCTCAAGCGAGAATGATAGTAGAATCAGAGATTTAGCTACTGGATGAAATCCGCTCGAGCGAAGGATCTTGGGGGGTGGCAATCGCCCAGGCGAGATAATTAAATGGTGAGTAGGTGAGTTCCTGAACAAACTTTGTCTAAGTGGAAGTTTTGGAAATAAACTAAGAGGTAGTGTAATTTCCGAGTGAATTCCGAGTGACCTATGTCCGAGTCATGGCCTTCCGAGTGAGGAAGTATACATAATCCGAGTAAGAAGGTTCTCGTGAGTGATGATCTGGGCAGTGGAGTCCCAAATGGGGATTTCTGAGTCCAGTGTAATCTGTTCCGAGTGGGGAGCCTCTGAATGTGCATTCCCGAGTGGGATGGCACCAACTAGGGGTAGTCGGTGTGAGTTTGTCCAAAAGTATTCTGGAATAACTCCACTCGAGTGAAAATGAAAGGAGGTCAGTTTTGGAATGAGATGCCGAGTGAGTGAACAATCAGGTGATGAGTCAGTCTTTGGAATGTTTTACCGAGTGGCAACCCGTGTGAGCGAGGACTCGGATTCGGAATGAATTTACCGAGTGAAAGTCTGAGTGAGAGAGGTCTCGGTCTGGACTGACTTTACTGAGTAGAGGATTGAGTGAATGATGGGTCAGTCAGGATGATCTTGCTGAGTGAGAACCTGAGTGCCTTGAGTCGGTTTCGGGAGGATTCTGCTGAGTGAAAACCCGAGTGTTGGGAGTCGGATTTGGAGGGGCTTTGCTGAGTGAAAACTTAAGTATTGGAAAGCCTTATTAACGAGTGGGTATAAGCCCAGCTCTGTAAGTTGTTCGCCTAGGCGAGGAAGTCTCGCCCAAGCGAGTCAATCATGAATTCGATTCTGGACGAATTTCGCCCAGGCTCGCTGGTTTTGCCCAAGCGAGGTTTGTGTGACTTGCTTAAGCGAGTCAGAATTCGCTTGAGCGAGATCGTCCTCTAATGCATAATTATTCCTTTCGCTCAGCTTTTCTTTACTTCGCCCAGTGTGCCCACGTTGGCTCGCTCAAGCGGACGAGAGTCCCGCTTGAGCGAGGGACACTCTGTTGCTCTTTTTGGTCTTGATTTTAACTTGGAAAAATTATCATGAAAATTTAACCTTTTAATTCCACCCTCTCATATCTTCATATATGGGAGTGGTTCATCCTTGATGTAACATCCCAGTTTTGAAATTAAATGCTGAATGAAGAATAAACCATTAAGACTTGATTTCAACTAGAAATAACTGTTAATTGCATTTAACTAAGTAGTTAAGGCCATTAAAATATAAAAATGGTGGTGGTCAGGGGATGGGGTGGAGTGCACGTGACTGATGGGCACGCACTCTCCCATCCCACTCTTCTCTTACTGTGCGCATGCACATATATATATATATAACGTGAGTCTTTGGTGGGGAACGCACTTACCATTTCTTCAGACTCTCTCCTCCGTCACTTCATCCTCTACTTCCTCTCTTCGTCTCCATCTTTCTTCTTCTTCTATCTTACTCTTCGCTCCTGGAGACCTTGGTTGCAGTACTGGAGAACAGACCACACTTCATCCCAGAATCAGGCGCAGGATACGACAAAGCCAAGGAAGACCGAATGAACCAGGAGGAAGACATCGGACCCAACGACAAGAACGGAAAGGTTTCTGAGGTTCTTCTAAAGGTAGGGGGCGCTTGCATGTCGAATGCATGGTCTAAGAACGGTACCGGATGAACGTACTGCGGAGTGTGGGTGTGTGTGTGTGCATGCAATTATAATCATTAAAACTGATGCATGGTTTAAGATTCTGACAGTGATTTTTGTGGCGATGGTGTAGCCTGTTAGTAGATGATAATGATGAATGATATGCATGGATCTATTTTCTTGTCATTATGAAAATATGTATATGCATGCTCTTAATTGGATTGTTCAATGTTGTTAGTTTGATGACCGATTGTAACATGCGCTGGTGTGATTGACTGATTGATTACGAGTAGTGTGGGAAATCTGTTCTTGCTTAATGACTACGGCGAAGGTGTTTGTGGCGCGATGATGTGTATTAATGAATGTGTTAGTTGCATGAGTGAGAGTGGGGTGACCCATAGAAGGTCAAGAACCCCAAGGGAAATGACTTCCAGTTACCGACCCTGGCTAGATCCCAATAGTGCTCGTGGTAGCCGTTGGAGCTAGAGAAGAGAGTCTCGAGACGCCGTGGGGAGGCCGGTGCCACCTGGTAAGAGCTGAGGGACGGGGGGCCAGAAGGAAAGGGGACCGTAACTGAGAGTCTTTACCCGAGTCGGATCCGCAGGCATGCATATAGAAATAAGGCTGATTGTAGTGGTGTATAAATCTATGTATGTGTATGTGTATGACCTTGAATGCATGAATATGTATTTGGATGTGGAATAGACTCTGTGTATTATATGTGTTATGAATGTTGTTTGAACTGTATGAATTTGGTTGCTTGAGAAAGGTTGAATGATAGCAGGAGCGTGTACTGACGCTGATACCGAGTCTGTGAGTATCATTTTACATGTAAAAGCTCACCCCTGCAGTGGCCATTTTCAGTGAATGTCTCTCGTGAGGAGGATCAAAGGCAGAGCTGGAATGCTGGACGGAGTGCTGATGCATTTGGAAGGTTTAATTAAGGCGTTGTTAGATTAAGCCCTGACTGACTCATACCAGATGTTAATGTTGTGGGGATGAATAGAACTTTATGGGCAAGAAGAAGTCCGATTTTGTATTGTAAATATTAACATACACTCTTATGTATATATATGGATGTATGATTTTATGTGTGTGATGCTATGTACTGCCTTGTTTCATAATTGTGCTCTAATGGAAACGCAGGGATGGTATGATTGAGCAGGTTATAGCCAAGTCTGAGTGAACCGAGAATTGTCTTAGGAAAATTTATGTCGGATACGTTGGGCGGAGTCGTACCCCGCCCGAAGTATGGGAGCAATTCGCCCCAGCGTGAGGATTCGCGCTGGAGCGATGTAGTTATTAGAATAAGACCCCGGTGTTGACCCCTGTTTTGGGCGTGGTGGATAAGTCCGCCCAGGCGTTGTCATAATTAGTTGAGTTGGGCGGAATAGGTTCAGACTTTTCCTTCTTCCACAATCTGCTACCGCATATGTACCCTGTAACTTCCCGTTTTCTGAGTGAAGTGCAAAGGGTGAGGATTTACCTAGTGAACCCTTGTCCATACCCGATTGAGGAAATTACCTTGTAGTTGTGTTAAAGAGGCGTTATGCAGATTTCATTTAGGCAGTGTCATACATCGCCCAAGTAACTAGGACAGTTCGCCCAAACGCGTAGAGCTATGCTGAAGCAAGTAGATATCAACTCGAGATTTCGCTTACGTACCTTCTTTCTCTGTTGTCGCATTATTCCGTCTCGCTGGGTGGTATTGAACATCGCCTGAGTAAGTGAATGATGTGATGTAGTCCGCCTAAGATAGATATACCCCGCCTAGCCAAGTAGGATGATTCTAACTCCGCCTTCCTACCGAATGCCATGCATATGAATGTATTAACATCTTTCCCTTATCTATTTCCCCCCGTTGAGTGACCAGTGTTACTCGAAGGGAAGCCTCCTTGTGAAATATCCTCTATCCGCTGCTGCCTTACCATACTCCGCCTGGACGGTATCAGACCCCGTCTAAGCGAACAAACGGTGTTGAGTAATCCGCCCTGGTGCAGGTGTGTTACGATAAACCCATTGAGCCGGCCCCAGTTTTAGCTTCTCTGTAGGTTGCTAAGTGCGTGTGAATGCTCTTCATTCTTCCCTTGCCTGCTCCCTTCTATAACAAATGTTACGTGACTGTTTTGTGAAAAAGTTTACTCATATTTTTGGAATAATTAGTTGTAAGTAATAAGGTGTTACATTTTGGTATCAGAGCGGACCGAAAAGTCCAAGGCCAAAGTATGCTTACCAAGTGTAAGCGGTGGTGTGTGTGTCTTTTGATGGAATGGTTGAAATTGTTCTGATGCTAGCTGACTTGATTGATGTTAACTTGAGGACAAGAGGTTGTTTTCCCCTGGTCCGATTGTGTGTATGACTTAGGCGAATGATATAATGTGCTAAGCTATTAATTGTTGGACTAATAACTAGATCGGTAGTAAGTGGCTCCGTATACTTATCCTTAAATGTCAATTTCAGGATAAGGAATGGCGCATCGTCAAAGTATGGAGGCTATAGCCACAGCATTCCAACGCTTTGCGGATGTATTTGAGAGGCAAGGCCAGACTCAACCTGAGGATGGCCATGTGCTGGACCGCTTCTTAAAAAGGAAGCCGAGTGAATTCTTAGGAGGACGGAACCCTGAGGCGGCGTTCAAATGGACTCAGGAATTAGAGAGAATTTTTAGGGGTCTTCGCTGTACCGAAGCTCAGAAGGTGGAGTGCGCAGTGTATATGCTGCGAGATGAAGCGGAGAATTGGTGGAAAATAGCCAGAAGCCGATTTCCTGAAGATGATACTCAACTGACGTGGAACGATTTCAAGGCCTGCTTCTTAGACAAATACTTTCCCGACACAGTGAGGAGTCGGAAAGAGCTGGAGTTTATGGAGTTAAAACAGGGCTCCATGACTGTGGAAGAATACGCGACCAGATTTGAGGAATTGTGCCTGTTCTATCCGCCCTTCCAGCAGCCAGGAACGGAGAACTCCAAGTGTCTTAAGTTTGAGAACGGACTGAGATCGGATATCAAGAGGGCCTGCAGATACCATGAAATCCGGAGTTTCCCTGCATTAGTGAACAAATGTAGAATATTCGAAGAGGATGACAGGGCCCATTCGGGCCAGTGCAGCAGAGCTAACCAGCACCTGAGGCCTCAGCAATCACGTTTCAAGAGGCCAGGGAACGTGAGGAGGAATGAACCCTTCACCAGATATCAGAATCATAATGATCGAGGGAGACAAATGAGTGGACGACCAAGGTATGGCGGATGCTTTAAATGCGGCGGTGACCACTTTGCTAAGGATTGCAATGATACAAATGTTAAATGCTACCACTGCGGAGAGAAGGGACACGTTCGTCCTGACTGCCCCCAACTCCGCCAGGCAAACACCAATGTGCGTCAAGGAGGATTTCAAGATAGAACCCGAGTGAATGATAACCAACGACCTGGTGGCAGAGGCAACGGAACCAGAGGAAATATGATGCGTGCTCCGAACAGCCGAGAGAGGAATACCGGTCCGCCAGCAGCAGGAAGAATCTACACCATCAATGCAGAAGATGTTGCACCAGCAAACGACCTAGTACAATGTAAGTGCTCACTTGGAATGAATACGCTTAATGTTGTTTTCGATTCGGGAGCTACCCATTCTTTTATAGCTGATGAGTGCGTGGAACGGTTGAAGTTACCAACTGTGTCTATGAGCCGGACTTTGGAAGTGGCAAGCCCTACTGGCCCTAGTGTGTTCACATCGTCAATATGTAAAAATGTAGCATTTGAGTTGTATGATCGGAGTTTCACCTTCGATCTGATTTGCATGCCCTTAAAGGGTCTTGATATTGTGCTTGGAATAGATTGGCTTTCAGCCAATAAGGTATTAGTAGATTGTAGAAACCGAGAGATAGTTTTCCCAAAACAACCCACTGAAGATGGCACGACACTAGGTATAACCCAACTATTTATGATGCTTTGTCTAACCAAAGATGAGAGTGAGACCCTAGTGAACGAAATTCCGGTTGTCTGCGAATTCCCAGAAGTGTTCCCAGAAGACGTTCCGAGTGTGCCTCCCAATAGAGAAGTTGAATTCTCTATAGACTTGATCCCTGGAGCTGAACCGGTCTCCAGTGCACCCTACAGAATGTCCTCAACTGAATTGGCAGAGTTGAAGAAATAAGTGGATGAGTTACTTGAGAAGCAGTTCATTAGACCAAGCGTGTCACCATGGGGCGCACCTGTGCTACTTGTTAAGAAGAAGGATGGCAGCATGAGACTTTGTATAGATTATCGACAGCTTAATAAACTCACAATCAAGAATCGATACCCACTGCCTAGAATTGATGATTTAACTGACCAGCTGCGTGGAGCCTCAGTCTTCTTGAAAATCGACTTACGATCGGGATATCATCAAATCCGAGTGAAGGACTCGAACATTCCTAAAACTGCCTTTAGGACTCGGTATGGTCACTATGAGTATGTAGTGATGCCGTTCGGTGTGACAAACGCCCCTGCTGTTTTCATGAATTACATGAACAGCATATTCCACTCCTTCTTAGATCGGTTTGTTGTTGTTTTCATCGACGACATCCTAGTTTATTCTAAGACCCCTGAGGAGCATGAAGGACATCTCAGAACGGTACTCCAAGTGTTGAAGGAGAAACAATTGTTTGCAAAGCTCTCGAAGTGCGAATTCTGGATGGATGAGATCCATTTCCTCGGGCATGTGATCTCCGAGCGAGGTGTCTCGGTGGATCCTGCGAAGGTAGCTGCTGTAATAGCATGGGAGAGGCCCAGATCGGTCTCGAAAATAAGAAGTTTTATGGGCTTGGCAGGTCATTATAGGAGGTTCATAGAAGGTTTTTCTAAGTTGGCATTACCCCTGACTAAATTGACTCGGAAGAACGTTCCTTTCGTGTGGAGTCCGGAGTGTGAGAACAGCTTCCAAGAGCTGAAGAATAAGTTGACAACTGCTCCGGTGTTGGCATTACCTGAGTTACGAGAAAGCTTCGTGGTCTATTGCGACGCGTCCGGACTCGGATTAGGGTGTGTACTCATGCAGAAAGATCGAGTGATAGCATATGCCTCTCGACAATTGAGACCCCACGAGCAGCATTATCCGACCCATGACTTGGAGCTGGCAGCAGTAGTTTTTGCATTGAAGATCTGGAGACATTACTTGTACGGGTCCAAATTTGAAGTGTACAGCGATCATAAGAGCCTCAAATACCTATTCGACCAAAAGGAGCTGAACATGAGGCAGAGAAGATGGATTGAGTTTTTGAAGGACTATGATTTCGAGTTGAAATACCATCCAGGTAAGGCAAACGTCGTGGCCGACGCATTGAGTCGGAAATCCCTCCACATAGCAGCCATGATGGCAAAAGAAGTTGAGTTGTTGGAGCGGTTCCGAGACATGAACTTGCATGTTGACACCCCTTCCTCTCAGAAAATGACAATAGGTACGTTGAGGATTGCCAATGAATTCTTAAAATCTGTGTACAAACAGCAACAGGCGGACTCCTACCTAGCTGAAATGAAGGAAATTCAGGCCAAAGGAAAGGACTTATCCTTGGCAGAGGGGTCAGATGGGATCTTCCGGGTGAGAGACAGAATATACATACCAAGTGGAGGAAGATTAAGAAGAATGGTGCTTGATGAAGCCCACAAAAGCCTACTCAGCATTCACCCAGGAACCACGAAAATGTACCACGACTTGAGGAGACAGTTCTGGTGGCCCGGACTAAAGAAGGATGTGGCGGAGTACGTGGCCCGGTGTATCACGTGTCAGAAATCGAAGGTAGAGCACCAAAAACCATACGGTGCAATGTAGCCTCTAGAGATCCCCGTGTGGAAATGGGACTCAATTGCGATGGATTTTATCATGGGATTACCCAAAAACCGAGCGGGCCATGATGCAATTTGGGTCATTATTGACCGATTGACGAAGAGTGCACACTTCTTACCTGTAAATATAAGGTACCCATTGCATAAGTTGGCTCGAATCTACATTCAAGAAGTTATCCGACTACATGGCATACCTACTTCCATCGTATCAGATAGGGACCCTAGGTTTACGTCCAGATTTTGGACCAGCATGCATCAAGAATTGGGGACGAAGCTTTGGCTTAGTTATGCCTACCACCCCCAATCGGATGGACAATCCGAGCGAACAATTCAGAGTCTAGAAGACTTATTGAGAGCGTGTGTGTTAGAGTACGGAGGGGACTGGGAGCAGTACTTTCCCTTGATCGAGTTTACGTACAACAACAGCCATCATCACAGCATTGGCATGGCACCTTACGAGGCATTATATGGGCGTAGATGCCGAACCCCACTCTGCTGGTTGGAAGCAGGTGAAAGTCTACTATTGGGACCAGACATCGTGAAGCAAACCACAGAACAGATCCGAGTGATAAGGGAGAAGATAAAAGCATCACAAGACAGGCAGAAGAGCTACCATGACAAGCGCATCAAGCCATTGGAATTTTCAGTCAGAGATCAAGTGTTTCTGAGAACCTCTCCGAGTAAAGGAGTTGGACGAGCCTTAAAAAGTGGGAAGTTAAGCCCTCGCTACATCGGACCTTATGAGGTATTAGAACGGATTGGCCCCGTAGCATACCGCCTCGCGTTACCAACTCACTTGTCCCGATTGCACAACGTATTTCACGTGTCTCAACTAAGGAAGTATTTACATGACCCCAGCCACACGATGCCTGACGACGAGGTAGAGATCAAGGAAGACCTAACCACTGTGACTACACCGGTTGGAATCGTGGACCGATCGGTAAAACGCTTAAGAAACAAGAACGTAAGGCTGGTTAAGGTGGAGTGGCAGCAAGGCAAGACCACCTCCTACACGTGGGAACGCGAAGACGCCATGCAACAGCAGTACCCCGAATTGTTTACCTAGGTAAGTACCGACTGAATTTCGGGGATGAAATTCTTTTTCAGTGGGGGAGAACTGTAACATCCCAATTTTGAAATTAAATGCTGAATGAAGAATGAACCATTAAGACTTGATTTCAACTAGAAATAACTGTTAATTGCATTTAACTAAGTAGTTAAGGCCATTAAAATATAAAAATGGTGGTGGTCAGGGGATGGGGTGGAGTGCACGTGACTGATGGGCACGCACTCTCCCATCCCACTCTTCTCTTACTGTGTGCATGCACACATATATATATATATAACGTGAGTCTTTGGTGGGGAACGCACTTACCATTTCTTCAGACTCCCTCCTCCGTCACTTCATCCTCTACTTCCTCTCTTCGTCTCCATCTTTCTTCTTCTTCTATCTTACTCTTCGCTCCTGGAGACCTTGGTTGCAGTACTGGAGAACGGACCACACTTCATCCCAGAATCAGGCGCAGGATACGACAAAGCCAAGGAAGACCGAACGAACCAGGAGGAAGACATCAGACCCAACGACAAGAACGGAAAGGTTTCTGAGGTTCTTCTAAAGGTAGGGGGCGCTTGCATGTCGAATGCATGGTCTAAGAACGGTACCGGATGAACGTACTACGGAGTGTGGGTGTGTGTGTGTGCATGCAATTATAATCATTAAAACTGATGCATGGTTTAAGATTCTGACAGTGATTTTTGTGGCGATGGTGTAGCCTGTTAGTAGATGATAATGATGAATGATATGCATGGATCTATTTTCTTGTCATTATGAAAATATGTATATGCATGCTCTTAATTGGATTGTTCAATGTTGTTAGTTTGATGACCGATTGTAACATGCGCTGGTGTGATTGACTGATTGATTACGAGTAGTGTGGGAAATCTGTTCTTGCTTAATGACTACGGCGAAGGTGTTTGTGGCGCGATGATGTGTATTAATGAATGTGTTAGTTGCATGAGTGAGAGTGGGGTGACCCATAGAAGGTCAAGAACCCCAAGGGAAACGACTTCCAGTTACCGACCCTGGCTAGATCCCAATAGTGCTCGTGGTAGCCGTTGGAGCTAGAGAAGAGAGTCTCGAGACGCCGTGGGGAGGCCGGTGCCACCTGGTAAGAGCTGAGGGACGGGGGGCCAGAAGGAAAGGGGACCGTAACTGAGAGTCTTTACCCGAGTCGGATCCGCAGGCATGCATATAGAAATAAGGCTGATTGTAGTGGTGTATAAATCTATGTATGTGTATGTGTATGACCTTGAATGCATGAATATGTATTTGGATGTGGAATAGACTCTGTGTATTATGTGTGTTATGAATGTTGTTTGAACTGTATGAATTTGGTTGCTTGAGAAAGGTTGAATGATAGCAGGAGCGTGTACTGACGCTGATACCGAGTCTGTGAGTATCATTTTACATGTAAAAGCTCACCCCTGCAGTGGCCATTTTCAGTGAATGTCTCTCGTGAGGAGGATCAAAGGCAGAGCTGGAATGCTGGACGGAGTGCTGATGCATTTGGAAGGTTTAATTAAGGCGTTGTTAGATTAAGCCCTGACTGACTCATACCAGATGTTAATGTTGTGGGGATGAATAGAACTTTATGGGCAAGAAGAAGTCTGATTTTGTATTGTAAATATTAAAATACACTCTTATGTATATATATGGATGTATGATTTTGTGTGTGTGATGCTATGTACTGCCTTGTTTCATAATTGTGCTCTAATGGAAACGCAGGGATGGTATGATTGAGCAGGTTATAGCCAAGTCTGAGTGAACCGAGAATTGTCTTAGGAAAATTTATGTCGGATACGTTGGGCGGAGTCGTACCCCGCCCGAAGTATGGGAGCAATTCGCCCCAGCGTGAGGATTCACGCTGGAGCGATGTAGTTATTAGAATAAGACCCCGGTGTTGACCTCTGTTTTGGGCGTGGTGGATGAGTCCGCCCAGGCGTTGTCATAATTAGTTGAGTTGGGCGGAATAGGTTCAGACTTTTCCTTCTTCCACAATCTGCTACCGCATATGTACCCTGTAACTTCCCGTTTTCTGAGTGAAGTGCAAAAGGCGAGGATTTACCTAGTGAACCCTTGTCCATACCCGATTGAGGAAATTACCTTGTAGTTGTGTTAAAGAGGCGTTATGCAGATTTCGTTTAGGCAGTGTCATACATCACCCAAGTAACTAGGACAGTTCGCCCAAACGCGTAGAGCTATGCTGAAGCAAGTAGATATCAACTCGAGATTTCGCTTACGTACCTTCTTTCTCCGTTGTCGCATTATTCCGTCTCGCTGGGCGGTATTGAACATCGCCTGAGTAAGTGAATGTTGTGATGTAGTCCGCCCAAGATAGATATACCCCGCCTAGCCAAGTAGGATGATTCTAACTCCGCCTTCCTACCGAATGCCATGCATGTGAATGTATTAACATCTTTCCCTTATCTATTTCCCCCCGTTGAGTGACCAGTGTTACTCGAAGGGAAGCCTCCTTGTGAAATATCCTCTATCCGCTGCTGCCTTACCATACTCCGCCTGGACGGTATCAGACCCCGTCTAAGCGAACAAACGATGTTGAGTAATCCGCCCTGGTACAGGTGTGTTACGATAAACCCATTGAGCCGGCCCCAGTTTTAGCTTCTCTGTAGGTTGCTAAATGCGTGTGAATGCTCTTCATTCTTCCCTTGCCTGCTCCCTTCTATAACAAATGTTACGTGACTGTTTTGTGAAAAAGTTTACTCATATTTTTGGAATAATTAGTTGTAAGTAATAAGGTGTTACACTTGATCCAGGTACTGTGTCAAAAATGCTTCTGCACTTAATTTCTTTCATTGAATTTATGATTTATAAAAACGTGAAAAATTTACCCTGATTTTTGAGGTGTCACAACCTGGTATCAGAGCCAGTTTTACTCTTGATACAACTACGATTGGTGTTGTACATGTGATTATGGTTTATAAAAGATTGATTTATGAATTACTTGATTGAATTATGATGGTTGTCATTGAATTGAGATTGCTGTATGGAGTTGTTAAGTCCGGCCAAGAGTCCTTACACTATTTACCTCTACTTATGAATATGCTGTGATCATGTATTGAAAATGATGTGATTATGTAATATGATACATGAGAGACTTATGATTACTGAAATTCTTGAATTCATAAGTCGAAAAGCTATTGTTTGGCCTAGTGTACTCATGTGTGAGCCATGTTTTGATGTATAGGCATAAGATATGGTTGGTAGACAAAATCGTGAGGCTACTGCTATGGCAAACGCCTTGAACCGGTTTGTCGATCTCTTGGAAAGGCAAGGCCAGCTGAATGTGGGACAAGGTTCCCAAGGTCTTGACTTATTTCTCAAGAGGAACCCTTCGGAGTTTCATGGAGGTTATAAGCCCGAAGATGCGTATGCGTGGATAAATGACTTGGAAAGAATATATGCAAGCTTCGAATGTTCTGAAGCGCAAAAGGTGGAGTATACGGTCTTTATGCTCCGTGATGAAGCCGAAGCTTGGTGGCGTCTTACTAGAGGACGCATGATAGCTGCTGATGTTCCTTTGATTTGGGAAAATTTCAGGTTGGAATTTTTGAAGAAGTATTTTCCGGACAGCTATAGGAGCAAGAAAGAGCTTGAGTTCATGGAGCTTAAGCAAGGTAGTATGACGGTGGAGGAGTATGCCTCCAAATTTAAAGCATTATGTGCATTTTATCCACCCTATCAACAAGAGGGAACTGAAGTTTCAAAGTGTGTTAAATTTGAAAATGGACTGCACCAAGAGATCAAGAAGGCAATTTGTCACCAAGAGATTAGGAGTTTTCCTACTCTTGTGAACAAGTGTAGGATTTTTGAAGAAAATGATGTTGCTCCAAAGAGTTACTCGGGGCATGATTACAACCTGAAGGGCCAATCTTCTAGCTTCAAGAAGAATGGCAACTTTAAGAATAATAGACAATTTGTACGTGGTTCTTCTTTCCAAAGGGTTAGGTGCTCCTAGAGGCGGTTATGGTGGTGGTAACCAAGGCCGAGGAAATGTCCAAGGCATAACTTGCTTCCGATATGGTGCCAACCATTTGGCACGTGATTGTCCTCAAGATGACGTTGTATGTTTCCAATGCAACCAACCCGGGCATATTTTCCCTAATTGTCCAATGAATGCAAGAGGTGCTAATGTTGACACTCCTAACCGCATGAACTATGGTGCTAACTGTGGTGGTTTTGGTGGCCGTGGACGTGGAAATGGTGGTGGCCAAAATGATGGCCGAAATGGTGACCGTGGTGGCAATCACAATGGTGGAAGAAATGGTCGAGGTATCGGCCGTGGTGGAAGAAATGGAAACTGAAATGGTGGTGGTCAAGTACAAGCTGCGGGAAGAGTATTTGTAGTTACTGGTGAAGAAGCAGCTCAGGCTGAAGATCTTATCTGTGGTGAGTGTGAAATTCTTGGCACTCTGGTGCATATTATTTATGATTCTGGTACTACGCATTCGTTTATTTCTGAAGATTGTGTGAGGCGCTTGTGGGTGCCTGTGTGCATGATGAGAGGTTCTATATTGGTGACTACACCGACCGGTACTTGCTTAAGATTGGTAACTCGATGTGAGGACGTCGAGATGAACCTTGAGGGTAGGAAATTTGTTGTATCCCTCGTATGCTTGCCTATGAAGGATTTGGATATTATTCTAGGCATGGATTGGTTATCCGCTAACAAAGTCTTAGTGGATTGTCATAGCAAGACGGTGATCTTCCCGACTTTGAAAGCTGAAGGCTTTGATGTACAAGGTATTTCCCAGCTTCTTATGATGTTCTGCTTGGTTGATGGGAATGGTGTTTCCCAATTTGGTGGAATTCCTATTGTTTCAGAGTTTCCCGACGTGTTTTCGGAAGAGATTCCTGGATTACCTCCTCCACGAGAAGTGGAATTTGCTATTGATCTTATTCCGAGTGCGGAACCTATTTCCCAAGCTCCTTATAGGATGTCTCCTATGGAGTTAGCTGAGTTGAAAAAGTAAGTGGAAGAATTACTTGAACGGGAGTTTATTCGCCCAAGTGTGTCTCCTTGGGGTGCTCCTGTGTTGTTAATGAAGAAGAAAGATGGGAGCATGAGATTGTGCATTGATTATCGCCAACTCAACAAACTAACCATTAAAAATAAATACCCTCTCCCACGTATCAACGATCTTTTGGATCAATTGAAGGGTGCTGTTGTGTTTTCGAAGATTGATTTACGTTCCGGATATCACCAAATTTGGGTGAAGACTGAACATATTCTGAAAACTACTTTCCAAATGCGATATGGACATTATGAGTACGTGGTGATGCCATTTGGGGTGACGAATGCCCCTGTAATTTTCATGAGCTACATGAATCGCATCTTCCATGAATATCTTGATTAATTCGTCGTGGTGTTTATTGATGATATTTTGGTGTATTCCAAGAGTTATGAAGAGCATGAAAGACATCTTCGTCTTGTGTTGACCGTTCTTCGAGAGAAAGAGTTGTATGTAAAGCTCTCTAAGTGTGAATTTTGGTTGTCTGTGGTCCAATTTCTTGGACATGTTATTTCGAATGATGGAGTTGCTGTGGATAAATCTAAGGTTGAAGCTGTGATGGCTTGGGAAAGACCAACGACAGTGACAGATATAAGGAGTTTTCTTGGTCTTGCCGGTTACTACCGAAGGTTCATTGAAGGGTTTTCCCGTTTGGCTTTACCACTAACGAAGTTGACTCAGAAGAATCACTCTTTTGTGTGGACCCGTGAATGCGAAGAGAGTTTCCAAGAGTTGAAGTTGAGACTTACTACCACACCGGTGTTAGCATTGCCCGATTTGACGGATGACTTTGTGGTATATTGCGATGCATCTAAGCTTGGTCTTGGATGTGTGTTGATGCAAAAGAAGCGTATGATAGCCTATACGTTGAGGCAGTTGCGACCGCATGAGGTTAATTATCCCACACATGATCTTGAATTGGCGGCGGTGGTGTTTGCATTGAAGTTGTGGTGACACTACTTGTATGGCTCCAAGTTTGTGGTCTTTAGTGATCATAAGAGCCTTAGGTACTTGTTTGACCAGAAGGAATTAAATATGCGCCAAAGATGGTGGATGGAGTTCCTAAAAGACTATGAGTTTGAATTGAAGTATCACCCCAGCAAGGCGAATGTAGTTGCCGATGCTTTGAGCCGGAAGTCATTGAATGTCTCCATGATGATGGCAAAGGAAATGGAGTTGATAGAACAATTTAGAGATTTGAATGTGGGCGTGGAGACTTACACTCCTAAGAAAATGGCGTTGGAGATGTTGAAGGTTACTAATGAATTTCTTGAATATGTGAAGGCGCAACAACCCAATGATGAGTATTTGATTGAGATGAAGAAAACCCAAGAGAAAAGGAAGAATTTGTTCATAGAAGAAGGTCAAGATGGCATTTGGCGTGTGAAGGGCCGAATTTATGTTCCCTTAAGTGATGATGTGAGGAAACGTGTACTTGAGGAAGCTCATAAAAGCATATTGAGTATTCATCCTGGTTCCACCAAGATGTATCAAGATTTGAAGAAGAATTTTTGGTGGCCCGGTATGAAACGTGATATGGCGAATTTTGTAGCATCTAGCCTTGTTTGTCAAAAGGCTAAGGTCGAGCATCAGAGACCAGCTGGTTATTTGAGACTATTGGAGATCCCGGTTTGGAAATGGGATAGCATAGCTATGGATTTTGTTTCTGGACTACCCAGAACTCGTGCTGGAAATGATGCTATATACGTGATTGTAGACCGGTTGACAAAATGTGCTCACTTTTTGCCCATTAATATGAAGAGTTCCTTGGAGAGATTGGCACAAATATATATCAAGGAGATTGTTAGGCTGCATGGTGTGCCGTCTAGCATCATATCTAACCGTGATCCTCGGTTTACTTCTCGGTTTTGGGGACGTTTGCATGATGAGTTGGGTTCTAAGTTAAAGCTTAGTTCCACATATCACCCTCAAACCGATGGACAATTGGAGAGAACTATACAAAGCCTGGAAGATTTGTTGAGAGCTTGTGTCCTTGAGCACGGTGGATGTTGGGAGAGATTTTTACCGTTGATCAAATTCACATACAATAACAGCTTCCATTCCAGTATCGGCATGGGCATCGTATGAGGCGTTGTATGGAAGAAAGTGTAGAACTCCCTTGTGTTGGCTTGAAGTTGGTGAAAACTTGGCCTTAGGGCCGGAGATTATCCAAGAAACTACCGAGCAAATTAAGAAGATACAAGAGAATATGAAGAATGCTCAGGATAGACAGAAGAGCTATTATGACAAGAGGCATAAACCGTTTGAATTTTAAGTTGGTGATCATGTATTTCTGAAAGTCTCGCGCGACAAAGGACTTGGTAGGGAGCTGAAGAGTGGGAAGTTGAGCCCCAGATTTATTGGACCTTACGAGGTGTTGGAGCGGATTGGTGAGGTTGCTTATCGGATAGCACTCCCTCCGCATCTTGCTAATCTACACAACGTGTTCCACGTGTTGTAGTTGAGAAAATATGTCTATGATCCTTTACACGTGATTCCTGTGGACGAGATTGATGTACGTGAGGATCTATCTATTCCTCTTATTTCCATTCGCATTGTCGGACATTCCGTGAAGAAATTGCGGAACAAGTTGGTACCTTTGGTGGAGGTCGCTTGGAAACATGGAAATACTGAAACGTTCACATGGGAACACGAAGACGATATCAGAGAACGGTATCCCGATGCATTCGAATCCGGTAAGTTAAATTTTGAGGACGAAATTTTCTTTTTGGAAGGGTGAAGTGTAACATCCCGAATTTTAAAATAGAGGATTAATTAAGGAAAATAAATATTGACAAGTTGAATATGAATTGTTTAATGTCCCAATAAATTGAAATTAATTAAAATAAGATTTTTGAGGGCTGTTGGTAATTTATGGAGACCGGTTAAGCTAAAAATGAGCCCGGTTGAAATATGGGTGTCGGAACAAGTGTCTCGGAATGAGATGATATTGGTCAGGGCTGTAGAGAATAATATTGGGAATCCGAATATACATTCGGAATAATTTTCGGATGAAGTATTGAGCCCAAACAAAGAGCCTCTTAGTGACAAAAACGATGAATTTTAATAGTGTAGGTTAAAATAAACCCAAAAGCCCAAAATTTCTTTTTCCTATTCACGTGTGCACGCTGAAGCTTTTGGCAAGCACTCTCTATCTCTTTTCTCTTCATCTTACTCTCCATTTCTCCTCCATTCTTTTCCCTTCTTCTCCCAAAAACCTTGAGCTTGTGTGGTGATTCCTTCCCTCTCTATTTTTCATTGAAGAGGACTTGAAAACTTGGAGTTCTTCCCTCTTCCTCCTCTCATTTCCATGCTAACTCTCTCCCTCTCTCGAGTCCATTTCGTTTTGGGTATGAGGTAAGCACTTTCACCATTTTTAGAATGGATTGATGATGATAATATGGGGTATTATGATTTGGAGAGGAAATACATGTGCATGGGTGTTTATTAGAGCATTTAATGCTCATGCCCTAGAATGGGTCATCATAAATGTGTGTATTTATGAAGAGATAATGGTAGTTGGTGCATTAATGATGGTAGAGAATGAAGGTTTATGATGTATTAATGAAGGTGGATGGGTTTTGGAGGAAACCCTAACCTTGAAGTTGGGGGAAAATAGTTAAAGTTAGTTTAAGAATGTGTTTAATGGAGAAATATATGTCGTTAAGGAGTTTTGTGAAGCTTGGGGATAGGGTTGTCTTGTAACCCTTGAATTTAATTATGGTGGCTTAATAGGAAGGAATTCCCGAAGCCTAATAAAGAATAAAAATGATATCCACAACATGTCTAACATATGTTGTGACATTATAAATATGAATATGACTAAATAAAATTGAATTGATGACATGAGTAGTTGATTGATTAAGGTTTTACATGAATGTAAATATAGGACCTATTCCGAACAACGAGGCGGGACCGTCTTATCAACCGAAATTCTTCTATTGAGGTAGGAGAGGAGTCTAAGTTCTAAATGCATGAATTTGAATGTTATTTGATTGTGGTATGTAGTGTTATGCATGTTATCCTTGCTTGAATGTTGTGAGAAATGATGATATAAGTTGTGATATAGAAAATATGTTTGGCAACATGCTTTGGTGCATTTAGAATATTCATGGTATGTTATGTGAATGTGTGTAGTGAGCAGTGATATGATGATAAGCTATATTTACCATGAATATAATATGAATGTTGATGTTGTTTGTTAAGATTGAGAATAAGGAGAATGCCACCCAAAGAGTTAAACTATTATGAATAATTAATGTTAATGAAAGCCTTGTGGTGTTGTTGATAATGGTGTTGATGATGTTGGAAGACGAGTGGCATGTATAGGATGCATAGAGTGAGGAATGCATATGATTGCATTTGCATCCATGGCATACTGCATAGCTGCCAGTGTTGGAATTTTAGGGGATTCTCCTGGTTGGCCCAATGGGAGGGCGGCTCGGTGCACGAGCAAGTTATATTTTCCCCTGTGACTTGGTGTATAAGTCACGAAGCTGCCCATGTTGTGCTTCGAGGAGCCACATGTGGTTGACCCTTGTGGGGGGTGGCTCTTGAGGAGTAGGTATCCCTGGTGGTCCTTGAGATCACAGCTGCCATGATATAATTTGTGGTTGGCCCGCAACACCGTATGTTGATATGTTGTGTACTGCGGTCATGGTGAAAATGGCCAGGTGTTGCAAGATGGGCGATGCGGTTTGGTACCAGTAAAACAATTGGTGAATGCATGCAATTTAAAGAATAAGTGTACACATTTTACTACTGCAGTGGGGGTGTGGTTAAATGACCATGCTTGAAACCCACAGTTGGTGTTGAATTTCCCACAGTCAGATCTGCAATTGTTGAAATATTCCTTGTGCATATGCATTAGTTAAGAGCATTTGCATATAGAAGGAAGTATGCCAAGGTGGTGCGATATGATGATGATTGTGTGAGGTGGTAAAAGTAAATTTAAGACAACATAAAAGATATGAATACCAGTTAAAAGTTGTGTGACAATTCAATGGTTGAATAATGTAATTATGTATATGCTTGTGTGCTTTATGTGAAATTGTGTTGGTATATGGCATGGTGATTATTAATGATGTGCAAAGTATATATGTGGGGATGCCTATATGCATAATCACTTGGTATTCATACTCATTCCTTTGGAATGTGGACTCACTCTCCCATGTTGTCAATTTTAGACTTGTGATGCAGGGCACTCATGGGAAGAGTAAGCATTTTGAAGTATACTTATGGCTGTGGAGGTAAATAGTGTATAGGGAGCGCCTTGGCCGGCGATATATGTAAACATATGTATTTTGCATAGCAGGAGATGTAATGAATGTTTGTTTTGGAAGTTTACATGATAAGTGATTTTGGAGGGTCATGGAGGAAAATGAGAAATTGTATGTGTATCTTATTTTTATTTGTGACCCTAAGTATGTATGGAGGATTCATTTATATTGGAATGTTTCTATATGATGATGAATGAATGAAGAATTATATTTGAATGTCGATTTTATTAAGTTAAAGAGATGGAGAATTGATTTTCATATGTTTGATGAGTTGAATGGAAAATTGATGAGTAAGATGATGTAGAACAAGTTTTAAATGACTCATAGGATGTTTGAGATGTAGTGAATCCTTGTAAAATAGATGGAATTCAATTTTAGTAGGTTGTGTTATGCAAGTTTTGAGTTTTGCATGATGTCTGATGTTTTCGCTAAGGCGAGGTGGATTCTCACCCGTGCGAGAGTCCCACCTGTTTAGGAATTGGCTTCTGGACAATTCTCACTTAGGCGAGAGTGAATCTCATCTAAACGAGATTGTCCCAGTATCAGTGTTTAGATACTGGAGGAAATTCGCCCAGGCGAATGGAGCTTTGCCCGAGCAAGGGCGAAGGGATTAGCCACTGGTCTGATTTCGCTCAGGCGAATGGCCAGTTCGCTCAAGCGAGAATGATAGTAGAATCAGAGATTTAGCTACTGGATGAAATCCGCTCGAGCGAAGGATCTTGGGGGGTGGCACCAGGCGAGATAATTAAATGGTGAGTAGGTGAGTTCCTGAACAAACTTTGTCTAAGTGGAAGTTTTGGAAATAAACTAAGAGGTAGTGTAATTTCCGAGTGAATTCCGAGTGACCTATGTCCGAGTCATGGCCTTCCGAGTGAGGAAGTATACACAATCCGAGTAAGAAGGTTCTCGTGAGTGATGATCTGGGCAGTGGAGTCCCAAATGGGGATTTCCGAGTCCAGTGTAATCTGTTCCGAGTGGGGAGCCTCTGAATGTGCATTCCCGAGTGGGATGGCACCAACTAGGGGTAGTCGGTGTGAGTTTGTCCAAAAGTATTCTGGAATAACTCCACTCGAGTGAAAATGAAAGGAGGTCAGTTTTGGAATGAGATGCCGAGTGAGTGAACAATCAGGTGATGAGTCAGTCTTTGGAATGTTTTACCGAGTGGAAACCCGTGTGAGCGAGGACTCAGATTCGGAATGAATTTACCGAGTGAAAGTCTGAGTGAGAGAGGTCTCGGTCTGGACTGACTTTATCGAGTAGAGGATTGAGTGAATGATGGGTCAGTTAGGATGATCTTGCTGAGTGAGAACCTGAGTGCCTTGAGTCGGTTTTGGGAGGATTCTGCCAAGTGAAAACCCGAGTGTTGGGAGTCAGATTTGGAGGGGCTTTGCTGAGTGAAAACTGTTAGCCCAGGTGGCCTCTAGGAAACTCAAGAGGAGGGGGTGAATTGAGTAGTTAGGAACTTTTTTTTTTCACTAATAAATTTCTCCTCTGAAAACTTAATATGCAATGATATGTGATTTGAATAATAATGCTTAAAACATAAAGAGTTTAAGGGTTAGAGAAGTGCAAACAGAGATTTATACTGGTTCGGCCAACCATTGTCTACGTCCAGTCTTCTCAAGACATCCTTGAGGAAATTCACTATAATCAAATCCCTTGATTACACCACAATGGGGACTCACACCCCGATCATAAATGCCTTGGATGCTACACCACACCCAAGCACATCACCCTTGGATGCTTCACCACATCCAAGAACATCACCCTTGGATGCTACACCACATCCAAGAAGAACACCCTCAGAGATACACCATTCTGAATATCAATCTCACTTTAGAGATAAAGAACTCTACAAGAAAACTCTCTTAAAGAGTATGATGAACAAATTGAGGAATAAGAAAGAGTAATAACTCTATTAAGAGAATATGGCCATTATTGCTCTTAAGAAAAGATTGGAAGTATTTGGTGTGTTTTTGCAAATGATGGGCATCCCTATTTATAGGAGTAGAAATGCCTTCAAGATGTGTGAAATTATTGATTAAAATAATTGGAAAGGTACCTCTTGGATAAAATAATATTTTGTGAAAAGTTATAATGTTTCAACATGATTTTTTATGAAAGGATGCAATGTTTCATGCTTTCTGATCACGTTGTAATCGATTACATAAAAGAGGTAATCCATTACTTCCTTTTAAAATCTGTTTTAAAACATAACGTTCATACTGTAATCGATTATGTAATGAAAGTAATCGATTACTTAAACATGGTAATCGATTACATTGCTGAGGTAATCGATTACATTTATTTGAAATCATGCAATTTAAAATTCATTTAATTGTAATCGATTACACTAATGAGGTAATCGATTACATTCCATCAGAATGTATGAAATTTTAAAACCTTTTTATATTAATGGCCGTACTTTCTTTTTATAGAGTCTTACTTTAATTATGCCTTGGTCTTGGATCTTTATTCTTGATCTCTGGCATTGGCCTTGTCATTATCAAAATCCTTCATGGTCTTTATTCTCCCCCTTTTTGATGATGACAATATTTCATTGATTTCATGACTCTTTTTGTGCTTGACATGGTATACTGAGTCTTCAAGTCTTGCGTCCATGTTGTTAATCACGTCTTCAATATATGTTGTTGATATCAAATTGTTAATCATGTCTTGCATATATGTTGTTGATATCAAAACCTTAGTTCTTCATTCTCCCCCTTTTTGATATTGACAACATTTCTTGAGAAGAAAAATAAACATGCAAAATACAACATGCAAGATACAAGATTTTCTCCCCTTAATTTTTGTTTAGTTGACAAGGTTTGATTGATTTTTCTCTTATTTTGCTTCTCATATATTACTCCCCCTTTGTCAATGGCAAAAAGAATGTAAGAGCATAAAGTTTTAGCAGAGAGTGATGCACCTTGTTGTTTGATGTCACTCGTTGTTTTGATATTGCTCTTTGTTACTTGTTGATTGATAGATGCTTCAAGAAATGTGTTGACATTTCTTGTGGGTAAGAGTTAATCCTTAAGTGCCTCCCATCAATGATAATTCCTGCACCATTATAAACATTTGATCTTGGTACCTAAATTTTCTTGGGTCCTTGTGGGTTAGATGTGGATAATATATTCTTAGGAACCCAAATCATTTTTGTCTCAGTATAACCTTTGTTCCTTATATGACATGTTGATGCACTGTGACCTTTTCTCCCATAATGAGAGGATTTAAAAAATGGGCTAGTTGAGGTCTTTTGTGAAATAAAGAAATTTTTCTGCAATTTTTGCTTTGTGGAAGGATCAGATCCTAGTTCTGCTTTAAAATGACATTTTTGTTTTCCAAGGAGTATATCTAGGTTGTCTCTTCCTATAGTAAATTTAGCTAATTTATTTTTTAAGTCATTTATCTCTAGACTATGCTTTTGACATGTTGAGCATGTATGACTATTAGTAGTTTCGGTCTTATACTTAGTTTCTAAGTTTTCCTTTTCTATTTTAACCTGTCCTAGTTCTTGATTGAGTTTTGATAAGTTTTTGTTTAAGCTCAGGTTAGTGCTTTTGATGTTCAAAAATTTTTTAGCTAAGTTTTGATACTCATTATGAAGATCTTCAAATGCATCTTGCAATTCATCAAAAGTAGGGTTTGAATCTATTACCTCTTCAGTATTTGCCATCAGGCAGAGATTCGTTTCTTCATGGTCTGATTCCTCGGACGAGCTTAGATCATTTTCATTCCAAGCAATATATGTTCTTCTTTTATTTTTGGGATACTTTTTCTCTTGCTTGTCAGACTTCTTATTTAGTGACGGACACTCCATTTTCATATGTCCATATTTTCCGCATTTAAAGCATTTTGGACCTTGGTTAGATTCATCATTTTTGAAGGAATTCCTGAAGTTTGGCTTCCTTTGCCCTTCCTTTTTCTTTAGAAACCTGTTAAATTGTTTAACAAATAATTTAAGGTCATTATAATCATTTATACCTTCTTCATCATCTTCTTCATTATCTTCTTCATCACTTTGTTTAATGGTTGATGATGATGCTTTTAGAGCAATACTTTTCTTCTTTTTGTTGCTTTCCTCATGTTGATTCAATCTTTCAAGCTCGAGTTCATGCTCTTGTAATTTTCCAAAGAGTGTTGCAAGGGACATGCTTGAAAAATGTTTTGATTCTGATATAGTAGTTACTTTTGGTTGCCATTCCCTGTTCAAACATCTTAATACTTTATTAATCAAATCTTCATTTGAAAAGGTTTTTCCTAAGCATGCAAGATGATTGATTATATGAGTGAATCTCTTTTGCATGTCTTGTATGCTTTCATTGTTGATCATTCTAAACAAATCATACTCCCTAGTCAGGGTGTTTATTCTAGACCTTTTCACTTCACTCGTTCCTTCATGAGTTACTTCTAGAGTATCCCATATTTCTTTTGCTGTTTTGCATGTGGATATTCTAAAGTACTCGTCCATTCCTAAGGCAGAAGTTATTATCTTTTTGGCCTTTAGGTTATATTGGACTTTTGTTTTATCCGCACTAGTCCATTCACTTCTTGGTTTAATCATGGTTACTTCTCTAACTACTTTGGTTGGTATGAATGGACCATTTTCAATGGAGTCCCATATGTCTATATCAGTAGCTTCTATGAATATTTGTATACGGGTTTTCCAATATTGATATCCTACTCTGTTAAATATAGGAGGTCTATGTATGGAGTTTCCCTCAGGAAAGATGGGATTGAAAGAGGCCATGGATCTTCTTGAGGTTGTTAAACCTTTTCTAAGATACTAGCTCTGATACCACTTGTTAGCCCAGGTGGTCTCTAGGAAACTCAAGAAGAGGGGGTGAATTGAGTAGTTAGGAACTTTTTTTTTCACTAATAAATTTCTCCTCTAAAAACTCAATATGCAATGATATGTGATTTGAATAATAATGCTTAAAACATAAAGAGTTTAAGGGTTAGAGAAGTGCAAACAGAGATTTATACTGGTTCAGCCAACCACTGCCTACGTCCAGTCTTCTCAAGACACCCTTTAGGAAATTCACTATAATCAAATCCCTTGATTACACCATAATGGGGACTCACACCCCGATCACAAATGCCTTGGATGCTACACCACACCCAAGCACATCACCCTTGGATGCTTCACCACATCCAAGAACATCACCCTTGGATGCTACACCACATCCAAGAAGAACACCCTCAGAGATACACCACTCTGAATATCAATCTCACTTTAGAGATAAAGAACTCTACAAGAAAACTCTCTTAAAGAGTATGATGAACAAATTGAGGAATAAGAAAGAGTAATAACTCTATTAAGAGAATATGGCCATTATTGTTGTTAAGAAAAGATTGGAAGTATTTGGTGTGTTTTTGCAAATGATGGGCATTCCTATTTATAGGAGTAGAAATGCCTTCAAGAGGTGTGAAATTATTGATTAAAATAATTGGAAAGGTACCTTTGGATAAAATAATATTTTGTGAAAAGTTATAATGTTTCAACATGATTTTTTATGAAAGGATGCAATGTTTCATGCTTTCTGATCACGTTGTAATCGATTACATAAAAGAGGTAATCGATTACTTCCTTTTAAAATCTGTTTTAAAACATAACGTTCATACTGTAATCGATTATGTAATGAGAGTAATCGATTACTTAAACATGGTAATCGATTACATTGCTGAGGTAATCGATTACATTTATTTGAAATCATGCAATTTAAAATTCATTTAATTGTAATCGATTACACTAATGAGGTAATCGATTACATTCCATCAGAATGTATGAAATTTTAAAACCTTTTTATATTAATGGCCGTACTTTCTTTTTATAGAGTCTTACTTTAATTATGCCTTGGTCTTGGATCTTCATTCTTGATCTCTGGCATTGGCCTTGTCATTATCAAAATCCTTCATGGTCTTCAAAAACTTAAGTATTGGAAAAGCGTTATTAACGAGTGGGTATAAGCCCAGCTCTGTAAGTTGTTCGCCTAGGCGAGGAAGTCTCGTCCAAGCGAGTCAATCATGAATTCGATTCTGGACGAATTTCGCCCAGGCTCGCTGGTTTCGCCCAAGCGAGGTTTGTGTGACTCGCTCAAGCGAGTCGGAATTCACTTGAGCGAGATCGTCCCCTGATGCATAATTATTCCTTTCGCTCAGCTTTTCTTTACTTCGCCTAGTGTGCCCACGTTGGCTCGCTCAAGCGGATGAGAGTCCCGCTTGAGCAAGGGACACTCTGTTGCTCTTTTTGGTCTTGATTTTAACTTGGAAAAATTATCATGAAAATTTAACCTTTTAATTCCACCCTCTCATATCTTCAAATATGGGAGTGGTTCATGATTGATCCAGGTACTGTGTCAAAAATGCTTCTGCACTTAATTTCTTTCATTGAATTTATGATTTATAAAAATATGAAAAATTTACCCTGATTTTTGGGGTGTCACATCTGGACCTAACTTTCTAGACTGGTATAGGTATTTGAGGATTGTCCTCAAACAAGAGAAAAAGCAATATGTCCTGGAAGATCCGATTCCGGAACCATCCGCGAACAATGCCTCTAAAGCTGACAAGGATGCTTACAAGAAGCATCAGGATGACGCTTTAGATGTCCAATGCCTTATGCTAGAAACCATGTATCCTGAGCTTCAGAAGCAACATGAGCACATGGAAGATTTCGATATGATCGAAAACCTAAGAAAACTATATCAAGGTCAAGCTGACCAAGAAAGATATGAAGTTTCTTCAGCCCTATTTAGCTGTAGACTTGAAAAGGGAGGTTCTGTAGGACCTTATGTGCTCAAAATGATTGGGTACCTGGAGAATCTAGCTAGGCTAGGATTCCCCTTCCCTTAAAAGTTAGCTACTGATCTCATTTTGAAGTCATTACCTGACAGTTTTATGCCAGTCATCATGAATTATAACATGAATGCATTGGATAAAACATTGTCAAAGCTACTCAATATGTTGAGGATTGCTGAGCCTAATATTTCTAAAGAAAAGGGAAAGGCCATAATGATGGTCAATTCTGGCAAAGGTAAAGGAAAGGGCGTGCATAAAGGCAAAGGAAAGGCTATTATCGAAAAATGCAAGACAATTTGGAAAGGCAAGGATAAGCCAAGTACATCAACCTTAAAACCTGTGGACGGGGTGGATAAGGAAGAAAAATGTCACCATTGTGGATAGAAGGGACACTGGAAGAGAAACTGCCCAAAGTACCTGGAAGAGCTTAAGAAGAAGGGAAGTGAGACTTCCACTTTAGGTATTTTTGTTATAGAAATTAACTTGTCAACTTCAACATCATGGGTATTAGATACTGGATATGGATCTCACATTTTTCTTAATGTGCAAGATCTAAAAAGGAGTAGGCAGTTGATGAAGTGCGAGGTGGACCTACGCATTGGAAATGTAGCAAGAGTTGTTGCATTAGCTGTAGGGACTTATTTTTTATCCTTGCCCTCAGGGTTTGTTCTTGAATTTGAAAATTGTTTTTATGTTCCGGCAATAAGAAGAAACATTATTTCTATTTCTTGTCTAGATAGGAAAGGGTTTTCCTTTATAATAAAGAACAATAGTTGTTCTGTTTATTTGAATGACATGTTTTATTACTGTGTAAATTTGAGTAATGGACTTTATGTTCTCGATCTCGAAACCCCTATCTATAACGTTAATACTAAAAGGGTTAAACCAAATGATTTAAACCCAACTTATCTTTGGCATTGTCGCCTAGGACATATTAATGAGAAACGTATTTCTAAACTCCATAAAGATGGATATTTAGACTCTTTTGATTGTGAATCAATAGATACATGCGAATCTTGTTTATTGGGGAAGATGACTAAGACCCCATATACTGGAATAGGTGAAAGGGTGAGTGATCTTCTAAGCTTGATACGTAGTGATGTATGTGGGCCAATAGGGACAATGGCTAAGGGAGGTTTTAGCTACTTTATCACCTTTACTGATGATTTTATTAGATATGGATTTGTGTTTCTAATAAAACATAAATCAGAATCCTTTGAAAAGTTCAAAGAATTCAAACATGAAGTAGAGAACCAACTTGGCAAGAAAATTAAAGTACTTCAATCTAATCGAGGTGGCGAATACTTAAGCCTGTAGTTTGATGAATATCTTAAAGAATGTGGGATTGTCTCTCAACTCACTCCTCTTGGAACACCACAATGGAATGGTGTTTCTGAGCGGAGAAATAGAACCTTGTTAGACATGGTTCGATCAATGATAAGTCAAACTGACCTCCGTAACTCTTTCTTGGGACATGCTTTGATGACAGTAGCTTTCACACTTAACCGTGTTCCATCTAAGGCTGTCATAAAGACACCATATGAGATATGGACTGGGAAACAACCAAGTATGTCTTTTCTTAAGATTTGGGGCTGTGAAGCTTAAGTGAAGCATTAGATTTCTGACAAACTTGGACCCACATTAGATAAATGTCTTTTTATAAAGGAAACTAAGGGTTATTACTTCTACAATCCTACCGAGGGAAAAATATTTGTCGCTCAGAATGTTGTATTCTTAGAAAGGGAATTCATCTCTAAAAGAATCAGTGGGAGGAAAGTAGAACTTGAAGAAGTTCAAGACATGTAAGGCATTGAAGAGCCAATAGTGGAAATGGAGCCGGAACCACAAAATGTTGTGATAACTCCAACTCCACTAGAACAAGACTTGCGCAGATCAGGTAGAATATGTAACACCCTAAATTCTAATTAAATAAATAAAACCAACAGGGAATTTTTTCTGAATTATTGAGTTAGCAAAGTCTATATAATCTGCCCAAAATCAAATAACCCGATGCAACAAGAAGGAGGAGGGAACGGAAAGCAAAGGAAGACAAGGGCCAAACAAAAGCCCTCCAGCGGAGCCCATCAACGCTCGAGCGAACCCAAAGGAAATAACGTACACTCGCTTGGTATCCAGACAATCGTCCACTCGGTAAAGGCCTACTTCACTCGGAATTCATTCTTAAGTCTACTCGGATTTCATTCCTAAATCCACTCGGTAAAGGGGATTCCCTCCACTCGACCCCAGACTCGCACCCCCATAACTTAGTTCTCTATTTTGTCCATCATGCCACACAACAGTTCACTCGGGAAACGAAGGCTGTTCCACTCGGAAACCAGGGGTATCCTCACTCAGACTACTTCTCAATTATCTACCCCCGGTATTTCCCTCATCTCTCGCTCGGCAAGTATAGTCCTTCCTACCCCAGTGCTCGCGCTAACTTAACCTCCCTTCAAGGGCTCCATAGTATTCTACCATTTCTCTATACGGCTTACACTTGGAATCGGATGGATTGCCCTCTAGTCGGAAAACACTCTCTCGACTAGTCCTTATTCAAAGGCATGATTAGGCTATTCTACTTTGAATCGTAACAGCTTATCACTTAGGAATCTACTGCGTCAATCCCCATTCGGAGTGGTATGCCCTCATCCCCTCGGAACACCTAAAGCTTTCCTCACCCGACAACAGGATCATAAATTCACTCTCTAGATCATATCTTGACTCCCTTCATACTAAGTCTTTCCATTCCTACACACTCGGGTGAACATGAACATATATACCAATCAAACATCACGCACAAAATGGAATTAAACATACAGCATGGCATAAACATAACCATATACATATGAGAGTGTATATCAATATTTACAAACACATTGCCATATTTCCCAGCCCCAAGGGATTCTGTTCTATTCTAAAAGATTAACATCAGATACGAGCCGGCCAAGGCATAATCAAAACATTATACACAGTGTCTACATAAATATATATAGTTCCTTGGTGCACAGCTAATCCGCTCAGTAAGTGGCTCCACTTTACTCGTAGTTTTGAGGAATGTTCACTGAAAATATTGCCACAGCAGGGGTGAGCTTTTACATTTAAAATAACAGTTAGTGACTTGGGAACCCGTACGCTTTACATCACACCACATCACATTTCAAGCAATCATAACGTTAACTAACCTCTAGTTTATCTACTCGTACCAGTGCCATGCAATCAGAATTCATTCATGCAATATTCCATTATACAGATTATATCATTTCGGACTTACACTATACACATGCAACACAATAAATTCATCATAGCACAAGAGTATACATACATATACATATCCACTCAGTACACACTAGTCTACTACAGTCGGATCCGACCCCCCACTTGATTAATTTTTACGTTGCAACATAGGCTCCAAGCCTTTTTCCTCCAGCTCCAAGCTGGTTCGGCCATTTTACTGGTACCAAACCGTTTGCCCTCACATGTAAGACAATCGCTCCAAGCAACCACGGCAGTGTTACGGGCAGCCCCGAGTCCAACCCGGTAGCTTGCTTGAGTCCAACTCAAGACTTTAAGCGTCCAACGCTAGTGCACTCGGCACTGCCTCAAGTCCAAATCAAGGTCTTTTAATTACATTCTGTTGTGTGTATGTCTGCCAATACAATATTACTTCTCCTTTCATTTATCATAACCACACTCTGCATACAATTCAGTCGTCATCTCATAACAACACAGACTCATTTTCAACACTCGCATGCAAGGCAACATAGGGTAGCAATCAGGATCTACTCATCATCCCATGAACAGAGCACTCAAAAGTCACACTATATGTCTCCACTTCACGCATGCACATGTAAATATTTAACTAGAGTCAGTATGGCAGTTTGAAGAGTATGCACTGTATTCACACACGGTCTCATAACACACGCATGCATCCACATCCCTTAAGTGTATCTCATAAACACATATATCAATTATAAGCTAACTACCATCGGATCCAGACATAGCATGCCTCGGTATACAAAGCTATCTATCAAACATACATTTCATCATAAATACCCTTAAGTACATATGCATGCATAATAAACCACTCGGAACCCATTCACAAGCTATGCATTTGAAATGCAAAGCGCCCCCTACTTACCGAAGGAAGTTCGAGGGGTTCCTCTATTTCCCGACGCTGGTCCGATTGCCTCGCCCAGGCTCACACTTGTTCTGGCTTCCTTGGTCGAAGTCGCACTGTGAAACAGGGGCTGTTCGTCTTTTGGCCGAACGAACTCCAAGTCTTTTGCAGTATCGTCATCGCGCGTTCTCAGGAACAGAATAGTAAGCAGGGGGGAGGAAGAAGAAGAACAAAAGGGAAGAGAGAGTGTGCGAGGAGAGAAAAGAAGAGAAGAGAAGAAGTCTAATGAAGATGCATAACTCCAGTGATCAAAGGCACATATATAAGCATATACGTGCACGAGGAAGGGAAGGAGAGTGGGATGGGAAAACGTGAATTGCAGTCCCACTCACGTGACTCCCAATCGGAAGCAGCCACCTCTTACCAACTAAGCTTAATTAGTTTGTCACTATTTCTTAGATTAAGTTAACAATCAATTTTCCTGCTTTGAAATCAAAATCTCAATGGTTTATTTTCACTCGGTATTTAACTTTCAAAACTGGGATGTTACAGTTCTCCCCCTCTCAAAAGAATTTCGTCCTCGAAATTCACTCGGTGACTTACCTTGGTAAACAACTCGGGGTATTGCTGCCTCATGGCGTCTTCGCGTTCCCAGGTACAAGAGGTAGTCCCGCCTTGCTGCCACTCCACTTTAACCAGTGGTACGTCCCTGTTCCGCAGACGCTTTACCGATCGGTCCACAATTCTAACCGGTATAGTTATGGTGGTCAGGTCCTCCTTAATCTCCATTTCATCATCTGGCATCGAATGGGTGGGATCATGTAGACATTTTCTTAGTTGTGACACATGAAACACGTTATGCAATCAGGATAAGTGAGTCGGTAGTGCTATCCGGTACGCCATGGAGCCGACTCGTTCCAACACCTCATAAGGCCTAATGTATCGGGGGCTCAACTTTCCGCTCTTCAAGGCTCGCCCGACTCCTTTACTCGATGAAGTCTTCAAAAATACTCTGTCTCTGACTGAAAACTCTAATGGGTTGGTTTGTTTGTCATGGTAGCTCTTCTGCCTATCCTGAGACGCCTTCATCTTTCCTCTTATCATTCGGATCTGTTCTGATGTTTGCCTCACAATTTCTGGTCTTAGCAGTAAATTTTCACCCGTTTCCGACCAGTAGAATGGGGTCCGGCATCTTCGACCATATAGTGCTTCGTAGGGTACCATACCGATACTGTTGTGGTGGCTATTGTTGTACGTAAACTCGATCAGGGGAAGGTACCGCTCCCAATCTCCACCGTGCTCCAACACACACGCCCTTAGCAAGTCATCCAGGCTTTAAATCGTTCGCTCGGATTGCCCATCCGATTGGGGGTGGTAGGCAGAAATTAGCCAAAGCTTCGTACCCAATTCTAGGTGCAGACTGGTCCAAAATCGGGACGTGAATCTAGGATCCCTGTCTGATACGATAGAAGTAGATGTACCATGCAGTCGGACAACTTCGTGAATGTAAATCCGAGCTAACTTATGCAACGGGTACTTCATATTCACAGGTAAGAAGTGTGCACTCTTCGTCAGTCGGTCAACAATGACCCAAATCGCATCATGGCCCACATGGTTTTTGGCAATCCCATGACAAAGTCCATGGCAATTGAGTCCCATTTCCACACGGGAATCTCCAGGGGTTGCAATGCACCATACAGCTTCTGGTGCTCCACTTTCGATTTCTGGCAGGTAATACACCGAGCCACGTATTCTGCCACATTCCTCTTTAATCCGGGCCACCAGAATTGTGTTCTTAGATCGTGGTACATCTTCGTGGTACCCGGGTGGATACTAAGCAGACTCTTGTGAGCCTCATCAAGTACCATTCTTCTCAATTCTCCTCCACCCGGTACGTATATTCTGTTTTTCACTCAGAAAATTCCGTCCGATCCCTCGGTCAAGGACAAGTCCTTCCCTTTGGCCTAAGTTTCCTTCATCTCAGCCAAGTAAGAGTCTGACTGCTGTTGTTCATATACAGATTTTAGGAATTCACTAGCAATCCTTAGTGTACCGATTGTTATTTTCTGAGAAGAGGGGATGTCAACATGCAAGTTCATGTCTCGGAACTGTTCCAATAACTCCACCTCCTTCACCATCATTACTGCTATATGAAGGGATTTCCGACTCAACGCATCGGCAACAACGTTTGCCTTACCCGGATGGTATTTTAGCTCGAAATCATAATCTTTTAAAAATTCCATCCATCTCCTCTGCCTCATGTTCAGCTCCTTTTGGTCAAATAAATATTTGAGGCTCTTGTGGTCGCTGTAAACTTTAAATTTAGAACCGTACAGGTAATGCCTCCATATTTTCAATGCGAAAACCACAGCTGCCAGCTCTAAATCATGGGTCGGGTAATGCTGTTCATGAGGTCTCAATTGCTGAGAGGCATACGCTATCACTCGGTCATTCTGCATTAGCACACATCCCAATCCGAGTCCTGACGCGTCACAATAAACCATGAAGCTTTCTTGCAAATTAGGTAATGCCAACACTGGAGCAGTCGTCAACTTGTCCTTCAGCTCTCGGAAACTGCTCTCGCACTCGGGACTCCATACGAAGGGAATATTTTTCCGAGTCAATTAAGTTAGTGGCAAGGCCATCTTAGAAAAACCCTCAATGAACCTTCTATAATAACCGTCCAGGCCCATAAAGCTTCTTATCTCCGAGACCGACTTGGGTCTCTCCCATGCCATTATAGCTGCCACCTTCGAAGGGTCCACCGAGACACCTTCCTCTGAAATCACATGTCCGAGGAAGTGGATCTTATCCATCCAGAAATCGTATTTCAAAAGCTTTGCAAACAACTGTTTCTCCTTCAACATTTGAAGTACCGTACGGAGGTGTTCTTCATGCTCCTCAGGGGTCTTGGAATAGATTAGGATATCATCAATGAAAACTACTACGAATCGGTCAAGATATGGGTGAAATATGTTATTCATGTAATTCATGAAAACAGCAGGGGCGTTTGTCACACTGAATGGCATCACTACATACTTGTAGTGACCATACCGAGTCTTAAAGGCAGTCTTTGGAATATCTAAGTCCTTCACCCGGATTTGGTGGTATCCCAATCGTAGGTCGATTTTTGAGAAAACTGAGGCTCCACGCAGTTGGTCAATCAAGTCATCAATCTTGGGCAACGTTGGTACCGATTCTTAATCGTGAGTTTGTTTAGCTGTCGGTAATCTATACAAAGTCTCATGCTGCCGTCCTTCTTCTTAACAAGCAGCACCGGTGCGCCCCAAGGTGACACACTCGGCCTAATGAATTATTTTCTGAGTAACTCATCTACCTGCTTCTTCAACTCGGCCAATTCGGTTGGGGACATTCTATAAGGTGCACTGGAGACTGGCTCGGCTCCAGGAATCAGGTCTATAGAGAATTCGACTTCTCTACTCGGAGGGACGCCCAGCACATCCTCCGGAAACACTTCTGGGAATTCACAAACAGTCGGAATCTCGTTCACTCAGACTCTACTCTCGCCCTCGGTTAAACAAAGCATCATAAACAGTTGAGCTGTACCTTGTGCCGTGTAATCTTCATTGTTCTGCCTCGGGAAGATTATCCTCCGGTTCCTGCAATCCACTAGCACCTTGTTGGCTGAAAGCCAGTCTATGCCGAGTACAATGTCGAGGTCCTTCAGAGGCACGTACACCAGGTCAAAGGTAAAACTCTGACCGCACAACACAAATGTTACATCTTTGCACATTGATGATGTCAATACCTTAGTGCCAGTCGGATTGGCCACTTCCAAGGTCCGATCCATACACACAGTCGGCAACTTTAAATGTCTCACACACTCATCAGCTATAAAAGAATGGGTGGCTCCCGAATCGAAAACTACATTAAGGGTATATTTACCGAGTGAACACTTACATTGTACCAAATCATTCGCTTGTACAACATCCTCCGCGTTGATGGCGTAGACTCTTCCCACTGCCGGTTGGTCGGTATTTCTCCCTCGGTTACTTGTAGTAGCCATCATGTTGCTCCTTGCTCCGTTGCCTCTACCACCATTTCCTCCACTGGTGGTTCCGCGTCCCCCCACACGGAAACCCCCACGACGTGCATGGCCACCCTCTGGTTGCAGTTGTGGACAGTCGGGGCGAACATGCCCCCTTTCGTTACAGTGAAAACATACAACATCGTTTCCAGTATCACATTCCCGAGCAAAGTGGTTACCTCCGCATCTGAAACATCTACCATTTCCGGAGCGACTCCCGAATTGACCCCCACGGTTTCCTCGTCCTCTGAAATTAAAGGGAGGTCCAGTACTCCTAGCATTGCCTGACCTCTTGAAGTGTGATTGTTGAGGCCTCAAGGAGGGGTTTGCCCTGCTGCTCTGGCCCAAGTGGGCCTTGTCATCTTCTTCAAATATCCTACACTTATTCACCAATGCAGGAAAACTCCTAATCTCTTGGTATCTGCAAGCTCTCTTAATATCTGATCTCAATCCATTCTCAAATTTTAGGCACTTCGAATTCTCCGTCCCCGGTTGTTGGAAGGGTGGGTAGAATAGGCACAATTCCTCAAATCTCGTCGTGTATTCTTCCACAGTCATGGACCCCTGCTTCAATTCCATGAACTCCAGTTCCTTCCGACTCCTGATTGTGTCGGGGAAGTACTTTTCTAGGAAGCATGTCTTGAAATCGTTCCAGGTCAGCTGAGTATCATCATCAGGGAACCGGTTTCTGGTTATCTTCCACCAGTTTTCCGCCTCTTCCCGCAGCATGTACACTGCACACTCTACCTTCTGGGCCTCGGTACAGTGAAGACCCCCAAAAATCCTTTCCATCTCTTGAGTCTATTTATAAGCTGCCTCGGGGTTACGTCCTCCCAGAAATTCTCTCGGCTTCCTCTTCAGGAAGCGGTCCAGTACTTGACCATCCTCAGTTCGAGGCTGGCCCTGCCTCTCAAACACGTCTGCAAAGCGTTGAAAGGCTGTGGCTATGGCCTCCATGCTTTGACGACTCGTCATCTCTTATCCTGAAATTCACAGCCCTTTCAAGGATAAGTTTATGAAGCTACTTATTACCGATCGGATCTCAGCCTAACATTCAGTAACTTTAACACATTATACCATTTCTATATGCCATACAATTAGTCGGACCAAGAGGGAGACAACCTCCTATCCACAATTCAATACTACAATATCAATCAAGTTTCACAAATATCACAATAATGATGAGCACTCGGTCACAATGCACGCAACCGCTTACACTTCGGTAAGCATACCTTTGCCTTGGACCTTTCGGTCTGCTCTGATACCAAAATGTAACACCCTAAATTCTAATTAAATAAATAAAACCAACAGGGAAATTTTTCCGAATTATCGAGTTAGCAAAGTCTGTATAATCCGCCCCAAATCAAATAACCCGATGCAACAAGAAGGAGGAGGGAACGGAAGGCAAGGGAAGACAAGGGCCAAACAAAAGCCCTCCAACGGAGCCCATCAACGCTCGAGCGAACCCAAAGGAAATAACGTACACTCGCTCGGTATCTAGAGAATCGTCCACTCGGTAAAGGCCTACTTCACTCGGAATTCATTCTTAAGTCTACTCGGATTTCATTCCTAAATCCACTCGGTAAAGGGGATTCCCTCCACACGACCCCAGACTCGCACCCCCATAACTTAGTTCTGTAACATCCCAAAAATTTCAATCTCATGTGTAATTATTTTTAATCTAGGTCATTATTAATATTATCCATTTTATCTCAATTTTCTACATAAATTTTTGGTTAGGACAACATCTTCGATTTAACCTTTTACCATTGTAAATAATTTTAACTTTATACCTTCGGTAAAAGTTAATCAAATAATTATTACCTAATTCCTTAGTTATTAATTTCCTTGGTTTTTCCAATTACTCTCATCAAATTGCCACATACTCCACTCAAAATGTGTCATATTGTACACATTTTAATTGTTAGTTAGATTCCGAATTTGGAAATGTGGTTAACTACAAAGTTGTTGCTCTTTTTCTTATCTTTCCAACAAGACCAAATTTGTTAAATTCCATTAAGATATGAGAGAGATATGCCCAAAATACCGAAACAGTGTCAGAATTGATATTTTACTTCAATCATATCATCTTGTACATAATTTAATACCTTGTAAAAGTCCAAATTTGAAAAAATGGTAAACTACAAAGGTGTTCCTCGTTGTCTTAGCTTTCCAAAAAGACCAAATTTGTTAAAATCCATTAAGATATGAGAGAGATATGCCTAAAATACCAAAACAGTGTCAGAATTGATATTTACTTCAATCATACAAGCTCCATTATGTAGGCTGCGGAAATGGTCAACAATACAGCTCATTTTTCTTACCTAAAACCTCCATTATCACCACAATAATGTACCTAACATCCCACTACAATCCCATTATGAAAAGCTTGTCCCCCACTTGTCATTTGCATCATTAAATCAACACTACATCTTGTTCCCAAGTCTGAATTCTTAGAACAAGCTAAAGTTAGTGAAGTCTCTCTCTCGTTTCCTTTCATTTTCTCCATCAAAGTCACCCTTGATCTGAAGTTAGGACAATAAGAGAACATTTTCAACCACTCTAGGATCCTCCATCAAGGTAAGAGGGGATAGGGTTGTGAATAATTATGAAATGGGTAGAATTGTATGCTGTCCTAGGATTCCAGTTTTATTTTCGTATCTTGTTGCTCAGTTTTGAGATTGAAAACGTGTGATTTTGATTCTGACTTCTTCATGAAAGATGTATATCTTTTTGTTTTATGAATTTTGAGACCTGAATCAACTTATTTGGATATGTATAACAAAAGTTATAGCCAAAATACTACAGCATGTCGGAGTGGAATATTTACCCTATGTTTTGTGTATATATTAAAATTCTGGGACTTATACATGCATAATCAGCCTTTGATGTCTTCATGAAAGTTGTAGATATTTGTGTTATGGATCTTTAGAAAGTGGTTTCAAGTCAAAATTATTTTTGTAGCTCTAGTTATACCTAAAAGACAGAAGTATGTTCATGCTAAAAATCTGCTAACGTGAATCACTGTTTGTATTTTTAAAACTTGGAATTTTGTGATGAGAATTAGTATTTAGTATCTTCATAAAAGTTTTAGATATTTGTGTTATGAGTAATTTAGAACTGGTCTCATGCCAAAATTATTTTTATAGATCTAGAAACGCTGAATTTACTAACATATGTACGTTTTGTTACTTCCTTTGAGATAGTTTAGTATACTATGAATTTGTGATATTTCTGTTTGGATTTGGAATTTTTGGTCTTCACAAAAATTATAGATAATGGAATTATTGAAACATAGAACTTGGCCTCATTCAAAAATTATTTTTATACTATGAGTTATAGCTAATTTACTAAATATTGTCAAACCAGTAAATTTTCCAGCAATTGGTGATAATGAAAAATGATAATCTATTGACTATTATGTGATTATGTGATGTTTCTGTTTGGAATTTGAAATTATGGTCTTCATGAAAGTTGTAGATATTTATGTTAGGGATCTATAAAAAGTGGTTTTGAGTTGAAAATATTCTTGTAGCTCTAGATATGCTCAAAATACAGAAGTATGTTCATGATGAAAATCTGTTAACTATAAAATCCGAATCTTATTTTTAAAACTGGGAATTTTATGGTGAGAATTAGTGGTGGGTGCCTTCATGAAAGTTGTAGATATTTGTGTTAAGAATAATTTAGAACTGGTTTCATGCCAAAATTGTTTTTGTAGCTCCAGAAACGTTGAAAATACTAACCTGTGTACGTTTCAAAAATCCTCTTTGAGGCAGTTTTGTATTCTATGAATAAATGATGTTTCTGTTTAGAATTTGAATTTATGGTCTTCATGAAAGTTGTAGATATTTATGTTATTGAGCTATAGAAAGTGGAATCACATGAAAAGGATTTGATTTGCTCATGTTATGACTGTTTTACTAACGTATGTTGCTGTTGGAAATGCTGAAATTTGCTTATAATGGTTATTATGGATAAAAATGATATTTTCCCTATGGGTAACAATTTATTATTGAATTCTTGAGTGATTATGAAGTATTATGAATGTTGATGAGTGTCTAATGAGCATCATTCAGTTTGTGTATTTTGGTGGTGAATAATTATGAATGATTAAATTAATATATATACATGAATGCCTTGCGGTTATTGATATATGTGGTTGAAACAGTAAATTCATGATTCTGAAAATTATTATATGTGATGTGTCCTTTGAGGACTTGTGGTTTTCCAAGTGGTTTTGGAAATATTAATATCATGGTATGTTAAATGATAAAGAGAATTAAAGGCATTCATGCATCATAAGCATTTGGACGCACCATGGAATTTTAGGGGTTCCATGATTGCCTACCCTGGTGGGGGGTTACTCTATGATGAGTTAAAGCCCTATTTTTGCGATGTGTTGGTCATGGGGCTGTAGGGATCCATAACTGTATAAATTCCTACTGATGTGTTGGTCATGGGGCTGTAGGGATCCATGACTGTATTAATTCCTACCGATGTGTTGGTCATGGGGCTGTAGGGATCCATGACTGTATTAATTCCTACCGATGTCTCTATGAGACCTTTTACTGCAGTATTCCCACCAAACCAAATGGATCCAGCATGACATCATTTGTCTAATTAAAGACTTATTAAATATAAATGAACTTGTTTGGCATATTCATCATATCATTATGGTTTGTTGATTGTGTTTGTGCAATTTATTTATTTTATATTTATTCTATATTCTGTCTCACTCTTACATTAATTTTTACAGTGAATGCCACCCAGAATGAAGAGTGATGCTATGGTTGATGCCTATGTGAATTATTGCTTGGATTTCAAATTTATTCTAATTTTATGATTTGTAATAAATACAACGTGTTATGTACTGTTATTTTTAAAATCGTTTCCGCTACGTAATTATTCCTTAAATTTTATTATTCACGACTAGTATGCATGATAATATTCCACTATTATCGACCTATATGTGAACTCTGATTTTAATTTATGAATTTTAAAAAGATCTTTTAAAAACGTGAAAATTTATTTAGAAAATTACACGGGACGTCACATTGGTGGTATCAGAGCATTTTCAAAAATTCAGGACCAATTACTATGACATGTATTAATTCTTGATATACTATGTGAATTGTTTGATTATTTGTTTGATAATATGTTACGTATGTGCTATATGACTTGTGCCTGACTGATAAACTGCAAGTGATTTATTTGATTACTAGCTTGATGATATGATAAATGTGTGTTATATGACTTATTGCTTATCTGATAAATTGTACAATACTTATAGTTACGTTATAATATTATATATATATATACGATATATTTTCCCTTAGAATTAGTATAAACCAAACCATAAATGTAGGATGGCAAGAAACAATAACGACGCTATGGCAGCCGCTCTCAACCGTTTGGCTGAGGTTTTGGAGAGGCAGAATCAACCAAGAAACACTGGAGGACTTCACGGACTAGATCACTTCCTAAAAAAGGAAGTCATCGATAATCCAGAGGTAGCATACCTATGGATTAAGGAAATGGAATGCATTTTCGAGCCTTACCCCGTTCAAAATTTGAGAAGGAGGAGTATACCACCATACAATGATTGAGGAAGCAGAGTACTGGTGGACCCATGTTAGAAACAGGTTAACAACTGATGGACACGCCATCACTTGGGAACGAATTCAAGACGAAATTTCTCGCCAAATATTTCTCTGAAGACATAAGGAGGCAGAAAGAGCAAGAATTCTTTAATTTGAAATGAGGTAATATGACAGTTGGGGAGTACGCTTCTAAGTTTGATGAATTGGCCAAATGTCCCTACTACACCCAAATGGGAAAAGCGTTGAGATGCGTAAAAATTTGAAGGAGGGCTACGATAGAAAATCCGTTAAATATTATTGGGACTAGAGTTAAAATTATACCCAGTTAGAAAATGGGTGTCAGACCAAGTATCTTCGAATTGAGATGCCATTGGTCAGGGCTATTAAGAATATTATTGGGAATCCAAATCTATATTCGGAATAATTTTTGGATTTAGTATTAAGCCCGAACGGGAATCCTGTTTGTTATAAAACGGGAAATATTTTAATGATGGACCGAGACATAACTTATTTCCCTTTTCCTCTCCCTCATTTTCGTCACTTCTTCCTCCTCTACACAAACTCTCTTTTCTCCTCTTCTTCTACAAAGCTCACCATTTTATGAATCTCCTTCCATACCCAACCAACCATGCCTTCTTTTTATTCGTTTTGGAGAATGATTCAGATGCTTGGAAGCTCTCTATTCTCCCATCATATTCGTATACATGCCAGGGCTTTGGGATAGCTTGGGGCTTGAGGTAAACTTCTCAACTCTTTTGTTGTTTTGGCCCTAGGTTTTGGTTTCTATATGGTTAGGAGAGTGTCTTATGAATGGATTTAGAAATAAGAACCATTTTCATGTAAAACCCAAAGGTGGGATGTGATTTATGTGTTTTTGGTTAGGTGTGAAGTAGTATACAAAAGTTTTAAGATTAGAGATGGAAGATGATGATTGTTAATGGTGATTATTGATTTTAGTGAAATCATAACTCTAGAATTTGGGGGAAATAAGTAATAAGGTTATGAAATGATTTTTAGTGAAAACCCCTAGTAATGAGTGTGTAGGTGTTATTAATAATGGAGGTTGGTGGTTATTAGAAATGGTTATTTAGTTTTGATAAAGAACCCTAAGTGTTGTGATTTGGGGAATTTAGTTAAATTGAAGATTTCTGATGACTTTGAATACTCTAGAATGATTATATAAAGAGGAAATGAATGTTTGAAGCATTAGTGTTGAATATTGAGGATTGGGAGAAAAGTGTATATGAATATGTGTATGGTTGGGGGAATTAATTTAGGTTGTTGATGTTTATGATGATGTTAAAAATGGTTGTAAGCCATTGATAGTGGATTAGGGAAATAGATACTTAAATTGATGAATGGATATGCCATTTTGAAATAGTTGAATTGGTAATGGTCTTAGACGGATCCGATAGGTTTATAATGAGTTCGAATAGATTTTTGATGATGATTGAATGATTCATGTAATGATTTGGAGGTCTTAAGGCTAAGGGACATAGTATTGTTGTTGTTACGTGTGGTTAGCCATTTTAGATTTAAAGAATCTAGGTCTTGGGAAAGGAATTCCCGAAGCCTAACATAGACGTGTAAATTGAATATAGACAAGTTTAGGACTTGATAATGAGTTTTGGGGGATGATGTCTTATGATGGTATAATAATAGCATAAATATGTATAGTTGTGATAAGATTGTGTTCCGAATGATGGTGCGGAATGATTTCAGCTTTGAAATTTCGAGGACGAAATTTTTATTAGGGTGGGAGAATTGTAACATCCCAAAAATTTTAATCTCATGTGTAATTATTTTTAATCTAGGTCATTATTAATATTATCCAATTTATCTCAATTTTCTACATAAATTTTTGGTTAGGACAACATCTTCGATTTAACCTTTTACCATGGTAAATAATTTTAACTTTATACCTTCGGTAAAAGTTAATCAAATAATTATTACCTAATTCCTTAGTTATTAATTTCCTTGGTTTTTCCAATTACTCTCATCAAATTGCCACATACTCCACTCAAAATATGTCATCTTGTACACATTTTAATTGTTAGTTAGATTCCGAATTTGGAAATGTGGTTAACTACAAAGTTGTTCCTCTTTTTCTTATCTTTCCAACAAGACCAAATTTGTTAAATTCCATTAAGATATGAGAGAGATATGCCCAAAATACCGAAACAGTGTCAGAATTGATATTTTACTTCAATCATATCATCTTGTACATAATTTAATACCTTGTAAAAGTCCGAATTTGAAAAAGTGGTAAACTACAAAGGTATTCCTCGTTGTCTTAGCTTTCCAACAAGACCAAATTTGTTAAAATCCATTAAGATATGAGAGAGATATGCCTAAAATACCAAAACAGTGTCAAAATTGATATTTACTTCAATCATACAAGCTCCATTATGTAGGCTGCGGAAATGGTCAACAATACAGCTCATTTTTCTTACCTAAAACCTCCATTATCACCACAATAATGTACCTAACATCCCACTACAATCCCATTATGAAAAGCTTGTCCCCCACTTGTCATTTGCATCATTAAATCAACACTACATCTTGTTCCCAAGTCTGAATTCTTAGAACAAGCTAAAGTTAGTGAAATCTCTCTCTCATTTCCTTTCATTTTCTCCATCAAAGTCACCCTTTCTCTGAAGTTAGGACAATAAGAGAACATTTTCAACCACTCTAGGATCCTCCATCAAGGTAAGAGGGGATAGGGTTGTGAATAATTATGAAATGGGTAGAATTGTATGCTGTCCTAGGATTCCAGTTTTATTTTCGTATCTTGTTGCTCAGTTTTGAGATTGAAAACGTGTGATTTTGATTCTGACTTCTTCATGAAAGATGTATATCTTTTTGTTTTATGAATTTTGAGACCTGAATCAACTTATTTGGATATGTATAACAAAAGTTATAGCCAAAATACTACAGCATGTCGGAGTGGAATATTTACCCTATGTTTTGTGTATATATTAAAATTCTGGGACTTATACATGCATAATCAGCCTTTGATGTCTTCATGAAAGTTGTAGATATTTGTGTTATGGATCTTTAGAAAGTGGTTTCAAGTCAAAATTATTTTTGTAGCTCTAGTTATACCTAAAAGACAGAAGTATGTTCATGCTAAAAATCTGCTAACGTGAATCACTGTTTGTATTTTTAAAACTTGGAATTTTGTGATGAGAATTAGTATTTAGTATCTTTATAAAAGTTTTAGATATTTGTGTTATGAGTAATTTAGAACTGGTCTCATGCCAAAATTATTTTTATAGATCTAGAAACGCTGAATTTACTAACATATGTACGTTTTGTTACTTCCTTTGAGATAGTTTAGTATACTATGAATTTGTGATATTTCTGTTTGGATTTGGAATTTTTGGTCTTCACAAAAATTATAGATAATGGAATTATTGAAACATAGAACTTGGCCTCATTCAAAAATTATTTTTATACTATGAGTTATAGCTAATTTACTAAATATTGTCAAACCAGTAAATTTTCCAGCAATTGGTGATAATGAAAAATGATAATCTATTGACTATTATGTGATTATGTGATGTTTCTGTTTGGAATTTGAAATTATGGTCTTCATGAAAGTTGTAGATATTTATGTTAGGGATCTATAGAAAGTGGTTTTGAGTTGAAAATATTCTTGTAGCTCTAGATATGCTCAAAATACAGAAGTATGTTCATGATGAAAATCTGTTAACTATAAAATCCGAATCTTATTTTTAAAACTGGGAATTTTATGGTGAGAATTAGTGGTGGGTGCCTTCATGAAAGTTGTAGATATTTGTGTTAAGAATAATTTAGAACTGGTTTCATGCCAAAATTGTTTTTGTAGCTCCAGAAACGTTGAAAATACTAACCTGTGTACGTTTCAAAAATCCTCTTTGAGGCAGTTTTGTATTCTATGAATAAATGATGTTTCTGTTTAGAATTTGAATTTATGGTCTTCATGAAAGTTGTAGATATTTATGTTATTGAGCTATAGAAAGTGGAATCACATGAAAAGGATTTGATTTGCTCATGTTATGACTGTTTTACTAACGTATGTTGCTGTTGGAAATGCTAAAATTTGCTTATAATGGTTATTATGGATAAAAATGATATTTTCCCTATGGGTAACAATTTATTATTGAATTCTTGAGTGATTATGAAGTATTATGAATGTTGATGAGTGTCTAATGAGCATCATTCAGTTTGTGTATTTTGGTGGTGAATAATTATGAATGATTAAATTAATATATATACATGAATGCCTTGCGGTTATTGATATATGTGGTTGAAACAGTAAATCCATGATTCTGAAAATTATTATATGTGATATGTCCTTTGAGGACTTGTGGTTTTCCAAGTGGTTTTGGAAATATTAATATCATGGTATGTTAAATGATAAAGAGAATTAAAGGCATTCATGCATCATAAGCATTTGGACGCACCATGGAATTTTAGGGGTTCCATGATTGCCTACCCTGGTGGGGGGTTACTCTATGATGAGTTAAAGCCCTATTTTTGCGATGTGTTGGTCATGGGGCTGTAGGGATCCATGACTGTATAAATTCCTACTGATGTGTTGGTCATGGGGCTGTAGGGATCCATGACTGTATTAATTCCTACCGATGTGTTGGTCATGGGGCTGTAGGGATCCATGACTGTATTAATTCCTACCGATGTCTCTATGAGACCTTTTACTGCAATATTCCCACCAAACCAAATGGATCCAGCATGACATCATTTGTCTAATTAAAGACTTATTAAATATAAATGAACTTGTTTGGCATATTCATCATATCATTATGGTTTGTTGATTGTGTTTGTGCAATTTTATTTATTTTATATTTATTCTATATTCTGTCTCACTCTTACATTAATTTTTACAGTGAATGCCACCCAGAATGAAGAGTGATGCTATGGTTGATGCCTATGTGAATTATTGCTTGGATTTCAAATTTATTCTAATTTTATGATTTGTAATAAATACAACGTGTTATGTACTGTTATTTTTAAAATCGTTTCCGCTACGTAATTATTCCTTAAATTTTATTATTCACGACTAGTATGCATGATAATATTCCACTATTATCGACCTATATGTGAACTCTGATTTTAATTTATGAATTTTAAAAAGATCTTTTAAAAACGCGAAAAATTTATTTAGAAAATTACACGGGACGTCACAAGTTCTCTATTTTGTCCATCATGCCACACAACAGTTCACTCGGGAAACGAAGGCTGTTCCACTCGAAAACCAGGGGTATCCTCACTTGGACTACTTCTCAATTATCTACCCCCCGGTATTTCCCTCATCTCTCGCTAGGCAAGTATAGTCCTTCCTACCCCAGTGCTCGTGCTAACTTAACCTCCCTTCAAGGGCTCCATAGCTTTCTACCATTTCTCTATACGGCTTACACTCAGAATCGGATGGATTGCCCTCTAGTCGGAAAACACTCTCTCGGCTAGTCCTTATTCGAAGGCATGATTAGGCTATTCTACTCTGAATCGTAACAGCTTATCAATTGGGAATCTACTGCGTCAATCCCCATTCGGAGTGGTATGCCCTCATCCCCTCGGAACACCTAAAGCTTTCCTCACCCGACAACAGGATCATAAATTCACTCTCTAGATCATATCTTGACTCCCTTCATACTAAGTCTTTCCATTCCTACACACTCGGGTGAACATGAACATATATACCAATCAAACATCACGCACAAAATGGAATTAAACATACAGCATGGCATAAACATAACCATATACATATGAGAGTGTATATCAATATTTACAAACACATTGCCATGTTTCCCAACCCCAAGGGATTCTGTTCTATTCTAAAAGATTAACATCAGATACGAGCCGGCCAAGGCATAATCAAAACATTATACATAGCATCTACATAAATATATATAGTTCCTTGGTGCACAGCTAATCCGCTTAGTAAGTGGCTCCACTTTACTCGTAGTTCCGAGGAATGTTCACTGAAAATATTGCCACAGCAGGGGTGAGCTTTTACATTTAAAATAACAGTTAGTGACTTGGGAACCCGTACATTTTCCATCACACCACATCACATTTCAAGCAATCATAACATTAACTAACCTCTAGTTTATCTACTCGTATCAGTGCCATGCAATCAGAATTTATTCATGCAACATTCCATTATACAGATTATATCATTTCCGACTTACACTATACACATGCAACACAATAAATTCATCATAGCACAAGAGTATACATACATATACATATCCATTCAGTACACACCAGTCTACTACAGTCGGATCCGACCCCCCACTTGATTAACTTTTACGTTGCAACATAGGCTCCAAGCCTTTTTCCTCTAGCTCCAAGCTGGTTCGGTCGTTTTACTGGTACCAAACCGTTTGCCCTCACATGTAAGACAATCGCTCCAAGCGACCACGGCAGTGTTACGGGCAGCCCCGAGTCCAACCCGGTGGCTTGCTTGAGTCCAACTCAAGACTTTTGGCGTCCAACACTAGTGCACTTGGCACTGCCTCAAGTCCAACTCAAGGTCTTTTAATTACATTCTTTTGTGTGTATATCTGCCAATACAATATTACTTCTCCTTTCATTTATCATAACCACACTCTGCATGCAATGCAGTCGTCATCTCATAATAACACAGACTCATTTTCAACACTCGCATGCAAGGCAACATAGGGTAGCAATCAGGATCTACTCATCATCCCATGAACAGAGCACTCAGAAGTCACACTATATGTCTCCACTTCACGCATGCACATGTAAATATTTAACTAGAGTCAGTATGGCAGTTTGAAGAGCATGCACTGCATTCACACACGGTCTCATAACACATGTATGAATCCACATCCCTTAAGTGTATCTCATAAACACATATATCAATTATAAGCTAACTACCATCAGATCCAGACATAGCATGCCTCGGTATACAAAGCTATCTATCAAACATACATTTCATCACAAATACCCTTAAGTACATATGCATGCATAATAAACCACTCGGAACCCATTCACAAGCTATGCATTTGAAATACAAAGCGCCCCCTACTTACCGAAGGAAGTTCGAGGGGTTCCTTTGTTTCCCGACGTTGGTCCAATTGCCTCGCCCAGGCTCACACTTGTTCTGGCTTCCTTGGTCGAAGTCGCACTGTGAAACAGGGGCTGTTCGTCTTTTGGCCGAACGAACTCCAAGTCTTTTATAGTATCGTCGTCGCGCATTCTCAGGAACAGAACAGTAAATAGGGGGGAGGAAGAAGAAGAACAAAAGGGAAGAGAGAGTGTACGAGGAGAGAAAAGAAGAGAAGAGAAGAAGTCTAACGAAGATGCATAACTCCAGTGATCAAAGGCACATATATAAGCATATGCGTGCACAAGGAAGGGAAGGAGAGTGGGATGGGAAAATGTGAATTACAGTCCCACTCACGTGACTCCCAATCGGAAGCAGCCACCTCTTACCAACTAAGCTTAATTAGTTTGTCACTATTTCTTAGATTAAGTTAACAATCAATTTTCCTGCTTTGAAATCAAAATCTCAATGGTTTATTTTCATTCGGTATTCAACTTTTAAAACTGGGATGTTACAGAATACGTCAACAACCTAAAAGATATAGATTTCTTGTAACTCAGGAAGGAGATGTGTTGCTAATGGATCAAAATGAGCTAACATCTTATGAAGAGGCCATTGCAAGTCCAGTATCTGAGAAATGGCTTGAAGCCATGGGATCTAAAATGAACTCCATATACACTACTCAAGTTCAGTCTTTGGTTGATGCACCCGAACGGGTAAAACCTATAGGATGCAAGTGGGTTTTCAAAAAGAAAACTGACATGGATGGTAATATAAGTATCTATAAGGAAAGATTAGTGGTGAAAGGTTTCAAGCAAATTCATGGTATAGACTATGATGAAACCTTTTCTCCAGTCGCTATGCTAAAGTCTGTTCAGGTTTTGCTTGCTATTACTGCATACCATGATTATGAGATATGGCAAATGGATGTCAAGACTACTTTCCTTAATGGAAATCTTCTTGAGGAAGTGTACATGACACAACCCGAAGGCTTTGTTAAGCCTGAAGCATCCAGTAAGGTGTGCAAACTACAACGTTCCATATATGGACTTAAGAAAGCTTCCAGAAGCTAGAATCTTCATTTTGATGATGCCGTTAAACAATTTGGCTTTACAAAAAATGAGGATGAACCTTGTGTCTACAAGAAGGTTAGTGGCTGCATAATTGTTTTTATGGTCCTGTATATTGATGATATACTACTCATTGGAAATGACGTTCTTACCCTTCAGTCTATGAAGACTTGGTTGGGAAGCTATTTTTCTATGAAAGACTTAGGTAAAGGAACCTACGTGTTGGGAATTAAGATATATAGAGATAGATCAAGAAAACTTCTTAGCCTAAGTCAGAATACATACATAGACAAAGTGTTAAAAAGGTTTAACATGCAAGATTCCAAGAAAGGAATTTTGCCTATGGCTCATGGCATAAGCCTATCAAAGGCTCAATTTCCTTCCACTAAAGAAGAGAGAGAACGGATGAATAAGATTCCATATGTATCTGCTATTGGATTAATCATGTATGCCATGATATGTACCCGACCAGATGTCTTGTATACTTTAAGCATGACGAGCAGATACCAGTCTGATCCCGATGAAAGTCACTGGACTACTGTCAAGAATATCCTAAAGTACTTGAGAAAAACTAAAGATTCATTCTTGATATATGGAGGGGAAGAAGAGCTCATTGTAAAGGGTTACACTGATGCTAGCTTCCAAACTGATAAGGATGACTCAAGATCACAATCAGGGTATGTGTTTTGTTTAAATGGTGGCGTTGTAAGCTGGAAAAGTTTGAAGCAAGAGATAGTTGCTGATTCTACTACAGAATCTGAGTATATTGCTGCCTCAAATGCTGCAAAAGAGGCAGTATGGATCAAGAAGTTCGTAACAGAACTTGAGGTAGTTCCTAGCATTGTGGATCCTATATGTCTCTACTGTGACAATAATGGAGCAATTGCACAAGCTAAAGAACCTAGATCACATCAGCGATCCAAGCATATACTTAGGCGTTATCATCTATTCCGAGAAATACTTGAATGAGGAGATGTTAAGATATGTAAAGTGCACACCGATGAGGACATTGCTGACCCACTCACCAAACCTCTTACACAATAAAAGCATGAGGGACACACTAGATCATTAGGCATTAGGCAAATGTCTGATTGGATCTAGTGCAAGTGGGAGATTATTGGTGTATGCACTATGAGCTATTAATGTATCAATTTTAACTTATCAATAAAATTAGTATTTTTAGTTTTAAGACTAATTTCAATGCTATTTATCCTGGAATAATAGGTCATATGAGAATTGTTTCTAAAAATGTCCCTAATCAAGTATTTACATGGGGACATGTAAATACATTAAGATTAGTATATGAATGTACTGATGATTTGATCTCACAAATCATGGATATATGATATCAAGTCTTTACACGGGTACACATTAAGAGTAATGTTGTACTGGACAGACCCTCCATGAGAACATTGTATGGATCGTTACATGAGTGTCATAAACGGTTCTCAATGTGATAATGGTATATAGTCCTTTGACCTTAAGTTACTATGATTCCTACATAAGGAGTTCGTTGTTTTAATATAATCAAACGTTATCTATAATAAGATGACCATAAAGATTGTGATTAGGCAATAGATAAATTATGCAGAGGGATGTGAGTGATGTAGATGGAATTTGTCTCTCCTATGTGACAGGAGTGATATCTATGGGCCACTTGATGGAGTGGGACTAACGAAATGCATGGCCATGCTAGGACGAATAAATATTAGATATTTATTCTGTAAAGTCTACTCTGGTATCAAGTAAAATGAATTGGGCCATACAAGGATGACGACGACCATGCCTTGGGCCTAATTAGATATCGTGACAAAAGGAATAAATATATAAAATAATTATCACTTATAGGTCATGTCGATGATAAATAATATTTAGACATAATGATGTATTGCTAGATACCGCTCTTATTTTATATTAATAATAAAATAGTTTATTATTAATATAACTAAATATTTTACCTATAGGGTCACACACATAGAGTAAGCCCACCAAAGGATAGTTTTATTTTAGTTGGACTAAAAATAAAACTATTTGGGCCTAACTCATTTAGAATGAGTCAGGAGCCCGATGTTTAATGAGAGCTTAGGTTAAGACCTAAGCCTATATATAAAGCATGAGATGCTCATAGACTTCTGCTCAGAAATTAGATTACAATCAAATTTCTGTACTAGCATTTGGAACTTTGTTTTTTGGTGGGAGTGCTCGTGTGGACTCCTAAGGACAAAGCTACAATTGCTTCGATCGAGGAAGTCATTTTGTGTCTACAAGAGGTAACCCTAAATCAAAATTTACTTTTGCATAATGCCTTGAGACGTTTGTATTTGTAATCTTTTTTTTTTGGGAATCCTTTGTGTTTCCGCTGCCTGACCCTAGTGGGATTCCCTAACACCTTAATCATGTCTTTTAGTGATAGGGAAAACAAATCTCTTCTTCATAATATCATGGATAGTTTAAGCAACATCAACACTAGGTTAACTAACCTAGAACATAGAGAAGAAAACCCTAGACCTAGACATAGAGAAAGAAATCAAAGAAATCGAAGGCATGAGAATAGTGATAGTGAAGATGACCATAGGTCTAGAAGACATCATCATAATAAAAAAGAAGACTTAGGGTTAAGAGAAGTAAAATTTAAAATTCCTCCCTTTAATGGTAAAAGTGATATAGAGTCATACTTAGAATGGGAAATGAGAGTTGAACAATTGTTTAATTCTCATCAAATTAAAGAAGAAAAGAAAGTTAGGATAGCCACTCTCATTTCAAAATTATGCCTTAGTGTGGTAGACTCAAGTGTGTAAGGAGAGAAAAAAAGATAATTTTTCACTAATTGATGCATGGTTAGATTTAAAAGCTTTGTTAAGAAAGAGGTATGTTCCTAGTTACTATTGTGAGGAGCTATTAGCCAAGCTAAATAGACTTACCCAAGGTACAAAGAGTGTTGGGGATTACTATAAGGCCTTAGAGATAGCTTTGATTAGGGCAAACTTAAAAGAAGATGAGGAAACCCTAATGCATAGATTTTTGCATGGCCTAAATAGGAACATTAAGAATAGAGTTGAACTCCTTCCACATGTAGACATAGAAGAACTATTGCACCAATGTACTAAGGTAGAGAGCTAATTAAAAGAGAGAGAATCCTACAAAGGGGAGTATGAAAACTTTAGGTCAAAGTGGGTAGATAAAGACCATAGAAAGATTGGGTTTGAGAGAAAACTTAGGGAGAAGGGAGTGAGCACTTCTTCTTCCTAATTACCTAGTGAGTTGCATAAAAATGGGAAAGTCTTTAGAAACCAAAAAGATAAGCATGATTCCACATCTAATCCTTAATCCTCTAGATCATCTACCATCAAATGCTTTAAATGTCTTGGTAGAGGTCACATTGCTTCTGATTGTCCTACAAAAAAGACTATGATTTTGAAAACTAATGAAACCTACTCAAATCAATCAGAGTCTGATTCTGATAATCACAATTCATAGTGACTCAAGTAGTGAACATATATTAAGGGATGATGGAGAGCTTTACATGATTTAAAGGTTACTTGGAAGCCATGTTAAGCTTGATGATACTACACAAAGAGAGAATATCTTTTACACAAGATGTTACATATATGAAAAATTATGTTCTCTCATTATGGATAGTGGAAGTTGTGCAAATGTAGCAAGTCAAAGGCTAGTTCATAAGATGGGCTTAGAACTAATAGATTACCCTAGACCTTATAAGTTGCAATGGTTAAATGAAAAGGGATAAATGTTAGTTAATAAGCAAGTTTTAATCAATCTCACTATAGGAACCTATAAAGATAAAGTAAAATGTGATGTAGTACCTATAGAAGCAATTTATATTCTGTTAGGAAGACCTTGGTAGTATGATAGGAAAGTCATCCACGAAGGGTTCACTAACACCCTTACTTTTAAGCTAGATAACAAGAAGATAGTTTTATATCCCTTAACTCCTCAACAAGTACTTAATGATCAAATTCAAATGAAATCTAAAAGGGATAGAGAATTAGGTTCTTCTTATAGCCAAGAAGAAAAACAAAAGAAAAAAAAATAGATAAAGGAAAAGGAGTTATCATTTATGATGACTCTAGAGCCAATCTCTTGGCTTCTAAACATGACTTGAAGCAAGCTATGCTTCTTCAAAAATAATGCTTAATCATGATTCCTAAAGAATTCCCTAGCACTACCTTGTGCTCAATGGGCTCTTCCCCTTCTACTTTGCCCAAAGGGATTCAAAACATTTAAGATGAGTTTAAAAACCTATTCCCTAAGGATATTCCTAAAAGCTTACCTCTAATTAGGGGCATTAAACTTCAAATAGACTTAATTCCTGGTGCTAGTCTACCAAATAGGCCTGCATATAGGTGTAACCCCAAGGAAAGCCTACAAATTGAAAAACAAGTGAATGAACTATTATCTAAGGGATGGCTTAGAGAGAGCTTGAGCCCATGTGCTTTACCAGTTTTATTAGTTCCTAAAAAAGATGGTTCATGGAGAATGTGCACTGATTATAGAGTTATCAACAACATAACCATCAAGTATAGGCATCCAATACCTAGACTTGATGATATTCTTAATGAATTGAGTGGTTCTACTATATTTTCCAAGATTGATCTTAAAAGTGGCTATCATCAAATAAGAATCAAAGAGGGAGATGAATGGAAGGCTTCTTTTAAAACCAAACTTGGATTATATAAGTGGTTAGTTATGCCTTTTGGCTTGACTAATGCACCAAGCACTTTTATGAGGTTAATGAATCTTATTTTAAGGGAATTTATTAGGCATTTTGTTGTGGTCTATTTTGATGATATTCTTGTTTACTCAAAGACCATGACCTCTCATCTAAGCCATTTAAGACAAGTTATGCTTGCCTTGAGAACAAACAACCTCTATGCAAATTTTGAAAAATGTTCTTTTGGCATGGATAGAATTATTTTCCTTGGATTTATAGTAAGTTCTAAAGGTGTAGAGGTAGACCACTCCAAAGTGAAGGCAATACAAGATTGACCAACACCTAAGAATATGAGTGAAGTTAGGAGTTTCCATGGTCTAGCTAGTTTTTATAGAAGGTTTGTGAAAGATTTCTTTACCTTAGCCTTGTTGGAAATATGCACTAAAAGCCTATATATGACGCATCATTTTGTATAAGGCATTTTCGTTAAATAGTTTAACAGCCTTTATTTATCCTTGGAGTAATAGGTCATACGAGAGTTATTCCTAAAATGTCTCTAGTCAAGTATTTACGTGGGGACATGTAAATACATTAAGACTAGTGTGTGAGTGTACTAATGATCTAATTTCATAGATCATGGATATAGATGATATTAAGTCTTCACACGGGTACACATTAAAAGTAATGATGTACTGGACAGACCCACCATGAGAACGTTGCATGGATCGTTACATGAATGTCATAAACGATTCTCAATGTGATAATGGTATATGTAGTCCTTCGACCTGAAGTCACAATGATTCCTACATAAAGGGTTTGTTGTTTTAATACAATCAAACATCTTCTGTAACAAAAGGACTATAAATTTTGTAATTAGGCAATGAATAAATTATGCAGAGGGATGTGAGTGATGTAGATGGGATTTGTCTTTCCTATATGACAGGAGTGATATCTATAGGCCACTTGATGGAGTCAGACTAAGGAAATGCATGGCCATGCTAGAAAGAATAAATATTGGATATTTATTCAGATAAAGTCTACTCCAATATCAAGTAAAATAAATTGGGTCGTACAAGAATGACATGAGCATGCCTTGGGCCCAATTAGGATATCATGACAAAAGGAACAAACATATAAAATAATTCTCACTTATAGGTTATGTTGATAATAAATAATATTAATAATAAAATACTTTATTATTAATATAACCGAGTATTTTACCTATAGGGTCACACACATAGAGTAAGCCCATCAAAAAATAGCTTTTTATTTTAGTTGGACTAAAATAAAACTATTGGGCCTAACTCATTTAGAATGAGTAAGGAGCCCACTCTTTAAAGAGCAAATTAGGTCAAACCTAAGCCTATAAATAGAGCATAAGATGCTCATAGACGGCTAACCAAAAAGAGACACAAAATGCAAAAGTTGCATAAGCTACACGCCGTCAAACTAGCATTTGGAAGGTGTAGCATTTCTGATAGGAGTACTCGTGTGGACTCCTAAAGGATAAGGCGATGACTGCTTCGATTTTCTTCAAGAGGTAATCCTATTACGCAATATTTTTTTTGTGTTTGTCTTATGCTTTGAAACACAACGCTAATCCTATGGGAATCCTTGTATTTTCATAGCTCATGCACTTGGGATTCCCTAACAAGCCTCCCCCTTGAATGAATTGGTTAAGAAAAATGTTTCTTTTATATGAGGACCAAGGCAAGAGAAAGCCTTTCGAGATCTTAAGGAAAAGGTTACTCATGCTCTAATTTTAGCTCTTCTAAATTTTTCTAAAACTTTTGAGCTTGAGTGTGATGCTTCCAATGTGGGGATAGGAGCTGTATTGTTATAAGAAGGCCACCCTATTGCATTTTTTAGTGAAAAACTCAATAGGGCTGCCCTTAATTACCCCATATATGACAAAGAATTCTATACTTTGGTTAGAGCCCTCCAAACTTAGGAACATTACTTGATCCCAAAGAATTTGTCATTCATAGTGATCACCAATCACTTAAATTCATAAAAAGGCAACATAAGTTAAATAAAAGACATGCAAAATGGGTTGAGTTTTCAGAATAATTTCCCTATGTCATCAAGTACAAGAATGGGAAATCAAATATTGTGGTTGATGCTTTGTCTAGAAGGCACTCTTTGCTTGCCTCTCTTGGATCAAACATCATTGCAATTGATGAGATTAGGAACTTGTATCAAGGTGATCTTGATTTTTCTAAAATCTATAATTCATCTTCAAACACCACATCTAAAAAAGGATTCTACATTTTAGATGGTTACCTCTTTAGGGAAAATAAAATTGGCATTCCTAGGAGTTCTTTGAGAGATTTATTGCTTAGAGAAAGCCATAAAGGTGGCTTAATGGGTCATTTTGGAAGGGATAAAACTTTGTCCATATTAAATGAACACTTCTATTGGCCTACAATGAAAAAAGATGTGCAAAGACTATGTGCTAGGTGTATAGTTTGTAGAAAAGCTAAATCTAAAATATCACCTAATGCTCCTTTGCCTACACCTACTTCTCCTTGGATTGATATCTCTATGGATTTTGTGTTAGGCTTAACTAGGACCCAAAGGGGCATGGATTCTATCTTTGTTGTGGTAGATAGGTTTAGTAAGATAGCTTACTTCATTTCTTGTCACAAGGTGGATGCTGCTAGTCATATTGCTAAGCTATTTTTCAAAGAAATTGTAAGACTTCATGGTGTTCCTAAAACTATCATTTCTGATAGGGACATTAAATTCCTAAGTCATTTTTAGAAAACTCTTTAGTCAAAGCTAGGAACGAAGCTTCTATTTTCTACCACTTATCATCCTCAAATGGATGGCTAAATAGAGGTAGTGAACAGGACTCTCTCTCAATTACTTAGGGTCTTGGTAAATAAAAATTTTAAATCATATGAATAGTGTTTGCCACACATTGAATTTGCTTATAATAAGGTATAACACTCCACAACTAAGCATAGTCCTTTTGAAGTTGTTTATGGTTTTAACCCTCTCACTCCTTTGGACCTTTTGCCCATTGATGTTTCTGATTCTGTCCTTCACATGGATGGAGAGGCAAAGTCCAAATTTATAAAAGATTTTCATGAGAAGGTTAAAAACCAAATTCAAACTAAGAATGAATACTATGCTCGTTGTGCCAATAAGAAAAGAAAGGAAGTTACCTTTGAGCTTGGAGATTAGGTTTGGTTATATTAAAAGAAAGGTTTCCAAATTTAAGAAAATCCAAACTTGACCCAAGGGGTGATGGTCCTTTTCAAAATCTTAAGAATATGGGGAATAATGCATATGTCCTTGATTTTCCTGGTGAATATGGTGTGAGTGCTTCTTTTAATGTGTCTGACTTATCTCCTTTTGACATAGATGAAGAGGATGATTCTTTAGATTTAAGAACAAATCCTTTCGAGGAAGGGGAGCATAATGAGGACACAACATGGGAAGATCCTCAGACGACCTTGGACAAAGGCTTGGAGGCTTACAAGGGTCCCTTGACAAGGGCCAAGTCCAAAAAGGCCAAAGAGACCATCCACAAAGCCCTATCTTCCTTCCTTACTTTGCTTAGTGGGCCTAAGCCCAATCAAGACACCTTGAGGATCTATTTGTACTCATCATGGAATATAGTTCATAAATAGATTTTCTAGGTGTTTAGGTTTTATTTGGACCTTACTAGGTCAATTAGGTCACTATTGGGCCATGTACTTTCCTTTGGACCATGTATAGGCCATATCCTTCTCTTTTCCATTAGTTAGGCCTAGGATACATGTTAGAAGCCCAATCCACTCTCCTTGGCCAAAATCCAATGTGCCTATATAAGGAGCTCTCCTTTTGTAAAATGAGATATAAGATTCATTTTTGAGAAATATAAGCATTTTGTGTGAAATTCTAGTAAGAGATTCTCCTCCTTCTCTCTAGGCTAAAAAGGCTTTAGCAAGCTCTTATCCAATGGGTATTCTCCCTCCTTGGTGGCGAGTTGGAGTTATCTCTCTCCTAGGGAGTGGCCTCCAAAACACTTCCTCCATTTCATTCTTCCATCTCCTTCCACTTTCACCTCTTCCATCTTTTTCCTTTAGTTTCCCTTCTTTTCCTTTTGGTTTTGTGTCTATTTCCTTAAGTCTTATTTTTGGCCAAGCGTTGAAGATCCCAAGTCAAGGCTCCTTGAAGGCTAAGCAATAGGAAAGAGAACCTAGATGTAACATCCCGATTTAAAATTAACTACCGAATGAGATTAAGCCACTAAACTAAAAATAATTGTAAAGTGAGAATTACTTATTAATTGTGATTAATTTTAACTTAAGAAGCTAATTGCTTATTGACTAGGATGTGTGACACGTGAGAAGCTGCAACTTCACGTTCTCCTCATTTCTTTGGTATAAGTTCAGAGGCCTCCAACTACTGCCTACTCACTCTAATTTCCTCGAAACCTTCCTTTTCTCCTACTTCTCTTCTTCTTCGTTCTTCTTCTCCTCAGTTCCCTGTTTTTGTAAACTCACGACAGCGGTGTTGTAGAGGATCCGAGGTTCCCCTCTGTTGGTGAAGGACAATCGTCGAAGTGGAAGAAGAACAGCTTCCTGTTCCCAAACTAATTAAAGAGTGCGACTGCTTTCAAGGGGGGACTGAACGAGTGAGAGTGGTGGACAAAGCAAACAGGACAGCGGACGAACGCCAAAACAGTGGAACTTCTAGGAGTCTCGTTAGTTGGTAGGGGGTATCTTATATCTTAAATACATGGGTTATGGACGGGTTCCGGGTGTTAATGACTTGTTGATTCTAGTGATTTAAAATATGTTGATAGGTGTGTTGATTGCGTAAAGGATATGTGATGCCCGGATGTATGATGACTAGGAGTTGAGAATGCATGTCTGATTCTGTCCATGAAATGCATGATAATAATCATGAGAGTGTTGAATGATTGCATGAGGAGAATGTGTTAAAATGTTGTTGATGATTACCATGTAATTTATGTGACATGCAGGTTACTATGAATCTAAATGCTGACTGCATGTAAGGAAATTGAGTTCTGAGAATGTCTAATACCGATTGCATGTAATTCATGTATTGTTGAGTAAAAGGTCGTGTGTGTGAAATCTATGTCTGTATGTTCATTCCGTGTGTGGTAAATATATGTGGTGCATGAAGTGCATAAGTTAATAGTGTGGAAGTGATTTGCTGATTCTGTTCGTAATCCAATGATAATACTTGCATGAGATGCAGTGATAAGAATGCTGAGAGCATGTAGTGTGTGACACTACCATTTGAATCGGTAATTAAATGCATAAGATGTTGTTAAAGACCTTGAGTGGGACTCAAGGCAAGCCGACTGAGTGGGACTCAGGGCTGCCCGTAGCACTGTCGTTGACGCTGAGAGTGTTTGTGTTACAAATGAGGGCAAACAGTTTGGTACCAGTAAAACGGCCAAGTCAGCTAGGAGCTGAATAAAAGGCTGAGAGCCTACGTTGCAATGATAAAAACTGATAATACGCGAGTCGGATCTGATTGAATGAATCTGTGTACATGTACGAGTGATGCTGACTGTGACGCGATTGTATGTATATATGTTAGTGTTACTGAAAGGAATATGTGCATATAGCCGAGCGATAACTAGGTAGATTCTGATTGAAAGATGCCTTGTGTGTATTCCGATTGAATGGTACAGTGTATGTTATTGATTGTTGCTATATATATACATACATATTTACTATTGCATGATTGAGGAATAATCCGAGTCAGTATCTATCATTTAATATTTTAGATACTCACCCCTACTGTGGCTATATTTCAATGAACATCACACGAAACGGTGAATGATGGAGGAGCTACATACCGTGTGGAGTGCTTGTGTACTGTGGAAATGTATATATATATATATATGTATATGCTGTATGTAAGGTTTTGTCATAGCCTTGGCCGGCTCTTATTTTGGTCCTTTGTCTAACTGTATCAGAACTGAACTCTCTCAGGTCGAGAGTATGATCATATGCATGTAAATATTTATATATATATAATAATGTGTGTTCATCTTGTGACGTGTGTGAATGTCCAGGTGGTATACGTTGCATTTTACTAAGCATACAGAGCCTGCATGATTCTGAGTAAATAAGAGCTAAGTTAATCCTGTGTAAGGCGTGATGAGTGACTTTCTTCTGAATGAAGAGAGGTTGGGCCAACTCCGAGTGGAATATGCCCATTAAAATCACTTTCGTGGTACGTTGTTCAATATGTTATGGAGCGAGATATTTCTTAGATACAATCTTCCGATTGAAGGGTATTTTGTTGTTTCCGAGTGGAAGTCAATCGAGTTAATGTTTCCCCTGATGGTTGAATTGGCAATACGACTCTGAGTAAAGCCTGTAGTGGTAAACTCTTTAGAGGGGGTAAGATCTGGATGATACGGAGTAGATTTTAGTTTAACTAGTTTTCTGTATGTAGAGGAGTTAGTATGTATCCTGAGTAGCGAGGAGTTAGAGCATTTCCGAGTGGGGGAGCCTTAGTGTGAAGTAGACTACATCTCCCGAGTGATGGGTGAGGGAATCTTTTCCCGAGTGAAGATAACGACGTTTCCAAACGAAGCATACGTGTGGGCTTCTTGAATAAACTAAGTATATAGCTAAGTATGAATTTGTCGAGTGAAGCATGACCCTAGGGGGACAGTTCCCGAGTGGACGTGGTCCCGAATCCAAGTGAAGGAATACCGAGTGGAGTTACTCGCCTTAGCGAATGGGGGTTCGCTCTAGCGAGTGTGAATAAATGGAAGGTTTCTAGTTGGTTTCGCTTAAGCGAATGGGTGCTTCACCCAAGCGTGATGGGTTGTCTCGCTCAAGCGGGTTTGGGTCTCGCTTGAGCGAGTAAGCACTGTAATGGGCTCGCTCAAGCTTTGTTCTTCCGCTGGGCTTTCTTGTGAATGGTTTTATCTTTCCTCCTCTGATCAGTTTTACTTTCCTTTGCCTACGTTGATTTATTTTACCCCGACTGCTTGATTAATTTTGGAAAAATTTTCTCTGGTCTCGGTTTTGGGTTTTAATTAGGTAAGGATGTTTCATTTTGGTATCAGAGCGGACTTAAAAGGTCCAAGGCCAAGGTATGCTTACTCCTAGTGAGCGGTGATGTACATTGTGACCAGTCGTCATAAATTGCTTGTAATATCTGAGGACTTTAATGCCTAATTAAGTATAATTTATGTGGCCATGTGTCTATGAGATGTTGTTTTGGGGGTCGAAGATTGTTCCTATCCTGGTCTGATTAATTATATGATATTTAAGAATTGTATGATAATGTGTTATAGTTGTTGAATGTTGGGTTGAAATCTGAGCGGTAGTGAATAGTTCTGTAAACTTATCCTTGAAAGGGGTGTTGATTTCAGGATAAGTCATGGCGAATCGTCATAGCATGGAAGCCATAGCCACGGCATTCCAGCGTTTCACTGACGTATTTGAGAGGCAGAGCCAGCCTCGAACTGAAGATGGCCAAGTACTGGATCGCTTCCTGAAGAGGAAGCCGAGTGAGTTTCAAGGGGGATTTAATCCTGAAGCAGCTTACAAGTGGATTCAAGATTTGGAGAGAGTTTTTAGGGGCCTTCATTGTACTGAGGCCCAGAAAGTCGAGTGCACAGTGTACATGCTACTGGACAAAGCAAAAAGTTGGTGGAAGATCACCAAAAACCGATTGACTGACGTTGGCATCCAACTGGTATGGGAGAATTTTAAGACGTGCTTCCTGGAGAAATATTTCCCCGACACAGTAAGGAGTCGGAAAGAACTGGAATTTATGGAACTAAAGTAGGGTTCCATGTCTGTAGAGGAATATGCTGCCAGGTTTGAAGAGTTGTGTTTGTTTTATCCGCCCTTCCAACAACCTGGAACCGAGAGTTCCAAATGTATTAAGTTCGAGAGCGGACTGAGGTCGGACATTAAGAGAGGGTTCAGGCACCAGGAAATTAGAAGCTTTCCTGTATTGGTGAATAAATACAGAATTTTTAAAGAAGATGACAAGGCCCACTCGGGCCAGAGTAGCAAGACAGACCCCTCCTTGAAGCCCCAGCAATCTCGCTTTAAGAGACCAAGTAACGCTGGTAGAAGCAGACTCTTCTCCAGGTTTAGGGGTCGGAGTCAGTAGGGAGGACGCTTAGCTTATCGTATGGGAGACGGTAAGTGTTTTAAGTGTGGAGGAAACCATTATGCTCGGGATTGCAGTAACGATGATGAAATGGTATGCTACCATTGTAATGAGAAAGGGCACATTCGCCCTGACTGTCCTAAACTACATCAAGCAAACACCAATGTGCACCATGGAGGCTTCCGAGGGAGAGGCCGTGGAACTGGGGGCAGAGGCAATGGAGCTCGAGGAAACATGATGTTTGCTCCAAACAACCGGAGAAGAAATGTTGACCAACCGGCTGCTGGGAGAGTTTACGCCATTAACGGCTAGGAAGCTGCACAAGCGAATGACTTGGTGCAAAGTAAGTGCTGACTTGGTAGATATACACTTAATGTAGTTTTTGATTCTGGAGCCACCCACTCCTTTATAGCTAACGATTGCGTGAGACATTTGAGGTTGCCGACTGTGTATATAGATCGGACTTTGGAGGTAGCCAATCCGACCAGCGTTAAAGTGTTGACATCAATGATGTACAAAGATGTAACCTTTACGTTGGGCGATCGGAGTTTTACCTTCGATCTTGTATGTGTGCCTCTGAAAGATCTCGACATTGTACTTGGCATGGATTGGCTTTCAGCCAACAAGGTATTGGTGGACTGTCGAAACCAAAGAGTAATTTTTCTAAGGCAGATCAGTGATGACTACACGGTACAAGGTATAGCTCAGTTATTTATGATGCTTTGTTTAACCGAGGGAGAGGGTAGAGCCCGAGTGAACGATATTCCGACTGTTTGTGAATTCCCCAAGGTGTTTCCAGAGGATGTGTCGGGTGTCCCTCCAAACAGAGAAGTTGAATTCTCTATAGACTTAATTCCTGGAGGCGAGCCGGTCTCCAGTGCACCCTATAGGATGTCCCCAACAGAATTGGCTGAGTTAAAAAAGCAAGTGGATGAGTTACTTGGCAAACAGTTCATTCGACCGAGTGTATCACCATGGGGCGCACCGGTGTTACTTGTTAAGAAGAAGGACGACAGCATGAGGTTATGTATAGACTACCGACAGCTAAACAAGCTTACGATTAAGAACCGGTACCCGTTACCCAGGATTGACGACTTAATTGACCAACTGTGTGGTGCTTTAGTCTTCTCAAAAATCAATTTACGATCGGGATACCACTAGATCCGGGTGAAGGACTCGGATATTCCCAAGACTGCCTTCAGGACCTGGTACGTCCACTATGAGTATGTAGTGATGTCGTTTGGTGTGACAAACGCCCCTGCTGTATTCATGAATTACATGAACAACATCTTCCACCCATACTTAGACCAATTCGTGGTCGTTTTTATTGATGATATCTTGGTCTATTCCAAGACCTCTGAGGAGCATAAGGAACACATCCGTTCGGTACTTCAAATATTGAACGAGAAACAGCTGTTTGCAAAACTTTCGAAGTGTGATTTCTGGATGGATAAGATCCACTTTCTTGGGCATGTAATTTCCAAGGAAGGTGACTCGGTAGATCCTTCAAAGGTAGCAGCTGTAATAGCATGGGAGAGACCCAAGTCGGTCTCAGAAATAAGAAGCTTCATGGGTCTAGCTGGCTATTATAGAAGGTTTATTGAGGGTTTTTCTAAGCTTGCGTTGCCACTGACCAAGTTGACTCGAAAAAATGTCCCTTTCGTGTGGAGTTCCGAGTGTGAGAGTAGTTTCCGAGAGTTAAAGACTAAGTTGACAACCTCTCCAGTGTTGGCATTGCCGAATTTGCAAGAGAGCTTCGTGGTCTACTGTGATGCGTCAGGACTCGGCCTGGGGTGCGTACTAATGCAGAAGGACCGAGTGATAGCTTATGCCTCTCAGCAATTGAGGCCGCACGAGCAGCATTATCCGACCCATGACTTGGAATTGGTAGTCGTAGTCTTCACATTAAAGATATAGAGGCATTATTTGTACAGTTCCAAATTCAAGGTGTACAGCAACCACAAGAGCCTCAAATATTTATTCGACCAAAAAGAGCTGAACATGAGGCAGAGGAGATGGACAGAGTTTTTGAAAGACTACAACTTTGAATTGAAGTATCATCCAGGTAAGGCGAACGTTGTAGCCGACGCATTGAGTCGGAAATCCCTCCATGTGGCAGTCATGATGGTGAAGGAGGTGGAGTTACTGGAGCAATTCCGAGACATGAATTTTCATGTTGACGTCCCTTCGTCTCGGAAGATAACGCTCGGTACGTTGAAGATTGCCAATGAGTTCCTGAAACTGGTATTTGAGCAGCAGAAGTTAGATCCCTACTTGGCTGAGATGAAGGAGACTCAGGCCAAGGGTAAGGACTTGTCTCTAATCGAGAGATCGGATGGAATTTTCTGAGTGAAGGGTAGGATATATGTGTCGGGTAAAGGTGAATTAAGGAGGATAGTGTTTGATGAAGCCCACAAGAGCCTGTTAAGTACCCACCCGGGTACTACAAAGATGTACCATGATTTAAGACTGCAATTCTGGTGGCCCGGATTAAAGAGAAATGTAGCAGAATATGTGGCTCGGTGTGTTACCTGTCAGAAGTCGAAGGTCGAACACCAGAAACCGTATGGTGCGTTGCAACCCCTTGAAATCCCCGTATGGAAATGGGACTCAATCGCCATGGACATTGTAATGGGATTGCCTAGAACCCGAGCGGGTTATGATGCCATTTGGGTCATTGTGGACCGGTTGACGAAAGCTGCACACTTTCTGCCTGTGAACATGAGATACCCGTTACAAAAGTTAGCCCAGATCTATATCTGAGAAATTGTCCGACTGCATGGTGTGCCGACTTCTATCGTGTCGGACAGGGATCCTAGATTCACGTCCCGGTTTTGGACAAGCCTACACCAGGAATTAGGCATGAAGCTTTGGCTAAGTTTCGCCTACCATCCCCAGTCGGATGGGCAATCCGAGCGAACAATACAAAGTTTAGAGGACTTACTGAGGGCGTGTGTGTTGGAGCATGGTGGTAGTTGGGAGCAGTACCTCCCTCTGATCAAATTTACATATAATAATAGCCACCACAGCAGCATTGGCATGGCACTCTATGAAGCACTGTATGGTCGGAAATGCCGAACCCCACTCTGTTGGTCGAAAACTGGTGAAAGTTTACTATTGGGGCCGGAAATTGTGAAACAGACTTCAGAACAGATCCAAGTAATTAGGGAAAAGATGAAGGCGTCTTAGGACAGGCATAAAAGCTATCATGACAAACGGACTAAGCCACTTGAGTTTTCGGTCGGTGATAGGGTGTTCCTAAAGGTTTCATCGAGTAAAGGAGTCGGGCGAGCCTTGAAGAGTAGGAAGTTGAACCCCCGATACATTGGACCCTATAAAGTATTGGAGCGGGTCGGTTCTGTTGCATACCGGATAGCATTACCAACTCACCTATCCCGATTGCATAACGTGTTTTATGTGTCTCAACTAAAGAAGTATCTACCCGATTCCACCAACAAAATGTTGGATGATGAAGTAGAGATCAAGGAGGATTTGACCACCGTGGCTATACCGACTAGAATTATGGACCGGTCGGTAAAACGCTTGATGAGCAAGGATGTACAATTGGTTGAAGTAGCGTGGCAACAAAACGGGTGTACTTCTTATACCTGGGAACGCGAGGATGCCATGAGGCAGTAGTATCCCGAGTTGTTTATCTAAGGTAAGTTACCGTTTGAATTTCGAGGACGAAATTCTTTGAGAGGGGGAGAATTGTAACATCCCGATTTAAAAATTAACTACCGAATGAGATTAAGCCACTAAACTAAAAATAATTGCAAAGTGAGAATTACTTATTAATTATGATTAATTTTAACTTAAGAAGCTGATTGCTGATTGACTAGGATGTGTGACACGTGAGAAGCTGCAACTTCATGTTCTCTCATCCCACTCTCCTCATTTCTTCGATATAAGTTCAGAGGCCTCCAACTACTGTCTACTCACTCTAATTTCCTCGAAACCTTCCTCTTCTCTTACTTCTCTTCTTCTTCGTTCTTCTTCTCCTCTATTCCCTATTTTTGTAAACTCACGACAGCGGTGTTGCAGAGGATCTGAGGTTCCCCTCTGTTGGTGAAGGACAATCGTCGAAGTGGAAGAAGAACAGCTTCCTGTTCCCAAACTGATTAAAGAGTGCGGCTGCGTTCGAGGGGGGACTAAACGAGTGAGAGTGGTGGATGAAGCAAATAGGACAACGGACCAACGCCAAAACAGAGGAACTTCTAGGAGTCTCGTTAGTTGGTAGGGGGTATCTTATATCTTAAATGCATGGGTTATGGACGGGTTTTGGGTGTTAATGACTTGTTGATTCTGGTGATTTAAAATGCGTTGATAGGTATGTTAATTGCATAAAGGATATGTGATGCCCGGATGTATAATGACTAGGAGTTGAGAATGCATGTCTGTCGCAACCTGGATCGTGACGGCGCGGCGAGAGAGAAAGGATGGGTGGAATGAAACAGGGAGTCGCCACCAACATTTTTATCCATAGGAAAAACATTGGAAAAAACTAGGTTCAGTAAAGCACTGGTTAAAAATTGAGATTCAAGTTCGGGAGTCGGTTACGAGTAGGAAAGGTATTAGCACCCTACATCGCCTGTCAAAAACAGTACCAAGATTGAAAATGCGCAACATAAATAGCCTTACAAAAGATGGTTTATTTCTTCCCTTTCATTGTTGTATTTTTTATTTAAAGACGACAAAATGGAGTGAGAGAACTGTACAAACATAGAATGTCAAAGCGAGGTCAATGGTGCACTTCATCCGGATTAAACTCGACTTCGATATGAGACAGAGAGGGGAAGAGAATGCTAATAAGGCGTCACGCCTAAATTATACATCCTTGAATAAAAAAGACAGGGATAGGAAAGAGATAAGCGGGACGTCTTGTCCTAAGTATCCCTTCCCTATGAATTGTGGCGAGGTTTGAACAAAAAATTAGGGGGAAATCAACAAGACGTCACGTCTACATTGATTTTCACGGAAGTAACCAAAAAAGAACATTTATGAAACAAACATGAAAGTAAGAAAATAAATCAGCAAAAAGGAATAAGAGAGATGGGCCCAACAGGAGTTAAAGTCCTGCTCCTACGTATTCTTGAATTATCAAGAAATCAGGGTTACGTAGTTCTGAGTGTTTTTCTTTTAGGAAAAGACTTGGGAGATGATGATGGATGTCACTGAGGTGGGGAACTCGTACAAGGCGAAGTTCTTCGCACGTGTACGAATCCTAAAGAGGTTGTGTAGACGGGAGTGCTCCCGTACGACAGTGTTTAAAAATGATTTGTTTCTTTTTATTGATTTTTATTTAGATTTGAAAGAAAGCATAGGAAGCATTTATTTCCCTTTATTATATTTTACTATGGAACGAAAGGAAAAAGGTAGTAGAAGCTACAAAAGAGAAAGGGAAACAATAAATTCTGAAAATAGAGGAAAAATGAGTGAAAACCGAATGGGAGAAGTGAAAAACTGAGTGAAAATGGCAAAAACCGAGTGAAAATTACAAAAAACGAGTGGAAATAGCAGAAACCGAGTGAGAAAGAGGAAAAACCGAGGAAAAATGGTAAAACCGAGTGATGAAAGCAGAAAACCGAGTGAGGACAAGGAAAACCGAGTGAAACAGTGAGCTTACCGAGTGAGAAGTGATTTACCGAGTGAGATAGTGAGAAGAGGGACGGTATTGGAGTTGAGTGGAGTGAGGAGATTGGATTTGGTGTACTTGAGGGGAGAGGACGGTGTTGTGAGAGGAATTGGGACGGTGTGTAGGTGAAGGGATGAGGAGGTCGGTTTTGGAGAGGACGGTTAGCTGGGCGGTGTTGGCTGAGAGGAATGAAGTATTGGGCGGTGTTGTGTTTAGGGGAGAGGACGGTGTGGCTGAGGGAGACAAGAAGGAGGTACAGGGCTGGCTGATGAAGAGAGCAAGGAGGGTGCTGGATGCGTATCTGTGTATGTAAGTATGTGTCTCTGGGCTGAAAGCTTCAGCCCCTTGCCTATTTATAGGCAAGGTTTGAGTGGAAGGCCAGGTTAGGCTTCCACTTCCGAGTGGAATGCCAGCTCAGGCCTCCACTCAGAGTGAAGTGGGGGACAACGGCTGGGTGGGAATTTTTAATTCCCCCCACTTCCACCCCTGTTTGCCACTTGTCTGCCACCCCCCGGATTCCTGGATCCACTTGGGTGGTGGAATCCAAGTCAGCACGGTCTAACAGGGGGACCTGGTGGGAATCCGAGTGAGAATGGAAGAATTCCGAGTGAGAATTATGGAAATCCGAGTGAGAATGTTGAATTCCGAGTGAGAATGTTGCATTCCGAGTGAAAACTGACTCGGACTTCATCTCCTCTCCACAATCCGAGTGACCAATGACTCAGATCCGACTGAAATATGTGAAGTGTGACTCGGAATTGGGAGAAAGATGACTCGGGAACGGGTAAAAAGTGGCTCGGTGAAGGTTTGAAGTATGGTGGAAATGGGGGCTCGGAATTGGTTGGCCAAAAGGGCTCGGGAAAGGTGGCTAACTGGCTGAAGTGTCACTCAGAAACCGAGAAAAGAATGACACGGAACCGACTGGAAATGCTTCACTCGGTTCTAACTAAGAAACAACTCTCGGTTCTAATTGAAGGGGCAATACTCGGAATGCTTTTCAACTCGGATGTATTTCTGATTGAAGAATCCACTCGGATTTTCTTCAAAAGTGATATAGAACTTCACTGCTTGAAGGATCAACTCGGAACTGACCTTGTGAGCTCTTAATCCGAATGGAATTTGGGCATTTTCACTCAGATTTTGCCTATCTTCTACTCAGAAACTTGAAGTTTGGCTATTTTAATTCGGATCTCCTTCCAACCGAGTGATACTCACTCGGATTTACTTCAATCAGCAGTCAGTTCCTTTTTCCACTCGGATTTGTTGCAGTAGGGGATCTTCCACTCGGATTTACATCTAATCTGAGTCATTTCACTCAGATTTGAATTCAACAAGTCATACTCCACTCGGATTGGTCCATTGTTGAGTCATTATTCGGATTTCCCACCCAACAGGTCATACTCCATTCGGACATGCCCAAATCTGAGTAGTTTCACTCGGATTTTCTCCATTCTGAGTAATTTCGCTCGGATTTAACTCCTTCTGAGTGATTTCACTCGGATATGATCCAATCAGGAGCATATTCCACTCGGAAACGACTCATTCTGAGTGATTCCACTCGGATTCAACTTTTTTGAGTCATTCCATTCGGACTTCTCTTGAAAATGGGCATAATCCACTCGGATTGGCTTGGTAGGGAAGCATTTCACTCGGATTCAACTTCAACAGGGGAACTTTTCACTCGGTAATAACTCATTCTAAGTGATTCTACTCGGATTTCATCAATTTTGAGTCATTCCACTCGGAAATGCTTCATTTTGACTCGGATTTGACCATTTTTGAGTTTTTTCACTCGGATTTATCTCCACCAGGGCTGTATTTCACTCGAAAATGCTTTAACCTGAGTCATCCTGTTCAGATGTGATCATTTTTTAGTCATCCCAATCGGATTTGCCTCCAACAGGACTGTATTTCATTTGGAAAAGCTTCATTCTGAGTTATTTTGCTCGGTTCTGATTATGTTGGAGCCATTCTTTTCGAATCTGACCATTCTGAATTAGAATTCAGTATAAAAAGATTCATTTCACTTGGACCGGACCAAAAGAGGTGTTCACAGATTCCCCTCTTTACTTCTTTTTCACAAAAGAAACACGAAGCTTCTGTGTTTTTAAAGTGAAAAGGAAGTAAAGATATGAACACCGATGTAGGGGGCCAAGTGGGACCTCTTGATCGGTATAGCGACTGATGGTGTGGGCAATCACGAGTCAGTGTGACCTTTCTTCTTCAAAGACGAGCATTTTCCTCTTCCGTTTCACTTTTCTCTTCTTTTTTTTTCTTTTTTTTTGGTATTTTTTGTTTTTTTGTTTTTTTTCTTTGTTGTTTTTTTTTTGGTATTTTTTGTTTTTTTGTTTTTTTTTCTTTGTTGTTTTTTTTTTTGTCCTAAATCTGGAAAAAAGAAGTGAAGCAGCGCTCTAATTTTTAGCAAGAAGCGGTTAACTGGGAATTATCCTTTGAATGACATGAAGCAGAAGGGTGCCTCATTCGGCGACCGGGAGAAAAAGGATGCCTTCTTTGGTGACTGAAAGGTAAAAGGATGCCATTTGTTCGACGACGGGAAAGTAAAGGTGCCATTTGATCGGCGACAAGAAAGTAAAGGGGTGCCATTTGATCGGCGACAGGAAGGTAAAGGGGTGCCATTTGATCGGTGACAGGAAAGTAAAGGTGCCATTTGATCGGCGACAGGAAAGTAAAGGTGCCATTTGATCGGCGACAGGAAAGTAAAGGTGCCATTTGATCGGCGGCAGGAAAGTAAAGGTGCCATTTGATCGGCGAGAAGAAGGTAAAGGGTGCCATTTGATCGGCGACAGGAAGATAAAGGGTGCCATTTGATCGGCGACAAGAAGATAAAGGGTGCCATTTGATCGGCGACAGGAAAATAAAGGGTGCCATTTGATCGGCGACTGGAAGATAAAGGGTGCCATTTGATCGGCGACAGGAAAATAAAGGGTGCCATTTGATCGGCGACTGGAAGATAAAGGGTGCCATTTGATCGGTGACAGGAAGGTAAAGGGTGCCATTTGATCGGCGACTGGAAGATAAAGGGTGCCATTTGATCGGCGACAGGAAAATAAAGGGTGCCATTTGATCGGCGACTGGAAGATAAAGGGTGCCATTTGATTGGCGACAGGAAGGTAAAGGGTGCCATTTGATCGGCGACTGGAAGGTAAAGGGTGCCATTTGATCGGCGAGAAGAAGGTAAAGGGTGCCATTTGATCGGCGACAGGAAGATAAAGGGTGCCATTTGATCGGCGACAGGAAAATAAGGGGTGCCATTTGATCGGCGACTGGAAGATAAAGGGTGCCATTTGATCGGCGACAAGAAGGTAAAGGGTGCCATTTGATCGGCGACAGGAAGATAAAGAGTGCCATTTGATCGGCGACAAGAAGGTAAAGGGTGCCATTTGATCGGCGACAGGAAGATAAAGGGTGTCATTTGATCGGCGACAAGAAGATAAAGGGTGCCATTTGATCGGCGATAGGAAGGTAAAGGGTGCCATTTGATCGGCGACAGGAAGGTAAAGGGTGCCATTTGATCGGCGACTGGAAAATAAAGGGTGCCATTTGATCGGCGACTGGAAGATAAAGGGTGGGGGAGCTAACAGGACGTCTCGTCCGAATTAACTCACTGTTGGCAAGAAATGTAAAGGTTGGGAAAGTTAACAGGACGTCTCGTCCGAATTAACTCACTGTTGGCAGGAAATGTAAAGGTTGGGGAAGTTAACAGGACGTCTCGTCCGAATTAACTCACTGTTGGCAGGAAATGTAAAGGTTGGGGAAGTTAGCAGGACGTCTCGTCCGAATTAACTCACTGTTGGCAGGAAATGTAAAGGTTGGGGAAGTTAACAGGATGTCTCGTCCAAATTAACTCACTATTGGCAGGAAATGTAAAGGTTGGGTTTGACCCTCGGTTGTCATGACTACGAGTCTTTGGGAAACTGCCTTTTGAATGCAAGAGAATGAATTTTGGGGAATGGCCCATTTTGACATGACTGTGGGTTGTTGGGGAACTACCCCTTGATTGAGAGGATATACCTGGGGTGATGCCCCAGTTTGGCAAGATTTAAAGGAATCTTGGGGAACTGCCCTTTGATTGAAAGACAATAACCCTGGGGTGATGCCCCAGTTTGACAACATTTGATGGAATCTCGGGTAACTGTTCCTTGAATGAATAAGAATCTGGGGGGATGCCCCAGTTTGACATGATTGGATGAAATCTTGGGGAACTGCCCCTTGAATGAATGAGAACGAACCTGGGGGAGATGCCCCAGTTTGATATGATTGGATGAGGCTTGGAGGATGCTCCTTGAATGAACCTGAGGGAGATGCCCCAGTTTGACATGATTGGATGAAATCTTGGAGAATGCTCCTTTTTGACGAAGAGAGGTCCTGGTGATGTTCTAGTTCGGATACTCTGGGAGCGCGGGGTACGGTCCTGGGGCCGACAAGAGATGACGACTTAGGGAAGATGCCCTGGTTTGACATGATCGAAAGAGTCTTCGGGGAAAACTGTCCCTTGACCAAAAGAAGAATCTGGGGAGATGCCCCAGTTTTGGATTGACTGGGAAGTGTAGTCCCACTGGGGAAGGATTTGGGAATTTATGGCTCCACTGGGGAAGAAAATTTAGGCAGTGCCAGCTTTGGCATTTATGGTTCCACTGGGGAAGGATTTGGGAATTTATGGCTCTATTGGGGAAGAAGATTTGGGCAGTAAGGATTTTGTGGAACTGCCCGTTGATTGAAAGAAGAGATATTTGGGGTGATGCCCCAGTTTGAGGAGGTTGATGGATTACCTCTTACCTGAAAGAGAAACGAACCTGGGGTGATGCCCCAGTTTGTCGTGATCGAAGGTTGTTGGGAAACTGCTCCTTAATTTGAAAGAGAATGATCCTGGGGTGATTCCCCGGCTTGCCATGACTGAATTTTGGGATACTGTCCCTAAACTCGAGGAGAAATCTGAGGAGATGCCCCAGTATGGAAAGACTAAAAGTCTTAAGAGTACTTCCCTTTGACTGAAAAAGAAATCTGGGGAGATGCCCCAGTTTGAGCTATTTTGAAATTCAGGGAACTGTCCCTTGATTGGAAAAGAAATCTAGGAAGATGCCTCAGTTAGAATATGATTGAAAGAAATTTGAGGTACCACCCCTTGATCGAGAGAGCGGATCTGGAGTCTATCAGGGATGTATGGCGGGCTTACCGAAAGAGAGAAATATGGGTGGGGGTGCCCTAGTTTGAATTGCCCGAGAAGGATTTAGTGATTTGGGGTACTGTCCTTTAGGGTGAAAGAGAATGAACCTGGAGTGATGTCCCATTTTGAGTTGTTTAGGAAGTGTAATTCCACTGGGGAAGGATTTGGTTGGCATCTGTCTAGGTTCCACCCAGGGAAGCATTTGGTGGTTTGGGATGCCATCCTTTGATTCGAAAGAGAAGCCTGGGGAGATGTCCTAGTTTGAACAAGATCAAAAGATTTTGCAGGTATTACCTTGACTGGGAGAAAAAAAACCTGGGATGATGCCCCAATTATGAAGATTGAAAGGATTTTGGGGAAACTCCCTTTTGACTAGGAAGATTTAGGGTGATGCCCCAATTTGAGCTGTTTGGCGATTCATGATACCGTCCCTTGACAGAAAGATCTCATAGAAGGGAAAAATCAAGAGGATGCCCCAGTTCTTTGGAAAGATTGAAAGATTTAGGAGCACTGCCCTTTGACTGAGAGAGGAAAGATGTCTCAGACTGAAGGAGTTAGGGGTATCGTCCCTTGAACGGAGGAAAGATCTGGGGAGATACCCCAGTTATTGGAAATGATTGGAAGATTTAGGGGTATTACCCCTAAGCTGGGATGAGGATCTGGGGTGATCCCCCAGTTATTGGAAATGATTCAGGATACCGTTTCTTTGACAGAAAGATCTCATAGAGGAGAAAAATCAGGAGGATGCCCTAGTTCTTTAGAAAAATTGAAAGATTTAGGAGCACCGTCCTTTGGCTGAGAGAGGGATCTGGGGTGATGCCCCAGTTATTGGAGAGATTGGAAGATTTAGGGGTATTACCCCTAAGCTGGGAGAAGGATCTGGGGTGATGCCCCAGTTATTGGAAAGATTGGGAAGATTTAGGGGTACCGTCTCTTGACAGAGAGATATGACGGGCTTCCTGGAGGAGAGAAATCTGGGGGATACCCCAGTAGGGTTGCTTCTCCTTTGACAGAAAGAGACTTAGGATGATGCCCTAGTTTGAACTTTTGGGAGTGCGAGGTATTACCCTTGGGTTGGCAAAAGATAATGACCTGAGGGAAGGTGCCCTAATTTGACTTGATTTGAAAGAATCATGGGGAAACTGCCCCTCGACTAAGACAGGAGAAATCTTGGGGAGATGCCCCAATTTGCTATTTGGTGAATCAGAATACTATCCCTTGACAGAGAGATCCCACCGGGCATGTACGACGGACTTGCTGGAGGAGAGATCTCTGGGGGTGCCCCAGTTTAAGCTGTTCTGGACGATTCAGGGTATTGCCACTTGAGTGGGAGAGAAAGAGAACGGGGGGAACTATCCCAGTTTCGGAAAATCCGGCTGAAGGGGTTAGGGGTATCACGGAGGAAGGATTTGGGGTGATGCCCCAGTTTGGAGAGGAATGATAGATTTGGGGTAAAATCCCAGCCTTAAAAGATTTTGGGGTTAACAGGACATCCTGTCCAAATTAACCCGTGCTTAACATCGTTGCCAAGGAACGGGGTATCCTTGACTGCTGTTGGGATATACCAAGTTGATTTTTTGTAAATGTGACCCTTAACATGCCTCATGAGCAAGACAGAAACCTTGAGAAGATATCAGCTCCGACTACGAGGCCTTGATGGAAATCTCAAAGCACAACGAAAACTTAGAAAGGCATCGTATTCGGCCACAGCAAGGTGTTTTGTCCAATGATTTGGGTGGGTTATGAGAAGGAAATCCGAGGAGAGCTGGTTTCAATGAGGGTGAGCCTTAGTGACTAACGGATAAACCTCGGAAAGTACTAGTCTTGGCAGTTAAGACTTGACACTTCTACTTGTCATGACGTCCTGCAAGAAAGGTTAGTGGTGCAAAACAAATTGGAACTTAAAAAGACCTTCTGCAAAGCCACAATCCTTAGAGATTCGAAGTGACCCATGACTGAAACAGAGCAGATGAAGCAATCCCAGCTTTGGAAACGTGTCAGACCCAGTCTTCATAATGATCGCTTCAGGCGAGATCAAGTAACAAGAACATCTTGTCTTCACGACTTTAAATTTCGTTACCTTCTCACTTTGTACATTAAGGGAAAACATATGTCTTATCAAATCAGGGGAAATCTCAATATGAACACGTATCAAAAAAGGTGAGATTGTATTTACAAGTTAAGTGGGGAGTGGGAAACAAATTGGAACTTAAAAAGACCGTCTGCAAAGCCACAATCCTTAGAGATTCGAAGTGACCCATGACTGAAACAGAGCAGATGAAGCAATCCCAGCTTTGGAAACGTGTCAGACCCAGTCTTCATAATGATCGCTTCAGGCGAGATCAAGTAACAAGAACATCTTGTCTTCACGACTTTAAATTTCGTTACCTTCTCACTTTGTACATTAAGGGAAAACATATGTCTTATCAAATCAGGGGAAATCTCAATATGAACACGTATCAAAAAAGGTGAGATTGTATTTACAAGTTAAGTGGGGAGTGGGAAAAGGTAGGCCAAAGAAGCAAGTGGGGTTGCATGGAAAATATTGATAATCGGGTGGAATAGGAATGATTTCACAGATCCTCCAATGAACTACTGAAAACAACGTGTATCTCAATCCACATCACGACTTTGAATTCACCATTTGATCTTGCCTCTGAAAAAGGGTAGTTGGGTTACGGTCCTTATGCCTTAACTTGAAAGCGAACCATTCCCATAAGAAAATTACTCTGCCAAAATCTTGATCCAATTTATTGCCTGAGCTGCCTATTCAGGTTTTCAGCTTACCAGGTTGCTCTAACTTTTGCCTAGGCTGCCTTCCCAGGTTTTCAGCCTAGCGAGCATGTTTTGCTTTGTTTTTGTTTTTTTTTTGTTTTTTTTGTTTTTTTTTGTTTTTTTTTTCAAGGTTGCGTCCTTCACGACAAAGGTTTAAGCTGATTGATAATGAGCTTATTTGATCTCTCTTGTTTTAGTTTCGTCCTGTGGGGGAATAGATGTTAATAGGAAAGTTCTCCAACACCATGTATCCAAGGAAACAGCGGTGAGCCCTTTTCAGCACCAATGAGGGGGCTCATTCCGAGTCTGTATCTTTTGTTCATTCTTTCATCTTTCTTTTTCATCGTTTTTCTTCTTCTTCATTTTTTGTTTTTTCCCTTCTTTTTTATATGCCTCCCCTTGGTACCTTCATTATGGTCTAGCTGCTTTATTCACCCTTAGCCAATGTGGCAGATAACTATGATATTAACGGTATCACAGTAGACTATTCCCTTAGATACACTGGTAGGGGAACAATTATACCTCCTTTGTGTTGGGGTGTTGATTGCGACACAGATGACACATCGTTTTTGTCACGTTCTTAGCTTGATAACTTTTATGTCCCCATGTGGAAGAGCGATAATTTGATCTATGAATCAGCTCGCCCCAATTGGTATAGGCGTAGGGCACCAACCTTGACTCCTTTCTTTTAGTTTTCTTTTGTTGTTTTAGTTTTTTTTTTTGCAGAGTATTTCTTGACCATGTTTACGTTCATGAGCTCTATCAAGTCTTTGCCATTCATATTGGTCAATACTAACACTTCCTTGAAAGGTAGATATGCCATTATTCATTGTGGAGTTCGTCTTCCGAGTCGATTGGATCAATTTTTAGTCATTCGTGGACCCTCTTCACTTCGTGTACTGACCTTGTTGAACGCTCCTGGATAAAGCTAGATGCCCCTTATTCAAACATCCTGGTTAATTCGGTCAAAGAACTTTTGCCCTTGTTACCCTTTTTGTCAGCGTGATCAAGCAAGCGGTCAAAGTTATGAAATAGGATTGTGATCTCGTTGTTCTCAGAAGGATCATTTTTGGATGGATATATTTTTTTGTTTTTGTTTTGTTTTGTTTTTTTTTTAATTTTTTTTAATGTATGACGGCAAAGAGAAGGAGGGAAAATAAAAGAGAGCCAATGGACAAAGGGAGTGTTAAAACAAATAAGGGAAGCAAACAGAAACATTTTGAAATTTGATACGCATTCATTGAGAAAAACCTGAAATGATAAAAATATACTTTTGCCCTTATTACATAAAATATCCCAACGCCTTAGGCATAGCATTTGGGTTGAAAAGCCATAAAAGCAGAAGTTTAAAGTCGTAAAGAGCTAGATGGTCTCTTGGTCATGAACCTCTTCACTTGGTGTGCAAATCACAAAGCTTTCATCCTCTCCATGCCTCCAGCCTCACCTTATCATTCTGATCCAGGACTCTCATAGTCAGACCTGGGGTTTATGATTGTATTGGGAATCCCTTCCTGGAAATCCAGCCACTTGGCTTTAATCAGATCCCTCACTTTGAATTTCAAAGCCTGACAATCTTCAGAAGAGTGTCCTAGGGCCCCAGCATGGTAATCACATCGGGTATTAGGATTATAACCTTTGGGGTAAGGGGGAACTAATGGTTTTAACAGACAGGGTACCGCAAGGGAACTACGGATAAGGTAAGGCAAAAGTTCTGTGTAGGTTATGGGAATGGGGTCGAACCGGACCGGTTTTCGACTATCAGTGGATCTTATTGTGTTTCGGTCTGGATTGGGTGGCTGAGTCTGCCTTAGTGAGGGACAATAGGGCTGTGGCAAGTGAGAATGGGAAGGTGTTTGAGGGATATATGGACGAAAGCAGAGTTGAAAAGGGAAAAAAGTGGAAGCCTGGTTAGGGGTGGTGGCGGCCATGTAAGGTGTAGGGAGATTGGTAGGTTGAAAGGGATTATGAGTCATTAGTCCAGGTTGGCCCCTTTTTTGGTCACAGGAAGTGGAATTAGCATCTCCTTTTCTTTTTCCCTTATTTCCCGAAGCAGACATTCTCGTGATAGGTGCCCCCGGCGACTGGGAGGATTGTGAAATATGAGAGTTCATTGCTTGCCAATCATGATCCTCTTGTTGATTATGGAACGGAGGAGAGTATCCTGAGGGTATTTCATAGTGCAGGTTGTTGTTTGAGCCCATGAAGGCGTGTTGGGGTGCATAAGACATGCCATAGGTCGGTTGAGGGTCAATGATGGGGTCGGTCCTGTTGTTAGTAATGGAAGAGGGAATTTCTGCTTTTGTCAATCCAGGATGATGGAGTGGCATGGTTGGTAAATGTTGGTCATTCTTGACACCCACGGAGAGTCCCCCTTCTATGATCTTCTTTTCTAAAAGTCTGGTCATATCTGCCACTTGCTCCTTTAGCTGGTTAACTTCACTCCTGAGGTTTTCAATTTCTTGCTCTCTTTCAGCCATGGGTCTCTTTTGAAAGTCGAGTAAGGGCAGCGTGTGGTGTCAGAGAAGAAAAACAAAAAGTGTCAGGTGGAAACAAGAGGAAGGAGAATGTCATGGGAAGCAATCACAGGTCTTGACGAGTATCCTTTAACCGTTCCTTAGAACGTATCGTTCAAAAGTACTAAGTTCAGTAAACATGGAAATTAATACGGGATAGTTGTGAAGACAAAAGAAATCCTTCATCCTGAGGCGGGAGCCTCTAGCTTAGATATCTTCTTCGGGCAATTACAGCCCTTATTTCTTAAGTTTAATCCCATGTCAATTTCCATAGATACTCAAAGGGTACACGACCAAAAGAGGATTATCTATTCACCCGAAGAATATTGTGTGTTTCAAAACGAGTCATTATTTCAATAACTCAGTAAATCTGCGGGTGGTAGATAATTCATTTTCTTGGATAAAAGGGGAAAGCAAAAATAACATAAGGTAAAGTAAAGTTTGCCCTTTTGTGGCCTAGGTCAGGTTTTGTTGAAAGTTTTCTCTAGGCCCTATGGTTTGTCTAAAAGTGGATCTTCACACCAGGTGGCTTATTCTAGACTTCTAGAAGGTCACCAGAGCCAAGATCCTACCCATGACAGGGACGCAACAGTGGGGAACCACTAGGTGCGTATGTCACAAGAGGTCGAACTCTAGTTGGGGTTCTCACGATCACCGGATAGGAAGTACATCCTATACGATTTCGTATACCAACCCCTCCTAACTTTAGTTTCATTTGGGGCCCGGGTATAGGGCGCCACTCATAAGTGTGTGCGAGTAATTTGTGAGTGTAGTGTGTGAAAGGGCATTCAATACCTTTTTACCTTACCCCATTCTGCACAGAGAACAAACACAGAACAAATATACAAAGTCGTCTACCCTAGGGTTCAATGATTGCAGAAAAGTAACATAGTCCTCTACCCTAGGGTTCAACAATCATACAGAACATGGACAATAAAACGAATAACAAGATGCGAATAATAACGAACATTCACAACAATTAACGGAAAATAAAAAACAAGGGGAAGAAATCCAAGCTAAACAAAGGCTATAAAAAAAACGCGCTTTCAACCAGACTGGCCTGACTCTCTTTCTTCCCCAGTGGAGTCGCCATCTGTCGCAACCTGGATCGCGACGGCGCGGCGAGAGAGAAAGGATGGGTGGAATGAAATAGGGAGTCGCCACCAACATTTTTATCCATAGGAAAAACATTGGAAAAAACTAGGTTCAGTAAAGCACTGGTTAAAAATTGAGATTCAAGTTCGGGAGTCGGTTACGAGTAGGGAAGGTATTAGCACCCTACATCGCCTGTCAAAAACAGTACCAAGATTGAAAATGCGCAACATAAATAGCCTTACAAAAGATGGTTTATTTCTTCCCTTTCATTGTTGTATTTTTTATTTAAAGACGACAAAATGGAGTGAGAGAACTGTACAAACATAGAATGTCAAAGCGAGGTCAATGGTGCACTTCATCCGGATTAAACTCGACTTCGATATGAGACAGAGAGGGGAAGAGAATGCTAATAAGGCGTCACGCCTAAATTATACATCCTTGAATAAAAAAGACAGGGATAGGAAAGAGATAAGCGGGACGTCTTGTCCTAAGTATCCCTTCCCTATGAATTGTGGCGAGGTTTGAACAAAAAATTAGGGGGAAATCAACAAGACGTCACGTCTACATTGATTTTCACGGAAGTAACCAAAAAAAAACATTTATGAAAGAAACATAAAAGTAAGAAAATAAATCAGCAAAAAGGAATAAGAGAGATGGGCCCGACAGGAGTTAAAGTCCTGCTCCTACGTATTCTTGAATTATCAAGAAATCAGGGTTACGTAGTTCTGAGTGTTTTTCTTTTAGGAAAAGACTTGGGAGATGATGATGGATGTCACTGAGGTGGGGAACTCGTACAAGGCGAAGTTCTTCGCACGTGTACGAATCCTAAAGAGGTTGTGTAGACGGGAATGCTCCCGTACGACACTGTTTAAAAATGATTTGTTTCTTTTTATTGATTTTTATTTAGATTTGAAAGAAAGCATAGGAAGCATTTATTTCCCTTTATTATATTTTACTATGGAACGAAAGGAAAAAGGTAGTAGAAGCTACAAAAGAGAAAGGGAAACAATAAATTCTGAAAATAGGGGAAAAATGAGTGAAAACCGAATGGGAGAAGTGAAAAACCGAGTGAAAATGGCAAAAACCGAGTGAAAATTACAAAAAACGAGTGGAAATAGCAGAAACCGAGTGAGAAAGAGGAAAAACCGAGTAAAAATGGTAAAACCGAGTGATGAAAGCAGAAAACCGAGTGAGGACAAGGAAAACCGAGTGAAACAGTGAGCTTACCGAGTGAGAAGTGATTTACCGAGTGAGACAATGAGAAGAGGGACGATATTGGAGTTGAGTGGAGTGAGGAGATTGGATTTGGTGTACTTGAGGGGAGAGGACGGTGTTGTGAGAGGAATTGGGACGGTGTGTAGGTGAAGGGATGAGGAGGTCAGTTTTGGAGAGGACGGTTGGCTGGGCGGTGTTGGCTGAGAGGAATGAAGTATTGGGCGGTGTTGTGTTTAGGGGAGAGGACGGTGTGGCTGAGGGAGACAGGAAGGAGGTACAGGGCTGGCTGATGAAGAGAGGAAGGAGGGTGCTGGATGCGTATCTGTGTATGTAAGTATGTGTCTCTGGGCTGAAAGCTTCAGCCCCTTGCCTATTTATAGGCAAGGTTTGAGTGGAAGGCCAGCTTAGGCTTCCACTTCCGAGTGGAATGCCAGCTCAGGCCTCTACTCAGAGTGAAGTGGGGGACAACGGCTGGGTGGGAATTTTTAATTCCCCCTACTTCCACCCCTGTTTGCCACTTGTCTGCCACCCCTCGGATTCCTGGATCCACTTGGGTGGTGGAATCCAAGTCAGCACGGTCTAACAGGGGGACCTGGTGGGAATCCGAGTGAGAATGGAAGAATTCCGAGTGAGAATTATGGAAATCCGAGTGAGAATGTTGAATTCCGAGTGAGAATGTTGCATTCTGAGTGAAAACTGACTCGAACTTCATCTCCTCTCCATAATCCGAGTGACCAATGACTCGGATCCGACTGAAATATGTGAAGTGTGACTCGGAATTGGGAGAAAGATGACTCGGGAACGGGTAAAAAGTGGCTCAGTGAAGGTTTGAAGTATGGTGGAAATGGGGGCTCGGAATTGGTTGGCCAAAAGGGCTCGGGAAAGGTGGCTGACTGACTGAAGTGTCACTCGGAAACCGAGAAAAGAATGACACGGAACCGACTGGAAATGCTTCACTCGGTTCTGACTAAGAAGCAACTCTCGGTTCTAATTGAAGGGGCAACACTCGGAATGCTTTTTAGCTCAGATGTATTTCTGATTGAAGAATCCACTCGGATTTTCTTCAAAAGTGATATAGAACTTCACTGCTTGAAGGATCAACTCGGAACCGACCTTGTGAGCTCTTAATCCGAATGGAATTTGGGTATTTTCACTCGGATTTTGCCTATCTTCTACTCAGAAACTTGAAGTTTGGCTATTTTAATTCGGATCTCCTTCCAACCGAGTGATACTCACTCGGATTTACTTCAATCAGCAGTCAGTTCCTTTTTCCACTCGGATTTGTTGCAGTAGGGGATCTTCCGCTCGGATTTACATCTAATCTGAGTCATTTCACTCAGATTTGAATTCAACAGGTCATACTCCACTCGGATTGGTCCATTGTTGAGTCATTATTCGGATTTCCCACCCAACAGGTCATACTCCATTCGGACATGCCCAAATCTGAGTAGTTTCACTCGGATTTTCTCCATTCTGAGTAATTTCGCTCGGATTTAACTCCTTCTGAGTGATTTCACTCGGATATGATCCAATCAGCAGCATATTCCACTCGAAAACGACTCATTCTGAGTGATTCCACTCGGATTCAACTTTTTTGAGTCATTCCATTCGGACTTCTCTTGAAAATGGGCATAATCCACTCGGATTGGCTTGGCAGGGAAGCATTTCACTCGGATTCAACTTCAACAGGGGAGCATTTCACTCGGTAATAACTCATTCTGAGTGATTCTACTCGGATTTCATCAATTTTGAGTCATTCCACTCGGAAATGCTTCATTTTGACTCGGATTTGACCATTTTTGAGTTTTTTCACTCGGATTTATCTCCACCAGGGCTGTATTTCACTCGAAAAAGCTTCATTCTGAGTTATTTTGCTCGGTTCTGATTATGTTGGAGCCATTCTTTTCGAATCTGACCATTCTGAATTAGAATTCAGTATAAAAAGATTCATTCCACTTGGACCGGACCAAAAGAGGTGTTCACAATGTCTGATTCCGTCGATGAAATGCATGATAATAATCTTGAGAGTGTTGAATGATTGCATGAGGAGAATGTGTTAAAATGTTGTTGATGATTACCATGTGATTTATGTGACATGCAGGTTACTATAAATCTAAATGCTGACTGCATGTAAGGAAATTGAGTTCTGATAATGTCTAATACCGATTGCATGTAATGCATGTATTATTGAGTAAAAGGTCGTGTGTGTGAAATCTGTGTCTGTATGTTCATTCCGTGTGTGGTAAATATATGTGGTGCATGAAGTGCATAAGTTAATAGTGTGGAAGTGATTTGCTGATTCTGTTCGTAATCCAATGATAATACTTGCATGAGATGCAGTGATAAGAATGCTGAGAGCATGTAGTGTGTGACACTACCATTTGAATCGGTAATTAAATGCATAAGATGCTGTTAAAGACCTTGAGTGGGACTCAAGGCAAGCCGACTGAGTGGGACTCAGGGCTGCCCGTAGCGCTGTCGTTGACGCTGAGAGTGTTTGTGTTACAAATGAGGGCAAACGGTTTGGTACCAGTAAAACGGCCGAGTCAGCTGGGAGCTGAATAAAAGGCTGAGAGCCTACGTTGCAATGATAAAAACCGATAATACGCGAGTCGGATCCGATTGAATGAATCTGTGTACATGTATGATTGATGCTGACTGTGACGCGATTGTATGTATATGTGTTAGTGTTACTGAAAGGAATATGTGCATATAGCCGAGCGATAACTAGGTAGATTCTGATTGAAAGATGCCTTGTGTGTGTTCCGATTGAATGGTACAGTGTATGTTGTTGATTGTTGCTATATATATATACATATTTACTATTGCATGATTGAGGAATAATCCGAGTCAGTATCTATCATTTAATATTTCAGATACTCACCCCTACTGTGGCTATATTTCAGTGAACATCACACGAGATGGTGAATGATGGAGGAGCTACATACCGTGTGGAGTTCTTGTGTACTATGGAAATGTATATATATATATATATATATATATATATATGTATATGCTGTATGTAAGGTGTTGTCATAGCCTTGGCCGGCTCTTATCTTGGTCCTTTGTCTAACTATATCAGAACTGAACTCTCTCGGGTTATGAGTATGATCATATGCATGTAAATATTTATATATATATATATATATATATATATAATACTGTGTGTTCATCTTGTGACGTGTGTGAATGTCCAGGTGGTATACGTTGCATTTTACTAAGCATACAGAGCCCGCATGATTCTGAGTAAATAAGAGCTAAGTTAATCCTGTGTAAGGCGTGATGAGTGACTTTCTTCCGAATGAAGAGAGGTTGGGCCAACTCCGAGTGGAATATGCCCATTAAAATCACTTTCGTGGTACGTTGGTCAATATGTTATGGAGTGAGAGATTTCTTAGATACAATCTTCTAATTGAAGGGTATTTTGATGTTTCCAAGTGGAAGTCAACCGAGTGAATGTTTCCCCTGATGGTTGAATTGGCAATACCACTCCGAGTAAAGCCTGTAGTGGTAAACGTTTTAGAGGGGGTAAGATCTGGACGATATGGAGTAGATTTTAGTTTAACAAGTTTTCCGTATGTAGAGGAGTTAGTATGTATCCCGAGTGGCGAGGAGTTAGAGCATTTCTAAGTGGGGGAGCCTTAGTGTGAAGTAGACTACATCTCCTGAGTGATGGGTGAGGAAATCATTTCCCGAGTGAAGATAACGACGCTTCCAAACGAAGCATGCATGTGGGCTTCTTGAATAAACTAAGTATATAGCTAAGTATGAATTTGCCGAGTGAAGCATGACCCTAGGGGAACAATTTCCGAGTGGACGTGGTCCTGAATCCGAGTGAAGGAATACCGAGTGGAGTTACTCGCCTCAGCGAATGGGGGTTCTGTAACATCCCTGTTTTTAGAAACAATTTTATCCTTGTAAATTTTAATTATGGAGGGTTTGTAAGCAAGAATAAGTCAACATATACCTTGTTGATGGTCTGTAGTACCTCAAAAATGTCATTTTTGCACGTAATAATAGAGTTTATATGGAATATTAGTGAAATTATGCAAAAACCGAGTGAAAAAGGCTCTGTTCCGAGTGACAGAGAAGAATTCCGAGTGAAGGATTAGAAATTCCGAGTGAAAGAGAGAATTCCGAGTCAGTATCATGTTTTCCCAGTAAAACATGACTGAGAAGGCTACCACCGAGTGGAGTCCTGACCTAAGAAGCAATTCTGAGTGAAGAGTGATCAAAAGAATCACTTCTGAGTGAAAATTCGAGTGAAAACACCCTAGAAAGGCTCGGTTCCGAGTTGAATGTTTCCTTTCTGAAGGAAATTACTATGGTTGGAGCATTCCGAGTGAAAGAATGCATAAATGCTTCTATTTATGTTGATTTGATGCTTCCTTTCTGATTGAAGTATGTTGTGGAAACAATTGGGAAGGCTTCCGAATGGTTTTGCTTAGGAAACCGAGTGGAAAATGATGGAGGAAGTCAATTCCGAGTGAGATACACTCCACTGGACCAAAACTGAGTGAAAGAAGTATGTGTGAGTCTTGGTCCGAGAGGTAATGACTTAAATAAACGTTTATTGAAGAAATTGGCCTAAACCGAGTGAATAAAGTGAGGAAGACTCGGGTTTCCGAGTGAAGATTCACTGAGAAAGAGAGGACTCGGTCTGAAGAGGTATTACCGAGTGAGAAACCGAGTGCCTGAGTCGGTTTCAAAGGAATTCCGAGTGAAGAATTGTAATTGTGACTCGGAAGAGGGAATTCCAGTCGGAATTCACTGACAGAAGTGTTAACCGAGTGTAATTTCACTCGGTATTCACTGACAGAAGTGCGTTTTGACTTCAATTTTGTCTTTTAATGATATTTAAATTCAATCATGCGCATTATGGACAGTGGACGACCGGAAATGGGCACTGACTCAGCATATATCTTTGTTTAATCATTAGTGACCCTTCCATTAGCGATCCACTAACAGCCCACTCAGAAAAGTTGTCTCCCACTTGTCTTCCCACTCACTTCCTCCCTATTTAAACGAGCTCAAGGTCCTCAGAACTCACACCACACACACGACGCAAACACTCTTCATCACTCTCTTTCCCAGCAAGTTCTTTCCCACTCCTATCCCCTCTGTTTCACTCGGATTTGAAGCAGGACAGTGAATGGAGCCTCTTTCTTCTCCTCCAGGAACTTCATTGAGGTAAGGGGGTATATTCTTGGGTGCCTTGTGGGAAAACCGAGTGGAGGACAGATTCAGTGTGTATGAATTAAATGCTTTAAATTGTATCTGTATATGCATGTATGTATATATATCTGTTACCGGGTGTATATAATCATTGATGAATTGTGAAATATTGGACTGAAAATATTAAGAATCATGGGTACCGTGTGATTTCCAGTGAAACAAATATGATAACAGGTTATGTTTTATGATAATCCGACCGGTTTTACACTTATTTTACTCGGTTTTGCTGATTTATACTCGGATAGTATCTTTCTAGTTGATTTCACTCGGAAAACATAGTAATTCACTCGGAAAACACTCTATTTCTCTCGGACAACATCTCCTAAGTCTTATTTTACTCGGAAATCTCTTTCTTATATTATTTCACTCGGAACGTGACTTAATTTCACTCAGAAAATATAATTATTTTTTTACTCAGAACTCTTTTTCAATAAATTCACTCGGAAACACACTATTTTACTCGGACAGTAGCTTCCCAGTCTTATTGCACTCGGAAAACATGATATTTTACTCGGACAGTAGCTTCCCAACCTTATTTCACTCGGCAAAACAATTTATTTCACTCAGCAAATAGTTATTTTCACTAAAAGAACTCCTTTCAACTTGATGTAACTCGGTATATAAAGTCAACTCACCAGAAGACCTTTCCCAACCTGATTCCACTCGGAATCAGGATTATCTTACTCGGATTTTCTTTATTCACATGTGTCTTATTCAGACAAAACCCTTTTTAATTAATTTCACTCGGTAAACTCATGTTTCACTCGGAAAATATCTTATTTTTACTCAGGAAACACTTTTGCTACTGATTCCACTCGGAATCATACTTAATTTCATTCAGGAACTCATTTTCACTCAGAATTTAAGTAGCTTCACTCATGAAAACCTTTTTCCAGTGATTTTAACTCGGTAAACACCTTCATTTCACTCAGAAAACTCCTTTTTGACTGAATACCACTCGGAAATATACTTTATTTCACTTAGAGACTCATTCTCACTCGGATTTACAAACAATGCTACTCAGGAAACCATTTTCCCTACTGACCTCACACGGATTTATATTATAATTCACTCAGAAATTTGTTTCACTCAGAATTCAAGATATTTAGTTAAGAAAATTATTTTTCAGCTTCTGTTTCACTCGGATTACTTATTGATTTCAGTTAGAAAATTCTGCTCAGTTTATTTCACTCGGATTCATAGCTATCTCATGCGGAAAACTTATTTTTCACTCGGATTCAAGCTGTTCCAGTCGGAAAACAGCATTCCACTTCATTTCACTCGGATCCAAACTTATTTCAATCGGAAAACAGCTTTTCCAGTGTCATTTCACTCGGATTTTTAGCCAGATCACTTGGAGAACCCTTCTCTGTATGATTCCACTCGGAATCATACTCATTTCACTCGGATTTACCTCTGTTCCACTCGGAAAACTCTATTTTTAGTGTTTTTCACTTGAATTTTTAATTGGAAACTAATCTTCACTACTTTTTAAGTTATTGGTAAGTTATAATTATTATTCTTATTCTATTATTATCATTATTTACTATCAACTTAATATTGTTATCATTATTATTAGTTTTATTATTATTATACATAGTTAATATCTAAATTATGCTTAATTACATAAAGAATATATTATTTTACTCTTTATGAAGAATATATTTAATAGATATATTTCTAAAAATAATAAACGAATATCTTACAAGGTTTAAATGATTGAGGAAATTCAAAGAACTTGAGAATGATATGATAAGACTGGAAATACATAAGATACCCAAGGAATCAATTGATAAGATAAATGCATTTCGCATCATGAAAATATTTTTGAAGAAGAAAAACCTCTAGAGCATACACTTGGTACAGTGGAGGACACTCACGTTCGATCTCCATGAAGAATCTTAGGAGTACAACTGGAACGGCAACCCAATGGCATCAGAGTCGCGCCTGATAGCCGGGTGAGACGATGCAATTCTAGTGTACTTTGACTAAATGACGGAGTGTAACTATGATCGTAGGGATCCAAGTTCCAAAAATATTTAAATCAATGATGAGAACCAATGAGTTCATTTGTACCACATGGAACGAGTGAGCACTGTAATGGGCTCGCTCAAGCTTTGTTCTTCCGCTAGGCTTTCTTATGAATGGTTTTATCTTTCCTCCTCTGATTGGTTTTGCTTTCCTTTTCCTACGTTGATTTATTTTACCCTGATTGCTTGATTAATTTTGGAAAAATTTTCTCTGGTCTCGGTTTTGGGTTTTAATTAGGTAAGGATGTTTCACTAGATCCGACCCAAGGAAGATCTTTATGGAACTTGTCTAATCCTTTTAGATCTCCTTATTTTAGTACCTATTACAGCAACTGCACCATTCTCACTATTATTAAGTTCAACTAGTGTCCTACTTAACCCTCCCTCAACTTTTGCAAAACCTCAAGTTGAATGCTAGCCGAGAAATACCATTTTTTCAAGGTATAAGATTTGAAGTGGTCTTCTTTAACAAGGTAATTAAGTGGTGTAAAAATGGAATACAATAATTAAACTTATATCCAATTATAAAACTTGTAATGCATCCAACATAATTCAAATAGAAGGAAAAAACTAGCCAATAAAAACAAATTCAAAGAAGAAACCACATGTACACTTGAATTGGTCATCTTCATGCAGGTGGTGAGACGCCCCGAACCCCCAATTAAAATAGGGGAAAATTTTTCGCGTCTTTGAAAATATTAATAAATCAAATAATTAAAGTGATGAAGTATTTTTCACCAAACCCCTGGACCTATTTTAATAACCTATCTCATATATAAAGATATGAGAAGGTGAACAATTAAGTCAAAGAGTGAACCTTGGATGATCAATCTCATGATCATCAACAAGAAGTAGCGGAAGTATGCAATTACACTAAGAAAATGAAGGGGAGTGGTAGGAGGTCAAAGGATGGTCCATTGAATTGATAGAATGTATTAATTATGCGTATAGGTCATTGTACCATCATATTATAGTCAAACAATACCAATGATACCCTAAAACAGAGGAAAAGGTGTGAAAACAGGGCCATGAATCGATTCAAACACCCCATGAATCGATTCAAATGATTCTGGAGTGCAAAACAGTGAAAACAGGACCCCTTGAATCGATTCAAGCTCGTATGAATCGATTTAGGCGCTTCTGAAACTCAAATTTATACAAACAGAGGTCCTGGAATCGATTCAAGATCGTATGAATCGATTCAGGCCTTCTTGGAACCAAAAACAGTGAAAACAGCAGCGCTCGAATCGATTCAGAGATCCTCGAATCGATTCGAGACAGCACAGTTGCTGTTTTATGCAGAAAAAGCCTTATTTTTGGACTTCTAACCCCCCTAACTTTTTCATATCAACTCCAAACGCTACCAAATTTTGACACCAACTAAAATACACCAATTGTGACGTGTGGCCACTGGCCTCACCCAAAAATTCTCAAAAATGTGAAAGTTATGCAAATAAATGCGTTTTGTCCATTCTTGAGCCTTTTTGAGTAACATAGGGGTCTATTCTCAATGGAATTGACCCGTTCCAGTTCCTATAAGTCACAATTCATGTATTTAAGCTATTGGAACCACCACACACTATCCAAAACTCATAAAACTCATCTTGACCCTATTGGTTCCTCAATTATGCATGAACTCCATATGAGAGCTCTACAAATTAATCAATCAATCAAACATCATGCACACTATTGTCATCAATTGGCCAAGAAATTTCATAATTAATATTCATTCCTCAATATGGTAAGCTGAATCAACATATCCATATCAATATCAACCAATATTGAGTTCATCACCCAAAAATTGGCCTCTCAAAGCACATATCACAAAGGAGCTATAACTCATAAATTTTCATCATCCATACATCAAATTCAACATCATCAAGCATCATGACTTTGTCCTTTACATCATTTAGGTCATGAATGAAAATTGGCCTTACACACACATGTCCAATTTTCTCCCATGACCTCCAAAATTATCAACCATTACAAAAACGAGTATATAAACACCATATACTCTACAAAACAGAATTTATGTCGGCCAAGGCTTACATATTCCTATCCATATTTACCTCTTTCCATACTCAAGCCTCCAAAAGCTGTAGGATTTAAGTCACACCTACATCAACCTTAAAAATGGCAACGGGGAGGTGAGTAACATAATCCAAATGAATTAAAGTCATACATTATGATGAAATACATGTATACTTGCACAATTAGCCATCATTACACCATATCATACATTATACACAATACATTTTATAGTTTCAAGTATACATTCACAATATCAATCATTTGGATTGCCAATCACACGTAGGGTTAGTATTCAACTCTTTCCCTTTTCAGTTTTCAATCATCTGTTGCCACCATGGGCTTTCAACTAGGCATATCTCCAGCTATATGCAAATGCTCTTAAAGCTAATGCATATGCACAAGAATTTCTCATCAAATAATGCGGATCCGACTGTGGGAAAATATAACATTAAATCAATTCAATTGTGGGACAAGCATAGGTGTGCTACTATGCCTCTACTGCAGTAGAAAAAAATTGTGTACACATATATCTTAATTTTTAAGCATGCTTACATACTCATAATTTTACTGGTACCAAACCGCTATCGCCCATCTGTAGCACTAGTCACCCTGTGACTTACGGATCAACATCGTGGCCTCAACTACCACAAGTGCTACGGGCCCCTCCCGAACACACATCGAGAGAGCCGTGTCCCGTCGGACACCGAGGTAAACTCGCTCACCATAGAGCCGCCCGCCCACTGGGCCCGCCACATAGGGTGCCTCGTCACCAAACTATGGACAGCTTCGTGACTCATACATCGAGTCACAGGGGAAAACCACAATACGCTCGTGCACTGAGCCGCCCTCCCACTGGGCCCGCCTAGTGGAACCCCCTAAAATTCCACATAGACAGCTATGATATGCCATGGATGCAATGCAAATGCAAATCAAATGCATTCTCACACTATGCATCCTAGATGCCACTCCATATTCAATCTTTCACCACCACCACTTAGTGGATTTCAATATTCTCATCACTCTTATCCAATCCCAATTCTCTTTTAAACTTATTCTCATCAATAGTTAGTGGCACACACTTTCCACAACTCATACACACATACATGGGATATTCACATCACAATCTCAATTCACATATGGTCTCAAACCATCATCATACTTCGTTAATATAATATTACCACATCATTAATTTTATCCCAAACACAATGCCACATAACAATCATCATTCTAAATGCATTCAAATCACACATATCATATCATCCATTCAAACAACCATTAACATAATCACATATACATATTGTCACATCACCAATGGATGAAATCATGCATTTAGAAAAGTTACCCCCTCCTACCTCAAGTGAAGTAGTGATCAATGCGGTTTGATGGTCCCGCTTCGTCAATGGGGTCACTTCCTACATCACAACACATTACACAATCAATTTTCTATTTACCCATTAAGGCTCAAACACTTATACATATATCAATAACTTGATGTTTATATTATTTTAACTCTTAAAACTCCTTTATTCCATTTTATCCACCATAACCACCATGGGTTAGGTGCTACCATTTATTATTATGTACTCAACAACCAAACCCCTTTCATGGGTTTCTCTATTAATGACTTCCACCAACAAAATACCATCACCAATGACTCTTATGCATCACAACTCACATTTATTACTCACAATAAATGTTCATCAACCTCCATATACATTTTCCCCTAAATTTATGAAGTTAGGGTTTCATAAAATTTCCAACCACCTTCATAAATATTCTTCTCTTTTCAACCATAAATGCATCCACTTTATTACTTCTCAAAGAAACCTTACTCTCATAGAAACCCACATTAAACTCTTACATTAAATGCCTTAAATGAACATCCATTCACATGCTTGGTTCCCAAAATACATAACACCACATACTCTTAACCCAAAACCTTAGCAAAATATGGGAATGCTTACCTCAAAACCCAAAAACGAAAATAGGTTCACAAGAGAGAGAGAGCTGCAAAAATAAGGAGGAAAGAGGAGAGGAAATCAAAGCCCCAAGCTTCCTTCAAGCTCCTCCAAACGAAAATGGAAGAGGAGATGGCACACACCACACTTGTGGATTTTTGAAGGGAAAGGAGGAGAAGATGATGAGTGAGGTATGAAGAAAGAGGAAGAGAAGTGTTTGCTTAAGAGGGAAAGAATACACGAGAGAATGAGAGGGAGAAGAAAAGAGTTTATATTTTATTTTAACTCTCATTCATTAAGGCTTTATCGTTTTTCCACAAACAGGCTCTTTGTTTGGGCTCAATACATCATCTGAAAATTATTCTGAATACATATTCGGATTCCCAATATTATTCTCTACAGCCCTGACCAATATCATCTCATTCCGAGATACTTGGTCCGACACCCATATCCCAACCGGGCTTAATTTCAGTTTAACCGGTCTCTAAAAATTTACCAAAAATTCCCAAAATTATCAATTTAATTATTGTCAATAGTTTGGGACATTAAATACTCCATATACCAATTCCTAATATTTATTCCGGTAATTAATTCTCTATTTTAAAATTCGGGATGTTACAATCCACCCCACCAAAAAGAAAATTTCGTCCCCGAAATTTAACTTACCGGATTTAAATGCATCGGGATACCGTTCTCTAATATCGTCTTCGCGTTCCCATGTGAACGTTTCAGTATTTCCATGTTTCCAAGCGACCTCCACCAAAGGTACCAACTTGTTCCGCAATTTCTTCACGGAATGTCCGACAATGCGAACAGAAACAGGAGAAACAGATAGGTCATCTCGCACCTCAATCTCGTCCATAGGGATCACGTGTAGTGGATCATAAACATATCTTCTCAACTGCAATACATGAAACACGTTGTGTAGATTAGCAAGATGCGGAGGGAGTGTTATCCTATAAGTAACCTCACCAATCCGCTCCAACACCTCGTAAGGTCCGATAAACCTAGGGCTCAATTTCCCACTCTTCAACGCCCTTCCAATGCCTTTGTCACGCGAGACCTTCAAAAACACATGGTCACCCACTTGAAACTCAAGGGGTTTATGCCTCTTGTCATAATAACTCTTCTGCCTATCTTGAGCAATCTTCATATTCTCTTGTATCTTCTTAATTTGCTCTGTAGTTTCCTGAATGATCTCCGGCCCTAAAGCCAAGTTTTCTCCAACTTCCAGCCAACACAAGGGAGTTCTACACTTCCTTCCATACAACGCCTCATAAGGTGCCATACCAATACTGGAATGGAAGCTGTTATTGTACGTAAATTCAATCAATGGGAGGAATCCCTCCCAACATCCACCGTGCTCAAGAACACAAGCTCTCAATAGATCCTCCAAGCTTTGTATAGTTCTCTCCGATTGCCCATCGGTTTGAGGGTGATAAGCGGAACTAAGCTTCAACTTAGAACCCAACTCATCATGCAAACGTCCCCAAAACCGAGAAGTAAAACGAGGATCACGGTCGGATATAATGCTGGACGGAACACCATGCAGCCTAACAATCTCCTTAATGTATAGTTGTGCCAATTTTTCCAAAGGACTCTTCATATTAATGGGCAAGAAGTGAGCACATTTTGTCAATCTATCAACAATCACCCATATAGCATCGTTTCCAGCACGAGTTCGGGGTAGTCCAGAAACAAAATCCATAGCTATACTATCCCATTTCCAAACAGGGATCTCCAATAGTCTCAAATAACCAGATGGTCTCTGATGCTCAACCTTCGCCTTTTGACAAACAAGGCAAGATGCTACAAAATCCACCACATCACGCTTCATACCAGGCCACCAGAAATTCTTCTTCAAATCTTGGTACATCTTAGTGGAACCAGGATGAATACTCAATATGCTTTTATGAGCTTCCTCAAGTACACGCTTCCTCACATCATCGCTTGAGGGAACATAAATTCGGCCCTTCACACGCCAAATACCATCTTGACCTTCTTCTATGAACAAATTCTTCCCTTTTTCTTGGGTCTTTTTCATCTCAATCAAATACTCATCATTGGGTTGTTGCGTCTTCACATATTCAAGAAATTCATTTGCAACCTTCAACATTTCCAACACCATTTTCTTGGAAGTGTAAGTCTCCACACCCACATTCAAATCTCTAAATTGTTCTATCAATTCCATTTCCTTTGCCATCATTATGGAGACGTGCAATGACTTCCTGCTCAATGCATCAGCAACTACATTTGCCTTACCGGGGTGATACTTTAATTCAAATTCATAGTCTTTTAGGAACTCCATCCACCGCCTTTGACGCATATTTAATTCCTTCTGGTCAAACAAGTACTTAAGGCTCTTATGATCACTAAAGACCACAAACTTAGAGCCATACAAGTAGTGTCGCCACAACTTCAGTGCAAACACCACCGCCGCCAGTTCAAGATCATGCGTGGGGTAATTAACCTCATGCGGTCGCAACTGCCTTGACGCATAGGTTATCACACGCTCCTTTTGCATCAATACACACCCAAGACCAAGCTTAGATGCATCGCAATATACCACAAATTCATCCATTAAGTCGGGCAATGCCAACACCGGTGCGGTAGTAAGCCTTAACTTCAACTCTTGGAAACTCTCTTCATATTCACGAGTCCACACAAAAGAGTGATTCTTCCGAGTCAACTTTGTTAGTGGTAACGCCAAACGGGAAAACCCCTCAATAAATCTCCGGTAGTAACCGGCAAGACCAAGAAAACTCCTTATCTCCGTCACGGACGTTGGTCTTTCCCAAGCCATCACAGCTTCAACTTTAGATCTATCCAGAGCAATTCCATCATTCGAAATAACATATCCAAGAAATTGGACCTCCGACAGCCAAAATTCACACTTAGAGAGCTTCGCATACAACTCCTTTTCGCGAAGGATAATCAACACAAGACGAAGGTGTCTTTCATGCTCTTCATGACTCTTGGAATACACCAAAATATCATCGATAAACACTATGACGAATTGGTCAAGATATTCATGGAAGATGCGATTCATGTAGCTCATGAAAATCGCAGGGGCATTAGTCACACCAAATGGCATCACTACGTACTCATAGTGTCCGTATCGCGTTCAGAAAGCAGTCTTCGGAATATCTTCGGCCTTCACCCGAATTTGGTGATATCCGGAAAATCAATCTTCGAAAACACAACAGCACCCTTCAATTGATCCAAAAGATTGTCAATACGCGGAAGAGGGTATTTATTCTTAATGGTCAGTTTGTTGAGTTGGCGATAATCAACGCACAATCTCATGCTCCCATCTTTCTTCTTCACTAGCAATACGGGAGCACCCCAAGGAGACACACTTGAGCGAATAAACTCCCGTTCAAGCAATTCTTCCACTTGCTTTTTCAACTCAGCTAACTCCATAGGAGACATCCTATAAGGAGTTCGGGAAACAGGTTCTGCACCTGGAATAAGATCGATAGCAAATTCCACTTCTCGTGGAGGAGGTAATCCGGGAATCTCTTCCGGAAACACATCGGGAAATTCCGAAACAATAGGAATTCCACCAGATTGGGAAACACCATTCCCATCCACCAAACAGAACATCATAAGAAGTTGAGAGATACCTCGCACATCAAAGCCTTCATTATTAGAGGTTGGAAAAATCACCGCCTTGCTATGACAATCCACCAAAACCTTATTGGCGGACAACCAATCCATGCCTAGAATAACATCCAGGTCTTTCATAGGCAGACACACGAGGGATACAACTAATTTTCTACCCTCCAAGTCCATCTCGACATTATCACATCGAGTCACCGATCTTAAGCAAGCACCAGTCGGTGTAGTCACCAATATTGCACCTTTCATCATACTCACAGGCACTCGCAGGCGCCTCACACATTCTTCAGAAATAAAAGAGTGCGTAGCACCCGAATCAAATATCACATTAACAACATTACCATATATCTGGCACTCACTTTGGACAAGGTCTTCAGCTTGTGCAGCTTCTTCACCGGTCACGGCAAAGACTCTTCCAGCCATTTGTTGATTAACACCACGATTTGGGCCATTCCGACCACCATTAGCATTACCTCGGCCGTTTTCATTACCACGGCCGTTACCACCATTTCGGTTTCCATTTCTTCCACCATTACCGTTTCCACGACCACGGCCTCTAAAAGCACCATAGCCTCCACGGTTTGCATTATCACGTGGCACAACATCTGTAACATTCAAAGGACAATCAGGGCGGATATGCCCCGGTTGGTTGCATCTATAGCACACCACTGTTTCTTCATGATTGCACTCTCTGGCTAAGTGATTTCCACCACATCTGTAACAACGGAGTCCTTGGCCATTACCTCGGCCACCATCGGCACCCTGCCTTCCACCACCTCGTCCACCTCTGAAAGAAGAGGACCCACGTACAAATCGTCTGTTGTTCTTAAAGTTGCCTTTCCTCTTGAAGCTAGAAGATTGGCCTTTCAGCTTGTAATCATGCCCTGAGTAACTCCTTGGAGCAATATCATTCTCTTCGAAAATTCTACACTTATCCACAAGAGTAGGAAAGCTCCTAATCTCTTGGTGGCAAATCGCCTTCTTAATCTCTTGGCGCAGTCCATTCTCAAATTTAACACACTTCGAAACTTCCGTGCCCTCTTGCTGAAAGGGAGGATAAAACACACATAGCTCCTCAAATTTCAGAGCATACTCCTCAACTGACATGCCACCTTGCTTGAGTTCCATGAATTCAAGCTCTTTCTTGTTTTTATAACTCGCAGGAAAGTATTTCTTAAGAAATTCAGCCTTGAAATTCTCCCAATTTAAAGGAGTGTGGGCAGCAATCATACGCCCACGGGTAAGGATCCACCAAGATTCGGCCTCATTCCGAACCATGAACACCGCATATTCCACCTTCTGTGTTTCGGTACATTCCATGCTAGCAAATATCCGTTCCAAGTCACGGATCCAGACATGAGCATCTTCTGGCTTATAGCCTCCATGAAATTCAGAAGGCTTCCGCTTAAGAAATTGGTCAAGACCTTGATTCGGCTGACCAATAGGTTGTTGTTGCCGTTCAAGTATGTCGGCAAAGCAATTAAAAGCTTCAACCATAGCGGCTGTATCAGGATTGCGCCTATACGCCATCACTCAATCTATATGTAACAACATAGATATAATTAGAAACTTAAAGTTCCTTCACCCAGTGTGCATACATATCATTCATCATTAACTTCCTTAATACAAGCATCATCATAATGTATTTCATAATTAGAAGGTAAATATGAGAAAGGAATTGCCTGGCCGGGCTTAACAACAATCATTTAATAATCTCATTTCAATAACCACTATCATAATTCACCCACATAATTTACAAATCAAACAGCCACTAGCAATAAACACATGGACAACATCATTTGTAATCATATCAAGAGCAATGAATGCTCTGATACCAGGTTGAGACGCCCCGAACCCCCAATTAAAATAGGGGAAAATTTTTCGCGTCTTTGAAAATATTAATAAATCAAATAATTAAAGTGGTGAAGTATTTTTCACCAAACCCCTGGACCTATTTTAATAACCTATCTCATATATGAAGATATGAGAAGGTGAACAATTAAGTCAAAGAGTGAACCTTGGATGATCAATCTCATGATCATCAACAAGAAGTAGCGGAAGTGTGCAATTACATTAAGAAAATGAAGGGGAGTGGTAGGAGGTCAAAGGATGGTCCATTGAATTGATAGAATGTATTAATTATGCGTATAGGTCATTGTACCATCATATTATAGTCAAACAATACCAATGATACCCTAAAACAGAGGAAAAGGTGTGAAAACAGGGCCATGAATCGATTCAAACACCCCATGAATCGATTCAAATGATTCTGGAGTGCAAAACAGTGAAAACAGGACCCCTTGAATCGATTCAAGCTCGTATGAATCGATTCAGGCGCTTCTGGAACTCAAATTTATACAAACAGAGGTTTCTGGAATCGATTCAAGATCGTATGAATCGATTCAGGCCTTCCTGGAACCAAAAACAGTGAAAACAGCAGCGCTCGAATCGATTCAGAGATCCTCGAATCGATTCGAGACAGCACAGTTGCTGTTTTATGCAGAAAAAGCCTTATTTTTGGACTTCTAACCCCCCTAACTTTTTCATATCAACTCCAAACGCTACCAAATTTTGACACCAACTAAAATACACCAATTGTGACGTGTAGCCACCGGCCTCACCCAAAAATTCTCAAAAATGTGAAAGTTATGCAAATAAATGCGTTTTGTCCATTCTTGAGCCTTTTTGAGTAACATAGGGGTCTATTCTCAATGGAATTGACCCGCTCCAGTTCCTATAAGTCACAATTCATTTATTTAAGCTATTGGAACCACCACACACTATCCAAAACTCATAAAACTCATCTTGACCCCATTGATTCCTCAATTATGCATGAACTCCATATGAGAGCTCTACAAATTAATCAATCAATCAAACATCATGCACACTATTGTCATCAATTGGCCAAGAAATTTCATAATTAATATTCATTCCTCAATATGGTAAGCTGAATCAACATATCCATATCAATATCAACCAATATTGAGTTCATCACCCAAAAATTGGCCTCTCAAAGCACATATCACAAAGGAGCTATAACTCATAAATTTTCATCATCCATACATCAAATTCAACATCATCAAGCATCATGACTTTGTCCTTTACATCATTTAGGTCATGAATGAAAATTGGCCTTACACACACATGTCCAATTTTCTCCCATGACCTCCAAAATTATCAACCATTACAAAAACGAGTATATAAACACCATATACTCTACAAAACAGAATTTATGCCGGCCAAGGCTTACATATTCCTATCCATATTTACCTCTTTCCATACTCAAGCCTCCAAAAGCTGTAGGATTTAAGTCACACCTACATCAACCTTAAAAATGGCAACGGGGAGGTGAGTAACATAATCCAAATGAATTAAAGTCATACATTATGATGAAATACATGTATACTTGCACAATTAGCCATCATTACACCACATCATACATTATACACAATACATTTTATAGTTTCAAGTATACATTCACAATATCAATCATTTGGATTGCCAATCACACGTAGGGTTAGTATTCAACTCTTTTCCTTTTCAGTTTTCAATCATCCGTTGCCACCATGGGCTTTCAACTAGGCATATCTCCAGCTATATGCAAATGCTCTTAAAGCTAATGCATATGCACAAGAATTTCTCATCAAACAATGCGGATCCGACTGTGGGAAAATATAACATTAAATCAATTCAATTGTGGGACAAGCATAGGTGTGCTACTATGCCTCTACTGCAGTAGAAAAAAATTGTGTACATATATATCTCAATTTTTAAGCATGCTTACATACTCATAATTTTACTGGTACCAAACCGCTATCGCCCATCTGTAGCACTAGTCACCCTGTGACTTACGGATCAACATCGTGGCCTCAACTACCACAAGTGCTACGGGCCCCTCCCGAACACACATCGAGAGAGCCGTGTCCCGTCGGACACCGAGGTAAACTCGTTCACCATAGAGCCGCCCGCCCACTGGGCCCGCCACATAGGGTGCCTCGTCACCAAACTATGGACAGCTTCGTGACTCATACATCGAGTCACAGGGGAAAACCACAATACGCTCGTGCACTGAGCCGCCCTCCCACTGGGCCCGCCTAGTGGAACCCCCTAAAATTCCACATAGACAGCTATGATATGCCATGGATGCAATGCAAATGCAAATCAAATGCATCCTCACACTATGCATCCTAGATGCCACTCCATATTCAATCTTTCACCACCACCACTTAGTGGATTTCAATATTCTCATCACTCTTATCCAATCCCAATTCTCTTTTAAACTTATTCTCATCAATAGTTAGTGGCACACACTTTCCACAACTCATACACACATACATGGGATATTCACATCACAATCTCAATTCACATATGGTCTCAAACCATCATCATACTTCGTTAATATAATATTACCACATCATTAATTTTATCCCAAACACAATGCCACATAACAATCATCATTCTAAATGCATTCAAATCACACATATCATATCATACATTCAAACAACCATTAACATAATCACATATACATATTGTCACATCACCAATGGATGAAATCATGCATTTAGAAAAGTTACCCCCTCCTACCTCAAGTGAAGTAGTGATCAACGCGGTTTGATGGTCCCGCTTCGTCAATGGGGTCACTTCCTACATCACAACACATTACACAATCAATTTTCTATTTACCCATTAAGGCTCAAACACTTATACATATATCAATAACTTGATGTTTATATTATTTCAACTCTGAAAACTCCTTTATTCCATTTTATCCACCATAACCACCATGGGTTAGGTGCTACCATTTATTATTATGTACTCAACAACCAAACCCCTTTCATGGGTTTCTCTATTAATGACTTCCACCAACAAAATACCATCACCAATGACCCTTATGCATCACAACTCACATTTATTACTCACAATAAATGTTCATCAACCTCCATATACATTTTCCCCCAAATTTATGAAGTTAGGGTTTCATAAAATTTCCAACCACCTTCATAAATATTCTTCTCTTTTCAACCATAAATGCATCCACTTTATTACTTCTCAAAGAAACCTTACTCTCATAGAAACCCACATTAAACTCTTGCATTAAATGCCTTAAATGAACATCCATTCACATGCTTGGTTCCCAAAATACATAACACCACATACTCTTAACCCAAAACCTTAGCAAAATATGGGAATGCTTACCTCAAAACCCATAAACGAAAATGGGTTCACAAGAGAGAGAGAGCTGCGAAAATAAGGAGGAAAGAGGAGAGGAAATCAAAGCCCCAAGCTTCCTTCAAGCTCCTCCAAATGAAAATGGAAGAGGAGATGGCACACACCACACTTGTGGATTTTTGAAGGGAAAGGAGGAGAAGATGATGAGTGAGGTATGAAGAAAGAGGAAGAGAAGTGTTTGCTTAAGAGGGAAAGAATACACGAGAGAATGAGAGGGAGAAGAAAAGAGTTTATATTTTATTTTAACTCTCATTCATTAAGGCTTTATCGTTTTTCCACAAACAGGCTCTTTGTTTGGGCTCAATACATCATCTGAAAATTATTCCGAATACATATTCGGATTCCCAATATTATTCTCTACAGCCCTGACCAATATCATCTCATTCCGAGATACTTGGTCTGACACCCATATCTCAACCGGGTTTAATTTCAGTTTAACCGGTCTACAAAAATTTACCAAAAATTCCCAAAATTATCAATTTAATTATTCTCAATAGTTTGGGACATTAAATACTCCATATACCAATTCCTAATATTTATTCCGGTAATTAATTCTCTATTTTAAAATTCGGGATGTTACGGGTGGTGACCAAGATGTATAAAGTGTCAAATCAAATACAAAATATCTTTCGAATGAACTTGACTATGATTAAATCGGAAGACAAAAAAATAATTAATTAACAAGGCTGCAACGGGTCCTGATCTCACCATCAGAGCCAGTGAGCACTTGAATGGAACCCATGTGCACCTTTGCCTGGGCAAACTTCTGAGCCAAACTTGAACCATGGTAAGCATTGTTCTTTACCGTTTCCTTTGTGGTTTCAGTGCTCAACAACGTTTGGTCAGAAGTCAACAAGCCACGGTGGTTGACTATTCCCTCATAGTACTTGTTGTCCAAACGAATTGGTGTGGAAGCATCTAGATCCACCACAGGGTCCGCGTTACTTGCTGTTGGTGGAGGACACTTTGCTTTCAACATTTCAGCATACGAAGGGTCCAAAAAAGGGTCTTGGGGATTGGTGTCACTGAATGAATATAGACGCTTGATGAATGAGGAACAGTGTGACACACCTATTGAATGTGCCCTTGAAAGTGTCACCATTTCATCCACAGATAAACCTTTGTTCGCGAAATTGGAAACAAGATCGTCAGCAGTGAAGAAGGGAACGGGTAGATTCTGAAGCACCTCATCGGCGATAGAAACACGACCGTCTCTGCGTCCTGAAGGAACATCGTAGTTGATGCCACCCACTTTGAGGGCACTGTCACGTGCTGCGAATGCAAGAATGTCAGCACACGACACCGTTTTAGGACATGCTGCCTCTAACTGGGACTTGGCATCATCAATCACCTCGAAGCCACGTAAGCTTGGGTTGTTCGCCGGGCTGTCTCTTTCAGCAATTGGGTTACCCGGCGTGGATGCTAGCAGCACAGAACCATCACAATCCTGTTTTGAATTCATGTCAATGTACGAAATTAATTAGACACGTGCTTAATTTTTGATTAATCACTAAGTCAATTATATTGATTAGATTGTATGTGTGAGTAGCACATATATATATATATATATATAATTAAGGAAAAGTGTGAAACTAGTAATTACTTACCGTGACAAAGCAATCGTGGAAATGCATTCTAATGAGACCAGCAGCAATACCAGGGTTGGCTGAAATTGCTTTGTTAATAGTGTCTCTCACTATTGCCTCCGCAGATGGACATGTGGTGCTATAGAAACCCACTTGGAGAGATGCTGATGAGACCAATGATGAAATCGATAGAAACAGAACCAAGGCAGAAACTATAATTTGCAGCATGTTTTGTGGCGAACTATCCATTGTAGTGAGGACTGAGAAGCTTAATATTAGCAGCACACTATACGTGTTATATATAAGAAGAAGGAAAATTGTAATTGAAGGACAAGATCAAGGAATTGAATGGGTTGTGTTGTACTTTATGTGTATGTGTATGTGTTATTGGGTACGAAGGAGGAGGTGGAGAGAATTGTGCAAAAGCCAACGTACTTATAGGTTCATTTAGAAAGAGGTAAATGAGACGACTAGGAAGTTCATGCGTGTATAACTGCATCTTGAAAATTAAAATAACTAACAGTTGAAGTTGTCTGTTGTTGAACTCTTCTATTTCAAGTGTGATGACAATATATGCTAACTTTAGTCCAGTGGGAATATTTTACGCTTTATGGGGGCTACATACGGCTTTTAATTACTACAATTTGATTAAGTGTTCACATATTTATTTGTGATTTTATCAGCCGACCGCGACAATCCTTTAAGCATATCACAATGGTTTAAAAATTCTAATATTTCCCGTCTTCAGTTGAAGATTGATTAAAAATAAATGTTTATCTCTTAATCCAATAAATTAGATAATACTTTAAACAATGTCCCGAATCAACTTTGATTATTAAGCAATATGTCAAATACAGCTTTCACTACTACAAAAAAAGCTATTGTCAGCGGTTCCGTTACAGCTATTGTCAGCGAAGGAAGCGCTAACAATAAAGGCGTTGATAATAGCACAAAAAACAACGTCAGCGTTTAAACCGCTAACATTATCTATGTATTGTGTTTTGGAAATAATGTAAGGTTTTGAACCCATCTTGCTCCATCTATGATTTTTATGATGTTTAAGCTTGAGATGTTGGTATTGGAAAGTATAGGTATTGATGAAAATGATGTGAAACCCTAGGCTTGAACATTGGAAATATGATTCTTGAATGTGGCTTGAAGTTATATGAAGATAAGGGTTATTGTGTTCATATTGATTTTAGAAAATTGATTAAGGAGGTTGTTGGGTGATTTTTAAGAAAACCCTAAGTATTGGTGTTTTAGGGTTTGTGTCCAAATTGAGGGTGTTAATGATTTGTTGCCATTAGAATAATTCTATATGAAGAAAATGAATTTTTAAGGATTGGGATTGATTATCGATTGATGAAGTTCTAAACTAAGTTAATGTTGTCGTGAATGATGATATATGCATATGGAACCCAAATCCTAGGTTAGATGACCATTGGGATCATTGATTACGGTTTACAATTGATTGGCACATTGATGATGATATTATGCTTATAGTGATGCATGGAAATTCTTGGAATTGATGATTTGGGGACTTTTTGGCAAAAGTTAAGAAATTGATAAATTGGTTGTCATGAGAATGACTTTTGTGGGTAGAGATGATGTTTGGAAAAACTAGTGTTGATTATTGAGGTTATTGGGTTTTGATGAGGTTCCAATCCTGAGATTTAAAAGATATGTGTGTATATATATGGTGATTTGAGGAGTGATAAGTCTTGAAATGACTTAATAATTTTATCTTTAAATTAACTTAATCCATCAAATATTGTTAACTTTGGCATTATTATGTAATGAATTGTCATTCTTTCTTGTTTTAATTATTTAATTCGAACGTGTTTGAATTGTGCATGAAAATAGATAAAAAGATAAGCACCTAAAGAAAGAAATATGTTTATTGAGAGATCCAGTAACCTAGCGTACATAGCTAAAAAGCCAGCGTACATATGCTAGACATTCATATGTTTGAATTTTGCAGGATCCAGGTGTAGGAAATCCAGCGTACATACGCTGGCCTCCCAGTGTACATACACGCAGATCCAGTAATGTGTGAAGTCATCACGCTCAATCGAATAAAGGTCACGCTTAAGCGTGAAGTCACCCTGCATGCGAATTTCCAAGTCAGTAGCCCAACATACATACGCTAGCCTCCTAGCGAACATACGCGCAACTTGGAGGGAAACCAAAAGTTGTTATTTAAGTTAGTTAGGCAGTTGTATAGTTTCTAATTAATTGCTTGTAAACCCCTCTAGGGTAATTACGTGATTTAGGTTATTTAGTTAGTTAGTTTAAGGCATTGACCTATATATTTGTAATTCTTTTTTAATACACACACAGAAGCAAAAACATAATTTATTTTCTGATTTTGAATCTCTCTAAACATTTTCCCTCTCTAAACTCTCTCTCCTACGACTCTCCACGTTCCACTTTCTGAAACCACTTTCATGGGTTGCTAAACTTCTATGGTTGGGATTGCTAAAGCTTCTAATGGAATCTTGAATATGCATTGAGGAAATTATCTTTTGAAGCATGAAGAGAACAAGCTGGGAAGTGGATCTACACTGTTATATTGACAAATTCAGACCTAATTGAAGAATCTCACCAATGAGGAATCATGGTTGAGGCTTAGGTAACTTCTAGCTTCCTAACTAATTCAGGCCTAGTAATCAAGTGAATAGTTAAGGTTCAATCCCCAATTTTGCATTAGATTTCTCTGTCACTGAACACCTAAGGGATTAGGGTTTAATGCTTAGGAATTAGTGTTAATTACCTAAGGAATCAGGGATTAACCATCTGTGAATTGTCCTGTTGAGTCTGAAGCTTAATTGAACCTTAATTGCATGTTTCTTGATAAAATTATATGCTGAAGCAATCCTAACCTATCTTTTATTAATCACACTTCGTCTCTTATATTGTTTCTGAAAATACAATAACATAAAAATAATAGAAAAGCATAAATAGAATGAATTCTATCTTCTTGTGTTTTGGTTCAGCTTGTGTTAGTCCTAGATTGTGGTAATTACCTTAATCCCAGTGGGACGATCGAATATATTACAAATTTAACGATTGGTGCGCTTGCCAAAAGAATTTAATCCTTCAGATTTATTCATCAAGTTAATGGCGCCGTTTCCGGGGATTGTTGAGTAATATCAATAATCCCTGGACCGGTACTAGACTGAACCATTTTTTTAGTCTCTGTAACTTTTGTTAGTTGTTAGTAAATTTTGTTGTAAGAGTAGATTTTGCTAAGTGTTGGTATTGTGTTGAGTGTTTGCTGTTAGTTGTTTTTGGCTATTTTAGTGGTAGCACTAACCGTTGCAGTAGCCTTGTTTGTAGTTAGTTGTTGCATTTATGTTTTTTCTAGTTCCTTTGGAAAGTGAAAAGTTACAGGTAATGGATCTTGATGACGCCTTAGCAGAGTTTCTTCAATATTCCCAAAGCCTATGCATGAATCATGTGGATGAGATACCACCAATTGAAAAAAAGCCATCAAAGTTAGAAAGGATTTTAATTCAATTTATAGAAGTCACTCAAACCGGCCTCAAAAATTTTGATAATTCAATCATGAATATTCAGAAGCAAGTGGATCTTATTACAAAGCAATTGGCTGAAGAGCAAAGAAACACAGTGGTTGCACAAAGAGTGGACCAGTATAAAGAGCCATAGGATGATGATGCTGGTCTAAATGAGGAAACCAAGTTTGTGGAAGAAGAAGACCAGCTTAGAAGCATTTATGATGAAAGGTATAATGAAATGGTTGAACCTAAACTTGAGGGTGATGCTGAGATGTATGAAACAAAAGAAAAAAAAGAAAAAGAGAAAGTTCAGGGATATTTAATAGAAGAGTCAATTGAAGAATGCGAAGAGGAAAGTGATAGGAATTATACTTTAGAGTTGGATGATAGTATATCTAGTGCAGCACTCTTCGATGATTGAAATGAAGAAGATTGGTTTGAAGAAGAACAAAAGCAGGAGCTGTCATTGGGTAATTACTTTGATGAGGAAAGTGTTGAAGTAGTACAAAGTGAAGAAATGACAGCAAAAGTGATTGAGGAAGTTGAGACTCAATTATATACTATTGTTGAGCAAGAAATGATAAAAGAGGTAGAGGTCTCAGCTGAGATGGAAACCACATCTTGGCAACACAATAATGATACTGAAATTTTGTTGGAGTCAAGTGTGAATGTAGATAAAGAAGTAGAGGTTCATGCACAAGAAGAGTTAACATGTTTAGATGTTGAGAATATAAAAGAAGAAGAAATTCAGCCATGGCATGAGTGCTATTGGTGACTACTACAACTATGGAAATCACAAGGAAATGCCAATCATTAAGTCAAGAAGTACATTGCTTGTGGCACAAAAAGAGGGAGACTAACACAAAACAGAACAAGAAAAAGCAAGAAAAGAAAGAAAAAAAGCATAAAGTTTGGAAAAAGAAAGATTAGAGGAAAGTTATGTTGAGCATTAGCCTTAAACATAACAAGGAGAAAAATGGATCTAAAAGACCAAGAGTGTATGGTCATAAGCAATGGGATCCTGGAGGATGAGCCTATGTTTGTTTTTCTTGTACACTAATAAAGTAGTGAGAAACTTTTCAAAAAAAAGAGAGAAAAATAGAGTAAAGAGAGAGAGAGAGAAAGAGAGAGAGAGAGAGAGAGAAAGAGAAGAAGAAGAAGAAGAAGAGAAAAAACAAAAGAGAATTTTCAGGATTACACAGTAGATGCTCCCAAGAAGCGTTCTTACGCTTACCTCCATTCCTTGAATAATGAACCACCAAAGTATGCACCTTTACACCATCTCTTTCTCTCCATGTAGGTAGTTTCTATTCATGCATCTTAATTCCTTTATTTGAAAAAAAATATTTCAATTTTGTGTTTTGTAGTCATGCCATTGTACAACATCCATTTTTCATTTTGTGTTTCATGTTGGTTCTTTGTTACTGTCAATTTCCTTATAAATACTAAAAAACAAAAGAAAACTAAAAAGGGAGAAAGAATAAAAGAATGAAAAAGCTTGAAAAATTTTGTATAAGGTTTGAGTATACATACGTTGGATTTTAGCGTACATACGTGCATCAATAAAAGAATAAGAATTTTGGACCAGGAAGTGAGTGTACATACACTCAAATCCCAGCGTACCTACGCGTGGCTCCAGTAGCTAGAATAAGAATCAGGCTCCCTTGTACGCTTGAGCATGAGCTTTATACTTGAACGTGAATCTTGGGCCTTTGAGCGTATATAGTGCGCTTAAGCGAAAAGACTGTGCGCTTAAGCGAAGGGGCCTTTATGCGTGCCACGCGCTTAAGCAAAGAGACTTCATGCTTAAGCGTGGATCAACTTGTGCCTTCACGCTCAAGCGTGAACCTTGTAAGCTTGAGCGTGGCTTGCAATGTGAATCAGGGAGTGCCTTCGTGCTTGAGCAATAGAACTCTACACTTAAGCGTGAACCCTTCGTGCTTGAGCGAGAACCCTGTGCGCTTGAGCGAGAACCCTTGTACACTTGAGCGAATCACCATGCGCTTGAGCGCAGTCCAGCAGTGTAATGCGTTTAAGCATGACCCTTGTACGCTTGAGCGTGAACCCATACTTTTCCACCTTTCACCACCTGGGCGAGCCTTCACGCTTAAGCGAGGAGTAAGCGCGTTTAAGCGTGACCTCTAGGCATGCCATACACAAAAACAAAAAAGTAAGTGGCGCTTGCAGCGTGATCCCTTAGTGTGTACCATGAGTTTGAGCGTGAAGTGCCATACACTTAAGCGTGACCCTTGCACGATTGAGCGAGGAGCGTGTATGCTTGTAGCGTGACCTTTGGGCGCTTGAGCGAGGAGTGCTGGGCGCTTAAGCGAGGAGAAATTGGCGCTTGAGCGTGAGCTTTTATGCTTGCAGCGTGGCCTACACCTTTGCACCTGTAAAGTCAGAAGCTGAGCGTATGTACGCCCAGATCCAGCGTACCTATGCGTACCCATAACTCATACCCCTTGTATGTTGGAAGCTCTGGCTCTTGAAAAAAAGCATATTCTTTGGATTCCATTGAAAGGTAACATATCTTTCCTCCTTAATTTCAGTTAATGGCTAGAATTATTGCATCCCACTGTTTCAATTTCAAAAATTATTGCATCCATCATGTCTATTCATCTCACTTATGCTAATTTACTTCTGTGTTGTAATAACTTTATCATAGTATCTTTTCTTGAATGATGTATTTTTTTCTAGTTGTAATGAAATCTCATTTCTATGTTAAGTTGTTTGTTGTTATTTCTTTTTTGATTTGTATTGTCTAATTCCTGCAACCATCACTCACCAAATCCTTGCCATATAGGTAAAAAGGGAAATAATCTATCCCTTACTCCCATTAATTTATGAAAGGTATTAACTGTATTTAATTTAGAATTCATCTTAATTATTTAAAGTTTGTTGATTCTCACGCATCCATTGGATAAATTAATTGATTTGCATTGCTTGATTCATGATCTCTATCCATAACTATTCCCATCCTGTATTATTTATATATTCACCATGCTAGTTAGCAATCTGAATTTGTAATCTCACATTAAGTTTGGGGACATGATTGGTTGATTACCTATAATATATTAGCTTTTGAGCCTTTATTATTATTTCTTTTTCGAGTGTGCCTGCATTATTGCTTAGTGAGACAAAATTTGCTTCAGTGCTTGCTAATAATTATATGTTTGCCAATTGGAAATGATGAAGGCCTTCTTTGACAATTATCCAGGGCCAAATTTAGCCATCCTAATCAATTTTAATTATCCTTTGACCCAATAGTTATGTTTGAGCCTGAGACCCTTTCATTCTGATTATGTACCTAAGTTTACAAGCCAATTTATTTGAGAAAAACCAAGTGAATTATCCCTGGATGTACCACTAATGAGCTGCTAAGTCTTATCTTATTGCTAGGGACTAGCAAGTTCTAAGTTTGGGGATGGAGAGTGTGCCTAACAGCAAGTAAAGGACATACTCTGACCTTAATTATAGATAAGGATTTTGAGAAATGAAAGGAAGAACAGCAAAAGCAAAAGAAAAGTGAAAAATCTGCAAAGCAAGTCTTATAAAGAAAAGAAAAATGGTATTAAAAAAAATAAAAGAGAAAAAAGAAAGAAAGAAAGAGTCCAAAGGACTGAAAGAGAAGAAGGTTCAAAGCACCATAAGTGGTTGAGTTATCCTTCATCTGAAAAAAAAATGAAAAGCAAAAGAGCTGGTTAGTAGAGGCATTTAAGTTAAGATTCAGGCAAGGCATCAATGGGAACATCTCTTAACCCAACATTGACTAGAGAAACAAAAATGGAGCTTGTAGCCTAACCCCATTACAAGCTTGAAATGCCCTTACTAATACAATTGTGCTAGCATATGTCATGATGTTTAGAACTGTTGTAAGCCTATGTTGATCTGACAATTATGCAGATGATGAGTGTATACAATTGAACCTAGACACTGAGAGAAGAGTGAAACACCAATCCACGTGAGGAAAGCATCACCAGCTTGTTCCCAAAGGAAGTGTGAGTAATTATATTTTCAGAAGTTGCAGAAAGAAAGCATGAAGGGTATTCAATAAGTATGGCATGAATTAAGTTAAGGAAAGGTTGATTGTCTTGGGTAAGTGTAATTGATTTAATTAATCTAAGTCCTTGCTTGAGGACAAGCAAACTTAAAGTTTGGGGATGTGATAAGTCTTGAAAAGACTTAATAATTTCATATTTAAATTAACTTAATCCATCAAATATTGTTAACTTTGGCATTATTATGTAATGCTCATTCTTTCTTGTTTTAATTATTTAATTTGAATGTGTTTGAATTATGCAAGAAAATAGATAAAAAGATAAGCACTTAAAGAAAGAAATATGTTTATTGAGAGATCTAGTAACCTAGTGTACATACGCTAAAAAGCCAGAGTATATAGCTAGGCATTTATATGTTTGTACTTTGCAAGATCTAGGTGCAAGAAATCCAGCATACATACGCTGGCCTCCCAGCGTACATACGCATATATCCAGTAAGGTGTGAAGTCATCACGCTCAAGCGAATAAAGGTCACGCTTAAGCGTAAAGTCACCCTGCATGCGAATTTCCAAGTCAGTAGCCCAACGTACATACGCTAGCCTCCTAGCGTACATATGTGCAGCTTGGAGGGAAACCAGAAGTTGTTATTTAAGTTAGTTAGGCAGTTGTATAGTTTCTAATTAATTGCTTGTAAACCCCTCTGGGGTAATTATGTGATTTAGGTTATTTAGTTAGTTAGTTTAAGGCATTGACCTATATATTTGTAACTCTTTTGTAATACACACACAGAAGCAATAACATAATTTATTTTCTGATTTTGAATCTCTCTCTAAATATTTTCCCTCTCTAAACTCTCTCTCCTATGGCTCTCCACGTTCCACTTTCTAAACCCACTTTCATGGGTTTCTAAACTTCTATGGTTGGGATTGCTAAAGCTTCTAATGGAATCTTGAATCTGTATTGAGGAAATTATCTTCTGAAGCATAAGGAGAACAAGTTGAGAAGTGGATCTACACTGCTGGATTGAAAAATTCAGACCTAATTGAAGAATCTCACCAATGAGGAATCATGGTTTAGGGTTCCCCATCACCACTTCCTACGCATTTCGTCGGTAAAAAGCCCATTCGTTCGCATTAAGAAGCTCACTCCTTGGGCTGGGCAGCTTACGTAATATATATAATTCGATTTGCTTCGCTCACATTCTCTTTCTTCGCTTAGTAACTTCTAGCTTCCTAACTAATTCAGGCCTAGTAATCAGGTGAATAGTTAGGGTTCAATCCCCAATTTCGCTTTAGATTTCTCTATCACTGAACACCTAAGGGATTAGGGTTTAATGCTTAGGAATTAGGGATTAACCATCTGTGAATTGTCCTCTTGAGTTTGAAGCTTAATTAAACCTTAATTGCATGTTTCTTGATAAAATTGTATGCTAAAGCAATCCTAACCTATCTTCCATTAATCACACTTCGTCTCTTATATTGTTTTTGAAAATACAAAAATATAAAAATCATAGGAAAGCATAAACAGAATGAATTCTATCTTCTTGTGTTTTGGTTCAGCTTGTGCTAGTCCTAGATTATGATGTTAATGATGATAATAATGATGGGCCCTATGTGCATCATGAGACTTAAATGAATGATAGAGACATAATGAACCTAACATATGCATAGCATCTTGGTTGAATACTACATTGATGGATGGTGACGTCATTTGATTAATAAATAGTAATTGTAACTATATGATAATTTGTGAAACTATTTGATGGTTAGTTGTTGTAGATAGTGTATTGGCTTTATGATAGGTTGTGTGATGATTCATGTTTATGAAATAGCTTGTGATAGGAAAAAATTATGTTTACTCTATGATAGATAATGATTTTGTGTTGACTATGTGTGATATTATATATATATATATATATATATGTATATGCATATGTATATATAGACATACACACATTAATGCTTGCTTGTGAACTAATAGATTGGGTTGGTGGGGTGTTGTTATTAAATGCGAGAAAGATATACTAATGGAATGGTACATGTTATGTTGAATGATGCATCTGATAAGTATAAATTAGTTAACATTAAATCGATGATTTTTATGCTACATGCCTGTGCCATCTATGTTTTGGGATAAGTAGGGTAGGATCATATGAGGCGTGATGAGATTTAACATAACTAGGCTATAGTTTCATAATGAATATGTTATGCTTGAAAATTGCTTAATGTGAATTTGATATATATATATATATAATAGTGATGTATTAACGAAACATATTATAAGTTACTTGGTGATTATATGAATTATGATGTTTAATATGGGAAAATATATCCCCGACCTTGAGTGACTTTTATGCGGTATGTGATGGCATGGTAAGGGGTAAATGTCAATGATGACGAACTTCCCATTAAGAGGTGGACAAGTAGGGCTAGTGTCTCACCTTTATGTTTTTGATGTAGTATGGTCAACAGGTTATCGAAGAGACATCGTATACGAGGCAAGTTGCCTTTGATCCTTGAAGATCTCCCAGTTGAGCTATATGCACAGGCTACCGAGCCAATCCTTCCCAATATGAAGGTAGCAGTGGCCGAGAGTATAGTTCAGGGCAAAGAAGTGTATCCTGAAGAACTTGGGACATATGCTACAAAGAAAGGATTAATAAGCATTGGTCTTTTATGAGCGCATCTCCTCCCTTTTGTGTCAAGGATCTTAATTTGAAGGAATGTACTCTAAATTAGGTTTCCTATAGGATTTAGGTTGTCTTTTGCTATTAGGTAGTTGAGTTGTATTTTATTTTGTTATGGGATCCTGCATGCCCCTGATTTCATTTGAGTATGTAAAGTAATGTTGAATCGTATATGAATTGATTTGGTTTATGAGATAATGATCCACTATGTTTTGTGTTTCTTATGTACAAAAAGAACTTCCTTATTTTTATAATTTTACATGACACTCCTGGTCAACTAAGGCAACTATGTGTGAGGATTGTCTTAGTCGACCAGGAGATGTCATAACCCATCAGTGACTAGGGTTTTAGCGATGGAGTCTTGTGTCAAGAATTCCATCGTGGAACTCAACAACAACAAAATATGGGAAGTTAGAAACTAACGTCCTCCATCACTATAGTATCTTTTTTTAGTAGTGAAAGTTAATTAAATTTTCTATGAATATCCCTTACCACTGAACTTTCACATCTTTCGTCACGTCACTTTGTGTAGCCCACGGTTAATTTTTTGTTTTATTTGATTGACGACCCTAGTGACAAAATTTATAAATAATTTAGCAACAACTTTAGAGATAGAACTTGGTATATAATATAGCAACAGACGTAGTGATGGACCTAACAATATATTTTAGTGACAACGTCAGGGATGACTAATGATGTGTCGCTAAACGCGTAATGAATAGCTATGTGTGGCTGACAAGGATTGTGATAGGCCTCTATGGTATTGCTATGGAAGGCATTCGATGATTAACATTAATGGAGCCGTGGTGCCCATTGCTCTCCCATTGATAGTCTATATAAAAAGAGACCTATTTGCTTAGCCATATTGAGCTAAATGGTACCTCTTATAGTCGTTGACCTTAGGCTTTTGTTCTGCCATGGTTTTATCTTTTCTGATGCTTTAGGATGTGCGAGGCATTTACCTTGGTTACTGTGCGTCATCCTTCAGCTTTTTGTTTCTTTTCCTTTTTAGTGATGACAAAGATTTTAGACAAGAAAGCTCTTGTTGACTTTTTCATAGAATAGGAGAGTTACTTTGTAGAGACATTTCTCGAAAAGAATGATGCTTTAGGGTCTGATTGAATGTTTAGATATTTCTTCTCAGTTCTTTGAAAGACTTCATCAGACTTTTCTTTTAAAACGAGTTTCATTTGACGGACTCCCTCTCTTTCTTTCAATAGCTTTACTTCAGACTTTCCTAAAACATATGTTGAACTTTGTTAGAAAAACACACAGACAGACTTAATTTAACTAAGAGTCTTGATGAGTGTTATTAACAAATCCCAGGGTTGGGAAAGATACTTTACTTTTGGATTCTACACTTATTCTACTCAGACTTCTACTCCCCTTTTTGATATCAACAAAAGAAGAGGCATTATTGAGAACTTCAAAGCCTGAGAAGGGTTGGGAGAGACAATAACACCGAATTTGAAATAAGATTTAAAGTAGAGACAAACACAAGAATCAGACAAACAATTAGAACATAGAAGAAATGAGGGTGGTCAGTAATAATTGTAGTGAGAGCATAGACAAATGGATGGATGATTACTTAGGAATCATTAAAATATGTTGGATGAGCCTTAAAGGCACGCCAAGTTTGAGCCCAAAAGTTAAGAACATCAATCAGAATGTCGCCACTAGAAGTACTACACTATTGATTATGTTCTCATAAATAATATGCCCAAAGATGACTACAATGTTCATCATTCATTTCAAGAGCAAAACAAAAGGCTTGCAAATTTTCTTCAGGCAGTTTCTTTGGCAGTCTCATATACCATATAGAGGAAAAGAGGGCGGTGTGGTATATGTCTTACTTTAGCTTATTGGTGATGATTCTACAGTATCTTGGCATGAGATGGTCTGGGTCCATGAGGAGGCAGGCTTCAGGTTTGGGAAGGGCTTGAATCCATGGTCTAGTTGATAAGTTCGAGTCCTAAATAAGCTTACAGTTTTGTTCAATATGAAGTGTCTAGAACATGGCAAAGGTAGAGGATGTGTAAAGGTGAAGGTTCCTCGACAGGCTAATAGGGAGAAATTAAGGTCGGAGGAAGAACTGTACGGGTGGCCTTTTATTAGTGAAGGTGTTGGTGATGGTGGGGAGCTCAGGGCCATGGTAAGGTAGAGGTGGGCCAAGGAAAATAGAGATAGGTTTCTTAGAGGAGGAAGGTTGAGGTTCAGAGATTTCAGGGGTTTTGTGGTCTGGTTTGGGTTTAGAGTAAGGTGGAGAAGGGGTGCTGTTTGAGATGGTTGAGGTTTAGTCCGTGGTTCAAGGTTTTGGTTAGTAGAGGGGGAAGCTGATACCTGAGTTGGTGTAGGTTTGGGTATAGGTGTTGGAGTTGAAGCCTAGATGGGAGTGGTAGACTTAGTGGTGGAGGGAGTCTAAGTGGTTAAGGCAGTAGACTTTTTTTTCTTTTTCATTTTAACAGACTTCTTTTTATTTTTCTTCTCAACAGACTTATCTAAAGCTTCAACTTTAACTTGACACTTCTTTTTAGCCTTCTATGCTTGCCATAGTGCTTTATCAAACTTGTACATATCGTATAAAGTCTTTCAGGGATGGAGAGGAAGGAGTGTATGAAGTCTTGGATGCAGATGAGGGCTGAGTAAGAGTAGTTCTCTCAGAACGCTTCTTCTTCAACATACACCCGATGGGTTGTTGATGATTTAAAGGCAGGGGCTGGAATAGAGCTAGGTTTGGAAGTAAGGGTCTGGTCATGCAGGACATAGACCTTAGTAACTTTTTCCTTCTTAGCCTCAACAGGCTTCTCAACAGTTTCAGAAGTGGGCTTCCTCTTCTGAGGGGTCTTCTTCATAAACTCCTAAGCAGTTGAAGTTCTAGTTTGATCCTACAGGTAAAAAAAGGAGGGCGGCTTGGACACCAGAGGTTCGTAAGTCATCAGATCCTTCACAGACTTGAATGAAAGATTCTCCAGCTTAAAGATTTTGGTAAGAATAGCTGGGTAGCGTATCTTCTTCTGTTTTTTCCTGAACATATGAGATCATATAGGTCATGATCACATTTACAAGGTTCACCTTCTGATGTAGGATCCCCTTCTATCTTCTTGAAGAAGGGTGGATCTAGGGATCTCTTCCTCTTCTAACCTCTTCAAGCCTTTGATGAAGCTTCTTACTCTTGGAAAACTAAAATGGAAAAGGAGTAAAAAGATACTAGACTACATGGATTTGGAAGGGGAAAAAGAGAAGGAAAGATGGAAATGGAAGGAAGAAAAGAGGAGAATGGAGGAAGGAATGGAGGAGGTGAATGGGAGGCCACTCCATGGGGAGATAACTCCCTAGAACTCACTACCAAGAGGGAGGAAAACCCCTTGGATGAGAGCTTGCTAGAGCTCACTCTAACCTAGAGAGAAGGGAGAGCTTCTCTCACTAAAACTCACTTTGAAAGTGTGAAATTCTCAAATGGCATTAATGTGTCAATTTACAAAGCGAGAGCTCTTTATATAGAGCTTGGGGAATTTAGCCAAGGGATATCTAAATAGGCCTCTCCATAATGCCTAGGCCCAATAGAGCTTCTAGAGAAGAGTATGGCTTATACATGGCCCAAAGTGAGAGTACATGGCCCAAAAGTGGCCCAATTGACCTTGCAAGGCCCAAATGAAACCTATAAGCCTAAAGAATCTAACTAAGAAGTATATTACAAGTATAGTATGAATAGATCCTCAAGAAATCTTCATTGGTCTTGGGCCCACTCAAGGAGAGGAAGGAAGATAAGGCCCGATGGATGCTCTATTTGGCCTTTTTGGTCTTGGCCCTTGTGAGAGGACCCTTGTAAGCTTCAAGTCCTTTCTCTAGGATGGTGTGAGGGTCCTCCCTTATTGTGTCCTTATTATGCTCCCCCTCTTCAAAAGGATTTGTCCTCAAATCTAAGGCATCATCCTCTTCATCTAAGTCAAAGGGAGACAAATCTGAAATATTGAAGGAAGCACTCACACCATAATCGCCAGGAAAATCAAGGACATAAGGATTATTATTCATTTTCTTAATGATTTGGAAAGGCCTATCACCTCTAGGGTCGAGTTTGGATTTGCGTAAGTTTGGAAATCTCTCCTTTTGAAGGTGTAACCAAACCTAATCTCCAACCTCAAAGGTGATATCCTTTCTCTTCTTATTGGCACAACTAGTATAGTGTTCATTCTTAGTTTGAATTTGGTTTTTAACCTTCTCATGAAAATCTTTGATAAATTTGGCCTTTGCCTCTCCATCCATATGAAGGACAGAATCAGAAACCTCAATAGGCAAAAGGTCCAAAGGAGTGAGAGGGTTAAAACCATAAACAACCTCAAATAGACTATGCTTGGTTGTGGAGTATTGTACCTTATTATATGTAAACTCAATGTGGGGCAAACACTCATCCCAAGATTTAACATTTTTAAGCACTAAGACCCTAAGAAGTTGAGAAAGGGTCCTGTTTACTACCTCTGTTTGTCCATCCATTTAAGGATGACAAGTAGTGGAAAAGAGAAGCTTCATTCCTAGCCTGGACCAAAGAGTTTTCCAAAAATGGCTTAGGAATTTGGTGTCCCTATCAGAAATTATGGTTTTAGGAACACCATAAAGTCTTCCAATCTCTTTGAAAAAGAGTTTAGCAATATGACTAGCATCATCTACCTTGTTACAAGGGATGAAGTGAGCCATCTTACTAAACCTATCCACAACCACAAAGATAGAATCCATTCCCCTTTGGGTCTTAGGCAATCCCAACACAAAATCCATAGATATATCAATCCAAGGTGCAGTGGGTGTTGGTAAAGGAGTATATAAACCACTAGGTAAAAGTTTTGATTTTGCTTTTCTACACACAATACACCTAGCACAATGTTTTTGAACATCTTTTTTTATTTTTGGCCAATAGAAGTGTTCATGTAATATGGATAATTTTTTATCTCTTCTAAAATGGCCCATTAATCCTCCCTCATGGCTTTCTCTAAGTAAAAGATCTCTTAAAGAACTTCTAGGAGTGCAAAGTCTATTGGCTTTGAAAAGATAGCCATCTAAAATGTAGAAGACTTTATGAGATGAAGAAGTGGAAGATGAGTGGAAAATGTTAGAAAAATCAAGGTCATTTGGATACAAAGACCTAATCCCATCAAGTCCAATAACTTTGACTCCTAAGGAGGTAAGTAAAGAGTGCCTCCTAGATAAAGCATCAGCCACAGTATTGGATTTTCCATTCTTATACTTGATGACATATGGAAATTATTCCAAGTACTCAACCCACTTAGCATGCCTTTTATTTAGCTTATGTTGCCCTTTAATGAATTTGAGGGATTGATAATCACTATGTATGACAAACTCTTTAGGAATCAAGTAGTGTTCCTAAGTTTGTAGGGCTCTAATTAAGGCATAAAATTCTTTATCATATGTGGGATAATTGATGGCTGCCCCATTAAGCTTTTCACTGAAGAAAGCAATGGGGTGACCTTCTTATAAAAGAACAGCTCTTATACCCACATTAGATGCATCACACTCAAGCTCAAATGTTTTGGAAAAATTTGGAAGTACTAAAATTAGAGCATGAGTGAGGCGATATTTGAGATCTAGGAAAGCTTTTTCTTGCCTTGGCCCCCAAACAAAAGGAACATTCTTTTTCACCATTCATTTAAAGGGGAGGCTAAGGTAGAAAAATCTTTCACAAATCTCAGATAAAAACTTGCAAGACCATGAAAACTTCTTATGTCACTCACATTTTTGGGTGTGGGCCAATCTTGGATGGCCTTAACCTTTGAGTGATCTACCTCTAGACCTTTGGAACTTACTACAAATCCAAGAAAGACAATGTTATTCATGCCAAAAGAACATTTTTCAAAGTTTGCATAAAGATTGTTTGTTCTTAGGGCAAGCATAACTTATCTAAGATGGTTTAGATGAGAGGTCATGGTCTTTGAATAGATTAAAATATCAGCGAAATAAACCACAACAAAATGCCCAATGAATTCCCTTAAAACATGATTCATTAATCTCATGAATGTGCTTGGTGCATTAGTCAAGCCAAAGGGAATAACTGACCACTCATATAATCCAAGTTTGGTTTTAAAAGCGGCTTTCCATTCATCTCCCTCTTTGATTCTTATTTGGTGATAGGCACTTTTAAGATCAATCTTGGAAAATATTGTAGAACCACTAAGCTCATCAAGCATAACATCAAGTTTAGGTATAGGATGCCTATACTTGATGGTGATGTTATTGATGGCCTTACAATCGGTGCACATTCTCTATGAACCATCTTTTTTTGGTACAAGTAAAATAGGCAAAGCACATGGGCTTAAACTCTCTCTAATCCAACCCTTAGATAGTAGATCATTTACTTGATTTTCGATTTCAAGGCTTTCCTTAGGATTACATCTATATGTAGGCCTATTAGGTAAACTAGCACCAAGAATTAAATCTATTTGATGTTCAATGCCCCTAATAGGAGGTAAGCCTTTTGGGATGACTTTTAGAAAAAGGTCTTTGAATTCAGTTAAGATACACTAGTGGAAAAAATGGATATAATCATGGTTAAAAATGGCCTTTAATCACGGTTAAAGAACCGTGGTTATTGCAGCCGTGGTAGTAGATGAGGGTCTTTAACCACGGTTAACAACCATGGTAATAAATCAGATCTAACCACGATTGTCGAGCATAACCGTGAATATAACAGACAATGTATATTCATGGTTATAGTAAGAACTGTGGATAAAGAACAGCTATATTCACCGTTGTTTAGCATAACTGTGAATATAAGTAGTAAAAAAAATTCACTTACAGACTATTTATATTCACGGTTATAGTAGGAACCGTGGATAAAGAACATCTATATTCACGGTTGTTTAGCATAACTGTGAATATAAGTAGTAAAAAAAATTCACTTACAAAGTATGTATAATCACGGTTATAGTAGTAACCGTGGATAAATAGTGTCTATAATCACGGTTATGGTAGTAACCGTGGATAAATAGTGTCTATAATCACGGTTGTTACCATAACCGTGAATAAACACTGAGGTTTTTTTCTTTAATATGGTTTCTATTTTATTGTTTCCCAAACCTGCATTCAGACAACCAGCACAATATACACTATCCCGGCATATCCAGCAACAAACAATATATAAAAAGAATGGTATATATATAACATTTAATTTGATATGAATTCATAACAACCTAAAAAAAGAAACTATATACAATTCAGATGAATGTAACCTAATAAAATGTAAACCCTAAATCCTACACTAGATACATATTTAAGAGAATAAAGATCCTATATCTAGCTAAGTTCTTTTGCTGATTTCAATGAAGTATGAGGCCCATTGCTTTCTAACATTATCTACAAGTGTCTTAAAGAAGTATGACCGGTCCTGGAAGTACTGCAAACAATTCACAAAACAATTAGAATAAAAGCTATATTTATTACATGAAATTGATGAAATTGTTAGAAAATTAGTCCAAATGATGAGACTTATATCTGTCCATCCATCTACTAAATGTTGTTGTACAATGGTTAGCATAGTGTGCATGACGAAATAGCCACACTCGAAGGTACCCTCCTGCCTGTAAGACTACAATGGACATAAAATATAGAATAAGTGAATTCACAACTTAAAAAATATATATTGAAGAATTGAATGATTAGCCGATTTACTTACTTTTGGGTGCACCCACACAACTTTTCTTCCTCTGGACTTAACTCCAACCAGTCTATTGTATCCAACCACCGCCCTACATCAAATAAAACACAAGATAGGTTAGAATCGTATAGGTCCAAAAATGATGTAATCGAATTTGTACTTATTTTTTAGGGATTAACTTACCCGTCTACTATACTTTTCAGGTCTTATAGAACTGTCCGATGCATAGTATCAAAGTACAGAGCAAGATAAGCCCGGGGATAGATCACCACAAGCGTCCAGTGAGCGCTGCAGTTACCAGTGATAAGTGAGGCTTCAAAATGCAAAAATTAATGACAATAATTATGGAATAGAATATTACCCTTTATGATAGGGGCCCATGTATACAGCCTTCCCAGACTCAAACATCCAATTCTGGATGTATGCCTGGGTGTCCTACGTGGTGTTTGCTTGCTTCTGTATGAGAGAGGGCTCTAAGAAACCATAAGTTCCTTGGAAACCCAAGTCCACATAAAGTTTTGTCAGAAACCTAAACAAGTTGAGACATGGTTAGCGACAAATAACTTGTATAATGAAAAAATTGGACAAAAAACGATATACTTACAGCTCCCATAGCTGAATGATGGAGATGTTCAGCATCGACGTCCCCGAAATAATCTCACACATGTCAGAATATGTAATGTAAAGTGGTACTGCACTTGGACGGCCGAACACAAGTGGCTCCCATGGGACCTGAACAGTCTCATCTCCTTGCTCATACCTGATGCGCCATAGCATCCGAATGGGATCGTCGACCGGGTTTGGCCTCTTCAATGCATGTTTCTGTTAAACAATTGACAACCATCATAATTTGTACCATAATTGACAATATAACAAAATTAGTTAGTGTTTAAGGTTTTTACCTGTCCAGGGGCAATATGCAGAAGTCTGTTGGGCCACATCAGAAAGTGGCCCACCGCCTGACCGACGGTCTTCACCTCTGGAATTGCCACTGGCACAGCAGCATCCTCCTCGAGGATGAGCACAACAGAGACCCTGGACATACCATCAGGTAATGTCTGATGGTGAACCACAGGGCCTAAGTTGTAGACCATGCTAGTGGCAACTGGCTCCTCTGACCCGTCAATGAATAGGTCACATTGATGAGTGTTTGGTGGCTCGACCCCATCATCGTCAGGGTCAGCCACAACGCACGACCCCTTAGAGCTAACCTTCTGTACCTACATATTTACACATCAAGAAGAGGTTATTCAACAATGAAATAAAGTGATTACAAACAATAAAACCGAGGAAATTAAATAAAGAATCTAACCTGTGGGTCGCTAGCTGGTGCAGTAGTCTCCTGGTGGTGGCTGAGTGAGGCCTTCATCTCCTCCCTGAATCGGGCCATCTCCTAATGGAGCCTAGATATCTCCTCCTGATACTCAACCTTCATAATAGCCACCTTCTGCTCCACTATTTTCTCAAGGGAGGGGGCAGGGTCGGGAGCACCGTAATAGCTGTGGAGGCCTGTGAAATGTGAATGATTAGCTGATAATTGTTTAACAGATAACAAAATGAAAGGATACAGTTATTTCCAACTTACCTACACCTCGACCAATAGCACGGACTCTTCCTGGGTGCTCTGGCCTGCCGATGGCGGTAGTCAAAATATCCTGCCTACCATGGGCTACGAAAGACCCTTGGGTTGATTGCTCAACTAAGGAATCCTGAAACCAAACAAGTTAGTATTCACTTCCTTCACGTAATACAAAAAAAAGACACTGATACAAGGGGAATACTTACTATCCGTGAGGCGACCTCCTGAGCTTGTGAGCAAGTGTATTCCCCACTCTTCTTGATCCTGGCCCGCTTCCATTTGTCATGGCGTGTAGGTGGGGAAGGGGGATCGACAATACCAGTGTCAGGCTGACTAGTCTGACACTGACTCAGCCTCTCCTATGCCAGCCGCTCCTCCAACCTACGATAACCCCCACGTGACAGTGTGTGGGGGCAGTCATTCAGCTTCCTAATATCCTGGGCTTTCTTTCTGACCTCCTACAACAAGAAAGAAAAATATTCAGAGTTAGTCGTTTAAATTATACATAATTTAATCATTTAAAAACCAATGTACCTGAAACTGGACAGAATGCCTATTTGCAACGAAAGCATCCCAAGTCGCCTGATCAATGAATGGATATTTCTCTCCAGGGAACTGTCCTTGGTCGTCCCCGAATACATACCTATAATTCAGGTAAATTTAAACTAAGGATTGGTACAATTTGGTAAAGCGTTGATTAAGAATTTAAAGTCCAAATATACCTCGTGGTGAGTATGGATTTGAACGACCTCCATCGCTCAGCCATAATACCGAGGACCTTCCTCCTCGCTATGTCAGAAGATGGTATGTCAAAAGAATCCTACATGAAAGGAGTTAGTCCATAAAGGAGTCCTTATTATGAATTACATCAAATAATACACTAAAATAAAACTTAAATAATATCTAAGTTACCAGAACATCACTCCATAGCTGGTTCTTCATCACCTCCTCGACATTATCCTAGTCGAGGATAATGATGGACACCTTCGACCGAGCCAGGACTCCCAAATAAGTGCTAAACTTCGTGGCATTTGGTCCTCCAAATCTACCAGTGTTGACATCCATCTCAACAGGTAACCTTTCTCCCCGGTGTCACCTAAGTGCAACGTTTGCCATCCGGGTAACACCTCTACTCTTCTGAGTAGAGGAATCAGTAGCCTGTGAGTCAGACCTAGATCATCCATCCTGATCAGCCATGAATATCTGTCCAAACAAGGAAACACAACTGTTAAATATTTAATATAACATTTAATACAAGGAATAATTAATATAACATGTAATTCAATGATTCATTAACATGATTAATACCCTATAAAGATGAAATATTTTCCCACAAGCCTTCATGGGGGTCATGACGACTGGCAACTACATCATCTATATCATGTGTGATGTAGGCTCTTCATGCACTTTCTTGAAGAGAGATGGATCTAGGGCTCTTTCTCCTATCTTCCTTCAAAGCAAGCTTGAGAACTTCTTCTTCAAGGCAAGGGAAACCGAAACTAAAGCCTAAAACTAGAGGAATGTGACGCCAAAACAAAGGAAAAAAGAGTGGACATGGAAGGAGAGAAGGTGGACAATCGAGGAAGGCTTGGAAAAGAGGAGAGGGAAAGGTTGGAGGCCACTTCCTAAGGTGGAGGAAGATAACTCCACTCACCACCAAGGGAGGGAGAAACCCCTTGGATAAGAGCTTGAGAGAGCTCTCAAATTCTAGAGAGAAGGAGGAGAATCTCTCACTAGGAAACACTTAAGTGCTCTCAAATTTTGTAAAATGAATTAATGGTCCTTGATTACAAAAGGAGAAGCCCTTATATAGGCCATGGGAATTTCGGCCAAGGACTAGCTAGATGGGCTTGGTCATGGATCCAAGGCCCATTAATGAGGACATACCCAAGGAAGACCCTCACACTACATTGGAGAAAGGACTTGAAGCATATAGAGGTCCCCTCACAAGGGCAAAGACCAAACGGGCCAAAGAGAGCATCCATAAAGCCCTTTTCTCTTTTCTCTCTTCTAGTGGGCCTAAGCCCAATAAGGAACCTATGAGGACCTATGTGTACTTTACTTGTAATATACTCTCTAAATAGTTTCTCTAGGCTTATAGGATAGCTTTGGGCCTTACAAGGTCAAATGGGCCACTTTTGGGCCTTGTACTTTCCCTTTTGGGCCATGTATAGGCCATTTGCTCATCTTTTGTCTTAATGGGCCTTGGAGTCATGACCAAGCCCATCTAGCTAGTCCTTGGCCGAAATTCTAGTGGCCTATATAAGAGCTTCTCCTTTTGTAATCAAGGACCATTAATCCATTTGTAAAATTTGAGAGCACTTTAGTGTTTCCTAGTGAGAGTTTCTCCTCCTTCTCTCTAGAATTTGAGAGCTCTCTCAAGCTCTTATCCAAGGGGTTTCTCCCTCCCTTGGTGGTGAGTGGAGTTATCTTTCTCCTCCTTAGGAAGTGGCCTCCAACCTTTCCCTCTCCTCTTTTCCAAGCCTACCTCCATTGTCCACCTCCTCTCCTTCCATTTCCACTCTCTTTTCCTTTATTTTGGCGTCACATTCCTATAGTCTTAGGCTTTTAGTTTCGGTTTTCTTGGTCCTTGAAGAAGAAGTCTCAAGCTTCCATTGAAGGAGGATAGAAGAAAGAGCCCTAGATCCAACCCTCTTCAAGAAAGTGCATGAAGAGCCTACATCACCCATTAAGAGAAAAGATGAACAAATGGCCTATACATGGCCCAAAAGGGAAAGTACAAGGCCCAAAAGTGGCCCATTTGACCTTGCAAGGCCCAAATCTATCCTATAAGCCTAGAAAAACTATTTAGAAAGTATATTACAAGTAAAGTACACATAGGTCCTCATAGGTTCCTTATTGGGCTTAGGCCCACTAGAAGAGAGAAAAGAGACAAGGGCTTTACGAATGCTCTCTTTGGCCCGTTTGGTCTTTGCCCTTGTGAGGGGACCTCTATATGCCTCAAGTCCTTTCTCCAATGTAGTGTGAGGGTCTTCCTTGGGTATGTCCATATTAATGTGCCACGATAGATGTTAGAATACGTGTTGTGGTCGATGGAATTTCCACAATATCAAGATTAGGGTCTCCACTGTGTCTACCTTGGAAAACAATTGACCACCGTTTGCCAACTGGGTCAGCAACATAAAAAACTTGCTTTACCTGCGTTGCCATTATGAATGGTTCGTCCTTATGCCCTATCTTGTTGAGGTCCACCAATGTAACTCCTAAATCATCAGTTTTGACACCATTCTTATTGTCAACCCATTTGCATTTAAACACAGGAACGGTGAAGGGACCATAATCGACTTCCCATATATCTTCAATCACACCAAAGTAGCATGACTCGACCATCACAGGGTTGTTGTCCTTTGAAGTTGAGAAATGCATTGACTGAACCACAACCATCACTCCACTGTTTTGATTTGTACTCTTTTCATCCTGTGTCCTTGTATAAAATGAATAGTTGTTTATGTCATACCCATAAAAGGTAAGGACATCAAAGTTCGGGCCCTGTGCCAGTCGATGTAATGTCGAGGAAGCAGATGCATCTTTTAGAACGGTCTTTTGGAACCACTACATGAAACTCTTGTTGTGTTCATTCAACAACCACTTTTCAGTCATTTTAGGGTTGGTTTTCTTGACTAGCTCCTTGTGAGTGGCTAGATATGGTTGCACCTCGTCTGTGTTGTTTAAAATATACAAGTGTGCCTGAAGGACTTCATCACGTGACATGCTCTTGATTTTTTTTCCAATCGTTCCTTTCCCATCCAATCTCCCTTTATGACGAGTCGTTGGAATACCAATGCTTGCAGCATGTGACATGTATTTAGTACAAAACTCAATTGCTTCCTCTGCAATATATCTTTCCACAGTTGAAGCTTCGGGACGACGTTGGTTCTTCATATACCCTTTCAATACCTTCATATATCGCTCAACGGGATACATCCACCGTAAGAACACTAGACCACACAAACGGACCTCTCTCACCAAATGGATGATTAGGTGGACCATTATGTCAAAAAAAAGGGCGGGAAATACATTTCAAGTTGACATAATATAAGTGATGCTTCCTGTTCCAACACATCCAATTCGCCGGGCACGATTACCTTGCAACATATGGCATTGAAAAACATACACAACCTTGTTATGACATTTCTCACATTTTTAGGAAGAATGTCACGAATGGCGATAGGCAGAAACTGTTGCATCAACATGTGATAATCGTGAGACTTCAACCCAACTAACTTCAAATCTTTCATGGAAACACAAGAGTTGATGTTGGAGCCATAACCAGATGGAACTTTCATACTTCGTAACGATTCACACAGACTTTGCTTTTCTTTTTTGGACAACGTATGACATGCTGGGGGTAAATATATTCTTTTGCCCTTTGATTGTGGGTGCAAATCCTGACGTATACCCATCAACTCCAAGTCCATACGCGAGTTTAGGCCATCCTTAGTCTTCCCGGGTATGTTTAAGAGTGTACTAACCAAACTGTCGCACATATTTTTCTCCGCATACATTACATCAATGCAGTGTCTTACATCAAGCTCCCTCCAATATGGTAGGTCAAAAAACACTGACTTTTTCTTCTAGTTATTTTGTGTCGGGTGCTGTTTTTCACACTTACCAAACTACACGTTGATGTCTTTCACCTTTTCATATGTCTGGCGACCAGATAGTGGTGGAGGAGCCATTTCAAAGTCTTGGGCACCGTTAAACGACTTCTTCAACCTTCGAAACAGATGATTCTATTTAAGAAACCTTTGATGTCGAAGATAAACACTTTTCCTACCATGGTGCAACCACACAAAACTAGTCCCATCCTCACATACTGGACAAGCTTTATGACCCTTCACGCTGTACCCGGATAAGTTACCATACGCTGGAAAGTTATTGATCGTGCAAAAGAGCATGGCACGCAATTTGAATGACTACCCGGTAAACCCGTCAAACACATCAACCCCGTCTTCCCACAACCTTTTGAGGTCTTCAACCAATGGAGTTAAATATACATCAATGTCGTTGCCCGGTTGTCGTGGACCAGAAATCATCATCGATAACATGACATATTTCTGCTTCATGCACAACCATGGCGGCAAGTTGTAAACAAACAACAAAACAGGCCATGAACTATGGTTTGTGCGTAGGTTCCCAAACGGGTTCATGTCGTCTGTGGCTAGTGCAAGCCTAACATTGCTTGGTTCATGGGCAAATTCCAGAAAAATCGTATCTATTTTCTTCCATTGTGATCCATCGGCCGGATGCCTAAGTAGTCCATCAACAACCCTTTCATCAGCATGCTATCTCATAAGTTTTGCATCATCTGCATTGGCAAAGAGACGCTTTAGTCTTGGAACTATAGGAAGATACGACAACATCTTTACAGGAGACCCTTTAGTGCATACCTCATCAGAATCTGCCTCTTTCTTCTTATACTGTGACACCCCACACCTAGGACATCGATGCAGCATTTCTAACTCACCCCGGAATAATACACAATCATTTGGGCATGCATGTATTTTATCATACTCTAAACCCATAGGACACAACACCTTTTTGGCCTCATAGTTAAGATTCGGCAAGGTGTTTCCATCTAGGAGCATTTCTTTCAACAACTTCAGTAAGTCAGTGAAACTTTTATCTGTCCACCCGTTTATGGCCTTCAAATTAAACAATCGTAAAACTACTGATAACCTCGTGAAATTGATGTAGTTTGGATACAACGGCTGCTTAGAGTCCTTACACAGAGTCGTATATACATGAGCTTTCTTATAACCTTCTACCCCCACATCACGGATCATATCCTCGAGTCGGTCATCCATGTCGACATCGGTGTCATGCATCGAGCTTCAATTTTCGGTTTGAGAGCTGTTACTTGGCACCACCACATCTTCACCTTGCCATATCCAACGTGTATAACTACACAGAAAACCGTCACATAGTAGATGTTCTCGCACCTCTTCCAAGTCTACCCGACACAGGTTCAAGCATTTAACACAAGGGCAAAAATACTTTCCATTCACCTCCACTGCATTCCTCGCTACGAATTCTATAAATGATTCAACTCCCCCGTCGTACTCTAGACTTAGGCGTGATGCAGTTATCTAACTCCGATCTATGCCAACTATTTACAAGGTGCTATGATCAACCTCACTTTTTCTTCAAAGGTGGTGGTCCTATACCCATTCAGGATGACAATTATTTTTATACGTCATTCATATATACAGGTTAGGAGTTATTTTAAAATTTGATGAAATTTCAGCAGCATTTCGCATTGGTCTCTAAGTACACAAAATGAGAGTGGTCAAATCAAATTCAACCACAACCAAATATGCACCCAGAGAACAACACAAAATGCAAGTTACCGAAAGTTTATCAAATTTTAAAATAACTCCTAACTTGTACATACTAAAAATGACGTATGAAAAATAATTGTTCATCCCAAACTGTCCAAACGGACAATTCAAGATTCAGCACAAATGATGAAATTAATTAATTTAATGACCATTTGTATTGAATGTCAAACGGGAAACTACGGTTCACTCATGCACAGCAACTTTCATACTAATTAACTAGTATATGAGCCTCCGAGTTTGCAAGATTAATAACCACACATATACAACATTAATAGAAATAACATATAAGAGCAACCAACAACAATAGAAATAAAATGGATAAAAATTTAGTTAACTTTTTTCCTAAATTAGTATGATGTTTTTAATTTGTGTTATTTTGAAGTAGAAGTATGGTGTTGGAGTATGAATTATGGATTATGGATTATGATATTGGTTTATAAGACTTTTAAACTTTACACTTTTATTTAGTAATTAGTATGATGTTTTTAAATTCTATTATTTTCAAGTAGAACTATGGTGTTCGATAATGGATTATGGATTATAAGAATTTTGAAGTTTGAACTTTCATTTTATAGATTACAGCTTATGTATGGTGTTGGATGTTGGATTATGGATTATGGATTATGTATTATAGATTATGTATTATGGATTATTGTATACACCATTCCCTTCTTTTATTATTCATGCTTTTTAGAAAGATAAAATAAAAAATTAAGAGCCCAGACCCCATTTTCCAGCAGCTCCATTCTGGGCATGGCAAGAGTAAGGAAAAATTGATTCAATAAACAGCCATGGGATATAAATTAATTAGTAGATTCCAAGTTTTATTATATAGTATATGTTAAATCAAATGCACAAGATACATATACACAAGATACATAACAATCAATTAGTTTCAGATGAACTAAAAACAAAATGCTAATATACATAGAACCAACAAAACAGAACAGACACATTATACACAGAACTAGTAAAACAGACACAGAAACCCCTTTCAACACAAAATAAAACCCATATAACACATCAACATAACCTAAAACAGATTTATCTCAAACAGGGACCAACACAAACAGTGACGAGTAAAACAGGGATGACTTATAGGACAATGCAACGAGCAACCAGCACAATGGGATAAGCAACGAGCAAGAAGAAGGCAACAACAGCAACGAGTACACTGGGATAAATGGAGAAGATGAGAAACAGGTCGAACGAGGAAGGAGAAAATGAAAAAGCAAAAAATAGGGACGACTTACCTGACAAGGACGATGAAAGAAGAGGAGAAAACGAGGCAGAGAACTTGCACAAATACGAGAGCAACAGGGCAAAGAAAGGTGGAGGAAACAAAGAAAGACCAGCGTGAAAGAAGGAGAAGAAGCAAAAAGCTATCAGGCACGAGTTTTGAAGTTTCTAAAAATATATATATTCACGGTTACCATTGAAACCGTGAATATATTACACATATATTCACGGTTCAACAAAAACCTGTGGATAAATGTTAACTATATCACCATGGTTACGACCCCAACCATGGATAAATATTAAATCTATAATCACAGTTATAGAAACAACCGTGGACATACAGTACCCAGTGATTAAACCCCTAAAACCTGAACTATATATCCACGGTTGGAAATACAACCGTGATTATAGACATCAATATATATCCACGGTTAACATCACAACTGAACCCCAACATCGTGCAGTCCCCTTTCTTTTCCACCTAACATCGTCCCCCAGTTCCTCCCTTCACTATCCCTCACAACCGTCCTCACTCGCTCCTCCCAAACACTGTCCCTCTCTTCTCACTGTCCGTCCTTCTTCCCTCTTCTTGCAACCGTCCCTCTCTCTTTTCCCACCTGACAGGCCCCCTTAAAAGACCAACACCTTCTTCTTCCTCTCACTGTCTGACCTCCTCTCCCCACACCGTCTTCACTCACCTCTCTCCCAACACCGTCCTCCTCCTACCATACAACACAGCCCTTTCTCTCCCTCTAAACACCTTCAAACTCTTGTCAACCCCCTACTGTTTTTCTCCCTCGGTCAGCCCACTTTTTTACTCGGTATTCATCTTTCACTCGGTATTCCACTTTCTCACTCGGCATTCCACTTTTTCACTCGGTTTTTCCATTTTTCACTCGGTTTTTCACCTTTTCACTCAGAATTCCATTTTTTCACTCGGTATTCCATTTTCCCACTTAAATAAATTGCTGTTATTTTCTTTTCTTTTCTTTTTTACCCCTTCCTAGGTTTGTAATAAATATATAATAAAAAAAGAGTGCTTCTTACATTTTATTTGGACTAGCATAAAAGTTGTAATGATTATTATTATTCTTATTATTATTGCAATTTTTATTTTTCTATTTTTTAAAAAAAAGGAAGAGGAGCGAGTTTAACTTAGACGAGACGTCCCATTAATCTCATGTAAATATTCTGTGTTTATTTTTGTTTATTTTTGTATGTTTTGTCATCTCGTATACTTTCTTTTCATGAAGAAGTTAAAATAATGATTGGGTTAATTATAATGCGCGCTATCATATTGAGGTAACCGTTTTTATAACGGACAATTGTGAGGTGCTAATACCTTCCTCACCTGTAATTAGACTCTCGAACATGGAATTTTATTTTTATAACCAGTGCTTTAACGAAAGGTTTTCCCAATATTTTATCCTAAAAAATATTGGTGGCGACTCCCTTTTTTTTCTTTTCGAACCAAACAAAAAATCGTTTTGAGGGTCGGCCGTGCCACCGCGATCCCGGTCGCGACAGATGGCGACTCCACTGGGGAAGGATAGAGAGTCAAGCCAGTCAATTTGATAACGCATGTTTTAATTAGCATATTAATTATTTAACTTCTTCCTTTATTTTCTATCAATGTTTGTATATGGTTTCTATTTTATTTTGTATTTTATCATTTATGTTCTGTCAATGTCTGTGTGATTATTGAACCCTAGGTTAGACGACTTTGTATATTTGTTTTGTGTTTGTTCTTTATGCAGAATGGGGTAAGGTAAAAGGTATTGAATGCCCTTCCACACACTACACTCACAATTACTTGCACACACCTATGAGTGGCGCCCTATACCCGGGCCCCAAATGAAGCTTAAGTTAGGAGGGGTTGGTAACGCAATCGTATGGGATGTACTTCCTATCCGGTGTTCGTGAGAACCCCAACCAGAGTTCGACCTCTCATGATATACGCACTTAGTGGATTCCCTACTGTTTGCGTCCCTGTCATGGGTAGGATCTTGGCTCTGGTGACCTTCTAGATGTCTAGTGGAAGCCACCCGGTGTGGAGAGTCACTTTTAGACAAGCCATAGGGCCTAGAAAAAACTTTCAACAAAACCCAACCTAGGCCACAAAAGGGCAGACTTTACTTTACCTTATGTCATTTTCACTCTCCCTTTTAAATCCAAATGAATGAATTATCTATCCATTAAGGGTACTCTATTTCGAAAACAATGATTCATTTCCAAAACACCCAGTACACTTTGAGTGGATGAATAATTCTCTTTTGATCATGTACCTCCAAGTCCTGAGTTGTAGATTTTCCTGGTCGTCAAAACAAGAAAATCAAAAGAAACAATTTTGGGTCCCTTTAACTGGGGCATCAATGACGATTAAGAAAATATATGGCTTCTGCAACTTAGACTCGCATGAGTTTTGGAAATCAATGTTTTCCAAAAAAAAAACAATTTTTTTTTACATCACATCTTTGGGGAAAACATGAATTTCAAAACATAACAATAACTGATTCCTTTTCTTTGTTTCGATATTCGCAGGAAACGATTCAGAAATTGGCAGTATCTCTGAGCAAGTATAGAAATTAACATGAAACATGACAATTATGGTACAGATGTAACAGAGTTGAAGAAAATATTACATCTCAAAGCTAAGGAAGTTGATACAGTTAGTCTGCAAGCACTGGGGAAAAGATTAAGTCTGACTCAGAAGATGGCCCTTACCAGGAAATATGGGAAGATCTTAAAACTATTGGAGGTGGAAGTCCAAATCGAAGCAATTACAGCCTTAGCACAATTTTATGACCCACCCCTCCGCTATTTCACATTTAGAGATTTTCAATTGGCTCCGTCAATAGAAGAATTTGAACAGATATTGGGGATACAAGTGGAAGGGTAAATTCCCTATCGTCATCCTGACCATCACGCAACAACCGCTTTAATCGCCCGTGTTTTAAGAATCTCTCCCGAGGCATTGAGGAATGTGCAAATGAACAGAAATCAAGTTCCCGAGTTCACCTGAGAATTTCTTGAGAAGCACATGCAGATCCTGGCTGATAAAGAGGAATGAGAGGCTTTCATGGATACTTTAGCCCTCACTATTTACGGTGTTGTCTTGTTCCCTAATTTAGACAACTACGTAGATTATGATGCCGTTGCTGTCTTCCTGGCTCGTAAGCACTGGCTCGAGAATCCTGTCACAGCCATTTTGGCTAATGTGTATTGCACCATGGATTTCTGCCACACACAAGGGGGAAAGAGGATCATTTGTTATTTACCCGTTTTATACGTATGGCTCACATCTCATATCTTCCATCAAATATGTAAAGCCGAGTGTCCGGTTTCTAATTTGAAATTGTGTCAATTGGTCGTGAAGAGTAGGCGTGAATGGGCTAATCACCTCGTAAGCCTTACAGCTGAAAAAGTAAGGTGGTATCCTTAATGGCTAATGGTTGAGTCAATCATCTATAGTTGCGGAGGTTATCCGAATGTTCCTCTCATGGGCATGCAGGGATGCATCAACTACAACCCTTTTATTGCAAAGCGTCAATTGGCTTATCCTCTACTCGGGCCACCGAACGAAAAACTGCTCACTCCTTTCATTTTGTACTATGCAAAAGGGAATTACACATCCGCTGTTCGGGATGTAGCCAATGCGTGGAAGAAGATCCATAGAATGGGAAAAGAATTAGGGGCACGAAGCCATGCTGTAGGGGTCGAATATTTTGAATGGGTCCTAAACAGGGCCTCCATTGTGAAACTGCCCTTCAAAAGCCCTTCATACCAATCCGTGAATAATTTCCCTTCGCTAGTCATCATGGAAGACAAGGTCACCATGGCTCTGAAGGAACAAATAGAAGAGTTGACAGCAAAGAATCAAAAGCTAGAAGAAGATCTTTTGAAATGTCAACAAGAGTGCTCCCTTCAGAGGAAGGAGAATTCTGAAGGGAAACGTGCTATGGATGAAATGCGAAAGAAGAGGAAGATTGACGAAGACTACAGGGTGAAACAGGACCATTGCCTTCGTGCGGCTAATTGGCCGAAAAACAAGTCCTGAAAAACATGCTGACACTATCCAAAGAAAAAGAAAAAAAGACCTTGGTGCAAAAGGAAATGCTGCAAACCCAAGTCCACAAATTGGAGCAACAGCTTGATGAAACAATAAGGGCTTATGAGCAAGAAATACATGATGAACAGAAAAAAGCCTGTGATGCTGAGCAACGCTGCCAAAAGGCCACACGAGCTTTGGGGACTGAGTTAGCTCAACGGGACGAGGTCGTTCATTTATGGATGGACCGTTTCACCAAGTTGGCATACATAGCTAATGGAATCTTGGAGGATTTTCCCTCAATGTTGAAGCAGACCGAAGCATGGTCAATCCTTTATCCACCCCAAAAGAGATATCATCATTTCTGAATTATTGCCAGGAAAGACTTTATAAAATGAGGGCCATGATTGCTCGGGCCAGGGATGGTTAAAATGTTGTAATCAAAACTTTCAAGTAATATTGTATCTCTGCAGAAGAATGGAATGATGAATTAATCTGCTTTCACAATTGTTTCATGTTAATTTCCACTTTACTGCTTTACCTAGTACTTTTGAACGGGATGTTCTGAGGAACGGTCGGAGAATACGCGCTAAATTCAGAATCGCATCCTGCGTAACATCATTTGTTTTTATTTTCCTTTTTTTTCTTTATCTGTTTACTTTTATTTTCCTAACAAAATGTAGTGGTTTCCAGACATAACGGGTAGACATCCTTACGTGACTAGGCTCAATTAAAAACTCATGGCTGAAATAGAATAGGAAAATGAGAGCTTGAGAGCTGAAGTCAATCAGCTGAAAGAACAAATGGCTGAGATGGCCAAGCTTCTTAAAAGGAGAGTCACAGAAGGGGATTCTTCAGTAGGTGTTGAAAACGCCAGACAATGAACATCCACTCCCCAACACACTCAGGGTCCTGCTGGAGGGCCAAGCTCAAATCCTGCTGCGTCTCCCCTAACCATTCACGTTAGAAAATCAGACCCTACTGACACCCAGCAACCTATCTACATAGATGAGGAAGGTAATGCCATACCCTTTCCCCCATATGGATTACCACCTGGCTATTTCCCACCACTTCAAGAAGAGCCTGATTATCAGGAAACAATCCTTCATACGGCTCAGCCAAACGCTTCGCCCGTCCGGGATTCTCAAATGATTCCAATCCATACACAAGCCGCGCAACCACAAGCTGCTCAAGCAACAGCCAGACCCCACATCTCAATGCCTAATGCAAACCCGGCACATGTCGACCAACCAGTTAGGGGTACTAGTCATCATGTCGCTGCAGGTCCAAGTGCTGCTGCTGCTACCTAGGAGGGAAGGTTAGAGTTCCTGGAAAGGCGTTTAAGAGAAATGGAAAGAACGAATCAGTTTGGAATGGGTAGTGCCGCACAACTCTGTCTGATTCCTGATGTTGTCATTCCCCCCAAATTCAAAATGCCAGAATTTGACAAATATCGGGGGCTAACCTGTCCGAAGAACCATCTTACCATGTACTGCCGGAAAATGGCTTCTCATGTTTCCAGTGACCCTCTGCTCATTCATTGTTTCCAGGATAGTTTGGCTGGAGCACCTCTGACCTGGTACAATCATCTTGAACGATCTCGTATACGCTGTTGGGAAGATCTGGCAGATGCTTTCATGCAACAGTACAAGTATAATCTGGATATGGCGCCAGATAGAGTACAGTTGCAAAACATGACCAAGAAAGATAACGAGACGTTTAAAGAATATGCCCAACGGTGGCGAGAAGTAGCAGCGCAGGTTGACCCACCTCTATCAGAGAAAGAGGTAATTTCTACATTTATTGATACACTCTAGTCACCCCTTCTACGATAAGATGATTGGAAGCATTTCCTCCCATTTCTCCGACATCGTCACTATCGGAGAAAGAATAGAGAATGGCCTGAGTGTAACACCCTAAATTCTAATTAAATAAATAAAACCAACAGGGAAATTTTTTTGAATTATCGAGTTAGCAAAGTCTGTATAATCCGCCCCAAACCAAATAACCCGATGCAACAAGAAGGAGGAGGGAACAGAAAGCAAGGGAAGACAAGGGCCAAACAAAAGCCCTCCAGCGGAGCCCATCAACGCTCGAGCGAACCCAAAGGAAATAACGTACACTCGCTCGATATCCAGACAATCGTCCACTCGGTAAAGGCCTACTTCACTCGGAATTCATTCTTAAGTCTACTCGGATTTCATTCCTAAATCCACTCGGTAAAGGGGATTCCCTCTACTCGACCCCAGACTCGCACCCCATAACTTAGTTCTCAATTTTGTCCATCATGCCACACAACAGTTCACTCGGGAAACGAAGGCTGTTCCACTCGGAAACCAGGGGTATCCTCACTCGGACTACTTCTCAATTATCTACCCCTCGGTATTTCCCTCATCTCTCGCTCGGCAAGTATAGTCCTTCCTACCCCAGTGCTCGCGCTAACTTAACCTCCCTTCAAGGGCTCCATAACTTTCTACCATTTCTCTATACGGCTTACACTCGGAATCGGATGGATTGCCCTCTAGTCGGAAAACACTCTCTCGGCTAGTCCTTATTCGAAGGCATGATTAGGCTATTCTACTCTGAATCGTAACAACTTATCAATTGGGAATCTACTGCGTCAATCCCCATTCGGAGTGGTATGCCCTCATCCCCTCGGAACACCTAAAGCTTTCCTCACCCGGTAACAGGATCACAAATTCACTCTCTAGATCATATCTTGACTCCCTTCATACTAAGTCTTTCCATTCCTACACACTCGGGTGAACATGAATATATATACCAATCAAACATCACGCACAGAATGGAATTAAACATACAGCATGGCATAAACATAACCATATACATATGAGAGTGTATATCAATATTTACAAACACATTGCCATGTTTCCCAGCCTCAAGGGATTCTGTTCTATTCTAAAAGATTAACATCAAATACGAGCCGGCCAAGGCATAATCAAAACATTATACCCAGCATCTACATAAATATATATAGTTCCTTGGTGCACAGCTAATCCGCTCAGTAAGTAGCTCCACTTTACTCGTAGTTTCGAGGAATGTTCACTGAAAATATTGCCACAACAGGGGTGAGCTTTTACATTTAAAATAATAGTTAGTGACTTAGGAACCCGTACGCTTTCCATCACACCACATCACATTTCAAACAATCATAATGTTAACTAACCTCTAGTTTATCTACTCGTAACAGTGCCATGCAATCAGAATTCATTCATGCAATATTCCATTATACAGATTATATCATTTCCGGCTTACACTATACACATGCAACATAATAAATTCATCATAGCATAAGAGTATACATACATATACATATCCATTTAGTACACACCAGTCTACTATAGTCGGATCCAACCCCCCACTTGGTTAATTTTTACGTTGCAACATAGGCTCCAAGCCTTTTTCCTCCAGCTCCAAGCTGGTTCGGCCGTTTTACTGGTACCAAATCGTTTGCCCTCACATGTAACACAATCGCTCCAAGCGACCACGACAGTGTTATGGGCAGCCCCGAGTCCAACCCGGTGGCTTGCTTGAGTCCAACTCAAGACTTTAAGCGTCCAACGCTAGTGCACTCGGCACTGCCTCAAGTCCAAATCAAGGTCTTTTAATTACATTCTTTTGTGTGTATGTCTGCCAATACAATATTACTTCTCCTTTCATTTATCATAACCATACTCTGCATACAATTCATTCGTCATCTTATAACAACACAGACTCATTTTCAACACTCGCATGCAAGGCAACATAGGGTAGCAATCAGGATCTACTCATCATCCTATGAACAGAGCACTCAGAAGTCACACTATATGTCTCCACTTCACGCATGCATATGTAAATATTTAACTAGAGTCAGTATGGCAGTTTGAAGAGTATGCACTGCATTCACACACGGTCTCATAACACACGCATGCATCCACATCCCAACAGTGTATCTCATAAACACATATATCAATTATAAACTAACTACCATCGAATTCAGACATAGCATGCCTCGGTATACAAAGCTATCTATCAAACATACATTTCATCACAAATACCCTTAAGTACATATGCATGCATAATAAACCACTCAGAACCCATTCACAAGCTATGCATTTGAAATGCAAAGCGCCCTCTACTTACTGAAGGAAGTTCGAGGGGTTCCTCTGTTTCCCGACGCTGGTCCGATTGCCTCGCCCAGGCTCACACTTGTTCTGGCTTCCTTGGTCGAAGTCGCATCGTGAAACAGGGGCTGTTCGTCTTTTGGCCGAACGAACTCCAAGTCTTTTGCAGTATCGTCGTCGCGCGTTCTCAGGAACAAAACAGTAAACAGGGAGGAGGAAGAAGAAGAACAAAAGGGAAGAGAGAGTGTACGAGGAGAGAAAAGAAGAGAAGAGAAGAAGTCTAATGAAGATGCATAACTCCAGTGATCAAAGGCACATATATAAGCATATGCGTGCACGAGGAAGGGAAGGAGAGTGGGATGGGAAAACATGAATTGCAGTCCCACTCACGTGACTCCCAATCGAAAGCAGCCACCTCTTACCAACTAAGCTTAATTAGTTTGTCACTATTTCTTAGATTAAGTTAACAATCAATTTTCCTGCTTTGAAATCAAAATCTCAATGGTTTATTTTCATTCGGTATTCAACTTTCAAAACTGGGATGTTACACTGAGGACTGGGAAGATTACTCGTGGCCCACCTGGGGTTGGAGCAGCAAGAAAACCTTCACTTGGAGAAGGTAAAAGAAGAGAGGGAGAGACTAACCTGGTCTCTCACAATCAAAGAAGGAAACAGCCTAGATCACCTACCCCCGTCACCTTTTCGTCAACTTACCATAATACGCCACACCCATATGTGGCTGCAATTCCAAATTCGAACTCACCACATTTTCGACCACCAGTTATGTGACCACCTGTATAACCACAAACACCATACCAACCACCGCAAATGAACCCACCGAATCCAAACCTGAGGAGACAGAATAATGACAGCACTCAAGTACAATTTGATCCAATTCCCATGACCTACACCGAGCTTCTCCCCCATCTTATTGAAAACACACTGGTGGCACCTTGCCCTCTAAAACCGCTTCAACCACCTTATCCTAGAGGGTATGACCTAAATGCGCGGTGTGATTACCATGCCGGTGCACCAGGACATTCCACCGAGAACTGCCTGGCACTGAAATTTAAGGTAAGGGATTTAATCAGAGCTGATTGGATAAGCTTCAAAGAGGGAAGCCCGAATGTGACCACCAATCCTCTGCCTAACCACGGGAGACCAGGTGTTAACGCTGTAGAAAGAGATGAGGAATGTATTTCCAAGGTTGAGGACATCCAAATGCCATTGGAAATGATTCACTCCCATATGCTTAAGATGGGATTGATAAAAGGATCATGGGATGAAGAGTACAATGACCTCCAGTCCGCAAAGCGAAGGGACTTCAAAAAAAACCCTTCAGGGACTTATGGACAGTCATGTCATAGAAGTTTGTCTGCATCGTGAAGGCAGAATAAATATGATACAAGAGCAAAGTCGAGTTCGATCCCTAAAGCCTCTAGTCATATTTTACAACAAAAATGCACCTGTGGCTTTGACTCCTGCTAAAACTGTCATCACGGTGAACGCACTAACCCCGTTCCCTTACAAGGATTCACGACCCGTGCCATGGAAGTATGGCACTGATGTGGTTATTACTAGTTCTGAGGCAGTTGAGCCTACGCCATCATCCTCTGACACGAATATTGCTGGAATTAGGGGTGTCACCCGGAGTGGAAGAGTATATGCCCCCCAGAACCAAAACTTGACAAAGCTACAGGGGATGTTAGACCTGGGAAGGGAGAATCCTCTGGTGAAGCAAAGAAGGCTGTAACTGAAGAGGAAGCCCAAGAATTTCTAAGATTCATTCGCCATAGTGATTACCAGGTGTTAGACCAACTAAACCACATCCCAACAAAAATTTCTCTGTTGTCCTTACTAATAAGTTCCGAACCGCATCGGAACACGCTGATGAAGGTTTTGAGTGAGGCACATGTGAAGCATGATTTTCCCGTAGATAAGTTCGAGGGCATAGTGGGACATATAGTGGCCAACAATTATCTGACTTTTACGGACGACGAGACACCGGTGGAAGAAAAAGGGCACAACAAAGCCCTTCATATCTCCGTGAAATATCAAGATCATATCATGGCAAAGGTGCTTGTTGACAATGGGTCATCCTTAAATGTAATACCGAAATCTACATTGGCAAAGTTACCTTTTGATGGGACACATATGAGACCTAGTTCTATAGTAGTCTGAGCTTTTGATGGAACCCGTCGAGAGGTTATGGGAAAAATTAAACTGCCTATACAAGTTGGGCCATGTACCTTTCAAATCCTTTTTCAAGTCATGGATATTATGCCCACTTACAGTTGTTTGCTGGGACGACTGTGGATCCATTCAGCTGGGGTAGTCCCTTCCACCCTGCATCAAAAGTTGAAATTCATCATCGACAACAAGTTGGTGATTGTCTCTAGAGAAGAGGACTTGTTGGTCAGCAAACCTGCCAACACCCCATATATTGAAGCAACCGAGGAAGCCCTTGAAACCTCGTTTCAAGCTTTAGAGGTGGCCAATGCAACAAGCATTACAAAGACATCCTTCCTAAACGTGCCTCTGATGGTTACAAAGACAATGTTGAGAGAAGGATACAAGCTGGGAAAAGGGTAGGAGAAGAAAGAAGGGAGAGAAGGATTGCTCGCCTTACCAGTCAAGAGTTCAACACTGCTAGAATCCTATCTGTGACTTCTATCAAAGCTTCAGGAGCGTCGGGATTATATATCTGGGTCAGGTGGCTATGGTTGGAGATGGACCCAGCTGTGATATGGAATTGGTGCATGCTTGCTCACCCGGTCAAGAACTGGACAACTGGGAAACCATGGAGTTCCCCACAACTATCAACCCTCAGTCAAAGTAATTGTTGTTGTTTTCAAAACTTGTCCATCCCTTTGTTATGCCTAAGGCTTTGGGATCCATTTTGTAATAAAGGAAAAAAACTTGTTTGTTTGTTAAATTAAATGAACGCAGTCCAATTTCATACCTCATCTTTGTTCAATCTCTTTCTTTTAAACCTTCCATTTGCTTATTTTTCTTTGTTTTCATTCATTATAATATAACCCCAAATGCAGATCTAAAAGCGATTCTTCTGAGAGTAATGAGAACTCAGTTCTATTTCATGACTCTGATAATCTGAATGATTACGCCTATGAGGAGAGTGAGGAAGACTTTGAACCTTCACCCAAATTGACAAGATTAATGGAACAGGAAGATAAGGAAATTCAACCTCATCAGGAAAAGATTGAGACCATTAACCTGGGAGATGAAGGGGAAAATAAAGAAGTCAAGATAGGCACTCTCTTGAGCAAACAACGGCAGAGTGAATTGATTAAACTGCTCAGGGAATTTCGAGACACTTTTGCATGGTCGTATCAAGATATGCCGGGTCTGGATAATAACATTGTGGAACACAAGTTGCCTTTAAAGCCGGAATGTCCACCGATCAAGCAAAAGTTACGACGAATGAAACCAGAAATGCTTCTTAAGATCAAAGAAGAAGTCAAGAAACAATTCGATGCTGGTTTCTAAGCCGTAGCTAAGTATCCGCAATGGGTAGCAAACATAGTTCCCGTTCCAAAGAAAGATGGGAAAGTAAGAATGTGTGTGGACTACCGAGACTTGAATCGGGCGAGTCCTAAGGATGATTTTCCTTTACCTTATATTGACGTACTGGTTGATAACACAACTCAGCATTCCATCTTCTCGTTTATGGATGGATTTTCAGGATATAACCAGATCAAGATGGCACCAGAAGATATGGAAAAGACCACGTTCATCACTTTGTGGGGCACCTTTTGTTATAAAGTAATGTCCTTTGGATTGAAGAATGTAGGAGCCATCTATCAAAGGGCAATGGTGACTCTGTTCCATGACATGATGCACAAGGAAATAGAAGTCTATGTGGATGACATAATTACCAAGTCCAGATCTGAAGAAGAACACATTGCTGACCTGAGAAAACTTTTCGAAAGGTTAAGGAAATTCAAGATTAGATTGAATCCCGTCAAGTGCACTTTTGGCGCGAGATCCGGCAAATTGTTAGGATTCATTGTGAATGAGAGAGGGATAGAAGTTGATCCTAACAAAGTCAAGGAAATTCTGGGAATGCCTCCTCCTCGTACTGAAAAAGAAGTCTGAGGGTTCTTGGGAAGATTGAATTACATCGCCCGATTCATTTCCCAAATGACAGCAACCTGTGAGCCAATTTTCAAATTGCTTCGAAAGAATCAGCCTGGGCAGTGGAATGAAGATTGCCAGATTGCATTTGAAAAAATAAAGCAGTACTTATTGGAGCCACCAGTCTTGGTGCCACCTGTTCATGGGAGACCCCTAGTCCTATACGATTTTGATTTCAAAGTAGGAAGTTAACTATTAATTATAATCAACTTAACTTAAGGAATAACGACAAATTAATTAGGCTTGGTTGGTAAAAGGTGGCTGTTTATGATTAGAGAGTCGTGTGAGTGGACTGCAATTCACGTTTTCCCCATTCCACTTTCCTTCTCTTCGCATGCATATACATACACTCTGTGTCACCGTGAATATTCATCCTTCCTTACTGCTTCATCCTCTCCGTTCTTCTTTCTTCGTCTTCGTCCTCTTTTCTCCTCCCCTGCTTTTGTTCTTCGTTTCTGGAGACCACGACGACGGTGCTGCAGAAAGGTCAGAGTCCCCTCCGACTGGTGAAGGACGATCACTGAAGCAGAGGAGGAACAACCCCCATTCCCGAGCCGATTGCAGGGCAAGACTATGCAAAGGGAGCTGGACGAGGCAGAAAGGATGTCAGACCAAATGTCAGAGAGCGGAGGAGCTTCCTGAGTCCCTTTTGTAGGTAGGGGGCGCTTTCATGTCAAATGCATGCTTCACGAACGGTACCAGATGAATGTACTGCTTAAGCGTGTGCATGTGTCTGTGACGAATGTGTGCGATGCATGATTGATGATCTTGGATTCCATGTGTATGATAGTAGCATCTTGATAGTAGTTATACAATAATTGCATGTAATCAAGGTGGTGGTAATGTAGTCTGATAGCCTTTCTCATATAGACGAGTATGATGCATGGTTTTATCACTGTTAATACCGTGAGGATATGAACGTGTGGCTGTTAATTGATTCGTTCGATGTTATTACCCTGAACTGTCTGATTGATATGCATGCTGGTATGATCGACAAAGTAAATATAGGGACTATATGGAATCGGTTTCTACCTTGATGGTTACGAAGGATATGTCGAACGAGTGATGATGCTTGCTGATAAAATGCATAAGCTGCATGTGAAGGAATGGGGTGACCCGTGGAAGGTCAAGAGCCCCGAAGGAATGGCTTCCAGCTACAGACCTTGGCTAGATCCTGTGAGAGCTCGTGGTAGCCGTGGGAGCTAGAGATGAGTCTCGAGACGTCAATGGGAGGCCGGTACCACGTGGGAAGAGCTGATGGACGAGAGGCCAGTAAGAGGGAAACTGTAACTGAAAGTCATCACTTAAGTCGGATCCGCAGGCGTGCATGTAGATATGATGTTGGTTAGGATAGTACGTGTGGTATGTCTTGGGGTGATACGAATGAACTCTGAGTGAGTCGATGCATGTGTTGTGTGAATGAGAATGAACCTTATGGGGTATGCATGTGAGTGTATGTCATTGAAATTATCCTAGTCGGCATGGTCATAGTGTAATCTAAATACGACCGAGTGAACGTAAGTGTGCGTACTGACACTGATACCGAGTCTTTGACTGTGATTTTATATGTAAAAGCTCACCCCTACTATGGCTGCATTTTTCAGTGAATATCTCTCGGAATGAAGGATGAAGGAGGAGCTGAGTGCAGAGCGGAGCATCCGAGCGCTATTGAATATATGTGTATATGTATATACAGTGTATAAGGTCTTGTTAAGCCTTGGCCGGCTCGTATTTTGGTCTTAGTCTTTTATATCAGAACTTGAATTCTCTCGGGTAGAGAAAACATGACAAAGTGTTTGTAATTATTTAAATACATCCCTATATATATATTGTGCGTTTATCCTATGCTATGGGTGATGTCCGAGTGATAAATATGGGTGTACGGGTATACTTTCCGAGCGTATGGAGTCAGCGTGGCTATGGGTAGAAGTGGAGCTAAGTTGTTGCTGGGAAAAAAGAGATAATGAGTTATTCCGAGTGATGAGGAGTTGAATAGCACCGAGTGATTGAGGTTATATAGTCTAGAGAGGGGATTGGTTTGAATTCTTAAGTGATATCTGTGAGGTTTTCCCGAGTGGAGAATAATCAACGATTTCCGAGTGAGAATCCGCCGAGTGAGAGTTCACCGACCAGAGAACGACACCTAAGACTCTAAGTGGACCCATTGTAATAAATCAGTAAGTAGCTAGAGAACCCGAGCGAGTCTTGACGTAGTGGGAAAATTAGAGTAGGAAGTATTACGGTTACCAAGTGAAAAGTGAGTGAAATGTCTCGAGTGGCGTAATGGACGTGAAAGTTATTCCGAGTGAGAAGTCTTCATGGATTCCGAGTGAGCGGCTTTGGGAATCATTTTCGGGTTGCCAATATATATATATACATAAAACCCGATCGTGTAGAGCCATGGAGTGTGATATGCTATCTAAATGAAACTGGTATGTATTAGGGTCATTCCGAGTGAACTAAGAAGTAGACCTTTCCGAGCGAACCATACGCCGAAATCCGAGTGGGGGAAATACCGAGTGGAGTGACAGGATGCCGAGTGTAGTTTCGCTTAAACGTCTTCTCTTTCACTGTACATATGTCCATTCCCCCTGTCTTCTTTCCCTCCTTCTCCTTGTTGTGCCCGGTTTTGTTAATTTGAGCAGATTATGTACGGTTTACTAACTTTAAATTTGAAAAATTTCCCTGTTGGTTTTATTTATTTATTAAAAATTAGGGTTTTACAAATTGGCCTTCAAGCCCTTCATTAAGTTTATAGATCTTTATTTTACCTTTAATTTTATATATCATTTATGACAATCTAAGTTCTGTAGCCTGAGATATACCGAATTTACAACAAGGCGCTCTAGAAGCTACCCGGATCAGCTAGGGTGTTAGAAATAAATTCACCATTAATTCTCCCTTAGGAATTTGATTTCACGCCCTTCATGAAAATTGTAGAGGTCTACAATAAGGATCCATTGCAAAAATAATGGCATGATTCAAGCACCGGACGAAGGATATACACAAATTTTATCAATGGCTGCCAGCATTGAAATGAAACAGCCAAGAGGTCATAAAGATTTATTAAACCGTACCAATCTAGAAGTAGCTTTTGATGTCTTCATAGAAAATGTAGATAATTTAGTTACGGAGATTTTGACACCAAGTTTGCGCTAATCGAAGGTCGTATGAGAAAGTTATGAATTTTTTCTAAAATAAACGTAGAGAAAAGCATCCAAACGTTGGAATTTTGAGATGAATATACTTAATCTTTGATTTTAGGGTGGAAAGAGTAAGAATTGGAGTTCGGGGATAGAAACGGAGATTGAAGATCTTTTCAAAACAAAGAGATTGAGACCAAAATCATTTGATTTTAAGATCATATAAAAAATTGGGTCAAAACACCAAAGGTATTCATGTTGAGTTTTAAAGCGATTTCTGAGGAAATCAACTTATTGAAAAATAGGAATGATAGAGTCCAAATCAAGCTTTGGTCCTTTCAGGAAAAATTCCTAAAATGTCGAAATGAGTCACCAGAGACTGACCGTGTCAGCATCGGATATCCTGAGGTATATGAACGGTCAAATGTAAGAGACATTGTAACATCCCGATTTAAAAATTAATTACCAAATGAGATTAAAAACCGCTCAGCTAAAGATAACTGCAAATGAGAACTACTTGTTAATTATGATTAATTTAACTTAAGAATTAGATTAATGATTGATTGTAAATTGTGTGTGTGCCATGTGATGAGCTGCCGTTCACGTTCTCCCACCCCACTCTTCTCATTCTACGTGTATATATATATGATCAGAGCCCCACTGCTGTCCACTCACCATAATCCCTCAAGACTTCCTCTTCCTCCACTTCTCTTCTTCCTCGTGCTTCTTCTCCTCTGTTCTCCATTCCGTAAACCCGCGACAACGGTGTGTAGGGGATTCGGAGTTCTCTCGGTTGGTGAAGGATAATCGTCAAAGTGGAAGAAGAACAGCTTCCTGTTCCCAAACTGATTAAAGGGTACGACTATGTTCAAAGGAGACTGAACGAGTGAGAGTGGTGAACGAAGCAAACAGAGCATCAGACAAACGTCGGGAAGCAGAGGAGCTTCTTGAGTCCCTTCAGTAGGTAGGGGGCGCTTGCATGTCAAATGCATGGTTTGTGGACGGTACCGAATGAACGTATTGCCTTACGTGTGTCCGAATATGTTTATGATGACTGTGTGCAATGCGTGATTGTCAATCTTTGGATACCATATGTGTGGTAGTAGAGTCCTGTTAGCAGTTACACATTTACATGCATGTATTCAGGGTTATTGTGCTGAGTTTTGATAGTCATCTTACACATAAACGCGTGTGATGCATGTTCATATTATTGTTAATACCGAGAGGATATGTATGTGTAGCTGTTGGTTGATTTCATCTGGAATGTTATAAACATGAACTGCTTGATTACTATGTATGCTAGTACGATTGATAAGTGAATGTAGGAACTGTGTTGGATCGGTTATGATTCTAATGGTTACGTGGAATGTGCTTGATAATCGAGGATGCTCGCTGATAAAAACACATAAGTTGCATGTATAGGAAAGGGGTGACCCGTGGAAGGTCAGGAACCCCAAAGAAATGATCTCCAGCTACAAACCCTTGGCTAGATCCTGTGAGAGCTCGTGGTAGCCGAGGGAGCTAGAGTTAAGTCTCGAGACGTCAATGGGTGACCGGTACCACGCGGGAAGGGCTAATGGACGAGAGGCCAGTAAGGGAACCTGTAACTGAAAATCATTGTTTAAGTTGGATCCGCAGGCATGCATGTAGATGCAATGTTAAATAGAATAGTACAATTCATATAATTCGGGAGTTATATGAATGAATTCCGAATGAGTTGATGCATGCTTCTGTATGAATGAAAATGAGTTTCACGTGATATGTATGTGAGTGTATGTTATTGAAAATATCATAGTCTACATGGCTTTAATTTAAATTGAGTGTATTGCGAGTGAACACGTGTGCGTGTACTGATGCTGATGCCGAGTCACTAACTGTCATTTTATATGCAAAAGCTCACCCCTACTGTGGCTATATTTCAGTGAACATCGCACGAGACAGTGAATGATGGAGGAGCTGCAAGTCGTATGAAGTGCTTGTGTACTGTGGAATTATATATGTATATGTATAAGGTTTTGTCATAGCCTTGGCCGGCTCTTATTTTGATCCTTTATCTAACTATATTCAAACTGAACTCTCTCGGGTTGAGAGTACGACAATGTGCATGTAAATATTTTTATATATATCATACTGTATGTTCATCCTGTGCTGTGTGTGAATGACCGGGTGGTGTATGTTACACTTACTAAGGATGTGAGCTTGTATGATTCTGAGTAAATAAGAGTTAAGTTAACTTTGTGTAAGGCGTGACGAGTGACCTTCTCCCGATTGAAAGGTATTTTAATGATTCCAAGTGGAAGTCAACCGAGTGAATGTTTCCCGATTGCTGCATTGGCAATACATGTATCACCCTAATTTTTAATAAATAAATAAAACCCAAAAACAGGGAAAATTTTTCCCAAAAAAAACCAAGAAGAAATCGGCACAAAAGAAATAAGGGAGAGGAAGACAAGAGGACTAAAAACCGACCCAAGAAGGAAGATAGCGGGAGGAGAAATGCACAGGCGGATCCCACAAACAAAGCCCACTCGCCCAAGTGGGGTCCAACACACTTGAGCGAGGCAGCCCAACTCGCTCGAGCGGAGTACCATACGCTTAAGCGAACTACCCAAAAGCCTTCCAAGTCTACACACTCGCTGGAGCGAATCCTTCATTCGCTGAGCGAGGAGCTACACTCGGCTATCCAAACACTCGGGACCCAGAGTTATCATACAACTCATTCACTCGGAAAATGATAGCTACTCCACTCGGCATTGACAAGTTATTCGCTCGGGGAAATCATTAAGTCAGTCCCCACTCGGTTTTCTTCTAATCTTAACCGCTCGTAAATATTCAGTTATTCTACACTCGGGAAAATCCTAACAGTTATCACTCGGTAAGTATCTAGATCAATCCTCACTCGGTGTCCCGTGCTCTCATTCACTCGGTAATACTTAAACTCTTCTGCACTCAGAATAAATCACGGTCTCACTTCCCACATCAACTCTTAACCCCATTTCTACCCATAGCTATACCAACCTCACGCACTCTATAAGTATGTATACATATATTACTCAGATCATTCACGCAATATAGAATGACACATAGTATGATAGATATAGAGAGGGATATAAATAATTACAGGCACAAAATCGCGACTTCTACCCAAGAGGGTTCAAGTTCTAGTATAAAGAGACTACGACTGAAATACGAGCCGGCAAAGGCTTAACAAGACATATACACAGCATATACATAAACACGTAATTTCCATAGTGCACCAACACTTCACTCGACATTCAGCTCCTCTTCCATTCATCATTCCGAGAGACATTCACTGAAAAATTGCCACAGTAGGGGGGTGAGTATCTTAGATATTAAATGATAGATACTGACTCGGATTATCCTCAATCATGCAGCAATATAAATACACACGGCTATCATTAAACATGCATAATACCAATTAAATCAGGCCATACACATTCAATAATTCTCGATCAGAATTCATCGGTTCTCACCCAGTTATATGCACATAACATTTCAATAACATTAACAATCATACATAGAACAGATTTCAATCGGCACAGTCAGTATATGCACACAGAATAATTCATTCGGTTCCGCATTCGTGTGTAATCAGTTTTTGACGTTGCAACGTAGGCTCCCATCCTTTTTATACATAGCTCTCAGCTATCAACTCAGCTCCCAGCTGCTTGGCCATTTTACCGGTACCCAACCGTTTGCCCACAAGGTGACACCAACGCTCTCAGCGCCAACGGAGGTGTTCACGGGCAGCCCTGAGTCCCACTCAATAGGCTCCCTTGAGTCCCACTCAAAAGGATTTCACAGCGACCCACGCTTTTAAATAACCGATGGTAGTGTCTCACACTACGTGCTCCCAGCACAAACGCATCCCATGCACCACACGCAGATTCATCACACAACACAGAGTTCATATACATAACCTTTCACTTAACAATACATGCATCACATGCAATCGGTGATAGGCATTCTCAGAACTCAACATATTAATCCAACACACATGCTTCTCATGCAATCAGTATCATAGCTCAAAGAGATGAATACAGCAATACATGCGTTCCATGCAATCGGTGTCAAGCAGTATCAAGATTCAATAAATTAATCCTACAACACAAGCATCTCATGCAATCGGTATTCAGCAGTATCAGGACTCAGACAGCACATGCATCAGTGTGATATGTTATCAGATTCACTACGTCAACATTTGCTCACATGCAGTCAGCATTTTATATTCATAACAACTTACATGTCCTATAAACCACACAGTAATCATCATCAACAATTCAGCACACCCTTTCCATGCAATCATTTGACATTCTCAAGGCTATCAGCATGCATTTCAAGGACGGAACTAACATGCAACACTCAACTCTCACTCATCATGCACCCGGGTATTACACACTCCTCATGCAAGCACAACCCATAAACAGAATACAGAAGCAACAATCATCAACACCCGGAACCCGTCCATAACCTATGCATCTAAGATATAAGATACCCCCTACCAACTACGAAACTCCGAGAGACTCTTCTGCTTGGATGTTGGTCCTCTGCCTCACTACTTCGCTCGATACCTCCACTCGTTCAGCCTCCTATTGAACACTGTTGTCTTCCGCGATTGGCTCAGGAACAGGGCAGTTTCGCTTCGACGATCATCCTTTACTAGCAAGAGGGAGCTCCGACTCCCCTACAGCACCGTCGTCGTGGCTTCCAGAAGCAGAAAATAGAGACAGAGAATAGAGAAGAAGAAGAAGGACGAGGAAGAAAAGAGATGAAGAAGGAAAGAAAAGAGAAGTTGCGGAAAGAAATCTGAAGGAATGAAGGTAAAGTGACCCAATGACCAATTATATATGCATGCACGAAGGAATGGAAAGGTGTTGTGGGAAAACGTGAAGCAGCAGTCTGCTCACGTCACCCAGTCACCATCAGCAACAATCAATAATTAATCACACTTAATCAGCCATCATTTGATTAATTAAGTTAATGGTAATTAATAAATAATTTTCCACTTCTGAAATTATTATTTTAATGGCTTTATTTCACTCGGTAATTAATTTTTAAATCGGGATGTTACAATTCTCCCCCTCTCAAAAGAATTTCGTCCCCGAAATTCAATCGGTAACTCACCTTGGTTAAACAACTCGGGGTACTTTTGCCTTATGGCATCATCGCGTTCCCAGGTATAAGAGGTATACCCGTCCTGCTGCCACTCTACTTCAACCAGTTGCACATCCTTGCTCCTCAAACGCTTTACCGATCGGTCCACTATTCTAGTCGGTACAGTCACAATGGTCAGGTCCTCTTTAATCTCCACATCATCATCCGACATTATGTGAGTGGAATCGTGTAGGTACTTCCTTAGTTGAGACACGTGAAATACGTTATGTAATCGGGATAAGTGAGTCGGTAATGCTATTCGGTACGCAACGGGACCGATCCGCTCTAATATTTCGTAAGGTCCAATATACCGGGGGCTCAACTTCCCACTTCTTAAGGCTTGCCCGACTCCTTTACTTGGTGAAGTCTTCAGAAACACCCAGTCTCCGACTGAAAACTCTAGTGGTTTAGTTCGTTTATCGTGGTAGCTCTTCTGGCTATCCTGAGACGCCTTCATCTTTTCCCTTATCACTCAGATCTGTTCTGAGGTTTGCTTCACAATTTCTGGTCCCAATAGCAGACTCTCACCTGTTTTCGACCAACAAAGTGGGGTTCGGCATCTCCGACCATATAGTGCTTCATAGGGTGTGTTGGTTTATTTTTGATATATTGAAATGAAGAGTTCAATGAAAGAGAATCAGGTTTGTAGAATATGAACTCAATGTAATGCTTGTGCCAAGTTTAAACACAGAAGTTGTAATACAGTATAGTTGTCGTTCCACTAGGGAGGTGTTAGAATGAAGATCTTAGTTTTGAATTGATTAGGCAGAAGGTTTTTAGTTTGTTTTGTTGTGAATGATGTTGAATGAAAAAGTAATAAATAACAGAGAGTGAAATTTTGCAAAAGATAACAGTGAATGGTTTTTGAGAGAAATTAATTTGGTAAAACAGGGATTGGCTTCATCATATCTTCACCTTCTGTAAGTTGCATAAGTTTTTATATAAGTAAATCGAAAAGATAATTTCTACGTCACAATCATAGTCATTTGTATCGATCCCTCGACTACAAAATTCATAAGAATGATTTCAAACCGCTGATCCCTCAGTCACTTTGAAATCATCCCAGCATTATCGATCGATTGTTTTGACGTTTATTGCGTTAGACGCCATCCCTGGCTACCTACTCACAATAAGTATTTCTTTTAGATCTGCTTTCAAAAGTCACTTCCCAGCATACTTGAGAAAACTTAAAACAAGAAAATAGTGATTAAGTACTTTCAGGCATTAAACGCAGAAGGAAATACAGAAACTTATCAAATCTCATTACTAAATAAAAACTTACAACAACATTACTTCAGTGTTGGATGGATTACAGCCAATCCCATAAGGGAGTTTAGTTACTCATGCCTTGCATTTTCACCATCAAAAGAATGAATACAGAAAATAATGGAAAAGATTGGATTGTGAAGGAGATACAGGGGATTAAATCTGATGATCCTTCTGATGATGTTTGCAGCTTGATTTATAGAGGTTATGGTTTAGCTTCCCTTGCCCACTTGCGTAGAACCCATGCAGCATCTTTCAGAGACTTGTAGAAACACAAGAAAGTGGGTGAGTTGGCATCGCACCATTGGTGAATATTAAATTGAAAAATCCCATACTGCATGAGTCACGCTTGAGCTTAGTGGTTACGCTCAAGCGTGAAGGGTACTAATGTTCACTGATTGTCTCGTGCTTGAGCTTCCTTGACCATGCTTAAGCGTGGTTCCTCTGTTTAGCATACGCTAGATCCACGCTTACTTCACGCTCAGGCGTACTCGGGTTCACGCTTGAGCGCCTCCTTGTCTCGCTCAAGCGTGAGACATTTCCTGATACTCTTTCATCTTCGCCCAAGCTAAATCTGTCACGCTTAAGCGAGCACTTTTATTTCAACATATATTTTCCATGCTCAAGCCACGCTCAAGCCACGCTCAAGCGGGGTCGGGGTTGCGCTTGAGCGTCTTATGCTTACGCTCGAGGAGGAGGGACCTGATGCTGTTCCTCTTTCAATTGAGTCACGCTTGAGCTTCATATAACCACGCTGAAGCGCCAATCATGCTCATGGTCACGCTTAAGCAAGCTCGGGCTCGCGCTTAAGCGTGATATACTGTTGTTGTGTTCTTTTATTTTCGTTGAAGCGCAAGGCAGCGTAGGCTTTCTGTTTCTTCCACGTTTAAGCGTGCAATGTGTCACGCTCAAGCGTCCTTGCTTGATGCTCTGATGCTTCTTGGGTTCTTCAAGGCTTTTGACAACTTCTTAACTGATTTTTGCAATTCAAGCTTCTTTACTTAACACATTATTTATAATCAAAGTCATGCTCAATTATTTATCAATTTAGTTAAGTTATTCAGAAAATAGGTCCAATTGAGTCATGAATTTAATTATAAATAAGCACTTATCAGGGTGCCATGCCAATACTGTTGTGGTGGCTATTGTTGTTTGTAAACTCGATCAGGGGAAGGTACTGCTCCCAATCTCCACCATGCTCCAATACACAAGCCCTTAGCAAGTCCTCTAAGCTTTGTATCATTCGCTCGGATTGTCCATCTGATTGAGGGTGGTAGGCAAAACTTAGCCAAAGCTTCGTACCCAATTCCTGGTGCAGGCTAGTCCAAAACCGAGACGTGAATCTAGGGTCCCTATCCGATACGATAGAAGTCGGTACCCCATGCAGTCGGATGATTTCGCGAATGTAAATCTGGGCTAACTTATGCAACGGGTATCTTATGTTCACGGGTAGGAAGTGTGCGCTTTTCGTCAGTCGGTGAACAATGACCCAAATCGCATCATGGCCCGCTCGGTTTTTTGGCAATCCCATGACAAAGTCCATGGCAATTGAGTCCTATTTCCATACGGGAATCTCTAAGGGTTGCAATGCACCGTACGGCTTCTGGTGCTCGACTTTTGATTTTTGACAGGTAATACACTGAGCCACGTATTCTGCCACATTCCTCTTTAATCCGGGCTACCAGAATTGTGTTCTTAGATCGTGGTACATCTTCGTGGTACCCGGGTGGATACTTAGCAGGCTTTTGTGGGCTTTATCCAGCACCATTCTTCTTAATTCTCCTCCACCCAGCACGTATATTCTGTTTCTCACTCGGAAGATTCTATCTAATCCCTCAGTCAAGGACAAGTCCTTTCCTTTGCCCTGATCCTCCTTCATCTCAGCCAAGTAGGAATCTGACTGCTGTTGTTCGTACATGGATCTCAGAAATTCATTGGTAATCCTCAACATACCGATTGTTATTTTCCGAGACGAGGGGATGTCAACATGCAAGTTCATGTCTCGGAACTGTCCCAACAACTCCACCTCCTTCACCATCATCACTGCTATATGGAGAGATTTCTGACTCAACGCGTCGGCAACAACGTTTGCCTTACCCGGATGGTACTTCAGCTCAAAGTCATAATCCTTTAAAAATTCCATCCATCTCCTCTGCCTCATGTTCAGCTTCTTCTGGTCGAATAAATATTTAAGGCTCTTGTGGTCGCTGTAAACTTCGAATTTAGAATCGTACAAGTAATGCCTCTATATTTTCAATGCAAAGACCACGGCTGCTAATTCCAAGTCGTGGGTCGGGTAATGCTGTTCGTGAGGCCTCAATTGCCGAGAGGCATAAGCTATCACTCGGTCTTTCTGCATTAGTACGCATCCCAATCCGAGTCCCAACGCATCACAGTAAACCATGAAGCTCTCTCGCAAGTCAGGCAATGCCAATACTGGAGCGGTCGTCAACTTGTCTTTTAGCTCTCGGAAACTGCTCTCGCACTCGGAACTCAACACGAAGGGAACGTTTTTCGGGGTTAATTTAGTCAGTGGCAAGGCTAGCTTAGAAAAACCCTCAATGAACCTCCTATAATAACCAGCCAGGCCCATAAAGCTCCTTATCTCCGAGACCGACTCGGGTCTCTCCCATGCCATTATAGCTGCCACCTTCGAAGGGTCTACCGAGACACCCTCCTTGGAAATCACATGTCCGAGAAAGTGGATCTTATCCATCCAGAAATCGCACTTCGAAAATTTTGCAAACAGCTACTTCTCCTTCAAGACTTGAAGTACCGCTCGGAGGTGCTCCTCATGCTCTTCAGGGGTCTTGGAATAGACTAAGATATCATCAATAAAAACTACTACGAATCGGTCTAAGTACGGGTGGAATATGTTGTTCATGTAATTCATGAATATGGCAGCGGCGTTTGTCACACCGAACGGCATCACTACATACTCGTAGTGGCCATACCGAGTCCTAAAGGCAGTCTTGGGAATATCCGAGTCCTTCACCTGGATTTGGTGGTATCCCGATCGTAAATCGATCTTAGAGAAGACTGAAGCACCACGCAGTTGGTCAATCAGATCGTCGATCCGGGGCAACGGGTATCGGTTCTTAATCGTGAGTTTGTTTAGCTGTCGGTAATCTATGCATAGTCTCATGCTGCCATCCTTCTTCTTAACAAGTAGTACAGGTGCGCCCCATGGTAATACACTCGGCCTAATGAATTGTTTACCGAGTAACTCATCCACCTACTTCTTCAGCTCGGCCAATTCTGTTGGGGACATTCTATAAGGTGCACTGGAGACTGGCTCGGCTCCAGGAATCAAGTCTATAGAGAACTCAACTTCTCTAGTTGGACGGACACCCGGCACATCTTCCGGAAACACCTCTGGGAATTCACAGACAGTCGGAATATCGTTCACTCGGGCTCTACTCTCACCCTCAGTCAGACAAAGCATCATAAATATCTGAGCTATACCTTGTACCGTGTAGTCCTCATTGCCCTGCCTCGGAAAAATTATCCTGCAGTTTCTACAGTCTACCAACACCTTGTTGGCTGAAAGCCAATCTACACCGAGTACAATGTCAAGGTCCTTCAGAGGCACACACACCAAATCGAAGGTAAAACTCCAATCGCCCAATACAAACATTACGTCTTTACACATCGATGATGTCAACACCTTAGTGCCAGTCGGATTGGCTACTTCCAAAGTCCGATCCATATACACAGTCGGCAACTTTAAACGCCTTACACACTCATCAGCTATAAAAGAATGGGTGGCTCCCAAATCAAAAACTACATTAAGTGTATATCTACCGAGTGAGCACTTACATTGTACCAAGTCATTCACTTGTACAACATCTTCTGCGTTGAGGGCGTAGACTCTTCCCACCGCCGGTTGGTCGGTATTTCTTTCTTGGTCATTTGGAGCAAACATCATGTTTCCTCTGGCTCTGCTGCCTTTGCCCCCCGATCTTTGACTATCATTCCCACGGCTCCTCCCTTAGAAACCTCCCTGACGCACATTGGTATTTGCTTGACGGAGTTGGGGGCAGTCAGGGCGAATGTGCCCCCTCTTATTACAATGGAAGCACACCATCTCACCATCGTTGTTGCAGTCTCGAGCGTAATGATTTCCTCCACACTTAAAACATTTTCTGTTTCCCATAACTGGTCGTCTTTCTGGCTGGCTCTGACCCCCAAATCTGGAAAAGGGTTTGTTCCTACCAGTATTGTTCGGCCTCTTGAAGCGGGATTGTTGGGGCTTCAAGTAATAGTCTGCTTTGCTACTCTGGCCCGAGTGGGCCTTGTCATCCTTTTCGAAAATTCTACACTTATTCACCAATACAGGAAAACTCCTAATTTCTTAGTATCTACAGGCTCTTTTAATGTCTGATCTCAATCCGTTCTCAAATTTAAGGCATTTGGGATTTTCCGTTCCAGGTTATTGGAAGGGCGGGTAGAATAGGCACAATTCTTCAAATCTAGCTGCGTACTCTTCCACAGACATGGAGCCCTGTTTCAATTCCATAAATTCCAGTTCCTTCTGACTCCTTATTATGTCGGGGAAATATTTCTCTAAGAAGCATGTCTTGAAATTTTCCCAGGTCAGCTGGGTGTCGGTATCAGTCAGTCGGTTTCTGGCGATCTTCCACCAGTTCTCTGCTTCGTCCCGCAGCATGTACACTGCGCACTCCACCTTCTGGGCCTCGGTACAGTGAAGACCCCCAAAAATCCTCTCTAACTCTTGAGTCCATTTATAAGCTGCCTCGGGGTTACGTCCTCCTTGAAACTCACTCGGCTTCCTCTTCAGGAAGCGGTCCAACACTTGGCCATCTTCAGCTCGAGGCTGGCCCTGCCTCTCGAACACGTCAGCAAAACGTTGGAATGCTGTGGCTATGGCCTCCATGCTTTGACGATTCGCCATGACTTATTCTGAAATTCACACCCCTTCAAGGATAAGTTTACAAGGTTATTCACTACCGATCGGATCTCATTCCAATATTCACTAACTATAGCACATTATACCATTTATATATGTCATACAATTGATTGGACCAGGAGGGAGATGACCTCCTATTCTCAAATCAATATCTCACTTCAATCATGTTCAACAAAATATTACAATAATGATGACCACTCAGTCATAACGCATACAACAGCTTACACTCGGTAAGCACACCTTGGCCTTGGACCTTTCGGTCTGCTCTGATACTAAAATGTAACACCCTAATTTTTAATAAATAAATAAAACCCAAAAACAGGGAAAATTTTTCCCAAAATAAACCAAGAAGAAATCAGCATAAAAGAAATAAGGGAGAGGAAGACAAGAGGACCAAAAACCGACCCAAGAAGATAGACAGGGGGAGGAGAAACACACAGGCAGATCCCACAAACAAAGCCCACTCGCCTAAGCGGGGTCCAACACGCTTGAGCGAGGTAGCCCAACTCGCTCGGTCGGAGTACCATACGCTTAAGTGAACTACCCAAAAGCCTTCCAAGTCCACACACTCGCTGGAGCGAATCCTTCATTCGCTGAGCGAGGAGCTACACTCGGCTATCCAGACACTCAGGACCCAGAGTTATCATACAACTCATTCACTCAGAAAATGATAGCTACTCCACTCGGCATTGATAACTTATTCGCTCGGGGAAATCATTAAGTCAGTCCCCACTTAATTTTCTTCTAATCTTAACCACTCGTAAATATTCAGTTATTCTACACTCGGGAAAATCCTAACAGTTATCACTCGGTAAGTATCTAGATCAATCCTCACTCGGTGTCCCGTGCTCTCATTCACTCGGTAATACTTAAACTCTTCTGCACTCAGAATAAATCACGGTCTCGCTTCCCACATCAACTCTTAACCCCATTTCTACCTATAGCTATACCAACCTCACGCACTCCATAAGTATGCATACATATATTACACGGATCATTCACGCAATATAGAACGACACACAGTATGATAGATATAGAGAGGGATATAAATAATTACAGGCACAAAATCGCGTCTTCTACCCAAGAGGGTTCAAGTTCTAGTATAAAGAGACTACGACTGAAATACGAGCCGGCCAAGGCTTAACAAGACATATACACAGCATATACATAAACACATAATTTCCATAGTGCTCCAGCACTTCACTCGGCATTCAGCTCCTCTTCCATTCATCATTCTGAGAGACATTCACTGAAAAATTGCCACAGTAGGGGGTGAGTATCTTAGATATTAAATGATAGATACTGACTCGGATTATCCTTAATCATGCAACAATATAAATGCACACGGCTATCATTAAACATGCACAATACCAATTAAATCAGGCCATACATATTCAACAATTCCCGATCAAAATTCATCGGTTCTCACCCGGTTATATACACATAACATTTCAATAACATTAACAATCATACATAGAACAGATTTCAATTGGCACAGTCTGTATATGCATACAGAATAATTCATTCGGTTCTGCATTCGTGTGTAATCGGTTTTTGAAGTTGCAACGTAGGCTCCCAGCCTTTTTATACATAGCTCTCAGCTATCAACTCAGCTCCCAGCTGCTTGGCCGTTTTACCGGTACCCAACCGTTTGCCCATAAGGTGACACCAACGCTCTCAGCGCCAACGGAGGTGTTCACGGGCAGCCCTGAGTCCCACTCAATAGGCTACCTTGAGTCCCACTCAAAAGGATTTTACAGTGTCCCACGCTTTTAAATAACCGATGGTAGTGTCCCACACTACATGCTCCCAGCACAAACGCATCCCATGCACCACACGCAGATTCATCACACAACACAAAGTTCATATACATAACCTTTCACTCAACAATACATGCATCACATGCAATCGATGATAGGTATTCTCAGAACTCAACATATTAATCCAACACACATGCTTCTCATGCAATTAGTATCATAGCTCAAAGAGATGAATACAGCAACACATGCGTTCCATGCAATCGGTGTCAAGCAGTATCAGGATTCAATAAATTAATCGGACAACACAAGCATCTCATGCAATCGGTATTCAGCAGTATCAGGACTCAGACAGCACATGCATCAGTGTGATATGTTATCAGATTCACTACGTCAACATTTGATCACATGCAATCAGCATTTTATATTCATAACAACTTACATGTCCCATAAACCACACAGTAATCATCATCAATAATTCAACACACCCTTTCCATGCAATCATTCGATATTCTCAAGGCTATCAGCATGCATTTCAAGGATGGAACTAACATGCAACACTCAACTCTCACTCATCATGCACCCGGGTATTACACACTCCTCATGCAAGCACAACACACAAACAGAATACAGAAGCAGCAATCATCAACACCCGAAACCCGTCCATAACCCATGCATCTAAGATATAAGATACCCCCTACCAACTATGAAACTCTGAGAGACTCTTCTGCTTGGATTTTGGTCCTCTGCCTCGCTGCTTCGCTCGATACCTCCACTCGTTCAGCCTCCTCTTGAACACTGTTGTCTTCCGTGATTGGCTCAGGAACAGGGCGGTTTCGCTTCAATGATCATCCTTTACTAGCAGAAGGGAGCTCCGACTCCCCTACAGCATCGTCGTCGTGGCTTCCAAAAGCAGAAAATAGAGACAGAGAATAGAGAAGAAGAAGAAGGACGAGGAAGAAAAGAGAGGAAGAAGGAAAGAAGAGAGAAGTCGTGGAAAGAAATCTGAAGAAATGAAGGCAAAGTGACCCAATGACCAATTATATATGCATGCACGAAGGAATGGAAAGGTGGGGTGGGAAAATGTGAAGCAGCAGTCTGCTCACGTCACCCAGTCACCATCAGCAACAATCAATAATTAATCACACTTAATCAGCCATCATTTGATTAATTAAGTTAATGGTAATTAATAAATAATTTTCCACTTCTGAAATTATTATTTTAATGGCTTTATTTCACTCAGTAATTAATTTTTAAATTAGGATGTTACAATACATCTCCGAGTAAGCCTGTAGTAGTAAACTTACTAGAGGGAGAGTAAGATCTAGATGGTCAAGAGCAAATTTCAGTCTTACAAGGTCCTTTGCATGTAGAAGAATTTATATGTATTCCGAGTGGCAGGAAATTAGAGTATTCCCGAGTGAGTGGAGTTATACGATTCCTAAGTAAGATCTGACTTGGCGAGTAAGCTTTAGTGTGATGTAGACTACATTCCTGAGAGATGGGTATGGAAAACATTCCCAAGTGAAGAGATGGTGGGAGTCAACTTCTGAGTGAATCTTAGTCATGAACCCCTAAGAATAAAATAGGGTGTGAGTGAAAGAATACGCGAGGGAGTCATGAGCATAAGACTTTTTCGAGTGAACTTAGACTCTGATTCCGAGTGAAGGAAAACCTGAGTGGAGTTACTCACCTCAGCGACTAAGTGTCCGCTACAGCGAGTGTGAGTGGAAGGGAAAGTCTCTAATGGGTTTCGCCTACGCGAATGGTGTTTCACCCGAGCGAGTTGGGTTGTCTCGCTCAAGCGTGTTGGGTCTCGCCTGAGTGAGTGAGCATTGTGTTGGGGCTCACTTAGGCGCTCCTTCTTCCGCTGTTTACATTAGGATTGGGTTTTATTTCCCTTTCCTTCCTTTGCCTTCCTTTATTGTGCCCGGTTCCATTGGATTTATTTTGGGAAAAATTTTCCCTTGTTTCGGATTTATTTTTAATTAAGGATGTTTCAGACATCAAAGGTTCTGATTGAGCTTATCAGGCCAAGTCAGACACCCTTTCACAGAGGGATTCTAAGAGGACTAGTATCCCTACTGGATCACTAGTATTTGGTCAAACGGTCAGAGTCTGACCTCAAGTTGGGTCCCATAGTTCAAATCTAAAGAACCGAGCGGTATTATATTAAATATAATATCAAATAAGTAAACAATTTAATATATATATATATAATTTCAAAATAAATTATTATAATTATTTATCTATTAAATATTATCGACAGAAAATAATTATCGAATAAATATAGTTATAAATTAATTTGTACCCGAAATAATCGTCGTTACGTATTATTTCTAATTAAATAACGTTGTCGAGTGTTATTTATCATTTTCTTATTTCTGCCTTTCTGACTCATTACATTCTCTCGATATTTTTTCTTTCAGATTAAACTCCACTTGTCTCTATTTTCTCATTCTAAACTGTTCGGGGAACAGGCCAAAGCCTCAAGCTTCTTACCAAAAGCTCAACAGAGTATCCTCAGAGTCTTGAGGGTCTGGTTTCCTATTCTCAAAAACCAGGGCTGTTACATATTCAGATTCCCAATAATATTCTTAACAGCCCTGACCAACGGTACCTCAATCGCAGATACTTGGTCCGACACCTATATTTTAATCGGGTATAATTTCAACGTATAAAGCCTCAATAATTTAAGAGTAAACCCTAAAAATCTTAATTTAATTATTTTCAACATTTTGGTACATTAACTAATCTTGTGTAATTATTTAATATTTATTCCCAATATTTCATCATTTATATAAAGTTAGGGATGTTACAGTATCTACCTTAGAAACATAAATTGTATAATTGGATAGGCAATTGACCTTTAATTTTGGAACTAGCATATGAACCCTTAAATCCCAAGACCTTCCTTTAATTGAATTCCCCAAACTTGTTCTGATTTTCTTCTATAAAAGACATTGGATTTTCTATATTCTAATTTATTGTTCATCATAGTTTTAGCAATTCGTTTTAATCGATTCACTAGATAATTGAACCACTGTTATAACTAGTACTTGGGCACAATCTCTGTGTGAACGATATCTTTTTATTAATTTGATACCCTGTGCGCTTGCGGTAGGATATCATTCCTCAACATCAATAATTAATGTCACTTACTTAAAACTCATTCCCACATACAAAATCACCCCAACATCAATTTATCATAATTTTCTCAAGATTTGCTAAAAGTCCCAAATCACCAATTCTAGGGTTTTTCACAAAAATCCAACAACAACCAATTCTAACTACTTTCATACATTATTTCAAACATCCTTTGGCTGATAACATTGTATTTCAATCATCATCAATATCAACAATAATCCCCAATGGTCATCTACCCTAGGGTTTGGTTCCATATGCATTTGTCCATCAAAACAACACTTAAACTCTTATTATAATACTTCAATAACTTCAAAACCACTATAAAAAGCCATGGGTATTGTGAAACCTTACCTCTTTTCCAAGTTCAAAGAAGAATACAAAATTGAAGGGATGAGGAGAAGAGACCAAGAAATATTTACCCCAATATGCCATCCATGCCTCATAAGCCTATGAAAACCAAGAAATTTGGAGTTGAAATGGCTATGGAGGGTGGATGACGTTTTTGTAAGGAGACGAGAAGGTAAAGGAGAAGAAAAATGAAGTGAAATGGTGAGGGAGAGAAGCTAGTGAAAATAAGGAAGAGAGAAGGGGAAAAGTTGATAAAATTGGGCATACCCAATGGATAAAAGGATGCATCATTTTGCTTTTACCAATGGTCAATAATTTCCTTTATCCCATGGACAAAAGTGATTAAAGAGAGAGAGAGAGGAAAAAGTGGATGGTTAAATGAGGAGAATAAAAGGGATTTTACATTTTCTTTTAATTCTAATTGGCTCATATTTTCACCGTTTATTATCATACACTGTGTCTGAATAAATATCTCTTCAACACCAAAAATTATTTCAACCATACCACCATAACCATAATAATTTCTTCATTATTCTAGACCCATCAAATATCCAATTTAACCTAGTAGGCCCCATACCATCCGTCAAATTACCTAGTTTCAATAAATTTTAATTTACCGATAAGTCACAATTAATGTCTAATTAATTTTCCCACATATATTGGACACCAAATAATTAGTTATCTTTATCCAATAAATTCATTTCCTCAAAAACTTGGGATGTTACAATCCACCCCACTTAAAAGAATGTCATCATACAATAGTATTAGACTTCCCAAAGTCCAACAAGACATGATCCTCATCATTTCTTTTTCCCAAACATAAAATCTCATATATCTAAAGTGGGTCACATATCATCGATATCAATTCATCCAGTACAACTCACATATTTGATCCAGTACAACCAGATAGACTCAAAACATTCACCATTAGTAGTTACAGCCCCACCTGCCTGACCTATAAGTTGCTACATTCGACATACAGGATGGCGTCCCATCTCGTAGTGGTTACCATAAACACATGAGGTCGGCGCAAAAGTGTACGCTACCACAATGCCTATGGCATGCAGAGTCATATAAGGACAAAGTACCTCGTATTCTTATCCATCACATCAATCACACTTACTCAAATAATACGAAATCACAAGAGACTTAGTGACCATTCACACAAGTCCATAACCAACATATTCGTATCACCTCGTCATTATACATATAATTCAGCATGAATCATGTTATAATAATCATCAAATATCAGTTACCATCACCATAAATAGGTATATCAATAATAGACTCCTAGGCATCACATGGTAAATACCCTATCATCAGATCTCATCCATCTTGAAGCCATGGTCAAATAGCTTAATAATCCTTTGTTTCATCTATATATTGCTCGCCATAAATCAACTCAAGCCTACATGATTCGCTAGACTCATATTATGTATGTATCCTCAAGGTTACAACAGGGTTCTCAATTACAAAATAGGTTTCCGTATCAGTGAACCTCCTCACTAACCACAAAAAAATCCATAAGCTGGACGTATAACCCATATCTTATCATATTATTACATGGTTTCTATCATCAATATATCCCCTTTCAGAACAAAAGAAAGGGTAATGACAGGATCAAATTTCCTTTACCGACCCAAAATTACGCAGGCCATCCCAACGTCATATCGTAGTCCATCACTAATCTAATGATCACAATATCAAGGGCATATAATTTAGCTTAAAGTCATGCCATAAAATTTTATATTATAGCCAATACCAAATCATACCCCAAATTCAACATTATCATTCACTATTGGTTCAGGGATTGCATTCTTTATTCGCATTCTATCTTATGATAGCTCTAGCCTCAACAATGTATTTTTCAATTAATTTTACTATGACCTAACTAACCATAAGGTTTGACCAATCATTAGACTTAGAAAGTCCAAGGGGTTACCTAATACCTATCGTGGAATACCTTCACAACACACAAACGCCATTAGGCAGGGATTTATCAAAATAACATAAAGCCTAGACCACCATAGGGTCTAATTCCACAAGGTTCGATCATACAAGATTCTACAAAATCAAGTCAGGGGTACCACACCTAGTGGGTCATAATTAAGTCAATCATTCACTTGATTTTCACACACCCAACTGAGTCTATCCCCAATCTAGTGCATATAAAATTTCACATTCCATCATCTTATCACTTATTCATGTTCTCAATCTAGGGAGACATAACAAATCACTTGCATCATATTATATAGGGTTCTCGTGCCTAAAGACATAAAATTCATCTTTCAAAAATAGCACAATCAATCATTTCACCCCATAAATACCCATATTAGGGAATTTTTTCACCATCATTTACTCAATTAATTCTAGCACATGAAATACTCATATTCAATAAACATACTTTGGCTATTTGCCATAAGCGTGACTCATACAAGAAACCTAACCAATTAATTCAATTTCCAACATATAACAAGGTCTCAACATCGATGGTCTATCACCATATCAATTCATATTCAATATATCATATCTATGATCAACACACGGTATAAATCCATCATTATATCAATTTATACTCAATATATCAATATCAAATGCATAATATCCATGTGTTCGTCACTAGAAGGAAATAGTGTAAGGAACTTGGTCGGACTTACACAAACAAGCATTCTAATCATATTGAAGGATTCATTCACACGTATTCAATCTCATGAATCAAGTGAGATTGTCAATGAGCAACTATGCCCTACTAGTGTATCACATAACTCCATTAGTAAATGACCATATTTCCATAAACAACAATCATAGCTCAATGACATTAATTCTTACAAAATCAACAATGGGCAACCAACGCTCTATCATAAACCCAGCCTTTGGACAATAACATTCATAAGCCCATACAGAGCAACCACACTCTGATAAGGAGTACCACACTCCGATAATTACCACTAATATCTCAATATTAAGCAATCATGCTCCAATCATCCATGAAATTAATTCAATGCAAAGTAACCATGCTCGGACAATAATCTAACAAGTTTAATACCGAGCAAAACATGCTCTGATAAGATACAACAAAGCTTCAATAATAAACAACTATATTTCAATATCAAACCACCTCAATTCAATAAGAGAAATTACCCTCTAATAGTATTTAATTCACAAAGATCAAATAATGAGCAATCAATGCTCTGATAGCAGCTTGTCATACCCTGATTTCCAGTTGCCGAATCCTGATGTAATCAAGATAAATAATTAATAAAAATATGAGTAAATTTTTCACAATTAAAAGAATTCCAAAACACCTCAACATCACATCAAGATCTGAACCACAGAAAACCGAAGAATGAGATTTAAAAATTCACAAACAAGATCGATAGATAAATCACCCATATGTGTATACAAAATAATTGAGTTTACAGTGGAAGAAGAATATGTATACAGGGTAAACGCCTAGTCCCATATATGAAGATATGAAAAAAAGCTCGACAAAGTATGCAAATACATAACATGAGCCTATTAGGCAACAACCAACCTCACACATAAATCATATATATACATTCTAAACTATAGTAGCCTCTACATGAGGTATTCATCATCAAATTGGGATATGGACTATCCACATCCAATGTTCATACATTCCCTATGCCTTAAATATATATGAGAGACACACAATTCCAATAATCACATTCTATAAGTGACCTTATTCATTCACCGAATTGGTATCAATCCATATATCACAATCACTAATATGTATACATTACCAAGGTCAAATCCACAAGTGTTTTGACTAATCATTCACTTATATATTAAGCATACATCTACCATATACATTACAAAAGATTGTTATATATATATATCCACAAATCACTATTTATCAACATCAACATACACAATTCATTCATTATATCATGTTTAACAATCGCTGCTGGCTAAGGCATTCCATTACCACTATTTACCTTCTCCAAAAACTTTACTTTAAAATACATCCTCATCCCATGATATTCCTATATCACAATGCTAAAAATGGACAACATAGGAGAGTGAGTTATATATTCCAAGTGACGAATATGAATACAATTGAAATTATATGCATATGCATATCAATATCATGTATACTTTGCTTAAATCATTAATAATCATCACAATTTCCTCATCCCAACAATATATACATATATCATATTCATCAATCAACTTATGGCAAAGTAATTACACATACACATCATTTCCCAATATCATAATGGGCTAACACCATTATCATCAACTATACACAAGCTTTTTTCTTTGTATTCATATTTTACATGTCTTTAGATATTCTTTTACCCATCTCAACCATCACTACAAATCACCAACTTTTGGCATATCTCCATCCTATATACAAATGCGCTTAGGCTGATGCATATACATAATGGAATTAATAACAATTGTGGATCCGACTATGGGAAACAACATTATACAATATATGGGTTTAGCATAGGTGTGCTACTATGCCCCTACTACAGTAGTAAATATGTACACTTATATCTCAAATCTTGCATGCATAACATTACCCTTTTTACTGGTACCAAACTCTATCACCCATATATAGCACTAGTCACCCCGTGACTTACGAATCAATAACATAGCCTTACTTGCCAAAAGTGCTACGGGCCCCTCCTGAACACATATCGAGAAAGTCATGCCCCATAGGGACACCAAAGTCACTTGCTCCTCATAGAGCCGCCCACCCACAGGATCCGCCACATAGGGTGCCTTGCCACTGAACTATGGACAGCTTCATGATTCCAAGAATCACTAAGGAATAACAATAATTCCATCCGTGCACTGGGTCACCCTCCCACTGGGCCCACCTATTGGAACCACTAACATTCCACATAGACAACATATGATATGCCATGGATGCAATGCAAATGCCAATCATATGCATTCTCACACTATGCATCCTATCATGCCACTTATCAATCATCATCATCACCAACACCACCATACAATTCTTAGAGGATTTTATTATCATTAGTTATTGTCATTGTTTCAAGTTTTTAGTGTGGCATTTCATAATATTTTTCCATCAATATACTTTATCACATACATACAAGTCAATACTTGCATCAATCACAATGGCATTACAATCATCCATAATAACAATCATCATTTGTTCAAGGGTATGCTTAACAACAATATCCCTTTTCATTCAACGTAAATATTCATCATTCAATATGTGTGGTAAACATACATACATCCACAACAACACTTATCTTTGTTCATCATCAACATTTTCCATCAATTATAATTTTAGCTCGTAAATACAAATTCATCTTGCATCAATCACAATCACCAATAATATTCATCACTCTTTCATTAAAATTTAAGGTATGCTCAACATCCATATTCATTCCCATTCATCATCAATAACCATCATTCTATATTGTGGGGATATAAATACATTCTCAACATTTTAAAGCATAACGTTTGCCGATCAATAACTCCACCATAAAGCAAACCATTGACATTCCAAATACATGTCGCATATTTGCTAAACACACTAACATCACCATGTCCATCACCATAAATCATCAATGCATCAAGGACAAGGCAAACATATGTAATATCATATACAACAATCAATAATTTCATTACAATGTCATCATCAACAACACAAGGACTCAAAGCAAGCCAAATGCAAATGTTGCTTGAAGAAATCAAAGAAAAATGTGCTTGAGAAATAAAGGAACAAGCCTTGACTCAATACACCTCAAGCAAGCATCAAAACTCATGAAAAATTGGCAAACGGTAGCCATGAATCGATTCGAGCCAGTCATAAATCGATTCATGCGTGAAAAGAGTCCATCACAACAAACCAGAAGTCCATGAATCGATTCAAGTTCCCTTATAAATTGATTCATGTTGTAACACCCTAAATTTTAAAATAAAGGATTAATTAAGGAAATAAATATTAAATAGTTGTGTGTAGATTATTTAATGTCCTAAAATATTAGAAATAATTAAATTAAGATTTTTGGGGACTACTCATAATTTATTAGAGCCGAATAAGCTGAAATTAAGCCCAATTAGAAATATAGGTGTCAGACCAAGTACCTCCAATTGGGATGATATTGGTCTGGGCTATTAAGAATATTATTGGGAGTCCAAATATGTAATTGGAATAATTTTTTAGATAAAGTATTGAACCCGAACAGAGATCTTGTTTGTCATAAAATGATGAAATTTTAATGGGGGGTGAAAAATTAAAACACTAACCCCTTCTCCTTTGGCAATTCATATTGCTTTTTCCTCTAAAACATTAAACATTCACTTTCTTCTTCTTCTCCTATTCTCTTCACCACTTTCCTCTTCTAAAACCCTAGCAAAAGTTGTTACACCCATCATTTCCCCTCATTTACATTTGTGGAAGCTTGAAGAGGAAAAGTTTGAAACTTGGAGATCCTTCCTCCATCTCTTCTATTTTCATGTTCCTCTCCATCTCCTTTGGGGACTCACTCTTTTCTTCTCTTGAGGTAAGTTTCTTGTCAATTTCAAGAGTATGAACCCTAAGCTTGGAGTTTTGGTGTTGGGTGAGCATTTAATGTATTTATGGGTTGTTGGGAGGGGCATTTAATATGGAAACCTAAGTTGGGGTGTTGTTAATATAGCATTTATGATGGCTTGTTAAGGGTATACAAAATTTATGTTGGTAGATGAGGGAGATTAATGATCATTTACGATTTTTTTGGGTTATGGTGAAACCCTAACTATGAGAAATTGGGGGAAATGATTAATGTTGACTCAAGAATATGTTTTAAGAAGAAATACATGACATTGATGAGTATGGATAGTGATACATGATGTATTATGAATGTTGGGGCTTAAGGATATTTTGTAACCTTCAATATAATGAATGAGGCTTGATGGGAAGGAATTCCCAAAGCCTAATAAATATAGGAAAATATGTCTATAACATGTTTTATACATATGAAATTGTAGATATGATTAAGGTTAATTAGAGTTAAATTTGTGTCTTTAATAGTTGATTGATTGGGATTTTACATGTATATTAATGTAGGATCCATTCCGAATGACGAGGCAGGTACGTCGTATCAATCGAAATTCCTCTCTTGAGGTAGTAGAGGAGTCTTTGTGTTCTAAATGCATGAATTGAATAGTATTTAATTGTCATATGTCACAATATGCATGTTTGCCTTGCTTGTAATATTATGAAGAATTGTAATGTTATGTATGATGTTGGTGATATGTTTTGGCAACATGCATTAATGCATATAGAATAATTATGGTGTGCTATATGGTGGTGTGGATTGATTGACAATGTGATATCTTAAATAAGGTGTTATCTTTCTGCCCACCATGAGTGTGAAATGAATATAGTTGATGTTGATTAAGAATAGGTGTGAATGAATAACATACCATGATTGATAGTGAAAGATTGATGTCATTGTGCTTGATGATGGAATTGAATTATGTTAATGAGAATTATTGAGAATGCCACATGAAAATTTAAACCAATGGCAATAACCAACGATAATAAATCCACTAAAAACCTTGTGGTGATGTTGGTGATGATGATGATGATGATTGATGAGTGGCATGATTAGGATGCATAAAGTAAGAAATGCATATGATTGGCATTTGCATCCATGGCATACTGCATAGCTGCTGGTGTTGGAATTTTAGGGGAATCCCCTGGTTGGCCTCATGGGAGGGCGGCTCTATGCATGAGCAATTTGTTATTTCCCTTGTGACTCGGTCTGTAAGTCACAAAGCTACCCATATTGTGCTATAGGGAGCCACATGTGGTTGACCCTTGAGGGGGTGGCTCTTGATGAGTAGGTGTCCCCTGTGGTCCTTGGGATCACAGCTGCCATGATAAGACTCATGGTTGGCCCGTAACACCATACGTTGAATATGTGTTACCGCGGTCATGGTGAAAATGACCAGGTGTTATAAATGGGCCATGTGGTTTGGTACCAGTAAAAGATTGGTCAAATGTATGCAATTTAATGATAAGTGTACACATTTTACTACTATAGGGGTATGGTTGGATGATCATACTTGAATCCTACAATTGGTGTTTTTATTCCCACAGTTAGATTTGCAATTGTTGAAATATTCCGTTGTGCATATGCATTAGATTAAGAGCATTTACATATAGCAAGGAAGTATGCCAAAGGTGATAAGATATGATGATAGTTGTGTTGAGAATGAGAAAATGAATTAAGACAACATAGAAGATGTGAATACCAAATAATAACTTGAGTAAAGTGATAAGCTATGTAATAGTCTAACTTGCTGAAGGACTAGATCATGTGCATGATTTTATACTAGCTTGATTTATAAAGATGTTTGTATTATATCATGATAGTTGATGATGAAATATGTGTGAATGCAAAGTATACATGTTGTGACACATATGCACTTAATCACATGGTATTCATATTCATTCTTTTGGAATATGACTTATTCTCCCATGTTGTCCACCTTTTAGACTTGTGATGCAGGGCACTTATGGGTGGAGTGAATCATTTGAAGTGCATTTTGATGTAGGAGGTAAATAGGTGTATAGGAAGCTCCTTGGCCGGTAAATCTAGATTTTTGTATAAAATATAGTGTATATGTATGCTTATTTTACCACCTAGATTGTAGTTCGAGGATTTTGAGGGTCATGTAGGAAAATTGGACCTTGGTGTGTATGGCCAATTTTTATTAATGACCTAAGTGGTGTAAGATAATGAATTATGATGCTTGTGGATGATAAATACCAGGAATGAATGATGTATTTAACAACTTGTAGCATTTCATGAAGTTTATGTAAAAATGATTTAAATCCTATGCATTGAATGAATAGGAATTGATTTTGAAGTGTATAAACAATTGGAAGAACCTTTGAATGCATGGTTGAGTGTATATAATGCATTAGCATAGGCTAAAATGCATGAATTGAGGTTTGGCATGCTAAGTTTTATGAAATTTCCCTGTTTCTCGTTTTTCCTGCATAACTCGCTTAAGCGAATATGAATCTCACTCAAGCGAGATCGCCCTGTAATAGTGGGGTGGCCTCTGGCCCAAATTCGCTCAAGCGAAATCTCCTTGAATCAGAGGTGTGGCTACTGGCCACATTTCGCTCAGGTGGGTAAGGTCTCGCCCGAGCGAGCAATGGATAAAATGCTATTGGACCATTTTTGCTTGAGTAAATGGTCAATGACTTAGTTATTTCGCTTAGGCGGGGATGCCTCGCCCAAGTGAATGAGGTTTAATTTGCTACTAGAGTGATCTCGCTCAAGCGAGATGGGCACCTGATGCTCTTCTCTTCTTCGCTCAAGTGTATTTCGTATCTCGCCTAAGCGTGACCACGTGAACTTGCTTATGCAAGTGTGGTACTCGCTTGAGCGAGTGGCACCTGTTTCCTCCCAAATGCCTTGTTTTAATTATTTTCACTTTCCTTTGCATCAAATCATCTTTTGCATCATCTTAATAATACCTTTGATATATTATAAAATCATTAAACCTCATGATGCCTAATTTCTTGAACCCAATCATACAATATGAATTTAAATGATTCTTTTTGCTGTTTTTAATTAAAATTTTCTCATTAATCATTTTTAACTCGCCTTCTTATATCTCTATATATGAGATAGGTTTTTCATAAATCCAGGGTGTTGATTGAAAGTTCACTTTATTTGTGTCAAATAATGACTCATAAAACATGAAAAATTTACCCCCTTTTTCAGGGCGTTTCAACCTGGTATGAGAGCATTGATTGCTCTTGATATAGACATAATTGATGTTGTTCAAGTAATTGTCACTTATGATTGGATCATATGAGCTATAATTGATTGAGTTATGGATTATTTGATTGAATTGTGGTTGTTTGCCATTGAATTGAGATTGATGTCTATGTTGTCTGAGTCCGGCCAAGATTCCTTACACTATTTACCTTTAATAATGAATATGTTATGATTATGTTTTGAGATTGACATGATTATGTGATGTGATGCATAAGAGATTGATGAATGTTGAAACCTTTGGATTTATAGGTTAAAAATCTAATGTTTTACTAGACTACTCACGTGTGAGCTATGTTTTAATCTATAGGCTTGAGATATGGCTGGTAGACCTAATCGTGAGGCTGCTACTATGGCAAATACCTTAAACACTTTGCTAACCTCTTGGAAAGACAAGGCCAAATGAATATGGGACAAGGTGCCCAAGGTCTTAATTTGTTTCTTAAGAGGAAACCTTTTGAATTTCATAGAGGTTATAAACTCAAGGATGCTTATGCATGGATTAATGATTTGGAGAGATTTTATGCTAGCTTCGAGTGTTCTGAAGCACAAAAGGTGGAGTATACGGTGTTTATGGTTCATGATGAAGCTGAAGCATGGTGGCGTCTTACTAGAGGGCGCATGATATCTGCTGATGTTCCTTTGGTCTGGGAAAACTTTAAGGTTGAGTTCTTGAAGAAATATTTTTTGGATAGCTACAGAAGCAAGAAAGAACTTGAGTTCATGGAGCTTAAGCAGGGTAATATGACTGTGGAGGAGTATGCCTCCAAGTTTGATGAGCTTTGTGTGTTCTATCCTCCTTATCAACAAGATAGTATCGAGGCTTAGAAGTGTGTGAAGTTTGAAAATGGTTTAAGGCCCGAGATTAAGTGGGTTATTCGGCATCAGAAGATAAGAAGCTTTTTGACGCTTGTGAACAAGTGTCGTATTTATGAAGAAGATGATATGACTCTTTTGAGTCATGGCAAACATGAGTCTAAGTTGAAGGGGCAATTCTCTGATTTCAAGAGACATAGTCAATTCAAGAAGAAGAAATTCTTTCATGGTGGATCATCAAATACAAGAGGACATGGCACTTTTAAAGGAGGTTATGGTGGTGGTAACCAAAGTCGTGGCAATGTCCAAGGCCTTACTTGTTTTAAGTTTGGTGCTAACCACTTGGCGAGAGGTTGTCCTCAAGATGAGGTGATGTGCTACCAATGTAATCAACCGGGGCATATTCGCCCTAATTGCCCATTGAATGCAAGGAATGCTAATGTTGATACTCTTGCTCATGTGAACCCTAATGGTAACGATGGAGGCCATGGTGGCTTTGGAGGCCGTGGTCGTGGAAACGGTAATGGTCATAATAGTGGTCACAACGGTGGCCGTGGTGGAAACCATAATGGTGGAAGGAATGGCAATGGTCGAGGCAATGGCCATGGTAGAAGAAATGGTAATCATAATGGTAGTGATCAACCACAAGTAGCTGGAAGAGTATTTGCTGTTACTGGTGAAGAAGCTTCACAAGCTGAAGATCTTGTTCATGGTAAGTGTGAAATCCTTGGCACTTCGGTAGATGTTATATTTGATTCTGGTGCTACACACTTATTTATTTCCGAGGATTGTGTGAGGTGCTTGAAAGTGCCTGTTTGCATGATGAGAGGTTCTATAATGGTGACTACACCGATCGGTACTTGTTTGAGATCAGTGACTCAATGTGAGAATGTCGACATGACGCTTGAGGGAAGGAAGTTTGTCGTATCCCTCGTGTGCTTACCTATGAAAGACCTGGACATTATTCTAGGCATGGATTGGTTGTCTGCCAACAAAGTCTTGGTGGATTGTCATAACAAGACAGTGATCTTCCTGACTTCTAACGTAGAAGACTATGATCTACAAGGTATTTCTCAGCTCCTTGTAATGTTCTGCATGGTTGATGAAAATGGTACCTCCAAATCTTGTGAAATCCCTGTTGTTTCTAAATTTTCTGATGTTTTTCTGGGTGAGATTCCTGGTTTGCCTCCTCCACATGAAGTGGAATTCTCTATTGACCTTATTCCTGGTGCTGAACCTATCTCTAGAGCTCCTTATAGGATGTCTTCTATGGAGTTAGCCAAATTGAAGAAGAAAGTCAAGGAATTACTTGAACGGGAGTTTATCCGCCCAAGCGTGTCTCCTTGGGGTGCTCCTGTATTGTTGGTGAAAAAGAAAGATGGAAGCATGAGATTATACGTTGATTATTGCCAACTCAATAAACTAACTATCAAGAACAAATATCCTCTTCCTCGTATTGATGATCTTTTGGATCAATTGAAGGGTGCCGTTGTGTTTTCTAAGATTGATTTACATTCCGAATATCACCAAATTTAGGTGAAGACCGAGGATATTCCTAAAACTGCCTTCCGAACACGTTATGGTCACTATGAGTATGTAGTGATGCCATTTAGAGTGACAAATGCTCCTGCGATTTTCATGGATTACATGAATCGTATCTTCCATGAATATCTTGATTAATTTATTTTTGTATTCATTGATGATATTTTGGTGTATTCTAAGAGCCATGAAGAGCATGATGGACATCTTCGCCTCATGTTATCCATTCTTCGAGAGAAAGAATTGTACGCTAAGCTCTCTAAATGTGAATTCTGGATGAGTGAGATTTCTTTTCTTGGTCATGTGATTTCCAATGATGGATTTTCCATTGATAGATTAAAAGTGGAAGCTGTTATGGCTTGGGAAAGACCGACGTCCATGAAGGAAATAAGAAGTTTTCTTGTTCTTGCCAATTATTATTGGAGGTTTATTGAAGGATTTTCCCGTTTAGCCTTACCATTGACGAAGTTGACTCGTAAGAATCAACCATTTGTGTGGACCCATGAATGTGAAGAAAGTTTTCAAGAGTTGAAGTTGAGGCTTACTACCGCACCAGTGTTAGCATTGCCTGATTTATTGGATGACATTATGGTATATTGTGATGCTTCTATGCATGGTCCAGGTTGTGTGTTGATGCAGTGCGAACGTGTGATAGCCTATGCATTGAGACAATTGCGACCGCATGAGGTTAATTATCCTACACATGATCTTGAATTGGCGGCAGTCGTGTTTGCTTTGAAGTTGTGGCGACATTACTTATATGGTTCTAAGTTTATGGTCTTTAGTGATCATAAGAGCCTTAAGTACTTGTTTGACCAAAAAGAACTTAATATGCGCTAATGACGATGGATGAGTTTCTAAAAGATTATGAGTTCGAGTTGAGGTATCATCCTGGAAAGGAAAATATGGTTTCTGATGCTTTGAGCCGGAAGTCATTGCATGTTTCTGATATGATGGTGAAAGGGATGAAATTAATTGAGCAATTTAGAAACTTGAATATGGGCGTGGAGACATATACTATAAAGAAAATGTCCCTTGAGATGTTGACGGTTGCTAATGTGTTTCTTGAAACCATGAAATTGCAACAATCAAAGGATGAATACTTGGTTGAGATGAGAAGGACTCAAGAAAAACGGAAAAACTTGTTTCTAGTGGAAGGTCATGATGGCATTTGGCGTGTGAAGGATCGAATTTATGTTCCCTTGAGTGGTGATTTGAGGAAATATGTACTTGAGGAAGCTCACAAAAGTGTATTGAGCATTCATCCTGGTTCCACCAAGATGTATCAAGACTTGAAGAAGAATTTTTGGTGGCCCGGTATGAAACGTAATATGGCAAATTTTGTTGCATCTTGCCTTGTTTGTCAAAAGGCTAAGGTTGAGCATCAAAGACCATCTGATTATTTGAGACCTTTAGAGATCCCTATTTGGAAGTGGGATAGTATTGTTATGGACTTTATTTCTGGACTACCTAGAACTCGTGCAGGAAATGATGTGGGTGATTATGGATTTGTTAACGAAGTGTGCTCACTTCTTGCCCATGAATATGAAGAGATCATTAGAAAGATTAGCCCAGTTGTACAGAAATAAGATTGTTAGGCTACATGGCGTGCCATCTAGTATTATATCCAATCGTGACCTTCGGTTTACTTCTCGATTTTGGGGAAGCTTGCATCATGAGTTAGGTTCTAAGTTAAAGCTTAGTTCCGCTTATCATCCTTAAACCGACGGACAATCTGAGAGGATTATCCAAAGCCTTGAAGATTTGTTGAGAGCATGTGTTTTGGAGCATGGTGGATGTTGGGAGAGATTTCTTCCGTTGATTGAATTCACTTACAATAACAGTTACCACAGTAATATTGGTATGGCTCCTTATGAGGCACTTTATGGCAGAAAAATATAGAACGCCTCTATGTTGGTTGGAGACTGGTGAGAATTTGGCTTTAGGGCCGTAGATTGTTCAAGAGACTATCGAGCAAATTATAAAGATACAAGAGAATATGAAGATTGCTTAAGACCAACAAAAGAGTTATTATGACAAGAGGCATAAACCACTTGAATTTCAAGTTGGTGATCACGTATTCTTGAGAGTCTCAAGTGATAAAGGGATTGGAAGAGCGTTGAAAAGTGGAAAGTTAAGCCCTAGGTTCATTGGACCTTATGAGGATTTTAAGCGGATTGGCGACGTTGCTTATCGGATTTCACTCCCTCCGCATCTCGCGAATCTACACAATGTATTCCATGTGTCACAGTTAAGGAAGTATGTTCATGATTCTCCGCATATGATCCCTGAGACGCCCAAACCCCCAAATAAAATAGGGGAAAATTTTTCGTGTCTTTGAAAATATTAATAAATCCAATAATTAAAGTGGTGAAGTATTTTTCACCAAACCCCTGGATCTAAAATGAACCACTCCCATATATGAAGATATGAGAGGGTGAAACTAAATATAAATTTTTCAATCAGAATCAGCGGAAGAATTATTTAATTTGGTTTAATTAGTGGCTAATTGATTTTCAAGAGGGGTCCATTCATAAAAATATGGGATATAATTTATATAATCTAGAAGGCCTAAATATTACTCCTAAATGCTTCAAAATAATATTTAAAGTAACAATCATGCATAGGATTCAAAGGTTCAGTTAAAGTAATAATTAGCAGCATCAGGTGCCACTCGCTCAAGCGTGACTCAAGTCGCTTGAGCGGGCGCTGGGCGATGCTGAGCGAAATGAAGGAATGAGCATCAGGGCTCAGCTCGCTTGAGCGAGCCCTGTCTCGCTTGAGCGAGACATGAAGGAATGCTTGAGCGAAGGAAGCGAGACGCTTGAGCGAAGAAGGAGAGGAGTATCAGGGGTCGATCTCGCTTGAGCGGCCCAAGGCTCGCTTGAGCGAGAATGGTCTAGAAACGTTGAAAGCTCTCTGGCCGATTTTTGCTTGGGCGAGGCACCACTCGCCTGGGTGAAAATCGTCTAGAATCAAAATCCTTCTCCTTCGCTTCAGCGCTTGCTTCGACGCCTGGGCGAAAATTGTCCAGAATCAAAACACTGATTCTGTGGCAATCTCGCTTGGGCGAAATGCAACTTCGCTTGGGCGAATTTGGGGTAGAAACGAATCCCCTGTTTCACAGCAATCTCGCTCGAGCGAGATCATCACTCGCTTGAGTGAGTTATGCAGGGACAATGTAGAAATGAAATTTCTCTTGAACATAACACATGCAACATCAATTCCTTCTAATTTGGCCTCACCTAAGACCCTATCTTATTTCATTATGCATGTATCACTTTATATAATGCTACAATCCAAAACCACATGATTCTTTCATGTAATTAAACACCAATAACATCATCATGCCAATATTAATTCATGCATATAACCCAAATTCAACATCTTCACACAAAATCCATGAACTAACATAAAACACTACATCCATTCATTCATCAAAGTTAAGTATCATGATCCATTCTTTACATCATTTGGGTCATGTAGGAAAATTGGCCTTACACAAACATGTCCAATTTTCTCCCATGACCTCCAAAATTATCAACATTACAAAAATTGAGTATATAAACCTCATACACTCTACCAAAACAGATTTTCATGCCGGCCAAGGCTTATACGTTCCTATCCATATTTACCTCCTTCAAACTCGGCCTCCAAAAGCTGTAGGATTTAAGTCATACCTACATCAACTTTAAAAATGGCAACGGGGAGGTGAGTAACATAATCCAAATGAATTAAAGTCATACATTATGATGAAATACATGTATACTTGCACAATTAGCAATCATTACACCACATCATACACTATACATAATACATCTTATAATTTCAAGTATACATTCACAATATCAATCATTTGGATTGCCAAACACACACATCGGGCTAGTATTCAACTCTTTCCCTTTTTAAATTCTCATTCATCCGTTGCCACCATGGGCTTTCGACTAGGCATATCTCCAGCTATATGCAAATGCTCTTAAGGCTAATGCATATGCACAAGAATTTATCGTCAAACAATGTGGATCCGACTGTAGGAAAAATACCATATCAATTCAATTGTGGGACAAGCATAGGTGTGCTACTATGCCCCTACTGCACTAGAAAAAATTGTGTACATATATGTCTCAATTTATGCATGCTTACATCATCATAATTTTACTGGTACCAAACCGCTATCGCCCCTCTGTAGCACTAGTCACCCTGTGACTTACGGATTAACATCGTGGCCTCAACTACCACAAGTGCTACGGGCCCCTCCCGAACACACATCGAGAGAGCCGTGTCCCGTCAGACACCGAGGTAAACTCGCTCACCATAGAGCCGCCCGCCCACTGGGCCCGCCACATAGGGTGCCTCGTCACCAAACTATGGACAGCTTCGTAACTCATAAACCGAGTCACAGGGGGAAAACCACAACACGCACGTGCACCGAGCCGCCCTCCCACTGGGCCCGCCTAGTGGAACCCCCTAATATTCCACATAGACAGCTATGCTATGCCATGGATGCAATACAAATGCAAATCAAGTGTTTCCTCACACTATGCATCCTAGATGCCACTCCACATTCAATCATTCACCACCACCACTTGGTGGATTTCAGTATTCATATCATTCTTATCCAATCCCAATTCTCTTTTGAACTTATTCTCATCAATAGTTAGTGGCATACACATTCCATAACTCATACACATATTTGGGATATTCACATCACAATCTCAATTCACATATGGTTTCAAACCATCATCATACTTCATTAATATAGTATTACCACATCATTAATTTTATCCCAAACACAATGCCACATAACAATCGTCATTCTAAATGCATTCAAATCACACATATCATATCATCCATTCAAACAACCATTAACATAATCACATATACATATTTTCACATCACCAATGGATGAAATCATGCATTTAGAAAAGTTACCCCCTCCTACCTCAAGTGAAGTCGTGATCAACGCGGTTCAATGGTCCCGCTTCGTCAATGGGGTCACTTCCTACATCACAATACATTATACAATCAATTTTCTACTTACTCATTAAGATTCAAATACTTATATATCAATAAATACTTGCTGTTTTTATTATTATAACTCTCAAAACTCTTTTATTTCATTTTATCCACCATAACCACCATGGGTTAGGTGCTACCATTTATTATTATGTACTCAACAACCAACCCTCTCATGGGTTCTCCATTAATGACTTCCATCAACCAAATACCATCACCAATGACTCTTATTCATTATAACTCACATTTATTACCAACAATTAATACTCATCAACCTCCATTATACATTTCCCCCAAATCTATGAAGTTAGGGTTTCATAAAAATTCCAACAACCATCATCAATACTCTTCTCCTTCCAACCATAAATGCATCCACTTTCCTTACTTCTTAAAGAAACCTCATTCTCATACAAACCCACATTAAACTCTTGCATTAAATACTCTCCTTAAGAACACCCATACACATGCATGGTTTCAAAACACATAATACCACATACTCTTAACCAAAACCTAAGCAAAATGGGTATACTTACCTCAAAACCCAAAAACGAAAATGGGTTCCAATAGAGAGAGAGAGAGCTGCGAAAATAAGGTGGAAGGAGGAGAGGAAATCTAAGCCCCAAGCTTCCTTCAAGCTCCTCCAAACAAAAATGGTGAAGGATGAAGATGACACCAATTTGCTAGGGTTTTTGAAAGAAGGAATAGAGAGATTGGAGAAGATGGTGAAGAGAAGAAGAAGTGAAGTGCAAGTGCTCAACACCTTCAGCAATCCCACGTGAATAGAGAAAAGAAAATGGGGTTTTTGATTTATTTAAATTCCCATTCATTAAAACTTCATTGTTTTATAACTAACAGGTTTTCAGTTCGGGCTCAATACATCGTCTGAAAATTATTCCGAATACATATTCGGATTTCGAATATTATTCTCTACAGCCCTTACCAATATCATCTCATTCCGAGATACTTGGTCCGATACCCATATTTCAACCGGGCTCATTTTCAGCTTAACTGATCTCCATAATTTTCTAACAGTTCCCAACATTATCAATTTAATTATTCTCAATAGTTTGGGACATTAAATACTCCATATACCAATTTCTAATATTTATTCCGGTAATTAATTCTCTCATTTTAAAATTCAGGATGTTACAATCCACCCTACCAAAAAAAAAATTTCGTCCCCGAAATTGGTCCCCGAAATTTCACATACCGGATTCAAATGCGTCGGGATACCGTTCTCTGATGTCGTCTTCACGTTCCCATGTGAACGTTTCAGTATTTCCATGTTTCCAAGCGACCTCCACCAAAGGTACCAACTTGTTCCGCAATTTCTTCACAGAATGTCCGACAATGCGAACAGAAACAGGAGAAATAGATAGATCATCTCGCACCTCAATCTCGTCCATAGGGATCACGTGTAGGGGATCATAAACATATTTCCTCAACTGCGATACGTGAAACACATTGTGTAAATTAGCAAGATGCGGAGGGAGTGTTATCCGATAAGCAACCTCACCAATCCGCTCCAACACCTCGTAAGGTCCGATAAACCTAGGGCTCAATTTCCCACTCTTCAACGCCCTTCCAATGCCTTTATCACGCGAGATCTTCAAAAATACATGGTCACCCACTTGAAACTCAAGGGGTTTATGCCTCTTGTCATAATAACTCTTCTGCCTATCCTGAGCAATCTTCATATTCTCTTGTATCTTTTTAATCTATTCGGTAGTTTCTTGAATAATCTCCGGCCCTAAGGCCAAGTTTTCACCAACTTCCAGCCAACACAAGGGAGTTCTACACTTCCTTCCATACAACGCCTCATAAGGTGCCATACCAATACTGGAATGAAAGCTGTTATTGTATGTAAATTCAATCAATGGTAAAAATCTCTCCCAACATCCACCGTGTTCAAGAACACAAGCTCTCAATAGATCCTCTAAGCTTTGTATAGTTCTCTCCGATTGCCCATCGGTTTGAGGGTGATAAGCAGAACTAAGCTTCAACTTAGAACCCAACTCATCATGCAAACGTCCCCAAAACCGAGAAGTAAAACGAGGATCACGGTCGGATATGATGCTGGACGGAACGCCATGCAGTCTAACAATCTCCTTAATGTATATTTGTGCCAATTTCTCCAAAGAACTCTTCATATTAATGGGAAAAAAGTGAGCACATTTTGTCAATCGGTCAACAATCACCCATATAGCATCGTTTCCAGCACGAGTTCTGGGTAGTCCTGAAACAAAATCCATAGCTATACTATCCCATTTCCAAACAGGGATCTCCAATGGTCTCAAATAACCAGATGGTCTCTGATGTTCGACCTTCGTCTTTTGACAAACAAGGCAAGATGCTACAAAATTCGCCACATCACGCTTCATACCAGGCCACCAGAAATTCTTCTTCAAGTCTTGATACATCTTAGTGGAACCAGGGTGAATACTCAATATGCTTTTGTGAGCTTCCTCAAGTACACGTTTCCTCACATCATCGCTTGAGAGAACATAAATTCGGCCTTTAACACGCCAAATACCATCTTGACCTTCTTCTATGAACAAATTCTTCCCTTTTTCTTGGGTCTTCTTCATCTCAATCAAATACTCATCATTGGGTTGTTGCGTCTTCACATATTCAATAAATTCATTTGTAACCTTCAACATTTCCAACACCATTTTCTTGGAAGTGTAAGTCTCCACGCCCACATTCAAATCTCTAAATCGTTCTATCAACTCCATTTCCTTTGCCATCATCATGGAGACATGCAATGACTTTCTACTCAATGCATCAGTAACTACATTCGCCTTGCCGGGGTGATACTTCAATTCAAATTCATAGTCTTTTAGGAACTCCATCCACCGTCTTTGGCGCATATTCAATTCCTTCTGGTCAAACAAGTACTTAAGGCTCTTATGATCACTAAAGACCACAAACTTGGAGCTATACAAATAGTGTCGCCACAACTTCAATGCAAACACTACCACCGCCAATTCAAGATCATGTGTGGGGTAGTTAACCTCATGTGGTCGCAACTACCTCGACGCATAGGCTATCACACGTTCCTTTTGCATCAACACACATCCAAGACCAAGCTTAGATGCATCGCAATATACCACAAATTCATCCATTAAGTCGGGCAATGCTAACACCGGTGCGGTAGTAAGCCTTAACTTCAACTATTGAAAACTCTCTTCACATTCACGAGTCCACACAAAAGAGTGATTTTTCCGAGTCAACTTCGTTAGTGGTAAAGCCAAACGGGAAAACCCTTCAATGAATCTCCGGTAGTAACCGGCAAGACCAAGAAAACTTCTTATCTCCGTCACCGATGTTGGTCTTTCCTAAGCCATCACAGCTTCAACTTTAGATTTATCCATAGCAATTCTATCATTCGAAATAACATGTCCAAGAAATTGGACCTCCGACAGCCAAAATTCACACTTAGAGAGCTTTGCATACAATTCTTTCTCGCGAAGGATGGTCAACACCAGACGAAGATGTCTTTCATGCTCTTCATTACTTTTGGAGTACACCAAAATGTCATCAATAAACACCACGACGAATTGATCAAGATATTCATGAAAAATACGATTCATGTAGCTCATGAAAATCGCAGGGGCATTCGTCACCCCAAATGGCATCACCACGTACTCATAATGTCCATACCGCGTTCGGAAAGCAGTTTTTGGAATATCCTCCGCCTTCACCTGAATTTGGTGATATCCAGAACACAAATCAATCTTCGAAAACACAACAGCACCCTTCAATTGATCCAAAAGATCGTCAATACGCGGAAGAGGGTATTTATTCTTAATGGTTAGTTTGTTGAGTTGGCGATAATCAACGCACAATCTCATGCTCCTATCTTTCTTCTTTACTAACAACACAAGAGCACCCCAAGGAGACACACTTGGGCGAATAAACTCCCGTTCAAGTAATTCTTCCACTTGCTTTTTCAATTCAGCTAACTCCATAGGAGACATCCTATAAGGAGCTCGGGAAACAGGCTCTGCACCCGGAACAAGATCGATGGAAAATTCCACTTCTCGTGGAGGAGGTAATCCGGGAATCTCCTCTGGAAACACATTGGGAAATTCCAAAACAATAGGAATTCTACCAGATTGGGATGCACCATTCCCATCAACCAAGTAGAACATCATGAGAAGTTAAGATATACCTCGAACATTAAAGCCTTCAGTGTTAGAGATTGAGAATCACCGTCTTGCTATGACAATCCACCAAAACCTTGTTGGCGGACAACCAATCCATGCCTAGAATAACATCCAGGTCTTTCATAGGTAAACACATGAGGGATACAACAAATTTTCTACCCTCCAAGTCCATCTCGACATTCTCACATCGAGTCACCGATCTTAAGCAAGCACCAGTCGGTGTAGTCACCAATATTGCACTTTTCATCATACTCACAGGCACTCGCAGGCGCCTCACACATTCTTCAGAAATAAAAGAGTGCATAGCACCCGAATCAAATATCACATTAACAACATTACCATGTATCTGGCACTTACTTTGGACAAGATCCTCAGCTTGTGCAGCTTCTTCACCGGTCACGGCAAAGACTCTTCCAGCCATTTATTGATTAGCACCACGGTTCGGGCCATTTCGACCACCATTAGCATTACCTCGGCCGTTTCCATTACCACGACCGTTACCACCATTTCGGTTTCCATGTCTTCCACCATTACCGTTTCCACGACCACGGCCTCTAAAAGCACCATAGCCTCCACGATTTGCATTATCACGTGGCATAACATCTGCAGCATTCAAAGGACAATCAGGGCGGATATGCCCTGGTTGGTTACATCTATAGCACACCACTATTTCTTCATGATGGCAATCTCTAGCTAAGTGATTTCCGCCACATCTGAAATAACGAAGTCCTTGGCCATCACCTCGGCCATCAACGGCACCATGCCTTCCGCCACCTCGTCCACCTCTAAAAGAAGAGAACCCACGTACAAATCGTCTATTGTTCTTAAAGTTGCCCTTCTTCTTGAAGCTAGAAGATTGGCCCTTCAACTTATAATCATGCCCAGAGTAGTTCCTTGGAGCAATATCATTCTCTTCAAAAATTCTACACTTATCCACAAGAGTAGGAAAGATCCTAATCTCTTGGTGGCAAATCGCCTTCTTGATCTCTTGGCGTAGTCCATTTTCAAACTTAACACATTTTGAAACTTCAGTGCCCTCTTGCTGAAAGGGAGGATAAAACACACATAGCTCTTCAAATTTTAAAGCATACTCTTCAACCGACATGCCACCTTGCTTGAGTTCCATGAATTCAAGATCTTTCTTGTTTTTATAACTCGCAGGAAAGTATTTCTTAAGAAATTCAGCCTTGAAATTCTCCCAATTTAAAGGAGTCTGGGCAGCAATCATACGCCCACGGGTAAGGATCCACCAAGATTCGGCCTCATTCTGAACCATGAACACCGCATATTCAACCTTCTGCGTTTCGGTACATTCCATACTAGCAAATATCTGTTCCAAGTCACGGATCCAGACATGAGCATCTTCTGGCTTATAGCCTCCATGAAATTCAGAAGGCTTCCGCTTAAGAAATTGGTCAAGACCTTGATTCGGCTGACCAATAGGTTGTTGTTGCCGTTCAAGTATGTCGGCAAAGCGATTAAAGGCTTCAGCCATGGCGGCTCTATCAGCATTACGCCTATACGCCATCACTCAATCTATATACAACAATATAAACATAATTAGAAACTTAAAGTTTCTTCACCCAGTGTGCATACATATCATTCATCATTAACTTCATTGACACAAGTATCATCATAATGTATTTCACAATTTGAAGGTAAATATGAGAAAGGAATTGCCTGGCCGGGCTTAACAACAATCATTTAATAATCTCATTTCAATAACAGCCTTCATAATTCGCCCATATAATTCACAAATCAATTAGTCACAAGCAATAAACCCATAAACATCATCAATTTTTTAATTGTATCAAGAGCAATGAATGCTCTGATACCAGGTTGAGACGCCCAAACCCCCAAATAAAATAGGGGAAAATTTTTCGCGTCTTTGAAAATATTAATAAATCCAATAATTAAAGTGGTGAAGTATTTTTCACCAAACCCCTGGATCTAAAATGAACCACTCCCATATATGAAGATATGAGAGGGTGAAACTAAATATAAATTTTTCAATCAGAATCAGCGGAAGAATTATTTAATTTGGTTTAATTAGTGGCTAATTGATTTTCAAGAGGGGTCCATTCATAAAAATATGGGATATAATTTATATAATCTAGAAGGCCTAAATATTACTCCTCAATGCTTCAAAATAATATTTAAAGTAACAATCATGCATAGGATTTAAAGGTTCAGTTAAAGTAATAATTAGCAGCATCAGGTGCCACTCGCTCAAGCGTGACTCAAGTCGCTTGAGCGAGCCAGTGTACACACGCTTGAGCGGGCGCTGGGCGATGCTGAGCGAAATGAAGGAATGAGCATCAGGGCTCAGCTCGCTTGAGCGAGCCCTGTCTCGCTTGAGCGAGACATGAAGGAATGCTTGAGCGAAGGAAGTGAGACGCTTGAGCTAAGAAGGAGAGGAGTATCAGGGGTCGATCTCGCTTGAGCGGCCCAAGGCTCGCTTGAGTGAGAGTGGTCCAGAAACGTTGAAAGCTCTCTGGCCAATTTTCGCTTGGGCGAGGCACCACTCGCCTGGGCGAAAATCGTCTAGAATCAAAATCCTTCTCCTTCGCTTGAGCGCTTGCTTCGACACCTGGGCGAAAATTGTCCAGAATTAAAACACTGATTCTGTGGCAATCTTGCTTGGGCGAAATGCAACTTCGCTTGGGCGAATTTGGGGCAGAAACGAATCCCCTGTTTCACAGCAATCTCGCTCGAGCGAGATCATCACTCGCTTGAGCGAGTTATGCAGGGACAATGTAGAAATGAAATTTCTCTTGAACATAACACATGCAACATCAATTCCTTCTAATTTGGCCTCACCTAAGACCCTATCTTATTTCATTATGCATGTATCACTTCATATAATGCTACAATCCAAAACCACATGATTCTTTCATGTAATTAAACACCAATAACATCATCATGCGAATATTAATTCATGCATATAACCCAAATTCAACATCTTCACACAAAATCCATGAACTAACATAAAACACTACGTCCATTCATTCATCAAAGTTAAGTATCATGATCCATTCTTTACATCATTTGGGTCATGTAGGAAAATTGGCCTTACACAAACATGTCCAATTTTCTCCCATGACCTCCAAAATTATCAACATTACAAAAATTGAGTATATAAACCTCATACACTCTACCAAAACAGATTTTCATGTCGGCCAAGGCTTATACGTTCCTATCCATATTTACCTCCTTCAAACTCGGCCTCCAAAAGCTGTAGGATTTAAGTCATACCTACATCAACTTTAAAAATGGCAACGGGGAGGTGAGTAACATAATCCAAATGAATTAAAGTCATACATTATGATGAAATACATGTATACTTGCACAATTAGCAATCATTACACCACATCATACATTATATACAATACATCTTATAATTTCAAGTATACATTCACAATATCAATCATTTGGATTGCCAAACACACACATCGGGTTAGTATTCAACTCTTTCCCTTTTTAAATTCTATTCATCCGTTGCCACCATGGGCTTTCGACTAGGCATATCTCCAGCTATATGCAAATGCTCTTAAGGCTAATGCATATGCACAAGAATTTATCGTCAAACAATACGGATCCGATTGTGGGAAAAATACCATATCAATTCAATTGTGGGACAAGCATAGGTGTGCTACTATGCCCCTACTGCAGTAGAAAAAATTGTGTACACATATATCTCAATTTATGCATGCTTACATCATCATAATTTTACTGGTACCAAACCGCTATCGCCCCTCTGTAGCACTAGTCACCCTGTGACTTACGGATTAACATCGTGGCCTCAACTACCACAAGTGCTACGGGCCCCTCCCGAACACACATCGAGAGAGCCGTGTCCCGTCAGACACCGAGGTAAACTCGCTCACCATAGAGCCGCCCGCCCACTGGGCCCGCCACATAGGGTGCCTCGTCACCAAACTATGGACAGCTTCGTAACTCATAAACCGAGTCACAGGGGGAAAACCACAACACGCTCGTGCACCGAGCCGCCCTCCCACTGGGCCCGCCTAGTGGAACCCCCTAATATTCCACATAGACAGCTATGCTATGCCATGGATGCAATGCAAATGCAAATCAAGTGCATCCTCACACTATGCATCCTAGATGCCACTCCACATTCAATCATTCACCACCACCACTTGGTGGATTTCAGTATTTACATCATTCTTATCCAATCCCAATTCTCTTTTGAACTTATTCTCATCAATAGTTAGTGGCATACACATTCCATAACTCATACACACATATTTGGGATATTCATATCACAATCTCAATTCACATATGGTTTCAAACCATCATCATACTTCATTAATATAGTATTACCACATCATTAATTTTATCCCAAACACAATGCCACATAACAATCGTCATTCTAAATGCATTCAAATCACACATATCATATCATCTATTCAAACAACCATTAACATAATCACATATACATATTGTCACATCACCAATGGATGAAATCATTCATTTAGAAAAGTTACCCCCTCCTACCTCAAGTGAAGTAGTGATCAACGCGGTTCGATGGTCCCGCTTCGTCAATGGGGTCACTTCCTACATCACAATACATTATACAATCAATTTTCTACTTACTCATTAAGATTCAAATACTTATATATCAATAAATACTTGCTGTTTTTATTATTATAACTCTTAAAACTCTTTTATTTCATTTTATCCACCATAACCACCAAGGGTTAGGTGCTACCATTTATTATTATGTACTCAACAACCAACCCTCTCATGGGTTCTCCATTAATGACTTCCATCAACCAAATACCATCACCAATGACTCTTATTCATCATAACTCATATTTATTACCAACAATTAATACTCATCAACCTCCATTATACATTTCCCCCAAATCTATGAAGTTAGGGTTTCATAAAAATTCCAACAACCATCATCAATACTCTTCTCCTTCCAACCATAAATGCATCCACTTTCCTTACTTCTCAAAGAAACCTCATTCTCATACAAACCCACATTAAACTCTTGCATTAAATACTCCCCTTAAGAATACCCATACACATGCATGGTTTCAAAACACATAATACCACATACTCTTAACCAAAACCTAAGCAAAATGGGTATACTTACCTCAAAACCCATAAACGAAAATGGGTTCCAATAGAGAGAGAGAGAGCTGCGAAAATAAGGTGGAAGAAGGAGAGGAAATCTAAGCCCCAAGCTTCCTTCAAGCTCCTCCAAACAAAAATGGTGAAGGATGAAGATGACACCAATTTGCTAGGGTTTTTGAAAGAAGGAATAGAGAGATTGGAGAAGATGGTGAAGAGAAGAAGAAGTGAAGTGCAAGTGCTCAACACCTTCAGTAATCCCACGTGAATAGAGAAAAGAAAATGGGGTTTTTGATTTATTTAAATTCCTATTCATTAAAACTTCATTGTTTTATAACTAACAGGTTTTTAGTTCGGGCTCAATACATCGTCTGAAAATTATTCTGAATACATATTCGGATTCCTAATATTATTCTCTACAGCCCTGACCAATATCATCTCATTCCGAGATACTTGGTCCGACACCCATATTTCAACCGGGCTCATTTTCAGCTTAACTGATCTCCATAATTTTCTAACAGTTCCCAACATTATCAATTTAATTATTCTCAATAGTTTGGGACATTAAATACTCCATATACCAATTTCTAATATTTGTTACGGTAATTAATTCTCTCATTTTAAAATTCAGGATGTTACAATCCCTGTTGATGATGTGGATGTACGGGACGACTTGTCTATTCCTCCTATTTCTGTTTGCATTATCGAGCATTCTGTGAAGAAATGGCAGAACAAGTTGGTACCTTTGGTGAAGGTCGCTTGGAAGCATGGAAATGTGGAGACGTTCACTTGGGAACATGAAGCAATATAAGAGAATGATATCCTGACCCATTCGGATCTGGTATGTAAAATTTCGAGGATGAAATTTTCTTTTGGTTGGGTGGATTGTAACACCCTAACTTTTAAAATAAAGGATTAATTAAGGAACTAAATATTAAATAGTTGTGTGTAGATTATTTAATGTCCCAAAATATTGGAAATAATTAAACTAAGATTTTTGGGGACTACTCATAATTTATTAGAGCTGAATAAGCTGAAATTAAGCCCAATTAGAAATATAGGTGTCAGACCAAGTACCTCCAATTGGGATGATATTGGTTAGGGCTATTAAGAATATTATTGTGAGTCCAAATATGTATTCGGGATAATTTTTTAGATAAAGTATTGAACCCAAACAGAGATCCTGTTTGTCATAAAACAATGAAATTTTAATAGGGGGTCAAAAATTAAAACATTAACCTTTTCTCCTTTGGCAATTCATGTTGCTTTTTGTCTAAAACATTAAAGATTCACCTTCTTCTTCTTCTCCTATTCTCTTCACCACTTTCCTCTTCTAAAACCCTAGCAAAAGTTATTGCACCTATCCTTTCCCATCATTTTCGTTTGTGGAAGCTTGAAGAGGAAGAGTTTGAAACTTGGAGATCCTTCCTCCATCTCTTCTATTTTCGTGTTCCTCTCCCTCTCCTTTGGGGACTCACTCTTTTCTTCTCTTGAGGTAAGTTTCTGGTTATTTTTAAGAGTATGAACCCTAAGCTTAGAGTTTTGGTGTTGGGTGAGCATTTAATGTATTTATGGGTTGTTGGGAAAGGCATTTAATGTGGAAACCTAAGTTGGGGTGTTGTTAATATAGCATTTATGATGGGTTGTTAAGGGTATACGAAATTCATGTTGGTAGATAAGGGAGATTAATGATCATTTATGATGTTGTTGGGTTATGGTGAAACCCTAACTATGAGAAATTAGGGGAAATGATTAATGTTGACTCAAGAATATGTTTTAAGAAGAAATACATGACATTGATGAGTATGGATAGTGATATATGATGTATTGTGAATGTTGGGGTTTAAGGATGTTTTGTAACCTTCAATATAATGAATGAGGCTTGATGGGAAGGAATTCCCAAAGCCTAATAAATAAAGGAAAAGATGTCTATAACATGTTTTATACATATGAAATTGTAGATATGATTAAGGTTAATTAGAGTTAAATTTATGTCTTGAGTACGTCGTATCAATTGGAATTCTTCTCTTGAGGTAGGAGAGGAGTCTTTGTGTTCTAAATCCCACACTCTTTAAGATATTCATCAAACTCTAGGCTCAAATATTCACCACCTCGATCGGATCGAAGTGCTTTAATTGTCTTGCCAAGTTGGCTCTCTACTTCATGTTTAAACTCCTTGAACTTTTCAAAGGATTCTGATTTATGTTTCATGAGAAACACAAATCCATATCTACTGAAATCATCAGTAAAAGTGATGAAGTAACTAAAACCTCCCCTAGCCATTGTCCCTATGGGCCCACATACATCACTATGTATCAAGCCAAGAAGATCACTCGCCCTTTCACCTTTTCTGGTAAAAGGGGTCTTAGTCATCTTCCCTAATAAACAAGATTCAGATGTATCTATTGATTCAAAATCAAAAGATTCTAAATATCCATCTTGATGGAGTTTAGAAATGCGTTTCTCATTTATATGTCCTAGGCGACAATGCCAAAGATAAGTTGGGTTTAAATCATTTGTTTTAACCCTTTTAGTATTAATGTTATAGATAGGGGTTTCGAGATCGAGAACATAAAGTCCATTACTCAAATTTGCACAACAATAAAACATGTCTTTTAAATAAACAGAATAACTATTGTTCTTTATTGTAAAGGAAAACCCTTTCTTATCAAGACAAGAAACAGAAATAATGTTTCTCCTTATTGCCGGAACAAAATAACAATTGTCCAATTCAAAGACTAACCCTGAGGGCAAGGATAAAAAATAAGTCCCTACAGCTAATGCAGCAACTCTTGCTCCATTTCCAACGCGTAGGTCTACCTCGCCCTTCATCAACTGCCTACTCCTTCTTAGATCCTGCACATTAAGACAAATGTGAGATCCACATCCAGTATCTAATACCCATGATGTTGAAGTTGACATGTTAATTTCTATAACAAAAATACCTGAAGTGGAAGTCTCATTTCCCTTCTTCTTAAGCTCTTCTAGGTACTTTGGACAGTTTTTCTTCCAGTGTCCCTTTTGTCCACAATGGTGACATTTACCTTCCTTAGCCACCCCGCCCACAGGTTTTAAGGCTGATGTACTTGGCCTATCCTTGCCTTTCCAAATCTTCTTGCCATTTCCTACAATAGCCTTTCCTTTGCCTTTATACATGCCCTTTCCTTTACCTTTGCCAGAATTGACCATCATTATGGCCTTGCCCTTTCCTTTAGAAATATTGGGCTCAGCAGTCCTCAACATATTGAGTAGCTCTGGCAATGTTTTGTCCAATGCATTCATGTTGTAATTCATGATGACTGGCTTGAAACTGTCAGGTAATGATTTCAAAATAAGATCGGTAGCCAACTTCTGAGGGAAGGGGAATCCTAGCCTAGCTAGATTCTCCAAGTACCCAATCATTTTGAGCACATGAGGTCCTACAGAACCTCCCTCTTCAAGTCTGCAGCTAAATAGGGCTGAAAAAACTTCATATCTTTCTTGGTCAGCTTGACCTTGATATAGTTTCCTTAGGTTTTCGATCATATCGAAAGCCTCCATATGCTCATGTTGCTTCTAAAGCTCAGGAGACATGGTTGCCAGCATAAGGCATTAGACATCTAAAGCGTCATCCTGATGCTTCTTGTAAGCATCCTTGTCTGCTTTAGAGGCATTGTTCGTGGGTGGTTCCGGAATCGGACCTTCCAGGACATACTGCTTTTTCTCTTGTTTGAGGACAATCCTCAAATTTCTATACCAGTCAAGGAAGTTAGAACCAGACAATTTTTCTTTGTCTAGGATTGATCGCAATGAAAGGTTTGAAGGTGTGTTTGACGTCATGGTTATCTAAAACAGAAAATATGTAGTAAGTATCATTTTCAAAACATATTTAAATTATGGTCATTTAAATTAAATATGTCTCCCACTATTTTGATTCAAAACAAAATACCCTCCACGAATCAGAAAATCCCGTTGGAAGATTTTCTAGTGGGCTAAGATCCATATTTTGCCAAGCGTTAAGTCAGCTTTGGCTGATCACCTAATACTTGGTTATTTAGGTAGGAAACTTTTTCCAATTGTATCTTTATACAGCTCTTAGTCATTGGGTTAAGTAACCATTACTAATTATTCATCTTATGAATATTTAGCCCAATGTTTACGCCTCTAAGTTATATTCAATCCAATTGAAAACTTAGTTAAGTTAAAGCCCAATAAAATAGTTTGGATATTACCATTATCCCATCGCGTCTTACTAATATAAATAATAGTGCCCTACTTTGGCAGACCCACTATTTATTGACATTAGTGTTGACGAGTGTACTTATTGGAAGGCGTTTATAACTTAATATTATTTTGAGGGATTTTAATTTATTTTAAAATTACCGTCTTTGTTAAACGCTTTAACGTAATAAAATTATCCCCAAAGCATGCAAACGAAATTGTGAGATGGTTATGGTCTTCCTAGAAGAAAAATAAATAAATAAATAAACCTAGAGGAACTATATTGCCATGGCTTCATGAAGTCCTACTTCTTGAATCCATCATTCTCTTAGAGTCACCACTCCTTGGTTTTCTTCTAAGTCTCTACTTTGTTGGCCCGATCAAGATTACATGATTAAATAGAAACTCGCTTTACATACGAGTGAAGGGTTGAGAAGAGAAATACAACAGAATAGAGAGAGGCACAACACGCAGGCTGTATTTAAATAAAATAACTAAGACCATAACCATTCACCACGCAACGTGTTAATTAATTGATTATAACCCATTTAAAAGCATTAAAAGAGTAATTAATTTTAAAACGGGCAATTAAACGCGTGGGGTCGGCAATAAGGCGCTACACAGAGAATGTACGGGGGTCCCGAAAAAATAGTACTGTAGTCAGGTTGGTTCCCAGGAAAGAGAGGTGGGTCCGGTGTGACCACTTAAGTACCAAGTCTTTCCTAGCCAGAACGTCCCTTGACCATTAACAGCTCTAAAATTTCGGCTAGGGTTTCAACCATTTTGAAACCCTAATTCCTTATTGCGAACACTTCACAACACAGCCGTTAAGGCACATGGAGGCAGCGCCGTCTAGGGTTTCAAAACCTAGAATTCAATTTGCGCTAATGCCAACATGCAATGCCTTTACATGACGGCCGTCTAGGTTTCAACTCTTGAACCCTAGATTAAGGAACGGCCATGGTTTAACACTTAAACCTTATCACTTAACGCCCCATAACATGAACCATTCATGTTCGAAGATCAACTCAATTGATTCAAAGTTTGTACGATGACTATCATATGAGTAAAACACATATCAAATATAAAAATTGCATAAACTCATACATCATACAAAATTAAACGGCAACAACATACATACTAAAATTGAGAAACTCTATAACATGCATCATATGCAATTTATAAAGAATAACTCAAAATTATATGTATCATGCCAAAACAGAGGTCATACCATATACATGATTAACCATTGTAATAATATGCATCATATGCGATACCTTAAAATAGCAACATAATCATGCATGTTCATCTTCGAATCCTAGTTTCACAAAACATTTTCGCAAAACAAAATTGCAAAGCTTTCAACAACGAAACGATTTCGCAAATCATATTTTCCAAAAGCTCTTGCAAACGAAAACATATCATCATAAAATATAAACAAATGCCCAAAACACGGTTTTGCAACCTAGGCTCTGATACCACTGTTAGGAAATCCCTAAGCATGAGCAGCGGAAAAATAAAAGGGATTCCATAGGATTTGCAAGGTTCCGTGTTTCAAAGCACAAAAACAATTTCGAAATTCATTTTGGATTACCTCTTGAAGAACTCCGAAGCAGTCGTAGCCTCGTCCTTTAGGAGTCCACACGAGCACTCCCACCAGAATCGCAACACTTGCCAACTGCTAGTTTGACGGCGTGTAGCTCTTGCAACTTTTGCGAATTTGTGTCTCACTTGAGTGAACGTCCTATGAGCATCTTATGCTCTATTTATAGGCTTAGGTTTGACCTAATTTGTTCTCTCTAAAAGTGGGCTCCTTACTCATTCCAAATGAGTTAGGCCCAATAGCTTTATTTTAGTTCAACTAAAATAAGACAACATTTTCTGATGGGCTTACTCTATGTGTGTGACCCTATAGGTAAAATACCCGGTCATATTAATAATAAATTATTTTATTATTAATATAAAATAAGAGCGGCATCTAGCAATGCATCATTATGTCTGAATATTATCAACATAACCTATAAGTGATAATTATTTAATATGTTTATTCCTTTTGTCACGATATCCTAATTGGGCCCAAGGTATGGTCGCGTCATCCTTGTACGGCCTAATTTATTTTACTTGTTACCGGAGTAGACTGGATCCGAATAAATATCTAATATTTATTCTTTCTAGCATGGCCATGCGTTTTCTTAGTCTTACTCCATCAAGTGGCCTATGGATATCACTCCCGTCACATAGGAGAGACAAATCCCATCTACATCACTCACATCCCTCTGCATAATTTGTTCATTGCCTAATCACAACCTTTATAGTCCTCTTGTTATAGAAGACGTTTAATTGTATTAAAACAATAAACTCCTCATGTAGGAATCGTAGTGACTTCAGGTCGAAGGACTACATATACCATTATCACATTGAGAATCGTTTATGACAATCATGTAACGATCCATGCAACGTTCTTATGGTGGGTCTGTCCAGTACATCATTACTCTTAATGTGTACCCGTGTGAAGACTCGATATCATCTATATCTATGATCTGTGAGATCAGGTCATCAGTACACTCACACACTAGTCTCAGTGTATTTACATGTCCCCATGTAAATACTTGACTAGGGACATTTTAGGAATAATTTTTATATGACCTATTACTCCAAGGATAAATATGTTTTAAAACAATTTTAAATTGAAATATTTATTCTATTGATAAGTAGAAAAATGATACAAATGAAAAAGCATAAAAGCTCATAGTGCATACACCAACAGGAGACTCATGGGTGGAGTGAATCTTTTGAAGTACATTTTGATGTAGGAGGTAAATAGGTCTATAGGAAGCGCCTTGACTGGCAAATCTAGATTTTTTTATAGCATATAGTGTATATGTATGCTTATTTTACCACCTAGATTGTAGTTCGATGATTTTAAGGGTCATGTAGGAAAATTGGACCTTAATGTCTATGGCCAATTTTCATTAATGACCTAAGTGATGTAAGATAATGAATTATGATGCTTGTGGATGACAAATACCATGAATGAATGATGTATTTAACAACTTGTAGCATTTCATGAAGTTTATGTAAAAATGATTTAAATCCTATGCATTAAATGAATGGGAATTGATTCTGAAGTGTATAAACAATTGGAAGAACCTTTGAATGTATGCTTGAGTGTATATAATGCATTAGCATAGGCTAAAATGGCATGAAATGAGGTTTGGCATGTTAAGTTGTATGAAATTTCCCTATTTTGCATTTTTCCTGTATAACTCGCTTAAGCGAGTGTGAATCTCGCTCAAACGAGATCTCCCTATAACAGTGGGGTGGCCTCTAGCCCAAATTCGTTCAAGTGAGTGAGAATTTCGCTCAAGTGAAATCTTCTTGAATCAGAGGTGTGGCTACTGGCCATATTTCTCTCAGGCGGGTAAGGTCTCACCCGAGCGAGCATTGGATAAAATGCTACTGGACCATTTTCGCTTGAGCGAATGGTTAGTGACTTGGTGGCTCGCTCAAGCGAGCGAGGATGGGAATGGCCACTAGAGTTATTTCGCTTAGGCAGGGATGCCTCACCCAAGCGAATGAGGTTTAATTAGCTACTAGAGTGATCTCGCTTAAGCAAGCAGGGCTTTGCTCAAGCGAGATGGGCATCTGATGCTCTTCTCTTCTTCGCTCAAGCGTATTTTGTATCTCGCCCAAGCGTGACCACGTGAACTCGCTTAAACGAGTGTGGTACTCGCTTGAGCGAGTGGCACCTGTTTCCTCCCAAATGCCTTATTTTAATTATTTTCACTTTCCTTTGCATCAAATCATCTTTTGCATCATCTTAATAATACCTTTGATGCCTAATTTCTTGAACCCAATCATGCAACATCAATTTAAATGATTCTTTCCGCTATTTTTAATTGAAATTTTCTCATTAATCATTTTTAACTCGCCTTCTCATATCTCCATATATGAGTTAGTTTTTTCATAGATCACTGGTGTTGATTGAAAGTTCACCACTTTATTTCTGTGTCGAATAATGACTCATAAAATGTGAAAATTTTACCACCATTTTTGGGACGTTTCACATGTGAATGGGAAATCAAACCCAATAATCTAGCAAGCCATGAATCGATTCATACCCTACCATGAATCGGTTCAAAGGACTCTTTAAAATACCACCATGGGAGTCAGTAGGTCATGAATCGATTTAAGGAATTTCATGAATCGATTCATGCAATTCTAGTAGCTCATGAATTGATTCAAGGAACTTCATGAATCGATTCATGCAAATCCAGTAGCTCATGAATCGATTCAAGGGGACTCCTGAATCGATTCAATAACAAAGAAATGTAATCAGATCACAATTTTAATTTAAGGAACATCCCCATACTCCAATTTATGAAATCAACATCAACCAAGACTAAAAACATGCCTTCCCATGGAATCTTAACAAGTTGCATACATACTCCATTCCAACATGGATTATTCATCAACAAATGCATCATTCCCATCAAAGGGACTCGAAAACTTTCATTATCATCAAATAAATATATGATTCTCAAAATCAATAGTTTGCCAAGCATGTCATTCATCACACAACCAAATATTACATTATTCTACACAACTATGGCATGGAAAACATGAGCATTGTCATATAAACATAAATTACTAATTACTCAAATCATGCATTTGAAAAGTAAAGTCCTCTCCAACCTCAAGGGAAGAACAACGACTTGAATATTCTGATTGTTCCGCCTTATTTCCTGGAATACAATCTACACCAACACATATATACACATACATTTAATTAATGAGGCATTTCAAGGCATCATCACAAGTCTAAACAATTGCTAGCATATCATAAAGCTTAACACCAATTTACATAATTGTGTTAGATTTCGGGAAATGCATCCAACTTTGTATAAATAATCTAAATGTCATCATTGCCAGCTAAAATTCAACATGAGCCATCTTAGCCTCTTTTAAACCAACATAACTCAATAAGTTCAAATAACATCCATCGTGGTCTAAGACCTGATTGTTAACCAAGTGGCCTCAATTACTCATGAAGGGGGGTGAATTGAGTATTAAAAATTTTACTTGGAATGCTTTTGAAATTGATTCTTTAGTAATTATGCTTAATGAAGATAATAAATTTAATCATAAATGATAACAATTTATACACAAAGCAAATTAACAAGTACTAAGTATATGGCAATAAATTCACTTAAGAGATAAAGTAATATTCAAGTAATAATATCAAATTAATCACAACACTATTTTTGGTACTTAGAAAGATTTAAAGAATAATTCAAGAATATTACTTAAACAACTTTAACAAATTTAATCTAAGTAATTTACAAATTTAATCAAGCCAATAGAATATGCACTTTAATTTAAACAAGTAAATTAATAAAGTTACTTAACTAATTAATTTATAAACATAAATATTTAGCAAGCAATTTTAAGTGCACAATTTAAATGAGTGTAGGGAAGAGAGATTTGCAAACTGATATATACGATTTCCACCACACCGGTGTATGTCTCGCCTATAAGCAACCCACTTAGAGGATTTCCACTATTGGAGATTAGAGATACAACTTTGAGCAATCGCGGCTTCCTAGTGTCCCACACTCAAGAACCCAATTCTTACAAGTACAAGGGCACCCCACCCAATCTCTCAATCTCACAACTTTACAAGGTTGAAACCCAACCCACAACTCTAGAAATTTTAGTGTTTGGAATACAAGAGTAACTCTCCAATAGAGTGGATATACAAATTCAAGTTCTCTCAAAATGATAACTCTCAAAAAGAGGATATGCAAATTTTAGCTCACTTAAAATATTTTCCTCACAAGCTAACTCTCAAAATATTTCTAACAAAAATTGGAATAGAGAGTAAATGCAAAGAAAGAAGAAATGGACGTAGGAGGAAAGAAAGAGCGAATGGCTTGCTGTGTGTTTCAATCCTTCATTTCCTTCTTCAATTTATAGGCGCTGAAGGTATGGTGCTTGCAATAATTAATTTCCTTGTCGATGCAATTGGAGCATGGCTGGACAAATTAATTAGTCCCTTCGATGCAGAGGAGTATGGAGCATGGAGCGTTATGCCTGCTTAGTGGAGTGTTAATTCGATGCAAGGCTATAACGCATTTTGGCTGAGGGAATCGATGAATGAATAGATTCCCACTGTGCATTTTGGCCTTCTGACAATGTATGAATTGATTCTTTAGATGAATGAATCGATTCCTTCATTACTTTTAGTAGAAATGAATCGATTCTTTGTGCTTTGAATCAATTCCCTGGGTTTTTCTAGCAGATGAATCGATTCCTTTGACTATTGAATCGATTCCCTTGGTTTTTCAGCAACATAAATCGATTCCTATGATCAATGAATCGATTCCTTCGTTGATTTTGCACCATGAATCGATTCCTGGCACTTCTGAATTGATTCCTTGCTTGTTCAATACCCATGAATCGATTCCTAGTAATGGGGAATCGATTCCCAACCTGTTTTTCATAAAAATAATTGTGTTTTGGCCCTCATGGTATTATTTTTCATGTTTTTGACCCCGATCATGAATTCTCCTTATATTTTGACCCTTTTGTTTATATGGATCATGGTTCTTGATTCCTTTGATTCTTGGCACTTTTGTTGATCATTTTTCACTTGTTTTAGGCCTTGGTAAATGCCTTGACTCAAGTCCTTTGTTGTTCATCAATCCTTATACATTTAACTCTTGAATCCTTGACCCGTTTTGTTTGAACTTCATGATTCAATTAATCATTTTGCACAACATCCTTAATATCTCTTCATTTGTTATGTCATTATCAAAACCTACATCCACATATAAGTACACTTATCAACAATAATTTTATTTCACTAATCCATCACAACCACCATGGTTTAGGTGTTCACATTCATCTCCATACATCTTGTGGCAACATTCGTCTATGAGTTCCATCATTAATGGTCACTTACCATTATTATTATCATCTACCATCATAACTAACAACACTCATATTAAATATGATCTATTCACTTTCAATTCAACCCTCCTAGTCACAATATATACATTTTCCCAAATCTTAGGGTCAAGATTCTTTAAAATTCAATAACCACCATTCTCATATTCTTATTGTTCAAGTTCTTCATAGCAATATCACAACTTCTGACACACTTAATAACTTAGAGTCATCACCTTATTCTCTTGATTTCATAACTCCTCAACATCAATAATTAATGTCACTTACTTAAAACTCATTCCCACATACAAAATCACCCCAACATCAATTTATCATAATTTTCTCAAGATTTGCCAAAAGTCCTAAATCACCAATTCTAGGGTTTTTCATAAAAATCCAATAACAACCAATTCTAACTACTTTTATACATTATTTCAAACATCCTTAGGCCGACAACATTGTATTTCAATCATCATCAATATCAATAATAATCCCCAATGGTCATCTACCCTAGGGTTTGGTTCCACATGCATTTATCCATCAAAATAACACTTAAACTCTTATTATAATACTTTAATAACTTTAAAACCACCACAAAAAACCATGGGTATTGTGAAACCTTACCTCTTTTCCAAGTTTAAAGAGGAACACGAAATTGAAGGGATGAGGAGAAGAGACCACCAAATATTTACCCTAATGTGCCATCTATGCCTTACAAGCCCATGAAAACCAATAAATTTAGAGTTAAAATGGCTATGGAGGGTGGGTGACTATTTTTTTAGGAGAAGAGAAGGGAAAGGAGAAGAAAAATGAAGTGAAATGTTGAGGGAGAGAAGCTACTGAAAATAAGGAAAAGAGAAAGGGAAAATTTGATAAAATTAGGGCATATCCAATGGATAAAACGAGGGAACTCGCCCTTATCCCTCAGTTTCCAAAAGGGTACTCTTGATTATTTTAGAGGTCTTTGTGGCAAAGATCTTCCTAATCTCATCAATTATATTGTCTGTCCACTGATAGTCACGCTGTAACATGAAATAAGATTTCAAAATAAAACACATATGTATGAATGTATTAAACTCACAACAGAAGAAAGTATTAAACTTACCAAGAATATCTAAAACCATATATCTTGGACAATCTTACCAGCATCTATCCAAGAGATGTAAGGACCATCCCACTGGGCCTTAAGAACCTTAAGATCCTACCAAAATTTTAGTAGAGTCTCCCCTGTAGGAGTCTGTTGTAGTGTGGGAGTTTGCTATGGGGTGGCAGTCTGATGTGGTATGGGAGTCTGCTGTGATGTGGGAGTTAGTTGTGGTATGCCAAGACGGGATGTGGGAGTCCGCGAGCCATCACCCTGAGTGAAATGTAGTCTATGTCTTGTCATTTGTGGATAAAACCATGAAAACAAAGGTTAGTGGAAAACTATAAATATATGTATATATATATATATACTTATTTAATAAGAATTACTAATTATGATATTCGCCCATGTTAAATTGATAAAGTCATACTCTTTGTCTATTTCAGTTTGGAATTTTCCCCCAGTTTCAGTGTCATTATGACTATGTGTTTCAACAGGGTCTTCAGTCTCCAAATTGGCCCTAGACTATTTTAATTAGGAGACAACCTCTTTGTTAGTGTGTTCACCTCCTAAAGTGGAAAGTGTCTCATCCAATATCACTCGATCAATATTGAACACCAAATGACTGTCATTAAGCTCATTCGGAGCACGTTGATAAGCATCCTCAAACTCATCAGAGACATTATCAGTGATCTGACCTCGGGCCTTGGTTAACACTAATATCAAGCATTTTTTAACACTTGCTTCGATGACATATACAAACACTACCTTTGTGTCCTTTTTTTATGCAGAGAGTTGGCTTTTTACCGGCTCTAAATAAGCTGCTTCTTGTAGTGACATGGGATAAAAAAATGATGAATGTCATTCCTTTATTTCTCATCGACTCTTTGTGCATGACTTGATGCCCCTAGGATTTAACCCGCCTAAACCTTTTATGAAAATAAAATAAAATAAGTTACAAAAATATTTAAACAACATGTACGTAATATATGATAAAAATCCCAATTTGTAAATATGTTCAATATATCACACTAAAATAGAATGGTTTTTATGAAAGATACATTGTACCTTGGGGTAGTCTTACTCTAGATTATGTTAGAGTTAGTAGCTTGTTATATACTCTACCTTGCTCTATAAATAGAGCAATCTCTTTGTCAGCAGATTCATTAGTGAACTATAAACTTTTCTTAAGATTTCTCTCTCTTTCTCTTTAAATTTCTCTACTAGGTTAGATCCTTATATGATATCATGAGCTAATTAATCGACGACAGCTTAATCCTTTCAACAACCACCACCTTCTCCTTCACCACCTCTTGGTGGTGGCACGTAAGTATTGAATACCTATCTTACTGGAAATTTGTCTTCTCATGTTTTTTATGCATAACTAATTGCTTACACTCTTGCAATTACTAAGAAATTGATGAAGCGTAATTAATTTCCTTATATGGAAATGACATGTTGAACCTATAATCAAAGGACATAAGCTTTATACCTTTCTTCAAAACCTAACAATTCTATTTTGATTCCTTATCGATGAAGATTGCCTAATGAATTGTGTTAGTCCTGAATACAAACTATGGGAGTAATAAGATCAACTATTGTTGTTCTGGCTCCAATCGTCTATTTTTAGCGATATCCTATTGCGATGACCGAATTCTTCACTCCTATGAACTTTAGGATCAAACTCATCAACATTTTTAGTCAATTACACATATGAAGCTCATTAAGTTTGCACTGAGTTACGAACTACTTCTCTTGAAGGTTGATTTATTTCAAAATACCTACTGCAGATCAAGCTGATTGTTGTCTCTTTGTTCACTTTCAATAATGTGATCTTTAATTCCAATCATCTTGGTGTGATTCTTTAAGGTCTTTTGTGTGATTTTGAGTTACCTTAATCAATAATAAGTTTGATTCAGTACCAAATTTTGACGTTGAAGTGCTTCTTCATGGGCATAAAGCATAATTTCATTGATACAAGAAGGATTCAATTGATATTTCAGTCAACTTGCCTTGGCAAGGTTCCTTACAACATCATGCCTAATTATTTAATTCCATCATAGATTTATTCCTAATTTACTTAAATTCACTATTTTTTTTTGAAAATATTCAATTTAGATATGGATTAGGTCCTCATGATATTCAAAAATTTCTTGAAATAACGTAACACTCAGCCCGATAGAAGAAGATAAGGAAATATAAGAATTATGTGATTAGCAGTAGTGTGATCAATTATACATCAAGTCTAGTTGATTGCTCGCAACCAAATTGTGTAGAAACTTACATCAGTTCTTTGTTAATTGATTACATGAAACCATGTAATTGATTACATAGCTCTCTCGTAATCGATTATAATGAATCCTATAATCGATTACCCATAACCAATTTGTGCAAGAATTTACATGTAATCGATTACCAACAGATAGAACTATATAATTATGTAGAAATTAGGCATCCGATCAATTGTCGTGCACCCTAACTTACCCGTTTAATCTCTGAATGCTATGAAACTTAACGGGCACTATCTATGACTCATTTTGGGATCTATCATCATAGTCTATGCTTAAAAATTCCTCTAAGCTGCGGAGTTATGTAGAAAAAATGTTTTAAGTCATTTTCACTCAATTCTAATACCAAAACTGTACCAAATCCCATTTAATTAGCGATTTCAATTCATACACAAGTTTTACACATGCCAATGATACTATTGACTACTTCTGGGGATTTAGAATCCCACTAGAATTCAAAATCGCCCTTCTAGTTGGTTTAATTAGCTATTTCTATTCAAATACATATATACCAATTACACTAATTCACAAGCATTATATATCAACATCAATATTTACTTGGCTTAATGCCCTCTATAACAAGATATACACAGACACATACAATACTATCATAATTATTCAATACAACTCATCATGTCTTAGTGCCTCTATACACATACAATAATAACCTTCCCATGATCACACAGTTTAACAATACATTGGCTCACTATCATTTCTTATTTTATACACAAATAAAACAATACTTGCCCATATCAAGTATCATCTACCAACTACCAACACAAACATGCTTAAGTATCAAAGCATAAATACCAAAATAACATCCTCATACTTCATTATCATTACAAATAATATATGTCCATTCCCCATTCCTTGGCATCCTAAGCTCACTTGGTGCTCATCTTCATAGTGTCATTGATATCTCTATCATTGGTTACTAAAAATAACAATGGAAAAGGCGAGCACTGAAATGACTAATTAGAATGGAAACTCAATCATATTGAAAAAGGCATGACATTAGCATTGCAATACTACATGATTATATATATATATACAGTACTCATTTCATTGTCATTCTCTAACTTCTCATATTTTAATCACCAATTATAAACATATTTCATCATTACTACACTTTCCACTCAAGATATTTAACTCCACACATATAGTATCTCTCGATTAACTAAGACAATCCTACAAGTAGATTATCCTAGTTAACTGAGAGTACTGCATAAAGCTGTAAAATTGAGAATTTTTTCGTAACAAAAAATGAAGGTGGATTATCACAATCATAACAATACTTTATACACAATTCAATATTGTTTTACATACTCTTAATGAAGCAGGGCACACAGGCTACCAAAAACATAAATGAATACAAAACAACTAACAAACGGAGATAATCAAATTGTTTTTATGACAACCCAACTAGAAATCTGACCTTACAACTACTGGCCATTTTATTGCCAATCTTCCTTCCAAGGGGATCCTAACTCGAGCTCTAGGAGGTGAAGTCTTGGTCTTAATCTTCTTCTTCTTCTTCTTCTTCTTCTTCTTCTTCTGGGGATTCTGTTAGTTATTCGATAGTCTAAACGCCAACTTCTGTGTGGTCCATCTTAGGAGCGTTTGAGATTTCTTTATTGATGACTGGCAGTCTTCCACTAAACACTAAGTATCATTCCTTAAGCCTCTTCAAATGTCGACCCACCATACTAAAAGAAAAATAGTAAAGGTGAGATACTAACTCTTAGTTGTTGGTCACACAACGAGATGTATGTCATTGCTGACATTTTCCTAAACCATTTTGTCTTACATAACACAAAGAATACATGCACAATCGTAGTAACTTCCCTATATCCATTCATTTTATTCCATATAGTTTCTAATATTACTCAATCATATACTTTCAGGGATTCATAATTAATCAATAACTACCTAGGGGATTAATTCTTCTTTAAATCATACTTATAAATATTATGGTCAGGTGATCACCGTTAAACAACATCATATATAAGTACGTCACTCAGGCACAAACATAGTCATCAAACTATTCTAAATATAATTATCACATAATACATAAGCATGGTTATCACATAATTCACAAGCATAGCCATCATGTAACTCGCAAGTATAACCATCACATAACTTTCAAGTATAACTATCATGTAACTCACCATCAAACATTAGTGATGTTAGTCATTCAGATGTTATGCATGAGTTAGGTGTTTTATGACTTTTCTATTATTTAAAGTCCTTATAATGCGAATGGGGCCCAACCTCATTCCGCAATTCTCATATCTTCAATACGTCTACTAGGAAGAACATCAATGATGTTTGTTAGAGCGACTAGAGTTATCCAAGTTCTGGTAAAAACCAAGGGTAAGGGACACACACATCCGAATCAATATGGATCCATCACACCTATTCATGATGACATTCAAGTGAAAATGGCACTACACGGCCATAAAAATACTCGTCCAAGTCGAAGTACATGGCCTTGCCACAAATTACTCATCCTCGGGTGCTACGTCAAACCATTAGGTGTCTGACCTGGTGGTACTCCCAAGATTCTCCCATGGAATTGGAATGCCCACATTCTCTAGTGTACCCTCTCACTGTGTGCTCCTGACTATGATCCAACTCAAACTTTCTGATATATGCAAATTGATGGTTCAGAGTCAGACTTAGAAAGGGGGTTGAATAAGTCACAAACTCTTTTTCACGGAAAGATGAACAAAAAATACAAGTAATCAAGCAAATATCAAAGGAAAGAAATCAACACAAAGAGTTTATACCGATTCACTTTCAACACAGAAGCTATGTCCAGTCCCTTCTAACTTAAAGGATTTCCACTATTGTAAAATCTCCTTTACAATAATAGCACCAGACTAGTGCCATAAGTATTCTAGACTCTAGCCACTTTTGGCTTACCCAAGTATTCTTTCAATAGCCATTCCTGGCTCAACCCAAGTATTATTTTGAAAGCCTCTTCAGGCCACAGTGTTTCCCAATAAACACGTTTTGGCAATCCACCAGACTTTTACAAAGTTTAAGAAGGAAAGAAGGTAGCACACAAAACTTAGTGTTTGACAAATATACAATAGAAATTTAAACACTAAGTTGTGATACAAGACCAGAGTCTACTGAAAGCAGAATAAAACAGATAGGGTCTTTGTCGTACAAACAAGAGAATCAAAAATTAAGAATTTTGCTAGCATGGAAAATTTGTAACTCTTGTTTCTCTAGTTTGAAGTATAAACTTCCTTGGTATGAATAGAAGCTTGGAGGATATAACCATTACGGCTTCTTGAGAGGAGATATAGTCGTTAAAAATCCTTTAAAGGTATTTTGCCTTAAGCCTCTTGTTACAAGACCCTGAAGATGAAATGACTTTTAAACAAAAAGGTCTAGTGCATACTCTTTCAGTTGTTTTCACGAAAATAGTTTCTCATGTATTTCCATACATGAACCATTTGTAAACTAATTCTTGATTGAACGACAAGTTGCTTTGAGATATTCTGACAAAATCTCTGATTATGATCAGTATGCGCAGAGGTGGGTACGTTGACAATTTGATGCTCGTTTTGATCTTGTTCTTTATGTTCTTTGGTGATAAGTGTAAGATCTCAAATTTTATAAAAATGATTAAATAGGAGGAATAAATATTAAATAATTATAAATGGGTTAATAAGTGTCCCAAAAATATTGAAATAATTAAATTAAGATTTATAAGGACTATTTATAATTTATTGGGGCATTAAGAGTTAAAATTATACCCGGTTAGAATATGGGTGTCGGACCAAGTATCTCTGATTGAGGTGCCGTTGGTTAGGACTGTTAAGAATATTATTGGGAATTCGGATATGCCTTCGAAATAATTTTTAGATTTAGTATTGAGCCTGAACAGAGGTCCTGTATATTATAAAACGGTAAAATTTTAATGAGAGGTAAAAACTTAAAAATAAACTCTCCTCCCTCTCTTTTGTTTTCACGCCACTTCTTCTCCTTCTTTCTATCCTCTTCTCTTTATCTCTTCTCCTCCTCTTTTTCTTCTTCTTCTTCTCTTCAAAACCCTAAGCTAATGGTGGCCCTCTCCTCCTCCACCATTTTCATCTTCTTAGGAGCTTGAAGGAGAAGCTTGTAGCTAGAACTGTCCCCCTCTTCTCTTCCATTTTCATGTGGCCCTCCCCCTCTCTTGGGAGCTGTCTCTTTCTTCTCTTGAGGTAAGCTTCTTACCATTTTTCAAGAGCTTAAACCTTTGGTTATGAGTTTTAGGTGTTGGGGGAGTGGTTTATGTATGTGGGTTATTGGTAGGAGCTATTATTATGGAAAACCCTAAGGTAGGGTGGTTTTAAATGCAAGTTTTATGAGCCTTTAAAGGGGTACACAAAATTAGTGATTTGAATGGTGGACAATGATGATGATTCATGGTGTTATTGAATTTTTATGGAAACCCTAACTTTAGGAATTTGGGGAAAATGTAAAATGTGAGTGGGAAATATATTTAATGATGTTAGTGAGTGATATTGATGAGGGAGAATATTAATAATGATGATTAAGTTTTGATGAAAACCTAGCCTTGAGGATTTAGGGAAAACATGTAATGTTGATTTGAGGATTGATTTTAGGTAGAAATACATGATATTTAGAGTATGGGTATTGTTGATGATGTTGGGAAGATACTTGTTGATGATGGGGGATGGCACTAATGGAGGCAAATGGTTATAGTGATGGTTTAAAGTCATTTGTATGGAAACCCATAGATGGATATGGTCTTTAAATGAATAATAATGAGTTTGAACACCAAAACCATGGTTGTGATGGGGTAAACAAATGAAGTAAGATTGTGATTTGATGAGGCCTTAGGCCATAAGGTATGACATTTAAATGGTTAATTGATTATGGTCTCAAAAGAAGCTAAAAGGATTTATGATGGCTTATATGTTCTTGGAAGCAATATTGGTAAAGAATGTGACATTGTTGTTGTTGGGTTAGTTAACCCTTTTGAGATTTAGAGAATCATGGTTTTGGGAAAAGAATTCCCGAAGCCTAACAAAAGTATATGAATAAGTGTTTTAACAAGTCTAGTATTTGGTATTGAATATTAATGATAAGTATCCAAAATATATAGATTTTGTAATGTACTTTGTGCATATAATAGACATAAGAGTACCATGTTTGTTAATTTTGTAAGCTAAAATGAACAAATTTAGAATCAAGCATTGTACATTATCGAATGGTTAACAAGAACTACTTAAGCCCAGATCTTGGTATGATTTCAAGCATAAATGAAGAAGGAAAAGAAAAGAAGTCAAAAATATAGAAGCTTCATTAAGAGAAGTCTTATTTCCAGTATTTTTTGAGAATCTCGCTCAAGCGAAATTATAATTAGCTTGAGCGAATAAGTTCACTGAAGCCATAGAAGAGATTCGCCTGAGCGAGATGAAGAAAGAAGAATTAAGGCATCAGGTTGAAGACTCGCTTGAGCGAACCATTACTTCACTCAAGCGGAATAAAGCCAAAAAGGAAACTGAAGCACTAAGCTTAAGCAAACCTTATTCGCTTAAGCTAAAATGTTCCAGAGAGAAAAGAACAAGCAATCGCTTGAGCGAAGCACTTGTCGCTCAAGCAAAATTCGTCTAGAGCCTAAATTCAAAGGATTCGTTGAAGTGGATGAAGGAATGGCTTAAGCGAAAAGGAATAAGGGATCAGTATATGAAGATTTGCTCAAGCGAACGGATACCGCTTGAGCGAATAAGCATTCAGATGAAGCAGGACTTAAAGCTTTCTTCACGTTGAAGTAGTCTATTTGCTTGAGCGAGACGTAAACTCGCTTGAACGAGTATTTCTTTATATAAGCATACAAGAGGGTCACTTCATGGGACGGCTGGGTAGTTCTAGGGAACACTTTGTACTCTCTTTTCTTTATCTTTCTAAGTTTGTAATGGCTATAATAAGTAGCTAAACTTCTCATTGGGATTGGATGTAACCATTCATACTTGAAGATCACGTATGATATATTCATGGATCAGGTAACTTTGTTCTACGAATCTTTGTCTTCCATTTTATGTTCATTGCCTGAATCTACTTGATCACTAGTTTCTTGATTCAAGTTTACGATTGTTGTTGGAAAATGATTTTTGAAAATAGATTTAATGGAACACTCATTGTGAGTAGATAACCAAGGATGGTATCTAACGCAATGGACGTCCAAACAATCGTTCTTAATGCCATAATAGATTTGAAATGATCAAGGGATTGACGTTATTAAATTTATTCTTATGAATTTGATAGTCAAGGAATTGATATAAATGATCTAGATTGTGATGTAAAGAATCATAGCTCAAAACCTACTTTCATGAATATACATCGTGCATCGGAAGGTAAGATTGGTGAATCCAAATCCCAGTTTTATCACTTGATATTTCCTATTTGTTCATTTGAGTAACTATTCACATATTTCATTTTCATCTATGAAACCACAAATCATGAAAATATTCAACCCAATCTGTCGTAATATTTTGATTTTAAATTACTAACGATCCCCTGTAGGAACGACATTTGTTCTTCGGGACATATACTACAACTGACAAAGTGGTGCACTTGCCACGAGTCAATTTAAAACTGACCATCTGAGTGTTTTAGGAATATATCATACCCAAACAATCAGCAATTAAAAAATTATTGTTAATCACTCAAAATAGTGATAAATGCCTTGTACTAGCTTGTCGATTGTATGTGTGCATATGTATGTATGTTGGTGTAGATATTGTTTCGGGTAAAGGTGACGAAATGATCGGAGCATTAGGAATGCGGCTCTTCCCTCGAGGTAGGAGAGGAGTTTACATTCAAATTGCATGAGTTATATAATTGATGATTATTGTATGTCATGATACTCATGCTTGCCTTGTATTGTTTATAGTGAAATGATATGAGTGGCAAGTTATTGGCTATTGAGAATGATTTGTGTATGTATATATTGATGATGAATGTTTAGTGTCCCTTGATGGGAGTAATGTGTTATTGATGGATAACCCATGAGGGGTTAAATTAAATATATGCTAATGAACCATCCTTGAGTGGATGAAGTGTATGCCTTGTGAATTGAGGATTTTATATGGATGCTTGGCATTGAATGTGATGGCCATTGTGATAGCATTAATGATAAGATTGAAAGATAATGCATAATAAAGGAACTAAAAGAGCCAAATAGAGTTTTATGAGGATTGAATGGCATGGGATAGTTCCAATAGTTTCTATGTATAGTTTATAACTTGTAGAAACTGGAGTGGGCCAATTCTAATGAGAATAGGCCCTTGAGTTGCACAAAAGTACCTCAAAACGGGTAAAACATATTTATACGCATAAGTCCCTCATTTTTAGGAATTTTTGAGTGAAGCAGGTGGCCACACATCACAAATGGTGTAATTTAGTTGGTGTCAAAAATTGGTAGCATTTAGAGTTGATATGAAAAAGCTAGAGGGGTTGGAAGTCCATAAATTATGCATTTTCTGCATAATTTCTGTAGTCTGATAGGTCGTAATCGATTAGATTATCAATCTAATCAATTACGAGGATTCTGTTCCATGGTAATCGATTGGCTTAATCGATTATAAACCTGTACGCAGCCTAGTAATCGATTGTGTTCAAGGGTGTAATCGATTAGACACCAAACAGAACCAATGTAATCGATTGCATTCGAAGGTGTAATCAATTATGTACTAAAATAGAAACAAGGTAATCGATTACCCTAATCTCGTAATCGATTATGAACAACATCTGATACATTGTACCACACACAGAAGCATTGTAATCGATTAGCTCCTACCCCATAATTGATTATCACTAGCTAAATTGATTAAATCAGCTTAGAATTTGCATCTTTACTTCTTTTGGGTACTTATCTTGTCCCCCTTGGACTTTTAGGCCTACTTGACAATTAAATGGAGTATTCTAAAACCTTCTTCCAATCCCATGTATACTTTTAGAGTAATTACGAGCGAATCCACTAGGGGAACATGTGTGGTTTGTCTTAGTGGTGATTGGGGAATGGCTTAAGGCCTTGGCGAGGTGTGTGTATGCCTATGCTATGTTATGAATACATATATGCTTCACCACTATGGATATATTATGAATCTTGATGAAAAGTAAATGATGTGATTGTATGACACACCTTGGTTGACGATTGATAAGTGCTTTTTAATATAATAAATAAGATCTAGTTTGCTTAGGATTTTAGTCATTGTCCATTGTATTTCCTTTTTTTATTGCGATTTTTGCTCTCTTTCCACTCTATTCTACTTGGGTATGTTATTTTGCAGGAATTAAGGTAATAAAGGGTCAAAAACAATAGAAAAACGACCATAAAATGATAAAGAAACAAGAAGAACAAGCCCAAAGTGGAAAGAATTCTCTTTTTAAAGCTGAAATTTGACTCAGAAAGCAAAAATCCGACTCAGAGCACTGAAATCCGACTCAAAATGGCCAAATCCGAGTGGGATAACTCAGAAATGACCAAATCCGAGTGGAAGGACTCAGAATAGAGCATTGCCGAGTGGAATACTGCACTGCTGGAGGAAAATCCGAGTGAAATGTTCCCTGACAAAGCCATTCCGAGTGATAAATAGCTGACTGGAGTAAAGGACCAATGCTGAAATGGAATAAGTCTCGGTTAAAGGTGATTCCGAGTGGAAACTCCCCGACTGCATCCATTCTGAGTGAAAAAAGGAGACTGACCTCCAATAAATATGTCCAAAGCTATTTTCGAGTGAAAAGCTTGCTGATTAAAGTGAATCCGAGTGGGAGCTTTCTGATTGCAACTAATCCGAGTGAAAGCTGTTCCGAGTGAAGTGATTCCGAGTAGAAGAGGCCACTGAAATGAATAAATGCTGACTAAGGAGGAATCCGAGTGGTCTCACTCAGTGAAAATGACATTCTCAAGCAGAACAAAGCATTTCTGAGTAATTCTTAGCAAAGAAGGAAAAATCCGACCGGAAATAAATCACACTCGGGCAGACTCTCAAGTTTCACATTGAGCCCGAATGAGAAGTCTCCAAGGAAAGGAATTCCGAGTAAGTTGGGTCAGAAAGATGCATTTCCGAGCAAAGCAAGGCTCGGACATGGAAGAATTCTATCAGCCAGATTCCAGTCCTTCAAAGTCCAAGTTTCTGAGTGAAAGTGAAGTCAAATCCGAGTGAATTCCAATGCAAAATCCGAGCAGAGTTTTAACCGAGTGGTTCAGATTACAGCCGAGTGAAAATGATTGAGAACCGATTGAATAAATTTTGATCCCGAGTGAGTCTCCAATCAGTGCCGAATGAACTTCATGAATTTAAGCCGAGTGAATGGATTCAATCAATTTCGAGTAAGTCACCTTGCCCGTCCAACTCTCAAACACCGAGTGAAACAAGACCTCTCGCTTGAGCGAACCTTTCTCCACTTGAGCGAGACGGTTTCCTTCAACAAATACTCCTTTCAAATACCGACCTACTCCACAAACCCCGTCCTCAAGCCACAACACCGTCCCTTCTCCTTTCAAAACCGACCTACACTCCACAAACTCCAAACATCGGATCACTCTCTACACCGTCCTCAATCCAGAAATCCAACCCACATTCCTCTCTTCTATCCGATGTCCTCTCCTTTCCAATACTCCACACCGCCCAACAATCCTCTTCAACACCAACACCGCCCATACTCCTTTCCTTTCCAACACTCTCAACTCCGCCCAGACTCTTCTTCTAATCCACAACTCCGCCCAGACTCTTCTCCTTTCTATCCACACCGCCCATACTCCTTTCCTTTCCCTCACTCTCAACACCGCCCAACCATCCTCATTTCCCAACACCGTCTCCCTTTCTTCTTCTAATACATGATACCGCCCAGCAACTCCTCTCCACGCTGTCCAGTTCACTCCCTACACCGTCCAGCAAGCTTTCACTCGGATTTGTGGGAAAATAATGTTTTTCCACTCTGAATTTCATCATTCTGCACCAATCTTCACTAAAATCCAAGCATCGAATTATTGGATATATTAAAATATGCAAATTGGAAACAAGTTAGCACAGCTAGAATTCACATGCACCGAAAGTTTCTTCCACTTGCAAATTGAACGCGTTTTCATTGCTGGAATCCTCAATCCATTTGCCTATAAAAGCAGCAGCAACCCATCAGCAAATAACAACTTCTTCCCAGTCTAAAATCACTCAAGCTTCATTTCTTCGTTACTTTCTCTCTTTTTCTCTTTAGTTCTATTCTTTTCCATTTTTTCTTTCTCTGTCCGTTTTTCTTCTCTTTCTTTTTATTTTCTTTTCTTTCTTTTATTTTGTAAGAGTGTGAGGGCTGTAAAAGTGAGATTTTAAATTTGTAATTGGTGGAGAAATTATTGCAACAAGGAATTACAGTGGTAAATTATTCTGAGCTTTTGGAGAAACCCGTAAGTCTTTATTTTTACCATGTCTTTTATGTTTTATTTTTCCATTATTTACATGAATTTAAATTATTTCATGAGTAGCTAAATTAATTATCTTGGGATAAAGGGGGTATGATAATATTTTATTTTAATGTTATTTTGACTTAGAATTAAATAAATTTCTAACAAATTAGTAATTATGCTTAATGCTTTTAGTAATTCCTAACAAGAACCTAAATGATAAAACTGTATACTTACGGGTATATTAGTAAGTTTAGGTAATAAATAGAATCGAGAGATTTATTTTTACCAGAAAGTTTTGAACTAAACCTAAGATTTTTGAAATGCTTTTTGTGACCTCGGTAAAACCGTGAAAGTAATCAAAATTCTTTTGAGGAAATAAAAGGGATTTTCATAAAACAATAATGGGCCTTTCTGAGGATTAAGCAGCGCTTTCCATAGGTTAGGTACATTAATAGGATTTCGAAAGGAACATATTAATTAGCTTTTGGAAAATTCGCCTTGGAAAACTTAATTCGATTCTTATTTATGAAAAGTTAAAATTCATTAAACATAAAATAGAGTCTTAATCCCCCGAAATCCCAAGATACTCTCAACTCTGATTTTTTTAGTATCAAGTAAATTTTATTTTTATATTTATTCATATTCTGTACAACTTTAATTTGTGCTTTATTTTATAAAAATCTTAAAAATTAATTGTGTGGATAATTAAATTTCAATATACTGGTACTTTGAACACAGTCCCTGTGGAGAACGATAATCTTTTATATTACGCGACATAACCCGTGCGCTTGCGGGCCCTGTCAACGATGGAACTAATAAGGGGACAATTGAATAGCAATGACTTATTATAACTTAATGAATTTGAAAAAGTGTTAATGATGAATAAGAATGAATGATGAATGATAATGTTGAATGAAAAGGGACGTTGTTGTTGAACACGCCCTAGAATGTTATTATTGATGGGCGTAGTGCTACTATGATTAATACATGTATTGACATGTATATATGAGATTGAATGATGATTGTTGAAATTATGTTTTGAGATATCTTAATGGTTTCCATATATGGATAAATGCTATGATGATTGATATGCTATCATTGCCAGGTGGAGATTTATGAAAATGTGAATGTTATGCCTTGAGGGGCCTTGTGATTGATTGTATGCCAATGATAATAAAAACCAAATATAAAATATGCCCCTAATTGAGAGGGTGAGATATCCTTGTGAGGTCGATTGGCATATGCATTATTGCATTTTGCATTCATGGCATGGCATAACATTGAATGTGTGGTTGTGATCACAAAGATGAAAGATCCTGCGGGATTCTATGAAGGGAGTGCCCCTTGCAAGGCAGGAAACCAACTTGATGATGATATGATATTGAGCCGGTAGTTGTGATCACCTGGTTGTGGAAAGTGAAAGGCCCTACGGGGGCCATTATATGATGATGAGCCAGTGGTTGCGATCACTTGGTATTTGAAATGAAAAAGGGCTTGCGAGTTCCTATGATGCCCGTGGTTGCGATCACGAGGCGGGAGTACCCCTTGCGAGGCGGGAAACCATTATGAATTATTGAACGTGGTTGCGATCACGAGAAAGCACCTTGCGAGGCTGCTAGAGGGAGTACCCCTTGCGAGGCGGGAAACCCATGTGAATGAATGATATGGTGGTTGTGATCACCTGATGAAATGAAATGGGTCCATTGCATATGTATTAAACAGTTGACATATGCATTAGCAATAAGAGCATGGCATTTGAGGTAGGATGACCACGAGAGATGAAATACCCCTTGCGAGGAGGAATGGAATAAAGATTTAATAAGATGATGATAATGATTATGAATGCCCTTGTTGATAAGTGGCAATATGATTGTGTATGTGCTTGTGCTTTCTTATGTTGTGAAATATGTTTCATAAGGGTTGTATACCTATTATATCAATGTGATGATGATTGAATAATGAATTAATGATTTTATAGCAAAGCACACATGATGATTGTATGCATGTACACATAATCACAATATATTTATATTCATCATTTTGAATGTATAACTCACTCTCCCATGTGGTCTCCTTTTTAGCATTGTGATGCAGGGTTGCCATGGGATGAGATGAGATTTTTGTATTGAAGCTTTTGGCAAAGGTAAATAGTGGTAGTGGAAGTGCCTTGGCCGGCATCAATTATGAATTTTAACGTATTGAATTAAATTGTACAAAAGGATGATGACTTAGAGAGTTAAATATATATGTGTATCAAACTTATGTATTTATGAACATAGATTATATGTTTAGCATGTAAGTGATGATTAGATTGATGTCATCTAGTGATGGATGTCTCATGTATAGACTTCTTACATTTGATGATAATTATGATTCAGGTGCATAGCCGATTGTAGCCTAATAGGCTTATATTATGAAATTGTACGATTGTTTAAGCCTTTTCTCATATCTTTATATATGGGACTAGGCATATGCCCGGTATACACATTCTTCTTCCGTTGTAAACTCTATTATTTTTGTATACCGTTATGGGCGAGTTAGTTATCGATGCAATCATATCTTATGAAATCGTACACTTTTGGTTTTCTGTGATTCGGGTCTTGGTGTAATCGTTGAGGTGTTTAGAAATATTTCAAACGCGAAAAATTTACCCGTATTTTTATTAATTATTATCTTGATTACATCGGGATCTGAGTCAGAAAACCGGGGTGTTACAATAAGCACACAAATATGATAAGAGCATGAATCTGAATGCACCACCAAAATAGAATTTATGAACATTGAGAATAGTTCTTCGAACAAAATACTTCTATCAGACTTTTGTTATTTAGCCAGACATTTTGAATGTTGATACCCCTCTTTATTTTCACAGTTTAGTATTTGTATCCTAAAATTACTTAGGTACACAGAAACATGTTAACAACAGTACAAACTTTTCTAATTGAGTGGAAGTACTTGATGAATGATATAAACAAACTCAGGAATATAAAGTCTGGGGTCTAGTCCAATGGGACTTAAAAAATTCTTTTTCATCTAGACTTTCTCTCAATAATCTCCCCTATTTGTTAATAACAACCATTAAGTCTTTTTCGAAAAATAAGGTCTGTAATTTAGGGAGAATAAGATTCCTTCATAACACAAGATAGAAATGATTCTTCATTAATCAAAAAGATATTGCATAACATTTCTCAGCAACTATAGTGCATCAAAAAAATACATCGTATGATAACATTGCTTAACATTACTTCACACAAAATACTTATAATCTTATCCCCCTTTTGTAATCAACAAAAGAAGGGGCATTACCGAGGCTCAAAAAGCAGATCACGAGTAATAGAAGACAGAAAAAGAAGGAAAGCAGTTGAGGAAATAATAGTAAAAAAGTAAGTCTGAAAGACAAAAAGAAAATGTGAAGCAAAAGTAATTAAAGAAGGTTGATAAAGAAAGATAAGATTATAGGAAAAAGAGGAGTAGGAACATGAGGGTTCTTCTTGAAGAGTCCAAAGATAGTGGCAGCAGATAGCATCAGCGTGAGCTTTGGTTGGGTTAAGAGCAGGCCAAAGACTCTTAAGAGTAGCTATTAGAAGTTGCTTCGGCTAAAAGGATCCCTTGTAGTGAGGCTTGTACTTTGGAGGCATGGGCTTCTTCAGTCTGTGCAGAGAAATCCATTTAGCAGGTGGAGGGTTGCGAGGTACAGCAAATAAGATCCTCTTCCAAGGAGTAGCAACAGGACAATTCTTGATGGCCACATCATCTAGAGAAATGAAACCATGTTTCAATTCTCTAGCAATAGAATCTTGCTCAGCTTGAAGCACATGAAACATTCCAATATCATCATTTAAGAATAGGTCTGGAAAACTGAGAAGCTTTTTAATAGGAAGAAGGGGATAGAATTTGGGATCAGATGGTCGAATGTGAAGTCTACGAGGGTTGAAGTTGGGATTACAAATAATAACCTGATTATAAAGGTTAGTGTAACCAGGTTTAGTGGAGTCTAACCATTGGACTAACATATTTAGGGAGTATGGGGTAGCGTTTAAGAAGAGGGAGAAGACGGGATTTATGGATAACAGTAGAGATGGCAGGGCAAGGAAGACTGGCTAGAGAAAACGAGGTCTAGGTTAAGAAGGTAGGTATGATGATAAGAAGGGTGGGCTAAGGTGGGGAAGATGGTTAAAAAGGATCAGAGCTAATAGAGGGAAAAGGTTCAGACCTTGATGTTTTGGTACATTTCTCAGGCGAGGCTAATCTTTTGTGCTTGAGAAAAGCTTTGAAGGCTTTAGCGTCACATCTATAGAGGCTAAGAATGGCATAGAATTGATTTAGCCAATCAATATATTTCTAGTTACAAACCTCAAAGACTGGATTATTCTTCAGGTACCCATGGATGAATCTGGGATAGTGGGTGTAAGTAGGGTAACCCCCACACTGTTGAAGTGTGTCATGGTTCGTAACCATAACACGCTTGTATTCATCATGAAATTCAATAAACTTAGCACTGCAGTCTAAGAAATTTCATCCTGCAACTGAAAATTTTTGGATGCAGAGAAGTGAAGACAAAAACAAACAACTCAAACACTTCATCACTAGTGAGTTTCTTCAAATGTGATTATAAAGAGGGTTGAATAGAAGGGGTAGAGGTCTGTTGAGCTGTAAAGGGAGCAGAAACCATGATGCTTTTCCTAGTACCAGACTTCTTTTTTATAGAGCGTCGTTGAATTTGACCAATAGGAAGATGATCATTAGAATCTGAGGATCCCTTTGGTATTGCAAAAACATGATTCATAAGAGGGTCTGATGCTTGATCAGGAAATGAAGAAGGGACAGTCTAACAGGGTTCCACCTTAAGAGGGGAGTGAGATTCTGATAAGTCTTGAAAAGACTTAATAATTTTATCTTTAATTTAACTTAATCCATAAATATTGTTGAGTTTGGCATTATTTTGTAATAAATTGTCATTCTTTCTTGTTTTAATTATTTAATTCAAATATGTTTAAATTGTGCAGAAAATGGTTAAAAAAGATAAGCACATAAGGAAATATGTTCAGTGAGAGATTCATTAACCTAGCGTACATACGCTAGGCATTTATATGTTTGTATTTTGCAGGATCTAGGTGCAGGAAATCCAGCGTACATACGCGTAGGAGAAAGAAGACCAAAGTGCTAGTCCAATGGCCCAGCGTACATACACGCAGATCCAGTAAGCGTGAAGTCACCCGACATTCAAGTGAAGTCACCCGGCACTCAAGTTAAAGTACCACGCTCAAGCGCCTAAAGATCATGCTTAAGCGTGAAGCTTGTTTGGCTAGTATTTTATACTCCTTTAACGTGAATTGTTGTAGTATTTACCTTTAATTATTTTATTTTTTTGCTGATTATATTTGTATTCTAGTAATTTAAGTAATTTAATTATTGTATTATAATTAGTTTCCAGTTGTAATTAATTAGAGATAGCTTAGTTAGTTTTGGCCTTAGCTATATATAGTTGTAAATACTCTGTAATTTGGAGACACAGAGACAGAAGCATAACACAACTCTCATTTTTTGATTTTCAATCTCTTTCTAAACATTTTCCCTCTCTAAACTCTTTCTTCCATGGCTCTTCACATTCCACTTTCTGAGTCCATTCCTATGGGTTGCTAAACTCCTACGGTTGGGATTACTGAAGCTTCCAATGGAATCTTGAATCTGCATTGAGGAAATTATCTTCTGAAGCATGGGGAGAATAAGGTGAGAAGTGGATCTACACTACTGGATTGACAAATCGAGACCTAATTGAAGAATCTCACCAATGAGTAATCATGGTTGAGGCTTAGGTAACTTCTACCTTCCTAACTAATTCAGGCCTAGTAATTAGGTGAATAGTTATGGTTCAATCCTCAATTTCACATTAGATTTCTCTATCACTGAGCACCTAAGGGATTAGGGTTTAATGCTTAGAAATTAGTGTTAATTACCTAAGTAATTAGGGATTAACCATTTGTGAATTGTCCTCTTGAGTCTGAAGCTTGATTGAACCTTAATTGCATGTTTCTTGATGAAATTGTAAGCTGAAGCAATCCTAACCTATCTTCTATCAATTACACTTCACCTTTTATATTGTTTCTAAAATTACAAAAACATAGAAAGTGTAGAAAAGCATAAACAGAATGAATTCTATCTTCTTGTGTTTTGGTTCAGCTTGTACTGGTCCTAGGTTGTGGTAATTACCTCAATCCCTATGGGATGATCAAATATATTACAAATTTAACGATTGGTGCGCTTGCCAAAAAAATATAATCCTTTGAGATTATTCATCAAGTTAATGGCACTATTGCCAGGAATTGTTGAGTAATATCAACAATCCTTGGACAGGTACTAGACTGATCCATTTAATTTTGTTTTTACATATAGTAGCAGTTAAATTTTTATTTAGTATAGTAGTAGCTTGTGTGTAGCAGTAGCATTAAAATTGATTTTGTGTCTAATATCTAGTGTATGTAGTCAAGGAGCATAGGAGAGCCATTCTTCTTTGATCCTGATATTGATTTGTTAGAGCGTAGAGTTAGAAAGGACAAAAAGCAAAAAGAACAACAAGAAATGGAACAGAGGAGAGTTACACTAGGTGACTACTTTAGGCCTACAAAAGAAGGATCGCAATCCAGCATCCTTAGGCCTCCAATTGTAGCTAATAACTTTGAACTTAAACCGGCTTTGTTGTAGTTGGTTAGAAATGATCAATTCGGAGGAAGTGAGGTTGAGGATCCAAATTTGCATCTAGCAACCTTCCTCCAGATTTGTGATACAGTTGTTAGTCCTCAAATTTTCAATAAAAGCTTTAATAAAAATTTCATAAAAATTACAAAAATTAGTTTAATTTGTTAGAAAATTAGGATTTAAATTCCATAAATGGATGTTGTTGGAAATAATCTGCCCTTGATCAATTTTCTCTAAGTTTTACAGTGAAAAAGTTAAGAAATCAAGAGAAAATTACACTGGAGGAACTGACGCGTAGCCTCACCCCACGCGTAGCATCAACATCTATTTTTGATGCTGACGCTACACGTCACAGCCACACGTAGCGTCAGTGCTGCATGGACTCCACTTCCAACTTGGCCAAGCACTCAGCTTTGACCCAATAATGGCCACCCCACTCAGCACCAAGGGCCACCCCACTTAACACAAATGGCAAAAACACAGTGGAGACACGTCCAAGTGGCCAAGCATGATCAATTTTAATAATTTGAAGTGGCCATTATCAGCTGTTTAATGGAAGCTGAGTCAGGGGCCTGACGCGTAGCGTCACACTGATGCGTAGCATCAGCACCCTTGCTCAGCCCTATAAATAGGGCCATCCAACACCATTCTAAATAATCCCATAGCATCACATTCTCTTATTTTCTCTCTTGTGCTCAACTTTGAGTACTTCTTTTGTGAGTTGTAGTTCTAGAATAGTTTTCTAGATACTTGAGTGTGTTTCGGTGTATTGTGATCGTTGTATCGTGAAGTTCCCATCGTCTTTGTAATGTCAAGCTCTGTAAGTGTTGTTTTTACTTTCACCATGTGTAACTAATTTATTTATGTTGGAATTGGTGAACTAATCTATTGAGTATAATGTTGTGAATTCGACCTCTGTATGTTTATGATTCAAGTCCATGTTAGTATTTCAACCTTTTATTAATATGAACGTCAAACGGGAGAATGATTTTCATGTGTATTGAAACTTGTTTTATTAGTATTGATGTCAAACGGGAGAATGATTGTTCATGCCGTATTGAAACTTATTTTGACAAAAGTAAAAAGTTGGAATACCCTTGGTATCTCAATTCTATAGGGGTTGTTAACCATTGTTGCCATAAGGCCAGGTCTTAATGTAAGTTTTTACTAAGAAAGCTCACGAGGGATCGGACTTTACGGTGAATTCTTAGAATTTATATCACGAGGGATCGGTTATAATGATTTTAAGTTGCAATGACATGAAACTTAATGATTAAATATGCATGTCTTGAGTTCCTCATTGTTATTCTAGATTAGGGATCCAATTTCCAACATAATTTGTTTATCTGTGTTTATCTCAAGTATCTTACCTATTCTAGATTGCAACTCGACTTTTTAGATAGATTTTATTTTCTTTTATCTTATGAACTAATCAATCATGCTATCCTGTGAATATTGTATAAATTGCATATAAATCATTCTTTTGTCTATAACTTCCTTCACATTTACCATAGTAAATAGAAAATTACTGTTGTTATTGGACTTTCAATCCCAGTGGAACGATATCTAAATTTTGAAAACTACAAACGATTGGTGCGCTTGCCAATTAACAACCCGGTGGTGGAAACGAACTGTTGAGACGCTATGACTGGGTTAACAAGTTTTCTGGCGCCGTCGCCGGGGATTGAATTGTTTCAGTAAAACAATAAATTTTTAATTACCGTGGTAAATATTTTTTTTTACCTTAGTTAAAATTATTTTTTTATTTATTGCTACACTAACTTTCTTTGTCTAGTTTATGTATGCAAACTCGATCTACCGCAGGTAAAATTTATTTTGATCCTGAGATAGAAAAGTTTGTAAAGAAAATCAAGTCTTTGAAATCTAAAACACAAACTAAATCTTCTTCTACTTCTAATTTTGAAAATTCAAATATGGCTGCTGAAAGGAGAACATTGGGACAGTTTGCTGCTATTAATGGTCCACCCCAAGTTTAGGGAATGTTTCAAGGACTAGTTTTACCAGTGGAGATTAAACCTGCTACTTTAAATATTATTCAAAACAACTAATTTGCTGGTTTAAATAATGAAGAACCATATGAACATTTAACTATTTTTTATGAGTTATGCAGCACAATTGGTTTTGAACCCAATCAAGAAGAGTCTGTTTATATGAGACTTTTCCCTTTTTCATTGATTGGTAAAGCAAAAGAATGGTTTAAATCTTGTCCACCGGGTAGTTTTGCAAACTGGTCCGATGTTGAAAGAAAATTTTTGGAAAGATTTTATTCTCCTTCAAAATATTTTGAAGCAATGACAGCCATACACTCTTTTTCTCAAAATAATGATGAATCATTAGGAGAGACATGGGAACGATTCAAGGAACTCTTGAGAAAGTGTCCAAATCACAACCTGAATGATGCTGAAAAGGTAAGAATCGTTTACCATGGTTTATTGCCTCAGTTCAAGATGATGTTAGATGCTTGTACAGGTGGTTCTTTAATGAACAAGACTGTGGAGGAAGCCATAGAAATATTGGAATCAATGGCTATCAGTGACCGCCAAGCAAAGCATGAAAGAGGTAATGTACAAAGGAGGCCAGGAATGCTCGAATTGGGAGTAAATAATGCGGTGTTGGCTCAGAAAAAATTACTGACCCAACAAATTGAAGTTATGAGCAAGCAATTGGAAAAACTCCAAATTGCTCAAGTAGCGTCACCACCCCCTGCTCAACTTAAACAATGTATGCACTGCATGGGAGAACAACCATGTGGTTACTGTGGAAATGAGCAAGAGCAAGCCAATTTCATGAACCATCAAAGAACACCCTTAGGTAATTTTCCTTTCAATCATGGAAATTCTTTTCCTAACAATTACCTGCAGGGTTGGCAAAATCAAAATATTGGCTGGAGACAGGATGCTGGACCTTCCAACCGACCTCCTAACAATCAATTTAAGCAACAACAAACTGACAATGCAAGATTGACAAGAATAGAGGAATCTATTCAATAGTTATTGCAGTTTGTAGAGACAAATGAAGCTGCCCGGAAAGCATCAGACATACAAATGGGTCAGCTTGCAAAAGAAATAGCCAAATTAAAAAGTTCTGGGTTTTCTGCAAACACTCAAAACCCAAGGGAACAATGTAATGTTGTTTCTTCTGATGTTGTAAAAATTGATTGTAAAGAAAAGAGTGAGAAAAAGAAAGAAAAAGAAGAGAAAGAAAGTGAAAAAATAGAAAAAAATGAAAAAGAAAAAAATGTGCAAGTAAATACAGAGCAAGAAACAAACTGTGTAACCCCGAAAAAATGCAAAGATCCAGGGAGTTTCACCATTCCTGTAACAATTGGAAATATCAACATCAGGAATGCATTATTAGATTTAGGGGCTAACATCAACTTGATGCCCTTAGATTTAATAAAGCGCATTGGTGAATTTGAGCTAAAAGAGGCAAAAACAGAATTACAGTTTGCGGATCGCTCTGTCAAGAAGCCTTTTGGGATTGTGGAAGATGTGTTAGTAAAGGTTGATAAGTACCACTTCAGAGTTGATTTTGTGGTACTGGATATGAAGGAGGATACTGAGATCCCCCTGATCCTAGGAAGACCTTTCATGAAGACTGCAAGGATCAGAGTAGATATTGATCAAAGTATGGTTGCAGTCAAGGTTTATGAAGAAGAGGTAAATTTTAGTGCTCATGAACATCTAAGGACAAGTAATGAGAAAAAAGTTTACCCTTCAATTGAACCAGGTATATCTCTTCCCAATCAATTAAATTGTTTTAAATTAACCGATGCCTTGAATGATGAAAAACAGGTAATTAAGCATCGGAAAAGAAGAATGAGGAAGAAAAAGACAGGTGAATCCTCAACGAATATTGGGAGACCACCTGATTAATCAGAGGTAATGTCTGGCTGGAGACACTAAACCTAGCGCTCAATGGGAGACAACCCATTTTGTTTTTTGTTTATTTTAATTTAAATGAAAAAAAATATAAAATATAAAATAAAATAAATTTTTTAATAAATCAATCAAATTTTTGTTAGTAAGTTAATTTATACACTTAGAGTTTTTACACAATGAAACTTAATTTTGTAAAATCAATTATTAGTTCTTTATAACTTAGGAATTTTGATAAATTTAATTACAATAGGTTTATTAACCATCAAGCAAATTTCGATAGCCCGGTGAGCAGAGAAATATCTTTTTATATACTTGAGGGTTTAATCGACATATTTTCAATTCAAATTGATTTTGCTTTAATCTCTGATTTGTGTTGTTGTACAGAAAATTCAGGAAAATGATCAAGGCACATTTTTGGTAAAAAAAAAACCTTAGGCCAAACAGCTTACCTTGGTAAAAATTCTTTTATCCTTTGCAAGCCAATTTGAGCCTAAAATAAAATTCCTTGGTACCCTTAAAACTAAATCTGTTTTTACCATTCCCTATACTTGATTGAATAAAAGAGCAGTTGAAATAAATGGAAAATATTTTGAGTGTTCTCACAAAAATGGGGAGTGAAAATAAGCAACTTGATTCTTTTCAGAAAAAAATAAAGTATGGAAAAGAAAAGTCAAAAATAATAAAAAGAATCAAGTTGGGGGTATTTATTTTTCATCAACAAAAGAAATGAGAGTTTGGGTCAAGAGAAAGCCTAAAAAAATTATAAAATGCTCTTTTATGATTTCAGGTTTTTGAATTCCAAGAAAAACCATTGATTCTTGTAAACCAAGCCTCATTATAACCCGTGAAAAGACCTTGTGATTTCTGAACTAATTCTATATAAATAACCATTGATTAGATGACAAACAAAGTTAAATTCGTTTGATCTTATGATTAATTGAGTGAAACAGGTTACCTATTACATAGAGATAAACACCTGTGAGGTAAGCCTGAAATTCTGCTTGATTGTTAATAGAATATTGTAAATAAATTTTATCATTAAACCTTTGTTATACTAATTTTTAATTATTACAAAATTAGTTAAATTGTGAAAATTACTTTTTGTTGTAAATTCTCAGACTAACTCAAAAATTTGATTCCAAATTTTTATTTTTCTTATTTTTCTCTCTTGCTCGAGGACGAGCAATGTCTCAAGTTGGGGGTATTTGTTAGTCCTCAAATTTTCAATAAAAGCTTTAATAAAAATTTCATAAAAATTACAAAAATTAGTTTAATTTGTTAGAAAATTAGGATTTAAATTCCATAAATGGATGTTGTTGGAAATAATCTGCCCTTGATCAATTTTCTCTAAGATTTGTAGTGAAAAAGTTAAGAAATCAAGAGAAAATTACACTGGAGGAATTGACGCGTAGCCTCACCCCACGCGTAGCATCAACAGCTATTTTTGATGCTTACGCTACACGTCACAGCCACGCGTAGCGTCAGTGCTGCGTGGACTCCACTTCCAACTTGGCCAAGCACTCAGCTTTGACCCAATAATGGCCACCCCACTCAGCACCAAGGGCCACCCCACTCAACACAAATGGCCAAAACACAGTGGAGACACGTCCAAGTGGCCAAGCATGATCAATTTTAATAATTTGAAGTGGCCATTATCAGCTGTTTAATGGAAGCTGAGTCAGGGGCCTGACGCGTAGCGTCACCCTTGCTCAGCCCTATAAATAGGGCCATCCAACACCATTCTAAATAATCCCATAGCATCACATTCTCTTCTTTCCTCTCTTGTGCTCGACTTTGAGTACTTCTTTTGTGAGTTGTAGTTCTAGAATAGTTTTCTAGATACTTGAGTGTGTTTCGGTGTATTGTGATCATTGTATCATGAAGTTCCCATCGTCTTCGTAATGTCAAACTCTGTAAGTGTTGTTTTTACTTTCACCATGTGTAACTAATTTGTTTATGTTGGAATTGGTGAACTAATCTATTGAGTATAATGTTGTGAATTCGACCTCTGCATGTTTATGATTCAAGTCCATGTTAGTATTTCAACCTTTTATTAATATGAACGTCAAACGGGAGAATGATTTTCATGTGTATTGAAACTTGTTTTATTAGTATGAATGTCAAACGGGAGAATGATTGTTCATGCCGTATTGAAACTTGTTTTGACGAAAGTAAAAGGTTGGAATACCTTGACGAAAGTAAAAAGTTGGAATACCCTTGGTATTTCAATTCTATAGGGGTTGTTAACCATTGTTGCCATAAGGCCAGGTCTTAATGCAAGTTTTTACTGAGAAAGCTCACGAGGGATCAGACTTTATGGTGAATTCTTAGAATTTATATCACGAGGGATCGGTTATAATGATTTTAAGCTGCAATGACATGAAACTTGATGATTAAATATGCATGTCTTGAGTTCCTCATTGTTATTCTAGATTAGGGATCCAATTTCCAACATAATTTGTTTATCTGTGTTTATCTCAAGTATCTTACCTATTCTAGATTGCAACTCGACTTTTTAGATAGATTTTATTTTCTTTTATCTTATGAACTACTCAATCATGCTATCCTGTGAATATTGTATAAATTGGGCATTTTGACCCATTTGGGGTCCTTTTAAGAACAATTTGTAGAATTGGGGTTATTTTTTAAAGAATTAGTTGTCTGGGTGTGTTTGTGTCAAATCAAATTTCAATTTTGGCCAAGCACCAGACGAAATCCTGCATGCTTGCCACATGGCAAACATGCAGAGATACCTCTGAAAAAGCGAGAAAAAGATCAAGAAATTGCACAGGCATCCGACGAAATTGACTGAAGTCTTGTCAGTTGCAGGGAAGCAGGCCTGGATTCGGTTTGTTGAAGGACGAATTCACCAGAATTCGTCCCATTGGAAGGCGGGATGTCAGGTGGCAGAAATGGCACAGAATTCGTCTGCTTGCTGGACGAAAATGAGGAGCAATCCGCCCCATGAAGAGACAAAATCATAGGCTTATATTGTGGTCCCCTCGGTGAAGTTTCTTGCTTCCAGTGCTTCACTCGGTAACTTTCTTGCTTCACTGTTTCCAGTGCTTCTCTTCCTACTTCTTCCACCTCCTTCTTCCGGCAGCAAGCATAGTGGTCCCTTTGGAAGAATTTTAGCATTTTGAAAGGTAAGTTCTGCTTACTTGAACCAGTTTTTAGTTTTTTGGTTGATGTTGATGTGTTGTTAAAATTTATTTTGAAATAGAGTTAATTTTTGTAATAATGTATGTTTTATTACATTATTTATTGTGGTTATATATTTTTGGTTCATATGAATAATTACATGTTGTTAATAACACAAACAATGATAATAGTGAAGATAAATAATTGTTTATTTCAAAATATTGATTTTTTTTTGGGGCAATGTAGTAGTGTGTTAAAATGTTATCTTCCAAGTTTTATTCAATAAAAAAAAATTATATTGTAAATTATAATATTGTAAATTATATTAAAATATAACTATAAAATTAGAATATTTATAATTATATGATTATAATTATATTGTCTTGTAGGATGGACGCGTCGTCTTCATCTATGAGGATGTCAACTGAAGTAAACCCCGGGCCTGAAAACCCATCTCTCCTGAAATTTCAAAATGTACATGTATCCGAATCTATATGGAATGGGAAACCAGACAGAATTTTAAAATGTAGGCGTGCATTACTTTTTCGTGGCAGGAGAGGCTCTGTTCCAGCAGAAATTGTGCCACTGTTACAAAGAGCTGGTTTCCTTGGAATAGCTCAACTACATTTTTTTCAGGTAGAGCCTGCTTTAGTTTCTGCACTTGTGGAGAGGTGGAGACCGGAGACACATACATTTCATATGCCACCTGGTGAATGCACGATTACCCTCCAGGATGTGGCAGTGCAAGTCGGGCTACGAGTAGATGGTCGACCATTGATAACGGATACATCTGATCGGGATTGGAAGGCAACAGTGAAAAATTTATTTGGTTTGTATCCGCCAGATGATGCGTTTCATTGTGGTTGTTTAAAGATGAAGTGGCTTTCGGATAACTTTGCCACTGTTGATGACCACCTTGGGACTCCACTACAGATGTTGAGATACACCCGAGCCTACATTCTACGTTTGATAGGTGGTGTTATATTCTCTGATCAATCCAGTAGTAGGGTCTCTTTGAAGTATCTCCCGTTACTGGAAAACCTTGATACATGCGGCGAGTACAGTTGGGGTTCTGCTGCACTAAGTTATTTGTACCGTGAGTTATGTAAGTCTACCGATTATAATCAGTCATCAATATGTGGTCTACATCTACTCCTTTATGTGTGGGCGTGGGACAGGTTTCCTAGTATTGCTCCAAATGTCCCCCCCTTAGACAGACTTCCAGGAACCCCTTATAGTGCTAGGTAAAAAAGTCTATTGGGCAATTTACATTGTTGTTTAACTTTTTAAGATTTAGGTTCATGTGTCTCTAACACATAGTCACTGTAGGTGGTTAGGGAGTCAAACGTTCAAGGCTGTTAGGCAAGATCTTGATTTCTATCGGCGTGCATTTGACCAGATGGGTCGAACTGATGTAAGTTAATTAAAAATTTTATAATTCATGATTTAAATATGTTGACTAATTATTGGTAAATTTCATGCAGATTGTCTGGACCCCATATAGTAATGAAATGTTACAGAGTTTGCCTGAAATATGTTTGCAAGGCTCAGACTCATGGAGGGCGGTGGTACCTTTGTTGTGTACCAACATAGTGGAGTGGCATCAGCCAGACCGGGTGATGAGACAGTTTGGAATGCAACAGCATATACCATCTCCCCCTCGTCAGCCAGATGATCTACATGGCATCACACAAAGAGGGAAGGCTGGTGAGGATTGGGCTCAGATGTACGTTCCGTTAATTAGTATATGGGGTAATCGCCTTCAGCTTGTATGTACAAACCCTCCCATTGAGGGTTTACTAAGTGTTAATTCTGAGTATATGTGTTGGTACCAGAGCCACACGCGTAGATGGATCAGCAGAAAACATGCTTTAACTGGGCGCGCAGTAAGTTCTTACATGTAGCTTCTGTTGATTGGCTACTAAGGTTTAGCTTCAAGCTTGTAACAGTGTTTTTTGTGTTATGCAGGTCGATGCAGTTGAGACCATCCATTATCTTGCGACAGAGGATGCACAAAAGCCCTTCCAATCACCTGCAGTTGTGTTTGACCAGATACGGTAGCAGTCAATGAATGTTATGTAAGTGTGGTCCGAGGGGGGTCGGGTGTTGGAGACTGCACGTCCTGCAATTCCATGTGAACATGATCCGCCAAATGAGCCATTTGAAATTAACATGCCTGGAAACAGAGCCGAGCGACAAGGTATTCCGAGGGGGAGGACACAGGAAGATCACCAAGTATATACCTTATCGCCTATACCTGCGCGTGAACCTGGAATGTATTATGTTCCAACCCAATCTCAATCAGAGTCGGGGTTTAGATCAACATATGAGTGGCCTTCACAGAGATTTTCCCAAGAGCATCAGTATTATACCCAAAATATGGATCCATTATTTGGGCAAGCAGGTGGCAGTGCTTATGCAGGGTGCAGTGGTTTTGGGGGAGGCAGTGGAATGGCAGGGTTTAGTGGTTATGCAGGGGGCAGTGGTTTTGCAGGAGCTAGTGGTTTTGCAGGGGGCAGTGGTTTTGCACGAGCTAGTGGTTCTGCAGGGGGTGGTGGGTATGCTCCTTCACCACCCCAATCACCAACGAGGTTCTTAAATATGGATTATGTAACACCAAACGCACCATTGGTGATGCATCGAGGTGAACCTTGGTCACATGATTTGGGCCCTGGTTTGGACTTAAACATGCATCGTTTTGGGAGTGCGAGCACAGTTAACTTGGCGGCTGATGAGGATGTGGGTGAGCAACATGACAGAGAAGAAGCACAACAACGCAGGAACCCACCGAGGGGGGCCAGGGACTGGATTAGGCCATGCATCTTTTCACCCGATCCTAACTAGAGACGTCACCGGTAGAGATGGGTTTATGATAATGTACTACTCTTTATTGTATTGTTATTAATAATTGTTATGTTGTAATGTTGTTATGTTACTATAATGAAGTGCGAGTGTTGTTTAACTTCTTAAATAAAATTGACTAATGTTATTACACTTCATTATGCGCCTTTATGCACATTAGTTATCGACTTGTGACTGGCCACTAGACCCGGTCGTAGATTGCGGGCACAAACGTCTATTATGACCCGTTTGTTTACAACGTTGGCACACACTGGTACCTGATTGACTGTCACCCCAATCCATTTCATTCTGAATCCGACTGGCCTTGGGACGACCTTTTGCTCGCACCCTTAATGGATCAGGGATTAGCTTCCACACCTCATCGGTCACAGGAAGGTCATCGTCGTTACCAATCGGGTACCACTGGCTGGATGATGAGTGCCTATTTTATGATTAAATTCATGGCTCAATTAGAACCATTTTTTGAATAACTTAACAAAATTGATAAATAATTGAGCATGATTTTGATCATAAAGGGAGTATTAAGAAAAGAAGCTTGAAATTTGAAAATCAGTGAACAAAATGACAAAAGCCTTGAAGAAACAAAGAGCATCAAGCAAAGGACACTCGAGCGTGGTACACTACACGCCTGAGCGTGAAGGAAACAAAAGCCTACGTTGCCCATGCACCCAAGTGAAACAATGAGGAACACACCAACATCCCCTCACGCTTGAGCGTGAGCCCGAGCTCGCTCAAGCGTGACTTCATGCATGACTGGCGCTCAAGCGTGGAACCATGGAGCTCAAAGCGTGACTGAATTGAATTAAGGAACAGCATCAGGGGCATCTCACGCTCAAGCGTGATAAGGAGCCGCTTGGGCGTGACCTCGATCCCGCTTGAGCGTGGCTTGAGCGTGGAACACATCTGTGGGGATAGAGGAGCTCGCTTAAAGCGTAAACATGTCCAGCTTGAAGCGAAGGATCAAGCATATGCTGAACAAAGGAACCACGCTTAAGCGTGGACAAGGAAGCTCAAGCGCAAGACTATTAAAAAGCTTCAGAGCCCTTCACGCTTGAGCGTGACCATCAAGCTCAAGCGTGACTCACACAGCGTGGGCTTCTTAATTCTTTATTCACCCGTAATGCGATGCAAACTCATCCACTTTCTGCTGTTTCCACCAGTCTCTGAAAGATGCCGCATGGGTTCTACGCAAGTGGGTAAGAGAAGCTAAGCCAAAAACTCCTATAAAGCAAGCTGCAAACAGGGCATCAGAATAATAAATCTCCTATCACATCAGACAGCAGATTCATCCTCTGTAATTTCATACTTTCTATTTTCTGTATTCATTCCTTTGATGGTGAAAATGCAAGGCATGAGTAACTAATCTCCCTTATGGGATTGGCTGTACTCCATTCAACACTGAAGTAATGCTGTTGTAAGTTTTTATTGAGTAATGAGATTTGATAAGTTTCTGTATTTCCTTCTGCGTTTAATGCCTGAAAGTACTTGATCACTATTTTCTTGTTCTAAGTTTTCTTGAGTATGCTGGGAAGTGACTTTTGAAAGCAGACCCTGAAAGAAGTACTTGTTGTGAGTAGGTAGCCAGGGATGGCGTCTAACGCAATAAACGTCTAAACAATCGATCGATAATGCTGGAATGGTTTCCAAAGTGACTGAGGGATCAGCGGTTTGGAAATCATTCTTATGAATTTTGTAGTCGAGGGATCGATGCAAATGACTTTGATTGTGACGTAGAACTTATCTTTTCGATTTACTTATATGGAAACTTATGCAGCTTACAGAGGTGAAGATGTGATGAAGCCAATCCCTGTTTTACAAAACTGATTTTTCCAACATCATTTACTGTTATATTTTGCAAAGTGCTATCCTCTGTTATTTTGTTACTTACTATTTTTCATTCAGCAACATTCACAACAAATCAAAACTGAAACTTTCTGCCTAATCAATTCAAACTAAGATCTTCATTCTAGCACCTCCTCAGTGGAACGACAACTATACTATATTACAACTTCTGTGTTTAAACTTGGCACATCCATTTCATTGAGTTCATATTATACAAACTTGATTCTCTTTCAGCAAACTCAATATAAGCAAAACACTTACCAAGTTTTGGCGCCGCAGCTGGGGAGGTGATTTAAGTTTGAATATTTTAGCATTGAATTGACAAGACAGTGTAAATAAACTTGTTTGTAATTTGTTTTTTATTTTTTTTTAACCTTGCTACTTTGAGTTCTTGATTTATGATCTTGAGAGGACAGGGTACAAAAGAACAACTTGCATTTGATCCTGAGATAGATAGGTTCCTCAAGAAAATCAAGAAAGCAAAGCAGAACCTCCAAGAAGGACAAACTTCCTCTGTTACAATGGAGGACAACAGCAATAATCAAAATCCACCAAGGAGAACACTTGGAGATTACACATTGCAACAAGGACCTAGACACTACTCAAGCATTGCTATACCAAATACAATCAGGGCTATAGAAATGAAACCTGCTTTTCTTAGTTTAATTAGTTCCCATCAATTTCATGGAATGTCCAGTGAAGATCCCTACACTCACTTGGCCACATTCTATGAATTGGTAGGAACAATGGGATTTGAACAGGAAGTAATTGAGGCAGCATACCTAAGATTGTTTCCTTTTTCTCTTGCAGGAAAAGCCAAAGAATGGCTCCAGTCACACCCAAATCAAAGCTTGAATAGCTGGGAGACAGTGGAGGAAAAATTCCTACACAGATTCTTCCCACCATCCAGATTCATCAAGGCTAAATCAGATATCACAACATTTAAACAAAGCCATGATGAACCCTTTTGTGAAGCATGGGAACGCTTTAAATCACTGCTCAGAAAATGCCCAAACCATGGACTTGAAGATATTGCACAACTTAATATTTTTTACAGTGGTTTAAGGGCTGACACTAAAATGATTTTAGATGCAGCAGCAGGAGGAACAATGATGACAGTGGATGCTGACCAAGCCACAAGGATAATAGAAGCTTTATCCTCAACAGACTACCAAGCTCAACATGATCGTCAGCAAGTTCAAAGGAAAGGAGTTCTTGACTTAAACACCACAGATGCCATTTTAGCACAAAACAAAATTCTGACCCAACAATTAGAGGCATTGACCAAAAAGATATCCAATCTCCCACAACAATTACATGCAGTACAATCATCACAACTAGGGCAACAACAAATGCCTGTCACATGTAACTTTTGTGGAGGAGATCATCTCAATGAAAACTGTGGCTCACAAGAAGCAACTGTGTACTTCATGAACAACCAAGGAAGGTCTGGTAATTTCAATTCAAATTTTTCTAACCAACCATTTCAGGGATGGAGAAGTAACCAAAACCAAGGCCAAGGATGGAAGCAAGAGCCCAGCTCTTCAAATAAACCATATCAAAATAATGGTCCTACTTTGGTGGAGAGAACTTCTAGATTAGAGGACACCTTGGAAAAATTTATGCAAACTTCCTTAGCAAGTCAAAAGAACAATGAGGCATCACTTAGGAACTTGGAAACACAATTGGGACAACTAGCCCAACAACTTGCTGAGAAATAGAAGCCTCAGTATGGAGCAAACACTGAAACAAATCCAATAGAGCATTGCAAGGCTGTAACCACACTGACTGAGGAAACAACTAAGGAAGAAGGTGGACATGATGCTATCATCTCTAAAGTAGTACCTCATAACACAAGAGATCCAGGGAGTTTTTCTATTCCTGTCACTATTGGAAATCTTTCAAAAAGTAAAGCTTTATTAGATCTTGGTGCTAGTGTAAATTTGATGCCACTATCCACACTTAAAAGTATAGGGGATTTTTCAGTCAAGCCAACAAACATGTCTTTAAAAATGGCAGATCAATCAATAAAAACCCCTTATGGTATTGCTGAAAATGTTGAGGTCAAAGTTGATCAATTTGAATTTCATGAGAATTTTGTTGTCATGGATATGGAGGAAGATCCTGAAGTTCCTCTAATACTAGGGAGACCATTCTTGAAAGCGGCCAAAGTCATCATAGATGTGGATGACAGAAAAGTAAAAATTCGAGTGCAAAAGGAACAAGTTGATTTTGCTATTGAAGGTGCACTTGAAAAACAGAATGGAAGAAAGCCAAGGCCTGACTTAGGCAAGGCGGTGGAAAAACTCAACACTCTTATCCACCAACTTCATGATCCATATTGAAAAATCTATCAGGCGTCAAGCTAATGACATTAAACAAGCGCTTATTGGGAGGCAACCCAATCTTTTGTGTTTTATTTCTTTGAAAATTTTTCATTTTAAAAGTTTCTGTTTACCTTGTAGAAGAGTATGAAACGAAGGCAAACAAAACTGGAGCTGGAAGTTGAATTCAGAGAGACATGAGGACATCAATACGCTCAGGCGTGGATAATCTAGCTTAAGCGAGCCAAGGTAAGTCCTAAACCATCCTCATCAAGCTTAAGCGTGAGAGTCAAGCTTAAGCGTGGCACCTCTGCAAAAGGAATTTTCAACAAAATAAACCCGATCTCGCTTAAGCGTGACCTTTTTTGCTTAAGCGAAAGGACCTGGACAGCAATCAGAGGCTACCACGCTCAAAGCAAGACCCCTACGCCCAAGCGAGAAATTAAACTAAGCATCAGGTGGTTGACCACGCTCAAGCGTGATACTTTGGCGCTCAAGCGCAACATCCCTGCGCTCAAGCGTGCCAAACATACGCCCAAGCGAGACATTGAATAGAGCATCAGGTATTAAAATTTTGTTACACGCTCAAGCGAGATAAACACCAGCCTGAGCGAGGAAAGTATACCTTGGAACAATACCCACACGCTCAACCGTGATAACCCAGCGCTCAAGCGCGCAACTCTTACGCCCAAGGGATGACAAAAACACGCTCAAGCGTGAAGTTTTCATTCTCAAACTTTGCATCCAGGCCGATCGGGCTCAAGCGTGGTTATATTGCGCTCAAGCGTGGAACTTTCGCGCTCAAGCGTGACATCATGGCGCTCAAGCGTGAGAATACAAAACAGCCCCTGATGCTAATAAATGCAGAATTTTAAAACTGCCCACTCTCTCACTTACATAATCGTTCATCAACCTTCTGACTCTCTAAGTTTTGTAACTGCCCTCTCTTCTCCAATAATTGTCTTTTCCCTTTCATTTCATAAATCACACTTTTATTTTGCAAACCATTCTCTCTTGCACTTTCGGATCCTTCCAGGTAACTGCTGCACTATCCTCTTTTTGAATTTCAAAGCATTAGACTACTGTGTAGGGAGAATTGATACATTTCTTTTGAGAATATAGTGAAGCCTTTAAACAACTTCTTCCTGTTTTTTTTTTATGAATGCTATGATCTATGCTTGATTGTTTCTGAATTGTTTAGAGAAAGATGTTCAAGCTTTGCTCTTGTATTTCAAATTCTTTGTAATGCATGACCTTTTTCTGTTTCACATTCCTTTAATGCATGCTGAATGTTTGATAAAAGTACTGAAAGGAAGTATCTTAAGTGCAAAATGGTTCTTAACTTTCTTGCAGATGGCCAGAACCAAGCAAACTGCACCAACTCCCCCTGCCACCACTTCCCCAAAAAGGAGTTCCCGAAAGAACAAGGGCAAAAGACCACGAACAGATAAACAAGATGATGCTCCAAGATTCAGGAAGAAAGGCAACAGCAAGCGGTATGAAGACATCTCAAATTGGACATTCATACCAGAAAGGAAAGTAGACTTGGCCTTGGGAGAATGCGATGCCTTCCTGCAGATCATAAGAAGGAGAAATTGGTTAAAAGTATGTTACCCAAGGGAGAAATTTGACCCTGAAGTGGTAAGAGAATTCTATGCAAACGCCTGGACAAGAGATGGAGGGGGGGAACGAAAAACCTATGTGCGGGGTACCTGGCTCTCATATGACAGAGACACAATCAATTTCTACTTGGGGAACATCATGACCTTAGGAGAAGGGGAAATCTGCGAATATGCTGCCATGGTTGCAAGGAACCAGTTCATTGCCACACATGACCTTGAAGCCGCTATCTGTGTTCCAGGACACCACTTTCAAATGGGGCAAGGAGAGACACCACTGAGAGTTTTAAGAAAGGACATGACTACTATTGCTCAAGTTTGGACTTCCTTCTTATTAGCTAACATAGCACCTAACGCTCATGTCTCTGATTTGATTTTTAGTAGGTGTTATCTCCTATACTGCATTCTGAGAGAGGACATCTCTATTGATCTAGCCCAAGTACTATCAGATGAAATCCATAAGTTTGTGATTTCTGACCAGAAGTATTCCCAGGCAGGTCAAAAGGTAAAAGGGAGTCTTGGTTTTCCTGCCTTTATCACTGATTTTTGTGCAGCTCATGGTGTTGAGGTACAAGACCTCAAACCAATCAGGCCTTCTATAGACAAATGCTTCATTGAGCGTTACTGCAGTAATCCAGCACTCCCTGCAACTGATGTACCTCCTCCACATGCCTCACAAGCAGCACAGCAAGCATTCAGCACTGCACCTGCCCACCCCCCCTCAGCACAGAAGCCAACCTGATTTTACAAGGCATTCACATCCTGAAAGTTCAAAACAGCCATCTCCTGGCCCAGCAGAACGCTCAGCATAGAGGTTTGTTACATGTTCACAATGGCCTTTATCATAGCATTCCTGCAGGTCAACACAATCCATGGATGCCACCTGCCCAGTTCGAGGCCCTGCTTGCTTGGCCTGGGGACGGGCCTCCTTTTGTGGGGGGAGGTGAAGCTACACAGGAGGATAGGCCAGGAACTTCAACTCAGGGACCTCCAGAAAGAGACTTGGGAACAGAGGAGGACTCATCCGAGGAAGAGTGAAACTTTTTAATGCTTTCAGTTCTTGACAATTTATAGCTTACTTTATCTTTAGTACAGCATACTTTAGAATTGCTTGAGATTATCTGCTTGTGATTATTCTTATCTGCTTGTGATTATTCTTGTTTGCTTGTGATTATTTCTGTTTTGGTGATTAAGACTTTGAATATTTTTGAAAACCCCAACCAAAGATTTCACTTTTTGAACAAAGAAAAGTTTCTAAGCAGCAGAATGTTTTTAGACAACAACACTGATTCTTTTTTTTTAGGCAAAATGACTTAATTAAGAACCAAGGAACTGGAATGCATGTATTGTTGCTTGATTACATGACGTGAACCCTTTTCTGTTAGAATAAGGAAGTAAGCCTGATATCTTGATGAGAAGTGAGAAAATCTAAACACTTGAGAGCCTCATTTGAATTTGTTAAATTGGCATTGACTGATTTTCTAATTAAACCTTTTTCTTAAGAAACAAGCAAGGAAATGATAAGGCAATTTTGAAAACATAGTTAGCCAAGAGCCAAAAAGCTACCCCGATAAAAAGATCCGATTTTTTCGCAGCCCGTCTTTGAGCCATAAAAGCATGAAAATTTTTCTCTGCCCTAAGCTAAGCATAAAAGCAAAAATTCTACCTCACCTGCATGTTCATCTTGAAAAAGAGCATAAAATAATTTTCTCAAAAGAAGATGAAACAAATGGAGGCAGTAGAAGAAAATGCAGAAAGAATAAGTAAGCTCTCCAAAGATTGTATAAAAGAGCTGGAGTAAAACAAAAGAAAATTCTGAAGTTTCAATGCAGAGAAGGAGCCTTCTAAATTAACCAAAAACACTTATGCTCTTCTTTAAAACATGCGTTTTGAAACCCAGAAAAACCAAAGTTTCTTGTTAACCCAGCCTCATTACACCCTTAAAAGACCTTCTGATCCTTGCTATTCATTTGAATTTTGGTTTTACTAGAAATGACGGGCAATGTTAACAGAACAGTTCTAATGATGGATGAGCGAAACAGACACATGGTAAGAAATAATGAGAAATTCTATATTCTTACAGCAATAGGTTACATGCTTTATGAATAAGGTAATGGTGCATTACATTTTAAGGAATTGGTATTAAGAAAATTATTTGTCTAGACATTAACTCAGATTATTGCCTTTTAAACTTTTGTCTGCAACAAAAACTCAGATTTTTGAAATGCTTGTTTCCCTTTCCAAATCTTCTTTTTACTTGAGGACAAGCAAAAATCTAGGTTGGGGAGAGTTTGATGAGTGCCTATTTTATGATTAAATTCATGGCTCAATTAGAACCATTTTTTGAATAACTTAACAAAATTGATAAATAATTGAGCATGATTTTGATCATAAAGGGAGTATTAAGAAAAGAAGCTTGAAATTTGAAAATCAGTGAACAAAGTGACAAAAGCCTTGAAGAAACAAAGAGCATCAAGCAAAGGACACTCGAGCGTGGTACACTACACGCCTGAGCGTGAAGGAAACAAAAGCCTACGTTGCCCATGCACCCAAGTGAAACAATGAGGAACACACCAACATCCCCTCACGCTTGAGCGTGAGCCCGAGCTCGCTCAAGCGTGACTTCATGCATGACTGGCGCTCAAGCGTGGAACCATGGAGCTCAAAGCGTGACTGAATTGAATTAAGGAACAGCATCAGGGGCATCTCACGCTCAAGCGTGATAAGGAGCCGCTTGGGCGTGACCTCGATCCCGCTTGAGCGTGGCTTGACGTGGAACACATCTGTGGGGATAGAGGAGCTCGCTTAAAGCGTAAACATGTCCAGCTTGAAGCGAAGGATCAAGCATATGCTGAACAAAGGAACCACGCTTAAGCGTGGACAAGGAAGCTCAAGCGCAAGACTATTAAAAAGCTTCAGAGCCCTTCACGCTTGAGCGTGACCATCAAGCTCAAGCGTGACTCACACAGCGTGGGCTTCTTAATTCTTTATTCACCCGTAATGCGATGCAAACTCATCCACTTTCTGCTGTTTCCACCAGTCTCTGAAAGATGCCGCATGGGTTCTACGCAAGTGGGTAAGAGAAGCTAAGCCAAAAACTCCTATAAAGCAAGCTGCAAACAGGGCATCAGAATAATAAATCTCCTATCACATCAGATAGCAGATTCATCCTCTGTAATTTCATACTTTCCATTTTCTGTATTCATTCCTTTGATGGTGAAAATGCAAGGCATGAGTAACTAATCTCCCTTATGGGATTGGCTGTACTCCATTCAACACTGAAGTAATGCTGTTGTAAGTTTTTATTGAGTAATGAGATTTGATAAGTTTCTGTATTTCCTTCTGCGTTTAATGCCTGAAAGTACTTGATCACTATTTTCTTGTTCTAAGTTTTCTTGAGTATGCTGGGAAGTGACTTTTGAAAGCAGACCCTGAAAGAAGTACTTGTTGTGAGTAGGTAGCCAGGGATGGCGTCTAACGCAATAAACGTCTAAACAATCAATCGATAATGCTGGAATGGTTTCCAAAGTGACTGAGGGATCAGCGGTTTGGAAATCATTCTTATGAATTTTGTAGTCGAGGGATCGATGCAAATGACTTTGATTGTGACGTAGAACTTATCTTTTCGATTTACTTATATGGAAACTTATGCAGCTTACAGAGGTGAAGATGTGATGAAGCCAATCCCTGTTTTACAAAACTGATTTTTCCAACATTATTTACTGTTATATTTTGCAAAGTGCTATCCTCTGTTATTTTGTTACTTACTGTTTTTCATTCAGCAACATTCACAACAAATCAAAACTGAAACTTTCTGCCTAATCAATTCAAACTAAGATCTTCATTCTAGCACCTCCTCAGTGGAACGACAACTATACTATATTACAACTTCTGTGTTTAAACTTGGCACATCCATTTCATTGAGTTCATATTATACAAACTTGATTCTCTTTCAGCAAACTCAATATAAGCAAAACACTTACCACTGGAGTATGCGCTAATGATATTGTCTTGTGAATACACCGGATGGATAAATTGAAAGTAGTCGATGCTTACCAACTGGCACACTGCAATTAAATGCGAACAAGGAAACTGGTACGCCTTAAAGCTTCCACAAGAACAACACGGATTTGTTGACAATGTCACTGTATACTTTCTCCCACCACGTTGTTTTACTGGGTCAAATCTTTCCTCAACTTCAAACCTGTGACCTTGTACATCAAACCGTTGAACCTGGTGACTACAAGCAGTCGCCTGATTTTTCCCTATTTGTTCCATGACCTTTTTTGTGTACCGCATACCCTCCCCAAACTCAGATCTTGCACGCGCACCACGACGAACAAAGTATTCAACCATCCGGGCGTACGTGCACTTGACTAATGTTGTGATTGGCATATTGTGTGCACCTTTTAGGATTTTGTTGACACACTCAGAAAGGTTGGTTGTCATATGCCCAAATCTCCGCCCCTCCTTGTCGTATGCCAAACACCATTGTTCTTTGGGGATTCCATCAATCCATTGGGCAATCTCTCGTCCTGTCTCTCTAAATTTGATTAACTTTCTATCAAATGCTTCCCTGCTTGCAGTGTACCCTACAAAAAAGCAAAGTTACCAATTAGTTTACAATATACCACAACATACAATAGAGTTTTGGAGGGTGTCACCTAGCTTTAACAACTGTTGCTTAAGTGAAACGTTCTTAAATTTGTTGTTAAAATTACTGGCGATATGCCTTATGCAGAAGACGTGATACGCATTTGGGGGTTGCCATCCTATTTGAGGATTTAAGACCGCAGACTTTATGCTTTGATGTCGATCGGATATTAAACAGATGCCTGTCTTGGTAGTCACATGAATCCTAATTTGGGCCAAAAACCATGACCAGGCCTGTAAAGTTTCCCCTTCGACTATTGCAAAGGCAACCGGCAGTACATTATTATTTCCATCTTGAGTGGTTGTAATCAACAATGTGTGTCTGTATTTCCCATACAGAAATGTGCCATCCACTTGGAGGATCGGTTTGCAAAAAGGAAACGCATTGGCGCATTGTTTAAATGTCCAAAACACTCGTTTGAAAGTCCGAAAGCGTGGATCAACGTCAACCCCGATGTGGTAGTCAGATGTTGTGAGATGGTATGCTGAACCTGGTGAAACCTGACACATTCGAGACAACCACCGCGGTAACACAGCATACGACTCATCCCAATCACCAAATACCCGTACGATTGCCTTTTGTTTTGCCTTCCACGCTTTGCTATATGAGATTTTGAACCCACATTCGCCTAGTATCCTCTCCTGGATCATGGCGATGGAAACTGACGGGCCTTGATTCACCATCCCTGAATGTAACATGTCAAACCATCAACATTTAACTTTACAACACAACAAACACATATACACAACATAGACATACCTAGTATACAAGAGCAGATGAAGTCAGAATCCAGCTTCGGATGGTCTTGGGACAGTTCAACGTTGACGCAAGTGTGACACCCGCCCCACTTACTAACCACCCAAGTATTTATCTTTTTGGACAATATTGCTCGCATCCTCCAGGGACAACCATCCATTTGATTCAGACATTTAACTGTTAAATGTGTTGATTTGGATTCACCCACAATGTACGTTTGATGCTTCTTCATGGCATTTTGTTTCAAGGCAGTTTGCAGCTCGGACTTTGATGCAAACTGAAGTCCTACGTACAAATCATCACCAATCCGCCACCCAGGTGAGTTGTCTAACTCAGGTGGTCTCTGTTCTTCATCTCGATGATCCCAATTTATGTTCGTATAATGTGGTGACGATGTCCAAAATGGTGTACCCGCATTTCCTGTGAACGCTAATGTTCGTCATCGTTGCAAAAACATGAGCAACTACCCTCACAGAATGTAACTTAATATTACTAACCTGATGGAACACCACCTACGGGTAAATTAGTCACATTACGAACCACGAGGGAGTCAAAGTCCCCTTCAACATCAGTATCCACATCACTATAGTTGGGTATATGTTGCTCATCAGATCCATCATCCTCAACACTCTCATATTCATCATCAACATTAAAATCAGGGTCATCGTCGTCTGAAATTGTATCACCTTTCACAACAAACAAAATAAAATATTACAAACAAAAATTTTAGTACTAACTATTAATTAAAAGTAAAAGTATTCTGACGGGGGCACCTTGTGTGTCCACCAATGAACATCCGAATTTGTCAAAATCAACATATATCTCCAATGCAAGCACATCTGCTTGTAACTCAACCATTCTCAACACAACATCAATCTCCACATCATCAGTTAATTGAAAAGCCGCAAATATTTTTTTTATCAATTATCAACCTACTAGTCAAATGGGTAATCACTGTAGTATCTTCAAGTTCCAACTTAGCAACTATTTTTTCTTTCAGTTGGTCAATAGTTATACCTCGTCAGACATACATTAACTTCTTGTCACCATCAAACGTATATCCTTCCGGGCCTTCGTATTTTTGACCATTAGTGTACAAAACCACAGGAGAAGACATCCTCAAAATCCTCTAAATCACCAACTTGGAAATGCCTTCATATTAATTTCCATTCAAAACTTAATTAAACAGATACATAAATACATACATACCAACATTATTTTTAACATTTAAAAGATTACTAATATAATACTTATCAAAAATACTTTAAATATTTTAAAAATATTTCATACCTTAACAATAAACAGCAAACACTCAAACATCATACTTATTAGAAATGCTCTAAATATTTTTTAAAATTTTCATACCTTAACAACAAACGTCTAAACCACCAGAGCAATAACCAAAAACAACGTTCCTCGTTCTCCTTCTCCTTCTCCTAAGCAAACGTTCCTCGTTCTCCTTCTCGTGTCTGTGACTCCTTCTTGTGTCTGTGAGCAGAGTGGGTGTGGGATTTTAAACACATTTTTTCGTTAGGCAAACAGACGAATTCCCTTCAAATTCGTCTTTCAACAAGACAAAATAGGGCTGCATCTGTCAGGTCAGAGTGTGGGGCCAAGTGTCATAAAATCGGCTGCTGACTGGACGAAATTGACTGGTCAATTTCGTCTCTTGGAAAGGCGAATTACTGGGACGCTGACACGTGTCCGATTCCTAACATATTCGCCTGCTCACTTGACGAAGATAGTGAATTCGTCTGTTGCTTGGCCGAAATTGAAAAATGATTTGACACAAACACACCCGGACAACTAATTCTTTAAAAAACAACCCCAATTCTACAAATTGTTTTTAAAAGGACCCCAAATGGGTCAAAATGCCGTATAAATTGCATATAAATCATTCTTTTGTCTATAACTTCCTTCACATTTACCATAGTAAATAGAAAATTACTGTTGTTATTGGACTTTCAATCCAGTGGAACGATATCTAAATTTTGAAAACTATAAACGATTGGTGCACTTGCCAATTAACAACCCGGTGGTGGAAACGAACTGTTGAGACGCTATCGCCGGGTTAACAACAGTGAAAATGAATGGTGTCCCTGATGACGCAATAAGATTGAGATTATTTCCTTTTTCTCTAAGGGACCTGTAAAAGCCTGGTTGCAAACTCAACCAAGAGGCAGTATATCCACTTGGGAGGATTTACAAAGAAAATTTCTGATTAAATATTTCCCTCCTTCCAAGTATGCCAAGTTGCGTACAGAAATCACTTATTTCCAGCGCAGAGAGGGTGACTCTTTGATAGAAGCATGGGATAGGTACAATGAGAGTTTGAGGAAATGTCCTCATCATAGGATCCCTGATATGCAACAAGTTACTATCTTTTATAATGGAGTAAGACCAGCTACTAAGGTCTTGATTGATGGCTCAGCTGGAGGTTCATTGACCACTAAAACTGTAAAAGAGGCGTATCCCTGAGTGAAGAGGATGTTGTCCTATTGTTGTGAATGATATTGAATATATCACCTTGCGGGGTGCCACAAAGGGTATATCCTGGAGTGAAGAGGACGTTGTCCTATTATTGTTGAATATATCACCTTGCGGGGTGCCACGAAGGGCGTATCCCTGAGTGAAGAGGACGTTGTCCTATTGTTGTGAATGATATTGAATATATCACCTTGTGGGGTGCCACAAAGGGTATATCCCTGAGTGAAGAGGATGTTGTCCTATTGTTATTGAATAATGTTGAAATATATCACCTTGCGGGGTGCCACGATGGGTATATCCCAGAGTGAAGAGGACGTTGTCCTATTATTGTTGAATATATCACCTTGCGGGGTGCCACGATAGGTAAATCCCAGAGTGAAGATGATGTTGATCATATTGTTGTTGAATAAATCACCTTGCGGGGTGCCACGAGGGGTGTATTGCTGAGTGAGGATGGTATTGTGATAATTATTGTGAAGAGAATCACCTTGCGGGGTGCCACGAAGGGTATATCCCGGAGTGAAGAGGACGTTGTCCTATTGTGTTGAATGAATCACCTTGCGGGGTGCCACGAAGGGTGTATTCCTGAGTGATGATGATGATTTAAGTAATTATGATTATTATTGAATTTGATAATCGGATCCGTTGCATATGCATTAAACAGTTGACATATGCATTAGCTTTAAGACCATGGCATTTGAAATGGGATAACCACGAGTGATGAGAAACCCCTTGTGAGGAGGTATTTGAGTGAAACCTTAATGAATTAATGATGGTAATGATTATGAATGCCCTTGTTGATAAGTGGCAAAGTGATGGTGTTCGTGATTGTGTATATGTTGTTCTTATTTATGATATGAATTGTGATTCATAAGGCTTGTACGCCTATTGTGATAATGAGATAATGAATGAATGATAATTTGATGATTTGATAGCAAAGCACACATGACGTTGTATGCATATACACATGATCACAATATATATATATTATTCGTCATTTTGAATGTATAACTTGTAACACCCTAAATTCTAATTAAATAAATAAAACCAACAGGGAAATTTTTCTGAATTTTCGAGTTAGCAAAGTCTGTATAATCTGCCCCAAATCAAATAACCCGATACAACAAGAAGGAGGAGGGAACGAGAAGCAAGGGAAGACAAGAGCCAAACAAAAGCCCTCCAGCGGAGCCCAGCAATGCTCGAGCGAGCCCAAAGGAAATAACGTACACTCGCTCGGTATCAAGACAATCGTTCACTCGGTAAAGGCCTATTTCACTCAGAATTCCTTCCTAAGTCTACTCGGGTTTTAGTCCTAAATCCACTCGGTAAAGGGAACTTCCTCCACTCGACCCCAAACTCGCACCCCCATAACTTAGTTCTCTATTTTGTCCATCATGCGACACAACAGTTCACTCGGGAAATGAAGGTTGTCCCACTCGGAAACCAGGGGTATCCTTACTCGGACAACTTCTCAATTATCTACCCCTCGGTATTTCACTCATCTCTCGCTCGGCAAGTATAGTCCTTCCTACCCCAGTGCTCACGTTAACTTAACCTCCCTTCAAGGGATCCATAGCTTTCTACCATTTCTCTATACGGTTTACACTCAGAATCGGATGGATTGCCCTCTAGTCGGAAAACACTCTCTCGGCTAGTCCTTATTCGAAAGCATGATTAGGCTATTCTACTCTGAATCGTAACAGCTTATCAATTGGGAATCTATTACGTCAATCCCCATTCGGAGTGGTACGCCCTCATCCCCTCGGGACACCTAAAGCTTTCCTCACTCGGCAACAGGACCACGAATTCACTCTTCTAGATCATATCTTGACTCCCTTCATACTAAGTCTTTCCATTCCTACACACTCGGATGAACATGAACATATATACCAATCAAACATCACGCACAGGATGGTATAACATACAGCACGACATAAACATAACCATATACATATGAGAGTGTATATCAATATTTACAAACACATTGCCATGTTTCCCAGCCCCAAGGGATTCTGTTCTATTCTAAAAGATTAACATCAGACACGAGCCGGCCAAGGCATAATCAAAACATTATACATAGTATTTACATATATATATATATATATAGTTCCTTGGTGCACAGCTGATCCACTCGGTAAATAGCTCCACTTTACTCGTAGTTCCGAGGAATGTTCACTGTAAATATTGCCACAGCAGGGGTGAGCTTTTACATTTAAAATGACAGTTAGTGACTTGGGAACCCGTCCGCTCTCCATCACACCACATCACATTTCAAGCAATCATAATATTAACTATCCTCTAGTTTATCTACTCGTAACAGTGCCATGCAATCGGAATTCATTCATGCAATATTCCATTATACAGATTATATCATTTCTGACTTACACTATACACATGCAACATAATAAATTCATCATAGCACAAGAGTATACATATATATATATATCCATTCAGTACACACCAGTCTACTACAGTCAGATCCGACCCCCACTTGATTAATTTTATGTTGCAACATAGGCTCCAAGCCTTTTTCCTCCAGCTCCAAGCTGGTTCGGTCGTTTTACTGGTACCAAACTGTTTGCCCTCACATGTAACACAATCGCTCCAAGGGACCACAGAAGTGTTATGGGCAGCCCCGAGTCCAACCCGGTGGCTTGCTTGAGTCCAACTCAAGACTTTAAGCGTCCAACGCTAGTGCACTCGGCACTGCCTCAAGTCCAACTTAAGGTCTTTTAATTACATTCTTTTGTGTATGTGTCTGCCAATACAATATTACCTTTCCTTTCATTTATCATAACTACACTCTGCATGCAATTCAGTCGTCATCTCATAACAACACAGACTCATTTTCAACACTCGCATGCAAGGCAACATAGGATAGCAATCAGGATCTACTCATCATTCCATGAACAGAGCACTCAGAAGTCATACAATACGTCTCCACTTCACGCATGCACATGTAAATATTTAACTAGACTCAGTATGGCAGTTTGAAGAGTATGCACTGCATTCACACACGGTCTCATAAAACACGCATGCATCCACATCCCAACAGTGTATCTCATAAACACATATATCAATTATAAGCTAACTACCATCGGATTCAGTCATAGCATGCCTCGGTATACAAAGCTATCTATCAAATATACATTTCATCACAAATACCCTTAAGCACATATGCATGCATAATAAACCACTCAGAACCCATTCACAAGCTATGCATTTGAAATGCAAAGCGCCCCCTACCTACTGAAGGAAGTTCGAGGGGTTCCTCTATTTCTCAACGCTGGTCTGATTGCCTCGCCCAAGCTCACACTCGTTCTGGCTTCCTTGGTCGAAGTCGCACCGTGAAACAGGGGCTGTCCGTCTTTTGGCCGAACGAACTCTAAGTCTTTTGCAGTATCGTCGTCGCGTGTTCTCAGGAATAGAACAGTAAACAGGGGGGAGGAAGACGAAGAACAAAAGGGAAGGGAGAGTGTACGAGGAAAGAAAAGAAGAGAAGAGAAGAAGTCTAATGAAGATGCATAACTCCAGCGATCAAGGCACATATATAAGCATATGCGTGCACGAGGAAGGGAAGGAGAGTGGGATGGGAAAACGTGAATTGCAGTCCCACTCACGTGACTCCCAATCGGAAGCAGCCACCTCTTACCAACTAAGCTTAATTAATTTGTCACTACTTCTTAGATTAAGTTAACAGTCAATTTTTCCTGCTTTGAAATCAAAATCTTAATGGTTATTTTCATTCGGTATTCAACTTCAAAACTCGGATGTTACATAACTCACTCTCCCATGTGGTCTCCTTTTTAGCATTGTGATGCAAGTTACCATGGGATGAGTTCGGATTTTAATTAAAGCTTGGATGAAGGTATATAGTGGTAGAGGAAGTGCCTTGGCCGACATCATTTATGGATTCTTGTGTAATGAATATATATATGTAGAATATAAGAGATGATTTGATGTGTATTAGAAGGATTGAAAGTGAATGATGTTCATTGATGATTGAGATAGTCGGGAGTACATTCCCGAACGTATATAAAATTAGTTATATCTTAGGCATTGCATGCTTATATAATTATGTAAAATGATGATGGTTGTCTATTAGGCTTATGATATGCCATTGCGTGCTTTGCCAAGCCTTTTCTCATATCGTCATATATGGGACTAGGCGTATGCCTGATATACATATTCTTCCGCTGTAAACTCTATTATTTTCGTATACCGTTATGGGCAATTTATCTATCGATCCAGCTTTAGGTTATTTAATCTCACTCTTGGGTTTTCTGTGATTTGGGTCTTGATGTGATCATGGTGGTGTCTTGGAAATATTTTTAAACGTGAAAAATTTATTCGTAATTTTGTTAATTATGACGATCATATCGGGATTCGAGTCCGGAAAACCGGGGTGTTACAAAGGTGGTATCAGAGCCTACTTTGCTCTGAATTGAAGTTATTGGTTACTGCCAGAGCACGGCTGCTCTGTGAGGATTTGATATTATGGATGATTGGAGCATGATTGCTCAATGGTGAGATGCTTATGGTGATCTTTGGAGCGAGATGCTCATTATTGGAATATGGTTGTTTTGTATAGATATTAGGATAATGATATGTTAAGGTGTTAATTGCCCTATATGGATTTATGAATGACTAATTGTCTAAGAATTATGAATTGATCTTAAGGGTATATTTGCATATTGAGGATTATTGTGCATTATTAATGTTGAGTTGGTATTGATGTTTATTATGGACTCTTTATGAGATTATGCATTCAGAAGATATGATTGATGTCTATGAGAGTATGCCTCTTATCATTGGGGTTATATGATGAACTTGTGGAGCCTAGTTGCTCATTGATAATCATGAATGAATTATGGGATTGAATATGAGTGAATGAATTTCCTTTATATATGATTGATGTATTTATTGTGTAAGTTCGGCCAAGTTCCTTACCCTATTACCTTCAAATGACGAATACATTGTTATTGTGCATTGATGTTGATATATGAAATGCAAATTGATTTGATGATAGATCCATGTTGAATCTTAATCATGGCAATGAAATATCAAAAATTGATGAATATAATATATGAAAGACGAGTTGATGAATATGAAACATGAGATATGAATTGATATGATGATGATTTTTATGCCATGTGTTGATCATGGATAGAGAATATTGAGAAAGAAATTGATGTGGTAGTAGACCATATATGTTGAGACCTTCATGTGTAGGTGCACCTTATATATAAAATTATGGTTAGGTCTCTTATATGCATTATGCCTGTGGCGTTTAGCCAAGGAATGCTTGTTGAATGAAAACGGAACTCATATGTTTGAGTTGATTGAATGAATAATATTGAAAGAATTCCCTAGTGTGGGTATTTTCGAATTTGAATGATTGGTTGTGCCAATTGTGAAGGATAGATTTTATATCCTTTGGCACAAGACCCCTATCTGTTATGTAATATAAGTGAATTGTTGTATCCCTCTAGATTGGGAATTTGATTATGTGATAGGCGAATAAATATGAAATCAAATACGTGTTAAATTGGGGTTGTGCCTCAGTTTTTGGTGTGTGAAAACCGAGTGAATAATTGAATTGATTTTGACCTACTAGGTGTGATTATTTAGATTGACTTGGCATGATCTGGTATGATCAGATGTTGTGGGGAATTGATGTAATTGGACCCTATGGCGGTCTAGGCTCTATATTGTTTTTGTGAGTCGTATCTAATGATAATGTGATTTAGAGATGACATGTGTGATTGTGAGTCGGTGAATGGAAATCTGATCATGTCATTACCCCCTATTTTATTTGAAGGGTGCTATATTGATGATGGAAATCACGTAATGATGTTGTACTACGTGGGATATAGATCTAATTTATGGATTCTGGAGGTGATCTAAGAGGATAATGCCTAATGTGGAAGCTCATTATTCGAATATGTAGCCTACTTGATAAGAGTTTGATGAATCTTTTAAGGCTCAAGTTGATTTATAGCCAGTAGATATGTAAGTGAGACAAGAATTTTAGACTATTTGAGCATGTATTTGGATGGATGAAACCCAAGGATGGGGTATTTATTTTGTGATGAGTGAAAATTTATGGTTGGTACACCAATTGATGGTGAAGTTAATTAAGATTTGATGATTGATATGGCATGATGGATGCCAAATTAATTGTAGAATGACAATGAAGTATGAATATGCTAGCTGTGGACTGGTGAGGATTGTCACCAAGTCTTATATGGTCTGGTATTGTTTGAATAGGTGTGACCAATATGAGCAATAGGAATACGAAGTACTGGTCCCGATATGGTCTTACATGCCATAGGCATTGTGGCAGCATGTACATATGCGCCGACTTTATGTGTTTGTGGTAACCACTACGGGATTGGGATGCCTTCCTCTATGTCGGATGCAGCAACACATAGGCCGGGCAGGTGTAGAGATTGTAACTGCTTATGGTGAATGTACTGTGCCTATCTGGTCGTACTGAGTATGAACATGTGAGCTCTGTTGGATGAGTCATGATCGATGACATATGACACACTTGGATATAGACAGTTTTATATTAAGAATGATGACATGATGGTAAACATGTTTTGATGGACTTTGAGAAGTATGATGTTACTTCGTGATATTATTGAACTCTATTGGTGTGTGGCCGAAGTGTGGCCTTATGGTGTATGCCGATGTTAAACTTTGAGGACGAAGTTTCTTTTTAGGTGGGGTGGATTGTAACATCCTGAATTTTATAAAAATGATTAAATATGAGGAAGAAATATTAAATAATTATAAGTGGGTTAATGAGTGTCCCAAAAATATTGGAATAATTAAATTAGGATTTATTATGGATATTTACAATTTATTGAGATTTAAGGAGTTAAAATTATATCCGATTAAAATGTGGGTGTTGGACCAGGTATCTCCGATTGAGATGCCATTGGTCAGGGCTATTAAGAATATTATTGGGAATCCGAATCTATATTCAGAATAATTTTTGGAGTTAGTATTAAGCCCAAACAAAGAGCCTGTTTATGAGAAAACGGGAAGCTTTTAATGAAAAAGGGTGTATTTTAATTCCTTCTCTCCTTCTTTTCTCCATTTTCTTCGTTGGCTCTTCTCCACTTCTACTCCCCCTTCATTTTCCACTTCTTCTTCCTCCTTCACACCCAAAATCGTGACCACCTCCTCCTCCTCCACACCCACTCAAAATTAATTGGACATCATGGGTTCATGAAGCAAGAATGGGACTTTGGAGCAATGCTTGGCTCATCTCCTTCTTTCTTTTCCTCATTTTCTTTTTGGAGCTTGAGCTAGGAGAAAGAGGTATGATTTTGATCACCCATAGCGTTTGTTTATGGTTTTTGAGTTATTGAGGTATTGTAGTGAGAGGTTAGATGATGTTTTGATGAAGGGAGGTATGTATAACCAAAACCCTAGGTTGGATAACCCTTGGGGAATTGTTGTTGTTGTTGTTGTTGGTTAGAATGCTACGCTGTAAGCCCATGGATGTTGTTATGATGCATAAAATTGGTTAGAATTAATGATAATGGATTTTAATGAAAACCCTAGAAGTTGAAATTTGGGGCTTTAAGGAAATTCTCAAGAAAATCATGAGTTATTGATGTTGAAGTGGTTCTATATACATAAATGAGTTTTGAATGAGTAATATTGATTGTTGATGTTGAGGGATTAGTGTGATAAGATTGTGGCTTGATGAGGTTCTAGACCATTTGTGTGCCAATTGAATGTGTTCATTAATTATGGTTATTGGAGGATTTATATGAAGGTTGAGTGCATTATGAACAAGGGATATGATATTGTTGCTGTTGTTGGATGTAGTTAACCCTTTAAGATTTAGAAAATCTTGGTTTTGGGAAAGGAATTCCCGAAGCCTAACACAAGTATGTGAATAGGTGTTTTGACACATTTAGAACTTGTTACCAAGCCTTAAGGGATGTTTGTGGTTGTTTAAGAATTATGATGAAAGCCTTGTGATGGCTTATGATTGAATGAATACATATATGTTGTTGGTAGGATTGTGTTCCGGATAATGACGTGGAAAAATCGGAGCGCTTGGATTGCAGTTCTTCTCTCGAGGTAGGAGAGGAGTTTACATTCAAATTGCATGAGTTATATAATTGATGATTATTGTATGGCTTGATACTTATGCTTGCCTTGCCATGTTTATAGTGAAATGATATGAATGGCAAATTATTGGCTATTGATGATAATGTATGTGTATATATGATGATGAATAACCCATGAGGGGTTGAGATATGTACATGTTAATGAACCATCCTTGAGGGGATGAAGTATATGTTTTGTGAATTGAGAATTTATGTGGATGATTGGCATTGAATGTGATGGCCATTGTGATGGTATTGGTGATAAGTTTGAGGTTTATGCATAATTGAGGAACTCATAGAGTCAAATAGAGTTTTATGTGATTTTGATGGCTTGGGTTAGTCCCATTAGCCTATATATGTAGTTTATGACTTGTAGGAATTGGAATGGGCAAATTTTAATGAGAATAGACCCTTGAGTTGCATAAAAACATCTTGAAATATTCTAAATGCACTTATATGCATAAGTCCCTTAATTTTGAGAATTTCTGAGTGAGGCCGGTGGCCACACATCACAAATAATATATTTTAGCTTGTGACAAATTTTGAAGGTCATTGGATTTGAATTGAATGAGAATGGGTGATTGGAAGTTTAAATTTTGGTGTTGTTCTGAATAAAAACAGCAGCAGGGCAGTCTTGAATCAATTCAAGACCCTTTGAATCGATTCAAGAGGTGCTGTTTTCACTATTTTGGGCTCCAGGAGCGTTTGAATCGATTCATACGAGTTTGAATCGATTCAAGGCCCTCTGTTTGTCAAATTTTGAGATCTTGGGACGCTTGAATCGATTCACATGAGCCTGAATCGATTCAGAGCCCTGTTATGGCCGCTGTTGTGCTGTTTTTCCAACTGGTCTGTTTTCTTTGCTGTTTTTAGGCCGTTTGGGCACCTTAATGACATTTTTAGCCTCCGACTTCTTCATGAAAGTTGTAGATAATTGTGTCACGGAGGTGCGAGAATTGGTCTCACATTAATTGCAGTTTTCTAACTCTCATTAAGAGAAAAATACCAAACCTATTGCGTTAAAAAATTCAAGTTTAAGGGGGTTTTGAACCCAACTTTTTATGGTGGCCAAATTGGGACTAATAGGTGATATTTGTGACATGTCCCACTATTTTTTAAGACTAAAAATAAGATTTCCTCATGCCTTAGTGCTGAAATTTATCATGGGCTCATTGTTGCCCAAAACCCCTTTTATTATGTAACAATAAGCGATTTCATTAGGGGTCCATGTGTGGTGTGTCTTAGTGGTGATTGAGGAATGGCTTAAGGCCTTGGAGAGGTACATGTATGCCTATACTATGTTATGAATACATGTGTGCCTCACCACTATTGATGTATTATGAATCATAATAAAAAGTAAATGATGTGGTTATATGACACACCTTGTGTGATAATAAAACCAATGAGGGGAAACTTGAATGGCCACGAGTGTATAAATCAATGGATTTGAAATGGTGGCAATGATGATTGCTAAACATATACTTTTGAAATACCTTGTTGTTTTCCATGCGTGGATAAATGCCATGATGCTTGATATGATTTTAATTACCATGCGTGGTTTGATGTGGTTATGAATGTTGTGCCTTGAGGGGCCTTATGATTTCTTATGTGCCAATGATAATAAGATTAAATATACGATTTATCCCTAATTGAGAGGGTGAGATATCCTTGCGAGGTTGTTGGGCACATGCATTATTGCATTGTTGCATTCATGGCATAGCATGGCATTGATATGCATTATTATTGAATGAATCACCTTGCGGGGTGCCACGAAGGGTAAATCCCTGAGTGAAGAGGACGTTATCCTATTGTTGTCGATTTATTGTTGAATATATCACCTTGCGGGGTGCCACGAAGGGCGTATCCCTGAGTGAAGAGGATGTTGTCCTATTGTTGTGAATGATATTGAATATATCACCTTGCGGGGTGCCACAAAGGGTATATCCCGGAGTGAAGAGGATGTTGCCCTATTATTGTTGAATATATCACCTTGCAGGGTACCACGAAGGGTGTATCCCTGAGTGAAGAGGACGTTGTCCTATTGTTGTGAATGATATTGAATATATCACCTTGCGGGGTACCACAAAGGGTATATCCCTGAGTGAAGAGGATGTTGTCCTATTGTTATTGAATAATGTTGAAATATATCACCTTGCGGGGTGCCACGATGGGTATATCCCAGAGTGAAGAGGACGTTGTCCTATTATTGTTGAATATATCACCTTGCAGGGTGCCACGATAGGTAAATCCCGGAGTGAAGATCATGTTGATCATATTGTTGTTGAATAAATCACCTTGCGGGGTGCCACGAGGGGTGTATTCCCGAGTGAGGATGGTATTGTCATAATTATTGTGAAGAGAATCACCTTGCGGGGTGCCACGAAGGGTATATCCCGGAGTGAAGAGGACGTTGTCCTATTGTGTTGAATGAATCACCTTGCGGGGTGCCACGAAGGGTGTATTCCTGAGTGATGATGATGATTTAAGTAATTGTGATTATTATTGAATTTGATAATCGGATCCGTTGCATATGCATTAAACAGTTGACATATGCAATAGCTTTAAGACCATGGCATTTGAAATGGGATGACCACGAGTGATGAGAAACCCCTTGCGAGGAGATATTTGAGTGAAACCTTAATGAATTAATGATGGTAATGATTATGAATGCCCTTGTTGATAAGTGGCAAAGTGATGGTGTTTGTGATTGTGTATATGTTGTGCTTATTTATGATATGAATTGCGATTCATGAGGCTTGTATGCCTATTGTGATAGTGAGATAATGAATGAATGATAATTTGATGATTTGATAGCAAAGCACACATGACGTTGTATGCATATACACATGATCATAATATATATATATTATTCATCATTTTGAATGTATAACTCACTCTCCCATGTGGTCTCCTTTTTAGCATTGTGATGCAGGTTACCATGGGATGAGTTCGGATTTTAATTAAAGCTTGGATGAAGGTATATAGTGGTAGAGGAAGTGCCTTGGCCGACATCATTTATGGATTCTTGTGTAATGAATATATATATGTAGAATATAAGAGATGATTTGATGTGTATTAGAAGGATTGAAAGTGAATGATGTTCATTGATGATTGAGATAGTCGGAAGTACATTCCCGAACGTATATAAAATTAGTTATATCTTAGGCATTGCATGCTTATATAATTATGTAAAATGATGATGGTTGTCTATTAGGCTTATGATATGCCATTGCGTGCTTTGCCGAGCCTTTTCTCATATCGTCATATATGGGACTAGGCGTGTGCCCGGTATACATATTCTTCCGCTGTAAACTCTATTATTTTCGTATACCGTTATGGGCAATTTATCTATCGATCTAGCTTTAGGTTATTTAATCTCACTCTTGGGTTTTCTGTGATTTGGGTCTTGATGTGATCATGGTGGTGTCTTGGAAATATTTTTAAACGCGAAAAATTTATTCGCAATTTTGTTAATTATGACGATCACATCGGGATTCGAGTCCGAAAAACCGGGGTGTTACACAAGTACCATTATTATCAACCAATATAGACAAAATTACATCATTGGCCACACCCTCAAACACAAGAAATTATCATCACACGTCAAACCCTTACGGGTCCATTACACTAGTGATTTTCCTAAAAAATTTGGGATCTTATAACACACATGTTCAAATCATTAATCGCATCAATCTACACTTTCGAACATCATGAGCCACTCAGGCTACACATAGTATTTATATACATATCATTGCTTCACATTATCACATAATGCACCACTAACTCTTATTTAGGGTTTAATTAGACTCGCTAGTATCCAAATACTAAAACTGGATTGACCGCCAGCTAGGGGTCCTACTTGACACCTCGTAAACCCTACCGAGCCCTGCTTGGCTTTCCACCTCAACCACTAGGTCCTGCTTAACCACTAGGTAGCTATACAGGATCCTACTTGACTACTAGAGCCAAAACTAAGGGGTGAATATACCGTACAACCATCCAAACCATACAAAAACATATATATTTTTATATATATGTATATTCATTTTTAATCACTTTCATTAGATTAATTAGTCAATTTTCTTTAACAATTTAGCATTAATGGCTATAAATACAACTTAAGCCATCAAAGACGTTTACTTTCATAACTAGCCACTCAAGGATTTAATATCAAATAAATAGTGGCCACTCAGGCATACATTACCTCATAATTCATTATTCATGATAATTTATTTTCTCATATCAACACAAAGCCACTCAGGCATGCCCTATACTACAGATAATCATTCAACAACCACTCAGATACAAGCATACATGCACACACATATATATACATAAATGTAAGTTCAATTATAAATTCTCATACAACATCAATTTCATCATCCTACATTTGGAAACTCATTTCAACACACACAGACATATTATCTACTCAATTTCAATTAGAACTAATTATCAATCCTATCATTTAACCATTATACATAACTTTTGTAAAATAACTCCTAGTTTTTTATTCTCGACATCACTAAATTCATGTCTAGTCACAACTCATACTAGAAAATTATATTGATCATACACTATAATTAAGTTACCCATTTAACATTAATTATATCCCTTTTTGAATGTCAATCAACCTCGAATGGTATTTCTATTTAATGCATACTTTGAACACCCCTTTATCTCAGTTTCACACCTCTGAGACTTGTCTTTGATGTTGAGTATGCTCAATATCTAGACTAATTCCACTATTTGTTCCATGTTCCACTTCGACTAACGCCTTGATGGTGCTTGGTTTGCGACCTCACTTCCATGATTTCAATTATGTGATTAATTTCAAGTTGCATAAAAAAATAGAGCTCCCATTCAAGCCAACAAGTACATGGTCGTGAAGGAAAAGGAAGAAGTTTTTTCTTTTTCCTTTGACACATTGAATGGCCAAGAAGAAAGGAATGAAGTTATTTTAATTTCAAGGGCAATATGGTCTTTTAACATTTCCTTTCCCTTTCCATTTTATTTTATTTACCTTCAGTAAACACTTTTTACTTCCACCACATTGTAACTTATATTTTACCATCATGTTTTAGTTTACATTTAATTCTACAAATTTAATTCACTTAAATTAATTATCAAACTTTATTACTTTATTCACAACTCCTAATAACACTTCATTATTTTATATGTGGCAAAAATGTAAATTTTAATTTAACATCAAGAATGATGGTTTAGAGTCAAACTTAGAAGGGGGAGGGGGTTGAATAAGTCTTAGACTCTTATGCGCAATTTTGAACCTTTAAAGCGTAGGTAATCAAACTTGTAAAAACAAACTTGATAGAAGCAAGAAAAGAGAAGAATGAACACCAGAGATTTATACTAGTTCGCTTCTAACATAGAAGCTACATGTAACACCTTATTACTTACAACTAATTATTCCAAAAATATGAGTAAACTTTTTCACAAAACAGTCACGTAACATTTGTTATAGAAGGGAGCAGGCAAGGGAAGAATGAAGAGCATTCACACGCATTTAGCAACCTACAGAGAAGCTAAAACTGGGGCCGGCTCAATGGGTTTATTGTAACACACCTGCACCAGGGCGGATTACTCAACACCGTTTGTTCGCTTAGACGGGGTCTGATATCGTCCAGGCGGAGTATGGTAAGGCAGCAGCGGATAGAGGATATTTCACAAGGAGGCTTCCCTTGGAGTAACACTGGTCACTCAACGGGGGGAAATAGATAAGGGAAAGATGTTAATACATTCACATGCATGGCATTCGGTAGGAAGGCGGAGTTAGAATCATCCTACTTGGCTAGGGGGGGTATATTTATCTTGGGCGGACTACAATACAACATTCACTTACTCAGGCGATGTTCAATACCGCCCAGCGAGACGGAATAATGCGACAACGGAGAAGGAAGGTACATAGGCGGAATCTTGAGTTAATATCTACTTGCTTCAGCATAGTTCTACGCGTTTGGGCGAACTGTCCTAGTTACTTGGGCGATGTATGACACTGCCTAAACGAAATCTGCATAACGCCTCTTTAACACAACTACAAGGTAATTTCCTCAATCGGGTATGGACAAGGGTTCACTAGGTAAATCCTCACCCTTTGCACTTCACTCAGAAAACGGGAAGTTACAGGGTACATATGCGGTAGCAGATTGTGGAAGAAGGAAAAGTCTGAACCTATTCCGCCCAACTCAACTAATTATGACAACGCCTGGGCGGACTCATCCACCACGCCCAAAACAGGGGTCAACACCGGGGTCTTATTCTAATAACTACATCGCTCCAGCGCGAATCCTCACGCTGGGGCGAATTGCTCCCATACTTCGGGCGGGGTACGACTCCGCCCGACGTATCCGACATAAATTTTCCTAAGACAATTCTCGGTTTACTCAGACTTGGCTATAACCTGCTCAATCATACTGTCCCTGCGTATCCATTAAAGCACAATTATGAAACAAGGCAGCACATAGCATCACACACCAAAACCATGCATCCATATATATACATAAAAGTGTATGTCAATATTTACAATACAAAATCGGACTTCTTCTTGTCCATAAGGTTCTATTCATCCCCAAAATATTAACATCCGGTATGAGCCAGTCAGGGCTTAATCTAACAACGTCTTAATTAAGCCTTCCAAATGCATCAGCACTCCGCCCAGCATTCCAGCTCTGCTTCTGATCCTCCTCACGAGAGACATTCACTGAAAATGGCCACTACAAGGGTGAGCTTTTACATGTAAAATGATACTCACAGACTCGGTATCAGCGTCAGTACACGCTCCTGCTATCATTCAACCTTTCTCAAGCAACCAAATTCATACAGTTCAAACAACATTCATAACGCACATAATACACAGAGTCTATTCCACATCCAAATACATATTCATGCATTCAAGGTCATACACATACACATACATAGATTTATACACCACTACAATCAGCCTTATTTCTATATGCATGCCTGCGGATCCGACTCGGGTAAAGACTCTCAGTTACGGTCCCCTTTCCTTCTGGCCCCTCGTCCCTCAGCTCTTACCAGGTGGCACCGGCCTCCCCACGGCGTCTCGAGACTCTCTTCTCTAGCTCCAACGGCTACCACGAGCACTATTGGGATCTAGCCAGGGTCGGTAACTAGAAGTCGTTTCCCTTGGGGTTCTTGACCTTCTATGGGTCACCCCACTCTCACTCATGCAACTAACACATTCATTAATACACATCATCGTGCCACAAACACCTTCGCCGTAGTCATTAAGCAAGAACAGATTTCCCACACTACTCGTAATCAATCAGTCAATCACACCAGCGCATGTTACAATCGGTCATCAAACTAACAACATTGAACAATCCAATTAAGAGCATGCATATACATATTTTCATAGTGACAAGAAAATAGATCCATGCATATCATTCATCATTATCATCTACTAACAGGCTACACCATCGCCACGAAAATCACTGTCAGAATCTTAAACCATGCATCAGTTTTAATGATTATAATTGCATGCACACACACACACCCACACTCCGCAGTACGTTCATCCGGTACCGTTCTTAGACCATGCATTCGACATGCAAGCGCCCCCTACCTTTAGAAGAACCTCAGAAACCTTTCCGTTCTTGTCGTTGGGTCCGATGTCTTCCTTCTGGTTCGTTCGGTCTTCCTTGGCTTTGTCGTATCCTGCGCCTGATTCTGGGATGAAGTGTGGTCCGTTCTCCAGTACTGCAACCAAGGTCTCCAGGAGCGAAGAGTGGGAGAAGAGAAGAAAGATGGAGACGAAGAGAGGAAGTAGAGGATGAAGTGACGGAGGAGGGAGTCTGAAGAAATAGCAAGTGCGTTTTTCACCAAAGGCTCGCGTTTTATATATATATATATGTGCATGCGCACAGTAAAAGAAGAGTGGGATGGGAGAGTGCGTGCCCAGCAGTCACGTGCACTCTACCCCATCCCCTGACCACCACCATTTTTATATTTTAATGGCTTAACCTACTTAGTTAAATACAATTAACAGTTATTTCTAGTTGAAATCAAGTCTTAATGGTTCATTCTTCATTCAGCATTTAATTTCAAAACTGGGATGTTACAGTTCTCCCCCACTGAAAAAGAATTTCGTCCCCGAAATTCAGTCGGTACTTACCTAGGTAAACAATTCGGGGTACTGGTGTCGCATGATGTCTTCGCGTTCCCACGTACAGGAGGTGGTCTTGCCTTGCTGCCACTCCACCTTAACCAGCCTTACGTTCTTGTTTCTTAAGCGTTTTGCTGATCGGTCCACGATTCCAACCGGTGTAGTTACAGTGGTTAGGTCTTCCTTGATCTCTACCTCGTCGTCAGGCATCGTGTGGCTGGGGTCATGCAAATACTTCCTTAGTTGAGACACGTTGAATACGTTGTGCAATCGGGACAAGTGAGTTGGTAACGCGAGGCGGTATGCTACGGGGCCGATCCGTTCTAACACCTCGTAAGGTCTAATGTATCGAGGGCTTAACTTCCCACTTTTTAAGGCTCGTCCAACTCCTTTACTCGGAGAGGTTCTCAGAAACACTCGATCTCCGACTGAAAATTCCAATGGCTTGATGCGCTTGTCATGGTAGCTCTTCTGCCTGTCTTGTGATGCTTTCATCTTCTCCCTTATCACTTGGATCTGTTCTGTGGTTTGCTTCACGATGTCTGGTCCCAATAGTAGACTTTCACCCGTTTCCGACCAGCAGAGTAAGGTTCGGCATCTGCGCCCATATAATGCTTCGTAAGGTGCCATGCCAATGCTGTGATGATGGTTGTTGTTGTACGTAAACTCGATCAAGGGAAGGTACTGCTCCCAGTCCCCACCGTACTCTAACACACACGCTCTTAATAAGTCTTCTAGACTCTGAATTGTTCACTCGGATTGTCCATCCGATTGGGGGTGGTAGGCAGAACTAAGCCATAGCTTCGTCCCCAATTCTTGATGCATGTTGGTCCAAAACCTGGACGTAAACCTAGGGTCCCTATCCGATATGATGGAAGTAGGTATGCCATGTAGTCGGATAACTTCTTGAATGTAGATTCGAGCCAACTTATGCAATGGGTACCTCATATTTACAGGTAAGAAGTGTGCACTCTTCGTCAATCGGTCAACAATGACCCAAATTGCATCATGGCCCGCTCGGTTTTTGGGTAATCCCATGATAAAATCCATCGCAATTGAGTCCCATTTCCACACGGGGATCTCTAGAGGCTGCATTGCACCGTATGGTTTTTGGTGCTCTACCTTCGATTTCTGACACGTGATACACCGGGCCACGTACTCCGCCACATCCTTCTTTAGTCCGGGCCACCAGAACTGTCTCCTCAAGTCGTGGTACATTTTCGTGGTTCCTGGGTGAATGCTGAGTAGGCTTTTGTGGGCTTCATCAAGCACCATCCTTCTCATTCTTCCTTCACTTGGTATGTATATTCTGTTTCTCACCCGGAAGATCCCATCTGACCCCTCTGTTAAGGATAAATCCTTTCCTTTGGCCTGAATTTCCTTCATTTCGGCTAGATAAGAGTCCGCCTGTTGCTGTTCGTACACGGATTTTAAGAATTCATTGGCAATCCTCAACGTACCTATTGTCATTTTCTGAGAGGAAGGGGTGTCAACATGCAAGTTCATGTCTCAGAACCGCTCCAACAACTCAACTTCTTTTGCCATCATGGCTGCCATGTGGAGGGATTTCCGACTCAATGCGTCGGCCACGACGTTTGCCTTACCTGGGTGGTATTTTAACTCAAAATCATAGTCCTTCAAAAACTCAATCCATCTTCTCTGCCTCATGTTCAGCTCCTTTTGGTCGAATAGATATTTGAGGCTCTTATGATCGCTGTATACTTCAAATTTGGACCCGTACAAGTAATGTCTCCAGATCTTCAATGCAAAAACTACTGCTGCCAGCTCTAAGTCATGGGTCGGATAATGCTGCTTGTGGGGTCTCAATTGTCGAGAGGCATATGCTATCACTCGATCTTTCTGCATGAGTACACATCCTAATCCGAGTCCGGACACGTCACAATAGACCACGAAGCTTTCTCGTAACTCAGGTAATGCCAACACCGGAGCAGTTGTCAACTTATTCTTCAGCTCTTGGAAGCTGTTCTCACACTCCGGACTCCACACAAAAGGAACGTTCTTCCGAGTCAATCTAGTCAGGGGTAATGCCAACTTAGAAAAACCTTCGATGAACCTCCTATAATAACCTGCCAAGCCCATAAAACTTCTTATTTTCGAGACCGATCTGGGCCTCTCCCATGCTATTACAGTAGCTACCTTCGCAGGATCCACTGAGACGCCTCGCTTGGAGGAAGTGGATCTCATCCATCCAGAATTCGCACTTCGAGAGCTTTGCAAACAACTGTTTCTCCCTCAACACTTGGAGTACCGCTCTGAGATGTCCTTCCTGCTCCTCAGACGTCTTAGAATAAACTAGGATGTCGTCGATGAAAACAACAACAAACCGATCTAAGAAGGAGTGGAATATGCTGTTCATGTAATTCATGAAAACAGCAGGGGCGTTTGTCACACCGCATCACTACATACTCGTAGTGACCATACCGAGTCCTAAAGGCAGTTTTAGGAATGTCCGAGTCCTTCACTCGGATTTGATGATATCCCGATCGTAAGTCGATTTTCGAGAAGACTGAGGCTCCACGCAGCTGGTCAATTAAATCATCAATTCTAGGCAGTGGGTATCGATTCTTGATTGTGAGTTTATTAAGCTGTCGATAATCTATACAAAGTCTCATGCTGCCATCCTTCTTCTTAACAAGTAGCACAGGTGCGCCCCATGGTGACACGCTTGGTCTAATGAACTGCTTCTCAAGTAACTCATCCACTTGTTTCTTCAACTCTGCCAATTCAGTTGAGGACATTCTGTAGGGTGCACTGGAGACCAGTTCGGCTCCAGGGATCAAGTCTATAGAGAATTCAACTTCTCTATTGGGAGGCACACTCGGAACGTCTTCTGGGAACACTTCTGGGAATTCGCAGACAACCGGAATTTCATTCACTAGGGTCTCACTCTCCTCTTTGGTTAGACAAAGCATCATAAATAGTTGGGTTATACCTAGTGCCGTGCCATCTTCAGTGGGTTGTTTTGGGAAAACTATCTCTCGGTTTCTACAATCTACTAATACCTTATTGGCTGAAAGCCAATCTATTCCAAGCACAATATCAAGACCCTTTAAGGGCATGCAAATCAGATCGAAGGTGAAACTCCGATCATACAACTCAAATGCTACATTTTTACATATTGACGATGTGAACACACTAGGGCCAGTAGGGCTGGCCACTTCCAAAGTCCGGTTCATAGACACAGTTGGTAACTTCAACCGTTCCACGCACTCATCAGCTATAAAAGAATGGGTAGCTCCCGAATCGAAAACAACATTAAGCGTATTCATTCCAAGTGAGCACTTACATTGTACTAGATCGTTTGCTGGTGCAACATCCTCTGCATTGATGGTGTAGATCCTTCCTGCTACTGGCGGACCGGTATTCCCCTCTCGGCTGTTCGGAGCACGCATCATATTTCCTCTGGTTCCGTTGCCTCTGCCACCAGGTTGTTGGTTATCACTCACTCGGGTTCTATCTTGAAATCCTCCTTGACGCACGTTGGTGTTTGTCTGGCGGAGTTGGGGGCAGTCAGGACGAACGTGTCCCTTCTCTCCGCAATGGTAGCATTTAACATTTGTATCATTGCAATCCTTAGCAAAGTGGTCACCGCTGCATTTAAAGCATCCGCCATACCTTGGTCGTCCACTCATTTGTCTCCCTCGGTCATTATGATTCTGATATCTGGTGAAGGGTTCATTCCTCCTCACGTTCCCTGGCCTCTTGAAACGTGATTGCTGAGGCCTCAGGTGCTAGTTGGCTCTGCTGCACTGGCCCGAATGGGCCCTGTCATCCTCTTCGAATATTCGACACTTGTTCACTAAGGCAGGGAAACTCCGGATTTCATGGTATCTGCAGGCCCTCTTGATATCCGATCTCAGTCCGTTCTCAAACTTAAGACACTTGGAGTTCTCCGTTCCTAGCTGCTGGAAGGGCGGATAGAATAGGCACAATTCCTCAAATCTGGTCGCGTATTCTTCCACAGTCATGGAGCCCTGTTTTAACTCCATAAACTCCAGCTCTTTCCGACTCCTCACTGTGTCGGGAAAGTATTTGTCTAAGAAGCAGGCCTTGAAATCGTTCCACGTCAGTTGAGTATCATCTTCAGGAAATCGGCTTCTGGCTATTTTCCACCAATTCTCCGCTTCATCTCGCAGCATATACACTGCGCACTCCACCTTCTGAGCTTCGGTACAGCGAAGACCCCTAAAAATTCTCTCTTGTCCAGGGGAAAACAACCTCTTGTCCTCAAGTTAACATCAATCAAGTCAGCTAGCATCAGAACAATTTCAACCATTCCATCAAAAGACACACACACCACCGCTTACACTTGGTAAGCATACTTTGGCCTTGGACTTTTCGGTCCGCTCTGATACCAAAATGTAACACCTTATTACTTACAACTAATTATTCCAAAAATATGAGTAAACTTTTTCACAAAACAGTCACGTAACATTTGTTATAGAAGGGAGCAGGCAAGGGAAGAATGAAGAGCATTCACACGCATTTAGCAACCTACAGAGAAGCTAAAACTGGGGCCGGCTCAATGGGTTTATCGTAACACACCTGCACAGGGCGGATTACTCAACACCCTTTGTTCGCTTAGACGGGGTCTGATACCGTCCAGGCGGAGTATGGTAAGGCAGCAGCGGATAGAGGATATTTCACAAGGAGGCTTCCCTTCGAGTAACACTGGTCACTCAACGGGGGGAAATAGATAAGGGAAAGATGTTAATACATTCACATGCATGGCATTCGGTAGGAAGGCAGAGTTAGAATCATCCAACTTGGCTAGGGGGGGGTATATTTATCTTGGGCGGACTACAATACAACATTCACTTACTCAGGCGATGTTCAATACCGCCCAGCGAGACGGAATAATGCGACAACGGAGAAGGAAGGTACATAGGCGGAATCTTGAGTTAATATCTACTTGCTTCAGCATAGTTCTACGCGTTTGGGCGAACTGTCCTAGTTACTTGGGCGATGTATGACACTGCCTAAACGAAATCTGCATAACGCCTCTTTAACACAACTACAAGGTAATTTCCTCAATCGGGTATGGACAAGGGTTCACTAGGTAAATCCTCACCCTTTGCACTTCACTCAGAAAACGGGAAGTTACAGGGTACATATGCGGTAGCAGATTGTGGAAGAAGGAAAAGTCTGAACCTATTCCGCCCAACTCAACTAATTATGACAACGCCTGGGCGGACTCATCCACCACGCCCAAAACAGGGGTCAACACCGGGGTCTTATTCTAATAACTACATCGCTCCAGCGCGAATCCTCACGCTGGGGCGAATTGCTCCCATACTTCGGGCGGGGTACGACTCCGCCCAACGTATCCGACATAAATTTTCCTAAGACAATTCTCGGTTCACTCAGACTTGGCTATAACCTGCTCAATCATACTGTCCCTGCGTATCCATTAAAGCACAATTATGAAACAAGGCAGCACATAGCATCACACACCAAAGCCATGCATCCATATATATACATAAAAGTGTATGTCAATATTTACAATACAAAATCGGACTTCTTCTTGTCCATAAGGTTCTATTCATCCCCAAAATATTAACATCCGGTATGAGCCAGTCAGGGCTTAATCTAACAACGTCTTAATTAAGCCTTCCAAATGCATCAGCACTCCGCCCAGCATTCCAGCTCTGCTTCTGATCCTCCTCACGAGAGACATTCACTAAAAATGGCCACTACAGGGGTGAGCTTTTACATGTAAAATGATACTCACAGACTCGGTATCAGCGTCAGTACACGCTCCTGCTATCATTCAACCTTTCTCAAGCAACCAAATTCATACAGTTCAAACAACATTCATAACACACATAATACACAGAGTCTATTCCACATCCAAATACATATTCATGCATTCAAGGTCATACACATACACATACATAGATTTATACACCACTACAATCAGCCTTATTTCTATATGCATGCCTGCGGATCCGACTCGGGTAAAGACTCTCAGTTACGGTCCCCTTTCCTTCTGGCCCCTCGTCCCTCAGCTCTTACCAGGTGGCACCGGCCTCCCCACGGCGTCTCGAGACTCTCTTCTCTAGCTCCAACGGCTACCACGAGCACTATTGGGATCTAGCCAGGGTCGGTAACTGGAAGTCGTTTCCCTTGGGGTTCTTGACCTTCTATGGGTCACCCCACTCTCACTCATGCAACTAACACATTCATTAATACACATCATCGCGCCACAAACACCTTCGCCGTAGTCATTAAGCAAGAACAGATTTCCCACACTACTCGTAATCAATCAGTCAATCACACCAGCGCATGTTACAATCGGTCATCAAACTAACAACATTGAACAATCCAATTAAGAGCATGCATATACATATTTTCATAGTGACAAGAAAATAGATCCATGCATATCATTCATCATTATCATCTACTAACAGGCTACACCATCGCCACGAAAATCACTGTCAGAATCTTAAACCATGCATCAGTTTTAATGATTATAATTGCATGCACACACACACACCCACACTCCGCAGTACGTTCATCCGGTACCGTTCTTAGACCATGCATTCGACATGCAAGCGCCCCCTACCTTAAGAAGAACCTCAGAAACCTTTCCGTTCTTGTCGTTGGGTCCGATGTCTTCCTTCTGGTTCGTTCGGTCTTCCTTGGCTTTGTCGTATTCTGCGCCTGATTTTGGGATGAAGTGTGGTCCGTTCTCCAGTACTGCAACCAAGGTCTCCAGGAGCGAAGAGTGGGAGAAGAGAAGAAAGATGGAGACGAAGAGAGGAAGTAGAGGATGAAGTGACGGAGGAGGGAGTCTGAAGAAATAGCAAGTGCGTTTTTCACCAAAGGCTCACGTTTTATATATATATATATATATATATATATATGTGCATGCGCACAGTAAAAGAAGAGTGGGATGGGAGAGTGCGTGCCCAGCAGTCACGTACACTCCACCCCATCCCCTGACCACCACCATTTTTATATTTTAATGGCTTAACCTACTTAGTTAAATGCAATTAACAGTTATTTCTAGTTGAAATCAAGTCTTAATGGTTCATTCTTCATTCAGCATTTAATTTCAAAACTGGGATGTTACACTACATCTAGTCCCTTCTAACTTAAAAGATTTCCACTATTGTAAAATCTTCTATACAATAACAACACTAGACTTATGCCACAAGTATTCTTGACTTCAGCCACTGCTAGCTTAAACCCCAAGTATTCTTTCAACAAGCCACTCCTGACTCAAAACCCTACTATTCTTTCAAAAGCCTCTTCAGACCATAACTGTTTCCTATTGAAACTAAAGGCTGGCAACACACTAGACTTTTACATAGTAACTGATTTGTAAGAATAGAGTGTAACGTGTTTCACAGAACTTAGTGTATGAAAGATATACAAAGATGAATAGATACACTAAGTAAAGAAAGACAAAAGGGCCAAGGTCTACTAGAGGCAGAGCAACAAAGAAGGCCTTTGTCTAAGAAAAGCTAAGAAGAGATTTTAAGAACTTTGATCATAGAGAATGGTTCTTCTTAATAAGATTGTTGTTACTTTTGAAAATGGATCTCGTCAAGTATATATAGGTCACTCAAGATGACCTTTTAACAATTTGGTGATGAGATATAGCCGTTAGAAATCCTTTGAAGGAGTTTTGCTTGATTGCAAGCACCAGATCCTGATAATATTGATGAGCTTCCAAAATGTCTGGTAGCAAGGAACTTTGATACTTGCAAGAATATAATGTTTGTTGAGACCTACAATGCATAAAGCCAATTGTGGGCTTTCTTTTTTCTAGCAATCCCACAGAGAGCAATGTTGTTATCCTTTTGTAAATTCTTGACTTATAAGCTAACTTGATTCAAATTTTTCTAAGATGTACATAGTGATTGTGTTGATATCTTCAGAAACTGCTTTGGTTGATCCACTGATTTATTTCTTATCTTTTTTATGATAAGCATATTTTTCTTGATAAGGAGTTGACTTTCAGAGCATCACCAAAAAGTTTTAGAACATTGTATGATTGGTACTTTAAAGTAACATTCATGTTGCATGTTCTTGTTGTATAAAAAGTCTAAGGCCTGATTTGTTGATTCATATGACTTAAAAATTCTTGAATCAGACTCTTTTGTGGTAAAGTCTGGAATCAGCCTTTTGATTTGATGGACTCCCCCTTTCTTTTATAACTCATGTTCTTAGTATATGTTTCCTGAAACACTTAAATAAAGAGGTCAAATTACACATGGGCAGACTTTATTTAAATTAAATACATTGATGTGTGTTATTAACAAATCTCGGGGTTTGTTTATTATTGTAACACCCTTGGTTAACTAAGATAATCTCTTCCACTAGAATATCTTGGTTAACTAAGAGGTTACTAATTTTAGAAAGATGTGGAAGTTTTCTTTTTGGTATAAGATAACACATGGTGGAACAAGAACATAAAATATATAGACAAGATGAAATATATAGATTTCGTGGTCTAGTCAAAACTATACAACTAAAACAAAAGAGGGGCACGTAGGCACCCTAAACAAAATACAAGGAAATAACTATAGACATGAAGTAAATCCTACACTACTAGTCTCAACCCATAAAATCTTTGTTTGACAATAAAGATGCAGGTGGATCGGAAGTAGTCACCTACGGAGATAGATCTGGAGGTATGGAACTCGTAGAGGGTAGGTCACTAACCTGACGAATCGGCTGATGCCTACCTCCGACATAAGCCGCGTAGGCCTCTGCCAATAGACTTTGGGCCTCGGCCGATATGTCCAAGTAGTCCTTAGTCTTGCCATAGACATAACTCCTGTAAATGTGATGAAGGAAGCCTGGCGATCGGTCCCACTATCGTCTAGCTAAATACCTCTCCATAAGATTCAGGACCAACACTCCCTGTCGTAAAGGAATATCCTTCAATCCACCTGTCACACGAACCTGAAGAAGGAAAACTAGTGGAAGATGAGGGGGTAAGGTGGGGAGTAAGGGATGATCTCCAAGGTCCATCGGTACCTCCTCAAACGGGAACTCCTCAGGGTCGTCCTCGATGGGTAAGGAAATATACTCTGGGTTGGCTCTCTCGGTGCTGCTCTGACTGGACTCAGAGCATCTGGGATCTCTGCTTGATAGACGAGGAGTGCAACCATCGGTAGAACGGGTAAGGGGTGGAAACTAAAGGGATCTGCCTCTAAGGCTGACTCTCTACCTACTAACTCCTCAAGCTCTTTCATACTTAAGGGTCATGGAGGATCACCATACGTCTGATTGAACTCTCTATGACCTCTATATCCCAGTCATAGGGTCTCTCCTCTTCTGGCTGAGGTAGTACATGTACCTCTACTGGAACATCCTCAGGGCTCATGAAAAGGTGGCTGGGACCTGTCTAGTCTTCCTGACATAGTGCCTTCCTTGTACAATACGTATGCCTGGCTGGTAATCTGGAATGATTAGCTATAAAGGTGAGTCTCTACCTCCAATAAATTAGGGAGTGTCATTTGTGACGCTCGCCCCACACAAATTAATCAATTTCAATCATCCCTCTAATCTCTCTTTGGGGTCCCTAATGTGTAGTCTAAGTCATCTCACCGCTCTTAGTCTTACCGGACCTTTTCCATGCCCCACTAGTCCCCTTGAACTGCTAAGGTTCACGTTATCATAGTTAATTCACAAGTAATCACAATTTCGATATAAGAATGCAATGCATGTATTTCATGTTTCTACTAATATAATTAGTTGGTATGATGCATGAACTCCATCAATCACAACACATCATCGATCAAGTCTCGCCTTATTCTTCTGTCCATGAGAGTGACTGGAGCTCTCCTCATTTTGGTTTTCACAAATGGGTAAGGACACACAGCCTTATCATCATAGTGGCCAATCATAATCTCTACAGAACGGGCATTCCACGGTCATAGTAAACTTCTGCCTCTTGTCAAAGTATACCTGAGGTTGCCACAGGTTGTCCAGCGTCGGGTGCGAATCTGAGCCATTGGAGGTCCACCTCTGGTATACTCCCAAGACTACCCTTAGGGGTCGAGGCACGGTGGTTTCTTCAGTGTACCTATCATTGTATGCTCTAGGGAGTTACTTAACGTCCACCCTTATTCACCAGATATGATGCATGGTTCAACTATTATATTTATCACAGTATGGTTTCTCGGTAGGGTTCCTTCTCATTTCATCTCTAACGTCGAGTTCTTCTCTTAATACTGAATGCCATTTAATTTCTCATTTTTCTTGATAACAGGTTGTAATTCATTTTTTGACTCCTTAGAAATAAAATGAGATCTCACAATTCCAATATCATGGGGTATTTTGACACTACAACGTCGATCAAACATCAATAGATTCACATTCGTGCACTTTCATATTCAACCACATTGGAACCCTTACCGATACCACCATTCCATATTCGTATGTAACATCCTGATTTTTAATTAATTGCTAATTAAGGTTAAATTTAGGATTAAGGATTATGATTGGTTTAGTTAATGGTTAATTGGAATTTAATGGTTAATTAGATTAATTATTGAATAATGCTTATAATAATAATAATGGGGAAAGGACATTAGTGCCCCTTGGACCATGAGAGAAGCTTCGGTTCTCTCTCTTTTCCCTTCCTTCCTGCGTGGTCCCCATGTTGATGGCTGATGGCTTTAATTGGATGGGATGCTGATGGGACTTGTATTAAATGTGAAGGTGATGGCTGATGGAGAGAGTGAGCTGATGGGGCTGTGTAACACCCTAATTTAAACAAATCATAGACGAGAAAAACAGAGGAAAATTTTTCCACAATTAAACTAGAATGCCACCATAAGGAATGAGAGGGGAAGGAGAACGAGAATACAAAAGAATTACAAGGAACTAACAGCGGAAGAAGGGAAATTGCATAGGCGGTCATATAGCAACGCGCACGCGCTCAAGCGAAAGCTTCACTCGGTATTCGCTCATTTCACTCGGTAATTCCGCACTCGGATTTCATCACCTGATTCACTCGGACTTGGCCCTTACACCTACTAGTCCCATTAGGAAAATGTAACTCATTCTACGATTTCATCAATCAGAACACATACACGGATAATACTGACATGGCCCCCACTAACACTCATTCAGGATCTATGGGGCTCCTCACTCAGAGTAATCTTTACGTCCTTTTGTCACTCGGGGTATTTTTACTAAATTTTCACTCGGTAACCATATCTTTCCGACTCTAAACATTCTACTCGGCTAAGACTCACTCGGATCCTTTTGTCACTAACAGCTTACTACAACGGGGGTCCCCAAGAGTCTAAGAGGTCACTCTCTAGTCGGAAGAATCATCACTCAGCAAATTCTCACTCGGGGTTCGTTGATTATCCTACGCTCGGGGAAATCCTTGTATTAACCACTCGGAACGTGTATTTAGACTCTCAACCTTGGCTTCCTTCACGTTAAATTATGTTATTTCTTACACATTCGGGAATGTGAACACGTATATATAAAGGTTACCCAGGCATTTCACAGCATAAAACAGACATGCAGCATGGCATAACATAGGCATATATATATAGGAGTGCATATCACGGATCTACGACCACATTGTCATGTTCCCATTCTAAGGGAATCAACTCTGTATAAGAGACTAACAGCAAAACACGAGCCGGCCAAGGCTTAACCCAGAACACTATATACAGCATATGTACAGTCATAAAATTTCCATAGTGCTTCAACACTTCACTCGGCATTTCCGCTCCTCTTCCAATCCTCATTACGAGAGATGTTCACTGAAAGGAAATTGCCACGGCAGGGGTGAGCATCTTAAATTTTAAATGATAGATACTTACTCAGGTTGTTTCATATTTATACAACTATATATATATGTACACACAGTCACACGTAGCAGTAATTAAGGTCAGAGTATACCTGATCAACCCGAACACACGCACAAGATCCTTACCGATTAGGATCCTCCAATTGTCACTCGGCCCCTTACACACACCAACTCAATAATATTAATATACAACAAACAGTGGCATGATACTAAGGTCCGTGAATCAGAATGAATCTCAGGAATATTTAACAGTCAGGATCCCTGATTCTCACTCGGCCATATATATATATATACATAACTCTCTGAGAATATAACATACATTCATAAGGCAGGTTTTACTTAGCATCAATAACACATGCACACGGATATATATATATACATTCCTCATCTCATGCATAATCAATTCCAGCGATATCAACAGTTAATATACACAAATCATTCACTCGGTTCCGCGTTCGTGTGTAATCGGTCCTGACGTTGCAACGTAGGCTCTCAGCCTTTTGTACATAGTTCTCAACTATCATTTCAGCTCCCAGCTGCTTGGCCATTTTACAGGTACCCAACCGTTTGCCCACAGGTGACACCAACGCTCTCAGCGCCAACGGAGGTGTTCACAGGCAGCCCGAGTTCCACTCAGGGCTACCTTGAGTCCCACTCAAGGATTTCATAGCGTCCCACGCTTTATGACCGATGGTAATGTCCCACACTACGTGCTCTTAGCACAACGCATCCCATGCGCCACACGCGGGTTCAACACACAGCATTGAATTCTTTTGCACACATCCTCTTATTCAATCACACAGATTTCGCATGCAGTCGGTAACACACATTTTCAGGACTCCGCATGTTAATTTAGCACATACAAACTTCCATGCAATTATCATTATAGCAGCATATCAATCTAATGCAGTCGGTGTCATTTAATATCAAGTTCCTATGGGCGTTTTCATCAACTCAAGTTAACATGCGATCAATATACCACAGTGTTAGAACTTAATCAACGCATGCATCATATGAATATGAACAGATTCAACAATGCATTCCCAATAATCACAATATAACATGCAAACATCAAGGACGATACTAGCATGCAACACTCATTCTTACTTATCTCACACTCGGTTACTTCACATGCAAGCATTATCATACAACAGGATGCAGAGCTATCGCTTCAATACTCGAAACCCAAATTATAATCCATGCATTTAACATGTAAGGTACTCCCCCTACCAACTACGAGAATCTGAGAGGCTTTTCTGCATGGGTGTTGGTTCCTTTCTTCGCTGCTTCACTCAGTGCTCCCGCTCGCTTAGCCTTTACTGGAATGCTAGCCACGAATGATGCAGGGCTGTTTCTGCTTCGACGCTCTTCTTCTACTTGTGTGAGGAAGCTCTGACTCCTCTGCAACACCGTCACTCGTCTTCGGAAACAGGGGATGAAATAGAGAGCAGAGAAGGAGAAGAGAAGAAGAAGGAATTCGCAGGGAACTCTGAAGAACGAATGGCAAGGAGAACCATCATCCACTTATAACGCATGCATGAAGAAAGGAATGGTGGGGTGGGAAAACGTGAGGAGCAGTCTGCTCACGTCACCCAATCCCATCAGTACCCACTAACGCTAATCACTTCACTCTTTTTAGTTAATTTTGTTAAGTGTAATTAGTGGACAGATCTTACTTGTCATTTTAAATGGCTTTTTATTTTGCGCAGTTACTTTTATTAAAATTGGGATGTTACAGGCTGTGTGAAGATAAGCTTCACTTTTACGTTTTCCCCTTTTACTCTCTTCATTTCTCTTTGGTGCATGGAGAACCATTCTTCTCTTCTCTCACGCGTCTGTTCTTCTTTCTGCTGTTCTTCGTCTTCTTCATTTCCTCTTTCACCCAAACACTGCGTAGAGCCTTGAGTGGAAGGAGAACAGCGTGGCTATGTGAGAACTGAGTGGCAACAGTGTGTGGTTGTATGTGGGACAGCATGGCTGTATGTTTTGGAGGATGGGTTCCTCCTTTGTTTCCCCTGGTCCTTCTTCTTCCTCTTCTTCTTCCTCCATATGATGGGCTGGATTGGGCTCTGTTGGGAGCCTGCAGCAGTTTGTATGCATGTCTCATTTGAGAAGAGTGGCTCACTATTGTTGAGGCTGTGCTGTGCTACTGTTATGAAGAGGAAGGCATAGATGATGCTTTGGAAGCATGTGGTCCTCCACTGTTGGTGAGGACGACGTCATACCTTTGAAGTTGTGATGCTTGGGTGAAGAGGAGTGTTGGAATCCTCTACTGGTCATGGGAGAAGATGGTGTTATGCCTGGGAGACTCTGATGCTCGTAAGGAGGCAGAGTTGATTCTCCAAAGCCGAGCAGAGTGTTGCTGTGGCTGGGGCCGAGTCGTTCTATGAGTGGACGAGTGGCCAATGGCCTCTGGATCTCTATTCCAGGTAAGGGGAGCTATTGCATCTTAAATGCATGGTTTATGGACGGATTCCGGGTAAAATTATACATTGTGTTATGCTTGTTGTATGTTGTATGCTATTGAGTAGTAGCCCGGATATGTGTTGAATATGTATTGCTTGGTGTTGTTGAATTCCGTCCATGAGATATATAATGCATGCTGTGGTTTATGTTAGAATGCATGAGATGCATGGTGTTATATTATAAATACTGAGTGCAATTTCGTGTTCATTTGTGATTCCCGAGTGGAATGTTATATGTAAATGTATGAAATGCATGTGACTGTTATTGTCATGTTGTGCCGAGTGCAATAGGCAAGGTGACAGTGAGTGTATCCCTGTTGTGGTTATGTTAGATGAATATATTGGGGACTGTCATGATAATTCCGAGTGAAATTTTATATAAAATGACATGTGAGGCTTAGAAATACTAAGGCCGAGTGGATCCTATGAGATAGCATGAGATATATGTTGTAAACAATAAATCCGAGTGGATGGCATAGCATTACCGAGTGCACGAGTTGCTGAGTCATCTGATTTACTGTGGAAATGCCGAGTGCATATAATGCTGAATGCTAAATACCGAGTGGGCAATCGGATGAATATGTGTTTAATGAAATTGAATGTGTTGAATATGATATGAGACCTCGAGTTGGACTCGGGGCAGTGCCTAGGGCACTAAGCGTGAAATGAGACGCTAGATGAAAGTCCTTGGGTTGGACTTAAGGCAAATGCCGAGTGCATTGGAGTTGGATATACATCCGATTCGCCACTGGAATGCTTGGAGCATATATATATATATATATATATATATATATATACCGATCGGCAATCAGATGATGAAATAAGTGAGAATGTGATTAAGTCCTAGAGCAGGGCTCAGGCACACTCCTTGAGAAAGGCTCGGAGTTGAGTAAAATCCGATTGGATTATTATACTTTGTAACTGAGGATGCTGAGCTTTATAGCCGAGTGAAATGAGTGAATTCCCGATCGGATGATGATTGTGATTGTTCATATTGAATGGCAGTGTTTGTTGTGCTGATTGATGTTATATGTTATTACATGTTGAGGATTCTGTGATTAATTCGAGCCAATATATGTCATTTAATATGTAAAGCTCACCCCTACACCATTTTTCAGTATGTGTAGGTCGGTCTGGAAATGAGTAGAAGGACTCAAGTCCAAGTGATAGCACTCAGATTGTTGAAGTGCATAATATGTATATATACTGTAAATAGTTGTGTTAAGCCTTGGCCGGCTCATATAACATGTTGTATAATGAATACAAAATATATATGTACGGAATCCGAGTGCATGAATATATTTATAAATATGGTTTACATTGACAACTTGTAATAAATCATAAGTGTTGGTGAATGGGAAATATAAAGATAATAAGCATTCCGAGTGTATGGTTATATATATATGGGTCGGTAGTCGGATTTGTGAATCAGAGTGTATATATATAAGCGATTTATGTTGATTTGATACTTCTTACCGACTGGAATATAAATGATGTTGGATAGAATAATGTTAAGGTAAAGAATTCTGAGTGAAACATTATTGTGGGAGCCGAGCCGAGTGAGGCTAAATATGTGGCCTTTTCCGAGTGAATAAGCTTGAATGATTACGAGTGAAAAATATAAGTATACCCCGAGTGGGGAAGGGAGTTTGAATATGCCGGAGTGGAAACCTGAGTGAATCTCTTCCGAGGGAAGATTTGTTGTAATGGGTTAGATTGGAATATATTCTAAGTATGTGATACAAGTATAATCCGAGTGAATGAGGTTTTATACCTGAGTGATTAAGGTCTGAGCAAGTCCGAGTGGGACTTAACTTAATGGTTTCCCCGAGTGAGTAAGATATCATATGCCGAGTGAATCTGGCTGGAATATTCCGAGTGGAGTATGGTTGTGGAGACCCCTTCTGAGTGAAGGAAGGTCTATGTGTTCTCCGAGTGAGAGATGTAATAATATTCCGAGTGACTTAAGGTTAAAATATACCGAGTGGTATTTGATTAGGGGACATTCCGAGTGAGGAAGTTTATGAATACCGAGTGGGATGATCCTGAATTACCGAGTGAATGGAACCTTTGGATCCCGAGTGAAGGAATGCCGAGTGTGGCTTCTCGCTTCAGCGAATGATGGATTCGTTCCCGCGAGTATGTGTGAAGAGAAGGCTTTCAGGTAGTTTCGCCTAAGCAATTGAGTGCTCGCCCGAGCGAGTTAGGCTGCCTCGCTCAAGCGGAGTCGGATCTCGCTTGAGCGAGTGAACGTTTTATGGCTTGTTCACGCTGTGCTTTCCGCTGGCCTTCTTGTGAATGTTTTTCCTTTGTTCTGATCGGTTTTTTGAGCTTCTGGTCAGCTTTTTACCTTCCTTTGCATTTGTTTAATTCTACCCGGTTGCTGGGTTGATTTTTGGGAAAAAATTTTCCTTGTTTCGGGTTTAATTATTTGTTAAAAATTAAGGGTGTTATATCGTACATCTCATTTAAAACCTTTTATAGTTAGATTATCCATGCATCACATATAACATTCATCAATAAAATACACTTAGGAGATATATCACTCAAAATCATACATTCACCATCACATTATGTCAACCATTAATCAGTGATACCACAATGTTTCAATATTCGTCTTACTCTAGTCGGCATTCATAAAGGTCATATAAACAATATACTTACTGGCATGAGGACTAATATACTAATTTATACTGCATCATTTCTTAACTGTTTTGAATAATGTACATGATTGGATATTTCACGAGATAATGGAATTCTTAGGTACATTATGTCACTTATAATCTTCATGATTTAATTGGATAGATTTGATTTATTCTATCATTAAATGTAGTAGTGTACAGTTACGAATTCCTAATAATTTTTTTATTGGGTGACCCTATTGGTTACTTTCTTTGTAACTTATATATGCTTAACCTACTAAGTAATTTGTTGTTTTGGTCATTAAATGGGCCATTTGATAAGTGCTTATTTTGTATTGATTTCATGCTTCAATTAAACTTATTTTTGAAAGGAACTTAACTGATTTAGTAAATAATTAAGCATGATTTTGATTATAAATAGTGTATTGTGTAAAGAATCTTGAATTATCAAAATCATTGAAGAAAGTTCTCAAAAGCCTTACAAAAAAACCAAGAAGCACCAAAGCAGCAAGCAGGCACGCTTGAGCGTGGCACACTGCACGCTTGAGCGTAAAGATGCCACACGCTTGAGCGCAAACTGATAGCTTGGGCGTGACAAGTTAGAGAAGAAACAGAAGGCCTACGCTGCCCTTGCGCTCAAGTGAAATTGAAGAACACAACAACATCATTTCACACTTAAGCTCGAGCCCGAGCTCGCTTAAGCGTGACCCTGGGCATGGATTAAAAGAAAGCAAGTAGCATCAGACCCCCCACGCTTGAGCGTGATAAGGGGACGCTCAAGCGTGAACCCGAACGCGCTTGAGCGAGGCTGAGCGTGGCTTGAGCGTGAGTTGAACATTCTGCACAACAAGCACACGCTTAAGCGTGGCTATTCTTAGCTTAAGCGAGAAGCAAACAGTGAGCATCAGACCTTCCACGCTTGAGCGTGACCATCAAGCTCAAGCGTGACTCATGCAGTATGGGATTTTTAATTTAATATTCACCAATGGTGCTATGCCAACTCAACCATTTTCTCGTGTTTCCGCATGTCTCCGAATATTCCTTCATGGGGTCTATGCAAGTGGCAAGGGAAGCTGAACTATAACTCCTATAAATCAAGCAGAAAATAGGACATCAAGTATCAGATTCATCCCCTGTATTTCCCTCACAATCCAACCTTTTCCATTATTTTCTGTATTCATATTTTGAAGGTGAAAATGCAAAGCATGAGTAACTAAACTCCCTTATGGGATTGGCTGTAATCTATTCAACACTGAAGTAATGTTGTTGTAAGTTTTTATTTAGTAATGAGATTTGATAAGTTTCTGTATTTCCTTCTGCGTTTAATGCCTGAAAGTACTTGATCACTATTTTCTTGTTTTAAGTTTTCTCAAGTATGTTGGGAAGTGACTTTTGAAAACAGATCTGAAAGAAATTCTTATTGTGAGTAGGTAGCCAGGGATGGCGTCTAACGCAATAAACGTCAAAACAATCGATCGATAATGCTGGGATGATTTCAAAGTGACTGAGGGATCAGCGGTTGAAATCATTCTTATGAATTTTATAGTCGAGGGATCGATACAAATGACTGTGATTGTGACGTAGAAATTATCTTTTCGATTTACTTATATAAAAACTTATGCAGCTTACAGAAGGTGAAGATGTGATGAAGCCAATCCCTATTTTACAAAATTGATTTCTCTCAAAAACCATTCACTGTATCTTTTGCAAATTTTATTCTCTGTTAGTTATTCACTTTTTCATTCAACATCATTCACAACAAAACAAAACAAAAACCTTCTGCCTAATCAATTCAAAACTAAGATCTTCATTCTAACACCTCCCCAGTGGAACGACAACTATACTGAATTACAACTTATGTGTTTAAACTTGGCACAAGCATTACATTGAGTTCATATTATTCAAACTTGATTCTCTTTCATTGAACTCTTCATTCCAATATATGAAAAATAACATATCAAGTTTTGGCGCCGCAGCCGGGGAGGTGATTCAAGTTTGAATATTTTAGCATTGAATCGTCAAGACATTGTAAATAAATTTATTTTCAATTTGTTTTTAATTTTTGTAGCAACTTTGCTATTTTGAGTACTTAATTTATGATCTTGAGAGGACAGGTTACAAAAGAACAATTTGCATTCGATCCAGAGATAGACAGGTTCCTCAAGAAAATAAAGAAAGCCAAGCAGAACTTCCAAGCAGGACAAACCTTCTCTCATACAATGGATGTCAACAGCAACAACCAAAACCCACCAAGGAGAACACTTAGAGATTACACTCTGCAACAAGGACCTAGACACTACTCAAGCATTGCTATACCAAATACAATCAGGGCTATAGAAATGAAACCTGCCTTCCTTAGTTTAATTAGTTCCCATCAATTCCATGGAATGTCCAGTGAAGATCCATACACTCACTTGGCCACATTCTATGAATTAGTAGGAACAATGGGCTTTGAATAGGAAGTAATTGAAGCAGCGTATCTAAGATTGTTCCCTTTTTCTCTTGCAGGTAAAGCTAAAGAATGGCTCCAGTCGCACCTAAATCAAAGCCTGAACAGTTGGGACACAGTGGAAGAGAAATTCCTACACAGATTCTTCCCACCATCTAGATTTATCAAGGCTAAGTCAGATATTACAACATTTAAACAAAGCCATGATGAACCCTTTTGCGAGGCATGGGAACGTTTCAAATCTCTCCTAAGAAGATGCCCAAACCATGGCTTAGAAGATATTGCCCAACTGAATATCTTCTATAGTGGACTTAAAGCAGATACCAAAATGATACTGGATGTAGCAGCTGGAGGAACCATGATGACAGTGGATGCAGAGCAAGCTACAAGAATTATTGAAGCATTATCATCCACAGATTACCAAGCTCAGCATGACAGAACACAAGTCCAAAAGAAAGGGAATGTTGGAACTCAATACAACAGATGCCATTTTGGCTCAAAACAAAATTTTGACATAACAAATTGAAGCTCTAACACAGCAAATGGTAAAACTCCCTCAACAACTACATGTTGTACAATCCTCTACGGGAAACCAACAAGCACAAATTGAAACGCCCTTATTTTAATAAATAAATAAATAAAACCCGAAACGGGGGAAATTTTTTCCAATTTTTATTTAGAAAATACCTGGATCAATAAAAAGCCACTCTCATATATGAAGATATGAGAGCCAGGTCCATAGACCATGAAGAACCGGGTCCAATTAAATAAAGAAAGAGAAAGGAAGGCAAAGGCAATGAAAAGCCGACCAAGAATGGCATATAGTGGAAGAACAACAGCGCCTGAGGGAACCACAATACAGCGTGCACTCGCTCAAGTGAGATCTGACTCCGCTTGAGCGAGGCCGACCAACTCGCTTGGGCGAACGCCCCTTCGCTTAGGCAAAACCGATCCAAAAGCCTTCCAACAACACACTCACTGGGGCGAATCCTTCATTCGCTGAAGCGAGGAGTTACACTCGGCAATCCCATCACTCGGGGTTTGACTTAGTCCACTCGGTATTAAAGGGTTCCATTCACTCGGAACAACCCCAACACTTGCCTCCCTCGGAAGCCCATAACTTAGTCACTATATTTTTATCCACAGAGGCCACGTAATGATCCACTTAGAAAATAGTAATAATTCCACTCGGAATCTATGAATTTACTCCACTCGGAGTCCAATAACTTTCCTCACTCGGGTATCACCCAATTAAACGCCACTCGGTATATGATATCTTACTTACTTGGGGAAACCATTAAGTCCCACTCAGACTTGCTCAAATCCTAACCACTCAGGATATGGAATCTCTTTCACTCGAATTTTACATGAATCACATACTTAGAGTATATTCTAATCTCAATCCATTACAACAGCTCTCCTCTCGGAAGAGGATCACTCGGATTTCCACTCGGGATATTCAAATCATTCCCCATTCGGGGTTTACCCATGTTTTCCACTCATAATCATTCAAGCCTATTCTCTCAGAAGAGGCCACACACCATAGCCTTACCCGGAATCATTAACTTAACATTATTTCATCCATCAAGACTTCTCACATAATTCAACAACACATTCCAGTCAGTAAGAAGCATCAAATCAACATAAACACTTATATATATATATATATATATATATATATCCATTTATTCACTCAGAATTCATATTATGTTATTCCATCGGAACAGATACCCACCTTTCATTCAATATCTAAATAATGTCTTTCACTCAGAATCCACTAGAGCTACCACCACTCAGAAAAAGGCTCACACATGAGTCATACTCGGATATGGAGTCATATACATAAGACTAACTCGGAAAAGTATCTAAGCCAATTATATTTCACTCAGGATTCATTAACTTAGAATTATTCATTCAACATCATGTCCTAGCCGTCTCCAATACATACAACCCATGTAAAACACATATGTAGTATTGGCATACACTCGGATTCTAATAACTCAGATTCAATATATATATAAATTCGTATTCATTATACAACATTGTTATTAAGAGCCGGCCAAGGCTAATACATCAAAACACACTCGGTAAATTACATTATGTACACAGCCTCATCTTAAACACCCAACACTCAGGTTTAAAGCCATCACATCATCCAATCCGACCTGCATATACTGAAAAATGGTGTAGGGGTGAGCTTTACATATTAAATGACAGATATTGGCTCAGATTAATCATAGAATCCTCAACATGCAATAACATATAACATCAATCAGCATATCAAACACTGCCATTCAATATGAATAATCACAATCATCTTCCGATCGGGAATTCACCCATTTCACTCGGTCATAAGCTCAACTTACTCAGTAACAAGTATAATAATCCACTCAGATTTCACTCAACTCTGAGCCTTGCTCTAGGAGTGTGCCTGAGCCCAGCTCTAGGACTTAGTCATATTCATATGTTGTCATCTGATTATCGATCGGTAATAGAAGTCCAACGTATTCCAGTGGCAAATCGGATGCATACAATTTCATTCACTTGGCGTCCAACGCCAATGCACTTGGCATTTCATCAAGCGTCTCATTTCACACTTAGTGCCCCAGGCACTGCCCCGAGTCCAACTCGAGGTCTTTCATCATATTCAACATTAGGACCACGTCCTCTTCACTCGGGATTATACCCTTCGTGGCACCCTGTAAGGTGATATACTCAACACGTATGCATATACATTCAACTCATAATCATTCGATTGCCCACTCGGAAATCTGCGTTCAACACTCTATGCACTTGGCATTTTCACAACAAATCAGATGACCAGCCACTGCTTCCTCTCGAAGCAGATCAGCTACCAAGCACACAATCCCAAGCCTCCAAGGCTGAGAACGTGTGCTGGGACAACTGGGAGCCATGTTGGCTCTTCCCACAATTGGAATGCCGAGTAGAGTGCTGCTGTGGCTGGGCCGAGTGACCCATGTGACTTCTGGAACGTCATTTCAGGTAAGGGGAGCTTTGCATCTCAAATGCATGGCTTATGGATGGATTTTCGGGTGACATAATTGCACTGTGTTGTGTTTGATGTGTATTGTATACTGTTGTTGAGTTGAACCCGGATGTATGTTATTTATTACTGCATGGTGTATGATTATCCGTTCAAGAGCTGTATGATACTATTTGTGATGATATGAGTTAATATATGAGATGCATGATAATTGTAATATGAATGCCGAGTGCATGGTGTGGTCCTCTATTAGTCCCTGTGTGTAATTGTACATTTAAATGTATGTGATGCTTGTTGATGCATATGCTTATGATGAATGAATGAATAGGGACTGTGATGATGAATGCCGAGTAAGCTTTATATATAAAAGCATGAGAGCTTATGGTAAAGGATACATCCGAGTGATAGAGGACAATCCGAGTGGAATATTTTATGTAAAAGTATGGGATACTTATTGAGGTCAGATTCCGAGTGGAATTCTATATAAAATGGTGTGTGAGGCTTAGAAATGCTAAGGCCGAGTGGATCCCATAAAATAGCATGTGAGGCTCGTGGATGATGATAATTCGAGTGAATGGCATAGTGATTTCTGTGTGGATGTGATACAGGCTGGGTCATCTGATTTGCTGTGAAAATGTCGAGTGCATAAAGTGTTGAACGTAGATTTCCGAGTGGGCAATCGAATGATTATGAGTTGAATGTATATGCATACGTGTTGAGTATATCACCTTGCGGGGTACCACGAAGGGTATAATCCCGAGTGAAGAGGACGTGGTCCTAATGTTGAATATGATGAAAGACCTCGAGTTGGACTCGGGGCAGTGCCTGGGGCACTAAGCGTGAAATGAGACGCTTGATGAAATTCTAAGTGCATTGGCGTTGGACGCCGAGTGAATGAAATCGTATGCATCCGATTCGCCACTGGAATGCGTTGGACTTCTATTACAGATCGGCAATCAGATGACAACATATGAATATGACTAAGTCCTGGAGCTGGGCTCAGGCACACTCCTTGAGCAAGGCTCGGAGTTGAGTGAAATATGAGTGGATTATTATACTTGTTACTGAGTAAGTTGAGCTTATGACCGAGTAAAATGGGTGAATTCCCGATCGGAAGATGATAGTGATTGTTCATATTGAATGGAAGTGTTTGATATGCTGATTGATGTTATATGTTATTGCATGTTGAGGATTCTATTATTAATCTGAGCCAATATCTATCATTTAATATGTAAAGCTCACCCCTACACCATTTTTCAGTATATGCAGGTCGGATTGGATGATGTGATGGCCTTAAACCCGAGTGTTGGGTGTTTAAGATGAGGCTGTGTACATAATGTAATTTACCGAGTGTGTTTTGATGTATTAGCCTTGGCCGGCTCTTAATAACAATGTTGTATAATGAATACGAATTTATATATATTGAATCTGAGTTATTAGAATCCGAGTGTATGCCAATACTACATATGTGTTTTACATGGGCTGTATATATTGGAGACGGCTAGGACATGATGTTGAATGAATAATTCTAAGTTAATGAATCCTGAGTGAAATATAATTGGCTTAAATACTTTTCCGAGTGAGTCTTATGTATATGACTCCACATCCGAGTATGACTCATGTGTGAGCCTTTTTTTGAGTGGTGGTAGCTCTAGTGGATTCTGAGTGAAAGACATTATTTAGATATTGAATGAAAGGTGGGTATCTGTTCCGATGGAATAACATAATATGAATTCCGAGTGAATAAATGGATATATATATATAAGTGTTTATGTTGATTTGATGCTTCTTACTGACTGGAATGTGTTGTTGAATTATGTGAGAAGTCTTGATGGATGAAATAATGTTAAGTTAATGATTCCGGGTAAGGCTATGGTGTGTGGCCTCTTCTGAGAGAATAGGCTTGAATGATTATGAGTGGAAAACATGGGTAAACCCCGAATGGGGAATGATTTGAATATCCCGAGTGGAAATCCGAGTGATCCTCTTCCGAGAGGAGAGCTGTTGTAATGGATTGAGATTAGAATATACTCTAAGTATATGATTCATGTAAAATCTGAGTGAAAGAGATTCCATATCCTAAGTGGTTAGGATCTGAGCAAGTCTGAGTGGGACTTAATGGTTTCCCCGAGTGAGTAAGATATCATATGCTGAGTGGCATTTGATTGGGTGATACCCGAGTGAGGAAAGTTATTGGACTCCGAGTGGAGTAAATTCATAGATTCTGAGTGGAATTATTACTATTTTCTGAACGGATCATTACGTGGCCTCTATGAATAAAAATATAGTGACTAAGTTATGGGCTTCCGAGGGAGGCAAGTGTTGGGGTTGTTCCTGAGTGAATGGAACCCTTTAATACCGAGTGGACTAAGTCAAACCCCAAGTGATGGGATTGTCGAGTGTAACTCCTCGCTTCAGCGAATGAAGGATTCGCCCTAGCGAGTGTGTTGTTGGAAGGCTTTTGGATCGGTTTCGCCTAAGCGAAGGGGCGTTCGCACAAGCGAGTTGGTCGGCCTCGCTCAAGCGGAGTCGGATCTCGCTTGAGCGAGTGCACGCTGTATTGTGGTTCGCTCAGGCGCTGTTGTTCTTCCGCTATATGCCATTCTTCGTCAGCTTTTCATTGCCTTTGCCTTCCTTTCTCTTTCTTTATTTAATTGGACCCGGTTCTTCATGGTCTATGGACCTGGCTCTCATATCTTCATATATAAGAGTGACTTTTTATTGATCTAGGTATTTTCTAAATAAAAATTGGAAAAAATTTCCCACGTTTCGGGTTTTATTTATTTATTTATTAAAATAAGGGCGTTTCATTTTGGTATTAGAGCAGACCAAAAGGTCCATGGCCAAGGTTTGCCTACTGTGTGGACGGTTGTATGCAATAAGACTGAGTGTCATCATTGCTTGTGAATTCCTATTGGATTTTATGCATGCTTAATTATGATTAGTGGGATTATATAGCTATTTATTGGTTGAGGACAATAGTGAAAGGTACTACTGTTGTGATGTTGATTTGAGGGTGGAAGAGTTATTGCTACCCTGACCCGGTTGCCTATGAAATGCTTAGGGTAATTCTGAGCTTGAGTCAGCTGTGAGGGAATAGGATAATGAATGTTGTGACCCTTGTATAGGTTGGTTACTGGGTCTTTTGTGTAAGCCGAGCTAGTGGCTCATGGCCAAGGAATGTATGTTGGATGGAATAGAACTCATGTTTGAGTTGATGAAGTGAATAATATTGAGTAATCCCATAGTGGGAGGATTTGAAATTGTGTAATTCCTTGTGCCATTTGTGAAGGATGTTTTATACCCTTGGCACGTGAATCCTATATGGTATTTGACGTAATTGATTAGTTGCAGTCCCTAGGTTGAAAATTTGAACATGATCATGAGTGAATAAATGTGAAATCAGGTATATGTTAAATTGAGATTGTGTCTCGGTTTCTGAGGTGTGAAAACCGAGTGAATGATTAATTGATGTTGGACCACTAGGTGGGGTAACCCAATTGATTGGGCGTGATCAAGTATGATCAGAATATTATTGAAATGGATATATGAGAGTTTAGAAAACTGGGTGTGAAATTGATGAAATTGGATACCTAAGGATTTGGGTTAGACTCGGTCTTGTGGTTGAAAGCCGAGTGATTGGATGGTTGAATTATGACCCATAAGGTGTAGTAACCCGATCGGATTCTGTATGATCTTATACTGTTAGACCTTGTGGAACTAGACTCTATGTTGATTTTGACTCGGTGATAGTTGGATGTTGTGAGGGTACTCGTTAACCCTTGTAAATCTGAGTCGGATAATCTGATGACCTTATGGATTGTTGAGTCAAATAATGGTATAACAAATTGTTGAGGTTTGAAGTGTCTTAAGGTTGAAATCCGAGTACACCTTGGTACTGGATATAGTGATAATGGAAATAATATTATGATGATTGTATATCCGACTGGCAGACTGTGTTTATGCTCAGTGAAGAGAGTTACCAATGTAGAAACCTATTGTTATGATTGAAAATCATATTGAAAACCGAGTGGTATATCTAAGAGAATTTGATGAATTCCCTAGGCTTTAATTAATTGATGGCAAGTGATGAATGATGACATAAGGGATTGATTGGCTGATTAACCATGATTTTGTGATGAGTAAGATTAAAGAAGGAATTTTTACTCGGTTTGGACTGGAAACCGATTGCCATTACGCCATTTTATGGTGAGTGTGGTTGGTATTTGATGATTATTACCATGAGATTTACACTAGAATAGGTGTATGGGTTGGATGTATGCTCTGTATGGGTTGGAAAACTATTGATAATATGCACATTAATGTGATAATGAGTGATGTTTGCTGACTGTTGGCTTGTGATGCACCCTAGTTGGTGTATAGTAATGATATTGGTATGGGAACATTGCTTATAAAATTGTGGGAATTGCCATTAATTCTCATGTAGATCAGCATTATCCGAGTGACTTTGGTCGGTATGAGTGAAAAGATTGTGAGGATGTTGTTTCGATATGACTCTGCATGCTATAGGTATTGTGGCAGTGTGCATTTTGCAGCGACTCTATGAAATTGTTGTAACCCTATAGGAATGAGGCATCATCCTATAAGTTGGATGCAGCAGTTCATAGGTCGGACAAGTGAGACTGTAGCTGCTTATGGGGATGGCTTGAGTCTATCGGACTGCTCCAAGCAAAGATAAGAGTGTGTTGAGTGTGCAGTAAATATTAGTGTATTAAAATGTGGATGGGTGAATGAGAGGAATATAATTCTGAGTGAAATAATTACAGAGTGAAACTATGATGTTCCGAATAAAATACCCTTAAGAGGGTGGAGCTTTTCTGAGGCGAAGTAAAGCCTGGATTTTGGTGTACTGCTCGATTTGGAATGTTTCCGAGCAGTGAATACCCGAGTGGGTGATTTCCGAGTCAGTTGTGACACTTCCGAGTGGAAGGTGTTAAGAGTGCGATGTCTCGGAATTCCTTGTGGTGTGATTGGCAAACCACTTGAGAGGTGTGATTGTGCCGATTGGAACTGACTGGTCGGTGAATGCTTGGAAAGCATTGGTATGTAAGTTGTTTTGTGTGGCATGCAGTGTTATGCCGAGCGGTTATTTGAGGTATGTTATGCTTGAATTTCAAGGACGAAATTCCTTAAAGGTGGGGAGAGTGTAACATCCCGATTTTTATTAATTACCGATTAATGGTTAATTGGGGTTTAATGGTTAATTAGATTAATTATTAAATAATAATAATAATAATAATAATAATAATAATAATAATAATAATAATTTTAGCAAATGATTCATGTGCCTTGGTGGTAATGGGCCGGTTCTCTCTCTCTCTTCTTGTCCACGTTGGAAGGGAGTGATGATTGCTAAGAGAATTAGCATTAAATGCTAAAGGACTTGCATTAAATGAAGAAGTGATGGTTGTCTAAGGAGCTGTGGCAGAGCAGCGTGATTATGGGGCTGAGTGGGAGAGTGAGATGATGGAGGTATGTTGATAAGGCTTCAGCTTTGGTTTTCCTCCTCACTCTCTCATTTCCTCGTAGGTGCATGTCATGGAGGAGAGAAACGCTCCTCCTTCTCTCTAGAACTTGTTGGAGCTCCTGCTTCATCTTCGTCCTCTCCTTCATCTTCTTCTTCCACTCACGCATGGTGTAGAACCGAGTGGAATCAGCGTGGTGATGGCAACAACGTGTGGCTGTGTGTGGGACAACATGGTGTTGTGTTTTGGAGGATGGGTTCCTCCTTTGTTTCCCCTGGTCCTTCTTCTTCCTCTTCTTCTACGTCCATTTGATGGCTGTTGGAGCCTCGGGTTGGAGGCCTGCAGCAGTTTGTGTGTGGGTGCCTCGTTTGGGAAGAGTGGCTCACTGTTGTTGAAGTTGTGCTATGCTGCTGTTGTGAAGAGGAAGGCATAGATGGTGCATGGAGGTTTGGTTGTCCTCCACTGTTTGTGAGGACTAGCTCACGGTGCTGTGGGAAGTATGGAACAGCTTCATGTTATGCTGGGAGGTTTCTCCACTGACTCGATGGCTTGAACGCTTGAGTGGAGATAGCGTTTGGGACCTCTACTGGGCCGAGTGAGGACTGTGGTGCCATACCAGGTAGGGACGCCCCAAACCCCCATATAAAATAGGGAAAAATTTTTTTGCGTCTTTGAAAATAATAATAATAATAAATCAAATAATTAGAGTGGTGAAGTATTTTTCACCAAACCCCTGGATCTAAAATAAACCACTCCCATATATGAAGATATGAGAGGGTGAGATTAAAAGATTATTATTCAATCAGAGTCAGCAAAAGATTCATTTAATTTAATTATTGACTGATTGATTTTCAAGAGAAGGAATTTCATAAAAATATGGAATGTAATTTATATAGCCTAGAGATTCAATATATACTCCTCAATGCTTCAAAACAATATTTAAAGAGGGAATAATGCATAGGAACAAAACCCATTAAAAATAAAAATTTTAGTAGAGCATCAGGTGTCACTCGCTCAAGCGAGAATCAATCCGCTTGAGCGAGCCAGCGTACCTACACTTGAGCGGACGTTGGGTGACCTTGGGCGAATGAGAGGAATAAGCATCAGGGCTCAACTCGCTTGAGCGAGCCCTGTCTCGCTTGAGCGAGATACAAAAGGAAGCATTGAGCGAAACATGCGAGACGCTTGAGCGAGAAGAGGAGTTTGCATCAGGTCCCAATCTCGCTTGAGCGGCCCGAGGCTCGCTTGAGCGAGATCCTTCCAGAATGGTTGGTAACTCTCTGGCCGATTTTCGCTTGGGCGAGGCACCACTCGCCTGGGCGACAATTGTAACATCCCAAATTTTAATAAAGTACCGAGTGAATAAAGCCATTAGAGTAATAATTTCAGAAGTGGGAATTTGCTTATTAAGTACCATTAATTTAATTAATCAAAGGGTGTGCTGATTTAAAGGCAGGATTGACCTTAGTGGGTACTGATGGGACTGGGTGATGTGAGCAGACTGCTCCTCACGTTTTCCCACCCCACCATTCCTTCCCTCATACATGTGTTGATAAGTGGACGATGGTTCTCCTTTCCATTCGTTCTTCAGAGTTCCCTACGAGTTTCTTCTTCTTTTTTCTTCTTCTCTTCTCCTTCTCTGCTCTCTGTTTCATTCCCTGTTTCGGAAGCCGAGTGACGGTGCTGCAGAGGAGTCAGAGCTCCCTCACACGAGTAGAAGACGAGCGTCGAAGCAGAAGCAGAAACAACCCTGCACCACTCGTGGAGGGCAGTAGCGTTCAAATAAAGGCTAAGCGAGTGGAAGCGTTGAGTGAAGCAGCGAAGAAGGGAACCAACACCCAAGCAGAAAAGTCTCTCGGAATCTCGTAGTTGGTAGGGGGAGTACCTTACATGTTAAATGCATGGGTTATGAATGGGTTCCGAGTGTTGAAGTGATAGTTCTGTATCCCGTTGTATAATAATGCTTGCATGTGGAGTAACCGAGTGTGAGACAAGTGAGAGTGAGTGTTGCATGTTATTATCGTCCTTAAAGATGCATGCGTTGTTTGAATTCCGATACCCTATAACCCGATTGCATGTTACATTGTGTTGACTGGAATGCTTGTTGAATCCGTTCATGTTCGTATGCATGCATGTGTTGACTGAGTCTTGACATTATTGTATACGGATTGCATATTATGTTGTACTAATTTGAAATGTTTATTGGAACCTGTTGATCTTCATATGGATGCCTGTGTTGAGTAAGTTCTGATATTGTTGTGTACCGAGTGCATGTTATGCTTGAGTTGGTAAGAATGCTGATAGAAGCTTGATATTGATTGACACTGATTGCATTGGACTTATATGTTGTTAATAGAGCTATGATGATGATTACATGGAAGTATGTGTGTGTTAAATAAATATGTGGAATCCTGGAAATGCGTATTACCGACTACATGTGAAATATGTATAACTGAGTGAAGGTTGTGCGCATGAATACTATGTTGTGTGATGAATCCGCGTGTGGCGCATGGGATGCGTTGTGCTGAGAGCACGTAGTGTGGGACACTAACATCGGTTATAAAGCGTGGGACGCTATGAAATCCTTGAGTGGGACTCAAGGTAGCCCTGAGTGGGACTCGGGCTGCCTGTGATCACCTCCGTTGGCGCTGAGAGCGTTGGTGTCACCTGTGGGCAAACGGTTGGGTACCTGTAAAACGGCCAAGCAGCTGGGAGCTGATTTGATAGCTGAGAGCTAGGTATAAAAAGGGCTGAGAGCCTACGTTGCAACGTCTAAACCGATACACACGAATGCAGAACCGAGTGAAATGCTATGTGCCTAGTAACTGTTGATATTGTTTGAAATTGGTTATGCATGCGAAGGTGTTAATAAGATGGTGAATGTATATAACCGAGTGAATATTCTGTGTCTATATTGCTACAGATATTGTGTAGAATTAACTATGCTTGTGACGGTGTTGGTAAGATGATATATATATGTCCTCATGACCGAGTGTACTATTCTGTGTGTATATACTGTTAATGCTGATTGAAATCTATTCCATGAATGTATGTTATGCATTGGAGAGTTGTATATATATATATATATCTGAGTGAGGATTGTGGATTCTGACTGATAATTGTTCAATAGAAGCATTCTAATTCATGTATCGCAATATACTACCACTGATTATTGTATGTTGATATTATCAAATTGATGCGTGTGAAAGGCCGAGTGATATCTGATGGATTCCGATTGGTAAGGATCTTGTGTGTGTTCTGGCTGATTGGCATTGCCCCGACTATAATTGTTGCCATGTATAATTGTGTATATATATATTGTTGTATAAAGGTGAGGCAACCTGAGTCAGTATCTATCATTTAAAATTTAAGATGCTCACCCCTGCTGTGGCAAATTTTCAGTGAACATCTCTCGTAATGAGGAGTGGAGGAGGAGCTGAAATGCCGGGTGAAGTGTTGCTGCACTATGAGATATCATGACTGTGCATATGCTGTATATAGTGTTTTGAGTTAAGCCTTGGCCGGCTCGTGTTTTGTTGTTAGCCTTTAAATCAGAATTGAATTCCTTGGATCGGGAACATGACTTCTTGGTTGTAAAATCATGATATACACTTCTATATATATATATATATGCCTATACTTATGCCACGTCGCATGTCTATCTCATGTTGTGAAATGTCTGGGTGATCTATATATATATATATGTGCATTCATATCTCCGCTTGTGTAGGAAATAACATAACCCAGCGTGAAGGAAGCCAATTCATGGTCTAGAGGGTGAGTTTACGATTCTGTAACCGAGTGGAAGAGATTTAGATGTTTGGAGTGAGTGAAAATCAGATAGCTCCGAGTAGGGATTGACGTAGAAGACTGCCCCAATGACTAACTGCTAGGAATCCTCCCGAGCGTAGAATAGTCAATAATTCCCGAGTGAGAATTTGCTGAGTGGTGGTTTTCTCGAATAGAGAATGACACCTTAGACTGTAGATGACCCCACTATGGTGAACTATTGGTAATAAAGGAATCTGAGTGAGTCTTAGCTTAGTAGGATGCTTAGAGTAGGAAGGTGATGGTTACCGAGTGAAAACTAGGCGAGATATCCCGAGTGACAAAAAGGGGCGCGAAGGTTATCCTGAGTGAGAGGGTTCCCATATATTCTGAGTGAGAGCCAGTGAGGACCATTTCCGTATTATTCGTGTATGTATTCTGATTGTTGAAGCCGTGGAATAAATTACGTTTCCGAGTGAATTGAGATCGAATTCTTTTGAGTGAATTAGGCGTTGGAATCCGAGTGCGGAAATGCCGAGTGAAATGAGCAGATACCGAGAGAAGCCTTCGCTTGAGCGGGTATGCGTAGCTGCGTGGTTCGCTTAAGCGATTTCCCCTTTCTTCCGTTGTCATCTCCTCTGAATCAGTTTTATCTCTCTTGTTCTCTTTTCCTTTCATTTTCTTGTGCCAAGGCATTCTGATTTTCCTTTAATTGTGAAAAAATTTCCCCTGATTTTCTTGCTTATGATTTGTTTAATTTAGGGTGTTACAAAAATCGTCCAGAATCAAATCTTCTTTTCCCTCGCTTGAGCCTCCACTCCTCTGCCTAAGCGAAAATTGTCCAGAATCTAAACATTGATTCTGTGGCAATTTTGCTTGGGCGAAATGCACGTCCGTTTGAGCGAAAATGGGGCAGAAACAAATCCCCTGATTCACAGCAATCTCGCTCGGGCGAGATTCCTACTCGCTTGAGCGAGTTCTGCAGAAACTCAGCAGAAAACGAAATTCACTTGGACATAACACATGAAATATTGACTCCTTCTATTTTGGCCTTACCTAAGACCATATCTTACTTCATTATGCATGTATCACTTCATATAATGCTATAATCTACAACTACATGATTCTTCCATGTAATTTAACACCAACGACATCATCATGCCAATATTAATTCATGCATATAATCCAAATTCAACATCAACTTACAAAATTCATGAACTAGCATAAAACACTGCATCCATTCATTAAATTCAACAACATCAAACATCATAGTTTGTTCTTTACACCATTTAGGTCATGAATGAAAATTGGCCTTACACACACATGTCCAATTTTCTCCCATGACCCCCAAAATTATAAACCATTACAAAATTGAGTATATACACCTCATATACTCTACCCAAAACAGATTTTCATGCCGGCCAAGGCGCACACATTCCTATTCATATTTACCTCCTTCAAACTCGGCCTCCAAAATTGTAGGATTTAGGTCATACCTACATCAACTTTAAAAATGGCAACGGGGAGGTGAGTAACATAATCCAAATGAATTAAAGTCATACATTATGATGAAATACATGTATACTTGCTCACATATCAATCATTACAACACATCATACATCATACACAATACATCTCATGATCTCAAGTATACATTCACAATTTCAATCATTTGGATTGCCAAACACACACATCGGGTTAGTATTCAACTCTTTCCCTTTTAATTATCATTCATCCGTTGCCACCATGGGCTTTCAACTAGGCATATCTCCAGCTATATGCAAATGCTCTTAAAGCTAATGCATATGCACAAGAATTTCTTATCAAACAATGCGGATCCGACTGTGGGAATATATATCATTAAATCAATTGTGGGACAAGCATAGGTGTGCTACTATGCCCCTACTGCAGTAGAAAAATTGTGTACACATATATCTCAATTCATGCATGCTTACATCATCATAATTTTACTGGTACCAAACCGCTATCGCCCATCTGTAGCACTAGTCACCCTGTGACTTGTGGATCAACATCGTGGCCTCAACTACCACAAGTGCTACGGGCCCCTCCCGAACACACATCGAGAGAGCCGTGTCCCGTCGGACACCGAGGTAAACTCGCTCACCAATAGAGCCGCCCACCCACTGGGCCTACCACATAGGGTGCCTCGTCACCAAACTATGAACAGCTTTGTGACTCATACACCGAGTCACAGGGGAAAATCACAATACGCTCGTGCACTGAGCCGCCCTCCCACTGGGCCCGCCTAGTGGAACCCCCTAATATTCCACATAGACAGCTATGCTATGCCATGGATGCAATGCAAATGCAAATCAAGTGCATCCTCACACTATGCATCCTAGATGCTACTCCATATTCAATTTTTCATCACCACCACTTGGTGGATTTCAATATTCTCATCATTCTCATCCAATCCCAATTCTCTTTTGAACTTATTCTCATTAATAGTTAGTGGCATACACATTCCATAACTCATACACACATATTTGGGATATTCACATCACAATTCCAATTCACACATGGTTTCAAACCATCATCATACTTCATCAACATAGTATCATCATCACATCACAATATTATCCCAAACATATTGCCACATAACAATCATTATTCTAAATGCATTCACATCATAACATTATCACACCATCCATTCAAACAATCATTAACATAACCACTTATACATATTTTCATATCATTAATGGATAAAATCATGCATTTAGAAAGTTACCCCCTCCTACCTCAAGTGAAGTAGTGATCAACACGGTTTGATGGTCCCGCTTCGTCAATGGGATCACTTCCTACATCACAATATATTACACAATCAATTTTCTATTTACCAATTAAGACTCAAACACTTATACATATATCAATAACTTGATGTTTACTTTATTTTAACTCTCAAAACTCTTTCATTTCATTTTATCCACCATAACCACCATAGGTTAGGTGCCACCCATTATTATTCCACCCATTATTATTATGCACTCTAGAACCAAACCCCTTTCATGGGTTTCTCTATTATTAACCTCCATCAACAAAATACCATCACCAATGACCCTTATGCATCATAACTCACATTTATTACCAACAATTAATGTTCATCAACCTCCATTATGTATTCCCCCAAATTTGTGAAGTTGGGGTTTCATAAAAATTCCAACAACCATCATAAATACTCTTCTCCTTCCAACCATAAATGCATTCACTTCATTACTTCTCAAAGAAACCTCATTCTCATACAAACCCACATTAAACTCTTGCATTAAATGCTCTCCTCAAAACATCTATTCATATGCATGGCTTCAAAACACATATATGCCATATACCCATAACCAAAACCTTAGCAAAAATGGGTATACTTACCTCAAAACCCAAAAATGAAAATGGGTTCAATGGAGGGAGAGAAACCTGCGAAAATGGAGAGAAAGGAGGAGAAAACAGTAGCTCACAACCTCCTTCAAGCTCCACCAATGAAAATGAGAAGGAGATGTGGAAGGTGGATTCAAACTTGTTAGGGCTTGGATGAAGAAGAAGAGAGAAATGGAGAAGATGATAATGAAGAGAAGAAGAAGAAAGTGAAGTGTAATGTCCACTTTCAGCACGCCTACGTGAATAGAGAAAGGAAAATTTGGGTTTTTGATTTATTTTAAATTCCCATTCATTAAAACTCCATCGTTTTATAACTAACAGGTTCTCAGTTCAAGCTCAATACATCGTCTGAAAATTATTCCGAATACATATTCAGATTCCCAATAATATTCTCAATAGCCCTGACCAATATCATCTCATTCCGAGACACTTGGTCCGACACCCATATCTCAACCGGGCTTAATTTCAGCTTAACCGGTCTCTATAATTTTCTAACAGTCTCGAAAATCATCAATTTAATTATTCACAATAGTTTGGGACATTAAATACTCCACTTACCAATTTCTAATATTTATTCTGGTAATTAATTCTCTATTTTAAAATTCGGGATGTTACACAAATGAGATGTGATTTTTGTGGAGGAGAACATCAGAATGGACATTGCCAAGGAGAGCAAGGAGACCAATCCATCCTATATATGAATAACCAAGGTAAGCAGGGTAACTTCAATAACAATGCTTACTCTAACAATTTTTCACAGGGATGGAGAAATAATCAAAATGGTGGATGGAAGCAAGAAGCAAGCACGTCCAACAGACAATAACCTTATCAGCAAGGCCCTTCCTTGACAGAAAGGACATCAAAACTAGAGGACACTCTAGAAAAATTCATGCAGGTCTCAAACACCAATCAGAAAAACACCGATGCTTCAATAAGAAACCTAGAGACTCAAGTGGGGCAACTGGCTCGTTAAATCATAGAGCATCATAACTCTCAATTTGGAGCCAATACACACCCAAATCCGAAGGAGCAATGCAAAGCAATCACAACAAGAAGTGGGAAGGTCATTGGACAACAAAAAGAGGGTGACAAGGTGGAAGTGGAAGAAAATTTTGAAAAAGAAACAAAGGAGGAAGTTAGTGAAAAGAAAAATAAAAAAATTGAAGATGTACATATGAAGGAGGAAGTTGAAAAAGAAACAAAGAAAGAAATAAAAGAAGGGAAGAAGAAGGTGGACGACCCAGCACCACAACTGAAAAGTTTGCCGTATCCAAAGAACCCTTCAAAAATAGACAAGGAGAGGCAATTTGCAAGATTTATGGATATCTTCAAAAGGTTGCAAATAAACATACCTTTTGTGGAAGCCATGGAGCAAATGCCAACTTACGCTAAGTTCATGAAGGAGCTGTTAACAAAAAAGAAAAGATTTTCTGAAGAAACAGTGGAACTCGCCGCAGGATACAGTGCCATCATTCAAAAAGCACTACCACAAAAAACAAAAGACCCCAGAAGTTTCATAATCCCAGTGACTATTGGTACTATACCAGTAGGAAAAGCACTCTTAGACTTGGGAGCAAGTATTAACCTAATGCCCCTCTCAATGGTGAAAAGAATTGGAGATCTTGAGGTGAAGCCAACACGGATGACTCTCCAACTTGTTGATCGATCTATGAAGTTTCCATATGGCATAGCTGAGGATGTGCTGGTAAGAGTTGACAAGTTCGTATTTCCTGTAGATTTTGTCATAATGGATATTGAAGAAGATACAGAAGTGCCTCTCATTTTGGGAAGACCCTTCATGAAAACCGCAAAAGTAATTATTGATGTGGATGATGGAAAGCTAAAGGTAAGAGTGCAAGATGAGGAAGTAAACTTCAATGTGTTTGATGCAATGAAGTATCCAAAGGAAAAGCAATAGTGCTTCAAAATTGACATTGAAGAAGAAGCCATCAGAGAACAAACCAGTGAATGGCTCAACAAAGATCCACTAGGTGAGCTAAACGTTGAAGCAAATGGAACAATGGACGGGGGAAACTTGAAGGAGGACAAGCATGACATTCAAAAATAAATTCATTATGAAAAATTGTCAGAGAAGACAAAAGAAGTTGTCCTACTAAAAGTGGAGTTAAAAGCCTTACCTTCACATTTGAAATATGTTTTTCTTGATGATGATAACCAAAAACCTGTTATTATTAATAAGGAATTGACAGGTACAGAAGAAAGGCAATTGATTCAAGTCTTGAAAGAGCACTCAACAGCAATTGGATGGAGACTGGAAGATTTGAAAGGAATAAGCCCAGCCTATTGTACGCATCATATTTACATGGAACAAGAATTTAAACCAATTGCTCAGCCACAGAGACACTTGAATCCAACCATGAAGGAAGTAGTGAAAGGGGAGGTAATTAAATTACTAGAAGCTGGTATAATTTATCCAATTTTTGATAGCTCTTGGGTAAGTCCTGTGCAGGTTGTTCCAAAGAAAGGAGGAATCACTGTCATACAAAATGAAAAAAATGAATTGATCCCTACAAGAACAGTCATAGGATGGAGGATGTGTATCGACTATAGAAAATTGAACACTGCAACCCGGAAAGATCATTTTCCTCTGCCCTTCATGGATCAAATGCTGGAAAGACTTGCAGGACAAGCATACTATTGCTTTCTGGATGGTTACGCAGGCTACAACCAGATAGTAGTTGCACCAGAAGATCAAGAAAAAATAGCATTTACATATCCTTTTGGGGTGTTTGCATACAGAAAAATGCCCTTTGGGTTATGTAATGCTCCTGCAATATTTCAAAGATGTATGCTAGCTATCTTCTTTGATTTGGTGGAAAAATGCATTGAGGTCTTCATGGATGATTTCTCTGTTTTTGGTCCATCATTCGATCAATGTTTGAAGAATTTGACCATAGTACTGAAAAGATGTGTGGACACCAATTTAGTTTTAAATTGGGAAAAGTGCCACTTCATGGTCACCAAAGGCATTGTCTTAGGACATCAAATCTCCAAACGAGGCATTGAAGTGGACAAAGCAAAAGCGGAAGTAATTGAGAAATTACCACCACCAGGGAACGTGAAAGGAGTAAGAAGCTTCTTGGGACATGCAGGATTCTATAGAAGATTCATCAAGGACTTCTCAAAAATTGTAAAGCCTTTGAGTAATCTCTTAAACAAAGACACTCCTTTTGTTTTTGATAATTCTTGTTTACATGCATTTGAGACCTTGAAACATAGACTAACATGTGCACCTGTAATAGTTGCCCCTGATTGGGAATTAGACTTTGAAATGATGTGTGATGCCAGTGATTACGCTATTGGGGCCGTATTAGGACAAAGGAAGGCAAACGTTTTTCATGTCATACATTATGCTAGCAAAGTTTTAAACCTTGCACAAACAAATTACGCAACAACAGAAAAAGAACTCTTAGCAATAGTGTATGGCCTAGAAAAATTTAGACCTTATCTGATTGGTTCCAAAATCACTATTTTTACTAACCATGCTGCTATTAAATATCTGCTGAATAAACCTGATTCTAAGCCCAGGCTAATTAGATGGATCTTGTTGATGCAAGAATTCAACCTAGTAGTCAAAGACAAAAAAGGCAGCGAAAATTTTATTACAGATCACTTGTCCCGTCTTGTCAATCAAGAAGTCACACTACTCCAACCTGAGGTGAAGGAAGAATTTCCTGATGAAAAGATACTAATGATGAAAGAAAGGCCATGGTTTGCATACATGGCCAACTTTAAGGCTGCTGGAGTATTGCCTGATGATCTTTCATGGCAACAGAAGAAAATTTTTTTAAAAGATGCAAAACAATTCATATGGGACGATCCTTACCTGTTTAAACTTGGATCAGACCATATTTTGAGGAGGTGTGTATCCCAAGAAGAAGCTAACAGCATCTTATGGCACTGCCACAGGTCACCCTATGAAGGATACTTTAATGGGGAAAAGACAGCAACTAAAATCCTCCAATCAGGTTTTTATTGGCCTTCATTGTTTAAAGATGCTAATGTTTTTGTGCAGCACTGTGATGCATGTCAGAAGACAGGTGGCATATCAAGAAGACACGAGATGCCATTAACCACCATCCTGGAAATAGAAGTCTTCAATTGTTGGGGCATAGATTTTATTGGGCCACTACCAATGTTATTTTCAAATGAATACATTATTGTGGGGGTAGACTATGTCTCAAAGTGGGTAGAAGCCATGCCATGTACTAAAGCTGATGCCAAGACTGTCATCAAATTTCTTAAGAAACACATTTTCAGTAGGTTTGGCACTCCAAGAGTGTTGATAAGTGACGGAGGCTCTCATTTCTGCAACACCCAACTCCAACAATGCCTAGAACATTATGGAGTCAAGCACAAAGTAACCTCCCCTTACCATCCGCAAGCCAATAGCCAAGTAGAAGTATCCAACAGAGAAATTAAGAGGATACTGGAGAAGACAATTAGTCAAAGTAGAAAGGATTGGTTGTTGAAACTGGACGACGCTCTATGGGCTTATAGAACAGCTTACAAGGCACCAACTGGATTTTCACCTTATCAGTTGGCATATGGAAAAAACTACCATCTTCCAGTCGAACTTGAACATAAAGCATTTTGGGCAATGAAAGCACTCAACTATGACCCAAGGGCATCAGCTGAAGAGAGGAAAATCCAGATGCACAAGTTAGAAGAATAGAGGAATCAGGCTTATGACTCATCAAGGATTTATAAAGATAAAATGAAGGCTTACCATGATAGGCACATCATGAAGAAAAATTTTCACCAAGGACAGTCTGTTCTTCTTTTCAACTCAAGGATGAAACTGTTTCCAGGAAAACTCAAATCTAAATGGTCAGGACCCTTTATTGTGAAAGAGGTGAAATCTTATGGGGCTGTTGAATTACAGGACCCTAAGTCTAAAAGAACTTGGGTTGTGAATGGACAAAGACTAAAGCCCTATCTAGAAGGAGAGGTGGAGAAGGTCATGACCAATATTCTACTGAAGGATCCATGATCAAACTCAGGCGTCAAGCTAAAGACGATAAACAAGCGCTCATTGGGAAGCAACCCAATTTTTTTATGCTTTCTTTTCATGAGAATTTTACTTTAAATATTATTAAAGTTTCTGTTTATTTTGTAGGTCACTCATCAAGAGAAATCCAAATAAAAAAATCAAGTTTCAAACAAAGACAAACATAGCTAGAGCTTAAGATTGTTTAACCATGGTCAAGCTGAATCTGTTCAAAGAAGCAAAAGTAAAAAGGTATGCTTAAACAGATTAGGAGAGCATCAGGAAAACATCTCGCCCAAGCGTGAAGACTCTCTCTTAAGCGAGACAAAGTAAGTCATCCCACGCTCAAGCGCTGGATATACTCGCTCAAGCGAGCCAAGGTGAGCCACACACTATCCATATCAGGCTTAAGCGAGGGACTCAAGCTCTAAGCGTGGCCCCAATACAAAAGGAATTTTCATCAAAATAAACCCGATCACGCTTAAACGTGATATTCTGCACTTAAGCGAGAGGCCACGCTTAAAGTAAGAGCACTTCACGCTTAAGCGAGAAGTTGATATTAGCATCAGGTACCAATTATGAATATCATGCTCAAGCGTGACAGATACACGCTCAGGCGAGCAACAACTGATTGGATTGTAATTTAAATTCGCTTGAGCGAATAGCAATACGCTTAAGCGAGGAAGTACATACTACATCAAGGCATGCACACTTAAGTGAACAGTGAGAGCGCCTAAGCGAGACGAATTTAAACGCTCAAATGTACACCCATTGGTCGATCACGCTTAAGCGTGATATGCCTACGCTCGAGCAAGAAATTCAAAATGGCCCCTGATGCTAATAAATGGAATATTTTATAACTGCCCATTAACTCTTCCACTCTAATAACCGTCCATTACCTCTCCTGACTCTACAAGTTTTGTAACTGACCATCCCCTCTCATCATTTGTTCCTTACCCTCTCATTTTACAAGGTACATTTTACTGCATTTTCATTGAAACTAAGTATCTTTTCTCTCTTCTGCACCACTCTCTGCTTCTCTCAGGTGACTACTAGACTCTCTCTTTCTTTTTAATTGCATCATATGAGAAATGAGATTCCTTTTCAAAATGCATGCATTGAACTCTGTAACCATTTTATTTTTAGTCCTACTGTATGCCTATATGATCTGAAGTTGATTATTTTCTGGGATATTTAGAAAAGAGATCGGTACTATTATGCTTCAAATTCTTTGCAATGCATGTTAAGTGTTCGTAAAAAGTCCTACAAAGTATTTGGTTTGCATGATAAGCATACTTAGTACGAAATGGCTCTCCTTAATGCTTAGCCTTAGGACTAAAAATGCTCTGTTATCTTGTTGAGAGGATTATGTACTTGTAATGTCACACTACATTTTTTTCCTTGATATGTGATTACAGATGGCACGAACTAAGCAGACTACACCTAATCCCCCTCCAACCACTTCAACAGCAAGAAGTTCTAGAAGAAATAAAGGAAAGAGGCAACGCACAGATGACTAAGACAATGCCCCAAAATTTAGAAACAAGGAAAAGAGTAAACATTATGAGGACATCTCCAACTGGACCTTCATACCAGAACGAAAAGTGGATTTGGCCTTGGGAGATTGTGATGACTTTATGCAAGTTATACGGAGGAGAAATTGGTTGAAGATATGCTACCCAAGAGACAAGTATGACCCAGAAATTGTCAGAGAATTCTATGCTAATGCTTGGACAAGGGATGGAGCAGGAGATAGAAAGACTTATGTGAGGGGAACTTTGCTCTCTTAGGGATGAAATCAATTTTTACTTAGGAAGCATTATGAACCTAGGAAAGGGAGAGATATGTGAATATGCTGCCATGCTTGCAAGAAACCAACTCATTGCCACGAGTGATCTTGAAGCAGCCATATGTATTCCAGGGCATCACTTTCAGAGGGGGCAAGGAGAGAACCCACTGCGGGTTCTAAGAAAAGACATGACCTCCATCTCTCAAGTATGGACGTCCTTTTTGCTTGCTAACATAACACCTAATGCCCATGTGTCTGATCTAATTTTCAGCAGGTGTTATTTATTATACTGCATTTTACAAGATGACATTTCCATTGATCTGGCCCAAATACTCTCTGATGAAATTCACAAATTTGTGGTTGCTGACCAAAAATATTCTCAGGCAGGCCAGAAGGTAAAAGGAAGTCTGGGCTTCCCTGCTTTTATTACTGACTTTTGTGCAGCACATGGGATTGAGGTTCAAGACCTCAAACCTATCAGGCCATCTATAGATAAACGCTTAATCGAACGATTCTACAGCACACATGAAGCCCAACAACAGCCACAGCCAGCACCACCATAGGCAGGACCAGAACCTACCCCTCCTACAAAATCAGCACAGAAACCGCCATGATTTTATAGGGCATTCACCTCTTGAAAATCTAACTCAGCCACCTTCTGGCATAGCAAAATGCTGATCATAGAGGTTTGATGCATATTTATAATGGCCTATATCACAGCATCCCTGCAGGACAACCCAATCCTTGGATGCACCCCGCCCAATTTAAAGCCCTTATTGCTTGGCCTGGGGACAGGCCTCCTTTTGTGGGAGGGGGTGAGACTGCACAAGAGAGGCCAGGACCTTCCTCACAGCAACCTCCAGAAAGATACCCGGGAGCAGAAGAAGATTCCTCTGAGGATGAGTGATGAATTTTAATGCTTCAGTTTTTAATTGGTTTAATTTGCTACTTTAAGTTTTCTTTCTAACTGACATTATATAGTTTTTCTTTGAACTCTTTTAGTTGATATTACTGCAGCATGCTTTGGAATTATTGTGATATTTTTTTCTGTTGTTTATTTTAATGCTTGCAACTGTAACATTTTTGAAAAACCCAACCAAGATTTAACTTTTTAAAAGAAAAGTTTCTAAGCATCAAAATAATTTTAGACAGTAACATTGAATTTAAAAGAAAAAAGGGCAAAATGGCTGAATTAAGAACCAAGGAAATGAAATGAATGTACTCTTGATTGTTTACATGCTTGAACCCTTTTTTGTTAGAATATGGAAATAGCCTTATATCCTGGTGAGAAGTGAGAAATCTAAATAGTGAGAGTCTCATGAGAATTTGTCGAATAAGCATTGCCTATTTTTTGATTAACAGTTTATAAGAAATTAAGCAAGGAAATGACAAAGGCAATTTTGAAAATAAAAATAAGCTCAGAGCCAAAAAGCTACCCTTTAAAAATATTCTAATTTTTGTAGCTATTCTGAGCCAAAAATTTTATTCGAACACCCTAAACCAAGCATGAGAAAATCTTACCTTATCAGCATGCTTCAAAATTTTGTGAAAAGAGCATAAAACAATTTTTTCAAAAGGTGATAAAAGAAACTGAGGCTGAAAAAGAAATAAAAGTTCTCCAAAACAAAGAACTAAAAAAAGAACAAAGAATTCAGTTGCATAAAAGAAGAAGCCTCATAAAATTTTAAAAAAACTCAGAACATATGCTCTTCTTCTTCTCCATGCATGCACTTTGAACTCAAGAAAAACCAAGAATTCTTGATAGCCCAGCCTCATTACAACCTTGAAAAGACCTTTTGATCCTTACTTATCTTATGAATTGATTTTGATTAGAAATGACCGGCAATGTTAATTAGGCAGTTCTCATGATGAATGTGCAACACACCCACCTGGTGAGAAATAATGAGAGTTCTTTATTCTTACAGCAATTGGTTACCTGCTTTATAAACAAAATTAATGGTGCATTACATTTTAAATAATTGGTATTAAAGAGATCATTTGCCTAAACATAAACTCTGATTATTGTCTTTTAAAATTTTGTCTGCAACAGAAGCTGATCTTATTGAATGTTTGATTCCCTTTTCAAAACTTCTTTTACTTGAGGACAAGCAAAAATCTAGGTTGGGGAGAGTTTGATAAGTGCTTATTTTGCATTGATTTCATGCTTCAATTAAACTCATTTTTGAAAGGAACTTAACTGATTTAGTAAATAATTGAGCATGATTTTGATTATAAATAGTGTATTGTGTAAAGAATCTTGAATTATCAAAATCATTGAAGAAAGTTATCAAAAGCCTTACAAAAAAAACCAAGAAGCACCAAAGCAGCAAGCAGGCACGCTTTAGCGTGGCACACTGCACGCTTGAGCGTAAAGACGCCACGCGCTTGAGCGTAAACTGATAGGTTGGGCGTGACAAGTTGGAGAAGAAACAGAAGGCCTACGCTGCCCTTGCGCTCAAGCGAAATTGAAGAACACAACAACAGTATTTCACGCTTAAGCGCGAGCCCGAGCTTGCTTAAGCGTGACCCTGGGCATGGATTAAAAGAAAGCAAGTAGCATCAGACCCCCCACGCTTGAGCGTGATAAGGGGACGCTCAAGCGTTAACCTGAACACGCTTGAGCGAGGTTGAGCGTAGCTTGAGCGTGAGTTGAACATTCTGTACAACAAGCACACACTTAAGCGTGGCTATTCTTAGCTTAAGCAAGAAGCAAACAGTGAGCATCAGGACCTTCCACGCTTGAGCGTTACCATCAAGCTCAAGCGTGACTCATGCAGTATGGGATTTTTAATTTAATATTCACCGATGGTGCGATGCCAACTCAACCATTTTCTCGTGTTTCTGCATGTCTCTGAATATTCCTTCATGGGGTCTATGCAAGTGGCAAGGGAAGCTGAACCATAACTCCTATAAATCAAGCAGAAAATAGGACATCAAGCATCAGATTCATCCCCTGTATTTCCTTCACAATCCAACCTTTTCCATTATTTTCTGTATTCATATTTTGAAGGTGAAAATACAAAGTATGAGTAACTAAACTCCCTTATGGGATTGGTTGTAATCCATTCAACACTGAAGTAATGCTGTTGTAAGTTTTTATTTAGTAATGAGATTTGATAAGTTTCTGTATTTCCTTCTGCGTTTAATGCCTGAAAGTACTTGATCACTATTTTCTTGTTTTAAGTTTTCTCAAGTATGCTGGGAAGTGACTTTTGAAAGCAGATCTGAAAGAAATACTTATTTTGAGTAGGTAGCCAGGGATGGCGTCTAACACAATAAACGTCAAAACAATCGATCGATAATGCTGGGATGATTTCAAAGTGACTGAGGGATCAGCGGTTTGAAATCATTCTTATGAATTTTGTAGTCGAGGGATCGATACAAATGACTATGATTGTGACGTAGAAATTATCTTTTTGATTTACTTATATAAAAACTTATGCAGCTAACAGAAGGTGAAGATGTGATGAAGCCAATCCCTGTTTTACAAAATTGATTTCTCTCAAAAACCATTCACTGTATCTTTTACAAATTTTATTCTCTGTTAGTTATTCACTTTTTCATTCAACATCATTCACAACAAAACAAAACAAAAACCTTCTGCCTAATCAATTCAAAACTAAGATCTTCATTCTAACACCTCCCCAATGGAACGACAACTATACTGTATTACAACTTCTGTGTTTAAACTTGGCACAAGCATTACATTGAGTTCATATTATACAAACTTGATTCTCTTTCATTGAACTCTTCATTCCAATATATGAAAAATAACATATCATCATTCACCCTTTATATTCTAACATTGTTTAAGTGTTTTCATTCTTGAATATGAGCTTGCCAAATTCTATAACTCTTTCCTTTAGTGACTATATTAATTAATTTGTTTCCTTGCATTCTTTTCAACTAATAAACTTCATTTGCTTTATAGTTACTTAGTAGTTATTTGAAACTTAGATACTACTTTAGTTCAGGCGTCATATCTTAGTGTGGTATTACTTAGTCACCAAAGTTACTATTTAATTGATAAACCCTTTTTAATTCTAATTTTAGTTTAAAGCTAGTATACCAAAAATTTCATCTCCTAGTTACTAACTAATTTATTCTAAGCACAAAATTTCCTTTGATCTTTTTTTTTTTACTTATAATGACTACCTTTCTTGTATAGCATTACTCCGTTTTAAAAGTTTTATATTTTAAACTAAATTTATTTAAGTAATCCTATTAGGACTAAAAAAAGTGATTTAATGTGTGTATAGTATTGAATTGGGCCAATTTTACATGAGTTGGATAGTGGTATGCAATGGAGAATAAAAACTTAAGTTTTGGACGTATGATGGTAATCTCGCTCATGCGAGATGGATTCTCGCTCAAGCGAGAGTCCCCTGCATCAAAGGGATGGCCTCTGGCCCAATTTCGCTTAGGCGAGTAGGGGTCTCGCTTAGGCAAGACGTGTGTGGAATGGGTGAATGAGCTACTGGACGAATCTCGCTTAAGCGGGTATGGCCGCGCTTGAGCGAGCGAGAGAGGAAATAGTTCCAGATGGATCTCGCTCAAGCGAGTAGTAAGGCTGGTGGAGTCTCGCTCAAGTGATGCAAGTATGAAATCAATACTGGAGTATTTTCACCCGAGCGAGTAATTGGCCTTGGGAAGCCTCGCTTAAGTGAGCAAGCCTGAAATGAGACACTGGATAAATCTCGCTCAAGTGAGAGTGGCCCGCTCAAGCGAGATCGGGGCCTAATGCTTAAAACTATACTCGCTCAAGCGAGTGGCCATGTGTGGGGAGGCTCGCCCAAGCGAGCTGTGCTGATATGGCATGGTGGTGAATTATTTATGATATATTCACCACCTAAAATAGAAGAATAGTAAAATGCTAATAAGAGTTTGATGATGGGTTATGAGATATACCCTTAAGTGATTATGAACCCAATGAGAAAATGACTAAATGATAAGGTGTTTGCTATAAACCGATGAATCGGTGATGACAATGGTAATGTGTAATAACAAATGATGTTGTGGATCATTTCCTTGAGTAAAGGATAATCGTTATTATTGATGATTTCGTAGTATACCATTGTGTGTGATACAAATGTGATCTTGCATATGTGGTTTGAATCATATCAATGAAATGTTATGAATGCCATATCATGATATATATGAAACAATGGTGATGAATAATGAGATGAAAATCCACTAATTGATTATGTGGTGATATTGATGAATAATGGATAAATGTTAATAATTTATGTTGTGATGCCATTGTGGCTGATTGCAAGTATTGTCTTGCATATACAATATGAGATACATATATATATATATATATGAAAGATATCAAAATGAAATGCCACATATAAAACTTGAAATAATGGCTAAGAAACCAACAATGATAAAATCCACTAAATGGGTGTGGTGGTGTTGGTGATTATGATGACGATGATTGATGAGTGGCATTTAGGATGCATAGTGTGAGAAATACATTTGATCTGCATTGCATTGCATCCATGGTATATGATAGCCGCCGATGTTGGAACGTTAGGGGAGTTCCCTCAGCCGACCCAGTAGGAGGGTGGCTCAGTGCACGAGCATTCTTATTTTCCTCTATGACTCGGTGTGTAAGTCACAAAGCCACCCATGTATTGCTACGGGGAGCTACATGTGGCCGACCCTTGTGGGGGGTGGCTCTTGATGAGCATGTGACCTCAGTGGTCCATGGGATCACAGCCACATGATATGAGACATGGCCAGCCCGCAACACCATATATTGATTATGTTGTTCACCGTGGTCTTGGTGAAAATAGCCAGGTGTTGCATTATGGGCGATGCGGTTTGGTACCAGTAAAAATATGTTGGTTATGCATGCATTATGAGATATGTGTACACATTATACTACTGCAGTAGGGGTATAGTATGTGATCATGCTTGACCCATAAATTGGTGTTTATTTCCCATAGTCGGATCCACATTTGTTGTCTATTCCATTATGCATATGCATTAGCCATAAGAGCATTTGCATATAGTATAGAGATATGCCAGAAGTTGATGATGATTGATGATGATTGATGATGATTGAGATTGTGGTATGGTGTTGATGAGATGGGTAATTGATATACCTAAATGACCATATAAAAATTTATAAATGATACGAGTACAATAAAAAGATATCGATTATGATGATATATGTGTTATGGCCCTTTATAATGTAGGGCATAATTAATTATGATTGATGATAGTGATGATAGCCCATGGTGGCTTTGAAAAAAAGACCTGAATGGTCAATACTGATGATGTTGGCCCATTGTGGCGTTGGAATTGATGTGTATATGTCTGCTTTGCTATGTGTAACATCCTAAAAATTTCAATCTCATGTGTAATTATTTTTAATCTAGGTCATTATTAATATTATCCAATTTCCGAGTGAAGCATGCCTTAGAAAGGACTGTCCGAGTAAGGAAGAGACTCTATTCCGAGTGACTAAGAGAAATTCCGAGTGAAGGATGAATTTCTGAGTGACAAATTGAAATTCCGAGTGAAGGTTGTGAATTCCGAGTGAGAATGCTTAGGGCAAGTTTTATATGCCTCATGTGAGAAGTATGATGTATTAGTGGAGAATCAGTTGGCCTAGAGTGAGATTTCAGGTGTTAAGTTGTAAAGAATTGCTGATTCTGCTTATGTCTGAGTGGTCTCGCTCAAGCTAGATGGGATCCTGCCCAAGCGAGAGCCCCCTGCTCCAGAGAATTAGTTTCTAGAGGAAATTCGCCCAGGCAAATTGAGCTTCGCCCGAGCAAGGGCGAAGGAATTAGCCACTGGTATGATTTCACTCAAGCGAATGGCCAGTTGGCTCAAGCGAGAATGATAGTAGATCACAGATTTAACTACTGGATGAAATTTTGCCCAAGCGAGCTAGCTTTCCGCTCAAGCGAGACGAGTGAGTAGTGTACTGGACGAATTCTGTCGGAGCTGGAGTCTTAATAACTCCATGAGGTGGTGAATTTCCGAGTGAAATCCCGAACGAGATATGTCTGAGACAGGACTTTCCGAGTGGAATGTTATTGTGAACCGTTTCGAGTGAGACCATAGCCATTGGGCCTTTTTCCGAGTGATGAAGGCTTAAAAGGATTCCGAGAGAAATATGTTTGGAGAGAATTCCGAGTCATTGTGAAAATTCCCCGAGTAATGATAGGTCTAATTATTCCCCAATGGAAAATCCCGAATGAACCTCTCCCGAAGGGTGAATGATTGTGATGGTTTTGATTGAGATGTTTTAGGAGTCCTCTTCCGAGTGAATGAAGTTATATATTTCGAGTAGATAAGATTTGAATAAGTCCGAGTGAGATGGCTTAGTGAATTCCTCCTAGTGATAAAAGGACAGAGTAATTCTGAGTGGAACTTGAGAGTGGAGTGCCTCCGAGTGTGTAATTCCGAGTGGGATGGCACCTGCTGAGGATATACGGTAAAAATCAAGAATAGTTGGTTTTGGAATGAATTAACCGAGTGAGGATCAACCTGATGAGGAGTCAGTTTTGGGATGACATACCGAGTGAGTAATCAATTAAGAGATGAGTCGGTAAGGAAAGGAATTGTCGAGTGATGACCGATTTGATGTTGAATCAGTTCTGAAAGTGAAATGCTGAGTGAATGATGATCAGTAAGGATTATTCTACCGAGTAGAAATCTGGGTGTTGGGAATCGGTTTTAATAGATTTTACCGAGTGCACAATCAAGTAGAATGAGTCAGTTTGTAGTAATCTGCCGAGTGACAAACCAAAGAGTGTAGGATCGGTCTAGAAAGATTTAATTGAGTGAAAGACTGCTTGTGATGACTCAGAATTAGAATAAATAGCCGAGTGATAAACTATGTAAGTGTGAGTCGGCTTAGGAATGATTTGGTTTGAAACTGCCTAGTGAGAGACTGATTGAGAGCTGACTCGGTTTCAGGAGGTTCTGCCGAGTGGGAATCTGAGAGCTTTGAGTCGGTCTGGATTAAGTTGTTGAGTGGAAACCAAGTGGATGAAGGATCGGTTTTGGAAAATGACGACCTCTGGTCGGATTTCGCTTAAGCGAATGAATTCCTCGCTTAAGCGAGTGAAGAGAGGCATAGGTGAGACTTGTGTGTCTCGCTCAAGTGAGTCGGAATTCGCTTGAGCGAAATGGACCCCCTGATGCATAATTTCTCCTTTCAATCAGCCTTTGCTCTACTTCGCTCAGGCGAGCATACTGTGCTCAAGCGCGCTCGGCCCTGATACTCTATTTTTCATTTCGCCCAAGCGAAGACAGTATGACTCGCTCAAGCGAGTCGGAAACGCTTGAGTGAAACTCCCTTCTGCCAGTGTTATATATGGCACTCGCTCAAGCGAGAGGGACTCGGATTCCCTTCTTCTTCACAACGACTGGCAGTTTCCAGTCGGTTTAGAGGCTGACCGAGTGGAATTCCAGTCGGTATTTAGTGTTTGATTAACGTTTTGACTCTAATTTTGTCATCTATTACATATTTTAATATATCTAAATCAATCATGCACACTCTAGCATATAGGCCGGCAGAAATGGAGCTCACTTTCTATCTAAACCACTATTATTTTCCACTAACAGCCCACTAGAAACCCACTCATGGAAAGTTTATCTCCCACTGCTTTTGCATTATTAAACAAACCACTATCCTTTCAGAAACTCTTAGAAAACAGAAAAGACAGTATACCATTTTCCTCTCTTTTACTTTTCTTCCTCAATACACCTTCGAACAGGAGCAAGGACAGCAAGGAGGCCATTTTTTCAATCAGCAAACCAAGTAAGAGGGGACAGGGTTGTGAATAACTATGAAATGGGTAGAATTGTATGCTGTCCTAGGATTCCAGCTTTAATTTCGTATCTTGTTGCTCAGTTTTGAAATTGAAAACGTGTGAATTTGATTCTGATGTCTTCATGAAAGTTGTAGATCTTTTTGTTATCTAAATTTTGAGACCTGAATCGATTAATTTGTATATGTATAGCAAAAGTTATAGCCAAAATACTACAGCATGTCCGAGTAGAATATTTGTCCTATGTTCTGTGTATATATTGATATTCTGGGAGTTTTACAAGTATAATCAGCCTTTGATTTCTTCATGCAAGTTGTAGATATTTATGTTAGGGATCTATAGAAAGTGGTTTTGAGTTAAAAAGATGTTTGTAGCTCTAGATATGCTCAAACTAGAGAAGAATGTTCATGATGAAAATCTGTTAACTATGAAATCTGAATCTTATTTTTAAAACTGGGAATTTTGTGGTGAGGACCAGTGATTGGTGTTTACATGAAAGTTGTAGATAATTTTGTTAAGAATAATTTAGAACTGGTTTCATGCCAAAATCATTTTTGTAGCTCCAGAAACGTTCAAATTACTAATGTATGTACGTTTTGAAAACTCACCTTGAGGCAGTGTGGTATTTCATGAATAAGTGGTATGTCTGTTTGGAATTTGAAATTGTGTTCTTCATGAAAGTTGTAGATAATTCTATTATTGAACTACAGCAAGTGGAATCACCTAAAAAGGATTTGATTTGTTCAAGTTATGGTTGATGTACTAGAGTATGTTGCTGTTGGAAATGCTGAAACTTAATTATAATGGTTATTATGAATGAAAATGATATTTTCTCTATGAGTAACAATTTATTATTAAACTCTTGAGTGATTATGATTTATTATTGATGTTGTTGCGTGTTTAATGAGTATCATACGGTTGTATATTTTGGTGGTGAATATTTATGAATGACATAATTAATATATATGTACATGAATGCCTTGTGATTATTGTTACATGTGGTTAAAACAATAAATCTATGATTCTGAAAATTATTATATGTGATGTGTCCTTTGAGGACTTGTGGTTTTCCAAGTGGTTTTGGAAATATTAATATCATGGTATGTTAAATGATAAAGAGAATTAAAGGTGTGAACACCTCTTTTTGTCCGGCCAATTGGTACAGTTCCATCCTTTGAGCACTCTTTTATGCGCATGGTTCATTTGAAAATTCATAACTCCTTCATACGATCTTTGATTTGCGCAAACCCGGTCTCTAACTTTTCGTAACAAAATTGTCTACGACTTTTGTGAAGACCTTGAAGGCTGAATCCTTACCAATTGGTACAGTTTTAATAATCTTCCTGGACTTGCTCCAGTTTCATGACTGCTCTGCACATCTTTAAGAAAAAATTCATATCTCCCTCATATGATACTGAAATGACCCCATTCTTTTTTCTATGGCTCCATATCAAAGATATCTACAAACTTCATGAAGGCCACAAAAGCTAATTCTCCACCCATTTTGCCCAGTGAATTTATTTTGCTTGCAAATGTATTTCCGTCACACTCTGGAGCAGTTTTCATAGATGGGCCATATCTCCCTCGTTTCTTGATGAAAATTTTTGTGCCATATATCAAATTAAAGCTAAGAGAAAGATCTACAAACTTCATGAAGGGCACAAAAGCTAATTCTCTACCCATTTTGCCCAGTGAATTTATTTTACATGCAAAGGTATTTTCGTCACAGTCTGGAGCAGTTTTCGTAGATGAGTCATATCGCCCTCGTTTCTTGATGAAAATATTTGTGCCATATATAAAACTAAAGCTAAGAGAAAGATCTACAACTTTCATGTTGGACTCTTTTTCAAATTTGGCACGCATCAGCCCTCAAATGCACGAGCAAGTTTGTGATGGTGGGCAAGGCACTAAAGATCATAATGGAGCACTAAGGATCATAATGGAGCACTAAAGCATCATAATGGGGCACTAAAGATCATAATGGAGCACTTAAGTTGATAATGGAGCACCATGGACTTGTTAATTGGAGAGTGCACCTTCCATTACAAATTTTTTATGGCAATGGCTGCTTTTGCATTCCTATAAATAGGCACCATGAGCATTCATTCAAGGGGGATTCTTCATTGAAGGCAATCAAGTCTTGGGAAGCCATTCGTTTCTCCTCTTCTTCTTCTCTGTTGCATTTCTTCTTCCAGCAAGTTTTTTTTCATTTCCGGCAAGTTTCTTTTCATTTCCAAGTTTTTCCATTTCCGGGTTAGTTTCTTTTCCAGATTATTATGTTCTTTTCTTTTCTTTACTTTTCTTTGTAGTTGTTATTATGTAGTTTCATTTCTTCTTCCAGCAAGTTTCTTTTCATTCCCAAGTTTTTTTTATTTCCAGGTTATTTTTAATAAAGTATGCTATTATTAATAAAATAATAAAAAAAAATAAAAAAATAAAATAATAATAAAAAAAATAATAAGTAATAAGTTTTGCATATGTTTTATTTTCTAGCCTAAAAATTTCCATTTTTTAACCGTGTCGTACGGGAACACTTCCGTCTACACAATCTCCTTAGGATCCGTACATGTGCGAAGAACTTCGTCTTGTATGAGTTCCCCATCTCAATGACTTCCATCATCATGTTCCAAGTCAAAATTTTTCCTCAGAACTACGTAACCCTGATTTCTTGATAATTCAAGAATACGTAGGAGCAGGACTTTAACTCCTGTCGGGCCCATCTTTCTTATTTCCTTTTACTGATTTATTTCCTTGCTTTTTGCATTTCTTTCGTGATGTTACTTTTTGTCGTTTCCGTGAAAATCAATTTAGACGTGACGTCTTGTTGATTTCCCCTAGTTTTTGTTCAAACCTTGCTACAATTCATAGGGAAGGGATACTTAGGACAAGACGTCCCGCTTATCTCTTTCCTATCCCTATCCTTTTTACCCAAGGATGTTTAATTTAGACGTGACGTCTTATTGGCATTCTCTCACCCTCTCTGTCTCATATCGAAGTCGAGCTTAATTCGGACGAAACGTCCCATTGACCTCGCTTCAACATTCTATGTCTGTACAGTTCTCTACTCCATTCTATCATTTTCAAAATAAAAGTAAAAGGGAAGAAACCATGTTTTATTTAAGGCTATTTATATTGTGCTTTCAATCTTGGTACTGTCTTTGACAGGCGATGTAGGGTGCTAATACCTTCCCTACTCGTAATCGACTCCCGAATTTGAATCTCAACTTTTAACCAGTGCTTTACTGAATTCAGTTTTTTCCCAATGTTTTTCCTATGAATAAAAACGTTGGTGGCGACTCCCTGTTTCATTCCACCCCTTCTTTCTTTCTCGCCGCGCCGTCGCGATCCAGGTTGTGACAGATGGCGACTCCACTGGGGACACTTAAGAGAGTCAGGCCAGTTTGATTGAAAGCGCATGTTCTTTTATATAGCCTTTGTTAGCTTGGATTTCTTCCCCCTTATTTTATTTTCTGTTAATTGTTGTGGAAGTTTGTTCTTGTTTTAATTGTATCTTGTTATTTGTTACATTATCTATGTTTGCATGCTTGTTGAACCCTAGGGTAGAGGACCATGTTACTTTCCTGTAATTATTGAACCCTAGGGTAGACGACTTTGTATGTTTGTTCTGTGTTTGTTGTAACACCCTAATTATTTGCAACTAAAAAAATTCCAAAAAAATATGAGAAAATTTTTCACAAAACAGTCCCGTATTATTCGACATATAAGGAAGCAGGCAAAGGAAGAACGAAAAGCATTCACACGCACATAGCAACCTACAGGGAAACTAAAACTGGGGCCGGCTCAATGGGTTTATCGTAACGCACCAACACTAGGGCGGATTGCACAACACCGTTTATTCGCTCAGACGGGGTCTGACACCGTCCAGGCGGAGTATGGTAATGCAGCAGCGGATAGAGGAGATTTCACAAGGAGGCTTCCCTTCGGGTAACACTGGTCACTCAACAGGAGGAAAGAGATAAGGGAAATATGTTAATATATTCACACGCGTAGCATTCGGTGGAAGGCGGAGTTAGAATCATCCTACTTGGCTAGGCGGGGTATATTCATCTTGGGCAGACTGTCCTAGTTATTTGGGCGAGGTATGACGCCGCCTAAACGAAATCTACATAACGCCTCTTTAACACAACTACAAGGTAATTTCCTCCATCGGGAATGGACAAGGGTTCACTAAGTAAATCCTCACACTAGCATTTCACTCAGAAAAACGAGAAGTTACAGGGTACATATACGTTAGTAGGTTATGGAGAAAGGAGGAGTCTGAACCTATTCCGCCCAACTCAACTAATTATGACAACGCCTGGGCAGACTTAGCCATAACGCCCAAATCCGGGGTCAACATCGGGGTCTGGATTGTATTAGCATCACAACGGATAGGAAAGGATAATGGTCGATATCTCACTCTGGTAATTACTCGCTTCAGCGCGAGTCCTCGCGCTTGGGCGAATTGCTCCCATTCTCCGGGCGGGGTACGACTCCGTCCATCGTATCCGACATAAGTTTTCCTAAGACAATTCTCAATTCACTCTGACTTGGCTATAGCCTGCTTAATCATACTGTCCCTACGTATCTATTAAAGCATAATTATGAAACAAGGCAGCACATAGCAACACACACACAAAACCATACATCCATATGTACATAAGAGTGTATATTAATATTTACAATGCAAAATCGGACTTCTTCTTGTCCATAAAGTTCTATTCATCCCCAAAACATTAACATCCGGTATGAACCAGTTGGGGCTTAGTCTAACAACGCCTTAATTAAACCTTCCAAATGCATCAGCGCTCCGCCCAGCGTTCCAGCTCTGCTTCTGATCCTCCTCACGAGAGACATTCACTGAAAATGGCCACTGCAGGGGTGAGCTTTTACATGTAAAATGATACTCACAGACTCGGTATCGGCGTCAGTACACGCTCCTGCTATCATTCAACCTTTCTCAAGTAACCAAGTTCATACAGTTCAAACAACATTCATGACACACATAATTCACAGAGTTTATTCCACATCTAAATATATATTCATGCATTCAAAATCATACACATGCACATACATAGATTTATACATTACCACAATCAGCCTTATTTCTATATGCATGTCTGCGGATCCGACTCGGGTAAAGACTCTCAGTTACGGTCCCCTTTTCTTCTGGCCCCTCGTCCCTCAGCTCTTACCAGGTGGCACCGGCCTCCCCACGGCGTCTCGAGACTCTCTTCTCTAGCTCCAACGGCTACCACGAGCTCTATTGGGATCTAGCCAGGGTTGGTAACTGGAAGTCGTTTCCCTTGGGGTTCTTGACCTTCTATGGGTCACCCCACTCTTACTCATGCAACTAACACATTCATTTTTACACATCATCGCGCCATGAACACCTTACCGTAGTCATTAAGTAAGAACGGATATCCCCCACTACTCGTAATCATTCAGTCAGTCACACCAGCGCATGTTACAATCGGTCATCAGACTAACAACATTGAGCAATCCAATTAAGAACATGCACATACATACTTTTCATAGTGACAACAAAATAGGTCCATGCATATCATCCATCATTATCATCCACGAACAGGCTACACCATCGCCACGAAGATCACTATCAGAATCTCAAATCATGCATCAGTTTTAGTAATTATGAATACATGCACACATGCACAGCATCAGTTCTAATGATTATAAATACATGCACACATACACACCCACACTCAGCAATATGTTCATCCGGTACCGTTCTTAGACCATGCATTCGACATGCAAGCGCCCCCTACCTTTAGAAGAACCTCAGAAACCTTTCTGTTCTTGTTGTTGGGTCCGACGTCTTTCTCCTGGTTCGTTCGGTCTTCCTTGGCTTGTCGTATCCTGCGCCTGATTCTGGGATGAAGTGTGGTCCGTTCCCCCGTACTGCAACCAAGACCTCCAGGAGTGAAGAGTAAGATAGAAGAAGGAGAAAGATGGAGACGAAGGGAGGAAGTAGAGAATGAAGTGACGGAGAAGGGAGTCTGAAGAAAGAGTAAGTGCGTTCCTCCCCAAAGCTCACGTTTTATATATATATATGTGCATGCGCACAGTAAAAGAAGAGTGGGATGGGAGAGTGCGTGCCCAGCAGTCACGTGCACTCCACCCCATCCCCTGACCATCACCATTTTTAATATTTTAATGGCTTGATCCTAATTAGTTAAATGCAATTAACAGTTATTTCTTAGTTAAAATCAAATCTTAATGGTTTATTCTTCATTCAGCATTTAATTTCAAAACTGGGATGTTACAGTTCTCCCCTACTGAAAAAGAATTTCGTCCCCAAAATTCAGTCGGTACATACCTAGGTAAACAATTTGGGGTACTGCTGTCGCATGGCGTCTTCGCGTTCCCACGTGTAGGAGGTGGTCTTGCCTTGCTGCCACTCCACCTTAACCAGCCTTACGTTCTTGTTTCTTAAGCGTTTTACCGATCGGTCCACGATCCCAACCGGTGTAGTCACAATGGTTAGGTCTTCCTTGATCTCTACCTCATCGTCAGGCATCGTGTGGCTAGGGTCATGCAAATACTTCCTTAGCTGAGACACGTGAAATACGTTGTGCAATCGGGACAAGTGAGTTGGTAACGCGAGGCGGTATGCCACGGGGCCAATCCGTTCTAATACCTCATAAGGCCCGATGTAGCGAGGGCTTAACTTCCCACTTTTTAAGGCTCGTCCAACTCCTTTACTCGGAGAGGTTCTCAGAAACACTCGATCTCCGACTGGAAATTCCAATGGCTTGATGCGCTTGTCATGGTAGCTCTTCTGCCTGTCTTGTGATGCTTTCATCTTCTCCCTTATCACCCGGATCTGTTCTGTGGTTTGCTTCACGATGTCTGGTCCCAATAGTAGACTTTCACCCGCTTCCGACCAGCAGAGTGGGGTTCGGCATCTACGCCCATATAATGCCTCGTAAGGTGCCATGCCAATGCTGTGATGATGGCTGTTGTTGTACGTAAACTCGATCAAGGGAAGGTACTGCTCCCAGTCCCCACCGTACTCTAACACACACGCTCTCAATAAGTCTTCTAGACTCTGAATTGTTCGCTCGGATTGTCCATCCGATTGGGGGTGGTAGGCAGAACTAAGCCAAAGCTTCGTCCCCAATTCTTGATGCATGCTGGTCCAAAACCTGGACGTAAACCTAGGGTCCCTATCTGAGACGATGGAAGTAGGTATGCCATGCAGTCGGATAACTTCTTGAATGTAGATTCGAGCCAATTTATGCAATGGGTACTTCATATTTACAGGTAAGAAGTGTGCACTCTTCGTCAATCTGTCAACAATGACCCAAATGGCATCATGGCCCGCTTGGTTTTTGGGTAATCCCATGATAAAATCCATCGTAATTGAGTCCCATTTCCACACGGGGATCTCTAGAGGCTGCATTGCACCGTACGGTTTTTGGTGCTCTACTTTTGATTTCTGACAAGTGATACACTGGGCCACGTACTCCGCCACATCCTTCTTTAGTCCGGGCCACCAAAACTGTCTCCTCAAGTCGTGGTACATTTTCGTGGTTCCTGGGTGAATGCTGAGTAGGCTTTTGTGGGCTTCATCAAGCACCATTCTTCTAAATCTTCCTTCACTTGGTATGTATATTCTGTTTCTCACCCGGAAGATCCCATCTGACCCCTCTGCCAAGGATAAATCCTTTCCTTTAGCCTGAATTTCCTTCATTTCAGCTAGGTAAGAGTCCGCCTGTTGCTGTTCGTATACGGATTTTAAGAATTCGTTGGCAATCCTCAACGTACCGATTGTCATCTTCTGAGAGGAAGGGGCGTCAACATGCAAGTTCATGTCTCGGAACCGCTCCAACAACTCAACTTCTTTTGCCATCATGGCTGCTATGTGGAGGGATTTTCGACTCAATGCGTCTGCCACGACATTTGCCTTACCGGGGTGGTATTTCAACTTGAAATCATAGTCCTTCAAAAACTCAATCCATCTTCTCTGCCTCATGTTCAGCTCCTTTTGGTCGAATAGGTATTTGAGGCTCTTATGATCGCTGTACACTTCAAATTTGGACCCGTACAAGTAATGCCTCCAGATTTTTAATGCGAAAACTACTGCTGCCAGCTCCAAGTCATGGGTCGGATAATGCTGCTCGTGGGGTCTCAATTGTCGAGAGGCATATGCTATCACTCGATCCTTCTGCATAAGTACACATCCTAATCCGAGTCCGGACGCGTCACAATAGACCACGAAGCTTTCTCGTAACTCAGGTAATGCCAACACCGGAGCAGTTGTCAACTTATTCTTCAGCTCTTGGAAGCTGTTCTCACACTCCGGACTCCACACAAAAGGAACGTTCTTCCGAGTCAATTTAGTCAGGGGTAATGCCAACTTAGAAAAACCTTCGATGAACCTCCTATAATAACCTGCCAAGCCCATAAAACTTCTTATTTCCGAGACCGATCTGGGCTTCTCCCATGCCATTACAGCAGCTACCTTCGCAGGATCCACCGAGACGCCTCGCTTGGAGATCACATGCCCGAGGAAGTGGATCTCATCCATCCAAAATTCACACTTTGAAAGCTTTGCAAACAATTGCTTCTCCTTCAACACTTGGAGTACCGCTCTGAGATGTCCTTCATGCTCCTCAGATGTCTTAGAATAAACTAGAATATCATCGATGAAGACAACAACAAACCGATCTAAGAAGGAGTGGAATATGTTGTTCATGTAATTCATGAAAACAGCAGGGGCGTTTGTCACACCGAACGGCATCACTACATACTCGTAGTGACCATACCGAGTCCTAAAGGCAGTTTTAGGAATGTCCGAGTCCTTCACTCGGATTTGGTGATATCCCGATCGTAAGTCGATTTTCGAGAAGACTGAGGCTCCACGCAGCTGGTCAATTAAATCATCAATTCTAGGCAGTGGGTATCGATTCTTGATTGTGAGTTTATTAAGTTGTCGATAATCTATACAAAGTCTCATGCTGCCATCCTTCTTCTTAACAAGTAGCACAGGTGCGCCCCATGGTGACACGCTTGGTCTAATGAACTGCTTCTCAAGCAACTCATCCACTTGTTTCTTCAACTCTGCCAATTCAATTGAGGACATTCTGTAGGGTGCACTGGAGACCGGTTCGGCTCCAGGGATCAAGTCTATAGAGAATTCGACTTCTCTATTGGGAGGCACACTCGGAACGTCTTCTGGGAACACTTCTGGGAATTCGCAGACAACTGGAATTTCGTTCACTAGGGTCTCACGCTCATCTTTGGTTAGACAAAGCATCATAAATAGTTAGGTTATACCTAGTGCCGTGCCATCTTCGGTGGGTTGTTTTGGGAAAACTATCTCTCGGTTTCTACAATCTACTAATACCTTATTGGCTGAAAGCCAATCTATTCCAAGCACAATGTCAAGACCCTTTAAGGGCATGCAAATCAGATCGAAGGTGAAACTCCGATCATACAACTCAAATGCTACATTTTTACATATTGACGATGTGAACACACTAGGGCCAGTAGGGCTGGCCACTTCCAAAGTCCGGTTCATAGACACAGTTGGTAGCTTCAACCGTTCCACGCACTCATCAGCTATAAAAGAATGGGTTGCTCCCGAATCGAAAACAACATTAAGCGTATTCATTCCAAGTGAGCACTTACATTGTACTAGATCGTTTGCTGGTGCAACATCCTCTGCATTGATGGTGTAGATCCTTCCTGTCGCTGTTGGGCCGGTGTTCCTCTCTCGGCTGTTCGGAGCACGCATCATATTTCCTCTGGTTCCGTTGCCTCTGCCACCAGGTCGTTGGTTATCATTCACTCTGGTTCGATCTTGAAATCCTCCTTGACGCACATTGGTGTTTGCCTGGCGGAGTTGGGGGCAGTCCGAACGAACGTGTCCCTTCTCTCCGCAGTGGTAGCATTTAACATTTGTATCATTGCAATCCTTAGCAAAGTGGTCACCGCCGCATTTAAAGCATCCGCCATACCTTGGTCGTCCACTCATTTGTCTCCCTCGGTCATTATGATTCTGATATCTGGTGAAGGGTTCATTCCTCCTCACGTTCCCTGGCCTCTTGAAACGTGATTGCTGGGGCCTCAGGTGCTGGTTGGCTCTGCTGCACTGGCCCGAATGGGCCCTGTCATCCTCTTCGAATATTCGACACTTGTTCACTAAGGCAGGGAAACTCCGGATTTCATGGTATCTGCAGGCCCTCTTGATATCCGATCTCAGTCCGTTCTCAAACTTAAGACACTTGGAGTTCTCCGTTCCTGGCTGTTGGAAGGGCGGATAGAATAGGCACAATTCTTCGAACCTTGTTGCGTATTCTTCCACAGTCATGGAGCCCTGTTTTAACTCCATAAACTCCAGCTCCTTCCGACTCCTCACTGTGTCGGGAAAGTATTTGTCTAAGAAGCAGGCCTTGAAATTGTTCCACGTCAGTTGATTATCATCTTCGGGGAATTGGCTTCTGGCTATTTTCCACCAATTCTCCGCTTCATCTCGCAGCATATATACTGCGCACTCCACCTTCTGGGCTTCGGTACAGTGAAGACCCCTAAAAATTCTCTCTAATTCCTGAGTCCACTTGAACGCCGCCTCAGGGTTCCGTCCTCCTAAGAATTCACTCGGCTTCCTTTTTAAGAAGCGGTCCAGCACATGGCCATCCTCAGGTTGAGTCTGGCCTTGCCTTTCAAACACATCAGCAAAGCGTTGGAATGCTGTGGCTATAGCCTCCATACTTTGACGATGCGCCATTCCTTATCCTGAAATTGACATTTAAGGATAAGTATACGGAGCCACTTACTACCGATCTAGTTATTAGTCCAACAATTAATAGCTTAGCACATTATATCATTCGCCTAGGTCATACACACAATCGGACCGGGGAAAAACAACCCCTTGTTCTCAAGTCAATCATCAATCAAGTCAACTAGCATCAGAACAATTTCAACCATTCAATCAAAAAGACACACACACCACCGCTTACACTTGGTAAGCATACTTTGGCCTTGGACTTTTCGGTCCGCTCTGATACCAAAATGTAACACCCTAATTATTTGCAACTAAAAAAAATTCCAAAAAATATGAGAAAATTTTTCACAAAAACAGTCCCGTATTATTCGACATATGAGGAAGCAGGCAAAGGAAGAACGAAAAGCATTCACACGCACATAGCAACCTACAGGGAAACTAAAACTGGGGCCGACTCAATGGGTTTATCGTAACGCACCAACACTAGGGCGGATTGCACAACACCGTTTATTCGCTCAGACGGGGTCTGACACCGTCCAGGCGGAGTATGGTAATGCAGCAGCGGATAGAGGAGATTTCGCAAGGAGGCTTCCCTTCGGGTAACACTGGTCACTCAACGGGAGGAAAGAGATAAGGGAAATATGTTAATATATTCACACGCGTAGCATTCGGTGGAAGGCGGAGTTAGAATCATCCTACTTGGCTAGGCGGGGTATATTCATCTTGGGCGGACTGTCCTAGTTATTTGGGCGAGGTATGACGCCGCCTAAACGAAATCTACATAACGCCTCTTTAACACAACTACAAGGTAATTTCCTCCATCGGGAATGGACAAGGGTTCACTAAGTAAATCCTCACACTCGCATTTCACTCAGAAAAACGAGAAGTTACAGGGTACATATACGTTAGTAGGTTGTGGAGAAAGGAGGAGTCTGAACCTATTCCGCCCAACTCAACTAATTATGACAACGCCTGGGCGGACTTAGCCATAACGCCCAAATCCGGGGTCAACATCGGGGTCTGGATTGTATTAGCATCACAACGGATAGGAAAGGATAATGGTCGATATCTCACTCTGGTAATTACTCGCTTCAGCGCGAGTCCTCGCGCTTGGGCGAATTGCTCCCATTCTCCGGGCGGGGTACGACTCCGTCCATCGTATCCGACATAAGTTTTCCTAAGACAATTCTCAATTCACTCTGACTTGGCTATAGCCTGCTTAATCATACTGTCCCTGCGTATCTATTAAAGCATAATTATGAAACAAGGCAGCACATAGCAACACACACACAAAACCATACATCCATATGTACATAAGAGTGTATATTAATATTTACAATGCAAAATCGGACTTCTTCTTGTCCATAAAGTTCTATTCATCCCCAAAACATTAACATCCGATATGAACCAGTTGGGGCTTAGTCTAACAACGCCTTAATTAAACCTTCCAAATGCATCAGCGCTCCGCCCAGCGTTCCAGCTCTGCTTCTGATCCTCCTCACGAGAGACATTCACTGAAAATGGCCACTGCAGGGGTGAGCTTTTACATGTAAAATGATACTCACAGACTCGGTATCGGCGTCAGTACACGCTCCTGCTATCATTCAACCTTTCTCAAGTAACCAAGTTCATACAGTTCAAACAACATTCATGACACACATAATTCACAGAGTTTATTCCACATCTAAATATATATTCATGCATTCAAAATCATACACATGCACATACATAGATTTATACATTACCACAATCAGCCTTATTTCTATATGCATGTCTGCGGATCCGACTCGGGTAAAGACTCTCAGTTACGGTCCCCTTTTCTTCTGGCCCCTCGTCCCTCAGCTCTTACCAGGTGGCACCGGCCTCCCCACGGCGTCTCGAGACTCTCTTCTCTAGCTCCAACGGCTACCACGAGCTCTATTGGGATCTAGCCAGGGTTGGTAACTGGAAGTCGTTTCCCTTGGGGTTCTTGACCTTCTATGGGTCACCCCACTCTTACTCATGCAACTAACACATTCATTTTTACACATCATCGCGCCATGAACACCTTACCGTAGTCATTAAGTAAGAACGGATATCCCCCACTACTCGTAATCATTTAGTCAGTCACACCAGCGCATGTTACAATCGGTCATCAGACTAACAACATTGAGCAATCCAATTAAGAACATGCACATACATACTTTTCATAGTGACAACAAAATAGGTCCATGCATATCATCCATCATTATCATCCACGAACAGGCTACACCATCGCCACGAAGATCACTATCAGAATCTCAAATCATGCATCAGTTTTAGTAATTATGAATACATGCACACATGCACAGCATCAGTTCTAATGATTATAAATACATGCACACATACACACCCACACTCAGCAATATGTTCATCCGGTACCGTTCTTAGACCATGCATTCGACATGCAAGCGCCCCCTACCTTTAGAAGAACCTCAGAAACCTTTCTGTTCTTGTTGTTGGGTCCGACGTCTTTCTCCTGGTTCGTTCGGTCTTCCTTGGCTTGTCGTATCCTGCGCCTGATTCTGGGATGAAGTATGGTCCGTTCCCCCGTACTGCAACCAAGACCTCCAGGAGTGAAGAGTAAGATAGAAGAAGGAGAAAGATGGAGACGAAGGGAGGAAGTAGAGAATGAAGTGACGGAGAAGGGAGTCTGAAGAAAGAGTAAGTGCGTTCCTCCCCAAGGCTCACGTTTTATATATATATATATGTGCATACGCACAGTAAAAGAAGAGTGGGATGGGAGAGTGCGTGCCCAGCAGTCACGTGCACTCCACCCCATCCCCTGACCATCACCATTTTTAATATTTTAATGGCTTGATCCTAATTAGTTAAATGCAATTAACAGTTATTTCTTAGTTAAAATCAAATCTTAATGGTTTATTCTTCATTCAGCATTTAATTTCAAAACTGGGATGTTACATTTGTTCTTTGTGCAGAATGAAGTAAGGTAAAAAGTATTGAATGCCCTTTCACACACTACACTCACAAATTACTCGCACACACTTATGAGTGGCGCCCTATACCCGGGCCCCAAATGAAACTTAAGTTAGGAGAGGTTGGTAACGGAATCGTATGGGATGTACTTCCTATCCGGTGTTCGTGAGAACCTCAACCAGAGTTCGACCTCTCATGATATACGCACCTAGTGGTTCCCCACTGTTGCGTCCCTGTCATGGGTAGGATCTTGGCTTTGGTGACCTTCTAGAAGTCTAGAATGAGCCACCTGGTGTGAAGAGCCACTTTTAGACAAACCATAGGGCCTAGAGAAAACTTTCAACAAAACCCAACCTAGGCCACAAAAGGGCAAACTTTACTTTACCTTATGTCATTTTTGCTTTCCCCTTTTATCCAAGAAAATGAATTATCTACCACCCGCAGATTTACTGAGTTATTGAAATAATGACTCGTTTTGAAACACACAGTATTCTTCGGGTGAATAGATAGTCCTCCTTTGGTCATGTACCCTTTGAGTATCTATGGAAATTAACATGGGATTGAACTTAAGAAATAAGGGCTGTAATTGCCCGAAGAAGATGTCTGAGCTAGAGGCTCCCGCCGCAGGATAAAAGATTTCTTCTGTCTTCACAAATATCCCATATTAATTTCTATGATTACCATACCTAGTACTTTTGAATGATAAGTTCTAAGGAATGGTCAAAGGATACTCGCCAAAGTCTATGATTGTTTCCCACAACATTTCCCTTCTTTTTATTTCTGCCTAACATTTATTTCTTCTTTTTTTTAAAAAAAAAAAAGACACCAACGTCACGGGTAGGCATCCTTACCAGACCCGGCTCCAAAAGAAACTCATGGCTGAGGCAGAAGCTGTTGAAGGAAACTTTAGAACCGAGTTCGATCAGCTGAAAGAGCGAGTCGCGGAGTTAACTAAACTCTTAGAAAAGAAACTTACCGAAGGAGGCTCCTCTGCAGGTGTTGAGGATGCCCAACAGCAGCCTGCCACCGCGCCACCTCCCCTTGATTCTGACCCATCAAGAACCCAACTCCCTAACACAACGACACCCCCTCTCACCATTCATGTCGGGAGACCTAACCCTACCATTGAGACCCAGCCACCTTACGGCCAGTCTTACACACAACATACATTTGTCAGTCTAGACGGCAACCCAGTACCTTTTCCACTTTATGGCCTACCCCCGGGGTACTATCCCCCGCTCGCTAACCAACAAGACGCCCACAACCAGCAAGTGGTAAATCCTCATGCTTCATACCCCACACAACCAAATATGCCACCACTCCACCAAACCCAAAACACGCAAGCCCATGACCCACAAACTTACCAAACCCAAAACACACAAGCCCCGATGGCCCAGCCAACCTACAACGCCCAAGCCCAAAATACACAAGCCCAGATAACCCAGCCGACTTATGCTATGGCCCATCCTCAAGGTCCCTTACCAAATACAGGCCTAGTAAACCAGTCCCATGTGTTGCCTCTGTTCAACCAGTCATTCGGCTATCCGTATGGATACGGAACCCCCTATGGGACCAACCTCCAAGATACAACCCACGCGGTTGCGGCTCCTCGGAGGGAAAGGATAGAGATCTTAGAAGAGCGTTTAAGAATGATGGAAGGCACCGGAGGTTTTGGACTAATAGATGCTTCGGAGCTATGTTTAGTCATAGATGTTATCCTCCCGCCTAAATTCAAGATGCCAGACTTTGACAAGTATCGGGGAATGACTTGTCCTAAGAATCATCTCACAATGTATTGTCGAAAGATGGCATCTTACTCTTCTAATGACCAACTGTTGATCCACTGCTTCCAAGATAGTCTAGCAGGAGCTGCTCTTACATGGTATGCTCACCTTGATCGGAACCGTATCCGTTGTTGGAAAGACCTGGCAGATGCCTTCCTTAGACAATACAAGTATAACATGGATATGGCACCCAACAGGGTTCATTTACAAAATATGGTGAAGAGGGACAGTGAAACGTTCAAGGAGTATGCCCAACGATGGAGAGAAACAGCGGCGCAAGTGGATCCCCCATTGTTGGAAAAAGAAATAGTCGCAATGTTTATCGACACACTCCCATCACCTTTCTACGGCAAGATGATTGGTAGTGTTTCAGCCAACTTCTCCGACATTGTGACTATTGGGGAAAGAGTGGAGAGTGGAATACGAACGGGTAAGATCACTCAAGGCTCATCTGGGGCAAACATGACGAGGAAGCCGGCACCTGGGAGAAGGGACGGAGAAACTAATTCCATCTCTTCTAATCAAAAGACGGCTCCGCCGAGACCATTCACTCCTACCATGATTCAAGCTCCCAATCCTTATGTGGCCGCAGCCACTTATGGCCCGACAGCTCATACTCCTCACTACTGCCCACCCATGGTAAGAGCTCCAATGCCACAACCCATGCCATACCATCACCCGCAGCAAGTAGCTCAACCACCCAACCATAATCAGAACCCAAGGAATCCCAACAATGAGCGCACCCCGGTGCAGTTCGATCCAATTCCCATAACATATTCCAAACTTTTTTCAATCCTCGTTCAGGAAGGTCTGTTGGTTTCATGCCCCATGAAGCCATTGCAACCTCCTTATCCAAGGGGATATGACCCAGACGCTCATTGTGATTACCACGCTGGGGCACCGGGGCATTCCACAGAAAATTGCATGGCTCTGAAATATAAAGTGAGAGATTTGATCAAAGCCGAATGGATCGATTTTAAAGAAGGAAGCCCTAACGTGGTCAAGAATCCCCTGCCTAATCATGGAAGCTCAGAAGTTAATGCCGTGGTGGTTGATAGTTTTGATAACAATGTTGATTTGGTGACCGCTTGCCTGCCGGGCTGAGAGCTCAGTAACTGGGAAGCTGTCGAACTCCTTACGATTTTAAATGATTCACCAAAGTAATTTGTCATTGCCTTAAAAGTCTTGTTTATCCCTCTGCTATGCCTAAGGCTTTGGGACTTTCCATGTAATAAAGGTGAAAAAACTTGTTTTACCAGTCAATCAATAAATGCGTATCGAAATTCTAAAAAAAAAATTTTCATCCCTTTATCCTTGCATTGATTCATTTTCTTTACTTGCTTGTTCCTCTTTTTCTTTCCTTTTTATTTTTTGCCATAACGCACTAAATTGCAGACCCAAAAATGATCCTCTTGAGACTAATGAAATCACAATCCTATTTTACGACCTCAACTACCCGGTCGATTGTGCTGACAAAGAAGGTAGGAAAGCTTGTGAGTCACCACACAAGTTAACCAGATTGTTAGAACAAGAGGTTAAGGAATACCCCTGAGTCAAGAATGACTGAAGGAATCATGGGGCAATATATCAGAAGACATTAGTAATATTGTTTCAGGGCGTGGAAATAATCTATGTGAATGATAACATTGCCAAGTCCCAAATTGGACAAGTGGTAGGCCAGTCAACTAAGAAAACCACAACAGTTACCAGCATAAATAGGGGAAAATTGCTAATGCCTTAAATGCAGATACAGTCAAGGGAGACTTGGCCAAAAATTCAAAAAAAATGAAAAATGAAAAAATGAAAAGTAGAAGTCAAGCTTGAAGTCCAATGCACATACCAAGCAGGGAAAGCTGGTTACGTCCAGATCCGCGAGCAAGCTGTCATTTTCTGTATAAGGGGAACAAATGTCGTCAGGCCAAGAACTCGTATTCTTGTCATCATCAACACCTCAACCCTAAGGAGTGCGCCATTCCTCATACCTATGTAGCCAAGGAAATAGTCTGTCAGATTGAGTCCTTGCATCATTAAGGGGATTAAAAAAAACAAAGAAAAAAAAAACACAAAAGCAAAAAAAAAGAGGGCAAACAAAAGAAATGGAAAATGAAAAAAAATAAAAAAAAAAAGAAAAAACAAAAGGCCAGAATGATGATTCAAGAGTAATTCCCTCTCATTGGTGCCAAAAGACTCACCAATATTTCCTTGGGTACATAGCATAGGAGTGGAGTCTCCTATTTGAAGTGACATCAGTTTCCCAAAGGATCAAACTAAATTTGGAAAAGAATAGGCAGACTCAACTGGAGTGTGATCAGTTTCAACTTTTTACTGTAAAGGATGCAGCCCAAAAATGAACAAGAACACATTATAAAGAAAGAAAAGAGCTCGCTAGGCTGAAAGCCTGAAAGGGCAGCCTAGGCAAAAGATAGAGCAACCCGGTGAGTTGAAAACCTGAAAAGGCAGCTCAGGTAAAAATTAGGGTCAAGATTTCGGCAGAGTAACTAAGGTTTCCAATGCAAAACGTGCAAACTGAGGCATGTGGACCATGGTTAAACTACCCTCTCAAAGGCAGAGTTGAACGATGTACTTGAGGTCGTGACGTGAGATTAAGGTTCTCACTAGTCTCAGGAACTCACTGGAGGATCCTCGAACCTTCCCTGTTTCTCCTGGCCTTGACCTGTCCTATGTAACTTCATTCCATCCCATCTATTTTCCCCCATTGTCCATTCTCTGTATTTTGTTTGTCATACATGAATAAAATTTATCCTTTTTCGATACGCGTTATGAATTGCATTAATCTGATAAAACATTGTGTTTTTATAAAAAATAAAATAAAAGAATGGTGAACATTTAAAGTCGTAAGGGACAAGACGCTCCCACTACTTGACCTCGACAATCATCACAAAGACTCAGCCAGGCATGCGCTTCAAAGCTATGATCGCCTCTTGCATTCTCCTCTGTCCATGAGTTGTCCTAAGGGTCGCGGTTTCACAGGACCTACCCAGTTTTTGAACTTATCTTTGCACTACTTACCATTTTTTATGCAGGTTATCTCACAGACAGTCATGCCAGGCATTAACACCTCAATCAAGTCCTTCAAGTCCCCTCCTCGAATCGCCTCAGAACTCCTTCCCTAAATCGCCAAAGTTGGCACCTTTTAGTGTTTTCTTCTTCCATCGCCTAAGCAGACATCTTTAAAATCTCTCGCTCAACTCCAAAGTCAGCATCTCTCAAATTCTCATCCCCCTAGTGGAACCTTCCTCGCCAAAGTTGGCACTTCTCGGAACTCCATCCTTAGGTCGCCAAAGTTGGCACTTCTCAAAGTCTCCTCTTCAATCTCCAAAGCAAACACCATTCTAAGCCTCTTTCGCCAAAGTTGGCAATCTTCAAAGTCTCCCACTCAACTCCAAAATCAGCACCTCTCAAATTCTCATCCCCAGTGAAATCAATCGCCAAAGCTGGCACTTATCAAGATCTCTTCCCCAATGAATCCCAAACTTTCCATTCTCAATCAAGAGGCAGTACCCGAATCACTAAATTCTTCCCTAGTAGAACTACACTTCCCAGACAAATTAAATTGGGGCATCACCCTAGATTCCCCCAAAGCCCTTTAGATCATGTCAAACTGGGGCATCTCCCCCAGGATGTTATTTTTTGTCAACCCAAGAGCAATACCCCATGCTCCCGGGAAGTTTAAGCCGGGACATCACTCGGGTCTCTCTCTGTCAAAAGGGAACGTACCCCAAGCTTCTTCAACCGCCCTAACTGGGGCATCACCCCATATCCTTCTCCCAGCCTTGAGGTGGTACCCCTAAATCTTCTAATCTTTCCAAAATTGAGGTATCACCCCAAATCTTTCCTCCGTTCGAGGGGCAGTATCCCTAGCTCTTTCAGCTAGATTTTCCCCCATTTCTCTTCCTACCAATCAAGGAGCAGTTCCCTGAATCATCCAAGACAGCTTGAACTGGATCATCCCCAGATTTCTTTCCTTTAGTAAGCCCACCATACATCCCCAGTGGACCCCAGATTTTTCCTTCCAGTCAAGAAGCAGTTCCCTGAGATCCTTTCAATCTTCCTAACTGGGGTATCTCCCCCAGATTTCTTCTATTTTAGTCAAGGGGCAATTCCCCAAGATTCCTTCAAATCATCTCCAACTGGGGCACCCCAGGTTCACCCTCTTTCAGTCAAAGAGTAATTCCCCAAGAACCTTCAGTCATGTCAAACTGGGGCATCACCCCGAGCCTTTAGGTCCAGTGAGTTAATTTGGACGAGACGTCCTGTTAGCTCCCCCCAACCTTTACATTTCTTGCCAACAGTGAGTTAATTTGGACGAGACGTCCTGTTAACTCCCCCAACCTTCACATTTCCTACCAACAGTGAGTTAATTTGGACGAGACGTCCTGTTAGCTCCCCCAATCTCTGTATTTTCTGTCGACCGAGGGTCAACCCCACCCTTTACCTTCTTGTCGCCGATCAAATGGCACCTTTTACCTTTCCAGCTGCCTATCAAGGCATCCTTTACTTTCCAGCCGCCTATCAAGGCATCCTTTATTTTCCAGCCGCCTATCAAGGCATCCTTTACTTTCCAGCCACCTATCAAGGCATCCTTTACTTTCCAGCTGCCTATCAAGGCATCCTTTACTTTCCAGCTGCCTATCAAGGCATCCTTTACTTTCCAGCCGCCTATCAAGGCATCCTTTATTTTCCAGCCGCCTATCAAGGCATCCTTTACTTTCTAGCCGCCTATCAAGGCATCCTTTACTTTCCAGCCGCCTATCAAGGCATCCTTTATTTTCCAGCCGCCTATCAAGGCATCCTTTACTTTCCAGCCGCCTATCAAGGCATCCTTTACTTTCCAGCCGCCTATCAAGGCATCCTTTACTTTCCAGCCGCCTATCAAGGCATCCTTTATTTTCCAGCCGCCTATCAAGGCATCCTTTATTTTCCAGCCGCCTATCAAGGCATCCTTTATTTTCCAGCCGCCTATCAAGGCATCCTTTACTTTCCAGCCGCCTATCAAGGCATCCTTTACTTTCCAGCCGCCTATCAAGGCATCCTTTACTTTCTAGCCGCCTATCAAGGCATCCTTTATTTTCCAGCCGCCTATCAAGGCATCCTTTATTTTCCAGCCGCCTATCAAGGCATCCTTTATTTTCCAGCCGCCTATCAAGGCATCCTTTACTTTCCAGCCGCCTATCAAGGCATCCTTTACTTTCCAGCCGCCTATCAAGGCATCCTTTATTTTCCAGTCACCTATCAAGGCGTCCTTTACTTTCCGTTCACCTATGCAGGCACCCTTTACCTTCTAGTCTACCAGGGGTCAATCCCGATCTTCCCACTGAAAGAATTTTTCCCGGTCAATCCAGAGTTCAAAAAAAAAAAACAAAAACAAAAACAAAAAAAAACAAAAACAAAAAAACAAAGAAAAAGAGAGGAGAAAAGAAGAGAAACAGAAGTAGAGAATGCTCGTTTTTTTTATGAAAAAGGTCACACTAACTCGCGATTGCCCACACCATCAGTTGCCATACTGATCAAGAGGTCCCACTTGGCCCCCTACATCGGTGTTCATATCTTTACTTCCTTTTCACTTCAAAAACACAGAAGCTTCGTGTCTCTTTTGTGAAGAAGAAGTAAAGAGGGGCATCTGTGAACACCTCTTTTTGTCCGGCCAATTGGTACAGTTCCATCCTTTGAGCACTCTTTTATGCGCATGGTTCATTTGAAAATTCATAACTCCTTCATACGATCTTTGATTTGCGCAAACCCGGTCTCTAAATTTTCGTAACAAAATTGTCTACGACTTTTGTGAAGACCTTGAAGGCTGAATCCTTACCAATTGGTACAGTTTTAATAATCTTCCTGGACTTGCTCCAGTTTCATGACTGCTCTGCACATCTTTAAGAAAAAATTCATATCTCCCTCATATGATACTGAAATGACCCCATTCTTTTTTCTATGGCTCCATATCAAAGAGATCTACAAACTTCATGAAGGCCACAAAAGCTAATTCTCCACCCATTTTGCCCAGTGAATTTATTTTTCTTGCAAATGTATTTCCGTCACACTCTGGAGCAGTTTTCATAGATGGGCCATATCTCCCTCGTTTCTTGATGAAAATTTTTGTGCCATATATCAAATTAAAGCTAAGAGAAAGATCTACAAACTTCATGAAGGGCACAAAAGCTAATTCTCTACCCATTTTGCCCAGTGAATTTATTTTACATGCAAAGGTATTTTCGTCACAGTCTGGAGCAGTTTTCGTAGATGAGTCATATCGCCCTCGTTTCTTGATGAAAATTTTTGTGCCATATATCAAATTAAAGCTAAGAGAAAGATCTACAACTTTCATGTTGGACTCTTTTTCAAATTTTGTACGCATCAGCCCTCAAATGCACGAGCAAGTTTGTGATGGTGGGCAAGGCACTAAAGATCATAATGGAGCACTAAGGATCATAATGGAGCACTAAAGCATCATAATGGGGCACTAAAGATCATAATGGAGCACTTAAGTTGATAATGGAGCACCATGGACTTGTTAATTGGAGAGTGCACCTTCCATTACAAATTTTTTATGGCAATGGCTGCTTTTGCATTCCTATAAATAGGCACCATGAGCATTCATTCAAGGGGGATTCTTCATTGAAGGCAATCAAGTCTTGGGAAGCCATTCGTTTCTCCTCTTCTTCTTCTCTGTTGCATTTCTTCTTCCAGCAAGTTTTTTTTCATTTCCGGCAAGTTTCTTTTCATTTCCAAGTTTTTCCATTTCCGGGTTAGTTTCTTTTCCAGATTATTATGTTCTTTTCTTTTCTTTACTTTTCTTTGTAGTTGTTATTATGTAGTTTCATTTCTTCTTCCAGCAAGTTTCTTTTCATTCCCAAGTTTTTTTTATTTCCAGGTTATTTTTAATAAAGTATGCTATTATTAATAAAATAATAAAAAAAATAAAAAAATAAAATAATAATAAAAAAAATAATAAGTAATAAGTTTTGCATATGTTTTATTTTCTAGCCTAAAAATTTCCATTTTTTAACCGTGTCGTACGGGAACACTTCCGTCTACACAATCTCCTTAGGATCTGTACACGTGCGAAGAACTTCGTCTTGTATGAGTTCCCCATCTCAATGACTTCCATCATCATGTTCCGAGTCAAAATTTTTCCTCAGAACTACGTAACCCTGATTTCTTGATAATTCAAGAATACGTAGGAGCAGGACTTTAACTCCTGTCGGGCCCATCTTTCTTATTTCCTTTTACTGATTTATTTCCTTGCTTTTTGCGTTTCTTTCGTGATGTTACTTTTTGTCGTTTCCGTGAAAATCAATTTAGACGTGACGTCTTGTTGATTTCCCCCTAGTTTTTGTTCAAACCTTGCTACAATTCATAGGGAAGGGATACTTAGGACAAGACGTCCCGCTTATCTCTTTCCTATCCCTATCCTTTTTACCCAAGGATGTTTAATTTAGACGTGACGTCTTATTGGCATTCTCTCACCCTCTCTGTCTCATATCGAAGTCGAGCTTAATTCGGACGAAACGTCCCATTGACCTCGCTTCAACATTCTATGTCTGTACAGTTCTCTACTCCATTCTATCATTTTCAAAATAAAAGTAAAAGGGAAGAAACCATGTTTTATTTAAGGCTATTTATATTGTGCTTTCAATCTTGGTACTGTCTTTGACAGGCGATGTAGGGTGCTAATACCTTCCCTACTCGTAATCGACTCCCGAACTTGAATCTCAACTTTTAACCAGTGCTTTACTGAATTCAGTTTTTTCCCAATGTTTTTCCTATGAATAAAAACGTTGGTGGCGACTCCCTGTTTCATTCCACCCCTTCTTTCTTTCTCGCCGCGCCGTCGCGATCCAGGTTGCGACAAAAGGCATTCATGCATCATAAGCATTTGGACGCACCATGAAATTTTAGGGGTTCCATGATTGCCTACCCTGGTGGGGGGTTACTCTATGATGAGTTAAAGCCCTATTTTTGTTATGAGGGTCATGGGGCTGTAGGGATCCATGACTGTATAAATTCCTACTGATGTTTGGGTCATGGGGCTGTAGGGATCCATGACTGCATAAATTCCTACTGATGTTTGGGTCATGGGGCTGTAGGGATCCACGACTGTATAAATTCCTACCGAGGTCTTTATGAGAATTTTTATTGCAGTATTCTCACCAAACCAAATGGATCCAGCATGACATCATTTGACTAATTAAAGACTTATTAAATGAACTTGTTTGGCATATTCATCATATCATTATGTATTATTGATTGTGTTTGTGTAATTCTATATATTTTATATTTATTCTATATTCTGTCTCACTCTTACATTAATTTTTACAGTGAATGCCACCCAGAATGAAGAGTGATGCTATGGTTGATGCCTATGTGAATTATTGCTTGGATTTCAAATTTATTCTAATTTTATGATTTGTAATAAATACAACGTGTTATGTACTGTTATTTTTAAAATCGTTTCCGCTACGTAATTATTCCTTGAATTTTATTATTCACGACTAGTATGCATGATAATATTCCGCTATTATCGACTTTTATGTGAACTCTGATTTTAATTCATGAATTTTAAAATGATCTTTTAAAAACGCGAAAAATTTATTCAGAAAATTATACGGGACGTCACACTATGACTTGATTTAAAGAATATGAAATATGTATATGTTGTTGAATTTAACAATCTGTGAAGATCATTAATGTGTTTAGCAAACCATACATGATGTTGATATGCATATGTACATAATTGCAATTGTATTCATATCGTCATTTGAAATGTATAACTCACTCTCCCATGTGGTCTACATTTTAGTATTGATGCAAGAATATCATGGGATGAGGATTTTTATAAAGTAAAGCTTTGGTGAAGGTAAATAGTGGTAATGGAATGCCTTGGCCGACAGAAGTTGTAAATTATTGTTTTATGGGTGAGATGTGTACTACGTAGTGATAATTCTTGTTATCCATAGATGTATTATGAGTGATATTATAAGTGGCTAATATATTAATAATTGGAGTATTGAAATTTATACCCATTGATGAATATAAAGATGTTGATTATGTAATCATTTTGGGAATGTATAGGATGTTGATTTATTGATCCTCTAAGTATGTACAAGTATTGGAAATACATAAATCGAGGATTGAATTGATTATGGTCAATTATAAATTATGAATATTAGAGATGTATGATGCATGACCATATAGATATGTATATGCATATATCTTAGGCATTGTATGTTCATGAAATTATGTGAAAAGACGATGGTTGTTTATTAGGCTTATGATACACCATTACATGCTTTGCCGAGCCTTTTCCATATCTTCATATATGGAACTAGGCGTATGCCCGGTATACACATTTTTCTTCCGCTGTAAACTATGTTATTTCTATATACCGTTATGGGCAAACTATTTAACGATCCAGTTATAGATTATCAATTCTCACCCTTTGGTTTTCTGTGGTTCGAGTCATGATGTAGTCGTGGTGGTGTTTTGGAATTATTTCAAACGCGAAAAATTTATTGGTATTTTTATTGTTCAATTATTTAGATTACATCGGGATTCGAGTCCAGAAAATCAAAGTGTTATAGTATCATCAATTAAATCACATCTTTTTGGTTGCTAAGTGATTTGGCACAGCGTTGGCCAACACGTCAAAAGTGTTTGACGTAGTTAGGAAAATTATACGCCCAAGATGGAAAATATAGTACAACTTCAAACCATTTATATTCATTCATATCAAAATAGCATAGCAACACTTGAAATAAGATATTCTACTTCACGCAAATTATTTTAACTTTTTTGTTCACTGAATTATTTTAAATTTTAAACAGATTAATTAAAACCCTATATTATATAATTATCCTAAACCACCCATATCATATAAGATCAAAATCTTCAACATTTAACCCATATCATATCATATAAGATCAAAATCTTCAAAATATCACATTTTACTCCAGACCCATTCTGAAAAAAATAATTCTATAATGCAAACCCTAACCCCTAAATCATTAAAATTGAATATAAACCAGAAAAAGGGGTAAAGGAATTCATATGGCTATCAAACAATAACATAAAACAACAAAAAAATCTCAAACCTAACCTGTGGATTAGTGGAACGTGCAAAAAGTTATACTTGCAAAAAATAAAACCTTGAACAAATGGCACGCAAGAAGCTGTACACGTGAAGAAAATTGAGAACGCCAAGAAACTCTTGAAGTGGTGCAATTAGTGGAACGCGCATCAATCAGTGCAGTGCGTGCTCTTCAAGTGGTGGCACTGCAACTCTTAAAGTCGTGGGAGGCGTAATGGCAAAAAGGAATTCAGAAAAGAGATCTTTGATTTTAATTGAGGGGTTTTGGGTAGAAACTTTGAGAGGGAACTTTTGAAAAAATATTGCGCAAACTTAATTTAAAATTGGATTTCAATTAGGAAGCAAAATAATTTGGTTAAAAAAAGAAACAAAATAATTTTAAGAGAAAAAAAAGAAACTTAATAATTTTAGGAGTTTTAAGATAAATTTTATTAATTATATTAAACACCTTCCTTAAAATAATTTATTTAGGGAGGTTATAACAAACTCCTTAAAATAAATACAAAACCTCCCTTATTCAATTTATTTTAGGAGGTTATAAAAAATGCCTCAATATACATTATTTTGAGGAGGTTTTTGAAACCTCCTTTAATAAAACCTCCTTAATTTACCAATTTTTTTGTAGTGACTCTACACCTTACATTTTGAGAATATACACATTGTTGTGAATTTATGAGTGATTAGTCTTTCCTTTAGGCGAGTGAGTTTTCCCTTCTAGCAAGCTCTTATCTCTAGGCTCTCATCCCCTAGAATGGCGGGTAGGACTTATCCTTCCCTAAGGTGGCGTCCAATATCCAATCCATTCCATCTCCACCATTATCCTTTCAACTTCATCTCCTACCTTTCCATGCTTCTGAATTTTCATTCATTGGTCTTTTTGAAGAAAAATAGCTAGATTCATCCTTCTTGGCCTATAAGATTGAAGTCTAGGCTATATCAAGTGGTATCAAAAGTCTAAGGTACAATCTTTCTTCTTTTGATTTTCTTTTTTTGATTTTTATGTATTTTGTGTTGAGTTCTTTAAATTTTTAGAATTTGATTTGTCATATTCTCTAGTTTCTTAGTCTTACACCATTAAAAAAATCAACTTTAGCCTTGTTAAATACATGAATCTAGAACCAAAACTAGGGTGTTTGATGCACATTGGAACTTCATCTTTGTTCTAGGCAATTTCTAAAATTTGCTTGTAGGTTGTGCTAATTTCATACCATTAAAGATCATCCTTTTTAATTGGTATTGAAAGCTCCAATTCCATTGTTTCATTGTCTCATTTTAAGGTGATGTGTGTTAGCTAATTGTTAGGCTTGTAGTTTCAATTCTTTAGAAAATTTTCTCTAGGAATTAATGTTTTTTTGTTTTTTTAGCACTATAGGAATTTTATATTCTTTAGCATATTGAGATATGAGTGTTTGGTTTGTACATTTTTTCCTTCGGAGTATTGCACCTGCGGCAGCAAAGGGTTAGAAATTCAAGTAATTTCTTTGTCACATTGTGATCGCTTGCTTGGCGCGTCATTAGTCAATTTTTGGGCAATTCAATTCTGCAAATGAATTTCAAGTCAATCTGGGTTAATTCTCAATGTCAAGCTTCATCTTTTAATCTTGCAAATCCAAGAAACGGTTCGTGCAAATTTATAGTCAAAGTTGTGTTCAATTGAATTACCCAATCATTGTGTATACATTTAGCTAATTACAATTCTTGCACAATTTTTCAGGTCACTCGGTCTTGATATTACCAAGTACTGTACGTGCCTAAATTTTGTCCATTTGTTATGCCTATTACTTGAATTGTTGAATTCCTGTTGCAATTGAGTTTCCATGCATTCAGCAATCTCTGTGCCTGTCAAATTGAAAATTTTCTTGATCAATTTTGGTGCAATTTCTATTCGCATTGGCGATTCCTGTTACCATTTTGTTTCAACATACAGTGCAATTCTTCAATTGGAAATCTTGGGTCATTTACTTTTGAGGGATAATTCACGTAACAGTGAAATTGGAATTATTTTTGGTCAATTTTCGTAAGATTCTTTGATGAATTTGCTATTCATTTGGCCCTGTTTGATCAATTTATGGGCAATTGAAAATCTTCTTTGGTCAATTGTTTCAAATAGTTGTTCAATTTGAAAATTCTCAGTGGTCATTTGCAATTGGCGTTACGTGCTAAAATGTAGAAATTCTTGTTGATCAATTAACGTGAATTCTTTGTGCAATTGAAGCGTGATTCATTCAGTCCTATGTCTATAATTTCTGAGCATTCGAATTTGTAATTGGTCAATTATTCAATTTCCATCTCATTGTTGTACACGGTAATTGTCAAACACCATTCCATCAATTGCTTGGACAAATTTGTTAGTCATCAGGTTACTGTTTGTTAATTTCTGGGCCAGTCAATTCAATATCTTCTTGGTCTTAATTGTCCAATTTCTGTTACACATTGAATTTAGAAATTGATGGTCAATTGTTCATTTGTGTGTTTGATCAATTACATTGAATTGAGTATACACTATTTCATTTTTTTTTTCACAATAGCAATTTGCAATTTCTTTGGTCATTCGAAATTGTTTCAGTCACTGTGTGAAATTGTTTGTTCAATTGGTCTTCACAATTGTTGTACACGTGAGTTATAAATTTGTGGTCATTTGATTAGTTGCCATATGCCCTGAAATTTTTTTGGACTTTGGCCTTTCTGTTTGTGTACCGTACCTCTAATTTAGCAAAAGCAAAAGTGAAAAACAAAAAATTTTGTGAGCCCAGTTAAAAAAACAGTTTGTAAGCCCAGTTCAAAATAAAATATATTGGCAGACCAAAAAAAAAATAAAATAAAATAAAATAAAATATATTGGGAGCCGAGTTAAAAAAATCGGAATTTTCGCTTATACAATTTTTGGCATTCTAGAAGTTCTAGGTATTAAATTTTGTGTTTGCATTTTTCTTGTTGCATTTAATTTTTAGTTTGTCTAGTTTTATTTGTTGTGTAAAATCCTGTCTAATTCACAATTGTAGAGTAAAATCTTCATTCAATTTTACCATTTTATTGTTTTTAGGGTTTTCTCTTTAACCATCAATTCCATTTATGTGCCTTTTTCAAATTTACCTTTCATTACTTTTGTCATTTTTTCCCTTAATCTCAAGTTTGTCTTAGAGTTTTCCTCCATTGAAATCCTTGGGATTAGTCTTCTTTAAACTCTAAAGGGTAGCATACTTGAGGGATAAAGGATAATAGTGACAATTGCTTAAAGGTGGACAAGCTTGAACCTAAAGTGAAGAGTGGAGTGAAACTTAAGAGGGAGAGTTTACTTTTGATTTAACCTAACCCTAATATTTTTGTTGAGTTATGTTTTTTGTAAGCTTGAAGCCTTGAAGAGAACTTGAAGTACAAGCTTGAAGACCACATTGTAAAGAGGAAAGCAAATCGTTGTATAAAAAAAATACTCAATTTGAATTTTCTTTCATTTTAGTCCTTGTATTTTGGACTTTTGAATTTCAAAAAGGACTTGGACATTGGTTAATTTCTGTAGTTTTCCATAGGCTAATTTCGGCTAGTTAGATTCATACATCATTTACTTCCATATTTTCTACAGTTTGTTATTAGTTTTAACAAAGTAGTTAGGGTATTAAACTTGTTAGGGTATTAAACTAATTTTAGTTAGTTGTTATCATTTTAAAACCGAATTTGGTTAGGATTAGTTGTAACTAATAGGTTAGTTCTAACAATAATAACTTCATAACCAAATTTAGTTAGAAGTTGTTAGAAGTTTGACCTAATTTCTAGTTAGTGAAACCTACCATAACCAAATTTCTAGGTAAGTACTGGTATAGTGTATTTTGTCTTGGAACATCATAATTTACCTAGTAAAGACATAAACATAGGATACAAACCTTAGATAGACAATTTAGTTCAAACATCTTAGGATTTTTCCCTTGCATCATAATTTCTTTTTTGCATTTTAATTGTTATCTTGCATACATCCTCGACTAGTATCTCTTGTTTGTTTTTCTTGTCTATTTTTGTGAATTTCAAAAATGTCATCAAGTGATAGAGATAACATGTCCTCGCTTAGGTTAATCATGGAATCTCTTGATAAAATCAACACTAGGTTAGACAACCTAGAAAATAGAAATGATCAAACTAGGCAAAGAAATAGGAAAGATAGAACACCTAATAAATTTGATGTTTTAATTGAACAACTAGGTATTCTACATTCTAAAATAGATTCTTATGAGTCTAGGCATGATTCTTCCATAGAAAATAATAAAAAGATAAAAAAGGTTCTTAAGGAAATCCATAGTAAATTAAAAGAAATTTGAGATCATATTTTAGAATGTGATACCATTGGAAATTTGAAAATTAGTTTGTGTAGCAATGAAAAAGAAATAAACAAATTAAGGCACAAACATAATAGAGCTGGATGAAAAAGTGAAACTTTATTGGAAAGAATGTGATAGGTATAAGAAAAAGAAAAAAGTAATTAAAGGTGAAAATAAAAATAGAGAACATAAGGTAGAGAATAATAGCTTATCTTTAAGCAACCTTAGTGTTTCAACAGAGAATCACCTTGATCATAGTTTACCTACTCCTATGTCCAATAATAGTTTATCCATTCTAATCATTAGTGATAGTTTATCTAGCATTAGTGATAGTTTTCCTTTATCCATCATTAGTGCTAAGCCTCAGGATGGTCTTAGAAGTATAAAAGAATCATACCTCTTTTCTCCCATCCCTAGTAAAGAGAATTGGTCAATCATTGTTCATAGTTGACTTAAAGTTAGTTCTAGCATGTATACAATCATCATAGGATCTTATAGGATTAGCATATATCTTTTCTCTTTTGAATTGTCTTTTCCAAGAGTCATTTCATATGTTATCATGTTGCATAGTAGAAATTTTATAGGATTAACATTTTGTCCATCAATTAACTTGTCAATTTCATTGCATTTTTCACATCTTATCTATAATCATGTTGATATGATTTATTTTCATAAAGGGTTATATAGAGAATTTTTGGCAACATTACATGACATGCATACTTTAGTACTAACTTTGGATGCCATTACTTAGGATAATCCATATTTTTGAGGATAAGTCAATATTTTACCATATATCACATGATCATATAACTATATCTACTCATATTTTCATTTTATTGCATTTAGATAATAGCATGATTAACTATCATAGAGGTATCCATAGTTTCGCATGTGCGTTCTTATGGGAATTTTTTATTGTGTTCTTTGCTGATATTTCTTATATCATCCTTTCAAAAATAAAAGAGGTTTGTGTTTGATACTGGTGGTCAATACCCTACCCTATTTCTTGTACCTTTTAGTTTCCTTTATTTTTCATTTTTGAACTCACTACTCTATTTTCTTTTATAGGATTTGAGGACAAATCTTTTTTTAAGAGGGGGAGTATGATGAAGGCATAGTCTGTAAATAATTTTAATTGTACTCAAAATAGTTTAGGTTTATTTTTAGGTCACTTTTGGCATTTGTATATGTTTTGAGCCTTGTATTTAGGCCATATTCCTTTTATTTTGACTAGTTGGGCCTAGGAAGTAGAGAAGCCCATTAGGGAGTACATTTCCCGTGCCTATATAAAGGCATGTTCTCCATGTACTCTACACCTTACATTTTGAGAATATACACATTGTTGTGAATTTGTGAGTGCTTAGTCTCTCCTTTAGGCTAGAATGAGTTTTCCCTTCTAGCAAGCTCTTATCTCTAGGCTCTCATCCCCTAGAGTGGCAGTGGGACTTATCCTACCCTAAATTGGCGTCCAATCCTTTACCTCCATCCAATCCATTCTATCTCCACCATTATCCTTCCAACTTCATCTCTTACCTTTCCATGCTTCCGAATTTGCATTCATTGGTCTTTTTGAAGAAAGATAGCTAGATCCATCCTTCTTGGCCTACAAGATTGAAGTCTAGGCTATATCAAATATCAAAATTTCTCACCTTGAGTGGCTTGGGTGAGTGACAGTTTTGAAGGGCTCTAAGAGGAGAGGATGGACTTAATTCTTCAAGATCTTTGCATGCAATAAGCTTGAAGATGAGGGGCTGTTTATGGAGGTTGGTCGTGAGTTGGTGGAGCAAGGAAAAGAGGTATCAAAATTTGGATGAGTGGAGGTGGATTGTGGTGGTGTTTGGCCGTGAATGGGTGGAAAGGGATATGGCTGTTGTGGTGGTTAAAGTGGTGTCTAGGAGAAGAAGAAAATAAAGAGGATGAGGATGGAACTTGCTTCTGTGAAGAGGATGAATGGAAATGTAAAGATCATGAATTGATTTAGTTGAAGTGGTGGTGGTTTAGGAGTCAGGATGATAGCTAGCCTTTGCATGAAATTTAATTGGCTGGAGTGCAAGGTGACGAGCTGAGTGGAGAAGAAGAGCTAGATGATGACATTTATCTAGAGAGGTGTCCAAGGGTGGTGAAGTGGTTGAAAAATCGGTGGCCGGGAAATTAACTTGTCAGGCAAGAAACTAAAACGTATAGGATTTTTATGGACCAGAAAAATAAGGATGTTAAAAATAAATATGAATTAATTTGTGGAGTTATAATTAGAGAAAACTCTTAACATGAAAGTTGTAGATCTTCTTTTCCTTTTTACATCTATATATCATACGTGAGGATCAGAGATCGGTAGCCCGAGATAAACCCGATGTATGACAGGATGCTCTAGAAGCTCTCGAATCAGTTAGGGGCTTAGAAATAAATTCACCATTAATTCGCCTTTGAGAATTGGGTTTCGCGCCCTTCATAACAATTTTAGAGTTCCTTGATAAAAATCCATAGCAAAAAGAACAAAGCAATTTAAGCACCGGACGAGGGAGATATGTAAATTTTTCTACGGAAAGCCAACATTAAAATGAAACAACCAACGGGAAAGGTTCATTAAACTATACCGATCTAGAGAACATTAGCCTTTGATGTTGCATGAAAAACATAGATAATTTTGCTACGGATATTTTGACACCAAGTTTTCACAAATCAAAGGTTGTATAAGGGAGTTATGAATTTGTTTTGAACCATGTGCGGGGAAAAATGTCCCAACAATGGAATTTTGAGGCGAACGCACTTAATCCTCAATTTTGGGTTTGACAAAGTGAGAATCAGAGATCGGGGTTAGAAACGAAGGTTGAAGACCTTTTCAAAACAAAGGGATTGAGACCAAAATTTTCCAATTCCAAAGTCGAATACAAAAGTTAGGTGTAAAACACTGAAGGTACACGGGTTGAGTTTTAAAATAATTTTTAAAGAAACTAGTTTATGGAAGAATGAGGGTGATAGAGTCTGAAGCAGGCTTCGGCCTCTTCAGGAAAAGTCTCTAAAACTTCAAAATGAGTCACCAGAGACTGACTATACCACCATTGGATATCCTGAGGTATATAAACAGTTAAACATAGAGGACGTTAAGGGTTTTGATTTGGCTGGTTAGGCTAAGTCACGTACCCTTGATTCTTCACAAAACGATCCTAACAGGACTAGTTTCCCTATTGGATCACTAGTCTCAGGTCGAACGGTCAGAGTCCGACCTTAGGCTAGGTCCCATAGTTTAAATCTGGAGAAACCGGACGATATTTATTATTAAAATATTAAAATAGTCAATTAATTCCTAACTAAACCTCATTATAAATATACTTTCATATTTTAAACTCATTATTAATAATATTAGGTATCAAAATGAATATTATCTACTCACCTAATTTTATTTTAATTAAATAAAATTATTATTAAATTAAGATTAAAATAAGGTATTTTTTACTAATCATCTTTACTAAAGGAATTAATTAATGTTTTATGAGGTCTTGGGCTCTAATGATTACTTAACCTTAAAATTGTAGTGAGTACCTAATTAGAATTGAATATTCTAAATCACCTATGGTCAATATTAGCAAGTAATTGACTAAGATCATCTATAAATTGCCAATAACTAAACATTATTCATAAATTATCATTTCTAACATTAACAACAAGAATATGTATATAAATATAGATATCTCAGTAATAGCTAAAATTATCTTCTCACATAAATCACCACCTAGTCAATAAATTCCTCTAAATTTCACTAATTCACACAACCTCTCTTACTTATTTTTATTTAGCTGGGTTATTTACTACTCACCTTCTCTTAAATCTTACTTTCTCACTCCTTCACGATGATCTAGGAGTCAAGCCTAAGCCTCATTCTCCTAAAATACTTAGTAGGGTATTCTCAGAAGTCCCGAGACCTTGGGTTCCTATCTAACTAAAATCAAGGTTGTTACAATTATGATGCAGCTTTGGGTTTGATCAAAAAATATTATGAATTTCTTTTTCAAACTAGACTTGGTCTCAACAATCTCCCCCTGTTTGTTGATAACAAACATCAAGTCTTTTTCTTAAATGAATTCCAAGATAGTTTGAAGAGAAAGGAAAGTGATCCAGATATCATCAAAAACTTATATATTATCAAAGCACTTGTTGATATTACATATCAGAGCATACAAAAAAGAGATTATGTGATAGAACAAATGTGTATCAGAGTAATATAGGGAATTAGCATATTAAAAAAGAATGCTTGTGATATTTAGGAAGATCAGAGCTTTAAAATATTTTCTAGTCAGATTCACTGAACTAACTGATATGACTTTCTATTTTATATTAGAGCATGATCTTTTTATATAAACAATATTAGAGCATGCAAACTTAGAGCATAATATTAGAGCAACGTAGAGCTATAACAGACTTCATTGATATATCAAAAAAGATAAGTAAATAGCATTGTAACAGAGCATTGTAAGCATAAAGTCTACACAAAAATTGATCAAAATACTGATACTAATACTCCCCCTAAAACCGTACCCAATAAAAGACTTCTATGTTACTACCCCTTTTGTTATCAACAAAGAGGAGGGACATCATAGAGGTTTAAAAGGTTAAGGCAAGGGCTGGGGTTGTTAAAATGAGAAGGAAGGTAGTTATGGAAACAAAGATGAAGAAATGGGTCTAAAGGACAAAGATTTCAGAGGAGTGGAAGAAAATAACAGATGGTTAATAAAGGAAAATAAGCTAATTATAAGTTTCAGAGCAGCGACCTTGTTCTCTTATCCTCCAAAGATAGTGACTCCGTAGATTATTTGCATGTTCTTTTGTTGGATTAGGGGTTGAAAGAAAGCTTCTCAGAGAGATGACAAGGTCTGAGATTACCCTAATAAGGAAGCTGATACTTAAGTAGCATAAGTTGCTTTATTCTGCCTAGTTGAATCCTAACAGCTCTTAGATGTAGATGGTCTGACACAATCAAAATTTTCTTTCCAGGAGTAATCACTCTATGAAACTTATGATATTGTTTCCTTTGTTGTATATCCATTTGAACACAAGTCTCTTCTGCTTTCAAAGCATCATACATAGCAATGTCTGATTCTAAGATGAGGTTAAGGTATTGCATAAGTTGTTCATAGGGCATTGGGGGAACAAAGCGAGGAGCAGAGGGAAGGACATAGACTTTTCTTTTGTCAAATCTATGGGCTTTAATAATGGCTAGGTTTGAAGGGTAAAAATATCCTAAATTATCTTCATTGAAAGCGGGTTTGATACTTTTTGAGGAAATGTGCACCAAGGGTAATAACTGTAAAGGGGTAATGACTAGACGGTTTGGAGTGAGGACTTGGTAGGAAGATTCTAAGATACCTAAGAGGAGAAGGTGTTGAAACAAAGATTGAAAGGGCAAGTTCAGTTTGAGGTTTAGGTGTGGTCTGATCAAGAAAGGAAGTCTGGTCAGGTTGGGAGGTCTGGTCAAGTTAGAGTGAAAAGATGAACTCTGGTTGGAAGGGGCTGTTAACAACATCAGAATTTGCCTTCTTTAAACTTGACAGAGACTCAGACGTATTTCTTTTTCTCTTTTGTGCAACTTTTTTCCTGAAGCTACCCTGATCACTCTGAAACTTTCCATCACTTCATAAAACTAGTTAATCCAATCTACGTGGTTCCATTTCTGAGTGTCACACTCAGGAAAGCTTTTTAGGTGACCCTTAATGAACTTGATATACTACACGTAACTTGGATAGCCACCAGACTTCAACAGTTCTTTGTTGGCTCTCATATCATTAAGATAAGAGGTCATCATTTCCTTGTATTTTGCATGCCTTATATTTCCTGTCCATCCTTGAACCAAAACAGAGGGATGTAAAGCAATAAATACATAGACAAATTACTTAGATGCTTCAAAGATGAGTGTGGTTGAACTCTTTTGCTGCTGCTGCTAAGGAGGAGGAGAGACTTGCTTCTAATCAATAGTCTTTCTCTTCAGCTGACTGATAAAGTCATAGTCATTAGAATTTGATGATTTTACAACATTCTTTATGCCTTTAGAAATAGGCAAACTTCTAATCAGGTGAAAGAGGAGGAGAAAAAGACTCTGGTTTGACCTTTAGGGCTGAATCTAAGCTATCAGACTCATTTGAATCATCAAGAATTAATATCCTAGTCTTTTTAATAGGCAACTTGACTCTGCTACCTTTCTTTTGGGGGACTGGTTTAACTAGCTCAGGCTCATACTTCTTTTTCTTTATGTCTGTTAGGGTAGACTTCTTCTTCTGAGTTGGTGCAGGAATGGACCTTTCCAAGGTCTGATCCAATAACGGAGAAAAGGTTGGAAGCTTGCTCACCAGTGATGAAGACTGAATCAAATCACTCACAGTTTGAGTTTCCACATTCTCTAGTGCAAATAATTTCATCAGAATAGCTGGGTAGAAGAAATGAGATATGTCATGATGACATTTCAAAGACTCGCTCTTTCCTTCATGAGCATATGATACATGCAGAATCTGTTAAGGTTAGTTATAGTGTCCTTAGCACTCTTCCTAGGAGAAAATGTAAGGGCGTCAATCCCCCGGCCGAATCCTGATGCAATTACGTTAATGAAATGATAAAATTACAAATAAATTCTTTGCATTTTAAAAGTTTAAACATGAAGCCATACATCAAGACTCGAATCACGGAAAACCAGAGACCGAAGTTTAAGAATTTAGAAAATGGATCGAGAAATAATCACCCTAATATGTATACAAAAATAATTATATTTACAACAGAAGAAAAATGTGTATACAGGGCATACGCCTAGTCCCATATATAAAGATATGAGAAAAGGCTTGAAAATGAGGAAAAGAAGAGGAAAATCACATTCCAGGCGGCCTTGCTTAAGCAAGGAAACTCTCGCTTGAGCGAGCCCCCGAGCCTTACTTGAGTGAATAACGTTACAATATCAGACCCCTCATCTTTGCTTGAGTGACGCCACATTCGCTTAAGCAAGAATTCTCCAAAACCAATTCACAACATCCTCGCTCAAGCAGGTCACCACTCGCTTGAACGAAAAATTAATAGATTCAAAATCACATATACTCGCTTGAGCGAGGCGTCTCTCACTTGAGCGAAAAAGAGACAGAAATCAAATTTATACATACTCGTTCGAGCGAGAACTTACTCGCTTGAATGAGAATTTGACTAAATCCAAATGCACCATTTTTGCTTGAGCGTGATCACACTCACTTAAGCGAAAAACACACAGTCATTACTCTGACTTTCTCTTGAGCGAGAATGAGCCAGATAGCACAATACACCATCAAGATCCTCTCACTTGAGTGAGATTGATAGAAAATGGCTTTTAACATAGGTAAATCGAATTACATGGCATACAAAAATGCATTATGGAAGGATTAATCTAGGCTCACAGAAGGCATATATTTATACATATAAATATGACTTGTTCCAATAATTCTCATCCAATTATTCAAACTCTAGATTATCCTATACACCAATGGCACATCTGTTGGTGTATGCACTATGAGCTTTTATGCTTCTTCATTTGTATCATTTTTCTACTTATCAATAGAATAAATATTTCAGTTTAAAATTGTTTTAAAACATATTTATCCTTGGAGTAATAGGTCATATAAAAATTATTCCTAAAATGTCCCTAGTCAAGTATTTACATGGGGACATGTAAATACACTGAGACTAGTGTGTGAGTGTACTGATGACCTGATCTCACAGATCATAGATATAGATGATATCGAGTCTTCACACAGGTATACATTAAGAGTAATGATGTACTGGACAGACCCACCATGAGAACGTTGCATGGATCGTTACATGATTGTCATAAACGATTCTTAATGTGATAATGGTATATGTAGTCCTTCGACCTGAAGTCACTACGATTCCTACATGAGGAGTTTATTGTTTTAATACAATTAAACGTCTTCTGTAACAAGAGGACTATAAAGGTTGTGATTAGGCAATGAAAAAATTATGCAGAGGGATGTGAGTGATGTAGATGGGATTTGTCTCTCCTATGTGACAGGAGTGATATCCATAGGCCACTTGATGGAGTAAGACTAAGAAAATGCATGGCCATGCTAGAAAGAATAAATATTAGATATTTATTCGGATCCAGTCTACTCCGGTATCAAGTAAAATAAATTGGGTCGTACAAGGATGACGCGACCATGCCTTGGGCCCAATTAGGATATCGTGACAAAAGGAATAAACATATTAAAAATTATTATCACTTATAGGTTATGTTGATAATATTCGGACATAATGATGCATTGCTAGATGCCGCTCTTATTTTATATTAATAATAAAATAGTTTATTATTAATATGACCGGGTATTTTACCTATAGGGTCACACACATAGAGTAAGCCCATCAGAAAATGTTGTCTTATTTTAGTTGGACTAAAATAAAGCTATTGGGCCTAACTCATTTGGAATGAGTAAGGAGCCCACTTTTAGAGAGAACAAATTAGGTCAAACCTAAGCCTATAAATAGAGCATAAGATGCTCATAGGCCGTTCACTCAAGTGAGACACAAATTCGCAAAAGTTGTAAGAGCTACACGCCGTCAAACTAGCAGTTGGCAAGTGTTGCGATTCTGGTGGGAGTGCTCGTGTGGACTCCTAAAGGACGAGGCTACGACTGCTTCGGAGTTCTTCAAGAGGTAATCCAAAATGAATTTCGAGATTGTTTTGTGCTTTGAAACACGGAACCTTGCAAATCCTATGGAATCCCTTTTATTTTTCCGCTGCTCATGCTTAGGGATTCACTAACAGTGGTATCAGAGCCTAGGTTGCAAAACCGTGTTTTGGGCATTTGTTTATATTTTATGATGATATGTTTTCGTTTGCAAGAGCTTTTGGAAAATATGATTTGCGAAATCGTTTCATTGTTTAAAGCTTTGCAATTTTGTTTTGCGAAAATGTTTTGTGAAACTAGGATTCGAAAATAAACATGCATGATTATGTTGCTATTTTGAGTTATCGCATATGATGCATATTATTACAATGATTAATCATGTATATGGTATGACCTCTATTTTGGCATGATACATATAATTTTGAGTTATTCTTTATAAATTGTATATGATGCATGTTATAGAGTTTCTCAATTTTAGTATGTATGTTGTTGCCGTTTAAATTTGTATGATGTATGAGTTTATGTAATTTTTTATATTTGATATGTGTTTTACTCATATGATAGTCATCGTACAAACTTTGAATCAATTGAGTTGATCTTCGAACATGAATGGTTCATGTTATGGGGCGTTAAGTGATAAGGTTTAAGTGTTAAACCATGGCCGTTCCTTAATCTAGGGTTCAAGAGTTGAAACCTAGACGGCCGTCATGGAAAGGCATTGCATGTTGGCATTAGTGCAAATTGAATTCTAGGTTTTGAAACCCTAGACGGCGCTGCCTCCATGTGCCTTGACGGCTGTGTTGTGAAGTGTTCGCAATAAGGAATTAGGGTTTTAAAATGGTTGAAACCCTAGCCGAAATTTTAGAGCTGTTAATGGTCAAGGGACGTTCTAGCTAGGAAAGACTTGGTACTTAAGCGGTCACACCGGACCCACCTCTCTTTCCTGGGAACCAACCTGACTACAGTACTATTTTTTTGGGGACCCCCGTACATTCTCTGCGTAGCGCCTTATTGCCAACCCCACGTGTTTAATTGCCCGTTTTAAAATTAATTACTCTTTTAATGCTTTTAAATGGGTTATAATCAATTAATTAACATGTTGCGTGGTGAATGGTTATGGTCTTAGTTATTTTATTTAAATACAGCCTGCGTGTTGTGCCTCTCTCTATTCTGTTTTATTTCTCTTCTCAACCCTTCACTCGTATGTAAAGCGAGTTTCTATTTAATCATGTAATCTTGATCGGGCCAACAAAGTAGAGACTTAGAAGAAAACCAAGGAGTGGTGACTCTAAGAGGATGATGGATTCAAGAAGTAGGACTTCATGAAGCCATGGGAATATAGTTCCTCTAGGTTTATTTATTTATTTATTTTTCTTCTAGGAAGACCATAACCATCTCACAATTTTGTTTGCATGCTTTGGGGATAATTTTATTACGTTAAAGTGTTTAACAAAGACGGTAATTTTAAAATAAATTAAAATCCCTCAAAATAATATTAAGTTATAAACGCCTTCCAATAAGTACACTCGTCAACACTAATGTCAATATCTGCCAAAGCAGGGCACTATTATTTATATTAGTAAGACGCGATGGGATAATGATAATATCCAAACTGTTTTATTGGGCTTTAACTTAACTAAGTTTTCAATTGGATTGAATATAACTTAGAGGCGTAAACATTGGGCTAAATATTCATAAGATGAATAATTAGTAATGGTTACTTAACCCAATGACTAAGAGTTGTATAAAGATACAATTGGAAAAAGTTTCCTACCTAAATAACCAAGTATTAGGTGATCAGCCAAAGCTGACTTAACGCTTGGCAAAATATGGATCTTAGCCCACTAGAAAATCTTCCAACGGGATTTTCTGATTCGTGGAGGGTATTTTGTTTTGAATCGAAATAGTGGGAGACATATTTAATTTAAATGACCATAATTTAAATATGTTTTGAAAATGATACTTACTACATATTTTCTGTTTTAGATAACCATGACGTCAAACACACCTTCAAACCTTTCGTTGTAATCAATCCTAGACAAAGAAAAATTGTCTGGTTCTAACTTCCTTGACTGGTATAGAAATTTGAGGATTGTCCTCAAACAAGAGAAAAAGAAGTATGTCCTGGAAGGTCCGATTCTGGAACCACCCGCGAACAATGCCTCTAAAGCTGACAAGGATGCTTACAAGAAGCATCAGGATGACGCTTTAGATGTCCAATGCCTTATGCTGGCAACCATGTCTCCTGAGCTTCAGAAGCAACATGAGCATATGGAGGCTTTCGATATGATCGAAAACCTAAGGAAACTATATCAAGGTCAAGCTGACCAAAGAAAGATATGAAGTTTCTTCAGCCCTATTTAGCTGCAGACTTGAAGAGGGAGGTTCTGTAGGACCTCATGTGCTCAAAATGATTGGGTACTTGGAGAATCTAGCTAGGCTAGGATTCCCCTTCCCTCAGAAGTTGGCTACCGATCTCATTTTGAAATCATTACCTGACAGTTTTAAGCCAGTCATCATGAATTACAACATGAATGCATTGGACAAAACATTGCCAGAGCTACTCAATATGTTGAGGACTGCTGAGCCTAATATTTCTAAAGGAAAGGGCCAGGCCATAATGATGGTCAATTCTGGCAAAGGTAAAGGAAAGGGCATGTATAAAGGCAAAGGAAAGGCTATTGTAGGAAATGGCAAGAAGATTTGGAAAGGCAAGGATAAGCCAAGTACATCAGCCTTAAAACCTGTGGGCGGGGTGGCTAAGGAAGGTAAATGTCACCATTGTGGACAAAAAGGACACTGGAAGAGAAACTGTCCAAAGTACCTAGAAGAGCTTAAGAAGAAGGGAAGTGAGACTTCCACTTCAGGTATTTTTGTTATAGAAATTAACATGTCAACTTCAACATCATGGGTATTAGATACTGGATGTGGATCTCACATTTGTCTTAATGTGTAGGATCTAAGAAGGAGTAGGCAGTTGATGAAGGGCGAGGTAGACCTACGCGTTGGAAATGGAGCAAGAGTTGCTGCATTAGCTGTAGGGACTTATTTTTTATCCTTTCCCTCAGGGTTAGTCCTTGAATTGGACAATTGTTATTTTGTTCCTGCAATAAGGAGAAATATTATTTCTGTTTCTTGTCTTGATAAGAAAGGGTTTTCCTTTACAATAAAGAACAATAGTTGTTCTGTTTATTTAAAAGACATGTTTTATTTTTGTGCAAATTTGAGTAATGGACTTTATGTTCTAGATCTCGAAACCCCTATCTATAACATTAATACTAAAAGGGTTAAAACAAATGATTTAAACCTAACTTATCTTTGGCATTGTCGCCTAGGACATATAAATGAGAAACGCATTTCTAAACTCCATCAAGATGGATATTTAGAATCTTTTGATTTTGAATCAATAGATACATGTGAATCTTGTTTATTAGGGAAGATGACCAAGACCCCTTTTACCAGAAAAGGTGAAAGGGCGAGTGATCTTCTTGGCTTGATACATAGTGATGTATGTGGGCCCATAGGGACAATGGCTAGGGGAGGTTTTAGTTACTTCATCACTTTTAATGATGATTTCAGTAGATATGGATTTGTGTTTCTCATGAAACATAAATCAGAATCCTTTGAAAAGTTCAAGGAGTTTAAACATGAAGTAGAGAACCAACTTGGCAAGACAATTAAAGCACTTCGATCCGATCGAGGTGGTGAATATTTGAGCCTAGAGTTTGATGAATATCTTAAAGAGTGTGGGATTATATCTCAACTTACTCCCCCTGGAACACCAGAATGGAATGGGGTTTCTGAGCGGAGAAATAGAACCTTGTTGGACATGGTTCGATCAATGATGAGTCAAACTGACCTCCCTAACTCATTCTGGGGACATGCTTTGTTGACAGCAACTTTCACACTTAACCGTGTTCCATCAAAGGCTGTCATAAAGACACCATATGAGATATGGACTGGGAAACGACCTAGTATGTCTTTTCTTAAGATTTGGGGTTGTGAAGCTTATGTTAAACGCCAAAGTTCTGATAAACTTGGGCCCAAGTCAGATAAATGTCTTTTTGTGGGATACCCAAAAGAAACTAAGGGTTATTATTTTTACAATCCTACTGAGGGCAAAGTGTTTGTTGCTCGGAATGCTGTATTCTTAGAAAGGGAATTCAACTCTACAAGAATCAGTGGGAGGAAAGTAGAACTTGAAGAAATTCAAGACTCACAAGGCATTGAAGAGCCAATGGTGGAAGTGGAGCAGGACCCACAAAATGTTGTGATAACACCAGCTCTAGTAGCACAAGACTTGTGTAGATCAGGTAGAATACGTCAACAACCTGAAAGATATAGATTTCTTGTAACTCAGGAAGGAGATGTATTCCTAATGGATCAAAATGAGCCAACATCTTATGAAGAGGCCATTGCAAGTTCAGAATCTGAGAAATGGCTAGAAGCCATGGAATCTGAAATGGACTCCATGTACACTAATCAAGTTTGGAACTTGGTTGATGCACCTGAAGGGGTAAAACCTATAGGATGCAAGTGGGTTTTCAAAAAGAAAACTGACATGGGTGGTAATATAAGTACCTTTAAAGCAAGGTTGGTGGCTAAAGGTTTCAAGCAAATACATGGTATAGACTATGATGAAACTTTTTCCCCAGTTGTTATGCTAAAGTCTGTTCGGATTCTGCTTACTATTGCTGCATACCATGATTATGAGATATGGCAAATGGATGTAAAGACTGCTTTCCTTAATGGAAATCTTCTTGAGGAAGTGTACATGACACAACCTGAAGGCTTTGTTAAGCCTGAAGTATCCAGGAAGGTGTGCAAGCTACAACGTTCTATATATGGACTTAAGCAAGCTTCCAGAAGCTGGAATCTTCGTTTTGATGAAGCTGTTAAACAATTTGGCTTTACTAAAAATGAGGATGAACCTTGTGTCTACAAGAAGGTTAGTGACTGCACAATTGTTTTTCTGGTCCTGTATGTTGATGACATACTACTTATTGGAAATGACGTTCCTACTCTTCAGTCTGTGAAGAGTTGGTTGGGAAGCTATTTTTCTATGAAAGACTTAGGTGAAGCAACCTACGTGTTGGGAATTAAGATCTATAGAGATAGATCAAGAAAACTTCTTGGCCTAAGTCAGAATACATACATAGACAAAGTGTTAAAAAGGTTTAACATGCAAGATTCCAAGAAAGGAACTTTGCCTATGGCTCATGGCATAAGCTTATCAAAAGCTCAATCTCCTTCCACTAAAGAAGAAAGAGAACGGATGAATAAGATTCCATATGCATCTACTATTGGATCAATCATGTATGCCATGATATGTACCCGACCAGATGTCTCGTACACTTTAAGCATGACGAGCAGATACCAGTCTGATCCCAGTGAAAGTCACTGGACTTCTGTCAAGAATATCCTGAAGTACTTAAGAAAAACTAAGGATTCATTCTTGATATATGGAGGGGAAGAAGAGCTCATTGTAAAAGGTTACACTGATGCTAGCTTCCAAACTGATAAGGATGACTCAAGATCGCAATCTGGTTACGTGTTTTGTCTAAATGGTGGCGCTGTAAGCTGGAAGAGTTCAAAGCAAGAGACAGTTGCTGATTCTACTACAGAGTCTGAGTATATTGCTGCCTCAAATACTGCAAAAGAGGCAGTATGGATCAAGAAGTTCATAACAGAACTTGGGATTGTTCCTAGCATTGTGGACCCTATAAGTCTCTACTGTGACAATAGTGGAGCAATCGCACAAGCTAAGGAACCTAGATCACATCAACAATCCAAGCATATACTTAGGCGATTTCATCTCATTCGAGAGATCCTTGATCGAGGAGATGTAAAGATATGTAAGGTGCATACTGATGAGAATATTGCTGACCCACTCACAAAACCTCTTACACAACAAAAACATGAGGGGCACACTAGATCATTAGGCATTAGGCAAATGTCTGATTGGCTCTAGTGCAAGTGGGAGATTGTTGGTGTATGCACTATGAGCTTTTATGCTTCTTCATTTGTATCATTTTTCTACTTATCAATAGAATAAATATTTCAGTTTAAAATTGTTTTAAAACATATTTATCCTTGGAGTAATAGGTCATATAAAAATTATTCCTAAAATGTCCCTAGTCAAGTATTTACATGGGGACATGTAAATACACTGAGACTAATGTGTGAGTGTACTGATGACCTGATCTCACAGATCATAGATATAGATGATATCGAGTCTTCACACAGGTACACATTAAGAGTAATGATGTACTGGACAGACCCACCATGAGAACGTTGCATGGATCGTTACATGATTGTCATAAACGATTCTTAATGTGATAATGGTATATGTAGTCCTTCGACCTAAAGTCACTACGATTCCTACATGAGGAGTTTATTATTTTAATACAATTAAATGTCTTCTGTAACAAGAGGACTATAAAGGTTGTGATTAGGCAATGAACAAATTATGTAGAGGGATGTGAGTGATGTAGATGGGATTTGTCTCTCCTATGTGACAGGAGTGATATCCATAGGCCACTTGATGGAGTAAGACTAAGAAAACGCATGGCCATGCTAGAAAGAATAAATATTAGATATTTATTCGGATCCAGTCTACTCCGGTATCAAGTAAAATAAATTGGGCCGTACAAGGATGACGCGACCATGCCTTGGGCCCAATTAGGATATCGTGACAAAAGGAATAAACATATTAAAAATTATTATCACTTATAGGTTATGTTGATAATATTCGGACATAATGATGCATTGCTAGATGCCGCTCTTATTTTATATTAATAATAAAATAGTTTATTATTAATATGACCGGGTATTTTACCTATAGGGTCACACACTTAGAGTAAGCCCATCAGAAAATGTTGTCTTATTTTAGTTGGACTAAAATAAAGCTATTGGGCCTAACTCATTTGGAATGAGTAAGGAGCCCACTTTTAGAGAGAACAAATTAGGTCAAACCTAAGCCTATAAATAGAGCATAAGATGCTCATAGGCCATTCACTCAAGTGAGACACAAATTCGCAAAAATTGCAAGAGCTACACGCCGTCAAACTAGCAGTTGGCAAGTGTTGCGATTCTGGTGGGAGTGCTCGTGTGGACTCCTAAAGGACGAGGCTACGACTGCTTCGGAGTTCTTCAAGAGGTAATCCAAAATGAATTTCGAGATTGTTTTGTGCTTTGAAACACGGAACCTTACAAATCCTATGGAATCCCTTTTATTTTTCCGCTGCTCATGCTTAGGGATTCACTAACAACATCAAGCACATTTTAGCCAAACTAAGCATGCCAAAATGCAATGTAAGCGTAATTGGCCAAAACCAAACATGCACACAAGTCATATACATACATTATGCATTATAGGTAACCTCTATATGAGGCCTTGCACATTAGATAGGAGTATGGTCTACCCACTTCCTCATCATACATATATTCCACAATATCCATCATGCATAATTCACATATTCATTTCCAAGGATCATAATTCTCATAATATCATAATTCATTCATTAATGTGGCATAAAATCAATGTACCATAAATTGTCATAATCCATTGTTAAGGTCATAACCAAAAATTAGCTTTCAAAACACTTGAGGCCTAATTTTCACACATGACCCCCAAAATACATATCCATCATTATTCAATATTCATATACATAACATGTGTACACCAAATGCTTTACAAAACAATTACCGGCCAAGGCTTTCCTTCCGTATTTATCTTCACCATGTTCAACCTCCCAAAAAGTAGGATGTCCAATATACCTACATCAACCTTTAAAAAAAACAACTAAGAGGTGAGTAACATAAACCATATAAATTAATATCATACATTATGGTAATACATATATACATGTGCAAACATATGTTCCACAATAAAATGATATGATTCAACCACACATCTTATCATTTGATATACAATTTTGTCATCAATCACTTGAATCATAGTATATGTACAAATCATCGTATATATATTACATATCAAACCATTAATAATCTCATCAAGCACAACCATCTATTTAAGGTTAGTGCCACAATTTCTTTTTTTTTCATTTATCAATCATCCATCGCCACCTAGGGCTACCAATTCTCGGTATATCTCTGGCTATATGCAAATACTTTTATAGTTGTGCATATGCACAAAGGAATCATTATCAAATCATGGATCTGACTATGTGAACAATATCATATAACATATGGGTCAAGCATAGGCATGCTACTATGCCTCTACTGTAGTAGTAAATATGTACACTTATATCTTAAATCTTGTATACATAACATCATTCTTTTATTGTACCAAACCGCTATTGCCTATATGTAGCACCAGTCACCCCGTGACTTACAAATCAACTATAACATCTCAAAATTTAAAAAAATGATTAATTAAGAGGAATAAATAGTAAATAATTATATATGAGTTGATTCATGTCCCAAAAATTTAAAAATAATTAAATTGGGATTTATTATGAGTATTCATAAATTATTAAGGCTTAATGTACTGAAATTATACTCGATTAAAATATGGGTGTCAGACCAAGTATCTCTAATTGAGCTACTATTGGTCAAGGCTGTTGTTAGTCCTCAAATTTACAATAAAATCTTTAATAAAAATTTTGTAAAAAGAATAACAATTTGGTGAATTTGTTAGAAATTTAGGTTTTAAAACTCAATAAATGGATGTTGTTGGAAATAATCTGCCCTTGATCAATTTTCTCTAGTTTTGCAGTAAAAATATGAAGAATTTAAAGAGAAAAATTGAAGAATTGGAAAGCTTACACGTAGCATCAACACCACGCATAGCGTGGGAACTTCTGATGCTGACGCTACACGTCACACCCACATGTAGCGTTAGGAGCTACGTGGACACCACTGACAGGTGGTCAAGCACTCAGCCAATGACCCCTCCACTACCCACAAGTGTCCAAGCCGAATTGGGGGACAAGGCACATCTGTCTAGGCATGATTAATTAAAATAATTATACAATAATGGCCACTTCGAGCTGATTAATGGAGGCTGAGTCAGGGACCTGACGCGTAGCGTCAGCACCCTTCCTCAGCCCTATAAATAAGGCCATTCTCCACACTTCTAAGCATCTTATCTCATATTCTGAGTTCTCTTCCTCTCTTATACACTCGTGTTTGAGTAGTTCTTTTGTAAGTTTGTAGTTCTAGAATAGTTTTCTAGATACTTGAGATTGTTGTGTAGTATTGTGATCGTTGTACCGTGAAGTTTTCATTGCCTTTGTAATGTCAATCACTGTAAGTGTTGTTTTTACTTTCACCATGTGTAACTAATCTGTTTATGTTGGAATTGGTGAACTAGTCTATTGAGTATGATGTTGTGAATTTAATCTTTGCATGTTTATGATTCAAGTGCATATTAGTATTTCAATCTTTTATTAGTATAAACGTCAAATGGGAGAATGATTTTCATGAGTATTGAAACTTGTTTTATTAGTATGAATGTCAAACAAGAGAATAATTATTCATGCCTTATTAAAACTTGTTTTAACAAAAGTAAAAGTTGAAATACCTTTAATATGCCAATTACTAGAGATAGAATTAGTGATTATTGTTGCCATAAGGCCAGGACTTAATGCAAGTTTTTACTGAGAAAGCTCACGAGGGATCGGACTTTACGGTGAATACTTAGAATTTATATCATGAGGGATCAGTTATAATGATTTTAAGCTGCAATGACATAAACTTGATGATTAAATATGCATGTCTTGAATTCCTCCATTGTTATTCTAGATTAGGAATCCAAATTCCAACATAATTTGTTTATTTGTATTTTATCCTCAAGTATCTTAGTTATTCTAAATTGTAACTTAACTTTTTAGATAGATTGTTATTTTCTTTTTAGCACATGAACAACTCAGCTAAGCAATCTTGTGAATATTGTATAAATTGTATATAAATTATTCTTTTATAAATAGGTTTCGATAAATTTACCATAGTAACTAGAAAATTACTGTAACTATTGGACTTTCAATCCTAGTGGAACAATATCTAAATTTTGAAAACTACAAATGATTGGTGCGCTTGCCAATTAAAAGACTCAATAGTAACATGAAGTTAACAAGTTTTCTGCAACATTATATTTGGGTCTAACAAGTTTTCTGGCGCCGTCGCTGGGGATTGAATTGATTTAGGAAAACAGTAAATTTTAATTACCGTGGTAAAAATATTTTTTACCTTAGTAAAAATTTTTCAATTTATTCATTCATTCATTCATTTTAACATTGTTTTACTAACCTTTCTTTATTTAGTGTGTTTATCCAAACTCGATCTTCTGCAGGAAAGGTGTTCTTTGATCCTGAGATCGAGAAGTTTGTAAAGAAACTTAAAGCATTAAAATCTAAAAAAAACAAAAACTTCTTCTTCAACTTCATCTTCTTTTGAAAAATCTGAAAATTTTGAAAATTCTAATATGGTTGTTGAAAGAAGAACATTGGGACAGTTTGCTGCTATTAATGGACCACCTCGTGTTTCAGGGATGTATCAAGGACCTATTGCTACTGTAGAAATCAAACCAGCTACTTTAAACATTATTCAAAATAATCAATTTGTTGGTTTAAATAATGAGGAACCTTATGAACACTTAACTATTTTTTATGAGTTATCCAGCACAATTGGTTTTGAACCTAATCAAGAAGAATCAGTTTACATGAGATTGTTTCCTTTTTCTTTGATTGGGAAAGCTAAAGAATGGTTTAAATCTTGTCCACTCGGTAGTTTTGTAAACTGGTCCAATGTTGAAAGAAAATTTTTGGAATGATTTTATTTTCCTTCAAAATACTTTGAAGCCATGACAGCCATACATTCTTTTTCATAAAATAATGATGAATCATTAGGAGAAACATAGAAACGATTCAAGGAACTCTTGAGGAAATGTCCAAACCACAACCTAAATGATGCCAAAAAGGTAAGGATCGTTTACCATGGTTTGTTACCTCAGTTTAAAATGATGTTAGATGCTTGTGCAGGTGGTTCTTTAATGAACAAAACTGTGGAAGAAGCTATAGAAATATTGGAATCAATGTCCATCAGTGACCGACAAGTAAAACATGAAAGAGGTAATGTACAAAGATAGCCAGGTATTCTTGAATTGGGGGTGAATAATGTAGTATTGGCTCTGCAAAAATTGCTGACTCAACAAATTGAGGCTATGAACAAACAATTGGAGAAACTTCAAATTACTCAAATGTCATCACTACCTCCTGCTCAATTGAAACAATGTATGCATTGCATGGGAGAACAACTATGTGGTTACTGTGCCCCTGAAAGAAATGAGCAAGAGCAAGCCAATTTTCTGAACCATCAAAGAATACCCTTAGGTAATTTTCCTTTCAATCTTGGTAATTCTTTTCCTAACAATTACCCACAGGGTTGGTAGAATCAGAATATTGGCTGGAAACAAGATGTTGGACCTTCTAACCGACCTCCTAACAATCAATTCAAACAACAACCACAATCTGCTAAACAGCAAGGCTAACTAGGATAGAAGAGTCTATCCAACAGTTGCTTCAATACATGCAACCAAATGAAGCCGCACATAAAGCGTCAGACATGCAATTGGGACAGTTAGCAAAAGAAGTAGCTGACATGAAAAGCTCTGGTTTTTCTACAAACACTCAAAATCCAAGAGAACAATATAATGCTATTTTTACAAGAAGTGGTAAAGTTGTAAGAAATGATTGTAAAGAAAAAAAAGAGAAAAAAAGAAAAGAAAGAAAAGAAAGAAAAAGAAAAAGAAAAAGAAAAGAAAGAGGAAGAAGAGAAAAAAGATGAAGAAAAGAATGATGAAAAAGAAAAACAAAAAAATCAAAAAATTAAAAAATAAAAAAAATCAGTATTTGGGTCAGACACCTCCAGTTAAAGATTTACCTTATCCACATGTACCATTAAAGAAGGATAAGGAAAAGGAATACAAGAGATTCCTTGAAATCTTAAAGTAATTACACATAAACATTCTATTTTCTAAGGCATTGGAACAGATGCCAACATATGCAAAGTTTATAAAAGAATTGCTGACCAAAAAGAGGAGGTATGATGAAGAAATTGTTGAACTTGAAGCAGGTTATAGTGCTATCTTACAACATAACATGCCAGAAAAGTCGAAAGACCTTGGAAGTTTCACCATTCCTGTCTCCATTGGAGGTATGAACATTGGAAAAGCCTTGTTAGACTTAGGAGCTAGCATTAATCTAATGCCTCTAAGTATGATGAAGCGAATTAGTGACCTTGATCCTCAAAGAACAAAGATGACTCTGCAATTGGCTGATAGATCAATCAAAAGACCCTATGGTATTGTGGAAGATGTATTTGTGAAAGTTGACAAGTTCTACTTCCCTGTTGACTTTGTGGTATTAGACATGGAAGAAGATGTTGAAGTTCCCCTAATCCCGGGAAGACCATTCATGAAGATTGCTAGAGTGCTCATTGATGTAGATAATGGAAAGTTGGCAGTAAGAGTTCACGATGAAGAAGTAAACTTTGATGTTTTCAAAGCCATGAAACATCCCAATCCAAAACAAGATTGTTTTAAGGTGGATGTTCTCGACAAAGTCTGCTTCTCCATATCCATAGGTATATCAAACTCTGATCCTTTAAATAAGTTATTAACTAACTCTGTGGAATTTTTGAGTGAAGAAGAAGAAAAACAGGTAGACAAATGAGACGCCCCCGGAATTTCGGGGAAATTTTTCGCGTTTCTATAAATCATAGTTCAGTAAAAAGAGAATAAGTGGTGAAGCATTTAATACAACACCTGGATCCATAAAAGCCACTCCCATATATGAAGATATGAGAGGGTAATTAAAAATATGATTTAGTAATAATTGTCCAATTAAAAACAACAGAAGAATTAATTTAAATTGATTGATGTATGGGTGAATTTAAGAGGAGAGAGTTATAAGGTTCCATGATTCATAATATATCAATAATACTCTTAAGGTAATGTTTAATGAAGAATTAGTGCATTGGAATCAAAAAAAATATTTGAAACAAGCAATTATGTGAATCAGTGTGCTCCTCGCTCAAGCGAAAATCCCATTCGCTTGAGCGAGCTAGCGTAGTCACGCTTGGGCGAGGTGAGGTGAGACTGAGCGAAGAGAGATAATTTGCATCTGGAGCTCCTCTCGCTTGAGCGAGCCCTGTCTCGCTTGAGCGAGGTGCGAAGGGAATCCTTAAGTGGGCCAGCGAGACTCTTGAGCGAAGGGAGGAGGTATGCATCAGGTACCAATCTCGCTTGAGCGAGCCAAGTCTCGCTTGAGCGAGATTGCTCCAGCAACATTGGTAACTCTCTGGCCAATTTTCACTTGGGCGAGGCATCTCTCGCCTGGGCGAAAATCATCCAGCATCAAATTCCCTTCCTCCTCGCTTGAGCGACCGCCGTTCCGCCTGAGCGAAAATAGTCCAAAGGCTAACCTCTGATTCCATGACAATCTCGCTTGGGCAAAATAGACACCCGCTTAGGCGAAATCAGGCCAGAGGCCAAAACTCTGTTTCATAACAATCTCACACGAGCGAGATTCTCACTCGCTTGAGCGAGTTATGCAGAAAACGACCAATTATGGGGATTTCATGCAACTTGCTATACCATAATCTATTCTACCCCAATTCATTTCATCCCAACATGCCTTACACATCATATGGTATATTTATAACATGTCTCATTCATCTTTACTCCCTAAAATCCTTTCTAGTCCATAAATTCATACCAAGTTAAACACTTCATCTGTTATACTTTCCAATCATTATTACATAACATAAATCCTCATTTTGCATCATCATGTATCCACAAATTCTATCAAATTCATTCATTCAAATCTTAAACATTACACACATCATCCTCCGTTCATTACATCATTGGGTCATAAATGAAAATTGGTCATACACCAAGATCCAATTTTCCTCTATGACTGCCAAAATCATCTATCACCTAGGATTACCAAAACAAGCATACATTACATCATGTGATATACAAAATTTAGGTATCGTCGGCCAAGGCACTTCCTATACAACTATTTACCTCCACAGCCAAAATGTACTTCAAAATGCTAACTCTTCCCATGAATGCCCTACATCACAAATCTAAAAAATGACAACATGGGAGAGTGAGTCCACACTCTAAAGGAATGAATATGAATACCATGTGATTACGTATATATGCATCTAAACATGTATACTTTGCACCTGCATAACATTCATCATGCCATATACCATCACCATTCCATCATACATTTATCATAAATAACAACACAATCCCAAACAAAGTACACAAGCACATACATAATCACGTCCCTCGACAATTGGACTATCACATAACTATTATTTGGTATTCATATCTTTTATGTTGTCTAAAAATATATTTTTACATCCTCAAAACATCCATCACCATATCTCATCATCTTTGGCATACTTCCTTGCTATATGCAAATGCTTTTAAGCTAATGCATATGCACAAAAGAATATTTCAACAATCGCAGATCTGACTGTGGGATTTACAAGACCAAATGTGGGATTCAAGCATGGTCATCTAACCATACCCCTACTGCAGTAGTAAAATGTGTACACTTATTCTATAAATTGTATGCATTCACCAATTGTTTTACTGGTACCAAACCGCATCGCCCATCTTGCAACACCTGATCATTTCACCATGACCGCGGTATACAACATATTCAACATATGGTGTTGCGGGCCAACCATGAGATATATCATGGCAGCTGTGATCACAATGACCACTGGGGACACCTACTTATCAAGAGCTACCCCCCACAAGGGTCAACCATATGCGGCTCCCCTTAGCACAACATGGGCAGCTTCGTGACTTACACACCGAGTCACAGGGGAAATATAATTCGCTTGTGCATGGAGCCGCCCTCCCACTGGGCCATTTGGGGGAATCCCCTGAAATTCTAACACAGGCAGCTATCTAGTATGCCATGGATGCAAATGCAAATCATATGCATTCCTCACTCTATGCATCCTATACGTGCCACTCATCATTCATCATCATTGTCACCAGCATCACCACAAGGTTTTTAATTGATTCGATCTTGTTGATTATTCTCATTAATTTGAATCTTTGTGTGGCCTTCTCAATAGTTATCAATCACATCTTTCCACTTTAATACCATATAAGAATACAATTTATTCTCCATCAAAATCATTAGCATTTGTTATGCTTTCTCGGTGGACATATATTTATCTAACCACACATTCATCAAATAATTCATGCCACCACACCACACATCAAAATCTCTTCTAAATGCATTCAAAGCATGTTGCTAAACATATCATCTAAGTCATACACCACATCATTATTTTTCACAACTTTCAAGCAAGGCTAACATGCATGACAATACATACCACAATCAAATAACATTCAAATTCATCCATTTAGAACATAAGACTCCTCTCCTACCTCAAGAGAAGAATTCTAATTGATAAGACGCTCCTGCCTCGTCGTTCGAAATAGGCCCTACATCAATATTTATGTAAAACCTCAATGAATCAACTACTCAAGTCATAAATTCAATTCTATTTAGTCATATTCATATCTATAATTTCACAACATGTGCTAGACATATTGTAGATACCATTTTTATCCTTTATTAGGCTTCGGGAATTCCTTCCCATTAAACCACCATTATTAAGTTCAAAGGTTACAAGAGAATCCTAGCCCCAAGCTTCACAAAACTCCATCTACTAACATTCATATTTCTCAATGTCATACATTTCTTTATAAAACATGTTCTTAAATCAACATTAACCATTTCCCCTAAATCTCAAAATTAGGGTTTTCACCAAAACCCAACCACATTCATCAATGCCTCATTATTCTTCATTTCCTACCATCATTAATGCACCGACCATCATTATTCCCTCATAAATAGTTACATTTATGCTAACCCATTCTAGGGCATAAGCATTAAATGCTTCTATGAAACACCCATTCACTTGTATGGTTCCCAAACTCATACTACCACATATCTATGGCAAAAACTCAACTAAATGATGAGTATTTCTTACCTCACACCCAAAAATGAAATGGGTTCAAGAAGAGGGGATGTGCCACACGAAAATAGAAAAAAGGAGAGATGAGGAACTCCAAGCTCCAAGCCTTCTTCAACGAAAATGGAGGGAGATAGAGATGGCATAAGTTATGCTTAGGGTTTTAGGAGAAGTAAGTAGAAGAAGAAATGAGGAAAAGATGAAGAAGAGAAGAAGTGATATGTTTTTCCTCCAATTGCTTCAGCAACTCACGTGGAAATAGAGAGGGTTTTGGGCTCATGTGTTTTAATCTTAATCATTCACTAAAGATTTATCATTTTATGACCAACAGGCTCTTCGTTTGGGCTCAATACTTTATCAGAAAATTATTCCGAATATATATTCGGATTCCCAATATTATTCTCAATAGCCCTGACCAATATCATCTCAACCAAAGATACTTAGTCTGACACCCATATCTCAACCGGGCTTATTTTCAACTTAACCGGTCTCCATAAACCACCAACAGTCCCAAAAATCTTAATTTAATTATTTTCAATATATTGGGACATTAAATAATTCATATTCAACTTGTTAATATTTATTTTCCTTAATTAATCCTCTATTTTAAAATTTTGGGATGTTACAATCCACCCCACCAAAAAGAAAATTTCGTCCTCAAAATTTAACGTACCGGATTCGAACACGTCGGGATACTATTCTCTGATGTCGTCCTCACATTCCCATGTAAACGTCTCTACATTTCCATGTTTCCAAGCGACCTTCACCAAAGGCACCAACTTGTTCCGTAGTTTCTTCATGGAATGCTCGACGATGCGAACAGAAACAGGGAAAACAGACAAATCATCTCGTACACCAATCTCGTCCATAGGAATCACATGTAGAGGATCATGAACATATTTTCTCAACTACGACACGTGGAACACGTTGTGTAGATTAGCAAGATGCGGAGGGAGTGCTATCCGATAAGCAACGTCGCCAATCCGCTCCAATACCTCATAAGGTCCAATAAATCTAGGGCTCAACTTGCCACTCTTTAGCGCCCTTCCAATTCCTTTATCATGCGACACCTTTAGGAATACGTGATCACCAACTTGAAATTCAAGTGGTTTATGCCTATTGTCATAATAACTCTTCTGTCTATCTTGAGTAATCTTTATATTCTCTTGTATCTTCTTAATTTTCTCCGTAGTCTCTTGAATAATCTCTGGCCCTAAGGCCAGGTTTTCACCGGTCTCCAACCAACACAACGAAGTTCTACACTTCCTTCCATACAACGCCTTATAGGGAGCCATACCAATGGAGCTATAATAGTTGTTGTTATATGTGAATTCAATCAATGGCAAAAATCTCTCCCAACATCCACCGTGTTCGAGAACACAAGCTCTCAACAAATCTTCAAGACTTTGTATCGTCCTCTCGGATTGTCCATCGGTTTTAGGATGATATGCGGAACTAAGTTTCAACTTAGAACCCAACTCATCATGCAAACTTCCCCAAAACCGAGAAGTGAACCGAGGGTCACGGTCAGATATGATAATGGACGGCACACCAGGCAGTCCAACAATTTCCTTTATATATAATTGTGCCAATTTCTCCAAAGAACTCTTCATATTCATGGGTAAGAAGTGAGCACACTTCGTCAACCAATCCACAATAACCCATATGGCGTTGTTTCCAGCGTGAGTTCTGGGTAATCCAAAAACAAAATCCATAGCTATACTATCCCATTTCCAAACAGGGATCTCCAAAGGTCTTAGATAACCAGATGGCCTCTGATGCTCGACCTTAGCCTTCTGACAAACAAGGTAAGATGCCACAAAGTTCGCCACATCACGCTTCATGCCAGGCCACCAAAAATTCTTTTTCAAGTCTTGATACATCTTGGTAGAACCAGGATGAATGCTCAATACACTTTTGTGAGCTTCCTCAAGGACACATTTTCTTACATCACCACTTGAGGGAACAAAAATTCGGCCCTTCACACGCCAAATGCCATCTTGACCTTCCACCAGGAATAAGTTCTTCCCTTTCTCTTGGGTTTTCTTCATCTCAATCAAATATCCATCATTCGGTTGCTGTACCTTTGCATACTCAAGAAATTCATTCGTCACCTTCAACATTTCCAGCGACATCTTCTTGGGAGTATAAGTCTCCACACCCACGTTTAAATCTCTAAATTGTTCAATCAATTCCATCTCTTTCGCCATCATCATAGAGACATGTAACGATTTCTGGCTCAATGCATCAGCAACTACGTTCACCTTTCCGGGATGATACCTCAACTCAAACTCATAATCCTTTAGGAATTCCATCCATCGTCTTTGGCGCATATTCAGTTCCTTTTGGTCAAACAAGTACTTCAGGCTCTTATGGTCACTAAAGACCACAAATTTAGAACCATACAAGTAATGTCGCCATAACTTTAAAGCGAACACCACCACCGCCAATTCCAGATTGTGAGTAGGATAGTTAACCTCATGCGGTCGCAATTGTCTCGACGCATAGGCTATCACGCGCTCTTTTTGCATTAACACATAACCTAGACCAAGTTTGGATGCATCACAATACACTATAAATTCATCCGTCAAATCGGGCAATGTTAACACCGGTGCGGTAGTAAGTCTTAACTTCAACTCTTGAAAACTCTCTTCACATTCTCGTGTCCATACGAATGGTTGATTCTTACGAGTCAACTTAGTTAATGGCAAGGCTAAACGGGAAAATCCTTCAATAAACCTTCGGTAGTAGCCGGCAAGACCAAGAAAGCTTCTTATCTCTGTTACAGACGTTGGTATTTCCCAAGCCATTACAGCTTCAACTTTCGATCTATCAACGACAACTCCATCTTTTGAGATAACATGTCTAAGAAATTGGACTTCAGACAACCAAAATTCACATTTGGAGAGCTTCACATACAAGTCTTTCTCGTGAAGAATAGTCAATACAAGACGAAGATGTCCTTCATGCTCTTCATGACTCTTGGAGTACACTAAAATATCATCGATAAACACCACAATGAATTGATCAAGATATTCATGAAAGATGCAATTCATGTAACTCATAAAAATTGCAGGAGCATTCGTCACTCCAAATGGCATCACTACGTACTTATAGTGTCCACATCGCGTTTGAAAGGCAGTCTTCGAAATATCTTCAGTCTTCACTCGAATTTGGTGATATCCAGAACGCAAATCAATCTTTGAAAATACAATAACACCCTTCAATTGATCCAATAGATCATCAATACATGGAAGAGGATATTTATTCTTAATGGTTAGTTTGTTGAGTTGGCGATAATCAACATACAATCTCATGTTTCCATCCTTCTTTTTCACCAATAACACAGGAGCACCCCAAGGAGACACACTTGGGCAAATGAACTCCCGTTCAAGCAATTCTTCCACTTGTTTCTTTAATTCTGTCAACTCCATGGGAGACATCCTATAAGGAGCTCTAGAAACAGGCTCAGCGCCGGGAATGAGGTCAACAGCAAATTCCACTTCTCGTGGAGGAGGTAATCTGGGAATTTCTTCCGGAAACACATTGGGAAATTCCAAAACAATGGGAATCCCACAAGATTGGGAAGCACCATTCCCATCAACCAAACAAAACATCATAAAAAGCTGGGAGATACCTTGTACATCAAAACCTTCAGCATTTAAAGTCGGGAAGATCACCGTCTTGCTATGACAATCCACCAGGACCTTGTTAGCTGATAACCAATCCATGCCTAGAATAACATCCAGATCTTTCATAGGCAGGAATATGAGGGATACAAGAAATTTTCTACCCTCCAGGTTCATCTCGACGCTCTCACATCGAGTTACCGATCTTAAACAAGTACCGGTCGGTGTAGTCACCAATATAGAACCCTTCATCATACAAATAGGCACTCTCAAGTGCCTCACACAATCTTCAGAAATAAACGAGTACGTAGCACCAGAGTCAAAAATAACATGTATCGAGTTACCAGAGATTTCACACTCACCACAGACAAGATCTTCAGCCTGTGCAGCTTCTTCACCAGTAACTGCAAATACTCTCCTTGCAGTTTGTACTTGATCACCACTATTGCGGTTTCCATTTTTTCCACCATGGCCATTACCTCGACTATTTCTTCCACCATTGTGATTTCCACCATGGCCACCATTACGGCCACTATTTTGTCCATCACCATTTCCACGCCCACGGCCTCCAAAGCCACCACGGTTAGCACCATAGTTCATGCGGTTAGGAGTGTCAACATTAGCACCTCTTGAATTCAATGGACAATTAAGGCGAATATGCCCGGGTTGATTGCATTGGTAGCACACAACATCATCTTATGGACAATCACGTGCCAAATGGTTGGCACCGCATCTGAAACAAGTTAGGCCTTGGACATTTCCACGGCCTTGGTTACCACCACCATAACCGCCTCTAGGAGCACCACGTCCTCTAGCGTTTGAGGACCCACCATGAGAGGATTTCTTATTAAAGTGCCCTTGTTTCTTGAAACTAGAAAATTGGCCTTTCAACTTAGGCTCATGCTTTCCCTGTCTTGAAGGAACCATATCATCTTCTTCATAAATTTGACACTTATTCACAAGCGTCAGAAAACTCCTTATCTCTTGATGTCGGATAGCCCGCTTGATCTCGGGCCTCAGTCCATTCTCAAACTTCACGCATTTGGAAGCTTTAGTACCCTCTTGTTGATAGGGCAGATAAAATGCACATAGTGCTTCAAACTTGGAGGCATACTCCTCCACAGTCATACCACCTTGCTTAAGCTCTATGAACTGTAGCTCCTTCTTGCTCCTATAGCTGTCCGAAAAGTACTTCTTCAAGAATTCCATCTTGAAGTTTTCCCAAACCAAGGGAACATCAGCAGATATCATTCGTCCCCTAGTAAGACGCCACCAAGCTTCGGCCTCATCGCGGATCATAAAGACTGCATACTCTACCTTTTGCGCCTCAGAACATTCGAAGCTAGCATAGATTCTCTCTAAGTCATTAATCTAAGCATACGCATCTTTGGGCTTATAACCTCCATGGAATTCAAAAGGTTTCCTCTTGAGAAATAAATCAAGACCTTGGGAACCTTGTCCCACATTCAGCTGGCCTTGTCTTTCCAAGAGATCGGTGAATCGATTCAAGGCGTTTGCCATAGCAGCAACCTCACGATTTGGTCTACCAGCCATATCTTATGCCTATACATTAAAACATGGCTCACACATAAGTACACTAGGCTAAACAATAACCTTTCGACTCATGAATTCAAGAATTTTAGCATTCATCGGCCTATCATGTATTACACCACATAATCATAGATTTTCAACATATGATCACAACATATTCATCATTTGGGGTAAATAGTGTAAGGACTCTTGGCCGGACTTAACAACTCCATACAACAATCTCAATTCAATGACAACCATCATAATCCACCCACATAATTCATAAATCAATCAATCACAAACAATAATTACATGAACAACATCAATCATAATCGTATCAAGAGAAATCAATGCTCTGATACCAGGCTGAGACGCCCCTGGAATTTCAGGGAAATTTTTCACGTTTCTATAAATCATAGTTCAGTAAAAAGAGAATAAGTGGTGAAGCGTTTAATACAACACCTAGATCCATAAAAGCCACTCCCATATATGAAGATATGAGAGGGTAATTAAAAATATAATTTAGTAATAATTGTCCAATTAAAAACAACGAAAGAATTAATTTAAATTGATTGATGTATGGGTGAATTTAAGAAGAGAGAGTTATAAGGTTCCATGATTCATAATATATCAATAATACTCTTAAGGTAATGTTTAATGAAGAATTAGTGCATTGGAATCAAAAAAATTATTTGAAACAAGCAATTATGTGAATCAGTGTGCTCCTCGCTCAAGCGAGAATCCTATTCGCTTGAGCGAGCCAGCGTAGTCACGCTTGAGCGAGGCGAGATGAGACTGAGCGAAGAGAGATAATTTGCATCTAGGACTCCTCTCACTTGAGCGAGCCCTGTCTCGCTTGAGCGAGATACGAAGGGAATCCTTAAGCGGGCCAGTGAGACGCTTGAGCGAAGGGAGGAGGTATGCATCAGGTACCAATCTCGCTTGAGTGAGACAAGTCTCGCTTGAGCGAGATTGCTCCAGCAACATTGGTAACTCTCTGGCTGATTTTCACTTGGGCGAGGCATCCCTCGCCTGGGCGAAAATCGTCCAGTATCAAATTCCCTTCCTCCTTGCTTGAGCGACCGCCATTCTGCCTGAGCGAAAATAGCCCAGAGGCTAACCTCTGATTCCATGACAATCTTGCTTGGACGAAATAGACACCCGCTCGGGCGAAATCAGGCCAGAGGCCAAAACTCTGATTCATAACAATCTCGCTCGAGCGAGATTCTCACTGGCTTGAGCGAGTTATGCAGAAAACGACCAATTATGGGGATTTCATGCAACTTGCTATACCATAATCTATTCTACCCCAATTCATTTCATCCCAACATGCCTTACACATCATATGGTATATTTATAACATGTCTCATTCATCTTTACTCCCTAAAATCCTTTCTAGTCCATAAATTCATACCAAGTTAAACACTTCATCTATTATATTTGCCAATGATTATTACATAACATAAATCCTCAATTTGCATCATCATGTATCCATAAATTCTATCAAATTCATTCATTCAAATCTTAAACATTAACACACATCATCCTCCGTTCATTACATCATTGGGTCATAAATGAAAATTGGTCATACACCAAGATCCAATTTTCCTCTATGACCGCCAAAATCATCTATCACCTAGGATTACCAAAACAAGCATACATTACATCATGTGATATACAAAATTTAGGTATCGTCGGCCAAGGCACTTCCTATACAACTATTTACCTCCACAGCCAAAATGTACTTCAAAATGCTAACTCTTCCCATGAATGCCCTGCATCACAAATCTAAAAAATGACAACATGGAAGAGTGAGTCCACATTCTAAAGGAATGAATATGAATACCATGTGATTACGTATATATGCATCTAAACATGTATACTTTGCACCTGCATAACATTCATCATGCCATATACCATCACCATTCCATCATACATTTATGATAAATAACAACACAATCCCAAACAAAGTACACAATCACATACATAATCATGTCCCTCGACAATTGGACTATCACACAACTATTATTTAGTATTCATATCTTTTTTATTGTCTAAAAATATATTTTTACATCCTCAACACATCCATCACCATATCTCATCATCTTTGGCATACCTCCTTGCTATATGCAAATGCTTTTAAGCTAATGCATATGCACAAAAGAATATTTCAACAATTGCAGATCTGACTGTGGGATTTACAAGACCGAATATGGGATTCAAGCATGGTCATCAACCATACCCCTACTGCAGTAGTAAAATGTGTACACTTATTCTATAAATTGTATGCATTCACCAATTGTTTTACTGGTACCAAACCGCATCGCCCATCTTGTAACACCCGATCATTTCACCATGACCGCGGTATACAACATATTCAACATATAGTGTTACGGGCCAACCATGAGATATATCATGGCAGCTGTGATCACAAGGACCACCGGGGACACCTACTCATCAAGAGCTACCCCCCACAAGGGTCAACCACATGCGGCTCCCCTTAGCACAACATGGGCAGCTTCGTGACTTACACACCGAGTCACAGGGGAAATATAATTCGTTCGTGCACGGAGCCGTCTTCCCACTGGGCCAACCGGGGGAATCCCTTAAAATTCCAACACTGGCAGCTATGCAGTATGCCATGGATGCAAATGCAAAATATATGCATTCCTCACTCTATGCATCCTATACATGCCACTCATCATTCATCATCATCGTCACCAGCATCACCACAAGGTTTTTAATGGATTCGATGTTGTTGGTTATTCTCATTAATTTGAATCTTTGTGTGGCCTTCTCAATAGTTATCAATTATATCTTTCCACTTTAATACCATACAAGAATACAATTTATTCTCCATCAAAATCATTAGCATTTGTTATGCTTTCTTGGTGGACATATATTTATCTAACCACACATTCATCAAACAATTCATGCCACCATACCACACATCAAAATCTCTTCTAAATGCATTCAAAGCATGTTGCCAAACATGTCATCTACATCATACACCACATCATTATTTTTCACAACTTTCAAGAAAGGCTAACATGCATGACAATACATACCACAATCAAATAACAATCAAATTCATGCATTTAGAACATAAGACTCTTCTCCTACCTCAAGAGAAGAATTTCGATTGATAAGACGCTCCAGCCTTGTCGTTCGGAATAGGCCCTACATCAATATTTATATAAAACCTCAATCAATCAACTACTCAAGTCATCAATTCAATTCTATTTAGTCATATTCATATCTATAATTTCACAACATATGTTAGACAAGTTGTAGATACCATTTTTATCCTTCATTAGGCTTCGGGAATTCCTTCCCATTAAACCACCATCATTTAGTTCAAAGGTTACAAGACAATCCTAGCCCTAAGCTTCACAAAACTCCATCTACTAACATTCATATTTATCAATGTCATACATTTCTTCATAAAACATGTTCTTAAATCAACATTAACCATTTCCCCCCAAATCTCAAAATTAGGGATTTCACCAAAACCCAACCATATTCATCAATGCCTCATCATTCTTCATTTCCTACCATCATTAATGCACTGACCATCATTATTCCCTTATAAATACTTACATTTATGGTAATCCATTCTAGGGCATAAGCATTAAATGCTTCTAATAAACACCCATTCACTTGTATGGCTCCCAAACTTATACTACCACATATCTATGGAAAAAACTCAACTAAATGATGAGTATTTCTTACCTCATACCCAAAAATGAAATGGGTTCAAGAAGAGGGGATGTGCCACACGAAAATAGAAAGAAGGAGAGATGAGGAACTCCAAACTCCAAGCCTTCTTCAACGAAAATGGAGGGAGATAGAGATGTCACAAGTTATGCTTAGGGTTTTGGGAGAAGTAAGTAGAAGAAGAAATGAGGAAAAGATGAAGAAGAGAAGAAGAGAAGAAGTGATATGTTTTTCCTCCAATTGCTTCAGCAACTCACGTGGAAATAGAGAGGGTTTTGGGCTCATGTGTTTTAATCTTAATCATTCACTAAAGATTTATCGTTTTATGACCAACAGGCTCTTCGTTTGGGCTCAATACTTTATCTGAAAATTATTCCGAATATATATTCAGATTCCCAATATTATTCTCAATAGCCCTGACCAATAGCATCTCAATCATAGATACTTGGTCCGACACCCGTATCTTAACCGGGCTTATTTTCAACTTAACCGGTCTCCATAAACCACCAACAGTCCCCAAAAATCTTAATTTAATTATTTTCAATATGTTGGGACATTAAATAATTCATATTCAACTTGTCAATATTTATTTTGCTTAATTAATCCTCTATTTTAAAATTTTGGGATGTTACAACAAATATCTTGAAGATCTTGATCAAGAAGTACCTATTGAAGAAATCAAGAGACCTGAATTGAAAGTGCTACCTTCCAACTTAAAGTATATCTTTTTGAAAGAAGGTAATTTAAAACCATTGATTATTAGTAATTTGTTAAGTGAAACAAAAGAAGAAAAACTGGTTGCAGTCTTGAAAAAAAATCTGAAAGGTATAAGCCCATCATATTGCATGCATAAGATTTTACTGGAAGATAATTTTAAACCTGTTGCTCAACCCCAAAGACGCCTCAACCCAACCATGAAAGAGGTAACTAAGAAGGAGGTTTTGAAATTGCTGAAAGTAGGTATTATCTATCCCATTTCTAATAGTGCATAGGTAAGTCCGGTACAAATTGTTCTAAAAAAGGTGGTATAACAGTAATTGTTAATGATAAAAATGAATTAATTCCAACAAGAACTATCACTAGTTGGAGAATATGCATTGATTATAGAAAACTAAATTAAGCAACAAGAAAAGATCATTTTCCACTTCCTTTTATGGATCAAATGCTTGAAAGATTGTCTGGACAAGCTTACTATTATTTTCTTGATGGATACTCTGGATATAATCAAATTGTTGTTGACCCTCTTGATTAGGAAAAGACTACTTTTACATGTCCCTTTGGTATATTTGCATATAGGAAGATGCCATTTAGATTGTGTAATACACCTGCTACTTTTCAAAGATGCATGTTTGCTATTTTTACAGATCTAATTGAAAAGAGCATTGAAATTTTCATGGATGATTTCTCAGTCTTTGGAAATTCATTTAAAACATGTCTAACTAATCTGGACACCATACTGAAGCGGTGTATTGAAACAAATTTGGTGCTCAATTAGGAGAAATGTCACTTTATGGTGAAAGAAGGAATTGTACTTGGTCACAAAATTTCCTCTAAAGGTATTGAAGTAGACCAAGCCAAAATAGATGTAATCTCTAAACTCCCACCCCCTGTGAATGTAAAAGGTATTAGAAGTTTTTTAGGACATGCTGGATTCTATAGAAGATTTATTCAAGATTTTTCAAAAATTGCTAAACCTTTAACAAATCTTCTAAATAAAGATGTTGAATTCAAGTTTGATGAGGCATGTCTTAAAGCTTTTAATTCCTTGAAAGAAAAATTGGTTTCTGCTCCTGTAATTGTTGCTCCTAATTAGAATCTACCCTTTGAACTTATGTGTGATGCAAGTGATTATATTGTAGGAGCAGTTTTAGGTCAAAGATATGAAAAAGTTTTTAGGGTTATACACTATGCTAGTAAAGTTTTAAATGAAAATCAAATAAATTATGCAACCACTGAAAAGGAATTACTAGCCATAGTGTATGCCTTGGAAAAATTTAGATCATACTTGATTGGATCAAAAATAATTGTTTTCACTGATCATGCTGCGATCAAGTATCTTTTGACCAAAACTGATTCTAAACCCCAGTTAATCCGATGGATTTTACTCCTTCAAGAATATGATCTTGAAATCAAAGATAAAAAGGGTAGTGAAAATATGGTCGCTGACCATCTTTCTAGATTAATGAATGATGAGGTCACTGCCAAAGAAAAAGATATCTTGGAAGAATTTCCTAATGAAAACCTTTTTGAAATAACAAAATGGCCATGGTTTGCTGATATGGCCAATTTTAAAGCAGCAGGAATTCTTCCAAATGATTTAACTTGGTAGCAAAGAATTTTTTTTTCAAAGATTCAAAATACCTTGTTTAGGATGACCCTCATATATTTAAAATTGGTGTGGATAATTTGTTACGTCATTGTGTACCCGATTGGGAAAAGAAAGATATGTTGTGGCATTGTCATAAATCGCATTATGGAGGACATTTTAATGGAGAAAGAACTACTGCAAAAATTCTTTAATCAGGTTTGTATTGGCCCTCCATTTTTAAAGATTCTCACTCATTTGTGCAAGCTTGTGATAACTGCCAAAGAACAGGTAATGTTAACAAAAGACAAGAAATGCCTCTCACAAACATTCAGTAGGTTGAGGTATTTGATTGTTGGGATATTGATTTCATGGGACCTTTTCCTTATTCTCAATTCAATCAATACATTCTTTTGGCAGTTGATTATGTTTCAAAGTGGGTAGAAGCAATTGCTTCACCTAATGCTGACACCAAAACTATAGCGAATTTCTTGAAGAAAAATATTTTCTACGTGTTTGGAACACCAAGAACTTTGATCAGTGATGGAGGATCACATTTTTGTAACAAAATTCTTCAGAAAGTGTTACAACATTATGGAGTGAGACATAAAGTGGCCACAGCATATCATCCACAAACCAATGGACAGGCTGAGATTTCAAATTGAGAAGTAAAAAGGATTTTGGAAAAAACTGTCTTCTTCTAGAAAAGATTGGCCACAAAAGCTTGATGATGCACTCTGGGCATACAGAACTGCATTCAAGACTCCAATTGGCCTTTCTCCTTTCCAAATGGTCTACGGAAAAGCTTGTCATCTTCCAGTAGAGATGGAACATAAAGTATATTGGGCTTTAAAATTTCTCAACTTTGATCCAAATACAGCAGCTGACAAAAGAAAGTTGCAGTTATTTGAGTTAGAAGAAATGAGAAACAATGCTTATGAGACATCTAGAAGTTACAAGAACAAGGTGAAAGCTTACCATGATAAGAAAATTAAAAATAGATATTTCATACCAGGTCAGCAAGTTTTATTGTTTAATTCAAGATTAAGATTATTTCCTGGTAAATTGAAATCTAAATGGTCAGGCCCTTTTGTAATCAAGGAAGTTAAATCTTATGGAGCAGTTGAAATTGAAGATCCAACTTCCAAAAGAAGTTGGATGGTTAATGGGCAGAGATTGAAACCATATCTGGGTGGTGAGATCAACAGACTCACTACTATTTGTTATTTGACTGATTTATGATATGCAGGATGTCTAGCTAGAGACTGTAAATCAAGCGCTCATTGGGAGGCAACCCATTATTTTCTTATTATTTTTAAATATATATATATAAAATAATAATAATAATAATAATAAAATAATAGTCTTTCAAATTTTAAGTTAGAAATTTAATTTTGAAAAGAAAAGGGGTTTAAAAATTAAAGAAAAGGTTTCTGAAAATTAAAATTTTGAAAAATAAAATAGAAGCCCACGCATAGCGCCACACTGACGCATAGCGTGGACTCTGAATTTTCAACCTGAAGCGTAGCGTCCCAACCACGCGTAGCGTTAGGGCCCTCGTTCAGTTTTTAAAACTGAACCAGAGGGAGGCCCAAGTTGTAACATCCTAAATTTTATAAAAATAATAAATTGAGGAGAATGAATAATAAATAATTGTATATGAGTTGATTTGTGTCCCAAAATTATTAGAATGATTAAATTGGGATTTATTATGGATATTTATGATTTACTGAGATTTGAGGAGTTAAAATTATACCCGAATAGAATATGGGTGTCGGACCAAGTATCTCCGATTGAGATGCCATTGGTCAGGGCTGTTAAGAATATTATTGGGAATCCGAATCTATATTCGGAATAATTTTTGGATATGGTATTGAGCCTGAACTGTGAACCTGTTTATTATAAAACGGTGAAATTTTATATGAAGAAAAATATTAAAACATAAACCCTTCTACCTCTCTTATGCTTCACTCTACTTCTTCTCCTCCTCCTCATTCATTTTTCTTCATCTCTTCTCCTCTTCTTTTTCTCCTTCTTCCATTCTCCAAAGAAATCCAAATGTGGTGTACCCTTCCTCTTTCTTCCATTTTGGTTGCTTCAAGCTTGAAGGAGACAACGATGGTGGTATGGAGCTCTCCTTCTCCCACTCTATTTTGTGCTCCCTCTCTCCCTTCCTTGACTCCATTTTCGTTTTATGGTGAGGTAAGCTCTTCTCACTATCTTTGATGAAGTTAATATCATTATTATGAGTTTTATGGCTTGGGGGAGTATTTATGGCATATGGGTTGTTGGGAGAGCATTAATATGGAAAACCCTAAGGTGGGGTGGCTTAAATGTGAGCCTTATAAGCATTTAATGAGGCACTTAAGATTAATGTTGGAAGGTGATGAGAAATAAATGGGTATTAATGAAGGTTGTTGGGTTTTAGTGGAACCCTAACTCTAATAAATTAGGGAAAGTGTGAAATGTGAGTAGAATGTAGGTTTATTGATATTGGAGAATGATATTAATGATGAAAAATTTCCATTGTGGTGATTAATAAGCATGGGTAAATGTTGTTGGGTTTTGATGAAAACCCTAGCCTTAAGAAATTGGGAAAATGTATATATAGTGACTTGTTGGGTTGAATGGAATGTTAATAGGTGATATTTAATAATGAGTGTTTTTATGAATGTGGAATGTGAGAGATTGGTATGATAAGATTGTGACTTGATGAGGTCTAGACCATTGTGATGTGCCATTTAAATCTGATTGATAAATTATGGTTATTGATGGATATGAGAGCTAAGTTGAATATTGGGTAACAATGATGATGTTTGAAGGATTGAGGTGATTTGAGACTACATTATGTAATGGGTAAGATGATGATGTTGTTGGGTTTAGTTGGCCTTTTATGATCTAGAGGATCTTGGCTTTGGGAAAGGAATTCCCGAAGCCTAACACAATTACATAACTTGGTGTTTAGCAAGTCTAGGACTTGAGGTTGAGCTTTATGATAAGCTAGCAAGTATTTAAAATTATGATGGTTATTAATTATGTGAATATACTTGCATATGGTATGTAGATTGTATTCCGGGTGATGCGATAGAGCATTCGGAACATTGGAACCATTCGGCTCTTCCCTCGAGGTAGGAGAGGAGTTAACATTCAAATTGCATGAGTAAATCAATAGTGATTGTTGTATGTGATGGACACTTATGCTTGCCTTGCCATGTATTTATTGAAGGGAAATGAATGGCAAGTTGATAATGATTGGGAATGATATGAGAATATATGGAATTATTGTGGCAGTGTATGATTATATGTATATATGTTGATGATGAGTTTGAATTTTACATGATTAATAAGTTTGGAATGAAGATTTATAAGTATGAACGTGTGAACAGGTTGTATATACCTTTTATGATGTGTATGAAATGTTGGACATATTCAAATTTGGCTTATAATGAGAATTTTCGAGTAAGAATGCTTAGAACAAGTTTTATGTGCCCCATATGTCGTATATGATGTGTTGGATATGATTAAATTGGCCTTAAACGTGATTTCATATGTTGAGCTGTGAGAATTTTGTTTTCTGCTTATATCCTGATATTCTCGCCTAAGCGAGATGGGATCTCGCTCAGGCGAGGATCCCCTGTATCAGTATTATAGGTTCTGGACCAATCTCGCCCAAGCGAGCGAGCTTTCCACTCAAGCGAGATGAGTGAATGGTGAATGGGTGAGGTTCTGGACGAATTCTGTCCGAGTGGGAGTTTTAGAGAGTAATTTCATGATGTGGTGAATTTCCCAGTGAAATCCCGAGTGAGCTATGTCTGAGACAGGACCTTCCAAGTGAGGAAGTGGATATAATTCTGGGTGAACGGTTTCCAAGTGTGATATTTCGGGCAGTGGAGTTCCGAGTGGGAATTTCCGAGTTCAGTGTAACTTGTTTCAAGTGGAGTGCCCCCGAGTGTGTAATTCCAAGTGGGATGGCACTGATGGAGATATACGGTGTGATTCTGTCAAGAAGCACTTTGGAATAATTCCACCCGAGTGAAAGACTTAGTGTTAGGAAGCCTAGCTCAAGTGAGAAAGAAAGGAAATCAGTTTTTGGAATAATATACTGAGTGAAAGACCGAGCGAGTGATGGTTGGTCTTGGAATTAGTTTACCGAGTGAAAGACCGCTCAAGAGATGAGTTGGATTTGAAATAATTTGCCGAATAAAGACCGATCAGGTGTTGAGTCAGTTTTGGAATATTTTACCGAGTGGAATACCGATCGAGTGATGAGTCAGTTTTGGAGTAAATTGCTGAGTGAAAGACCGAGCGAGAGACGGTCGGCCTTGGAATTATTTAGCCGAGTGAAGGACCGAACTAGAGGAATCGGTTCTGGAATAAATTCACCGAGTTAAAAACCGAATGTTGGGAAGCCTCGCCGAGTGAGCGAGTGTGGAAAGGAAGGATGACCTCTGGTCGGATTTCGCTCAAGCGAGTGGGTGTCTCGCCCAGGCGGGTGTCAGTGGGATTCCTTACTAGACAATTCTCGCCCGAGCGAGTGGCCGGGTGTGTGGTGTCTCGCTCTAGCAAGACTGGGGTCTGATGCTTAAAACCCCCTTTTTGCTCAGGAAAACTTGGGGCGGTTAGATGAACTACCCTCATCTCGCTCAAGCGTAGGTGAATCTCACTTGAGCGAGATACCCAAAACTTAGGATCTCGTTATTTCCCTCAATAATTGATGCCGAGCCCCATTCCCCCATATTATGGGATATCTATGGAAATGTTTATGTGGTATTTATTGATGATATGCCACCATGGGGAAATAAAAATTAATTGATGTATTCGGAACAAATTATTTATGATGTTTTTCACCACTAAGAGTGAGATATGAGGGAATGATGAGGAGGATTTAATAAAGAGGCTATAAGATACATTTTAAGACAATGATGATAAATAATGAGAGGAAAGCCCACTAATTGAATGTGTGGTAACATTGATGAATATTACCTAATGATGTAGACATAATGTAGTTGATACAAGTAATAAACTTGTATGTGTGTGAGGCAATGATGATTACTGTATATATAAATGTTCCAAAAATACCTTGTTATCACATGTGTGGATGAATATTATGATGCTTGCTATGCCTTTGATATCCATGTGCGGATTGTTATGAATGATGTTTGTGGCCATTAAATGCCAACTATATGAATGATATGCCTTGAGGGGCTAGTACATAATTATATGATTATTGAAAATGCCACATTAAAAATTTGAAAACAATGACTAAGAAACCAACAATGTTGAAATCCACTAAGGTGTATGGTGGTGTTGGTGATTATGATGATGATGTTTGATGAGTGGCATTTAGGATGCACAAAGTGACAATGCATTTGATTTACATTGCATTGCATCTATGGCATATCATAGCTACCGGTGTTGGAATATTAGGGGATTCCCCCGATTGGCCCAGTAGGAGGGCGGCTCAGTGCACGAGCAATATGTTGTTTCCCCTGTGACTCAGTGTGTAAGTCACGAAGCTGCCCATGCTGAGCTACGGGGAGCTGCATGTGGTTGACCCTTGTGGGGGGTGGCTCTTGAGGAGCAGGTGTCCCCGGTGGTCCTTTGGATCACAGCTGCCATGTTGAGAATCATGGTTGGCCCGTAACACCATATGTTGAATATGTTGTATACCGCGGTCATGGTGAAAATGACCAGGTGTTGATGCGGTTTGGTACCAGTAAAAATATGGTGAATATGCATGCATTATGATATATGTGTACACATTTTACTACTGCAGTAGGGGCATGGTATTTGATCATGCTTGAACCCACAATTGGTGTTATTTCCCACAGTCAGATTTGCATTTGTTGTTGTTTATTCCATTGTGCATATGCATTAGCCATAAGAGCATTTGCATATAGCATGGAGATACGCCATAATATGATAATGATGGTGATGATTGAGATTGTGGTATGATGATAATTGAGATGGGTAATTAATATATCGAAAGACCACATAAAAGTAATAAATGATATGAATATACGAAATGATGTTAAATATGACGATATGTATGATATGGCCCAATGTAATGAAGGGCGTATTTGTTTATGATTGATAATGATGATGCTAGCCCATGGTGGCTTTGATGAAAAGACCAGAACGGTCTATGTTGACGATGTTGGCCCATTGTGGCGATATGGTAGATACGTGTTGGCCCATTGTGTTGATGTGATAGATGTGTATATGCTTGCTTTGCTATAAAAAGATGAAATAATATGAATTATGTATATGATATTGAATTGACAAATTATGATGATTAGTGATGCATTTAGCAAAGCATACATGATGTTGATATGCATATGCACATAATTTCAATTGTATTCATATCGTCATTTGAAATGTATAACCCACTCTCCCATGTGGTCTACTTTTTAGTATTGATGCAGGAAAACCATGGGATGAGAACGCTTATGAAGTAAAGCTTTTGGGAAGGTAAATAGTTGTAATGGGATGCCTTGGCCGGCAGCATTGTAATTTAATGAGTTAGGTATAAAATGAATATCATGATGTTGTTAATTATTGTTGTTGATAGAGGAACTGTGAATATATATACACTTGGATACTGTACTAATAGTGGATATATGAATCTGAGGTTGAACTGGTTATGATCTATTATAAATATGAATGTTGGAGATGTATGTTGCATGATCATACAGATAGGTATATACATATATCGTAGGCATTGCATGCTTATGTGATTATGTAAAATGATGATGGTTGTATAATAGGATTACCATATGCCATTGCATGCTTGCCGAGCCTTTTCTTATATCTTCATATATGGGACTAGGCGTGTGCCCGGTATACACATTCTTCTTCCGCTGTAAAGTCTGTTATTTTGTATACCGAATGGGCAAACTATCTATCGATCCAGTTATAGGTTATTTAATCTCACTCTTTGGTTTTTTGTGATTCGGGTCTTGATGTGATCATGGTGGTGTCTCGAAAATATTTTCAAACGCGAAAAATTTATTCGCATTCTTACAAATTATGACGATTACATCGGGATTCGAGTACAGAAAATCAGGGGTGTTATACAAGTCCATTATCTTTAAAAACCTATCTTGCCTCCCTCTGTATTTTTAGAAACCCTAATTTCCCAAACCCTCTTTATCTCTCAAAACCTCCAATCCCCCTCATTCCTATTTTCTCTAAGGGATCCAAGTAAGTATCTCAAATCCCTTTCTCTTTAATTTGTTTTTGAATTTCGATTCTTAGAATTGCATAAGGTTAGGGATAGGATTAGACAACCATTGGGCTTGATTGCTGTTAGAAATAGGATTTGAATGGATTGAATTTGGTTTTGAAGGGGTTGCTGCTGCGTAACCCTTGTTTTGCAGTTTTTGTTCTGTAAACCCACGCGTAGCGTCCCACTGACGCGTAGCGTGGGAAGAACAGAGCTGACGCGTAGCGTCCCACCCACGCGTAGCGTCAGCCTCTGTTTCTGATTTTTGTTAATTTTTGTGTGTTATCTTCTGTTATTTGTATAACTTGTTTTCTGTTTTTAATAAATCTGTTTAGTATGTCTCTGTTTGTTGTTTGTTGTTTTCTTTTAAATGAATAAAATTTCTTAGTTTGTATGTTTGTTATACTTTCTTGCATAAAAATAAAAATACATAAATTTGAACAAATTTGTAAATATGTATGTTGTATGATTTTACATGTTTTGTGAAATTTATGCATGTTGCATTTTGTGTGAATTTTTGTTAAAATTTCTTTTGTATAAATAGTTTTTGAAAATATTTTATTGTTATGTATGTTTTAAATATAAACAAAAATAATTGTTAACTTTTTAATGTTTGAATTGTTTTCAAATAGTGTAATGAGTTTGATTTTTTTTTAATTTTTTCTTTTTGCAGATGGCACCTAAGAAATCCATTCCTTCTACTGGTCCTAAGAGACAGAGAAGGACCACAAACACTGACACCACTTCTAAAGATCCAGATTTTCAGGGAGAGGAGGTGCTAGGACCGAGAGATCCTACCAGATTTCGCACTGTTACGAAATGGGCCTGGTTTCATCAGATAAAGGGCCAAAGACTCATCTGGGAGAGAGTCTTGGATTTAAGTGCTGGGGACTATCCTGAGCTACAGGATGAGGTCCAGAGGAGGAGATGGGGAACCCTATTTTCCCTTCCTAGTGAGGGGGATCCCATTCTAGTGGTGGAGTTTTACGTAAATGCTTACAGAACTCGCCAGGACACATCAAACATTGGTCATCAGAGGACGAGCTGGGTGAGGGGTCGGCATATCACTTATGACTGGGACACGATTAGTACCCTACTGGGTAACCCTTGGGAGCCTACTCTCGAGAGCGATACTTGTTTCTGGAAGGAGAACAGAAACAAGGTTGCAACTAAGGATGGTGATTTAGGATACTTCCTAGATCAGGTTACTCACGTCTTGAGCAAAGATAGAATCTTCTTCAACCTAAGTAAGGTTGGAAGGACTCTATCAAACCTCCTCAGGACCCAGGTCTCATCTTATGTTGCATAATATCACTCTTGTCACTCACCTCTCTTCTATCCCAGTTGATCACTGCTGCCTTCTCTATTCTATTCTTTAGGGCCATACCATTGATATTGCTGAGCTGATTTCTGAGCAGATTCACCTTTATGCCCTTGGGTATAAGGTGAACCATCCTATTCTATTTCCTCTCATTATATCTGCCTTACTGAGGAGGCAAAGAGTTGCTGTACCATCACCAGAGTTTACTAGTTCTTCGGGGAGAGTCCCCAAGGTCTCAGTAAACAGAGATTACTTCGTCTAGCAGTGTGAGCTTCCACCACTGGAGCAGGAGGCTCAGCCCAGACAGAGGAGGAGGAGACCACCAGTTCAGCCACCACCTGTTGATGCTATCACTGATGGATTTGCCAGATGACACTTGAGCATCATCATATGATGCAGATGATGGCTGCCACACATAGAGCTTATATGCATCTTCATGATGCATTTTATCAGTACAGACTTCAGGGAGAGGGAGCACCTTATGTCACACCAGCTGAGTTTGCAGCTCATGTAGCTTGGCCTGGTGATTTACCTACATACCCTGAGACTAGTGGACCATCTGGAGCACATGCTGAGTCAGAGGGTGATGTAGATGAGGAGGGAGATGATGAGGATCACATGTAGGATTGATGGTGTTATTCTCTGCATCTTTTACATACACTTTAGTTCACTTTTAGTTTGATATTTACATTGGTATTTTTACATTGTGGATTATATTATAGTTTGTCTTCTATTATGTGGTGTGTTTTATTGCATAATTTTATCGTGGTGTGTTTTTGAATGTTTTCTTCAAAAAATTCAAAAAAAATAAGTTTTATCATTGAAATCATTTTTTTTTTAAAATAAGGAAATTTATGCACTTAAAGTTTTTATACAATAAAACCATTTTTTTAAATCAATTATCGATTCTTTTTATAATTAAGGAATTTTGATAATTTTAATTACAATAATTTTATTAACTATCAAGCTAATTTCGATAACCCGGTGAGCTGAGAGATCTTTTAAACACTTGAGGGTTTCGACATAACTTCATTAAAATTGATTTTTCTTTAATCTGTGATTTGTGTTGTTGTACAGAGAATTCAAGAAAATGATCAAGGCATATTTTTGGTAAAAGAAACCTTGGGCCAAAAAGCTTACCATGGTAAAATCATTTTATCCTTTGAAAGCCAATTTTGAGCCTGAAAAATAATTTCTTTGGTACCCTTGACCCTTATCAAATTTGAACCATTCCCTTTACTTGATTGATTAAAAGAGCAATTGATCAAAATGGAAAAAATATTGAGTAGGGAGTGAACATTAACAACTTGATTCATTTCAAGAAAAATCAAAATTATGCATATAAATGAAAAATGAAAAGAAATATATGCAAATCAAAAATAGAGAAAAGAATTAAGTTGGGGGTATTTATTTTTCATCAATAAGGGAATTGAGATTTGGGCCAAGAGAAAGCCTAAAAATTATAAAATGTTCTTTTATGATTTCAGGTTTTTGAATTCCAAGAAAAACCATCATTTCTTGTAAGCCAAGCCTTATTACAACCCGTGAAAAGACCTTGTGATTTTTGAATTAACTCTGTATGATTAACCATTGATTAGATGAAAATTAAAATTAAATTTGTTTAATTTTATGATTGATTGAGTGAAATAGGTTACCCTGTGCAAAGAGATAAACACACGTGACGTAAGCTTGAAATTATGCTTGATTAGTTAATAAGGCATTGTAAACATTTTTGTCATTAAACCTTTATTACACAAGATATCTATTTTTGGTTACTATAAATGGTAAATTATGAAATTACTTTTTGTGATAAATTCTCAGACTAACTCTAAAATTTGATTTCAAATTTTATTTTAATTTTCTCTCTTGCTCGAGGACGAGCAATGTCTCCAGTTGAGGGTATTTGTTAGTCCTCAAATTTATAATAAGATCTTTAATAAAATTTTTGTAAAAAGAATAATAATTTGGTGAATTTGTTAGAAATTTAGGTTTTAAAACTCAATAAATAGATGTTGTTGGAAATAATCTGCCCTTGATCAATTTTCTCTAGTTTTGCAGTAAAAATGAGAAGAATTTAAAGAGAAAAATTGAAGAACTAGAAAGCTGACGCGGAGCATCAACACCACGCGTAGCGTGGGAACTTCTGATGCTGACTCTACGCGTCACACCTATGCGTAGCGTCAGGAGCTACGTGGACACCACTAACAGGTGGTCAAGCACCCAGCCAATGACCCCTCTGCTATCCACAAGTGTCCAAGCCGAATTGGGGGACAAGGCACATCTGTCTGGGCATGATTAATTAAAATAATTATACAATAATGGCCACATCGAACTGATTAATGGAGGCTGAGTCAGGGACCTAACGCGTAGCGTTAGCACCCTTCCTCAGCCCTTTAAATAGGGCCATTCTCCACACTTCTAAGCATCCCATCTCACATTCTGAGTTCTTTTCCTCTCTTATACACTCGTGTTTAAGTTGTTCTTTTGTGAATTTATAGTTCTAGAATAGTTTTCTAGATACTTGAGAGTGTTGTGTAGTATTATGATCGTTGTACCGTGAAGTTTCCATCGCCTTTGTAATGTCAATCACTGTAAGTGTTGTTTTTACTTTCACCATGTGTAACTAATCTGTTTATGTTGGAATTGGTAAACTAGTCTATTGAGTATGATGTTGTGAATTTAATCTTTGCATGTTTATGATTCAAGTGCATGTTAGTATTTCAATCTTTTATTAGTATGAACGTCAAACGGGAGAATAATTTTCATGCGTATTGAAACTTATTTTATTAGTATGAACGTCAAACGGGAGAATGATTATTCATGCCTTATTTAAACTTGTTTTAACAAAAGTAAAAGTTGGAATACCCTTAATATGTGAATTAGTAGGGATAGAATTGGTGATTATTGTTGCCATAAGGCCAGGACTTAATGTAAGTTTTTACTGAGAAAGCTCACGAGGGATCGGACTTTACGGTGAATGGATCTTATCTTTGCAAACAAGTAACATAACATGGAAAATAATCTATATTTCATATATATGAAATATTTGATAAATTATATACATGTTATATTATTGTATAACATATATTTTATTATATAACAACATAAAAAAAAAGAATTTTTTCTAACAAATGTGATTTTTAGAATAGGAATAAACAAACCATGGATAAATCTAAGCGACTCTTTCTTAAATCTAAACAATCTTTTCGTAGACGTTTGCCCCCGATACAATCGGGGGACCGAATTGATTTTAAAAATATAGGTTTAATTAATCGATTTATTAGTGAACAGGGAAAAATATTATCTAGACGTGTGAATAGATTGACTTTAAAACAACAACGATTAATTACGACTGCTATAAAACAAGCTTGTATTTTATCTTCGTTACCTTTTCTTAATAATGAAAAACAATTTGAAAAAAGTGAGTTGACCAGTAGAACTACTACTATATTAAAAAAAAAAGGATTACTTTTTGATTGAATTTTTATTTTCATCTAAACTTTAATCAAACGTAGATTGATGTTTTGTGTTTTTGTTCGAAAACTTTAACAAAACAATTCAATTGGGTTATTATGTTATAAGAAAACTGATAATCAGTGAAAAAGAATTTTTTTTAGATTGGTTATTTATTTTGATGACTTTTATTATATGATTATATGATATGATTATATGAACTCTATTTTTTCATACAAATCGCTATTCTCTACCTTCCCGGAGACGGGGGATCGGTTATAATGATTTTAAGCTGCAATTGTAACATCCAAATTTTGAAATTAGATACCGAATGAAATTAAACCATTAAGATTATAATTTCAAAGTAGGAAATTATTTGTTAATCATAATTAACTTAATTAGCCTAACTTAAGAAATGATGGCAGATTAATCATGCTTAATTGTTAAATGGTTGGCTACTTATGATTGGCGGGTCACGTGAGTGGGGCTGCGATTCACGCTTCCCCACCCCACTCTCCTTCTCTTCGTACGCATATACATATGCCCTGTGCCACTGTGGTTATTCATCTTTCTCCACTGCTTTGCCCTCTCTTTTCTTTTCTTCTTCGTTCCTCGTCCTCTTCTCTTCTCCCCTGTCCTTGTTCTCTGTTTCTGGAAACCCACGATGACGGTGCTGCAGAAGGGTCAGAGTCTCCTCCGGCTGGTGAAGGACGATCATCGAAGCAGAGGAAGAACAACTTCCTATCCCCGAGCCGATTGCAGAGTACGACTGTGTGAAGGGGACTGAACGAGGCAGACAGAGCATCAGACCAAACGTCGGAAAATAGAAGAGCTTCTCGAGTCCCTTCAGAAGGTAAGGGGCGCTTGCATGTCAAATGCATGGTTGATGGGCGGTACCGGATGAACGTATTACCTTGTGTGTGTATGAATGTGTCTGTGATGACTGTGTGTAATGCGTGATTGTGAATCCTAGAATGCCATGTGTGTGATTGCAGAGTCCTGATTATGGTTATACAATTGCATGCATGTATTCAGGGTCATTGTGCTGAATTCTGATAGTTGGTTATACATAAACGCATGTGATGCATGTTCTTATTATTGTTAATACCGAGAGGATACGTATGTGTGATTGTTGGCTGATTTCATTTGAGGTATTGTAAAGATGAACCGTTGAGTACTGTGTATGCTGGTACGATGGAATGTAGGAAATATGTTGGGTCGGATGTGACGCTAATGGTTACAAGGAATGAGTCAGATAATTGAGGATGCTCGTTTTTTAAGCATATAGGCTGCATGTACAGGAATGGGGTGACCCGTGGAAGGTCAGGAGCCCCAACAAAATGATCTCCAGCTACAGACCCTTGGCTAGATCCTGTGAGAGCCCGTGGTAGCCGTAGGAGCTAGAGTTAAGTCTCGAGACGTCAATGGGAGGCCGGTACCACGCGGGAAGGGCTAATGGATGAGAGGCCAATAAGGGAACCTGTAACTGAAAAATCATTGCTTAAGTCAGATCCGCAGGCATGTGTAACATCCCAGTTTTGAAGTTAGATACCGAATAAAAATTAAATAATAAGAAAATTACAAGTAAAGTAAAGAATTAGTTGTTAATCATAATCAATATAGCCTGAGAGTTAATGATAAGTTAATTGGACTTAATTGATGGGATGTGGCTGTCGGTGATTGGCGGAAGGTGTGAGTGGACTGCGACTCACGCTTTCCCATCCCACTCCTTCTCCTCGCATGCGTATATAGGTACATATTCAGTATCACCGTGAGTGCAAAAACTTCTCCCACTACTCCATTCTCTCTTTTTCTTCTTCGTCTCCATCTTTTTTCCTTTCCCTTATTTTTGTTCGTCACGAGGACAGTGCGGGAAGAAGGTCAGAGCCCCGACAGGTGAAGGACGATCGTTGAAGCAGAGGAAGAACAACACCCCAACTCCGAACCAGGTGCAGAGTACGACGGAGTGGAGAAAGGCTGAACGAATCAGTAGAGGGGCGTCAGATTCAACGTCGAAGAGCAGAAAAGCTTCTTGAAGTTCCTTTCGTAGGTAGGGGGCGCTTGCATGTTGAATGCATGGTCCACGAACGGTACCGGATGAATGTACTGCTTGAGTGTATGTGCATGTGTTTGTGATGATTGGATCCTATGCATGATTGAAGATTCTGGATTCCGTGTGTTTTATAGTTGTTAAACAGTAAATGCTTGTAATCTAGATGGTGGTGAAGTAGTATGTTAGTATTGATAATAACAAATGATATGCATGGTTCTATCCTTGTTGACACTGTGAGAATATGAATGTGTGCTCGTTAGTTAATTTGTCAGATGCTATACTTGATTGCTGATGGTTGAACATATTGGTGTAAATAATAAAGCGAATAAAGGTTGCATTGAATTTGTTCCTACTTAATGGTTACGAAGGAGGTATCGGTGGTGTGATGACACTTGCTGGTAAATGCATTTAGCTGCATGTGTAAGAGTGGGGCGACCCGTGGAAGGTCAAGAGCCCCGAGGGAATGGCTTCCAGTTACAGACCTCGGCTAGATTCCGAAGGAGCTCGTGGTAGCCGTAGGAGCTAGAGAAGAGTCTCGAGACGCCAATGGGAGGCCGGTACCACGCGGGAAGAGATGAAGGACGAGGGGCCAGGAGAGGGGAAAACTGTAACTGAAAGTCATCACTTGAGTCGGATCCGCAGGCATGTATGTAGATATGAGGTTGATTAGAGTAGCACGTATAACGTGTGTGGAGTGTTATGAATGATTTCCGAGTGTGGGGAATACCTGTGTGTGTTGTATGTGTGTCTTAAATGTTATTTTGCCGTGCCTAACCTTAATTAACTTGAAAACGATTGAATGGATGTGAGTGTGCATACTGACACTGATACCGAGTCCTTGATTGTCATTTTACATGTAAAAGCTCACCCCTACAGTGGCTACATTTTCAGTGAACATCTCTCGGAATGAAGGATGAAGGAGGAGTCGAGTGCAGGACAATGAATCCGAGCGCTATTGGAACATATATCTACATGTATATATGTATATATATATATATACTGTGTATAACGTTTTGTTAAGCCTTGGCTGGCTCATGTTTTGGTTTTAGTCCTTACGTTAAAACTTGACAGCTTCGGGTAACAGAAGTCATGATGAAGTTCTTGTAATTATATGAATGCTTTCGTTTATATATGTATATGTTGTGTGTTCTTCTATACTGTAAGTGATGTTGAGCGGTGAAGAGGACTGTATGAGTATGTCTTATGAGCGTAGGGTAATTATAATCCGAGTGATTAAATGGTGGTATGCCGGGTGAGTCAGTCGCCATTCCCCGAATGATTAGGCCTGAGGACTTCCGAGTAAAAGTAAGTATGAAATCCCGAGTGAGGAAGAGTTGGTATTCCCAAGTGAAAACCTCAAGTGATTCCCTTCTGAGAGAGGAGTTCGAATGGTGGTTTAGAGTGGATTGGATCTTAAGTGTAAGGTATCGGTAACCCGAGTGAAAGACGTAAAGTCCGAGTGAGGATTGGTACCCCGAGTGGTTGGGTTTCGAATAAGTCCGAGTGGGACTTAACTACCTGATTTCCCGAGTGAATGTGTGAATGTGCTCCGAATAATGGATAGGAAATGTGACCCGATTGTGTTAAGGTTAGAGTGCGTCGAGTGATGTTTGAATAGGATATAGTCCGAGTGAGAAGGAGTTCTGGAATCCGAGTGGGATAACCCTCAGATCCCGAGTAGAGTGTAAGTGTCGCCGTATGGATAAAGTTAGAAGGCTAAGTTGTGGAGTTCCGAACGGACTTAGGAATGAATTTTCGAGTGGACTTAGTCGGTTACCGGGTGTATGGATGCCCCGATGCCGAGTGATGAATTTACAGAGTGAGGCTTTTCGCTTCAGCGAACGAAGGATCCGCTCCAACGAATGGGTGTTTGGGAAGGCTATTGTGTTGGCATCGCTTAAGCGGATCGTGCCTCGCCCGAGCGACTAGAGTTGTTTCGCCTGGGCGCTGATGTGTTTCGCTGAACCGAATGGGTCGGTTCCAGCATTATACCTTCCGCTGATTGATATATGTGTGAGTGCTCTTTTATTTCCATTGCCTTCTTTTTTTTATGCCGATTGACCAGTGGTTGGTTTTTGTGAAAAATTTCTCCCTGTTTTTGGGATTATTATTTATTAAAAATTAGGGTGTTACATTTTGGTATCAGAGCAGACCGAAAGGTCCAAGGCCAAGGTATGCTTACCGAGTGTAAGCGGTTGTGTGTTTTCTGACTAAATGGTCATAATTGTTGTGATGTTAGTTGAACCTGATTGATATTGGCTTGAGGATAGGAGGTTGTTTCCTCCTGGTCCGATTGTTTGTGTAACCTGGAAGAATGGTATAATGTGCTAAGCTATTGAATGTTAGACTGAAAACCCGATCGGTAGTAAGTGGCTCGGTATACTTATCCCCGAATGTCGATTTTAGGATAAGGATGACGCATCGCCAAAGCATGGAGGCTATAGCCACAGCATTCCAATGCTTTGCGGACGTGTTTGAAAGGCAGGGCCAGACTCGAGCTGAGGATGGCCACGTGCTGGACCGCTTCCTGAAGAGGAAGCCGAGTGAGTTTCAGGGAGGACGTAATCTGGAGGCAGCTTTTAAATGGACTCAGGAACTGGAGAGGATTTTTGGGGGTCTTTGTTTTACCGAGGCCCAAAAGGTGGAATGTGCAGTGTATATGCTACGGGATGAAGCGGAGAACTGGTGGAAGATAGCCAGAAGCCGATTCCCTGATGATGAAGCTCAGCTGACATGGAACGATTTTAAGACATGCTTCTTAGAGAAATACTTCCCCGACACAGTGAGGAGTCGGAAGGAGCTGGAGTTTATGGAGTTGAAGCAAAGCTCCATCACTGTGGAAGAATACGCGACAAGATTCGAGGAGTTGTGCCTATTCTACCCTCCCTTCCAACAACCTGGGACGGAGAGCTCGAAGTGCCTTAAGTTTGAGAATAGATTAAGATCAGATGTTAAGAGGGCCTACAGATACCATGAGATACGGAGTTTCCCTGCATTGGTGAATAAATGTAGGATATTTGAAGAAGATGACAAGGCCCACTCGGGCCAGAGCAGCAGAGCTAACCAGTATCTGAGGCCTCAGCAGTCACGTTTCAAGAGGCCAGGGAACGTAGGAAGAAATGAACCCTTCACTAGATATCAGGGTCGCGGTGACCGAGGGAGACAGATGAGTGGACGACCCAAGTATGGTAAGTGTTTTAAATGTGGTGGCGACCACTTTGCTCAGAGTTGCAATGATACCGATGTTAAGTGTTTTCACTGCGGGAATAGGGGACACATTCGCCCTGACTGCCCCCAGCTCCGTCAAACAAATGCTAGTGTGTGTCAAGGAGGGTTCCAGGTGAGGAGCAATAGGAATGATGGACAAAACTCACGGGGCGGAAACAACAGAGCTAGAGGGAATATGATGGTTGCCCCAAAAATCAGGACGAGAGACACCGACCAACCAGCCACTGGAAGAGTCTATGTCATCAACGCAGAAGAACTCGCACAAGCAAATGACTTAGTACAATGTAAGTGCTCACTCGGTAGATACACACTTAGTGTAGTTTTTGATTCTGGAGCTACCCACTCCTTCATAGCTGATGATTGTGTAAAACGTTTGAAATTACCGACCGTGGAAATGGATCGGATTTTGGAAGTAGCCAATCCGACTGGTCCTAAGGTACTGAACTCGTCAATATGCAAAGAAGTGACGTTCGAATTGTGCGATCGGAGTTTCACTTTCGACTTGGTGTGCATATCCTTGAAGGATCTTGATATCGTACTCGGGGTAGATTGGCTTTCAGCCAACGAGGTGTTAGTGGATTGCAGAAACCGAAGGATAATTTTCCCGAGACAGCACCATGAGGACTGCACAGCACAAGGTATAACTCAACTATTCATGATGCTTTGTCTAACCGAGGGAGAGAGTAAAACCCGAGTGAACGAAATCCCGATCGTCTGTGAATTTCCAGAATTGTTCCCTGAAGACGTACCGAGTGTCCCTCCCAATAGGGAATTCGAATTTTCTATTGATTTGATCCCCGGGGCCGAGCCAGCCTCCTGTGCACCTTATAGGATGTCCCCAACTGAATTGGCCGAGCTGAAGAAGCAAGTAGATGAGTTACTCGGAAAACGATTCATTAGGCTGAGTGTATCACCATGGGGCGCACCTGTGCTGCTTATTAAGAAGAAGGATGGTAGCATGAGACTTTGTATAGATTACCGACAGTTGAACAAACTCACAATTAAGAATCGTTACCCGTTACCCAGAATTGATGACTTAATTGACCAACTGCGTGGAGCCTCAGTCTTCTCAAAGATCGACTTACGATCGGGATATCACCAAATCCGAGTGAAGGACTCGGATATCCCAAAAACTGCCTTTAGGACTCGGTATGGCCACTACGAGTATGTAGTGATGCCGTTCGGTGTGACAAACGCCCCTGCTGTCTTCATGAATTACATGAACAACATATTCCACCCCTATTTAGACCGATTCGTAGTTGTTTTCATTAATGACATCCTAGTCTATTCTAAGACTTCCGAGGAGCATGAAGAACACCTCCGAGTGGTACTCTAAGTGTTAAGGGAGAAGCAGTTGTTCGCGAAGCTTTCAAAGTGTGAATTCTGGATGAATAAGATCCACTTCCTCGGACATGTAATTTCCGAGCAAGGTGTCTCGGTGGACCCTTCGAAGGTGATAGCTATAATGGCATGGGAGAGACCCAAGTCGGTCTCGGAGATAAGGAGTTTTATGGGCCTGGCAGGTTATTATAGAAGGTTCATTGAAGGTTTTTCTAAGCTGGCGTTACCACTAACTAAATTGACTCGGAAAAGCATTCCCTTCGTGTGGAGTCCCGAGTGCGAGAGCAGCTTCCGAGAGCTGAAGAACAAGTTGACAACTGCGCCAGTGCTGGCATTACCCGACTTACAAGAAAGCTTTGTAGTTTATTGTGATGCATCAGGACTCGGATTAGGATGCGTGCTCATGCAGAGAGATCGAGTGATAGCGTATGCCTCTCGGCAATTGAGACCTCACGAGCAGCATTATCCGACCCACGATTTGGAGTTGGCGGCTGTGGTGTTCGCACTAAAAATTTGGAGGCATTATTTGTACGGGTCTAGATTTGAAGTATACAGTGATCACAAGAGCCTTAAATACCTATTTGACTAAAAAGAGCTGAACATGAGGCAGAGGAGATGCATAGAATTCTTAAAGGACTACGATTTCGAGCTGAAATACCATCCGGGTAAGGCAAATGTCGTTGCCGACGCGTTGAGTCGGAAATCCCTCCATATGGCAACAATGATGGCAAGAGAAGTGGAGTTGTTGGAGCAGTTCCGAGACATGAACTTACATGTTGACACCCCCTCCTCTCGGAAAATAGCAATCGGTACGTTAAGAATCGCCAATGAATTCCTGAAGTCCGTGTACGAGCAGCAGCAGTCAGACTCTTACTTTGCTGAGATGAAGAAAACGCAGGCCAAGGGAAAGGATTTGTCCTTGACCGAGGGATCAGATGGGATCTTCCGAGTGAAAGACAGGATATACGTGCCGAGTGAGAAAGGATTAAGGAAAATGGTGCTTGACGAAGCTCATAAGAGCCTCCTTAGTATTCACCCGGGTACCACGAAGATGTACCATGACCTGAAGAAACAGTTCTGGTGGCCCGGACTAAAGAGGAATGGGACAGAATACGTGGCTCGGTGTATTACTTGTCAGAAATCAAAAGTGGAGCACCAGAAGCTGTACGGTGCAATGCAGCCCCTGGAGATTCCCGTGTGGAAATGGGACTCGATTGCTATGGATTTTGTCATGGGATTGCCCAAAAACCGAGCGGGCCATGATGCGATTTGGGTCATTGTTGACCGACTGACGAAGAGTGCACACTTCCTGCCTGTGAACATGAAGTACCTGATGCATAAATTGGCACGGATTTACGTTAATGAGATTATCCGACTGCATGGTGTACCAACTTCCATCGTATCGGATAGGGACCCTAGGTTCACATCCCGGTTTTGGACCAGCCTGCATCAAGAAATGGGCACTAAACTTTGGCTTAGTTCTGCCTACCACCCCCAATCGGATGGACAATCCGAGCAGACGATTCAAAGTTTAGAAGACTTATTAAGAGCGTGTGTGTTAGAGCACAGAGGAGATTGGGAGCAGTACCTCCCCTTGATTGAGTTCACGTACAATAACAGCCATCATAACAGCATTGGCATGGCACCCTACGAAGCACTATATGGACGAAGATGCCGAACCCCACTTTGCTGGTCGGAAACGGGTGAGAGTCTGCTATTGGGACTAGACATTGTGAAGCAAACCACAGAGCAGATCCGAGTGATACAGGGAAAAATGAAGGCATCTCAAGACAGGCAGAAGAGTTACCATGACAACCGCACCAAACCATTGGAATTTTCAGTCGGAGACAGAGTGTTTTTGAGGACTTCTTCGAGTAAAGGAGTCGGACAAGCCTTGAAAGGCGGAAAGTTAAGCCCTCGATACATTGGACCTTATGAGGTGTTGGAACGAGTTGGCACCATGGCATACCGGATAGCATTACCGACCCACTTATCCCGATTGCACAACGTATTTCATGTGTCTCAACTAAGGAAGTATCTACATGACCCCAGTCACACAATGCCTGACGATGAAGTGGAAGTCAAGGAAGACCTGACCACTGTGGCTACACCGATCAGAATCATGGACCGATTAGTGAAGCGTTTGAGGAACAAAAACGTATAGCTGGTAGAAGTGGAGTGGCAACAAGGCAAGACTACCTCTCGTACCTGGGAACACGAAGACACCATGAGGCAGCAGTACCCCGAGTTGTTTGCTAAGGTGAGTTACCGACTGAATTTCGAGGACGAAATTCTTTTGAGTGGGGGAGAACTGTAACATCCCAGTTTTGAAGTTAGATACCGAATAAAAATTAAATAATAAGAAAATTGAAAGTAAAGTAAAGAATTAGTTGTTAATCATAATCAATATAGCCTGAGAGTTAATGATAAGTTAATTGGACTTAATTGATGGGATGTGGCTGTCGGTGATTGGCGGAAGGTGTGAGTGGACTACGACTCACGCTTTCCCATCCCACTCCTTCTCCTCGCATGCATATATAGGTGCATATTCAGTATCACCGTGAGTGCAAAAACTTCTCCCACTACTCTATTCTCTCTTTTTCTTCTTCGTCTCCATCTTTTTTCCTTTCCCCTATTTCTGTTCGTCACGACGACAGTGCGGGAAGAAGGTCAGAGCCCCGACAGGTGAAGGACGATCGTTGAGGCAAAGGAAGAACAACACCCCAACTCCGAACCAGGTGCAGAGTACGACGGAGTGGAGAAAGGCTAAACGAATCAGTAGAGGGGCGTCAGATTCAACGTCGAAGAGCAGAAAAGCTTCTTGAAGTTCCTTTCGTAGGTAGGGGGCGCTTGCATGTTGAATGCATGGTCCACGAATGGTACCGAATGAATGTACTGCTTGAGTGTATGTGTATGTGTTTGTGATGATTGGATCCTATGCATGATTGAAGATTCTGGATTCCGTGTGTTTTATAGTGGTTAAACAATAAATGCTTGTAATCTAGATGGTGGTGAAGTAGTATGTTAGTATTGATAATAACAAATGATATGCATGGTTCTATCCTTGTTGACACTGTGAGAATATGAATGTGTGCTCGTTAGTTGATTTGTCAGATGCTATACTTGATTGCTGATGGTTGAACATATTGGTGTAAATAATAAAGCGAATAAAGGTTGCACTGAATCTGTTCCTACTTAATGGTTACGAAGGAGGTATCGGTGGTGTGATGACGCTTGCTGGTAAATGCATTTAGCTGCATGTGTAAGAGTGGGGCGACCCATGGAAGGTCAAGAGCCCCGAGGGAATGGCTTCCAGTTACAGACCTCGGCTAGATTCCGAAGGAGCTCGTGGTAGCCGTAGGAGCTAGAGAAGAGTCTCGAGACGCCAATGGGAGGCCGGTACCATGCGGGAAGAGCTGAAGGACGAGGGGCCAGGAGAGGGGAAAACTGTAACTGAAAGTCATCACTCGAGTCGGATCCGCAGGCATGCATGTAGATATGAGGTTGATTAGAGTAGCACGTATAACGTGTGTGGAGTGTTATGAATGATTTCCGAGTGTGGGGAATACCTGTGTGTGTTGTATGTGTGTCTTAAATGTTATTTTGCCGTGCCTAACCTTAATTAACTTGAAAACGATTAAATGGATGTGAATGTGCATACTGATACTGATACCGAGTCCTTGATTGTCATTTTACATGTAAAAGCTCACCCCTGCAGTGGCTACACTTTCAGTGAACATCTCTCGGAATGAAGGATGAAGGAGGAGCCGAGTGCAGGACAATGAATCCGAGCGCTATTGGAACATATATCTACATGTATATATGTATATATGTATATATACTGTGTATAACGTTTTGTTAAGCCTTGGCCGGCTCATGTTTTGGTTTTAGTCCTTACGTTAAAACTTGACAGCTTCGGGTAACAGAAGTCATGATGAAGTTCTTGTAATTATATGAATGCTTTCGTTTATATATGTATATGTTGTGTGTTCTTCTATACTGTAAGTGATGTTGAGCGGTGAAGAGGACTGTATGAGTATGTCTTATGAGCGTAGGGTAATTATAATCCGAGTGATTAAATGGTGGTATGCCGGGTGAGTCAGTCGCCATTCCCCGAATGATTAGGCCTGAGGACTTCCGAGTAAAAGTAAGTATGAAATCCCGAGTGAGGAAGAGTTGGTATTCCCAAGTGAAAACCTCAAGTGATTCCCTTCTGAGAGAGGAGTTCAAATGGTGGTTTAGAGTGGATTGGATCTTAAGTGTAAGGTATCGGTAACCCGAGTGAAAGACGTAAAGTCCGAGTGAGGATTGGTACCCCGAGTGGTTGGGTTTCGAATAAGTCCGAGTGGGACTTAACTACCTAATTTCCCGAGTGAATGTGTGAATGTGCTCTGAATAATGGATAGGAAATGTGACCCGATTGTGTTAAGGTTAGAGTGCGTCGAGTGATGTTTGAATAGGATATAGTTCGAGTGAGAAGGAGTTCTGGAATCCGAGTGGGATAACCCTCAGATCCCGAGTAGAGTGTAAGTGTCGCCGTATGGATAAAGTTGGAAGGCTAAGTTGTGGAGTTCCGAACGGACTTAGGAACGAATTTTCGAGTGGACTTAGTCGTTTATCGGGTGTATGGATGCCCCGATGCCGAGTGATGAATTTACAAAGTGAGGCTTTCCGCTTCAGCGAACGAAGGATCCGCTCCAGCGAATGGGTGTTTGGGAAGGCTATTGTGTTGGCATCGCTTAAGCGGATCGTGCCTCGTCTGAGCGACTAGAGTTATCGCCTGGGCGCTGATGTGTTTCGCTGAACCGAATGGGTCGGTTCCAGCATTATACCTTCCGCTGATTGATATATGTGTGAGTGCTCTTTTATTTCCATTGCCTTCTTTTTTTTATGCCGATTGACCAGTGGTTGGTTTTTGTGAAAAATTTCTCCCTGTTTTTAGGATTATTATTTATCAAAAATTAGGGTGTTACAGCATGCATATAGATGAAATGTTGGTTAAGATAGGATGAGTGGGATGGCTCGGAGTGATACGAGTGAATTCTGAATGAGTTGATGCATGCTTTTGTATGATTGAAATTGATCTTACGTAATATGTATGTAAGTGTATGTCTTTGAAAGTATCATATTTTGCATGGCTGAAATCCAAATTGAATGCAAACCGAGTGAACGTGAGTGCAAGTATTGATGCTGATACCGAATCATTAACTGTCATTTTAAATGTATAAGCTCACCCCTACTGTGGCAATATTTTTAGTGAATGTCTCTCGGAACAACGAGTGAAGGTGGAGCTGCATGTCGAGTGGAATGTTTATGCACGATGGAACTATATGTATATATGTAGATATTGTGTATAATGTTTTGGTTAAGCCTTGGCCGACTCGTGTTTTGATATTAGTCCCTTAAACCAGAATTTGAATTCCCTTGGGTTGAGGGTATGACAATGTGCTTGTAAATTAATTGTATATATATTCCTGTATATATATATATATATATATATATATATATATACTGTATGTTCATCTATGCTATGCGTGAAATCTGAGTGATGTACATAGGTACTTCTGAGCGTGGGAGGTTGTACGATCTTAGGTTAAAATGGAACTAAGTTAATGCTGTGGGAAGCGAGATAGTGACTTTACCCTGACTGAGGAAAGGTTAGATGTTTCGACTGATGAGTGATCTATAAGAATTTCGAGTGGAACCCAAAGTAGTAAACTTATTGGAAACTGGAAGATTCTAGGAGAGGCTTGAGTTAGTAAGAAAACTTGAGTAAGAAGGATTATATGTGTCGAGTGGAAAATGAGTAAAAGACCCGAGTGATAAAAGACCTTAAGGAATACTCCGAGTGAAATGTACGTGTGAAATCCGAATGAAATGGCTATGGGAATCATCTCCCAATTGGTCAGAATCCGCGGCTAGGGGTTAATCCAAATGTGTCACGAGCAAAGACTTTCCCTAAGTGAACATAGATTCTGAAATCCGAGTGAAGGAAATACCGAGTGGAGTTACTCGCCTCAGCGGCTAAGTGTTCGCTCCAGCGAGTGTGTTTGGTTGGAAGGCTTTTAGATCGACTTCGCCTAAGCGAAGGGGTGTTCGCCCGAGCGAGTTGGGCTGTCTCGCCCAAGCGGAGTCGGATCTCGCTTGAGCAAGTTTGCATCGTGTTGTGGGTTCGCTCAGGCGCTGTTTATCCTTCCGCTGTATGCCTTTCTTTGGTCTGCTTTTATATTTCCTTGCCTTTTTTTCCTTCTCTTAGACCCGGTTCCATTGGTGGGTCTTCTTCTGGTCAGTTTTTGCCCTCTCTGCCCTTTCATTGTTTCTATCTTACTCTAAGCATTATTTTGGGCAGATTATGTATGTTTTGCAAACTCTAAAATTTGGAAAAAATTTCCTTGTTTTGGGTTTATTTATTTGTTAAAAATTAGGGTGTTATAGCAATGACATGAACTTGATGATTAAATATGCATGTCTTGAATTCCTCCATTGTTATTCTAGATTAGGAATCCAAATTCCAACATAATTTGTTTATCTGTGTTTTATCCTCAAGTATCTTAGTTATTCTAAATTGCAACTCAACTTTTTAGATAGATTGTTATTTTCTTTTTAGCACATGAACAACTCAGCTATGCAATCTTGTGAATATTGTATAAATTGTATATAAATAATTCTTTTGTGAATAGATTTCGATAAATTTACTATAGTAACTAGAAAATTACTGTAACTATTGGACTTTAAATCCTAGTGGAACGATATCTAAATTTTGAAAACTACAAACGATTGGTGCGCTTGCCAATTAAAAGACTCAACAGTAACACGAAGTTAACAAGTTTTCTGCAACATTATATTTAGGTCTAACAGCTGTTAAGAATATTATTGTGAATCTGAATATGTCTTTGGAATAATTTTTGGATAAAGTATTGAGCCCGAACGATGATCCTGTTTGTTATAAAATGGAGAAACTTTAATGAAAGGTTAAAATAAATACCAAAATCCCTTCTATTTCTCTTTATTTCTTGTTGCACTCTTTCTCTCTAAGGCAAAAACACTTTCTTCTTCTCCTTTCATATTTTCCTTCCTTTTCATCTTCTTCTTCCTTTTAAAACACCAAGTGTGTGTTGTGTACCTCCTCTCCCTCCATTTTCATTTCTCTACCAAGCTTGAAGAAGGAGATGATGGTGATTTGAGCTCTCTTTCTCTTCTCTCATTGTCCTACTTCCTCTCCCTCTCTTGGAAACTCATTGTTGTTCCTTGGCTTGAGGTAAGTTTTTCTCACCATTTTCATGAGCTAAGGCCCTAGATTAAGAGCTATTATGCTTGGAGAGAGTGTCATGTGTATGGGTTATGGATTAGAAGTCATTTTTATGCAAACCCCTAAGGTGGGTTGTGATAAATGTATGGTTTTGTGAGGGTGTATATGGGTACACGAAAATAACACTTAATGAGGTGGAAGATAATGAGTACTAATGGTGATTATTGGGTTTTAATGAAACCTTAATTCTAGAAATTAGGGGAAATAAGTAATGATGCTATGAGAAATGATTTTAAGTGTAAACCCATGATATTTGGTGTGTGGGTATTGTTAACGATGATGGTTGATAGTTATTAATGATGATTATTGGGTTTTTGGTGAAACCCTAACCCTAAGAATTCGGGAAAACATTAAATGTTGGTTAGAGAATTGATTTTGAGAGGAAATTATGATATTAAGAGTGTCGGTATCATTAAATATGTTGGAAGAATATTTAGTGATGATGAGAGATGACATTGATGTAATGAGATGGTCATTAATGGTGGTTGATAACCATTGATGTAAGAACCCATTGATGGGCGTAGCTTTAAATGAATAATAATGAACTGGAACACTAAACCCATGATGGTTGTGGAGGATTAATGAAATGAAATTACAGATTAATGAGATTTATGTTGAAGTGTAATGGTGAGTATGTGAACCCTAGTTGGGATGATGATCCTTTGTTGATGAACATATGAGAAATACAAATTATATGGCATGGTGAACTAAGATTTATGAATGAAAAACTATTGAAAGGATAAATGGTGTAAATTTTAATTTGAGAACATTGAGGCTTTTAACAAATTTATGATAAGAAGAGGTTTGGTACCATGAGGAATTGCTTTATACATGTATACGTGGAAATTAAGAGTATGCTAAGTTGTGATGTTAGGAAACCCACTAATGGTGATGGGTTGTGCATTTGGTAGGTTTAACCCACTTTTGAATATAGAGAATCTCATATATGGGAAAGGAATTCCCAAAACCTAAGAAGGTTGTAAAACCATGTTTCTAACATGTCTTGGATAAGTTGTTGTGTCTATTTGCTTACTATCGAATAGTTAGACCTTGTGGCCATGCATTGAATGGAAAATTGATTGAAATTATATATATGTGTGTGATATATAGATTGTATTTCAGACGATGAGGTGGAGTTGTCAGACCATTCGGATTGTTCTTCTCTTGAGGTAGGAGAGGAGTTTATATTCTAAATGCATGAGTTGAATATTGATTGATTGTTGTATGTTATATTACACATGTTTGCCTTGCCTTTATTGTATTGGTGAATTGTGATGTTTAGTATTGCAATGTTATGTGCTTGGCAAATGTGTGATATGCATTTGGAATATTGGTGGTATGCTTTATGGTGATTGATAATTATTATGATATGTTGAGACAAATGTTATGCTCTTTGTTATTGAGAACATATGTGTATTCACCATAAATATTGATTAATAAATGTTGATGATGAATAAAGATGAATGTTGTTATTGATCATACCCTTGAGTAATTGATGATTGTTATTATTGATGATTGTTGGTGCCATTGTGGTTGATACAAGCATGAACTTGTATATGTAAATTGAATTACATTGGAGAAATATTGTTAATGCTACACTAAAATGAGAAACAATGACAATAATCAATGAGATAAAAATCCACTAAGAATTATGTGTTGATGTTGATGACGATGATGATTTTCTTTTCATTCGTGGTGTCTCTTGGGCAAGGTGATGAAATTTAAAATGCGAAAAATTTATCCTCATAATTATTATGTCATATATATTATGTTTACTTATATAAGACTGAGGGGCGCCACATCAACAATATGGCCTCACTTGCCAAAAGTGCTACGGGCCCCTCCCGAACACATATCGAGAAAGCCATGGGACGCTGAGGTCACTTGCTCATCAAAGAGCCACCCACCCACTGGGCCCGCCACATAAGGTGTCTCGTTACCAAACTATGGACAGCTTCGTGATTACATGAATCACTAGGGAATATTAACCATCTTGCCCGTGCACTGGGCCGCCCTCCCACTAGGCCTGCCTGTTCGAATCCCTAACATCCCAAAACAGACAACGTATGATATGCCATGGATGCAAATGTAGATCAATGCATTCTCACACTGTGCATCCTAAAACGCCACTCCACAATCATAAACTCACCACCATCACTTAGTTAGATTTCAATATTTCTATCATTCTCAATCACTATCACTTATCATTGGATTTCAATTACATTGATGGTTAGTGGCAAATAATATCCATACATATTTTCATCAATTTCATATCATGGGATGTTCACACACATTTATATTCCATTCAATCATAATTAAGGCATCAATGTCAAACAAGTTATAAGCCACACATCAATTGACATCAAAGTCATCATCCCAAATGTCATTCACCACACAATACAAACTATTCTAAATGCATTTCAAATCGCATAATTATCAAGATATTCATCCAAGCCAAATTAAGGCAACACATTCATACATATACATCAATAATGGATGAAATCATGAATTTAAAATATTTTACCCCCTCCTACCTCAAGAGAAGTAGAAATCTCCATAGTCTGAAGGTCCCGCTTCATCAATAGGGTTGTTTCCTACATCACACAATGTACCATACAATTATTTTCAACTAAACCACCAAGATTTTAAATGTTCTCAATTAACTACTTGGTGTTTATATCATTATCATTATCAAACTACTTTCCATTTCATTTATATCACCATATTTATTATTAAGCATTTAAAGCAATACCCATTAAGGGTTTCCACATTCGTCACATTCATGACCATCAACCATCATTAATGTCACTCTCCCAACATTAATATCAACATCCATACTCTAAATATCATGCATTCTCACTTAAAATTAACTCTCCCAACAACATTATATGTTTCCCTAATTCTTAGGGTTAGGGTTTCATTAAAACCCAATAACCATTATTAATATATATCTTCTTTCCTCACATTCATCACTAACTTAGGGTTTTGCATATTAATGGCTTCAACAATATATCCCATACATATAACACTCTTTCCAAACTTAATAACCCATAACCTAGGGCTCAAGCTCAAGAAAAATGGTGAGGGCCTTACCTCAAGCTAAAAAAGAAGTGAGATTCAAGAGAGTGAGAGTGGGAGACGAAAATGAGAGGGAAAAGGAGACCTCAAATCACCACAATCTCTTCCATGCTTGATGAAGTGGAAAATTAAAATGGAAGAGGAGCAAGGCACATATACTCACTTGATGGGTTTTGGAAGAAGAAGAAGAAGAAGGGAAGGAAAGGAGAGGAGAGGAGAAAAAAAGAGGGTTTTCCTTTTAAAAGAAGAAGCCAACGTGAAATGTGAAGAAGGAAGGGAGAGTAGGAGTTTTAATTTTGATCCTTCATTTAAAATTCTTCCATTTTACAACCAAGAGGATCACTGTTTGGGCTTGACACTTATCCAAAAATTATTCTAAATATATGTTTAGATTCACATTAATATTCTTAACAGCCCTGACCAATGGTACCTCAACCGGAGATACTTGGTCCGATGATAAATGCTCAAGTGTAGATATATTTTGGTAATATTTGGGCATAATTTTGTTAGGTATTTCCTTATCTGGAAAATTATACGCATGAAAATGAATAGAAATTGAGAACCTGATATTTTGTTATGTTTTAATGTAATTAAACTCTTATATTTATTTTTGTGTAAACGATAGGTGAAAATGATGAAAAAGAAAAGCAAAGAATTCCAAGCCATTCCCTAATTCAAAATGAAGAAAAATAAGTTTTGGGTGTCTTGCTTGGGCGACATTTAATCTGCTTGAGTGAGATAGGAAGTCTTCAAGAAGAAACAATCATAGGCAGGTTTTGATTGAGTGAATCTCTACTCGCTTGAGTGAATAACCTATAAAAAGTATCAGTGAAGAACTCGCTTGAGCGAGTCTCAAACTGCTCAAGCGAGAATTATCCAGAAACTCAATAAGAAGATTTCGCTCAAGCTAAGGGAAAGTAGCCTAAGCGAAAAGGATCCAGTGAGCAGAGTATAAAGTGTAACACCCCGGTTTTCCGGACTCGAATCCCGATGTGATCGTCATAATTAACAAAATTACGAATAAATTTTTCGCGTTTGAAAATATTTCCAAGACACCACCATGATCACATCAAGACCCAAATCACAGAAAACCCAAGAGTGAGATTAAATAACCTAAAGCTGGATCGATAGATAAATTGCTCATAACGGTATACAAAAATAATAGAGTTTACAGCGGAAGAATATGTATACCGGGCACACGCCTAGTCCCATATATGACGATATGAGGAAAGGCTCGGCAAAGCACGCAATGGCATATCATAAGCCTAATAGACAACCATCATCATTTTACATAATTATATAAGCATGCAATGCCTAAGATATAACTAATTTTATATACGTTCGGGAATGTACTCCCGACTATCTCAATCATCAATGAACATCATTCACTTTCAATCCTTCTAATACACATCAAATCATCTCTTATATTCTACATATATATATTCATTACATAAGAATCCATAAATGATGCCGGCCAAGGCACTTCCTCTACCACTATATACCTTCATCCAAGCTTTAATTAAAATCCGAACTCATCCCATGGTAACCTGCATCACAATGCTAAAAAGGAGACCACATGGGAGAGTGAGTTATACATTCAAAATGATGAATAATATATATATATTGTGATCATGTGTATATGCATACAACGTCATGTGTGCTTTGCTATCAAATCATCAAATTATCATTCATTCATTATCTCATTATCACAACAGGCATACAAGCCTCATGAATCGCAATTCATATCATAAATAAGCACAACATATACACAATCACAAACACCATCACTTTGCCACTTATCAACAAGGGCATTCATAATCATTACCATCATTAATTAATTAAGGTTTCACTCAAATACCTCCTCACAAGGGGTTTCTCATCACTCGTGGTCATCCCATTTCAAATGCCATGGTCTTAAAGCTATTGCATATGTTAACTATTTAATGCATATGCAACGAATCCGATTATCAAATTCAATAATAATCACAATTACTTAAATCATCATCATTACTCAGGAATACACCCTTCGTGGCACCCCGCAAGGTAATTCATTCAACACAATAGGACAACGTCCTCTTCACTCCGGGATATACCCTTCGTGGCACCCCGCAAGGTGATTCTCTTCACAATAATTATCACAATACCATCCTCACTCGGGAATACACCCCTCGTGGCACCCCCCAAGGTGATTTATTCAACAACAATATGATCAACATCATCTTTACTCCGGGATTTACCTATCGTGGCACCCCGCAAGGTGATATATTCAACAATAATAGGACAACGTCCTCTTCACTCTGGGATATACCCATCGTGACACCCCGCAAGGTGATATATTTCAACATTATTCAATAACAATAGGACAACGTCCTCTTCACTCAGGGATATACCCTTTGTGGCACCCCGCAAGGTGATATATTCAATATCATTCACAACAATAGGACAACGTCCTCTTCACTCAGGGATACGCCCTTTGTGGCACCCCACAAGGTGATATATTCAACAATAATAGGACAACGTCCTCTTCACTCTGGGATATACCCTTTGTGGCACCCCGCAAGGTGATATATTCAATTTCATTCACAACAATAGGACAACATCCTCTTCACTCAGGGATACGCCCTTCGTGGCACCCCGCAAGGTGATATATTCAACAATAAATCGACAACAATAGGACAACGTCCTCTTCACTCAGGGATTTACCCTTCGTGGCACCCCGCAAGGTGATTCATTCAATAATAATGCATATCAATACCATGCTATGCCATGAATGCAACAATGCAATAATGCATGTGCCCAACAACCTTGCAAGGATATCTCACCCTCTCAATTAGGGATAAATCGTATATTTAATCTTATTATCATTGGCACATAAGAAATCATAAGGCCCCTCAAGGCACAATATTCATAACCACATCAAACCACGCATGGTAATTAAAATCATATCAAGCATCATGGCATTTATCCACGCATGGAAAACAACAAGGTATTTCAAAAGTATATGTTTAGCAATCATCATTGCCACCATTTCAAATCCATTGATTTATACACTCGTGGCCATTCAATTTTCCCCTCATTGGTTTTATTATCACACAAGGTGTGTCATATAACCACATCATTTACTTTTTATTATGATTCATAATACATCAATAGTGGTGAGGCACACATGTATTCATAACATAGTATAGGCATACACGTACCTCTCCAAGGCCTTAAGCCATTCCTCAATCACCACTAAGACACACCACACATGGACCCCTAATGAAATCGCTTGTTGTTACATAATAAAAGGGGTTTTGGGCAACAATGAGCCCATGATAAATTTTAGCACTAAGGCATGAGGAAATCTTATTTTTAGTCGTAAAAAATAGTGGGACATGTCACAAATATCACCTATTAGTCCCAATTTGGCCACCATAAAAAGTTGGGTTCAAAACCCCCTTAAACTTGAATTTTTCAACGCAATAGGTTCGGTATTTTTCTCCTAATGAGAGTTAGAAAAATCCAATTAATGTGAGACTAATTCTCACAACTCCGTGACACAATTATCTACAATTTTCATGAAGAAGTTGGAGGCTAAAAATGTCATTAAGGTGCCCAAACGGGCCAAAAACAGCAAAGAAAACAGACCAGTTGGAAAAACAGCACAACAACGGCCATAACAGGGCTCTGAATCGATTCAGGCTCATGTGAATCGATTCAAGCGTCCCAAAATCTCAAAATTTGACAAACAGAGGGCCTTGAATCGATTCAAACTCATATGAATCAATTCAAACGCCCCTGGAGCCCAAAATAGTGAAAACAACACCTCTTGAATCGATTCAAAGGGTCTTGAATCGATTCAAGACAGCCTTGCTGCTGTTTTTATGCAGAACAACACCAAAATTTCAAGTTCCAATCACCCATTCTCATTCAATTCAAATCCGATGACCTTCAAAATTTGTCACAAGCTAAAATATATTATTTTTGACGTGTGGCCACCCGCCTTACTCAAAAATTCTCAAAATTGAGGGACTTATGCGTATAAGTGCATTTAGAATATTTCAAGATGTTTTTATGTAACTCAAGGGTCTATTCTCATTAAAATTTGCCCATTCCAATTCCTATAAGTCATAAACTACATATATGGGCTAATGGGACTAACCCAAGCCATCAAAATCACATAAAACTCTATTTGACTCTATGAGTTCCTCAATTATGCATAAACCTCAAACTTATCACCAATACCATCACAATGGCCATCACATTCAATGCCAATCATCCACATAAATTCTCAATTCACAAAACATATACTTCATCCCCTCAAGGATGGTTCATTAACATGTACATATCTTAACCCCTTATGGGTTATTCATCATCATTTATACACATACATTATCATCAATAGCCAACAATTTGCCATTCATATCATTTCACTATAAACATGGCAAGGCAAGCATGAGTATCAAGCCATACAATAATCATCAATTATATAACTCATGCAATTTGAATGTAAACTCCTCTCCTACCTCGAGAGAAGAACCGCAATCCAAGCGCTCCGATTTTTCCGCGTCATTATCCGGAACACAATCCTACCAACAACATATATGTATTCATTCAATCATAAGCCATCACAAGGCTTTCATCATAATTCTTAAACAACCACAAACATCCCTTAAGGCTTGGTAACAAGTTCTAAATGTGTCAAAACACCTATTCACATACTTGTGTTAGGCTTCGGGAATTCCTTTCCCAAAACCAAGATTTTCTAAATCTTAAAGGGTTAACTACACCTAACAACAGCAACAATATCATATCCCTTGTTCATAATGCACTCAACCTTCATATAAATCCTCCAATAACCATAATTAATGAACACATTCAATTGGCACACAAATGGTCTAGAACCTCATCAAGCCACAATCTTATCACACTAATCCCTCAACATCAACAATCAATATTACTCATTCAAAACTCATTTATGTATATAGAACCACTCCAACATCAATAACTCATGATTTTCTTGAGAATTTCCTTAAAGCCCCAAATTTCAACTTCTAGGGTTTTCATTAAAATCCATTATCATTAATTCTAACCAATTTTATACATCATAACAACATCCATGGGCTTACAGCGTAGCATTCTAACCAACAACAACAACAATTCCCCAAGGATTATCCAACCTAGGGTTTTGGTTATACATACCTCCCTTCATCAAAACAACATCTAACCTCTCACTACAATACCCAAATAACTCAAAAACCATAAACAAAAGCTATGGGTCATCAAAATCATACCTCTTTCTCCTAGCTCAAGCTCCAAAACGAAAATGAAGAAAAGAAAGAAGGAGATGAGCCAAGCATTGCTCCAAAGTCCCATTCTTGCTTCATGAACCCATGATGTCCAATTAATTTTGAGTGGGTGTGGAGGTGGAGGAGGTGGTCACGATTTTGGGTGTGAAGGAGGAAGAAGAAGTGGAAAATGAAGGGGGAGTAGAAGTGGAGAAGAGCCAACGAAGAAAATGGAGAAAAGAAGGAGAGAAGGAATTAAAATACACCCCTTTTCATTAAAAGCTTCCCGTTTTCTCATAAACAGGCTCTTTGTTTGGGCTTAATACTAACTCCAAAAATTATTCCGAATATAGATTCGGATTCCCAATAATATTCTTAATAGCCCTGACCAATGGCATCTCAATCGGAGATACCTGGTCCGACACCCACATTTTAATCGGATATAATTTTAACTCCTTAAATCTCAATAAATTGTAAATATCTATAATAAATCCCAATTTAATTATTATAATATTTTTGGGACACTCATTAACCCACTTATAATTATTTAATATTTCTTCTTCATATTTAATCATTTTTATAAAATTCAGGATGTTACATAAAGGACCTGCTTAAGTGAGGTTTAAGCCGCTCAAGTGAGAATTGTCTAGAATCAAAGAGAAGCCTTGTTCGCTTGAGCGAATCACCTTGGGCTCAAACGAATACACCAAAAGAAACAGGGGATCCTTACTTTCCTGAGTGACACATTCGCCTAAGCGAATCTGCAAGGGAAAAGTTAGATAAAGAAAAAGTCCTTTAAACTGAAGAAAGCTATCTCGCATAAGTGAGATAACTCTAGCTTAAGCGAGATACATAATTTAAAGGCAAACTTTGTCAAAAATCAAGACGGTTGGCAAATTTTACTTCTTAGAACGTGGAGCTCTCATTCAAAATCCATCTTTTTCCTCTTCTTCGTCTTTCTCTTTTTGGGTTTCGATTGAAATGGCTATGATGTGTAGCTTAATCTTCTATTGAGATTGGATGAAGTTGATCGAACCCCAACATACGCTTGTTCTACATTTATATATTTGGTATTTCTGTTCCATTGTTTTTGGCTTTTAATTTTACGTTTAATGCTTGAATCTATTGGAAAATAGTTTCTTGATCTTAGTTCCCATTTGATTATTGGCAAATAGCTTACTGTTGTGACTGGGATCGCGGCGGCACGGCCGACCCTCAAAAAATGGTAAAAACGGGTTTCGAAATCCTTTCAAAAAACAGGGAGTCGATACCAATATTTTTAAGGACAAAATATCGGGAAAACCTTTGTTAAAGCACTGGTCAATAAAGAATGAGATTTCAAGTTCGGGAGTCAAATTACAAGTGAGGAAGGTATTAGCACCTCACAACTATCCGTTATAAAACAGTTACCTTAAATTGATAACGCGCATTATTGGTAGCCTAGAAATTATATTAACTTCTTTAAAAATGAACAAACAAAACAGAACAAAAAGCTTGAAATAAGATCAATAGGACGTCTCATCCAAATTAATCTTAAATCAAACAATTTAATTAAACAGTTACTGTAAAATACCAAACAGTGATAGTAAGGGACCAAATAGTGATAGTAAGAAATCAAACAGTAACAGTAAGAAAACAAATAGTAACAGTAGAAGACTAAACAGTGACATTAAAAACCAAACAATGACAGTAAGGATTAACAGGACGTCTCGTCCAAATTAACCTTAAATTGTAACACAAAATAAGGATTAAAATAAGGTTAAATAAGATAAGATAAAATAAAGTTAATTAATCAAAATAAATGATTAACAGGACGTCTCGTCCAAATTAACCCTTTTCTATAAGAAAAATAAAATATATTGAAAATATTGGGAAATATGATGAGATTAATAAGACGTCTCGTCTAAATTAATCCCATTTAAAATATTATCATTTAAAGAATAACGACATATTGAAAAATTGAAAAGGTTAACAAGACGTCTCATCTAAATTAACCTTCTCATGATAAAACAATTTTAAATTTAATCAAGGTGAAACAAATATAAAAAGAAAGTGAAAGTGGGCCTGACAGGAAATGATTCCCGCTCCTACGTATTCTCGAGCTTTTGAGAAATCAGGGTCACGTGGTTCTTGGATTCTCAATAAATTAAATATACAACTTGCAATTTTAAATACTCAAAACATTTTTATTCTTCTTTTTTAAATTAACTCTTAGAAAATAAAAAATAAAAAATAAAAATAAAAAATAAAAAATAAAAAATAAAAAAATTAATTAATTAAGAAAAGCTTCTTCCCTAATGGAAGAACAAATAGGGAGAAATAGAGACTGAAGAGGAACTGCTTCTCTTTATTAATTTAGAGAAAGGAAGAAGAAGGAACAGAGGAGGAAGTACTTCTCACTCTGTTGGTGTGTTGAATTCCTCCAAGAGTTCCTTTATTTATAGCAAGGAATTGGCATAGCTATTACAATTTAATAATCTTTCTGATGCTTGCAACTTGAGATAATGGAAGCAAGGGGCGTATGACTGCTTAGTGCTCCAATAATTTCATAGTGCGATGTGGGAAAATGATAATGCGATGCAAGGCTGGCACTTGAACTTCTGAGGCTCCAATTTAAATTCAAAATTCAATTTTCAACTAAATGAATAGATTCATTTTCACCATGAATAGATTTATTTAGAGTATTTTGACATTTAATAGCATATGAATAGATTCAGGCACATCTTGAATAGATTCAAGGCTTAATTTCATGATTTTTTAAGAGTATCAAATGTATGAATAGATTCATACTCTCATGAATAGATTCATTCTCAAGAATAGATTCATTCTTCTCATGAATAGATTCATTCTCATGAATAGATTCATCATTCCCATGAATAGATTCATTCTCATGAATAGATTCATGCTTCTCATGAATAAATTCATTGCATTGTACCTTCAAAAAAACTCAATTTTCCAATGCATGAATCAATTCAATCAACTTCTTGAATCGATTCAAACCTTCCTGAATTGCAAATTTTAAGCTTCTAAAATGCATAAATCAATTCACCATCTCATTGAATCGATTCAAAGACCTGTTCCTTCCTTTTTCATGCATTGTTTCACCCTTTTTGAGATGTAATTGCATATGGCTTGGTTCCTTTGATCCTTAGGCACTTGGATGAACATTTTTCACTTGTTTTAATCCTTTGTAATTGCTTTGATTTAAATCCTTTGTTGTTCATCAAATTTCTTATCATCAAACATAATTAATCTGTGTATGTTTGATCTTGAGTCTATGATTGTTCTTTGTGGTGTTATTCGTCATCAAGACAAATTGTCCGTACAAAGAGAGGTGTTCACAGATGTCTCTCTTTACTTCTTTTCCGCGAGAAAAACACGAAGTCTCTTCATGTTTTTAAAGTGGAAATAAAGTAAAGACGTGAACGCTATTGCCAAAGTTATGCCAATTTCAGCAAGTAGGAGAGCAAAATATGGTTCTTTTTAGCCATTGAGGAAAACCAACAGTAGTGCCAATTTCTGTGACTTGAAGAATGAAGCAAGGTTTCAAGCTTTAATGACTTGGGAAATACAGCAAGAGTGCCAGCTTTGGCGATTTAAGTCAAACAGTGGTGACAATCTTAGGGAATATAAACAGGAGTGCCAGCTTCGGTATCTTGGAAAATTAATGGGATGCCAGCCTTGGCAATTGGAAAAATAAGCAGGATACCAATCTTTGGAAATTTAGGGAAAATAAACATGGTGCTAACTTTGGCAACTAAAGTTAACAAATTGGAGGATTTTTTGATATTGAGAATGGGATACCCTAGGGATAGATACCTAAAGCTTTGAAGAAGAGTAGATGACACAGGGAATTACCCCGACGTGTTTTGATTAGAGGACACAGCCTAGGGAAGGACGCCTAAGGCTTTTTGACAGAAAACAAATAACTTAGGGGGATACCCCTGGCTAAAATAGAATAGCCTAGGAGGGGGTACCTGAGGCTTTTAAATGATTTGGGGGGATGCCCCTGACTTTTAAATTCCTGAGGCTTTTAATGGAAAACAAATGACTCAGGGGAATGCCCTTGACTTTAATTGAGAAATGAAATAGCCTAAGCATGAATTCCTGAGGCTTCTAATGGAAAACAAATGACTCGGGGGAATGCCTCTAGCTCAAACTGAGAAATAAAATGGCCTAGGCATGGGTTCTTGAGACTTTGACAAAAAATAAATGATTTGGGGTATGCCCTGACTCAAAAGGAATAGCCTAGGCATGGGTTCCTAAGGCTATTTGACAAATAATGAATGACTGAGGGATGCCCCTGGCTCCAACTGGGAAGTGAAAATAGCTTAGGCGTGGGTTCCTGAAGCTTTTTGACAAAAATAAATGTTTTAGGGGGATGCCCCTGACTCAAAAGGAATAGCCTAGCCATGGGTTCCTGAAGCTTTTGTCACTCTGTAGTTTGTATTTTTTCTCGTTGTTTTAGTTTATGTTGATTAAGGTTCAGTTTCTTTAAATTCCATATGTTTATGAAATTATCCAATTATTTCTGCTAAGGTAATGATGAATCGATATTTGAAAACTGTATCCTAGTGGAACGACATTCTGTTTTTAACATGTACTACAACTTGATAGTGGAACTTGCCACGGAAAGGTTTGATCATATCAAAACTTACATCATCTGACACCCATATCTTAATCAGGTATTAAATTCAGCTCTTTCAGCCACAATAAATTGTGAGTGGTTGATAAAATTCCTAATTTAATTATTTCTAAATTTTAGGACATTAATCAATTCATATTTAATTATTTACTAATTGTTTCACTCAATTAAGTATTCATTTAAATTTTTGGAATGTTACAATCCACCCCTTAAAAGAAATTTCATCCTCAAAATTTGCCAACATGCTTCAAATATCTCAGAATGTCACTTCCGCATATCATCCTCACGCTCCTATGTGGTTGTAACCATATCTCCATGCTTCCAACACACTTTCACTACAGGAATCAACAGAATGCTCCATAATAGTAGCGGATACCAGAGGAATAAATAGATTTTCCCTGATCTGAACATCATTAAGGGCAACCACATGTAGGATCATGCACATACTTTTGCAATTGTGACACATGAAACACATTATGCAAATTAGATAATGCAGAGGAAGGGCAATCCTATACGCCACCTTGACAATCCTTTCAAGGATTTCAAACGGTCCAATGAACTTTGGTCTTAACTTTTTGCTCTTCAAAGCTCCTCCAATACCCTTGTCTCTTGACACCTTCAAGAACACATAATTGCCAACTTGAAACTCAAGTGGCTTTTGCCTCTTATCGTAATAACGTTTTTAACGATCTTGGGCAATTTTCATCTTCTCTTGTATTATCTTAATTTGTTTATTTGTATCCGCAAATCAATTTCGGCCCTAAAGCCAAATTTTCACTAGTTTTAAGCCAACACAAAGGAGTTCTACATTTTTGACCATACAAGGCTTCATATGGAGCCATACCAATAGTATTATGATAACTATTATTGTATATGAATTCAATCAATGGCAGGAATCTTTCCCAACAACCTCCATGCTCCAACACATATGCCCGCAACAAGTCCTCAAGGCTTTGAATCGCTCTTTCAAATTATCCATCTATTTATGGATGATAAGTAACACTAAGCTTTAGCTTAGAACCTAGTTCCTTTTGCAAGCTTCCCCAAAATTGGAAAGTGAACCACGGGTCGCGATCTGACACAATATTTGAAGGAACATCATGTAGCCTAATAATCTCCTTAGTGTACAATTATGCTAATTTCTCCAATGGGCTTCTCATATTCATGAGGAAAAAGTGAGCACACTTTGTCAACCTATCAATAATTACCCATATTGTATCATTTCCAGCACATGTTTTGGGAAATCTAGAAAAAATCCATAGCAATGTCATCCCACTTTCAAACAAGGATATCAAGAGGTCTAAGCACACCAGATGCCTTTTGATGTTCAACCTTAGCCTTTTGACAAACAATGCAAGCAGCAACAAAATTAGCTATATTCCGTTTCATGTCGGGCCATAAAAAATTCTTCCCTAAGTCCTGATACATCTTTGTAGCACCAGAGTGTAACATCCTAAAATTTTAAAATAGAAGATTAAATTAAGGAAATTAGTATTGAATAATTACATGTGAATTATGTGATGTCCCAAAATATTAGAAATAATTAAGCTAAGGTTTTTAGGGACTGTTGGTGATTTATAAGACCAGATAAGCCGAAAATAAGCCCAGTTGAGATATAGGTGTCGGACCAAGTATCTCTGATTGAGATGATATTGGTCAAGGCTATTAAGAATAATATTGGGAGTCCGAATATGTATTCGGAATAATTTTCAGATTAGGAATTGAGCCCGAATAGAGGTCCTGTTGGTCATAAAATGATGAACTTTAATGAGGAGGATTAAAAAGAAATGGAAAACCCAATTTTTCCACTTTTGATTCACGTTGGCTCCTGGACCCCCTTTTTGTAAACATTCTATTTCTTCTTTCTCTCTACTTCTCCTTCAGTCCTTCTCTATTTCTTCTTCATCTCATATCTTCCTTTCTCCCAAAACCCTAAGTCAAAGGTGACATATTTTCCCTCCTCCTATTTTGTTTTCATTGGAGCTTGAAAGGAGGCCATTGAAGCTGAAATCTTTTTCCTCTTCTTCTCCATTTTCGTGTTGTGTTTCCCCCCTTCTTGAACCTATTTCATTTTGGGTGTGAGGTAAGATATACTCACTATTTTATTGAAGTTTTTGCAAAGGATATGTGTTATTATGAGTTGGGGGAATAATGCATGTACATGGGTGTTTGTGGAGAGCACTTAATGCAAGAACCATAGCGGGGGGTTATCATAAATGCATGGTTTAAGTGGAATAAATATGGTTGATGCATTTATGTTGGTAGGAGATAAAGAATGATGAGGCATTAATGAGAGTTATTAGGTTTTGGTGAAAACCCTAACTTTGAGATTTTGGGGAAAATGGTTAATGTTGACTCAAGAGTATGTTTTATGAAGAGATGCATGATATTGACGAATATGAATATTGATAAATGGGGTTGTATGAATGTTGGGCTATTGAGGTTGGTAACCCTTGAATTTAATGAATGTGGCTTGATGGGAAGGAATTCCTAAAGCCTAACAAACAATGGAAATAATGTCTATAACATGTCTCATACATGTTATGAAATTATAGATATGATTATGATTAAATAGAATTGAATTTGTATCTTGAAATAGTTGATTAATTAGGATTTTACATGTATGATTATGTAGGATCCATTCCAAACGACGAGGCAGGTGCGTCGTACCAATCAAAATTCTTCTCTTAAGGTAGGAGAGGAGTCTTATATTCTAATTGCATGAATTGAATGGTGTTTGATTGTCATATATGACAACTTGCATGTTTGCCTTATTTTGATGTTATGGAAATATGAATTGTGTATGTGATGTTGAGGATAATGTTTGGCAACATGATTTATGCAATTAGAATAGAAATGGTGTGCTATATGGTGGTATGAATTATTTGGCAAGTGTAAGCCTTGAATATGATGATTGTGTTATGTCCACCATGAATATGAATTGCGTGTTAATGATGTTTGATTGAGAATAGGTGTGAATGAATGGCATGCTATGATTTGATAATGAAAAGTTAATGATTGAAATTAACATCAAGTGCCATTATAAATGGTGAATGAATTGTTAACGTGCCACACTTAAAACTTGAGAACAAAACTAAACTCAACAATGATAAATCCACTAAGAAATGTGAAGTGGTGTTGGTGATGATGATGGTGATGATGTTTGATGAGTGGCATGTATAGGATGCATAAAGTGAGAAATACATATGATTGGCATTTACATCCATGGCATACTACACAGCCGCCAATGTTGGAACGTAGGGGAGTTCCCTCGGCCGACCTAGTGGAAGGGTGGCTCGGTGCATGAGCAATTTTATTTTCCCCTGTGACTCAGTGTGTAAGTCACGAAGCCGCCCATGTATTGCTACGGGGTACTACATGTGGCCGACCCTTGTAGGAGATGGCTCTTGATGAGCAGGTGACCTCGGTGGTCCTTGGGATCATAGCCGCCATGATTTGAGATCTGGCCGACCCGCAACACCATATGTCGAATATGTTGTATACCGCGGTCATGGTGAAAATGACCAGGTGTTGCAAGATGGGCGATGTGGTTTGGTACCAGTAAAACAATTGGTGAAATGCATACGATTTAAGAATAAGTATACACATTTTATTACTGCAGTAGGGGTATGGTTAGATGATCATACTTGAATCTTACAATCGGTGTTAATATTCCCACAGTCAGATCTGTAATTCTTGAAATATTCCATTATACATATGCATTAGCTTAAGAGCATTCGCATATAGCAAGGAAGTATGCCAAAGGTGATGAGATATGATGATGGATATGATAAGGATGAGATAATATACTAAGATAACATGAAAGATATGAATACCAAATAATAATTTGTGTAATAGTCTAATTGTTGACTATGTATATACTTGTATACCTTGTATGACTTGTAATGTCGTTGTGATATATGTATGAGAGTATTATAATGAGGAATAAAATGTTGAATGATGTGTGTGTGAAAAGTATACATGTTTGAAGCATATGTACATGATCATATGGTATTCATACTCATTCTTTTAGAATGTATGACTCACTCTCCCATGTCCATTTTTTTAGACTTGTGATGCAGGGCACTTGTGGGTGAAGTGATTCTTTTGAAGTACATTTTGTAAAGGAGGTAAATAGATGTATAGGAAGTTCCTTGGCCGGTAATTCATTACTTTTGTGTAGTCCATGATAGGAGATTATGCTCATTGTGGTTGAAAAGATGTATATTGATTTTGTAGGTCATATGTGAAAATTGGAACTTATGCATATGCCCAATTTTTGGTTATGACCTTGGTGATGTATAATACTAATATATGATGTTTGAACTTTGCTCAAATTGATGAATGAATGATGAGAACTATGAATGGTAATCTTATGTGATGCATATTGGAAGTTTTCTATGGTTGTTTTATGCATAAGTAAGGAACTAGCATAGTCAATTTGTGATTATAAGGTTCTAATGTGTTGTATGGAATACACAAGCTTAAGTATGTCAATTGTCGTTTGTGGGAAATGGAATGGTTCCATTTTGTAGAAAATAGACCCCTTAGTTGCCTTAAAATGCCTTAAAATGAGGTAAGCGCATTTATGTGCATAATTTACTTGTTTTCAGGAATTTTTGAGTGCGGCTAGTGGCCACACGTCACAAATGATATATTATAACTTATGTTAAAGTTTGGTAGCATTTCAATATCGTTTGCATGCATTTTTATAGTTGAGAAGTCCATCATTTTTCAAAATCTGCATAATTTCTACATACTGATATGGCGTAATTGATTAGCTTCCCTGACCTAATCGATTACAAGTCCCCTGTCTTTAAGGTAATCGATTACATTTAGTGTTGTAATTGATTATGAACCAACCCAAAGCCTTGTAGTCAATTAGATTGGTCATTGTAATCAAATAGGTGAAATACCCGATGCATTACATAAATTCTAGGAGCTCTGTAATCAATTATGCCCAACTCTATAATCGATTAGTGTAGATTCTAGTAGCTTGGTAATCAATTATAATTAGCATTGTAATCGATTATGAACCCAACAGAAACAATGTAATCAATTACTCTAAGTGTTGTAATTGATTAGGTTAAGCCCCTGATTCAATGTACCATTCCAGAAGTTATGTAATCGATTACTCCTAGCTATATAATCGACTAGTGCAATCGATTAGTACTTGGCCTAATCGATTATATCAGTTTGAAATGGGAAATTTCCCTAGATTGACTATTTATTTCGTATTTTTCTTGGCTTCTTTGGTCTATTTCATGATTATTGTACACTCTTATACTCCTTTCATGTTTGTCCACACTCTTTGTAACAACTACGTACTTCCGCTATCCATTGTTGATGATCATAAGGTTGATATCCAATGGTTACTCTTGATTTTAAATTACCCACCTTCTCATATCTTCATATATGAGATAGGTTTTATATAGATCCAGGGTATTGATCAAAACCGTCCATTGTATTTCTTCATAGAATTATTTTCTCTGTAAAACGCGAAAAATTTACCCGTATTTTCCGGGTCGTCTTATAGGGTGTATACTAAACCACTTTTATGATCTTCTTCTAACACGGTTTTCCTTATATCCCTAATAGATAGGACATAAATGAGATCTTTCACATGCCAAATACCATCATAACCTTCCGATAAGAACAAATTCTTCCCATTAGTTTGAAATTCTTTCATCTTCATCAAATACTTATCATTCAGTTGTTGTGTCTTCAAGAAACTTTCTTTGGGGTATAGATCTCCACACCAACATTCAAATCTCTAAATTTTTCAATTAACTCCATCTTTTTCACTATTGATAAGTGTTTTATAACACAATAAATTAGATCTAGTTTGCTTAGGATTTTAATCATTATACACTGTATTTCCTTAATTTTTGTGATTTTCACTTTCTTTCCACTATATTCTACTTGGGTATTTTATTTTGCAGAAATTAGGATAATACAAGGGTCAATAACAAGAGAAAAACGACCATCAAATGATAAAGAAACAAGAAGAACAAGCCCAAGTAGAAAGAATTCTCTTTTTTATACTGAATTCCGACTCAAAATGATCAAATCCAAGTAGGATGACTCAAAAATGATCAAATCCGAGTAGGATGACTCAGAATGAAGCGTTGCCGAGTGGAATACTTCCTGGTTAGAGGTTAATCCGAGTGGAAGATTCCCTATCAAAGCTATTCCGAGTGAAATATAGCTGACCTTGAAGGAATATTTCTCGGTTGGAGATAAATCCGAGTGGAAGCTTCCCGACTTCAACCACTCCGAGTGAAAAAGGGACTGACTTTGAATAATTACCGCCCAAAGCTATTTGTCCGAGTGAAGAATTACTGATTGAAGCGAGTCTGATTTGGGGAACAACTGCTTCTTCTGGGCAAAATTGTCTCCGAGTGGAAGACTCCCGAGTGAGTTGATTCCGAATGAAAAAACTCTGAACCTTGGAAGAATAATTGTCAGGCAAGGCCTTTCCGAGTAGTGAGTTTTGGAGAAAGTGTCTTATCAAGCAAGGAAAAGAGTCCGACTGGGAATGAGTCTCTTTTGGGCAGACTCTCAAGTTTCAAACTAACCCCGTATGAGATGTCTCCAAGGAAGGCACTTCCGAGTGGTTCGGGGCCGAGAGATGTATTTCTGAGCAAAGCAAAGGTCGGACCTGGAAAGAACTTCTATCGGCCATATTCTCTCAAGTCACAAATTTCTGAGTGAAAAGCAAGGCCGACTCCCGAGTGAAAACAATCGAATGGGTTCATTGGCGATTGAGGCCATTCTGAGTGAAAAGCAAGTCGGACTTTCGAGTGAATATGTCCGAGTGGATCATTTCAAGGAGTGAAGGAAGGGTCGTTCTCGACTGAATTACTCCCAAGCAAATCCGAGCAAGGTTTCTCCGAGTGGTTCAATTCCAGAGACATAGCCGAGTGAAATATTTTGGAGGTGCCGATTGAATCATTTGAATGAAGACTTCCCGATCCTGAGTGGGTCACATGTGAAAGAAGAGGGTCTGAACGAGTGCTGAGTGAGTCACTTTTGAAAATTCTGAATGAATGTTTCAATCAGTGCCGAGTGAGTCACTTTGCTCGTCCACTCACGAATTGCACACCGGCTCCATAAATCTACATCCACAACACCGTCCAGCACCTTTCAACACCGTCCAGCTCCCCTCAACACCATCTAGCAAACCAACACCGTACAGCTCCTCTCAACACCGTCCAGCTCAAATTGCTTCAAACAGAAACAAGTTCCGAGGAAAACAACACCGAGCGAAACAAATCTGAATGAACAAAGGTCCTGATGAATGTTCCTCAGAATTAAATTTCCAAGTCAATAATCGGTGAATTCAAGCTTTCACTCGGTCTTTTATGTATAAGAGCACTTGTTCCACTCGGATTAATTCCCACAGAGGATGGATACTGGCTGAGGCACTAATCCGAGTCAGAAGGAGAACGCCGATTCCATATTTCCACCGTTTGCCCATGCCGACTTGGATTCCCACTATCCAAGTGGATCCTTGAATTATGAGGGGGCGGCTGACAACAGACAAAGGAGAAAATGATAAAGAATTCCCACTAGCCACCGATCCCTATAGTTGTTGAGGTCCAGGCTGTATCCAATTTGAATTGGTGGGGCGGCTGACAACAAGACGAAAGAAAAAATAATAAAAAAGGTCCCACTAGCCGCCATTCCCATGATTATTAACGTCCAAGATCTCTATAAATAGGGGGAGGTCTGAAGCCATTCATTAGCGTCGCTTTTTGGATCGAGTTCTCTTTCATTTGTACTTTAATTTCTTTCTTTTCTTTCTCTTTCGTTACCTTCTCCGTTCCATTTCTTTCTTTTCCATTTTCTTTCTCTGTTTCTTCTCTTTCTCTTTTTATTTTCTTTCTCTGTCCCATTTCTTTCTCTTTTTATTTTTGTTTTCTTTTTGTTTTGTAAGAGTTGTGAGGATTGTAAAATTGAGTGTTCCAATTTGTAATTGGTGGAGGAATATTGCAACAAGGAAATACAGTGGTAAAATTATTCTGAGCTTTTGGAGAAACCCGTAAGTCTTTATTTTTGCCATGTCTTGTATGTTTTATTTTTCCATCATGTATATGAATTTGAATTATTTCATGAGTAACTAAGTTAACTATCTTGGGATGAAGGGGGTATGATAATATTTTATGATAATGTTATTTTGACTTGGAATTAAATAAATTTCTATTTTCAATTTAGTTCAAAAAATGGTCAATGCTCTTAGTGATTCCTAACAAGAACCTAAGTGATAAAACTGTATACTTACGGGTATATTAGTAAGTTTAAGTAATTAATAGAATCGAGAGATTTATTGTTACTGGAAAGTTTTTGAACTAAGCCTAAGGTTTTGAAATACTTTTTGTGACCTCGGTAAAACCATGAAAAGTAATCAAAATCTTTTGGGGAATAAATAAGGGATTTTCACAAAACGATAATGGGCCTTTTCTAAGGATTAAGCAGTGCTTTCCATAGGTTAGGTACATTAATAGGATTCCGAGAGGAACATATTAATTAGCTTAAGGAAAATCCACCTTGGAAAACTTAATTTGATTCTTATTTATGAAAAGTTAAAATTCATTAACATAAAATAGAGTCTTGATCTCTTGAAATCCCAAGATACTCTCAACTCTGATTTTTAAGTGTCACGTAAATTTTGTTTCTAAATTTATTTTTAATTTGTGCTTTATTTTACAAAAACATTAAAAATCAATTATATGGATAATTAAATTTCAATATGCTAGTACTTTGAACACAGTCCCTGTGGAGAACAATAATCTTTTATATTACGTGACATAACCCGTGCGCTTGCAGGCCCTGTCAAGTTTTTGGCGCTGTTGCTGGGGACTGTTGTCCCTCAAATATCGGCAATATTAAAATTCGATTAGATCATACTTTTTAATATTTTTTTTGTTTTGTTTGTTTCTTTTTATATTTTTCTTTATTTTTATTCTGTTTGTTACTTTGTATTTTGTTCTTTATTTTGTGTATCTGTTGTTGTTTTATTTTTGTAATTCTTTATTTTATTTGTCATTTATTTTCTTTTTATGCGACGAAGCTGTAGTGTCAATCTAAACTTAGGATTTGACCCTGAGATAGAACGTACCCTTAGAGCTTTAAGAAAACAACAAAAACAATAAAAACAAGGAAAAAAAAAACAAATGGCAGACCAAAACAGAGCCTTAAGAGATTTTGCTGCTCCAAGTACAAATGGAAGAGGATCTAGCATCCTTAGACCCACAGTGGAGGCTAACAATTTTGAATTTAAGCCTTCATTACTCTCAATGGTTCAACAGAACCAATTCGGAGGATTACCCTCTGAAGATCCAAATCTTCACCTTCAAATCTTTCTTGAATACTATGACACCCTGAAGATGAACGGAGCCACCAATGATGCCATTCGCTTGAGACTATTCCCTTTCTCTTTAAGAGATAAAGCGAGGGCGTGGTTATACTCTCTTCCTGAAGGATCCATCACGACTTGGGAACAATTGTCTAGTGCTTTTATCAATAAATGGTACCCAAGGAACAAGACCGATGTACTGAGAAAACAAATCATAAATTTCTCATAAAAAGATGATGAATCCTTCTTTGAAGCCTGGGAAAGATACAAGGAGTTGCTAAGAGAATGTCCTCACCATGGGATAGAAAGGTGGTTGACAATCCATATTTTCTATAATGGACTAACTTCCACACAAAAATCTCTTTGGATGCTGCAGCTGGAAGAGCATTCATGAGTAAAAATGTTGATGAAGCTGAGAACCTGATTGAGGAAATAGCTCAAAACACTCACCAGTGGAACTCTGAGAGAGGATTACCTGCTAAAACACCAGGTAAGCACTCTGTTGATGCTCTTTCCCTACTTTCTGCCAAAGTTGAAGCATTAACATTAAAACTTGATAAAATAGGGTCAACAGGTGCTACCAATATTGTTTGTGAAGTTTGTGGTGTTTCAGGACATGGAGCTGCGAACTGCCATTTAGTAATGACCCTTAATCAAGAACAAGAAATGTATCAGGTGGATGCTATTGGAAACTATGGTGGAAATTATCAAGGTAACTACAGACCTCCACAAGGTCCGCCTGGCTTCCAAAATAGGCCACCTCAATTCCAAGGTAATCAAAGTAACTACAAACCTCAACAAGGAACCTATATTCCACAAAAATCAAAGCTAGAATCCTTGATAGAGACATTTGTAGCTACTCAACTTAAACAAAATGATGAATTCTCTAATGCAATAAAAAACTTGGCTTCAAAAATGGACTCTCTTGCCACCCATAACAAAATACTGGAAAATCAAATTGCTCAACAAGCCTCCTACTCTCAAAGAGCACCAGGAACATTTCCTAGAAAACCAGAGGCTGGACCATCTAACCAAACCCTGGCTGTCACTCTTAGGAGTGGTACTCAATATGATGGGCCAGTTGGCAAGACTACAAAGGAGGAAAAGAAAGTAGATGAATCTTCATCTCATCTAGTGATTGAAGAAGAGAAACCACAAGAGAAGAAGGAGGAAGTTAAGCCATATCAACCTCCCATTCCATTTCCTCAGCGCTTAGCTAAAGCAAAGTTGGACAAACAATTTGGTAAGTTTCTTGATGTTTTAAAGAAATTGTATATTAATATTCCCTTCACAGATGCTTTGCAGCAAATGCCTACATATGTGAAGTTCCTGAAGGATATTTTGTCCAATAAAAAAAGACTGGAGGAAGATGGTACAGTTACACTTACTGAAGAGTGCAGTGCTCTAATTCAAAGAAAGCTTCCACCCAAGCTCCAAGATCCAGGTAGTTTCTCTATTCCTTGTATGATTGGTGACATGAATATAGATAAAGCATTGTGTGATTTAGGAGCGAGTGTGAGTTTAATGCCATTATCTGTTGCTGAAAAGTTAGGATTGGGTGAGCTGAAACCTACTAGGATATCTTTGCAATTGGCTGATAGATCTGTAAAATATCCTGTAGGAATTTTAAAGGATGTTCCTATTAAGGTAGGAAAATTTTTTATACCTGCTGACTTTGTTGTGCTTGAAATGGACGAAGATTCTATGATCCCCATTATATTAGGCAGGCCTTTTTTAGCCACTGCAGGTGCTGTGATCGATGTCAAGAATGGTAAGTTGTCTCTGACTATAGGAGACCAAAAGGTTGATTTTAATTTGAAAGATGTTTTGATAAAAGCTTCTCATGATAATGTTTGCTGTAAAATTGAAATTGTTGACTGAGTGGTGAAGGAAGAAACTCTTCTTAATGACCCACTTGAATCTATTTTTCTGAATAAGTTTACAGGAACATCAAAAAGCAGTGAAGGTAATATACCACTGAGACGTGACACTGAGGTCATGGTGAGCCCAAATGTTGAACTTAAATCTTTACCTTCCATACTAAGGTATAAGTTTCTAGGCCCTAATCGATTCTTGACTGTGATTGAGGGATAGAGTCTGGCTGAAGACGTTAAACTTAGCACTTGTGGGGAGGTAACCCCATGTCTTTAATAAATTAATAATAATAAATAAAATAAAATAAAAAAACCAACTATGTCAAATGCTGGTTTAGGGTTACTACAGGTAAGTTTTCTTATCCTTTTATCATCCATTTTAACATTGAGGACAATGTCAAATTCTGGTTTGAGGTGGTAGATAAGAAAACTTAACTATTTTATTTACGTTGTGTGATTGTTATATTTTTCATGCATGTGTGTTTTCCTTGTTTTGTTTGTAATCTTGTAATTTACCATGATTATATGATAAATTTACTTTGAACACAAGGCTAAAGTATCTAAGGACCCCAAAATTTTGAGTAAAATTTTCAAAATTTGATTGTTTAAATGCCAAATCAATATCTAAATGAATCTTATATGATTAAAATTTTCTTAGAAAAGACTTTCCATAGTTAGACTTGAGCCAAAATGGGTTATTTATCAAACAAATTTTCAAAACCCATATCTTCTTGATTGAGTGAATCTCATAGTCATTAATATTCTAGAACTTGTTTTTCAACCGATTTAAAATGGTTTTTGATTGTATGTCTTAGGATGATAAAGGCGCAATTAGGTCTCATTCTTAAGCCTCCGAATTTTTGCACAATTTGACCCCTAGTTGCCCCTTTTGAGCCTAAAAGTGAAAATTTTTCTTTGAAGCCTTTCATTGACTGATATTCTCTTAATGGTGAAAAAGTTGGAAATTTAGTGGAGCAAAGAAATAAAAAAGGACTTAAGAAAAATAGGTATATGATGCAAAGAAAAGCAAGAAAAAAGAAAAACAAAATCAAAAGGATAATATTGAATGAATTCCAAAAAGTCCATAAAAGTTCAAAAATTTGCTCTGTTAAATTTAAGATGTTAATTTGAATCATTCATGACTGTTAAAGCCTTTTTTTATTCCATTTTTCTTGAAATTCCTACCTTGACAATACAACCCAAGGCCACGTTACAACCTTTGAAAGACCTTTAGACTTTGACATATTTTCTATCTAAACTGTGGAGTTTCTGGTTTGTTAACAAGCTTATGGTAATATTTTTTTTTGACTATGATGATCTGAGTGATACACAAACCATGAAACACTTTGAGTGAAAATTGAGAGAAGAGTATCCTCTGTCTTGATAATGAAAATTGATTCACATAAGAAAATTAATATTGGCATTTGAATTAATTTTTTCTCTATTTTGGATTCCTTAGTTTGCTGAGCTTAGTGTTTTCTGTATCTTATCATATGAATATGGAAATTGCTTAAGGACAAGCAATGTTTTGGTTTGGGGTATTTTGATAAGTGTTTTATAACACAATAAATTAGATCTAGTTTGCTTAGGATTTTAATCATTATACACTGTATTTCCTTAATTTTTATGATTTTCGCTTTCTTTCCACTATATTCTACTTGGGTATTTTATTTTACAGAAATTAGGATAATACAAGGGTCAATAACAAGAGAAAAATGACCATCAAATGATAAAGAAACAAGAAGAACAAGCCCAAGTGGAAAGAATTCTCTTTTTTATACTGAATTCTGACTCAGAATGATCAAATCCGAGTAGGATGACTCAAAAATGATCAAATCCGAGTAGGATGACTCAGAATGAAGCATTACCGAGTGGAATACTTCCCGGTTGGAGGTTAATCCGAGTGGAAGATTCCCTATCAAAGCTATTCCAAGTGAAATATGGCTGACCTTGAACGAATATTTCTCGGTTGGAGATAAATCTGAGTGGAAGCTTCCCAACTGCAACCACTCCAAGTGAAAAAGGGACTGACTTTGAATAATTACTGCCCAAAGCTATTTGTCTAAGTGAAGAATTACTGATTGAAGCGAGTCTGATTTGGGGAACAACTGCTTCTTCTGGGCAAAATTGTCTCTGAGTGGAAGACTCCCGAGTGAGTTAATTCCGAATGAAAAAACTCTAAACTTCGGAAGAACAATTGTCAGGCAAGGCCTTTCTGAGTAGTGAGTTTTGGAGAAAGTGTCTTATCAAGCAAGGAAAAGAGTCTGACCGGGAATGAGTCTCTTTCGGGCAGACTCTCAAGTTTCAAACTAATCTCGTGTGAGATGTCTCCAAGGAAGGCACTTCCGAGTGGTTCGGGGCCGAGAGATGTATTTTCGAGCAAAGCAAAGCTCGGACCTGGAAAGAACTTCTATCGGCCAAATTCTCTCAAATCACAAATTTCTGAGTGAAAGCAAGGCCGACTCCCGAGTGAAAACAACCGAATGGGTTGATTGACGATTGAGGCCATTCTGAGTGAGAAGCAAGTCGGACTTCCGAGTGAATGTGTCTGAGTGGATCATTTCAAGGAGTGAAGGAAGGGTCGTTCTTGACTGAATTACTCCCAAGCAAATCCGAGCAAGGTTTCTCCGAGTGGTTCAATTCTAGAGACATAGCCGAGTGAAACATTTTGGAGGTGCCGATTGAATCATTTGAATGAAGACTTCCCGATCCTGAATGGGTCACATGTGAAAGAAGAGGGTCTGAACGAGTGCCGAGTGAGTCACTTTTGAAAATTTCGAATGAATGTTTCAATCAGTGCCGAGTGAGTGACTTTGCTCGTCCACTCACGAATTGCACACCGGCTCTATAAATCTACATCCACAACACCGTCTAGCTCCTATCAACACCGTCCAGCTCCCCTCAACACCATCCAGCAAACCAACACCGTCCAGCTCCTCTCAACACCGTCCAGCTCGAATTGCTTCAAACAGAAACAAGTTCCGAGGAAAACAACACCTAGTGAAGCAAATCTGAATGAACAAAGGTCCTGATGAATGCTCCTCAGAATTAAATTTCCGAGTCAATAATCAGTGAATTCAAGCTTTCACTCGGTCTTTTATGTATAAGAGCACTTGTTCCACTCGGATTAATTCCCACAGAGGATGGATACTGGCTGCGGCACTAATCCGAGTCAGAAGGAGAACGCCGATTCCATATTTCCACCGTTTGCCCATGCCGACTTGGATTCCCACTATCCAAGTGGATCCTTGAATTATGAGGGGGCGGATGACAATAGACAAAAGAGAAAATGATAAAGAATTCCCACTAGCCGCCGATCCCTATAGTTGCTGAGGTCCAGGCTGTATCCAAGTTGAATTGGTGGGGCGGCTGACAACAAGACGAAAGAAAAAATAATAAAAAAAGGTCCCACTAGCCGCTATTCCCATGATTATTAACGTCCAAGATCTCTATAAATAGGGAGGAGGTCTGAAGCCATTCATCAGTGTCGCTTTTTGGATCGAGTTCTCTTTCATTTGTACTTTAATTTCTTTCTTTTCTTTCTCTTTCGTTACCTTCTCCGTTCCATTTCTTTCTTTTCCGTTTTCTTTCTCTGTTTCTTCTCTTTCTCTTTTTTATTTTCTTTCTCTGTCCCATTTCTTTCTCTTTTTATTTTTGTTTTCTTTTTGTTTTGTAAGAGTTGTGAGGATTGTAAAATTGAGTGTTCCAATTTGTAATTGGTGGAGGAATATTGCAACAAGGAAATACAGTGGTAAAATTATTCTGAGCTTTTGGAGAAACCCGTAAGTCTTTATTTTTGCCATGTCTTGTATGTTTTATTTTTCCATCATGTATATGAATTTGAATTATTTCATGAGTAACTAAATTAATTATCTTGGGATGAAGGGGGTGTGATAATATTTTATGATAATGTTATTTTGACTTGGAATTAAATAAATTTCTATTTTCCATTTAGTTCAAAAAATGGTCAATGCTCTTAGTGATTCCTAACAAGAACCTAAGTGATAAAACTGTATACTTACGGGTATATTAGTAAGTTTAAGTAATTAATAGAATCGAGAGATTTATTGTTACTGGAAAGTTTTTGAACTAAGCCTAAGGTTTTGAAATACTTTTTGTGACCGTGGTAAAACCGTGAAAGTAATCAAAATCTTTTGGGGAATAAATAAGGGATTTTCACAAAACGATAAGGCTAAATTGACCTTTTGGTCCTCTATCTCTTAAGTTATTTCCAGATTGGTCCCCTATCATTTCTTAATTCAAAATGGTCCTCTAACTTTTTAAAAAGGTATCAGTTTGGTCCTTTTTTGATTCAAAATGGTCCCCTAACTTTTTTAAAAAGGACCAAATTGACACATTTTTAGAAAGTTAAGGGACTATTTTGAAATAAAAAAATAATAAAGGACCAATCTAAAAATAACTTAAGAGATAGGGGACCAAAAGGTGTATTTAGCCAAACGATAATGGGCCTTTTCTAAGGATTAAGCAGCGCTTTCCATAGGTTAGGTACATTAATAGGATTCCGAGAGGAACATATTAATTAGCTTAAGGAAAATCCACCTTGGAAAACTTAATTTGATTCTTATTTATGAAAAGTTAAAATTCATTAACATAAAATAGAGTCTTGATCTCCCGAAATCCCAAGATACTCTCAACTCTAATTTTTAAGTGTCAAGTAAATTTTGTTTCTAAATTTATTTTTAATTTGTGCTTTATTTTACAAAAACATTAAAAATTAATTGTGTGGATAATTAAATTTTAATATGCTGGTACTTTGAACACAGTCCTTGTGGAGAACGATAATCTTTTATATTACGCGACATAACCCGTGCGCTTGCGGGCCCTGTCAACTATCATAGTGGATATACGCAACAACTCCCAGCTCAAAGCATCAGTAACCACATTTGCTTTTCTAGGATGATATCTCAAATCAAATTCTTAGTCCTTCAAAAATTCCATCCATCTTCATTGAAACATATTACGCTCTTTCTGATCAAACAAGTACTTGAGACTTTTGTGATCATTGAAGACGACAAACTTAGAACCATACAAATAGTGCCGCCATAATTTCACAGAAAAGACAACTACCGCCAATTCAAGATCATGTGTGGGATAGTTAACCTCATGCGATCGTAACTATCTTAACGCATAGGCTATCACATGATCTTTCTGCATTAGCACACAACCAAGACCAAGCTTAGGAGCATCACAATACACCATAAATTCGTCCAGTAAATCAGGCAAAGCTTACACTGGAGTACAAGTGAGTCTTACTTTTAACTCTTGGAAACTTTTCTTGCAATCAAGATTGGACACAAATGGTTAATTTTTATGAGTCAGTTTCGTTAATGGCAAAGCCAGCTGAGAGAAACCTTTAATAAATCTCCGGTAATAACCAGCAAGACCAAGAAAACTTCTTATTTCAATCACAGATGTTGGTCTTTCCCAAGCCATCACAGCTCCAATTTTTGATGGATCAACTCCAATACCATCCTTAGAGCAACATGTCCAAGAAATTAGACCTCAGACAACCAAAACTTTCACTTAGAAAGTTTCGCATATAACTCTTTCTCGTGAAGAAGAACAAGGTGAAGATGTCCTTCATGTTCCTCATGCTCTTAGAATAAACAAGAATATCATTGATAAACACCACCATAAATTGATCCAGATAATCATGGAAAATGCGATTCATGTAATCCATCAAAATCACAGGAGCATTTGTCACACCAAAAGGCATGACTACATATTCATAGTGGCTATAACGAGTACGAAAAGTAGTTTTTGGAATATCTTTGGTCTTTACCCTGATTTGGTAATATCCAGAACATAAGTCAATCTTAGAAAACACCATAGCACCCTTCAAATGATCCAAAAGATCATCAATACGAGGTAATAGATATCGGTCCTTAATGGTCAACTTGTTGAGTTGTTGATAATCCACAATAACCTTATACTTCCATCGTTCTTTTTCACCAATAATACAGGTGCACCCCAAGGAGACACACTTGGATGAATGAACTCTCGTTCCAAAAATTCCTCAACTTACTTTTTCAATTTTGACAATTCCATAGGAGACATTCTATAAGGAGCTCGAGAAATAGGTTACGCACCCGGAACAAGATCAATAGAAAATTCCACCTCTCATGGAGGAGGTAAGCTAGGTACCTCGTAAGGAAATAATCTGAAAAATTTGGATACAATGGGAATATCACAGGATTGAATAACATTTTCTCCATCAACCATGCATAGCATAACAAGAAGTTGGGATATACCTTGCACACTAAAGCGCTCGATATTCGGAGAAGGAAAGACAATACTTTGATTCTGACAATCCACCAAGACTTTATTGGCAGACAACTAATCCATTCCCGGAATAACCTCTAAGTCCTTCATGGGCAAACAGATAAGAGATACAATAAATCTTCAATTCTCAAGAATCATCACAACATCCTCACATCGAGTGACCATTCATAAACAAGTACCAGTCAGTATAGATACCATTATAGAACCTTTCATCATACTTATCGGCAATTTCAATCGCCTCTTATAATCTTTCAAAATGAAGGAGTGTGTTGCACCAGAATCAAATAATACATCAACAAAATTACCAAGAATTTGGCACTTACTTTGAACCAAATCACTAGCTTGTGTTGTTTCCTCACCGATCACGATGAAGACTCTTCTAGCAATTTGTTGTTGAATAACACCATTGTTATGACCATTCCGGCCACCATTACCATTACCATGGCCATTGCCATTTCCACGTCTGTTGCCATCTCCATTATGATTACCATTACGACCACTATTATGGTCGTCATTTCCTTTTCCACGACCACGACCTCTAAAAGCACTATAGCCTCCACGGTTTGCATTATTATGCAACACCATATCCGTAGCATTCAAAGGACAATCAGGACGAATCCTATTGCTTGCATCTATAGCACACCATAGTATCCCCATGATCATATTCACAAGCCAAATAATTTCCGCCACATCGAAACATCTAATACCCTGGCCATTACCACGACCACTGTTAGCACCATGTCTTCCATCACCGCGTCCACCTCTATGTAAAGAGGCATTACATATAAAGTTTATGTTCTTCTTAAAATTTCCTTTATTCTTGAAGCTAGAAGATTGGCCCTTCAATTTGTAATCATGCTCAGAATAACTCTTAGGCACCACATCATTCACTTCAAAGATTCTACACTTGTTCACAAGAGTAGGGAAGCTCATAATCTCTTGGTGACAAATCGCCTTCTTGATCTCTTGGTGCAAACCATTCTCAAACTTGGCATATTTCAAAGCTTCAGTACCTTTCTGTTAAAAAGAAGGGTAGAACACACACAATTCTTCAAATTGAGAGGCATAATCCTCTATTCACATGCTTCCTTGTTTAAGCTCCATGAACTCAAGTTCTTTCTTACTCTTATAGCTATCAGGAAAATACTTCCTTAAAAATTCCACCTTAAAGTTATCCCAAGTCAAGGGAGTGTGAGCCATAATCATACGCCCATGAGTTAAGATCTACCAAGATTCAGCTTTTTCGTGGATCATGAACACTGCATACTCAACCTTTTGAGTCCACACATAAGCCTCTTCCGGTTTGTAACCCCCATGAAACTTAGAGTGTTTCCGCTTGAGGAAACGGTCAAGAGCTTGATTCGGTTGACCAACAGGTTATTGTTGCCGCTCAAGGATATCGACAAACTGGTTAAAAGCTTCAGCCATAGGGGCTACATCTATGTTGTATCTATTCGCCATCAGTCAATCTAGACACATAATATAAGCAATACTTAGCAATCTTATATTTCATTCCTTAAGAATTTATCAACCAAAGACAATCATCATCAAGATATATATTATCATAATGTAATCATCATTTGAAGGAAAATAGTGGAAAGGAATTGTGTGGTCAGGCTTAATAACAATCATATAATCATCACCATTATTTACTAATAATCAAATAATTTAAAACTTATTCATAAAATTTCCAATCCTCATCACAATATAAGATAAGGTACATTAATACATTTCACTAAAAGCGATCATAATTTAATAAAGAGTAACCTATGACACCCTAATTTTAGGGGAAAAATTTTCGTGAATTAATTAGAAAATATCCCGGATCCATAATAAAAACACTCCCTTATATGAAGATAAGAGAGCTGGCCCCATGGCCAAGCAGAAAAAGATAGGGAAGGCAAGGGAATTAAAACCATTCACACGGAATCACCAACAGCGCCTGAGCGAACCACATTACAGCGCGCACTCGCTCAAGCGAGATCCGAATCCGCTTGAGCGAGACCGACCAACTCGATCGGGCGAACCACCATTCGCTTAAGCGAAACCGAAAATGAAAGCCTTCCCAAACAACATACTCGCTGAGCGAGGAATCACTCGCTGAAGCGAGAAGTCACTCGGCATTCTATCACTCGGAAAACCGAGACATTCTTTCACTCGGTAAACGATCAGGTCCAGTCGGAATTCATGCCTAAGTCCTCTCAGAATTTAATATCTTAGACCACTCAGCCTAATGGGGTTTCGCCACTCGGGAACTACCCCAACAGTTACCTCACTCGGCAACCCATAACTTAGTCTCTTAATTCTATTCACAGTGTCAACATAAAGATCCACTCGGGAAATGAAGGTTATCCCACTCGGATTCTATCAATCAAACCACTCGGTATAATTCAACCTCGAGTCACTCGGTAAACATCAACCATTTAGCACTCGGCATAACAGAACTCCCCAACTCAGAGAGTACATAGAATTCCTCTCAGCCATAAATCACTCGGTTAACACTTATATTTCTCTTCACTCGGGGAAAATCATAACATCAAGTCACACTCGGACTTATTCCATAACTTAGCCACTCAAATTACATATTACCCTATTCATTCGGAATAGGTTCCCATATTCACTCGAGATACATTCATAATTCATACACTTAGAATATAATCAATCTAAGTCATTACAACAACACTCCTCTCGGAAGAGGATCACTCGGATTTCCACTCGTATTACTCGAATCATTCCCCACTCAGGGTTCACCATATATTCTTCACTCGGAATCCACAAGAGCCATTATCACACAGTAAGAGGCTCACACATGAGTTACACTCGGATATGGAGTCCTATACATAAGACTCACTCGGAAAAGCAACTAAGCCACATATATTCCACTCAGGATTCATCAACTTAGAGATATTCATACATCATCATTTCCTAGTCGATAGGAAGCATCAAATCAACATAAATCACTTGTACTTATATATTTTCTAATTCCAAGTCCGACTACTACTACAGCAATACACATCCACCGATTCATAACCATGTTGTCAACATAACATATATGTATATACACAAGCATACACTCGGATTCTTATCTTTATACTTTCCATTCACCAACACATTCAATCGGTATGCATATAATACCATCACTCGAAGTATATATATATATATATACATATATATTAACATACACTCGGATCCCAATACATATATTTCATATTCATGATTATGTTCATCCACTCGGATTCTATACATATATATTTGTATTCGTTATACAACATTAATATGAGCCGTCCAAGGCTTTAGTACATCAAACGTACTCGGGATATAACATTATTCATACAGCCTCATTATAAATACCTATCACTCGGGTTTAAGGCCATCATAACATGCCAAACCGACCTGCAAACACTGAAAAATGGTGTAGGGGTGAGCATTACATATTAAATGACAGATATTGGCTCGGATTAATCATAGAATCCACAACATGCCATAGCACACAACATCAATCAGCATATAAACACTGCCATTCAACATGAACAATCACAAGCATCTTCCGATCGGGATTTCACCCATTTCACTCGGCTATAAAGCTCAATTCACTCAGTACAAGTATACTGGCTCACTCGGATTTCTCTCATCCCCGAGACTATATCAACATTATTCATACTCCGAGCCATGCTCAAGGAGTCTGTCCGAGCCCAGCTCCAGGACTTAGCCATATTCACCATATGTTGTCATCTGATTGCCGATCGGTGTAGGAGTCCAACGCATTCCAGTGGCGAATCGGATGCATACAATTTCATTCACTCGGCGTTCCACGCCAATGCACTCGGCATTTCATCAAGCGTCTCATTTCACGCTTAGTGCCCCAGGCACTGCCCGAGTCCAACCCGGGTCTTTCATCATATTCAACATTAGGACCACGTCCTCTTCACTCGGGATCACACCCTCGTGGCACCCCGCAAGGTGTTCATATTCAATAACACAATAACACATATGCATATAACTTCAACTCATATTCATTCGATTGCCCACTCGGAATCTGCGTTCAACATCATATGCACTCGGCAATTTAACAACAATCAGATGACTCGGCTTATACCACATCCACTCGGCAATCCTATGCTATCCACTCGGCAATCACTATGCCATTCACTCGGATTATCCTATATTCACTCGGATTTATCCTTTACAGTAAGCATTTCGTGCCTTCCTCTATAAAGCCTACTCGGCATCCATCATAACAGTCCCCATTCATGCATTCGGCATACACATATACATCAATAACATTCACATGCATTCAAATGTACAACACATCCAGGGACAAATAGAGGATCACACATGCACTCCACATCAACATACATGCATCTCAAGCATCATAATATAATCATCATCACAATAACATCATGCATCTCTTGGACGGATAATCATACACCATTTAAATAACAAACAACAATCCGGGTTCAACTTAACAACATACAACATCCAACAAAACATAACACAATGCAATGAAGTCACCCGGAAGTCCATCCATAAACTATACACTTAAGATGCAATAGCTCCCCTTACCTGGATGAAGCCTCCAGGAGTCACATGGGCCACTCAGCCCAGCCATGGCAGCTTCCTGCTCAGCTTTCCAGCAGTGGAAAGAACCATACAGCTTCCCAGCCAACCAGCATCAGTCCTCAGCCTTTCGCTCAAGCCACACATGTACTCGCTTGAGCGAAAATGGTCTAGTGACCATTTCTTCACTAGCTCGCTCAAGCGTAACCATTCTCGCTTGAGCGAGATACGTCCACAAGCTCATCAACACTCCATGCTCCACTCTGCTCTGCCTCCCAGTCAATGGAGAAGCTTCCAAGCTCCACCCAACCATGACTCCTTCCTCACAACGTCACAGCCTCAACACAATAGACCATCTTCCATAACAAGGCACCACACAGCTATAGGCTCTAACCTAGCCCAAACAGCCTCATCAACTAGAGGAAGAAAAGGGAGGAAGAAGAAGCACAACCAGGAGGACAAAAGAGGGATCCTGAACCCAGCCTCCACGCACAGCACCATGCTGTTCCTCATCACCACGCAGCCGTAGGAAGGATTCTCAACCTTCAAGGCACCCAGTACCACACTAGACTCCACCACCATGCAGCTCCACTCGGTTCTACACCATACGTGAGTGGAAGAAGAAGAAGATGAAGGAGAAGATGAAGATGAAGCAGTAGAGAAGGAGGAAGCAAGAGCTTCATAGAGTTTTAGAGAGAAAGAGAAGCATTTCTCTCATCAGAACATGCACCAACGAGGAAAATGAAGAGAGTGGGGAGGAAAACCAAAGCTGAAGTCTTATCAACACACCTCCATCATCTCACTTTCCCACTCAGCCCCATCATCACGCTGCTCTGCCGCAGCTCCTCAAACAACCATCACTTCTTCATTTCATGCAAGTCCTTTAGTATTTAATGCTAATTCTCTCAGCACTCATTACACACATCCAACGTGGACAAGAGAGAGAGAACCGGACCCATTAACCAGCAAAGGCATATATTATTAATATTATTATAACACAATAAATTGCCTAATTGGTAATTAATCCTTAATTAACCATTAATCCCATCAATCCATAACCTTAATCTGAATTTATAATTATTTAAAAATCTGGGATGTTACATAACCAATGCTCGAATAATATTCATTAAATTTAAACAAAGAGCAACCAATGATCTGATACCACCGTTATAAGGGTGTCGATCCCCTAGGTCGAATCCTGATGCGATTACGTTAACTAAACCGATAAAATAACAAATAAATTTTTTACGTTTTAAAAGTTTAAATATGCAGCTATACATCAAGACCCGAATCACGGAAAACCAGAGACCAAAGTTTAAGAATTTAGAAAATGGATCGAGGAATAATCACCCCAATATGTATACAAAAATAATTATAGTTACAACGGAAGAAAAGTATGTACAAAACATACACCTAGTTCCATATATAACGATATGAGAAAAGGCCCAAAAATGAAGAAAGGAAGAGGAAAATCACATTCTAGGCAGCCTCGCTTAAGCGAGGAAACTCTCGCTTGAGCAAGCCCCTGAGCCTCGCTTGAGCGAGCAGGGTTGTAATGTCAGTCCCCTTATCCTTGCTTGAGCAACGCCACATTCGCTCGAGCAAGAATTCTCTAGAACTAATTCATAACATCCTCGCTCAAGCGGGTCACCACTCGCTTGAGCGAAAAATCAATAGATTTAAAATCATATATACTCGCTTGAGCGAGACGCCTTTCGCTTGAGGAAAAAAGAGACAAAATCAAATTTACGCATACTCGCTCTAGTGAGATTTCACTCGCTTGAGTGAGAATTTGACAGAATCCAAATACACCATTTTCGCTTGAGCGAGATCCCACTCACTTGAGTAAAAAACACATAGAGTCATTACTCTGAGTCTCACTTGAGCGTGAATCCTCTCGCTTGAGCGAGATTGCCAGAAAATGGCTTTTGACAAAGGTAAATTGAATTACATGGCATACAAAAATGCATTATGGAAGGATTTGACCTACGCTCACAATAGGCACATATTTATACGCATAAATATGACTTATTCCAATAATTCTCATCCAATTATTCAAACTCTAGATCATCCTACACAGTAATGGCACATCAAGCACATTTAAGCCAAACTAAGCATACCAAAATGCAATGTAAGCCTAATTGGCCATAACCTTACATGTACACAAGTCATATACATACATTGTGACTTATAGGTAACCTCTATACACTAGTGGAAAATAGGCCTTCTACACCGGGGCTTTTACACCAGTTGTAATATGACCGGTTTAAAAAATAAGGCAGTGGCAATTTTATAAATAATATACAACTTTATACCAGTTAGTAAGTAGGACCAGTGAGAAAAATATAGTTTATACCGGTCTAACATTTGGATCGGTGAGAAATAATAAAGTTTGTACCGGGCTAATATTTGGACCAGTGAGAAATAACAAGATTTGTACCGGTCTTTCATTTAGGACCGGTGAGAAAGCTTCTATTTCATTTCTTCTCTCTCCCCACACTTGAAAGCCCTAGCCCATCGATGCTCTCTGTGTGCGTGACTCTTTCCTCATCCTCTTGAGGCTCTTCATATTCGTGTCCGCCTCCGCCTCTGCCTCCGCCTCACCCGCATTATTTGAAGCCACCATCTCTCTTCTCCCTCGAAGGCCCTGTCTCCCTCTCCCTCGAAGCCACCATCTTTCTTTTCTCCCTCGAAGCCCTTACCTCGCTCTTTTCCCTCGTCGGTTGGGTGGAGAGAACCTTGAGACCACCCATGGCTTCCACCAAGGAACATGAAAACTTCGTCTACGTCACCAAGCTTGCTGAACAAACCGTACGCTACGAAGGTCCCCCCTCTCTCTCTCCTCGAATTTCTCATAACTTTTTATTATATATATATATAAAATTTTTTTCTTTAGTTTCTCTATATTCTGATTCAAGAATCACCACTGTGCTGAGCATGATTTTTTATTTGAGAATCATTTAATTGAATTTTTTGTTTGTTACGTCTTTGAAATTTAGTTTTCGAGGGTTTTGAATTTTCAAAATTTTATCGAGTAAAATTTGTGAATTATTATTATGCTTGCGTGTGTTATAAATGGTGGATGCAATGAAGAATATGGCGAAGCTATGTCGAATTTACGGTTGAGGAGCAAAACCTTCTGTCGGTTGGGTACAAGAACGTAGAATTGATTTTCGTATGCATACTCATTTGGTATGAAGTTGATCAAATCATTTAGCAGAAAGTTGAATATTATCATGTTTTAAACTTTGATATGGCTATTCTTGTTAAACATATATGGATTAGCTCTACTTTACATTTTCTGTTTTGGGTGAACTCTGAAGGCTACTATTGTTCTGTAACAAATATTTTCCACAGGCACACATTTAATGGAGATTGAATGAATTGTTAATATTTAATATCATTATGCTTGGGCGTATCTCATTGTCTTTGCTTTTGGCAGAGTAGGCATGATGCAGAAGACACTAAATAGAGCACAACTAATTCATGTTCTAATTGAATTGCTGCTCTGCAGGTATAAAATCTTCTTCAACAGATGGTAAGTTTGTTGTCATTAATAGTCCATGCAGGATTTGATTGACTGATATAAGAAATACTACACAGATGTTGCTTTACCAAAACTGGTATAGAATTTTGTTTAGTTGATTTTCTAAAAGGCTTTCTGGTTAATAAGATTGGTGATTTTTATTGTAGTTTTAATTCTGCAATACAGGTAGCAGATTTTGGTTCATTGGAACTCTCTCCAGATGATGATCGTATTAATACTTAAGTTTTGGTTCATGGGAACTTTATTTCTGTTATTTGATTAACTCATAAATTCTATTTCTAGCTCTCAATAACCTTTGATCCAATAACTTTTCCTTGGCTCTTCTAAGGTTTTGGGGGATGTTTATACATAGTTGTAATATAACTAATCTTTATTTTGTGATCAGAGACCTCAAAAGATGGTTACTTATTAGTTGTATATGGTTCTAGTATTTTAATTTATAATACATTTATTTCTATGACCTGTACAATTTTCAGAGCAATGGATTTCTTGGTGGCATTGTTCCAAAACTTAATTGAGCATACAGATTGGTCAATGTCGCAAGCCTGTACAGATTCCTATAATAAGACTCTAAAGAAGTGGCATGGTTGGCTTGCGAGTTCAAGCTTTTCTGTAATGTTCTTTCGATCCTTTTTCCTTATAAGCTTGATATTCTTTTATAGAAACTGAACTTTTTCATTGAAAAATCTTGCTTCATATTGACCTTAGTCTCTTATATGTCATAATTTGAACCTAAAAATAGTTCTAGTAGGAAATGGATTAAATTTACTGTTTGTGTCATATTGTCATTGTGTTTTCTATTTGGTACAACCTTTACCCTCCATCCTATGCTGTATTTCATAGTCCAATGTCGTGGGAAATGTTTTCTTCATGTTAATGTGTATTGCTTATCTAATAAAATGATCTGTTAGCCAGAAAGCAATTAAATTCTGATAATAAATAAACTAAAATCCATATTTTCTTGTTCTACTTTATAGTCTATCTGTTATACTAATGTTCATTCACCCTGTACAGTAAATTAGGATCCACATTCTTTAGAATAAGATAGTCTGTTCATACATTCTCATTGTCTAAAAACATGACTTTTTCATAGAAAATGAAAACAAAATATCCTTTTACAACAAGTTTAGACAAATCTCAAATTTACTTAATTGATTCCCTAGTAATTTGTTATTTATCTACTTAATCAAATATCAAATTTTCATATATAAGATTTTGCAAATATTTGTTGTATTAAGTGATTGATGTTTCACACAATCCATATGTATCTATTAAATTAGAATAATGGTTTTATCTTATAGCCTACTCTTTTGTAATAAACGATGTGCCATTTCTTAGCTTCTTTTCCTTAAAATCCTGAATGTTTTCAATAAATTATGCTTATCTTCTTTATAATTTTATATACTTCTCTTTTAATATATACACACATTTTTTGGATTTTTCTGAACTAGTTATGATGTACATGACATATCTCTTAATAATGTCTTTGGTCTATTTTCTTGTTTTTATTTTTCTTTTATTGACAGTTGAGTTTCTATTTTATGCGGGTTGGTGTACTATATGGTATCCAACATGTTTTCTTGACACGGTAAATGCTTCTTGTACAGGTAGCAATGAAGCTTGCTCCTAATAGGAAAAAATTCATGGAGGTGATTCAAGGCTCTGCCACTGGTAGTGTCACTGCTGATATGGAGAAATTTTGTGCTAATTTTTCTCCTCTCCTTGAAGAGAATCTCAAGTTTCTGGTGAGATGTCTTGGATTTTATTCAAGGCCTAAGCATTTAGCTACCAAGTTATAATAATTATTTGACACTTTTTGTCTTGAATATATGTTTCCTTGTTTTCCAGCTTGTAAACTTAAAATAGATTTGAATGTTCCAAAATACATATATGTTGTAACTAACTAGTATAATTGGGTTCTGTTCTGCAGAAGTTTCATTCAGTGTGCACAACGGCTCAAATTGCTAAAGAACAACAAATGCAGATAGTTGAAAACAAAATCTTCACAATTGTCAACTCTGTAGGATCATACCCAGATGACTTTTTTTGTCTCCCTTGTGTCTGTTAATTAATTATATGTAAATTCAGCTTTGAGTAGAAGCATGACAACTTCTTAGCACGTAGTTAATTTACTTGTTTATGTATAAAAACATATAATTGTATGAAAACATCCAATTTGTGTGTGTGTTAATATGAAACGATTACCAACTTGTTCTATTAAAAATGTTCTACTAATTTCCATCACTGAGCAAAATATGTCATAGATTCACTACTATAGTTCTAGACTTATCCCAATTTTTGGTTTCATAATGGAATAATTAGATTGGAGAAACTTTTTAATTTGAAAATTGAATGATGCTTTCTAAAATTGTAACAAAAGTGTACTTAATTCGCATTGCCCAGGATTTTCAAAATATACTGAAAATAAAAATTTTAAAAAAAACTGTATTTTTTATACCGGGCCAAACCACAACTGGTGAGAAAAGTCCTTGTTTGTACCGGTCCTAAGCAACAGGACCGGTGAGAAAAGTTCTTCTTTGTACCGGGTGTAACAAGAAGGACCGGTGAGAAAAGTCCTTTGTACCGGGCCAAACCAACAAGACCGGTGAGAAAAGTCCTTCTTTGTACCAGTCATAACCAATAGGACCGGTGAGAAAGGTAATATTTACACCGGTTGTAAAGAAAAGGACCGGTGTAAGTATTATTTTTTATACTGGTCGTTATAAACAGGACCGATGTAAAAACTCTTTTTCTCGCCGGTCCCAAAACCGGTGGAAAAAGTCCATATTTTTCTCACCGGCTCCATCCACACCGATCGTACAACCGGTGTAAAAAGCCAAAAGGGACCGGTGTAAAAAGCCTTTTTTCCACTAGTGATATGAGGCCTTGCATATTAGATAAGAGTACGGTCTACCCACTTCTTCATCATACATATACTCCACAATATCCATAATGCATAATTCACATATTCATTTCCAAGTATTATAATTCTCATAATATCATCATTCACTCATCAATGTGGCATAAATTTAATGTACCACAAATTGTCATCATCCATTGTTAAGGTCATAAGGAAAAATTAGCCCTTGAAAACACTTGCGGCCTAATTTGTACACATGACCCCCAAAATACACATGTATCACTATTCAATATTCATATACATAACATGTGTACACCAAATGCTTTACAAAACAATTGCCGACCAAGGCATGCATGCTTTCTTTCTATATTTACCTTCACCATGTTCAACCTCCTAAAAAGTAGGATGCCCAACATACCTACATCAACCTTTAAAAATAACAACTAGGAGGTGAGTAACATATACAAAATGAATTCATATCATACATTATGATAATACATATATACATGTGCACAACATATGTTCCAGAATAAAATCATATGATTCAATCACACATCTTATCATTTCATATACAATTTTGTCATTAATCACTTGAATCATAGCACATGTATAAATCATTGAATATATATTACATATCAAACCATTAATAATCTCACCAAGCACAACCATCCATTTAAGGTTATTGTCACAATTTCTTTCTTTGCACTCACTAGTGTAAAAATGGCTTTTTACACCAGCTATTTTTGGCTTTTTACACCGGTTGTTAGCCAGTGTAGATCCTGTAGGTGTAAAAAATATGAAATTTTACATCCGGTGTAAAAAATATATTTTACACCGGTTATTTAAAACTAACCCAGTGTAAATATCATATTTTATACTGATTTTTTTAGACAGATCCGATGTAAAAAGCTATTTTTACACCGGTTATGCTCTTTATACCTGGTGTAAAAGTGTTTTATACCTATCTTTTTTATACAATCGGTGTAAAATATGAATTTTTACACTGGTTTACTTTTCACACCCGGTACGTGAATATTTAATTTAACACCAGTTAGTTTTTTATATCGATGTAAAACTCTCTTTTTATTTTTTTTTGTTAACCCTTTTTTAATTTAACTATATGTAGCTAAAACTAAGCTTAAATGGTTCACATCTTCATTAACATACAAACTATACATGATATAAATCAACAATTTGTTATTAACTTATTAACGATCAACAATAATTACAACAAAAGCAAAACAGGGAGACAAACTAAAGATATAAAATTACACACTTATTAATTAACAAGAACTAACGCGTGTAATCTCAAAAAATGAAACCACATGAAATACCTTTATATCTCAAAACTGCTATATAATATATTGAATATTAGACCCCTAACCTTTCAATAAATTAAACTTGATTTTCATGCATATCCACAAAGCCATTCCTACACAAATCTCCTAGTGAACACTTGTTGCCCTTGACACAATGTTAGGCATTGGAAAGCACATTGCTACAAACCTAATTGCAGCATCTTTCTCCTTGCTTGTACTTGTTACCAAACATTGCAATTGTTCTTGTCATTAAGAACATTTCTACAATGCTTCTTGCCGTAGAAAAGTAGGTCCCTTCCCTTGTTTGCAACAGAAAATTCAATGGATTCACTAGTGTAAAAATTGGATATAACAATGGGATATAATCACGGGTTAAAGTGGATCAGTGATAAAAACATGCGTGGTGGCATTTTTAAAATTATAAGGTAAACGATATAATCAGTGAAAACTATATATCCACGGTTAACATTACAACCGTGATCGTGCCCATAAATATATAATCACGGTTGATGATTCAACCGTGGATATATAGTACCTGAAAGATATATCCATGGTTGACTACACAATCGTGACTATATATTTATGGGTATGATCACGGCTCTGATTTTATCTGTGAATATATATTAATGTCTATAATCACGGTTGTATTTCTAACCGTGGATATATAGTTCAGGTTTTAAGGTTTAATCACTGGGGACTATATGTCCACGGTTGTTTCTATAACTGTGATTATAGAATTAATATTTATCCACGGCTATGGTCTTAACTGTGGTGATAGAGTTAACATTTATCCACGGGTGTTTGTCCAACCGTGAATATATATGTAATATATTCACGGTTTCAAGGGGATCCGTGATTATATATCTTTTTTGAAACTTCAAAAGCTGAGCCTTTCAGTCTTTTTTCACTTTCTCTTCTTCTTTCGCGCTGGTTGTCATCTTCCCCACTCACACAAAGGTTGGTGGTTCCCTGAGTTTCGTGCCCTTCTCTGTTTAGCATCTTCATCGTTTCTTCATTTAGGTAGGTTCCGTCTTGTAACATCCTGATTTTTAATTAAGGTCAAATTCAGGATTAAGGATTATAATTGGTTTAGTTAATGGGAAATTAGAGTTTAATGGCCAATTAAGCTAAATGTGGAATAATTATAATAATAATAATAATGATAGCATGTGACCATGGTGCCCTTGGAAGCTTCGGTTCTCTCTCTCTTCCCTTCCTTCCTGCGTGGTCCCCACGTTGATGGCTGATGGCTTTAATTGGATGGGATGCTGATGGGACTTGTATTAAATATGAAGGTGATGGCTGATGGAGAGAGTGAGCTAATGGGGCTGTGAGAAGATAAGCTTCACTTTCACGTTTTCCTCTCTCACTTCTTCATTTTCTCTCTTTTGGTGGCTTTTTGGATGGGGAGAGGAAACGTTCCTCCTTCTCCCTGGTGCTCCACGAAGCTTCTGCTTCCTCGCCTTCACCTTCGTCTCCTTCATCTTCTTCTTCCACTCACGCATCATGTTGAACCGAGTGGATCGGTGTGGCTATGAGAGGACAGCGTGGTGGAGGAATCAGTATGATGCTGTGTGTTTGGAGGTTGGTTCCTCCTCTGTTCCCTGGTGCTTCTCCTTCTTGCTGGTCCTTCTTCTTGTTCTCTTCTTCATTTTCGTTGATGGGGCTGTTTGTGGCTCAGTTGGGAGCCTGCAGCTGCGTGTGGGTGCCTCGATTGTGGAAGATCGTCCACTATTTTGAGGCTGTGCTGTTGTGAAGAAGAAGGCATAGATGTGTGCATGGGAAGCTTGGAGTCCTCCATTGTGTTGTGAGGACTGGTCGGTTTATGTGTGGGAGCAGAAGCCTGGGAATCCTCCACTGGACTGTGCGTGGAGTGATGTTGAGCCTTGGTGGCTATGTTGCTCGTATGGAGACAGAGTTGGTTCTCCATGGCGGTGAGCAGGGTTGAATGCTGAGCTTGGTGTGTTACTGGCTTGGAGGCTTGGCATGGAGTGTCCTGGTAGCTGAGCTGCTTCAGAGGAAGCTGTGCTTGGCTCTCCTATGGTTTGAAAGCCGAGTAGAGAGCTGCTGTGGCTGGGCCGAGTGGCCCATGTGACTTCTGGAACGTCATTCCAGGTAAGGGGGCTTTGCATCTTAAATACATGGTTTATGGACGGGTTTCTGGGGGAAAATATATACTGTAATGTGTTGTGTTGTTGTGTGGTAGGTTGATTGAGTAGTAGCCCAGATATGCATGATGAATATGCTTGGTTTGATGTTGTTGTTTTCCGTCCATAAAATATATAAAAATACTCTTGATGATGTTATATCATATGTATGAGATGCATGATGTATAAATTGTGAATGCCGAGTGCATCTGTTTGTGGATTATGTGATTCCCGAGTGGAATATTATATGTATTAGCATGGGATGTTTACTGATGTTAAATCCCGAGTGGAATTCTATGTGAATTAGTAAGGCTTAGAAATGCTAAGGCCGAGTGGATCCCTTGAAATAGTATGTGTGGCTTGTGGTAGATGATAACCCGAGTGGGTTGCATAGTGATTGCCGAGTGGATGGCATAGTGATTGCCGAGTGGATGAAGTGTGAGTTATCATCTGAATTGCTGTGGAAATGCCGAGTGCATATAATGTTGAACGCAAAATACCGAGTGGGCAATCGAATGAATATGAGTTGAATGTAAATGCATACGTGTTGAATATACCACCTTACGGGGTGCCACAAAGGGTATAACCCGGAGTGAAGAGGACGTTGTCCTATTGTTGAATATGATGAAAGACCTCGGGTTGGACTCGGGGCAGTGCCTAGGGCACTAAGCGTGAAATGAGACGCTTGATGAAATACCGAGTGCATTAGCGTTGGACGCCGAGTGAATGAGACTGTATGCATCCGATTCGCCACTGGAATGCGTTGGACGCCTATTACCGATTGACATTCAGATGATAACATGCGAAGAATATGATTAAGTCCTTGAGCAAGGCTCAGGCACACTCCTTGAGCAAGGCTCGGAGTTGAGTATTATTGATAGTGATTAGAGTTGGGGTGAAATCCGACTGGATGAGTATATTATTATTATTGAGGATGTTGTGCCTTATGACCGAGTGAAATGGGTGAATTCCCGATCGGATGATGATTATGATTGTTTATATTGAATGGCAGTGTTTGTTGTGCTGATTGATGTTATATGTTATTGTATGTTGTGGATTCAAAGATTAATCCGAGTCAATAACTGTCATTTAATATGTAAAGCTCACCCCTACACCATTTTTCAGTATGTGCAGGTCGGATTGGAATGATGTGATGGCCTTAAACCCGAGTGTTGGGTGTTTATGATGAGGTTGTGTACATAGTGTAATGGACCGAGTATATTTTGATGTATTAAAGCCTTGGCTGACTCATAACAATGTTGTATAATGAATATGAATACATATGTATAGAAATCCTAGTGCATGAATATATTTATATATATGTGATTTACATGGTTATCATGTACTTGTATTAGATAATAAGTTGGTGAATGAAAGATGTAAAAATAATAAATATCCGAGTGTATGTCATATGTACATAGGTGTGGTGATATGAGTAACTTACACGGTTTTGATTGGGGAGTGTTGTTAAATTACTTGGTGAAGTATTGATGGGTAGAATGATGCCAAGTCTATGAATTTCGAGTAGAATGTTGTGGTGAGAATCCATTCCGAGTGAAGTATAAGTGACTTAGATGCTTTTCTGAGTGAGTCTAATATATATGACTCCATATCCGAGTGAGACTCATGTATGGGCCTTTTCTGAGTGGTGATGGCCTTAGTGGATTTTGAGTGAAAGATATTATTTACATATCGAATGAATTATGGGTACCTGTTCTGAATGAACAATATAATATGTATTTTGAGTGACTAAGTATTGACTTGGTGAATTTCTCCGAGTGTTGGGGAGGTTGAGTAATCCTGATTGGATTTATGGACAAGTTTACCTTTATGTGAATCTATATATACATATAAGTGTTTTATGTTGATTTGATGCTTCTTACTGACTGGAATGTGTTGTTGAATTATTTGAGAAGTGTTGATGGATGAAAGTGTTAAGATTAATGATTCCGAGTGAGGCTATAATGTTTGGCTTTCCTTTTCCGAGTGAAGAATACTTTAATGGATTCTGAGAGAAATTCCCTTTGATGAACTCATTCTGTGTAGGCTTTGATGGGAGAATTTCTCGAGTGATTATGGGCCTGAGTATTACTGAGTGAAAAATATGAGTAAACCCGAGTGGGGTAGAGTTTGAGTATTTCCGAGTGGAAACCCGAGTGATTCTCTTCCGAGGGGAAAGTTGTTGAACTGGTTAAGATTGGAATATATTCTAAGTATGTGATTCATGTATAATCTGAGTGAAAGAGATTCCATATCCCGAGTGGTTAGGATCTGAGCAAGTCCGAGTGGGACTTAACTTAATGGTTTCTCCGATTGAATAAGATATCAATTGCCGAGTGAAAGACTGATTGAGATGACTCGGTTTTAGAGTGAGATTACCGAGTGGAACCCTGTGTGAGTGGAGACTCGGATTCAGACTGAATATTCCGAGTGGAGTATGTTTGTAGAGACCCCTTCTGAGTGAAGGAAGGTCTATGTGTTCTTCGAGTGAGAGATGTGAGTTTATGCCGAGTGATGAATGTGAAGTACATTCCGATTGTGTTGAGTTAAATACACCGAGTGGTGTTTGGTTGGGAAATAACCTGAGTGAGTGGTTTATGGAATCCAAGTGGGATGACCCTCCTTTCTCGAGTGGATTATTGTGTGGCCTTGTGGATAAAAATATGGAACTAAGTTATGGGATGTATATGGGTTGGGGTTATTTCTGAGCGATTGAAACCCCTGAGTCCGAGTGAATAAAGGTCTTGATACCGAGTGATCGAATGCCGAGTGTGGCTTCTCGCTTCAGCGAATGAGGTATCCGCTCCAGCGAGTGTGTGCTGCTGGAAGGCTTTTAGGGTTGCTTCGCTTAAGCGTTGTGTACTCGCCCGAGTGAGTTGGGCTGTCTCACTCAAGCGACACTGGGTCTCGCTTGAGCGAGTGAGCGCTGTTTCTGTTGGGTTCGCTTGAGCGTTGTTGGGCTTCCGCTGGATGGCTTTTGTTTGGCCTTTATTTTCCTTGCCTTCCATTCCCCTCCTTCTCCTTGTTGTGCCCGATTTAATTATTTTGGGCAAATTATGAATGTTTTGTAAACTCTAATTTTTGGGAAAAATTTCCCCTATTTGGGTACTTAATTATTGTTTAAATTAAGGGTGTTGTACCTCTGTTCCCTGAACCCCCATTGTCATGCGTGTTGTCATTCGTTCCCTGAACCCCCTATTTGAGTACACCTTGGTACCGGATATGGTGATAATGGAAATAATATTATGATGATTGTATATCCGACTGGTGGACTGTGTTTATGCTCAGTGAAGAGAGTTACCAATGTAGAAACCTATTGTTATGATTGAAAATCATATTGAAAACCGAGTGGTATATCTAATAGAATTTGATGAATTCCCTAGGCTTTAATTAATTGATGGCTTGTGATGAATGATGAATTGAGGGATTGATTGGCTGATTGACCATGATTTTATGATGAATAAGATTAAAGAAGAAATTTTTACTAGGTCTGGGCTAAAAACCGATTGCCATTATGTCATTTTAGGGTCAATATGGTTAGCACTTGATGATTATTACCATGAGATTTACACTAGAATAGGTGTATGGGCTGGATGTATGCCCTGTATGGATTGAAAAACTATCGATAATGTGCATTTTACAGTGATAAAGAGTGAGGTTTGCTGACTGTTGGCATGTGATGCACCCTTGTTGGTTCGTAGTGATGATATTGGAATAGGAACATTGCTTATAAAATTGTGGGAATTGCCATTAATTCTCATGTAGATCAGCATTATCCAAGTGACTTTGGTCGGTATGAGTGAAAAGATTGTGAGGATGCTGTTTCGGTATGACTCTACATGCCATATGTATTGTGGCCGTGTACACTTTTACAGTGACTTTATGCAATTGTTGTGACCCTATAGGAATGAGGCATCATCCTATAAGTTGGATGCAGCAGTTCATAGGTTGGGCAAGTGAGACTGTAGCTGCTTATGGTGATGGCTTGAGTCTATCGGACTGCTCTAAGCAAAGATGAGAGTGTGTTGAGTGTGCAGTAAATGTTAATGTATCAAAATGTGGATGGGTGAATAAAGGGAATGTAATTCCGAGTGGAATCTTTCTGGGAAAAAGAATTACTGAGTGGTGCAAAGTCTTCTAAGGCGAAGTAAAGCCTGGAATTTTGTGTACTGCTTGAGTTGGAATGTTTCCGAGCAGTGAATACCCGAGTGGGTGATTTCCGAGTTGGTTGTGACACTTCCGAGTGGAAGGTGTTAAGGGTGTGATGTCTTGGAACTTCTTGTGGTGTGATCGGTAAACCGCTTGAGAGGTGAGATTGTGCCGATTGGAATTGACCAGTCAGTGAATGCTTGAGAAGCATTGATATGTAATTGATGTGTGGCATGCAGTGATATGCCGGGTGTTTATTGTGACCGGTTCATGTTGAATTTTGTGGATGAAATTCCTTAAAGGTGGGGAGAAATATAACATCCTGATTTTTAATTAAGGTTAAATTCAGGATTAAGGATTATGATTGGTTTAGTTAATGGGTAATTAGAGTTTAATGGCCAATTAAGCTAAATGTGGAATAATTATAATAATAATAATAATGATAGCATGTGACCATGGTGCCCTTGGAAGCTTCGGTTCTCTCTCTCTTCCCTTCCTTCCCGCGTGGTCCCCATGTTGATGGCTGATGGCTTTAATTGGATGGGATGCTGATGGGACTTGTATTAAATATGAAGGTGATGGCTGATGGAGAGAGTGAGCTGATGGGGCTGTGAGAAGATAAGCTTCACTTTCACGTTTTCCCCTCTCACTTCTTTATTTTCTCTCTTTTGGTGGCTTTTCGGATGGGGAGAGGAAACGTTCCTCCTTCTCCCTGGTGCTCCACAAAGCTTCTGCTTCCTCGCCTTCACCTTCGTCTCCTTCATCTTCTTCTTCCACTCACGCATCGTGTTGAACCGAGTGGATCAGTGTGGCTGTGAGAGGACATCGTGGTGGAGGAATCAGCATGATGCTGTGTGTTTGGAGGTTGGTTCCTCCTCTGTTCCCTGGTGCTTCTCCTTCTTGTTAGTCCTTCTTCTTGTTCTCTTCTTCATTTTCGTTGATGGGGCTGTTTATGGCTCGGTTGGGAGCCTGCAGCTGCGTGTGGGTGCCTCGGTTGTGGAAGATGGTCCACTATTTTGAGGTTGTACTGTTGTGAAGAAGAAGGCATAGATGTATGCATGGGAAGCTTGGAGTCCTCCACTGTGTTGCGAGGACTGGTCGGTTTATGTGTGGGAGCAGAAGCCTGGGAATCCTCCACTGGACTGTGCGTGGAGTGATGTTGAGCCTTGGTGGGTATGTTGCTCGTGTGGAGACAGAGTTGGTTCTCCATGGCGGTGAGCAGGGTTGAATGCTGAGCTTGGTGTGTTACTGGCTTGAAGGCTTGGCATGGAGTGCCCTGGTAGCTGAGCTACTTCAGAGGAAGCTGTGCTTGGCTCTCCTATGGTTTGAAAGCTGAGTAGAGAGCTGCTGTTGTAATATCCCGATTTAATAATTAATTGCCGAATGAAAATAAATCATTAAAATAATAAATTGATAGGTGTGGAGAGAATTATTTATTAAAAATAATTGGTTTAATTAATTTAAGTTAAGAAAAGAAAGGCTGACTGATGGTGATTAGTTGTCAATGACTGATTAGATGTGACTATGTGCGTATGACGCGTGTGGGGGGCTGCTGCTGTGCGCGCTTTCCCACCCAACTCTTCCTTCTCTTCGTACATGCATATATGGGTACATTATCCTTCATTCTTCCCTTCAGACTCCTCTTCTTCCGTTCTCTCTTCTTCTTCTTCTTCTTCTTCACTCTTTGATCTCTTCTCGCTCCTTTGTGCTCTGTTCCTGTGAGCTCGCAACAATGGTGGCTGAGGATCGGAGTCCTCCTTCTTGACTCGACGAGCTAGGGAGGGTGCAGGTGTGCATTTCCTCCTGCGTGCAACCAGTCTTCTTCCCCGCGGTTCCTTCGTCGACTCCCTCTCCTTGCTCGAAGCTGCCAAGCCTCAGTGGAGATCTGTGCTACGAGGAGTTTCAAGGTGGTTAGAGTGTTCACAGCGTCGTGATGGAGCTACTCCAGGGAATGAACCGAGAGCTGGGCATCTCAAAAGCCCGAATGGTCTCCCCTGCTCTTGTATGCAGATGTGCTGAGTGTGACTCAGTGTCCCTCTGGAACTGGGTGTCGTGTTGACCGACTGAAAGCTTCAGTTCAGGCAGGGAGGTATCTTGTATCTTAAATGCATGGGTTATGAACGGGTTCCGAGTGTTGATTCTTGTTGTTCCCGTGTTCTGATTATGTGTTGTGTTGCATGCGAGTGTGTACTGCCCAGTTGCATGACGAGTGAAAGTTGAGTGTTGCATGTTGATGGCCTATGAATGTTGAACGATTGTGTGAAAGGAATATGTTGAAGTGATGTTGATGATTACCGTGTGTTTTACATGACCTGCAAGTTGTTATGAGTTCAGAATGCTGACTGCATGTGATAAAATATGACTTAGTGAATCTGATAATGTACCTTACCGATTACATGTATTATGGAATACTGTTAATGCCTAGCACTGATTGCATGAGATGCATATGCTATTGAGTTCTAAGAATGTGTAACACCGACTGCATGAGATGCATGTGTTGTTGAGTTCTGTTAATATCCAGCATTGATTGCATGAGATGCATGTGCTGTTTGAATGCTGATGATGTATGATGCCGATTGCATGAGATGCATGTATGGCTGTGTATATGAACTCTGTGTTGTGTGATGAATCCGCGTGTGGCGTATGGGATGCGTTTGTGCTAAGAGCACGTAGTGTGGGACACTACCATCGGTTATTAAAGCGTGGGACGCTATGAAATCCTTGAGTGGGACTCAAGGTAGCCCTTGAGTGGGACTCGGGCTGCCTGTGAACACCTCCGTTGGCGCTGAGAGCGTTGGTGTCACCTGTGGGCAAACGGTTGGGTACCTGTAAAACGGCCAAGCACCTGGGAGCTGATTTGATAGCTGAGAGCTATGTATAAAAAGGCTGGGAGCCTACGTTGCAACGTCTAAACCGATACACACGAATGCGGAACCGAGTAAAATACTATGTGCCTATTAACTGTTGATATTGTTTGGAATTGGTTATGCATGCGAAGGTGTTAATGAGATGATGAATGTTTATAACCGAGTGAAATACTCTGTGTGTATTAACTGATTGATATTGTTGGAATTGATTATGCATGTGATGAGGTTAATGGAAGGATGAATGTGTATAACCGAGTGAATACTCTGTGTATATGTATTGCTGATGCTGACTGGAAAATGATTATGCGTATGATGATGTTAAGGAGATGATGAATGTATATAACCGAGTGAACTATTCTGTGTGCATGTGCTGTTGATACTGATTGAAATCTGCTCTGTGAACGTATGTTAATATTGTTGGAAAGTTGTGCATATATAGCCGAGTGAGAATTGTTGGGTTTTGAGTGAGAAATGTTCAATGTGTGTTCTGATTTATGGGTATTATTATGACACTGATTGTTGTATGTTAATATTATTGGATTGATATGTGCATAAGGCCGAGTGATACTGGTGGGTTCCGATCGGTAAGAGTTCCATGTGTCTTGGTTGATTGATATTGCTTGACTTTACTCGTTGCTATGTATAATTGCATGAATATGTATATTGCTGTATAATTGTGGGACAACCTGAGTCGGTATCTATCATTTAATATCTAAGATGCTCACCCCTACACCATTTTTCAGTGTGCAGGTCGTGCTCGGAAATGATGATAGGGTCTCAAGTCCGAGTGTAGTGCACTCCGACTGTTGAGTACTTGTATTGCATTGTTATGTTCTGTCCGTGTAGCCTTGGCCGGCTCTTATGTAAAATGACGATTAAATATATTCATTTATAAAGATTGAGTAGTCATGGTGTCACTTGTATGGTATCGTAAGTATTGGTGAATGCATAATAACAAGATAATGAGTATTCCGAGTATATGGTTACATGTTTATGGGTCGGTAGATTGGATTTGTGGGCAGATTTATGTTTCTAAGAACATGTATTCATATGTATGTGCTTCGTACTGATTCGATGCGTTTTCCGACTGGGATGTGTTGCTAAATGACTCTAGGGTCGTTGATGAGTGAAATCATGTCAAGTGGTGGTTCCGAGTAAAGATTTCTGGGTGGCTTTTCCGAGTGAACATGTTGAGTGACTCCGAGTGAAAATTATAAGTAAATCCCGAGTGAGGAAGAGTTTGTATTTCCCGAATGAAAACCTTGAGTGATTCCCTTCTGAGAGAGGAGTTAGAATAGTGGTTTAGAGTGGGTTGGATCCTAAGTGTAAGGCATTGATAATCTGACTGAAAGATGTAAAATCCGAGTAAGTGAGGGTCTGCATCCCGAGTGGTTGAGTTCTGAATAAGTCTGAGTGGGACCTAACTACCTGATTTTCCGAGTGAATGTGAATGTATACCGAATAGTAGAAGTGCAATGTGACCCGATTGTGGTAAGGATGCATTACGTCGAGTGATGCTTGAATAGGATATATTCTGAGTGAGAAGGAGTTATGGAATACCGAATGGACTTAGGAATGAATTTTCGAATGGACTTAGTCATTTATCGAGTGTATGGATGTCCCGATGCCGAGTGATGAATTTGCCGTGTGAGGCTTCTCGCTTCATCGAATGAAGGATCCGCTCCAGCGAATGTGTGCTACTGGAAGGCTTTTGTCGTGGTATCACCCAAGCGATTGGAACTTCACCCGAGCGAGTGAGTTGTCTCGCTCAAGCGTCCTGGATCTCGCCCAAGCGAGTCAGAGTTGTCATGGATTTCGCCTAGGCGCTGATGTGTTTCGCTTAACCGAATGGTTCGGTTCCAGCCTTGTTCCTTCCGCTGATTGCTATATTTGTGAATGCTCTTTTATTTCCCTTGCCTTCTTCTTTCTTTTTCTATGCCGATTAACCAGTGGTTGATTTTGTGAAAAAATTTTTCCTTGTTTTTGGGATTATTATTTATTAAAAATTAGGGTGTTACAGCTGTGGCTGGGCCGAGTGGCCCATGTGACTTCTGGAACGTCATTCCAGGTAAGGGGGGCTTTGCATCTCAAATGCATGGTTTATGGACGGGTTTCCGGGTGAAAATATATACTGTAATGTGTTGTGTTGTTGTGTGGTAGGTTGATTGAGTAGTAGCCCGGATATGCATGATGAATATGCTTGGTTTGATGTTGTTGTTTTCCGTCCATGAAATATATGAAAATACTCTTGATGATGTTATGTCATATGTATGAGATGCATGATGTATAAATTGTGAATGCCGAGTGCATCTGTTTGTGGATTATGTGATTCCCGAGTGGAATATTATATGTATTAGCATGGGATGTTTACTGATGTTAAATCCCGAGTGGAATTCTATGTGAATTAGTGAGGCTTAGAAATGCTAAGGCCGAGTGGATCCCATGAAATAGTATGTGTGGCTTGTGGTAGATGATAACCCGAGTGGGTGGCATAGTGATTGCTGAGTGGATGGCATAGTGATTGTCGAGTGGATGAAGTGTGAGTTATCATCTGAATTGCTGTGGAAATGCCGAGTGCATATAATGTTGAACGCAAAATACCGAGTGGGCAATCGAATGAATATGAGTTGAATGTAAATGCATACGTGTTGAATATACCACCTTGCGGGGTGCCACAAAGGGTATAACCCGGAGTGAAGTGGACGTTGTTCTATTGTTGAATATGATGAAAGACCTCGGGTTGGACTCGGGGCAGTGCCTAGGGCACTAAGCGTGAAATAAGACGCTTGATGAAATGCCAAGTGCATTGGCGTTGCACGCTGAGTGAATGAGACTGTATGCATCTGATTCGCCACTAGAATGTGTTGGACGCCTATTACCGATCGACATTCAGATGATAACATGCGAAGAATACGATTAAGTCCTTGAGCAAGGCTCAGGCACACTCCTTGAGCAAGGCTCGGAGTTGAGTATTATTGATAGTGATTAGAGTTGGGGTGAAATCTGACTGGATGAGTATATTATTATTATTAAGGATGTTGTGCTTTATGGCCGAGTGAAATGGGTGAATTCCCGATCGGATGATGATTGTGATTGTTCATATTGAATGGCAGTGTTTGTTGTGCTGATTGATGTTATATGTTATTGTATGTTGTGGATTCAAAGATTAATCCGAGTTAATAACTGTCATTTAATATGTAAAGCTCACCCCTACACCATTTTTCAGTATGTGCAGGTCGGATTGGAATGATGTGATGGCCTTAAACCCGAGTGTTGGGTGTTTATGATGAGGCTGTGTACATAGTGTAATGGATCGAGTGTATTTTGATGTATTAAAGCCTTGGCCGGCTCATAACAATGTTGTATAATGAATATGAATACATATGTATAGAAATCCGAGTGCATGAATATATTTATATATATGTGATTTACATGGTTATCATGTACTTGTATTGGATAATAAGTTGGTGAATGAAAGATGTAAAAATAATAAATATCCGAGTGTATGTCATATGTACATAGGTGTGGTGATATGAGTAACTTACACGGTTTTGATTGGGGAGTGTTGTTAAATTACTTGGTGAAGTATTGATGGGTAGAATGATGCCAAGTCTATGAATTCCGAGTACAATGTTGTGGTCAGAATCCATTCCGAGTGAAGTATAGGTGACTTAGATGCTTTTCCGAGTGAGTCTTATGTATATGACTCCATATCCGAGTGAGACTCATGTATGGGCCTTTTCTGAGTGGTGATGGCCTTAGTGGATTCTGAGTGAAAGATATTATTTACATATCGAATGAATTGTGGGTACCTGTTCTGAATGAACAATATAATATGTATTTTGAGTGACTAAGTATTGACTTGGTGAATTTCTCCGAGTGTTGGGGAGGTTGAGTAATCCTGATTGGATTTGTGGACAAGTTTACCTTTATGTGAATCTATATATACATATAAGTGTTTTATGTTGATTTGATGCTTCTTACCGACTGGAATGTGTTGTTGAATTATTTGAGAAGTATTGATGGATGAAAGTGTTAAGATTAATGATTCCGAGTGAGGCTATAATGTTTGGCTTTCCTTTTCTGAGTGAAGAATACTTTAATGGATTTTGAGAGAAATTCCCTTTGATGAACTTATTCTGTGTAGGCTTTGATGGGAGAATTTCCCGAGTGATTATGGGCCTGAGTATTACTGAGTGAAAAATATGAGTAAACCCGAGTGGGGTAGAGTTTGAGTATTTCTGAGTGGAAACCCGAGTGATTCTCTTCCGAGGGGAAAGTTGTTGAAATGGGTGAGATTGGAATATATTCTAAGTATGTGATTCATGTATAATCTGAGTGAAAGAGATTCCATATCCCGAGTGGTTAGGATCTGAGCAAGTCCGAGTGGGACTTAACTTAATGGTTTCTCCGATTGAATAAGATATCAATTGCCGAGTGAAAGACTGATTGAGATGACTCGGTTTTAGAGTGAGATTACCGAGTGGAACCCTGTGTGAGTGGAGACTCGGATTCAGACTGAATATTCCGAGTGGAGTATGTTTGTAGAGACCCCTTCTGAGTGAAGGAAGGTCTATGTGTTCTTCGAGTGAGAGATGTGAGTTTATGCCGAGTGATGAATGTGAAGTATATTCCGATTGTGTTGAGTTAAATACACCGAGTGGTGTTTGGTTGGGAAATAACCTGAGTGAGTGGTTTATGGAATCCAAGTGGGATGACCCTCCTTTCTCGAGTGGATTATTGTGTGGCCTTGTGGATAAAAATATGGAACTAAGTTATGGGATGTATATGGGTTGGGGTTATTTCTGAGCGATTGAAACCCCTGAGTCCGAGTGAATGAAGGTCTTGATACCGAGTGATCGAATGCCGAGTGTGGCTTCTCGCTTCAGCGAATGAGGTATCCGCTCCAGCGAGTGTGTGCTGCTGGAAGGCTTTTAGGGTTGCTTCGCTTAAGCGTTGTGTACTCGCCCGAGTGAGTTGGGCTGTCTCACTCAAGCGACACTGGGTCTCGCTTGAGCGAGTGAGCGCTGTTTCTGTTGGGTTCGCTTGAGCGTTGTTGGGCTTCCGCTGGATGGCTTTTGTTTGGCCTTTATTTTCCTTGCCTTCCATTCCCCTCCTTCTCCTTGTTGTGCCCGGTTTAATTATTTTGGGCAAATTATGAATGTTTTGTAAACTCTAATTTTTGGGAAAAATTTCCCCTATTTGGGTACTTAATTATTGATTAAATTAAGGGTGTTGTACCTCTGTTCCCTGAACCCCCATTGTCATGCGTGTTGTCATTCGTTCACTTGCTACTCAGAATCTATTCCCTGAACCCCCCATTGTCATGCGTGTGTGTTTTCATTATTGAAGCTGAACATACATTGCCTGTGTTGTTAACTGTTAGTGCTGAACATATTAATGTGCCTCTGTATTTGTATTTGTCGAAGCTTGTTTGTGTGTGTGTTTTCACTTGCCTAGTCGAAGGTTGTCGAAGCTTTGTCTCTGTGTGTATGTTTTCACTTGGCTCTGTCTCTGTTTATTTTACTATTGTTAGAACTATTTGTATAAGTTTAGGTTATTGAGTGGTTATGGTTAGTTTCTGTGAATTTATAAGTACCCATTTAAGTGGTTATGTTTTAAAAATTTTCTAAAAATAAAAAACTTAAGAAAGTGAAAAAAGAGGATAGGTGCAGAGACTCAATGGAAGTTGTTCTAACAAATGGAGTTCACAACTTTTCTTTTTGTTTTAGGAAAGGAATTCTTCCATCAAAATTTCAGGAATAGATCAATAATATATAAGGAGTATATATATAATGTACTGAAATATTTTTTTAACTGATTAATGAAGACTCTAAATATTTGTTTGTATGGTTAGTTTCTGTGAGTGGTTATGGTTAGTTTCTGTTAGAACTATTATTAAGTTGTTCATGTTATATTTTCATAGTAAAGAATTTCCCTTCCACTAGCATACTAAATAGACTTGGTCAGAAGAATTCTTTTTATATGGCAATTAAAATGAAAATTTTTAGGATCTTAAGGAGAGTTTTGTTCATGTTCAGATTTCAAGGAAAGTTTACCTTTAGTTGAAAAATGTAATTTTTAGGATCTCATTTATATAATAATATAAAGTTTTTTTATTTTAAATATGAAGAAGGTATATATTATCATTGCTAATTACAATATTTTTTGAATAGCAACTCATGATTCATTGGTAATTACAATGTTCATTGTTACATCATGTTGCAAGAATCACTTAGAAAAGTTTATTCCTATTATCTTCTGCTAGTTAATTAAAATATTTTGAGCATATACATCAATAAACAAATAAAATAAGATATATAAGTATATATATTTAGGTTTTGAGTGAAACATGTAACTTCATAATCCATAATCTTGTTGAGGTGTAAATAATCTAGTTCCTTCACCACATATGTAATCCATAATCCATAATCCAACATCCAACACCATATCCATAGGCCGTAATCCATAAAATAAAAGTTCAAACTTCAAAATTCTCATAATCCATAATCCATCATCCAACACCATAGTTCTACTTGAAAATAACAGAATTTAAAAACATCATATTAATTACTAAATAAAAGTCTAAAGTTTAAAAGTCTTATAAACCAACATCATAATCCATAATCCATAATCCATACTCTAACACCATACTTCTACTTCAAAATAACACAAATTAAAAACATCATACTAATTTAGGAAAAAAGTTAACTAAACTATTATCCATTTTATTTTTGTTGTTGTTGGTTTCTCTTATATGTTATTTTTATTGCTGTTGTATGTGTGTGGTTGTTAATCTCGTGAACTCGTAGGCTCATATACTAGTTAATTAGTATGAAAGTTGTTGTGCATGAGTGAACCGTAGTTCCCCGTTTGAGATTCGACACAAATGGTCATTAAATTAATTAATTTCATTGTTTGTGTTGAATCTTGAATTATCCATTTGGACAGTTTGGGATGAACAATTATTTTTTATACGTCATTAGTATGTACAAGTTAGGAGTTATTTTAAAATTTGATAAACTTTTAGTAACTTGTATTTTGTGTTGTTCTCTGGGTGCATATTTGGTTGTGGTTGAATTTGATTTGACCACTCTCATTTTGTGTACTTAGAGACCAATGCGAAATGCTGCCGAAATTTCATCAAATTTTAAAATAACTCCTAACCTGTATATATGAATGATGTATAAAAACAATTGTCATCCTGAATGGGTATAGGACCACCACCTTTGTAGAAAAAGTGAGATTGATCATAGCACCTTGTAAATAGTTGGTATGGATCAAAGTTGGATAACTACATCACGCCTAAGTCTAGAGTACGAGGGGGGAGTTGAATCATTTATAGAATTCATAGCGAGGAATGCAGTGGAGGTGAATGGAAAGTATTTTTGCCCTTGTGTTAAATGCTTGAACTTACATCGACTAGACTTGGAAGAGGTGTGAGACCATCTACTGTGTAATGGATTTCTACACACTTATACCTGTTGAATATGGCACGGTAAAGATGTGGTAGTGCCAAGTACCAGCTCTCAAACTGAAAATTGAAGCTCGATGCATGATGTAACACCCTCGGTTAAATAAGATAGACCCTTCTATAGGATCATCCTATTTAACTAAGAGTGTTAAAAGTTTTCAGAAAAAGTGAATATTTTTTTAAAAAAAATAAAATAATGGCAGATCAGTGGAAGCAAATAGTAGATAATTCACATAGTCATTCATAAACTATAAGTAATTGTACTCTTAACAGAATGGGGCACGCAGGCACCCTTAAATATTATACAGTCATCCATTGTCTTATTATTCATTAATAAATATTCGACTACATATATTCTACTTTTAATGAGTGCTCTCAGTTGGTTCAACGTATTGCTGTTCGTCATACTCCGGTTCTTGGTTTCCTAGCTCCTTTGTTATTAATCAACAGAAAGGGTGAGTATAAACCCCAGACCCTGAAGGTTCCCGGTGCGGACATATCCAGTCAACAGATAATATCACATAAATCATACAATTAACATATTTACAAATATAACAATCAAGGATGTTGTCATGGAATGCATGACTTTGGTTTATTATGATTTATCTTTAGTTAAGTCTCATGATGCATGTGGGCCCAATAAATCAATCCATCATCACCATTATCTCATTCATTGGCAGTCGTTCTGCTCAAGTTGCCTCTTGGGCATAACGTTTCCATTCTAGAGCGATCGGAGCTTACCAAGTCCCCCATTCATTATTCAATCATCATAAGGTACGAATGAACTCACAGGTTCTCATAATTATATATTATCTTGGGACTTGGCTCTACACGATCATAGTTACATTCCGTCGTTTAGTCAAAGTACACCAGAATTGCATCGTTTGACCCGGCTTCAGGCGCCACTGTGATGCCATTGGGTTTCCGTCCCGGTTGTACTCCTAAGATTCTCCTCGGAGATCGAACGTGAATGTCCTCCAGCATACCAGGTGTATGCTCTAGTTTTACTCCCTCAAAAATATTTTTATGATGCAAAATGCTTTATTTTTATCATTTGATCCTTGGGTATCTATGTGTTTCCAGTCTCATGATATTTATTCTTAAGTTCTTGGGTCCCATCAATTTTTCAGACGTTGTAGGTCATTTTTATTATTTTATTTATTCTTATTCTAGAAAATATATCGGTTATATCTTAACTAAAATAATACTTCATTTAAAGAGTAAGTAGTATGTTTCTTATTTCATTATTCATAATTAAACAATAATAATATCAGTAACAATAATAATAGTTAATAATAATAGTAATAAGAATAACAATAATAATAGTTAATAATAATAGTAATAAGAATAACGATAATAATAATAATAATAATAACAGAAATAATAATAATAATAATAATAATAATAATAACTAGAATAATGATAATGATAATAATAATAAATCATATTCACAATTATAAGTTCCTTATTTCATCGTTCATAAATAATCAATAATAATATTAGTAACAATAATAATAATAATAATAATAATAATAATAATAATAGAAATAAGAATAATAATGATAATGATAATGATAATAATACTACTAATAATAATAATAATAATAATAATAATAATAATAATAATAATAATAATAATAATAACAGTGGTATAAATGGTGACCCTTCATTATTATTCCCTCGTTCATTTCATTTTTCAAAACTCCCTCACTGGAATTCACATAGACACTCTTAGTTCTTAATATTTTCACAATTCAACACCGATCATATCATTTAATCATCATGGTTAATAATAACCAACACAGCCAATTAATCATATACATAAAAATATATAAAACAGATATATAAACATTAAAACATTTAATTTAATAGCAATTCCTAAACCTGCCCTAGAAAGGTGAGGACCCGAAGTACCTTAGCCCTTTCCAAACACTCGGTTCCCCCCAGAATACCAGAGAATATACCCCCCTTACCTTAATAGAGTTGAGGACGTTCTGTTATTTCCCTTGCTTCAGCTCACAGTGACGAGAAAAGAAAAATGAGAGAGAGACTTGTACGTAGAGAAAGAAATGAGAAAGAGAGGCCTTTGCTAATTTTTGTTGATTCTGAGAGTTTAGACTTGGGAATGAGTTATGGTATTCATTTAATAATGCAAAAGACAAGTGGGGGACAAGCTTTTTCGTGATTGAATGTCAGGTGCATTAATTATGGAAATAATAGAGGTTTTAGATAAGAAGTGAGCTGTATTTTGACCATTTCCACCGCCTACGTACAGGAGCTAGCATGATTGAAATAGATATATATTAAAATATATAAAAGATGCTATGATTGGAGTAAAAAGGTACAAGTTTCCCTGTAGGTGGCTCGTCCGTGATAACACACTCAGATTTGTGTGAACCAGCTGACCGATCAATAGCATGACCGAACCTTTTGGTTAAGAATAGCGTCTCAGTCCAGCCCTGTTCCAGTCGGTTTCCATTGATCATGCCCCTTTTCAATTCTGAAGTTGTTCAGTATTTCTCTTTCCGAGAAGTTCCAGCAGCCTCTTTCTGATCAGAGTAGCTTCACTCGGAAGGGAATTCACTCGGAAGTGTTTTCGCTTGAAACACTCAGTCAGCTTTTTCTTTCCTCGGAATGACTCACTCGAAAATGTCTCACCCGGACTCATTCAGAATTTACATCACTCGGATTTATATATATCCATCTAAAAAGTGTTCTCAGTCAGCCACTTTTCCTTTCCAAATAGATTCACTCGGATATATCCCTGACTGAATTTCTTCACTCGAAAAATACTTCTCTCGGAAGTGCATAACTCGGAAATCATATGACTGAAAAGATCATTCAGAGTTTTTGTCACTCGAAAATCTTTTAACAGAGATCATTCAGAGTTGATCAGTCTTCTCAAAAATCATTCTTCTTGGGGATATCACTCGGATATTTACTTCTCCCGGAAGCTTTTCACTCGGAACTAGTCAAAGTCACCCTGTGTTCCAGAAGCATTTCTCCTTAAATGACTTACTTGGTATATTTCAATCAGTGCTATATCACGCGGAAATTGGAAACCTCACTCGGTGTTAAACCACTTGGAAAATGTCTCACTCGGGTGAACTCCCACACGGCATTGTCACACTCGGAGACACCCCATTTGGGAGAGTTACACTCAACTCTGAGCTAACCCACTCAGAATTTATCTACTGGGACATATCTTGATCCGAGAAGTACCCATTCGAAATCAGCTTTTCTTCGGTTGGACGCACTTCTGTCGGAAACGTTTCACTCAGAGATGTTTCATTCGGGAATGAGGTACTTGAAAATATTTGACTCGGAAACTAGTCACTCGAAGGCGTTTGACTCAGAAACGAGTCATTCGAAGGCATTTGACTCGAAAATGAGTCATTCGAAGTCATTTGACTCGGAAACGAGTCATTCAAAGACGGGTCACTCAGACCTTTCACCCAGAAGTGGTTCTCTCGAACACACTTCACTTAAAATGTCTCCGAGGCCAGGACTCCACTCGGAAGTGATTCTCTCGGTCATATCTTACTCGAAAAACATAACCTTCACTCAGAATTTCAACCTTCACTCAGTATTTCAACCTTCACTCGGAATTTCAACCTTCACTCAAAATTTCAACCTTCACTCAGAATTTCTCTCTGTCACTCAGAACAGATCCCTTTCTTCACTCGAACAGTCTTATCTAAGACATGTTTCACTCGAAAAATGGATAATATCATTAATGGTCTTGATAAATTCCATGATTATACACAAGAATGAAATTTTTGGGATATTACAGACCATCCACAGGGTATTTGATTTACTTGTTATCACTTACAGAACTTCCATACTTCAAAATTTACAAGATTAAGACTGCTACTAAAAACAGGGATGTTACACTCTCCTCCCCTTTTGGGAATTTCGTCCTGAAATTCAAAGTTGAAATAATTGAGGGTACAATTCTCTAATCTTTTCCTCAATTTCCCAAGTAGCGTCCCCATCATCTGACTGACTCCAAACTACTTTGACCAAAGAGATTTCCTTGCCTCTTAGCTGTTTGAGATGTCAGTCAACAATCTTAACCGGTGATGCTTCAAAGGTAAGGTTTTCTTTCAGAACAAACTGATCAGGACTCAGAACATGATCAGGGCTTAGTACATATGACAGGGCCCGCAAGCGCACGGGTTATGTCGCGTAATATAGAAGATTATCGTTCTCCACAGGGACTGTGTTCAAAGTACCAGCATGTTGAAATTTAATTATCCACACAATTGATTTTTAATATTTTTGTAAAATTAAACAAATTAAAGTTGCACAGAATACAAATAAATAAAATTTACTTGACACTTAAAAATCAGAGTTGAGAATATCTTGGGATTTTGGGGGATCAAGACTCTATTTTATGTTAATGAATTTTAACTTTTCATAAATAAGAATCGAATTAAGTTTTCCAAGGCGAATTTTCCAAAAGCTAATTAATATGTTCCTCTCAGAATCCTATTAATGTACCTAACCTATGGAAAGCGCTGCTTAATCCTCAGAAAGGCCCATTATCATTTTATGAAAATCCCTTTTATTTCCTCAAAAGAATTTTGATTACTTTCACGGTTTTACCGAGATCACAAAAAGCATTTCAAAAATCTTAGGTTTAGTTTAAAGTTTTCCGGTAAAAATAAATCTCTCGATTCTATTTATTACCTAAACTTACTAATATACCCGTAAGTATACAGTTTTATGATTTAGGTTCTTGTTAGGAATCACTAAAAGCATTGAGCATAATTGAACTAAATGGAAAATAGAAATTTATTTAATTCTAAGTCAAAATAACATTAAAAATAAAATATTATCATACCCCTTTCATCCCAAGATAATTAATTTAGCTACTCATGAAATAATTCAAATTCATATAAATAATGGAAAAATAAAACATACAAGACATGGTAAAAATAAAGACTTACGGGTTTCTCCAAAAGCTCAGAATAATTTACCACTGTATTTCCTTGTTGCAATATTCCTCCACCAATTACAAATTTAAATAACTCACTTTTATAATTCACAACTCTTAAAAAAAATAAAGAAAAAGAAAATAAAAAGAGAAACAAAATGAAAAAGAAAGAAAAAGAATGAAGAAAGAAATAAAGAAAAAAGAAAGAAAGAAAAGAAGGAACGTAAAAAGAAAGAAAGCGAAAGAGAGAAAAGAAAGAAAAGGAATTGAATTGAAGTAATGCTTATGGAAAATTGATGGATTGGTTGTGCTGTCCGTGTTCCCTTTTATAGGCAAAGGAAGGGAAGAACTCAGCTTGGAAAAGGCGTTGCCAGTTGGAGATTTTTCGGTGCAATTGTCTTCTTCTCAGCCGCCCCACCATCACTGCTTGGAGACAGCCTGGATGCTGTCAACCGCCCCCTATAAGTCAAACATCCACTTGGATAGTGGAAATCCAAGTCAGCAAGTGCATTCGGTGGAAATATGGGTCGGTTTTCATATTTTTGACTCGGATTTGGTGCCTCAGTCCGAGTGGGAAACAATCCAAGTGAAAAAGGTGCCTTTTGTGCACAAGACCGAGTGAAAAAACTGCTGTTCGTTCACAAGGCCGAGTGAAATCTTGCTCGGTGTTGAGTTGAGGGGTCGGTGTTTAGGAGAAAACCGGTCGGTGTTCAAAGGAGATGGGAAATAATCTGAGTGGCTCCCATCACGCTTGAGCGTGTTTAATCTCGCTTGGGCGAGCACATTCTAATATTATGCCACTCGCTTGAGCGTTGTTTAATCAGAATTACTTCACTCGGTTACTGATTAAAAATGGCTCGGGACTGACTGAAGAGGGACTCGGATCCGACTGAAGATGATTCATTCAGGACTTGATTGAAGACTCACTCAGGATCGGAACAAATTCAATCGGCACCCAAACTGTTTCACTCGGCTGTCTCTGAATTTGAATCACTCGGATTTGCTTTGAAATAATTCAGTCGGCCTTCATTCCTTGAAATGATACACTCGGAAGTGTCTTCTTGCTTTTCATTTCAGTCGTCGATCAACCCAGTCGGTTGTCTTCACTCGGGAATCGGAGTTGATTTTCAATAGGAATTGCCTTCAGTCGTCAATCAAATCACTTGGATATACCTTTCACTAAGAAATTTGGACTTGAAAGACTCTAGAATCTGGCTGATAGAAGTTTTTCCATGTCTGAGCCTTGCTTTGCTCGGAAATACAGCTTCCTGACCCAACTCACTCGGATGTGCTTTCCTTGGAGACTTCTCACTCGGGCTTAGTATGAAACTTGAGAGTCTGCCCGAGTGTGATTGACTCCCAGTCGGATCTTTCATTGCTTGATAAGACTATACTCGGAAATGCCTTGTTCTGCTTGAGAATGCCATCTTCTCCGAATGAAACCACTCGGAAACCTCCTTATTCAACAGTTTATTCATTCTGTGGCTTCTTCTGCTCGGAATCCATTCACTCGGAACAGCTTTTTGCCCAGAAAAGCACTTGTTCCCTGGTCAGACCTGCTTCAGTCAGCATCCCTTCACTCAGAATTAGCTTTGGGCAGTTTTTATTGAAGGTCAGTCCCTTTTTTTCACTCGGAATGGTCGCACTCGGGGAAGCTTCCACTCGGAATCACCTCCAACTGAGACTTATTCCTTTTCAGCATTGAACCTCCAATAGAGTTAGCCATTTATCACTCAGAATGGCTTTGACAGGGAACTTTCCACTCGGATTCTGCTCCAACAGTGAATATTCCACTCGGAAAAGCTCCATTTTGAGTCATTCCACTCGGATTGGGTCCTTTCTGAGTCATCCTACTCGGATTTGGTCATTTTGAGTCGGATTTCAACATTCTGAGTCGGAATTCAGCATTCTGAGTTAGAATTCAGCATAAAAAGAGAGTTCTTTCTACTTTGGGCTTGTTCTTCTTGTTTCTTTATCATTTTATGGTCGTTTTTCTCATGTTATTGACCCTTTATTACCTTAATTTCTGCAAAATAACATACCCAAGTAGAATAAAGTGGAAAGAAAGAAAAAATCACAATAAATAAAGGAAATACGGTGCATAATGATTAAAATTCTAAGCAAGCTAGATCTATTTTATTGTGTTATAAAGCACTTATCAAAATACCCCAAACCAAAACATTGCTTGTCCTCAAGCAATCACCATATTCACAAGATAAAATACAGAAAACACTAAGCTTAATAAACTAAGGAATCCAAAGCAGAGAAAAAGATTTATTCAGATGCCAATTTTAATTTATGTGAATCAATTTTCAATGTCAAGACTTGAGATACTCTTCTTACAATTTTCACTCAAGTGTTTCAAGGTTTGTGTATCTCTCAAATCATCATAGTCAAAAATATTACCATAAGCTTGTTAATAAACCAGAAACTCCACAGTTTAGATAGAAAATATGTCAAAGTCTAAAGGTCTTTCAAAGGTTGTAACGTGGCCTTGGGTTGTATTGTCAAGGTAGGAATTTGAAGAAAAATGGAATAAAAAAGGGCTTTAACAGTCATGAATGATTCAAATTATCATTATAAATTTAACAGAGCAAATTTTTGAATTTTTATGGACTTTTTTGGAATTCATTCAATATCATTCTTTTGATTTTCTTTTTTCTTTTTCTTGTTTTTCTTTACATTCAATACATATTTTTCTTAAGTCCTTTTTTTATTTCTTTGCTCCACTAAATTTCCAACTTTTTCACCATTAAGAGAAGATCAGTCAATGAAAGGTTTCAAGGAAAAATTTTCACTTTTAGGCTCAAAAGGGTCAACTAGGGTCAAATTGTGCAAAATTTCTGAGGCTTAAGAATAAGACCTAATTGTGCCTTTATCATCCTAAGACATATAATCAAAAACCATTTTGAATCGGTTGAAAAACAAGTTCTGGAATATTAACGACAATGAGATTCACTCAATCAAGAAGGTATGGGTTTTGAAAATTTGTTTGATAAATAACCCATTTTGGCTCAAGTCTAACCATGGAAAGTCTTTTCAAAGAAAATTTTAATCACATAAAGTTCATTTAGACATTGATTTGGCATTTAAACAATCAAATTTTGAAAATTTTACTCAAAATTTTGGGATCCTTAGATACTTTAGCCTTGTGTTCAAAGTAAATTTATCATGCAATCATGGTAATTTACAAGATTACAAACAAAACAAGGAAAACACACATACATGAAAAATATAATAATCACACAACGAAACAAAATAGTTAAGTTTTCTTATCTACCACCCCAAACCAGAATTTGACATTGTCCTCAATGTTAAAATGGATGATAAAAGGATAAGAAAACTTACCTGGAGTAACCCCAAACTAGCATTTAACATAGTTGGTTTTTTTTTTTTAGAATTAAAGCTTAAAATAAAACAACAACTTTTTATAGGGTTACCTCCCTATCAGTGCTAAGTTTTAAGTCTTCAGCCAGACTTCTCACCGTTTGGATTTACTCATCAGGAGCATCAAACAAGTCCAAGTCACTTGCTTGTTGTATTGGTTGACCTGTTAGATAGTGCTTTACTCTCTGTCCATTTACCCTAAATGTACCAAATTTCTCGCTTCATAGTTCGACAGCTCCAAAGGGAAAGACTTTTGTTACCTTGAATGGTCCTGACCATCGGGATCTCAGTTTACCTGGAAAAAGCTTCAGTCTGGAATTAAACAGTAAAACCATATCTCCTGGATTAAATGTTCTCCGTTGGATGTGACGATCATGCCATTGTTTGGTTTTTTCTTTATAAATTCTGGCATTTTCGTATGCATCTAGACGGAGTTCTTCAAGCTCATTTAATTCCAACAACCTACGTTCACCTGCAGCCTTATGATCAAAGTTAAGAGTTTTAACAGCCCAAAAAGATTTATATTCTAGCTCAACAGGTAAATGACAGGGCTTCCCATATACTAGCTTAAAAGGTGTGGTTCTAATGGGAGTTTTGTATGCGGTTCGATATGCCCATAAGGAATCATCTAACTTAATAGACCAATCCTTACGTGATGTATTCACCACCTTTTGAAGAATATTTTTAATTTCCTGATTGGATACCTCAACTTGTCCACTAGTTTGTGGGTGATAAGGTGTAGCAACCTTATGCCTAACTCCATATTTCTTTAGAAGGGTCTGAAAAGTTTTCTCAATAAAATGAGACCCTCCATCACTTATAACACATTTTGGGACCCCAAACCTTGGAAATATTATTTTCTTGAAAAGTTTAATAACAATCTTAGCATCAGAATGGGGTGAAGCAATGGCTTTCACCCATTTTGACACATAGTCAACTGCCACTAATATGAACTGATTTCCAAAAGAGGAAGGAAAAGGTCCCGTAAAATCAACACCCCATACATCAAACAGTTCAACTTCTAAAATGGTATTCAATGGCATTTCTTGTCTCTTACCAATGTTACCTATTCTTTGGCAAGCATCACAAGTTAGAACATACTTACGTACATCCTTAAAAATATTTGGCCAATAGAACCCAGCTTGCAATACTTTAGCGGCTGTCTTAGAGGTGCTCATGTGTCCTCCACAGGAAAGGGAATGGCAATGATCCAAGATAGCATGGACATCATCTTGTGAAACACATCTCCGAATCATACCATTTGCACATTGCTTGAAAAGGAGTGGTTCATCCCAATAATAATGCTTGACATCTGCATAAAACTTTTTCCTTTGCTGAAAGCTAAGATCAGGAGGTAAGATACCACATGCAAGAAAATTTACAAAATCAGCATACCAAGGAACACGTTGGATACTAAGATTAAAGAGTTGTTCATCTGGAAAAGATTCATTGATGGGAATATTATCTGTTTCTTCTTTTTCAGATGTCAACCTAGATAGGTGGTCAGCGACCAAGTTCTCGGTACCCTTCTTGTCCTTAATTTCCAAGTCAAATTCTTGCAATATTAGAATCCACCTAATTAATCTAGGCTTTGCTTCCTTTTTATTCAATAGATACTTAATGGCAGAGTGGTCAGTGTAAACAGTAACATGTGAACCTACCAAGTAAGACCTAAATTTATCAAAAGCAAAGACAATAGCTAACAGTTCTTTTTCAGTTGTGGCATAATTTACCTGAGCATCATCTAGCGTCCGGCTGGCATAATGAATTACATGGAGCTTTTTATCCTTTCTTTGCCCCAACACAGCCCCTACTGCGTAATCACTCGCATCGCACATCAACTCAAACGGGAGTTTCCAATCAGGTGGTTGCACGATGGGGGCAGAGATTAGAGCTTGCTTAATCCTGCAAAAAGCTTCTATACGAGATGAATCAAAATTGAAAGGCACATCCTTACCCAGAAGAGTTGTAAGAGGCTTTGTGATCTTGGAGAAATCTTTAATGAACCTACGGTAAAACCCTGCATGTCCAAGAAAACTCCGAATACCTTTCACATTTGTAGGTGGAGGCAATTTTTCAATCACTTCCACTTTAGCCTTATCAACTTCTATACCTCTCTCAGACACCAGGTATCTAAGAACTATGCCTTCTCTTACCATAAAATGGCATTTTTCCCAATTTAGAACCAAATTGGTTTCTTCACAACGCTGCAAGACTTGGCACAAATTTGTTAAACAATTATCAAAATCCAAACCATGCACTAAAAAATCATCCATAAAGACTTCCATCACATTTTCAATAAGATCAGAAAAAATTGCTTGCATACACCTTTGAAAAGTCGTAGGTGCATTACATAAACCAAAAGGCATACGTCTGTAAGCATAAGTCCCATAAGGGCAAGTGAAGGTAGTCTTTTCTTGATTAGATGGATGAATGGGAATTTGATGAAAACCTGAATACCGGTCCAGATAACAGAAATAAGAGTGTTTCGCAAGTCTTTCAAGCATCTGATCAATAAAAGGGAGGGGAAAATGATCTTTTTTCGTGGCGCTATTTAACTTCCTATAATCAATGCACATGCGCCAACCAGAGACAATCTTAGTAGGAATCAAGTTATGTTTATCATTTTCAATCACAGTTATTCCCCCCTTTTTAGGCTCCATATGGACAGGACTTACCCATTTAATACTATCAATAGGATATATGACTCCAGCATCAAGCAATTTCAAAATTTCCTTTTTAACTACTTCTTGCATTTTAGGATTTAATCTTCTAAGTGGTTCTACTGTGGGCCTACTTTCATCTTCTACAATAATCCTGTGCATACAAAGAGAAGGGCTAATCCCTTTGATATCATCCATTGTATAACCTATTACCTTTCTATACAACCTAAGTTGTTTCAAAAGTTTTTCAGTTTCACATGGATTCAATTCAGCATTGATAATCATAGGATATGTGGAATTAGGACCAAGAAATTCATACCTTAATGAAGCTGGTAAAGGTTTTAATTCCACATTGGGGCTTACCACTTTATCAAACATGACCTCAGTATCATGTGGGGCCTCAGAGCAATCAGATGTTTTTGTCAGCTCAATCATGAAAATAGTTTCAAGTGGGTCATTAGGAAGGGTTGCTTCCTTTACCACTTGTTCGACAAAATCCACAGTACAGCAAACATCATTATAAGGTTTTTCTAAAACATTTTTCAAGTTAAAATCAACCTTTTGGTCTCCAACAGTTAGAGACAACTTACCATTCTTGACATCGATCACAGCACCTGTAGTTGCTAAAAATGGTCTACCTAAAATAATAGGAATCAAAGAATCTTCATCCATTTTAAGCACAACAAAGTCAGCAGGTATAAAAAATTTTCCTATCTTAATAGGAACATCCTCTAAAATTCTTACAGCATATTTTACAGATCTATCAGCCAATTGCAAAGACATCCTAGTAGGTTTTAACTCACCCAATCCTAATTTTTCAGCAATAGATAATGGCATTAAACTCACACTCGCTCCTAAATCACACAATGCTTTATCTATATTCATGTCACCAATCATACAAGGTATAGAGAAACTACCTGGATCTTGGAGCTTAGGTGGAAGTTTCTTTTGAATTAGAGCACTGCATTCTTCAGTAAGTGCAACTGTGCCATCTTCCTCTAGTCTTCTTTTGTTAGACAAAATGTCCTTCAGGAACTTTGTATATATGGGCATTTGCTACAAAGCATCTGTGAAGGGAATATTAATATACAATTTCTTTAAAACATCAAGAAACTTACCAAATTGTTTATCCAACTTTGCTTTAGCTAAGCGCTGAGGAAATGGAATGGGAGGTTGATATGGCTTAACCTCCTCCTTCTTTTCTTGTGGCTTCTCTTCTTCAATCATTGGATGGGATGAAGATTCATCCACTTTCTTTTCCTCTTTTGCAGTCTTGTAAACTGGTCCATCATATTGAGTACCACTCCTAAGAGTGATAGCCATGGTTTGGTTGGATGGTCCAGCCTCTGGTTTTCCAGGAAATGTTCCTGGTGCTCTTTGAGAATAGGAGGCTTGTTGGGCAATTTGATTTTCTAGTATTTTGTTATGGGTGGCAAGAGAGTCCACTTTTAAAGCCAAGTTTTTTATTGCATCAGAGAATTCATCATTTTGTTTAAGTTGAGTAGCTACAAATGTTTCCATCAAGGATTCTAGCTTTGATTTTTGTGGAATATAGGTTCCTTGTTGAGGTTTGTAGTTACTTTGGAATTGAGGTGGCCTATTTTGGAAGCCAGGTGGACCTTGTGGGGGTCTGTAGTTACCTTGATAATTTCCACCATAGTTTCCAATAGCATCCACCTGATGCATTTCTTGTTCTTGATTAGGGGTCATTGCTAAATGGCAATTTGTAGCTCCATGTCCTGAAACACCACAAACTTCACAAACAATATTAGTAGCACCTGTTGACCCTATTTTATCAAGTTTTAATGTTAATGCTTCAACTTTGGCAGAAAGTAGGGAAAGATCATCAACAGAATACTTACCTGGTGTTTTAGTAGGTAATCCTCTCTCAGAGTTCCACTGGTGAGTGTTTTGAGCTATTTCCTCAATCAGGTTCTCAGCTTCATCAACATTTTTACTCATGAAGGCTCCTTCAGCTGCAGCATCTAAAGAGATCTTTTGTGTTGAAGTTAGTCCATCATAGAAAATATGGATTGTCAACCACCTTTCTATCCCATGGTGAGGACATTCTCTCAGCATCTCCCTATATCTTTCCCAAGCTTCATACAAGGATTCATCATCTTTTTGTGAAAAATTGATGATTTGTTTTCTCAGCACATCAGTCTTGTTCCTTGGGTACCATTTATTGATAAAAGCACTGGACAATTGTTTCCAAGTCGTGATGGATCCTTCAGGAAGAGAGTATAACCACGCTCTCGCTTTATCTCTTAAGGAGAAAGGGAAAAGTCTTAAGCGAATGGCATCATTGGTGGCTCCGTTCATCTTCAGGGTGTCACAGTATTCAAGAAAGATTTGAAGGTGAAGATTTGGATCTTCGGAGGGTAATCCTCCGAATTGGTTCTGTTGAACCATTGAGAGTAGTGAAGGCTTCAATTCAAAATTATTAGCCTCCACTGTGGGTCTAAGGATGCTAGATCCTCTCCCATTAGTGCTTGGAGCGGCAAAATCTCTTAAGGGTCTGTGTTGGTCTGCCATTTATTTTTCTTTTTGTTCTTTTTGTTGTTTTTGTTGTTTTCTTAAAGCTCTAAGGGTACGTTCTATCTCAGGGTCAAATCCTAAGTTTAGATCGACACTACGGCTTCGTCGCATAAATAGAAAATAAATGACAAATAAAACAAACAATTACAAAAATAAAACAACAACAGATACACAGAATATAGAACAAAATACAAAATTACAAAGAAAATAAAAATAAAAATAAAAATAAAAATAAAAATAAAAATATTAACAAGTATGATCTAATCGAATTTCAATATTACCGATATTTAAGGGACAAGAGTCCCTGGCAACGGCGCCAAAAACTTGACAGGGCCCGCAAGCGCACGGGTTATGTCGTGTAATATAAAAGATTATCGTTCTCCACAGGGACTGTGTTCAAAGTACCAACATGTTGAAATTTAATTATCCACACAATTGATTTTTAATATTTTTGTAAAATTAAACAAATTAAAGTTGCACAGAATACAAATAAATAAAATTTACTTGACACTTAAAAATCAGAGTTGAGAATATCTTGGGATTTTGGGGGATCAAGACTCTATTTTATGTTAATGAATTTTAACTTTTCACAAATAAGAATCGAATTAAGTTTTCCAAGGTGAATTTTCCAAAAGCTAATTAATATGTTCCTCTCGGAATCCTATTAATGTATCTAACCTATGGAAAGCGCTGCTTAATCCTCAGAAAGGCCAATTATCGTTTTATGAAAATCCCTTTTATTTCCTCAAAAAAATTTTGATTACTTTCACGGTTTTACCGAGGTCACAAAAAGCATTTCAAAAATCTTAGGTTTAGTTCAAAGCTTTCCGGTAAAAATAAATCTCTCGATTCTATTTATTACCTAAACTTACTAATATACCCGCAAGTATACAGTTTTATCATTTAGGTTCTTGTTAGGAATCACTAAAAGCATTGAGCATAATTGAACTAAATGGAAAACAGAAATTTATTTAATTCTAAGTCAAAATAACATTAAAAATAAAATATTATCATACCCCTTTCATCCCAAGATAATTAATTTAGCTACTCATGAAATAATTCAAATTCATATAAATAAAGGAAAAATAAAACATACAAGACATGGTAAAAATAAAGACTTACGGGTTTCTCCAAAAGCTCAGAATAATTTACCACTGTATTTCCTTGTTGCAATATTCCTCCACCAATTACAAATTTAAATAACTCACTTTTACAATTCACAACTCTTAAAATAAAATAAAGAAAAAGAAAATAAAAAGAGAAACAAAACGAAAAAGAAAGAAAAAGAACGAAGAAAGAAATAAAGAAAAAAGAAAAAAAGAAAAGAAGGAACGTAAAAAGAAAGAAAACGAAAGAAAGAAAAGAAAGAAAAGGAATTGAATTGAAGTAATGCTTATGGAAAATTGATGGATTGGTGGTGCTGTCCGTGTTCTCTTTTAAAGGCAAAGGAAGGGAAGAAGTCAGCTTGGAAAAGGCGTTGCCAATTGGAGATTTTTCGGTGCAATTATCTTCTTCTCAGCCGCCCCACCATCACAGCTTGGAGACAGCCTGGATGCTGTCAGCCGCCCCCTATAAGTCAAACATCCACTTGGATAGTGGAAATCCAAGTCAGCAAGTGCATTCGGTGGAAATATGGGTCGGTTTTCACATTTTTTACTCAGATTTGGTGCCTCAGTCCGAGTGGGAAATAATCCGAGTGAAAAAGGTGCCTTTTGTGCACAAGACCGAGTGAAAAAGCTACTGTTCGTTCACAAGGCCAAGTGAAATCTTGCTCGGTGTTGAGTTGAGGGGTCGGTGTTTAGGAGAAAACCGGTCAGTGTTCAAAGGAGATGGGAAATAATCCGAGTGGCTCCCATTCACGCTTGAGCGTGTTTAATCTCGCTTGGGCGAGCACATTCTAATATTATGCCACTCGCTTGAGCGTAACCAGAGTCGCTTGAGCGAAAGACCTTTGTTTAATCAGAATTACTTCACTCGGTTACTGATTAAAAATGGCTCGGGACTGACTGAAGAGGGACTCGGATCCGACTGAAGATGATTCATTTGGGACTTGATTGAAGACTCACTCAGGATCGGAACAAATTCAATCGGCACCCAAACTGTTTCACTCGGCTGTCTCTGAATTTGAATCACTCGGATTTGCTTTGAAATAATTCAGTCGGCCTTCATTCCTTGAAATGATACACTCGGAAGTGTCTTCTTGCTTTTCATTTCAGTCATCGATCAACCCAGTCGGTTGTCTTCACTCGGGAATCGGAGTTGATTTTCAATAGGAATTGCCTTCAGTCGTCAATCAAATCACTCGGATATACCTTTCACTAAGAAATTTGGACTTGAAAGACTCTAGAATCTGGCTGATAGAAGTTCTTCCATGTCCGAGCCTTGCTTTGCTCGGAAATGCAGCTTCCTGACCCAACTCACTCGGATGTGCTTTCCTTGGAGACTTCTCACTCGGGCTTAGTATGAAACTTGAGAGTCTGCCCGAGTGTGATCGACTCCCAGTCGGATCTTTCATTGCTTGATAAGATTATACTCGGAAATGCCTTGTTCTGCTTGAGAATTCCATCTTCTCCGAATGAAACCACTCGCAAACCTCCTTATTCAACAGTTTATTCATTCTGTGGCTTCTTCTGCTCGGAATCCATTCACTCGGAACAGCTTTTTGCCCAGAAAAGCACTTGTTCCCTGGTCAGACCTGCTTCAGTCAGCTTCTCTTCACTCAGAATTAGCTTTGGGTAGTTTTTATTGAAGGTCAGTCCCTTTTTTCACTCGGAATGGTCACACTCGGGGAAGCTTCCACTCGGAATCACCACCAACCAAGACTTATTCCTTTTCAGCATTGAACCTCCAACAGAGTCAGCCATTTATCACTCGAAATGACTTTGACAGGGAACTTTCCACTCGGATTCTGCTCCAACAGTGAATATTCCACTCGGAAAAGCTCCATTTTGAGTCATTCCACTCGGATTGGGTCCTTTCTGAGTCATCCTACTCGGATTTGGTCATTTTGAGTCGGATTTCAACATTCTGAGTCAGAATTCAGCATTCTGAGTCGAAATTCAGCATAAAAAGAGAGTTCTTTCTACTTTGGGCTTGTTCTTCTTGTTTCTTTATCATTTTATGGTCGTTTTTCTCATGTTATTGACCCTTTATTACCTTAATTTCTGCAAAATAACATACCCAAGTAGAATAAAGTGGAAAGAAAGCAAAAATCACAATAAATAAAGGAAATATAGTGCATAATGATTAAAATTCTAAGCAAACTAGATCTATTTTATTGTGTTATAAATCACTTATCAACATATTTACGAAGTTGGGAAACATGAAAGACATTATGAAGATTTGTTAGCTCAGGTGGCAGGGCAATACGGTACGCATTGGTTCCTATCTTTTGCAGAATCTGATAGGGTCCTACACATCTGCGACTTAACTTCTTGGCCTTTAGAGCTTTTCCTATACTAGTGGTAGGGGTAACCTTGAGAAATACATGTTTTTCTTCCTTAAATTCCAATGGCTTTCGACGTTTGTCATAGTAACTCTTTTGTCTATCTTGTGAAGCCTTCATTGCCATTTGGATATTCCAGACTTGTTCTGTAGTTTTCTGAACAATCTCTGGTCCAATTATCGTCTTTTCACCTGTCTCATACCAACACAAAAGTGTACGACATTTTCTTCCATATAGAGCTTCATAAGGGGCCATTCCGATGCTAGCATGGTAGCTGTTGTTGTAAGTGAACTCAATAAGTGGAAGATATTCTTGCCAACTTCCCCCATGTTCTAAGACACAAAGACGTAACAAGTCTTCAAGAGTTTTGATTGTCCGTTCTGATTGTCCGTCTGTCTATGGATGATATTCGGAACTTAACTTTAGACGAGTTCCTAGGGCTTGTTGTAGGCTTTTCCAAAATTGTGATGTGAAACGAGGATCTCGGTCAGACACAATTGCAGTGGGTGTTCCATGTAATCGTACGATTTCCCTGATATAGATCCGGGTGAGTTTCTCTAGAGAATACTTCATATTGACAGGGATAAAATGAGCGGTCTTTGTTAATCGATCCACGATTACCCAAATAGCATCATATCCAGTTGATGTTCTGGGAAGTCCGGTCATGAAGTCCATAGCAATCTTATACCATTTCCATTCTGGTATCTCCAAAGGTCGAAGGATCCCACTTGGTCATTGTTGTTCCGCTTTTACCTTCTGACACATCAGACAAGCTGTTACATACTCAGCGATATCCTTTTTCATTCCTTGCCACCAGAATATTTTCTTTAAGTCCTAATACATCTTGGTTGATCCTGGGTGGATACCGTAATTGCTTTTGTGTGCTTCATCAAGGATGGATCTTTTAAGATCTGTGTTGACTGGAATACAGAGCCTTTGTTGATACCTGATCACCCCATGTTCATCTTTGCTAAATTTTGAGCCTTCTTCTTTTGTCTTTCCTGCTAGACTTTGTAATTCCTGGTCATTAGCTTGAGCTTCCTTGACTTGTTCCAGGAAATCATTGGAAATTCTTAGCATTCCAACCATAAGGCTTCCCCTTTTTAGTGTTACTGCCAGATTCAGATCGCAAAACTGTTCAATCAATTCCAACTCCTTTGTCATCATATATGATAGGCGTAAAGCCTTTCTGCTGAGTGTATCAGCTACAACATTTACCTTTCTAGGATGATATCGGAGTTCAAAATCATAATCTTTGATGAATTCCATCTACCTACGTTGTCGCATATTCAACTCTTTCTGGTCAAATAGATACTTTAAGCTCTTATGATCACTGAAGACTTCAAAGTATGTGCCATATAAGTAGTGTCTCCAAATCTTTAAGGCAAATACAACTGCAGCGAGTTCCAAGTCATGTGTAGGATAATTGACTTCATGTGGTCTTAGCTGTCATGAGGCATAAGCAACAACCTTTCTTTCTTGCATTAGAACACATCCTAGTCCTTGTCTTGACGCATCACAATACACTTCATATGGCTTGGCAGGATCTGGCAAAATCAAGACAGGTGCACTAGTGAGTCGTTGGTGTAACTCCGTAAAACTGCTTTCACATTTGTCGGTCCATTCAAATGGTTGATCTTTACATGTCAGCCTAGTTAAAGGTGCTGTAATTCGAGAGAAATTCTCGATGAATCGACAATAATATCCAGCAAGTCCAAGGAAACTGTGAATTTCTGTCACATTCTTGGGTTGTTCCCACTTTAGTACAGCTTCTACCTTTGTAGGATCCACAGCAATTCCCTCTTTAGAGATGACATGCCCCAAAAATTTTACTTTAGTCAACCAAAATTCACATTTTGAAAACTTGGCGTATAATTGTCTTGCACGCAATGTATTAAGAACAACTTGGAGGTGTTCTTCATGTTCTTTATGGCTCTTGGAGTAGATAAGAATGTCGTCAATGAATACTACTACAAATTTGTCCAAGTACTCATGGAAGATCTGATTCATGTATCCCATAAAGACTACAGGTGCATTGGTAAATCCAAAGGGCATGACAAGATACTCATAGTGCCCATATCTTGTCCTGAATGTTGTTTTGGGTATATCATCTTTCTTCACCCTTATTTGATGATAGCCTGATCGTAGATCAATCTTTGAGAAGATAGTGGCTCCTCGTAGTTGGTCCATCAAATCATCAATCCTTGGAAAAGGGTATCGGTTTTTGATCGTAGCTTTATTCAACTGATGATAGTCAACGCACAACCGCATACTGCCATCCTTCTTTTTGACTAGAAGAACTGGTGCTCCCCAAGGTGAGACACTGGGTCTAATCATTCCTTTCTCTAAAAGTTCTTCTATTTTCTTTTTGAGCTCATTGAGTTCCTTAGGTGACATTCGATAAGGAGCAATAGAGATTGGTCCCGCGCCCGGTATAATGTCAATATTGAATTCAACTTCTCGCTCTGGAGGTAGCTTTGTATATCATCAGGGAAGACTTCTGGAAATTCTTGAACAACAGGAATCTGATCAATTTGAGAAGTGTCCTTGCTTTCAGTATCAGTAAGGATCATGTATAGTTGGACTTCTTTTGTTGGGATTACCTTTTCTGAGCTAACAGGACAAGAATCAGTGACTTGGTCACATTCGGATGTAGTAGACCTGAGAGAGATGGATCTATTATGACAGTCAATAAGGATATGGTTGGCAGCAAGCCAATTCATCCCTAGAACAATATCTAGATCAATCAAAGGTAAACATATCAGATCTACTTGATAAACTTTCCCTTAGATGTTGAGAGGACATTCCAAACACATGCAGGAAGGGAAAATGGGCTTATTGGCAGCAGTTGTGAAAATCATCTTATTGGGTAGAGAGGTTATAGGTAGCTTTAATTGTTTTACACAATTCTCAGATATGAAAGAGTGAGTGGCTCTAGAATCATATAATACATTTAACAGAGTACTTCCTATAAAGCATGTACCTTGCACAAGGTCGTTCCCTTGTGATATCTCCACACCATTCATAGTGAATACTCTAGCATTTCCTCCCTGTCTTCCAGCCGAGCCATTTTCGGGTCTTCTAGGATTATTGTTTTGATTGGAGTTGTTGTTGCGGTGAATATTCATTGTCCTCGGGGCATTATTTGTAGGGGTACTTGTAGCAGGTCCTCCATTCCCTTGGCCTGTTGGTCGCACTATCTACCTTTGAGTCATTTGCTGTTGGTTGTTAGTATTTCTATACCAACATTCAACATCACGATGTCCAGCCCATCCATAAATTATGCAGATTTTACCTCTTTTAGTACAATTTACTACCATATGTGGTCCTCCGTAGATATAGCATTTCAAATTCTGACTGTTCCCTTGATCCCTTAAAGGAATTCGGGTGGCTGAGAAAGGTGGTCGGAAATATGGTTGATCTGCTCGAAAATCTTTTCTTTGTTGTCGGTCTGGCATACATCGTTCTGGACCATAATTAGACATTCCAGGTCATCAAAGATTAGAAGTATTCTTAAAGATGCGACATCGGTCAACCAAGTTAAAGAATTAAGTGATTTGTTAACAACATATAGCTTGACGGATTTCCTATCGTAGCCCTGCTTCAAATTTTGCGCATCTCGACGCTTCTCCTATTTGGGTGTAGTAGGGACAACATTTAGCCAATTCATCAAACTTAGAAGCGTATTCCCCAACTGTCATATTACCTTGTTTTAAATTAAAGAATTCCTGCTCTTTCTACCTCCTTATGTCTTCAGGGAAGTATTTGGTGAGAAATTCTGCCTTGAATCGTCCCCAAGTGATGATGTGTCCATCAGTTGTTAACCTGATTCTAGCATGAGTCCACCAGTGTTCTACTTCCCCAACCAACATGAAGACAGCAAAGGTTATCTTATCCTCATCAGGGCATCGCATAACGGTAAAAATCTTTTCGAGGTGCTCAATCCATAATTATGCTCCTTCTGGATCGAAGCCTCCCTTAAATTGTGTAGGGTTGTTTCTCTGAAAGTCAGCTAGTCCTTGGTTCTGCCTAGTAGAGGCATGAGGTAATTCTTGTCGTTCTATTACCTCTACAATTCGAGTAAGAAGTTCCTCCATGACATGATCATTGTTTCGGCAAGCCATTAGGAAATTGCTGAAAGAATATCAACAAAAGGATTCAGGGTGTATGTTATGTGGAGAATTCCACATAGGAAATTTAGTCTTAGGTGTTTTATGGATTGTTCAATATTTCTATCAGAGTACGTGGAAACCTAGTGGTCCACTTCCCAAGCTTAATGAATCGACTATGCTCTGATACCACCAATGTAACACCCTCGGTTAAATAAGATAGACCCTTCTATAGGATCATCCTATTTAACTAAGAGTGTTGAAAGTTTTCAGAAAAAGTGAATATTTTTTTTAAAAATAAAATAATGGTAGATTAGTGGAAGCAAATAGTAGATAACTCACATAGTCATTCACAAACTATAAGTAATTGTACTCTTAACAGAATGGGGCACGCAGGCACCCTTAAATATTATACAGTCATCCATTGTCTTATTATTCATTAATAAATATTCGACTACATATATTCTACTTTTAATGAGTGCTCTTAGTTGGTTCAACGTATTGCTGCTCGTCGTACTCCGGTTCTTGGTTTCCTAGCTCCTCTGTTATTAATCAACAGAAAAGGTGAGTATAAACCCCAGACCCTGAAGGTTCTCGGTGCGGACATATCCAGTCAATAGATAATATAACATAAAAAGGTGAGTATAAACCCCAGACCCTGAAGGTTCCCGGTGCGGACATATCCAGTCAATAGATAATATCACATAAATCATACAATTAACATATTTAAAAATATAACAATCAAGGATGTTGTCATGGAATGCATGAGTTTGGTTTATTATGATTTATCTTTAGTTAAGTCTCATGATGCATGTGGGCCCAATAAATCAATCCATCATCACCATTATCTCATTCATTGGCAGTCGTTCTGCTCAAGTTGCCTCTTGGGCACAACGTTTTCATTCTAGAGCGATCGGAGCTCACCAAGTCCCCCATTCATTATTCAATCATCATAAGGTACGAATGAACTCACACGTTCTCATCATTATATATTATCTTGGGACTTGGCTCTACACGATCATAGTTACATTCTGTCGTTTAGTCAAAGTACACCAGAATTGCATCGTCTGACCCGGCTTCAGGCGCGACTATGATGCCATTGGGTTTCCGTCCCGGTTGTACTCCCAAGATTCTCCTCGGAGATCGAACGTGAATGTCCTCCAGCGTACCAAGTGTATGCTCTAGTTTTACTCCCTCAAAAATATTTTCATGATGCAAAATGCTTTATTTTTATCATTTGATCCTTGGGTATCTATGTGTTTCCAATCTCATGATATTTATTCTTAAGTTCTTGGGTCCCATCAATTTTTAGACGTTGTAGGCCATTTTTATTATTTTATTTATTCTTATTGTAGAAAATATATCGGTTATATCTTGACTAAAATAATACTTAATTTAGAGAGTAAGTAGTATATTTCTTATTTCATTATTCATAATTAAACAATAATAATATCAGTAACAATAATAATAGTTAATAATAATAATAAGAATAACAATAATAATAATAATAATAATAATAATAATAGCAATAATAATAATAATAATAATAATAATAATAATAACTAGAATAATGATAATGATAATAATAATAAATCATATTCACAATTATAAGTTCCATATTTCATTGTTCATAAATAATCAATAATAATATTAGTAATAATAATAATAACAATAATAATAATAATAATAATAATAATAATAATAATAATAATAATAGAAATAAGAATAATGATAATGATGATAATAATAATAATAATAATAATAATAATAATAATAATAATAATAATAACAGTGGTATAAATGGTGACCCTTCATTATTATTCCCTCGTTCATTTCATTTTTCAAAACTCCCTCACTGGAATTCACATAGACACTCATAGTTCTTAATATTTTCACAATTCAACACCGATCATATCATTTAATCATCATGGTTAATAATAACCAACACAGCCAATTAATCATATACATAAAAATATATAAAACAGATATATAAACATTAAAACATTTAATTTAATAGCAATTCCTAAACCTGCCCTAGAAAGGTGAGGACCCGAAGTACCTTAGCCCTTTCCAAACACTCGGTTCCCCCCAGAATACCAGAGAATATACCCCCCTTACCTTAATAGAGTTGAGGACGTTCTGTTATTTCCCTTGCTTCAGCTCACAGTGACGAGAAAAGAAAAATGAGAGAGAAACTTGTACGTAGAGAAAGAAATAAGAAAGAGAGGCCTTTGCTAATTTTCGTTAGTTCTGAGAGTTCAGACTTGGGAATGAGTTATGGTATTGATTTAATAATGCAAAAGACAAGTGGGGGACAAGCTTTTTCGTGATTGAATGTCAGGTGCATTAATTATGGAAATAATAGAGGTTTTAGATAAGAAGTGGGCTGTATTTTGACCATTTCCACCGCCTACGTACAGGAGCTAGCATGATTGAAATAGATATATATTAAAATATATAAAAGATGCTATGATTGGAGTAAAAAGGTGCAAGTTTCCCTGCAGGTGGCTCGTTCGTGATAACACACTCAGATTTGTGTGAACCAGCCGACCGGTCAATAGCATGAGCGAACCTGTTGGTTAAGAATAGCGTCTCGGTCCAGCCCTGTTCCAGTCGGTTTCCATTGATCATGCCCCTTTTCAATTCTAAAGCTGTTCAGCATTTCTCTTTCCGAGAAGTTCCAGCAGCCTCTTTTCGATCAGAGTAGCTTCACTCGGAAGGGAATTCACTCGGAAGTGTTTCCGCTTGAAACACTCGGTCAGCGTTTCCTTTCCTTGGAATGACTTACTCGGAAATGTCTCACCCGGACTCATCCAGAATTTATATCACTCGGATTTATATATATCCGTCTGAAAAGTGTTCTCAGTTAGCCACTTTTCCTTTCCGAATGGATTCACTCGGATATATCCCTGACTGAACTTCTTCACTCGAAAAATACTTCTCTTGGAAGTGCATAAGTCGAAAATCATATGACTGAAAGGATCATTCGGAGTTTTTGTCACTCAAAAATCTTTTAACAGAGATCATTCAGAGTTGATCAGTTTTCTCGGAAATCATTCTTCTTGGGGATATCACTCAGATATTTACTTCTCCCGGAAGCTTTTCACTCAGAACTAGTCAAAGTCACCCTGTGTTCCAGAAGCATTTCTCCTTAAATGACTTACTCGGTATATTTCAATTGGTGCTATATCACGTGGAAATCGGAAACCTCACTCGATGTTATACCACTTGGAAAATGTCTCACTCGGGTGAACTCCCACACGACATTGTCACACTCGGAGACACCCCATTTGGGAGAGTTACACTCAACTCTGAGCTAACCCACTCAGAATTTATCTACTCGGACATATCTTGATCCAAGAAGTACCCATTCAAAATTAGCTTTTCTTCGGTTGGATGCACTTCTCTCGGAAACGTTTCACTCGGAGATGTTTCATTCGGGAATGAGGCACTTGAAAACGTTTGACTCGGAAACGAGTCACTCGAAGGCATTTGACTCGGAAACGAGTCATTCGAAGGCGTTTGACTCAGAAATGAGTCATTCGAAGTCATTTGACTCGGAAACGAGTCATTCGAAGACGGGTCACTCGGACCTTTCACCCAGAAGTGGTTCTCTCGAACATACTTCACTCAAAATGTCTCCGAGGCTAGGACTCCACTCGGAAGTGATTCTCTCGGTCATGTCTTACTCGGAAAACATAACCTTCACTTGGAATTTCAACCTTCACTCGAAATTTCAATCTTCACTCAGAATTTCTCTCGGTCACTCGGAACAGATCCCTTTCTTCACTCGGACAGTCTTATCTAAGACATGTTTCACTCGGAAAATGGATAATATCATTAATGGTCTTGATAAATTCCATGATCATACACAAGAATAAAATTTTTGGGATATTGCAGACTATCCACAGGGTATTTTATTTACTTATTATCACTTACAGAACTTCCATACTTCAAAATTTACAAGATTAAGACTGCTACTAAAAACAGGGATGTTACACATGACACCGATGTCGACATGGATGAATGACTCGAGGATATGATCCGTGATGTGGGGTAGAAGGTTTTAAGAAAGCTCATGTATATACGACTCTGTGTGAGGATTCTGAGCAGCCGTTGTATCCAAACTTCATCAATTTCATGAGGTTATCAGTAGTTTTATGATTGTTTAATTTGAAGGCCATAAATGGGTGGACGGATAAAAGTTTCACTGACTTACTAAAGTTGTTGAAAGAAATGCTCCCAGCTGGAAACACCTTACCGAATCGTAACTATGAGGCCAAAAAGGTGTTGTGTCCTATGGGTTTAGAGTATAAGAAAATACATGCATGCCTAAATGATTGTGTATTATTCCAGGGTGAGTTAGAAATGTTGCATCGATGTCCTAGGTATGGGGTGTCACGGTATAAGAAGAAAGAGGTGAATTCTGATGAGGTCTGCACTAAAGGGTCTCCTGCAAAGGTGTTGTGGTATCTGCCTATAGTTCCAAGACTAAAGCGTCTGTTTGCCAATACAGATGATGCAAAACTTATGAGATGGCATGCTAATGAAAGGGTTGTTGTCGGACTACTTAGGCATCCATCCGATGGATCACAATGGAAGAAAATTGATACGATTATTCTAGATTTTGCCCATGAACCAAGAAATGTTAGGCTTCCACTAGCCATAGACGGCATGAACCCGTTTGGGAACCTAAGCATAAACCATAGTTCATGGCCTATTTTATTGTTTGTTTACAACTTGCCGCCATGGTTGTGCATGAAGAGGAAAGATGTCATGTTATCAATGATGATTTCTGGTCCACGACAACTGGGGAATGACATTGATGTATATTTAACTCCATTAGTTGAAGACCTCAAAATGTTGTGGAAAGACGGGGTTGATGTGTTTTGTGACGCCCAAAACCCAAATTACAAATTCCAATTAATTAACCCAAATTTTTGAAATAAATTTTTTGCGTTTAAAGAATCATTTTGAAATTCGTAATTTAAATTTTGAGGTCACGTAAAAATTGATAAATGCGGAATATTATCATGCATACTAGTCATAAACGAATAAAACAAAATACATCTACATAGCGGAAACGATAAATAAGATTGCAGTACGAGGTACATAATATTATTACAACACATTAAATCTCAAATGAAATCAAAGTCCGAGCAATAAAACATAAAAACTTCATTAATTGCACCACTCGTCATTCTGTGAAGCGTGCACTATAAAAATAATGTAAGAGTGAGATAAAATATAGAATAAATGTAAAATAAGTAAAATTTGCACAATCACAATCAACAAATAATTATGATATCATGAGTATGCCAAACAAGGTTATTTACATTTAATAATCGTTAATTTAGCCAAATGATGTCATGGCGCTTAACAAAATTAAGGCTTTAACTCGTCATAGAGTAACCCCCCACCAAGGCCGACAATCATGGAACCCTTAAATTCCATGGTGCATCCAAATGCTTATGATGTATGAATGTCTTTAATTCTCTTTATCGATTTAACATACCATTATATCAATACTTCCATAATCACTTGGAAAACCACAAGTCCTCAAAGGACACATCACATATATTAATTCTCAAAATCATGGATTTACAATTCAACAACATATCTCAATAAACCACAAGACCTTCATGTATACATTAATTTAGTCATTCAGAAGTATTCATCACAAAGATATACATACAGTATGACATTCATAGAACACTCAATAACATCCATAATAATCAATAATCCCTCAATAATTCATAAATAAATCATTACCCATATGGAAAATATCATTTTCATCCATAATAATCATTATAGGTAAATTTCAGAATTTTACAACAGCAACATATTTTAGTAAAACAACTATAACGTGTGTAAATCAAATCATTTTTAAGTAATTCCACTTTCTTTAGATCCATAACATAAATATATACAACTTTTATAAAGACATCAAAGTCTAAATATGTATGTATAATTCCCAGAATATTAATATTTACATAAATAGAAGGTACATATTCTAGAACAGACATACTGTAGTATTTTGACTATAACTCATGCTATGCATATCCAAATCAGTTGGTTCAAGTCTTAAAATTCGCATAACGAAAAGATCTACAACTTTGATGAAGAAGTCAGAGTCAAATTCACATATTTTGAGCTTCAAAATTAAGTAAAAAGTTACGAAAATAAACTTGGAAAATCCTAGAACAGCATACAATTCTACCCATTCCATATTTATTCATAACCTTATCCCCTCTTACCTTAATGGAGGATCATAGAGTGGTTGAAAATGTTCTCTTATTGTCCTAGCTTCGGATCAAGGGTGATTTTGACAGAGAAGATGAAAGGAAATGAGAGAGAGACTTCACTAACTTTAGCTTGTTCTAAGAATTCAGACTTGGAAACAAGATGTAGTGTTGATTTAATGATGCAACGACAAGTGGGGGACAAGCTTTTCATAATAGGATTGTAGTGGGATGTTAGGTGCGTTAATTGTGGTAATAATGGAGGTTTTAGATAAGAAAATGAGCTGTATTGTTGACCATTTCTGCAGCTTACATAATGGAGCTTGCATGATTGAAGTAAAATATTAATTCTAACACTGTTTAGGTATTTTAGACATATCTCTCTCATATCTTAATGAATTTTAATAAATTTAGTCTTTTGAAAAGCTAAGACAACGAGGAACAACTTTGTAGTTTACCACTTTTTCAAATTCGGACTCTAACTAGGAATTAAAATGTGTACAGGATGACGTATTTTGAGTGGTAATTTGACGAGAGGAATTGGAAGAGCCTAAGAAATTAATAACTTAGTGATCCGACGGTGCCGAGTGGAAGGGCCATCGCTCAACAGATAAAAGTTACTCTAGGGATAACAGGCTGATCTTCTCTAAGAGCTCACATCGACGGGAAGGTTTGGCACCTCGGTGGTAAAAGATTAAATTGAAAATACTCGGGAATATCTCTTTCCGAGAGAGATTCATCAGAGCCTCTTTTCGTTCAGAATTGCTTCACTCGGAGGGAATTCGCTTAGAAATGTTTCTGCTTGAAACACTCGGTCATAGCTTTTCCTTCCTCGGAAGTGACTCACTCAGAAATGTCTCACCCGGAGACACCTCATTCAGAAATATCTCACTCGGATATCTCTCTGCCTGAAAAGTGTTCTTCCAAAGTCAAAGCCACTTTTCGTTCAGAATTGATTCACTCGGGGAATTCTCTACTCAGATATATCTCTACCTGAAAAATACTTATTCAAAGTCAAAAATCTTACAACCGAAAGGATCATTCGGAGTCAAAGTTCAGTCCTCTCTCAGAAATCATTCCACTTGGGAATTTCACTCAGAGTCGAAGGCAATCTCGAAGACGAACCCGAGCACAAGCTCTCGGCAACTTTGAATATGGACCCGAGCACAGGCTCTAGGCAATCTTTAAGACACCCGAGCACGAATAGAATGAAGGGGTTCACCACTCAGATATTTACTTCCCCTGGGAACTATTCACTCAGAAACGTACTTATTCGAAATCAAAACCTTTCTCTGTCCAGAAGTACTTCCCCTGAAAATAACTCACTCGGTATATCTCAATCGGTGCCATACCACTCAAAAATCAGAAATGTATCACTTGGTGTTATCCCACTTGCAAATGTCTTACTCGGTGCCATCCCACACGGAAGTGTCACACTCGGAGACACCCCATTTCGGAAAGTTGCACTCAACTCAGAGATACCCCACTCGGGAATTCACTACTCGGAAATATCTCGGCCTGAGAAGTACTCATTTGAAATCAAAGCTTTTCTTTGTTCGGAAGTACTTCTCTCGGAAACGTTTTACTCTGAGACGTTTCATTCGGAAACGAGTCACTCGGAGACGTTTCACTTGGAAATGTTTCACTCGGAGAGATTTCATTCGGAAATGAGTCACTCGGAAACACTCCATCCGAAAGTATGGAACTTGGAAGCGTCTTTGCCCGAAAGGTGCTCATTCGAAGTCAGAGCCCCTTTCACTTAGAAGTGGTTCTCTAGGACACGCTTCACTCAGAAATGTCTCCGAGGCCAGGACTCCCTTCACTCGGAAGTGGTTCTCTCGGTCATGACTCACTCGGAAACATCTTAACCTTCCTTCACTCAGAAGTTTCTTGCTCAATAATATTTTACTCGGTAATGTCCCAATCAGAGCGCTACCAGAAGTTAGTATAAAAGAAGGTATTTGGGCCAGACCAAAAAAGGTGTTCACAAAAATGTTTTCCTAACCAAATTTATGTAGAAAGTTGACATAAAATGGATAATATCATTAATGGTCTAAATAAAAATGATTATACATGAGAATGAAATTTTTGGGATGTTACAATTCTCCCACCCTAATAAAAATTTCATCCTCGAAATTTAATATAATGCACCCCTCAGTGGAACAATTCTGGGTATTGTGTCCTCATAGCATCTTCACGCTCCCAAGTTAAAGTTACATCATTTCCTTGTTTCCATGCAAGCTTCACTAATGGTACATCCTTGCTTCTTAGGCGTTTGATCGACCTTTCCATAATCTGTGTGGGTTCTACTAGGATGGTCAAATTTTCTCTAACTTCAACATCATCAGTAGCAATCACATGAGTGAGATCTTGTACATACTTCCTCAATTGTGATACATGGAACACATTGTGTAAATTTGCAAGGTGAGGAGGAAGTGCAATCTGATAAGCCACCGGGCCAATCCTCTTTAGAATTTCATATGGTCCAATGAACCTTGGGCTCAACTTTTTACTTTATAATGCTCGGCCAATCCCCTTGTGAGGCGAAGCCTTCAAAAATACATGATCACCAACTTGGAATTCAAGTGGTTTCCTCCTTTTATCGTAATAGTGTTTTTGTCTATCTTGGGATGCCTTCATCCTCTCTTTGATTATTTCTATTTGTTCAGTAGTCTGTTGCACAATTTCAGGCCCTAACGCTAAACTTTCACCAGTTTCTAACCAACAAAAGGGTGTTCGACACTTTCTACCAGACAATGCTTCAAATGGAGCCATACCAATACTGCTATGGTAACTATTGTTATACGTGAATTCAATCAGTGGAAGAAACTGCTCCCAACTACCACCATGCTCAAGCACACAAGATCGCAGTAAGTCTTCCAAACTTTGTATGGTACGTTCTGACTATCCATCTATTTGAGGATCATAAGCTGAACTTAATTGGAGTCTTGAACCCAACTCCTGATGCAAGCTTCCCCAAAATCGGGAAGTGAACCTCAGATCTCTATCTGACATAATACTAGATGGTACACCATGAAGTCTCACGATCTCTTTCACATATAATTGTGCCAACTTTTATAGAGAATTCTTCATATTCATTGGGAGGAAGTGAGCAGACTTAGTAAATCTATCTACAATAACCCAGATTGCATCATTTCCTGAACGTGTTCTTGGCAATCTTGACACAAAGTCCATCGTAATGTCATCCCATTTATAGACAGGAATCTCCAATGGTTGTAGTTCACCAGATGGCTTCTGGTGTTCCACCTTGGCTTTTTGACATACCAGACATGAAGACACATATTCAGTTATTTCTTTCTTCATCCTTGGCTACCAAAAGCTTTTCTTCATGTCTTGATACATCTTAGTTGATCCAGGATGAATGCTCAACATACTTTTATGTGCTTCTTCTAGGATTGTCCTTCTTAGATCAACATCATTTGGTACACAAATTCTGCTTCTAATCCTCCAAATTCCATCTAATCCTTCTTGTAATCCCATATCCTTTCCATTTGCCTACATCTCTCTCAATTCATGTAATTGTAAGTCCTTTTTCTGCCTCTCACCTATCAGCTTCAGAAAATCATTGGTTATCTTCAAAGTTCCCAAGGTCATACTTCTTGAAGATTTTATCTCCACACCAAGTTTATATCTCTGAACTGTTCTATCATTTCCATCTCTTTTACCATTAAAGATGCCATATGAATAGATTTTCTGCTAAGTGCATCTGCTACCACATTTGCTTTTCCTAGATGGTACTTCAAATCAAAATCATAATCTTTAAGAAACTCCATCCACCTTCGCTGCCTCATGTTCAATTCCTTCTGATCGAACAAATACTTTAAGCTCTTATGGTCACTGAACACCTCAAACTTGACTCCATACAAATGGTGTCTCCAGATTTTCAAAGCGAATACCACCGCTGCTAATTCTAGATCATGCGTCGGATAGTTCATTTCATGTGACCTCAGCTGCCTAGAAGCATAGGCAATCACCTTTTGTTGCTGCATCAAAACACAACCCAAACCTATCTTAGAAGCATCACAATAAATCACAAAGTCTTCTTGTGTATTAGGTAAAGTTAAGAATGGAGCAGATGTAAGCTTCGATTTTAGTTCCTAGAAACTTTTCTCACATTCTAGCGTCCAAGAAAAAGGTTGATTCTTCCGGGTCAGACGAGTCATCGGTAAGGCAATTCGAGAAAACCCTTCAATGAATCTCCGATAATAACTAGCTAATCCTAGGAAGCTTCGTATCTCAGTAACTAAATTAGGTCTCTCCCAGTTTGTTACAACTTCTATTTTAGAAGGATCCACAGACACTCCTTCGCTTGAGATCACATGGCCTAGGAACTTTACCTCTTTCAACCAGAACTCACATTTAGATAACTTAGCATACAACTGTTTCTCCTTCAGAATCTGCAATACCACTCGAAGATGCTTTTCATGCTCCTCCCAAGTCTTAGAATAAATCAGAATGTCATCAATGAAGATAATAACAAATTGATCCAAGTATGGATGAAACACTCGATTTATGTAATCCATGAATACAGTTGGGGCGTTGGTCACTCCGAAAGGCATCACCAGATATTCGTAATGACCATAGCGTGTTCTAAAGGCTGTCTTTAGAACATTCTCAGACTTGACACAAATCTGATGATAACCCAATCGTAGATCAATCTTGTAAAATACTGTAGCACCTCTCAATTGGTCTATTAGATCATCAATTCTAGGCAACGGATATTTATTCTTCACTGTCAATTTATTCAACTGACGATAATCTACACATAATCTCATGCTTCCATCTTTCTTCTTGACGAGTAATACCTGCGCTCCCCATGGTGACGCACTGGGCCTGATGAAATGCTTCTCCAACAACTCTTCAATTTGCTTTTTCAGTTCTTCCAGTTCAATATGTGTTTGAATATGTATACAGGTTCAAGGATGTTCAAAGATTTTGATAATGACAAGCACTCTTGAAGAAATCTGTGCAAAAACAAAGATATGGAATCAGGTGCTGTGTAACAGCGAAGCTAATCGATTAGGTCACTTATGCTAATCGATTAGGAACACTCTATTTTGGAAGAAATTGATTCAGGAAATGAGCTAATCGATTATGGAAATGAATCTAATCGATTATGAAGCTACTGGATTTAAACTAATCGACTACGCACTTGATGTAATCGATTACAACTGTCAAAAATAAGATTAAATGCATCAGGTATATTTGCTAATCGATTAAGGGAAGTTGCACAATCGATTAAGAGGCTACTGGAATTAAGGTAATCGATTACAAGACATGCTAATCGATTAGGAAGCTGCGAAATCAAGATTAAATGCATCAGACACAGATTCTAATCGATTACAGGAAATGAAATAATCGATTATGGACTCGCTGACTTGAAGCTAATCGATTACAACGCGAGGGTGTACGATCGTGGAAAAATACTTTTAAGTGGGAAACCAGCTCATGTCTCCACCATTCTTCAAAATCCCACTAAGTGCAACGGCTAGGAAGAAGAAGGGCACACCTCAACACTTCAATTGGCTCTATAAATTGAAGAGGAACACAAGCACAAATACACACCAAGAAGCCACAAATCCTTTGCTCTATTTTGTGCTTTGTAAGCTTTATTTCTTGTATCTTGAATTTCATTTGTATATCCTCTCATCTTGAGAGATTAGAAAGTATGTGAGCTATCATTGTCTATTCACTCTATTAAGAGAGTCATTCACTTGTAAACACTTCAAAAACACAAGAGATTTTCACTCTAGGTTGAGTGGTCACAAAGGTTGGGGTTCAACTTTTAGGTATTGAGTGTTTGAGAGATTGGGTGGGTTGCCCTAGTGCTAGTGAGGATTGAGTTCTTGAGTGTGGGACACTAGGAAGCTGCAATTGCTCATAGCTTGTATCTCTAAACTTCAATAGTGGAAATCCTCTAAGTGGGTTGCTTAGAGGCGAGACGTACACCGGTGTTGGTGGAACTCGTTATATCGGTTTGCAAGCTTCTCTTCCTTACTCTTTTACTTTCATATACTGTATATTAATTGATTGGTGTTGATTGTTTGTGAAGAGCATACTTGAACTTGCTTAATTTGTTATACTTCAAATACTACACACCAAGTGTTTGCTAAATCCCCTCAGCAATATTTACCTTTGTAGTGCATTGCATATTATCCTTAACTTGCTTTTACTTGCATACTCTCATAAACTTGGTTATAGAAATCAATTTCAAAGGTATTCCAATCAAAAGTTTTAAAACTCAATTCACCCCCCCTCTTGAGTATTGAGGCCACTTGAGTAACAAGTGGTATCAGAGCTTGACTCTTGGTAGATCAAGCTTAACAGCTTCAAGAGACTAGATGGCCTCAAGTTCTCGTAATGTTTTTCCCGAGGGTGGTGCGATAAACAGACCTCCCGCTTTCAATGGGGAAGGGTATGCTTTTTGGAAAGAAAGAATGAAAATCTTCATTCAATCAATTGACTTGAGAATTTGGAATGCCATTGAAAATGGTCCTTATATACCAATGCATACTATAGATAGTAAAAATGTTGAAAAACCTATAGATGAATGGACAAGCGAGGAAGAAAAGAAAGTTCAATATGGCTACAAGGCCAAGAATCTAATTACTATGGCTTTAGGTCAAGATGAATTTTTTAGAATAATGACCTGTCAAACTGCTAAAGAGATGTGGGATACTCTACAAGTAACTCACGAAGGTACTAACGATGTAAAGGACTCCAAAATTAGTACCTTGACCAGTCAATATGAAAGCTTTAGGATAAATTCAGGACAAACTATTGTAGATATGTAGAAAAGGTTTACTGTAACACCTTATTGTTTGTAACTAATAATTCCAAAAATATGAGAAAATTTTTCACAAAAGCAGTCACGTATTATTCGATATAGAAGGAAGCAGGCAAGGGAAATAAAAACACTCATACGCATATGGCAATGACGGAAAGGCTAAGACTAGAACCGGTTCGTGGGTTTAGTGTAACAGACTAGTGCCAGGGCGGATTACGTAATATCATTGGCTCACTCAGACGGGGTCTGATACCGCCTAGGCGGGGTGTGATAATGCAACAGCGGATGGAGGGAAATTCTAAAGGAGAAACTCTTCCACGAGTAACACTAGTTCGTTCAGTAGGAAGTGATTACACCGCCGTCCAGTTCAGCAAGGCACAACAACGCCTGGACGGGCTACATCACAACGTCCACTCACTCAGGCGATGTCCAACACCGCCCAGCGAGACATAATAAGGCGACAACGGAGGAGGAAGGTACATAGGCGGAGTCTCACGTTGATATCTGCTTGCTTCAGCATGGTTCCACGCGCTTGGGCGAACCGTCCTAGTTACTTGGGCGAGGTATGACACCGCCTAAGCGAGGTCAGCACGACGCCCCACAAACACAAGGTAATTTCTCAATCAGACTTTACATCTTTCACTCGGATTATCAATGCCTTACACTTAGGATCCAATCCACCCTAAACCACTAATTGAACTCCTCTCTCTCTCGGTTTTTAACTTCAAAATTTGGACGTCACAGTGTACATATGCGGTAGTAGGTTGTGGAGGAAGGAGGAGCCTGAACTTATTCCGCCCAACTCAGCTAATTATGACAACGCCTGGGCGGACTCGACCACAACATTCGAGCCGGGGTCAACACCATTGTCGGGGTCGCACTAGCGCCACAACGGATAGGAAGGATAATGGGCGGTATCTCACTCTGATAATTACTCGCTTCAGCGCGAGTCCTCACGCTTGGGCGAATTGCCCCCATGCTTCGGGCGGGGTACGACTCCGCCCAAACGTATCCGACATAAGTCTTCCTAGAGACAATTCATAATTCACTCAGACTTGGCTATAGCCTGTTAAATCATGCTATCCCTGCGTATCCATTAAAGCACAAGTATGAAACAAGGTAGCACATAGCATGTCACACACGAAACCACACATCTATATATATATAAAAGAGCGTATGTCAACATTTACAACACAAAATCGGGTTTCTCCTTGTCCATAAGGTTCTATTTATCCCAAAACACTAACATCCGACATGAACCAGTCAGGGCTTAATCTAACATTGCATTAATTAAGCCTTCCAAATGCATCAGCACTTCGCTCAGCGTTCCAGCTCTGCTTCTGATCCTCATCTCGAGAGACATTCACTGAAAAATGGCCACTGCAGGGGTGAGCATCTTAGATTTTAAATGATAGATACCGACTCAGGTTATCTGCCAATTACACAACAATACATATACGTACAACATGATTAAGATCAGGACAACATCCATCGGTCAAGACATATATGAGTAACTCTTACCGTTCTATATTTACCGGTCGTCACTCGACTGTAGTCATAGCATTTTCAATGACACGGATACGCTTGCATGCATATATATGTATACGTATATTCATGAAACAGTTTTCATTCAGCATCTAGGGTACGTACACACGGAATGGATTACTTGGCATACACGTTCAGTATACTCATACACGATATCAAATGCATAATTAGATTTCAGTCAATAACACATGCACAGAGCATACACATTATCCGGACTCAATATATAGCTTCCATGCAATCAGTTATCATTCCATATTCAGACATCCACAACATTTCATTCGATCAAGACATGCAATCAGTTTACAGCTTCATTCAACGCATGCATCATTCTAAAAATCACAAGTTTGCTCAGGCATTTCAATTCATCCCATCCTAACATGCAATCGGTGTAAGACAGCGTCAGAATCTGTTTAAAGCAGGCATTTCCTATACACAACAATTTATTAAAGCATTCATATTGATACAACCCGACATGCAATGTGAGATCCTGCAGCACATACCTGTATGAAAGGTGCTAACATGCAACACTCATTTCTCACTCGTCATGCAACTGAACTATACACACTCACATGCAACGCAATACACCATCAGAGCACGGATATAGCAAGCATCAGCACTTGAAACCTGTTCATAACCCATGCATTTAAGATAGAAGATACTCCCCCTACCAATTACGAAACTCCGAGGGATTTCTTCCTGCTTGGGTGGTGGTTCTCCTCTCTTCTGCTTCACTCGGTGATCGTCCTCTCTCGTGTGGGGAGTTCCACTCCACTGTAGCACCGTCGCCTTGGTTCTCGAAGCAGGGGATGGACTGGAGGGCGGAGAAGGCAAGAGAGAAAACAAGAGGAATGAAGAAGGGAGTTCGCGGAATTCTCTGTGTGAAGGGCATGGCCTCGCCTGTATAAGTACCCGCGTGGAGAACAGGATGGTGGGATGGGGAAACGCGATAATCCTGCCCATGCTTCCACGTTAATTATCCTATTACTTCTTAGTTAATTAAATTAAGGGAGGTGTTGACTTGTTGACTTGTTATTTAACTCGGTTGCTTTAATTAAAATGGGGATGTTACAGTTCTCCGCCACTTGAAAAGAATTTCGTCCCCGAAATTCAGTTGGTAATTCATGTGAAGCTTTAGTCGGTAACTCACCTAAATGAACAACTCGGGGTACTGCTGTTTTATGGCATCTTCGCGTTCCCACGTGCAGGAGGTGGTCTTGCCTTGCTGCCACTCCACCTTCACTAGTCTCACGTTTTTGTTTCTCAAGCGTTTTACCGATCGGTCCACGATTCCAATCGGTGTAGCCACAGTGGTCAGGTCTTCTTTGATCTCTACTTCATCGTCAGGCATCAGGTGGCTGGGGTCATGTAAATACTTTCTTAGTTGAGACACATGAAATACGTCGTGCAATCGGGACAAGTGGGTTGGTAATGCGATGCGGTATGCCACGGGGCCGACTCGTTCTAACACCTCATAAGGTCCAATGTATCGAGGGCTTAACTTTCCACTTTTTAAGGCTCGTCCGACTCCCTTACTCGGAGAAGTTCTCAAAAACACTCGGTCTCCGACTGAAAATTCCAATGGTTTGGTGCGCTTGTCATGGTAGCTCTTTTGCCTGTCTTGTGATGCTTTCATCCTTTCCTGTATCACTCGGATCTGCTCTGTGGTTTGCTTCACGATGTCTGGTCCCAATAGTAGACTTTCACCCGTTTCCGACCAGCAGAGTGGGGTTCGGCATCTGCGTCCATACAATGCCTCGTAGGGTGCCGTGCCAATGCTGTGATGATGGCTGTTGTTGTACGTAAACTCGATCAAGGGAAGGTACTGCTCCCAGTCCCCATCGTGCTCTAACACACACGCTCTTAATAAGTCTTCTAGACTCTGAATTGTTCGCTCGGATTGCCCATCCGATTGGGGGTGGTAGGCAGAACTAAGCCAAAGCTTCATCCCCAATTCTTGATGCATGCTAGTCCAAAACCAGGACGTAAACCTAGGGTCCCTATCTGATACGATAGAAGTAGGTATGCCATGCAGTCGGATAACTTCTTGAATGTAGATCCGAGCCAACTTATGTAATGGGTACTTCATATTTACAGGTAAGAAGTGTGCACTCTTCGTCAGTCGGTCGACAATGACCCAAATTGCATCATGGCCCGCTCGGTTTTTGGGTAATCCCATGATGAAATCCATCGCAATCGAGTCCCATTTCCACACGGGGATCTCTAGGGGTTGCATTGCACCGTACGGTTTTTGGTGCTCTACCTTCGATTTCTGACATGTGATACACCGGGCCACGTATTCCGCCACATCCTTCTTTAGTCCGGGCCACCAGAACTGCCTCCTCAAGTCGTGGTACATTTTCGTGGTTCCTGGGTGAATGCTGAGTAAGCTTTTGTGGGCTTCGTCAAGCACCATTCTTCTCAATCTTCCTCCACTCGGTATGTATATTCTGTCTCTCACCCAGAAGATCCCATCTGACCCCTCGGCCAAGGATAAATCCTTTCCTTTGGCCTGAATTTCCTTCATTTCAGCTAGGTAAGAGTCCGCCTGTTGCTGCTCATACACGGATTTTAAGAATTCATTGGCAATCCTCAACGTACCGATTGTCATTTTCTGAGAGGAGGGGGTGTTGACATACAAGTTCATGTCTCGGAACCGCTCCAACAACTCTACTTCTTTCGCCATCATTGCTGCCATGTGGAGGGATTTCTGACTCAATGCGTCGGCCACGACGTTTGCCTTACCTGGGTGGTATTTTAACTCGAAATCGTAGTCCTTTAAAAACTCAATCCATCTTCTCTGCCTCATTTTCAGCTCCTTTTGGTCGAATAGGTATTTGAGGCTCTTATGATCGCTGTACACTTCAAATTTGGACCCGTACAAGTAATGCCTCCAGATTTTCAATGCAAAAACCACTGCTGCCAGCTCCAAGTCATGAGTCGGGTAATGCTGCTCGTGAGGTCTCAATTGTCGAGAGGCATATGCTATCACTCGGTCTTTCTGCATGAGTACACACCCTAATCCGAGTCCTGATGCGTCACAATAGACCACGAAGCTCTCTTGTAACTCGGGTAATGCCAACACCGGAGCAGTCGTCAACTTATTCTTCAGCTCTCGGAAGCTGTGCTCACACTCGGGACTCCACACGAAAGGAACGTTTTTCCGAGTCAATTTAGTCAGTGGTAATGCCAGTTTAGAAAAACCTTCGATGAACCTCCTATAGTAACCTGCCAAGCCCATAAAACTTCTTATTTCCGAGACCGACCTGGGCCTCTCCCATGCTATTACAGCAGCTATCTTCGCAGGATCCACCGAGACGCCTCGCTCGGAAATCACATGCCCGAGGAAGTGGATCTCATCCATCCAGAATTCGCACTTCGAAAGCTTTGCAAACAATTGTTTCTCCTTCAACACTTGGAGTACCGCTCGGAGATGTCCCTCATGCTCCTCAGACGTCTTAGAATAAACTAGGATGTCATCGATGAAAACAACAACAAACCGATCTAAGAAGGAGTGGAATATGCTGTTCATGTAATTCATGAAAACAGCAGGGGCGTTGGTCACACCGAACGGCATCACTACATACTCGTAGTGACCATACCGAGTCCTAAAGGCAGTCTTAGGAATGTCCGAGTCCTTCACTCGGATTTGGTGATATCCCGATCGTAGATCGATTTTTGAGAAGACTGAGGCTCCACGCAGCTGGTCAATTAAATCATCAATTCTAGGCAGTGGGTACCGATTCTTGATTGTGAGTTTGTTTAGCTGTCGGTAATCTATACAAAGTCTCATGCTGCCATCCTTCTTCTTAACAAGTAGTACGGGTGCGCCCCATGGTGATACGCTCGGTCTAATGAACTGCTTTTCGAGTAACTCATCCACTTGTTTCTTCAACTCAGCCAATTCAGTTGAGGACATTCTATAGGGTGCGCTGGAGACCGGCTCGGCTCCAGGGATCAAGTCTATAGAGAATTCAACTTCTCTATTGGGAGGCACACTCGGAACGTCTTTAGGGAACACTTCTGGGAATTCACAGACAATCGGGATTTCATTCACTCGGATTTTACTCTCACCCTCGGTTAGACAAAGCATCATAAACAATTGGGTCATACCTGGTGCCGTGTCATTCTCAGTGGGCTGTCTCGGAAAAACTATCTCTCGGCTTCTACAATCTACTAATACCTTATTGGCTGAAAGCCAATCTATTCCGAGCACGATGTCAAGACCCTTCAAGGGCATGCAAATCAGATCGAAGGTGAAACTCCGATCATACAACACAAACACTACGTCTTTACACATTGACGATGTGAACACATTAGTGCCAGTCGGGCTGGTCACTTCCAAGATCCGATCCATAGATACAGTCGATAATTTCAGACGCTCTACACACTCGTCAGCTATAAAAGAATGGGTGGCTCCCGAATCAAAAACAACATTAAGCGTATTCATTCCAAGTGAGCACTTACATTGTACTAGGTCGCTTGCTGGTGCAACATCCTCAGCGTTGATGGTGTAGATCCTTCCTGTCGCTGTTGGGCCGGTATTCCTCCCTTGCATCCCGTCTCCTCTGGCTCCGTTGCCTCTGCCACCAGGACGTTGGTCATCATTCACTCGGTTCCTTTCTTGAAATCTCCTTTGACGCATATTAACGTTTGCTTGGTGTAGTTGGGGGCAGTCGGGGCGAATGTGTCCCTTCTTGTTGTAGTGAAAGCACACTACATCACCATCATCCTTGCAGTCTCTGGCAAAGTGATTTCCTCCACACTTGAAACACCTTCCGTCTCCTACCACTGGTCATCTTTCAGGTTGATTCCGACCCCCATATCTGGAAAAAGGCTTGTTCCTATTGGCATTGCTTGGCTTTTTGAAACGAGGTCGTTGGGGCCTCAGGGAATAGTGGTTTCTGTTGCTCTGGTTCGAATAGGCTTTGTCGTCCTCCTCAAATATTCTACATTTGTTCACTAGTGCAGGGAAACTCCGTATCTCATGGTATCTGCAGGCCCTCTTAATATCCGATCTCAATCCGTTCTCAAACTTAAGGCACTTCGAGTTCTCCGTCCCAGGCTGCTGGAAGGGTGGATAGAATAGGCACAATTCCTCGAATCTGGTCGCGTATTCTTCCACAGTTATGGAGCCCTGTTTTAACTCCATAAACTCCAGCTCTTTTCGACTCCTCACTGTGTCGGGAAAGTATTTCTCTAAGAAGCAGGCCTTGAAATTGTTCCACGTCAGTTGATTATCATCTTCGGGGAATCGGCTTCTGGCTATTTTCCACCAGTTCTCCGCTTCGTCTCGTAGCATGTACACTGCACATTCTACCTTCTGGGCCTCGGTACAGCGAAGACCCCCAAAGATCCTCTCTAATTCCTAAGTCCACTTAAACGCCGTCTCAGGGTTCCGTCCTCCTAAGAATTCACTCGGCTTCCTCTTTAAGAAGCGGTCCATTACTTGGCCCTCCTCAGCTCGAGGCTGGCCCTGCCTTTCAAACACGTCTGCAAAGCGTTGGAATGCCGTAGCTATAGTCTCCATGCTTTGGCGATGTGCCATCCCTTATCCTGAAATCAACATTCAAGGATAAGTATTCCTAGTTACCTAATACCAATCAGAATTTAGTCTAATACTTAGTAACTTAGCCCATTATGTGTTCTCACACAATTAGTCGGGTCAGGAGGAACAACTCCTCCACCCATGAGTCAGTAACAGAGTACCAGTCAAGTTAAATTCACACCACAACAATCATGATCATACACACAACCACTTACACTTGGTAGGCTTACCTTGGCCTTGGACCTTTCGGTCCGCTCTGATACCAAAATGTAACACCTTATTGTTTGTAACTAATAATTCCAAAAATATGAGAAAATTTTTCACAAAAGCAGTCACGTATTATTCGATATAGAAGGAAGCAGGCAAGGGAAATAAAAACACTCATACGCATATGGCAATGACGGAAAGGCTAAGACTGGAACCGGTTCGTGGGTTTAGTGTAATAGACCAGCGCCAGGGCGGATTACGTAATATCATTGGCTCACTCAGACGGGGTATGATACCGCCTAGGCGGGGTGTGATAATGCAACAGCGGATGGAGGGAAATTCTAAAGGAGAAACTCTTCCACGAGTAACACTAGTTCATTCAGTAGGAAGTGATTACACCGCCGTCCAGTTCAGCAAGGCACAACAATGCCTGGACGGGCTACATCACAACGTCCACTCACTCAGGCGATGTCCAACACCGCCCAGCGAGACATAATAAGGCGACAACGGAGGAGGAAGGTACATAGGCAGAGTCTCACGTTGATATCTACTTGCTTCAGCATGGTTCCACGCGCTTGGGCGAACCGTCCTAGTTACTTGGGCGAGGTATGACACCGCCTAAGCGAGGTCAGCACGACGCCCCATAAACACAAGGTAATTTCTCAATCGGACTTTACATCTTTCACTCGGATTATCAATGCCTTACACTTAGGATCCAATCCACCCTAAACCACTAATTGAACTCCTCTCTCTCTCGGTTTTTAACTTCAAAATTTGGACGTCACAGTGTACATATGCGGTGGTAGGTTGTGGAGGAAGGAGGAGCCTGAACTTATTCCGCCCAACTCAGCTAATTATGACAACGCCTGGGCGGACTCGACCACAACATTCGAGCCGGGGTCAACACCATTGTCGGGGTCGCACTAGCGCCACAACGGATAGGAAGGATAATGGGCGGTATCTCACTCTGATAATTACTCGCTTTAGCGCGAGTCCTCACGCTTGGGCGAATTGCCACCATGCTTCGGGCGGGGTATGACTCCGCCCAAACGTATCCGACATAAGTCTTCCTAGAGACAATTCATAATTCACTCAGACTTGGCTATAGCCTGTTAAATCATGCTATCCCTGCGTATCCATTAAAGCACAAGTATGAAACAAGGTAGCACATAGCATGTCACACACGAAACCACACATCTATATATATATAAAAGAGCGTATGTCAACATTTACAACACAAAATCGGGTTTCTCCTTGTCCATAAGGTTCTATTTATCCCAAAACACTAACATCCGACATGAACCAGTCAGGGCTTAATCTAACATCGCATTAATTAAGCCTTCTAAATGCATCAGCACTTCGCTCAGCGTTCCAGCTCTGCTTCTGATCCTCATCTCGAGAGACATTCACTGAAAAATGGCCACTGCAGGGGTGAGCATCTTAGATTTTAAATGATAGATACCGACTCAGGTTATCTGCCAATTACACAACAATACATATACGTACAACACGATTAAGATCAGGACAACATCCATCGGTCAAGACATATATGAGTAACTCTTACCGTTCTATATTTACCGGTCGTCACTCGACTGTAGTCATAGCATTTTCAATGACACGGATACGCTTGCATGCATATATATGTATACGTATATTCATGAAACAGTTTTCATTCAGCATCTAGGGTACGTACACATGGAATAGATTACTTGGCATACACGTTCAGTATACTCATACACGATATCAAATGCATAATTAAATTTTAGTCAATAACACATGCACAGAGCATCCACTCAGTCCTACGCATTTACCCATTCACTTCCCACTCGGCATACTTAACCAATTTCAACAACATTAACAGTAATAGTAATATTAACAATGATAAGCACAGAAGGTTTCACTTGGTTCCGCATCGTGTGTATCGGTCAGACGTTGCAACGTAGGCATCTCAGCCTTTTTATACATAGCTCTCAGCTATCAGATCAGCTCCCAGCTGCTTGGCCGTTTTACAGGTACCCAACCGTTTGTCCACAGGTGACACCAACGCTCTCAGCGCCAACGGCGGTGTTCACAGACAGCCCGAGTCCACTCAAGGGCTACCCCGAGTCCCACTCAAGGATTTTACAGCGTCCCACGCTGGATGACCGAAGGTAGTGTCTCACACTACGTGCTCCCAGCACAACGCATCCCATGCGCCACACGCGGATTCGACGCACAACATTTATTTCACGCATGCATTCTCGCATTCAAGCACACACACACACCATGCAATCAGTAGTACACATTATCCGGACTCAATATATAGCTTCCATGCAATCAGTTATTATTCCATATTCAGACATCCACAACATTTCGTTCGATCAAGACATGCAATCAGTTTACAGCTTCATTTAACGCATGCATCATTCTAAAAATCACAAGTTTGCTCAGGCATTTCAATTCATCCCATCCTAACATGCAATCGGTGTAAGACAGCGTCAGAATCTGTTTAAAGCAGGCATTTCCTATACACAACAATTTATTAAAGCATTCATATTGATACAACCCGACATGCAATGTGAGATCCTGCAGCACATACCTGTATGAAAGGTGCTAACATGCAACACTCATTTCTCACTCGTCATGCAACTGAACTATACACACTCACATACAACGCAATACACCATCAGAGCACGGATATAGCAAGCATCAGCACTTGAAACCTGTTCATAACCCATGCATTTAAGATAGAAGATACTCCCCCTACCAATTACGAAACTCCGAGGGATTTCTTCCTGCTTGGGTGGTGGTTCTCCTCTCTTCTGCTTCACTCGGCGATCGTCCTCTCTCGTGTGGGGAGTTCCACTCCACTGTAGCACCGTCGCCTTGGTTCTCGAAGCAGGGGATGGACTGGAGGGCGGAGAAGGCAAGAGAGAAAACAAGAGGAATGAAGAAGGGAGTTCGCGGAATTCTCTGTGTGAAGGGCATGGCCTCGCCTGTATAAGTACCCGCGTGGAGAACAGGATGGTGGGATGGGGAAACGCGATAATCCTGCCCATGCCACCATGCTTCCACGTTAATTATCCTATTACTTCTTAGTTAATTAAATTAAGGGAGTTGTTGACTTGTTGACTTGTTATTTAACTTGGTTGCTTTAATTAAAATGGGGATGTTACATTTACACTTATTATTAATCATCTTATTACTCTTGGCAAAGTGTACACTAACAAAGAACTTGTGCATAAAGTATTAAAAAGTCTTAGCAGGGAATGGCAACCACTTGTCACAGCAATAAAACAATCTCCTAGCATCAATGAGATGTCTCTTGCAACACTCTTCGGAAAATTACAAGAGCAAGAGCAAGAACTTAAAGCATTGAAGCTAGCCGAGGAAGAGGAAAAATCTTCCAAGAAGAAAGGGTTAACCCTCAAAGCCACCTCTATGCATGAGGAAGAATCATGCAGTGACTTAGATGAAGAAGAAGAATTTGGGCTGTTCATAAAAAGATTTGGAAGATTCATGAAGAACAAAAGGTTCCAAAAGAACTTCAAGCCCCAAGGTAAGAAACCTGCCTCAAATGAAATTTCTTCTTCACCTAGTTGTTTCGAATGTGGCAAGGAAGGGCACTTCAAGGCCGATTGTCCAAACCTTAAAAAGAAGGGCAAGGACAAACAAAGAAGAAGAAGAGCCTACATTGCTTGGGATGAGAACGATGTGAGTAGCTCCGACGATTCGGAAAATGAGGAAGCAAATCTCTGCTTAATGGAAAATCACCAAGAAGAAGATAATGAGGTAAATCTTCTTGACTTAGACAAAAATGAACTATTAGATGCATTTGAGGAATTATATGATAAATTTATAAAAGTCTCTAGTATACTCAAATCATCTAGGAAAACTAGTGATACCCTTGAAATGCATCTCATGGAAGTATATAAAGAAAATGAGAGCTTAAAAGAAGAACTAGAGAATGTTCAAACATGCTCTAAGAATAAACCATGTGATTTTGCAAAAAGATGTATTGTGTTAGAAACCAAGGTTGTAGACCTAAATAGGACACTAGAAAAGTTCACTAATGGAAGAGATAATTTGAATATTCTACTTGGTCAACAAAAATGCATGTTTAGTAAAACCGGTTTAGGATATGACCAAGAACATAGTAATCACAAAATGGAGAAACACTATAAAAATTTCTTTGTACCACCAAGCAAATCTTTCTCACCTTTTATAAAATGCAATCATTGTGGTTCCAAAGGACATAGTGCTTATAAATGTAGTGTTAGAAAACTAGGACCAAAGGTTTTAAGAAAGGTGTGGGTTCCCAAAGGAACATCCCCACAAGCTAACCTAAAAGGACCCAACATAAAATGGGTACCTAGTTCTCTAAACTAATTTTGTTTTGTAGGTATGCTTCAAGGCAAGCAACACCCATTGGTACTTGGATAGTGGGTGTTCAAAGCATATGACGGGAGACATAAGCAAATTTACATCATTCACTCCCAAAAGAAAAGGAAGTGTCACCTACGGAGACAACACTAAAGGAAGAATCCTAGGCATTGGAAATATTGGTAAGAATTCTTCCACTTCCATAAGTGACGTATTGTATGTTGAAGGCCTCAAACATAATCTACTTAGCATAAGTCAATTATGTGACAAAGGATATAGAGTTTTATTTGAATCCAATTGTTGTATAATTGAGAATAAGCTAAATAAAGAGGTTAAATTTGTTGGAAAAAGAATTGATAACATTTACATGATTGATGTGGATAGTTTGTCTACAAATGATGAACAATGCTTCATTTCTAAAGAGGATGAAACTTGGCTATGGCATAGAAGAATAGCTCATATACATGTATACCACTTGAACAAACTTGTTTCTAAAGATTTAGTAATTGGTTTACCAAAGCTTAAGTTTGAAAATAGATTTTGTGATGCATGTCAAAAGGGAAAACAAGTAAAGGCATCTTTTCAGTCCAAAAAGATTGTTTCCACACAAAGGCCTTTACAACTTTTGCACATGGACTTATTTGGACCATCCAAAATCAAAAGCTTTGGAGGTAATTACTATGGTCTAGTTATAGTAGATGACTATTCAAGATATACATGGACATTGTTTCTTGCTCATAAAAATGAGGCATATCATGCATTCAAGAAACTTGCAAAGATTATCCAAAATGAGCGAAACTCAAAAATTGCATCCATTAGAACCGATCATGGGGGAGAATTTAAAAATCAATCTTTTGAAAAGTTTTGCGAAAAACATGGTATTAATCACAATTTCTCAGCTCCTAGAACTCCACAACAAAATGGAGTAGTTGAAAGGAAAAATAAATCTTTAGTGGAGCTTGCTAGAACCATGCAAAATGAAAACAATATTGCAAAACATTTTTGGGCCGATGCGGTAAACACCGCGTGTTATGTTATGAATAGATGTTTAATAAGGCCTATTTTAAAGAAAACCCCCTATGAACTTTACAAGGGTAGAAAACCCAACATTGCATACTTTCATATTTTTGGATGTAAATGTTTTGTGCTCAACAATGGAAAGGATAATCTAGGAAAGTTTGATGCAAAATCTGATGAGGCAATATTCCTAGGATACTCTCAATCAAGTAAATCTTATAGAATCTTCAACAAACAAACAAATACCATTGAGGAATCTATTCATGTTAAATTTGATGAAATTAGCCATAACCCTCCGAGAAAGGAAGATGTTGATGATCTTGTAGGTACCTTCCAAGAAATGAACTTGGAAGACAAAGAAGAAGTCAACAATGATGGAGGAGCAACACAAATTGATAAGCAACAAGATTGGGTAACCTTAAAGGATCATCCCTTGGACAAAATCATTGGAGAAATAACCAAAGGGGTAAGTACTCAAAATGCCATTAGAAATGCATGCAATCACTTAGCTTTTGTATCCCAAATTGAACCCAAAAATATTGATGAAGCCATTATTGATGAACATTGGATGTTGGCTATGCAAGAAGAATTAAACCAATTTGAAAGAAATGAAGTTTGGGAACTTGTGCCAAGGCCCAATGACCATCTAATAATAGGCACCAAATGGGTTTTTAGAAATAAGTTAGATGAAAATGGTATAATAATAAGAAATAAAGCTAGACTAGTTGCAAAGGGATACAATCAAGAAGAGGGAATAGATTATGAAGAAACGTATGCTCCCGTAGCTAGGTTAGAAGCCATTAGGCTATTGCTAGCTTTTGCATGCTGTATGGATTTTAAACTTTATCAAATGGATGTCAAAAGTGCATTTTTAAACGGCTTCATTCAAGAAGAAGTTTATGTAGATCAACCTCCCGGCTTTGAAAATCATAAATTTCCAAACCATGTCTTCAAATTGAGAAAAGCTTTATATGGTTTGAAACAAGCTCCAAGAGCTTGGTATGAAAGACTAAGTAAATTCCTTTTAGAACACAAATTTGAAAGAGGAAAGGTTGATACTACACTGTTTATAAAACGCAAAAATAATGACATTCTTTTGGTACAAATTTATGTTGATGATATAATATTCGGTGCTACTAATGAAAATCTTTGTCAAGAGTTTGCCAAGATTATGTAGAATGAGTTTGAAATGTACTTGATGGGAGAACTCACCTTCTTCCTTGGATTACAAATAAAACAAGCAAATGATGGAACGTTCATTAGTCAAACCAAGTATTGTAAAGAACTGCTCAAAAGGTTTGAAATGGACAAGGCAAACGAAATAGCTACACCCATGAGCACATCTTGCTATTTAAACAAAGATGAAAAGGGTAAGGACATTAAAATCACCAAATATCGAGGTATGATTGGATCCTTACTGTATTTAACTGCTAGTAGGCCCGATATTATGTTTGCGGTATGCATGTGTGCTAGATATCAAGCATGTCCTAAAGAATCACACTTAACTGCCGTAAAAAGAATTTTGAAATATCTTGTGGGTACTCAAAATGTTGGTTTGTGGTATCCCAAAGACGTTGAATGTAATCTTTTAGGATATTCCGACTCTGACTTTGCGGGCTGTAAACTTGATAGAAAAAGTACTAGTGGCACATGTCATTTACTTGGTAGTTCCCTTGTTTCTTGGCATAGCAAGAAGCAAGCAAGTGTTGCATTATCGACGGCTGAGGTAGAATATGTAGCCGCCGGTAGTTGTTGTGCTCAAATTCTTTGGATGAGACAACAACTTCTTGACTTTGGCATTGTTTTGAACAAAGTACCCATCAAATGTGATAATACTAGTGCCATTAATATCTCAAAGAATCCTGTAATGCACTCTAGAACCAAGCACATTGAGATTAGGCATCACTTTATTAGAGACCATGTGTTAAAAGGGGATTGTGTACTTGAGCATGTTGAAACTTCTAGGCAACTAGCAGATATTTTCACGAAACCCTTGGCTAGAGAACAATTCATTCACATTAGAAGAGAATTAGGCATTCTTGACATGTCAAATTGTGTTTGAATGATGGAGTATTTTGATAAAAATATGTTGTATGGCATGATTAGAAAAATAGTAGTACTCATTAATATTACATGTCGTGTTTGGAACTCTACTGTGTGAAAAACCTGAAGTTGTTGAATCAATAATCGATTACATGCTTCCTAACAATCGATTACTATGCTTCTGTTTCCTTTATAATCGATTAGTCAAAGCCTCTAATCGATTACAATGATTCTGTTTCTAAGCTAATCGATTGTCTTTGTTCCACAATCGATTACACAGCCTCTGTTTCAGGTACAAAACGTTTCCTCTTCTCCATAATCGATTACCATCCTGCTCCAATCGATTAGGACTATTCTGTTTCTTAACTAATCGATTAGTCAAAGGCTCTAATCGATTACGCTTTGCACGAAACGTTTGGAATTCCCCAGAAACAGTGAGCTAATCGATTATGCATTGTCTAGTAATCGATTATCCTCGGTTCTGAAGAGTCAATATTGCAATTTCCAAGGCATACTCGAACCACTCCCTCTCTTAACTCCCTTCACTCCTTTCTAAACCCACTTTCCTCCTTCCTAAACCTAATTCTCACCTATAAATACCCCTCTCTTCACCTTCTCATCTCACACTACCTCCTTCCTCTCAAACCTCTCCAAAACTCTCAAGCACTCTTCTCTCTTCATCTTCTTCTTTGCCTTCTTTACCATGTCTTCATCTCGCAATGTCAAGAGAGCAAGGTCTTCCGCAGCTCAAGCCCATAACCCCCTTGATTTTTCAAGGTTCTTTGCTTCTCCAAGAGACCTCCAAAATTTCATGAAAATTTTTTCTGAAAAGGAGATAATGACCCCTCACTACACCATGGCCGACACCTTCGATAACCCCAGCCTAACCTTCACTCAAAGCCTTCACCACTACAACCTCTTTCCCTTCCTCTCCCTCAAGGAAGAAGAGTACTACCCTGAACTCATAAGGGTATTCTACTGCAACCTCCGACTTGTCAATGGGATGGTTGAATCCAAAGTGAAGAACGCAACCATCAAACTCTCCAATGCTCAATTTGCGGAGATCTCCCAACTGCCTCTCAACAATGCTGATTTTGATGGAGGAGAACCGGAAGATGAATGGGGCTTCAATGCTCTAACTGCTCATCAATCCTTGTGGAAAGCTGACCGCCCCAGGAGCAACCACAAGTTGGTAGGCCACTTGACCATGAATAACCGTTTACTTCACTTTTTCTTGGTCAAGATGATTGTTCCTCATGGAGGGAACTATACTTTGGTAGAAGAGGATGATGTCCTCTTGATGTTGGCAATGCTGAATAATAAGGAGATCAACTGGGTTCAGTTGGTCAAATTTCATATGCGCCACACCAAGGACCAACAAAAACTCCCTTATGGTATTCTCCTTACTAAAATTTTCAAATATTGTGGAGTAGACTTGGCTGGAGAATTATCAGAAAAAGTGCCTCCTAGAGCTTGCATTGGCACCCATCACCTCACCAAAATGGGTCTTGTTCTTACACATGGAGCATGGTACTCACGAATGGAGGGCATTCATGCCAACATTCCCTTCGAAGCTCCTGCTGAAGAAGAACCCGTTCCTCCTCCTCCTCAACCACAAGCTGCACCCCAAGCCTCTTCATCTGCACCCCAAGCTGACCCCTTTGCATCTCTTTACGCCCATCTTGACCGTCGCTTCGATCGCCTTGAAAACTCCCTTCAAGAGTTTTCAATGACCGAGCAGCAACACTTCAAGATGATGTAACAACGCTATGAAGAGTTGTCCCACCAAATCGCTGAAATTAGCTTTTTTAATCCGGATAATTAGATCCTTTGTTATGTTTTCTGTTTTAGGGTGCTTATGTTTGTTCCTTTTCAATTCTACACGTTTTACTTCATGTAATTCCCCACTATGCTTTGAAATTCAATAAAATTTTCAGTTCATCATATATCTCATTAATTGCACAAATTATTTTTGATGATTCCAAAGGGGGAGAAGAATAATTGTTCATATCCTGTTTAACTTATCATCTTGCTTAAAATCTGAAAAAGATAGGTATAATAAATTCCTTTTGATAGGGGGAGATTTATTAAGAGATAAGAAATTATTTGCTGCTGAATGTGATAATGATTTAGTTAAGAGATAATGATTCTGATTTTTTAACTTGGTAAATAGATAATCTGCTATTTGAAACTGATTACAAAGAGATAATGCAGCAGAGATGTTTTTGCAAGAAATAAAATTAGAGATAAGTTTAACTAAGAACCCTCAAGAGATGAACATAGTTGTCATCATCAAAAAGGGGGAGAATGTGTTTGAATATGTATACAGGTTCAAGGATGTTCAAAGATTTTGATAATGACAAGCACTCTTGAAGAAATCTGTGCAAAAACAAAGATATGGAATCAGGTGCTGAGTAACAGCGAAGCTAATCGATTAGGTCACTTATGCTAATCGATTAGGAACACTTTGTTTTGGAAGAAATTGATTCAGGAAATGAGCTAATCGATTATGGAAATGAATCTAATCGATTATGAAGCTACTGGATTTAAACTAATCGACTACGTACTTGATGTAATCGATTACAACTGTCAAAAATAAGATTAAATGCATCAGGTATATTTGCTAATCGATTAAGGGAAGTTGCACAATCAATTAGGAGGCTACTGGAATTAAGGTAATCGATTACAAGACATGCTAATCGATTAGGAAGCTGCGAAATCAAGATTAAATGCATCAGGCACAGATTCTAATCGATTACAGGAAATGAAATAATCGATTATGGACTCGCTGACTTGAAGCTAATCGATTACAACGCGAGGGTGTAATCGATTACGATCGTGGAAAAACACTTTTAAGTGGGAAACCAGCTCATGTCTCCACCATTCTTCAAAATCCCACTAAGTGCAACGGCTAGGAAGAAGAAGGGCACACCTCAACACTTCAATTGGCTCTATAAATTGAAGAGGAACACAAGCACAAATACACACCAAGAAGCCATAAATCCTTTGCTCTATTTTGTGTTTTGTAAGCTCTATTTCTTGTATCTTGAATTTCATTTGTATATCCTCTCATCTTGAGAGATTAGAAAGTGTGTGAGCTATCATTGTCTATTCACTCTATTAAGAGAGTCATTCACTTGTAAACACTTCAAAAACACAAGAGATTTTCACTCTAGGTTGAGTGGTCACAAAGGTTGGGGTTCAACCTTTGGGTATTGAGAGTTTGAGAGATTGGGTGGGTTACCCTAGTGCTAGTGAGGATTGAGTTCTTGAGTGTGGGACACTAGGAAGCTGCAATTGCTCATAGCTTGTATCTCTAAACTTCAATAGTGGAAATCCTCTAAGTGGGTTGCTTAGAGGCGAGACGTACACCGGTGTTGGTGGAACTCGTTATATCGGTTTGCAAGCTTCTCTTCCTTACTCTTTTACTTTCATATACTGCATATTAATTGATTGGTGTTGATTGTTTGTGAAGAGCATACTTGAACTTGCTTAATTTGTTATACTTCAAATACTGCACACCAAGTGTTTGCTAAATCGCCTCAGCAATATTTACCTTTGTAGTGCATTGCATATTATCCTTAACTTGCTTTTACTTGCATACTCTCATAAACTTGGTTATAGAAATCAATTTTAAAGGTATTCCAATCAAAAGTTTTAAAACTCAATTCACCCCCCCCTTGAGTATTGAGGCCACTTGAGTAACACAATAGGTGACATACGATATGGAGCCTTAGACACTGGTTCTGCTCTTGGAATTAAGTCAATTGAGAATTCTATTTCACATTCTGGAGGTAAACTTGAGACATTTTCTAGAAATACTTCAGGGAATTCAGAGACAACTGGAATCTCAATTGCTTCAGATTCACCATTTCCTTTGGAAAGAGTAAACAAGGCAAACAATTGAATTTCTCCTTTTAAAGCAAAGATCTTGGGATTGTCAGAAATAGTATTTCCTTCTGATGAAAATATCACAGTCTTGTTATGACAGTCCACCAAGACTCGATTCGTCGATAACCAGTTCATCCCTAGAATTACTTCCAGATCCTTCAAAGGTAAACAAACAAGATTGACAAGAAAGTTTCTACCTTCTACGAGCACAGAACAATCGTTACACACCTTAGTAGTCCTAAGTTGTACCGATGAGAGTGGAAACAATCAGGTCATACACCATAGACTTTATAGGTAATTAAAAACGTCTAACACACTCCTCAGAAATAAAAGAATGTGTAGCACTAGAATTAAACAACACAGATAAAATGGTACCATTGATCTCACACTTACTTTGCACAAGGTCGTTTGCTTGGTCTGCCTCTGAACCGCTGATGGCAAAGACTCTTCTTGTTGTTAGTTGTAATCTCTTGTCTATTGACTCCCCATTCTGTCTTAGAGGTTAAACAGCACGTGTGTTTCCTCCATGGCCTCCCTGATAATAGAACCTCTTCGATTATTCATGGTGTTATTGTTGTTGTTGATTTGACGGTTCTGTGGACAATTTGGGCTGATGTGACCTTTCTGATTACATCGAAAGCAAGTGACATTTTCTAGGCGTCTGTTGCAATCACGTATATGGTGATTACCTCCGCACTTATGACACTTTATATTCATATGATTGTTACATCTCTCATAAGATGATGATGATCCTCCCTTGAAACGATTTGGATAGAACGATCCTTTCCTTTTGAAGGTAACTGATTGAGGTCTCAGTTGTCTATTGATTTTCTCTTGAGCCAATCTGTCTTGGTGGTTTTCTTCAAAAATTTGACATTTATTGATTAGGATTGAAAAGCTCCGAATTTCTTGATAACAGATAGCCTCTTTGATTTCAAGATTCAAACCATTCTCAAACTTGACGCACTTTAAGGCTTCAGCACCTGCCTGTTGGAATGGAGGGTAAAAGAGGGATAACTCTTCAAATTTAGTAGCATACTCACCAACAGACATTGAGTCTTGTTTCAGCTCCATGAATTCCAGCTCTTTTCAGCTCTTCACACTTGCTGGAAAATATTTCTCCAGAAAATAGTCTCTAAAGTTAGCCCAGTCCAATTGTCTGTCGGTCTCAGTCATACGAACCCTGGCATGGATCCACCAGTTCTCTGCTTCCTCAATCATCATGTAGGTGGTATATTCCACCTTTTCAAATTCTGTGCAGGGTAAAAATCGAAAGATGCATTCCATTTTCTTAATCTATAGGTATGCTACCTCTAGATTATAGCCTCCTTTAAACTGTGATGGCTTCCTTTTCAAGAAGTGATCCAATCCATGAAGTCCTGCAGTATTTCTTGGTTGATTTTGCCTCTCCAAGACCTCAGCCAAGCGGTTGAAAGCGGCTGCCATAGCGTCGTTATTGTTTCTTGCCATCCTACATTCGTAGTTTGGTTTATACTAATTCTAAGGGAAAGTATATCGTATAAAATTACAAGATTATAACATAACTATAAGTATTTTACAATTTACAAGTGACGCCCAAAACCCAAATTACAAATTCCAATTAATTAACCCAAATTTTTGAAATAAATTTTTCGCGTTTAAAGAATCATTTTGAAATTCATAATTTAAATTCTGAGGTCACGTAAAAATTGATAAATGCGGAATATTATCATGCATACTAGTCGTAAATGAATAAAACATAATACATTTACATAGCGGAGATGATAAATAAGATTGCAGTACGAGGTATATAATATTATTACAACACATTAAATCTCAAATGAAATCAAAGTCCAAGAAATAAAACATAAAAACTTCATTAATTGCACCACTTGTCATTCTGTGAAGCATGCACTGTAAAAATAACATAAGAGTGAGATAAAATATAGAATAAATGTAAAATAAGTAAAATTTGCACAATCACAATCAACAAATAATTATGATATGATGAGTATGCCAAACAAGGTCATTTACATTTAATAATCTTTAATTTAGCCAAATGATGTCATGTTGGATCCATTTTGATTTAGTGGGAATACTGTAGTAAAAAGTCTCATAGAGACACAAGTAGGACTTAGTATAAACCATGAATCCCTACACTTCATGGCACTCAAGTACCGAAGTACACAAGTAGGACTTAGTATAAACCATGAATCCCTACACTTCATGGCGCTTAACAAAATTAAGGCTTTAACTCGTCATAGAGTAACCCCCCACCAGGGCCGACAATCATGGAACCCTTAAAGTCCATGGTGCGTCCAAATGCTTATGATGTATGAATGCCTTTAATTCTCTTTATCGATTTAACATACCATTATATCAATACTTCCATAATCACTTGGAAAACCACAAGTTCTCAAAGGACACATCATATATATTAATTCTCAAAATTATGGATTTACAATTCAACAACATATCTCAATAAACCACAAGACCTTCATGTATACATTAATTTAGTCATTCATAATTATCATCACAAAGATATACATACAGTATGACATTCATAGAACACTTAATAACATCCATAATAATCAATAATCCCACAATAATTCATAAATAAATCATTACCCATATGGAAAATATCATTTTCATCCATAATAATCATTATAGGTAAATTTCAGAATTTTACAACAGCAACATATTTTAGTAAAACAACCATAACGTGAGTAAATCAAATCCTTCTTAAGTAATTCAACTTTCTTTAGATCCATAACATAAATATCTACAACTTTTATAAAGACATCAAAGTCTAAATATGTATGTATAATTCCCAGAATATTAATATTTACATAAATAGAAGGTACATATTCCAGAACAGACATACTGTAGTATTTTGACTATAACTCATGCTATACATATCCAAATCAGTTGGTTCAAGTCTCAAAATTCACATAACGCAAAGATCTACAACTTTGATGAAGAAGTCAGAGTGAAATTCACACATTTTTAGCTTCAACATTAAGTAACAAGTTACAAAAATAAATCTGGAAAATCCTAGAACAGCATACAATTCTACCCATTCCATATTTATTCACACCTCTATCGCCTCTTACCTTAATGGAGGATCCTAGAGTGGTTGAAAATGTTCTCTTATAGTCCTAGCTTCAGATCAAGGGTGATTTTGAGGGAGAAGATGAAAGGAAATGAGAGAGAGACTAACTTTAGCTTGTTCTAAGAATTCAGACTTGGAAACAAGATGTGTTGATTTAATGATGCAACGATAAGTAGGGGACAAGCTTTTCATAATAGGATTGTAGTGGGATGTTAGGTGCATTAATTGTGATAATAATGGAGGTTTTAGATAAGAAAATGAGCTGTATTGTTGACCATTTCCGCAGCTTACATAATGGAGCTTGCATGATTAAAGTAAAATATTAATTCTGACACTGTTTAGGTATTTTGGACATGTCTCTCTCATATCTTAATGGATTTTAATAAATTTGGTCTTGTTGGAAAGCTAAGACAATGAGGAACAACTTTGTAGTTTACCACTTTTCAAATTCAGAATCTAACTAGGAATTAAAATGTATACAGGATGACGTATTTTGAGTGGTAATTTGACGAGAGGAATTGGAAGCGCCTAAGAAATTAATAACTTAGTGATCCGACGGTGCCGAGTGGAAGGGACGTGGCTCAATGGATAAAAGTTACTCTAGGGATAACAGGCTGATATTCTCCAAGAGCTCACATCGACGGGAAGGTTTGGCACCTCGATGGTAAAAGATTAAATTGAAAATACTCGGGAATATCTCTTTCCGAGAAGGATTCATCAGAGCCTCTTTTTGTTCAGAATTGCTTCACTCGAAGGGAATTCACTCGGAAATGTTTCTGCTTGAAACACTCGATCATAGCTTTTCCTTCCCCGAAAGTGACTCACTCGGAAATGTCTCACCCGGAGACACCTCATTCAAAAATATCTCACTCGGATATATCTCTGCCTGAAAAGTGTTCTTTCAAAGTCAAAGCCACTTTTCATTCAGAATTGATTCACTCAAGAATTCTCCACTCGGATATATCTCTGCCCGAAAAATACTTATTCAAAGTCAAAGTCTTTCTTCACTTGAAAATATTTCTCTCAGAAGTGCGTCACTCGGAAATCTTACAACCAAAAGGATCATTCGGAGTCAAAGTTCAGTCCTCTCTCGGAAATCATTCCACTTGGGAATATCACTCGGAGTAGAAGGCAATCTCGAAGACGAACCCGAGCACAAGCTCTCGGTAACTTTGAATATGGACCCGAGCACAGGCTCTAGGCAATCTTTAAGACACCCAAGCACGAATAGAATGAAGGGGTTCACCACTCGGATATTTACTTCCCCCGGGAACTATTCACTCGGAAACGTACTTATTCGAAATCAAAACCTTTCTCTGTCCAGAAGTACTTCCCCTGAAAATGACTCACTAGGTATATCTCAATCGGTGCCATACCACGCAGAAATCAGAAATGTCTCACTTGGTGTTATCCTACTTGGAAATGTCTCACTTGGTGCCATCCCACACAGAAGTGTCGCACTCAGAGACACCCCATTTAGGAAAGTTGCACTCAACTCGGAGATACCCCACTCGGGAATTCACTACTCGGAAATATCTCGGCCCGAGAAGTACTCATTCGAAATCAAAGCTTTTCTTCTTTTGGAAGTACTTCTCTCGGAAACGTTCACTCGGAGATGTTTCATTCGAAAACGAGTCACTCGGAGACACTCTACCCGGAAGTATGCAACTTGGAAGTGTCTTTGCCCGAAAGGTGCTCATTCGAAGTCAGAGCCCCTTTCACTTAGAAGTGGTTCTCTCGGACATGCTTCACTCTGAAATGTCTCTGAGGCCAGGACTCCTTTCACTCGGAAGTGGTTCTCTCGGTCATGACTTACTCGGAAACATCTTAACCTTCCTTCACTCGGAAGTTTCTTACTCAATAATATTTTACTCGGTAATGTCCCAATCAGAGCACTACCGCAAGTTAGTATCAAAGAAGGTATTTGGGCCAGACCAAAAGAGGTGTTCACAAAAATGTTTTCCTAACCAAATTTATGTAGAAAGTTGAGATAAAATGGATAATATCATTAATGGTCTAAATAAAAATGATTATACATGAGAATGAAATTTTTGGGATGTTACATGTTTGACGGGTTTACCAGGCAATCACTCAAATTGCGTGCCATGCTATTTTACACGATCAATGACTTTCCAGCATATGGTAACTTATCCAGCTACAGCGTGAATGGTCATAAAGCTTGTCCTGTATATGAGGAGGGAACTAGTTCTCTACAGCTGCACCATGGTAGGAAAAATGTTTATCTTCGACATCGAAGGTTTCTTAAAGCGAATCATCCATCTCGGAGGTTGAAGAAGTCGTTCAATGGTGCCCAAGATTTTGAAATGGCTCATCCACCACTGTCTGGTCGCGAGACATATGAAAAGGTGAAAGACGTCAATGTGGTGTTTGGTAAGTGTGAAAAATAATCCCCAACACAAAATAACTGGAAGAAAAAGTTAGTGTTTTTTGACCTGCCATATTGGAGGGAGCTTGATGTAAGACACTGCATTGATGTAATGCATGTGAAAAAGAATGTGTGCGACAGTTTGGTTGGTACACTCTTAAACATACCCAGGAAGACTAAGGATGGCCTAAATTCGCATATGGACTTGGAGCTGATGGGTATACGTCAGGAGTTGCATCCACAATCAAAGGGCAAACGAATATATTTTCCCCTAGCATTTCATACATTATCCAGAAAAGGAAAGAAAAGTCTGTATGAATCGTTACGTAGTGTGAAAGTTCCGTCTGGTTATGGTTCAAACATCAACACATGTGTTTCCGTGAAAGATTTGAAGTTAGTTGGGTTGAAGTCTCACGATTGTCATATGTTGATGCAACAGTTTCTGCCTATTGCCGTTCGTGACACTCTTCCTAAAAATATAAGAAATGTTATAACAAGGTTGTGTATGTTTTTCAATGCCATATATTACAAAGTAATCGTGCCCGATGAATTGGATGTGTTGGAACAGGAAGCATCACTTATACTATGTCAGCTTGAAATGCATTTCCTACCCTCTTTTTTTGACACAATGGTCCACTTAATCATCCATTTGGTGAGAGGTCCGTTTATGTGGTCTAGTGTTCTTGCGGTGGATGTATCCCGTTGAGCGATATATGAAGATATTGAAAGACTATATGAAGAATCAATGTTATCCCGAAGCTTCAATTATGGAAAGATATATTGCAGAGGAAGAACATGCTGCAAGCATTGGTATTCCAAAGACTCGTCATGATGGGCGATTGGATGGGAAAGGTACGATCGGTAAAAAAATGAAGAGCATGCTATGTGATGATGTCCTCTAAGCACACTTGTATATTTTAAACAACACAGACGACGTGCAACCGTATCTAACCACTCACAAAGAGCTAGTCAAAAGAAACAACCCTAGAATGACTGAAAAGTGGGTGTTGAATGAACTCAACAAGACATTCATGCAGTGGTTCTAAAAGACCCTTCTGAAAGATACATGTGTATCCTCGACATTACATCGACTAGCACAGGGCCCGAACTTTGATGTCTTCACCTTTTGTTGGTATGACATAAACAACTATTCGTTTTATACAAGGACACAGGATGAGAAGAGTATAAATCAAAATAGTGGAGTGATGGTTGTGGCTCAGTCAATGCATTTCTCAACTTCAAAGGATAACAACCCTGTCATGGTCGATTCATGCTACTTTGGTGTGATCGAAGATATATGGGAGGTCGATTAGGGTCCATTTACCGTTCTTGTGTTTAAATGCAAATGGGTTGACAGTAAGAACGGTGCCAAAACTGATGATTTTGGAGTTACATTGGTGGACCTCAACAAGATAGGGCATAAAGAGGAATCATTCATCATGGCAACGCAAGTGAAACGAGTTTTTTATGTTGCTAACCCAGCTGACAAATGGTGGTCAATTGTTATCCAAGGTAGACACAACATTGGAGACCCCAATCTTGATATTATGGAAATTCCACCCACCACAACACGTATTTCGACATCTATCGTGGAACATGGCATAGATGATGTAGTTGCCAGTCGTCATGACCACCATGAAGGCTTGTGGGAAAATATTTCAACTTCATAGGGTATTAAACATGTTATATTAATTATTGTATTAAATTTTATATTAATTATTCATTGTATTAAATGTTAAATTAAATATTTGACAATTGTGTTTCCTTGTTTGGACAGATACTCATGGCTGACCAGGATCAACGTTCTAGGTCCGACTCACAGGCTACTGATTCCTCTACTCGGAAGACTAGAGGTGTTACCCGGATGCTAGACGTTGCACTTAGGCGTCACCGGGGAGAGAGGTTATATGTTGACATCGATGTAAACACTGGTAGATTTGAAGCACCACATGCCGTGAAGTTTAGCAGTTATTTGGGAGTTGTGGCTCAGTCGAAGGTGTCCATTATTATCCCCGACTGGGATAATGTCGACGGGGTGGTGAAGAACCAGATTTGGAGTGATATTCTGGTAACTTAGATATTATTTAAGTTTTATTTTAGTGTATTATTTCATGTAATTCATAATAAGGACTCTTTTATGGACTAACTTCTTTCATGTAGGATTCCTTTGAGATACCAGCACATGACACAGCGAGGAGGAAAATCCTCGGTATTATTGCTGAGCGATGGAGGTCGTTCAAATCCACACTCACTAGGAGGTATATTTGGACTTTAAATTCTTAATCAACACTTTGCCAAATTGTACCAATCCTTAGTTTAAAAGTATATAAATTGTAGGTATGTATTCGGGGAGGACCTAGGACAATTCCCCGGAGAGAAATATGCCTTCATTGATCGGGACACTTGGGATGCTTTCGTTGCATCCAGGCATTCTGACCAGTTTGAGGTACGTTGGTTTTTAAATGCTTAAATTATGTATAATTTAAAAGTATAACTCTAAATAATTTTCTTTCTTGTTGTAGGCGGTCAGATTGAAAGCACAAAACATTAGAAAGCTGAATGACTGCCCCCACAGATTGTCACGTGGGGGTTACCGTAGATTGGAGGACGCAGGAGAGGCTGAGTCAGTGTCAGACTAGCCAGCCTGACACTGGTATTGTGGATCCCCCTTCCCCACCTGTACGCCACGAGAAATGGAAGTGGGCCAAGATCAGGAAGAATAGGGAATACACTTCCTCACAAGCTCAGAAGGTTGCCTCACGAATAGTACGTATTCCCCTTGTAAATGTGTCAGTTTTTTTGGTTTACGTGAAGCAAGTGAATACTAACTTGTTTGGTTTCAGGATTCCTTGGTTGAGCAATCAACCCAAGGGTCTTTCGTAGCCCATGGTAGGCAGGATATTTTGACTACCGCCATCAGCAGGCCAGAGCACCCATGAAGGATGCATGTTGTTGGTCGAGGTGTAGGTAAGTTGTAAATGACTATATCCTTTCATTTTGTTATCTATTAAACAATTATGGGCTAATCATTCATATTTCACAGGCCTCCGAAGCTATTACGGTGCTCCCGACCCTGCCCCTTCCGTTGAGCAGTTGGTGGAGCAGAAGATTGAGTCGAGGGTGGCTGTTATGAAGGCTGAGTATCTGGAGGAGATTACAAAGCTACAGCAGGAGATGGCCCGATTCAAGGAGGAGATAAAGGCCTCACTCAGCCACCACTAGGAGACTACTACACCAGCTACTGACCCACATGTTAGATTCCTTATACTATTTAACTGTTTGTTGTTTGTAATCACTTTCTTTCATTGTTGAATAACTTCTACTTGATGTGTAAATATGTAGGTAGGGAGGGTTAGCACTAAGAGGTCGTGCGCTGCAGCTGACCCAGACGATGATGGGGTCGAGCCTGTAGATACCCGTCAATGTGACCTGTTCATTGATGGGTCAGGGGAGCCAGTTGCCACTGGCATGGTCTACAGCTTAGGCCCTGGGGTTCACCACCAGTCATTACCTGATGGTATGTCCAGGGTCTCTATTGTGCTCATCCTCGAGGAGGATGCTGCTGTGCCAGTGGCAACTCCAGAGGTGAAGATCGTCGGTCAGGCGGTGGGACACTTTCTTATATGGCCCAACAGACTCCTGTCGGTTGCTCCTATACAGGTAAAAACCTGAAACACTAACTGATTTTATTATATTATTAATTATGGTACAAACTGTGATGGTTGTCAATTGTTCAACAGGAACCGGCATTGAAGAAGCCAGACCCCGTCGATGATCCGATCTGGATGCTATGGCAGATTGGGGCTGAGCTAGGAGAGGACGCTCTTCAGGTCCCATGGCGGCCACTGGTGTTCGGCCGTCCAAGTTCACTTCCAGTTTATATTACATGGAGTGACTTGTGTGAGATTATGATGGGGTCAACGATGCTAAACATCTCCATCATTCAGCTGTGGGAGCTGTAAGTATATCATTTTATGTCCAATTTTTTCATTATACAAGTTATTTGTCGCTAACCATGTCTTAACTTGTTTAGGTTTCTGCATAAAATCTGTGTGGACTTGGGTTTCGATGGAACTTATGGTTTCTTAAAGCCCTCTTTCATATAGAGGAAAGGAAACAGCAAGGAGGACACCCAGGCATACATCCAAAATTGGATGTTTGAGTCTAGGAAGGGTATATACCTGGCCCCATATCATAAAGGGTAAGATTCTATTCCATAATTATTGTCCATTAATTTTTGCATTTTGAAGTCTCACTTATCACTGGTAACTGCAGCGCTCATTGGACACTTTTGGTGATCTGTCCCCGTGCTTATGTTGCTCAGTACTTTGATTCTGTGTACGGGACAGTTCCATAGGACCTGAAAAGTATAGTAGATGGGTAAGTTAATCCCTAAAAAATAAGTACAAATTTCATTACATCATTTTTGGTCTTATACGATTCTAACTTATCTTATGTTTTATTTGACGTAGAGCGGTGGTCGGATACAGTCAACTTCTTGGAAGTAAGTCCAACGGAAGAAAACTTACGTGGGTGCACCCAAAAGTAAGTCAATCGTATTCATTCAAATCTTTAATATATATTTTTTAAGTTGGGAATTCACTTATTCTATATTTTATGTCCATTGTAGTCTTACAGGCAGAAGGGTAGCTTCGAGTGTGGCTATTATGTCATGCACACCATGCTGACCATCGTCCAACAACATTTAGTAGATGGATGGACAGATGTAAGTCTCATCACTTGGACTAGTTTTCTACCAATTTCATCAAATTCACGTAATAAATATAGCTTTTGTTCTAATTGTTTTGTGCATTGTTTGCAGTACTTTCAGGACCGGTTATACTTCCCTAAGACATTTGTAGATAATGTTAGAAAGCAATGGGTCGCATACTTCATTGAAGTCAGAAAGGACTTAGCTAGATATAGGATCTTTATTCTCTTATATATGTATCTAGTGTAGGATTTAGGGTTTACATTTTATTAGGTTACATTCATCTGAATTGTATATAGTTTTATTTTTTAGGTTGTTATGAATTGATAGCAAATTAATTAATGTTATATACATACCATTCTTTTTATATATTGTTACTAGATATACTGGGATATATTGAATACTGTGCTAGTTGTCTGATTGCAGGTTTGGAAAAAAATAAAACAAAACCCATATTAAAAAAAACCTCAATATTTAATCACGGTTATGGTAACAACCGTGATTATAGACCATCTTTATTCACGGTTACAACCATAACCGTGATTATACATAGTCTGTAAATGAATTTTATGACTACTTATATTCACGGTTATGCTCGACAACTGTGATTATAGACTATCTTTATTCACGGTTGCTACCATAATACATAGTCTGTAAATGCAAGTTTTATGAGTCTGTTAATAGCAACCGTGATTAGATGTGATTTATAACCACGGTTGTGAACCATGGTTAAAGGACCTCATCTACTACCACGGTTGCAACGACCACGGTTGATTAACCGTGATTAAAGGCCAATTTTAACCGTGATTATATCCACTTTTTCCATTAGTGATTTAGTAATGTTGATAATCAATAACAAGAAACAATTTTAGTTCACTTAGATTGTTTTTATAATTAGCCAGGTAAAAGTTTAATTTTGATTATAGAATAAAAATAGCATAATTAACCATTAATACCCTTCAAAAAATTAAAATAAAATATTTTCATTTAAAATTAGTATTAATGTCCCACGTCTCGCTTCTGAACCGTCCCAGCATAATATTTTACAAAACAAATAATAATATTTTCTATTCTTTAAACATGTTCATATTTTCTATTCTTTAGACATTAGCCTTAGAATATTACTTCAGCGGTTTCATGATATAAAATACAATTCAACAAAACATCAATATAAAAAAGAAACATTTATTTTGAATTGATATATCATAAATTTAATTTTATCCTACATATACCCTTAATTTTAAGTGTTTGAAATAATAACTAAATAGTTGTTTAGTAAATTTACACTTATAAAAATTTAGAGTAGGAAAAAAATGGTCATTTAATATACCAAAAAATATTTGATGTTTGAGTTGTATGTATAACTAAAGCCAAGACAGCACGGTTTATCTGATTCACCAGAAACTGTTTGTATGTCAACTTGTATCCAGCAAAACTTCCTAAAAATGTAGATTAGTTTACACAAGGTCAACATACCTGAGTTTGATTCAGATACTTCACTCTTCCGAGGGATGCAGTGATAACCATATGGCTACAGCGAATGGATTTCACTAATTGAAAAAGACTTAATCTAGAGCAATTGGCCAATTACATTCCACTGAAAAATCAAATCAAAATACAACTATCAACAGTGAAACTATACTTAATTAGGAACACAATAGAATCAATCAAGAGAAGGAAAAGAAAACTCACAAAATCGAATGGTAGGCAACCAAATATTATCCATCCAAGGCCAATAGTAAATAGATCCTATACATCAATAAAGACGGATTAAAATCCAAGCATAGAAACTGCTTAATGTAATCAAGACCTCAAATAAAATAGGAAGATATAAAAGGGATAAAGGAGAGCACACTGGAGTTGTGGACCACATGGCATTATGTGGAGTAGGGTACGTTCTTAATCCAATAGATGGTGTTAAGTCAATTAGACAACTTATTTGAAGGTTTAATATGTTAATTCTATACTATAAGCCTAATTGATCAGAAATAATTACTCTGCAATGAAATAATTTCTATTTTTTTCCCAACTGTTCATATCTTCACAAATCAACAATAAAATTAAAACAAGACGATTTCCCACGAAAAGATTAAGCTCACTTCTTAGTTACCCAAGAAAATTACTGTCATTATATGTAAATCTCTCTTTCTCTCTCATCTTCATTAATATCCATAAGCATACAAACAGTTTATTACACCTAGTAGTATTTTATGACACTAGAACGCACCAGAAGATCTCTCCAAATTCCAAAAATTTATACCCATACAAAAAGTACCAATGCATTGTTTCTTGTAAATAATCAATAATCAAATGAACAACTATGCAATATTCTTTTCATTCCCTTGTAAATAAATTTAAAATGATACCTTGTGTATGGCACATACAACATATTCAGTGTGCTCTTCAAGAATAGCACCATACATGGCAGAGTGTTCCCCCTCAAGTTTAACAGCAAACCAGTCTAGTCACTGGTATATTGGTTGGGTAATCGGAAACTAGATAAATTAAAATCTGCACCTCTTTCTTCAGGTCTTAGGGAAGCTTCATGGTAAAATGTAGGCTCAAGGGGGCCATTCTGATATGCTCTATCAGATTCTGCTGCCAAAGACCACACCTATTAAGTGGGTAAAAGCAAAAAAAAAATGTTAATAGAACTATAAAACTTTGTTTTGGGTAACAATAGTACCAAAAGTGATCAATTAATAAAAATTGAAATTACAATGTATCAGTCAAGGATCATTACACAGAATAAGAGCCTTCCGAATTAAGTGTGAAATCTGATATTAATTTAAATTAATTAGTGTAGCTTATATTAACATGTATGAAGAGGGAAACTGAAACTAAATGGTTGTTACAAAAGCAAAAGAGAAATAACAACTTCTATTTCTTTGATAAATAAAAAATTGAATTCAATATCTGATTTAACCATATTCATTTGAACTACTAGTTAAATGATTTGAGATGACAAAGGTATGCCCAGAAAAAGATTTCAAAAGTGAGCACTCACCTATTCATTCTATGAGCCAGTACTTGCATCCCATGCAACATTAACAAAATCAAGTTATGCAAGTCAACGTGAAAATTTGTAGAATCAATGTTTTTAGCATCATGCTGCCTGGAGCATCATGATTGAAGAACCTTCATCAAGTAGCATACCTCAATTACATGGTTCCCAAAATGGTTCTCAATCTTTGACATGAGCCTCTCACCCCTTTCGTCACATATCAGGTTAAATACAACCCCTGAAAAAACACTTCATTATTTTGTAAAATCGCTGAAAGGAATTATGAATTTATTTATTTTTTAATTGAATTAAATTCTTGAAATTGCATATAAAGTGATTATGCAACCTAACAAGAGCATATTAACAGCAAAACAAAGGAAAAGGAAGTATGGCTATAGCTAGATAGTGATTTGTAACCGAGATAAAAAAATCCAAACATAATGAGGTGTGTAAGCTCTATCACATTGACAATGGCTTTGTGAAGGTTTTGCAAGTATCTTCTAAGAAAACGAGATGAGGAAAAACAAAGAGTGTGGATTAAGAAACCCTAGATCCCATGAAAACAAAGAAGAAATTGAAACAAAAGGGAAAGGAAAGTAAGAAAGCAAAAAACCATATTGTACCGACGGTGAGCAGTGGTGAGGCTCTCATTATGAATATTTTAATGGCAACGATGCAAGGTTCTCATGTTCTGAGAAGGGGTCATGCTAAGGGTTATGAGAGGGCTCTGATGAAGATATTTGTGCACATTAACCTAACCCTAACCTCCTACTCTCTACTTACAATAGCAGTCGCGTGACAAAGACAAGGAAGAGAGTGTGACGAGGGTGAAAGGAAGAAGAGTGTGACGAGAGTGAGAGGAACAAGAGAGTTAGATGAGGAAGAGTGAATTAATTTTAATTTTAATTTTGTACCAGTTGGGTTATATAAAACTGGTACAAACCTTAAATAAATTAATTATATGTGACCGGTTGGAAATTTAAACCGATGTAAATAATATTTCATACACCGGTTGTATATAACAACCGGTTTAAAGTTACAATTTATTTTCAAAATTGACATCGTGTAATATTTTACACCGATTTTTAATAAAATCGGTGTAAATTGACCGGTGTAAAAGAGTTTTTTTCCACTAGTGACTTATCAATCATCCATCGCCACCAAGGGCTACCAATTCTCATGTATAATCATTTTGATTTAGACCATCAATGATATTATTCATTTTATCTCAACTTTCTACATAAATTTTGGTTAGGACAATATCTTCAATTTAATCTTTTACCATGGTACATAATTTTAACTTTATACCTTAGGTAAAAGTTAATCAAATAACTTATTAATTTCTTTGGCTTTTCCAATTACTCTCATCAAATTACCACATACTCCACTGAAAATGCGTCATCTTGTACACATTTTAATTTCTAGTTAGAGTCTGAATTTAGAAATGTGGTCAACTACAAAGTTGTTCCTCTTTTTCTTAGCTTTCCAACAAGACCAAATTTGCTAAAATCCATTAACATTTGAGAGAGATATGACCAAAATACCGAAACTGTTTTAGAATTGGTATTTTACTTCAATCTTATCATCTTGTACATATTTTAATGCCTAGTTAATGTCCAAATTTGAAAAGTGGTAAACTACAAAGTTGTTCCTTGTTGTCGTAGCTTTCCAACAAGACCAAATGTATTAAAATCCATTATGATATGCGAGAGATATGCCCAAAATACCAAAACAGTGTCAGAATTGATATTTACTTCAATCATACAAGCTACATTATGTAGGCTGCGGAAATGGTCAACAATCCAGCCTATTTTTCTCACCTAAAACCTTCATTATCACCACAATTAATGCACCTAACATCCTACTACAATCCCATTATGAAAAGCTTGTCCCCCACTTGTCATTTGCATGATTAAATCAACACTACATCTTGTTCCCAAGTCTAAAATCTTATAACAAGCTAAGTTAGTGAAGACATATCTCTCATTTTCTTTCATTTTCTCCATCAAAGTTACTCTTGATCTGAAGCTAGAACAATAAGAGAACACTTTCAACCACTTTAGGATCCTTCATCAAGGTAAAAGGGGATAGGGTTGTAAATAAATATGGAATGGGTAGAATTGTATGCTGTTCTAGGATTTCCAGATTTATTTTCGTAAGGTGTTACTTAATTTCGAAGTTGAAAATGTGTGAATTTGACTTTGGCTTCCTTATCAAAGTTGTAGATCTTTTTGTTATATGAATTTTGAGACTTGAACCAACTGATTTGGATATGTATAGCATGTGTTATTGTCAAAATACTGAAGTATGTTTCTTTTGAATGTTTCATGACTTGGTTCTGGATATATGTTGATATTGTAAATTTTGTGAAATGATTAGCCATATTTATCTTTATAAAAGTTGTAGATATAGATTTTATAATTTTGTTAGATTTGGTCTTATATCAAAATTCTAAGTAATGTAGAATTTATGCTTAAATTACTCTCATGTGCTCATGTTGTTTAATTGTTTCTAAAAATGAGTGTCTTTAATTAAAGTTTGGTAATTCATATATTTCAAAATTGAAAATGATATATTCATGAAAGTTGTATATCTTTGTGTACTATAAATTTAGAGACCAAAATATTCCAAAAAGGATAAGTAAAACATTGAGTTATGATTTATTTATTAAAGTATGACGTTTCTGAAAGCTATGTATGTGTCAGTGCTTGTCTAGCTGTTTTAGAATAATTTATAAGGAATTAATTTTTGAGCCTTTCATAAAAGTTTTAGATATTTAAGTTATGAACATGTGAGATTTGTTCCCATGTAAAAATAATTTTTCTATTAAGAGATATACAATTTTTACCAAAGGTTATCAAAGCTGTAACTAAATCTGTAATACTGAAATTACTGTTTGAAGTTAGAAAACTAATTTTGAAATTATGTTTTATACTTATAGAATTGGGACATATGGTCTTCATGAAAGTTATAGATAATTTTGTTTTTGAAAATTTAGTACAAGTTTTACCTGAAAATAATTTTTGTACAAGGAGATATGCCTATTTTACCAAACTATGTACATGCAATAAAAATTTACAAAAGTCAGTGTGTTGTTTGTAATGTGGAGCAAATTTTGTAAGGAATTAGAATTTTTGGTCTTCATGAATGTTGTAGATAATTTTGTTATCGAACTACAGAAAGTATAATTACTTAAAAGGATTTGATTTACTCATGTTTATGGCCTTTTTACTAATGTATGTTGCTATTGTAAATTTCTGAAATTTATCTATGATGGTTATTATGGATGAAAATGATATTTTCCATATGGGTAATGATTTATTTATGAATTATTGAGGGATTATTGATTATTATGGATGTTATTGAGTGTCCTATGAATGTCATACAGTATGTATATCTTTGTGATGAATAATTATGAATGACTAAATTAATGTATACATGAATGCCTTGTGGTTTATTAAGATAGGTTGTTGAATTGTAAATCCATGATTTTGAGAATTGATATATGTGATGTATCCTTTGAGGACTTGTGGCTTTCAAGTGATTATGGAAGTATTGATATCATGGTATGTTAAATTGATAAAGAGAATTAAAGACATTCATGCATCATAAGCATTTGGACGCACCATGGAATTTAAGGGTTCCATGATTACCGGCCCTGGTGGAGGGTTACTCTATGATGAGTTAAAGCCTTATTTTTGTTGAGCGCCATGAAGGGTAGGGATTCATGGTTTATGCTAAGTCCTACTTGTGTACTTCAGTACTTGAACGCCATGAAGTGTAGGGATTCATGGTATATGCTAAGTCCTACTTGTGTACTTTGGTACTTGAGCGCTACGAAGGGTAGGGATTCGTGGCATTAAGCCCTACTTGTGTCTCTGTGAGACTTTTTACTGCAGTATTCCCACTAAACCAAAATGGATCTAGCGTGACATCATTTGACTAAATTAAAGATTATTAAATGTAAATGACCTTGTTTGGCATATTCATCATATCATAATTATTTGTTGATTATGTTTGTGCAATTTTACTTATTTTATATTTATTCTATATTCTATCTCACTCTTACATTATTTTTACAGTGCGTGCTTCACAGAATGACGAGTGGTGAAATTGATGAAACTTTTATGTTTTATTGCTTGGACTTTGACCTTATTTGACTTTTAATGTGATGTAATAATATTATTATGTACCTCGTACTGCAATCTTATCTATCGTTTCCGCTATATAGATGTATTATATTTTATTCATTCACGACTAGTATGCATGATAATATTTCATATTTATCAATTTTTATGTGACCTCAGAATTTAAATTATGAATTTCAAAATGATTCTTTAAACATGAAAAATTTATTACAAAAATTTGGGTTAATTAATTTAAATTTGTAATTTGGGTTTTGGGTGTCACACCAGTCACCCCGCGACTTGCGGATCAACAATACGACCTCACTTGCCAAAAGTACTACGGGCCCCTCCCGAATATACATTGAGAGAGCCATGCCCTATAGGGACACCGAGGTCACTTGTTCATCAAAGAGCTACCCACCCACCGGGCCCACCACATAAGGTGCCTCGTTACCAAACTATGGACAGCTTCATGATTACATGAATCACTAGGGAACATTACCCATCTTGCCTATGCACTAGGCCGCCCTCCTACTGGGCCTGCCTGTTTGAACCCTTAACATCCCAAAATAGACAACGTATGATATGCCATGGATGCAAATGCAGACCAATGCATTCTCACACTATCTAAAATACCACTCCCCAATCATCAACTCACCACCATCACTTAGTGGATTTCAATATTTCCATCATTCTCAATCACTACCACTTATCATTGGATTTTAATTACATCGATGGTTAGTGGCAAACAATATCCATACACGTTTCATTAATTTCATATCATGGGATGTGCACACACATTCATATTCCATTCAATCATAATTATGGCATTAATCTCAAATGAGTCATAAGCCATATATCAATTGACATCAAAGTCATTATCCCAAATGTCATTCACCACACAATACAAACTATTCTAAATGCATTTCAAATCACATAATCATCAAGATATTCATCCAAGCTAAATTATGGCAACACATCCATAAATATACATCAATAATAGATGAAATCATGCATTTAGAAAATGTTACCCTCTCCTACCTTAAGAGAAGTAGAAATCTCTGCGGTCTAAAGGTCCCGCTTCGTCAATGGGGTTGTTTCCTACATCACACAATGTACCATATGATTATTTTTATCTAAACCACCAAGATTTTAAATGTTCTTAATTACTACTTATTTATAGTATTATCATTATCAAACTACTTTCAATTTCCTTTATTTTACCACAACCACCATAGGTTCGGTGTTTCCACATTAATGACCATAAACCATTATTAATGTCACTCTCCAAACATTAATATCAACACTCACACTTTAAATATCATACATTCTCACTTAAAATTAACTCTCCCAATAACATTACATGTTTTCCATAATTCTTAAGGTTAGGGTTTCATCAGAAACCCAATAACCATTATTAATACACATCTTCTTCCATCACATTCATTACTCTTTTTACGTACCCCAATTTGTCCTCATAAAACCTTGTATTTATTACACCCCACCTTAGGGTTTTGCATATTATTGGCTCCCACAATATATCCTATATATATAACACTTTTTCCAACCTTAATAACCCATAACCTAGGGCTTAAGCTTAAGAAAAATGGTGAGGGGCTTACCTCAAGCCAACAAAGAAGTGAGTTTCAAGAGAGTGAGAGTAGGAGATAGAAATGAGAGGGAAAAAGAGACCTCAAATCACCATAATCTCCTCTATGCTTGATGAAGTGGAAAATGAAAATAGAAGAGGAGCAAGGCACATATACTCATTTGATGGATTTTAGAAGAAGAAGAAGAGGAGAGGATAAGAGAAAAAGAGAGGGTTTGCCTTTTGGGAGAAAGCCAATGTGAAATGTAAAGAGGGAAGGGAGAGTAAGAGTTTTAATTTTGATCCTTCATTTAAAATTCTTCCGTTTTACAACCAATAGGATCACCGTTCAGGCTCGACACTTATCTAAAAATTATTCTAAATGTATGTTTGGATTCCCATTAATATTCTTAACAGCCCTGACCAACGATACCTTAATCAGAGATACTTGGTGAACTGGTCTGAGCTAGGGTCAATAATCTGGTGTGGGACCAGCCACAAAAGTCAACTATAGAGATTGTTTATACACTGGTACAATGGGTATCTGGTATTATAATCTGATATCTCAATGAAGACACCGGTCTTGAAGTCCTGGAGATTCTTCACACCAAGCTTTCACGTTGAACGAGGGTGAAAGGTGGTGTCACCAGCGAAGATTCTCTGACGCTCAAGTCAGTAAAAAAGAATGAGAATTCCAGTTTTAAGAGCTTAAGTTATGGAATGTATCTAACGTACCAGAGTAGTGAAATCGTTGGTACTTATATACGTTCATGGAGAATGAAGAGTCTCTAAGGTTAGGGGAACAATTATACACTATGCAGCATACGATTTTGACACAAGACACGGGTAGATTTGCGTCTCTTACAAATGTTCCTTTGTACATGTACCTTGTACTTTTTGTCGAGTGACACGAAAGTTTTTCGGTGTGTGAGGCGCAAACCTGGACATACCGGTATAGAAGGGCGTCTGATACAGATATACAATTCAGAGGATTTACCTACGACACCGGTGAGCTAACAAGAATAGATGAAATCACGCCTTTGCTCAAGTGTCAGCATCGAGACTGGATCATTTATCCCCTAGCTTGTGTGAGGGACTGAGTAAGTTGCTTATACGAGCTATGTTGCCTTGCCGAGTTACGGATGTAGATACCAGCCCCAATAGCTTTTCTCCGGGGTCCCTTTTTATAGGTATGGACACCGGCATCAGACATTGCCTTGCTTTCACGTAAATAACTTAGAAAATATTTTAAACCTCGCAAATCTTGGCTTTTGAAATTTATAACTCCCAGGCATTGAAACGCCACCAATAATGAGCAGTTATTGTGAAAAACACGTGAGCACTGATGGTTACAGCCACAAGGATAGCCAACCATCGCGAGTCACGGGTCATGGGCCTAAAATTCAAAACTTTTGGCCTATTAGATTTAAACTTTTCACAAAATGACATCCTTTCACACCCCCTAGCTCGAAACGACACTGTCGTTTGTCCCTGAGGCACTGCGTTTCCTAACAAATGACATGTCCCCTGTCCCGTGGTTGTGCCCCCTCAATAGCTATAAAAGGGGAACTTTGGAATTTCTGGAAATCACATTGCTTTGATCCTAAGGAAAACTCTGCCTGAATTCCCTTCTGAAGAATAAGTTACTACTTTCGAGACTTCCTCGTCCTCTACCTTTAGAAAACCCTAGGTAACCAAACTTCTCCATTTCCTCACTTCAATTCTTCTGTATTTTAGAATTTCACAATGCACTCTAGGCAAGGCCACGTTAATCCCACTTATAGAAGGGGAAGAGTCCCTACAAGGCCCTCTGGTTACCAAGGAGGAAGAATCTCTATGAATCCTCCCAGGGCCGGGTCTCACCATTCAGAAAGGGGTGAAGCCTCTAACTCAAGGTGTAGGGTGGTACTGCCCCCATCTGACTCCTCCTCTAGCTCTAGGGCTAGCCGCAACTCTGAGAGCGAGGTGAGTATTGAGTGTTACCTTTTTGACGACATGGCTTTTTATAGTAAGACAAACGCCTTCAATCTTGCAATAAACAGAATGGCCACCGAAGGTACTTATGGAAATCCCCTCATTCTCAAGACTGTCGAAGGGTGTGTCAACATGGTAGCACATCAGCTGGACTGTGTGAAGGTCAATGAAAGATATCTTTACTACTGGGTGGAGGAGCAGATTCACGAGACAACATCCTGGCATGCTAAAGACGACGGGAAAAGACTATCCCTAAACTTTAGAGTTTACTCAGAGAAACGTTTGAAGGAACGGTTTATGGTGCTAGCACCCCATCCAACTGATAGAATTTGCCACCGCCTTCCGGATGAACGATCCGTATACATGTATGATTACATTTTTCTCTATCTTGGAGTTCGCTTCCCCTTACAGAATTCCAGATAGGGGTGTTGAGATTTCTAGACTGTGCACCCTCTCAAGTACACCCAAACGGATGAGGCTTGATCCGTGCTCTAAAGGTCTTGTATGAGCATTTTAACTTTAAATCCACTGTGGTAATGCTTTTTTATTACTGTCAGGTGGTACGTCGGACAAATAAAAAAGGGGGCATGAGTTTTGTCACCCTCCGGTGTGACTCAAATTTGGTTAACTTTGAGGCCTTCACTGAATCAGCAAAGGTAAACAAAAGGTTTTTCAAACACTACTATACTAGGATCTGTGTCCAGCCTAACAAACTGGTCTTCTGGAAGACTAGACAGGGTCTCATGAAATTCCCAGTGGAGTGGACCCACGAGCACTTCCTACTGACCTCCAAGGTATATTCATGGAAGAGGATGAACTGTCTCCTCATTCTATGATGGTGGTGGCCACTCTGGAGCCATGCACCGAGGCGAACAAGAAGTTTTCTTGTAAACGCCTTCTAGGATCCACCTCCATATACAATGAATATTTAAGTAAAATTTTATTGTCATCTCTCATTGTTTTGATACCAGTATACATTGCATTTGATGTTAACGCCTTTCTCTTGTTTGTGTAGAGAAAATAGAAAGTTGCTCAGCTTTGGACAAATTGAAGGGCTTACGGGCGGATGAAGACTTTTCTAGTGAAGAGAATAACATTCAGCCCAAAAGGAACACCATCAAGGTACGAGTTGACACTATTCCCTTGACATTCGTTGTTACCAGCAAGGTGTCGCTGCTGGAAAACACGGGAAAGGCATCACCGGGATGATGGAGCATCGAAAACACGGGAAAAGCTGGCGGTACGCAGTCTGAAACTGAAAATGAGGAAGAAAAAGAGAAAAAGAAGAAGAAAAAGAAAAGGCATCACCGGGATGATGGAGCATCGAAGCCACCTTTTCCCAAGCCAGTTAAGAAGCAAAGAACCATGGAGGAAACTGGGATGACAAATGCCTAGAAGGGGAAAAAGGTTATCACTGCCACAGAGGCCCCCTTCTAATTGAGGCTGAAACCAGGTTGACTCCTAATTGGTTGTGACTTGCTCTCCACCAACCACCTCCTTCCTCTCACTTTTCTTGAAGTACGAGGGGCCCATGCCTGCTACACTTCCCAAGCCGACGTACAAACTTCGCTATACATTAGAAGTATTTGAGATTGAGGAGGCTTGCCAGGCTGGTAGATGGCAACTGGCTGAACTGTCTGGTCTCCTCCACTCCCTGTGTAAGATGGTAGATAACATCGACAAGGTCAACAAACTGAGCGCTCAGGTCAAAGAGCTCACCATTTCTTTAGACAAGGATAAGGAAAATTTGAAGATTGTAGAAGAACGGCTGAAGAAGATCAAAGAGGAGAACGTTGAATGGTTCAGTTAGATTTTAGCCCTAAAGATAGCCATGAAGGTGTTGGAGGAGAAAATATCTAAACTGAAGGAGGAAGTAAAGGAGGTCCCTCAGCTGAAGAAGGATCTAAAAAGAGAAAGAGAAATTTCTGCCAAACTTTTTGATGAACTGTAGGATCTCGAGGAAAGCCGAGGAGTGGGCTTCGAGGGAGAAGGATCTGCTTCAATAGATTGAGGAACTTAAACAAGGGAGTGCCAACGCTGGGTCACTAGAGGAAGATAACGCTAAACTAAGGAAGGGCCTCGTTGAACCTTTGGTTCTTGAAGAAAAAGGGCATATTCTATTTCTGGGTGTATGTACACCTTCCTACCCAGCGTATGTACACTGGGCCACTGTCTTTGGCACTTTTTTCTTCTTTCTTTACATGTTGGTACGCTCCTTTCCAGTGTATGTATGTTGGCTCACTGGATGATGGTATTGGAATGGGCGTATAATACGCTGAGTTGGGCGTTCATACGCTAAACTCCTGGACTTGGATCCTGTCAAACATAAATAATTAAATGCCTAATGTATATACACTGGCTTTGTAATGTATATACGTTGGGTTAATGGATTTTAGAATAAACTTCCTTCCTTATGTGTCTATCTTTTTATCCATTTTCTTGCATAATTTACTTCATATTTTAATTAAATAAGTAAAACCCAAAGAATGACAAAACATTACTTAAACGATGCTAAACTCAACAATACTTAATGGATTGAGTAAAATTAATGATAAAATTATTAAGTCTTTTTAAGACTTAACACTGGGTCACTGGAGGAAGAGAATGCCAAACTAAGGAAAGGCCTCGCTAAAGCAAAAGCTAAGGCCAAGAAAGCCATGGAAATATGCACTGAAGTTGCTCATGATTCCTTTGGTTTGGCAATCTGCCAGGTCTTTTAAATTTACCAGAACCCTGACGTGAAGCTTAACTTATATAGAATCCATCTGTTCTATGAGTTTCACAGAGGGAAATTAGTTGTTGTGAAAGATGACGAGCACGAGGAACCTGTTGATTCTTTATATGAAACTACCACCCCTTCCTGACGGTCAAAGTATGGGGCTTTCCCCAGCTACTCTTGACCTTGAAGACACTGAAGAAGGTACCTCAGATGGCAACATCGGAGGCAATAGGATCCCTGAAGGCCAAGCCGGAGGTAAAGAAACCTAAAAAGATGCTCTACCCTCGTAGTTGTATTTCTTTTTTCTTTAAATTATAGCGCTGTATTGTAGGATCAGCTCCGGTATTTGAAAAATTTGACTATTAATATAAGAATTTGCTTCTGCATTGATAATCTCTTTGGCCCTAAGCTGTTTATTTTGTTAACCATTTATGCGATATTTTACCTTTTAAGTTCTTCGTGTTAGTGTATGCACTATGAGCTTTATGTTTTTTCATTTGTATCATTTTTCTGCCTATCAATAAAATAAGTATTTCAGTTTAAAATTGTTTTAAAACGTATTTATCCTTGGAGTAATAGGTCATATAAAAGTTATTCCTAAAAAGTCCCTAGTCAAGTATTTACATGGGGACATGTAATTACATTGAGACTAGTATGTAAGTGTACTGATGACCTGATCTCACAGATCATAGATATAGATGATATCAAGTCTTCACACGGGTACACATTAAGAGTAATGATGTACTGGACAGACCCACCATGAGAACGTTGCATGGATCGTTACATGAATGTCATAAACAATTCTCAATGTGATAATGGTATATGTAGTCCTTGGACCTGAAGTCACTACGATTCCTACATGAGGAGTTTATTATTTTAATACAATTAAATGTCTTCTGTAACAAGAGGACTATAAAGGTTGTGATTAGGCAATGAACAAATTATGCAGAGGGATGTGAGTGATGTAGATGGGATTTGTCTCTCCTATATGACAGGAATGATATCTATAGGCCACTTGATGGAGTAAGACTAAGAAAACGCATGGCCGTGCTAGAAAGAATAAATATTAGATATATTCGGATCAAGTCTACTCCGGTATCAAGTAAAATAAATTGGGCCGTACAAGGATGACGCGACCATGCCTTGGGCCCAATTAGGATATCGTGACAAAAGGAACAAACATATTAAATAATTATCACTTATAGGTTATATTGATATTAAATAATATTCGGACATAATGATGCATTGCTAGATGCCGCTCTTATTTTATATTAATAAAATATGACTGGGTATTTTACCTATAGGGTCACACACATAGGGTAAGCCCATTAGAAAATGTTTTGTTTTATTTTAGTTGGACTAAAATAAAGCTATTAGGCCTAACTCATTTAGAATGAGTAAGGAACCCACTCTTTAGAGAGAACAAATTAGGTTAAACCTAAGCCAATAAATAGAGCATAAGATGCTCATAGGCCGTTCACTAAAGTGAGACATAAATTCACAAAAGTTGCAAGAGCTACACGCCGTCAAACTAGCAATTGGCAAGTGTTGCGATTCTGGTGGGAGTGCTTGTGTGGACTCCTAAAGGACGAGGCTACAACTGCTTCGATGTTCTTCAAGAGGTAATCCAAAATGTTTTTTTTTGTGTTTGTTTTGTGCTTTGAAACATGGCATTTTGCAAATCCTATAGAATCCTTGTTTTTTCCGCTGCTCATGTTCTAGGGATTCCCTAACAGTGGTATCAGAGCCAGGTTGCAAAAACCGTGTTTTGGGCATTTGTTTATGTTTCATGATGATATGTTTTCGTTTGTAAGAGCTTTTAGAAAATATGATTTGTGAAATCGTTTCTTGTTTAAAGCTTTGCATTTTTGTTTTACGAAAATGTTTTGTGAAACTAGGATTCGAAAATGAACAAGCATGATTATGTTGTTATTTTGAGTTATCGCATATGATGCATATTATTACAATGATTAATCATGTATATGGTATGACCTCTCTTTTGGCATGATACATATAATTTTGAGTTATTCTTTGTAAATTGTATGTGATGCATGTTATAGAGTTTCTCAATTTTAGTATGTATATTGTTGTCGTTTAAATTTGTATGATGTATGAGTTTATGCATTTTTCGTATTTGATATGTGTTTTACTCATATGATAGTCATCGTACAAATTATGAATCAATTGAGTTGATCTTTGAACATGAATGGTTCATGTTATGGGGCGTTGAGTGATAAGGTTTAAGTGTTAAACCTTGGCCGTTCCTTAATCTAGGGTTCAAGAGTTGAAACCTAGACGGCCATCATGGAAAGGCATTGCATGTTGGCATTAGTGCAAATTGAATTCTAGGTTTTGAAAACCTGGATGGCGCTGCCTCCATGTGCCTTGACGGCTGTGTTGTGAAGCATTCGTAATAAGGAATTAGGGTTTTAAAATGGTTGAAACCCTAGCCGAAATTTTAGAGCTATTAATGGTCAGTGGGACGTTCTGGTTAGGAAAGACTTGGTACTTAACCCCCGTACATTTTCTGCATAGCGCTTTATTACCGACCCCACGTGTTTAATTGCCCGTTTTAAAAATTAATTACTCTTTTAATGCTTTTAAATGGGTTATAATCAATTAATTAACACGTTGCATGGTGAATGGTTATGGTCTTAGTTATTTTATTTAAATACAGCCTGCGTGCTATGCCTCTCTCTATTCTGTTGTATTTCTCTTCTCAACCATTCACTCGTATGTAAAGCGAGTTTCTATTTAATCATGTAATCTTGATCGGGCCAACAAAGTAGAGACTTAGAAGAAAACCAAGGAGTGGTGACTCTAAGAGGATAATAGATTCAAGAAGTAGGACTTCATGAAGCCATGGCAATATAGTTCCTCTAGGTTTATTTATTTATTTATTTATCTTCTAGGAAGACCATAACCATCTCACAATTTCGTTTACATGCTTTGGGGATAATTTTATTACGTTAAAGCGTTTAACAAAGACGGTAATTTTAAAATAAATTAAAATCCCTCAAAATAATATTAAGTCATAAACGCCTTCCAATAAGTACACTCGTCAACACTAATGTCAATAAATAGTGGGTCTGCCAAAGCAGGGCACTATCATTTATATTAGTAAGACATGATGGGATAATGGTAATATCCAAACTGTTTTATTGGGCTTTAACTTAACTAAGTTTTCAATTGGATTGAATATAACTTAGAGGCGTAAACATTGGGCTAAATATTCATAAGATGAATAATTAGTAATGGTTACTTAACCCAATGACTAAGAATTGTATAAAGATACAATTGGAAAAAGTTTCCTACCTAAATAACCAAGTATTAGGTGATCAGCCAAAGCTGACTTAACACTTGGCAAAATATGGATCTTAGCCCACTAGAAAATCTTCCAACGGGATTTTCTGATTCGTGGAGGGTATTTTGTTTTGAATCAAAATAGTGGGAGACATATTTAATTTAAATGACCATAATTTAAATATGTTTTGAAAATGATACTTACTACATATTTTCTGTTTTAGATAACCATGACGTCAAACACACCTTTGAACCTTTCGTTGCGATCAATCCTAGACAAAGAAAAATTGTCTGGTTCTAACTTCCTTGACTGGTATAGAAACTTGAGGATTGTCCTCAAACAAGAGAAAAAGCAGTATGTCTTGGAAAGTCCAGTTCCGGAACCACCCGCTGCAAACGCCTCTAAAGCTGACAAGGATGCTTATAAGAAGCATCAGGATGATGCTTTAGATGTCCAATGCCTTATGTTGGCTACCATGTCTCCTGAGCTTCAGAAGCAACATGAGCACATGGAGGCTTTCGATATGATCAAAAACCTAAGGAAGCTATATCAAGGTCAAGCTGACCAAGAAAGATATGAAGTTTCCTCGGCTCTATTTAGCTGTAGACTTGAAGAGGGAGGTTCTGTAGGACCTCATGTGCTTAAAATGATTGGGTACTTAGAGAATCTAGCTAGGCTAGGATTCCCCTTCCCTCAGAAGTTAGCTACCGATCTCATTTTGAAATCATTACCTGACAGTTTTAAGCCAGTCATCATGAATTATAACATGAATGCATTGGACAAAACATTGCCAGAGCTACTCAATATGTTAAGGACTGCTGAGCCCAATATTTCTAAAGGAAAGGGCAAGGCCATAATGACGGTCAATTCTGGCAAAGGTAAAGGAAAGGGCATGTATAAAGGCAAAGGAAAGGCTATTGCAGGAAATGGCAAGAAAATTTGGAAAGGCAAGGATAAGCCAAGTACATCAACCTTAAAACCTGTGGGCGGGGTGGTTAAGGAAGGTAAATGTCACCATTGTGGACAAAAGGGACACTGGAAGAGAAACTGTCTAAAGTACCTAGAAGAGCTTAAGAAGAAGGGAAGTGAGACTTCCACTTCAGGTATTTTTGTTATAGAAATTAACATGTCAACTTCAACATCATGGGTATTAGATACTGGATGTGGATCTCACATTTGTCTTAATGTGCAGGATCTAAGAAGGAGTAGGCAGTTGATGAAGGGCGAGGTAGACCTACGCGTTGGAAATGGAGCAAGAGTTGCTGCATTAGCTGTAGGGACTTATTTTTTATCCTTGCCCTCAGGGTTAGTCCTTGAATTGGACAATTGTTATTTTGTTTCGGCAATAAGGAGAAACATTATTTCTGTTTCTTGTCTTGATAAGAAAGGGTTTTCCTTTATAATAAAGAACAATAGTTGTTCTGTTTATTTAAATGACATGTTTTATTGTTGTGCAAATTTCAGTAATGGACTTTATGTTCTAGATCTCGAAACCCCTATCTATAACATTAATACTAAGAGGGTTAAAACAAATGATTTAAACCCAACTTATCTTTGGCATTGTCGCCTAGGACATATAAATGAGAAACGCATTTCTAAACTCCATCAAGATGGATATTTAGAATCTTTTGATTTTGAATCAATAGATACATGCGAATCTTGTTTATTAGGGAAGATGACTAAGACCCCATTTACCAGAAAAGGTGAAAGGGCGAGTGATCTTCTTGGCTTGATACATAGTGATGTATGTGGGCCCATAGGGACAATGGCTAGGGGAGGTTTTAGTTACTTCATCACTTTTACTGATGATTTCAGTAGATATGGATTTGTGTTTTTCATGAAACATAAATCAGAATCCTTTGAAAAGTTCAAGGAGTTCAAACATAAAGTAGAGAACCAACTTGGCAAGACAGTTAAAGCACTTCGATCCGATCGAGGTGGTGAATATTTGAGCTTAGAGTTTGATGAATATCTTAAAGAGTGTGGGATTATATCTCAACTTACTCCCCCTGGAACACCAGAATGGAATGGGGTTTCTGAGCGGAGAAATAAAACCTTGTTGGACATGGTTCGATCAATGATGAGTCAAACTGACCTCCCTAACTCATTCTGGGGACATGCTTTGTTGACAGCAACTTTCACACTTAACCGTGTTACATCAAAGGCTGTTATAAAGACACCGTATGAGATATGGACTGGGAAACGACCTAGTATGTCTTTTCTTAAGATTTGGGGTTGTGAAGCTTATGTTAAGCGTCAAAGTTCTGATAAACTTGGGCCCAAGTCAGATAAATGTTTTTTTGTGGGATACCCAAAAGAAACTAAGGGTTATTATTTTTACAATCCTACCGAGGGCAAAGTATTTATTGCTCGGAATGTTGTATTCTTAGAAAGGGAATTCATCTCTACAAGAATCAGTGGGAGGAAAGTAGAACTTGAAGAAATTCAAGACTCACAAGGCATTGAAGAGCCAATGGTGGAAATGGAGCAGGACCCACAAAATGTTGTGATAACACCAGCTCCAGTAGTACAAGACTTGCGTAGATCAGGTAGAATACATCAACAACCTGAAAGATATGGATTTCTTGTAACTCAGGAAGGAGATGTATTCCTAATGGATCAAAATGAGCCAACATCTTATGAAGAGGCCATTGAAAGTTCAGAATCTGAGAAATGGCTAGAAGCCATGGAATCTAAAATGGACTCCATGTACACTAATCAAGTTTGGAACTTGGTTGATGCACCTGGAGGGGTAAAACCTATAGGATGCAAGTGGGTTTTCAAAAAGAAAACTGACATGGATGGTAATATAAGTACCTTTAAAGCAAGGTTGGTGGCTAAAGGTTTCAAGCAAATACATGGTATAGACTATGATGAAACTTTTTCCCCAGTTACTATGCTAAAGTCTATTTAGATTCTGCTTGCTGTTGCTGCATACCATGATTATGAGATATGGCAAATGGATGTCAAGACTGTTTTCCTTAATGGAAATCTTCTTGAGGAAGTGTACATGACACAACCCGAAGGCTTTGTTAAGCCTGAAGCATCCAGGAAGGTGTGCAAACTACAACGTTCCATATATGGACTTAAGCAAGCTTCCAGAAGTTGGAATCTTCATTTTGATGAAGCTGTTAAATAATTTGACTTTACTAAAAATGAGGATGAACCTTGTGTCTACAAGAAGGTTAGTGACTGCGCAATTGTTTTTCTGGTCCTGTATGTTGATGATATACTACTTATTGGAAATGACGTTCCTACTCTTCAGTCTGTGAAGAGTTGGTTGGGAAGCTGTTTTTCTATGAAAGACTTAGGTAAAGCAACCTACGTGTTGGGAATTAAGATCTATAGAGATAGATCAAGAAAACTTCTTGGCCTAAGTCAGAATACATACATAGACAAAGTGTTAAAAAGGTTTAACATGCAAGATTCCAAGAAAGGAACTTTGCCTATGGCTCATGGCATAAGCTTATCAAAAGCTCAATCTCCTTCCACTAAAGAAGAGAGAGAATGAATGAATAAGATTCCATATGCATCTGCTATTGGATCAATCATGTATGCCATGATATGTACCCGACCAGATGTCTCATACGCTTTAAGCATGATGAGCAGATACCTGTCTGATCCCGGTGAAAGTCACTAGATTGCTGTCAAGAATATCCTAAAGTACTTAAGAAAAACTAAGGATTCATTCTTTATATATGCAGGGTGTAACATCCCGATTTCTAACTTAATTACCGATTGAAGTTAAGCTATTAATTAAAGGTTAATTACAGAATCAGGATTAATTGTTAATTAGAGTAATTGCTGATTTGGGTAATTGAATAAATAATAATAGTACCAGACGAAAGGACGCATGTGTCCCTAGGAGTATAAGACAACTTCAGCTCTCTCTTTCTCTCATTATTCACGCTGGCAGCTCTCCTTGTGCGTGCATATGGTCTCTCCTTCCCTGTTTTTCTTCTCCTTCACTCTTATTCACATCGCCACTTAAACAGTAAGAGAGTCGAGAGCTCCTGGAGGAACATCAACACAGCTCTGACTCCACTCCCTGTCCTTTCCTTCCTCCCTATTACCCTCTTCCTCTCCTTCTTCTTCTACCTGGAGCTGTGGTATTCCAGTTGGAAGGCTGTGCTGGAAGTGCTTTGGAGCTGTGGAGGAGACGGACCCGTTGGAGGAAAGGAGCAACTCTGGCCCAGGATCAACGCTGAACTCGAAGGCTGTTGGAGGAGTAACGGAGGGACGATCGGTCAACACTGCAACTTGAAGAGTCTCTGAACCCCGACAGCAGGTAGGGGGCGCTTTGCATGCCAAGCGTATGGTTTATGACCGGGTCCCTGGTGCTTGCTTAATGTAATATGTGTGTGAAATGTGTAGATCGATGTGTAGTGATTGACTGATTGTGCATGCAACTTCCGAATTGAGACATCTATGAAAGGTTGAGGGTTGTGTGACCTCGTCTCTGAGTGCCTGTTAATACTTCTGTGATGCATGTTGCTAAAATCTGAGTTTGTTGAGTGAATGTGTGTGTGTGTTTCCATTATCCCCTAATGCATGAGATGTGAATTGATGCGTGATTTCCAGTTTGAATGCCGTGTGGAAAGGTATGCTGACTCTGTTAAAAATGTTGAATGGATGTACTGTAACGTGGTTGCCTATGCTTGCTGTTGTGAGTTATTATGTTAGAAGCAGGTGATGTTGTAATGGAATGTGGGATTCCGAATGAATCTGAATGCTGTGTGAAGGATCGGTTATAACCCATTGATGGCTGTGTGAGACGCGTCTGGTAAGCTTGGATGTTGTTGTGAATTTACATGAGGTTGCATACGTGAGGTGATTCCCAGATGTCTGACCAGTTCCATGAGGACCCGTGGTAGCTGATGGAGCTAGAGTTGGGTCTCGAGACGTCACAGGGTGACCAGTGCCACACGGAAAGGGCTAGTGGACGGGGGTCGGAAGGGCATCTGGAGTCGTATAAGATGAGCTTCAGTCAGATTCTGGTTTGTTCCATGAGGACCCGTGGTAGCCGATGGAGCTAAAGCTGGGTCTCGAGACGTCACGGGGTGACCGGTGCCACACGGGAAGGGCTAGTGGATGAGGGACCGGGAAGGAATCTGTACTGAACTCCTTGTCTTAAGTCGGATCCGCATGCATGAGTCTATGAGCATTGTTTGCATGAGTCTATGAGCATTGTTAGTAAGATTATTGTGAATTGTATGGATCAAATGAATTGGGTGAATCCGGTTGAATTAATAGACAGGTAATGATACTGTGGCCGAGTGCAGTGTGACGCTGTGTTTGAGAATACATGTTATTGTGTGAATGCCGATTGAATGATGTGGTCTGGCTCCAATATTACTTGGTAGTATGTATATATGTATATCGTTATGAATTGAACCTGGTAAATCATATAATTGAGAATGGAGGTAAAGTCCGAGTCAATAACTGTCACTTTATATGCAAAAGCTCACCCCTATACCATTTTTCAGTGTGTACAGGTCATGCTCAGAAATGATGATAAGGTTTCAAGTCTGAATGTGGTGTACTTCGACTGTTGAGTGCTTATATTGTATTCACTATGTTAGTCAGTGTAGCCTTGGCCGGCTCTTATGTAAAATAACGATTAAACATATCCATTATAAAGATTGCATAATCATGGTGTCATTGTGTGGTATCTTATTAGTAAACGCATGAATTTTCTCTGATTTGATAAGTATAGACAGGGTGTCACATGTATGGATCTGTAAATAATAGTAAGGGCATAATGTGAAGTTAATGAGTATTCCGAGTATAAGGTTGCATGTATGTGGGTCGGTAGATTGGATTGTGGGCATATTTACATTTCTGGGAACATATATTCATACATACGTGCTTTATGTTTATTTGATGCTTATTACCGGCTGAGATATCCCTGATGTTGAGTGGATAACTCTAAGTTAATGAACCCTGAGAGGAACATAGGAGATTTAGATCCTGTTCCGAGTGAGCATGCTGAGTGATTCCGAGTGAAAACCTTGAGTGACCCTCTTCTGAGAGAGGAGTTAGTGTAGTAGTTTAAAATGGAATAGATTCTAAGTGTAAGGTATTTATAACCCGAGTGAAAGATGTAAAATCCGAGTGAGTGAGGATCTGTATCCCGAGTGGTTGAGTTTTGAATGAATCCGAGCGGGACTTAACTACCTGATTTTCCGAGTGAAGTGCAAGCATGAAGATTTGCCGAGTGGACCTCGTCCATATCCGAATGGGAAATTACCTTGTACCGGTGTTCGCCTCAGCGAGTTAGACCTAGCTCCAGCGAGTGCGTGTTTGGAGAGGCCTTGTGTTGGACTCCGCCCGAATGTCTTCCTCTCCGTTGTGCATTATCCTGTCTTGCTCAGGCGGTGTTGGACCCCGTCTGAGCGAGTGGACGTTGTAGAGTACTTCGCCCAGGTGTTGTTGTGCTTTGCTGAACTGGGCGGAGTGGTTCAAGTTTCACCTTTCCTTAGGTTGCCATACATATGTGTCTTCCTTATCCTTCCCTCACCTGTTCCCTTATGCTGAGAGCCTGGTAGTTCCATCGAAGAAAGGTTCGTCCTGTGAGAGTGAGTGGACGCTGTTGTGAGGTTCGCTTGAGGAGTTTTCATCCGTTGTGGCATCGTTCAGGCGGTGTTGGACAACGGATGAGTGAGTCACCTTCCGTCCTGGAATCCGCCCAGACGCTGGAGCGTCACACCGGACCGAATAGACCGGTCTCTGTCCTATTTCCCCTATTGCTTGTCTTATGCGTGCGAATGCTCTTCTGCTTCCCTCGCCTTCTTCTTTCCTTCTGGGTCAGACGATTCGTGGCTGCTTTTGTGAAAAAAATTTCCTCGTTGTTTTTTTTGGGATTTCTATTTGTAAAAATTTAGGGTGTTACATTTTGGTATCAGAGCAGACCGAAAGGTCCAAGGACAAGGTATGCTTACCGAGTGTAAGCGGTTGTATGCAGTATGACCGAGTGGTCATCATTATTGTGATATTGATTTGTGAATAGGAGGTCATTTTCCTCCTGGTCCGATTGATTGAATGCCCTGACTTAATCGGTATTGTATGTGTTTGATGATTTGGTATATGTTTGACTATGAATGGTGTGGTTGTATGCCTGTGCCTTGTTGAGGAATTTGAACGTGTGATGAATAAATAGTATATGAATTACGGTACAAGAGATGTGTTAGCCTTAGTTCCTTTTTACTTGAACTTGAACCCTTTGGAGTAGAAGACATAATTTGATGCCTGTAATTAATTACACCCTCTATGTTGCGTAAACTCCTATACCGTACATGAAGATCTGAGTAATATGTGTATGCGTATTTGTTGTGGGTGAGAGGTTAGTTTAACTGTGAGTCGAAATGGAGACGAGTGTTGACGTCGGAAGAGAGTTAGTAACTCCCTCCGAATGAAAGTAAGCCTAGGTAATCCCGAGTGGATGAGACAGTGTGATGCCGAGCGAGAGTTTACCGACCAGAAGATGACACCTAGGACTCTGAGTGGATCCATTATAATAAATCATTAAGTAGATAGAAAATCTGAGCGAGTCTTGACTTAGTGGGAAAACCAGAGTGGGAGAGATTAGAGTTTTCGAGTAAGAATGAGTGAAGAGGACGGGTGACACCGAGTGGGAATCGATCCGGATACCCTTCGAGTGATAACTGTTGAGGTTTCCCGAGTGAAGAGTGACTAAATAATTCAGAGTGAGGAGTCCCTTTTAAATCCGGGTGAAAGGAATGTGAGCACACTATAATGGCTGTTGAGCTTAATATGAATTACATGAATATGTGGAATGTTATTTAGAATAACATGATTGAATGGAATCCGATTAAATGAATGTATGAATATTAATGTTGTGGCTGTAATGCATGTTGTGATGAATGATATGAATTGTATGGCCGAATGTGAATTTGATATTGGATGAGTGAATATATATGTGTTGATGCTGTCGCTAAGTGCAAGGTGAGCCTATGGCTGTGATTATACGGGATTGTAAATAATGTAGGTGATATAGCCGAGAGCTGGCTGGATAGATTCTGATCGAATGATAGCGTGTATGTATGATTTTTTTTTTGTACAAGTCGGAAACCTGTGGCCATTATACTGTTTTACCGTAGGGGATAGATTATATTACATGATTGTTGCTGTGTGACGTGCCCTACGTGATGCATCATGATAATGTTGATGTTGATGAGAATATGTGCTTATAAATATATGCATGTGAATTGCCATTAATTCTTGTGAGTAAGTATTAGCTGAGTGAGTTGATCGGTGCGTGTGAGAACGTTGTTAGGGAGACTAACATGGGTTGCATGGATTTGAATGAACGCATATATATATATATATATATATTGATGATATTGTTGAGTGCAATGTGTGGTTATGGTTATGGTGCATGCCGTAATGAACAATAATATAGCCGTGAATAATTTTTATAAAATCCGACTGAGTGGTTGTATGTGTATTAATGTCGTTGCTGAGTCTATGGTGTGTTATGACAACATATGTGAATGTGAATTACTTAATCCTGACTGAAGTGCATGAAGCTGAATGAGTGACGTCATTATATAACTGAGAACTGAGAATTTAATCCGAACCATGGTTGTGAGGAATAAGATTTAGAGGAAATATTTACTTGGTGCTGGCTAGAAGCCGATTGTTGTATTGCCTTAATTCTGTTTTACAGAGGTGATAAATGATTTTCATGATTATTGATGCGTGATGCACCCTATGTGATGCATAATGTTGATGTGGATGTATTGCTTCTAAGTTGTATGTGAACTGCCATTAACCACTGTGTGAATTAGTATTAGTTGGGTGAAGTCTGGTCCGTGTGAGGCATGCTGCTCTGAGATGACTCTTCCTGCCATAGGTAATGTGGCAGCGTACACGTTGTAGTGACCATGTGATTGTTGTAACCCTATAGGAATAAGACGTCATCCTGTAAGTTGGATGCAGCAATTCGTGAGTCGGACAGGTGAAGCTGTAACTGCTTATGGTGATGGTGAGTCTTTCAGACGATTCCGAGTGATGATGAGAGTTATCTTAAATGAGTGTTATGTGATTGTGTACCAAAATGAAGGTAGAAGGTTTGTTGACCTTGACGTGTCTACTTCCGAGAGGTTTAGAGGTTGTTGGGTATGGATTGGCTACTAAAATGATGATTGGTAATGGAATATGAAGGGCGATCGACTGTCACTGAAGTTGGAGTTTTTGAAAAGTTAACCGAGTGCTACTGTGAGCCTAATGCGGAAACCAAGATTGGAGCCAAACTAAATTGTAAGGTTAGGAATTGCTCGGGAAAGGTTAGTAAATTCCTAGTGAAGTCCTTGTGGGAAAGAACTGCTGAGAGAAAATTTTGGGATTCCGAGTAGAACCTTATTGAGAGGATCATTACTAAGTTAAGGGAATGGTGTCTGAGCGTAACCTTCTGGGTAAGGCAAGATTCGAATGACGTGACTTGGAGTGTATCACTTCCAAGTGGAATAGCACCGTGTGGAACGATTCCGAATAGTAAGATAACGAGTGTAGAATTCCTAATACCCTTGAGATGTCCAACCGAGCGGTCTTCCAGGAGAAAAGTACTTCTCATCGGAAATTGGAACTTCGAGTGTGCAAGTTTTCGAGTGAATTACCCAAGGGAGAGAAAATATCGAGCGGTAAACTTATTCATAGCCTTGTTCGGGGATGTGAAGCTGCTGAATTGAACTCAGATTTATGTTTGGAGTAAGCCTGGATTCCGAGTGGAAATTTGGTAAATAGAAAGTCTCCGAGTGAAGGACCTCCAAGAGGAGTAGATATCCAAGAGAAGGATTTATCTGAAATCGTACTCAGGTCAGCGTTTGGGACTGCTGGGCTTGGACTCGGGTTGGTTTAACGGAAGGCTTGAATCGTGAGTAAATTCTGCAAGTGGAAGGATTCCCGGATGAGAACTGTCCTTAAAACCCCGATTGAAATTTTTGAGTGAGAGGGCCGAGTAACATTCATGGGCTATAGGCATACAGTTAGCCAAAGGAATGGTTAAGAAGTTGAGATGTATGGACCGAGTGTGGTACCTGTACGAGGCAAATCCAGACAAGTGTGCTAATTGAAGCTTATGGGAACTCGTTGAGTGTTCATTTTGGTTAAGAAAGGAACCTCATGGCCGAAAATTTGAAAATCCGAGAGCTAGATCCGAAATGAATCGGTCAGTAGTGGGTATCCTAGGGAATCGGTAATGTTACTTACCGACTGGATTCTTCCCAACTGGTCGAATAACGTCTAGAATGTGTCCCATGTGACCCAATGTCAAGCCTATGCTTTGTGTGAGCGCATGGTCGTGCCGAGTGACACATTGAGTCGGGAGACCCGATGGTGTAAATACGCCGATCGGTGTTGAGAATGTAAGGCCGAGCGGCCAAAGAACTGGAAAGTGCCAATGGCTAGGGTGAACTGGCAGAGCTGAATGGGGGCAACTACGTGGGAAATGGAGTCCCGAAGGTAATGAAGGCTACGAAGAGCTGTCTTATGCTGATTAGAAATTACAAAGCAGTCGAAAACGTGGATGAGCGAAGAGTTGCAGTCGGAACATGGCTATGGTATTCCGATCTGTTTGTGGAGGTAAGTCTGAGTGAAAGAAAGGAATGTTATTCCGAGTCAATGGTGCCCCTCCCGAGTGGGAATGCGTTGAGCATAATGTCCCAGTTTTCCGGGTGGAACGATCGGTGAATTGCTTGGGAGGCCGATTGTGCCGGATGGGATTTAAGCAATGGATGAATACTTAAGGAACATAGATGTGTAACTGCTTATTGTGGTATGTTAGTGATTTCTGAGTGGTTTATTAAGGCTAAGCATGTGTTTGAATTTCGAGGACGAAATTCTTTTGAGAGGGGGAGAACTGTAACATCCCGATTTCTAACTTAATTACCGATTGAAGTTAAGCTATTAATTAAAGGTTAATTACAGAATCAGGATTAATTGTTAATTAGAGTAATTGCTGATTTGGGTAATTGAATAAATAATAATAGTACCAGACGAAAGGACGCATGTGTCCCTAGGAGTATAAGACAACTTCAGCTCTCTCTTTCTCTCATTATTCACGCTGGCAGCTCTCCTTGTCCTTGCATATGGTCTCTCCTTCCCTGTTTTCCTTCTCCTTCACTCTCATTCACATCGCCACTCAAACAGTAAGAGAGTCGAGAGCTCCTGGAGGAACATCAACACAGCTCTGACTCCACTCCCTGTCCTCTCCTTCCTCCCTATTACCCTCTTCCTCTCCTTCTTCTTCTACCTGGAGCTGTGGTATTCCAGTTGGAAGGCTGTGCTGGAAGTGCTTTGGAGCCGTGGAGGAGACGGACCCGTTGGAGGAAAGGAGCAACTCTGGCCCAGGATCAACGCTGAACTCGAAGGCTGTTGGAGGAGTAACGGAGGGACGATCGGTCAACACTGCAACTTGAAGAGTCTCTGAACCCCGACAGCAGGTAGGGGGCGCTTTGCATGCCAAGCGTATGGTTTATGACCGGGTCCCTGGTGCTTGCTTAATGTAATATGTGTGTGAAATATGTAGATCGATGTGTAGTGATTGACTGATTGTGCATGCAACTTCCGAATTGAGACATCTGTGAAAGGTTGAGGGTTGTGTGACCTCGTCTCTGAGTTCCTGTTAATACTTCTGTGATGCATGTTGCTAAAATCTGAGTTTGTTGAGTGAATATGTGTGTGTGTTTCCATTATCCCCTAATGCATGAGATGTGAATTGATGCGTGATTTCCAGTTTGAATGCCGTGTGGAAAGGTATGCTGACTCTGTTAAAAATGTTGAATGGATGTACTGTAACGTGGTTGCCTATGCTTGCTGTTGTGAGTTATTATGTTAGAAGCAGGTGATGTTGTAATGGAATGTGGGATTCCGAATGAATCTGAATGCTGTGTGAGGGATCGGTTATAACCCATTGATGGCTGTGTGAGACGCGTCTGGTAAGCTTGGATGTTGTTGTGAATTTACATGAGGTTGCATACGTGAGGTGATTCCCAGATGTCTGACCAGTTCCATGAGGACCCGTGGTAGCCGATGGAGCTAGAGTTGGGTCTCGAGACGTCACAGGGTGACCGGTGCCACACGGAAAGGGCTAGTGGACGGGGGTCGGAAGGGCATCTGGAGTCGTATAAGATGAGCTTCAGTCAGATTCTGGTTAGTTCCATAAGGACCCGTGGTAGCCGATGGAGCTAAAGCTGGGTCTCGAGACGTCACGGGGTGACCGGTGCCACACGGGAAGGGCTAGTGGATGAGGGACCGGGAAGGAATCTGTACTGAACTCCTTGTCTTAAGTCGGATCCACATGCATGAGTCTATGAGCATTGTTTGCATGAGTCTATGAGCATTGTTTGCATGAGTCTATGAGCATTGTTAGTAAGATTATTGTGAATTGTATGGATCAAATGAATTGGGTGAATCCGGTTGAATTAATAGACAGGTAATGATACTGTGGCCGAGTGCAGTGTGACGCTTTGTTTGAGAATACATGTTATTGTGCGAATGCCGATTGAATGATGTGGTCTGGCTCCAATATTACTTGGTAGTATGTATATATGTATATCGTTATGAATTGAACCTGGTAAATCATATAATTGAGAATGGAGGTAAAGTCCGAGTCAATAACTGTCACTTTATATGCAAAAGCTCACCCCTATACCATTTTTCAGTGTGTGCAGGTCATGCTCGGAAATGATGATAAGGTTTCAAGTCTGAATGTGGTGTACTTCGACTGTTGAGTGCTTATATTGTATTCACTATGTTAGTCAGTGTAGCCTTGGTCGGCTCTTATGTAAAATAACGATTAAACATATCCATTATAAAGATTGCATAATCATGGTGTCATTGTGTGGTATCTTATTAGTAAACGCATGAATTTTCTCTGATTTGATAAGTATAGACAGGGTGTCACATGTATGGATCTGTAAATAATAGTAAGGGCATAATGTGAAGTTAATGAGTATTCCGAGTATAAGGTTGCATGTATGTGGGTCGGTAGATTGGATTGTGGGCATGTTTACATTTCTGGGAACATATATTCATACATACATGCTTTATGTTTATTTGATGCTTATTACCGGCTGAGATATCCCTGATGTTGAGTGGATAACTCTAAGTTAATGAACCCTGAGAGGAACATAGGAGATTTAGATCCTGTTCCGAGTGAACATGCTGAGTGATTCCGAGTGAAAACCTTGAGTGACCCTCTTCTGAGAGAGGAGTTAGGGTAGTAGTTTAAAATGGAATAGATTCTAAGTCTAAGGTATTTATAACCCGAGTGAAAGATGTAAAATCCGAGTGAGTGAGGATCTGTATCCCGAGTGGTTGAGTTTTGAATGAATCCGAGTGAGACTTAACTACCTGATTTTTCGAGTGAAGTGCAAGCATGAAGATTTGCTGAGTGGACCTCGTCCATATCCGAATGGGAAATTACCTTGTACCGGTGTTCGCCTCAGCGAGTTAGACCTAGCTCTAGCGAGTGCGTGTTTGGAGAGGCCTTGTGTTGGACTCCGCCCGAATGTCTTCCTCTCCGTTGTGCATTATCCTGTCTTGCTCGGGCGGTGTTGGACCCCGTCTGAGCGAGTGGACGTTGTAGAGTACTTCGCCCAGGCGTTGTTGCGCTTTGCTGAACTGGGCGGAGTAGTTCAAGTTTCACCTTTCCTTAGGTTGCCATACATATGTGTCTTCCTTATCCTTCCCTCACCTGTTCCCTTATGCTGAGAGCCCGGTAGTTCCATCGAAGAAAGGTTCGTCCTGTGAGAGTGAGTGGACGTTGTTGTGAGGTTCGCTTGAGGAGTTTTCATCCATTGTGGCATCGTTCAGGCGGTGTTGGACAACGGATGAGTGAGTCACCTTCCGTCCTGGAATCTGCCCAGACGCTGGAGCGTCACACCGGACCGAATAGACCGGTCTCTGTCCTATTTCCCCTGTTGCTTGTCTTATGCGTGTGAATGCTCTTCTGCTTCCCTCGCCTTCTTCTTTCCTTCTGTGTCAGACGATTCGTGGCTGCTTTTATGAAAAAAATTTCCTCGTTGTTTTTTTTGGGATTTCTATTTGTAAAAATTTAGGGTGTTACAGAGGGGAAGAAGAGCTCATTGTAAAAGGCTACACTAATGCTAGCTTCCAAACTGATAAGGATAACTCAAGATCACAATCTGGGTATGTGTTTTGTCTAAATGGTGGCGCTGTAAGCTGGAAGAGTTCAAAGCAAGAGACAGTTGCTAATTCTACTACAGAGTCTGAGTATATTGCTGCCTCAAATGCTGCAAAAGAGGTAGTATGGATCAAGAAGTTCATAACAGAACTTGGGATTGTTCCTAGCATTGTAGACCCTATAAGTCTCTATTGTGATAATAGTGGAGCAATCGCACAAGCTAAGGAACCTAGATCACATCAACGGTCCAAGCATATACTTAGGCGATTTCATCTCATTCGAGAGATTCTTGACCGAGGAGATGTAAAAATATGTAAGGTACATACTGATGAGAACATTGCTGACCCACTCACAAAACCTCTTACACAACAAAAACATGAGGGGCACACTAGATCATTAGGCATTAGGCAAATGTCTGATTGGCTCTAGTGCAAGTGAGAGATTATTAGTGTATGCACTACGAGCTTTATGTTTTTTCATTTGTATCATTTTTCTGCTTATCAATAAAATAAGTATTTCAGTTTAAAATTATTTTAAAACGTATTTATCCTTGGAGTAATAGGTCATATGAAAGTTATTCCTAAAAAGTCCCTAGTCAAGTATTTACATGGGGACATGTAATTACATTGAGACTAGTGTATGAGTGTACTGATGACCTAATCTCATAGATCATAGATATAGATGATATCAAGTCTTCACACGGGTACACATTAAGAGTAATGATGTACTGGACAGACCCACCATGAGAACGTTGCATGGATCGTTACATGAATGTCATAAACGATTCTCAATGTGATAATGGTATATGTAGTCCTTCGACCTGAAGTCACTACGATTCCTACATGAGGAGTTTATTGTTTTAATACAATTAAACGTCTTCTATAAGAAGAGGACTATAAAGGTTGTGATTAGACAATGAATAAATTATGCAGAGGGATGTGTGTGATGTAGATGGGATTTATCTCTCCTATGTGACAGGAGTGATATCTATAGGCCACTTGATGGAGTAAGACTAAGAAAACGCATGGCCATGCTAGAAAGAATAAATATTAGATATTTATTCAGATCAAGTCTACTCCGGTATCAAGTAAAATAAATTGGACCGTACAAGGATGACGCGACCATGCCTTGGGCCCAATTAGGATATCGTGACAAAAGGAACAAAAATATTAAATAATTATCACTTATAGGTTATATTGATATTAAATAATATTCAGACATAATGATGCATTACTAGATGCCGCTCTTATTTTATATTAATAATAAAATAATTTATTATTAATATGACCGGGTATTTTACCTATAGGGTCACACACATAGAGTAAGCCCATCAGAAAATGTTTTGTTTTATTTTACTTGGACTAAAATAAAGCTATTGGGCCTAACTCATTTAGAATGAGTAAGGAGCCCACTCTTTAGAGAGAACAAATTAGGTTAAACCTAAGCCTATAAATAGAGCATAAGATGCTCATAGGCCGTTCACTAAAGTGAGACACAAATTTGCAAAAGTTGCAAGAGCTACATGCCGTCAAACTAGCAGTTGGCAAGTGTTGCGATTCTGGTGGGAGTGCTTATGTGGACTCCTAAAGGACGAGGCTACGACTGCTTCGGTGTTCTTCAAGAGGTAATCCAAAATGTTTTTTTTTGTGTTTGTTTTGTGCTTTGAAACACGACACTTTACAAATCCTATAGAATCCTTGTTTTTTCCGCTGCTCATGTTCTAGGGATTCCCTAACACTTCGTAGCGGCTATTTAATTGAGATCATACGTCCTGGGGGTGAGTCTACTTTCACCGCTCATCGGAGTCCGGTATGGCCTTGGAAAAAGGTCCACCCTCGTATTTTGTTGGGGCTAAGTAGCCGATTACTTTGTGAGTAATTGGGCTGCCACTCGTTGGGGTCTGGTATAGCCTTGAAAAAGGTCCACCCTTGCCATTCATTGGGGAAATTTTCCACGTCGTTCGTAAGGCAATGTCGTCAGTTACAGTAAAGGTAACTGAAACGTCGCTTCGACTTGCACCATGCTTTGGGGTTCGGTATGGCCTTGAAGAAGGTCCAATCCTACAACCCAAGTCTTCAATGGGGTTTGGGAGGGCTTGAAGAAGGACAAATCCTATAACCCATCTAACCGCTCATGGAGTTACATCATCAATTACAGAATAGGTAATTGAGGTCATCTGTCCAGAGGGTTATCTTACACACCATGCATAAAGCTAAAAGTCACAGACACAAAAGAGAAGAGAAAATATCATTGTCATTGATAAATTTTCTCATTAAATTGAATGTGTACAAATGAAGCGTAGCTAGGGTTATGCCTTGTTAAAACCTTCTTAAGAAAACCCAATGGGAAAAAACCCAAGTTAGGAAAAATAGTACATATCGTCTTACTAACTAAGGCACGGAAAAAACTCTTTGAAGGAATATACCATCCACCATTGTAAAATAGGCAACTCTCTCCTTATTCTCTCCTCTTCTCTAGCTCATCAGTGGGTAATTGCCCATTGACCAAGTATCAGGCATAAGGAACTACCCATGAGTCTTCATTGAAGGCACGAGCCATTATAGTGTTTAGCAATGGGGTTAGGGGGATGCTGGGAGACGTCAAAGTACTTTACACCACAGTAGTAGTGCTCCCAGGTTGCTTCGTGCTTGCAAGTCTTGAGAGGATATCCGACCTGGTGTTTTCCTTTCTAGGAACATGCTTGAACTCTAACATTGAGAACTTTCCCTTCAGCTCATTCACACAATTTAAATACAACTAGAGATGGGGCTCGTGAACTTGATACTCACCCTGAATCTGTAAAATCACCAGCTGTGAATCACTATAAAGGGTCACTTCAGAAGCTCTGATGTCAATAGCAACTCTGAGTCTGGCGAGGCAAGCCTCATATTCAGCTTGGTTATTGGAGGTTTTGAAGTTGAAGCGTAGGGAGATCTCCAAGTACACACCGTCATTGCTCTCCACCACTATACCTATACCACATCCCTTGCTGTTGGATGAACTATCCACATAGACTATCCAGTGGGCACGAGGTGCGGTCAGATCTGCCCTAGTCATCTCCACAATGAAATCTGAAAGCACTTGGGCTTTGATGGTGCCCCGAGGTTCGTAAGACACATCAAACTCTAACAATTCAATGGACCACTTAATCATCCTTCTTGTGAGGTCTGGCTTACTCAGCACAGAACAAAGTGAAAGATCCATCCTTACGACGATGGGGTGTGCGTAGAAATACGTCCTAAGGTGACAAGAGGCCTAAACGACTGCAAGGGCGGCTTTCTCAATCTTCTGATACCGGCCTTCAGCTCCTTGCAATGTTTTACTTGTGCAATAAACTACCCTCTGTCCTTCCAGGGTCTCTTTAACTAGCACTACCCCTAAAGCTTCATCAGAAATCACTAAATATAGGACGAGCACTTCTCTAAGGTCAGGCTTCACCAAAATAGGAGGTCTGGACAGAACCTCCTTAAGCTCTTGAAAAGCTTGTTCCTACCCTCACTCAAACTTCTTTGATTTCTTCAGGATTTTGTACAGAGGGAGGGATTTGTGCGCCATTTTGGGCATAAATCATGCCAGGCCTGCTACTTTTCTATTTAAAGACTAGACTTCCCTTAGATTTTTAGGACTCTGCATGTCCTGAATCGCCTGGCACTTGCTCGAATTGGCCTTAATGCCTCGTTGAGTCAACATGAAACCCAGAAACTTCCCAGTGGGAACAGCAAAGGTACACTTCAGTGGGTTCAACCTCATGTTGTATTGCCTCAGGCGTATGCATACTTGGTGTAGATCCTCGACATGATCACCCCTAACTGGGGTCTTGGCGATAATATCATCAATGAACACCTCCACTAACCTGGTGTCTTTGTTAATCATCCACTAGTACGTGGCCCCAGTGTTCTTCAAACCGAAGGGCATGATGGTGTAGCAGAAAACATCACGGTAATTAACGAATGCTATCTTCTCTTGATCTTCCTCCCACATCGGAATCTTGTTGTTCCCTGAATATGCATCCATGAAAGATAGCAACTAGTAACCAGAAGTGTCATCCACCATGAAATCGATGTTTGAGAGGGGATATGGATCCTTTGGGTAATCACAGTTTAAATCAACGTAGTCTATACACATCCTCCATTTACCGTTGGCCTTCTGCACCATTACCATATTAAAGAGCCAAGAGGAATATCAGATTTCCCTTATAAATTTGGCCTTTAATAATTCCTCTATCTGCTTACAAGCTGCCTTCTATTTTTTAGGGCCCAGTCTTCTCTTCTTTTGGGCAACCAACCTCGTCTCTAGATAGACAGATAGCTTATTGCAGCAGAACTTGGGGTCCATCTAGGGCATGTCAACAGTAGTCCATGCAAAAAAGGTCTTTGAATTCCTGAAGGAATGCTAATAGGTACTGTTCCATCACAGTTTCTAACTTGTCATTGATGTGCGTGACCTTTTTTGGGGAATCTCCCAATACAATGTCCCTGGAACCGCCCTCTCATGTGGGCTTTGAGGGGTTGAGCGGGTCAATCTTTAGCTCTGCCCTAGGGTCAAGATCAATTAAACTAACAGACCCCGCTGCAGTTCCTCCGTCATTCAACTTCCTCTTCTTGATAAACGTCTCCAACTTCACTATATTCAGGCTTAGGTTGTAGCAGTACCTGGCCATCTCCTGATCACCTCGGATAGAAGATACATTATTGTCTTTATCAATGAATTTGATAAGGAGGTGAGTCGTTGAGGCAATTGCTTCTATAGCATTCAACGTGGGGCGGCCTATGATGCCATTGTAAGGTGATTCTATATCTATCACCAGCACCCTGGACTTTATCGTCCTGGCTCTGGGCTCGCCCTCAAATGACACCAAAGTGGCCAGATGCCCCTTTGTGGGCTGCTTTGCCCCATTAAAAGCCGTGAGCTCCTGTGTATAACACTATAAATCTGAGTCATTAAACCCCTTCTTCTTGAAATAACTATAGAAAATGACATCACAAGAGCTCCCTTAATCAACAAGGATCCTTTTAACGTCCTTGCTTATGATCACCTGAATGATGACCACAGGATCATCACCTCCAGGGATACTCGGGCCAAAATCCTCATACAAAAAATGACACCATAGGTGCAAACACACCGTCTCTGAATGGGTGGTTATCCCTGGGCTTTCCTTGATGAACAAGCTTGTAAATAACAACACCCTTCTGCTTTTGAATAGTAGTAAATCTTCTGGCTGGAGCACGACTATTATCACCTTCATCATCACGGTCTCGATTCTGCTTCTCCATCCGGTCTGAATTATCCCAAGACTTCTCTTTGAAGAGGTATGGCTTTAGTTTTCCCTCCCAGATGAGGGTCTCTACAGTGTTTTTCATGGCCTTGCACTCATCCGTCGAATGGCCAACTTGCTCGTGGAAACCACAGTATTTACGTGGGTTTCCCGGCCTTTGTATCGGGGTCGGCCTCCTTATGCCATACACACTCAACATGGGCCATCCCACCTCTCTCAAGATCTGAGAAGGTTTAGCGCTTAAAGGGGCATAATTACTTAAGGCCGTTACACGCCTTTCTTGATGTTGGGGCTGGGGGCTCCTAAACCTATCCCTTTGGAAAGGTCTCTCTGGCCTCACCTACTCCTTCTCTCTCTGCAGCTGGGACACCGAAACTGATGGCTTGATCCTTGCTGTTGGGCTTCCAGATGCATCTCAATCCCTATATACTTGGAAGCCTTCCTCTGAAACTTTTCAAATGATGTTGGAGAGTTTTTTGCCAAAGACAAGGCAGAATCTGAGCTAGGATGCAACATCCTCAATGACGATGTGCATCCGGATGGTCTCCATGAGATTGGGACCAATGCTGCTTCCTTGTAAAATCTTCTTATAAACTCCTTAAGAGTTTCGGTTTCTCCCTTCCTAATCTGGGCATAGTTGTGAGACGTCCTAGGAACATCCTTGGAAATAAGAAAATGATCACCAAACACTGTTGTCATTTCCTCCCAGGAATCCATAGAGCCTGAGGGGAGTCCTTTAAACCATCTGAGAGCCTCGCCACCTAGTGTGCGAGGGAACATCCTGCACATGACATCTTCCTCCGCCCCCAAGAATATAGCCTCATATGTATAAGCATCCAAATGCTTAGTGGGGTCTGTCTCTCTTGTATATTTCCCAATGGAAAGAGGCTGGGTCGTTTGCAAGTGCTTAGGGATAGGCACGCTCATCAACCTCGGGGAAAATAGGATGTTAAGTCTGTACACCCCATGAGCTGCTACCACTAGTGCCTTCCTTTTGACACTAACTCTCTGACCAGAGTTCTGGGTCTACTTCCTCTTTTCATACGTAGGGATCTTTGAGTACTAGAGAGTTATCAACTTCTCTTTCCTAGTAGTGTTGTGGGTCTCCTCAGCTTGAGACACCACTTTTTCCTCCACCTGTCTCCTATCCCTCTTTAACTCAACAAGCTCCTCCCTAAGCTGCCTTATAACCTCATCACGAGGGTTTGGAGTCCCTATAGGCATCATTCTTTGTGAGCTCCCAATAGGGGACTTAAAGGCTAGACGTCTTCCAACCTGATACTCCTAGGCAGTGACATCTTCTACATGCCCCTCCTGGAAGTCCCTAGCATTGCCTTCCATGGTAGACTACAAAACTTCTGTGAAAAGTGGGAATAACTTTAACAAGTCCCACCGGGCGCACCAATGAACTGGTCTGAACTGGGGTCAATAATCTAGTGTGGGACAGCCATAAATGTCATGTCAACTATAGAGAGTGTTTATACATTGGTACAGTGGGTATCCGGTATTGTAATCCGATATCTCAGTGGAGACACCGATCTTGAACTCCTGAAGATCCTGTTAGGGAATCCCTAGTACATGAGTAGCGGAAATACAAGGATTCCTATAGAATTTGCAAAGCGTCGTGTTTCAAAGCATAAGACAACTACAAAAAATATTGCGTTTAGGATTACCTCTTGAAGAATATTGAAGCAGTCGTAGCCTCCTCCTTTAGGAGTCCACACGAGTACTCCCACCAGAAAGCGCTGCACCTTCCAAATGCTAGTTTGACGGCATGTAGCTTTTACAACTTTTGCATTTTTGTGTCTCTTTTTGGTTTGCCGCATATGAGCATCTTATGCTCTATTTATAGCCTTAGGTTTGACCTAATTTTCTCTCTTTAAAGAGTAGGCTCCTTACTCATTCTAAATGAGTTAGGCCCAATAGCTTTATTTTAGCCCAACTAAAATAAAAGTTATTTTTTGATGGGCTTACTCTATGTGTGTGACCCTATAGGTAATATACTCGGTCATATTAATAATAAACTATTTTGTTATTAATATAAAATAAGAGCGATATCTAGCAATGCATTATTATGTCTGAATATTATTTATTATCAACATAACCTATAAGTGATAATTATTTTATATGTTTGTTCCTTTTGTCACGATATCCTAATTGGGCCCAAGGCATGGTCGCGTCATCCTTGTACGGTCCAATTTATTTTACTTGATACCAGAGTAGACCTTATCCGAATAAATATCCAACATTTATTCTTTCTAGCATGGCCATGCATTTCCTTAGTCTCACTCCATCAAGTGGCCTATAGATATCACTCCTGTCACATAGAAGAGACAAATCCCATCTACATCACTCATATCCCTCTGCATAATTTGTTCATTGTCTAATCACAACCTTCATAGCCCTCTTGTTACAAAATACGTTTGATTGTATTCAAACAATAAACTCCTTATGTTAGAATCATAGTGACTTAAAGTCAAAGGACTACATATACCATCATCACATTGAGAATTGTTTATGACATTCATGTAACGATCCATGCAACGTTCTCATGATGAGTCTGTCCAGTACATAATTACTCTTAATGTGTACCCATGTGGAGACTTGGTATCATTTATATCCATGATCTATGAGATTGGATCATCAATACACTCACACACTAGTCTTAATGTATTTACATGTCCCCACGTAAATACTTGACTAGGGACATTTTAGGAATAACTCTTATTTGACCTATTACTCCAAGGATAAATAAAGGTTGTTAAACTATTTAACAAAAATTCTTTATTCAAAATGATGTGTCCTATATAGATTATTAATGCATATTTCTAATAGATCCTTCACACCAAGCTTTCGCGTTGAAGGAGGGCAAAAGGTGGTGTCACCTGCGAAGATTCTGCGATGCTCAAGTCAGTAAACAAGAATGAGAATTCTAGTTTTGAAAGCTTAAGTTATGGAATGCTTCTAACGTACTAGAGTAGTGAAATCGTTGGTATTTATATACGTACATGGAGAATGAAGAGTCTCTAGGGTTACGGGACCAATAGTACACTATACAGCGTACGATTCTGACATACGATAGGGGTGGATCTACGTCTCTTGCGAATGTCCCTCCATACCTGTACCTTGTACTTTTTATCGGGTGACATGGATGTTTTCTGGTATGTGAGGCACTGACCTGGACATACCGGTATAGAAAGGCGTCTGATACAGATATACAATCCGGAGGATTTACCTACGACATTGGTGAGCTGGCAAGAACAGATGAAATGACGCCCTTGCCCAAGTGTCGGTATCAAGACCGGATCACTTGGTCCGACACTTATATCTTAATTGGGTACTAAATACAGCTCTTTTAGCCATAATAAATTATGAGTGGTTAATAAAAATACCAATGCAACTATTACTAAATTTTTGGGACATTAATCAACTTATATTTAATTATTTACTAATTATTTCACTCAATTAAATATCCATTTAAATTTTTGAGATGTTACACAAAATTCTTGCTTCATGAGAAAGTGTAGCATCTTGACCTTAGGAAGAAGATTTCTAGACACTAACTTGGCTGGGTGAGTACTACCAAACGACAACTTATTGATGTCCACAAAGGAAACTACTTTGAACTCAAAGTCATAAGCGTAGAGATTACCAATGGAAGGGTATCCAGTAACAGGTTCAATGACGTCCCCTGAAATTTCAATGTTCTTCCCTTTGAGTATAATAAATATAGAGTTGTCCATAAAAACACTTTTATAGAAGTCCAACACCAAAGAAGTTGAGTAGGGTTCCCTGTGCACACAAAAACGTGTCTTTCCACTTGCTTCTAACTCAACAGTGATGCCTCTTCCATCAAGTTTATGTTGTTCTGGGTGGAAGATAGAAGACTCCACGATGTCTCGAATAAAAAGTTTAGGTGCCATGGCAGATGCTCAAAGAGAGAGATGAATGGGTTTAGGGTTTAACAAAATAAAGGGTTTTAGAGAAAGATAGCTTTTGGGAGAAGGAAGGCTCGAAGGGTTCAAATGATTTTGCAAGGTGGTAAATAAAGTGAAGAGTCATATATTGAAAAAAGGAAAAACTTGTCCTTTAGTGAGGAGAGACAAAAAATGTTTCAAGTGACAGTTAGACAAAAAGATATATATTGCTGCCACGTATTATGTTTTAAAGTTAAAGATAACAAAACGTGAAATGTTTACAATTAACACAAATCCCAAAAGATTTTAACTTTTTTCCTCTCAACATAAAATAGAAGCAAACAATTATGAGTTCAGACATATCAAGCAACTAATAAAACATTAAAAAACCATCAGACTTATCAAACAAGCTTATATACACAACAAACAATTAAAGAAATATTTCTTAGATTTAAATTATATTTGATAAATGAAAACCTGGCCTTAGCTAAAGGCTTTGTAAAGATGTTTGCCTATTGATGGTCCGTGTCGACAAACTTCATGTCCAAAATTCCTTTTTGTACTTAGTCTCTGATGAAATGATACTTCATCTCTATATGTTTGGCTTTTGAGTGCTGAATTTGATTTTGGAGAGATTTATTGCACTTGTGTTGTCACAGATCACAAAAATCTCTTTTTCTTCGATTGAATAATCTTCAAGTTGATACTTTATCCAAAGAAGTTGAGAACAATAACTTGATGTAGACATATACTCAGCCTCTACTGTTGAGATTGTAATTAAGTTCAACTTTTTGCTTCCCTAAGATATCAGACTTTTGCTTAGAAAGTGACATCCACCATTTGTGCTTTTTTTGTCTACTTTATCTCTTGTAAAATTTGTATCACAATATCCTGATAGAGAGAAGGAGTCTGTTCTTTTATAGAACAACTGAAGGTTAGTGGTTCCAAAAAGATATCTCAGAATCCTTTTGACTACAGACAAGTGTGATTCCTTAGGGTTTGATTGATATCTTGCACACATACAACACTAAACATTATATCTAGTTTGTTGGATGTGAGGTACAAAAGTGAACCTATCATTCTTCTATATAAGGTCTGATCCACTAGTGTACCAGAAATATCTTTATTAATTATGCGGTTAGGATGCATAGGAGTGCTCATGGGCTTAGCATCAACCATTTTAAATTTTTTAAGAAACTCTTTGGTGTACTTTTGTTGATGGATGAAAATACCATCATCAGTCTGTTTGATTTGCAAGCCTAGGAAGAATTTAAGTTCTCCCATCATACTCATTTCAAACTCAGCTTACATCATTTCAAAAAATTCTTTGCAAAGACTTACATCAGTATCACCAAAAACAATATCATCCACATAAATTTCCACAATTATAAATTTCTTATGAGAGCTTTTTTTGAACTAGGTTGTATCTACTTTTCCTCTAGTAAAGCCTTTTGAAATAAAAAAGGTACTGGCTTGTTTCAGACCATATAATGCTTTACTAGGTGTAAAAATATGATTTAGAAAAGATATATCTTCAAAATCAGGGAGTTATTTTACATAAACTTCTTCTTCAATAAACCCATTAAGAAAAGAATTCTTAACATCCATCTGATATAATGTAATTACTTTAAAGGCAGCAAATGTAAAAAGTATCCTTATAGCCTTAAGTCTGGCTGCAGGAGTAAAATTTTAGTGAAATCTATACCTTCTTGCTGATTGTAGCCTTGAGCTACAAGTCTGGCTTTGTTTCTAACTACCTTTCCATCCTCATCAAGCTTATTTCTGTATACCCACTTTGTTCCAATGATGCTTTTGTTTTTGGGTCTTGGGAAAAGGCTCTAGACCTTATTTCTCTCAAACTAGTTTAGTTCCTTCTGCATGGTAATGATCCAGCCAGTATCCTCCAATGCTTCTGCATTAAATTTTGGTTCTAGTTCTGAAACCAAAGCTATAGGGGATTGATCGACAAGTTAGGATCTGGTCTTAACTCCAGTAGCTTGATCTCCAACTATGAGGTCTGAAGGGTGATAAGCCTTAAACTTCTAGTCCCTTGGCTTCTCTAGTTTAGACATTGATGGGTGTTATTCAGTTTCTTTTTCTCCATCTTTAGTTGGTTCAGATTGAGCAAGGTCTAATCTTTGCTGATCCTGTTCAGCTTCCTGCTGCTATATACCTGCATCATCAAGATCTAGATCTGCCAGCCTCTTATCAGTCTCTTAAGACCATTAAATCTTACATGCATTGATTCCTCAATCGTTTGAGTTCTTGTATTAAAAACTCTAAGTTTTTGATGTGCTTGAGTACCCCATTAATATCCCTTTGTCACACTTAGAGTTAAATTTTCCAAGATGATCCTATGTGCTAAGGATATAACAGGTGCATCCAAAAGGGTGAAAGTCTGAAATGTTAGGTCTTTTTCCCTTCTACAATTCATAAGGAGTCTTATTTAGTTTTGGTCTGATAAGGATTTTGTTTTGAATATAACAAGAAGTTCTCACAGCGTCTGCCCAAAAGTAATTTGGAAGATTGTTTTCACAAAGCATTGTTTTTGCCATTTTTTGTAGAGATCTGTTTTTCCTTTCCACAACACCATTCTGTTGAGGTGTTCTTAGAGAAGAAAAGCTATGAGTTATGCTAGATTCATTGCAAAATTTTTCAAAAATTTCATTTTCAAATTCTCTACCATGATCATTTCTTATTGTACTAATACATAATCTTTTGTCATTTTGGATTTTCTTGCAAAAAATCTTGAATACTTTCACTGACTCATTCTTGTGTGCCAGGAAGTATACCCATGTCATTCTTATGTAATCATCAACAATGACAAATCCATACTTCTTCCCTACCAGACTCTACACCTGAGATGGACCAAACAAATTTAAATGTAACAATTCCAAAGGTTTGGCAATGGAAACAACATTTTTATTTTCAAAAGAGGTTTTATGTTGTTTCCCTTTTTGGCGTGCTTCATAAGGCAAGAAACTGTTGAAATAAATTTTTAGCAGTCTCTTAACAAGACCTTTATTGTGAAGTTTTGAAATATGCTTTAAACTCACATACCCAAGCTTTTTATTCCAGATCCATCTCTCTTCAGAGTTTGAAAACAAACATGTTACAATTTGATCATTCAGTTTATTCAAGTCAACCTTGTATAGGTTGTGATGTTTGTTTGTAGTGAAGAGTGTGGATCCATCATGGTTGATGATAGTACATGTTTCTTTGTCAAAAGAGACCTTGTACCCACTGTCATAAAATTGACTAATGCTTAGTAGGTTATGTCTCAGACCTTCAACCAAAAAGACATTTTCAATGACAGGTAAAGGAATTTTACCCACTCTACTAGACCCTATAATTATTCCAGTCTGGTTTCCTCTAAAGATGACTGATCCACCTTTAAAATGCTTTAGTTCTAGGAACATAGACCTTCTTCCTATCATGTGATGTGAGCATCCACTGTCCAGATACTAGTACAGAGGCTTTGTCCATGTCTTTAAGCACATCTAAAATTGGATTAATCAATGATTTTGGTACCCAAATCTTTTTGGGTCCTACATGGTTAGTAACATTTTCATTTCATTTCTTTCTTTTCTTGTAATCATTTATCATATGATCATGCCTTTTACAATAATTATATTTGACATGCTTCTATTTATTTGAAACAAATAAGGGAGATAAAGATTGGTTGAAATTATTCTTCTCTACATAGCCCAGACCTGGTCTGCTATGGTCTCCATGAGATTTTCCTAAAAGTTTATTCAAATTCTTAGTGTCATTAACAAACTTGCTCAAGTCTAAAGCAAGTGAACTTACTTTCTTTTGTAGTTTAATGATTTCATAAACTTGAGAGTTATAGTAAACAATATTTTCAAAATTAGTTTTCAAAACAAGATTCTCTTGTCTGAGTTTGATCATTTCTTTAAGGTGAATCTTCCTATTCTCTTTCATTTCTTTTTGCATATTTTTATCAAAATCTCCTTCTTTCAATTTTGAAATCTGATTTTTAAAATTAATAATCAAGTCAGCATGCTTTACTTTTAACTTTTTAAAAATTTTCAAAAGCTTTAAAAAATCATTGAACAACAAATCATAATTTTGTTTAAGTTCATAATAGCTTACTTCCTTTGATTCTGAGTAACTTGAACTAGCTTCAGAGTCTGGTTCCTTATTTTCCATGAGACAAATCTGAGCAGACTCAGTCTCCTCATCAGACTCTCTAAAGCTAGATGATCCCTCATCATCCCATATAATCAAATCCATTTTGCTTCTTAGGGAATTTTCTATTTCTCCTTTAACCTTCATGTCTTTATTTAAGAGGGTACAATTTGTTTTGACGTGTCTTAGTTTCCTGTAGTTAAAACATTCTAAAGCAGACTTGTCAGTTTTAAATTTTAATTGACTTTTACCTTTGTGGTCCTTCTTTTAAAATTTTCTAGGTATGAACTTTTTTTTTCTTTGGCAGCTTGTGAAATTTCTTTATCACAAGGGCCAACTCTTCATCTGTATTAGCACCTGACTCATCAGAGTCTGGTTCTGAGCTTTTGGGCTCCTCGATGTTCAATACCTTTGACTTCTTACATGATTCGTTAGACTTTAGGGCAATGCTCTTAGAGGAGGAAATCTTGTTCTTCTTTCTGTTTCAACTTTAATTCATGCACTCTAAGTACTACAAGGAGTTCATCTAAAGAGAAGGTACTTAGATCTTTGGCTTCCTCAAAGGCTGGACACTTGGCATCAAACCTTTCAGGTAGACTTCCTTGAAGCTTCACATTGATATCTTTTGTGGAAGGTTTAGTTCCAAGACCCTTAAGCTTATTCATCTAAGTTTGGAATCTTCCAAACATCTAGTCCATAGTTCATGTTCCTCTATCTTGAAAGTATCATACTATTTAGTCAATAGTATCTTCTTAGATCTTTTTACATTAGAGGTGCCTTCATAGTAGCGTTGAAGGGCATCCCAGACTTCTTTAACTGATTTATAGTTGAATACCTTATTGTACTCTAATTTGCTTAGAGCATAAGTAAGCAAGAATCTAGCTTTGGCATTTATCTCTATTTTCTTTATTTCAAACATACTCTATTCATCTTCAGATTTGAGCTTTCCATCTCTATCAACAAGGGCTACAAAATCAATATTTGTGATTACTGCCAATGAGTTGTACTGGTGGATTTTATGAATATCTTTATTCTATCCTACCAGTATGGGTAGTCTTCACTAAAGAAGGCTGATGGTCTATTGATAGATGAACCTTTTACAATTAGTTGATTAACCTAAGAAGCTGCCATGGATCTTGTTCCATTTCACCTGAGGGAGTGATTAACCCAAAAGACAAGCTCTGATACCAATTAATGGTTCAGAGTCAGACTTAGAAGAAGGGAGAGGGGTTAAATAAGTCTTAGACTCTTATGCAGAATTTTGAATCTTGAAAGTGCAGGTAATCAGACTTGTAATAACAAACTTGATAGGAGCAAGAAAAGAGAAGAATGAACAATAGAGATTTATACAGGTTCACTTCTAACATATAAGCTACGCTGAGTCCCTTCTAACTTGAAGGATTTCCACTATTATAAAGTCTCCTTTACAATAACAGCACCAGACTTATGCCACAAGTATTCTTCAGTCCAACCACTCCTATCTTAAACCAAAGTATTCTTTCAACAAGCCACTCATGGCTCAAAACCCAAGTATTCTTTCAAAAGCCTCTCTAGGCCACAACTGTTTCCCAATGAAACTAAAGACTAGCACCAGACCAGACCTTTACATAATAATTGATTTGTAAGAATAAAATGTAAAGTGTTTCACAAAACTTAGTGTATGAAAAATGTACAAAGTTAAATAGATACATTAAGTAAAGAAAGACAAAAAGACTAAGGTCTGCTAGAGGGAGAACAACAAAGAAGGCTATCACACAATAAGACTGATTTGGCCCATTCATCAAATTTTGAAGCAGCAAAAAAATATACTTTGTCATCAAGTTGTAAATAGCTGTTAGGATCTAGAAACATGCTGAGGTGTATAGTTTGTTATTTTTTTTGTACTATTTTGAACATATCTTTTACTCTAATAACCTAAATGGATTTGTATATAATGTTTATAATTCTTCTTAGTTTAATTCAAAAAAATATTTCCTCTATCTTTCCTCTTTTATCTTCGCTCTATTATATTTTAAGGTATCAAAGCTTTATCCTAGAGCTCTGCTAATACCTTCCTTTTAACCATGTTTAACACTGCTTCTACCAATTCCTCAAAATAATGTAAATCCAGCCGTCATTGTCTCTGTCTCTCAGGATTCCTCTAGTCCTTACTATATTCACCCAAGTGAGAGTTCTTCCTCTATTGTCATTACCCCTTCTCTAGCTGGTAACAACTACCACTCTTAGTCCCATTCTTTCTGGATGGCTCTCATCTTAAAAAACAAGTGGGTTTTCTCACAAGATCTATTCCTATACCTGTTGTTGATGATCCCTTTTTTCCTTCTTGGGAGCGTTGTAACACTCTCATTATGTCTTTGCTCCTTAACTCCTTGTCCCCTCAATAGTTTAATATGTGATTTATTTTGATAGAGCTATAATATTTGGACTAACCTAAAGAAACGTTTTTCCCAAGGTGATATTTTACAGATTGTAAAGCTCTAGGAAGAGATCTATCACTTTAAACAAGGCATACTCATCGTCACTGATCTATAACTTTAGGAGGAACTTGACAAGTTTCACCCTTTTGCCACATGCACTTGTTTTACCAAAACATACCACCAACAAGACTTTATTATTAGATTCCTTAAAGGTCTCAATGAATGATTTGCTATTGTTCATTCTCAAGTATTTCTCATGGACCCCCTGCCTTTTATCAATTAGGTTTTCTCCTTGGGGATTCAAAATGAAAGGAAGCAACCCATGACTGTTTCTAGTCCTATCAATTCCAACCCATTCACTAATGCTGGTTCTTTCAACAAAGGGTGCAAAAATGATGGTTCTAGTGTAGGAAGAGGGTCCTTCAAGAAGTGTGCCTACTATGGCTTAACTGGACACACCATAGACACTTGCTACAGTAATCATAGGTATCCTCCTAGCCGTCCTTGCTATCTAGGACGACCATGCTTCCATGATGGCACCTCTTGAGCAACCCCTTCAATCATCAACAACACTAGTACACAGTGCGGAATGCAAATAAGGCAAGCAAGGAATTTTCCCCTCTAGACCAGGTCTTGATTTCACACCATCCTAATATCAGAGGTTTGATGATGCATGATTTATCCTTAATTCTTCACTTTAAATATGTATAATTTGCCATCACTTATTGTCTAATATATTGCATTTTAACACATTTTCATCATATGAGCTTTATTTAATATTTGATTTTAAAATGAATTAAGGATTTATTTTTTTAATAAATATTGGTTTTCTCTTGTTTACTTGGGTATTTTATTTTGCAGAAATTAATAAAATTAAGGAACAAGTACAAAGATAATCCAAGGGTCAATAATAAGAGAAAAACGATCATCAAATGATAAAGAAACAAGAAGAACAAGCCCCGGTAAAAAAAAGCTACAAAAGCATGAAAATTGGCTATTAGTGCGCTATCTATTAGTGCGGTTGTAACAGGAACCGCACTAATAGGGTGGGAATCGATTCCTACACCAAATCAGCCCATAGGAATCGATTCATGCACTTGGGAATCGATTCCTAGCCCACATGAATCGATTCATTTGATGTTTTTCACCTGGGAATCGATTCCCAACCTATAGGAATCGATTCCCCTTGCTAGGAATCGATTCATGAGCTGTATTTTACGCAAAAATGAACTGGAGGAATCGATTCATCAGTGAAATCATGCCCCGAATCATTGGAAACAACAAAACACAACCTGGAAACAACTTGGAAACAGCTGGAAATCATCTGCACCGAAAGTTTTCACTTGCAACGCGTTTTCCTTAGCTGGCTTCTCCTTTCATTTGCCTATAAATAAAGAAGAACGAGAGGCTTCAGAACATCATCTTCAGACACTTCACTTCACACTTCTGTCTTAGTTCCTTTTCTTTCTTTTAAGCATTAGAGGAAGGCTTCTGGAGGAGTTCTTCCATTCCGGGTTCGGTCTTTCTTATTTTTAGTTTATTTTAATTATGGAAGACTAAAACCCCTAGATTGATTTTCTTGGAAAATATTGTAATATAATTTTGAGGTTCTTATTTTTAATATAGTATGCTTTTATTATTGTTTATTTCTTCATAATCTTACTCTGCTTATTTAATTCCATTCTGTTTAATTGAATTTGTATGCTTAATCGGTTTAATTATTCAAATGGAATAAAATAAGATTTTAAATTAAAATAGATTAAGAAAATATGCATGCTTAATGAATATTTTCATAATCACTTTTAATAATTATGGTTTGCTTAATTCCATAATTTGAGAATAGATTATGTATGTAGGCGATGTTCTTACATATGCTCAATAATTCCTAGATTTTGCGATCTTGACTCCTTTTGCTTAATTAGGATGCTTGATTAAAATATTCATTTTTAAATGAAAGTAAAGGAATTATGAATTGAAAAAGACGCTTAGTTGATTAATTCAAATTGAGCTAAGAAATCAACAGTAATGAAAGTATACAAATTATCTTTAGTGAACCAAGGATAAATTTATTTACAATATTCCAAGAAAATCAATCGCTTGTTATTTATTGTTTTAAATCCTATATTTACTTTGTTTTAGTTTTAATTGTCACAACAAAATCAATCAAAACCCCCCAATTGTATTTGTATATTTGTTAAATTTTTGTTTGTAAAAAAAATTTCTGTGTTGATCCTTGAGAGAACGACCTAGGTTGACACCCTAGTACTACATTAATTAATTTTGATGTACTAATTTGACGGAACCACGACAAACACGTCAAGGTTGTTAAAGCTTTTAAACATACCTCCTGTGTTTGCTAGTTTGGGCTCTAAAAATGCTATATAGCCCAGTCACATAAATTTGTCCCACATATCCCAAAATGACCAAATCTCTTTTTTTAACTTAAAGCCTGGTAGTCATTTTATTTTTTGTAATTTTGTTCCATATTTTAGTAGCGTACACAGGCCGATTCATGAAATTTTGATCACCAAGCCTCAGATAATTGATTCAGGACCTACTAATCATATTTCTTCCTTTTTAAATTGTTTTCAAATTTATCATAAAATTAAACCCATTCAAACTAATTTACCTAATGGTTCATATGTCACTTCTCATTATTCTGGTACTGTCTATTTTTCTCCTAATTTTGTCATTCATGATGTGCTTTATATACCTAATTTTCATTCAATCTTTTGTCAATTCCTAAATTAATATCATGTCTCTAATATACTTTTAATTTTTCTGGTATCTTTTATCAAATACAGGAAGCAAATTCCTTAAAGATGATTGCTTTGGTGGTAAGTGTTTTCTCATACAAAACTTGATTTCAAAACTTGGTTACTATTTGATTTTACCAGAACTTAGTAAAGGGAAACTTTAATAAAGTTTCAAGAAAAGAATCAAGTTTGTATAATATGGATTCAATGAAAGATTAGTGCCAAGTTTAAACACTAGCGTTGTAGTAAAAAGGGATGTCGTTCCACTGAGGAGGTGTTAGTATGGAAAACCTTAATCAATGAATTGATTCGACAAAAGATTCATTTTAATTTATTGTAAAGGATGATAATGGAAATGATCAAACGAGAGTAATAAATTTAAAGAACAAACAATATTAAGTTTGACAAAAATCAATTGTGGGAAACTGGGATTGGTTTCATCTTATCTCACCTTTCATAAGCTATGTAAACTTTGCATGTATGTAACTTGAAATGATAATTTTTACATCATAATCAAAGTCATTTGCATCGATTCCTCGACTACAAAATTCATGAGAATGGTTTCAACCTGCTGATCCCTCAGTCACCTTGAAACCATTCCAGCATTAATGTCCGATTCTTTAGATGTTTATTGCAATAGATACCATCCCTGGCAACTACTCACAACAAGTATTTGATTCAAATCTGCTTTCAAAAGTTATTTTCCAATACACTTGAGAAAACTATAGACAATAAAATAGTGATCAAATACTTTCAAGCATTAAGTACGGAATGAAATACAAAAACTATCAAATCTTGTTACCATACATAAAACTTACAATGACATTATGTGGGGTTTAAATGGATTACAACCAATCCCAATGAATGAGTTAGCTACTCAAGGCTTGCATTTTCACTAATTAATCTCTAAAAGAATATGGGAAATAAAATGGTATAAGAAAGAATAACTAAAATAATGTTAGATGAATGATTCAAGTGATCAAGATGATGTGATCCAGATGCCTTCTGTTCTCTTCTTATTCTCTATTTAAAGAAGAGTCTCACTTAAGCTTCTCCTTTTCACACTTAAGAGAAACCCCACTAGCTGAGAGTCCATGCAGGAGTGGTCAGAAACATACAGGAGTGGGTGAGCTGGCATCGCACCATTGGTCAATAATTAATTTAGTGGCCTATTCTCCTTCGATCACGCTCAAGCGTGGAGTATTCTTGCTTGAGCGTGGCTGCGCTTTAAGCTTCAAATGGCCATGCTCAAGCGTGGAGGACCCCTGATACTCTTGGCTTTCATACACTTGAGCATAAGGTTCAAGCTCAAGCTTCCTTGATGTTGCACTTAAGCGCCCCTAGTTACGCCCATGCGTGAGAGAAATTTTGCTCACTGACTTGTTTTTGCTTGAGTGTAACTTCCTCGCTCAAGATTCTTCTTATTCACGCTTAAGCGTGAGTGCTTCCATCCTAACGGCTCAAGCTCCCTTCATTCGCACTCAAGCGTCCCTTCATTCACGCTTAAGCTTCTTTACTCACGCTCAAGCGTGATGGGGTCTGAGGGTCTTGTTCTAGCCCGATCACGCTTAAGCGAGGGAATGCTTCGCTTAAGCGTGATGTATGATGTTGCCTTTGTTGACCTTTCTCTGACTTTTGATATTCTTTCACTTCTCTAGAGTTTTTAAGAAAATTTTTCCAATTCTCAATAATTTCATTCATTTTTAATTTTTATGATAAATTTCTTTATTTATTAATCCATTCACTTTAATTTCTTACAAAAATAATTCAAATAAACACATGAATGTAGTGCTTGATTAACCTTTATCAAACTCTCCCCAACCTAGAGTTTTGTTTGTCCTCAAGAAAAAAGAATGAAGTTTTAAACCAGAAGGTAGTCATGATGCTTAGATTCTAAGAACAAAATTAAGACAGTATTTACAATTCAATTTCTTTGGACATATGGCATCCTTAATACCTATTCATTTGAAATGTGATGCACAATTTAATTTTTCACAAAGCAAGTAACCTAACACTACAAGAACAAGGAGCTTCTCATTATCTCTCACGAGGTCTTTGTTTCATACATTGATTATCAGAATTGCCTAGTTAACATTGCTAGTCATTTCCAATCAAACCATAATCAAAAGAGCAGCAAGGATCAAAAAGGTCTTTTAGCAAGGTTGTAATGGGGCTGGACTAACAAGAATTCCTAATTTTTCTTGGAGTTCAATTTGCATGCAAAAAGAAGAGCATAAGTACTTAATGAATGTTTCATGATTTATAAGCCTTCTTCCTTGATTTCTACGAGCTCTCCTTTTGTTCAAAGATTTCTGGAGAACTTTCTATTTTTCTTCTTAATTTAAAATTTCTTTTTCAGCCTCCATTTCTTGCATCACCCTTATTAGAAAAGAAGTATTTTATGCTCTTTTGTATTAAGCATGTTGATAAGGTAGGGATTAGTTTTTTATGCTTAGGTTAGGGTGATTTATGAAATAAAATTTTAGGCACAAATGGGCTACCAAAGAATGGAATATTTTATTAAGGGTAGCTTTTTGGCTCTTAGCTTTATCTGTTTACAAAATTGCCTTGATCATTTCCTTGCTTATCTCTTTAGAAAAAGGTTAACCAGAAAATTAAGCAATGCATACTTAACAATTACTAATGAGGCTCTCACTATTTGATCGCTCGCTTCTCACAAGGTTATAAAGCCATACTCCAATTTTCTAACAGTAAGAGGTTCAAGCATGTAAAAAAAATTTCAAAAGTTCATTTATTTCAATTTCCTAGTTCTTAATTTAGCCAATTGTCCTTTTCAAAAAAAATGTTACTGTCTTATAAATTGTTGCTATAACTTAATGAATCTTTGCATGCATTTTACTTTCTTGCTTACAGTTGGTTCTTAGTTAGGCATAACAGCTAAATTTCAAGCATGTACAGATCAAACCAATCAAGAAAAAATCATCAGTTAAAGCATGAATTTGTCTAAAAATTTAAAACTAAATACCCCTAAAAAAATATCTGTAGCAAGTTAAAAAGTATTAAAAGAGAATAAAAAATAAACCAAAATAAAAATCATGAAATAATGTTAATAGTAATGATTCAATCCCTCACTCATCACCCTCTGTGTCCTCTTCTGTATCTACATCCTGCTCAGGTTCTGGTGTCTGTTCTCTAGCTGGAGATGCTTGTGATGAGGGTCCTGGTCTAGTCTGAGAAGTCCCACCCCTCCTTGGTAAAATAGGACTGTCCCCAGGCCATGCAATATGGGCTGTAAACTAGGCAGGGTCCATCCAAGGGTTAAATTGGCCCATAGGGATGCTGTGATATAGGCCATGGCTTAAGTGCATAAGACCTCTTTGATTGGCACTCTGATGTAGGCTCTTCATCCACTTTCTTGAAGAGAGATGGATCTAGGGCTCTTTCTCCTATCTTCCTTCAATGTGAACTTGAGAACTCTTCTCCAAGGCAAGGAAAACCGAAAACTAAAGCCTAAAACTAGAGGAGAGTGACGCAAAAACAAGGGGAAAGGGAGTGAAATGGAAGGAGAGAAGGGTGGACAAAGGAGGAAGGCTTGGAAAAGAGGAGAGGGAAAGGTTGGAGGCCACTTCCCAAAGAGGGGAAGATAACTCCACTCACCACCAAGGGAGGGAGAAACCCCTTGGATAAGAGCTTGAGAGAGCTCTCTAATTCTAGAGAGAAGGAGGAGAATCTCTCACTAGGAAACACTAAGTGCTCTCAAATTTTGCAAATGAATTAATGGTGCTTGTTTACAAAAGGAGAAGCCCTTATATAGGCCATGGGAAATTTCAGCCAAGGACTAGCTAAATGGGCTTGAGCATGAATCCATGGCCCATTAAGAGAAAAAGGTAAGCAAATGGCCTATACATGGCCTAAAAGGAGAAGTACAAGGCCCTAAAGTGGCCCATTTGACCTTGCAAGGTCCAAATCTATCCTATAAGCCTAGAGAAACTATTTAGAAATTATATTACAAGTAAAGTACTCATAGATCCTCATAGGTTCCTTATTGGGCTTAGGCCCACTAGAAGAGAGAAAAGAGAAGAGGGCTTTATGAATGCTCTCTTTGGCCCTTTTGGTCTTGGCCCTTATGAGGGGACCTCTGTATGCTTCAAGTCCTTTCTCCAATGTAGTGTGAGGGTCTTCCTTAGGTATGTCCACATTATGCTCCCCCTCTTCAAAAGGATTTGTTCTCAAATCAAAGGCATCATCCTCATCATCTATATCAAAGGGAGACAAATCAGTTATATTGAAAGAAGCACTCACACCATAATCTCCTGGTAGATCTAGGACATAAGCATTATTATTAATTTTCTTGAGAATTTGGAAAGGCCCATCACCTTTAGGGTTGAGTTTGGATTTTCTCAAGTTAGGAAAGCGTTCCTTTCGAAGGTGTAACCATACCCAATCTCCAACCTCAAAGGTGATCTCCTTTCTTTGTTTATTTACACAACGAGCATAATGTTCATTTTTAGTTTGTATTTGGTGTCTAACCTTCTCATGAAAATCTTTGATAAATTGGGCCTTTGCCTCTCCATCCATATGAAGGACAGAGTTAGAAACCTCAATGGGCAAAAGGTCTAAGGGTGTGAGAGGGTTAAAACCATATACAACCTCAAATGGACTATGCTTGGTTGTGGAGTGATGCTTGGTTGTGGAGTGTTGTACCCTATTATATGCAAACTCAATATGCGGTAAACACTCATCCCATGATTTTATATTTTTGTGTACTAAGACCCTAAGAAGTTGAGAGAGGGTCCTGTTTACTACCTCTGTTTGGCCATCTGTTTGAGGATGACAAGTTGTGGAAAAGAGGAGTTGTGTTCCTAGCCTTGACCAAAGAGTTTTCCAAAAATGGCTTAGGAATTTGGTGTCCCTATCAAAAACAATGGTTTTGGGCATACCATGTAGTCTCACAACCTCTTTAAAGAAGATTATGACTAGCATCATCAACCTTATGGCAAGGGATGAAGTGAGCCATCTTGCTAAACCTATCCACAACCACAAAGATAGAATCCATTCCCCTTTGGGTCTTAGGCAGGCCTAACACAAAGTCCATTGATATATCAATCCAAGGTGCACTAGGTGTTGGCAAGGGAGTATATAAACCACTAGGTGAAAGTTTTGATTTAGCCTTTCTACATACAATACACCTAGAGCAATGTTTTTGAACATCCTTTTTCATTTTGGGCCAATAGAAGTGTTCATGTAATATAGACAAAGTCTTACCTCTTCCAAAGTGACCCATGAGTCCTCCCTCATGACTCTCCCTAAGTAGTAGATCTCTTAAAGAGCTTCTTGGAATACAAAGTCTATTGGCTTTAAAAAGATAGCCATCTAAAATGTAGAAGCCCTTATGAGATGTCGAAGTGGAAGATGAGTTAAGATGTTTGAAAAATCAAGATCATTTGGGTACAAAGACCTAATTTCATCAAGCCCAATAACTTTGGCTCCTAGAGAGGTAAGTAAAGAATGCCTCCTAGATAAAGCATCAGCCACAGTATTAGTTTTGCCATTCTTATACTTAATGACATAAGGAAATTGTTCCAAATACTCAACCCACTTAGCATGTCTTTTGTTTAACTTATGTTGCCCTTTTATGAATTTTAGAAATTGGTGATCACTATGTATCACAAACTCTTTTGGGATTAAGTAGTGCTCCCATGTTTGTAGGGCTCTAATTAAGGCATAGAATTCCTTATCATATGTGGGGTAGTTAATAGTGGCCCCATTAAGTTTTTCACTAAAGAAAGCAATGGGGTGACCTTCTTGTAAAAGCACGGCTCCTATGCCCACATTGGATGCTTTACACTCAAGCTCAAAGGTTTTAGAAAAATTTGGAAGTTTTAAAATTGGAGCATGAGTGAGCCGATCTTTGAGATCTTGAAAGGCTTTTTCTTGCCTAGGCCCCCACACAAAAGAAACATTCTTTTTAACCAACTCATTTAGAGGGGAGGCTAAGGTTGAAAAATCTTTCATAAATCTCCTATAGAAACTTACGAGACCATGGAAACTTCTTATTTCACTCACATTTTTAGGTGTAGGCCAATCTTGGATTGCCTTAACCTTAGAGTGATCTACCTCAACACCTTTAGAACTAACTACAAAACCAAGAAAGACAATGGTATCTATGCCAAAAGAACATTTTTCAAAGTTAGCATAAAGATTGTTTGTTCTTAAGGCAAGCATAACTTGTCTTAGGTGGATGAGATGAGATGCCATGGACTTTGAGTACACAAGAATGTCATCAAAGTATACCACAACAAAATGCCCTATGAAATCCCTTAAAACATGGTTCATAAGTCTCATGAAGGTACTTGGTGCATTAGTTAGGCCAAAAGGCATCACTAACCACTCATAAAGGCCAAGCTTGCACTACAACATTTTGTAGTTTAGGCCACAACAAAAAATCGCGGTCTAAAGTGAGAAAACTGTGGCCTTTAGTTTAGGCCACGGTTTGGCCACACTTTTTGTGGCGTGGTCTAGGTGGCCGTGGTCTAAAACAAAAGGCCACAGTTTTCTACTTTTAACCACACTGTTTTAAAAACCGTGGCCTTAGGCATTAGAATAGACCACGGTTTTTCACGTTAATTTTAAGCCACAGTTTTTCAAATAAATTTTAGGCCACTGTTTCTCAAATGTGGCCATATATTAAGGATCACGGTTTTCTCATTCATTTTAGGCCGTGGTTTCTAAAATGTGGCAACATATTAAAGGCCATGGTTTTTACATTAATTTTAGGCCGCAGTTTCTTAAATGTGGCCATATTTTTACATTAGTTTTAGACCGCAGTTTCTCAAATGTGGCCATATATTAAAGGCTACAGTTTGTTGATGTAGTCTTTAGGCCATATTTTTTTTATAAAGGTTAAGACCATGAGTTTACAAATGTGGTCTCACATTAAAGGCCACAGCTTTTTAAACTTATCTTTAGACCACATTTTTTTTGTTATAGTGTAAATCATAATTTTATAAGTGTGGCAATATATATAAAGCACATTTGAGTCATTACACAATAAAAGTTTGCTAAATATCTTCCATAACAAAAAGTTTCCTAAAAATGTCAAGACCAATAATATCTTACAAAACAATTTATAATTTGAGTCCTTACAAAATAAAAGGTTTGCTAAATATCTTGCACAACAAAAGGTTTGCTAAATATCTCAACACTTATAATGTCTTACACAACAATTCATAGTTTACTTATAAGCTCAAGATTAATAATGTTTCCAAACATATCAAACACATCAACATCCTTAGTCATCATTATTCTTGGTCATCATCTTCAATATCTTGAGCAACATATTCTTCATCTTCATGCTGTAATTAAGAACATAAGATTCATAAAAGACCATTAAGAAAATACCTAAGGGTATCACCATAAATCGCACACATCATTGCAACGAAAAATCATTGTTATTAAACTAGATAAGCACATTTTGACAATGAGTACTCACATTAACACTAATTACATAAGTTCTCAATAACACAAAATTAAATGTTCAAGGAAATCATTTATCACCATTAAGAAAATGCCTAAGGATATCATTTATCACCACAAATATCACACATATCATTGCAACAGAAAATCATTTCTATTAAACTAGATAAGCACACCTTGACAAGTAATGCACACACTAACACTAATTACATAGTTCTCAATAACACAAAATTAAATGTTTAAGGAAATTATTCAATATGAATTTTATTTACTCATTAATAACTAAGTGAAATACAAACTATTTAATTTTCATTTTACAAACTAGGAAAAAATACACAACAAATGTTTTATACAAGGTACAATGAAGAACACAAGATATGTAGAAGACCATTGAGAAAATGCCTATAGATATCATTTATCACCACAAATATCATACACATATTCAATCAACTAATAAACCATATTCAAATAACAAACCTCTTATTACCCACATTAATTCTACCTCTTATGTATTCAATCAACTAACAAACCTCATTTAAATAACAAACCTCTTATCACCCACATTAATTCTACCTCTTATGTATTCAATCAACTAACAAACCTCATTCAAATAGAAGCATGAAAAGCCATTGCATCTGACATATTATGTGATTTATTCAATCTTAGTAAACTACAAAATGAACTTTAATATTAAACATTTGTTTGATAATTTATTCATATTATATACCTGTAGTTGATGAGGAATGTGAGATGATGCGGATGAACATGGACCAATGCTATTTTCATAGCCTAATGCAATTGCCATCATATTATCCACCTCTTCGTCACTCAAGTTTGGGTTTTGTTGTTTCATCATTATCCTCATAAGTCCTTTCATTCCTTTAAACTGTTTTTCCATCCTAGTCAACTGCTCAAAATGTTGTTTCTTGATAGCTGTAATTTCTTCATTTTTTTTAGAATGGTAGGTGTCATAGTTCTTCCATAGCAACGAACTCTACCCGGCTTCTCCTTCCCAAACAGTGATTGAAATGCTTCAACATCATTTGAATTTTCAATTGATTCTTAAAGTTTATCCTAATAAAACAAAAGCAATGTCAAGATAAAACATAAATGTTTCTATGTAATGAAGTCCATAAGTTTCACTTAATTAAACTTACAATGGCACTCTGTGTTTCCTCATCAAGCTTTCCATTTCGACTCTTACGAGTCTCAATAAACATTTCAGCTTGGCTGACTTTCTCCCTATTCTTCTTTGTTTCCTACATCAATTAGATAATCAGAATAAATACACTTCAAGTTGATTTTCCTTATTCATATAAACGTATAAACATAGTACCATTTGTGCACGAATTCTAGCAAAGTTTATTGGTCCCATCCAATGCATATACTTTTGCTTTGCCCTATTAAGGACATTTCTTCTACTAATGCTCTACATTGGAAAAATAAAATGTTAGACGCTAAAAGATAGATTTAAAATCAAAGAACCAAATAGTTAACTTACCTCAATAATATCATTCCTCCAATAAGTCATCAATTGCTTAAAATGAGCTTCAGGTATATTATGGGGACGATGTTTTAACCTTTCTTTCATAGTTGAGTACTTCAAAAAGTATTTCTTCTTGACTTTATACTTGTAACGCCTCCAAGCATCATTTATACGAGAAAATACTCCTTTTCTTCCATCCTCAGAAATATTGTATTTTTCCTAACAAAATAATTATTGTCATAAACAATTAATAAATACAATTATATAAATATTATAATATACAAATTCAAATTCCATACATTAATATATTCCCATATAATTGCTCCATTGTTGCTCACTAAAGCTTTGAAATTTGTGTAAACCAAAGGACAAAAGTCTACATTCCTTGCCATAGTGCCTAGAAAATGACTAAAACCGGATACAATTTGACCCGTGGGTCCAATGGGCTCTCCATCTTCATCTAACACAATTTCTTGTCGTTCCTCCTTATTCCTTGAATGTATTTTCAAGCATTGTGTTGGTCCTCGTGTTCTTTTCTTACTTGTCACTATTATATATAAAATGTATATAAGATTAAATATTTAAACTTAAAAACATGTAAAATTAGCATAAGAACTATACCTTAAAACATAACTAAAAAGTGCAATAAACAAATAACTTCAAAGAAACTAGGAGGAAAAATCATCTCTAACTGACAAATAACTTCAGCAATCTCTGCTTCTAAGTGGTCTAAATCTTCAACATGGATAACCTTTTGACACAACGATCGAAAAAAATATCCAAGACGAATTAGAGGCTCGGCCACTACAATCGGCATTATGTCTCTTACTGCTATTTGTAGCAAGTAATGTAGCATGAAATGCGCATCATGACTCTTGTAATCGGATATCTTTTTATCAGCAATATGCACACATTTAGAGATATTTGACGCACTCCCATCTGGTAATTTAGCATTTTTTAAAACACTACAAAAAGTAGCCTTTTCCACCGAAGTCATAGAGAAACATGCTTTTGAAAACTCTGCTCGACCTCCTCCTATCTCCCTTGGATGAAGCTCTTTTCTAATCCCCAATTCTTGCAAATCATAACGACCATTAATATGATCTTTAGATTTACCCGATATATCCAGAAGAGTCCCAATTATGTTGTCAAAAATGTTCTTTTCTATGTGCATTACATCAAGATTATGACGTAATGTATTTTGAGCCCAATACGGTAACTCAAAAAAAATTGACCTCTTCTTCCATGGGCCATCAATCTTCTTCTTTTTTGCCTTTCCAAATTCATTATGAAAAGATGTTAAACTTTCAAGTATTTCTACCCCATCTAACATTGGTGGTGGAGGCTTAAATTCTTCATCTCCATTAAAGGACTTTTTGTTATATCTCCAAGGATGATTCATAGGTAAAAAGACACGATGATCCATATAACACACTTTACGACTGTATTTTAGATACATTGAATTGGTGTTATAATTGCAGCATGCACAAGCCATTTTTCCTTTGGTGCTCTAACCGGACAACATAGCATATCCGGGATAGTCACTAATTGTCCATAAAAGAGCCGCATGCATTATGAATGTTTCATTTTTTGAGGCATCATATGTAGGTACTCCGAGTTCCCATAGTTCCTTCAATTCCTCAATCAACGGTTGAAGGTATACATCAATATCTTTTCCTGGTCATTGTGGTCCTGGAATCAACAATGACAACATTGTATACTCAGATTTCATGGACAACCAAGGTGGGGAGTTATACACTATCATCAAGATAGGCCATGTACTATATGATATGCTCATAGTCCTAAATAGGTTGAATCCATCACTCGCTAATCCAAGTCTCACATTACAAGACTCAGAAGCAAAATTAGGATGAAGTTTATCAAAGTCCTTCCATGCTTGGCCATCAACAGGATGCCTTAATTTCCCATCCTTTGAGCATTCCTTTTCATGCCATCTCATGGAATTTGCTGTTGCTGAACACATAAATAGCCTCTGAAGTCTGGGAATCAATGGAAAATGTCTTAAAATTTTGGCAGGAACTTTATGACCATTCTTTGATTGCTCTACCCCACCATCTACCTGAGAACATTCTTTCCATCGTGAAGTCTTACAAACTTTGCAAAAATTGTCTTTCTCATGTTCTTTCCAAAAAATCATGCAATCATTGGGACATGCATGAATCTTTTTATAATCAAGGCCTAAATCCCTAATCATGGCTTTTGACTTGTTAAAAGATTCAGGGATGTTCAAATTAGGAATGGCTTCTTTCAATAACTCTAAAAGAGCCGTGAAAGAAGTATTGCTCCATCCATGAAGACACTTCAACAGGTATAATCGTAGAATAAATGACAGGGTAGAAAAACTCTCACATCCTGGGTATAGTTCCTGCTTCGTATCATCCACCAACTTGTAAAACTTTATTGCATCTTCATTAGGACCTTCACTAGCTCCTTCATTTGTCACATTTCTAAATGTGTCAAATAATAAGCCATCAATGTTGTCACAAGTTTTCTCTTGGCCTTCCAAGTCATCATTTATCTCTACAGACGCTTGTATTTGCTCACCATGGTGAACACAAACATTGTAGCCTTGTAGAAATCCTTTGGCTATTAAATGATCATAGATGACATCTCTTGTAGTCTAACATTGATTTCTACACATTGAACAAGGACATAACATCTCATCTCCTTGAGGTCTTCCTGTTGTGTAGGCAATATCTAAAAATGACTTTACACCATTTATGTACTCTTCACTAAACCTTGCACACTTTGTCCAGTCTTTATTCATCACTTATAATCTAGGTAACAACATAGAATAGAAAAAATAAAATAAGGGGTGTAATATATAGTGACATTTCAAAGTCAATTATAGATATCAACATAAAAAATATTTACACCAAATTTTAAAATATTCACATTAAAGACTCTTAATATTTTATAACTTACTACCTTAATTTTTAAAACATCTAATGTAGTAAGTTGTAAAATTTACAACTTATTCCTAATTTATAACATAACAGTAACTTTATAACTTACTACATTAGATATTTTAAAATTTAGGATAGTAAGTTATAAAATATTAAGAGTATGTAACGTGAATCTTTTAAAAAATTAGTGTAAATATTGTTTACACATATTTTTAAAATAACTGATATAACAAGCTATAAAATTAATTAACTATTTGTTATATGCTCTTTTGTCGAGTAGAAACAAATTCTCATAACCATATATACATTATTAAATATTTCAAGTTTAATTAATAAATTGGGCACATAATAAAGAATTTAAATTACCTGGATTGAAATTAGACTTTAAAAGCTTTAATTTCCCTTGACAAACACTAATCCAATTCAGTTGAAGAAAGATAGACTACAAAAAATATTATAAAACAATTTATAATTTAATTCTTCCTTCTAAAATAAGAACAATAATAATAGATGAGAAGGATGATAAGGACGGTTTAAACTGGCAAACCATTACAAACAAAGAAAATTATTAGGTGAGAATTTGAGAAATGCATACATGTCTTTTTTATACTGCCAACGGACAGAAGAGTTACGATTGAATTTTTCCTTCTTATAAATGAATTAAATTACATATAATATGGTAAAGGGGTATTGATTAACCTAGATGAGAAAATACATTTTTGGATTATTATCAACTTTTCACCATCATGTTAATTATGAATGTATGCAATACTTATAACTAACTTTAATAAGAGGTAAATGTTGAATTATTTTAAATGATATTTTAGAATTTAATTAATGATTATTTTTAACATATAGAAAATATTTATAGTTTAAAAAAACTTTCATTGACCATGCGGCACCTATGTTATTCACAATATATATAATCGTCATATGTTCCACCTTTTGAGCAGGTTTTAATTAGAAGAAGTGACAGGAATTACAATGTGATATTCTTATTTCTAGAATAATGTTACCTGATACAATATAGCTACTCAATTTATTTTTTTGTGTGGTAAACCTTTAATTCTATCATTTAAAACTAAAAAAAAATGGTGATCTACATTTGACATTGTTAACACAACAGGTAATGTAATTTTTTTTATTCTATCAAATAGGCTTATACTAGTCTAGTTATTCACAAAGTGTTCTATCAAATAGGCTTATACTAGTCATTCACTAGGCTTATATATTGTCAGATTTTAAATATTAAGCTATTGCTCAATATGTGGCCTACGTGTTAGAGATGCTGGAGCTTGAATATTGTTATCTCAAGAACAAATTGCATGAATTATTCCAAGTAAAGTTGCATGAATATTATTTCTGACAAGTTATAATTAAATTAATATCAATATCAATTTGAACATATAGAATGGTTATATTGTTATGAAAGATATAGGGGTCAATTTATGGCACCTGATGTGAATTATTTGATGATTGACAAGATTGAACAGCAACGTGCTTTGGGTGCAGGAGTGAGGTACCTAGGCAGAATTGATTAGCTTAGAAACAAAACAAACCTCATGAGTAAAAATTTAAGCAATTGAGATACTAAAAAGTAAAAACAAATTCCACTAAAAACTCAAGTCATTAGCTAACATATTAATAGTTTTGTATCTCCAATGTTCATTTCATACCCAAAAAATAATAAAATATAGCCCAGCTTATATATGACAGCTAACATCAAGTAAACCTCTTTAGGAACCAATTAGATAAACTTTCAATTTTCTTTCACTTTAAGAAAGATATAGATCAAACAACATTAAATTCAGAGTAAGGCACACACATTAGGTAGAAGCAAAAAAGAAACTAATAGAGTCAAACACATGTCCACACCTAAATTGTTTTCATCTAAAGAACAAAATGATAGTGAAACTAAACCATTTAATTAAGTCTCTATATAATTTCCCCTACAATTAAGTGTGAAAGCTATGCTACAATTAATTACCCCTATAATGTCCCCTATAATTGTCTCATACACATAATATGCAACCCAATCTGAAACTCACTCAACCTTTACACTAAAAATATATATTAAATAAAACCCATGTTACCAATTATAAGGGAAAAAATACATACGGTTTGGATTATAATTTAATGAAGACATGAGTTTCATATGATAAAGCTCGGTGGACACTATTGGACTCCAGAAAAAGAAGTACCAGTTGCTCACAACAAGTTGGCTCATCTGTATTTTCACCTAATCATCATGGTATGTATGGGAGTAACAGTTTTTTTTAATTCATTATTCAGCCCATGAATCATTCAACCTGAATTTGCAATTCTTTTATTATCATTTGATTCACTTTTTAATCAATCCCAAAAATAAAAATATGCTACTAATGCTTAAGTGTAAATCAAGAACGCTATTTGGTATCTATTAAATGTGACATTATTTTTCGTGTGTTAAATTTATTACAATTCTGTTTAGCATTTCATTTTATTATTCCTTCAATTATTTTCTGAACTGCAGTAACTGTTATATGAGCTATGCACGTGGTTGAGTAAGATTGTTTTCCAAAAATAATAGAAATAGTCAAATACCAAGTGAGAAATCACAAGTAATTAATCATCATCAATTAATAATAAACAATACAAATAATGTGCAGAGCAAGATAGTATGTAGAGCAACGTGAAAAGAAAATTACCTTGTGGGACCGCAAGCTGCCTGGAGAAGGAAAGAAAGAAATATGAGTGGTTCACGTAACACAAAGCACCTGTTGTTGAAATAAAAACAAATTAGTGGGTTTTCCTTAAGACAAAGAAAAAATAGAGTATTGTTCTTAGAGAGGGAACAAAGAAAAAACCTTGTGGGACCAAATAAGTAGGGGGCACAAGGTGATTGGAGCGCAAGATGAGAAGAGGAGCAGAAGATGAACACGAAGCAAAAGGAAACCAATTTGGGGGAAAAGGGTTTTAGGGGAGAGAGTGGAGTAATTTTTTTTAATTATTGGCAATACACGTTATTTTAGGAGCACTGCCGCCTGTAATTTTTTTTTTACTTTCGTGCACAAAATTTAATACTTTTAGGCCATGCTTTTAAGTCAATTTTAGGCCACGGTTTTATTATGCTAATACCCACATTTTTTTAAATGTGCTCTTTTATAGAATAGGCCACATTTAAATTATGGCCTTTATAGACACATAAGGCAGTGGATAATAAAGTGTTGTCTAAAATTTTCATAGTCAATAAACCATGGTCTATTATATTATAGGGCGCAGTTCCTCTATGGCAGTGCCCATGGTTTAGGAAATGTGGTCTTTTATGGAATAGACCATATTTTCCTCTTTGGCAATGCCCACAAATTAGGAAGTGTGGTCTTTGGGTCATTTAGGCCACATTTTTATGTTAAGTGTTTTAAAGTTGGGAATGTAAAGCATCAATAGCCACAAGGATATAAAATTGTGGCCTTTGGGTCATTTAGGCCATATTTTTTCCACCGTGGGTTAGATTGATGTGGCCTAAACTACTAAATGTTGTAGTGTTGGTTTTAAAAGTGGCTTTCCATTCACCTCCTTCTTTTATTCTAATTTGGTGGTAGCCACTTTTAAGATCAATCTTGGAGAAGATTGTAGATCCACTAAGCTCATCTAATATGTCATCAAGCCTAGGTATGGGGTGCCTATACTTGATGGTGATGTTATTAATAGCTCTACAATCCGTACACATTCTCCATGAACCATCTTTCTTGGGTACAAGTAAAACCGGTAATGCGCAAGGGCTTAACCTTTCTCTAATCCAACCTTTGGAAAGTAGTTCATTCACTTGATTTTCTATTTCTAAACTCTCTTTAGGGTTGCATCTATATGCAGGTCTATTTGGCAAACTAGCCCCAGGAATAAGGTCTATTTGATGCTCAATGCCTCTAATAGGAGGTAACCCTTTTGGAATATCTTTTGGGAAGAGGTCTTTAAATTCTTGTAAGATATTTTGGATCCCTTTGGGCAAAGGGGGAGGAGAGGTGCCCATAGAACACAAGGAAGTGTTAGGGATATCTTTTGGATATATGATCAAGCAATGTTTTTGTGAAAACATGGCATGTTTCACATCATATTTTGTTGCGAAGAGATTAGGTTGGGAGTCATTATAGACAATAACTCCTTTCCCTTTATTGTCTTTTTTGTTTTTCTTTGGTTTTTCTAAACTCATATGGGAAAAAGATCCTAACTCTTTTTCTCTCTTAGCTTTCATTTGTATTTGGTCTTTTGCTACTTGTTGTGGAGTTAAAGGATGTAGTACTATCTTCTTGCCATCTAGTTTAAATGTGAGGGTGTTAGTGAACCCCTCATGAAGGACCTTCCTATCAAATTGCCAAGGCTTTCCTAATAGTATATGAGTTGCCTCCATAGGCACTACATCACATTTGACTTCATCTCTATATGTGCCTATGGTGAAATTTATGAGGACTTGCTTATTGACTACCATTTCCCCTTTTTCATTTAACCATTGTAATTTGTAGGGACTTGGGTGATCTATAAGCTCTAATCCCATCTTTTTGACTAGTCTTTGGCTTACAACATTTGCACAACTCCCACTATCCATAATGAGAGAACATAATTTGTCATTAATGTAACATCTTGTATAAAAGATGTTCTCTCTTTATGTCATGTCATCGAGTTTTACATGACTACCAAGCAATCTTCTAATCATGTACAACTCACCATTATCCCCTAGAATGTGCTCACTGTCACTGGAATCACTACTAGAGTCATCACTTGAATAGTGAGAATCAGAATTAGACTCTGATTGACTTGAGTAGGTTCCATTAGTTTTTAAAATCATGGTTCTTTTTGTTGGACAGTCTGAAGCAATGTGTCCTCTTCCAAGGCACTTAAAACATTTTATGGAAGAAGATCTAGAGGATTGTGGTTTTGATGATGGTTCATGCTTATCATGTTGATTCCTAAAGACTTTACCGTTTTTGTGTAACTCACTTTGGAGTTTAGAGGAGGAAGCGCCCACTTCTCTCTCTCTAGGGTTTCTCTCAAACTTACCCTTATTTTCTACCCATTTTGACTTATAGGCTCTATTGTTATCCCCACTATAGGATTCTCTTTCCTTAAATTGGTTTTCTACTTTGGTGCATTGATGGAGTAACTCTTCTATATCCATATGTGGAAGCAGTTCTACCCTATTTTTGATGTTCCTATTAAGCCCATGTAAGAACCTATGCATTAGGGTTTCTTCATCCTCTTCTAGATTGGCTCTAATCATGGCTATCTCTAAGGCTTTATAGTAGTCTTCTACACATTTGGAGCCTTGGGTGAGCCTATTTAGCTTTGCTAATAGTTCACCACGATAATAATTAGGAACATATCTTTTCCTAAGGAGAGCTTTTAAGTCTACCTAATCATCTATGGGAGGGAAGTTGTCTCTTTTTCTCTCCTTACAAATTTGGGTCCACCAAACTAGAGCATAATTTTGGAAAGAAAGAGTTGCAATCCTAACTTTTTTATCATCTTTTATTTGATGAGAGTTGAATATTTGTTCTACCCTCATCTCCCACTCTAAGTAAGCTTCAATGTCACTCTTGCCATTGAATGGGGGAATTTCTAACTTTACCTCTCTTAAGCCAATGTCATCCTTTCTATGGTCATGGTGCCTTCTTTGTCTCGTTTCTTCCTCATTATCACTAATGTTATGTCTTTGATTTCTTTGTTGTCTATGCCTAGTTCTAGGGGGTTCATTATGCTCAAGATTGGTTAGCCTAGCATTAATATTGTTTAAGCTATCCATTATGTTATGAAGCATGGTTTTGTTCTCCCTATCACTAGATGACATCTTTTAATGTTGTCAAAGAAATTTGAGACAAAAACAAAGTATGTATAGACAAGCTAGTCGAGGAAGATGAATGCAATACAAGTGAAAGAAACACTTCAACAATCCTAAAATATCAATACTAGGTTTCTATCCTAAGGGAAAAACAATGTCCTAGGTTGTCTTTAACTAGGTTAGTCCTATGTTGCTTATGTAAATCCTAAGTTGTCCTTAACCTAAATTGATTATGTTTGTCCTAGGATGTTGCTAGTGATTAACTAACCCTAGACAAGCCTAATCCAAATTCGGTTTTAAGAAGTAGTTAACCTAAGAAAATTAGTTCAACTAACTAACTAAGTCTTAACAACCCTAACTAAAAGTAGCTAATTAGTTATGGAAGTTGTAACAAAGTCTAACCACTATAACTAACCAACTAATTCAGTTATATATTAGTTAACCCAACTAACAATTAGTTATGACAACTAGAATTAGTTCTAACCACTAACTAATTAGTTAAGACACTCAACTAACTACCAAGTAACTAACTAATTATAGTTGTAACTTCTAACTAATTCTAACCAATTAACTAAAAGTAGTTAACAATCAAATGCACATGCCCTACCCTAATTCAAAATTTACTAAGCAAGAAGGAAGGTTATAATGTCCAAAAAGTCCAATGTCCTTGTTGTGTCCAAAATACAAGACAAAATCCTACTACACAAAGCCTAAGAATTGAAAAACTTTGCCTAAGTTCTACTTGTTACAAAGCTTTTGCCTCCATTACAATTGTCTTCATAAGTCCTTCTTGATGTATAAGCTCCAACTTTACCTAGCAAAAGAAGACAAGACAACAACTCCAACAAGTTTTGGTTAATAGAAATTACAAAGAAAAACTTTAAACCTCACTAAAGTGTATCTCTCAAGTGTATGCCTTCTCTTAGAGATTATCAAGCTCAATCAATTTCCACACCAATCTCAAGTGTTTCAATATGCTACCCTCACTTAATGGCGAAATGGAGTGATCTTAGAAGTTCAAAAAGATACTAACTCAAGACAAAACTTTAAGAAGCAAAAATGACAAACTAAAAAGGCTTAAGAAATAAAGGGTACTCAAATGGATTTTTTTTTTTATATGACAAGACTCTAAAAGCAATAAAAGTTCAAAAGAATGAAAGCTAACTTGGAATAGAATTGACTTTGACAAAACAAGACAAACAAGAAAACACATGCAAGAAACAAAGCTTAAAGTACAACCTAGCTTAGAAACTCTAGAGTTGCAAAAGTAAGCAAGGAAGTCTTAATGAACAAGTTTTAGAAGTATCAAGTAATGAAAACAATTCTCATTTGGTATTGGTAATTTTGAAATTTTGGTGATGATGTTTGGTGTCTCAAATTTAACTTGGTAATGAGGCTTTCTTTTTAATACTCTTTTTCTTCTTTGGTACTTTTTCTTTTCTTTTGATACTTTTCTTTTCTTTTGCCTCACAAGATTTCAAGGTAACAACACCAATCTTATACTACCAAAAACCGAAATGCACAAATGGTACTAACAAGTTCAATTAATGCTTCTTGCTTAAGGCAAACTAGGCAACCTTCTCTCAAATTGATGTATAGGAGGTGACTAATTTTTTTGACAAGTTTTTGTTTTTGATGCAAGCAAGATGAAAAAGGAATGTAAAAGTGATATCCTAATAGTGCAAGTAAAGAAAAATTAAACCTAGAATCAAAGCTAAGATTGGAAACTAACAATCCTAAAAGTTGACTTGACTTTGGAGTGTCTTTAATGTGAGACCTCCCAACAACAAGAATGGAACCTTTTTAGGAGCTAATCAAAGTGCTTGAATTGCCCCTTCACCACACGGTTTTGCACCACTAAAAAGATGAAGCAAGTAATTTCCTAGAACTCTAGACAAGGTTCCACATGGCACTTAACTAACTTCCTAAATTGACTCTAACTAACAACTAACAATTAACTAACTTGTAACAACAACCTAACCGCCTAACAAACTAAAATTAACATGTGCCAAATCTGAATTTTAGAAACTAAAACAGAATGCTAACACTAGCCAACCGAAAATGATCATACCAATATGCAAAAATTGAAGCCACAAAGAAACTAGCACAAAACTCAAAAGAAACCAAGACTTTTTATGATTTTTCTATGCTAACATGGCATTAACAAGACATATGAATGACTAAGAACCAGAATTCCAGCCAGCAAAGAGAAGTGAAAAACAAAAATTAAAATGGAAGAGAAGAAGAAAAGAACCTCCCAAGGCTCAATGATACCACATGATGTAGGCTCTTCATCCACTTTCTTGAAGAGAGATGGATCTAGGGCTCTTTCTCCTATCTTCCTTCAATGTGAACTTGAGAACGCTTCTCCAAGGCAAGGAAAACCGAAAACTAAAGCCTAAAACTAGAGGAGAGTGACGCAAAAACAAGGGGAAATGGAGTGAAATGGAAGGAGAGAAGGGTGGACAATGGAGGAAGGCTTGGAAAAGAGGAGAGGGAAAGGTTGGAGGCCACTTCCCAAAGAGGGGAAGATAACTCCACTCACCACCAAGGGAGGGAGAAACCCCTTGGATAAGAGCTTGAGAGAGCTCTCTAATTCTAGAGAGAAGGAGGAGAATCTCTTACTAAGAAACACTAAGTGCTCTCAAATTTTGCAAATGAATTAATGGTGCTTGTTTACAAAAGGAGAAGCCCTTATATAGGCCATGGGAAATTTCGGCCAAGGACTAGCTAAATGGGCTTGAGCATGAATCCATGGCCCATTAAGAGAAAAAGGTAAGCAAATGGCCTATACATGGCCCAAAAGGAGAAGTACAAGGCCCTAAAGTGGCCTATTTGACCTTGCAAGGTCCAAATCTATCCTATAAGCCTAGAGAAACTATTTAGAAATTATATTACAAGTAAAGTACTCATAGATCCTCATAGGTTCCTTATTGGGCTTAGGCCCACTAGAAGAGGGAAAAGAGAATAGGGCTTTATGAATGCTCTCTTTGGCCCTTTTGGTCTTGGCCCTTGTGAGGGGACCTCTATATGCTTCAAGTCCTTTCTCCAATGTAGTGTGAGGGTCTTCCTTGGGTATGTCCACATTACACTCTGTTGTGCCAGGATATGATTTTGCTATAGGTTGAGCTGGAAAATGGCCTAAAAAAGTATTTCTATTTCTGTAGTTAGAATAGGAGGAGTGCAACATCCCGAATTTTATAAAAATGATTAAATATGAGGAAAAAATATTAAATAATTATAAATGGGTTCATAAGTGTCCTAAAAATATTGAAATAATTAAATTGAGATTTATGAGGATTATTTATAATTTATTGAGATTTAGAGAGCTAAAATTTCACCCGGTTAAACTATAGGTGTCGGACCAAGTATCTTCGATTGAGATGCTGTTGGTCAGGACTGTTAAGAATATTATTGGGAATCCGAATATGTAGTTGGAATAATTTTGGATTTAGTATTGAGCCCAAACTGAGATCTTGTATGTTATAAAACGATAAAATTTAATGAAGGGATTAAGTTAAAACACAAACTCCTTCTTTTCCCCTCTCATTTTTCTCGGCAGCTTCTCCTCCCTCTCTAAACATTTCATTTTCTTCTCCTTCTCCATTCCTTTCTCTTACCAAATGTGACCACCACCACCCATCGCCATTTCCACCTAAAATCAAGAGGGTCCCTTGGGTTTATGAAGCTTGTATTGGACATGGAGGCAAAGCTTGGCTCATCTCCTCTTCTTTTCCTCTCATTTTCGTATTCACCTTGGGGCTTGGAGGAGAGGTATGATTTTTAACCACCCATGGCTTTTATTAATAGTTTTGAGTTATTGAAGTGTTGTAATGGGAGGTTAGATGTTGTTTTGATGAATAAAGGTATGTTAAACCAAACCCTAGGTGGGATAACCATTGGCAGTTGTTATTGGTGTTGATAATGAATGAGATATATTGTTGTTAGCCTAAGGATGTTGGAAATTATACATATGAATGGTTGGAATTGATGATTGTGAATTTTTGGTGAAAACCCTGGGAATTAAAATTTTGGGACTTTGGGAAATTCATGAGAAAATGATAAGTTATTGATGTGGGGGTGGTTTCATATATATAAGAATAAGTTTTTGAATGGGTAATACCGATTATTAATGTTGAGGGATTGTGAAATCAAGAAAACAAAGTAATGGCTCCAAATTGTTTAGCGTGTAAAGAGTTGAGATAATGTTAGGAGAGGCTTGAACGATGAGAATGATGGCCATTGATAGTGGGACAAATGAAATAAACATAATCAGGATTTGATTAGGCTTTAGGCCATGATATTATCTACTTGAATTTGTGGATTGATGATGGCCTTGAATGAAGCTAAGATGGCTTAAATGAATTTGGTTGATAATGATGGCAATTGGGTGATTTATATGATGATTTAGATGCCATATTGATAAGGGATGAGATATTGTTATTGTTGGGTATGATTGGCCCTTTAAGATTTAGAGAATCTTGGTTTTAGGAAAAGAATTCCCAAAGCTTAACACAATGGTATGAATTGGTGTTCTAGCAAGTCTAGGACTTGATATTGAGCTTTATGATAAACTAGCATTTGTTTAAAATTATGATGATGCCTTGTGATTGCTCATTAATTTAGTGTATGTATGTATATGTGGAATGTGTAGGTTTTAATTCGGATAATGTGGCGAAAGGATTGGAGCATTGGATTGTGGTTCTTCCCTCGAGGTAGGAGAGGTGTTTACATTCAAATTGCATGAGTTATATAATTGATGATTATTGTATGTGATGATACTCATGTTTGCCTTGTCATGATCATGTTGAATGATGGGATAATTGGTGATGTGATGAATTTCATACTTGGTAATGGTGTATTCTTGAGAATTATATATGCATATGAATTGATAATGAATGTTTAGTATCCCTTTAATGGGAGTAATGTTTTGTTGATGAATAACCCATTGGGGGTCAAGTGTGCATATACCATGTGAATTAAGAATTCCATGTGACTCTGATGAATGAACATTGGTAATGAGAGGCTAAGGCCAATTGATGGCATTAATGTTTATATTGATGAAGAAATTGCTCAAAATGTAAAGCTAGGTATTGAAATTAATGCATAATTGAGGAACTAATAGAGCCAAATAGAGTTTTATGAGGATTGGATGGCATGGGATAGTCCCGATAGCTTCTACACATAGTTTATGACTTGTAGAAACTGGAACGGGTCAATTCCATTGAGAAATGACCCTTGAATTGTATTAAAACAGCTTAAAACGGGTAAAACACGTTTATACACATAAGTCACTCATTTTGAGGAATTTGTTAGTGAGGCCGGTGGCCACACATCACAAATGATGTATATTTATTGGGGTTAAAATTTCGTAGCATTTGGAGTTCATATGAGAAAGTTAGGAGGGTTAGAAGTTGAAAAATCATGCGTTTCTGCATAAAAATAGTAGCAGGGCTGTCTTGAATCGATTCAAGACTCTTTGAATCGATTCAAGAGGTGTTGTTTTCACTGTTTTGGGCTCCAGGGGTGTTTGAATTGATTCATATAAGTTTGAATCAATTCAAGGACCCTGTTTTCACTATTTTTGAGTTCTAGAGACATTTGAATCAATTCAAAGACCCTTGAATCGATTCAAAGCCTTGTTATGGCAACTGTTATGCTATTTTTTCGACTGATGTGATTTCTTTGGTGTTTTGGCTCGTTTGGGCATCTTAATTATGTTTTTGGCCTTTGACTTCTTCATGAAAGTCGTAGATAATTATGTTACGAAGGTGTGAGAATTGGTCTCACTTTAATTGAAGTTTTCTAACTCTCATTAGGCATAAAATACCAGACCCACTGCGTTGAAAAATTCAAGTTTAAGAGGGTTTTGAACCAAACTTTTTATGGTTGTCAAATTGGGACTAATAGGTGATATTTGTGACATGTCCTACTATTTTTAAGACTAAAAGTAAGTTTTTCTCATTTCTTAATGTTGAAATTTGTCATGAGCTTATTATTGCTCAAAACCCCTTTTTATTATGTAAAAACGAGCGAAATCACGAGGGGTACATGTGTGGTGTGTCTTAGTTATGATTGGGGAATGGCTTAAGGCCTTGGTAAGGTATGTGTATGCCTATGCTATGTTATGAATATGCGTATGTCTCCCCAATATTGATATATTATGAATCAAGATGAAAAGTAAATGATGTGGTTATACAACACACCTTGTATGACAATAAAGCTAATGAGGGGACAATTGAATGGCAATGAGTGTGTAAATCAATGGATTTGAAATTGTGGCAATGATGATTAAAAGTGGATGATATCACATATATTGAACGATGAATGATAATGTTGATTGAAAAGGGATGTTGTTGTTGAACATACCCTTGAACATGCAGTGATGGTTATTGTGGATGAGTGCAATGCCATTGTGTTTAATACAAGTGTAATCTTGTACATGTAAATTGAATCGTATTGGTTAGCATGTGATGCTACGAATTTGAAATGTGTTTATTAACATGCCTTGATTGATTCCCATGTGTGGACTCATACTATGACGCTTGCTATGCTTCTTGAATTCCATGCATAGATTAATGTGAGAATAGTATTGTGACCATTGAGCTGCCAAGTATATGAATGATATGCCTTGAGGGGCTTTGTAAATGATTGTATGTTAATTATTGAAAATTCTAAATTAAAATATACCCTAAACGAGAGGGTAAGATATCCTTGTGAGGTTAAGATTGGCATATGCATCATTGCATTGTTGCATTCATGGCATGGCATAACATTGATATTATATGGTTGCGATCATAATGAATAACCTTGCAGGGTTCCATGAAGGGAGTACCTCTTGCGAGGTGGGAAACCGACGTGATGATATATGTAATATGAATAACCTTGCGGGGTTCCACGAAGGGAGTACCCGACGTGATGATGATATAATATTTGTGAAATGAATAACCTTGCGGGGTTCCATGAAGGGAGTACCCCTTGCAAGGCAGGAAACCAACGTGATGATATATATGATATGAATAACCTTGCGGGGTTCCACGAAGGGAGTACCCGACGTGATGATGGTATAATAATTGTGAAATAAATAACCTTGCGGGGTTCCATGAAGGGAGTACCCCTTGTGAGGCGGGAAACCGACGTGATGACAATTGATATGTAGATTTGTGAAATGAATGATATGGTGGTTGCGATCACCTGATGGTAAGAAATGGATCCATTGCATATGCATTAAACAGTTGACGTATGCATTAGCCATAGATACATGGCATTTGAGATGGAGATGACCAAAATGAGATGAGAACCTCTTGAGAGAGTGTTAATTGATTAAGGATTTAAATGATTTAATGATGAAAATTGTGAATGCCCATAATAATGTAGGGCTATGTAAATGTGCGTAAACACCTCTTTTGGTCCGACCCAAGTGAAAAGAATTATGAGAGAACTGAATTCTGACTTGAAATGATCATTTCCGAGTAAGGTGACTCGGAATGATCATTTCCGAGTAAGGTGACTTGGAATGATCATTTCCGAGTAGGGAGTCTCCGAGTGAGACGTTGCCGAGTGGTATGTCTCCGAGTAAGGCCATTTCCGAGTGGGCTTCAAGTGTGGGAGTTACTTCCAAACGAAGAAAAGGCTCTGACTATGAGTAAATACCTCTCGGGTAAAGACTCTTTTAATTTCCATGTGTCCGAATGATGATTTCCGAGTGGGTTATTCCGAGGGAAGACATTCCGAGCGAAATAAGACTGATTGAGTGAGTATCCCTCAGGTGGAGATAAATCCGAGTGGAAAATTCCTGATTAAAGCAACTCCAAATAAAAAATGGCTGACCTTGAATGAATACTTCCCTGTTGGAGATAAATCCGAGTGGAAGATTCTCAATTGCAGCCACTCTGAGTGAAAAAGAGACTGACTTTGAATAAATACCGCCCAAAGATATACGTCCGAGTGAAGGATTACCAATTGAAGCAGGGACTGGATTTGGGGGACAAGTGCCTTTTTCTAGACAAAGATGTTTCCGGGTGGAGGCTCCCGATTGATGTCACTCTGAATGAAAAGTGAGTCTGATTTGGGATAAGTACTTTTTCTGGGCAAAATTGTTTTTGAGTGGAGGATTCCCGAGTAAGTTGATTATGAATAAAAAAACTCAGAACTTCGGAAGAACACTTGTCAAGCAAGGATGTCTCCGAGTGGTGTGTTTCAGAGAAGATGGCATTTTGAGCAAAGAACAGGTCTTTCCAAGTGGTGTTTTGGAGAGATGTATTTCCGAGTGCAGAAAATCTCTGATCTCAAATGAGCCTCTTTCGGGCAGCATCGCTTTCAAGGCATACTTCCGAGTAGGGAAAAGATAGATCCGAGTAGGGCGTTCTCGAGTAGGGCAAAGAAAAGGTCCGACCGGAAATGAGCCTCTTTCGGGCAGAAACTTTCAAGGGCTATATTTCCCAGAGGGATGTCACCGAGGAAGCCGTTTCCGAATTGGTTGCTGCCGAGAGATATATTTCCAAGTGCAGAAAATCTCTGATCTTGAACGAGCCTCTTTCGGGCAGCATCTCTTTCAAGGCATACTTCTGAGTAGGGCAAAGATAGATCCGAGTAGGGTGCCCCGAGTGGGCCATCTCCGAATGAGTCATTTTCAAGAGATGTGTTTCTGAGCGAAGAAACACTCTGGTTCCAAAAGGATCACTTCCGAGTTCCATACTTCCGAATATGGTATTTCCGGGTGGATCGACTCTGAGAGAATTATTCCCGAGCAAAGAAAGGCTCTATGAATGGATATTTTTCGAGCAGACGCATCTGAGTGGGGTGTATCCGAGTGAATCATCTCCGAGTGGTTTACTTCCGAGAGATGTGCTTCCGGTTGAAGAAAGACTTTCAAGGAATACCTCTCGGGCTGAGGCATTCAAGTGAAGAATTCCCGAGCGAATGAATTTTAAATGGTTCCGACTTTGAAGGAGCTTGTCGGCTGGAGGTATAGCCGAATGAAATATTTTAGAGGTGTTTCTGAGTAATATGTTCCCGAGTGGTCCACTTTCGAGCAAAACACCTCCGATTGAAGAAATTCCGGTCGAATGCTTCAAGCAGTGATCCACTTCCGAGCAAAGCACCTCCGATTGAAGAAATTCCGGTTGAATGCTTCAAGCAGTGGTCCACTTCCAAGCAAAACACCTCCGATTGAAGAGATTCCGGTTGATTGCTTCAAGCAGTGACACTTCCGAGCAAAGCACCTTCGATTCAAGCTTTCACTCGGTCTTTTATATGAGAGCATCTGTTCCGCTCGGATTAATTCCCACTGAGGATGGATACTGGCTGAGACACGAATCTGAGTCACAAGGAAGAACGTCGATCCCATGAGTCCCCATTTGAAGAATCCATTCCACCCATGCTGACTTGGAATTGCACTATCCAAGTGGATCGTTGAATTAAGGGGGGCGGCTGGCAATAGACAAAAGCAAAAATAATAAAGAATTCCCACTAGCCGCTGTTCTCCATGATTGTCGATGTCCAGGCTGTTTCTCTATCACACACCAACGCACCATCCAAGTTGATTTGTTAATCTTGTGGGGCGGCTGGCAACAGACAAAAAAGGAAAATAATAAAGAATTCCCACTAGCCGCCGTTCCCTATGATTATCGACGTCTAGGCTGTCTCTGGGCTGTTTAAGCAATCAATACACACCTGGGATTTCTATAAATACCCCAACTGAAGAGAAATAAAGGGGGGATTCTAGAGCCTTCTTTGAGTTAAAAACTTTGCCTCTAATTCCCTTACTCCATCCTTTCAACAAGCCACATACCAGCTCCATAATTCCATAGCTGCTCCAACGCCACACCGGTGTCTAGCTCTCTCTCTCGTCACACCGGCGTCCAGCTCTCTCTTGTCATACCGGCACCCAGCTCTCTCTTGTCACACCGGTCCCACTCTGTTCCTCATTTTCAATGCTTGTATTATTTATTTCTTTGTCAAATTAATTGTTGTTCGAAGGGTCCATTTCCTTTTCAATTAGTAATTAATTTCTATTGATTTGATTAGTCCCCCACCAGGATCTGTTCCTCATTTTCAATACTTGTATTATTTATTTAATCTCCACCAGGACTCATAATAAATATTAACAAGAATAAATGTTTCACACATTTTTATTGGATTAGCCTAAAAACTGTAATAATAATTATTATTATTATTATTATTATTATTATTATTTTCTACACAATCTCCTTAGAACCAGTACACGTGTGAAGAACTTCGCCTTGTATGAGTTCTCTTCAAAAACATCATCCACCATTAATCTCTTAGTCTTTTCCTTAAAAACATCGTCAAGAACTACGTAACCCTGATTTCTTGGTAATCCAAGAATACATAGGAGTAGGACTTTAAATCCTGTCGGGCCCACCTTTCCCATTTTATTCCTATTTTATTTTCTTTATGTTTCCTTTGTAACTTCCTTTTTTATCACTTTCATGAAAATCAGACGTCTTGTTGATTTCCCCTATTTTTGGTAGACCATCACCACGATTCGTAAGGAACAGGATACTTGAGACGAGACGTCCCGTTTATCCCCTTCCTGTTTCTAACCCCGCATTTTGATTAAAGGATAACTAATTTAGACGCGACGTCTTGTTAGCATCCTTCCATGAAAAATCAATTTAGACGTGACGTCTTGTTGATTTCCCCCTACTTTTTGATAGACCATCACCACGATTCATAAGGAACGGGATACTTGAGACGAGACGTCCCGTTTATCCCCTTCCCATTTCTAACCTCGCATTTTGATTAAAGGATGACTAATTTAGACGCGACGTCTTGTTAGCATCCTTCCCTCTTCCTATTCTATACCAAAGCCAAGGTTAATTTGGACGCGACGTCCTGTTGACCTACACTTCATGTTGTTCAGTTTGTTCCTTCCATTTTTTTTACACAAAGTGCAACAATAAAAGGGAAGAAACATAACATCTTTTGTAAGGCTATTTATGTTGCGCATTTTCAATCTTGGTACTGTTTTTGACAGGCGATGTAGGGTGCTAATACCTTCCCTACTCGTAACCGACTCCCGAACTTGAATCTCATTTTTTTAAACCAGTGCTTTACTGAACTTAGTTTTTTCCCAATGTTTTTCCTATGGATAAAAACGTTGGTGGTGACTCCCTGTTTTCGTTCGTTTCATCCTTTCGAGAGGGTCGGTCACGCCGTCGCGATCTAGGTCGCGACAATGTGTATATGTTTGTGCTTGTGCTTGACATGAATTATGGGCAATGAGGCTTGTATGCTTAATATGATATCTTGATGATGGTTATTAAATAAATTGATGATTTATTTACAAAGCACACATGTTTGTATGCATGTACACATAATCACAATGTATTTATATTCGTCATTTTGAATGTATAATGTAACACCCCGATTTTCCAGACTCAAATTTCGATGTGATCAAGATAATGATAAATAAAATGTGAGTAAATTTTTCACGTTCCAAGATAATACCGATGTCACACCGAAACTCAAATCACAGAAAATCGAAGCGTACAATTTAACAAACTAAAGCTGGATCGATAGATAAATTGCCCATAACGGTATACGAAAAATAATAGAGTTTACAGCAGAAGAATGTGTATACCTGGCACACGCCTAGTCCCATATATGACGATATGAGAAAAGGCTAGGCAAAGCATGCAAAACCCGACATGAGCCTACTAAAACAAACCCGTCTAATTCACTCACAACATACACATGCATTGCCTAAGATATAATTACATATATATGTATACATATACATCCGGGGATATTCTCCCGACTATCTCAATCATCAATGAACATCATTTAATTTCAATACTTCTAGTACACATTAGATCATCTCTTACATACTACATATATATTCACCATCCACAAATTCAAAGGATTATCTTATACATACCCAAAATCACTAAATCATCATATACAATTGGTTCATTACATAAGAACCCATAAATGATGCCAGCCAAGGCACTTCCATTACCACTATTTACCCTCACCCAAGCTTTAATTAAAATCCAAACTCATCCCATGGCAACCTGCATCACAATGCTAAAAAAAGGAGACCACATGGGAGAGTGAGTTATACATTCAAAATGACAAATAATATATATATATATATATATATATATATATATTGTGATCATGTGTATATGCATACAAACGTCATGTGTGCTTTGCTATAAAATCCTTAAATTATCATTCATTCAACATCTCATTATTATAACAGGCATACAAGCCTCATGAATCGCAATTCATATCATAAACAAGCACAATCACATACATAATCACATAAACAATCACTTGCCACTTATAAACAAGGGCATTCATAAATCATTATCATCATCTTATTAAATCTTTATCTCATTTCCTCCTCGCAAGGGGTTTCTCATCACTCGTGGTCATCCCATCTCGAATGCCATGCTCTTATGGCTAATGCACATGTCAACTGTTTAATGCATATGCAACGGATCCGATTTTAATCCAATAATAATCTTAATTACTTAAATTAACATCATCACTCCGGGTTATACCCTTCGTAGCATCCCGCAAGGTGATTCATTTCAAAAACAAAACATACGATCATCTTCACTCAGGGATACACCCTTCGTGGCACCCCGCAAGGTGATATATTTAAAAAATATGATAAACCTCATCTTCATTCCGGGATCTACCCATCGTGGCACCCCGCAAGGTGATATATTCAACAATAGGACAACGTCCTCTTCACTCCGGGATATACCCATCGTGGCACCCCGCAAGGTGATATATTCAACAATAGGACAACATCCTCTTCACTCCGGGATATACCCATCGTGGCACCCCATAAGGTGATATATTCAACAATAGGATAACGTCCTCTTCACTCTGGGATATACCCATCGTGGCACCCCTCAAGGTGATATATTCAACAATAATACATATCAATGCCATGTTATGCCATGAATGCAACAATGCAATAATGCATGTGCCCAACAACCTCGCAAGGGTAGCTCACTCTCTCAATTAGGGATATATTTTAATTTGGCATTTCAATAATCATACATAATCATTTACAAAACCCCGCAAGGCACATCATTCATATAATTGGCATCTCATTGGCCACAAACATCATTCATAACAAATCCACACATGGATATCAAAGGCATAGCAAGTATCATAATATTAATCCACACATGTGATAACAAGGTATTTTCGGAATATATATATATATATAAATATATAGCAATCATCATTGCCTCACTCACGTACAAGTCAATTACTTGTATCCACCACAAGGGTGTCATAATATTTCCCATTATTCATCAATGCCATTATACATTTATTTGGCGGTTTTCAACCCATTATCCATCACCATTATCTCATATTTAATATGGCAACACAACAATCCACCATATCATGTCATAATTATATATATAAATCCCTATAATTCCCCTCAAGTATCTTACAGGGTAAAGAAAGAAGGCCCATTGCCATCAGAACCGAGAGAAGAAGGGAAAATTTCCATCAGGGGGGGTCACTCGCTCAAGCGAGACCCACATTCGCTTGAGTGAGACAGCCCATCTCGCTTGAGCGCCTTTACTCGTTCGGGTGAAATCACGCCAGTAACTAATTTCCATGTTGCTCGCTTGAGCGAAACACCACACACCCGGCCACTCGCTCGGGCAAAATTGTTCCAGTAGTCATTTCCACACTCGTTCACTTGAGTGAGGTATCCACTCGCTTAAGCGAAATCCGACCAGTGGTCGTCCTTCCCTTCTACACTCGCTCACTCGGCGAGGCTTCCCAACACTCGGTTTTTCACTCGGTGAACTTATTCCAGAACCGATTCCTCTCTCGTTCGGTCTTTCATTCGTCTAAATTATTCCAGGACCGACTCATCTCGCTCGATCTTTCACTCGGGAAATTACTCCAAAACCAACTCATCATTCGATCGGTCTTTCACTCGGCAAATTACGCCAAAACCGACTCATCACCTGATCGGTCTTCACTTGGCAAATCATTCCAAAACCGACTCATCTCTTGCTCGGTATTTCACTCGGCAAATCATTCTAAAACTGACTCATCTCTTGATCGGTCTTTCACTCGGCAAATCATTCCAAAACCGACTCATCTCTTGTTCGGTCTTTCACTCGGTAAATCATTCCAAAACCGACCGACTCATCTCTTTCACTCGAGTGAGGCTTCCTAGCACTCAGTCTTTTACTCGGGTGAAATTACTCCAAACCGACCCTTCTTTCGTTCGCTCAAGCGCGGCCACACCCGCTTGAGTGAGATTTGTCCAGAAGCTCACCTGATCACATCACACTCAGTTCGCTCGATTAGAACACTCGCTCGCCTGGGCGAAATTGGCCCAGAGGCCATAATACCGAGAAAGGGGACTCTCGCCTGAGCGAGATCCCATCTCGCTTGAGCGAGAATAACAGTACTTAGGCAGAAAACGAAAATTTAAACAGTGCATCATATGAAATCTCATTATAAGCCAATTTTGGACATATTCAAAATTTCATACACATCATAAAAGGCATATACAACCTGTTCACACATTCATACTTATAGATTTTCATTCCAAACTTATTATTCATATTAAAATTATACTTATCATCTTTAACAAACATATTCTCATACATTATCCGCAATAATCATCAACTTGCCATTCCAAACATCTCAATAACTATATGGCAAGGCAAGCATGAGTATTTAACATATTCATCAAATCACTCTCAATTTACTCATGCAATTTGAATGTTAACTCCTCTCCTACCTCGAGGGAAAAGCCGAAACGATTCCAATGCTCCGAAGCTCCATCGCATCACCCAGAATACGATCTACATACCATATACAAGTATATTCACATAATCAATAACCATCATAATTCTAATCATTTGCTAGCTTATCATGAAGCTCAACATTAAGTCCTAACTTGCTAAACACCAACTTATGCAATTGTGTTAGGCTTCGGGAATTCCTTTCACAAAGCCAAGATCCTCTAGATCTTAAAGGCTAACTAAACCTAACAACATCATCATCTCATCCCTTCCATAATGCAATCCCATTTTACATCAATCCTTCAAATATCATCATTGTCACTTAGAGCTCCACACAAGTTACCCTTGTCTCTCATAAACCATCCTTAATTAACAAATCTAATGACACAAATCATGGCCTATCAATTCACCAACCAATATGTATGTCCCATGGATTCCATTATTAAGGGCTATGTACCATGTTCAACATTATAACCAACAACACACATACTAAATGTCACTCATTCATAATCGACTCAACCTTTCAAGCTATATTATATCCATTTCCCCAAATTCTTAGGGCTAGGGTTTCCATCAAAACCCAACAACCATTACCAATACTCATTAATCACCACAAATAGCCATCTTTCATTATTAATACCATTTTCCAATATCATTAAACTTACATTCTACTCACATTTCACACTTTTCCCAATTTATTAAAGTTAGGGTTTCACTAAAACCCAACAACACTCATTAATACCCATTTATTTTTCATCACCTTCCAACATAAATTTTAAGTACCCTATCAAATACTCATAAAGGCTCAAATTTAAGCCACCCTACCTTAGGGTTTCCACATTAATGCTCTCCCAACAACTCCTATGCAATAAATACTCCCCCAAATACCAAGAACCCAAGATCTAGGGCATAAACTCATAAAGAATGATGAGGAACTTACCTCACCCAAGAGTTGGCCATGAGCTTCCAAGAGAGGAAGGAGCCACACGAAAATATGAAGAAGAGAGGAGGGGAATTCCAGCCACAAGCTTCTTTTTCAAGCTTCCATGAAAAACGAAAATGGTGGGGGAGAAGAAGGCTCCACTTGGCTTAGATTTTCGAAGAGAATGGTGGAGAGGGAAGAAGAAGGTGAAAGAAGACGAAGAAGGAGTGTAGAAAGGAGAGGAAGAAAATGACGTGGAAGTGGAAAGAAAGTGAGAGTTTATATTTTAAGATTTTGCTTAACATTAAAATCTCACCGATTTATAACAAACAGGCTCACAGTTCGGGCTCAATACTAATTCCAAAAATTATTCCGAATATAGATTCGGATTCCCAATAATATTCTTAATAGCCCTGACCAACGGCATCTCAATCGGAGATACTTGGTCCGATACCCATATTCCAACCGGGTAAAATTTTATCTTACATAAGCTTAATAAATTATAAATATCTATAATAAATCCCAATTTAATCATTCCAATATTTTGGGACACTCATTACTCCATTTATATTTATTCAATATTTATTCCATATGTTTATTCATTTTTATAAAATTCGGGATGTTATAATCCACCCCACCTAAAATGAATTTCGTCCTCGAAATTCAGCATTGACATATATATATCACAAGGCCATACGTCAGGCCATACATCAACAAGGTTCAACGACACCATAAAATAACATTGGACTTCCCAAAGTCCATCAAGACATGTTCATCATAACTTCATCATTCTTAACATAAAATTTGCTTTTCAACTGTGTCATATGTCATCGATCACAACTCACCCAACAGAGCTCACATGTTCATACTCGGTACGTCCAGATAGGCTCAATACATTCACCATAAGCAGTTACAATCCCTACACCTGCCCGGCCTATGTGTTGCTGCATCCGACATACAGGAAGGCGTCCCAATCCCGTAGCGGTTACCACAAACACATAAAGTCGGCGCATAAGTGCATGTTGCCACAATGCCTATGGCATGTAAGACCATATCGGGACTAGTACTTTGTATTTCCATGCTCATATCGGTCACACTTATTCTAAACGATTCCAGTCCACATAAGACTTGGTGACAATCCTCACTAGTCCACAACTAACATATTCATTTTTCATCGTCATTTTACAATTAATTTGGCATAAATCATGCCATATCAATTATTAAATATTAATCAACACCGTAATAAATTAGTGTACCAACCATAAATTTTCAATCATCACAAGGTAAATACCCTATCCTCGGGCTTCATCCATCTAATACCATGGTCAAATAGCCAAAAATTCTTGTCTCACTTACATATTTGTTGGCTATAAATCAATTCGAGCCTTAAAAGATTCATCAAACTCTTATCAAATAGGCTACTTAATCGTATACTAAAATTTTCACATTAGGGATTCTCCTCACCGATCACAAATAAGGTCCATAAGAAAGACGTATAATTTATATCATATTACCTCTCTACAAGGTTTCTACCCTCACTATAGCACCTTTCAACTAAAGAGGGAGGTAATAACATGATCAATTTCCATTTACCGACTCACAATCATTCACGTCATCTCTAAATCATATCGTCATCCATAATTATTCCAATGATCATAATCTCTAAGGCACACAATTTAGCCTAAGATCATATAATAAAACTTTCGTCATGGCCAAAGCTAAGTCATACTTCAAATTCAATCATCATTATTCACCAAATACTTAGAGGTTACATTCATTATTCGTATTTCATCATATACCGGCTTTAGCCTCAATAATTCATTATACAATAAATCTTACTATGGATTGACTAACCATAAGGTATAACAATTCATCAATCTTACAAGATCCAAGGGGTCACCTAGCACCCATCGTGGAATACTCCCATAATATCCAGTCATCATTAAATACGGCTCATAAAAATAACATAGAGCCTAGACCACCCTAGGGTTAATTAAATCAATTCCCCACAACATTTGATCATACAAGATCATGCCAGGTCAATCTAGGTCATCACACCTAGTGGGTCAAAATCAAATCAACTATTCACTTGGTTTTCATACACAAAAACCGAGACATAACCTTGATCATGAGCCAATATAGTTCCACATTCATAACCTTGTCACATATCCATGTCCCAATCTAGGGAGACACAACAAATTACTTATACATATAACATATAGGGTTCTGATGCCAAAGGATATAAATTCATCCTTCACAAATGGCACAACCAATCACTTAAATTTGAAAATACCCACACTAGGGAAGTCCTTCAATATTATTCATTCAATCAACTCAAGCATGTGAGTTCCATTTTCATTTAACAAGCACTCCTTGGCTAGACGCCACAGGCATAGTGCATATAAGAGACCCAACCAACAATTCAATTTCATTACATATTTCATGGTTTCATAATCCATGGTCTACCACCATGTCAATTTATTTCTCAATATTCTTTATCCATGATCAACACATGGCATAAAATCATCATCATATCAATTCATACCTCATATTTTCATATTCATCAACTTACCTTTCATATCTTATATTCATTAATTCCAATATTTCATTTCCATGATTAACATTCAATCATGGATCCATCATCAAATCAATTTTCATTTCATATATTAACATCAATGCACAATAACAATGTATTCATCATTTGAAGGTAATAGGGTAAGGAACTTGGCCGGACTTACACAAATAAATAGATCAATCATATATTGAGGAAGTTCATTCACTCATATTCAATCTCATAATTCATTCATGATTATCAATGAGCAACTATGCTCCACAAATACATCTTATGAATCATAATCTTATAAAGAATCCTCAATGAGCATCAATCCCAACTCAACATTAATAATTCACAATAATCCTTAATAAGCACTAATGCCCTTATAATCAATTCATAATCCTTAGTCAACTAATCATTCACAATTCTACATAGGGCAATCAATATCTCAACATATCATCATTCTTTAGATAATTATTATTCTTACTCTATACAAAATAATCATATGCCAATAATGAGCATCTCGCTCTAAAGATCACCATAAATATCTCACCATTGAGCAATCATGCTCCAATCATCCATAATATCAACTCCTCACAGAGCAACCATGCCCTGGTATTAATTAATAAATCTAATTCAGAGCAAAATACGCTCTGATACCACCTTTGTAACACCCCGATTTTTCGGACTCAAATTTCGATGTGATCAAGATAATGATAAATAAAATGTGAGTAAATTTTTCGCATTCCAAGATAATACCGGTGTCACACCGAAACTCAAATCACAGAAAATCAAAGCGTACAATTTAACAAACTAAAGCTGGATCGATAGATAAATTGCCCATAACGGTATACGAAAAATAATAGAGTTTACAGCGGAAGAATGTGTATACCGGGCACACGCCTAGTCCCATATCACGATATGAGAAAAGGCTAGGCAAAGCATGCAAAACCCGACATGAGCCTAATAAAACAAACCCGTCTAATTCACTCACAACATACACATGCATTGCCTAAGATATAATTACATATATATGTATACATATACATCCGGGGATATTCTCCCGACTATCTCAATCATCAATGAACATCATTTAATTTCAATCCTTCTAGTACACATTAGATCATCTCTTACATACTACATATATATTCACCATCCACAAATTCAAAGGATTATCTTATACATACCCAAAATCACTAAATCATCATATACAATTGGTTCATTACATAAGAACCCATAAATAATGCTAGCCAAGGCACTTCCATTACCACTATTTACCCTCACCCAAGCTTTAATTAAAATCCGAACTCATCCCATGGCAACCTGTATCACAATGCTAAAAAAAGGAGACCACATGGGAGAATGAGTTATACATTCAAAGTGAGGAATAATATATATATATTGTGATCATGTGTATATGCAAACAAACGTCATGTGTGCTCTGCTATAAAATCATTAAATTATCATTCATTCAACATCTCATTATTATAACAGGCATACAAGCCTCATGAATCGCAATTTATATCATAAACAAGTACAAGCACATACATAATCACATACACAATCACTTGCCACTTATCAACAAGGGCATTTATAAATCATTATCATCATCTTATTAAATCTTTATCTCATTTTCTCCTCGCAAGGGGTTTCTCATCACTCGTGGTAATCCCATCTCGAATGCCATGCTCTTATGGCTAATACACATGTCAACTATTTAATGCATATGCAACGGATCCGATTTTAATCCAATAATAATCTCAATTACTTAAATTAACATCATCACTCCAGGTTATACCCTTCGTAGCACCTCGTAAGGTGATTAATTTCAAAAATAAAACATATGATCATCTTCACTCAGGGATACACCCTTCGTGGCACCCCGCAAGGTGATATATTTGAACAATATGATAAACCTCATCTTCACTCCGGGATCTGCCCATCGTGGCACCCCGCAGGGTGATATATTCAACAATAGGACAACGTCCTCTTCACTCCAGGATATACCCATCGTGGCACCCCGCAAGGTGATATATTCAACAATAGGACAACGTCCTCTTCACTCCGGGATATACCCATCGTGGCACCCCTCAAGGTGATATATTCAACAATAATACATATCAATGCCATGCTATGCCATGAATGCAACAATGCAATAATTCATGTGCCCAACAACCTCGCAAGGATAGCTCACTCTCTCAATTAGGGGTATATTTTAATTTGGTATTTCAATAATCATACATAATCATTTACAAATCCCTGCAAGGCACATCATTCATATAATTGGCATCTCATTGGCCACAAACATCATTCATATCAAATCCACACATGGATATCAAAGGCATAACAAGTATCATAATATTAATCTACACATGTGATAACAAGGTATTTTCGGAACATATATATATATATAGCAATCATCATTGCCTCACTCACGTACAAGTCAATTACTTGTATCCACCACAAGGGTGCCATAATATTTCCCATTATTCATCAATGCCATTATACATTTATTTGGCGGTTTTCAACCCATTATCCATCACCATTATCTCATATTTAATATGGCAACACAACAATCCACCATATCATGTCATAATTATATATATAAATCCCTATACTTCCCCTCAAGTATCTTACAGGGTAAAGAAAGAAGGCCCATTACCATCAGAACCGAGAGAAGAAGGGAAAATTTCCATCAGGGGGGTCACTTGCTCAAGCGAGACCCACATTCGCTTGAGCGAGACAGCCCACCTCGCTTGAGCGCCTTTACTCGTTCGGGTGAAATCACGCCAGTAACTAATTTCCATGTTGCTCGCTTGAGCGAAACACCACACACCCGGCCACTCGCTCGGGCAAAATTGTTCCAGTAGTCATTTCTACACTCGCTCGCTTGAACGAGGTATCCACTCGCTTAAGCGAAATCCGACCAGAGGTCGTCCTTCCCTTCTACACTCGCTCACTCAGCGAGGCTTCCCAACACTCGGTTTTTCACTCGGTGAACTTATTCCAGAACCGATTCCTCTCTCGTTTGGTCTTTCACTCGTCTAAATTATTCCAGGACTGACTCATCTTGCTCGATCTTTCACTCGGAAAATTAAACAGTGCATCATATGAAATCTCATTATAAGCCAATTTTGGATATATTCAACATTTCATAAACATCATAAAAGGCATATACAACCTGTTCACACATTCATACTTATAGATTTTCATTCCAAACTTATTATTCATATTAAAATTATACTTATCATCTTTAACAAACATATTCTCATACATTATCCGCAATAATCATCAACTTGCCATTCCAAACATCTCAATAACTATATGGCAAGGCAAGCATGAGTATTTAACATATTCATCAAATCACTCTCAATTTACTCATGCAATTTGAATGTTAACTCCTCTCCTACCTCGAGGGAAGAGCCGAAACGATTCCAATGCTCCGAAGCTCCATCGCATCACCCAGAATACGATCTACATACCATATACAAGTATATTCACATAATCAATAACCATCATAATTCTAATCATTTGCTAGCTTATCATGAAGCTCAACATTAAGTCCTAACTTGCTAAACACCAACTTATGCAATTGTGTTAGGCTTCGGGAATTCCTTTCCCAAAGCCAAGATCCTCTAGATCTTAAAGGCTAACTAAACCCAACAACATCATCATCTCATCCCTTCCATAATGCAATCCCATTTTACATCAATCCTTCAAATATCATCATTGTCACTTAGAGCTCCACACAAGTTACCCTTGTCTCTCATAAACCATCCTTAATTAACAAATCTAATGACATAAATCATGGCCTATCAATTCACCAACCAATATGTATGTCCTATGGATTCCATTATTAAGGGTTATCTACCATGTTCATCATTGTAACCAACAACACACATACTAAATGTCACTCATTCATAATCGATTCAACCTTTCAAGCTATATTATATCCATTTCCCCAAATTCTTAGGGCTAGGGTTTTCATCAAAACCCAACAACCATTACCAATACTCATTAATCACCACAAATGGCCATCTTTCATTATTAATACCATTTTCCAATATCATTAAACTTACATTCTACTCACATTTCACACTTTCCCCAATTTATTAAAGTTAGGATTTCACTAAAACCCAACAACACTCATTAATACCCATTTATTTTTCATCACCTTCCAAAATAAATTTTAAGTACCCTATCAAATGCTCATAAAGGCTCAAATTTAAGCCACCCTACCTTAGGGTTTCCACATTAATGCTCTCCCAACAACTCCTATGCAATAAATACTCCCCCAAATACCAAGAACCCAAGATCTAGGGCATAAACTCATAAAGAATGATGAGGAACTTACCTCACCCAAGAGTTGGCCATAAGCTTCCAAGAGACGAAGGAGCCACACGAAAATATGAAGAAGAGAGAAGGGGAATTCCAGCCGCAAGCTTCTCCTTCAAGCTTCCATGAAAAACGAAAATGATGGGGGAGAAGAAGGCTCCACTTGGCTTAGATTTTCAAAGAGAAGGGTGGAGAGGGAAGAAGAAGGTGAAAGAAGATGAAGAAGGAGTGTAGAAAGGAGAGGAAGAAAGTGATGTGAAAGTGGAAAGAAAGTGAGAGTTTATATTTTAATATTTTGCTTAACATTAAAATCTCACCGATTTATAATAAACAGGCTCATAGTTTGGGCTCAATACTGATTCCAAAAATTATTCTGAATATAGATTCGGATTCCCAATAATATTCTTAATAGCCCTGACCAACGGCATCTCAATCGGAGATACTTGGTCCGGCACCCATATTCCAACCGAGTAAAATTTTATCTTACATAAGCTCAATAAATTATAAATATCCATAATAAATCTCAATTTAATCATTCCAATATTTTGGGACACTCATTACTCCATTTATATTTATTCAATATTGATTCCATATGTTTATTCATTTTTATAAAATTCAGGATGTTACATATAACTCACTCCCCCATGTTGTCTCCTTTTTAGCATTGTGATACTGGGTTATCATGGGCCGAGATGAGACTTTGAATTAAGGTTTCGGCGAAGGTAAATAGTGGTAGTGGAAGTGCCTTGGCCGGCAACAATTGTGAATTTTAATGTATTAAATTAAATTGTACATAATGATGATGATTTAGAGAGTTAAATAAGTATGTGTAACAAACTTATGTATTTGTGAACGATGACTATACGCTTAGTATGTAAGTGATGATTTGATTGATACCATCTGGTGAGGGATGTCTCATGTAGAGACTACTGAAGGTTAATGATATATAATTATGATTTAGGTGCATAGTCGATTGTGGCCTAATAGGCTTATATTGTGAAATTGTATGATTACTTGGGCCTTTTCTCATATCTTCATATATGAGACTAGGCATATGCCAGTATGCACATGCTTCTTCCGCTGTAGACTCTATTATTTTGTATACCATTATGGGCAATTTAGTAATGCTGGAAAAATGTCTGGGTCCTTGTTGTAAGGCATAATCTCCAAGTGTCCTCCTTGGTGGATTTTGGTTGTGGCTATTGTTCTCTACCATTTTCTCAACTGCTGTTGAGGAAGAAGTTTCACCTATGTGGAAGTTCTGCTTTTTATTTACTTTTCTCTTGATCTTCTTGAGGAACCTATCTATTTCTGGGTCAAATACAAGTTGTTCTTTTGATCCCTGTTCTCTTAAAAGCATAAATCAAGCACTAACTCAAGCAAGGTTACCACAAAAATAAAAAAAAAATAGTTAAACAGAAAACTATTCACAAAGTCTTGTTAATTCAATGCTAGATTTTCAAACTTGAATCACCTCCCCGGCTGCGGCGCCAAAACTTGGTAAGTGTTTTCTCATACAAAACTTGATTTCAAAACTTGGTTACTATTTAATGTTACCAGAACTTAGTAAAGGGAAACTTGAAAAAAGTTTCAAGAAAATCAAGTTTGTATAATATGGATTCAATGAAAGATTAGTGTCAAGTTTAAACACTAGAGTTGTAGTAAAAAGGGATGTCGTTCCATTGAGGAGGTGTTAGTATGGAAAACCTTAATCTATGAATTGATTCGACAAAAGATTTTAATTTGTTGTAAAGGATGATAATGGAAATAATCAAACGAGAGTAATAAATCTAAAGAACAAACAATATTAAGTTTAACAAAAATCAATTGTGGGAAACTGGGATTGGTTTCATCTTATCTCACCTTTCATTAGTTGTGCAAACTTTGCATATATGTAACTTGAAATGATAATTTTTACGTCACAATCAAAGTCATTTGCATCGATTCCTCGACTACAAAATTCATAAGAATGGTTTCAACCTGCTGATCCCTCAGTCACCTTGAAACTATTCCAACATTAATGCCTGATTGTTTAGACGTTTATTACAATAGATACCATTCCTGGCAGCTACTCACAACAAGTATTTGATTTAGATCTGCTTTTGAAAGTTATTTCCCAATACACTTAAGAAAACTATAGACAAGAAAATAGTGATCAAATACTTTCAAGCATTAAGTACGAAATGAAATACAAAAACTATCAAATCTTGTTAATATACATAAAACTTACAACAGCATTATTTCAGATTTGAATGGATTACAACCAATCCCAATGAGTGAGTGATAAGTCTTAAAAAGACTTAATAATTTTATCTTTAATTTAACCTAATCCATTAAGTATTATTGAGTTTGGCATTATTTAAATAATGTTTTGTCATTCTTCAGGTTTTACTTATTTAATTAAAATATGTATTAAATTATACAAGAAAATTGATAAAAAGATAAACATATAAGGAAGAAAGCTTATTGAGAGATCCAGTAACTCAGCGTACATACGCTGAAAAGCCAGCGTAAATACGCTAGGCATCTGTTTATTTGTGTTTGGCAGGGTCCAAGTCCAGGAGTTCAATGTATGTACGCCTAATTCAGTATATCATACGCCCATTAAGAATCAGACCAGACCCATCCAGCGTACCTATACTGGCAAGGAGCGTACCAACGCGCAAGGAAAGAAGACCAAGGTGCCAAGGCAGCAACCCAGCGTACATATGCTGGGTAGGAGGGCGTACATATGCCCAAACGCAGACCCAACACCATCAGACCAGCAGCCTAGCGTACATACGCTGGGCCTCTAGTGTCCATACGCGTAGATCACCTAAGCCAAGGCACAAAAATCCCAACCAGGCAAAATCCCAGCATACATATGCTGGTATGTGGGCGTTCCTACGCGCAACTAAGAAGGAAACTAGAAACACTTAATTTTCAATTATTTCTTCAGTTATGTAACTTCTATTTATTTGCTTGTAAGCCCCTTTGGGGCAATTGCGTGATTAAACTTTATTAGGTAGTTAGTTCAAGGCATAAACTTTATATATGTAATTTCCTTGTAACTTAACACAAAAGCAATACCATTAATCTCATTTTCTGATTCTCAATCTCTCTCTAAACTTTTTCTCTCACTAAACTCTCTCTTCAATGGCTCTCTGCATTCCATCTTCTAAATCTAACTCTATGGGTTGCTAAACCCTTAGGGTTGGGATTACTAGGGTTTGCAATGGATTCTTAAATTTGAATTGAGGTGATCATCTTCTGAAGCATGAGGAGAACTAGCTGAGAAGTGGAGCTACTCTGCTGGATTGACAAATCCAGACCTAATTGAAGCATTTCACTAGTGAGGAATCCTGGTTGAAAGTTCAGGTAACTTCTGGCTTCCTAGCTAATTCAGGCCTAGCAACTAGGTGAATAGCTAGGGTTCAACCTCCAATTTTGTATTAGATTATTAGATTCCTGTTACTGAACACCTAAGGGATTAGGGAATTAGGGATTAACTATCTGTGAAGTTGTCCTTTTGAGTCTGAAGCTTGATTGAGCCTTAGTTGCATGTTTCTTGATGAAATTATCAGCTGACGTAATCCTAACCTATTCTCCATTAGTTACATTTCACTTTTTATATTATTTCTAAAATTACTAAAACCTAGAAATTGTAGAAAAGTGTAAACAAAATAAATCCTATCCTATTTTGTTCTTGTTTAGCTTGTACTAGTCCTAGGTTGTGGTAATTACCACAATCCCTATGGGACGATCAAATATATTACAAGTTTAACGATTGGTGCGCTTGCCAAAAGAATTTAATCATCTGATGATTCAGCATCAATGAGTTAGCTACTCATGGCTTGCATTTTCACTAATCAATCTCTGAAAGAATATATGAAAGAAAATGGTACAAGAAAGAATGGTGGATGAATGATTCAAGTGATCAGGATGATGTGATCCAGATGCCTTCTGTTCTCTTTCTATTCTCTATTTAAAGAGGAGTCTCGCTTAAGCTTCTCCTTTTCAGACTTAAGCAAAACCCCACTAGCTGATAGCCCATGTAGGATTGGTCAGAAACATGCAGGAGTAGGTGAGCTAGGATCGCACCATTGGTCAATAATTAATTCAGTGGCCCATTCTTTGATAATGCTCAAGCGTGGAGTGTGACACCCTAATTTTAGGGGAAAAATTTTCACGAATTAATTAGAAAATATCCCGGATCCATAATAAAAACACTCCCTTATATGAAGATAAGAGAGTTGGCCCCATGGCCAAGCAGAAAAAGACAGGGAAGGCAAGGGAATTAAAACCATTCACACGGAATCACCAACAGCGCCTGAGCGAACCACATTACAGCGCACACTCACTCAAGCGAGATCCCAATCCGCTTGAGCGAGACCGACCAACTCGCTTGGGCGAACCACCATTCGCTTAAGCGAAACCGAATACGAAAGCCTTCCCAAACAACATACTCGCTGAGCGAGGAATCACTCGCTGAAGCGAGAAGTCACTCAGCATTCTATCACTCGGAAAATCGAGACATTCTTTCACTCGGTAAACGATCAGTTCCAGTCGGAATTCATGCCTAAGTCCTCTCGGAATTTAATATCTTAGACCACTCAGCCTAATGGGGTTTCGCCACTCGGGAACTACCCCAACAGTTACCTCACTCGGCAACCCATAACTTAGTCTCTTAATTCTATTCACAGTGTCAACATAAAGATCCACTCGGGAAATGAAGGTTATCCCACTCGGATTCTATCAATCAAACCACTCGGTATAATTCAACCTCGAGTCACTCGGTAAACATCAACCATTTAGCACTCGGCATAACAGAACTCCCCAACTCAGAGAGTATATAGAATTCCTCTCAGCCATAAATCACTCGGTTAACACTTATATTTCTCTTCACTCGGGGAAAATCATAACATCAAGTCACACTCGGACTTATTCCATAACTTAGCCACTCAAATTACATATTACCCTATTCACTCGGAATAGGTTCCCATATTCACTCGGGATATATTCATAATTCATACACTTAGAATATAATCAATCTGAGTCATTACAACAACACTCCTCTCGGAAGAGGATCACTCGGATTTCCACTCGGATTACTCGAATCATTCCCCACTCGGGGTTCACCATATATTCTTCACTCGGAATCCACAAGAGCCATTATCACACAGTAAGAGGCTCACACATGAGTTACACTCGGATATGGAGTCCTATACATAAGACTCACTCGGAAAAGAAACTAAGCCATATATATTCCACTCAGGATTCATCAACTTAGAGATATTCATACATCATCATTTCCTAGTCGATAGGAAGCATCAAATCAACATAAATCACTTGTACTTATATATTTTCTAATTCCAAGTCCGACTACTACCACAGTAATACACATCCACCGATTCATAACCATGTTGTCAACATAACATATATGTATATACACAAGCATACACTCGGATTCTTATCTTTATACTTTCCATTCACCAACACATTCAATCGGTATGCATATAATACCATCACTCGAAGTATATATATATATATACATATATATTAACATACACTCGGATCCCAATACATATATTCCATATTCATGATTATGCTCATCCACTCGGATTCTATACATATATATATTTGTATTCGTTATACAACATTAATATGAGCCGGCCAAGGCTTTAGTACATCAAACGTACTCGGGATATAACATTATTCATACAGCCTCATCATAAATACCCATCACTCGGGTTTAAGGCCATCATAACATGCCAAACCGACCTGCAAACACTGAAAAATGGTGTAGGGGTGAGCATTACATATTAAATGACAGATATTGGCTCGGATTAATCATAGAATCCACAACATGCCATAGCACACAACATCAATCAGCATATAAACACTGCCATTCAACATGAACAATCACAAGCATCTTCCGATCGGGATTTCACCCATTTCACTCGGCTATAAAGCTCAATTCACTCGGTACAAGTATACTGGCTCACTCGGATTTCTCTCATCCCCGAGACTATATCAACATTATTCATACTCCGAGCCATGCTCAAGGAGTCTGTCCGAGCCCAGCTCCAGGACTTAGCCATATTCACCATATGTTGTCATCTGATTACTGATCGGTGTAGGAGTCCAACGCATTCCAGTGGCAAATCAGATGCATATGATTTCATTCACTCGGCGTTCCACACCAATGCACTCGGCATTTCATCAAGCGTCTCATTTCACGCTTAGTGCCCCAGGCACTGCCCGAGTCCAACCCGGGTCTTTCATCATATTCAACATTAGGACCACGTCCTCTTCACTCGGGATCACACCCTCGTGGCACCCCGCAAGGTGTTCATATTCAATAACATAATAACACGTATGCATATAACTTCAACTCATATTCATTCGATTGCCCACTTGGAATCTGCGTTCAACATCATGTGCACTCGGCAATCTAACAACAATCAGATGACTCGGCTTATACCACATCCACTCGGCAATTCTATGCTATCCACTCGGCAATCACTATACCATTCACTCGGTAATCACCATACCATTCACTCGGCAATCACTATGCCATTCACTTGGATTATCCTATATTCACTCGGATTTATCCTTTACAGTAAGCATTTCGTGCCTTCCTCTATAAAGCCCACTCGGCATCCATCATAACAGTCCCCATTCATGCATTCGGCATACACATATGCATCAATAACATTCACATGCATTCAAATGTACAACACATCCAGGGACAAATAGAGGATCACACATGCACTCCACATCAACATACATGCATCTCAAGCATCATGATATAATCATCATCACAATAACATCATGCATCTCTTGGACGGATAATCATACACCATTTAAATAACAAACAACAATCCGGGTTCAACTTAACAACATCCAACATCCAACAAAACATAACACAATGCAATGAAGTCACCCGGAAGTCCGTCCATAAACTATACACTTAAGATACAATAGCTCCCCTTACCTGGATGAAGCCTCCAGGAGTCACATGGGCCACTCGGCCCAGCCATGGCAGCTTCCTGCTCGGCTTTCCAGCAGTGGAAAGAACCATACAGCTTCCCAGCCAACCAGTATCAGTCCTCAGCCTTTCGCTCAAGCCACACATGTACTCGCTTGAGCGAAAATGGTCCAGTGACCATTTCTTCACTGGCTCGCTCAAGCGTAACCATTCTCGCTTGAGCGAGATACGTCCAGAAGCTCATCAACACTCCATGCTCCACTCTGCTCTGCCTCCCAGTCAATGGAGAAGCTTCCAAGCTCCACCCAACCATGCTCCTTCCTCACAATGTCACAGCCTCAACATAATAGACCATCTTCCATAACAAGGCACCACACAGCTGTAGGCTCTAACCTAGCCCAAACAGCCTCATCAACTAGAGGAAGAAGAGGGAGGAAGAAGAAGCACAACCAGGAAGACAAAAGAGGGATCCTGAACCCAGCCTCCACGCACAGCACCATGCTGTTCCTCATCACCACGCAGCCGTAGGAAGGATTCTCAACCTTCAAGGCACCCAGTACCACACTGGACTCCACCACCATGCAGCTCCACTCGGGTCTACACCATACGTGAGTGGAAGAAGAAGAAGATGAAGGAGAAGATGAAGATGAAGCAGTAGAGAAGGAGGAAGCAAGAGCTTCATAGAGTTTTAGAGAGAAGGAGAAACATTTCTCTCATCAGAACATGCACCAATGAGGAAAATGAAGAGAGTGGGGAGGAAAACCAAAGCTGAAGTCTTATCAACACACCTCCATCATCTCACTTTCCCACTCAGTCCCATCATCACGCTGTTCTGCCACAGCTCCTCAAACAACCATCACTTCTTCATTTAATGCAAGTCCTTTAGAATTTAATGCTAATTCTCTCAGCACTCATTACACACATCCAACGTGGACAAGAGAGAGAGAACCGGACCCATTAACCAACAAAGGCATATATTATTAATATTATTATAACACAATAAATTGCCTAATTAGTAATTAATCCTTAATTAACCATTAATCCCATCAATCCATAACCTTAATCTGAATTTATAATTATTTAAAAATCTGGGATGTTACACTCACCCTACCTTTAAGGAATTTCGTCCTCGAAATTCAATCAGGAACCGGCCACAATAAACAACTCGGTATTCACTACATGCCACACAAATCATTTACATACCAATGCCTTCTAAGCATTCACCGACCAGTCAATTCTCCAATCGGAACAACTCCCCCCACAAGTGGTTACTGACCGACCACAAGAAATTCTGAGACACCACACTCTTAACACCTTCCACTAGGAAGTGTCACCAATTGGCTCAGAAATCACCCACTCGGGTATCCAAAATTCCACTTCACCCAACAACTCTTTCTTTCACTTGTTTATCATTTTAATATTCAATCAAGTACTCATCCATTCAGATTCAAATCCTGACCTTGCTCGGAGCAGTCCAATAGACTCAAGTCATCTCCATAAGCAGCTACAGTCTCACTTGCTGACCTGTGAACTGCTGCATCTAACTTATAGGTTGATGTCTCATTCCTATAGGGTCACAACAGTTGCATCAAATCAATGCAAAATGTACACTGCCACAATACCTATGGCATGAAGAGTCACACTGGAACAGCATCCTCGCATTCTATTTCACTCATACTAACCCAAAATCACTTAATTAATGCCAACCTACATGAAAATTAATGGCAATTTATACCCATCTATAAGCAACACATCAGAATTAACTTCATCATTAGGCATCCACAATGGTACATCACTCACCAACAGCCAGACATTATCCCTGATTAACATTGTAAAATGACATACTAATAGCATACATCCGACCCACACAAGGTATATATACCATCCTTACACTTATTCTAATGCAATCATCTTGATATTAATCATTAAATGCCAATCACATTCACCATAAAATGGCATAAAAGCAGTCGATTTCCAGTCCAAACTGAGCAAAAATCCCTTCTTTAATCTTATCCATCACAAACTATTGGCCAATCAGCCTAGTATTCCTTAATATCACCATTCATTACAGGTCACAACTCGGATTTAAGCCTAATAACTCACTACACCCACAGAGATGTACAACTCAGGGTCAAAAATTCAATCAACAGCTCACTCGGTTTTCAATCACAAAACTGAGGCAGCACCCAGCCAATAGATACTTTACCATATCAATTCCTCACAACATCCAACCATAAATGGTTAGGCTCAATTAATTGGGTGACCACACATCAAACCGAGGCAAAAGTTCCAACCAATCATGCACCAGGTTTTACATTCAATCACCCATCTCATATTAAAATCCTCCAGCTTAGGAACCTGCACTCATTTAATCTACATCAAGTGCCATATAGGGGTTCACATGCCAAGAATATAATTCACCCAATTTTCCTCACAACCGACTCCGCATTAGAAACACTCCAAGTATCTCATAAACAATCGGGCTAAGGTAATAACAAACCTTCCAACCCCAGCAAATACATAGGCATATAGCCATATAAACCATGCATAAAATCCAATAATAGCTCACCAGTAATGATGACACTTGGTCATATTGCATACAACCGCCCACACAGTAAGCAAACCTTGGCCATGGACCTTTTGGTCTGCTCTGATACCAGAATGTGACACCCTAATTTTAGGGGAAAAATTTTCACGAATTAATTAGAAAATATCCCGGATCCATAATAAAAACACTCCCTTATATGAAGATAAGAGAGTTGGCCCCATGGCCAAGCAGAAAAAGACAGGGAAGGCAAGGGAATTAAAACCATTCACACGGAATCACCAACAGCGCCTGAGCGAACCACATTACAGCGCGCACTCGCTCAAGCGAGATCCCAATCCGCTTGAGCGAGACCGACCAACTCGCTCGGGCGAACCACCATTCGCTTAAGCGAAACCGAATACGAAAGCCTTCCCAAACAACATACTCGCTGAGCGAGGAATCACTCGCTGAAGCGAGAAGTCACTCGGCATTCTATCACTCGGAAAACCGAGACATTCTTTCACTCGGTAAACGATCAGGTCCAGTCGGAATTCATGCCTAAGTCCTCTCGGAATTTAATATCTTAGACCACTCAGCCTAATGGGGTTTCGCCACTCGGGAACTACCCCAACAGTTACCTCACTCGGCAACCCATAACTTAGTCTCTTAATTCTATTCACAGTGTCAACATAAAGATCCACTCAGGAAATGAAGGTTATCCCACTCGGATTCTATCAATCAAACCACTCGGTATAATTCAACCTCGAGTCACTCGGTAAACATCAACCATTTAGCACTCGGCATAACAGAACTCCCCAACTCAGAGAGTACATAGAATTCCTCTCAGCCATAAATCACTCGGTTAACACTTATATTCCTCTTCACTCGGGGAAAATCATAACATCAAGTCACACTCGGACTTATTCCATAACTTAGCCACTCAAATTACATATTACCCTATTCACTCGGAATAGGTTCCCATATTCACTCGGGATACATTCATAATTCATACACTTAGAATATAATCAATCTGAGTCATTACAACAACACTCCTCTCGGAAGAGGATCACTCGGATTTCCACTCGGATTACTCGAATCATTCCCCACTCGGGGTTCACCATATATTCTTCACTCGGAATCCACAAGAGCCATTATCACACAGTAAGAGGCTCACACATGAGTTACACTCAGATATATGGAGTCCTATACATAAGACTCACTCGAAAAAGCAACTAAGCCACATATATTCCACTCAGGATTCATCAACTTAGAGATATTCATACATCATCATTTCCTAGTCGATAGGAAGCATCAAATCAACATAAATCACTTGTACTTATATATTTTCTAATTCTAAGTCCGACTACTACCACAGCAATACACATCCACCGATTCATAACCATGTTGTCAACATAACATATATGTATATACACAAGCATACACTCGGATTCTTATCTTTATACTTTCCATTCACCAACATATTCAATCGGTATGCATATAATACCATCACTCGAAGTATATATATATATATACATATATATTAACATACACTCGGATCCCAATACATATATTTCATATTCATGATTATGCTCATCCACTCAGATTCTATACATATATATATTTGTATTCGTTATACAACATTAATATGAGCCGGCCAAGGCTTTAGTACATCAAACGTACTCGGGATATAACATTATTCATACAGCCTCATCATAAATACCCATCACTCGGGTTTAAGGCCATCATAACATGCCAAACCGACCTGCAAACACTAAAAAATGGTGTAGGAGTGAGCATTACATATTAAATGACAGATATTGGCTCGGATTAATCATAGAATCCACAACATGCCATAGCACACAACATCAATCAGCATATAAACACTGCCATTCAACATGAACAATCACAAGCATCTTCCGATCGGGATTTCACCCATTTCACTCGGCTATAAAGCTCAATTCACTCGGTACAAGTATACTGGCTCACTCGGATTTCTCTCATCCCCGAGACTATATCAACATTATTCATACTCCGAGCCATGCTCAAGGAGTCTGTCCGAGCCCAGCTCCAGGACTTAGCCATATTCACCATATGTTGTCATCTGATTGCCGATCGGTGTAGGAGTCCAACGCATTCCAGTGGCGAATCGGATGCATACGATTTCATTCACTCGGCGTTCCACGCCAATGCACTCGGCATTTCATCAAGCGTCTCATTTCACGCTTAGTGCCCCAGGCACTGCCCGAGTCCAACCCGAGTCTTTCATCATATTCAATATTAGGACCACGTCCTCTTCACTCGGGATCACACCCTCGTGGCACCCCGCAAGGTGTTCATATTCAATAACACAATAACACGTATGCATATAACTTCAACTCATATTCATTCGATTGCCCACTCGGAATCGGCGTTCAACATCATGTGCACTCAGCAATTTAACAACAATCAGATGACTCGGCTTATACCACATCCACTCGGCAATTCTATGCTATCCACTCGGTAATCACTATGCCATTCACTCGGTAATCACCATACCATTCACTCGGCAATCACTATGCCATTCACTCGGATTATCCTATATTCACTCGGATTTATCCTTTACAGTAAGCATTTCGTGCCTTCCTCTATAAAGCCCACTCGGCATCCATCATAACAGTCCCCATTCATGCATTCGGCATACACATATGCATCAATAACATTCACATGCATTCAAATGTATAACACATCCAGGGACAAATAGAGGATCACACATGCACTCCACATCAACATACATGCATCTCAAGCATCATAATATAATCATCATCACAATAACATCATGCATCTCTTGGACGGATAATCATACACCATTTAAATAACAAACAACAATCCGGGTTCAACTTAACAACATACAACATCCAACAAAACATAACACAATGCAATGAAGTCACCCGGAAGTCCGTCCATAAACTATACACTTAAGATACAATAGCTCCCCTTACCTGGATGAAGCCTCCAGGAGTCACATGGGCCACTCGGCCCAGCCATGGCAGCTTTCTGCTCGGCTTTCCAGCAGTGGAAAGAACCATACAGCTTCCCAGCCAACCAGTATCAGTCCTCAGCCTTTCGCTCAAGCCACACATGTACTCGCTTGAGCGAAAATGGTCCAGTGACCATTTCTTCACTGGCTCGCTCAAGCGTAACCATTCTCGCTTGAGCGAGATACGTCCAGAAGCTTATCAACACTCCATGCTCCACTCTACTCTGCCTCCCAGTCAATGGAGAAGCTTCCAAGCTCCACCCAACCATGACTCCTTCCTCACAACGTCACAGCCTCAACACAATAGACCATCTTCCATAACAAGGCACCACACAGCTGTAGGCTCCAACCTAGCCCAAACAGCCTCATCAACTAGAGGAAGAAGAGGGAGGAAGAAGAAGTACAACCAGGAGGATAAAAGAGGGATCCTGAACCCAGCCTCCACGCACAGCACCATGCTGTTCCTCATCACCACGCAGCCGTAGGAAGGATTCTCAACCTTCAAGGCACCCAGTACCACACTGGACTCCACCACCATGCAGCTCCACTCGGGTCTACACCATACGTGAGTGGAAGAAGAAGAAGATGAATGAGAAGATGAAGATTAAGCAGTAGAGAAGGAGGAAGCAAGAGCTTCATAGAGTTTTAGAGAGAAGAAGAAACATTTCTCTCATCAGAACATGCACCAACAAGGAAAATGAAGAGAGTAGGGAGGAAAACCAAAGCTGAAGTCTTATCAACACACCTCCATCATCTCACTTTCCCACTCAGCCCCATCATCACGCTGTTCTGCCACAGCTCCTCAAACAACCATCACTTCTTCATTTAATGCAAGTCCTTTAGTATTTAATGCTAATTCTCTCAGTACTCATTGAACACATCCAACGTGGACAAGAGAGAGAGAACCGGACCCATTAACCAGCAAAGGCATATATTATTAATATTATTATAACATAATAAATTGCCTAATTGGTAATTAATCCTTAATTAACCATTAATCCCATCAATCCATAACCTTAATCTGAATTTATAATTATTTAAAAATCTGGGATGTTACATGGAGTATTCTCGCTTGAGCATGGCTGCGCTTTAAGCTTCAAATGGCCACACTCAAGCATGGAGGACCCCTGATACTTCTTGGCTTTTATATGCTTGAGCGTAAGGTTCAAGCTCAAGCTTCCTTGATGTTACACTCAAGCGCCCCTGGTTATGCCCAAGCATTAGAGAAATTTTGCTCACTGACTTGTTTTTGCTTGAACATAACTTCCTCGCTCAAGCTTCTTCTTATTCACGCTTAAGCGTGAGTGCTTTCATCTTAGCGTGCTCAAGCTCCCTTCATTTGCGCTCAAGCGTCCCTTCATTCGCGCTCAAGCTTCTTTACTTATGCTCAAGTGTGATGGCTTCTGAGAGTCTTGTTCCAGCCCAATCACGCTTATGCGAGGGAATGCTTCACTTAAGCGTGATATGTGATGTTGCCTTTGTTGACCTTTCTCTGACTTTTGAAATTCCTGTACTTTTCAAGAGTTTTTAAGAAAATTTTTCCAATTCTCAATAATTTCATTTATTTTCAATTTTCATGATAAATTTCTTTATTTATCAATCCATTCACTTCAATTTCTTACAAAAATAATTCAAATAAACACATGAATGTAATGTTTGATTAACCTTTATCATTTGGCTAAATTAAGACAACGGCTATATCATCTCTTCATCAAAAGAGAAGCCAAATTTTCATCATCCAACACCTCCTGTGTCAACACCCATTTCACCACACCCATTACAAATTCCAACCTTTAGAATTTTAGACTAGGACATTTATTTGGAACTCGTCTCAATACACTAGTGTAGAAAAGGGATTTAATCATGGTTAAAAAGTGTTTTTAATCACGGTTCATGAACCGTGGTTGTTCCAGCCGTGGTAATAGACAAGGGCATTTAATCACGGTTCACAATCGTGGTTATAGAACACTTTTAATCACGAGTGCTAGTAACCGTGATTAACTAGGACAATATATAATCACAGTTATTGATAGTAACCGTGGTTAAATAAGACCCTATTTAATCATGGTTGCCACCTCAACCGTGATAACATGTGGTCATCAACGTACACTATAATGGTGATTATAATCATGGTTATGGTAACAACCGTGATTGAAGACTGTCTATAACCACGGTTATTATAATAACCGTGATTAATTATGTGGTTTTTTTTTAATATGGCTTTTGTTTTATTGTTTTCCCAAACCTGCAATCAGACAGCCAGCACAATACAGTATATCCCAACATATCCAGCACCAATATATGAAAACAAATGGTATGTATATAACATTAATTTGCTATCAATTCATAACAACCTAGAAAATGAAACTATATACAATTGACATGAATGTAACCTAATAAAATCTAAACCCTAAATCCTATAGTAGGTACATATATAAGAGAATAAAAATCCTATATCTATCTAAGTCCTTGCCTCACTTCAATGAAGTATGCGGCCTATTTCTTTCTAACATTATCTACAAGTGCCTTAGTGAAGTATGAGTGATCCCAAACAATACATAAAAAAATTAGAACAAAAACTATATTTATGATATGAATTTGATCTAATTGGTAGTAAACTAGGCAAGTGAGACTTACATCTGTCCATCCATCTACTAAATGTTCTTGGACTATGGTCAGCATGGTGTGCATGACGTAATAGCCACACTCAAAGCTACCCTCCTGCCTATAAGACTACAATGGACATAAAGTGAATTCAAGTTTTTAAAAATATAATATAAAGATTTGAATGAGGTCGATTGACTTACTTTTGGGTGCATTCACATGAGTTTTTTGTAACATCCCGGTTCAAAAATTAATTACCGAGTGAAAACTAAGCCATTGAAATGATAATTGCAAAGTGGGAAATTACTTATAATTAACTCGATTAATTTGACTTAAGAGGGTAATGGCTGGTTAAGTGTAATTAATAATTAATTGTGGGCTGGTTGTGACTGAGTGACGTGAGCAGACTGCTGCTTCACGCTTTCCCACCCCACTTTTCCCTTCCTTCGTGCATGCATATATAATTGATCGTTGGGTCTCTTTGCCTTTCATTTCCTTCAGATTTCCCCCTGCGACTTCTCTCTTCTTCTTCCTTCTTCTCTTTCTTCTTCGTCCTTCTTCTTCTTCTTTATTCTCTGTCTCCATTTTCTACTTCTGGAAGCCACGACGACGGTGCTGCAGAGGAGTCGGAGCTCCCTCAGGCTAGTGGAAGACGATCATCGAAGTGGAGGAAGAAATAGCCCCTGTTCCTGAGTCAATCGTGGAAGATAGCAGTGTTCAAGAGGGGGCTGAACGAGTGGAGGTATCAAGCGAGCAACGAGGCAAAGGACCAACATCCAAGCAGAAGAGTCTCTCGGAGTTTCACAGTTGGTAGGGGGAGTACCTTATATCTTAAACGCATGGATTATGAACGGGTTCCGGGTGCTAATAGCTCCAACTGGGTTAGCCATTTATATCACTCGGAATTGCTTTGACAGGGAACTTTTCACTCGGAATCACCTCTAACAGTGAAATATTCCACTCGGCAATGCTCCATTCTGAGTTATTCCACTCAGATTCGATCATTTCTGAGGCCTTCTACTCGGATTTGGTCATTCTAAGTCGGATTTCAGCACTATGAGTCAGAATTCAGCATTCTGAGTCGGAATTTAGCATAAAAAGAGAGTTCTTTCCACTTTGGGCTTGTTCTTCTTGTTTCTTTATCATTTTATGGTCATTTTTCTCTTGTTTTTGACCCTTTATTGCCTTAATTCTTGCAAAATAACATACCCAAGTAGAAAATAGTGGAAAGAAAGCAAAAATCACAATAAATAAAGGAAATACAGTGGATAATGATTAAAATCCTAAGCAAACTAGATCTATTTTATTGTGTTATAAAGCACTTATCAACAACCAAATATGCACCCAGAGAACAACACAAATGCAAGTTAACGAAACTTTATCAAATTTTAAAGTAACTCCTAACTTGTACATACCAACAACATATAAAAACAATTGTTCATCCCAAACTATCCAAAGGGATAATTCAAGATTCAACACAAATGATGAAATTAATTAATTTAATGACCATTTGTGTCGAATCTCAAACGGGGAACTACGGTTCACTCATACAAAGTAACTTTCATACTAGTTAGCTAGTATGAGCCTACGAGTTCGCAACAGTGACAACCACATACATACAAGTGTAAACAAATAACATTATATGAGAGCAACAAATAGCAACAGAAATAACATTATATATTGTACTTAAAAATATGTAATAATTTACTTAACCTTTCTCCTAAATTAGTATGATGTTTTAAATTTGTATTATTTTGAGGTACAACTATGGTGTTGGATTATGGATTATGGATTATGGATTATGGTGTTGGATTATAAGACTTTTAAAGTTTTGACTTTTATTTAGTAATTAATATGATGTTTTAAAGTATGTTATTTTCAAGTAGAACTATGGTGTTTTAGATGATGGATTATGAGACTTTTGAAGTTTGAACTTTTATTTTATGGATTATGGATATGGTGTAGGATTTTGACATTTTTTTAAGTTTTGTTTGGTATTGGAATATGAACAAAAAATTAAAAAAAATTGGTCTAAGAACTTGGAATGTGTTAAATCTACTTATGTCTTTTAATTTTTTAATCCTATGTATATTTATCTTAATTATAAATTTGATAATCTTTTGTTTACCCCTTCAAAACATAAATCAACAATAACACTCTAAACTCCCAGGGTTGAACTATTTTTAAACATCTTGCATTAATAAAAGGAATTAGTAAGCAAAAAAATAAATGATAAGTAAAACTAAAATTAACTAATAACTTTATAATGACCAAACCTTATCATTAAACACATTCGCAAAGTGAAAACTTAGTAACAATTCACAACAGTCTAAACTAGAATAAAATTCAAAACTATATATAATTCTAGCTAATGAAATTAATGCAGTTCAAGGTTTACCAAAAATCCAAATGAAAACCAAATCTATAAACCAAACCATATACATAGAACAGGCCATCAATTTTCAGTTCAGAATACAGAATAGGCACCATGTACACAGAACCAGCAAAGTAAACTAAATGGAGACAGAAAAATACTGATATACACAGAACCAGCAAAGTATACACATTGCATATTTGGGGGCAAGTGAAAACCACTTTCAACTAGGCAACTTCCAACACACACAGATAAGCTTCAAAACATACTGATATACATAAGCAATGGGGAGGACTTGCCAGAAAAATGCTGCGAAGATGAAGGAAGGAATAAGAACGAGATAGACAATAAAACCCAAAGAGCTCACGCTAAAGACGAGTGCAAGAGGAGAAGCAGGAAGATGAGCGCGATAGGAGAAGGGGAAAGTGAAAAAGTGTCTCAGGCGTGACTTTTGAAGTTTCTGAAAACATATATAATCACGGATCCCATGCGCAACCGTGATTATATTATATATATAGTCACTGTTAGACAATACCCCTGGTTAAATATTAACCCTATCACCACAGATAACATCATAACCATGATTGTATCCATCAATATATAATCATGGTTGTGGAGTCAACTGTGGTTATATAGCCCCCTAAGAATAAACCCTAAAACCCTGAACTATATATCCACAGTTGGTATAACAAGCGTGATTATATATTGATGGATACAATCACGATTATGATGTTATCCATGATTATAGCGTTTCCCCTGAGCCTATAATCATGGTTGTTCACCAATCGTGATTATATAGTTACCTTATAATTTCAAAAATGCCACCGTGCATTCTTTTATCACTGATCCACTCTAATCTGTAATTATATCCTGTTGTTATATCCACTTTTTTCACTAGTGATATTTTACACCAACAATTTCTTTTTGTTTCCAAACATATCATTGAAACATGTGATATTTATCATTTATCCAAACAACAAAAATTTCCTTACTCTCTTAGCACTAACAAAGCTTCCAAGCTTTTTGAATTAATACACATGGATATTTAGGGTCCCTTCTCTAAAACTTCTATTCATGGTCATAAATAATTTTTAATCATTCTTGATGATTACAGTCGTTATACTTGGGTTGTCTTGTTAAAAACAAGGGTAGAGGTCCAATTAGATGTCAAAAATTTCATCAATTTGAAATAAAAGTCAGGTGTCTTCGATCCGATAATGGTCCTGAATTTCTCTTGAATGAATTTTATTCTTTAAAAGGGATCATACATCAAAGGATTTGTCTCTCTACTCCCCAACAAAATGGTCATGTAGAAAGAAAACACCAACATATTCTAAATGTGGCAAGAGCTCTCATGTTTCAGTCTCACATTCCTAGTTATTTTTTATCTTATGCCATAAAACATGTTGTGTTTAATTAGTCATGTTCCTTGTGCTCTCAACAACAATGAAACCCCTTATGAACTTATATACAATCATGCTCCTGATTTTATAATGCTAAAAAATTTTGTTTGTGTTATACTTCTAGAAATCTTGTCACAAATTTAATACTCGTGCTAGGCGTGAAGTTTTTTTTTGGGTTTCAAAATGGAACCAAAGGATGTCATTTTAGATTTGGATACTAAAGAAATTTTTGTCTCTCAAAATATTGTTTTTCATGAAAGCATTATTCCTTTTTTTAATACTAACGAGTTTTTGTATCAGCCTATTAACTAAGTCAATTGGCCAAGTCAAACCATCATATTCCACATGAAAGCCCAAGCCCAATTCCAATTACATAAACCACAGAAAACACCCATTCATCTCAATCACACAAATAGCAATTCTAGCCTTTTTCCTACTGTGTCTTCTCCTTTATAACCTAATGGCTTTTCCTCTTTAATGAATAATGATAATGAAAGCCTAATTTCCTGAACCTCACCTGAAGTTCAGCCTATACAGCAACCTATAGCCATCACCAATCACCGTTTTTTGTGTCGCTCAACCCGTTCAACCAGTCGCCTAAGCTACCTGAAAGATTATGCTTGCAATGTTTATCCAACCCAATCATCTTCAAAGTGTTTACATCATTTTCAAAGTGTCTTAAGCTATTCTCATCTTTCTCCTTCTTATCATTACTACCTCATGTCTTTGTCTTTAGAGCTTGAACCAACTAGCTATCAGGAAGCTGTCAAACATCAGCGTTGGTGCGAAGCTATGGCTACTGAGATAGAGGCGTTGGTGTTAAATCAGACCTTGAAAATTATGGATATCCCTTCCTATGTCAAGCCCATTGGTTGTAAATGGGTATACAAGATCAAGAGACTAGCCGATGATAGTGTGGCGCTACAAATCACGGCTTCTTGTAAAAGGTTTTGCGTAAATTGCAAGCATTTACTACTTTGAAACTTTCTCTCCAGTTATGAAGATGACCACTATTAGGGTGGTACATGCGTAAGCCTCTGTTAATCATTGGCACCTTCATCAATTAGATGCGAGCAATGCTTTTCTACACGGGGACCTTTCGGAGAATGTTTACATGGCTATACCACTAGGTGTCGATGGTGATCCTTCATCTCAGTGCTTAAGTTATAGAAATCCTTGTATGGCTTGAACAGGTCAGTCGTAAATGGTATGAAAAGTTATCTATCTTGCTTTTATCTTGTGGCTATTAGTAAGCCCATGCTGATCACAACTTGTTTATTAAGTCTGATAAGTCTAGTTTCACTGCCTTGATTATATATATTGATGATATTGTATTGGCTAGTAACTCTATTCAAGAAATCTCAAACATCAAGACAATTCTTTATTTTAATTTTCGCATAAAGGATCTTTATGTCTTGAAGTATTTTCTGGGATTGGAAGTTGCTCATTCAGATGTAGGGATTTCTTTCTGTCAACATAAATATTGTCTTGATCTTCTTAAGGACTCTAGGATGTTGGGATTAAAGTCGTCCTCAACACCTATGGATAGCTCTCTTTGGATGCACCAAGATGCCAGTGAACCCCTCAATGCCACTTTTGAGTTATATGGCTTACTTACTCAATGATCTTAAGATTTCATGTTCCAAGCAGTCTGTTCTATATTGTGATAATCAAAGTGCTCTTTATAGCGCTGTAAATCCTATTTTTCATAAGCGAACCAAACACCTTGAAATTGATTGTCACCTTGTTCGAGAAAAATCATAAGCTAGTTTAATGAGATTATTCCCTATTTCTTCTGCTAATTAACTAGCTGACATCTTCACAAAGGCTCTTACCCCTTGCCTATTTTTTGCCAATGTTTTCAAGTTGGAGCTAACTGACATTTTCCTACCTCCAGCTTGTGGGGGCTATCACATAATAAACGTAATTTGACCCATTCATCAAATTATACAACAACGGGAAAAGATACTTGGTCATCAAGTTATAAATAATTGTTAGGTTCTAGAAATATGCTGAGGTGTATAGTTTATTATTTTTCTATACTATTTTGATCATATCTTTTGCTTTAATAACCTAAATGGATTTGTATATAAGGTTTGTAATTCTTCTTGGTTCAATATAGAAAAATATTTCCTCAATCTTTCCTTTTTTATCTCTGCTCTATTATATTTTAAAGGCCTTTGTCTAAGAAAAGCTAAGAGATTTAGAGAACTTTGATCTAGAGAATGATTCTTCTTGATAAGCTTGTTGTCACTTCTGAAAGTGGATCTCTTCAAGTATATGTAGGTCACTTAAGATGATTGTTTGTCAATATGGTGATGAGATATAGCCATTAGAAATCCTTTGAAGGAGTTTTGCTTGATTACAAGCACTAGACCTTGATAATACTGATGAGATGCCAAAATGTCTGGTAGTAAGGAACTTTGACACTTGCAAGAATATAGTGTTCCTTGAGATCTTTAGGGCATAAAGCTAATTATTGGCTTTCTTTCTTCTAGCAATAATACAGAGAGCAATGATGTTATCCTTCTGCAACTTCCTAACATATAAGCTGACTTGATTCAGCTTTTTCTTAGATGTACAGAGTGGCTACGTTGATATCTTCAGAAACTATTTTAGTTGATTCACTTATTTGTCTCTTATCTTTGTTGATGATAAACATATTTTTCTTGATAAGGAGTTGACTTTCAGAGCATCATCAAAAGGTTTTAGAACATTGTATGATTGATACTTTGAAGTAACGTTCATGTTGCATGTTCTTGTTACACAACAAGTCTGAAGTCTGATTTATTGGTTCATATGACTGAAAAATTCTTGAATCAGACTCTTTTGAGGTAAAGTCTAGAATCATACTTTTGATTTAATGGACTTCCTCTTTCTTTTGTACATGTGTTCTTAGTATATGTTTCTTAAAACACTTAAATAAACAGGTCAGATTACACATGGGTAGACTTCATTTAAATTAAATACATGGATGTGTGTTATTAACAAATCCTAAGGTTTGGTTATCATGATGCAACTTGGGGTCTGGTCCAAGAATATTATCTTTTTCAAACCAGACTTGGTCTCAACAAGAAATGTTACGTTCCAGACCACAATTGCTATTTCAAGTGCATTATACGGACACTAGTAATGCTTTTGGATCTCGATTCACCTCGAATCACCAATTTAATTAGAAGTGTCATTATCTATCATGTTGAACTGTATTTTGAGGTCGTGCTTCCGTGGTCAATACGTATAATCTTCCACTAATTTGTTGTGTTCATGTAGAGGTTTTATATGTTGTTTAAGGAAAGAATTTATAGAAGATTCTAAATTCTCATAATTAGAACCCGATATTAAGATGACATATTTCATTTCTTATAAAAAGAGATATTCATCATAATGGAACAAGTTGAATATTATATAATCACGCACATTTTCATGTCAACACATATAGTGGAGCTTAAATCACATGCTTGAGGAAAGGCAGAAAAACATATTAAGGCTTAACAAAATGTAACAAACACTTAATTTGGAATATCTATTTAAAATTGAATTAACAAACACGCTTAACACCCCTCTTAATTCAATATTTTTCAACCTTAACCTTCAACTTATCTTTTATTCTTCAAATCTATCTTTCTTCAATAGCTTAGTTAAATTATCATCTAGTTAAGCTTCTGTGCAACAATATTCCAACTCCAATATCTTCTTTCTTACTTGATCTCTAATAAAATGAAATTGAGTTTCTATGTGTTTACTTCTACCATGTGTAATAGGATCTTTGGCTAGATTAATTGTTGATTTGTTGCCAATTAGTAACTTAACTGCCTTTGGTTCTCTAAACTTCAGCTTTTCCATCAAAGTATCTAGCCATATTGCTTGACATGATCCCAGGGAAAGGAAGAGACATACTCTGACCTTTAGCTCTGTGTTTACTTCTACCATATGAAATACAACGTTTGGCTAGATTAATTGTCGATTTGGTGTCAACTAGCAACTTAATTGCCTTTAATTCTCTGACCTTCAACTCTTTCATAATAAAGTATCGAGCCACATAATTTGACATGATCCTAGGGAGACAACTATATTGAGCCTTACATGATGAAAAAGCCTTAATAGGTTCTTTCTTCAAACATCGAGAAATTATACATGAGGACATAGCCATCTATGCTTCCTATCATCCTTGTCACCATACTAACCAGAATCTATATATAGTCATATAGTTATAGTTCTATTTTGTGGTAGCTATTATGGATTTATACTCCATAGCTCAAGGTTCTTTTCACATATCTCATGATTCTCTTTTACTATCAGAAGATGAGAGATTTTTGGCTTCTCTATAATTCTATTGATGAGCCAACACCAAATGCCAAATCAGGTCTTGAATCGCATAAATATGAGTGATCTTACCATCTGTTTATACAACGTAGCACTAATCTCTTCACCACTTCCTTCTCCATCAATTACCAACTCTGTCTCAGCTAGTGTTGTAGATAAATTACAGTTCTATATATTGAATATCTTTAGCAGATTGATAGCATACTTGCTTTGGTTATGATTCCCTCACTTCTTTCCTTGATTTCAAATCTAAGAAAATAAGACATATATCACAAATTAGTCATCTCAAATTCATTCATCATCATTTGTTTAAATTTCATAATTCCTTCCTTGTTGCCAATCATAAGAAGGTCATCTACATATAGACGCCATGATTAATTCTAAATTGATTTCTGATCTAATTTAGAAGCCATGTTTAGAAGGACATCTTAAGAATCCCATTTAGAGAAAGACATTGTCTATTTTTATGTTCCAAGACCTGAGGGGCTTGTTTTAAGTCATATAAGGCTTTTCTTAACTTGTAAACCTTGTTTTCCTGCCCTGTAACTGTGAAGCGATGTGGTTGTTCAACATACACATCCTTTATCAAGTGGTCCGTTTAAGAAGGAGAACTTTACATTGAGTTAATGCATTATCCATCCCCTTAAACTAGCAACAACTACAATCATCCTTACTATTTCAAGCCGAGCTGTAAGTGCAAAGACCTATCCATAATCCACCCCTGCCTTTTACAAGAAACCTAACTTTGTATTTTACTATATCACATTAGGATTCCTTTTCACCTTATAGACTCATTTCACTGCTATAGGTCTTTTATGCATTAGCAATAAAACCAACTTCCATATCTGGTTCTCTTTGTGGATCTCAATCATCTTCCATAACACTAATCCGTTTGGGATCCTTAGCAACCACAAGAAATTTCATTGGTTCGGAGTCAACAAACAAGACAAAGTGCACCAACTCATGTTTTATTGTAACCTCAGAATTTGCTACCATATCACAGTCAAATAGCTTTTGTGGAACTTGTCTAATCCTCTGAGATCTCCTTATTTTAGTACCTATTGCAGCAACTGCACCATTCTCACTATTATTAAGTTCAACTAGTGTCCTACTTAACCCTCCCTCAACTTTTGCATTCGAGCAACATTTAAGCTTATCAAATATCACACCTTTACTTAACCTCATGTTGAATGCTAGCCCAGAAATACCATTTTTTCAAAGTATAAGATTTGAAGTGGTCTTCTTTAACAAGGTAATTAAGTGGTGCAAAAATGGAATACAATAATCAAACTTATATCCAATTATAAAACTTGTAATGCATCCAACATAATTCAAATAGAAGGAAAAAACTATCCAATAAAAACAAATTCAAAGAAGAAACCACATGTACACTTGAATTGGTCATCTTCATTCAGGTGGTGACCAAGATGTATAAAGTGTCAAATCAAATACAGAATAACTTTCGAATGAACTTGACTGTGATTAAATCAGAAGACAAAAAATAATTAATTAACAAGGCTGCAACGGGTCCTGATCTCACCATCAGAGCCAGTGAGCACTTGAATGGAACCCATGTGCACCATTGCCTGGGCAAACTTCTGAGCCCAACTTGAACCATAGTAAGCATTGTTCTTTACCGTTTCCTTTGTGGTTTCACTACTCAACAACGTTTGGTCAGAAGTCAACAAGCCACGGTGGTTGACTATTCCCTCATAGTACTTGTTGTCCAAACGATTTGGTGTGGAAGCATCTAGATCCACCACAGGGTCCGCGTTACTTGCTATTGGTGGAGGACACTTTTCTTTCAACATTTCAGCATACGAAGGGTCCAATGAAGGGTCTTGGGGATTGGTGTCACTGAATGAATATAGACGCTTGATGAATGAGGAACAGTGTGACACACCTATTGAATGTGCCCCTGAAAGTGTCACCATTTCATCCACAGACAAACCTTTGTTCGCGAAATTGGAAACAAGATCGTCAGCAGTTAAGAAGGGAGCGGGTAGATTCTGAAGCACCTCATCGGCGATAGAAACACGACCGTCTCTGCGTCCTGAAGGAACATCGTAGTTGATGCCACCCACTTTAAGGGCACTGTCACGTGCTGCGAATGCAAGAATGTCAGCACACGACACCGTTTTAGGACATGCTGCCTCTAACTCGGACTTGGCATCATCAATCACCTCGAAGCCACGTAAGCTTGGGTTGTTCGCCGGGCTGTCTCTTTCAGCAATTGGGTTACCTGACGTGGATGCTAGCAGCACAGAACCATCACAACCCTGTTTTGAATTCATGTGAATGTACGAAATTAATTAGACACGTGCTTAATTTCTTATTAATCACTGAGTCAATTATAATGATTAGATTGTATGCGTGAGTAGTACATATATATATATATATATATATATATATATATATAATTAAGGAAAAGTGTGAAACTAGTAATTACTTACCCTGACAAAGCAATCGTGGAAATGCATTCTAATGAGACCAGCAGCAATACCAGGGTTGGCTGAAATTGCTTTGTTAATAGTGTCTCTCACTATTGCCTCCGCAGATGGACATGTGGTGCTATAGAAACCCACTTGGAGAGATGCTGATGAGACCAATGATGAAATCGATAGAAACAGTACCAAGGCAGAAACTATAATCTGCAGCATGTTTTGTGGCGAACTATCCATTGCAGTGAGAACTGAGAAGCTTAACTATTAGCAGCACACTATACGTGTTATATATTAAGAAGAATGAAAATTGTAATTTAAGGACAAGATCAAGGAATTGAATGGGTTGTGTTGTACTTTATGTGTATGTGTTATTGGGTACGAAGGAGGAGGTGGAGAGAATTGTGCAAAAGCCAACGTATTTATACGTTCATTTAGAAAGAGGTAAATGAGACGACTAGGAAGTTCATGCGTGTATAACTGCATCTTGCAAATTAAAATAACTAACAGGTGAAGTTGTCTATTGTTGAACTCTTCTATTTCAAGTGTGATGACAATATATGCTAACTTTAGTCCAGTGGGAATATTTTACTCTTTATGGGGGCTACATATGGCTTTTAATTACTACAATTTGATTAAGTGTTCACATATTTATTTGTAATTATTTTATCAGCCGACCGCGCCAATCCTTTAAGCATATCACAATGGTTTAAAAATTCTAATGTTTCCTGTCTTCAGTTGGCAAAGATTGATTAAAAATAAATTTTTATCTCTTAATCCAATAAATTAGATAATACTTTAAACAATGTCCCGAATCAACTTTGATTATTAAACAATATGTCAAATACAACTTTATCTCCATAATTTAAAAATAAATTTTAGTAATGGTGTATCTCGGGTAGATTAATACTTTGATTGCGGCACACATTTAAAAGAAAGTGAGAAATTAAGGTTGTACTAAGTAATCATTAGCAACTAGGTAACGCTATTTCGTAAAGAAAAAAAAAAAAAAATATATATATATATATATATATATATATATATATATATATATATATATACCATATTAAAATGACAGGACAATTTTAGTTATTAAGTGTGAAACTTTCACGGTAGAGGGTGGAAGTAAGGAAACATTTAAAAGTAATTGATTATGTTAAAAATAATGGATTAATATATAGTTGACCTTCTTGTTTTCCATCGATAATCAAGAAATGTTCAAAGCAGTGAACCCAGTCACACAACATAACCATCGCTACTTTTTTCATGGTTGTGAAAATTGAATCAGATGAGCCGATTTAAAAATCAGTTAAGTTATTGATTTGAACAAAATAAAAATCAAAGTGTTTAAGAACATGATAAAATTGCTTAAGAATTAGATTTAATAAGTATTTGGATTAACAGTATTATATTTTAGAGATCATTTCTAATATATTAAGAACCAATTTCAACATATAGAATAACATAATAATTAAAACTAATAAAACAATAACCAATAAACAAAACCCAAAAATCAATATAAACCTTAGGATGATAAAGGTACAATTAGGTCTTATTCTTAAGCCTCAGAATTTTTGCACAATTTGACCCCTAGTTGCCCCTTTTGAGCCTGAAAGTGAAAATTTTCTTTGAAACCTTTCATTGACTGATGTTTTCTTAATGGTGAAAAAGTTGGAAATTTAGTGGAGCAAAGAAATAAAAAGGACTTAAGAAAAATATGTTATGAGATGCAAAGAAAAGTAAGAAAAAAAAAAGAAAATCAAAAGGATGATATTGAATAAATTGCAAAAAGTCCATAAAAGTTCAAAAATTTGCTCTGTTAGTTTTCTGAATTTATGATGGTAATTTAAATCATATCATAACTGTTTAAGCCCTTTTGTATTCCACTTTTCTTGAAATTCCTACCTTGACAATACAACCCATGGCCCCGTTACAACCCTTTGAAAGACCTTTAGACTTTGACAAGCTTTCTATCTAAACTGTGGAGTGTATGGTTAATTAATAAGTTTATGGTAATATTTTTTACTATGATGACTTGAGTGATACATAACCTATAAAACAGTTAGAGTGAAAATTGTGAAGAGTGTCTCATATCTTGACATTGAAAATTGAATCACACAAGATGTAAAATCCCGGATTTTAACAAAAATAAAATCGTTAGATAATGATGATTGATTAATTATGGTTCAATAATTATGGGGAATTTTATTAGACATTAGAGGTGAATTATAGGTAAATTGAGAATTACTAGAACCGGGTGATTTAATAGATGATGTGGGACCCACTTGGACAAATTAAATATTTGATTGGTCTAGAATGTTTAGAAAATTATTGTGATTAGGATGATGCAGTTGAAATAATTTTTGGTATTGAGGGAATAATTATTTGGACTCGACATATGTCATTAAATGACAAAAATACGAACCAAATGGAATTAAAAAGAAAATGAAAACTCCTTTTTCTTCTCCTCACCCAGCCGTCCACTTCCTCTCTCTCTCCCATGTTGCTTTTCATGCTATTACCTAATGGATATAGGGTTCTATGATCCAATGGACAAACGACCATGATGCATTGTGTTACCCATTGGACAATGTCCAATTTTTACACAAATTCTCTCTCTCTTTCTCTCATTTTCGGTGGTCTTTATCCCTCTCACCATTCTCCATTCTTTTTTTTCTTCTTCTTCTTCCATTCTCATCCACCAACCGTCCACCTCCATGCTTCTTCTTTCTCTTGCCAAAAAAAAACTAAACTTGGAAATATGAAGCATTTGTGGAGCATGGAAGCTTGCATGGATGACAGGGCCCGCAAGCGCACGGGTTATGTCGTGTAATATAAAAGATTATCGTTCTCCACAGGGACTGTGTTCAAAGTACCAACATATTGAAATTTAATTATCCACACAATTGATTTTTAATATTTTTGTAAAATAAAACACAAATTAAAAATAAATTTAGAAACAAAATTTACTTGACACTTAAAAATCAGAGTTGAGAGTATCTTGGGATTTCGGGGGATCAAGACTCTATTTTAAGTTAATGAATTTTAACTTTTCATAAATAAGAATCAAATTAAGTTTTCCAAGGCGGATTTTCCTTAAGCTAATTAATATGTTCCTCTCAGAATCCTATTAATGTACCTAACCTATGGAAAGCGCTGCTTAATCCTTAGAAAAGGCCCATTATCGTTTTGTGAAAATCCCTTATTTATTCCCCAAAAGATTTTGATTACCGAGGTCACAAAAAGTATTTCAAAACCTTAGGCTTAGTTCAAAAACTTTCCAGTAACAATAAATCTCTCGATTCTATTAATTACTTAAACTTACTAATATACCCGCAAGTATACAGTTTTATCACTTAGGTTCTTGTCAGGAATTACTAAGAGCATTGAGCATTTTTTTAACTAAATGGAAAATAGAAATTTATTTAATTCAAAGTCAAAATAACATTATTATAAAATATTATCACACCCTCTTCATCCCAAGATAATTAATTTAGTTACTCATGAAATAATTCAAATTCATATATATAATGGAAAAATAAAACATACAAGACATGGTAAAAATAAAGACTTACGGGTTTCTCCAAAAGCTTAGAATAATTTTACCACTGTATTTCCTTGTTGTAATATTCCTCCACCAATTACAAATTGGAACACTCAATTTCACAATTCACAACTCTTAAAATAAAAGAAAGAAAAAGAAAATAAAAAGAAAGAAAGAAGCGAGACAGAGAAAGAAAATAAAAAGAGAAAGAAAACAAAGGAAAAAGAAAAGAAAAGGAACGGGGAAGGGAACGAGAAAGAAATAGAACAGAGAACGAAAAAGAAGAAAAGAAATTAAAGTACAAAAAAAATAGAGATGAATCCAAAGTGATGATGATTTTTGGCTTCAGACCTCCCCCTATTTATAGAGGTCTTGGACGTTAATAACAATGGGAACGATGGCTAGTGGGTTTTTTTATTATTATTTTTTTCTTGTCAGCCGCCCCACAAGATCAATTTGGAAACAGCTTGGATGGTGTCAACTATAGGGAACGGTGGCTAGCTCTTTTGTCTTGTTGTCAGCCGCCCCCTCATAAGTCAAGGATCCACTTGGATAGTGGAAATCCAAAGAGGAAAGCTGAACAGTGTTGAGAGGAGAGCCGGTGTTGTGGTTTGAGGGGACGGTGTTAAGTTGCTAGAAGGAGTTGGACGGTGTTGGTTTGAGAGGAGCCGGTGTTGTGGCTGTGAGAAGCTGGACGCTGTTGTGAGGAGCCGGTGTGTAATTGGATGGAGTCAGTGTTGTGGCTGTGAAGAGAGCTAGACGAGCAAAGCAACTTTGATTGAAACATTCAATTAGAATCGATTAAAGAGTGACTCAGAACCGATTGAAAAGTGATTCACTCGGAACTGATTAAAGAGTCACTCGGAACCGATTGAAACATTCATTCGGAACCGATTGAAAAGTAACTCACTCGGTATAGGTTCATGCCCTCCTTCTTTCACATGTGACCCACTCAGGATCGGGAAGTTTTCATTCAAATGATTCAATTGGCACCCTCAAAATGTTTCACTCGGCTATGTCTCTGGAATTGAACCACTCGGAGAAACCTTGCTCGGATATATTGCTTGGGAGTAATTCAGTCGACCCTTCCTTCACTCCTTGAAATGATCCACTTAGACACATTCATTCGGACACATTCACTCGGAAGTCCGACTTGCTTCTCACTCGGAATTGCCTCAATCGTCAATCAACCTATTCGGTTGTTTTCACTCGGGAGTCGGCCTTGCTTTTCACTCAGAAATTTATGACTTGAGAGAATCTGGCCGATAGAAGTTCTTTCCAGGTCCGAGCTTTGCTTTGCTCGGAAATACATCTCTCGGCCCAAAACCACTCGGAAGTGCCTTCCTTGGAGACATTTCACTCGGGGTTGGTTTGAAACTTGAGAGAGTCTGCCCGAAAGAGACTCATTCCTGGTCGGACTCTTTTCCTTGCTTGATAAGACACTTTCTCCGAAACTCACTACTCGGAAAGGCCTTGCCTGACAATTGTTCTTCCGAAGTTCAGAGTTTTTACATTCGGAATCAACTCACTTGGGAGTCTTCCACTCGGAGACAATTTTGCCCAGAAGAAGTAGTTGTTCCCCAAATCAGACTCACTTCAATCAGTAATTCTTCACTCGGACAATAGCTTTGGGCAGTATTTATTCAGTCAGTCCCTTTTTTCACTCAGATTAGTTACAGTCGAAAAGCTTCCACTCGGATTCACCTTCAACCGGGACATATTCCTTCAAGGTAAGCCATTTTTCACTCGGAATGGCTTGGACAGGGAAGCTTCCACTTGGATTTACCTCTAACCGAGACATATTCCACTCGGCAACGCTCCATTCTAAGTCATCCTACTCGGATTTTATCATTTCTAGGTAATCGTACTCAGATTTCATCATTCTGAGTCGAATTTTAGAGAATTCTTTCCACTTGGGCTTGTTCTTCTTGTTTCTTTATCATTTTATGGTCATTTTTCTCTTGTTATTGACCCTTGTATTATCCTAATTTCTGCAAAATAAAATACCCAAGTAGAATAAAGTGGAAAGAAAGTAAAAATCATAAAAATAAAGGAAATACAGTGCATAATGATTAAAATCCTAAGCAAACTAGATCTAATTTATTGTGTTATAAAGCACTTATCAAAATACCCCAAACCAAAACATTGCTTGTCCTCAAGCAATTACCATATTCACATGATAAGATACAGAAGACACTAACCTCAGCAAACTAAGGAATCAAAAATAGAGAAAAAGATTTATTCAAATGCCAATATTAATTTTCTTATGTGAATCAATTTTCATTATCAAGACAGAGGATACTCTTTTCTCAATTTTCACTCAAAGTGTTTCATGGTTTGTGAACTATTCTTTACAGGGGGTGTAAAGGTGTGATTGTCGAACAATTCAAAATGTACATATAGGATAAAATTTGGTATGAGGAGGTTCTTATACAGATACAAATACGGAGTGCTTTTGTATACTGGGCGTAGTACAGTGCGCTTTGTGGCGGTGTAGCAGTCCGCCTGAAGTGACCTCCTTTGCCTTGACACAATTGGTGGTTGTACCTGCAATTATTCTCCGACGCTCAAGTCAGTATTATGGAATACTATTAGACTTAGAAAGCAAATCTGAGAGAGTTATGCAAGTATGAGGGTAAGGTTCAGAATTAGGGGATCTCCCCTCTATATCTTTTTGCTGAGGTTTATATACCTGTTACTGGTGCTCTATTATTGGTAGGACCCGTTCCTTGTTTTCAGGCATAATGCAAGAAAGGTAGTGGGCCCCTCTGCCGTTCACGAGCACCATCACTGTAGTGGGTATTTCCACTTATTTGGAAAGCGTTAATGCTTTATTATTTTATTCATTATTCCCTTTTATGCGTGACAGTGTGATTCCCATTTTCAACCTCTCAAGACAGAGTCAATCTCGTGCCGGGGTTATAAGTATGGGCTCGCTTCGCAATATGGGAATTTCAGTATTCCGCCTGTATTGAGCCATAGGCTTGGCGGAGTGGTATGCATTGGAAATTCTTTATGCATAAGATTTTCAATATTTTCCATTTTGTCGGAGTAATAAGCTTTGGCGGAGTAATGTGCACTGGCAAAGTTACGTGCCCTGGCGGAGTTACATGCCTTGGCAGAGTAACATGCCTTGGCGGAGTAACATGCCTTGGTGGAGTAACGTGCCCTGGCGATATGTACTCCGTTATAAAAGTAATTATAAGGTATTTGAAACGTACTTCTTCTGTTTGAAATGCTGATCTGGCAAAGCATTAAAACCATGATCTTGGGGGCCGGTGTTGGGACCGGATCATCTGCCCCCTAGCTTGTTATAGTGACTGGCGGAGTCACTTTAATAAGCTATAACACTTAAGTTTAGCTTTTATAGGCATGGGTTTAGGCGGTGTTTGCTAGTTCCGAATTTATGGACAAGTGTTTTCATGCATTTATTGTTTTTGTCATTACTTGCCACGCCCGTCATTAAAGCGTCTCGAAACTGCATTTTGCTGCTTCAATCTCTCATTGCCACGTATGCCCTCGTAACGATTGCCATTCCAATGATGGGACATAAATGCGTGGGATGGCAGTTGAGATACGTTTTCGAGGCTATTACCGTGGGCCTTGGATTTTGAAAATGTGGCCCAGGAAATTCCTGCCTTAAGATTCATCTATCGGTTTCAGAATTTAAGGAATCGTCAGTGAGATTCATCCAACGGCCATAAGCGCATTTCTAAAATTTTTGAGGTTTCGTTTATTTCCCCCCAAGCCATGCCTATAAATAAGTAAACTCTTAGGAGAGGAAATGTTTTGCTTCATCTTCTACTCTGCGTTTTTGTGTTGAAACTGCCTTTGGAGCTCTACTTTCTCGTGAGTCATTTGTTGTTGCCAGTTCATCTTCTTCAGAGATTTTAAGGTAACTTTCTTCTTCCTCTGTTCTCTGTCTTTGTTGTTATTGGGTTGGTTCTGTTTTCTTTATATGTGTGTTTGTTGAAACGAGGATGAGAGGAAAAGAGTCAGAGTCGTGCTCTAGGGTTTCTGTTCACCCTATGTTTTCGGATATTGAGAGTGAAGATGAGGGCTTCTATACTGGGAGAGATTCAACATTTTACAGCAGCGTGGAGTGTTTTAGTAATCCTGTACATTCGTTTATAGCAGAAGGTATTCCTCAAATACAAGTGATAATAATGGCAGAATATCAGAATATTGTGCTGCATGGGTTAGATTGGACAAAGATGCTTGAGACTGATCCCTATTGTTGGGTTGAGGAAGACGTTAAAGAAGCTTCTTCTCGTCATGCGACGACAAGTGGTGGAGTAATGGAGTTGTCAGTTCCTATCTGGAAAGATGAGAGGTTTGAAAGGAGGTTCATCGTCCGTTCGCCCAAGACATTTGAACGTATTTGCCATCGTCCTCAGGATGAGCGTACTTTATATATGTACGATATCCTGTTTACTCAGTTGGGGGTGCGATTTCCATTGAATAAATTCTAGATGGGCGTACTCAGGTTCTTGGATTGCGCCCCCTCTCAGCTGCACCCTAATGGATGGGGAATAGTCCACAGCTTTGAAGTGCTGGCTAAACATCTGGAGTTCACGCCTACTGTGGCGTTGTTCTTTGCTTTTTGCCGCATCATGAGGCGAGTGAATGCGAAAACCGGTGGCATGGGTTTTGTAACTCTTCGGGCGAAGTCGAAGATTGTAAATTTTAAGGCGTTTGCTGACTCCGCCAAAGAAGGCGGACTTCATTTCAGAATGAGCTTTGTAAAAGTTTCTGTTAGGAAGAACAAGTCCGTCTTTTGGCGGAGTAGGGAGGGGATTGATAAATTCCCGGTGGTGTGGACACACGAGCACTTCCTCCTGACCAAACAAGCTTATGAAGTTGAGGAGAGTGCCCTGTCAGCTACCTCCGTGGAAGTACTCTGGACCCTGAAGGAGTATAACTCCGCCCATAAGCAGATTCTGTGCCGAAGGCTGCTTGGGCGGGATGCTGAAGGATATTTAAGTAATGCTTTAAGACTTGTTTCTTGAATATTACTTCTATTTTTTCCTGCAGCTTCTAATCGTATTTATGTATATTATTTTGCAGGAGAGATCGCTGAATTTCTTGGGATGAAGCGTATCAAGCAAATCCGTATGAGCCGCCAGGAAATTGATGCGGAAAACAATGTGCAGCCTCAGAGGAATTTGGCTGCAGCTCTAACGAGGACTCTTCCTTTTCCTGCATCCACCAATGTAGTGATGTTGGAGGGTGGTGCAGGGCCCTCGGCAGTTGATGTTGAAAGGTGATCTAAAAAATGCCAGGAACCCTAACCCTTACAAAAGAGGAAGAACAAGGGCAAGGGGAAGGTAGGGGAAGGGGAATCATCTGATGCTGCTATTGAAGTGGAAGAGATTCCAGAGCCATCAACTGTGGCTGTCACTGCTGAACTGGGCGGTGTGGAGGGCACCCTTGAAGAAGATGTTATGGGAGAGGAGACGGAGGGAATTCAAGCTTCTCCACTTCGCCAAGCTGAGAGTCCTGCCCTGGACTTGACTGCTCGAGGAACAGCAGTTTTTCTCGTCAATGTTCCAGGGGAGCCATCTAGGCGAGCCGTCTCTTTGCCTCTGCCGGGGTCTCGTCTAAACCCTTTCCTGTATTCACAAATGTGGGATCTCGCCAGTCAGAGAGGCGTGATCCGGACTTCATCCTCCGCCCAGATATCGACTTCGAGGACGTTGCAGATGCCACTGCTGCTGCAAGGTGGCATCTTGCTGAAATTGATGGTTTCCTTGCTTCGGTACCCCGTATTGCGGAAGTAGCTGTAGAGGCTACCATGTTTCAAGAATCATATCATGATTCTGTTGAAAAAATTCGCAGCTTGGAGCATGACAATGAACAGTTGTCGGAGGTGATCAAGGCTAAACATAAACACCTTGACACCGGCGACTTTGACAAGAAGAAGCTGGAGGAAGAGTTGGCCCGGGTGAGAGCTGATAAGGCCTTGCTGGAAAAGCAAGTTTCGGGTTTGAAAGAGCAGAATGCGAAACTGGGCGAAGAGGTGGGTGAGCTGACCCAGGTGAAGGCTGACAATGTTCTGCTGAAACAACAAGTTTTAGATTTGAATCAGCAGAACCAAAAACTGGGCGAGGATGTGAGTGAAGTTCAGCAGAGACTAGTTTCTTTTGAAACTAGTAAGGCTCTCGCTGAAGACGCCTGGGCTGCCGAGTTGGATCAAGCAGCCACTGCATACAGTGACCTCGAAAAACAGGTCGAAGAGCTGAAAGCTGAGAAAGCCATTTCAGATGCCGCCAATAAACGGCTTGATAAGGAATTACAATCTGCTTTGGATGCAGCTGAAGCGGAAATTGATGATGCTTTCAGCATGGCTGTTCGGCAACTCCGTCATCGCAACCCAGGCGTTGCTCTCAACACTGCAGGCATTCATCCTTATTATGAGTTTATCAACGGTGAATTGATGGTGCCTGTTCAGGGGGGTCGTGTTCCTGCGCCTAATGTAGAGTATTTTCTGGCAGACTTGCCCCCCTCACAAAGTTTGTCCAAACCCAGTGAGTGTCAGCCTAGCTCCGCCCACCAAGAAGGAGTGCCACCCGAATCTTAAAGATTGACTCCGGGGTTTCTTTGTAAATTTTGTTTTTTGCACTTTAATTATATTGCCTTGTTCCAGGATAGGCTCTGGATCCCTTATCAATCTTTGACAATATTTAATAAAGTATATTTTCTGTAAATCTATACTTGTTCATATAAACAATGTCTGAGTCCGTAGGATTTGTGCCTTGTACAAAGCTATTAATAAGGCAGAGTAATCGTTTGAGGACTTAATGAAATATGATTAAGTATAACGAGGCGGAATAACCTTTTTGGGAATTTAATGAAGTAAATTCTGTGATGAGGTGGAGTAGCCTCTTAAGAATTTTAATGGAGCAAATTCTGTAATGAGGCGGGGTAGCCTCTTAAGAATTTCAATGAAGTAAATTTTGTAATGAGGCGGAGTAGCCTCTTAAGAATTTCAATGAAGTAGATTCTGTAATGAGGCGGAGTAGCCTCTTAAGAATTTCAATGGAGTAGATTCTGTAATGAGGCGGAGTAGCCTCTTAAGAATTTCAATGAAGTAAATTCTGTAATGAGACGGAGTAGCCTCTTAAGAATTTCAATGAAGTAGATTCTGTAATGAGGCAGAGTAGCCTCTTAAGAATTTCAATGAAGTAGATTCTGTAATGAGGCGGAGTAGCCTCTTAAGAATTTCAATGAAGTAGATTCTGTAATGAGGCGGAGTAGCCTCTTAAGAATTTCAATGAAGTAGATTCTATAATGAGGCGGAGTAGCCTCTTAAGAATTTCAATGAAGTAGATTCTGTAATGAGGCGGAGTAGCCTCTTAAGAATTTCAATGAAGTAGATTCTGTAATGAGGCGGAGTAGCCTCTTAAGAATTTCAATGAAGTAGATTCTGTAATGAGGCGGAGTAGCCTCTTAAGAATTTCAATGGAGTAAATTCTGTAATGAGGCGGAGTAGCCTCTTAAGAATTTCAATGAAGCACAATTTTTACAAGTATTATACTTACTTGAACTTGTTGATAGTGCTTGAGTTTGTTGATTATGTACTCCGTGAAATATTAGTAGTTGGGCGGAGTAAGGGTTTGGATGGAGCGTTCATCCCTTTGAATCTGAATTGGGGTGTATCTCCTGATCAAGTGAAAATTGTTGAATCTAGGGTTGGTATGGTGCAGCATAAGCTGTGACACCAATCCTTCCCGCAGGAATTCTGCTGAACCTTGGGGTTGGTATGGTGCAGTATATAGCTGTGACACCAATCCTTTCCACAGGAAGTCTGCTGGACCTTGGGGTCGGTATGGTGCAACATATAGCTGTGACACCAATCCTTTCCCCCCAAGGAGTTTTTTGGACCTTGGGGTCGGTATGGTGCAGCATATAGCTGTGACACCAATCCTTTCCCCCCAAGGAGTTTTTTGGACCTTGGGGTCGGTATGGTGCAGCATATACCTGTGACACCAATCCTTTCCCCCCAAGGAGTTTTTTGGACCTTGGGGTCGGTATGGTGCAACATATAGCTGTGACACCAATCCTTTCCCCCCAAGGAGTTTTTTGACTCCGTTTGTGAAGCTTTGTTGCATGTTGGATGATCTTTATGGAATAAAGAGTTATGCTTTTATGCTTCAATTGTTGGAGCCGGTGTCTTATCTGCATGGGAACGAGTTCTGCCATGGATAATTAACTTAAAGTTAGAATGAAGATTGAATGTAGGAAGGAGTTTTATTAATGATGGAACTACATAAAGAGCTGAATTGGTGTATGTCTCGTCGAATCCTTTTCAAGGAAAGCCCATTTGGGAAGAACCTTAAGTTAGGGGAGAGAACATACCGTATTACCCAACTAACTATAATATATGCGTAAATTTAAAATGTTCCATTTATTCCTGACCGGAGTGCCATCTAAGTTTTCTAGGCGGTATGTGTCTTTGCCCAGAGCTTCGATGACTCGGTATAGACCTTCCCAGGTTGGCGCCAATTTGCCTTGGTGTGCAAATTTGTTGCCGATATTGGCCATTCTCAACACCAAATCTCCTTCTTTGAAACGGCGTTCAGAAATACGTGTGTTATACCATTTGGCGACCTTTGCTTTAACAGCTTGATCCCGCACAAAGGCTTCCTCTCTCAATTCTGCCAAGACCTCGAGCTCATGGGCGAGGTTCTGTTGATTGGCTTCTTCATTGAAGTGGAGGATTCGAGCTGAAGGGGCTGCCAATTCAATGGGAATAACAGCCTCGACTCCATATGTCAACCGATATGGGGATTCATTTGTGGTGGAGGGAGGGGTCGTTCGATATGCCCACAAAACGTGGCATAATTGATTTGCCCAATCTCCCTTTGCTTCACCATGGCGTTTTTTAAGGCCTTTCAAGATTTCTCTGTTGGCAACTTCAGCTTGGCCATTGGTTTGAGGATGTTCCACAGAAGAGAAAATCTGCGTAATGCTGAGATTTTCTAAGAGTTCAGTGAACTTACGATCTGTGAATTGGGTGCCATTATCAGTGACTATGCATCCAGATACAAATACGGAATGCTTTTATACGCTGGGCGTAGTACAGTGCGCTTTGTGGCGGTGTAGCAGTCCGCCTGAAGTGACCTCCTTTGCCTTGACACAATTGGTGGTTGTACCTGCAATTATTCTCCGACACTCAAGTCAGTATTATGGAATACTATTAGACTTAGAAAGCAAATCTGAGAGAGTTATGCAAGTATGAGTGTAAGGTTTAGAATTAGGGGATCTCCCCTCTATACCTTTTTTCTGAGGTTTATATACCTGTTACTGGTGCTCTATTATTGGTAGGACCCGTTCCTTGTTTTCAGGCATAATGCAAGAAAGGTAGTGGGCCCCTGTGCCGTTCACGAGCACCATCACTGTAGTGGGTATTTCCACTTATTTGGAAAGCGTTAATGCTTTATTATTTTATTCATTGTTCCCTTTTATGCGTGACAGCGTGATTCCCATTTTCAACCTCTCAAGACAGAGTCAATCTCGTGCCGGGGTTATAAGTATGGGCTCGCTTCGCAATATGGGAATTTCAGTATTCCGCCTGTATTGAGCCATAGGCTTGGCGGAGTGGTATGCATTGGAAATGCTTTATGCATAAGATTTTCAATATTTTCCATTTTGTCGGAGTAATAAGCTTTGGCGGAGTAATGTGCACTGGCGAAGTTACGTGCCCTGGCGGAGTTACATGCCTTGGCAGAGTAACATGCCTTGGCGGAGTAACATGCCTTGGTGGAGTAACGTGCCCTGGCGGTATGTACTCCGTTATAAAAGTAATTATAAGGTATTTGAAACGTACTTCTTCTGTTTGAAATGCTGATCTGGCAAAGCGTTAAAACCATGCTCTTAGAGGCCGGTGTTGGGACCGGATCATCTGCCCCCTAGCTTGTTATAGTGACTGGCGGAGTCACTTTAATAAGCTATAACACTTAAGTTTAGCTTTTATAGGCATGGGTTTAGGCGGTGTTTGCTAGTTCTGAATTTATGGACAAGTGTTTTCATGCATTTATTGTTTTTGTCATTACTTGCCACGCCCGTTATTAAAGCGTCTCGAAACTGCGTTTTGCCGCTTCAATCTCTCATTGCCACGTATGCCCTCGTAACGATTGCCATTCCAATGATGGGACATAAATGCATGGGATGGCAGTTGAGATACGTTTTCGAGGCTATTACCGTGGGCCTTGGATTTTGAAAATGTGGCCCAGGAAATTCCTGCCTTAAGATTCATCTATCGGTTTCAGAATTTAAGGAATCGTCAGTGAGATTCATCCAACGGCCATAAGCGCATTTCTAAAATTTTTGAGGTTTCGTTTATTCCCCCCCAAGCCATGCCTATAAATAGGTAAACTCTTAGGAGAGGAAATGTTTTGCTTCATCTTCTACTCTGCGTTTTTGTGCTGAAACTGCCTTTGGAGCGCTACTTTCTCGCGAGTCATTTGTTGTTGCCAGTTCATCTTCTTCAGATATTTTAAGGTAACTTTCTTCTTCCTCTGTTCTCTGTCTTTGTTGTTATTGGGTTGGTTCTGTTTTCTTTATATGTGTGTTTGTTGAAACGAGGATGAGAGGAAAAGAGTCAGAGTCGTGCTCTAGGGTTTCTGTTCACCCTATGTTTTCGGATATTAAGAGTGAAGATGAGGGCTTCTATACTGGGAGAGATTCAACATTTTACAGCAGCGTGGAGTGTTTTAGTAATGCTGTACATTCGTTTGTAGCAGGAGGTATTCCTCAAATACAAGTGATAACAATGGCAGAATGTCAGAATGTTGTGCTGCATGGGTTAGATTGGACAAAGATGCTTGAGACTGATCCCTATTGTTGGGTTGAGGAAGACGTTAAAGAAGCTTCTTCTTGTCATGCGACGACAAATGGTGGAATAATGGAGTTGTCAGTTCCTATCTGGAAAGATGAGAGGTTTGAAAGGAGGTTCATCGTCCGTTCGCCCAAGACGTTTGAACGTATTTGCCATCGTCCTCAGGATGAGTGTACTTTATATATGTACGATATCCTGTTTACTCAGTTGGGGGTGCGATTTCCATTGAATAAATTCCAGATGGGCGTACTCAGGTTCCTGGATTGCGCCCCCTCTCAGCTGCACCCTAATGGATGGGGAATAGTCCGTAGCTTTGAAGTGCTGGCTAAACATCTGGAGTTCACGCCTACTGTGGCGTTGTTCTTTGCTTTTTGCCGCATCATGAGGCGAGTGAATGCGAAAACCGGTGGCATGGGTTTTGTAACTCTTCGGGCGGAGCCGAAGATTGTAAATTTTAAGGCGTTTGCTGACTCCGCCAAAGAAGGCGAACTTCATTTCAGAATGAGCTTTGTAAAAGTTTCTGTTAGGAAGAACAAGTCCGTCTTTTGGCGGAGTAGGGAGGGGATTGATAAATTCCCGGTGGCGTGGACACACGAGCACTTCCTCCTGACCAAATAAGCTTATGAAGTTGAGGAGAGTGCCCTGTCAGCTACCTCCGTGGAAGTACTCCGGACCCTGAAGGAGTATAACTCCGCCCATAAGCAGATTCTGTGCCGAAGGCTGATTGGGCGGGATGCTGAAGGATATTTAAGTAATGCTTTAAGACTTGTTGCTTGAATATTACTTCTGTTTTTTCCTGCAGCTTCTAATCGTATTTATGTATATTATTTTGCAGGAGAGATCGCTGAATTTCCTGGGATGGAGCGTATCAAGCAAATCCATATGAGCCGCCAGGAAATTGATGCGGAAAACAACGTGCAGCCTCAGAAGAATTTGGCTGCAGCTCTAACGAGGACTCTTCCTTTTCCTGCATCCACCAATGTAGTGATGTTGGAGGGTGGTGCAGGGCCCTCGGCAGTTGATGTTGAAAGGCGATCTAAAAAACGCCAGGAACAGAAACTATTGAGGTGGAGGAAGAGGACCCCCAACCCTTGCAAAAGAGGAAGAACAAGGGCAAGGGGAAGGTAGGGGAAGGGGAATCATCTGATGCTGCTATTAAAGTGGAAGAGATTCCAGAGCCATCAGCTGTGGCTGTCACTGCTGAACTAGGTGGTGTGGAGGGCGCCCTTGAAGAAGATGTTATGGGAGAGGAGACGGAGGGAATTCAAGCTTCTCCACTTCGCCAAGCTGAGAGTCCTGCCCTGGACTTGACTGCTCGAGGAACAGCAGTTTTCCTCGTCAATGTTCCAGGGAAACCATCTAGGCGATCCGTCTCTTTGCCTCTGCCGGGGTCTCGTCTGAACCCTTTCCTGTATTTCACAAATGTGGGATCCCGCCAGTCAGAGAGGCGTGATTCGGACTTCATCCTCCGGCCAGATATCGACTTCGAGGACGTTGTAGATGCCACTACTGCTGCAAGGTGGCATCTTGCTGAAATTGATGGTTTCCTTGCTTCGGTACCCCATATTGTGGAAGTATCTGCGGAGGCTACCATGTTTCAAGAATCATATCATGATTCTGTTGAAAAAATTCACAGCTTGGAGCATGACAATGAACAGTTGTCGGAGGTGATCAAGGCTAAAGATAAACACCTTGACACCGCCGACTCTGACAAGAAGAAGCTGGAGGAAGAGTTAGCCTGGGTGAGAGCTGATAAGGCCTTGCTGGAAAAGCAAGTTTCGGGTTTGAAAGAGCAGAATGCGAAACTGGGCGAAGAGGTGGGCGAGCTGACCCAGGTGAAGGCTGACAATGTTCTGCTGAAACAACAAGTTTTAGATTTGAATCAGCAGAACCAAAAACTGGGCGAGGATGTGAGTGAAGTTCAGCAGAGACTGGTTTCTTTTGAAACTAGTAAGGCTCTCGCTGAAGACGCCTGGGCTGCGGAGTTGGATCAAGCAGCCACTGCATACAGTGACCTCGAAAAACAGGTCGAAGAGTTGAAAGCTGAGAAAGCCATTTTAGATGCTGCCAATAAACGGCTTGATAAGGAATTACAATCGGCTTTGGATGCAGCTGAAGCGGTAATTGATGATGCTTTCAGCATGGCTGTTCGGCAACTCCGTCATCGCAACCCAGGCGTTGCTCTTAACACTGTAGACATTCATCCTTATTATGAGTTTATCAACGGTGAATTGATGGTGCCTATTCAGGGGGGTCGTGTTCCTGCGCCTAATGTAGAGTATGTTCTGGCGGACTTGCCCCCCTCACAAAGTTTGTCCAAACCCAGTGAGTGTCAGCCTAGCTCCGCCCACCAAGAAGGAGTGCCACCCGAATCTTAAAGATTGACTCTGGGGTTTCTTTGTAAATTTTTTTTTTGCACTTTAATAATATTGCCTTGTTCCAGGATAGGCTCTGGATCCCTTATCAATCTTTGACAATATTTAATAAAGTATATTTTCTGTAAATCTATACTTGTTCATATAAACGATGTCTGAGTCCATAGGATTTGTGCCTTGTAGAAAGTTATTAATAAGGCAGAGTAATCGTTTGAGGACTTAATGAAATATGATTAAGTATAACGAGGCAGAATAACCTTTTTGGGAATTTAATGAAGTAAATTCTGTGATGAGGCGGAGTAGCCTCTTAAGAATTTTAATGGAGTAAATTCTGTAATGAGGCGGGGTAGCCTCTTAAGAATTTCAATGAAGTAAATTGTGTAATGAGGCAGAGTAGCCTCTTAAGAATTTCAATGAAGCAGATTCTGTAATGAGGCGGAGTAGACTTTTAAGAATTTCAATAGAGTAGATTCTGTAATGAGGCGGAGTAGCCTCTTAAGAATTTCAATGAAGTAAATTCTGTAATGAGACGGAGTAGCCTCTTAAGAATTTCAATAAAGTAGATTCTGTAATGAGGCGGAGTAGCCTCTTAAGAATTTCAATGAAGTAGATTCTGTAATGAGGCGGAGTAGCCTCTTAAGAATTTCAATGAAGTAGATTCTGTAATGAGGCGGAGTAGCCTCTTAAGAATTTCAATGAAGTAGATTTTGTAATGAGGCGGAGTAGCCTCTTAAGAATTTCAATGAAGTAAATTCTGTAATGAGACGGAGTAGCCTCTTAAGAATTTCAATGAAGTAGATTCTGTAATGAGGCGGAGTAGCCTCTTAAGAATTTCAATGAAGTAGATTCTGTAATGAGGCGGAGTAGCCTCTTAAGAATTTCAATGAAGTAGATTCTGTAATGAGGTGGAGTAGCCTCTTAAGAATTTCAATGGAGTAAATTCTGTAATGAGGCAGAGTAGCCTCTTAAGAAATTCAATGAAGCACAATTTTTACAAGTATTATACTTACTTGAACTTGTTGATAGTGCTTGAGTTTGTTGATTATGTACTCCGTGAAATATTAGTAGTTGGGCGGAGTAAGGGTTTAGATGGAGCGTTCATCCCTTTGAATCTGAATTGGGGTGTATCTCCTGATCAAGTGAAAATTGTTGAATCCAGGGTTGGTATGGTGCAGCATAAGCTGTGACACCAATCCTTCCCGCAGGAATTCTGCTGGACCTTGGGGTTGGTATGGTGCAGCATATAGCTGTGACACCAATCCTTTCCACAGGAAGTCTGCTGGACCTTGGGGTCGGTATGGTGCAACATATAGCTGTGACACCAATCCTTTCCCCCCAAGGAGTTTTTTGGACCTTGGGGTCGGTATAGTGCAGCATATAGCTGTGACACCAATCCTTTCCCCCCAAGGAGTTTTTTGGACCTTGGGGTCGGTATGGTGCAGCATATAGCTGTGACACCAATCCTTTCCCCCCAAGGAGTTTTTTGGACCTTGGGGTCGGTATGGTGCAGCATATAGCTGTGACACCAATCCTTTCCCCCCAAGGAGTTTTTTGACTCCGTTTGTGAAGCTTTGTTGCATATTGGATGATCTTTATGGAATAAAGAGTTATGCTTTTATGCTTCAATTGTTGGAGTCGGTGTCTTATCTGCATGGGAACGAGTTCTGCCATGGATAATTAACTGAAAGTTAGAATGAAGATTGAATGTAGGAAGGAGTTTTATTAATGATGGAACTACATAAGGAGCTGAATTGGGGTATGTCTCGTCGAATCCTTTTCAAGGAAATCCCATTTGGGAAGAACCTTAAGTTAGGGGAGAGAACATACCTTATTACCCAACTAACTGTAATATATGCGTAAATTTAAAATGTTCCATTTATTCCTGACCGGAGTGCCATCTAAGTTTTCTAGGCGGTATGTGTCTTTGCCCAGAGCTTCGATGACTCGGTATGGACCTTCCCAGGTTGGCGCCAATTTGCCTTGGTGTGCAAATTTGTTGCCGATATTGGCCATTCTCAACACCAAATCTCCTTCTTTGAAACGGCGTTCAGAAACACATGTGTTATACCGTTTGGCGGCCTTTGCTTTAATAGCTTGATCCCGCACAAAGGCTTCCTCTCTCAATTCTGCCAAGACCTCGAGCTCATGGGCGAGGTTCTGTTGATTGGCTTCTTCATTGAAGTGGAGGATTCGAGCTGAAGGGGCTGCCAATTCAATGGGAATAACAGCCTCGACTCCATATGTCAGCCGATATAGGGATTCATTTATGGTGGAGTGAGGGGTTGTTCGATATGCCCACAAAACGTGGCATAATTGATTTGCCCAATCTCCCTTTGCTTCACCAAGGCGTTTTTTAAGGCCTTTCAAGATTTCTCTGTTGGCAACTTCAGCTTGGCCATTGGTTTGAGGATGTTCCACAGAAGAGAAAATCTGCGTAATGCTGAGATTTTCTAAGAGTTCAGTGAACTTACAATCTGTGAATTGGGTGCCATTATTAGTGACTATGCGTCCAGGGACTCCGAAATGTGCAATGATATTTTCATATACGAATCTGCGAGTCCTGGCTGGCGTAATATGCACCACTGCCTCTGCTTCAATCCATTTGGTGAAGTAATCACCGCCAACTATCAAGTATTTGATACCGTCGGGCGCGGTTGGGAATGGACCTAGGATATCCATGCCCCATTGATAGAAAGGCCAAGGCGTTATTGATGATGACATTTCTTCCGCCGGAGTGTGGTGAAGATTTGCAAATCGTTGACATTGATTGCATTTTTGGACATACGAGGCGGAGTCATGTTTCAGGGTGGGCTACCAATACCCTACCCTGAGTATTTTTCGCATTAGACTACGTGCCCCTGGATGGTGTCCACACTGCCCTTCATGGACTTCTTCTAAAACAGCTTGCACCTCATTTTCGTTTATGTATATTAAGTAAGGAACAGAAATTCCTCAGCGGTATAACTGTCTGTCTAGGAGCGTATAATAAGGTGCTTCTTTCTTTAGTTTTCGTCGCTCAAGTTCATCCGTGGGTAATTGTCCATTAACAAGGTAACGAACTATCGGTGCTACCCAGGAATTGTCATCAAAGGAACAGCTTCTAATCATACAAATTGAGGAAGGAAAGGAAATACTTGGCTCCGCCAAGGTACTTTGTACAACTGTAGTTGTGCATCCTGCCTTCTTTGTGCTAGCCAACCTGGAGAGGATATCAGCACGTGTATTTTCTTCCCGGGGTACATGTTTGAAAGTGACTTCGTTGAAGTGTTGCTTTAACTCATTAACACAGTTTAGATATTGTTGCAGCAAAGGTTCTTTAGCCTGATACTCGCCAAGAATTTACGATATGACTAATTGAGAATCACTGCATAAGGTGACAGTTTTGGCCCCAATATCTTGTGCTGCTCTGAGTCCGGCTAAGCAGGCTTCGTACTCCGCCTGATTGTTAGACGTAGTAAAGGTGAAGTGTAATGAAATTTCGAGATGTACCCCGTCATCACTTTCCACAACAATTCCTGCTCCACATCCTTTGCTATTTGAGGATCGATCAACGTATATTATCCAATGTGAATGATCTGCATCTGGGCTAGAGCCTATTAACTCAACTACGAAGTCTGCTAGGACTTATGCCTTGATAGCAGTTCTTGGTTCGTAGGATATGTCGAATTCAGAGAGTTCTACGACCCATTTGATCATTCTTCCAGCTAGCTCTAGTTTGAACAATATAGTACGGAGTGGCAAGTCTGAGCGAATCAAGATAGGATGGGCATGAAAGTATGGTCTTAAGCGTCGTGAGGCCCAAACAACTGCAAGTGCTGCCTTTTAAATCTTCTGATATCGGCATTCCGCCCCATGCAATGTTTTACCAGTGAAGTACACCGGTCGTTGGCCTTCAACTGTCTCCTTGACGAAAGCTACCGCTAAAGCCTCATCTGAAACAGACAAATAAATGATGAGTTGCTCACCTGGGCTTGGTCTTACCAGGATTGGAGGGCTGGCCAAGACATTTTTTAAGCTTTGGAAAGCCGCCTCTTGCTCTGGGCCCCAACTGAATTTCTTGTCTTTTTTCAGCATTTTGTACAAGGGAAGAGAGCGATGAGCCATTTTTGACATGAATCATGCTAGAGCAGCGATTTTGCCGTTGAGGGATTGTACCTCTTTTAGTGTTTTGGGGCTCTGCAACTCTTGGATAACGCGGCATTTATCAGGATTAGCCTCTATACCTCTTTGTGTCAACATGAAGCCTAAAAATCTGCCACCAGGGACAGCGAATGTGCATTTCAAAGGGTTGAGCCTCATATCGTATTATTTTAGGCGTTGAAAAATGAGGCGTAGATCTTCAACATGGTTCCCTCCTTCCGGGGTCTTGGTAATAATATCATCAATATAAACTTCTACCAGCTTTGTGTGCATACCCTCAAAAACTTTATTGATCATGCGCTGGTAGGTTGCCCTGGCGTTTTTTAACCCAAATGGCATGACGTTGTAGCAAAAGACTCCTTTATCGTTAACAAACACTGTCTTCTCTTGATCCTCCTCACACATTGGAATTTGGTTGTACCCGAAGTAAGCATCCATAAAAGATAGATACTTGTATCCTGAGGAATCGTCAACCAATCTATCAATGTTGGGGAGAGGGTATGGATCTTTGGGACAACATTTATTCAAATCAACATAGTCTATACACATACGCCACTTGCCATTGGCTTTCTGTACCATGACCACGTTAGACAACCAGGAGGAGTAACAGAGTTCCCTGATGAACCCCGCCTTGAGGAGTTCCTCTGTTTACTCACAAGCAGCTTTTTGCTTAGTAGGACCCATACGCCGTTTCTTTTGTGCTACAGGCTTAGTTTCAGGGTACACCGCCAGGCGGTGACAGCAAAAGTTGGGATCCATGCCAGGCATATCTGCAGCGGTCCATGTGAAAATTTCTTTATACTCATGGAGGAGTGCAATTAGTTTTGCCTCCATGTTAGCCTCAAGCTTATCATTGATGTTTGTAATCTGTTCCGGGGTGCTACCCAAAACAATAGACTTGGAACCGCCATCAGGAGTTGGTTTCAAAGGGTTCAGCGGGTCTATAAAAGACTCCGCCCTGGGGTCAAGATCCACCAAATTGACGGACGCCGCCGCACTGCTCCCTTCATTCAACTTTCTTTTCTTAGTTACGGCTTCAAGCTTCACCATGTTAAGACTCAAATTGTAGCAATAGCGAGCCATTTCTTGGTCACCCCTTACAGATGAGACTTGATTATCTTTGTCAATGAACTTGATTAACAAGTGGGGGGTTGAAACGATGGCTTCCATGGCATTCAGGGTAGGCCGCCCAATGATGCCATTGTATGGAGATTTCACATCAATGACAAGAATCCTGGATTTCACAGTCCTTGCTCTAGGTTCACCATCAAAAGTAATTCTCGTGTCCAAGTAGCCTTTGGTGGACTGTTTGGCGCCATTGAAGGCTGTAAGGTCCTGCGTATATGGCTACAAATCTGCATCAGTTAAGCCCATGCGTTTAAAACAGTCATAAAAGATAACATCGCAGGAACTTCCCTGATCAATTAGGATATATTAGCGATTACTGCAATAATCACTACTGCGTCATCTCCTTCAGGGATAGTGGGGCCAAAATCGTCGTCTGTGAAGGTTATAGGCGGAGTCTGAACCCTGTTCCTAAATGGGCGATATTCTTTGCTCTTGCCTTGCACAGACAAGATCATACGATGATGATTTTTCCTGGCGGAGTTTGAGGGTCCGCCCCCGGCGAAGGCTCCAGCAATCATATCTACCACCTGCCTTTTGCCCCGCGATCTAGGTTTAGGGCTTGGTTCTTTTTGGGCGGACTCCAGAAAGACACTCTTTTGTTTTTCTGTTGCCGTTGTGCGTTTTGGCTCCCGAGTATTATCAGGATCCGGAGAACGATCACGAGGCCGTTTCTCAAACTTTTCTGGCTTATCATGAGATTTACCCTTAAACAAATAGTGTTTCAGTTTGCCTTCACGAATAAGCACCTCGATGGTGTTTTTGAGTTGCTTGCACTCCTCCGTGGTATGGCCAACTGATTTGTGCAACTCACAATATTTCTTTGGATTCCCACCACGTCTGAGTGGAGGTGGACGTTGAATCCCATAAACGTTGAGGGTAGTCCATCCTATTTCGCGCAAGATTTGCTCATATGTCGTGTTCAGGGGTGCATAATGAGCAAAATTGAACACACGTCTATCTTGTTGTTTGAAGGGTTGATTCCCCGCCTTATCTTTCTGAGGGAACTTGTCATTCCTGGATGATTTTTCTTTATCTTTGTCATGATGTGGGGCTGAAGTGGGCGGTTTATTGCGAGATGCAGTGGCTTCCAGGTGCATCTCAATACCTACATACTTGGATGCTTTCTTGCGAAACTCCTCCATGGTGGATGGAGGTCCTTTTGCCAACGACAAAGCAAAGGGCGATTTCGGCTGCATGGCCTCGATGAGGATATGCAACTGGATTGCTTCTGTCAAGTCAGGGACCATGGCCGCCTCTTTATAAAATCTCTTTAGGAAATCCTTTAGAGACTCTTTGTCACCTTGCTTGATCTGAGCCAAGGTATGGGAGGTTCTAGGCGCATCCCTAGAGATTACAAAGTGGCTGCCAAAAGCTGTGGCCAAGTCCTCCCATGAATCGATGGAACCTGAAGGTAAACTCTTGAACCAGCTAAGAGCTTCACCTGTGAGGGTCCTGGGGAACATTCTGCACATGACATCTTCTTCCGTACTTAAGAACATAGCTTCATAGATGTAAGCATCTAAATGCTTAGAAGGATCTGTTTCCCCAGTGTATTTTCCTATGGAAATGGGCTGCATAGTTTGCAAATGTCTGGGGACATGCGCATTTATGAGTCTTTTGGAAAATGGGATACTCATCTTGTATCCCGAGGGGGATGCATTTGAAACTGCTCTTCTTCCCTCATGATGTTGAGCATTTGCCAGTGGAAGGCTTCGTTGCTCTTCCATGTAAGTAGGGATGCGAGAGTAATTTGGAGTACTCAATTCCTCCTGTGCATGCGATTCATGGCGCGGCTGGTTTGCAGGACTCGATCTCTCATGCTTGGGATTCGCCTTTTCACGATAAAGCTCTGTAATTTCTTCTCTCAGCATTCTAATCATGTCATCTCTCGGATCTGGAGAGTCAACATGCGTTGCCTTTTTGTGAGCATCGTTATCAAAGTTGAGACGTCTAGGATTGCGTGGAGTAGAATCCTCCGTCTGCACTTCTGGTCCTGGTCTTTCCATTGATGACGAATGTAATGGAACTGATCAAAGATAGTGGAATTACCAAATTTACAGGTCCCACTGGGCGTGCCAATGAACTGTTCTTTACAGGGGGTGTAAAGGTGTGATTGTCGAACAATTCAAAATGTACATGTAGGATAAAATCTGGTATGAGGAGGTTCTTATACAGATACAAATACGGAGTGCTTTTGTACGCTGGGCGTAGTACAGTGCGCTTTGTGGCGATGTAGCAGTCCGCCTGAAGTGACCTCCTTTGCCTTGACACAATTGGTGGTTGTACCTGCAATTATTCTCCGACGCTCAAGTCAGTATTATGGAATACTATTAGACTTAGAAAGCAAATCTGAGAGAGTTATGCAAGTATGAGTGTAAGGTTCAGAATTAGGGGATCTCCCCTCTATACCTTTTTGCTGAGGTTTATATACCTGTTACTGGTGCTCTATTATTGGTAGGACCCGTTCCTTGTTTTCAGGCATAATGCAAGAAAGGTAGTGGGCCCCTGTGCCGTTCACAAGCACCATCACTGTAGTGGGTATTTCCACTTATTTGGAAAGCGTTAATGCTTTATTATTTTATTCATTGTTCCCTTTTATGCGTGACAGCGTGATTCCCATTTTCAACCTCTCAAGACAGAGTCAATCTCGTGCCGGGGTTATAAGTATGGGCTCGCTTCGCAATATGGGAATTTCAGTATTCCGCCTGTATTGAGCCATAGGCTTGGCAGAGTGGTATGCATTGGAAATGCTTTATGCATAAGATTTTCAATATTTTCCATTTTGGCGGAGTAATAAGCTTTGGCGGAGTAACGTGCACTGGCGAAGTTACGTGCCCTGGCGGAGTTACATGCCTTGGCAGAGTAACATGCCTTGGCGGAGTAACATGCCTTGGCGGAGTAACGTGCCCTGGCGGTATGTACTCCGTTATAAAAGTAATTATAAGGTATTTGAAACGTACTTCTTCTGTTTGAAATGCTGATCTGGCAAAGCATTAAAACTATGCTCTTGGGGGCCGGTGTTGGGACCGGATCAATTTGTATATCACTCAGATCATCATAGTCAAAAAATATTACCATAAGCTTGTTAATAAACCAGAAACTCCACAGTTTAGATAGAAAATATGTCAAAGTCTAAAGGTCTTTCAAAGGTTGTAACGTGGCCTTGGGTTGTATTGTTAAGGTAGGAATTTCAAGAAAAATGGAACACAAAAGGGCTTTAACAGTCATGAATGATTCAAATTACCATCATAAATTTAACAGAGCAAATTTTTAAACTTTTATGGACTTTTTGGAATTCATTCAATATCATCCTTTTGATTTTCTTTTTCTTTTTTCTTGCTTTTCTTTGCATCCCATACCATATTTTTCTTAAGTCCTTTTTTATTTCTTTGCTCCACTAAATTTCCAACTTTTTCACCATTAAGAGAAGATCAGTCAATGAAAGGTTTCAAGGAAAAATTTTCACTTTTAGGCTCAAAAGGGGCAACTAGGGGTCAAATTATACAAAAATTCTAAGGCTTAAGAATAAGGCCTAATTATGCCTCTATCATCCTAAGACATATAATCAAAAACCATTTTGAATCGGTTGAAAAACAAGTTCTAGAATATTAATGACTATGAGATTCACTCAATCAAGAAGATATGGGTTTTGAAAATTTGTTTGATAAATAACCCATTTTGGCTCAAGTCTAACCATGGAAAGTCTTTTCAAAGAAAATTTTAATCACATAAGATTCATTTAAGCATTTATTTGGCATTTAAACAATCGAATTTTGAAAATTTTACTCAAAATTTTGGGATCCTTAGATACTTTAGCCTTGTATTCAAAGTAAATTTATCATGCAATAATGGTAAATTACAAGATTACAAACAAAGCAAGGAAAACACACATGCAAAATAACAATCACACAATGCAAACAAAACAGTTAAGTTTTCTTATCTACCACCCCAAACCAGAATTTGACATTGTCCTCAATGTTAAAATGGATGATAAAAGGATAAGAAAACTTTACCTGTAGTAACCCCAAACTAGCAGTTGACATAGTTGGTTTTTTTTAAAATTTTAAAATGAAACAACAACTTTTTATAGGGTTACCTCCCTATCAGTGCTAAGTTTTCAGTCTTCAGCCAGACTTCTCACCGTTTAGATTTACTCATCAGGAGCATCAAACAAGTCCAAGTTACTTGCTTGTTGTATTGGTTGACCTGTCAAGTAGTGCTTTACTCTCTGTCCATTTACCCTAAATGTACCAGATTTCTCGCTCCATAGTTCGACAGCTCCAAAGGGAAAAACCTTTGTTACCTTGAATGGTCCCAACCATCGGGATCTCAGTTTACCTGGAAAAAGCTTCAGTCTGGAATTAAACAGTAAAACCATATCACCTGGATTAAATGTTCTCCGTTGGATGTGACGATCATGCCATTGTTTGGTTTTTTCTTTATAAATTCTAGCATTTTCGTATGCATCTAGACGAAGTTCTTCAAGCTCATTTAATTCCAACAACCTACGTTCACCTGTAGCCTTATGATCAAAGTTAAGAGTTTTAACAGCCCAAAAAGATTTATATTCTAGCTCAACAGGTAAATGACAGGGCTTCCCATATACTAGCTTAAAAGGTGTGGTTCCAATGGAAGTTTTGTATGTGGTTCGATATGCCCATAAGGAATCATCCAACTTAATAGACCAATCCTTACGTGATGTATTCACCACTTTTTAAAGAATATTTTTAATTTCCCGATTGGATACCTCAACTTGTCCACTAGTTTGTGGGTGATAAGGTGTAGCAACCTTATGCCTAACTCCATATTTCTTTAGAAGGGTCTGAAAAGTTTTCTCAATAAAATAAGACCCTTCATCACTTATAACACATTTTGGGACCCCAAACCTTAGAAATATTATTTTCTTAAAAAGTTTAATAACAGTCTTAGCATCAGAATGGGGTGAAGCAATGGCTTCCACCCATTTTGACACATAGTCAACTGCCACTAATATGAACTGATTTCCAAAAGAGGAAGGAAAAGGTCCTATAAAATCAACACCCCATACATCAAACAATTCAACTTCTAAAATGGTATTCAATGGTATTTCATGTCTCTTACCAATATTACCTGTTCTTTGGCAAGCATCACAAGTTGGAACATACTTACGTACATCCTTAAAAATATTTGGCCAATAGAACCCAGCTTGCAATATTTTAGCGGCCGTCTTGGAGGTGCTCATGTGCCCTCCACAGGAAAGAGAATGACAATGATCCAAGATAGCATGGACCTCATCTTGTGAAACACACCTCTGAATCAAACCATCTGCATATTGCTTGAATAGGAGTGGTTCATCCCAATAGTAATGCTTGACATCTGCATAAAACTTTTTCCTTTGCTGAAAGCTAAGATCAGGAGGTAAGATACCACATGCAAGAAAATTTACAAAATCAGCATACCAAGGAACACGTTGGATACTAAGATTCAAGAGTTGTTCATCCGGAAAAGATTCATTGATGGGAATATTATCTGTTTCTTCTTTTTCAGATGTCAACCTAGATAGGTGGTCAGCGACCAAGTTCTCGGTACCCTTCTTATCCTTAATTTCCAAGTCAAATTCTTGCAATATTAGAATCCACCTAATTAACCTAGGCTTTACTTCCTTTTTATTCAATAGATACTTAATAGTGGAGTGGTCAGTGTAAACAGTAACATGTGAACCTACCAAGTAAGATCTAAATTTATCAAAAGCAAAGACAATAGCTAACAGTTCTTTTTCAGTTGTGGCATAACTTACCTGAGCATCATCTAGCGTCCGGCTGGCATAATGAATTACATGGAGCTTTTTATCCTTTCGTTGCCCCAACACAGCCCCCACTGTGTAATCACTCGCATCGCACATTAACTTAAACGGGAGTTTCCAATCAGGGGGTTGCACGATGGGGGCAGAGATTAGAGCTTGCTTAATCCTGCAAAAAGCTTCCATACAAAATGAATCAAAATTGAAAGGCACATCCTTACCTAGAAGAGTTGTAAGAGGCTTTGTGATTTTGGAGAAATCTTTAATGAACCTACGGTAAAACCCTACATGTCCAAGAAAACTCCTAATATCTTTCACATTTGTAGGTGGAGGCAATTTTTCAATCACTTCTACTTTAGCCTTATCAATTTCTATACCTCTCTCAGACACCAGGTGTCCAAGAACTATGCCTTCTCTTACCATAAAATGGCATTTTTCCCAATTCAAGACCAGATTGGTCTCTTCACAATGCTGCAAGACTTGGTACAAATTTTTTAAACAATTATCAAAATCCAAACCATGCACTGAAAAATCATCCATAAAGACTTCCATCACATTTTCAATAAGGTCAAAAAAATTGCTTGTATACACCTTTGAAAAGTCGGAAGTGCATTGCACAGACCAAAAGGCATACGTCTGTAAGCATAAGTCCCATAAGGGCAAGTGAAGGTAGTCTTTTCTTGATCAGATAAATGAATGGGAATTTGATGAAAACCTGAATACCCATCCAAATAACAGAAATAAGAGTGTTTCACAAGTCTTTCAAGCATCTGATCAATAAAAGGGAGAGGAAAATGATCTTTTTTCGTGGCGCTATTTAACTTCCTATAATCAATACACATGTGCCAACCAGAGACAATCCTAGTGGGAATCAAGTTATGTTTATCATTTTCAATCACAGTTATTCCCCCCTTTTTAGGCACCACAGGAACAGGACTTACCCATTTACTACTATCAACAGGATATATGACTCCAGCATCAAGTAATTTCAAAATTTCCTTTTTAACCACTTCTTGCATTTTTGGATTTAATCTCCTAAGTGGTTCTACTGTGGGCCTACTTTCATCTTCTACAGTAATCCTGTGCATACATAGAAAAGGGCTAATCCCTTTGATATCATCCATTGTATAACCTATTACCTTTCTATACAACCTAAGTTGTTTCAAAAGTTTTTCAATTTCACATGGATTCAATTCAGCATTAACAATCACGGGATATATGGAATTAGGACCAAGAAACTCATACCTTAATGAAGCTGGTAAAGGCTTTAATTCCATATTGGGGCTTACCACTTTGTCACCTATGACCTCAGTATCATGTTTTAGTGGGGCCTCAGAGCAATCAGATGTTTCTGTCAGCTCAATCATGAAAATAGTTTCAAGTGGGTCATTAGGAAGGGTTACTTCCTTTACCACTTGTTCAACAAAGTCCACACTACAGCAAACATCATTATAAGGTTTTTCTAAAACATTTTTCAAGTTAAAATCAACCTTTTGATCTCCAACAGTTAGAGACAACTTACCATTCTTGACATCGATCACAGCACCTGTAGTTGCTAAAAATGGTCTGCCTAAAATAATAGGAATCAAAGAATCTTCGTCCATTTCAAGCACAACAAAGTCAGCAGGTATAACAAATTTTCCTATCTTAATAGGAACATCCTCTAAAATTCCTACAGGATATTTTACAGATCTATCAGCCAATTGCAAAGACATCCTAGTAGGTTTCAGCTCACCCAATCCCAACTTTTCAGCAACAAATAATGGCATTAAACTTACACTCACTCCTAAATCACACAATGCTTTATCTATATTCATGTCACCAATCATACAAGGAATAAAGAAACTACCTGGATCTTGGAGCTTGTGTAACACCCCGAATTTTTAAAATAGGAAGATAAATTAGGAAAATAAATGTGGAATAATTAAATGCGGGCTAATTAATATCCCAAAATTCTTGAAATGATTTAAACAAGACTTTTTGAAATTGCTGGTGAATTATGGTGATCGCTTGAGTTGAAAACTGACCCGGATAAAATATAGGTGTCGGACCAAGTATCTTCAATTGAGATGCCGTTGGTCAGGGCCGTAAATAATATTATTGGGAATCTGAATATGTATTCGGAATAATTTTTAGAGTATGTATTGAGCCCAAACTGAGAGCTTGTTTATTTAAAAACGAAGGAATTTAAGTGAGAAGGAAAAGATTAAAACATAATCTCACCATTTTTCACTCTCATTCCCGTGACTTCTCCTTCTCTCACGTAGACACATTTCCTTTCTTCTTCTTCTTCTTCTTCTTCTTCTTCTTCATTACTCATCTTCTTCTTCCCCAAAAGAAAAACCTAGATTAAGTGGTACCTTCCTCTCAAAGTTTTCATTTTCTTTAGTGAACAAGGAGGAGACCATGAATGCTTGAAACTACTCCCTCCTTTCTCTTCATTTTTGTCATCCTCATCCTCCCTCTCAACTACCATTTTCGTTTTGGAGCAAGGTAAGCTCTTTGTCATTCTTTTATGTATGGAATTTAGGGAATTTGTAGTTGTGGGTTGGAAGTGTATTAAATGTTTTGTGGGTGGTGAGAGGAAAGCATCAAATGCGTGAACCCTAGGGTGTGGGTGAAATGAATATGGATATTTATAAGTAATAAATGAAGTATATGAAGATGGGGTTAAAAGATGATGAGTGAGGAAGTGCAATTATGATATAGGTGGGTTTTTACAAAACCCTAACTTATGAAAATTGGGGGAAATGAGTAATATAAGTGGGATTAACACTTATTGATGAAGGAAATATGATAAATGATGATGTGGATACATTTAATGATGATGATGTTGACTTGAAGTCATAATAGGTGGGAAACTCACCAAGGTGTTGGTGGAAGCTTAATAGATGGGATAACCTAACAATTAGGTTGTAGCTTTTGGTAATAATGGATTGTGATTTAAGAGAAGGAATTCCCGAAGCCTAATTAGGCAAATGAATGAAATTGATAAATAGTTCCCACATGATAAGAATCATGTGTATACCTATGTATATGTATATTGAATTGGTGTTTGAATGAATATTTGATGTGGCCCTATAATTGATTGGTGTAGGGCTTGGCAATATTGGTGAAGCAGGAACATCAACCCCAGAGGTCTACTTCTCTTGAGGTAGGAGAGGGGTGTATTTTCTAAATGCATGAGAATTATGATGATAATGTATGTATTAATGTAGTATGACATGTTTGCTTGGATAAAGGTGATACTATGTGTATGTAAAGTGAATTGCGTATGATGATGTGAATTTAGTGTTTATATGATGAAGCCTAAGTGAGGCTATAGATGGCTTATTATGTGTGATACATGATTGAATTCATATGAAGATTGATTCTTGTGTATGATTTGGTGGAACATTATATGGTTGAGAATGAATGTACCCTAGATGAGAGGGTAAGATAAGCTAAATGAGCTTGAGGCATGTATGAGCATTGTTGTATACATGGCATGACATGTTTAACATCCCTATTTTTAGTAGCAGTCTTATTTAGTAAAAATTGAAGTTTAGAAGGTCTGTAAGTGGTAATAAATGAATAAATGCCTGTAGATGGTCTGTAGTGTCTCAAAAATGTCATTTTTGCACATAATAATAGAATTTATATGGAACATTAGTGTAATTATGCAAAAACTGAGTGAAAAGGGCTCTGTTCCGAGTAACAGAGAAGAATTCCGAGTGAATGATTAAGAATTCCGAGTGAAGGAGGGAATTCCGAGTCAGTGTCATGTTGACCGAGTAAAACATGACTGAGAGGGATACTACCGAGTGGAATTTTGGTCTCGAGACATTTGGAGTGAAGCGTGTTCAAGAAAACCACTTCTAGGAGAAAATTCCGAGTCAAAACACCCTTGATTCTTTGTTTCTGAGTCAAACCTTGCCAAGTACTTCCATTTCCGAGCAAAACCTCCCTGAAATATGGAATTCCGAGTGGAATATAGAAATGGGAGCCCAATCCGAGTAGAATATATAAGGTTTAGAGCCATTATTGGGTGAGGCTATGTCTATGATTTTTTTTCTGAGTGATAAAGACCTTAAAGGATTCAGATTGAAACACATTTTGAGTAAGGATAGTGTATTTGTACCTAAGAGATGAGTATCCGAGTGAAAAATGAGTGGGGAAGAATTTAAATACTCCTGAGTGGTAAAATCCGAGTGAATCTCTTCTGAGGGAAGGGTTGTAATAATGGTTTTTGATTGGGAATATATTCTAAGTGAATGATGTACCTAAACCGAGTGAATGAGATTCTATATCATTAGTGGATGAGACTCAGAACAAGTCCGAGTGGGACTTAACTCACCCGAGCGAATACATGCTTATTGAATGGTGTTTGATTGAGTGATAACCTGAGTGAAGAAGATTTATGAATTCCGAGTGAGAAAACCCTTATTTCCGAGTGGATCTTACGTGTGACTTTCCTGAGTAGAAGGATGGAACTGAGTAAACTTCCAAGGGAAGGAAAGTGTATTCTCCGAGTGAGAAATGTAAGTCTATGCCGAGTGATGAATGTGAAGTACATTCCCGATTGTGTTGAAGTAGTATTCCGAGTAAGTAGATGAGTTTTACCGAGTGGAACAGTGTGTGTAGAGATTCGGATTTGGAATGAAAATTTTGAGTAGAAGAAAGATAGGAAAGAAATGAAAGGGAGTCGGTTTTTGAAGTACATTACCGAGTGAGAAAGGACTAGGCTTGGAATGATTTAACCGAGTAAGAACCATCAGAAATGACCCGGATTTGGGATATAATACCGAGTGAAAGGCCAAGCAAATTAGGAGTCGGTGTGGGGGTGAATTACCAAGTGAATGACGGGAAAGATGAGTCGGTTTTATGGGAATACCGAGTGAGGATTGGCTGACTCGCTCAAGCGAGTCGGATTTCGCTTGAGCGAGAAGGGCCCCTGATGCAAAATCACTCCTTTCGCTCAGTATCTTCACTTCGCCCAAGCGAAGACTGGATGACTCGCTCAAGCGAGTCGGATTTCGCTTGAGCGAGGTGGAATTTTGCCTTGCTGACACAGTATGAAGGAACCACGCTCAAGCGAGCATACTGCGCTCAAGCGCAGTCGGTTCTATCCCTTTTCTCTTCACGTGCAGGCACTTTTCACTCCAGACAAAATACCTTTATATATTTTATTATATATCCTCTCAATCAATGCAAAGCTGACAGGGAAATGAGTCAAAAGTTGCACCACTTCACTCACCTTTATATATCTTAATATATATCCCTTTTCTCTCATGCAAAGCTGACTGGGAAATACAGAAAGTCTCCATTAACTTCCACTCACGAGAAAGTGATGTCTCCACTTGTCTCCTCTTTATTAATCAATGCTACTCTGATTCTAAGTTCAGAAACCTTAGAATTTACTAGAAACTCTCTTCCTTCTTCTCTCTTTCTCTTACGTACCAGCACCAACTTCTTTCTCTCTCTCAAGTTCCTCTTCTGTTTCACTCGGAATTGGTGCAGGACAGTGAAAGGGAACCTCTTCTTCTTCCCCAAGAACTCCACTAAGGTAAGGGGGTATATTCTCGGGTATTCTGGGAAGTCTGAGTGAAAAGGAAAGGGTTAAGGTACCTTTGGTCCTCACCTTTCCAGGACAGATTCGGTTTGTTATGAATTAAATGCCTTATTTGTTATATATTGTTTTATATATATATGATTAACTGCCTGTGTTAATTATTGTTCATCCTGATGATTAAATGATATGTTCGATGTTGAATTGTGAAAGATATGATCTATATTGGATTGTGAAAATACTAAGGATCAGGGGTGTCTATGTGGATTCCAGTGAGAAATTATGAAAAAGAAGTCGGATTCAATGAATTAAGAAGCTCAAAATGACCTGATTATCTATAATACTTCAAATAGATTTTTAAGTAAATGTTTGAATCACAATAACCGACCGGATCATTCATATAGGATATTTTTACTCAGAATCATAGTTTAAATAATTTGGAAAACCCTCCACTATGAAATATTTCACTCAGAAAACATTTTATTTTCATTCAGAAAACTCATTCAGTGATTTTATTCAGAAAATAATTTATTTTACTCAGCAAATAGTTATTTTCACTCAGAGAACTCCTTTCAGTTTAATTTCACTCAGAATATATAGTTAATTCACTCAGAAAAACTCTTATCAACCTGATTCCACTCGGAATCAGGATTATTTCACTCGGATTTACTTTACTCGAAGGTATTTTATTCAGCAGAATGATTTTTTTTTCACTCGGAAATCATATGTATTTTACTCAGAAACCTTTTGTTCAAACACTTTTAACTAGGGAAACATTTTTAACTTCACTGAGAGAACTTTTAGTCTGATTTCACTCGGGTTTATGTTTACTTTATTCAGAAACTCACTTCAGCCTGATTTTACTTGGAATCCTACTTATTTCACTTGGAATCCTATTGATTGCACTCGGTATTAAACTTATTTTATTCAGAAAGCTTAGTTATCAACATTTTCACTTGGATATAACTTGTTTTAATCGGAAAAATCATTTCCACTCGGAATCAGACCTGTTTCAGTCGGAAAACAGCTTTCCAGTGTAATTTCACTCGGACTTTTAGCCAGACCATTTGGAAAACCCTTCTCAGTATGATTCCACTCGGAATCATACTTATTTCACTCGGATTTACCCTTGTTTCACTCGGAAAACTCTGTTTTTAGTGTTTTTCGCTTGGATTTACATTTAGAAACTATTCTTAAACACTTTTTAAACTATTGGGAAGTTATAATTATTATTATCATTCTTATTCTATTGTTATTATTATTCTAATTATTGTCAATCTTAATATTGTTATTATTATGGTTAGTTTTATTGTTATTAACATTGTTAACGTCTTAATTATGAGTAATTACATAAAGAATATATTATTTTACTCTTTATGAAGAATATAATTTTTAACCAAGATATAATAGATATATTTCTAAAATAATAAACGAATATCTTACAATGTTTAAACAATTGATGGAATTCAAAGAACTTGGGAATGATATGATGAGACTGGAAACACATAAGATACCCAAGGAATCAATTGATAAAATAAATGCATTTCGCATCATGAAAATATTCTTGAAGAAGAAAAACCTCTAGAGCATACACTTGGTACAGTGGAGGACACTCACGTTCGATCTCCATGAAGAATCTTGGGAGTACAACTGGAACGGCAACCCAATGGCATCAGAGTCGCGCCTGATAGCCGGGTAAGACGATGCAATTCTAGTGTACTTTGACTAAATGACGGAGTGTAACTATCATCGTAGGGATCCAAGTTCTAAAAATATTTAAATCAATGATGAGAACCAATGAGTTTATTTGTACCATATGGAACTTGGGCGGACCCTAATCGCTCTAGATGATTGGAATGGTGATATTCCATAGAATGAGAAGAAGAAATGATTTATTGGGCCCACATGCATCATGAGACTTAATCAAAGATAAATCATAATAAAATTCAATTCATGCATTTTCATGACGACATGCTTGATTGTTATAAATATACTAATTGTATGAACTATGTGATATTATTTGTTAACTGGATTATGTCCGCACCGGATTAACCAATCAGGGTCTTGGGTTATACTCACCCTTACTGTTGACAATTTTCAGAGGAATTAGGAAATCAAGAACCTGAGTATGAAGAACAGCAATATGCTGAACCAAATGAGAACGCTCCTTAAATAGAATATAAGTATCTGAATATTGACGGATGACTGTATAATATTTAAGGGTGCCTGCGTGCCCCATTCTGTTAAGAGTACAATTACTTGCAGTTTGTGAATGACTATGTGATCTATATAATATTGCTTCCACTGATATGCCATTATTTTATAAAAAAAAATATTCACTTTTTTTAAAAACTGTTAACACTCTCAGTTAAATAGGATGAACCTACAGAAGGATTTGTCTTATCTAACCGAGGGTGTTACAAAGGTGGTATCAGAGCATAGTCGATTCATTAAGCTTGGGGAGTGGACCATTAGGTTTCCACGTACTCTGATAGAAATATTTAACAGTCCATAAAACATCTCAGACTAGATTTCCTATGTGGAATACTCCACATAACATATACCCTGAACCTCTTTGTTGATATTCCACCAACAACTTCCTAATGACTCACCGAAACAATGATCACGACATGGAAGAATTTCTTACTCAAATCGTAGAGATGATAGAACAACAAGAATTACCCCATATCTCTACTAGGCAGCGCCAAGGACTAGCTAACTTTCAGTAGAACGATCTTACGTAATTCAAAGAAGGGCTACGACAGGAAATCCGTCAAATATTATTAGGACTTCAAGAGTTAAAATAAGACCCAGTTAGAATCTGAGTATTGGACCAAGTATCCCCGATTGAGATACCAATTGGTCAGGGCTATTAAGAATACGATTGAGAATCTGAATTTACATTCGGAATAATTTTTGGAGTCAGTATTAAGCCCAAACGGAGGTCCTGTTTCTTATAAAGCAGGATATAACTTATTTCTTTCCCTCCATTTTCATGTACATGCTAGGACTTGAGATAGCTTGGAGTTTGAGGTAAATCTCTCAACTCGTTTGATGTTTGTGGCCTAGGTTTTGATTTCTATGTGGTTAGAAAAATGCCTTATGAATGGATTTAGGAATAGGAACCATTTTCATGCAAAACCCAAAGATGGGATGTATTTATGTGTGTTTTAGGATGGATGTGAAGTGGTATATGAAAATTTCAGGATTAGAGATGGAAGATAATGGTTGTTAATGGTGATAGTTTGATCTTAGAGGAACCCTAACTCTAGGATTTGAAGAAAATGAATAATAAATGCTATGTGAGATGATTCTTAGCACAAACCCATGGAATGTATATGTAGGTGTTGTTAATGATGGAGGTTGATGGTTATTAAAAATCATCATTGAATTTTGATGAAAAATCCTAAGTGTAGTGATTTGAGGATTTTAACTAAGTTGATGATTTTGATGACTTTGAATACTCTAGAATGATTATATATGAGGAAATTAATATTTGAGGCATTAAATGTTGATTATTGAGGATTGGGAAAGGAGTGTATATAAGTAAGTAGGTAGTTGGAGGAATTAATTTAGACTATTGATGTTCATGATGATAGTTGCAAGACATTGATAGTAGATTAAGGAAACAATTGATAGTGAATTAAGATACTTGAGTTAATAAATAGGTATGTTATTTTGAAATAGTTGATGATCTTAGACGAAACCAAGAGACTTATAATGAGTTTGAATCAATTTTGGTGATGGTCGAATGATTTATGATGAATTGGAGGTCTTAAGGCTAAGGAAATCATAGCATTGTTTTGTTAGGTATGGATAGCCCTTTAAGATTTAAGAGAATCTTGATCTTGAGGGAGAAATTTCCAAAGCATAACATGAGCATACAACTTGGATTCAGACAAGTCTAGGACTTGATGATAAGTTTTGGGGGACGATGTCCTATGATGGTATATTAATAGCATATATAAGTATGATTATGATAGAATTGTATTCAGGACGATGATGCGGAACAATTTCACCTTTTGAATTTCGGGACGAAATTCCTAAAAGGGGGGGAGAATATAACATCCCTGTTTTTAGTAGCAGTCTTATTTAGTAAAAATTGAAGTTTAGAAGGTCTGTAAGTGGTAATAAATGAATAAATGCCCTGTAGATGGTCTGTAGTGTCTTAAAAATGTCATTTTTGCACATAATAATAGAATTTATATGGAACATTAGTGTAATTATGCAAAAACTGAGTGAAAAGGGCTCTGTTCCGAGTAACAGAGAAGAATTCCGAGTGAATGATTAAGAATTCCGAGTGAAGGAGGGAATTCCGAGTCAGTGTCATGTTGACCGAGTAAAACATGACTGAGAGGGATACTACCGAGTGGAATTTTGGTCTCGAGACATTTGGAGTGAAGCGTGTTCAAGAAAACCACTTCTAGGAGAAAATTCCGAGTCAAAACACCCTTGATTCTTTGTTTCTGAGTCAAACCTTGCCAAGTACTTCCATTTCCAAGCAAAACCTCCCTGAAATATGGAATTCCGAGTGGAATATAGAAATGGGAGCCCAATCCGAGTAGAATATATAAGGTTTAGAGCCATTATTGGGTGAGGCTATATCTATGATTTTTTTTCTGAGTGATAAAGACCTTAAAGGATTCAGATTGAAACACATTTTGAGTAAGGATAGTGTATTTGTACCTAAGAGATGAGTATCTGAGTGAAAAATGAGTGGGGAAGAATTTAAATACTCCTGAGTGGTAAAATCCGAGTGAATCTCTTCTGAGGGAAGGGTTGTAATAATGGTTTTTGATTGGGAATATATTCTAAGTGAATGATGTACCTAAACTGAGTGAATGAGATTCTAAATCATTAGTGGATGAGACTCAGAACAAGTCCGAGTGGGACTTAACTCACCCGAGTGAATAAATGCTTATTGAATGGTGTTTGATTGAGTGATAACCTGAGTGAAGAAGATTTATGAATTCCGAGTGAGAAAACCCTTATTTCCGAGTGGATCTTACGTGTGACTTTCCTGAGTAGAAGGATGGAACTGAGTAAACTTCCAAGGGAAGGAAAGTGTATTCTTCGAGTGAGAAATGTAAGTCTATGCCGAGTGATGAATGTGAAGTACATTCCCGATTGTGTTGAAGTAGTATTCCGAGTAAGTAGATGAGTTTTACCGAGTGGAACAGTGTGTGTAGAGATTCGGATTTGGAATGAAAATTTTGAGTAGAAGAAAGATAGGAAAGAAATGAAAGGGAGTCAGTTTTTGAAGTACATTACCGAGTGAGAAAGGACTAGGCTTGGAATGATTTAACCGAGTAAGAACCATCAGAAATGACCCGGATTTGGGATATAATACCGAGTGAAAAGCCAAGCAAATTAGGAGTCGGTGTGGGGGTGAATTACCAAGTGAATGACGGGAAAGATGAGTCGGTTTCATGGGAATGCCGAGTGAGGATTGGCTGACTCGCTCAAGCGAGTCGGATTTCGCTTGAGCGAGAAGGGCCCCTGATGCAAAATCACTCCTTTCGCTCAGTATCTTCACTTCGCCCAAGCGAAGACTGGATGACTCGCTCAAGCGAGTCGGATTTCGCTTGAGCGAGGTGGAATTTTGCCTTGCTGACACAGTATAAAGGAACCACGCTCAAGCGAGCATACTGTGCTCAAGCGCAGTCGGTTCTATCCCTTTTCTCTTCACGTGCAGGCACTTTTCACTCCAGACAAAATACCTTTATATATTTTATTATATATCCTCTCAATCAATGCAAAGCTGACAGGGAAATGAGTCAAAAGTTGCACCACTTCACTCACCTTTATATATCTTAATATATATCCCTTTTCTCTTATGCAAAGCTGACTGGGAAATACAGAAAGTCTCCATTAACTTCCACTCACGAGAAAGTGATGTCTCCACTTGTCTCCTCTTTATTAATCAATGCTACTCTGATTCTAAGTTCAGAAACCTTAGAATTTACTAGAAACTCTCTTCCTTCTTCTCTCTTTCTCTTACGTACCAGCACCAACTTCTTTCTCTCTCTCAAGTTCCTCTTCTGTTTCACTCGGAATTGGTGCAGGACAGTGAAAGGGAACCTCTTCTTCTTCCCCAAGAACTCCACTAAGGTAAGGGGGTATAGTCTCAGGTATTCTGGGGAAGTCTGAGTGAAAAGGAAAGGGTTAAGGTACCTTTGGTCCTCACCTTTCCAGGACAGATTCAGTTTGTTATGAATTAAATGCCTTATTTGTTATATATTGTTTTATATATATATGATTAACTGCCTGTGTTAATTATTGTTCATCCTGATGATTAAATGATATGTTCGATGTTGAATTGTGAAAGATATGATCTATATTGGATTGTGAAAATACTAAGGATTAGGGGTGTCTATGTGGATTCTAGTGAGAAATTATGAAAGAGAAGTCGGATTCAATGAATTAAGAAGCTCAAAATGACCTGATTATCTATAATACTTCAAATAGATTTTTAAGTAAATGTTTGAATCACAATAACCGACCGAATCATTCATATAGGATATTTTTACTCAGAATCATAGTTTAAATAATTTGGAAAACCCTCCACTATGAAATATTTCACTCAGAAAACATTTTATTTTCATTCAGAAAACTCATTCAGTGATTTTATTCGGAAAATAATTTATTTTACTCAGCAAATAGTTATTTTCACTCAGAGAACTCCTTTCAGTTTAATTTCACTCAGAATATATAGTTAATTCACTCAGAAAAACTCTTATCAACCTGATTCCACTCGGAATCAGGATTATTTCACTCGGATTTACTTTACTCGAAGGTATTTTATTCAGCAGAATGATTTTTTTTTCACTCGGAAATCATATGTATTTTACTCAGAAACCTTTTGTTCAAACACTTTTAACTAGGGAAACATTTTTAACTTCACTGAGAGAACTTTTAGTCTGATTTCACTCGGGTTTATGTTTACTTTATTCAGAAACTCACTTCAGCCTGATTTTACTTGGAATCCTACTTATTTCACTCGGAATCCTATTGATTGCACTCGGTATTAAACTTATTTTATTCAGAAAGCTTAGTTATCAACATTTTCACTCGGATATAACTTGTTTTAATCAGAAAAATCATTTCCACTCGGAATCAGACCTGTTTCAGTCGGAAAACAGCTTTCCAATGCAATTTCACTCGGATTTTTAGCCAGACCGTTTGGAAAACCCTTCTCAGTATGATTCCACTCGGAATCATACTTATTTCACTCGGATTTACCCTTGTTTCACTCGGAAAACTCTGTTTTTAGTGTTTTTCGCTTGGATTTACATTTAGAAACTATTCTTAAACACTTTTTAAACTATTGGGAAGTTATAATTATTATTATCATTCTTATTCTATTGTTATTATTATTCTAATTATTGTCAATCTTAATATTGTTATTATTATGGTTAGTTTTATTGTTATTAACATTGTTAACGTCTTAATTATGAGTAATTACATAAAGAATATATTATTTTACTCTTTATGAAGAATATAATTTTTAACCAAGATATAATAGATATATTTCTAAAATAATAAACGAATATCTTACAATGTTTAAACAATTGATGGAATTCAAAGAACTTGGGAATGATATGATGAGACTGGAAACACATAAGATACCCAAGGAATCAATTGATAAAATAAATGCATTTCGCATCATGAAAATATTCTTGAAGAAGAAAAACCTCTAGAGCATACACTTGGTACAGTGGAGGACACTCACGTTAGATCTCCATGAAGAATCTTGGGAGTACAACTGGAACGGCAACCCAATGGCATCAGAGTCGCGCCTGATAGCTGGGTGAGACGATGTAATTCTAGTGTACTTTGACTAAATGACGGAGTGTAACTATGATCGTAGGGATCCAAGTTCTAAAAATATTTAAATCAATGATGAGAACCAATGAGTTCATTTGTACCATATGGAACTTGGGCGGACCCTGATCGCTCTAGATGATTGGAATGGTGATATTCCATAGAATGAGAAGAAGAAATGATTTATTGGGCCCACATGCATCATTAGACTTAATCAAAGATAAATCATAATAAATTCAATTCATGCATTTTCATGACGACATGCTTAATTGTTATAAATATACTAATTGTATGAACTATGTGATATTATTTGTTAACTGGATTATGTCCGCACCGGATTAACCAATCAGGGTCTTGGGTTATACTCACCCTTACTGTTGATAATTTTTAGAGGAATTAGGAAATCAAGAACCTGAGTATGAAGAACAGCAATATGCTGAACCAAATGAGAACGCTCCTTAAATAGAATATAAGTATCTGAATATTGACGGATGACTGTATAATATTTAAGGGTGCCTGCGTGCCCCATTCTGTTAAAAGTATAATTACTTGCAGTTTGTGAATGACTATGTGATCTATATAATATTGCTTCCACTGATATGCCATTATTTTATATATAAAAAAAATATTCACTTTTTCTAAAAACTGTTAACACTCTCAGTTAAATAGGATGAACCTACAGAAGGATTTGTCTTATCTAACCGAGGGTGTTACAACATGCATATCATGATGATGTTGATAAGTGGTTGCGATCACTTGATAATGGAAATGAAAAAGGGCTTGCGAGTTCCTATGATTGTTAGACCGGTGGTTGCGATCACCTGGTATTGAAATGAAAGGCCCTGCGGGACCAATGTGATTGAATGCCCATGGTTACGATCATGAGACGGGAGTACCCCTTACGAGGTGGGAAACCTTATGAAATATTGAACGTGGTTGCGATCACGAGGAGCACCTTGCGAGGCTGCTAGAGGGAGTACCCCTTGCGAGGCGGGAAACCATTGAGAATGAGTATATGATTATGGTGGTTGCGATCACCCGAGGAAATGAAATCGGATCCGTGCATATGCATTTTAATGTCATTAGCATGTGAATCAGTCTTGAAGCATGATATAGTGTGATACTTTGATGATGCGATATGTATGGATATTCCCTTTTAATTACTAAGGTGTGATGGTGAGTTTGATTGATATGATTCTAAGAGAATTAAGGAATAATTGTGTCTAAATAAGAATTACTGATTGAATGCTGATATAAAATAAACTCCTCTTGAGGAGGAGATAGTTGTATTGCATTCATGCATATATTGTTTTATTTATTGGATTTTCATCATTGAGAAAGTATACTCACTCTCCTTGTGGTATATCTTTTTAGCTCCTGTGTTGTAGGTTTCGCTTTGGAGTTGTTTGTGGAGGAGAAGTGTGAAGGAAGCCTCTTTTTGGTAAAGAATGCCTTGGCCGGCAACATTTTGATTTTATGGTTTGTGTAGAATGTTTGTGATGAATATAGTATTCTGCATATTTTGTATAGCCATGAATTGGTATGAATGATGTATAATGATTATGTAGGTCACGTGTGAAAATTGGAACCTACATATAAGACCAATTTTCAGTTATGACCCTGGTGAGGTAAGATGCTAATGTGTGAGTGCTTGAATTTTGCTCACTTTGATGATCAAATGATGAGAATTGTGAATGATGACTTTATGTGCTGTTTAATTGATGATATTTCATGATTGTTATGCATAAGTAAGAAACCAGTAGGGTCAAAATGAGTTTTATGAGTTTTGGGTAGTGTGTGATGGTTTCAATAGCTTAAATACATGATTTGTGACTTGTAGAAACTGGAACGGGTCAATTCCGTTGAGAATAGACCCCTAAGTTACTCAAAAAGGCTCAGGAATGGACTAAACACATTTATTTGCATAAGTTCCTCATTTTTGAGAATTTTTGGGTGAGGCCGGTGGCCATACGTCACAATTGATGTATTTTAGTTGGTGTCAAAATTTGGTAGCGTTTGGAGTTGATATGAAAAAGTTAGGGGGGTTAGAAGTCCAAAAATAAGGCTCTTTCTGCATAAAAACAGCAACTGTGCTGTCTCGAATCGATTCGAGGATCTCTGAATCGATTCAAGAGCTGCTGTTTTCACTGTTTTTGGTTCCACGAAGGCTTGAATCGATTCATACGATCTTGAATCGATTCAAGGACCTCTGTTTGCATAATTTTGAATTCCAGAAGGGTCTGAATCGATTCATATGAGCTTGAATCGATTCAAGGGGTCCTGTTTTCACTATTTTGCATTCCAGAATCATTTGAATCGATTCATAGGGTGTTTGAATCGATTCATGACCCTGCTTTTCATATTTTTCCTCTATCTTGGGATATCATTGGTATTGTTTGACTATAATATGATCGTACAACGCCCCACATGCATAATTAATACATTTTGTCAAATCGATAGACCATCCTTTGACCTTCTACCACTTCCCTTCATTTCCTTAATGTAATTGCATACTTCCGCTACTCCTTGTTGATGATCATGAGATAAATCATCCAAGGTTCACTCTTTGACTTAATTGTTCACCTTCTCATATCTTCACATATGAGATAGGTTATTAAATTAGGTCCGGGGATTACTTGCCAAAGTTTTTATCTCGCGATCTCTTCTATCCTTTAATTGTTTTAAATTGCGAAAAATTTACCCCTATTTTTGGGGCGTCTCAGCTTGGGTGGAAGCTTTCTTTGAATTAGAGCACTGCACTCTTTAGTAAGTGCAACTGTACCATCATCCTCCTGTCTTCTTTTGTTGGACAAAATGTCCTTCAGGAACTTCGCATATATGGGCATTTGCTGAAAAGCATCTGTGAAGGGAATATTGATATATAATTTCTTTAAAACATCAAGAAACTTACCAAATTGTTTGTCCAACTTTGCTTTAGCCAAGCGCTGAGGAAATGGAATGGGAGGTTGATATGGCTTAACCTCCTCCTTCTTTTCTTATGGTTTCTCTTCTTCAATCACTGGATGAGATAAAGATTCATCCACTTTCTTTTTCTCCTTTGCAGTCTTGCCAACTGGCCCATCATATTGAGTACCACTCCTAAGAGTGACAGCCATGGTTTGGTTGGATGGTCCAGCCTCTGGTTTTCCAGGAAATGTTTCCGGTGCTCTTTGAGAGTAGGAGGCTTGTTGGGCAATTTGATTTTCCAGTATTTTGTTATGGGTGGCAAGAGAGTCCACTTTTGAAGCTAAGTTCTTTATTACATCAGAGAACTCATTATTTTGTTTAAGTTGAGTAGCTACAAATGTCTCCATCAAGGATTCTAGCTTTGATTTTTGTGGAATATAGGTTCCTTGTTGAGGTTTGTAGTTACTTTGATTACTTTGGAATTGAGTGGCCTATTTTGGAAGCCAGGTGGACCTTGTTGAGGTCTGTAGTTACCTTGATAATTTCCACCATAGTTTCCAATAGCATCCACCTGATGCATTTCTTGTTCTTGATTATGGGTCATTGCTAAATGGAAGTTTGCAGCTCCATGTCCTGAAACACCACAAACTTCACAAACAATATTAGTAGCACCTATTGACCCTATTTTATCGAGTTTTAATGTTAATGCTTCAACTTTGGCAGAAAGTAGGGAAAGAGCATCAACAGAGTACTTACCTGGTGTTTTAGCAGGTAATCCTCTCTCAGAGTTCCGCTGGTGAGTGTTTTGAGCTATTTCCACAATCAGGTTCTCAACTTCATCAACATTTTTACTCATGAAGGCTCCTCCAACTGCAGCATCTAAAGAGATCTTTTGTGTGGAAGTTAGTCCATTATAGAAAATATGGATTGTCAACCACCTTTCTATCCCATGGTGAGGACATTCTCTTAGCATCTCCCTGTATCTCTCCTAGGCTTCATATAAGGATTCGTCATCTTTTTGTGAGAAATTTATGATTTGTTTTCTCAGCACACCAGTCTTGTTCCTTGGGTACCATTTATTGATAAAAGCACTGGACAATTGTTCTCAAGTCGTGATGGATCCTTCAGGAAGAGAGTATAACCACGCCCTCGCTTTATCTCTTAAGGAGAAAACGAAGAGTCTCAAGCGAATGGCATCATTGGTGGCTCCGTTCATCTTCAGGGTGTCACAGTATTCAAGAAAGATTTGAAGATGAAGATTTGGATCTTCAGAGGGTAAACCTCCGAATTGGTTCTGTTGAACCATAGAGAGTAGTGAAGGCTTCAATTCAAAATTGTTAGCCTCCACTGTGGGTCTAAGGATGCTAGACCCTCTTCCATTTGTACTTGGAGCGGCAAAATCTCTTAAGGCTCTATTTTGGTTTTCCATTTGTTTTTCTTTTTGTTGTTTTTGTTGTTTTCTTAAAGCTCTAAGGATACGTTCTATCTCAGGGTCAAATCCTAAGTTTAGATCGACACTACGGCTTCGTCGCATAAAAAGAAAGTAAATGACAAATAAAACAAACAATTACAAAAATAAAACAACAACAGATACACAAAATAAAAGGACAAAATACAAAGTAACAAACAGAATAAAAATAAAAATAAAAATAAAAATATTAACAAGTATGATCTAATTGAATTTCAATATTGCCGATATTTGAGGGACAACAGTCCCCGGCAACGGCGCCAAAAACTTGACAGGGCCCGCAAGCGCACGGGTTATGTCGCGTAATATAAAAGATTATCATTCTCCACAGGGACTGTGTTCAAAGTACCAGCATATTGAAATTTAATTATCCACACAATTGATTTTTAATATTTTTGTAAAATAAAACACAAATTAAAAATAAATTTAGAAACAAAATTTACTTGACACTTAAAAATCAGAGTTGAGAGTATCTTGGGATTTCGGGGGATCAAGACTCTATTTTATGTTAATGAATTTTAACTTTCCATAAATAAGAATCAAATTATGTTTTCCAAGGCGGATTTTCCTTAATCTAATTAATATGTTCCTCTCGGAATCCTATTAATGTACCTAACCTATGGAAAGCGCTGCTTAATCCGTAGAAAAGGCCCATTATCGTTTTGTGAAAATCCCTTATTTATTCACCAAAAGATTTTGATTACTTTCACGGTTTTACCGAGGTCACAAAAAGTATTTCAAAACCTTAGGCTTAGTTCAAAAACTTTCCAGTAACAATAAATCTCTCGATTCTATTAATTACTTAAACTTACTAATATACCCGCAAGTATACAGTTTTATCACTTAGGTTCTTGTTAGGAATTACTAAGAGCATTGAGCATTTTTTTAACTAAATGGAAAACAGAAATTTATTTAATTCAAAGTCAAAATAACATTATTATAAAATATTATCACACCATCTTCATCCCAAGATAATTAATTTAGTTACTCATGAAATATTCAAATTCATATATATAATGGAAAAATAAAACATACAAGACATGGTAAAAATAAAGACTTACGGGTTTCTCCAAAAGCTTAGAATAATTTTACCATTGTATTTCCTTGTTGCAATATTCCTCCACCAATTACAAATTGGAACACTCAATTTCATAATTCACAACTCTTAAAATAAAAGAAAGAAAGAAAAATAAAAAGAAGGAAAGAAACGAGACAGAGAAAGAAAATAAAAAGAGAAAGAAAACAAAGGAAAAAGAAAAGAAAAGGAACGGGGAACGGAACGAGAAAGAAATGGAACAGAGAACGAAAAAGAAGAAAAGAAATTAAAGTACAAAAAAATAGAGATGAATCCAAAGTGATGATGATTTTTGGCTTCAGACCTCCCCCCTATTTATAGAGGTCTTGGACGTTAATAACAATGGGAACGATGGCTAGTGGGTTTTTTTTTATTATTTTTTTCTTGTCAGCTGCCCCACAAGATCAATTTGGAAACAGCTTGGATGGTGTCAACTATAGAGAACAGTGGCTAGCTCTTTTGTCTTGTTGTCAGCTGCCCCCTCATAAGTCAAGGATCCACTTGGATAGTGGAAATCCAAAGAGAAAAGCTGAACGGTGTTGAGAGGAGAGCCGGTGTTGTGGTTTGAGGGTCGGTGTTAAGTTGCTGGAAGGAGCTGGATGGTGTTGGTTTGAGGGGAGCCGGTGTTGTGGCTGTGAGAAGCTAGACGGTATTGTGAGGAGCCGGTGTGCAATTGGATGGAGTCGGTGTTGTGGCTGTGAAGAGAGCTGGACGAGCAAAGCAACTCTGATTGAAACATTCAATCGGAACCGATTAAAGAGTGACTCGAAACCGATTGAAACATTCATTCGGAACCGATTAAAACATTCATTCGGAACCGATTGAAAAGTAACTCACTCAGCACAGGTTCATGCCCTCCTTCTTTCATATGTGACCCACTCAGGATCGGGAAGTTTTCATTCAAATGATTCGATTGGCACCCTCAAAATGTTTCACTCGGCTATGTCTCTGGAATTGAACCACTCGGAGAAACCTTGCTCGGATATATTGCTTGGGAGTAATTCAGTCGACCCTTCCTTCACTCCTTGAAATGATCCACTCGGACACATTCATTCGTACATATTCACTCGGAAGTCCGACTTGCTTCTCACTCGGAATTGCCTCAATCGTCAATCAACCTATTCGGTTGTTTTCACTCGGGAGTCGGCCTTTCTTTTCACTTAGAAATTTATGAATTGAGAGAATCTAGCTGATAGAAGTTCTTTCCTGGTCTGAGCTTTGCTTTGCTCGGAAATACATCTCTCGGCCCAAAACCAGTCGGAAGTGCCTTCCTTGGAGACATTTCACTCGGGGTTGGTTTGAAACTTGAGAGAGTCTGCCCGAAAGAGACTCATTCCCGGTCGGACTCTTTTCCTTGCTTGATAAGACACTTTCTCTGAAACTCACTACTCGGAAAGGCCTCGCCTGATAATTGTTCTTCCGAAGTTCAGAGTTTTTACATTCGGAATCAACTCACTTAGGAGTCTTCCACTCGGAGACAATTTTGCCCAGAAGAAGCAGTTGTTCCCCAAATCAGACTCGCTTCAATCAGTAATTCTTTACTCGGACAATAGCTTTGGGCAGTATTTATTCAGTCAGTCCCTTTTTTCACTCAGATTAGTTACAGTCGGAAAGCTTTCACTCGGATTCACCTCCAACCGGGACATATTCCTTCAAGGTTAGCTATTTTTCACTCGGAATGGCTTTGACAGGGAAGCTTCCACTTGGATTTACCTCCAACCGAGACATATTCCACTCGGCAACGCTCCATTCTGAGTCATCCTACTCGGATTTTATCATTTCTGAGTCGTCCTACTCGGATTTCATCATTCTGAGTCAGATTTCAGACAATTCTTTCCACTTGGGCTTGTTCTTCTTGTTTCTTTATCATTTTATGGTCGTTTTTCTCTTGTTATTGACCCTTGTATTATCCTAATTTCTGTAAAATAAAATACCCAAGTAGAATAAAGTAGAAAGAAAGTAAAAATCATAAAAATAAAGGAAATACAGTGCATAATGATTAAAATCCTTAGCAAACTAGATCTAATTTATTGTGTTATAAAGCACTTATCAATGGACCATCTTCCCTCTCCTTCTTTAGTTTCGTTTTGATGGGGCTTAGACTTGAGGTAAAGATTTCTTACCTCCACCTTATCTCTTTTGTGGTTTTATGATGTTAGATTTGAAATGGTTATATTAAAAGCTATGGGTGTTGAGGAAAATGTGAAACCCTAGGCCTGAATGGTTTAAGACATGGTTCTTGATAATGGTCTTATGTTAGAAATAGATAGGTTAATGGACTTATGATGAATCAATGATGATGGTGAGTATTAATTATTGTTGTGTGATTTGTGTGAAAAACCCTAAGTGTTAATGATTTGGGGGTTTTAGCCAAGTTGATGATTTTAATGATTATGAATGCCTTAACATGATGTATATGATGGGAATGAATTTTTAGAAGCATTGAGATTGATTAATGAGATTGGTAAAATCTTGAACTAAGTTTATAAGGTTGTATATGGTGATACATGCATGTAGGTAAGTATGATGATTTAAAGAGTTGGGTTGAGAGTGAATATGAGATGTGGTTATTGTGATAATATAGTTAAAAACCATTGGTAAGGGATACTTGAGTAGATGAGTAGTTAGATCATGATGAATATCTCAAGAGTTTGTTGATTGGTGATGGTCTTAGATGGAGTCAAGAGGCTTATAATGGATTTGAATAAATTGTGATGAGGATTAGATGCATTGTGGATAAAGGATATGATCTTGTTAGTATTGGGTATGGTTAGCCCTTTTGAGACCTAGAGAGTCTTGGTTTTGGGAAAGGAATTCTTGAAGCCTAATATTAGTGTGTGAATTGGGGTTTAGACAAGTCTAGGACTTGATAATGAGTTTTAAGAGATGATGCCTTATGATGGCTTATTAATGGCATGTATGTATGTGTTTATTGATAGGATTGTAGTCCGGATGATGATGTGGAATGATCGAGGCAATTGCGTTGTGGTTCTTCTCTCGAGGTAAGAAAGGAGTTTACATTTCAAATTGCATGAGTGAATAATTGTTAATTATGTATATGTATGAACTCATGCAATGCCTTGCCATGAATGTGTTAAATGTTTGAATTGATGATGTGATGAATAATGGCTTGGCTTATGATGAATGTTATGAATATATATATATATATATATGATGATAAGTGTTGGGATGTCCCTTTGTTGGACATGAATTATTGGTAATGAAAATCTATGAATAGATAACTCACTTGAGGTGTGAAATAGCGTTTATGATAATTATGCACAATGATATGTGTGGCTATGATGAAAATTGGTGTTAAAATACCCTTAAGTAGTTAAATGAATTAGAATTTAAAATGGTGAGGTATGGCTTGTTGAATCAAGTCCTAAATACATGAATTAATGTATGAGAAATGTTAGTTAGGCCAATTTTACATTATAGGGATATTGGCATGTGAAAGGGAGTGAAAAACTTAAATTTTAGGTTGTACTGATTAACTCGCTCAAGCGAGTTGGGATCTCGCTCAAGCGGGTATGGCCGCGCTTGAGCGAGCTAGATGGAAAATGATTCTGGGTGCATCTCGCTTAAGCAAGTGGTGAGGCGTATTGGGTCTCGCTTAACCGAGCGAGTATGGAATTGGATACTAGATGTTTTCCACCCGAGCAAGCATGAGGGTGAGAGGAGCCTCGCTCGAGCGAGCGAGTGTAGAAACGATACTAGAGGAATCTCGCCCAAGCAAGAGTGGCCCACTCAAGCGAGATCGGGGCCTGACACTTAAAAACCCTTCTCCCTCAGGGGAAATTGGGGCACTCAAGCGACCTATCTCAATCTCGCTCAGGCGAGTGGCCAATGAAGGGAGGTCTCGCTCAAGCGAGCATGGAAACGTTACTAGGAACATTTCACTCATGTGAAAGGGCTCGCCCAAGCGAGCTATGTTGATCTCACTCAAGCGGAGGTGAATCTCGCTTGAGTAAGTTGCCTAGAATGGAATTTTATTTCATTTTCTTTGTTTTGGGATTATGATAGACCCTTTCCTTTGCATTTTTAGATAATTGAGGAAATGTGTATGGGGTATTTAATGATGGCATAACATGGTGGTAGTTTGGAATTAATTGATATATTTGGGGTGATTTATTTATGATATATTTACCACCAAGAATGGGATAGGAAAGGATGATAATAAGAGTTTGATGATGGGGTTATGAGATATACCCTAGAATGATTATTAAACTAATGAGAGAATAACTAAATGACATAATATATGTTATAAATCGATAAATTGGAGATGATATTGATATTGAATAATGATGGATAATGATGTGAACCATTTCCCTCTATAAAGGATCATTGATATTGAGGATGATTGTTATTATTGATGAATTGTAAAATGTCATTGTATTTTATACAAGTATGATCTTGTAGGTGTGGTTTAAAATTGTATTGATGAGTTGTTGCATTACCACACTAGATATGAAACAATGGTAATGAATAATGATATGAAAAATCCACTAACTGATTATGTGGTGATATTGATGAAAGACTAATGAATGTTAATGATGATTTGTGATGTTTGCAATGCCATTGTGGTTGATTGCAAGTATTGACTTGCGTGTATGATATGAAATATATGTAAAATATGTTGAGATGAAAATGCCACATATAAAACTTGAAAAATAATGGCTAAAACTAACGATGATAAAATCCACTAAGAAATGTATGGTGGTGTTGGTGATGATGATGATAGTTGATGAGTGGCATTTAGGATGCACAGTGTGAGAAATGCATTTGATTTACATTGCATTGCATCCATGGTATATCGTAGCTACCGATGTTAGAACGTTAGGGGAGTTCCCTCGGCCGACCTAGTGGGAGGGTGGCTCAGTGCACGAACAATCTGTTATTTCCCCATGTATTGCAACGAGGAGCTACATGTGGCCGACCCTTGTGGGGGATGGCTCTTGATGAGCAAGTGACCCCAATGGTCTATTGGATCATAGCTGCCATGATATGGGATATGGACGGCCCACAACACCATATACTGATTATGTTGTTTACCGCGGTCATGGTGAAAATGGCCAGGTGTTGCATTATGGGCGATGCGGTTTGGTACCAGTAAAAATATGTTGATTATGCATGTATTATGAGATATGTGTACACATTATACTACTGCAGTAAGGGCATGGTATGTGATTATGCTTGACCCACAAATTGGTGTTTATTCCTACAATCGGATCCGCATTTGTTGTCTATTCCATTGTGCATATGCATTAGCCATAAGAGCATTTGCATAAAACATCAAGATATACCAGAAGATGATGATGATTGATGATGATTGGGATTATGGTATGGTGTTGATGAGATGGGTAATTGAGTATCTAAAAGACCATATAAAAGTAATAAATGATATGAATACACGAAATAATATCGAATATGATGATATGTATGTTATGGCCCAATGTAATGAATGGCGTAATTATTTATGATTGATAATAATGATGTTAGCCCATAGTGGCTTTGAGAAAAGACCTAAATGGTCAATACTGATGATGTTGGCCCATTTTGGCATTGGGATAGATGTGTATATGCCTGCTTTGCTATGACTTAATTAAAGAATATGAAATATGTGTATGTTGTTGAAGTAATAATTTATGATGATCATTGATGTGTTTAGCAAAGCATACATGATGTTGATATGCATATGCACATAATTTCAATTGTATTCATGTCGTCATTTAAAATGTATAACTCACTCTCCCATGTGGTCTCCTTTTTAGTATGATGTAGGAATATCATGGGATGAGGATGTTTATAAAGTAGAGTTTTTGGGAAGGTAAATAGTCGTAACGGAATGCCTTGGCCGGCAGCGTTTGTAATTTATTGAGTTGTGTATAAAAATGGATATTATGATATTGTTAATTACTGATGTTGATGGATGAACTATGAATATGTATTGGAGACATTGGATTGATACCCATTTGATGAATATAAAGATGTTGATTATGTAATCATATTGGGAATGTATAGGATGTTGATTTATTAATCCTCTAAGTATGTACAAGTATTAAAATACATAAATTAAGGATTGAATTGATTATGGTCAATTATGAAATATAAATAGTAGAGATGTATGTTGCATGACTATATAGATGGATATGTATAAACATATTTAAGGCATTGTATATTTATGATTTATGTGTAAGATTGGATATGGCCTAATAGGCTTGTGTTGTATATTTGCATGCTTTGCCGAGCCTTTTCTCATATCTTCATATATGGGACTAGGCATATGCCTGGTATACACATTCTTCTTCCGCTGTAAACTCTGTTATTTTGTATACCGTTATGGATAAACTATTTAACAATCCAGTTATAGATTAACAAATCTCACCCTTTGCTTTCCTGTGGTTCGAGTCTTGATGTAGTCATAGTGGTGTTTTAAAATTATTTCGAACGTGAAAAATTTACTCATATTTTTATTATTTAATTATCTTAATTACATCGGGATTCGAGTCCAAAAAATCAGGGTGTTAAAACCTGGTATCAGAGCATATTTTGCTCTGAATTAGATTTATTAATTAACATCAAAGCATGGTTGCTCTGTGATGAATTGGTATTATGGATGATTGGAGCACGATTGCTCAATAGTGAGATATTTATGGTGATCTTTGGAGCGGGATGCTCATTGTTGGAAAACGGTTGTTCTGCCTAGACTTAAGAGTGAAAATTTTCTAGAGGATGATTATATATTAAAGTGTTAATTGCCCTATGTGGATTTATGAATGACTAGTTATCTAAGAACTGTAAATAGACTATCAGGGTATTGTTTTCTCAAAGGTGATTTCTTGTGAACCATTAGTGTTGGATTGAGAATATAGTTCATTGAGGATTCTTGTGAATTTTTATTCATGAGTTATAATTGTTGGTTGTGGAATTATGATCATTGTCATTGAGGTTATGTGATGCATAAATAGAGCATAGTTGCTCATTTGTTGATTATGGTTAATTCATGAGGATTGAATATATGTATGAATAAATTCCTCAATGTGATCGATATAGTTGTTTGTGTAAGTCCGGCCAAGTTCCTTACACTATTTCCTTCGAATGACAAATACATTGATAATATGCGTTTGAATATTGATATATTGAGTATGACTTTAATTGGTGATGAATCTAGACCATGTGTGATCATAAATATGATATATTGAATATGAATTAACTTGATGATGGATGCGATGCCCCAAAAATTGGGGGTAAATTTTTCACGATTTAAAGTAATTATAGATAGAAGAAACTCAATATATATATATATATATATAATACCAAGTAATTACCCTGGATCATTTAATAACCTATCTCATATATGAAGATATGAGTAGGTATCAGAGTGCTTCTTGGACGATCGGACTCGAGATCATTATAAGGGAGGAGCGGAAGTTTGGATAAAATTTAATAGTTATTGAAATATGTGTGAGGAAGGGGATGGAAGATGCATCTTCAATTGGTTAAACCTTAATAATACAATTTCATAGTAAAAACATTATTTTTATAATGTATGAGTTCTAAAAACAAGCAAGAAAATTGAGCCAAGAAGCAAAAATAAATAAACTGGGAACAGGGCAACTCGCTTGAGCGAGTCTCTATCTCGCTTGAGCGAGACCCATATGGGTCGCTTGGGCGGTCCAGCGAACGCGAGCAAAACCACTCCAGAACCGATACCACGTGCGCTCGGTTGAGCGAGGCATGCTCGCTTGAGCGAAAATTGGACAGAACCTCACTGCCCATATTTCGCTCGAGGGAGGCCAGGCCCGCCTGAGTGAATTCCACCCAGTAGCTCCCACCTGATTCATAAGCATCTTGCCTGGGTGAGACACCAGTTCGCTTGAGAGAACCTTGCCCAGAAACGATTCCACACAACACTCACTTGAGCAAAGGCAAGCCCGCTCGAGCGAGAAACGTCCAAAATGCATAAGCCAAGTATGGAATCGTCTCGCCTGAGCGAGATTAGGCCAGAGGCCATATAACTGACACATGGAATTCTCACTTGACCGAGAATCCATCACGCTTGAGCGAGATTATTAGTACATGCACAGAAAACATGTAAATTTCATAACCTAACATATGAAAATCCATCCCAAGCAAAATTGATCAAAATTGGTATATCACATACATCAAATTAGGCATTTAAAACTTGTTTCAAGCATTCATACTCAATAATTTCCATTCCCATTCATTCAATGCATGACATTTGAACCATTCTTACATAATCTTCATAAAATGCTACAAGATAGGAAACACACCATTCATTCATAGTCTTTATCATCAACAAGTATCATAATTCATTATCATACATCATCTAGGTCATTAATGAAAATCGGCCATACACACCAAGGTCTAATTTTCATACATGACCCTCAAAATCATAAAACTACAATCTAGATGGCAAAGTAAGCATACATGTACACTATATGCTATACAAGAATCTAGATTTTCTGGCCAAGGCGCTTCCTATACACCAATTTACCTCCTTCATCAAAATATACTTCAAAATATTCACTCCACCCATGAGTGCCCTGCATCACAAGTCTAAAAAGTGGACAACATAGGAGAGTAAGTCATATATTCCAAAAGAATGAATATGAATACCATGTGATCATGTGTATATGTATCACAACATGTATACTTTCTATTCATGCATATTTCATCATCAACTATTATCACATATTACAAACATATTTGTAAATCAAGCAAATATAAAATCATACACATGATCTAGTCCTTCAACAAATTGGACTATTACTCATCTCATCATTTTACTCAAATTATAATTTGGTATTCATATCTTTTATATCGTCTAAATTCATTTTCTCTCCTACAACACAACCAGCATCACTTCTCATCACCTTTGGCATACTTCCTTGCTATATGCAAATACTCTTAAGCTAATGCATATGCACAACAGATTAATTCATCAGTTGCAGATCTGACTATGGGATTATAAACACCGATTGTGGGATTCAAGTATGACCATCTAACCATACCCCTAATGCAGTAGTAAAATGTGTACACTTATCATCAAATTGCATGCATTTCACCAATCTTTTACTGGTACTAAACTGCATCGCCCATTTTGCAACACCTGGTCATTTTCACCATGACCGCGGTAACAACATAATCAACATATGGTCTTGTGGGCCAACCATGAATCTTATCATGGCAGCTGTGATCCCAAGGATCACCGGAGACACCTGCTCATCAAGAGCCACCCCCCACAGGGTCAACCACATGTGGCTTATAATACCTTAAATTTTAAAAGAAAATAATTTATGGAATAATGGTGATTAATTATTTATGGTCAAATAATTATGGGAGATTTTATTATATACTAAAGGTGAATTATCGGTAAATTGAGAATTACCAGAGCCAGATGATTTAACAGATGATGTGGGACACACTTGGTAAAATTAAATATTTGATAGGTCTAGAATGTTGAGAAAATTATTGTGGTTATGGTGGTATAGCCGAGGTAATTTTAGTGCTAAGGAAATAATTAATTGGACACGACGTATGATATTAACCAAGGAAAATATGAGCCAAATGGAATTAAAAGAAAATCAAAAATCCCACTTCTCTCCTCATTTCCACCGTCCTCTTTTTCTCTCTCTCACTTACCCCCTTTTTTCTCGTTGGATAATGGGGAATTATTACCCATTGGTAAAAGGTAACATGATGCACTCTTTTGACCAATAGACAATGTCTAATTTTTGCATATTTCCCCTCTCTTTTTCTCTATCACCATGGACCTCTTTTCTTCTTCCTTCTTTTTCATTTTTTTCTTCTTCTCCTTCACCCCTCCATGGACAAACCGAACCACCTCCTTCTCCTTCCATTTTCTTACCAAAATTAATACTTGAGCTTAGAGCTGTGAAGCATTTATGGGACATGGAAGCTTATGTTGAAGCATCTTCTTCTTCCTTCTTCCCTATTTTTGTTTTTGAAGAAGCATGGATGTGAGGTAAGGATTTCTTGCCTCCTTGCTATTTCATATATAGTTTTCATATATAGTTTTAAGTTATTTAAGTTGAAATAGTGGTGTTAAAGGTTATGGGTGTTGATGGAAAATGATGAACCCTAGGTTGGATAGTTAGAGAATGTGATTCTTGATTATGGTTTGGTGTTAGAAATGGATGAGGATTAAGGATTGCATATGAATTTTATAATAGGTTGAAGTTGTTGTTGGGTGATTTTAGAGGAAACCCTAAGTATGGATATTTTGGGATTTTGGCCAAATTGATGAGTTAAATGATTTTAATGCCTTAGGATGATTTTATATGGGGAATGAGTGTTTGAAATATTGGTAGTGATTCTTAAGGATTAGGAGAGGTGTGCATGTATGTGATTAGAGGAATTGATCTTAAGTGTTGATATTTATGATGATGATAATCATGGTTGAAGACCATTGATAGTAGATCAAGGAAATAGATACTTGAGTTGATGAAGTCTTAGGCCTTGATGTATGCCATTTGGAAATTGTTAAATTGATGATGGTTAAGGAAGCTAAGATAGCTTACATTGAACTCTAAAAGGCTTATAATGAGTTTGAATAAATTGTGATGATGGTTGAGTGATTCATAAGATGATTTGGAAGCCTTATGGATATGGGCCATGATGTTGATGTTGTTGGATTTGTTTGGCCCTTAAGATGTAGAGAATCTTGATCTTGGGAAAGGAATTCCCGAAGCCTAACATAAGCGTATGAATTGGGGTTTAGACAAGTATAGGACTTGATAATGAGTTTTAAGAGATAATGCCTTATGATGGCTTATTAATGGCATGTATATATATGTGTTTGTTGATAGGGAATTATGTTCCAGATGACGATGTGGGGCAATCGGAGCGTATGGATTGCGGTTCTTCTCTCGAGGAAGGAGAGGAGTTTACATTTCAAATTGCATGAGTGAATGATTGTTAATTATGTATATGTATGAACTCATGCAATGCCTTGCCATGAATATGTTAAATGTTTAAATTGATGATGTGATGAATGATCGCTTGGCTTATGTTGAATGTTGTGAGAATATATATATATATATGATGATGATAAGTGTTGGGATGTCCCTTTGTTGGACATGAATTATTGGTAATGAAAATCTATGAATAGATAACTCATTTGAGGTGTGAAATAGCGTTTATGATAATTATGCAAAATGATATGTGTGGCTATGATGAGAATTGGTGTTAAAATCCCCTGAAGTAGTTAAATGAATTAGAATTGAAAATGGTGAGGTATGGCTTATTGAATCAAGTCCTAAATACATGAATTAATGTATGAGAAATGTTAGATAGGCTAATTTTACATTATGGGGATATTGGCATGTAAAAAGGAGTGAAAAACTTGAGATTTGGGCGTGTAATGTTGTTCTCGCTCAAGCAAGATGGATTCTCACTCAAGCGAGAGTCCCCTACATCAGAGGGGGTGGCCTCTGGCCCAATCTCACTCAAGCGAGAAGTGTCTCGCTCAGGCAAGACGAGTGTGTAACAGGGGGATGCTTACTGGACGAATCTCGCTCAAACGGGTGTGGCCACACTTGAGCGAGCGAGATAGGAAAATGGTTCTGGACTGATCTTGCTTAGGCGAGTAATGTGGCATATTGGGTCTCGCTCAAGAGAGCGAGTGGGGAATTGGACACTGGATGTTTTTCACCCGAGCGAGCATGTAGGTGATGGGAGCCTCGCTCGAGCGACCGAGCATGAGATTGAACACTGGATGGTTTTCACTCGAGCGAGTGACAAGTTGGTGGAGTCTTCCTCGAGCGAGTGATCCTGAAATTAACCCTGGAGGAATTTCGCCCAGGCAGGTGTGGCTCGCTCAAGCGAGTGGCAATGATCTCGCTTAAACAAGTTGGGCCTTGCTCAAGCGAGTTGCCCAGAATGGAATTTTATTTCATTTTTCTTATTTTGGGCTTATGTTGGAGCCCTTCCTTTGTGTTATGAGATGATTAAGGGAATGTACAAGGTGTATATAATGATGATATAACATGATGGTGATCGGAATTGATGGATACCCTTGGGATGATTTAACCATGATACATTCACCCCAAAAACGGGATATAAAAGAATGATAATGAGACTTTGGTGATGGGGTTATGAGATACACCCTAAAGTGATTATGAAACCAATGAGAGAATAGTTAAATGTCGTAGTATTTGTTATAGACCGGTGAATCGGAGATGATAATTGTAATGTGTAATGATGAATGATGTTGTGGATCCTTTCCTTGAGTAAAGGATGATCATTATTAATAATGAATTATAGTATACCATTATGTATAATACAAATGTGATCTTGCATGTGTGGTTTGAATTATACTAATGAAATGTTGTGAATGCCACACCAATATATGGATGAAACAATGGTAACGATAAATGATATGAAAATCCACTAAATGATTAAGTGGTGGTATTGATGAAAGATTAATTAATGTTAATGATGATTTGTGATGTTTGTGATGCCATTATGGTTGGTTGCAAGTCTTGACTTGCATATATAATAAATGATATATTGAGATAAAAATGCCACGTATAAAACTTGAAAAACAATGGCTAAAACTAATAATGATAAAATCCACTAAGGTGTGTATGGTGGTGTTAGTGATGATGATGATGATGTTTGATGAGTGGCATTTAGGATTCACAGTGTGAGAAATGCATTTGATTTGCATTACATTGCATCCATGGCATATCATACACTGCTTGTAAGGAATATTAGGGGGTTCCCCCAGTTGGCCCAGTGGGATGGCGGCTCAGTGTACGAGCATTCTTGTTGTTTCCCCTGTGACTCGGTGTGTGAGTCACGAAGCTGTCCATAGTTTGGTGATGAGGCACCCTATGTGGCTGGCCCAATGGGCAGACGGCTTTGTAATGAGCAAGTACCTCGGTGTCCGACGTGGCACAGCTCTCTTGGAGTGTGTTTGGGAGGGGCCCGTAGCACTTTTGGCAGTTGAGGCCATGTTGTTGATCCGCAAGTCACGGGGTGACTAGTGCTACAGATGGGCGATAGCGGTTTGGTACCAGTAAAAGATGTTGTTGATATACATGCATGCTTTAAGATATGTGTACATATTTTTCTACTGCAGTAGGGGCATAGTAGCACACCTATGCTCGTCCCACATTTGGTGTTTATTCCCACAGTCGGATCCGCATTTGTTGTCTATTCCATTGTGCATATGCATTAGCCATAAGAGCCTTTGCATATAGCATGGAGATATGTCAAATGATGATGATGATGATTGATGATGATTGAGATTGTGGTATGGTGTTGATGAGATGGGTATTTGAGTACCTAAAAGACCACATAAAACTAATAAATGATATAATTACCATGATACAATATTGAATATGACGATATGTATGTTATGGCCTAATGTAATAAAAGGCATAATTATTATGATTGATGATATTGATGATATCCCACGGTGGCTTTGAGAAAAGACCTGAATGGTCGATATTGATGATGTTGGCCCGTTGTGGCATTGGAATTGATGTGTATATGCTTGCTTTGCTATGGCTTGATTAATAAATATGAAATATGTATATGTTGTTGAATTAGCAATTTATGATGATCATTGATGTGCTTAGCAAAGCATACATGATATTGATATGCATATGCACATAATTTCAATTGTATTCATACCGTCATTTGAAATGTATAACTCGCTCTCCAATGTGGTCTACTTTTTAGTATTAATGCAGGAATATCATGGGATGAGGATGTTTATAGAGTAAAGTTTTTGGGAAGGTAAATAGTGGTAACGGAATGCCTTGGCCGGTAGCGTTTGTAATTTAATGTGTCGAGTATAAAATGGATATTATGATGTTGTTATTTATTGATGTTGATGGATAAACTGTGAATATGTATAAATATAGATGATGTATTAATATGGGGGTATCGAAATTCATATCCATTTGATGAATATAATGATGTTGATTATGTAATTATTTTGGGAATGCATAGGTGCTGATGACATATGTCTTTGAGGTTGAAATGAATGGTCAATTATAGATTATGAATATTGGAAGATGTATGATGCATAACCATATAGATATGTATATGCATATACCTTAGGCGTTGTATGTTCATGAATTTATGTGAAAAGATGATGGTTGTCTATTAGGTTTATGATACGCCGTTACATACTTTGCCGAGCCTCTTCTCATATCTTCATATATGGGACTAAGCGTGTGCCTGGTATACACATTCTTTCTACTGTAAACTCTGTTATTTTGTATACCGTTATGGGCAAACTATTTAACGATCCAGTTATTGATTACCAAATCTCACCCTTTGGTTTTCTGTGGTTCGAGTCTTGATGTAGTCGTGGTGGTGTTTTGGAATTATTTCGAGCGTGAAAAATTTATTCGTATTTTTATTGTTTAATTATTTAGATTATATCAGGATTTGAGTCTGGAAAATTGGGGTGTTACATGGCTCTCTGTAGCACAACATGGGTAGCTTCGTGACTTACACACCGAGTCACAGGGGAAACAACAAATCACTCATGCAAAGAGCTGCCCTCCCACTGGCCAACCGGGGGAATCCCTTAAAATTCCAACATCGATAGCTATGCAGTATACCATGGATGCAGATGCCAATCATATGCATTTCTCACTCTATGCATCCTAATCATGCCACTCATCAAATCATCATCATCATCATCATCACCAACATCACCACAAGGCTTTTAGTAAATTTACTATCGTTGGTTATTGTCATTGGTTTAAATTTTCGTGTAGCGTCCTCAATAATTCTCATTACATAATTCAACTCCATCTCAAACACAATGGCATCAACCTTTCAATAACAATCAGGTATGTTATTCATTCATACCCATTCTCAATCAAACGTCAACAACATTCATTCCATATTCATGGTGGACATAACTGTATCATCATGTTCAAGACACTACATTGTCAAACAATCCATACCACCATATAGCACACCACAATTATTGAGACGCCCCCAAAATAGGGGTAAATTTTTTGTGATTTAAGATTATTATTCGATCATGAGAAAATGAGTGGTGGAACATTTAGGACAACACCTGGATCTATGAGAGACCTCTCTCATATATGAAGATATCAGAGGGTAATTAAAAATGTGTTTTGATAGTAAATATCCAATTAAAATCAGCGGAAGAATTAATTAATTTAATTGTTGCATGAATGAATTTTAAGAGGAAAGACTTCATGAAGTTCCATGGTCCATACTGGGTTCAAAATACTTTTTAAAATAATGCAGGAATAAATTTTATTGTAAAGAAAATGTAAAAATTTGAACCAAGGGAAAATATGCAACAGTGTGCTCCTCGCTCAAGCGAGAATCCCATTCGCTTGAGCGAGCCAGCGTGGTTACGCTTGAGCGAAGAGGAGGAAAGCTGAGCGAATGAAAGGTTTGAGCATCAGGGGTCCATCTCGCTTGAGCGAGCCTTATCTCGCTTGAGCGAGATGCGAAGGAAACCATAAGCGAGCCAGCGAGACGCTTGAGCGAAAGAAGGGAACTGCTTCAGGAACCAATCTCGCTTGAGCGAAGTCTATCCCGCTTGAGCGAGATTGCCCCAGAAATGATGGAAACTCTCTGGCCGATTTTCGCTTGGGCGAGGCATCTCCCGCCTGGGCGAAAATCATCCAGTAGCTAATTCACCTTCTCCTCGCTTGAGCGACCACCGCTCCGCCTGAGCGAAAATAGTCCAGAGGCTAACCTCTGATTCCATGACAATCTCGCTTGGGCGAGATAGACACCCGCTCGGGCGAAATCAGGCCAGAGGCCAAAACCCTGATTCATAACAATCCCGCTAGAGCGAGATTCTCACTTGCTTGAGCGAGTTCTGCAGAACTTATGCAGAAAAGGAAAACTCTCACGACATGGCATACCAAGTTACAATTCATGCTATATTAACCTTATTTAGTGCATTATATCCCCTCCAACATATAAATATAATCTCATTCAACTACCATTCACCCAATGCATATAATTTGAAATCATCATCATTTTACCAACTCCATAATATGTTACAAAACACAATACACACCATTCATTCATTAGAATTAACATCATCGATCATCATAATTCATTATTTACCTCATTTAGGTCATAAATGAAAATTGACCATGCACATCAAGGCTTAATTTTCCTTCATGACCCTCAAAATCAATTATCACTAATCTAGATATCAAAACAAGCATTCTTATACATTACATGCTATACAAAAATCTAGATTTTGTCGGCCAAGGCACTTCCTACACCACTATTTACCTCCTCAAGCAAAGTGTACTTCAAAATGTCAACCCCTTCACATGAGTACCCTGCATCACAAGTCTAAAAATAGACAACATAGGAGAGTGAGTCCACATTCCAAAGGTATGAATATGAATACCATGTGATTATGTATATATGCATCTAAACATGTATACTTTGCACATCCATAACATTCACCATGCCATATACCGTCACAATTCCATCGTACATTTATCACAAATACATCACAATTCCAAACAAAGTACACAAGCACATACATAATCACGTCCATAAACAATTGAGATATCACGCAACCATTATTTAGTATTCATATCTTTTATGTTGTCCTATAATATATTTTTACATCCTCATCATATCCATCATCATATCTCATCATCTTTGGCATACCTCCTTGCTATATGCAAATGCTCTTAAGCTAATGCATATGCACAAAGGATTATTTCAACAATTACAGATCTGACTGTGGGATTTACAACACCGAATGTGGGATTCAAGCATGGCCATCTAACCATACCCCTACTGCAGTAGTAAAATATGTACACTTATTCATTAAATTGCATGCATTCACCAATTATTTTACTGGTACCAAACCGCATCACCCATCTTGCAACACCTGGTCATTTTCACCATGATCGCGATACACAACATATCAACATATGGTGTTGCGGGCCGGCTATATATCAAATCATGGCGGCTATGATCTTAAAGACCACCGGGGTCACCTACTCATCAAGAGCCACCCCCCACAAGGGTCAGCCACATGTCGCTCCCCGAAGCGATACATGGGCGGCTTCATGACTTCACACCAAGTCACAGGGGAAATACAACTTGCTCGTGCACTGAGCCACCCTCCTACTGGGTCAGCCGAGGGAACTCCCCTAATGTTCCACAACGGCGGCTATGCAGTATGCCATGGATGCAAATGCAGATCATATGCATTTCTCACTCTATGCATCCTATACATGCCACTCACCATACATCATCAACTCCATTACCAACATCATCATAAAGCTTTTATTATTGTTGGTTATTCATATTAGTTTAAGTATTTGTGTGGCATTCTCAATAGTTATCAATCACATCATTCAACTTTAATACTATACAAGAATACAATTTATTCTCCATCAAAATCATTAGCATTCGTTATGCTTTCTCGGTGGACATATATTTATCTAACCACACATTCATCAAACAATTCATGCCACCACACCACACATCAAAATTTCTTCTAAATGTATTCAAAGCATGTTGCCAAACATATCATCTACATCATACACCACATCATCATTTCTAACAACATTCAAGCAAGGCTAACATACATGATAATACATACCACAATCAAATTACATTCAAATTCATGCATTTAGAACTTAAGACTCCTCTCCTACCTCAAGAGAAGAATTCCGATTGATAAGACGCCCCCGCCTCGTCGTTCGGAATAGGCCCTACATCAATATTTATGTAAAACCTCAATCAATCAACTTCTCAAGTCATCAATTCAATTCTATTTAGTCATATTCATATCTATAATTTCACAACATGTGCTAGACATGTTGTAGATACCATTTTTTTATCCTTTATTAGGCTTCGGGAATTCCTTCCCATTAAACCACCATCATTAAGTTCAAGGGTTACAAGACAACTTTTGTCCCAACTCTTCACAAAACACCATCTACCAACATTCATATTTCTCAATGTCATGTATTTCTTCATAACACATATTCTTAAATCAACATTAACTATTTCCCTAAATTTCAAAGTTAGGGTTTTCTCAAAACCCAACAACTCTCATTAATGCATCATCAATCTCTATTTCCCACATCATTAATGCACCAACCACCATTATTCCCTCATAAATACTTACATTTATGGTAACCCATTCTAGGGTATAAGCATTAAATGCTTCTAATAATCACCCATTCACTTGTATGGCCCCCAAACTCATACTACCACATATCTATGGCAAAAACTCAACTAAATGATGAGTATTTCGTATCTCACACCCAAAAATGAAATGCGTTCAAGAAGAGGGGATGTGCCACATGAAAATAGAAAGAAGGGGAGATGAGGAACTCCAAGCTCTAAGCCTTCTTCAACGAAAATGGAGATAGGGGAAGAGGTCACTATTTTAACTTAGGGTTTTTGAGAGGAGGAAGAAGAGAAGAAGAATGGAGATATGAGAATGAAGAAGAAATGGAGAGAAGAAGGAGTCTAGTGTTTTTCCAAAATCCTCTCAACCAACTCACGTGGAAAAAGAAGGGAAAATTGAACTTTTGGTTTTTAATTTTAACTCATTCTTTAAGATTTTATCGTTTTATGACTAACAGGCTCTTCGTTTAGGCTTAATACTTTATCTAAAAATTATTCCAAATATATATTCGGATTCCCAATATTATTCTCAATAGCCCTGACCAATATCATCTCAATCAAAGATACTTGGTCCGACACCCATATCTCAATCGGGCTTATTTTCAGCTTAACCGGTCTCCATAAATCACCAACAGTCCCCAAAAATCTTAATTTAATTATTTTCAATATGTTGGGGCATTAAATAATTCATATTCAACTTGTCAATATTCCTTTTCCTTAATTAATCCTCTATTTTAAAATTTTGGGATGTTACAATCCACCCCACCAAAAAGAAAATTTCGTCCTCGAAATTTAACGTACCGGATTCAAACACGTCGGGATACCGTTCTCTGATGTCGTCCTCACGTTCCCATGTGAACGTTTCCACATTTCCATGTTTCCAAGCAACCTTCACCAAAGGTACCAACTTGTTTTGTAGCTTCTTCACGGAATGCTCGACGATGCAAACAGAAACAGGGGAAACCGACAAATCATCTCGTACATCAATCTCGTCCATAGGAATCACATGTAGAGGATCATGAACATATTTTCTCAACTGCGACACATGGAACACGTTGTGTAGATTAGCAAGATGCGGAGGGAGTGCTATCCGATAAGCAACATCGCCAATCCGCTCCAATACCTCATAAGGTCCAATAAATCTAGGGCTAAATTTGCCACTCTTTAGCGCCCTTCCAATTCCTTTATCACACGAGACCTTCAGGAAAACATGATTACCAACTTGAAACTCAAGTGGTTTATGCCTCTTGTCATAATAACTCTTCTGCCTATCTTGAGCAATCTTCATATTATCTTGTATCTTTCTAATTTGCTCGGTAGTATCCTGAATAATCTCCGGCCCTAAGGCCAAGTTCTCTCCAACTTCAAGCCAACACAAGGGAGTTCTACACTTCCTTCCATACAACGCCTCATACGGTGCCATGCCAATAGAGTTATGATAGCTATTGTTGTATGTGAATTCAATCAATGGTAAAAATCTCTCCCAACATCCACCATGTTCGAGAACACAAGCTCTCAATAAATCTTCAAGACTTTGTATCGTCCTCTCGGACTATCCATCGGTTTGAGGATGATATGCAGAACTAAGTTTCAACTTAGAACCCAACACATTGTGTAAACTTCCCTAAAATCAAGAAGTGAACCGAGGCTCACGGTCAGATATGATGCTAGTCGGCACACCATGCAGTCTAACAATCTGTTAGGGAATCCCATTAGGGTCAGGCAGCGGAAACACAAAGGATTCCCAAAAGAATTGCAAACACGTATGTCTCAAAGCATTATGCTAAATTAAAATTTTTAATTAAGGTTTACCTCTTGTAGACGCAGAACGAGTTCCTCGATCGAAGCAATTGTAGTTTTGCCCTTAGGAGTCCACACGAGCACTCCCACCAGAAAACAGAGCTCCGAATGCTAGTACAGAAATTTGTTTATGGTCTAATTTCTGAGCAGCAGCCTATGAGCATCTCATGCTCTATATATAGGCTTAGGTCTTGACCTGAGCTCTCATTAAACATTGGGCTCCTGACTCATTCTAAATGAGTTAGGCCCAAATAGTTTTATTTTCAGTCCAACTAAAATAAAACTATCCTCTGGTAGGCTTACTCTATGTGTGTGACCCTATAGGTAAAATATTCGGTTATATTAATAATAAACTATTTTATTATTAATATAAAATAAGAGCGGTATCTAGCAATACATCATTATGTCCGAATATTATTTATCATCGACATGACCTATAAGTGATAATTATTTATATATCTATTCCTTTTGTCACGATATCTAATTGGGCCCAAGGCATGGTCGTCGTCATCCTTGTATGGCCCAATTCATTTTACTTGATACCAGAGTAGACTTTATAGAATAAATATCTAATATTTATTCATCCTAGCATGTCCATGCATTTCATTAGTCTCACTCCATCAAGTGGCCCATAGATATCACCCCTGTCATATAGGAGAGACAAATTCCATCTACATCACTCACATCCCTCTGCATAATTTATCTATTGCCTAATCACAATCTTTATGGTCATCTTATTACAGATAACGTTTGATTGTATTAAAACAATAAACTCCTTATGTAGGAATCGTAGTGACTTCAGGTCAAAGGACTATATACCATTATCACATTGAGAACCGTTTATGACACTCATGTAACGATCCATGCAACGTTCTCATGGTGGGTCTGTCCAGTATAACATTACCCTTAATGTGTACCCGTGTAAAGACTTGATATCATATATCCATGATTTGCAAGATCAAATCATCAGTACATTTACACACTAATCTTAATGTATTTACATGTCCCCATGTAAATACTTGATTAGGGACGTTTTAGGAATAATTCTCATATGACCTATTATTCCAGGATAAATAGCATTTGTCTAAAACTGAAAAATACTAATTTTATTAATAAGTTAAAATTGATACATTAATAGCTCGTAGTGCATACACCAACACAATCTCCTTTACATATATTTGTGCCAATTTCTCCAGGGAACTCTTCACATTAATGGGTAAGAAGTGAGCACACTTCGTCAACTGATCTACAATCACCCATATGGTATCATTTCCAGCACGAGTTCTGGGCAGTCCAGACACAAAATCCATAGCTATGCTATCCCATTTCCAAACAGGAATCTCCAATGGTCTCAGATAACCAGACGGCCTTTGATGCTCGACCTTCGCCTTCTGACAAATAAGGCAAGATGCCACAAAGTTTTCCACATCACGCTTCATACCGGGCCACCAAAAATTCTTCTTCAGATCTTGATACATTTTGGTAGAACCAGGATGAATGCTTAATATACTCTTATGAGTTTCCTCAAGTACACATTTTCTCATATCACCACTTGAGGGAACAAAAATTCGGCCCTTCACACGCCAAATGCCATCTTGACCTTCCACCAAGAATAAGTTCTTCCCTTTCTCTTGGGTTTTCTTCATCTCAATCAAATACTCGTCATTCGGTTGCTGTACCTTCACATGCTCAAGAAATTCATTTGTGACTTTCAACATCTCCAACACTATTTTCTTGGGAATGTAAGTCTCCACGCCCACATTTAAATCTCTAAATTGTTCTATCAACTCTATCTCATTCGCCATCATCATGGAGACATGCAACGACTTCCGGTTCAAAGCATCGGCAACCGCATTTGCCTTTCCGGGATGATACCTCAATTCGAACTCGTAATCCTTTAAGAATTCCATCCATCGTCTTTGGCGCATATTCAGTTCCTTTTGGTCAAACAAGTACTTCAGGCTCTTGTGGTCACTAAAGACCACAAGTTTAGAACCATACAAGTAATGTCACCATAACTTTAAAGCGAACACCACCGCCGCCAATTCCAGATCGTGAGTAGGATAGTTAACCTCATGCAGTCGCAATTGTCTCGACGCATAGGCTATCACGTGCTCCTTCTGCATTAACACACAACCTAGACCAAGTTTAGATGCATCACTATACACTACCAATTCATCTGTCAAATCAGGCAATGCTAACACTGGGGCAGTAGTAACTCTTAACTTCAACTCTTGGAAACTTTCTTCATATTCATGGGTCCACACAAAAGATTGATTCTTACGAGTCAACTTCGTCAGTGGTAAAGCCAAACGGGAAAACCCTTCAATGAACCTCCGGTAGTAACCGGCAAGACCAAGGAAACTCCTTATCTCCGTCACAGACGTCAGTTTTTCCCAAGCCATTACAGCTTCAACTTTCGATCTATCAACGGCAACTCCATCCTTTGAGATAACATGTCCAAGAAATTGGACTTCAGACAGCCAAAATTCACACTTGGAGAGCTTCGCATACAACTCTTTCTCGCGGAGAATAGTCAGTACAAGACAAAGATGTCCTTCATGCTCTTCATGACTCTTGGAGTACACCAAAATATCATCGATAAACACCACAACGAATTGATCAAGATATTCATGAAAGATGCGATTCATGTAACTCATGAAAATCGCAGGAGCATTCGTCACTCCAAATGGCATCACTACGTACTCATAGTGTCCATATCGCATTCGGAAAGCAGTTTTCGGAATATCCTCGGTCTTCACTCGAATTTGGTGATATCCAGAACGCAAATAGATCTTTGAAAATACAACAGCACCCTTCAATTGATCCAACAGATCATCGATACGTGGAAGAGGATATTTATTCTTAATGGTTAGTTTATTGAGTTGGCGATAATCAACACACAATCTCATACTCTCATCCTTCTTTTTCACCAATAACACAGGAGCACCCAAGGAGATACACTTGGGCGAATAAACTCCCGTTCAAGCAATTCTTCCACTTGTTTCTTTAATTATGTCAACTCCATGGGAGACATCCTATAAGAAGCTCTAGAAACAGGTTCAGTGCCAGGAATGAGGTCAATAGCAAATTCCACTTCTCATGGAGGAGGTAATCTGGGAATCTCTTCCAGAAACACATCGGGAAACTCCAAAACAATAGGAATTCCACTAGATTGGGAAACACCATTCCCATCAACCAAGCAGAACATCATAAGAAGCTGAGAGATACCTTGTACATCAAAATCTTCAGCATTGGAAGTCGGGAAGATCACCGCCTTGCTATGACAATCAACCAAAACCTTGTTAGCGGATAGCCAATCCATGCCTAGAATAACATCCAAATCCTTCATAGGCAAGCATACGAGGGATACAACAAATTTCCTACCCTCAAGGTCCATCTCGACATTCTCACATCGAGTCACCGATCTTAAGCAAGCACCGGTCGGTGTAGTCACCAATATAGAACCTTTCATCATACACACAGGCACCCGCAAGCGCCTCACACAATCTTCAAAAATAAACGAGTGCGTAGCACCGGAGTCATAGATAACATGTATTGTATTACCAGAGATTTCACACTCACCGCGGATAAGATCTTCAGCTTGCGCAGCTTCTTCACCAGTGACTGCAAATACTCTTCCTGCAGCTTGTACTTGATCACCACCATTGCGGTTCCCATTCCTTCCACCATGGCCATTGCCTCTACCATTTCCATGTCTTCCACTGTTATAATTTCTACCACGGCCATCATTACGGCCACCATTTTGACCGTCACCATTTCCATAACCACGGCCTCCAAAGCCACCATGGCCTCCACGCTTTCCATTAGGATTCATACGTACAGGAGTATTAACATTGACATTCCCCACATTCAATGGACAATTTGGACGAATATGTCCAGGTTGGTTGCATTGGAAGCATACCATATCATCACAAGGACAATCACGTGCCAAGTGGTTAGCACCACATTTAAAGCAAGTTAGGCCTTGGACATTCCCACGGCCTTGGTTACCACCACTATATCCACCTCTAAAAGCACCACGTCCCCTTACATTTGAGGATCCACTACGGAGAAACTTGTTCTTCTTAAAATGTCCTTGTTTCTTGAAACTAGAGAATTAGCCCTTCAACTTAGGCTCGTGTTTGCCATGACTCGGAGGAGCCACATCATCTTCTTCATAAATTCGACACTTATTCACAAGCGTCGGAAAACTCCTTATCTCTTGATGTCGGATAGCCCGCTTGATCTCAGGCCTCAGTCCATTCTTAAACTTCACGCATTTGGAAGCCTCAGTACCCTCTTTTGATAGGGTGGATAAAATTCACATAGTTCTTCAAACTTGGAGGCATACTCCTCCACCGTCATGTCGCCTTGCTTAAGTTCCATAAACTCAAGCTCCTTCTTGCTTCTATAGCTGTCCGGAAAGTATTTCTTCAAGAATTCCATCTTGAAGTTTTCCCAAACCAAGGGAACATCAGCAGCTATCATTCGTCCCCTAGTAAGATGCCACCAAGCTTCAGCCTCATCGCGGATCATAAAGACCGCGTACTCCACCTTTTGCGCCTCAGAACATTCGAAGCTAGCATAGATTCTCTCTAAGTCATTAATCCAAGCATACACATCTTCGGGCTTATAACCTCCATGGAATTCAGAAGGTTTCCTCTTGAGAAATAAATCAAGACCTTGGGAACCATGTCCCACATTCAGCTGGCCTTGTCTTTCCAAGAGATCGGCGAATCGATTCAAGGCGTTTGCCATAGCAGCAGCCTCACAATATGGTCTACCAGCCATATCTTATGCCTATACATTAAAACATGGCTCACACATAAGTACACTAGGCCAAACAATAACCTTTCGACTCATGAATTCAAGAATTTTAGCATTCATCGGCCTATCATGTATTACACCACATAATCATATCATTTTCAACACATGATCACAACATATTCATCATTAGAGGTAAATAGTGTAAGGACTCTTGGTCGGACTCAACAACATTTGCATCAATCACAATTCAACAATAACCATCACAATTCAACCAAATAATTCATAACTCAATCAATTATAAACAATAATCACATGAATAATATTAATCATGATCGTATCAAGAGCAACTAATGCTCTGATACCAGGTTGAGACGCCCCCAAAATAGGGGTAAATTTTCATGATTTAAGATTATTATTCGATCATGAGAAAATGAGTGGTGGAACATTTAGGATAACACCTGGATCTATAAGAGACCTCTCTCATATATGAAGATATGAGAGGGTAATTAAAAATGTGTTCTGATAGTAAATATCCAATTAAAATCAGTGAAGAATTAATTAATTTAATTGTTGCATGAATGAATTTTAAGAGGAAAGACTTCATGAAGTTCCATGGTCCATACTGGGTTCAAAATACTTTTTAAAATAATGCAGGAATAAATTTTATTGCAAAGAAAATGTAAAAATTTGAACCAAGGGAAAATATGCAACAGCGTGCTCCTCGCTCAAGCGAGAATCCTATTCGCTTGAGCGAGCCAGCGTGGTTATGCTTGAGCAAAGAGGAGGAAAGCTGAGCGAATGAAAGGTTTGAGCATCAGGGGTCCATCTCGCTTGAGCGAGCCTTGTCTCGCTTGAGCGAGATGCGAAGGAAACCATAAGCGAGCCAGCGAGACGCTTGAGCGAAAGAAGGGAATTGCTTCAGGAACCAATCTCGCTTGAACGAAGTCTATCCTGCTTAAGCGAGTTTGCCCCAGAAACGATGGAAACTCTCTAGCCGATTTTCGCTTGGGGGAGGCATCTGCCGCCTGGGCAAAAATTGTCCAGTAGCTAATTCACCTTCTCCTCGCTTGAGCGACCACCGCTCCGCCTGAGCGAAAATAGTCCAGAGGCTAACCTCTGATTCCATGACAATCTCGCTTGGGTGAGATAGACACCTGCTCAGGCGAAATTAGGCCAGAGGCCAAAACCCTGATTCATAACAATCCCGCTCGAGTGAGATTCTCACTCGCTTGAGCGAGTTCTGCAAAACTTATGCAGAAATGGAAAACTTTCACAACATGGCATACCAAGTTACAATTCATGCTATATTAACCATTTAGTGCATTATATCCCCTCCAACATGTAAATATAATCTCATTCAACTACCATTCACCCAATGCATATAATTTGAAATCATCATCATTTCACCAACTCCATAATATGATACAAAACACAATACACACCATTCATTCATTAGAATTAACATCATCGATCATCATAATTCATTCTTTACCTCATTTAGCTCATAAATGAAAATTAATCATGCACATCAAGGCTCAATTTTCCTTCATGACCCTCAAAATTAATTATCACTAATCTAGATATCAAAACAAGCATTCTTATACATTACATGCTATATAAAAATCTAGATTTTGCCGGCCAAGGCACTTTCTACACCACTATTTAGCTCCTCGAGCAAAGTGTACTTCAAAATGTCAACCCCTTCCCATGAGTACCCTGCATCACAAGTCTAAAAATAGACAACATGGGAGAGTGAGTCCACATTCCAAAGGTATGAATATGAATACCATGTGATTATGTATATATGCATCTAAACATGTATACTTTGCACATCCATAACATTCACCATGCCATATACCGTCACAATTCCATCGTACATTTATCACAAATACATCATAATTCCAAACAAAGTACACAAGCACATACATAATCACGTCTATCAACAATTGAGCTATCACGCAACCATTATTTAGTATTCATATCTTTTATGTTGTCCTATAATATATTTTTACATCCTCATCACATCCATCATCATATCTCATCATCTTTGGCATACCTCCTTGCTATATGCAAATGCTCTTAAGCTAATGCATATGCACAAAGGATTATTTCAACAATTGTAGATCTGACTATGGGATTTACAACACTGAATGTGGGATTCAAGCATGGCCATCTAACCATACCCCTACTGCAGTAGTAAAATGTGTACACTTATTCATTAAATTGAATGCATTCACCAATTGTTTTACTGGTACCAAACCGCATCACCCATCTTGCAACACCTGGTCATTTTCACCATGATCGCGATACACAACATATCAATATATGGTGTTGCGGGCCGGCCAAATATCAAATCATGGCGGCTATGATCTTAAAGACCACCAGGGTCACCTGCTCATCAAGAGCCACCCCCCACAAGGGTCAGCCACATGTCGCTCCCCGAAGCGATACATGGTTAGCTTTGTGACTTCATACCAAGTCACAGGGGAAATACAACTTGCTCGTGCACCGAGCCACCCTCCCACTGGGTCAGCCGAGGGAACTCCCCTAATGTTCCACAATGGCGGTTATGCAGTATGCCATGGATGCAAATACAGATCATATGCATTTCTCACTCTATGCATCCTATACATGCCACTCACCATACATCTTTAACTCCATTACCAACATCATCATAAAGCTTTTATTATTGTTGGTTATTCACATTAGTTTAAGTCTTTGTGTGGCATTCTCAATAGTTATCAATCACATCATTCAACTTTAATACTATACAAGAATACAATTTATTCTCCATCAAAATCATTAGCATTCGTTATGCTTTCTCAGTGGACATATATTTATCTAACCACACATTCATCAAACAATTCATGCCACCACACCACTCATCAAAATTTCTTCTAAATGCATTCAAAGCATGTTGCCAAACATATCATCTACATCATACAACATATCATCATTTCTAACAACATTCAAGCAAGGCTAACATACATGATAATACATACCACAATCAAATAACATTCAAATTCATGCATTTAGAACATAAGACTCCTCTCCTACCTCAAGAGAAGAATTCCAATTGATAAGACGCTCCCGCCTCGTCGTTCGGAATAGGCCCTACATCAATATTTATGTAAAACGTCAATCAATCAACTACTCAAGTCATCAATTCAATTCTATTTAGTCATATTTATATCTATAATTTCACAACATATGCTAGACATGTTATAGATACCATTTTTTTATCCTTTATTAGGCTTCGGGAATTCCTTCCCATTAAACCACCATTATTAAGTTCAAGGGTTACAAGACAACTTTTGTCCCAACTCTTCACAAAACACCATCCCTAGTGTAAAAAATGGCTACGACAACGGGATATGATCACGGTCCAGGGGAAAACCGTGTTTGTAAATATAAAGAAGTTTTTTAATCACGGTTATGACGTAACCGTGGTCGTAGGAACAAGGTTTTTTATTTTAATCTTTATATTTTTAAAAAATGTACCTATAATCATGTTGAGAGGAAACCGTGATTGTAGGGTATATATAATCACGGCTTTATGAGAAGCCGTGATTATATCTACAACCAGTTTTTTATTTTAATTTTTATATTTTTAAAAAATGCACCTATAATCACGGTTGAGAGGAAACCGTGATTATAGGGCATCTATAATCACGGCTTTATGGGAAACCGTGATTATATCTACAACCATATTTTTTTATTTTAATTTTTTTATTTTTAAAAAAATGTACCTACATTCACGGTTGAGAGGAAAACTGTGATTATAGATACCCTACAATCACGGGTGATTGGGAACCGTGGTCATAAGTGTTTTCAAAATATAAATTTTGAACGTCACGCGCTCCTTCTCTTTCTCTGTTAGCTTTCTCCCATCTTTCTCTGTTAGCTTTCTCTCATCTTTCTCTCTAAGATTTCTCCTTTTTGTTTTCTCATTACCATTGACGTTTGCATTTTTTTATGTTCTAGATCTAACGTGGTTCTATGTATATATTTTGTAGGTTTTCTTTTGCTATTCTCGTTGCGCGTCATTGACGACCACCACGCGACCCTTCTCTTATTTTCTCGTTCAACCATGTAAGGCTTCTCTTTTGTACATCTCTTCTTTTCTATTTCTTTCGATTATAATGAAGGCTTTACATGTTTCTTAGTTATTCTGTTTGTTTTTGTTCTCTACATTTTGCTTCTGTTTGTTCCTATAATGGAGGTTTTTTGTTTTGAAGGTCAACGTTGGGGTTATTTTGAGGAGGATGTTAGTGGCAACTGTGGAGATGTGCACAGAACTTTTAATCATGTTCTCTGATCAAAAGGAACGGTGGTGGTGATGGTGAGTTGGGTATGGATTATAGTGTGGAAGATTATAGAAGGTTGGCTTTTAATCATGGTTGTGGTTGGCAACCGTGATTAAATGTGATCTATAACCACGGTTGTGAACTGTGATTAAAAGCCCTGATCTATTACCACAGCTGGAACAACCACGGTTCATGAACCGTGATTAAAGGCCAATTTTAACCATGATTAAATCCCTTTTTTGCACTAGTACATCTACCAACATTCATATTTCTCAATGTAATGTATTTCTTCATAACACATATTCTTAAATCAACATTAACTATTTCCCCAAATTTCAAAGTTAGGGTTTTCTCAAAACCCAACAACTCTCATTAATGCATCATCAATCTTCATTTCCCACATCATTAATGCACCAACCACCATTATTCCCTCATAAATACTTATATTTATGGTAACCCATTCTAGGGCATAAGCATTAAGTGCTTCTAATAATCACCCATTCACTTGTATGGCCCCCAAACTCATACTACCATATATCTATGGCAAAAACTCAACTAAATGATAAGTATTTCTTACCTCACACCCAAAAATGAAACGGGTTCAAGAAGAGGGGATGTGCCATATGAAAATAGAAAGAAGGACAGATGAGGAACTCCAAGCTCCAAGCCTTCTTCAACAAAAATGGAGAGAGGGGAAGAGGTCACCATTTTAACTTAGGGTTTTTGAGAGGGGGAAGAAGAGAAGAAGAATGAAGATATGAGAATGAAGAAGAAATGGAGAGAAGAAGGAGTCTAGTGTTTTTCCAAAATCCTCTCAACCAACTCACGTGGAAAAAGAAGGGAAAATTGAGCTTTTGGTTTTTAATTTTAACTCATTCTTTAAGATTTTATCATTTTATGACTAACAGGCTCTTCATTTGGGCTCAATACTTTATCTGAAAATTATTCTGAATATATATTCGGATTCCTAATATTATTCTCAATAGCCCTGACCAATATCATCTCAATCAGAGATACTTGGTCCGACACCCATAGCTCAACCGGGCTTATTTTCAGCTTAACCGGTCTCCATAAACCAACAACAGTCCCCAAAAATCTTAATTTAATTATTTTCAATATGTTAGGGCATTAAATAATTCATATTCAACTTGTCAATATTCCTTTTCCTTAATTAATCCTCTATTTTAAAATTTTAGGATGTTACACTTATTCTAAATGCATCAATGTGTGTTGCCAAAACACATCACTGACATCATACACAACTTATAATTCTTCATAACATTACAAGCAAGGCAAACATGCATATTGTCACATATGACAATCAAATACTATTCAACTCATGCATTTAGAACATAAATACTCATCTCCTACCTCAAGAGAAGAATTCTAATTGATACGACGTACCCGCCTCGTCGTTCGGAATGGATCCTACATTAACATACATGTAAAATCCCAATCAATCAACCATTCAAGACACAATTCAACTCTAATTAGCCATAATCATATCTACATTTTCATAACATGTATTAGACATGTTATAGACATTATTTTCTTCATTTATTAGGCTTTGGAAATTCCTTCCCATCAAGCCCTATTCATTATATCTAAGGCTACAAACAACCATAGCCCAACACTCCTAAAACTAGTTCATTTACCAACATTCATATCCTTAATATTATACATTTCCTCTTAAATATATTGTCCTAATCACATTTGCCATTTTCCCTAAATCTTAGGGTTAGGGTTTTCACCAAACCCACCAATATCCATAAATACATCATAACTCCCATCTCCTTCCAACCATAAATGCATCTCCACCATTAACCCCTAATAAAAACTCATATTTATGGCAACCCACTCAGGGCTCATGCATTTATGACTTCCCCCAACAACCCACATACATGCTCTCTTAACAATAAAAACTCATAACCAAAGGTTCATACTCTTAAGAGATAGCAAGAATCATACCTTAAGAGAAGAAAATAGAGAATATTCAAGAGAGAAAGAGTGCCCCATGAAATTAAGAAGAAGAAGAGAGAAGGAACTTCAACCTCCAAGTCTTCTTCAAGCTCCCACAAGATCGAAAATGGAGAAGGAAGAAGGGGCCACCACCTTTGTTAGGGTTTTAGGAGAGAAGAAGAAAATAAATGGAGAAGGAGAATAGAGAATAAGAAGAAGAAAAGTATTTTGCCAAAAAGGGTCCAGCAACCACACAGAAATGTAAGGAGGAGATATAGGTTTTTTATTTTAATTTTAACTCATTAAAAGTTCATCATTTTATGATAAATAGGATCTCTGTTTGGACTCAATACTTTATCCAAAAATTATTCCAAATATATATTCGGACTCCCAATATTATCCTCGATAGCCCTGACCACTATCGTCCCAATCGGAGATACTTGGTCTGATACTTATATTCTAATCGGGCTTTAATTCCAGCTTATTCGGCTCCAATAAATTGCTAACAGTCCTCAAAAGTCTTAATTTAATTATTTCTAATATTTTGGGACATTAAATAATCCACATCCCATTATTTAATATTAATTTTCTTAATTAATTCTTTATTTTAAAATTTTGGGATGTTACAATGGACCTATATTGTATGTTGATCACGGATAGGAAATATTAGATGTGAATGATTCATGTACTAAAATTGATTGAAGGAATACTAGTGAGAAAACTCCCTAATATGGGCTCTCATGAAATGAAATGTTTGATTATGTTATTGTTGAGAGATGAATCAAAATGATTAATTATGTTGACTTTGGAAGATGGATTTTTATATCCTTAGGCACGACACTGTATATGTATGATGCAATTGAAATGCTATGTCTCCTTAGATTAAGAACATGAATAAGTGATAAGATGATTGAATATGAAATTGTGTTGGCTCGTGATCAAGGTTATGACTCGGTTTTATATTTGTGAACAGACTGAATGGTTAATTTGGCTGTGACCCACTAAGTGTGGTGACCCCGGATAACTGAATATGATCTTAAGAGATCGAATCTTGTGGAATTAGACCCTATGGTGGTCTAGGCTCTACGATGCTTCTATGAGCCATGTTTAATGATTTTATGTGTTGTGGAAGTATTCCATGATGGGTACTAGGTAACCCTTGAACTTTCTAAGCCTAATAACAGATTGAATCTTATGAACAATTGAGCCGTAGTGAAATAAATTATGGAATAAGTTGTTGATGCTAGAGCCGATGTGTGATTGGATTAGAAATGTAAACGTAAACCCCTAAGTATTTGGTGAATAATGATGTGGAATTTGGGGTATGACTTAGTATTGACCATGATAAAAAATTTTATGATATGACTTTAGGCTAAATTGTGTGCCCTTGACGTTGTGATTATTAGATTAATTATGGATTATGATATGATGTAGACGTAATATATGCGAACATGAGTTGGTAAATAGAGTTTCATCATGTTGATACCTCCCTTTTTGTTTCGAAAGGAGTTATATTGGTGATATTACATGAATTATGCATCCAATTTATAGACTCTGGTCATGATATATGAGAAAATCCACTAGTGTGAAGGCTTATTATATGATTATGAACACTATCTTAAACTAGAGGGTGTGTACTTGATATGAGTTTGGTGATTCATTTAGGCTTGAATCGAATTATAGCTGACAATGTTCGAATTAGATAAATGATTTCTGAGTTACTTGACTATCACTTCGGGATGGATGAAGTCCAATGGTGGGGTGATTACCCTATGATGATTGGAAATCTATAGTGGATATGTCAACATATGGTTATGGTGGCTGACAATTGATGAACCATATGACATGATTTGCACTGGATCATGATTAAGCAATAATATGATGTGAGTGTATTACTCATGGACTTGTGTGAATTCTCACAAAGTCTTATGTATGATGAGATATTATTTGAATTGATATGAATAATGTGAGCAATAGCACATGAAAGTACTTATCTTGATATGTCTCTACATGCCATGGGCATTGTGGCAACGTGCACTTATGCGTCGATCTTATGTGTGTGTGGTAACCACTACGGGATTGGGACTCCTTCCTGTATGTCGGATGCATAAGTGCAATTAATTCAATCATGGTCTCAATGCCATTCACAAACAAGTCACATTACTATGAATCAAGTTCAACATCATGATCATCATCCCAACACATTCACCATATAACAGAAATCATTCTAAATGCATTCCAAATCACATAAACATCAAGATATTCATCCAAGCCAAATTATGGAAACATATCCATACATATACATCAATAATGGATAAAATCATGCATTTAGGAATATTACCCCCTCCTACCTCAAGAGAAGTAGTACTCGTTGCGGTCTGAAGGTCCCGCTCCTTCAATGGGGTCGTTTCCTACATCACACAATGTATCATACAATTATTTTCTATCCAAACCACTAAGATTTAAATGTTCTTAATTAACCAATTAGTGTTTATACCATTTTAAACTTCAAACCCCTTTTATTTCATTTCATCCACCACAACCACCATGGATTTGGTGCTCATATTCATTTATTATGCATTTAAGTTATACCCATTAATGGTTTCCAACTACCATTATTAATCATCTAACATTATTAATGGTCACCACTTATCATTAAAACCACCAACCATAATCAATGGTTATTTCTCTTCATTAATAAGATTCCCTAACATCATTAAACACACATTACACTCATATTTTACATTTCCCCCCAATTCCAAGGGTTACAGTTTCTTCAAAACCCAACAACCATCTTTAATGTCCATCTTCTTCTACCATACTTATTTCCATTTTTGTGTGCCCATTTATACCCTCATAAAACTTACATTAAATGCACCCCATGTAACAGCCTTAATTTTTGAGAATAGGAAACTAGACCCTCAAGATTCTTGAGGATACTCTGTTGAGCTTTTGATAAGAAACTCGAGGCTTCGGCCTATTCCCCGAACAGTTTAGAATGAGAACACTAGTGAAAAGCAGAGCTTAACATAAAATATAAGAATACTGAGAGAAGCAAAAATAAGAAAATAATAAATAACATTCGATAAAATTGTTTAATTAAAAATAATACGTTAACAACTATTATTTTAGGTACAAATTAATTTATAATTATATTTATTCGATAATTATTTTCTATCAACAATATTTAATAGATAAATAATTATAATAATTTATTTTGAAATTATATATATTAAACTGTTTATTTATTTGATAATTATATTTAATATAATACTGCTCGGTTCCTCAGATTTGAACTGTGGGACCCAGCTTGAGGTCAGACTCTGACCGTTCGGCTTGAGACTAGTGATCCAGTAGGGAAGTTAGTCTTATTAGGATCATTTCCTAAAGGATTAAGGGTGTCTGACTTAGCCTGACTGGCTCAATCAGAACCCTTAATGTCTCCTATGTTATATACCTTGGGATATCCGATGGTGGAACAGTCAGTCTCTGGTGACTCGTTTTGACATTTTATGAACTTTTCCTGAAAAGGCTGAAGCTTGATTCAGACTCTATCATCTGTGTTTTTCCATAAGTTGGTTTCCTTAGAAATTGTTTTAAAACTCAACCCGAGCACCTTCATTATTTTGGACCCAACTTTGGCATACGACCTTAGAATCAAATGATTTTGGTCTCAATCTCTTCATTTTGAAAAGATTTCCAATCTTATTTTCTAGCCCCGAACTCCAATTCTCACTCTGTCAACCCCAAAATCAAAGATTAAGTATATTCGTCTCAAAATTCCAACGTTTGGACGTTTTTCCCTACGCATGGTTCAAAAAAAATTCATAACTCTCTCATACGACCTTTGATTCACGTAAACTTAGTGTCAAAATCTCCATAACAAAATTATGTATGTTTTTTGTGAATACATTGAAGGCCAAATCCTTCTAGATCGATACAGTTTAATAGATCTTTGCAACCCTTTAGTTGTTCCCTCATCATGCTGGCAGTTTTCATTAAAATTCATATATCTTCTTCGTCCGGTGCTTGAATCACTCCGTTCTTTTTGCTATGAATCCATATTACAGACCTCTATAATGTTCATGAAGGGAATGAAATCTAATTCTCAAAGGATAATTAATGGTGAATTTTTTTCTGAAGACGTAGCTGATTTGGGAAGCTCCTGGAGTACCCTGTCGTAAATCGAGTATATCTCGGGCTATCAAAGTTGGATCGTCGTAAATGATATATCAAATTAAATATAAAAAGAAGATCTATAAAATTTATGAAGGGATCGAAAGTTAATTCTTACTCCATAAATCCCAGAATTTAAAATACCATACTGATTGACGTTTTCCTAGTGGTAGCTTGCACTATGTTCAGTATTTTTCATGTTTCTCACTCGTATGACCATTAAATCAAACGATTCTTAGTCAAAATTTTCTTAACTCAATTCCCTACAACTTTGTTGAAGAACACAAAGCCCATATCCTCACCCATTTTTCCCCAAAAATTAATCATTACATGAAACAATAATCCCGTCACTTCCTTGCACTACTTTTGTATTTAGGCCATAACTCCCTCATTTCTTAATGAAAAGTTTTATGCCATATACCAAATTAAATATAACAAAAAGATCTAAAACTTTTATGTTTGGTTAATTTTCAAATTTAGCCCAGAAAGGCCCTTAAATCCATAAGTAATTTGATACCCCAGGACTTGACTCATCACCCCTTCATGCAACATGAGCCAATCACTTTGTCCCACCCACTAGACACTTACCTCCCTTTCTTGAACTCCTTGCTCAACACTCACTTGCTTCAGGAGACACTTGTCTAGCATGCCAAGACTTGGTCTCTTTCCTTTCCTTAGCCAACAAGCTGAAGTTTTCATGCAAACCATAGACCATTTTCCATTAACTCTCATCCTAGGCACCCACTGAACCTTTTCTTCTCTTAATTTCCAGCAAATAATTTCTCATCTCACAGCCCTTGTTCATCTAATTCCAGCCACTATCACCTCAAATTAATCCCCTCCTTCCTCTCTTTAAGATCACAACATCACTTCACCACCACCAACCACCATAATTTCTCTTCTTCCCTTCCTTCTCCTCTTGAAACCATGGCTGCCTCCACCAAAACAGCCACCGTCTTGGCTTCTAAATCACTTCTCAAAATCATCATTCAAGCTCCATCTGCCAAGATCCATCATCCCCTTCCAGTTGTGACATCCTTAGGCATCTAAGGTTAAGATTTTGGCCTTTAATCCTTGGATGCATTTTGTTGTTGTTTCCCTCTTAAAAAATAGATTTTTGTAGCATATATTATGTGCTATTTCCCTATTTTTAGAAGTTAAAAACCATCATCCATTTTCATTATCTTAGTTGCATGGCTTATTCTTAGGTACTGTTGAATGAACGAGCAACGATCGGAGCGTTCGACGGATTTTCAACGAGCTCGCTATTTCCTTCCTTCGGGCAGCGGCTGTCCGGAAAGGTAAGAGGGGTCTTTGTCTCGTTTGATTGTGTTTTAAATTGTTCCATAATATCGCTTAAGTTTCTAGGGACCTCCATTTTAATTTTCGTCGCGATCCAACGGCTAAATCTCAATTCGCGAAAATTTTCATAACCAACCATTAAAATTACTATGTTTTTAATTTTGTAAGAATTTTAAAATTAATTTGGCATAAATAGACGTTCACATGTTTGGAGGATTTTTATCGCTTTCGGACAAGAAAACGAAAATCTAGAGATTTAGTGTTTCGGCGGGCTCGGTTTTATTCGATATGGTTGTATTGATTATTTTTAATTTATGATGTATTTATGTAATTTATAATTTAATTCCCCGATAATCCCCGCCATTAGAATTTAATTGATTGTTCAAGCATTGCTGGAGTTGCTTTAAAAATATCGCACACATCGAGAAGAATTATCGATCGGTCGGTTAAAAATGATTTATTTTATATAAAGCGATATTATCCCACAAGCACACGGGTTATGTCGCGTGATATAAAAGATTATCGTATCCACAGGGACTGCTTTCAAAGTACCGGTATATTGAAATTTAATTATCCACACAATGATTTTCAAGTTTTTGTAAAATAAAACACAGAATAAAACAAATACAAAAATAAAATTTACTTAACACGTAAAAATAGTCTAGAGAGTATCTTGGGATTCCGGGGGATCAAGATGCTATTTTATGTTAATAAATTTTCTTTTCATAAATAAGAATCAAATTAAGTTTTCCAAGGCAGATTTTCCTTAAGCAGATTAATATGTTCCTCTCGGAATCCTATTAATGTACCTAACATACGGAGAACCGCATTTAATCCCTAAGATAGGCCCATTATTGTTTTTTGAAAATCCCTTTTTATTCTTCAAAAGATTTTTGATTACTTTCATGGTTTTACCGAGGTCACAAAAAGTATTTCAAAATCTTAGGCTTAGTTCAAAAGCTCTTTAGTAACTAATAAATCATTCGATTCTACTAATTACTTAAACTTACTAATATACCCCAAGTATACAGTTTTATCACCTAGGTTCTTGTTATGAATCACTAAGAGCATTGAGCAAAATTTGAACTAAATGGAAAACAAAAATTTATTTAAGTCAAAATCAAAATATTATTAACATAAAATACTGTCACACCCCCTTCATCCCAAGATAAAGATTTAGTTACCCATGAAGTGGTTCAAATTCATACATATAATAAAAGGAAAATAAAACATACAACACATAATACAATAAAAGAAAGACATACAGGTTTGTCGCGACCGGGTTCCCGGCGCACGATGCGGACTGGTTAAAGACAATAAAAGAAAATTGGCGTTGCATTGAAATGAGGCCCTTGAGAGGCCTAAAGAAAATAAAGGGGTTCAAGGAGTCGCCACTAATATTTATTAAGGAAAATATTAGGAAAACCTTTAAACAGCACTGGTTTTTTTTTAAAAAAATAAGATTCTATTTAGTCCGGAAGTCGAATTACATGAGGGGAAGGTATTAGCACCCCACACTGTCCGTAAAAAAACAGTTACCCAAATTGATCATGCATAATTTTTTTCAAAAAAATGATTATTAAATATTTCATCTTTCTTAAAAAAAAGAAATAATGATAAATAATATACATAATAATAATAAAAATACATAAATAGGCATAAAACAAAAACAATAATAAAACATACCTCCTAAAGTTTCATTATTTTTTAGTTCTGAGAAAATAAACAAATAAATGATTAAAAGATCATAAAAAAAACAATAAGACGTCTTGTCTTAATTATTTTCTAAAAAAAAGTCTATTAATTTTATTGAGAAATATATGGTTCATAAAAAAACAAATAAATAAATGAAAAAAAAGAAAAAAATAAGCATAAGAAGGAAAAAAATTAAAATTAAACACATCAACATGAAAATAAAGAAATATATATACACTTAATTAATTAAAATTGACAAATGAACCTTATTTAATTTTTATTTAGAAAAAAATAATAAGATTAATAAGATGTCTCATCTAAATTAATCTCATTTTAAATTTAAGAGAAAGGTAGATGAATAAGTAACACACTATTTATTAGTCTTGATTTTTATCATTTTTTATGATAATAATTATTCCTAATTATCAAAAGGTTACTAAGAAAAAATAATAGGAAATCATGACAATAAAAATGGATAATTATGTATATATATATATATAAACTATTTGAAAGTGGTCAAACATAAATAAATAAATAGAAAGTGTAGAAAAATAAATAAATAAAAATAAAAGTGTACAAAGATAAATAACTAAAAATAAAAGTGCAAGAAACATAGATCATTAAAAATAAAGGTACAAAAAAATAAATAAATAAAAATAAAAATGCAAGGAAAAAATAAATAAAATAAATGGTTAGAAAAATAAATACATAAAAATAAAGGGGTAGAAAAATAATACATAAAAATAAAGGAGCAGAAAAGTAAATACATAAGAATAAAGGGGTAGAAAAATGAATATATAAAAGTAAAGAGGTAGAAAAGTAAATACATAAAAATAAAGGGGTAGAAAAGTAAATACATAAAAATACAGGGGTAGAAAAGTAAATATATAAAAATAAAGGGGCAAAAAAATAAATAATATAAATAAAGGGACAGGAAAGTAAATACATAAAAATAAAGAGACGGTAAAGTAAATACATAAAAATAAAAGGGCAAGAAAGTACATACATAAAAATTAAAGGGCAGGAAAGTAAATACATAAAAATAAAGGGCCAGAAAAATAAATACATAAAATAAAGGGGCAGAAAAGTAAATACATAAAAATAAGGAGGCAAAAAAGTAAATAAATAGAAATAAAAGGGCATAAAAGTAAATACATAAATATAAAGGGGCAGGAAAGTAAATACATAAAATAAAGGGGTAGTGTCGCAACCTGAATCGCGACGGCGCGGCGAACAAGAGAGAAGGGGGTTGAATGAAACAGGGAGTCGCCACCAACATTTTTATCCATAGGAAAAAACATTGGAAAAAACTAGGTTCAGTAAAGCACTGGTTAAAAATTGAGATTCAAGTTCGGGAGTCGATTACGAGTAGGGAAGGTATTAGCACCCTACATCGCCTGTCAAAGACAGTACCAAGATTGAAAGCACAATATAAATAGCCTTAAATAAAACATGGTTTCTTACCCTTATTTTTTATTTTGAAAATGATAGAATGGAGTGGGAGAACTGTACAAACATAGAATGTCGAAGCGAGGTCAATGGAACGTTTCATCCGAATTAAACTCGACTTCGATATGAGACAGAGAGGGGAAGAGAATGCTAATAAGGCGTCACGCCTAAATTAGACATTCTCGGATAAAAAAAACAGGGATAGGAAAGAGATAAGCGGGACGTCTCGTCCCAAGTATCCCTTCCCTATGAATCATGGCGAGGCTTGAGCAAAAACTAGGGGGAAATCAGCAAGACGTCACGTCTAAATTGATTTTCACAGAAGCGACCAAAAAGAAGAACATTTATGAAAGAAACATGAAAGCAAGGAAGTAAATCAGTAAAGGGAAATAAGAAAGATGGGCCCGACAGGAGTTAAAGTCCTGCTCCTACGTATTCTTGAATTATCAAGAAATCAGGGTTACGTAGTTCTGAATGTTGTTCTTTCAGGTAAAGACTTGGGAAATGATGATGGATGTCATTGAGGTGAGGAGCTCGTACAAGGCGAAGTTCTTCGCACGTGTACGAATCCTAAAGAGGTTGTGTAGACGGGAGTGCTCCCGTACGACACCGCTTAAAAAAAGGATTTGTTTCTTTTCTTTTATTTTTATTTAGATTTGAAAGAAAACAGAAGGAGAAATGAGTGAAAACCGAGTGGGAGAAGAGAAAACCGAGTGTGAAAGAGGGAAAAACCGAGTAAAAAAAATGAAATACCGAGTGGAAGTAGCAGAAACCGAGTAAAAAATGAAATACCGAGTGAAAGCAACAGAATACCGGGTGAAAAGTGAATACCGAGTGAGACTGAGTGAGGAAATGTACGGTGTTGGAGTTGAGAAGGGCGAGGTACTGAGTGGTGAGGAGTGGTAAAGGAGTTGTGGAGGTCGGTTTAGTAAGGGACAGTTTGTAGAAGCAGGAGTGAAGTCGGATTTGGTGAGGACCGAGTGGGAGGCTGGACGGTGTTAGAGGTTTTAAGGAAAAGGGACGGTTGATGGAGAAGGAAATTGGGACGGTGTGAAGAAAGGTATTGGGACGGTGTGTAGGAGAAGGGGTGAGGAGGTCGGTTTTGGTGAGGACGGTTGTTTAGGGAGAAAGAGACGGTGTAGTGTTTAAGGTGTATTGGAAGTGCAGGAGTTGTTGGGACGGTGTGGAGGGATTAAGACGGATTAGGGCAGAACCGGGTGGTGTTCAGGGATATAGGTACGATATGGTAAGTTTAGGAGATCGGTGTGAAGGGCTATAGTGAATCGGTGGAGTTGATGAGGATCTGAGGGAGGACAGTGCTGTTGGGAGGATGCTGTTAGGACGATGTGGGTTGGAGGCTGAGACGGTGTGGTGTTCAAGGAATATGGAGATGGTGAATTGGGAGGTGTTGGGACGGTATAGTTTGGGAGGTGTTGGGACGGTATGGTTTTTAGGGTGTTGAGACGGTGTGGTTTTTGGGGGTATTGGGACGGTGTGGTGTTTGGGAGTGAACTGGGACAGAACTGTGTGAAGGGAATGAATTCCTTAAGACTCTTGAAGTGAAATTTAGAAGTTTCCCCTCTTTCCAGCTCTGGACCGTGCCAAGAACTTACCAGCCAGCCCCTTGTGCCTCTTCATGAGAGGTATTTATAGAGGGCTCTTGGACATGGGCCGAGTAGACAGCTCAAACTCCACTTGGTGGACGCGACCTGGCCACTAACAGATAGTGGGGGGACAATGGCTGATGGAAATTTTTTAATTCTTCCACTACCGCCCCCTTGTCTGCCACCTTTAGAAAGTGTAATTCCGAGTCAGCGCGCATAAGCATCCGGGCTCATTCCTCCGCTGTCAGGTTTGTGATTTCGGCTATGCAAGACATCGGTTTGATGTTCCAATAACCGGTCCGATGTGGCCTATTTAGAATCCGAACCGGTGTCACATTTACACTGGTCAGACCTTTTCAATGTTCGGGGTACCATGGGATCGGTGTTCTTCCTCGTGGCCCGAATCCACTGCCTCAGTCATCATCTATCCTTAGTGGGAGTGAATTCCGAGAGGAAAAGTGTCTTTTAAGCAAAAGGCCGAGTGAAAAATATGCAAAAATCGAGTGAAAGCTTTGCTCGGTTTTGCTTTGTTGGTCGGTGTGAGATTGTTGCGAAGAGCTGAGACGAGCAAAACAACTCAGATTGGCACATTCACTTGGAACCGAGTGAAGAATGGTTGGAAGTTGGTGAAAGGTGACTCGGAACTGGTGGAAATGGGCTCGGTGTTGGTTGTTTGAAGAAGGATGACTTAGAATTGGTTTGAAGAGTGACAACTCGGTATTAGGCAAATGGTTCAATCGGCCCTTATTTGAAAGATGAGTGAAGATTGGCTCAGAAATCCTTCCACTTGGTTGTTGTCACTCGGAAACTGATTGATGATTGATCATTCGGCACAGATCGGTCGGAACTTTAGCATTTTCAACTCGGAAAAAGCTTGCCTCCCACTCAGGACTTGGAAACTGGGTATTTTCTCTCAGAATGCATTTGAGAGGGAATTATCCACTCGGATTTACATCTAATCCAAGTCACTTCACTTAGATTTAGGCTCAACAGGTCATACTACACTCGGATTGATCCATTTTTGAGTCTTTATTCGGATTTCCTACCCAACAGGTCATACTCCACTCGGACATGCCCAAATCTGAGTAATTTCACTCGGATTTTCTCCATTCTGAGTAATTTCACTCAGATTTTCCTCCACCAGGGCTGTATTTCACTCGGAAATGTTTTAATCTGAGTCATTCTGCTCGGATTTGGTCCATTCTAAGTAGTTTTCACTCGGATTTGCCAGTTTTTGGGTCATTCCACTCGGATTTTTGTTCAACAGGTCTATATTCCACTCGGAAATGCTTCCACCATAGTCATCTTGCTCGGATCTGACCATCTTTGAGTTATTCTATTCAAATTTGACCATTCTGAATTGGAATTAAGTATAAAAAGAATCATTCCACTTGGACCGGACCAAAAGAGGTGTTCACAGATGCCCCTCTTTACTTCTTTTTCACAAAAGAAACACGAAGCTTCTGTGTTTTTGAAGTGAAAAGGAAGTAAAGATATGAACACCGACGTAGGGGGGCTAAGTGGGACCTCTTGATTGGTATGGCAACTGATGGTATGGGCAATCACGAGTCTGTGTGACCTTTTTTCTTAAAACGAGCATCCTCCACTTCTGTTTCTCTTCTTCTCTTCTTCTTCTTCTTCTTCTTCTTCTTCTTTTTTTTTTTTTGAATGGACAGGGAAAAATTGTCTTTTAGTTAACAGGAGGTAATGAGATCAGGATTGACCCCCAGTAGACTGGAAAGTAAAGGTTGCCCTCGTGGGTGATTGAAAAGTAAAGGGTACCTCGATAAGTGGCTGGAAAATAAAGGATGCCTTGATAGGCGACTGGAAGATAAAGGATGCCTTGATAGGCGGCTGGAAAATAAAGGATGCCTTGATAGGCGACTGGAAGATAAAGGATGCCTTGATAGGCAGCTGGAAAATAAAGGATGCCTTGATAGGCGAATGGAAAGATAAAGGATGCCTTGATAGGTGGCTGGAAAGATAAAGGATGCCTTGATAGGCGGCTGGAAAGATAAAGGATACCTTGATAGGCGGCTGGAAAATAAAGGGTGCCTTGATAGGCAACTGGAAAGGTAAAGGATGCCTTGATAGGCGGCTGGAAAGATAAAGGATGCCTTGATAGGCGGCTGGAAAGATAAAGGATGCCTTGATAGGCGGCTGGAAAATAAAAGGTGCCTTGATAGGCGACTGGAAAGGTAAAGGATGCCTTGATAGGCGGCTGGAAAATAAAGGGTGCCTTGATAGGCGACTGGAAAGGTAAAGGATGCCTTGATAGGCGGCTGGAAAATAAAGGATGCCTTGATAGGCGGCTGGAAGCTAAAGTGTGGGGTTGACCCTCGGTCGACAGCAAATACAGAGATTGGGGGAGCTAACAGGACGTCTCGTCCAAATTAGCTCACTGTTGGCAGGAAATGTAAAGGTTGGGGGAGCTAACAGGACATCTCGTCCAAATTAGCTCACTGGACCTAAAGGCTCAGGGTGATGCCCCAGTTTGACATGACTGAAAGAATTGCTCTTTGACTGAAAGAGCGTGATCCTGGGGTGATTCCCCCAGTTTGACATGGTTTGAAGGAATCTTGGGGAAAGGCCAGAATGAAAGAAATCTGGGGAGATGTCCCAGTTTGAAGGTTCTTGAAAGAATCTCCTGGAATCATCCCCTGTGACTGTAGGAGGAGAGACATGGGGAATTGTCCCCTTGATTGCAAAAGGAGAAAAATGGGGTGATGCCCCGGTTTGACATGATTTAAGAGAATCTTGGGGAATCGTCCCCTTGATGGTAAGAGGAGGAATATGGGGAATCGTCCCCTTGATTGAGAAAGGAGAAACATAGGGTGATGCCCCAGTTTGACATGATTGGAGGGATTCTTGGAGATTGGCTAGAATAAAAGAAATCTGGGGAGATACCCCAGTTTGAGGTGATTTGAAGGTTGTTGGGGAACTACCCCTTGAATGAACAAAAGAAATCTGGGGAGATGCCCCAGTTTGAGTTGTTTAGGAAATGTATTTCTACTAGAGAATGAACCAGGGGGTGATGCCCCAGTTTGATTTGTCTGGGAAGTGTAGTTCCACTGGAGAAGGATTGATGGCTTGAGCATCGCTCCTTGAATGGGAAGGTAAAATCTGGGGTCCGCCTAGTATGTGTGGATTTACCGAGAGGGAGAGTTCTTCTTGCTTGACTGTTGGAGTGTATCAAATAGATTCCCCGGAAGGGAGTTTGAAAAGTGTCAGCTTTGGCAGTTGAGGAGAGAGGACTTCAAGAAGTGCCAACTTTGGCAATTTGGGGAAGGGCTTTGAGGAGTGCCAACTTTGGCGATTAAGGAGGAGACTTTGAGAGGTGCTAGCTTTGGTGATTTGAGGAAGGAGTTCTGAGAAGTGCCAACTTTGGTGGTTAAGGAGAAGATTTTGAGAGGTGCCAGCTTCGGCGATTTGAGGAAGGACTTGAATGATTCTAGTTTTGGCAGCTATGGTTCCATTGAGGAAAAGGTCTTGATTGAGGCGTCAATGCTTGACATGACTGTCCGTTATAATAACCTGCAGAAAAAGGGTAAGTAGTGCAAAGATACATTCAAAAACTGGGTAGGTCCTGTGAAACCGCGGCCCTTGGGATAACTCATGGACAGAGGAGAATCAAAGAGGCGATCATAGCTTTGAAGCGCGTGCTTGGCTGAGTCTTTGTGATGATTGTCTAAGACGAGGTCAAGTAGTGGGAGTGTCTTGTCCCTTACGACTTTAAATGTTCACCATTCTTTCCTTTATTTTTATAAAAAACACAATGTTTTATCAGATCAATGCAATTCATAACACGTATCGAAAAAAGGATAAATTTTATTCATGTAGGTCAAACATAATATAGAGAATGGACAACAGGGAAAATACAGGGGATGAAGTGAAGTCTCGTAGGACAGGTCAAGGCCAAGGGAAATAGGAAAGGTTCAAAGATCCTCCAGTGAAATCCTGAGACTAGCGAGAACCTTAATCCCACGTCACAAACTCAAGTATCTCGCTCAATTCTGCCTTTGAGAGGGTAGTTTGACCATGTTCCTGATACCTCAGTTTGCATGTTTTGCATTGGGAGCTTTAGCTACTCTGCCAAAATCTTGACCCTAATTTTTACCTGAGCCGCCTTTTCAGGTTTTCGACTCACCGGGTTGCTCTAACTTTTGCCTAGGCCGCCTTTTTAGGTTTTCAGCCTAGCGAGCTTTTCATTTTCTTGTGTTTTTCTCTTCTTTTTATTTTTGGCCGCATCCTTTACAGTAAAGGGTTGAAACTGATCACACTTCAGCTGAGTCTGCCTAACCTTTTCCAAATTTAGTTTGGATCCTTTGGGGAACTGATGTCATCTCAAATAGGAGACTCTACTCCTATGCCATGTACCCAAGGAAATATTGGTGAGTCTTTTGGCATCAATGAGAGAATTACTCTGAGTCATCATTTTGGCCCCTTTTTTTTCTTTTTTTATTTCTTTTTTTTTTATTTTATTTTTTGGATTTTTCATTTTTTTTGCTTTTTTGTTTGCCACCTTTTTTTGTTTTTTTATGCCCTTGATGATGCAATAACTCAATCTGATAGACTATTTCCTTGGTTTCATGAGCATGAGGAATAGCGTACCTTTTGAGGTGTTGATGATGATAAGAATACAAGTTCTTGGTCTAGTGACATTTATTCCCCCAATACAGAAAATGACAGCTTGCTTGATGATCTGGACGTAACCTGCTTTCCCTGCTTGGTAGGTGCATTGGACTTTGAGCTTGGCTCTATTTTTTTATTTTTTTCATTTTTTTTTGTATTATTTTTTTTTTGAATTTTTTTTTTTGGCCAAGTCTCCCTTGACTGTATCTGCATTTAAGGCATTAGCAATTTTCCCCTACTTATGCTGGTAACTGTTGTGGTTTTCTTAGTTGACTGGCCTACCACTTGTCCGATTCGGGACTTGGCAATGTTATCATTCACATAGATTATTTCCACGTCCTGAAACAATATTACTAATGTCTTCTGATATATATTGCCCCATGATTCCTTCAGTCATTCTTGGCTCAGGGGTATTCCTTGACCTCTTGTCCTAACAATCTGGTTAACTTGTGTGGTGACTCACAAGCTTTCCTACCTTCTTTGTCAGCACAATCGACCGGGTAGTTGAGGTCGTAAAATGGGATTGTGATTTCATTAGTCTCAAGAGGATCATTTTTGGATCTTCAATTTTAGCGCTTTATGGCAAAAAAAATAAAATAAAATAAAAATGGAGAGAAAAAAGAGGAACAAACAAATAAAGACAATGGATGAAAGCAAGGATAAAGGAATGAGAAAAATCTTTTTAGAATTTCGATACACATTTATTGATTGACTGGTAAAACAAGTTTTTTTTCGCCTTTATTACATGGAAAGTCCCAAAGCCTTAGGCATAGCAGAGGGATAAACAAGACTTTTAAGGCAATGACAGATTACTTTGGTGAATCATTTAAAATTGTAGGGAGTTCGACAGCTTCCCAGTTACTGAGCTCTCGTCCCGGCGGGCAAGCGGCCACCAAATGAACATTGTTATCAAAACTATCAACCACCACGGCATTAACTTCTGAGCTTCCATGATTAGGCAGGGGATTCTTGACCACGTTAGGGCTTCCTTCTTTAAAATCGATCCATTCGGCCTTGATCAAATCTCTCACTTTATATTTCAGAGCCATGCAATTTTCTGTGGAATGCCCCGGTGCCCCAGCGTGGTAATCACAATGAGCGTTTGGGTCATATCCCCTTGGATAAGGAGGTTGCAATGGCTTCATGGGGCATGAAACCAACAGACCTTCCTGAACGAGGATTGGAAAAAGTTCGGAATATGTTATGGGAATTGGATCGAACTGCACCGGGGTACGCTCATTGTTGGGATTCCTTGGGTTCTGATTATGGTTGGGTGGTCGAGCTACTTGCTGGGGGTGATGGTATGGCATGGGTTGCGGTATTGGAGCTCTTACCATGGGTGGACGGAAGTGAGGAGTATGAGCCGTCGGGCCATAAGTGGCTGCGGCCACATAAGGATTGGGAGCTTGAATCATAGTAGGAAAGAATGGTCTTGGCGAAGGCGTCTTTTGATTAGAAGAGATGGAATTAGTTTCTTCATCCCTTTTCCCAGGCGCCGGCCTTCTTGTCATGCTTGCCCCAGATGAGCCCTGAGTGATCTTACCCGTTCTTATTCCACTCTCCACTCTTTCCCCAATAGTCACGATGTCGGAGAAGTTGGCTGAAACACTACCAATCATCTTGCCGTAGAATGGTGATGGGAGTGTGTCGATAAACATTGCGACTATTTCTTTTTCCAACAATGGGGGATCCACTTACGCCGCTGTCTCTCTCCATCGTTGGGCATACTCCTTAAACGTTTTATTGTCCCTCTTCACCATATTCTGTAACTGAACCCTATTGGGTGCTATATCCATGTTATACTTGTATTGCCTAAGGAAGGCATCTGCTAGGTCCTTCCAACAACGAATATGGTTTCGCTCAAGGTGAGCATACCATGTAAGAGCAGCCCCCGCCAGACTATCTTGGAAGCAGTGGATCAATAATTGGTCGTTAGAAGAGTAGGATGCCATTTTCCGACAGTACATCGTGAGATGGTTCTTTGGACAAGTCATTCCCCGATACTTGTCAAAGTCTGGCATTTTGAATTTGGGTGGGAGAACAACATCTGTGACTAAACATAGCTCCGAAGCATCTATTAGTCCAAAACCTCCGGCGCCTTCCATCATTCTTAAACGCTCTTCTAAGATCTCTATCCTTTCCCTTCGAGGAGCCGCGACCGCGCGGGTTGTATCTTGGAGGTTGGTCCCATAGGGGGTTCCGTATCCATACGGATAGCCGAATGGCTGGTTGAATAGAGGCAACACATGGGACTGGTTTACTAAGCCTGTATTTGGTGAGGGACCTTGAGGATGGGCCATAGCATAAGCCGGCTGGGTTATCTGGGCTTGTGTATTTTGGGCTTGGGCGTTGTAGGTTGGCTGGGCCATCGGGGCTTGTGTGTTTTGGGTTTGGTCATGGGCTTGCGTGTTTTGGGTTTGGTAGGTTTGTGGGTCATGGGCTTGCGTGTTTTGGGTTTGGTGGAGTGGTGGCATATTTGGTTGTGTGGGGTATGAAGCATGAGGATTTACCGCTTGCTGGTTGTGAGCGTCTTGTTGGTTAGCGAGCGGGGGATAGTACCCCGGGGGTAGACCATAAAGTGGAAAAGGTACTGGGTTGCCGTCTAGACCGACAAATGTATGTTGTGCGTAAGACTGGCCGTAAGGTGTCTGGGTCTCAATGGCAGGGTTAGGTCTCCCGACATGAATGGTGAGAGGGGGTGTCGTTGTGTTAGGGAGTTGGGTTCCTGCTGGGTCAGAACCAAGGGGAGGTGGCGCAGTGGCAGGCTGCTGTTAGGCATCCTCAACACCCGCAGAGGAGCCTCCTTCAGTAAGTTTCTTTTCTAAGAGTTTAGTTAACTCCGCGACTCGCTCTTTCAGCTGATCGAACTCGGTTCTAAAGTTTCCTTCAACAGCTTCTACCTCAGCCATGAGTTTCTTTTGGAGCCGGGTCTGGTAAGGATGCCTACCCGTGACGTTGGTGTCTTTTTTTGTTTTTTTTTAAAAAAAGAAGAAGAAAAAAAATGTTAGGCGAAAATAGAAAGAAGGAAAATGTTGTAGGAAACAATCACAGACTTTGGCGAGTATCCTTTGACCATTCCTTAGAACTTATCATTCAAAAGTACTAGGTATGGTAATCATAGAAATTAATATGGGATAATTGTGGAGACAGAAGAAATCTTTCATCCTGAGGCGGGAGCCTCTAGCTCAGACATCTTTTTCGGGCAATTACAGCCCTTATTTTTTAAGTTCAATCCCATGTCAATTTCCATAGATACTCAAAGGGTACACGACCAAAAGAGGATTATCTATTCACCTGAAGAATACTGTGTGTTTCAAAATGAGTCATTATTTCAATAACTCAGTAAATCTGCGGGTGGTAGATAATTCATTTTCTTGGATAAAAGGGGAAAGCAAAAATGATGTAAGGTAAAGTAAAGTTTGCCCTTTTGTGGCCTAGGTCAGGTTTTGCTGAAAGTTTTCTCTAGGCCCTATGGTTTGTCTAAAAGTGGCTCTTCACACCAGGTGGCTTATTCTAGACTTCTAGAAGGTCACCAGAGCCAAGATCCTAATCATGACAGGGACGCAAACAGTGAGGAATTCACTAGGTGCGTATATCATGAGAGGTCGAACTCTGGTCGAGGTTCTCACGAACACCGGATAGGAAGTACATCCCATACGATTCCGTTACCAACCTCTCCTAACTTAAGCTTCATTTGGGGCCCGGGTATAGGGCGCCACTCATAAGTGTGTGCGAGTAATTTGTGAGTGTAGTGTGTGAAAGGGCATTCAATACTTTTTACCTTACTTCATTCTGCACAAAGAACAAACACAGAACAAATATACAAAGTCGTCTACCCTAGGGTTCAATAATTACAGGAAAGTAACATGGTCCTCTACCCTAGGGTTCAACAAGCATGCAAACATAGATAATGAAACAAATAACAAGATACAATTAAAACAAGAACAAACATTCACAACAATTAACAGAAAATAAAACAAGGGGGAAGAAATCCAAGCTAACAAAGGCTATATAAAAAGAACATGCGCTTTCAATCAAACTGGCCTGACTCTCTTAAGTGTCCCCAGTGGAGTCGCCATCTGTCGCAACCTGAATCGCGACGGCGCGGCGAACAAGAGAGAAGGGGGTTGAATGAAACAGGGAGTCGCCACCAACATTTTTATCCATAGGAAAAAACATTGGAAAAACTAGGTTCAGTAAAGCACTGGTTAAAAATTAAGATTCAAGTTCGGGAGTCGATTACGAGTAGGGAAGGTATTAGCACCCTACATCGCCTGTCAAAGACAGTACCAAGATTGAAAGCACAATATAAATAGCCTTAAATAAAACATGGTTTCTTACCCTTATTTTTTATTTTGAAAATGATAGAATGGAGTGGGAGAACTGTACAAACATAGAATGTCGAAGCGAGGTCAATGGAACGTTTCATCCGAATTAAACTCGACTTCGATATGAGACAGAGAGGGGAAGAGAATGCTAATAAGGCGTCACGCCTAAATTAGACATTCTCGGATAAAAAAAACAGGGATAGGAAAGAGACAAGCGGGACGTCTCGTCCTAAGTATCCCTTCCCTATGAATCATGGCGAGGCTTGAGCAAAAACTAGGGGGAAATCAACAAGACGTCACGTCTAAATTGATTTTCACGGAAGCGACCAAAAAGCAGAACATTTATAAAAGAAACATGAAAGCAAGGAAGTAAATCAGTAAAGGGAAATAAGAAAGATGGGCCCGACAGGAGTTAAAGTCCTGCTCCTACGTATTCTTGAATTATCAAGAAATCAGGGTTACGTAGTTCTGAATGTTGTTCTTTCAGGTAAAGACTTGGGAAATGATGATGGATGTCATTGAGGTGAGGAGCTCGTACAAGGCGAAGTTCTTCGCACGTGTACGAATCCTAAAGAGGTTGTGTAGACGGGAGTGCTCCCGTACGACACCGCTTAAAAAAAGGATTTGTTTCTTTTCTTTTATTTTTATTTAGATTTGAAAGAAAACAGAAGGAGAAATGAGTGAAAACCGAGTGGGAGAAGAGAAAATCGAGTGTGAAAGAGGGAAAAACCGAGTAAAAAAAATGAAATACCGAGTGGAAGTAGCAGAAACCGAGTAAAAAATGAAATACCGAGTGAAAGCAACAGAATACCGGGTGAAAAGTGAATACCGAGTGAGACTGAGTGAGGAAATATACGGTGTTGGAGTTGAGAAGGGCGAGGTACTGAGTGGTGAGGAGTGGTAAAGGAGTTGTGGAGGTCGGTTTAGTGAGGGACAGTTTGTAGAAGCAGGAGTGAAGTCGAATTTGGTGAGGACCGAGTGGGAGGCTGGACGGTGTTAGAGGTTTTAAGGAAAAGGGACGGTTGATGGAGAAGGAAATTGGGACGGTGTGAAGAAAGGTATTGGGACGGTGTGTAGGAGAAGGGGTGAGGAGGTCGGTTTTGGTGAGGACGGTTGTTTAGGGAGAAAGAGAAGGTGTAGTGTTTAAGGTGTATTGGAAGTGCAGGAGTTGTTGGGACGGTGTGGAGGGATTAGGATGGATTAGGGCAGAACCGGGTGGTGTTCAGGGATATAGGTACGATATGGTAAGTTTAGGAGATCGGTGTGAAGGGCTATAGTGAATCGGTGGAGTTGATGAGGATCTGAGGGAGGACAGTGCTGTTGGGAGGATGCTGTTAGGACGATGTGGATTGGAGGCTGAGACGGTGTGGTGTTCAAGGAATATGGAGATGGAGAATTGGGAGGTGTTGGGACGGTATAGTTTGGGAGGTGTTGGGACGGTATGGTTTTTAGGGTGTTGAGATGGTGTGGTTTTTGGGGGTATTGGGACGGTGTGGTGTTTGGGAGTGAACTAGGATAGAACTGTGTGAAGGGAATGAATTCCTTAAGACTCTTGAAGTGAAATTTAGAAGTTTCCCCTCTTTCCAGCTCTGGACGGTGCCAAGAATTTACCAGCCAGCCCCTTGTGCCTCTTCATGAGAGGTATTTATAGAGGGCTCTTGGACATGGGCCGAGTGGACAGCTCAAACTCCACTTGGTGGACGCGACCTGGCCACTAACAGATAGTGGGGGGACAATGGCTGATGGAAATTTTTTAATTCTTCCACTACCGCCCCCTTATCTGCCACCTTTAGAAAGTGTAATTCCGAGTCAGCGCGTATAAGCATCCGGGCTCATTCCTCCGCTGTCAGGTTTGTGATTTCGGCTATGCAAGACATCGGTTTGATGTTCCAATAACCGGTCCGATGTGGCCTATTTAGAATCCGGACCGGTGTCACATTTACACTGGTCAGACCTTTTCAATGTTCGGGGTACCATGGGATCGGTGTTCTTCCTCGTGGCCCGAATCCACTGCCTCAGTCATCATCTATCCTTAGTGGGAGTGAATTCCGAGAGGAAAAGTGTCTTTTAAGCAAAAGGCCGAGTGAAAAATATGCAAAAATCGAGTGAAAGCTTTGCTCGGTTTTGCTTTGTTGGTCGGTGTGAGATTGTTGCGAAGAGCTGAGACGAGCAAAACAACTCAGATTGGCACATTCACTTGGAACCGAGTGAAGAATGGTTGGAAGTTGGTGAAAGGTGACTCGGAACTGGTGGAAATGGGCTCGGTGTTGATTGTTTGAAGAAGGATGACTTAGAATTGGTTTGAAGAGTGACGACTCGGTATTAGGCAAATGGTTCAATCGGCCCTTATTTGAAAGATAAGTGAAGATTGGCTCAGAAATCCTTCCACTTGGTTGTTGTCACTCGGAAACCGATTGATGATTGATCATTCGGCACAGATCGGTCGGAACTTTAGCATTTTCAACTCGGAAAAAGCTTGCCTCCCACTCAGGACTTGGAAACTGGGTATTTTCTCTCGGAATGCATTTGAGAGGGAATTATCCACTCGGATTTACATCTAATCCAAGTCACTTTACTTAGATTTTGGCTCAACAGGTCATACTCCACTCGGATTGATCCATTTTTGAGTCTTTATTCGGATTTCCTACCCAACAGGTCATACTCCACTCGGACATGCCCAAATCTGAGTAATTTTACTCAGATTTTCTCCATTATGAGTAATTTCACTCGGATTTTCCTCCACCAGGGCTGTATTTCACTCGGAAATGTTTTAATTTGAGTCATTCTGCTCGGATTTGGTCCATTCTGAGTAGTTTTCACTCGGATTTGCCAGTTTTTGGGTCATTCCACTCGGATTTTTGTTCAACAGGTCTATATTCCACTCGGAAATGCTTCCACCATAGTCATCTTGCTCGGATCTGACCATCTTTGAGTTATTCTATTCAAATTTGACCATTCTGAATTGGAATTAAGTATAAAAAGAATCATTCCACTTGGACCGGACCAAAAGAGGTGTTCACAGGTAGAAAAGTAAATACATAAAAATAAAGGGGCAGGAGAGTAAATACATAAAAATAAAGGGGCAGGAAAGTAAATACATAAAAATATAGAGGCGAAAAAATAAATACATAAAATAAAGGGGCAGGAAAGTAAATACATAAAAATAAAGGGACAGAAAAGTAAATAAATAGAAATAAAAGGGCAGAAAAATAAATAAATAAAAATAAAAATGTAGAAAATAAATAAATAAACTAATAATTAGAGAAATATAAAGTGCGGATAAATAAAGTGCGGAAAATAAATTAATAATAATAAAAGTGCAGAAAAGTAAATAAAGAAAAATAAAAGTGTAGAAAAGTAAATAAAGAAAAATAAAGGTACAAATAAATAAATAAAGATGAAAATACAGAAAAATAAATAAACAGATAAATAACTGCAGAAACATAAAGTGTAGGAAAATAAAGTGCTTAAATATAGATAAAGAAAAATAAAAGTACAGAAAAATAAATAACAATTAAATAAAGATGAATAAATAAATGTGAATAAACATCCTTGTATTAATAAAAAATACCTTGGTACAAGAACAATTAAAGAGGAACTAGAACGGAAGTCGGGAAATCAATTTCGTATAGATTTCTTTTGCTTTTGGCTTCGTTTGGACTCGATTCAAAGGTGTTTGGACACCGGTTACAACACTTTGACAGTATTTTGGCTCACAAAACTCACATACTAAGATATACTAGAATGATGCACTCATTTTCCTAATTATGATTACACAACATAATTTAAAGAAACAAAAACTTCTAAAAAATCTCTCAAAATTTTAGCACTCTTTCACTTTCACCTCTTTTTTCCTCTTCCTCCTCCAAATACCTTAACATCACCTTCTATTTATAGAAGAAAATTGGTATTGGATCCTCCATAAATGACATCACTTTCTTACTTTTTCAATTTATCCAAATTTGATATCAATTTCCTTAATTTTCTCCAATTATCCAACCAAACTGGGTCCCACCTCCATTAAACCACCGAACCCCTCTTTCTTTTTTTAAAAAGTTTTCATTTTTTAGGAAATTTTTTTTCTTTATGGATTTATTTTGGGCTTTTTTTTGGGCCAACTTTTTTTTGGCCAATTTTTTTGGGCCTTTATTTTATTTTTTATAAAAAAATCTGATTTTCATTTTTTTTAACTTTTTTTTTGAATTTATTTTTTTCCTATTTTTAAAAAAATTAAAAAATAAATAATTAAATTTTTTTCCTAATATTTTTTACTTTTTTTTTAATTCTGATTTTTTTATTTTCATTTTTTTTGATTTTTTTTTGGGCTCTTTTTTTTTACCTAATTTTATTTATTTTTTTGTTTTTTGGCCCTTTTTTAGTTTTTTTTAATTGAATGCAAATGAGTAATCACTTACTCTTATGGAAATATAAATTATTTATTACACATGTGGCAATAAATAAAGTATCCAATAAAGAAAAATTGCTACCCACGCTATAAGGAGCAAGAAGGCAGTCACAAAACATCGTTTTCCCTCCCTTATTCTTTCCTCTTGGCTTCGACATCCATCGGCTATTGCTTGAGAGAAATGAAGAAAGTTGATGAAATAAGGAAATGAAGAGGGATTGAGTATTTATAGAAATGGAGAAGAGTTACTATTCTAACGGTCATTATGCAATTTTTTATTATTAAAATAAAATGTGATCCGGGGTGGCAACCTGGAATGGACGAGGTTCTAAGCACCATACCACGTCACCAATAAGAACTGGTAAGTCATAACCGGGGTCTGAAATCATCAATCAACTATGGACATTTCTCTCCACCCCGGTTGATAATTAAGCATTGGAGAATCTTCTGCAGGTTCACCTCCGGTGTGTCTTGAAGTTCGAGTACGGATTAAGACATCAGTTTTCACCTTAACTTGAAGAACCTCGGATTTCCACCGAACTGAGGTATAAAATACTGTACTCCATTGAGGCTGTGCAAACTTAGAGTTAGTGAGGTAACACCGGTCAGGAGACCGTGCTAGGACCCCGGTTAATGCAGTCAACATTGACTCCGAATGCCAGGACAGATCAAAATGAAATAAATATACCTTTTTTTTCTTTTCTTCTTTTTTTCTTTCTTTTTCTTTTTTCTTTTAAATATATATATTTTGCCGGACAAAAATAGGTGTTCACAGCTGCCCCTCTTTACTTCTTTTCATGAAAGAATATGAGATCTATTCATATTATTGATGTGAAAAGAAAGTAAAGACGTGAACACCACTAAAAATTTAAGGAATATTTGACAGCTTTTGACAAGAAGTAAACAACCAAATGATGTTGTTCTAATATTTACCCTTGAAAACGAACAGTCTAAGGAAAAGCATCTGAGGCTTGGAAGGAAAATAAACGTCATGGGGAGTTGCTCCCAACATTTCGACTAGACGACATAACCTAGGAATTGGTACTTGAAGCTTTGAAAGAAAGTAAATGATATATGGGTTTCCTTGACATTTTGAGCAGCCTAAGAATGGGTATTTGAGACTTTGACACAAAATAGATGACCAGGGGATGCCCCTGACTGATTTTGATTAAAGTAGCCTAGGGAAGGATACCTGAGGCTTTGGCATGAAATAAATGGCTGGGGGATGCCCCTGACTGATTTTGATCGAAGTAGCCTAGGGAAGGATACCTGAGGCTTCGACATGAAATAAGTGACTGGGGGATGCCCCTGACTGATTTTGATTGAAATAGCCTAGGGAAGGATACCTGAGGCTTTGACATGAAATAAGTGACTAGGGGGATGCCCCTGACTGATTTGACTGGATGACATAGCTTAGGAATTGGTACCAGAAGCTTTTGAAGAAAAATAAATGACTGGGGGGACGCCCCTGACATGGTTTGAGTAGCCTAGGGATGGATACGTGAGGCTTGGACATGAAATAAATGACTGAGGGGAAAATATCTCTGCCACTGTGACTTACAGTGGAGGATAAGATTTCTTGACATTTACAAGAGGAAATTAAATTATATAAAACATGAGATTTATACTCAAGAAGAATCTGTTTGAGGTTGGGGCTTTTGAAAGACTGAGATTTAAAAGAAACTTTTTTGGTCATATGACTTTACTGAAGGTTCCGAGTGAATACAAGGATTCCCTTTCATACCCTAGTAAATCACCTTTACTAGGGTTAGGTGATGGACTAAAACTGTTGATCTTGACTCTTCATGGGAACATTTGTCCTTGTTGTAACCTCAATCCTGCATAGAAGAAATAGTCAAGTGGAAAACCAAAGATTAATGATCTCGTATCCCTGGGTGACATCTGCGATCTCCATAGGAATCCATATGACTCATGGCAGAGCGAAATATCTTCAACTAGTAACCATTGTATACTTAAAGAGTATCAAATTTCCCAAGATCGAAGTCACTTTGATCCATTTATTATTATTTCATTTATTTTGTTTGAAAATATTTCCCATCAATTAAACGATCCAACAAAATTCCCATAAAAAAAAAATATTACGAGATTATGACAAAAACAATTGTTAACATAAAATGTTATTTGGTGAAATTCTATACACATTTTTTTACAAGTTTCACATCATGACTCAAATTTATAAAGGACATCAGCATCAGCTTTGACATGTGTATTGCTCTTGAAATTTGGATTCCCTTTATCAGGTATAATACTTCTTAACAGCATCTAAATTCACTGGGAAAGGTAAGTCATCATCATCCATATTGGTCAAAATCAGGGCTCCTCCTGAAAAGGCCTTCTTGACTATGAATGGTCCCTCATAGTTAGGCCTCCATTTTCCCCGATTATCAGCCTGATTTGGTAAAATCTTCTTCAAGACTAGTTCTCCTTCTTGAAACTGACAAGGGCATACTTTTTTCTCAAATGCTTTCTTCATACATCTCTGGTATAATTGCCCGTGACAAAGAGCACTTAACCTTTTTCCTTCTATCAAGTTTAACTGGTCATACCGGGATTGTACCCACTCGGCTTCCTCCAACTTGGCATCCATGATCACTTTCAAGGACGAGATTTCCACTTCGATTGGTAGTACCGCCTCCATCCCATACACCAAAGACAATGGTGTTGCCCCTGTTGAAGTTCGAATAGAAGTGCGGTATCCATGTAAAGCAAAAGAAAGTAATTCACTCTAGTCCTTGTAGCTTTCAACCATCTTCTGAATGATCTTCTTTATATTCTTGTTCGCAGCTTCAACTACTTCGTTCATCTTTGCCTTGTACGGAGATGAATTAAGGTGCTTGATTTTGAAATCTTCACAGAGCTCCTTCACCATTTTATTGTTTAAGTTTGTACCATTATCAGTTATGATTTGACTTGGCAAACCATATCTACATATCAATTCTTTCTTGACAAACTTGACTACCACATTTTTGGTTACATTGGCATAAGAAGCTGCTTCCACCCACTTTGTGAAGTAGTCAATGGCGACCAAAATAAACTGATGCCCATTTGATGTTTTTGGTTCAATGGGACCAATAACATCGATGCCCCACATTGCAAAGGGCCAGGGGGCTACTAGGACATTGAGAGATGATGGGGGTGCATGGATATTATCTGCATATGTTTGACATTTATGGCATTTCCTGACATAGTTGGAATAGTCTGTTTCCATAGTCATCCAGTAATATCCAGCCCTCAGTATTTTCCTTGCCATTGAGTGCCCATTTGCATGAGTTCCAAAAGATCCTTCATGAACACTCCTTATAATTTCATTAGCTTCTATGGAATCAACACATCTGAGGAGGACTGAATCATGATTTTTTTATACAATACATCCCAATTTAGAAAGAACCCCATAGCCAAACGTCTTAGAGTTCTCTTATCATTTTCAGAAGCATTTAAAGGATACTCTTGATTTTGAATGTATCTCTTGATATCATAAAACCAAGGCTTTCTATCTGGTTCATCTTCAACCATATGACAATAAGCAGGCCTGGAACGTCTTTCTACCTCAATAAGGGGCATATCATATTCTCTACTTACGTTGAACATGGAAGCCAACGTGGCCAAAGCATCAGCCAACTGGTTATCATCCTGAGGAATATGATGGAAAGAGACTTCATCAAACCCTTTGATTAGTTCCATGATGTGAGCTTGATAAGGAACCAATTTACTATCCCTAGTATCCCATTCTTCTTTCAACTAGTGAATCACTAAAACGGAATCTCCATATACTTGTAGAGATTTCACCCTTGCTTCAAGTGCCGCCTAAATTCCCAAAACACAAGCTTCATATTCTGCAATATTGTTAGTGCAATCAAAGCAGAGTCTAGCAGTGAATGGGAAAAATTTATTATCTGGTGAGATTAGAATGGCTCCAATCCCATGCCCCAGTGCATTTGACGCTCCATCGAACATCAAAATCCAGGTCTCCTTTGAAAATGTTTTCTCTTCTGACAATATCATGATGTCCTCATCAGGGAATTCAAATGACATAGGTTGGTAATCATTCAAGGGATGATGTGCCAAGTGATCAGCCAAAGTGCTCCCTCTTACAGCCTTTTGGGTGACATGAATGATATCATACTCAGTCAAAAGAACCTGCTAACTGATAAGTGTTTTATAACATAATAAATTAGATTTAGTTTACTTAGGATTTTAATCATTATGCACTGTATTTCCTTTATTTATTGTGATTTTTGCTTTCTTTCCACTGTATTCTACTCGGGTACTTTTATTTTGCAGAAATTAATAGATTTGGAATTATTGATGATCCATTTTAAGAATGAATGAATATAAATGGAAAATGGATTCAAGAACCCAAAAAGATGATCAAAGTGTCAAAGGATGAAAACAATCAAGAACCATGAGCTATACTGTCCAAAACGCCTCAAAAATGCAAGAAAACACTTCCAGGAAAGGGTAGGAATCGATTCACCCTTACAGGAATCGATTCCCATGTGAAACATAAGCTAGGAATCGATTCAAGGCTGTTGGGAATCGATTCATAGGGCTGGGAATCGATTCCCCCCTTATAGGAATCGATTCATTGAGGTTTGGAAGGCTGGGAATCGATTCATGAAGGCCAGGAATCGATTCATCATGCTGGGAATCGATTCCCACCTTTAGGAATCGATTCACACGCTGTTTTGAAGGCAAAAATCAACTGGAGGAATCGATTCATCAGTGAAATCATGCGCCGAATTATTGGAAACAACAAAAATACGCAAATTGAAGACAACTGGAACAGCTGGAAATCACATGCACCGAAAGTTTCCAACTTGCAACGCGTTTTCTTAGCTGGCTTCCTCCCTTCCTTTGCCTATAAAAGGAGAAGCAATCCAAGCAGAGAAAGCATTCAGAGATCCAGATCAAAATCCCATTCTTCATCAGCTTCATTCCTTTCTTTCTCTTTCGTTTTCTTTCTCTGTTTTATTTTCTTTCTCTTTTTATTTTCTTTTTCTTTCTTTTATTTTGTGTAAGAGTTGTGAGGATTGTGAAATTGAGTGTTCCAATTTGTAATTGGTGGAGGAATATTACAACAAGGAAATACAGTGGTAAATTATTCTGAGCTTTTGGAGAAACCCGTAAGTCTTTATTTTTTACCATGTCTTGTATGTTTTATTTTTCCATTATTTATATGAATTTGAATTATTTCATGAGTAGCTAAATTAATTATCTTGGGATGAAGAGGGTATGATAATATTTTATTTTAATGTTATTTTGACTTGGAATTAAATAAATTTCTGTTTTCCATTTAGTTTAATTATGCTTAATGCTTTTAGTAATTCCTAACAAGAACCTAAATGATAAAACTGTATACTTACGGGTATATTAGTAAATTTAGGTAATAAATAGAATCGAGAGATTTATTTTTACCAGAAAGCTTTGAACTAAACCTAAGATTTTTGAAATGCTTTATGTGACCTCGGTAAAACCGTGAAAGTAATCAAAATTCTTTTGAGGAAATAAAAGGGATTTTCATAAAACGATAATGGGCCTTTCTGAGGATTAAGCAGCGCTTTCCATAGGTTAGGTACATTAATAGGATTCCGAGAGGAACATATTAATTAGCTTTTGGAAAATTCGCCTTGGAAAACTTAATTCGATTCTTATTTATGAAAAGTTAAAATTCATTAAACATAAAATAGAGTCGTAATCCCCCAAAATCCCAAGATACTCTCAACTCTGATTTTTTAGTGTCAAGTAAATTTTATTTTTATTTTTATTCATATTCTGTGCAACTTTAATTTGTGCTTTATTTTATAAAAACCTTAAAAATTAATTGTGTGGATAATTAAATTTCAATATGCTGGTACTTTGAACACAGTCCCTGTGGAGAACGATAATCTTTTATATTACGCGACATAACCCGTGCGCTTGCGGGCCCTGTCAAGTTTTTGGCGCCGTTGCCGGGGACTGTTGTCCCTCAAATATCGGCAATATTGAAATTCGATTAGATCATACTTGTTAATATTTTTATTGTTATTTTTATTTTTATTTTCATCGTAATTTTGTATTTTGTTCTATATTCTGTGTATCTGTTTTATTTTTGTAATTGTTTGTTTTATTTGTCATTTATTTTCTATTTATGCGAAGAAGCCGTAGTGTCGATCTAAACTTAGGATTTGAAGGTGAAGGTTTGGATCTTCAGAGGGTAAACCTCCGAATTGGTTCTGTTGAACCATTGAGAGTAGTGAAGGCTTCAATTCAAAATTGTTAGCCTCCACTGTGGGTCTAAGGATGCTAGATCCTCTCCCATTAGTGCTTGGAGCGGCAAAATCTCTTAAGGGTCTGTGTTGGTCTGCCATTTGTTTTTCTTTTTGTTCTTTTTGTTGTTTTTGTTGTTTTCTCAAAGCTCTAAGGGTACGTTCTATCTCAGGGTTTTTGTTGTTTTTGTTGTTTTCTCAAACCTCTGAAGATCCCAGCAGCCACACCAGGTAGGTAAGAAAACTTAACTGTTTTGTTTACGTTGTGTGATTGTCATTTTATTTTGCATGTGTGTTTTCCTTGATTTGTTTGTAATCTTGTAATTTACCATTTTTGCATGATAAATTTACTTTGAATACAAGGCTAAAGTATCTAAGGACCAAAATTTTGAGTAAAATTTTCAAAATTTGATTGTTTAAATGCCAAATCAATGCTTAAATGAACCTTATGTGATTAAAATTTTCTTTGAAAAGACTTTCCATGGTTAGACTTGAGCCAAAATGGGTTATCTATCAAATAAATTTTCAAAACCCATATTTTCTCGATTGAGTGAATCTCATAGTCATTAAATATTCTAGAACTTGTTTTTCAACCGATTCAAAATGGTTTTTGATTATATGTCTTAGGATGATAAAGGCACAATTAGATCTTATTCTAAGCCTCAGAATTTTGTATAATTTGACCCCTAGTTGCCCCTTTTGAGCCTAAAAGTGAAAATTTTTTCTTTGAAACCTTTCATTGACTAATATTCTCTTAAATGGTGAAAAAGTTGGAAATTTAGTGGAGCAAAGAAATAAAAAAGGACTTAAGAAAAATATGTATTGAATGCAAAGAAAAGCAAGAAAAAGAAAAAGAAAATCAAAAGGATGATATTGAATGAATTCTAAAAAGTCCATAAAAGTTCAAAAATTTGCTCTGTTAAATTTATAATGGTGATTTGAATCATTCATGACTATTAAAGCCCTTTTGTATTCCATTTTTCTTGAAATTCCTACCTTGACAATACAACCCAAGGCCACATTACAACCTTTGAAAGACCTTTAGACTTTGACATATTTTCTATCTAAACTGTGGAGTTTCTGGTTTATTAACAAGCTTATGGTAATATTTTTTGACTATGATGATCTGAGTGATACACAAACCATGAAACACTTTGAGTGAAAATTGAGAGAAGAGTATCCTCTGTCTTGATAATGAAAATTGATTCACATAAGAAAATTAATATTGGCATTTGAATAAATCTTTTTCTCTGTTTTGGATTCCTTAGTTTATTTAAGCTTAGTGTTTTCTGTATTTTATCTTGTGAATATGGTGATTGCTTGAGGACAAGCAATGCTTTGGTTTGGGGTATTTTGATAAGTGTTTTATAACATAATAAATTAGATTTAGTTTACTTAGGATTTTAATCATTATGCACTGTATTTCCTTTATTTATTGTGATTTTTGCTTTCTTTCCACTGTATTCTACTCGGGTACTTTTATTTTGCAGAAATTAATAGATTTGGAATTATTGATGATCCATTTTAAGAATGAATGAATATAAATGGAAAATGGATTCAAGAACCCAAAAAGATGATCAAAGTGTCAAAGGATGAAAACAATCAAGAACCATGAGCTATACTGTCCAAAACGCCTCAAAAATGCAAGAAAACACTTCCAGGAAAGGGTAGGAATCGATTCACCCTTACAGGAATCGATTCCCATGTGAAACATAAGCTAGGAATCGATTCAAGGCTGTTGGGAATCGATTCATAGGGCTGGGAATCGATTCCCCCCTTATAGGAATCGATTCATTGAGGTTTGGAAGGCTGGGAATCGATTCATGAAGGCCAGGAATCGATTCATCATGCTGGGAATCGATTCCCACCTTTAGGAATCGATTCACACGCTGTTTTGAAGGCAAAAATCAACTGGAGGAATCGATTCATCAGTGAAATCATGCGCCGAATTATTGGAAACAACAAAAATACGCAAATTGAAGACAACTGGAACAGCTGGAAATCACATGCACCGAAAGTTTCCAACTTGCAACGCGTTTTCTTAGCTGGCTTCCTCCCTTCCTTCGCCTATAAAAGGAGAAGCAATCCAAGCAGAGAAAGCATTCAGAGATCCAGATCAAAATCCCATTCTTCATCAGCTTCATTCCTTTCTTTCTCTTTCGTTTTCTTTCTCTGTTTTATTTTCTTTCTCTTTTTATTTTCTTTTTCTTTCTTTTATTTTGTGTAAGAGTTGTGAGGATTGTGAAATTGAGTGTTCCAATTTGTAATTGGTGGAGGAATATTACAACAAGGAAATACAGTGGTAAATTATTCTGAGCTTTTGGAGAAACCCGTAAGTCTTTATTTTTTACCATGTCTTGTATGTTTTATTTTTCCATTATTTATATGAATTTGAATTATTTCATGAGTAGCTAAATTAATTATCTTGGGATGAAGAGGGTATGATAATATTTTATTTTAATGTTATTTTGACTTGGAATTAAATAAATTTCTGTTTTCCATTTAGTTTAATTATGCTTAATGCTTTTAGTAATTCCTAACAAGAACCTAAATGATAAAACTGTATACTTACGGGTATATTAGTAAATTTAGGTAATAAATAGAATCGAGAGATTTATTTTTACCAGAAAGCTTTGAACTAAACCTAAGATTTTTGAAATGCTTTATGTGACCTCGGTAAAACCGTGAAAGTAATCAAAATTCTTTTGAGGAAATAAAAGGGATTTTCATAAAACGATAATGGGCCTTTCTGAGGATTAAGCAGCGCTTTCCATAGGTTAGGTACATTAATAGGATTCCGAGAGGAACATATTAATTAGCTTTTGGAAAATTCGCCTTGGAAAACTTAATTCGATTCTTATTTATGAAAAGTTAAAATTCATTAAACATAAAATAGAGTCGTAATCCCCCAAAATCCCAAGATACTCTCAACTCTGATTTTTTAGTGTCAAGTAAATTTTATTTTTATTTTTATTCATATTCTGTGCAACTTTAATTTGTGCTTTATTTTATAAAAACCTTAAAAATTAATTGTGTGGATAATTAAATTTCAATATGCTGGTACTTTGAACACAGTCCCTGTGGAGAACGATAATCTTTTATATTACGCGACATAACCCGTGCGCTTGCGGGCCCTGTCAAGTTTTTGGCGCCGTTGCCGGGGACTGTTGTCCCTCAAATATCGGCAATATTGAAATTCGATTAGATCATACTTGTTAATATTTTTATTGTTATTTTTATTTTTATTTTCATCGTAATTTTGTATTTTGTTCTATATTCTGTGTATCTGTTTTATTTTTGTAATTGTTTGTTTTATTTGTCATTTATTTTCTATTTATGCGAAGAAGCCGTAGTGTCGATCTAAACTTAGGATTTGACCCTGAGATAGAACGTACCCTTAGAGCTTTGAGAAAACAACAAAAACAACAAAAAGAACAAAAAGAAAAACAAATGGCAGACCAACACAGACCCTTAAGAGATTTTGCCGCTCCAAGCACTAATGGGAGAGGATCTAGCATCCTTAGACCCACAGTGGAGGCTAACAATTTTGAATTGAAGCCTTCACTACTCTCAATGGTTCAACAGAACCAATTCGGAGGTTTACCCTCTGAAGATCCAAACCTTCACCTTCAAATCTTTCTTGAATACTGTGACACCCTGAAAATGAACGGAGCCACCAATGATGCCATTCGCTTAAGACTTTTCCCTTTCTCCTTAAGAGATAAAGCAAGAGCGTGGTTATACTCTCTTCCTGAAGGATCCATCACAACTTGGGAACAATTGTCTAGTGCTTTTATTAATAAATGGTACCCAAGGAACAAGACTGATGTGCTGAGAAAACAAATCATCAATTTTTCACAAAAAGATGATGAATCCTTGTATGAAGCCTGGGAGAGATACAGAGAGTTGCTAAGAGAATGTCCTCACCATGGGATAGAAAGGTGGTTAACAATCCATATTTTCTATAATGGACTAACTTCCACACAAAAGATCTCTTTAGATGCTGCAGCTGGAGGAGCCTTCATGAGTAAAAATGTTGATGAAGCTGAGAACCTGATCGAGGAAATAGCTCAAAACACTCACCAATGGAACTCTGAGAGAGGATTACCTTCTAAAACACCAGGTAAGTACTCTGTTGATGCTCTTTCCTTACTTTCTGCCAAAGTTGAAGCATTAACATTAAAACTTGATAAAATAGGGTCAACAGGTGCTACTAATATTGTTTGTGAAGTTTGTGGTGTTTCAGGACATGGAGCTACAAACTGCAACTTAGCCATGACCCCTAATCAAGAACAAGAAATGCATCAGGTGGACGCTATTGGAAACTATGGTGGAAACTATCAAGGTAACTACAGACCTCCACAAGGTCCACCTGGCTTCCAAAATAGGCCACCTCAATTCCAAAGTAACTACAAACCTCAACAAGGAACCTATATTCCACAAAAATCAAAGCTAGAATCCTTGATGGAGACATTTGTAGCTACTCAACTTAAACAAAATGATGAATTCTCTGATGCAATAAAAAACTTGGCTTCAAAAGTGGACTCTCTTGCCACTCACAACAAAATACTGGAAAATCAAATTGCCCAACAAGCCTCCTATTCTCAAAGAGCACCGGGAACATTTCCTGGGAAACCAGAGGCTGGACCATCTAACCAAACCATGGCTGTCACTCTTAGGAGTGGTACTCAATACGATGGGCCAGTTGACAAGACAACAAAGGAGGAAAAGAAAGTCGATGAATCTTCATCTCATCCAGTAATTGAAGAAGAGAAACCACAAGAAAAGAAGGAGAAAGTTAAGCCATATCAGCCTCCCATTCCATTTCCTCAGCGCTTAGCCAAAGCAAAGTTGGACAAACAATTTGGTAAGTTCCTTGATGTTTTAAAGAAATTGTATATTAATATTCCTTTTACAGATGCTTTGCAGCAAATGCCCACATATGCAAAGTTCCTGAAGGACATTCTGTCCAACAAAAGAAGACTGGAGGAAGATGGTACAGTTGCACTTACTGAAGAATGCAGTGCTCTAATTCAAAAGAAACTTCCACCCAAGCTCCAAGATCCAGGTAGTTTCTCTATTCCTTGCATGATTGGTGACATGAATATAGATAAAGCATTGTGTGATTTAGGAGCAAGTGTGAGTTTAATGCCATTATCTGTTGCTAAAAAGTTAGGATTGGGTGAACTAAAACCTACTAGGATGTCTTTACAATTGGCTGATAGATCTGTAAAATATCCTGTAGGAATTTTAGAGGATGTTCCTATTAAGATAGGAAAATTTTTTATACCTGCTGACTTTGTTGTGCTTGAAATGGATGAAGATTCTTTGATTCCTATTATTTTAGGCAGACCATTTTTAGCAACTGCAGGTGCTGTGATTGATGTCAAGAATGGTAAGTTGTCTCTAACTGTTGGAGACCAAAAGGTTGATTTCAACTTGAAAAATGTTTTAGAAAAACCTTATAATGATGTTTGCTGTACTGTGGATTTTGTCGAACAAGTGGTAAAGGAAGCAACCCTTCCTAATGACCCACTTGAAACTATTTTCATGATTGAGTCGACAGAAACATTTGATTGCTCTGAGGCCCCACTAAAACATGATACTGAGGTCATAGGTAACAAAGTGGTAAGCCCCAATGTGGAATTAAAACCTTTACCAGCTTCATTAAGGTATGAGTTTCTTGGCCCTAATTCCACATATCCTGTGATTATCAATGCTGAATTGAATCCATCTGAAACTGAAAAACTTTTGAAACAACTTAGGTTGTATAGAAAGGTAATAGGTTATACAATGGATGATATCAAAGGGATTAGCCCTTCTCTTTGTATGCACAGGATTACTGTAGAAGATGAAAGTAGGCCCACAGTAGAACCACTTAGGAGATTAAATCCTAAAATGCAAGAAGTGGTTAAAAAGGAAATTTTAAAATTGCTTGATGCTGGAGTCATATATCCTGTTGATAGTAGTAAATGGGTAAGTCCTGTCCATGTGGTGCCTAAAAAGGGGGGAATAACTGTGATTGAAAATGATAAACATAACTTGATTCCTACTAGGATTGTCTCTGGTTGGCGCATGTGCATTGATTATAGGAAGTTAAATAGCGCCACGAAAAAAGATCATTTTCCCCTCCCTTTTATTGATCAGATGCTTGAAAGACTTGCAAAACACTCTTATTTCTGTTATTTGGATGGGTATTCAGGTTTTCATCAAATTCCCATTCATCCATCTGATCAAGAAAAGACTACCTTCACTTGCCCTTATGGGACTTATGCTTACAGACGTATGCCTTTTGGTTTATGTAATGCACCTGCGACTTTTCAAAGGTGTATGCAAGCAATTTTTTCTGATCTTATTGAAAATGTGATGGAAGTCTTTATGGATGATTTTTCAGTGCATGGCTTGGATTTTGATAATTGTTTAACAAATTTGTGCCAAGTCTTGCAGCGTTGTGAAGAAACCAATTTGGTTCTAAATTGGGAAAAATGCCATTTTATGGTAAGAGAAGGCATAGTTCTTGGACACCTAGTGTCTGAAAGAGGTATAGAAGTTGATAAGGCTAAAGTAGAAGTAATTGAAAAATTACCTCCACCCACGAATGTGAAAGGTATTCGGAGTTTTCTTGGACATGCAGGGTTTTATCGTAGGTTCATTAAAGATTTCTCCAAGATCACAAAGCCTCTTACAACTCTTTTGGGTAAGGATGTACCCTTCAATTTTGATTCATCTTGTATGGAAGCTTTTTGCAGGATAAAGCAAGCTCTAATCTCTGCCCCCATCGTACAACCACCTGATTGGAAACTCCCATTTGAGCTGATGTGCGATGCGAGTGATTACGCAGTGGGAGCTGTGTTGGGGCAAAGAAAGGATAAAAAGCTCCATGTAATTCATTATGCCAGCCGGACGCTAGATGATGCTCAGGTAAATTATGCCACAACTGAAAAAGAACTGTTAGCTATTGTCTTTGCTTTTGATAAATTTAGATCTTATTTGGTAGGTTCACATGTTACTGTTTACACTGACCACTCTGCCATTAAGTATCTATTGAATAAAAAGGAAGCAAAGCCTAGATTAATTAGGTGGATTCTAATATTGCAAGAATTTGACTTGGAAATTAAGGACAAGAAGGGTACCGAGAACTTGGTCGCTGACCACCTATCTAGGTTGACATCTGAAAAAGAAGAAACAGATAATATTCCCATCAATGAATCTTTTCCAGATGAACAACTCTTGAACCTTAGTATCCAACGTGTTCCTTGGTATACTGATTTTGTAAATTTTCTTGCATGTGGTATCTTACCTCCTGATCTTAGCTTTCAGCAAAGGAAAAAGTTTTATGCAGATGTCAAGCATTATTATTGGGATGAACCACTCCTTTTCAAGCAATGTGCAGATGGTATGATTCGGAGATGTGTTTCACAAGATGATGTCCAAGCTATCTTGGATCATTGCCATTCTCTTTCCTGTGGAGGGCACATGAGCACCTCCAAGACAGCTGCTAAAATATTGCAAGCTGGGTTCTATTGGCCAAATATTTTTAAGGATGTACGTAAGTATGTTCTAACTTGTGATGCTTGCCAAAGAACAGGTAACATTGGTAAGAGACAAGAAATGCCATTAAATACCATTTTGGAAGTTGAATTGTTTGATGTATGGGGTGTTGATTTTATGGGTCCCTTCCCCTCTTCTTTTGGAAATCAGTTCATATTAGTGGCAGTTGACTATGTGTCAAAATGGGTGGAAGCCATTGCTTCACCTCATTCTGATGCTAAGACTGTTATTAAACTTTTCAAGAAAATAATATTTCCAAGGTTTGGGGTCCCAAAATGTGTTATAAGTGATGGAGGGTCTCATTTTATTGAGAAAACTTTTCAGACCCTTCTAAAGAAATATGGAGTTAAGCATAAGGTTGCTACACCTTATCACCCACAAACTAGTGGACAAGTTGAGGTATCCAATCGGGAAATTAGAAATATTCTTCAAAAAGTGGTGAATACATCACGTAAGGATTGGTCTATTAAGTTAGATGATTCCTTATGGGCGTATCGGACCGCATACAAAACTCCCATTGGAACCACACCTTTTAAGCTAGTATATGGGAAGCCCTGTCATTTACCTGTTGAGCTAGAATATAAATCTTTTTGGGCTGTTAAAACTCTTAACTTTGATCATAAGGCTGCAGGTGAACGTAGGTTGTTGGAATTAAATGAGCTTGAAGAACTCCGTCTAGATGCATACGAAAATGCCAGAATTTATAAAGAAAAAACCAAACAATGGCATGATCGTCACATCCAACGGAGAACATTTAATCCAGGTGATATGGTTTTATTGTTTAATTCCAGACTGAAGCTTTTTCCAGGTAAACTGAGATCCCGATGGTCGGGACCATTCAAGGTGACAAAAGTCTTTCCCTTTGGAGCTGTCGAACTATGGAGCGAGAAATCTGGTGCATTTAGGGTAAATGGACAGAGAGTAAAACATTACTTCACCGGTCAACCAATACAACAAGCAAGTGACTTGGACTTGTTTGATGCTCCTGATGAGTAAATCCAAACGGTGAGAAGTCTGGCTGAAGACTTAAAACTTAGCACTGATAGGGAGGTAACCCTATAAAAAGTTGTTGTTTTATTTTAAACTTTTATTCTAAAAAAAAAAAAAAAAAAAAAAAAAAAACAACAATGTCAGATGCTGGTTTGGGGTTATTACAGGTAAGTTTTCTTATCCTGTTATCATCCATTTTAACATTGAGGACAATGTCAAATTCTGGTTTGGGGTGGTAGGTAAGAAAACTTAACTGTTTTGTTTACGTTGTGTGATTGTCATTTTATTTTGCATGTGTGTTTTCCTTGATTTGTTTGTAATCTTGTAATTTACCATTTTTGCATGATAAATTTACTTTGAATACAAGGCTAAAGTATCTAAGGACCAAAATTTTGAGTAAAATTTTCAAAATTTGATTGTTTAAATGCCAAATCAATGCTTAAATGAACCTTATGTGATTAAAATTTTCTTTGAAAAGACTTTCCATGGTTAGACTTGAGCCAAAATGGGTTATCTATCAAATAAATTTTCAAAACCCATATTTTCTCGATTGAGTGAATCTCATAGTCATTAAATATTCTAGAACTTGTTTTTCAACCGATTCAAAATGGTTTTTGATTATATGTCTTAGGATGATAAAGGCACAATTAGGTCTTATTCTAAGCCTCAGAATTTTGTATAATTTGACCCCTAGTTGCCCCTTTTGAGCCTAAAAGTGAAAATTTTTTCTTTGAAACCTTTCATTGACTAATATTCTCTTAAATGGTGAAAAAGTTGGAAATTTAGTGGAGCAAAGAAATAAAAAAGGACTTAAGAAAAATATGTATTGAATGCAAAGAAAAGCAAGAAAAAGAAAAAGAAAATCAAAAGGATGATATTGAATGAATTCTAAAAAGTCCATAAAAGTTCAAAAATTTGCTCTGTTAAATTTATAATGGTGATTTGAATCATTCATGACTATTAAAGCCCTTTTGTATTCCATTTTTCTTGAAATTCCTACCTTGACAATACAACCCAAGGCCACATTACAACCTTTGAAAGACCTTTAGACTTTGACATATTTTCTATCTAAACTGTGGAGTTTCTGGTTTATTAACAAGCTTATGGTAATATTTTTTGACTATGATGATCTGAGTGATACACAAACCATGAAACACTTTGAGTGAAAATTGAGAGAAGAGTATCCTCTGTCTTGATAATGAAAATTGATTCACATAAGAAAATTAATATTGGCATTTGAATAAATCTTTTTCTCTGTTTTGGATTCCTTAGTTTATTTAAGCTTAGTGTTTTCTGTATTTTATCTTGTGAATATGGTGATTGCTTGAGGACAAGCAATGCTTTGGTTTGGGGTATTTTGATAAGTGTTTTATAACATAATAAATTAGATTTAGTTTACTTAGGATTTTAATCATTATGCACTGTATTTCCTTTATTTATTGTGATTTTTGCTTTCTTTCCACTGTATTCTACTCGGGTACTTTTATTTTGCAGAAATTAATAGATTTGGAATTATTGATGATCCATTTTAAGAATGAATGAATATAAATGGAAAATGGATTCAAGAACCCAAAAAGATGATCAAAGTGTCAAAGGATGAAAACAATCAAGAACCATGAGCTATACTGTCCAAAACGCCTCAAAAATGCAAGAAAACACTTCCAGGAAAGGGTAGGAATCGATTCACCCTTACAGGAATCGATTCCCATGTGAAACATAAGCTAGGAATCGATTCAAGGCTGTTGGGAATCGATTCATAGGGCTGGGAATCGATTCCCCCCTTATAGGAATCGATTCATTGAGGTTTGGAAGGCTGGGAATCGATTCATGAAGGCCAGGAATCGATTCATCATGCTGGGAATCGATTCCCACCTTTAGGAATCGATTCACACGCTGTTTTGAAGGCAAAAATCAACTGGAGGAATCGATTCATCAGTGAAATCATGCGCCGAATTATTGGAAACAACAAAAATACGCAAATTGAAGACAACTGGAACAGCTGGAAATCACATGCACCGAAAGTTTCCAACTTGCAACGCGTTTTCTTAGCTGGCTTCCTCCCTTCCTTCGCCTATAAAAGGAGAAGCAATCCAAGCAGAGAAAGCATTCAGAGATCCAGATCAAAATCCCATTCTTCATCAGCTTCATTCCTTTCTTTCTCTTTCGTTTTCTTTCTCTGTTTTATTTTCTTTCTCTTTTTATTTTCTTTTTCTTTCTTTTATTTTGTGTAAGAGTTGTGAGGATTGTGAAATTGAGTGTTCCAATTTGTAATTGGTGGAGGAATATTACAACAAGGAAATACAGTGGTAAATTATTCTGAGCTTTTGGAGAAACCCGTAAGTCTTTATTTTTTACCATGTCTTGTATGTTTTATTTTTCCATTATTTATATGAATTTGAATTATTTCATGAGTAGCTAAATTAATTATCTTGGGATGAAGAGGGTATGATAATATTTTATTTTAATGTTATTTTGACTTGGAATTAAATAAATTTCTGTTTTCCATTTAGTTTAATTATGCTTAATGCTTTTAGTAATTCCTAACAAGAACCTAAATGATAAAACTGTATACTTACGGGTATATTAGTAAATTTAGGTAATAAATAGAATCGAGAGATTTATTTTTACCAGAAAGCTTTGAACTAAACCTAAGATTTTTGAAATGCTTTATGTGACCTCGGTAAAACCGTGAAAGTAATCAAAATTCTTTTGAGGAAATAAAAGGGATTTTCATAAAACGATAATGGGCCTTTCTGAGGATTAAGCAGCACTTTCCATAGGTTAGGTACATTAATAGGATTCCGAGAGGAACATATTAATTAGCTTTTGGAAAATTCGCCTTGGAAAACTTAATTCGATTCTTATTTATGAAAAGTTAAAATTCATTAAACATAAAATAGAGTCGTAATCCCCCAAAATCCCAAGATACTCTCAACTCTGATTTTTTAGTGTCAAGTAAATTTTATTTTTATTTTTATTCATATTCTGTGCAACTTTAATTTGTGCTTTATTTTATAAAAACCTTAAAAATTAATTGTGTGGATAATTAAATTTCAATATGCTGGTACTTTGAACACAGTCCCTGTGGAGAACGATAATCTTTTATATTACGCGACATAACCCGTGCGCTTGCGGGCCCTGTCACTAACGACCTATTCTTCCCGTCAGAGCTGGTTTTTCAAAGATGTACTTAATTGGGTCCATCTTAGATATCAACCAAGTAGTATAAGATAACATGTATTGCCTTAGGCGACGAGCAGCCCATGATAATGCACAACAAGTTCGTTCCACAGTGGAATATCGTGCTTCACACTCAGTGAACTTTTTGCTCAAATAGTAAATAACATGCTCTTTTCTCCCAGACTCATCATGTTGCCCCAGTACAGAACCCATAGATTCATTTATCACTATCAAATACAATAGGAGTGGCCTTCCTGGTATTGGAGGAACCAAGATCGGCGGGGATTGCAAGTGTTGCTTTATTTTGTCAAAGGCCTCCTGGCAGTCATCATTCCATTGTGATGGTTGATTTTTACGAAGCAACTTAAAGATTGGATTACATACAGCTATTAGTTGAGAAATAAAACGAGCTATGTAACTTAACCTTCCAAGGAATCCTCGTACTTCTTTTTCAGTGCTAGGAGCAAGAATTTCCATGATTGCCTTTACTTTATCAGGGTCTACTCCAATCCCTTTTTCATTGACTATGAACCCGAGTAACTTTCTAGATTTAGCACCAAAAGTGCATTTGGCCGGATTCAATCTGAGTTTAAACTTTCTAAGACGTTCAAAAAGCTTTCTCAAGTCATTGATGTGGCCTTCCACTATTTTAGATTTAGCAATTATGTCATCCATATAAACCTCTATCTCTTTATGTATCATATCATGAAACAAGGTTACCATAGCTCTTTGATATGTTGCCCCAGCATTCTTCAGACCAAAGGACATTACTTTATAACAAAGGGTTCCCCATAAAGTGATAAATGTTGTTTTCTCCATGTCGTCGGGTGCCATCTTAATCTGATTATATCCAGAAAATCCATCCATGAATGAGAAGATGGAGTGCTGAGTTGTGTTGTCAACCAAAATGTCAATATGTGGTAGTGGGCAATCATCTTTGGGGCTAGCCCTATTCAGATCTCGATAGTCTACACACATTTGTACTTTCCCATCTTTCTTTGGAACTGGGATAATGTTGGCTATCCATTGAGGATATTTTGTAATAGCTAGGAAACCTGCATCAAACTGTTTTGTGACTTCTTCTTTGATTTTTAAAAGCATTTTAGATTTTATCCTTCTCAGCTTCTATTTTATAGGAGGGCATTCTGGTTTTAATGGTAACTTATGCTCAACAATACTAGCATCCAATCTCAGCATGTCTTGGTATGACCAGGCAAACACATTATTAAACTCAATTAACATCTCTATCAGAATCTTCTTTTGCTTGATGCTTAGAGAAGTACCGATCTTGAGTTCTCTTTTATTTTCTTCACTCCCCAAATTTATGACTTCAACAATTTCTAGATAGGGAGAAATTTTTTTATCTTCCTGATCTAGCAATCTTAATAATTCAGGTAATCGTTCATTATCTTCCTCATCCTCTCCATTTGAATATTCAAAATCATGATGTGAAAATGTAATTTTTTCATTTGTTGGGGGGTTAATTTTAGATCTGCAATTTATTTAATGTAAAAGGGAATAAGAAAATGGTTATTAGGTTATTTGCAAGAAAATAGACAAGAATCCTTAGTGTGCATTTACTTGGATCATTATAATTGATAAAGAAACTTTTATTAAAAAGAAATACCATAAGGCTTCGAACATAGTTAAAGGATCAAAGATCACAGAGTAATAAATTACATGTAACTGATCTCGGGAAAATCAATGGCCTCCCAATTACACAGAATGGTGTCTGACAAACAAGGGTAAACATGACTTTTTTTTCCAGGAAAATCATTGCTGACTACTGCAACTTGATTAGGAGATATCAAGCCCGCGCTTTTGAAACTCTTGTGGAGGTCACAAATGGGGGATCCTGCAGTTTGGGGTTCTCGATTTTCCAAACGAGCCATCTGTTTTTCCTTCTTCTCTTCAGTGACCTTCCTTTTTTCTTGCTGGAGATGGGTAGTATCCTAACCCAAATCTATCCTTGTTTTCTTTAAGGTACAAAGGCTCTATTCTTCCACCCATATTCTTTCCAAGTCCCTTTCCTGGCTCTACCCGGCCTTCATCATTATTTTTGCCATCATTAAAGATGCCTTAGGTAACTGAGCTATTGTCATCTTCTCACCTACATAGGTGGTATGGGTAATTTCTAAAGATTGGAAAGAGGTTTCCAAACTTTCTTCAGTAGCCTTTATATAGGGAGTGGACATGGGCTTACTGATTAGGAAATCTTCTTCACCAGAGACTATAACTAGCTTGTTATTCGTAATGAATTTCAGTTTTTGGTGAAGAGTAGATGGAACAACCCCAGCAGTGTGGATCCAAGGTCTACCCAATAGACAACTGTATGCAGGAATGATGTCCATTACTTGAAATAGGACATTAAACGTGCATGGTCCAACTTGAATAGGAATCTTGATGTCGCCTATGACCTCCCTTCTTGTACCATCAAAAGCCTTTACTACCATGGTACTAGGTTTCAAATGTGCTCCGTCAAAAGGAATCTGTGTAAGAGTTGACTTGGGCATTATGTTTAGGGAAGAACCATTATCAATAAGCACTTTTGCCAAGATGTAATCTTGGTATTTAATAGAGATGTGTAGAGCTTTGTTGTGACCTCTTCCCTCAGGGGGTATTTCTTCATCCGTGAAAGTTAAATAATCATTAGCTGCAATGTGATTGACTATTCCCCTAAATTTCTCGGGAGAAATATCTTAAGTCACAAGAGCCTTGCTTAAGACTTTCATTAATATTTCACGATGTAGCTCTAAATCAAGCAATAGGGACAGAAGAGATATCTTAGCAGGAGTACGATTTAGTTGGTCAACTATCTGGTAGTTGATTTGCTTGATGAACTTCAAAAATTCATAAGCTTCTTCATCTATTACCTCTTGGGAAGGGTCTTGTTCTTTGTTCTTCCCTAGGTTGTTCCTCCCTGTTGTTAATTCAGGTTTTTTCCTTAATTCTTCTGGAGAAAAAATCCGACCGCTCCTAGTTATTCCGTTTACCCCAGAAATATTTGTAACCGAAGAAGATGGGTCATTAGTCGGGGGATGAGTGATCACCTCCGCTTCATATTTCCAAGGTGTAACATCCTGATTTAAAATTAACTACCGAATGAGATTAAACCACTAAACTAGGATAATTGCAAATGAGAGTTCTTGTTAATTATGATTAATTATGACTTAAGAAGTTTATTACTGAGTGATTGTGATGTGTGTGACACGTGAGGAACTGCTGTTTCACATTTTCTCACCCTACTCCCTCCATCCTATGGGTATATGTTCAGAAGCCTCAACGACTGTCCATTCACTTGAATTCCTCGAGACCTTCCCTCTTCTTCTACTTTTCTTCCTCTTCGTTCTTCTTCGTTCTTCTTCTCCGTCCCCTGTTTTTCGTAACATCACGACTGTGGTGAAGTGGAGAACCTGAGAGTCCCACTACTGGTGAGGAGCAATCATTCGAGTGGAAGAAGAACAGCTTCCTGTTCCCAAGCTGACTAAAGGGTACGACTGTGTTCGACGGAGACTGAACGAGTGAGAGTGGTGGACAAAGCAAACAGAGGCAACGGACCAACATCGGGATGTAACACCCCTGATTTCCTGTACTCGAATCTCGATGTGATCGTCATAATTAATATAAATACGAGTAAATTTTTCACATTTGAAAATATTTCCAAGACTTCACCATGATCACATCAAAACCCAAATCACAGAAAACCCAAGAGTGAGATTAAATAACCCTAAGCTGGATCAATAGATAAATTGCCCATAACGGTATACGAATATAATAGTGTTTACAGCGGAAGAATGTGTATACCGGGCACACACCTAGTCCCATATATGACGATATGAGAAAAGGCTAGGCTAGCATGCAATGGCATAATTATAAGCCTATTAAACAACCACCATCATTCTACAATTAATTCCATAAGCATACAGAGCCTAAGGTATAACTATATATGTATATATATATATATGTACACACGGGAATCTTCTCCCAGCCTTCGCTATCATCAATATACATCAATTAATTTTAATCCTCCCAATACACTGTAAATCATCTCTTACATTCTACATATTTATTCACCATCCGAAATTCACAATTCCCAAGGATCATTCTATACGTGTTCAAATTCATTAAAAATCGCCTACATTCTCAGAATTCATTCATTATACAAGAACCATAAAGGATGCCGGCCAAGGCACTTCCATTACCACTATTTACCTTCACCGAAGCTTTGACTAGAAATCCGAACTCATCCCATGGCAACCTGCATCACAAGGCTAAAAAGGAGACCACATGGGAGAGTGAGTTATACATTCAAAATGACGAATAACATATATTGTGATCATGTGTATATGCGTACAAACATCATGTGTGCTTTGCTAACAAAACATCAAATTATTAATCATTCGTTATCTCATTATCACAATAGGCATGCAGGCCTTAAGAATCGCAATTCATATCATAAATAAACACGAGCACATATGTAATCATATACACAATCACCTGCCACTTATCAACAAGGGCATTCTCAATCGTTATCATCCTCGATTCATTTTATCTTTTATTCAATACCTCCTCGCAAGGGGTTTCTCATCACTCGTGGTCATCCTATCTCAAATATACAATAGATCCGATTCCATATCAACGGGTGATCATAACCACCATACCATTCATTTCTCAATAATTCTAATAATAATATCATCACTCAGGGATTCACCCTTCGTGGCACCCCGCAAGGTGATTTATTTCGATAAATATCACCATATCATCATCACTCAGGGCTACACCCTTCGTGGCACCCCGCAAGGTGATTCTCTTCACAATAATTATCACAATACCATCATCACTCAGGGATATACCCCTCGTGGCACCCCGCAAGGTGATACACTCAACATTATATTCAACATCATCTTCACTTCTGGATTTACCCATCGTGGCACCCCGCAAGGTGATATATCCAACATTATTCAATAACAATAGGACAACGTCCTCTTCACTCAGGGATTTACCCTTCGTGGCACCCCGCAAGGTGATACATTCAACAACATTCAATAACAATAGGACAACGTCCTCTTCACTCAGGGATATACCCTTTGTGGCACCCCGCAAGGTGATTCACCTCATAATAATTATCACAATACCATTATCACTCAGGGATACACCCTTCGTGGCACCCCGCAAGGTGATATATTCAACAATAAATCGACAACAATAGGACAACGTCCTCTTCTGTAACACCCCGATCGTGGATTAAAATTTTCGAGTAAATTTTTCGCTTTTTCGAAAGATCATTTTAAAATTATAAATTTAATTCAGAGTTTATATAACAATTAATAACAGCGGAAAAATTATCATACATACTAGTCGTGAATAATTAAATTCAAGAAGATATTTAAGTAGCGGAAACGATTGTGAAGATAATAGTACTTGACATATTATATTTATTACAACCCATAAATTCAAAGTTCAGGTAATAAAACAAATAGACATCCATCATGGCATCACTCTGCATTCTGCGTGTCATCCACTGTAAAAATTAGTGTAAGAGTGAGACAGAATATAGAATAAATATAAAATAGATAAAATTGCACAAACACAATCAACAACTCATAATGATATGATGAATATGCCAAACAAGTCCATTTAATAATTCTTCAATTAATCAAATGATGTCATGCTGGATCCATTTGGTTTGGTGGGAATACTGCAGTAAAAGGTCTCATAGAGACATCGGTAGGAATTAATACAGTCATGGATCCCTACAGTCCCATGACCAACACATCGGTAGGAATTAATACAGTCATGGATCCCTACAGTCCCATAACCAACACATCGGTAGAAATTTATACAGTCATGGATCCCTACAGCCCCATGACCAATACATCGGTAGGAATTTATACAGTCATGGATCCCTACAGCCCCATGACCAACACATCACAAAAATAGGGCTTTAACTCATCATAGAGTAACCCCCCACCAGGGTAGGCAATCATGAAACCCCTAAATTCCATGGTGCGTCCAAATGCTTATGATGCATGAATGCCTTTAATTCTCTTTATCATTTAACATACCATGATATCCACATTTCCAAAACCTCTTGGATAATACAAGTCCTCAAGGGACACAATACACATAATAATTCATAAAATCATGGATTTACTGTTTCAACCACATATGTCAATAACCACAAGGCATTCATGTACATATATTTTAATTATGTCATTCATAATTATTCACCATCATAATATACTAACTGTGTGATACTCAACAACATTTATAAAAATTCATAATCACTCAATAATTTAATAAATAATTTTTATACATAGAGAAAATATCATTTTCTTTCAAAATAGCTATTTTAAGTGACTCTCAACATCCCCAACAGCAACATACATTAGCAAAACAGTCATAACATGGGCAAATCAACTCCTTTTTAGGTGATTCCACTTCCTATAGCTCAATAATACATTTATCTACAACTTTCATGAAGAACACAGTTTCAAATTCTGAACAGAAATATTACTTATTCATGAAATACCACACTGCCTCAAGGTGAGTTTTTCAAAACGTACATATATTAGTAATTTCAGTGTTTCTGGAGTTACAAAAATGATTTTTGCATGAAACCAGTTCTAGAATACTCTTAACATAATTATCTACAACTTTCATGAAGACTCAAAAAACTAATTCATACCACAAAATTCCCAGTATTGAAAACAAGATTCGGATTTCCAAAATTCCAGAATTTCAGAATTTCAGCTTGCACATACTTCAGTAATTTGAGCATAACTTGAACTACAAAAATTATTTTGATGTGAAACCACTTTCTAAAAATCCACAACTTAATTATCTACAACTTTCATGAAGACCTCCAATGCTAATTGATCCGGTCCTAACACCGGCCCCCAAGAGCATGGCTTTAATGCTTTGCCAGATCAGCATTTTGAACAAGAGGAGTACGCGATTGAGTACATTATAATCACTTCTATACGGAGTACATACCGCCAGGGCAGGTAACACCGCCAAGGCATGTTACTCCGCCAAGGAACATAACCCCGCCAAGGCAAGTTACACTACCAAGGCACCTTACTCCGCCAAGGCATGTTACTCCGCCAAGGAACGTAACCCCGCCAAAGTTGTTACTCCGCCAAGCCATAAGCTCAATATTGGCGGAATACTGAATTTCCCACACTGCGTAGCGAGCCCATACTTACAACCCCGGCACGAGATTGACTCTGTCTTGAGAGGTTAATAATGGGAATCACGCTGTCACGCATAAAGGGAAATAACAATAAAATATTAAAGCACTAACGCTTTCCAGACAAGTGGTGATACCTACTACAATAATGGTGCATGTAAACGGCGCAAGGACCCACTACCTTTTCAGCATTATGCCTGAAGACAAGGAGCGGGTCCTACCAATAATGGAGCACCAGTAACAGGTATATAAACCTCTCTCAAAAAGGTATAAGGGATCTTTTTCCCATTCTCTGAACCTTACACTCTCTTACTTGCATAATTCTCTCTGACTGTCTTTCTAAGTCTCTAAGTATTCTGAAATACTGACTTGAGCATCGGAGAACGATTGCAGGTACCACCCCCAATCGGGTCAAGGCAACGTAGATCCCGTCAGGCGGACTGTGACACCGCCCCAGAGTACATTGCACTCCGCCTCAACTTACAAAGACTCTCCGTATTTACATTTATACGCACATTGCTTTGTATCAAAAACACATTTATATGTATATTTTGAGTTGTTCTACAAGCATACTTCTACACCCCCTGTAAAGAACAGTTCATTGGCACGCCCAGTGGGACCTGTAAACTTGGTAATCCCACAATCTTTGACCAATCTTCATCATCAATGGAGAGACAAGGACCAGAGATGCAGAATGAGGATTCTCATCCACGCAATCCCAGACGTCTTAACTTCAATGATGATGCTCAGAAAAAAGCAACGCAAGCTGATTCTCCAGATCCAAGAGATGACATGATTCGAATGTTGAGAGAAGAACTTGCGGAACTTCGTCGTGAAAAAGCAAACCCAGTGTATGAGAAAGCTGGTCCCGCAAGACAGCCACATCATGAACCACACATGCAGGAGGAATCAAGTACTCCTCACTACTCTCGTATTCCTACATACATGGAGGAGCAGCGAAGCCTCCCACTGGTGAATGCTCAGTATCAAGAAGGAAGGAGAGCAGGCTTAAACGCATCCCCCTTAGGATATAAGATGAGCATCCCATTTTCTAAAAGGCTCATGAATGCACATGTACCCAGACATTTGCAAACTATGCAGCCCATTTCTATAGGGAAATATACTGGGGAAACAGATCCTTCTAAGCATTTAGATGCTTATATCTACGAGGCCATGTTTCTAGGAGCTGAGGAGGATGTCATGTGCAGAATGTTCCCCAGAACCCTTACAGGCGAAGCTCTTAGTTGGTTCAAGAGCTTACCTTCAGGTTCCATTGATTCGTGGGAGGAGCTGGCCTCAGCTTTTGGAAGCCACTTCGTGATCTCCAGGGATGCACCCAGAACCTCTCATACCTTGGCTCAGATCAAACAAGGCGACAAAGAATCTCTGAAGGATTTCCTTAAGAGATTTTACAAGGAGGCAGCCATGGTCCCTGATCTGACAGAGGCAATCCAGTTGCATATTCTCATAGAAGCTATGCAACCGAAGTCACCTTTCGCTTTGTCTTTGGCAAAGGGACCTCCAACCACGATGGAGGAATTTCGCAGGAAGGCGTCCAAGTACGTGGGTATCGAGATGCATTTGGAAGCCACTGCATCTCGCAGTAAACCACCCCCTGCAACTCCACCTCATGACAAAGGGAAAAAGAAGTCGTTGAAGAATGACAAGTCCCACCAAAGGGACAAAGTAGGGAGCCAACCTTTCAAACAGCAAGACAGACGCGTGTTCAATTTTGCTCACTATGCACCACTGAACACAACTTGCGAGCAAATCTTGCGCGAAATAGGATGGACCACCCTCAATGTTTATGGAATTCAACGTCCACCCCCAATCAGGCGCGGTGGAAACCCAAAGAAATATTGTGAATTCCATGAGTCAGTTGGCCACACCACAGAAGAATGTAAGCAACTCAAAAATACCATTGAGGTGCTCATTCGTGAAGGTAAACTGAAACATTACCTGTTCAAAGGCAAATCTCATGATGAGCCTGAGAAGTTTGAAAAGCGACATCGTGATCGTTCTCCAGATCCTGATAGTACTCGGGAACCAAAACATACGGCGGTGTCAGAGAAACAAAAAGGCATTGTTCTGGAGTCCGCCCAACGAGAACCGAGCCCTGAACCTAGATCACGAGGTAAAAGGCAGGTGGTGGACATGATTGCTGGAGGCTTCGCAGGAGGCGGACCCTCAAACACCGCCCGGAAAAATCATCATCGTATGATCTTATCTGTGCAGGGCAAGAACAAAGAATATCGCCCATTCAGGGACGGAGTTCAGACTCCGCCTATAACTTTCACAGATGATGATTTTGGCCCAACCATTCCTGAGGGAGATGATGCGGTAGTGATCATTGCGGTGATCGCTAATATGGATGTAAAACGCATCCTAGTTGATCAGGGAAGTACCTGCGACGTTATTTTTTATGACTGTTTTAAACGCATGGGACTGACTGACGCTGATTTGCAGCCTTACACACAGGACCTCACAGCTTTTAATGGCGCCAAACAGCCTACTAAAGGCTACTTGGACACAAGGATTACCTTCGATGGTGAACCTGGAGCAAGGACTGTGAAATCTAGGGTTCTTGTCATTGATGTTAAATCCCCATACAATGGCATCATTGGGCGGCCTACTCTGAATGCCATGGAAGCCATCGTTTCAACCCCCCACTTGTTAATCAAGTTCATCGATAAAGATAATCAAGTCTCATCTGTCAGGGGTGACCAGGAGATGGCTCGTTATTGTTACAATTTAAGTCTTAACATGGTGAAGCTTGAAACCATGTCTAAGAAAAGAAAATTAAACGAAGGAAACAGTGCGGCGGCATCCGTCAACTTGGTGGATCTTGATCCCAGGGCGGAGTCTTCTATAGACCCACTGAACCCTTTGAAACCAACTCCTGATGGTGGTTCCAAGCCTATTGTTCTAGGCAGCACCCCGGAGCAAATCACTAACATCAATGACAAATTGGAGCCTAACATGGAGGCAAGACTGATTGCACTCCTCCATGAGTATAAGGAAATTTTTGCCTGGACAGCCGTAGACATGCCTGGTATGGATCCTAACTTCTGTTGCCACCGCCTGGCGGTGTATCCTGAAACTAAGCCAGTGGCACAAAAGAAACGGCGTATGGGTCCTACTAAGCAAAATGCTGCTTGCAAACAAACCGAAGAACTCCTTAAGGCGGGGTTCATCAGGGAACTCCGTTACTCTTCTTGGCTGTCCAACGTGGTTATGGTGCAGAAAGCCAATAGCAAATGGCGCATGTGCATAGACTACGTTGATTTGAATAAATGTTGTCCCAAAGATCCTTATCCTCTCCCCAACATTGACAGACTGGTTGACGACTCATCAGGATACAAGTATCTATCCTTCATGGATGCTTACTCCGGATACAACCAAATTCCAATGTGTGAGGATGATCAGGAGAAAACAGCATTTATCAATGACAGAGGGGTCTTTTGCTACAATGTCATGCCATTTGGGCTGAAGAACGCTGGGGCCACCTACCAGCGCATGATCAACAGAGTCTTTGAGGGCATGCACACAAAGCTGGTGGAGGTTTATATTGATGATATCATCGCCAAAACTCCAGAAGGAGGAGACCATGTTGAAGACCTACGCCTCGTTTTTCAACGCCTGCGGCAATACAACATGAGACTCAACCCACTAAAATGTACATTTGCTGTGCCTGGGGGGAGATTTTTGGGTTTCATGTTAACACAAAGAGGCATAGAAGCTAATCCTGACAAGTGTCGTGTGATACAAGAGTTGCAGAGCCCCAAAACACTGAAAGAGGTACAATCCCTCAATGGTAAAATCGCTGCTCTAGCACGATTCATGCCAAAAATGGCTCATCGCTCTCTCCCCTTATACAAGATGCTGAAGAAAGATAAGAAATTCAATTGGGGCCCAGAGCAAGAGGCGGCCTTCCAGAGCTTGAAAAATGTCTTAGCCAGCCCTCCAATCCTGGTAAAACCGAGCCCAGGTGAGCAACTCATCGTTTATTTGTCTGTTTCAGATGAAGCGCTGGCAGTGGCTTGATGATGCATGATTTATCTCTAATTCTCCATTTTAAATGTGTATAATTTGCCATCACTTAGTGTGTAACATATTGCATTTTAACACATTTTTATCATTTGATCTTTATGTAATATTTGATTGTTAATTTGTGCCAAAAGAAAATAGATCAAAGAAACTCAAGAATTCCAATCCAAAATGAAGATCAAAGTGCCTAAGGATCAAAGGAATCAAGAAATATTCAAAAGGATCTCAAAAAGGGTGGAAAAGTGTGCAAAATATGGAGAATCAGGGGGATGAATCGATTCATCCCCCTCATGAATCGATTCATACGGCTTTAATACACCAGGAAGTGAAATTTTGCATAATGAATCGATTCTTCCCTGCAATGAATCGATTCATACGTCTGAATCTTGCAAAAATTGGCTTTGAATCGATTCAGGAGGAGTTTTAAAAGGCAATGAATCGATTCTTTCCCTAAATGAATCGATTCATACGTGTAAAATTAGCCCAGAATTGCATTTTGGAAGCATGAATCGATTCCTCCCACCAATGAATCGATTCATGAGTGAATAATTGGCCCAGAAACACGTTTTTCAAGCTTCTGGAAGGTGGGCAAAGCACTGAGATGGTGGGAAATGCACTGAAGATGATCATGGAGCACCATTGATTTGATTAATCAAGAGTGCATCTTCCATTATGAATTAATTATGGCAAAAGCTTGCTTTCTAACTCCTATAAATAGGCACAAGAGCAAGGGTCATAACACACCATTCTTCATTCATTCTTCATCTCCCTTCTTCACACGTTCTCTGCTTCTCTTCTTTGTTGGAGTTTCTCCAGCAACTTCTCCATTTCCGGGTTAGTTTTATTGTTGTAGTTGTAATTATGGAGGGCTAAAACCCTTAGATTGATTTTCTTGGAGAATGTTGTAATGTAATTTTGAGGTCATTAATTTTAATATAGTATGCTTTTATTATTGTTATTTCTTCATAATCATTCTCTACTTATTTAATTCCATTTTGTTTAATTGAATTTGTATGCTTAATCGGTTTAATTATTCAAATGGAATAAAATAAGGTTTTAAATTAGAATGGATTAAGGAAATATGCATGCTTAATGAATATTTTCATAATCACTTTTAATAATTATGGTTTGCTTAATTCCATAATTTGAGAATAGATTATGTATATAGGCGATGTTCTTATGTATGCTCAATAATTCCTAGATTTTAAGATCTTGACTCCTTTTGCTTAATTAGGATGCTTGATTCAAATATTCATTTTTAAATGAAAGTAAAGGAATTGTGAATTGAAAAAGACGCTTAGTTGATCAATTCAAATTGAGCTAAGAAATTAACATTAATAAGTATACAAGTTATTTTTAGTGAACCAAGGATAAATTTATTTACAATACTCCAAGAAAATCAATCGCTTGTTATTTATTGTTTTAAATCCTTTATTTACCTTGTTTTAATTTTAATTGTGACAACAAAAATCAATCAAACCCCCCCCAATTGTATGTTAGTGAACTTATGTTTGTAAAATTTTTTAGTTGTTTAGTTTTTATTTTTAATTGTTAAAAATTAGTTTAAGACTTGATTTTTCCTAAATTTCTGTGTTGATCCTTGAGAGAACGACCTAGGTTGACACCCTAGTACTACGTTAATTAATTTTAATGTACTAATTTGACGGAATAACGACTGCAAAAATATCAACGTCAAATTTTGGCGCCGTTGCCGGGGATCAACGATCTTTAGGAAAAATTCTTGTTTTAAATTAATTTTTTTTTTATTTGAAAAAAAAAAAATTTAAAAAAAATTTCTCTTTTTGTTTGTTTGTTTCTTTGTTTTATTTCTTTTGCATGATTTAGGATTCTTATGATTTATTGCTCATCATGATCTAATATCTTGTTGTATGCTATGTATGACTAGAAGAACTTTTGAGCATTTATATTCATTTGATCCTGAAATTGAAAGAACTTTTCATAGGTTAGTTAGAGAAGCTAGATTTAATAATAACTTTGTTGATATTGATAGTGATAGTATTTTTTCTGAATCTGTTGAAAGTACTGCTAGTTTTTCTGATATGGCTGAACCTCGTGAAAGAACTCTTAGAGAACTAGCTGCTCCTGAATTCACATACGAAAGTTTGTGTATTCAATATCCTGATGAGGATGTCCCTTTTATTCTTAAGACCGGACTTATACACCTGTTGCCTAAGTTTCATGGTCTTGCGGGTGAAGATCCGCACAAACACCTCAAAGAATTCCACATTGTGTGTTCCACAATGAAACCCCAAAACGTTCAAGAAGACCATGTCTATCTTAAAGCGTTTCCTCATTCTTTAGAGGGTGTTGCTAAGGATTGGTTGTACTATCTTGCTCCAAGATCAATCACAAGTTGGAATGACTTAAAGAAAATGTTCTTGGAAAAATTCTTTCCTGCCTCTAGAACAACTGCAATCCGTAAAGACATATCTGGCATTAGGCAACTCTCTGGAGAAAGTCTTTATGAATATTGGGAGAGATTTAAAAAACTTTGTGCAAGTTGCCCTCACCACCAAATTTCTGAACAACTTCTTCTTCAGTACTTCTATGAAGGTTTACACCACGTTGATCGCAACATGATTGATGCGGCAAGTGGAGGAGCTCTAGGAGATATGACTGCTGCTGAAGCAAGAAACCTGATTGAGAAGATGGCATCCAATTCTCAACAATTTGGTGTGAGAAATGATTCTTTCAAACCCATGTTTGATTCCAATTCTAGTTCATCTGGAATTAAATTGGAGAGCAAACTTGATGCTCTCACCACTCTAGTCACACAATTGGCAGTAAATCAAAAATCCATGACTGCTAAAGTGTGTGGAATCTGCTCTTCACAAGAGCACCCCACTGATTGTTGTCCTTCTCTACAAGAAAAGGATAATAATAGTCCTCAAGCTTATGCAAGTAACATCTACCATGATAGACCTCCACCACAACAAAACCATGACCTTTCCACCAATAGATACAATCCAGGTTGGAGGAACCATCCAAATTTGAGATGGGGAAACCAACAAAATCCCCAACCTCCATTTCAAAACAATGCACCAACCTTCCAAAGACCTACACCTCAACCATCCACAAGTGGCCCTTCTTTGGAGGATCTGGTGAAACAAATGGCTGCACAGAACTTAGAGTATCAACAAAGAAATGATGCTACCATTCAGAGTTTAAGCAACCAAATTGGGCAATTGGCTTCATCATTAAGCCAGTTACAATCTCAAAACTCTGACAAATTACCCATCTCTTTACTTTTTCATTATATTGTCTATTTTGTATGCTCTGTCTTACATTGAGGACAATGTATGATTTAAGTATGGGGGTGGGATCATTCATGTGTTATTGTGTGTTGTGTGATTAAATTTTGTGTGATATTAAAAAAAAAAAATTAAATAAAAGATTTTGTGTGTGTTTTTGTTTTAAAATGGCATGTTTTATTGGAATTTTAAGATATGCATGAGAACAAGTAAATTCTTTCATGTCTGATATGAGATTAATGATATGTTATAATTTGAACTTAAACATTTTTGGTATGTTGAGAATGACATGATAATTGAGAAATGATCATATATGATGGAATTATACCTTGTGAGATTTTTGAGCCTTAAAATTTGATGGATCACTTTAAACCATCTTAATCCTTTCATGTGTGATTAATTCCTGAAGGCTTACATCTTAATTTTTGTCTTGTTTCTTGATGATACTTGAAACTCATATGAATGTATTTTGATACAGGCATTTTATTCAGTTGAGCCACTAAGCCAGATAAGCCTACCATGAATAAATTATCTCTTGCTAGCCATTTTGAGCCTATTTAACTGTTTCCTTGTTGCAGCTCAAATAAGCCATGGATGAAAAACCAAAAATATACCTACCTTAAGAAGTATATTGAAGCTTTGGAATCAAGTCAAAACAGGCATTCAAATAAGTGTGGGGGTGTGCAAAAAGGAATTGCAACTCTTGTTTCAAGTGTTATGCAATCTCATATTAAAAAAAAAAAAAAAAAAATTACCAAATACCATACAATAAATGTTTTACCCTCACTGTTTGCCAGTAAAACTAATTGCTTCATTATTCTTTTTGGTATATATATATAATATATATATTTCATCCATTTTAACCTTGGCCACATTGCAACCCTGTGAAAGCCCTGTGGATCTATACATGCATTTGTGTTGATTGAGGAATTAAGAAACTTGCCAAATTTTTAGACTGTTTGTTTTTCAGGAATTGTTTTGAGTGTATACACAAACCTTAAACACTTGAGAGTTGAGAGTATGTCTTGTGAGGTTCTATCACTTATGATCTTCTTTTCAGTTTAATTTAATTTTTACATGCCTAAGTGTTTGAATGATTTTTATATATATCTTGATGCTTTGTATCTTTCATGTTGAAAACTCTTGTTTCTTTGTATATTTCTAAGATTTCATGACAAGCATGCCAGTTCTGTGTGTTGTTTTCAACTTAATGTTTTTAATAAATTGTGATACTTGTTTTTATTTTGATTTTGCCTGGGAGTGCAAAAGAATAAGTGTGGGAGTATTTGATGATGCATGATTTATCTCTAATTCTCCATTTTAAATGTGTATAATTTGCCATCACTTAGTGTGTAACATATTGCATTTTAACACATTTTTATCATTTGATCTTTATGTAATATTTGATTGTTAATTTGTGCCAAAAGAAAATAGATCAAAGAAACTCAAGAATTCCAATCCAAAATGAAGATCAAAGTGCCTAAGGATCAAAGGAATCAAGAAATATTCAAAAGGATCTCAAAAAGGGTGGAAAAGTGTGCAAAATATGGAGAATCAGGGGGATGAATCGATTCATACGGCTTTAATACACCAGGAAGTGAAATTTTGCATAATGAATCGATTCTTCCCTGCAATGAATCGATTCATACGTCTGAATCTTGCAAAAATTGGCTTTGAATCGATTCAGGAGGAGTTTTAAAAGGCAATGAATCGATTCTTTCCCTAAATGAATCGATTCATATGTGTAAAATTAGCCCAGAATTGCATTTTGGAAGCATGAATCGATTCCTCCCACCAATGAATCGATTCATGAGTGAATAATTGGCCCAGAAACACGTTTTTCAAGCTTCTGGAAGGTGGGCAAAGCACTGAGATGGTGGGAAATGCACTGAAGATGATCATGGAGCACCATTGATTTGATTAATCAAGAGTGCATCTTCCATTATGAATTAATTATGGCAAAAGCTTGCTTTCTAACTCCTATAAATAGGCACAAGAGCAAGGGTCATAACACACCATTCTTCATTCATTCTTCATCTCCCTTCTTCACACGTTCTCTGCTTCTCTTCTTTGTTGGAGTTTCTCCAGCAACTTCTCCATTTCCGGGTTAGTTTTATTGTTGTAGTTGTAATTATGGAGGGCTAAAACCCTTAGATTGATTTTCTTGGAGAATGTTGTAATGTAATTTTGAGGTCATTAATTTTAATATAGTATGCTTTTATTATTGTTATTTCTTCATAATCATTCTCTACTTATTTAATTCCATTTTGTTTAATTGAATTTGTATGCTTAATCGGTTTAATTATTCAAATGGAATAAAATAAGGTTTTAAATTAGAATGGATTAAGGAAATATGCATGCTTAATGAATATTTTCATAATCACTTTTAATAATTATGGTTTGCTTAATTCCATAATTTGAGAATAGATTATGTATATAGGCGATGTTCTTATGTATGCTCAATAATTCCTAGATTTTAAGATCTTGACTCCTTTTGCTTAATTAGGATGCTTGATTCAAATATTCATTTTTAAATGAAAGTAAAGGAATTGTGAATTGAAAAAGACGCTTAGTTGATCAATTCAAATTGAGCTAAGAAATTAACATTAATAAGTATACAAGTTATTTTTAGTGAACCAAGGATAAATTTATTTACAATACTCCAAGAAAATCAATCGCTTGTTATTTATTGTTTTAAATCCTTTATTTACCTTGTTTTAATTTTAATTGTGACAACAAAAATCAATCAAACCCCCCCCAATTGTATGTTAGTGAACTTATGTTTGTAAAATTTTTTAGTTGTTTAGTTTTTATTTTTAATTGTTAAAAATTAGTTTAAGACTTGATTTTTCCTAAATTTCTGTGTTGATCCTTGAGAGAACGACCTAGGTTGACACCCTAGTACTACGTTAATTAATTTTAATGTACTAATTTGACGGAATAACGACTGCAAAAATATCAACGTCATGGCTCTGGTCAAGGAAACAGTTGAAGGCCAACGACCGGTGTACTTCACTGGTAAAACATTGCATGGTGCGGAGTGCCGTTATCAGAAGATTGAAAAGGCAGCACTTGCAGTTGTTTGGGCCTCACGACGCCTAAGACCATATTTCCATGCACATCCCATCCTGATTCACACAGACTTGCCACTCCGTACCATATTGTTCAAACCAGATTTGGCAGGAAGAATGATCAAATGGGCCATAGAACTCTCTGAATTCGACATATCATACGAACCAAGAACTGCTATCAAGGCGCAAGTCCTAGCAGATTTCGTAGTTGAATTAACAGGCTCTAGCCCAGACGCAGATCATTCACACTGGACAATATATGTCGATGGGTCTTCAAACAGCAAAGGATGCGGAGCAGGAATCGTTATAGAAAGTGATGACGGGGTACATCTTGAAATTTCATTACACTTTACCTTCACTACGTCTAACAATCAGGCGGAGTATGAAGCCTGCTTAGCCGGACTCAGAGCAGCACAAGATATTAGGGCCAAAACTGTCACCCTATGCAGTGATTCTCAACTAGTAATCTCACAAATTCTTGGTGAGTATCAGGCTAAAGAACCTCTACTGCAACAATATCTGGACTGCGTCAATGAGTTGAAACAGCACTTCGATGAAGTAACTTTCAAGCATGTACCTCGCAAAGAAAATACACGTGCTGATATCCTGTCCAGGTTAGCCAGCACAAAGAAGGCGGGGTGCACAACCACGATTGTACAGAGTACTCTGGCGGAGCCAAGTATATCCCTTCCCTCTTCAATTCATATGATTAAAAGCCGCCCCGTTGATGACAACTCCTGGGTAACACCAATAGTTCGTTATCTTGTTAATGGACAATTACCCACGGATGATCTTGAGCGAAAGAAGCTAAGGAAGGAGGCACCCTATTATACACTCCTGGATGGGCAGCTATACCGCCGAGGAATTTCTGTCCCGTACTTAATTTGCATAAATGAAAACGAGGTGCCAGCTGTTTTGGAAGAAGTCCATGAAGGGCAGTGTGGACATCATCCAGGGGCACGGAGTCTAGTGAGAAAAATCCTCAGGGCGGGGTATTGGTGGCCCACTATGAAGCAAGACGCTGCCTCATATGTTCAAAAATGCGATCAATGTCAACGATTCGCGAATTTTCACCATACTCCAGCTGAGGAAATGTCATCATCAATAACGCCCTGGCCTTTCTATCAATGGGGTATGGATATTCTAGGTCCATTCCCAACTGCGCCTGGCGGTATCAAATACTTGATAGTTGGTGTCGATTATTTCACCAAATGGATTGAGGCAGAGGCAGTGGTGCACATAACATCAGCCAGGACTCGAAGATTCGTTTATGAGAACATCATTGCACGTTTCGGAGTCCCTAAACGCATAGTCACTGATAATGGCACCCAGTTCACAGATCGCAAGTTCACTGCACTCTTAGAAAATCTCAGCATCACGCAGATTTTCTCTTCTGTGGAACACCCTCAAACCAATGGACAAGCAGAGGTCGCCAACAGAGAAATCTTGAAGGGCCTCAAAAAACGCCTTGGTGAGGCAAAGGGAGACTGGGCAAATCAGTTATGCCATGTTTTATGGGCATATAGAACCACCCCACACTCCACCACGAATGAATCTCCGTATCGGCTGACATATGGAGTCGAGGCTGTCATTCCCATTGAATTAACAACCCCTTCAGCTCGAGTCCTTCATTTCAATGAGGAAGCCAATCAACAGAACCTCGTACACGAATTGGAGGTTTTGGCAGAGTTGAGAGAGGAAGCCTTTGTGAGAGATCAAGCTGTCAAAGCAAAGGCCGCCAAACGGTATAATGCACGCATGTGCGAACGCCGTTTCAAAGAGGGAGATTTGGTCCTGAGAAGGGCCAACATTGGCAACAAATTTGCGCACCAAGGCAAATTGGCACCAAATTGGGAAGGTCCATACCGAGTCATCGAGGTTTTGGGCAAGGGTACATACCGCCTAGAAAACTTGGATGGCACTCCGGTTAGAAATAAATGGAACATTTTAAATTTACGCATATATTACAGTTAGTTGGGTAATACGGTATGATCTTTTCCTCCTCACTCAAGGATCTTCCTCTGTATGCTTTCCTTGAAAAAGTTTCGAAAAGATATATCCCAACTCAATCCTTTATGTAGTTCCATTCTCAATGAAATGCCTTCCTGCATTTAATCTTCACTCTAACTTTGAATTGATTATCCATGGCAGAGTTTGTTCCCATGTAGATAAAACAACGATTCTAAAACTGAAGCACAAAGGCATAACTCTTTATTCCATAAAGATCAACCAACATGCAACGCCGCTTCACAAACAGAGTCAACAAAAACTCCTTGGGGAATTGGTGTCTCAGCTATATGCTGCACCATACTGACCCTAAGGTACAGAAAACTCCTTGGGGGGAAAGGATTGGTGTCTCATCTATATGCTGCACCATACCGACCCTAAGGTACAGAAAACTCCTTGGGGGGAAAGGATTGGTGTCTCAGCTATATGCTGCACCATACCGACCCTAAGGTACAGAAAACTCCTTGGGGGGAAAGGATTGGTGTCTCAGCTATATGCTGCACCATACCGACCCTAAGGTCCTACAGGCCGCCTATGGAAAGAACTAGTGTCACAGCTATATGCTGCACTAATTCACCCCCAAGGTCCTGCAGGCTTCTTGTGGGAAGAGCTGGTGTCACAGCTATATGCTGCACCACGCTAACCCCAAAATCCAACCAATTTCTTGCAAGGTGAATTGGTGTCACAGCTATATGCTGCATCATACCGCCTCGAAGGTTTAACCAAATTCTTGCAGGGTGAATTGGTGTCACAGCTATATGCTGCATCATACCGCCTCGAAGGTTTAACCAAATTCTTGCAGGGTGAATTGGTGTCACAGCTATATGCTGCACCATACCGCCTCAGAGGTTCAACCAATTTCTTGCAGGATAAATTGGTGTCACAGCTATATGCTGCACCATAGCAATCCCGACTTCGATGATTTTCATTCGATCAGGAGTCACACTCCAATCAAAATGCAAAAGGATGAACATTCCATCCAAAACTTGACTCTGCCTAACTTCCAATGTTTTACAGAGTACATAATCAACAAACTCAAGCACTGTCAACAAGTTCAAGTAAGTTCAACGCTTGTAAAATTGTGCTTCATTAAAATTCTTAAGAGGCTACTCCGCCTTCTTACGGAATCCAGCTTCATTAAAATTCCTAAGAGGCTACTCCGCCTCCTTACGGAATCCAATTCCTTTTAAATTCCTAAGAGGCTACTCCGCCTCCTTACGGAATCCAATTCCTTTTAAGTTCCTAAGAGGCTACTCCGCCTCCTTACGGAATCCAATTCCTTTTAAATTCCTAAGAGGTTACTCCGCCTTCTTACAGAATCCAACTTCTTTGAAATTCCTAAGAGGCTACTCCGCCTCCTGACGGAATCCAATTCCTTTTAAATTCTTAAGAGGCTACTCCGCCTCCTTACGGAATCCAATTCCTTTTAAATTCCTAAGAGGCTACTCCGCCTCCTTACGGAATCCAATTCCTTTTAAATTCCTAAGAGGCTACTCCGCCTCCTTACGGAATCCAATTCCTTTTAAATTCCTAAGAGGCTACTCCGCCTCCTTACGGAATCCAATTCCTTTTAAATTCCTAAGAGGCTACTCCGCCTTCTTACGGAATCCAACTCCTTTTAAATTCCTAAGAGGCTACTCCGCCTACATACGGAATCCAACTTCATTGAAATTCCTAAGAGGCTACTACGCCTCACTATTAAAATCATTTCAATGAAATTCTCAAGAGGTTACTACGCCTCCTTATTAAAATTACTTCAGTTAAATTCTCAAAGAGGCTACTTCGCCTCCTTACTGAATTTTACTTCACCGAAATTGCAAAAAGGCTATCCCGCCTCGTTATGCTTAGTCATATTTCATTAAGTCCTCAGAAGAATATTCCGCCTTTTCGATATCATTTTACAAGGCATAAATACGACGGACTCGAACACTGCTTATATGAACAAGTATACATTTACAGAAAATATGCTTTATTCAATATTGCCAAATTGGTAAAATCCAGAGCCTATCCTGGAACAAGGCGACGTTATAAATAAAAACAAGACTTGCAAAGAGACTAAGGAGGAGACTGAGAAGCTGATCTTTAAGGGTCAGACAGCTTCCCTTCTTGCTGAGTGGAGGTGAGCTGACTTTCTCCTGGCCTGGTCAAACTTTGGGAAGGAGGCAAGTCCGCCAGAACATATTCATCATTGGGCGCAGGCATATGACCTCCTTGCACAGACACCATCAATTCTCCATTGATAAATTCGTAATAGGGATGAATGCCTGTGGTGGAGAGAGTAACACCTGGGTTGCGGTAGCAGAGTTGGCGAACAGCCATGCTGAAAGCATCATCAATCGCTGCCTCAGCTGCATCCAAGGCAGATTGTAATTCCTTGTCGAGCCTCTCACTGGTAGCATCTGAGGCAGTCTTCTCAGCTTGCAACTCTTGAATCTGCACTTCAAGATTTCCATATGCGGTTGCTGCTTCGCCCAACTCCGCCGCCCAGGCATCTTCAGCTATGGCTTTATTTATTTCTATGGAGACCAGCCTCTGCTGAAGAATGCTCACGTCTCCGCCCAAAATTTGGTTCTGCTGATCTAAATTTGAAACTTGTTGCTTCAGTAGAACATTATCAGCCTTGACCTGGGAAAGTCCGCTCACCACCTCGCCTAGCTTTTTATTCTGTTGTTCTAGCAGGACCTTCTCAGCCTTCACCTTAGCCAACTCCTCCGTCAATTTCTTGATGTCGGAGTCGGCGGTGTCAAGATGTTTGTCCTTGGCCTTGATCACCTCGGACAGCTGCTCATTGTCATGTTCCAAGCTATGAATCTTTTCCACAGACTCGTGGTAAGACGCCTGAAACATGTTGGCCTCGGCAGCAACGTCAGCTATCCGGGGGACAGAGGCCAAGAAACCATCTATCTCTGCAAGGTGCCACCTCGCAGCTGCAGCAGCCTCCGGAATCTCCTCAAAGTCGATGTCGGGGCGGAGGATGAATTCTGGATCACGCCTCTCTGACTGGCGGGATCCCGTATTTGCAAAGTACAAAAAGGGATTCAAGCGAGACCCCGCCTGAGGTAAAGAGACAAACCGCCTGGATGATTCCCTTGGCACATCAATGGGGAAAACTGCTGTCCCTCGAGTGGTCAAGCTCAAGGCGGGATCCTCAGACGGGCGGACTGGGGAAACATGAACTCTCCCTGCCTCGTCCCCCGTATCTTGGTCAGAAGGGGCTTGGAATCCCTCCGCTTGCTCCCCCGCGACATCTTCTTCGAGGATGCCTTCAACACCGCCCATATCAGCAGAAGTACCCATAACAGGTACCTCCTGAGTCTCCTCCAAGTCAATGGCAACATCGATTGATGTCCCTTCCTCAGCCCTCCTCTTGCCCTTAGTCCTCCTCCTTTGCAAGGCATGAAGATCTACTTCCTCTTCTTCCTCTTCAGCAGCTTCTGGTTCTTGGCGTTTTTTAGAACGCCTTTCAACAGTAGCTGCTGAAGATCCTGCACCACCTTCAAAATTTATTATGTTGGTGGAGGCAGGGAAGGGAAGAGCTGTTGTAAGAGCGGCAGTCAGATTCCTCCTGGGCTGCACATTGTTCTCCGCGTTAATTTCCCTGCGGCTCATTCGGATCCGCTTGATGCGCTCCATCCCAGGGAACTCAGTGATTTCTCCTGCGAAATAACAAAACGAGAATATGATTAGAAGATGCAAGATAACAGCAATACTCAATCAACATTGCGATTGTTAGTAATATTACTCAAGTATCCCTGAGCATCCCGCCCAAGCAGCCTTCGACAAAGGATCAGCTTGTGGACAGAGTTGTACTCCTTCAACATCCAGAGTACTTCCACAGACGCCGCCGATAGAGCACCCTCTTCAACTTCATACGCTCGCTTGGTTAAGAGAAAGTGCTCATGTGTCCACGCAACTGGGAATCGATCAATTCCCTCCTTATTCCGCCAGAAGACAGACTCCCCCTCCTTCACAGAAACCTTTACAAAACTTTTTCTGAAGTGGAGTCCGCTTTCCTTGGCGGAGTCCGCAAACGACTTGAAGTTTAAAATCTTCGGCTCCGCCCGAAGAGTAACAAGGCCCACGCCGCCTGTTTTTACGTTCACCTTCCTCATGATGCGGCAGAAAGAAAAGAACAACGCCACAGTAGGCGTAAACTCCAGATGCTGCGCCATCACCTCAAAGCTTCGAACTATTCCCCAACCATTTGGGTGCAGCTGAGAAGGAGCACAATCCAAGAACCTCAGCACGCCCATCTGGAATTTGTTCAAGGGGAAACGCACTCCCAGCTGAGTAAACAGAATATCGTACATATATATTGTACGATTATTCTGAGGACGATGGCAAATCCTTTCGAATGTCTTAGGAGAGCAAACAATGAACCTATCTTCATACCGTTCATTTTTCCAGATAGGCACAGATAGCTCCACTACACCGCCACTAGTTGTTACATGGCGAGAGGCAGTACCCTTAACATCCTCCTCAACCCAACAATAAGGATCAATCTCGAGCGTCTTCTCCCAGTCCAGTCCATGCAACACAACGTTTTGACACTCTGCCATTGTCAACACTTGGGTATGGAAAACACCTCCTGACACAAATGAATGTACAGCATTACTAAAGTACTCCACGCTGCTGTAAAACGTCGAGTCCCTCCCAGTATAAAACGCCTCATCTTCACTCTCAATATCAGAAAACATGGGACGAACAGAAACCCTAGAATGAGACTCTGACCTCTTTCCTCTCATCTTCCTTTTTACGAACACACAAAAAGGAAAACTAAAGCTAACCCAATGGAAATGAAGAAGCAAAGAAGAGGAAGAAGCAAGTACCTTAAGCTTCTGAAAGATAGAAGAACTCCAAACACCAATAAACTCGCAAGAGAGTAGCAAAAACACTTTCAGCGAACAAATACGAAGTGAGAGATGAAGCAAAACATTTCCCTTCTGAGAGTTTACCTATTTATAGGCATGGCTTGGGGGGAAATAAGCGAATCCTCAGAAATCTCGAAGATGTGTTTGCAGCCGTTAGATAAATCTCATCAACGGTTCTAAAATTGAAATATGTGTTTACAACCATTGGATTTGTCTCACTGACAGTTCCTTTTTTGCTGAAACCAATAGATATATCTAAGGGCAGATATTTCATGGGCCACGTTTTCAAAATCCAAGGCCCACGGTAATAACCTCGAAAACGGTTCTCAATTGCCATCACGCACATTTATGTCCCATCATTGGAATGGCAATCGTTACGAGGGCATACGTGGCAATGGGAGACAGAAGAATAAAAAACGTGGCTTCGAGGCGCATTAATGACAGGCGTGTCAAGTGATGACAGCTAATAAATGCACGAAAACACTTGTCCATAAATCCTGAAAAAACAAGCGCCACCTAAACCCATGCCTACAAAAGCTAAACTTAAGTGTTATAGCTCATTAAAGTGACTCCGCCAGTCACTATAACAAGCTAGGGGGCATATGATCCGGTCCTAACACCGGCCCCCAAGAGCATGGCTTTAATGCTTTGCCAGATCAGCATTTTGAACAAGAGGAGTACGCGATTGAGTACATTATAATCACTTCTATACGGAGTACATACCGCCAGGGCAGGTAACACCGCCAAGGCATGTTACTCCGCCAAGGAACATAACCCCGCCAAGGCAAGTTACACTACCAAGGCACCTTACTCCGCCAAGGCATGTTACTCCGCCAAGGAACGTAACCCCGCCAAAGTTGTTACTCCGCCAAGCCATAAGCTCAATATTGGCGGAATACTGAATTTCCCACACTGCGTAGCGAGCCCATACTTACAACCCCGGCACGAGATTGACTCTGTCTTGAGAGGTTAATAATGGGAATCACGCTGTCACGCATAAAGGGAAATAACAACAAAATATTAAAGCACTAACGCTTTCCAGACAAGTGGTGATACCTACTACAATAATGGTGCATGTAAACGGCACAAGGACCCACTACCTTTTCAGCATTATGCCTGAAGACAAGGAGCGGGTCCTACCAATAATGGAGCACCAGTAACAGGTATATAAACCTCTCTCGAAAAGGTATAAGGGATCTTTTTCCCATTCTCTGAACCTTACACTCTCTTACTTGCATAATTCTCTCTGACTGTCTTTCTAAGTCTCTAAGTATTCTGAAATACTGACTTGAGCGTCGGAGAACGATTGCAGGTACCACCCCCAATCGGGTCAAGGCAACGTAGATCCCGTCAGGCGGACTGTGACACCGCCCCAGAGTACATTGCACTCCGCCTCAACTTACAAAGACTCTCCGTATTTACATTTATACGCACATTACTTTGTATCAAAAACACATTTATATGTATATTTTGAGTTGTTCTACAAGCATACTTCTACACCCCCTGTAAAGAACAGTTCACTAATTATGCATGTATAATTCCCAGCACATCAAAATATACACAAAACATGGAACAATCTTTCACTCAGACAGGCAGTAGTATTTTGGCTATAACTTTTGCTACACATACTCAAATCAATCGGTTCAGGTCTCAAAATTCACATAACAAAAATATTTACAACTTTCATGAAGGCACTAATCGCTAATTCTTACCACAAAACTTCCAGTTTTAAAAATAAGATACGGATTTCAAGTTCACAGATTTACAGCTTATACATACTTCAGTATTATGAGCATATCTTGAGCTACAAAAATCATTTTAATGTGAAACCACTTTCTAAGAACCCACAACATATATATCTACAACTTTCATGAAGACATTCAAGGCTGATTACGCATGTATAATTCCCAGCATATCAAAATATACACAAAACATGGAACAAATCTTTCACTCGAACATGCAGTAGTATTTTGGCTATAACTTTTGCTATACATACTCAAATTAATTGAATCAGATCTCATAATTTAGATAACATAAAGATCTACAATTTTCATGAAGAAATCAAAGGCAAATTCATACGTTTTCAGTTTCAAAATTGAGCCACAAGATGCGAAATTAAGACTGGAATCCTAGAACAGCATACAACTCTACCCATTTCATAGTTATTCACAACCCTCTCCCCTCTTACTTGGTTTGAAGACTTTTAGCTGATTGGAAAAGAGGTCCCCCGGCTGTCCTCGTTCAGATCGAAGGAATATTGAGGAAGAAGAGAAGTTAAGGTAAGGATAGTTTACTAGTTTTGTTTTTTCCACGTTCAGGTCTTGGCAAGGCAGAGTTAATAATGCAAAGTGAGTGGGAAACACCATCCTTGTGAGTGGAGGTTTAATGCTTTAGTGGAGATAATGTAGGATTAATAATAGAAGGTGGCTATCTTAGTGCTCATCTCTAGCCGTCCTACGTACTAGTGCGATTAGTGGGATTAAAAAAATATTAAAAATAATGCCTAAAAGACAAGAAAAGGGTCAAAAAGTTACCTCTGCACTTCAAAACCGACCAGAATTCCATTTCCAAGTCCGGTTGAGCATCCGGTCTTGTACATCGGCTCAAAATCATCCGGTGTGTACATCCATTCTAAGGAAAGCTGAGTTAACCTTCCTTGAAGTCGTCCGGTGTTTATTAATGATAATCCGAACTAAATTCATCCGGTCTCACCTGAACTGAAGTCAGCTGTGTGAGAGCAGTATGTAGGGTGTGAGGGCGGTCTTGAGTGTGAGGGCGGTATGGAGTGAGGGCGGTATTGAATGTGAAGGGCGGTGTTGAGTGTATCTTAAGAGATGTCCATGTTCTAAAAAAATGTTCACGTTACTCCGCCAAGGCATTTGACCCCGTCAATGCTTATGACTCCGCCAGACGTGTGACCCCGCCTAAATTTACTACTCCGCCAAGGCATTAGACCTCGTCAATGCTTATGACTCCGTCATGGCATGAGACTCCGCCTATACTCACTACTCTGCCAAGGTATGTGACTCCGCCTAAGCTAATTACTCCGCCAAGGTACGTGACTCTGCCTAAGCTTTACTCCGCCAAGGTACGTGACTCCGCCTAAGCTTTACTCCGCCAATAAAGAACAGTTCAAACACCATCCAACTATTCAGTAAGCAACTAACAACGTCCAATAGCCAACAGCTCGGAAAACTATACCGTCCAGCAACCAGCAAGACGTCACTCAGTCTTGTGGACAATTAGTAAGCTTTCCACTTAGGAAAACCGTACCCTTTTATTGTTATCTTCTTTTCTTGGACGGACTCAATTCCAGTCTTGAATATCGGTTCAAAGTTATCCGTCCTACAGCTCATTTGGTAAAGTGTTGATCCGGTGTGCAACATAAAAGACAATCCTATCCACACCGGTTGTCCGGTGTGATGTGGCATTTATTGTCATCCGTTCTCCCCCTTTGGAACCTTGAGGTCGTCCTAGCCTTGGAGGTCAGAACGGATCAGAATGTTTCTTCCAATCTTACTCAATTTACTCCTCTACCTTCATTCTTTCACTCGGAATTTGGATCTTATCAAAATAGATCTATGTAATTTCTATAATTATTCCCAAAAATGAAATTTTTGGAGTATTATAACCCATTCATAAAGTGTTTTTATTCATTAATAAACACTTACAAGCCTTCCATGCTTCATAAATTACAAAATAGAGCTATTATTTAAAAGCAGGATGTTACATTTCTCCCACCCTAATAAAAATTTCGTCCTCGAAATTTAACGCGCTCCTCAGTGAAACAATCTTGGATATTGTGTCCTCATATCATCTTCACGCTCCCAAGTCAGAGTTACATCAGTTCCTTGTTTCCATGCAACTTTTACCAGTGGTACATTCTTGTTCCTCAAACGTTTACTCGATCTTTCTAGGATCTGTGTAGGTTTTGTGGAGATGGTCAGATTCTCTCTAACTTCAATATCATCAGTAGCAATCACGTGGTTAGGATCTTGTACGTACTTCCTCAGCTGTGATACATGAAATACATTGTGTAGATTTACCAGGTGAGGGGGAAGTGCAATCTGATATGCCACTGTACCAACCCTCTTTAGGATCTCATATGGTCCAATGAACCTCGGACTCAATTTCTTACTCTTCAAGGCTCGGCCAATCCCTTTGTGAGGTGAAACCTTCAAAAATACATGCTCACCGACTTGGAATTCAAGTGGTTTCCTCCTTTTATCATAATACTGCTTTTGTCTGTCTTGAGATGCCTTCATCTTTTCTCTGATCATTTCTATCTGTTCAGTAGTCTGCTGCACAATTTCAGGTCCTAACGCCAAACTTTCACCAGTTTCTAACCAACAAAGTGGCGTTCGACACTTCCTACCATACAATGCTTCGAATGGAGCCATAACAATACTGCTGTGGTAGCTATTATTATACGTGAATTCAATCAATGGAAGAAACTGCTCCCAACTACCACCATGTTCAATCACACAAGATCGCAGTAAGTCTTCCAAACTTTGTATGGTACGCTCTGATTGTCCATCTGTTTGGGGATGATAAGCTGAGCTTAATCGAAGCTTTGAACCCAATTCCTGATGCATGCTTCCCCAGAATCGGGAAGTGAATCTTGGATCTCTATCTGACACAATACTAGATGGTACACCATGTAGTCTTACGATCTCCTTCACATATAACTGTGCCAATTTTTGTAAAGAGTTCTTCATATTCATTGGGAGGAAGTAAGCAGACTTTGTCAATCTGTCTACAATAACCCAGATTGCATCATTCCCTGAACGTGTTCTTGGTAATCCTGACACAAAGTCCATTGAGATATCATCCCATTTCCAGACAGGAATCTCTAATGGTTGTAGTTCACCAGATGGCTTCTGGTGTTCTACCTTGGCTTTTTGACACACCAGACATGAAGCCACATATTCAACTATCTCTTTCTTCATCCTTGGCCACCAAAAGCTTTTCCTCAGATCTTGATACATCTTAGTTGATCCAGGATGAATGCTCAACATACTTTTATGCGCTTCTTCTAGAATCGTCCTTCTTAGATCAACATCCTCTGGTACACAAATTCTATTCCTGATTCTCCAAATTCCATCTGATCCTTCTTGTAGTCCCATATCTTTTCCATTCGCCTGTAATTCTCTCAACTCTTGTAATGGCAAATCTTCTTTCTGTCTTTCACCTAACAGTTTCAGGAAATCATTGGTTATCTTCAAAGTCCCCAAAGTCATACTCCTTGAAGATTTCATCTCTACACCCAAGTTCATATCTCTGAACTGTTCTATCATCTCCATTTCTTTTATCATCAAAAATGCCATATGAATGGACTTTCGGCTTAGTGCATCTGTCACTACATTTGCTTTTCCTGGATGGTACTTCAAATCAAAATCATAATCTTTAAGGAACTCCATCCACCTTCGCTGCCTCATGTTCAATTCCTTTTGATCGAACAAATACTTCAAGCTCTTGTGATCACTGAACACTTCAAACCTGACTCCATACAAATGGTGTCTCCAGATTTTTAGGGCAAATACCACTGCTGCCAATTCTAGATCATGCATTGGATAGTTCATCTCATGTGGTCTCAACTGTCTAGATGCATAAGCTACCACCTTTCTTTGCTGCATCAAAACACATCCTAAGCCCATTTTGGAAGCATCACAATAAACCACGAAATCTTCTTGTGGATTAGGTAAGGTTAAGACTGGAGCAGATGTAAGTTTCAACTTCAGTTCTTGGAAACTTTTCTCACATTCTGGCGTCCAAGAAAAAGGTTGATTCTTCCGGGTTAGCCGAGTCATTGGTAGGGCAATTTGAGAAAACCCTTCAATGAATCTCCGATAATAACCAGCTAATCCCATGAAACTTCGTATCTCAGTGACTGAAGTAGGTCTCTCCCAGTTTACCACAGCTTCTATTTTAGAAGGATCCACAGATACTCCTTCGTTTGAGATTACATGGCCTAGGAATTTTACCTCTTTCAACCAGAATTCACATTTTGATAACTTTGCATACAACTGCTTCTCTTTCAAAATCTGCAATACCACTCGGAGATGCTTTCCATGTTCCTCTGCACTTTTTGAATAGATCAGAATATCATCAATGAAAATGATGACAAATTGATCCAAGTAGGGTTGAAATACTCGATTTATGTAATCCATGAATACGGCTGGGGCATTGGTCACTCCGAAGGGCATCACAAGGTACTCGTAATGACCATATCGCGTTCTAAAGGCTGTCTTTGGAATATCCTCAGACTTGACACGAATTTGATGATACCCCAATCGTAGATCAATCTTGGAAAACACTGCAGCGCCTTTCAATTGATCTATCAGATCATCAATTCTGGGCAGAGGATATCTATTCTTCACCGTCAATTTGTTCAGCTGACGATAATCTACACATAACCTCATGCTTCCATCTTTCTTCTTGACGAGCAATACTGGCGCTCCCCATGGTGACACACTAGGTCTGATGAAATGCTTCTCCAGCAACTCTTCAATTTGTTTCTTTAGTTCCGCCAGTTCAATTGGTGCCATACGGTATGGAGCTTTAGACACTGGTCCTGCTCCTGGAATTAAATCAATGGAGAATTCTACCTCATGTTTTGGAGGTAAACTTGAGACATCCTCAGGAAATACTTCAGGAAATTCAGAAACAACCGGCATCTCGATTGCTTTAGGTTCACCATCTCCTTTGTAAAGAGTGAATAAAGCAAACAATTGACTTTCTCCTTGTAATACATAGGTCTTGAGGTTGTCAAAATTTAGATTTTCTGATGGAAATATCACAGTCTTGTTGTGACAATCCACCAAAACTCGATTTGTCGATAACCAGTCCATCCCCAGAATCACCTCTAGATCCTTCAAAGGTAAACAAACAAGATCGACAAGAAAGCGTCTACCTTCTATGAGTATAGAACATTCGTTACACACCTTAGCAGTCCTAAGTTGTGTACCGGTGGGAGTGGAAACAATCAGATCATATGTCATAGACTTCACAGGTAATTGAAGGCGTCTAACACACTCATCAGAAATGAAAGAATGCGTAGCACCAGAATCAAATAACATAGATAGGATTGTACCATTAATCTCACACTTACTTTGTACGAGGTCATCAGCTTGATCTGCCTCTGAACCGCTGATGGCAAAGACTCTCCCAGCTGTTTGTTGCAACCTCTGATCTGTGGACTCCCTGTTCTGTCTTGGAGGTTGGGAAGCACGTGTGTCTCCTCCATGGCTTCTCTGATAATTAGAGCCTCTTTGATCATTTAAAGTGTTCCTGTTGTTGCTTTGCTTGTTCTGCGGACAATTTGGACTGATGTGTCCTTTCTGATTACAACGATAGCAGGGAACCTCTCCCAGGTGTCGGGTGCAATCGCGTATATGGTGGTTACCTCCGCAATTATGACACTTGATATTTGTATGATTGATGCGTCTTTGGGAAGATGATGATCCTCCTTTGAAACGATTTGGATAGAACGTCCCTCTCCTTTTGAAATCAACTGACTGAGGTTTTAGTTGTTTATTGGCCTTTTCATGTGCCAGTCTGGCTTGGTGATTTTCTTCAAAAATTCTGCATTTGTTGATCAGAATAGGAAAACTCCGAATTTCTTGGTACCCAATCGCCTCTTTGATTTCCAGATTCAGTCCGTTCTCAAATTTAACACATTTCGATTCTTCGGCACCAGCCTGTTGAAAAGGAGGGTAAAAGAGAGATAGTTCTTCAAACTTTGCAGCATATTCTCCAACGGACATCAAGCCTTGTTTCAACTCCATAAATTCCAGCTCCTTGCGACTTTTCACACTTGCTGGAAAATATTTCTCCAGGAAACAGTCTTTGAAGTTGGTCCAGATCAAGGGTCTGTCAGTCTTGATCATACGGATTCTAGCATGAATCCACCAGTTCTCTGCCTCTTCCACCAACATATAGGTGGCATACTCCACCTTTTCATATTCTGTGCAGGGTAATGCTCGAAAGATGCGTTCTATTTCCTTGGCCCAGAGATATGCTCCTTCTGGATTATAACCTCCCTTGAATTGCGAAGGCTTTCTCTTCAAGAAGCGGTCTAACCCATGGAGTTCTCCAGTGCTCCTTGGTTGGTTTTGTCGTTCTATGGCTTCAGCTAAGCGGTTGAAAGCTGCTGCCATATCATTGTTGTTGTTGTTGTTTCTTGCCATCCTATATTCGTAGTTTGGTTTATACCAATTCTAAGGAATAATATATATATAAATACTACATAACTATCCTTATTCTACGGTCTATCAGTTAAGCAATCAATCATATAACACATTTATCATATTATCAAGAGGAAATCAAACAAATCTTTTCACAATTAATCAGTCAGGCACAAATCATATAGTACACATTTAGCATGTTATCAAGTAAGAAATCAAACATTTCGCATATTATGTCGAGAAATAGCTCATATCATAACAATTGGTCCTGAATTTTTTTGAAAATGCTCTGATACCAACATGTAACACCCCGATCGTGGATTAAAATTTTCGAGTAAATTTTTCGCTTTTTCGAAAGATCATTTTAAAATTATAAATTTAATTCAGAGTTTATATAAAAATTAATAACAGCGGAAAAATTATCATACATACTAGTCGTGAATAATTAAATTCAAGAAGATATTTAAGTAGCGGAAACGATTGTGAAGATAATAGTACTTGACATATTATATTTATTACAACCCATAAATTCAAAGTTCAGGTAATAAAACAAATAGACATCCATCATGGCATCACTCTGCATTCTGCGTGTCATCCACTGTAAAAATTAGTGTAAGAGTGAGACAGAATATAGAATAAATATAAAATAGATAAAATTGCACAAACACAATCAACAACTCATAATGATATGATGAATATGCCAAACAAGTCCATTTAATAATTCTTCAATTAATCAAATGATGTCATGCTGGATCCATTTGGTTTGGTGGGAATACTGCAGTAAAAGGTCTCATAGAGACATCGGTAGGAATTAATACAGTCATGGATCCCTACAGTCCCATGACCAACACATCGGTAGGAATTAATACAGTCATGGATCCCTACAGTCCCATAACCAACACATCGGTAGGAATTTATACAGTCATGGATCCCTACAGCCCCATGACCAATACATCGGTAGGAATTTATACAGTCATGGATCCCTACAGCCCCATGACCAACACATCACAAAAATAGGGCTTTAACTCATCATAGAGTAACCCCCCACCAGGGTAGGCAATCATGAAACCCCTAAATTCCATGGTGCGTCCAAATGCTTATGATGCATGAATGCCTTTAATTCTCTTTATCATTTAACATACCATGATATCCACATTTCCAAAACCTCTTGGATAATACAAGTCCTCAAGGGACACAATACACATAATAATTCATAAAATCATGGATTTACTGTTTCAACCACATATGTCAATAACCACAAGGCATTCATGTACATATATTTTAATTATGTCATTCATAATTATTCACCATCATAATATACTAACTGTGTGATACTCAACAACATTTATAAAAATTCATAATCACTCAATAATTTAATAAATAATTTTTATACATAGAGAAAATATCATTTTCTTTCAAAATAGCTATTTTAAGTGACTCTCAACATCCCCAACAGCAACATACATTAGCAAAACAGTCATAACATGGGCAAATCAACTCCTTTTTAGGTGATTCCACTTCCTATAGCTCAATAATACATTTATCTACAACTTTCATGAAGAACACAGTTTCAAATTCTGAACAGAAATATTACTTATTCACGAAATACCACACTGCCTCAAGGTGAGTTTTTCAAAACGTACATATATTAGTAATTTCAGTGTTTCTGGAGTTACAAAAATGATTTTTGCATGAAACTAGTTCTAGAATACTCTTAACATAATTATCTATAACTTTCATGAAGACTCAAACAACTAATTCATACCACAAAATTCCCAGTATTGAAAACAAGATTCGGATTTCCAAAATTCCAGAATTTCAGAATTTCAGCTTGCACATACTTCAGTATTTGAGCATAACTTGAACTACAAAAATTATTTTGATGTGAAACTACTTTCTAAAAATCCACAACTTAATTATCTACAACTTTCATGAAGACCTCCAATGCTAATTATGCATGTATAATTCCCAGCACATCAAAATATACACAAAACATGGAACAATCTTTCACTCAGACAGGCAGTAGTATTTTGGCTATAACTTTTGCTACACATACTCAAATCAATCGGTTCAGGTCTCAAAATTCACATAACAAAAATATTTACAACTTTTATGAAGGCACTAATCGCTAATTCTTACCACAAAACTTCCAGTTTTAAAAATAAGATGCGGATTTCAAGTTCACAGATTTACAGCTTATACATACTTCAGTATTATGAGCATATCTTGAGCTACAAAAATCATTTTAATGTGAAACCACTTTCTAAAAACCCAAAACATATATATCTACAACTTTCATGAAGACATTCAAGGCTTATTACGCATGTATAATTCCCAGCATATCAAAATATACACAAAACATGGAACAAATCTTTCACTCGAACATGCAGTAGTATTTTGGCTATAACTTTTGCTATACATACTCAAATTAATTGAATCACGTCTCATAATTTAGATAACATAATGATCTACAATTTTCATGAAGAAATCAAAGGCAAATTCATACGTTTTCAGTTTCAAAATTGAGCCACAAGATGCGAAATTAAGACTGGAATCCTAGAACAGCATACAACTCTACCCATTTCATAGTTATTCACAACCCTCTCCCCTCTTACTTGGTTTGAAGACTTTTAGCTGATTGGAAAAGAGGTCCCCCGGCTGTCCTCGTTCAGATCGAAGAAGAGAAGTTAAGGTAAGGATAGTTTACTAGTTTTGTTTTTTCCACGTTCAGGTCTTGGCAAGGCAGAGTTAATAATGCAAAGTGAGTGGGAAACATCATCCTTATGAGTGGAGGTTTAATGCTGTTAGTGGAGATAATGTAGGATTAATAATAGAAGGTGGCTATCTTAGTGCTCATCTCTAGCCGTCCTACGTACTAGTACGATTAGTGGGATTAAAAAAATATTAAAAATAATGCCTAAAAGACAAGAAAAGGGTCAAAAAGTTACTTCTGCACTTCAAAACCGACCAGAATTCCATTTCCAAGTCCGGTTGAGCATCCGGTCTTGTACATCGGCTCAAAATCATTCGGTGTGTACATCCGTTCTAAGGAAAGCTGAGTTAACCTTCCTTGAAGCCGTCCGGTGTTTATTAATGATAATCCGAACTAAATTCATCCGGTCTCACCTGAACTGAAGTCAGCTGTGTGAGAGCAGTGTGTAGGGTGTGAGGGCGGTCTTGAGTGTGAGGGCGGTATGGAGTGAGGGTGGTATTGAATGTGAAGGGCGGTGTTGAGTGTATCTTAAGAGATGTCCATGTTCTAAAAAAATGTTCACGTTACTCCGCCAAGGCATTTGACCCCGTCAATGCTTATGACTCCGCCAGACGTGTGACCCCGCCTAAATTTACTACTCCGCCAAGGCATTAGACCTCGTCAATGCTTATGACTCCGTCATGGCATGAGACTCCGCCTATACTCACTACTCTGCCGAGGTATGTGACTCCGCCTAAGCTAATTACTCCGCCAAGGTACGTGACTCCGCCTAAGCTTTACTCCGCCAAGGTACGTGACTCCGCCTAAGCTTTACTCCGCCAATAAAGAACAGTTCAAACACCATCCAACTATTCAGTAAGCAACTAACAACGTCCAATAGCCAACAACTCGGAAAACTATACCGTCCAGCAACCAGCAAGACGTCACTCAGTCTTGTGGACAATTAGTAAGCTTTACACTTAGGAAAACCGTACCCTTTTATTGTTATCTTCTTTTCTTGGACGGACTCAATTCCGGTCTTGAATATCAGTTCAAAGTTATCCGTCCTACAGCTCATTTGGTAAAGTGTTGATCTGGTGTGCAACATAAAAGACAATCCTATCCACACCGGTTGTCCGGTGTGATGTGGCATTTATTGTCATCCGTTCTCCCCCTTTGGAACCTTGAGGTCGTCTTAGCCTTGGAGGTCAGAACGGATCAGAATGTTTCTTCCAATCTCACTCAATTTACTCCTCTACCTTCATTCTTTCACTCGGAATTTGGATCTTATCAAAATAGATCTATGTAATTTCTATAATTATACCCAAAAATGAAATTTTTGGAGTATTATAACCCATTCATTAAGTGTTTTTATTCATTAATAAACACTTACAAGCCTTCCATGCTTCATAAATTACAAAATAGAGCTATTATTTAAAAGCAGGATGTTACATCTTCACTCAGGGATTTACCCTTTGTGGCACCCCGCAAGGTGATTCATTCAATAATAATGCATATTAATGCCATGCTATGCCATGAATGCAACAATGCAATAATGCATGTGCCCAACAACCTCGCAAGGATATCTCACCCTCTCAATTAGGGATAAATCGTATATTTAATCCTTTTATCATTGGCACATAAGAAATCATAAGGCCCTTCCAGGCACAACATTCATAACCACATCAAACCACGCATGGTAATTAAAATCATATCAAGCATCATGGCATTTATCCACGCATGGAAAATAACAAGGTATCTCAAAAGTATATGTTTAACAATCATCATTGCCACCATTTCAAATCCATTGATTTATACACTCGTGGCCATTCAATTTTCCCTTCATTGGTTTTATTATCACACAAGGTGTGTCATATAACCACATCATTTACTTTTTATTATGATTCATAATACATCAATAGTGGTGAGGCACACATGTATTCATAACATAGTATAGGCATACACGTACCTCTCCAAGGCCTTAAGCCATTCCTCAATCACCACTAAGACACACCACCCATGGACCCCTAATGAAATCACTTGTTGTTACATAATAAAAGGGGTTTGGGGCAATAATGAGCCCATGATTAATTTCAGCACTAAGGCATGAGGAGTCTTACTTTTAGTCTTAAAAAAATAGTGGGACATGTCACAAATATCACCTATTAGTCCCAATTTGGCCACCATAAAAAGTTGGGTTCAAAACCCTCTTAAATTTGAATTTTTCAACGCAATAGGTTCGGTATTTTTCACCTAATGAGAGTTAGAAAACTCCAATTAATGTGAGACCAATTCTCACACCTCCGTGACACAATTGTATACAACTTTTATGAAGAAGTTAGAGGCTAAAAATGTCATTAAGGTGCCCAAACGGGCCAAAAATAGCAAAGAAAATAGACCAGTTGGAAAAACAGCACAACAGCGGCCATAACAGGGCTCTGAATCGATTCAGACTCGTGTGAATCGATTCAAGCGTCCTAAAATCTCAAAATTTGACAAACAAAGGGCTTTGAATCGATTCAAACTCGCATGAATCGATTCAAACACCCCTGGAGCCCAAAACAATGAAAACAGCACCTCTTGAATCAATTCAAAGGGTCTTGAATCGATTCAAGACAACCCTACTGCTGTTTTTATACAGAACAACACCAAAATTTCAACTTCCAATCACCCAATCTCATTCAATTCAAATCCAATGGCCATCAAAATTTGTCACAAGCTAAAATATATTATTTGAGACGTGTGGCCACCGACCTCACTCAAAAATTCTCAAAATTGAGAGACTTATGTACATAATTGTGTTTTACCCGATTTAAAATGTTTTTGGGGACCTCAAGGGTCAATTCTCAATGGAATTGGCCCATTCCAATTTCTACAAGTCATAAACTACACATAGAAGCTATTGGAACTAACCCAAGCCATCAAAATCACATAAATATCTATTTGACTCTGAGTTCCTCAATTATGCATGAACCTCAAACTTATCACCAATACCATCACAATGGCTATCACATTCAATGCCAATTATCCACATAAATTCTCAGTTCACAAAACATATACCTCATCCCCTCAAGGATGGTTCAATAACATGTACATATTTCAACCCCTCATGGGTTATTCATCATTATATATACACATACATTATCATCAATAGCCAACAATTTGCCATTCATATCATTTCACTATAAACATGGCAAGGCAAGCATGAGTATCAAGCCATACAATAATCATCAATTATACAACTCATGCAATTTGAATGTAAACTTCTCTTCTACCTCGAGGAAAGAGCCGAAATCCGAATGCATGCTCCGAAAGCTCCGCCACATAGTCCGGAATACAATCTACACAACATACATATGCATTCATACAATTAATAAGCCATCTCAAGGCATTCCTTATAATTCTAAACATTTGCTAGCTTATCATAAAGCCCAACATCAAGTCCTAGACTTGCCAAAACACCAATTCATACCATTGTGTTAGGCTTCGGGAATTCCTTTCCCAAAACCAAGATTCTCTAAATCTCAAAGGGCTAACTATACCCAACAACATCAACATCACCTCCCTTATCCATAATACATCCTATCATCATATAAATCATCTATTTGCCATCATTGTCACTCAAATTCATTATAAGCCCTCTTAGCTTCACTCAAAGCCATCAACAATTCACAAAATTCAAGTGACACACCTTATGGTCTAAGGCCTCATTAAATCCTCATCTTAACTTATCTATTCATCATCAATGGTTATCCACCACCATCATTATCATTATCATCATCATAGTTGCCAATACTCAAGGGGTTCAACTCCTCTAATCACATACACACTCACATGCACTCATCACCCAATCCTCAAGAATCAACACCAATCTTTCAAACATTCATCTCCTCATATAAAATCGTTCTAAGATGTCAAAATCATCAAAATCACCTATTTAGCCAACACCCCCAATTTACCATACTTAGGGTTTCCCCCAAAATTTCCCATCAACAATCAACAATCATCTCTTTCAACCATTTATATACATTCATAGGTTAACAACAATGCATCCCACTCATCATCAACAATAACACTAAATCTCCAAGGGTTAATCAACCTAAGGTTTGGTTCCTCAAGCCATTTTCCATCAAAATAACACCCAATCATCCATCATAATACTTAAATAGACTCAAAACCATAAACAAGAGCCATGGGTGTTCAAGATCTTACCTCTTTCTCCAAGCTCAAGTTCCAAAATGAAAATAAGGGAAAAGGAAGAAGAAGAGAGCCAAGCTTGCTTCTATGTCTATTAATCCTTCATGAATCTTGGGTTGGAAGTTGATTTTTGTAAGAAAAGTGGAGGGGAGGAGGTGAACGGTCATGGGTGTGAAGGAGGAAGAGAAAATGAAAAATGAAGGGAGAGTAGAAGTGGAGAGGAAGCCAACGAAGAAATAAGGAAGGAAGGAGAGAGGAGAAATTAAAATGCACCCCTTATTCATTAAAAGCTTTCCGTTTTATAATAAACAGGACCTTCATTCGGGCTCAATACTATATCCAAAAATTATTTCGAATATAGATTCGGATTCTTATTAATATTCTTAACAGCCCTGACCAAAGGCATCTCAATTGGAGTAACTTGGTCCAACACTCATATTCTAATCGGGTATAATTTCCTCTCCTTAAATCTCAATAAATCATAATTATCCATAATAAATCCTAATTTAATCATTCCAATATCTTTGGGACACAAATCCTCTCATATACAATCATTTATTATTCATTCTCCTTAATTATTCATTTTTATAAAATTCGGGATGTTACAATTCACCCCACCTAAAAAGAATTTCGTCCTCGAAATTCAACATCAATACACATGTTACAAGGCCATACTTCAGACCACACATCAACAAGGTTCAATAACATCATAGACTAACATTGGACTTCCCAAAGTCCATCAAATCATTTTCATTAATTATAACTCATCCAACAGAGCTCACATGTTCATACTCAGTACGACCAGATAGGCTCAATACATTCACCATAAGCAGCTACAATCCCTACACCTGCCTGGCTTATGTATTGCTGCATCCGACATACAGGAAGGCATCCCAATCCCGTAGTGGTTACCACAAACACATAAAGTCGGCGCATGAGTGCATATTGCCACAATGCCTATGGCATGTAAGACCATATTGGGACCAGTACTTCGTATTCCCATTTGCTCATATTGGTCACACATATTCAAACGATACCATTCCTTATAAGACTTGGTGACAATCCTCACCAGTCCACAGCTAGCATATTCATACTTCATTGTCATTCTACAATTAATTTGGCATCCATCAGCCATATCAATCATCAAATCTCAATTATCTTCACCATCAATCGGTGTACCAACCATAAATTTTCAATCATCATAGGGTAAATACCCCATCCTTGGGTTTCATCCCTCCAAATCCATGCTCAAATAGCTTAAAACTCTTATCTCACTTACATATTTGTTGGCTATAAATCAATTCGAGCCTTAAAAGATTTATCAAACTCTTATCAAATAAGCTACATAATCAAATAACGAGCTTTCACACTAGGTATTCTCTTTACAGATCACAATTAAGGCTCATAAACTAAACATATAACTCACATTATATCACATCATTATGTGGTTTCTATCACCAATATAGCACCCTTCAAATAAAATAGGGAGTAATGACATGGTTAAATTTCCATTCATCAACTCACGATCACAATTGACATCTCTAAATCACATCATCATCTATACTTGATCCATTGATCATAATTTCTAAGGCATAGAATTTAGCTCGAGAGAACATCATAAATTCATATACCATAATCAATTCTAATCATACCCCAAGTTCAACATCATTATTCATTATTCATCAAGGGTTATCTAGCACCCATTGTGGAGTTCTCACACACCCCACAACATCATTAGATATGGCTCACAAAATAACATAGAGCCTAGATCACCATAGGGTCCAATTTAATTAATTCTCTACAACAATTGATCATACAAGATCATACCAAATCCATCTAGGTCATCACACCTAGTGGGTCATAATTAAATAAATCCTTCACTCGGTTTTCACACATCAACACCGAGACACAATCTCAATCTAACAGGTATTCGATTTCACATTTAATCATTTATCACATATTCAAATTCCCAATCTAGGGAAATACAACAAATCACTTATATCATATAACACATAGGGTTCTTGTGCCAAAGGATATAAAATCCATCCTTCACAAATGGCACAACCAAACATTTAAATTCAAACATACCCATACTAGGGAATTACTCAATATTATTCATTCATTCAACTCAAGCATATGAGTTTCATTTCATTTAACAAACATTCTTTGGCTAAACGCCACAAGCACAATGCATATAAGAAATCTAATCACAATTCATATTCCAGGTGCATATGCACATCAAGATCTCAACATATATGGTCTACTACCATATCAATTTCTTTCTCAATATCTCCTATCCGTAATTAACATACGGCATAAGTCCATCATTAAATCAATATATATACATATCATATCCATGATCAACACATGGCATCAAATCATTATCATATCAATTCATATTTTATATCTCATATTCACATCGCAATATTTCATTTCCATGATTAACATTCAATCATGGATTCATCATCAATCAATTTGCATTATATATATATCAACATCAATGCACAATTACAATATATTCGTTATTCGAAGGTAATAGGGTAAGGAACTTGGCTGGTCTTACACAATACATACATCCATCATATGTCAAGAAATTTCATTCATTCATATTCAATTCCATAATTCATTCATGATTATCAATGAGCAACTAGGCTCCACAAATATATCATATGACCCCAATGATAAAGGGTATACTTCCCATAGTCAATAACCACATCTTATAAATCACAATCTCACAAAAGTCCTCATTGAGCACCAATCCCAGCTCAACTTTAACCATTCACGATAATTCCTCAATAAGCAAATATACCCTATAATCAATTCACAATTCCTAGACACTTAGTACATCATAGGTCCACATAGGGCAATAAAACATAATATCATTCTCAAGATAATTATCATTCTTAATTCTATACCAACATCCAGATCCCAATAATGAGCATCCCGCTCCAAAAATCATCTTAAAAGTCTCACCATTGCGAAATCATCCTCTAGCTATTCATAATATCAATTATCATAAAGCAATCATGCTCGAGTAGTAACGAATAATTCTTATTCAGAGCAACATATGCTCTGATACCACCTTTGTAACACCCCTGATTTCCTGTACTCGAATCTCGATGTGATCGTCATAATTAATATAAATGTGAGTAAATTTTTCGCATTTGAAAATATTTCCAAGACTTCACCATGATCACATCAAAACCCAAATCACAGAAAACCCAAGAGTGAGATTAAATAACCCTAAGCTGGATCGATAGATAAATTACCCATAACGGTATACGAATATAATAGTGTTTACAGCAGAAGAATGTGTATACCGGGCACACACCTAGTCCCATATATGACGATATGAGAAAAGGCTAGGCTAGCATGCAATGGCATAATTATAAGCCTATTAAACAACCACCATCATTCTACAATTAATTCCATAAGCATACAGAGCCTAAGGTATAACTATATATGTATATATATATATATATGTACACACGGGAATCTTCTCCCAGCCTTCGCTATCATCAATATACATCAATTAATTTTAATCCTCCCAATACACTGTAAATCATCTCTTACATTCTACATATTTATTCACCATCCGAAATTCACAATTCCGAAGATATCAAAATCATCAAAATCACCTATTTAGCCAACACCCCCAATTTACCATACTTAGGGTTTCCCCCAAAATTTCCCATCAACAATCAACAATCATCTCTTTTAACCATTTATATACATTCATAGGTTAACAACAATGCATCCCACTCATCATCAACAATAACACTAAATCTCCAGGGGTTAATCAACCTAGGGTTTGGTTCCTCAAGCCATTTTCCATCAAAATAACACCCAATCATCCATCATAATACTTAAATAGACTTAAAACCATAAACAAGAGCCATGGGTGTTCAAGATCTTACCTCTTTCTCCAAGCTTAAGTTCCAAAATGAAAATAAGGGAAAAGGAAGAAGAAGAGAGCCAAGCTTGCTTCTATGTCCATTAATCCTTCATGAATCTTAGGTTGGAAGTTGATTTTTGTAAGAAAAGTGGAGGGGAGGAGGTGAACGGTCATGGGTGTGAAGGAGGAAGAGAAAATGAAAAATGAAGGGAGAGTAGAAGTGGAGAGGAAGCCAACGAAGAAATAAGGAAGGAAGGAGAGAGGAGAAATTAAAATGCACCCCTTATTCATTAAAAGCTTTCCGTTTTATAATAAACAGGACCTTCATTCGGGCTCAATACTATATCCAAAAATTATTCCGAATATAGATTCGGATTCCCATTAATATTCTTAACAGCCCTGACCAAAGGCATCTCAATTGAGATACTTGGTCCAACACTCATATTCTAATCGGGTATAATTTCCTCTCCTTAAATCTCAATAAATCATAATTATCCATAATAAATCCTAATTTAATCATTCCAATATCTTTGGGACACAAATCCTCTCATATACAATCATTTATTATTCATTCTCCTTAATTATTCATTTTTATAAAATTCGGGATGTCACACGGGAAACAGAGGAACTCCTCGAATCCCTTCAGTAGGTAGGGGGCGCCTTGCATCTCAAATGCATAGTTTATGAACGGTCTCCAGGTGAAGTATTACCTGTGCATGTGTGTTTGAGAATATGGTAACTATGTAATATATATATGATTGACAGCTTTTGAATACCGAGGGCGTGTGATAGTTGAGTCTGATGGTAGTTTTTATATTTAATGCATGTGATTATGAGGTATGCTGTTAGATATGTGAATGCATGTGAGAGTTATGGGATTGTGTGTGAATCGAGTGCATGTGTCTAAAGTTTGTCGTACTGAGTCCGGTTGGTTATCTCACTCATGAATGCATGAGGTGGGGATCTCCGATACCGAGAGTATGTGTGTGACTACTGACTAGTTTCAGCTGGGATGTTATATTAAAAATATAAGATGCGAGTCACTGTGTATGTTGATATGATTTTTGAGTGCTCTGTACTGGGAGACAGTGGGTAGATCCTGATTACTATCTTATATTAATATGCATGCGAATGCTGGGCATGAAATCTGTTGTGCTTGTGTGATGATGAATGAGTTACATGCAGAGTGTGGTTATAATGAGGAAAAAGGGGTACTGTTGTATTGATAAATATGTGTGAAATATAATTGAAAGACCTTGGGTTGGACTCAAGGCAATACCGAGTGCATTAGCGTTGGACGCTTGATGAAAGACCTTGGGTTGGACTCAAGGCAAGCCTACCGGGTTAGACTCGGGGCTGCCCGTAACACTTCCGTTGTCGCTTGGAGTGACTTTGTTACGTGTGAGGGCAAATGGTTTGGTACCAGTAAAATGGCCGGATCAGCTTGGAGCTGAGGAAAAAGGCTTGGAGCATATGTTGCAACATAACAATTTATAATAAGGGGGTCGGATCTGACTGTAATGGATATGTATACATTTATATATATATATACTCTTATACTTTTGATGAGCTCATTGTGTTGCATGTGCATGTATCAGGAATGATATGATCCATATAGCTGTGTATTAAATGTATGAATTCCGATTGCATGATACTGTTGTATGTAGATATATTGAATGGCAATTCATATTATAAATGATTGAGATGTGATGCTGTATAGTGGAAGACTTGAGGATTTCCGAGTCACTAACTGTCATTTTATATGTAAAAGCTCACCCCTGCTGTGGCTATATTTCAGTGGACATCACTCGGAATGATGGATGATGGAAGAGCACCTGTTCTGTGAGGTGAACTGTGCATTAGACATGTATATAATTGTATATACTGTGTAAAAAGTGTTGTTAAGCCTTGGCCGGCTCGTAATATATTGTTTTGTCTAAATATGTCGGGATTGAACTCTCTTAGTATTGAGAGCGGCACTAAATTTATATATATATATACATGTGATGTTATGTGTTTAATCTTGATCAGTAAATAATGTGGTAGGCGAATATCAAAGTAGGTACCTTTACATTCTACCGAGTAACTGGAACTTGCGTATTCTAAGTGAAGGAGAGAGTTAAGGTAAATCTGAGTGAGGTAAGACACGAATCCCCTTCCAAGTGACGAGAGATTGGGTCAAGTCTGAGTAGGTTATATTATTAAAGAATATTCCAAGTGGAGTATGATTGTGGAGACCCCTTCTGGGTGAAGGAAGGTCTATGTGTTCCCCGAGTGAGAGAAGTAAATATATGCCGAGTGACGAATATGAAATGCATTCCGAATGAGTTAAGGTTGAAATATACCGAGTGGTAGTTGATTGGGAGTTATTCCGAGTGAGGGAAGTTTATGGATTCCGAATGGAATAATTATTCTTTTCCGAGTGGATCTTATGTGTGTGTGACCTATATGGATAAACATAAGGAATTAAATATGGGCTTCCGAGGGAGGCATATTAGTTGGGGTTGTTTTCCCGAATGGATGGGACCCCAGATTCCGAGTGACGGGAATTTCCGAGTGGGGCTTCTTGCCTCAGTGAATAAGGATTCGCTCCCGCGAGTGTGAATGGATGGAAGGCTTTTGGGCTGGCTTCGCTTAAGCGAATGGGTGTTCGCCCAAGCGTGTTGGGCTGTCTCACTCAAGCGGAGTTGGATCTCGCTTGAGCGAGTGAACGTTTTGTGAGGGCTCGCTGAAGCTTGTTATTCCGCTGTCGGTTTTGCTTCCTTGCCTTTATGTTATTTTTAAATTACCCGACTGCTTGGTTTATTTTTTTTTTTGGAAAAATTTTCCCTTGTTTCGGATTTATTTTTAATTAAGTAAGGACTTTTCATTTTGGTATCAGAGCGGACTTAAAAGGTCCAAGGCCAAGGCATGCTTACTTTTAGTAAGCGGAAATGTACATTATGACCGGTCGTTATAAATTGCTTGTGATGTTTGAGGACTTTGATGCCTAATTAAGTATAATTTGTGTGACCATGTGTTTATGAGATGTTGTTGTGGGGGTAGAAGGTTGTTCCTATCCTGGTCCGACTAATTATTGTGTTTTGAATGTGATTACAAGTTCAAGGATTTTGATAATGACAAAGCACTCTTGAAGAACTCCTTGCAAAAACAAAGATATGGAATCAGACACGCAGCTAATCGATTAGGAAGCCTCATTTAATCGATTAGGCAGCTTCTGTTTTGGAACAATTGCATCAGGACATTAAGCTAATCGATTACAACATTTCAAATAATCGATTACAGAGCTATTGGAATTAAGATAATCGATTACATGCATGGTTTAATCGATTACCAAAACCAAAAATGGCATTAAAAGTATCAGGGATAACAGCTAATCGACTAAGAGAATTCAGACAATCGATTAGAAGGTTACTGGAATTAAGCTAATCGATTACTATGTCTATATAATCGATTACGAAGTTGCGAAGCCAAATTAAATGTATTAGGTATCACTGCTAATCGACTACAAGGCAAAGTTCAATCGATTACCAAGCTTCTGACTTGAAGCTAATCGATTAGGCAAAGGAAACTAATCGATTACATATCGAACAGAGATGAAAAATTCAAAGTGTAATCGATTACAGCTTAAAGCATAATCAATTACGTTAGTGGGAAAACGCATATTAGTGGGAAACCAGCACATTTCTCCACCATTCCTTTAGACACCCACTATGTGCAACGGCTAGGAAGACCAAGACACTCACCAAGCTCTCAAATGACTCTATAAATGCAAGAGGAACTCAAGCATAACAACACACAACAACAAGCTATCAATCTTTACTTACTCTTGTGCTTAGTAAGCCCTTACTCTTGTATATTCTGAATTTCATTTGTGTATTCTCTCTTCTTGAGAGTTATAGATTTGAGAGAACCTTCACTTGTACATCTACTCTATTAAGAAAGTCACTTGTTTGTAAACACTACACAAAACACCAAAGTTCACTCTAGGTTAAGTGGTCACAAAGGTTGGGGTTCAACCTTTGGGATATTGTGAGATTAAGAGATTGGGTGGGTTGCCCTTATAATTGTGAGGATTGGGTTCTTGAGTGTGGGACACTAGGAAGCCGCAATTGCTCAAAGTTGTATCTCTAGTCTACAATAGTGGAAATCCTCTAAGTGGGTTGCTTAGAGGCGAGACGTACACCGGATTGGTGGAACTCGTTAAATCGGTTTGCAAGCTCCTCTTCCCTACTCTTTTACTTTTATATACTGTGTTTAATTGGCTTGTGTTGATTGACTGTGGCTTGCATACTTAAACTTGTTTAATTTGGTAAACTTTGAATACTGCACACCAAGTGTTTGTCAAATTGTCTTAGCTATATTTACTTTTGTTTTGCCTTGCACATTTCATTAAACTTGATTTCACTTGCATAATCTTGTAAATTTGAACATAAGAATCAAGTTCAAAGGCATTCTAACTAAAAGTTTTAAAAACTCAATTCACCCCCCCTCTTGAGTATTGAGGCCACTTAAATAACAAGTGGTATCAGAGCTTGACTCTTGGTAAAATAAACTTAACAGCTTCAAGAGAACAAATGGCCTCAAGTTCTCAAAACCTCTTTCCCGAGGGTGGTGCTATAAACAGACCTCCCGCTTTCAATGGAGAAGGCTATACCTTTTGGAAAGAAAGAATGAAAATATTTATTAAATCTATTGATCTTAAAGTTTGGAATGCCATTGAAAATGGTCCTTATACACCCATGCATATTGTCAATGATAAAAATGTTGAAAAACCTATGGAGGAATGGTCTAGTGATGAAGAAAAGAAAGTACAATATGGCTATAAGGCTAAAAATCTTATCACTATGGCATTAGGTCCAGATCAATTTTTTAGAATAATGAATTGCAAATCCGCCAAGGAAATGTGGGATACTCTTCAAGTAACCCATGAAGGTACAAATGATGTTAAAGACTCTAAGATTAGTACACTAACTAGTCAATATGAGTGCTTTAGATTAAACTCTCATGAATCAATTGTTGATATGCAAAAACGGTTCACTCTCATCATTAATCAACTTATTACACTTGGAAAGACTTACACTAACAAAGAGCTCACTCATAAAGTGTTGAAAAGTCTTAACAGAGAATGGCAACCGCTAGTTACCACCATCAAACAATCTCCCAACATAAACGAGATGTCCCTTGCCACATTATTTGGTAAGTTGCAGGAACAGGAACAAGAACTGAAAGAATTAAAGATGGCGGAAGAGGAAGAAAAATCTTCCAAGAAAAAGGGACTCGCTCTCAAGGCCACGTCCATAAATGAAGAAGAATCCGGAAGTGAACTTGATGAAGAAGATGAGTTTGGACTATTTGTGAAACGCTTTGGGAAATTCATGAAAGGCAAACGCTTCCAAAGAAGCTTCAAAAACCCAAGTAAGAAACCTATCACTAAAGAAAATTCTTCCTCACCCAATTGTTTTGAATGTGGCAAGGAGGGTCACTTCAAAGCAGACTGCCCAAATCTCAAGAAAAAGGGCAAAGAGAAAAGAGGAAGAAGGAGAGCATATATAGCCTGGGATGAAAATGAGATAAGCAGCTTGGATGACTCAGAAAATGAAGAAGCAAACCTTTGCCTCATGGCCAACCACCAAGAAGAAAATGATGAGGTAAACTTCCATGACTTAGATAAGGATGAATTACTTGATGCTCTAGAGGAATTGTATGATAAATTTGTAAAAGTATCCAATAGACTTAAGATGTCTAGAAAAACTAGTGACACTCTAGAGATGCACCTTATGGAAGTTTGTAAAGAGAATGAATGCTTAAAAGAAGAATTGGAAAATGCTCAAACATGCTCCAAGAATAAACCGTGTGATTTTTCTAAGAAATGTGTTGATCTAGAAAACAAATTCCTAGATCTAAACAAAACCTTAGAGAGGTTTACAAATGGTAGAGATAATCTGAATGTACTACTTGAAAATCTAAGATGCATGTTTGACAAAACTGGTTTAGGGTACAATTCTGTTAAAAAGGAAAAGCATTACAAGAACTTCTTTGTACCTCCTATGAGATCATCCTCGCCCTTTATGAAATGCAACCATTGTAGATTCAAAGGTCATAACTCTTCAAATTGCAATGTTAGAAAATTAGGGCCAAAGGTTATAAGAAAGGTGTGGGTTCCCAAAGGGACATTACCACAAGCTAACCTTAAAGGACCTAACATAAAATGGGTACCTAGTTCTCTAAACTGATTTTGTTTTGTAGGTATGCTTCAAGGCAAGCAACACCCATTGGTATTTGGATAGTGGGTGTTCAAAGCATATGACAGGAGACATAAGCAAATTTACATCATTCACTCCCAAAAGAAAAGGAAGTGTCACCTATGGAGACAACACCAAAGGAAGGATTCTAGGCATTGGAAACATTGGTAAGAATTCTTCTACCTCTATTAGTGATGTGTTGTATGTTGAAGGTCTTAAACACAACTTACTTAGCATTAGTCAATTATGTGACAAAGGATATAGAGTTTTGTTTGAATCAAATTGTTGCATAATTGAGCATAAGACTAATAATGAAGTTAAGTTTGTAGGCCAAAGAATTGATAATATTTATATGATTGATATGGATAGTTTACCTTCAAATGATGTACAATGCTTCATGACTAGAGAGGATGAAACTTGGCTATGACATAGAAGAATAGCTCATATACATGTAGACCACTTGAATAAACTTATTTCTAAAGAATTAGTAATTGGTTTGCCAAAGCTTAAATTTGAAAACAAATTTTGTGATGCATGTCAAAAGGGAAAACAAGTAAAGGCATCCTTTCAATCGAAAAATATTGTTTCCACCTAAAAGCCTTTACAACTTTTGCACATGGATCTCTTTGGACCTTCCAAAATCAAAAGCTTTGGTGGTAATTACTATGGTCTAGTAATTGTAGATGACTAGTCTAGATATACATGGACCTTGTTTCTTGCTCATAAGAATGAAGCATATCATGCATTTAAGAAACTTGCTAAGATTATCCAAAATGAGCAAAATTCAAAAATTACATCCATTAGAACTGATCATGGGGGAGAATTCGAAAATCAATCCTTTGAAAAGTTTTGCGAAAAACATGGTATAAATCATAATTTTTCAGCTCCTAGAACTCCACAACAAAATGGAGTAGTAGAAAGGAAAAACAGATCATTAGTGGAGCTTGCTAGAACCATGTTAAATGAAAACTATATTGCAAAACATTTTTGGGCCGATGCGGTAAACACCGCCTGTCATGTTATGAATAGATGTTTAATAAGGCCTATCTTAAAGAAAACCCCCTATGAACTTTACAAGGGTAGAAAACCCAACATTTCATACTTTCATATATTTGGATGTAAATGTTTTGTGCTCAATAATGGGAAAGATAATCTAGGTAAGTTTGATGCTAAAGCTGATGAAGCAATCTTCCTAGGATACTCTCAATCTAGTAAATCTTATCGAATCTTCAACAAACGCACAAATACCATTGAAGAATCTATTCATGTTAAATTTGATGAAAATAGCCATAACCCTCCGAGAAAGGAAGATGTTGATGATCTTGCAGGTACACTTCAAGAAATGCACTTGAATGAAGAGGAGGAAATCAACAAGAAAGAAGAAACAACACAAAATGAGGAACCACATCAATGGATCACATTGAAGGATCACCCATTAGACAAAGTCATAGGAGAAATGACTCAAGGTGTAAGTACTCGAAATGCTATTAGAAACACTTGTAATCACCTAGCGTTTGTATCACAAATAGAACCCAAAAACATTGATGAAGCTATTATTGATGAACATTGGATGTTGGCCATGCAAGAAGAGTTAAATCAATTTGAAAGAAATGAAGTTTGGAAATTAGTGCCAAGACCCAATGATCACCAAATAATAGGAACAAAATGGGTTTTTAGAAATAAGCTAGATGAGAATGGCATAATAACAAGAAACAAAGCTAGATTAGTTGCTAAAGGATATAATCAAGAAGAAGGGATAGACTATGAAGAAACGTATGCTCCCGTAGCTAGATTAGAAGCCATAAGATTACTATTAGCTTTTGCTTGTTGTATGAATTTTAAGCTTTATCAAATGGATGTCAAAAGCCCTTTTCTAAACGGTTATATTCAAGAAGAAGTCTATGTAGATTAACCTCCCGGTTTTGAAAATCACAAATTTCCAAACCATGTTTTTAAATTGAGAAAAGCTTTATATGGTTTGAAACAAGCTCCAAGAGCTTGGTATGAAAGACTAAACAAATTTCTTTTAGAAAATAATTTTGAAAGAGGTAAGGTTGATACTACACTGTTTATAAAGCACAAAAATAATGATATTCTTTTGGTACAAGTTTATGTTGATGACATAATATTTGGTGCTACTAATGAAATGCTTTGTCAAGAGTTTGCCAAGATTATGCAAGATGAATTCGAAATGTCCATGATGGGAGAACTCACATTCTTCCTTGGATTACAAATCAAACAAACTAATGAGGGAACGTTCATTAGTCAAACAAAATATTGCAAAGAACTGCTCAAAAGGTTTGAAATGGACAAAGCAAATGAAATGGCTACACCCATGAGTACATCTTGCTACCTAGACAAAGATGAGAAGGGTAAGGATGTTGAAATAACTAAATACCGAGGTATGATTGGCTCCTTACTCTACTTAACAGCTAGTAGACCTGATATTATGTTTGCTGTGTGCATGTGTGCTAGATATCAAGCATGTCCTAAAGAATCACATCTCACTGCTGTGAAAAGAATTTTGAAATATCTTGTGGGTACTCAACATGTTGGTTTATGGTATCCCAAAGGCATTGAATGTATTCTCATAGGATATTCTGATTCTGACTTTGCTGGTTGTAAACTTGATAGAAAGAGTACGAGTGACACATGTCATTTACTTAGTAGTTCTCTTGTCTCTTGGCATAGCAAGAAGTAAGTAAGTGTTGCTTTATCCACAGCTGAGGCAGAATATGTTGCAGCTGGTAGTTGTTGTGCTCAAATCATTTGGATGAGACAACAACTTCTAGACTTTGGAGTTGCATTAGACCATGTGCCTCTTAAGTGTGATAATACTAGTGCTATCAATATCTCAAAGAATCCTGTCATGCATTCTAGGACTAAACATATTGAAATAAGGCATCATTTTATTAGAGACCATGTTTTAAAGGGTGATTGTGTGCTTGAACATGTTGATACCTCTAAACAATTGGCAAACATATTCACCAAACCATTAGCGAAAGAGCAATTCATCCACATTAGGAGAGAATTGGGAATTCTTGACATGATCAATTGTGTTTGAATGATGAAGTATTTTGATAAAAACATTGTTGTATAGCATATTTATATGAGTTGTTTACTATCTGTGGTATGATTCATTGAAACTACAACCTTCCTGTGTGAAAACTGCATAAATTGTGAATTTTAGAACCATATAATCGATTACATAGCACTTCTTAATCGATTAATAAGCCTCTGTTTCGTTGATAATCGATTACTCATTGATATCTAATCGATTATAATGTTTCTGTTTTATGACTAATCGATTACCTCTTGATCCATAATCGATTACAAAGCCTCTATTTCAAGTCCACAACGTTTCATCTTTCCACTAATTGATTACCAGACTCTCACAATCGATTAGGACGTTTCTGTTTCTTCACTAATCGATTACGCAACTTCCATAATCGATTACCCTCTGAGCGAAATGATTCAAATTCCCCAGAAACAGTGAGCTAATCGATTACCTCATACTCGTAATCGATTAGCATCGGAACTTCAACAGTCAAACGTGGGTTCCCGAGCACTGCTCAACCTCCCCCCTCTTTTAACTCATCTCCCTCCTTTCTAAACCTAATCATTCTCTATAAATACACCTCTCTTCACCCTCTCATCTCACACTACCTCCTTCCTCTTCAAATCTCTCAAAGTTCTTAAGAACTCTCCTCCTCTCTTCATCTTTTTTCTCAACATTCCTTGACAATGGCTTCTACCCGCACAGTCAAGAGAGCTAGGTCCTCCATGGCCCAAGCCAACAACCCCCTAGACTTCTCTAGGTTCTTCTCATCTCCTAGAGACCTTCAACACTTCGTTAACCACTTCTCTGAAAAAGATATCATGACCCCCAACTACACCATTACTGAAACATTTGATAACCATAGCCTCACCTCTTCCCAATGCCTCCACCACTACAACCTTTTTCCCTTCCTCACCCTTAAGGAAGAGCAATATTATCCTGAACTCATTCGAGTTTTCTACTGCAATCTCAAACATGTCAATGGGATGGTCGAATCAAAGGTCAAAAATATGACCATCAAGCTCACCAACGCCCAGTTTGTAGAAATCTCTATGCTGCCGCTTAACAATGCAGATTTTGACGGAGGGGAACCTGAAGATGAATGGGGCTTCAATGCTCTAACTGCTCGTCAATCCTTGTGGAAGGCTGATCGACCAAGGAGCAACCACAAGCTGGTGGGACATCTAACCATGAATAACCAACTCCTACACTTTTTCCTGGTCAAGATGTTGGTTCCCCGTGGTGGGAACTATGCTTTGGTGGAAGAGGATGATGTCCTCTTAATGTGGGCTATGCTAAACCACAAAGAAATAAACTGGGTTCAATTGGTCAAGTTCCACATGCGCCACGCAAAAGACCAACAAAAGCTTCCATACGCCATTTTACTCACCAAAATCTTCAAACATTGCGGAGTAGACTTGGCTGGAGAGTTGTCAGAAAAAGTGCCTCCAAAAGCCTGCATTGGCACTCACCACCTAACCAAGATGGGCCTTGTTTTTCTAAATGGAGCATGGTACTCACGAATGGAAGGCATTAATGCCAACATTCCCTTTGAAGCTCCTGCTGATAAACCAGCCCCTCCTCCTCCTGCAACTCAAGCTTCATCTTCTGCCCCTGCTGACCCATTTGCGTCTCTCTATGCTCACCTTGATCGTCGCTTCGACCGTCTTGAAAACTCTCTTCAAGAGTTCTCCATGACTGAGCAGCAACATTTTGAGCTGATGCAACAGCGTTATGAGGAGCTGTCGCATCAAATCTCTGAACTTAGATTTTTTAACCCGGATAACTAGATCCGTTTTTATGTTTTGATCATTGTGCTTTCTATTTTTTCTGCTTCAGTTTTTTCATCATTTCCTTAATGTAATTTCCCTTCAGTTCTTCATGAATAAAATTTGTCTTTCTTCATATGACTATCAATGCTTTATTTGTTTTTGATGATTACAAAGGGGGAGAAGCAATAAGTGTGTTTGTGTTCATCTGAGTTTTTTGACTGCAATAAGTGTGTTTGTGTTCATCTGAGTTTTTTTACTGCTAAAAATGCTTAATTATCTGGCATAATCTCCAAAAGGCATATATTCTTAAATATAGGGGGAGTCTTAGTTGTTTAAAGAGATAATGCATTTAAGAGATAACTTGTAATCTAAATATTTCATTTAAAAAGATAAGGCAGACTCTGATAATTTGATTAAGAGATAAGGATTTTATACAGATAAGGTCAAGACCTAGGCCTATATATAGAGCATGAGATGCTCATAGGTTGGGTTCAGAAATTAGATTACACTAAAATTCCGTACTAGCATTCGGATCGTTAGTTTTCTGGTGGGAGTGCTCGTGTGGACTCCTAAGGGCGAAGCTACAATTGCTTCGATCAAGGATCTTGTTCTGCGTCTACAAGAGGTAAACCCTAATTAAAATTTTAATTTAGCATAATGCTTTGAGACATACGTGTTTGCAATTCTTTCTTGGGAATCCTTTGTGTTTCCGCTGCTGGCCCTAATAGGATTCCTAACAGATAATCCTACCAGATGTCCTGCCCACTCCCTATTAGTCTTCTTGGTTACCCTAAGGAGCTTCAAATCAGAGATAGGACATTCAACCTTGCCAACTTGATTGAAGACATGAGAAGTAAGCCATAGATATAAGGCAGGTAGACAACAAACGATCTTCTTTCCATTCCGGTTGTGACAGGAATCCATTGTACAATTGATATCAGCCAAGACAGCAGTCATGGAACTTTCACCTCTAAGCTTTCTAGCTAGGAAAACATCAATTGCCTTGAAATCAATATAGTTATCAAGGCTCGGGAAAAGGATCACACCATAGATGGCCAATGCCAAAATGTCAATAAACACGTCCCATTCTCCTTTCCCTGCTTGACTGAGGAGTTGCTTCTCAAAGAAGCTTAATGCGAATCCTAAAATCTGGTTCCTGTTTAATTGAGCCTTCTTAAGCATTTCAGGATCCATCTTGAGAATGCGAGCTACACTAAAGATTGAAGCATGATGTTCGGTTCGATGATAAGGTTTCAGATCTTCTAATGGCAAGCCAAATATTTGTTCAAACTCCTCCAAAGTAGGAGCTAACTGGAAGTCTTTGAATGTAAAACAGCGGAGATGAGGATCATTAAACTGAGCTAGAGCAGTAAGGGCCCCTTCTTGCACTTCGACCTCTAAGAATTTTAGGATCTTTCCATACTTTCTTGTAAAGGTCATTTTCTGAGTAATATCTATCCTTTTGCCTAAGGATAACAGATTGCTAGTATTTGATTTGATGACTTTGAGGTGTAACAAATTTTTCAAACCAGTTGCCTTCACTTCCTGATCACTTGATCTCATGTTAAATTCCATTTTTTGTGATACTTACCAATGTTTAAACTTCACCTTTAACAAAAGAAATAAATGAATCAGATTAACAAAGAAAACAGTTTGATAAATATCCTCACATAAGAGTGTGACAATATTTATCATGACTTAAGTATAGAAAATATACATTTTTGATGATTTTTTTTAAAAAGAAAACTTTGTGCGAATGAATAGAAGATAAAAGGAATACTTGCCCAATTGTGTCTTAGACAAGGTAACCACCTAATTGGCTCTAAGGCTCTTTAATCGTGTTTCCTCAAAAGGTGATTGTGCTAATTGGTTCTAAGAAGGTCACCGGAGTTCTGATCTTTAGCTATGAGTCTTATGCAAAAAGTAGGGAATCCTACTTAGTGCGGACATCATAACTAAGATAACACCCCGGCTGAGATTTTCACGCGAATCATGGTAGGACGTATCGTCCTAATAACACCGCTAATAATCTCCCCTAGCCTATGTCTTTTGCAGGGCTCGGGAATAGGGTCCCTTCTAATAGTGTGTATTATGGTGAATGTGAAGTGTGTGAGGCATTCATACCTGGATTTTACCCATTCTTCACAATGAACAAACATAAGACAAAATAAATATCACATGTCTTCTACCCTATGGTTCTAAATTAAAGCAATAAAGAAGGAAAAAAATATAAAATCTAAAATAAATAAAAGATTAGATGAATAATAAGAATATGAAGGATGAAATAATTAACAATCAATAAAATATACAAGATCAATTTAACGGGCTTGACTCTCAAAATTTCCCCAGTGGAGTCACCATATATTGCGACTAGGGTCCCGGCGCACGATGCGAACTGGTTAAAGACAGTAAAAGAAAATTGGCGTTGCATTGAAATGAGGCCCTTGAGAGGCCTAAAGAAAATAAAAGGGTTCAAGGAGTCGCCACTAATATTTATTAAGAAAAATATTAGGAAAACCTTTAAATAGCACTGGTTTTTTTTTAAAAAAAATGAGATTCTGTTTAGTCCGGGAGTCGAATTACAGGAGGGGAAGGTATTAGCACCCCACACTATCCGTAAAAAAACGGTTACCTAAATTAATCATGCATAATTTTTTTCAAAAAAATGATTATTAAATATTTCATCCTTCATAAAAAAAAGAAATAATGATAAATAATATATGTAATAATAATCATCATTAATCATAATTATTAAATAATATTATAAAATTTTGCATTTAATGAATAAATAAATATTAAACATTTAAAATTAAATATTAAATAATTAAACATTTAATATATTTATGAAATAAATAATTATTGATTGAGATTAGATATTGTTCACTAAAATTAAGTATTATCTACTAAATATTATTAGTATGGAATAATTATCAACTAATAAATTAATTAGTACTCAATTAAACAAAATAATCGTCATTAACATATTATATATATATATATATATATATATATTATAAAATATTGTTTATTATTATCATTCTTTCGTCCCAGTTCCCTTTCGATTACAAACACATTTTCTAATCTTCCTTTTTATTCTCTACGCTCCTCTGAGCTAATTTTGTTATTGTTTATGTTTTCTCAATACTTCAATTAACTTTCTTTACTGTTTTTCATACTAACTACTCAGGGATTCAGCCAAAGCCGCAAGCTCTCAACTAAAAGCTCAACAGAGTATTCTTAAGAGTAATGAGGACTTGACTTCGTATTCTAAAAAATCAGGGTTGTTACAGAATTGGTGAGTCACATTTTCTCGTATTCTTCAAAAAAAAAAACTAATTCATTAAGATCGGCTGCCATCAATAAAGTGATGGATTTCATTATTTTAAAATTGATTATTTAAAAACCTAAAAAATTGTTTATTACATTGGTTTTCTAAATATACAACTTAAAAGGTAAGCAAATTTTACATTAGTCAACAACCTCAGTCACAAAATATGCCAAACATAGAAAAGGATAATGCGTCTTGACATGAAAGCTTCAAGCTGCTTCATAAGACTCCTATGGCATTAGGACCCTCTTTGATGATTGATGATATTGGGCTAAATTCCCTCATATGTAGGATGATAGGCTGTTGCTAGGGATGACAATATGGGCTAGGGCCGCGGGCTGGCCCGTCAAAATAGGACGGGCCGGGCCGGGCCAACGTTTGAAGCCCGCTTTCCCAAATAGGCCTGGCCCATTTTGACCCGTCAAAAAACGGGCCCTTGCGGGCCTAGCCCGGCCCGGCCCGTTGGGCCTTGAGTAAAAAATATTTTATTATATATATTATAATTTATAATACTTATTTACTATTAACTTTTAATATATATGTTTTTATTATTGTAGACTTTATTTGATATTATTTATTTTAGACTTTATATTATTAGTGTGTGTGTGTGTTTAATTTTTGTTTTAAATATTGATTGATTATTTAATTTGAAATTAATTTTGATGACTATTTATTATTTCCATTTAATGCATATAAATTTAATTTAAACTTTTAATGAAATAAATTAGATTAATTATAAAAAACTTTGCTTTAAAAAAGTGAAATCTATTTTTTATATCTAATATTTTTTAAAAAAAGACTTAAAAATAGTCCAAATAATAATAAAAATATAACATATATAATTTTAAAAAAAAACGGGTCGGCCCGTTTTGGCCCGCGGGCCACATGGTATACGGGCCGGGCCAATGTTTTTGGGCCGTTTTCATATTTTGGCCCGACCCGGCCCTTTGACCCGTTTTACCACCCCTAGCTGTTGCTCAAACATGCCTCATTTTGTCACATGCCATTGGTTTCCAAATTTTAGTTTATAGAAGTTCTTTTGAATATATGTAACTATTCCAAAAATTAAAATTAAAAAACCACTGACATTTTGGAAATTGATGTTTTCAAAGTTTTTCAAATTTTAATTCTTGGGAAAAAATTGTGTTTGCAAATAACAATTTCCCATTTGAAATAGTGCGTTGAAGTAAAAAGTAAAGGAGTACGCAATTGTTACGTGTAGCATGTATCTCACATGTACATCATACAATATAAGACTATTAATTTATATTACGGAATTAATATCATACAATAGCTGATAGACATTACACCAATTTCATTCATGGACACAGTGAGGTAAATGGGCCTCAGGGGCCCACGCCCAACGTTAGTAAGAGAAAGCGACATGGCTTTCCTTGATTACATCTACGGAACAGCAATAACAAAGTGCCGCCGCTTTCTCACGCCATTAGGAATTTTTTCTTTCTACAAAGTGTAATGGCCGCAGCATTGTCTTCTAGAAAGTTCGTGAAACACGTTTTGCCACTCCATCGCTTCAGACACTTCTCCTCTTCTTCCGCTTCTGCTCCTCTTAAACTTCCTCACTCTTCAAAGAAAGTAACCACTGTTTTCTCCTCTTCTCTTACTTTTCCGTTCTCTTTGCTTAACAACATTGACACTGTTGACTTGTTGCAGAAACTTATAGTATAATTGTATTTGACTATTATTCTCACATTTGCTATGTAATGTTCATAACTCTAGACACATTTGCAGAAACTTATAATATAATTGTAATTGACTATCATAAACTCCTATGCTATGTTCATAACTCAGACTAGTATTTTAGTGCTTGTGTTTTATGTCAACTTGATAATGATTTTCACAAATCATATTCATGTTTCTTATTTTATGTGACCTTTAGAATTAGTAGTTACTTCTTTTGGTGTAGTTTAATAATGTCACATTAATTGATTAGTTGTGAATTTTATTATTGTTTTTATTCTGAGATGCTTGATCATTTCTTTGAATTGTAGGGAAGGTTGTTGACAGGAGCTACCATTGGCCTTGTTATAGCTGGTGGAGCTTATGTTAGTACTGTGGATGAAGCTTCTTTCTGGTAACCCATGGCTCTATCATCTTTCCATTGTTGCATAATGTCAATCGACATGGAATCCGCTTCTTTGATTTATATTCATTTCCATGTTAATCCAGTTGCTTCTACTTCATATTTTTTTTGGTTCTGCTCATAATGTAGAAGCAGAATTCTTGTATTGTTTTAGATTATCGGTTTTTCTAGTTTCATATATTTTTTGCTAATCACACTTGCTACTCTGATCTATTTTCCTGTATTATCTGTTAGATTATTACAGTTGCTGCTATAATCTATTTTTCTATGTCTTTTGTGTTCATTATGTTACTTGTAAATAGGCTTTGCTTGTTTTGAAAATACAATTTCCATGATCCAAAATTACAGCAAGAGCTTAAGTTGTTTAGGTGTAGACGTGTGATTCGTTTGGTACTTATATATTTCTCACCCAAGATCCCATTGGATTTGAAGCGTGGATAATGCACATAAGTACATTGTATCTTGTGTTAAAATTTAACTTTTTATTTTGTAGAATGGGGGCAACAAGCCAACAATGATGGATGTGTAAACTTCTTGATCATGGAGGCTTTGATACTGTGTAATGAATTAACTATCCGAAAAAGCTTCGTGATGATTATTGGAGATTAGTTATAAAATAAAGCCCTACTCAGTTGATTGTTATTGATAGTAATTTTAGGAGCCTATTTTTCCTTGTTAGAATTCCTGTAAATTATTCAGGATTTTATTAGCTATGTAAATATAAAGTCAATCCTGATTTTCTTACCAGAGTTTAGTCCTGAAGTCATGAATGCTGATACTATCGTCTTATATATTTTGTCATTTTATTGCAAGAACAAGATGAAGAGTTTTATTTTCTCATTTCTATGAACCTTTTGAAATACATCAGAAGTGAACGGTCCTGATTTCAGTTTCTCTTCTTTGCAGTGGATGGTTATTCTCAGCATCAAAAATTGTCAATCCTTTTTTTGCTCTGTTGGATCCAGAAGTTGCACATAGACTAGGTATATTAGCTGCAGCTTGTGGTTGGGTCCCACGGGAGAAGAGGCCTGATCCATCAAGCTTAGGCCTAGAAGTTTGGGGAAGAAAGTTCTCCAATCCAGTGGGTCTTTCTGCTGGCTTTGATAAAAATGCTGAGGCTGTAGATGGGTTACTTGGTTTAGGCTTTGGCTTCGTGGAGGTTGGCTCTGTTACACCTCTTCCCCAGGAGGGGAATCCAAAGCCCCGCATCTTTAGGTTGCGAGAGGAAGGTAAGAGTTTTTATTTTGTTTCTTTTTCACATCTAAAACTATTTAATACTCCTCTGGATCTTCTTACAAGACATCATCTTCAAGGTTTTCGTGCTCCTTTTTCTAAGGCAATATAATTTTATGAAACATTTATTATTTTCCCTCACTTGCCCTTAATAAAGGAGTTGGTAGGAGCCTACTTGTTGATAGTGGTGTTAATTTCAATGATATTAAATGAGGGTCAAATTTGGAGATATAAAGTTGGTCTGGTGGTTAAAGGAGAGGGAGGGGGGTCATGTGTTTGATTCTTGCCACTAAAAAATCTAATAAAACCTAACAAACTAACATTTGCCTATTGAAAAAATGAGGGTAAAATTTACATATTAAGTTCAATGATATTAAATGTGGATGAAATTGACATTTAGAATTGCTTTGAAAATTCAAGAAAATTAACTAACTTTAACTATTTTTGACTGATATATATAATTTTGTTTACTTGAAGAGAGAATTTAGGCAAAGTATTAGATGAAAAATGCTTGAGTTTGAGATACTCAGCAGCTGTGATATATATATAGGCCCAGATAATAAATACAAGGTGAAATTTACAAGAAAATAAAGTAAATGAAGTACTAGTTCCTAAGTATAATAAATGATGCTACTGGTTCCTTAGTGCATGTATATGGTTCCCTTAAAACAAGAATCAGAAATTTGAATATAAATAGTTAATTCTAACAATCCCCCTTAAGCTGGAGTGTATAAGTTGAATGCTCCAAGCTTGGAACAAATATATTGGATTCTTGGTCGCCTTAAGCTTTTGTGAGGATGTCTACAAGTTGATCATTGGAGCACACAAACTTTCCAATAACTTCTTTAGAAAGAACTTTTTCTCAAACAAAATGGCAATCAACTTCAATGTGTTTGGTTCTTTCATGGAAAATTGGATTAGAAGCTATATAAAGAGCTACTTGATTATCACAGTATAGCTCCATGTGTTGAGTATATGTAAACTTTAATTCTTGAAGAAGTTGTTTAATCCAAATGAGTTCAGATGTGGCTTTAGCCATAGCTCTATATTCAGCCTTTGCACTTGACCTGACAACAACATTTTGCTTCTTACTTTTCCAAGATATAAGATTTCCTCCAATAGGAACACAATATCCTGATGTAGAATGTTGATCAATAGGTGAACCTGCCCAATCTGCATCACAAAATCCAATTGTCTGACTACTTCCTTGGTCTTCATAGAGAAGACCTTGTCTTGGTGCCCTTTCAATATACCTCAAAATATGAATCACTACATCTCATTGTTCTTTATGAGGAGCCTACATGAATTGGCTAATTACCCCAACCGCAAAAGAAATATTTGGCCTTGTAATTATGAGATAGAGGAGTTTGCCAACCAATCTCCAATATCTCTCGAGATCAGGTTAAGCTACCCCTGGTTGGGTATTAGTTTTTAATTGGGATCCTTGGGACTATCAATTGGTTTGCAACCCAACATACCTGTTTCCTTAAGTATGTCGAATGCATACTTCTGTTGTGAGATGACAATCCCATTCTTTGATGGAGCCACTTCAATGTCAAGAAAATATTTTAGCTTCCCCAAGTCTTTAGTCTGAAAATGACTAAATAAGTGTTCCTTCAATTGAGAGATTTTCTCATGATCATTTCCAGTTACAACAATATCATCTACATAGACTACCAAGTAAACACATTTATTATAGGGAGTGTTGCAATTGTTAGAATGATGTAAATATAGTAAGATATATTTTAAGATTAAATATATCAATCATATCTTTAAATGTATATTCTGTATTTATGTACAAAATCCTTATAAATACAATAGCTCCGGGTGCTCACAAAAACACACGGAATTCATGTCTTCTCGTTTTTCCTCTTTTAACATGGTATCTAGAGCCTAACGACAAGTTCCTTCCTTTCCGCGATTTTCGGGTGTGCCACTGCTCACTGCGTAAAATTTTTTTCCCTCCCACCTTGTTTTCTGTGCCTGCCCACTGGTTCAACCATCTCCGGCGGCCCTTTCTCTCCGACGACCTTACGACCGGCCTCCTCTGTCCCAGATTGGTGTTTTCCCGATGGCGCACCCTCATCGGAGCTCTCACGCTCCACCCCTGCTTCTGTGCGTGAAACCCATGCGCCGCCACCTCTGACCTCCGGCGATCCCTGTTTGAACTCCAACGACGCTGTTCTAACCTCTGAGAACCATGTCTGACCTCTGGCGACGCTGTTCTAACCTCCAAACAGCCCCCAACCAGCTGTTGCCACCACCCACAGCCTCCAACCACCTGCTGCCACTCCAAACAGCCCCTAACTAGCTGTTGCCACCTCCAAAACAGCCTCCAACAACCTACTTCATTCTCTCCATCAATGGCAACCGTTGGTGGAGATTCTAGTGGCATCCCAACCCTTCAATCATCTACATAGCTCTTCAAACCCACTGGAAACAACATTGATCCGGGTTGGGAATGGAATTCCTTAAAGGACCCTAACAACAAGAAGCATGTTACATGTGACTATTGTGGCAAGATCACCACCGGTGGTATATACATGTTTATGTGTGTTTCCCCTGCGATAAATCAAGTAGCGTCCACGATTTGCTCCGCGACGCCACGATCCCAGTTTAGGGGTCGGCCGTGACGCGACGCGTTTCGGGATTGACTACTATGCTTCAAAGAATGTTACATCAGCAGAAACATAATAGTGATTGTGACTACTATTCGGGATTGACTACTATGCTTCAAAGAATGTTAATGGTCTTTTAATGGTCTTGTGAGACATAAAAGTGGAGAATGCCTTGTGAGACATAAAAGAATAAAAAGCAGACGAAAAGTAATCCTTTGCATTGTCACTTCTAAGTATTTTAATGGTCTTGCCAAATTGGGTTTTGATTTCATTAACAAAAGAAATGAAGATGGGCAAAATTTCATATCGTTCTTTCATTAAGAAAACCTAAGTAGATCAGGAGAATTCATTAATAAAAGTGACAAAATATTTAAATTCCATAGAAGACATTCAACTTGGACCCTATACATCTGATGAATAACTGAAAAAGTGGGATTAACATGTCATTCATTTTGACTAGAAAAGGTAGAACGAACATGTTTTTCAAATTGACATGACTCACATGACAATGTCCTTATTTTTGCAAGACTTGGAACCATTATTTTTAATTTTGACAAATGTGGATGTCCTAAGTAATCATGAAGGAGATTTGGTGATGCAGCAGCATTACATATCCACGAATGATTGGTTTTGAGATAGTAAAGATTGTGAGATTCATGTCCTTCGCCAATTGTCTGACCCGTATTGTGTTCCTGTATAATGAAGGAGTCAACATTAAACGTTACAGAACATGTATAAATTATCAAGCTTGAACGGACAACTAGGAATAAACAAAACAGAGTTTAAAGATAAGGAAGAAGAAGGTAATGTTAATGTATATTAATGAAAACTGTATTATTTTATACCTTGTATATATCCTAGTTGTTAGGAAATCTCATATAATTACTCCCTTCCTTGTATATCTCCTGTAATAGGAAATCTCCTATAATCCCTCCCTTCCTTGTATAACTCTTGAAATCTCTCATCTCTTTGTAAAGCATATATCTTGCTGTCTAGTTAAGAAAGAAAGGCTGCAAAGGGCAGATAATTTTCCAAAACAAAAGCTTTTGTCATACAGTAAAATGTTTTCTGGTCTTTTAATACTTTGACATGGTATCAGAGCTACAACTCTGAACCATGGTCAACTCTTGTGTTCTGGTCCATAGAAAATGTTATTCTTGTCTTGTGATCTTTTGGGTGTCTTCATGACTTACCTTTATGATCAGGTTTTGTTTTAAAGTCTGTGGCCTTTGTTTATGTATTTTCCTAGGTTTTTGGTTTTGTTGTTGAGTTTTGTCATTACTTCAATTATTGATCCTTGTTACTCCATCATGTCTTATGATAAGTTCGATTCCTTTCTTGTTCGATTTAATGGAAAAAATTATTCTGCTTGGGAGTTTCAGTTCAAATTATTTGTCAAAGGGAAAGATTTATGGGGTCATATTGATGGGAAAAAACCAGCACCTACAAATCCAGAGGATTTGGCAAAATGGGAAATCAAAGATGCCCAAATCATGACCTGGATACTTAGCTTAGTTGAGGCTCACTTTATTCTTAATCCAAGGCCTTATAAAACTGCTAAGGAAATGTAGGATTAATTAAAAAAGGTTTATAATCAAGAAAACACAGCTAGGAGGTTTCAATTGGAATATGAGATGGCTAATTTCACACAGGGGAGTCTCTCAATTGAGGAATATTTTTCTGGTTTTCAAAATCTTTGGGCCGAATGTTCAAACATTATTTATGGTATCTCTGACGAAGCTCTCTCTGCTTTTAAAAAGTGCATGAGACTAGCAAGAGAGACCAATTCTTGATGAAGATGCGATCTGACTTTGAACTCGTTCTAATTTGATGAACCGCGGCCTAGTACCAGCTTTGGATGCTTGCTTAAGTGAACTTCTTCGAGATGTACAACGCATAACAACTCAAACAGCCATGGAACACAAAACCAATACTAGTGCTCCTATTAATGTGGCGTATGCAGCACAAGGAAGGAATAAGAGTAGAGATATGCGTTCTGTCCAATGCTACAATTGTAAAGGATTTGGTCACATTGCAAAGGATTGCCCACAAAAATTCTGTAACTACTGCAAGCAGCTAGCGCATATCATCACAGCTTGTCCAATTCGACCTGAAAGGAAGTAAGGAACTGCTTATCTTGCCTCTGTTGGTGCCTGTAGTTCTACTACATTGCCTGTTTCAACTTCTGTTCCTACTTTTGCAATCACACTCTTGAAATGGTACAACAGATGATTCTTTCTGCATTTTCTGCCTTTGGGCTCTCAGGTAATCCTAATTTTTCTTCTAAACCTTGGTACCTTGATTCTGGAGCTTCTAACCATATGACCAATTCTCTTGTGTCTCTTTCCAATGTGCAAAATTATGATGGAAATCAGAAAATTCACACAGCTGATGGCAACTCTTTGCCTATCAGTGCTATTAGTTATATTTCCCTTCCTTGACTAATGTTTTTGTGTCTCCCAGTCTTTCCACAAGTCTTATATCTAATGGCCAATTGGTTGATCATGATTATAATGCCCAATTTTTTCGTTCTGGTTATATTGTGCAGGATCAAAAGGGACCTAAAGTGGGACGACTCTTTCCTCTACACTTATCTTCTTCCATAATTTGTCCTATCTTTCCTTTACTTTCTCTAGTCTGGATTGATGATAGACAAATAAATAAAATGTGGCATAATCGTTTAGGGCACCCAAATTCTCATGTACTTAGTACCTTGTTAAAATCTGGTTCATTGGGAAAAAAAGATTTTTCTGTTCCTTTTGATTGTACTACATGCAAACTTGGCAAAAGTAAAGTTTTACCCTTTCCAAATAATGCATCTCGTGCAACCCATGGTTTTGACGTTATTCATAGTGATGTTTAGGGGATTTCACCTGTTGTTTCTCATGCAGGCTATAAGTATTTTGTTACTTTCATAGATGACTGCAGTCGATTTACTTGGATATACTTTCATCGGTCTAAGGCAGAAGTTTTCTCTATTTTTCAAAGTTTTGTCGCTCTTCTTGAGACTCAATTCTCTGCCCACATAAAAATCTTAAGATTTGATTTTGGAGGAGAATATATGTCTAATGAAGTTTTCTTCAAAATCAAGGGATCATATCTCAGCGTTCTTGTCCATCCACACCGCAACAAAATGGTGTTGCCAAAAGAAAGAACCGTCACCTTCTCAATGTAGTAAGAACACTTTTGCTTGAATCATCTGTTCCTCCTTGTTTTTAGTGTGAAGCACTTTCTACTGCTGTTCATTTAATAAATCGGTTACCTTCCCTACATTACAAAATGTTTCTCCCTTTTTTAAGTTGTTTGTGTATTCTCATCTTCGTACTTTTGGTTGTATTTGTTTTGTGCATCTTCCTGCTCATGAACGTAACAAATTTACTGCCCAATCTATTTAGTGTGCTTTTCTAGGACATGCTATTACTCAAAAAGTGTATGTTTGTTATGATCCACAGTCCTGTTGTATTAGAATTTCCAGGAATGTGATTTTCTTTGAAAATCTATATTTCTTTCCATCGTTTATTGAACCACCATCTTCCTCTTTATCTTTTATGCCACACTTTTTAGATTCTTCAACAATTGTGGAACGGTTCAAGCCTGGTTTTATGTATGAGAGACGTCGTCAACATGATCCTGGTTCTCTTCATGATTTTTCCCTGGCACTAGAACCTGTCACTCCTGTCATACCTCTTCGCCGGTCCTCTTGACTATCTAAACCCCCTGATTGGTATGGTTTTTATACACCTGTATCTCTATCAGCTACCTTGTCTTCTATTTGCATTCCCTCTTCTTATACACAGGCTATGGAACATGAATGTTGGAAACAAGCAATGCAAGAAGAACTACAAGCACTTCAAGAGAATCACACTTGGGACATTGTTTCTTGTCCTCCCACAGGCAAACCTATTAGAAGTAAATGAATTTTCTCTATAAAGCTTTGTTATGATGGCTATTTGGACCGCTACAAAGCTTGATTAGTAGCCCTTGGTAATAAACAAGAATATGGGGTTGATTATAAGGAGACATCTGCTCCTATTGCCAAGATGACTATAGTTCGGACCATCCTTGCCATCGCTACTTCTAAATCTTCGCTGCTACATCTAATGGATGTGAAGAATGCTTTTCTTCATGGTGATCTCAAAGAAGACATATACATGAAGCTTGCCTCTGGTATGACTACTTCCTCTCCTAATGATGTTTGTAAACTAAGACGGTTCCCTGTATGGGCTTAAACAGGCTCCTCGGGCTTGGTTTGAGAAGTTTCATACTACGCTTCTTAATTTCTTCTTCACACAAAGTCAATATGCTTATTCTCTTTTCTTCCACATGTCTTCCACGAATATAGTTCTCATCTTGGTTTATGTGGATGATCTAATCATTACGGGAACTGATAATGGGTTGATTACTAAGCTTCAAGCAGTGCTACATGCAACATTCCGCATGAAAGATCTTGGACAACTCACATATTTTTTAGGATTCGAGATACATCATCAATCCAATGGCATATTTTTAAACCAGCATAAGTAGATTCAAGATTTGATCACTTTGGCTGGTTTAGAAAGAGCTACTTCAGTTGATATTCCATTAGAAGTAAATGTCAAATACAAGAAAGATGAAGGGGATCTTTTGGCTGATCCTACTCTTTATCAAAGTTTGGTAGGAAGTCTTATCTACCTATCGACAACTTGACCTGACATTTCGTATGCCGTTCACCAAGTCAGCCAGTCTATGTCTTCTCCTCGGCATCTTCATTTTGTTGTCTTTCGTCGCATTATCCGCTATCTTATAGGGTCCCCTACACGTGGGTTATTTTTTCCTCGAGGCTCACCTTTACAGCTTACGACATATAGTGATGCTAATTAGGCAGGGTGTCCAGATACCCGTCGATCTACTACAGGTTGGTGTATGTTTCTTGGCAATGCCCTCATTTCTAGGAAATGTAAGAAGCAGGATCGTGTTTCTAAATCTTCTATTGAGGTTGAATATTGTTCAATGTCTTTTGCTTGTTTTGAAATTGTGTGGTTACACAGTCTTTTGGATGAGCTTGGATTTTCACAACCTAACTCTACCCCTCTTCATGCTAATAACACAAGTGCTATTCAGATTGCTACAAATCCTGTGTTTCACGGATGTACCAAGCATATCGAGGTTGATTGTCATTATATTAGGGAAGCCTTAACCAGTAAAGTCATCTCTCTTCCTTACATTTCCACAGATCTTCAAGTGGCTGATATCTTTACTAAAGTTATGACTAGACAGCGCCATCAGTTTCTTATTGGCAAATTGTTGCTGGTTGACTTACCAGCATCAATTTGAGGGGGGATGTTAATGTATATTAATGAAATTTATAGCTGTATTATTTTATACCTTGTATATATCCTAGCTGTTAGGAAATCTCCTATAATCTCTCTCCGTCCCTGTATATCTCCTGCAATAGGAAATCTTCTATAATCCCTCCCTTCCTTATATAACTCCTGTAATCTCTCATCTCTCTGTAAAACATATATCTTGCTTTCTATTTAAGAAAGAAAGACTGCAAAAGGCAAATAAGTTTTCCAAAACAAAAGATCTTGTCATACAATGAAATGTTTTCTGGTCAAGTAATAAAATGAGGAATTTTAGGAGAAGAGATAAACAAAAATTAGGAATCATTACCAGCAATGTGATTAGAGGCACCTGAATCAATTATCCATGAATTTTGACCATTACCAGATTGAGAAATGCAAGAAGTAGAGTTACTAGTGGCCACTGGGGTTTGGGATTCCTTCGCAGCTTTTAGCTGTTGGTATTCTTGATAATCTACTTTTGAAAATTTTGAATTTGATCACCAGACTTGGAGATATTTACAAAATTTTCAAGAAATCCATGAAGGGAGTAACAAGAGTCTTGAGTGTCCTATTCTTTTACAACATGTGCATTCAGGACAATTACTTCTTCCACCTCGTCCTCCACGATTCCTTCTTCCTCCACGACCTCTACGACTAGATTGTTGGTGTATGCACTATGAGCTTTTATGCTTCTTCATTTGTATCATTTTTCTACTTATCAATAGAATAAATATTTCAGTTTAAAATTGTTTTAAAACATATTTATCCTTGGAGTAATAGGTCATATAAAAATTATTCCTAAAATGTCCCTAGTCAAGTATTTACATGGGGACATGTAAATACACTGAGACTAGTGTGTGAGTGTATTGATGACCTGATCTCACAGATCATAGATATAGATGATATCGAGTCTTCACACAGGTACACATTAAGAGTAATGATGTACTGGACAGACCCACCATGAGAACGTTGCATGGATCGTTACATGATTGTCATAAACGATTCTCAATGTGATAATGGTATATGTAGTCCTTCGACCTGAAGTCACCACGATTCCTACATGAGGAGTTTATTATTTTAATACAATTAAACGTCTTCTGTAACAAGAGGACTATAAAGGTTGTGATTAGGCAATGAACAAATTATGCAGAGGGATGTGAGTGATGTAGATGAGATTTGTCTCTCCTATGTGACAGGAGTGATATCCATAGGCCACTTGATGGAGTAAGACTAAGAAAACGCATGGCCATGCTAGAAAGAATAAATATTAGATATTTATTCGGATCCAGTCTACTCCGGTATCAAGTAAAATAAATTAGGCCGTACAAGGATGACGCGACCATGCCTTAGGCCCAATTAGCATATCGTGACAAAAGGAATAAACATATTAAATAATTATCACTTATAAGTTATGTTGATAATATTCGGACATAATGATGCATTGCTAGATGCCGCTCTTATTTTATATTAATAATAAAATAGTTTATTATTAATATGACCGGGTATTTTACCTATAGGGTCACACACATAGAGTAAGCCCATCAGAAAATGTTGTCTTATTTTAGTTGGACTAAAATAAAGCTATTGGGCCTAACTCATTTGGAATGAGTAAGGAGCCCACTTTTAGAGAGAACAAATTAGGTCAAACCTAAGCCTATAAATAGAGCATAAGATGCTCATAGGCCGTTCACTCAAGTGAGACACAAATTCGCAAAAGTTGCAAGAGCTACACGCCGTCAAACTAGCAGTTGGCAAGTGTTGCGATTCTGGTGGGAGTGCTCGTGTGGACTCCTAAAGGACGAGGCTACGCCTGCTTCGGAGTTCTTCAAGAGGTAATCCAAAATGAATTTCGAGATTGTTTTGTGCTTTGAAACACGGAACCTTGCAAATCCTATGGAATCCCTTTTATTTTTCCGCTGCTCATGCTTAGGGATTTCCTAACAGTGGTATCAGAGCCTAGGTTGCAAAACCGTGTTTTGGGCATTTGTTTATATTTTATGATGATATGTTTTCATTTGCAAGAGCTTTTGGAAAATATGATTTGCGAAATCGTTTCGTTGTTTAAAGCTTTGCAATTTTGTTTTGCGAAAATGTTTTGTGAAACTAGGATTCGAAAATGAACATGCATGATTGTGTTGCTATTTTGAGTTATCACATATGATGCATATTATTACAATGATTAATCATGTATATGGTATGACCTCTGTTTTGGCATGATACATATAATTTTGAGTTATTCTTTATAAATTGTATATGATGCATGTTATAGAGTTTCTCAATTTTAGTATGTATGTTGTTGCCGTTTAATTTTGTATGATGTATGAGTTTATGCAATTTTTATATTTGATATGTGTTTTACTCATATGATAGTCATCGTACAAACTTTGAATCAATTGAGTTGATCTTCGAACATGAATGGTTCATGTTATGGGGCGTTAAGTGATAAGGTTTAAGTGTTAAACCATGGCCGTTCCTTAATCTAGGGTTCAAGAGTTGAAACCTAGACGGCCGTCATGGAAAGGCATTACATGTTGACATTAGCGCAAATTGAATTCTAGGTTTTGAAACCCTAGACGGCGCTGCCTCCATGTGCCTTGACGGCTGTGTTGTGAAGTGTTCGCAATAAGGAATTGGGGTTTCAAAATGGTTGAAACCCTAGCCGAAATTTTAGAGCTGTTAATGGTCAAGGGACGTTCTGGCTAGGAAAGACTTGGTACTTAAGCGGTCACACCGGACCCACCTCTCTTTCCTGGGAACCAACCTGACTACAGTACTATTTTTTTTGGGACCCCCGTACATTCTCTGCGTAGCGCCTTATTGCCGACCCCACGTGTTTAATTGCCCGTTTTAAAATTAATTACTCTTTTAATGCTTTTAAATGGGTTATAATCAATTAATTAACACGTTGCGTGGTGAATGGTTATGGTCTTAGTTATTTTATTTAAATACAGCCTGCGTGTTGTGCCTCTCTCTATTCTGTTGTATTTCTCTTCTCAACCCTTCACTCGTATGTAAAGCGAGTTTCTATTTAATCATGTAATCTTGATCGGGCCAACAAAGTAGAGACCTAGAAGAAAACCAAGGAGTGGTGACTCTAAGAGGATGATGGATTCAAGAAGTAGGACTTCATGAAGCCATGGCAATATAGTTCCTCTAGGTTTATTTATTTATTTATTTTTCTTCTAGGAAGACCATAACCATCTCACAATTTCGTTTGCATGCTTTGGGGATAATTTTATTACGTTAAAGCGTTTAACAAAGACGGTAATTTTAAAATAAATTAAAATCCCTCAAAATAATATTAAGTTATAAACGCCTTCTAATAAGTACACTCGTCAACACTAATGTCAATAAATAGTGGGTCTGCCAAAGCAGGGCACTATTATTTATATTAGTAAGACGCGATGGGATAATGGTAATATCCAAACTGTTTTATTGGGCTTTAACTTAACTAAGTTTTCAATTGGATTGAATATAACTTAGAGGCGTAAACATTGGGCTAAATATTCATAAGATGAATAATTAGTAATGGTTACTTAACCCAATGACTAAGAGTTGTATAAAGATACAATTGGAAAAAGTTTCCTACCTAAATAACCAAGTATTAGGTGATCAGCCAAAGCTGACTTAACGCTTGGCAAAATATGGATCTTAGCCCACTAGAAAATCTTCCAACGGGATTTTCTGATTCGTGGAGGGTTTTTTGTTTTGAATCGAAATAGTGGGAGACATATTTAATTTAAATGACCCTAATTTAAATATGTTTTGAAAATGATACTTACTACATATTTTCTGTTTTAGATAACCATGACGTCAAACACACCTTCAAACCTTTCATTGCGATCAATCCTAGACAAAGAAAAATTGTCTGGTTCTAACTTCCTTGACTGGTATAGAAATTTGAGGATTGTCCTCAAACAAGAGAAAAAGTAGTATGTCCTGGAAGGTCTGATTCCAGAACCACCCGCGAACAATGCCTCTAAAGCTGACAAGGATGCTTACAAGAAGCATCAGGATGACGCTTTAGATGTCCAATGCCTTATGCTGGCAACCATGTCTCCTGAGCTTCAGAAGCAACATGAGCATATGGAGGCTTTCAATATGATCGAAAACCTAAGGAAACTATATCAAGGTCAAGCTGACCAAGAAAGATATGAAGTTTCTTCAGCCCTATTTAGCTGCAGACTTGAAGAGGGAGGTTCTGTAGGACCTCATGTGCTCAAAATGATTGGGTACTTGGAGAATCTAGCTAGGCTAGGATTCCCCTTCCCTCAGAAGTTGGCTACCGATCTCATTTTGAAATCATTACCTGACAGTTTCAAGCCAGTCATCATGAATTACTACATGAATGCATTGGACAATACATTGCCAGAGCTACTCAATATGTTGAGGACTACTGAGCCCAATATTTCTAAAGGAAAGGGCAAGGCCATAATGATGGTCAATTCTGGCAAAGGTAAAGGAAAGGGCATGTATAAAGGCAAAGGAAAGGCTTATTGTAGGAAATGGCAAGAAGATTTGGAAAGGCAAGGATAAGCCAAGTACATCAGCCTTAAAACCTGTGGGCGGGGTGGCTAAGGAAGGTAAATGTCACCATTGTGGACAAAAGGGACACTGGAAGAGAAACTGTCCAAAGTACGTAGAAGAGCTTAAGAAGAAGGGAAGTGAGACTTCCACTTCAGGTATTTTTGTTATAGAAATTAACATGTCAACTTCAACATCATGGGTATTAGATACTGGATGTGGATCTCACATTTGTCTTAATGTGCAGGATCTAAGAAGAAGTAGGCAGTTGATGAAGGGCGAGGTAGACCTACGCGTTGGAAATGGAGCAAGAGTTGCTGCATTAGCTGTAGGGACTTATTTTTTATCCTTGCCCTCAGGGTTAGTCCTTGAATTGGACAATTGTTATTTTGTTCCTGCAATAAGGAGAAATATTATTTCTGTTTCTTGTCTTGATAAGAAAGGGTTTTCCTTTACAATAAAGAACAATAGTTGTTCTATTTATTTAAAAGACATGTTTTATTGTTGTGCAAATTTGAGTAATGGACTTTATGTTCTAGATCTCGAAACCCCTATCTATAACATTAATACTAAAAGGGTTAAAACAAATGATTTAAACCCAACTTATCTTTGGCATTGTCGCCTAGGACATATAAATGAGAAACGCATTTCTAAACTCCATCAAGATGGATATTTAGAATCTTTTGATTTTGAATCAATAGATACATGTGAATCTTGTTTATTAGGGAAGATGACTAAGACCCCTTTTACCGGAAAAGGTGAAAGGGCGAGTGATCTTCTTGGCTTGATACATAGTGATGTATGTGGGCCCATAGGGACAATGGCTAGGGGAGGTTTTAGTTACTTCATCACTTTTACTGATGATTTCAGTAGATATGGATTTGTGTTTCTCATGAAACATAAATCAGAATCCTTTGAAAAGTTCAAGGAGTTTAAACATGAAGTAGAGAACCAACTTGGCAAGACAATTAAAGCACTTCGATCCGATCGAGGTGGTGAATATTTGAGCCTAGAGTTTGATGAATATCTTAAAGAGTGTGGGATTATATCTCAACTTACTCCCCCTGGAACACCAGAATGGAATGGGGTTTCTGAGCGGAGAAATAGAACCTTGTTGGACATGGTTCGATCAATGATGAGTCAAACTGACCTCCCTAACTCATTCTGGGGACATGCTTTGTTGACAGCAACTTTCACACTTAACCGTGTTCCATCAAAGGCTGTCATAAAGACACCATATGAGATATGGACTGGGAAACGACCTAGTATGTCTTTTCTTAAGATTTGGGGCTGTGAAGCTTATGTTAAACGCCAAAGTTCTGATAAACTTGGGCCCAAGTCAGATAAATGTCTTTTTGTGGGATACCCAAAAGAAACTAAGGGTTATTATTTTTACAATCCTACTGAGGGCAAAGTGTTTGTTGCTCGGAATGCTGTATTCTTAGAAAGGGAATTCATCTCTACAAGAATCAGTGGGAGGAAAGTAGAACTTGAAGAAATTCAAGACTCACAAGGCATTGAAGAGCCAATGGTGGAAGTGGAGCAGGACCCATAAAATGTTGTGATAACACCAGCTCCAGTAGCACAAGACTTGCATAGATCAGGTAGAATACGTTAACAACCTGAAAGATATGGATTTCTTGTAACTCAGGAAGGAGATGTATTCCTAATGGATCAAAATGAGCCAACATCTTATGAAGAGGCCATTGCAAGTTCAGAATCTGAGAAATGGCTAGAAGCCATGGAATCTAAAATGGACTCCATGTACACTAATCAAGTTTGGAACTTGGTTGATGCACCTGAAGGGGTAAAACCTATAGGATGCAAGTGGGTTTTCAAAAAGAAAACTGACATGGATGGTAATATAAGTACCTTTAAAGCAAGGTTGGTGGCTAAAGGTTTCAAGCAAATACATGGTATAGACTATGATGAAACTTTTTCCCCAGTTGCTATGCTAAAGTCTGTTCGGATTCTGCTTGCTATTGCTGCATACCATGATTATGAGATATGGCAAATGGATGTCAAGACTGCTTTCCTTAATGGAAATCTTCTTGAGGAAGTGTACATGACACAACCTGAAGGCTTTGTTAAGCCTGAAGCATCCAGGAAGGTGTGCAAGCTACAACGTTCTATATATGGACTTAAGCAAGCTTCCAGAAGCTGGAATCTTTGTTTTGATGAAGCTGTTAAACAATTTGGCTTTACTAAAAATGAGGATGAACCTTGTGTCTACAAGAAGGTTAGTGACTGCGCAATTGTTTTTCTGGTCCTGTATGTTGATGACATACTACTTATTGGAAATGACGTTCCTACTCTTTAGTCTGTGAAGAGTTGGTTGGGAAGCTGTTTTTCTATGAAAGACTTAGGTGAAGCAACCTACGTGTTGGGAATTAAGATCTATAGAGATAGATCAAGAAAACTTCTTGGCCTAAGTCAGAATACATACATAGACAAAGTGTTAAAAAGGTTTAACATGCAAGATTCCAAGAAAGGAACTTTGCCTATGGCTCATGGCATAAGCTTATCAAAAGCTCAATCTCCTTCCACTAAAGAAGAAAGAGAACGGATGAATAAGATTCCATATGCATCTGCTATTGGATCAATCATGTATGCCATGATATGTACCCGACCAGATGTCTCGTACGCTTTAAGCATGACGAGCAGATACCAGTCTGATCCCGGTGAAAGTCACTGGACTACTGTCAAGAATATCCTGAAGTACTTAAGAAAAACTAAGGATTCATTCTTGATATATAGAGGGGAAGAAGAGCTCATTGTAAAAGGTTACACTGATGCTAGCTTTCAAACTGATAAGGATGACTCAAGATCACAATCTGGGTAAGTGTTTTGTCTAAATGGTGGCGCTGTAAGCTGGAAGAGTTCAAAGCAAGAGACAGTTGTTGATTCTACTATAGAGTCTGAGTATATTACTGCCTCAAATGCTGCAAAAGAGGCAGTATGGATCAAGAAGTTCATAACAGAACTTGGGATTGTTCCTAGCATTGTGGACCCTATAAGTCTCTACTGTGACAATAGTGGAGCAATCGCACAAGCTAAGGAACCTAGATCACATCAACGATCCAAGCATATACTTAGGCGATTTCATCTCATTCGAGAGATCCTTGACCGAGGAGATGTAAAGATATGTAAGGTGCATACTGATGAGAATATTGCTGACCCACTCACAAAACCTCTTCCAGCATTATTCATTCCGCTGAATGCTATATGTGTGAATGCTCTTTTATTTCCATTGCCTTCTTTCTTTTTTTTCTATGCTGATTGACCAGTGGTTGATTTTGTGAAAATTTTTTCCCTGTTTCTGGATTTATTATTTAAAAAAAAAATTGGGTGTTACAGCTATCGCAAGCAACAATCTAATAGTATCTAATCTAGCAACAGGAGCAAAAGTGTCAGAAAAATCATCACCGAAAATTTGAGCATACCCTTTTACCACAAGCCCTGTTTTATGCTTGTTGATTGAGCCATCAGGATTCAACTTGGTTCTAATTACCCACTTCACACCAATCACTTTTTTATTTGTGGGTCTTCTCACCAACTTCCATGTTTTGTTTTTTTCAATCATTAAGAGTTCTTTCACTGCTGTAGTCCATTTCGGATCCTTTTCTGCTTCCAAGAAATCTGTTGGTTCAAGCACAGCCACATTACATCTTTGGTAAATATCAGAATGTGATCTCATACCTCTAACTAGAATCTCATCAACTAGCTCATTTTCATTAAGTTGAAATTTTGAAACTTGATTAGGAAATTCAACTGCTTGTTTTTCATCCCAATCCCACTCATCATTCTCCATGAAACGCACATCTCTGCTTATCAAAATTTTCCTGGTGTTTGGTTGGAAAATTCTGTAAGCTTTAGAGATTGAGTTGTACCCAACAAAGATCCCAGCTTCTACCTTTTTGGCCAACTTATCTCGTTTTGTCTGAGGAACATAAATAAAACACAAGCAACCAAATACTGAGATTTTTCAGTGAGGGTTTAAAACCATACCAGGCTTCATATGGAGTTCTTTCTATGATAGCTTTTGTAGGTAGCCTGTTAAGAAGGAAGACTGCAGTATGTGCGGCTTCTGCCCAATACTCTTTTGGCAAATTTTTCTCAAACATCTAGCCATCTCCATAATGGTGCGGTTCTCTCTCTCGGTGACTCCATTTTATTGTGGAGTTTACGGAGCAGTGAGTTGATGTTCAATCCCTGCACCTTCACAAAAATGATTAAATTGATTTGAAGTGTACTCATTGTCGTTGCTAGATCTTAATGTTTGTATTTTAAGACCACTTTGTGTTTCAATCCATTGTTTGAATTGCCAAAAAAACACCAGAAACTTCTGACTTGAATCTAAGAAAAAAGATCCAAAACATTCTAGAGTAGTCATCAATAAAAATAAAAATAAAACCTACTACCATTGAGAGATGGAGTGCTGTGAGGTCCAGCCACATCTGTATGTATCAATTGCAGCTTCTCAGTAGTTCTCAAAGTTGATTGCTTGAATGGAAGTCTTTATTACTTTCCTTGTTGACCAGCTCTACAGTCTAGAATTTTAGATTCAAGACAGGGGAGACCTTGAACCAATTCCTTTCTTTGCAAATTCATAAGGCTGTATGATTGAAGTGTCCAAGCCTTTTGTGGTAAACTTCGGTGTGGACATTTGTTGTAAAGAATGCTGTTTGCTTCTCCTCCATTGGATCGAGCGCAAAGCTTTTTCCTTTCATTTTTACTTTGAATACATCATTGTCATTTGCATCTTTAATCAAACACCGATCACTTTCAAAGATAACTTTGAAACCTTTTTGAATCAACTAGCCAACACTCAACAAATTTTGACTGATGTTAGGTACAAATAACACATCTTTGATAAGTTTTGTACTTGAAATACTTTCAATTGCCATTGTGCCTTTACCTTTGACTGCAATGTAGTCTCCATTGCCAATCTTCACTTTGGAAACTGTAGAATTATCCAATTCCTTAAAGAGGTCACGATCGAAAGTCATATGATTAGTGCAACCATTGTCAATTAGCCACTTCTCGCTTGAATTGGAGATAGCAAAGCAAGTGGCCTCAAAAAGCTGCTCCTCTTCTTCATCAGCAACTTGAGCAACGTTCTTTTGTTGCACATTCTCTTGTGTGACTGTCTTTTGCTGATTGTTGCTTTTGCAAATTCTTTTACGATGCCCTATCTTCAAGCATTTTTCGCATTGCTGGTCTAGTTTCCTCCAACACTTTGAAGATGGATGATTGTTTCTTCCACAATGTTTACAAGGAGAGAAATCAAACTTTGTTCCACATTTTTCGCATTGCTGGTCTAACTTTCCCTTCTTATAACCTTTATTTTTTTTTCTTTTCCCCCATAACTCAAGCTAGCCTTCGCAGCCAGTGCACCTTCAACAGACCCTTCAGATCTCATAAGCCTTCTCTGTTCTTGAGCCTGCATGGCACTTACAAGTTCTGCCAAGGTGATCTTTGACAGATCCTTAGTATTTTCCAATGAGGTAATAGAAACCTCAAATTTTTCAGGGACTGTAACCAATATTTTCTGAACTATTCTTGAATCAGAAAATTCAGTACCTAGCAATCTCACCTTGTTCGCAATACCAAGAAGTTTGTTAGCATACTCCTTTATTGTTTCAGACTCCTTCATTTTTTGCATCTCAAATTCTGTAACTAGATTCAGTGCTTGCATTCCCTGGATCCTTTCATCTCTTTCATATTCATCCTTGAGGAAATTCCAGATTTTAAATACTGATTTGATTGACATGATTCTGGTGAAAATGTCTTGTGAGATAGCAATAAACAAAGTGGCTCCTGCCTTTGACTTTCTTGCTTTCCTCTCCTTTTGATTTTTAATCCGAGCCATAGTTGGATTGGTTGGTAAAGGAAGAACTTCGTAGTCTTCCTCAACAGCTTCCCAAAGATCATTTGCCTCTAGGTGTGCCTCCATTCTTGCTGCCCAGATATGATAATTATCACCATCAAACACAGGTTGTGCTAGTGCTATGAAAGGAGTTTCAGAATCCATCTTTGATGGACTGAAGCAAGTTCTATAGGTTTTTATGGTGGGTTTTACTAGGTTCACTCACAGGTCCTTCTAAGAAGAAGGCTCTTGATACCAATTGTTGCAGTTTTAAGAGAAATGGAAGATTAAAACAAATCACGTAAGAAGTGAATAAGAAAAAAATTGCTGTGTAAAGTCACAATTTTTATTAGACCGATAAAGACTTTAAATACAATTGAAACTCAAACTGAAAAGCAAGAAAATAGGAACTACACATGGGATAAGATTCCATGTTTAACAACTTCCTAAAAATTCTGAAACTACTGCTGACTAAGTTATTGAAACAGTCAAACAACTTTAACTAAGAAATTAAATTTATTTTAAAAAATAAAACAACTAAGAAATTCCAAACAGCAGCAACTGAAGTACAACTTCAACAGGAAAACTGCCTAGAAAACTTTTCTGGTGGTTGTGATTAGTGGCTGACAGTTGCTAGAAAACAGGTCAGAAAACTTTACGGTACTGGTGGACAGTGGTTGAAGGTTGCCGAAAAACTAGTTGGAAAACTTTCCGATGGTGGTGGACGGTGACAGACAGTCACCAGAAAACTTTTCCGGTGATGGCAGGTTCGTCCATACCTGAGAACATAGAAAGACAAGTGCAGAAGCGGGACTAAGCGCGCTCTGATACCAACTTGAAGAAGAGAGAATTTAGGCAAAGTATTAGATGAAAAATGCTTGAGTTAGAGATACTCAGCAGCTATGATATATATAGACTCAGATAATAAATACAAGGTGAAATTTACAAGGAAATAAAGTGAATAAGATATTAATTCCTAAGTATAATAAATGATGCTACTGGTTCCTAAGTGTATGTATGTGGTTCCTTAAGAACAAGAATCAAAAATTCAAATATAAGTAATTAATTCCAACAAGTTTAATGTGCCTTATAAAGAGAAAGACCGAAGGCAGTAGTTTGTATGACTTTTATCTTGTTAACTTTTCTGATCACTTCAAACACTGTTGGAGGTACTAGTGATATGAAAATTGTTAATTTTGATAACATTACCATTTTTTAGGTTGTTTATGTTATTTCTCTATCTGACTGAGTGATCAATATAATGTGCAGAGCTGTTATAAATAGATGTGACTTTAGTGGTGATGGGATAGTTGTTGTTGCAAAGAGGCTGGGTGATCAGCACGGTAAGAGAAAATTAGCTGAAACTTCAAGTGCTTCAACTTCGTTTGGTGAAGGAAAAAATGGTGGAAAATCTGGACTTGGCATTCTTGGTGTCAATCTTGGAAAGAACAAGACAAGTGAAGATGCTGCAGCAGACTATGTTCAAGGCGTTCATTCATTGTCCCAGTATGCTGATTACTTGGTACTCTTTTCTTGCATACTTTTCTCTCAAAAATGAAAAAGAAAAATGGAAAGCCAAATCTCCATGGCAGAAGAGCTGACAAGTAAAAACCTAAAAATATAAAATCAAAGGTGAAACAAAACTTCTAGTACCTACAAAAGCAGAAATGGGAACCCCCTTAGAAGGAGCAGTAATGGGGCACCAAAGAGAGGCCCTACACACAATTCCACCTCATAATAATTTTAGAGGCGGTGCGACGAACATAAGCTAGCATTCCACTCTAACCAAATGCACATAATGACTACATGAGCTGCAAAATGCTAGAACGTTTTTTGCTTCTTTTGTCAATGCCTCAAATCTATCCACCTATTGTTAACTGGGCACACCTAAAGCTCACCCGAAAACCCCCAAACATATTGTTGTATCAGAAATAGCTTCCGTTATGGAAAAAAAACAAGTGACCAATTGATTCTAATTCAAAGCAAAAGAACATCATGACTGAGATTAGAAGAAATTTGTAGTATGCAAACTCGATGCATTATGGGTAGTTTGGAGTTTTTTGCTTTTTGTTAAAATACTATTTGATTAGACATTATTGTTTATCACTTTACAGGTTGATTAGACACTATTTTCTATCTTCTCACATGCTCTGATACTATTTTAAATTTAGACATTGGGTCTAACTCAATCCTAAAAGTTAAGTCACTTTTTTAGAGAGAAAGATTCATTGAGGAAAGGTATTTACATATCATAAAGAGACTTGTAGCACAAGCACAAGCTTCAATAGTTAGTAACTAACTCAGTTGAGTTAGTTATAATTGCCTAATAGATTATACATTCTAACATGCACCTTTAATCTAAGCCTGTCATTGCTAACAGATTATACACATTCTAACATGCTCCCTTAATTTGAGCCTCTGTTGAGCTTCCCTTGGCTAAGGAGGGATGAAGTAGAGAGAGCTTGTCAACCACTTGAAGATGATCTCTTAATGCCAGGAACCTTAATGTAGACATGGCCTTGGTGAGAATATCAACACATTGGTCTGAAAAAGGGACGTGACTAACAACAAGTTTCTGGGCTGTAACCATGTCTCTCACAAATATGTCAAGTTCCATATGTTTAGTCCAGGAATGTAGGATAGGGTTATGTGATAGCAACACAATACTCGAGTTGTCATAAAACACTTGAGGAATAGAGACAAGGATCTGCAACTTAAAGAGGAGAAAGAGTGTTAGCTAAGCTCCTATACTCAGCCTCGAAACTTGACCTCGCAACAAGAGTCTGTTTCTTGGTCCCCCAAGACACCAGAGTAGGTCCTAAGAAAATGCAAGACTCTAATGTGGACTTTCTATCATCAGGGTCAGAAGCCCAATCTGCATCGCAATATGCAGTAGGATTCTCTAAGTGATTACTACCTTCTTTGCTAAGTTTGAGATTACCAACCATTGGAGTAGTGATCCCTTTTGCATCATCAAGACCTGCTTTGGCCAAGAGTTTAGTTATGTATTTTGTTTGAGACTGAACCAGAGAGCCATCAGGAAGATGAGACACCTGAATTCCTAAGAAATAGTCAAGGTTTCCAAGCTATTTGAGGGCAAAGGTTTAGGTTGTGGATGAGGGTTTGAACAAAGGCCATGGAACTCCCTGTGATGATAATGTCATCCACATACACCAAAACATATAAACATTGATTGTCCTCATGTTTGATATGTTGGTGTATGCACTATGAGCTTTTATGCTTTTTCATTTGTATCATTTTTTTGCTTATCAATAAAATAAGTATTTCAGTTTAAAATTGTTTTAAAATGTATTTATCCTTGGAGTAATAGGTCATATGAAAGTTATTCCTAAAATGTTCCTAGTCAAGTATTTACATGGGGACATATAAATACATTGAGACTAGTGTGTGAGTGTACTGATGACCTGATCTCACAAATCATAGATATAGATGATATCAAGTCTTCACACGGGTACACATTAAGAGTAATGATGTACTGGACAGACCCACCATGAGAACGTTGCATGGATCGTTACATGAATGTCATAAACGATTCTCAATGTGATAATGGTATATGTAGTCCTTCGACCTGAAGTCACTACGATTCCTACATGAGGAGTTTATTATTTTAATACAATTAAACCTCTTCTGTAACAAGAGGACTATAAAGGTTGTGATTAGGCAATGAACAAATTATACAGAGGGATATGAATGATGTGGATGGGATTTGTCTCTTCTATGTGACAAGAGTCATATCTATAGGCCACTTTATGGAGTAAGACTAAGAAAACGCATGACCATGCTAGAAAGAATAAATATTAGATATTTATTCGGATCAAGTCTACTCCGGTATAAGTAAAATAAATTGGGCCGTACAAGGATGACGCGACCATGCCTTGGGCCCAATTAGGATATCGTGACAAAAGGAAGAAACATATTAAATAATTATCACTTATAGGTTATGTTGATATTAAATAATATTCGGACATAATGATGCATTGCTAGATGCCGCTCTTATTTTATATTAATAATAAAATAATTTATTATTAATATGACCGGGTATTTTACCTATAGTGTCACACACATAGAGTAAGCCCATCAGAAAATGTTTTGTTTTATTTTAATTGGACTAAAATAAAGCTATTGGGCCTAACTCATTTAGAATGAGTAAGGAGCCCACTCTTTAGAGAGAACAAATTAGGTCAAACCTAAGCCTATAAATAGAGCATAAGATGCTCATAGGCCGTTCACTAAAGTGAGACACAAATTCGTAAAAGTTGTAAGAGCTACACGCTGTCAAACTAGCAGTTGGCAAGTGTTGTGATTCTGGTGGGAGTGCTTGTGTGGACTCCTAAAGGACGAGACTACGACTGCTTTGGTGTTCTTCAAGAGGTAATCCTAAAACAATTTTTTTTTTGTGTGTGCATGTATATTGCTTTGAAACACGGCGTTTTGCAAATCCTATGGGAATCCTTGTATTTCTGCTGCTCATGTACTAGGGATTCCCTTACATGATAATGAGAGAGGTGTCATATTTAATGGACTTGAAGCCTAACTTGACTAGTGTGCTCTTTACCTGTCAAACTAAGCCTTGAGGGCCTGTTTTAGCCCATATAAAGCCTTTTGGAGCTTGCAAACAAGGTTTCTGGCTTGATATTCAAAGCCAGGAAGTTGGCACATATAGACCTCTTCCTCAAGAAACCCATTGAGGAAGACGTTCACATTAATTTGTTGAATTGGCCATCCCTTGGTGATGGTGGTAGTGAGGATAGTCCTTATAGTGATTGGCTTGATGACAGGAGAAAATGTTTAGGTAGTCATAACTAGGTTTTTGATGAAAACCCTTAGCCATAAGTCTGGCTTTGTGCTTGTTAAGGGCACCTTTCGAATTTTCTTTGACTCGAAACACCCATTGCACCCAAATAGCATGTCTGTTGGGTGGCAAAGGAACCAAGGACCATGTCTTGTTGTTCATGAGAGTAGAATATTCCTCTTTCATAGCCTATAACCACTTTGGGTCTGCTAGGGCTTGCTTAACTATAGATGGTTCACAATGAGTCAATAGAAGTCTAGGTTCTAATATAGGTTGAATGATGTCATTTTTGGATATAATGGTCATGGGATGAGTTTGATAGGTTGGATCGGATGGAGAGGTTGACTAGGTTGAGCTAAGGAAGAAGAGATAGACACAGGAGAAAGGGTAGAGGGGAGAGGGGTTAGAAATTGGAACATGGGGTGAAAAAGCAGATGGTATAGAGCCAGAGGGTGGAGGACTTGCGGAAGGGGATACCATTTGGTATGGAAAGGGTGATAGTATAGAATGAGGACAAGGGATGACTAGTGGTGGAGGATGTAGGAAACTCACGGGAAGTGTTAGGTGTTGTTGTTGAAAACTGGGTGGAATAACGAAATCCCGATTCATGGAAGCTAACATCCTTGGAAATTTAGATCTTGCCATCAGTGGTTAAGCATTTATGCCCTTAGTGAGAGGAGGAATATCCTAAGAACGCCCACTACTTAGAGTGATAATCCATCTTGTGAGTGTTGAAAGATCTAATGAATGGAAAGCAAGCACAACCAAAGACTTTGAGGAACTTGTAATCTAGGTGGTGGTGAAAAAGAGTAAAGTAAGGGGAATGATGTTGAAGCACAGCTATGGGAAGTCTATTTATAACGTAGACTGCAATTTGAAAGGCATGATCTCATAGCATGAAGGGAAGCCTAGCTTAGGCAAGGAGTGTAAGACTAGTTTCAACAAGATGCCTGTGTTTTCTCTCCACCATGCCATTCTAATGATGTATGTGAGGGCATATGACATGCACTATGCTTAGTTAAGAGAAATAAGAGTTGAGGGGTCTAAACTCTTCTCCCTAGTCTGTTTAAACAACTTTCAACTTATAATTTAGTTGTAACTCAACCATGACCTTCAAAAGGAACACCCAAGTATACCTAGTGTAGGCATCTACATAGGTAAGGAGGTATCTAAAGCCTAACAAAGAATCTTTTGTGGCAGGTCCCTATAGGTCATTGGAAATTAACTCCGGAGGTGAAGAGTAAGTGAGTGGATGAATGAGAAGGTAACTTATGAGCCTTTCTAAGACAACATGTAGAACAGTCAAATTGAAAGGAAATTTTATTAGGTAATTGAACATTACTATTGTGTAAAGCAATTTTGAGGGCATCATGGTGTGGATGACCACGTCTAGAGTGCCACATTCTATAAGCAATAGGATTCATAGGTACATTAGAGGAACCGAAAGCTACAGAATAATCTGAAACATTTGAGAATACAGGTGTGTTATTGGAAACAATTGCAAATAGTGTTGGAGATAACATTATTGAGTATAGTAGGAGTGCATCCGAATCCTTGACCAAAGCAATATAGGCTATCTTTGTCTAGAGTTCCTTGTAGAAGAATCTCAGAAGTTACCTGAGATTTACCGGGAAGTAAGTAGGATGAAATTTGAAAAAGATATTGTTATCCTTTGCAAACTTGTTGACACTAACTAGGTTTGTAGTAATAGAGGGAACAAGCAATAAGTGTTTGAGATGTAAAGTAGTGTGTGGTGGAACTGGTGAAGTAAAAAGGGCATTTCCAATAGAAGTGATAGAGAGACCTTGTCCATTTCCCATCAGGACCTGCTCAGATCCATTAACAGATATATCATTTGAAACTTGCAAAGCATCATTAGTAACATGGTGAGTGGCTCCAAAGTCTGGATACCATAGCCGAGAGAGTTAAGTCGGATCTAAATTTGGTTCGGTTAGAAAGGTTGGGGCCTGTCTCTGATTGATGTTTGAAGAAGATAAGAAAGGTCTGTATGGACCTGAGTTTGGAGAATGGTGATACTTCAGAGAACAAGGAGGAGGTGGAAACCAAGATCCAGTTGAGTGTGGATAGTTCATTGACTAAGATGGAGGATTATATCCATAGTTGGAGTATAGAGGAGTAAAACCAGAGTATGAGGAATCATGAACTCGATGATAGCAAATGCTTGCATCATGGCCAAACTTATAACAGATTTGACACTACACATTATACCTTCCACCATGTCGGCCACCACAACAACAGAAACTACCAAGTCATCATGCACGACTGTGAAAATCACCACGACCATACTCTCCATGAGCACCACAAAAATCACCTCCCCAAAAATCATTTCCTCTTTCTAAACCATTGCCACTTGCAGTATGTACTGCCACTGGTATTGACGATGCATCTTGGAAACCAAGAGTCATTGATTGCCGAGCTTGAGTCAAATTCACTACAGCAGTGGACTTTGCAAGGATCTTCTTCTTGCCATGTTCGGCACAAACCTCATAAGCTAAGAGCCTGGCTTCAACATCAGCAATGGATCCAAGATTTGATCTATTTTGGATGGTCGCTGCGATTGAATCATAATCATCTGGAAGACCATCAAGAATAGTCTCGAGATGATCTCGAAAAGGAACCGGATCTCCTATCAAAAACGTGTTCATTGTGACTTTGATCTTCTGGAGATAATTAAAGATAGACAAATTACCTTTAAAAATTGTTTTTAGCTCCGCTTTGAGATGACTTGATTAGGCTTTGTTTGAGCATGGAAGAAATTATGTAATTCCTCCCAGATATACCGGGAATGAACGCAGGTCATGACATGCGACAAGAAGTGAGTCTTGCTACTCCTACTTTGTATACACAAGATTGACATTGTCGGAGTTACGATCATCCGTTGTGAGGAATCTCTATGGAATTGTAGGACTTACTACAAATTACTGAAGCTTATGGCCGCGAATCACTACTCCACTTGTTAGAAGTTCTTCTCCATCAATTTGATGGAAATGGAGGGTGAGAAAATGGTTGGAGAAGTAGCCAAAAAGAATTGGGGATCATTCCTATAGCTGTAAATCGAAGAAGCTCTATGATACCATTTTAGAAACTGAGCTAGAAAGAAAAAGTAAAGAGAGACAAAATTGAGTTTTTGTTTTTCATTATCTGGAAGATACATTGAGGAAAGGTACTTATACATTATAAAGAGACTTGTAGCACAAGCTGCATGCTGACTAGCTTCAACAGTTAGTAACTAATGTAACACCCTTATTTTTAATAATTAATTAACCCTGTTTAATAATTAATTAACCCAAACACAGAAAATTTTTTCACAAAGACCACCACTGGTCAGATGGCATAGAAGAGAAGAGGAAGGCAAGGGAAAGTTAAGGAACACACACATGTATGGCTACCTGTGGAAGGAATGGATTATGAACCAACTCCGCCCAGTTCAGTGAAGCACGTCAACGCCTGGGCGAATTCCACCACAACGTCCATTCGCTCAAGCGGGGTCCAACACCGCCGAGTGAGACATGATAATGCAACAACGGAAGAGGGAGGTAATTGGGCGGAGTTCCACATTAACATCTACTCGCTTCAGCGCGATCCCACACGCTTGGGCGAACCGTCCTAGTCACTCGGGCGAGGTATGACTCTGCCTAAGCGAGGCCATCACAAGCCTTCCCAAAACCGCACTCGCTAGAGCGAGTATCTTGCTCGCTGGAGCGAGGAGCCACACTCGGCTAAGTAGACGCTCGGACCCAGAGTCATCCTTCACTCATTCACTCGGAAAATGACAGCTAACTCACTCGAATTATAAATATCTTACACTCGGAATTCATTCCATTCTAACCCACTACACTAACTTCTTTCTCAGGAGAGGATCGCTCAGGGTTCTCACTCGGGAATACGAACTCTTCTTCACTCGGTTTTACTTATAATTTCCACTCGGTAATGATCGCTCTCATGATCACTCGGGGATTTTGCTCGTTTCTCACTCGGCGATATAGCCCTTTCGGCCCAAGCTCTCCTGCTAACTTAAACCTCCCTTTAAGAGTTTCATGGCTTCCTTCATACTAAGTCATACTATCCCTGCGCACCCAACAGAGCATGAATATGTATATGCTACTCAATCATCACACATGGAATGAGATAAACATGCAGCATGGCATACACGTAGCTATATATATATATATATAAGAGTGTATATTGATGTTTACAAACACGTTATTATACTCTTTCCGTCCCATAAGGATTCTGCTTGCTCAAAACACTAACATCAGACATGAGCCGGCCAAGGCCTAACTTAAAACATTTTATGCGACATATACACAGTCATAAAGCCTCCATAGTGCATCAGCACTTCATCCGGCGTTCCAACTCTACCTCTGATCCTCATCCCGAGAGACATTCACTGAAAAATTGCCACTGCAGGGGTGAGCATCTTAAATTTTAAATGATAGATACCCATTCAGGTTACTTCACGTTCATACAATAACATATACCCATACATACACACAATCATACGTCAACTCAATAATATTAACATTCCACAGTCAGTGACACAATGCTAAGGGTCTTTGAGTCAGGATATCTATACATAACATTTATCAATCAGAATACACAATTCTCACTCAGATATAAATGTATTCACAACTCCTCAACAACACATTATATATTCATGGAGCAGGTTTCAGTCAGCAATTATAGCACATGCACACGGAATAACGCACTCATTCACAAGTAAACACCACTTCACTAACATCATCACATGCATAATTAATTCCACATAACATCAGTAGCCATATATGCACAGATTATTCACTCGGTTCCGCATACGTGTGTAATCGGTTCTAACGTTGCAACGTAGGCTCTCAGCCTTTTGTACATAGCTCTCAGCTACCGTTTCAGCTCCCAGCTACCGTTTCAGCTCCCAGCTGCTTGGCCGTTTTACAGGTACCCAACCGTTTGCCCATAGGTGACACCAACGCTCTCAGCGCCAACGGAGGTGTTCACAGGCAGCCCGAGTCCCACTCAAGGGCTACCTTGAGTCCCACTCAAGGATTTTGCAGCGTCCCATGCTGAATAACCGATGGTAGTGTCCCACACTACGTGCTCTCAGCACAAACGCATCCCATGCGCCACACGCGGATTCGACACATAGCATTGAATTCATACACACATCCTCTTATTCAATCACACATATTTCACATGCAGTCGATAATACACATTCTCAGAACTCCGCATGTTAATTTAACACATACAAACTTCCATGCAATCATCATCATAGCAGCATATGAGTCTAATGCAGTCGGTGTCAATCAATATCAAGCTTCTGTGGACATTTACATCAACTCAAGTTTAACATGCACTCTGTTCACAGCAGTATCAGAACTTAATCAACGCATGCATTTACATGAAGATTAACAGGTTCACACAAGCATTCCGATCAATTGTAACACAACATGCAAATGGTATATGACAGTGTCAGGACTCAATCAACGCGTACATTCCTATAAACACGAACAGATTCAATAAAGCATTCTCATCAACACAACACAATCATGCAATCGGGTTCTATGGTAACGTATGCATCCTCAAGGACGATGATAACATGCAACACTCACTCTCACTTATCATGCACTCAGATATTCTACATGCAAGCATATCATACAACAGAATACAGTTCCACAATTATCAATGTCTTCCAAACCCGTTCGTAACCCATGCATTTAAGATGTAATGTACTCCCCCTACCAACTGCGAGACTCCGAGAGATTCTTCTGCTTCGACGCTCGTCCTCCACCCGTATGAGGGAGCTTGACTTCTCTGCCGCACTGTCACTTGGCTTTCGAACAGGGAATGGAGTAGAGAGCAGAGAAGGAGAAGAAAAAGGGGGAAGAAGAGAATAAGAAGAAGAGAGAAGAGGGAGTTCGCAGAGAGAGTTCTCGAGAGGGAAGGGCAAGGGACCATCACCCAATATAAACGCACGCACGAAGAACAGGATGGTGGGGTGGGGAAACGTGAAGCAGTAGTCCTGCCCACGCCACCCTGTCCCATCAGCATCCTCTAACGCTAATCACCTCACACCTTTTTAGTTAATTAAGTTAAGGGTAATTAGTGAACAGATTTCCTCTTCTGACTTGTCATTTTAAATGGCTTTTATTTTTCCCGGTTCCTTTTTATTAAAATTGGGATGTTACAGTTCTCCCCCACTCGAAAAGAATTTCGTCCTCGAAATTCAGTCGGTAACTCATGCGAAATTCAGTCGGCTACTCACCTAAGTAAACAACTCGGGTCTCATGGCGTCTTCGCATTCCCAGGTACAAGAGGTAGTCTTGCCTTGCTGCCACTCCACTTTAACCAGCCCTACGTTTTTGCTCCTCAAGCGCTTTACCGATCGGTCCACGATTCTAATCGGTGTAGTCACAGTGGTCAGGTCTTCCTTGATTTCCACTTCATCATCAGGCATTGTGTGGCTGGGGTCATGTAAATACTTCCTTAGTTGAGACACATGAAATACGTTATGCAATCGGGATAAGTGGGTTAGTAATGCTATTCGGTATGCCATGGTGCCGACTCATTCCAACACCTCATAAGGTCCAATGTATCGAGGGCTTAACTTTCCACCTTTCAAGGCTCGTCCGACTCCTTTACTCGGAGAAGTCCTCAAAAACACTCTGTCTCCGACTGAAAACTCCAATGGTTTGGTGCGTTTGTCATGGTAACTCTTCTGCCTGTCTTGAGACGCCTTCATCTTTCCCTGTATCACTCAGATCTGCTCTGTGGTTTGCTTCACAATGTCTGGTCCTAATAGCAGACTCTCACCCGTTTCCGACCAGCAAAGTGGGGTTCGGCATCTTCGTCCATATAGTGCTTCGTAGGGTGCCATGCCAATGCTGTTATGATGGCTGTTATTGTACGAAAACTCAATCAAGGGGAGGTACTGCTCCCAATCTCCACCGTGCTCTAACACACACGCTCTTAATAAGTCTTCTAAACTTTGAATCGTCCGCTCGGATTGTCCATCCGATTGGGGGTGGTAGGCAGAACTAAGCCAAAGCTTCGTGCCCATTTCCTGGTGCAGGTTGTTCCAAAACCGGGACGTGAACCTAGGATCCCTATCCGATACGATAGAAGTGGGTATACCATGCAGTCGGACAATCTCATGAATATAAATCCGAGCTAACTTAGGCATCGGGTACTTCATGTTCACAGGCAGGAAGTGTGCACTCTTCGTCAAGTCGGTCGACAATGACCCAAATCGCATCATGGCCCGCTCGGTTTTTGGGCAATCCCATGACAAAATCCATAGCAATCGAGTCCCATTTCCACACGGGAATCTCCAGGGGCTGCATTGCACCGTACGGCTTCTAGTGCTCCACTTTTGATTTCTGACAAGTAATACACCGAGCCACGTATTCTGCCAAATTCCTCTTTAGTCCGGGCCACCAGAACTATTTCCTCAGGTCATGGTACATCTTCGTGGTACCCGGGTGAATACTGAGGAGGCTCTTATGAGCTTCATCAAGCACCATTCTCCTTAATTCTTTCTCACTCGGCACGTATATTCTATTTTTCACTCGGAAGATCCCATCTGACCCCTCGGTCAAGGACAAATCCTTTCCCTTGGCCTGCGTCTCCTTCATCTCAGCCAAGTAGGAGTCTGACTGCTGCTGCTCGTACACGGACTTCAGGAATTCATTGGCGATTCTTAATGTACCGATTGCTATCTTCCGAGAGGAGGGGGTGTCAACATGTAAGTTCATGTCTCGGAACTGCTCCAACAACTCCACTTCTCTTGCCATCATTGCTGCCATATGGAGGGATTTCCGACTCAACGCGTCGGCAACGACATTTGCCTTACCCGGATGGTATTTCAGCTCGAAATCGTAGTCCTTTAAGAATTCTATCCATCTCCTCTGCCTCATGTTCAGCTCTTTTTGGTCGAATAGGTATTTGAGGCTCTTGTGATCACTGTATACTTCAAATCTGGACCCGTACAAATAATGCCTCCAAATTTTTAGTGCGAACACCACAGCTGCCAACTCCAAATCGTGGGTCGGATAATGCTGCTCGTGAGGTCTCAATTACCGAGAGGCATACGCTATCACTCGGTCTCTCTGCATGAGCACGCATCCTAATCCGAGTCCTGATGCATCACAATAAACTACAAAGCTCTCTTGTAAGTCGGGTAATGCCAGCACTGGAGTAGTCGTCAACTTGTTCTTCAGCTCTCGGAAGCTGCTCTCGCACTCGGGATTCCACACGAAGGGAATGTTTTTCCGAGTCAATTTAGTTAGTGGTAACGCCAGCTTAGAAAAACCTTCAATGAACCTTCTATAATAACCTGCCAGGCCCATAAAACTCCTTATCTCCGAGACCGACTTGGGTTTCTCCCATGCCATTACAGCTGTCACCTTCGAAGGGTCCACCGAGACACCCTGCTCGGAAATCACATGTCCGAGGAAGTGGATCTTATCCATCCAGAATTCGCACTTTGAAAGCTTCGCAAACAACTGCTTCTCCTTCAACACTTGAAGTACCGCTCGGAGATGTCCTTCATGCTCCTCGGAAGTCTTAGAATAGACTAGGTGTCATCAATGAAGAAAACTACGAACCGGTCTAAATAGGAGTGGAATATGCTGTTCATGTAATTCATGAAGACAGCATGGGCGTTTGTCACACCGAACGGCATCACTACATACTCGTAGTGGCCATACCGAGTCCTAAAGGCAGTTTTTGGGATATCCGAGTCCTTCACTCGGATTTGGTGATATCCTGATCGTAGGTCGATTTTCGAGAAGACTGAGGCTCCACGCAGTTGATCAATTAAATCATCAATTCTGGGTAACGGGTACCGATTCTTAATTGTGAGTTTGTTCAGTTATCGGTAATCTATACAAAGTCTCATGCTGCCATCCTTCTTCTTAACAAGCAGCACAGGTGCGCCCCATGGTGATACACTCGGTCTAATGAATTGTTTTCCGAGTAATTCGTCCACTTGCTTCTTCAGCTCAGCCAATTCAGTTGGGGACATTCTATAGGGTGCACTGGAGACTGGCTCGGCTCCAGGGATCAAGTCTATAGAGAATTCGACTTCTCTATTGGGAGGGACACTCGGTACATCTTCAGGGAACACTTCTGGGAATTCACAGACAATCAGAATTTCGTTCACTCGGACTTTACTCTCACCTTCGGTTAGACAAAGCATCATAAGCAGTTGGGTTATACCTGGTGTTGTGTCGTCCTCATTGTACTGCCTCGGGAAGATTATCCTTCGGTTTCTACAATCCACTAACACTTTGTTGGCTGAAAGCCAATCGATTCCGAGTACAACATCAAGGTCCTTTAAAGGTATGCACACCAAATCAAAAGTGAAATTCCGACCACACAACACAAACGTTACATCCTTGCACATTGACGATGTCAACACCTTAGGGCCAGTCGGATTGGCCACTTCCAAAGTCCGATCCATAAACACAGTTGGTAACTTAAAACGCTCTACACACTCATCAGCTATAAAAGAATGGGTAGCTCCCGAATCGAAAACAACATTAAGTGTATGTCTACCGAGTGAGCACTTACATTGTACTAGATCATTTGCTTGTGTAACGTCCTCTACGTTGATGGTGTAAACTCTTCCCGCTGCTGGTTGGTCGGTATTCCTCTCTCGGTTATTTGGAGCAAGCATCATGTTTCCTCTGGCTCTGTTGCCTCTGCCACCAGGTCGTTGGTTATCATTCACTCGGTTTCTCTCTTGGAATCCTCCTTGACGTACACTGGTGTTTGCTTGGCGGAGTTGGGGGCAATCGGGGCGAATGTGTCCTCTCTTATTACAGTGGAAGCATACCACCTCACCATCATCCTTGCAGTCTCTGGCATAGTGACTTCCTCCACACTTGAAACATCTTCCGTCTCCTACCACTGGTCGTCTTTCAGGTTGGTTCCGACCCCCAAATCTGGAAAAAGATTTGTTCCTGCCAACGTTGCTTGGCCTTTTGAAGCGGGATTGTTGGGGCCTCAGGGAATGATGGGTTCTGGTGCTCTGGCCCGAATGGGCCTTGTCATCCTCCTCAAATATCCTACATTTGTTCACTAATGCAGGGAAACTCCATATCTCTTGGTACCTGCAGGCTCTCTTAATATCTGATCTTAATCCATTCTCAAACTTAAGGCACTTGGAGCTCTCCGTCCCTGGTTGCTGGAAGGGTGGGTAGAATAGGCACAATTCCTCGAATCTTGTCACGTATTCTTCCACAGTCATGGAGCCTTGTTTCAACTCCATAAACTCCAACTCTTTCCGACTCCTCACCGTGTCGGGGAAGTACTTCTCTAAGAAGCATGTCTTGAAATTGTTCCACGTCAGCTGATTATCATCGTCAGGGAATCGGCTTCTGGCTATCTTCCACCAGTTCTCCGCTTCATCTCGCAGCATATACACTGCACATTCCACCTTTTGGGCCTCGGTACAACGAAGACCCCCAAAAATTCTCTCCAGCTCCTGAGTCCACTTAAACGCTGCCTCAGGGTTCCGTCCTCCTAGAAATTCACTCGGTTTCCTCTTCAGGAAGCGGTCCAACACTTGGCCCTCCTCAGCTCGAGGCTGGCCCTGCCTCTCAAATACGTCTGCAAAGCGTTGGAATGCTGTGGCTATAGCCTCCATGCTTTGGCGATGCGTCATTCCTTATCCTGAAATCAACATTCGAGGATAAGTATACCGGGCCACTTACTACCGATCGGGTTTCAGTCTAACATTCAATAGCTTAGCACCTTATATCGTTCCTCCAGGTTACACACTCAGTCGGACCAGGAGGAAACAACCTCCTATCCACAAGCCAATATCAATCAGGTTCAACTAACATCACAACAAATATGACCATTTAGTCAGAAAACACACAACCGCTTACACTCGGCAAGCATACCTTGGCCTTGGACCTTTCGGTCTGCTCTGATACCAAAATGTAACACCCTTATTTTTAATAATTAATTAACCCTGTTTAATAATTAATTAACCCAAACACAGAAAAATTTTTCACAAAGACCACCACTGGTCAGATGGCATAGAAGAGAAGAGGAAGGCAAGGGAAAGTTAAGGAACACACACATGTATGGCTACCTGTGGAAGGAATGGATTATGAACCAACTCCGCCCAGTTCAGCGAAGCACGTCAACGCCTGGGCGAATTCCACCACAACGTCCATTCGCTCAAGCGGGGTCCAACACCGCCGAGCGAGACATGATAATGCAACAACGGAAGAGGGAGGTAATTGGGCGGAGTTCCACATTAACATCTACTCGCTTCAGCGCGATCCCACACGCTTGGGCGAACCGTCCTAGTCACTCGGGCGAGGTATGACTCTGCCTAAGCGAGGCCATCACAAGCCTTCCCAAAACCACACTCGCTAGAGCGAGTATCTTGCTCGCTGGAGCGAGGAGCCACACTCGGCTAAGTAGACGCTCGGACCCAGAGTCATCCTTCACTCATTCACTCGGAAAATGACAGCTAACTCACTCGAATTATAAATATCTTACACTCGGAATTCATTCCATTCTAACCCACTACACTAACTTCTTTCTCAGGAGAGGATCGCTCAGGGTTCTCACTCGGGAATACGAACTCTTCTTCACTCGGTTTTACTTATAATTTCCACTCGGTAATGATCGCTCTCATGATCACTCGGGGATTTTGCTCGTTTCTCACTCGGCGATATAGCCCTTTCGGCCCAAGCTCTCCTGCTAACTTAAACCTCCCTTTAAGAGTTTCATGGCTTTCTTCATACTAAGTCGTACTATCCCTGCGCACCCAACAGAGCATGAATATGTATATGTTACTCAATCATCACACACGGAATGAGATAAACATGCAGCATGGCATACACGTAGCTATATATATATATATATAAATATATAAGAGTGTATATTGATGTTTACAAACACGTTATTATACTCTTTCCGTCCCATAAGGATTTTGCTTGCTCAAAACACTAACATCAGACATGAGCCGGCCAAGGCCTAACTTAAAACATTTTATGCGACATATACACAGTCATAAAGCCTTCATAGTGCATCAGCACTTCATCCGGCGTTCCAACTCTACCTCTGATCCTCATCCCGAGAGACATTCACTGAAAAATTGCCACTGCAGGGGTGAGCATCTTAAATTTTAAATGATAGATACCCATTCAGGTTACTTCACGTTCATACAACAACATATACCCATACATACACACAATCATACGTCAACTCAATAATATTAACATTCCACAGTCAGTGACACAATGCTAAGGGTCTTTGAGTCAGGATATCTCTACATAACATTTATCAATCAGAATACACAATTCTCACTCGGATATAAATGTATTCACAACTCCTCAACAACACATTATACATTCATGGAGCAGGTTTCAGTCAGCAATTATAGCACATGCACACGGAATAACGCACTCATTCACAAGTAAACACCACTTCACTAACATCATCACATGCATAATTAATTCCACATAACATCAGTAGCCATATATGCACAGATTATTCACTCGGTTCCGCATACGTGTGTAATCGGTTCTAACGTTGCAACGTAGGCTCTCAACCTTTTGTACATAGCTCTCAGCTACCGTTTCAGCTCCCAGCTGCTTGGCCGTTTTACAGGTACCCAACCGTTTGCCCACAGGTGACACCAACGCTCTCAGCGCCAACGGAGGTGTTCACAGGCAGCCCGAGTCCCACTCAAGGGCTACCTTGAGTCCCACTCAAGGATTTTGCAGTGTCCCACGCTGAATAACCGATGGTAGTGTCCCACACTACGTGCTCTCAGCACAAACGCATCCCATGCGCCACACGCGGATTCGACACACAACATTGAATTCATACTCACATGAAGCAGTAGTCCTGCCCACGCCACCCTGTCCCATCAGCATCCTCTAACGCTAATCACCTCACACCTTTTTAGTTAATTAAGTTAAGGGTAATTAGTGAACAGATTTCCTCTTCTGACTTGTTATTTTAAATGGCTTTTATTTTGCCCGGTTCCTTTTTATTAAAATTGGGATGTTACAACTAACTCAGTAGAGTTAGTTATAACTACCTAACAGATTATACACTCTAACATTCGACACAATAATACAATCTAAAACCTTAAGGCTTTAGGTGTATAGGTCCATCCATTTATAACCCTTCAACTTGTCTATATCTATCCAATACGGGACTTTCATTCACACTTGATTTCCAACATTCTCCCTCAAGTGTGACTCTATTTCATATTGAATGCTCCCCCTCTAGTGGAAGTTTCTTCTTCATCCATGAGTACCTATGGTCTATAGTAGAGCATCTCTTTTGCTCTCTTCCACGTGGGCTATTATTTACTAAACGGTCATTTTTTGAGGCCCGCATGTGGTCACCACCAGCTCTTCACCTTTGTGTCACCAGTCTCTTTGCGGGACACCATCGCATCACCACGGGGAGGCAAGTACTTGTTTGAGCCGGTCACTTGATCGACATCAGTTCTGATACCATTGTTGGGTCAAAAAGAGGGGAGCCATGACACTAGGAAGATCATCACCACACACCAAGGACATGGGTCAAGCAAACTTTTGCACAAGTGTATGACACCACAATACAACCCAAAATCTTAAGGCTTTGGTGTATAAATCCATCCACTTATAAACCAATATTTGTGTGTAATGTGTTTTTCTTTTTATGTTAGTGGGTGCTTCCATTGGTATGGATTATTATGAGAAGAATTTTTCTGGTGTGACCCAATAGTGGTATTAGAGTTGAGGTTTTGACCAAGGATGGAGAGGGAACAAATAGAAGAAATGATGACAAGTGGAACAAAGAAAAAAATGATGAGTAGAACAAAGAGAAAATGTGATGAATTCTACAGCAAGGGAGGATTGTAGAGCTGTTGACAAAGTGTAGAGATGTGCAACTTTGGATGAAGGGAATAAACATTGGGCTAAAGTGGGTATTCTTTCAAGTCTTACATCAAATATGTGAGACGATAAAGAGGTAAAAAAAGTATTATAAATATGAAGAGTTAGTTGGTGTATTTTCACCCCAATACAATGTAGTCTTTAGGGTGTACTTAGGACTTGGGATAATGGTGTCATGTGAGGGTTTACAAGTTTTCCTAGAAAACTTGTTGAGGTAAGGTTTGCAATTTTTGCTAGAAAATTTGTAAATGTTATTTGTAGAGGGTTTTGCAATTTTTTCCTTGTAAAAATTGCAGGTGGAATAATAATATTTTGATGTTGGTTTGCGGGTGTAGGTAAGAGGTGCTGAACCATGTTAAATATATGTGTGTGATGTGTTTCTATTTTTTATTTCTTAACATTGTTCAACACCTCTTGCCTATATCCACAAACTAATGGGGACTTCCATTCACACTTAACTTCCAATGCAGGTGATTAATGTTTCATCACCCAATACACCTGGCTTGCGCACACTTCAAGGAAGAAAGCAATTGAAGGATCTTGTGAGTAAGGTACAACTAAAATGTCAATGCGAAGCTTTATACATGTTTCACATCTTGCATGATCTGAGGGATTGAATTTAAACAAAATTTGCGTTCCCCCTGAAGGTTCAAGCTGCTCGGGATGAAATGCAGTGGGGTAAGAGGGGCCCACCTCCATTGCTTGTAAAAATTGCTCCAGATTTGTCAAAAGAAGACCTTGAAGATATTGCAGCAGTAAGTACATGTGCAATAATGTACTATTTTCGTTCTTCATTTCCTATACTGCATAACAATTTATACTCTGATATAGGTTTCCTTGGCTCTGCACTTGGACGGACTGGTATGTCTCTTTCTCTCTGCTTCTATCACTAATTTGAACTTTGATAATATTCTCACCGATAGTTAGTAGTATTTTACGATTCACGTTTCAAATCCTATGATTCAATATGATTTGATTAGCCAACGGTACGTATCATGTGATGAATCTTAAATGAATTTGAATCTTTGGATACATGAATAAATTTATGTGATTATATATCTTATGATACGAATCACAAGATTCAACAATTCTTGGTTTTTTAATTTTTACTTTGTTTAATCATTTCTTATCAAAGAAACTAAAAATGTTAGATAAATTTAAATGGTTAAATAAAAAAGGTCTTAAGAAGCACTACTATGCACTCAACTTTGATTATTAAAATGCCCTATTCTTATTCTCCGATGGTTTGATGTGTCTTTATGTTAAAATCATCTTATTCGTTTTTTTTTTTAGTTATTGATCATGATTTTTTTTTTTTGCTTTTTATGACTTTGTTTGTTGTGTATGCTATTTTCTTTTATTATTTATCATGAATCTTACAATTCACAATATGGTTCAATTCGTGATTAGGAAAATAGGTCTTCTGATTCACGATTTGAATCCCGATTTGATAACCACCAGATATGCTGTCTATTTCTGTTGCATTATTTTTTACTGACATACCTGATTGAGAAGATAGTGTAGAAGTGCTTTAAATTACAGTCCAAAACCATGATATTTAGGTTTTCCAAGTCTACCCTACCATTGTGGCTGTATCTGGCCCGTCTGTCTATAATTTGTGACACTATCAAGATTTTTGACATCGCTGCAACTACAACCACAATTTAAAACACTAGAAGACACATGGGACTGAAGATCCCAATACCTCTTTGACACTCAAAATGTTTGATAAGCACATAGAACCAAAAAGAGATGACAGAAGCAAAATAACAAACACTGTTTCATAATTTCACAAGTGATGCAAACTGGCTGTCAAGTTTATTATTCCATCCTGCCTGTTCTTCTATACAGCTCATTTATGATATTGAAACTTTAGAAGAAAATGATTTTACTTTAATTTATTTTTATTCGTAGATAATATCAAATACAACCATATCAAGACCAGATTCTGTCAGTAAGAATCCATTGGCTGCAGAAACTGGTGGCCTGAGTGGGAAGCCTCTGTTTGTTCTCTCTACCAATATCTTGAAGGAGATGTATATCTTAACAAAGGTACTTTGTTCGTTTATATTATGAATTTGTTTTGAACACAAATTTGATAAATTTTCATGTAGTGCATGCAATCCTATGCTTTTCTGTATGCTTTTCTGTATATATTATTGCCTCATTTAACTGCCTTACTGATTCTCATCTAAATTAGTTGACCGTTCTAATCTTCTGTGCTCTAGTTTTTTGTCTTATGCTGTTTCATCTTCCTTCTTTGATATGGTTTGCATGCATACATGTTAGTTATGCTTGACCACTAGATGGTGTTCATATTTATCAGGGCAAGATTCCTTTGATTGGTGTTGGGGGCATTAGCAGGTAAAACCTATATTTCATTGCTGTAGTTGGTTCTTGCTCTCTTATTATTCCTTATGAATCAACTTTAGAGGAAATGGGAGTGTATAACTAATTATCTGAACTTCGTAAATTGTATGTCAATTAGTGGTGAGGAAGCATACAAGAAAATACGAGCTGGAGCAACTCTTGTTCAGCTTTATACTGCATTTGCTTATGGGGGACCCGCACTTATTCCTCAGATAAAGGTATTAGCCATACACATTAAAGATTTGTTTGATGACTCTAAAATTAAATATATCAATCAAAAAAATCGAAACTAAGCCTTTAAAATAAAGAGTCTAGAAGATGAAATGCTTGTGTGTATAGTTTATGGCAATTTGCAATGTTTTTTAAAACAACATCAATCATTGAACTGGCGAGGGTAACCATCAAACCAGAGGTTAACCTTGGTTGAACCAATAATAGTAAAAAATAAAACCGGATTGGTCATTCAAGCAATTCATAATTCAACAAATTCAACTAGGTTGGTTTGGCAGTGTTAGAATATTGTAAATATAGAAATATATAATTAGGATTGATTGTATATGATTGTATTTTGATTCTGTATTTATTACATTGATATTATAAAAAGGCTACTTCGATGTGTATTCAAACACACGGAATTCATCTAATGTCTCTCGGTTTCCTTGTTTTCAACATGGTATCCAGAGCCTAACGAGAGGCAACCCTAATTCGTGTTTTACCCAGTGGGCCCACTGCTCACTGGTGAAATTTTTTTTGAAACCTGTGTTTCATCTCCAGGTTTTCGATCCTTTTTCGGTCATGTATTTCCCTCCGACAGTTTCTTTTTCCAGCTTTTTCTCTGGTGAACAGTACCGCGTACACTGTAGCTACCTTTTCCCGGTGACTTTTTCGGCCGACCACCACCAGATCAAGACCGGTACCTCCCGATCGGCCGAACCCGAAACCCCGCCTCGATTGGCTGCCGCACACGCCTCCACGTACGGCTTCTCTGTCCGTCAGTTTCTCTCTTCTGGCCGCGCCACCACTGGCGCGTGGCGGCACGTGGCTGCTCCGTTCAGCTTCCGCCTTGGTCCGTCGTGATCGCCTCCCTGTGTAGCTGCTGTTTCTGCCACTGGTTGCTTGATTCGGAGATCATTTGACGCTGTTACATTTCGTTTTGCACTTTCTCTCTCCTCTGTTATTGTTTATTTTCTCTCTCCTGATGGCTGCTGCTGCTGTTACTGGTCCTATCACTGTCCTTAACACTCTGAATGCTGAAAAATTCGACGGAACCAACTATGGGACATGGGCTTCAAATGTCAAACTTTGGTTTAAGGGACATGGTTATCTTGACCATTTTACAACCAAAGAAGACTCTATTCTTGCTGCTGATCGTCTTAAATGGGGTATTCTCGATGCTCAACTTTGTAGCATTTTGAAATCCACCTTGTCTCCTACTCAGAAACAAATTTTTCGCCCTTATGACACCTATGAATCTCTTTGGGCGCAAGCCAAACTTCTTTATGCAAATGATACTCAACGGTTATATGGGGTTTGTGAGACTCTTATGCAGCTGCTTACTCCTCAGTAGATTACTGGTCCTATCTCTGATTATCTGGGCAAGGTTAGTGGTGTTCTTCATGATTTGAATGAAGTTCTTCCCTTGGCTAACAATCCATCCACAGATCTTGAGAACCGTCGCAAGCTCTTTATGGCGTTAGTATTACACGGTCTCCCTCCTGAGTATGAGGTTGTTCATGAGCAAATTCTTGGCTTTCCTGTGGTCTCTACCATGGATTCTACTTGGTCCACTCTCATTCGTGCCAAGGCCAAGTCTATATCGGTGCCTGTTCCTGTTGAGGTTGACACTTCTACTTTGATTACTCAGGACCACACCAACAATCGTCGTTTTGGCAGACCTCGCCCAAAATGTAAGTACTGCCATAAGCTTGGACAAACTATTGACCGTTGTTTCCTATTACATGGTTGCCCCCCACGAATGGCAAATGTTGTGCGAGTCCCTGCTGGAGTGCCTGAGCCACACACCACCACCTCTTCATTTGGACCGCCTCCTGTGCCCACACCTACTTACGATGACTATCTTCGGTTGTTAGAGGAGTCTAAACTTTCAGGTTCCACGGCTTCTGTAGTGCAAACGGGTAATTCCTTTGTTGGTGTTTCTCATTCTCTTGGTCCTTAGGTCCTTGACTCTGGGGTCACCGATCCTATCACTGGTAACAAGTCCTTATTCTCTACGTTTTCCAGTTCTAATCGTTTACCTTCTATTACTATGGCTAATGGATCCCAAACTCCATCTCACGGACTTGGCACTGTTCATCCCCTTCCTTCTTTATTTGTTGACAATGTTTTTTATGTGTCTGGGTCTCCTTTTAATTATTATCCATTAGTCGTTTGACTCACTCTCTTGATTGCATTGTCTCCTTTACTAAAAATTCTGTTTTTATCCAGGACCGGAGTTCGGGACGGATGATTGGCACAGGATGTGAGTCACATGGGCTTTATCAACTTCAACCTTCTGCACACGTCGGGTCAGCGGTTGATTCCAACCTTCTCCATGCTCGGTTGGGACACCCAAGTCTTCATAAATTGCAAATAATGGTGCCCGCCCTTTCCAAGTTGTCTACATTATCTTGTGAGTCGTGTCAATTAGGTAAACACAGTCGTACTTCTTTTAATAATCGAGTCTTAGGTCGAGCTGCGTCTCCCTTTAGCTTAGTTCATTCTGATATTTGGGGTCCGTGTCGTATAGTGTATTTGGGCTATCAATATTTTGTTACTTTTATTGATGATTACTCTAGGTGTACCTAGTTATTTTTAATGAAAAATCGTTCTGAGTTATTTTCAATCTTTCAAAATTTTTGTAATGAAATCAAAACTCAGTTTGGTGAGTCCAATCCGTATCTTGCGTAGTGATGATGCCCGTGAATATTTCTCTAATGCATTTCAAACTTTTATGGCATCCCATGGGATTTTACATCAAGTGCCCATACTCCTCAACATAATGGAATTGCCAAAAGAAAAAATCGACATTTTGTCGAAACCATCTGTACCCTTCTTTTACATGGTAATGTTCCTCATCGGTTTTGGGGGGATGCTGTCCTTATAGCTTGTTATTTAATTAATCGCATGTCCTCCTCCGTCCTTGATAATCAGGTACCCCACTCCATCTTGTTTTCTCATCAGTCTTTATATTCTTTACCTCCTCGTGTTTTTGGTTTTACTTGTTTTGTCCACAATCTTGGCACGGGCAATGATAAACACTCTGCCAGGGCTACTAAGTGTGTGTTTCTTGGTTATATTAGATCTCAAAAAGGTTACAAATGTTACTTCCTAGTCTTCATCGTTATTTTGTTACGGCTGATGTTACCTTTTTTGAGTCTACTCCATATTTTTCGGCTGATGTTGAGAACCATGTGTCTAGTCCTACTTCTTCTGGTCCTGTTTCTGTTTCTCCCATGCAGGTTATATATCAGTCTCGGTGGTTGCCGATATCCGGACCAATCCACCTCGTCCTCTTCAGGTATATCAACGTAGGCCCCGTTCTGTTTTGGAGGTTCCAGCTGATGAATTCCCCTTTGACTCACCTTTGGAGCCAACTCCTCCGGCTCCGCCCACTGATAGTAGTTTTCCTATTGCTATCCGTAAAGGTATTCGTTCCATTCGTAATCCTTCTCCTCATTATGTTGCCTTGTCTTATCATCGTCTGTCACATTCCCATTATATTGGTGTGTCTTCTTTGTCTTCTGTTACCATTCCTAAAAATGCATGTGAAACTTTGTCCCATCCTGGATGGGGACAAGCCATGGTTGATGAAATGAGTGCACTACAAAGCAGTGGAACTTGGAATCTTGTTCCTCTTCCCTTTGGTTAGACAGTGGTCGGATGTAGGTGGGTCTACACAGTCAAAATTGGTCCAGATGATTCTGTTGATCGTCTGAAAGCTCGTTTGGTGGTCAAAGGCTATACTTAAATTTTTGGCCTTAATTATGGTGATACTTTCTCCCCGGTGGCTAAAATGGCTTCTGTCCGCCTATTCCTCTCCATTGCTGCCATTAGTCATTGGCCTCTTTCAGTTGGACATCAAGAATGCCTTCCTCCAAGGTGATCTTACAGAGAAGTATATATGGAGCAACCACTTAGTTTTGTTGCTCAGGGGGAGTGTTCAGGATTGGTTTGTCGGCTTCGAAAGTTCTTGTATGGTCTTAAACAATCCCCAAGAGCATGGTTTGGCAGATTCAGTACTGTCGTAAAAGAATTTGGCATGACTCGGAGTGAGGCGGATCATTCTGTTTTCTATCGCCATTCTACCTCTGGGTGTATTTATTTGGTTGTGTATGTTGATGACATTGTCATCACAGAGAATGATCACACTAGAATTGTTTTCTTAAAACAACACTTACATCATCACTTCCAGACAAAAGATCTTGGAAGGTTTCACTACTTCTTAGGAATAGAGGTGGCACAATCTAGTTTAGGTATTGTGATTTCTCAGAGTATGCGTTGGATATTTTAGAGGAGACCGGCTTGATGGGGACCAAACCAGTAGATACTCCCATGGATCCTAATACTAAGCTTATGCCAGAACAAGGGGAGCCTCTCTCAGATCCAGAAAGATATAGAAGATTAGTTGGAAAGTTGAATTACCTTACTGTCACACATCTTGACATTTCCTTTGCAGTCAGTGTAGTAAGTCAATTTCTCAACTCCCCTTGTGAAGGTCATTGGGATGCAGTCATCCGCATCTTAAAATATATCAAAGAGGCACCAGGTAAAGGACTCTTGTATGAAGACAAGGGTCATACTCGAATAACTAGATACTCAGATGCTGACTGGACAAGATCTCCTATTGATAGGAGGTCTACAACAGGGTATTGTGTCTTCCTTGGGGATAACTTGATTTCTTTGAAGAGTAAAAAGCAAAGTGTTGTAGCCCGTTCAAGTGCAGAAGCAGAGTATCGAGCCATGACTTTGGCCACATGTGAGCTCATATGGCTCAAACACTTGCTTAAAGAACTAAAATTTGGGGAAACTACATCTATGACTCTCATTTCTGACAATCAAGCTGCGTTGCATATTTCTTCTAATCCGGTGTTTCATGAAAGGACCAAACACATTGAAGTCGACTGTAACTTCATAAGAGAGAAGATTGTATCAGGGGACATTGTTACGAAATTTGTAAATTCCAATGACCAATTGGCAGATGTTCTCACAAAGTCTCTTAGAGGTCCTCGCATTAAATACATATGTGACAAGCTTGGTGCATATGATTTATATGCTCCAGCTTGAGGGGGAGTGTTAGAATATTGTAAATATAGAAATATGTAATTAGGATTGATTGTATATGATTGTATTTTGATTTTGTATTTATTACATTGCTATTATAAAGAGGCTACTCCGATGTGTATTCAAACACACGGAATTCATCTAATGTCTCTCGGTTTCCTTGTTTTCAACAGGCAGGTTTTTAGTTTAAACAATGGTTCATGGTGTGTGTCATGGTTTTCTTGTCAGAAATTGTTCTTTTTAATATCACCCCCATTTGCTATATTTTATTCAGAATTTTCTAGCATGTTATGGTAAAGTTGATTCTCTCTCTCTTTATCAAGGGGTACTAGCTAGTTGATTGACTAGGGTATGTAAGTTGCTATGAGTCCCCTCCCCTAACACATATTTGATTCCTTGCCAAAAAAAGATGTTAATTCTCTTTAGCTTACTGTGATAAAGTTTGGAAAGAGAAAAAGGTGCATAACACTGTCATTGCCTTTATGTCTTCCCTCAAACAACTGTCGCTAGAAGTTGGATTGAATGGAAAAGTCATACTAATAATGGATTTGGGCTGGTTCTGTGGATATTACTCTCAAACACAGTAAATAAACTGACCCTGATCAAATTCATGATTTTTTACACGTTCCAGCTAAGCAGTTACTAACGAAGCTTCTCAAAATATTGACATGCATGCTGACTCCATCTTGGGGAAGAAAAACTAATGTTTGAAGTCCATGTGGAGGGGAGGATTACCCTTTTTCTGTGATCTAAGTTTTCAGGATTTAAGTACACGTTATTTGACACATTTTCATTCATTGGTTTTAGGCTGAATTAGCTGAATGTTTGGAAAGGGATGGTTTCAAATCCATTGTAGATGCAGTGGGTGCAGATTTCAGATGACTTAGATTCCCTCGTGAATGTTGTGCTGTAATATGTGTAGAAATAGAAATGTTCCACCTGATTATTATTTTTAATCGGGGGTATCCTGTAATATATACATGATTTTATTTTATGTATTGTTCTATTTGTGTTTCGGGGTGTATTCCGTTCTGTCATCATTGAATAAGGACTGACCAGTTTTCTGTGATGGACATGTTCTGTGATTGGTAAAACAAGGATCGTTGGTTAACAATACTTTTTGCTCCATGTCATGGATTCAAAAGCAACGGTATTATTTCAAGGAATTATCATCTATATCAATCAACTTCATTTCAAACTATCTTCATTTAAGTTATTATATTTTATAATTTTCATACAAGTCATCTCAGTTTTATTTCAAGGAATTATCATTCATTTTAGCAAATTTGATGTTAGAGTTTAATTTTGTATCTCCATGTAATTTTTTTATAAATGATATCTCGTCGTTTACAAATGATTTTGAGTAAACATGTAATTTTTTGAATGTCCATCTTTATAAATTATTCAATTATGATTTAATTATTTGTGAGAAGAGGTTGGGATGATATTGAAAAGGTTGTTGAGGTTTGATAACCTCTTTTGATTTCATAAATATCTCTTGTATGAATAGAATGATCATCTTTGTTATTCTTTCTCTCATCTCTCTTTACTATTTCAGTTGCTTTACCTTTTATATTTAGATTATTTCATCATTATTTCATTAAACCTTAGTAGTGGTTGTATTGTGGTTTGATTTGTTTTGGTTGAGATAAAATACAAAAGTAAATTATTGTAATTTGGATTGGTTAGGTTTGATGATTTTAAAAATTTTAATAAATACAAATTATATAATCAATTTAAGAAGTTATGAAAAATAAAAGAAAAAAGTAGTTCATCTTTTTACTATTACAAATAATTTATTATGTACTTTATTTTATTATTTATATGTTAGGTTTATATAAAAGGCTTGTAATAGCATTTTAGGTGAAGCTGCTTGTATATATTTTACGTCTAATAAATTTATAACACGTGATCATTAATTAAACTATAAGTTACTTTAAGAGGTATATTATAGGAATTAAAAAATGTATTTAAGTGTTGTTCGGGTTGGTTCTAAGAATGGGAAATGCAAGCTAAATTAAATCATGTGTAAGGGCTCATTTTTTGTAGTTACTATTGATGCAGTTAATAGCTTTCACGGCTTGTAATTTGGATTAGTACAATTTTATAGTTGGTTACATATTGATTCAGTTTACGCACCCCCAAAATGTTACCAGTACGGAATTCTAATCACCAAAAGGTTATGTCATATATATTCATTTTAAAAAAAACTTATTACCCTTTCTTTTCATATTTCTTTTTTCACTTATATATATAATCCTTGACTTAACAATGAAGTATATCATAAAACATTAAAGATATAAATATATGAATTAATTATGAGTTTAAAAGAATCATAGCATAAATAAATAAGTGTTATGAATGTAGAAGGACTATAACATGTGACGCCTCCAAACTTGTTTAATCCTAGATGATTAAACTCGACTCTTATGTGGATTGGTTAGGTCTAGAATTTTGAGGGTAATGTTTTTTCCTAAAGACATGCAACTTATATGTCTACCTCTAAGATAAGATTTAAAAGTAAATAAAATCAATAAACGTTTCTTTTTGTATCACCTCAAACTTAACATTCCTTATAAACAATGGAAAATGATCTCATAACTCGATGCACTTGGTATGACTTATTACACCTTGGTATTTCAACATACAATCAAGTTTCAAGTTTCCTTGTCACTAAATACATCTAAGGGAGTAAGCCACCTATATTATCTTCTCACATAATCACCTTGAAACTAACTAGACCTAAAAACATAACAATGATAAAAGAAAACGGACCACAAGCATACTAACATGACATAACCTTAACGTCATATCAATGGCTCATACTTAGCATGAGCAAAGTATAGTAAGGTAGTTGACCAACTATAGTCATCCAAGACAAAATCATAAATAACATCAAACTTAACAGAAGGTCGTGGTGGTGTAACGACAGAGCAAAGCACATAAAACTAAAACTATACCAAACAAACCTCTCCTTAGGTCCTAACCAGCCAAACCCAAGGAAGAGACTCCAAACATCATATCCACCAAGCTAAACTTAGACTCACAAAACTTCTGTGGGCTCCTTGTCATCGATAATACCTCTAAACTTGCTACCTTAAAAAGAACATTAGGGATCCATGCCATGTTGATTAATTACCAAATGACACAATCAATATACACACACGTACATATCTTAAACATCATTCCAATGAGAATGGTTAGGCCATTCTTTGATAAAAATCACAAATACATAATTTATCATAATCATGTCAAAACCTGAATAGATTTAATTATATTAAGTTGCATGAATACATATTGGGCCCTGTCTGTTAGGAATCCCATTAGGGTCAGGCAGCGGAAACACAAAGGATTCCCAAAAGAATTACAAACACGTATGTCTCAGCATTATGCTAAATTAAAATTTTTAATTAGGGTTTACCTCTTGTAGACGCAGAATGAGTTTCTCGATCGAAGCAATTGTAGCTTCGCCCTTAGTAGTCCACACGAGCACTCCCACCAGAAAACAAAGCTCCGAATGCTAGTACGGAAATTTGTTTATGGTCTAATTTCTGAGCCGCAGCCTATGAGCATCTCATGCTCTATATATAGGCTTAGGTCTTGACCTGAGCTCTCATTAAACATTGGGCTCCTAACTCATTCTAAATGAGTTAGGCCCAAATAGTTTTATTTTCAGTCCAACTAAAATAAAACTATCCTCTGGTGGGCTTACTCTATGTGTGTGACCGTATAGGTAAAATATTCGGTTATATTAATAATAAACTATTTTATTATTAATATAAAATAAGAGCGGTATCTGTAACATCCCCGTTTTAAAATTAAGTGCTGAATAAAGAATGAACCATTAAGACTTGATTTCAACTAGAAATAACTGTTAATTGCATTAACTAAGTGGGCTTAAGCTATTAAAGAAAGAAAATGGTGGCGGACAGGGGATGAGGTGGAGTGCGCGTGACTGACGGGCACGCACTCTCCCATCCCACTCTTCTTTTGCTGTGCGCATGCACATGTACACTTATATATATATGTCGTGAGCCTTTAGTGATGAACACTTTTGCCAATTCTTCAGACTCTCTTCTCTTTCACTTCATCCTCTGTTTTCTCTCTTCGTCTTCATCTTTCTTCTTCTTCTTCCATCTCACTCTTCGCCCCTGGAGATCTTGATTCCAGTACTGAAGAACAGACTACACCCATCCCAGAATCAGACGCGGCATACGACAAAGCCAAGCAAGACCGGACGAACCAGGAGAAGGACATCGGACCCAACGGCAAGAACGGAAAAGGTTTCTGAGGAGTCTTCTAAAGGTAGGGGGCGCTTGCATGTCAAATGCATGGTCTAAGAACGGTACCGGATGAACGTACTGCCAAGTGTGTATGTGTGCATGTATTTTACAATCATTAGAACTGATGCTGTGCATGTGTGCATGTGTTTACAATTACTAAAACTGATGCATGATTTGAGATTTTGATAGTGATCTTCATGACGATGGCGTATTTTGCTCGTGAATGATAATGATGGAACTGTTCTGTTGTCACTATGAAAAGTATGTATGTGCATGTTCTTAATTGGATTGCTCAATGTTGTTAGTCTGATGACCGATTGTAACGTGCTGGTGTGACTGACCGAGTGATGATGAATAATGGGAGATATCCGTTCTTGTTTAATGACTACGGTGAAGGTGATCATGGCGCGATGATGTGTAGTAATGAATGTGTTAGTTGCATGAGTAAGAGTGGGGTGACCCATGGAAGGTCAAGAACCCCAAGGGAAATGACTTCCAGTTACCAACCCTGGCTAGATCCCAATAGGGCTCGTGGTAGCCGTTGGAGCTAGAGAAGTGAGTCTCGAGACGCCGTGGGGGGGCCGGTGCCACCTGGTAAGAGCTGAGGGACGAGGGGCCAAAAGAAAAAGGGGGCTGTAACTGAGAGTCTTTTCCCGAGTCGGATCCGCGTGCATGCATGTAGAAGTAAGGTTGATTGTGATGATGTATAAATCTATATATGTGCATGTGTATGATTTTGAATGCATGAATATGTATTTAGATGTGGAATAAACTCTGTGAATTATGTGTATCATGAATGTTGTTTGAATTGTATGAATTTGGTTACTTGAGAAAAATTGAAGGAAAGCAGGAGCGTGTACTGACGCTGATACCGAGTCTGTGAGTATCATTTTACATGTAAAAGCTCACCCCTGCAGTGGCCATTTTCAGTGAATGTCTCTCGTGAGGAGGATCAAAGGCAGAGCTGGAATGCTGGGCGGAGTGCTGATGCATTTCGAAGGTTTAATTAAGGCGTTGTTAGATGAAGCCCGGACTAGCTCATACCGGATGTTAACGTCTTTGTGAATGAATAGAACTTTATGAACAAGAAGAAGTCTGATTTTGTATTGTAATTATTGACGTGCACTTTTATGTATATATATGGGTGTATGGTTTTGGTGTGTGTGATGCCATGTGTTGCTTTGTTTCCTAATTATGCTTTAATAGATACGCAGGAACAGCCTGATCGAGCAGGTTATAGCTAAGTCCGAAAGAACCAAGAATTGCCTTAGGAAAACTTATGTCGGATACGTTGGGCGGAGTCGTACCCCGCCCGAAGGCGTATGGCTAAGTCCGCCCAGGCGTCGTCATAATTAGTTGAGTTGGGCGGAATAGGTTCAAACTCTTCCTTTCTCCACAACCTACTAATGTATATGTACCCTGTAACTTCTCATTTTTCTGAGTGAAAGGCGAGTGTGAGGATTTACTTAGTAAACCATTGTCCATACCCGACGGAGGAAACTACCTTGTAGTTGTGTTAAAGAGGCGTTATGTAAATTTCGTTTAGGCGGCGTTATACCTCGCCCAAGTAACCAGGACAGCCCGCCCAAGATAATTATATCCCGCCTAGCCTAGCAGGATGATTCTAATTTCGCCTTTCCACCGAATGCTACGCGTGTGAATGTATTAACATATTCTCTTATCCATTCCTCCTGTTGAGTAACCAGTATCACTCGAAGGGAAGCCTCATTGATTCTATCCGCTGCTGCATTCTTTACCCCGCCTGGACGGTGTCAGACCCCGTCTAAGCGAACGAACGGTGTTGTGCAATCCGCCCTAGTGTAGGTGTGTTACGATAAACCCATTGAGCCGGCCCCAGTTTTAGCTTCCCTGTATGTTGCTTATGCGCGTGAATGTTCTTAGTTTTCCCCATTGCCTACTCCCTTCTACATCAAATGTTACGTGACTGCTTTCGTGAAAAATCTTCTCATATTTTGGGATTTATTAGTTGCTAATTATTAGGGTGTTACATTTTGGTATCAGAGCGGACCGAAAAGTCCAAGGCCAAAATATGCTTACCAAGTGTAAGCGGTAGTGTCTGTGTCTTTTGATTGAATGGTTGAAATTGTTGTGATATTGGTTGAACCTGATTGATATTGGCTTGTGGATAGGAGGGTGTTGCCCCTCCTGGTCCTATTGATTGTATAATATATATATATATAGATAGCATGATGTGCTAAGTCATTGAACGTTAGGCTGAAATCCGAATGATAGTAAGTGGCTCCGTGTACTTATCCTTAAATGTCAATTTCAGGATAAGGAATGGCGCATCGTCAAAGTATGGAGGCTATAGCCACAGCATTCCAACGCTTTGCTGATGTGTTTGAAAGGCAAGGCCAAACTCAACCTGAGGATGGCCATGTGCTGGACCGCTTCCTGAAGAGGAAGCCGAGTGAATTCTTAGGAGGACGGAACCCTGAGGCGGCGTTCAAGTGGACTCAGGAATTAGAGAGAATTTTTAGGGGTCTTCGCTGTACCGAAGCCCAGAAGGTGGAATGTGCAGTGTATATGCTACGAGATGAAGCGGAGAATTGGTGGAAGATAGCCCGGAGCCAATTCCCCGAAGATGACAACCAACTGACGTGGAACGATTTCAAGGCCTGCTTCCTAGATAAATACTTTCCCGACACAGTGCGGAGTCGGAAAGAGCTGGAGTTTATGGAGTTAAAACAGGGCTCCATGACTGTGGAAGAATATGCGACCAGATTTGAAGAATTGTGCCTATTCTATCCGCCCTTCCAGCAGCCAGGAACAGAGCACTCCAAGTGTCTTAAGTTTGAGAACGGACTGAGATCGGATATCAAGAGGGCCTGCAGATACCATGAAATCCGGAGTTTCCCTGCCTTAGTGAACAAGTGTAGAATATTCGAAGAGGATGACAGGGCCCATTCGGGCCAGTGCAGCAGAGCCAACCAACACTTGAGGCCTCAGCAACCACGTTTCAAGAGGCCAGGGAACGTGAGGAGGAATGAACCCTTCACCAGATATCAGGACCATAATGACCGAGGGAGACAGATGAGTGGGCGACCAAGGTATGGCGGATGCTTTAAATGTGGCGGTGATCATTTTGCTAGGGAATGCAATGATACAAATGTTAAATGCTACCACTGCGGAGAGAAGGGACACGTTCGTCCGGACTGCCCCCAACTCCGCCAGGCAAACACCAATGTGCGTCAAGGAGGATATCAAGATCGGACCAGAGTGAATGATAACCAACGACCTGGTGGCAGAGGCAACGGAACCAGAGGAAATATGATGCATGCCCCGAATAGTCGAGAGAGGAACACCGGCCCAACAGCGACAGGAAGGATCTACACCATCAACGCAGAGGATGTTGCACCAGCAAACGATCTAGTACAATGTAAGTGCTCACTTGGAATGAATACGCTTAATGTTGTTTTCGATTCGGGAGCTACCCATTCTTTTATAGCTGATGAGTGCGTGAAACGGTTGAAGCTACCAACTGTGTCTATGAACCGGACTCTAGAAGTGGCCAGCCCCACTGGCCCTACTGTGTTCACATCGTCCATATGTAAAAATGTAGCATTTGAGTTGTATGATCGGAGTTTCACCTTCGATCTGATTTGCATGCCCTTAAAGGGTCTTGATATTGTGCTTGGAATAGATTGGCTTTCAGCCAATAAGGTATTAGTAGATTGTAGAAACCGAGAGATAGTTTTCCCAAAACAACCCACTGAAGATGGCGCGGCACAAGGTATAACCCAACTACTTATAATGCTTTGCCTAACCAAAGATGAGAATGAGCCCCTAGTGAACGAAATTCCGGTTGTCTGCGAATTCCCAGAAGTGTTCCCAGAGGACGTCCCGAGTGTACCTCCCCATAGAGAAGTTGAATTCTCTATAGACTTGATCCCTGGAGCCGAACCGGTCTCCAGTGCACCCTACAGAATGTCCTCAACTGAATTGGTCGAGTTGAAGAAACAAGTGGATGAGTTACTTGAGAAGCAGTTCATTAGACCAAGCGTGTCACCATGGGGCGCGCCTGTGCTACTTGTTAAGAAGAAGGATGGCAGCTTGAGACTTTGTATAGATTATCGACAGCTCAACAAACTCACAATCAAGAATCGATACCCACTGCCTAGAATTGATGATTTAATTGACCAGCTGCGTGGAGCCTCAGTCTTCTCAAAAATCGACTTACGATCGGGATATCACCAAATCCGAGTGAAGGACTCGGACATTCCTAAAACTGCCTTTAGGACTAGGTATGGTCACTATGAGTATGTGGTGATGCCGTTCGGTGTGACGAACGCCCCTGCTGTTTTCATGAATTACATGAACAGCATATTCCATTCCTTCTTAGATCGGTTTGTTGTTGTCTTCATTGACGATATTCTAGTTTATTCTAAGACATCGGAGGAGCATGAAGGACATCTCAGGGCGGTACTCCAAGTGTTGAAGGAGAAGCAATTGTTTGCAAAGCCTTCAAAGTGCGAATTTTGGATGGATGAGATCCACTTCCTCGGGCATGTGATCTCCAAGCGAGGCGTCTCGATGGATCCTGCGAAGGTAGCTGCTATAATAGCGTGGGAGAGGCCCAGATCGATCTCGGAAATAAGGAGTTTTATGGGCTTGGCAGGTTATTATAGAAGGTTCATCGAAGGATTTTCTAAGTTGGCATTACCTCTGACTAAATTGACTCGGAAGAACGTTCCTTTTGTGTGGAGTCCGGAGTGTGAGAGCAGCTTCCAAGAGCTGAAGAATAAGTTGACAACTGCTCCGGTGTTAGCATTACCGGAGTTACGAGAAAGCTTCGTGGTCTATTGTGACGCGTCCGGACTCGGATTAGGATGTGTACTCATGCAGAAAGATCGGGTGGTAGCATATGCCTCTCGACAATTGAGACCCCACGAACAACATTATCCGACCCATGACTTGGAGTTGGCAGCAGTAGTTTTTGCACTGAAAATCTGGAGGCATTACTTGTACGGATCCAAATTTGAAGTATACAGCGATCATAAGAGCCTCAAATACCTATTCGACCAAAAGGAGCTGAACATGAGGCAGAGAAGATGGATTGAGTTCTTGAAGGACTATGATTTCGAGTTGAAATACCACCCAGGTAAGGCAAATGTCGTAGCAGACGCTTTGAGTCGAAAATCCCTCCACATAGCAGCCATGATGGCAAAAGAAGTTGAGTTGTTGGAGCGGTTCCGAGACATGAACTTGCATGTTGGCACCCCTTCCTCTCAGAAGATGACAATCGGTACGTTGAAGATTTCCAACGAATTCTTAAAATCCGTGTACGAACAGCAACAGGCGGACTCTTACCTAGCTGAAATGAAGGAAATTCAGGCTAAAGGAAAGGATTTATCCTTGGCAGAAGGATCAGATGGGATCTTCCGGGTGAGGAACAGAATATACATACCAAGTGAAGGAGGATTGAGAAGAATGGTGCTTGATGAAGCCCACAAAAGCCTACTCAACATTCACCCAGGAACCACGAAGATGTACCACGATCTGAGGAGACAATTTTGGTGGCCCGGACTAAAGAAGGATGTGGCGGAGTACGTGGCCCGGTGCATCACTTGTCAGAAATCGAAGGTAGAGCACCAAAAACCGTACGGTGCAATGCAGCCTCTAGAAATCCCCGTGTGGAAATGGGACTCAATTGCGATGGATTTTATCATGGGATTACCCAGAAACCGAGCGGGCCATGATGCCATTTGGGTTATTGTTGATAGATTGACGAAGAGTGCACACTTCCTATCTGTAAATATGAAGTACCCATTGCATAGGTTGGCGCGAATCTACATTCAAGAAGTTATTCGACTGCATGGCATACCTACTTCCATCGTCTCAGATAGGGATCCCAGATTTACGTCCAGGTTTTGGACCAGCCTGCACCAAGAACTGGGAACGAAGCTTTGGCTTAGTTCTGCCTACCACCCCCAATCGGATGGACAATCCGAGCGAACGATTCAGAGTCTAGAAGACTTATTGAGAGCGTGTGTGTTAGAGTACGGTGGGGACTGGGAGCAGTACCTTCCCTTGATCGAGTTTACGTACAACAACAGCCATCATCACAGCATTGGCATGGCACCTTACGAGGCATTATATGGGCGTAGATGCCGAACCCCGCTCTGTTGGTCGGAAGCGGGAGGAAGTCTATTACTGGGACCAGATATCGTGAAACAAACCACAGAACAAATCCGAGTAATAAGGGAGAAGATGAAAGCATCACAAGACAGGCAGAAGAGCTACCATGACAAACGCATCAAGCCAGTAGAATTTCAAGTCGGAGATCGAGTGTTTCTGAGAACCTCTCCGAGTAAAGGAGTTGGACGAGCCTTAAAAAGTGGGAAGTTAAGCCCTCGCTACATCGGACCTTACGAGGTAGTAGAACGGATTGGCCCCGTGGCATACCGCCTCGCGTTACCAATTCACTTGTCCCGATTACACAACGTTTTTCATGTGTCTCAACTAAGGAAGTATTTGCATGACCCCAGCCACACGATGCCTGACGACGAGGTAGAGATCAAGGAAGATCTAACCGCTGTGACTACACCGGTTGGAATCGTGGATCGATCGGTAAAACGCTTAAGGAACAAGAACGTAAGGCTAGTCAAGGTGGAGTGGCAGCAAGGCAAGATCACCTCCTACACATGGGAACGCGAAGACGCCATGCGACAGCAGTACCCCGAATTGTTTACCTACGTAAGTACCGACTGAATTTCGGGGACGAAATTCTTTTTCAGTGGGGGAGAACTGTAACATCCCCGTTTTAAAATTAAGTGCTGAATAAAGAATGAACCATTAAGACTTGATTTCAACTAGAAATAACTGTTAATTGCATTAACTAAGTGGGCTTAAGCTATTAAAGAAAGAAAATGGTGGCGGACAGGGGATGAGGTGGAGTGCGCGTGACTGACGGGCACGCACTCTCCCATCCCACTCTTCTTTTGCTGTGCGCATGCACATGTACACTTATATATATATGTCGTGAGCCTTTAGTGATGAACACTTTTGCCAATTCTTCAGACTCTCTTCTCTTTCACTTCATCCTCTGTTTTCTCTCTTCGTCTTCATCTTTCTTCTTCTTCTTCCATCTCACTCTTCGCCCCTGGAGATCTTGATTCCAGTACTGAAGAACAGACTACACCCATCCCAGAATCAGACGCGGCATACGACAAAGCCAAGCAAGACCGGACGAACCAGGAGAAGGACATCGGACCCAACGGCAAGAACGGAAAAGGTTTCTGAGGAGTCTTCTAAAGGTAGGGGGCGCTTGCATGTCAAATGCATGGTCTAAGAACGGTACCGGATGAACGTACTGCCAAGTGTGTATGTGTGCATGTATTTTACAATCATTAGAACTGATGCTGTGCATGTGTGCATGTGTTTACAATTACTAAAACTGATGCATGATTTGAGATTTTGATAGTGATCTTCATGACGATGGCGTATTTTGCTCGTGAATGATAATGATGGAACTGTTCTGTTGTCACTATGAAAAGTATGTATGTGCATGTTCTTAATTGGATTGCTCAATGTTGTTAGTCTGATGACCGATTGTAACGTGCTGGTGTGACTGACCGAGTGATGATGAATAATGGGAGATATCCGTTCTTGTTTAATGACTACGGTGAAGGTGATCATGGCGCGATGATGTGTAGTAATGAATGTGTTAGTTGCATGAGTAAGAGTGGGGTGACCCATGGAAGGTCAAGAACCCCAAGGGAAATGACTTCCAGTTACCAACCCTGGCTAGATCCCAATAGGGCTCGTGGTAGCCGTTGGAGCTAGAGAAGTGAGTCTCGAGACGCCGTGGGGGGGCCGGTGCCACCTGGTAAGAGCTGAGGGACGAGGGGCCAAAAGAAAAAGGGGGCTGTAACTGAGAGTCTTTTCCCGAGTCGGATCCGCGTGCATGCATGTAGAAGTAAGGTTGATTGTGATGATGTATAAATCTATATATGTGCATGTGTATGATTTTGAATGCATGAATATGTATTTAGATGTGGAATAAACTCTGTGAATTATGTGTATCATGAATGTTGTTTGAATTGTATGAATTTGGTTACTTGAGAAAAATTGAAGGAAAGCAGGAGCGTGTACTGACGCTGATACCGAGTCTGTGAGTATCATTTTACATGTAAAAGCTCACCCCTGCAGTGGCCATTTTCAGTGAATGTCTCTCGTGAGGAGGATCAAAGGCAGAGCTGGAATGCTGGGCGGAGTGCTGATGCATTTCGAAGGTTTAATTAAGGCGTTGTTAGATGAAGCCCGGACTAGCTCATACCGGATGTTAACGTCTTTGTGAATGAATAGAACTTTATGAACAAGAAGAAGTCTGATTTTGTATTGTAATTATTGACGTGCACTTTTATGTATATATATGGGTGTATGGTTTTGGTGTGTGTGATGCCATGTGTTGCTTTGTTTCCTAATTATGCTTTAATAGATACGCAGGAACAGCCTGATCGAGCAGGTTATAGCTAAGTCCGAAAGAACCAAGAATTGCCTTAGGAAAACTTATGTCGGATACGTTGGGCGGAGTCGTACCCCGCCCGAAGGCGTATGGCTAAGTCCGCCCAGGCGTCGTCATAATTAGTTGAGTTGGGCGGAATAGGTTCAAACTCTTCCTTTCTCCACAACCTACTAATGTATATGTACCCTGTAACTTCTCATTTTTCTGAGTGAAAGGCGAGTGTGAGGATTTACTTAGTAAACCATTGTCCATACCCGACGGAGGAAACTACCTTGTAGTTGTGTTAAAGAGGCGTTATGTAAATTTCGTTTAGGCGGCGTTATACCTCGCCCAAGTAACCAGGACAGCCCGCCCAAGATAATTATATCCCGCCTAGCCTAGCAGGATGATTCTAATTTCGCCTTTCCACCGAATGCTACGCGTGTGAATGTATTAACATATTCTCTTATCCATTCCTCCTGTTGAGTAACCAGTATCACTCGAAGGGAAGCCTCATTGATTCTATCCGCTGCTGCATTCTTTACCCCGCCTGGACGGTGTCAGACCCCGTCTAAGCGAACGAACGGTGTTGTGCAATCCGCCCTAGTGTAGGTGTGTTACGATAAACCCATTGAGCCGGCCCCAGTTTTAGCTTCCCTGTATGTTGCTTATGCGCGTGAATGTTCTTAGTTTTCCCCATTGCCTACTCCCTTCTACATCAAATGTTACGTGACTGCTTTCGTGAAAAATCTTCTCATATTTTGGGATTTATTAGTTGCTAATTATTAGGGTGTTACAGTATCTAGCAATACATCATTATGTCTGAATATTATTTATCATCGACATGACCTATAAGTGATAATTATTTATATATCTATTCCTTTTGTCACGATATCTAATTGGGCCCAAAGCATGGTCGTCGTCATCCTTGTATGGCCCAATTCATTTTACTTGATACCAGAGTAGACTTTATAGAATAAATATCTAATATTTATTCGTCCTAGCATGGCCATGCATTTCATTAGTCTCACTCCATCAAGTGGCCCATAGATATCACTCCTGTCACATAGGAGAGACAAATTCCATCTACATCACTCACATCCCTCTGCATAATTTATCTATTGCCTAATCACAATCTTTATGGTCATCTTATTAAAGATAACGTTTGATTGTATTAAAATAATAAACTCCTTATGTAGGAATCATAGTGACTTTAGGTCGAAGGACTATATACCATTATCACATTGAGAACCGTTTATGACACTCATGTAACGATCCATGCAACGTTCTCATGGTGGGTCTGTCCAGTACAACATTACCCTTAATGTGTACCCGTGTAAAGACTTGATATCATATATCCATGATTTGTGAGATCAAATCATCAGTACATTTACACACTAATCTTAATGTATTTACATGTCCCCATGTAAATACTTGATTAGGGACGTTTTAGGAATAATTCTCATATGACCTATTATTCCAGGATAAATAGCATTTGTCTAAAACTGAAAAATACTAATTTTATTAATAAGTTAAAATTGATACATTAATAGCTCGTAGTGCATACACCAACACTATCCACTATCATAATAACATATTGTCCCCAATGATTTTTATATAGTTGCTTATAGTCACTTGGTACCAAAACCCTTTGCCTTTGTACCTAGCACCCACTTCCTTGAGGGATGTGGGACAAATCCCATCACAACTCACTATTGGATGTCAAAACCACGCCACAACCCTGGACTGACAACATCCAAAGTCTCATCTCTCTGTTGCCAGACTTAAAGTTAGAGGAAAGAATAGAGTGCACATCCACATTCTACAAGGAAATTGTTACTTACTAAGAGCTACCCCTAATTGGGTCTACACCACTAAGCTTCCCCTACCTAATGTATAGTAAATGAGTATGATACGTTGCATTAAGTGTTGGGGTTAATTTATCATCATGAATGTGATTTACATAAACCCAGTGTAACATCTAGACATTGGATTTAACAATAAAATATACTCAACATAAGTCAATCCACAATGTTTTATGACTACACTTTTCTTTTAAAAACCCTTAAATCATGAAACTTTATCAAAAGCTTACCTCCTTGGGGAATTGCCCTCCCCCCAAAACACACATATACATATACTTAGAAATCAATACCTTTTTGGAAACCTTTAGATTGAATTGAGCTCTTAAAAGTATTAACAAAAATCTTGAAAATCATAAACAACTTAAAGGCTTGATAAGACCATTTCGGAATAAAATATAAGATAAACTCTAAAGGATTTTTTTAATGCTTTCAAGTCATAAGGTAACCAATAAGGCTTATTCAAAACCTTAAATCATTATAAATCTTTGAAAAATAGCAAACTTGCTTTGATTCTTAGTAATGCATATTACAAGAACACACATATTCATACATTTTTGCAAAACCATTTCTCATAAAACCATTTCACATTACCATGTCACCCTTAAAAGTTCCAAATCTAGGTTTGCTAACCAGTTGGGAAATAAGATTATTTATAATATCTAAACCTTTCAAATACAAAACACTTTATGATACTTTAATTAAATCTCAAAACTCTCAAGAGACATAATATTGCACCCAGGGGTCGAAACCATAACAATTTATGAAACTGCTCTTAACATTTTTTAGCCTTGCCCAATAACTTGGAACTATTCACAAAACACTACACAAATTTGATTGACCTATTACCAATGCCATTAAACTCACAATACACCCCAAATTAAGCTTAGCCATAATTAGGACCATAATAATGTTTCCTTATTTCATGAGTTTCAACAAACACTTGGCCAAAGCCGTCAAGACTACCATTCACACGACCTTAGACCTCAAACACCTCTCCATCTACCCATGGGTACTTCCGTCAAATAAGGGAAGCTCTGGGGGATGCTTTCAAATCTTCGCTCTTCACCTAAATGGTCCCTAAAAATCAAAAACACAAAAAAAAACATTGTTAGCTAGTTAGGAACTTTCAAAACATAACTTAAAACATACTTAAATCACATTTTGAGACAAACCTTAGCTAGTTAGGAAAGAAAACCCAAAAGGAATCATGGTTATTAAGGATGGTGGTTATGTGGATCCTTCTAGAAGGGAGGTCCACTTGCCACATATTTAAATAATAAATAAATCTAACAAAAATCTAGCAAAATTTATGGTGAGGCAAGCAAGCATACATGGATGGTGTAGGTACCAAGTATAATATATGATGAAAATAAATTCTTAGTGCCAATAAATATGCCTTGGTGAAGTACAACTAAAAATGATTTGTGTCTTTAGTATTTTACTAGAGAAGTCTCTTTTGTTAGTGGAAGAGAATTTCAAAGTTTGTCTCATGGACGTAGCCCAAATCAAAAGGGTAAACCACGTTAAATTTTTAGTTCCATTTTAAATTATTTATTTTATTTTATTTTCTCATATTTAACTTATTGTATTAATCCGCTCTTCTACTGCATCAGAGGAAAATATTAATTAATTTATGAAAATTTCCCAACAACTAGTATTAGAGCTTTAATGGGGTATTAATATCTACTTATCGTATGCTCTGTGGTTGCCACTAAAGTGGACCCTTCATATCAAAAAATAAGTTAGATTATTATTTACCCTTTAAAGGCCTAGTCAGGATCATGGATGCGAAGACCAACGAAATGATTAGTTTAAATGGCATGAATTATCTCATGGAGAAATAACATAAAGGATGTCCTATTTGTGACAATGATGCATTTACCGGTGTTTAGTACAACTAAATCCAAGGATATGACAAATGAGGAATGAGAATTTGAGCATGAACAAGTATGTGGCTTCATTTGACAATTTGTTGAAGACAATGTATATATCACATTTGTAATGAGACTAGTTCTTGGATGTTGTGGAACAAGCTGGAGGGGATGCACACTTCCAAGACCGGTAACAACAAATTATTTTGTTTGACAAGACTACTCCATATGAAGTACCGGGAGGGTACGTCAATTGATAGATCTTTTAAATGATATGCAAAAAATCGTGGAGTAACTATCAAGGATGGGCATGAAATTTGGCAATGAATTACTTGTTCTTTTGGTGTTGGCTTCCCTACCAGTATCTTGGGTTTGAAGATTTCAATCACCAATTCTACACTAAGTGGTGTAGTAAGTATAGAATATGTTAAAAGTGGACTCCTAAATGAAGAAATAAGAAGAAAAACGTAAGGATCCATGTCATCACAACAAGATGTTCTTATTGCAGAGTCTAGAGGGAGAGGTCAGACCAGATGTTCAAAGTCCAAGGACAAGAGCAAAGAAAAGTCAAATAAATATGTAAATGTGAAGTGTCACCCCCGCTTCTCCCGGACCCGAATCCCTATGTAATCAAGATAATTAATTAATTAATAAAAATACGAATAAATTTTTCACGTTTAAAAAAATTTCAAAGCACCTCAATGATTACATCAAGACTCGAACCACAAAAAATCCAAGAGTGAGATTTGATAATCTATAACTGGATCGTAAAATAAATCACCCAAGATTGTATACAAAAATAAAAGAGTTTACAATGGAAGAAGGATATGTATACAAGGCACATGCCTAGTCCTATATATGAAGATATGAGAAAAGGCTCGGTAAAGCATGCAAGCATACAACACAAGCCTATTAGGCCACAACCAATAGTGCACATAAATCATAAGCATTCATTACCTTAAATATATACATAGGCATCTATATGGTCATGCAACATATATCCCCAATGTCCATATTCCATAATTGACCACATTCTATTCAACCTTAAAATCATGTATCGTCAACACTTATTCATTCCCAAAATGGACTACATAACCAACATCATTTTAATCATCAATTAGGCATGAATTCAAATACCCCAAATATCGATATATTATCCACCCATATTATTATTTGCATCACATCCATCAATAACAATATTTATCAACATTATCATGTACGTTTATTCATAATACCTTCACCAAAGCTTTACTTTAAAAATATCCTCATCCCATGATATTCCTGCATCAATGCTAAAAATAGACAACATAGAAGAGCGAGTTATACATTTCAAATGATGAATATGAATACAATTAAGATTATGTGCATACGCATATCAACATCATGTATGCTTTGCTAAAACCATCAATAAACATCATCATTTTACTCATTTCAATAATATACATGTATCGTATTCATCCATCAATTCATAGCAAAGCAAGCACATATACACATCATTTATCAATGCCACAATGGGCCAACATCATTGTCATCAATCATAGACAAACAAGCCTTTCATTACATTAGGCCATCACATACAACATCATCATATTCAATATCTTTTCGTTGTATTCATATTTTACATGTTGTCTTTTAGGTATTCATTTACCCATCTCATCATCATCATATCTCAATCTTAATCTCAATCATCATCAATCATCATCACCTTTTGGCATATCTCTATGCTATATGCAAATGCACTTAGGCTAATGCATATGAACAATGGAATAATCAACAACAAATGCGGATCCGACTGTGGGAATAAACACCAATTTGTGGGTCAAGCATGATCACATACCATGCCCCTACTGCAGTAGTATAATGTGTACATATATCTCATAATGCAGGGATAATCACCAATTTTACTGGTACCAAACCGCATAGCCCATTTTACAATACCGGTCATTTTCACCATGAATGTGGTAAACAACATAATCAATAATATAAGGTATTGCGGGCCAACCATGATTCATAACATGGCAGCTATGATCCATAGGACCACTAGGGACACCTGCTCCTCAAGACCCACCCCCCACAAGGTTCAACCACATGCAACTCCCTATAGCTCAGCATGGGCAGCTTTGTAACTTACACACCGAGTCATAGAGGAAACAACAAGAATGCTTGTGCACTGAGTCGCCCTCCCACTGGGCCAACCAGGGGAATCCCCTAATATTCCTTACCGGCAGCGTATGATATGCCATGGATGCAAATGCCAATCAATACATTCTCATACTATGCATCCTATCATGCCACTCATCAATCATCATCCTCATCACCAACACCACCATACAATTCTTAGTGGATTTTATCATTGTTGCTTTAAGCCATTATTTTCAAGTCTTAACTGTGGCATATCATTTCAACATATTTTTATATCAGACATGCAAGTCAATACTTGCAACAATTACAATGGCATCACAGACATCAACAACATTCATCACAGATATGAAAATATCATTATGCATTGATTACTAAAAATGTATTAAAATGTGTACAATCAATTACATAAATGCATCATGACTTTCAACACCTAACACAACATCAAAATTTAAGCATTTTTGGGGAAACAGGGCCATGAATCGATTCAGGAGGTCTATGAATCGATTCAGGTGTTTCATGAGTCCTGACAACCATAAAACAGGGGGCTGAATCAATTCCCACAAAAGGGTGAATCGATTCACGCATGCTAGAGGTGAAGGAGTTCCCATTTCAACAGGATGAATCGATTCATAAGGGAGGGGGAATCGATTCACACGTGGGTGATTTTAGGAACAGAAGCTTGAATCGATTCATCTTCTAGTGTGAATCGATTCATACATTTCTGCAAAAATGCATAGTAAAACCAGAGAGCTTTGAATCGATTCACAGTAGTGTGTGAATCGATTCATGATAGCACAGAGACCATTTTATGTAGAAAAGTCACATTTTCAAACTTCTAACTACCCTACCATTTTCATATCAAATCCAATGGCCACCAAATTTTGACACAACCACATAAACACCATTTATGACGCGTGGCCACCGGCCGCACTCAAAAATTCCCAAAAATGACCCATTCCAATTTTCATAAATGCGTTTTGCCTGTTTGAAGGCATTTTCATGCAACTCAAGGGTCTATTATCGACAGAATTGACCCATTCCAATTTTTCACAAGTCACAATTCGTGTATGTTTGCTAGTATGACCACCCTAAGCCATCAATTTTTCTTAAAACTCATTTTGACCCCATGAGTTCCTCAATTATGCATAAAACTATGAAAATTCATCTTTTTCTTCATACCACAATCATTTATTCAACATCCTAATGCCTAACTCACATTCTCATCTATACACAAGACTTATATGCATTGTTTTTCAATCTTATCATCAATACCATCCCAATGGCCATCACATTCCATGCCAATCATCCACATAAAATTCTCAATTCACAAAACATATACTTCATCCCTTCAAGGATGGTTCACTAACATGTACTTATTTCAACCCCTCATGGGTTATTCATCAACAACACATCAATCTCATCAAAGGGACAACTAAACATTTATCATCTCGTATACATACAATTCCCAAGGCCAATAATTTACCAATTATTTCATTCATCAAAGTTCATCCATCGCATCATTTCAATACAAACATGGCAAGGCAAGCATGAGTACAATCATATACATCCATCATCAATCATTCAACTCATACAATTAAAATGTAAACTCTTCTTCTACCTCGAGAGAAGAATCGTAATGATCCGCACGTTCCAAGCGTTCCACCACATTGCCCAGAATCCCATCTCCTATTAACACACACATATACATATGCACTCAATCAATGAGCCATCTCAAAGCATCATCACAAGTTTAAATAATTGATAACATCATTTAGGGTTCAATATCAAGTCCTAAACTTGTTAAAACGCCTATTCACAGACATATGTTAGGTTTCGAGATTTCCTTCCCCAAAACCAAGATATCCTAAGTCTAAATGGGCCAACCATACCCAACAACAATATCCCTTTCATCATTCATAATGTATTCTTCATTACTTAAACCATCCACTTACCATTATTTCATTCAAATTCATCATAAGTCTCTTAGTTACTTTTGTCATCATCTATCAACCAATTCAATGGCACACGACATAGTCTAGGACTTCATCAAGCCACATTCTTATTTCACTAATCGTTCATATTCACTATGGTTTTAGTGTTCATATTCATCATTTCATATTCATAACAACACCTATTTATAGGTTTCACCATCAATGGTTTTCTATCACTATCACCATATACATATTCCTAAATCTTAGGATTAGGATTCATTAAAATTCAATAACAATCATTCTCATGTTCTCATTACTCAAACTCCTTATAACAATATCACAACTTCAATATACTTAACCACTTAGGGTTATTATCATATCCTCTTGATTTCACAAATCCTCAACCTCAATAGTTAATGTCATTCTCTAAGAACTCACTCCCACATACAAAGTCTTTCTAACATCAATTAATCATAATTCCTCAAAATCTGAATTTCTAGGGTTTTCATTAAAATTCATCATCATTAATTTCAACCACTTGTATGTATCATTTCAAACATCCTTAGACTAGCAACAATGCATCCCATTCATTATTAGCAACAACAATAAATCCCCAAGGATCATTTAACCTAGGGTTTGGTTCTACATACCATTATTCATCAAAATAACATCTAACCTCCCACTACAATACTTCAATAACTCAAAAACTATCAATAAAAGCCATAGGTGTTCAAAAATCATACCTCTTTCTCCTATCTCAAGCTAAACACAAAAATGAAGAAATAAGAAGGGAAAGCCATCAAATATTTGCTCCAAGGTCCCATTAAATCTTCATGAACCCAAGCTTTGATTTTGATTTGAGTGAAGAATGGCCATACAAGAGGGAGGCATGGTTTTGGGCAAAAGAAAGAAAAAGAAAGAGTGAAAAATGAAGTTGGGTGAGAGGGAGATGATAGCCTACCGCAAGCGCATGGGGTATCGTAGTAATAAAAATATCATCCCACAGAGATTGTTCCCAATTACCGGTTTATAGCACTTTGATTATCTAGACAAATTATTTGTTAATTCAGAAATTTATAACACAAAACTAAATGACGTAAACAGAAAACACTAAGTAATGACAATGAAAAGATTTACTTGGAAACAACGGAGATTATCTTCTTGGGAGATTAAGGTTCACATGAATGTGGGTGCCAACATTTATTGCAATTCAATTTCTAAATTATTAAATCCTGTTTCTTAAGGTGAGTTTTCCTAAATTGATCAGTGACTTTCTCGAAACCTCACTAACGTACCTAATTATTGAAGAACCGCGTTCAATTCACTAATTAGGTCCCTTACGCTTTATGAAAACTCAAATATCCCTCAAAGAGTCTTGTTTACTTTCGTAACCCGAATCCCTAGGTTTGATTTTGTGTAATTCAAACTATACGCCAACCTTTCAATTAGCCATACCATTTACAATCATCCACACTTATCTTTAAGCTTAATGGAAGCATTAAGAACTCACAAAACCGAATAAGAACACATAATTCAATAATCAAGAATAAAGAACATTTAACATTGTTCACATAAATGCTACACCTTAATTCCCAAGAGTGATGTTTAATATGCCATGGAAACATTAATCACAATGCCACAATTCCAACAATTTAAACCAAACATAGAAGAAAATACAAAGATAAAGCTAGGGATTCAGAAAATACAGATTGAGTTCTCACTAAATCTCCTAAAATCTTCCTCCCTAAATTTGCAGAATTGATGTCCTTCCACATTTTGGCCTTGATCCCCTTCGAAAATCCTTTGCAAAGCACTCTCTTGTTCTTCCAAAAAGTCCCTCCAATGTCTCTGTGTGTTTTCCCTTTCAAAATCTGCCTTTTCTATTCAGACACTGCTCCAAAAATCAAGGCAAGTGCAGAACGTGCAAAAACCCACTGGCAGTGGGTTTTTCTAGGGCCCAAAAAATTAGTTTTTTCACCTCCAGGCAGAGAGATCCATGGCCAGTGGGAAAAACCCATTGGCAGTGGTTTTTTTATGGTTCAATTCTCCCACTCCAGAGAGGTCCACAGCCAGTGGGAAAAACCCACTGGCAGTGGATTTTTCTAAAGTTCATAAAATGCCTTTTTTTTAACTATTTCAAGGCCCCGAAGTGCTTCTTTGGTTTTTCCTTTCCTTATGTCACTTCCAAAAGCGAATACATCCTTCTTTTTGAGATTTCAAGTTGTTGGACTTTCTTGCATTCATCACACGCTTCATCAAAATGCCTTGTATGCTTGCATTTATGCACCTAAATCAAGGTTATTCCTACAAAACTTCAAACACCCGAGTGACATGTGCGGAATGAAGGAAATCATACAGGAAAAAGAGAAAAATGACACAGATAACCTACAAATCCTAAATAAAAACATCACAAAACAATGTAAATTAAACACCTATCAGGAGAGTGAAACTGTCGAAAATGAGAAGAAGAAAGAGAGAGGGAAGGGGTTTTTGTTTTAAAAATTTTAACCCTTCATTAAAGCTTCTCCATTTTATTACAAATAGGATCTCCGTTCGGGCTTAATACTTTATCCAAAATTATTCCAAATACATATTCAAATTTCCAATAATATTCCTAACAAGCCTAACCAATGGCATCTCAATCAAGATACTTGGTCTGACACCCATATTTTAACCGGGTATAATAAGCCTTAATAAATTATAATTAATCCTCAAAAATCTCAATTTAATTATTTCAACATTTTTGGAACAATCATTAACCCACATATAATTATTTACCATTTTTTATTCCTCATATTTAATTATTTATATAAAATTTGGGATGTTACATGAAGTGTCATCATTGTAAACAAAAAGACTATTTAAAGAAGTTCTATTGAATATTATAGAAATTTTAGAAGAACTAAGATGCCAACAGTGTTGATGAACAGACTAATGCTACTGAGGAGTTCTACATCATTTATGAAGAAGACATTGTCAACCTTGCAACCCATAAGACCAGTTAGGTAGTTAACAGTGGAGCTACCATTTATGCGACATCTTGGAGGGAATTCTTTTTCTATACACCAGGTGGTTTGGTATTGTTAGAATGGGAAATGAATATTACTCAAGAGTTACAGGAGAATGAGATGTTTATTTAGAGATGAAGAATGGTACACAGTTAGTCCTGAAGAATGTCAGACATATTCCCGATATATGCCTAACTTGATTTTAGTTAGGAGGTTGGATGATGAAGGTTTCTACAACACCTTCTATAATGGCTAGTGAAAGCTCACCAAAGCTTCGTTGGTGGTGGCTAGAGGGGAAAATGGTCAAAAATATACATAATGCACACAAAGAAAAAGTGTCTCCGATTACTAAATTTACAAAATAGATACACTATATATTTTACTTGGTAATCAAAGATGCATTTTTTTATAAAGTTGGACTAGGATATAAACCTAACAAACAACAACAAAAACTTATTTATTCCCTAAGGAAAACCATCTTTAGTTCCTCAAAATAAATTTACTATCCCATTTGTCAAATGCTTACTATGGAAGAAAAGGTCACACAACCTCTATTTGTAAAACTAGAAAAAGGAATAGTTTCAAAAGAAAGGTGATATCTGTCAGACCCTGATTTCCCGGGGTTGAATCATACTATATTTATCTTAATTAAATCAATAAATCATGAGTAAATTTTTCACGTTTAAGAAGTTTGAACTCCTAATCATTAATCAAAGACCCGAGCCTCAAAAATCCAAAGACTGAGATTAAAGAATTTCATAAACTGGATCGGTAAGTATTTTGCCCCAAATTGTATACAAGATAATTGAGCTTAAAGCAGAATAAGAATGTGTATACAAGACATACGCCTAATCCCATATATAGAGATATGAGAAAAGGCCTAAAACGAGGGAAGGAAGGAAAAGGAAAACCATAAAATGCAAAGAAAAGTGATTTAAGTCAAGTCGCTTAAGCGAGACCATGAGCCATTGCTTGAGCAAACTTGGATTCGCTTGGGCAGAAAAATCTAAGTAACAGACCCAACAATTTTGCTTAAGCGAGCCATCCTCGCTTAAGCAAAATTGTCCAGTGGCTAATTCTCATTAATTCACTTGAGTGAGCCATCCTCGCTTGAGCAAAAAACTTCTAAAACCATTTCACCATTCCCTCGCTCAAGCGGGTCATCCTTCGATTGAGTAAAAAATCCATAGAATCATTTTCACGTATCCTCGCTTGAGTGAGAACTTACTCGCCAAGCGAGAAAGTTACAAAATCAAAAATTGACATCTTCGCTCGAGCGAGACTCCGTTCGCTTAAGTGAGAAAACACCAGAACCCTTAACATTGATGCATATCAGTATCGCTCGAGATTTTCTTTTGCTTAAGCGAGAATATCATAACCTACACAATAACTTGGAAAATTCATACATGGTATGCCAAAACTCAATACATGCGAATTTGGTTCAAACCAACACTTGGCCTACATCCAATCATCCACTTAAGGCTTGATCCAACAAGCCACATACCACAATTTGGACTTTAAATCATTCTATGCATAAATAACATTTCATAGGCAAATTTGCCTAACCAAGCATACCATAACACAACTTATGCCTAATTGACCATGTAACAACCCTAATTTTTGAGAATAGGAAACCAGACCCTCAGGACTCCTGAGGATACTCTGTTAAGCTTTTAGTAGGAAGCTTGAGGCTGCAGCTTGTTCCCCTAATAGTTTTAGCATGAGAAAAATAGTGAAAAGTAGAGCTATTTAAGATATTTAATACGAGATATAAGAATACCGAGAGAATATGACGAGTACGAAAAGTCAAAATAAGAAAATAATAATAATTGTAATAATGTTTGACAATGCTGTTTAATTTAAAATAATATATCGATAATGATTGTTTTATTGAGTATTAAATTGTTGAAAATCATTTAATTAATAATTATTTCCTACTAATAAGAGATAATACTTAATCTTAGTAATTAATATCTAATTTCAATCAATAACTATTTCAAAATTATATTAAAATATTTAATTACGTAATTTTAAAATTGAAGTATTTAATATTTATTTATTTATTTATTGAATTTGAAATTTATAATATTATTTATGTAACAATTATTTAATAATTATGATTAATGATGATTATTTTGTTTTAAATTTTGTATTAACTAGTTAATAACCTTTATAATATTCTCTATAAAATATTTGATATTTTAAGTATCTTAATATGTAATTAATTTTGATAATATATGTATAACTAACTATAATAATATTTTATTGGAATTTATTTAATTGTTTATTTACATTTAAATAATAAAATATATTTATAATAATATTTTTAAATTTACATATTTAAATTGTTTATTTATTTAATAATTGTATTCAATAATAAAATATTGTTGGGTTCCTCAGTATTGAACTGTGAGATCCAGTAAACGATTCGGTATCGGCGATTCAGCTCAAGACTAATGGTCCAATAGGGAAACTAGTCCTGTTAGAATCCTTTCGTGATAAATTGAGGATAACCGGTTCAGTTCGACCAGTCAGTCAGTGCCTCAAGTACCTCCCTCGAGTGGTCGTGCATATACTTCGGGATACGATCAGTCCCTGGTGACTCATTTCGATGAGTTAGGAACTTTTCCTGAAGGGGCCAAATCCTAATTCGGGCCCTATCGACCTTGTCTCTTGAAGAAATGATTAATTAAAATCGAACCTTTGAACCCGACCTGAGTACCTTCAGTGTTTTAGCCCTAATTTTCTCATACGATCTTATAATCGAATGATTCTGGTTCCAATCTCCTTGTTTCAAAGAGATCTAGGATCTCTATTTCTACCCTCGAACTCTATTTTGCACCCTATCATCCCTGAAATTGTGAACCAAGTATTTGTACTTCGAAAACTCATTATTTAATTCCTTTAATTTACGCATGGTTCCTTCAAAAATTCAGAACTTCCTCATACGACCTTCGATTCGAGCAATCCCAGTGTAAAAATCTCTGTAACAAAATTCTCTATGTTTTTTTAAGACCTCAAAGGCCAGATCCTTACAATGGGTACAGTTTTCAAAATCTTTGCAGACCTATTTCAATTTTACGACTACACTACACACTTTTAGGAAACAAATTCAAATCTCCCCCATACAATATTGAAACGACTCTGTTCTTTTTGCTACGGCTCCGTATCAAAAAGATATATAAACTTAATCAAAGGCACAAAGCTAATTCTTTACCCATTTTCCTAACAAATTTATATTGTTCAGAATTCTATTTCCATCATAGCCTGGAGTAATTTTCGTATTTTGGGCATATCTCTCTCGTCTGATGTCGGATTTTCGTGTACCACCTCTCGTTTTAAAGAGAAAACATAGATCTACAACTTTTATATTTTGAGTTTTTTTTGTAAATTAGTAGCGTAACTTATTCAAAAATGTTTGACAAGTTGACGCCCCAGGATTATGCCACACCAGCCCATGCAAAAAAGTAGTCCAATTAGCTTGCAACACTTATGGACTTTTCCCTTTATATTAATCCCTTGCTCACCCAGAATACCACAAGTCCTTCTTTCCCTAACTCCTTCTTTTATAAGTATTTACAACTTGCTCAACAAGTTGTCCTTGCCTTATTCTATAGTTGTAAAAAGAAAAGAGAATTCAACACTAATCACCATCTCATGTTGCCTACTTCCATCATTCTATGCTACCCATCACATTTTTAACAACCATACTCTTTGTTCCAGCCCATCCACCTCTCAATTAAACATATCATTCACCTCACCAATCATACTAATTGTCTCCTAACAATTTAATTTCACTACCTTTCTTCTCTTGGCAACATCACAACTCTCTTGCTCCCTCTTTGTTTCCTTCATTTCCAGCCACCAAGACAACTCTATCCAGCCTCCTTCACTCACTCAGGAACCACCATAAAACCATTATCTAGGATGCCATTCTTCCACTCATCCATAGGTGCCTTCACTTTTCCAAAAATCATAGCCACCACTTTTGCTACCAAGGTGAAATTCTTAATTCCGTGTTTCCTTTGGTTTCTCTTAAAAAATTCTAGCCACATGCATGCTGTTTTGGTGCTCAAAACCATGACCCATTTTCCTTAAATGTGTTGCATGTTGCGTTTTCTAGGTACCCGGAATGATTAGCGACGAATGACGAAAAGTTTCAAGTAAACGGTAAAACTCCGATGATCGATTCCTTAAGTTTAACAGTGATCGAAAAATTTGCAACGTCCGGTCCCCTTTTCTTCACTAAAACCGTGACTACACCCTAACGTAAGGGGGTTTCACCTCGTTTTAGTTTGATTTTGATTCCGCTATATTATTCCTCGCGTAATTAGAAGTCATTATCTTGAGTTTGTTGCGATCCGTCGGTTGGATCGAAAGATATGTGATTTTCTTTGTTGTTGCATTTTTGGTGTTATAATTGTATTCGTTAAGCGTCCTGATAATCCTCGACAAAAATAAAAAAATGTGTAGACTCACTAAAAAGAGAAAGATTATAAAATAAAAGTTTTACGTGATTCGATTAAACCGTAGAAATTGATGTGGGCGTGGTTGAATGGTTCGATATGGTTGCATATAATTATTTGAGACTTGATGTAATTTGTGTGATTTGATCCGATAAGTCTCACTAGATTTAATTAAGTTAATCGACTAGTATACCGTGAGTAAATTGGTCATTTGTGCTTAAGAAAATAATTTTGACTTAATATCGCTAAAAATGGTATTTAAGAAATTTAGCGCTACTTGAGAAAATAAGAATTATTTCTTATAATTGATAGAACATTATTAGATGAATTTCATTAAGTTGGGACAATTGTTTTGGGCTAAAAGAAATTTCTTAGCAAAGCAAGGGAATTTGTAAAAGGGAAGTGACTTAATCTAAAAATTAATGTTTTTGATATATTAAAGAAAATAATATTTTGTTAGAGTGATGAGAGTAATTTTACAAATCCTACTAAAAGAAAACTTTTCCTAAAAAGAAAAGTAGATAACTTTACAAATCCTATTAAGAAGAATCCTTTTCTTAAAAGAGAATAGGTAACTTATAACTTTTAGTAAAAAAATGGATTAGACACCATAGAAAAGAACTAAAGATTTAAGAATATATCAGGCCTTCTATCTTGGTATGACATAAGAAAAGTAGTACTAGTAAGTTATATTAATAAAAAGAATTGAACCGGATTAAACCATGAGTTTATAAGAATTAAAGACACGTAAGTAGTAGTAGTAGCACTAAGTGTAAAGAAGAAAAAAATAATGTTGGTTAGTATCCATATAGATCATAATGAGTAAAAGAGATAATATTGACTAGTGGTGACATAAGTTATAATAAGTAAAGATATAATATTGGCTAGAAGTAATATAGGTCATGATAAATCATAAATTAAAACGAATGTTATTGACAGGGATATAGACTAATAGTAAATAGAGAACTAAAAGGATATCATTTAGAATTATACACAAAAGCATAAATGAGTAAGGAAATAAAAATGTTGGTTAGTAATGATATAGATTAGGATAATTACAAAAGTAATAATGGCTAATAATGATATAGAAAGAAATAAACACTATTGAGAAATGGTAATGTAGATCGTAGAAGGAAAAAGACAATGTTGGTTAGTGGCGACATAAACCATACTTAAGAGGTACGCTAAGAATTAATTAACTAAAATGGGAATAAAAAATACATAATATTAAAATAGATAAGGTTATTTTAATTGGTAGAAAGAAATTAGTGGCAAGTCACGTAGCATGAACCTAGGCTTCACATAGAGATAGGACTTGGATACTTGAGACTTCAAATAGGATATAGATGGAGGATAAAAATATACGATTAAAAAAGGCACGTTAGGAATTAAATCATTCTATAAGATACCCTTAAATTGGTAGACTTAATTAGGATGTATATATATATATATATATGTATATATATATATATCTTAGGGGCTAGATTAATGGTAATAGGACGACGAGTTAACTAATATACCCAATTTAAATGTGAATGTTGTACTTGAATTCTCCGTGGAGTGTTGGTTGAACGTGTGATGATTCCTTAGTACGATAGACGTTAAATGCAATATGGTACTTGCTACATGACTGATTATGTATCGTGATTAAATATGTGATTATGGATGTCTATGTGTTATGATAAATTCTGTAGTCATGGATGCTTGTGTGATATGATAAAATCTGTGATTGTGGATGTTGTGTATGGATTGAATGAATTACCATGTGAACATAATATAACGAACTGTGTTATGTGATGCACTGATGATTAAACAAAAGTATTGAGTAGAGATGAGAAAGACAATGTAAAGGCGGTATTAGTGAGGGTTCCGAGATGACTAGATTACGAAAATATGGAATTTGGTCCAAAATGATTAGTGGGCGTTATAGCGTCAATATACCCTGTGATTTTCTGGAAAGTATGAGATCTCGTTTCACTTCTAAGTGTCGGGGTAAGATCATTATGTATTTGAAAAACTTCGAGAAAGAAAAGAAAAGAAGTAATTACGATTTGATAAAAAGAAAGAAGCCCAACATTAGAAATAAAATGGAGTCATTAGAGGAACCCCATTAAGGACCAATAAATTAAATGACGACTTCATGAATTATGCATCATGCATGGAGGATAAGGGTAGAGAATGGAATGACTCCCTAGAACATACAATGATGGGTACACTGAGGTATGACAACATCTCGATCTCTTGCTGGCAATCTTGGAAGTATACCGGGGCAGACCTCCAATGGATCGGATTCGCGCTCGAGGCCAGATAGCCTGGTAACTCTGGTATACTTCAAATGGAGGTGTAGTGCCCTTTTTAATGAGATGTGAATTGGATCTAGTATTGATGGGACTACGCCCCTTTTGTAGAAAACATAACGAGGCGAGCTTCGGTCACTCTAGTGGACAAGGGGTATAAGGTGGGATTATGATATGTGTTCTGTTGGGAATAATAAGAAGGAGACGGGCCCACATGCATCATACCGACTAAAGAATATAAGCTCAAAGAATAAATTCATGCATTACATCACTATATTATGATTCCTTATCGTTATTTGAGTGTGATTTTGTGAATGCTAGTAATGTTGAAAGTGGGGTGAAGAAATAGGGATCATTAATTAAGACTATAAGGAGTGAGACAACTTAGAATACATTTATTAGGGAACCCAAAGAGAATGAGAGGCTCGATTTTGGATTGTTTGTGTTATGTGGGGTAGGTGTCGATAAGACATCTTCCCGATTGTTATGGAGGTGAAAACTCATCCTTACGCTAAGCTTTTCCAGATATCATGGAGACGAGCATAGACTCACATCGAGGGTCAGCCAAACTCTTCTTGGACTGAAGACATTTAGGATAGATGAGTTTCTTTTCCCTTTATGGGAGCCTGCGTGCCCCTTTTACCTTCAGTATGTACAGTTACTGTTATGACCATGTGTTGAATATGACTATGTTGTGTATATGATGCATCTGTTCCACCAAGTTTTCTTATGTAAAAAAATAAACTTCCATATTTTTCTAAAACTTGTAACCTCTCAGTTGATTAGGATAATCTAGTGGAAGGGATTGTCTTAGTTAACCGAGGGTGTTACAGACCACAACCAACATTACACCCAAGTCACATATGAGCAATATGAACTATAGGCAACCTCTACATGAGACACTAGTTATTAATTAGGAATATGGTCTATCCACTTCTCAATGTGTATACGTTTCAACAACACCAACACGCACAACCGTTGAAACATGCATCATCAAGGATCATATCTATTAAATTCATCATTATCCTTCACATGGTGATACAAAATGATCCTAGTGTATCAATTACCATTCTAGGATTTCAAGTCATCAATTATCCAGATAACATCATACCCATAAGTCATATATACTAGATCATGGCTATACAAAATGATGCCATTTACAAACGTTTTCCAAAGGGAATATACAAAAGTGTATACACAAAACATGTCGGCCAAGGCAACCATACCAATTCTCCCTTCACACCATACCTCATCTCATTGAAAAGTTGTTGCTCCATGGCCATACCCTACAACACAAGGGATAAAAAGATAGACAACATGGAGAATGAGCATACTTTCTCAATGATGAAAATCAAACAATTATGATAACATAAATATGAATATAGTTTAACATATTCTCCTATCAAGGAGTTTAATCAATCATTAAGGCCACATAATTCATTAACTTCCATTGAACACACATGTTCATGTATAACAAGTCCATTAATAAGAACATCAATAAGTAAAACCAAATCATCAATTCATAATATTACCACACTCATTATTAAGATCCATAAGCATTATTAAGGGATCACCACAACAACAATACATACTTAGTTAGTGACCATAATGAGGTTTATTTCTCAATTTACACTCTCAATAGGGTATCATTCTCTTGATCATTCTCATCTTATATGCCATGTTCCTATGGCTAATTCATATGTCTACTGTTTAATGCATATGCAATGGATCCAATTCAAAACATTTTCTCATAACCCATACACACATGGTTTTTTAAATATTTGCCACCACGCATAGTTGCTTAAGCCTTTATCCCCTGTAAGGGTGCTTTTCATAAGATCCCACAAGATCTGTATTATCTTAATATATCAAGTAATCACAACCACTATGAGCATTCAAACATAAGTCCCCTCATAAGGGTCCATTTTTTCATATTCTCGCAAGACCTTTATCATTTCAATACACCTTGTGATCGCAACCACATATAATCATTCCCATATTAGTTTCCCCCCACGCAAGGGTACTTCTTCACTTAGTCCCACAAGACCTTTATTGTTTTGATAATTCGTGTGATCGCAACCACATATAATATGATATGCCATGCATACCATGAATGCAACAATGCACATGCTAGCCTTAGCTTCACAAGAATTCCTCACCCTCTCACTTAGGGGTATAATTCACTCTTAACATTATAGTTAGTGGTGTACAACCAATCACAAAGCCATCCAAGGCATATCATTCACATCATTCATAACACAATAGCTAAGGATTTAAATCAATATTAACCCACACATGGGAATCAAAGAGCGTGCCAACAATCATACTCTAAATTCATGCCTACACCAAATATGCCAATTCAAATTCAACCATCAATTTTGGAATCAATCTTAATCGATAGCACACATAGAGGTAGTATATCCATACAAGGAAAAACATACAATTATGCATTGATATATTGATGAGTGTTGATTAGAGCATTGATTTCATGACTCAATAGAATTATTTTTCAAAGAATTAAACTGAATTAATGAATAATGGAAGAAATTGAGCATGGATCTTTCGGGATGAAAACATTGTATAAAAGAGAAAATTTTTTCAAACTCTTGAAAAATGTAGGAACTTCAAGAAAAAATAAAGGAAGGCAAGCTTAAAAAGAAATCAAGTTAGCAAAGCTGCAGGGCCTTTCACGCTTAAACGTGAACACTAGGCGCTTGAGCGTGGCATAAAAGTGAATAAGGCAGAAAGTAACAGGGCTCCTCATGCCTAAGCATGACCACTTACGCTCAAGCGCACCTTCAACAACAAGAATCAGGGCCTCTCGTGCTTAAGCGTGATCACTTGCGCTTGAGCGCACCTTTAACAGCGAGCATCAGGGCCTCTCACGCTTAAGCGTGATCACTTGCACTCGAGCACACCTTCAACAACAAGCTTCAGGGACTCTCATGCTTAAGCGTGAACTTTAGGCGCTTAAGCATAGAATGATAAAGATGTAAGCTTGAGCCCTGTGCTCAAGCGTGATGAAGAAAAAGAGTTCCAAGACCTCACGCTTAAGCATAATTTCTCCATGCTTGAGCGTGATCGAAGGAGAATGGGCCACTGAATTAATTATTGACCAATGGTAAGATCCCAGCTCACCTACTCCTACATGTTTCTGACTACTCCTGCATGGGCTCTCAGCTAGTAGAGTTTCGATTAAGCGTGAAAAAGAGAAGCTTAAGCGAGACTTCTCTTTAAATAGAGAATAGGAAGAGAACAAAAGGCATTGGGATCATTTTGATCATCCAATCATTCTTTCACTATTTTTTTAGTATTCTCTCTTGTATTAATTCTTTTCCATATTCTTTCAGAAATTGATTAGTGAAAATGCAAGCCATGAGTAGCTAACTCATTTATTGGGATTGGTTATAATCCATTCAAACCCCATATAATGTTGTTGTAAGTTTTATGTATGGTAACAAGATTTGATAGTTTTTGTATTTCATTTCGTAGTTAATGCTTGAAAGTATTTGATCACTATTTTCTTGTCTTTAGTTTTCTTAAGTGTATTGGAAAATATCTTTTGAAAGCAGATTTGAATCAAATACTTGTTGTAAGTAGCCGCCAGGGATGGTATCTATTGCAATAAATGTCTAAACAATCGGGCATTAATGTTGGAATGGTTTCAAGGTGACTAAGGGATCAACAGGTTGAAAGCATTCTTATGAATTTTCTAGTCGAGGAATTGATGCAAATGATTTTGATTGTGACGTAAAAATTATCATTTCAAGTTACATACATACAATGTTTACATAACTTATGAAAGGTAAGATAAGATGAAACCAATCCTAATTTCCCACAATTGATTTTTGTTAAACTTAATATTATTTGTTCTTTAGATTTATTACTCTCATTTGATCATTTCAATTATCATACTTTACAACAAATTAAGATGAATCTTTTGTCGAATCAATTCATAGATTAAGGTTTTTCATACTAACACCTCCTCAGTGGAACAATGTAACATCCTGGTTTAGAATTAATTACCAATTAAGGTTAATTATAGAATTAAAATTGTTGATTGAATAATAATAACAATAATAATGCAGGTAAATTACACATGTGCCCTTGGTGGTGTTAAGGGGAGCTTCGGTCCTCTCTCCCTCTCTTCCTCGTGATTCCCACGCTGATGGGATGGGAGATTAATGAGATGTGATGGCTGATGGGGGTGGAGCTGTCACAGGGCAGTGAAAGGATAAGGGCTTCAGCTTCTCATTTTCCACCCACTCTTTGCTCATTTCTCTTGGGTTCAAGGAGAACCACTCTCTATTCTCTCTAAAACTTTCTAAAGCTCTGCTTCTTCTTCTTGTTGTCTCTTCATCTTTGTCTCCTTCATCTTCTTCTTCTACTCAAACACTGAGTGAACCACGAGTGGGGAGTGGGAACACGAAGAGAAAACAACATGGTACTGTGTGTCTTGGAGGCTGGGGACCCTCCTCTGTTCTGCCTAAGCAACGATGGGTGCTTGGAAGCATGGGGTCCTCCACTGTTGGTGAGGACTGGTCTGTTCGTGTGTGGGAACAGCCATGGAATCCTCCACTGGACTGAGTGTGGGGTGACGTTGTGCCTTGGAGGCTTGGCATGGAGTGTCTTGGTGGTAGATCTGCTCGTTAGGAAGTAGCGTTTGGTTCTTCCAAAAGCTGAGAGCAGAGTGCTGTTGGATGACTGAAGCAGGATCGTTCTGTTGAGAACGAGTGACCGAAGGACGATCGGTCGGAACTGGAAGCTCGAGGAGCTGCTGGAATCTTCATTCCAGGTAGGGGGGCTGATTTACATCTCAAATGTATGGTTTATGGACGGATTCCGGGTAGTTTTGCTTAAATATGTTGTGCTATGGTTGAAATATGTTGATTGATGTGTTGTAGTACATGCAACACCTGGATATTTGTGATATTTATGATCTGTCTAGTGTGTGGTGAGTCCGTCCATGAGATGTATGATGATAGATATAAAGATGCCGAGTGAATGCATGTGCTGTGAACCAGTGTGAATACTAAACGCATGTGGTATGTGAATGCTGTGCTGGTTCTGGTTATGATTCTATGTGAATGTATGATATGTTGTGGCTGTTAATGAGGAAGCCGAGTGTATAAGTTTATTGTACTGATCCCCGTGTGGGATTTTGTGTTTAAATGCATGTGATGCTTGTCATTGAACATGCGAATGCTGAGTGCATAATATGGGGGACTGTTGTGTTATTCCCGAGTGGATATTATATGAAAAGCATGTTATGCTTATTGCAAATGTTAATACCGAGTGGATCTCATGAAATAGCATGTGATGCTTGTTGTAAATGATAATTCCGAGTGGATGGCATTGTGATTGCTGAGTGCATGAGATGTGGGTCAGTTATGTTAATTCTCGTTTGGGATTTTATATTAAAAAGCATGTGATTTACCAAGTACATGTGATTGCCGAGTGCATGTATTGTGTTATTGCTATGCCGATCCCTATTTATGAATAATAATGATAAAATGCATGGGATGCATGTTATTGATATTTGAATGCCGAGTGCATATGTGTGGAAAACATATTGAAAGACCTTGGGTTGGACTCAAGGCAATGCCGAGTGCATTGGCGTTGGACGCCTGATGAATGAGACCGTATGCATCCAATTCGCCACTAGAAATGCTTGGAGCATGTAGCGTTGGATGCTTAATACAGATTCATCAATCAGATGAATACGTGTTAAATATGATAAAAGACCTCGGGCTGGACTCGAGGCAGTGCCGAGTGCACTAAGCGTTGGACGCTTAAAGACCTTGGGTTGGGCTCAAGGCAAGCCTACCGGGTTGGACTCGGGGCTGCCCGTAACACTTCCGTTGTCACTTGGAGTGACTGTGTTACATGTGAGGGCAAACGATTTGGTACCAATAAAAGAACCGAATTAGATTAGAGCTGAGAAAAGGCTTGGAGCCTATGTTGCAACAATAAAAATTGATAATAAATAACCGGATCTGGGTGAAATGAATGTGTGCACACTTATGATTGTCATTGAGCTCAATGTGAATTGTATGAATTCGTGGAATGTTATTAGGAATAACATGATTGATATAGTCTTGAATGACTTGAGTGGAATCCGATTGGATGAATGCATGTATACTGATGTTATTGCTGTTATTGCCGAGTGCAATATGATGTTATGGTTGTGGTACATGCTGTGATGAATATGAATTATATAGCCATGAATAATTGGTGTGAATTCCAACTGAGTGAATATATGTACATTGGTACTGTTGTGTGAGTGCAAGGTGATGTTATGGCTGTGAATTTGTGATTGTGAATGTTGTGAATTACTCAGTCTTGATTGAATTGCATGAATCCTGAGTGGATGAAGTTGTTGTAGGGTTCATATTGAATGGCAGAGTGCATTATTGTTGATTGAGATATGTTATTGTATGGTTGAGGATTCGAAGATTAATCCGAGTCAATAACTGTCATTTAATATGTAAAAGCTCACCCCTACTGTGGCTATATTTTTCAGTAAATGCAGGTCGGACTGGGAATGATTGGATGGCCTCAAGTCCAAGTGATGAGCACTTAGATTGTTGAAGTGCATGTATAGTATATATTGTAAGTACATATGTTAAAGCCTTGACCGGCTCTTTTGTAATCCGAACGGATTTAATTATATGGGTTGACTATCGGGTTTGTGAACAAGTATATATTGTATATATATATAAATATATATTTTACATTATTATGAAGTTACCCGAAATTGTTCATTATGTGATGTCAAGAGAATAATGTTAAGTCGATGAATTCCGAGTGGAATGTTGAGAGGAGAGCCATTTCCGAGTGAGGCTTTAGTGTGTGGGCCTTTTCCGAGTGATAAAGGCATAAGGAAATTCCGAGTAAGATGTACTCGAGTGGGCTACTTCCGAGGGAAGATTAGTCCATATGTTATCAAGTGAAAAATATGTGTAGACCCGAGTGGGAAAGGGTTTGAATATTCCTGAGTGGAAATCCCGAATGAACCTCTTCCGAGGGAAGAGTTGTTGTGATGGTTTTGATTGAGGTGTATTCTAGGAGTCCTCTTTTGAGTATTAAATAAGTCCGAGTAAGACTTAACTTGGTGAATTCCTCCGAGTGATGTGAGGACAGAGGAATCCTGAACGAAACTTGATTGTTGAGACTCCTTCCGAAGGAATGGAGGTTATGGTGATCTCCGAGTGGGGAAGATCAAAATATGCCGAGTGCAGAATGGATAATGAACTCCGAGTGAATTGAGGTTGAAATATGCCGAGTGATATTGGTCTGGGGAAACAATTCGGGTGAGGGAAAGCTTATGGACTCCGAGTGGAGTAATCGAGGGAATCATTTCCCGAGTGGAGATTGAGACGCTTCCGAATGAAGCATGTTTGACTTGAATAAAGATAAGGTATGGTTGAGTTTACCGGGTGAAGTATAACCCGAGAGGGGGGATAGTTCCCGAGTGGACGAGGTCCCAATTCCGAGTGACGGAGTATCCGAATGAATGAGCTCGTTTATTCAAGTCGGGTTGTTTCAAACAACATCCCTTTTTACTACAACTCTAGTGTTTAAACTTGGCACTAATCTTTCATTGAATCCATATTATACAAACTTGATTCTTTTCCTGGAAACTTTATTTCTTTGTATGAAAAAACCAGTAATAAGTTTTGGCGCCGCAGTCGGGGAGGCGATTCAAATTTAAAAATCTAGCATTGAATTGACAAGACTTTGTGAATAGTTTTCTGTTTAAATTGTGTTTTTCATTTTTATGTTAACTTTGCTTGAGTAAGTGCTTAATTTATGCTTTTAAGAGGACAGGGATCAAAAGAACAACTTGTATTTGACCCAGAAATAGATAGATTCCTCAAGAAGATCAAGAGAAAAGCAAAGAAAAAGTAGAACTTCCACATAGGTGAAACTTTTTCCTCAGTACCAGCTGAGAAAATGGCGAATGACAACAACCATAACCAAAATCCACCAAGAAGGACACTTGGAGGTTATGCCTTACAACAAGGACCCAAACATTTTTCAAGCATTGCTATTCCTAAAACCATAAGAGCAATAGAAATGAAACCTGCTTTTCTAAGTTTGATTAGTTCCCACCAATTCCATGGAATGACAACTGAAGATCCATATACTCATTTGGTAACATTCTATGAATTGGTTGGAACAATGGGATTTGACCACGATGTTGTTAAGGCTGCATATTTAAGATTATTTCCTTTTTCTTTAGTAGGTAAAGCAAAGGAATGGTTATAATCTCATCTAAATCAAAGTTTGAATAGCTGGATTGTAGTTAAAGAAAAATTCCTACAAAGATTCTTTCCACCATCCAAATTCATCAAAGCTAAATCAGACATCACAACATTTAAACAGGGTCAAAATGAACACTTTTATGAAGCATGGGAACGTTTTAAATCTCTCCTTAGGAAATGCCTAAACCATGGCTTGGAAGATATTGCCCAACTTAATATCTTCTATAGTAGACTGAGGGCTGATACCAAAATGATATTGGACGCAGCAGCTAGAGGCACAATGATGATGGTGGATGTAGAACAAACCACCAAAATTATTGAAGCACTATCCTCCACAGACTACCAAGCTCAACATGATAGATCTTAAGTCCAAAAGAAGGGAGCATTGGAGCTAAATACCACAGATGCCATCCTAGCTCAAAATAAGATACTCACTCAACAGATTGAGGCTCTCACACAACAAATGGCAAAATTACCGCAACAGCTATATGCAGTACAAACATCTTATTTTGCAGGAAATCAATAATCATAGTTGAAATGTGATTTTTATGAAGGAGACCATCAAAATGGACACTACCAAGGAGAATAGCTTGACGGATTCATCCTGTACATGAACAACCAAGGAAAGCAAGGTAATTTCAATAGCAATGTTTATTCTAACAATTTTTCACAGGGTTGGAGAAATAATCAATATAGTGGATGGAAACAAGAAACAAGGACATCTAACAGGAAACAACCATATCAACAAGGCCATCTTCCTTTGCACTAGAGAACATCAAAATTAGAGGACACCCTGGAGAAGTTCATGCAAGTTTCCATTACCAATTAGAAAAATATAGAAGCTTCAATAAGGAATCTGGAGACATAAGTGGGACAATTGGCTCGTCAAATTGTAGAGCAACATAATTCGCAATTTGGAGCTAATACCCACCCAAACCCAAAGGAACATTGCAAAGCAATTACCACAAGGAGTGTAAGGATTACTTGACAAGAAGTAGAGAAGCAAGAAAAGATGAAGGAAAAGAGTCTTGAAAAAGAACCAATAAAAGAAGGTGTTGTAGAGAGGACTGAGGAAGAAGAAGAAAATAAAAATAATGATGGTGTACATATGGAGAAGGAGGACATCATTGAAAAAAATAAAAGGAGAGAAATAAAAGAAGGGAAGAAAAATATGGACAACCTAGCACCACAGCTGAAAAGTTTGCCTTATCCAAAAAATCCTTCAAAGAGAGACAAAGAAAGGCAATTTGTGAGGTTCATGGACATTTTCAAAAGGTTGCAAATAAATATACCTTTTGTAGAAGCCATGGAGCAAATGCCAACCTACGCAAAATTCATGAAGGAACTATTGAAAAAAAAAGAAAAGATTCTCGAAGGAAATAGTAGAGCTCAAAGCAGGATGCAGTGCTATTATTCAAAAAGCATTGCCTCAGAAAACCAAAGATCCAGGCAGCTTCACAATCATAGTTACTATTGGTACACTACCAGTAGGGAAGGCACTTTTAAATTTGGGAGGCAACATTAACTTGATGCCTTTGTCAATGGTAAAAAGGATTGGAGATTTGGAGGTAAAACCAACACGGATGACTCTTCGATTAGCAGATCGATCTATGAAATTTCCATACGGGATAGCAGAAGACGTGCTGGTGAGAGTCGATAAATTATTGATTCCCTGTGGACTTTGTCATCATGGATATTGAGGAAGATACAGAGGTGCCTCTCATTTTAGGCAGACCTTTCATGAAAACTACAAAGGTGATTATTGATGTAGATGATGGAAAGCTCAAGGTGAGAGTTCAAGATGAGAAGGTAAATTTCAATGTATTTGACGCAATGAAGCACCCTGTAGAGAAGCAACAATGCTTCAAAATTAATGTTGAAGATATAGCCATTAAAAAAAAGGAAACAAATGGCTCAATGAAGACCCGTTGCAAAAGGTACTGACATGTACCTTAGAAGAATTAAATAAAAAGGAGAAAGAGGAAGTTGAAGAAATTTTGAAGGTGCTAGAGTGCAAAAAGCCTATTGCACAAGAAGAAAGCCATTATGAGAAACTACCAGAAAAAGTAGAGAATATTTGTACGGAAGGTGGAATTGAAAGTCCTACCATCACACTTGAAATATGTTTTTCTTGATGAGGAAGGACAAAAGCCTGTTATTATTAACAACCACCTGTTAAAATTTGATGAGAAACAATTAATTCAAGTGTTGAAAGATAACTCAACTGCAATCGGATGAAGATTAAAATACTTGAAGGGAATCAGTCCAGCATATTGCATGCACTGCATTTATATGGAGCAAGAGTTCAAACTGGTTGCTCAACCTCAGAGACATTTAAATCCAACTGTGAAGGAGGTTGTTAAAGGAAAGGTAATTAAGTTGCTAGAAGCTAGAATAATTTATCCAATTTCTGATAGTTCTTGGGTGAGTCCAGTGCAGATGGTTCCAAAGAAAAGGGTATCACTATCACTAAAATTGACAAGAATGAATTGATCCCTACAAGGACGGTCACAGGATGGAGAATGTGCAATGACTACAGGAAGCTCAATACAGTAACCAGGAAGGACCATTTTCCCCCACCTTTCATGGATCAAATGCTGGAGAGGTTAGCAGGGCAAGCATATTATTGCTTTCTTGATGGGTACTCAGAATACAACCAAATAGTTATTGCTCCCGAAGATCAAGAAAAGACAGCATTCACATGTCCTTTTAGGATTTTTACATACAGGAAAATGCCCTTTGGATTGTGTAATGCTCCAGTAACATTTCAAAGATGCATGCTAGCCATTTTCTCAGAGTTGGTGGAGAAATGCATTGAAGTCTTCATGGATGATTTCTCTGTTTTTGGATCATCATTCGAGCATTGCTTGGAAAATCTGAACATGGTGTTAGAAAGATGTGTGGAAACTAATTTAGTCTTAAATTTGGAAAAATGCCACTTCATGGTGACTAAGGGGATTATGCTAGGACATCAAATTTCTAAAAAGGGCATTGAAGTAGACAAAGCTAAAGTGGAGGTGATTGAAAAGCTGCCACCACCAGAAAACATGAAAAGAGTTTGGAGTTTCTTGGGCCATGCATGATTCTATAAGAGGTTCATCAAGGACGTCTCAAAGATTGCAAGACCTTTAAGTAATCTCTTGAACAAAATACTCCTTTCAACTTTGATAATTCTTGTTTGAATACATTTGAAACTTTGAAAACAAATTGATTTTTGCACCTGTGATAGTTGCTCCTGACTAGGAATTTTACTTTGAAATTATGTGTGATGCCAGTGACTATACAATAGGAGCAGTACTGGGATAAAGAAAAGCTAAAGTTTTCCATGTCATTCACTATGCCAGCAAGGTCTTAAACCCTGCTCAAACCAATTATGCAACAACTAAGAAGGAATTATTGGCAATAGTGTATGATTTGGAAAATTTAGATCTTATTTGATTGGTTCCAAAGTCACTATTTTTACTGATCATGCTGCCATAAAATACCTGTTGAACAAAACTAACTCTAAACCAAGATTAATTAGATGGATTCTGCTATTGCAAGAGTTTAATCTAATAATCAAGGACAAAAATAGTAGTGAAAATTTCATTGCAGATCATTTGTCCTGACTGATTAACAGAGAAGTCATAGTGTCACAACCTAAAGTAAATAAAGAATTCTTGGATGAAAACATTTTATTGGTGCAAGAAAGGCCATGGTTTGTAGATATGGCCAACTTCAAAGCAGGTGGAGTAGTACCGGAAGAACTCACATGGCAGCAGAAAAAGAAGTTTCTGAAAGATGCATGACATTTTGTTTGGTATGATCCGTACTTATTCAAGCTTGGTTCAGACAACATTCTTCGAAGATGTGTGTCCTAGCAAAAGGCCAAGAGTGTACTATGGCATTGTCACAGGTCAGCCTATGGAGGCCATTTTAGTGGAGAAAGAACAACGGCTAAAATCCTTCAATCTGGTTTTTATGGGCCTTCTTTATTTAAAGATGCTAACATTTTTGTGCAGAATTGTGATGCTTGCCAGAAGTCAGGAAGTATATCTAAAAGGAATGAGATGCCATTAACAACCATCTTGGAAATAGAAGTTTTTGATTGTTCGGGAATAGACTTTATTGGTCCAATGCCTACTTCATGTTCTAATGACTTTATTGTTGTTGCAGTAGATTATGTCTTGAAATGGGTAGAAGCTGTTAAACCCATGGTACTGTTGTGTCTTTAATTGGAAAGCGCACCAATCGTTTATAGTTTTCAAATTTAGATATCGTTCCACTGGGATTAAAAGTTCCAGTAACTCACAGTAATTCTTATTTACTATGGTAAATTTATCAAAAGTTATTAACAAAAGAATGCTTTATAAACAATTTATACAATATTCACAGAATTTGACGATTGATTTGTTCATGTGGTAAAAAGATGGTAAATATAAAATTTATCTAAAAAATTGAGATGTAATTCAGAATAACTTAGATACTTGAAGTAAAAACACAGATTGACAAATTATGTTGGAATTAGGATCCTCGCACTAAAATATAATAAAGTGATTAAAAACATAAATATTTAATTATCAAGTTCATGTCATTGCAGCTTAAAATCATTATAACCGATTCCTCGTGATATAAATTCTAAGTATTTACCGTAAAGTCCAATCCCTCGTGAGTTTTTTCAATAAAAACTTGCATTAAGTCCTGGCCTTATGGCAACAATAATCACCAACTCTATCCCTAGTAATTGGCATATTAAGGGTATTTCAACTTTTACTTTCATTAAAACAGGTTTCAATACAACATGAATAATCATTCTCCCATTTGATGTTCATACTAATAAAACAGGTATCAATACACATGAAAATCATTCTCCCGTTTGATGTTCATATTAATAAAGAGTTGAAATACTGACATGTACTTGAATTATAAATATGTAGAGGTCATAATTACAACATCATATAATAGATTGATTTACCAAATTCTAACATAAACAATTTAGTTACACATGGTAAAAGTAAAAACAACACTTACAGAGTTTGACATTACGAGGACTTGGAAACACTTCACGATACAAGAACTCACGATACTATACAACACTCTCAAGTATCTAGAAATCACTCTAACCTTACAAACTCATAAAAGAACACTCAAACTCGAGTGAAAGAAGAGAAAGACAGGTCTGAATTCTCAGATGGGATGCCCTGAATGTGTGGAGAATGGCCCTATTTATAGGGCTGAAGAAAGGACCTGACGCTACGCGTCAGGTTTCTAACTCAGCTCCCATTAAACTCGTGATTAAGTGGCCACGATTAAGAATTTTTTACTCAATAATGCCCAGACATGTGTGGCCTTGTCTCCCAATTCGGCTTGGACATTAGCTGCTGGTGGAATGGCCAATAATAGGTCAATTGGTTGAGTGCTTTGTTGTTCAAGTGGCCTCAATACTCAAGAGGGGGGGGGTGAATTGAGTTTTAAAACTTTTGATTTGAATACCTTTGAAATTGATTTTTATATCCAAGTTTATAAGAATATGCAAGTAAAATCAAGTTGAGGATAATATGCAATGTACTACAATGGTAAATGTTGCAGAAGCAATTTAACAAACACTTGGTGGGCAGTATTTGAAATGTAACAATTTAGGCAAGATCAAGTATGTACTTCACAAGCAATCAACACCAATCAACCAATATGCAGTATGTGAAAGTAAAAGAGTAGGGAAGAGAAGCTTACAAACCGATATAACGAGTTCCACCAACACCGGTGTACGTCTCGCCTCTAAGCAACCCACTTAGAGGATTTCCACTATTGAAGTTTAGAGATACAAGCTATGAGCAATTGCAGCTTCCTAGTGTCCCACACTCAAGAACTCAATCCTCACTAGCACTAGGGCAACCTACCCAATCTCTCTAACTCTCAATACCCAAAGGTTGAACCCCAACCTTTGTGACCACTCAACCTAGAGTGAAAATCTTTTGTGTTTATGAAGTGTTTACAAGTGAATAACTCTCTTAATAGAGTGGATAGACAAATGATAGCTCACTCACTTTCTAATCTCTCAAGATGAGAGGATATACAAATGAATTTCAAGATATACAAGAAATAGGGCTTACAAAGCACAAGAATGAGCAAGGGAATTGTAGCTTCTTGGTATATCTTTGTGCTTGTGTTCCTCTTCAAATTATAGAGCCATTTGAGAGCTTGAGGTGTGCCCTTCTTCTTCCTAGCCGTTGCACTTAGTGGGTTTCTGAAAAATGGTGGACATATGAGCTGGTTTCCCACTTAAAAGTGTTTTCCCACTATCGTAATCGATTACACCTTCGTGTTGTAATCGATTATGTTCAAGTTAGAGAGCACCTAATCGATTATATCTTTGCTTGTAATTGATTATCACCTGTACCTGAAGCATTTAATTTGATTTCGCAGCTTCCTAATCGATTAGCCTGTATCGTAATCGATTACCTTAATTCCAGTAGCCTCCTAATCGATTGCATAACTTCCCTTAATCGATTAGTCATTATACCTGATGCGTTTAATCCCATTTTTGACAGTTGTAATCGATTACTCATGTGTGTAGTCGATTATCTTAATTCCAGTAGCTTTGTAATCGATTATCTTGATTGCTGTAATCGATTAGCTTGTGGCCTAATGCAATTTCTTCCAAAACAGAATGCTCCTAATCGATTAGCATAGTCTCCCTAATCGATTAGCTTCGCTGTTTCTCAGCATCTGACTCCATGTCTTTGTTTTTGCAAAGATTTCTTCAAGAGTGTTTTTGTCATTATCAAAATTCCTTAACCTGTATACACATTCAAACACATTCTCCCCCTTTTTGATGATGACAACTATGTTCATCTCTTGAGGGTTGTTAGTTTTAAACACAAGACTTATCTCTAATTTTATCTCTTTTGCAAAAACATATCTGCTGCATTATCTCTTAATCACATTCAGCATCTATATCTCTTATCTCTTGATCTCTTATCTCTTAGTAATAACAAATCTCCCCCTATCTTTTGGAATTAATTAATCTCTTAAAATATTAATCTTTTGGCAATCTATTTCAGACTTTAACAAGATATGAACAGAGTTAATACTTCTCCCCCTTTGGAATCATCAAAAATAATGAATGCAAGTAAAGAGATATATCACAAAAGGAAAAGTTTTATTGGATTGCAAGAAAACAGGAAATTACATGAAGTAAATTGCAGAAATAAAAATAACAGAAGCAACGTAAACCAGAAACATGAAAAAAAGAAAAAAAGGATCTAATTATCCGGATTAAAGAAACGGAGTTCAGCAATTTGATGGGACAACTCTTCATAACGCTGTTGCATCATTTCAAAATGTTGCTGCTCAGTCATGGAGAACTCTTGAAGGGAGTTTTCTAGACGATCGAAGCGGCGATCAAGATGAGCATAGAGTGATGCAAAGGGGTCAGCAGGAGTGGATGAAGAGGCTTGAGGTGCAGCTTGTGTTTGAAGAGGAGGAGGAACGGGTTCATCTTCATGAGGAGCTTCGAAGGGAATGTTGGCATCAATGCCCTCCATTCGTGAGTACCATGCTAAATGCATAAAAACTAGACCCATTTTGGTGAGGTGATAGGTGCCAATGCAAGCTCTTGGAGGCACTTTCTCAGATAATTCTCCAGCCAAGTCAACTCCACAATATTTAAAAATTTTAGTAAGGAGAATACCATAAGGGAGTTTTTGTTGGTCCTTTGCGTGGCGCATATGAAATTTGATCAACTGAACCCAGTTAATCTCCTTGTGGTTCAGCATTGCCCACATCAAGAGGACATCATCCTCTTCCACTAAGGCATAGTTCCCACCACGAGGAACTATCATTTTGACCAAGAAGAAATGTAGGAGACGGTTGTTCATGGTCAAGTGGCCTACCAATTTGTGGTTGCTCCGGGGGCGAGCAGCCTTCCATAATGATTGACGAGCGGTTAGAGCATTGAATCCCCATTCGTCTTCCGGTTCTCCTCCATCAAAATCAGCATTGTTGAGAGGCAGCTGGGAGATTTCTGCAAATTGAGCATTGGTGAGTTTGATGGTTGCGTTCTTCACTTTGGATTCAACCATCCCATTGACAAGTCGGAGGTTGCAGTAGAATACCTTTATGAGTTCAGGGTAATATTCTTCTTCCTTGAGGGTGAGGAAGGGAAAGAGGTTGTAGTGGTGAAGGCATTGGGTGAAGGTGAGGCTATGGTTGTCGAAGGTTTCCGCAATGGTGAGGTGAGGGGTCATTATTTCTTTCTCAGAAAAGTTCTTGACAAAATTTTGGAGGTCTCTTGGGATGGAAAAGAACCTTGAGAAGTCCAGAGGATTATTGGCATGAGCCATGGAGGACCTTGCTCTTTTAATGGTGCAGGATGAAGACATGGTGAGGAGGAGAGGAAAATGAGAAGGAGAAGAAGTTCTTTGGAACTTTTGAGAGTGAGGAAGAGGAAGGAGGTAGTGTGAGTTGAGAGGGTGAGGAGAGGGGTATTTATAGGTGGGAATTAGGTTTAGGAAGGAGGGAATTAGGTTTAGAAAGGAGTGAAGTGAGTTTAGAGAGGAGGGGGATTCGAGCAGCCTTGGAAATAGCAGTTTTGACTCTGCAGAATCGAGGCTAATCGATTACGAGATAGAGTGTAATCGATTAGCTCACTATTTCTGGGGAATTCCAAACGTTTCGTTCAGAGTGTAATCGATTAGAGCATTGAAATAATCGATTAGTAAAGAAATAGAACCGTCCTAATCGATTGGAACAAGATGGTAATCGATTATGGAGAAGAGGAAACGTTTTATACCTGAAACAGAGGCTGTGTAATCGATTGTGGATCGAGGGCAATCGATTAGATTAGAAACAGAAGCATTGTAATCGATTATAGATGAACGAGTAATCGATTATTAAAGAGACAGAAGCATAGTAATCGATTGTGAGGATGCATATAATCGATTATTGGTTCAAGAACTTCAGGTTTTCACACAGGAGAGTTGCAAACATGAAATGTAACATTAGTGAATCATACCATTTATCCAATCATGCTATACAACATAGTTTTTATCAAAAAAAACTTCATCATTCAAACACAGTTGGTCATGTCAAGAATGCCTAATTCTCTTCTAATGTGGATGAATTGTTCTCTAGCCAAGGGTTTTGTGAAAATATCTGCTAGTTGCCTAGAAGTTTCAACATGCTCAAGTACACAGTCCCCTTTTAATACATGGTCTCTAATGAAGTGATGCCTAATTTCAATATGCTTGGTTCTAGAGTGCATTACAGGATTTTTTGAGATATTAATAGCACTAGTATTATCACATTTAAGAGGCACTTGGTTCAATACAACTCCAAAGTCTAGAAGTTGTTGTCTCATCCAAAGGATTTGAGCACAACAACTACCAGCTGCAACATATTCTGCCTCAGCTGTTGATAGCGCAACACTTACTTGTTTCTTGCTATGCCAAGAAACAAGAGAACTACCAAGCAAGTGACATGTTCCGCTAGTGCTTTTCCTATCAAGTTTACATCCCGCAAAGTCTGAATTAGAGTATCCAACTAAAATACATTCAGCCCCTTTGGGATACCACAAACCAACATTTTGAGTTCCTACCAAATATTTCATTATCCTTTTTACTGCAGTAAGATGAGATTCTTTAGGACATGCTTGGTATCTAGCACACATACATACTGCAAACATAATATCAGGCCTACTAGCTGTTAAATAGAGTAAGGAACCAATCATACCTCGATATTTAGTAATTTCAATGTCCTTACCCTTTTCATCTTTGTCTAGATAGCAAGATGTACTCATGGGTGTAGCTATTTCATTTGCCTTGTCCATTTCAAACCTTTTGAGTAGTTCTTTACAATACTTTGTTTGACTAATGAACGTTCCGTCATTTGTTTGTTTTATTTGTAATCCAAGGAAGAAGGTGAGTTCTCCCATCATGGACATTTCAAACTCTTCCTGCATTAGCTTAGCAAACTTCTTGCACATTGATTCATTAGTGGCACCAAATATTATGTCATCAACATAAACTTGTACCAAAAGAATGTCATGGTTTTTGCGCTTTATAAATAGTGTAGTATCAACCTTTCCTCTTTCGAATTTATTTTCTAAAAGAAATTTGCTGAGTCTTTCATACCAAGCTCTTGGAGCTTGTTTCAAACCGTATAAAGCTTTTCTCAATTTAAAAGCATGATTTGGAAATTTATGATTTTCAAAACCGGGAGGTTGATCTACATAGACTTCTTCTTGAATATAGCCATTTAAAAAGGCACTTTTGACATCCATTTGATAAAGTTTAAAATCCATGCAACAAGTAAAAGCTAATAATAATCTAATGGCTTCTAACCTAGCTACGGGAGCATACATTTCTTCATAGTCTATTCCTTCTTCTTGATTATACCCCTTAGCAACTAGCCTAGCTTTGTTTCTAGTTATTATTCCATTTTCATCTAGTTTGTTCCTAAAAACCCATTTGGTGCCTATTATTTGATGGTCATTGGGTCTTGGCACAAGTTCCCAAACTTCATTTCTTTCAAATTGGTTTAATTCTTCTTGCATGGCCAACATCCAATGTTCATCAATAATGGCTTCATCAATATTTTTGGGTTCAATTTGAGATACAAAGGCTAAGTGATTGCATGTATTTCTAATTGCATTACGAGTACTTACACCCTTAGTCATTTCACCTATGACTTTGTCTAGAGGATGATCCTTCAAAGTGATCCATTGTTGTGGTTCCTCATGTTGTGCTTCATTTGCGTCCTTGATTTCTCCATCCTTGTCATCTATGGTCAATTCTTGAAGAGTACCTACAAGATCATCAACATCTTCCTTTCTCGGAGGGTTATGGCTATTTTCATCAAATTTAACATGAATAGACTCTTCAATGGTGTTTGTTTGTTTGTTGAAGATTCTATAAGATTTACTAGATTGAGAGTATCCTAGGAATATTGCCTCATCAGATTTTGCATCAAACTTTCCTAGATTATCCTTTCCATTATTGAGCACAAAACATTTACATCCAAAAATATAAAAGTGTGCAATATTGGGTTTTCTACCCTTGTAAAGTTCATAGGGAGTTTTCTTTAAAATAGGCCTTATTAAACATCTATTCATAACATAACACGCGGTGTTTACTGTATCGGCCTAAAAATGTTTTGCAATATGGTTTTCATTTAGCATTGTTCTAGCAAGCTCCACTAAAGATCTATTTTTCCTTTCAACTACTCCATTTTGTTGTGGAGTTCTAGGAGCTGAAAAGTTGTGATTAATACCATGTTTTTCGCAAAACTTTTCAAAAGATTGATTTTCAAATTCTCCCCCATGATCGGTTCTAATGGATGCAATTTTTGAATTTTGCTCATTTTGGATAACCTTTGCAAGTTTCTTGAATGCATGATATGCTTCATTTTTGTGAGCAAGAAACAATGTCCATATATATCTAGAATAGTCATCTACTATAACTAGACCATAGTAATTACCTCCAAAGCTTTTGATTTTGGATGGTCCAAATAAGTCCATGTGCAAAAGTTGTAAAGGCCTTTGAGTGGAAACAATGTTTTTGGATTGAAAAGATGCCTTTACTTGTTTTCCCTTTTGACATGCATCACAAAATCTATTTTCAAACTTATGCTTTGGTAAACCAATTACTAATTCTTTAGAAACAAGTTTATTCAAATGGTCTACATGTATATGAGCTATTCTCCTATGCCATAGCCAAGTTTCATCCTCTTTTGAAATGAAACATTGTTCATCATTTGTAGAAAAACTATCCACATCAATCATGTAAATGTTATCAATCCTTTTTCCAACAAATTTGACCTCTTTGTTTAGCTTATTCTCAATTATACAACAATTGGATTCAAATAAAACTCTATATCCTTTGTCACATAATTGACTTATGCTAAGTAGATTATGTTTGAGGCCTTCAACATACAACACATCACTTATGGATGTGGAAGAATTCTTACCAATATTTCCGATGCCTAGGATTCTTCCTTTAGTGTTGTCTCTGTAGGTGACACTTCCTTTTCGTTTGGGAGTGAATGATGTAAATTTGCTTATGTCTCCCGTCATATGCTTTGAGCACCCACTATCTAAGTACCAATGGGTGTTGCTTGCCTTGAAGCATACCTACAAAACAAGATTAGTTTAGAGAACTAGGTACCCATTTTATATTGGGTCCTTTTAGGTTAGCTTGTGGGGATGTTCCTTTGGGAACCCACACCTTTCTTAAAACCTTTGGTCCTAGTTTTCTAACACTACACTTATAAGCATTATGTCCTTTGGAACCACAATGATTGCATTTCATAAAAGGTGAAGAGGATTTGCTTGGAGGTACAAAGAAATTTTTATAGTGTTTTTCCATTTTGTGATTACTATGTTCTTGGTCATATCCTAACCCGGTTTTACTAAACATGCATTTTTGTTAGCCAAGTAGGATATTCAAATTATCTCGTCCATTTGTGAACTTTTCTAGTGTCCTATTTAGGTCTACAACCTTGGTTTCTAACACAACGCATCTTTTTGCAAAATCACATGGTTTATCCTTAGAACATGCTTGAACATTCTCTAATTCTTCTTTTAAGCTCTCATTTTCTTTACATACTTCCATGAGATGCATTTCAAGGGTATCACTAGTTTTCCTAGATGACTTAAGCTTATTAGACACTTTTATAAATTTATCATATAATTCCTCAAAAGCATCTAGTATTTCATTCTTATCTAAGTCATGAAGGTTTACCTCGTTATCTTCTTCTTGGTGATTGGCCATTAAGCAGAGATTTGCTTCCTCGTTGTCCGAATCGTCAGAGCTACTCACATCGTTCTCATCCCAAGCAATGTAGGCTCTTCTTCTTCTTTGTTTGTCTTTGCCCTTCTTTTTAAGATTTAGGCAATCGGCCTTGAAGTGCCCTTCCTTGCCACATTCAAAACAACTAGGTGAAGAGGAAATTTCATTTGAGGTTGGCTTCTTACCTTGGGGCTTGAAGTTCTTTTGGAATCTTTTATTCTTCATGAATCTTCCAAATCTTTTTACGAACAGCCCAAACTCCTCTTCTTCATCCATGTCACTGCATGATTCTTCTTCATGCATAGCGGTGGCTTTGAGGGCTAACCCTTTCTTCTTGGAAGATTTTTCTTCTTCCTCAGCTAGCTTCAATGCTTTAAGTTCTTGTTCTTGCTCTTGTAATTTTCCAAAGAGTGTTGCAAGAGACATCTCATTGATGCTTGGAGATTGTTTTATGGCTGTGACAAGTGGTTGCCATTCCCTGCTAAGACTTTTCAACACTTTATGCACAAGTTCTTTGTTAGTGTACACTTTGCCAAGAGTAATGAGATGATTAATAATAAGAGTAAATCTTTTTTGCATATCTACAATAGTTTCTCCTGAGTTTATCCTAAAGCTTTCATATTGACTTGTCAAGGTACTAATTTTGGAGTCCTTTACATCGTTAGTACCTTCGTGAGTTACTTGTAGAGTATCCCACATTTCTTTAGCAGTTTGACAAGTCATTATTCTAAAGAATTCATCTTGACCTAAAGCCATAGTAATTAGATTCTTGGCCTTGTAGCCATATTGTACTTTCTTTTCTTCCTCACTAGTCCATTCATCAATAGGCTTTTCTATATTTTTACTATCAACAGTATGCATTGGTATATAAGGACCATTTTCAATGGCATTCCAAATTCTCAAATCAATGGATTGAATGAAGATTTTCATTCTCTCTTTCCAAAATGCATAGCCTTCCCCATTGAAAGTGGGAGGTCTGTTTATAGCACCACCCTCGGGAAAAATGTTAAGAGAACTTAAGGCCATTTTGTCTCTTGAAGCTGTTAAGCTTGATCTACCAAGAGTCAAGCTCTGATACCACTTGTTGTTCAAGTGGCCTCAATACTCAAGAGGGGGGGGGTGAATTGAGTTTTAAAACTTTTGATTTGAATACCTTTGAAATTGATTTTTATATCCAAGTTTATAAGAATATGCAAGTAAAATCAAGTTGAGGATAATATGCAATGTACTACAATGGTAAATGTTGCAGAAGCAATTTAACAAACACTTGGTGGGCAGTATTTGAAATGTAACAATTTAGGCAAGATCAAGTATGTACTTCACAAGCAATCAACACCAATCAACCAATATGCAGTATGTGAAAGTAAAAGAGTAGGGAAGAGAAGCTTACAAACCGATATAACGAGTTCCACCAACAACGGTGTACGTCTCGCCTCTAAGCAACCCACTTAGAGGATTTCCACTATTGAAGTTTAGAGATACAAGCTATGAGCAATTGCAGCTTCCTAGTGTCCCACACTCAAGAACTCAATCCTTACTAGCACTAGGGCAACCCACCCAATCTCTCTAACTCTCAATACCCAAAGGTTGAACCCCAACCTTTGTGACCACTCAACCTAGAGTGAAAATCTTTTGTGTTTGTGAAGTGTTTACAAGTGAATAACTCTCTTAATAGAGTGGATAGACAAATGATAGCTCACTCACTTTCTAATCTCTCAAGATGAGAGGATATACAAATGAATTTCAAGATATACAAGAAATAGGGCTTACAAAGCACAAGAATGAGAAAGGGAATTGTAGCTTCTTGGTATATCTTTGTGCTTGTGTTCCTCTTCAATTTATAGAGCCATTTGAGAGCTTGAGGTGTGCCCTTCTTCTTCCTAGCCGTTGCACTTAGTGGGTTTCTAAAAAATGGTGGACATATGAGCTGGTTTCCCACTTAAAAGTGTTTTCCCACTATCGTAATCGATTACACCTTCGCATTGTAATCGATTATGTTCAAGTCAGAGAGCACCTAATCGATTATATCTTTGCTTGTAATCGATTATCACCTGTACCTGATGCATTTAATTTGATTTTGTAGCTTCCTAATCGATTAGCCTGTATCGTAATCGATTACCTTAATTCCAGTAGCCTCCTAATCGATTGCATAACTTCCCTTAATCGATTAGTCATTATACCTGATGCGTTTAATCCCATTTTTGACAGTTGTAATCGATTACTCATGTGTGTAGTCGATTATCTTAATTCCAGTAGCTTTGTAATCGATTATCTTGATTGCTGTAATCGATTAGCTTGTGGCCTAATGCAATTTCTTCCAAAACAGAATGCTCCTAATCGATTAGCATAGTCTCCCTAATCGATTAGCTTCGCTGTTTCTCAGCATCTGACTCCATGTCTTTGTTTTTGCAAAGATTTCTTCAAGAGTGTTTTTGTCATTATCAAAATTCCTTAACCTGTATACACATTCAAACACATGCTTGTCCACCAGGAAATGGAATCCACGTAGCTCTGATGCTATGCGTGGCTGTGACGCATAGCGTCAGTATCAAAAACTCCCACGCTACGCGTGGTATTGATGTTACACGTCAGCTCTTCAGTTCTTCAATTTCTCTCTTTAAATTCTTTACTTTTTCACTGTAAAACTTGAAAAAATTGATCAATGGCAGATTATTTCCAACAACATTCATTTATTGAATTTAAAACCTAAATTTCTAACAAATTAAACTAATTTTTATTATTTTTACTCAATTTTTATTAAGGAATTTATTGTAAATTTAAGGACTAACAAATACCCCCAACTTGAGACATTTCTCATCCTTGAGCAAGTGAGAAAATTAAAAATAAAATTTGAAATCAAATTTTTAAATTAGTCTGAAAATTTACCATAAAAAGTAATTTCATAATTTACCATTTAAAATAACCAAAAATAGATATCTTATGTAATAAAGGTTTAATGATAAAATTTTTTACAATGTCTTATTAACAAATCAAGCATGATTTCAGGCTTACCTCACAAGTGTTTAACTTTGTGCAAAGGGTAACCCGTTTCACTCAATCGATCATAAAATCAAACAAATTTAACTTTGACTTTTATCTAATCAATAGTTAATCATACAGAGTTAATTCAAGAATCACAAGGTCTTTTCAAGGGTTATAATGAGGCTTGGCTACAAGAAATTATGGTTTTTCTTGAAATTCAAAAACCTGAAATCATAAAAGAGCATTTTACAATTTTTAGGCTTTCTCTTGGCCCAAATCTCATTTCCCTCTTTGACAGATATCCCCAACTTGATCCTTTTCTTTATTTCTTTTTCTTGTTATGCATGTATATTTCTTTATTTATTTTTGTTTTTGTACATGCATTACTAATAATTTTAGAAAAAGGATTAAGTTCCAAAATTTTCACTCCCCAAGTAAGAACACTCAAAATTTTTCATTTTGCTCAATTGCTCTTTTAATCAATCAAGTAAAGGGAATGGTTAAAAATTGATAAGGGTTAAGGGTACCAAAGAAATTATTTTTCAGGCTCAAAATTGGCTTGCAAAGGATAAAAAAATAATTTTACCATGGTAAGCTTTTTGGCCCAAGGTTTCTTTTACCATAAATTTGCCTTGATCATATTCTTGAATTCTCTGTACAACAACACAAATCACAGATTAAAGCAAAATTAATTTGAATGAAGTTATGTCGAAAACCCTTAAGTGTTTAAAAGATCTCTTAGCTCACCGGGTTATCGAAATTAGCTTGATAGTTAATAAAATTATTAATTTTTATCAAAATTACTAAATTACAAAAGAATCGATAATTGATTTTAAAAAATGGTTTTATTATGTAAAAACTTTAAGTGTATAAATTTCCTTATTTTTAAAAATTTGATTTGATAAAACTTATTTTTGATTTTTTTAAATAAAGAGAATATGCAAAAATTAAACACACCACAAAAATAAAAATAAACCATAATATAATCCAAAATGTAAAGATAATCCAAATGTAAATATCAAACTAAACTAAAATGTATGATAAAAGTGCAGAAAATAACACCATCAGTCCTCCATGTGATCATCCTCATCATCTCCCTCCTCATCGGCATCACCCTCAGACTCAGCATGCGCTCCAGACGGTCCACCTGTCTCAGGATATATGGGCAAATCACCAGGCCAAGCTACATGGGAAGCAAAATCAACAGGTGTCATAAATGGTGCTCCCTCTCCCTGTATCCTGTACTGGTAAAATGCATCATGTAAATGAATATAAGCACAATGAGAAGCAGCCATCATCTGCATCATATGCTGATGCTCTAGGGTCATCCTAGCAAATCCATCAGTGATAGCATCAGTAGATGGTGGCTGAACTAGTGGTCTCCTCCGTCTCTGTCTGGGCTGAGCCTCCTGCTCCAGAGGTGGAAGCTCACGCTGCTAGACGAAATAATCTCTGTTCACTCCAGAGGTGGGAACTCTCCCTGAAGAACTAGTGAACTCAGGCGATAACATGACGACTCCTTGCCTCCTCAGTAAGGCAGATATGATGAGAGGGAAGGGAATAGGGCGGTTCATCTTATACCCTAAGGCATAAAGGTGAATCTGCTCAGATATTAGCTCGGCAATGTCAATAGTGTGGCCCTGAAGAATGGAGTAAAGAAGGCAGCAGCGATCAACTAGAAGAGAAGAAAGGTGGGTGACAAGAGTGATGTTATGGAGCATCAGGTACATCCATGCTTGAGCTATAGGAGTTAGCTGGGTCTTGAAGAGGTTCGATGGAGTCTTTCCAACCTTATTCAGGTTGAAAAAGATTCCATCCTTCAAGAAGTGAGCAACCTGATCTAGGAAGTATCCTAAATCACCATCCTCAGTAGCGACCTTGCTTCTGTTTTCCTTCTAGAAACAAGTATCACTCTCGGGAGTAGGCTCCCAAGGATTACCCAGTAGGGTACTAATGGTATCCGGGTCGTAAGTGATGTGCCACCCCTCACCAAGCTCATCCTCTGTTGACTGATGTTTGGTGAGTCCTGGCGTGTCCTGAAGGCATTCGCATAAAACTCCATAACTAAGATGGGATCCCCCTCAGTAGGCAGGGAAAACAGGGGTCCCTATCTCCTCCTCTGGATCTCATCCTGCATCTCAGGAAAGTCTCCATCATTCAGATCTAAAACTCTCTCCCAAATCAATCTCTGGCCCTTAATCTGGTGAAATCTGGCCCATTTCACGTCAGTGTGAAATCTAGTGGGATCTCTAAGTCCCAGCTACACCTCACCCTGAAGATCTGGATCTTCAGAGGTGGTATCAGTGTCTGTGGTCCTCCTTTGTCTCTTCGGACCAGTAATAGGAATAAACTTCTTTGGTGCTATCTGTAAAAAAGAAAATTTATTTTAAATAAACACACAAAAATTCAAACAACAAATTACCAAAACAAATCATGCATATTTTTTATTTTTTATATATTCAAACATAAAAATACAACTCATGTAAAATTTTAAACAAAATTCACACAATAAAAATTTTAATTACAACAAAATATTTACAAAGCATAAAAACAGTATATTTTTGAATTTTATAAAATAAATTATGCAAAACAAAAATTAAACATGCATTTTTTTGGATTTTTTTAAAAGTATAACATACACAACATTTTATCAAATTCACACAACATTCAATTTCACATGACATTCATATAAACAAAATTTAAAAAATTTGTTTATTTACTTTTATGTAAGAAAGTATAACAAACATACAATTTAAGAAATTTTATTAATTTTAAAAGAAAAACAATTAAACAAACTGGACATAATTTTTATTTTAATATTAAAACAGAAAACAATATATATATTAAACAGTAAATAAAAACTCAAAAATAAAAAATAGAGGTTGATGCTACGCGTGGGCTGGGCGCTACGCGTCAAGTTGTTCTTCCCATGCTACGCGTCATTGGGACGCTACGCGTGGGGTTACAGTTTATGCCTCACGCTACGCGTCAGTGGGATGCTACGCGTGAGCTTGCAGAAATAAAAACTGCAGAATGGGGTTACGCAATAGTAACCCCTTCAAACATCATTCAATCAAAACATTCCCTAATTCTAACAACAAACAAACCCAACGGTCTTCTAGTCCTAATCCTAACCACATGCAATTCTAAGAATTGAAAATCAAAAACAAACTAAAGAAAAAGGAGAAAATCACTTACTTAGAGTCTTTGTGAAATCGGAGAAAGATGAAAGAATATAAGTTCTTATGAATTTGAGGATTAGGGTTCTGAGAAAAAAAATGAGGCAGAGAGGGAAATTTAGGTTTTTTTTAAAACCTAAATTGGGCCTCTCTGGTTCAGTTTTAAAAACTAAACGTGGGCTCTAACCTATGCGTGGCTGGGACGCTACGCGTCAGGTTGAAATTTTTACCTCCACGCTACGCGTGGGGTTTTGTTTTTCAAAAATTAAAATTTTAATTCTCAAAAACCTTTTTCTTCCAGTTTAAAAACCCTTTTTATTAAAAATCTAGTTAAAATTAAATTCTATAAAATAAACATTTTAATAATAAATTTTTATTTTTTTATGTTTAAAATAAATTGACAATGAAAAGAAATAATGGGTTGCCTCCCATTGATCGCTTGATTTACTGTATCTAGCTTGGCATCCTACACATCAAAAATCAGTTAAATAACAAATGGTAGTGAGTCTGTCAATCTCACCACCCAGATATGGTTTCAATCTTTGCCCGTTAACCATCCAACTTCTCTTGGAAGTTGGATCTTCAATTTCAACTGCTCCATAAGATTTAACTTCCTTAATTACAAATGGTCCTGACCATTTAGATTTCAATTTACCAAGAAACAGTCTTGATCTTGAATTAAATAATAAAACTTGTTGACCTGGTTTGAAGTGTCTATTTTTGATTTTCTTGTCATGGTAAGCTTTTACCTTATTTTTATAACTTCTAGATGATTCATAAGCATTGTTTCTTATTTCCTCAAACTCAAGTAACTGCAACTTTCTTTTGTCAACTGCTGCGTTTGGATCAAAGTTGAGGAATTTTAAGGCCCAATATGCTTTATGTTCCATCTTTACTGGAAGGTGACAAGCTTTCCCATAGACCATTTGGAAAAGAGAAAGGCCAATAGGAGTCTTAAGTGCAGTTTTGTATGCCCAGAGTGCATCATCAAGCTTTTGTGACCAATCTTTTCTGGAGGAAGACACGGTCTTTTCCAAAATTCTTTTCACTTCACGATTTGAAATCTCTGCCTGTCCATTGGTTTGTGGATGATATGCTGTGGCCATTTTATGTCTCACTCCATAGTGTTGTAACACTTTCTAAAGAACTTTGTTACAAAAATATGATCCTCCATCACTAATCAAAGTTCTTGGTGTTCCAAACCTGCAGAAAATGTTTTTCTTCAAGAAATTCACTATAGTTTTGGTGTCAGCATTAGGTGAAGCGATTGCTTTTACCCATTTTGAAACATAATCAACTGCCAAAAGGATATATTGATTGAATTGAGAGTAAGGAAAGGGTCTAATGAAATCAATACCCTAACAATTAAATACCTCAACCTCCTAAATGTTTGTGAGAGGTATTTCTTGTCTTCTATTAACATTACCTGTTCTTTGGCAGTTTTCACAAGCTTCACAAATAAATGAGAATCCTTAAAAATGGAGGGCCAATAAAAACCTAATTGAAGAATTTTCGTAGCAGTTCTCTCACCATTAAAATATCCTCCATAAGGTGATTTGTGACAATGCCACAACACATTTTTCTTTTCTAAATCTAGTACACAATGATGTAACAAATTATCCACACTAATCTTGAATAGATAAGGGTCACCCCAAATGAAGTATTTTGCATCCTTAAAAAATTTTTCTTTGCTGCCAAGTTAAATCATTTGGAAGAATTCCTGCTGCTTTAAAATTGGCCATATCAGCAAACCATAGCCGTTTTGTTATTTCAAAAAGTTTTTCATCAGGAAATTCTTCCAGGATGTCTTTTCTTTGGCAGTAACCTCATCATTCATTAATCTAGAAAGATGGTCAGCGACCATATTTTCACTACCCGTTTTATCTTTGATTTCGAGATCATATTCTTGAAGTAGCAGAATCCATCGGATTAACCGAGGTTTAGAATCAGTTTTGGTCAAAAGGTACTTGATTGTAGCATGATCAGTAAAAACAATTATTTTTGATCCAATCAAGTATAATCTAAATTTTTCTAAGGCATACACTATGGCTAGTAATTCTTTTTCAATAGTTGCATAATTTATTTGATTTTCATTTAAAACTTTACTAGCATAGTGTATAACCCTAAAAACTTTTTCATATCTTTGACCTAAAACTGCTCCTACAGCATAATCACTTGCATTGCACATAAGTTCAAAGGGTAAGTTCCAATTTGGAGCAACAATTATAGGGGCAGAAACCAATTTTTCTTTCAAGGAATTAAAAGCTTTAAGACATGCTTCATCAAACTTGATTTCAACATCTTTATTTAGAAGATTTGTTAAAGGTTTAGCAATTTTTGAAAAATCTTGAATAAATCTTCTATAAAATCTAGCATGTCCTAAAAAACTTCTAATACCTTTTACATTTACAGGGGGTGGGAGTTTAGAGATTACCTCAATCTTGTCTTGGTCTATTTCAATACCTTTAGAAGAAATTTTATGACCAAGTACAATTCCTTCTTTCACCATAAAATGACATTTCTCCCAATTTAGCACCAAATTTGTTTCAATACACCGGCTTAGTACGGTGTCCAAGTTGGTTAGACATGATTCAAATGAATTCCTAAAGACTTAGAAATCATCCATGAAAATCTCAATGCTCTTTTCAATTAGATCTGCAAAAATAGCAAACATACATCTTTGAAAAGTAGCAAGTGCATTACATAATCCAAATGGCATCTTTCTATAAGCAAATATACCAAAAAGACATGTAAAAGCAGTCTTTTCCTAATTAAGAAGGTCAACAACAATTTGATTATATCCAGAATATCCATCAAGAAAACAATAGTAAGCCTGTCTAGACTATCTTTCAAGCATTTGATCCATAAAAGGTAGTGGAAAATGATCTTTTCTTATTGCTTAATTTAATTTTCTATAATCAATACACATTCTCCAACTGGTGACAGTTCTTGTTAGGATTAATTCATTTTTATCATTAACAATTACTGTCATACCACCTTTTTTTTGGAATAACTTGTATAGGACTTACCCATGCACTATCAGAAATGGGATAGATAATACCTGCTTATAGCAATTTCAAAACCTCCTTCTTGGTTGCCTCTTTCATGGTTGGATTAAGGTGCCTTTGAGGTTCAGTAACAGGTTTAAAATCATCCTCTAACAAAATCTTATGCATGCAATATGATGGACTTATACCTTTCAGATCTTCAAGTGCCCATCCGATTGCTTCTTGATTTCTTTTCAACACTTCTACCAATTTTTCTTCTTTTGTTTCACTTAACAAATTACTAATAATTACAGGTTTTAGATTACCTTCTTTCAAAAAGATATACTTTAGGTTGGAAGGTAGCACTTTCAATTTTGGTCTCTTGATTTCTTCAACAGGTACTTCTTGGATTTCTTCAATTTTTCTTGATTCAGGGGAAATTTCTTTCCCTTGATCAAGATCTTCAAGGTACCTGTTTACCTGTTTTTCTTCTTCTTCACTCAAACATTCCACAGAGTTAGTTAATAACTTATTTAGAGGGTCAGAAATTGACATACCTGTGGATATGGAAAAGTAAACTTCATCGAGAGCATCCACCTTGAAACAATCTTGCTTTGAGTTGGGATGTTTCATGGCTTTGAAAACATCGAAGTTCACCTCTTCATCATGTACTTTTACTGTCAGTTTCCCATTATCCACATCAATGAGCACTCTAGCAGTCTTCATAAATGGTCTTCCCAGGATCAGGGGGACTTCAGCATCCTCTTCCATGTCTAAAACCACAAAGTCAATAGGGAAGTAGAACTTGTCAACTTTCACAAGTACATCTTCCACAATACCATAGGGTCTTTTGATTGATCTATCGGTCAATTGCAAAGTCATCTTTGTTCTCTGAGGATCAAGGTCACCAATTCTCTTCATCATACTTAGAGGCATTAGATTAATGCTAGCCCTTAAGTCTAACAAGGCTTTACCAATATTTACACCTCTAATGGAGACGGGAATGGTGAAACTTCCAGGGTCTTTTGACTTTTCTGGCATGTTATATTGCAAAATAGCACTGCAACCTACTTCAAGTTCAACAATTTCCTTATTATACCTCCTCTTTTTGGTAAGCAATTCTTTCATAAACTTTGCATATGTTGGCATCTGTTCTAATGCCTCAGAAAATGGGATGTTTATGTCTAATTACTTAAAGATTTCAAGGAATCTTTTGTATTCCTTTTCCTTATCCTTCTTTGATGGTCCATGTGGATAAGGTAGATCCTTAACTGGAGGTGTCTGACCCAAATACTGATTTTTTTTATTTTTTTTTATTTTTTGTTTTTCTTTTTCATCATTTTCTTCATTTTTTCTTCATTCTTTTTCTCATTTTTTTCTTCTTTTTCTTCTTTTTTTTGTCTTCTTATTTTTTCTCTTCTTCTTCTATTTCTTTCTTTTCTTTACAATCATTTCCTACAACTTTTCCACTTTTTGTAAAAATAGCATTACATTGTTCTCTTGGATTTTGAGTGTTTGTAGAAAAACCAGAGCTTTTCATGTTAGCTACTTCTTTTGCTAACTGTCCTAATTGTATATCCGACGCTTTATGTGTGGCTTCATTTGTTTGTATATATTGTAGCAATTGTTGGATAGATTCCTCTATCCTAGTTAGCCTTGCTATTTGGTCAGATTGTGGTTCTTGTTGTTTGAATTGATTGTTAGGAGGTCTGTTGGAAGGTCCAACATCTTGTTTCCAGCCAATATTCTGATTCTGCCAACCCTGCGGGTAATTGTTAGGAAAAGAATTACCAAGATTGATAGGAAAAGTACCTAAAGGTATTCTTTGGTGAATCAAGAAATTGGCTTGTTCTTGATCATTTCCATCAGGGGCACAATAACCATAAGGTTGTTCGCCCATGCAATGCATACATTGTTTCAATTGAGTGGGTGGTGGTGATGATACTTGAGCAATTTGAAGTTTTTCCAATTGTTTGCTCATTGCCTCCATTTGTTGTGTTAGCAATTTTTGCTGAGCCAAAATTGCATCATTTACTCCCAACTCAAGCATACCTGGTTTCCTTGATGTACTACCTCTTTCATGCTTTGCTTGACGGTCACTGGTTGACATGGACTCCATGATTGATATTGCCTCTTCAATAGTTTTATTCATTAAAGAACCACCTACACATGCATCTAACATCATCTTGAACTGAGTTAATAAACCATGATAAATGATTCTTACCTTCCCAGCATCATCTAAATTATGATTTGGACATTTCCTAAGAAGTGCTTTGAATCTTTTCCATGCTTCACCAAGTGATTCATTGTGATCTTGTGAAAAAGAATGTATGGCTGTCATCGCTTAAAAATATTTTAAAGGTGAATCAAATCTTTCTAAAAATTTAGTCTCAATATCGGACCAGTTTGCAAAACTACCGGGTGGACAAGATTTAAACCATTCTTTAGCTTTCCTAATCAAAGAAAAAGGAAACAATCTCATGTAAACAAATTCTTCTTGATTGGGTTCAAAACCAATTGTGCTGCATAACTCATAAAAAATAGTTAAGTGTTCATAAGGTTCCTAATTATTTAAAAAAGCAAATTGATTATTTTGAATAATGTTAAGAGTAGCTGGTTTAATTTCTACAGCAGCAATAGGTCCTTGGTACATCCCCGAAACACGGGGTGGTCCATTGATAGCAGCAAACTGTCCCAATGTTCTTCTTTTAGCAACCATATTAGAATTTTCAAAATTTTCAAAAAAAAGATGAAGTAGAAGAAGAAGAAGTTTTTGTTTTTTTAGATTTTAAAGCTTTGAGTTTCTTCATAAACTTCTCGATCTCAGGATCAAAGAACACTTTCCCTACAGAAGATCGAGTTTGCATAAACAAACTAAATACAGAAAGTTAGTGTAACAATGTTAAGAAAAATGAATAAATGAATGAATATAAAATTAAAAAATTAACTAAGGTAAAAAAATGTTTTACCATAGTAATTAAATAATTTACTATTTTACTGAATCAGTTCAATCCCCGGCAGCGGTGCCAGAAAACTTGTTAAACCCATGGTACTGTTGGGTCTTTAATTGGAAAGCGCACCAATCGTTTGTAGCTTTTAAATTTAGATATCGTTCCACTGGGATTGAAAGTTCCAGTAATTCACAGTAATTCTTATTTACTATAGTAAATTTATCAAAAGTTATTAACAAAAGAATGCTTTATAAACAATTTATACAATATTCACAGAATTTGATGATTGATTTGTTCATATGGTAAAAAGGTGGTAAATATAAAATTTGTCTAAAAAGTTGAGATGTAATTCAGAATAACTCAGATACTTGAAGTAAAAACACAGATTGACAAATTATGTTGGAATTAGGATCCTCGCACTAAAATATAATGAAGTGATTACAAACATACATATTTAATTATCAAGTTCATGTCATTGCAGCTTAAAATCATTATAATCGATTCCTCATGATATAAATTCTAAGTATTTACCGTAAAGTCCGATCCCTCGTGAGCTTTCTCAATAAAAACTTGCATTAAGTCCTGGCCTTATGGCAACAATAATCACCAACTCTATCCCTAGTAATTGGCATATTAAGGGTATTTCAACTTTTACTTTCATTAAAACAGGTTTCAATACAACATGAATAATTATTCTCCCGTTTGATGTTCACACTAATAAAATAGGTTTCAATACACTTGAAAATCATTCTCCCATTTGATGTTTATATTAATAAAGAGTTGAAATACTGACATGTACTTGAATCATAAATATGTAAAGGTCATAATTACAACATCATATAATAGATTGATTCACTAAATTCCAACATAAACAATTTAGTTACACATGGTAAAAGTAAAAACAACACTTACAGAGTTTGACATTATGAGGACTTGGAAACACTTCACGATACAAGAACTCACGATACTGTATTTGCATGTGATAACAGGTTTTGATAATGACAAAGGAAACAAGCAATGCGAAGTCTTCGAAGAATCAAAAACAATTAGAGGTATCATATAAAAGAAAGAAAACGGTTTCACAAAGGTTCAAGAAATCAAGAAACCAATAAACCAAGACATAGGAAAGCAACCATGTGTCACAAGTTTCAAATGGATGACCAACAAGCATGAAAAATCTCAAAATGCAAAGCATGAATCAATTCAAGCACGAGTGAATCGATTCACAGCCCTGGAAGTCACAAAAATAGGAAACAGAATGGGTCGAATCGATTCACCATGACCCTGAATCGATTCGAACACCTGGGAGTCACTTTAATTGAAGACAGAATGTCTTGAATCGATTCAAAGAAGCCTCAAATCGATTCACACGTATCAGAAACTCCAAACTGCAGAAACAGAATGACTCGAATCGATTCAGACAATGCTCGAATCGATTCACACGAATCTGAAACTTAAATCTGCACACATCAGAATGCTTCGAATCGATTCAAGGCACTACGAATCGATTCGAGAAGTGGGAAACACCACTAAAAGGACAGATTTAAGTGGGAAACATGGACCCAATCTTATAATACGTAGACACAAGCTGGAGCCATCATCTTGCAACGGCTAGGAACCCTCAATACTGCACAAATGAGCCTATATAATGAAGAGGAACCCAAGCACAACAAGAAGAACCAAGAAGCTACAATCCTTTGCTTTCTCTTATGCTTTGTAAGCCCTATTTTCTTGTATCATTTCATTTGTATATCCTCTCATCTTGAGAGATTAGAAAGTGTGTGAGCTATCATTGTCCATCCACTCTATTAAGAGAGTTATTCAAATTGTAAACACTTCACAAACATAAAAGGGATTCACTCTAGGTTGAATGGTTGTTCACTCTAGGTTGAGTGGTCACAAAGGTTGGGGTTCAACCTTTGGGTATTGAGAGATTGTGAGATTGGGTGGGTTGCCCTTTGCTTGTGAGGATTGAGTTCTTGAGTGTGGGACACTAGGAAGCTGCAATTGCTCAAAGCTTGTATCTCAAATCTTCAATAGTGAAATCCTCTAAGTGGGTTGCTTAGAGGCGAGACGTACACCGGATTGGGTGGAACTCGTTATATCGATTTGCAAGCTTCTCTTCCTTACTCCTTACTTTCATATACTGCTTGCTAATTGATTGTTGTTGATTGTTTGTGAGGAGCACACTTGAACTTGCTTAATTTATTACTCTTCAAATACTGCCCACCAGGTGTTTGAGAAATTGCTTCAGCAATACTTCTCATTATTGTGCTTTGCATATTATCCTCTTCTTAATTTCACTTGCATATTCTCACTTACTTGGTTATAAAAATCAATTTCAAAGGCATTCCAACCAAAAGTTTTAAAACTCAATTCACCCCCCTCTTGAGTATTGAGGCCACTTGAACAACAAGTGGTATCAGAGCTTGACTCTTGGTAGATCGAGCTTAACAGCTTCAAGAGACTAGATGGCCTCAAGTTCTCAAAATGTTTTTCCCGAGGGTGGTGCGATAAACAGACCTCCCGCTTTCAATGGGGAAGGGTATACCTTTTGGAAAGAGAGAATGAAAATCTTCATTCAATCAATTGACTTGAGAATTTAGAATGCCATTGAAAATGGCCCTTTTATACCAATGCATGTTGTAGACAGTAAGAATATTGAAAAACCCATAGATGAATGGACAAGCGAGGAAGAAAAGAAAGTTCAATATGGCTACAAGGCCAAAAATCTTATTACTATGGCTTTAGGTCAAGATGAATTTTTTAGAATAATGACTTGCCAAACTGCTAAAGAGATGTGGGATACTCTACAAGTAACTCATGAAGGTACCAACGATGTAAAGGACTCTAAGATTAGTACACTTACTAGTCAATATGAGTGCTTTAGATTAAACTCTCATGAATTAATTGTTGATATGCAAAAAAGGTTCACTCTCATCATTAATCAACTCATTACACTTGGAAAGACTTACACTAACAAAGAGCTCATTCATAAAGTGTTGAAAAGTCTTAACAGAGAATGGCAACCGCTAGTTACCGCCATCAAATAATCTCCTAGCATAAACGAAATGTCTCTTGCCACTCTATTTGGTAAGTTACAGGAACAGGAACAAGAGCTGAAAGAATTAAAGATGGCGGAAGAGGAAGAAAAATCTTCCAAGAAAAAGGGTCTTGCTCTTAAGGCTACTTCCATAAATGAAGAAGAAGAATCCGGAAGTGAACTTGATGAAGAAGAAGAATTTGGACTATTTGTGAAACGCTTCGGGAAATTCATGAAAGGCAAACGCCTTCAAAGAAGCTTCAAAAACCCAAGTAAGAAACCTATCACTAAAGAAAATTCTTCCTCACCCAATTGTTTTGAATGTGGCAAGGAAGGGCACTTCAAAGCGGATTGCCCAAATCTTAAGAAGAAGGGAAAAGAGAAAAGAGGAAGAAGGAGAACATATATAGCATGGGATGAAAATGAGGTAAGCAGCTTGGATGACTCAAAAAATGAAGAAGCAAACCTTTGCCTCATGGCCAATCACCAAGAAGAAGATGATGAGGTAAACTTCCATGACTTAGATAAGGATGAATTACTTGATGCTCTAGAGGAATTGTATGATAAATTTACAAAAGTCTCCAATAGACTTAAGGTATCTAGAAAAACTAGTGACACTCTAGAGATGCACCTTATGGAGATTTGCAAAGAGAATGAATGCTTAAAAGAAGAATTGAAAAACGCTCAAACATGTTCCAATAGTAAACCATGTGATTTTGCAAAGAGGTGCATTGTGTTAGAAACCAAGGTTGAAGACCTAAATAGGACACTAGAGAAGTTCACTAATGGAAGAGATAATTTGAATATCCTACTTGGGCAACAAAAATGCATGTTTAGTAAAACCGGCTTAGGATATGACCAAGAACATAGTAATCATAAAAGGGAGAAACACTATAAAAATTTCTTTGCACCACCAAGCAAATCCTCCTCGCCTTTTATGAAATGCAATCATTGTGGTTCCAAAGGACATAGTGCTTATAAGTGTAGTGTTAGGAAACTAGGACCAAAAGTCTTAAGAAAGGTGTGGGTTCCCAAAGGAACATCCCCACAAGCTAACCTAAAAGGACCCAACATAAAATGGGTACCTAGTTCTCTAAACTGATTTTGTTTTGTAGGTATGCTTCAAGGCAAGCAACACCCATTGGTACTTGGATAGCGGGTGTTCAAAGCATATGACGGGAGACATATGTAAATTTGCATCATTCACTCCCAAACGAAAAGGAAGTGTCACCTATGGAGACAACACTAAAGGAAGAATCCTAGGCATTAGAAATATTGGTAAGAATTCTTCCACATCCATAAATGACGTATTGTATGTTGAAGGCCTCAAGCATAATCTACTTAGCATAAGTCAATTATGTGACAAAGGATATAGAGTCTTATTTGAATCTAATTGTTGCATAATTGAGAATAAGCTAAATAAAGAGGTCAAATTTGTTGGAAAAAGAATTGATAACATTTACATGATAGATGTGGATAATTTGTCTACAAATGATGAACAATGCTTTATTTTAAAAGAGGATAAAACTTGGCTATGGCATAGAAGAATAGCTCATATACATGTAGACCACTTGAACAAACTTGTTTCTAAAGGTTTAGTAATTGGTTTACCAAAGCTTAAGTTTGAAAATAGATTTTGTGATGCATGTCAAAAGGGAAAACAAGTAAAGGCATCTTTTCAATCCAAAAACATTATTTCTACTCAAAGGCCTTTACAACTTTTGCACATGGATTTATTTGGACCATCCAAAATCAAAAGCTTTGGAGGAAATTACTATGGTCTAGTTATAGTAGACGACTATTCAAGATATACATGGACATTGTTTCTTGCTCATAAAAATGAAGCATATCATGCATTCAAGAAACTTGCAAAGATTATCCAAAATGAGCAAAACTCAAAAATTGCATCCATTAGAACCGATCATGGGGGAGAGTTTGAAAATCAATCTTTCGAAAAGTTTTGCGAAAAACATGGTATCAATCATAACTTTTCAGCTCCTAGAACTCCACAACAAAATGGAGTAGTTGAAAGAAAGAATAGATCTTTAGTGGAGCTTGCTAGAACCATGCTGAATGAAGACAATATTGCAAAACACTTTTGGGCCGACGCTTTTAATAAGGCCTATTTTAAAGAAAACTCCCTATGAGCTTTACAAGGGTAGAAAACCCAACATTGCATACTTTCATATTTTTGGATGTAAATGTTTTGTGCTCAACAATGGAAAGGATAATCTAGGAAAGTTTGATGCAAAATCTGATGAGGCAATATTCCTAGGATATTCTAAATCAAGTAAATCTTATAGAATTTTCAACAAACGAACAAATACCATCGAAGAATCTATTCATGTTAAGTTTGATGAAAATAGCCATAACCCTCCGAGAAAGGAAGATGTTGATGATCTTGTAGGTACTTTCCAAGAAATGAACTTGGAAGACAAAGAAGAAGTCAACAATGATGGAGATGCAACACAAATTGAGAGACAACAAGATTGGGTAACCTTGAAGGATCATCCCTTGGACAAAATCATTGGAGAAATAACCAAAGGGGTAAGTACTCGAAACGCCATTAGAAATGCATGTAATCACTTGGCTTTTGTATCCCAAATTGAACACAAAAATATTGATGAAGCCATTACTGATGAGCATTGGATGTTGGCCATGCAAGAAGAGTTAAACCAATTTGAAAGAAACGAAGTTTGGGAACTTGTGCCAAGACCCAATGACCATCTAATAATAGGCACCAAGTGGGTTTTTAGGAATAAGTTAGATGAAAATGGCATAATAACAAGAAACAAAGCTAGACTAGTTGCGAAGGGATACAATCAAGAAGAGGGAATAGATTATGAAGAAACGTATGCTCCCGTAGCTAGGTTAGAAGCCATTAGGTTATTGCTAGCTTTTGCATGTTGTATGGATTTCAAACTTTATCAAATGGATGTCAAAAGTACGTTTTTAAACAGCTTCATTCAAGAAGAAGTTTATGTAGATCAACCTCCCGGTTTTGAAAATCATAAATTTCCAAACCATGTCTTTAAATTGAGAAAAGCTTTATATGGTTTGAAACAAGCTCCAAGAGCTTGGTATGAAAGACTAAGCAAATTCCTTTTAGAACACAATTTTGAAAGAGGAAAGGTTGATACTACACTGTTTATAAAATGCAAAAATAATGACATTCTTTTGGTACAAATTTATGTGGATGACATAATATTTGGAGCTACTAATGAAAATCTTTGTCAAGAGTTTGCCAAGATTATGCAGAATGAGTTTGAAATGTCCTTGATGGGAGAACTCACCTTCTTCCTTGGACTACAAATAAAACAAGCCATTGATGGAACGTTCATTAGCCAAACCAAGTATTGTAAGGAACTACTTAAGAGGTTTGGAATGGACAAGGCAAACGAAATAGCTACACCCATGAGCACATCTTGCTATCTAGACAAAGATGAAAAGGGTAAGGACATCGAAATCACCAAATATCGAGGTATGATTGGATCCTTATTGTATTTAACTGCTAGTAGACCTGATATTATGTTTGCGGTATGCATGTGTGCTAGATATCAAGCATGTCCTAAAGAATCACATTTAACTGCCGTAAAAAGAATTTTGAAATATCTTGTGGGTACTCAAAATGTTGGTTTGTGGTATCCCAAAGGTGTTGAATGTAATCTTTTAGGATATTCCGACTCTGACTTTGCTGGCTGTAAACTTGATAGAAAAAGTACTAGTGGCACATGTCATTTACTTGGTAGCTCCCTTGTTTCTTGGCATAGCAAGAAGCAAGCAAGTGTTGCATTATCGACGGCTGAAGCAGAGTATGTAGCCGCCGGTAGTTGTTGTGCTCAAATTCTTTGGATGAGACAACAACTTCTTGATTTTGGCATTATTTTGAACAAAGTACCCATCAAATGTGATAATACTAGTGCCATTAATATCTCGAAAAATCCGGTAATGCACTCTAGAACCAAGCACATTGAGATTAGACACCACTTTATCAGAGACCATGTGTTAAAAGGGGATTGTGTACTTGAACATGTTGAAACTTCTAGGCAACTAGCAGATATTTTCACAAAACCCTTGGCTAGAGAGCAATTTATTCACATTAGAAGAGAATTAGGCATTCTTGATATGACAAATTGTGTTTGAATGATCTCTTAATCTTGTGTATTGATTGCTTGATAACTTTTATTAAGGAAAAAGAACCCCATGGAAATGTAGATTTGATGATCCTATATGAAATTCCTCATGCCTTGAATAAATTGGAATGGATAGAAATGAAATTTGGAGTGAAACAGCCCTTCGAATCGATTCAGCATCCCCTCGAATCGATTCAAAGACCTGATGGCTCAAAATTCCTCAAAACAGCAACGTTCGAATCGATTCACACTCCCCTTGAATCGATTCAAACACCTGTTGGTTCATATTCCTTCAAACAGAGAGGTTCGAATCGATTCAGCTCATCCTCGAATCGATTCACGCACCTGACTCTCCCATTTCTCCTAAGTCAGTAACACTTGAATCGATTCACCCATCCCTCGAATCGATTCACGCGACAGTTAATCACGCATTCCCTCATTTCACTCTCCCACTATCTCCCACTCTCTCTTCTCAAACCTCTCAACTCCCTCTCTCAAAACCTTCCATTCAACTCCTCCACCTTCAATGGCTTTCTCCTCCCAACCTCGCAAGAAGCAACGTGCAAACATTGCTGCAACCACCATGCTTCAACACTCTGATTTATCCAGATTCTTTACCACCCAAAAGGAACTACAAAGGTACCAATCCTCCTTTTCTGAGAAAAATATCATTTCCCCTCATTGGCTTGATCTCCCATTTTTTGAGACGTCTGGACTTCCTCTACTCACCACTTTGCATCAACAAGAGCTTGTTGGTTTCATGGCTCTTGAGGAAGTAGCAATATACCCCGAATTGATTCGTGTATTTTACTCCACTCTACGCCTTCAAGATGCTCGCTACATTGCCAAAGTGAAAGGTAAAACTATCATTCTTGATAATGAAGTTATGAATCAAGTTGGCTTACTCCCTCTTAGCAATGCTTCCTTCCATGGCAAAGAACCTCCTCTTGCATGGAATTATAATCCATTGGAGGCAAGATCCTTCTTTAATCTTGCAGGTCCCTCTAGCACGGTTGGCACTTTAAGTCTTCATCACCGCCTCCTACATTTTGTCCTTGTCAAAATTCTCCTTCCTTCCGGTGGAAATTATGCAAGGCTCAATGAGGCCCAAATCTTGCTGCTCTGGGCAATTGTCAATGAAAAGGACATCAATTGGATTGACTTGATCAGGCATCATATGATTGAAGCCCAAAACCTCGCTCATCTTCCATACGCAATATTCATTACCAAATTGCTCCACCACTTCAAAGTGGATTTGAAAAATGAAATCAAAGAAATGGTTGGTCCCAAAGCACCTATTGGCAAATCTCATCTCACCAAGATGAATATTGTGGAGTACCATGGCAGGTGGCAGTTTCTTAGACGTCCACGTCACGAAGCTGAAGATGACGCTCCTTCTCCTCCTCCACCCGCTCCTACTGATGATCTGTTCACCAGACTCACTGCCCACCTGGACCAGCGCCTCAACTCTATGGAAGCCAACATCAATGCCCGACTGGACAAAATTGAAGCAAATATGGAAGAGCGGTACACCGAGCTAGCCACCCAGATTTCCAACATCCACTTCCCACAGCCTTGATTGATTTCTATTTTTTAAATTTCACGTTAAGACTTGGTTGTTTTTCTGCCATTTTACTCTGGTTTATGACTATGTTGGTTAATTATTTGCACTATTAGCTCGCCTTTGATGCTTAAGTTTCAACTGCGTTGCCTGCGATTATTACTCGTTTTACTGCATATTCTCAACTGTTTGTTTTTGATAATGACAAAGGGGGAGAGATATAAAATACATGTGAGATAAATGTGTATGTAATTTTTTTTCTTTTTCAACGCTTGAAAAAATTTGATGGTTTTATTGAAAAACAAAGGGGGAGACATATTTCCTTAAAAGAAATAATTGTTTAAACAAGCAGAGACATTATTTTTCATAACTTGTTATTGGTTATTAAACACCCCAAGAGATGGCCATTGGTTGTCATCATCAAAAAGGGGGAGAATGTATTTGCATGTGATAACAGGTTTTGATAATGACAAAGGAAACAAGCAATGCGAAGTCTTCGAAGAATCAAAAACAATTAGAGGTATCATATAAAAGAAAGAAAACGGTTTCACAAAGGTTCAAGAAATCAAGAAACCAATAAACCAAGACATAGGAAAGCAACCATGTGTCACAAGTTTCAAATGGATGACCAACAGGCATGAAAAATCTCAAAATGCAAAGCATGAATCGATTCAAGCACGAGTGAATCGATTCACAGCCCTGGAAGTCACAAAAATAGGAAACAGAATGGGTCGAATCGATTCACCATGACCCTGAATCGATTCGAACACCTGGGAGTCACTTTAATTGAAGACAGAATGTCTTGAATCGATTCAAAGAAGCCTCGAATTGATTCACACGTATCAGAAACTCCAAACTGCAAAAACAGAATGACTCGAATCGATTCAGACAATGCTCGAATCGATTCACACGAATCTGAAACTTAAATCTGCACACATCAGAATGCTTCGAATCGATTCAAGGCACTACGAATCGATTCGAGAAGTGGGAAACACCACTAAAAGGATAGATTTAAGTGGGAAACATGGACCCAATCTTATAATACGCAGAGACAAGCTGGAGCCATCATCTTGCAACGGCTAGGAACCCTCAATACTGCACAAATGAGCCTATATAATGAAGAGGAACCCAAGCACAACAAGAAGAACCAAGAAGCTACAATCCTTTGCTTTCTCTTGTGCTTTGTAAGCCCTATTTTCTTGTATCATTTCATTTGTATATCCTCTCATCTTGAGAGATTAGAAAGTGTGTGAGCTATCATTGTCCATCCACTCTATTAAGAGAGTTATTCAAATTGTAAACACTTCACAAACATAAAAGGGATTCACTCTAGGTTGAGTGGTTGTTCACTCTAGGTTGAGTGGTCACAAAGGTTGGGGTTCAACCTTTGGGTATTGAGAGATTGTGAGATTGGGTGGGTTGCCCTTTGCTTGTGAGGATTGAGTTCTTGAGTGTGGGACACTAGGAAGCTGCAATTGCTCAAAGCTTGTATCTCAAATCTTCAATAGTGAAATCCTCTAAGTGGGTTGCTTAGAGGCGAGACGTACACCGGATTGGGTGGAACTCGTTATATCGGTTTCCAAGCTTCTCTTCCTTACTCCTTACTTTCATATACTGCTTGCTAATTGATTGTTGTTGATTGTTTGTGAGGAGCACACTTGAACTTGCTTAATTTATTACTCTTCAAATACTGCCCACCAGGTGTTTAAGAAATTGCTTCAGCAATACTTCTCATTATTGTGCTTTGCATATTATCCTCTTCTTAATTTCACTTGCATATTCTCACTTACTTGGTTATAAAAATCAATTTCAAAGGCATTCCAACCAAAAGTTTTAAAACTCAATTCACCCCCCCTCTTGAGTATTGAGGCCACTTGAACAACATATACTACATAACACTCTCATGTATCTAGAAATCACTCTAACCTTACAAACTCACAAAAGAACACTCAAACTAGAGTGAAAGGAGAGAAAGATAAGTCTGAATTCTCAGATGGGATGCCCTGAATGTGTTGAGAATAACCCTATTTATAGGGCTAAAGAAGGGACCTGACGCTACACGTCAGGCTCCTGAATCAGCTCCCATTAAACTCGTGATTAAGTGGTCATGATTAAGAATTTTTTATTCAATAATGCCCAGACATGTGTGGCCTTGTCTCCCAATTCGGCTTGGACATTAGCTGCTGGTGGAATGGCCAATAATGGGTCAATTGGCTGAGTGCTTGTCCACCCAGAAATGGAGTCCACGTAGCTCTGATGCTACGCATGGCTGTGACGCATAGCATCAGCATCAAAAACTCCCACGCTACGCGTGGTGTTAATGCTACGCATCAGCTCTTCAGTTCTTCAATTTCTCTCTTTAAATTCTTTACTTTTTCACTGCAAAACTAGAGAAAATTGATCAAGGGCAGATTATTTCTAACAACATTCATTTATTGAATTTAAAACCTAAATTTCTAACAAATTAAACTAATTTTTATTATTTTTACTCAATTTTTATTAAGGAATTTATTGTAAATTTAAGGACTAACAGAAGCAACGGCCTGTGTTAAGGCTAATGCCAAAACTATGATTAAATTTCTTAAGAGAAACATCTTCAGTAGGTTTGGTACTCCTTATGTGCTAATAAGTGATGAAGGTTCTCACTTTTGCAATATGCAACTTCAATGGTGTTTAGAGCATTATGGAGTAAAGCATAAGGTGACATCTCCATATCACCCTCAAGCCTATGGTCAAGTGGAGGTATCCAACAGAGAGATTAAGAGGATCTTGGAAAAGACAATTTCCCAAAGCAGAAAAGATTGGTTTTTAAAACTTGGTGATGCTTTATGGGCATACAGGACAGCCTTTAAAGCATCAACTAGATTTTCACCTTACTAGTTGGTATGTGGAAAAAGTTGCCATCTTCCTGTGGAGCTTGAACACAAAGCCTATTGGGCAATGAAATTGCTCAATTTTGACAACAAGGATCAACTCATGAAAGAAAAATTCAGCTGCAGAAGTTGGGAGAATAGAGATTGGAAGCTTATGAGTCTTCAAGGATTTATAAGGAAAGGATGAAAGCCTACCATGACAAACAAATTTTAAAGAAGAGCTTCTATCCAGGACAATTATGCTTCTGTTCAACTCAAGATTAAAACTATTCCCAGGGAAGTTGAAGTCCAAATGGTCAGGGCCATTCATAGTAAAAGAAGTCAAGTCTTATTTGGCCATTGAGTTATAGGATCCTAAATCTGAAAGAACTTAGGTAGTAAATGGCTAAAGACTCAAGCCATATCTGGGAGGTGAAGTGGAGAAGATCACCACCCTCATTTATTTACATGATCCATGGGCATCAAGCTAATGGCGTTAAAGAAGCGCTTTTGGGAGGCAACCCAACACTTGTGTTTTTCAATTTTTTGTTTTTAATTTAATTCTATTTTGTGTGTTTAATGTTTTGATTTTTTTATGTTCAGGAACAATGACTCAAGAATCAGTATATCACGCTTAAGCTTTAAGTCAACCGTTTAAGCGTGAAAAGAAAAATACAATTTCAAGGGTAATCACGCTTAAGCGCATACAGCCCAGCCCAAGCGTGAAGAAGCATAATGGATACTGCCCCAAATTTGCTTAAGCGCAGATAAGGCGCTTAAGCGGGGAAGGTAAGATGGGTTCTGGTCTAATTTTGCTTAAGCGAAATACTTACGCTCAAGCGTGGAATCTTAATTTTGATTCTGACTTATTTTCGCTTAAGCGAACAATTCCATGCCTGAGCGAGGTAAGTAAAATAGTATCAGGGGTCTAGTCGCTCAAGCGAAAGCTATTACGCTTAAGCAAAATAAACTCAATATAAATCACGCGTGAGCATGACCACCCAAGCTTAAGTGAGGTAGCCAAAAAGATCATCAGAGGCTTCAATCCCCGATCGCGCTTAAGCGCAAGGTTCCTACGCTTGAGCGAAGGAAGAAAATTTTGTATCAGGGGTGTTTTCAAAAGACACGCTCAAGCGCAACTTTCAGGCTTAAGCAAAGATCTTTAAAATTGTTACTGTCTTAATTACGATTAAGCGTGGTCTTCACGCTCAAGCGAGCAGTTTTAAAACTGCCACACCTGATACCAATTATTGCACGATTAAAGGCCATTGCCAATCATTTGAAAGATTTGTAACTCCTATAACCCCCACAACCCCTTTCAAATTCTCTGACCTTACCATCTCTTTCCTTTTGCTCATTTTCAATTTCATTCAAAATCACAACTGCTTAACTTTTCTTTGTTGCATTGTGTACTCTCTTCTTCATCCAAAGCAAGGTAACACTCAATCTTTTTTTTGGTGATTTTTGCATGTTACTTGCTTTATAGTGATATTCAACATACAAGAGCATGTTTAACTTTCATAAGAAATCAACTTCCTTTATTGTTTGATTGTATGCTAAAATATTCTCATTCACTTTATCATGCTTTAATTTACTATTTTCCATGAGTGATTAAGAGAACTTTGTGTGCAAATTTATCTTGTTTTGATGATGCATACCATCTGCCTGATAAAGAGTCCCTAAGATGATTGGCATGCATAATTGGTATGCAATGAACTTAATAGATACCTACTACATATTATTAGATGAATTGAAAAAATCCATTGCTGTTACACTGGGTCATATGCGTGAATGCCATAGAATGGAAAGTGATGCATCTTGTTACATTGAATAAGAATCCATGACTATGGTCACTATAAACACCAATTTTTAAGCGTGACTTATGCTTTTCCAGAAAAATGATAATTGTTTTAGTGTTTTTAGATGGCCAGAACCAAGCAGGTTACACCTAGTTCCCCAACACCTACTTCCCCTCCAGTAGGAGGCTCATCCAAAAGAAACAAAGGGAAAAGTCCACGCATTAAGGATCGAGCTGTTAGACCAAAATTCAGGGACAAAGTGAGAAGTAAACGATATGAGGATATCTAAAACTGGACGTTCATCCCTGAAAGAAAAGTACATTTGGCCCTTGGAGATTGTGACCCCTTTCTGCAGTAATCAGGAGAAGGAATTGGTTAAAGATTCACTATCCAAGAGATAAGTATGACCTTGAAATTGTTAGGGAATTCTATGCCAATGCATGACCTAAGGAGGGTGTAGGTGATCGAAGGACCTATGTGAAAAGCCATTGGCTTTCATATGGCAGGGATGATTCTTCAGGCCATTTTTCTTCTCAACCTATAGCAAGATCATATCTTGGCATAACAAAGTGCCAATCATAGAGGTCTTAATCCTTGTGGGCCAATTTAACCCTTGGATGGACCCCCCCAGTTTGTAGCCCATATTGCATGGCCCGGGACAAGCCTATTTTACCAGGGAGGGGTGAGTCTTCTCAAACCATACCAGGACCCTCATCACAGGCACCTCCAGCCAAAGAGCAGACACTAGAACCTGAGCAGGATGCAAACACAGAAGAGGACACAGAGGGTGATGATTGAGGGGTTGAATCATTGCTATTTTTCATATTAACATCATTTCTTGGTTTTTATTTTAGTTTACTTTTGATTCTCTTTTAATACTTTTTAACTTGCTGTAGATATATTTTTTTTGGGGTATTTAGTTTTAAATTTCTGAACAAATCCATGCTTTAATTGATGATTTTTGCTTAATTGATTTGATCTTTACATGCTTGAAATTGAGTAAGATGCTTGATTAATTGATTTGATCTTAAGAACCAACCTTAAGAAAGAAAGTAAAATCCACGCAAAGATTCATTAAGTTATAGTAACATTTTCTAAGACAGTAACATTGTTTTTGAAAAGGACAATTGGCTGAATAAAGAACTAGGAAAATGAAATAAAATAACTTTTGAAATTTTCTACATGCTTGAACCTCTTACTGTTAGAATATGGGAGTATGGCCTTTTAACCTTGTGAGTAAGCGAGCAATCAAACAGTGAGAGTCTCATCGATAATTATCCAGTATGCATTGCCTAATTTTCTAGTTAACCTTTTTCTAAAGAGATAAGTAGGGAAATGATTAAGGCATTTTTGTGAAAACACAATAATCCAGAGCCAAAAAGTTATCCTTAATAAATTATCCCATTCTTTGGTAGCCTATTAAGCCTAAAATTTTCATAAACCACCCTAACCTAAGCATGAAGAATTAATTCCTACCTTAGCAGCATGCTTAAGGCAAAAGAGCATAAAATACTTCTTTGCTACTAATGAGAAGGAGGTAAGAAATAGAGGTTGAAAAGGAAAAATTCTAATTTAAGAAAGAAAAGCAGGCAGTTCTCCCAGCAAAACTCAAAAGAAATCTTTGAACAAAAGGAGAGCTTGCTAAAATAGAAAAAGTGAATGAAGAATTTTGGAGTTTGAAATAAAGGAAGCAGGTTTATAAATTATGAAAATTCATTAAGTACTTATGCTCTTCTCTTTTGCATGCAATTTGAACTCCATAAAAACCAAGAATTCTTGTAACCTAGCCCCATTGCAACCTTGCTAAAAGACCTTTTGATCCTTGTTGCTCTTTTGATCATGGTTTGATTGGAAATGACTGTCAATGTTAACTAGGCAATTCTGATGATGAATGTATGAAACAGAAACCACGAGAGAGATGATGAGAAACTCCATATCCTTACAGTGATAGGATACTTGCTTTATGGAAAATTCAATTATGCATCACATTTCAAATGAATGGATATTAAGGATACTATATGTCCAAAGAAATTAGATTGAACATAGTATCTTTTGATTGTGTTTATACTTGGAATCTGAGCATCATGACTACCTTCTTGTTTGGAACTTCATTCCTTTTGCTTGAGGATAAGCAAAACTCTAGGTTGGGGAGAGTTTGATGAGTGTTGATTAGAGCATTGATTTCATGACTCAATAGAATTAATTTTGCAAAGAATTGAACTGAATTAATGAATAATGGAAGAAATTGAGCATGAATCTTTCATGAAGAAAACATTGTATAAAAGAGAAAATTTTGTCAAACTCTTAAAAAAAATATAGGAACTTCAAGAAGAAATCAATGAAGGCAAGCTTAAAGAGAAATCAAGTCAGCAAAGTTGCAAGGTCTTTTATGCCTAAACGTGAACACTAGGCACTTGAGCGTGGCATGCATGGCATAAAAGTGAACAAGGCAAAAAGTAATAGGGCTCCTCGTGCCTAAGCGTGACCACTTGCGCTCAAGCGCACCTTCAACAACAAGCATCAGGGCCTCTCACACTTAAGCGTGATCACTTGCGCTCGAGCGCACCTTTAACAATAAGCATCAGGGCCTCTCGCGCTTAAGCGTGATCACTTGCGCTCGAGCGCACCTTCAACAGCAAGCATCAGGGACTCTCGTGCTTAAGTGTGATCACTTACGCTCGAGCGCACCTTCAACAGCAAGCTTAAGGGACTCTCATGCTTAAGCGTAGAATGATAAAGATGCAAGCTTGAGCCCTGCACTCAAGCGTGATAAAGAAAAAGAGTTCCAAGACCTCATGCTTAAGCATAATTTCTCCATGCTTGAGCGTGATCGAAGGAGAATAGGCCACTGAATTAATTATTGACCAATGGTGTAATCCCAGCTCACCTACTCCTACATGTTTCTGACCACTCTTGCATAGGCTCTCAGCTAGTGGGGTTTCGCTTAAGTGTGAAAAAAGAGAAGCTTAAGCGAGACTCCTCTTTAAATAGAGAATAGGAAGAGAACAAAAGACATTGGGATCATTTTGATCATCAAATCATTCTTTCACCATTCTTTTAGTATTCTCTCCTGTATCAATTCTTTTCCATATTCTTTCAAAAATTGATTAGTGAAAATGCAAGCCATGAGTAGCTAACTCATTCATTGGGATTGGTTGTAATTCATTCAAATCCCATATAATGCTGTTGTAAGTTTTATGTATGGTAACAAGATTTGATAGTTTTTGTATTTCATTCTGTACTTAATGCTTGAAAGTATTTGATCACTATTTTCTTGTCTTTAGTTTTCTTAAGTGTATTGGAAAATAACTTTCAAAAGCAAATCTGAATCAAATACTTGTTGTAAGTAGCTGCCAGGGATGGTATCTATTGCAATAAACGTCTAAACAATCAGGCATTAATGCTAGAATGGTTTCAAGGTGACTGAGGGATCAGCAGGTTGAAACCATTCTTATAAATTTTGTAGTCGAGGAATCGATGCAAATAACTTTGATTATGATGTAAAAATTATCATTTCAAGTTACATACATGGAAAGTTTACACAACTTATGAAAGGTAAGATAAGATGAAAGCAATCCCAGTTTCCCACAATTGATTTTTTTAAAACTTAATATTGTTTGTTTTTTAGATTTATTACTCTCGTTTGATCATTTCCATTATCATCCTTTACAACAAATTAAGATGAATCTTTTGTCAAATCAATTCATAGATTTAAGGTTTTTCATACTAACACCTCCTCAGTGGAATGACATCCCTTTTTACTACAACTCTAGTGTTTAAACTTGGCACTAATCTTTCATTGAATCCATATTATACAAACTTGATTCTTTTCCTGAAAACATCATTTTTTTGTATGAAAAAACCAGTATCATATATACATTATCAACATATAATTGAATCATGAATTTAGAAAATATACTCCTCTCCTACCTCAACAGAAGTATTCTTCTGGATTAGATGGTCTCATCTCACTAGAGTTATCAAACCCTACATTAAATAATTGTAGGACCACATCAATGACTCATTCAACATCATTTTTAATTCTTGCAAACAATTAATTCATATACATGAGTCTTATCATATTGCAACTTGCAATAAGTTTCATTTCCTTATTTCCTTAGGTTTCAGGAATTCCTTCCCTTAAACCAAAATTCATTATATTTAAAGGGGGCAACAACCCAATAATTTAAGTTACCCATACATATCAATTTGTCACCCAACATCCCTAGTGGGTTTTTTCATTATTGGGTTTCAACACTTCTATTAATCATCTACCATCATTAATGGTTTTCACTCCTCATTAATAATTTCCAACCATCACCAATGACTATCTCTCTTCATTAATAATAATTCCTCAACATCATTAAATGCATATTCCATTCACATTCTATATTTTCCCCAAAATCAAGGGTTAGGGTTTTATCAAAAACTCAACAACCATCATAAATGCATATGATTTCCACCATTACATTATTTAGCATCTCCACATACCATCACCATCCCTTATAAATGTGACATTTAAGACACCCCACCTTAGGGTTTACATATTTAATGGTTCCCACAACAACCCATATGCATTAACACTCTCCCAACAACCATAACCCAATATCTAGGGCACAAACTCAAGAGAAGAGTGAGGAACTTACCTCAACCCAACAAGCACAATGGGTTTCCATAAGAAGGGGAGAGGATGACAAAAATGGAGAGGAAAGACTCAAGCCAATACCATCTCCTTCAAGCCCAATAGAGGATTTCAAAAATGAGGGGGAATGTAGATGCACAAACCTTGTCTAGGTTTTAGAGTGAAGAGTGAAGAGAGCCAAATATGTTTTGCCAAGGGAGAGGAAAAGTAACATGAAAATGGGAGTGAAGAATGAGATTTTTCATTTAAGTTTTTGCCTCTCATTAAAAATCCCCCGCTTCATAACAAATAGGATCTCTGTTTGTGCTCAATACGTTATCTAAAAATTATTCTGAAAACATATTCAGATTCATGATAATATTCTTATCAGTCTTGATCGATAGCATCTCATTTGGAGATACTTGGTTCGACACTCATGCTCTAGCCGAGTGTTAATTTCAACTTATTAAGCTTCAATAATTATGAACAGTCATAATAAATCCTAATTTAACCATTTCTAAATTTTTGGGACATTAATCATTCCATATATAATTATTTGCTATTTATTTCTCTCAATTAAATATTTATATAAAATTTGGGATGTTACAATATCCTTATGCAAGTGTACGGAATATATCACGTAATATGTTAAATTTGTATCTATGAGGACCATGTTCCAAGTATCGATACTATCAAAATTCATAGTTATCCAGACAATCCAATGAAGTTTTTAGTATGCAGAAATGAATTAGAAGAAACTAGAATGAACAATTAAAATTTCTTTATTGGGCGTTTGTAAGGATTAGATAGCTTTGGGATTCTGGAGGACCTAGATGTAACTCATATAGAATTCATTGATTTCCAATGTAATAAAAGTCAAATTAAGTTTTCCAAGGTGAATTTTCCTAAGCAAATTAACATGTTCCTCTCGCCCTATGTCAACGTATTTAGCCTATAGAGAACGATGCTCAATTCTTAAGCTAAACCTATTATTGATTTTTGAAAATTTCTTTTATCAATTAATTCCTCAAAAGGTTAGGATAACTTTCATTATCTCAATCTTAGGTTCAATTTAAAATTTTTTGAACAATAATTGACTTTTCAGTTAATAGTAATCGTTTAAGATCACGTAGGTTCATCTCTAAATTATAGGCGCATTGAGCAACAATTGAAATTGAATGGAAAACAAATATTTATTAAATTTGGAAACCAATCCAAACTATATAAACATTGTCACACCTTCTTTATCCCAAGAAAAAGGGGCTTTAGCTACTCATGGTACAAGAACACCCTAACCTAAAGTTCAAGACAAGAAGAAAAATAGATAACATTATACTTGTTAAACAAATCTTAATCAAAAGTCCAATGCTTTCCTAATTTTCCTTGATGAATCCTTGCTTGTTCTGAGTTCTTTTCCCTCTCTTTAGTGCTCTCTCCAACTATTACCTCTAAGTGTGTTTTAGAAAAATCAAGATTCCCTTCAAAGCTGCTAGGGTTGCATAATTTAAAATTGTTCCACAGCCCAAACCACGATTATGGTAGGTTCCATGGCTAGGCCGTTGTTCTATCTGGAATGGGGGAGAAGCAAAGATGCTCATCAAATAGTGTAAACCACGGCTTGGAAATGGTTCTTTCCACAGTCATGGTTCCTTTTGAATGCTCATTTTTTATTCTTTTTTATTCTTGTTTTTATTCTAGTTCTTGTTAAGTCTACTTAAATGTTGACTATGTCCTCTTATTCTCTAAATGACAGGAATGTTGCAAAATAAGGAATATACCAGCAACAACAATGGAAGAAAACAAATATCTTAGGGAAAAAGGGAAAATACAATGCATTATGACCTAAAAACCAAATGAAATGACCCTAAATAGACTATTCTAAGACACTTATCAAAAGGTTTGGGATAAAGAAAACCCCTTAACTAACACATAAAGACCCAAGACGAAATGGGTACCTAAAGGCTAACAAAATTGTTTTACAAGTTTGTTTTAAGACAAATAACTAAAAATGGTACTTAGATAGTGGATTTTTTAAGCACATGAATTCTCTTAAATCACACCAAGGAATAAAGGACATGTATCCTATAGAGACAACACCAAAGAAAGAATCCTAGGAGTTAGAAAAGTAGGTAACTCACCATTCTTCTCCATTTCTAAAGTTTTCTTGGTTAATGGACTAAAACATAATTTCTTAAATTTTAAAGGAGTTAGTAGTTGGTCTACCAACATGTAAATTTAAGAATTAGTTTTTTGAAACTTGTCAAAAAGGAAAACAAGTAAGGGCATCTTTTAAATCTAAAAATGTTATTTTAACAAATAGACCCTTACAGTTTTTATGCATGGACCTTTTTGGACCTTTAAGAATAACAAGTTTTGGTGGAAATGATTATGATGTAATGGTGATGGATTATTACTCTAGATATACTTGGACTCTTTTCATATACACTGAGGGTGAAACATTTAAAACATTTAAGAAATTAATCAAGGTTATTTAAAATGAAAAGGTTTTATAAAATTGCATCCATAAAAGTGACCATTGAGGCAAATTTAAAATTTTATTTTCAAAAATTATTGTGAAAAACATGAAATTAAGCATAGTTTTTTTTGTCCTTAGAATGCCTTAACAAAATGGAGTTGTTGGGAGAAAGAATCATTCATTATATAAATTGACTCGATCCATGTTAAATGAAAATGATCTTCCAAAATATTTCTAGGCTAATGCAATAAGTACTGCCTACTTTATTATAACACCCCTGATTTTCTGTACTCGAATCCCGATGTAATCGTCATAATTAATAAAAATACAAATAAATTTTTCACGTTTAAAAATATTTCCAAGACACCACCATGATCACATCAAGACCCAAATCACAGAAAACCAAAGAATGAGATTAAATAACCTATAACTGGATCGATAACTAAATGCCCATAATGGTATACAAAAATAATAGAGTTTACAGCATCATAGAGCCTAGACTGCCATAGGGTTAAATTCCAAAAGGTTCGATCATACAAGATCGCATCAAGTTATCTGGGGTTACCACACCTAGTGGGTCAAAATCAATTCAATTATTCACTCGGTTTTCACACACCAAAAATCGAGACACAACCCCAATCTAACATTATTCGATTTCACATTTAATTATTTATCATATATTCAAATTCCCAATCTAGGGGATACAATAAATCACTTGTATCATTTTATATATAAGGCTCTTGTGCCAAAGGATATAAAATCCATCCTTCACAAATGGCACAACCAATCATTTAGATTCAAACATACTCATACTAGGGAATTACTCAATATTATTCATTCATTCAACTCAAGCATGTGAGTTTCATTTCATTTAACAAGCATTCCTTGGCTAAACGCCACAAGCATAATGCATATAGGAGACCCAATCAACAATTTATATATAAGGTGCGCATGCACATCAAGGTCTCAATAGGTATGGTCTACTACCATATCAATTTCTTTCTCAATACCTCCTATCCGTAATCAACACACAGCATAGGTCCATCATTAAATCAATGCATAACTAACATACCATATCCATGATCACACATGGTACAAATTCATCATCATATCGATTCATATCTCATATTTCATATTCATATCTCAATATTTTATTTCCATGATTAACATCCAACATGGATCTATTGTCAAATCAATTTGCATGATATATATCAACATCAATGCACAATAATAATATATTCGTCATTTGAAGGTAATAGGGTAAGGAACTTGGCCGGTCTTACACAATAATTACATCCATCACATGTTAAGGAATCTCATTCACTCATATTCAATCCCATAATTCATTCATAATTATCAATGAGCAACTAGGCTCCACAAGTTCATCATATCACCCCAATGATAAAGGGTATACTCCCATAGACATCAATCATATCTTCTGAATCCATAATCTCATAAAGAGTCCATAATAAGCATCAATACCAACTCAACCTTAATGTTGCACAATAATCCTCAATATGCAAGTATGCCCTTAAGATCAATTCATAATTCTTAGACAATTAGTCATTCATAAATCCGTATAGGGTAGTCAACACCTCAACATATCATTATACTCTAGATAATTATCATTCTTACTCTATACAAAACAACCATATTCCATTAATCACCAAAAGGTCTCAATATTGAGCTATCGTGCTCTAAACATCTTGTAATATCAATTCAATGCAGAGCAACTGTGCTCCAATAATAACCAATATCTCTAATTCAGAGCAAAATATGCTCTGATACCAGATTATAACACCCCTGATTTTCTGTACTCGAATCCCGATGTAATCGTCATAATTAATAAAAATGCGAATAAATTTTTCGCGTTTAAAAATATTTCCAAGACACCACCATGATCACATCAAGACCCAAATCACAGAAAACCAAAGAATGAGATTAAATAACCTATAACTGGATCGATAACTAAATGCCCATAACAGTATACAAAAATAATAGAGTTTACAGCGGAAGAATATGTATACCGGGCACACGCCTAGTCCCATATATGACGATATGAGAAAAGGCTCGGCAAAGCATGCAATGGCATATCATAAGCCTAATAGACAACAATCATCATTTTACATAATTACATATGCAAGCAATGCCTAAGATATAATTATGTATATATATACATATACATTCGGGAATCTTCTCCCGACTATCACAATCATCAATGAACATCATTCAATTTCAATCTTTCTAATATACATCAAATCATTTCTGTAACATCCCGATTTAAGAATTAAAGTACCGAGTGAAATTAAGTCATGGAAATGATTAATTGCCGAATGAAAATAAATCATTAAAATAATAAATTCAAAAGTGGGGAAAAATTATTCATTAATTGACTTAATTAATTTAAGTTAAGGAAACAAAGGCTGATTGAAGGTAATTAATTGTCAAGAGCCGATTGGTTGAGACCGGGTGGGTGTGACGCGTGTGGGAGCTGCTGCTGTGCACGCTTTCCCACCCCACTCTTCCCTTCTCTCCGAGCATGCATATATGGGTACACTATCATTCATTCCCCTTCAGACTTCTCTTCCCCCTGTTTTCTCTTCCTTCTTCTCCGTTCTTCATTCTCCTCTTCTTTTTCTTCCTCCTCTGCGCTCTGTTTCCGTGAGCTCACAGCAATGGCGGCTGAGGATCGGAGTCCTCCTCCTCCCTTACTCGACGAGCCAGTGAGGGTGAGGGTGTGCATTCCCTCTGCATGCAACCCGTCTCCTTCCTTGTTCCTTCATCCCTCCGTCGGCTTCCCTCCTTCTTCCTCTCCTTGCTCGAAGCTGCCAAGTCTCAGTGGAGATCTGCGCTGCGAGGAACTTCAAGGTGGTTGGGTGTTCACAGCATCGTGATGGAGCCATTCCAGGGAGCGGGCCGAGAGCTGGGCGTCTTGGGCCTCCCCTGCTCTTGCATGTAGATGTGCTGAGAGTGATTCAGTGTTCCTCTGGAACTGGGTGTCAGGTTGGCCGACTGAAAGCTTCAGTCCAGGTAGGGGGAGTACCTTACATGTTAAATGCATGGGTTACAAACGGGTTGGAAGACATTGATAATTGTGGAACTGCATTCTATTGTATGATATGCTTGCATGTAGAATATCTGAGTGCATGATAAGTGAGAGTGAGTGTTGCATGTTATCATCGTCCTTGAGGATGCATACGTTACCATAGAGCCCGTTTGCATGTCATGTTGTGTTGATGGGAATACTTATTAAATCTGTTCGTGTTTATAGGGATGCATGCGTTGATTAAGTTCTGACACTGTCATAAATCGATTGCATGTTGTGCTATGTTGATTTGAAAAGCTTGTGTGAACCTGTTGATATTCATATAGATGCATACGTTGATTAAGTTCTGATACTACTGCAAACCGAGTGTATGTTATACTTGAATTGATGAAAATGCTCTTAGAAGCTTGATATTGATTGACATCGATTGCGTTGGGCTCATATGTTGTTAATGGAACTATGATGACGATTGCATGGAAGTTGTATGTGTTAGATTAACATGCAGAGTCCTGAAAATGTGTATTACCGACTGCGTGTGAAATACGTGTGATTGAATAGAGGTTGTGTGCATGAATTCAATGTTGTGTGATGAATCCGCGTGTGGCGCATGGGATGCGTTTGTGCTGAGAGCACGTAGTGTGGGACACTACCATCGGTTATTCAGTGTGGGACGCTGTAAAATCCTTGAGTGGGACTCAAGGTAGCCCTTGAGTGGGACTCGGGCTGCCTGTGAACACCTCCGTTGGCGCTGAGAGCGTTGGTGTCACCTGTGGGCAAACGGTTGGGTACCTGTAAAACGGCCAAACAACTGGGAGCTGAAACGGTAGCTGAGAGCTATGTACAAAAGGCTGAGAGCCTACGTTGCAACGTCTAAACCGATACACATGAATGTGGAACCGAGTGAAATACTATGTGTGTATTAACTAATTGATATTGTTTGGAAGTTGGCTATGCATTGATGATGTTGATGAGATGATGAATGCAGAACCGAGTGAAATACTGTGTGTATTAACTGTTGATATTGTTTGGGATTGATTATGCATGTGATGATGTTAATGGGATAATGAATGTATGCAACTGATGGAATTATTCTGTGTGCATATGTTGTTGATGCTGACTGAATCTGTTCTATGAACATATATCAAGGTGATTGAAATGTTATGCGTGTATAGCCGAGTGAGAACTATTAGATTCTGATTGGAAAATGTTGAATATGTGTGTTCTGATTCGTGGTATTATTATGTTGCTGATTGTTGTCATATTAATGTTATTGGCTGTATATGTGTACCTGGCCGAGTGATAACTGATGAATTCCGATCGGTAAGAGTCTGATGTGTGTCCTGGTTGATTCTTATTGCTTTGACTTTAATCATTGCTATGTATAATTGCGTATATATATATATATTGCTGTATAATTATGGTACAACTTGGGTCAGTATCTATCATTTAATATCTAAGATGCTCACCCCTACACCATTTTTCAGTGTGTACAGGTCGTGCTCGGAAATGATGATAGGGTCTCAGGTCCGAGTGAGGTGCACTCTGACCGTTGAGTGCTTATTTTGTATGTGTCATGTTTCGTCAGTTTTAGCCTTGGCCGGCTCAAAATAACAGTGTGGTGTAATGAATATGAATATATATATATATATATGTGGTTGAGCTGTTGTGACCCGAGTGCATGTGTTTATACGTATATAGTTCACGTTGATAACAGGTGCCGAGGAATGAATGATGTTAAAGTAATGGGCATTCCGAGTGCATGACTATGTTTGTACATATATGTTGTATGCGAGTGGTTGTGTCTGGGTAGACCGAGGGGTGTTGATGGTTGGAATATTGCTCAGTTAATGATTTCTGAGTAGACGTAATTGAGGAGTCAACTCCGAGTGGGACTGCAAATGGCTATGCCTTCTTGTTCGAATGATAATACTTCAATGGATTCTGAGTAAAATACCTTGGATGAACCTGTACTGCGTAAGATCTAATGAGGGAATTCCCGAGTGATAATGAGAGCAGTCATTACTGAGTAAAATATAAGCAAAACCCGAGTGAGGAAGAATTCGTATTTCCGAGTGAAAACCTGAGCGATCATCTTCTGAGAAAGAGGTTAGCGTAGTGGTTTAGAATGGAATAGATTTCGAGTGTAAGATATTTATAATCCGAGTCGGTGAGGATCTGTAACCGGAGCGGTTGAGTATTGAATAAGTCTGAGTGGGACTTAACTACCTAATTTCCGAGTGATCAGCTGTAGGATGCCGAGTGAGTTAGCTGTCGTTTTCCGAGTGAATGAGTTGAAGGGTAACTCCGAGTCCCGAGCGTCTGCTTAGCCGAGGGCGGCTCCTCGCTTCAGCGAGCAAGGTAATCGCTCCAGCGAGTGCGGGTTTGGGAAGGTTTTGTGTTGGCCTCGCTTAGGCGGAGTCATACCTCGCCCGAGCGTCTAGGGCTGTTCGCCTAAGCGTGTGGGATCGCGCTGCAGCGAGTAGATGCCAGTGCTGGACTCCGCCCGAATATCTCCCTCTTCCATTCTTGCATTATCATGTCTCGCTGGGCGGTGTTGGACCCCGCCTGAGCGAATGGACATTGTGGTTGGACTCGCCCAGGCGTTGATGTGCTTCGCTGGTCTTGGCGGAGTCAGTTCAAGTTTTATTCCTTCCACTGGCCGCTACACATGAGTGTATTCTTTTATTTTTTTCCCTTGCCTTCCTTCCCTTATTTCCTTGTGCCCGGTTCTTCTTGGTTGTTTCTGGGAACCGAGCGATGGGAGTACTGATTGGGTTGGTTTAAGCTGCTGTGCTCCACTGATTACCGACTCGGTGCTTGTCCTTCCTTGCCTTCCGTCCCATTGCTATCCGGTTGTCTTACGGTCTATTTGGTTTACTTAATTTTGGAAAAAATTTTCCCTGTTTTTGGGGTTTTAATTATTTATTAAAAATTAGGGTGTTACATTTTGGTATCAGAGCAGACCAAAAGGTCCAAGGCCAAGGTATGCTTACCGAGTGTAAGCGGTTATATATGTTGTGACCGAGTGGTCATATCGATTTGAGGATATGAGGTCATTTCCCTCCTGGTCCGATTGATGGCATGCCCTGATTTAATTGGTGTTGCATATGTTTGATGATTTGGTATGTGTTTAGCTATGAATGATGCCTTGTTAAAGAATTTGAACGTATGATGAATGAATAGTATATGATGTATATGACTTTCGGTATACGAGATGTGTTGCAGCTTCCTAAGCTGAAAACTGGGTGTGCGCTAAGTGAGTGAAGGTGAGATCGGGTATACGATAAAATAGGATGGAGTCTCGGCTTTGTTGTGGAAAAACCAAGTGAATGGTATTAGACCTTATAGTAATATTTGAATGTTGTACTCATCGTGGGATACTGAATAAATAGTGACTCCTTAGGAATTCTAAGTGTGATAATTTATTAACTTTATGTGCGAGTGAAGCAATTGCATAGTAACTCATTGAGGCTTGAATTACCATTGTGTGACGATTAGGAACCGGGTGATGGTTTAGCTCCGTGTGATGTGCCATGTGTGAGATGTGTTGGTAATGGTACTATGATTGAGTAATTGTGCATACCTCTCCTGAATTTGTGGTATCTGTGAACTGTTTAGTGATTGTGTGACTCCATCCATGAATGCATGTTAATATTTCTACGGATGCCGACTGAATGCTTGTAAACAAGAGTGTTACCATTACTGCCGAGTGCATGAGTTAAAAAGGGAATGATTCCTTGAGTTCTGTTTGCGGTTTCATGTTAAAATGTATGTGAACGAGAATACCGAGTGGCTTATATTGTGAGTCAGCAAACAAGAGCTGTGTGTGATTTATAATGGGCGGTATCAGCGTCGAACGCTCTTCCGAGTGGGCAATTAGATGAATGTGTGGGATATTAAGGATTCTGAGATTAATCCTAAAAGACCTCCGAGTTGGACTCGAGGCCATGCTTGGAGGATGAGCATTGGATGCTTAATGGAAGTCCTTGGGTTGGACTCAAGGCAAATGCCGAGTGCATTGGAGTTGGACTCCTGGTGAGTAAATCATATACATCTGATTCGCCGACCGGATGAATGAATGTGTGTTGACACTGGAGTCGAGTGCACTAAGGTATGAGGCAGGGCATAAATCTAGGTGGTGTTAAAATAACTTGAAAGGTATGTGAATATTGTGGTTACCGAGTGCATGCAATGCTGTGTGAATTTCATGTGAATGAAAATGCCATGATAATTTCCGAATGCTTGGTATATGAATTGATATGTTGGTTTCCATTCGGAATGTTATGTTGGAATGCATGCTGACTTCATTATGAAATATCGAGGGGATGTGCTGTAGTATTGGTACCCTGTTTTTCTTGTTGTATGACATGCTCTGACGAAACTGTGAGACTCTGAGTGAATCTGTATGCTGTGTTGAAACGGTTGTGACCTATTAATGACTGCGTGGGACGCACCTGATAGCTCGGATGCTTGTATGAAATTACATGAGGATTGCATACGTGAGGTGAAATCGCTGTTTAAGTCAGGTCTACATGCATGTGTGTAAGAGTATTATTATTGAGACTGACATGATTCGCATGGATATGAATGATTTAAGTAGATTCTGACTTGATGATGTTGTATGAATGAGCTCTGACTGAATGAATGTACATGTATTGATGCTGTTGCCAAGTGTAATGTGATGTTATGATAGAGAATGCATGTTATTGTGCAATTTCCGATTGAATATGATATTGTGAATGAAATCCTTAATATAGTGGAATTGATTTGAGCAAATCCGACTGAATGAGCGCATATATGTTGATGCTGTTGCGGAAAGTACCCTATGTGATGTATAACGTTGATGTAGATGTATTGCTTCTAATGTGTATGTGAACCGCCATTAATTTCCGTGTGATGTAGTATTAGTTGAGTGAGTCTGGTCAGTGTGAGGCACGCTATCCTGAGATGACTCTTCATGTCGTAGGCATTGTGGCAGCGTACACGTTGCAGTGACTGTGTAATTGTTGCAACCCTATAGGAATGAGACGTCATCCTATAAGTTGGATGCAGTAATTCATTGAGTCGGGCAGGTGAAGTTGTAGCTGCTTACGGTGGTGGTGAGTCTTTCAGGCAGTTCTGAACGAGGGTGAGAGTCATATTAAATGAATATTATATGGTTATGTATCAAAATGAAGATAGAGGGTTTGTTTGACCTTGGTGTGTCTGCCTCCGAGAGGATTAGAGATTGCCGAGTACGGATTAGCTACTGAAAGGTTGGTTAGTTATTGGAATAAGAAGGGTGGTCGAATCTGTCACTGAAATTGTAAGTTTTATAAGATTAACCGAGTGATATTGTAAGCCTAATGAGGAAATCGGGATCTTGAGCCAAGCTAAATTGTGAGGTGAAGGATTGCTCGGGAAAGGCTAGTATGCTCCGAGTGTGCAAAAGTGTGGATAATTCCAAGTGAAGTCTTATGAGGAAGAACTGCTAAGTGAGAATTAGAGTGTTCTGAGTAGAACCTCATAAAGAGTACCATTACTAAATTAAGAGGGTAGTATCCGAGCATAACATTCTGAGTAAGGAGAGATTCGAGTGGTGTGTCTCAGAGTGTATCACTCCCGTGTAGAATGGAGCCATGTGGAACAATTCTAAGTAGAAAGATGCCGAGTGTGGAATTCTTAATACCCTTGTGATGTCCAACGGAGTGATCTTCCAGGAGAAAAGTCCTTCGGGTCAGAAAATGAGACTCGAGTGAGTAAGTTTCCAAGTGAATGGTCCCCGAGGGGAATAGATATCCGAGTGAAGGATTTAATTGGAGTCGTACTCAGGTCAGTGATTAGGACTATTGAGCTTAAACTCAGGTTTGATTTTGTTATAGACTTGGATTCCGATTGAATCTGTGTAAGTGGAGAGGTCTCCAGGTGAGGATTGCCTTCAAAACCCGAATAATATTTTCGAGTGAGAGATCCGAGTGACGTTCTCAGAGTATAGGCATGAAATTAGCCGAAGGCATGGGTAGGAACCTAAAATTTCCACACCGAGCGTGGTGCCTGTGCGAAGTAAACCCTGGCAAATTGTGCTGACTGAAGCACACGGAAGCCCTTTTGAGTGTTCATTCTAATGTAAGGAAGAAATTTTGTGGTCAGATTTTGAAAACCCGAGTATTTAAACCGAGAGGAATCGGTCAGGAGTGAGTATTTTTGGGGGGTCGGTGATGTTGTTTACTGATTAGATTATTCCCAACTAGTTGATTAGCCTCCATAACGTGTCCATGTAATACAATTTTGGGTCTGTACCCTGTATGAGTTACGGTTGTACCGAGTGACTCATTCGAGTCGGGAAACCCGAGGGTGTAAATACACCAATCGGTGTTAAGAGCATAGGGCCGAGCGACCAAGAAATTAGGAAGTACCACTGCTTGTGATGAATTGGCTGAGTTAGAATGGGGTAAATTGTACGTTTTGGAATCGAATTCCCAAATATATTAAATTCTATAATGAGGTTGTAATCAGGTAGGGCCTGATTTCTTTATGTTTTGCCGACTGACATTGTGGTGCGGTCAGTAAACCGCTTGAGCGGTGAATCTTTTTCGAGTGAAATTGTGGTTCGTTCGGTGACTGCTTGTGGAAACACAGCCGCGTGGTAATTGAACAGCAATCTTCTGCGTGAGATATTTATGGTAAGCTACCGACTGAATTTCGAGGACGAAATTCTTTTGAGAGGGGGAGAACTGTAACATCCCGATTTAAGAATTAAAGTACCGAGTGAAATTAAGTCATGGAAATGATTAATTGCCGAATGAAAATAAATCATTAAAATAATAAATTCAAAAGTGGGGAAAAATTATTCATTAATTGACTTAATTAATTTAAGTTAAGGAAACAAAGGCTGATTGAAGGTAATTAATTGTCAAGAGCCGATTGGTTGAGACCGGGTGGGTGTGACGCGTGTGGGAGCTGCTGCTGTGCACGCTTTCCCACCCCACTCTTCCCTTCTCTCCGAGCATGCATATATGGGTACACTATCATTCATTCCCCTTCAGACTTCTCTTCCCCCTGTTTTCTCTTCCTTCTTCTCCGTTCTTCATTCTCCTCTTCTTCTTCTTCCTCTTCTACGCTCTGTTTCCGTGAGCTCGCAGCAATGGCGGCTGAGGATCGGAGTCCTCCTCCTCCCTTACTCGACGAGCCAGTGAGGGTGAGGGTGTGCATTCCCTCTGCATGCAACCCGTCTCCTTCCTTGTTCCTTCATCCCTCCGTCGGCTTCCCTCCTTCTTCCTCTCCTTGCTCGAAGCTGCCAAGTCTCAGTGGAGATCTGCGCTGCGAGGAACTTCAAGGTGGTTGGGTGTTCACAGCATCGTGATGGAGCCATTCCAGGGAGCGGGCCGAGAGTAGGGCGTCTTGGGCCTCCCCTGCTCTTGCATGTAGATGCGCTGAGAGTGATTCAGTGTTCCTCTGGAACTGGGTGTCAGGTTGGCCGACTGAAAGCTTCAGTCCAGGTAGGGGGAGTACCTTACATGTTAAATGCATGGGTTACGAACGGGTTGGAAGACATTGATAATTGTGGAACTGCATTCTGTTGTATGATATGCTTGCATGTAGAATATCTGAGTGCATGATAAGTGAGAGTGAGTGTTGCATGTTATCATCGTCCTTGAGGATGCATACGTTACCATAGAGCCCGTTTGCATGTCATGTTGTGTTGATGGGAATACTTATTAAATCTGTTCGTGTTTATAGGGATGCATGCGTTGATTAAGTTCTGACACTGTCATAAATCGATTGCATGTTGTGCTATGTTGATTTGAAATGCTTGTGTGAACCTGTTGATATTCATATAGATGCATACATTGATTAAGTTCTGATACTGCTGCAAACCGAGTGTATGTTATACTTGAATTGATGAAAATGCTCATAGAAGCTTGATATTGATTGACATCGATTGCGTTGGGCTCATATGTTGTTAATGGAACTATGATGACGATTGCATGGAAGTTGTATGTGTTAGATTAACATGCAGAGTCCTGAAAATGTGTATTACCGACTGCGTGTGAAATACGTGTGATTGAATAGAGGTTGTGTGCATGAATTCAATGTTGTGTGATGAATCCGCGTGTGGCGCATGGGATGCGTTTGTGCTGAGAGCACATAGTGTGGGACACTACCATCGGTTATTCAGCGTGGGACGTTGCAAAATCCTTGAGTGGGACTCAAGGTAGCCCTTGAGTGGGACTCGGGCTGCCTGTGAACACCTCCATTGGCGCTGAGAGCGTTGGTGTCACCTGTGGGCAAACGGTTGGGTACCTGTAAAACGGCCAAGCAGCTGGGAGCTGAAACGGTAGCTGAGAGCTATGTACAAAAGGCTGAGAGCCTACGTTGCAACGTCTAAACCGATACACACGAATGCGGAACCGAGTGAAATACTATGTGTGTATTAACTGATTGATATTGTTTGGAAGTTGGCTATGCATTGATGATGTTGATGAGATGATGAATGCGGAACCGAGTGAAATACTTTGTGTATTAACTGTTGATATTGTTTGGGATTGATTATGCATGTGATGATGTTAATGAGATAATGAATAAATGCAACTGATGGAATTATTCTGTGTGCATATGTTGTTGATGCTGACTGAATCTGTTCTATGAACATATATCAAGGTGATTGAAATGTTATGCGTGTATAGCCGAGTGAGAACTGTTAGATTCTGATTGGAAAATGTTGAATATGTGCGTTCTGATTCGTGGTATTATTATGTTGCTGATTGTTGTCATATTAATGTTATTGGCTGTATATGTGTACCTGGCCGAGTGATAACTGATGAATTCCGATCGGTAAGAGTCTGATGTGTGTCCTGGTTGATTGTTATTGCTTTGACTTTAATCGTTGCTATGTATAATTGCGTATATATATATATTGCTGTATAATTGTGGTACAACCTGCGTCAGTATCTATCATTTAATATCTAAGATGCTCACCCCTACACCATTTTTCAGTGTGTGCAGGTCGTGCTCGGAAATGATGATAGGGTCTCAGGTCCGAGTGAGGTGCACTCCGACCGTTGAGTGCTTATTTTGTATGTGTCATGTTTCGTCAGTTTTAGCCTTGGCCGGCTCAAAATAACAGTGTGGTGTAATGAATATGAATATATATATATATGTGGTTGAGCTGTTGTGACCCAAGTGCATGTTTTTATACGTATATAGTTCACGTTGATAATAGGTGCTGAGGAATGAATGATGTTAAAGTAATGGGCATTCCGAGTGCATGACTATATTTGTACATATATGTTGTATGCGAGTGGTTGTGTCTGGGTAGACCGAGGGGTGTTGATGGTTGGAATATTGCTCAGTTAATGATTTCCGAGTAGACGTAATTGAGGAGTCAACTCCGAGTGGGACTGCAAATGGCTATGCCTTCTTGTTTGAATGATAATACTTCAATGGATTCTGAGTAAAATACCTTGGATGAACCTGTACTGCGTAAGATCTAATGAGGGAATTCCCGAGTGATAATGAGAGCGGTCATTACCGAGTGAAATATAAGCAAAACCCGAGTGAGGAAGAATTCGTATTTCCGAGTGAAAACCTGAGCGATCCTCTTCTGAGAAAGAGGTTAGCGTAGTGGTTTAGAATGGAATGGATTCCGAGTGTAAGATATTTATAATTCGAGTGGGTGAGGATCTGTAACCGGAGCGGTTGAGTATTGAATAAGTCTGAGTGGGACTTAACTACCTGATTTCTGAGTGATCAGCTGTAGGATGCCGAGTAAGTTAGCTGTCGTTTTCCGAGTGAATGAGTTGAAGGGTAACTCTGAGTCCCGAGCGTCTGCTTAGCCGAGGGCAGCTCCTCGCTTCAGCGAGCAAGGTAATCGCTCCAGCGAGTGCGGGTTTGGGAAGGTTTTGTGTTGGCCTCGCTTAGGCGGAGTCATACCTCGCCCGAGCGTCTAGGGCTGTTCGCCCAAGCGTGTGGGATCGCGCTGAAGCGAGTAGATGCCAGTGCTGGACTCCGCCTGAATATCTCCCTCTTCCATTCTTGCATTATCATGTCTCGCTGGGTGGTGTTGGACCCCGCCTGAGCGAATGGACGTTGTGGTTGGACTCGCCCAGGCGTTGATGTGCTTCGCTGGTCTGGGCGGAGTCAGTTCAAGTTTTATTCCTTCCACTGGCCGCTACACATGAGTGTATTCTTTTATTTTTTTCCCTTGCCTTCCTTCCCTTATTTCCTTGTGCCCGGTTCTTCTTGGTTGTTTCTGGGAACCGAGCGATGGGAGTACTGATTGGGTTGGTTTAAGCTGCTGTGCTCTGTTGATTACCAACTCGGTGCTTGTCCTTCCTTGCCTTCCGTCCCATTGCTATCCGGTTGTCTTACGGTCTATTTGGTTTACTTAATTTTGGAAAAAATTTTCCCTGTTTTTGGGGTTTTAATTATTTATTAAAAATTAGGGTGTTATAATTTCTTACATTGTACATATGTATTCACCACCCACAAATTCAAAAGATTATTTTATACATATTCAAAATCTCTATATCATCTACATTCTCTTAAACAATTCATTCATTATACAAGGATCCATAAATGATGTCGGCCAAGGCACTTCCTCTACCACTATTTACCTTCACCCAAGCTTTAATTAAAATCCGAACTCATCCCATGGCAACCTGCATCACAATGCTAAAAAGGAGACCACATGGGAGAGTGAGTTATACATTCAAAATGATGAATAACATATATATATTATGATCATGTGTATATGCATACAAACGTCATGTGTGCTTTGCTATCAAAACATCAAATTATCATTCATTCATTATCTCATTATCACAATAGGCATACAAGCCTCATGAATCGCAATTCATATCATAAATAAGCACAACATATACACAATCACAAACACCATCACTTTGCCACTTATCAACAAGGGCATTCATAATCATTACCATCATTAATTCATTAAGGTTTCACTCAAATACCTCCTCGCAAGGGCTTTCTCATCACTCGTGGTCATCCCATTTCATATGCCATGGTCTTAAAGCTAATGCATATGTCAACTGTTTAATGCATATGCAACGGATCCGATTATCAAATTCAATAATAATCACAATTACTTAAATCATCATCATCACTCAGGGATACACCCTTCGTGGCACCCCGCAAGGTGATTCTCTTCACAATAACTATCACAATACCATCCTCACTCGGGAATACACCCCTCGTGGCACCCCGCAAGGTGATTTATTCAACAACAATATGATCAACATCATCTTCACTCCGGGATTTACCCATCGTGGCACCCCGCAAGGTGATATATTCAACAATAATAAGACAACATCCTCTTTACTCTGGGATATACCCATCGTGGCACCCCGCAAGGTGATATATTTCAACATTATTCAACAACAATAGGACAACGTCCTCTTCACTCAGGGATATACCCTTTGTGGCACCCCGCAAGGTGATTCTCTTTACAATAATTATCACAATACCATCCTCACTCGGGAATACACCCCTCGTGGCACCCCGCAAGGTGATTTATTCAACAACAATATGATCAACATCATCTTTACTCCGGGATTTACCCATCGTGGCACCCCGCAAGGTGATATATTCAACAATAATAGGACAACGTCCTCTTTACTCCGGGATATACCCATCGTGGCACCCCGCAAGGTGATATATTTCAACATTATTCAATAATAATAGGACAACGTCCTCTTCACTCAAGGATATACCCTTTGTGGCACCTCGCAAGGTGATATATTCAATATCATTCACAACAATAGGACAACGTCCTCTTCACTCAGGGATACGCCCTTCGTGGCACCCCGCAAGGTGATATATTTAACAATAAATTGACAACAATAGGACAACGTCCTCTTCACTCAGGGATTTACCCTTCGTGGCACCCCGCAATATGATATATTTCAACATTATTCAATAACAATAGGACAACGTCCTCTTCACTCAGGGATATACCCTTTGTGGCACCTCGCAAGGTGATATATTCAATATCATTCACAATAATAGGACAACTTCCTTTTCACTCAGGGATATGCCCTTCGCGGCACACCGCAAGGTGATATATTCAATAATAAATCGACAACAATAGGACAATGTCCTCTTCACTCAGGGATTTACCCTTCGTGGCACCCCGCAAGGTGATTCATTCAATAATAATGCATATCAATGCCATGCTATGCCATGAATACAAAATAATGCATGTGCCCAACAACCTCGTAAGGATATCTCACCCTCTCAATTAGGGATAAATCGTATATTTAATCTTATTATCATTGGCACATAAGAAATCATAAGGCCCCTCAAGGCACAACATTCATAACCACATCAAACCACGCATGGTAATTAAAATCATATCAAGCATCATGGCATTTATCCACGCATGGAAAACAACAAGGTATTTCAAAAGTATATGTTTAGCAATCATCATTGCCACCATTTCAAATCCATTGATTTATACACTCGTGGCCATTCAATTTTCCCCTCATTGGTTTTATTATCACACAAGGTGTGTCATATAACCACATCATTTACTTTTTATTATGATTCATAATACATCAATAGTGGTGAGGCACACATGTATTCATAACATTGTATAGGCATACACGTACCTCTGCAAGGCCTTAAGCCATTCCTCAATCACCACTAAGACACACCACACATGTACCCCTAGTGAATTCTCTCGTTTTACATACTAAAAGGGGTTTTAGGCAATAATGAGCCCATGATAAATTTTAACCTTAAGACATGAGAAAAGCTTACTTTTAGTCTTAAAAATAGTGGGACATGTCACAAATATCACCTATTAGTCCCAATTTGATAACCATAAAAAGTTGGGTTCAAAACCCTCTTAAATTTGAATTTTGTGACATAGTAGGTCCGGTGTTTTATGCCTAATGAGAGTTAGAAAACTCCAATTAATGTGAGACTAATTCTCACACCTCCGTAACCAAATTATCTACAACTTTCATGAAGAACTCATAGGCCAAAAATGTCATTAAAATGCCCAAACGGGCCAAAAACAGCAAAGAAAATAGACCAGTTGGAAAAACAGCACAACAATGGCCATAACAGGGCTTTGAATCGATTCAAGATCATGTGAATCGATTCAAGCATCCCAAAATCTCAAAATTTGACAAACAGAGGGCCTTGAATCGATTCAAACTCGTATGAATCGATTCAAACGCCCCTGGAGCCCAAAATAGTGAAAACAGCACCTCTTGAATCGATTCAAAGGGTCTTGAATCGATTCAAGACAGCCCTGCTGCTATTTTTATGCAGAACAACACTAAAATTTCAACTTCCAATCACCCAATCTCATTCAATTCAAATCCAATGACCATCAAAATTTGTCATAAGCTAAAATATATTATTTGTGACGTGTGGCCACCGGCCTCTCACAGAAATTCTCAAAATTGAGGGACTTATGCGCATAAATGCGTTTTACCCATTTAGAGGCACTTTTACGCAACTCAAGGGCCTATTCTCAATGGAATTGGCCCATTCCAATTCCTACAAGTCATAAACTACATATATAGGCTATTGGGACTAGCCCAAGCCATCAAAATCACCTAAAACTCAATTTGACTCTATGAGTTCCTCAATTATGCATAAACCTCAAACTTATCACCAATACCATCACAATGGCCATCTCATTCAATGCCAATCATCCACATAAATTCTCAATTCACAAAACATATACTTCATCCCCTCAAGGATGGTTCATTAACATGTACATATCTCAACCCCTCATGGGTTATTCATCATCATATATACACATACATTATCATCAATAGCCAACAATTTGCCATTCATATCATTTCATTATAAACATGGCAAGGCAAGCATGAGTATCAAGCCATACAATAATCATCAATTATATAACTCATGCAATTTGAATGTAAACTTCTCTCCTACCTCGAGGGAAGAACCACAATCCCAATGCTCCAAATGCTCTGCTTCATCATTTGACATTGAATCTACATATTTCACACATATACACATGTAATTAATAAGCCATTATATGGCATTATCTATTAAAGCTCAATATCAAGTCTTAGACTTGTCTAAACCCAATTTATACACTCATGTTAGGCTTCGGGAATTCCTTTCCCAAAACCAAGATTCTCTAAATCTTAAAGGGCTAAACAAATCTAACAACAATAATACTATAGCCCTTACTTATAAGACCTCCAAATCATCATGTGGTTTACTACTCATCATCAAAATTCATTCAAATTCATTATAAGCCTCTTGGCCCCAATCAAGACCATCATCAATTAACAAATCCTTATAGCATTTATCATCTTACACAATCTCATGAACATAGTTCAAAATATCATCAACCTCATTAATCAATCCCAATGATTCTAAAGATTCATTCCCTTCTTATAAATCATTCTAAGGCATCAAAATCATTAAAATCACCTATTTAGCCAAAATCCCCAAATCATTACACTTAGGGTTTTTCACCAAAACTCAATAGCCATTTCTAATAACCATTAATCTCCATCATTAACAACACCCGCACACACATTATCATAGGTTTTTACTAAAAATTATTTTTCATGGCATTATTACCAATTTCCCCCAATTTGTTAAAGTTAGGGTTCCACTAAAACCCAATAATCACCATAAATAATCTTCATCTTCTTCCATCATCAAACACTAAATTTTCGTGTACCCCTTAACATCCACTCAAAAACACATGTTTCTCACACCCCACCTGAGGGTTTTATATAAAAATAGCTTGTACCAATAACCCACATACATAAACCACTCTCCCAACACCTAAAACTTATAACCAAAGGTTCAAGCTCTTAAAAAATGGTAAGAAGCTTACCTCATAAGAAGAAAAGGGGTAGCTCCCAAGAAAAGGAAAGGGCCACATGAAAATGGAAGAGAAGAGGGAGAAGGATTCCAGCTACAAGCTTCTCCTTCAAGCTCCCAAGAAGGCAAAAATGGTAGAGGAGGAGAGGGCACACCATCACACATGGGTCTTAGAGAATAGAAGAAGAAGAAAAGAAGAACATGGGAGGAGAAGAAGAGGAAGTGGTTTGCCCAAGAAGAAGAAAAGTGCCATGAAAAATGAGAAAGGAAAAGAGAGTTTTATGTTTAAGTTTTTACTTCTTATTAAGATTTTACCATTTTATAACATACAGGCTCTCAGTTCAGGCTCAATACATTATCTAAAAATTATTCCAAATATATATTCAGACTCCTGATAATATTCATAACAGCCCTGACCAGCGGCATCTCAATCAGAGATACTTGGTCCATCACCCATATTCCATTCGGGTAAAATTTTAACTCTTAAAATCCTAATAAATTATAAATATCCCTCATAAATCTCAATTTAATCATTTCCATATTTTTGGGACACAAATCAACTCACATACAATTATTTATTATTTATTCTCATCGATTATTCATTTTTATAAAATTCGGGATGTTACATTTATAACGAACCAGGTATTTTTAAGGCCTATTTTAAAGAAAATGTCATATGAGCTTTACAAAGGAAGAAAATCAAACATCTCATTCTTTCACATTTTTTGATGTAAATGCTTTATTTTAAACAATGGGAAAGATAACCTAGGAAATTTTGACACTAAGTCAGATAAGGCAATATTTTCTGGTTATTCATTAAGCAGTAAGTGTAACATCCTGATTTAAAAATTAATTACCGAACGGAATTAAGCCATTAAAATAATAATTGCAAAGTGGAAAATTTCTTGTTAATTATAATTAACTTAATTAATCTAACTTAAGAAATTAATGGCTGATTAATTATGATTAATGGTGATGACTGGTTGATTGTGATTGGTGCGTGTGGCTTAGTGGAACTGCCGGTTCACGCTTTCCCACCCCACTCTTCTTTTCTTCGTGCACATATATATGCCCAAGGTCACTATGGTTATTCATTTTTCCCTTCAGACTCCCTCTTCCTCTACTGCTTCGTTCTCTCTTTTCTTCTCTTCTTCGTTCTTCGTCCTCTTCTCTTCTTCCCTGTCCTTGTTCTCTATTTCTGGAAACCCATGACGACGGTGCTGCAAAAGAGTCAGAGTCTCCTTTGGTTGGTGAAGGACGATCATCGAAGCGGAGGAAGAACAACTTCCTATCCCCGAGCTGATTGCAGAGTATAACTATGCGAGGGGGACTGAACGAGGCAAACAGAACATCAGACCAAACGTCAGAAAATAGAAGAGCTTCTCGAGTCCCTTTAGTAGGTAGGGGGCGCTTGCATGTCAAATGCATGGTTTATGGACACTACCGGATGAACGTATTGCCTTGCGTGTGTGCGAATGTGTCTATGATGACTGTGTGCAATGCATGATTGTTAATCCTTGAATACCATATGTGTGATAGCAGAGTCCTGATTATGGTTATACATTTATATGCATGTGTTCAGGGTTGTTGTGCTGAATTCTGAAAGTCATTTATACATAAATGTGTGTGATGCATGTTCTTATTACTGTTAATACCGAGAGGATATGTATGTGTGACTGTTGGCTGATTTCATCTAGGATGTTGTAAACATGAACCGTTTGATTGCTGTGTATGCTGGTACGATGGACGATTGAATGTAGGAACTATGTTGGATCGGTTATGACGCTAATAGGTTACGAGGAATGAGTCGGATAATCGAGAATGCTCGTTGTTAAAGCACACAGGCTGCATGTGCAGGAACGGGGTGACCCGTGGAAGGTCAGGAGCCCCAAAGAAATGATCTCCAGCTACAGACCCTTGGCTAGATCCTGTGAGAGCTCGTGGTAGCCGTAGGAGCTAGAGTTAAGTCTCGAGACGTCAATGGAAGACCGGTACCATACAGGAAGGGCTAATGGACGAGAGGCCAGTAAGGGAACCTGTAACTGAAAATCATTGCCTAAGTCAGATCCGCAGGCATGCATGTAGATGCAATGTTGATTAGGATAGTATGAGTGGTATGGCTCGGAGTGATAGGAATAAATTCTGAATGAGTTGATGCATGCTTTTGTACGAATGAAAATGAACTTCACGTAATATGTATGTAAGTGTATGTCATTGAAAATATCATATTCTGCATGGCTTAAATTTAAATTGAATGCAACCCGAGTGAACATGAGTGTGTGTATTGATACTGATGCCGAGTCACTAACTGTCATTTTATATGTAAAAGCTCACCCCTACTGTGGCTATAATTTACAGTGAACGTCTCTCGGAATGATGAATGAAGGAGGAGCTGCTTGCCGAGTGAGGTGACTATGCACTATCGGGATAGATGTGTATATGTATATACTATGTATAAGGTTTTATTAAGCCTTGGCCGGCTTGTATTTTGGTCTTTGTCTTTCTATGTCAAAATTTGAACTCTCTCGGGTTGAGAGTATGACAATGTGCCTGTAAATATTCACATACATTCCTATATATGTCATACTGCATGTTTATTCGATGCTGTGTGATGACCAAATGATATATACATATATACGTACTTTTCCGAACGTGTGAGGTTAGCATGACCTTAGATAAAAACGGAACTAAGTTATTGCTGTGGGAAGCAAAATAGTGACTTTACCCCGAGTGGAGAAAGGTTTAGATGTTTCCGAGTGAATGAGGTAGTATAGACTGTTAGGATTTCCCCGAATGGGGGATAACAATATGCTTCTGAGTGAGAACCTTCCGAGTGAGTATTTCCGACTGATGAGTGATCGATAAGGTTCTGAGTGAAATCCGTTGTAGTAAACTTATTGGAAGCTAGAAGATTCTTAGGTGAGGCTTGATTTGGTGAGGGAACTTGAGTAAGGACTGTAAGTGCCGAGTGAAGAACGAGTAAAATACCCGAGTGATAAAAGACCGTGAAGAATATTCCGAGTGAAATGTACGTGTGGAATCCGAGTGAAATGACTATAGGAATCACCTCCCGAGTGGTCAACATCCGTGGCGTGAAGGAATGAAGTTATGAAGTGTGTGGTAAACTCCCGAAAAGGAGCTTGTGAGTATAAGGGGGTTAATCTGAATGAATTGTGAGTAAGGACCTTTCTGAGTGAACATAAATTCTAAAATCTGAGTGATGGGAATACCGAGTGGAGGTACTCGCCTCAGCGGCTAAGTGCTCACTCCAGCGAGTGTGAGCGTAAGGAAGGTCTCTGATGGGTTACGTTTAAGCTATGCGATCTTCACCCAAGCGTGTCGTGTTGTCTCGCTTGAGCGATATTGAATCCCGCCTGAGCGAGTAGGCGCTATTGGGATCACTCATGTCCTGCACCTTCCGCTGTTTGCCTTATGGATGGTTTGTACTCCTTCCCTCTCCTTCTTCTCCTAATTCTACCCTCCTTAACTCTCAGCTACTCATTTTGCTCTTGCATCCACTTCGATTTTAGGAAATTTTTCTTGGTCTCGGTTTATCCTCAAATTGAACTTAGGATGTTTCATTTTGGTATCAGAGCAGACCTAAAAGGTGCAAGGCCAAGGTATACTTACCGAGTGTAAGCGGTTGTGTGCATTATGACCGAGTGGTCATTATTATTGTGATATTCTATTGAACATGAACGATGTTGAAATATTGAATTGAGGATAAGAGATTATTCCCCTCCTGGTCCGATTAATTATGTGATATATAGGAATGGTATAATGTGCTATAGTTATTGAATGTTGGGATAAGATCCGATCGGTAGTGAGTAACTTGTATACTTATCCTTGAAGGGGTGTTAATTTCAGGATAAGTAATGATGAATCGTCAAAGCATGGAAGCCATAGCCGTGGCATTCCAACATTTTGCTGACGTGTTTAAGAGGCAGGGCCAGCCTCGAGCTGAAGATGGCCAAGTATTGGATCGCTTCCTAAAAAGGAAGCCGAGTGAGTTCCAAGGGGGACTTAACCCCGAGGCAGCTTACAAATGGACTCAAGAGTTAGAGAGGATTTTTGGGGGCCTTCACTGTACCGAGGCCCAGAAGGTGGAGTGCGCAGTGTACATGCTGCGGGACGAAGCAGAAAACTGGTGGAAGATCGCTAGAAATCAACTGGTTGATGCTGACACCCAGCTGACCTGGGAAAATTTCAAAACGTGCTTCCTAGAAAAATATTTCCCCGACACAGTGAGGAGTCGGAAGGAACTGGAATTTATGGAACTGAAACAGGGTTCCATGTCTGTAGAAGAATACGCAGCCAGATTTGAAGAGTTGTGTCTGTTTTATCCGCCCTTCCAACAACCCGGGACTGAGAGTTCTAAATGCCTCAAATTTGAGAACGGACTGCGATCGGACATTAAAAGAGCTTGTAGATATTAGGAAATTAGAAGCTTCCCGGTGCTGGTGAATAAATGTAGGATTTTCGAAGAAGATGACAAGGCCCATTCGGGCCAGAGCAGTAAGACAGAATCCTCCTTGAGGCCTCAACGGTCACGTTTCAAGAGATTAGGTAACGTTGGAAGAAGTGGACCCTCTGCTAGATATAAAGGTTGGGGTAGTCAAGGGGGACAGACTGGTGGACGTCCAAAATATGGCAAGTGTTTTAAATGTGGTGGCAACCACTTTGCTCAGAATTGTGATGGTGGAGAAGATGTCATATGTTTTCATTGCAATGAGAAGGGGCACATTCACCCCGACTGTCCTCAATTACGCCAAGCAAACGCCCACGTGCATCATGGAGGCTTCCGAGGGAGAGGTCGTGGAACCAAGGATCGGGGGGCAGAGGTAATGGAGCCAGAGGAAATATGATGTTTGCTCCAAACAACCGAAAGAGAAATACCGACCAACCGGCTGCTGGGAGAGTATACGCCATCAACGCTGAGGACGATGTACAAGCGAATGACTTAGTGCAAAGTAAATGCTTACTTGGTAGATATACCCTTAATGTAGTTTTTGATTCTGGAGCTATCCATTCTTTTATAGCCGACAAGTGTGTAAGACGTTTCAAGTTACCGACTGTGTATATGGATCGGACTTTAGAAGTAGCCAATCTGACTGGCACTAAGGTGCTGACATCGACGATGTGTAAGGACATAACATTTATGTTGGACGATCGGAGTTTCACCTTCGACTTGGTGTGTGTACCTCTAAAAGATCTCGACATTGTACTTGGCGTAGATTGGCTTTCAGCCAACAAGGTGTTGGTGGACTGTCGAAACCGAAGAGTAATTTTTTCAAGGTAGGGCAATGAGGACTACACGGTACAAGGTATAGCTCAGTTGTTTATGATGCTTTGTTTAACTGAGGGACAGAGTAGAGCCCGAGTGAGCGATATCCTGACTGTTTGCGAATTCCCCGAGGTGTTTCCGGAGGATGTGCCGGGTGCCCCTCCGATTAGAGAAGTTGAATTCTCTATAGACTTAATTCCTAGAGCCGAGCCAGTCTCCAGTGTACCTTATAGAATGTCCCTATCAGAATTGGCTGAATTGAAAAAGAGGGATGGCAGCATGAGATTATGCATAGATTACTGACAGCTAAACAAGCTCACGATTAAGAACCGATACCCATTGCCCAGAATCGACGATTTGATTGACCAACTGCGTGGTGCTTCAGTCTTCTCGAAGATCGATTTACGATCGGGATACCACCAAATCCGGGTGAAGGACTCAGATATTCCAAAGACTGCCTTTAGGACTCGGTATGGCCACTACGAGTATGTAGTGATGCCGTTTGGTGTGACAAACACCCCAGCTGTATTCGTGAATTACATGAACAACATATTCCACCCCTATCTTGACCGATTCGTAGTAGTTTTTATTGATGATATCTTAATCTATTCTAAGACCCCTGAAGAGCATGAGGAACACCTCCGAGCGGTACTTCAAGTATTGAAGGAGAAGCAGTTGTTTGGAAAACTTTCGAAGTACGATTTCTGGATGGATAAGATCCACTTTCTCGGACATGTAATTTCCATGGAAGGTGTCTCGGTAGACCCATCAAAGGTGGCAGCTATAATGGCATGGGAGAGGCCCAAGTCGGTCTCAAAGATAAGAAGCTTTATGGGCCTAGCTGGCTACTATAGAAGGTTTATTGAAGGATTTTCTAAACTCGCTTTGCCACTGACTAGATTGACTCGGAAAAACGTCCCTTTCGTTTGGAGTTCCGAGTGCGAGAGCAGTTTCTGAGAGTTAAAGAATAAGTTGACGGCCGCCCCAGTGTTGGCATTGTCAAACTTGTAAGAGAGCTTCGTGGTTTATTGTGATGCGTCGGGGCTCGGCCTGGGGTGCGTACTGATGCAGAAGGACTGAGTGATAGCTTATGCCTCTCGGTAATTGAGGCCTCACGAGCAGTATTATCTGACCCATGACTTGGAATTGGCAGCTGTGGTTTTCGCATTAAAGATATGGAGGCATTACTTGTACGGATCCAGATTCGAGGTGTACAATGATCACAAGAGCCTCAAATATTTATTCGACCAGAAAGAGATGAACATGAGGCAGAGAAGATGGATGGAATTTTTAAAGGATTAGGACTTCGAGCTGAAGTATCATTCGGGTAAGCCAAACGTTGTTGCCGACGCATTGAGTCGGAAATGTAACATCCCAATTTTTAATTTAATTACCGATTGAGACTAAGTCATTAATTAAGGGATTAACTGCAAAATTCAGATTAATGAATAATTTAACTGATTGCTGATTGGTTAGAAAATAATTGAATAAATAATGATAATAATAATAATAGTGCCAGGTGAAAGGACGCATGTGTCCCTAAGAGTATAAGACAACCTCAGCTCTCTCTTCCCTCCATTAATTCACGCTGATCAGCTCCTCTGTGCGTGCGTCTGGTCCCCTCCTCCCCTGTTTTCTCTTCTTCCCTCTCAATCATATTGAACAGTGAGAGAGTCAAGAGCTCCTGGAGGAACATCAACGTGGCTCTGTTCCACTCCCTGTCCTCTTCTTCCCCCCATTGCCTTCTTCCTCTCCTTTTTCTTTTACCTAGAGCTGTTAGTATTCTAGTTGGAAGGCTGTGCTGGAAGTGCCTTGGAGCTGTGGGGGAGACGAACCCGTGGGAGGAAAGAAGCAACTCTGGCCCAGGATCAACGCTAAGCTCGAAGGCTGTTGGGGGAGGAGTAACAGAGGGACGATCGGTCAGCATTGCAACTTGAGGAGTCTCTGAACCCCGACAGCAGGTAGGGGGCGCTTTGCATGTCAAGTGTATGGTTTATGACCGGGTCCCGGGTGCTTACTTTAAGGTGATATGTGGTGTGAAATGTGTAGATCGATGTGTGGTGATTGACTGATTGTGCATGCAACTCCCGAACTGGGGTATCTGTGAAAGGTTGAGGGTTGTGTGACTTCGTCTTTGAGTGCCTATTAATATTTCTGTGATGCATGTTGTTGAAACCTGAGTTTGTTGAGTGAATGTGTGTGTGCTTTACCATTATCCCCGATGCATGAGATGTGAATTGATACGTGATTTCCATTTTGAATGCTGTGTGGAAAAGTATGCTGACTCTGTTAAAAATGTTGAGTGGATGTGCTGTAATGTGGTTACCTATGCTTGCTGTTGTAAGTTATTATGATAGATGCATGTGTTGTTGTAATAGAATATGGGATTCCGAATGAATCTGAATGCTGTGTGGGGGATCGGTTGTGATCCATTGATGGCTGTGTGAGACACGTCTGGTAAGCTTGGATGTTGTGGTGGAATTGCATGAGATTGCATATGTGGGATGATTCCCAGATTCCTGACCAGTTCCATGAGGACCCGTGGTAGCCCATGGAGCTAGAGCTGGGTCTCGAGACGTCACGGGGTGACCGGTGCCACACGGAAAGGGCTAGTGGACGGGGGGTCGGAAAGGCATCTAGAGTCGTATAAAACGAGTTCCAGTCAGATTCCTGGTTAGATCCATGAGGACCCGTGGTAGCCGATAGAGCTAGAGCTGGGTCTCGAGACGTCACGGGGTGACTGGTGCCACACGGAAAGGGCTAGTGGACGAGGGACTGGGAAGGAATCTGCACTGAACTCACTGTTTAAGTCGGATCCGCATGCATGAGTCTATGAGCATTGTTAGTGAGATTACTGTGAATTGCATGGATTAAATGAATTGAGTGAACTCCGACTAGATGATGTCGTATGAGTGAATTCCGACTGAATGAATAGACAGGTATTGATACTGTTGCTGAGTGCAGTGTGATGCTATGATTGAGAATATATGTTATTATGTGAATTCCGATTGAATGATGTGGTCTGGCTCTTATATTAATTGGCAGTATATATATATCGTTATGGATTGAACCCGGTAAATTATATAATTGAGAATTGAGGTAAAGTTCGAGTCAATAGCTGTCACCTTATATGTAAAAGCTCACCCCTACACCATTTTCTAGTGTGTGCAGGTTGGACTCTGAAGTGATGATAAGGTCTCAGGTCCGAGTGAGGTGCACTCCGACTGTTGAGTGCTTATTTTGTATTTGTCATGTTTTCGTCAGTTGTAGCCTTGGCCGGCTCATAATAACAGTGTGGTGTAATGAATATGGATATATATATATATAAATAATTTGAGTTATTGTGATCCGAGTGCATGTTTTTATACGTAATATTTCACGTTGATAACAGGTGCTGAGGAATGAATGATGTTAAGGTAATGGGTATTCCGAGTGTATGAATATGTATGTACATATATGTTGTATACGGGTGGTTTGTGTCTGGGTAGACTGAGGGGTGTTGATGGTTAGAATATTGATCAGTTAATGATTTCTGAGTAAACGTAATTGGGGAGTCAACTCCGAGTGGGGCTGCAAATGGCTATGCCTTCTTGTTCGAATGATGATACTTCAATGGATTCTGAGTAAAATACCTTGGATGAACCTATACTGCGTAAGATCTAATGAGAGAATCCTCGAGTGATAATGAGAGCGGTCATTACCGAGTGAAAAATATAAGTAAAACCCGAGTGAGGAAGGGTTCGTATTCCCGAGTGAAAACCCTGAGCGATTCTCTCCTGAGAGAGGAGTTAGTGTAGTGGCTTAGAATGGAAGGGATTCTAAGTGTAAAACATTGATAATCCGAGTGAAAGATGTATATTCTGAGTGAGTAAGGGTTTGTATCCCGAGTGGTTGAGTTCTGAATAAGTCTGAGTGGGACTTAACTATCTGATTTTCTGAGTAAATGTGAATGTATACCGAATAGTGGAAGTGTAATGTGACCCGATTGTGTTAAGGATGGAATACGTCGAGTGATGTTTAAATAGGACATATTCCGAGTGAGAAGGAGTTCTGGAATCCGAGTGGGATAACCCTCAGTGTCCGAGTAGAGTATAGGTGTGGCCGCATGGATAAAATTGAAAGGCTAAGTTATGGAACACCGAATGGACTTAGGAATGAACTTTCGAGTGGACTTAGTCATTTACCGAGTGTATGGATGTCCCGATACCGAGTGATGAATTTGTCGTGTGAGGCTTCTCGCTTCAGCGAATGAAGGATCCGCTCCAGCGAATGCGTGCTGCTGGAAGGCTTTTATCGTGGTATCGCCCAAGCGAATGGTACTTCGCCTGAGCGAGTGAGTTGTCTCGCTCAAGCGTCCTGGACCTCGCTTAAGCGAGTCAGAGTTGTCTTGGATTTCGCCCAGGCGCTGATGTGTTTCGCTGAAACGAATAGGTAGGTTCAAGCCTTGTTCCTTCCGCTGATTACTATATGTGTAAATGTTCTTTTCTTTCCCTTGTCTTCTTCCTTTTCTTTTTTTATGCCGATTGACCAGGGGTTGTTTTTGTGAAAAATTTTTACCTGTTTTTGGGTTATTATTTATTAAAAATTAGGGTGTTACATTTTGGTATCAGAGCAGACCGAAAGGTCCAAGGCCAAGGTATGCTTACCGAGCGTAAGCGGTTGTGTGCATTGTGACCAAGTGATCATCAGCATTATGGTATTTGTTGAACCTGATTGATAATGTAGTATTGAGTTGTGGACAGAAGGTTGATTCCCTTCTGGTCCGACTGATTGTATAACATATAGAAATGGTAAAATGTGCTAAAGTTACAGAGTGCTGGGCTAAGATCTGATCGGAAGAATGTAACCTTGTAAACTTATCCTTGAAGGGGGTGTGAATTTCAGGATAGGTAATGATGAATCGTCAAAGCATAGAGGCTATAGCCACAGCATTTCAACGCTTTACGGACGTGTTTGAGAGGCAGGGCCAGCCTCGATCAGAGGATGGCCAAGTGCTGGACCGCTTCCTGAAGAGGAAGCCGAGTGAATTTCAGGGAGGACGTAACCCGGAAGCAGCTTTTAAATGGACTCAAGAGCTGGAAAGGATCTTTGGGGGTCTTCACTGTACCGAGGCTCAGAAGGTAGAATGTGCAGTGTATATGCTGCGAGACGAGGCAGAGAACTGGTGGAAGATAGCCAGAAACCGATTTCCTAACGATGATACTCAACTGACCTGGAACAATTTCAAGACATGCTTCTTAGAGAAGTACTTCCCCGACACAATCAGGAGTCGGAAAGAACTGGAGTTCATGGAGTTGAAGCAGGGGTCCATGACTGTGGAAGAATACGCGACAAGATTTGAGGAATTGTGCCTATTCTACCCACCCTTTCAACAGCCGGGGACGGAGAATTCAAAGTGTTTAAAATTTGAGAACGGATTGAGGTCGGATATTAAGAGAGCTTGCAGATACCAAGAGGTTAGGAGTTTTCCTGCATTGGTGAATAAGTGTAGGATATTTGAAGAAGATGACAAGGCCCACTCGGGCCAGAGCAGCAGGGCCAACCCCTCCTTGAAGCCTCAGCACTCTCGCTTCAAGAGACAGGATGACTCTGGTAGGAGCAGACTCCCTTCTAGGCTCGGAGGCAGGGGTAATCAAGATGGTCGTGCTGGTAGTCGCCCAAAGTACGGTAAGTGTTTTATATGTGGTGGTGATCACTTTGCCCAAGACTGTGAAGAAGGAGATGATGTCGTGTGCTTCCATTGCAATGGGAGAGGGAATATTCGCCCTAACTGCCCACTGTTGCGACGATCGAATGATGATGCACCCCGTGGAGGTTTCCGAGAGAGAGACCGCGGAAATGATGGTCGAGGGAACGGTGGCAGAGGCAATGGAACTAGAGATAACAGGAGATTTGCCCCAAATAACCGTGGGAGGAGCGCGGATCGACCAGCTGCAGACAGAGTTTAAGTCATCAGTACTGAGAAAGTTGTACAAGCGAGCAACTAGGTGAAAGGTAAGGGTAAGGGTAAACCATTCTGGAAGCCGATTGTTAGTATGTCATTTTATAACTAGGTGTATACTTGTGGGGTCGGAAATCTACCCCCATTGCACCGTTTTACATTAGTAGAAACCTATGTTGCGTGATTGAATGCCTGTGTACACGCTTATGATGGGCATTGGACCCAATGTGAATTATATGAACATGTGGATATGATATTGTGAATGAAACCCCTAATATGGTTTGGACTTGATTTGGATAAATCCGATTGGATGAGTACATATATATATATATATCGATGCTATTGTTGAGTGCAATATGTGGTTATGGTTATGGTGCATGCTGTGATGAACAATGACATAGCCATGAATAATTGGTATGAATCCGACTGAGTGTCTGTATGTACATTAGTGCCATTTCCTAGTCCCTGGTGTGTTATGACAGCGTGTGTGATTATGAATTACTTAATCCTGATTGAATTGCATGAACCCGAGTGAGTGATGTTATCATATAACTGAGAATTGAGAATTTGATCTAAGCAATGGTTTTGTGATGAATAAGATTTAGAGGAAATATCTACTCGGTGTGGGCTAGAAGCCGATTGTTATGTTGCCACCATACTATTTTACAGAAGTGATAAATAATTTTCATGATTATTGATGCGCGATGTACCCTATGTGATGCATGATGTTGATGTAGGTGTATTACTCATGTGTGTGAACTGCCATTAACTACCGTGTGAATTAGTATTAGTTGGGTGAGTCTAGTCCGTGTGAGGCATGCTCCTCTGAGATGACTCTTCCTGCCATAGGTAATGTGGCAGCATACACGTTGTAGTGACTATGTAATTGTTGTAACCCTATAGGAATGAGACGTCATCCTATAAGTTGGATGCAGCAATTCATGAGTCGGGCAGGTGAAGCTGTAACTGCTTATGGTGATGGTGAGTCTTTCAGACGATTCCGAGTGATGATGAGAGTTATATTAAATGAGTGTTATGCGATTGTTTACCAAAATGAAGGTAGAGGGTTTGTTTGATCTTGACGTGTCTGCTTCCGAGAGGATTAGAGGTTGCTGGGTACGGATTGGCTACTAAAAGGATGATCGGTATTGGAATAAAAGGGGTGATCAAACTGTCACTGAAGTTAGAGTTTTGAAAGGTTAACCGAGTAATACTGTAAGCCTAATGAGGAAACCAGGATTGGAGCCAAACTAAATTGTAAGGTTAGGAATTGCTCAGGAAAGGTTAGTAAATTCCGAGTGTGTAAGAGTGGAGACAATTCCAAGTGAAGACCTTGTGGGAAAGAACTGCTGAGTGAACATTATGGTGTTCCGAGTAGAACCTTATTTAGAGGATCATTACTAAGTTAAGGGAGTAGTGTCTGAGCGTAACCTTCTGGGTAAGGTAAGATTCGAGTGACGTGACTCGGAGTGTATCACTTCCGAGTGGAATGGCACCGTGTCGAACGATTCTAAATATTAAGATAGCGAGTGTAGAATTCCTAATACCCTTGGGATGTCCAACCGAGTGATCTTCCAGGAGAAAAGTCCTTCTGGTCGGAAAATGGAACTTAGAGTGTGCAAGTTTCCGAGTGAAGGGGGCTCCGAGAGGAAGTAGATATCCGAGTGAAGGATTTAATTGGAGTCGTACTCAGGTCAGTGATTGGGACTGCTGAGCTTGAACTCAGGTTTAGTTTCGAGGTAAGCTCGAGTTACGAGTGAATTTCTGGTAAGTGGAAGAATTTCTGGGTGAGAATTACCCTCAAACCCCGAGTGATGTTTATGTAAGAGGACCGAGTGAAACTCTCAGGATGAAAGCATGGAAATTCCTTGAGTGTTCCCTTTGGTGTAAGAGAGAGATTTTGTGGTCAGGTTTTGAAAACCCGAGGGTTTGGTCTGAGAGAAATCGGTCGGGAGTGAGTATTTTGGGAGTCGGTGGTGTTGTTTATCGACTGAATTTTTCCCAACTGGTTGAATAACCTCTAAGGATGTGTTCCCCACGACACAATGTCGAGCCTATGCTTTATGTGATTTCATTATTGTGCCGAGTAACTCGTTCGAGTCAGGAAACCGATGGTGTGAATATGCCGAATGGTGTTGAGAGTATATGGCCAAGCGGCCAAAGAACTGGAAAGTGCCAATGGCTAGGGTGAACTGGCAGAGTTGAATGGGGTAACTACGTGGGAAATGGAGTCCCGAATGTAATGAAGGCTATGAAGAGTTGTTTTATGCTGATTAGAAATTGCGAAGCAGTTGAAAACGTGGAGGAGCGAAGAGTTGCAGTCAGAGCGTGACTGTGGTATCCTGATCTGTTTGTTAGAGATAAGTCTGAGTGAAAGAAAGGAATGTTATTCCGAGTCAATGGTGCCACTTCCGAGTGGAAATGTGTTAAGCATAATGTCTCGGTTTTCTGGGTGGAGCGGCCGGTGAATTGCTTTGGAAGCCAATAGTACCGACTGGGATTTAAGCAATGGATGAATACTTGAGGAACATAGATGTGAAATTGCTTATTGTGGTATGGCAGTGATTTTCCGAGTGGTTCATTGAGGATAAGCATGTGTTTGAATTTCGAGGACGAAATTCTTTTGAGAGGGGGAGAACTGTAACATCCCGATTTTTAATTTAATTACCGATTGAGACTAAGCCATTAATTAAGGGATTAACTGCAGAATTGAGATTAATGAATAATTTAACTGATTGCTGATTGGTTAGAAAATAATTGAATAAATAATGATAATAATAATAATAGTGCCAGGCGAAAGGACGCATGTGTCCCTAGGAGTATAAGACAACCTCAGCTCTCTCTTCCCTCCATTAATTCACGCTGGTCAGCTCCTCTGTGCGTGCGTTTGGTCCCCTCCTCCCCTGTTTTCTTTTCTTCCCTCTCAATCACGTTGAACAGTGAGAGAGTCGAGAGCTCCTGGAGGAACATCAATGCGGCTCTGTTCCACTCCCTGTCCTCTTCTTCCCCCCATTTCCTTCTTCCTCTCCTTCTTCTTTTACCTAGAGCTGTTAGTATTCCAGTTGGAAGGCTGTGCTGGAAATGCCTTGGAGCTGTGGGGGAGACGAACCCGTGGGAGGAAAGAAGCAACTCTGGCCCAGGATCAATGCTGAGCTCGAAGGCTGTTGGAGGAGGAGTAACAGAGGGACGATCGGTCAGCATTGCAACTTGAGGAGTCTCTGAACCCCGACAGCAGGTAGGGGGCGCTTTGCATGTCAAGTGTATGGTTTATGACCGGGTCCCGGGTGCTTGCTTTAAGGTGATATGTGGTGTGAAATGTGTAGATCGATGTGTGGTGATTGACTGATTGTGCATGCAACTCCTGAACTGGGGTATCTGTGAAAGGTTGAGGGTTGTGTGACTTCGTCTTTGAGTGCCTATTAATATTTCTGTGATGCATGTTGTTGAAACCTGAGTTTGCTGAGTGAATGTGTGTGTGCGTTACCATTATCCCCGAATGCATGAGATGTGAATTAATACGTGATTTCCATTTTGAATGTTATGTGGAAAAGTATGCTGACTCTGTTAAAAATGTTGAGTGGATGTGCTGTAATGTGGTTACCTATACTTGCTGTTGGAAGTTATTATGATAGATGCATGTGTTGTTGTAATGGAATGTGGGATTCCGAATGAATCTGAATGCTGTGTGGGGGATCGGTTGTGATCCATTGATGGCTGTGCAAGACACGTCTGGTAAGCTTGGATGTTGTGGTGGAATTGCATGAGATTGCATATGTGGGATGATTCCAAGATTCCTGACCAGTTCCATGAGGACCCGTGGTTGCCGATGGAGCTAGAGCTGGGTCTCGAGACATCACGGGGTGACCGGTGCCACACGGAAAGGGCTAGTGGACGGGGGGTCGGAAAGGCATCTAGAGTCGTATAAAACAAGTTCCAGTCAGATTCCTGGTTAGATCCATGAGGACCCGTGGTAGCCGATGGAGCTAGAGCTGGGTCTCGAGACGTCACGGGGTGACCGGTGCCACACGGAAAGGGCTAGTGGACGAGGGACCGGGAAGGAATCTACACTGAACTCACTGTTTAAGTCGGATCCGCATGCATGAGTCTATAAGCATTGTTAGTGAGATTACTGTGAATTGCATGGATTAAATGAATTGAGTGAACTCCGACTAGATGATGTCGTATGAGTGAATTCCGACTGAATGAATAGACAGGTATTGATACTGTTGCTGAGTACAGTGTGATGCTATGATTGAGAATATATGTTATTATGTGAATTTCGATTGAATGATGTGGTCTGGCTCTTATATTAATTGGCAGTATATATATATCGTTATGGATTGAACCCGGTAAATTATATAATTGAGAATTGAGGTAAAGTCCGAGTCAATAGTTGTCACCTTATATGTAAAAGCTCACCCCTACACCATTTTTCAGTGTGTGCAGGTTGGACTCTGAAGTGATGATAAGGTCTCAGGTCCGAGTGAGGTGCACTCCGACCGTTGAGTGCTTATTTTGTATTTGTCATGTTTTCGTCAGTTGTAGACTTGGCCGGCTCATAATAACAGTGTGGTGTAATGAAGTGGAGTGGCAGCAAGATGGGTATACCTCTTATACCTCGGAACGCGAGGATGCCATGAGGCAACAGTACCCCGAGTTGTTTACTAAGGTGAGTTACCAAGTGAATTTCAGGGACGAAATTCTTTTAAGAGGGGGAGGATTGTAACATCCCGATTTAAAAATTAATTACCGAACGGAATTAAGCCATTAAAATAATAATTGCAAAGTGGAAAATTTCTTGTTAATTATAATTAACTTAATTAATCTAACTTAAGAAATTAATGGCTGATTAATTATGATTAATGGTGATGACTGGTTGATTGTGATTGGTGCGTATGGCTTAGTGGAACTACCGGTTCACGCTTTCCCACCCCACTCTTCCTTTCTTCGTGCACATATATATGCCCAAGGTCACTATGGTTATTCATTTTTCCCTTCAGACTCCCTCTTCCTCTACTGCTTCGTTCTCTCTTTTCTTCTCTTCTTCGTTCTTCATCCTCTTCTCTTCTTCCCTGTCCTTGTTCTCTGTTTCTGGAAACCCACGATGACAGTACTGCAGAAGAGTCAGAGTCTCCTTCGGTTGGTGAAGGACGATCATCGAAGCGGAGGAAGAACAGCTTCTTATCCCCGAGCCGATTGCAGAGTACAACTGTGCGAGGGGGACTGAACAAGGCAAACAGAACATCAGACCAAACGTCGGAAAACAGAAGAGCTTCTCGAGTCCCTTCAGTAGGTAGGGGGCGCTTGCATGTCAAATGCATGGTTTATGGACGGTATCGGATGAACGTATTGCCTTGCGTGTGTGTGAATGTGTCTATGATGACTTTGTGCAATGCATGATTGTTAATCCTTGAATACCATATGTGTGATAGCAGAGTCCTGATTATGGTTATACATTTATATGCATGTGTTCAGGGTTGTTGTGCTGAATTCTGAAAGTCATTTATACATAAATGCGTGTGATGCATGTTCTTATTACTGTTAATACCGAGAGGATATGTATGTGTGACTGTTGGCTGATTTCATCTAGGATGCTGTAAACATGAACCGTTTGATTGTTGTGTATGCTGGTACGATGGACGATTGAATGTAGGAACTATGTTGGATCGGTTATGACGCTAATAGGTTACGAGGAATGAGTCGGATAATCAAGAATGCTCGTTGTTAAAGCACATAGGCTGCATGTGTAGGAACAGGGTGACCCGTGGAAGGTCAGGAGCCCCAAAGAAATGATCTCCAGCTACAGACCCTTGGCTAGATCCTGTGAGAGCTCGTGGTAGCCATAGGAACTAGAGTTAAGTCTCGAGACGTCAATGGGAGGCCGGTACCACGCGAGAAGGGCTAATGGACGAGAGGCCGGTAAGGGATCCTGTAACTGAAAATCATTGCCTAAGTCGGATCCGCAGGCATGCATGTAGATGCAATGTTGATTAGGATAGTACGAGTGGTATGGCTCGGAGTGATACGAATAAATTCTGAATGAGTTGATGCATGCTTTTGTACGAATGAAAATGAACTTCACGTAATATGTATGTAAGTGTATGTCATTGAAAATATCATATTCTGCATGGCTTAAATTTAAATTGAATGCAACCCGAGTGAACATGAGTGTGTGTATTGATGCTGATACCGAGTCACTAACTGTCATTTTATATGTAAAAGCTCACCCCTACTGTGGCTATAATTTACAGTGAACGTCTCTCGGAATGATGAATGAAGGAGGAGCTGCTTGCCGAGTGAGGTGACTATACACTATGGGGATAGATGTGTATATGTATATACTATGTATAAGGTTTTGTTAAGCCTTGGCCGGCTCGTATTTTGGTCTTTGTCTTTCTATGTCAGAAGTTAAACTCTCTCGGGTTGAGAGTATGATGATGTGCCTGTAAATATTCACATACATTCCTATATATGTCATACTGCATGTTTATTCAATGCTGTGTGTGATGACCGAATGATATATACATATATATACGTACTTTTCCGAACGTGTGAGGTTAGCATGACCTTAGATAAAACGGAACTAAGTTATTGTTGTGGGAAGCGAAATAGTGACTTTACCCCGAGTGGAGAAAGGTTTAGATGTTTCCGAGTGAATGAGGTAGTATAGACTGTTAGGATTTCCCCGAATGGGGGATAACAATATGCTTCCGAGTGAGAACCTTCCGAGTGAGTATTTCCGACTGATGAGTGATCTATAAGGTTCTGAGTGAAATCCGTTGTAGTAAACTTATTGGAAGCTAGAAGATTCTTAGGTGAGGCTTGATTTGGTGAGGGTACTTGAGTAAGAAGGACTGTAAGTGCCGAGTGAAGAACGAGTAAAATACCCGAGTGATAAAAGACTGTGAAGAATATTCCGAGTGAAATGTACGTGTGGAATCCGAGTGAAATGACTATAGGAATCACCTCCCGAGTGGTCAACATCCATGGCATGAAGGAATGAAGTTATGAAGTGTGTGGTAAACTCCCGAAAAGGAGCTTGTGAGTATAAGGGGGTTAATCCGAATGAATCATGAGTAAGGACCTTTCCGAGTGAACATAAATTTTGAAATCCGAGTGATGGGAATACCGAGTGGAGTTACTCGCCTCAGCGGCTAAGTGCTCACTCCAGCGAGTGTGAGCGTAAAGAAGGTCTCTGATGGGTTACGCTTAAGCTATGCGATCTTCGCCCAAGCGTGTCGTGTTGTCTCGCTTGAGCGATATTGAATCCCGCCTGAGCGAGTAGGCACTGTTGGGATCTCTCATGTCCTGCACCTTCTGCTGTTTGCCTTGTGGATGGTTTGTACTCCTTCCCTCTCCTTCTTCTCCTAATTCTACCCTCCTTAACTCTCAGCTACTCATTTTTCCCTTGCATCCACTCCGATTTTAGAAAATTTTTCCTGGTCTCGGTTTATCCTCAAATTGAACTTAGGATGTTTCAGTAAGGCATATAGGGTTTACAATAAAAGAACCATGACTTTTGAAGAATCTATTCATGTTTTTTTTATGAAATTGACCCCAAAAGTCTAGGAAAGGTAGTTGACTATCTTATAAATGATCTTAAATACTTGGATACTCACACTCAAGAAAAGACCACTAAGGAAACAAAACAACTAGTGAACCACAAAAAGATTTGAAAACCTTAAAAGATTATCCTTTAGAGAATGTTATTAGTGATATACCAAAGGGAGTATCTACTCATAATTATCTTAGACATGTTTGTAATAATTATGTGTTTGTTTCTAAAATTTAACCTAAGTGCATAGAAGAAGCTTTATCTGATGAGTTTTGAGGGCTTGCTACACAAGATAAATTAAACTAATTTGAAAAAAATCAAGTATAAGAGCTCATCCCTAGGCCCTCTAATAATTTGATAATTGGCAATGAATAGGTGTTTAGAAACAAACTAGATGAAGTAGGAATAATCAAATGAAATAAATCTAGGCCCGTAGCGAAAAGGTATAATCATTAAGGAATAGATTATGATGAAACTTTTATGCCTATTGTTAGACTATGAGCTATGCATCCATTGCTTAACTTTGTCTATAAAACTATACCAAATGGATATTAAGAGCGCTCTTTTAAACAACTTTATTCACAAAGAAGTCTATATGGAACAACCACCTGGTTTCAAAGATTTCAAAAAATCTAATCATGTTTTTAAATTTAAAAAAAGATTTATATGATTTAAAACAAGTTCCAAGGGCTTGGTATATTAGTTAAGTTGCTTTCTACTTGAAAAAAGGTTTAGAAAAAGGAAATATGGATACCACTCTGTTAAAAAAGAAGCATTAGTGATATTCTTTTGGTTTAGATATATATGACGATATAGTTTTTAGTGCTACTAATGAGTTCCTTTGCAAAAAATTCTTTAATTCTATGTAGAAGGAATTTGAAATGTCCATGATAAGAGAATTGACATATTTTCTAGGACTACAAATCAAGTAATCTAAGGAAGGGATATTCCTAATCAAAACTAGATATTGGAAAGAACTTCAAAAAAAGTTTAGCATGGACAAGGCAAAAAAAATAGCAACACCCATGAGCACTACTTGGTATCTTGAGGAAAAATAAGTTAGGTAAATCTGTTGATGAAAAAAAGCATCAAAGTATGATTGGTTTTCTACTCTATCTTATAACTAATAGGCTTGATATGATGTTCTCTCTATGTATATGTGCTAGATTCCAATCTTATCCAAATGAATCTCACTTGTCTGTTGTTAAAAGAATCTTGAAATATTTTGTAGGAACATAACACATGGGTTTATGGTATCCCAAAGGTATAGGGGCTAACCTAGTTAGTTATTTTAATTTGGATTTTATAGGGTACATGGTCGATCGAAAGAGTACTAGTGGAACTTGCTATTTTATTGGTATTTCACTTGTTTATTGGCACTCCAAGAAGTAAGCCAGCATGGCCTTATACACTGTTAAAACTGAGTATATTGCTGTTGGTAGTTGTTGTGCTTAAATTTTATAGTTGAGACAACAATTGATAAAATTATGGTATTCATGTCGATCATATCCCTATACGATGTGATAACATTAGTGTTATCCACTTAGCCAAGAATCCTATTATGCACTCTAGAACTAAACACATAGAAGTAAGGCATCACTTTATTTGTGGTTATTTGCATAATGGTTATTATATGCTTGAGTTTGTGGAGTTATTTAAACAACAGGAAGATAAGCCTAAAGAAAACTTCCTTTTAATAAGACATGAACTAGGACTAATAAAACAATCTTGCCTCAAGTGATAGTATGTGTGTTGATTAATCCTGTTAAGTTTTTTAAGCAAAAAGGGTCTAAGTTTTTGTTTCCAAGCAAATAGGTATCAAGAAATATTCAAAAATATGGAATACTTCAAACCAGGTATGAGTGGTTCGACCCATGCGTAGAGTAGTTCAAACGTGAAGGCATTGGTTTAAACTAGACTTGTTTTAGTTTGAACCATGTGATAAGTTTTAGGCAACTGGAAATTTTTTTAGGCCTTCATATAAAAGCCCGTTTACGATGGAGCTCCACCTCTATATAAAGCACCAATTATGTCTTCTCATCTACTTTTTCTCCATGTCCACTAAACCTAAAAGACTTAGGAAGCAAAGAATCCTTGAGGATGAAGAGTTAAAGTTCCACCTTGACTAAAAAGAAGAAGAAAAGAGAAATAATACCCTGGTCCTTCTACCTTTCAATGCTGAGATAGACTTTATTTGCCAAGAAAGGTTTCTTGCAGCTAAGATAATCGACTTCTATGGCTTGGTTGCCTTCGTGACTTCTAAAAAGGCATACTATCCTTAATTTGTTTGTGACTTCTACTTCAATTCCAAAGAAGTTGAAGGCACTTTTCAATCTTACATGAGGCGCAATGATATCTTCATGGATCTTTAAGCTTTCACTCAAGCATTGTATCTTCCTTACTCTAAATCCACCTTTTTTGCGTCAACTAAAATCAAAGTCTGGAAAGAAAACTATGATACTTAAAAAGTAAGAGCAGAGACCAAAAAGGACATGATACCTCAAAGAGTATGTAGGGCTTCTCACCACTTAAAACTGAATACTTTACTATTTCTTAGTAAAAATCCTTATGCCTTGACAAAGTCACTGGTTAGAAGTTCAAAATGATAATGTTCTGTACATATGGTCTATGATTTATATAAAGCTTATAAACTGAAGGAGATTGATTTTGAAATATATGCAAGAAAAGAAAGATAACCAGTATCCTTATGGCATGAAGATCACAACTCTATTGGATCATAACAATGTTTCACTTGTTGGTTCTTTTAAGCACATAAATATTAGTAGTATAAATCCTTATTTTATTAACAAATATAATATTATGAAAAAGAATAGCAGAGTGGCCACTAAGAAAAAAGAAACAAAGAGTAGAGACAAAGGCGTGGAAGATAATGTTACTAACCTTGATGGCCTTGAAGATCCAATAGCCTGGGATGATTTTAATGTTGTGCTCGTAGTTTTTGATTCTTTATGAAATGATCCTCTTGGACCTTTTACATGTCATGCTACTCCTCCACCGTCTCTAACCTCCTTGAAAAATTTTTTGAACAAAGGCTGGTTGTAATGATAATTAAAGTATAAGACAATGTACTTGAAAGTATACATTTGTTAGCATTTATATGAATACACAAATAACTAATATTCACCAAGATAGGTGTTTGACATAACATTAGTGGGCTATGCGGTGAAGTCTCAAAACTTAGGTTCTTCAATGTATTAACTATACAGAGATCCCATCCTGTGGTAGAATCTCATGATGATAATCTGTAATTTCTTTTTCTTTCGCTGTATTTTTTCATTCTATAGTAATGCTAAAAGGGTGAGAAAAATCGTGCGGGTTGGGTTTTTATAGCTATACGTTATGTCTCTGGTTTATCTTTTATGCTTTGTCTTAGGGAGAGTTTTATTTCTTGATGATTATGTATTTACTCTCTCTAATTAGTATATGAGTATTTTATTAAGGGGAAGTATTGTTTGCATTATCAACTTTTTACCTAACACCCATAAGATGGTATGCCATCGTCAAAATGGGGGAGACTATAATTCCTATGTTAGAAAGATTTTGATGATGACAATCATGATATGGACTTTGTAACACCCTATTCTTAGTTGCCTGCTTTCCTAAGTGCTTCGTGTTTCCGTCACTAGCATAGTGCTAAATTATGTGAAGATAGTCCAATGACTAACCATGGCCTTGGCTGTTAAAGCACAAACCTGAGTGGTCGAACTTCATGTTTTGGGTCCATAGGGACCAAACAGATATATTTGGAATACTTTAAATACTTTAGTATTTCTATTTTCAATAAAGTTGCTTGGAGTAAAATATTTTCATTTGAGTGTTAATAAATGTAGGTAACTGCCCCGAAACATTGTTCCAACTTGCTTGTTGTAAAGAAATCCAACTTCGGGTAAAATGAAGGTTTTTACTGGTCTCAAGGGAATTAGAAGGACGTCTGGGGGACCTTATTAACACAAAATTTTAGATCTCAAAATTTTAAATTATACCATAATGTTTCTAAAATTAGAGTGGTTCATAAAAAATATTTATACCTTTTCAATTAAGGATCGATTTAAAATTTTAAAGTGTACCAAATAAAAGATTATGCTTTGATTGATCGCTTTCATACCACTTCCCCACTACCTCCATTTTTTCAATTCCCTTTTCAAATATACAACATTTCTTTCTTTCTCGTGCACTCCATTTCACACACAGAACATCACGCATTTAAATTATCTACAACTTATTTTCATTTTAAAGAAAAAGAAAACATGATCATATTTCATGTCTTATCTAGGACTAGTTTTACTTAGTTCTTAAGTGTGCTTTACATGCCTTAACCCCTTAGTTCCATGAATAATAGCTTCTTTTCCAATCTATGCACTTGACGTTGCCTTTGTGTAGAATTTTAAGATTTCAGGTTTATTTTGAAGTAAAAAGGCATATCATGAGAAGTTTGGAAGAAGTTTGATTGATCCTTGTGAGACCCAAGACCCTTAAATAAGCTAAATCATGAGAAAATGAAGAGATAGTGCACCATGGCCATGGTCCTTACCACTCCTTACCAATAGTGCCCTACATTTGAAGTAATTTTAGCCCTATAACTCTAAAGCAAACCATGACCATGGTTTGTGGTCTGATTTGATTTTATCTTTTAATTGTTGATATAATTAATGGTTGTATGTGACATTGAAAAGGTTTAAATTTTGGGGATTCTCAGAGGTAGAGGCAGAGGCGTTGTAATAAAGAGGAATTGAAGATCACCTTAAGAATTAAAGATTAGGGGGATTTCATAAAGGCAAATTCACCATTGATTTAGGTTTTTATACGTAATCCTTGTTTATTCATGTTTTCTTTTCATTCTTTTTTGTTGTAATTGAGTTTAATTACTTTATTGGTAACTGAATTTGTATTCTTGGGATTAAAGGGATTTAAGGAACATGATTCGATGTAATTAACCTTTATGTGTGTGTGTGATTATGTTTTCTTATTCAATTCATTTTGTGCTCTATATACTTCTAAGTTAGAAATAAACTTAAGTACATTTTATACTTAGAGAACAAACTGAAAAAGTGACTTTTGTAACATCCCAATTTAATAATTATTACCGAATGAAATGAATCATTAAAATAATAAATTGATAAGTGTGGGGAGAATTATTTATTAATTATAATTGGTTTAATTAATTAAGTTAAGAAATGAAAGGTTGATTAATGGTGATTGGTTGTCAATGACTGATTAGATGTGATGGTGTGTGTGACGCGTGTGGGGGGCTGCTGCTGTGCACGCTTTCCCACCCCACTCTTCCTTCTCTTCGTACATGCATATATGGGTACTATCATCCATTCTTCCCTGCAGACTCCTCTTTCCCCCGTTTTCTCTTCTTCTTCTTCTTCTTCTTCTTCTTCTTCTTTTCCTCTTCGATCTTCTTCTTCCTCCTCTGTGCTCTGTTTCCGTGAAGCAATGGTGGCTGAGGATTGGGGTCCTCCTCCCTTACTCGATGAACCTGTGAGGATGAGGATGTGCATTCCCTCTGCATGCAACACGTCTTCTTCCTTGTTCCTTCATTCCTTCGTCGGCTTCCCTCCTTCTTCCTCTCCTTGCTCGAAGCTGCCAAGTCCCAGTGGAGATCTGCACTGTGAGGAGCTTCAAGGGGGTCGGAGTGTTCACAGCATCGTGATGGAGCCATTCCAGGGAGCGAGCCGAGAGCTGGACGTCTTGGGCCTCCCCTGCTCTTGCATGCAGATATGCTAAGAGTGATTCAGTGTTCCTCTAGAACTGAACATCGTGTTGACCGACTGAAAGCTTCAGTCCAGGTAGGGGGGTATCTTCTATCTTAAATGCATGGGTTATGAACAGGTTCCGAGTGTTGATGCTTGCTATTTCCGTGTTCTGATTGTGTGTTGTGTTGCATGACGAGTGAAAGATGAGTGTTGCATGATGATGGCCTTTGAGTGTTGAACGATTGTATGAAAGGAATGTGTTGTAGTGATGTTGACGATTACCGTGTGTTTTACATGACCTGCAAGTTGTTATGAGCTTAGAATGCTGACTGCATGTGATAGAATATGACTCAGTGAATCTGATAATGTACCATACCGATTGCATGTGTTGTTTGAGTCCTGACATTGCTTAATGCCGATTGCATGTATGTTGTTTGAGTCCTGTTGACGTGTTATACCAGTCACGTGAGATGCGTGTATTGTTGAATGCTGATGATGTATAACATCGACTGCATGAGATGCATGTGTTGTTGAGTACTGTTAATGTCCAGCATTGATTGCATGAGATGCATGTGCCGTTTCAATGCTGATGATGTATGATGCTGATTGCATGAGATGCATGTATGGCTGTGTATATGAACTCTGTGTGTGTGATGAATCCGCGTGTGGCGCATGGGATACGTTTGTGCTGAGAGCACGTAGTGTGGGACACTACCATCGGTTTTTAAAGCGTGGGACGCTATGAAATCCTTGAGTGGGACTCAAGGTAGCCCTTGAGTGGGACTCGGGCTGCCTGTGAACACCTCCGTTGGCGCTGAGAGCGCTGGTGTCACCTGTGGGCAAATGGTTGGGTACCTGTAAAATGGCCAAGCAGCTGGGAGCTGATTTGATAGCTGAGAGCTATGTATAAAAAGGCTGAGAGCCTACGTTGCAATGTCTAAACCGATACACACGAATGCGGAACCGAGTGAAATAATATGTGCTTATTAACTGTTGATAATGTTTGGAATTGGTTGTGCATGCGAAGGTGTTAGTGAGATGATGTATGTTTATAACCGAGTGAAATACTCTGTGCGTGTATTGACTGATTGATATTGTTTGGAATTGTTTATGCATGTGATAGTGTTAATGAAAGGATAAATGTGTATATCCAAGTGAAATACTCTGTATATATGTATTGCTGATGCTGACTGAAATTTGACTATGCGTGTGATGATGTTAAGGAGATGATGAATGGATATAACCGAGAGAGTATTCTGTGTATATACGCGACTGATGCTAATTGAAGTCTGCTCCATGAATATGTGTTAATGCCATTGAAATGTCATGCGTGTATAGCCGAGTGAGAACTGTTAGATTCCGACCAGAAAGTGTTGAATACGTGCATTCTGATTCGTTGGTAATATCATGTTGTTGATTGCTGTTATACTAATGTTATTGGTTGTGTATGTGCACCTGGCCGAGTGGCAACTGACGAATTCCGATCGGTAAGTGTTCCATGTGTGTCTTGGTTGATTGATAATGCTTGACCTCACTCGTTGCTATGTCTAATTTTGTGGATATGTATTTTACTGTTTGATTGTGGGACAGCCTGAGTCGGTATCTATCATTTAATATCTAAGATGCTCACCCCTACACCATTTTTCAGTGTGCAGGTCGTACTCGGAAATGATGATAGGGTTTCAAGTCCGAGTGTGGTGCACTCCGACTGTTGAGCACTTGTATTGCATTATTATGTTTTGTCCGTGTAGCCTTGGCCGGCTCTTATGTAAAATGACGATTAAATATATTCACTTACAAAGATTGAATAGTTATGGTGTCACTTGTATGGTATTCGTAAGTATTGGTAAATGCATAATATCAAGATAATGGGTATTCTGAGTGTGTGGTTACATGTCTTTGGGTTGGTAGACTGGATTTGTTAGCAGATTTATGTTTCTGTGATCATGTATTCATATGTATGTGCTTCGTACTGATTTGATGCGTTTTCCGACTGGGAAATGTTGCTAAATGACTCGAGGGCCGTTGAGGAGTGAAATTATGTTAAGTTAGTGGTTCTGAGTGAAGATTTCTGGGTGGCTTTTCTGAGTGAATATGTTATGTGACTCCGAGCGAAAATCATAAATAAACCCCGAGTAAGGAAGAGTTTGTATTTCCCGAGTGAAAGCCTCGAGTGATTCCCTTCTGAGAGAGGAGTTCGAATAGTGGTTTAGAGTGGATTGAATCCTAAGTGTAAGGTATTGGTAATCCGAATGAAAGATGTAAAGTCCGAGTGAGGATTGGTATTCCGAGTGGTTGGGTTTTCGAATAAGTCCGAGTGGGACTTAACTACCTTATTTCCCGAGTGAAGTGCGAGCGTGAGGATTTGCCGAGTGAACCTTTGTCCATATCCGATTGAGAAATTACCTTGTACCTGTGTTCGCCCCAGCGAATTAGGCTTAGCTCCAGCGAGTGTGTGTTTGGAGAGGCCTTTGTGTTGGCATCGCTTAAGCGGATCGTGCCTCGCCCGAGCGAATGTAGCTGTTTCGCCCAAGCATGTGGGATTATGCTGAAGCGAGTAGGGACTGGTGTTGAGCTTCGCTTGAGGATCTCTTTTTCCTCTATTGCATTGTCACCTCTCGCTCAGGCGGCGTTGAACCTCGCTTGACCGAGTCAGAGTTGTCATGGATTTCGCCCAGGCGCTGATGTGTTTCGCTGAACCGAATGGGTCAGTCCCAGCCTTGTTCCTTCCGCTGACTGCTATAAGTGTGAATGCTCTTTTATTTCCCTTGCCTTCTCCCTTCTTTTTTTTCTATGCCGATTGACCAGTGGTTGATTTGTGAAAAATTTTTTTTCCTGTTTTTGGATTTATTATTTATTAAAAATAAGGGTGTTACATTTTGGTATCAGAGCAGACCAAAAGGTCCATGGCCAAGGTTTGCCTACTGTTTGTGGGCGGTTGAGTACGTTATGCCAGCTTGTCCTAGTTGCTTATGATATTCTATTGTATGTTGATATCTGTTCAATTATGACTCAGGTGATGATATATGCTTATGAACTTCTATCGGATTTGGTATATGTTGACTATGAATGGTGTGGTTGTATGCCTGTGCCTTGTTGAGGAAGTTGAATGTGTGATGAGTGAATGGTACTAGACCTTATAACAATATTTGAATATTGTGAGGTACCCATCGTGGGATACTGGATAAATAATGACCCCTTAGGGATTCTAAATCTGATAGTTTATTAACCTTGCGAGTTGTTGAGCCGAGTAGAACAATTGCGTAGTAGCTCATTGAGGCTTGAATGATTATCATGTGATGTGTTATGTGTGAGATGTGTTAGTAGCTGTACTATGATTATGTAATGGTGCATGCGACTCCTGAATTATGGTATTGTAAACTGTTTAGTGATTGTATGACTCCGTCCACGAATGCAAGTTAATAATTCTGCAAATACTGACTGAATACTTGTAAATAGGAGTGTTACCATTACTGCCGAGTGCTATTTGTGACGGATGTTTTGTAACCTAGCACATGAACCCTGCGTAATATATATATATATATAATATAGGTGATTGAGGGTGAACTGCTTTTATGTATTGCTCTATAATTGAAACATGACCGTTGTTTGATGATTGAAATACGTGATCTGTGTGTGATTAATTATAGATGCAAGCAACACCCGGACATTGTGATAGATAATAATTGTGAATCATTGTGATGATACCTCGTCTGAAAGTTATGTATATATATATATGCTAATGAGAATGTCGAGTGGCTTATGCTGTGAGTCAGCAAATAAGAGCTGTGTGTGATCTATAATGAAATGCAGCAGCATTGAACGTTTTTCAGAGTGGGTAATCAGATGAATGCGTGGGGTGTTGAGGATTCTGAGATTAATCCTAAAAGACCTCCGAGTGGGACTCGAGGCCATGCTTGGAGCATGAGCATTGGATGCTTAATGAAAGTCCTTGGGTTGGACTCAAGGCAAATGCCGAGTGCATTGGAGTGGGACTCCTGGTGAATAATCGTATGCATCTGATTCGCCGACTGCATGAATACATGTGTATAAGAGTATTATTATTGAGGCTGACATGATTTGCATGGATTTGAATGATTTGAGTAGTTTCCGACTTGATGATGTTGTATGAATGAGGTCTGACTGAATGAATGTACATGTATTGATGTTGTTGCCAAGCGTGATGCAATGTTATAATTGAGAATGTATGTTATAGTACAATTTCTGATTGAATGACTGTGTGTACACTTATGAAGATAAATGAGCTCAGTGTGAACTATGTGAATGTGTGAATATGATATTGTGAATGAAACCCTTAATGTAGTTAGAATTGATTTAGGTAAATCTGATTGGATGGGCGTATGTATATGTCGATGCTATTACCAAGTGCAATGTGACGTTGCGGTTATGATGCATGATGTAGTGGACAATATTATAGCCATGAATAATTGGTATGAAATCCGACTGAGTGTCTGTATGTACATTAGTGCTGTTGCTGAAGTTCGTGGTGTGTTATAATAGCATATGTGATTGTGAATTGCTTAATCCTGAGTGAATTGTATGAACCCGAGTGAGTGATGTTATTATATAACTGAGAGTTAAGAATTTAATCCGAGCCATGGTTTTGTGAGGAATAAGGTTTAGAGGAAATATTGCCTTGATTCTGTTTTACAGAAGTGATGAATAATTTTCATGATTATTGATACGTGATGTACCCTATGTGATGCGTGATGTTGATGTGGGTGTATTACTTGTGTGTGTGAACTGCCATTAACTACCGTATGAATTTGTATTAGTTGGGTGAAGTCTGGTCCGTGTGAGGCACGCTGCTTTGAGATGACTCTTCCTGCCATGGGTAACGTGGCAGCGTACACGTTGCAGTGACCATGTAATTGCTGTAACCCTATAGGAATGAGACGTCATCCTATAAGTTGGATGCAGCAATTCATGAGTCAGGCAGGTGAAGCTGTAACTACTTATGGTGATAGTAAGTCTTTCAGACATTTCTAAGTGATAATGAGAGTTATATTAAATGAGTGTTATGCGATTGTTTATCAAAATGAAGAAAGAGGGTTTATTTGACCTTGGCGTGTCTGCTTCCGAGAGGATTAGAGGTTACTGGGTACGAATTGGATACTAAAAGGACGATTGGTATTGGATTAAGAAGGGTGATCAAACTGTCACTGAAATTAGAGTTTTGAAAAGTTAACCGAGTGATACTGTAAGCCTAATGAGAAACCAGGATTGGAGCCAAACTAAATTGCAAGGTGAAGACTTGCTTGGGAAGGGATTAGTATATTCCGAGTGTGTAACGGTGGAGACGATTCCGGGTGAAGTCCTTGTGAGAAAGATCTGCTGAGTGAAAATTTATGGTGTTCCGAGTAGAACCTCTTAGGGAGGATAAGTATCAAGTTAAGGGAACAGTGTCCGAGCGTAACATTCTGAGTAGAGCAGGAATTCGAGTAACGTGACTCGGAGTGTATCACTTCCGAGTGGAATGGCACCGTGTGGAATGATTCTGACTAGTAAGATAGCGAGTGTAGAATTCCTATTAACCGTGGGATGCCCAACCAAGTGATCTTCCAGGAGAAAAGTCCCCCTGGTCGGAAAATGGAACTTAGAGGGTGCAAGTTTCTCAGTGAAGAGGGCTCCGAGAGGAAGTAGATATCCGAGTGAAAAATTTAATTGAAGGCGTACTCAGGTCAGTAATTGGGACTATTGAGCTTGAACTCAGGTTGCGAGTGAATTTCTGGTAAGTGGAAGAATTTCCGAGTGAGAATTACCTTCAACCCCGAGTGATGTCGGTGTAAGAGGACCGAGTGAACTCTCAGGACGAAAGCATGGAATTAGCCGGAAGCATGGGTAGGAAATCTAAGATTTCAGAATTTAGTGTAGTGCATATGCAAAGTTAATCCGAGTAAATTGCGTTAATTAAAACGCATGGAAATTCCTTGAGTGTTCCCTTTGGTGTAAGAAAGAGATTTTGTGGTCAGGTTTTGAAAACCGAGGGTTTGGTCCGAGAGAAACCGGTCGGAAGTGAGTATTTTGGGAGTCGGTGGTGTTGTTTATCGACTAAATTTTTCCCAACTGGTTGAATAACCTCTAAGGATGTGTCCCCATGACACAATGTCGAGCCTATGCTTTATGCAATTTCATTATTGTGCCGAGTAACTCGTCCGAGTCAAGAAAACCGATGGTGTGAATATGCCGAACGGTGTTGAGAGTATATGGCCGAGCGGCCAAGAGATTGGAAGTGCCACTGCTTTGATGAATGGGCTAAGTTAAAATGAGGTAAATTGTACGTTTTAGAGATTGAATTTCCCAATATATTAGACTCTGCGATGAGGTGGTAATCAGGTGGGACCTGACCTTTGTGTCTTACTGACTGGAATTATGGTGCGATCAGTAAACCGCTTGAGTGGTGAATCTCTGCCGAGTGATATTGTGATCCGATCGGTGAATGCTTGTGGAAGCACAGTCGTGTGCGTGATTGAGTCAGCAATCTTCTGAGTTATGTATGTAAGGTAAATTACCGATTGATTTTCGAGGACGAAATTCTTTTGAGAGGGGGAAAACTGTAACATCCCAATTTAATAATTATTACCGAATGAAATGAATCATTAAAATAATAAATTGATAAGTGTGGGGAGAATTATTTATTAATTATAATTGGTTTAATTAATTAAGTTAAGAAATGAAAGGTTGATTAATGGTGATTGGTTGTCAATGACTGATTAGATGTGATGGTGTGTGTGACGTGTGGGGGGCTGTTGTTGTGCACGCTTTCCCACCCCACTCTTCCTTCTCTTCGTACATGCATATATGGGTACTATCATCCATTCTTCCCTGCAGACTCCTCTTTCCCCCGCTTTCTCTTCTTCTTCTTCTTCTTCTTCTTCTTCTTCTTTTCCTCTTCGATCTTCTTCTTCCTCTTCTGCGCTCTGTTTCTGTGAAGCAATGGTGGCTGAGGATTGGGGTCCTCCTCCCTTACTCGACGAACCCGTGAGGATGAGGGTGTGCATTCCCTCTGCATGCAACACATCTCCTTCCTTGTTCCTTCATTCCTTCGTCGGCTTCCCTCCTTCTTCCTCTCCTTGCTCGAAGCTGCCAAGTCCCAGTGGAGATCTGCACTGCGAGGAGCTTCAAGGGGGTCGGAGTGTTCACAGCATCGTGATGGAGCCATTCCAGGGAGCGAGCTGAGAGCTGGACGTCTTGGGCCTCCCCTGCTCTTGCATGCAGATATGCTAAGAGTGATTCAGTGTTCCTCTGGAACTGAACGTCGTGTTGACCGACTGAAAGCTTCAGTCCAGGTAGGGGGGTATCTTCTATCTTAAATGCATGGGTTATGAACAGGTTCCGAGTGTTGATGCTTGCTATTTCCGTGTTCTGATTGTGTGTTGTGTTGCATGACGAGTGAAAGATGAGTGTTGCATGATGATGGCCTGTGAGTGTTGAACGATTGTATGAAAGGAATGTGTTGTAGTGATGTTGATGATTACCGTGTGTTTTACATGACCTGCAAGTTGCTATGAGCTTAAAATGCTGACTGCATGTGATAGAATATGACTCAGTGAATCTGATAATGTACCATACCGATTGCATGTGTTGTCTGAGTCCTGACATTGCTTAATGCCGATTGCATGTATGTTGTTTGAGTCCTGTTGATGTGTTATACCAGTCACGTGAGATACGTGTATTGTTGAATGCTGATGATGTATAACATCGACTGCATGAGATGCATGTTTTGTTGAGTACTGTTAATGTCCAGCATTGATTGCATGAGATGCATGTGCCATTTGAATGCTGATGATGTATGATGCCGATTGCATGAGATGCATGTATGGCTGTGTATATGAACTCTGTGTGTGTGATGAATCCGCGTATGGCGCATGGGATACGTTTGTGCTGAGAGCACGTAGTGTGGGACACTACCATCGGTTTTTAAAGCGTGGGACGCTATGAAATCCTTGAGTGGGACTCAAGGTAGCCCTTGAGTGGGACTCGGGCTGCCTGTGAACACCTCCGTTGGCGCTGAGAGCGCTGGTGTCACCTGTGGGCAAACGGTTGGGTACCTGTAAAATGGCCAAGCAGCTGGGAGCTGATTTGATAGCTGAGAGCTATGTATAAAAAGGCTGAGAGCCTACGTTGCAACGTCTAAACCGATACACACGAATGCGGAACCGAGTGAAATAATATGTGCTTATTAACTGTTGACAATGTTTGGAATTGGTTGTGCATGCGAAGGTGTTAGTGAGATGATGTATGTTTATAACCGAGTGAAATACTCTGTGCGTGTATTGACTGATTGATATTGTTTGGAATTGTTTATGCATGTGATAGTGTTAATGAAAGGATAAATGTGTATATCCGAGTGAAATACTCTGTATATATCTATTGCTGATGCTGACTGAAATTTGACTATGCGTGTGATGATGTTAAGGAGATGATGAATGGATATAACCGAGAGAGTATTCTGTGTATATACGCGACTGATGCTAATTGAAGCCTGCTCCATGAATATGTGTTAATGTCATTGAAATGTCATGCGTGTATAGCCGAGTGAGAACTGTTAGATTCCGACCGGAAAGTGTTGAATACGTGCGTTCTGATTCGTTGGTAATATCATGTTGTTGATTGCTGTTATACTAATGTTATTGGCTGTGTATGTGCACCTGGCCGAGTGACAACTGACGAATTCCGATCGGTAAGTGTTCCATGTGTGTCTTGGTTGATTGATAATGCTTGACCTCACTCGTTGCTATGTCTAATTGTGTGGATATGTATTTTGCTATTTGATTGTGGGATAGCCTGAGTCGGTATCTATCATTTAATATCTAAGATGCTCACCCCTACACTATTTTTCAGTGTGCAGGTCGTACTCAAAAATGATGATAGGGTTTCAAGTCCGAGTATGGTGCACTCCGACTGTTGAGCACTTGTATTGCATTATTATGTTTTGTCCGTGTAGCCTTGGCCGGCTCTTATGTAAAACGACGATTAAATATATTCACTTACAAAGATTGAATAGTCATGGTGTCACTTGTATGGTATTCGTAAGTATTGGTAAATGCATAATATCAAGATAATGGGTATTCCGAGTGTGTGGTTACATGTCTTTGGGTCGGTAGACTGGATTTGTTAGCAGATTTATGTTTCTGTGATCATGTATTCATATGTATGTGCTTCGTACTGATTTGATGCGTTTTCCGACTGGGAAATGTTGCTAAATGACTCGAGGGCCGTTGAGGAGTGAAATTATGTTAAGTTAGTGGTTCTGAGTGAAGATTTCTGGGTGGCTTTTCTGAGTGAATATGTTATGTGACTCCGAGCAAAAATCATAAATAAACCCCGATTGAGGAAGAGTTTGTATTTCCCGAGTGAAAGCCTCGAGTGATTCCCTTCTGAGAGAGGAGTTTGAATAGTGGTTTAGAGTGGATTGAATCCTACGTGTAAGGTATTGGTAATCCGAATAAAAGATGTAAAGTCCGAGTGAGGATTGGTATTCCGAGTGGTTGGGTTTTCGAATAAGTCCGAGTGGGACTTAACTACCTGATTTCCCGAGTGAAGTGCGAGCGTGAGGATTTGCCGAGTGAACCTTTATCCATATCCGATTGAGAAATTACCTTGTACCTGTGTTCGCCCCAGCGAATTAGACTTAGCTCCAGCGAGTGTGTGTTTGGAGAGGCCTTTGTGTTGGCATCGCTTAAGCGGATCGTGCCTCGCCCGAGCGAATGTAGCTGTTTCACCCAAGCATGTGGGATTATGCTGAAGCGAGTAGGGACTGGTGTTGAGCTTCGCTTGAGGATCTCTTTTTCCTCTGTTGCATTGTTACCTCTCGCTCAGGCGGCGTTGAACCTCGCTTGACCGAGTCAGAGTTGTCATGGATTTCGCCCAGGCGCTGATGTGTTTCGCTGAACCGAATGGGTCAGTCCCAGCCTTGTTCCTTCCGCTGACTACTATAAGTGTGAATGCTCTTTTATTTCCCTTGCCTTCTCCCTTCTTTTTTTTCTATGCCGATTGACCAGTGGTTGATTTGTGAAAAAAAATTTTTCCTGTTTTTGGATTTATTATTTATTAAAAATAAGGGTGTTACAACTTTAATTGGAAATAACATGAATTGAACCTAGAGTTAGGCTATGCAAGTAATTCTAATTCTTTGAGGATATTTAAAAAATGGACTTTTAGAAATCGTAAAGGACTTATTTTTGAATTGAACGTTATTCTTCATGACTTAGGTACATTGAAGGGGTTCGGAAAGGAAAATCTTAATTAGCTTTAGGAATTTTCGCCTTAAGAAACTTTATTTGATTTACTTTGTCAAAAGAGGATTTTAATTAATTGAACGGTTCACTAAAATCCACTAACTCCCAAGATACTCTCGTTTCTTGAATCCTTTAAAATCAACTTTTATGTTCACTTTTGATCAATTTTCTTTAATTCCTTAGTTCCTAACTTTAAACAATTAAATTTTTTTACATTTTTTTTCGATCTAATCATAGTTTGGCTCAATATTAGAACACCGTTCTTTTGGATTTGATATTTTATTATACAAAACAATCTGTACACTTACGGGAGCTATCAAGTTCCTGTTGGTCCAAGCCCACTCTCTTATAGCTTGGTCCTCTTAATCTTACGACAATGTACATACCTGCAATACCATCCCATTTCTCCTTCTCCCCCATGTTCACTTATCTTGGTCTACACCTTCATGGCTTCTTTTCAATTCCAGAAACTATAGACCATCATTATTCACCCCTTATTTTAGCAACCAAACTCACATGCAACTATGTCTCTTTAACATATTTCCTTTATAGATTCTAGCTTTTAGCTTAGATCTTGAATCAACTCACTCCTTCCCTTCCAGCCATCACCATCGAACTATTCTTTTTGGAATAACATTATCATTCTGGCTTCTTTTAAATAAATCACTTTCGGTTTGTTCCTAAATATGATTTTGGTTGTATTTTTGTTTTGGTTTTAAGTTTAAAGGATAATGGGTATACCTTTAAAGTTTTAAAAATTAATGATTTTAATCCTAACTATGTTTTTAATGCGCATTTGAGTTTTAGGAACCAATTAGGTAAAAGATCAAAGCTTGGGACAACTCCCCAAAACTCTTTAGTGTCGGCAAAAGCTTCCTTAAGGTAACAAAGAGGAGATAATGTTGTGAATAAGTAGAGAATGATTAGAATTCCATGTTTAGGCTTAAGGATCTTAACAATTAATATGTGTGGGATTGTTAAAATGTAGTGTAGTTATGAAATTGATGATTTAAATGCATTGGTGAGTTAAAATAGTATAATGTAATTATGAGAAACTAGTAGAATCAGTAACTTAATGGTATTTATATATGGAATTAGTATAATGTACATTGGCTATGGAAGTGGTGAACTTATTTAACTTGAATTGAATGGGTGGCATGTGAATTGGTTATGATGGTTATTAGATTGGAGGAATTGATGGGTATATATATGTATATATTGAGTTAAGTTGAATTGGAATGGATTGGATTGAATGACTTGGTAAAATCTATCATTTTTGCTTTGTTTTTACATAACAAGTTTTGATATATTCATCTAGGCGAGACATAGTTTCCTAGGTGACTGCGAGTCACCTAGGTGAGCATCCTAGAAAATGTCCAATTCGCCTAGGTACGCCATAGCCACCTAGGTGAGCCTTCTTGGAATTTTTAAAACATATTCCAAATCTTAATGTAACCTTTTTAAATAATCTAAAGGATTAATTGATGTTGTTGAGATGTCACTAATAATGATTTGCCTGTGTGGCTTGATAGAATTTGGAAGGATATGTGATTGAACGCATTGTTAATTAAAAATGAGATACATTTATGTAGAAATGAGATTATTTATCTTTGGGTTGATATGAGCATTGTAACATCCTAAATTTTAGAGATAAATTTATTGGATGATGATAATTAAGTATTTGTGGTCTAATGTATGTAGGAAAATTAATTAGACACCAATTTTAATTTATCAGTAAATTAAAATTTACTAAAACCAGATAATTTAATAGATGGTGTGGGACCCACTAAGTCAAATTGGATATTTGATGGGTCTAGAATATTGAAAAATTATTGTGGTTATAGTGGTATGGTTAAAATAATTTTTGGTGTTAATGAGATATTTATTCGGACATGACATATGTTAATAAACGGCAAAAATATGAACCAATTGGAATTAAAAGAAAATGTAAATTCCTATTTCTTCTATTCTCATCACCATGCATATTTTCCCACTCTCATTTACTCACTTTTGTCCATTGTGTAAAGGGGAATTATTGCCCAAAGGTAAAAGCAAAATAAGGCAATGCATTAACCATTGGGTAATACCTAATTTTACATTTTTCTCTCTCCCCCCTCTCTAAAATTTTCATTGGCTTCATCCCCTCCATTTTTCTTTGGTTATCTTCTTTATCTTTTTCCTCCCTTAAATGCCAAAATAGTCCACCCACCTCTATGCACTCAAACCTTCATTTTTCTTTACAAAACACTTGATTTGTGAGCATCAAAAAGGACATTGAGGCAAATATCTTGTGGGTTCTTCATCCATCACTCTCATGTTTATTTTGAGTTAAGGCTTGGAGAAGAGGTAAGTATTTTTGGGATTTAATGACTTATATTGGTGGTTTTGAGGTTATTGAAGCATTATAATAGAAGATTAGGTGTTGTTTTGATGGATAAATGCATATGGAACTAAACCCTAGGGTAGATGACCATTGGGGATTGTTGTTATTATTGTTAATGATGATTAAAGTATAATGAACTATGGTGCTAACCGTGGTGGATTTGGAGGTCGTGGTCGTGGAAATGGTGATGGACAAAACGGTGGCCGTAATGGTGGCCATGGTAGAAACTATAATGGTGGAAGAAATGGAAATGGTTGAGGCAATGGCCATGGTGGGAGAAATGGAAACCTCAATAGTGGTGATCAAGTACAAGCTGCAGGAAGAGTATTTGCAGTTACTGATGAAGAAGCCGCACAGGCTGAAGATCTTGTCCGTGGTGAGTGTGAAATCTCTGGTAATTTGGTACATGTTATTTTTGACTCTGGTGCTACGCACTCGTTTATTTCTGAAGATTGTGTGAGGCGCTTGCGGGTGCCTGTATGTATGATGAAAGGTTCTATATTGGTGACTACACCGACCGGTACTTGCTTAAGATCGGTGACTCGATGCGAGAATATCGAGATGAACCTGGAGGGTAGGAAATTTGTTGTATCCCTCGTATGTTTGCCTATGAAAGATCAGGATATTATTTTAGGCATGGATTGGTTATCCGCTAACAAGGTCTTGGTGGATTGTCATAGCAAGACGGTGATCTTCCCAACTTCGAATGTTGAAGGCTTTGATGTACAAGGTATCTCTCAGCTTCTTATGATGTTTTGTTTGGTTGATGGGAATGGTGCTTCCTAATCTTGTGGGATCCCTATTGTTTCGGGGTTTTCTGACGTGTTTCCGGATGAGATTCTTGGATTACCTCCTTCCCAAGAAGTAGAATTCTCTATTGACCTTATTCCCAGCGCTGAGCCCATTTTTAGAGCTCCTTATAGGATGTCTCCTATAGAGTTGACCGAATTGAAGAAGCAAGTCGAGGAATTGCTTGAACGGGAGTTTATTCGCCCAAGTGTATCTCCTTAGGGTGCTCCTGTGTTGTTGGTGAAGAAAAAGGATGGGAGTATGAGGTTGTACGTTGATTATCGCCAACTCAACAAGCTAACTATCAAGAACAAATATCCTCTTCCTCGCATTGATGATATTTTGGATCAATTAAAGGGTGCTGTTGTGTTTTTAAAGATCGATTTGCATTATGGATATCATCAAATTCGGGTGAAGACTGAAGATATTCCGAAAACTGCCTTTCGAACGCGATATGGACACTATGAGTACGTAGTGATGCCATTTAGAGTGACGAATGCTCTTGCGATTTTCATGGATTACATGAATCACATTTTCCACGAGTATCTCGATCAATTTGTCATGGTGTTTATTAATGATATTTTGGTGTACTCCAATAGTCATGAAGAACATGAAAGACATCTTCGTCTTGTATTGACCATTCTTCGAGAGAAGGAATTATATGCTAAGCTCTCTAAGTGTGAATTCCGGATGAGTGAGATCTCTTTTCTCGGTCATGTGATATCTGGTGATGGAGTTGCTGTTGATAAATCAAAAGTTGAAGCTGTGATGGCTTGGGAAAGACCGATGTCCGTAACGGAGATAAGAAGTTTTCTTGGTCTTGCCGGTTACTACCGGAGGTTTATTGAGGGATTTTCCCATTTGGCCTTACCATTGACGAAGTTGACTCGTAAGAATCAACCATTCGTGTGGACTACCCAGAACTCGTGCTGGAAATGATGCTATATGGGTTATTGTGGATCGATTGATGAAGTGTGCTCACTTCTTACCGATAAACATGAAGAGTTCTTTGGAGAAATTGGCACAATTATATATAAAGGAGATTTTTAGGCTGCATGGTGTGCCGTCTAGTATCATATCTGACCGTGATCCTCGATTTACTTCTCGATTTTAGGGAAGTTTACACAATGAGTTGGGTTCTAAGCCGAAACTTAGTTCCGCATATCATCCTCAAACCGATGGACAATCCGAGATGACGATACAAAGTCTTGAAGATTTGTTGAGAGCTAGTGTTCTTGAAGATGGTGGATGTTGGGAAAGATTTTTGCCATTGATTGAATTCACATACAATAATAGCTTCCATTCTAGTATTGGCATGGCACCGTATGAGGCGTTGTATGGAAGGAAGTGTAGAACTCCCTTGTGTTGGCTTGAAGTTGGAGAGAAGTTGGCTTTAGGGCCGGAGATTGTTCAGGAGACTACCGAGCAAATCAGAAAGATACAAGAAAATATAAAGATTGCACAAGATAGGCAGAAGAGTTATTATGACAAGAGGCATAAACCACTTGAGTTTCAAGTTGGTGATCCTGTATTCCTAAAGGTCTCGCGCGATAAAGGAATTGGAAGGGCGCTGAAGAGTGGCAAGTTGAGCCCTAGATTTATTAGACCTTACGAGATATTGGAGCGGATTGGCGACGTTGCTTATCGGATAGCACTCCCTCCGCATCTCACTAATCTACACAACGTGTTCCACGTGTCACAGTTGAGGAAATATGTCCATGATCCTCTACATCTGATCCCGGTGAACAATGTCGATGTATGAGATGATTTATCTATATCTCATGTTTCTGTTTACATTATCGAACATTCCGTGAAGAGACTACGGAACAAGTTGGTACCTTTGGTGAAGGTCGCTTGGAAACATGGAAACGTAGAGACGTTCACATGGGAGTGTGAAGACGACATTAGAGAGCGATATCCTGACGTATTCAAATCTGGTAAGTTAAATTTCAAGGACAAAATTTTCTTTTTGGTGGGGTGGATTGTAATATCCCAAATTTTAAAATAGAGGATTAATTAAGGAAAATAAATATTAACAAATTGAATATGAATTATTTAATGTCCCAAGCTATTGAAAATAATTAAATTAAGATTTTTGGGAACTGTTGGTGATTTATGGAGACCGGTTAAGCTGAAAATGAGCCTAGTTAGGATATGGGTGTCAGATCAAGTATCTCTGAATGAAATGATATTGGTCAGTGCCGTTGAGAATAATATTGGGAATCCGAATGTGTATTCGGAATAATTTTCAGATAAAGTATTAAGCCCAAACGAAGAGCCTGTTTGTGGAAAAACAACGAAGCTTTAATGAATGGAATTAAAAATAAATCAAAACCCCAAATTTCCCTTCTATCTTCATGATGGCTTCTTCTCAATCCCGTGGAAACATTCCTCTCCTTCTTTTCTCTACTTTTCCTTCTCCTTTTTCATCTCTTTTCCTTTCAAAACCCTAAGCTAAGGTGGTGACCCTTCTCCCTCTCTCCATTTTCGTTTGAAGAGGACTTAGAGACTTGAAGTTCTTTCTCCCCTTTCTTCTCATTTTGTGTGGCCTCCCTCTCCCTTGAAAACACATTTCGTTTTGGGTGTGAGGTAAGCTATACTCACTCTTTTGTTGAGTTTTGGCCATGGGTATGTGTATTTATTCTTTGGGGAGTAATGTGTGTAGAAGAGTGGTTATAGAGGAGCATTTAATGCTTATGCCCTAAAGTGGGTGGCAATAAATGTGAGGCTTTAATGAGGGTTAATGATGGTAGATGTGTTTATGATGAGAAGGAAATGAAGATTAATGATGCATTAATGAAAGTTGTTGGATTTTAGGAAAACCCTAACTTTGAGATTTGGGGAAAATAGTTAATGTTGATTTAAGAATATGTTTTATGAAGAAATGCATGACATTGAGAAATATGAATGTTGGTAGATGGTGTTTAGTGAAGGTTGGGGCAAAAATTATCTTGTAACCCTTGAATTTAATGAATGTGGCTTAATGGGAAGGAATTCCTGAAGCCTAACAAATGATGGAAAATAATGCCTATAGCATGACTTGTACATGCTATGAATTAGTAGATATAATGATAGCCAATTAGAATTGGAATTGTGTTTTGAGTTGTTGATTGATTGGGGTTCTATATGCATGTTAATGTAGGATCCATTCCGAACGACGAGGCAGGCACGTCGTATCGCTCGGAATTCTTCTCTTGAGGTAGGAGAGGAGTCTTATGTTCTAAATGCATGAATTTGGATGTTATTTGATTGCCATATGTATTGGTGTGCATGTTAGCCTTGCTTGAAATGTTATTAGAAATTGTAATGTGGTGTGTGGTGTGGATTATATGTTTGGCAACATGCTTTGATGCATTTAGAATATTCATGGTGTTCCATATGATGGTGTAGAATGATAAATGACATGTTGTTATGCTTGTATCTACCATGAATGTAATATGAATGTGGATGATGACTGATAAAGAATGATTAAAGTCTTTGTATTAATGATAAAGTAAGAAACATGAATGAGAACAAATGAGAATGCCACACAAAGACTTAAATTAATGTGAATAACCAACAATAATAAAAGCCTTGTGGTAATGTTGGTGTTGATGATGATGTATGGTGAGTGGCATGAATAGGATGCATAGAGTGAGAAATGTATATGATCTGCATTTGCATCCATGGCATACTGCATAGCCGCCGTTGTTGGAACATTAGGGGAGTTCCCTCGGCCGATCCAGTGGGAGGGTGGCTCGGTGCACGAACAAGTTTATTTCCCTTGTGACTCAGTGTGTGGCCGACCCTTGTGGGGGGTGGCTCTTGATGAGCAGGTGACCCCGGTGGTCTTTAAGATCACAACCGTCATGATTTGATATCTGGCCGGCCACCATATGTTGAATATGTTGTATACCGCGGTCATGGTGAAAATGACCAGGTGTTGCAAGATGGGCGATGCGGTTTGGTACCAGTAAAATAATTGGTGAATGCATGCAAATTTAAGAATAAGTGTACATATTTTACTACTACAGTAGGGGTATGGTTAGATGATCATACTTGAATCCTATATTTGGTGTTTATATTCCCACAGTCAGATCTGCAATTGTTGAAATATTCCATTGTGCATATGCATTAGCTTAAGAGCATTTGCATATAGCAAAGAAGTATGCCAAAGGTGAAGAGATATGATGATGGATGTGATGAGGATGTAATAATATACTAAGACAACATAAAAAAAATGTGAATACCGAATAATTGTCGTATGTGATATTCGAATTGTGGTGAAATTTGATTATGTATATGTAGTATACTTGGTTCAAATTGTAATGTTACTTGTGATGTGTGTATGATGATGTTGTGATGATAAAGAGTATGGTGTATGATATGTATAAGCAAAGTATACATGTTTTGATGCATATGTACATAATCACATGATATTTATATTCATTCCTTTGGAATGTGTGACTCACTCTCCCATGTTATCCATTTTTAGATTTGTGATGCAGGGCACTCATGGGAAGAGTTGACATTTTGAAGTGTATTTTGGTTGTGGAAGTAAATAGTGGTATAGGAAGTGCCTTGGTCAGCAAAATCTAGATTTTGTATAGCATATGAGATGTAATGTATGCTCATTTTGGTAATCTAGGTGATACTTGATGATTTTGAGGGTCATGTAAAAAAATTGGATCCTTGTGTTATGGCCAATTTTCATTAATGACCCAGAGGATATAATTTGATGAATGATGATGCTTGTTGATGTTTAATTCTATGAATGAATGAACGTTTATGCAAAAATTTGTGTTTCGGTGATTACGTGAGATGGTGTGTTTGATTTATTATGATTTCATGAATTAGAATGGACTTTAGAGGATAAGGATGAATGAGATAAGTTTTAAATGGGTAATATGATATGTAAACCATGTTGGATTTAAAGGATTTGGAGTAGAATGAATTTTGGCCTATTATGTTGCAGGAAACTTAGTGTTTTTTGTTTCTCTGCAGAACTCGCTCAAGCGAGTGAGAATCTCGCCCAAGCGAGATCCTCCTGCATCAGTGTTTTGGCTACTGGCCGAAATTCGCTCAGGCGAATGGCCTTCTCGCCCAAGTGGGACTCGGTGGGAATCAGTGTCTGGTCACTGGACCATTTTCGCTTAGGCGAGTTAGTCATTGTCTGATGGTCGCTCAAGCGAGGGAAAGTATGGATTGGCATTGGACCATTTTCGTCCAAGCGAGCTCTACCTCGCCCAAGTGAAAATGGGGCAGTGAGCTTCTGTGGTTGCTGGAGCGATCTCGCTCGAGCGGGATGAAATTCGCCTAAGCGAGATTGATTCCAGTGGCATACTTCTTCTCTCACTCAAGCGCCTCGCTGGCTCACCCAGGTTGGGCTTCTGCTTCTCGCTCAAGTGAGATAGGGCTCACTCCAGCGAGAGGAGCCCCTGATGCTTAATATCTTTTCTCGCTCAACCTTCCTTATGCTCGCTCAAGCGTCACTGTGTGTGCTCGCTTAAGCGAGTATGGCCCCCGCTCGAGCGAGTAGCCACCTAATGCCCCACTTGTTTTATTTCAAATAAATTATATTTCTATTGCATAAAACCCTTATCATGCTTCATCTTAAAGGTATTTTGGAGTATATCATGATTCTCTATGCTATATGAAATACATTCCATGATCTCATGAAATCTCTTCTCTTGAAATTCCATCATGCAACAATTAAATTAATTAATTCTTCTGCTGATTTTAATTGGAAAATTATTATAAAATAATCCTTTAATTTACCCTCTCATATCTTCATATATGGGAGTGGTTTATCATAGATCCAGGTGTTGTATTAAAAGCTTCACCACTTATTTTCTTTTAATTGAATTATGATTTATAAAAACGTGAAAAATTTCCCCGTATTTCCGGGGGCGCCACAGATGTGGTATTGTTGTTGTTACGTATGGCTAACCCCTTTTAGACTTAGAAAATCTTAGTTTCGGGAAAAGAATTCCCGAAACCTAACACAATTGTATGAATTGGTATTTTGACAAGTTTAGGACTTATTATTAATCTTTATGATATGTTAACAATTGTTTAGAATTGAGATGATGCCTTGAGATGGCTTATTGATTAAATGTATGTATATATGTGTATTGGTGTAGATTATATTCCGGGCGATGAAGCAGAACAATCAGACCATTTGAATCGTTGTTCTTCTCTTGAGGTAGAAGAGGAGTTTGTATTCTAAATGCATGATTTGAATAATTGATGGTTAATGTATATGATGTTTCTCATGTTTGCCTTGCTATGGCTATGTTGGAATGATGTGATGATTGGTATTGTGATGATGATGTTCTTGGCAAATATGTGATTGCATTTAGAATATATGTATGTGGTATGTCCTTGATGGTGATTGATAGTGACTTGAGATTTTGGCAAAGTGTGTGCCAATGTCATATTGTGAAAACCATGTATGTTTCACCACTATTGATGAGATATGATGATTGATGATAAAAATTAAATGTTGTGGTTGTGTGACACACCCATGAGTGATGATGAAAATATTGAGACAATGATTAAATGCCATTGTGTTTGTTGCCAATTAATGAATCAGAAATAATGTTGAAAAATTTAGATGATTAAAGAGATTGTGAATATCACACTAAAGCTTGAAACAATGGCAAGATAATTAAAGTTGAAATCCACTAAGAATTGTAGGTTTTAATGTATATGTTGGTGTTATACATTCGAAGTATGTTGGTTGATACGCCTTCTTGATTTCCATGTGTGGATTGAAATTGATGAGATTCCTTGGCCATTATGTTGTGAACAATATGAATTGATGCCTTAGAGCTTATGTGACAAGTTGTATGCCTTGGAGAGTACTATAATTGGTTGCATGCCACTATCTGCAATGTTAAATGTAAAATATACCCCTAAGTGAAAGGGTAAGGAATCCTTGCGAGGTTAAAGGTAACATGTGCAATTTTGCATTCATGGCATGCATGACATAACATTCTATATATGGTTGCGATCACACAAATTATTGAAACAATAAAGGTCTTGCGGGACTATAAAAGGGAGTACCCTTGCGTGGGGGAAACCAATATATGAATAAATGAATGTGGTTACGATCACAAGTGTATTGAAATGATAAAGGTCTTGCGGGACTATGAGAAAGAGGACCCTTGAGGGGAGACTTGTATTTGAATGCTCCTCAGTGGTTGCGATCACTTGATATATGGAGATGATACAGATCTTGCGGGATCTTGTGAAAAGCACCCTTACGGGGTATAAAGGCTTAAGAAACTATGTGTGGTTACGAATGTTTGAGAAACCATGTGCGCATAGGTTATGAGAAAATGTTTCGGATTGGATCCATTATATATGCATTATACAGTATGAAGAACATGGCATTTGAGTTGGAGATGACCAAGATAAATGATAACCCTTTGGGAGTGTAAATTGATTAAAGATGTAAAGACTTGATGATGATATTTGTGATAGCCCATGATGATGAAGGGCAATATGAATGTGTATGTGTTTGTACATGTGCTTGTTATGAGTTGTAAACAATGAGACTTGTATGCCTATGATGATATATTGATGATGGCTTAGTGATAAACTGATGATTTTATTGCAAAGCACTCATGTTATTTTATATGTATGTACACATAATCATAATGTATTTGAATTCGTCATTTTGAATGTATAACTCACCCTCCCATGTGTTCTCTTTTTAGTATTGTGATGCAAGATTGACAAGGGGTGAGATTGTGTTTTGAATCAAAGCTTTGAGGAAGGTAAATAGTTGTATAGGAATGCCTTGGCCAGCAACCGTTTTGTGAAGCATATTATGTAGATGTATACATGTCATGTACTTAAATATTGAATGATGTTGGATGTGTAATTTTGGTGAGCCATGTGAGAAAATTAGACCTTAGTATTTTGGAAGGATAATTTTTGGTCATGACCTAACATTGGGTGATGATACTTGTGATACATTGATTGTTATGCTATATCAATGAATGAATGATGATATTATAAGAATAGTGATTCATTGGAATGAATATATGACTTGTGTAGGATTAATATTGTAAATTGAATGCAAAACAAGGAAGTGGATAGGTCATATTTACATTTAATGGATAAAACTTCATGTAGAGGCTACCTACAACCCATAATACTTGTATGAAACTTGTGTGCATGGTGGGTTGTGGCCAAATAGGCTTAGTTTGCAATTTGGCAAGTTTGGTTTGGCCAAAAAGGGCTTGAAATGCTATTGGAACATACTATGATCTACGAAATGAATCATGGGATGAGACTTGTTGGAGCAAGTCACATTTATATATGTGAATATAGGTCCATAGAGAGTTTAGACCAAAACTTAGCCAATTGCATTTTGGTATGTCATGTAAAATGCCCAAAATATGCATAAAACTACCCTATGGCTTAGATTTTTATTGGGAAGGAATTTAGGCTTGAAACTTTTCCACACAATTGATATTAAGGTAGGTAAGTTGTGTATAAAATTTCATGCAAGTTGGAGTTGAATAGCCTAGTGAAAAAGGATCCTAAAATTGGCAAAAAAACTTAAGGGTCAAAAAGCTGTAGAATGGTGCCTACAGCAGTGAGATCCATGGCCAGTGGGAATTTACCATGGCTAGTGGATCGTTTTGCCTTAAAACATGGAAAAAATGGTAATTTTGGTGGTCCAGACAGTGGATTCCATGGCCAATGGAATGGGCACTGTTAATTATTCAACTGCTATTTTTCCCTTGTTGTTTTTGGCTCTTTTCGGTATCTTAATGACATTTTTTGCCTTTAACTTCTTCATAAAAGTTGTAGATAAATGTGTTAAAAAGGTGTGAAAATTGGTCTTACCTCAATTGGAGTTTCCTAACTCTCATTAGGCGTAAAACATTGGACCCACTGCATTGTAAAACTTAAATTTAAAGGGGGTTTGAACCCAACTTTTTATGATTTTTAATTTGGAACTAATAGATGATATTTATGACATGTTCCACTATTTATAAGACTAAAATGAACTTTTCTTGCCATGGGACTTGTATTCCTTAGGTCCCTATGTTTGTACTCCAATCCCTTAACCTTGATTTCTTATAGAAAGCTTTTTTGGCATGTTTCCTTAATTAAATGCATATACTTCCAATTATGAAGTGTTTGTATAGATGAATGTAAATGTTTTTATTAAGTTTTTGAAATCACCTTGTGGTTATGGGATAATGTTGGTTGAGATTTGATATATGATCTGATGAAATATAATAATAATTAACGCATCATGCATCATGAGCATAAAGGACACATCTTAGGATGTAGGGGTCCTTTGATCGTTGGCCCGGTGAGGATAGCTTCATGATGAGCAAAGACCCTATGAGAATCATCTTTTGTACACTCTAAACAAGATGTTTCTAGATTTGGCCAGTAACACAGTTATATGTTTATCCAATTCATAGTTTGTAACAGTGTTGCAAGGGGAACTTCGGTTCAATAGGGTAATAAGATTATGATTATGAGATTTATTTCATTTTAATGATTACCCGCCAATTAGAATGGATCCATCATGAAATCATTGTCTAAAGTGAAAGATTAATTGAATGAATCAACCTTGTTTAACATATGAATAATATACATTTTCCCACTACCATAAAAAAGGGTTTTTAGGGCGCTTTTAGGTGCCTTATATACACCTTCTATAGTAGGATACCACATATACTAAAGCACTTAAAAAATGATTTAATATGGTATATTTTTTAAAGCGCTTAATTCAATTTTACATTTTCGAAAGTTCATTTTTTACAGCGCTTATTTCATTGACATGTTTTTAAAAAATAGATGTTTTACAATGCTTGTTTCATTGACATCTTTTGAAAAATATATGTTTTAAAGCGCTTCTCACTATTAAGCGCTTTAGAAGAGTGAATAAGCAAAAAAAATTATTACTACCATCCAACGAATAGAATAAAGCAAGAATATCAGAAGTAGCTGCATAGGAAAATTCAAAGGGTAAAGATTTGAAACTGAGAGATAATATAATATAGTACATTTATTCATTTGAATTAAAAGCCTAAATTCACTCTTTGTCTGGTGGGAGAATGATCACTATTACAAATATAGTCTTTTACCCTCATTTTTTAATTTCACGAAGCTGGATCAAGCTATAGAGTGCACATGATACAATAAGATAAATATACCCAATACAAGGGGAAGGAAACTCAATTTGATACAAATGTCGTATATAGCAATGACAATGTGGTGAAAGTAGGTGGTGAAAGTAAATGAGAAATGATGTAAAGGCTTCACACCCATCAATGTGGAACCTTTTGTAACCTGCTATGAGTGGTGCTTTGTACCAATTTGTTTTCTCTAAACCACCCTTTGTGGCCCAATCATCAGCATTCCAAAAGCTGTAGTTAAATAGGAATTTCACTCCCAAATCCTTGCAATTCTTGAACATTTTGATTCGTATATCATCCAAAAAGAACCTGCATTTGGATCTATGTCATTAAGCAATCCATATATGTGTAGTTATAGCATATGATATGATTAAAAGTTAAAACTCATTGGTAAGTTTTCTGCAATGTAAATATTGAATTTTTAAATTCTACGGGAGTAAGATTAATTATTGAATGGTTGAAATTGAAGAAGGGCAAGCTAGATTGTTACTTACATGATCTGATACATGTTCCACAAAATAAAGTATCTATGGTTGCCTCCAGTGAAAACATTTGTTTGCAAAATGTAAGGTTTCCCTGTTATGTTGCCGAAAAGCTCAAAGTCTATCACGTTTTTGTTAACCAAGTGGCCTCAATTACTCAAGGGGGGGAGGTGAATTGAGTATTAAAAATTTTACTTGGAATGCTTTTTGAAATTGATTCTTTAATAATTATGCTTAATGAAGATAGTAAATTTAATTACAAATGATAACAACTTATACACAAGGCAAATTGATAGGCACTAAGTATATGGCAAATAAGTTCACTTAAGAGATAAAGAAATATTCAAGTAACAAATTAATCACAACACTATTTTTGGTACTTAGAAAGATTTAAAGGATAGTTCAAGAATATTACTTAAAATAATTATTCTAAGTAATTAACAACTTAATAGAATATGAACTTAATTTTAATAACCAAATTAATTAGCAATAATGAAGGAGTTAATTAATCAAGTTATGAACACAACAAAATAAGCAAGCAAGTTAAGTGCATAAATTTAAATGAGTTTAGGGAAGAGAGATTTGCAAACCGATATATATGAGTTCCACCACACCGGTGTACGTCTCGCCTGTAAGCAACCCACTTAGAGGATTTCCACTATTGGAGATTAGAGATACAACTTTGAGCAATTGTGGCTTCCTAGTGTCCCACACTCAAGAACCCAATTCTCACAAGTACAAGGGCACCCCACCCAATCTCTCAATCTCACAATTACAAGGTTAAAACCCCAACCCAAGCCTCTAGAATTTTTGGTGTTTAGGTGTACAAAGATAACTCTCCAAAAGAGTGGATATACAAATTAAAGCACTTGAGAATATTTTCCTTTCTAAGAAAGAATATGCAAATTTAGCACACAAAAATTATTTTCCTCTCTTAGAAAATAATATGCAAATTTTAGAACTCAAAATGATTTTTCTTTCTTAAGAAATAATATTCAAGTTTAGCTCTTAAAAATAATTTTGCTCACAAAAGTCACTCAAAATAATTTGCCAAATAATAAAAAGAGAGAGCAATTGAGAAACAGAGAGCAATAGGAGAAATAAAGAGAACAGCGTGAGAGAGGGAAGAAGAAATGCTTGCTGTTGGTGTGTTCTGCCTCTCCACTTCTTCTCTATTTATAGGCAAATGACTAGCTGCTTTAACTCCTCTGTCCCTTGATTTGTGCCATTAATTGATAACTTGTCTCCTCCATGTTTTCTGACTTAAGAAATGCAATTATCTATCTTAAATTGTGCAACGCCGTTTCAATTTGAGTTTCGAGAGAGGAATCAGCGGAGTTTAAGTTTCTAAAAATACGTACTGATATTTTCCATGATTCAGCGCATGATTCCAGTGATGAATCGATTCATTTAGTTGAATTTCTGGCACAAAATTGCGCATGAATCGATTCCTTAACTGCATGAATCGATTCTTCCCTTCATGAATCAATTCCTCTAGCAAATCATACACATGAATCGATTCCTATAGGTGGGGAATCAATTCCTACATGCATGAATCGATTCCCACCTTTGGTGAATCGATTCCTAGCTTGATTTTTGCCTAGAAAATGCTTTTCTTTAACCATGAATCGATTCCCAGCTTTGGTGAATCAATTCCTGCTCCTGATGCTTTATTTTTCATGCGTTTTTCAATCTTTTGATGTGTAATTGCATATGGTTTGATTCTTTCAGTTCTCAGGCACTTTGATGAATATTTTTCACTTGTTTTAGACCTCTATAAATGCCTTGAATTAATTCTTTTAACTTTCTTGATCCGTATAAGCTTGAATTACTTCTAATTAATCACTTTGTACAATATCCTTAATATCTCTTAATTTGTTGTGTCATTATCAAAACCTACATCATCATATAAATACAATTTTGGGAAGATAACTGTGTGGTTTAATTAAAATCACAAGTCACAACAAAGCTCACATTCATATTCACTACAAAATGCCCAAAACAAAACAAAAATTCAAAAAAATAAATTATTTATTTATTTGGCATATATATAAAGCAGTGACTATGCCAACAAAATCAATAAATGTTTTTTAATTTTATCTTTATGTCTTTCTTATTATTACATTTAAAATTCCGTCCACTTTGAATATGAACAAGGGAATCATGGGAAGGAGAACAGAAATAGATGTGTAAATAAATAGAAACACTCTACTTTTATATCAAATGTGTAAAGAAAGAGAAACACTTTTCTATATATTTTCTTTTCCTCCATAGGACTGAACCTACAGTTAACTCATAGGAACCTTAACCAAAGGATTCACTCAATTATAAAAAATTGAAATAACCTTAACCAAAGTTCTACATTTCACATTTCAAATTTCAAATTCAGAGATTCATATTACTAAACTAGCGCATTGTTTGGTCACTGGAATTTCTTAATGAGAAGTTTTCCTTTCATATTAATTCAATCACATCTTAAGTGATCCAATTTAACATTAATAATAATAAAACCTTATCCCATTAAATAAGGTCTGGTACTTGGATCATTTGACACCATGATACTCTATCTTTTACCATCCAATTTAACATCAACATAAGAAAAAAAAGCTTTTGCAATTCTTGATACAAACCTTTGTAATTGTACATGAATTTCTCAGTAGTCATGAAAAGAGAGGGTGGCTGAGGTTTCCAGATGCACCTGTTATGCCTATCAAGGCGTTTCCTACAACTCCTCTTAACCTCATCAAACTCCCGAAGTGAATGGAACCTACAACAAAAATTGGCACTACCCTATGTCACAAAACAACCTCAAAAAACACAAACATCTACACCAAACATGATTTGAACAAACTCATACCCCTAAACCTCCAAGACTGCACACATCAGCAAACCTCAATTCAATCCATACCTGTTGCATTGCTGGCAAAACCATTGCCGCTTGCCCCTAATAATTTCTACCACACACTGTGTTTGTTGTTGCTTTATGTCCCTTTTAAGATGCCAAACCTGCAAAGCATACACTCACACAGGAATCAGAACTTGAATCCCCCTTATATTAGCACCACAAGCTAAAGAAAGAAGACTTTGACTTAGGAACCAAAAAATAGGATAAAGGGTCAAGATAGAAATCAGAATTGGGTTCTTAGAGGAAGCCAAAAGGATAAATACCCAGTTCCAAAAATTTTAAATTGAATCCATAATAGGCATCGCAGAAATAAAAAAAACCAAGATTGAGAAATCAAATAAAAGAAAAAAGATGGATATCCAAATATATTCTGCAAGACCACAAACATGAATGTCACTGCAACCTAAACCCAACTTGGCCTTCAAGGATTTGTGTTTTCTATAATAGAAAAAAATAAAAATAAAAATAACAAGTTTTTCACATTAAAAATAAAGAGACCAGTTTCACCTAACACACATGGTTTTTCTAAAACATAAATCTCTAAAATTCTCACAGCTACTACAAATGAGGCTCTAAGAAAATAGGCAAAGAAGGTGCAAGATCCATGTTTGTTATTATCTCTGACAAAGGAAAAAGAAAGAAACTCGTTGGGAATAGGAGTTGAAATTAAAAAGTGGCTCACCAACTCCAATTCAATGAAACTCTAGAAATGGAAAATATGTGTACCTCTCCAAGTTGTCATTTAATCCTTCTCAGGGCCTTATAAAATCATCCTTCTCAATGATAAATCCAGAGATCAGGATCTCAACCCCAAGCCTCTCAGCAGAAGCCAAATAAGAATTATATATAAAATGATAATGGAGTAAATTGTAGTGTTAGATAACATGAGAAAATTTAAATAAAATTCACACGTGTATGCTCCTCTGTACATATATCAAAACTCATATAAGAAATAGTCACCAGCTTAGGAATATGAAATCAATAAAAACTTATGCCTTGGTTATGGTTTACTCCTATGGCTTTGAATTCAAACCCATCCGCTCCCCTGACGCTCCTAGCCATTTTGCTTCTAGAAAGTCCATCTCCAACAGCTAGTGAAGAAATTGCTCTATATGTTTTAACTAGAATGGTAGAAACACCTTTTAACAAATTGCTCCATATTTTCACAACAGTTCGCTCTGAAATTCCACGGTATAATTTTTTAAACATTAAATGATAGTCTAACAAGTATCAGTCGAGAACAATGATGGTCTAACATTTATATACTACAAATTGAATAATGAATGGTGAATTGCAAAATAACAAGTTTTTCACATTAAACTTTCATTCCATACTTCGTGCTCGACTAAAGTAACACTCAAAACAATAAGCACAGGAAGAAAGGGCAAGGAGAACCACTAAATCTCAAGTTGTGGAGTCCCCATAGCATATTAAACTAAAGAATAAAATATCAAGTTACATCCTAACATTTGGCCAATACTTGATTATCCCCGTAAACCCACCATAAACCCCTATCACCCACCCAAAATACTCACTACCTATCACCCACGGCCACCACCATAAACTTCCACCCACCACCACAAACTGACCACCCACCATCCACGGGCCAACCACAACCCAACATTTTCAACTGAAACAACACTCCCCAAAACACAAAAAACCAACAAAGAGAAAGGAGGTTACCTTCAAAGCTTCACAAGAATGGCAAATAAGAAACAGATCTAAAGAGAAACCTTTAAAGCTTCACTTTTGTGGTGGTGGAGAACAAAACGGAGGTGGCCAACGGGAGCTCTGAGGAACTCCACCAACGGAGAACGCAGAATGAAGACAGAGAAGAACAACATACCAAAACGGAGAAGTAGGAGGCACGGTCAGGGAAACAGGGGTTGCAAGGCTGGAACGAAGGTGAAAGTGAATGAGTGAGTGAGTGAGATGGGTTCATGCAGGTGAGAATTAGGAAAGCTATTCAAACCTACTAGACAACTTAATTAAAATGGATTACATTTTAAAACGCTTACTAAAATAAACATTTTAAATTTATCCTCATTTTTAAAGCGCCTGATACAAATACGTGTTTAAATTAGAATTATATTTTTGTTCACAGTTTTAAAACGCTTAATTAAAGGAAGCACTTTAATAAATTGACTATTTTAAATCGCTTAATAAAACAAGCGCTTTAAAAATTTAGCGCCTCATATTTTAAAACGCTTTCCATCATAAACGTTTTAAACAATGCGTTTTAAAATATGAAATCTGTAGTAGTGCCATATGATTGTGTTTGAGTGTGGTTCTATGTCATTTTGTAATTATTCAACACATGATCTCATTCTTCCCTTGTGGTTTAGCGAATGTGAAATACGGAAATGCTTGGTGATGTTTTGAAGTGCTTATTGGTGATGCAAGGAAGTATAAGAAATATTTTTATATTTATGCATTTTATATGTATATGGTTTTGGTAGTCTATCTTGGCTAATGTTAGTCGGTCCTTTTGATTTGTAAATATGTATGTATCTTTGAACTTAGCTTGCTTTCATTACGTTGGCATATCGACTTGATAAGTAAAGTATATGTTAGAATATGTATGTGATATTGATAGGCCCGTAAGTATGCAAGTTTTATCGCGTAATAAAAAGATCAAATCCACAAGGACCGTTTTCCAAGTATCAGTAAGTTATGATTTGATTATTCAAATAACCAATCGCAAAGTTTTGAATTTAAATTTCAAATTTAAGAACACTTAAAGAAACGTAAGGAGTTGATTTTAGAGAATTCAAGACAGAAAAGTATTAGGGATTTAGGTGAATTTTAATGAATAGCTCGATAAATTGAAATCCTTTTTACTGATGTAAATCAGATTAAGTTTTCTAAGGTGAACTTTCCTATTGCTAATTAATGTTTTCTTCTCAGAATTCCATTAATGTACTTAACCCGAGAATAACTACGTTTAATTCTAAGATTAAGCCCCTTAATTGTAACAACCCTATTTTTTTAGTAGGAACCCAAACCCTTAGGTCTCCTAAGGATACTCTATTGAGATTTTTACAGAAAGCTTGAGGCTTCGGCCTACTCCCTAATTTGTTCTAGTTATGCAAAAATAGTGAGAAAAGAAGCCAATTGAGATATTGAATATAAGATACAGGAGTATTGAGAGAATAAAAATAATGATAAAACCCAACTCAAAGAGATGTAGAAATTAGAAGAAAGATAAACGCGCATAATGATGAGTAAGAAAAGTCTAGATAAGAGGATAATAATAGTAATAACGTTGTTTGATTATAGACAATATATTAATGATGATTAATTTGTTTAATTAAGTATCAATTAGTTGAGAATTATTCCTTGCTAATAATATTTGATTTAACATATAATAATTAATTTAGTATTTAATAATTAATATTTAAATTTAATATTTAATTAATATTATATATTTGTTTAATTATTTCAAAAATATACAAATATTTATAATAATATTTTATTTGATAATTATGTTTAATAATAAAATATTGACGGGTTCTTAGTTCTAATTGTGGGACCCGGTAGACGATTCAATTTTGATGATTTAGCCTGAGACTAGTGACCCAATAAGGAAATTAGTCCTGTTAGGATTTTTTATGCAGTAAATCAAGGGTAACGGGCTCGATCCGACAAGCCCGGCAGAACCTCAGGTACCCCTAACATTTGATCGTGTATACACTTTGGGATATCCGATTGTAGCATGGTCAGTCCCTAGTAAACCATTTTGACATTTTAGGAACTTTTCCTGAAGGGGCATCCTAATTGGAGCCCTATCAACCTCGTTTCTCAGGAAATCAGTTAATTCAATTTGAACCCCCAAACCCAGCCTGAGCACCTTCAGTGTTTTCAGTGTAACTTTCGTATACGACCTTAGAATTGAATGATTCTGGTCTTGGTTTCTTTGTTACAAAGAGATCTATAATCTTTATTTCTAGCCTTGATCTCCAATTTGTACTCTCATCCCCAAAATTGAGGACCATGTATTTATGCTCTAAAAACTCGTTATTTAATCCCTTTAATTTACGAATGGTTTGTCGAAAAATCATAACTTTTTTATACAACCTCCGATAGGTGCAATTTTTGTCTCATAATTTCTGTAACAAAATTCTCTATGACTTTTATGAAGACCTCAAAGGCTAGATCTACCCCAGTTGGTACAGTTTTCATATTCTTTCTTGACTTGTTTTATTTTCGCAACAACTCTGCACCATTTTAGAAAAACTTGGATATCTCCCTTATACATTACTAGGATCACTTAGTTCTTTTTCCTATGATTTTGTAATGAAAAACCATACAACTTTCATGAGGGGCTTGAAATCTAATTCCTAAATCCTTGGCCTCTATAAATCTTGTTTTCCAGCCTTAAGTAATTCGAGAGCTTCAAGAGAACTTTATCTTGGTTCAGGCACAACTTGAGCTGCCAACGTTAGTTTTTCACATATGATATATCAAATCAAAGATGAAATCAAAATCTATAACTTTTATGTTGAGAGTTTTCCCTAATTCCTATCCCATAAATTATTGCATAATTATTTTAAATAGCTTCCAAAAAGGTAACTAGTTACCCGTCAGGTATCCGATTTCCGATACCCTAAATTATTTTTCCGGCATCACCACCACATACCACCCACTTAAATATCACCATGTAGACCTCAAATATGTAGAATGCTACACGTTTTTCCCTTGTTCAATAAGTTGTTCTTTTTATTATTAATGCAAGTTATTATTTCATCATCAAGTGCCCATTTTCCCTTGCTATTCATACCCTTCACTTGTAACAAATGAAAGAATCAAATTTCTTATTTCCATTTTCGAAGACAAGTTCATAAATCTATTATACCTTTTATTAAATTCTTAACATCCAATTCCACTACATCTCCTTCTCTAACATGCTTGCTTCTTCTTTTCTTCTCTAAAATTCCAACCAACACTACAACTTAAAAACCTCCTCCACCACCCCCTTTTAATCTCCATAAACCACCACAAGACCCATTATTTCCATATCCTCCTCACAGTCTCACCTTCTACAGCCACCATAACCTCTCAAATCCACCATTTCCTTCCAATTTCTACTAACACCAGCGGTTGTTCCCTTCTACCACAGTGATCATGAGCCACTCATTCACCACCACAAACCATCATTCGAGGCTGCCGTCACCTATTTAAGGTCATGGCCACCCCTTTGTGATTCAGTAAGTGATCAATGATATTTCTTCATTTTAGGTTTCAATTCTTTCTCCACTTTATTTTTCAAAATTTAGCAACATGCATGCTATCTCTTGCTATTTTTAGCCCAAAAACCATTACCCCTTTCTTGATTGATGACTGCATGTTAGATGTTTTAAATTCTTGAAACAATCGGGAACCACCGGTGGAGTTTAATCGGTGATCGGTTCTTTAATTTTCTTCAATTTCATGGCTATTCTTGGCCCATCTTTGCTGACTATGAGTGATCCTCACTCTCTAGGCTCGCACATGTTGATTTTTTAGGGTTTCGGGCACGATCGGAGCATCGAACCTCTTCCCGTTTCCAGATAGCCATGGTTTCGTAAGGTAAATGGGTCTTGCTTCATTTCTTTTCATTCTAAATTTCTTTATAATGTTTCTTAAATTTCCAACGATAACCCCTTTGAGTTTTGTGGTGATCCGACGGTTCAATTAAAAATTTCACAATTTTTTATTACTGTTAGAGATTTTGATTTTACTTTTATGTTTCGATGTGTTATGATAAGTTTTGTAAAATGTGCCTTGTTATTTGTGCAATTGTTAAATTTTATCAAAATTTGAAGTTTGTTACGAAAGGTGGCAGATGTAACATCCCGATTTAAAAATTAATTACTGAATGAAATTGAGCCATTAAAATAATAATTGTAAAGTGGAAGATTACTTGTTAATTATAATTAACTTAATTAATTTAACTTAAGAAAATAATGGCTGATTAATTGTGATTAATTGTTAATAGTTGGCTGCTTGTGATTGGTGTGTGACGTGAGTGGACTGCCGTTCACGAACTCCCACCCCACTCTTCTTCTCTTCGTACGCATATACATATGTCCAGAGCCACTGATGTTATTCATTTTCCCTTCAGACTTCCTCTTCCTCTACTTCTCCTTTCTTCGTTCTCTTCTCTTCTCTTCTTCTTCTTCGTTCTTCTTTTCCTTTGTTCTCTATTTCTAGAAACCCACGACGACGGTACTGCAGAAGATTCAGAGTTTCCTTCTGTTGGTGAAGGACGATCATCGAAGCGGAGGAAGAACAGCTCCCTGTTCCCAAGCCGATTGTAGAATACAACAGCATTCGAGGGGCTGAACGAGTGAGAGTACTGGACAAAGCAACAAGGCAGAGGATCAACGTCAAAACAGAGGAGCCTCTCGGAGTCTCTTAGTTGGTAGGGGGTATCTTATATCTTAAATGCATGGGTTATGGACGGGTTCCAGGTGTTAATGGTTTGTTGATTCTGTGTCTGATTCTATGTTTTATTTGCATGAAGAGTATATGATACCCGGATGCATGATGATTAGGAATCGAGTTTTGCATGTTTAGTTCCGTCCATGAAATGCATGTTGATAGCCTCAATAATATTGAATGGTTGCATGAAACAAATGTGTTGTTGATGATTACGGTGTGACTTATGTGGCATGCTGGTTATTATGAGTTTGAAATGATGACTGCATGTGAGAAAATGTGGACTTAGTGAGTCTGATGATGTGTTACACCGATTGCATGTGATGCATGTATTGTTGAATGAAAGTTGTGTATGAAACTTATGTTGTGTGATGAATCCGCGTGTGGCGCATGGGATGCGTTAATGCTGGGAGCATGTAGTGTGAGACACTACCATCGGTTATTAAAAGCGTGAGATGCTGTGAAATCCTTCTGAGTGAGACTCAAGGTAGCCTTTGAGTGGGACTCAAGCTGCCCGTGAACACCGCCATTGGCGCTGAGAGCATTGGTGTCACATGTGTGGGCAAACGGTTGGGTACCTGTAAAACGGCCAAGCAGCTGGGAGCTGAATAGAAGGCTGGGAGCCTACGTTGCAACGAATGAAAACTGATTACACACGAATGCGGAACCGAGTGAATTAATCTGTGTACATGTGCAGTTGATGTGTATGAAATCTGATTGTATGAGTATATGTTAATGTTATTGAGATGGTGTGTGCATATAGCCGTGTGATAATTGATGGATTCTGATCGGTAGATGTCTTATACGTGTCCTGATTAATTGGCATTGTTATGTTATTGATTGTTGCTATGTATGAACATATATATTGCTGCACTAATAAGGAATAATCCGAGTCAGTATCTATCATTTAATATTTAAGATACTTACCCCCCTACTGTGGCTATATTTTACAGTGAATGTCTCTCGGAATGATGAATGAAGGAGGAGCTGAACGCCAAGTGAAGTGCTTGTGCACTATAGGAATATCTGTGTATATGTATATACTGTTTTTAAGATTTTGTTAAGCCTTGGCCGGCTCGTATTTTGGTCTTAGTCTCTTTATATCAGAATTTGGGCTCTCTCGGGTGAGAGTATGACAATGTGCCTGTAAATATTCATATACATTCCTATACATATCGTACTGTACGTTTATTCTATGCTGTGTGTGAAGGTCCGAAAGGTCTGAGTGGTATATATTCATGCTTTTCCGAGTGAGAACTTTTCGAGTGAGTGTTTTCCGACAGAAGAGTGATCTATAAGGCCCTAAGTGAACTCCATTATAGTAAACTTATTAGAAGCTCGAAGATCCTTAAGTGAGACTTGACTTAGTAAGATAACTTGAGTGTGAAAGACTAGATATGCCGAGTGAAAAACGAGTGAAATACCCCGAGTGGTAAAAGACCATGAAAGATATTCCGAGTGGAAAGTACTCTTGGATCCTGAGTGGAATGACCATGGGAATCTTCTCCCGAGTGGTCAATATTTGTATTCTGAAAGAATGATGTTGAGGAGTGTGATGTAACGTCCGAAAGAAACTTGTACGTGTAAGGGTTAACCCGAATGATTCGTGAGTAAAGACTTTCCGAGTGAACTTAGACCTTGAATCCGAGTGGAGTTACTCGCCCCAGCGACTGAAGGTTTGCTCCAGCGAGTGTGAGTGAAATGAAGGCCTCTGATTAGTTCCGCTTAAGCTATGCGTACTCCGCCCAAGCGTGTTGGGTCATCACGCTCAAGCGATGTTGAACCCCGCCTGAGCGAGTGGGCGCTGTTGGGTTCGCTCATGTTCTACATCTTCCGCTGTCTACCATGTGATTGATTTGCTTTCCTTCTTATCTTGATTCTACTCTCCTTAACCTCAACTGCCCATTTTGCCCTTGAACACCCTTTGATTTTTGGAAAAAAATTTCCCGGTCCCAGTTTATTCTCGTATTGAACTTAGGATGTTTCAGCAGATTTTAGGATTTTAGTGAGCGCTCGGTCGGTAATTCAATGTGGTTGTAATTAATTATGAATTTTTTAAAATTTGTTGCATTTACTCGGTAAGCCCCGTTATCTTAGACATATCGACCGACTAGAAGTTCCAGGAGCAAAATTAGAGAAATCACATGTTTTTGAGACACTTCATCGAATTACTTTCAAGCATGCTCCATTTTAAAATTTTTTAACTTCGACACATTTTTTAGAAAATCACTAAGCAAGTTGTTATAAAATGAAAAGAAATTTTTGATAGAAGGAATTAAATAGTAAAGAAGGGATTAGAAGTAATGATTTTTGACTAATATATATATATAGTAATGGAGGAAAAAAAAATTTTAAAAGTATCTTTTCTAAGAAAAATATATTAAGTAAGAATTTGGAAGAAGATAGAATTTTTATACTAAAGATTAAAAATAAAATTTTGACAAAGAAATAGTAAAAAGAATTAGTAAGTTTTGATAAAGTATTAGAGAAATAATGAGTTTTAAGTAATATGTTAGAAATCAAAGAAATAAGAATTTTAAAGCATCTTACAAGAAAAATATATTATTGATATTTTGAACTATTAAGAAGAATTTGGAAATAGCAATTATATACTAAAGAATGAAAGAGGAAATTGATAGAGAAATGGTAGCAAGGATTAATGAGTTCCAGAGAAATAATGATTTTATTTAGATTATAAGTTAACTAATGACAAAATTGTTTAAGGACATTAAATGGGTCTTAAGGTAGTAACTACGTACTAATGTGATAACGAGAGAATTGGACTTATATTAAAAGCAGTCGATAATTTAGAGTTAGAACAAATTTTATAGATGAATGCTTAGTAATCGAAGAAACCTAGGAATACCTAGAATAAGCACTTAGTGAATAAGGATGATAATTTAAGAGAATGTAGCATGAACTTTTTAAGTTAACCCAATAGAGAAAGCAAATGGCAGGTTAAAAAGGATTAGATAAAAACTTATAAATAATTAGTGATAGAATTAAATAACATATTATGGATGACTGGGGTATGTAAAATGAGTTAGGCATCGAGTCAGAGGAGATTAAACTGAAAATAATGATAATTTGATAAACCAAAAATTATGTGGTAAAACCAAGGAATAAGTAAACTTTAAGCCATTAATAAAAGTAGTAGTCATAGTAGAAATAAATAATGATCCATTGCTAATATCAAGATAAAATGAGTTATAGTCAGTTAAAAGTGAATCTAGGGACAAGAGTATAAATGTACTATTTAATGAAAGGCTGAGTTAAATTTGAAACCTTAGTAACAAAAATTTATGCTTGAAAAATATGTATATGTATATAAATACATACATACCAGGTTTCATATGTAAAGTTTAGGTAATTAATACTGGATAAATAGACTGGTATAATCGGTAAATAGACCCATATGGTCTAATAACCATTATCTAAATATTAAGTGAGTAAAATTATACTCTAAATGAGCCAAGTTCATCTACGTGATAGTATATACTTAGTAGTTATAGTGATCAAAGATAAATTAGGAATGATAAATAAGAAATATAATCTTACTACTGACAGGATTGATTGGTTATGGTCTGTGATCTAGACAAATAGACTAATAAGTATATTCATTAGGCGAGTAATATATGCTGGACTTATCTACATGAGTGCATTCATGAATGTATCTATGTCGAACTACATGACCCTATCATCATGATGAATGCCATGGACGTGATAAGATGTATGATGATTGTTATGTAATGAAATGTATAGTGATTATTATATGATGAAATGTATGATGATTGTTTTGTGATAAAATACATTATGACTACTATATGATAAAATGCTTAATGAATGTTGAGTGATAAAATACAGGATGAAATACATGATGAAAATTATGGATATGATTAAGGGTGTGATAAATTGTATAATGCATAAAGGAAATTAGTATGATGCATTAAATGATTCATGTTGAGATGTATGGATAAATTGAAATAAAAATAAGAAATAAAGGAGGATATGTCTCGGTAAGGATCCTAAGATGATTGAATGTGAAATAATGTGATTAAGGAATGAATTAATGTGATTGAGATCGGATCTGATGAGATGACAAAGCACTGCGGTGCCAGTATTACCCTAAGATCTCATGGTTTTGTATATTCAAAACTTATTTCATTCTTAATTATTGGATGAGGTGTGTTGTGATTTAAGTGAGTATGAAAAGAGTAATAAATAAAGAAAAATGTTTAACGAGAATTTTACGAGACAAACGCGATGTTAAGAATGAAATGGAGTCATTAAGAGACTCTACCAATGACTAGTGAAATGATAAAAATGTGTGTTGCATACATTATGTACATGGAGTATGAGAGCGGATGACAGATGATAGAGTGATCCCTTAGAGCATACAATGATGCGGTACACTCGAGAACAATGGCATTCTGACCCTGTGAGAGGTCTCGGGAGTATACGGGGCAGACGTTTAATGGTTCAGAGTCGTTCTTAAGACTGGATATTCCGTGGCAAACTTGGTATACTTTGACTCTGAGCAAGTGTTACTAGGACCGTGTAGTGCCCGTTCTGAAGAGATATGATTGGATCCATTATTGATGATAGGGCCGCGTGTCCTTACCCTTTGTTAAAACCAGAACGAGGCGAGCTCCGATCGCTCTAGTGAGCAAGAGTAAGTGGTCGGATTGATGTGCATAATGTATATTGATATGTGTGAGGTTGAGAGGGAAGAGTTGGGCCCATATGCATCATGATGGCTAAGTAAAAGATTGAATTAATGAAATGGCACTCGTGCATTACATTATCTTATCTGTGTTAATTTGTGCTTATTTGTGATTGTGGTTACTACTGGTGTGTGTAATGGTTAGAGGTAAGAGAAAGAGCAGAGAGTTATGTATTCAGGGATGATTGAGTAAGGTTGAGTTAGGACAGACAACTTAGTATGATTTAATTAGGAACTTTGATGAGAAAGAAGAATATTGTATGTAAACCTACTTAGATTATGCGGTAAGGATGTTAGTGATGACAACTCTCTGATTATTGTGGAAGTATAGACTCACCCTTACAACCTTTTTATAAATCTCTGATTGGACCATACACCTGACACCCCAAAGATCAACTCAAACTTCGCATTAAGGACCAGCTAAACTGTTCTTGGATTCAGGATGATTAGGATAGATATTTTCTTTTTATGTTTTGGATGGGAGCCTGCGTGCCCCTTTACTTTCAGTGTGTATAGCTCTATTCGACCACTTGTTGTATATATAACTCTGTTATGTATATATAATGCTACTGTTCCACCATGTGTTTTTCTTGTCCAAAAAAAACTTCCATATTTTCTAAAACTCGTAAAGTCTTCGTTGACTAGGATAATCAAGTGGAAGGGATTGTCCTAGTTAACCGAGGGTGTTACATTAATGATTTATGAAGGTCCTAATTTATTTCATCGAAAGGTTTTGATTACTTTCAAATTGTGCATTTTGTGTGATTCTCACCCAAGCGAGATGGATCTCGCTTGAGTGAGATACTGTCAGTGGGTTTTGTGAGGATGCCGCTTAAGCGAGCATTACTTCGCTTAAGTGAGTCAACCATATATTGTTACTGGACGTATTTTGCTTAAGCAAGTGGTGCACCGCTAGAGCGAAGAGTGATGTTTCAATTCTATGTGTTTCTTGCTCAAGCAAGTGGAACCTCGCTTGAGCGAGATCTACATAGCTGCTCCCTGCCTTTTTCTCGCTTGAGTGAGTGGCCTTTCGCTTGGGCGAGGGGCATGTCTAATCCTCCTTGCATTCTTGTTTAAGCGAGTAGTATCTCGCTTGAGCGAGAGTACCCTGTGTGGCTTTATTGGTGTTTCGCTCAAGCAACCACCTTGGTATTTCGCTCAAGTGAAAGGTGGTCGCTTGAGCAAGAGCTTGTTTCCTAGTGCATACTCGCGCTCGCTCAAGCGAGTGGTACCTCACTTGAGTGAGATTATCCTATTTTACTTTCCCTTCTTGTTTTCTCATGATAAAGAGTGGGGATTCATGGGGCTTTCGTATATTTGGTTTGTCTTCCACATTGCATACAATTTTGTACTTCTTGTGCATGTTGTTGGTGATATTATGATTAATGTTGCTTTCATGATTAGCTATCGGGTTTAAATGCGAAAAAATTTACCCTCACTTTTATTTAACCCGAGGTAAATCATGAATTGCCACCGAGCTACTTAGATTAAGTTTTGTTTACAACCTTATCTAAATACAATTTTAAGTCAAGTTGAGCACACATAATTCATTAAAATCTAATAATTAGAAGGGAAGTCACATTGTGTATCACTAAAAAAATATGCGGTTTAAGATATGTTTATGTGATTATATGGTGTGGGATGACCACGGTATGTTTCACCTTTTATTTTTGGCTCCTATGGTCATTTGAGATCCAGTTGAGCTACCCAATTGTCAAATAGGACCCATTGGTTGAGGTGGAGAGCCAAGTCGGGCTTGGTGGACCAAGTCAGGTTCACGGGGTGTCAAGTAGGACCTCCAGCTAAGGCCAATCCTTTTAGTATCCAGATACTAGGCGCCATATTGCATGATGGGAGTTAGTGATGTTTCTTAATGTGATTTTGATGATGAATGCACTAGAAGCTAGTAAAGTGCTTAAGAATATGATATTAATGATGGGTTGTGATGTTATGATATTTACAAGAGCTTGTAGTCGAGCTAGGAATTAAGTGGTAAAGTATCGAAATTGTTACTTTTCACGTTATGCTTACCATTTTACATTAATTATGATCTTGTTTCCAAACAATCACCCTTGTTGTGGGTTCCTTTCTTTTAATAACTAGTGATAGGGAAGATGCGGATGCCCCGGAGGAAAGCACTAAGTGAGGAGCTAATGGCAAGAAAGCTATGGAATTTATGCCTTATGTAATAAGTTAGTAAATTGCTTTAAATATGAACATATGTGTGTTGGATTCATTGATAATTAGACTTGTATCTCCGTTAGATTTTAGGAACTAAGTATGGTGTGGTCATGTATGTTTAATACTTGTATGCATGATGGATCAATGGTGATGAGATGATATTTATGTTGTGAGATTGTGGTTGGGATATATTAGTCGTGTATAGGGTGTTATAATCTTATGTGCTTGTATGGCACGGAGCCATTTGATTGATAAATTTAAAATAGACAGGTATTGTATTATGTGTGAATGTATAGGAAGGTGGGGAAAGATGATTGAAAATGACATTATGCATATTGACAGAAATGAGTGGATTTATGTGGAATTTAGGAACTATTTAGGTGATTTTGTGAGTCGATGGGTTTTAGGACCCTTAAAAGGGACCATTAGGTTCCCGACCTCACTTATAACTTATGCATATAGGTTCCTTCTAGTTTGATGTTCATTAGATAAGTTCCATGCCCTGGTTTATATCACTTTTGCTTTAATTACATCCTTTCGTATATCTTGTGCATACGATGAAATTTGGGTGAATGGACCTCACCAATAGCTACGAAATGGTGAACTCATGTTGCTTGTAAAATTTGGTATCAATTATAGCCCAAACGGAAGAGTTAGCACTTCAGAGTTTTAAAAATTAGGCACACCTACTCTTCTCGCTTGGGTAGGGGCATTTTCGCTCAAGCGAGCCACTCCCTGACTTGAGTTGTTTCTGTGGGATTCTCGCTTGAGCGAGATGGGGGTCGCTTAAGCGAGATAGTGTCTGTAAGTCCTTCACTCAAGCGAGTGGAACCTTGCTTGAGCGAGATTGGCGTGGCTGCTCTCTGTTGAATATTCGCCTGGGTGAGCGGGGTCCCGCTTGAGCGAAGGGCCACATCTTATCCCCTTCCATTCTCACTTAAGCGAATGGTGGTTCACTTGAGCGAGGTTGTGTTATGAAGGTCTGTCAGCCTTTCCCTCACGCAAGGATGATTCCGCTTAAGTGAAATCACGTTTCTTGGTTTGTGTTCGCGCTCGCTCAAGCAAGTGGGATTTTGCTTGAGCGAGATTGGCCTGTTTTTCTCTTTTTCTTATTTCCTCATCGTATTGCATACTGATTCTTAAGGGTTTTGTTTTTTATTATCCATTTCCCTTATTATGCATATTTTGGTGCCTCTTGTGTGTGTATTTAGTGTTATTATAATAAGCACCGCCTTAGGTTTTCATGGTTTGTCATCGGGGCTCCAAACACGATAAATTTTATCCCTATTTTCATTCAACCCCAAGGAAAATCATGGAAGCTACCAAGGGGATACCCTTGAGCTATTTTGAATAAATTATATGTACAACTTTCCTTAAATGCGATATTGAGATGAACTAGGCATAAACTTACTACTTAAATTCTAATAATTTGGAGAGACGTTATAAGTGGTATTAGAGCGGTTCCTTTCAGGACCAAATACGGTCTGTAGAATGTGATAAATGAAGAAAGATAATTTATTAAAAATGTTCAATGTGTGCTAAATGAGTGATAAATTATGAGTCCTATATGGATGTATACATGTATTTTATTTATGTTATTTACAGGGTAACTTGACATCACTCTCTCAGCACTCTGGCGGTAAAATATTTATGTATAAGAGGTAATTGTTTCATTCCCTGGTGGGTCATTGGTTACTAATGGTGATGTGTTTGATTATGTAGAATTGAATTATGCCTGAAGGATTTAATTTTGATGGAGGGGGTGATTTCTTCTCTAGGTTTTCTCAGATGATGAGGAGGGCTAAATCTAGCCCAACTCTTGACAAGTTTTTAAAGCGGGCTCCGCCCACTTGCTAAGGAGGTCATGATTATGATGGCGCCCATGTTTGGATACGGGACATTGAGCGAGTATTTGAATACTTTGAGTGCTTGAAAGAGTAGAAGGTACAATTTGCTACCTACCAACTGAAAGATGTGGTAAGGGTGTGGTGGTCCAAAACTAATGTACAAATGAGTGCAGCTAGTGAGCCTTTGGTTTGGGAAAATTTTTGTAGAAGGTTTCTTGCTAAATATTTTCCAGATAATTATAAAATCCACATGGAGATGGAATTCTTGAAACTGGATCAAGGAAGAATGTCTATTACTGAGTATACTACAAAATTTGATGAATTGTGTGACTTTTATCATCCTTTTTCCTTAGAAGGGACTGAAGGAAACAAGTGTCCTAAGTATAAGACGGGGTTACAGATTGAACTTCGAAGTGTAATTGTGCCTTTGGAGATCCATGACTATCCTACTATGGTAAATAGGGCTAGATTGACTAAGGAGGTCTAGTTGCAGAGGGTGTCTCAGACAAGGGACAAGAAACTGTTAAAAGCAAAGGGGTTTAGTCACGATTATTAATAATTACCTTAAAATCCGTGATTAGAGGAAAAATATTAATAATTACCTTCAAATTAAATTTAGATTTTTGGAAATCGTTACTAATTAATACAAATGAAATTTTAAATAATTACATGTTATGAATTAAATAAATTAATCTGATTGGTTGATTATTAAATTTAGAAATTTAAAAGTAAAAAGATGATGGGAAATGTTAATTTACCAAGGGGTAAAAGTAAAAGGGTTTTATTAAAAGGTAATAAAAGAAAATAGAAAAAGAAGAGGGTGAAGGACGAAATAACAAGTTTACGCCCGGGGCATTAAAACTCAAAATTTTCATCTCCTACCTCACATAGCACGAGCAAGAGAAGAGAAAGGTGGGCCATTTTTATTTCTTCACATCGCAACTTCTAGCTCCTAATTGGTGGTCCATTTCGCATTGAAACTTTAAATTAACCATGTTTTGGGAGTCGGGACATCGAGGTATGTCCATGTTCATCTCCTATTTTGAGTTTTCTCCTTCCCTTTCTCTTTCTCTAGCCGCGAGTTGCATGCATGATAAGGGGTTACAATTTTGTGTTCCATGGCAATATGGAGCTCGGAAATCACTTCTGGCATGATGAGTGTGATAAAATATTGAAAGATTTTGTGTTTCAATGTTCGTAGGTGCTGGAGCGAGCATCGGACAATCGTCAATTGAAGTGGGTGTCAGAGTCAGAAGCAAAGTGGCAAATAATCTGACTATGGGTCATAACCGACACAAGGAACAACTCGTAGAAGCGTGGAATCGAGGTAAAGGGAGTATTTGGGTCATAATTAATTAGAACTGGTCAGTGTATCATTAGATTCAAAAAGAATATAACGTTTATGGAATGTGAGAAATTTAGGAGTATGGTTAAACGATATATATATATGTATGATGATATGAATACGCTATTAAGTGATAAATTGGTTTGTATTGGTTATGTGTAATTATCTTAGTGTTTATGGAATTGAAATTTTATGGTAGATGTTGATGTTTATGTTATAATGATAAAGGATGATGATTTAATATATTGAGGCGATGTAAATATAATGTTAAGAGGGTCTGATTTGTGTGGCTGCCCCAGGTGATTATTGTGTATCAATAAAGAAATATGTGGTTTGAGATATGCTTATGTGATTATGTGGTGTGGGACGGCCGACGATATGTTTCGTCCCTTATTTTTAGCTCCCGTGGTCATTTGAGATCCAGTTGAGCTACTCAGTTGTCAAGTAAGACCCAGTGATTGAGGTAGAGAGCCAAGCCAAGCTCGGTGGACCAAGTCGGGTTCACGGGGTGTCAAGTAGGACCCCCAACTGAAGCCCGATCCTTTCAGTGTCCGAATAGTAGGCGTCATATTGCATGATGAGAGTCAGTGATGTTTCTTAATGTGATTTTGATGATGTATGAACTAGAAGCTAGTAAAGTGCTTGAGAATATGATATTAATGATGGGTTGTGATGCTATGATATTTACAAGAGCTTGTAGTCGACCTAGGAGTTAAATGGTAAAGTATCAAAATTGTTACTTTTCGTATTGTGCTTACCATTTTATATTAATTATGATTTTGTTTCCAAACACTCACCCTTGTTGTGGCTTCCTTTCTTTTACTAACCAGTGACAGGGAAAGTGCGGATGCCTTAAACAAATGCGCCAAGTGAGGAGCTGATGCCAAGAAAGCTGTGGAATTTATGTGTTATGTAATAATTTAGTAAACTGCTTTAAACATAAACATATGTGTCTTAGATTGATTGATAATTAGACGTATATCTCCGTTAGATTTCGGGAACTAAGTGTGGTGTGATGATGTGTCTTTAATACTTATATGCATGATCAATCAACAGTGATAAGATGATATTTATGTTGTGAGATTGTGGTTGGGATATATTAGTCGTGTTTAGGGTGTTATAATGTTATATGCATGTATGGGAACGAAGCCATTTGATTGATAAATTTGAAATGGGCAGATATTGTATTGTGTGTGAATGTATAGGAAGGTGGGGAAAGATGATTGAAAATGACATTATGTAACATCCCAATTTTGAAATTAGATACCGAATGAAATTAAACCATTAAGATTATAATTTCAAAGTAGGAAATTATTTGTTCATCATAATTAACTTAATTAGCCTAACTTAAGAAATGATGGTAGATTAAACATGCTTAATTGTTAAATGGTTGGCTGCTTATGATTGGCGGGTCACGTGAGTGGGGCTGCGATTCACGCTTTCCCACCCCACTCTCCTTCTCTTCGTACGCATATACATATGCCCTATGCCACTGTGGTTATTCATCTTTCTCCACTGCTTTGTCCTCTCTTTTCTTCTCTTCTTCGTTCCTCGTCCTCTTCTCTTCTCCCCTGTCCTTGTTCTCTGTTTCTGGAAACCCACAACGACGGTGCTGTAGAAGGGTCAGAGTCTCCTCCGGCTGGTGAAAGACGATCATCGAAGCAGAGGAAGAAAACTTCCTATCCCTGAGCCGATTGTAGAGTACGACTGTGCGAAGGGGACTGAACGAGGCAGACAGAGCATTAGACCAAACGTCGGAAAACAGAAGAGCTTCTCGAATCCCTTCAGAAGGTAGGGGGCACTTACATGTCAAATGAATGGTTGATGGACGGTACCGGATGAACGTATTACCTTGCGTATGCATGAATGTGTCTGTGATGACTGTGTGCAATGCATGATTATGAATCCTGGAATGCCATGTGTGTGATTGCAGAGTCCTGATTATGGTTATACAATTGCATGCATGTATTCAGGGTCGTTGTGCTGAATTCTGATAGTTGGTTATACATAAACGCATGTGATGCATGTTCTTATTATTGTTAATACCGAGAGGATACATATGTGTGATTGTTGGCTGATTTCATTCGAGGTATTGTAAAGATGAACCGTTGAGTACTGTGTATGCTGGTATGATGGAATATAGGAAATATGTTGGGTCGGATGTGACGCTAATGGTTACAAGGAAAGAGTCGGATAATTGAGGATGCTTGTTGTTTAAGCATATAGGCTGCATGTACAAGAATGGGGTGACCCGTGGAAGGTCAGGAGCCCCAACAAAATGATCTCCAGCTACAGACCCTTGGCTAGATCCTGTGAGAGCCCGTGGTAGCCGTAGGAGCTAGAGTTAAGTCTCGAGACGTCAATGGGAGGCCGATACCACGCGAGAAGGGCTAATGGATGAGAGGCCAGTAAGGGAACCTGTAAATAAAAATCATTGCTTAAGTCGGATCCGTAGGCATGCATGTAGATGAAATGTTGGTTGGGATAGGATGAGTGGGATGGCTCGGAGGGATACGAGTGAATTCCGAATGAGTTGATGCATGCTTTTGTATGATTGAAATTGATCTCACGTAATATGTATGTAAGTGTATGTCTTTGAAAGTATCATATTCTGCATGACTGAAATCCAAATTGAATGCAAACCGAGTGAACGTAAGTGTAAGTATTGATGATGATGCCGAATCATTAACTGTCATTTAAAATGTATAAGCTCACCCCTACTGTGGCAATATTTTCAGTGAATGTCTCTCGGAACAATGAGTGAAGGCGGAGCTGCATGTCGAGTGGGATGTTTATGCACGATGGAACTATATGTATATATGTAGATATTGTGTATAATGTTTTGGTTAAGCCTTGGCCGGCTCGTGTTTTGATATTAGTCCCTTAAACCAGAATTTGAATTCCCTTGGGTTGAGAGTATGACAATGTGCTTGTAAATTAATTGTATATATATTCCTGTATATATATATATATATATATATATATATATACTGTATCTTCATCTATGCTATGCGTGAAATCCGAGTGATGTACATAGGTACTTCCGAGCGTGGGAGGTTGTACGATCTTAGGTTAAAATGGAACTAAGTTAATGCTGTGGGAAGCGAGATAGTGACTTTACCCCGACAGAGGAAAGGTTAGATGTTCCAAATAATGAGTGATCTATAAGAATTCCGAGTGGAACCCAGAGTAGTAAACTTATCGGAAACTAGAAGATTCTAGGAGAGGCTTGATTTAGTAAGAAAACTTGAGTAAGAAGGATTATATGTGCCGAGTGGAAAGTGAGTAAAAGACCCGAGTGATAATAGACTGTGAGGAATACTCCGAGTGAAACGTACATGTGAAATCCGAATGTGTCGCGAGTAAAGACTTTCCCCGAGTGAACATAGATTCTGAAATCCGAATGAAGGAAATACCGAGTGGAGTTACTCACCTCAGCGGCTAAGTGTTCGCTCCAGTGAGTGTGTTTGGTTGGAAGGCTTTTGGATCGACTTCGCCTAAGCGAAGGGGTGTTCGCCCGAGCGAGTTGGGCTGTCTCACCCAAGCGGAGTCAGATCTCGCTTGAGCGAGTTTACATCGTGTTGTGGGTTCGCTCAGGCGTTGTTTATCCTTCCGTTGTATGCCTTCTTTGGTCGGCTTTTATATTTCCTTGCCTTCCTTTCCTTCTCTGGGACCCAGTTCCATTGGTGGGTCTTCTTCTGGTTGGTTTTTGCCCTCTCTGCCCTTTCATTGTTTCTATCTTACTCTAAGCATTATTTTGGGCAGATTATGTATGTTTTGCAAACTCTAAAATTTTGAAAAATTTCCCTGTTTTGGGTTTATTTATTTGTTAAAAATTAGGGTGTTATACATTACGCATATTGATGGAAATGGGTGGAGTTATGTGGAATTTAGGAACTGTTTAGGTGATTTTATGATTTGGTGGGTTTTGGGACTCTCAAAAAGGATGATTAGGTTCCCGACCTCACTTATAACTTGTGCATAAAGGTTCCCCCTAGTTTGATGTCCATTGGATAGGTTTCATGCCTTGGTTTATGTCACTTTTGCTTTAGATGCATTTTTTTTGCATATCTTGTGCATACGATGAAATTTGGGTGAATGGACCTCGCTAACATCTCCAAAATAGTGAAAACATGTTACTTGTAAAATTTGGTATCATTCGGAGCCCAAACAGAAGAGTTAGATACTTCGGAGGTTAAAAAATTAGGCACACCTGTTTTTCTCGCTTGGGCAGGGCCATTTTCACTCAAGTGAGCCACTCCCTGACCTGAGTTGTTGTTTCTGTGGGATTCTCACTTGAGCAAGATAGGGGTCGCTTGAGCGAGATAATGTCTGTGAGTCCCTCGCTCAAGCGAGTGGAACCTCGCTTGGGCGAGATTGGCGTGGCTGCTCTGTGTGGAATATTCGCCTAGGCGAGCGGGGTCCCGCTCGACAAAGGGCCATATCTGATCCCCTTTCATTCTCGCTTAGGCAAATGGTGGTTCACTTGAGCGAGGCTGAGTTATGAAGGTTTGTTAGTTTTTTCGCTCAAGCGAGGATGGTTCCGTTTGAGCAAAATCGCGTTTCTTGGTTTATGTTCGCACTCGCTCAAATGAGTGGGATTTCGCTTGAGCGAGATTGGTCTGTTTTACTCTTTTTCTTGTTTCATCAATCCATTGCATACTGACTCTTGAGGGTTTCGTATTTTGTTATCCATTTCCCTTATTGTGCACATTTTAGCGCCTCTTGTGCGTGTATTTAGTGTTATTATAATTAGCACCTCTTTGAGTTTTCATGGTTTATCATCAGGGCTCTAAACACAAAAAACTTTATCCCTGTTTTCATTCAACCCCGAGGCAAATCATGGAAGCTGTGGCACCCTTAATCCAGTAAATAAGTTATAAATATTAATAATTAGGATAATAAAAGTGAGGGTAACTTTTTCACATTTTTTTTAAAACAAGAACGGGAATGAAGAACACCACAATTATATTTTTAAATGACTAACCCCGGACCTATACGAAACCCTAACTCATATATGAAGATATGAGAAGGTATATGGTTTAATGAAAAGTAGAGTGCGTATTTTAATTCAAGGATGTGAACTAATCGAAGAAAATTGTTAAGGATGCATAAAGGATTGCTAAGTTATGTTAGAAGAATGTTTAAATCATTTGCATAAAGGTACCATGTCACATTAATGCCCAACAACATCCAATGATATAGATTTTTCATGGAAACAGGGGTATAAATCGATTCATCCCCTTGCATGAATCGATTCATGTGTTTTTGGAGTGTTGGGATTCACAAATCAGGGGAATGAATCGATTCCCCTAAAAGGGTGAATCGATTCACGCGTGCCAAAGGGACAGGGGTCCATGATTCAGGAGAATGAATCGATTCCATTAAGAAGATGAATCGATTCACGCTTGGGGAATTTTCTTGAACAATAAAAAACAGTGGGGTTTGAATCGATTCACCCCCAGGTGTGAATTGATTCGAATGATTCTGGAAGTTAGGAATAGTAAAAATAGTGATGATTGAATCGATTCATGCGCTATTCTGAATCAATTCATATCAGTAATTATACTGAAAAATCCAATTTTTCAACTTCCAAGTATAACACCCCTGATTTTCTGTACTCGAATCCCGATGTGATCGTCATAATTAATGAAAATGCGAATAAATTTTTCGCGTTTGAAAATATTTCCAAGACATCACCATGATCACATCAAGACCCAAATCACAGAAAACCAAAGAGTGAGATTGAATAACCCTAAGCTGGATCGATAGATAAATTGCCCATAACGGTATACGAAAATAATATAGTTCACAGCGGAAGAATGTGTATACCGGGCACACGCCTAGTCCCATATATGACGATATGAGAAAAGGCTCGGCAAAGCATACAAACCTATTACTTTATCACATTTATGCATATTCCGCAATCGCATGCATTGCCTAAGATAAATACATATATATATACGTACATACACATCTACATTCAGGGATATTCACCCGACTATCTCAATCATCAATGAACATCATTCAATTTTAATCCTTCTAATACATATCAAATCATCTCTCACATTCTACATATATATTCACCATCCATAATTCAAAGGGATTATCTTTATACATATCCAAAATCTCTAAATTATCTATATTCTCATAAACAATTCATTCACTATACAAGAATCCATAAATGATGCCGGCCAAGGCACTTCCTCTACCACTATTTACCTTCACCCAAGCTTTAATTAAAATCCGAACTCATCCCATGGCAACCTGCATCATAATGCTAAAAAGGAGACCACATGGGGGAGTGAGTTATACATTCAAAATGACGAATAATATATATATTGTGATCATATGTATATGCATACAACGTCATGTGTGTTTTGCTTTAAAATCATTAAATTATCATTCATTCATTATCTCATTATTACAATAGGCATACAAGCCTCATGAATCGCAATTCATATCATAAACCAGCACAAGCATATACACAATCACTTTGCCACTTATCAACAAGGGCATTCACAAATTATTCTCATAAATTCATTATATCTTTAATCAATACCTCATCGCAAGGGGTTTATCATCTCTCGTGGTCATCCCATCTCAAATGCCATGGTCTTAAGGCTAATGCATATGTCAACTGTTTAATGCACATGAAATGGATCCATTTCTTACCATCAGGTGATCATATCCACCATACCAATCATTTCCCATTGATTATCACAATACCATCATCACTCAGGGATACACCCTTCATGGCACCCCGTAAGGTGATATATTCAACAATAATAGGACAACGTCCTCTTCACTCCGGGATATACCCTTTGTGGCACTCCACAAGGTGATATATTCAACAATAAATCAACAACAATAGGACAACGTCCTCTTCACTCTGGGATATACCCTTCATGGCACCCCACAAGGTGATATATTCAACAATAATAGGACAACGTCCTCTTCAGTCCGGGATTACCCTTTGTGGCACCCCGCAAGGTGATATATTCAACAATAATGCATATCAATGCCATGCTATGCCATGAATGCAACAATGCAATAATGCATGTGCCCAACAACCTCGCAAGGATAGCTCACCCTCTCAATTAGGTTATATTTTAATTTGGCATTTCAATAATCATGCATAATCATTTATAAAGCCCTTCAAGGCACATCATTCATATAATCCACACATGGATATCAAAAGGCATAGCAAATAATCATAATATCAATCCACACATCTAACAACAAGGTGTTTTCGGAACATATATATATATATATATATATATAGCAATCATCATTGCCTCACACACATACAAGTCAATTACTTGTATCAACCACAAGGGTGTCATAATATTTCTCATTATTCATCAATGCCATTATACATTCATTTAGTGGTTTTCAACCCATCATAATTGTCATCTCCGATTTATTCGGTTATTAACATACACCTTGCCATTCAATCATTCCCATGAAGGGTTCATAATCACTCGGAGGTACAATCTCATAACTCAACGTCAAACCCTTGACATTGTTCTCACTCACTTTATTCTTGGTGGTTAAGAAGTCATGTTTCACATTATGCATATTATGGGTATTAACAAATTTTTTCGATCTCTCAATCGTTATCCATCACCACCCAATAATATTATAGGCATATTTATATCCCCATACGTTCCCTCAGGTATCGCACAGGATAAGGGGAAGAAGGCCCAATACCATCAGAACCGAGAAAAGAAGGGAAAAAATACTATCAGTGTTCACTCGCTCAAGCGAGGCCCACATTCGCTTGAGCGAGACAGCCCATCTCGCTTGAGCGTCTCAGCTCGCTCGGGCGAAATTGTTCCAATAAGCATTCCCAAATATATCCGCTCGAGCGAGGCTCCCTTCAACCAGCCACTCGCTCGGGCGAGAATTATCCAGTAAGGAATTCCATACTCACTCGCTTGAGCGAGGTATCCACTCGCTTAAGCGAAATCCGTACAGAGGTCATCCTTCCCAACACTCGGTTTTGCACTCGGGAAAGTTATTCCAGAACCGATTCCTCTCATTCGGTCCTTCACTCGGCAATTTACATTAAAGCCGACTTACCACTCGGTCGGTCATTCACTCGGTAATTCACCCTCACACCGACTCAACACCTGATCGATCTTCACTTGGCGAATTATTTCAAAACTGACTTTTCTCTCATGTGGTCTTTCACTCGGCAAAATAATTCCAAGACCGACCATCACTCACTCGGGTTTCCACTCGGTAATTTATTTCGAAAATCGACTTCCTTTCTTTTTCACTCGAGTAAAGTTATTCCAGAATACTTCTGGACAAACACACCATATATCCCCAATCGGTGCCATCCCCACTCGGAATTACACACACGAAGGGACTCCACTCGGAACGAGTTACTTTGAACTCGGGAATTCCCACTTGGAACTCCACTACCCGGAATATCATACTCGGAAACCTTCTATTCGAAATTATATTCACTTCCTCACTCGGAAGGTCCTATCTCGGACATAGTCCACTCGGAAGTTCACTCAGAAATTTACTACATGATGAAATTATTTTTCTAAGGTTCCCACTCGAGTGAAATTTCATCTAGAATCTCACTTGCTCACGATTCACTCGTCACGCTCGATCAAGGCACAACAATACCTGTCACTCGTTTGAGTGAGTACTGTCCAATCATCAGACTTCACACTCTCGCTCAATCGACTCACCCACGCTTGAGCGAAAAGTGTCCAGTGTCAATTTCCTCTCTAGCTCGCTCAAGCGTGGCCACGCCCGCCTGAGCGAGATTCGCCTAGTAACTCCCCTGATTTCATAACATGCATCTCGCTTGAGCGGAAATCTCACTCGCCTGGGCGAAATTGGTCCAGAGACCATTATACAGGTACAGAGGATCCTCGCCTGAGCGAGATCCTATCTCGCTTGAGCGAGATTGCCAGAACATAAACAGAAAACAAAAATCCTCACAGCTCAACATATGATTTTACATTTTAGGCCTATTAAATCATATCCAACACATCATATACGATATTTGAGGCACATACAACTCATTCTAAGAGTTCTTACTCGGAAATTCTCATTATAAGTTAAAATTGGACATATCCAACGTTTCTTACACATCATTAAAAGGCATATACACCCTGTTCACACATTCATACTTATAGATTATCATTCCAAAACATATTGATCATGTTGAATTCAAACTTATCATCATCTTATATACAAATATTCATACCTTGCCACAACAAATCCACATATCCTCACACATCATCCTCAATAATCATCAACTTGCTATTACAATTAATTCAATATATACACATGGCAAGGCAAGCATGAGTACTAACACATACAATAATCACTAAAGATTTTACTCATGCAGTTTGAATGTTAACTCCTCTCCTACCTCGAGGGAAGAGCCGAAATGGTTCCAATGCTCCGAATGCTCCATTGCATCACCCGGAATACGATCTACATACCATATGCAAGTATATTCACATAATTAATAACCACCATAATTTCAAATACTTGCTAGCTTATCATAAAGCTCAACCTCAAGTCCTAAACTTGATAAACATCAACTTATGCAATTGTGTTAGGCTTCAGGAATTCCTTTCCCAAAGCCAAGATCCTCTAGATCTTAAAGGCTAACTAAACCCAACATCATCATCATCTCATCCGTTACATGATTTAATCTCAATTCACCTCAACTCTTCCAATATCCTCATTATCATTTTAAGCTCACATAATTCATCCTTGCTTCTCTTGAACCATCTTTAGTTATAAAACTCTAAGGGCACAAATCATGGCTTATCAATTCACCAACCAATATGCATATCCCATTTATCCTACCATTGAGGGTTATCTCCAATGTTCACCATTATTCATCATTATAATCAATAATACACATATTAAATATCACCCATTACATTCAATTTAACCTTTCAAACTACATTATATCCATGTCCCAAAATTCTTAGGGCTAGGGTTTCCATCCAAAACCCAACAACAATTACCCATGCTCATTAATCACCACCATTGGCCATTTTTCATCATCAATATCATTCTTCAATATCATTAAACCTACATTCTACTCATATTTCACATTTTCCCCAATTTATTAAAGTTAGGGTTTCACTAAAACCCAACAACACCATAGATGCTCATTTATTTTCCACTCATCCAAGTATTAATTCCATACACCTATAATAACCCACAATTAATGCCATAATAACAACACCCCACCTTAGGGTTTCCTCATTTAAAGCTTCTCCCAACAACCCATATGCCATAAATACTCTCCCAAATACCAAGAACCCAAAATCTAGGGCATAAACTCATAACTTTTTCATATAAATTCTAATTGCTACCAAATTTTAACACCAATTAAAATACACCATTCGTGACGCGTAGCAACTATCCGCACCCGAATATTTCTTAAAACAATGGACTTATGTGCATAAATGCGACTAGCCTATTTTGAGGCATTTTTGTGTAATTTGAAGGTCAATTCTTAATGGAATTGACCCATTCCAGTATCTACAAGTCACAAATCATGCATTAATGTTATCCAAATCATATCATGCAATCCAAACCTCACAAAACTCCAATTGACCCTATCAGTTCCTCATTCAAGCATGAAAATCACATAAATTTCAACCTATTTAGATTTAATCATTTAGTCAATTACCCCAACATAACATTGGACTCAATCATCATGCACCAATCATCAAATTGCACCTTAACAAGGATCATAGTTCATCAATCATGCATCCTCTCTAAATTTAAACATCCAAAACCATCAAAAGGTTATAAAATAATTGTCCACTAATCAAAATGATCCTATGGCATTTGTTTCCATTCTAGAATCTCAATCATCAATAAGCCATCATGAATATTCATTTGTCATCACTCACACAAGTTACTCAAATTGTATTATGGCCATACAAGGTAATGACATATATACATCTCAAAAGAATATACAAATCCATTAACATAAAACTATGCCGGCCGAGGCATCTTTACCAAAAGAACCTTTTTCACACAACTTATCCTCACATGAAGTGCCTCACTCCATAGGCATACCCTACAACACAAAAGCTAAAAAGGTAGACTACATGGAGAGTGAGAATACTTTTTCGATGATGACGAATTCCACAATTATGATAATATGAAAGCAAATCAACATTTTCTCCTATCAAGGAGTTCAAATAGCAATGAAACCAACCGATTTATAAAATCCATTGAACACACATGTTCATGTACATATATAAACATATATCAAGTCCATCATCAAGGACATACCAAATAAGACCATATCATCAATTTATGATTTCATCACATCCATTGACACAATTCATGAAATTCATAAAGGATCACACCAATCAACAAGATAAGTATGGTTAGTAACCAAAAATGGATTCCATATCCATCTCACCACTATTTGAATAGGGTATCCTTTTCTCAACGTACTTCACTCAAATGTCATGCTTCTATGGCTAATGTATATGTCGTGTTTAAGATGCATATGTAATGGATCCGATTTTCATTTCATCGAGTGATCGCAACCACTATAATCATTCAATTTATATTGGTTTTTCGCCATGCATGGGGTACTCCCTTCTCATAACCCTGCAAGGCTTTATTCGTGATCGCAACCACGTTTCATTTCAATTCATATTGGTTTCCCGCCACGCATGGGGTACTCCTTTTTCATGGATTCCTGTAGGATCCTTACTTTGTGATCACAACCATACATATTTCATTCTTATTTTTCCTGTAGGGACTTTTTATTCCATCTACTAGGTGATCGCAACCACCGACTCAATTTCACAAAAACCCGCAGGTTCTTTTCATTTCAAAGTACCAAGTGATTGCAACCACTATTCAATATCATCATACTAGTCCCGTAAGACTTTTCTTTATGATCGCAACCATATTCAAATGATATGCAATGTATGAAATGATACTCATGCAAGCTTCAACCTCATAAGGGTACTCTCCCATACACTTAGGGGTATAGTTTTCATTCACTTTCATAATTAGCAACACACAAACGCACATCACATTCTCCAAGGCATACCATTCAAACTCATCAAGATCATACTAGCCAAGTATTATGTCAAGTCAATCTACACATGGAATATGGGTACATATCAACAATGATTCTCCAATCTCATATTCTCATCAATTATATCATATCATCATCAATCCATTAATAGGAATCAACATCCATTCACAATCACACATAAGGGATAACTTTCCCATTCAAGGAATAATATGCAAATGTGCATTAATACATATATTTTCATCACACAAATATTCACAAATTTAGAAAATACACCCCTCTCCTACCTTAAGGGAAGTATTCTCCTGGACTCGATGATCCCGCCTTACAAGTGTTATCAAATCCTACATCAATCAATTATAGGACCATATCAATCATCCATTTAAGCATTATTCTCAATTCTTATGATACAAATACATGTATATACACTTATGACTCTTATCATGTAGTAGTAGCTTATGAACTTTATTCTTTTACTTTATTTGGGTTTTCATATTTAAAGCTTTGATTCAATACCCACATGCAATTAAAACTCTCCTAAGCCTTAATAACCCATAACCTAGGGTTCAAGCACCATTAAAAAGATGAGGAACTTACCTCCACCAAGAAATGAAAGTGGGCACCAAGGGAGAGAAATGGTGACAAAAATGGAGAAGAAAGGGAGGACCTCAAGCTTCCATGGTCTCCTCCTTACACAATTATGAACAAAAATGAAGAGAGGAGAGACACTACTTGGTCAAGCTTTTTAGAAAGGAAAAAGGTGAAGAAGATGAGTGGGAAGTTAAAGAGAAGGGAATGAAATGTGTTTGCCCAAGGGAAGTAAGAAACCAGCATGAAAAAAGAGTGAAGAGTGGGAGTTTTTTTTATTTTAATTTTAACCTCTTTCATTAAAATCTACCGTTTTACAATAAACATGATCTCAGTTCGGGCTTAATACATTATCTAAAAATTATTCCAAATACATATTCAGATTCCTAATAATATTCTCTACAGCCCTGACCAACGCCATCTTAATCAGAGATTCTTGGTTCAACACTCATATTTTAACTGGGTGTAAATTTTATCTCATGAAGCTTAGTAATTTATGAAAAATCATAATAAACTCAAATTAATTTATTCCCTATTTTTGGGACATTAATCTTTCCACACAAAATTATTTGTCGTTTATTTCCCTTAACTGGATATTTATATAAAAATTGGGATGTTACAATCCACCCCACCCAAAAGAAATTTTGTCCTCAAAATTTGACATACCAGATTCAAATATGTGAGGATACCATCCCCGAATATCATCTTCACATTCCCACGTGAACGTCTCCATATTTCCATGTATCCATGCCAACTTCACCAAAGGTACCAATTTGTTTCGTAACCTCTTCACGGAATACTCGACAATACAAACAGAAACAGGAGGAATGGACAAGTCATCCCACAAATCAACATCATCAATAGGGATCACGTGCAAGGGATCGTGAATATACTTCCTTAACTGTGACACATGGAACACATTATGTAGATTCGCAAGATGTGGAGGGAGTGCAATCCGATAAGCGACATCACCGATTCGTTCTAAAATCTCATAAGGTCCAATGAACTTAGGGCTTAATTTTCTCCTCTTCAAAGCTCTTCCAATACCCTTATCACGCGAGACCCTTAAGAATACATGGTCACCAACTTGAAACTCAAGTGGCTTCCTTCTCTTGTCATAATAGCTCTTCTGTTGGTCCTGAGTCATTCTCATCTTCTCTTGGATCATCTTAATTTGTTCAGTTGTCTCCTCAACAATCTCAGGCCCTAAGGCCAAACTTTCACCAATCTCAAGCCAACATAAAGGAGTTTGACACTTTCTTCCGTACAACGCCTTATATGGTGTCATACCAATACTGGAATGAAAGTTGTTATTATAAGTAAATTTGATCAGAGGTAAATATTATTCCCATAAACCACCATGCTCCAAAACACAAGCACGCAACAAGTCCTCAAGACTTTGAATAGTCCTCTCAGGTTGTCCGTCAGTCTGAGGGTGATACGCCAAGCTTAACTTCAATTTAGAACTCATCGCCTCACGCAAGCCTCCCCAAAATCGGGAAGTAAATCAGGGGTCACGATCAGATACAATACTAGATGGCACACAATGCAACCTCATAATCTCTTGAATGTATAGTTATGCCAAATTCTACAAAGAACTATTCATGCTGATTGGTAGAAAATATGCGCTCTTAGTCAAGCGATCCACAATCACCTAAATTCCATCATAATTAGATCTTGTCCTTGGTAAATCGGACAGAAAGTCCATAGTAATAGCATCCTACTTCTGAATGGGGATATCAAGTGGTCTCAAAGTACCAAAAGGTCTTTGATGCTCTACTTTCGTGTAACATCCCGATTGAATTTAATTACCGATTAAGGTTAATTACATGATTAAGATTATTGATTAAATAATAATAATAATGATAATAATGCTAGAAAATGTCCCATGTGCCCTTGGTGTTATGATGGAGTTTCAAATTTCTCTCCCTCTCTCCTTCATTAATCACGCTGATTGTGATTGATGGCTGATGGGAATTGCATTAAATGTGGATGGACTATTGATTGAGAGGGAGAGTGGACGCTGGACAGGGTAATGATGGAAGCTTTAGCTTCACATATTATACCCACTCTCTACCCATTTCACTTGGTTTATGCTTCAAACACTCTCCATTCTCTCTTGAACTCCTTGGAGACTCTTCTTCTTCGTCTCTCCTTTTATTTTCTTCTTCCACTCAACATTGTGAAGAACCGAGTGGAACAGCGTGGTTGAGAGAGAGATCTATGTGGTGTTGAGTGTCTTGGAGGCTAGGATCCTCCCCTGTTCTGCCTAACAGCGTTGGGTGCCTGGAAGTCTGGGGGTCCTCCATTGTTGGCGAAGACTGGACTGCTTGAGTGGGGGAGCAGCCTTGGAATCCTCCACTGGACCGAGTGTGAGGACTGTGTTGTGCCTTGGAGGCTTGGAACTCTCCACTATCTTGTAAGGAGAGCATGGAATGTATTGGAGACAGAGCTGTTCGTGTGTCTGAGTGGCTCGGTGTTCCTCCAAAGGAGAATCCTGTGCTGAACGGCTAGAAGCTGAATCATTCTGTTGAGAACAAGTGACTGAAGAATGTTCAGTCGGTGCTAAAAGCTCAAGGAGCTTTTGGGATCTTCATTCCAGGTAGGGGGCTAATTTACATCTCAAATGTATGGTTTATGGATGGGTTCCGGGTGGTTTTGCTTAAATATGTTGTGATATGTTTGAAATATATTGAATGATGTGTTGTAGTACATGCAACGCCCGGGTAGTTGTGATATTTATGATCTGTCTAGTGGTTAGGTGGTCCCGTCCATGAGATGTGTGTTGTTAAGCATGTGAATGATGAATGAATGCATGGAAATGTTGGCTTTTAATGAGTATGCCGAGTGCATGTACCTTGAACCAGTGTGAATACCAAATGCATGTGGTGTGTAAATGATGTGCTGGTTCTGGCTATGATTCTATGTGAATGTATGATATGTGTGGCTGTTAATGAGAAAGCCAAGTGGATATTATATGAAATAGCATGTGATGCTTGTTGTAAATGATAATTCTGAATGGATGGCATTGTGATTACCGAGTGCATGAGATGTGGGTCGGTTATGTTAATTCCCATTTGGGATTTTATATTAAAAGGCATGTGAATTGCCAAGTGCATGTGATTGCCGAGTGCATGTATTATGTTATTGCTATGCCGATCCCTGTTTATGAATAATAATGATAAAATGCATTGGATGCATGTTATTGATATTTGAATGCCGAGTGCATATGTGGGGAAAACATATTGAAAGACCTTGGGTTGGACTCAAGGCAATGCCGAGTGCATTGGCGTTGGATGCCTGATGAATGAGACCGTATGCATCTGATTCACCACTGGAAATGCTGGGAGCATATAGCATTGGACGCTTAATACCGATCGGCAATCAGATGAATATGTGTTGAAAATATATTGAAAGACCTCGGGTTGGACTCGAGGCAGTGCCGAGTGCACTAAGCGTTGGACGCTTAAAGACCTTGGGTTGGACTCAAGGCAAGCCTATCGGGTGGGACTCGGGGCTGCCCGTAACACTTCCGTTGTCGCTTGGAGTGACTGTGTTACATGCGAGGGCAAATGGTTTGGTACCAGTAAAACGGCCGAATCAGCTTCGAGCTGAGAAAAGGCTTGGAGCCTATGTTACAACAATAAAAATTGATAATAAATAACCAGATCCGGGTGAAATGAATGTGTGCACACTTATGATTGTTATTGAGCTCAATGTGAATTGTATGAAAATATGGATAAATGCATGTATACTAATGCTATGCCGAGTGCACATTTATATCCGAGTGGATGAATGCATGTATACTGATGCTATACCGAGTGCACATTTATATCCGAGTGGATGAATGCATGTATACTGATGCTATTGCTGAGTGCACGCTTATGTTATTGATGAGCTCAATGTGATCGTATACATATATATATGTGTAAATGCTGTTGTGAATAACATGATTAATATAGCCATGAATGATTGGTGTGAATTCCGACTGGGTAAATATATGTAAATTGGTATTGTTGCCGAGTACAAGATGATTATGAATGATATGAATTACTCAGTCTTGATTGAATTGCATGAATTGCATGAATCCCGAGTGGATGAAGTTGTTGTAGGGTTCATATTGAATGGCAGAGTGCATTATTGCTGATTGAGATACGTTATTGTATGGTTGAGGATTCGAAGATTAATCCAAGTCAATAACTGTCATTTAATATGTAAAAGCTCACCTCTACTGTGGCTATATTTTTTAGTTTATGCAGGTCGGACTGGGAATGATGAGATAGCCTCAGGTCTGAGTGGGGAGCACTTAGATTGTTGAAGTGCATGCATAATACATAGTGTATTCATATGCTAAAGCCTTGGCCGGCTCTCTTGTAATCCGAACGGATTTAATTATATGGGTTGTCTATCGGGATTGTGAACAAGTATACATCTATATATATATATATTACGTTGAAATGATGTTACCTATACCGACTGAGATGTGATGTCGAATGGATAATGCTAAGTTAATAAATTTCGAGTGGAATATTGTTGGGAGAGACATTTCCAAGTGAGGCTATTGTTTGTGTGGCCTTGTTCCGAGTGATGAAGGCTTAAAATGGTTCCGAGTAAGATGTACTCGAGTGGACTACTTTCAAGGGAAGACTAGTCCATATGTTACCGAGTGAAAAATATGAGTAAACCCTGAGCAAGAAAGGGTTTGAATATTTTCGAGTGGAAATCCCGAATGAACCTCTTCCGAGGGAAGAGTAATTGTGATGGTTCTGATTGAGGTATTCTAGGAGTCCTCTTTCGAGTGAACGAGGCTATATATAATCTGAATTAATGTTATATATTCCGAGTGGTTAAGTATTGGATAAGTCTGAGTGAGACTTAACTTGGTGAATCCCTCCAAGTGATGTGAGGACAGAGGAATTCCGAATGGAACTTGATTTTAGAGACTCCTTCCGAAAGAATGGAGGTTAAGTGATCTCCGAGTGTGGAAAATCGAATTATGCCGAGTGCAGAATGGATAATGAATTCCGAGTGAATTGTGGTTGAATTATACCGAGTGGTATTGGACTGGGGAAACAATCCATGTGGGGGGAAAGATTATGGACTCCGAGTGGAATAACCGAGGGAATCATTTCCCGAGTGGTGTTTATGACGCTTCCGAATGAAGCATGTGTGTGGGCTTCTTGAATAAACTAAGTATTTGGCTAAGTATGAATTTGCCGAGTGAAGCATGACCCTTTGGGGACAGTTCCCGAGTGGACGTGGTCAAACCCCGAGTGGACTTGGGACTAAATTCCGAGTGAGAAAATTACCGAGTGCGGGTGTTCACTTCAGCGAGCAAGGCGTTCGCTCCAGCGAGAAAAGAACTCGCTCAAGCGCTGCATCTTCCGCTGGTCTGATTGACTAAAGCTGAGTCTTGTCCATACGTGGCTTTCTGACTCTGTCTTCCCTTCTCTGATCGGTTTGGCTTTCCCTTGCCTTACGTTTGATTTATTTTACCCTGACTGCTTGGTGAATTTTCGAAATTTTTTTTCCCTAGTCTCGGTTTTCTCTTAATTAAGTCGGGTTGTTTCATTTTGGTATCAGAGCGGACTTAAAAGGTCCAAGGCGGTTGTGTGCAATGTGATCGGTTGTCATCATTGCTTTTGATATCATGTTGGATTTGATGCATGTTTAACCATGAATTGTGTGATTATATGCCTATATGTTTCGTTGAGGACAGTAGTGAAAGGTACTACTATTGTGGTGTTAATTAGGGGTAGAGTTGTTACTACCCTTGTTTGGTTATTCATTGGATAAGAGGTGTTTCTAAGCCTGGGTCGGCTAAGAGGGAATAGAATGATGAATGTTGAGACCCTCATGTGTATTGAAAATGTATTGGTTGGTTTGGTCTCTTGTATATGCCATGCTAGTGGCTCATAGTCGAGGAATGTTTGTTGAACGGATTAGAACTCACATATTGAGTTGACTAAGTGAATAATATTGTAAGAATTTCCCTAGTATGGTGATGTCGAATTTAAGTGATCGGTTGTGCCATTTGTGAAGGATGAGTTTTATATCCTTGGCACGAGAACCTTGTATGATGTATATAATATCAGTGAATGTGCAATCTCCTAAGTTGGAAATCTGGGTATGTGATAGGTGATTAAATGTAAAATCTGATGCATGTTTGATTGGGGTAGTGTCCCAGTTTCTAGTGTGTGAAAACTGAGTGAATGATTGGTTGATGTTTGACCACTAGGTGTGGTAACCCAGTTGATTGGGCATGATCATATATATGATTGTACATTGGGGGAATTTGGTGTAATTGGATACTTGAGGATTTGGGTTAGACTCGGTCTTGTGGTTGAAAACCGAGTGAATAATTGATTGAATTATGACCCATAAGGTGTGGAAATCCCGATCGGATTTAGTATAGTTGTATGCTATCAGATTTTGTGGAGCTGGACCCAATGGTGGTCTAGGTTCGGTGATATTTGGATGTTGTGGGAGTGTCTCACGATGGGTACTAGGTGACCCCCTAGAATTTTGAGTCGGATAATCTGATTGACTTTATGGATACTTGAGCCGAGTAAGGAAATTGTGTAATAAAAAGTTGAGACTTAAATTGTCATAAGATGAAATACGAATAATAAATGTGACACCGGATGGATAGTGAATGGTAAGGTTGAAATCCGAGTACTTTGTGGTACTGACAATGATGAGTGATGAAATGAGGGATTATTAGGCTGTTGAGCCATAGTCTTGTGATGGATAAGGTACAATGATAAGATATTTACTCGGTAAGGACTGGAATCCAGTTGTCGATAAGCCGAGTGAGTATACGTGATATTTTTGTGGGGGTCGGAAACCTATTGCCATTTGATCCGGTCCCAACACTGGCCCCCAAGAGCATGGTTTTAATGCTTTGCCAGATCAGCATTTCAAACAGAAGAAGTACGTTTCAAATACCTTATAATTACTTTTATAACGGAGTACATACCGCCAGGGCACGTTACTCCGCCATGGCATGTTACTCCGCCAAGGCATGTTACTCCGCCAAAGCTTATTACTCCGCCAAGATGGAAAATATTGAAAATCTTATGCATAAAGCATTTCCAATGCATACTACTCCGCCAAGCCATAGGCTCAATACAGGCAGAATACTGAAATTCCCATATTGCGAAGCAAGCCCATACTTATAACCCCGGCACGAGATTGACTCTGTCTTGAGAGGTTGAAAATGGGAATCACGCTGTCACGCATAAGAGGGAACAACAAATAAAATAATAAAGCATCAACACTTTCCATGTGAGTGGAAATGTCCACTACAGTGATGGTGCTCGTGAACGGCATAGGGACCCACTACCTTTCTTGCATTATGCCTGAAAACAAGGAACAGGTCCCACCAATAATAGAGCACCAGTAACAGGTATATAAACCTCAGCGAAAAGGTATAAGGGATCTCCCCTAATTCTGAACCTTACACTCATACTTGCATAACTCTCTTAGATTTGCTTTCTAAGTCTAATAGTATTCCATAATATTGACTTGAGCGTCGGAGAATAATTGCAGGTACAACCACCAATTGTGTCAAGGCAAAGGAGGCTACTTCAAGCGGACTGCTACACCGCCACAGAGTGCACTGTACTACGCCCAGCATACAAAAGCACTCCGTATTTGTATCTGTATAAGAACCTCCTCATACCAGATTTCATCTTACATGTACATTTTGAATTGTTCGACAATCACACCTTTACACCCCCTGTAAAGAACAATTCATTGGCACGCCCGGTGGGACTTATAAATTTGGTAATCCCACTACCCTTGATCAGTTCCCATTACATCTGTCATCGATGGAAAGACCAGGACCAGGAATGCAGACAGAGGATTCTCCTCCATGCAATCCTAGACGTCTAAGCTTTGACAACGATGCTCACAAAAAGGCAACGCATGTTGACTCTCCAGATCTGAGAGATGACATGATCAAAATGCTGAGAGAAGAAATTGCAGAGCTTCGTCGTGAAAAGGCGAATCCTATGCATGAGAAAGTGGGCCCTGCAAAACAGCCGCACCATGAATCGCATGTACAGGAGGAATCAAGTACCCCAAGTTATTCTCACATCCCTACTTACATGGAGGAGCAACGAAGCCTTCCATTGGCAAATGCCCACCATCAAGAGGGAAAGAGAGCCGTTTCAAATACATCCCCCTTGGGATACAAGATGAGTATCCCATTTTCCAAAAGACTCATGAATGCGCATGTCCCCAGACATTTGCAAACTATGCAACCCATTTCCATAGGAAAATACACTGGGGAAACAGATCCTTCTAAGCATTTAGATGCTTACATCTATGAAGCTATGTTCTTAGGGGCGGAAGAAGATGTCATGTGCAGAATGTTCCCCAGGACCCTCACAGGTGAAGCTCTTAGCTGGTTCAAGAGTTTACCTTCAGGTTCCATCGATGCATGGGAGGACTTGGCCACAGCTTTTGGCAGCCACTTTGTAATCTCTAAGGATGCGCCTAGAACCTCCCATACCTTGGCTCAGATCAAGCAAGGTGACAAAGAGTCTCTAAAGGATTTCCTGAAGAGATTTTATAAAGAGGCGGCCATGGTCCCTGACTTGACAGAAGTAATCCAGTTGTATATCCTCATCGAGGCCATGCAGCCGAAATCGCCCTTTGCTTTGTCATTGGCAAAAGGACCTCCATCCACCATGGAGGAGTTTCACAGGAAAGCATCCAAGTATGTAGGTATTGAGATGCACCTGGAAGCCACTGCATCTCACAATAAACCGCCCATTTCAGCCCCACATCATGACAAAGATAAAGAAAAATCATCCAGGAATGACAAGTTCCCTCAGAAAGATAAGGCGGGGAACCAACCCTTCAAAGAGCAAGATAGACGCGTGTTCAATTTTGTTCATTATGAACCCCTGAACACGACATATGAGCAAATCTTGCGCGAAATAGGATGGACTACCCTCAACGTTTACGGGATTCAACGTCCACCTCTACTCAGACGCGGTGGGAATCCAAAGAAATATTGTGAGTTCCACAAATCAGTTGGCCATACCACGGAGGAGTGCAAGCAACTCAAAAACACCATCGAGGTGCTTATTCGTGAAGGCAAACTGAAACACTATTTGTTTAAGGGTAAATCTCATGATGAGCCAGAGAGGTTCGAAAAATGACCTCGTGATCGTTCTCCGGATCCTAATAACACTCGGGAGCCAAAACGCACAGCGGCAACAGAAAAACAAAAGAGTGTTGTTCTGGAGTCCGCCCAAAGAGAATCGAGCCCTGAACCCAGATCGCGGGGCAAAAGGCAGGTGGTAGATATGTTTGCTGGAGGCTTTGCCGGGGGCGGACCCTCAAACACCGCGAGGAAAAATCACCATCGTATGATCTTGTCTGTACAAGGCAAAAACAAAGAATATCGCCCATTCAGAAACGGGGTTCAGACTCCGCCTATAACCTTCACAGACGATGATTTTGGCCCTACTATTCCTGAAGGAGATGACGCAGTAGTGATTATTGCAGTAATCGCTAATATGGATATGAAACGCATCCTGGTTGATCAGGGAAGTTCCTGTAATGTTATCTTTTATGACTATTTTAAACGCATGGGTTTAACTGATGCAGATTTACAGCCATATACGCAGGACCTTACAGCCTTCAACGGCGCCAAACAGCCTACTAAAGGCTATTTGGACACGAGAATTACTTTTGATGGCGAACCTGGAGCAAGGACTATAAAATCCAAGATTCTTGTCATTGATGTGAAATCTCCATACAATGGCATCATTGGGCGGCCTACCCTGAATGCCATGGAAGCCATCGTTTCAACCCCCACTTGTTAATCAAGTTCATTGACAAGGATAATCAAGTCTCATCTGTAAGGGGTGACCAAGAAATGGCTCGCTATTGCTACAATTTGAGTCTTAACATGGTGAAGCTTGAAACCATGTCTAAGAAAAGAAAGTTGAATAAAGGGAGCAGTGCGGTGGCGTCCGTCAATTTGGTGGATCTTGACCCCAGGGCGGAGTCTTCTGTAGACCCACTGAATCCTTTGAAACCGACTCCTGATGGTGGTTCCAAGTCTATTGTTTTGGGTAGCACCCCGGAACAGATTACAAACATCAATGACAAGCTTGAGGCTAACATGGAGGCAAAACTAATTGCACTTCTCCATGAGTATAAAGAAATTTTCGCTTGGACCGCTGCAGACATGCCTGGCATGGATCCCAACTTTTGTTGTCACCGCTTGGCGGTGTACCCTGAAACTAAGCCTGTAGCACAAAAGAAACGGCATATGGGTCCTGCTAAACAAAAAGCTGCCTGTGAGCAAACAGAGGAACTCCTCAAGGCGGGGTTCATCAGGGAACTCCGTTACTTCTCCTGGTTGTCTAACGTGGTCATGGTACAGAAAGCCAATGGCAAGTGGCGTATGTGTATAGACTATGTTGATTTGAATAATGTTGTCCCAAAGATCCATACCCTCTCCCCAACATTGATAGATTGGTTGACGATTCCTCAGGATACAAGTATCTATCTTTTATGGATGCTTACTCCTGGTACAACCAAATTCCAATGTGTGAGGAGGATCAAGAGAAGACAGCGTTTGTTAACGATAAAGGAGTCTTTTGCTACAACGTCATGCCATTTGGGTTAAAAAACACCGGGGCAACCTACCAGCGCATGATTAACAAAGTTTTTGAGGGTATGCACACAAAGCTGGTAGAAGTTTATATTGATGATATTATTGCCAAGACACCGGAAGGAGGGGACCATGTTGAAGATCTACGCCTCATTTTTCAACGCCTAAAACAATACGATATGAGGCTCAACCCTTTGAAATGCACATTCGCTGTCCCTGGTGGTAGATTTTTGGGCTTCATGTTGACACAAAGAGGTATAGAGGCTAATCCTGATAAATGCCGCGTTATCCAAGAGTTGCAGAGCCCCAAAACACTAAAAGAGGTACAATCCCTCAATGGCAAAATCGCTGCTCTAGCACGATTCATGCCAAAAATGGCTCATCACTCTCTTCCCTTATACAAAATGCTGAAAAAAGACAAGAAATTCAGTTGGGGCCCAGAGCAAGAGGCAGCTTTCCAAAGCTTGAAAAATGTCTTGGCCAGCCCTCCAATCCTGGTAAGACCAAGCCCAGGTGAGTAACTCATTGTTTATTTGTCTGTTTCAGATGAGGCTTTAGCGGTAGCTTTGGTCAAGGAGACAGTTGAAGGCCAACGACCGGTGTACTTCACCGGTAAAACATTGCATGGGGCGGAATGCCAATATCAGAAGATTGAAAAGGCAGTACTAGCAGTTGTTTGGGCCTCACGATGCTTAAGACCATACTTTTATGCTTATCTTATCTTGATTCGCACAGACTTGCCACTCCGTACTATATTGTTCAAACCGGAGCTGGCTGGAAGAATGATCAAATAGGCTGTAGAACTCTCTGAATTCAACATATCCTACGAACCAAGAACTGCTATCAAGGCACAAGTCCTAGCAGACTTCGTAGTTGAGTTAACAGGCTCTAGCCCAGATGCATATCATTCACATTGGACAATATACGTTGATGGATCTTCAAATAGCAAAGGATGTGGAGCAGGAATTGTTGTGGAAAGTGATAACGGGGTACATCTCGAAATTTTATTACACTTCACCTTCATTAAGTCTAACAATCAGGCGGAGTACGAAGCCTGCTTAGCCGGACTCAGAGCAGCACAAGATATTGGGGCCAAAACTGTCACCTTATGCAGTGATTCTCAATTAGTCATCTCGCAAATTCTTGGCGAGTATCAGGCTAAAGAACCTTTGCTGCAACAATATCTAAACTGCGTTAATGAGTTAAAGCAACGCTTCGAAGAAGTCACTTTCAAACATGTACCCCGTGAAGAAAATACACGTGCTGATATCCTCTCTAGGTTGGCCAGCACAAAGAAGGCAGGATGCACCACTACGGTTGTACAAAGTACCTTGGCGGAGCCAAGTATTTCCTCTCCATCCTCAACATGCATGATTAAAAGCCGTTCCTTTGATGACAATTCTTGGGTAGCACCGATAGTTCGTTACCTTGTCAATGGGCAATTACCCACAGATGATCTTGAGTGACGAAAACTAAAGAAAGAAGCACCTTATTATACGCTCCTAGACGGACAGTTATACTGCCGAGGAATTTCTATTCCATACTTAATATGCATAAACGAAAATGAGGTGCAAGCTGTTTTAGAAGAAGTCCATGAAGGGCAGTGTGGAAACCATCCAGGGGCACGTAGTCTAATGCAAAAAATACTCAGGGCAGGGTATTGGTGGCCCACCCTGAAACATGACTCCGCCTCGTATGTCCAAAAATGCGATCAATGTCAACGATTTGCAAATCTTCACCACACTCCAGCTGAAGAAATGTCATCATCAATAACGCCTTGGCCTTTCTATCAATAGGGCATGGATATCTTGGGTCCATTCCCAACTGCGCCCAGCGGTATCAAATACTTGATAGTTGGCGTTGATTACTTCACCAAATGGATTGAAGCAGAGGTAATGGTGCATATTACATCAGCCAGGACTCGCAGATTCGTATATGAAAATATCATTGCACGTTTCGGAGTCCCTGGATGCATAGTCACTGATAATGGCACCCAATTCACAGATCGTAAGTTCACTGAACTCTTAGAAAATCTCAGCATTACGCAGATTTTCTCTTCTCTGGAACATCCTCAAACCAATGGCCAAGCTGAAGTTGCCAACAGAGAAATCTTGAAAGGCCTTAAGAAACGCCTTGGTGAAGCAAAGAGAGATTGGGCAAATCAATTATGCCACGTTTTGTGGGCATATCGAACAACCCCTCACTCCACCACAAATGAATCCCCATATCGGCTGACATATGGAGTCGAGGCTGTTATTCCCATTGAATTGGCAGCCCCTTCAGCTCGAATCCTCCACTTTAATGAAGAAGCCAATCAACAGAACCTCGCCCATGAGCTCGAGGTCTTGGCAGAATTGAGAGAGGAAGCCTTTGTGCGGGATCAAGCTGTTAAAGCAAAAGCCGCCAAACGGTATAACACTTGTGTTTCTGAACGCCGTTTAAAAGAAGGAGATTTGGTGTTGAGAAGGGCCAATATCGGCAACAAATTTGCACACCAAGGCAAATTGGCGCCAACCTGGGAAGGTCCATACCGAGTCATCGAAGCTCTGGGCAAAGGCACATACCGCCTAGAAAACTTAGATGGCACTCCGGTCAGGAATAAATGGAACATTTTAAATTTACGCATATATTACAGCTAGTTGGGTAATACGGTATGTTCTCTCCCCTAACTTAAGGTTCTTCCCAAATGGGCTTTCCTTAAAAAGGCTTCGACGAGACATACCCCAACTCAGCTCTTTATGTAGTTCCATCATTAATAAAATTCCTTCCTACATTCAATCTTCATTCTAACTTTCAGTTAATTATCCATGGCAGAACTTGTTCCCATGCAGATAAGACACCGGCTCCAACAATTGAAGCATTAAAGCATAACTCTTTATTCCATAAAGATCATCCTACATGCAACAAAGCTTCACAAACGGAGTCAAAAAAAACTCCTTGTGGGGAAAGGATTGGTGTCACAACTATATGCTGCACCATACCGACCCTAAGGTCCAAAAAACTCCTTGGGGGAAAAGGATTGGTGTCACAACTATATGCTGCACCATACCGACCCTAAGGTCCAAAAAACTCCTTGGGGGGAAAGGATTGGTGTCACAGCTATATGCTGCACCATACCGACCCTAAGGTCCAAAAAACTACTTGGGGGGAAAGGATTGGTGTCACAGCTATATGCTGCACCATACCGACCCCAAGGTCCAAAAAAATCCTTTGGGGGAAAGGATTGGTGTCACAGCTATATGCTGCATCATACCGACCCCAAGGTCCAGCAGACTTCCTGTGGAAAGAATTGGTGTCACAGCTATATGCTACACTATACCGACCCCAAGGTCCGGCAAAAATTCCTGCGGAAAGGATTGGTGTCACAGCTTTTGCTGCACCATACCAACCCTGGATTCAACAATTTTCACTTGATCAGGAGATACACCCCAATTCAAATTCAAAGGGATAAAGGCTCCATCCAAACCCTTACTCCACCCAACTGCTAGCATTTCGCAGAGTACATAATCAACAAACTCAAGCACTATCAACAAGTCCAAGTAAGTATAATACTTGTGAAAATTATGCTTTATTGAAATTCTTAAGAGGCTACTCTGCCTCATTACAGAATTTAATTCATTGAAATTCTTAAGAGGCTACTCCGCCTCATTACAGAATTTAATTCATTGAAATTCTTAAGAGGCTACTCCGCCTCATTACAGAATTTAATTCATTGAAATTCTTAAGAGGCTACTCCGCCTCATTACAGAATTTACTTCATTGAAATTCTTAAGAGGCTACTCCGCCTCATTACAGAATTTAATTCATTGAAATTCTTAAGAGGCTACTCCGCCTCATTACAGAATTTAATTCATTGAAATTCTTAAGAGGCTACTCCACCTCATTACAGAATTTAATTCATTGAAATTCTTAAGAGGCTACTCCGCCTCATTACAAAATTTAATTCATTGAAATTCTTAAGAGGCTACTCCGCCTCATTACAGAATTTACTTCATTGAAATTCTTAAGAGGCTACTCCGCCTCATTACAAAATTTAATTCATTGAAATTCTTAAGAGGCTACTCCGCCTCATTACAGAATTTACTTCATTGAAATTCTTAAGAGGCTACTCCACCTCATTACAGAATTCACTTCATTGAAATTCTTAAGAGGCTACTCTGCCTCATTACAGAATTTAATTCATTGAAATTCTTAAGAGGCTACTCTGCCTCATTACAGAATTCACTTCATTGAAATTCTTAAGAGGCTACTCCGCCTCGTTACAGGATTTTACTTCATTAAAATTCACAAAAAATTTATTCCGCCTCGTTATACTTAATCATATTTCATCAGTCCTTAAACGATTACTCTGCCTTATTAATAGCATTTTAAAAGGCACAACTCCCACGGACTCAAACATCGTTTATATGAACAAGTATAGATTTACAGAAAATATACTTTATTAAATATTGTCAAAGATTGATAAGGGATCCAGAGCCTATCCTGGAACAAGGCAATATTATTAAAGTGCAAAAAACAAAATTTACAAAGAAACCCTGGAGCCAATCTTTAAGATTCGGGTGGCACTCCTTCTTGGTGGGCGGAGCTAGGCTGACACTCACTGGGTTTGGACAAACTTTGTGAGGGGGGCAAGTTCGCCAGAACATACTCTACATTAGGTGCAGGAACATGACCCCCCTGAACAGGCACCATCAATTCACCGTTGACAAACTCATAATAAGGATGAATGCCTGCAGTGTTGAGAGCAACGCCTGGGTTGCGATGACGGAGTTGCCGAACAGCCATGCTGAAAGCATCATCAATTGCCGCCTCAGCTGCATCCAAAGCCGATTGTAATTCCTTATCAAGTCGTTTATTAGCGGCATCTGAAGTGGCTTTTTCAGCTTGCAGCTCTTCAACCTGTTTTTCAAGGTTACTATATGCAGTGGCTGTTTTGTCCAACTCCGCAGCCCAGGCGTCTTCAGCAAGAGTCTTACTAGTTTCAAAGGAAACCAGTCTCTGCTGAACTTCACTCACATCCTCGCCCAATTTTTGGTTCTGCTGATTCAAATCTAAAACTTGTTGTTTCAGAAGAACATTGTCAGCCTTCACCTGGGTCAGCTCGCCCACCTCTTCGCCCAGTTTCGCATTCTGCTCTTTCAAACCCGAAACTTGCTTTTCCAACAAGTCCTTATCAGCTCTCACCCGGGCCAACTCTTCCTCCAGCTTCTTCTTGTCAGAGTCGGCGGTGTTAAGGTGTTTATCTTTAGCCTTGATCACCTTCGACAACTGTTCATTGTCATGCTCCAAGCTGCGAATTTTTTCAATAGAATCATGATATGATTCTTGAAACATGGCAGCCTCCGCAGCTACTTCTGCAATACGGGGTACCGAAGCAAGGAAACCATCAATTTCAGCAAGATGCCACCTTGCAGCAGCAGTGGCATCTGCAACGTCCTCAAAGTCCTTATCTGGGCGGAGGATGAAGTCCGGATCACGCCTCTCTGACTGGCGGGATCCCACATTTGTGAAATACAAGAAAGGGTTCAGACGAGACCCCGCCAGAGGCAAAGAGACGGATCGCCTAGATGGCTCCCCTGGAACATTGACGAGGAAAACTGCTGTTCCTCGAGCAGTCAAGTCCAGGGCAGGACTCTCAGCTTGGCAAAGTGGAGAAGCTTGAATTCCCTCCGTCTCCTCTCCCATAACATCTTCTTCAAGGGCGCCCTCCACACCGCCCAGTTCAGCAGTGACAGCCACAGCTGATGGCTCTGGAATCTCTTCCACTTCAATAGCAGCATCAGATGATGTCCCTTCCCCTACCTTCCCCTTGCCCTTGTTCTTCCTCTTTTGCAAGGGTTGGGGTCCTCTTCCTCCACCTCGATAGTTTCTGGTTCCTAGCATTTTTTAGATCGCCTTTCAACATCAACTGCCGAGGGCCCTGCACCACCCTCCAAAATCACTACATTGGTGGATGCAGGAAAAGGAAGAGTCCTCGTTAGAGCTGCAGCCAAATTCCTCCGAGGCTGCACGTTGTTTTTCGTATCAATTTCCTGGCGGCTCATACGGATTTGCTTGATACGCTCCATCCCAGGAAATTCAGCGATCTCTCCTACAAAATAATATACATGAATACAATTAGAAGTTGCAGGAAAGAACAGAAGTAATATTCAAGCAACAAGTCTTAAAACATTACTTAAATATCCTTCAGCATCTCGCCCAAGCAGCCTTCGGCATAAAATCTGCTTGTGGACGGAGTTGTACTCCTTCAATGTCTGGAGTACTTCCACGGAGGTAGGTGACAGGGCACTCTCCTCAACTTCATAAGCTTGTTTGGTCAGGAGGAAGTGCTCATGAGTCCATGCCACCGGGAATTTATCAATCCCCTCCGCACTCCGCTAAAAGACGGACTTGTTCTTCTTAACAGAAACCTTTACAAAGCTCATCCTAAAATGAAGTCTGCCTTCTTTGGCGGAGTTAGCAAACGCCTTAAAATTTACAATCTTCGGCTCCGCCCGAAGAGTTACAAAACCCATGCCGCCGGTTTTCGCATTCACTCGCCTCATGATGCGGCAAAAAGCAAAGAACAACGCCACAGTAGGCGTGAACTCCAGATGTTTAGCCAACACTTCAAAGTTACGGACTATTCCCCATCCATTAGGGTGCAGCTGAGAGGGGGCGCAATCCAAGAACCTGAGTACGCCCATCTGGAATTTATTCAACGGGAATTGCACCCCCAACTGGGTAAACAGAATATCATACATATATAAAGTACGCTCATTTTGAGGACGATGGCAAATACGTTCGAACGTCTTTGGCGAACGAACGATAAACCTCCTCTCAAATCTTTCATCCTTCCAGATTGGCACTGACAATTCCATTACCCCACCACTTGTTGCATGACGAGAAGAAGCCTCTTTGACATCTTCCTCAACCCAACAATAGGGGTCAGTCTCAAGCATCTTTGTCCAATCTAACCCATGAAGAATAACATTTTGACATTCTGCCATTGTTATCACTTGTATTTGAGGAGTACCTCCTGCTACAAACGAATGTACAACATTACTAAAACACTCCACGCTGCTGTAAAATGTTTAATCCCTCCCAGTATAGAAGCCCTCATCTTCACTCTCAATATCTGAAAACATAGGGTGAACAGAAACCCTAGAGCACGACTCTGACTCTTTTCCTCTCATCCTCGTTTCAACAAACACACATATAAAGAAAACAGAACCAACCCAATAACAACAAAGACAGAGAACAGAGGAAGAAAAAAGTTACCTTAAAATCTCTGAAGAAGATGAACTGGCAACAACAAACGACTCGTGAGAAAGTAGCGTTCCAAAGGCAGTTTCAGCACAAAAACGCAGAGTAGAAGATGAAGCAAAACATTTCCTCTCCTAAGAGTTTACCTATTTATAGGCATGGCTTCGGGGGAAATAAACGAAACCTCAAAAATTTCAGAAAGGCGCTTATGGCCGTTGGATGAATCTCACTGACGATTCCTTTAATTCTGAAACCGATAGATGAATCTTAAGGTAGGAATTTCCTGGGCCGCATTTTCAAAATCCAAGGCCCACGGTAATAACCTCGAAAATGTATCTCAACTGTCATCCCACACATTTATGTCCCATCATTGGAATGGCAATCGTTACGAGGGCATACGTGGCAATAAGAGATTGAAGCGGCAAAACGCAGTTTCGAGACGCTTTAATGACGGGCGTGGCAAGTAATGACAAAAACAATAAATGCATGAAAACACTTTTCCATAAATTCAGAACTAGCAAACACCGCCTAAACCCATGCCTATAAAAGCTAAACTTAAGTGTTATAGCTTATTAAAGTGACTCCGCCAGTCACTATAACAAGCTAGGGGGCAGATGATCCGGTCCCAACACCGGCCCCTAAGAGCATGGTTTTAATGCTTTGCCAGATTAGCATTTCAAACAGAAGAAGTATGTTTCAAATACCTTATAATTACTTTTATAACGGAGTACATACCGCCAGGGCACGTTACTCCGCCAAGGCATGTTACTCCGCCAAGGCATGTTACTCCGCCAAAGCTTATTACTCCGCCAAGATGGAAAATATTGAAAATCTTATGCATAAAGCATTTCCAATGCATACTACTCCGCCAAGCCATAGGCTCAATACAGGCGGAATACTGAAATTCCCATATTGCGAAGCGAGCCCATACTTATAACCCTGGCACGAGATTGACTCTGTCTTGAGAGGTTGAAAATGGGAATCACGCTGTCACGCATAAGAGGGAACAACAAATAAAATAATAAAGCATCAACGCTTTCCAAGTGAGTGGAAATGTCCACTATAGTGATGGTGCTCGTGAACGGCACAGGGACCCACTACCTTTCTTGCATTATGCCTGAAAACAAGGAACGGGTCCCACGAATAATAGAGCACCAGTAACAGGTATATAAACCTCAGCGAAAAGGTATAAGGGATCTCCCCTAATTCTGAACCTTACACTCATACTTGCATAACTCTCTCAGATTTGCTTTCTAAGTCTAATAGTATTCCATAATACTGACTTGAGCGTCGAAGAATAATTGCAGGTACAACCACCAATTGTGTCAAGGCAAAGGAGGCTACTTCAGGCGGACTGCTACACCGCCACAGAGTGCACTATACTACACCCAGCATACAAAAGCACTCCGTATTTGTATCTGTATAAGAACCTCTTCATACTAGATTTCATCTTACATGTACATTTTGAATTGTTCAACAATTACACCTTTACACCCCCTGTAAAGAACAGTTCACCATTATACTGTTTTACAGTAATGGTAAATGATATTTTATGATTGTTGTTGCGTGATGTGCCCCAGGTGGTGTATAATGATGATGTTGATGTAAATGTATTGCTTATATATATGTGTGTGAATTGCCATTAATTTTTATGTATTAGTATTAGTTGAGTGAGTTTGGTCGGTGTGAGTGAACAGGGTGTAATGTAAGCTGTTCTGAGATGACTCTTCATACCATAGGTATTGTGGCAGCGTACACTTTTGCAGCGACTCTATGCAATTGTTGTAACCCTATAGGAATGAGACGTCATCCTATAAGTCGGATGCAGCAATTCATAAGTCGGGCAGGTGAGACTGTAGATGCTTATGGTGATGGTGAGTCTATCGGGCTGTTCTGAGTGAAGATGAGAGTTGTATTGAGTGAATAGTAAGTGGTTGTGTATCAAAATGAGGATAGAAGGTTTGTTTAACCTTGATGTGTTTACCTCCGAGAGGATTAGAGGTTATTGGGTATGAATTGGCTATTAAAATAATGATTGGTTATTGAAATAGATGGGTGATCAAGTCTGTCACTAAAAATTGAAAGTCTTATAAGGCTAACCGAGTGATACGGTAAGTTTAATGAGGAAACCCGGACCTTGAGCCAAGGTAATCTGTAAGGCAAGAATTTGCTCGGAAAAGATTAGTATAATTCTGGATGTGAGAAATTAGGGATAATTCCGAGTGAAATCTTTCTGGGAGAAAGAACTACTGAGTGGAGTTATGATGTCCCGAGTGAAACATCGTTGTGGGAGTCATTACTAAGTTAAGGAACTGTGTCCGAATATGGCACCCCTGAGTAGGGAAAAATCCGAGCGAAGTGTCTCTAGTTGTGACACTTCTGAGTGGAATGGTACTGTGTGGGACTTGGAATGGGTAAGTTTCTGAGTGAATGGCTCCCGAGGGGAGTAGATACCCAAGAGGTAAATTTATTCACATTTGTGTTCGGATCGATGTTTGAGCTGCTGAGTTTGAACTCAGGTTTGATTTCGAGGTAGCCTTGAATTCTGAATGAATTTTTGGTAAGTAGAAAGTTTTTTGGGAGAGAATTGCCCTTAAACTCCGAATAATGTTTTTGAATAAGAGGTCCGAGTTACATTCTTAGGGTGTAAACATGGAATTAGTCGAAGGTGTGGATAGGAATCTGAGATTTTAGAGCCGAGTGTGGTGTATGTAAAGGACGAGTCCAGGAAAACTGTGCTAATTGAAGCACATTGGAGCTCTGTTGAGTGTCCGTCTCGGTATTGCCAAAATATATCACAGTTTGAAAGAAGAAATTTTAATGGTCAGATGTTGAATATCTGAGGGTTTAATCCAAGATAAATTGGACAATAGTGTATTGGTGGGAATCGGTAATGTTGTTCACCGACTAGATTCTTCCCAGCTGGTTGATTAACCTCCATAATGTGTCTCATATAACACAATTTAGAGTTTATACTCTACGTGGATACTTAATTGTGCCAAGTAACTCCTATGAATTGGAGGAGCTGACGATGGATGTACACCGATTGGCGTTGAGAGGGTAGGGCCGAGTGGCCAAAGAACTAGAGGTGCCATTGGTTATGGTGAATCGGTAGAGTTAAATGGGGTAACTTGTACGTTTTAAAAATTGAATCCCCAAATGTATTGAATTCTATGAAGAGATTGTAATCAGGTAGGACCTGACTTTAGTGATTATGCCGACTGGAATTGTGGAGCGGTCAGTAAACCGCTTGAGAGGTGAAGCTATACCGAGTGGAATTGTGAACCGGTCGGTGAATGCTTGGGAAGAAGTGATATACAAATAGTTGAGGCAGCAATATTCTAAGCTGCTTGTTGAGATAAGTTCATGTTGGAATTTCGAGGATGAAATTCTTTGAAGGAGGGGAGTAGTGTAACATCCCGGTTGAATTTAATTACCGATTAAGGTTAATTACATGATTAAGATTATTGATTGAATAATAATAATGATAATAATGCTAGAAAATGTCCCATGTGCCCTTGATGTTATGATGGAGTTTCGGTTTTCTCTCCCTCTCTCCTTTATTAATCACGCTGATTGTGATTGATGGCTGATGGGAATTGCATTAAATGTGGATGGACTGTTGATTGAGAGGGAGAGTGGACGTTGGGCAGAGTAATGATGGAAGCTTCAGCTTCACATTTTATACCCACTCTCTGCCCATTTCACTTGGTTTATGCTGCAAACACTCTTCATTCTCTCTTGAACTCCCTGGAGACTCTTCTTCTTTGTCTTCCCCTTCATTTTCTTCTTCTACTCAACACTGTGAAGAACCGAGTAGAACAGCATGGTTGAGAGAGAGATCTGTGTGGTGTTGAGTGTCTTGAAGGCTAGGATCCTCCCCTATTCTGCCTAACAGCGTTGGGTGCCTGGAAGTCTGGGGGTCCTCCATTGTTGGCAAAGACTGGACTGCTTGAGTGGGGGAGCAGCCTTGGAATCCTCCACTGGACCGAGTGTGAGGACTGTGTTGTGCCTTGGAGGCTTAGAACTCTCCACTGTCTTGTAAGGAGAGCATGGAATGTATTGGAGACAGAGCTGTTCGTGTGTCCGAGTGGCTCGGTGTTCCTCCAAAGGAGATTCCTATGCTGAACGGCTGGAAGCTAGATCGTTCTTTTGAGAACGAGTGACTGAAGAACGTTCAGTCGGTGCTGCAAGCTCAGGGAGCTTCTGGGATCTTTATTCCAGGTAGGGGGGCTAATTTATATCTCAAATGTATGGTTTATGGACGGGTTCCAGGTGGTTTTGCTTAAATATATTGTGATATGTTTGAAATATGTTGATTGATGTGTTGTAGTACATGCAACGCCTGGATAGTTGTGATATTTATGATTTGTCTAGTGGTTTGGTGGTCCCGTCCATGAGATGTGTGTTGTTAAGCATGTGAATGACGAATGAATGCATGGAAATATTGGCTTTTAATGAGTATGCCGAGTGCATGTACCTTGAACCAGTGTGAATACCAAATGCATGTGGTGTGTAAATGCTGTGCTGGTTCTGGCTATGATTCTATATGAATGTATGATATGTGTGGCTGTTAATGAGAAAGCCGAGTGGATATTATATGAAATAGCATGTGATGCTTGTTGTAAATGATAATTTCGAATGGATGGCATTATGATTGCCGAGTGTATGAGATGTGGGTCGGTTATGTTAATTCCCATTTGGGATTTTATATTAAAAAGCATGTGAATTGCCAAGTGCATGTGATTTCCGAGTGCATGTATTATGTTATTGCTATGGCGATTCCTGTTTATGAATAATAATGATAAAATGCATTGGATGCATGTTATTGATATTTGAATGCCGAGTGCATATGTGGGGAAAACATATTGAAAGACCTTGAGTTGGACTCAAGGCAATGTCGAGTGCATTGGCGTTGGACGCCTGATGAATGAGACCGTATGCATCTGATTCCCCACTGGAAATGTTGGGAGCATATAGCGTTGGACGCTTAATACCGATCGGTAATCAGATGAATATGTGTTGAAAATATATTGAAAGACCTCGGGTTAGACTCGAGGCAGTGCCGAGTGCACTAAGCGTTGGACGCTTAAAGACCTTGGGTTGAACTTAAGGCAAGCCTACCGGGTTGGACTTGGGGCTTCCCGTAACACTTCCGTTGTCGCTTGGAGTGACTATGTTACATGTGAGGGCAAACGGTTTGGTACCAGTAAAATGGCCGAATCAGCTTGGAGTTGAGAAAAGGCTTGTAGCCTATGTTGCAAAAATAAAAATTGATAATAAATAACCAGATCCGGGTGAAATGAATGTGTGCACACTTATGATTGTTATTGAGCTCAATGTGAATTGTATGAAAATGTGGATAAATGCATGTATACTGATGCTATGCCGAGTGCACATTTATATCTGAGTGGATGAATGCATGTATACTGATGCTATGCCGAGTGCACATTTATATCCGAGTGGATGAATGCATGTATACTGATGCTATTGCTGAGTGCACACTTATGTTGTTGATGAGCTCAATGTGATGGTATATATATATATGTGTAAATGCTGTTGTGAATAGCATGATTAATATAGCCATGAATGATTGGTGTGAATTCTGACTGGGTGAATATATGTAAATTGGTACTGTTGCCGAGTACAAGGTGATTATGAATGATATGAATTACTCAGTCTTGATTGAATTGCATGAATTGCATGAATCCCGAGTGGATGAAGTTGTTGTAGGGTTCATATTGAATGGTAGAGTGCATTATTGCTGATTGAGATACGTTATTGTATGGTTGAGGATTCGAAGATTAATCCGAGTCAATAACTGTCATTTAATATGTAAAAGCTCACCCCTACTGTGGCTATATTTTTTAGTTTATGCAGGTCGGACTGGGAATGATGAGATAGCCTCGGGTCCGAGTGGGGAGCACTTTGATTGTTGAAGTGCATGCATAATACATAGTGTATTCATATGCTAAAGCCTTGGTCGGCTCTCTTGTAATCCGAACGGATTTAATTATATGGGTTGCCTATTGGGATTCTGAACAAGTATACATCTATATATATATATATATATATATATATATATATATTACGTTGAAATGATGTTACCTATACCGACTGAAATATGATGTCGAATGGATAATGCTAAGTTAATAAATTCCGAGTGGAATATTGTTGGGAGAGACATTTCCAAGTGAGGCTATTGTTTGTGTGGCCTTGTTCCGAGTGATGAAGGCTTAAAATGGTTCCGAGTAAGATGTACTCGAGTGGACTACTTCCGAGGGAAGACTAGTCCATATGTTACCGAGTGAAAAATATGAGTAAACCCCAAGTGGGAAAGGGTTTGAATATTTCCGAGTGGAAATCCCGAATGAACCTCTTCCGAGGGAAGAGTAATTGTGATGGTTCTGATTGAGGTATTCTAGGAGTCCTCTTCCAAGTGAACGAGGCTATATATAATCCGAATGAATGTTATATATTCCGAGTGGTTAAGTATTGGATAAGTCCGAGTGAGACTTAACTTGGTGAATCCCTCCAAGTGATGTGAGGACAGAGGAATTCCGAATGGAACTTGATTTTAGAGACTCCTTCCGAAGGAATGGAGGTTAAGTGATCTCCGAGTGTGGAAGATCGAATTATGCCTAGTGCAGAATGGATAATGAATTCCGAGTGAATTGTGGTTGAATTATACCAAGTGGTATTGGACTGGGGAAACAATCCATGTGGGGGGAAAGCTTATGGACTCCGAGTGGAATAACCGAGGGAATCATTTCCCGAGTGGTGTTTATGATGCTTCCGAATGAAGCATGTGTGTGGGCTTCTTGAATAAACTAAGTATTTGGCTAAGTATGAATTTGCCGAGTGAAGCATGACCCTTTGGGGACAGTTCCCGAGTGGATGTGGTCAAACCTCGAGTGGACTTGGGACTAAATTCCGAGTTAGGAAATTACCGAGTGCGGGTGTTCGCTTCAGCGAGCAAGGCGTTCGCTCCAACGAGAAAAGAACTCACTCAAGCGCTGCATCTTCCGCTGGTGTTATTGACCGAAGCTGAGTCTTGCCCATGCGTGGCTTTCTGACTCGGTCTTCCCTTCTCTGATCGGTTTTGCTTTCCCTTGCCTTACGTTTGATTTATTTTACCCCGACTGCTTGGTGAATTTTGGAAAAAAAAAATTTCCCTAGTCTCGGTTTTCTCTTAATTAAGTCGGGTTGTTTCACTTCGCCTACTGACAAATAAGGCATGAAGCCACAAAACTAGCAATGTCACGCTTCATCCCAGGCCACCAAAAATTCTTCTTTACATCTTGGTCACACCAAGGTGGATACTAAAAATGCTTTTGTGAGCCTCTTCAAGCACAGTGCTCCTCAAATCACCAAAGGAAGGTACATATACTCATCCCTTCACACGCCACATACCATCATTACCTTTTACAAGGAATAAGTTCCTTCTACTTTCCCGAGATCTCCTCATCTCATCTAGATACTCATCATCTACCTGCTTCCTTTTAACAAGATCGAGGAACTCATTGCACACCTCTAAGGTAGCAAAACACATCTTCTTTAAAGATTCAATCTCGGTCCTAATATTAAAATTGTGAAATTCCTCAATCAACTCAAGTTCCTTGACCATCATGGCTGACACATGCAAGTACTTCCGACTAAGAGCATCCGCAACCACATTAGCCTTTCCCGGATGATACTTCAATTTGAAATCATAATCCTTTAGGAATTCCATCCATCTCCATTGACGCATGTTCAATTCTTTTTGATCAAAGAGGTATTTCAAACTTTTGTGATCACTAAAGACCACAAACCTTGAATTATAGAGATAATGTTGCCAAATTTTCAAAGAAAATACGATTGCCGCCAACTCCGAGTCATGAGTGGGATAATTAACTTCATGAAGTCTTAACTAGCGTGAAGCATAACTTATAACATGTTCCTTCTGCATTAAAACATATCCGAGACCATGCTTAGAAGCATCACAATACACCACAAAATCTTTGTGTAAATCAGGCAATGCCAAAATAGGCGCAGAAGTGAGTCTAATTTTTAATTCTTCAAAAGTCTTCTCACATTCAACATTTGACAGAAAAAGTTAGTTCTTTCTTGTTAATTTCGTTGAAGGCCTAGTAAGACGAGAAAAACCTTTGATAAATCTTTGGTAATAACCAGCAAGACCAAGAAAACTTCAAATCTCCGTAACAGATGTAGGCCTGGGCCATGCCATCACAGCCTCCACTTTAGAAGGACCAACAGAAACACCTTCTTTGGATATTACATGTCCAAGAAATTAGACATTTGTTAACCAGAATTCACATTTAGAGAACTTAGCGTACAACTGATTTTCTCTAAGAATGTTCAACATAAGTCTCAAGTGTTCTTCATGTTCCTCACGACTCTTAGAATATACCAAGATATCATCAATGAACACCACTCTGAATCGATTGAGATATTCATGAAAGATACGATTCATGTAATCCATGAAACAGCGGGAGCGTTAGTCACTCCGAATGGCATCACAACATATTCATAATGGTCAGATCGCGTTCTAAAAGCAGTTTTGGGAATGCCCTCAGTCTTTACCAGAATTTGATGGTAACCAAAACGCAAATCAATTTTTGAAAACACCACCACACCCCTCAATTGGTCTAACAGATCATCAATACGAGGAAAGGGATATTTATTCTTTATTGTCATCTTATTCAGCTGGCGGTAATCAACACACAATCGCATGGTTCCATGCTTCTTTTTGACCGATAAAATAGGAGCTCCCTAGGGTGATACGCTGGTCGAACAAGTTCTTTCTCAAGTAGCTCCTCAACTTGCTTTTTAAGTTTCATTAACTCCAGAGGAGACATCCTAGAAGAAGCAATAGAAATAGGTTCCGTACCGGATCGATAGAAAATTCAACCTCCTTGGAGGTGGCAAACCGGGCACCTCTTTGGGAAAAACATCTAAAAACTCTGACACCACCGGAATATTAAAGGGATCACGACCATTAGTCGCATCGGCTAGAGACAATAGTATGCAAAGTTGAGTTATACCTCGCATATTGAATTTCCCAACGCTTGGAGAAGGGAAGATAACAGTTCGTTGTTGGCAGTCAACCAAGACTTTATTGGCAGAAAGCAAATCCATGCCAAGAATGATCTCCAAACCTCTTATTGGAAAACATATGAAAGAGGTAATAAATCATCTCCCTTCTAGGAGCATATCAACGTCATCACAACGAGCAACTGACTTAAGACAAGTACCGATTACAGTAGAAACCACAAGAGCATTTTTCATTATGTTCATTGGCAATCTCAATCCCCGCACACAATCCTCGGATATGAAAGAATGGGTAGCACCCGAATCATAAATAACATGTACAGAATTATTGAGTATTTCCCTAATCACACTTACTTTCAACCAAGGCACCAGCTTGTGCTACTTCCTCATCGCTCAGAGCAAATACTCTTCCAGAAGTTTGGTGGTGATTCCCATCATTTCCATCACCATTACCATTTCGAGCACCATTTCTATTACCACGGCCATTACCATGCCTTCCACCATTATAGCCACATCGGCCATAATTTTGGCCACCATTGTTTCCATTACCGCGTCCCCGACCTTCATTGTGGCCTCCGCGGTTCATATGAGTGGGAGCAATAGCACGATTAGAAGTACTAGCTTGCATAGGAGCCCGCCTTGTGAGCAAAGGACATGCAGAATGAATATGTCTCACTTGATCACAATTAAGGCATATCACATCATCACGGTGAACACACTCACGAATATAATGAGGACCACCACACCTATGACATTTCGGCCCATTGGTATTTGCATTGCCCCAGCCAAAGGTGTTACCATGACCACCGCCCCTAGCTTGGGCATTAGAGTGAGCACATCTTTGAAAACATCCCCTCGTGAAACTTCTATGCTTCTTAAACTTAGAAGATTAACCCTTCAACTTAGAGTCAAATTTAGAATGATGAGGTGGTGTATGCTCTTCATAAATGCGGCACTTATTCACACATACCGTGAAACTCTGCATCTCCTGATGACAAATTGCCCTTTGTATATCAGGGCGCAGACCATTCTCGAATTTCACACACTTAAGGCTTTAGTCCCCTCTTGCTGATAAGGAGGGTAGAACTCGCATAACTCTTTAAACTTGGAAGCATACTCTTCCAAAGTCATGGTGTCTTGCTTAAGTTCAATGAACCCAAGCTCCTTCTTGCTCTTATAACTCTCTAGCACATATTTTCTCATGAGTTCAAGCTTAAAATTTTCCCAAGTCATGGGAATAAAATCAACAACCATTCAACTCTTGGTGATTTTCCACCAAGTCTCAGCTTCATCTCTCATCATAAAAATAGTATACTCCACTTTCTGAAGTTCAGTGTATTCAAAACTATCAAAGATTCGTTCAAAGCTTGCTCAGGCCTAAATCCACCATGAAATTCAGAGGGTTTCCGCTTCAAGAATTTATCAAGGCCTTGAGTGCCTTGAGCAGTAGGAGTAGCTTGCCTTTCCGTTTCTTGTCTATCCCAGTTTTGCGACTTGAGAAGGTCAGCAAAACGGTTCCAAGCTCTAGCTATAGCGTCATCATTATCTTGATGACGACAAGCCATCATGGAATCTATAACCATAACATTAAATGCAACTAACATCAGTGAACTAGTTCATAAACATGCCTGTAGTCTCATACTATAGCAATTCATCATATAAATAAGCTATGGCCCTCCATCATGGAGTCCAACATCAATTAATTCACCTTAAAGCTTATAGAAGGCATATCATCACATCATAATGTCATGAGCATTCACATAATCATAAGAATTCATCATTGAGAGAGAATAATGTGAAGAAAGCTTGGCTGGACTTATTTAAATCAAGTATTAATCACAATAAATCCATACAAGATCAAGCATAAATGACAATGATACATTATATTTCTTAAAACAATGGACTTATGTGCATAAATGCGACTAGCCTATTTTGAGGCATTTTTGTGTAATTTGAAGGACAATTCTTAATGGAATTGACCCATTCCAGTATCTACAAGTCACAAATCATGCATCAATGTTATCCAAATCATATCATGCAATCCAAACCTCACAAAACTCCAATTGACCCTATCAGTTCCTTATTCAAGCATGAAAATCACATAAATTTCAACCTATTTAGATTTAATCATTTAGTCAATTACCCCAACATAACATTGGACTCAATCATCATGCACCAATCATCAAATTGCACCTTAACAAGGATCATAGTTCATCAATCATGCATCCTCTCTAAATTTAAACATCCAAAACCATCAAAAGGTTACAAAATAATTATCCACTAATCAAAATGATCCTATGGCATTTGTTTCCATTCTAGAATCTCAATCATCAATAAGCCATCATGAATATTCATTTGTCATCACTCACACAAGTTACTCAAATTGTATTATGGCCATACTGTTAGGGAATCCTATTAGGGTCAGGCAGCGGAAACACAAAGGATTCCCAAGAAAGAATTGCAAACACGTATGTCTCAAAGCATTATGATAAATTAAAATTTTAATTAGGGTTTACCTCTTGTAGACGCAGAACAAGATCCTCGATCGAAGAAATTGTAGCTTCGCCCTTAGGAGTCCACACGAGCACTCCCACCAGAAAACTAACGATCCGAATGCTAGTACGGAATTTTAGTGTAATCTAATTTCTGAGCAGCAGCCTATGAGCATCTCATGCTCTATATATAGGCTTAGGTCTTGACCTGAGCTCTCATTAAACATTGGGCTCCTGACTCATTCTAAATGAGTTAGGCCCAAATAGTTTTATTTTCAGTCCAACTAAAATAAAACTATCCTCTGGTGGGCTTACTCTATGTGTGTGACCCTATAGGTAAAATATTCGGTTATATTAATAATAAACTATTTTATTATTAATATCAAATAAAAGCGGTATCTAGCAATACATCATTATGTATGAATATTATTTATCATCGACGTGACCTATAAGTGATAATTATTTTATATATCTATTCCTTTTGTCACGATATCTAATTGGGCCCAAGGCATGGTCGTCGTCATCCTTGTATGGCCCAATTCATTTTACTTGATACCAAAGTAGACTTTATAGAATAAATATCTAATATTTATTCGTCCTAGCATGGCCATGCATTTCATTAGTCTCACTCCATCAAGTGGCCCATAGATATCACTCCTGTCACATAGGAGAGACAAATTCCATCTACATCACTCACATCCCTCTGCATAATTTATCTATTGCCTAATCACAATCTTTATGGTCATCTTATTACAGATAACGTTTGATTATATTAAAACAATAAATTCCTTATATAGGAATCGTAGTGACTTCAGGTCGAATGACTACATACCATTATCACATTGAGAACCGTTTATGACACTCATGTAACGATCCATGCAACGTTCTCATGGTGGGTCTATCCAGTACAACATTACTCTTAATGTGTGCCCGTGTAAAGACTTGATATCATATATCCATGATTTGTGAGATCAAATCATCAGTATATTCACACACCAATCTTAATGTATTTACATGTCCCCATGTAAATACTTGATTAGGGACGTTTTAGGAATAATTCTCATATGTCCTATTATTCCAGGATAAATAGCATTTGTCTAAAACTGAAAATACTAATTTTATTAATAAGTTAAAATTGATACATTAATAGCTCGTAGTGCATACACCAACACATACAAGGTAATGACATATATACATCTCAAAAGAATATACAAATCCATAAACATAAAACTATGCCGGCCAAGGCATCTTTACCAAAAGAACCTTCTTCACATAACTTCTCCTCACATGAAGTGCCTTACTCTATAGTCATACCCTACAACATAAAAGCTAAAAAGATAGACCACATGGGGAGTGAGTATACTTTCTCAATGATAGCAAATTCCACAATTATTATAATATACCTATGAATACAAAACAACATTTTCTCCTATCAAGGAGTTCAAATATCAACAAAACCAACCGATTTATAAAATCCATTGAACATACATGTTCTTGTACATATATAAACACGTATCAAGTCCGTCATCAAGGACATATCAAATAAGACCATATCATCAATTTATGATTTCATCATATTCATTGACACAATTCATGAAATTCATAAAGGATCACACCAATCAATAACATAAGTATGGTTAGTGACTAAAAATGGATTCCATATCTATCTGACCATAATTTCAATAGGGTATCCTTTTCTCAACCTACTTCACTCAAATGACATACTTCTATGTCTAATGCATATGTCGTGTTTAAGATGCATATGCAACGGATCTGATTTTCATTTCATCGAGTGATCGCAACCACTATAATCATTCAATTTATATTGGTTTCCTGCCACGCATGGGGTACTCCCTTCTCATAAGCCCGCAAGGCTTTATTCATGATCGCAACCACGTTTCATTTCAATTCATATTAGTTTCCTGCCATGCATGGGGTACTCCCTTTTCATGGATTCCTGTAGGATCCTTACTTTGTGATCGCAACCATATATATTTCATTCTCATTGGTCCCGCATGGCCTTTTCATTCCATCTCCTAGGTGATCGTAACCACGGGCTCAATTTCACAGAAACACACAGTTTTTTTTCATTTCAAAGTACTAAGTGATTGCAACCACTATTCAATATCATCATACTAGTCCCGCAAGACTTTCCTTTGTGATCACAACCACATTCAAATGATATGTTATGCATGCTATGTATGAAATGATGCTCATGCAAGCTTCAACCTCGCAAGGGTACTCTCCCACACACTTATGGGTATAGTTTTCATTCATTTTCACAATTAGTAACACACAATCGCATACATCTCATTCTCCAAGGCATACCATTCAAAGTCATCAAGATGATACTAGCCAAGTATTATGTCAAGTCAATCTACACATGGAATATGGGTACATATCAACAATGATTCTCCAATCTCATATTCTCATCAATTATATCATATCATCATCAATCCATTAATAGGAATCAATATCCATTCACAATCACACACAAGGGATAACTTTCCCATTCAAGGAAGAATATGCAAATGTGCATTAATACATACATTATCATCACACAAACATTCACACATTTAGAAAATACACCCCTCTCCTACCTTAAGAGAAGTATTCTCCTAGATTCGATGATCCCGCCTCACAAGTGTTATCAAATCCTACATCAATCAATTGTAGGACCATATCAATCATCCATTTAAGCATTATTCTTAATTCTTATGATACAAATACATGTATATACACTTATGACTCTTATCATGTAGTAGTAGCTTATGAACTTTATTCTTTTACTTTATTAGGCTTCGGGAATTCCTTCCCTTAAATCAAGACTTATTATGAATAAAAAGGCAACAACACAAGTCACCCATACATATCAATTTCACACCCAACTCCTTAAGTGGGTTTCTCATATCAATGGTTCCCAACCACTATCATAAATCATCATCTATGGCATCTCTCATCATTAATGACATTCTCATCATCATTAAATGCCTATCTTACTCATATTCAACATTTCCCCCAAAATCAAAGGTTAGGATTTCATTAAAACCTAACAAACATCATAAATGCATATGGTTCATTATCTTCCATCCCACGTTATCACAAAAACTCACATTCACTTCACCCCACCAATACTGGAATGAAAATTGTTATTATAAGTAAATTCGATCAGAGGCAAATATTTTTCCCATGAACCACCGTGCTCCAAAACACAAGCACACAACAAGTCCTCAAGACTCTGAATAGTCCTCTCGGATTGTCTGTCCGTCTAAGGGTGATACACCAAGCTCAACTTCAATTTAGAACCCTTCGCCTCATGTAAGCTTCCCCAAAATCGGGAAGTAAATTGGGGGTCACGATCAGATACAATACTAGATGGTGCAGCGTGTAACCTCATAATCTCCCGAATGTATAGTTGTGCCAAATTCTACAAGGAACTCTTCATGCTGATCGGTAGAAAATGTGTACTCTTAGTCAAGCGATACACAATCACCCAAATTCCATCATAATTAGATCTTGTCCTTGGCAAATCAAACATAAAGTCCATAGCAATAACAACCCACTTCTGAACGGGGATAGCAAATGGTCTTAAAGTACCGGAAGGTCTTCGATTCTCTACCTTCACCTTCTGATAAATAAGGCACGAAGCCACAAAACTAGCAATGTCACTTCTTTATCCCAGCACACCAAAAATTCTTCTTTACATCTTGGTACATCTTGGTCGCACCAGGGTGGATACTAAAAATGCTTTTGTGAGCCTCTTCAAGCACAGTGCTCCTCAAATCACCAAAGGAAGATACATATACTCGGCCCTTCACACGCCATATACCATCATCACCTTTCACAAGGAATAAGTTTCTTCCACTTTCCTGAGATCTCCTTATCTCATCTAGATACTCATCATCTACTTGCTTCCATTTCACAAGATCGAGGAACTCATTGCACACCTTTAAGGTAGCAAAACACGTATTCTTTATAGATTCAATCTCGGTCCCAATATTCAAATTATGAAATTCCTTAATCAACTCAAGTTCCATGACCATCATGGTTGACACATGCAAGGACTTCCGACTAAGAGCATCCACAACCAAATTAGCCTTTCCCGGATGATACTTTAATTTGAAATCATAATCCATCCGGGTCAGGCAGTGAAAACACAAAGGATTCCCAAAAAAGGATTGCAAAAACAAATGTCTCAAGGTATTATGCAAAATTAAATTTTTAATTTAGGGTTTACCTTTTGTAGACGCAAAGCGAGTTCCTCGATCGAAGCAATCGTAGCTTTGCCCTTAGGAGTCCATACGAGCACTCCCTGTAACATCCCAAATTTTAAAATAGAGGATTAATTACCGAAATAAATATTAGAAATTTGTATGTGAATTATTTAACATCCCAAACTATCGAAAATAATTAAATTAAGAATTTTGGGAACTATTGGTGATTTATGGAGACCGGTTAAGCTAAAAGATATAGGTGTCAGACCAAGTATCTCTGATTGAGATGATATTGGTCAGGGCTGTTAAGGATAATATTGAGAATCAGAATATGTGTTCGGTATAATTTTTAGATGAAGTATTGAGCCCGAACAGAAAGCCTGTGTATAAGAAAACGATGAATCTTTTTATGATGGATTAGAAATAAACCCAAAAACCCAATTTCCTCCTCTACTTCACGTTGGCTTCTGTTTTCCCGTGGCAAACATTTCCTCTTCTTTATTTCTCTACCTTTCCTTCTCATTCTCATCTTCTTCCACCAAAACCCTTAGTCAAGTAGCAATCTTCTTCCCCTCTCATTTCTTTTCAAGGAGCTTAGAAGGAGACCATTGAAGCTGAATCCTTCTTCCTCTTCTTCTCTCATTTTCGTGTGGCCTACCTCTCCTTGGAAGCCCATTTTTGTTTTGGGTGTGACGTAAGCTCTTTTCACCATTTTTAGGTGGATTGATGTTGGTATTATGTAGTGTTGTGACTTGGGAGAGCCATGCATGAACATAGATGTATATGGAGACCATTTAATGCATGAGTTTTAAGGTGGGTTTTTATAAGAGTAAGATTTCTTGGGGAAGTAATGAAAATGAATGCATGTATGGTTGGAAGAAGAAGAGTATTTGTGATGGTTGTTGGGTTTTAAGAAACCCTAGCTTCATAAATTTGGGGGAAATGTATAATAGGGGTAGGTGAGCATTTATTATTGGCAATAAATGTAGTTTATGATGAATAATGGCCATTGATGATGCTATTTGGTTGGTGGAAGTCATTGATGGAGAAACCCATGAATGGGTTTAGCTCTAAAATGCATAATAATAAATGGTGGCACCTAACCCATGGTGGTTATGGTGGATAAAATGAAATAAAAGAGGTTTGAGAGTTAAAATAATATAAACACCAAGTTATTGAAGTATATAAGTATTTGAGTCTTGATGGGTAAATAGAAAATTGATTGTGTAATGTGTTGTGATGTAGGAAGTGACCCCATCGACGAGGCGGAAACGTCAAACCACGTTGATCACTACTTCGCTTGAGGTAGGAGGGGGTAACTATTCTAAATGCATGATTTCATCCATTGATGATGTGAAAATATGTATATGTGATTATGTTGATGTTGTTTGAATAGATGATATGACGATGTTATGATTTGGATGCATTTAGAATGATGATTATTGTGTGGCATTGTATTTGGGATAATGATATGATGTTGTGATTAGATCTTGATGATGAAATATGATGATGGTTTAAGACTATGTGTGAGTTGAAATCTATGGTATGAAATATCCCAGAGATGTATGTTAAATTGATGAATGTATATGCCACTAACTATTAATGAGTATAAGTATTGAGGAGAATTGGAAATAATTGAGGATGATGAGAATATTGAAATCCACCAAGTGGTGGTGGTGAATGATTGCATGTGGAGTGGCATCTAGGATGCACAGTGTGAGGATGCATTTGATTTGCATTTCCATAGCATCCATGGCTTATCATTACTGTCTATGTGGAATATTAGGGGGTTCCACTAGGCGGGCCCAGTGGGAGGGTGGCTCAGTGCATGAGCGTTATTGTGATTTTTCCCCTGTGACTCGGTGTGTAAGTCATGAAGCTATCCATAGTCGGTGATGAGGCACCCTATATGGCGGGCCCAGTGGGCGGGCGGCTCTATGGTGAGCGAGTTACCTCAGTGTCCGATGGGGCACGGCTCTCTCGATGTGTGTTCGGGAGGGGCCCGTAGCACTTATGGTAAATGAGGCCACGTTGTTGATCCGTAAGTCACGGGATGACTAGTGCTATAGATGGGCGAGAGCGGTTTGGTACCAGTAAAATTATGATGATGTTGAGCATGCATAAATTGAGATATATGTGTACACAATTTACTACTGCAGTAGGGGCATAGTAGCACACCTATGCTTGTCCCACAAGTTAATTTGGTGTTGTATTTCCCACAGTTGGATCCACATTGTTTGATGAGAAATCCTTGTGCATATGCATTAGCTTTAAGAGCATTTGCATATAGCTGGAGATATGCCTAGTTGAAAGCCCATGGTGGCAAATGGATGAGTGAGATTTGGAAAGGGAAAGAGTTGGATGCTAACCCTATGTATGTAATTGGTGAATCAAATGAATATGGTTATGGGTGTATACTTGAGATTATGAAATATGCTTATAAATGATGTATGATGTTGTGTAAGATGTGCTATATGTGCAAGTATACATGTATTTCACCATAATGTATAACTTTAATTCATTTGGATTATGTTACTCACCTCCTCGTTGCTATTTTTAAAGTTGATGTAGGTATGACTTAAATCCTACCACTTTGGAGACCGAGTTTGAAGAAGCTAAATATGGAATAGGAATGTGTGAGCCTTGGCCGACATGAAATCGTTTTGTGGAGTATATGGTGTTCATATACTCAATTTGTAATTAGTTGATGATTTTGGAGGTCATGGAAGAAAATTGGATATGTGTGTATGGCCAATTTTCATTCATGAACCAAATGATGTAAAGGATATATTAGTGATCTTGATGATGTCAAGTTAAATGAAGGAATGTATGTATGGGTGTTTGTACTATTTTATGGAGCATGTTAAATGATATTGAATTTAGAGTATATGCATAAAGTGAATGATAATTTAGTGATCATGTTGTTGATTGCTTGATCCCATGAAAACATGAAGTAAATCTCAAACTATAATGCTTCATGAAGTGGATAGAATTTATAGGTGTATAATGAAGTAATATGATGCATTAGGAAGGGTTAGAGTAGTAGAAAATGATGTTTCATATGTTAAGTTGGAAAAATTCTCGTTACTGCATAATTCCTGCATAACTCGCTCAAGCGAGTGGGAATCTCGCTCGAGCGAGATTGTTATGAAACAGGGGAATCGTCACTGGCCTGAATTCGCTCAAGCGAATGGCCATCTCGCCCAAGCGAGATTGATGAGGAATCAGAGGTTAGCCTCTGGACGATTTTCGCTCAGGCGGGTGGATGGTCGCTCAAGCGAGGAGGACATGGATTAGATACCGGACGATTTTCACCCAGGCGAGAGATGTCTCGCCCAAGTGAAAATCGGCCAGAGAGTTCCCATTATTTCTGGAGCAATCTCGCTCAAGCGAGACATGTTTCGCTCAAGCGAGATTTGTACCTGATGCAATCCTCTTCCCTCGCTCAAGCGCCTCGATAGCTCACTCAAGGTTTCTTTTCGCATCTCGCTCAAGCGAGACAGTGCTCGCTCCAGCGAGATGAGTCCTGAAGCATAAAAACTTCATTTGCTCAGCTTTTCTCAGCGTCGCCCAAGCGTGCCCATGCTGGCTCGCTCAAGCGAATTAATTCTCGCTTGAGCGATTGGTACCCTGATACTCCATTTAATTTATATCACACAGAATTTTATTACAAGTGCTTAAAACCTCATTTTTTTTCCTTATCAATGGAGCATCTGGATTTAACATTAAATCTTAAGCGTCTTTAATTTCATCCCTCATTAATAATTAATTCTTCCGCTGCCTCTGATTGGAAAATTATTAAGAAATTATCTTTTAAATTTTACCCTCTCATATCTTCATATATGGGAGTGGTTTATCTTAGATCCGGGGATGGTGTTAAATGCGTCACCACTCTAATTACTTGACTAATTAATAATTTTTGAAAACGTGAAAAATTTTTACCCCTATTTTTTATGGGGGCTGATGATGCATGATTTAGCCTTAATTCCTTGCTTTAAATGTGTATAATTTGCCATTGCTAATTGTTTAATATTATGCATTTTAACACATTTTCATAATTCAAGCTTTATTTAATATTAACTGAATTAGGCGATAATCTTTAAATGGAAATAATAAATCTTACTTGATTTCCTTTATATTGTAGTGAATAAATGAGGTTGCAATTGGAAAATCATAAAATTGAGCATCAGGTCTGACGCGTAGCGCTGGTACCACGCGTAGCGTGGAAACAAATTCGCAACACCCACGCACAGCGTCAAGCCACGCGTAGCGTCAACAGTGACGAGGATCCCATTAACAGGCTGTATGCAACTTCAGAAGTGGGGGATTTATTTATATTAAAACACTTATTGGCCAATCCATTACAGACATACGGCACTATCTCAGTGGGGAACATGCAGCACAAGTGTCCAAGCATTATTGAAGAATTATTGGATGAAATAATGTATTCTGAGTCAGAAACCCTCACGCGTAGCCTCACAACTAAGCGTAGCGTGGAAGCAGATTCACAACGCTGACGCGTAGCGTCCTGCTGACGCACAGCGTCAGCAGGAGACCTTTACCTTTGCTTTCACTATAAATAGGACCATTGCCAAAGGCTTCAAACACACCTCAATTCACGTTTCTCTCTTTTCTCTCTTTGTTTCTATAAGCATCAGAGGAAGGCACAAAGCCTCCTCCTCTCTTCTTCCCCCTCTTTGCTCCATTCCGGGTTAGTTTCTTTTCTTTGTAGTTGTTATTATGGAGGGCTAAAACCCTAGATTGATTTTCTTGGAGAATATTGTAATGTAATTTTGAGGTCATTATTTTTAATATAGTATGTTTTCGTTATTGTTATTTCTTCATAATCTTACTCTGCTTATTTAATTCCATTCTGTTTAATTAAATTTGTATGCTTAATCGGTTTAATTATTCAAATGGAATAAAATAAGATTTTAAATTAGAATGGATTAAGGAAATATGCATGCTTAATGAATATTTTCATAATCACTTTTAATAATTATGGTTTGCTTAATTCCATAATTTAAGAATAGATTATGTATATAGGCGATGTTCTTATGTATGCTCAATAATTCCTAAATTTTACGATCTTGACTCCTTTTGCTTAATTAGGATGCTTGATTAAAATATTCATTTTTAAATGAAAGTAAAGGAATTATGAATTGAAAAAGACGCTTAGTTGATTAATTCAAATTGAGCTAAGAAATTGACAGTAATGAAAGTATACAAATTATCTTTAGTGAACCAAGGATAAATTTATTTACAATACTCCAAGAAAATCAATCGCTTGTTAATTATTGTTTTAAATCCTATATTTACTTTGTTTTAATTGTGATAACAAAACCAATCAACCCCCCCCCCCCAATTTTATGTTTGTTGAACTTATGTTTGTAAAAATTTTAGTTATTGAGTTTTTATTTTTAATTGTTAAAAATTAGTTTAAGACTTGATTTTTCCTAAATTTTTGTGTTGATCCGTGAGAGAACGACCTAGGTTGACACCCTAGTACTACATTAATTAATTTTAATGTATTAATTTGACGGAATAATGACTGTAAAAGTACACACGTCAAAATTTTGGCGCCGCAGCCGGGGATCAACGATCTTTAGGAAAAACTCTTGTTTTAAATTAATTTTTTTTTAAAAAAAAAAATTTAAAAAAAAAAAATTTCTTTTGTTTGTTTGTTTGTTTATTTTATTTCTTTTGCATGATTTAGGATTCTTATGATTTATTGCTCATCATGATCAAATATCTTGTTGTATGCTATGTATGACTAGAAGAATTTTTGAGCATTTATATTCATTTGATCCTGAAATTGATAGAACTTTTCATAGATTAATTAGAGAAGCTAGATTTAATAATAATTTTGTTGATATTGATAGTGATAGTATTTCATCTGAATCTGTTGAAAATAATTCTGAAAATTTTTCTGATATGGCTGAACCTCATGAAAGAACTCTTAGAGAACTAGCTGCTCCTGAATTCACTTACGAAAGTTTATGTATTCAATATCCTGATGAGGATGTCCCTTTTATTCTTAAGACCGGACTTATACACCTGTTGCCTAAGTTTCATGGTCTTACGGGTGAAGATCCGCACAAACACCTCAAAGAATTCCACATTGTGTGCTCCACAATGAAACCCCAAAACGTTCAAGAAGACCATGTCTATCTTAAAGCGTTTCCCCATTCTTTAGAGGGTGTTGCTAAGGATTGGTTGTACTACCTTGCTCCAAGATCAATCACAAGTTGGAATGACTTAAAGAAAATGTTCTTGGAAAAATTCTTTCCTGCCTCTAGAACAACTGCAATCCGTAAAGATATATCTGGCATTAGGCAACTCTCTGGAGAAAGTCTTTATGAGTATTGGGAGAGATTTAAGAAACTTTATGCAAGTTGCCCTCACCACCAAATTTCTGAACAACTTCTTCTTCAGTACTTCTATGAAGGTCTGCACCACGTTGATCGCAACATGATTGATGCGGCAAGTGGAGGAGCTTTAGGAGATATGACTGCTGCTGAAGCAAGAAACTTGATTGAGAAGATGGCATCCAACTCTCAACAATTTAGTGTGAGAAATGATTCTTTCAAACCCATGTTTGATTCCAATTCTAGTTCATCTGGAATTAAATTGGAGAGCAAACTTGATGCTCTCACCACTCTGGTCACACAATTGGCAGTAAATCAAAAATCCATGACTGCTAAAGTATGTGGCATCTGTACTTCACAAGAGCACCCCACTGATTGTTGTCCTTCTCTACAAGAAAAGGATAATAATAATCCCCAAGCTTATGCAGCTAACATCTACCATGATAGACCACCACAACAACAAAACCATGACCTTTCCACCAACAGATACAATCCAGGTTGGAGGAACCATCCAAATTTGAGATGGGGCAACCAACAACAAAATCCCCAACCCCCATTTCAAAACAATGCACCAACCTTCCAAAGAACTACACCTCAACCATCCACAAGTGGCCCCTCTTTGGAGGATCTGGTGAAACAAATGGCTGCACAGAACTTAGAGTATCAACAGAGGAATGATGCTACCATCCAGAGTTTAAGCAACCAAATTGGGCAATTGGCTTCATCATTAAGCCAGTTACAATCTCAAAACTCTGACAAATTACCATCTCAACCAGCTACAAATCCAAGAAATGTGAGTGCAATTCAGTTAAGATCAGGTAAAAACCTTGAAGTACCCATACCCAAGGAACCTGAAAAACAAACAACTGAGCCTGAAATAGTTGAGAATGATGTACCCTCTTCAAGCAAATCTGAGATACAACCACCCCAAATTACACCTCATATCCCTCTTCCTTTCCCACCAAAAGCAATTCCAAGTAAGAAGATGGAAGAAGTGGACAAAGAAATTTTGGATACTTTCAGGAAAGTGGAAGTGAATATACCTCTTCTTGATGCAATCAAGCAAATTCCCAAGTATGCCAAATTTCTGAAGGAGTTGTGTACTCACAAGAGGAGACTCAAAGGTAATGAAAGGATAAGTATGGGAAGGAATGTATCTGTACTGCTTGGTAAGGAAAATATCCCTAAGAAATGCAAGGATCCAGGTACGTTTTCTATACCTTGTATCATAGGCAATAACAAATTTGAAAATCGTATGTTAGATTTAGGAGCTTCAATAAATGTTATGCCTATGTCTGTTTTTAAATCTTTGTCTCTTGGAAATTTACAACCTAGTGGTGTAGTAATTCAGCTAGCCAATAGGAGCACTGCTTACCCTGTTGGAGTTATAGAGGATGTTTTGGTTCAGGTAGAACAACTTGTTTTCCCTGCTGACTTTTTCGTACTTGATATGGAAGAAGGTATGCCTCAAATTCCTGTTCCTATCATTTTGGGAAGACCATTTTTAAAAACAGCTCGAACTAAAATAGATGTTCATTCTGGAACTCTCTCTATGGAATTTGGTGATACAAGGGTTCAATTTAATATTCTTGATGCCATGAAATACCCATCTAAAAATCATTCTGTTTTCCAAATTGACATTATTGATGAACTGGTTTTTGAACATTTTTCTAATATTGATTTGGAATACATGGATGATTCAAACAAATGTTTTGCATGCAATGATTCTGGAAGTTGTGATATTTGTGCTGAAATTGATAACTACATAATTTCTAAGTCAGAGTCTTTAGATATACCTGTTAACCATAAGGAGCTGAATGCAAGATTTCAAGAAAATTCTAACATAATTTTTGAAGTGCAAGCAGCGGAATCAAAATCTACTTTGTTAGTTCCATCTGTTTTGCAGGCACCCAAGTTAGAATTGAAACCCTTACCTGAGAACCTAAAGTATGTATACTTAGGGGATAATGAACAGCTCCCGGTGATAATTTCCACTTCTCTTGATGAAAATCAAGAAGAAAAATTGTTGCAGGTATTGAAAAGACATAAGAAGGCTATAGGATGGACATTGGCAGACATTCCTGGAATTAGTCCATCCATGTGCATGCATAGAATATTTCTGGAGGAAAATACTAAAGCAGTAAGACAGCCCCAGAGGAGACTCAACCCTGTAATACTTGATGTGGTTAAGAAGGAGATTACCAAGCTTCTACAAGCAGGAATCATTTATCCTATCTCTGATAGCCAATGGGTGAGTCCGATTCAAGTGGTTCCTAAGAAAACAGGAATCATAGTTGTGAAGAATGAAAAGGATGAGTTGATCCCAACTAGAGTGCAGAATAGTTGGAGAGTCTGCATTGATTACAGGAGACTTAACCAAGCAACCAAGAAGGACCATTTCCCTTTACCCTTCATTGACCAAATACTTAAGCGTCTCGCAGGTAAGTCTCACTACTGTTTTCTTGATGGATTCTCTGGATATTTTCAGATTCACATTGCACCTGAGGATCTAGAAAAGACCACATTCACCTGTCCCTTTGGCACATTTGCTTATAGGAGAATGCCATTTGGCCTATGCAATGCCCCTGGAACTTTCCAAAGATGCATGATAAGTATTTTTCATGACTTCATTGGAAATTGCATAGAGGTGTTTATGGATGATTTTACTGTCTATGGATCTTCATTTAATGCATGCCTTGATAGTTTGGATAAAGTTTTAAACAGATGTATTGAAACTAACCTTGTCTTGAACTATAAAAAATGTCATTTTATGGTAAAACAAGGAATAGTTTTAGGGCATGTAATCTCTGAGAAAGGAATTGAGGTAGATCCTGCCAAGGTAGAAGTTATATCACATTTGCCTTACCCCTCTTGTGTTCGAGAGGTTCGTTCTTTTCTTGGTCATGCAGGATTCTACAGAAGATTCATAAAAGATTTCAACAAGAAGGCTAGGCCACTATCCAGTCTGCTTCAAAAGGATGTGGCATTTGAGTTTGATGAAAAGTGTAAGGAGGCTTTTAATTGCCTCAAGCAAGCATTGACCACTACCCCAATAATCCAAGCACCTGTTTGGACAGCCCCATTTGAGTTGATGTGTGATGCCTCTAATTATGCATTGGGAGCTGTCCTTGGTCAAAAGATTGACAAGCAGCCTAGGGTCATCTACTATGCATCTAAAACTTTAGATGCTGCCCAGGTAAATTACACCACCACTGAGAAAGAGCTCTTGGCCATTGTTTTTGCATTAGATAAGTTCAGATCTTACCTACTCGGTTCTCGAGTAGTTATCTTTACTGACCATGCAGCTCTGAAGTACTTGTTGAAGAAAGCTGAGTCCAAGCCAAGATTAATTCGTTGGATGCTTTTGCTCCAAGAGTTTGACTTGGAAATTTGTGACAGAAGCGGAACACAAAACCTTGTGGCAGACCATTTAAGTAGAATTGAGAATGCTCCTGATTCGACACCTATTCGGGACGATTTTCCCGATGAACATCTCATGAGTATTTCTAACTCTTTTGATTCACCTTGGTTTGCTAACATTGTAAATTATCTTGTTGCTTTTGTTTTTCCACCATGTGCATCCAGAAACCAAATTTCAAAATTAAAAAGTGATGCAAAGTATTATATTTGGGATGACCCGTATTTGTGGAAATTGTGTAATGATCAGGTGATTCGAAGATGCATTCCCGACCAAGAGATAGAATCAGTTCTTGGATTCTGTCATGCTTCAACAGTTGGTGGACATTTTGGTCCACAAAGAACAGCGAGAAAGGTGTTGGATTCTAGTTTATATTGGCCCACAATTTTTAAGGATGCATGGAGAATTTGTAACACCTGTGAGAAATGCCAAAGAGCTAGTAATGCTACCACATGGAGACAACAGATGCCTCAGCAACCAATGTTGTTTTGTGAAGTATTTGATGTTTGGGGCATTGATTTTATGGGTCCATTTCCTCCATCCTTTGGTTTTACTTACATTTTATTGGCTGTTGATTATGTTTCTAAATGGGTGGAAGCTAAAGCCACCAGAACTAATGATGCTCGAGTTGTTGTGGATTTTATTAGATCTCAAATTCTTTGCAGGTTTGGCATCCCAAGAGCAATCATTAATGATCAAGGAACACATTTCTGCAACAGGAACATGCAAGCTATGCTCAGGAAGTATGGGGTTATTCATAGAGTCTCTACTCCATATCACCCCCAAACCAATGGACAAGCAGAAGTCTCTAACAGAGAGATCAAAAGAATCCTAGAAAAGATAGTACAGCCTAATAAAAAGGATTGGAGTAGGAAATTGGATGATGATCTTTGGGCACATAGAACAGCTTTTAAGGCACCTATAGGAATGTTTCCCTATAGAATTGTTTTTGGTAAAGCATGTCATCTTCCAGTGGAGATTAAGCATCGTGCTTATTGGGCTGTAAAAGCTTGCAACTTAGCACTTGATCAAGCAAGTGAGGAAAGAAAATTACAACTGAATGAGCTTGATGAGATCCGTTTGGCAGCTTATGAGAACTCGAGGTTCTATAAGGAGAAAACAAAGAAATTCCATGATAGCTTAATAGCTAGAAAGGATTTTACTGCTGGACAGAAAGTGCTACTGTTTAATTCCCGGTTGAAACTGATGGCCGGAAAATTGCGCTCCAAATGGGAAGGACCTTTCATTGTTACTAATGTATTTCCCCATGGAGCTGTGGAAATAAAAAGTGAAAACTCCAACAAAAGCTTCAAGGTTAATGGACAACGCTTGAAGCCATTCCATGAAAATCCTTCACTTGTAGATGTCACAATGGAGGAACATGTTTTGGGGGAACCACTTCTTGATCCCCCTTGAGGGAGTTTTTCTTACCCATCTTTTTACTTTTTCATTATATTGTCTATTTTGTATGCTCTGTCTTACATTGAGGACAATGTATGATTTAAGTGTGGGGGTGGGAATATTGTTGTATATTGTTTTATTGTTGTGTGATAAATTTTAAGTGACTTTGTTAAAAAAAAATTAAAAATAAAAGATTTTGTGTGTGTTTTTGTTTTAAAAAGGCATGTTTTATTGGAATTTTAAGATATGCATGAGAAACAGGTAAATTCTTTCATGTCTGATATGAGCTTAATGATATGTTATAATTTGAACTCAAGCAATTTTGGTATGATGAGAATGACATGATAATTGATAGATGATCATATATGATAGAATTATACCTTGTGAGATTTTTGAGCCTTTAAATTTGATGGATCACTTTAAACCATCTTAATCCTTTCATGTGTGATTAATTCCTGAAAGCTTACATCTTAATTTTTTGTCTTGTTTCTTTATGATACTTGAAACTCATATGAATGTATTTGAAATGATACAGGCATTTTGTTCAATTGAGCCACTAAGCCAGATAAGCCTACCATGAATAAATTATCTCTTGCTAGCCATTTTGAGCCTATTTAACTATTTCTTTGTTGCAGCTCAAATAAGCCATAGATGAAAAACCAAAAATATACCTACCTTAAGGAATATATTGGAGCTTTGGAATCAAGTCAAAAACAGGCATTCAAATAAGTGTGGGGATGTGAAAAAGGAATTGTAACTCTGGTTCCAAGGGTTATGCAATCTCATTAAAAAAAAATAAAAAAAAATATTATGATTGCGACCTAATATCATACAATAAATGTTTTACCCTCACTGTTTGCCAGTTAAATTAATTGCTTCATCATTCTTTTTGGTATTTATTTAAAAAAAAAATTTCATCCATTTTAATCTTGGCCACATTACAACCCTACAAAGCCCTGTTGATCTATACATGCATTTAAGTTGATTGTAGAATTGAGAAACTTGCCAAATTTTTAGACTGTCTATTTTTCAGGAATTGTTTTGAGAGTATACATAAACCTTAAACACTTGAGAGTTGAGAGTATGTCTTGTGAGGTTTTATCACTGATGATTTTCTTTTCAGTTTAATTTAATTTTCACATGCCTAAGTGTTTGAATGATTTTTATATATATCTTGATGCTCTGTATCTTGCATGTTGAATAACTCTTGTTTTTCTGTATATTCCTAAAATTTCATGCCAATTCTGTGTGTTATTTTCAACTTAATGTTTTTCATAAATTGTGATACTTGTTTTTATTTTGATTTTGCCCGGGAGTGCAAAAGAATAAGTGTGGGAGTATTTGATGATGCATGATTTAGCCTTAATTCCTTGCTTTAAATGTGTATAATTTGCCATTGCTAATTGTTTAATATTATGCATTTTAACACATTTTCATAATTCAAGCTTTATTTAATATTAACTGAATTAGGCGATAATCTTTAAATGGAAATAATAAATCTTACTTGATTTCCTTTATATTGTAGTGAATAAATGAGGTTGCAATTGGGAAATCATAAAATTGAGCATCAGGTCTGACGCGTAGCGCTGGTACCACGCGTAGTGTGGAAACAAATTTGCAACACCCACGCGCAGCGTCAAGCCACGCGTAGCGTCAACAGTGACGAGGATCCCATTAACAGGCTGTATGCAACTTCAGAAGTGGGGGATTTATTTATATTAAAACACTTATTGGCCAATCCATTACAGACATACGGCACTATCTCAGTGGGGAACATGCAGCACAAGTGTCCAAGCATTATTGAAGAATTATTGGATGAAATAATGTATTCTGAGTCAGAAACCCTCACGCGTAGCCTCACAACTAAGCGTAGCGTGGAAGCAGATTCACAACGCTGACGCGTAGCATCCTGCTGACGCACAGCGTCAGCAGGAGACCTTTACCTTTGCTTTCACTATAAATAGGACCATTGCCAAAGGCTTCAAACACACCTCAATTCACGTTTCTCTTTTTTCTCTCTTTGTTTCTATAAGCATCAGAGGAAGGCACAAAGCCTCCTCCTCTCTTCTTCCCCCTCTTTGCTCCATTTCGGGTTAGTTTCTTTTCTTTGTAGTTGTTATTATGGAGGGCTAAAACCCTAGATTGATTTTCTTGGAGAATATTGTAATGTAATTTGAGGTCATTATTTTTAATATAGTATGTTTTCGTTATTGTTATTTCTTCATAATCTTACTCTGCTTATTTAATTCCATTCTGTTTAATTAAATTTGTATGCTTAATCGGTTTAATTATTCAAATGGAATAAAATAAGATTTTAAATTAGAATGGATTAAGGAAATATGCATGCTTAATGAATATTTTCATAATCACTTTTAATAATTATGGTTTGCTTAATTCCATAATCTGAGAATAGATTATGTATATAGGCGATGTTATTATGTATGCTCAATAATTCCTAGATTTTACGATCTTGACTCCTTTTTCTTAATTAGGATGCTTGATTAAAATATTCATTTTTAAATGAAAGTAAAGGAATTATGAATTGAAAAAGACGCTTAGTTGATTAATTCAAATTGAGCTAAGAAATTGACAGTAATGAAAGTATACAAATTATCTTTAGTGAACCAAGGATAAATTTATTTACAATACTCCAAGAAAATCAATCGCTTGTTAATTATTGTTTTAAATCCTATATTTACTTTGTTTTAATTGTGATAACAAAACCAATCAAACCCCCCCCCCAATTTTATGTTTGTTGAACTTATGTTTGTAAAAATTTTAGTTATTGAGTTTTTATTTTTAATTGTAAAAATTAGTTTAAGACTTGATTTTTCCTAAATTTTTGTGTTGATCCGTGAGAGAACGACCTAGGTTGACACCCTAGTACTACATTAATTAATTTTAATGTATTAATTTGACGGAATAACGACTGTAAAAATATCAACGTCAGGGGCATCTCACTCCCACCAGAAAAACAGAGTTTCGAATGCTAGTACGGAATTTTGATAATAATCTAATTTCTGAGCAGCATACTATAAGCATCTCATGCTCTATATATAGGCTTAGGTCTTAACCTGAGGTCTCATTAAACATTGGGCTCCTGACTCATTCTAAATAAGTTAGGCCCAAATAGTTTTATTTTTAAGTCCAACTAAAATAAAACTACCCTCTGGTGGGCTTACTCTATGTGTGTGACCCTATAGGTAAAATATTCGGTTATATTAATAATAAACTATTTTATTATTAATATAAAATAAGAGCAGTATCAAGCAATATTATGTCTGAATATTATTTATCATTGACATGACCTATAAGTAATAATTATTTTATATATTTATTCCTTTTGTCATGATATCTAATTGGGCCCAAGGCATGGTCGTCGTCATCCTTGTATGGCCCAATTCATTTTACTTGATACCAGAGTAGACTTTATATAAATAAATATCTAATATTTATTCTTTCTAGCATGGCTATGTATTTTCTTAGTCTCACTCCATCAAGTGGCCTATAAATATCACTCCTGTCACATAGGAGAGACAAATCCCATCTATATCACTCATATCCCTCTGCATAATTTTTTCATTGCCTAATCACAACCTTTATAGTCCTTTTGTTACAGAAGATGTTTGATTGTATTAAAACAAAAAACTCCTTATGTAGGAATCGTAGTGACTTCAGGTCGAAGGACTACATATACCATTATCACATTGAGAATCATTTATGACATTCATGTAACGATCCATGCAACGTTCTCATGGTGGGTCTGTCTAGTACATCATTACTCTTAATATGTACCCGTGTAAAGACTTGATATCATCCATATCCATGATCTGTGAGATCAGATCATCAGTACACTTACACACTAGTCTTAATATATTTACATCTAATATTTATTCTTTCTAGCATGGCTATGCATTTTCTTAGTCTCACTCCATCAAGTGGCCTATAGATATCACTCCTGTCACATAGGAGAGACAAATTCCATCTACATCACTCACATCCCTATGCATAATTTGTCTATTTCCTAATCATAATCTTTATGGTCATCTTATTATAGATAACGTTTGATTATATTAAAATAACAAACTCCTTATGTAGGAATCGTAGTGACTTTAGGTCGAAGGACTATATACCATTATCACATTGAAAATCGCTTATGACACTCATATAACGATCCATGCAACGTTCTAATGGTTGGTCCGTCCACTACAACATTACTCTTAATGTGTACCCGTGTAAAGACTTGATATCATATATCCATGATTTGTGAGATCAAATCATCAGTACATTCATACACTAATCTTAATGTATTTACAAGTCCCCATGTAAATACTTGATTAGAGACGTTTTAGGAATAATTCTCATATAACCTATTATTCCAGGAAAAATAGTCTTAAAAAAATAGTCTTAAAACTAAAAATACTAATTTTATTGATAAGTTAAAATTGATACATTAATAGCTCGTAGTGTATACACCAACAAATTCCATCCATCTCCTTTGACGCATGTTCAATTCTTTTGATCAAAGAGGTATTTCAAACTTTTGTGATCACTAAAGATCACAAACCTTGAACCATAGAGATAATGATGCCAACTTTTCAAAGCAAATACGATTACCGCCAACTCCAAGTCATGGGTAGGATAATTAACTTCATGAGGTCTCAACTGGCGTCAAGCATAAGCTATAATACGTTTCTTCTACATCAAAACACATCCAAGACCATGCTTGGAAGCATCACAATACACCAAAAAATCTTCTTGCAAATCATTCAATGCAAAAATAGACGTAGAAGTGAGTCTCACTTTTAATTCTTCAAAAATCTTCTCACATTCAACATTCCATACAAAAGGTTGGTTCTTTCTTGACGATTTCGTTAAAGGCCTAGTAAGACAAGAAAAACCTTCGAGAAATCTCTGATAATAACCAGCAAGACCAAGAAAACTTTGAATCTCCGTAACTAATGTAGGCCTGGGCCATGCCATCACAACCTCAACTTTAAAAGGATCAACAGAAACACCTTCTTTGGATATTTCATGTCCAAGAAATTGAAAACTTGTCAACCAGAACTCACATTTAGAGAACTTGGCGTACAACTGATTTTCTCTAAGAATGTTCAACACAAGTCTCAAGTGTTCTTCATGTTCCTCACGGATTTTGGAATATACCAAGATATCATCAATGGAAGCCACTACAAATCGATCAAGATATTCATGAAAGATACGATTCATGTAATCAATGAATACAGCGGGAGCGTTAGTCACTCCAAATGGCATCACAACATATTCAGATTGGCCATCTCGCGTTCTAAAAGCAGATTTGGGAATGTCCTCAGTCGCCACCCGAATTTGATAGTAACTGGAACGCAAATCAATTTTTGAAAACACCACGACACCTCTCAATTGGTCTAACAGATCATCAATACGAAGCAAGGGATAATTATTCTTTATTGTCATCTTATTCAACTGGCGGTAATCAACACACAACCGCATGGTTCCATCCTTGTTTTTAACCAATAAAACTGGAGATCCCCAGGGTGATACACTGGGTCGAACAAATTCTTTCTCAAGTAGCTCCTCAACTGGCATGAAGCATAAGCTATAACACGTTCCTTCTGCATCAAAACACATCCAAGACCATGCTTGGAAGCATCACAATACACCATAAAATCTTCTTGTAAGTCAGGCAATGCCAAAATAGGCACAGAAGTGAGTCTCATTTTACATTCTTCAAAACTCTTCTCACATTCAAAATTCCACGCAAAAGGTTGGTTTTTTCTTGTCAATTTCGTTAAAGGCCTAGTAAGACGAGAAAAACCTTCAATAAATCTTCGATAATAACCGGCAAGACCAAGAAAACTTTGAATCTCTGTAACAGATGTAGGATTGGGCCATGCCATCAGAGCCTCAACTTTAGAAGGATCAATAAAAACACCTTTTTCAGATATTTCATGTCCAAGAAATTGGACACTTGTCAACTAGAATTCACATTTAGAGAACTTGGCGTACAACTGATTTTCTCTAAGAATGTTCAACACAAGTCTCAAGTGTTCTTCATGTTCCTCACGGCTCTTGCAATATACCAAGATATCATCAATGAACACCACTACGAATCGATCGAGATATTCAAGAAACATATGATTCATGTAATCCATGAATACTGCAGGGGCGTTAGTCACTCTGAATGGCATCACAACATATTCATAATGTCCATATCGCGTTCTAAAAGCAGTTTTGGGAATGTCCTCAGTCTTCACCCGAATTTGATGGTAATCGAAACACAAATCAATTTTTGAAAACACCACGGTACCCCTCAATTTGTCTAACAGATCATCAATACGAGGCAATGGATAATTATTCTTTATTGTCATCTTATTCAAATGGCGGTAATCAACACACAACCGCATGGTTCCATCTTTCTTTTTAACCAATAAAATAGGAGCTTCCTAGGGTGATATACTAGGTTAAACAAATTCTTTCTCATGTAGCTCCTCAACTTGCTTTTTTATAGGAGACGTCCTATAAGAAGCAATAGAAATAGGTTCTGTACCGGGAACAAGATCGATTAAAAATTCAACCTCCCGTGGAGGTGGCAAACCGGGCACCTCTTTGGGAAACACATCCAAAAACTCTGACACCACCGGAATATTAAAGGGATCGGGACTATTAGTCCCATCAGCAAGAGACAATAATATGCAAAGTTAAGCTATACCTCGCATATCGAATTTCCCAACGCTTGGAGAAGGGAAGATAACAGTCCGTTGTTGGTAGTCAATCAAGACTTTATTGGCGAAATGTAACACCTTGGAACCAACTTGAAAATCCCAAGATAATTATCGTTTCCATATAAAATTTCTTGAATAAGTTATTTTTCGCCTGGTAATTATCAAGTGATTCACAACCTGATTCCAGAGGTTACTGATAAAATATCAAAGTGCGTAACTTTTTACATAATTAACTTCTTATTATTATATATAACATCAGATTTCCATACATATTATATTTTACAACAGGCACCTAGATCTTATAAAATATAAAGATATAAAGCACCAAAACATAACATACACATAATATAGCCAAAGTAGTTATGCAAGCAAGCAACAGCATCAAGAGTCTTCATAGGTCATCCGCATCTAGCATCATCTAGTTTATCACATATCTTCCTGATTAAACACTAAAGGGTTTCCACAAGTAACAGAAAGAGTGAGATAAAATATCAAATAAATAGAAATTAAATTAGAACATACACAAACACAAGTAGGATGCTATGCGATGCAGATGCCAAACAAATGTTTTGTATTATACTTATGTTAATATATTCCATTCTTTATAAGAATGAAAATGCATGGTGGATTCATTCTAGTGGGAACATAAACAGTGATTTCCAATACCAATAGTTTTACGCATATCCAACCGATACCGCGCCCCACAGTGCAACACCAACATCGGATAACAATACAATAATATCTATAACAAGTGTTGCAGGACCCACTTAAGGACACACTGCTCAGCCCCTAAGACGACTGTGGTATAGAACCACCGTAGAGGTCTGTTGCTCACCAGAGCGCGTTCCCCCACCGGGAACCCCCTCAAAGAACCCCTCTGCAAATTCTTTGAACGGCCAATGCATATGATGCATGAATGCAATAGATCTAAATTAAATTATCAAATTCCTTTATATAATTAATCTTAACAATAAAATTATTATAACAATCAAATAAATATACTTTATATATAATTCAAAGAATATAGAAACACATTTTCCATAATATAAAATTATACTACTAAAATAATTTAAAAATAAGAGTTGTCTTCCTTTAAATATGTTTAAATAAACTTCTGAATTGAATTTAATTAATTATATTTATTTATTTCAAGATAAAGTCTCTAGGATAATAAAAATCCAATAATAATAATTCTGATTTTCATAAAAAAATTATTATTTTAAGTTTTTAATCATATTTACAAAAATGCCACTGGTATTATTCACGAAAATGCCACTGGTCTTATTTACGAAAATGCCACTGTTCGAATTGATTTAGAAAAATGCCACCGCTTATTTTTTATTTACAAAAATGCCACTGCTTCCAGTTTTTTAACACCAGTTGAAAATATCCGTTGTTAAAGGGTCTGATTCTGCATAAACGAAAACAACCCTCTGTTTCTCTCTGTTTTTGCTATTTTAATGATTTTATATGCAAATTAAACATATCAATTGATTCCAAATCACCATACAACATCAGAAACATATCATATATCATATTCCATATGAAATAACATCAATTTCACAACTTAATTCCATTTAAATTAAAATCTAGCTATATGAGTTTCTAAACCATTAATTACTTAAACAAGCAATTCTAACTTAATTCCTATCTATTTAATATCTTATCTCCTCTTTCTTACCTCAATTGAAGATTCTTAAGCTTTCTTTGTGCTAAACTCTTTTATATCTCCTCAAATCTTCAAGTGAGTGTTATTTCTAAGATGCCAAAAATGAAGAGCTTTAGTGTGGTAATGGAGGTTTTGAAAGCTTGGAGAAGATGATGAAGGGTTAAGGAATTTGTAGTGTATTTTGTTCTTGAGGAAATTTTGAAGTATGGAAGCCTTATTTATAGGCTTTTAATGGCGGTGAAGTTTATGGCTGTGAAGGAAGAAGGTAGAAGCGTTGAAGAAAATACCAGACATTTTCATTTTCATTTTTTTAAAATAACGGGTTCCTTAATAATTCTACATTTTATTATCATATTTTATTTCCGTTTTGTCTCATTTTAAATCCGATTTATGAAATAAAAATATCCCTATAACCGGAATAAAATTTCCTATTTTTTTAAAATTTATTTCTCATTTTTCTGAGAAACTTTAATTTTTCATTGTTTAATTACTGATTCAAATTTAATAAAAAGTTAGGCTGTGACACTCTCCTCCCGTTACAAAAATTTCGTCCTCGAAATTTAAACGTACCTTGTTAGAATAGTTCAGGGTATTGATTTCTCATTTTGTCTTCTCGTTCCTAAGTCATGCTTATTTCATCTCCTTGTTGCCAAGCTACTTTCACCAATGAGATCTCTTTGCCTCTTAGTTGCTTGATATCTCTATCCATTATCTTCACTAGTGCTACTGGAATCGTAAGGTTTTCCTTAACTTCTATGTCATCATTTTCGATCACATGATCTGGATCAGGTACATACTTCCGTAATTGCGAGACATGAAAGATATTATGAAGATTTGAAAGGTGAGGTGGCAATGCGATCTGATATGCCACTTTACCAATTCTTTTCAGGATTTGAAAGGTAAGGTCCTATATACCTTGGAGTAAGCTTCTTGCTTTTCAATGCTCTTCCTACTCCTTTGTTAGGCAATACTTTCAAGAATACATAATCCCCAACTTGGAACTCTAATGGCTTTTTCCCTTGATTATAATATGACTTTTACCTGTCCTGCATAACTTTCATCCTTTCTCTAATCATCTGAATCTGCTCTATCATTTGCTGGACAATTTTTGGTCCAAGAGTCAGATTCTCACTTGTCTCTAACCAACAGATTGGTGTTCTACACTTTCTATCATACAATGCTTCATATGATGCCATCCCAATGCTTGAGTGATAACTATTATTATATGTGAATTCGATTAGCTGAAGGTAATGTTCCCAACTTTCACCATGTTCTAACACACATTTAAATCCTCCAGACTTTGGATAGTCCTCTCTGACTGTCCATCAGTCTGTGGATGATAGGTAGAGCTTAACTTCAGCTTAGTACCAATCTCTTTATGTAAACTTCCCCATAATTGGGAAGTAAATCTAGGATCTCTATCAGACACTATACTTGATGGTACTCCATGTAATCTTACTATCTCTTTTATATACACTTGAGCCAATTTCTCAAGTGAATGCTTCATGCTGACTGGAAGAAAATAGGCTGACTTCGTTAGTCTATTGACTATCACCCAAATAGCATCATTGCCTCTTTGTGTTCTAGGCAAGCCTCACACCAAGTCCATGGCAATGTCATCCCATTTTCATACAAGTATTTCTAGTGGTTGTAATCCACCAGATGGCTTTTGATGTTCAACTTTACTTTTTTGACATATTAAGCAAGATGAAACATATTCAGCTATCTCCTTTTTCATCCTCTTCCACCAGTAATCCTTTCTTAAGTCTTGATACATCTTTGTAGATCTAGGATGAATACTAAGCATACTTTTGTGAACTTCATCTAGAATCATCTTCTTTAATTTTGCATCCTTTGGGACACATATTCTTCCTTTCATCCTCCAGACTCCATCTGAGCATTCTTGTAATCCCAGATTTTTCAAATTGTGTTGTGTCTCAATCATCCTTTGGAGACATGCATCCAATCTTTGTTTTTCACACACCATCTTTAGAAAATCATTAATGATTTTCAGAACTCTGACTATTATATTTACTTGAGATTTCTCCTCAACTGCTATGTTTAATGTAACACCCTAATTTTAATAAGTAATAAACCTGAAAATAGGGAAATTTTTTTTTTCCACAAAAACAGCCACTGGACAGTCGGCATAGAAAGAAGAGGAAGGCAAGGGAGATAAAAGAATATTCATACATATAGCAATCAGCGGGAGGAACAAGGCTGTTGGTAATCAGCGGAGCACAACAGCTTAAACCGGTCCAATCAGTTCAGCGAAATACATCAGCTCCTGGGTGAAATAGCTCTGGTCGCTCGGGCGAGGCACGATTCGCTTAAGCGATGCCAACACGAAAGCCTTCCCAATCACACACTCGCTGGAGCTAAGTCTAATTCGCTGGGGCGGACACAGGTACAAGGTAATTTCTCACTCAGATTTGGGACATAGGTTCACCCGGTAATCATCACGCTCGTACTTCACTCGGGGTCCTCACAACTCCTCATTTCATTCATATAGGTCACAAGTATAAACCACTCGGTCTACAGATCCTCACTCACTCGGATTTTACATCATTCACTCAGACTATAAACATCTTACACTCAAAACCCATTCTATTTTAAACCACTACACTAACTCATCTCTTAGAAGAGGATCCCTCAAGGTTTTCACTCGGAAATACGAACTCTACCTCCCTCGGGTTTACCTATATTTTTCACTCGGGATCACTCAGCGTATTCATTCAAAAATACCCAAATACTATAGTCTCGCTCAGAATCATCAACTCAGCACAATTCATTCATCAACAACCTTCGAATCATTTAACAACACATTCTAGTCGGAAGACGCATCAAATCAACATAGAGTACATATGTATGAATACATGTTCCCAGAAACATAGATATACCCACAATTCCAATCTACCGACCCATAAACATGTAACCATATACTCGGAATACCCATTATCTTGATATTATGCATTTACCAATACTTACGATACCATACAAGTGACACCATCACTATTCTATCTTTATAAATGAATATATTTAATCGTCATTTTACATGAGAGCCGGCCAAGGCTACACGGACAGAACATAATAATGCAATGCAAGTACTCAACAGTCAGAGTGCACTACACTCGGACTTGAGACCCTATCATCATTTCAGAGCATGACCTGCACACACTGAAAAATGGTGTAGGGGTGAGCATCTTAGATATTAAATGATAGATACTGACTCGGGTTGTCCCATAATTATACAGCAGTATTTATATACAGTCAATCATACATGGCAACGATTAAAATCAAAGCAATACCAATCAATCAGGACACACATCAGACTCTTACCGATCGGAATTCATCAGTCACCACTCGGCCAGGTGCACATATACAGCCAGTAACATTAATATAACGACAATCAGCAACATGATAATACCAACGAATCAGAACGCACATATTCAACATTTTCTGATCAGAATCTAACAGTTCTCACTCGGCTATATACGCATAACATTTCAATAACATTAACACATATTCATGGAGCAAACTACAATCAGCATCAACTGCGTATACACACAGAATACTCTCTCGGTTATATCCATTCATCATCTTCTTAACATCATCATACGCATAATCAAATTCTAGTCAGCATCAGCAATACATATACACAAAGTATTCACTCGGTTATACACATTCATCCTTTCATTAACATCATCACATGCATAATCAATTCCAAACAATATCAATCAGTTAATACACACAGAGTATTTCACTCGGTTATAAACATTCATCATCTCATTAACACCTTCGCATGCATAACCAATTCCAAACAATATTAACAGTTAATAGGCACATAGTATTTCACTCGGTTCCACATTCGTGTGTATCGGTTTAGACGTTGCAACGTAGGCTCTCAGCCTTTTTATACATAGCTCTCAGATATCAAATCAGCTCCTAGCTGCTTGGCCGTTTTACAGGTACCCAACCGTTTGCCCACAGGTGACACCAACGCTCTCAGCGCCAACGGAGGTGTTCACAGGCAGCCCGAGTCCCACTTAAGGGCTACCTTGAGTCCCACTCAAGGATTTCATAGCGTCCCACACTTTAATAACCAATGGTAGTGTCCCACACTACATGCTCCCAGCACAAACGCATCCCATGCGCCACACGCGGATTCATCACACAACACAGAGTTTATATACACAGCCATACATGCATCTCATGCAATCGGTGCCAAGCATTAACAGAACTCAACAACACATGCATCTCATGCAATCGGTATAGCACATCACCAAAACTCAACAGTACATGCATCTCATGCAATCGGTATAGCACATCACCAAAACTCAACAGCACATGCATCTCATGCAATCGGTATAGCACATCACCAAAACTCAACAGCACATGCATCTCATGCAGTCGGTATTGGACATTGTCAGATTTACTAATTTCACATCCTCACATATGCAGTCAGCATTTCAAGCTCACAGTAACTTGCACATCCCATAAACCACACAGTAATCATCAACTGCACTGCAACACATTCATTTCATATAATCATGCAATATTCTCAAGGCTATTAACATGCATTTCACATACGAAATCAAACATGCATTATTCCACACCAAGTCACCATGCATTCGGTATCATATACTCACCATGCAAGCAGACATAGAATCAGACATAAAGTCAGCAAACCATTGACACCCGTAACCCGTTCATAACCCATGCATTTAAGATAGAAGATACCCCCCTACCTGGACTGAAGCTTTCAGTCGATCAACACGACGCTCAGTTCCAGAGGAACACTGAGTCACTCTTAGCACATCTGCATGCAAGAGCAGGGGAGGCCCAAGACACCCAGCTCTCGGCTCGTTCCCTGGAATGGCTCCATCACAACGCTGTGAACACTCTAACCACCTTGAAGCTCTTCGAAGCGCAGATCTCTACTGAGACTTGGCAGCTTCGAGCAAGGAGAGGAAGAAGGAGGGAAGCCAATGAAGGAATGAAGGAACAAGGAAGGAGACGGGTTGCATGCAGAGGGAATGCACACCCTCAACCTCACCGGCTCGTCGAGTAAGGAAGGAGGACTTCGATCCTCAGCCACCATTGTTGCGGACTCACGGAAACAGCGAGCAGAGAAGAAAGAAGAAGAGAAGGGGAGTGAAGAGCGAAGAAGAAAGGAGAGAAAATAGAAGGAAGAGAAGTCTGAAGGGGAAGAATGAGTGATAGTGTGCCCATATATGCATGCACTGAGAGAGAAGGGAAGAGTGGGGTGGGAAAGCGTAAAGCAGTACACCAATCACAATCAGCCAGCAATTATTAATTAACCACTCTTAACTAGTCATTATTTCTTAAGTTGAGTTAATTAAGTTAATTATAATTAATAAATAATTTTCCCACCTTGTAATTATTATTTCAATGATTTATTTTCATTCGGCAGTTAATTATTAAATCGGGATGTTACAGTTCTCCCCCTCTCAAAAGAATTTCATCCTCGAAATTCAATCGGTAACTTACCTTACATACATAACTAAGAAAATTGCTGTCTCAATCACTCACACGACTGTGCTTCCACAAGCATTCATCGACCGGACCACAATTCCACTCGGCAAGGATTCACCACTCAAGTGGTTTACTGACCGCACCACAATTCCAGTCGGTAAGACACAAAAGTCAGGTCCCACCTGATTACAACCTCATCGCAGAATTTAATATATTTTTGGGGATTCAATTTCTAAAACGTACCATGTCCCTTATTTAACTTAGCCAATTTCGTTATAAGCAGTGGCACTTCCTAATTTCTTGGCCGCTCGGCCATATACTCTCAACACCATTCGGCATATTCACACCATCGGTTTCCTGACTCGAACGAGTTACTCGGCACAATAATGAAATCACATAAAGCATAGGCTCGACATTGTGACGTGGGGAACACATCCTTAGAGGTTATCCAACCAGTTGGGAAAAATTCAGTCGATAAACAACACCACCGACTCCCAAAATACTCACTCCCGATCGATTTATCTCGGACCAAACCCTCGGGTTTTCAAAACCTGACCACAAAATCTCTCTCTTACACCAAAGGGAACACTCAAGGAATTTCCATGAGTTTCAATTAACACAATTTACCCGGATTTGCTTCGCATTTGCACTACACTAAATTTTGAAATCTTAGATTCCTACCCATGCTTCCGGCTAATTCCATGCTTTCATCCTGAGAGTTTCACTCGGTCCTCTTACACAAAACATCACTCGGGGTTCGAGGGTAATTTTCACCCGGAAATCATTCCACTTACCTGAAATTCACTCGTAACTCGAGCCTACCTCGAAACCAAACCTGAGTTCAAGCTCAACAGTCCCAATCACTGACTTGAGTACGACTTCAATTAAATCCTTCACTCGGATATCTCCTTCCTCTCGGAGCCCCCTTCACTCGGAAACTTGCACACTCTAAGTTCCATTTTCCGACCAGAAGGACTTTTCTCCTGGAAGATCACTCGGTTGGACATCCCAAGGGTATTAGGAATTCTACACTCGCTATCTTACTATTCAGAATCGTTCCACACGGTGCCATTCCACTCGGAAGTGATACACTCCGAGTCACGTCACTCGAATTTTACCTTACCCAGAAGGTTACGTTCAGACACTATTCCCTTAACTTAGTAATGATCCTCTCAATAAGGTTCTACTCGGAACACCATAATTTCACTCAGCAGTTCTTTTCCACATGGTCTTCACTTGGAATTGTCTCCACTCTTACACACTCAGAATATACTAACCTTTCCCGAGCAATTCCTAACCTTACAATTTAGTTTGGCTCCAATCCTAGTTTCCTCATTAGGCTTACAGTATCACTCGGTTAACCTTTCAAACTCCAATTTCAATGACAGTTTGATCACCCTTCTTATTCCAATACCAATCATCCTTTTAGTAGCCAATCCGTACCCAGCAACCTCTAATCCTCTCGGAAGCAGACACGTCAAGGTCAAACAAACCCTCTACCTTTATTTTGGTAAACAATCGCATAATACTCATTTAATATAACTCTCATCATCACTCGAAATCGTCTGAAAGACTCACCATCACCATAAGCAGTTACAGCTTCACCTGCCCGACTCATGAATTGCTGCATCCAACTTATAAGATGATGTCTCATTCCTATAGGGTTACAACAATTACATAGTCACTACAACGTGTACGCTGCCACATTACCTATGGCAAGAAGAGTCATCTCAGAGCACCATGCCTCACACGGACCAGACTCACCCAACTAATACTAATTCACACGGTAGTTAATGGCAGTTCGCACACATAAGTAATACACCTATATCAACATCATGCATCACATAGGGTACATCACGCATCAATAATCATGAAAATTATTTATCACTTCTGTAAAATAGTATGATGGCAATACAACAATCGGCTTCAAGCCAACACCGAGTAAATATTTCCTCTAAACCTTATTCCTCACAAAACCATGGCTCAGATTAAATTCTTAATTCTCAGCTATATAATAACATCACTCCCTCGGGTTCACGCAATTCACTCAGGATTAAGCAATTCACAATCACATATGCTATTATAACACATCATGAACTCAGCAACGGCACTAATGTACATACAGACACTCAGTCGGATTTCATACCAATTATTCATGGCTATATTATTGTTCACTACATCATGCACCATAACCACAACATCATATTGCACTTGGTAATAGCATCGACATATACATATACTCATCCAATCAGATTTACCCAAATCAATTCCAAACTACATTAAGGGTTTCATTCACAATATCATATCCACATATTCATATAATTCACACTGAGCTCATTTATCATCATAAGTGTACACACAGTCATTCAATCAGAAATTATACCATAACATACATTCTAAATTATAACATTGCATCACACTTGGCAACAGCATCAATACATGTACATTCACTCAGTCAGACCTCATTCATACAACATCATCAAGTCGGAAACTACTCAAATCATTCAAATCCATGCAGATCATGTCAGCCTCAATAATAATGCTCTTATACACATGTACTCATGCAGTCGGTGAATCAGATGCATACGATTTATTCACCAGGAGTCCAACTCCAATGCACTCGGCATTTGCCTTGAGTCCAACCCAAGGACTTTCATTAAGCATCCAATGCTCATGCTCCAAGCATGGCCTCGAGTCCAACTCGGAGGTCTTTTAGGATTAATCTCAGAATCCTCAATACCCCACACATTCATCTGATTGCCCACTCTGAAAAATGTTCAACGCTGATGCATTTCATTATAAATCACACACAGCTCTTATTTGTTGACTCGCAGCATAAGCCACTCGACAGTCTCATTAGCATATATATACATATCTTTCATACGGGGTATCATCACAACGATTCACAATTAATATCTATCACAATATCCGAGGGTTGTATGCATCAATAATTAATCACACACAGATCACGTATTTCAATCATCAACAACTGTCATGTTTCAATTATAGAGCAATACATAAAAGCAGTTCACCCAGAACCCGTCCAAATTACATGGTTTCAACTCATATAGAGCAGCATATAAATATATCCATCAATCATTCACTCAGTTATCAAAAACCAGGAACCAAGACTCTATCATAATCTAATTATTCAATCAGGGTTCACCCTCAATCACCTATATCATATATATATATATATATATATTACGCAGGGTTCATGTGCTAGGTTACAAAACATCCATCACAAATAGCACTCGGCAATAATGGTAACACTCCTATTTACAAGTATTCAGTCAGTATTCGCAGAATTATTAACATGTATTCACGGACAGAGTCACACCATCACTAAACAGTTCACAAATACCACAATCCAGGAGTTGCATGCACAACTACTCAATCTTAGTACAGCTACCAACACATCTCACACATAACACATCACATGATAATCATTCAAGCCTCAAAGAGTTACTACGCAATTGTTCTACTCGGCTCAACAACTCACAAGGTTAATAAATTATTAGACTTAGAATCCCTAAGGGGTCACTATTTATCCAGTATCCCACGATAGGTACCTCACAATATTCAAATATTGTTATAAGGTCTAGTACCATTCACTCGGTTTTTCACACACCAAACCAAGATAGTATCCAAGTTAAACAAATGTTCTATTTCACATTCATTCGTTCATGGTCATGCCTAATCAACTGGGTCACTACACCTATTGGTCCAGCATCTAGTCCATCACTCACTTGGTTTCTTCAATCGCCACCAAGACACAACCCCAATTTTTAACATATATCCGATCTCACCTTTACTCACTTATTACACACCCAGATTTTTAACTTAGGAACTACAACCCATCCGTTATACTGCAAATCATATACATCATATACCATTCATTCATCACACATTCAAATTCCTCAACAAGGCACAGGCATACAACCACACCATTCATAGTCAACATACACCAAATCCAATAGAAGATCATAAGCACATATCATCACACGAGTCATGATGGAACAGGTATCAACATACAATAGAATATCATAAGCAATTGTGACAATCTGGCTTAATGCATTCAACCGCCCACTAACAGTAGGCAAACCTTGGCCATGGACCTTTTGGTCTGCTCTGATACCAAAATGTAACACCCTAATTTTAATAAGTAATAAACCTAAAAAGAGGGAAATTTTTTTTTCCCACAAAAACAGCCATTGGACAGTCGGCATAGAAAGAAGAGGAAGGCAAGGGAGATAAAAGAATATTCATACGTATAGCAATCAGCGGGAGGAACAAGGCTGTCGGTAATCAGCGGAGCACAGCAGCTTAAACCAGTCCAATCAGTTCAGCGAAATACATCAGCGCCTGGGCGAAACAGCTCTGGTCGCTTGGGCGAGGCACGATTCGCTTAAGCGATGCCAACACAAAAGCCTTCCCAATCACACACTCACTGGAGCTAAGTCTAATTCGCTGGGGCAGACACAGGTACAAGGTAATTTCTCACTCGGATTTGGGACATAGGTTCACCCGATAATCATCACGCTCGTACTTCACTCGGGGTCCTCACAACTCCTCATTTCGTTCATATAGGTCACAAGTATAAACCACTCGGTCTACAGATCCTCACTCACTCGGATTTTACATCATTCACTCTGACTATAAACATCTTACACTCAGAACCCATTCTATTTTAAACCACTACACTAACTCATCTCTCAGAAGAGTATCCCTCAAGGTTTTCACTCGGAAATACGAACTCTACCTCACTCGGGTTTACCTATATTTTTCACTCGCGATCACTCAGCGTATTCATTCGGAAATACCCAAATACTATAGTCTCACTCGGAATCATCAACTCAGTATAATTCATTCATCAACAACCTTCGAATCATTTAACAACACATTCCAGTCGGAAGACGCATCAAATCAACATAGAGTACATATGTATGAATACATGTTCCCAGAAACATAGATATACCCACAATTCCAATCTACCGACCCATAAACATGTAACCATATACTCAGAATACCCATTATCTTGATATTATGCATTTACCAATACTTACGATACCATACAAGTGACACCATGACTATTCTATCTTTATAAATGAATATATTTAATCGTCATTTTACATGAGAGCCGGCCAAGGCTACACAGACAGATCATAATAATGCAATGCAAGTACTCAACAGTCGGAGTGCACTACACTCAGACTTGAGACCCTATCATCATTTCCGAGCACGACCTGCACACACTGAAAAATGGTGTAGGGGTGAGCATCTTAGATATTAAATGATAGATACTGACTCGGGTTGTCCCATAATTATACAGTAGTATTTATATACAGTCAATCATACATGGCAACGATTAAAGTCAAAGCAATACCAATCAATCAGGACACACATCAGACTCTTACCGATCGGAATTCATCAGTCACCACTCGGCCAGGTACACATATACAGCCAGTAACATTAATATAACGACAATCAGCAACATGATAATACCAACGAATCAGAACACACATATTCAACATTTTTCGATCAGAATCTAACAGTTCTCACTCGGCTATATACGCATAACATTTCAATAACATTAACACATATTCATAGAGCAAACTTCAATCAGCATCAACTGCGTATACACACAGAATACTCTCTCGGTTATATCCATTCATCATCTTCTTAACATTATCACACGCATAATCAAATTCTAGTCAGCATCAGCAATACATATACACAGAGTATTCACTCGGTTATACACATTCATCCTTTCATTAACATCATCACATGCATAATCAATTCCAAACAATATCAATCAGTTAATACACACAGAGTATTTCACTCGGTTATAAACATTCATCATCTCATTAACACCTTCGTATGCATAACCAATTCCAAACAATATCAACAGTTAATAGGCACATAGTATTTCACTCAGTTCCGCATTCGTGTGTATCAGTTTAGACGTTGCAACGTAGGCTCTCAGCCTTTTTATACATAGCTCTCAGCTATCAAATCAGCTCCCAGCTGCTTGGCCGTTTTACAGGTACCCAACCGTTTGCCCACAGGTGACACCAACGCTCTCAGCGCCAACGGAGGTGTTCACAGGCAGCCCGAGTCCCACTCAAGGGCTACCTTGAGTCCCACTCAAGGATTTCATAGCGTCCCACGCTTTAATAACCGATGGTAGTGTCCCACACTACGTGCTCCCAGCACAAACGCATCCCATGCGCCACACGCGGATTCATCACACAACACAGAGTTCATATACACAGCCATACATGCATCTCATGTAATCAGTGCCAGGCATTAACAGAACTCAACAACACATGCATCTCATGCAATTGGTATAGCACATCACCAAAACTCAATAGTACATGTATCTCATGCAATCGGTATAACACATCACCAAAACTCAACAGCACATGCATCTCATGCAATCGGTACATCACCAAAACTCAACAACACATGCATCTCATGTAGTCGGTATTGGACACTGTCAGATTTACTAATTTCACATCCTCATACATGCAGTCAGCATTTCAAGCTCACAGTAACTTGCACATCCCATAAACCACACAGTAATCATCAACTGCACTACAACACATTCATTTCATATAATCATGCAATATTCTCAAGGCTATTAACATGCATTTCACATACGAAATCAAACATGCATTATTCCACACCAAGTCATCATGCATTTGGTATCATATACTCACCATGCAAGAAGACATAGAATCGGACATAAAGTCAGCAAACCATTGACACCCGTAACCCGTTCATAACCCATGCATTTAAGATAGAAGATACCCCCTACCTGGACTGAAGCTTTCAGTCGGTCAACACGACGCTCAGTTCCAGAGGAACACCGAGTCACTCTTAGCACATCTGCATGCAAAAACAGGGGAGGCCCAAGACGCCCAGCTCTCGGCTCGCTCCCTAGAATGGCTCCATCACAACGCTGTGAACACTCTAACCACCTTGAAGCTCCTCGAAGCGCAGATCTCCACTGAGACTTGGCAGCTTCGAGCAAGGAGAGGAAGAAGGAGGGAAGCCGACAAAGGAATGAAGGAACAAGGAAGGAGACGGGTTGCATACAGAGGGAATGCACACCCTCACCCTCACTGGCTCGTCGAGTAAGGAAGGAGGACTTCGATCCTCAGCCACCATTGTTGCGGACTCACGGAAATAGCGAGTAGAGAAGAAAGAAGAAGAGAAGGGGAGTGAAGAGCAAAGAAGAAAGGAGAGAAAACAAAAGGAAGAGAAGTCTGAAGGGGGAGAATGAGTGATAGTGTGCCCATATATGCATGCACGGAGAGAGAAGGGAAGAGTGGGGTGGGAAAGCGTGAAGCAGTACACCAATCACAATCAGCCAGCAATTATTAATTAACCACTCTTAACTAGTCATTAATTCTTAAGTTGAGTTAATTAAGTTAATTATAATTAATAAATAATTTTCCCACCTTGCAATTATTATTTCAATGATTTATTTTCATTTGGCAATTAATTATTAAATCGGGATGTTACATTTAAATCTCTAAATTGTTCATTCATTTCTAATTCTTTTATCATTAAAGCTGCCATATGAACAACTTTCCTACTAAGCGCATCAGCTACTATGTTGGCTTTCCCTGGATGGTACTTTAACTCGAAGTCATAATCCTTGAGAAATTCCATCCATCGGCGTTGTCTCATATTTAATTCTTTTTGGTCAGACAGGTATTTAAGACTTTTATGATCACTATAAACTTCAAACTTTGCACCATATAAGTAGTGCCTCCAAATTTTCAAAGCAAAGACAATAGTCGTTAATTCTAGGTCATGAGTAGGGTAATTAAGTTTATGGGGTTGTAATTGCCTTGAAGCATAAACAATTACTTTCCTTTGTTGCATTAGGACAAAACCAAGTCCCAACTTTGAAGCATCACAATAAACTTCAAAGTTTTCTTGGGGGTTTGGTAAAGCTAAAATTGGTGCACTTGTTAATCTTTTCTTTAATTCCTGAAAACTTGTTTCACATTCAGGAGTCCAAACAAAAGGTTTATTCTTACAAGTTTATCGGGTAATTGGTAGGGCAATTCGGGAGAATCCTTCAATAAACCTTCGGTAGTATCCTGCGAGTCCTAAGAAACTCCTAATTTCTGTGACAGTCTTCAGCCTCTCCCAAGCTATTACGGCTTCTATCTTCGTAGGGTCAGCTGACACTCCTTTCTTAGATATCACATGGCCTAAGAATTTTACTTCATTAAGCCAAAACTCACATTTAGATAGTTTGGCATATACCTGCTTCTCCTTTAGTATTTGTAGCACTAAATACTAGTGCTCCTCATGCTCCTCTTTGGTTTTAGAATAGATGAGAATATCATCTATAAAGATAATAACAAATTGATCAAGGTATGGATGGAAGATCCGATTCATATAGTCCATGAACATGGCTGGAGTGTTAGTTACCCCAAAAGGCATAACTAAATATTCATAATGGCTATAGCGTGTCCTAAAAGTTATCTTTGGAATATGTTCAACCTTCAAGCAAATCTAATGGTACCCTGATCTCAGGTCTATCTTGGAAAACATAGTAGCTCCTTGTAGTTGATCAATAAGGTCATCAATCCTCGATAATGGACATTTATTCTTAACCGTGACTTTGTTCAGTTGGCGATAATCAACATAAAGCCTCATACTACCATCCTTCTTCTTGACTAATAGTATAGGTGCTCCCCAGGGAGATACACTGGGCCGTATGAATTGTTTTTCTAATAACTTCTCAACTTGTTTATTTAGTTTAATCAGTTCTACTGGAGACATTCTATAAGGTGCTCTAGCAATGGGTTCTGCTCTAGGAATTAAGTCAATAGAGAATTCTATCTCTCATTCAGAAGGTAATCCTGGAACATCTTCAGGGAATACTTCTGGAAATTCATAAACTACTGGTATCTTACTTACATCAGGAATAACTTTCCTTTTTGTAAGTACAAATACCATGAATAACTGGGCTTCATTGTTCAAGGAATATCCTATAGGGTTCTATAAGGCATCATACTCCTAACACTCCATGTTGTCAGGTGGAAAGATCAATGTCTTATTACTTCAATCCACGAGGACATGATTAGCAAATAGCCAATCCATCCCCAAGATGATCTCCAAATCCTTTAATGGTAAGCATACTAAGTTCATGTTAAAATTTCTACCTCCTATATTTATAAAACAACCTTCGCATACTTTAGTTGTCTTAAAATGGTTACCAGTAGGAGTAGGGACAAGCAAATCATATTGCATAGATTTCACAGGTAAATTCAGACGTCTAACACATTCTTCAGTGATAAAAGAATGTGTCGCACCAGAATCACATAAGACAGATAAGGTAGGGCCGTTAAGAATGCATTCACTTTGAACTAAGTCATCTGCCTGTGATGCCTCTAATCTACCAGTTGCAAATACTCTGCCAATTACAGGTGATTTGTCTTGATTCTTCACTAGTTGACCATTTTATTGTCCTCGACCAGTTATGCCTCTAACATTATGTCCTCTGTGACCATTATTAAACCCTTAATACTGTTGGGTCTTTTAGTTGGCAAGCGTACCAATCGTTTGTAGTTTTCAAATTTAGATATCGTTCCACTTGGATTAAAAGTCCAGTAATTCACAATAATTTCTATTTATTATGGTAAATTAATCAAAACTTAGTAACAAAAGAATGATTTATCAATAATTTATACAATATTCATAAAAGTAGATGGTTGATTTGTTCATATGGTAAAAAGATAGTAAATATAAAATCTATCTAAAAAGTGGAGATGTAATTCAGGTACTTAAGATAAAAATAAAGATTGATAAATTATGTTGGAATTTGGATCCCTAATCTAGAATAAAATGAAGGAACTCAAGACATGCATATTTAATCATCAAGTTCATGTCATTGTAGCTTAAAATCATTATAACCGATCCCTCGTGATATAAATTCTAAGTAATCACCGTAAATTCCGAGCCCTCGTGAGCTTTCTCAGTAAAAACTTGCATTAAGTCCTAGCCTTATGGCAACAATGGTTAACAACCCCTATAGAATTGAGATACCAAGGGTACTCCAACTTTTACTTTCATTAAAATAGGTTTCAATATGGCATGAATAATCATTCTCCCATTTGACATTCACACTAATAAAATAAGTTTTAACATGCATGAAAATCATTCTCCCTTTTGACGTTCACAATAATAAAAAGATTGAAATACTAACATGCACTTGAATCTTAAACATGCAGAGGTCGAATTCACAACATCATACTCAATAGATTAGTTCACTAATTCTAACATAAACAGATTAGTTACACATGGTGAAAGTAAAAATAACACTTGTAGAGGTTGACATTACGAAGGCATGGAAACACTTCACGATACAATGATCACATTGCTACACAACACTCTCAAGCATCTAGAAACTACTATAAACTATAAACTCACAAAAGAACACTCAAACTCAAGTGAAAGGAGAGAAAAGAAGTTCTGAATTAAAGATGCAAATGCCATGGATGCCTTGGAAGTGGCCTATTTATAGGGCTGGAGAAGGGTCCTGACGCTACGGGTCAGGCTGATGCTACGCGTCAGGTTCCTGAGTTAGCCCCCATTAAACACGTGATTAAATATCCATGATTAAGAATTTTTTATTCAATAATGCCCAGACATGTGTGGCCTTGTCTCCCAATTCGGCTTGGACATTAGCTGCTGGTGGATTGGCCAATAATGGGTCAATTGATTGAGTACTTGTCCACCTGGAAATGGAGTCCATGTAGCTCTAACACTACGCGTGGCTGTAACGTGTAGCGTTAGCATCAAAATTTCCTACGCTACGTGTGGTGTTGATGCTATGCGTCAGCCTTCCAGTTCTTCAATTTTCTCATGATTTTCTTTAATTTTTCACTGAAAAACTAGAAAAAATTGATCAAGGCAGAATATTTCCAATAACATCCATTTATTGAATTAAAAACATAAATTTATTACAATTTAAACTAATTTTATTTAAAATAAACACACTTTTTATTATAAAAATAAAAGTAAATTTGAGGACTAATAAATACCCCTAACTTGAGACCTTGCTCGCCCTCGAGCAAAAGAAACAAAAATCAAAATAAAGTTAAGTCTAAAAGTTTACTGTAAAAAGTGATTTATAATTTTACCAATAAAAATGAGGAATCTTATGTAACTAAGGCTTAAAGATAAAAATTTTACAATGTCATACCAATAAATCAAGCTTATTTCAAGGCTTACCTCATAAGTGTTTATCTCTATGAAAAGGAATCTGTCAATCTCAATCGATCATAAAATCAAACAAATTCAATTTTGATTTTCATCTTGTGAATGGTCATTTATACAGAGTCACACAAGAGTCACAAGGTCTTTTTAAGGGTTGTAATAAGGCTTAGGCTACAAGAAATTATGGTTTTGCTTGGATTTCAAACACCTGAATTAATAAAAGAGCATTTCACAATTTCTTTTAGGGTGCTTTTCTTGACCCAAAATTCTTACTTCCCTTTTCATGATAAATACCCCCAACTTGATTCTTTTCATTATTTTTGATTTGCATATATTTCTTTTCATTTTTCATTTATATGCACAATTTTGATATTTTTGAAAGAATCAAGTTGTTAATTTTCACTCCCTATTTTTGTAAGAACACTCAAAATATTTTTTTTATTTTATGCTCTTTCATTCAATCAAGTAAAGGGAATGGTAAAGATTAATTAAAAGTTAAGGGTACCAAGGAAACTATTTTAAGGCTCAAAATTGGCTATCAAAGGATAAATATATTTTTACCATGGTAGGCTTTTTGGCCCTAGTTTCTTGTGTTTACCAAAGAATTTGCCTTGATCATGCTCTTAGATCCTTTGTACAACAACACAAGTCAAAGAATTAAGCAAAATTAATTTGAAAGAAGTTATGTCAAAACCCTAAAGTGTTTAAAGATCTCTCAGCTCACCGGGTTTTTAAAATTAGCATAATAATTGATAAGCTCATTGTAATCAGTTTTACCTAAATGCCTTAGTTATAAAAAGATTTTTCTCATTTTCAGAATTGGCTTATTGTTCAAAACTTTAAGCGCATAAATTTTTCATAATGTATTTTTCACAGAAAATAATAAAACTAACCATAAAAATCAAACCACACAGATAAAAATAAACTATAATATAATCAAAATATACCAAATATCAAACCAATAAATGTAAAACTAAACATAAACAAAATGTACAAAAAGTGCAGAAAATATAAGATAACACCACCAGTCCTCTATGTGGTCATCCTCATCATCACCCTCCTTAGCAGCAGTATTAGCTCCCTCAGTGTCATCACCTACTCTAGAAGGTCCACCAGCCTCAGGGTATGTGGGCAAATCACCAGGCCAAGCCACATGGGTTGCAAAGTCGGTTGGTGTCATGAATGGTGCTCCCTCTCCCTGTATCCTGTACTGATAAAATGCATCATGTAAATGAACATAAGCACGATGAGAAGCAGCCATCATCTATATCATATGTTGATGCTCTATGCTCATCCTAGCAAATCTATCTGAAATAGCATCAGCAGAAGGTGGATGGGCTGGTCTCCTATGTCTTCGTCTGGGCTGAGCCTCCTACTCCAAAGGTGGAAGCTCGCACTGTTGGACAAAATAATCTCTGTCCACTAGAACCTTGGGGACTCTCCCCGAAGAACTAGTGAACTCAAGTGATGGCACGACGACTCTTTGCCTCCTCAGTAAGGTAGAAATGATGAGAGGGAAAGGGATAGGGCGGTTCATCTTATACCCTAGGACATAAAGGTGAATCTGCTCATTTATGAGTGTAGCAATGTCAATGGTATGGCCCTGAAGAATGGAGTAAAGAAGGCAACATCGATCAATTGGAAGAGAAGAAAGGTGGGTGACAGGAGTGATATTATGAAGCCTGAGGTACATCCATGCCTGAGCTATGGGGGTCAGCTGAGTCTTAAGGAGGTTCGATGGAGTTCTTCCAATCTTACTAAGGTTAAAGAAGATTCCATCTTTGCTCAAAAAATGAGCAACCTGATCCAGGAAGTATCCTAGATCACCATCCTCAGTGGCAACCTTGTTTCTGTTTTCCTTCTAGAAACAAGTGTCGCTTTCAGGAGTAGGCTCCCAAGGATTACCCAGTAGGGTACTAATAGTGTCCCTGTCATAAGTAATATGCTGGCCCCTCACCAAGCTTGTCCTCTAATGTCCAATGTTAGGTGAATCCTGGTGAGTCCTGAAGGCATTCGCATAAAACTTCATAACTCGAATAGGATCCCTCTTAGTCAGTAGAGAAAATAGGGGTCCTCATCTTCTCCTCTGGATCTTATCCTGCAGCTCAGGAAAATCTCCAACATTCAAATCAAGGACTCTTTCCCAGATCAGTCTCTGGCCCTTTATCTGATGAAATCTAGCCCATTTCGCATCAGTGCGAAATCTAGTGGGATCTCTAGGCCCTGTAACACCCCGATTTACTGTACTCGAATTCCGATGTGATCTTCATAGTTAATGAAAATGTGAGTAAATTTTTCACGTTTTAAGATAAAACCGGTGTCACACCGAAACTCGAATCATAGAAAACCGGAGCGTACAATTAATAAGGACAAAAGCTGGATCGATAAATAAATTGCCCATAATGGTATACGAAAATAATAGAGTTTATAGCGGAAGAATATGTATACCGGGCACACGCCTAGTCCCATATATGAAGATATGAGAAAAGGCTAGGCAAGCATGCAAAGGCATATTTTAAGCCTAATAGACAACCATCATCATTTTACATAATTACATGAGCATGCAAGGCCTAAAGTATAACTATATATATATATACATGTGCATTCGGGAATCTCCTCCCGACTATCTCAATCATCAATGAACATCATTCTATTTCAATCTTTCTAATACACATCAAATCATCTCTTATGTTCTACATATATATATATTCTTCTTTCATCAATTCAAAGGATTGACTTAAACATATTCAAAATCTCTAAATCATATATATCATCACATACAATCTATTCATTTCATATTTTCGATACATAATAGCTCACAAAAGATGCCGGCCAAGGCACTTCCTCTACCACTATATACCTTCACCAAATCCTTGATTTTGAAATCCAAACTCATCCTATGGCAACCTGCATCACAATGCTAAAAAGGAGACCACATGGGAGAGTGAGTTATATATTCAAAATGACAAATAATATATATATTGTGATCATGTGTATATGCATACAAACGTCATGTGTGCTTTGCTAACTTCTCATCAAATTATCATTCATTAATCATCTCATCAATATAATAGGCATATCAGTCTCATGAATCGTAATTCATATCATAAATAAGCACAATATACACACAATCACAAATACCATCATTTTGCCAATTATCAACAAGGGCATTCATAATCATTGTCATCATTGATTCGTTTTATCTTTAATTCAATACCTCCTCATAAGGGGTTTTCTCTTCACTCGTGGTCATCCTATTCCGAATATACAATGGGTCCGACTCCATATGAATGGGTGATCACAACCACCATACCATTCATTTCTCAAATATTTCTAATAATAATATCATCACTCAGGGATTCACCCTTCGTGGCACCCCGCAAGGTGATTCATTTTGATAAATATCACAATATCATCATCACTCAGGGCTACACCCTTTGTGGCACCCTGCAAGGTGATTCATTTCACAATAAATAACATAATACTCTCATCACTTAGGGATACACCCTTCATGGCACCCCGCAAGGTGATATGTTCATTTCAATAATAATTCATGCAATAGCATCTTCACTCAGGGATACACCCTTTCGTGGCACCCCGCAAGGTGTTTCTCTTCACAATAATTTTCCCAATACCATCATCACTCGGAGATACACCCCTCGCGGCACCCCGCAAGGTGATTTATTCAATAACAATATGATCAACATCATCTTCACTCCAGGATTCACCCAACGTGGCACCCCGCAAGGTGATATATTCCATATTATTCAATAACAATAGGACCATGTCCTCTTCACTCAGGGATTTACCCTTCGTGGCACCCCGTAAGGTGATTCATTCAATAATAATGCATATCAATGTCATGCTATGCCATAAACGCAACAATGCAATTATGCATGTGCCCAACAATCTCACAATGATTTCTCACCCTCTCAATTAGGGTTATAATTTAATCTGACATTTTCAATCATCATGTAATTATTTACAAGCCCCTCAAGGCATACCATTAATATAATTGGCATTCAATGGCCACTAACCTCATTCACAACAATCCACACATAGATGTCAAAAGGCATAGCAATTAATCATAATATTAATCCACACTTGGAATTATCCAAGACATATTCATCATTAACATATATGGCCATCATAATCATATTCTTGACCTTGCATCTCAACACAATACATTTTTATATTTCACATCATATAGTGGATCAATATCCATATTCAACTATAATGGTTTTTATTACAAAATCATCAATAATACGATCATCCTTTACGCAAGGAAAAAATCCGAAACGTTATTCGTTTTTGCCCATTATCATTGTCATCTTCAATTTATCGGTTATTAACATACACCTTGCCATTCAATCATTCCCTCAAGCATCTTACATTGTAAGGAAAGGAGGCCCAAAATCATTAAAACTGAGAAAAGAAGAGTAAATTCCACCAGGGGTCACTCGCTCAAGCGAGATACCCATTCGCTTGAGCGAGACACGTCCATCTCGTGTAGGCGCTTCTGCCCGCTCGGGCGTAATCATGCCAGCGTCCCTTCCACGCTCGCTCGCTTGGGCGAAACACCCTTGCACACGGTTACTCGCTCAAGCGAGAATCGTCCAGTGACAAATTCCACCAACCCTCGCTTGAGCGAGGCACTAACTCGCCTAAGCGAGGTTTGGCCAGAGGCCATCCTTCCATTACATGCACGTCTCGCCTGAGCGAGACTCACCAGGGCCAGCCACTCGCTTGAGCGAGTATCGCCCAGCATTAGACCTTCACACTCGCTCAAGCGTCTCACACTTGCTTGAGCGAAAAACGATCAGTGTCCAAATCCTCTCTCGCTCGCTCAAGCGCGGCCACGCCTGCTTGAGCGAAATTTGTCCAATGCCTCACCTGATCACACATCACACGTCTCGCTTGGGCGGGTAGCTCATTCGCTTGGGCGAAATCGGGCCAGAGGCCCTGCAACCAACACAAAGGATTCTCACTTAAGCGAGAATCCCTCTCGCTTGAGCGAGAATACCAGAGCTTGGGCAGAAATCGAAAATCCTCACAACTCATCTTATGAAAACTCATTCTAAATCAAATTATTCACATCCAACTCTTCCTAGACACCACTTAAGGCATATAAATCTTGCTTTAAGTATTCTTACTCAGAATTCTTATCCCAATTTATTAATCACACATTAAAATCATATTGATCATCCTCATTTATATATATATATAGCCATCCAACCATCTCATTATTATACATACCATCCTTGGGAAGCATTAAACTTCCAATCATATTTTCTCAATAATTACATTAAAACTTCAAACTTATCCTCATCACACATATAGGCATACATTTCAATAACAATCATCACCCATTCTCATATATCATCCTTATAATTAACCAATTTCCATTCTTATTAATTTAATACATATATACAGGGCAAGGCAAGCATGAGTATCCAACATATACTATAATCACTATCAATCTACTCATGCAATTTGAATATATAACTCCTCTCCTACCTCGAGGGAAGAGCCGAAACGATTCCAACGCTCCAAATGCACGCTCCGAAGGCTCCGCCACATAATTCCAGAACGAACTCTACATACCACATACATATGCATACATATAATCAATGACCATCATAATTCTAAACATTTGCTAGCTTGTCATAAAGTCCAAAGTCAAGTCTTAGACTTGCTAAACATCAATTTATGCATTGCGTTAGGCTTCGAGAATTCCTTTCCCAAAGCCAAGATCCTCTAGGTTTCAAAAGAGTTAAATAACTCTAACAACCACAAGACCACATCCTTTATCCACAATGTGTCCATTATCAATGGTCATCTACCATAATTGTTATCACCATTAATATCACTCAACATTTCTTATCATTTATCTATTCTCAGGATTTATTCCTCAAATCATCATATCTACTCATATACAATTATCATCAACCTCATTAATCAATCTTAATGATTCTAAAAATCTATTTCCCCATATACTCCATTCTAAAACATCCTTATTCATCAAAGTCTTGAACTTGGCTAAAATCCCTAAATCATCAATACTTAGGGTTTTCTCTAAAATCACCCAACAATTATCATCAATACTCATTTATCATCTTTAATGGTCATCTTCATCAATAATATCATTCTCTAACATCATTAAACATACATCTTATTCATATTTTACACCTTCCCCCAATTTGTTAAAGTTAGGGTTTTCATTAGAATCCATCACCATCATGAATACTTATTATTTTCTCATCACCATTCAACATTAATCTTAGGGTTGTATTTAAGCCACCCCACCTTAGGGTTTCCTATATTAATGGCTTCATTCAACACCCTATTAATTTTTCTAACCTAAGATTTATTCCACTCACCACCATTCATCAAAACAACATCTAACCTCCCATCTTAACACTTCAATAACCCAAAACCATCAATAAAAACCATGAGTGGTCAAAAACCATACCTCTCCTCCAAGCTTAAGCTCTAAAATGAAAATAAGAGGGAGAGGAGAGGAGATGTGCCATGCTTTGCCTCCTTGTCCAATGTAAGCTTCATAAATCCAAAAGATCCTCTTGATTTTAGGTGGAAATGGTCATTTTTAACAAGAGAAGGGATGGAGAAGGAGAAGGAAATGAAATGTTGAGAGGAAGAGAAGAGAAGCTGCCCAGAAAAAATGAGAGGAGAAGGAAGGAGTTTTATTTTTAACTTAGTTTCCCTTTATTAGAATTTTATCGTTTTATAACAAACAGGCTCTCAGTTCCGGCTCAACACATTATCTAAAAATTATTCCGAATATAGATTCGGATTCCTAATAATATTCTTAATAGCCCTGACCAATGGCATCTCAATCGGAGATACTTGGTCTGACACCCATTTTTTAATCGGGTATAATTTTAACTCCTTAAATCTCAATAAATTATAAATTTCCATAATAAATCCCAATTTAATCATTTCAATATTTTTGGGACACTCATTAACTCATTCACAATTATTTAATATTTATTTATCACATTTAGTATGCTCGAAAGTATGCTCGAAAGTTCAAGGGTTACTTAGTACCCATTGTATAATACTTCCACAACAATAAAATCATTTAACATGGCTCATAGGAGCATCGTAGAGCCTAGACCACCATAGGGTCCAATTAAGTTAATTCTCCAGAACATTTGATCATATGATATCATGCCAATCAATGGGGTCACCCCACCTAGTGGCCCACATCAAATTAATCCTCCGCTCGGTTTTCACACATCAAAACCGAGATTCAGCCCCAATCTAACATGTATTCGATTTCGTATTTAATCATTTATCACACATTTAAATTCCCAATCTAGGGATTCAGCAAATCACTTATATCATATAACAGGTGAGGTTTTTATGCCAAAGGATATAAAATTCATCTTTCACAAATGGCACAACCAGATATTTAAATTCAAACATACCCACACTATGGAATTATTCAATATTATTCATTCATCCAACTCATCATGTGAGTTTTATTTCATTTAACAAGCATGCCTTGGCTAGAAGCCACCGACATAATGCATATAAGAGACCTAACCAGCAATTTATATATAAGGTGCACATGCACATCAAGGTCTCAAAAGGTATGGTCTATTACCATATCAATTTCTTTCTTAATACCTCCTATCCGTAATCGACATACGGCATAAGTCCATCATTAAATCAATGCATAACTAATATATCATATCCATGATCAACACATGGCATAAAGTCATCATCAATCCAAGTCATATCTCATATTTCATATTCATAACTCACTATTTCTTTTCCATGATTACTATTCAACATAGATCCATTATCAAATCAATTTGCATTTCATATATCAACATCAACGCGCAATAAAATATATTCGTCATTTGAAGGTAATAGGGTAAGGAACTTGGCCGGTCTTACACAATACATACATCCATCACATGTTGAGGAAATTCATTCACTCACATTCAATCTCATAATTCATTCATGATTATAACAGGAGCAACTATGATCCACATGCGCATCATACAACCTCAATAATAAGAGGTATACTCTCATAGAAATCAATCATATCTTCTGAATCCATAATTTCATAAAGAATCCATAATAAGCATCAATACCCACTCAATATTAATGATGCACAATAATCCTCAATTTGCACTAATGCCTTATAATCAATATACAATCCTTAAACAATTAATCATTCATATTTCTATATAAGGAAATCAATACTCAACTATGTCATCATCCTTAAATCTATACCAAACAACCATATGTCAATAATGAGCATCCCGCCCCAAAGATCACCATAAGCATCTCACTATTGAGCAATTATGCTCCAATCATCCTTAATATTAGCTCCTCACAGAGCAACGACGCTCTGATAATAACCAATAACTCTAATTCAGAGCAAAATATGCTCTGATACCACCTTTGTAACACCCCGATTTACTGTACTCGAATTCCGATGTGATCTTCATAGTTAATAAAAATGTGAGTAAATTTTTCACGTTTTAAGATAAAACTGGTGTCACACCGAAACTCGAATCACAGAAAACTGGAGCGTACAATTAATAAGGACAAAAGCTGGATCGATAAATAAATTGCCCATAACGGTATACGAAAATAATAGAGTTTACAGCGGAAGAATATGTATACCGGGCACACGCCTAGTCCCATATATGAAGATATGAGAAAAGGCTAGGCAAGCATGCAAAGGCATATTTTAAGCCTAATAGACAACCATCATCATTTTACATAATTACATAAGCATGCAAGGCCTAAAGTATAACTATATATATACATGTGCATTCGGGAATCTCCTCCCGACTATCTCAATCATCAATGAACATCATTCTATTTCAATCCTTCTAATACACATCAAATCATCTCTTATGTTCTATATATATATATATATTCTTCTTCCATCAATTCAAAGGATTGACTTAAACATATTCAAAATCTCTAAATCATATATATCATCACATACAATCTATTCATTTCATATTTTCGATACATAATAGCTCACAAAAGATGTCGGCCAAGGCACTTCCTCTACCACTATATACCTTCACCAAATCCTTGATTTTGAAATCCAAACTCATCCCATGGCAACCTGCATCACAATGCTAAAAAGGAGACCACATGGAAGAGTGAGTTATATATTCAAAATGACGAATAATATATATATTGTGATCATGTGTATATGCATACAAACGTCATGTGTGATTTGCTAACTTCTCATCAAATTATCATTCATTAATCATCTCATCAATACAATAGGCATATCAGTCTCATGAATCGTAATTCATATCATAAATAAGCACAATATACACACAATCACAAATACCATCATTTTGCCACTTATCAACAAGGGCATTCATAATCATTGTCATCATTGATTCGTTTTATCTTTAATTCAATACCTCCTCATAAGGGGTTTTCTCTTCACTCATGGTCATCCTATTTCGAATATACAATGGGTCCGACTCCATATCAATGGGTGATCATAACCACCATACCATTCATTTCTTAAATATTTCTATTAATAATATCATCACTCAGGGATTCACCCTTCGTGGTACCCCGCAAGGTGATTCATTTTGATAAATATCACAATATCATCATCACTCAGGGCTACACCCTTCATGGCACCCTGCAAGGTGATTCATTTCATAATAAATAACATAATACTATCATCACTTAGGGATACACCCTTCATGGCACCCCGCAAGGTGATATGTTCATTTCAATAATAATTCATGCAATAGCATCTTCACTCAGGGATACACCCTTTCGTGGCACCCCGCAAGGTGTTTCTCTTCATAATAATTTTCCCAATACCATCATCACTCGGAGATACACCCCTCGCGGCACCCCGCAAGGTGATTTATTCAATAACAATATGATCAACATCATCTTCACTCCAGGATTCACCCATCGTGGCACCCCGCAAGGTGATATGTTCCATATTATTCAATAACAATAGGACCATGTCCTCTTCACTCAGGGATTTACCCTTCGTGGCACCCCGCAAGGTGATTCATTCAATAATAATGCATATCAATGTCATGCTATGCCATAAACGCAACAATGCAATTATGCATGTGCCCAACAATCTCACAATGATTTCTCACCCTCTCAATTAGGGTTATAATTTAATCTGACATTTTCAATCATCATGTAATTATTTACAAGCCCCTCAAGGCATACCATTAATATAATTGGCATTCAATGGCCACTAACCTCATTCACAACAATCCACACATAGATGTCAAAAGGCATAGCAATTAATCATAATATTAATCCACAGTTGGAATTGTCCAAGACATATTCATCATTCACATATATGGCCATCATAATCATATTCTTGACCTTGCATCTCAACACAATACATTTTTATATTTCACATCATATAGTGGATCAATATCCATATTCAACCATAATGGTTTTTATTACAAAATCATCAATAATACGATCATCCTTTACGCAAGGAAATGATCCGAAACGTTATTCGTTTTTGCCCATTATCATTGTCATCTTCAATTTATCGGTTATTAACATACACCTTGCCATTCAATCATTCCCTCAAGCATCTTACTTTGTAAGGAAAGGAGGCCCAAAACCATTAAAACTGAGAAAAGAAGAGAAAATTCCACCAGGGGTCACTCGCTCAAGCGAGATACCCATTCGCTTGAGCGAGACACGTCCATCTCGCTTGGGAGCTTCTGCCCGCTCGGGCGTAATAACGCCAGCGTCCCTTCAACGCTCGCTCCCTTGGGCAAAACACCCTTGCACGTGGTTACTCGATCGAGCGAGAATCGCCCAGTGACAAATTCCACCAACCCTCGCTGGAGCGAGGCACTAACTCGCCTAAGCGAGGTTTGGCCAGAGGCCATCCTTCCATTACATGCACGTCTCGCCTGAGCGAGACTCACCAGGGCCAGCCACTCGCTTGAGCAAGTATCGCCCAGCATCAGACCTTCACACTCGCTCAAGCGTCTCACACTTGCTTGAGTGAAAAACGATTAGTGTCCAAATCCCCTCTTGCTCGCTCAAGCGCGGCCACGCCCGCTTGAGCAAAATTTGTCAAGTGCCTCACCTGATCACACATCACACGTCTTGCTTGGGCGGGTAGCTCATTCGCTTGGGCGAAATCAGGCCAGAGGCCCTGCAACCAGCACAAAGGATTCTCGCTTGAGCGAGAATACCAGAGCTTGGGCAGAAATCGAAAATCCTCACAACTCATCTTATGAAAACTCATTCTAAATCAAATTATTCACATCCAACTCTTCCTAGACACCACTTAAGGCATATAAATCTTGCTCTAAGTATTCTTACTCAGAATTCTTATCCCAATTTATTAATCACACATTAAAATCATATTGATCATCCTCATTTATATATATATATATATAGCCATCCAACCATCTCATTATTATACATACCATCTTTGGGAATCATTAAACTTCCAATCATATTTTCTCAATAATTACGTTAAAACTTCAAACTTATCCTCATCACACATATAGGCATACATTTCAAAAACAATCATCACCCATTCTCATATATCATCCTTATAATCAACCAATTGCCATTCTCATTAATTTAATACATATATACATGGCAAGACAAGCATGAGTATCCAACATATACTATAATCACTATCAATCTACTCATGCAATTTGAATATATAACTCCTCTCCTACCTCGAGGGAAGAGCCGAAACGGTTCCAACGCTCCGAATGCACGCTCCAAAGGCTCTGCCACATAATTCCGGAATGAACTCTACATACCACATACATATGCATACTATAACACCCTAATTTTTAATTAAATAAATAAAACCAACAGGGAAATTTTCCCAAATTTTAGACTTAGTAAAGCCTATATAATCTGCCCCAATTTAAATAAACCGAGCACAACAAGAAGAAGAAGGGGAAACGGAAGGCACGGGAAGATAAGGGCCAAACAAAAGCCCCCCAGCAGAGCCCAACAATGCTCAAGCGAGCCCAAGAGAAATAACGTAAACTCGCTCAAGTGAGATCTGACTCCGCTTGAGCGAGACAGCACACTCACTCGGTATCAAGACAATCGTTCACCCGGTAATGACCTAGTTCACTCGGAATTCATTCCTAAGTCCACTCGGTAAACAAAGGTTGTCCCACTCAGAAACCAAGGGTATTTTCACTCAGACAATCTTCCCCGTTATCTACCACTCAGGTATTTCACTCGTCTCTCGCTCGGCAAGTATATCCCTTCCTACCCAAGCTCTCTCACTAACTTAAACCTTCCCTCAAGAGCTTCATAACTTTCTAACAGTTCACTATACGGACTACACTCGGAATTGGATGGGTTACCCTCCAGTCGGAAAAACACTCTCTCGGCTAGTTCTTATTCGAAAGTATAGTTGGACTATCTACTCTGAATCCTAACAGCTTATCATTTGGAAATCTCCCTCGTCAATCCCCACTCAGAGTTGTATACTCTCATTCCCTCGGAACACCTAGAACTCCCCTCACTCGGCAACAGGATCACGAATTCACTCTCTAGGCCGTATCCTGGCTTCCTTCATACTAAGTCTTACCATCCCTACGCACTCGGAAGAACATGAGCATATATACTACTCGGACATCACGTACAGAATGGGATAAACATGCAACATGGCATAAACGTAAACATATATATATATAAGAGTGTATATCAATAATTACAAACTCATTGTCATGCCCCCAACCCAAAGGGATTCGGTTCAGTTTTAAGAGACTAATAACAAAACACGAGCCGGCCAAGGCTTAACCCAAACATTATACACAGTATCTACATAAATACATATAGTTCCTTGGTGCACAGCTAGTCCACTCAGCAAGTAGCTCCACCTCACTCGTAGTTCTGAGAAACGTTCACTGAAAATATTACCACAGCAGGGGTGAGCTTTTACATTTAAAATGACAGTTAGTGACTTGGGAGCCCTATACTCTCCATCATACAACATCACATTTCAAGCAATCATAACGTTAACTATCCTCCAGTCTATCCACTCATAACACTACCATGCAATCGGAATTCATTCATTTAATACTCAGTTATATAGATCATATCATTTCCGACTACATATATACATGCAACACAATAAATTCATCATCGCATAAGAGCATATATATATACATATATCTATCTAGTGCAAACAGATCTACTACAGTCAGATCCGACCCCCACTTGATTAATTTTTACGTTGCAACATAGGCTCCAAGCCTTTTGCCTCCAGCTCCAAGCTGGTTCGGCCGTTTTACTGGTACCAAACCGTTGCCCTCACATGTAACACAATCACTCCAAGCGACCACAGAAGTGTTACGGGCAGCCCCGAGTCCAACCCGGTGGGCTTGTTTGAGTCCAACTCAAGACTTTAAGCGTCCAACGCTAGTGCACTCGGCACTGCCTTGAGTCCAACTCAAGGTCTTTTAATTACATTCTTTTGTGTGTGTTTGCCAATACAATATTACTCCTCCTTTCCTGTGTCATAACCACACTCTGCATGTAATTCATTCATCATCTCATAGCAACACAAATTCATTTTTCAACACTCGCATGCAAGGTAATATAGGATAGCAGTCAGGATCTACCCATCGTCCCCCCGAACAGAGCACCCAAAAGTCATACAATATGTTTCCACCTCATGCATGCACAGGTAAAATAATCAACTAGACTCAATATGGCAACTTAAGAAGTATACACTACATTCATACACGGTCTCATGACACACACATACATCAAATCTAAGAGAACTACCATCAGATTCAATCATCGCATGCCTCGGTATACAACAGCTATCTATCAAATATACATTTCATCACAAACACCCTTAAACGTACATGCATGCATAATAATTCACTCGGAACCCATTCACGAGCTATGCATTTGAAATGCAAGGCGCCCCCTACCGACTAAAGGAAGTCGAGGGGTTCCTCTGTTTCCCGATGCTGGTCCTTTGTCCTTGATTGCCTCGCCCAGACTCACACTCGCTCTGGCCTCTTTGGACGTAGTCACACCGCGAAACAGGGGCTGTTCGTCTTTCACCCTGATGACCGTCCTTCACCAGCAGAAGGAACTCTAAATTTTCTACAGTATCGTCGTCGCACGATTCCAGGAATGGAACAGTGAATGGGGAAGAGGAAGACGAAGAACGAAAAAGAGAGGAGAGGATACGAGAAGAGAAGAGAAGAGAAGAAGAGGGAGCCTAAAGAAAGATGCATAACATCAGTGACCATAGGCACATATATATGCATAGGCGTGCACGAGGAAGAGAATGAGAGTGGGATGGGAAAATGTGAATCGCAGTCCCACTCACGTGACTCGCCAATCATAAACAGCCACCTTTACCAACTTAGCATAATTAATTTATCACTATTTCTTAAGTTAAGTTGATTATAATTAATAATTAATTTCCTATTTTGCAATCTAAATCTTAGTGGTTTATTTTCATTCGGTATTTAACTTCAAAATTGGGATGTTACAGTTCTCCCCCTCTTAAAAGAATTTCGTCCCCGAAATTCACTCGGTGACTCACCTTAGTAAACAACTCGGGGTACTACTGCGTCATGGCGTCTTCGCGTTCCCAGGTACAAGAGGTAGTCCCGCCTTGCTGCCATTCCACTTCAACCAGTTATACGTCTTTGCTCCTCAAACGCTTTACCGATCGGTCCACGATTCTAATCGGTATAGTTATAGTGGTCAGGTCCTCCTTAATCTCCACTTCATCATCTGGCATCGAGTGGGTGGGATCATATAGATATTTCCTTAGTTGAGACACATGAAACACATTATGCAATCGGGATAAGTGAGTCGGTAATACTATTCGGTATGCCATGGAGCCGACTCGTTCCAACACCTCATAAGGCCCAATGTACCGGGGGCTCAACTTTCCACTTTTCAAGGCTCGTCCGACTCCCTTGCTTGGTGAAGTCTTCAGAAATACCTTGTCTCCGACTGAAAACTCTAGTGGTTTAGTTCGTTTATCATGGTAGCTCTTCTGCCTATCCTGAGACGCCTTCATCTTTTCCCTTATCATTCGGATCTGTTCTGAGGTTTGCTTCACAATTTCCGGCCCCAGTAGTAAACTTTCACCCGTTTCTGACCAGCAGAGTGGGGTTCGGCATCTTCGACCATATAGTGCCTCGTAGGGTGCCATACCGATACTGATGTGGTGGCTATTGTTGTATGTAAATTTGATCAGGGGAAGGTACTGCTCCCAATCTCAATCGTGCTCCAGCACACACGCCCTTAGCAAGTCCTCCAAGCTTTGAATCGTTCGCTCGGATTGTCCATCCGATTGGGGGTGGTAGGCAGAACTTAACCAAAGCTTCGTACCCATTTCTTGGTGCAGGCTGGTCCAAAACCGGGACGTGAACCTAGGATCCCTATCCGATACGATAGAAGTCGGTATGCCATGCAGTCGGACAATTTCGTGAATGTAAATCCGAGCTAACTTATGCAACGGGTACTTCATGTTCACAGGTAGGAAGTATGCACTCTTCGTCAGTCGGTCAATAATGACCCAAATCGCATCATGGACCGCTCGGGTTTTTGGCAATCCCATGACAAAGTCCATGGCAATTGAGTCCTATTTCCACACGGGAATCTCTAGGGGTTGCAACGCACCATACGGCTTCTGGTGCTCGACTTTCCACTTTTGACAGGTGATACACCGAGCCACGTATTCTGCCATATTCCTCTTTAATCTGGGCCACCAAAATTGTGCTTTTAGATCGTGGTACATCTTCATGGTACCCGGGTGGATACTTAGCAAGCTCTTGTGAGCTTCATCAAGCACCATTCTTCTCAATTCTCCTCCACCCGGCACGTATATTCTATTTCTCACTCGGAAGTTTCCATCCGATCCCTCGGTCAAGGACAAGTCCCTTCCTTTGGCCTAAGTCTCCTTCATTTCAGCCAAGTAGGAGTCTGACTACTGTTGTTCATACACGGATTTTAGAAATTCATTGGCAATCCTTAACGTACCGATTGTTATTTTCCGAGAGGAGGGGATGTCAACATGCAAGTTCATGTCTCGGAACTGTTCCAATAACTCCACCTCCTTCACCATCATCACTACTATATGGAGAGATTTCCGACTCAACGCATCGGTAACAACGTTTGCCTTACCCGGATGGTATTTCAGCTCGAAATCGTAATCCTTTAAAAATTCCATCCATCTCCTCTGCCTCATGTTCAGCTCCTTCTGGTCAAATAAATATTTGAGGCTCTTGTGGTCGCTGTAAACTTCGAATTTAGAACTGTACAAGTAATGCCTCCATATTTTCAATGCGAAAACCACAACTGCTAATTCTAAGTCGTGGGTCGGGTAATGTTGTTCGTGAGGCCTCAATTGCCGAGAGGCGTACGCTATCACTCGGTCATTCTGCATTAGCACGCATCCCAATCCGAGTCCTGACGCATCACAATAAACCATGAAGCTCTCCCGTAAGTTAGGCAATGCCAATACTGGAGCGGTCGTCAATTTTCCTTTTAGCTCTCAGAAACTACTCTCACACTCGAAACTCCACACAAAGGGAATGCTTTTCCGAGTCAATTTAGTCAGTGGTAAGGCCAACTTAGAAAAACCTTCGATGAACCTTCTGTAATAACCGGCCAGGCCCATAAAGCTCCTTATCTCCGAGACCGACTTGGGTCTCTCCCATGACATTATAGCTACTACTTTCGAAGGGTCCACCGAGACACCTTCCTTGGAAATCACATGTCTGAGGAAGTGGATCTTATCCATCCAAAAATCGCATTTCGAAAGCTTTGCAAACAACTGCTTCTCCTTCAACACTTGAAGTACCGCTCAGAGGTGTTCTTCATGCTCCTCAGGGGTCTTAGAATAGATTAGGATATCATTAATGAAAACTACTACGAATCTATCAAGATAGGGTGGAATATGTTGTTCATGTAATTCATGAAGACAGCAGGGGTGTTTGTCACGCCGAACGGTATCACTACATACTCGTAGTGACCATACCGAGTCCTAAAGGCAGTCTTTGGAATATCCGAGTCCTTCACCCGGATTTGGTGGTATCCCGATCGTAGGTCAATTTTAAAGAAGACTGAGGCTCCACGCAGTTGGTCGATTAAGTCATCAATCCTGGGCAACGGGTACCGATTCTTAATCGTGAGTTTGTTTAGCTGTCGGTAATCTATACAAAGTCTCATGCTGCCGTCCTTCTTCTTAACAAGCAGTACAGGTGCGCCCCATGGTGATACACTCGGTCTAATGAATTGTTTTCCGAGTAACTCATCTACCTGCTTCTTCAACTCGGCCAATTCAGTTGGGGACATCCTATAAGGTGCACTGGAGACTGGCTTGGCTCCAGGGATCAAGTCTATAGAGAATTCGACTTCTCTACTCGGAGGGACACCCGGCACATCCTCCGGAAACACCTCTGGGAATTCACAGACAGTCAGAATTTCATTCACTCGGGCTCTACTCTCACCCTCGGTTAAACAAAGCATCATTAACAGTTGAGCTATACCTTGTGCCGTGTAATCCTCATTGTTCTGCCTTGGAAAGATTATCCTTCGGTTTCTGCAATCCACTAACACCTTGTAAGCTGAAAACCAGTCTATACCGAGTACAATGTCAAGGTCCTTCAGAGGCACGCACACCAGATCGAAGGTAAAACTCCGATTGCACAACACAAACATTACATCTTTGCACATTGATGATGTCAACACCTTAGTGCCAGTCGGATTGGCCACTTCCAATGTCTGATCCATACACACAGTCGGCAACTTTAAATGTCTCACACACTCATCAGCTATGAAATAATGGGTGGCTCCCGAATCGAAAACTACTTTAAATGTATATTTACCGAGTGAACACTTACATTGTACCAAGTCATTCGCTTGTACAGCATCTCCCACGTTGATGGCGTAGACTCTTCCTACTGCTGGTTGGTCGGTATTTCTCCCTCGGTTACTTGTAGTAGCCATCAAGTTGCTCCTTGCTCCGTTGCCTCTACCACCATTCCCTCTACTGTTGGTTCCGTGTCCCCCCACACGGAAACCCCCACGACGTGCATTACCACCCTCTGGTTGCAGTTACGGACAGTCGGGGCGAACATGTCCCCTTTCGTTATAGTGAAAGCATACCACATCATTCCCAATGTCACATTCCCGTGCAAAGTGGTCACCTCCGCATCTGAAGCACCTACTATTCTCGAAGTGACCCCCGAAACGACCCCCACGGTTTCCTTGTCCTCCGGATTTAGAGGGGGGTCCAGCTCTCCTAACGTTGCCTGACCTCTTGAAGTGTGATTGTTGAGGCCTCAAGGAGGGGTTTGCCCTGCTGCTCTGGCCCGAGTGGGCCTTGTCGTCTTCTTCAAATATTCTACATTTATTCACCAATGCAGGAAAACTCCTAATCTCTTTGTATCTGCAGGCTCTCTTAATATCTGACCTCAATCCGTTCTCAAATTTAAGGCACTTGGAATTCTCCGTCCCTGGTTGTTGGAAGGGTGGGTAGAATAGGCACAATTCTTCAAATCTGGCCGCGTATTCTTCCACAGTCATGGACCCCTACTTCAATTCCATGAATTCCTGTTCCTTCTGACTCCTAATTGTGTCGGGGAAGTACTTTTCTAGGAAGCATGTCTTGAAATTGTTCCAGGTCAGCTGGGTATCATCGTTAGGAAATCGGTTTCTGGCTATCTTCCACCAGTTTTCTGCCTCGTCTCGCAGCATGTACACTGCACATTCCACCTTCTGGGCCTCGGTATAGTGAAGACCCCCAAAAATCCTTTCCAACTCCTGAGTCCACTTATAGGTTACCTCAGGGTTACGTCCTCCCTGAAATTCACTCGGCTTCCTCTTCAGGAAGCGGTCCAGCACTTGGCCATCCTCAGCTCGAGGCTGGCCCTGCCTCTCGAACACGTCCGTAAAACGTTGGAATGTTGTGGCTATGGCCTCCATGCTTTGACGATTCGTCATCTCTTATCCTGAAATTCACACCCCTTTCAAGGATAAGTTTACGAAGTTACTTACTACCGATCGGATCTTCGCCCAAAATTCAGTAACTTTAGCACATTATACCATTTCTATATGTTATACAATCAGTTGGACCAGGAGGGAACAACCTCCTATCCACAATCAATATTACAATATCAATCAGGTTCAACACATATCATAATAATGATGACCACTCGGTCACAATGCACGCAACCGCTTACACTCGGTAAGCATACCTTGGCCTTGGACCTTTCGGTCTGCTCTGATACCAAAATATAACACCCTAATTTTTAATTAAATAAATAAAACCAACAGGGAAATTTTCCCAAATTTTAGAGTTAGCAAAGCCAATATAATCTGCCCCAATTTAAATAAACCGGGCACAACAAGAAGAAGAAGGGGAAATGGAAGGCACGGGAAGATAAGGGCCAAACAAAAGTGTTGTTCAAGTGGCCTCAATACTCAAGAGGGGGGGTGAATTGAGTTTTAAAACTTTTGATTGGAATGCCTTTGAACTTGATCTTTATATCCAAGTTTAAAAGAATGTGCAAGTGAAATCAAGTTAAAGATAGTATGTAATGCACCACAAGGATAAATGTTGCTGAAGCAATTTAACAAACACTTGGTGGGCAGTATTTAAAATGTTAACAATTTAGGCAAGATCAAGTATGCACTTCACAAGCAATTAACACCAATTAACCATATGTAGAATATGAAAGTAAAAGAGTAAGGAAGAGAAGCTTGCAAACCGATATAACGAGTTCCACCAACACCGGTGTACGTCTCGCCTCTAAGCAACCCACTTAGAGGATTTCCACTATTGAAGTTTAGAGATACAAGCTATGAGCAATTGCAGCTTCCTAGTGTCCCACACTCAAGAACTCAATCCTCACTAGCACAAGGGCAACCCGCCCAATCTCTCAAACTCTCAATACCCAAAGGTTGAACCCCAACCTTTGTGACCACTCAACCTAGAGTAAAAATCTTTTGTGTTTGTTGAAGTGTTTACAAGGAAATGACTCTCTCAATAGAGTAGATATACAAGTAAAAGATCAACCAATTTCTAACTCTCAAGATGAGAGGATATACAAATGAATTTCAAGATATACAAGAATAGGGCTTACAAAGCACAAGAGAGAGCAAAGGGATTGTAGCTTCTTGGTATGTGTTTTGTGCTTGAGTTCCTCTTCAATTTATAGAGCCATTTAAAAGCTTGAGAAGTGCCTTTCTTCTTCCTAGCCGTTGCACATAGTGGAGACCTAAAGAAGTAATGGAGAAATGTGCTGGTTTCCCACTAATATGTGTTTTCCCACTATAGTAATCGATTATCCTTAAGGTGTAATCGATTACATTTCGAATTTTCCATCTCTGTACGCTATGTAATCGATTAGCTTCACTTGCCTAATCGATTATCTTCAAGTCAGAAGCTTGATAATCGATTTCCTTTTGCCTTGTAGTCGATTAGCAGAGATGCCTGATGCTTTTAAGTCCATTTTTGGTTTTGGTAATCGATTGAGCCATTCATGTAATCGATTAGGTTGATTCTAGTAGCTATGTAATTGATTATTTCAATTGCTGTAATTGATTAGCTTATGCCCTGTTGCAATTTTTCCAAAGACAGAATCACTCTAATCGATTAGACTAGCTTCCTAATCGATTAGCTTCGCACTGTTTCATGTCTTCTTTGTTTTTGCAGGACTTTCTTCAAGAGTCCTTTATCATTATCAAAATCCTTGATCCTGAAATCATATTTAAACACATTCTCCCCCTTTTTGATGATGACAACCATGTTCATCTCTTGAGGGTTGTTAATTTTTAACCAAAAGACTTATCTCTAATTTTATCTCTTGCAAAAACATATCTGCTGCATTATCTCTTAGTCACAGTTTCAAATAGCAGAGTTTCTTTTTCAAATGTTCAGCATCTTTATCTCTTAACAATATCCTTATCTCTTAGCATTAACAAATCTCCCCCTATCAAAAGGAATTTATTAACAAATTGGCAATTATTTAGTTTTAGTAGCTTATTCCAGATGAAAAAGATATGAACAAATAATTCTTCTCCCCCTTTGGAATCATCAAAAATACTAAAACAAGTATAGCATATAAGGAAAGACATATTTTTATTCAATGCAATGAAAGGGAGTACACCAAGGAAAGATTAATAACTTATGCAGAAAGGAAAAACAGAAAGCACAACAAAACTCTAGTTATCAGGATTAAAAAATCGAAGCTCAGAGATTTGGTGGGAGAGTTCTTCATAGCACTGTTGCATCATCTCAAAGTGTTGCTGCTCAGTCATTGAGAACTCTTGAAGAGAGTTTTCAATGCGGTCGAAGCGGCGATCAAGATGAGCATAGAGTGATGCAAAGGGGTCAGCAGGAGCGGATGAAGAGGCTTGAGGTGCAGCTTGTTGTTGAGGAGGAGGAGGAATGGGTTCATCTTCAGCAGGAGCTTCGAAGGGAATGTTGGCATCAATGCCTTCCATTCGTGAGTACCATGCTCCGTGTAGAAAAACAAGACCCATCTTAGTGAGGTGATGGGTGCCAATGCAAGCTCTTGGAGGCACTTTTTCTGATAATTCTCCAGCCAAGTCTACTCTGCAGTATTTGAAAATTTTGGTAAGGAGAATACAATATGGAAGTTTTTGTTGGTCTTTTGCGTGGCGCATGTGAAACTTGACCAATTGAACCCAGTTAATTGCCTTGTGGTTCAGCATCGCCCACATCAAGAGGACATCATCCTCTTCCAGCAAGGCATAGTTCCCACCACGAGGAACTATCATTTTGACCAAGAAAAAGTGTAGGAGACGGTTGTTCATGGTCAAGTGTCCTACCAGTTTATGGTTGCTCCTAGGGCGGTCAACTTTCCACAAGGATTGACGAGCAGTTAGAGCATTGAAGCCCCATTCATCTTCTGGTTCTCCTCCATCAAAATCTGCATTGTTGAGCAGCAGCATAGAGATTTCTGCAAATTGGGCGTTGGTGAGCTTGATGGTCACATTTTTCACTTTGGATTCGACCATCCCATTCACTAGTTTGAGATTGTAGTAGAACACCCTGATGAGTTCAGGATAATATTCTTCTTCCTTGAGGGTGAGGAAGGGAAAAAGGTTGTAGTAGTGGAGGCATTGGGTGAAGGTGAGGCTATGGTTATCAAAGGTTTCCACAATGGTGAAGTGGGGAGTCATGATTTCTTTCTCAAAAAAATTTTTAACAAAGTGTTGGAGGTCTCTAGAGGAGGAAAAGAACCTTGAGAAGTCAAGGGGGTTATTGGCCTGAGCCATGGAGGAGTGCGGGAGGAAGACATGGTGAAGAAGAGAAGCAAAGAGAAAAATGAGAAGTAGAAGGAGTTCTTTAGAACTTTTGAGAGTGATGAAGAGGGAGGAGGTAGTGTGAGTTGAGAGGGTAAAGAGAGGAGTATTTATAGAGGAGGATTAGGTTTAGAAGGTAGAGGATTTGGTTTAGAAAGAGGTGAGATGAGTTAAGAGAGGGGGGAATTCGAGCAGGCCTTGGAAACAGCGTTTTTGACTCTGCAGAATCGATGCTAATCGATTACAGAGCATAGGTAATCGATTAGCTAACTGTTTCTGGGGAATTTCAAACGTTTTGCACAGAGTGTAATCGATTATTGAATTGGCATTATCGATTAGGGAAGAAACAGAAACGTCCTAATCGATTGGAACAATATGGTAATCGATTATTGAGAAGATGAAACGTTTTATACCTGAAACAGAGGCTGTGTAATCGATTATGGATTAGAAGGTAATCGATTGCGCATAAAACAGAAGCAGTGTAATCGATTAGATATCATGGGGTAATCGATTATCAACAAAACAGAAACATGTTAATCGATTATGAGGAGTTGTGTAATCGATTATTTAGTTCAAAAACTTGAGGTTTTCACACAGGAGAGTTGCAAACATGAAATGTAATATTAATGAATCATACCATTTATCCAATCATGCCATACAACACAGTTTTTATCAAAATACTTCATCATTCAAACACAGTTGGTCATGTCAAGAATTCCTAATTCTCTTCTAATGTGGATGAATTGCTCCCTAGCTAAAGGTTTGGTGAAAATATCTGCTAGTTGCCTAGAAGTTTCAACATGCTCAATTACACAGTCTCCTTTTAATACATGGTCTCTAATGAAATGATGCCTAATCTCAATATGTTTAGTCCTAGAATGCATTACAGGATTTTTTGAGATATTGATAGCACTAGTATTATCACACTTAAGAGGCACACTGTTCAATACAACTCCAAAGTCTAGAAGTTGTTGTCTCATCCAAAGGATTTGAGCACAACAACTACCAGCTGCAACATATTCTGCCTCAGCTGTTGATAGCGCAACACTTACTTGTTTCTTGCTATGCCAAGAAACAAGAGAACTACCAAGCAAGTGACATGTTCTGCTAGTGCTTTTTCTGTCAAGTTTACATCCTGCAAAGTCTGAATCAGAGTAACCAACTAAAATACATTCAGCCCCTTTGGGGTACCATAAACCAACATTTTGAGTCCCAACTAAATATTTCATTATCCTTTTTACTGCAGTGAGATGTGATTCCTTAGGACAAGCCTGGTATCTAGCACACATACACACAGCAAACATGATATCCGGTTTACTAGCGGTTAAGTAAAGTAAGGATCCTATCATACCTCTGTATTTTGTGAGTTCAACATCCTTACCTTTCTCATCCTTGTCCAAATAGCATGAAGTACCCATGGGTGTGGCAATATCATTTGCTTTGTCCATATTGAATTTTCTAAGTAGTTCTTTGCAGTACTTGGATTGATTGATGAATGTGCCTTCATTGGTTTGCTTGATTTGAAGTCCAAGGAAGAAAGTGAGTTCCCCCATCATGGACATTTCAAATTCTTCCTGCATTAGCTTAGCAAACTCCTTGCACATTGAATCGTTAGTGGCACCAAATATTATATCATCAACATAAACTTGTACCAATAGTATGTTATTTTTCTTGTGCTTTATAAATAGAGTTGTATCAACCTTTCCTCTTTCAAACTGATTTTCTAAAAGAAATTTGCTCAACCTTTCATACCAAGCTCTTGGAGCTTGTTTCAAACTGTACAAAGCTTTCTTTAATTTGAAAACATGTTTTGGAAATTGATGGTTTTCAAAACCTGGAGGTTGATCAACATATACTTCCTCTTGAATGTATCCATTCAAGAAAGCACTTTTAACATCCATTTGGTACAATTTGAAATCCCTACAGCATGCGAAGGCTAATAGTAATCTAATTGCTTCTAATCTAGCTACGGGTGCATACGTTTCTTCATAATCAATACCTTCTTCTTGATTATACCCTTTAGCTACAAGCCTAGCTTTGTTTCTAGTAATTATACCATTTTCATCCATTTTATTCCTAAAAACCCATTTAGTTCCTATTATTTGGTGATCATTGGGTCTTGGCACAAGCTCCCTAACTTCATTTCTTTCAAATTGATTTAGCTCTTCTTGCATTGCCAACATCCAATGTTCATCAATAATAGCCTCATTTATGTTCTTGGGTTCTATTTGAGATACAAAGGCTAAATGATTGCATGTATTTCTAATTGCATTACGAGTACTTACACCTTTAGTCATTTCACCTATGACTTTGTCTAGAGGATGATCCTTCAATGTGGTCCATTGTTGTGGTTCCTCTTGTTGTGCTGCGTTTGTGTCCTTGATTTCTCCATCCTTGTCATCTATGGTCAATTCTTGAAGAGTACCTACAAGATCATCAACATCTTCCTTTCTCGGAGGGTTATGGCTATTTTCATCAAATTTAACATGAATAGACTCTTCAATGGTGTTTGTTTGTTTGTTGAAGATTCGATAAGATTTACTAGATTGAGAGTATCCTAGGAATATTGCCTCATCAAACTTTCCTAGATTATCCTTTCCATTATTGAGCACAAAACATTTACATCCAAAAATGTGAAAGTGTGCAATGTTGGGTTTCCTACCCTTGTAAAGTTCATAGGGGGTTTTCTTTAAAATAGGCCTTATTAAACATCTATTCATAACATAACAAGGGTGTTTACCGCATCGGCCCAGAAATGTTTTGCAATATGGTTTTCATTTAACATGGTTCTTGCAAGCTCTACTAAGGATCTATTTTTCCTTTCAACTACTCCATTTTGTTGTGGAGTTCTAGGAACTGAAAAATTGTGATTAATACCATGTTTTTCGCAAAATTTTTCAAAAAAAGTGATTTTCAAACTCTCCCCCATGATCGGTTCTAATGGATGCAATTTTAGAATTTTGCTCATTTTGGATAATCTTTGCAAGTTTCTTGAATGCATGATATGCTTCATTTTTATGAGCAAGAAACAATGTCCATGTATATCTAGAATAGTCATCTACTATAACTAGACCATAGTAATTACCTCCAAAGCTTTTGATTTTGGATGGTCCAAATAAGTCCATGTGCAAAAGTTGTAAAGGCCTTTGTGTTGACACAATGTTTTTGGATTGAAAAGATGCCTTTACTTGTTTTCCCTTTTGACATGCATCACAAAATCTATTTTCAAACTTAAGCTTTGGTAGACCAATTACTAATTCTTTGGAAACAAGTTTGTTCAAATGGTCTACATGTATATGAGCTATTCTCCTATGCCATAGCCAAGTTTCATCCTCTTTTGAAATGAAGCATTGTTCATCATTTGTAGACAAACTATCCACATCAATCATGTAAATGTTATCAATCCTTTTTCCAACAAATTTGACCTCTTTGTTTAGCTTATTCTCAATTATACAACAATTGGATTCAAATAAAACTCTATATCCTTTGTCACATAATTGACTTATGCTAAGTAGATTATGTTTGAGGCCTTCAACATACAACACGTCACTTATGGATGTGGAAGAATTCTTACCAATATTTCTGATGCCTAGGATCCTTCCTTTGGTGTTGTCTCCGTAGGTGACACTCCCTTTTCTCTTGGGAGTGAATGATGTAAACTTGCTTATGTCTCCCGTCATATGCTTTGAACACCCACTATCCAAGTACCAATGGGTGTTGCTTGCCTTGAAGCATACCTACAAAACAAGATTAGTTTAGAGAACTAGGTACCCATTTTATGTTGGGTCCTTTTAGGTTAGTTTATGGTAATGTTCCTTTGGGAACCCACACCTTTTTCATAACCTTTGGCCCTAATTTTCTAACACTACACTTATAAGCACTATGTCCTTTGAAACCACAATGATTGCATTTCATAAAAGGTGAAGATGATTTGCTTGGTGGTACAAAGAAATTTTTATAGTGTTTTTCCATTTTGTGATTGCTATGTTCTTGGTCATATCCTAACCCGGTTTTACTAAACATGCATTTTTGTTGTCCAAGCAAGATATTCAAGTTGTCTCGTCCATTAGTGAACTTTTCTAATGTCTTATTTAGATCTATAACCTTTGTTTCTAGCATAACGCATCTTTTTGCAAAGTCACATGGTTTATCCTTAGAACATGCTTGAACATTCTCTAATTCTTCTTTTAAGCTTTCATTTTCTTTACATACCTCCATAAGATGCATTTCAAGGGTATCACTAGTTTTCCTAGATAACTTAAGCCTATTAGAGACTTTTATAAACTTATCATATAATTCCTCAAATGCATCTAGTAGTTCATTCTTGTCTAAGTCAAGAAGATTTACCTCATTATCTTCTTCTTGGTGATTGGTCATTAAGCAAAGATTTGCTTCCTCATTTTCCGAATCGTTGGAGCTACTTACATCGTTCTCATCCCAAGCGATGTAAGCTCTTCTTCTTCCTCGTTTATCCTTGCCCTTCTTTTTAAGATTTGGGCAATCGGCCTTGAAGTGCTCTTCCTTGCCACATTCAAAACAACTAGGTGAAGAAGAAATTTCATTTGAAGTTGGCTTTTTACCTTGGGGCTTGAAGCTCTTTTGGAATCTTTTGTTCTTCATGAATCTTCCAAATCATTTTACAAACAGCCCAAATTCCTCTTCTTCATCCATGTCACTGCATGATTCTTCTTCATGCATAGAGGCGGCTTTGAGGGCTAACCCTTTCTTCTTGGAAGATTTTTCTTCTTCCTCTGCTAGCTTCAATGCTTTTAGTTCTTGCTCTTGCTCTTGTAATTTTCCAAAGAGTGTTGCAAGAGACATCTCATTGATACTTGGAGATTGTTTTATGGCTGTGACAAGTGGTTGCCATTCCCTGCTAAGACTTTTCAACACTTTATGCACAAGTTCTTTGTTAGTGTAAACTTTTCCAAGAGTAATGAGATGATTAATAATAAGAGTAAATCTTTTCTGCATATCTACAATGGTTTCTCCTGAGTTAATTCTAAAGCTTTCATATTGACTTGTCAAGGTACTAATCTTGGAGTCCTTTACATCGTTAGTACCTTCGTGAGTTACTTGTAGAGTATCCCACATTTCCTTAGCAATTTGACAAGTCATTATTCTAAAGAATTCATCTTGACCTAAGGCCATAGTAATTAGATTCTTAGCCTTGTAGCCATATTGTACTTTCTTTTCTTCCTCACTTGTCCATTCATCAATAGGCTTTTCTACATTTTTACTATCAACAGTATGCATAGGTATATAAGGACCATTTTCAATGACATTCCAAATTCTCAAATCAATGGATTGAATGAAGATTTTCATTCTTTCTTTCCAAAATGCATAGCCTTCCCCATTGAAAGCGGGAGGTCTGTTTATGGCACCACCCTCGGGAAAAATGTTAAAAGAACTTGAGGCCATCTTGTCTCTTGAAGCTGTTAAGCTTGATCTACCAAGAGTCAAGCTCTGATACCACTTGTTGTTCAAGTGGCCTCAATACTTAAGAGGGGGGGTGAATTGAGTTTTAAAACTTTTGATTGGAATGCCTTTGAACTTAATCTTTATATCCAAGTTTAAAAGAATGTACAAGTGAAATCAAGTTAAAGATAGTATGTAATGCACCACAAGGATAAATGTTGCTGAAGCAATTTAACAAACACTTGGTGGGCAGTATTTGAAATGTAACAATTTAGGCAAGATCAAGTATGCACTTCACAAGCAATTAACACCAATTAACCATATGTAGAATGTGAAAGTAAAAGAGTAAGGAAGAGAAGCTTGCAAACCGATATAACGAGTTCCACCAACACCGGTGTACGTCTCGCCTCTAAGCAACCCACTTAGAGGATTTCCACTATTGAAGTTTAGAGATACAAGCTATGAGCAATTGCAGCTTCCTAGTGTCCCACACTCAAGAACTCAATCCTCACTAGCACAAGGGCAACCCGCCCAATCTCTCAAACTCTCAATACCCAAAGGTTGAACCCCAACCTTTGTGACCACTCAACCTAGAGTGAAAATCTTTTGTGTTTGTTGAAGTGTTTACAAGGAAATGACTCTCTCAATAGAGTAGATATACAAGTGAAAGATCAACCAATTTCTAACTCTCAAGATGAGAGGATATACAAATGAATTTCAAGATATACAAGAATAGGGCTTACAAAGCACAAGAGAGAGCAAAGGGATTGTAGCTTCTTGGTATGTGTTTTGTGCTTGAGTTCCTCTTCAATTTATAGAGCCATTTGAAAGCTTGAGAAGTGCCTTTCTTCATCCTAGCCGTTGCACATAGTGGAGACCTGAAGAAGTAATGGAGAAATGTGCTGGTTTCCCACTAATATGTGTTTTCCCACTATAGTAATCGATTATCCTTAAGGTGTAATCGATTACATTTTGAATTTTCCATCTCTGTACGCTATGTAATCAATTAGCTTCACTTGCCTAATCGATTATCTTCAAGTCAGAAGCTTGATAATCGATTTCCTTTTGCCTTGTAGTCGATTAGCAGAGATGCCTGATGCTTTTAAGTCTATTTTTGGTTTTGGTAATCGATTGAGCCATTCATGTAATCGATTAGCTTGATCCAGTAGCTATGTAATCGATTATTTCAATTGCTGTAATCGATTAGCTTATGCCCTGTTACAATTTTTCCAAAGACAGAATCACTCTAATCGATTAGACTGGCTTCCTAATCGATTAGCTTCACACTGTTTCATGTCTTCTTTGTTTTTGCAGGACTTTCTTCAAGAGTCCTTTGTCATTATCAAAATCCTTGATCCTGAAATCATATTCAAACACAAAAAGCCCCCCAGCGGAGCCCAACAACGCTCAAGCGAGCCCAAGAGAAATAACGTACACTCGCTCAAGTGAGATCTGACTCCGCTTGAGCGAGACAGCACACTCGCTCGGTATCAAGACAATCGTTCACCCGGTAATGACCTAGTTCACTCGGAATTCATTCCTAAGTCCACTCGGTAAACGAAGGTTGTCCCACTCGGAAACCAGGGGTATTTTCACTCGGATAATCTTCCCAGTTATCTACCACTCGGGTATTTCACTCGTCTCTCGCTCGGCAAGTATAGCCCTTCTTACCCAAGCTCTCTCGCTAACTTAAACCTTCCCTCAAGAGCTTCATAACTTTCTATCAGTTCACTATACGGATTACACTCGGAATCGGATGGTTACCCTCCAGTCGGAAAAACACTCTCTCGGCTAGTTCTTATTCGAAAGTATAGTTGGACTATTTACTCTGAATCCTAACAGCTTATCATTTGGAAATCTCCCTCGTCAATCCCCACTCGGAGTTGTATACCCTCATTCCCTTGGAACACCTAGAACTCCCCTCACTCGGCAACAGGATCATGAATTCACTCTCTAGGCCGTATCCTGGCTTCCTTCATACTAAGTCTTACCATCCCTACGCACTCAGAAGAACATAAACATATATACTACTCAGACATCACGCACAGAATAGGATGAACATGCAGCATGGCATAAACGTAAACATATATATATATATAAGAGTGTATATCAATAATTACAAACTCATTGTCATGCCCTCAACCCAAAGGGATTCGGTTCAGTTTTAAGAGACTAATAATAAAACACGAGCCGGCCAAGGCTTAACCCAAACATTATACACAGTATCTACATAAATACATATAGTTCCTTGGTGCACAGCTAGTCCACTCGGCAAGTAGCTGCACCTCACTCGTAGTTCTGAGAAACGTTCACTGAAAATATTACCACAGCAGGGGTGAGCTTTTACATTTAAAATGACAGTTAGTGACTTGGGAGCCCGTATACTCTCCATCATACAACATCACATTTCAAGCAATCATAACGTTAACTATCCTCCAGTCTATCCACTCATAACAGTACCATGCAATCGGAATTCATTCATTCAATACTCAGTTATATAGATCATATCATTTCCGACTACATATATACATGCAACACAATAAATTCATCATCGCACAAAAGCATATATATATACATATATCTATCTAGTGCACACAGATCTACTACAGTCGGATCCGACCCCCACTTGATTAATTTTTACGTTGCAACATAGGCTCCAAGCCTTTTCCCTCCAGCTCCAAGCTGGTCCGGCCGTTTTACTGGTACCAAACCTTTGCCCTCACATGTAACACAATCACTCCAAGCGACCACCGAAGTGTTACGGGCAGCCCCGAGTCCAACCCGGTGGGCTTGCTTGAGTCCAACTCAAGACTTTAAGCGTCCAACGCTAGTGCACTCGGCACTGCCTTGAGTCCAACTCAAGGTCTTTTAATTACATTCTTTTGTGTGTGTTTGCCAATACAATATTACTCCTCCTTTCCCGTGTCATAACCACACTCTGCATGCAATTCATTCATCATCTCATAGCAACACAGATTCATTTTTCAACACTCGCATGCAAGGTAATATAGGATAGCAGTCAGGATCTACCCATCGTCCCTCCGAACAGAGCACCCAGAAGTCACACAATATGTTTCCACCTCATGCATGCACAGGTAAAATAATCAACTAGACTCAATATGGCAACTTAAGAAGTATGCACTACATTCACACACGGTCTCATGACACACACATACATCAAATATAAGAGAACTACTATCGGATTCAATCATCGCATGCCTCGGTATACAACAGCTATCTATCAAATATACATTTCATCACAAACACCCTTAAACGTACATGCATGCATAATAATTCACTCGGAACCCATTCACGAGCTATGCATTTGAAATGCAAGGCGCCCCCTACCGACTAAAGGAAGTCGAGGGGTTCCTCTATTTCCCGACGCTGGTCCTTTGTCTCTGATTGCCTCACCCAGACTCACACTCGCTCTGGCCTCTTTGGACGTAGTCGCACCACGAAACAGGGGCTGTTCGTCTTTCACCCTGATGACCGTCCTTCACCAGCAGAAGGAACTCTAAATTTTTAGCAGTATCGTCGTCGCGTGATTCCAGGCATGGAATAGTGAACGGGGAAGAGGAAGACGAAGAACGAAAAAGAGAGGAGAGGATACGAGAAGAGAAGAGAAGAGAAGAAGAGGGAGCCTGAAGAAAGATGCATAACATCAGTGACCATAGGCACATATATATGCATAGGCGTGCACGAGGAAGAGAAGGAGAGTGGGATGGGAAAATGTGAATCGCAGTCCCACTCACGTGACTCGCCAATCATAAACAGCCACCTTTACCAACTAAGCATAATTAATTTGTCACTATTTCTTAAGTTAAGTTGATTATAATTAACAATTATTTCCTACTTTGTAATCAAAATCTTAGTGGTTTATTTTCATTCGGTATTTAACTTCAAAATTGGGATGTTACACATACATATAATCAATGACCATCATAATTCTAAACATTTGCTAGCTTGTCATAAAGTCCAAAGTCAAGTCTTAGACTTGCTAAACATCAATTTATGCATTGCGTTAGGCTTCGGGAATTCCTTTCCCAAAGCCAAGATCCTCTAGGTTTCAAAAGAGTTAAATAACTCTAACAACCACAAGACCACATCCTTTATCCACAATGTGTCCATTATCAATGGTCATCTACCATAATTGTTATCACCATTAATATCACTCAACATTTCTTATCATTTATCTATTCTCAGGATTTATTCCTCAAATCATCATATCTACTCATATACAATTATCATCAACCTCATTAATCAATCTTAATGATTCTAAAAATCTATTTCCCCATATACTCCATTCTAAAACATCCTTATTCATCAAAGTCTTAAACGTGGCTAAAATCCCTAAATCATCAATACTTAGGGTTTTCTCTAAAATCACCCAACAATTATCATCAATACTCATTTATCATCTTCAATGGTCATCTTCATCAATAATATCATTCTCTAACATCATTAAACATACATCTTATTCATATTTTACACCTTCCCTTAATTTGTTAAAGTTAGGGTTTTCATTAGAATCCATCACCATCATGAATGCTTATTATTTTCTCATCACCATTCAACATTAATCTTAGGGTTTTATTTAAGTCACCCCACCTTAGGGTTTCCTATATTAATGGCTTCATTCAACACCCCATTAATTTTTCTAACCTAAGATTTATTCCACTCACCACCATTCATCAAAACAACATCTAACCTCCCATCTTAACACTTCAATAACCCAAAACCATCAATAAAAACCATGAGTGGTCAAAAACCATACCTCTCCTCCAAGCTTAAGCTCCAAAATGAAAATAAGAGGGAGAGGAGAGGAGATGTTCCATGCTTTGCCTCCTTGTCCAATGTAAGCTTCATAAATCCAAAAGATCCTCTTGATTTTAGGTGGAAATGGTCATTTTTAACAAGAGAAGGGATGGAGAAGAAGAAGGAAATGAAATGTTGAGAGGAAGAGAAGAGAAGCTACCGAGAAAAAATGAGAGGAGAAGGAAGGAGTTTTATTTTTAACTTAGTTTCCCTTTATTAGAATTTTATCGTTTTATAACAAACATGCTCTCAGTTCGAGCTCAACACATTATCTAAAAATTATTCCGAATATAGATTCGGATTCCCGATAATATTCTTAATAGCCCTGACCAATGGCATCTCAATCGGAGATACTTGGTCCGACACCCATTTTCTAATCGGGTATAATTTTAACTCCTTAAATCTCAATAAATTATAAATTTCCATAATAAATCCCAATTTAATCATTTCAATATTTTTGGGACACTCATTAACTCATTCACAATTATTTAATATTTATTTATCACATTTAATCATTTTTATAAAATTTGGGATGTTACAGGCCCCAGCTGCTCCTCTCCCTGAAGATCTGGATCTTTAAAGGTGGTATCAATGTCTGTGGTCCTCCTCTGTCTTTTGGGACCAGTAATAGGAATAGACTTCTTCAGTGCCATCTGTAGAAAGAAAATTTATTTAAAGAAACACACAAAAATTCAAACAAATTACCAAAATAAATCATGCATTTTTTTATTTTTATATTTAAACATCAAGAATAAAATTCGTTTAAAATTTAAACAAAATTCACACAACATAAAATTTTAATCACAATAAAATATTTATAGAAACAACATATTTTTGAATTTTATAATTTCAATAAAATAAATTATGCAAAACAAAAATTATATATGCATATTTTTGGATTTTAAAAGTACAACATACACAACATATAATTTTATGAAAGAAATAAAATTCACACAACATGCAATTTTATATACAAATTTAGAAAATTACAATTCACACAACACTCATATTTAAAATATTTAATAAATTTATTTATTTTCAGGCAAGAAAGTATAACAAACATATAATTTAAGAAATTTTATTAATTTAAAAGAAAAACAAACAATAAAAATAAAAACTTATATTTTTTTATTTTTCAAAAACAACAGAAAATAATATATACATTAAACAGAAAATAAAACACAAAAATTAACAAAAATCCAAAACAGGGGCTGACGCTACGCGTGAATGGGACGCTACGCGTTAGCCCTGTTCTGCCCACGCTACACGTCAGTGGGACGCTATGCGTGGGCTCGCAGGTTCAGAAACTGCAAAATGGGGGTTGCACAACAGCAACCCCTCCAAACCACATTCAATCCATGCATTGACCTATTTCTAACAACAATCAATCCCAGTGGTTGTCTAATTCTATCCCTAACCGCATGTAATTCTAAGATTAAAAATCAAAGAGAAGGAGATTAGAAAACTTACTTGGAATCCTTGCAAAGAAAAATGAGAGAATGTGGGTGATTGAGAGTGCTTGAGGTCTGAATGATTGAGAAGTAGAGTTTTTGAGAAGTAGGTTGTAGAGGGAGGTAATTTAGGTTTTAAAAATTATGGATTTGGGCCTCCCTCTGGTTCAGTTTTAAAAATTGAACGCAAGTCCTGACGCTACGCGTCAGGTTGAAAATTTAGAACTCACGCTATGTATCAGGTTAAAAATTTAGAACGCACACTCCACGTCAGTGTGGCGCTACGTGTGGGATTCTATTTTTCATTTTCTGAAAATTTAATTTTCAAAAACCCTTTTCTTTTAATTTTAAAAACCCTTTTTATTTTCCCAATCATAATTCTAACTAAAATCTCAAAAACATATATATTTTATATATATATAAAAATTAACAATAAAAAGAAATAATGGGTTGCCTCTCATTGAGCACTAGTTTTAATGTCTCCAGCCATACATTACCTCTAATCAATTAGGTGGTTTCTTAATTTTGGTTAAGGAATCACCTGTCTTTTTCTTCCTCCTTCTTCTGCGATGCTTTATTACCTGTCTTTCATCATGCAAGCAATTGGTTAATTTTAAGAGATTGGGTGAGATGTACTTTTACCTGATTGGCAAGTTCTGTCCACAGCATCAATTCTGAAACATTCATGTTGTTCATTGAACATTTCAAAGATTACCTCCTCTTCCTTGACTCTGACTGCAATCTTTCCTTTGTCTCCATCAATCAGCATCTTTGCAGTTTTTAGGAAAGCTCTTCCAAGAATTAGAGGAATTTCAATATCCTTCTTTATATCAAGCACCACAAAATCAACCTTGAAGTGGTACTTGTCAACCTTAACCAGTACATCCTCTACAATCCCAATTGGTGTTTTGGTAGAGCGATCCGCAAATTATAAGTCTCTCTTAGTTTCTTTTAGTTCCAGATTACTAATACGCTTCATCAAACCTAGGGGCATTAGATTGATGTCAGCCCCTAAATCTAATAAAGCATTCCTGATGTTGATATTTTCAATGGAAATGGGAATAGTGAAACTCCCCGGATCTTTAAATTTTTCCGGTGTGTCAAATTGTAAGACCTCTTTACAAATTATTTCATGTTCTACTTCCAAAAATTCTTGAATATTTTTTCTTTTTTAATTTTTTCATTTTCTTTTTTCTCTTCTTCTTTCTCTTGCCCACTTTCTTTTTCTTTTTCTTCTTCATTCTCATTCTTTTTCTTTTCACAATTTTCTTTGTAATTAATTTTTACAACATTCAAGAAAACAACATTACATTGATCCATTGGGTTCTGAGTGTTTGCAGTAAAACCAGAACTTTTCAATTCAGCTATTTCCTTTGCTAGCTAACCCATTTGCAACTCTGATACTTTCCGAGCAGCTTCATTTGTTTCCACAAACTGTAATAACTGTTGGATAGATTCCTCAATCCTTGTCAATCTTGCATTGTCAATTTGTGATTGTTGTTGTTGCTTAAACTGATTGTTAGGAGGACAGTTGGAAGGTCCAGTACCAAAGTTCTAATTCTGCCATCCCTGTGGATAATTGTTAGGAAAAGAATTACCATAATTGATAGGAAAGTTACCTAATGGTATTCTTTGATGGTTCAGAAAATTGGCTTGCTCTTGTTCATTTCTATCAGGGGCACAATAACCATATGGTTGTTCACCCATGCAATGCACACATTGTTTCAATTGAGCAGGAGGTGGTGATGATACTTGAGCAATTTGAAGTTTCTCCAATTGTTTGCTCATAGCCTCAATTTGTTATGTCAGCAATTTTTGCTGAGCTAATACTGCATCATTCACTCCCAATTCGAACATACCTGGCTTCCTTGATGCATTATCTCTTTCATGTTTTGCTTGTCGGTCACTAATGGACATTGATTCCAATATCTCTATTACTTCTTCCACAGTTTTGTTCATTAATGAATCACCTACACAGGAATCTAACATCATCTTGAACTGAGGTAATAAACCATGACAAATGATCCTTACCTTTTCAGCATAATCCAAATTGTGATTTGGACATTTTCTCAGAAGTGCTTTGAATCATTCCCATGTTTCTACTAAGGACTCGTCATTATTTTGTGAAAAAGAATGAATTGCTTTCATTGCTTCAAAATATTTTTAGGGTGAATAAAATCTTTCCAAAATTTTTTTTCAACATCGGACTAGTTTGCAAAACTACTAGGTGGACAAGATTTCAACCATTCTTTAGCTTTCCCAATCAAAGAAAAAGGAAACAATCTCATGTAAACAGATTCTTCTTGATTGGGTTTGAAACCAATTGGGTTGCATAACTCATAAAAAATAGTTAAATGTTCATATGGTTCCTCATTATTTAAACCGAAAAATTAATTATTTTGAATAATGTTAAAAGTAGCTGGTTTAATTTCTACAACAGTAATAGGTCCTTGGTGCATCCCAAAACATGGGGTGGTCCATTGATAGTAGCAAACTGTCCCAATGTTCTTCTTTGTTCAGCAGCCATATTAGAATTTTCAAATTTTTCAAAAGAAGATGAAGTAGAAGAATTAGTTTGTGTTTTAGATTTCAAAGACTTGATTTTCTTAACAAACCTTTCGATCTAAGGATCAAAGTAAATTTTCCCTGCAGTAGATCGAGTTTGCATACACAAACTAGACAAAGAAAATTAGTGTAACAATGATAAGGAAAAATACATAAATGAATGAATAAGTAGAAATAAAATAAAATTGAAAATTTAACTAAGGTAAAAAAAATTTACCATGGTAATTAAAAATTTACTATTTTACTGAATCAATTCAATCCCCGACAGCGACGCCAGAAAATTTGTTAAACTTTTAATACTGTTAGGTCTTTTAATTGGCAAGCGTACCAATCGCTTATAGTTTTCAAATTTAGATATCGTTCCACCGGGATTGAAAGTCCAGTAATTTACAATAATTTCTATTTACTATGGTAAATTAATCAAAACTTAGTAACAAAAGAATGATTTATCAATAATTTATACAATATTCACAAAAGTAGATGGTTGATTTGTTCATATGGTAGAAAGATAGTAAAGATAAAATCTATCTAAAAAGTGGAGATGTAATTCAGAGTAATTTAGATACTTGAGATAAAAACAAAGATTGATAAATTATGTTGGAATTTGGATCCCTAATCTAGAATAAAATGAAGGAACTCAAGACATGCATATTTAATCATCAAGTTCATGTCATTGCAGCTTAAAATCATTATAACTGATCCCTCGTGATATAAATTTTAAGTAGTCACCATAAAGTCTGATCCCTCGTGAGCTTTCTCAGTAAAACTTGCATTAAGTCCTGGCCTTATGGCAACAATGGTTAACAACCCCTATAGAATTGAGATACCAAGGGTACTCCAACTTTTACTTTCATTAAAATAGGTTTCAATATGGCATGAATAATCATTCTCCCGTTTGACATTCACACTAATAAAATAAGTTTCAATACGCATGAAAATCATTCTCCCGTTTGACGTTCACACTAATAAAAGATTGAAATACTAACATGCACTTGAATCATAAACATGCAGAGGTTGAATTCACAACATCATACTTAATAGATTAGTTCACCAATTCCAACATAAACAGATTAGTTACACATGGTGAAAGTAAAAATAACACTTACAGAGGTTGACATTACGAAGGCATGGAAACACTTCACGATACAACTATCACAATACTACATAACACTCTTAAGCATCTAGAAACTACTATAAACTATACACTCACAAAAGAACACTCAAACTCGAACTCTGGATGCCTTGGAAGTGGCCTATTTATAGGGCTGAAGAAGGGTCCTGACGCTACACGTTAGGTTCCTGAGTCAGCCCCTATTAAACACGTGATTAAGTGGCCATGATTAAGAACTTTTTATTCAATAATGCCCAGACATGTGTGGCCTTGTCTTCTAATTCGGCTTGGACATTAGCTGCTGGTGGATTGGCCAATAATGGGTCAATTGGCTGAGTGCTTATCCACCTGGAAATGGAGTCCACGTAGCTCTGACGCTACACGTGGCTGTGACATATAGCGTCAGCATCAAAATTTCCTACGCTACACGTGGTGTTGATGCTACGCGTCAGTCTTCCAGTTCTTCAATTTTTTCTTGATTTTCTTTAATTTTTCACTACAAAACTAGAGAAAATTGATCAAGGCAGATTATTTCCAATAACATCCATTTATTAAATTAAAAACATAAATTTATTACAATTTAAACTGATTTTATTTAAAATAAACACACTTTTTATTATAAAAATAATAGTAAATTTAAGGACTAACAACCATTTCTATTACGTCCATCACAAATATCGGCTCCTCCTCTGCTGGCTCTATTGTTGTTATCCTTAGTGTGAACACCTCTTTCGGTCTGACCCAAATAGAAAGAAGTCTGAGAGGACTGGGCTTCATTTTCGAATGATCTGCCGAGTAGAATGGCTCAGAATGATAATTTCTGAGTGAAAAATGGCTATTTTCGAGTGAATAATGGCTATTTCCGACTAAAAATGGCTTTTTTCGAATGAAAAATGGCTGTTACCGAGTGAGATATCCGAGTCAGCCGTTACTGAATGAAAATCCGACTAGGATGTCTCCGAATGACAAGTCTCTGAGTGGGCTCCAAGTGTGGGACATATTTTCGAACGAGAAAAGGCTCTGGATAATCATTTCCGAGTAATATGACTCAGAATGATCATTTTCGAGTAGGCATTTCCAAGCGAAAAGTCACCGAGTGGTATATCTCTGGAGTGAGGCGTTTCTGAGTGGATGAGTTACCTCTCAAACGAAGAAAGGCTCTGAACTCTGAGTGAGTTGTGCAGAGAGTTGCATTTTCTGAGCAATGCAAGGCTCCAACTGGAAAACAAAGCCGACTCCTGAGTGAATATGTCTGAGTCGTTCTGATAAAAACAAGGACGACTCCCCGTTGTGAATCCGAGTGGGTTGAAGCTTATTTGCAAACCGGTTGACATCATTCTGAGTGAATCAATTTGATTCAATCCGTGTGATGAGTTTCCGGATGAAACTTACTTCACGACTGAATCAATGTGAAGTTAAAGAAAGAATAGTTTTGATCTGCCAGCAACCGAGCAAAATATTTCTGAGATGCTGAGTGATCCAAGCAGAAGGGCAGAATGAAGCTTCAGACAGAAGCAGCTACGAGCAAATGATCTTTAAGTGAGTCACTTTTGAGACAATTTCGAATGAATGTTTCAATCAGTGAGGCAATCAGAGGAGCTTTGACTAGGAACTTGTTTCTGTTCTGATTGAATGCTTCAAGCAATACCGTTTCCGGACAATGTAACGCCGAGTGAAGAAATTCCGATTAAACAAAGGTCTTTCGCTCAAGCGACTCTGGTTACGCCCAAGCGAGCCTAACACACTCAAGCGTGACCACGTTATAAAATTATCACGCTCAAGCGTGAATGGGAGTCAGTACCGAGTGAGCCACTCTTCAGTCAGCTTCTGAGTCCCCTTCAACCATTTCTGAGCCACCTTTCAGCGGTTCCGACCCATTCTTCAGGCGGTTCCGAATCCTCTTGAGTCAGTTCCGAGTTACTTTCCACTCAGTTCCGATTAAGTGTTCCAATCAGAAATGCTTTGCTCGTCCAGCTCTTCACAGCAACCCCATACTGACCAGCAAAGCAACACCGAGCAAGGCTTTCACTCGGTCTTGTGTACGAAAGGCATCTTTTTCACTCGGTCTTGTGTACAAAAGGGACCATTCCACTCGGATTATGTCCCACTCTGGATGAATACCGACTGAGGCACTAAATCCGAGTCAGAAGCAGAAAACTGACCCCTACTCCCACTGTTCGCCCGTGCTGACTTGGATTCCACCACCCAAGTGGATCCATTAATCCTGGAGGTGGCAGACAGTGGACGGAAGTGGAGAAATTAAAAATCCCCACCAGCCGTTGTCCCCCACTACCAGGCTGCCTCCACTCTGAGTGGAAGCCTGAGCTGGCCAAGCACTCAGAAACCCCTATAAATGCACAAGGGTTAGTCTTGGAGGATGGATTTTGGAGGAGGAGGAAGCATTCATTAGAGAGAGAACTCAGAAGCTTTTCCTTTAAACACACTCCCCTCCTCCTCTCCTCCCTTCAAAACCACACCGACCAGCACCCCTCGCTCTCTCCATACTGTCCTCCTTCAAATCCTCCCAACCGTCCAATCCCTTTCTCCTCTCTAAAACACTGTCCTCTCCTTCTCCTTCCAACTGTCCCCCTCAAAATAACACCACCCTTTATCCATCCATCATCGTCCCAACACATTCCCCTCCGTCTTCTCCTCCCTCTCATCCACTATACAGCCCCCAAACCCACACCGTCCTTCTCCTCACCAACCGACCTGCTCCCCAATACCGTCCTAGCACCTCTCCACACCGTCCTTCTTAAACCCCAAAACCGACCTGCTCCTCAACTTTCCATCACCGACCCTTTCCTTAAAACCCATACCAACCGTCCTTCTCTTCCTCAGACCAACACCGTCCCAGCACCTCTCCACACCGAACAGCTCCCCACACCGTCCAGCACCCTTCTCTTTCCCTCTAAACACCTTCAAACTCCTCTCAACCCCCCACTGCCTTTCTTCCTCGGTCAGTCCCTTTCTCACTCGGTCGGTCTCTTCCACCTTCAGTCAGTTTCTGACGCCCTCTGCAGTCTCTTACTCCATCACTCGGTATTCCACTTTTTCACTCGGCATTTAATTTTTCACTCGGTATTCAATTTTTTTACTCGGTTTTTCCATTTTTTACTCGGTTTTCCATTTTTCCACTTAAATAAATTTCTGTTATTTTCTTTTCTTTTCTTTTTTACCCCTTCCTAGGTTCGTAATAAATAAATAACCAAAAAAAACAAGTGTTTCACGTTCAAACTAGCCAGAAAAAAAACATCATCCACCATTAATCTTTTAGGCTCTTCCTAAAAAAAACATCACCAAAGAACTACGTAACCCTGATTTCTTGGTAACTCAAGAATACGTAGGAGCAGGACTTTAAATCCTATCGGGCCCAATCTTTTTTTATCCCCACCTTTCCCATTTCGTTCCTATTTTATTTTCTTTACGTTTCCTTTGTAACCGCTCTTTATCAATCCCATGAAAATCAATTTAGACATGGCGTCTTGTTGATTTTCCCATAAGGAACGAGATACTTGGGACGAGACGTCCCGCTTATCCCCTTCCCAATCTCTGACCCCGTGTCTTAATTAAATTCCATGAAAATCAATTTAGACGTGACGTCTTGTTGATTTTCCCATAAGGAACGAGATACTTGGGACGAGACGTCCCGCTTATCCCCTTCCCAATCTCTGACCCCGTGTCTTGATTAAATTCCACGAAAATCAATTTAGACGTGACGTCTTGTTGATTTTCCCATAAGGAACGGGATACTTGGGACGAGACGTCCCGTTTATCCCCTTCCCGTTTCTAACCCCGTATGTGATTAAAGGATGACTAATTTAGACGTAACGTCTTGTTAGCATCCCTCCCTTTCTCTGTTTTTATATCAAAGCCGAGGTTAATTTGGACACGACGTCCTGTTGACCTACACTCTATGTTTGTCTAGTTTGTTCCTTCTATTTCCTTCTGTTTTTACACAAAGTACAACAATAAAAGGGAAGAAATAAAACATCTTTTGTAAGGCTATTTATGTTGCGCATTTTCAATCTTGGTACTATTTTTGACAGGCGATGTAGGGTGCTAATACCTTCCCTACTCGTAACTGACTCCCGAACTTGAATCTCAGTTTTAAACCAGTGCTTTACTGAACTTAGTTTTTTTCCCAATGTTTTTCCTATGGATAAAAACGTTGGTGGCGACTCCCTGTTTCAAACTAGTTTTCTTCCTCGCCGCGCCGTCGCGATCCAGGTTGCGACAGATGGCGACTCCACTGGGGACACTTAAGAGAGTCAGGCCAGTTTGATTGAAAGCGCATGTTCTTTTTTATATAGCCTTATCTCGGATTTTTTCCCCTTGTTTTATTTTCTATTGATTGTTGTGAATGTTTGTTCTTGTTTTAATTGTGTCTTGTTATTTGTTTCGTTGTCTATGTTTTGCATGTTTGTTGAACCCTAGGGTAGAAGACCAGGTTACTTTTCCACAATCATTGAACCTTAGGGTAGACGACTTTGTATATTTGTTCTGTGTTTGTTCTTTGTGCAGAATGGGGTAAGGTAAAAGGTATGGACTGCCCTTCCACACACTACACTCACAATTACTTGCACACACCTATGAGTGGCGCCCTATACCCGGGCCCCAAATGAAGCTTAAGTTAGGAGAGGTTGGTAACGGAATCGTATGGGATGTACTTCCTATCCGGTGTTCGTGAGAACCTCAACCAGAGTTCGACCTCTCATGATATACGCACCTAGTGGATTCCCCACTGTTTGCGTCCCTGTCATTGTTAGGATCTTGGCTCTGGTGACCTTCTAGATGTCTAGCAGAAGCCACCCGGTGTGGAGAGTCACTTTTAGACAAGCCATAGGGCCTAGAAAAGACTTTCAACAAAACCCGACCTAGGCCACAAAAGGGCAAACTTTACTTCACCTTACGTCATTTTTACTTTCCCTTTTATCCAAAAAAAAATGAATTATCTACCACCCGTAGATTTGCTTAGTTTTTGAAATAATGACTCATTTTGAAACACACAGTATTCTTCGGGTGAATAGATAATCCTCTTTTGGTCGTGTACCTCTGAGTCCTAAGTCATAGATTTTCCTAATCGTCAAAAAAAAATCAAAAAAATATAACTTTATTTCCGCTCCAGCAGGGGCGTCGATGACGATTAAAAATTTTTTTATGACTATTGCGACTTGGACCCTTGGTAATTGTTGTTTCCCCAAGAAAAATTGCTTTATGTTAAATCAATGGGGAAGTACCGGTTCCAAAACATGACATCAACTAATTTCTTCTCTTTATCCTTATTTTCGTGGAAGGCTATTCAGAACTTAACGAATACCCTTTGAGTATCTATGGAAATTAACATGGGATTGAACTTAAGAAATGAGGGCTGTAGTTGCCCGAAGAAAATGTTTGAGCTTGAGGCTCCCGCCTCAGGATGAAGGATTTCTTCTGTCTTCACAATTATCCCATATTAATTTCCATGTTTACCATACCTAGTACTTTTGAATGATAAGTTCTAAGGAATAGTCAAAGGATACTCGCCAAAGCCTGTAATTGCTTCCCACGACATTCTCCTTCTTTCTATTTCCACCTAATATTTTTGTTTTTTTTTAAAAAAAGAGACACAGGCGTCACGGGTAGGCATCCTTACTAGACCCGGCTCTAAGGAAACTCATGGCTGAGGCAGAAGCTATTGACGGAGACTTTAGAACCGAGTTCGATCAACTAAAAGAGCGAGTGGCGGAGTTAACTAAACTTTTAGAAAAGAAACTCACAGAAGAAGGCTCCTCTGTTGGTATTGAGGACGCCTAACAGCAGCCTGCCACCGCGCCACCCCCCCTTGGTTCTGACCCAGCAAGAACCCAACTCCCTAACACAACGACACCCCCTCTCACCATTCATGTCGGAAGACCTAACCCTACCATGGAGGCCCAGCCACTTTACGGTCAGTCTTATGCACAACAGCATACATTTGTCGGTCCTGACAGCAACCCAGTACCTTTTCCACTTTATGGCCTACCACCGGGGTACTATCCCCCGCTCGCTAACCAACAAGACGCCCACGACCAGCAAGCGATGAATCCTCACGCTTCATACCCCACCCAGCCAAACATGCCACCACTCCACCAAACCCAAAACACACAGGCCCATGACCCATAAACCTACCAAACCCAAAACACACAAGCCCCGATGGCCCAGCCAACCTACAATGCACAAGCCCAAAACACACGAGCCCAGATGATCCAGCCGACTTATGCTGTACAAGCTATGGCCCAACCCCAAGGTCCCTTACCAAATACAGGCCTAATGAACCAGTCCCATACGTTGCCTCCTTTCAACCAGCCACTCGGCTATCCATACGGATACGTAACCCCCTATATGACCAATCTCCAAGATACAACCCACATGATGAACCCGGTAACCGGTCATAACACGGTCGCAGCTCCCCAAAAGGAAAAGATAGAAATCTTAGAAGAGCGTTTGAGAATAATGGAAGGCGCTGGAGGTTTTGGACTGATAGATGCTTTTGAGCTATGCCTAGTCACAGATGTTGTCCTCCCGCCCAAATTCAAAATGCCTGACTTCGACAAGTATCGGGGAATGACTTGTCCAAAGAACCATCTCACGATGTACTGTCGAAAGATGGCATCCTACTCTTCTAACGACCAACTGTTGATCCACTGCTTCCAAGATAGTTTGGCAGGGGCCACTCTTACATGGTATGCTCACCTTGAGCGAAACCATATTCGCTGTTGGAAGGACCTGGCAGATGCCTTTCTTAGGCAATACAAGTATAATATGGATATGGCACCCAACAGGGTTCAATTACAAAATATGGTGAAGAGGGATAGTGAAACGTTTAAGGAGTATGCCCAACGCTGGAGAGAAACAACGGCACAAATGGACCCCCCATTATCGGAAAAAGAGATAATCGCAATGTTTATTGACACACTCCCATCACCTTTCTATGGCAAGATGATTGGTAGTGTTTCATCCAACTTCTCCGATATTGTGACTATTGGGGAAAGGGTGGAGAGCGGAATACGAACAGGAAAGATCACTCAAGGCCCATCTAGGGCAAGCATGACAAGAAAGCCGACGCCTGGGAGAAGGGATGGAGAAACTAATGCCATCTCTTGTAATCAAAAGACGGCTCCACCAAGACCATTTGCCCCTACCATGATTCAAGCTCCCAATCCTTATGTGGCCGTTGCCGCTCAGGGCCCGACAGCTTATACTCCCCACTTCCATCCGCCTATGGTAAGAGCACCAATGCCACAACCTATGCCATACAATCATCCGCAACAAGCGATTCGACCACCTGATCATAATCAAAATACGAGAAACCCCAACAATGAGCGCGCCCCTGTGTAGTTCGATCCAATTCCCATAACATATACCGAACTTTTACCAACCCTCGTTCAAAAGGGTCTGGTAGCTCCATGCCCCATGAGGCCGTTGCAACCTCCTTACCCAAGGGGATATGACCCAAACGCTCATTGTGATTACCATGCTGGGGCACCAGGGCATTCTACAGAAAATTGCATGGCTTTAAAATATAAAGTGAGAGATTTGATCAAAGCCGACTGGATTAATTTTCGGGAAGGAAGCCCTAACGTGACCACAAATCCCCTGCCCAATCATGGAGGTTCAGAAGTTAATGTCGTGGTGGCCGATATTGAAGATGGTTTTGATAATAATACTGATTTGGTGATCGCTTGCCCGCTGGACCAAGAGCTCAGTAATAGGGAGGCTGTCGAACTCCCTTCGATTTTAAATGATTCACCAAAATAATTTGCCATTGCCTCAAAGTCTTGTTTATCCCTCTGCTATGCCTAAGGCTTTGGGATTTTTCATGTAATAAGGGCAAAAAAAAAACTTGTTTTACCAGTCAATCAATAAATGCGTATCGAAATTCTCATCCCTTTATCCCTGCTTTTGACTTATTCTCTTTAACTTGCTTTTCCTTTCTCTTCTTTATTTTGCCATAACACACTAAATTGCAGATCCAAAAATGATCCTCTTGAGACTAGTGAAATCACAATCACGCTTCACGATTTCGATTACCCAGTCGACTATGCCGACGAAGAAGGTAAGGGAAACCTGTGAGCCACCGCACAAGTTAACAAGATTGTTAGAACAAGAGGTTAAAGAATACCCCTAAGTCAAGAACAATTGAAGGAATTATGGGGGCAATCTATCAGAAGGCATTAGTAATTTTGTTTCAGGACATGGAAGGAATCTATGGAATGACAACATGGCCAAGTCCCGAATTGGACAAGTGGTAGGCCAGTCATTTAAGGAAATTCAACAGTCATCAACATAGATGGGGGTTAATTGCTGATGCCTATAAATGCAGATACAATCAAGGGAGACTTTACAAAAAAAAACAAAACAAAAAAAACAAAAAAATGAAAAAATGAAAAAAAAACAAAAAAATGATCAAGCTTGGAGTCCAATGCATGTGCCCAGTGGGACAAGCTGGTTACGTCCAGATCATCGAGCAAGCTGTCATTTTCTGTATAAGGGGGATAAATGTCGTTAGGCCAAGAACTTGCATTCTTGTCATCATCAACACCTCAACCCTAAAGAGTGCGCCATTCCTCATGCCTATGTAGCCGAGGAAATAGTCTGTCAGATTGAGTCATTGCGTCATTAAGGGGATAAAAAAAACAAACAAAAAAACAAAAAAAAACAAAAGCAAAAAAAAAACAAAAACAAAAAGAGGGCAAACAAAAAGAAATGGAAAATAAAAAAAAACAAAAAAAAAGAGAAAAAAGAAAATAAAGGCCAAAATGATGATTCAAAAGTAATTCCCTCTCATTGATGCCAAAAAGACTTACCAATATTTCTTTGGGTACATGGCATAGGAGAAGACTCTCCTATTTGAAGTGACATCAGTTCCCCAAAGGATCAAACTAAATTTGAAAAGGGTTAGGCATATTCAACTGGAGTGTAATCAGTTTTAACCTTTTACTGAAAGGGATACAGCCAAAAATGAACAAGAACACATTATAAAGAAAGAGAAGAGCTCGCTATGCTGAAAACCTGAAAGGGCGGCCTAGGCAAAAGTTAGAGCAACCCGGTGAGTTGAAAACCTGAAAAGGCGGCTCAGGTAAAAATTAGGGTTAAGATTTCGGCAGAGTAACTAAAGTTCCCAATGCAAAACGTGCAAACTGGGGCATGTAGACCGTGGTCAAACTACCCTCTCAAAAGGCAAAGTTGAATGATGTGCTTGAGATTGTGACGTGGGATTAAGGTTCTCACTAGTCTCAGGAATTCACTAGAGGATCCTTGAACCTCCCCTATTTCTCCTGGCCTTGACCTGTCCTATGTAACTTCATTTCATCCCATCTATTTTCCCGTTGTCCATTCTCTGTATTCTGTTTGACATACATGAATAAAATTTATCCTTTTTCGATACGTGTTATGAATTGCATTGATCTGATAAAACAATATGTTTTTATAAAAATAAAATGAAAGAATGGTGAACATTTAAAGTCGTAAGGAACAAGACGCTCCCACTACTCGACCTCGTCTTAGGCAATCATCATGAAGACTCGGCCAGGCACGTGCTTCAAAGCTATGATCGCCTCTTTCATTCTCCTTTGTCCATGAGTTATCCTAAGGGTCGCGGTTTCACAGGGCCTACCCAGTTTTTGAATGTATCTTTGCACTATTTACCTTTTTTCTGCAGGTTATTACAACGGACAGTCATGTCAAGTATTGATACCTCAATCAAGTCCTTCAAGTCTCTTCTTCCATCGCCAAAGCTGGCACTTCTCAGAATTTTTTCCCCAAATCGTCAAAGTTGGCATTTTTCAAAATCTCTTCTTCAATCGCCAAATTGGCACTCCTCAGAATCTTTTCCCCAAACCGCTAAGGTTGGCACTCCTCAGAATCCTTTCCTCAAATCACCAACGCTGGCGCTCCTCAGAATCCCTTCCTTAAATTGCCAAGGTTGGTACTGCTCAAAATCTCTTCTTCAACTGCCAAAGTTGGCACTTCTCAGAACTTCTTCCCTAGACCGCCAAAGTTGGCACTTCTTGAAGTCCTTTCCTCAATTGCCAAAGCGGACACTTTTCAAACTCCCTTCCGAAAAATCTACATTCCAAGAGTCAAGTGTGTCCCCTTCCCAAGCCCAAGAATAGTTTCCAGCAAAATTATTTCCCCCAACAGAATCACCAAACCCTCTCCCGGTGAGCCAAAAATTCAAATCATCTTCTTACCCCTGATAAGAACACTTTTCTTTTCAGGCTTAGAAGAACTCTCCCAAAAAAAAACCCAGCACACTTCTCTCAGTAAATCTACACATACCAGGTGGACCCCAGATTTTCCCTTCCCAATCAAGGGGCGATGCTCGAGCCATCAATCCTTCTCCAGTGGAACTACACTTCCCAGTCAAATCAAACTGGGACATCACCCCAGGATCATTTCTTCTCGATTAAGGGGGAGCTCGCCAAGGTTTCGAAGCAGATAGTTCAAACTGGGGCATCACCCCAGGTTCATTCTCTTTCACCCAAAGAGGCAGCACCCCGAACCATCAATCCTTCCCTAGTAGAAACACATTTCCTAAACAACTCAAACTGGGACATCTCTCCAGATTTCTTTTGTTCATTCAAGGGGTAGTTCCCTAACAACCTTCAAATCATGTCAAACCGAGGCACCGCCCCTGGTCCATTATCTTTCCGCCAAAGGGGCAGTTCCCCAAGGCCCCTTCAGACCATCTCAAACTAGGGCATCACCACAGATCTATTAGTCAAGGGGGGCAATTCCCCCAGATTCCTTCAAAATATGTCAAACTGGGGCATCACCCCAGGTTTACTCTCTTTCATTCAAGGGGGCAATTCCCCAAGATTCCTTCAAAATATGTCAAACTGGGGCATCACCCCAGGTTCACTCTCTTTCATTCAAGGAGCCATTCCCCAAAGAATCCTTCAAATCATGTCAAACTAGGGCATCTCCCCAGGTTTCTTCTATTCCAGTCAAGGGGCAATTCCCCAAGAACCTTCAGTCATGTCAAACTGGGGCATCGCCAAGAGCCTCTAAGTCCAGTGAGTTAATTTGGACGAGACGTCCTGTTAGCTCCTCCAATCTCTGCATTTCCATTCGCCTATTCAGGCACCCTTTACTTTCCAGTCGCCTATTCAGGCGCCTTTTTACTTTCCAGTTGCCTATTCAGGCACCCTTTACTTTCCAGTCGCCTATTCAGGCACCCTTTACTTTCCGGCCGCCTATGCAGGCACCCTTTACTTTCTAGTCGCCTATTCAGGCACCCTTTACTTTTCATTCGCCTATTCAGGCACCCTTTACTTTCCATGCGCCTATTCAGGCACCCTTTACTTTCCTTTCGCCTATTCAGGCACCCTTTACTTTTCATTCGCCTATTCAGGCACCCTTTACTTTCCATTCGCCTATTCAGGCACCCTTTACTTTTCAGTCACCTATTCAGGTGCCCTTTTACTTTCCAGTCGCCTATTCAGGCACCCTTTACTTTCTAGTCGCCTATTCAGGCACCCTTTACTTTCCATTCGCCTATTCAGGCACCCTTTACTTTCCAGTCGCCTATTCAGGCACCCTTTACTTTTCATTCGCCTATTCAGGCACCCTTTACTTTCTATTCGCCTATTTAGGCCCCCTTTACTTTCCTTTCACCTCTTCAGGCACCCTTTACTTTTCATTCACCTATTCAGGCACCCTTTACTTTCCATTCGCCTATTCAGGCACCCTATACTTTCCATTCGCCTATTCAGGCACCCTTTACTTTCCAGTCGCCTATTCAGGCACCCTTTACTTTCCACTCGCCTATTCAGGCACCCTTTACTTTCCATTCGCCTATTCAGGCACCCTTTACTTTTCAGTCGCCTATTCAGGCACCCTTTGCTTTCTGTTCGCCTATTCAGGCACCCTTTACTTTCTGTTCGCCTATTCAGGCACCCTTTACTTTCCATTCGCCTATTTAGGCACCCTTTACTTTCCATTCGCCTATTCAGGCACCCTTTACTTTTCGTTCGCCTATTCAGGAACCCTTTACTTTCCAATCGCCTATTCAGGCACCCTTTACTTTCCAATCGCCTATTCAGGCACCCTTTACTTTCCATTCGCCTATTCAGGCACCCTTTACTTTCCAGTCGCCTATTCAGGCACCATTTACTTTCCGGCCGCCTATGTAGGCACCCTTTATTTTACAGTCGCCTATGCAGGCACCCTTTACTTTCTAGTCTAACGGGGATCAATCATGATCTTCTCACCTCCTGTTAACTGAAAGAATTTTTCCTGGTTCATTCAGAACTTGATAAAAAAAGAACAAAAACAAAAACAAAAACAAAAAAACAAAAAAAACAAAGAAAAACAAAAAAAAAGAGAGAGAAAAAGAAAAAAGAGAGATAGACAGATGTGGAAAAGAGGAAAAGGTCACAACAACTCAGACACCATACCTATCGAAAGGTCCCACTTGGTCCCTACATCGGTGTTCATATCTTTACTTCCTTTTCGCTTCAAAAACACCGAAAGCTTCGTGTTTCTCTTGTGAAAAAGAAGTAAAGAGGGGCATCTGTGAACACCTCTTTCGGTCTGACCCAAATAGAAAGAATTCTGAGAGGACTGGGCTTCATTTCCGAATGATCTGCCGAGTAGAATGGCTCAGAATGATAATTTCCGAGTGAAAAATGGCTATTTCCGAGTGAATAATGGCTATTTCCGAGTAAAAATGGCTTTTTCCGTGTGAAAAATGGCTGTTACCGAGTGAGATATCCGAGTCAGCTGTTATTGAATGAAAATCTGACTAGGATATCTCCGAATGACAAGTCTCCGAGTGGGCTCCAAGTGTGGGACATATTTTCGAATGAGAAAAGGCTCTGAACTCCGAGTGAGTTGTGCAGAGAGTTGCATTTTCCGAGCAATGCAAGGCTCCAACTGGAAAACAAAGCCGACTCCTGAGTGAATATGTCCGAGTCGTTCGATAAAAACAAGGACGACTCCCCATTGTGAATCCGAGTGGGTTGAAGCTTATTTGCAAACCGGTTGACATCATTCTGAGTGAATCAATTTGATTCAATCTGTGTGATGAGTTTCCGGATGAAACTTACTTCACGACTGAATCAATGTGAAGTTAAAGAAAGAATAGTTCTGATCTCCCAGCAACCGAGCAAAATATTTCTGAGATGTCGAGTGATCCAAGTAGAAGGGTAGAATGAAGCTTCAGGCAGAAGCAGCTCCGAGCAAATGATCTCCAAGTGAGTCACTTTTGAGACAATTCCGAATGAATGTTTCAATCAGTGAGGCAATCGGAGGAGCTTTGACTCAGAACTTGTTTCTGTTCCGATTGAATGCTTCAAGCAATACCGTTTCCGGACAATGTAACGCCGAGTGAAGAAATTCCGATTAAACAAAGGTCTTTCGCTCAAGCGACTCTGGTTACGCCCAAGCGAGCCTAACACGCTCAAGTGTGATCACGTTATAAAATTATCACACTCAAGCGTGAATGGGAGTCAGTACCGAGTGAGCCACTCTTCAGTCAGCTTCCGAGTCCCCTTCAACTATTTCTGAGCAACCTTTCAGCGGTTCCAACCCATTCTTCAGGCGGTTCCGAATCCTCTTGAGTCAGTTCCGAGTCACTTTCCACTCGGTTCCGATTGAGTGTTCCAATCAGAAATGCTTTGCTCGTCCAGCTCTTCACAGCAACCCCATACCGACCAACAAAGCAACACCGAGCAAGGCTTTCACTCGGTCTTGTGTACGAAAGGCATCTTTTTCACTCGGTCTTGTGTACAAAAGGGACCTTTCCACTCAGATTATGTCCCACTCTGGATGAATACCGACTGAGGCACTAAATCCGAGTCAGAAGCAGAAAACCGACCCCTACTCCCACTGTTCGCCCGTGCTGACTTGGATTCCACCACCCAAGTGGATCCATGAATCCTGGAGGTGGAAGACAGGGGGCAGAAGTGGAGAAATTAAAAATCCCCACCAGCCGCTGTCCCCCACTACCAGGCTGCCTCCACTCTGAGTGGAAGCCTGAGCTGGCCAAGCACTCAGAAACCCCTATAAATGCACAAGGGTTGGTCTTAAAGGATGGATTTTGGAGGAGGAAGAAGCATTCATTAGAGAGAGAACTCAGAAGCTTTTCCTTTAAACACACTCCCCTCCATCCTCTCCTCCCTTCAAAACCACACCGACCAGCACCCCTCGCTCTCTCCATACTGTCCTCCTTCAAATCCTCCCAACCGTCCAATCCCTTTCTCCTCCCTAAAACACCGTCCTATCCTTCTCCTTCCAACCGTCCCCCTCAAAATAACACCACCCTTTATCCATCCATCACCGTCCCAACACATTCCCCTCCATCCTCTCCTCCCTCTCATCCACTATACAGCCCCCAAACCCACACCGTCCTTCTCCTCACCAACCGACCTGCTCCCCAATACCGTCCTAGCACCTCTCCACACCGTCCTTCTTAAACCCCAAAACCGACCTGCTCCTTAACTTTCCATCACCGACCCTTTCCTTAAAACCCATACCAACCGTCCTTCTCTTCCTCAGACCAACACCGTCCCAGCACCTCTCCACACCGAACAGCTCCCCACACCGTCCAGCACCCTTCTCTTTCCCTCTAAACACCTTCAAACTCCTCTCAACCCCCTACTGCCTTTCTCCCTCGGTCAGTCCCTTTCTCACTCGGTCGGTCTCTTCCACCTTCAGCCAGTTTCTGACCCCCTCTGCAGTCTCTTACTCCATCACTCGGTATTCCACTTTTCACTCGGTATTCTACTTTTTCACTCGGTATTTAACTTTTCACTCGGTATTTAATTTTTCACTCTGTATTCTATTTTTTCACTCGGTTTTTCCATTTTTTACTCAGTTTTCCATTTTTCCACTTAAATAAATTTCTGTTCTTTTCTTTTCTTTTCTTTTTTACCCCTTCCTAGGTTTGTAATAAATAAATAACCAAAAAAACAAGTGTTTCACGTTCAGACTAGCCAAAAAAAAATCATCCACCATTAATCTTTTAGCATCTTCCTAAAAAAAACATCACCAAAGAACTATGTAACCCTGATTTCTTGGTAACTCAAGAATACGTAGGAGCAGGACTTTAAATCCTGTCGGGCCCAATCTTTTTTTATCCCTACCTTTCCCATTTTGTTCCTATTTTATTTTCTTTATGTTTCCTTTGTAACCGCAATCCCATGAAAATCAATTTAGACGTGACGTCTTGTTGATTTTCCCATAAGGAATGAGATACTTGGGACGAGACGTCCCGCTTATCCCCTTCCCAATCTCTGACCCCGTGTCTTGATTAAATTCCATGAAAATCAATTTAGACGTGACGTCTTGTTGATTTTCCCATAAGGAACAGGATACTTGGGACGAGACGTCCCGCTTATCCCCTTCCCAATCTCTGACCCCGTGTCTTGATTAAATTCCACAAAAATCAATTTAGACGTGACGTCTTGTTGATTTTCCTATAAGGAATGGGATACTTGGGACGAGACGTCCCGTTTATCCCCTTCCCATTTCTAACCCCGTATGTGATTAAAGGATGACTAATTTAGACGCGATGTCTTGTTAGCATCCCTCCCTTTCTCTGTTTTTATATCAAAGCCGAGGTTAATTTGGACGCGACGTCCTGTTGACCTACACTCTATGTTTGTCCAGTTTGTTCCTTCCATTTCCTTTTGTTTTTACACAAAGTACAACAATAAAAGGGAAGAAATAAAACATCTTTTGTAAGGCTATTTATGTTGCGCATTTTCAATCTTGATACTGTTTCTGACAGGCGATGTAGGGTGCTAATACCTTCCCTACTCGTAACCGACTCCCGAACTTGAATCTCATTTTTAAACCAGTGCTTTACTGAACTTAGTTTTTTTCCCAATGTTTTTCCTATGGATAAAAATGTTGGTGGCGACTCCCTGTTTCAAATTAGTTTTCTTCCTTGCCGCGCCGTCGCGATCCAGGTTGCGACACTTAGTTTTGACATTCACAGTGTTAGTGCCTTGGTAAAGTTGTGGGGAGTTGGGATGAATATGTCCCTTCTGATTACATTGGAAATAGGTAACATCTGTCTGTGTACAATCACGGGTTATGATTTCCTCCGCATTTATAATAGTTCCATGTGATTGACTGGTTAACGCATCCTCCAGATGATGAAGATGACTCTCCTTGAAATTGATTCTCATTAAATGTTCCTCGCCTTTTAAAGTTCACTAATTGAGGTCTTAACTGCATAATGCTCTTCTCCTGCTCTATTATGGCCCGATAGTTCTCTTCAAAGATTATGCATTTATTGATCAGAGTGGGAAAACTTCTAATCTCCTGATGTCCTATGGCTTCTTTAATTTTTGGCCTTAGACCATTTTCAAATTTGACGCATTTAGAAGCCTCAGTCCCTGGCTGTTGGAAAGGAGGATAAAACAATGACAGTTCCTCAAATTTGGTAGTATATTCTCCGACAGACATATTCCCTTGCTTTAATTCTAAAAATTCTAATTCCTTTTTGATCCTAACACTAGCAGGGAAATAATTCTTGAGAATGCTTTCTTTAAAATTTTCCCAATTAAGTAGCTTACCGACTTCCAGTAACCTATCGTGAACTAAGATCCACCAATTCTCTACTTCCCCTACCATCATATAGGTAGCATATTCTACCTTCTGGGCTTCAGTACAAGGTAAGGATCGGAAGATACGTTCTATTTCTTTATTCCACAGGTAAGCCACCTTTGGATTATAATCTCTTTTAAACTGGGTAGGTTTCCTTTTCAGGAAATGGTCAAGTCCATTGGTTCCTTCAGCTAACCTTTGTTGTTCCTATCTTTCAAGGATCTCAGCAAAGCGATTGAATGCAGCTTCCATGGCATCATTGTTCTGACGTCTAGCCATTTGTTATCCTACAGGTACCACTGCATTCAATTACTGAGTATTTAATATACTCAGAGTTCTAACAATTTTTAACTATCTAACTAACTATTATACTAAATAGAAACATACAAAGAGCACACATAACACACAAGTACACAAATTTCAAACAAATAGCAATCAGGGTTCACACACTTCACGTTATCTTATGTTAATCTCTAGTTACTTCCTAAGGTTTTCTTTATATTTTATAAACTATTACTCTGATACCACTTCAGTTGTAACACCCTGGAACCAACTTGCAAATCCAAAGATAATTACCGTCACCATATAAAATTTCTTGAATAACTTATTTTTCGTCTGGTAATTATCAAGTGATTCATAACCTGATTCCAGAGGTTACTGATAAAATATCAGAGTGCTTAACTTTTTACATAATTAACTTCTTATTATTATACATAACATCAGAGTTCTATACCTATTATATTTTACAACAGGCACCTAGATCTTATAAAATATAAAGATATAAAGCACCAAAACATAACATACACATAATACAACCAAAGTAGTTATGCAAGCAAGCAGCAGCATCAAGAGTCTTCATAGGTTATCCACATCTAGCATTATCCATATTTTCATATATCTTCCTGATTGAACATTAAAGGGTTGCCACAAGTAACAGAAAGAGTGAGATAAAATATCAAATAAATAAAAATTAAATTAGAACATACACAAACACAAGTAGGATGCTATGCGATGCAGATGCCAAACAAATGTTTTGTATTATACTTATGTTAATATATTTCATTCTTTATAAGAATAAAAATACATGATGGATCCATTTTGGTGGGAACATAAGCAGTGATTTCCAATACCAATAGTTTTACGGATATCCAACCAATACTGCACCGCATAGTGCAACTCCAACATCGGATAACAATACAATAATATCAATAACAAGTGTTGTGTGAAACATCCTTAATTCTTTAAAGAATGCTTTGATACCAAAATGAAACAACCCGACATAATTAACCCAAAACCGAGAGACCAGGAAAATTTTTTCCCAAAAATTCACCATGCAGCCGGGTAAAAAAATAAACCAAACATAGGTAAGGGAAAGCAAAAACCGACAGCGGAAGAACAAAGCTTAAGCGAGCCCAACAGTGTTCACTCGCTCAAGCGAGACCCAAATCCGCTTGAGCGAGACAACCCATCTCACTTGGGCGAAGCACCCATTCGCTTAAGCGAAATCAACCAGAAGCCTTTCTTCCATTCACACTCGCTGGAGCGAATACCTTATTCGCTGAAGCGAACACACACACTCGGTAAATTCCGTCACTCGGATTTGGGACCACGTCTACTCGGTAACGGCCCCCACATACATGATTCACCCGGTAAATTCATACTTAGCCAAATACTTAGTTTATTCAAAAGCCCACACACATGCTTCATTCGGAAGCGTCATAACCACCACTCGGGAAATGATTCCCCCGGATACTCCACTCGGAGTCCACAAGCTTCCCTCACCCGGATTATTTCCCCAGTCCAATACCACTCGGTATAATTTAACCACAATTCACTCGAAATACAATATCCATTCGGCACTCGGCATATTATGATCGTCCCCACTCAGAGATCACATACTCGATCACATCTTAACCATTCATCACTCGGGTAATACATTAACCCATTCCCACTAGGAGAAATTCACCAAGTTAAGTCACTCGGACTTATTTGAAACTTAGCCACTCGGAATATATGTAACATTCTCTCGGGATATAAATATAGCCTCGTTCACTCGGAAGAGGACACACAAACTAAGCCTCACTCGGACACGGCTCTCCCATCAATATTCTACTCAGAATTTATTAACTTAACATTATTCTATCCATACACATAATGAACAATTCGGGTAACATCATAACCATGTAAATATATATATATACAAGGTATCCACAAACCCGATAATCCACCCACATAATTAAATCCGTTCGGATTACAAGAGAGCCGGCCAAGGCTTTAACATCTAATTACAATATATATATGCTATATGTGCACTTCGACAATCTGAGTGCCCATCACTCGGACTTGAGGCCATCTCCTCAATACCAGTCCGACCTGCTACACTGAAAAATATTGTAGGGGTGAGCTTTTACATATTAAATGACAGTTATTGACTCGGATTAATCCTCGAATCCTTAATCATACGATAACATAACTCAATCAGCAATAATGCACTCATCAATATGAATATTCATACAACATTCGATCGAAAATCATTCCACTCAATCAGGGCTATATAATTCCCTTCATTCACCCCAACATATATCATGAGCATATTATTATCTTGCACTCGGCAACAGCATCAACATGCATATATTCCAATCGGATTCCACTCAAGTCATTCAAGACTATATCAATCATGTTATTCCAAATAACATTCCACATATTCATGCAATTCACATTGAGCTCAATGACAATCATAAGTGTGCATACATCAATTCACCTGGATCCGGTTACCAATTTTTATTTTTGCAACATAGGCTCCAAGCCTTTTATCAGCTCTAAGCTGATTCGGCCGTTTTAGAGGTACCAAACCGTTTGCCCTCACATGTAACACAGTCACTCCAAGCGACAACGGAAGTGTTACGGGCAGCCCCGAGTCCAACCCGGTAGGCTTGCCTTGAGTCCAACCCAAGGTCTTTAAGTGTCCAACGCTTAGTGCACTAGGCACTGCCCCAAGTCCAACCCAGGGTCTTTTTATAGTGCACTCGGCACTGCCTCGAGTCCAACCCGAGGACTTTCAACACATATTCATCTGATTGTCGATCGGTATTAAGTGTCCAACGCTGATGCACTCGGCATTTCCAATGGCGAATCAGATGCATATGGTATATTCATCAGGCGTCCAACGCCAATGCCCCAGGCATTGCCTTGAGTCTAACCCAAGGTCTTTCAATATGTTTTCCACACACATGCACTCGGCATTCAAATATAAATAACATGTATCCAATGCAGTTTATCATAATTATACACAAACAGGGGTCGGCACAGCAATAACACAATACACGCACTTGGCAATCACATGCACTCGGCAATCACATGCTTTTCAATATAAAGTCCCAAACGGGAATTATCATGACCGACCCACATATCATACACTTGGCAATCACAATGCCATCCACTCGGAATTATCATTTACAACAAGCATCATATGCTATTTCATATAATATCTACTCGAGATTAACACAACAGTCCCCCATCTTATGCACTCAGCATTCGCATGTACAATGACAAGCATTATATGCATTTAAACACAATCACACACGGGGATCAATATAGCAACTCATGCACTCAGCAACCATAATGCCATTCACATTTACATGGATTCATGCAGCAATACTAATATAATCATCAATAGATATTTTCATCTGTTACCCAGTATGATACACTTGGCATCTTCATATTTACCAACATAGGCATACATCTCATGGACGAAGTTTAACATGTACCACACAGTTCATAATCCTCACATCACCCGGGCTATCATTCACTCGGCAAACAACCAACAACACATTACACATACATTACAACATAGTAAAGTAGATTCACCCGGAACCCGTCCATAAACCATACATTTGAGATGTAAAGTTAGCCCCCCTTACCTGGAATGAAGATCCAGAAGCTCCCAGAGCTTGCAGAACTGACCAATCGCCCTTTGGTCACACGTTCTCAACAGAACAACCCAGCTTCCAGCTGTTCACATAGCACTCTGCTCTCAGCTTTTGGAAGAACCAACAGCTGCATCCTCACAAGCAGATCAACCACCAAGACACCTCATGCCAAGCCTCCAAGGCATACGTAGTCCTCACCAACAGTGGAGGCTCCAAATGCTGTTCCCACACTCGAACAACTCAGTCCTTACCAACAATGAAGGACTCCAAGGTTTCCAAACACCCTTCGCTGTTTAGGCAGAACAGAGGAAGATCTCTGCCTTCAAAACACACAGCACCATGCTGTTTTCATAACCTCCACATAGATTTCTCTCAACCACGCTGTTCCCCATCGCGTTCCACTTCCCACTCGGGCTCTACTCAGCGTGTGAGTAGAAGAATAAGATAAAGGAGACGAAGATGAAGAACCAGCGAAGGAGTAGAAGAAAAAGCCACAGGACGCGAGAGAGAAAGGAGGAATGTTTCTCCTTGAACCCCAGGGAAAATGAGCAAGGAGTGGTTGGGAAATCAGAAGCCAAGCCCTTATCTCTTCACTGCCGTGACAGCCCTCTCCCATCAGCCATCACATCACCATTAAGGCCACTCCCATCAACGTGCCAAAGAGAGAGAACCGAAGCTCTCATTACACCAAGGGCACATAGAACATTTCCTAGCATTAATATCATTATTATTAAATCAATAAATATTAATTATGTAATTAACCTTAATCAAAACCAGGATGTTACATTGTGGGACCCCCTTAAGGACACACTGCTCAGCCCTTAAGATGGCCGTGGTATAAAACCACCACAGAGGTCTGTTGCTCACCAGAGCGCGTTCCCCCACCGGGAACCCCCTCAAAGAACCCCTCTGCAGATTCTTTGAACGGCCAATGCATATGATGCATGAATGCAATAGATCTAAATTAAATTATCAAATTCCTTTATATAATTAATCTTAACAATAAAATTATCATAACAATCAAATAAACATACTTTATATATAATTCAAAGAATATGGAAACACATTTTCCATAATATAAAATTATACTACTAAAATAATTTAAAAACAAGAGTTTTCTTCCTTTAAATATGTTTAAATAAACTTCTGAATTGAATTTAATTAATTATATTTATTTATTTCAAGATAAAGTCTCTAGGATAATAAAAATCCAATAATAATAATAATTCTGATTTGCATAAAAAATCATTATTTTAAGTTTTTAATCATACTTACAAAAATGCCACTGGTATTATTCACGAAAATATGACCGGTCTTATTTACGAAAATGCCACTGTTCTAATTTATTTACAAAAATGCCACCATTTTGATTTATTTACAAAAATGTCACAACTCGTTTTTATTTACGAAAATGTCACCGCTTCCAGTTTTTTAACATCGGTTGAAAATATACGTTGTTAAAGGGTCTGATTCTACAGAAACGAAAACAACACTCTGTTTCTCTCTGTTTTTGCTATTTTAATGATTTTAAATGCAAATTAAACATACCAATTGATTCCAAATCACAATACAACATCAGAAACATATCATATATCATATTCCATATCAATTAACATCAATTTCATAACTTAATTCCATTTAAATTAAAATTTAACTATATGAGTTTCTAAACCATTAATTAGTTAAACAAGCAATTCTAACTTAATTCCTATTTATTTAATATCCTATCTCCCCTTTCTTACCTCAATTGAAGATTCCTAAGCTTTCTTTGTGCTAAACTCTTTTGTATCTCCTCAAATCTTCAAGTGAGTGTTATTTCTAAGATGCGAAAATTGAAGAGCTTAAGTGTGGTAATAGAGGTTTTGAAAGCTTGGAGAAGATGATGAAGGGTTAAGGAATTTGTAGTGTATTTTGTTGTTGAGGAAATTTTGAAGTATGGAAGCCTTATTTATAGGCTTTAATGGCGGTGAAGTTTATGGCGGTGAAGGAAGAAGGTAGAAGCCTCGAAGAAAATATCAGAGAAGATTTTTCTTCTCTTTTTATTTCCATTTTCATTTTTTTAAATAACAGGTTCCTTAATAATTCTATGTTTTATTGTCACATTTTATTTCCGTTTAGTCTCATTTTAAATCCGACTTACGAAATAAAAATATCCCTATAATCGGAATAAAATTTCCTATTTTCTAAAGTTTATTTCTTATTTTTCTGAGAAACTTTAATTTTTCACTGTTTAATTACCGATTCAAATTTAATTAAAAATTGGGTTATGACACGAAAAGCCAATCCATGCGAAGAATGATCTCCAAACTTCTCATTGGCAAACATATGAAAGAGGTAATAAATCGTCTCCCTTTTAGGAGCATATCAACGTCATCACAACGAGCAACCGACTTATGACAAGTACCGGTTGGGGTAGAAACCACAAGAACATTTTTCATTAAGTTCATCGGTAATCTCAATCGCCGTATATAATCCTCGGAAGAAAGAATGGGTAGCACCCGAATCATAAGTAACATGTACAGAATTATCGAGTATTTCACACTTACTTTCAACCAAATCACCGCATTGTGCTGCTTCCTCGCCGATCACAGCAAATACTCTTCCAGGAGTTTGGTGGTGATTCCCATCACCATTACCATTACCATTTCAAGCACCATTATTGTTACCACAGCCATTACCATGCCTTCCACCATTATAGCCACCTCGGCCATAATTTCAGCCACCATTGTTTCCATTACCACATCCCCAACCTCTATTGTGGCCTCCACGGTTCACATGAGCCGGAGTAATAGCATGATTAGGAGTATTAGCTTGTATAGGAGCCCGCCTTGTGAGCAAAAGACATGCAGGATGAATATGTCCTACTTGATCATAATTAAAGCATATCATATAATCACAGTGAACACACTCACGAATATAATGAGGACCACCACACCTATGACATTTCAGCCCATTGGCATTTGCATTATCGTGGCCAAAGATGTTACCAAGACCACCGCCCCTAGCTTGGACATTAGAGTGAGAACCTCTTTGAAAACGTCCCCTCATGAAACTTCCATGCTTCTTAAACTTAGAAGATTGACCCTTCAACTTAGAGTCAAATTTAGAATGATGAGGTGGTGCATGCTCTTCATAAATGTGGTACTTATTCACAAGTACCGTGAAACTCCGAATCTCCTGATGACAAATTGCCCTTTGTATATCAGGGCGTAGACCATTCTCGAATTTCACACACTTGAGGCTTCAGTCCCCATAAGGAGGGTAGAACTCGCATAACTCTTCAAACTTGGAAGTATACTCTTCCATAGTCATGGTGCCTTGCTTAAGTTCCATGAACTCAAGCTCCTTCTTGATCTTATAATTATCCGGCACATATTTTCTCATGATTTCAAGCTTAAAATTTTCCCAAGTCAAGGGAATAGCAGCAGCAACCATTCTACTCTTGGTGAGTCTCCACCAAGTCTCAGCTTCATCTCTAAACATAAAAACAACATACTCCACTTTTTTGGAGTTTAGTGCATTCAAAACTATCAAAGATCCATTCAACATCCCTTATCCAAACATAGGCTTGCTCGGGCCTAAATCCACCATGAAATTTGGAGGGTTTCCGCTTCAAGAATTTATGAAAGCCTTGAGTACCTTGAGCAACAGGAGTAGCTTGTCTATTCTGATTTTACGACTCGAGAAGGTTGGCAAAACGGTTTAAAGCTCTAGCTATAGCATCATCATTATCTTGACGATGATGAGCCATCATGGAATCTATAACCATAACATTAAATTCAACCAATATCAGTGAACTGGTTCATAAACATGCCTATAGTCTCATACTATAGCAATTCATCATATAAATAAGCTATGGCCCTCCATCATGGAGTTCAACATCAAATAATTCACCTTAAAGCTTATAGAAGGCATATCATCACATCATAATGTCATGAGCATTCACATAATCATAAGAATTCATCATTGAGAGAGAATAGTGTGAATAAAGCTGGGCCAAACTTATTTAAATCAAGTATTAATCACAATCAATCCATACAAGATCAAGAATCAATGACAATGATTCATTATATACATGTCATGCTTATACCACCCAATTTGGCACCCTTAATAAGTTATAAATATTAATAATCAGGATAATAAAAGTAAGGGTAACTTTTTTACATTTTTTTAAAACATGAACAGGAATGAAGAACACCACAATTATATTTTTAAATGACTAACCCCGGACCTATATGAAACCCTAACTCATATATGAAGATATGAGAAGGTATATGGTTTAATGAATAGCGGAGTGCGTATTTTAATTCAAGGATGTGAATTAATTGAAGAAAAGTGTCAATGATGGATAAAGGATTACTAAGCTATGTTAGAAGAATGTTTAAATCATTTGCATAAAGGTACCATGTCACATTAATGCCCAACAGCATCCAAAGATATAGATTTTTCATGGAAATAGGGGTATGAATCGATTCATGCGTTTCTGGAGTACTGGGATTCATAAATCAGGGGCATGAATCGATTCCCCTAAAAGGGTGAATCAATTCACGCGTGCCAAAGGGACAGGGGTCTATGATTCAGGAGAATGAATCGATTCCCCTAAGAAGATGAATCGATTTACGCTTGGGGAATTTTCTTGAACAGTAAAAATAGTGGGGTTTGAATCGATTTGCCCCCAGGTGTGAATCGATTCAAATGATTTTGGAAGTTAGGAAGAGTAAAAATAGTGACGATTGAATCGATTCATGTGCTGTTCTAAATTGATTCATATCAGTAATTATGTAGAAAAATCCAATTTTTCAACTTCCAAGCCTCCTAACTTTTTCATATGAATTTTATTTGCTACCAAATTTTAACACCTATTAAAATACACCATTCGTGACGCGTAGCAACTGGTCGCACCTGAAAATTCCTTAAAATGATGGACTTATGTGCATAAATGTGACTAGCGCATTTTAAGGTATTTTTGTGTAATTCAAGGGTCAATTCTTAATGGAATTGACCCTTTCCAGTTTCTACAAGTCACAAATCATGCATTAGTGTTATCCAAATCATCTTATGCAATCCAAACCTCACAAAACTCCAATTGACCGTATTAGTTCCTCATTCAAGCTTGAAAATCAAATAAATTTCAACCTATTTTGATTTAATCATCTAGTCAATTACCCCAACACAACATTGGACCCAATCAACATGCACCAATCATCAAATTACACCTCAATAAGAATCATAGTTCATCAATCATGCATCGTCTCTAAATTTAAACATCCAAAACCATCAAAAGGTTAAAAATAATTATCCATTAATCAAAATGATCTTATGGCATTTATTTCCATTCTAGAATCTCAATCATCAATAAGCCATCATCAATATTCATTTGTCATCACTCACACAAGTTACTCAAATTTTATTATGGCTATACAAGGTAATGACATATATACATCTCAAAAGAATATATAAATCCATAAACACAAAACTATGCCAGCTAAGGCATCTTTACCAAAAGAATCTTCTTTACACAACTTCTTCACACATGAAGTGCCTCACTCTATAGTCATATCCTACAACACAAAAGCTAAAAAGATAGACCACATGGAGAGTGAGTATACTTTTTTAATGATGACGAATTCCACAATTATGATAATATACCTATGAATGCAAATCAACATTTTCTCCTATCAAGGAGTTCAAATAGCAATGAAAACAACCAATTTATAAATCCATTAAACACATATATTCATGCACACATATAAACACATATCAAGTCCATCATCAAGGACATGTCAAATAAGACCATATCATCAATTTATGATTTCATCACATCCATTGACATAATTCATGAAATTTATAAAGGATTATACTAATTAACAACATAAGTATGGTTAATGACCAAAAATGGATTCCATATTGTGTTTGAATATGCTTTCAGGTTTATAGATTTTGATAATGACAAGGGACTCTTGAAGAATAATTGGAGAAAGAAGAAAATGCATCAGAACTGTAAAAACACGCAGGATAATCGATTACATAGGATATATAATCGATTAGATAGCTTCTGTTTCATCAAATAATTGACTACACAATAAAGACTAATCGATTACAAGGACCTTGTTTCACATCTAATCGATTACACTAACAAGACTAATCGATTATTGAGCCTCTATTTGATTTAAATGCATCAGGTATTTTCGCTAATCGATTACAGGACATATACAATCGATTACAAAGCTCCTGGAATGATAACTAATCGATTACATACAAGAACAATCGATTACCAAGCTGCGTAACCAAATTAAATGCATCAGGTGCCATCAATAATCGATTACAAGGCAAGAAGTAATCGATTACAAAGGTTCTGAGTTGAATCTAATCGATTACCAGGGATAGGCTAATCGATTACAACACAAATTACACTGAAAATTTCAAAGTGTAATCGATTACTGCTTGAGGCGTAATCGATTACTGCTCGAGGCGTAATCGATTACGATAGTGCCAGAAATTGGGGAAAGTGCTTTTTAAGTGGAAACCAACTCATTTCTCCACATCCCTCAGACACCCATCATATGCAACGGCTAGGAACTCCATTATGCTCATCTCCAAGCTCTATAAATGCAAGAATTCCTTAAGCCACTAAAAAGGAGGAGTCACATCCATCAAAGAAAGTCAATTCTTGAATCTTGTAAGTTTTATTCTTGTATAGTTTTATTTTTCTGAAACTTAGAACTTCAACTTGTATATCCTCTCTTGTTGAGAGTTAGAATTTGAGAGAGCATTCATTTGTATATCCACTCTATTAAGAGAGTTACTTGCTTGTAAACACTACACCAAACACAAAGGTTTTCACTCTAGGTTGAGTGGTCACAAAGGTTGGGGTTCAACCTTTGGGTATTGAGAGTTTGAGAGATTGGGTGGGTTACCCTTGTGCTAGTAAGGATTAAGTTCTTGAGTGTAGGACATTAGGAAGCTGCAATTGCTCATAGCTTGTAATCTCTAAATCTCAATAGTGGAAATCCTTCAAGTGGGTTGCTTAAAGACGAGACGTACATCGGGGTTGGTGGAACTCGTTAAATCGGTTTGCAAGCTCTTCTCCCTTACTCTTTTACATTCATATACTGCACTTAATTGATTTGTGTTGGTTGATTGTGGCTTATATACTTAAGCTTGCTTGAATTAGTTAACTTTGAATATTGCACACCAAGTGTTTGACAAATTGTCTCAGCTACGTACACCTCTTGTTTTGCATTGTCTCTTGCATTAAACTTGATTTCACCTGCATAATCTTTAAACTTGTGATAAAAGAATCAAGTTCAAAGGCATTCCAAGCAAAGTTTTAAAAACTCAATTCACCCACCTCTTGAGTATTGAGGCCACTTGAATAACAAGTGGTATCAGAGCTTGACTCTTGGTAGATCAAGCTTAACAGCTTTAAGAGATAAAATGGCCTCAAGTTCTCTAAATCTTTTTCCTGAGGGTGGTGCCACAAATAGACCTCCCGCTTTCAATGGGGAAGGTTATGCGTTTTGGAAGGAAAGAATGAAAATCTTTATTCAATCCACTGATCTAAGAGTTTGGAATGCCATTGAGAATGGTCCTTTTATAACCATGCATATTATTGATGGTAAAAATGTTGAGAAACCCATGGATGATTGGACTAATGATGAAGAAAAGAAAGTACAATACAATTATAAGGCTAAAAATCTCATTACTCTAGCTTTAGGACCCGATGAATTCTTTAGAGTAATGACTTGTCAAACGGCTAAGGAAATGTGGGATACTTTACAAGTAACTCATAAAGGTACTAGTGATGTAAAAGACTCCAAGATTAGTACCTTAACTAGTCAATATGAGAGTTTTAGGATAAACTCTGGAGAAACCATTGTAGAAATGCAAAAGAGATTTACACTTATAATAAATCACCTTATTACTCTTGGAAAAGTATATACTAACAAAGAGCTTATGCATAAAGTTTTGAAAAGTCTTAGCAGGGAATGGCAACCTCTTGTCACTGCAATCAAATAATCCCCTAGTATCAATAAGATGTCTCTTGCCACACTCTTTGGAAAGCTTCAAGAGCAAGAGCAAGAACTAAGAGATTTGAAGCAAGCGGAGGAAGAAGAAAAATCCTCCAAGAAGAAAGGCTTAGCTCTCAAGGCTACTTCTACACATGAAGAAGAATCATGTAGTGACCTTGACGAAGAGGAAGAATTTGGGTTGTTTGTAAAGAGATTTGGAAAATTCATGAAAAACAAAAGATTCCAAAAGAACTTCAAACCCTAAGGTAAGAAACCTATTTCTAATGAGTCTTCTTCTTCACCAAGTTGTTTTGAATGTGGCAAGGAAGGACTCTTCAAGGCGGATTACCTAAGAAGAAGAGCAAGGAGAAAAGAGGAAGAAGAAGAGCTTACATCGCTTGGGATGAAAATGATGTAAGTAGCTCCGATGAGTCCGAAAGTGAAGAAGCAAATCTTTGCTTAATGGCAAATCACCAAGAAGAAGATAATGAGGTAAGTCTTCTTGATTTAGATAAGAATGAATTACTAGATGCTTTCGAAGAGTTGTATGATAAATTTATCAAGCTTTCTAGTAAATACAAATTGTCAAGAAATACCATTGACACTCTTGAGAAGGACCTTATAGAAGTTTGGAAAGAAAATAAATGTTTAAAAGATGAATTAGAAAATGTTCAAGCATGCTCTAGGACCAAACCGTGTGAATTTGTAAAGAAATGTGACATTCTAGAAACCAAGGTTTTAGATTTAAATAGAACATTAGAAAAATTTACAAATGGTAGAGATAACTTAAATATATTACTTGGAAACCAAAGATGTATGCTTGATAAAATCGGTTTAGGATACAACTCCACCAAAAAGGAAAAATATTACAAAAACTTCTTTGTACCACCTAGGAAACAATCATCACCTTTCATGAGATGTAATCATTGTGGTTTTAAAGGTCATAACTCTTCAAATTGTAATGTTAGAAAATTAGGACCAAAGGTTATTAGAAAGGTGTGGGTTCCTAAAGGGACATTACCACAAACTAACCTAAAAGGACCCAATATACAATAGGTACCTAGTTCTCTAAATTAATCTTGTTTTGTAGGTATGCTTCAAGGCAAGCAACACCTATTGGTATTTGGATAGTGGGTGTTCAAAGCATATGACGGGAGACATAAGGAAATTCACATCATTCACTCCCAAAAGGAAAGGAAGTGTCACCTATGGAGATAACACCAAAGGGAGAATACTAGGCATTGGAAACATTGGTAAGAATTCTTCTACTTCTATTAGTGATGTATTGTATGTTGAAGGCCTCAAACACAATTTACTTAGCATTAGTCAATTATGTGACAAAGGATATAGAGTTTTGTTTGAATCAAACTGCTACATAATTGAACATAAGATTAATAAGAAAATCAAGTTTGTAGGTCAAAGAATTGATAATATTTACATGATTGATATGGATAGTTTGTCCTCAAATAATGTACAATGCTTCATGACTAGAGAGGACAAAAACTTGGCTATGGCATAGAAGAATAGCTCATATACATGTAGACCATTTGAATAAACTTGTTTCTAAAGAATTAGTAATTGGTTTACCAAAGCTTAAATTTGAAAACAAGTTTTGTGATGCATGTCAAAAGGGAAAACAAGTAAAGGCATCATTTCAAGCTAAAAACATTGTTTCCACTCAAAAGCCTTTACAACTTTTGCACATGGATCTATTTGGACCTTCCAAAATCAAAAGCTTTGGTGGTAATTACTATGGTCTAGTGATTGTAGATGATTATTCAAGATATACATGGACCTTGTTTCTTGCTCATAAAAATGAAGCATATCATGCATTCAAAAAACTTGCTAAGATTATCCAAAATGAGCAAAATTCAAAAATAACATTCATTAGAACCAATCACGGGGGAGAATTTAAAAATCAATCTTTTGAAAAGTTTTACAAAAAACATGGTATCAATCACAATTTTCCAGCTCCTAGAACTCCACAACAAAATGGAGTAGTTGAAAGGAAAAATAGATCTTTAGTGGAGCTTGCAAGAACCATGTTAAATGAAAATAACATTACGAAACATTTTTGGGCCGATACGGTAAATACCGCTTGCCATGTTATGAATAGATGTTTAATAAGGCCTATTCTAAAGAAAACCCCCTATGAACTTTACAAGGGAAGAAAACCCAACATTTCATATTTGTCTATTTTTGGATGTAAATGCTTTGTGCTCAATAATGGAAAGGATAATCTAGGAAAGTTTGATGCTAAAGCTGAGGAGGCAATCTTCCTAGGATATTCACAATCTAGTAAATCTTATCGAATCTTTAACAAACAAACAAACACCATTGAGGAGTCTATTCATATCAAATTTGATGAAAATAGCCATAACTCCCTGAGAAAGGAAGATGTTGATGACCTTGTAGGTACATTCTAAGAAATGAGCTTGGATAATAAAGAGGAAGGCAACAATGAAAGAGAAACAACACAACATGAGGAACCACAACAATGGATCACTTTGAAGGATCATCCCTTAGACAAAGTCATAGGTGAAATGACAAAAGGTGTAAGTACTCGAAACGCCATTAGAAATACAAGTAATCATTTAGCCTTTGTATCATAAATATAACCCAAATGCATTGATAAAGCTATTATTGATGAACATTGGATGTTGGCCATGCAAGAAGAATTGAATCAATTTGAAAGAAATGAAGTTTGGGAACTAGTGTCAAGACCCAATGATCACCAAATAATAGGAACAAAATGGGTGTTTAGGAATAAATTAGATGAGAATGGTATAATCACAAGGAACAAAGCTAGACTAGTAGCTAAAGGTTACAATCAAGAAGAAGGTATTGATTATGAAGAGACGTATGCTCCCGTAGCTAGGCTAGAAGCCATAAGATTATTGTTAGCCTTTGCATGTTGTAAGGACTTTAAACTGTACCAAATGGATGTCAAGAGTGATTTCTTGAATGGATACATTCAAGAGGAAGTGTATGTTGATCAACCTCCAGGTTTTGAAAACTACCGATTTCCAAATCATGTTTTCAAACTAAAGAAAGCATTATATGGTTTAAAACAAGCTCCAAGAGCTTGGTATGAAAGATTAAGTAAATTCCTTTTAGAAAACAATTTTTAAAGAGGAAAGGTTGATACAACATTATTCATCAAGCACAAGAAAAATGACATACTATTGGTTCAAGTATATGTTGATGATATAATCTTTGGTGCTACTAATGAATCGTTGTGCAAAGAGTTTGCTAAGCTAATGCAGGAAGAATTTGAGATGTCCATGATGGGAGAACTTACTTTCTTCCTTGGACTGCAAATTAAGCAAACAAGGGAAGGCACTTTCATTAGTCAATCAAAGTATTGCAAGGATTTGCTTAGGAAATTCAACATGGACAAGGCAAATAATATTGCCACACCTATGGGCACTTCATGCTATTTGGATAAGGATGAGAAGGGTAAGGATGTTGAACTCTCAAAATATAGAGGTATGATCAGATCCTTACTATACTTAACCGCTAGTTGACCGGATATCATGTTTGCTATTTGTATGTGTGCAAGGTATCAAGCATGCCCAAAAGAATCACACCTTACTGCAGTAAAAAGAATAATGAAATATCTGATTGGAACTCAAAATGTTGGCTTATGGTACCCCAAAGAGGTTGAATGCACTCTAGTTGGATACTCTGACTCTGATTTTGCAGGATGTAAGCTTGATAGAAAAAGCACTAGTGGAACATGTCACTTGCTTGGTAGTTCTCTTGTTTCTTGGTATAGCAAGAAACAAGTAAGTGTTACACTATCTACAGCTGAGGCAGAATATGTTGCAGCTGGTAGTTGTTATGCTCAAATCCTTTGGATGAGACAACAACTTCTTGACTTTGGTGTTATGTTAGATCATGTGCCTCTTAAATGTGATAACACAAGTGCTATTAATATTTCAAAGAATCCTGTAATGCATTCAAGAACCAAACATATTGAAATTCGACATCATTTCATTAGGGATCATGTATTAAAGGGTGATTGTGTACTTGAACATGTTGAAACCTCAAACAACTAGCAGATATCTTCACAAAACCCTTGGTAAAAGAACAATTCATACACATTAGAAGAGAATTAGGAATCTTAGACATTTCCAATTATGTTTGAATGCTGAATAATTTTGATAATTTCTTGATTACCAAGTGCTGATACTTAATATATTGATTGGTTAACATTCCACTTAAAATCTGTAAGTTTAGACCATTTCTAAGCATCCCTAATCGATTACCATGATCAGTATAATCGATTATACACTCTCTGTTTCCTTAATAATCGATTGCAGACTCTCAAAATAATCGATTACCATTTTCTGTTTCATCACTAATCGATTAGCATCCCATATCTAATCGATTACAATGACTCTGTTTCTTGCACAATCGATTAGTAATTCAACAAAATCGATTACTGACGTTTTGTCTTCCAGATAATCGATTAGAGTCTCCTACTAATTGATTACAAAGTTTCTGTTTTTAACATAATCGATTATCCCACCGGCCATAATCGATTACCCCATGTGCAAAACGATTTAACTTCCTCAGAAACCATGTTCTAATCGATTACCTATGATGCCTAATCGATTAGCATCGGTACTGGAGTGGTCAAACTGCTATTTTTTGAGGCACTCCAACTTCTCCACCTAATTAAACCTATTTCTCACCATTCTAGACCTATTTTTCCCTATAAAATCCCCTCTCCTTTCTCTCTCACCTCACACTACCTCTTCCTCCTTCCAATCTCTCAAGCCTCAAGAGCTTTCCTCTCCATTCTCTCATTCTCTTCTCTTTTTCTTTGTACTTTACTGGTATCATGTCTTCTTCAAGAACCATTAAGAGGGCAAGGTCTTCCATGGCCCAAACCCACAACCCTCTTGACTTCTCTAGATTTTTCACTACCCCTAGAGATCTTTAAAACTTTATCAACAACTTTTCTGAGAAGGATATAATCTCCCCCCACTACATCAATGCTGAGACATTTGACCACCCTAGCCTCACCTTTACTCAAAGCCTCCACCATTATAACCTTTTTCACTTTCTCACCCACAAGGAAGAGCTCTATTACCCTGAACTCATAAGGGTATTCTACTACAACCTAAAACTTGCAAATGGGTTGCTGGAATCAAAAGTCAAAAATGTGACCCTTAGGCTCACCAATGCCCAACTGGCAGAAATCACTCTACTGCCCCTCAATGATGCTGAGTTTGACGGAGGAGATCCTGAAGATGAATGAGGTTTCAATGCCATCACTGCCTGACAATCACTTTGGAAGACTGATCGCCCAAGGAGCAACCACAAACTGGTAGGCCACTTGACCATGAACAACTGTCTCCTTCACTTCTTTTTGGTTAAGATGTTGCTTCCTCATGGTGGGAACTATGCTCTGATTGAAGAGGATGATGTTCTCTTGATGTGGGCCATGCAGCAATAAAAGGAGATTAACTGGGTTCAAATGCTTAAGCTGCACATGCTCCATGCCAAAGACCAGTAAAAGCTTCCCTACGCCATCCTGCTCACTAAAATCTTTAAAGCTTTTGGAGTCGACTTGGCTGGAGAGTTATCCGAAAAAGTGCCTCCCAAGGCTTGCGTTGGCACCCATCATCTTACAAAGATGGGTATCATTTTTGTGAATGGAGCTTGTTACTAAAAAATGGACGGCATCCATGCCAACATTCCTTTTGAAGCTCCTGCCAATGAACCTGCCCCTCCTCCTCCTGCAACTCAAGCTGAACCATCCGCCCCTGCTGACCCCTTCGCATCACTTTATGCACACCTTGACCGTCGGTTCGATTGAATTGAGAACTCTATTCAAGAGTTCCAAATGACTGAACAGCAACACTTTGAAATAATGCAACAATGTTACGATGAGCTGTCCCACCAGATTTTCAAATTTCTCTTTTTCCATCCGGATAACTGGATCTGCTTTATTATGCTTTAATCTTTCTGTTTTTATTCTGCAATTTTAATTTTTGTAATTTCTGTTTCTGCAATATTAATAAACTTCTCATTCTGTTATATTCCTCTATTGCTCTATTATTTTTGATGATTCCAAAGGGGGAGAAATACTTAAGTTCATTCTAATGGAACAAGTGCTAAAAACTATTGATTAACAAATTAGAAAACTATCTCTAAGGCATAAAACTCTCTTAGATAGGGGGAGATATTTTTAAATAAGAGATAATGATAATGCAGAATCTGAGATAATGCTTAAAAGATAATACTTTTGAATTAAGATAACATTGTGCAAAATTTGAACATTTTTTTGGAGATAAGCTTTTGAACTAACAACTCTCAAGAGATGAACATTGGTTGTCATCATCAAAAAGGGGGAGAATATGTTTGAATATGCTTTCAGGTTCACGGATTTTGATAATGACAAAGGACTCTTGAAGAATAATTGGAGAAACAAGAAAATGCATCAGAACTGCAAAAACACGCAGGATAATCGATTACACAGGATATATAATCGATTAGATAGCTTCTGTTTCATCAAATAATCGACTACACAATGAAGACTAATCAATTACAAGGACCCTGTTTCGCATCTAATCGATTACACCAACAAGACTAATCGATTACTGAGCCTCTGTTTGATTTAAATGCATCAGGTATTTTTGCTAATCGATTACAGGACATATATAATCGATTACAAAGCTCCTGGAATGACAACTAATCGATTACATACAAGAACAATCGATTACCAAGCTACGTAACCGAATTAAATGCATCAGGTGCCATCAATAATCGATTACAAGGCAAGAAGTAATCGATTACAAAGGTTCTGAGTTAAATCTAATCGATTACCAGGGATAGGCTAATCGATTACAGCATAAATTACACTGAAAATTTCAGAGTGTAATCGATTACTGCTCAAGGCGTAATCAATTATGATAGTGCCAGAAATTGGGGAAAGTGTTTTTTAAGTGGAAACCAACTCATTTCTCCACATCCCTCAGACACCCATCACATGCAACGGCTAGGAACTCCATTATGCTTATCTCCAAGCTCTATAAATGCAAGAATTCCTCAAGCCACTAAAAAGGAGGAGTCACATCTCAAAGGAAATCAATTCTTGAATCTTGTGAGTTTTATGCTTATATAGTTTTATTTTTTTAAAACTTAGAACTTTAACTTGTATATCCTCTCTTCTTGAGAGTTAGAATTTGAGAGAGAATTCATTTGTATATCTACTCTATTAAGAGAGTTACTTGCTTGTAAACACTACACCAAACACAAAGGTTTTCACTCTAGGTTGAGTGGTCACAAAGGTTGGGGTTCAACCTTTAGGTATTGAGAGTTTGAGAGATTGGGTGGGTTACCCTTGTGCTAGTGAGGATTGAGTTCTTGAGTGTGGGACACTAGGAAGCTGTAATTGCTCATAGCTTGTAATCTCTAAATCTTAATAATGGAAATCCTTCAAGTGGGTTGCTTGAAGGCGAGACGTACACCGGGGTTGTGGATCTCGTTAAATCGGTTTGTAATCTCTTCTCCCTTACTCTTTTACATTCATATACTATACTTAATTGATTTGTGTTGGTTGATTGTGGCTTATATACTTAAGCTTGCTTGAATTAGTTAACTTTGAATATTGCACACCAAGTGTTTGACAAATTGTCTCAGCTACGTACACATCTTGTTTTGCATTGTCTCTTGCATTAAACTTGATTTCACCTACATAATCTTTAAACTTGTGATAAAAGAATCAAGTTCAAAGGCATTCCAAGCAAAGTTTTAAAAACTCAATTCACCCCCCCTCTTGAGTATTGAGGCCACTTGAGTAACATATCTATCTCACCACAATTTCAATAGGGTATCCTTTTCTCAACCTACTTCACTCAAATGCCATGCTTCTATGGTAATGCATATGTCGTATTTAAGATGCATATGCAACGGATCCGATTTTCATTTCATCGAGTGATCGCAACCACTATAATCATTCAATTTATATTGGTTTCCCGCCACGCATGGGGTACTCCCTTCTCATAACCCCGCAAGGCTTTATTCATGATCGCAACCATATTTCATTTCAATTCATATTGGTTTCCTGCCACGTATAGGGTACTCCATTTTCATGGATTCCCGCAGGATCCTTACTTTGTGATCACAACCATACATATTTCATTCTCATTGGTCCCGCAAGGCCTCTTCATTCCATCTGCCAGGTGATCGCAACCACCGGCTCAATTTCACAGAAACCCGTAGGTTCTTTTCATTTTAAAGTACCAAGTGATCGCAACCACTATTCAATATCATCATTCTAGTCCTGCAAGACTTTCCTTTGTGATCGCAACCATATTCAAATAATATGTTATGCATGCTATGTATGAAATGATGCTCATGCAAGCTTCAACCTCGCAAGGGTACTCTCCCACACACTTAGGGGTATAGTTTTCATTCACTTTCATAATTAGTAATACATAATTGCGCACATCATATTCTCCAAAGCATACCATTCAAAGTCATCAAAATCATACTAGCCAAGTATTATGTCAAGTCAATCTACACATGGAATATGGGTACATATCAACAATGATTCTCCAATCTCATATTCTCATCAATTATATCATATCATCATTAATCCATTAATAGGAATCAACATCCATTCACAATCACACACAAGGGATAACTTTTCCATTCAAGGAAGAATATGTAAATGTACATTAATACATACATTATCATCACACAAACATTCATAGATTTAGAAAATTCACCCCTCTCCTACCTTAAAGGAAGTATTCTCCTGGATTCGATGATCCCGCCTCACAAGTGTTATTAAATCCTACATCAATCAATTGTAGGACTACATCAATCATCCATTTAAGCATTATTCTCAATTCTTATGATACAAATACATGTATATACACTTATGACCCTTATCATGTAGTAGTAGCTTATGAACTTTATTCTTTTACTTTATTAGGCTTTGAGAATTCCTTCTCTTAAATCAAGACTCATTATGAATAAAAAGGCAACAACACAAGTCACCCATACATATCAATTTCACACCCAACTCCTTAAGTGGGTTTCTCATATCAATGGTTCCCAACCACCATCATAAATCATCATCTATGCTAATCTCTCATCATTAATGACATTCTCATTATCATTAAATGCCTATCTTACTCATATTCCATATTTCCCCTAAAATCAAAGGTTAGGGTTTCATTAAAACCTAACAAACATCATAAATGCATATGGTTCATCATCTTCCATCCCACATTTTTGTGTACCCCTTCCAAGGCTCATAAAAACTCACATTCACTTCATCCCACCTTAGGATTTTCATATTTAAAGCTTCCATTCAATACCGACATGCAATTAACACTCTCCCAAGCCTTAATAACCCATAACCTAGGGTTCAAGCACCATTAAAATGATGAGGTACTTACCTTCACCAAGAAATGAAAGTGGGCACCAAGGGAAAGGAATGGTGATCAAAATGGAGAAGAAAGAGAGGAGCTTTAAGCTTCCATGGTCTCCTCTTTGCACAATGGTGAATAAAAATGAAGAAAGGAGGGGCACCACTTGGTCAAGCTTTTTGGAGATGAAGAAGGTGAAGAAGATGAGTGGGGAGATAAAGAGAAGGGAATAAAATGTGTTTTCCCAAGGGAAGCAAGAAACTAGCGTGAAAAGAGAGTGAAGAGTGAGAGTTTTTCTTTATTTTAATTTTAACCTCCTTAATTGAAATCTACCGTTTTACAATAAACAGGATCTCAGTTCGAGCTCAATACATTATCTAAAAATTATTTCAAATACATATTCGGATTCCTAATAATATTCTCTACAACCTTGACCAACGGCATCTCAATCAGATATACTTGGTCTGACACCTATATTTTAACCGGGTGTAAATTTTAGTTCATGAAGCTTAATAATTTATAAAAATCATAATAAACTAAAATTAATTTATTTCCACATTTTGGGACATTAATATTTCCCCACAAAATTATTGTCGTTTATTTCCCTTAACTGGATATTTATATAAAAATTGGGATGTTACAGAAGCTACCAAGGGAATGCCCTCAGCTGTTTTGAAATAATTATATATACAACTTTACTTGAATGCGATATTAAGATGAATTAGGTATAAACTCACTACTTAAATTCTTATTATTAGGAGAGACGTTATATTTGGGGTGTGAGAAAATCAGGTAACCATTCTCCAAAGGTTCTTAAAGTTTCAGTGAACCTTTTAGGTTGTATCGGGTTGTGAGGTAGCATTAAGCTTTGAATAGGTAATCCAAGAGTTGTAATCAAACACCTTATAACCAACTTTGATTATAGTGGAAAATTCTAGGTCATTGTGTTGGAAGACTGGACATAGAACACAGTGGTGATGATCAAACCAAAATACATCTTAGTTTGTAACCTCTCTATCCCTTACTCTTTATTTTTGCTTATTAAATTTGTTTTATCTTTTTTACTTAAATCAATCATCATTTATTTCAAAGTTCTTAAAACAATCTTTCAATTGCATTGCTAAATTTAAAAAAAAAAGTTTTAAAACACAAGTTAGTTAACCTTTTTCATGTTAGTTAACCTTTTTTAATTCAGTTAATTACATACTTAGTTAGCTGGTTAGTTAGTTAACTCTACCTTAGTTAGTTAACTTGTATAAATACTATTGTCCCTTTTTTCCTTAGTTAATGAAAATCAGTTTTACAACTCTTTATTTCTATGATTCTTCTCTTTTGTTTCCTCTCAATTGGGTTTATGTAGCTCTTCTCTTGCACAACAGCCATGGGTTTTCACATGGTATTAAAGCTTCATTCCTAGGGGCTCTGTTGTGCCACTCTGGTTCACATGCTCTTAGCTTCTCATTCATGTTCTTCGTTTGCATTGATTGTATCTTCTCAATTGATCGTTAATTGTATTTTCTCAATTAGTCATTTTCTCTTCCTCTTTGTTGAGGTATTTCTTTGTTTGTGTTCTTGACTCCTCTTCTGCTTTGATCTTTATCTTTTCCTTGTTCTCATTTGATGGCTATGGCGAATCACATTATGGATCCCTCAAACCCCTATCATTTGCATGCAAATGAAAACCCTGGGATTCCAATCTCCAGAACTCTTTTTACAAGATCAAATTATCATGCACGGTCATGATCTATGACCATGGTGTTGAAATCAAAGAATAAGACGTGATTCATATATGGAAGCTTATTAAAGCCCAAGCCCAATGATTCGATGTATCTCATGGGATTGATGTAATATGATCGTCCTACCTTGGATCACACACTCCTTGGACTCACCAATTGCACAAAGCATTTTATGGATGGAATGTATTTTAGATGTATGGAACAACTTAAAGGAAAAGTATTAGCTATCTTTTAAATTTCTGAGCTAGAAGAAGAAATATATGGCTTGAAATAGGGAAATTATTCTGTTACATTGTATTTTACTCAGCTTAAAAGTCTTTAGCAGGAACTTGAGAACTTTTGTCCTATACCTAGGTGCACCTATCAAGTTTAGTATAGAGAAAATAACTATATGATACGATTCTTAAAAGGGTTGAATAAGTAGTATTCAAGTGTTAGATCATAAATTATGTTAATGGATTCTCTTCCAATAATAAATAAAGTTTTTTCTCTTTTAGTTCAACAAGAAAGGAAAATTGGTTATGGAATAGTTGTTGAAGAATTATAGGCATTGGCTAGTATGAATGATACTTTTAATTTTGGGAGACGTAAGGGATTCCTTAGAGGCTCGGGTCCTAACACTAGTGGGAGAAGTTATGGTAGAGGTCGTGGAACTATAGTCTATTCCTACTATGGAGGGTTGATCACACAATGGACACATGCTTTAAGAAGCATGGTTATCCACCACACCTCAAGAAGAATGCAACAGTAAACAATTATGGCGATTTCCAAGATGACAATGATATTGATGATAATAGGAGTTTGATCTCTTATAAGGAAATGAATAAAAACCAAGGTTTTTCTCTCAATCAAGAGTAATAGAAGGCCATCACAACATTAATCCAATAATTAAACAGTTAAACTAATCACATAGTAAACCAAATTTCCTGTAATCCTACTTCATCTTCAAATACTAAACCATCAGGTATTATCTCACCAATAATCATTTTTTCTAACCTTCACATTTGGATAATAAATATTGGTGCAACTAATCATGTATGTAGTTCTTTATTTTTCTTTCAATCTTATAAGAAAATTAGTCTTGTTTGTATAAAATTACCTAATGGTAACCAAATATGTGCAAGCATCTCTGGCACAATTTTTTTCTTTAATGATTTATACTTGAAAAATGTTCTATTAGAACCAAGTCTATTTTATAAAGACTTTGATGTTGATAATTCTTATGCCAAGATTTGCTAATAACACATATTAAGGAATTTCATTAAATAAAGTCTACCTATGTCTTATCTCACCTGTCTAATTAAGTATTTCAAGTCAAAAGTCTGTAAGGCTTAAACTATAAATGAAAGAAAAAGCTTATCATAAAAAGTCTGATGTTGGTGCACAAGTCTGTATAGGACTAAACAAAATTTCAAGAGAAGTTTGATCCTAGTTGTACTATCAGAGTCTGGCCTATCAAGCCTTATCTCAAATAAACACGTTCTGTTCTTCTAAGACTTCAGACTCAAGACTTCTAAATATATAAAGACGTTATTTTTGTCTTGATATCAAAGCTTAAGAAATCCTCCTTAAAGAAGGTCTAGAAATGATCATTTTCTTTGAAGACTACTCGTATCATCAAATAAGATAAGAAGACAAGCTTTTACTTAAGAACCAATCAAAAAGATCAAAGTTTATTTTGATGATGCTCTGAAGTATATGCGTATTAAGGAAAACTACACTTATCATCAAAAAAGAAAGGAGAAAAAATAGTGCAAAGGCCAAAGCTCTTATGGGAGTGCATTTTAGATTTTTAGTACATGTGTCAGAATACTTTCAGAAGGTCAATCTTTTTTGCTCTGCATATTTTATGTTGAAAGAAGAAAGCCCACAGAAGAAATTTTGCTCTAAGACTCTCAAGGAACATAATTTCTATACAAAGCTTTGATGTTCCTTCACACCAGACCTTTTGTTCTCTCTTCACTCCTCAAAGTCTGATGCTCTCAATGGCTAAAACTCTCTCAACGGATTCATAATGGCTAAGTCTCTTCATCGGATCATTAAACAGTCACTTTGAGTAAACTATAAATATGAAGAGATTCAAAGAATTGAAGAAGAACTTGAGACCTTTAAAGAAATTGTTGCAATCAGTTTATATAATATTCTTCTTCATTCTTAAGTTTTTGTCTCTATTGTTGCAATCAGTTTACATAATATTCTTCTCTATTCTTAAGTTTTTGTCTCTAAAGTAAAGACCTTTTTTATTGTTCTACCTCTAGTAGACCTTGGTCTTTATCTTTCTTACTTTGTGTATTTGTTCATATCTTGTATCTTTTCATATACTAAGTTTTTAGAAACACCACACACAATCTATCATTCAAACCTGTATTTGTGTAAAAATCTAGTATGTTGCCAACCTTTAGTTTCTATTGGGAAACAGTTTGTGGCCTGAAGAGGCCTTTGAAAGAATACTTGGGCTCAGTCTTATGAATCAATAAAATCAGACCTCAGACTTTTAGGCATCCAGAAATATCAATAAGAACGTTACTTCGAAGTATAAATCATAATGTTCTAATAACTATTTGATGATGCATTGGAAGTCAAGCTCTTATCATCAAAAAGGATAAGAGACAAATCAGTAAAGCAGCCAATATATGTTTTTGAAGACCTCAACGTAACAACTTTATGTAAGTTAGAAAAGCTGAACCAAGTCAGCTTAATGAGGACACAACATGGGAGGATCCTCACACTACCTTTGACAAAGGGTTAGAGGCTTACAAAGGTACCTTAACAAGGGCCAAGTCCAAGAAGGGCAAAGAGACCATCCACAAAGCCCTATCTTCCTTCCTTATCTTGCTTAGTGGGGCCAAGCCCAATGAAGACAATTTGAGGATCTATTTGTACTCATCATGTAGTATAGATCATAAATAGATTTTCTAGTGATTTAGGTTTTATTTGGACCTTACTAGGTCAATTTGGTCACTATTGGGCCATGTACTCTCATTTGGGCCATGTATAGACCATCTCCTTTTCTTTTCCATTGATTGGGCCTAGGATTCATCATGGAGGGCCATTAGGAACACCTTGGCTGAATTCTCCAAAAGGCTATATATAGGTGTCTCCTCTTGTAAAAAATGGATAACTTTCATTTTGAGAAATACAAACACTTTTTGTGAAATTCTAGTGAGAGATTCTCCTCTTTCTCTCTAGGCTAAAGAGACTTTAGCAAGCTCTTATCCAAGGGGTCATCTCCCTTCTTGGTGGCGAGTTGGAGTTATCTCCCTCCCAGGGAGTGGCCTCCAAAATCCTTTTTCTATTTCCCTTAACCATCTCCTTCCACTTCATCCTTTTTCATTTCACTTTTTCCTATCTCTTTCCTTTTGTTTCCATTTCGTTTTTGAGTCTTTTGTCTTTTGGAGTTTCGGCCAAGCCTTGGAAGTTTCATCATTCTTGCTCTAGAAGTCTAAGGAAGAGGAGAAAAGATCCTAGATCCCTCCCAAGGAAGATCTCCTTTTAAGGTCATCCTACATCAAGTGGTATCATTGAGCTTGGAGGTTGTTTTTCTTACTTTTTCTTCTCTTAGTTTTTGGTTTCTAATAGTTCATCTTGGCTTGTTTTGTTTTTTGTTTCATGATATTGCCATGTTATATGATGGAAAAAGTCAAAAAAAAGATTGACTTTAATGCTTTTTGTGTCATCCTTTTTCATGTTTTTGCATATTGTTCTTGAGTAGTTGTATAGTTTGTGCCATATGCTTTTAATTCATTTACAATTTAGGTTTGGCACCAATTGTGTTTCGGTTTTGATCTTCAAAAATTAGTTTTGTCAACTTGTTAATTGTTAGAGCCAAATAGGAAGGTGTGGTGCCATTAGAACCTTGTCTTGTTCTAGAAATTTGTAAAATTCAACTTTGTAGAAGTGCTAATTCGTGTGGTAGGAGTTACATTTTATTAACCAAGTGGCCTCAATTACTCAAGAGGGGGTGAATTGAGTTTTAAAAGTTTTGCTTTGGAATGCTTTTGAATATAATTCTTTTGCAACCTATAAAGTGATTAATGAAATAGATAATAATAACAAGTAATAATAAAGTCAAATTAATCACAGAAATTTATCAAACACTTAGTAGGCAATAATAAAGTTCAATAATAATATCAAGAATTTAACTAAAACAATTTTCACAACCAAATATAAAGCACAATTAAATTAGCAAGCAATAATAAAGGAGCTTAGGGAAGAAAGAATTGTAAACCGATATAACGAGTTCCACCACACCGGTGTATATCTCACCTTCAAGCAACCTGTTAGTCCTCAAATTTACAATAAATCTTTTAATAAAAATTTCATAAAAATAAATAAAAATTTGGTTAATTTGTTAGTGTAACATCCCAAATTTTATAAAAATGAATAAATAATGAGAATGGCAAGTTGATGTTTATTGAGGATGATGTGTGAGAATATGAGGATTAGTGGTGGCAAGGTATGAATACATGTATATAAGATGATGATGAGCTTGAATCCAGTTTGGAATGTAAATTCATAAATATGAATGTTTGAATAGGTTGTATGTGTCTTTCATGATGTGTATGAAATCTGGGATAAATTCAAATTTAGATTATAATGAGGAATTCCGAGTGAGAATGCTTAGGAACAAGTTATATATGCTTTATATGATGTACATGATAACTTGGACATGATTAAATTGGCTTAAAATGAGATTTCATAAGTTGAGCTGTGTGGAATTTGCGTTTCCTATTTCTGTGCTGATAGTCTTGCCCAAGCAAGAAGGGATCTCGCCCAGGCGAGGATCCCCTGTATTGGCATAATGGCTTCTAGGCAATTTTCACTCAGGCGAAGGTGAATTCCGCTCAAGTGAAATTGCCTTGTATCAGTGTTGCTCTTTGGAAGGAATTCGCAGTATCAGTGTTTGCTCTCTGGAGGAAATTCACTCAGGTGAATGGAGTCTCACCCGAGTGAAGGGTCTGAGGAATGGCATTCGCCCAGGCGAGTGAGGAATCAGCTCGAGCGAGTACAGTGTGTTGTGATTAGGTGAGGTTCTGGACGAATCTCGCTCAAGCGAGAATGGCCGCGCTTGAGTGAGCCAGTGAGGAAATGGTCACTGGACCTTTCTTCGCCCAAGCGAATGTGAGTAGCTTGAGCGAAAGTAGGAAGTATGAATGCTGGGTGATGCTCACTCAGGTGTGACTGGTATGGTTGTGCTTTTGACCGAGTGTGATGCATGTATGGTGAGTAAGTGGAATTCTGGATGAAATTTCACTTGAGAGGGGACTTAGAAAATAATTCAGGATTTGTGGTGAATTTCCGAGTGAAATTCCGAGTGGCTTTGCCAAGGCAGAACCCTCCGAGTGAGGGAGTAGATAAAATTCTGAGTGAGAGGTCTTCCTGTGTGATATTCCGAGCAGTTGTGTTCCAAGTGAAAATATCCGAGTTCAAGGTAACTCATTCCGAGTGGAGCCTCTCTGTGAGTGTAACTCCGAGTGGAGCCTCTCTGTAAGTGTAACTCCGAGTGGAAATGACACCGAGTGTGGACACAAGGTGTGTTGTCCAGAAGTATTCTGGAAAGAATTTATTCGTGGGGGGAAAAACAAAGGAAGTCGGTTTTGGGATGAAATACCAAGTGGAAAACCAAGTGAGGACAGACTCGGTTTGGATTGTTTATCCGAGTGGAAAATATGAGTAAACCCCGAGTGGGGAAAGAGTTTGAATATCCTTGAGTGGAAATCCGAGTGAACCTCTTCCGAGTGAATAAGGTTTTATACCCCGAGTAGTTAGGATCTGAACAAGTCCGGGTGGGACTTAATGAATTCCCCGAGTGAGTTATGGTTAGAATAAACCCAATTGGAACTTGACTGTAGGGAACCTTCCCAAGGGGAAGGAGATTGAGTATTCTCCGAGTGTGAGAAGTGTAATTATGCCGAGTGGTGAATGTGGAATACATTCCGAGTGAATTATGGTTGTGATACACCGAGGGGTGTTTAATTGGGAAATATTCCGAGTGAGGAAGGTTTATGGATTCCGAGTGGGATTACCTTTATTTACCGAGTGGATTGTATAAGTGTGACCCTTGAGGATAGAATATAAATGACTAAGTATATACGATGGGTTGTTCCCGAGTGAATGGAACTCTGGATCCCGAGTGATAGACTATGTGAGTATGAGTCAGCCCTGAATGAGTTGGGTGAATGAAAAATGGATCGGTCTAGATTGGTATGTCAAGAGGGAAGCCGAGTGTGAGATGACTCGGATCTGGTTGAATTTTGCCGAGTGAAACCGAATGAATGTTGGGTCGGTTTTGGGGGAAATTATGTCAACAGAATCCCGAGTGCTGGGAAGGATGACTTCTTGTCGGATTCGCTTAAGCGAATTAATACCTTGCTCAAGCGAGCGAGTGTGGAAATAGATACTGGGGTTTTTTGGCCTGTGTGAATGGAGAGGCTCACGCGAGATGGGGCGGTCTCGCTCAAGCGAATGTGGGTTTCGCTTGAGCTGTAACACCCTAATTTAAACAAATGATAGACGAGAAAAACAGAGGAAATTTTTCCACAACTAAACTAGAATGCCACCGTAAAGAATGAGAGGGGAAGAAGAACGAAAGTACAAAAGAATTACAAGGAACTAACAGCGGAAGAAAGGGAATCGCATAGGCGGTCACATAGCAACGCGCACGCGCATCAAGCGAAAGCTTCACTCGGTATTCGCTCATTTCACTCGGTAATTCCGCACTCGGGTTTCATCACCTGATTCACTCGGACTTGGCCCTTACGCCTATTAGTCCCATTCGGAAAATGTAACTCATTCTACAATTTCATCAATCAGAACACATACACGGATAATACTGAAATGGCCCCCACTAACACTCATTCAGGATCTATGGGGCTCCTCACTCAGAGTAATCTTTACGTCCTTTTGTCACTCGGGGTATTTTTACTTAGTTTTCACTCGGTGACCATATCCTCCCGACTCTAAACATTCTACTAGGCTAAGACTCACTTGGATTCTTTTGTCACTAACAGCTTACTACAACGGGGGTCCCCAAGAGTCTAAGGGGTCACTCTCTAGTCGGAAGAATCATCACTCGGCAAATTCTCACTCGGGGTTCGTTGATTATCCTACGCTCGGGGAAATCCTTGTAATAACTACTCGGAACGTGTATTTAGACTCTCAACCTTGACCCTAATAACGCGTTGTTAGGGGTAGTCTTCTATGTCAACTCTCACTCGAAGCTTTATGATTTCACTCACTCAAAACGTCTGAACCTTCCCCACTCGGTGACAGCGTCACAAAATCACCCTCTAGACCCTAAATTGGCTTCCTTCACGTTAAATTATGTCATTTCTTACACATTCGGGAATGTGAACACGTATATATAAAGGTTACCCAAGCATTTCACAGCATAAAACAGACATGCAGCATGGCATAACATAGGTATATATATATATATATATATGAGTGCATATCACGGATCTACGACCACATTGTCATGTTCCCATTCTAAGGGAATCAACTCTGCATAAGAGACTAACAGCAAAACACGAGCTGGCCAAGGCTTAACCCAAAACACTATATACAACATATGTACAGTCATAAAATTTCCATAGTGATTCAACACTTCACCCGACATTTCCGCTCCTCTTCCAATCCTCGTTACGAGAGATGTTCACTGAAAGGAAATTGCCACGGCAGGGGTGAGCATCTTAAATTTCAAATGATAGATACTTACTCAGGTTGTTTCACATTTATACCACTATATATATGTACACACAGTCACACGTAGCAGTAATTAAGGTCAGAGTATAACTGATCAACCAGAACGCACGCACAAGATCCTTACCGATTAGGATCCTCCAATTGTCACTCGGCCCCTTACACACACCAACTCAATAATATTAACATACAACAATCAGTGGCATGATACTAAGGTCCATGAATCAGAATGAATCTCTGGAATATTTAACAGTCAGGATCCCTGATTCTCACTCGGCCATATATATATATACATAATTCTCCGATAATATAACATACATTCATAAGGCAGGTTTCACTTAGCATCAATAGCACATGCACACGGATACATATATATATATATATATACATTCCTCATCTCATGCATAATCAATTCCAGCGATATCAACAGTTAATATACATAAATCATTCACTCGGTTCCGCGTTCGTGTGTAATCGGTCCTGACGTTGCAACGTAGGCTCTCAGCCTTTTGTACATAGTTCTCAGCTATCATTTCAGCTCCCAGCTGCTTGGCCGTTTTACAGGTACCCAACCGTTTGCCCACAGGTGACACCAACGCTCTCAGCGCCAACGGAGGTGTTCACAGGTAGCCCGAGTCCCAATCAGGGCTACCTTGAGTCCCACTCAAGGATTTCATAGCGTCCCACGCTTTATGACCGATGGTAGTGTCCCACACTACATGCTCTTAGCACAACGCATCCCATGCGCCACACGCGGGTTCAACACACAGCATTAAATTCTTTGGCACACATCCTCTTATTCAACCATACAGATTTCACATGCAGTCGGTAACACACATTCTCAGGACTTCGCATGTTAATTTAGCACATACAAACTTCCATGCAATTATCATTATAGCAGCATATCAATCTAATGCAGTCGGTGTCATTTAATATCAAGCTCCTATGGGCGTTTTCATCAACTCAAGTTAACATGCAATCAATATACCACAGTGTTAGAACTTAATCAACGCATGCATCATATGAATATGATCAGATTCAACAACGCATTCCCAATAATCACAACATAACATGCAATCATCAAGGACGATACTAACATGCAACACTCATTCTTACTTGTCTCACACTCGGTTACTTCACATGCAAGCATTATCATACAACAGGATGCAGGGCTATCGCTTCAATACTCGAAACCCAATTATAATCCATGCATTTAACATGTAAGGTACTCCCCCTACCAACTACGAGACTCCGAGAGGCTTTTCTGCTTGGGTGTTGGTTCCTTTCCTTGCTGCTTCACTCAGTGCTCCCGCTCGCTTAGCCTTTACTTGAATGCTAGCCACGAATGGTGTAGAGCTGTTTTTGCTTCTGCTTTGACGCTCTTCTTCTACTCGTGTGAGGGAGCTCTGACTCCTCTGCAACACCGTCACTCGTCTTCGAAAACAGGGGATGAAATAGAGAGCAGAGAAGGAGAAGAGAAGAAGAAGGAATTCGCAGGGAACTTTGAAGAACGAATAGCAAGGAGAACCATCGTCCACTTATAATGTATGCATGAAGGAAAGAATGGTGGGGTGGGAAAACGTGAGGAGCAGTCTGCTCACGTCACCCAATCCCATCAGTACCCACTAACGCTAATCACTTCACTCTTTTTAGTTAATTTTGTTAAGTGTAATTAGTGGACAGATCTTACTTGTCATTTTAAATGGCTTTTTATTTTGCACGGTTACTTTTATTAAAATTGGGATGTTACAGTTCTCCTCCACTCGAAAAGAATTTCGTCCCCGAAATTCAGTCGGTAATTCACGCGAAATTCAGTCGGTTACTCATCTAAGTAAACAACTCGGGGTACTGCTGTCTCATGGCGTCCTCGCGTTCCCAGGTACAAGAGGTAGTCTTGCCTTGCTGCCACTCCACTTTAACCAGCCTTACGTTTTTGCTCCTCAAGCACTTTACCGATCGGTCCATGATTCCAATCGGTGTAGTCACAGTGGTCAGGTCTTCTTTGATTTCTACTTCATCATCCGGCATTGTGTGGCTAGGGTCATGTAGATACTTCCTTAGTTGAGACACGTGAAACACATTGTGTAATCGGGATAAGTGGGTTGGTAGTGCTATTCGATATGCCATGGTGCTGACTCGTTCCAACACTTCATAAGGTCTAATGTATCGAGGGCTTAACTTTCCACCTTTCAAGGCTCGTCCAACTCCTTTACTCGGAGAAGTCCTTAAAAACACTCTGTCTCCGATTGAAAATTCCAATGGTTTGGTGCGTTTGTCATGGTAGCTCTTTTGCCTGTCTTGAGACGCCTTCATCCTTTCCTGTATTACTCAGATCTGCTCTGTGGTTTGCTTCACAATGTCTGGTCCCAATAGCAGACTTTCACCCATTTCCGACCAGCAAAGTGGGGTTCGGCATCTCCGTCCATACAGTGCTTCGTAGGGTGCCATGCCAATGCTGCTATGATGGCTGTTATTGTACGTAAACTCAATCAAGGGGAGGTACTGCTCCCAATCTCTACCGTGCTCTAACACACACGCTCTTAGTAAATCTTCTAAACTTTGAATCGTCCGCTCGGATTGTCCATCCGATTGGGGGTGGTAGGCAGAACTAAGCCAAAGCTTCGTGCCCATTTCCTGGTGTAGGTTGTTCCAAAGCCGAGACGTGAACCTAGGATCCCTATCTGACACGATAGAAGAGGGTATACCATGTAGTCGGACAATCTCTTGAATGTAAATCCGAGCCAACTTATGCAACGAGTACTTCATGTTTATAGGTAGGAAGTGTGCACTCTTTGTCAGTCGGTCAATAATGACCCAAATGGCGTCATGTCCCGCTCGGTTCCTTGGTAATCCCATGACAAAATCCATGGCAATTGAGTCCTATTTCCACACGGGAATCTCCAGGGGCTGCATTGCACCGTATGGCTTTTGGTGCTCCACTTTTGATTTCTGACAAGTAATACACTGAGCCATGTATTCTGCCACATCCCTCTTTAGTCCGGGCCACCAGAACTGTTTCCTCAGGTCGTGGTACATCTTCGTGGTACCCGGGTGGATACTAAGTAGGCTTTTGTGGGCTTCATCTAGCACCATTCTCCTTAACTCTTCTCCACTCGGAATGTATATCCTATTTTTCACTCGGAAAATCTTGTCTGATCCCTTGGCGAAGGACAAGTTCTTTCCTCTAGCATGAGTTTCCTTCATCTCAGCCAAGTAGGAGTCTGACTGCTGCTGCTCGTATACGGATTTTAGGAATTCATTGGAAATCTTCAGCGTGCCGATCATCATCTTCCGAGAAGAGGGGGTGACAACGTGTAAGTTCATGTCTCTAAACTGTTCTAATAACTCCACCTCCTTCACCATCATCACCGCTGCATGAAGGGATTTCTGACTCAACGCGTCGGCAACAACGTTTGCCTTACCCGGATGGTACTTTAGCTCGAAATCGTAGTCCTTTAAAAATTCCATCCATCTCCTCTGCCTCATATTCAGCTCCTTTTGGTCGAATAGGTATTTGAGGCTCTTGTGATCGCTGTATACTTTGAATCTGGACCCGTACAAGTAATGTCTCTAGATTTTCAATGCGAAAACCACTGCTGCCAGCTCCAAGTCATGGGTAGGGTAATGCTGCTCGTGAGGTCTCAGTTGCCGAGATGCATACGCTATCACTCGGTCCCTCTGCATGAGTACACATCCTAATCCGAGTCCTGATGCATTGCAGTAAACCACGAAACTCTGTTGCAAGTCAGGTAATGCCAACACTGGTGCAGTCGTTAACTTGTTCTTCAGCTCTCGAAAGCTGCTCTCGCACTCAAGACTCCATACGAAGGGAATGTTTTTCCGAGTCAATTTAGTTAGTGGTGAAGCCAACTTAGAAAAACCTTCAATGAACCTCCTGTAGTATCCGGCCAAGCCCATAAAGCTCCTTATCTCTGAGACCGACCTGGGTCTCTCCCATGCCATTACGGCTGCCACCTTTGAAGGGTCCACCGAGACACCTTCCTCGGAAATCACATGTCCGAGGAAATGGATTTCATCCATCCAGAAGTCGCATTTCGAAAGCTTTGCAAATAACTGCTTCTCCCTCAACACTTGAAGTACCGCTCGGAGATGTCCTTCATGCTCCTCAGAATTTTTAGAATAGACTAGAATGTCATCAATGAAAACAACTACGAACCGGTCTAAGTAGGAGTGGAATATGTTGTTCATGTAATTCATGAAGACAGCAGGGGCGTTTGTCACACCGAACGGCATCACTACATACTCGTAGTGACCATACCGAGTCCTGAAGGCAGTCTTTGGAATATCCGACTCCTTCACTCGGATTTGGTGGTATCCCGATCGCAGGTCGATTTTTGAGAAAATTAAGGCTCCACGTAGTTGGTCAATGAGGTCATCAATTCTGGGCAGCGGGTACCGATTCTTAATCGTGAGTTTATTTAGCTGTCGGTAGTCTATACAAAGCCTCATGCTGCCATCCTTCTTCTTAACGAGCAGTACAGGTGCGCCCCAAGGCGATACACTCGGCCTAATGAATTGTTTTCCGAGTAATTCGTCCACTTGCTTCTTCAGCTCAGCCAGTTCAGTTGGGGACATCCTATAGGGTGCACTGGAGACTGGCTCGGCTCCAGGGATCAGGTCTATAGAGAATTCGACTTCTCTATTGGGAGGGACACTCGGTACGTCATCAGGAAATACCTCAGGGAATTCACAGACAGTTGGGATTTCGTTCACTCGGGTTTTACTCTCACCCTGGGTTAGACAAAGCATCATAAACAGTCGGGTTATACCTTGTGCTGGGTCGTCCTCATTATGCTACCTCGGGAAGATTATCCTTCGACTTCTGCAATCCACTAACATCTCGTTGGCTAAAAGCCAATCTATTCCAAGCACAATATCGAGGTCCTTTAAAGGTATGCACACCAAATCGAAAGTGAAACTCCAATCACACAACACAAATGTCACATCCTTACATACTAACGATGTCAACACTGTAGGGCCAGTCAGATTGGCTACTTCCAAAGTCCGATCCATAAATACAGTCGGTAACTTTAAACGCTTTACACACTAATCAGCTATAAAAGAATGGGTGGCTCCCGAATCGAAAACAACATTAAGTGTATGTCTACCGAGTGAGCACTTACATTGTACCAGGTCATTTGCTTGTGTAGCACCCTCTGCGTTGATGGCATAGACCCTCCCCACTGCTGGTTGGTCTGCATGGTTACTTGAAGCAAGTAATATGTTCCCCTTAGCTCTGTTGCCTCTGCAACCCGGTTGTTGGTTATCATGCACTCGGCTTCTCCCTTGGGAACCTCCCGGACGTACGTTGGGGCTTGCTTGACGGAGTTGGGGGCAATTGGGGCGAATATGTCCTCTTTTATTACAATGGAAGCACACCATTTCACCACTGCTGTTGCAGTCTTGAGCATAGTGGCTTCCTCCACACTTGAAACATTTACCGTCTCCCACCACTGGTCGTCTTTCAGACTGATTCCGCCCTCCATATCTGGAAAAAGACTTGTTTCTACCAACGTTGCTTGCCCTTTTGAAGCGGGATTGCTGGGGCCTCAAAGAATAGTTAGCTCTACTGCTCTGGCCCGAATGGGCCTTGTCATCTTCCTCAAATATCCTACACTTGTTGACTAATGCAGGAAAACTCCGTATCTCTTGGTATCTACAAGCCCTCTTAATATCGGATCTTAGCCCATTCTCAAACTTAAGGCACTTGGAACTTTCCGTCCCAGGCTATTGGAAAGGTGGGTAGAATAGGCACAACTCCTCGAATCTGGTCGTATACTCTTCCACAGTCATGGGACCTTGTTTCAACTCTATAAACTCTAACTCCTTCCGACTCTTTACTGTATCAGGAAAGTACTTCTCCAAGAAGCATGTTTTGAAATTGTTCCATGTCAGCTGAGCATCATCATCAGGGAATCGGTTTCTGGCTATCTTCCACCAGTTTTCCGCCTCATCTCGCAGCATGTACACTGCACACTCCACCTTCTGGGCCTCGGTACAGCGAAGACCCCCAAAAATCCTTTCCAGCTCCTGAGTCCACTTAAACGCTGCCTCCGGATTCCTTCCTCCTAGAAATTCACTCGGCTTCCTCTTCAGGAAGCGGTCCAGTACTTGGCCCTCCTTAACTCGAGGCTGGCCCTGCCTTTCAAACACATCCGCAAAGCGTTGGAATGCTGTGGCTATAGCCTCCATGCTTTGACGATTTGCCATCCCTTATCCTGAAATTAACATCCAAGGATAAGTACACTGAGCCACTCATTACCAATCGGATTTCAGCCTAATGTTTTAGTATCTTAACTCATCATTCCATTCCCATATGTTATACGATCAATCGGCCCAGGAGGTAACAACCCCCTATCCACAAGTCAATATCAATCAGGTTCAACTAACATTACAATCAGGATGACCACTCAGTCAGAAGCATACAACCGCTCACACTCGGTAAGCATACCTTGGCCTTGGACCTTTCGGTCTGCTCTGATACCAAAATGTAACACCCTAATTTAAACAAATCATAGACGAGAAAAATAGAGGAAATTTTTCCATAATTAAACTAGAATGCCACCGTAAAGAATGAGAGTGGAAGAAGAACGAGAGTACAAAAGAATTACAAGGAACTAACAGCGGAAGAAGGGGAATCGCATAGGCGGTCACATAGCAACGTGCACGCGCATCAAGCGAAAGCTTCACTCGGTATTCGCTCATTTCACTCGGTAATTCCGCACTCGGGTTTCATCACCTGATTCACTCAGACTTGGCCCTTACGCCTACTAGTCCCATTCAGAAAATGTAACTCATTCTACAATTTCATCAATCAGAACACATACACGGATAATACTGAAATGGCCCCCACTAACACTCATTCAGGATCTATGGGGCTTCTCACTCAGAGTAATCTTTACGTCCTTTTGTCACTCGGGGTATTTTTACTTAGTTTTTACTCGGTGACCATATCCTCCCGACTCTAAACATTCTACTAGGCTAAGACTCACTTGGATTCTTTTGTCACTAACAGCTTACTACAACGGGGGTCCCCAAGAGTCTAAGGGGTCACTCTCTAGTCGGAAGAATCATCACTCGGCAAATTCTCACTCGGGGTTCGTTGATTATCCTACGCTCGGGGAAATCCTTGTAATAACTACTCGGAACGTGTATTTAGACTCTCAACCTTGACCCTAATAACTCGTTGTTAGGGGTAGTCTTCTATGTCAACTCTCACTCGAAGCTTTCTGATTTCACTCACTCAAAACGTCTGAACCTTCCCCACTCGGTGACATCGTCACAAACTCACCCTCTAGACCCTAAATTGGCTTCCTTCACGTTAAATTATGTCATTTCTTACACATTAGTGGGGGAGAATTGTAACATCCCAGTTTTGAAACTAAATGCCGAATGAAGAATAAACCATTAAGAAAATAACCGTTAATTATATATATAACCAAGTAGATTTAAGCTTTAAAATATGAAAAATGGTGGTGGTCAGGGGATGGAGTGGAGTGCGCGTGGCTGCTGAGCTCACACTCTCCCATCCCACTCTTCTCTTACTCGTGCGCATATACATATATATAAAAACGTAAGCCTTTGGTTAAGGACACACTCGCTATTCCTTCCTCCGTCACTTCATCCTCTACTTTTCTCTCTTCGTCTCCATCCTCCTTCTTCTCTTCTCTCACTCTTCGCTCCTGGAGATCTTGATTGCAGTACTGAAGAACGGACCATACTCCATCCCAGAATCAGGCGCAGGATACGACGAAGCCAAAGAAGACCGAACGAACCAGGAGAAGGACATCGGACCCAACGACAAGAACGGAAAGGTTTCTGAGGTTCCTCTAAAGGTAGGGGGCGCTTGCATGTCGAATGCATGGTCTACGAACGGTACCGAATGAACGTACTGCTGAGTGTGTGTGTGTGTGTGTGCATGTATTCATAATCACTAAAACTGATGCATGATTTAAGATTCTGATAGTGATTTCATGGGGATGGTGTAGCCTGTTAGTGGATGATAATGATGAATGATATGCATGGATCTATTTTCTTGTCACTATGGAAAAGATGTATGTGTATGCTCTTAATTGGTTTGTTCACTGTTGTTAGTCTGATGACTGATTGTAACATGCGTTGGTGTGATTGACTAAATGAATACGAGTAATGTGGGGAATCCGTTCTTGCTTAATGGCTACAGAGAAGGTGTTCGTGGCGTGATGATGCGTGTTAATAAATGTGTTAGTTGCATGAGTGAGAGTGGGGTGACCCATAGAAGGTCAAGAACCCCAAGGGAATGACTTCCAGTTACCAACCTTGGCTAGATCCCGATAGTGCTCGTGGTAGCCGTAGGAGCTAGAGAAGAGTCTCGAGACGCCGTGGGAGGCCGGTGCCACCTGGTAAGAGCTGAGGGACGAGGGGCCAGAAGAAAGGGGACCATAACTGAGAGTCTTTACCCGAGTCGGATCCGCAGGCATGCATGTAGATATAAGGCCGATTGTGATGATGTATAAATCTATGTATGTTTATGTGTATGATTTTGAGTGCATGAATGTATATGTGCGTAGGAACTCCGAATGCATGAATGGATTGTGGGCATAAGCTCTGTGTGATATGTGTGGCATGAATGTTGCTTGAACTGCATGAACTTATTACTTGGGAAAGGTTAAATGATGGTAGGAACGTGTACTGACGCTGATACTGAGTCTGTGAGTATCATTTTACATGTAAAGCTCACCCCTACAGTGGCCATATTTCAGTGAACATCTCTCAGAATAAAGAATGAAGGAAGAGCCGGGTGTGGAGCAGAGCAGCTGAGCATTATGGATCGTGTGTATATATGTGTGTACTGTGTGCTTGTCGTATTTAAATGTTTTAGAGGAAGCCTTGGCCGGTTTGTGTTAAATTTGGGTTTTAATTACGAAACTTGAACGCTCCGGACAGAAGGGGCATGTTATGGTTGTAATTGTTTAGATGTTTCCTAACTATATATATATATGTGTGTTGCGTGTTATATGGTACGGTGGAAGGTGTTGAATGATAAGTCCGGATGCCCAAGCATACCTTATGAGCGTAGACGGCCAGTGTGACTACGGGTAGGTAGTGGGATTAAGTTTGGGGTTGAGAGGATGAAACAAAGAGTTTAAACATGCTTCGAGTGAGTGAAGAACGAAAGATGAGTGAAAAACCGAGTGGAGTCCCTCGCTTCAGCAAGCAGCATACCCGCCCCAGCGAGTGCGGACTAGGAAGACTTATGTTGGGTTCCCTCGGGCGGAGTCATACCTCGTCTAAGTGCTAAAGCAGTCCGCCCAAGCGTAAGGACTCGCGCTGAAGCGAGTAAAAGTCAGAGTGAGATACCGCCCATTATCCTTCCTATCCGTTGTGGCGCTAGTGCGACCTCAATAATAGTATTGACCCCGGCTTGAACGTTGTAGTCGAGTCCACCCAGACGTTGTCGTACCTAGTTGAGTTGGGTAGAGTGAATTCAGGCTCCTCCTTCCCCCACAACCTACTACCGCATATGTACACTGTAACTTCCCGTTTTCCCGAGTGAAGTGCGAGCGTGAGGATTTACCGAGTGAACCCTTGTCCATATCCGATTGAGAAATTACCTTGTGTTTGTGTTGGAGGGGCGTCGTGCTGACTTCGCTTAGGCGGTGTCATACCTCGCCCAAGTAACTAGGACGGTTCGCCCAAGCGCGTGGAACCATGCTGAAGCAAGCAGATATCAACGTGAGACTCCGCCTATGTACCTTCCTCCTCCGTTGTCGCATTATTATGTCTCTCTGGGCGGTGTTGGACATCGCCTGAGTGAGTGGGCGTTGTGATGTAGTCCGTCCAGGCGTTGTTGTACCTTGCCGTACTGGACGGCGGTGTAATCACTTCCTCCTTCCGTGGTTGCATTGTTATGCTTCGCTCAGGCAACGTCGGGCCTCGCTTGAGCGAGTCAGTGTTATCTTAGTCTTCGACCAGGCGCTGCTGTGTTTCGCTGGACAGTGCGGGTCGGTCCCAGCCTTGCTCCCTTGTACTTCCTCTTCTCCTTCCCCTTACCCATCACTTCCTACTGAACGAACTAGTGTTACTCGTGGAAGAGTTTCTCTTTTAGAATTTCCCTCCATCCGCTGTTGCATTCCCATACCCCGCCTAGGCGGTATCAGACCCCGTCTGAGTGAGCCAATGATATTACGTAATCCGCCCTGGCGCTGGTATGTTACGCTAAACCCACGAACCAGTTCCAGTCTTAGCCTTCTGTCATTTGCCTTATGCGTGTGGATGATCTCTCATTTCCCTTGTTCTTCCTTGCACTCCGCCCTTTGCGTTATCCGGTTGCCTTATAGTCTTTGGTTACTTAATTTTGGAAAAATTTTCCCCGTATTGGTTTTTAATTATTTATTAAAATAAGGTGTTACATTTTGGTATCAGAGCGGACCAAAAGGTCCAAGGCCAAGGTATGCTTACCGAGTGTAAGCGGTTGTGTGTGTCTTTTTTTGATTGAATGGTTGAAATTGTTCTGATACTAGTTGAACTTGATTGATGTTGACTTGAGGACAAGAGGTTGTTTTCCCCTGGTCTGATTGTGTGTATAACCTAGACGAATGATATAATGTGCCAAGCTATTAATTGTTGGACTAATAACCCGATCGGTAGTAAGTGACTCCGTATACTTATCCTTAAATGTCGATTTCAGGATAAGGAATGGCGCATCGTCAAAGTATGGAGGCTATAGCCACAGCATTCCAACGCTTTGCGGATGTGTTTGAAAGGCAGGGCCAGACTCGACCTGAGGATGGCCACGTGCTGGACCGCTTCCTGAAGAGGAAGCCGAGTGAGTTTCAGGGAGGGCGTAATCCGGAGGCAGCTTTCAAATGGACTCAGGAACTAGAGAGGATTTTTGGGGGTCTTCACTGTACCGAGACCCAGAAGGTGGAATGTGCAGTGTATATGCTGCGGGATGAAGCGGAGAATTGGTGGAAGATAGCCAGAAGCCGATTCCCTGAAGATGACAACCAGCTGTCGTGGAATGATTTCAAGACATGCTTCTTAGAGAAGTACTTCCCCGACACAGTGAGGAGTCGGAAGGAACTGGAGTTCATGGAGTTGAAACAAGGCTCCATGACTGTGGAAGAATACGCGACGAGGTTCGAGGAATTATGCCTATTCTATCCGCCCTTCCAGCACCCTGGGACGGAGAACTCCAAGTGTCTTAAGTTTGAGAACGGATTGAGATCGGATATCAAGAGGGCCTGCAGATACCATGAGATACGGAGTTTCCCTGCATTAGTGAACAAATGTAGAATATTCGAAGAGGATGACCGGGCCCACTCGGGCCAGTGCAGCAGAGCCAACCAGCACCTGAGGCCTCAGCAGTCACGTTTCAAGAGGCCAGGGAACGTGAGGAGGAATGAACCCTTCACTAGATATCAGAGTCATAGTGACCGAGGGAGACAGACGGGTGGACGACCAAGATATGGCGGATGCTTTAAATGCGGCGGTGACCACTTTGCTAGGGATTGCAATGATACAAATGTAAAATGCTACCACTGCGGAGAGAAGGGACACGTTCGTCCTGACTGCCCCCAACTCCGCCAAACAAATGCCAATGTACGTCAAGGAGGGTCTCAAGAAAGAACCCGAGTGAATGATAACCAACGACCTGGTGGCAGAGGCAACGGAACCAGAGGAAACATGATGCGTACTCCGAACAGCCGAGAGAGGAATACCAGTACGCCAGCAGTAGGAAGAATCTACACCATCAATGCAGAAGATGTTGCACCAGCAAACGACCTAGTACAATGTAAGTGCTCACTCGGTAAGAATACACTTAACGTTGTTTTTGATTCGGGAGCCACCCATTCTTTTATAGCTGACGAGTGTGTAGAGCGTCTGAAGTTACCGACTGCACCTATGAATCGGATTCTAGAAGTAACCAGCCCGACTGGCACTAACGTGTTCACATCATCAGTGTGCAAGGACATAGTGTTTGTGTTGTATGGTCGGAGTTTCACCTTCGATCTGATTTGCATGCCCTTAAAGGGTCTTGATATTGTGCTCGGGATAGATTGGCTTTCCGCCAATAAGGTGTTAGTAGATTGTAGAAACCGAGAGATAGTTTTTCCGAGTCAGCCCACTGAGAACGATACGGCACCAGGTATAACCCAACTATTTATGATGCTTTGTCTAACCAAGGATGAGAGTGAGACCCGAGTGAACGAAATTCCGATTGTCTGCAAATTCCCAGAAGTGTTCCCTAAAGACGTTCCGAGTGTGCCTCCCAATAGAGAAGTCGAATTCTCTATAGACTTGATCCCTGGAGCCGAGCCGGTCTCCAGTGCACCCTATAGAATGTCCTCAGCTGAATTGGCTGAGTTGAAGAAACAAGTAGATGAGTTACTCGAAAAACAGTTCATTAGACCGAGCGTGTCACCATGGGGCGCACCTGTGCTACTTGTTAAGAAGAAGGATGGCAGCATGAGACTTTGCATAGATTACCGACAGCTAAACAAACTCACAATCAAGAATCGGTACCCACTGCCTAGAATTGATGATTTAATTGACCAGCTGCGTGGAGCCTCAGTCTTCTCAAAAATCGACCTACGATCGGGATATCACCAAATCCGAGTAAAGGACTCGGACATTCCTAAAACTGCCTTTAGGACTCGGTATGGTCACTACGAGTATGTAGTGATGCCGTTCGGTGTGACCAACGCCCCTGCTGTTTTCATGAATTACATGAACAGCATATTCCACTCCTTCTTAGATCGGTTTGTTGTTGTCTTCATCGATGACATCCTAGTTTATTCTAAGACGTCTCAGGAGCATGGAGGACATCTCTGAGCGGTACTCCAAGTGTTGAAGGAGAAACAATTGTTTGCAAAGCTTTCGAAGTGCGAATTCTGGATGGATGAGATTCACTTCCTCGGGCATGTGATTTCCGAGCGAGGCGTCTCGGTGGATCCTACGAAGATAGCCGCTGTAATAGCATGGGAGAGGCCCAGGTCGGCCTCGGAGATAAGAAGTTTTATGGGCTTGGCAGGTTATTATAGGAGGTTCATCTAAGGTTTTTCTAAATTGGCATTACCCCTGACTAAATTGACTCGGAAAAACGTTCCTTTCGTGTGGGGTCCCGAGTGTGAGCACAGCTTCCGAGAGCTGAAGAATAAGTTGACGACTGCTCCGGTGTTGGCATTACCTGAGTTACAAGAAAGCTTCGTGGTCTATTGTGACGCGTCAGGACTCGGATTAGGGTATGTACTCATGCAGAAAGACCGAGTGATAGCATATGCCTCTCGACAATTGAGACCTCACGAGCAGCATTACCCGACCCATGACTTGGAGCTGGCAGCAGTGGTTTTTGCATTGAAAATCTGGAGGCATTACTTGTACGGGTCCAAATTTGAAGTGTACAGCGATCATAAGAGCCTCAAATACCTATTCGACCAAAAGGAGCTGAAAATGAGGCAGAGAAGATGGATTGAATTTTTAAAGGACTACGATTTCGAGTTAAAATACCACCCAGGTAAGGCAAACGTCGTGGCCGACGCAGTGAGTCGGAAATCCCTCCACATGGCAGCAATGATGGCGAAAGAAGTAGAGTTGTTGGAGCGGTTCCGAGACATGAACTTGTATGTTAACACCCCCTCCTCTCAGAAAATGACAATCGGTACGTTGAGGATCGCCAATGAATTCTTAAAATCCGTGCACGAGCAGCAACAGGCGGACTCTTACCTAGCTGAAATGAAGGAAATTCAGGCCAAAGGAAAAGATTTATCCTTGGCCGAGGGGTCAGATGGGATCTTCCGGGTGAGAGGCAGAATATACATACCGAGTGGAGGAAGATTGAGAAGAATGGTGCTTGACGAAGCCCACAAAAGCCTACTCAGCCTTCACCCAGGAACAACGAAAATGTACCACGACTTGAGGAGACAGTTCTGGTGGCCCGGACTAAAGAAGGATGTGGCGGAATACGTGGCCCGGTGTATCACTTGTCAGAAATCGAAGGTAGAGCACCAAAAACCGTATGGTGCAATGCAGCCTCTAGAGATCCCCGTGTGGAAATGGGACTCGATTGCGATGGATTTTATCATGGGATTACCCAAGAACCGAGTGGGCCATGATGCCATTTGGGTCATTGTTGATCGACTGACGAAGAGTGCACACTTCTTACCTGTAAATATGAAAGACCCATTGCATAAGTTGGCTCGGATTTACATTCAAGAAGTTATCCGACTGCATGGCATACCTACTTCTATCGTATCAGATAGGGACCCTAGGTTTACATCCCGGTTTTGGACTAGCATGCATCAAGAATTGGGGACGAAGCTTTGGCTTAGTTCTGCCTACCACCCCCAATCGGATGGATAATCCGAGCGAACAATTCAGAGTCTAGAAGATTTATTGAGAACGTGCGTGTTAGAGCATGGTGGAGAATGGGAGCGGTACCTTCCCTTGATCGAGTTTACGTACAACAACAGCCATCATCACAGCATTGGCATGGCACCCTACGAGGCATTATATGGGCGCAGATGCCGAACCCCACTCTGCTGGTCGGAAACAGGTGAAAGTCTACTATTCGGACCAGACATCGTGAAGCAAACCACAGAACAGATCTGAGTGATACGGGAGAAGATGAAAGCATCCCAAGACAGGCAAAAGAGCTACCATGACAAGCGCATCAAGCCATTGGAATTTTCAGTCGGAGATCAAGTGTTTCTGAGAACCTCTCCGAGTAAAGGAGTCGGACGAGCCTTAAAAAGTGGGAAGTTAAGCCCTCGATACATTGGGCCTTATGAGGTGTTAGAACGAATCGGCCCCGTGGCATACCGCATCGCATTACCGACTCACTTGTCCCGATTGCACAACGTATTTCACGTGTCCCAGCTAAAGAAGTATTTGCATGACCCCAGCCACACGATGCCTGACGACGAAGTAGAGATCAAAGAAGACCTAACCACTGTGGCTACACCGATTGGAATCGTGGACCGATCGGTAAAACGCTTAAGGAACAAAAATATAAAGTTGGTTAAAGTGGAGTGGCAGCAAGGCAAGACTATCTCTTGTACCTGGGAACGCAAAGATACCATGCGACAGCAGTACCCTGAGTTGTTTACTTAGGTGAGTACCGACTGAATTTCGGGGATGAAATTCTTTTTCAGTGGGGGAGAACTGTAACATCCCAGTTTTGAAACTAAATGCCGAATGAAGAATAAACCATTAAGAAAATAACCGTTAATTATATATATAACCAAGTAGATTTAAGCTTTAAAATATGAAAAATGGTGGTGGTCAGGGGATGGAGTGGAGTGCGCGTGGCTGCTGAGCTCACACTCTCCCATCCCACTCTTCTCTTACTTGTGCGCATATACATATATATAAAAACGTAAGCCTTTGGTTAAGGACACACTCGCTATTCCTTCCTCTGTCACTTCATCCTCTACTTTTCTCTCTTCGTCTCCATCCTCCTTCTTCTCTTCTCTCACTCTTCGCTCCTGGAGATCTTGATTGCAGTACTGAAGAACGAACCACACTCCATCCCAGAATCAGGCGCAGGATACGACGAAGCCAAAGAAGACCGAACGAACCAGGAGAAGGACATCGGACCCAACGACAAGAACGGAAAGGTTTCTGAGGTTCCTCTAAAGGTAGGGGGCGCTTGCATGTCGAATGCATGGTCTACGAACGGTACCGGATGAACGTACTGCTGAGTGTGTGTGTGTGTGTGTGCATGTATTCATAATCACTAAAACTGATGCATGATTTAAGATTCTGATAGTGATTTCATGGGGATGGTGTAGCCTGTTAGTGGATGATAATGATGAATGATATGCATGGATCTATTTTCTTGTCACTATGGAAAAGATGTATGTGCATGCTCTTAATTGGTTTGTTCACTGTTGTTAGTCTGATGACTGATTGTAACATGCGTTGGTGTGATTGACTAAATGAATACGAGTAATGTGGGGAATCCGTTCTTGCTTAATGGCTACAGAGAAGGTGTTCGTGGCGTGATGATGCGTGTTAATAAATGTGTTAGTTGCATGAGTGAGAGTGGGGTGACCCATAGAAGGTCAAGAACCCCAAGGGAACGACTTCCAGTTACCAACCTTGGCTAGATCCTGATAGTGCTCGTGGTAGCCGTAGGAGCTAGAGAAGAGTCTCGAGACGCCGTGGGAGGCCGGTGCCACCTGGTAAGAGCTGAGGGACGAGGGGCCAGAAGAAAGGGGACCGTAACTGAGAGTCTTTACCCGAGTCGGATCCACAGGCATGCATGTAGATATAAGGCCGATTGTGATGATGTATAAATCTATGTATGTTTATGTGTATGATTTTGAGTGCATGAATGTATATGTGCGTAGGAACTCCGAATGCATGAATGGATTGTGGGCATAAGCTCTGTGTGATATGTGTGGCATGAATGTTACTTGAACTGCATGAACTTGTTACTTGGGAAAGGTTAAATGATGGTAGGAACGTGTACTGACGCTGATACTGAGTCTGTGAGTATCATTTTACATGTAAAGCTCACCCCTACAGTGGCCATATTTCAGTGAACATCTCTCGGAATAAAGAATGAAGGAAGAGCCGGGTGTGGAGCAGAGCAGCTGAGCATTATGGATCGTGTGTATATATGTGTGTACTGTGTGCTTGTCGTATTTAAATGTTTTAGAGGAAGCCTTGGCCGGTTTATGTTAAATTTGGGTTTTAATTACGAAACTTGAACGCTCCGGACAGAAGGGGCATGTTGTGGTTGTAATTGTTTAGATGTTTCCTAACTATATATATATATATATGTGTGTTGCGTGTTATATGGTACGGTGGAAGGTGTTGAATGATAAGTCCGGATGCCCAAGCATACCTTATGAGCGTAGACGGCCAGTGTGACTACGGGTAGGTAGTGGGATTAAGTTTGGGGTTGAGAGGATGAAACAAAGAGTTTAAACATGCTTCGAGTGAGTGAAGAACGAAAGACGAGTGAAAAACCGAGTGGAGTCCCTCGCTTCAGCAAGCAGCATACCCGCCCCAGCGAGTGCGGACTAGGAAGACTTATGTTGGGTTCCCTCGGGCAGAGTCATACCTCGTCTAAGTGCTAAAGCAGTCCACCCAAGCGTAAGGACTCGCGCTGAAGCGAGTAAAAGTCAGAGTGAGATACCGCCCATTATCCTTCCTATCCGTTGTGGCGCTAGTGCGACCTCAATAATAGTATTGACCCCGGCTTGAACGTTGTAGTCGAGTCCGCCCAGACGTTGTCGTACCTAGTTGAGTTGGGTAGAGTGAATTCGGGCTCCTCCTTCCCCCACAACCTACTACCGCATATGTACACTATAACTTCCCGTTTTCCCGAGTGAAGTGCGAGCGTGAGGATTTACCGAGTGAACCCTTGTCCATATCCGATTGAGAAATTACCTTGTGTTTGTGTTGGAGGGGCGTCGTGCTGACTTCGCTTAGGCGGTGTCATACCTCGCCCAAGTAACTAGGACGGTTCGCCCAAGCGCGTGGAACCATGCTGAAGCAAGCAGATATCAACGTGAGACTCCGCCTATGTACCTTCCTCCTCCGTTGTCGCATTATTATGTCTCTCTGGGCGGTGTTGGACATCGCCTGAGTGAGTGGGCGTTGTGATGTAGTCCGTCCAGGCGTTGTTGTACCTTGCCGTACTGGACGGCGGTGTAATCACTTCCTCCTTCCGTGGTTGCATTGTTATGCTTCGCTCAGGCAACGTCGGGCCTCGCTTGAGCGAGTCAGTGTTATCTTAGTCTTCGACCAGGCGCTGCTGTGTTTCGCTGGACAGTGCGGGTCGGTCCCAGCCTTGCTCCCTTGTACTTCCTCTTCTCCTTCCCCTTACCCATCACTTCCTACTGAACGAACTAGTGTTACTCGTGGAAGAGTTTCTCTTTTAGAATTTCCCTCCATCCGCTGTTGCATTCCCATACCCCGCCTAGGCGGTATCAGACCCCGTCTGAGTGAGCCAATGATATTACGTAATCCGCCCTGGCGCTGGTATGTTACGCTAAACCCACGAACCGGTTCCAGTCTTAGCCTTCTGTCATTTGCCTTATGCGTGTGGGTGATCTCTCATTTCCCTTGTTCTTCCTTGCACTCCGCCCTTTGCGTTATCCGGTTGCCTTATAGTCTTTGGTTACTTAATTTTGGAAAAATTTTCCCCGTATTGGTTTTTAATTATTTATTAAAATAAGGTGTTACAGAACACGTATATATAAAGGTTACCCAGGCATTTCACAGCATAAAACAGACATGCAGCATGGCATAACATAGGTATATATATATATATATATATATGAGTGCGTATCACGGATCTACGACCACATTGTCATGTTCCCATTCTAAGGGAATCAACTCTGCATAAGAGACTAACAGCAAAACACGAGCCGGCCAAGGCTTAACCCAAAACACTATATACAGCATATGTACAGTCATAAAATTTCCATAGTGCTTCAACACTTCACCCGGTATTTCCGCTCCTCTTCCAATCCTCGTTACGAGAGATGTTCACTGAAAGGAAATTGCCACGGCAGGGGTGAGCATCTTAAATTTCAAATGATAGATACTTACTCAGGTTGTTTCACATTTATACCACTATATATATGTACACACAGTCACACGTAGCAGTAATTAAGGTCAGAGTATAACTGATCAACCAGAACGCACGCACAAGATCCTTACCGATTAGGATCCTCCAATTGTCACTCGGCCCCTTACACACACCAACTCAATAATATTAACATACAACAATCAGTGGCATGATACTAAGGTCCATGAATCAGAATGAATCTCTGGAATATTTAACAGTCAGGATCCCTGATTCTCACTCGGCCATATATATATATACATAATTCTCCGATAATATAACATACATTCATAAGGCAGGTTTCACTTAGCATCAATAGCACATGCACACGGATACATATATATATATATACATTCCTCATCTCATGCATAATCAATTCCAGCGATATCAACAGTTAATATACACAAATCATTCACTCGGTTCCGCGTTCGTATGTAATCGGTCCTGACGTTGCAACGTAGGCTCTCAGCCTTTTGTACATAGTTCTCAGCTATCATTTCAGCTCCCAGCTGCTTCGCCGTTTTACAGGTACCCAACCGTTTGCCCACAGGTGACACTAACGCTCTCAGCGCCAACGGAGGTGTTCACAGGCAGCCCGAGTCCCACTCAGGGCTACCTTGAGTCCCACTCAAGGATTTCATAGCGTCCCACGCTTTATGACCGATGGTAGTGTCCCACACTACGTGCTCTTAGCACAACGCATCCCATGCGCCACACGCGGGTTCAACACACAGCATTAAATTCTTTGGCACACATCCTCTTATTCAACCACACAGATTTCACATGCAGTCGGTAACACACATTCTCAGGACTCCGCATGTTAATTTAGCACATACAAACTTCCATGCAATTATCATTATAGCAGCATATCAATCTAATGCAGTCAGTGTCATTTAATATCAAGCTCCTATGGGCGTTTTCATCAACTCAAGTTAACATGCAATCAATATACCACAGTGTTAGAACTTAATCAACGCATGCATCATATGAATATGAACAGATTCAACAACGCATTCCCAATAATCACAACATAACATGCAATCATCAAGGACGATACTAACATGCAACACTCATTCTTACTTGTCTCACACTCGGTTACTTCACATGCAAGCATTATCATACAACAGGATGCAGGGCTATCGCTTCAATACTCAAAACCCAATTATAATCCATGCATTTAACATGTAAGGTACTCCCCTTACCAACTACGAGACTCTGAGAGGCTTTTCTGCTTGGGTGTTGGTTCCTTTCCTTGCTGCTTCACTCAGTGCTCCCGCTCGCTTAGCCTTTACTTGAATGCTAGCCACGAATGGTGCAGGGCTATTTTTGCTTCTGCTTCGACGCTCTTCTTCTACTCGTGTGAGGGAGCTCTGACTCCTCTGCAACGCCGTCACTCGTCTTCGGAAACAGGGGATGAAATAGAGAGCAGAGAAGGAGAAGAGAAGAAGAAGGAATTCGCAGGGAACTCTGAAGAACGAATAGCAAGGAGAACCATCGTCCACTTATAACGCATACATGAAGGAAAGAATGGTGGGGTAGGGAAACATGAGGAGCAGTCTGCTCACGTCACCCAATCCCATCAGTACCCACTAACGCTAATCACTTTACTCTTTTTAGTTAATTTTGTTACGTGTAATTAGTGGACAGATCTTACTTGTCATTTTAAATGGCTTTTTATTTTGCACGGTTACTTTTATTAAAATTGGGATGTTACATGAGCGAGTAGCACCCTGATTGTATTTTTCCCTCTTTTCTCTCGGTTTATGTATATTGGCCTTTCTTTTCTTGATTTCGATGGCTGGACTCTTTTTCCCCTTACTCAGTTAGACACCCGAGGGATATAATGGTCATTAGTGCAAATATTAAAACATAAAACTCTCACTTTCTTCCATTTTCACGTCACTTCCTCCCTCCTTTCTTCACTCTTCTTCGTCTTCTTCCCTTCTTCATCTTTTTTTTTCTTTTCTCCAAAAACCTGAGCCGTGTGGAGTGTTTTCTCCTCCTCCACCATTTTCGTTTCTTATAGAAGCTTGAAGGAGAAGCTTGTGCTGGAACTCCTCCCCCTTCTCCCACTCTATTTCCGTGTGGACCTCTCTCCATGGAAAGCTCATGTTGGCTCTTGGGTGAGGTAAGTTCCTCACTATTCTTTAGGAGTTTCTATGCCTAGACTTTGGATTCTATGTATATGGGGGAGTATTTATGGCATATGGGTTGTTGGGAGAAGCTTAAAGTGAGGAAACCCTAGGTGGGGTGTTGTTATTATGACTTTAATAATGGGTTATTATAGAGATGCATGAATTAATACTTGGATGGGTGGAAAATAAATGAATAATTATAATGTTGATGGGTTCTAGTGAAACCCTAACTTTAATAAATTGGGGGAAATGTAAATTATGAATACAAAGTATGTTTAATGATGATAGTGAGTGATATTAATGATAAGAGATGGCCATTGATGGTGATTAATAAGTATTGGTAACAATTGTTGGGTTTTAATGAAAACCCTTACCTTAAGAATTTGGGAAAATATATATATATTGTGACTTGAAGGTTGAATTGGAAGTGAATGGGTGATGTTTAATATGTATGTTGTTAGTTATAGTGATGAATAATGATGAACATTGTAGATAACCCTTAATGGTGAAATCAATGGATATACATATTGGTTGGTGAATTGATAGGCTATGATGTTGTCATTAGAATTTGATAGTAAGGATGGTTTAAGAGAAACAAGAATAACTTGTGTTGAGCCTTAAGTGACAATGATGACATTTGAAGGATCGATGTGATTTGAGATTACATTATGTAATGGATAAGATGATGATGTTGTTGGATTAGTAAGCCTTTAAGATCTAGAGGATCTTGGCTTTGGGAAAGGAATTCCCGAAGCCTAATACAAATATATAACTTGGTGTTTATCAAGTCTAGGACTTGATGATAAACTAGAAAGTGTTTAAAAAGTTAAGAGGAATGCCTTGAGATGGCTTATTAATTGTATGAATGCATATATATATATATATTATGTAGATTGTATTCTGGGTGATGCAATGGAGCATTCGGAGCATTAGAATGGTTCGGCTCTTCCCTCAAGGTAGGAGAGGAGTTAACATTCAAATTTCATGAGTAAATTTAATAGTGATTGTTGTATGTGATGGATACTCATGCTTGCCTTGCCATGTATATTTATTGAATTAATTGAAATGGCAATTTGATAATTATTGAGAATTATTATGATACTCTTGTGATGGGTGCAAGTAATTGACTTGCATGTGTGTGAGGAAATTATGATTGTTATATATGTATATGTAATTTGAAATACCTTGTTGCTACATGTGTGGATTAATATTATGATTGTTGCTATGCCTATTTGATATCCATATGTGGATTGTTATGGATGATGGTGGTGGCCATTGGATGCCAATTATTTGAACGATGTGCCTTGAGGGGCTTTGTAAATGATTATGAATAATTATTAAGATGCCAAATTAAAATATATACCCTAATTGAGAGGGTGAGAAATCCTTGTGAGATTGTTGGGCACATGCATTATTGCATTGTTGCATTTATGGCATAGCATGGCATTGATATGCATTATTATTGAATGAATCACCTTGCGGGGTGCCACGAAGGGTATATCCCTGAGTGAAGAGGACATTGTCCTATTGTTATTGAATAATGTTGAAATGAATCACCTTGCGGGGTGCCACGAAGGGTAAATCCCTGAGTGAAGAGGACGTTGTCCTATTGTTGTTGAATAATATGGAATATATCACCTTGCGGGGTGCCACGATGGGTAAATCCCGGAGTGAAGATGATGTTGATCATAATGTTGAATATATCACCTTGCGGGGTGCCACGAAGGGTGTATCCCTGAGTGATGATGGTATTATGTTATTTATTGTGAAATGAAACACTTTGCGGGGTGCCACGAAGGGTGAATCCCTGAGTGATGATATTATTATTAGAATTATTAAGAAATGAATGGTATAGTGGTTGTGATCACCCGTTGATATGGAATCGGATCCATTGTATAATTGAGATAGGATGACCACGAGTGATGAGAAACCCCTTGCGAGGAGGTATTGAATAAAAGATAAAATGAATCGATGATGATAATGATTAAGGATGCCCTTGTTGATAAGTGGCCGGTGATTGTGTATATGATTATGTATGTGCTTGTGCTTATTTATGATATGAATTGCGATTCATGAGGCTTGTATGCCTATTGTGATAATGAGATAATGAATAAATGATAATTTGATGTTTTGATAGCAAAGCACACATGATGTTTATATGCATATACATATGATCACAATATATATATATATTATTCGTCATTTTGAATGTATAACTCACTCTCCCATGTGGTCTCCTTTTTAGCATTGTGATGCAGGTTACCATGGGACGAGCTCGGATATAAAGATCAAGCTTGGATGAAGGTAAATAGTGGTAGAGGAATTGCCTTGGCCGACATCATTTATGGATTCTTGTGTAATGAATAAATTGTATATGATTGTATAGATGATTTAGAGATTTTAAGTATGTATAAGATAATCCTTTGAATTGATGGATGATGAATATATATATGTAGAATATAAGAGATGATTTGATGTGTATTAGAGGAATTGGAATTGATCGATGTTCATTGATGATTTAGATAGTCGGGAGAGGATTCTTGAATATATGGATATATATATATATAATTATGTCTTAGGCATTGCATGCTTGCCGAGCCTTCTCTCATATCGTCATATATGGGACTAGGCGTGTGCCCGGTATACAGATCCTTCCGCTGTATACTCTATTATTTTGTATACCTTTATGGGCAATTTACTTATCGATCAAGCTTTAGGTTATTTAATTGTACGCTTCGGTTTTCTGTGATTCGAGTCTCGATGTGACACCGGTATTCTTTTGAAACGCGAAAAATTTACTCGCATTTTCATTAACTATGACCATCACATCGGGATTCGAGTCTGGAAAAACCGGGTGTTACAGTTAGAAAATTAGGTTTTAATTCAATAAATGGATGTTGTTAGAAATAATCTGACCTTGATCAATTTTCTTTAGTTTTGCAGTAAAAAAGTAAAGAATTCAAGAGAAAATTATACTGGAAGATCTGACGCGTAGCATCAATCCCACGTGTAACGTGGACTCTAAATTTTGATGCTGACGCTACGCGTCACTGCCACGCGTAGCGTCAGTGCTGCGTGGACTCCACATCCAACTTGGCCAAGCACTCAGCTTTGACCCAATAATGGTCACCCCACTCAGCACCAAAGGTCACCCTACTAAGCACAAATGGCCAAAATACAGTGGAAACACGTCCAAGTGGCCAGGCATGATCAAATTTAATAATTTGAAGTGGCCATTATCAGCTGTTTAATGGAAGCTGAGTCAGGGGCCTGACGCGTAGCGTCACACTGATGTGTAGCGTCAGCACCCTTGCTCAGCCCTATAAATAGGGTCATCCAACACCATTCAAAACATCCCATTCTCATTCACTTCTCTTATTTTCTCTCTTTGTGCTCGACTTTGAGTACTTCTTTTGTGAGTTGTAGTTCTAGAATAGTTTTCTAGATACTTGAGTGTGTTTTGGTGTATTGTGATCGTTGTATCGTGAAGTTTCCATTGTCTTCGTAATGTCAAACTCTGTAAGTGTTATCTTTACTTTCACCATGTGTAACTAATTTGTTTATGTTGGAATTGGTGAACTAATCTATTGAGTATAATGTTGTGAATTCGACCTCTGCATGTTTATGTTTCAAGTCCATGTTAGTATTTCAATCTTTTATTAATATGAACGCCAAACGGGAGAATGATTTTCATGTGTATTGAAACTTGTTTTATTAGTATGACTGTCAAACGGGAGAATGATTATTCATGCCGTATTGAAACTTGTTTTGACGAAAGTAAAAGTTGGAATACCCTTGGTATCTCAATTCTATAGGGGTTGTTAACCATTGTTGCCATAAGGCCAGGTCTTAATGCAAGTTTTTACTGAGAAAGCTCATGAGGGATCAGACTTTACGGTGAATTCTTAGAATTTATATCACGAGGGATCGGTTATAATGATTTTAAGCTGCAATGACATGAAACTTGATGATTAAATATGCATGTCTTGAGTTCCTCATTGTTATTCTAGATTAGGGATCCAATTTCCAGCATAATTTGTTTATCTGTGTTTATCTCAAGTATCTTATCTATTCTAGGTTGCAACTCAACTTTTTAGATAGATTTTTATTTTCTTTTTATCTCATGAACAACTCAACCATGCTATCTTATGAATATTGTATAAATTGTATATAAATCATTCTTTTGTCCATAACTTTCTTCACATTTACTATAGTAAATAGAAAATTACTGTTGTTATTGGACTTTCAATCCCAGTGGAACGATATCTAAATTTTGAAAACTACAAACGATTGGTGCGCTTGCCAATTAACAACCCGGTGGTGGAAACGAACGGTTCAGACGCTATCGCCGGGTTAACAAGTTTTCTGGCGCCGTCGCCGGGGATTGAATTGTTTCAGTAAAACAGTAAATCTTTAATTACCGTGGTAAATATTTTTTTACCTTAGTTAAATTTTTTATTTTGTTTACTTTTACTTTTACACTAACTTTCTTTGTCTAGTTTGTGTATGCAAACCCGATCTACTGCAGGTCAAATTTATTTTGATCCTGAGATAGAAAGGTTTGTAAAGAAAATCAAGTCTTTAAAATCTAAAACACAAACTAAATCTTTTTCTACTTCTAAAACTTTTGAAAATTCAAATATGGCTGCTGAAAGGAGAACATTGGGACAGTTTGCTGCTATTAATGGTCCACCCCGAGTTTGAGGAATGTTTCAAGGACCTGTTGTACCAGTGGAAATTAAACCTGCTACTTTAAATATTATTCAAAATAATCAATTTGCTGGTTTAAATCATGAAGAACCATATGAACATTTAACTGTTTTTTATGAGTTATGCAGCACAATTGGTTTTGAACCCAATCAAGAAGAGTCTGTTTACATAAGACTTTTTCCTTTTTCATTGATTGGTAAAGCAAAAGAATGGTTTAAATCTTGCCCACCGGGTAGTTTTGCAAACTTGTCCGATGTTGAAAGAAAATTTTTGGAAAGATTTTATTCTCCTTCAAAATATTTTGAAGCCATGACAGCCATACATTCTTTTTCTCAAAATAATGATGAATCATTAGGGGAGACATGGGAACGATTCAAGGCACTATTGAGAAAGTGTCCAAACCATAATCTAGATGATCCCGAAAAGGTAAGGATCGTTTACCATGGTTTATTACCTCAGTTCAAGATGATGTTAGATGCTTGTGCAGGTGGTTCTTTAATGAACAAAACTGTAGAGGAAGCAACTAAGATATTGGAATCAATGTCCATTAGTGACCATCAAGCTAAACCAGAAAGAGGTAATGTATAAGGTATACTTGAATAAGGAGTAAATGATACAGTGTTAATTCAACAAAAATTGTTGATACAACAAATTGAGGCAATGAGTAAACAACTTGGAAAACTTCAAGTTACCCATGTACCACCACAACTTCATGCTCAATTAAAACAATGTGAGTATTGTATGGGCAAACAACCATGTAGTTACTGTGTTCTTGACAAGAATGAAAAAGAACAAGCTAATTCCTTGATTCATCAGAGGTTACCTTCAGGTAATTCTCTAAATCCTCTTGTAAATTCTTTTTCTAATAATTACCTACAGGGAAGGCAAAACCAAAACTATGGTTGGAGGCAAAATGCTAGACCCTTCAACAATCAAGGTGATTACAATACTAGATTGACAAAGGCTGAAGAAAGTATTCAACAATTGATGCAATACATGGAGACAATTAAGGCTGCACGTAAAGCATCAGATCAACAGTTGAGTCAGCTAGTAAAAGAAGTAGCCGACATCAAGGAATTCAAAGTGAAAGAATAATGTAAGGCTATCTTTACAAGAAGTGGTAAAACTATAGGTATGGATTATGAAAAAGAAAAAGAAAAAGAAGAAAAAGAAAAAGAAAAAGAAGAAAAAGAAGAAGAAAAAGAAAGTGAAAAAAATAAAGAAAAAGATGAAATAAAAGAAAAAGAAAAAAAAACAAAAAAAATCAGTATTTGGGACAGACACCTCCTGTTCAGGATTTACCTTATCCTCATCCATCATCAAAAAAAGATAAAGAAAAGGAATATAAGAGATTCCATGAAATTTTTAAGCAGTTACACATAAACATTCCTTTTTCTGAGGCATTAGAACAAATGCCTACATATGCTAAGTTTATGAAAGAACTGCTTACAAAGAAAAGGAAGTATGATGAGGAGATAGTAGAACTTGAAGCAAGTTGCAGCGCTATTTTACAATACAAGATGCCAGAAAAATCCAAAGATCCTGGCAAATTCACTATTCCTGTCTCTATTGGTGGAGTAAATATCGGAAAGGCTTTATTAGATTTAGGGGCTAGCATCAATCTAATGCCCCTAAGTATGATGAAGCGCATTGGTGACCTTGATCCGCAACAGACAAGGATGACTCTGCAATTAGCTGATAAATCCATCAAGAGACCTTATGGGATTATAGAAGATGTGCTTGTAAAGGTTGACAAATTCTACTTCCCTGTGGATTTTATGATCTTAGACATGGAGGAAGATGCTGATGTTCCTCTGATTCTTGGAAGACCATTCATGAAAACTGCTCGAGTACTGATTGATGTGGACAACGGGAAGCTAGCAGTAAGGGTGCACGATGAGGAAGTGAATTTTGATGTCTTCAAAGCAATGAAACATCCTAGCCCAAAGCAAGACTGTTTCAAAGTGGACATCCTTGATGAAACTTATCTTTCCTTATCAAAAGGTATGACTAATTCTGACCCATTAAATAAGTTATTGACTAATTCTGTTGAATTTTTGAATGAAGAAGAGGAGAAACAGATTGAAAGGTATCTTGAAGAATTTGATCAAGGGAAAGAAATTTCCTTTGAATCAAGAAAGATTGAAGAAATTCAAGACTCACCTGTTGAAGAAATCCAGAAACCTGAACTCAAAGTGTTACCTTCCAATCTAAAATACATCTTTTTAAAAGAAGGTAATTTAAAACCAGTAATCATTAGTATTCTGTTAAGTGAAACAGAGGAAGAAAAACTGGTGGAAGTATTGAAGAGAAATCAAGAAGCAATTGGATGGACACTTGAAGATTTGAAAGGTATAAGTCCATCATACTGCATGCATAAAATTTTGTTAGAAGATGATTTCAAACCTATTGCTCAACCTCAAAGACGCCTCAACCCAACTATGAAAGAGGTAACCAAAAAAGAGGTTCTGAAATTGCTGAAAGCAGGTATTATTTATCCTATTTCTGATAGTGCATGGGTAAGTCCTTTTCATGTTGTTCCAAAAAAAGGTGGTATGACAGTAATTGTTAATGAAAAAAATGAACTAATTCCTATAAGAACTGTCAATAGTTGGAGAATGTGCATTGATTATAGAAAATTAAATCAAGCAACAAGAAAAGATCATTTTCCATTACCTTTTATGGATCAAATGCTTGAAAGATTATCTGGACAAGAATATTACTGCTTTCTTGATGGTTATTCTGGATATAATCAAATTGCTGTTGACCCTCTTGATCAGGAGAAAACTGCTTTTACATGTCCTTTTGGCATATTTGCTTACAGAAAAATGCCATTTGGATTATGTAACGCACCTGCTACTTTTCAAAGATGCATGTTTGCTATTTTTGCAGATTTAATTGAAAAGAGCATTGAAGTTTTCATGGATGACTTCTCAGTTTTTGGGAATTTATTTGAGACATGTCTATCTAACCTAGACACCGTACTGAAGCAGTGTATTGAGACAAATTTGGTGCTTAATTGGGAAAAGTGTCACTTCATGGTGAAAGAAGGAATTGTACTTGGTCATAAAATTTCTTCTAGAGGCATTGAAGTTGACCAAGCCAAGATAGAGGTAATTTCTAAACTCCTACCCCCTGTAAATGTAAAAGGTATTAGAAGCATTTTAGGACATGCTGGATTTTATAGGAGGTTTATTCAAGACTTTTCAAAAATTGCAAAACCTTTATCAAACCTTCTGAATAAAGATGTTGAATTCAAATTTGATGAAGCATGTCTTAAAGCTTTTAATTCCTTGAAAGATTAGTTTCTGCCCCTGTAATTGTTGCTCCTAATTGGAATCTACCCTTTGAACTTATGTGCGGTGCAAGTGATTATGTTGTTGGAGCAGTTTTAGGTCAAAGATATGAAATTTTTTTTAAAGTCATACATTATGGTAGTAAAGTTTTGAATGAAAATCAAATAAATTATGCAACTACTGAAAAAGAATTACTAGCCATAGTATATGCTTTAGAAAAATTTCGATCTTACTTGATTGGCTCAAAAATAATTATTTTTACTGATCATGCGGTAATCAAGTACCTTTTAACTAAGTCTGATTCAAAACCTCGGTTAATCAGATGGATTTTGCTCCTTCAAGAATATGATCTTGAAATCAAAGATAAAAAAGGTACTGAAAATATGGTAGCTGACCATCTTTCTAGATTAATGAATAATGAGGTTACTACCAAGGAAAAAGAAATTTTGGAAGAATTCCTTGATGAAAAACTTTTGAAAATAACACAACGGCCATGGTTTGCTGACATGGCCAATTTCAAAGCAGCAGGAGTTCTTCCAAATGATTTGACTTGGCAGCAAAGAAAAAAATTCTTTAGAGATGCCAGATATTTTGTTTGGGATAACCCTCATTTATTCAAAATTGGAGCGGATAATTTGTTACGACGTTGTGTGCCTGACTGGGAAGTAAAAGATGTGTTGTGGCATTGTCATAAATCACCATATGGAGGACACTTTAATGATGAAAGAACAGCTGCAAAAGTTCTTCAATCAGGTTTATATTGGCCCTCTCTTTTTAAAGATGCTCACTTATTTGTTCAATCTTGTGATAACTGCCAAAGAACAGGTAATGTTGGAAGAAGGCAAGAAATGCCTCTCACAAATATACAAGAAGTTGAGGTATTTGATTGTTGGGGAAGTGACTTCATAGGACCTTTTCCTAACTCATACTCAAATCAATACATTCTTTTGGCAGTTGATTATGTTTCTAAATGGGTGAAAGCAATTGCTACCCCTAATGCAAACACTAAATCTGTTGTGAATTTTTTGAAGAAAAATACTTTTTGCAGATTTGAGACACCAAGAACTTTAATAAGTGATGGTGGTTCACACTTTTGTAATAAAATTCTTCAAAAAGTATTATAACATTATGGAGTAAAGCATAAGTTAGCCACAACATATCATCTACAAACTAATGGACAAGCAGAGATTTCAAATCGTGAAGTGAAAAGAATTCTAGAAAAAACTGTCATCTTCTAGAAAGGATTGGTCACAAAAACTTGATGATGCACTCTAAGCATACAGGACTGCATTTAAAACACCAATTGGTCTTTCTCTTTTCCTGATGGTCTATGGAAAATCATGTCACCTTCCAGTTGAAATGGAACATAAAGCATATTGGGCTTTAAAATTCCTCAATTTTGATCAAAATGTAGCAGCAGATAAATGAAAGTTACAGCTACTCGAATTAGAGGAAATGAGAAACAATGCCTATGAATCATCCAGGTGTTACAAAAGTAAGGTGAAAGCTTACCATGATAAAAAGTTAAAGAAAAGACACTTCACACCAGGTCAGCAAGTTTTATTGTTCAATTCAAGATTGAAACTGTTTCCTGGAAAATTGAAATCAAAATGGTCAGGCCCGTTTTTGATTAAAGAAGTTAAACCATATGGAGCAGTGGAAATTGAAGATCCAACTTCTAAAAGAAGCTGAATGGCAAATGGGCAAAGGTTGAAACTCTATTTAGGTGGTGAGATTAACAAAATTACCATCAGTTATCTTTTAACTGACCCTTGAAATGCAGGAATGTCAAGCTAGAGACATTAAACCTAGCGCTCAATGGGAGGCAACCCATTCTGTTATTTTTTTTAATAATAAAAAAATTCTTTCAATAAATAATCAAATTTTTGTTAGAAAGTTAATTTATTCACTTAACATTTTTACACAATAAAACCAATTTTGTAAAATTAACTATTAATTCTTTTATAACTTAGGAATTTTGATAAATTTAATTATAATAAGTTTATTAACTATCAAGCAAATTTCAAAAAAAAAAACCCGGTGAGTTGAGAGATCTTGTTAAACACTTGAGGGTTTAATCGACATAACTTCATTCGAATTGATTTTGCTTTAATCTTTGATTTGTGTTATTGTACAGAAAATTCAGGAAAATGATCAAGGCACATTTATTGGTGAAAAGAAACCTTGGGCCAAACAGCTTACCTTGGTAAAAATTATTTTATCCTTTGAAAGCCAATTTGAGCCTAAAATAAATTCTTTGGTACCCTTAAAACCTAAATCTGTTATAACCGTTCCCTATACTTGATTAATTAAAGAGCAGTTGAAATAAATGAAAAATATCTTTAGTGTTCTTACAAAAATGGGGAATTAAAATAAGCAACTTGATTCTTTTCAAAAGAAAATAAAGTATGAAAAAGAAAAGTCAAAAATAGTGAAAAGAATCAAGTTGGGGGTATTTATTTTTCACCAATAAAAGAAAATGAGAAGTTTGGGCTAAGAGAAAGCCTAAAAATTATAAAATGCTCTTTTATGATTTCAGGTTTTTGAATTCCAAGAAAAACCATTGATTCTTGTAAGCCAAGCCTCATTACAACCCTTGAAAAGACCTTGTGATTTCTGAATTAACTCTGTATAACTAACCATTGATTAGATGAAAATCAAAATTAAATTCATTTGATTTTATGATTGATTGAGTGAAACAGGTTACCAATTGCATTGAGATAAACACTTGGAGAGGTAAGCCTGAAATTATGCTTGGTATGTTAATAAAATATTGTAAAGAATTTTATCATTAAACCTTTGTTATATTAGATGTCTATAATTGATTATTTCAAAATGGTAAATTATGTAATTACTTTTTGTGGTAAATTCTCGGACTAACTCAAAAATTTGATTTCAAATTTTTATTTTTTATTTTTCTCTCTTGCTCGAGGACGAGCAATGTCTCAAGTTGGGGGTATTTGTTAGTGCTCAAATTTACAATAAATCTTTTAATAAAAATTTCATAAAAATAAATAAAAATTTGGTTAATTTGTTAGAAAATTAGGTTTTAATTCAATAAATGGATATTGTTGGAAATAATCTGCCCTTGATCAATTTTCTCTAGTTTTGTAGTGAAAAAGTAAAGAATTCAAGAGAAAATTATACTGGAAGATCTGACGCGTAGCATTAATCCCACGCGTAGCGTGGACTCTGAATTTTGATGATGACGCTACGCGTCACTGCCACGCGTAGCGTCAGTGCTGCGCGGACTCCACATCCAACTTGGCCAAGCACTCAGCTTTGACCCAATAATGGTCACCCCACTCAGCACCAAGGGCCATTCCACTAAGCACAAATGGCCAAAATACAGTGGAAACACGTCCAAGTGGCCAAGCATGATCAAATTTAATAATTTGAAATGGCCATTATCAGCTGTTTAATGGAAGCTGAGTCAGGGGCCTGACGCGTAGCGTCACACTGATGTGTAGCGTCAGCACCCTTGCTCAGCCCTATAAATAGGGCCATCCAACACCATTCAAAACATCCCATTCTCATTCACTTCTCTTCTTTTCTCTCTTTGTGCTTGACTTTGAGTACTTCTTTTATGAGTTGTAGTTCTAGAATAGTTTTCTAGATACTTGAGTGTGTTTTGGTGTATTGTGATCGTTGTATTGTGAAGTTTCCATCGTCTTCGTAATGTCAAACTCTATAAGTGTTGTCTTTACTTTCATCATGTGTAACTAATTTGTTTATGTTGGAATTGTTAAACTAATCTATTGAGTATAATGTTATGAATTCGACCTCTGCATGTTTATGATTTAAGTCCATGTTAGTATTTCAATCTTTTATTAATATGAACGTCAAACGGGAGAATGATTTTCATGTGTATTGAAACTTGTTTTATTAGTATGAATGTCAAATGGGAGAATGATTATTCATGCCGTATTGAAACTTGTTTTGACGAAAGTAAAAGTTGGAATACCCTTGGTATCTCAATTCTATAGGGGTTGTTAACCATTGTTGCCATAAGGCCAGGTCTTAATGCAAGTTTTTACTGAGAAAGCTCATGAGGGATCAGACTTTACGGTGAATTCTTAGAATTTATATCACGAGGGATCGGTTATAATGATTTTAAGCTGCAATGACATGAAACTTGATGATTAAATATGCATGTCTTGAGTTCCTCATTGTTATTCTAGATTAGGGATCCAATTTCCAGCATAATTTGTTTATCTGTGTTTATCTCAAGTATCTTATCTATTCTAGGTTGCAACTCAACTTTTTAGATAGATTTTTATTTTCTTTTTATCTCATGAACAACTCAACCATGCTATCTTGTGAATATTGTATAAATTATATATAAATCATTCTTTTGTCTATAACTTTCTTCACATTTACCATAGTAAATAGAAAATTACTATTGTTATTGGACTTTCAATCCCTGTGGAACGATATCTAAATTTTGAAAACTACAAACGATTGGTGCGCTTGCCAATTAACAACCCGGTGGTGGAAACGAACGGTTCAGACGCTATCGCCGGGTTAACACAACCCACTTGAGAGATTCCATTATTGGAGATTAGAGATACAAACTTTGAGCAATTGCAACTTCCTAGTGTCCCACACTCAAGAACTCAATTCTCACAAGTACAAGGGAACCTCACCCAATCTCTCAATCTCATAATTTTACAAGGTTGAAACCCAACCTAAACTCTAGGAATTTGGTGTTTAAGTATACAAGGATAACTCTCCAATAGAGTGGATATACAAGTTTTGGTACTCAAAATAATTTTTACTTACAAGCTAACTCTCAAGAATAATAACAAAAAAATAGAATAGAGAGTTAAATGCTAAGAAATAAGAGAGAACAAAGAAGAAAGCAAGGAATACGTTTTGCTTGGATTGGGACATCTGCTTCTTCAATTTTCTTCTCTATTTATAGGCTTCAGGAGGCATGGTACATTTCTTATTTAATTCCTTTTTGAGTCATAATTGGCATAGTGGAAATATGGAGCGTTTCCTATCTATCTGCTTAGTGCACCATGATTGTGTTCATAATACGATGCGGAAAATCCATGGTGCGATGCAAGGCTATCCAATCGAGCTTCTGAAGTTTCAAATTTGAAATTGAAATTTTAACTAGATGAATAGATTCATTTCCCAAATGAATAGATTCATATAGTGTATTTGCGCATCAAAATTGAAATGAATAGATTCGAGGACCAAATGAACAGATTCATGCGTGATTTTTATTGATTTTGGCACTGCCCAGCCATATGAATCGATTCAGACTATATATGAATCGATTCATCACTTAAAAGAATCACATCCTAGAGCTTTTCACAGGCATGAATCGATTCAGCAGGGGCTTGAATCGATTCATCAGGTTGTTGCTTCATTTTTCATGCACTTTTCACCTTTTTTAGGATGTAATTGCATATGGCTTGCTTCCTTTGATCCTTAGGCACTTAGATGAACGTTTTTCACTTGTTTTAATCCTTTGTAAATTCCTTGACTCAAATCCTTGGTTGTTCATCAAATTTAAACATCAAACATAATTAATTTTTCCATAATTATATATGTTTGATCTTGATTCTTCATTTATTGTGTCATTATCAAAACCTGTGTCAACATATAAATACATTCTCCCCCTTTTTGATGATGACAACAAATGTTCATCTCTTGGGGTGTTAGTATCATAACAGTTATAGTTTAATATTTTTGACAAACTAAACTCCCCCTTACAAATGCATTTTTATACCACTTGTTAATGTAGAATCATACATAGTCATTTTGAAGAAGCATACCACTTGTTGAAACAATAGATACCATGAAACAACATATTATAAACAGATACTATTTGTTATTATAGAAAATTATTGCATATAAACATAAAACTCCCCCTTAATCATGCAATGGATACCACAAAATAGTTCATATAATTCTTAGCATTATTCAATATTAATCTAGTAATCTCTCCCTCTAATAGCAAAATGATAACATGATATTCTCTCCCCCTTTGGCATCATCAAAAATAAAATAATAATCTTTATCATAGTAATTCTCTCCTATTTTTTTGGCATATATAACATCATTTTCTCTCCCCCTTTGGCATCATAACAAATACGTATTTTCAGACAATCATATACTTCATACTCAAGAAAAATTATGAGATTTGATTCTTAAACACAATTAGAGATATCCAAAATTCCTAATTCCCTTCTAATATTAATGAATTGTTCTTTAGCAAGGGGTTTTGTAAAAATACCAGTTAATTGTTTAGAAGTAACGACATGCTCAAGAATGTAATCGCCTTTTAAAACATGATCTCGTATAAAATGATGTAGAATTTCAATATGCTTTGTTCGTGAATGCATGACAGGATTTTTGGAAATATTTATTGCACTAGTGTTATCACATTTAATAGGCACATTATTTAACACAACACTAAATTCAAGAAGTTATTGCCTTATCCAAAGAATTTGAGCACAACAACTGCCAGCTGCAACATATTTTGCCTCAATTGTTGATAAAGAAACACTTACTTATTTCTTGCTATGCCAAGAAACAAGGGAACTACCAAGCAAATGACAAGTACCACTAGTACTCTTTTTATCAAGTTTACAACCAGCAAAATCAAAATCAGAATATCCTAAAAGAATACATTCAGCGTCTTTAGGATACCATAAATCAACATTTTGAGTACCCACAAGATATTTCAAAATTCTTTTTACAGAAGTGAGATGCGATTCTTTAGGACATGCTTGATATCTTGTACACATACATACAATAAACATAACATCAGGCCTACTCGCAGTTAAGTAAAGTAAGCATCCAATCATACCTCGGTATTTTATGATCTTAACGTCCTTACCCTTCTCATCTTTGTCTAAGTAGCATGATGTACTTATGGGTGTTGCTATTTCGTTAACCTTGTCCATTTCAAACCTTTTGAGAAGTTCTTTACAATATTTGGATTGACTTATGAACGTCCCTTCTTTGGTTTGCTTGATTTGTAGTCCAAGGAAGAATGTAAGTTCTCCTATCATGGACATTTCAAATGCATCCTGCATGATCTTGGCAAACTCTTTGCAAAGAAGTTCATTAGTAGCACTAAATATGATATCATTGACGTAAATTTGTACCAAGAGGATGTCATTGTTTTTATGTTTTATAAATAGTGTAGTATCAACCTTTCCTCTTTCAAAATTGTTTTCTAAAAGAAATTTACTGAGTCTTTCATACCAAGCTCTTGGAGCTTGTTTCAAACCATACAAAGCTTTTCTTAATTTAAAAACATGGTTTGGAAATTTATGATTTTCAAAATTGAGAGGTTGATCTACATAAACTTCTTGAATATAACCGTTTAGAAAAGCACTTTTGACATCCATTAGATACAATTTAAAATCCATGCAATAAGCAAAAGCTAACAGCAGTCTAATTGCTTCTAGTCTAGCTACGGGAGCATAGGTTTCTTCATAATCTATTCCTTCTTCTTGATTCTACCCTTTAGCAACTAGCCTAGCTTTGTTTCTAGTTATTATTCTATTTTCATCAAGTTTATTTCTAAAAACCCATTTAGTACCTATTATTTGATGATCATTGGGTCTTGGCACAAGTTCCCAAAGTTGGTTTCTTTCAAATTGATTTAATTCTTCTTGCATAGCCAACATCTAATGTTCATCAATAATAGCCTTCCCAATATTTTTAGGTTCAATTTGAGATACAAAGGATAAGTGATTACATGCATTTCTAATGGCATTACGGGTACTTATACCTTTGGTTATTTCACCTATGACATTGTCCAAAGGATGGTCCTTTAAGATGATCCACTCTTTTTGTTGAGGTTCCTCATTTTGGGTTATGTCTCCTTCATTGTTGACTTGTTCTTTATCATCCAAGTTTATCTCTTGGAAGGTACCTACAAGATCATCAACTTCTTTTGTATCCTGTCATATGTTTGGAACACCCACTATCCAAGTACCAATGGGTGTTGCTAGCTTTAAAGCATACCTACAAAACAAATCAAGTTAGAGATCTTGGTACCCATTTTATGTTGGGTCCTTGTAGGTTAGTTTACGGTAATGTTCCCTTAGGAACTCATAATTTTTTCACAACCTTTGGCCCTAATTTTCTAACATAACAATTAGAGGCATTATGTCCTTTGAGACCACAATGATTGCATTTCATAAAAGGTGAAGATGATTTACTAGGTGGTACAAAGAAATTCTTATAATGTTTCTCTTTCTTGTAAATATTAGATCCTGAGTTGAATCCTAATCCAGTTTTATCAAACATGCAACATTGTTTTCCAAGTAAAGCATTTAAATTGTCTCTACCATTGGTGAATTTTTCAAGAGTTTTGTTTAAGTTAAAAACTTTCTTTTCCAACACGTCACATTTCTTGAAGAATTCACAAGGTTTATCTTTAGAGCATGCTTGAAAATTAACAACTTCCTTTCTTAAAATTTCATTTTCTTTACCGAGTTCTATAAAATGCATTTCAAGAGTATCAATTGTTTTTCTTGACAACTTATACTTATTTGAAATTTTAGCAAATTTTTCATATAATTCTTCAAAGGCATCAAGTAATTCAACTTTATCTAAGTCATGGAAGCTTACCTTATCTTCTTCTTGTTGATAGTTACCCATAAGGCATGGGTTGGCTTCTTTGTTATCTGATTCGTCTGAGTTACTTACATTATCTTCATCTCATGCTATGTATGCTCTTCTCTTTCCTTTTCGATTTTTGTTTTTCTTTTTAAGATTTGGACAATCCGCCTTGAAGTGTCCTTCCTTACCACATTCAAAACAAGTAGGTGAAGAATTATTATCTTTAGGAGTAGATTTCTTACCTTTGGAAGTGAAGTTCTTTTGGAATAGTTTGTTTTTAACATCACTAGTTCCTTCATGAGTAACTTGAAGGGTATCCCATATTTCTTTTGTAGATTTACATGTTACAACTCTAAAAAATTTGTCAGGACCTAAGGCAAGAGTAATAAGATTTTTAGTTTTATAGTTATATTGTACTTTCTTTTCTTCTTTACTAGTCCAATCATCCATATGTTTTTCAACTTTTCTACCATCAACAGTATGCATAGGTATAAAAGGACCATTTTCAATAGCATTCCATATTTTTAAATCAATTGATTGAACAAAAATTTTCATTCTTTCTTTCCAAAAAGCGTAACCCTCACCATTGAAAGCAAGAGGTCTATTTAGGGCACCACCCTCAGGAAAAAGGTTAAAAGAAGTAGAGCCCATCTTGTTCTCTTGAAGCTGTTAAGCTTGATCTACCAAGAGTCAAGCTCTGATACCACTTGTTAACCAAGTGGCCTCAATTACTTAAGAGGGGGGGTGAATTGAGTATTAAAAATTTTGCTTTGGAATGCTTTTGAATATAATTCTTTTACAACTTATAAAGTGATTAATGAAATAGATAATAATAACAAGTAATAATAAAGTCAAATTAATCACAGAAATTTATCAAACACTTAGTAAGAAATAATAAAGTTCAATAATAATATCAAGAATTTAACTAAAACAATTTTCACAACCAAATATAAAGCACAATTAAATTAGCAAGCAATAATAAAGGAGCTTAGGGAAGGAAGAATTGCAAACCGATATAACGAGTTCCACCACACTGGTGTACATCTCGCCTTCAAGCAACCCACTTGAAGGATTCCACTATTGGAGATTAGAGATACAAACTTTGAGCAATTGAAACTTCCTAGTGTCCCACACTTAAGAACTCAATTCTCACGAGTACAAGGGCACCCCACCTAATCTCTCAATCTCACAATTTTACAAGGTTAAAACATAACTTAAACTCTAGGAATTTGGTGTTTAGGTATACAAGGATAACTCTCCAATAGAGTAGATATACTAGTTTTGGTACTCAAAATAATTTTTACTCATAAGCTAACTCTCAAGAATAATCACAAATAAATAGAACAGAGAGTTAAATGATAAGAAATAAGAGTGAACAAAGAAGAAAGCAAGGAATACGTTTTTCTTGGATTAGGACATCTGCTTCTTCAATTTTCTTCTCTATTTATAGGCTTTAGGAGGAATGGTATGTTTCTTATTTAATTCCTTTTTGAGTCATAATTGGCATAGTGAAATTATGAAGCGTTTCCTATCTGTCTGCTTAGTGCACCATGATTGAGTTCATAATGCGATGCGGAAAATTCGTGGTGCGATGCAAGGCTGTCCAATTGAGCTTCTGAAGTTTCAAATTTGAAATTCAAATTTGAACTAGATGAATAGATTCATTTCCCAAATGAATAGATTCATTTAGTGTATTTGCATATCAAAATTGAAATGAATAGATTCAAGGACTAAATGAATAGATTCATGCATGATTTTTGCTGATTTTGGAACTACCGAGTCGTATCAATTGATTTAGGCTATATATGAATCGATTCATCACTTAAAAAATTACATCCTGGAGCTTTTCACACATATGAATCGATTCATCAGACTGTTGCTTCATTTTTCATGCACTTTTTTACCCTTTTGAGATGTAATTCCATACGGCTTGGTTCCTTTGATCCTTAGGCACTTAGATGAACATTTTTCACTTATTTTAATCCTTTATAAATGCCTTGACTCAAATCCTTGGTTGTTCATCAAATTTAAACATCAAACATAATTAATTTATCTATAATTATATATGTTTGATCTTGATTCTTCATTTGTTGTATCATTATCAAAACTTATGTCAACATATAAATATATATTTTGCATCAATTTGTGACTCCCAAGGTTCCAATTCAAGGTTAGGAGACCTCATTTTTAGGTTCTCTAAAAGGTAGTGCTCATTGTTAGGTTTGTTAGAAATCTATTCTTAATTTTTCTCTAGGATTTTTTTTCCATTGTCAAGCACTATTAGGACACCTTTGTTTCGGTTTTCATCTTGTGAATGCATAAAGAAGATTTTGTTAAACACAAAAATGGCCTCCTATAAGTGAAATAAGGAGAAGATTGCAATTTGACCTAAGCAAAAGGAGTGAAATTGAATTTGTGAACTAGCTTTGTGTTTCGGTTTTGGACTAGCTTGTTGGTGTTAATTGTTACAAGATACGAGAGGCAAAAAAATTACAAAAGAGAAAAAGAATAGAAAAAGAAAAAGAAAAAGAAAAGCCCTACATCAAAAGTGAAAAATCAACAAAGGGTATCAAAAAGAAAAAGTACAATATTAGACCTCTTTTGACAAAATTTAAAAAGTTTAAATAACAAGCAACCTTCTCACTTGAAACACCAAGACCTAAAAAGTAATTACTAGTTGACCCTTCATACAATTTCAATTCAACTTTTCTTGCTTAGTTTGCAATTCTGGAGTTTCTAGGTTTTTATTTTAGCTTACTTTTAGTCTTGCATTTATTTTCTTTCTTGTTAAGTTGTGTCTTTGTCCTTCATTTTTTTTCAAAATCCTAGTATTCTTACCTTTATTCAATTTAGCTTTTATTGCTTCATGTCTTGTCATATCAAAAATCCAAAAATATTCCTTTTGAGTTACCTTTTAATTTTTGAGGATTTTTAGTTTGTCTTCCATTCTCTCTTAGAGTTTTGTCTCTTGAGTTCCCTTCAATTTCAAGATAACTTCTTAATCAATATCAAGGAGGATAGCATCTTGAGTACACTTGAGATAGGTATGGAAATTGCTTTGAGTGAGAGACACTTTGTTTTGCATTAATTGATTTTACTTAACAATTTTTGTGTGAGAATTTTGTTTGATAGGTGAGATGGTGGATTCCATATCAAGATTTTGAAGACTTTGAAGACTTGTAAAAGGAAGCAAAGCCTTGAACTCATTAGCAAATTTTAGGAAATTTTAAATACTTAAGGCTTGTAGCAGTGAATTTGGTCCTTGTATTTTTGGACAAATTTGGACTTTAAACTTGGACTTTTTAATTTACCTTCTAATATTTTCATCTAGCCTTTAGAGCATGTGCATTTGTTTACTTTAACTAATTGTTGTTAGTTAGTTTTGGGTTAGTTAAGTAGTTGTAACTAGAGGTGGTTAAGTAGTTAGTGGTCTTAACTAAAATTGGTTAGGTTGTTAGTTGTCTTAACTAATTAGTTATTGTTAGTTAGAGTAGTCGGAACAAACTTCTAGTTAGCTTTAACTAACTTATAACCAAAATTAGTTTTAAGTAGTTAGGATTGTTATAACAAATTAGGGTAGTTCCAACAATAATAACCACTTAACTAAATTAGTTAGAGGTTGTTAGGGTTGTTAAACCTAAGTTTGTTAGCCTAACAATTTGAAACCGAAATTGGTTAGTTTGTTAGGATTAGTTACTTATTAGTTACAACCTAGGACTTTCATAACTAATCATAGTAAGACAACCTAGGATTCTACCTAGTATAAACATCATAGGTGTATGTCCCTTAGGTAGAAAACCTAGAATTTGATTTTTAGGATTCTTGTGTGATTTCTTAATTTTGTTTTTGCATAAGCATCCTCGACTAGTTTGATAGAACATTTGTTTGCCTTGTCTTGTTTTTCTTTGACAACCTTAAACATGTCTTCTAGTGATAGGGAAAACAAATCTCTTCTTCATAATATCAGGATAGCTTAAATAACATCAACACTAGGTTAACTAACCTAGAACATAGAGAAAAAACCCTAGAACTAGACATAGAGAAATCAAATAAATCAAAGGCATGAAAATAGTGATAGTGAGGATGACTGTAGGTCTAGAAGACATAATCATAATAAAAAAGAAGACTTAGGTTTGAGAGAAGTAAAACTTGAAATTCCCCCTTTTAATGGTAAGAGTGATATAGAAGCTTACTTAGAATGGGAAATGAGAGTTTAACAATTATTTAATTCTCATCAAATCAAATAAGAAAAGAAAATTAGGATAGCCACTCTCTCATTCCAAAACTATGCCTTAATGTAGTGGACTCAAGTGTGTAAGGAGAGAAAGAAAGATAATTTCCCACCAATAGATGATTGGTTGGATTTAAAAGCTTTGTTAAGAAAGAGATATGTTCCTAATTACTATAGAGGGGAGCTATTAGCCAAGCTAAATAAACTCACCCAAGGTTCAAAAAGTGTTGAAGATTACTATAAGGCCTTAGAGATAACAATGATTAGGGAAAATTTAGATGAAGATGAGGAAACCCTAATGCATAGGTTTTTGCATGGCCTAAATAGGAACATTAAGAATAGAGTAGAACTTATTCCACATGTGGACATAGAAGAACTATTACACCAATGTACTAAGGTAGAAAGCCAATTGAAAGACAAGGAAACCTATAAAGGGGAATACTAAAACTTTAGACCTAAGTGGGTAGGTAAAGAAAAGAGTGGGTTTGAGAGAAAACCTAGGGAGAAGGGAGTGGGCACTTCTTCTTCCCAATTACCAAGTGAGTTGCATAAAAATGGAAAAGTCTTTAGAAATCAAAAAGACAAACATGATTCCATATCTAATCCTCAATCCTCTAGATCATCTACCATTAAATGTTTTAAATGTCTTGGTAGAGGTCACATTGCTTCTGACTGTCCCATAAAAAGAACCATAATTTTGAAAACAAATGGAACCTACTCAAGTCAATCAGAGTCTGATTCTGATAATCACAATTCAAGTGATAACTCAAGTAGTGATTCATATGATAGTGAGCATATTTTAAGGGATGATTGTAACACCCTAAATTAATAAATAAATAAATAATAAAACAGGGAAAATTTTTCCACAAAAATAAACCAATGGACTATAACACAACCGGGTATAATATAGAGGGAATGAAACAAGAGAAATAAAGACATTCGTAAGGCATACAGCGGGAGAACAAGGGCCTACGCGAGCCCATAACCACGCTCAAGCGAAACAGCCACCCAGCACACATTGCGCTCAAGCGAGATTCAACACGCTTGGGCGAGACAACCCGACTCGCTCGGGCGAAGTACGCATAGCTTAAGCGTAACCCATCAGGGACATTCCTTTCACTCACACTCGCTGGAGCGAACACTTAGTCGTTGGGGCAAGTAACACACTCGGTAATTCCCATCACTCGGGATAGGTGTTCCATTCACTCAGGATTGACCCCAACATTTTATACTTAGTCATTTATTTTTATCCATAAGGGTCACGTAAAATCCACTCGGGAAATGATAACTATCCCACTCGGAGTCCATAAGATTTCCCCACTCGAAATACCTCCTAATTAACACCACTTAGTATATTTCAACCTCGATACAATCGGGATTCCCTTACACACTCATCACTCGGCATATTTACACTTCTCACTCAGAGAACTCATAGACCTTCCTTCACTTAGAAGGGGTCTCCACAATCATTTATTACTCGGAATATTCCAGCCAGATTCACTTGGTATACATCATCATATTCACTCGGGGAAAATCAGAAAGTTAATACAGCGTACGTTACCTATATAGCTATATATATATATATATGTAAACACATACTCGGATACTTATCATCCTCACATTATTCATTCACCAACACTTATTACTCGAAGCAATTAACACCATACCCATATAAAGTATTTATATATATGTATACGTGTACTTGTCTACAACTCTGATAGGCATTGCTCATAACAAAGATATTAAATTATCATATTACATGAGAGCCGGCCAAGGCTATACTGACTAAACATAATAAATACAATATAAGCACTCAGCAGTCGGAGTGCGCCTCACTCGGACTTGAGGCCTTATCATCACTTCCGAGTCCGACCTACACATACTGAAAAATGGTGTAGGGGTGAGCTTTTACATATAAAATGACAGTTATTGACTCAGATTATACCTCAATCCTCAATTATACAATTTACATGGCTCAATCCATAAAATATATATACACTGCCAATTAATATAAGAGTCACACAACATCATCCAATCGGAAATTGCTCAATAACATACATTCTCAATCATAACATCACATTGCACTCGGCAACAACATCAATACATACATATTCATTCAGTCGGAATTCACTCATGCAACATCATCTAGTCGGAATTTACTCAATCATTCAAATCCATGCAATTAGGTTAGTCTCAATAACAATACTCTCACACACATGCATGCGGATCTGACTTAAACAGTAATCTCAGTTACAGATTCCTTCCCTGCCTCTCGTCCATTAGCCCTTCCCGCGTGGTACCGGTCTTCCAAAGACATCTCGAGACTTAACTCTAGCTCCCTCGGCTACCACGGGCCCTCACGAATCTAGCCAGGAATCTGTAGTTGAAAGTCATCTCATATATGCAATTTCATGCAATTCCACAACAAGCATCCAAGCTTACTAAGTGCGTCTCACGCAGCCATCAATAGGTCACAACCGATTCCACACAGCATTCAGATTCACTCGGAATTCCATAGTTTCATCACAGCATCACATGCGTTTATCATAGTAACTCATAACAAGTAAATCAGGGTAACAACACTACAATACATCCATTCAACACTTGTAATGAAATCAGCATGCATTTCAACCCAACATTCCAAATGGAAATCAACATATCAACTTATATCTCATGCGTTCGGAAATTATAGTGATACTCATATTCATATGCATTCAGTCATCATTCTCAGAAACATTAACACGCACTCATGGACGGAATCACACAACACAAAATAGTTCACAGATATCACAAAATCTGGGAGTTGCATGCACAAATACTCAGTCACAACACATCTACTAACACGCTTCAAACACAACACAACATATTAAAGCAAATCTCCCTGGAACCCGTCCATAAACCATACACTTGACATGCAAAGCGCCCCCTACTTGCTGTCGGGGTTCAGAGACTCCTCGAGTTACAATGCTGACCGATCGCCCTTCTGTTACTCCTCCTCCGACAGCCTTCGAACTCAGCGTCGATTCTGGGCCAGAGTTTCTCCTTCCTCCAATGGATTTGACTCCCCCACAGCTCGAAGGCACTTCCCAGCATAGCCTTCCACTGGGACACTAACAGCTCTAAGTGGAAGAAGAGGAAGAAGGGGAAGAAGGTGACGGAGAGGAGGAAGAGGACGGGGAGTGAAAACAGGGCCGCGTCACTGTTCCTCCCAGAAAAGCTCTCGACTCTCTCCCTGTTCTTTCCAAGCGGACGACGCGAATGAGAGTGAAGAAGAGGAGAAACAGTGGAAAGAAGAGATGAGACGCACACACAAGAAGAGCTGTCCAGCGTGAATAATGAGGGAAAGAAAGAGCTGAAGTCATCTTATACCATTAGGGGCACATGCGTCCTTCCGCCTGGCATTATTATTATTATCATTATTTATTCAATCATTTTCTAACCAATCAGTAATTAGTTTAATTAATCATTAATCTCAATTCTGCAGTTAACCCTTAATTAATGGCTTAATCTCAATTAGTAAAATCAGGATGTTACAGTTCTCCCCCTCTCAAAAGAATTTCATCCCCGAAATTCAAATGTAGGCTTACCTCAACAACAGTTCAGAATATCATTGTCCTGCTCCGACTGCTTCGCAATTTCCAATCGGTATAAATAAAACAACTTTTCATAGTCTTCAATACATTCGGGATTCAGTTTTCCACGTAAAGTTACTTCCATTCACTCAGCTAGTTCAATGGCACTTCTTAATTCTCTGGCTATTCGGCCTTATATTCTCACCGCCGATCGGTGCACTTCCACTGTCAGATCCTCCAATTCCAATGAGTCACTCGGCCCAACTATAGACTCACACGGAGTATAGACTTAACATTACGCTACGCAAGACGTATTACGGATGCTAATTAACTAGTTAGGGAGATTTAGTTGGTAAACGACATTACCGGTCTTACCCAAATTCACCACTGTCCGCTTCGTCATGGATTAAGCCCTCGGATATCCAATATCCGACCACTAAAATCTCTTCACCAAATCTTAATGCATCCTAGTATTACCGAGATGGACCCTCAAAAGAGTTCCAATGTGCTTTAATGAGCACAATTTTCCTGGATTTACCTCTTACAGGCACTACACTCAGCCCTAAAGTCTAAAGTTTCTATCCATGCCTTCAGCTAATTCCATGCCTACTCCTCGTGAGTGTCACTCGGAGCTTCTCCTTTAGGACAATTATTCGGGGTTTGAAGGCAATTTACACCGGACATCTCTCCACTTACCAAAAACTCACTCGAAATCCGAGTCTATCTCAAGGAAAAACCCGAGTTCAAATTCAACAGCTCCAACTATCGACCTGGGACAGACTCAGATAATTTTACCTCTCGGGTATCTACTCCCCCTCGGGATAATTTACTCAGAAACTTCCGTATTCATAGCCCCATATTCCGACCAGAAGTTCCTCTTGGGAGGATTGGTCGGGGGCACATCCTACAGACTTAGAAATTTCACACGATGGGAACCATCTACATGGTACCATTCCACTCGAAAATGTCACGCTCCGAGTCACATCACCCGAATCTAACCTTACTCAGAAGTGTCACGTTCAGACACAATTCCCTTAACTTGGTAATGATCCTTTTTATGAGATCTTACGCGGGACACCATAACTTCACTCAGGAATCCTTTCTCCCAGAAAGATTTCACTCAGATCTGTCTCCACTTTCTCGCACTCGGAATATACTAATCTTTCCCGAGCAAATCCTCACCTTTCAGATTACCTCCGCCCAAGGTCATGGTTTCCCCACTAATCCATAATACCACTCGGCTAAACTCTTAAAACCTCCAATTCCAGTGACAAACTTGATCACCCATCAATCTCAATAACCAATCATCATTTTAATAGCCAATTCATACACAATAACCTCTAATCCGCTCCGAGGCAATACATCAAGGTTAAACAAACCTTCCATCCTCGTTTTGATACCCAACCTCTTACTGTTCACTCGATACTACTCTTATCTTGACTCAAACAGCCCGATAGACTCACCATCACCATAAACAGTTATAGCCTCACCTGCCTGACTTACGAATTGCTGCATCCAACTTATAGGATGACGTCTCATTCCTATAGGGTTACAACAATTACATAGAGTCGCTGCAAGAGTGTACACTGCCACAGTGCCTATGGTATGAAGGGTCGTCTCGGAACGGCATACATTACACTTTTCTCGCACACACCGACCAACTCACTCAACTAATACTAACTCACAAGAATTAATGGCAATTCACATACATATATAAGCACATATTCACATCAACATTATCATGATGCACCACGTAGGGCACGTCACACAGCAACAATCATGAAATATAATTTACCGCTACTGTAAAACAGTATAATGGCTATAGGCTTCCGACCCACACAAGAATCACACACCTCATCATTACTCATAAGTTAGCACAACTCTCCTGATGACAATCGTCAAGTAGCGGTTACTATCACCCTAAAATGGTATAATAACAGTCGGTTTCCGACCCTTACCGAGTAATTATTTCTTCCTTAGATCCTATCCACCTCAAAACCATACAATATCATATATATATATATATATACTCATATATACCAACAGCCAATAACATACATGCTGTCATTCAATCAGAACACATTCAAGCATCATTCAATTGGAATCTATCCAGCCAGCTCTCGGCTATATTACTTACATTATTTATAATCACACATAATCACAGCCATAGGCTCACTTTGCACTCAGCGACAGCATCAACACATATATATATTCAATCATCCAATCGGAATATTAAATTCACACTTGGCCATATAATTCATATCATTCACCACAGCATGTGTTACAACCACAACATTATATTGCACCCGGCCATAACATCAATATACATACATTCATCCAATCGGATTCTACTCAATCATGTTATTCTAAATAACATTCCACATATTCATGCAATTCACATTGAGCTCAACAACAATCATAGTGTGTACACATTCATTTCACCCGGATCTGGTTACCCATTTTTATTGTTGCAACATAGGCTCCAAGCCTTTCCTCAGCTCCAAGCTGATTCGGCCGTTTTACAGGTACCAAACCGTTTGCCCTAACATGTAACACAGTCACTCCAAGCGACAATAGAAGTGTTACGGGCAGCCCTGAGTCCAACCCGGTAGGCTTGCCTTGAGTCCAACCCAAGGTCCTTAAGCATCCAACGCTTAGTGCACTCGGCACTGCCCAAGTCCAACCCAGGGTCTTTTTATAGTGCACTCGGCACTGCCTCAAGTCCAACCCGAGGACTTTCAACACATATTCATCTGATTACCGATCGGTATTAAGCGCCTACGCTATATGCTCCAAGCATTTCCAGTGGCGAATCAGATGAATATAGTCTTATTCACCTGGCGTCCAACGCCAATGTACTCGGCATTCAATATCAATACATGCATCCAATGCATTTTATCATTATTATTCATAACAGTTGTCATCATAACAATAACACCATACATGCACTCGGCAAATCACATACTTTTTAATATAAAATCCCACATGGGAATTAATATAACCGGCCCAGATCTCATGCAGGACTTTATCATTGGACCATAACCACTTCCATACTATTAATTTAGACATCACATGCATCATATTATAAACCACACACGGAAATCACCATGCAGGTACCTATCACATATATTCAACCTTTTCCTTAACAATACATACATCATATATAGTTAGTATTAAACACCATCAAGGCTCAATGAGATAGTCTTTTACCGCATGCAATCAACATTCATACTTATAATAGCCCGCAACTCATATAATTCACACACGGTAACCAGCAAAAATTCCTTAACATATACATCTCATACTCAAATTCTTCATCCTAGGAGACTACACAATCACTTACTCCATATACATCATACAGGGTTCTCGTGTCAGGGATATAAAACTTATTCTTCACGATGGCATAACCCGTTAGTTGAATTTGAATACACCACTCTAGGGTTCCTCAATATTATTCATTCAATCAATTCAGACATGTGAGTTCGAATCCGTCCAACAGCATGCCTTGGCTATGAGCCATTAGCATGGCCTACATAAGATGCTGAACCAACTAATTCAGTTTCAATACACATGAAAGTTTCCACATCTATCATTCTATTTCCTCTCTACCGACCAGGCTTAGAAATACTTCTTAGTATTTCGTGAACAATCAGCCAGGGTCATCACAAATCTCTATTCCCCAGGGAACATACCCCTAGCAGTACCCTTTGTTCCCAATCTCAAACAAACACACAGGCATATAATCACACCATTCATAATTCGACGTATATCAAATCCGATAGGATACCACCAGCAATGATGACAACCGGTCATATCGCACATAACCGCTTACACTCGGTAAGCATACCTTGGCCATGGACCTTTTGGTCTGCTCTGATACCAAAATGTAACACCCTAAATTAATAAATAAATAAATACCAAAATAGGGAAAATTTTTCCACAAAAATAAACCAATGGACTATAACATAACCGGGTATAATATGGAGAAAATGAAACAAGAGAAATAAAGACATTCGTAAAGCATACAACGGGAGAACAAGGGCCTACGCGAGCCCATAACCACGCTCAAGCGAAATAGCCACCCAGCACACATTGCGCTCAAGCGAGATTCAACACGCTTGGGCGAGACAACCCGACTCGCTCAGGCGAAGTACGCATAGCTTAAGCGTAACCCATCAGGGACATTCCTTTCGCTCACACTCGCTGGAGTGAACACTTAGTCGCTGGGGTGAGTAACACACTCAGTAATTCCCATCACTCGGGATCGGTGTTCCATTCACTCGGGATTGACCCCAACATTTTATACTTAGTCATTTATTTTTATCCATAAGGGTCACGTAAAATCCACTCGGGAAATGATAACTATCCCACTCGGAGTCCATAAGATTTTCCCACTCGAAATACCTCTTAATCAACACCACTCAGTATATTTCAACCTCGATACAATCGGGATTCCCTTACACACTCATCACTCGGCATATTTACACTTCTCACTCAGAGAACTCATAGACCTTCCTTCACTTAGAAGGGGTCTCCCCAATCATTTATTACTTAGAATATTCCAGCCAGATTCACTCGGTATACATCATCATATTCACTCGGGGAAAATCAGAAAGTTAAGTCCCACTCGGACTCATTCGAACCTTAACCACTCGGGGTGTAGATCCTCACTCACTCGGATTATATATATAACATTCATTCGGATTATAAATATCATACACTCCGAATTCATCCCAATCTAGACCATTACAACAACCCTTCCCTCGGAAGAGGTTAACTCGGATTTATCACTCGGAAATACCCAAACTCTTTCCCACTCGGGATCTACACATATTTTTTACTCAGAATAATCAAGCCTAGTATTATTCGGGAATTCTCCCATTAAGTCCCACACTGAATAGGTTCATCAAAAGAGATCTCTCTCAGAATCCTCTTAAGTCTTCTCCACTCAGAAAAGAAGCCCAAACACTATAGTCTCACTCGGAATCATCACTTAACACTATTTCACCTATCAACAACCCTCAAATAATTCAACAACTCTTCACATTTAATACAGTGTACATTACCCATATAGCCACACACATATATATATGTAAACATATACTCGGATACATATCATCCTCACATTATTCATTCACCAACACTTATTACTCGAAGCAATTAACACCATACCCATATAAAGTATTTATATATATGTATACGTGTACTTGTCTACAACTCTGATAGGCATTGCTCATAACAAAGATATTAAATTATCATATTACATGAGAGTCGGCCAAGGCTATACTGACTAAACATAATAAATACAATATAAGCACTCAGCAGTCGGAGTGCGCCTCACTCGGACTTGAGGCCTTATCATCACTTCCGAGTTTGACCTGCGCATACTGAAAAATAGTGTAGGGGTGAGCTTTTACGTATAAAATGACAGTTATTGACTCGGATTATACCTCAATCCTCAATTATACAATTTACATGGCTCAATCCACAAAATATATATACACTGCCAATTAATATAAGAGTCACACAACATCATCCAATCGGAAATTGCTCAATAACATACATTCTCAATCATAACATCACATTGCACTCGGCAACAGCATCAATACATACATATTCATTCAGTCGGAATTCACTCATGCAACATCATCTAGTCAGAATTTACTAAATCATTCAAATCCATGCAATCAGGTTAGTCTCAATAACAATACTCTCACACACATACATGCAGATCCGACTTAAACAGTAATCTCAGTTACAGATTCCTTCCCTGCCTCTCGTCCATTAGCCCTTCCCGCGTGGTACCGGTCTTTCAAAGACGTCTCGAGACTTAACTCTAGCTCCCTCGGCTACCACGGGCCCTCACGGATCTAGCCAGGAATCTGTAGTTGAAAGTCATCTCATATATGTAATTTCATGTAATTCCACAACAAGCATCCAAGCTTACTAAGTACGTCTCACGCAGCCATCAATAGGTCACAATTGATTCCACACAGCATTCAGATTCACTCGAAATTCCACAGTTTCATCACAGTATCATATGCGTTTATCATAGTAACTCATAACAAGTAAATCAGGGTAACAACACTACAATACATCCATTCGACACTTGTAATGAAATCAGCATGCATTTCAACCCAACATTCCAAATGGAAATCAACATATCAACTTATATCTCATGCATTCGGAAATTATAGTGATACTCATATTCACATGCATTCAGTCATCATTCTCAGAAACATTAACACGCACTCATGGATGGAATCACACAACATAAAACAGTTCACAGATATCACAAAATCCGGGAGTTGCATGCACAAATACTCAGTCACAATACATCTACCAACACGCTTCAAACACAACACAACACATTAAAGCAAATCTCCCCGGAACCCATCCATAAACCATACACTTGACATGCAAAGCGCCCGCTACCTGCTGTCGGGGTTCAGAGACTCCTCGAGTTACAATGCTGACTGATTGCCCTTCTGTTACTCCTCCTCCGATAGCCTTCAAACTCAGCGTCGATTCTGGGCCAGAGTTTCTCCTTCCTCCAACGAATTCGTCTCCCGCACAGCTCCAAGGCACTTCCCAGCACAGCCTTCCACTGGGACACTAACAGCTCTAAGTGGAAGAAGAGGAAGAAGGGGAAGAAGGTGACGGAGAGGAGGAAGAGGACGGGGAGTGAAAACAGGGCCGCGTCACTGTTCCTCCCAGGAAAGCTCTCGACTCTCTCCTTGTTCTTTCCAAGCGGACGACGCGAATGAGAGTGAAGAAGAGGAGAAACAGTGGAAAGAAGAGACCAGGCACACACACAAGAAGAGCTGTCCAGCGTGAATAATAAGGAAAAGAGAGAGCTGAAGTCATCTTATACCATTAGGGGCACATGCGTCCTTCCGCCTGGCATTATTATTATTATTATCATTATTTATTCAATCATTTTCTAACCAATCAGCAATTAGTTTAATTAATCATTAATCTCAATTCTACAGTTAACCCTTAATTAATGGCTTAATCTCAATTAGTAAAATCAGGATGTTACAATGATGGAGAGTTTTACATGATTCGAAGGTTACTTGGAAGCCATGTTAAGCTTGATGATACTACACAAAGAGAGAACATCTTTTATACAAGATGTTATATAAATGAAAAATTGTGTTCTCTCATTGTGGATAGTGAGAGTTATGCAAATGTAACAAGTCAAAGGCTAGTGCATAAGATGGACTTAGAACTAATGGATCACCCTAGACCTTATAAGTTACAATGGTTAAATGAAAAGGGAGAAATGTTAGTTAATAAGCAAGTTTTAATTAACTTCACCATAGGCGCATATAAAGATGAAGTAAAATATGATATAGTACCTATGGAAGTGTTAGTCCTTAAATTCAAAATAAATTTCTTAATAAAATTGTGTTAAAAATAATAAAAATTAGTTTAATTTATTAAAAGTTTAAGTTTTAATTGTAATAAATGGAATTTATTGAAAATTATCTGCCTTGATCAATTTTCTCTAGTTTTGCAGTGAAAAATTAAAGAAATTCAAGAGAAAATTGGAGAACTGGAGAACTGGCGCGTAACATCAACACTACGCGTAGCATAAGAACTTCTAATGCTGATGCTACGCGTGACAACCACATGTAGCATCAGAAGCTATGTGGACTCCACTTCCAAGTGGCCAAGCACTCAGCTAAAAAGGCCAAATAATGGCCAATCTACTCATGCAAGCTGCCAAACTGAATTGGGAGACAAGTGGAACCATTGTCTGGGCATTATGTAATTAAAAATTGCTTAATCATGGCCCTTAATCACGTGTTTAATGGAAGCTGAGTCAGAAACCTGACGTGAAGCATCAGAACACTTCATCATCCCTATAAATAGGCCATTCTCAAAGCATTCAAGGCATCCCATTCTGCATTCAGAGCTTCTTTCCTCTCTTTTCACTCGAGTTTGAGTATTCTTTTGAGAGTTTGTAAATCTAGAATAGTTTTAGATACTTGAGAGTGTTGTGTAGTATTATGAGCTTTTGTATCGTGAAGAGTTGCAATTGTTCGTAACCTCTATAAGTGTTGTTTTCCATTTTACCATGTGTAACTAAATTATTTATGTTGGAATTTGGTGAATCAATCTATTATATAATGTTGTGATTACAACTTTTGCATGTTTAAGCATCAAATGCCATGTTAGTATTTCAATCTTTTATTAGTGTGAACGTCAAACGGGAGAATAATTTTCATGCATATTGAAACTTGTTTTATTAGTGTGAATGTCAAACAGGAGAATGATTATTCATGCCATATTAAAACCCATTTTATTGAAAGTAAAAGTTGAAATACCCTTAATATACCAATTACTAGGGATAAAGTTGGTAATTATTGTTGTGTTAAGGCCAAGACTTAAAGCAAGTTTTTACAAAGAAAGCATCTGAGGGATCAGACTTTACGGTAATTATTTAGAATTTATATCACAAGGGGTCGGTTATAATGACTTTAAGCTACAATAACATGAACTTGATAGTTAAATATGTATGTTTGTAATTATTTCATTATGTTTTAGTGCGAGGATCCTAATTCCAACAAATTTGTCAATCTATGTTTTTACCTCAAGTATCTGAGCTATTCTGAATTACATCTTAACTTTTTAGATAGATTTTATCTTTACCATCTTTTTACCATATGAACAAATCAATCATATAATTTTGTGAATATTGTATAAATTATTTATAAATCATTCTTTTGTTAATAAGTTTTGATAAATTTACTATAGTAAATAAGAATTACTGTGAATTACTAGAACATTCAATCCTTGAGGGAACAATATCTTTGAAAACTGCAACTGATAAATTAGTGCGCTTGCCAATAAAAGACCCAACATTATTTTAGGGTTAAATAGGAAGTAACTCATACTCTTTTAGGGAGACCTTGGCAGTATGATAGGAAGGTCATCCATGAAGGGTTCTCTAACACCCTTACTTTTAAACTAGATACCAAAAAGATAGTTTTACATCCTTTAACTCCTCAACAAGTGCTTAATGATCAACTTCAAATAAACTCTAAAAGGGATAGAGAATTAGGTTCCTCTTCTAGTAATAAGGAAAAACAAAAAAGACAATAAAGGAAAATGGGTTTTCATTTATGATGACTTTAGAGCCAATCTCTTTGCTACCAAACATGACTTAAAGCAAGCTATGCTTCACCAAAAATAATGCTTGATCATGATTCCTAAAGAATTCCCTAGCACTTCTTTGTGCTCAATAGGCTATTCCCCTCCTACTTTTACCAAAGGGATTCAAAACATATTAGATGAATTCAAAGACCTCTTCCCTAAGGACATTCCTAAAGGCGTACCTCTAATTAGGGGAATTGAACATCAAATAGACTTAATTCCTGGTGCTAGTCTACCCAATAGGCCTACATATAGGTGTAACCCTAAGGAAAGCCTAGAAATAGAAAAAACAAGTGAATGAACTATTATCTAAGGGATGGATTAGAGAGAGCTTGAGCCCATGTGCTTTACCTGTTTTGTTAGTTCCTAAAAAAGATGGTTCACAGAGAATGTGCACCGATTATAAAGCTATCAACAATATAATCATCAAGTATAGGCATCCAATTCCAAGATTTGATGATATGCTTGATGAATTGAGTGGTTCTACTATATTTTCTAAGATTGATCTTAAAAGTGGCTATCATCAAATATGAATTAAAAAGGGAGATGAATAGAAGACTGCTTTTAAAACCAAACTTGGATTATATGAGTGCTTAGTTATGCCATTTGGCTTGACTAATGCACCAAATACATTTATGAGGTTAATGAATCATGTTTTAAAGGAATTTATTGGGCATTTTGTTGTGGTCTATTTTGATGATATTCTTGTGTACTCAAAGACCATGACCTCTCATCTAAGCCATTTGAAACAATTTATGCTTGCCTTGAGAACAAACAACCTCTATGCAAATTTTAAAAAATATTCTTTTGGTATGGATAATATTGTTTTCCTTGGATTTGTAGTGAGTTCTAAAGGTGTAGAGGTAGATCACTCAAAAGTGAAGGTAATCCAAGATTGGCCAACACCAAAGAATGTGAGTGAGGTTAGAAGTTTTCATGGTCTAGCTAGTTTTTATAGAAGGTTTGTGAAAGATTTCTCTACCTTAGCATCCCCCTTAAATGAATTGGTTAAGAAAAATGTTTCTTTTATATGGGGACCAAGGCAAGAGAAAGCTTTTAAAGACCTTAAGGACAAGCTCATCCATGCTCTAACTTTAGCTCTTCCAAATTTTTTAAAAACTTTTGAGCTTGTAACACCCTAAATTTTGAAGAAAACAATTTATGGAGTAATGATAATTAATTATGTATGGTCCAATAATTGTAGGAGAATTAATTTGACATTAGAGGTAAATTATCAATAAATTAAGATTTACCAGAGTTGGATGATTTAACAGATGATGTGGGACCCACTTGGTCAAATTAAATATTTGATGGGTCTAGAATGTTTAGGAAATTATTATGGTTAGGGTGATATAGCTGAAATAATTTTAGTGTTAAGGAAATAATTAATTGGACTCAACATATGTTATTAAACAGAGAAATTACGAGCCAAATGGAACTAAAAAAAAACTAAAAATTCCACTTCCTCTTCTCCAATTCAACTATCCATTCTCTTCTCTCTTTTATAACATCTTTTACCCATTGGACAATGGGGAATTATTACCCAAAGGTAAAAGCAAAGTTGAGGCACTCTTTTAACCATTGGACAATGTCCAATTTTTACACAAATTCTCTCTCTCTTTCTCTCATTTTTGGTGGCCTACTCCCTCTCACCATTCTCTACTCTTTCCTTCTCCTTCTTCTATTCTTCTCCATCAAAACATCCACCATTATACCCACTTTCATTTTTAGCAAAAATCAAAACTAAATTAGGATTTATAGAGCACTTATGGAGCATGGAAGCTTGCATGGATCATCTTTCCTCTCCTTCTTCTTCATTTCCATTTGGGCAATTGCATGGACTTGAGGTAAAGGTTTCTTACCTCCTCATTATTTTATTTATGGTTTTGGGTTATTGGGTTTGGAATGATAATGTTAGAAACTCAAATTATTGAGGAAAATATGAAACCCTAAGCTTGAATGCTTGGAAAAAAACCCTTGATTTATGGCTTTGTGATTATATGAGGTTGAGAGGTTAATAAGGTTATTATGATTAAATAAAATGGATAGAAATAGTGGTTGTTGGGTGATTTTGGAGAAAAACCCTAAATGTTAATGATTTTGGGGGTTTTAGTTAAGAATGATGGGTATTGATGATATTGCACTCTAGAATGAGTTCTACGGTATGTTGAAGTTGGTTTTGATGAATAACAATATTAATCTTGTAATAATGTTAGTAAGTCATTGGTGTCCCTTAAGATGAGGATCATAATGGAAGATGACTATGAGTGATAGACCAATAGAGTGGAAATTGATACAGTGAGGTTTTGGGAAAGGAATTCCCAAAACCTAACATAAGCGTGTGAATTGGAGTTAGACAAGTCTAGGACTTGATAATGAGTTTTAAGAGATGATGCCTTATGATGGCTTATTAATGGCATATATATATATATATGTATGTGTGTTTGTTGGTAGGATTGTATTCCGGACGATGATGCAGAATGATCGAGGCAATTGCTTTGCGGTTCTTCTCTTGAGGTAGGAGAGGAGTTTACATTTCAAATTGCATGAGTGAATAATTGTTAATTATGTATATGTATGAACTCATGCATTACCTTACCATAAATGTGTTAAATGTTGAATTGATGATGTGATGAATCATGGCTTGTTTTTTGTTGATTATCAAGGAATTGTAAATGTATATATATATATATATTAGATGATGATAAGTGTTGGGTTGTCCCTTTTGTTGGACATAAGTAAATTGATGATATAGACCTATGGATGGATGAATTACTAAAATAAGAAGTGATAATTGTGATGACTATGCATAATGGCATGATTGTTTGTGATGAATGTCATTTTAAAAACTTCTATTATATAGTGGATGAATTGAAATGAAAAATGGTGAGGTATGGCTTGTTGAATCAAGTCCTAAATACATGAATTAAGGTATGAGAAATGTTAGTTTAGGCCAATTTTACATTATAAGAATATTGGCATGTGAAAGGGAGTGATAAACTTGAGTTTTTGGGCGTGTACTAATTAACTCGCTCAAGCGAGTTGGGATCTCACTCAAGCGAGAGTGCCTTGCATGAGATGGATGGCCTCTGGCCCAATCTCGCTCAGGCGAGAAGAGGTCTCGCTCAAGCGAGACATGTGTGAAATAGATGGCTGTGCTACTGGACGAATCTTGCTCAAGCGGGTGTGACCGCGCTTGAGCGAGCGAGATGGAAATGGTTCTGGATAGATCTCGCTTAAGCGAGTAGTGAAGCTGGTGGAGTCTCGCTCAAGCAAGCAAGTATGAAATCGTTACTAGAACAATTTTGCCCTAGCGAGTAGCCAGCCTTGGGAAGCCTCACTCAAGTGAGCGTGTGAGACAATAACACTGGAGGAATTTCGCCAGGCAAGTGTGGCTCGCTCAAGCGGGCGGCCATGATCTCACTCAAGAGAAAGTGAATCTCGCTTGAGCGAGTTGCCCAAGATGGAATTTTATTTTGTTTTCCTCATTTTTGCTAATGCCAAATCCCTTCCTTTATACTATGAGATACTTGAGGAAATGAGTATGGGGTATTTAATAATGGTATGGCATGGTGGTGATTGAAATTGATTGATACATTTGGGATGAATTATTTATGATATATTCACCACCTAGAATGGAATAATGAAAGAATGACAATAAGAGTTTGATGATGGGGGTTATGAGATACACCCTAGAGTGATTATGAAACCAATGAGAGAATGATTAAATAACGAGGTGTTTGTGATAAACCGATGAATCGGAGATGATATCGGTATCGTGTGATAATAAATGATGTTGTGATCATTCCTTGAATAAAAGGATGAATGTTATTATTGATAATTTGTGAGATGCCATTGTACTTTATACAAGTGTGATCTTGTATGAGTGGTCTAAAATTGTATTGATGAATTATTGTATTGCCACACTAGTTATGAAACAATGGTAATGAATAATGATATGAAAATCCACTAATTGATTAAAAGGATGAATGTTATTATTGATAATTTGTGAGATGCCAATAAAAGGATGAATGTTATTATTGATAATTTGTGAGATGCCATTGTACTTTATACAAGTGTGATCTTGTATGAGTGGTCTAAAATTGTATTGATGAATTATTGTATTGCCACACTAGTTATGAAACAATGGTAATGAATAATGATATGAAAATCCACTAATTGATTATGTGGTGATATTGATAAAAGTTCAATGAATGATGTTATGTTGTGATGCCATTGTGGTTGATTACAAGTGTTAACTTGCATGTATAATAAATGATATAAAGAGATGAAAATGCCACATATAACACTTGAAAACAATGGCTAAAACCAACAACGATAAAATCCACTAAGATGTAAACGGTGGTGTTGGGGATTATGATGATGATGTTTGATGAGTGGCATTTAGGATGCACAGTGTGAGAAATGCATTTGATTTGTATTGTATTGCATTGCATCCATGGCATATCATACGCTGACAGTGTTGGATTATTAGGGGATTCCCCTAGTTGGCCTAGTGGGAGGACGACTTAGTGCACAAGCATTCTTGTTGTTTCCCCTGTGACTCGGTGTGTAAGTCATGAAGCTGCCCATGCTGAGCTACGAGGAGCTGCATGTGGTTGACCCTTGTGGGGGGTGGCTCTTGAGGAGCAGGTGTCTCCGGTGGTCCTATGGATCACAACTGCCATGTTATGAATCATGGTTGGCCCGCAACACCTTATATTGTTGATTATATTGTTTATCGCGGTCATGGTGAAAATGACCGATGTTGCAAAATGGGCGATGCGGTTTGGTACCAGTAAAAATTGGTGATTATGCATGCATTATGATATATGTGTACATATTATACTACTGCAGTAGGGGCATGGTATGTGATCATGCTTGACCCATAATTTGGTGTTTATTCCCACAGTCGGATCCACATTTATTGTCTATTCCATTGTGCATATGCATTAGCCATAAGAGCATTTGTATACAGCATAGAGATATGCCGGAAGGTGATGATGATTGATGATGATTGAGATTGTGGTATGGTGATGATGAGATGGGTAATTGATGTACCTAAAAGACCACATAAAATTAATAAATAATATGAATACAATAAAACGTTATTGAATATGACGCTGTGTATATTATGGCGCAATATAATGAAGGGCATAATTATTATGATTGATGATAATGATGTTAGCCGATGGTGGCTTGAGGGAAGACCTGAATGGTCAATGCTGATGAGGTTGGCCCATTGTGGCGTTGTGATAGATGTGTATATGCCTGTTTTGCTTTGACTTAATTAAAGAATATGAAATATGTATATGTTGACTGAAGTAATAATTTATGATGATCATAGATGTGTTTAGCAAAGCATACATGATGTTAATATGTATATGCACATAATCTCAATTGTATTCATATCGTCATTTGAAATGTATAACTCACTCTCCCATGTGGTCTCCTTTTTTGTATTGATGCAGGAATATCATGGGATGAGGATGTTTATGAAGTAAAGCTTTTGGGAAGGTAAATAGTGGTAAGGGAATGCCTTAGTCGGTAATGTTTGTAATTTAATGAGTTGTGTATAAAATGGATATTGTGATATTGTTACTTACTGATATTGATGGATGAACTGTGATTATATGTATATATGAGTGATGTATTAATATTTGAGATAGTGAATTTCTACCCATCTGATGAGTATAAAATGATGATTAAGTAATCCTCTTAGGCATGAATAAGTAAAAGACGTGCATGATTTGAAGGTTGAATTGGATGTGGTCAATTATGGAATATGAATATTAGAGATGTATGATGTATGACCATATAGATGTGTATGTGTATATATCTTAGGCTTTGTATGTTCATGAAATTATGTGAAAAAATGATGGTTGTCTATTAGGCTTAAGATATGTCGTTGCATGCCTTGCCGAGCCTTATCTCATATCCTCATATATGGGGCTAGGCGTAAGCCCGGTATACACATTCTTCTTCCGCTGTAAACTATGTATTTTGTATACCGTTATGGGCCAACTATTTAACGATCCAGTTATAGATAATCAAATCTCACCCTTTAGTTTTTTGTAGTTCGAGTCTTGATGTAGTCGTGGTGGTATTTTGAAATTATTTCGAACGTGAAAAATTTACTCGTATTTTTATTATTTAATTGTCTAGATTACATCGGGATTCGAGTCCGAAAAATCTAGGGTGTTACAGAGCTTGAGTGTGATGCTTGAAATGTAAGGATAGGAGTTGTTTTGTTGCAAGAAGGCCACCCTATTGCATTTTTTAGTGAAAAACTCAATAGGGCTGCCCTCAATTATCCGATATATGACAAAGAATTTTATGCATTAGTTAGAGCCCTCTATGTAACAGCCCTGATTTTTAAGAATAGGAAACCAGACCCTCAGGACTCCTGAGGACACTCTGTTGAGCTTTTGGTGAGAAGCTCGAGGCTTTGGCATGTTCCCTAAATAGTTTAGGATGAGAAAATAGAGAGAAACAAAGTTTAATCTGAAAGATAAGAATATCGAGAGAATCTAATGAGTGAGAGAAGTAGAGATAAGAAAATAATAAATAACATTCGACAATGCTGTTTAATTAGAAATAATATGAAATGACGATTATTTTGGGTATAAATTAATTTATAATTATATTTATTCAATAATTATTTTTTGTCGATAATATTTAATAGATAAATAATTATAATAATTTATTATATATATTAAATTGTTTATTTATTTGATAATTATATTTAATGTAATACCGCTCGATTACTCATATTTGAACTATGGGACCCAGCCTGAGATTGGACTCTGACTGTTCGACCCAAGACTAGTGATCCAATAGGGATACTAGTCTTGTTAGAATCCCTCTGCGAAGAATCAAGGGTGTCTGACTTGGCCTGATAAGCTCAATCAGAACCTTTGGTGTCTCCTACGTTTGACCGTTCATATACCTCAGGATATCTGATGGTATACGATCAGTCTCTAGTGACTCATTTCAATGTTTTAGGAATTTTTCCTAAAGGTACCGAAGCTTGATTCGAACTCTATCATCCTTGTTTTTCAATAAGTTGATTTCCTTAAAAATCACTTTAAAACTAGAGCCGAATACCTTTGGTGTATTGGACCCAGATTTTTCATACCATCTTAGAATTGAATTATTTTGGTCTCAATCTCTTTGTTTTGAAAAGATATCTTTAATCTCCATTTCTAGCCCCGAACTCTGATTCTTACTCTGTCAACCCCAAAATCGAAGATTAAGTATATTCATCTTAAAATTCCAATGTTTGGACATTTTTCTCTATGCATAGTTTAGAAACAAATTCATAACTTTTTCATACGACCTTTAATTTATGCAAACTTAATGTCAAAATCTCCAAAACAAAATTATCTACGTTTTTCATGCAGACATCAAAAGTGAAATCCTTCTAGATTGGTACAGCTTAATAAATCTTTGTTACCTCTTGTTTGTTTCATTTCAATGCTGGCAGCCTTCGATAAAATTTGTGTATCTCCTTCGTCCGGTGCTTGAATCACTCCATTATTTTTACTATTGATCCTTATCATAGACCTCTACAATTTTCATGAAGGGCGCAAAATCAAATTCCTAAGGTAGAATTAATGGTGAATTTATTTCTAAGACCCTAGCTGATCCGGGAAGCTTCAAGAGCACCCTATCGTAAATCGGGTATATCTCGGGCTACACAACTTGGATCATCACAAATTATATAAGGATATACAAGTGTAATGAAGGTCTTGAAGGCTAATTTGCATCCCATAAATCCTAGAAATGAAAACACTACACCAATTCACGTTTTTCTAGCAACAGTTTGCACTAGGTACAATATTTTCCACATAACGCTCTCATATGGCTATGAAATTGAATGAGGCCTTCACCAAATTTTTCCTAACTCAATTCTTCATAACTTTTAAGAAGGGCACAAAACCCAAATCGCAACCCATTTGACCCAGAAAAATAAATTATGCAAGGAACAAAAATCCCATCATAGCCCTGCACCCTTTTAGTATTTGGGTCATATCTCACTCAATTCTTGATGTATTTTTTGTGCTCTATATGGATTTAAAGATAACAAAAAGTTCCACAACTTTTATGTGTCAACCCATTTACAAATTCGGCCCGTAAGGCCCCTAAATCCACAAATAAGCTGACGCCTCTGAGTGTGCCACCTTGTCCTTCATGCAAAATTGGTCCAATCACTTTCTACCATCCAAGGAACACATGTTAACTCTAGAATAACCCTTCCTCCATGCATCACACTACAGCTTGCCACACCCCTCACATGTGTCATGACCAATTTTTACTCTCTCATGCATCACACCACTTGTCTTCTTGAGAACTAACCACCAAGATAGCATGTTACCATGATGGATTGCCATACATGATGCCTTAACCATACCATACATCCAAAAATCACAACCAGCCCCTCTCTTTATTCATGTTACCCTCCTTACACACTCTATTTTATTTCTCATTCATCACCATGTGCAAATTTTTACCATCTCCAAAATGCTATGTCACCATGCACTATATCATGCTATATCATGCCATCATGTTAAGCCATTCATTCCTCCTCTAAAACACTTACCCATTCTTTTCTATTCTTTCCTCTAGATTCCAGCCACCATTTTAACTTCCTTTCACCTCCATAAATCCATAATTCAAGATGCCATCCCCCATCCTCTTGGCCGTGGTCACATTATAACAAGTCAAGGTGGAATTCTCACAACTTTGGCTCTTAATTCTTGCTTTCTTTTTCTTTTTAGAAAATCCAGCAGCATGTATATTATATGTTGACTACTTCCTCTCTATTTTAACTTACAAAACCGTAACCTCACTTATTAAATAATGTGCATGTTGTGTTTTCTAAAGATCGGGAATGATCAACGACTCGAACGACGACAATTTTTAAGTGAATGGTAAATTTTGGCAACCAGTCCCATTGATTTTAGTTAAATTCATGGTTATCCTATAAATTCCTTGCTGGCCGTGACCTTTTTGTAGCTCAAAAAGTTTTGCATGTTAAGTTTTAGGTACCGTCGGCGACGATCAGTGGACATTCTAGAACATTCGGTGAATTTTTCGGCGAGACCACCGTTTTCTTCTTCCGGGTAATAGCTGTACTGGGTGGTAAGGGGGTCTTTTCCTCATTAGATTGTATTTTTGGTTGTTCTATAATATTGCTTGTGTATTCGGTGACCCCCGTTTTAAATTTCTTCACAATCCAACGGTTAGATTTTAAACTGTAAAGATTTTTGAAATCGACCGTTAAAATTATTATATTTTTAATTTAGTAAGTATTTTATTAATTAATTTGGCATAATTTGACATTCACGTACTCAGGAGGATTTTATCGCGATCGAAAAAGAAAACAAAAATTTAGAAAATTTAGTGTTTAAGTGGGTGCGGTTTTATTCAATATGGTTGTATAATTTAATTTTAATTTTTTGGTGTTGATATGTAAATTGTAATTTATGTCCAGTAAGCCCCACCATTAAAATGAAATTAATTTATCATCACCTATCGCCGAGAGTAAATTGACGACATCATGTTTTTAAGAGAGATTTACCGATCGAACAGTTACGACGTTTATTTTACTAAAAGTGACATCGTTTTAAATTATTACAAAATTTTATGAAAGTTAATTATATAAATAAGTTGAGTTTAGAAGATGGAAAATTTTACTTGAAAAAGTTTTATTAAGTGACATAATTAGACCCAAATAGATTTTGTGATTTAAAGAAATAAAAACAAATTGAATTTTTGAAGTACAATAAAGTGGACATTAGAGCTCAGAAAATTTTGAGACCAACTTTAGTGACCAATTGAAATAGAAATGTAAAAAAGGCACTTCAAGAATTTAATTAGGAAATAAGACCTTGATTTAAATATTTTAATGAACTAAGTTGGTCTCATTCAAAATTTAATAAATAATTAAGAGAAAAAAAAGAAGAAAAAGAGAGATTAAATTAGTAACCAAAGGAATAAATTAGGAACTTAGAAATGTAAAGAGTTTCACCTTAGCATAAGATAAGAAAAATGATATTGAAAAGTTAGAATAGGTAAGAAATATTCATAAGAAATTCAAATATTTTAGTAAACTAGTGGAATGAAAGTCATAGAAAGGATATTGGAATTTGGTGTTAATAAATGGATAAAAGAAGTTAATGCAACTTATAAGATAACAATTATTTTGATTAAATTTGGCATTTAGGAATTAGAATAAGGATTGGATTTAAAGCATTTTCCTAAGGAAAGTACATTAAGTAGAATGTAACAAAAATAAGAATTTAACGCTAAAGATTTTATACAAGAAGTGATAATTAGACTTAGTGAGTTGGATAAAGCCTTAGGAAAATAATGAGACTTATGTATACAAATATTTTTAGAAAAATATATTATGGGTTATTTGAATTAGTGAGTAAAATTTAGAGACAACAACTTTTATACTAAGAACTAAAAAGAAAGAGTAGGGAGATTTTAGAAAACAAAGATAGTTTAGAAAATCTTAAGAAAAGTTTTGCGATATAGTAACAAACCAACTAACGTAATCATGATCTAAAAATTTAAGTACATATATACCAAAGATGCTAAAATTCAATGAGAATTAAAAGGTAATACCATGCGATAATCAATAAAAGTACATTAAAGTTCATAAGAATGTTACTTAGGAGAAGAATTTAAAGGAAAGGAATGAATACTTATATCGGTAATATATAGTAATATTTAGCAAAGTTGAATACCAACTTAAATGATAAATGAATAAATTAAAGAATAATTAAGTCGGTGGTAGTAAGTAAGGGAGAATAAAAGGTGTTGCTAGCACCTTAAATATATTTAATAAGTACTTTTATTAGTAATTTAAGGTTAAGTCATTCAAAGCGTATTTTCAAGAAACCAAGTTCACATAGTAATATACTAAATAGTTACATAAGATCACTCAGTAATAAGAGATAAGTTATGCTTAAGGAAACATAACCCATGAATATAACTTTACTATTGATAAGTCGATTAATTGAAAAGGATAATCAAGATAAATAGCCTGATAAGATTCAAGTAAGAAACCTAGATTAAAATATATATAAAGAAATATTCATGAGTATACTGATATATGTGATCCTCTCATTATAATGATATATATCATGATTATTGTATAATATTTGTATGATGAATGATGTGTGTGACGACTGTTATGTAATTGTGTACATGAATGAATTGTGTTAATTATACGTGATAAGTATGTGTGATGAGATTTATGATGAGTATGGTAAGATGACATGTGTATGGACTATAATGTTGTACTTATATGATGCATTAAATGAATATGATGAAATAAATAAGAAAATAATTAATAAATGTCTCGGTAGGGATCCTGAGATGAATAAATTTTGAAAATGATATGATAAGACTAGATCAGATCTAATGTGATGATGGGTGTTGTAATGCCAACGTACCCATGGTTTCTGGAAAATATGAGGTCTCGTTTCATTTCTAAGCGTCGGATGGGACCGTTACGAATTAAGGAATTTTGAGAAAACAAGGGAAAGAATAAATTGAAATTTCATGAAAGGAAGAAGTCTGATGTTGAAAATGAAATAGAGTCATTAAAACGACCCTATCGACGACTAGTGAAAAGAAAATTATGTATTGTATACATCATATATGGAAGTTAAGGAGGGATGTTGGAAAAATCCCCTAGAGCATACAATGATGGTACACTGAAGAATTTGCCAGTGCCTTGATACCTGAGGGCAGTCTAGGGAGTATCACCGAGACGGGAATTCCAAGTGGTATCGGATTCACGCCCGTCACCGGATAGCCCGTAGCAAACTATGGTATACTTCGACAAGAGGTGGGACTTTCTATAACCGTGGAGTTCCTGTTTTGTGGTGATGTGTAATATATGAGATTGGCCATTTTGATGTTGGGACTGTGAGTCCTTACCCATTTGTGAAAACCAGAATGAGGAGAGCTTCGGTTGCTCTAGTTGGGGAGGGGAGATAAGGGTGGCGTGGTTGTGCACATGGATATTGTATATGAGATTGTTGAGGAGGAGATGTGCCCACATACATCATGATGACTAATAAAGAGAATGAAAATAATGAAATGAACCCATGTAATGCATCATTGTACTGAGATTGTGACTGTTTGTTGTTTAAGTATGATTGTATAGATTTTAGTAATCCTGAGAGAGGAATGGGAAAATAGGAATGGTCAGCCGAGATGAAAAGTGGTGAGATAACTTAGAATGTATCTTAGGGACCCCAAAGAGAGTGGGTGGGACTCGATTCAGAATTGTTTGTGTTATGTGTGGGACAGGTGTCGATGAGATACCTTCCCGATTATTGTGGAGGTGAAGACCCACCCTTACGCTACATGTTTCAGACCTCATGGTGATGGACATTGACTTCACATAGAGAATCAGCCAGGCTCTTCTTGAACAGAGGACGAATAGGATAGATTATTTTATTTTCATTTATGGGAGCCTACGTGCCCCTTTACTTTATGTTTTTACAGTCCCTATTATGACCATGTATTATATATGATTATGTTGTATATAAGTGTATATGTTCCACCAAGTTTTTGTGTACAAAAAAAACTTCCACATTTTTCAAAAAAAACTTGTAACCTCTCAGTTGACCAGGATAATCTAGTGGAAGGGATTGTCCTAGTTAACCGAGGGTGTTACAATCCAAACTTGGGAACATTCTTGATCCCAAAAGAATTTGTCATTCATAGTGATCATCAATCACTTCAATTCATAAAAAGGCAACATAAGTTAAATAAAAGACATGCAAAATAGGTTGAGTTTTTAGAACAATTTCCCTATGTCATCAAGTACAAAATGGAAAATCAAATATTGTGGTTGATGCTTTATCTAGAAGGCACTCTTTGCTTGCCTCTCTTGGATCCAACATCATTGGTCTTCATGAGATTAGGAATCTGTATCAAGGAGATCTTGATTTTTCTAAAATCTACAATTCATCTTCAAACACCATATCTCAAAAAGGATTCTATATTCTAGATGGTTACCTCTTTAGGGCCAATAAGATTTGCATTCCTAGGAGTTCTTTGAGAGATTTATTGCTTAGAAAAAGCCATAAGGGTGGCTTAATGGGTCATTTTAGAAGGGATAAAACATTGTCTATATTGAATGAACACTTCTATTAGCTTAGAATGAAAAAAGATGTTCAAAGACTATGTGCTAGGTGTATAGTTTGTAGAAAGGCTAAATCTAAAATATCACCTAATGGTCTTTATACTCCTTTGCCTACACCTACTTCTCCTTGGATAGATATCTCTATGGATTTTGTGTTAGGCTTACCTAGGACCCAAAGGGGCATGGACTCTATCTTTGTTGTGGTAGATGGATTTAGTAAAATGGCTCACTTCATTCCTTGTCACAAAGTGGATGATGCTAGTCATATTGCTAAGCTATTTTTCAAAGAAATTGTTAGGCTTCATGGTGTTCCTAAAACTATCATTTCTGATAGGGACACTAAATTCCTAAGCCATTTTTGGAAAACACTTTGGTCAACGCTAGGAACGAAGCTTCTATTTTCTACCACTTGTCATTCTCAAACGGATGGCCAAACTAAGGTAGTGAACAAGACCCTTTCTCAATTACTTAGGGTCTTAGTAAATAAAAATGTTAAATGGGATGAGTGTTTGCCACACATTGAATTTTCTTATAATAGGGTATAATACTCCACAACTAAGCATAGTCCTTTTGAAGTTGTTTATGGTTTTAACCCTCTCACTCCTTTAGACCTTCTACCCATTGATGTTTCTGATTCTGTCCTTCATATGGATGGAGAAGCAAAGGCCAAATTTATAAAAGATTTTCATGAGAAGGTTAAAAACCAAATACAAGCTAAAAATGAACATTATACTCGTTGTGCCAATAAGAGAAGAAAGGTAGTAACCTTTGAGGTTAGAGATTGGGCTTGTTTATATCTTAGAAAAGAAAGGTTTCCAAATTTAAGAAAATCTAAACTCGACCCAAGGGGTGATGGTCCTTTTCAAATTCTTAAAAAGATGGGAAATAATGTCTATGTCCTTGATTTGCCTGGTGAATACGATGTAAGTGCTTCTTTTAATGTGTCTGACTTGTCTCCGTTTGACATAGATGAAGAGGATGGTGCTTCAGATTTGAGGATAAATCCTTTCGAGGAAGGGGAGCATAATGAGGACACAACATGGGAGGATCCTCACACTACCTTGGACAAAGGGTTAGAGGCTTACAAGGGTCCCTTAACAAGGGCCAAATCCAAGAAGGGCAAAGAGACCATCCACAAAGCCCTATCTTCCTTCCTTACCTTGCTTAGTGGGTCCAAGCCCAATGAAGACAATTTGAGGATCTATTTGTACTCATCATGTAGTATAGATCATAAATAGATTTTTTAGTGATTCAGGTTTTATTTGGACCTTACTAGGTCAATTTGGTCACTATGTACTCTCATTTGTGCCATGTATAGGCCATCTCCTTCTCTTTTCCATTGATTGGGCCTAGGATTCATCATGGAGGCCCATTAGGAACACCTTAGCCGAATTCTCCAAAAGGCTATATATAGGTGTCCCCTCTTATAAAAATGGATAACTTTCATTTCACAAACACTTTTTGTGAAATTCTAGTAAGAGAGTCTCCTCCTTCTCTCTAGGCTAAAGAGACTTTAGCAAGCTCTTATCCAAGGGGTCCTCTCCCTCCTTGGTAGAGAGTTAGAATTATCTCCCTCCTAGGGAGTGGCCTCCAAAATCCTTCTTCCATTTCCCTTAACCATCTCCTTCCACTTCATCCTTTTTCCTTTTACTTTTTCCTATCTCTTTCCTTTTTGTTTCCATTCGGTTTTTGAGTCTTTTGTCTTTTGGAGTTTTGGCCAAGCCTTGGAAGTTTCATCATTCTTACTTTAGAAGGCTAAGGAAGAGGAGAAAAGATCCTAGATCCCTCCCAAGGAAGATCTCCTTTCAAGGTCATCCTACATCACAGCTTATGTGTCAGATTCAATCAAAAGAATTACAGCAATGATCTCTAGTGATTACTAGAAGAAATAAAGCCAACAATTAGCTTTATTCTCTAAAGATATCAAGGAACACCTTATTCATGTAAGTGTTGAAGTTCCTAGCTACCAGACTCTTGAACATCCCTTTAGATCATCAAAAGTCTAGTACCTAAGTACAAAGAAAACTCATTCAAAGGATTTCCAATGTTGGTACCTCCTTTCAAGATCAGCAATGGTTGTAACATCCCAATTTAATAATTAATTGCCGAATGAAAATAAATTATTAAAATAATAATTTTAGAAGTGGAAAATTATTTATTAATTACAATTAACTTAATTAATCAAATGATGGCTGATTAAGTGTGATTAATTATTAATTGTTGCTGATGGTGATTGGGTGACGTGAGCAGACTGCTGCTTCACGCTTTCCCACCCCACTCTCCCCTTCTCCATGCATGTATATATGTACTACTGGGCTACTTTATTATTCATTTTTTCCCCTCAGGCTTTTCCCCTTTCCGTTCTCTCTTCTTTTCTTCTTCTTTGCTCTTCGTTCTTCTTTTCCTTCCTTCGTCAAGCATGAGAGTGAGGATGTTGGGTTGAGAACTTCTCCTTCTGCGACTCAGGGATGGCACTCTGTTCCCTCCCTATTCTTCCACTTCCCTTGACGACTTCTCTTTTCTCCCTCTCCTTTGCTTGAGGCTGCATGAGTCTCAGGGGAAATCTGCACTACGAAGTGTTCGGAGAGGTTGGAGCATTTACCAACGTTGTGATGGAGCTGCTCAAGAGAGCGAGCAGGGAGCTGGGTGCCTCGGAAGCGTGGAAATCCCCACTGGACCGAGTGGAAGGTCAAGGTGGTACCCTGAGGGCTTGGGCCTCCCCGCTGATCTTGCATGCAGAGTTGTTTAAGAGTAGGAGTAGCTTGGAGTCCCTCCAAAGCCAAGTGTAATAGTGGATGACTGACGAAGGGTCGCCCCATTGTGAATCAGTGAATGGGCTGTACAGAGTAACCGATTGGAGCTGTAAGCCCTTGGAGCCTCTGGAATCTTCATGCCAGGTAGGGGGCGCTTTGCATGTCAAATGCATAGTTCATGGACGGGTTCCGGGTGTTTTGCTTTCATGTGTTGTGTCGTGTCTGGGTGTGTTGATTGATGTGTTGTATTCGAGTAGGAGTGCTTGCAACGCCCGGGTCTAGGATGGTTGTGGTCTGTCTAGTGTTGCGGTGATTCCATCCCTAAGTGCTTGTTCATATTTCTGAGATGCATGCTGTTGAATATGAGAATGCGGAGTGAATACACGTGTGCGTTAACATTATTGCCTAATGCATGAGTTAAAAAGGGGGGTTACTTGCTGAGTTCTGTTTGCAGTTTATGTCTAGATGTATGTGAATGAGGATGCCATGATGAATTCTGATTGCATGAGATATGACTTGTTACGCTGAGTCCCCATTTGGAATGTTGTGTTGACATGCATGCTGGTTTCATTAAGAACGCCGAGTGGTGTACTGTAATGTTGTTACCATGATTTACTTGTTATGAGTTACTATGATAAACGCTTGTAATGCTGTGATGAAACTGTGGAATTCCGAGTGAATCTGAATGCTGTGTGGAATTGCATGAAATTGCATATATGAGAAAAGGGTGACCCGTGGGAGGTCAGGAGCCCTATGAGGTAACTTTCAAATACAGATTCCTGGCTAGATCCGTGAGGACCCGTGGTAGCCGAGGGAGCTAGAGTTAAGTCTTGAGACGTCTTTGGAAGACCGGTACCACACGGGAAAGGCTAATGGATGAGAGGCAGGGAAGGAATCTGTAACTGCGATCACTATTTAAGTCGGATCCGCATGCATATATGTAGGAGCATTGTTATTGAGATTGACATGGTTGGTATAGCTTGGATGACTGAATGAATTCTGACTGAATGTGAATGAGTATAGTTATATTGTTGATGAGTTCAACGTGATTGTGTGTATATATTTATATGTGTAAATGCTGTTGTAAATAGCATGATTAATATGGCCATGATTAAGTGGGGTGAATTCCGACTAGGGAATATATGTGCGTTGGTGCTGTGGCCGAGCGTGAGGCGATGTTATGACTGTGAGTCTATGTTATTGTGAATGATGTGAATTACTTAATCTTGACTGAATTGTATAAATCCGAATGAGTGATGTTACTATATAACTGAGAATTGGGGATTAAATCTGAGTCAATAACTGTCATTTTATATGTAAAAGCTCACCCCTACACCATTTTTCAGTATATGCAGGTCGGTCGGGAATGATGTGAAGGACTCAAGTCCGAGTGGGGTGCACTCCGACTGTTGAGTGCATGCCTTGTATATTTATATTATATTTAGTCAGTGTTAAGCCTTGGCCGGCTCATATAACAATGTTGTATAACGAATGCGAGTATATATGTATTGTAATCCGAATGCGTGTTTATATATATATATATATATGGTTTACATTGGTATCAAGTACTTGTATCAGATAATGGGTGTTGGTGAATGAATAATGTTAAAATGTTAAATATTCCGAGTGTATGAATATATAACATGCATATAAGTGTGTTATGTTGATTTGATGCGTCTTTCTGACTGGAATGTGTTGCTAAATGATTTGAGGGTTGTTGATGAGTGAAATAGTGTTAAGTTGATGATTCCGAGTGAAACTATAGTGTTTGGACATTTTCGAGTGAAAATCCGAGTGAACTTCTTCCGAGGGAAGAGTTGTTATAATGGTGGAGATTGGAATATAATCTAAGTATGTGATATAAGTATAATCCGAGTGAACGAGGTTCCATATCCCGAGCGGTGAGTCGTTGAGCAAGTCCGAAAGGGACTTACTTAATGTTTCCCAAGTGAGTAAGGTATCATATGCCGAGTGAAACTGGGATGAATATTTCGAGTGGAGTAGGATGGTGGAGTCCCCTTCTGAGTGAGGGAAGGTTGGTATGTTCTCTGGGTGAGAGATATGAAAAATATACCGAGCGACGGGTGTACGGTACATTCCCGACTGCGTTGAAGTCAAATACTCCGAGTGATGTCTGACTAGGAAATATTCCGAGTGAGGAAGAGTTTTGGATCTCGAGTGGTAGAATTGAGGGAGTCATTTCCCGAGTGGTTTATACTTGTGACCTATACGAATAAAATAAGGAGCTGTGTAAATTCCCGAGTGAGGTATGAGCGTGAGGATTTACCGGGTGAACCTACGTCCCAAGTCCGAGTGAGAAATTACCTTGAACCTGTGTTCGCCCAGCGAATTAGACTTAGCTCCTGCGAGTGTGAGTGGATGGAAGGCCTTTGTGCTGGCTTCGCTTAAGCGAAGGGCTGTCCGCCCGAGCGAGTTGGTTGCCTCGCTCAAGCGTGCTGGACCCCGCCTGAGCGAGTCAGCATTGTTAAGGAATTCGCTTAGGCGCTGATGTGTTCCGCTGGACTGAATGAATCGGTTCAAACCTTGTCCCTTCCGCTGATTGCTATACGTATGAATGTTCTTTTATTTTCCCGTGCCTTCCCCTTCCTTCTTTTGTGTAGGTTGTCCATTGGCTGTTTTTGTGGAAAAAAAAAATTTCCCGGTTTTGGCATTTATTTATTTATTAAATTAGGGTGTTACTCATGACATCTATATATTCTTGGAGAAAATCCTTTCAAAAACATAGAAGAGAAGCCTGGCAACAATATTCAGTCCTTATGATTATACTCTCTCTAATCTCTTCTTAGATTTCAAAGACAAAGACCTTCTTTGTTGTTCTGCTTCTAGCAAGCTTTGGTCTCTTGTCTTTCCTAACTCAGTGTATTCATTCTTCATTGTATATCCTTTATACACTAGGTTCTATGGGATACCTTACACTTGTTCATTAAAATCAGTAATTGTGTAAAGGTCTGGTGAGTTACTAGACTTAGTTTGAGTGGGAAATAGTTATGGCCTAAATAGGCTTTTAAAAGAATATTTGGGTTGCTAAGCAAGGAGTGACTTATTGAAAGAATACTTGAGTTTAATCCAAGAGTGGTTAGAGTCAAGAATACTTGTGACACTAGTCTACTGCTGTTATTGTAAAGGAGATTTTACAAGTGAAAATCCTTCAAGTTAGAAGGGACTGGATGTAGCTTTGATAAGTGTTTTAGAACACTGTTTTTCACTATTTAAATCATTTAAAATTAAAAGTTTACTGTATCAATTTTTTTTTAAATTTCATAGTTTTTGTTTTCTTTTTACTATTTTTGTTCAAATGTTGTGTTTTGTCTGAATTTATTTAAATAGAATATTTAAAAATATTATTTTTAGAATTAGAATAATTTTGGATTAGTGCTAAAAATTTAGTACTTTAAAATTGTCAAAGAACTTAAATCATAATTCCATTTCTATAAAATTAATTTTTTTTATATTCAATTTAAATTAATTAAAGTATTTTGTTTCTTTAGATGCAAAACTTAAATTGATACATATCCATCATCTCTTTCTTTTTCATATTAGCATGTTTTACTTTTCCTCCGATAAATGAATTAATAAAGTAAATTCCTACTTTTGATATGTCTTTAACGTAAATGCATAGGCTGAATGGTAACATGGAAAGCTTAAATTAATCAAATTTCATTCTTGGTACTTCTAATAATTCCTATGGCTACCAAACATTCCACTTCCTAATTATTTTAAAGCAAAAAGCTTCTACCATTCCCCAAGTGCATTCACGTTGAAATGGTCTTCTAGAAAGGGTCTCATGGTTCAATTTTGACTAAGTCAAGTGCCTTCCATTTCCAAAGGGTCCCATAATTCAATTTTGACTTAGTCAAAATTGAATACAATGGTAAACAAAATTCCTCTCTCCATGTGCAGGTTGAATTTCAAATCACAAGATTCCATCTCCTCTCCTAAATCTCACATTGGAAAGCTATGCAAAAAGGGTTCCCTTTGATTTAATTAATATATCAAGGCAATAAAGCATCTCCCTTCAATGAGACAATTCATACTACAGCAAAAGCAATGGTACCTAAATATTTAATCAACTCATGGCTTCCTACTTCGACAAAAAAAATTCTACACGGCCAAAGCTTGCAAACTCCACTCATTAAAATTAAATCCACTCTCCCTTGTTTCAAGGATGTCACGGCTAAGTGGAAATTATAAGCTTAGTGGATCAATAAAAAAAATTCTTGAAGAGATGAGCAACGGGCTGTATAAATAGAAGAGAGAAAGGGAAGTACATGGAGTCAGATAGCAGAGGAAGAAAAGAGTGTGTACAGCGTGAAAATTCATTTCCTTGTTCTTTTCTTATTATTATTTTGTAAAAAATATTTTGAGAGAGTAGTGAAATTGAGTGTTTAAATTTATGTACTGTTGGAGGATACTGTAAATACAACAAGGAATTCCAGTGGAGAATTTATTGTGCTTTTTGGAGAAACCTGTAAGTCTTTATTTTTACCATGAGTTGTATGTTTTATTTCCCTTCCATTATGAATATGAATTTTAATTACATCATGAGTAACTAAATTAATTATCTTAGGATGAAAGGGGTGTGATAATATTTTATGTTAATGTTGTTTTGACTTTGAATGAAATAAATTTCTATTTTCCATTTAGTTCAAATTATGCTCAATGCTCTTAGTAATTCCTAACAAGAACCTAAGTGATAAAACTGTATACTTGCAGGTATATTTGTAAGTTTAAGTAATTAATAGAATCGAGAGATTTATCATTACTGGAAAGCTTTTGAACTAAACCTAAGGTTTTGAAATACTTTTTGTGACCTTGGTAAAACCATGAAAGTAATCAAAAACCTTTTGAGGAATAAAAAAGGATTTTCATAAAACAGTAAAGGGCCTATCTTAGGGATTAAACGTCGTTCTCCATATGTTAGGTACATTAATTGGATTCCGAGAGGAACATATTAATTAGCTTAAGGAAAATCTGCCTTGGAAAACTTAATTTGATTCTTATTTATGAAAAGTTAAAATTATTATCATAAAATAAAGTCTTGATCCCCCGGAATCCCAAGATACTCTCAACTCTGATTTTTAAGTGTCTAGAAAATTTTGTTTCTGTATTTATTTTTATTCCGTGTAAGCTTTGTTTTGAGTTTTATTTTACAAAAACATAAAAAATCAAACTGTGTGGATAATTGAATTTCAATATCCTGGTACTTTGGAAACAGTCCCTGTGGATATGATAAATCTTTTATATCACGCGACATAACCCGTGCACTTGCGGCCCCTGTCAAGTTTTTGGCGCCGTTGCCGGGGAGTGTTATCCCTAAAATATCGGCAATATTGAAATTCAATTAGATCATACTTGTTAATATTCTTTTTATTTTGTTTTTTTATTTGTTTTGTTTGTTTTTTTTGTATATTTATTTTAATACTTTTTCTGTATTTTTATTACTTATTTTATTCTATTTGTTATTTTGTATTTTGTTCTTTATTCTGTGTATCTGTTGTTGTTTTATTTTTGTAACTGTTTGTTTTATTTGTCATTTATTTTCTTTTTATGCGACGAAGTCGTAGTGTCGATCTAAACTTATGATTTGACCCTGAGATAGAACATACCCTTAGAGCTGTGAGAAAACAACAAAAACATCAAAAACAAGAAAAAGAAAAACAAATGGTAGACCAAAATAGAGCCTTAAGAGATTTTGCTGCTCCAAGTACAAATGGAAGAGGGTCTAGCATCCTTAGACCCACAGTGGAGGCTAATAATTTTGAATTGAAGCCTTCACTACTCTCTATGGTTCAGCAAAACCAATTCGGAGGATTACCCTCCGAAGATCCAAATCTTCATCTTCAAATCTTTCTTGAATACTGTGACACCCTGAAGATGAACGGAGCTACCAATGATGCCATTCGCTTGAGACTCTTCCCTTTCTCCTTAATAGATAAAGCGAAAGCGTGGTTATACTCTCTTCCTGAAGGATCTATCACAACTTGGGAAGAACTATCTAGTGCTTTCATCAATAAGTGGTACCCAAGAAATAAAACTGATTTTTTAAGAAAACAAATAATTAATTTTGCATAAAAAGATGATGAATCCTTATATGAAGCCTGGGAAAGATACAAGGAGGTGCTGAGAGAATGTCTTCTGTGTTTTGAATATGATTACAGGTTTTAGGATTTTGATAATGACAAAACACTCTTGAAGAATTCCTTGCAAAAACAAAGATATGGAATCAGACTCAGAAAAATTACGAAGCTAATCGATTAGGGAGTCTCAGCCAATCGATTAGGTAGCTTTTATTTTGGAACCACTACATCAGGACATTAAGCTAATCGATTACAGCATCGATTACATGCATGGTTTAATCGATTACCAAAACCAAAAATGGCATTAAAGGTATCAGGTATAACAGCTAATCGATTAAGAGAATTCAGCCAATCGATTAGAAGGCTACAGGAATTAATCTAATTGATTACTATGGCTGTATAATCGATTATGAAGCTGCGAAGATAAATTAAATGCATCAGGTATCACTGCTAATCGATTACAAGGCAAAGTTCAATCGATTACCAAGCTTCTGACTTGAAGCTAATCGATTAGGCAATGGGAACTAATCAATTACATAGCGAACAGAGATGAAAAATTCAAAGTGTAATCGATTACAGCTTAAAGCATAATCGATTACGATAGTGGGAAAACGCATATTAGTGGGAAACCAGCACATTTCTCCACCACTCCTTCAGACACCCACTACATGCAACAACTAGGAAGACAAAGGCACTCACCAAGCTCTCAAATGACTCTATAAATGCAAGAGGAACTCAAGCACAACAACATACAACAAGAAGCTATCATTCTTTACTTACTCTTGTGCTTAGTAAGCCCTTATTCTTGTATATTCTGAATTTTCATTTGCATATTCTCTCTTCTTGAGAGTTATAGACTTGAGAGAACCTTCACTTGTACATCTACTCTATTGAGAGAGTCACTTGCTTGTAAACACCAAACACTAAAGTTCACTCTAGATTGAGTGGTTGTTCACTCTAGGTTGAGTGTTACAAAGGTTGGGGTTCAATCTTTGGGATATTGTGAGATTGAGAGATTGGGTGGGGTGCCCTTATACTTGTGAGGATTGGGTTCTTGAGTGTGGGACACTAGAAAGCTGCAATTGCTCAAAGTTGTATCTCTAGTCTACAATAGTGGAAATCCTCTAAGTGGGTTGCTTAGAGGCGAGACGTACACCGGATTGGTGGAACTCGTTAAATCGGTTTGCAAGCTCCTCTTCCCTAATCTTTTACTTTCATATACTATGCTTAATTGGTTTGTGTTGATTGATTGTGGCTTGCATACTTAAACTTGTTTAATTTGGTAAACTTTGAATACTGCACACCAAGTGTATGACAAATTGTCTCAGCTATATTTACCTTTGTTTTTCCTTGCACATTTCATTAAACTTGATTTCACTTGCATAATCTTGTAAATTTGAACATAAGAATCAAGTTCAAAGGCATTCCAACTAAAAGTTTTTAAAAACTCAATTCACCCCCCCTCTTGAGTATTGAGGCCACTTGAATAACATCTTCACCATGGGATAGAAAGGTGGTTGACAATCCATATTTTCTATAATGGACTAACTTCTATGCAAAAGATCTCTTCTACAGCTGGAGGAGCCTTCATGAGTAAAAATGTTGATGAAGCTCAGATCCTGATTGAGGAAATAGCTCAAAACACTCACCAGTGGAACTCTAAGAGAGGATTACCTGCTAAAACACTAGGTAAGTACTCTGTTAATGCTCTTTCTCTACTTTCTGCCAAAGTTGAAGCATTAACATTAAAACTTGATAAAATAGGGTCAACAGGTGCTACTAATATTGTTTGTGAAGTTTGTGGTGTTTCAGAACATGGAGCTACAAACTGCCATATAGCAATGACCCTTAATCAAAAATAAGAAATGCATCAGGTGGATGCTATTAGAAACTATGGTGGAAATTTTCAAAATAACTACAGACCTCTACAAGGTCCACTGGCTTCCAAAATAGGCCACCTCAATTCCAAGGTAATCAAAGTAACTACAAACCTTAATAAGGACCCTATATTGCACAAAAATCAAAGCTAGAATCCTTGATGGAGACATTTGTAGCTACTCAACTTAAACAAAATGATGAATTCTCTGAGGCAATAAAGAACTTAGCTTCAAAAGTGGATTCTCTTGCCACCCATAATAAAATATTGGAAAATCAGATTGCCCAACAAGCTTCTTATTATACAAGAGCACCCATAAGTCCTGTTCATGTGGTGCCTAAAAAAAGGGGAATAACTATGATTGAAAATGATAAACATAAATTGATTCCTACTAGGATTGTCTCTAGTTGGCACATGTGCATTGATTATAGGAAGTTAAATAGCGCCACGAAAAAAGATCATTTTCCTCTCCCTTTTATTGATCAGATGCTTGAAAGACTTGCAAACCACTCTTATTTCTATTATTTGGATGGGTATTCAGGTTTTCATCAAATTCTCATTCATCCATCTGATCAAGAAAAGACTACCTTCATTTGCCCTTATGGGACTTATGCTTATAGGCGTATGCCTTTTGGTCTGTGTAATGCACCTGCGACTTTTCAAAGGTGTATGCAAGCAATCTTTTCTGACCTTATTGAAAATGTGTTAGAAGTCTTTATGGATGATTTTTCAGTGCATGGTTTGGATTTTGATAACTATTTAGCAAATTTGTGCCAAGTCTTATAGCGTTGTGAAGAGACCAATCTAGTCTTGAACTGGGAAAAGTGCCATTTTATGGTAAGAGAAGGCATAGTTCTTGGACACTTAGTGTCTGAGAGAGGCATAGAAGTTGATAAGGCTAAAGTGGAAGTGATTGAAAAATTGTCCCCACCTACAAATGTGAAAGGTATTTGGAGTTTTCTTGGACATGTAGGGTTTTACCGTTGGTTCATTAAAGATTTCTCCAAGATCACAAAGCCTCTTATAACTCTTCTGGGTAAGGATGTGCCTTTCAATTTTGATTCATCTTGTATGAAAGCTTTTTGTAGGATTAAGCAAGCTCTAATCTCTGCCCCCATCGTGTAACCCCCTGATTGGGAACTCCCGTTCGAGTTGATGTGTGATGCGAGTGATTACGCAGTGGGGGCTGTGCTTGGGCAACGGAAGGACAAAAAGCTCCATGTAATTCATTATGCCAGCCAGACGCTGGATGATGCTCAGGTAAATTATGCCATAACTGAGAAAGAACTGTTAGCTATTGTCTTTGCTTTTGATAAATTTAGATCTTACTTGGTGGGTTCATATGTTATTGTTTACACTGATCACTCTGCCATTAAGTATCTATTGAATAAAAAGGAAGCAAAACCTAGGCTGATTAGGTGGATTCTAATATTGCAAGAATTTGACTTGGAAATTAAGGATAAGAAGGGTACTGAGAACCTGGTCGCTGACCACCTATCTAGGTTGACATCTGAAAAAGTAGAAACAGATAATATTTCCATCAATGAATCTTTTCCGGATGAACAACTCTTGAGTCTTAGTATCCAACGTGTTCCTTGGTATGCTGATTTTGTAAATTTTCTTGCATGTGGTATCTTACCTCCTGATCTTAGCTTTCAGTAAAGGAAAAAGTTTTTTGTAGATGTTAAACATTACTACTGGGATGAACCCCTCCTATTCAAGCAATGTGCTGATGGTTTGATTCGGAGGTTTGTTCCACAAGATGAGGTCCATGCTATCTTGGACCATTGCCATTCTCTTTCCTGTGGAGGGCACATGAGCACCTACAAGACAGTTGCTAAAATATTGCAAGCTGGGTTCTATTGGCCACATATTTTTAAGAATGTACATAAGTATGTTCTAATTTGTGATGCTTGCCAAAGAACAGGTAACATTGGTAAGAGACATGAAATGCCATTGAATAACATTTTAGAGGTTGAATTGTTTGATGTATGGGGTGTTGATTTTATGGGACCCTTTCCTTCCTCTTTTGAAAATCAGTTCATATTAGTGGCAGTTGACTATGTGTCAAAATGGGTGGAAGCCATTGCTTTACCCCATTCTGATGCTAAAACTGTTATTAAACTTTTCAAGAAAATAATATTTCTGAGGTTTGGGGTCCCAAAATGTGTTATAAGTGACAGAGGGTCTTATTTTATTTAGAGAACTTTTCAGACCCTCCTAAAAAAATATGGAGTTAGGCATAAGGTTGCTACACCTTACCACCCACAAACTAGTGGATAAGTTGAGGTATCCAATCGGGAAATTAAAAATATTCTTCAAAAAGTGGTGAATACATCATGTAAGGATTGGTCTATTAAGTTAGATGATTCCTTATGGGCGTATCGAACCGCATACAAAACTCCCATTGGAACCACACCTTTTAAACTAGTATATGGGAAGCCCTACCATTTACCTATTGAGCTAGAATATAAATCTTTTTGGGCTGTTAAAACTCTTAACTTTAATCATAAGGTTGCAGGTGAACACAGATTGTTGGAATTAAATGAGCTTGAAGAGCTCCGTTTAGACGCATACGAAAATGCCAAAATTTATAAAGAAAAAACCAAACAATGGCATGATCATCACATCCTATGGAGAACATTCAATCCAGGTGATATGGTTTTACTGTTTAATTCCAGATTGAAGCTTTTTCCAGGAAAACTGAGATCCTGATGGTTGGGACCATTCAAGGTAACAAAGGTCTTTCCCTTTAGAGCTGTTGAGTTATGGGGCGAGAAATCTGGTACATTTAAGGTAAATGGACAGAGAGTAAAGCACTACTTGACAGGTCAACCAATATAACAAGCAAGTAACTTGGACTTGTTTGATGCTCCTGATGAGTAAATCCAAATGGTGAGAAGTCTGGCTGAAGACTTAAAACTTAGCACTGATAGGGAGGTAACCCTATATATTTGTTGTTTCATTTCAAAAAAAAGAAAAAAAAAAGACAAAACTATGTCAAATCCTTGTTTGGGGTAATTACAGGTAAGTTTTCTTATCCTTTTATCATCCATTTTAACATTGAGGACAATATCAAATTTTGGTTTGGGGTGGTAGATAAGAAAACTTAACTATTTTGTTTACATTGTGTGATTGTTATGTTTTTGATGCATGTGTGTTTTCCTTGTTTTGTTTGTCATCCTGTAATTTACCATGATTGCATGATAATTAACTTTGAACATAAAGCTAAAGTATCTAAGGACCCCAAAATTTTGAGTAAAATTTTTCAAAATTTTGATTGTTTAAAATGCCAAATAAATGCTTAAACGAACCTTATGTGATTAAAATTTTCTTTGAAAAGACTTTCCATGGTGAGACTTGAGCCAAAATGGGTAATTTATCAAACAAATTTTTAAACCCATATTTTCTTGATTGAGTGAATCTAATAGTCATCGATATTCTAGAACTTGTTTTTCAACCAATTCAAAATGGTTTTTGATTGCATGTCTTTGGATGATGAAGGCACAATTAGGTCATATTCTTAAGCCTCAGAATTTTTGTAAAATTTGACCCTTAGTTGCCCATTTTGAGCCTGAAAGTGAAATTTTTTTCTTTGAAGCATTTCATTGACTGATGTTCTCTTAATGGTGAAAAAGTTGGAAACCTAGTGGAGCAAAGAAATAAAAAGGACTTAAGGAAAATATGTTATGGGATGAAAAGAAAATGCAAGAAAAAGAAAAGAAAATCAAAAGGATGATATTGAATGAATTGCAAAAAGTCCATAAAGTTTAAAAATTTGTTCTGTTAATTTTTAAATTTATGATGGTAATTTGAATCATTCATGACTACTTAAGCCCTTTCGTATTCCATTTTTCTTGAAATTCCTACCTTGACAATACAACCCAAGGCCACGTTACAACCTTTAAAAGACCTTTAGACTTTGACATGCTTTCTATCTAAACTGTGGAGTTTATGGTTAATTAACAAGCTTATGGTAATATTTTTGACTATGATAATTTGAGTGATACACAAACCATAAAATACTTTGAGTGAAATTGTGAGAAGAGTGCCTCGTGTCTTACATTGAAAATTGAATCACTCAAGAAAGTTAATTTTTGGCATTTGAATAAATCTATTTCATTGTTTTGGGTTCCCAAATTTACTCAGCTAAATGTTTTTTGTATATTATCATGTGAATATGGTGATTGCTTGAGGACAAGCAATGTTTTTGTTTGGGGTATTTTGATAAGTATTTTAGAACACTGTTTTTCAATGTTTAAATCATTTAAAATTAAAAGTTTACTGTATCAATTTTTTTTTAAATTTCATAGTTTTTGTTTTCTTTTCACTATTTCTATTCAAATGTTGTGTTTTGTCTGAATTTATCTAAATAGAATATTTAAAAATATTATTTTTAGAATTGGAATAATTTTGGATTAGTGCTAAAAATTTAGTACTTTAAAATTGTCAAAAAACTTAAATCATAATTCCATTTCTATAAAATTAATTTTTTTATATTCAATTTAAATTAATTAAAGTATTTTGTTTCTCCAAATGCAAAAATTAAATTGATACACATCCATGATCTCTTTCTTTTTCATATTAGCATGTTTTACTTTTCCTCCAATAAATGAATTAATAAAGCAAATTCCTACTTTTGATATGTCTTTAACATAAATGCATAGGCTGAATGGTAACATGGAAAGCTTAAATTAATCAAATTTCATTCTTTCTGCAGCATGAATTTCACGTTGAAGGCACCCTTCAAATGTAAGGTCAATGTATCAATTTTTATTAAATGAAAAGCCATGTTCCACTTGGCACTTTTAATAATTCCTACGGCTACCAAACATTCCACTTCCTAATTATTTTAATGGAAAAAGCTTCTACCATTCTCCAAGTGCATTCACGTTGAAATGGTCTTCTAGAAAGGGTCTCATGGTTCAATTTTGACTAAGTCAAGTGCCTTCCATTTCCAAAGGGTCCCATAATTCAATTTTGACTGGTAAACAAAATTCCTCTCTCCATGTGCAGGTTGAATTTCAAATCACAAGATTCCATCTCCTCTCCTAAATCTCACGTTGGAAAGCTATGCAAAAAGGGGTCCCTTTGATTTAATTAATATATCAAGGCAATAAAACATCTCCCTTCAATGAGACAATTCACGCTACAGCAAAAGCAATGGTGCCTAAATATTTAATCAACTCATGGCTTCCCACTTGGACAAAAACATTTTACACGGCCAAAGCTTACAAACTTCACTCATTAAAATTAAATCCACTCTCCCTTGTTTCAAGGATGTCACGGCTAAGTGGAAATTATAAGCTTAGTGGATCAATAAAAAATTCTTGAAGAGATGAGCAACGGGCTGAATAAATAAAAAAGAGCAAGGGAAGTACAGGGAGTCAGATTAGTGTGTGTGCAGCGTGAAAATTCATTTCCTTGTTCTTTTCTTATTATTATTTTGTAAAAAATATTTTGAGAGAGTAATGAAATTGAGTGTTTAAATTTATGTATTGTGGGAGGATACTACAAATACAACATGGAATTCCAGTGGTGAATTTATTGTGCTTTTTGGAGAAACCCGTAAGTCTTACTTTTAACCATGAGTTGTATATTTTATTTCCCTTCCATTATCAATATGAATTGTAATCACATCATGAGTAACTAAATTAATTATCTTGTGATGAAAGGGGTGTGATAATATTTTATATTAATGTTGTTTTGACTTTGAATTAAATAAATTTCTGTTTTCTATTTAGTTCAAATTATGCTCAATGCTCTTAGTAATTCCTAACAAGAACCTAAGTGATAAAACTGTATACTTGCGGGTATATTAGTAAGTTTAAGTAATTAATAGAATCGAGAGATTTATTGTTACTGGAAAGCTTTGAACTAAACCTAAGGTTTCGAAATACTTTTTGTGACCTCGGTAAAACCGTGAAAGTAATCAAAAACCTTTTGAGGAATAAAATGGGATTTTCATAAAACAGTAAAGGGCCTATCTTAGGGATTGAACATGGTTCTCCGTATGTTAGGTACATTAATAGGATTTTAAAAGGAACATATTAATTAGCTTAAGGAAAATATGCCTTGGAAAACTTAATTTGATTCTTGTTTGTGAAAAGTTAAAATTATTAGCATAAAATAAAGTCTTGATCCCCCGGAATCTCAAGATACTGTCAACTCTGATTTTTAAGTGTCTAGAAAATTTTGTTTCTGTATTTATTTTTATTCTGTGTAAACTTTGTTTTGAGTTTTATTTTACAAAAACATAAAAAATCAAACTGTGTGGATAATTAAATTTCAATATGCTGATACTTTGAAAACAGTCCCTGTGGATACGATAATCTTTTATATCACGCGACATAACCCATGCGCTTATGGGCCCTGTCAAGCTTCTGTGTTGAAAGTGAACCAGTATAAATTCTTGGTGTTCTTTCTTCTCCTTTCTTTGCTCTATTTAAGTTTTTTTTAAAGTCTGATTACCTGCGCATTAAAGGTTCATATTTCTGCAAAAGGATTCTAAGACTTATTCAATCTCCCCCTTTTAAGTCTGACTCTGAACCATCACATGTGAAGTTTGTCATTTTGCAAAGCAAAAAAGACTTTTCCCTTATAGCACCGCTGTGTATGATGACATTTTTTAGCTAATACATGTTGATATTTAGGGGCCTTTGCTTATTCCCTTAATGTTTGGTAACAAATATTTTCTTACGATTGTAGATGAAAAATCTAAACGCACCTGGATCTATTTGATGAAACAAAAATATGAAACTACACAAGTCCCTGAATGCTTTGTAAGCCTTGTTGAAAATTCTTTTAATAAGAAAAGCAATTAAAATTAGATAATGGTAAGGAATTTTACATGACAAATTGGTGCAACTCTAAAGGAATAATCCATCAAACCTTATGTGTTGAAAGGCCATGACAAAATGGCACTATAGAGAGAAAGCACTAACATATCATGCAGGTTGTAAGAGCCTTATATTCCTATCCAATCTCTCTAGAACTTTCTGGAACAAGTTGCCATCTAAGATCCTTTAAAACAAGTCCCCTTTTGAGATTCAGCATAATTCACAACCTGACTTGCATACCCTCAAAATCTTTGCTTGTGTTTACTTTGTGCCCACTCTACCTTTCTATAGAACAAAGTTAGAGACTTTTGTTTCAAGGGATGTTTGGTTCTATGAACATACATTCCCTATATATCTATCCATCACACAACCTACTCCTCTACTTCCTGTAAATCCCACACACAGATCTATCCTTGATGATTACCTTCAAACACACCCATCAAACCTTCAACGCACCCACCAAACAACACAAATCCTATATCTTCCTCTAGGACCCAAGAGACTTATAATACTACCCTAGTAGAAGAACCTTCTAAACTTGTCCCCCTATAAAGACTTTCTCAAAGAATAAGAAGGCCATCTTCCTATTTGCAAGACTACTATTACAAACTAGCCACTTCACAAAGCTCATCAACTTCCACTATCAAGTATCCTCTTTAACATACTCCCTCTTATGATTCTTTTTCTAATTCCCATAAAAACTATTTCATCACATTATAGTCCATACAAGAACCTCAATTTTATAAAGAGGCAGTTGCATATGATTGTTGGAAAAATGCCATTGATAAGGAACTTTTAACTCTAAATGAGAATCAAACCTGGGTTCTTTGTCCCCTTTCTAATGGTAAAATAATAATTGGCTACAAGTGAGTCTTTAAAACAAAATCACATGTAAATAGCATCATAAAGAGGCATAAGGATAAGCTAGTTGTAAAGGGGTAAACATAGACTGTTGGGATTGATTACTTAGACACCTTTAGTCTAATTATCAAAATGACCACAGTAAAAGCACTCCTTGTTATAGCTTTAGCTTAGAATTGGTTCCTACAGCAATTGGATGTGAACACTGCTTTTTTACATGGTGATCTGGATGAAGAAATCTTCATGGATCCACCTTTTAGCCTTCATCTCCCAGATCCTTCTATGGAGTGCAATCTCACCAAATCTTTCTATGAATTGAAGCAAGCTGTAACATCCCAAATTTTATAAAAATGATTAATTGAGAGGAATAAATATTAAATAATTATAAATGGGTTAATAAGTTCCCTAAAATTTTGGAAATATTAAATTAGGATTTATTATGGATATTTATAATTTATTTAGATTTAATGAGTTAAGATTTTACTCGATTAAAAATATAGGTGTCGGACCATGTATCTCCAATTGAGATGCCACTAGTCAGGGCTGTTAAGAATATTATTGTGAATCCGAATATGTCTTTGGAATAATTTTTGGATTTAGTATTGAGCCTGAACGGAGATCCTGTTGTTATAAAACAGTGAAATTACTAATGAGGGGTTAAAATTTAAAAACAAAACTCTCTTCTCCTCTCTCATTTTTCATGACACTTTTCTTCTTCTTTGGCAAACCACTTCCTCTTCTCCTCCTCTCATATTCCTCTTCCTCTTCATCTTCTTCTTCTCTAAAAACCTAGAGTGGGGTGTGCCCTCTTTCTCCTTCCATTTTTGTTGTGCTTCAAGCTTGGAGGAGATGATAATGGTGCCTTGGAGCTCTCCTTCTCCCACTCTATTTCCGTGTTCTTCTCTCCCACTCTTGGAAGCTCACTTATTTCTTGGCTTGAGGTAAAATTTCTCCACTTTTTTGATTTTTTGGCCCTAGGTTTTGGTTTCTATTTGGTTAGGAGAGTGCCTTAAGAATGGGTTGAGTAATGGGAGCCATTTTCATGTAAAACCCAAAGGTGAGGTGTATTTATGTGTGTTTTTGGATGGGTATGATGGGGTATACGAAAATTTCATGGTTAGAGGTGAAAGATGATGATTGTTAGTGGTGATTGTTGGATTTCAATGGAACCCTAACTATAGGAATTGGGGGAAATGAGTAATAATGCCATGAAAGATGATTTTTAGTGAAAGCCCATGATAATGGGTGTGTGGGTGTTGTTAATGATGGAGATTGATGGTTATTAGAAATGGTTATTGAGTTTTGATGAAAAATCCTAAGTGTGGTGATTTGGGGATTTTGGCTAAATTAATGATTTTGATGGTTTTTAATACTCTAGAATGATTTATATGAAGGGAATGAACCTTTAGAATCATTGGGATTGATTAATAAGGTTGATGATATTTTAAACTATGTTCATGAGGTTGTGTAAGATAATATATACATGTATATAGGAATGATGGTTTGAGGTGCTGGGTTGAGAGTGAATATGAGATATTATTATTGAGATAATAATAGTTAAAAACCATTGATAAGGGATACTTGAGTTGATGAGTAGTTAGGCCATGATAAAAGTCTTAAGAGTTTGTTGATTGTTAATGGCCTTGAATGAAGCTAGGATGGTTTATGATGAATTTGAGTGACAATAATGGTAATTAGATGATTTATGAGGTGTTAGATGCCTTATGGATAAGGGATGAGATGTTGTTGCTATGGGGTAAAGTTAACCCTTTTGAGATTTAAAGAATCTTGGTTTTGGGAAAGGAATTCCCGAAGCCTAACCTAAGCGTATGAATTAGAGTTTAGACAAGTCTAGGACTTGACAATGAGTTTTAAGAAATGATGTCTTACGATGGCTTATAAATTGCATGTGTGTGTGTGCAATATGTAGGTTTTATTTCGAACAATGAAGTGGAGCATTCAGAGCGCTTGGATTGCGGTTCTTCTCTTGATATAGGAGAGAAGTTTATATTTCAATTGCATGAGTTGAATAATTGATGGTTGATGTATATGATTATACTCATGCTTGCCTTGCCATGATTATTTAGAATTGTGATGTGATGATAGGCTTGGCCATTTGTTGAATGTTTGGGAATTCCATATATATGAGATAATGATGAATGCTTAGTGATCCTTTTGATGAACATGATTATTTGTTTATAGAAACCCATGGATAAGTGAATTACTCAAAGGTGTGAAGTTGTGTTTTATGATTTTTATGCATAATTGAGGAACTCAATGGGTCAAAATGAATTTTATGAAAGATTGATGGCTTAGGACGGTCATACTAGCATGCATACATGAATTATGACTTATAGAAATTGGAATGGGTCAATTCCATTGAGAATGGACCCTTGAGTTGCATAAAAACGTCTTGAAATGGTCTAAATGCCCTTATATGCATAATTCCCTCATTTTTGGGAATTTTTGAGTGAGGCCGGTGGCCATACGTCAAAAATGGTGTATTTTAGTTGGTGTTAAAATTTGGTAGCGTTTGGAGTTGATATGAAAACGTTAACGGGGTTGGAAGTCCAAAAATCATGCTTTTTCTGCATAAAAAGAACAACTGTGTTGTCTTGAATCAATTCAAGATCTCTGAATCGATTCAAGAGCTACTGTTTTCACTGTTTTTAGTTCCAAGAAGGCTTGAATCGATTCATACGATCTTGAATCGATTCAAGGACCCCTGTTTGCATAATTTTGAGTTCCAGAAGCGTTTGAATCGATTCATACAAGTTTGAATCAATTCAAGACCCTGTTTTCACTGTTTTTAAGTTCCAGAGACGTTTGAATCGATTCAAAATTCAAAGCCCTGTTATGGTCACTGTTATGCTATTTTTCCAACTTCTCTGTTTTCTTTGCTGTTTTTGGCCCATTTGGGCATCTTAATGACGTTTTTGGCCTCCAATGTCTTCATGAAAGTCGTAGATAATTATGTTATAGAGGTTTAAAAATTAGTCTTGTCTTAATTGGAGTTTTATAACTCTTATTAGGCATAAAACACCGGACCCATTGCATTGTAAAATTCAAATTTAAAAGGGTTTTGAACTCAACTTTTTATTATTATCAAATTAGGACTAATAGGTGATATTTGTGATATGTCCCACTATTTTTAAGACTAAAAATGAGTTTCTCTCATGTCTTAATGTTGTAATTTGTCATGAGCTTAATAGTATCCAAAACCCCTTTATTATGTAAAAGTAAGAGATTATGTTAGGGGTATATGATGATGGTGTGTCTTGGGGTATTTGATATTAATTGAAACATGTTATGAAAACATGAATGTTCACCACCAATGATATGATATGATGATTGATAATGAAAAGTAAATGTTATAGTTGTGTGACACACCCTTAAAATGATGATGAGACTAATAAAGGGACATTTGCTTGATAATGTGTTTGTGGTAAATCGATGAATCAGAGATGATATCGATAATGTATAATGATGGATGATGTTGTTGATCATTTCCTTGAGTAAAGGATGATTATTATTATGAATGATTGATGAATGCCATTGTGTGTGATACAAGTGTGATCTTGTATGTGTGGTTTAAAATTATATTGGTGAATTATTGTGAATACCACACTATATATTAAATAATGGTAACGATCAATGAAATAAAAATCCACTAAGAGATTATGTGGTGATATTAATAAAATATTGATGAATGTTGCAAGTATTGACTTACATGTATGATATAAGTATGTTGAGATGAAATACCATACTTAAGACTTAAAAACAATGGCTAAAACCAACAATGATAAAATCCACTAAATGATTATATAGTGGTATTGGTGTTCATGATGATGATGATTGACGAGTGGAATGGTAGGATGCATAGTGTGAGAATGCATTGATTGGAATTTGCATCCATGCCTATCATACACTGTCTATGTGGAATGTTAGGGGTTCCACTAGGCGGGCCCAGTGGGAGGACGACCCAGTGCACGGGTAGATCGTTGTTGTTCCCTAGTGATTCTGGGAATCACGAAGCTGTCCATAGTTTGGTGACGAGGCACCCTATGTGGCAGGCCCAGTGGGTGGGCAGCTCTGTGATGAGCAAGTTACCTCGGTGTCTGACGGGACACGACTCTCTCGATGTGTGTTCTGGAGGGGCCCGTAGCACTTTTGGCAAGTGAGGCCATGTTGTTGATCCGTAAGTCATGGGGTGACTAGTGCTACATATGGGCAATACGGTTTGGTACTAGTAAAATTGGTGATTATGCATACATTAAGAGATATGTGTACACATTATACTACTACAGTAGGGGTATAGTAGCACACCAATGCTTGACCCACATTTGGTGTTTATTCTCACAGTCGGATCTGTATTTGTTGTTGATAATTCCATTGTGCATATGCATTAGCCTAAGAGCATTTGCATATAGCATGGTGATATGCCAAAAGGTGATGATGATTGATGATGATTGAGATTGAGATATGATGATGATGAGACGGGGAAATGAATACCTAAAAGACAACATGTAAAATATGAATACAATGAAAAGATATTGATTATGATGATGTTGTATGTGATGGCCCAATGTGATGAAGGGCTTGTTTGTCTATGATTGATGACAATGATGTTGGCCCATTGTGGCATTGAGAAATGATGTGTATATGTAGTTGCTTTGCTATGAATTAATTGATGAATATGATATATGTATATTGTTGGAATGAATGAATTATGATGATTATGGATAATTTTAGCAAAGCATACATGATGTTAATATGCATATGCACATAATCTCAATTGTATTCATATTCGTCATTTGAAATGTATAACTCACTCTCCCATGTTGTCCATTTTTAGCATTGATGCAGGAATATCATGGGATGGGGATATTTTAAAAAGTAAAGCTTTGGTGAAGGTAAATAGTGGAAATTGAATGCCTTGGCCGACAGTGGTTGTAAATTATTTCATTGTGAATAACATGTATATAATAATGTGATGACTATTGATATTGGGTGATGTATTGTGAATAATGATATAAGTGGATGATGTATCAATATTTGGGGTATTTAAATTCATACCCCCTTGATGAATACAAAATGGTGTTAGATATGTAGCCCATTTTAGGATGTATAAGTGTTGATGACATATGATTTTGAGGTTGAAACGAATGTGGTCAATTATGAAATTGTGGACATTGGAGATGTATGTTGCATGACCATACAATAAATATATATATTTTAGGCAATGCATGTTTATGATTTATGTGTAAGGATGATTGTGGCCTATTAGGCTTGTGTTGTATATTTACATGCTTTGCTGAGTCTTTTCTCATATCTTCATATATGGGACTAGGCATATGCCCAGTATACACATTTTTCTTCCGCTGTAAACTCTATTATTTTGTATACCATCATAGGCAAACTATTTAACGATCCAGTTATAGATTACCAAATCTCACCCTTTGGTTTTCTGTGGTTCAAGTCTTGACGTAGTCGTGGTGGTGTTTAAAAATATTTCGAACGTGAAAAATTTACCTGTATTTTTATTAATTATTATCTTGATTACATCAGGATTCGGGTCTGGAAGACCAGGGTGAGACACAAGTTGGCAGGAAATGGAACACCAGACTTATCTTCACTCTATTGACTTAAGGATTCATCCAACCCAAGTTTGTTTACTCACTCTTCACCAAGAAATCCTCTAGGGGTTTCACTACCATCCTCACTGATGTTGATGATCTTGTTATTGCTAGAGATAATGCAATAGAAATCTCCTCATTTAAATAGTTATTACATTAATAATTTGGCATTAAAGACTTGGGCAATCTTAAGTTATTTAAAGTTGCAAGATCCAAACAAGGAATTTTTTGTATTAGAGAAAATATACCTTGGAACTTATTAAAGATATAGGTCTTCTTAGTAGTAAACCTTGCGCAAGTGCTATAGAGAACAAGATTCCAAGAGATTTTGGCCGTTTTTTAGTGGTGTGACAAGCTATAGAAGACTCTTAGGCAGACTTATCTATTTAACCAACACTAGGCTAGACATAACATATGTTGTTAGCAATTTAAGTTAGTTCCTTGACTAATCATCCATCACTCACCACCAAGTAGCTCTAAAAATCTTGAAATACATCAAAAGCTAACCAACATTGGGTTTATTTTTCCCCGTTTAGAATGATCTTCATCAATGATCTCCATCTTAATGGCTTTAATGATGCAGATTGGGGCTCCTACCTTGATACAAGAAGGTTTGTTTTTGGCTTCTATTTCTTTCTTGATGGTGATCTAATTAGTTGGAAGAGTAAGAAATAAAATGTAGTAGCTCGATCCTCTGCTAAAGCTGAATGCAAACCATGGCCCTCATCACCTATAAAGCTCAATGGTTGGTCTCCCTATTGCATGATCTTGATATCCACATAACCACCCTTATAGTGCTCTATTATAATCAATCTGCCATGAGCATCGTAAACAATCCTGTGTTTTAAGAATGCACCAAGCACATTGAAATTGATTGTCACACCGAGACCAAATTCACTCAACTTTCTTTCACCTCATGCTTGTCTCCACTAAAGATAAACTAGCAAACATCTAGATAAAACCCCTTTATCCTAGTCTTTTCCAACAACTTATTAGCAAGCTTAGAATGTTAAAATGTATATATTCCAGCTTAAGGAGGATGTTACCGATTGTATTTTCTATTTATATAGCTCAATCATGTTAATTACCCTTTTACTGTTTAGTTAGTTATATGCTTAGTTAGCTGGTTAGTTAGTTAACTCTACCTTAGTTAGTTAACTTGTATAAATATTGTTTTCCCTCTATTTTTCCTTAGTTAATGAAAATCAGTTTTGCAACTCTTTGTTTATGTGATTCATCTTTACTTTCCTCTCATTTGGGTTTGTGTTGCTCTTCTCTTGCACAATGACCATGTGTTTTCACATATGTTTTTACTGATTATTAGAGATATTAGAAATATCTAGAATGTAACATATTACCTATTCTATAAGTCATTCTGTTACAAGTTTGTTGTATTGTTATATTTCTGTTTTACCACTATTACCATGTAATTACTCTTTAGTCTTTTTCATAAAAATGTATATCTTCTCTTTGTAAAATTTACAAAATAACATAATAATAATAATAAACTTCATTTTCTGATCACCGTCTCTCTCTCTCTCTTCTCGATTCTTCCCCCTCCCTTCCTCTCAGTTTATAACATAGTATCAGAGCCATTTTGTATAATTAGGCAATAAGGAATGAAATTTTCATTTGAAAGAGATGGTAAGCAATTTATAAGATAAGTGGCAGTTTGAGAGGCATGATCCTAAAATTTAAGTAGGAGTAAAGCTTGGGATAGCAAAGTAAGACCCATTTCTATAATGTGTCTATGTTTCCTCTCTATGACTCTATTTTGATGGTGTGTATGAGGACATGTAAGTCTGTGTCAGATTCCTAAGGCTGGGAGTAAAGATAAGAATGGCTTAAATTCTCCTCCCCAATCAGATTGTACAACTTTAATTTGCAGCCTAGTTGTAATTCAATCATATTTTTAAAATCTTTAAAAATAAAAAAAGCTTCAAATTTTCTCTTTAGAAAATAAATCTAGGTAAGCTGACTATATGCATCAACAAATGATAAATAATATAAAAAGCCACCAAAGGATTCTGTATGTACAGGCCCCCGAATATCACATAAAATTAATTCAAGAGGTGTAGTATAAACAATTGAGGAAGAAGAAGTAGGAAGCCTATGAGCTTTTCCCATACAACATGAAGAGCAAAAGAAATCATTACTTTTATTTAAATTTAGAATGTAACATAACTTTCTAAAAGTATTAATAACATTTGTATTGGGGTATCCTAATCTGTTATGCCATAAGCTATAGTTTATGAAAGTGTGTGGTACAGTTTCTATAGTTGTAAGAGTGTGTGATTGAACTTATGGTATAGCTGTATGAGCAAAATTTGAAGAAATAACAATATATGGAGAATTTGCTAATGCAATGCTATGAGATAATGTTGATGCTCTAACTTGGGAGCAGGCAGAAGTCAATGTAAGAAATATATACAGTCCTTCATTATTAACAAATCCTTCAAGTAAAGTTTGGTAAGAATCCTAGGATTTCACAAGGTAGTGATTAGGATGGAACTTAAAATACAATTTGTTGTCTCTAGCAAATTTGCTCACGCTAAACAAGTTCTTAGTAATAGATGGTACCAAGAGCATGTCCTTAAGAGTGAGCAGGTGTGGTGTGTGCAATGAAGCTTGAAAACATGAAGAACCAACAAGAGATATAGGTAAACCTTTTTCATTCCCAAGAGTTACTTTTCCAAAGCCCGAGGCAGCAGATGGTGTGGTGATTTGATGCGAATCAAACGTCACATGGTGAGTTGCTCCGGAATCAGCTATCCATTGATGCGATGGAAGAGTCTAAAAAGAAGATTATGGTGATGACTAAGGAGGAAGATAAGGGGCTACCAAGAAATTTACTAGAGCAGTGGTACCATGATTTGAAGAGGGATGAACCAGAGTATATGGAGAAGGATTAGGATGTTGAATATAGAGATACAAAGGTTGAGGAACAAGTGTGGGAGGAGAACTCAAAGTATTCATGTATGATTGAACATTGTAATGTAGGATCTAAATTAAGAAGTGTAAGGATTACCTAGAGACTAAGCAACATAACTTGAATTAAGATTGAAGAACTGAGTATTGAACCGATAATAGTAGGTTTAAGCATCATGTCTAGACTTGAAACAAATATGGCAGTGAAGAAAACTATGAAGTCCTCGATTTCCATGGCCTCTATCGAACCGACCACCACCACGAGGACGAAATCCACCATGAAAATTCTAAAAAAGAGGTGTTATATTCAAATTAGGAAGAAATAAAGGTTGGGACGATGAGTTATTTCCAATTGCTGAAGCTTGAGAAGATTGAGAGACTGCATGGACTTGCGGGAAGGTATTTTATATTGAATCGTTGGAATCTTAAACAGATACAGGATTTCCTTGAGTGAGATTGACGAATGTTGTAGGAGGAAACATATTCAATGGTTCTGTGTAGAAATTTGGAATAATTTCAAGTATAATAGAAATAGCAGATAGATTGAACTTAAAAGTAGCTGATGGCTTTTGAAAAGGAAAGTGATGTTCTTTAAAGAGAACATCCTTAGAAATATAAATTTTACCATCTTGAGAAAGACATTTATAGCCTTTATAATGTTGTGAATATCCTAGAAAGGTACATTCTACTGAACAATAATTGAGTTTATGTGTGATGTATGGTCGAAGAAATGGGAAACACACACAGCTAAAGGTTTGAGTCTTGGATTTCACACCAGCAAATGTGATTCCTCCTTGTTCACATTACAGAAAACTAAAGGAACCCTTTATGTCCTAGTTTATGTAGATGACATCATCATCACTAGATCATCATCTTCCCTTATTTCATCTCTAATCACTCACTTGAATACCACATTTTCTTTAAAGGATCTTGTGTTGGAAATATGCACTAAAAGCTTATATAGGATGCATCATTTTGAATAAGTTATTTTTTGTTAAATAGTTTAGCAACCTTTATTTATCCTTGTAGTAATAGGTCATATGAGAGTTATTCCTAAAATGTCCCTAGTCAAGTATTTACATAGGGACATATAAATACATTAAGACTAGTGTGTGAGTGTACTGATGATTTGATCTCACAGATCATGGATATAAATGATATCAAGTCTTCACACGGGTAAACATTAAGAGTAATGATGTATTAGACAGACCCACCATGAGAACGTTGCATGGATCGTTACATGAATATCATAAATGATTCTCAATGTGATAATGGTATATGTAGTCCTTTGACCTGAAGTCACTACGATTCCTACATAAGGAGTTTGTTGTTTTAATATAATCAAACATCTTCTGTAACAAGAGGACTATAAAGGTTGTGGTTAGGCAATGAGCAAATTATGCAGAGGGATGTGAGTGATGTAGATGGGATTTGTCTCTCCTATGTGACAGGAGTGATATCTATAGGCCACTTGATGGAGTAAGACTAAGGAAATGCATGGTCATGCTAGAAAGAATAAATATTGGATATTTATTCGGATAAAGTCTACTCTGGTATCAAGTAAAATAAATTGGACCGCACAAGGATGACGCGACCATGCCTTGGGCCCAATTATGATATCGTGACAAAAGGAACAAACATATAAAATAATTATCACTTATAGGTTATGTTGATATTAAATAATATTCAGACATAATGATGCATTACTAGATGCCGCTCTTATTTTATATTAATAATAAAATAGTTTATTATTAATATGACCGAGTATTTTACCTATAGGGTCACACACATAGAGTAAGCCCATCAAAAAAAAATTATTTTAGTTGGACTAAAATAAAGCTATTGGGCCTGACTCATTTAGAATGAGTAAGGAGCCCACTCTTTAGAGAGAACAAATTAGGTCAAACCTGAGCCTATAAATAGAGCATAAAATGCTCATAGGCGGTTCACCCAAAAAGAGACACAAAATACGTAAAAGTTATGAAAGCTACACGCTGTCAAACTAGCATTTGGAAGGTGTAGCATTTCTGGTGGGAGTACTCGTGTGGATTCCTAAAGGACGAGGCTATGACTGCTTCGATAATCTATAAGAGGTAATCCTAAAACGCAATATCTTTTTTGTGTTTCTCTTATGCTTTGAAACACGACGCTTTGTAAATCCTATGGGAATCCTTGTATTTCCACTGCTCATGCACTAGGGATTCCCTAATAGTGGTATCAAAGCTTGATTGTAAAACCGTGTTTTGGGCAAATGTTTGTTTAAAGAACATGTAAAAAAAATTTTCTTTTACAAAAAGAATTGTAAAGGTTGAATCCTTTTGCAAAGTTTGCATCTTTTATTAGATATGTTGCAAAGGTTGTATTTTTAATGAGATATTATGTAAAGGTTGCATTTTTATGAGATATGTTGCAAATGTTGCACCTTTTGAAAGCTAGTATCAATTTATTTTTGGTTTGTGTATATTGATTGTTTTTCTCAACATTTTAATTAAAGAACATTTTTTTGGGATGTGCTTTATTATATGAACATTTTGTATGTTGCAATGGTGATTATTTTATATGTGTTCTAATTATAAGGCATGTTTTATGTTCGTTTAATTAAATTGAAATCAAGGGTTGTATGCAATGCACGTCTATATGCTTTTTCTTTTCTAATATGAATTGTTCATGTGAGATTGTGTTTAGAAAGTTTAAGAGTTAAACCCTAGCCGTAATGAAAACTAGGATTCAAAAGTTAAAACCTAGCCGTAATGGTATTTTATTTATTTGTAAATGTTACAAAAAAATATTTGATTTTAATATTATATTTTAAATTCGATTTGTAAAAGTTACAAATCAAATTTTAATTGTTTATTAAATTTAAAGTTTGTAAGAGTTACAAATTTAAATAATTTATTCTTATTAATTTTAATAAGATTTGCATCGTTTGTGATCTTTTTAAAATTAATGTGATTTGTAAGAGTTACAAATTTAAATAATTTATTCTTATTAATTTTAATAGGATTTGCATCGTATATGATCTTTTTAAAATTAATGTGATTTGTAGGAGTTATAAATTGATTCATATTTATTAAATTTAATATAATTTGTAATTATTACAAATAGAAGATAAGATCTTTATTAAATTTAATAATTTTAAAATCAAATATTTAATCCTTAATAAATTTGATAGGATTTGCAAAAGTTACAAATTAAAGATAAGATCTTTATCAAATTTAATAGGATTCAAAATAAAATATCTTGAATTCTAGAGATAAGGTTTAAAATTTAAACCTTGATCGTTCCTAAAAATAAGATGATTGTTAACACTCTAGAGATAAGGTTTAAAAGCTAAACCTTGACTATTCCTATTTTAGGATAATTGTAAGGGTCAAAAGATAAGGTTTAAAAGTTAAACCTTGGACGTTTCAAAATTTAATATTTCAAATTGTTTGAAATCATAACTGAATATTTTGAGTTGTTAATGGTCAGTGGGATGTTCTGACTAGGAAAGACTTGGTACTTAAGCGGTCACTCTGGGCCCACCTCTCTTTCCTGGGAACTAACCTGATTACAGTACTAAATTTTTAGGTTGGAACACCCCTTGACCCTGTCTGTTGAACGGTCAAAGGAGCCGCCAAACTTCTTTACGTAGTTTTCCTTTTATGACCCCACATGTTTAATTATGTGTTTTAAAATTTATTTTATTTTAAATACAATTGATTACTCTATTAATTGATTAATTAACACGTCTAGCGGTGAATGGTTATGGTCTTAGATTTTTTTATTTAATTTTAAATACAGCCTACGTGCTGTGCCTTTCTCTATTCTTAAATTTCTTCTCTCAACCCTTCACTCGTATGTAAAATGAGTTTTCTTTATTACATTGTAATCTTGGAAAAGCCAACAAGGTGGAGACCTAGAAGAAACCTAGAGTGGTGATTCTTGATGGATATGACCTTGAAAGGAACAAAGGAGTAGTGACTCCAAGAGGATGGTGGTTTCAAGAAGTAGGACTTCACGAAGTCAAGACACCATAGTTCCTTTAGGTTTATTTTATTTTATTTTATTTTCTGGGAAGACCATAACTATCTCACAATTTTGATTGCATGTTTTGGGGCTTTATTTTACGTTAAAGCATTTAATGAAAGTCAGTAATGAACAATAAGAAAATTGAAATCCCTCAAGCCCGACAATCATACCTTCCAATAAGTAATAACGTCTAACTTGATATAGATAAAGTGCATGTCACGTCATAGTTGGGTGCCTTTAATTATGTTTAGTAGGACATGATTGGATAAATTGGATTATCCAAGTATAACTTATTAAATTTTATTCAAATAGACATTTTTTAATTGGATTGGAAAAGCCTAAAGGTATGAACAGTCTAAAACACGTTCTAATAAACAACAGTCATCAATGCTAGTTTTAATAACGTGTAGGTTTTGCCAAAGTAGGGTGCTTTTATTGATATTAGTAAAGGATAATGGATAATTGGATTATCCAACCATTTGTTATTGGACTTATCTAGGTAACTTTAATCAGATTGAAGAACCTAGAAGCGTTAATATTAAGTTTAAACGCCTTCTAATAAGTAACTCTCGTCGAGACTAATGTCAATAAATAGTGGGTCTGCCAAAGCAGGGTACTATCACTTATACTAGTAAAGCGCGATGGGATAATTATAATATCCAAATTGTTTTTATTAGGCCTAAACTTAACTAAGTTTTTCAATTGAATTGAAAATAACTTAGAGGCGTAAGGATTGAGCTTAAATTCATAAGATGAATAAGGGTAAAGAGTTACCCACTCAATCATCCAAGAGTTGCATGAGATGCAATTGGAAATGTGTTTCCTACCTAAATAACCAAGGGTTGGGCGATCAGCTAAAGCTGACTCAACACTAGGCCAAATATGGATCTTGGCCCATTAGAAAAATCTTTCAACGTGATTTTTTATGATTCAGAGAGGGTATTTGTTTTGAATCAAAATAGTGGGAGACAACATATTTATTTAATGACCAAAATTTAAATATGTTTTGAATAGAAATGATAGATTTGCATGTAATTTGTTTTACAATAACCATGACAAACCAAATATTATTTTGTTGCAATCTGTCCTTTGGAAGGACACTAATGCCTAGATAGGTATCGAGACTTAAGAATTATCTTCAATAAAGAGGAAGCGGCAGTGTGTCATCTTTGGCTTATATATCATCTATGGTTGGGTCTTGAATACCCTATGGAGTCTACATAAACTCTGAGCTGTAAAAGGCAATATGAATATATGGAAGATATACGATATGATCATATACAAACTCTATTAAGGTCGAGTTGGTCTGGAAGTCTAAAATGTGATCAAGAAAGGAAATTGTTTCCAGTTTTAACCAAATAAGACATTGAAATAATTTGTCTAAAGAACTTAAAGGAGTTCAAAAGAAAGGGAAGTAGGACTTCCACTACAAGTCATGTTATAGAAGTCAAGTTATTTTACTTCACTAACATTAGTATTAGATACTAGTAGTAGATCTCAAATTTTGAAAGATCAAGGAAGTAAATCACTTGCTAAGGGTGGAGAAATCTATGTAAAATTGAGCAAAAGTTGCTACAATAAAGATAAGATCTTTACCTATTGGGCTAGTTATTGAACTAGACATTGTGCATATTGTTTCTTGTTGGACAAGAAATTTTTTTTAATATAAAAACTTCATTTCTTAAAAAGGATGTTAATGCAAAATTGAGTAATGGATTCCACATCCTAAATCTCAAAACACCTATCTATAACAACTGTCAAAGTAGGTTAAAATGAGTGATTTTGAACCTTACTTACATGGTATTGTCTCCTAAGGCAAATGAATAAGAAACATATTTCTAAATACCATTAATGTGGTTATATGGACTCTTTTGATTTTGGAATCAATTGAAACATGTAAATATTATTTATGGGAGAGATAATTGAGACCTCATTCATTAAAAATATGAATAATCTATTATTTAATACATGACGATGTATGTACGTGATGTAGGAGGATCTTCAAGTCTTCCTTGAATGAGATGGATCTTGGCCCTTCTCCTTCTTCTAACCTTCAAAAAGCCAATGTTAGATGCGAACTTGAGGTTGAAAACTAAAACACAAAAGGGAAAAAGGACTCTAAGAATGGACGGAATTTGGTGTAAGGAAAAGAGAGAAAAGATGAACTGGGAGGAAGAGGTGTGGAAGGAAGATAGAAGAATGGAAGGGGTTGAATGGGAGACCACTCCTAGAGGAGATAACTCCCTTGAACTCACCACCAATGAGGGAGGAATCCCCTTGGATGAGAGCTTGCAAAAGATCTCCTAATCCTAGAGAGAATGAAGAGAATCTCTCACTAAAAAATCACTTGAAAGTGGTAAAATCTCAAATGCATTAATATGTGTTGAATTTACAAAGGAGAGCTTCTTATACAGGCCTCTAGGGAATTCGGCCAAGGAGACTCTCAATGGGCTTCTCCATGCTTCCTAGGCCCAATGATGCTAAAGGAGAAAGGTATGGCCTATACATGGCCCAAAATGAGAGTACATGGCCCTAAAGTGGCCCATTTGACCTTGCAAGGCCCAAATAAAACCTATAAGCCTAGAGAATCTAACTAGGAACTATATTACAAGAAAAGTGTGAGTAGATCCTCAAGGAGTCCTTATTGGGATTGGGCTCACTAAGTAAAGAGAGGTAGGAAAGTAATGCTATGTAGATGTTCTCTTTGACTTTCTTTGACTTTGCCCTTCTGAGGGGCCCTTGTAAGCTTCAAGTCTTTTATCTAGGATAGTGTGAGGGTCCTCCCTTGGTTTGTCCTCATTATGCTCCCCCTCTTCGAAAGGATTTTTCCTCAAATCCAAGGTATCACCCTCTTCATCCAAGTCAAAACAAGATAAATCATATATATTGAAAGAAGCACTCACACCATATTCTTCTGGAAAATCAAGGACTTAAGCATTATTATTCATTTTCTTGATTATTTGAAAAGGGCCATCAACTCTAGGGTCGAGTTTGGATTTTCTCAAGTTTGGAAATCTTTCTTTTCTAAGATGTAGCCAAACCCAATCTCCAACCTCAAAGGTGACTTCCTTTCTTTTCTTATTAGCACAACGAGCATAGTGTTCATTTTTAGTTTGTATTTCGTTTTTAACCTTCTCATGAAAATCTTTGATAAATTTGGCCTTTGCCTCTCCATCCATATAAAGGACAGAGTCAGACACCTCAATAGGCAAAAAGTCTAATGGAGTGAGAGGATTAAAACCATACACAACCTCAAATGGACTATGCTTGGTTATTGAGTGTTATACCCAATTATATGCAAATTCAATGTGGGTAAACACTCATCCTAAGACTTAACAGTTTTATTCACTAATACCCTAAGAAGTTGAGAAAGGGTCCTATTTACTACCTCTGTTTGTCTATCCGTTTGAGGATGACAAGTGGTGGAAAAGATAAGTTTTGTTCCTAGCCTTGACCAAAGAGTTTTTCAAAAGTGGCTTAGGAATTTGGTGTCCCTATTAGAAATTATGGTTTTAGGGACTCCATGAAGTCTTACAATCTCTTTAAAAAAGAGTTTAGCAATATGTCTAACATCATATACCTTATGACAAGGGATGAAGTGAGCCATTTTACTAAACCTATCCACTACCACAAAGATAGAATCCATTTCCCTTTGGGTGTTAGGTAAGCCTAACACAAAGTCCATAGATATATCAATCCAAGGTGCACTAGGTGTTGGCAAGGGAGTATATAAGCCATTAAGTGAAAGTTTGGATTTAGCCTTCCTATACACAATACACCTAACACAATATTTTTGAACATCTTTTTTCATCTTTGGCCAAAAGAAGTGTTCATGCAATAACGATAAGGTTTTATCTCTTCCAAAGTGTCCCATCAAGCCTCCCTTATGGCTTTCTCTAAGCAAAAGATCTCTTAAAGAACTCCTAAGAATGAAAAGTCTATTGGCTTTAAAGAGGTATCTATCTAAAATGTAGAAGCCTTTATGAGATGAAGAAGTGGAAGATGAGTTAAAAATGTTTGAAAAATCAATATCACTTGGGTACAAAGTCCTAATCTCATCAAGTCCAATAAGTTTAGCTCCAAGAGAGGTAAGTAAAGAATACCTTCTTGATAAAGCATTAACCACAGTATTAAATTTTCCATTTTTGTACTTGATGACATATGGAAATTGTTCCAAGTACTCAACCCACTTAGCATGTCTTTTATTTAACTTATGTTGCCCCTTAATGAATTTTAGTGATTGTTATCACTATGTATAACAAACTCTTTTGGGATCAAGTAGTGTTCCCATGTTTATAGGGCTCTAATTAATGCATAAAATTCTTTGTCAAATGTGGGACAGTTGAGAGTTGCCTCATTAAGCTTTTCACTAAAGAAAGCAATGGGGTGACCTTCTTGTAATAAAGTGGCTTCTATTCCCACATTTGAAGCATCACACTCAAGCTCAAAGGTTTTAGAAAAATTTAGAAGTGCTAAAATTGGAGCATGATTGAGCTTCTTGTTAAGATCTAGAAAGGCTTTCTTGCCTTGGCCCCCATATAAAAGGAACATTCTTTTTCACCAATTCATTTAAGGGGGAGGCTAAGGTAGAGAAATCTTTCACAAATCTTCTATAAAAGCTTGCAAGACCATGGAAACTTCTAACCTCACTCACATTTTTACGTGTTGGCCAATCTTGGATTGCCTTCACTTTAGAGTGATCAACTTCAACACCTTTAGAACTCACTATGAATCCAAGTAATACAATGCTATCCATGCCAAAAGAACATTTTTCAAAATTTGCATAGAGGTTGTTTGTTCTTAAGTAAAGCATAACTTGTTTTAGATGGTTTAGATAAGAGGTCATGGTCTTTGAGTACACCAAAATATCATCAAAGTAGACCACAATGAAATGCCCAATGAATTCCCTCAAAATATGATTCATTAACCTCATGAATGTGATTGGTACATTAGTCAAGACAAAGGGCATAACTAACCACTCATATAGTCCAAGTTTGGTTTTAAAAGCGGCTTTCTATTCATCTCCCTCTTTGATTCTTATTTGGTGATAGCCACTTTTAAGATCAATCTTGGACAATATAGTAGAACCACTAAGTTCATCAAGCATATCATCAAGTCTAGGTATTGGATGCCTATACTTGATGGTTATGTTGTTTATGGTTCTACAATCTGTGCACATTCTCCATGAACTATCTTTCTTTCGAACTAGTAAAACAGGTAAGGCACATGGGCTTAGGCTCTCTTTAATCCATCCCTTAGATAATAGTTCGTTCACTTGTTTTTCAATCTCAAGGCTTTCCTTAGGGTTACAACTATATGCAGGCCTATTAGGTAAGCTAGCACTGGGAATTAAATCTATTTTATGTTCAATGACCCTAATAGGAGGTAAGCCTTTTGGGATATCCTTTGGGAAGAGATCTTTGAATTCATTTATGATGTTTTGAATCCCTTTGGGCAAAGGAGGAGGAGTGCTCACAGAGCACAAAAAAGTGCTAGGGATATCTTTCGCATGCATGATCAAGCATTGTTTTTATGAAAACATAGCATGTTTCACATCATATTTGTTAGCCAAATAGTTGGCTCTAAAGTCATCATAGATGATAACTCCTTTTCCTTTATCATCTCTTTTGTTTTTCTTATGTTTTTTTACATGATTAGAGGAAGAAGATCCTAACTCTCTATCTCTTTTAAGCTTTATTTGTAGTTGATCTTTGGCTACTTGTTGTGGAGTTAGGGGGTGTAAAACTATCTTCTTACCATCTAGTTTGAATGTAAGGGTGTTATTGAACCCCTCATGGATGACCTTCCTATCGAATTGCCAAGGTCTTCCTAGAAGTATATGAATTTCCTACAAAGGTACTACATCACAATTTACTTTATCATTATATGTGCCTATGGTGAAGTTAATTAAGACTTGCTTATTAACATTTCTCCCTTTATATTTAACCATTGCAACTTATAAGGTCTATGGTGATCTATTAGTTCTAAGGCCATCTTATTTACTAGTCTTTGGCTCACAACATTTGCACAACTCCCACTATCTACAATGAGATAACATAGTTTATCATTTATGTAACATCTTGTATAAAAGATGTTCTCTCTTTGTTTAGTATTATCTAGCTTAACATGACTACCAACCAATCTTCTAATCATGTAAAGCTCACCATCATCCCCTAAAATATGCTCACTTGTATAGGAATCATTACTTGAGTCATCACTTGAAGAGTGAGAATCAGAATTAGACTTTGATTGACTTGAGTAAATTCCACTAGTTTTCAAAACCATTGTTCTTTTTGTTGGACAGTCGGGAGCAATATGAGCTCTACCAAGGCATTTAAAACATTTTATGGTAGATGATCTAGAGGATTATGGTTTAGATGTCGATTTATGCTTATCTCTTTGGTTTCTAAAAACTTTGCCATTCTTATGCAACTCACTTTGTGGTTTAGAAGATGAAGTGCCCACTTTCCTCTCCCTAGGGTTTCTCTCAAACCTACCCTTATTATCTTGACTTACCCACTTAGACTTATATGCTTTATTTTCCCCACTATAGGCTTCTCTCTCTTTGAATTTGCTCTCTACCTTAGTACATTAGTGTAGTAACTCTTCTATGTTAACATGTGGAAGGAGTTCTACTCTATTCTTGATGTTCCTATTTAGGCCATGTAAGAACCTATGCATTAGGGTTTCCTCATCTTCTTCTAGGTTTGCCCTAATCATGGCTATCTCTAGAGCTTTGTAGTAATCTTCTACACTTTTTGACCCTTGGGTGAGTCTATTTAGCTTGGCTAATAGCTCCCCTCTATAGTAATTAGGAACATAACATTTTCTTAATAGAGCTTTCAAGTCTAACCAATCATCTATTGGTGGGAAGTTATCTTTCTTTCTCTCCTTACACACTTGGGTCCGCCAAACTAAGGCATAGTTTTGGAATGAGAGGTTGGCTATTCTAACCTTCTTTTCTTCTTTTATTTGATGATAATTAAACAATTGTTAAACTCTCATCTCCCACTCTAAGAAAGCTTCTACATCACTCTTGCCATTAAATGAGGGGATTTTAAGTTTTACCTCTCTTAAGCCTATGTCTTCTCTTTTATGTTCATGGTGTCTTCTATGTCTAGGTTTATCCACACTATCACTATTGTTGTGTCTTTGATTTCTATGTCTAGCTCTAGGGTTTTCATTATGCTATAGGTTTTAACCTATTGTTGATGTTATTCAAACTTTCCATTATGTTATGAAGCATAGATTTGTTTTCCCTATCACTAGAAGGCATGGTTTAAGGTTATCAAAGAAAACAAGACAAGGCAAACAAAGTTGTAGGCAAACTAGTCGAGGATGCTTGATGCAAGGCAAGTATTAGAAAACACACAACAATCCTAAAATACAAGTACTAGGTTTCTTTTCCTAAGGGGAAACAAGATCCTAAGTTGTCTTGTACTAGGTTGTATCCTAAGATGTTTAACTAAGGTTGCTTATGAAAGTCCTAGGTTGTTTTAACCTAAGTTGATTATGTTTGTCCTAGGTTGTTACTAACAATTAGCTAACCCTAGACAAGATTAACCAAATTCGGTTACCAAGTGGTTAGTCTAACCAAATTAGTTCAACTAACTAACCAACTCTTAACAAACCCTAACTAGAAGTAGTTATTTAGTTATGGAAGTTGTAACTAATGCTAACAACCCTAACTAATAACTAATTTTGGTTATGGATTGGTTAAGACACTAAACTAATTTGGTTATGATTAGTTATGCAACTAGAATTAGTTCTAACTACTAACTAATTAACCTAATTAGTTTAGACAAACAACAAACTAAAAATTAGTTAAGACAAACAACAAACTAACAACTTTTAGTTAAGACCAACAACTAACTAATTACTTATAGTTGTAACCTCCTAACTAACTTCAACTAATTAACTAAAGGTAGTTAACAAACAAATGCAAATGCAACTACACTAGGTGAAATTGGCTAGAGTAAAATGAAAATAATAGTGTCCAAAGTCCAATGTCCAAAGTGTGTCCAAAATACAAGACAAAACCTGATACACAAAGCCTTAGAATTTGAAAATTTCCCTATGGTCTACTAGTTACAAGGCTTTTGCTTCCTTTACAATGTCTTCAAGCTCTTCCCTTGATGTATAAGTTCCACCTCACCTAGCAAACCACACAAAAGAAACAACTCCAACTGAAATTGTTAAGGGAAAATGATCAAAAAGTTAAAACCTCACAAGTGTGTCTCTTAAATGTATCTTCACAACTTCTTGCCCTTTCTCTTTGGATCAAGTTCACTTAAGCAATTTTCACTCTCACCTCAAGTGTTCCAAGGTGCTACCCTCAATGGTATAGAGAAGGGAATTATCAAAGAGATTGAATGGAAGAAATACTCAAAATGACAAAACTTAAGAAGAATGAATGACAAACTAAAAAGGCTAATTTAAAGAAAGCTACTCAAATAGGAAATCTTTTTGGATTTTTGATTGACAAGACACTAAAGCAAAAAAATGTTCAAAGAAATAAAGGCTATACTTTGAATGGAATTCGAAATTGATGATGCACAAAACTAGACAAGCAAAGAAGTAAAATGCAACAACAAAAAGCAAGGTATAACCTAAGCTTAGAAACTCTAAAGTTGCAACACTAAGAAATCAAGTTCAAGTGAAAATGTGTAAACAATGGTCACTAGCAAAAACACCTTACTTCAAGGTTATAGAATTTCAAAAATGAGATCAAGATGTTGGTGTTCAAGTTTACAACTTCTAATGAGGCTACTTTTTACTCTTTGTTTTTCAACACCCTTTTTCACTTTTGTAATTTGGGCCTGTATTCTTTCTTTTATATCTTTCTATTTCTTTTTCTTTTCTTGCCCCTTGTACTTTTTAATGAACAACACCACAAATCTATTCCAAAACCGAAATAAGAACTAGGCTAGTACAAGATCAATTAATACTTTCTTTCTTAGACAAACAATGCAACCTTCTTCCAAGTAATGAATGGAAGGCTTATGACTAAATCTTTTTGACAAATTTTCTTTTATACAACAAAATGAGACCGAATTTAAAAGAATCCCTAATTGTACATTCAAAACAAAATTAACCTAGATGAAAAACTAAGATTAGATTTCTAACACTCTTAAGATGAGCTAACTTTTGGAGAGTCTTAAAATGAGACCTCCTAACACTTAAGATTGAAACCTCTTGGGAGTTAATCAAGGTGCTTGAATCACTCCCTTCCACATGGAATTTCACACTAAAGTAGGATCAAAAAATTTTCTAGAATACAAGAAAGAGTTTCCAAAAGGCACTTGACACACCTAGTTGGCTCTAACTTCTCAACTAACAAGTAACTAACTTTTAACAATCAAAGTAACAAACTAAAAACCAAAACTAACTTGTGGCAAATCTGAATTTTGAAAACCTAAACATAAAGAAGGCATACCAAACCAAAATGAGAAGTACAATATGTAAAAAATTGAAAGAACAAAAAGAACTAACACAACTCTAAAGAAACAACAACTTTTTATGGGTTTTCTATGATATCATGGCATTAACAAGACAAGTAGATGGATTAAATTTTCACAACTAGCCAGCACAATGAACACAAAACTGAAAGCTTAAAGGAAGAAGAAGTAGAAAAGAACCTCTAAGGCTCAATGATACCAAATGATGTATGAGGATCTTTAAGTCTGCCTTGAATGAGATGGATCTTGGCCCTTCTCCTTCTTCTAACCTTCAAAAACCCAATATTAGATGAAAACTTATGGTTGACTCTAAGAATAGACGGAATTTGGTGTAAGGAAAGGAGAGAAAAGATAAAATAGAAGGAAGAGGTGTAGAGGGAAGATGAAGGAATGGAAAGGGTTAAATGGGAGGCCACTCCTAGAGGAGATAACTCCCTTGAACTTGCCACCAATGAGGGAGGAATCCCCTTGGACGAGAGCTTGCAAATGATCTCCTAATCCTAGAGAGAAGGAAGAGAATCTCTCACTAAAAACTCACTTGAAAGTGGTAAAATCTCAAATGCATTAATGTGTGTTGAATTTACAAAGGAGAACTCCTTATATAGGCCTCTAGGGAATTCGGCCAAGGAGACTCTCAATGGGCTTCTCCATGCTTCCTAGGCCCAATGATGCTAAAGGAGAAAAGTATGGCCTATACATGGCCCAAAATGAGAGTACATGGCACTAAAGTGGCCCATTTGACCTTGCAAGGCCCAAATAAAACCTATAAGCCTAGAGAATCTAACTAGGAATTATATTACAAGAAAAGTGTGAGTAGATCCTCAAGGAGTCCTCATTGGGCTTGGGCCCACTAAGCAAAGAGAGGTAGGAAAGTAATGCTCTGTGGATGCTCTCTTTGACTTTCTTTGGCTTTGCCCTTGTGAGGGGACCCTTGTAAGCTTCAAGTCTTTTATCTAAGGCAGTGTGAGGGTCCTCCCTTGGTTTGTCCTCATTATGCTCCCTCTCTTCAAAAGTATTTGTCCTCAAATCTAAGGTATCATCCTCTTCATCCAAGTCAAAATGAGATAAATCAGATATATTGAAAAAAGCACTCACACCATATTCTTCTGGCAAATCAAGGACTTAAGCATTATTATTCATTTTCTTGATTATTTGAAAAGGGCCATCACCTAGGGTCGAGTTTGGATTTTCTCAAGTTTGGAAATCTTTCTTTTCTAAGATGTAGCCAAAACCAATCTCCAACCTCAAAGGTGACTTCCTTTCTTTTCTTATTAGCACAATGAGCATAGTGTTCATTTTTAGTTTGTATTTGGTTTTTAACCCTTTTATGAAAATCTTTGATAAATTTGGCCTTTGCCTCTCCATCCATATGAAAGACAGAGTCAGACACCTCAATAGGCAAAAGGTCCAATGGAGTGAGAGGATTAAAACCATACACAACCTCAAATGGACTATGCTTGGTTGTTGAGTGTTGTACCCAATTAAATGCAAATTCAATGTGAGGTAAACACTTATCCCAAGACTTAACAGTTTTATTCACTAAGATCCTAAAAAGTTGAGAAAGGGTCCTGTTTACTACCTCTGTTTGTCCATCCATTTGAGGATGACAAGTGGTAGAAAAGAGAAGCTTCGTTCCTAGCCTTGACCAAAGAGTTTTCCAAAAGCGGCTTAGGAATTTGGTGTCCCTATCAGAAATTATGGTTTTAGGAACACCATGAAGTCTTACAATCTCTTTAAAGAAGAGTTTAGCAATATGACTAGCATCATCTACCTTATGAAAAGAGATGAAGTGAGCCATCTTACTAAACCTATCCATTACCACAAAGATAGAATCCATTTCCCTTTGGGTCTTAGGCAAGCCTAACACAAAGTCCATATATATATCAATCCAAGGTGCACTAGGTGTTGGTAATGGAGTATATAAACCACTATGTGAAAGTTTGGATTTAGCTTTCCTACATACAATACACCTAGCACAATGTTTTGAACATCTTTTTTCATCTTTGGCCAATAGAAATGTTCATGCAATATAGACAAGGTTTTATCTGTTCCAAAGTGGCCCATTAAGCCTCCCGCATGGCTTTTCCCTAAGTAATAAGTCTCTTAGAGAGTTCCTAGGAATACAAAGTCTATTGGCTTTAAAGAGATAGTCATCTAAAATGTAGAAGCCTCTATGAGACGAAGAAGTGGAAGATGAGTTAAGAATGTTGGAAAAATCAAGGTCACTTGGATACAAAGTCCTAATCTCATCAAGCCTAATAACTTTGGCTCCTAGAGAGGCAAGTAAAGAATGCCTTCTAGATAAAGCATCAGCCACCATATTGGATTTGCCATTTTTGTACTTGATGATATATGGAAATTGTTCCAAGTACTCAACCTACTTAGCATGTCTTTTGTTTAACTTATGTTTCCCCTTAATGAATTTTAGTGATTGGTGATCACTATGTATAACAAACTCTTTTGGGATCAAGTAGTGTTCCCAAGTTTATAAGGCTCTAATTAATGCATAGAATTCTTTATCATATGTGGGGTAGTTGATGGTTGCCTCATTAAGCTTTTCACTAGAGAAAGCAATGGGGTGACCTTCTTGCAATAAAACAGCTCCTATACCCACATTTGATGCATCACACTCAAGCTTAAAAGTTTTAGAAAAATTTGGAAGTGCCAAAATTAGAGCATGAGTGAGCTTTTCTTTGAGATCTAGAAAGGCTTTTTCTTGCCTTGGCCCCCACACAAAAGGAACATTCTTTTTTACCAATTCTTTTAAAGGGGAGGCTAAGGTGGAAAAATCTTTCATAAATCCCCTATAGAAACTTGTTAGACCATGGAAACTTCTTATGTCACTCATATTTTTAGGTGTAGACCAATCTTGGATTGCCTTAACCTTAGAGTGATCTACCTCAACACCCTTTGAACTTACTACAAATCCAAGGAACACAATGATATCCATGCCAAAAGAATAGTTTTCAAAGTTTGCATAAAGATTGTTTGTTCTTAAGGCAAGCATAACTTGTCTTAGATGGTTTAGATGAGAGGTCATCATCTTTGAGTAAATTAAAATGTCATCAAAGTACACCATAATACAATGCCCAATGAATTCCCTCAAAACATGATTCATGAGTCTCATAAAAGTACATGCTGCATTAGTCAAGCCAAACGGCATAACTAACCACTCATATAGTCCAAGTCTGGTTTTAAAAATGGCTTTCCATTCATCTCCTTCTTTAATTCTTATTTGGTGATAGCCACTTTTAAGATCAATCTTGGAAAAGATTGTAGAACGATGGTAATATGACATCCCAAAAATAGGGGTAAATTTTTCACGTTTTTATTATTATTAATCTCTAAAACATGTGGGTGGTGAAGCCATTTAACAAATTCCCTGGATCTATCAGAGACCTATCTCATATATGAAGATATGAGAAGGTAAGTTAAAGGAATTACTCTTAAGAAATCCATTATTAATAATAGCAGAAGAATCTTTGGTAAAATAACATTATGGAATTAAATTCTTAAGAGATCATTCGTTTGCAATTTAATAGCCAAGGTTACCCCAAAGTGATCATGAAATAAGATAGAATCATGAATTAGTATGAAGAAAAGGAAAATAATATATTTCAAACTATTTGGGAGAATCAGGTCCCTCTCGCTCAAGCGGAATCCCAATTCGCTTGAGCGAGCTTCGCATAGCACGCTTGGGCGAACCTTAAAATGCTGGGCGAAAGAAGAAAATGGAAATTCAGGGGCCACTTCGCTCAAGCGAACCCCACTCGCTTGAGCGAGTAACACAATCCTCGCTTGGGCGAAGCCAGCGAGTGTAAAGCGAAAAACGCCCAGAATCCATTCCACGCTTACTCGCTCGGGCGACACTATCCTCGCTTAAGCGAGATTGCTCCCGAGAGCAATTTCCTGATAAACCCGAGAGCAAAACCTGAGGGCAGGACCCTCTCGCTCGGGCGAACCCTTAGCTCGCTTGAGCGAACACCAACCAAGGTCCAAACTCTGATTCTAATGCGATTTCACTTGAGCTACATATGCATCCGCTTGAGCGAAAATGAAATAATGTCCCAACACTGATGCTGGGACGATCCCGCTTGAGCGAATCCCATTCTCGCCTAAGCGAGACTCGTCTAAATTCCAAAAATTGAAGCAGGGGCGTTCTCGCTAGAGCGAAAAGCCCTCTCGCTTGAGCGAGTTTGACAGAAAAACAGGGGAAATGCAGAAATCATCCAACTCTCAACACCAAAACTCATTCTAATCAAATTTACCTAATTTCAACACTTCATATATATCATATTCCACATTTGAGACTTGTTCTAATAAGTCATTCTTATCAAGTTCCATTACAACTCATCTATTGTATAAATCAACTCACTAACTCCTCCATTTCATAAATCTAACATTCCATATATAAACTTCATTCATTCATCAAGATATAGAGAGTTTCATCATTCATTCATTCATAGGGTCATGATTAAAAATGAGTCATAAACAAAAGATCTCATTTTCCTCCATGACCTCCCAAACTCATTATTCATACAATTATCCATTCTAAATCCACACTATATCAACATACATTGTACTATATACATTACATCTATTCCACATATCTATGTAAACCAAAATATTGCCGGCCAAGGCATTCTTTACCAAAAAGGGGCCTTCTTCACACTCTTCCTCCACAATAGCTCCAAAGCCATACCTACAACATAGGAGCTAAAAAAAATATACCACAGGGAGAGTGAGTATACTTTCTCAATGACGAAAATCCAATAAATAGAACAATATATGCATGAATGCAATACAACTAACTCCTTCTCAAGAGGAGTTTATTTAATATCAATCAATCAATCAACAATTTTTCATTCCAATACAACTATTTCCTGATTCTCTCAGAATTTTGTCAATTAATCCACCATCACAATTTAGTAATTAAAAAGGGAGTTTTCATTCATATCTCATCATCAAAGTATCACACTATACCATGCTTTCAAACTGATGCACATGTTAATATCATGAAAATGCATATGCACGAATCCGATTTCATTGTCTTGGGTGATCGCAACCACCATATCACATACTCATTCTCAATGGTTTCCCACCTCGCAAGGGGTACTCCCTCTAGCAACCTCACAAGGTGCTTTTCGTGATCGCAACCACGTTCAATATTTCACATAGGTTTCCCTCATCGCAAGGGGTACTCCCACCTCATAAACATTTCATATAGGTTTCCCTCCTCGCAAGGGGTACTCCCGCCTCATGATCGCAACCATGGGCATTCAATCTCATTGGTCCCGCAGGGCCTTTCATTTCAACATCAAGTGATTGCAACCACTTATCAACATCATCATGATATGCATGTCATGCCATGTATACAAAATACTCATGCATGCTTCAAGCTCATTTGGATTATCCTACCCTTTCATCTAGGGTATATTCATTCTCAACCACACAATTTTCCATCAACTCATACACAAGAATCAATCTTCATATGAACTCAACCATGTACCACGCATAATAAGTCATCCATAGCCACACACAGGCTTCATCATATAAACACCAAATTCACATCATCATACACAATTCACTTCACATACACATAACATCACCTTTAACCACTCAAACATGTCATACTACATTAATACATATATTATCAGTACAGTTTTCATGCATTTAGAAAATACACCCCTCTCCTACCTCAAGAGAAGTAGACCTCTGGGGTTGATGTTCCTGCTTCACCAATATTGCCAAGCCCTACACCAATCATTTATAGGGCCACATCAATTATTTATTCAAACACCAATTCAATATATATATATATACATAGGTGCACACATGATTCTTATCATGTGAAAACTATTTACCAATTTCATTCGTTTGCCTACTTAGGCTTCGGGAATTCCTTTCTTTGAATTACAATCTCTTAGTATCAAAGGCTACAACCTAATTATTAGGTTATTTCACCTAGTAGGTCTCCACCAACACCTTGGTGAGTTTCCACCTATTATAACTTCAAGTTAACATTATCATCATTTAATGTGTCTACCACCTCATTTATATCATTCTTCCCATCAACAAATGCTAATTTCTTCATTAATTGCAATATCCTTCAATATCCTACCTCTTCTTCTAGGATTCAAATTTAAGGTTTTCACCAACCCACCAACCTTCATAAATGCTCATATACCTTCTTCTTTTCTCACCATAGTTATAACTACCTCATTAATCATTCATAAGCTTGTATTTATGTCAACTTATCTTTAGATTTCTACTTTTAAACTTTCTCCAACATTACCCATACATTTATTGTGTTCTAACCCCAAAACTTCAACTAAACTTCAACTATATACTTATGTACATGGAAAATGATCATAATCTTACCTCAATGAAAGAAAAGAGTAAGTTTGCAAAAGATGAAGAGATTCACACGAATTTGAGGAGGAAGGAGGAGGAAATACTTTAGTTCCAAACTTCCTTGAAGTCTCTTGAAGGTTGTTAATGGAGAAGGAAGAGATATTCCCTTTTAATTTATAATTCAAAAGGAAAGAGAAGAGGAATTTTGAAGAAGGAGAAAGAGAATATGTGAAGAAGAAGATAAGAAGAAAGGATGTCTACGTGAAAAAAAAGGCAACCGACTTTTGAATAGGAAATGAAGTGAGTTTAACTTTTAAATTATTAATTCTTCATTAACTCTTCCGTTTTTTAATAAACAGGTTCACCGTTCGGGCCCAAAACATATTCTAAAAATTATTCCGAATATAAATTCGGAATCCCATTAACATTATCTACGGCCCTGACCAACGGCATCTCAATCGGAGATACTTGGTCCGACACCTATATTTTATCCGGGTCAGTTTTCAGCTCATCTGACCACCATATTTCACCAACAGTTTCGAAAAACCTTCTTTAAGTCGTTTCAAGAATTTTGGGATATTTATTAGCCCAAAGTTAATTATCCAACATTTATTTTCCTAATTTATCTTCCTATTTTAAAAATTCGGGGTGTTACAGGTAATGTTATTGATGGCTCTATAGTTCGTACTTTTTTAGGAACTAGCAAAACAGGTAAAGCACAAGGGCTTAAACTCTCTCTAATCTATCCCTTAGATAGTAGTTTATTCACTTGGTTCTCTATTTCTAGGCTTTCCCTAGGGTTGCACCTATATGCAGGTCTATTTGGAAGACTAGCACCAGGAATTAAGTCTATTTGATGCTCAATGCCCCTAGTAGAAGGTAAGCCTTTTAGAATATCCTTTGGGAAGAGATCTTTAAATTCATTTAGGATGTTTTGAATCCCTTTGGGCAAAGAAGGAGGAGAAGTCCCCATAGAGCACAAAGAAGTGTTAGGGATATCTTTTGCATACATGATCAAGCATTGTTTTTATGACAACATAGCATGTTTCACATCATGTTTATTGGCCAAGTAGTTGGCTCTCGAGTCATCATAGATGATAACTTCTTTTCCTTTATCCTTTTTTTGTTTTTCTTATGTTTTTCTAGATGATTAGAGGAAGAAGATCCTAACTCTCTATCTCTTTTTAACTTTATTTGTAGTTGATCTTTAGCTAGATGTTGTGGAGTTATGGGGTGTAAAACTATCTTCTTACCATCTAACTTGAATGTGAGGGTGTTAGTGAACCCCTCATGGATGACCTTCCTATGGAATTGCCAAGGTCTTCCTAATAGGATGTGAGTTGCCTCCATAGGTACTACATCACAATTGACTTTATCATTATATGTGCCTATGGTAAAGTTGATTAAGACTTGCGTATTAACTAACATTTCCCCTTTTTCATTAAGCCATTGTAACTTATAAGGTCTAGGGTGATCTATTAGTTCTAAGCCTATCTTATTAACTAATCTTTGCCTTACTACATTTGCATAACTCCCACTATCCATAATGAGAGAACATAGTTTATCATTTATGTAACATCTTGTATAAAAGATGTTCTCTCTTTTTGTAGTGTCATCTAGCTTAACATGACTACCAAGCAACCTTCTAATCATGTAAAGTTCACCATCATCCCCTAAAATATGCTCACTGCCATAGGAATCACTACTTAAGTCATCACTTGAAAAGTAAGAATCAGAATTAGACTCTAATTGACTTGAGTAGGTTCCATTAGTGTTCAAAACCGTTGTTCTTTTTGTTGGACAGTCGGAAGCAATGTGACCTCTACCAAGGCATTTAAAACATTTGACGGTAGTAGATCTAGAGGATTATGGTTTAGATATGGATTCATGCTTATCTCTTTGGTTTCTAAAAACTTTGCCATTCTTATACAACTCACTTTATGGTTTGGAAGAAGAAGTACCAACTTCCCTCTCCCTAGGGTTTCTCTCAAACCTACCCTTATTTTCTTGACTTACCCACTTAGACTTGTAGGCTTTATTTTCCCCACTATAGGATTCTCTCTCTCTAAATTGGTTTTCTACCTTAGTGCATTGGTGTAGTAACTCTTCTATATCTACATGAGGAAGGAGTTCTACCCTATTTTTGATGTTCCTATTGAGGCTATGTAAGAACCTAGGCATTAGGGTTTCTTTATCTTCTTCTAGATTGGCCCTAATCATGGCTATCTCTAAGGCTTTGTAGTAATCTTCTACACTTTTGAGCCTTAGGTGAGTCTATTTAGCTTTGCTAATAGTTTCCTCTATAATAGTTAGGAACTGATATAGTGTTTTTGTAGTTCATACTAAAACTTGTTAGCCAAAACTTGGTATTATGGAGAAGTGAAGTGGAGTGTTCTAATAAAGAAATGAAGAGTTCAAGGAAACAGAATCAAGTTTGTATAATATGAACTCAATGGAATGGTTGTGCCAAGTATAAACATAGTGATTGTAGTATAGTAAAGATGTCGTTCCATTGAGAAGATGTTGGTTTGAGGATCTTAGTTCTTGAATTGAGTTTTGACAAAGGGTTTGGATTGTTTTTGTTATGCAAAAGATTGAATATATAGTAAGTAGCAAGTATTGAATAATAATGATAGTAAAGTGTTTGGGTGAAAATCAGATTTGGAAAACTGGGATTGGTTTCATCGCATCGCACCCTTCGTAAGCTAAGTAAATTTTGCATGTATGTAAATTGAAATAATAATTTCTACGTCACAATCAAAGTCATTTGTACCGATCCCTCGACTACAAAATTCATAAGAATGATTTCAAACCACTGATCTCTCAGTCACTTTGAAAATCATTCCAGCATTACTGATAGATTGTTTTGACATTCATTGTGTTAGATGCCATCCCTGGTCAGCTACTCACAATGAGTATTTCATTCATATCTGCTCTCAAAAGTTACTTCCCAGTATACTTAAGAAAACTTAAAACAAGAAAATAGTGATCAAGTATCTTCAGGCATTAATGGCAGAATGAAATACAGAAACTATCAAATCTCATTAGCATAAATGAAAACTTACAGCAGCATTACTTCAGGTTTGATTTGATTACAACCAATCCCAATAAAGAAATTAATTACTCATGCCTTGCATTTTCACTTAAGAAAATTTGGAAATAAATACAGAGTAAAAAATGCAGGAAATATGTTTGATGATATGAAGGAGATGATCTGATCAATCCAACTGATGATCCTTGATGTTGTTTTCTGCTTGATTTATAGAGGTTATGCTCCAGCTTCTTGCCCACTTGCATAGAGCCCATGAAGCATCTTTCAACGACATGCAGAAACACAAGAAAGTGGATGAGTTGGCATCACACCATTGGTGAATAAAAAATTAGAAGTCCTATGCTGCATGAGTCATGCTTGAGCTCAATGGTCACGCTCAAGCGTGAGGGGTCCTGATGCTCATTGATTGTTTCATGCTTAGACCACTTTAACCACGCTCAAGCGTGGCCTTCTTCTTCAGCATGCTTGATCCATGCTCAGGCGTGCTCGGGTTCACGCTCAAGCGGCCCTTCCTCACTCTTGGGCGTGGAAGGGTCCTGATGTTGTATTGTCTTTACGCTTAAGCTTCATAATGCCTCGCTCGAGCGTTCCAGTTATGTCCAGGGCCACGCTCAAGCGAGCTCGGGCTCGCGCTCAAGCGTGAGAAGGGTCTGATGTTATTTGTTGATTTCCTAAGTCTTCGCTTGAGCGCAAGGGCAGGCATAGGCCTTCTGTCTCTCCCACGCTTAAGCGTTTGGTGCCACACTCAAGCGCGCAGTGTATTTTCGCTCAAGCGCGCAGTATGCTACGCTCAAGCATTCTTTGTTTAATGTGTTAGTTCCTCTTAGTTTCCTCAGGATGTTGGACCCTTTTCTTCAAAATTTGGACACATTAGTTCCTTTTTACACAATGTAACATGTATACAAAATCATGTTCAATTATTTATCAATTTAGTTAAGTTATTCAAAAAAATGAGTCCAATTGAATCATGAATTTAACATAAAATAAGCACTTATCAAACTCTCCCCAACCTAGATTTTTGCTTGTCCTCAAGTAAAAGAAGTTTGGAAAGGAAATCAAGCAGTCAATAATATCAGATTCAATTGCAGACAAAATTTTAAAAGACAATAATCTCAGTTTTTACTTAGGAAAATAACCTCCTTAATACCAATTCTTTGAAATGTAATGCACCATTAATTTTTTCATAAAGCAGGTAACCAATTGCTGTAAGAATAAGGAATTCTCATTATTTCTCACCAGGTGTGTATGTCATACTTTTATCATGAGAACTGCCTAATTAACATTGCTGGTCATTTCCAAAAATCAATTCATAAGATAAGTAAGGATCAGAAAGGTCTTTTCATGTTGTAATGACGCTGGGCTATCAAGAATTCTTGGTTTTTTCTTGGATTCAAAGTGCATGCATGCAGAAGAGCATATATTCTGAGATTTTTCAAACTTTTATGAGGCTTCTTCCTTTGTGCTACAGAATTCTTTATTTCTCTTTTTCTAGTTCTCTCTTTAAATTTTTAGAGAACTTTACTATCCTTTTCAGCCTCAGTTTCTTTTATCACCCTTTGGGAAAAGTATTTTATGCTCTTATCAAAAAATTTTAAGCATGCTGATAAGGTAAGATTTTATTTCTCATGCTTGGGTTAAGGTGTTCGAATGGCATAAAAATGGGCTACAAAAACTAAGACAAATTTAAAGGGTAGCTTTTTGGCTCTGGGTTTATTTTATTTCAAAAATTGCTTTTATCATTTCCTTGCTTAATTTCTTATAAAAATTGTTAATCAAAAAATTAGGCAATGTAATTTTGATAAATTCTAATGAGACTCTCAGTGTTTAAGTTTCTCACTTCTCACCAGGCTATAAGGCTTACTTCCTTTTTCTAATAGAAAAGGGTTCATGCATGTAAACAATCAAAAGTACATTTACTCCTATTCCCTGGTTCTTAATTCAGCCATTTTACCTTTTGAAAAAAAATCAGTGTTACTGTCTAAAATTATTTTGCTGCTTAGAAACTTTTCTTGTTCAAAAAGTTAAATCTTGGTTGGGTTTTTCAAAGCTGTTATTTTCAAAAAATGTAATGTTGTATCCAAAACAATCATAACACAAAATCACAAAAAATTCCAAAGTATGCTGCAGTAGTATCAAACTAACAATTCAAAGTAAAACTATAAAAATGTCAAGAAAGAAAATTTAAAGTAGCAGATTGAAGCAATTAAAAACTAAATCAAAAAAACTAAAACATTAAATTCATCACTCATCCTCAGAAGAATCATCCTCTGCTTCCTGTTCCCTTTCTAGAGGTCCTTATGAAGAAGGTCCTGCCTATCTTGTGAAGTCTCACCCCCTCCCACAAAAGGAGGCCTGTCCCCAGGCCAAGCAATGAGGGCTTCAAATTGGCTGGATCCATCCAGGGGTTGGGTTGTCCTGCAGGGATGCTATGATATAAGCCATTATAAATATGCATCAAACCTCGATGATCAGCATTTTGTTATGCCAAAAGGTGGCTAATTTGGATCTTCAGAAGGTGGATGCCCTGCAAAATCATTGTTGTTTCTGTGCTGAGAGGAGGAGAGGTAAGTTCTGGTCCTGCTGGTGGTGCTGGTTGTGGTGCTTCCTAAGGCTCTTGTTGGGCTTCTTGGGTAGGCCTGTTGGTGCAGTATCGTTCAATAAAGCGCTTGTCAATAGATGGTCTGATAGGCTTTGAGTCCTCTACCTGGATTCCATGAACCGCACACAGGTCAGTAATAAAAGCAGGAAATCTTAAACTCCCCTTAACCTTTTTCCCATCCTACGAGTATTTTTGATCTGTGATGAAAAACTTATGAATTTCATCTGAGATGATCTGGGCCAGATCAATGGTGATGTCATCCTGTAAAATGCAGTATAACAAATAACATCTAGCATAAATCAAGTCAGACACATGAGTATTTGGGGCCATATTAGCAAGTAAGAAAGAGGTCCAAACTTGAGAGGAGGTAGTCATATCCTTTCTCAGGATACGCAGTGGCTGGTCCCCTTGGCCAGTCTGAAAGTGTCGCCCTAGAATGCATATGGCTGCCTCTATATCTTGTGAAGGGATCTCTTAATTCTGTAGTTGCATACTTGTATAATCACATGTCTCCTCTTCTCCTAAGTCCATGAGGTTACCCAGGTAAAAGTTTATTTCATCTCTGCCATAGGAGAGCCAATGGCCTCTTACAAATGTCCTTTATTCTTCAGCCCCTGCCTTTGGCCATGCATTGGCATAAAACTCTCTTATAATCTCTAGGTCATATCTTTCCCTTGGGTAACAGATTTTGAGCCAGTTCCTTCTTCTGATGACTTGTAAGAAAGCATCATATTCCCCTAGTGCTAAATCCAATTTTCGCTCAGGAATGAATGTCCAATTCTGAATGTCTTCATATCTCTTTCTTCGTTCTTTGTCCCTGAATTTTTGTCCCGAAGTTGGCTCTTCGATGCGGGGTCGTTTCCCTTTATTTCTTCTTGAAGACCTTGGTGGGGAAGTGGTTGCAGGGGAATTTGGTGCAACCTGCTTGGTTCTGGCCATCTGCATAAAAGGCATAGCTTTATATGATGCTAATATGATAATAAGGATGGTAAAGAAAAGCCATAAATATAGTGTTCTGTGTCAAAAATTATGGCCCAAATAAATACCATTGCCTAGTATGTATGACCAATATGCAAAACAAGTGCTTACAGGACTTTTTACGAACAGTTAACATGCATCACAAAGAAGTTGAAACATAGTAGCATCAATCCCCTCTAAATATTCCCGAAAATCATCAAGCATGAGGTATTTTTGCATCATGATCATACAGTAGGAATGGGTATAAAGAAATTTTTCAAGACTTTAGTGCATGCATTCCTAAAAGTTTTACCATTTCTCTATAGCAGAATAATGAAGATTAGAGAAAGAGAGGGTTTAGTGGTTACCTTGGTGAGTCTGAAAATGTTACAGAGAATAGAAAGTGTAGTGACCCTTGAAGTGAATTGTTAATGGAATGTAGTGAGAATGTGTAATGTAAATTATGATGCGAGAGGAAATGGGGGATTAGTGAAAATGGGTTGGTCAGTTTATGAAATTTGAAAGATAGAGGTGATAATGGGCGGTTACTGATAAGTGTTTTATAACACAATAAATTAGATTTAGTTTGCTTAGGATTTTAATCATTATGCACTCTATTTCCTTAATTTTTGTGATTTTTGCTTTCTTTCCACTATATTCTACTTGGGTATTTTATTTTGCAGAAATTAATAAAATTAAGGAACAAGTACAAAGATAATCCAAGGGTCAATAACAAGAGAAAAATGACCATCAAATGATAAAGAAACAAGAAGAACAAGCCCCGGTGAAAAAAGAGCAACAAAAGCATGAAAATGGGCTCGGCCCAAGTGGAAAGAATTCTCAGAGGACTGAATTCTGACTCGGAATGATCATTTCTGAGTAGGGAGTCTTCGAGTGGAAGATTCCTGAAGGAGGTGCCTCTAAATGAAAAATGGCTGACTTTGAGTGAATATTTCCCGGTTGGAGTTAAATCCGAGTGGAAGATTCCCGATCAAAGTCATTCCGAGTGAAAAATGGCTGACCTTGAAGGAATACTTCCCAGTTCGAGATAAATCCGAGTGAAAGATTCTCGACTGCAGCCACTCTGAGTGAAAAAGGGACTGACTTTGAATAAATACCGCCCAAAGATATATGTCTGAGTGAAGGATTACTGATTGAAGCGAGTCTGATCTAGGGACAAGTGCTTTTTCTGGGCAAAATTGTTTCCGAGTGGAGGATTCTCGAGTGAGTTGATTCTGAATGAAAAAAAACTATGAACTTCGGAAGAACACTTGTCAGGCAAGGATGTTTTCGGGTGGTGTGTTTCGGAAAAGATGGCATTTTGAGCAAAGAAAAGGCCTTTCCGAGTAGTGTGTTTCGGAGAAAATGTCTTTTTAAGCAAGGAAAAGGTCCGACCGGGAATGAATCTCTTTCGGGCAGACTCTCTCAAGTTTCAAACTAACCCCAAGTGAGATGTCTCCGAGGAAGGCACTTCTGAGTGGTTTGGGGACGAGAGATGTATTTCTGAGCAAAGCAAAGCTCTGACCTGGAAAGAGCTTCTATCGGCCAGATTCTCTCAAGTTCTAAATTTCTGAGTGAAAAGCAAGGCCGATTCCCGAGTGAATACGTTCGAATGGGTTGATTGACGATTAAAGCAATTCTTAGTGAAGGAAAGCTTGACTTTAGATGAATGTGTCTGAGTGGATCATTTCAAGGAGCGAAGAAAGGGTCGTTCTCGACTGAATTACTCCCAAGCAATATATCCGAGCAAGGTTTCTCCGAGTGGTTCAATTCCAGTGATGTGCTTCCAGGTGAAGAAAGACCTTGATTTTGAAGGAATACCCCTCGGGCTGAGGCATTTGAATGAAGAGTTCCCGATTGAATCAATTTTAAGTTAAAAAAATGGTTCTGACTTGTCGGCCAGAGACATAGCCGAGTGAAACATTTTGGAGGTGCCGATTGAATCAATTTTAAATGAAGACTTCCCGAATGAGACGTTCCTGAGTGGGTCACATGTGAGAGAAGAGGGTCTAAACGAGTGCTTCAAGCAGAAGCACCTCCGAGCAAATGATCTCTGAGTGAGTCACTTTTGAAACAATTTCGAATGAATGTTTCAATCAGTGAAGCAATTCCGGTCGAGTGCTTCAAACAGAAACAAGTTCCGAGCAAAGCACCTCCGATAGAAGTAATTCCGAATGAATACTTCAAGCAGTGACATTTCCGGACAAAGCAACACTGAGTGAAGCAATTCTGAATGAACAGAGGTCCTGATGAATGCTCCTCGGAAAGAAATTTCCGAGTCAATAATCTATGAATTCAAGCTTTCACTCGGTCTTTTATATATGAGAGCACCTGTTCCGCTCGGATTAATTCCCACTGAGGATGGATACTGGCAGAGGCACTAATCCGAGTCATAAGGGGAACGCCGGTTCCATATTTCCACCGTTTGCCCATGCTGACTTGGATTCCCACTATCCAAGTGGATCCTTGAATTATGAGGGGGCGGCTGATAACAAGTCAAAAGAGAAAATAATAAAGAATTCCCACTAGCCGCCGTTCCCTATGGTTGTCGAGGTCCAGGCTGTTTCTCCATCACACACCAACGCACCATCCAAGTTGATTTGTTGATCTTGTGGGGCGGCTGACAGCAAGACAAAAGAGAAAATAATAAAGAAGTCCCACTAGCCGTCGTTCCCCATGATTATTGATGTCCAGATTTCTATAAATACAGAGGAGTGGATGTCTGAAGAAGGGGGAGCCGATATCCAATTCTCATTCATTCACTTTGTTCCTTTCTTTTCTTTTCCTTCGTTCTCTTCTCTGTTCTATTTCTTTCTCTTTTTATTTTCTTTTTCTTTATTTTATTTTGTGTAAGAGTTATGAGGATTGTGAAATTGAGTGTTCCAATTTGTAATTGGTGGAGGAATATTGCAACAAGGAAATACAGTGGTAAAATTATTTTGAGCTTTTGGAGAAACCCGTAAGTCTTTATTTTTACCATGTCTTGTATGTTTTATTTTTCCATCATGTATATGAATTTGAATTATTTCATGAGTAACTAAATTAATTATCTTGGGATGAAGCGGGTGTGATAATATTTTATGATAATGTTATTTTGACTTTGAATTAAATAAATTTCTGTTTTCTATTTAGTTCAAAAAATGCTTAATGCTCTTAGTGATTCCCAACAGGAACCTAAGTGATAAAACTGTATACTTGCGGGTATATTAGTAAGTTTAAGTAATTAATAGAATTGAGAGATTTATTGTTACTGGAAAGTTTTTAAATTAAGCCTAAGGTTTTGAAATACTTTTGGTGACCTCGGTAAAACCGTGAAAGTAATCAAAATCTTTTGGGGAATAAATAAGGGATTTTCACAAAATGATAATGGGCCTTTTCTAAGGATTAAGCAGCGCTTTCCATAGGTTAGGTACATTAATAGGATTCCGAGAGGAACATATTAATTAGCTTAAGGAAAATCCACCTTGGAAAACTTAATTTGATTCTTATTTATGAAAAGTTAAAATTCATTAACATAAAATAGAGTCTTGATCCCCGAAATCCCAAGATACTCTCAACTCTGATTTTTAAGTGTCAAGTAAATTTTGTTTCTAAATTTATTTTTAATTTGTGTTTTATTTTACAAAAATATTAAAAATTAATTGTGTGGATAATTAAATTTCAATATGCTGGTACTTTGAACACAGTTCGTGTGGAGAACGATAATCTTTTATATTACGTGACATAACTCATGCGCTTGCGGGCCCTGTCAGTTACAGGAGTGGAAGGTTTCAAAACGCTGCATTTATTGGTATCAGGGCAGTTTTAAAAACGCTCTCTCAAGCGTGAGGATATCACGCTTAAGCGTGATCGTCCAACAATGTTGTAGAACAGGCGCTTAAGCGCTCTTTACACTCGCTCAAGCATGCATGAAAGATTTTAGACCTGATGCAATTTAAACTTCCTCGATTAAGCGCGTGATTATTCGCTTAAGCGAATCGAATTAAATGTATCTCGCTTAAGAGTGTAGATGTCACGCTTGAGCCTGGTTACTTGTGGAAGGACCCCTGATACTTTTAAATTATTTACGCTTAAGCTGGGGATATCACGCTTGAGCGTGACTTCAAACAGAATGCCCACGCTTGAGCGTGGGTTATCACGCTTGAGCGTGATCAATACCTGATGTCCTTGATGTTTCTCGCTTGAGCGCAGGTACATCCGCTTTGCACGTGGCCCTTGAAAATTTTGAAAAAGTTCGTCTCACTTAAGCGTGAAGTGCCACGCTTGAGCGTGATCGGGTTTGAAAGTTTGACATTTCCACTGGTAGCTTTGCCACGCTTTAAGCGTCGTTCCAGCGCTTGAGCGTGAAACATGATTCTGAGTGCCTTACCTTATCTCGCTTGAGCGAGAGTCTTCACGCTAGAGCGTGGTGATCCCCTGATGTTTTTCTCTCCTAACTGTCTTTCCTCGCTTAAGCGTATCTTTTCACGCATGATCCTTTGAACAGATCAAGCTTGAGCGTGGTTACTCAAGCTTAAGCTCCCTTGATGTTTGCCATTGATTGAAACTTGATTTTTACATTTGGAGTGGCTTGATGAGTGACCTATAAAATAAAAGAGAACTTCAATAACATTTAAAGTAAAATCAACATGAAAAGAAAGCATAAAAGATTGGGTTGCCTCCCAATGAGCGCTTGTTTATCGTCTTTAGCTCGACGCCTGAGTTCGATCATGGATCCTTCAGCTGAATGATAGTGGCGACCTTCTCCACCTCTCCTCCTAAATAAGGCTTCAGTCTTTGACCATTTACAACCCAGGTTCTTTCAGACTTAGGGTCTTGTAATTCAACAGCCCCATAAGATTTCACTTCCTTCATAATGAATGGTCCTGACCATTTGGATTTTAGTTTGCCTGGGAACAGTTTTATCCTTGAATTGAAAAGGAGCACAGATTGCCCCTGGTGAAAACTCTTTTTCACAATGTGCTTATCATGGTAAGTGACGTGAATATTTTTATAGTCGTGATTCCGTCAAATTAGTACATTAAAATTAATTAATGTAGTACTAGGGTGTCAACCTAGGTCGTTCTCTCAAGGATCAACACAAAAATTTAGGAAAAATCAAGTCTTAAACTAATTTTTAACAATTAAAAATAAAAACTCAACAACTAAAATTTTTTTACAAACATAAGTTCAACAAACGTACAATTGGGGGGTTTTGATTGATTTTGTTATCACAATTAAAATTAAAGACAAAGTAAATATAGGATTTAAAACAATAATTAACAAGCGATTGATTTTCTTGGAGTATTGTAAATAAATTTATCCTTGGTTCACTAAAGATAATTTGTATACTTTCATTACTGTCAATTTCTTAGCTCAATTTGAATTAATCAACTAAGCGTCTTTTTCAATTCATAATTCCTTTACTTTCATTTAAAAAGGAATATTTTAATCAAGCATCCTAATTAAGCAAAAGGAGTCAAGATCGTAGAATCTAGGAATTATTGAGCATATGTAAGAACATCGCCTACATACATAATCTATTCTCTTATTATGGAATTAAGCAAACCATAATTATTAAAAGTGATTATGAAAATATTCATTAAGCATGCATATTTCCTTAATCCATTCTAATTTAAAACCTTATTTTATTCCATTTGAATAATTAAACCGATTAAGCATACAATTTGGATTAAACAAAATGGAATTAAATAAGCAGAGTAAGATTATGAAGAAATAACAATAACAAAAACATACTGTATTAAAAATAATGACCTCAAAATTACATTACAATATTCTCCAAGAAAATCAATCTAGGGGTTTTAGCCCTCCATAATAACAACTATATAAAAAAAAAAAACTAACCCGGAATGGAGCAAAGAGGGGGAAGAAGAGAGGAGGAGGCTTTGTGCCTTCCTCTGATGCTTATAGAAACAACAAAGAGGGAAAAGAGAGAAACGTGAATTGAGGTGTGTTTGAAGCCTTTGGCAATGGTCCTATTTATGCGTCAGCAGGACGCTACGCGTCAGCGTTGCGAATCTGCTTCTACGCTACGCTTAGTTGTGAGGCTACGCGTGAGGGTTTCTGACTCAGAATACATTATTTCATCCAATAATTCTTCAATAATGCTTGGACACTTGTGCTGCATGTTCCCCACTGAGATAGTGCCGTATGTCTATAATGGATTGGCCAATAAGTGTTTTAATATAAATAAATCCTCCACTTCTGAAGTTGCACACAGCCTGTTAATGGGATCCTCATCACTGTTGACGCTACGCGTGGGCTTGACGCTGCGCGTGGGTGTTGCCAATTTGTTTCCACGCTACGCGTGGTATTGGTGCTACGCGTCAGACCTGATGCTCAATTTCATAATTTCCCAATTGCAAACTCAATTATTCACTACAATATAAGGGAAATCAAGTAAGATTTATTATTTCCATTTAAAGATTATCGCCTAATTCAATTAATATTAAATAAAGCTTGAATTATGAAAATGTGTTAAAATGCATAATATTACACAATTAGCAATGGCAAATTATACACATTTAAAGCAAGGAATTAAGGATAAATCATGCATCATCAGTAAGCCTTTATTTTTTCTTTATAAATCCTTGATGATTCATAAGCATAATTCCTTCATTCCTCTAACTTGTGCATCTAAATTTTCCTTTCTTTAGCTGATGCCCTTGGGTCATAATTGAGGACTTTCATTGCCCAGAATGCTTTGTGTTCAAGTTCTACTGGAAGATGGCAATTTTTTCCATATACCAACTGGTAGGGTGAAAATCCAGTTGGTGCCTTGTAGGCTGTTCTATAGGCCCATAAAGCATCATCCAACTTCAACGACTAATCCTTTCTATTTTGGCTAATTGTCTTCTCCAGTATCCTCTTAATTTCTCTATTGGATACTTCTACTTGGCCATTGGCTTGAGGATGGTAGGGGGAGGTTACTTTATGCTTTACTCCATAATGTTTTAGGCATCGTTGGAGTTGAGTGTTGCAGAAATAAGAACCTCCATCACTTATCAGTACTTTTGGAGTGCCAAACCTGTTGAAAATGTGTTTCTTCAGAAACTTGATAACGGTTTTGGCATCAGCTTTAATACATGCCATGGCTTCTACCCACTTTGAGACATAGTCCACTGCCACAATAATGTACTCATTCAAAAATGAAGTTGGTAGTGGCCCAACAAAATCTATGCCCTAGCAATCGAAGACTTCTATTTCCAGGATGGTAGTTAATGGCATCTCGTGTCTTCTTGATATGCTACCTGTCTTCTGGCATGCGTCACAATGCTGCATAAAAATATTAGCATCTTTGAACAATGAAGGCCAATAAAAACCTGATTGGAGGATTTTAGTTGCTGTCCTTTCCCCATTAAAGTGTCCTCCATATGGTGAGCTGTGGTAGTCCATAAGATGCTGTTAGCTTCTTCTTAGGACACGCATCTCCTCAAAATATGGTCTGATCCAAGTTTAAACAGGTAAAGATTATCCCATATGAATTGTTTTGCATCCTTCAAGAACTTTTTCTTCTGTTGCCATGAAAGATCATCAAGTAACACTCCAGCAGCCTTAAAGTTTTCCATGTCTGCAAACCATGGCCTTTCTTTTATCATCAGCAGCTTTTCATCAGGAAATTCTTCCTTCACCTCTGGTTGGAGCAGTGTGACTTCCTTGTTAACAAGGCGAGATAAATGATCTGCAATAAAATTTTCACTGCCCCTTTTGTCTTTGATCACTAGATTGAATTCTTGCATTAGCAAGATCCATCTAAGTAATTTGGGCTTAGAGTCAGGTTTATTCAGCAGATATTTAATAGCAGCATGGTCAGTAAAAATAGTGACTTGAGAACCAATCAAATAAGGTCTAAATTTTTCCAGGCCATACACTATTGCTAACAGCTCTTTTTCTGTTGTTGCATAATTTATTTGGGCAGGGTTCAAAACTTTGCTAGCATAGTGTATAACATGAAAAACTTTTGCCTTCCTTTGTCCTAATACGGCCCCAATGGCATAATCACTAGCATCACACATTAGTTCAAATTCCATCTCCCAATCAGGAGCAACTATCACAGGTGCACAGGTTAGTCTATGTTTTAAAGTTTCAAATGCATATAAACAAGACTCATCAAAAACAAAAATAGTGTTTTGTTTAAGAGATTACTCAAAGGCTTTGCAATTTTTGAGAAGTCCTTGATGAATCTTCGATAGAATCCTGCATGGCCCAAGAAGCTTCTAACTCCCTTCACATTCCCTGGTGGTGGTAGTTTCTCAATTACTTCCACTTTGGCTTTGTCCACTTCAATGCCTCTTTTGGAAATTTGATGTCCTAGCATAATTCCTTCTGTAACCATGAAGTGGCACTTTTCCCAATTTAAAACTAAATTGGTTTCCACACATCTTTTCAATATTACCTTTAAGTTTTTCAAACATTGATCGAATGATGGACCAAAAACAGAGAAATCGTCCATGAAGACTTCAATGCATTTCTCCACCAAATCTGAGAAAATGGCTAGCATACATCGTTGAAATGTTGCAGGAGCATTACATAACTCAAAGGGCATTTTTCTATATGCAAACACCCTAAAAGGACATATGAATGCTGTTTTCTCTTGATCTTCTGGTGCAACTACTATCTGGTTATAGCCTGAGTAACCATCCAGAAAGCAATAATATGCTTGTCCTGCTAGTCTCTGCAGCATTTGGTCCATGAAAGGTAGAGGAAAATGGTCTTTCTTAGTTGCTGTGTTCAGTTTACTGTAGTTAATGCACATCCTCCATCCTGTGACTGTTCTTGTAGGGATCAATTCATTTTTGTCTTTTTGTATGACGGTGATTCCTTCTTTCTTTGGAACAACCTGCACAGGACTCACCCAAGAGCTATCAGAAATTGGATAAATTATAACAGCTTCTAGTAATTTAATTACCTCCCCTTTCACTACTTCCTTCATGGTTGGATTCAAGCGTCTCTATGGCTGAGCAATTGGTTTGAATTCTTGTTCCATGTAAATGCGGTGCATACAGTAGGCTGGACTTATTCCCTTCAAGTCTTCTAATTTCCATCCAATTGCTGTTGAGTGCTCCTTCAATACTTGAATCAATTGCCTTTCCTCTGTACCTGTCAATTCCCTATTAATAATAACAGGTTTTTCGTTATCATTGTCAAGAAAAACATATTTTAAATGTGGAGGTAAAGCTTTTAGCTCTACTTTTGGTGGGACAACTTCTTTTGCTTTCTCTAACAGCTTCTCATAATGAATTGCTTTTTGAATGGTATACTTGTCCTCCTTCGAGTTTTCCCCATCTTCTTCCATTATTCCCATCGCTTTAGTGTTTAACTCATCTAGTGGATCTTTGTTAAGCCATTCACTGGATTGTTCTCTGATGGCCTTTTCTTTAATGTCAATTTTGAAGCACTGTTACTTTTCCCTTGGATACTTTATTGCATCAAACACATTGAAGTTCACCTCCTCATCTTGCACTCTTACCTTTAGTTTACCATCGTCTACATCAATAATCACCTTTTCGGTTTTCATGAAAGGCCTTCCCAAAATGAGGGGTACTTCTGCATCTTCTTCAATGTCCATGATGACAAAATCTACAGGGAATACGAATTTTTCAACTCGTACTAGCACATCCTTCGTTATGCCATATGGAAACTTCATGGATTGATCAGCAAGTTGAAGAGTCATCCGTGTTGGTTTCACCTCGAGATCTCTGATTCTTTTCACCATTGAGAGAGGCATTAGGTTAATGCTAGCTCCCAAGTCTAAGAGTGCTTTTCCTACTGGAAAAGTACCAATAGTTACTAGAATTATGAAACTCCCAGGGTCCTTTTGTTTTCTCAGGCAGTGCTTTTTGAATGATGGCACTGCATCCTGCGGCGAGTTCCACTGTGTCTTCAGAAAATCTTTTTTTCTTTGTTAAGAGCTCCTTCATGAACTTTGCGTACGTTGGCATTTGTTCCATGGCTTCCACAAAAGGTATGTTTATTTGTAACCTTTTGAAGATGTCCATAAATCTTGCAAATTGCCTCTCCTTGTCCATTTTTGAAGGATTCTTTGGATATGGCAAACTTTTCAGTTGTGGTGCTGGGTCGTCTACCTTCTTCTTTCCTTCTTTTATTTCTTTCTTTTTTTCTTTTTCAACTTCATCCTCCTTCATATATACATCATCATTCTTTTTATTTTTCTTTTCACTATCTTCCTCCTTTGTTTCTTTTTCATAATTTTTTCTTCCACCTTTTCTTCATCCTTTTCACCCTTTTTCTTCTTGTTGTCCAATGACCTTTCCGCTTCTTATTGTGATTTCTTTGCATTGTTCCTTCGAATTTGGGTGGGTATTAGCTCCAAATTGAGAGTTATGATGTTCTACAATTTGACGAGCCAATTGCCCCACTTGAGTCTCCAGGTTTCTTATTGAAGCATTAGTGTTTTTTTGATTGGTGATTGAGACTTGCATGAATTTTTCTAGAGTGTCCTCTAGTTTTAATGTCCTTTCTGTCAAGGAAGGACCTTGTTGATAAGGTTGTTGTCTGTTGGAAGTGCTCGCCTCTTGCTTCCATCCAACATTTTGATTATTTCTCTATCCCTGTGAAAAGTTGTTAGAATAAGCATTGTTATTGAAGTTACCCTACTTACCTTGGCTATTCATATAAAGGATGGATTGGTCTCCTTGCTCTCCTTGATAGTGTCTATTCTGATGTTCTCCTCCATAAAAATCACATCTTATTTGTGCTTGTTGGTTGCCTGTAGAGGATTGTACAACATGTAGTTATTGAGGGAGTTTTGCCATTTGCTGTGTCAGAGCTTCAATTTGTTGTGTCAAAATTTTGTTTTGATCCAAAATGGCATCTGTTGTATTGAGTTCCAACATTCCCTTCTTTTGGACTTGTGTTCTATCATGCTGAGCTTGGTAATCCGTGGATGATAATGCTTCAATGATTCTTGTAGCTTGCTCTGCATCCACTGTCATCATAGTGCCTCCAGCTGCTGCATCCAGTATCATTTTGGTGTCTGCTATAAGTCCACTGTAAAAGATATTCAATTGGGAAATATCTTCTAAGCTATGGTTTGGGCATCTTCTCAGGAGAGATTTGAAACGTTCCCATGCCTCACAAAAAGGTTCATCATGGCTTTGTTTAAATGTTGTAATATCTGACTTAGCCTTGATAAATCTAGATGGTGGGAAAAATCTGTGTAGGAACTTCTCTTCCACTGTATCCCAATTGTTCAGACTTTGATTTGGGTGCGACTGAAGCCATTCTTTAGCTTTTCCTGCGAGAGAAAAAGGAAATAGTCTTAGATATGCTGCTTCAATTACTTCCTGTTCAAAGCCCATTGTTCCCACTAATTCATAGAATGTGGCCAAGTGAGTGTATGGATCTTCACTGGACATTCCGTGGAATTGGTGGGAACTAATTAAACTAAGGAAGGCAGGTTTCATTTCTATAGCCCTGATTGTATTTGGTATAGCAATGCTTGAGTAGTGTCTGGGTCCTTGTTGTAGAGTGTAATCTCCAAGTGTTCTCCTTAGTGGGTTTTGATTATTGCTGTTGACATCCATTGTATTAGAGGAAGTTTATCCTGCGTGGAAGTTTTGCTTGGCTTTCTTGATTTTCTTGAGGAACCTGTCTATCTCTGGATCAAATGCAAGTTGTTCTTTTATACCTTGTCCTCTCAAGATCATAAATCAAGTACTCAAAATAGCTAAGTTACCACACAAAGGAATTTGAAAACAATTTTATGTACACTATCTTGTCAATTCAATGCTAAAATGTTCAAACTTAAATGACCTCCCTGGTAACGGCGCCAAAACTTGATATAGTGTTTTTGTAGTTCATACTAAAACTTGTTAGCCAAAACTTGGTATTGTGGAGAAGTGAAGTGGAGTTTTTATATAAAGAAATGAAGAGTTCAAGGAAAGAGAATCAAGTTTGTATAATATGAACTCAATGGAATGGTTGTGCCAAGTTTAAACACAGTGATTGTAGTATAGTAAAGATGTCGTTCCACTGAGGAGGTGTTGGTTTGAGGATCTTAGTTCTTGAATTGAGTTTTGACAAAAAGTTTGGATTGTTTTTGTTATGCAAAAGATTGAATATAAAGTAAGTAGCAAGTATTGAATAATAATGACAGTAAAGTGTTTGGGTGAAAATCAGATTTGGAAAACTGGGATTGGTTTCATCGCATCGTACCCTTCGTAAGCTAAGTAAATTTTGCATGTATGTAAATTGAAATAATAATTTCTACGTCACAATCAAAGTCGTTTGTATCGATCCCTCGACTACAAAATTCATAAGAATGATTTCAAATCGCTGATCCCTCAGTCACTTTGAAAATCATTCCAGCATTACCGATCTATTGTTTTGACGTTCATTGCGTTAGATGCCATCCCTGGTCAGCTACTCACAACGAGTATTTCATTTAGATCTGCTCTTAAAAGTTACTTCCCAGTATACTTAAGAAAACTTAAAACAAGAAAATAGTGATCAAGTATCTTCAGGCATTAATGGCAGAATGAAATACAGAAACTATCAACTCTCATTAACATAAATGAAAACTTACAGCAACACTACTTCAGGTTTGATTTGATTACCACCAATCCCAATAAAGAAATTAGTTACTCATGCCTTGCATTTTCACTTAAGAAAATTTGGAAATGAATACAGAGTGAAAATGCAGGAAATATGTTTGATGATATGAAGGAGACGATCTGATCAATCCAACTGATGATCCTTGATGTTGTTTTCTGCTTGATTTATAGAGGTTATGCTCCAGCTTCCCTTGCCCACTTGTATAGAGCCCATGAAGCATCTTTCAGTGACATGCAGAAATACAAGAAAGTGGATGAGTTGGCATCGCACCATTGGTGAATAAAAAATTGGAAGTCCTATGCTGCATGACTCACGCTTGAGCTCAATGGTCACGCTCAAGCTTGAGGGGTCCTGATGCTCATTGATTGTTTCATGCTTAGACCACTTTAACCACGCTCAAGCGTGGCCTTCTTCTTTAGCATGCTTGATCCACGCTCAGGCGTGCTCGGGTTCACGCTCAAGCGGCCCTTCCTCACGCTTGGGCGTGGAAGGGTCCTGATGTTGTATTGTCTTTATGCTTAAGCTTCATAATGCCTCGCTCAAGTGTGCCAGTTATGTCTAGGGCCACGCTCAAGCGAGCTCGGGCTCGCGCTCAAGCGTGAGAAGGGTCTGATGCTATTTGTTGATTTCCTGAGTCTTCGCTTGAGCGCAAGGGCAGGCGTAGGCCTTCTGTCTCTCCCACGCTTAAGCGTCTGGTGCCACGCTCAAGTGCGCAGTGTATTTTCGCTCAAGCGCACAGTATGCTACGCTCAAGTGTTCTTGGTTTAATGTGTTGGTTCCTCTTAGTTTCCTCAGGATGTTGGACCCTTTTCTTCAAAATTTGGACACATTAGTTCCTTTTTACACAATGTAACATGTATACAAAATCATGTTCAATTATTTATCAATTTAGTTAAGTTATTCAAAAAAATGAGTCCAATTGAATCATGAATTTAACATAAAATAAGCACTTATCAGGAACATATCTTTTTCTTAGGAGGGCTTTCAAGTCTAACCAATCATCTATGGGTGGGAAATCATCTCTTTTCCTTTCCTTACAAATTTGAGTCCACCACACTAAGGCATAATTTTGGAAAGAAAGAGTTACAATCCTAACTTTCTTTTCTTCTTTTATTTGATGAGAATTAAACAATTGCTTAAATCTCATCTCCCACTCTAAGTAAGCTTCAACATCACTCTTGCCATTAAATGGGGGAATTTCAAGTTTAACCTCTTTTAAGCCTATGTCTTCTCTTTTATGTTCATGGTGTCTTCTGTGTCTATGTTCATCCTCACTATCACTATTGTTATGTCTTTGATTTCTTTGATTTCTATGTCTAGCTCTAGGGTTTTCATTATGCTCTAGGTTATTTAACCTATTGTTGATGTTATTCAAACTTTCCATTATGTTATGAAGCATAGATTTGTTTTCCCTATCACTAGAAGACATGGTTTAAAGTTGTGAAAGAAAACAAGACAAGGCAACAAAGTTGTAAACAAACTAGTTGAGGATGCTTGATGCAAAGCAATTATTAGAAAACACACAACAATCCTAAAATACAAGTACTAGGTTTCTTTCCTAAGGGGAAACAAGAACTTAAGTTGTCTTGTACTAGGTTGTATCCTAGGATGTTTGACTAAGGTTGCTTATGTAAATCCTAGGTTGTCTTAACCTAAGTTGATTATGTTTGTCCTAGGTTGTTACTAACAATTAACTAACCTTAGATAAGCTTAACCAAATTTGGTTACCAAGTAGTTATTCTAACTAAATTAGTTCAACTAACTAACGAACTTAACAAACCCTAACTAGAAGTAGTTATTTAGTTATGGAAGTTATAACTAAATCTAACAACCCTAACTAACAACTAATTTTCGTTATGGATTGGTTATGACACTTAACAAATTCGGTTAGGATTAGTTATGTAACTAGAATTAGTTCCAACCACTAACTAATTAACCTAATTAGTTAAGACAAGGAACAAACTAACAACTATTAGTTATAACCAATAACTAACTAACTAATTATAGTTGTAACCTCCTAAATAATTAACTAAAAGTAGTTAACAAACAAATACAAATGCAACTAAAGCTAGAAGAAATTAACTAGAGGGAAATGAAAATAATAGTGTCTAAAGTCCAAAGTCCTTTTGGTGTCCTAAAATACAAGACAAAAACCTACTACACTTTTTCTAAGAATTTGAAAATTTCCCTATGTTCTACTAGCTACAAGGCTTTTGCTTCCTTTACAATGGTCTTCAAGCTCTTCCCTTGATGTATAAGCTCCACCTCACCTAGCAAAACAACACAAAAGAACAACTCCAAACGAAATTGTTAAGGGAAATGACAAAATTTAAAACCTCACAAGTGTGTCACTCAAGTGTATCTTCACAAATTCTTACCCTTTCTCTTTGGATCAAGTTCACTTAAGCAATTATCACTCTCACCTTAAGTGTTCCAAGATGCTACCCTCAATGGTTTAGAGAAGGAATTACCAAGAAGTTTGAAAGATAAAAAACTCAAATGACAAAACTTAAGAAGGAATCAAGACAAACTAAAAAGGCTTAAGAAAGAAAAGCTACTCAAATGGAAATGTTTTTGGATTTTTGATTGACAAGACACTAAAGCAATAAATCTTCAAAAGAAATAAAGGCTATACTTTAATGGAATTCGAAAGTTTAATGATGGACAAAACTAGACAAGCAAAGAAAATAATATGCAACAACAAAAGCAAGGTACAACCTAAGCTTAGAAATTCTAGAGTTGCAACATTAAGCAATCAAGTTCAAATGAAAATGTAAAAAAAAATGTCAACTAGCAAACACCTCACTTCAAGGTTATGGAATTTCGAAAATAAGACTATGATTTTGGTGTTCAAGTTAACAAGTTTCTAATGAGGCTACTTTTACTCTTTGTTTTTCAACACCCTTTTCAATTTTATAATTTAGGCTTTGTATTTTCTTTTGTATCTTTCTATTTCTTTTCTTTTCTTGCCTCTTGTACTTTTTGATGAAACAACACCATAAAACTATTCCAAAACCGAAACAAGGATTAGGCTAGCACAAGTTCAATTGTCACTTTCTTGCTTAGAGAAAAACAATTGATAAGTGTTTATTATACATTGATTTCATGGTACAATTAAACTTATTTTTTGCAAAGAACTTAACTAATTTAATGAGAATTTGACCATGATTCTTTTATAAATAAATACATTGTCAATACTCTTGAAGACATGCAGGACGTCCAAAGAAACAAATCAATTCTGCATAATTCAGCATATTTGCTCTTGATCTTGAAGAATCAACATTAAATAGAAGAACAAAAAGCATATGAATTCACACTTGGATGGGAAGGCATTTTAAAGTGAGGAAAGAACCATTAGACCCCCCCCCACACTTGAGCGTGAGAGGGGGAAGCTTGAGCGTAGAAGTGGAAAAGAAAGCCACACTTGAGCGTGGCTGAGCGCAAGAGACTCAGCATCAAACCTTTTACTCACGCTTGAGCTCAAGCACCTCACGCTTGAGCGTGATTTCACAAGGAGCTCACGAGTGAGCGTGGATTAAGCGCAGAAAGGAAAAGAAGTTAAAAGAAAGCATCAGGGGTCCCCGCGCTTGAGCATGGCATCATGCGCTTGAGTATGGAATAAACAAAAGGGCCAACGCTTGCCCTTACACTCAAGCGAGCTGAAGAGAACAACAACAACAGACTCTCATGCTTGAGCAAAAACCTGAGCTCGCTTAAGCGTGACCCTGGGCATGGCAGATTGAAGACACCGGCGACCCCCGATCCCGCTTGAGCATGGCTTGAGCGTGACTTGAATATGGCTTGACAGGAAGAACGCGCTTGAGCGTTGATAAGCTTGGCTTGAGTATGAGGCAAACAGAGAACATCAGGGCCTTCCACGCTTGAGCGTGACCACTAAGCTCAAGCATGACTCATGCAGCATAGAACTTTTAATTTAATATGACCCAATGGTGCGATGCCAGCTCAGCCACTTGGGTGTGTTTCTGCGTGTCTCTAAAGATTCCTGCATGGGCACTACGCAAGTGGGCTTACGCTTAAGCGTGAGAAAGGAAAGCTTAAGCGTAATCTGTAACATCCCATTTTCAACACAAATAGAAAATAAATATTAATATATCTTTCATGAGAAATACTTACTATAAGTTAGTTTATTATTATCATTGTTTTATGAAATTTTGGTATTTATATTTAATTATTTGTTTTTAAAATAAAATAATAATAATAATAATAATAATAATAATAATAATAATAATAATAATAATAATAATAATAATAATAATAATAATAAAATGAAAATATTTATGAATGAGAATTTTAAAATGACTTAATTAGTATTCATTGATTAATGAAATTATATTAAGAATTTTGAATATCTTTATTATTTACAACTTTTATTTTATGTTTATGTTTTTACATATTTATGATTTAACTCTTATTAGAATTTTAAAATAAACTTTTGAAGGAATTAGACTATGGTTCTTTAAAACTTTTTGATCTACATAAACATTTATAATTCTCTAGAATTTTTTGAAATATTTTAATAAAATAATATATTTTAAATAATTTTAAATTCATATAAAGTTACTTAAAATTAAAAATATTTACAAGAAAGTGAAGTTAAATTATAAGAAAATTTCTAAAATCCATTTCAAGTAGACTTATCTAAAAATTATCGGTTTGAGTAAAATCTTGATTTTTACCAATCGTAAAAAAATCAAAAACGTACTAATAAATTTTTATTAACAGAAAATTTTAGATTTTTAAAATTTAAACTTTATATTACTTATTATAAAATTAGTAAGAACTGATATAATATCGCTAAATTTTGAAAAGGATTGATTTTGAATATTTAAAATATATCGAGTGAAAGGTTACTATTTAGCTTAATAATTCAACCGACATTTACTATGCAAAATACTGTGTATGTATGAAATTTTTAAAAGGTACACAGTAACTAGGATTGAAATTTCAAAAAATGCACAGTACTTTTATATTAAAATAATGAAATGCATAGTGAAAAATTTTCTTATAAATACCGAAGGATTTCAGCGAAGGAAATCACAGTTCAGATTAAAATTTTCTTAATATAGTTATATTAGAGAGATAGTTATTATTTACCTTTACTATTCATGTTTTACTATTTACCGTTACTATTCACGTTTTACTTTTTACTATTACTATTCATGTTTTACTATTTACTGTTACTATTCATGTTTTACTATTTACTATTACTATTCATGATTTACTATTTAAAATTTACCATTTCTGTTTTAAGTAGAAATCTTAATTTTTATCTTATAACTATATTAAAGTGAAATTGGTATATTTTAGAACTCGGAGACAAGGCGCGCACAGACTTTCCATAACGAACAAGATACAAGAGGTAAGAGGGAGTGGGATAGGAATATAATATGAAAAGACATAAGAATAATGGGAGGAGTCCCCTACTCCTTTAAAATTTAATAATATTATTATTTTAAATAATAACTATTTAACTTAAAAATTTATAATAAATTTTAAATTGAGTATCTTGTGTAACTTGATCTGAATACCTATACAAATACCTAGATAACCTATGCGAACTAGACTGAACCTATGCAAGGACTTGGACCATTATGACCTGTATGGACTGAACTATACCTATGCGAGGATTGGATTATATGGACCTACATAGACCTATACGAGGAATGGACTATAAAGACTTAAAATTAATCTTATTAATCTAAATAACCATTAAAATTTGAATTATATTTATGACTGATATTTAGTTGATTTGATTTGATTATAATTAATAATATTTGATTTTGATTAATGATATTGTGATTTATAATACTAGACTGTGATTAATAATATTTGTGATTAGTTGATATTTGATTGTGATTGATGATATTACAATACTTGATTGTGATTGATGAATGATTGATGACCTTGTGATTTGGAGTTTGAGCATATAGCAAGCATGACGGAAAGTTAAAACTCAGTAAGAATTTTCTTACCTTACTCTTTAAATTTTTATTCTAAGAGAAAGTATTTTAGTCTTTTATTTCTTCTTAGAAATAATTTTTATTAACTTTATTTTTAATCTCTATAATAAAATCTAGTATTAGAAAGAACCTATTTTATGAAAATCAGAGGTTGAGATAATTAATTTTTGAATTAAAGAAAATTTTTATAGTTTTAAGTATTCTTAGTTAATGATTTAAAAAAAATATTTTCTTTTAGAAATTAGAAATTTAAATTGGTTTTCCCTAATGAAATAACTAAAGAATATTTTGTTATAGTCGAGATTTCTAAACTCAATCTAGTTAAGATTCAAATTGGGAAAGACTATGTAAATATGTGAAGTTTTTTAAGAGAAAGTTTTGAGATATTTAAGGCTTAGAAACTCAATTTTGGTGAGATCTAAATTTGAAGATTGTACTAAATTTGTTTCTGTATAACAGAAGTTCAAAGAAGAACTTATGTGAATGTACAGTTTATTGAGATGATTTTGGTGAACCTTTATGGTATTTAATAATTAAGTTTCTAAAAGTCTTAACCAACTAAATATGCGAGTAGTTCATGCATCATGAATCATTAAAGAGAAATGAGATATGATATTGCCTGGGGATGGATTATAGAAACCAAGGATACATTAGAGGAGGCTTAATTGCGAGCCTTGGGATGAGAAGGTGTGAAAGGGTGCTTCAGGTGACCTGGGGTCGCTCCCTAGTGTCGGGTACTTTCACAATAAAAACTTTCTCAGTCTGACTAGTCTCTAAGTGTTTCCACACCAGTTGAGCTGTTCATATGCCATGAAAGCATTTATGTTATTATTATCCGGAATTATGGAACAGTGTAAACTCCTGGTTAGCCCAGTGCAAACTAAAACTTTAAGGGCCCACATGCATAGAATGAATGAGATGGTAGTATTAAAAACATTGCATGACATTCATGTGATTATGACATTCTATGTGGGTGGTTGTGAATGAAAGTATAATTGTTATGTTATAAAAACTCTATATTCATAATTAATTATATATATGATATTGATTGAAATTATTATATTAGATTGTGAAAACCCTTATGCTTATGTCTTATCTGTAAAGTATTATATTCTGTTTCTCACTCCTTCTTGTTTGAATTTCCGTGTCCAAAATATATGTTATATGATATATAGCTAGCAGTTCAAGATAAAAGAATGAAATTACAAGATGGTAAATTGGTCTCATCCTCAATCGGATAGGAGAAGAGATGTGACAAGAGTAGGATTCAAAATCACATGGTTTGAAGATAAGGAAATGATTGGTTACAGTCGAAGTAGAGGTATTAAATCTTTAGTTTTAGTTTACCTTAATACAATATTAAGTTGGATGATTGTAATTCAAGGTAAAGGTTAAACTTTAATAAACCTTATTCTTTGGATATGATACTGTAATCTTTGATCACTTATGATTTTCTGAAAGTTCATTTTATCATTCTGAATAGTTTAAAACTTTTTACTTTCAAAATTCAAAGAAAATCAGATGTATATACGTCCTTGTATACGTGAAATAGGAAGTGATAAATATGTATATCTTTCTAAAAATTTTAAAAGCAAGAAGAATAGATATATATCTCGTGTATATAAGGAGGTGTTACATAATCCCTCTATAAATAAAGCAGAGAACAGAGGAATGAGAGATCTCCCATATCTTCTGCATCCTATCATCTTCAGCCTTTAATCATTATTTTCACTTTAAATTTCTTTCTGTATTCATTTCCAATTTTCTTGAGTGAAAATGCAAGGCATGAGTAGCTAAATTCCTTTATTGGGATTCGTTGTAATCCATTCAAACCTCAAGTAATGCTGCTGTAAGTTTTTATGTTTGTTAATAAGATTTGATAGTTTTTGTGTTTCATTCTGCACTTAATGCCTGAAGGTACTTGATCACTATTTTCTTGTTTTAAGTTTTCTTAAGTATACTGGGAAGTAACTTTTGAGAGAAGATCTGAATGAAATACTCGTTGTGAGTAGATGACCAGGGATGGTATCTAACGCAATGAACATCTAAACAATCGATCAATAATGCTGGAATGATTTCAAGTTGACTGAGGGATCAGCAGGTTAAAATCATTCTTATGAATTTTGTAGTCGAGGGATCGATGCAAATGACTTTGATTGTGATGTAAAAATTATCATTTCAAGTTACATACATACAAGTTTACTCAGCTTATGGAAGGTGAGAAGTGATGAAACCAATCCCAGTTTTCCAAATCTGATTTTTAAAAAACTCTTTACTGTTATTCTTTTCATTTACTATTTGCTGTAACCATTTCAACCAATCGCTTTTACAACAAACCAAAACAAACATTCTGTCAAAATCAATTCAATAACTATAGATCTTCAAAACAACACCTCCTCAGTGGAACGACATCTACACTATACTACAATTATTGTGGTTAAACTTGGCACAAATCTTCCATTGAACTCATATTATACAAACTTGATTCTCTTATTTGAACACTTCACTTCTTTATATACCAAGTTATACTATAAAAGTAATGCAACCTTCTTCCAAAGTAGTGAATGAAAGGCTTTTGATTCTTTTTGACAACAAATTTTCTTTTATGCAACAATATGAAAACCGAATTAAGAATGAGATCCTATTTATGCATTAAAAACAAAAACAAACCTAGAAGTAGAAACTAAGAATGGATCTCTAACAAAACTAAAATGAGCTAACTTTTGGAGAGTCTTAAAATGAGACCTCCTAACACTCAAGATTAGAACCTCTTGGGAGTTAATCAAGATGCTTGAATTACTACTCCACAAGGTTTGTGCTCTAAAGGTTGAATCAACAAATTTTCTAGAACAAAAGAAAGAGGTTCCAAATGGCACTTAACACACCTAGTTGGCTCTAACTTCTCAACTAACAAGTAACAAACTTCTAACAACCAATGTAACAAACTAAAACTGAAAACTAACTTGTGCCAAATCTGAATTTTGAAAACCTAAACACAATCAAGACATACCAAACCAAAAAATGAAAGATCAATATGAAAAAATTTGAAGAAAAGAAAGAACTAACACAAAACTTCAAAGAAACAACAACTTTTTATAGATTTTCTATCATATCATGGCATCAACAAGACAAGTATATGAATTAAACTTGCACAACCAGCCAGGAAAAGAGCATAAAACCAAATGCTAAAGGAAGAAGAAGTAGAAAAGAACCTCTTAGGCTCAATTAATACCAAATGATGTAGGATGAGCTTCTACTCTCCTAGAAATGGATGGATCTTGGTCCTCTTCCTTCTTCAACCTTCATGAGCCATGGATACTTGCTTCTTCAAAGAGGGAAACTGAATCCTAGACTCTAAGACTTCTAAGAGTTTGGACAAAAATAGAGGGGGAAAATGGATGAAAAGATGAAAGGAAAGGAAGGGAAAGGAGGAGAAGTGAAGTAGAATGGGAATGGGTGAATGAGAGGCCACCCCAAGAGAGAGATAACTCCTCTAGCTCGCCACCAATGAGGGAGGAACCTCTTGGATGAGAGTTTGCAAAAGATCTCCTAATCCTAGAGAAAAAGAAGAGAATCTCTCACTAAAAACTCACTTTAAAGTGGTAAAAATCTCAAAATGCATAATTGTGTAACTTTTTACAAGAGGAGAGCTCCTTATATATAGGCCTCCATAATTTCGGCCAAGGAGGAGCTAATGGGCTTGGTTCATGGATCCAAGGCCCAAAAGAGAAAAGGAAAGGAAGATGGCCTATACATGGCCCAAAATGAAAGTACATGGCCCTAAAGTGGCGCATTTGACCTTGCAAGGCCCAAATAAAACGTATAAGCCTAGAGAAACTAACTAGGGACTATATTACAAGAAAAGTATTAGTAGATCCTCAAGGAGTCCTCATTGGGCATGGGCCCACTAAACAAAGAGAGGAAGGAAGCTAATGCTTTGTGGATGCTCTCTTTGGCTTTCTTTGACTTTGCTATTGTGAAGGGACCCTTGTAAGCTTCAAGTCCTTTATCTAGGGTAGTGTGAGGGTCCTCCCTTGGTGTGTCCTCATTAAGTCTCCAAGTTAAAAAATGGCTCAATTCATCTTTCTCAATCCAAGTACATCAAAGATCTCTTGGCAAGGTTCAACATGGCTGATGCTAAAGCCATCAACACACCCATGCAGTCATCCTACAGACTGAACAAAACAGAAGGACAACCATGTTCTGACCCTTCTTTATACAGGTCCATCATTAGAGCCCTTCAATATGTTACCATAACCAGACCTGAACTAGGTTTCAATATGAATAAAGCTTGTCAATTTCTCACAAATCCTCTTTCAACCCATTGGCAAGCTGTTAAAAAGGATACTTCGATATCTAAAAGGAACTAAGCATCATGGCTTGTTGTTGAAGCCCTCTGCCTCTCTCTCATCTCTTGTAATAACAACATTTTGTGATGCTAATTGGGCCTCTAATACTGATGACCGAAGATCGATTTCAGGATCTGTAATTTTTCATGGTTCAAATTTAATCTCTTAGTGGTCCAAAAAGCAATACCTGGTCGCTAGATCTAGTGCAGAGGCAGATAATAGAAGTATGGCACTCTCTGCACAAGAAGTATTATGGATTCAATCCCTTCTCCAAGAACTTCATGTTCCTTGCACTACACCAACCATTTATTGTGAGAATGAAAGTGTAGTTATAATTAGTCACAATCCCATTCTTCATGCAAGAACAAAACATATGGAGCTAGACCTTTTCTTTGTTAGAGAAAGAGTTCTAGACAAGCCTTTTTCTGTACAACACATCCCCTCTCAAGATCAACTTGTTGATCTGTTGACTAAACCATTGTCAAAGCAAAGATTTCATCAATTGAAAGAGTCTTTCACAGTTTTTTCAAAATTACAAACCATGCCTGCCAATATATTTCTAACTAAAAAATTTGACTCTGCCCCTCAATTAGGACCTTGAAATTACACAAGGGAATATTAGAGATATTAGAAATATCTAGAATGTGACCTGCTACCTATTCTACAAGTCATTCTGTTACAAGTTTGTTGTATTATAATATTTATGTTTTACCACTATTACTATGTAATTACTCTTTAGTCTTTTCATAGAAATGTATATCTTCTCTTTGTAAAACTTACAGAAGAACATAATAATAATAATAAACTTCATTTTCTGATCACTGTGTCTCACTCTATCTCTATCTCTTCTCGATTCTTCCCTCTCTCATCCTCTCGGTTTATAACACTGATATGCTGATTTGAAATATTATTTTCAATTAAAAAACATTATAATAAGAACCTAAATGCGGGATAGCTATCTTCATCAGCATTTCATTAAAATGAATGTGAGAATGTATACGGCAAGCTACAAAAGCACAAGCCTTTTAGAACCATACGTCTGTATGCGTGCAAAGAAATCCTATCCACAAGTCTTTTTTTATTATATATCTATGCACATACATTCTCTGCTTAACCTTTTCACAACCAGTGATGAAGTGGTGAATTTAACCATTTTAGGGGGAGTCCATAAATAAAAGTAAAACAACAGTCATTTAACTCGTAAGTCTAGCTAATAATGTCTTTAATATCCAAATGAAAATTATCATTAGTATCACCATTAGAGTGCTGGCCAGTACCAACATATTATATAAGACCCTGCATATTATAATTGATACCAGCCACATTAGAATAACAACCATAATGCCCTTGCATATTATAAATATAATGACAATACTACATCTATATGGTTTCCACACAAATAAACATTGAACCAATTGTTTCATGTCATCAAACCATGATTATGTAGACTTGCACACAATACAATATCATATATCCAATATTAAAATTAAAATTAAAATTAAAATTAAAATTAAAATTAATTAAATTAGGATTTTTAATGCTAAATCCATATATTTGTGTATTGCAGAAAGTGGATAAAATTATGAAGTGTTATCGGCAGAAAATATTGTTTGAGGTTAATATAGTTGGTTTGATACAAGATGCAAGAAGAATTAGACTAAAACGGTCATTACTCATTTCATTTAACATCATTTAGTTCAAGTAGAAAAAAGTGGTGGAACACATTAATATGTCAAACCTATTCATAGATTACTTGAAAGGGGGAAAAAGAAAATGATGGAAGTATTAGTCCAACACGTAATTAGAGGACAAATGTAGTGCCGGCAGCTAGCATTAGTTGTGATAGTCAAAGTGAAAGAGAAAGATTCAAAGCAATAACACAAACTAACCGCTATGTTGTAGTTGATTTTAATTCCCTAAACACTAGAGTAATTTGTTTCCTACTTTTAGTGAAAAAGAGGGATAAACCACGATCACCATGTTAACAAGCATTCATATTTTACCAAACTACATTAGCAAGAAAGACCCATACTATAATGTCTCTGGTTGTGGTGCTACTGATATTATTGTGGCTGCCGGTGCAGGCACAACATAGTTATGAGCATGACTATTCTATCCTTGTAGCACACACAACCTACCATCACAATTGCAAACACAGCAGCTGGTCCAGCAACACATAGTGTGATGATTCTGAAATAGCACAAATCTAATCGTGCAAATAATTAACATGCAAACAAGTTAAAGAAATAGCACAAATCTAATCATGCAAAAAATCAATATGTGTACACAAGTTAAACTCTTACTTGTAAGCAAGGACTTTTGGGAGGAGAGAAAGAAGACAAAAGGATTTATCCACACCCTTGGCAGGTTTGGAAAGCATGACAAGGCCAACAAGGACTAGCACAGTATCTACTCCAAGCTGGAAAAGAAATTAAATTTTCAATGACAATGTAGACACAGATAACACCTGAAATTATCTTAATGACCCACACACAAGACAAAAACCACCATCAGAACTTCTCCTTGTGAATGAAACTATCAGAGAAACACAAATGAGAACAAGAAAAGACAACATAAAAGCCACAATTTATTTACAGCAATGCTTCTAAGTTTTCAAAGTTTAACTCAACTAACCTCCCAGTACATAACCTAACCAAACCTATTATATGCAACTAACAAGAAAATAATACAAAGGCTGTAAATGCATACCGCCTTGGCCTCTTTGTACTCATTCACTGCCTTATGGGAAGTGAAATTCACATCAGTCCGAATTCAGGGACAATAAAAGTGGCTGCACCAAAGCATATATACATTAAAACCAAGGCATCATTTAATCATAAAACACATGAATCACAATATAGAAATTAAATTTATATTAATTAATTAATATTATTACAAAATAAGTTTAAATTAACATTTAATTAAATACACTATAAGTCCAAAGCTTGCAACAACAAAAAAAATCATTTAATTCAATTCAATTGCAGTATAGAAATTTGTGATATATAATGGTAAAAATCATTTATTTATCCCTTTTTACTTTTACTTGAATGCGTTGCCTTTAGGTGGTGTTTGGTGCAGGGATCTTTGAACTTTCCTGGGAATGTTATTTAAAATATTTCCTTACTCATGTTTGGTATGAGATAAAAAAATATCTCCAGGAACGTGAGATTCTCAGGAAACTTAATTATGAAGGAATTGAAAACTTCACTTCCCCATTTCAACATGTGGGTATCTTATATATTTTCGGGAACGAAAAATTTTAGGGCAAAAATACCCTTATTTTCTTCTCAAATCTTTATAAAACAAAAAGATTCCCGAGCAAGTTTTTTAAATACCAAACATGAGAATGGGAGAAACTAAAAAGATTCCCAAGTAAGTTTTTTTAATACCAAACATAAGAAATAAGTTACCTAGGAAACATATTCCTGAGAAACACATTCCTGGGAATCTCACTTAAAAAGATCCCTTATATCAAACACTACCTTAGAATGATCATGGCCATCCCACTTGTGATGCACTCTTATGCATAAAACAAAGTTTCTTCAGAAGCCAAGTTCCTTACCACTCTTGATAATATATGTAAATGACACTATAACTTTTGACATACTAAACGTTGTTGTAACATGTCTTATTGTATGTGCAACAACAACCAGAAGGACAAACATAAAAGATTGAGTTCATGATGGGCACCTGGCCTAGCAGGAAGAAAAACCCAAGAGATGCAAAATAGCTCCTTTTTAGATGAAAGATTTTATTTAATTGTTGTTAGTCAGTTTTAGATTTTGTTCAGGCCCAATTGTTTTGGCCTTGTTATTTTCTAAATTCAATAAGTATTTAAAGCTTTGTTAAACTTCTGGAAAGATTAGAAATGATATTCTGAATTTTATTGTCTCTTTAGCTGAGTAGTAGTTAGCCAAACCCTAGCACCTATAACATTGGTGCTTTCATTCCCCTTCTCTATGCCTCCCAAACCCCAAACTTCTAAAGATGTGGAGGAAGCTCTCCAAGCTCTTCAAGATAGAATGGGATCATTGTAATCCCAATTAGATTCTCAACTCACTGAGAAATTAGCTGTTCTGGAAACCCGGTTCAATGATTAACACCAGGTCCATGCCTCTCGCCATAACAACCTGGAACAAATGCTTGACCATCGCATTGAGGCTCTTGCAGCACTTTTAGGACAAACTGCAGGAGCTCACTCCTTCCAACCAGAGGTATCTTTAGGATCCTCCTCAGGTATTGCCCAAGAATTAACCACTCCCCTACTGCTTCTATTTTCTGCAGAACCCCAGCTTCCCCACCCCCCCAATCTACTACTATCCCCACTGTACCCATTGTTACACCTACCCTTCCTTCCACTCCTTCCATTCAATTTGGCCATTTACCCCCTTGTCCAACCCTATTCCCTCATACGTAATAACTTCCCACCCAACCCAACCCTTCATACCCCCACTATACCTTATTTTCCTCCAAACCCTCAATTTTCCCTCCATCAGACACCTACCAAACCAAATCAACTTAATGCCACCCCCCTAAAGTTACCCTAAATGTCTTTGATGGGTCAGAACCCCTTAACTGAATTTTCCAAGCAGAACACTTCTTTCTGATTTATCAAGTTCCAATGGAGCAACGTCTCCCTTGGGTTGCTTTCTACATGAAAGGAGATGCCCTAAGTTAGTATAAATGAATGTACCAGAACAACCTACTCTCAGATTGGGGATCTTTCATTAGGGCTTTAGCTCTTCGATTTGGACCCTCTACGTATATTAATCACCAAACTAAACTTTTCAAGTTAAGACAATTTGGCTCTGTCTCTGATTACCAAGCTAAATTTAAGAAGTTATCCAACATGGTTTTTAGCCTAAATCAGGAAACCTTATTGAATTATTTCATCTCAGGTTTGATTCTTGAAATCAGGAGGGAACTAGCCATCCTAAACCCCTGGTCTCTACATCAGGCTATTCATCTTGCTAAACTAGTGGAGGACAAACTTAAGGACTCTAAACCCAAACAGTCCCATTTTTCATTCCCAAACCATCCCTCACCTTCCCAAAACCCCACCAACCTACCTCTTCCCTCTAACCCTTTTAATAAAGTTTCCACATCTACATTGCCCATAAAAAAATTAACCCCAGCCCAAATGCAAGAACGTCGTGCCCAGTGTAACATCCTGGTTTTGATCTAATTACCGATTAAGGTTAATTAGAGAATTAAGATTTAATGATTGAATAATAATAATAATAATAATAATAATAATAATATGTGGCCAGGCAGAATTACACATATACCCTTGGTGGTTTAAGAGGAACTTCGGTCCTCTCTCCCTCGTGATTCCCACGCTGATGGGATGGGAGATTAATAGGATGTGATGGTTGATGGGAGTGGAGCTGTCACGGCAGTGAAGGGATAAGAGCTGCATATTTTCCACTCCTTGCTCATTGCATTTTGGGTATAATGAGAACCACTATTCTGTTCTCTCTACAACTTCTTGGAGCCTCTGCTTCTTCTTCGTGGCTGTTCTTCTTCTTCATCTTCTTCTTCCACTCAACATTGAGTAGAACCGAGTGGGGACACGAAGTGGGAACAGCGTGGCTGTGAGAGAACCGTGTGGTGCTGAGTGTTTTGGAGGCTGAGATCCTCCTCTGTTCTGCCTAAGCAACGATGGGTGCTTGGAAGTATGGGTCCTCCACTGTTGGTGAGGACTGGTCTGTTCGTGTGTGGGAACAGCCATGGAATCCTCCACTGGACTGAGTGTGGGGTGACGTTGTGCCTTGGAGGCTTGGCATGGAGTGTCTTGGTGGTAGATCTGCTCATGAGGAAGCAGCGTTTGGTTCTTCCAAAAGCTGAGAGCAGAGTGCTGTTGGATGACTGAAGCAGGATCGTTCTGTTGAGAACGAGTGACTGAAGAACGTTCAGTCGGTGCTGTAAGCTCAGGGAGCTTTTGGGATCTGCATTCCAGGTAGGGGGGCTAATTTACATCTCAAATGTATGGTTTATGGACGGGTTCCGGGTGGTTTTGCTTAAATATGTTGTGCTATGGTTGAAATATGTTGATTGTTGTGTTGTAGTATATGCAACGCCCGGATATTTGTGATATTTGTGATCATTGTGGTCTGTGTGATGTTGTCATGATTCTGTCCATGAGATGTATGATGATAAATATAAAATGCCAAGTGAATGCATGTAAATGTGAATGGCATTATGGTTGCCGAGTGTATTAAACTGAGACAGTGGACAAATATTCATGTGTTTATACTAAAATGCATGTTGATGCCGAGTGCATGAGTTTGTTACATTGATCCCCGCGTGTGATTGTGTTTAAATGCATGAGATGCTTGTCATTGAACATGCGAATGCTGAGTGCATAATATGGGGGACTATTGTGTTATCCCTGAGTGATGATGGTATTGTGATAATTATTGTGAAGTGAATCACCTTGCGGGGTGCCACGAAGGGTATATCCCGGAGTGAAGAGGACGTTGTCCTATTGTTGTTGAATAAATCACCTTGCGAGGTGCCACGAAGGGTGTATCCCTGAGTGATGATGATAATTTAAGTGATTGTGATTATTGTTGAATTTGAAAGTCAGATCCGTTGCATATGCATTAAACAGTTGACATATGCATTAGCCTTAAGACCATGGCATTTGAGATGGGATGACCACGAGTGATGAGAAACCCCTTGCGAGGAGGTATTGAGTGAAGCCTTAATGAATTGATGATGATAATTTATGAATGCCCTTGTTGATAAATGGCAAAGTGATTGTATACGTGATTGTGTATGTGCTTGTGCTTGTTTATGATATGAATTACGATTCATGAGGCTGGTATGCCTATTGTGATAATGAGATGATAAATGAATGATAATCTTATGATTTTGTAGCAAAGCACACATGACGTTGTATGCATATACACATGATCATAATATATATATTATTCGTCATTTTGAATGTATAACTCACTCTCCCATGTGGTCTCCTTTTTAGCCCTGTGATGCAGGTTGCCATGGGATGAGTTCGGATTTTAATTAAAGCTTTGGTGAAGGTAAATAGTGGTAGAGGAAGTGCCTTGGCCGGCATTATTTGTGGGTTCTTATGTAATGAACTAATTGTATATGATGTTATAGATGATTTAGTGATTTTGGATATGTATAAAGTAATCCTTTGAATTTGTGGATGGTGAATATATATATATAATGTAAGAGATGATTTGATATGTATTAGATGGATTGAAATTGAATGATGAATATTGATGATTGTGATTGTCGGGAGAAGATTCCTGAATGTATATGTATATATATGTATATATATATATATAATTATATCTTAGGCATTGCATGCTTATATAATTATGTAAAATGGTGATGGTTGTTGGTGTATGCACTATGAGCTTTTATGCTTCTTCATTTGTATCATTTTTCTACTTATCAATAGAATAAATATTTCAGTTTAAAATTGTTTTAAAACATATTTATCCTTGGAGTAATAGGTCATATAAAAATTATTCCTAAAATGTCCCTAGTCAAGTATTTACATGGGGACATGTAAATACACTGAGACTAGTGTGTGAGTGTACTGATGACCTGATCTCACAGATCATAGATATAGATGATATCGAGTCTTCACACAGGTACACATTAAGAGTAATAATGTACTGGACAGACCCACCATGAGAACGTTGCATGGATCATTACATGATTGTCATAAACGATTCTCAATGTGATAATGGTATATGTAGTCCTTCGACCTGAAGTCACTACGATTCCTACATGAGGAGTTTATTGTTTTAATACAATTAAACGTCTTCTGTAACAAGAGGACTATAAAGGTTGTGATTAGGCAATGAACAAATTATGCAGAGGGATGTGAGTGATGTAGATGGGATTTGTCTCTCCTATGTGACAAGAGTGATATCCATAGGCCACTTGATGGAGTAAGACTAAGAAAACGCATGGCCATGCTAGAAAGAATAAATATTAGATATTTATTCGGATCCAGTCTACTCTGGTATCAAGTAAAATAAATTGGGCCGTACAAGGATGACGCGACCATGCCTTGGGTCCAATTAGGATATCGTGACAAAAGGAATAAACATATTAAATAATTATCACTTATAGGTTATGTTGATAATATTCGGACATAATGATGCATTGCTAGATGCCGCTCTTATTTTATATTAATAATAAAATAGTTTATTATTAATATGACCGGGTATTTTACCTATAGGGTCACACACATAGAGTAAGCCCATCAGAAAATGTTGTCTTATTTTAGTTGGACTAAAATAAAGCTATTGGGCCTAACTCATTTGGAATGAGTAAGGAGCCCACTTTTAGAGAGAACAAATTAGGTCAAACCTAAGCCTATAAATAGAGCATAAGATGCTCATAGGCCATTCACTCAAGTGAGACACAAATTCACAAAAGTTGTAATAGCTACACGCTGTCAAACTAGCAGTTGGCAAGTGTTGCGATTCTGGTGGGAGTGCTCGTGTGGACTCCTAAAGGACGAGGCTACGACTGCTTCGGAGTTCTTCAAGAGGTAATCCAAAATGAATTTCAAAATTGTTTTTGTGCTTTGAAACACGGAACCTTGCAAATCCTATGGAATCCCTTTTATTTTTCCGCTGCTCATGCTTAGGGATTTCCTAACAATGGTTGTCTATTAGGCTTATGATATGCCATTGCGTGCTTTGCCGAGCCTTTTCTCATATCGTCATATATGGGACTAGGCGTATGCCCGGTATACACATGCTTCCGCTGTAAACTCTATTATTTCATATACTGTTATGGGCAATTTATCTATCGATCCAGCTTAGAGTTATTTAATCTCACTCTTTGGTTTTTTGTGATTTGGGTCTTGATGTGATCATAGTGATGTCTTGGAAATATTTTCAAACGCGAAAAATTTATTCGCATTTTTATTAATTATGACGATCACATCGAGATTCGAGTATAGAAAATCAGGGGTGTTATACCCAGGGCCTATGTTATAATTGTGATGAAAAATTTATGTTTGGCCATAAATGCACCACTAGTCATTTTCTACTTCTCCTGGATAATAATGTTGAACCCGAGTCACCTGCTACCCCAATTCCCTTGGAGCCCTCACCTAGTACTCACCAACCTAAACCTGAGTTTCCCTAAGATGCTTTCCATTTCCATCTTTCCCCCCAAGCCCTCACTGGTCATCCCTCCCCTCGTACCCTTAAGTTTATAGGCTACATCTTTGGCCTCCCTGTTATGATTCTAGTTGATACTGGGAGTTCCCACAACATTATCCAAACAAGACTTGCTGCCCATCTCAAATTGCCAACTCAACCCGCCCCCAAATTTTCAGTTCTAGTGGATAATGGGGCACAAATTCATTGCATTGGGTTTTGTCCTAAAGTCCCATTCAAAACCACTCATTCCACATTCCTTTTTATTTACTACCTATTGAGGGTGCAGATGTTGTATTGGGTATGGAATGGTTGTGTACCCTATGGCCTATAAGTTCAAATTTTGCCATTCCAAGCTTATCTTTCACTCATGAACAATAACCCATTACCCTTACTGGAGACTCAGAGATTGCTCCATCACCCACAACTTACCATCAACTCTCCCATCTCTTTCACACCAACTCTGTTGCATCCTTTCATTTATTATCTTTACAACCTATTCTATCCTCCCCAACCACCCTCCCCACTAATAACCTAGCTTCCCTTCCTCCAGAACTCAAAACCCTCCTAGATAACCATCAAAATATTTTCCAAGAACCACATGGCTTACCCCCTGCTAGACCTGATGACCATCACATTCCTCTCCTCCCTAACACATCCCTCATTACTGTCAAACCTTACCACTATCCCCACTCACAAAAAGAAGCCATGACCCATATCATCAATCAAATGCTCCAACAAGGCATCATTGTCCCTAGCACTAGCTCATTCTCCTCCCCAGTCCTATTGGTCAAAAAAAGATGGGACTTGGCATTTTTATGTGGATTACAGGGCCCTTAATGCAGTCACTATCCCAAATAAATTCCCTATCCCTATAATTGATGAGTTGCTAGATGAGTTAGGCTCAGCTACTATCTTTTCTAAGATAGACTTAAAATCAGGATATCATCAAATTCGGGTCACACCCACAAATACACATAAAATAGTATTTCACACTTTTGATGGTCACTATGAGTTCCTAGTTATGTCTTTTGGCCTAACAAACGCGCCCTCTAATTTCAATCTGCGATGAATGATCTTTTTACGTCCCTATCTTAGGCGATTTATTTTAGTTTTCTTTGATGACATACTTGTTTATAGCCCTACATTTTCTACTCATTTGGATCACTTGCGCCTGGTTTTAGAGTTACTTTCTTCTAACAGATTTTATGCTAATCTTTCTAAATGTATTTTCGGTGTCTCTACTGTTAGCTACTTAGGACATCAGATTTCAAGCAGAGGGGTTGCCCCTGATCCAGACAAAGTCCAGGCCATTATGGAGTGGCCAGAACCATATTCTCTCACGGCACTCCATGGATTTTTAGGCCTCATCGGGTTCTATAGAAAATTTGTTCGTGATTCTGCCTCACTCGCCGCTCCCCTCACGGATTTATTGTGTTCCACTACATTTTCCTGGCATACAGTAGCCTCTAAGGCTTTTACAAAATTAAAGGAAATCATGACAACTATGCCTGTGCTTACTTTACCTAATATTGATAAATTATTTGTTGTTAAGACAGATGCTTCTGGACTTGCCATCGGTGCAGTTCTTTCCCAAGATAAGCACCCTATCGCCTTCTTCAGCAAGCGTATGTGTCCTCGGATGCAAGCTTCCTCAGTTTATGTCCGTGAAATGTATGACATCACTGAATTAATCAAGAAATGGCATCAGTATCTTATAGGCAAACACTTTCATATTTACACAGATCAGTAAAGTTTAAAGCACCTTGTTTCTCAGACATTTCAGACACCAGAACAACTTAAATGGGCAGTTAAACTACAAGGGTATAGTTTTGATATATTTTACAGACCTGGTCGCTTTAACGATGCTACTGACGCCTTATCCCGCAAGTCCATGGAAGACCCACCACTGCTTTTGGCTCTATCATCACCCATTCTGGCTCTTTTGGATGACTTGAAGACTTATTTCAACAGTAATCCAGAAGGTCAACTTTTTCTTCAAAAGCTCCAGTCGGATCCTACCATGCAAGAGACTTTCTCTTATTCTCAAGGCATCATTTACTTCAAAAATAAAATTTACATTCCAGACTTACCTCTGTTGTGACAGAATCTGATAATGGAATTTTACTCCACCCCATCTGCTGGCCATTCGGGGTGTAAGCCCACGGTTGCTTGTTTAGCAGCCACTTTCTATTGGTCGAGTCTCTACAAAGCTGTGAAGGAATTTGTGAAGCATTGTTCTACCTGCCAAATGAACAAATACCTACCACAAAAAAGACAGGGATTGTTACAGCCATTACCAATTCCTAACCAAGTCTAGGAAGATCTCACAATGGATTTTATCACTCACCTGCCAAACTCTTTCGGTCACTCCAGATATTTGATATCCTTCTCTTTGAATGAGATCTCAACTCCAACGACGATTTCATTAGATATCTTACAACTAGAATCCCTCTTTTTTCCTATCCAGTTCCTCCACCACCGCGAACCCCAGTTAAAATCAATATTTGACTGCATCTGGGCTTCGAATCTGTCTTTAGGCTCTTTAGCGTTGTTAGGGATTGGAATTTACAGTTATCTTGGTATGGATTTCATATTTTTTTCTGAAGAAATTAGTGATTCCATTTAGTCTGGACATAATATTTTTAAATGGAATCACGAGTCTTTGTATTAGTTTTTATTTGTGGTCGACAATTGTGTGGGATGTGGATGGTGGTTATAATATCTACGATAAAAAAGAGAGAATAGTACATTTTATTCGTTGGGGATTTCCTAGAAAAAATCGTTCTACCATTTTCGAAGTACCCATGGACAATATTTGGTCTATCAGAATAATGACAACAGTTCAAGAAAAAGGTTTTTTTACTCGTACCCTTAATTATTATAGTATCATTTATATGGAAAACATAGAAAATTAGTTAATTCCCTTGACTCGTATTGAAGATGATTTGACTCCACTACAAATTACACAGAAAGCTGGAGACTTAGCCATGTTTTTAAATGTGCCACTAATGGGCACCTGGCCCAACAGGAAGAAAAGCCCAAGAGATGCAAAAAAACTCCTTTTTGGATGAAAGATTTTATTTAATTGTTGTTAGTCAGTTTTAGATTTTGTTTAGGCCCAATTGTTTTAGCCTTGTTATTTTCTAAATTCAGCAAGTATTTAAAGCTTTGTTAAACTTCTGGAAAGATTAGAAATGATATTCTGAATTTTATTAGGCCTGCTTGTTTAAGCTTATTAAAAAAGTGATTATAAAAAAGGGTTTTCTTTATAATCACTTTTTTAATAAGCAGATCAGAGTTGCTTCTTAAAATAAGCTAAAATCAACTTATTTTCAGCTTCTGCTTATTTTTAAAGCTTTAAACAAGCAGTCAAAATTTAAAACAAGTGCATTTTTTAATTAAAAAAGCACTTATCTCTTAAAATAAGATTAAACAAACGAGCCCATTGTCTCCTTAGCTGAGTAGTAGTTAGCCAAACCCTAACACCTCTAATAGCTCACTATTCATTCAAAGTGATAAATAAATAAAGGAGAACTACCAAACTCTTTAATGCACAAAACATGCTAAAAAGGATTGAGTCTTCAAGCTTAAAATGGTGATGATTGAGTAACCAAAATCTCAGACTTAGCTCTTCCCAATTCAGCTTCAGAATCATATATAAACATCCGAATATATGTCCAAAAAGTTCTATGCTTCATTTCTAATCCCTTTCAAAATATTGTTGGTGGGAAATCCAAAAAAATTAACAAGTAAAATGCAAACGAATTTGTAATAGATTTTGGATGGAGACGGAATATTTTGTCTCAAATTGTCTATTTTCTAATAGTGTTAGGTCCTTAGAACTTCATGTTGGTGGAGTGAATCGTAGAAAGTGCAGGCTTTCTACTTTGTGTTAGATGTTGAATTTGGAACCTGTGTGGAGTTGGAAGCTACAATTTCTTAGCTGTATGCTGTATTTCAGGGGGAAAAGGTGAACTTTTTTTTCTTGGTCGCTTATGCTCCATGTTATTTGTAACATCCCAATTTTGAAATTAAATACCGAATGAAATTAAACCATTAAAATTATAATTTCAAAGTAGGAAATCATTTTTTAATTATAATCCACTTAATTAATCTAACTTAAGAAATAATGGCAGATTAATTATGCTTAATTGTTAATGGTTGGATGCTTGTGATTGGGCGTAACGTGAGTGGGGCTACGATTCACGCTTTCCCATCCCACTCTCCTTCTCTTCGTACGCATATACATATGCCCTGTGCCATTATTGGTTATTCATTTTCCTCTACTGCTTCGCTCTCCTCTTCTCTTCTCTTCTCTTCTCCTCTCCTCGCTCTCTCTTCGTCTTCTTCTTCTTCTCCCTGTTCTCTGTTCTCTATTTCAGGAATGCACGACAACGGTACTGCAGAAGACTCAGAGCTTTCTCCTGCTGGTAAGGAACGATCATCGAAGGGACAACGAACAGCTTCCTGTTCCCCGGTGCGACTGCGCTCAAGGGAGACCAAGTGAGTGGGAGCGGGGACGAGGCGAACAGAGTAGAAGATCAACGTCAGAAACTAAGGGAACTCTCGGAGTACCTCATTGGTAGGGGGTATCTTATATCTTAAATGCATGGGTTATGGACGGGTTCCGGTGTTGACGATTACTGTTTCTGTATTCTGATTGTGTGTTGTGCTTGCATGAGGAGTGTGTGATACCCGGGAGCATGATGAGTGAAAGTTGAGTGTTGCATGTTTAGTTCCGTCCATGAAATGCATGTTGACAGCCTTGAGAATGTTGAATGATTGTATGAAAAGGATGTGCTGAAGTGTTGATGATGATTACCGTGTGGTTTATGGGACATGCAAGTTGTTATGAGTTTAAAATGCTGACTACATGTGATAAAATGTTGACTTAGTGAATCTGATAATATATCACACCGATGCATGTGTTGTTGTGTTAATCTATTGAGTTCTGATGCATGTATGGCCGAATGAAAATTGTGTATGAAATCTATGCTGTGTGTTGAATCCGCGTGTGGCGCATGGGATACGTTAATGATGGGAGCATGTAGTGTGGGACACTACCATCGGTTATTAAAGCGTGAGACGCTGTGAAATCCTTTTGAGTGGGACTCAAGGTAAGCCTTTGAGTGGAACTTAGGCTGCCCGTGAACACCGCCGTTGGCGCTGAGAGCGTTGGTATCACATGTGTGGGGAAACGGTTTGGTACCTGTAAAATGGCCAAGTCAGCTGGGAGCTGAATAAAAGGCTGGGAGCCTACATTACAACGAATGGAAACCGATTACACACGAATGCGGACCTGAGTGATTGAATTCTGTGTGCTTATACAGTTGATGATTGATTATGACCTGATTGTTGATAAGTGCTTTATAACACAATAAAATAGATCTAGTTTGCTTAGAATTTTAATCATTATCCACTGTATTTACTTTATTTATTGTGATTTTTGCTTTCTTTCCACTATATTCTACTTGGGTATGTTATTTTGCAGAAATTAAGGTAATAAAGGGTCAATAACATGAGAAAAATGACCATAAAATGATAAAGAAACAAGAAGAACAAGCCCAAAGTAGAAAGAACTCTCTTTTTATGCTGAATTCCAACTTAGAATGCTGAATTCCGACTCAGAATGTTGAAATCCGACTCAAAATGACCAAATCTGAGTGGAATGACTCAGAATGGAGCTTTTCCGAGTGGAATATTCGCTGTTGGAGCAGAATCCAAGTGGAAAGTTCCCTGTCAAAGCTATTCCGAGTGATAAATGGCTGACTCTGTTGGAGGTTCAATGCTGAAAAGGAATAAGTCTCGGTTGGAGGTGATTCCGAGTAAAAGCCTCCCCGACTGCGTCCATTCCGAGTGAAAAAAGGGGACTGACTTTGAATAGATGCTGTCCAAAGCTATTCTCCGAGTGAAAAGATTACCGATTGAAGTAAATCTGAGTGGGAGTTTTCTGATTGCAAATAAGTCGAGTGAAGAAATGCTGATTGAAACAAGTCTAAACTATTTTTTTGTGTAAAACTGCCTCCGATTAGAAAACTCCCGAGTGGTCAAAACTATTGTCCGAGCAGAAAAAGCCACTGAAAGAGCAAATATTGAATAAGGAGGTTTCTGAGTGGTTTCATTCAGAGAAGATGGCATTCTCAAGGGGAACAAGGCATTTCCGAGTAGTGTCTTAAGCAAGGAAAAATCCAACCGGAAATGAATCACACTAGGGCAGACTCTCAAGTTTCACACTAAGCCCGAGTGAGATGATTCCAAAGAAGGAACTTCTGAGTGAATTGGGGCAGAAAGTTGCATTTCCAGAGTCTTTCAAGTTCAAATTTCTGAGTGAAAGGTATATCCGCTTACCGAGTGAAGATAACCGAATGGGCTGCATGACGGTTGAGGCAATTCCAAGTGAAAAGCAAGAAGGCACTTCCGAGTGTATCATTTCAAGGAATGAAGGTCGACTGAATTATTTCAAAGCAAATCCGAGTGATTCAAATTCAGAGACAGCCGAGTGAAACAGTTTGGGTGCCGATTGAATAAATTCCGATCCTGAATGAGTCTTCAATCAGTCCCGAATGAATCATCTTCAGTCAGATCCGAGTCCCTCTTCAGTCAGTTCCGAGCCATTTTTTAATACCGAGTGAAGCAATTCCGATTAAACAAAGGTCTTTTGCTTAAGCGACTCTGGTTACGCTCAAGCGAGTGGCATAATATTAGCTACTGGAATGGGCTTGCCCAAGCGAGATTAAACACGCTCAAGCATGAATAGGAGCCGCTCGGATTATTTCCCATCTCCTTTGAACACCGACTCTATCCATGCACACCGGATCAACCTTCCATCCATTCACTCCAACACCGGATCAAATGCACACCGGATCAAACCCTCCATCAACACCGACTCCTTCCAATTCTTCACAGCCAACACCGGATCACCACAACACCGGATCACCATAACATCGGATCAACCCCAACTCCAATTCAATACCGACTCCATCCAACTCTCCAGTAACCCAAACACCATCCTTTCAAACCAATACCGACCGGCTTTCTCCTAAACACCGTCCCATTCCCTCTCTTCTATCCGCTGTCCCTTTCCTCTCTCTCCTTCACCGTTCTCTCAACATCGTCCAATACCAACTCCGCCCAGCAACCAACACCTTCCAGCAAGCTGTCAATCGGTCTTGGGGATAAACAGCAAGCTTTCACTCGATTTTATGGAAAAACAATACTTTTTCACTCGAAATTTCTCCACCTGCACCAATCATCACTAAATCCAAGCACCGAATTATTGGAAATATTAAAATACACAAATTGGAAACAAGTTGGCACAGCTGGAACTCACATGCACCGAAAATTTCTTCCACTTGCAATTTTAACGCATTTTCTTAGCTGGATTCATTCATTCATTCGCCTATAAAAGGGAGAGCAACACGGAAGCAGTCATCCAAGAATCACTTGAATTCAATTCCTTTTCTTTCTTTTCTCTCTGTTGTCTTCCGTCCTTCTCTTCTCTTTTCTTTCTTTGTTTTTCTTCATTTTTCTTCTTCGTTCTTTTTTCTTTCTTTTTCACTTTCTTTCTCTTTTTATTTTCTTTTTCTTTATTTTATTTTAAGAGTTGTGAATTGTAAAAGTGAGTTATTTAAATTTGTAATCGGTGGAGGAATATTGCAACAAGGAAATACAGTGGTAAATTATTCTGAGCTTTTAGAGAAACCCGTAAGTCTTTATTTTTACCATGTCTTGTATGTTCTATTTTTCCATTATTTATATAAATTTGAATTATTTCATGAGTAACTAAATTAATTATCTTGGGATGAAGGGGGTATGATAATATTTTATATTAATGTTATTTTGACTTTAAATTAAATAAATTTCTATTTTCCATTTAGTTTAAAAAATGCTCAATGCTTTTAGTAATTCCTAACAAGAACCTAAATGATAAAACTGTATACTTGCGGGTATATTAGTAAGTTTAGGTAATTAATAGAATCGAGAGATTTATTGTTACTGGAAAGTTTTTGAACTAAGCCTAAGTTTTTGAAATACTTTTTGTGACCTCGGTAAAACCGTGAAAGTAATCAAAATCTTTTGGGGAATTTTAAGGGATTTTCACAAAACGATAACGGGCCTTTCTGAGGATTAAGCAGCGCTTTCCATAGGTTACATACATTAATAGGATTCCGAGAGGAACATATTAATTACCTTTTGGAAAATTCACCTTGGAAAACTTAATTCGATTCTTATTTATGAAAAGTTAAAATTCATTAACATAAAATAGAGTCTTGATCCCCCAAAAATCCCAAGATATTCTCAACTCTGATTTTTAAGTGTCAAGTAAATTTTATTTATTTGTATTCTGTGCAACTTTAATTTGTTTAATTTTACAAAAATATTAAAAATCAATTGTGTGGATAATTAAATTTCAACATGCTGGTACTTTGAACACAGTCCCTGTGGAGAACGATAATCTTTTATATTACGCGACATAACCCGTGCGCTTGCGGGCCCTGTCAAGTTTTTGGCGCCGTTGCCGGGGACTGTTGTCCCTCAAATATCGGCAATATTGAAATTCAATTAGATCATACTTGTTAATATTTTTATTGTTATTTTTCTTTTTATTTTTATTTTGTTTGTAATTTTATATTTTGTTCTTTATTTTGTGTATCTGTTGTTGTTTTATTTTTATGATAATTTGTTTTATTTGTCATTTATTTTCTTTTTATGCGACGAAGCCGTAGTGTCGATCTAAACTTAGGATTTGACCCTGAGATAGAATGTACCCTTAGAGCTTTGAGAAAACAACAAAGACAACAAAAACAACAAAAAGAACAAAAAGAAAAACAAATGGCAGACCAACACAGACCCTTAAGAGATTTTGCCGCTCCAAGTACAAATGGAAGAGGATCCAGCATCCTCAGACCCACAGTGGAAGCTAACAATTTTGAATTGAAGCCTTCACTACTCTCAATGGTTCAACAGAACTAATTCGGAGGATTACCCTCCGAAGATCCAAATCTTCATCTTCATCTTCAAATCTTTCTTGAATACTGTGACACCCTGAAGATGAACGGAGCCACCAATGATGCCATTCGCTTAAGACTTTTCCCTTTCTCCTTAAGAGATAAAGCGAGAGCGTGGTTATACTCTCTTTCTAAAGGATCCATCACAACTTGAGAACAATTATCCAGTGCTTTTATCAATAAATGGTACCCAAGGAACAAGACTGATGTGCTGAGAAAACAAATTATAAATTTTTCACAAAAAGATGATGAATCCTTATATGAAGCCTGGGAAAGATACAGGCAGATGCTAAGAGAATGTCCTCACTATGGGATAGAAAGGTGGTTGAAAATCCATATTTTCTATAATGGATTAACTTCCACACAAAAGATCTCTTTAGATGCTGCAGCTGTAGGAGCCTTCATGAGTAAAAATATTGATGAAGCTAAGAACCTGATTGAGGAAATAGCTCAAAACACTCACCAGTGGAACTCTAAGAAAGGATTACCTGCTAAAACACCAAGTAAGTACTCTGTTGATGCTCTTTCCTTACTTTCTGCCAAAGTTGAAGCATTAACATTAAAACTTGATAAAATAGGGTCAACAGGTGCTACTAACATTGTTTGTGAAGTTTGTGGTGTTTCAGGACATGGAGCTACAAACTGCCATTTAGTAATGACTCCTAATCAAGAACAAGAAATGCATCAGGTGGATGCTATTGGAAACTATGGTGGAAATTATCAAGGTAACTACAGACCTCCACAAGGTCCACCTGGCTTCCAAAATAGGCCACCTCAATTCCAAAGTAACTACAAACCTCAACAAGGAACCTATATTCCACAAAAATCAAAGCTAGAATCCTTGATGGAGACATTTGTAGCTACTCAACTTAAACAAAATGATGAATTCTCTGATGCAATAAAAAACTTGGCTTCAAAAGTGGACTCTCTTGCCACTCACAACAAAATACTGGAAAATCAAATTGCCCAACAAGCCTCCTATTCTCAAAGAGCACCAGGAACATTTCCTAGAAAACCAGAGGCTGGACCATCTAACCAAACCATGGCTGTCACTCTTAGGAGTGGTACTCAATACGATGGGCCAGTTGACAAGACTGCAAAGGAGGAAAAGAAATTCGATGAATCTTCATCTCATCCAATAATTGAAGAAGAGAAACCACAAGAAAAGAAGGAGGAGGTTAAGCCATATCAACCTCCCATTCCATTTCCTCAGTGCTTAGCCAAAGCAAAGTTGGACAAACAATTTGGTAAGTTCCTTGATGTTTTAAAGAAATTGTATATTAATATTCCCTTCACAAATGCTTTGCAGCAAATGCCTACATATGCGAAGTTCCTAAAGGACATTTTGTCCAACAAAAGAAGACTGGAGGAAGATGGTACAGTTGCACTTACTGAAGAGTGTAGTGCTCTAATTCAAAAGAAACTTCCACCCAAGCTCCAAGATCCAGGTAGTTTCTCTATTCTTTACATGATTGGTGACATGAATATAGATAAAGCATTGTGTGATTTAGGAGCGAGTGTGAGTTTAATGCCATTATCTATTGCTGAAAAATTAGGATTGGGTGAGTTAAAACCTACTAGGATGTCTTTGTAATTAGCTGATAGATCTGTAAAATATCCTGTAGGAATTTTAGAGGATGTTCCTATTAAGATAGGAAAATTTTTTATACCTGCTGACTTTGTTGTGCTTGAAATGGACGAAGATTCTTTGATTCCTATTATTTTAGGTAGACCATTTTTAGCAACTGCAAGTGCTGTGATCGATGTCAAGAATGGTTAGTTGTCTCTAACTGTTGAAGACCAAAAGGTTGATTTTAACTTGAAAAATGTTTTAGAAAAACCTTATAATGATGTTTGCTGTACTGTGGATTTTTTCAAACAAGTGGTAAAGGAAGCAACCCTTCCTAATGACCCACTTGAAATTGTTTTCATGATTGAGCCGACAGAAACATCTGATTGCTCTGAGGCGCCACATGATACTGAGGTCATGTGTGACAAAGTGGTAAGCCCCAATGTGGAATTAAAACCTTTACAAGCTTCATTAAGGTATGAATTTCTTGGTCCCAATTCCACATATCCTGTGATTATCAATGCTGAATTGAATCCATATGAAACTGAAAAACTTTTGAAACAACTTAGGTTGTATAGAAAGGTAATAGGTTATACAATGGATGATATAAAAGGGATTAGCCCTTCTCTTTGTATGCACAGGATTACTGTAGAAGATGAAAGTAGGCCCACAGTAGAACCACTTAGGAGATTAAATCCTAAAATGCAAGAAATGGTTAAAAAGGAAATTTTGAAATTGCTTGATGCTGGAGTCATATATCCTGTTGATAGTAGTAAATGGGTAAGTCTTGTCCATGTGGTGCCTAAAAAGGGGGAATAACTGTGATTGAAAATGATAAACATAACTTGATTCCTACTAGGATTGTCTCTGGTTGGCGCATGTGCATTGATTATAGGAAGTTAAATAGCGCCACGAAAAAAGATCATTTTCCCTTCCCTTTTATTGATCAGATGCTTGAAAGACTTGCGAAACACTCTTATTTCTGTTATTTGGATGGGTATTCAGGTTTTCATCAAATTCCCATTCATCTATCTGATCAAGAAAAGACTACCTTCACTTGCCCTTATGGGACTTATGCTTACAGACGTATGCTTTTTGGTTTATGTAATGCACCTGCGACTTTTCAAAGGTGTATGCAAGCAATTTTTTTTGATCTTATTGAAAATGTGATGGAAGTCTTTATGGATGATTTTTCAGTGCATGGTTTGGATTTTGATAATTGTTTAACAAATTTGTGTCAAGTCTTGCAGCGTTGTGAAGAAACCAATTTGGTTCTAAATTAGGAAAAATGCCATTTTATGGTAAGAGAAGGCATAGTTCTTGGACACCTGGTGTCTGAGAGAGGTATAGAAGTTGATAAGGCTAAAGTGGAAGTGATTGAAAAATTGCCTCCACCTACAAATGTGAAAGGTATTCGGAGTTTTCTTGGACATGCAGGGTTTTATCGTAGGTTCATTAAAGATTTCTCCAAGATCACAAAGCCTCTTACAACTCTTCTGGGTAAGGATGTGCCTTTCAATTTTGATTCATCTTGTATGGAAGCTTTTTGCATGATTAAGCAAGCTCTAATCTCTGCCCCCATCGTGCAACCACCTGATTGGAAACTCCCATTTGAGTTGATGTGCGAAGCGAGTGATTACGCAGTGGGGGCTGTGTTGGGGCAAAGAAAGGATAAAAAGCTCCATGTAATTCATTATGCCAGCCGGACGCTAGATGATGCTCAGGTAAATTATGCCATAACTGAAAAAGAACTGTTAGCTATTGTCTTTGCTTTTGATAAATTTAGATCTTACTTGGTAGGTTCACATGTTACTGTTTACACTGACCACTCTGCCATTAAGTATCTATTGAATAAAAAGGAAGCAAAGCCTAGGTTAATTAGGTGGATTCTAATATTGCAAGAATTTGACTTAGAAATTAAGGACAAAAAGGGTACCGAGAACTTGGTCGCTGACCACCTATCTAGGTTGACATCTAAAAAAGAAGAAACAGATAATATTCCTATCAATGAATCTTTTCCAGATGAACAACTCTTTAATCTTAGTATCCAACGTGTTCCTTGGTATGCTGATTTTGTAAATTTTCTTGCATGTGGTATCTTACCTCCTGATCTTAGCTTTCAGCAAAGGAAAAAGTTTTATGCAGATATAAAGCACTATTATTGGGATGAACCACTCCTTTTCAAGCAATGTGCAGATGGTATGATTCGGAGATGTGTTTCACAAGATGATGTCCATGCTATCTTAGATCATTGCCATTCTCTTTCCTATGGAGGACACATGAGCACCTCTAAGACAGCCGCTAAAGTATTGCAAGTTGGGTTCTATTGGCCAAATATTTTTAAGGATGTACGTAAGTATGTTTTAACTTGTGATGCTTGCCAAAGAACAGGTAACATCGGTAAGAGACAAGAAATGCCATTAAATACCATTTTAGAAGTTGAATTGTTTGATGTATGGGGTGTTGATTTTATGGGACCTTTTCCTTCCTCTTTTGGAAATCAGTTCATATTAGTGGCAGTTGACTATGTGTCAAAATGGGTGGAAGTCATTGCTTCACCCCATTCTGATGCTAAAACTGTTATTAAACTTTTCAAGAAAATAATATTTCTAAGGTTTGGGGTTCCAAAATGTGTTATAAGTGATGGAGGGTCTCATTTTATTGAGAAAACTTTTCAGACCCTTCTAAAGAAATATGGAGTTAGACATAAGGTTGCTATACCTTATCACCCACAAACTAGTGGACAAGTTGAGGTATCCAATCGAGAAATTAAAAATATTCTTCAAAAAGTGGTGAATACATCACGTAAGGATTGGTCTATTAAGTTAGATGATTCCTTATGGGCATATCGAACTGCATACAAAACTCCCATTGGAACCACACCTTTTAAGCTAGTATATGGGAAGCCCTGTCATTTACCTGTTGAGCTGGAATATAAATCTTTCTGGGCTGTTAAAACTCTTAACTTTGATCATAAGGCTGCAGGTGAACGAAGGTTGTTGGAATTAAATGAGCTTGAAGAACTCCGTCTAGATGCATAGAAAATGCCAGAATTTATAAAGAAAAAACCAAACAATGGCATGATCGTCACATCCAATGGAGAACATTTAATCCAGGTGATATGGTTTTACTTTTTAATTCCAGACTGAAGCTTTTTCCAGGTAAACTAAGATCTCGATGGTCGGGACCATTCAAGGTGACAAAAGTCTTTCCCTTTGGAGCTGTCGAACTATGGAGCGAGAAATCTAGTACATTTAGGGTAAATGGACAGAGAGTAAAGCACTATCTGACAGGTCAACCAATACAACAAGCAAGTGACTTGGACATGTTTGATGCTCTTGATGAGTAAATCCAAACGGGAAGTCTGGATGAAGACTTAAAACTTAGCACTGATAGGGAGGTAACCCTATAAAAAGTTATTGTTTTATTTTAAGCTTTAATTCTAACCAAAAAAAATAGAAAAAGAAAGAAAAACTATGTCAAACGCTGGTTTGGGGTTACTCCAGGTAAGTTTTCTTATCCTTTTATCATCCATTTTAACATTGAGGACAATGTCAAATTCTGGTTTGGGGTGGTAGGTAAGAAAACTTAAATGTTTTGTTTTGTTGTGTGATTGTTATATTTTTCATGCATGTGTGTTTTCCTCGCTTTGTTTATCATCTTGCAATTTACCATGATTGCATGATAAAGTTACTTTGAACACAAGGCTAAAGTATCTAAGGACCCCAAAATTTTGAGTAAAATTTTCAAAATTTGATTGTTTAAATGCCAAATAAATGCTTAAATGAACCTTATGTGATTAAAATTTTCTTTGAAAAGACTTTCCATGGTTAGACTTGAGCCAAAATGGGTTATCTATCAAACAAATTTTCAAAACCCATATTTTCTTGATTGAGTGAATCTCATAGTCATTAATATTCTAGAACTTGTTTTTCAACCAATTCAAAATGGTTTTTGATTATGTCTTAGGATGATAAAGGCACAATTAGGTCTTATTCTTAAGCCTCAGAATTTTTGCACAATTTGACCCCTAGTTGCCACTTTTGAGCCTAAAAGTGAAAATTTTTCCTTGAAACCTTTCATTGACTGATATTCTCTTAATGGTGAAAAAGTTGGAAAATAGTGGAGCAAAGAAATAAAAAAGGACTTAAGAAAAATATGTATTGGATGCAAAGAAAAGCAAGAAAAAAAGAAAAAGAAAATCAAAAGGATGATATTGAATGAATTCCAAAAAGTCCATAAAAGTTCAAAAATTTGCTCTGTTAAATTTATAATGGTGATTTGAATCATTCATGACTGTTAAACCCCTTTTGTATTCCATTTTTCTTGAAATTCCTACCTTAACAATACAACCCAAGGCCACGTTACAACCTTTGAAAGACCTTTAGACTTTGACATATTTTCTATCTAAACTGTGGAGTTTCTAGTTTATTAATAAGCTTATGGTAATGTTTTTTGACTATGATGATTTGAGAGATACACAAACCTTGAAACACTTGAGTGAAAATTGTGAGAAGAGTATCTCAAGTCTTGACATTGAAATTTGATTCACATAAGAAAAATAAAAGTGGCATTTGAATAAATCTGTTTCTCTATTTTGGATTCCTTAGTTTATTAAGCTTAGTGTTTTCTATATTTTATCTTGTGAATATGATGATTGCTTGAGGACAAGCAATGCTTTGGTTTGGGGTATTTTGATAAGTGTTTTATAACACAATAAAATAGATCTAGTTTGCTTAGAATTTTAATCATTATCCACTGTATTTCCTTTATTTATTGTGATTTTTGCTTTCTTTCCACTATATTCTACTTGGGTATGTTATTTTGTAGAAATTAAGGTAATAAAGGGTCAATAACATGAGAAAAATGACCATAAAATGATAAAGAAACAAGAAGAACAAGCCCAAAGTAGAAAGAACTCTCTTTTTATGTTGAATTCCGACTCAGAATGCTGAATTCCGACTCAGAATGTTGAAATCCGACTCAAGATGACCAAATCTGAGTGGAATGACTCAGAATGGAGCTTTTTCGAGTGGAATATTCACTGTTGGAGCAGAATCTGAGTGGAAAGTTCCCTGTCAAAGCCATTCCGAGTGATAAATGGCTGACTCTGTTGGAGGTTCAATGCTGAAAAGGAATAAGTCTCGGTTGGAGGTGATTCCGAGTAAAAGCCTCCCCGACTGCGTCCATTCCGAGTGAAAAAAAGGGACTGACTTTGAATAGATGCTGTCTAAAGCTATTCTCCGAGTGAAAAGATTGCCGATTGAAGTAAATCCGAGTGGGAGTTTTCTGATTACAAATAATCCGAGTGAAGAATTGCTGATTGAAACAAGTTTGAACTATTTTTCTGTGCAAAACTGCCTCCGATTAGAAAACTCCCGAGTGGTCAAAACTATTGTCCGAGCAGAAGAAGCCACTGAAAGAGCAAATGTTGAATAAGGAGGTTTCCGAGTGGTTTCATTCAGAGAAGATGGCATTCTCAAGGGGAACAAGGCATTTCCGAGTAGTGTCTTAAGCAAGGAAAAATCTGACCGAAAATGAATCACACTAGGGCAGACTCTCAATTCTCAAGGGGAACAAAATTAATTTCTACCATACCTTATTTTTTTCTTTTTACTTTCTTCCAAACAAAAAAGAACTTTCTTTTCTCTCCTTAAATTTTGTTCATCCCTTACCCACAATCCAAACAAAACATGTAATTATCACGTAGCAAGAAGAGTGAAAATTTTATGTTGAAAGATCCAAATGATTCTATCTCTCTATAAAATACCTTGTATCCTTCTTAATTCAACCCAAATAAAATCCACCCTAACAAATCCATGGAAACAAACATATTAGTGTTAGGGAAGGAAAGTGTTGTGAAATGTGAATTATGATTGACCGGTGAAAGTTACGTGTAACAAGTCTAACAACAACAAGGAGAATGGGACATTATACCTTACATGGCTAACACTCGCCAGTGTTATCATCTACCCTCACTCCCATAATAAACTTCATCCTTACCCATTAGATCATAATCCTACAGTCACAATTCAAAATGCCCTATCCGTTTTCACCCCCCTTCACCCTTATAATTTATCAGTCCACATCTTACCCTTTTATTTAATTGACTTCCTACATTTCTTTCTTTTTCTTTATCATTTTTCCTTTTATTATTCTTTCTCCTTTATTTTGTTAAATAAAAAGAAAGCAAACAAAATCTTACCAGTCATGACCTTTATTTTAATGAATTACTATAACTTTAGCACTTTTAGCTCATACTGAGAATGAGACTTTAAAAGAAAATATCAAATAAGAACTATATCTATATTAACTCCCTCTGATATTAAATATAAATAAATTTTAATAGAATTATGACCAATATCATTAAATATTTATATACTTAATATATCTTTTTGTATAATTCTAAGATAACTAATTTTTTATGGAACAAAGGTTTTTCTTGTACGTTACATGTGTGGCATCCTGATTCCCCGAATCCGAATCCTGATGTAAACACAAACCATCAATGAAAATATGAATAATTTTTTCACAGTTTAAAGCTCTACAATAACCCACTTACATCAAGACCCAAACCATAAAAAATTAGAGGTCACATTTTAAAGAAATAATAAAGAAGTAGATCGTAAACCAAAAGCCCGTAACGTATACACAATGATATTTAAAACAGCAGAAAAGAGTTAAGTGTATATTAGGCATCCATCTCTTCCCATATATGAAGATATGAGAAGAGATAAAAATAACACAATATAAATGCCAAAGATTAGTGAAAATGTACTCAATAAGTTACGTATTTAAGCCATAAAGCAATGAGGTTAAATACGGTACCTAAAGGGATGCAAAGGACCAAGCTATTATGTGAAAACATAAAATTTTTAAAGCATCTGGCAGATTGTTCCATGACCTGGCCATAGTTCTCACCAGGGTCGTGGCTCAATCTGCCTGGGAACCAATTTCTGCATCCTGTTGGTAGAGGGTTCTAGGGCCTGACCATGGTTTTTACCAAGGTCATGGTTCTCTCTGCAGAACTATATTTTGGCACTTATTTTCCATGCTTTAGGAATCCTTTCCTCTTGTACTTTTAATGATCAATTTAGCACATGAAAATCACTTAAAGTAAGGCAGAAAAACATGGAAAACATCGAAAATTCATCAAGTCTATAATTCCTCAAATCATTCATCAAATTAATCATCAACACCATCCCTATTCTAAGCATCATCAATGGGTCTCAACCCTAGCAATTTCAAAGTCTCATCAATTCAAAATTTTTCCATCAACATATATATCATTGCCATTACAATGGCTATCAAGTCCAATTATCCAAATATCAACATAGTAATATACAAAATAATTGACCTATGTATACACAAGCATACACAAAGGAATATATATCCATATACAAAAGATATTGGCCATCAATATCAACACCATTGTCATCAAAATACATACATATCTAGGCTTTTAAACGATTATTGGTCAAGGCATCCCATTACAACTATTTTACCTTTCGTAACCAAAACACAAGTTCCAAAATAGAATGCATCTCACCCCATGCAAGTCTTGTAATCACAATACTAAAAAGAGATAATATGGGAGAATGGGTATTACATTCGAAATGATGGAATCGAATACACTGTGATCATGTGTACATGCATATAAATAACGTGTTGGCTTTGCAACACAATCAATAATTATCATCAAGTCATCATCCATATGTCATCATAGGAATATAAAATACTCATCAATTACAATTCATAGCAAGTACATACATATTCACATACCATTGCCCTTCATCATATTGGGCCATTGCAAGCATTGTCTCAATTCAACATATATATTTCGTCTTAAGTTTACTTGTCAAGTTTTAGGGTCTTTAATTACCCAATTCATCCATCACCATTCATCACCTCAGTCTCATCCTCATTCTAGCATATCAATGGGCTATATACGAATGCTTTTAAGCTAATGCATATGCACAAAGGAATCATGCTATACATTTTTGAATCCAACTGTGGGAAATCAATCATCAATGTGGGTCAATACTGTAGTACCAACAACAATATGTACACATATATCATCAATCAACATTTTATTGGTACCAAAATGCATCGCCCATAATGCAACACCGGTCATATTCCAATGATAGCGACAACAACAACACAAATATCATAAAATTGTGTTACGGGCTAACCATGATTCCTCACCATGGCAGATATGATTCAATAGAACCACTAGGGAAACCCGTTCCTTAAAGAGCCACCACCACCGAGTCAACCACATGTAATCCCTTGTGATTAAGCATGGGCAACTTCGTGATTCAACCATGGAATCACTAGGGTAACAAAATGCTCGTGCACTAAGCTGCCCTACCACTAGGCCAATCGAAGGAACCCCTAATATCCTATACCGGTAGTTAGAAAATATGCCATGGATGCAATACAAATGCAAATCATATGTAATCTCATACTATGCATCCTACCATGCCACTCATCAATCATCCATCATCATTCTTATCAACATCACCACTCAATTCTTAGTGGATTTTAATTTCCATTAATCTTGCCATTCTTGTAATTTTTAGTGTAGCATTCATAATCTCTTTAATCATCTTAAATTTTTCATCACCATTACCAACTCAACATTTGACATTAAACACAATGACATTGAATCATTGTCTCAACAATTATATCATCATCCATGGGTATGTCTCACAACCACAAATCATTCAATTTATTGACAATCATCATAATTCAACACTAATGGTGAAACACATATACTTTTCCACATCATAGCATAGGCACAATTTATCCAAGGGAATAGCCTTGTCATTCATCACAAAGACATACCACATATATTCTAAATACATTCAACACATTTTCTAAGCAAGACCATATTAATATTAATTGTTACAATAAATTCAAATCAACCATAGCAAGGCAAACATTAGTCACCATCACATACAACAATCCTCAAGATATTTCAATTCATGTATTTAGAATATAAACTCCTCTCCTACGTCAAGAAGAGTAATCTGAACGATTAGAGGGCCCCGCCCCGCTTTCCAGATTTTGTCCTACAATTAATACATATATAATGCAATCAATTTTTCATTAAAGCATCATTCTCAATTCTAAGTACACAATTAAATATGTTCTTGATTTGCATCATGTTCTAAGTATATAGACTTTAATTCCTTACTTCATTAGGTTTCAAGAATTCCTTCCCATTAACCAAAATTTTCTATAATCTAAATAGTCACAGCCAAAGCCCAAGCATACCAATTCTAATGTCATTCACTTTACTCATCATCCATAATGGGTTTCTTAAAGTTCAAAAATACATTATTCAATTCTCTTATGTCAATACCATCAAGATATAACTTCTACTAATTTTAATAACTTAAGACACCAACACCTTTCCTTGATTCCTTAAGTCTCATCACTAATAATTAATACCAAATCAATCCAAAACTCATTCTCATACACTTAAATCATTCCAATGGCAATCTAATCTCAAATTTACCAAAATCCCTAATTTCCAAATTTTAGGGTTTTCACCAAAACACCCAAAAAACAATTCCAATATTTTTTAACATAATTTCAAACATTAATCTTGCCAAAAATTTATATTCTATCATCCAAGCACCAAAAATCAAGTTTCCAAATCTTCTATCCTAGGGTTTAATAGTTCCATATGCATATTTCAACTTAATAACATCTAAACCACCATTAATAAGCTCTTAAAACCTCGAAACAAGGAAATAAAGTGGAAAGGTTCATGAACTCTTACCTCAAACTCCAAGCTAGAGTGGAAAATGAAAATAAGAAGATAAGAAGAGGAAACAATCAAAGGCTTACCCAACAATGCCTTTAAAGCCTCATGGAACCAAGGAAACCAATTAATTTTGAGTGGAATAAATGATAGAGAGGGTGGATGATTATGGAGCAAATGAGAGAGGGAAGAAGAAGCAAAAATGAAATGGAGAATGGGGAGGGAAAGTGTGACTAAAAATTAAGAGAAGAGAATATAAAATGTTACAAAATTAGGTATTACCTAATGGTCCAATTGATGTATCCAACCAATTACCCAATGGTCCACCAATCCCTATTAACCTTTGGTTAAAAGAGAGTGAGAGAGAGTGGACGGTCAAAGAGAGGAGAAAGAAAAGAAATTTGCATTTTTCTTTTAAATTCATTTTCGTCGTCTGTTGACATACACAGTGTTTGTAAAAATACTTCCTTAACTCTAAAAATTATTTTAAATGTATCACCATAACCATATTAAATTCCTTATTATTTTATGCTCATCAAATATCCAAAAAGATTTAATGGGTCCTACACCTTTAGTTAAATCATTTAGTTCCAATAAATTTTAATCCACTGATAATTCATGATTAATGTTTAATTAATTTTCCTATACGTTTAGGATGACAAATAATTAATCATTGCCATATAAATAATTTATTTTCTAAAATTTGGGATGTTACAGCATGCAATGTTTTTGATATTCCTATTCTCCTTCTCTAGCTTTGTCACTATGATCGAAAAGATGTCGTTGGATTTTGGAGCTTCAAAGTAGTTTTGACACCCTATTGACTAGTTTTGTAACCCTCGGGTTTTGGCGTCTGAAGCTGAATCAAGATCGAGACTATATTTTGGAAAGTTGGATAATTCCCTTAGGTACATTAACACGCACGGGAGGTTTATCACTCGAGTAGCGAGTAGGGATTTTATTTTTGGGTTGGGTTTTATAATTAAAAAGTTTACTTCAAATATTGATGTCCAGAAAATATTGATTTTTTATAAAATAAAAATATAATTATTATTGTCTTACAAAGTATTATTTATAAATAAAAGTCCGACGCTTGATGAATGACGATGATAATATTATGTGAAATTGATTTTGTGAAGTTTCATTTAAATATTGTTTGGTATATGTTGGTGGTGATGACCCATTGAGGGTACTAATGATATCCTATAAATGTGTTGTGAATTGCCATTAGTGTTCACTACTAAAAAAACCCTAAAGAACTACCTCAAATTAGCGACCACCGACTACCGTCGCTAACTAGCGACCGCGTTAGCGACCGCTCTAAATAAAGAGCGACCAAAAAAGTTTTAGCGACGCATTAGTGACCAAAACAGGGATCGGTCGCTACCAATTATAAACACCGTCGCTAGTACAGTCGCTATATTCTCAGATCCTCCTTTTTTGGTTTCCCTCCATGGTTTTTTATTGGCGCCAAACATTAGCGACGGCTAAACGGCGTCGCTAGGTTTTGTTCTAGTGACGGATCCCCACGTCGTCGCTATTATTTTGGCCTTATTTTAATTTAAGAAAGGGTGGTAGCGACGGTGGGAGGACTTCGTCGCTAATATTCAGGAGACTAGTGACGGAGTTGTCCTACCGTTGCTAATATTCAGGAGAGTAGTGACGGATTTAGTGTTCCGTCGCTATTATTTTCGTCTTCCCTCCAGTTTTTTTTAAGAAGGGAAGTTAGTGACGGTGGGGAGACCCCGTCGCTACCTTTTAGGAGATTAGTGACAGAGTTCTCTTGCCGTGGCTAATATTCAGGAGATTAGTGACGGGATTTGTTTTCCGTCGCTATGATTTTCGTCTTCCCTCCATGTTTTTACTTTTAAGAAGGGAAGGTAGTGACGGTAGGGTGACCCCGTCGCTACTTTTTAAGAGATTAGTGACGGATTTCTCTTGCCGTCGCTAAAGGTTTTAATTGTAGTGACGTTATTAGCGACGGGTATTAGCCGTCGCTAAGTTTTTAATCTATCTTCGAGCAACCCCTTTCCCTCTCATTTGCCCTACCACTCCCTTGCCCCTCTCAGCCGCCGTCTCCCCCTCCCTCAATCCCCGTCCATCACCTTTCCACCCCAAGCCTCTAATCCCTCTTTTTTCCCTCTCTGCGCCTCACGAACCACCAAACCACCACGACCTCTCTCACGAAGCTCCAAACCTCCGTCTCCCCCTCACAAACGACGGTGACCCTCTCCATTGGAAGTTGTGGCCGTTCGAGGCTCCGTCCCTCCCTCTGTCAACCTCCCTCCAGCCGTCGACCTCCCTCCCTTCCTCCCTTCTTCCTCCAGCCGTCGACCTCCCTCCCTGTGTCCCGTCCCTGGCTTGGAGCTGTCTCCCCCTCCGTCTCCGTTCAGAAGTTCCCTCGCTGGCAGAGTCACCGGTGAACTGAAAGAAAAAGCTAAGTCTGCCATCAGGTGTAGCAAATAGGTAACAAACTTAAAACCTGCTTGGAACAAAGAAACAGACTTAGAATCTATACAAGCCATAACAACTTTTAGAGTAATAGTTCATCACAATTATCTTAATGTTTACATGCAGGAATGACAGTTACTTTAATTTTCCTGTATTAGTTTGATAGTTTGCCTTTAGATGCCTACTGATGAGGTTTCATTAAATAATTGTATTATATTTTCAAATGGGGGAAACCGAAAATAAAACAACTTCTTAAGATTTACAAGAAAAAACTACATTTACCTTCAAACTATTTAATAATTTTAATCTGCATCTAGTTGCTCGTAGCAGAACACAATAATCATTTCTAAGTGAATTTATAATTAGAAGCATCTTGACATATTTAAAGAGATATTTCGAGCACTTTTGTTCATGGGATGTTGTTCAATGTTGTGCCAGGTACTATGTTCAAACCCTCCGGTTGGAGTATCTGACATTTTTTTGTGATTTTTGCACCAAAAATAAATGGTGATGAAAGAAGATGAACCCCTTCTATTTCTATCTGAAATGGCATAAATCTAAAACATTCATTTATGAAAGAAATATATAATAATAATATAATATGTACCATACTCTATGTAAACGAACACTCCCTTTAACTATATACATGGTAAGATATCTATCTGTCTGACATGCATCATTCAACTGCAATACAGTGAGGAGACCAGCCTTTGTCCCGCCCCATAAACCTCACTAATCAAAGCTTCCCCTTCAAGAGTTGCTGCCAAGAGACCAGCCTTCGAGCTCAACTGGTAAGTCCCCTAATCTGTCTTGTAATTTCATCATCACACACCGATAGCTCAGAAAATATCAAAAACATTAACAAAACTAATTAATCATAGAATTCCCCACTAGGCAAGATAAACAAATAGGTGAAACAAAAAATTCAGTCCTGAAAATCTTTGTTTAAGGAATCAGAAAGTAAGATGTTCCAATTAAAAATAATACTAGAATTCTTTAGAAATCAGGTGAGATTGCAATAATGACTATTGAATGATGTTGTTTACTTTTGATTCATTATCTGAGAAAAATAGATTGAATGGAATCTAGAACATAACATGATGATAACATATACAGAAACATTAATAATTTTTTAACAGACTGAGTAATAGCTATTAGTATAAAACATCATGACAAAACAAATACAGAATAACTAGAATTAAAAATAATACTAGAATTGCTTTAGAAAGTAAGATGTTCCAATTAAAAATAATACTAGAATTAAGTACTGTTGGAAGTCAGTTCCAAATTCCAAATGGTAAAGTAAATCATGATATGTGTATTAAGTTTTTTAATCAAGCGCTGAATGCTTTTTAATCAAGTCTTTTTTATCTACTAAATGTGTTCTCCAATCTGTTGTGTCTCCTTTTTACTTTTTAAATGAATTCCTGAATGGTTGTCATTCATTTTTGTTTTAGTTTACCTTCATCGCAATTTTATAGTTTTTAGCATGGAATTTGAGTTGGATTTCAATGTCTCTAGTTGTTTTAAGCCAATCGATCAAGTTCTATTATTTTCATAGCTAAATTTAGTCTCAGAATCTTCTTATACCTTAGTGCTCATTAACTGAATTTTATTAAAAGAATGACTATCCAACACAATTTTTTTTACAAATTAAAATAAGTTTTTACTTAGCTATAATTCAACCATAGTATGGCATTTTATGAAATTTTTTACATTTTATCAATTTTATATGAAGTTTTCTATATTATTTTATATTATTTTATTTTTTGATTTTTACAAGTAAATAGTATTATGAGGATACACTTATTTAACAATAGATACACTTCTAAAAGGATGAGAGGCAAAAACTGAATTGTCTGAAATCAAAGGATACTAGGTTAACTTATTTGTCTGATAGATTAGAATTTAATTTAACATATTTTATGTTGCCGGTATTGTGTTATAATCGACTGTGCTTCATCCGCAATGTTAACTTGTCTGTTGTCAACCAACGAATTTTGTTTTATTTTATGATTCGATTACTAATTCCTAAATACATAGAAGTGAACAACCGTATTATGCTTTGCTACTCTTTGGCTGCTGCGTATTTGCTCCATGCTTTACCATATACTGGTTTGCACGGCTGTTAGCATGCATGTGATTGTTGCTGAATGTTGAGTTATATTTGTTAATATGGTATACAAGATTTTTTCCGATGTGTGTTTTGTTATTACGTTTGTAATTTTTGTTACAGTCACCTAAAATGTTTATTATTTTTGTTTTTGGTTATATAAGACAACTGGGGTTCTTATGTTATAAAATGACTAGCCTGGTGATTCAAATCAACTCACAACTTGCTATGGCTTAGGTCATTTGTTTATTTAACAGAAAGCGTCTCGTCCAATTCTCACACGAAAATATTTCCCCCGTTTTATTCCAGAGGCCTTCTCATCTTTGTTCTAAAGAACCTAAACCCCATTATAGTGACGTTGGTAGCGACGGGGGTAGCCCTCGCTAAATATTTAATCTAACTCGACAGCAACCCCTTTCCCTGCCACTTGCCCTAACTTCCCCTTCCTCTTTCAGCGCCGTCTCCCTCTCCTCCCTCCCTTCGTCGGACGTCCTCCCTCAACATCAAAACCGTTCGTCTGCCTGCCTCTCTCAGCCGCCGTCCCCCTCTTCTCCTCCGAACCCCTCTCTCTGCCTGTCTCTCTCAGCTCCCTTTCTTCCTCCGTCGAAGCTCTGTGTGCCATTGCCTCAGGCGACCATCTCCGGCCAGGCAGAGTTGCGACAACTGGCGAGGAGTCTCCGGCGACCACCCTTGCAGCTTTTCCGGTGAGTTTTCAACTTTCCAACCAGGTTTGAAAGAAATTTAAATCATAATCTATTTTATTTCAACTGCATGATAAAGATTATCCCTCATATAATCTGGTTTGTCAGCAAATCATATTCGATTCTAAACTTTGTAATTCAAATTTGTAAATTTGATTTCTTAAAATAGTCAAGACATAATACATTATTAAAAATAAAAAATGTTATCTCGTATGACCCTCAATTTCTAAAATAACTTGTAAAGCTTATACAGGATATTAATCTTACTTAGGGGTATAATACAAAATATTAATATAGATATTAATATGTAAACAGTTTGAGTAGGTTAGTTTTAGTTTTTGTATAGTGAAGTTCTAAATTGAATTGAGGTATCCCCAAAAGCAGTGGTTGCAGCAGCACCTTACCATTAAAGAATTTTAAGCCTATTTGCTTCTAACTCCCGTTATCTAACGATGACCTACTTTTTATGTTGTACATAGATACAAGACCCTAACAACCATATTGAAGATTCTTTACTCCAAGCCCTTTCTTGGGGGCCGGTGAAAACTGTTAAAAAATGGCCTATTTACTACGTAAATGGCTACAAGTTTAACATTCTTCAATGGAGTGAAGGGATGCGCACCCATAACTATGAGGTTTATGTAAATATGGTAGCGACGGCATGTATGTGGTCGCTGATGTATGTGGGCAGAGACGATTTTAGCGACGGCCTTAAGCCGTCAATATGGTAGCGACGGCATGTATGTGGTCGCTGATGTGTTTTCGACGAGGGTTTTAGCGACGTCCTCTCTCCCGTCTGAGATGCCGTCGCTAATGGGTTTAGCGACGGTCATGGCATGGATTAGCGACCAATTCCGTCCGTCGCTAACATGTGTTTTTTTAGTGGTGGTTGGTGACAAGCATATATTATTGATGGCCATATATGATGGCATAGAAATTACTATATTTAGTTGCATGTTGTGAAGTAACTTGATAGGTTAGTTGAATAAATTGATAAATATTAAATTGATAGTTAATGATTTGGAATATGTTGCTTAGTATGTATTATTAGTAATAAATTACGCCAATGTTGATGATATTAAGAAAATTGGATTTTGTGTCATGAATTAATATTTATAAAGTAAAAAGTGCTTGATATTGTTGATGATTACTTGATATTAATTCTATTATAATGTTATTAGTTACGCCAGGTGGCTGTTGTTGCTGTTTGTTGTGCTGATTATGTATTGTTGATGATTTTTGTAAATGATATGTATTATTGGTGGTTATTGAATTGATGAGTATTGAGGTTAGTAGAGAGGCTATTATGTTTATGTTATGAGATAATGCTTTGGTTTGCTTACATGCATGTTGCGTTGGTTCATGAAATCATATGTATTTGTTTAGGCATAAGAGTTACAGGATCTCTTGTTCCTTAACCTGGTAAGGGATTGCTATTGAGAATGAGCTTTAAACCCCTGATGACTAATTTTGTCCCGGGCACTTTGGTTTTCCCAGTGTTTTAGTTTTCTTTGAGATATCTACAAGTATGGTGCTTTGGTTTGTCATATATATAAGGGATATCCACTTTTATGGCGTCTCAATTTGTCATGGATATCAAGGTTGTCTGTGTTATGGCACTTCGGTTTGTCTAGCGCTTCGGTTCGCTAATGACTTCCTTTTTTGATAATATTATAACCATTATCCTAAATAAGCACTTTAGTTTGCTTGACACTTTGATTTGCCACCCACCGAGTTGGATCCGCATTACATGCTTTTATACACTTAAAAATATATGAATTTGAAATTCCATGACAATTGATAATTCTCATCAAGAGAGTAATGAGATATGTATATGTAGAGGTATATGGTGATAATTGATGTTGAAATGATGATTGATATACATATATATATATATATACATATATATACATACACCTCATGGTGTTGAGGTTGAATTGATGATTGATATGTCTTTGAAAATACTTGGAATTGAATTGATGTTTGATATTATGTTTGGAAATATTTAAGGTTGAACTGATGATTGATATGTAATTGGTAATATTTGAAATTGAATTAATAACTGAAAGGTATGTAGTAATAATGGAAATTAAATTAATGATTAATATATGGTTTGGCATAAATGCTACTATATTGTTGTTGAAATATTATTATTTACTGCTTGGAGTGGTACTCACCCCAACTTTCATTTTAGTTAGTTTTCAGGGTAATGAAACCGCTCAGTGAGCTCGGAGGCAAGAGCAATGCAATGCCAGGACAATTTTATAATTAACCTTTTGTTGTGTTACTTTGGTTGAGATATGAAGTTGGTGTGACCCTTTGATTGGCCTGATTTGGAAATTGTATGTTTTGATGCCAAATTATGATCTTGAACTTTGGAGTGAAGTTTTATTATGTAGATGTGTATGTCGATACATAAGGTTTACAATGTGGTCTTTCGGTTGGCTTAAGATGGCAAGCATATATATACAAATGTGGTTGATGCCATTTCCTAACATTTGTGATAATTATAATATCCGATTGTTAATGGATAGGTGGCTAAAACCTCACTGGAGGTTTAGATTTTGTCTTGAAATGATTATGTTAAGGATTTAGTCCTACATATGTCCAGGGATTATTTTAGATTGGCATGAATGTGGATGAAGTATGAATGAGTTATGTAGTGATGCCCTAAGGTTGGTATTCTATGGTTCTCGATTCATCTTCATATATAGGAAGGAAAGGATACCCTGTCCATTATTAGGAACCTGTAGCTTGGTAGGTCCATCCTTAAGCCTGTTAAGGCTTGTAGGTTATGTTTCTATTGTGTTTATGCTATTGAGCCGCGTGTTGCTTAGGTTCTTAGACTAATTCGTCGAGGTTGTCATAATCACAAAAAATTTACCCTAAATTTTGTAAACCCTAGGGATTGATTCTAGAAATTTAGGCAGGACGCACATATATTTGCATGGGATTTAGTTTTATTCGTTGAGTTTGGTGTAAGTAAATGTAAACCCTTTAATAATATCTTTAATTTCTATCGATGCTTTTCATATTTAAAAGTGAAATATCTATACATAGATGTATTAATGAATATAATTATTTTATAATAGTAAAAATTATAGTACTAAAAAGAAAAGATATAACGCTATTTCCTATGACTATGCATAGACAAATATTTTTTTGGTTATAATGCACAAGCAAATTTAGTCAAGAGATATAATGTGCGTTGAGTTAATAAAAATATGATGTAACTTAATAGGAGAGAAAGTAAATTCATTAAGCATATGTTTTTTTAAAAAAAGAATTATGACCTAGATATATATTAAATGTTGATTCAAAGTAAAAAATAATTTTTTAAAATTAAAAAATAGAAGCTTTTGTAAAAATAAATATTTATTATCTGTTTAGTAGGATATTTCAACTAGCTAAAAATTAAAATATCATAATGTGTCAATTAGAAGTGTTTAGGTACGAGTTGAAATGTCACTTTCTAGCTAACTGGTAATTTCTTTTGAACTGCTACTTCAAGTAGATTTTTTAATTTCAGTTACTAGCTAGATTTTTTTTACTTTATTGTCCTTATATATTTTTAATAATTCCTATTACTATCTTTAGTTTATTTTTAAAAGATTGAATCTTTATTTTATTATAGCATCCTAATTTGATATTTATTATGGAATGTTTATTTATTATGGACGTTCTTTGATATTTATATTATTTATTATTATTACTATAAATATTTTTTATCAAAATTTTATGGATATGTGAAATTGACTTCTATGAAGAATACTTACATGAATTATAGTATTTGAACTATGTATTTTTTATTTATATATTTCAGGAATATTTTTTATAAAGAACTAAAAAAACTTAGATATTTTATTAAAAATATCCTTTAAAAGTTACAAGTTGTGTATATAAAAAAATAAGTTTTGCCTAAATAATTAAGCATGTCCTTTATATTTTTCAACTACTGAAATAGTTAGTTCTACCAAAGACTTTCAATACAATCAGCAAATTTATCAGTGTTTAACTTTTAGCTAGTTTTACCAAACAAACATAAATAAAAAAATCTCACAAAAGTCATGGGATAAATTAGTATCATAAACCCTAACATTTTTAATATACAATTATAAATATTAATTTATTTTAATATAAATTTATAAATACTAATTTATTTCATTATATTTAATTTTTTGATTTATTATGAAAGATGATGTTAACCTATATCCTTAAGTCAATTATCCAAGCTTTTCATCATTAAATCGATACTATTAAGTTCACTTTATTTAATAATAGGTGTATGTATCAGAATTTTCAATTTTTACAATAGTTAGCAATATTTTAAAAAACTACAATTACTTTGTCATCTTATTTTAATTTATAATAATAAAAGCATGAAGACTACAAGAGTCTGTTGTTTTTTGTGTGAGAGAAAGTCTCATGCAACAACTAGATTTCCTTATGCAAATATCATTTTACATGAACACGCATCCTGGCCAAAAAATCCTCATGCAAACATCTGCGTGGGGGGCAACTCCCATGCTAGGCGTTGCGTTGCCTCATGTCACAACCAATTTATTATCATTACTATTACTAATACATAAGAAATAAGAAAACATATTAAATAAAAGTACATATATAAAACAAAAATTCATAGTGTTCAACAAATAAGAAAAAAATTACAAATAAAAACATAAATAACTATCAACACCTAGAACGAGAGCAATGACGGTGGGACTGCTGGGGGTTGTTGTTGGGCCTAGGGTGCTAACAAGGGTGCTTCTGTTAGGACTAGAGGGCCTATCAACAGGGCTATTACTACTGGGGTTGAGGTGGATGATGCTAGTGATAACGATGGTGTTAGGCTCTTCCTTCTCCTTAAAGACAAATTGGTTATCCAATCAAGCATCATGTTAAGGCTAATGGCTAGCCCTAGATGACTCTCCTTGTTATGTTCGCTAAAGTGCAGCCAACTGGCCTAATATCTAGTTAAACTACTTTATTCGTGTCTTTATTTGCTTACTATCCGCCATCCAAGCTCTCATCTCCTATCTCAACTCTGAGCCATGCCACCTAAGGATTTGTTTATAACAATAAAGGATTAATGAACAAGGAGGGTTAGGTCATCAACATAAACCCTCGATGAACATTGGAGGCCAAGGAACCAGTACCACAAAGACAACCAGGCTCCTTCCACCAATAACGCCCATCCACAATTGGATCCTCACATTATAGTCAAGTGGCTCACTAAATCCACTTTAATCTCCTCAAGATGTCGTCAACACTCTTCCTGCTCATTAAATCATTAAAAATCATTATGAATGCATACAATTTTAGACTTAATTAAATTTGAAATGAAATTAGTGTTGATAACAACTTACCATCATCTTACGAGATTATTGATCAACCTAGTCACCAATGCCCATATAACACTAGTGAGTCATAAAAAATAGCTAATTAGGTCTATGGGGAAGCCAACTAGTTCCTCATGCAAAAAACAAGTAAATAACTGATCTGACCGGTATCTGGGGTCAAGGGTTGACCACTCTTAACCGGGGTACAAAGTAACCTCTCGTACTCTCAGTTTTACACCACCTCAGTGGAGTACAGTATTTTATACTTATGTACAGTGGAGAGCCTAAGTTCTTTGAGTTATAGGATGATGTACAGTCAAATCCTAACCGTTATGAAGCAACACACCAGAGGTGAACCTGCAAAACATTCTCTGATGCTTAAGTCAGTACGGTTATTACAGAAAATAGATATATTATAGAGGTTCTTAAGAAGAATGTTTAGAGATCCTCAAATTATTAAATGAGTTATATTTATAGAACTTCCCTGAGTTGAAGACTTGATTTGACCCTCTTCCTAACATAGTATAGCTACAGTATGTTGGCAGGAACAGGTTGCCCATACCTTATCAGACTGGCATTTGGATGTCAGATGGTTTGACTGGTATCAATGGATAATATCCATACTGATATGTATTTAGAACATTAGTTCCTTGGTTTGAAATCCAGTATCTAGGGGTTTTGGTAGTCTAGTGTCAGAATAGCCTAGTTTTATTCTGCTTACTAGCAAATTCCGTCCACTGGTTATGGGGTCCGAGATGAACCCTGGATAATTTCACCCTAGCTTAGTGTCTTGACGGTGTTGTGATAGTAAGCTACTTTATCGAGGTGAATCGTACTCTGGACTTCATGGAATATTTATATACCATACTAGCAACCTTATTCGGAGTCGAGGTCTACCTGGATGATTTGGAGCAGGTGGTTGGGGCATAGCATTTAATGCGTGCTGCTAAAAACTTCCCCTGAAAAGTGACTTTTCAATCGGATTATTGACATGGCGAATTCTCATTGGTTTGTATTGTGCATGCGCCATCATGTTATTCTGCTGAATGGGCCACGACGTTTCATCTTTTACCCCGTCCATAGGCCGCGCTGCTTGAACTTCGTCTCATGTCATTTTAACTCCTATTTAAGGGGACTTAACTTTGATGGTTGCAATCGTCTTTATACCAAAAATTTTCTCCAATATCAAGTGAATTTTGAGCTCGTCCTTGCCCGTACTAGAAGAACTACCAAACTCATCCATACAGGTAGCCCTCTATACCGGCCCTTCTTTTTTTGAAAAATGTCTTCTTTTTCTTCTAATAACGGCCAAGATTACGATAGTTCAGTTGAAATTATTTCTAACCCTTCAGTTTTTTGGCTAACTAGGGTTCCCTGCAATGGACCACGGTTCGTTCAAATGGACATCCGCAGGTAGGTAATGACGGGTGATTGGGGTGGTCAGGATAGATTTTTGGCAACCTCGACCATTTTGCCCTCAAACCCGAATTCACCCTCTTTAAACTCTCTTGAACCCTAATCACCTTTACCACTTAAGTCTCCAAACCGGGATGTGGACTCTAAAGTAGTACATTACTACGCTAATGATACTGATTTCTACTCAACTTTTCTCTTTTTAGAACACGTTGTCATGGATACTGTTGGCTCTTCCGCTATAAGGAACGACCCCAAAGAGACGTATTTGATTGTAGACAAAATAGATTGGCTAAACCAAAAAGCCAACGATCCTTACTTTTAGGTTACCCGTGATGTTCTTGCCCTTCAGAGTTGTCATTCAACCCCTTCTGATGATGTAGAGCTTGAGGCTGAAGGTTTTTGGCATTCAAGAAAGTACGCCAATTCTTTCCTTCTTTTTACCCCTTCTCATGCAGAACGTATTTGTCACATAATATGTGACTGCTTCCTCTACTTCCATGACTACATTCTTACAAAGATAGGAGTCTGGTTCCCATTCATACAGTTCTAGATAAGGGTGTTACGCTTTTTAGACATCACCTCCAATCAACTCCACCCAAATGGATGGGCTCTTGTTCTTGCGCTTGAAGTCTTAGGCCGTCATCTCTGTTTCACCCAACTATCACCATTTTCTTTCGGTATGCTCTAGTTATACGCCGAGGAGGTAACAGGATAGGTTTTGTAAATCTAAGATGTCAGAGCGACATCGTTAATTTTGAGACGTACATCGAGTCTTGTATCGATGGGACGTCCTTTAAAAACTCCTTTTTTAAAGTTTTTGCCAAGGACCTCGATCCCCCTTTCTGAAAGGATGAGGATGGTCAGTTCTTTTTTCATACCGGCTGGACTCACAGGAATTTTCTCTTGGAGAGCTCAACATATGTTGTCGAAGGTCGCCAATTGTCTGAATATTCTAGGGTCATAGTTGATGCCCTCCATTCTATTTCTCAGGGTACATCCATTAAATGTCGGTCTACAAAAATAAGGGTCGAGTATCTCACTTGCTTGGGTTCCCATCCTTCTCTCTTTTCTTTCCTATTTTTGTCGTTTAACTTTTAATCTTTACATCTCGGTCGTAACCTTTCTGTTTGTACTTTACAAGAAACATGAGTGCAGACGCTCCAGAGGCTCTGTGGAATCTCCTATCCGGTTTAGTAGCCAACGTTTCTTAGGAGAATCAGATCCCTCCAAAGATGAAGAAGGCTTTCTCTCTCTAAATCCTGGGTGGTACTATCCCGGTGGAAACCAACCCCGCCCAGAAGAAGAAGAAGGACGCTTAAGATGGGGCTCCTAGCAAGAAGGTCAGACCCACCCTGGTTGAGAAAGAGCCTATCAGGGAAACTGCTTGGGGAGGGTCCGATATAGATGCCTTAGGTAAGTTGATTGAGAAGAACTCTGACCCCTCTGACGAATTTATCCCCCTATACTCGCTGAAGGAGGGTTTAAATGCTCAGACCATCGACTTTACCCTTACACTAGTGTAAAAAGTGGATATAACAACTGGATACAATCACAGGTTAAAGTGGATTAGTGATAAAAGAATGCACGGTGACATTTTTGAAATTATAAGGTAAACAATACAATCACGGTTGGTGAACAACCGTGGTTGTAGATTCAGGTGTAACTATATAATCCTGGATAACATCAGAGCCGTGATCGTATCCATAAATATATAATCACAGTTGTATTTCCAACCGTGGATATATAGTTTAGGGTTTAGGGTATATTTGTGGGGTACTATATACCCACAGTTGACTCTACAATCGTGAGTAAATATTGATGACGATTACAGTTGTGGTTTTAACCGTGGTTATATAGTTAATATTTAACCAGGGGTATTGGTGTAACCATGATTATATGTGTAATATAATCACGGTTGGAAGGGGATCCATGATTATATATGTTTTCAGAAACTTCAAAAGCCGTGTCTGATAACTTTTTTTTCACTTTCTCCTTCTTCTTTGGCGCTGGTTATCGTCTTCTTCTTATTCCCCTCGTCCTCGTTTTTACCTCCAGTTTGTGCTCTTTGCTTGTCCTCGTCTTCTTCGTTCACTTTCTCTTTCCTTCTTCTTGCGTGTTGCGAGTCCTTATCTTGGCAGCATTGTCTGGTAAGTCCTCCCCCGATACTTATCCTATATCAGTCGAAGCTTGTCTGTGTGTGTGTTTTCACTTGCCTAGTTAAAAGGGGTATTCGTCCATAAAATATACAATGCGTATACTTTACTGCTCACAGTCTATGTATTTTCTATACTTTGTCTCTGTGTGTTTTCATAGAAAAGGGGAAAACGTGCACTGCTTATACTCACAGTCTGTGTATAGAGTTAATATTAGTGTAGATACTTTGTCTCTGTCTCTGTTTATTTTACTTTGTCTCTGTCTCTGTTTATTTTACTGTTGTTAGAACTGTTATTAAGTTGGTTAATAGTTTGTTATATTTTCTGTTATTAAGTGGTTATGGTTAGTTTCTCTTTGAGTCTATAAGTGCCCATTTAGTTTACCATTGTAATCATCTTTTATAAAAATGAATGAACTCGATTTGATGTTTGGCTCTCTACATTCTTCTTTTCCCACTCAAAGTTTTGTTAACTGTGTATATACATTATAGTCTGTGTATATACTTTGTCTCTGTCTCTATTTATTTTACTGTGTTTTATCCCTAAATGATTGTGTATATATATTGTTGATACGCATGCTTACTCCAAGTAGTTGTGAAAGCCTTAAGAACATGCAAAACATAAAATAGTTAAATACACATGAAAGAAGAAATAAGGACTCCTGCTGTAAAATATGTTAACTAATAGAGAATATTTTGTCTTTTGTATAAGCATCTTGTGATAATACCTGGGCTATATTTGAATTTGGTACTCCACCTAAAGCTTTAATGTTAAGGACCCCAACTTAAGCTATCAAATTTAACTAGAAATAAGAATAGAATAATGTTGTCGTCAAGTAATAACAAAAAATAGTTATATCTCTACCTTTAATGTTATTTGGTATATTGTTTCTTGTAACACCCTTGGTTAACTAGGACAATCCCTTCCACTAGATTATCCTTGTCAACTGAGAGGTTACGAGTTTTAGAAAAATGTAGAAGTTTTTTTTATACAAGGAAAGTTGGTGGAATAGATACACCTTATATACGATATAATCATATATAATATATGGTCGTAACAGCAACTGTACATATTGAAAGTAAAAGGGCACGCAGGCTGCCATAAATGAAATTAAAATAATCTATCCTAATCTTTCCATCCTCGGTCCAAGAAGAGTCTAGCTGCTCCCCATTCTGAAGTATGTCTTCATCCCCATGATGTCTGAAAAAATAACGTAAGGGTGAGTCTTCACCTCCATAACAATCGGGAAGGTGCCTTATCAAAACCTGCCCCACATACAATACAAACAATCCAGGATTGAGTCTCACCCACTCTCTTTGGGGTTCCTACGATACATTCTAAGTTATCTGACCACTTTTGATCTCAGTTAATCATTCCCATTTTCCTAGTCACCTATCCGGATTACTAATGTCTATACAATCATATTCAAATAACGAGTAATCACAATCTCAATACAATGATGAAACGCATGAACTCATTTCGTTATTTTAAATCTTTTATTAGTCATCATGATGTATGTGGGCCTATCTCCTCCTCAACAATCTCGTATACAATATCCATGTGCACAACAATGCCACCCTTATCTCCCCTACCCAACTAGAGCGACCAGAGCTCTCCTCATTCTAGTTTTCACAATGGGTAAAGACTCACAGTCCAAACATCAAAATGGCTAATCACACATCACCACAGAACAGGCACTCCACGGTCATAGAAAATCCCGCCTCTTGTCGAAGTACACCAGAGTTTGCTACGAGCTGCCCGGTGATGGGCGCGAATCCGATGCCACTTGGAATTCCTGCCTCTGGTTATACTCCCTAGACTGCCCTCAGGTATTGAGACGTAAAAGATTCTTCAGTGTACCCATCACTGTATTCTCTAGGGGATTTTTCCAACATCCCTCCTTAACTCCCATATATGATGCATATAATACAAAATTTTATTTTTACTAGTCGTCGGTAGGGTTCTTTTGATGCCTCCATTTCATTTCTAACGTTGGACCTCTTCTTTTCATGAAATTTCAATTTATTCTTTTCCTTGTTTTCTCAAAATCCCTTAATTCATAACGGTCTCATCCGGCGCTTAGAAATGAAATGAGATATCATATTTTCCAGAAATCATGGGTACAATGGCATTACAACGCCCATCATCACATCGGATCCAATCTAATCTCATCACATTATTTTCACAATTTATCCATCTCAAGATCCCTACTGAGACATTTCTTCATTCATTCTTTTCTTATTTATCTCATCGTATTCATTTAATATATCACACAAGTACAATATCATAGTCCATACACATGTCATCATACCACTCTCATCCTACATATCACCCATACTCATCATGTATAATTAACACATATTCATGCACACAATTGCATAGCAGTCGCCAAACACAACATTTATCATACAACACTCATTATACATGTTATGAGAGGATCATACATACATACTCATGGATATCCCCTTATAAGTGTTTTAATCTTGGTTTCTTACTCATATCTTATTAGGCTATTTGTCTTGATTTATTATGTATGATTACTCGCTTTTTACCCTTATATTTTCTAGTGTCCATTTCTGAATTCTTTAATCATTATCAAGTGGCTTCTATTGTTGACTTTTTTTTAATTAATCCAATTTAAATTTATTAGTCAGGTACCTATTTCCTTGGTTATTAAACGGGTCGTTAATTCTTTATAATTGGTTGAATTAATGATATTCTTTCCAGATCTCTAGTCACTAATTTTTGTACCTTTTTCTTTTCTCCTACCATTTCTAATGATATTTATTTCCTTAATTTAGTTTGTTATTAAAAGTATACTATCACTTGATTTAATTCTTTATATACCTTTCGATTATTTGTTCATTAAGCATTCTTCACTAAATTAGGTAGAATTATCTCTTTACTCAATTTAATTTCCTGATGTCTAACTATGAACTCTTAGTCATTGTCAAGCAGTCTTACTGTTGATTTCCCTTTACTGGTCCTATTAAGCTTTTATTAGTTGAACACCTTACTTTCTTAATCACTAGAGGGTTACTAATTCTTTATGTATCATTATCAATTTAGTGACGTTCTTTCTAAATTTCCAACTACTAATTTTTTTAGTACCTTTTTCTTTACCATTTCTAATTATAACGACTAATTTATGACTTTAGTTATATTCTTTAATCACTAGAGTTTATGACATTAAGTTATTGTCTAGAGATCTAGAATCCATACCAATATTATGAACTTAGTCAAATATTATTTAGCCACTAGTTAATCTATAAGTCATTTTTCTTCTTTTTATTACTAGTTCAAAGTTTAAATTCTAAAAATCCTTTTTATATCTTTTATCTTTTTTAGCGACTAATGTTCTAAAGCCTAACCATTTATTCATTGTGTCTTAAAATCATTCTTGCTTAGTTAATTACAAGCATCATGTATTACGTAAATGTTTCCTAAGTTCCTAAGATTTTTAACTTTTAACATCAATTTCTTAACCTTTGGTTTCTAATGATTTCATTTATTATATTTAAGTACCTTTCACTTCTCTTAATTATTAAATTCCAAATTGGACCTAAAAATTTCCTTTTCTTTTTCTACTAGGCTAACTTAGTTCATTAAAATATTTAAATCAAGCCTTATTCCCTAATTCAATTCCTAAAATCCCTTTTTATATTTTTCCTCAATTGGTCACTAAGTTGGTCAATAAAATAGTTGCTAAAAATTTAGTCACTAACAACTTCTTATTACTCCTAACATTCATTATACTAAAACTTGTTTTATTTTCTTTACTTAACTCATAAAATGTCATTTGTGCCTAAGTTATAGAAATCCTTAATAAAGTTCTTTTAAGTAAAATTTTCTATCTAAAAGGAATTTCCAATTTGTTTATTTAACTAGTATTATATGGTTACACATATTTAACTACTTTGGCAACGTATAAACGGTAAATTAAATTTCTAGCGGCAGGGCTTACCAGAAAAATTAAATTACAAATTACATAAGTACTTCACAGATTAAAAATAATTAATACAACAATATCGAATAAAACCGAGCCCGCCGAAATGCTAAATCTCTAGATTTTTGCTTTCTTGTCCGATCGCGATGAAATCCCTCCGATTACGTGAACGTCAAGTTATGCCAATTAAATTTATAAAATATCCATTAATTTAAAAATATAGAAATTTTAGCCGTTAGTTACGAAAATCTTTGTAGTTTAAAATCTAACCGTTAGATCATGATGAAACTTAAAACGGAGGTCACCGAATATGCAAGAAATATTATAGAATAACTAAAAATACAATCCACTAAGGAAAAGACCCCCTTACCATACAGAAAACTCACTGCCCAGAGGAAGGAAAATGATCTGTTCATCAAAAATTTACCGGGTACTCTGAAACATCCGCCGATCGTCCTTCCGTTGCTAAAAACATAACATGCAAAAATTATAAGATTTTTAGAAGCCATGAACAGTCACCAAACAGCAAGAACTTTTGCCAAGATAATGGAAGATTTCACCTTTTTAGAGTGCTAATAACCTTCAAGTTCTTCATCGGTCGCCGCTTACAGTTCCTGATCCTAAAGAAAATCACACATGCAACCAAGAGGAACAAAGATTCACGATTTTAGCCTTCCAAAATAGCAAGGAAGTAGTTCATAATACATGCATAAGGATGGAAAAATTAAAGAAAATGGAATCAAAGATTTTAGGAGTAGAAAAATTAAAACCTCACCTTGACATGGCTTGGGATGCTCACGGTTAAGGGTAGAAAAAGAGGAAGAAAAGAGATTGTGATGGTTGGTAATGGTGGTGAGCATGTTTGGTTGAGGATGGTTTTAAAGAGGGAGAATTGTTGCTAAAATAGGGGAAGGAAAAGAAGGATGGTGGCTGGATTGGTACCAAGAGAAGAAGTGGAGTTTGGATGGTAAGAAGAAATTAATTAATAAAATTAGGTGAATTTGTATAAGCATATGTATTTAAAAGGGGTATGAGATTTATTAATCTGGAATAGGAGAGCTAAACGTGAATGTATTTATGGATGGGTATGTCATGGAGTTAAGATGGCATGGTATGTTAGGATGACATGTATGTGATGGATGGCTTCATGCAAAATTGGGTATACATTGATGCATTTGAAATTGGGGCAGAATTTTGTAATTGGAGAGGCAGGCACATGACTTCATGATTTGCTTAACAACTTGTTAAACAAGTTGTTCTCCTTACTAAGCAAGGAGTGAACCTGGTGGTGCCACATTAGAAAGGCTGATGGCATAAGGTGGAGGTGTGTGGATTGACACATGTTGCATGAAGGGGCTGGTGTGTCAAGTGTTGGAGACGTCACTTTGTTTGGGTTTTTTGAGGCCTTTCTGGGCCAAATTCGAAAATAGCCCAAACATAAAAGTTGTATAAATTTATGTTATCTTTAATTTTATATATGTCACAAAATAATCCATTAAGAAATGAGAAAGTTAGGGCCTAAATACGAAACAAGTGTAGGGTTATGATAGGATTTTTATTTCTTACAAAGAGTATTTTCTAGGCTAAATTGGTAGGGATTTGGGCTTTGTGTTCTTCATCAAAGTTGTGGAGAATTGAGTTAAGAAAATTTTGGTGAAGGAATCATTCAATTTCATGGTCATATGAGAGAGATATGTGGAAATTACTTCACCTAGTGCAAGTTGTTGCTGGATAAACGTGAATCAGTATAGTATTCTAAATTCTAGGATTTATGGAGTAAGAATTAGCTATAGAGCCCCTCATAAAGTTTGTAGATCATTTTTTTCTATTTAATTTGATATATCATTTACGACAATCCAAGTTCTATAACCTGAGATATACCTAATTTACGATAAAGCGCTCCAAAAGCTTTCGGATCAGCTAGGGTCTTAGAAATAAATTCACCATTAATTCGCCTTTGGGAATTTGATTTTGTGCCCTTCATGAACATTGTAGAGGTCTACAATAAGGAACCATAACAAAAAGAATGGAGTGATTCAAGCATTGGACGAAGGAGATACATGAATTTTATCGAAGGCTTCCAGCATTGAAATGAAACAGCCAAGAGGTCACAAAGATTTTTTAAAATATAGCAATCTAGAAGGATTTAGCTTTTGATGTCTTCACAGAAAACGTAGATAATTTTGTTACGGAGATTTTGAGACTAAGTTTACATTTATTGAAGGTCGTATGAGAAAGTTATGAATTTTTTCTAAACTATGTGCAGAGAAAAACGTTCAAATGTTATAATTTTATGATGAATATACTTAATCTTCGATTTTGGGGTTGATGGAGTAAGAATCAAAGTTTGGGGATAGAAATGAAGATTGAAGATCTTTTCAAAATGAAGAGATTGAGACCAAAATCGTTCAATTCCAAGGCCGTATGCAAAAGTTGGGTCTAAAACACTAAAGGTATTCGGGTCAGGTTTTTAAAATGATTTATGAAGAAACTGATTTATGGAAAAACGAGGGTGATAGAGTCCGAACCGGACTTCGATCTCTTCAAGAAATAATTCACTAGAGACTAACCATGCCACGATCGGATACTCTGAGGTATATGAACGGTCAAACGTAGGAGACATTGAGCGTTCTGATTGGGTTGGTTAGGCTAAACTAGACACCCTTGACTCTTCACAAAATGATCCTAATAGGACTAGTTTCCTTACTGGATCACTAGTCTTAGGTCGAACAGTCAAAGTCCAACCTCAGATAGGGTCCCATAGTTCAAAACTGAGGAACCGTACGATATTTTATTATTAAATATAATTTTCAAATAAATAAACAAATTAAAATATATGCTTTCAAAATGAATTATTATAATTATTTATCTATTAAGTATTGTTGACAAAAAATAATTATCAACTGATATAATTATAAATTAATTAGTACCCAAAATAATCGTCGTTAACATATTATGTTTAATTAAACAGTATTATCGAACGTTATTTATTATTTTCTTATCTCTGCTTCTCTTATTCGTTACATTCTCTCGGTATTCCTATATTTCATGTTAAGCTCTGTTTTTCACTATTTTCCCTACCTAAACTACTTAAGGAACAGGCTAAAAGCCTTGAGCTTCTTACTAGAAGCTTAACAATGTATCCTTAGAGTCCTGAGGGTCTGGTTCCTATTCTTAAAAATCAGGGCTGTTACATTTCTTGTTTAGGTGTAAATAATCTAGTTCCTTCACCATATCTGTAATTCATAATCCAACATCTAACACCATATCCATAATCCATAATCCATAAAATAAAAGTTTAAACTTCAAAAGTCTCATAATCCATAATCCATAATCCATCATCCAACACCATAGTTCTATTTGAAAATAATACAAATTAAAAACATCATACTAATTACTAAATAAAAGTCCAAACTTTAAAAGTCTTATAATCCAACACCTCTATAATCCATAATCCATAATCCAACACCATACTTCTACTTCAAAATAACACACATTAAAAACATCATACCAATTTATGAGAAAAGTTAACTAAATTATTATCCATTTTAAAGTATTATTTTTAATCAAAATTTACATTTCACTATGCAGTATATAATGTTATTTTTGTTGTTGTTTGTTGCTATCATATAATGTTATTTTTGTTGCTATTGTATGTGTGTGGTTGTCAATCTTACAAACTCATAGGCTCATACTAGTTAACTAGTATGAAAGTTGCTTTGCATGAGTGAACCGTAGTTCCCCGTTTGAGATTTGACATAAATGGTCATTAAATTAATTAATTTCATCATTTATGTTGAATCTTGAATTGTCTGTTTGGACAGTTTGGGATGAACAATTGTTTTTATACACCGTTGGTAAGTATAAGTTATGAGTTATTTTAAAATTTAATAAAGTTTCGGTAACTTGCATTTTGTGTTGTTCTCTGGGTGCATATTTAGTTATGGTTGAATTTGATTTTACCATTCTCATTTTGTGTACTTAGAGACTAATACGAAATGCTGTCGAAATTTGATCAAATTTTAAAATAACTCCTATCCTGTATATATCAATAACGTATAAAAACAATTGTCATCCTGAATAGGTAGGACCACCACCTTTATAAAAAAATGAGATTGATCATAGCACCTTGTAAATAGTTGGTATGGATTGGAGTTGGATAACTGCATCACACATAAGTCTAGAGTATGAGAATGAAGTTGAATCATTTATAGAATTCATAGCGAGGAATGTTGAGGAGGTGAATGGAAGGTATTTTTACCTTTGTTTTAAATGTATAAACCTGCGTCAGCTAGACTTGGAAGAGGCGCGAGAACATCTAATATGTGATGGTTTTCTTCGTAGTTGTACCTGTTGGATATGGCACGGTGAAGATGTGGTGGTCCTAAGTACCAGCTCTTAAACTGAAAATCGAAGCTCGATGCATGACACCGATGTCGACATGGATGACCAACTTGAGGATATGATCCGTGATGTAGGGGTAGAAGGTTTTAAGAGAGCTCATGTATATACGACTCTGTGTGAGGATTCTGAGAAGCTGTTGTATCCAAACTGCGTCAATTTCATAAGGTTATCATTAGTTTTGTGATTGTCTAATTTGAAGGCCATAAATGGGTGGATGGATAAAAGTTTCACTGACTTACTAAAGTTATTGAAAGAAATGCTCCCAGCTGGAAAGGTGTTGTGTCCTATGGGTTTAAAGTATACGAAGATACATGCATGCCCAAATAATTGTATATTATTTTGGGGTGAGTATGAAATGCTGCATCGATATCCTAGGTGTGGGGTGTCACAGTATAAGAAGAAAGATGCTAATTCTGATGAAGTCTGTACTAAAGGGTCTCCTGTAAATATGTTATGGTATCTGCCCATAGTTCCAAGACTAAAGCGTCTGTTTTCCAATGCAGATGATGCAAAACTTATGAGATGACATGCTAATGAAAGTGTTGTTGATGAACTACTTAGGCATCCGGCAGATACATCGCAGTGGAAGAAAGTGGATACGATGTTTTCAGATTTTGCCCATGAACCAAGAAATGTTAGGCTTGCACTAGCCATAGACGACATGAACCCGTATGGGAACATGAGCACAAACCATAGTTTGTGGCCTGTTTTGTTGTTTGTTTACAACTTGTCGCTATGGCTGTGCATGAAGTGGAAATATGTTATGTTATCAATTATGATTTCTGGTCCACGACAACCAGGGAATGACATTGATGTATATTTAACTCCATTAGTTGAAGACCTCAAAATGTTATGGGAAGACGAGGTTGATGTGTTTGACAGGTTTGCAGGGAAATCATTCAAATTGCATGCCATGCTATGCTACACGATTAATGACTTTCCAACGTATGGTAACTTATCCGGGTACAACGTGAAGGGTCATAAAGCTTATCCTGTATGTGAGGAGGGAACTAGTTCTGTGCAGCTGCACCATGGTAGGAAAAATGTTTATCTTCGACATCGATGGTTTCTTAAAGCTAATCATCCATTTTGTAGGTTAAAGAAGTCGTTCAATGGTGCACAAGATTTTAAAATGCCTCCTCCACCACTCTCTGGTTGCCAGATATATGAAAAGGTGAATGACGTCAACGTGGTGTTTGGTAAGTGTGAAAAATAATCCATTGCACAAAACAACTGGAAGAAAAAGTCAACATTTTTTGTCCTACCATATTGGAGGGTGCTTGATGTAAGACACTATATTGATGTAATGCATGTGGAGAAAAATGTGTGTGATATTTTGGTTGGAACATTCTTAAACATACACAGGAAGACTAAGGATGGCCTAAATTTGCATATGGACTTGGAGTTGATGGGTATACCTCAGGATTTGAGTCCACAATCAAAGGGAAAATAAACATATTTGCCCCAAGCATGTCATACGTTGTCCAAAAAAAAAAAGCAAAGTTTGTGTGAATGGTTGCATAGTGTGAAAGTTTCGTCTGGTTATGGTTCAAACATCAACACTTGTGTTTCCATGAAAGATTTAAAGTTAGTTGGGTTGAAGTCTCACGATTATAATATGTTAATACAACAGTTTCTACCTATTGCCATTCATGACATTCTTCCTAAAAGTGTGAGAAATGTCATAACAAGACTATGTTTGTTTTTCAATGCCATATGTTGCAAAGTAATCGTCCCCGACGAATTGGATGTGTTGGAACAGGAAGCATCACTTATACTATGTCAGCTTGAATGCATTTCCCGTCTTCTTTTTTTGACATAATGGTCCACTCAATTATCCATTTAGTGAGAGAGGTCCATTTGTGTGGTCCAGTGTTCTTGCAGTGGATGTATCCCGTTGAGCGATATATGAAGATATTGAGAGGGTATATGAAGAATCAACGTCACTCTGAAGCTTCGATTGGGGAAAGGTATATTGTAGAGGAAGCAATTAAGTTTGGCACTAATTATATGTCACATGCTGAAAGCATTGGTATTCCGAAGACTCGTCATGATGGGCGATTGGATGGGAAAGGTACGATTGGTAAAAAAATGAAGAGCATACCACGTGATGATGTCCTTCAAGCGCACTTGTATATTTTGAACAACACGGATGATGTGCAACCGTATCTAACCACTCACAAAGATTTTGTCAAGAGAAACAACCCTAGAATGATTGAAAAGTGGGTGTTGAATGAACATAACAAGACCTTCATGCAGTGGTTCCAAATGACCGTTCTGAAAGATACATATGCTTCTGCGACATTACATCGACTAGCACAGGGCCCTAACTTCGATTTCTTCACCTTTTATGGATATGACATAAATAATTATTCATTCTATACAAGGACACAAGATGAAAAGAGTACAAATCAAAATAGTGGAGTTATGGTTGTGGCTCAGTCAATGCATTTCTCAACTTCAAAGGATAACAACCTTGTCATGGCCGAGTCATGCTACTTTGGTGTGATTGAAGATATATTGGAAGTCGATTACGGTCCTTTCACCATTCCTATGTTTAAATGCAAATAGGTTGACAATAAGAACGGTGTCAAAGCTGATGATATCATATTTATATTAGTGGAACTCAATAAGATAGGTCATAAGGAGGAACCATTCATCATGGCAATGCAAGCGAAGCAAGTTTTTTATGTTACTGACCCAGCTGACAAAAGGTGGTCAATTATTATCAAGGTAGACACAACATTAGAGACCCCAATCTTGATGTTGCAGAAATTCCTTCTGTAACAACACATATTCTGACGTCTATCGTGGAACATGACATAGATGATGTAGTTTCCAGTTGTCATGACCACCATGAAGGCTTGTGGGAAAATATTCCATCTTTATAGGGTATGATTAATTGTATTGAATGTTATGCTAATGAATCATTGTATTAAATGTTATATTAATTATTTATTGTATTAATCATGTTACAAGTACTATATATTGACACCAGTTTTTCCTTGTTTGGACAGATACTCATGGCTAACCAGGATCCACATTCTAGGTCTGACTCACAGGCTACAAATTCCTCTACTCAGAAGAGTAGAGGTGTTACCCAGATGCAGGATATTGCACTTAGGCGTCATTAGGGAGAGAGGTTGCGTGTTGACATCGATGTCAACATTGGTGCATTTCGTGGACCACATGCCGTAAAGTTTAGCAGTTACTTGGGAGTGGTGGCTCAGCCGAAGGTGTCTATTATTATCCCTGACTGGGATACTATCAAGGAGGTCATGAAGAACCATATTTGGAGTGATATTTTGGTAAGTTAGATATCATTTAAGTTTTATTTTAGTGTATTATGTCAGGTAAATAATAATAAACTATCTTATACAGACTAATTCCTACTTGTAGGATTCTCAGGAGTTACCAATACATGACACACTAAGGAGGAAGATCCTCGGTATTATTGTTGAGCGATGGAGGTTATTCAAGTCCTCACTCACCAGGAGGTATGTAAGGACTTTAAATTCTTAATCAACAATTTACCAATTGTATTACCAATTTTTACTTCACCTTATTTTAACTATGAATTATAGGTATATATTCAGGGAGGAGCGGGGACAATTCCCTAGAGAGAAATATACCTTTATAGATCAGGAGACTTGGGATGTTTTCATTGCATCTAGGCAGACTAACCAGTGGATGGTACTTTCATATTTAACATGATTAAATGACTTATAATTTAAACGTAACTCTAACCCATTTTCTTTCTTGTTACAGGCCGTAAGAACGAAAGCACAAAGCATCAAGAAGAAGAATAACTGCCCTCACAGATTGTCACATAGGGGTTACCGACTATTAGAGCAACATATAGACCAGGAGAAGGCAAGTCAGTGTCAGGCTAGCCAACCTGACACCGGTATTATGGATCCCCCTTCCCCACCTACGCGCTATGAGAAATGGAAGTGGGCTAGGGTCAGGAAGAGTGGGGAATACACTTCCTCACAAGCTCAGGAAGTCGCCTCACAAATAGTAAGTATCCGCCTTATAAAGTTTTCAAATTTTTGGTTTAGATGAAACCCTGAACACTAGTTTGGTTTTAGGATTCCTTGGTTGAGAAATCAACCTAAGGCTCTTTCATAGCCCATGGTAGGCAGGACATTTTGACTACCTCTATCGGCAAGCCAGAGCACCCAGGAAGGGTGCGTGCTATTGGTCAGGGTCACGGTAAGTTGTAAATGACTGTATCCTTTCATTTTGTTTTCTATTAAACAATTATGGTTTAATCATTCACATTTCATAGGTCTCTGGAGCTATTACAGTGCTCCCGACCCGACATCATCCGTCGAGGAGGTAGTGGAGCAAAGGTTTGAATCGAGGGTGGCTGCTGTGAAGGCTGAGTACTGGGAGGAGATGATGAAGCTTCATGCAGAGATAGCCCGATTCAGGGAGGAGATGAAGGCCTCACTCAACCATCACCAGGAGCCTACTGCACTAGTTGTTAACCTATAGGTTGGATTCCTTATAGTATTTAACTGTTTGTTGTTTGTAATTTGTTTCTTTAATTGTTGAATAACTTTTGCTTGGTGTGTAAATCTGTAGGTATGAAGGGTTAGCACTTAGGGGTCGTACGCTACAGTTGACCCTAACGATGATGGGTCGAGGCTGCGGATACCCATCAATGTGGCTTGTTCATTGATGGGTCGGAGGAGCCAATTGCCACTGGCATGGTGTACAACTTAGGCTATGTGGTTCAGCATCAGTCATTACCTGATGGTATGTCCAGGGTCTCTATTGTCAAGATCATTAAGAAGGATGCTACTGTGCCAGTGGCAACTCTAGAGGTGTAGACTGTTGGTTAGGCGGTGGGACACTTCCTTATGTGGCCTAACAAACTCCTGTCAGTTGCTCCTCCTCAGGTATAAACCTAAAACACTAACCCATTTTGTTATATTATCAATTATGGTATAAACCCTTAATGCTTTAACTATTTAATAGGAAGTAAGCCTGACATTGAAGAAGCCAGACCCCGTCGACCATCGATCTAGATGCTATGGAAGGTCGGGGCTGAGCTAGGTGAGGACGCTGTTGGGGTACCATGGCAGCCATTAGTGTTTGGCCGTCCAAGTTCACAACCGCTTTACATTACGTGGAGTGACTTGTATAAGATTATAATGGGGATGAAGATGCTGATCATATCTGTTATTCAGATTTGGGAGTTGTAAGTATATCATTTTAGGTCTAATTATTTCATTATACAAGTTATTTGTCGCTAACCATGTCTAAACTTGTTTAGGTTTCTGTATAAAATTTGTGTGGACTTGGGTTTTGATGGAACTTATGGTTTCTTAAAGCCCTCTTTCATACAGAGGAAAGGGAACAACAAGGAGGACACCCAGGCATACATTTAGAATTGGATGTATGAGTCTAGGAAGACGGTATACCTGGCCCTGTATCATAGAGGGTAAGATTCTATTCCATAATTATTGTCAATTAGTTTTCGCATTTTGAAGTCTCACTTATCACTGGTAACTGCAACGCTCAGTGGATGCTCGTGGTGATCTGTCTCAGAGCTTCAATAGCTTTATACTTTGATTCTGTGCATGAGACTGCTCCACAAGACCTCAAAACAATAGTAGACATGTAAGTTAAACCTTAAAAAATAAAATAATTTTCTACAAATTTGATTACGTCATTTGTGTTCTTCTACAATTCTAACTTGTGTTTTATTCTGACGCAGGGCTGTGGTTGGATATAGTCGACTACATGGTAGTAAGTCAAACAGAAAAAAACTCGTGTGGGTGCACCCAAAAGTAAGTCAATTGAATTCATTCAAATATTTATTATATTTTGAAAACTTGAATTCACTTATTCTATATTTTATGTCCATTATAGTCTTATAGGGAGGAGGGTAGCTTTCAGTGCGGCTATTACGTCATGCACACCATGTTGACCATCGTCCAAGAACATTTAGTAGATAGATGGATAAATGTAAGTCTCACTTGCCTAGTTTTCTACCAATTTGATCAAATGCATATAATAAATACAGTTTTTGTTCTAATTCTTTTGTGTATTGTTTGCAGTACTTTCAGGACCGGTCATACTTCCCTAAGACACATGTAGATAATGTTAGAAAGCAATGAGCCGTATACTTCATTGAAGTGAGGCAAGGACTTAGATAGATATAAGATTTTTATTCTCTTATTGTTGTACCTACTGTAGGGTTTAGGGTTTACATTTTATTAGTTCACATTCATGTAAATTGTATATAGTTTCATTTTCTACATTGTTATGATTTGATAGCAAATTAATGTTATATACATACCATTTGTTTTCATTTATTGGTGCTGCATATACTGGGGATATACTATGTTGGCTATATCATATTGCAGGTTTGGGAAATCAATAAAACAGAGCCCACATTAAGAAAACCTCATATTTAATTACGGTTATTACAATAACCGTGGTTATAGAGCCTATTTAATCATAGTTATTACCATAACCGTGATTATAACTAGTAATGTAAATGCACGTTTTATGACCACTTGTAATCATGGTTGTGTTTGGCAACCGTGATTAAATAGGGTCTTATTTAACTATGGTTGTTTACAACTGTGCTTAAATGTGATCTATAACCACGGTTGTGAACCGTGATTAAAAGCCCTCATCTATTACCATGGTTGTAACAACCACGGTTCATAAACCATGATTAAAAGCCTATTTTAATCATGATTAAATCCCTTTTTTACACTAGTGTTGACACGACGGTATGGGGCCATCTAAAGACTCTCTCTGTCATCTACTCCGTTGTCACTAAGGGTCCAAAAGGGGAGATAGAGTGGCTAAAAGACAAGAACATCCACCTCTCTGAGGATAATGGCCGAGCTCATTAGAGGATCAAAAGCCTAAATGAAAAGACACGGGTTTTTCTAAAATCTGAAGAAGACCTGAAGAAGGAAAACGACAGGCTTCGCAACAAGTTTTCTCGGGCCGCTATGGATTCTTTTAGTCATGCAGTTCGCTTGGTCGTCTTCCCAAAATGAGGTACTTCCCTTAACTTAAATGGGATCGGGTTTTTAACAGATTCCATAATGGGGACTTAGTGACCAAGGTTGGCAGCCAGTCCTTCATCCCTTTTGATGAGCTTTTCAAACACACTTCCTTGGTAGAGGGGGAAGATGACACCCCTCTCGAGGAAACTCGGGATGGAGAAGATGAAGAGGAGGAATGTCATGAGGCCGGCTCAGAAAGGAAGGAGGAGGAAGATGGCGGTCATGTGTGCCCTGAATTACGGGATGAGCTCCACCCTCTTTTTTGACAATCATTGTTTAATTTGGCCTTTGTGCTCTTACCTTTTTGCTGGGGTACGGTTACCCTCTTTTTGTGGATGCTTAACTTTTTCTTATACCGATATCATGTTTTGTCTTATAATTTCTCACTTGTTTTTCTTCAATGAAAGGTACCATGAAATATCTTATGATTTGATATTCAAATCTTAGGAAGACCATTGTCTTGATTTTATACTCGCGATGCATTAATATATCCGTTGCTATTTTATTACTTTCTATACCGGGTGAACTTCGCATTTCTTTATACAACAACTGTGCCTTCCTAACATGTTTCGAGTTTTTAAGACACTAACCATTCTTGAAGCTTAAGTAACTGCACTTGGGGTCTAAAGACCACTTCTGGGTTTTTTTATATAAAACTACTCGAGTGATTAATAACTGCTCTAGGGTTTAAATAAAATTAATTATTCTGATCAGTATTAACCATTGGAGTTTTTCAACCACTCTAGGCTCTAAATAAAATTAACCGCTATGGGGTTTCTCAACCACTCTAGGGTTTAAATAAAATTAACCACTCTAGTGTTTTTCCACCACTCTAGGGTTTAAATAAAATTAACCACTCTAGGGTTTTTCCACCACTCCAGGGTTTAAATAAAATTAACCCCTTTGGGGTTTTTTAACCACTCCTGGGTTTAAATAAAATTAACCACTCTGGGGTTTTTCAACCACTCTGGGGTTTAAATAACATTAACCACTCTAGGGTTTTTCAACCACTTCGGGGTTTAAATTAACCGCTCTGGGGTTTTTAACCACTCCAGGGTTTAAAATAATTGCTTGACAAGGAATACTTTCTTTAAATTGGTTTTATTTCTAAATAAGTATCCCGACTGCATGCTTCATTAAAAACCTCCTAAGTAAACCCTGTGGGAAAAACCTTAGGTAGGGAAAAAAGTGTATGACTTATGATGCCGGTCAGCTATAAACACAAGCAAGTTCTTTACATTCCACTTGTTCTTGAAGAGCTCTCCTTCTAATGTCTCTAACAGATAGGCGCCCCCCGAGGTGACTTCATTCACTCGATATGGGCCTTCCCATGTTAGTGCGAGCTTTTCTTGATGTGCAAAGCGATCCCCTATAGATGCTTTCCTTAAAATCAAATCTTTGACATTAAATCTTCTTCTTTGGACCTTCATGTTATAACACACTACAAACTTGGCCTTAATTGCTTGATCCCGAACGAAAGCCACTTCCTGTACTTCTGGTAGCAAATCTAGCTCGTCCTTCAACCTTGATCCATTCTCTTATTCATCCAATTGCCAAACTCTTGGCTAAATTTGGTTTATTTCTACCGGTATCACCATGTTTACCTCGTATATTAGCCGGAATGGTATCTCTCCTATAGCTGAATGAGGTGTGGTCTAGTAAGCCCATAAAACATGGATCAAATGATTGGCCCATTCTCCCTTTGCGTCTCCCAACCGCTTCTTCAACCCCTTGAGAATCTCTTTGTTTCTCACTTCAACTTGCCCATTAGTTTGAGGTTGTTCTATAGATGAAAATATTTGCTTTATCTAGAGTTTGTCCAGGAGACTTTTAAACCTAGCGTCTGTGAATTGTGTGCCATTATCAATGACTACTCTTCTTGGGATACCAAATCTGGTAATCACGTTCTCATAGAGGAATCTTCTAGTTCGTGCAGAGGTGATGTGGACTACTGCCTCTGTGTCAATCGACTTAGTAAAATAGTCTACCCCGACTATCAAATACTTGACTCCGCCCAGTGCCTTTGGAAAAGGTCCTAGAATATCCATGCCCCACTAATGGAAGGGCCACGGGACAGCCGACATGAACAATTCTTCAACTGGGACGTGGTGTTTATTTCTATTTTTATGGCTGGAATCACACCTCTTTACATACTCAACATCATCTTTTACTAACGTGGGCCACCAATAGCCTGCCCCCAATATTCTCTTGGCTAAACTTCTTCCTCCACAGTGATGGCCACACGTCCCTTCATGCATTTCGGTTAACACTTCCTCGACCTCTGCTCCATTTAAACACTTTAAATACGGGGCCGATACCCCTATTCCATACAAACTTCCTTCCACCAATACAAAGTTCGATAGCTCCTTTTTTAGTTTCTTCTTTTCCATTGAGTTCTCCAGAAGTTGGCCACTTACCATATACCAGATGATTAGAACACCCAGGAATTTTCAGGGTGGGCTTTAAATTTTATGTCACAGACTTTTATTGGGGCCAAAATACTTGGAGTAGCTAAAGTACTTTGAATGACTATTGTCATAGTCCCTGCCTTTTTAGTACTGGCCAATCGAGACAAAACATCTTCCCTAACATTGTCTTCCCTTAGGATATGCTTGTATTCGACATTCATGAATTTGCCTCCTAGCTCTTTGGCCTTGGCCAAATATTACTGCAACAACGGCTCTTAGCCTGATAGCTTCTATTTATTTATGAAATCATAAGTTATGAATCATTACATGGTACTGTGGTCCGTGCTCCTATGTCCAGAGAGGCTCTAAGTCCTGCCAAACACGCTTCATACTCTGCCTGATTATTTGATGTCTTGAATTCGAACCTGAGTGAAATCTTGACATTTACTTCGTCTTCACTTTTAATAATGACCTTAGCCCCGCATTCCTTTTCGATTGATGATTGGTTAACATAAATGATCTAGTGCTCCCGTAGTCGTATGAGAGCCTCTCCAGTTAACTCTATCACAAAGTCTGCTAACACTTGTGCTTTGATGGTCGTTCTAGGCTTATAGGTAATGTCAAATTCTGTAAGCTCGATGACCTATTTAGTCATTCTTCCAGCTAAGTCTGATTTATGAAAAACTATCCTTAAGGGGAGGTCGGTTCGTACTATGATTGGATGTGCATGGAAATATTGTCTTAGATGTCGGGACATCCAAACTAAAGCTAGAGCAACCTTTTCCAATTTTTGATACCGGTGTTCTGATCCTTGAAGGACCTTCCCCACAAAGTACACCGGTCGCTGGCCTTTGATCGTTTCTTTTACCAGTGCTGCCCCAATAACTTTATTTGATACAAAGAGATAAATGAAGAGCTTTTCTCTAGGGTGGGGTCTGGTTAGCACCGATGGGTTTGCCAGTACTTCCTTAAGTTCCTAAAAGGCCTTCTCTTGCTCCTCACCCTATTCGAACTCCTTATTTTTCTTTAGTGCTTTATAGAGAGGTAATGACCGATGTGCCATTTTTGGCATGAACCGGGACAGCGCCGTGACTTTCCCATTCAGTAACTGTACCTCTCTTACATTTGTTGGATTTCAGAGTTCTCTCACCACCTTGTATTTATCCAGATTTGCTTCTATACCTCTCTGAGTAAGCATAAATCCAAGAAACTACCCTACAGGCACCACAAAAGTACACTTCAATGGGTTTAACCTCATGTTGTATAATTGGAGCCTCTGGAACACCTTCTTTAAATCTTCAACGTGGTCTCCTCCAACTGGGGCCTTAGCTATGATTACACCTCAACAAATTTTGATCTCATCCCTTCAAAGACCTTATTCATCATCCTCTGATAGGTGGCTCTGGCGTTCTTCAACCCATGTACAAGGTGGCTCTGGCGTTCTTCAACCCACGTCCTTCAAAGACCTTATTTTAAAGGAAAACCCCTTATGAGCTTTACAAAGGAAGAAAACCAAACATTTCTTATTTTCATGTATTTGGATGCAAATGTTTTGTGTTAAACAATGGAAAGGATAATCTGGGAAAGTTTGATGCAAAATTTGATGAGGCAATATTTTTAGGTTATTCATCTACTAGCAAAGTATATAGACTTTTTAACAAACGAACTTATACTATTGAAGAGTCCATTCATGTTAAATTTGATGAAGTTAACCAAATTCCTCCGAGAAAGGAAGTTGTTGATGACCGTGTAGGTACCTTCCAAGAGATGACATTGGACAACAAAGAAAAAGAAGAAGTCAACAACAAAGGAGAAGCAACCTCAAATGAGGAACCGTAACAAAAGGAGTGGATCACCTCAAAAGATTATCCTCTGGACAACATTATAGGTGAAATAACAAAGGGTGTAAGTACTCGTAATGCCATTAGAAGTGCTTGTAATCATTTAGCCTTTGTTTCTTTAATTGAACCTAAAACCATCAATGAGGCTATTATTGATAAACATTGGATGTTGGTTATACAAGAAGAGTTAAATCAATTTGAAAGAAACCAAGTTTGGGAACTTGTGCCAAGACCCAATGATCACTAAGTAATAGGCACTAAATGGGTTTTTAGGAACAAACTTGATGAGAATGGAATTATAACTAGAAACAAAGCTAGGCTAGTTACTAAAGGTTATAATCAAAAAGAAGGAATAGATTATGAAGAAATGTATGCTCCTGTTGCTAAACTAGAAGCAATTAGGCTGTTGTTAGCTTTTGCATGTTGTATGGACTTTAAACTTTACCAAATGGATGTTAAAAGTGCATTTCTAAATGGATACATTCAAGAAGAAGTATATGTAGATCAACCTCCTAGTTTTGAAAATTACAAATTTCCAAATCATGTTTTCAAATTGAGAAAAACTTTACATGGTTTAAAACAAGCTCCAAGAGCTTGGTATGAATGACTAAGTAAATTTCTTTTAGAAAATGATTTTGAAAGAGGAAAGGTTAATACTACACTATTTATAAAGCGCAAAAACAAAGACATTCTTTTAGTTCAAGTTTATGTCAATGACATTATATTTGGTGCTACTAATGAACTTCTCTGCAAAGAGTTTGCCAAAATTATGCAGGATGAATTTGAAATGTCTATGATGGGAGAACTAACTTTCTTCCTTGGTCTACAAATTACGCAAACTAAAGAAGGAACTTTTATTAGTCAGTCCAAATATTGTAAAGAACTTCTTAAAAGGTTTGAAATGGACAAAGCAAATGAAATGGCCACACCCATGAGTACATCATGTTATTTGGACAAAGATGAAAAGGGTAAGGATGTTGAAATAACCAAATACCAAGGTATGATTCGCTCCTTACTTTACTTAACTGCTAGTAGGCCTGATATCATGTTTGCTATATGTATATGTGCTAGATATCAAGCATGTCCTAAAGAATCACATCTCACTGCCATAAAAAGAATTTTAACATATCTTGTGGGTACTCAAAATGTTGGTTTATGGTATCCTAAAGGCGCTGAATGTATTCTTGTAGGATATTCTGATTTTGTTTTTGCTGGTTGTAAATTAGATAGAAAAAGTACTAGCGGTACATGTCATTTTCTTGGTAATTCTCTTGTTACTTGGCATATCAAGAAATAAGTTAGCATCGCTTTATCTACAGTTGAAGCAGAATATGTTGCAACTGGAGTTGTTGTGCTCAAATCCTTTGGATTAGACAATAACTTCTCGATTTCAATGTTGTCTTAGATCAAGTACCCATTAAGTGTGACAACACTAGCACGATTAACATCTCCAAAAATCCCGTTATGCACTCTCGAACCAAGCACATAGAAATTCGTCACCACTTCATAAGGGATCATGTCTTAAAAGGGGATTGCATTCTTGAATATGTTGAAACAGCTAAACAACTAGCTGATATTTTTACTAAACCCCTTGCTAAAGAGTAATTCATAAATATTAGATGAGAATTAGGAATGTTGGAAATTTCAAACTGTGTTTAAAATTTATTTCATATCAATTTCTTTCATTTTTTAAGGATATTAATTATTGAAGTTATTCTTTTTAAACAAACAATATCTTTAATTAGATTTTGATAGTATATTTGATTGAACATATTTTTGAAATTATATCTTTAAAAAGGATTTAAAGGATACTTTGGATATATTCTTAATTTTTCCTTGACAAAATACTTTCTTAAAAGGTTTTTGAAAATCTTAAAGATGTTCATTTAATTTTTGAATATACTCTTAATCAATCTTCGATAATCTTTTAAATAATCTTTACAATTTTTTTTAAAATTCTTGGTTATATTTTTAAAGATACTAAATAAAACATATTTCTGGATAATATCTTTAATAAATCATTTTAGATATATTTCATATCTTTAATTTGATTATTTGTATAAATCAATTGGTTTAAGAAATCTTAACAAAATTCTTTGAATTAACAAAAATTTAATGGATCATCATCCTTTCTTTCTTGAGAAAAGCAATTTTTTAATCAAAATTTTATCTTGGCCAAAATTCCTACGAAAGAATTCAACAATGCATTTCCCAAAGACCTCTTGCACCACACGTGATTTTCAAACAATTGCCTCTAGAACTTGCTTTCTCGTGAACTCTCTACAAGGCCTTTGGAATTTGCTTTCAAATCAAAAATTGATAAATTCCTTGCATAGTCAAAGCTTTTCTCCTACAAACCTTCAGAGAAATAAACATCTTGTGACTTACTTCTTTCCCAATACTCTTCACGTGACTTTCTTTAAGCAATAAAACAAAGGAGATATTCTAAAGCATTGATTCCTTGTATATGACTTGATAAGCTCCGACATATCACTCTCTGGAAGCCCATCACATGGATAATAAGATAACAAAAATTCTGACTTCATCACGCTCAATATTGCGCATGACACAAGCCAGGAATTGATTCCTATGATGGTGAATCAATTCCCACGTAGAATCAACACAAGATCCCCATTTTCTCTTATGTGAATCGATTCCCCCCTTAGGTGAATCAGAGTACAAATTTCTAAAATTTTCCTAGATGAATCGATTCCTCACTTGGTGAATCGATTCCCGTGCTGCTTTTTTATAAATATGGCCTGATTCTCACGTCTTCTTCACACCTTGCCACACTACTTTGATTCTTTGTTCCCACTCTCTAAAACCTCTTCAAAATCTCTCTGATTCTTCTCTTTTACTCTCTAAAAATCATGGCCTCTTCATCTAGAAAGAAAAGAAGAAGAGATACTGCTGGGTCTTCATCCTCTTAACCTACTGACCTCTCTAGATTATTTGATAATCAACGCCAACTTGAGAAATATCTTGAAAATTACTCTGAAAAACTTCTCATACCCCCTCATTGGCTTGATGTTCCACTCTTCAAAGAACATGATTTTGCTATTCTAGATGTTCTTAGGCAACAAAATCTAGTAGAATTTGTTGCACTTAAAGAAAACTTCATCTACCCCGAGTTGATTCAAGCCTTCTACTCAACCTTAAGAATCTCAAATAGGCATTGCATCGTAAAAATCAAAGGGGTAACTATTTCTCTTGATGATAATGTTCTCCATTTGGTTGGAAAACTTCTAATCAATAATGTTGATTTCTTTGGAGCTGACCCTTCTCCTGATTGGGCTTACAATCCTATTAATGCTAGTACTTTTCTTGGTATATCTTTTGTCTCTAAAAGCACTGTTGGGAAATTAAACATCGATCATCATCTTCTCCATTATTGTTGGGTTAAGATCATTCTTCCTAAGGGATCCAATAATGCTAGAGTGAGTGAAACCCAAACTCTTATTCTTTGGGCTATGCTTCATGAAAAAGAAATTAATTGGGTCAAGCTTATTTGAAACCACATGATTAATTCCAAGACTCTCACTAAACTCCCTTATGTTGTCCTAATTACCAAGCTCCTTAAGCACTTCAACGTCGACCTTTCAAATGAGGTGAAAGAAATAGTTGGTCACAAAGGAAAAATTGGAGGCACTCATCTCTCCAAAATGGGTTGGTATAACCAAGATGACGCTTGGCAATACTCACCCCCACATGCACAAAATAGTTATGATAATGAAGTTCAACCTCAAGAACAAGCACCTCCTCCACCTACTACTAATCTTAATGATGCTTTCTTTAATCGGTTGACCTCTCATATTGACACTCGCTTTGATGCTATAAGTACTGGTTTTGACACTATGGAGACCAACATGAACGTACGCTTTGATCAAGTAGAGAATACTATGAATGCTCGATATGATGACTTGTCCTAACAAATCTCTAACATTATATTTTTTAATCCTTAAAATCGTTCATGATATGATTATGTTTTTTGATTTGTGTACTCTTTTTTTTAATCTCTTAATGAAATATCTTATTATGAATATCTTGTTCTTTATTTTTGATGATTTCAAAGGGGGAGAAAATATCTAAAATCAACATCCATATCTATCCTTGTTGCAATGAACAATTATTCATTGCATGATTAAGGGGGAGTATTATCCATTGCATGATTAAGGGAGAGTTTAATAAGTAATATTTTTCCTAAATAGCAAGTGATATCCTATTTTGTAAAAAGGAAAAATAACAAGTGATCTATATGTATGAAAATCATAATTGAATTTGTAAGGGGTTATGCTTGGAAAATATAATTGTGATGAGACTAACACCCTAAGAGATGAACATTTGTTGTCATCATCAAAAGGGGGGAGAATATGTTTTTATGTTGAAACAGATTTTGATTATGACAAACAAAGTGTTCAAGAAATGAGGCAATACATAAATTTGAATGATATACAAGAAAATTGATGATCAGGATCAAGAACTATGCAAAATACTATTAAAAAGGACCAAAATGAAATTAATTTGAAGAGGAACAACTCCAGGAATCGATTCATGAAGCCAGGAATCGATTCATATGCTTTTGAACACCCAGGAATCGATTCACAAGGCCTAGGAATCGATTCATATGCATTAAATCACCCAGGAATTGATTTAACAGATCAAGGAATCGATTCATGCGCTCTTTGGGAGCTAGGAATCGACTCATTACTCAAGAGAATTGATTCACATGCAATTCTACACCCAGGAATCGATTCACATCATCAGGAATCGATTCATGCTTGCCTAGGAATCAATTCCTCACTCCAAGAATCAATTCACGCGCTGTTTTTGTCATAGAAATCAATTGAATGAATCAATTCACGCCTGAAATCATGGGCTAAATCATGGAAACATTGTTGATTAAATTATGGAATGTTTTAAGGCACTACAGATTTTCAGGGACAACATTACGCATTTTATGAAACCACTACGCCGAAGGAAATTATTTTAATGAGAACAGAGCGTCCTCTTGAGGCTATAAATAGAAGAGAAGCAGAAGCATTTCAGTACACCAAGCAACGCATTCCTTGCCATCTCCTCTATTCTCTCTTATTTCTCTGGCTATTAACTCTCTGTTCTAGTTTCTTTGTAACTATTTTTTGAGAGTTAGATTATGAGAAAAATTATTCTGTGCTAAAATTTGTGTATCCACTCTATTGGAGAGTTACCCTTGTAATCTTAAACACCAAAATTCCTAGAACTTGGGTTGGGTTTCAACCTTGTAAATTAAGAGATTGAGAGATTGGGTGTGGTGCCCTTGTACTTGTGAGAATTAAGTTCTTTAGTGTGGGACACTAGGAAGCTACAATTGCTCAAAGTTTGTATCTCTAATCTCCAATAGTGGAATCCTTCAAGTGGGTTGCTTGAAGGCGAGATGTACACTGGTGTGGTGGAACTCGTATATAGGTTTGTAATTTCTCTTTCCCTATACTCTTTTATAATTGTGTATTTAAATTGCTTGCTTGATTTATTATGTTTATAACTTGACTATTAAATTCATTTAAAACAAGTTGTATTAACTCTTAATTGAATATCCTTACTATTTATTAGGTGTTCATCAATTTATCTTGCATATAACTTGTTATTACTTGCTATTAATTTTTACCATCTTCATTAAGTATAATTATTAAAGAATCAATTTCAAAAGCATTCCAAGGAAAATTTTTAATACTCCATTCACCCCCCCCTCTTGAGTAATTGAGGCCACTTGGTTAACACATCCTACAACATCAAAGTTTTATTTTTTCTTTATCCATAACATTTTTTGTTATTCTTTCCTCATTTCCTTAAGAAATTGATTAGTGAACATGAAATTCATGAGTAGCTAATCCATTCATTAGGATTGGTTATAGTTGACTCAAACCCAACATAGTGTTGCTGTAAGTTTACATGTATGGTAATGAGAATTGATGGTTTTTGTGTTTCATTCTATGCTTAATGCTTGAGAATACTTGATCACTATTTTCTTGACTTTGGTTTTCTTAAGTGTATTGGAAAATAACTTTTGAAAATATATCTGAATCAAATACTTCTTACAGTGGCTGCTAGGGATGGTATCTAATGTAACAAACGTCTAAACAATTGAGCGTTAATGTTGGAGTATTTTCAAAGTTATTAAGGGATCAATAGTTTAGAATCACTTATGAATTTTGTAGTCGAGGGATTGATGCAAATGACTTTGATTGAGACGTAAAAATTATCATTTCAAATTCCATACATACAGATTTACACAACTTATGAAAGGTGAGATAGATGAAACCAATCCCAGCTTTACACATTTGATTTTTATTAAAATTTAACATTGTTTGCTCTTTTTGTTATCAAGATCTATTATTGTCTGGTGATTATTTTCACCACCATTCCTTGCAAAAATCAAAACTGTTTATCAAATCAATTTATAGATCTAGATTTCCAAGTTAATCGCCCCTCAGTGGAATGACATCTTTCTATTACTACAACTTCCGTGTTTAAACTTGGCACGAACATTTCATTACCATCATATTATACAAACTTGATTCTTTTCATAAAATATCATTCCAAACCATATCAAGTAGAACATTACCAAGTTTTGGTGCCGTTGCCAGGGATCGATTCAAGTTTGGAAATCTAGTTTGAATTGACAGACTTTGTGAATAGTTTCATTGTTTATTTTGTTGTTTTGATTTAACGTGTGGTAACCTTGCTTGAGTAAGTGTTTTTTTTATGCTATTAAGAGGACAGGGATCAAAAGCTCAACTTGTATTTGACCCAAAAATAGATCGGCTACTCAAGAAGATCAGAAGAAAAGTAAAGAAAAAGCAAAGTTTCCATATAATCTTCCACACTTACTGAGAAAATGGCAGACGACAACAGTCACAACCAAAATCCACCAAGGAGAACACTTGGAGACTATGCTTTACAACAAGGACCAAGACATTTCTCCAACATTACAATCCCAAACACTATTAGAGCAATAGAAATGAAACCAGTATCTCTTAGCTTGATTGGCTCACACTAATTCACTAGAATGTCAAGTGAAGATCCATACACTCACTTGGCAACCTTCTATGAATTAGTTAGAACAATGGGGTTTGAACAAGATGTTGTTAAAGCTGCATATTTGAGATTATTTCCTTTTTCCATAACAGGAAAAGGAAAGGAATAGTTACAATTTCACCTAAACCAAAGCTTAAGCAACTGGAATATAGTTGAGGAGAAATTCCTACAAAGGTTCTTTCCTCCAACTAGATTTATCAAGGCCAAGTCAGACATTACAATATTTAAGCAAGGCCAAGATGAACCTTTTTGTGAAGCATGGGAACGTTTTAAATCACTTCTCAGGAAATGTCCAAACCATGGTTTTAAAGATATTGCACAACTTAATATGTTCTATAGTGGACTAAGAGTAGACACCAAAATGATACTGGATGCAGCAGTAGGAGGCATAATGATGATGGTTGATGCAGAACAAGCCACTAGAATTATTGAAGTATTATCTTCCATAGACTATCAAGCCCAACATGACAGATCGCAAGTTCAAAAGAAGAGAGTGCTAGAGTTGAATACCACAGATGCCATTTTAACTCAAAACAAGATACTAAATCAACAAATTAAGGCTTTGACACAACAAATGACAAAACTACCTCAACAACTACATGCGGTACAAACTTCACAGTTTACAGGAAATCATAAGTCACAACTAAAATGTGATTTTTATGGAGGAGACCACCAAAATGGGCATTGCCAAGGAGATTTGCCTGATGAATCCATTCTTTACATGAACAATCAAGGGAGATCAGGTAATTTTAATAATAATGTTTCTTCTAACAACCTTTCACAGGGTTGGAGGAACAATCAAAACCAAAATGGTGGTTGGAAACAAGAAGCAAGCTCATCCAATAGACAACAACCATACCAATAAGGTCATTCTCCTTTGCATGAGAAAACCTCAAAACTAGAAGACACACTGGAGAAATTCATACAAGCTTCCATCACAAACCAGAAAAACATGGAGGCTTCAATCAGAAATCTAAAAACTCAAGTGGGACAATTATCTCGTCAAATTGAGGAACAACAAAATCCTCAATTTAGAGCTAATACTCACAAAAACCCAAAAGAGCATTGTAAAGAAATCATCACAAGGAGAGGAAGGGCTGTTAGGTAAAAGATAGATAAGGAAGAGAAGAGGGATGGAGAGAAGATCTTTAATAAAAAGCCAAAAGAAAAATGAGCCACAGAGGAAAAAGAAGAAGAAGTTAATAAAGAAAATAATGATGTGCATATGGAGAAGGATGACATCATTAAGAAAAATAAAAGGAAAGAAATAAAAGAAGGAAATAAGAAGGTAGATGAACCAGCACCACAGCTGAAGAGTTTGCCTTACCCAAAAAACCCTTCAAGGAGAGATAAGGAGAGGCAATTTGCTAGATTCATGGATATTTTCAAGAGGTTACAAATAAATATACCTTTTGTAGAAGCAATGGAGCATATGCCTACTTATGCAAAATTCATGAAGGAATTGTTGACAAAGAAGAAAAGGTTTTTAGAGGAGGCACTGAAGTTGGAAGCAGGGTGTAGTGCTATCATTCAAAAAGTATTGCCACAGAAAACTAAAGATCCGGGTAGCTTTACAATTCCAGTCACTATTGGTACATTACCAGTAGGAAAAGCCATTTTGGATCTTGGAGCTAGCATAAACTTAATGCCTATGTAAATGGTGAAGAGAATTGGAGACTTGGAAGTGAGACCAACAAGGATGACTCTTCAATTAGCATACCGATCCATAAAGTTTCCATATGGCGTAGCTAAAGATGTGTTGGTGAGAGTTGACAAATTTGTGTTCCCTATAGATTTTGTTATCATGGATATTAAAGAAGACACTGAAGTACCTCTTATTTTGGGCAAACCATTCATGAAAACAGCAAAGGTGATCATTGATGTTAATGATGGAAAACTAAAGGTGAGAGTACACGATGATAAAGTGATGATGAAGTGAATTTTAATGTATTTAATGCAATGAAGTACCCTGTAGAGAAGTAATAATGCTTCAAAATTGATGTTGAAGATATAGCCATTGAAAAAGAATCAAACAAATGGCTCAAGATAGACCCATTACAGAAGGTGTTGACATGTGCTTTAGAAGAATTAAATGAAGAGGAGAAAGAAGGAGCTAAAGAAATTTTGAAGGAGCTTGAGTGTAAAAAGTTCATCACCAAAGGAGAAAGCCATTATGAGGAGCTACCGGAAAAAGCAGAGACCACCATGTGGAAGGTAGAATTGAAGGTTTTACCATCACACTTGAAATATGTTTTCTTGATGAGGAAGGACAAAAGCCTGTTATCATTAACAGTCAATTGTCAGAATCTGATGAGAAATAATTAATTCAAGTGTTGAAGAATAACTCAACCGCAATTGGATAGAGATTAGAAGATTTGAGGGGAATCAGTCTAGCATACTGCATGCATCAAACTTATATGGATCAAGAGTTTAAACCAGTCGCTCAACCCCAAAGGTGTTTGAATCCCACCATGAAGGAAGTTGTTAAAGGGGAAGTAATGAAGTTGCTTGAAGCAGGGATGATCTACCTAATCTCAGATAGTTCCTGAATAAGTCTAGTGCAAGTTATTCCAAAGAAAGGAGGTATGACTATCATTTAAAATTGTAAGGATGAATTAATCCCTATAAGGACAGTCACTGGGTGGAGAATGTGCATCGATTATAGGAAACTCAATACAACAACTCAGAAGGACCATTTTCCATTACCTTTCATGGACCAAATACTGGAAAGGTTGGTAGGACAAACATACTATTGCTTTCTTGATGGATACTCAGGATACAATCAAATAGCGGTTGCTCTAGAGGATCAAAAGAAAACAGCATTCACATGTCCTTTTGGAATTTTCACATACAGGAAAATGCCTTTTGGACTATGTAATGCTCTAGCCACCTTCCAAAGATGCATGCTGGCTATTTTTTTGGATTTGGTGGAAAAATGTATCGAAGTTTTCATGGATGATTTCTCTGTCTTTTGATCATCATTTGAGCATTGTCTGGACAACCTAAATGTGGTACTAAAGAGATGTGTAGAAGCTAACTTAGTCTTGAATTGGGAGAAATACCATTTCATGGTAACTGAAGGAGTTGTCTTAGGACATCAAATTTCCAGGAAAGGCATTGAAGTGGACAAAGCCAAGGTGGAGGTCATTGAAAAGCTACCACCACCACTGAACGTGAAAGGAGTGTGGAGTTTCTTAGGCCATACAGGATTTTATCAAAGGTTCATCAAGGACTTCTCAAAGATTGCAAGACCTCTAAGTAATCTCTTGAACAAAGATACTCCTTTCGATTTTGATAATTCTTGTTTATGTGCATTTGAATCTTTGAAAAATAAATTAATCTCTGCACCTACGATAGTTGCTCCCGACTGGGAATTGGATTTTGAAACCATGTGTGAGGCTAGTGACTATGCAATTGGAGCAGTATTAGGACAAAGGAAAGCTAAAATTTTCCATGTCATTCACTATGCCAGCAAAGTTTTAAACTCTGCTCAAATTAACTATGCAACAACTGAGAAAGAATTGTTGGCTATAGTGTATGGTTTGGAAAAATTTAGATACTATTTAATTGGTTCTCAAGTTACTATTTTCATTGACCATGTTGCTATAAAGCATCTGTTGAATAAGACTAACTCTAAACCCAGATTGATTAGATGGATTCTGCTTTTACAAGAATTTAATCTAACAATCAAAGGGTAGTGAAAATTTTATTGTAGATCATTTGTCAAGACTTGTCAACAAAGAGGTCACAGTTACACAACCTGAGATGAATAAAGAATTCCTAGATGAGAAGCTATTATTAGTTAAAGAAAGGCCATGTTTTGTGGATATGGAAAATTTTAAAGCAGCTGGAGTAATACTAGAAGAATTCACATGGCAACAAAAAAAGAAGTTCTTGAAAGATGCACAACAATTTATTTGGGATGATCCATATTTGTTTAAAATCGGATAGACCATATTTTACGCAAATGTGTATCTCAAGGTGAAGCAAGAAGTATTCTATGGCATTGTCATAACTCAGCTTATGGAGGCCATTTTAATAGGGAAAGGATAGCTACAAAAGTTCTTCAATCTGGATTTTATTGGCCTTCACTGTTTAAGGATGCTCATGTTCATGCCAAATATTGTGATAAATGTCAGAGATCAGGGAGTATTTCCAAAAGAAATGAAATATCGTTGAATGCTATACTAGAAGTTGAAGTTTTCGATTGCTGGGGCAGTGATTTTGTTGGACCATTTCCCATTTCATACGCCAACGAGTACATCTTGGTGGCAATAGACTATATGTCCAAATGAGTGGAAGCTAATGCTAGTCCAATGGTAGATGCTAAAACGGTGATTAAGTTTTTAAAAAAGAACATTTTCTACAGATTTAGCACACCAAGGATTTTAATAAGTGGTGGAGGATCACATTTCTATAACACTCAACTGTAAAAATGTCTAGCACATTATAAAGTGAAGCATAAAGTGACATCTCCATACCATCCTCAAGCAAATGGACAAGCAGAAGTATCCAATCGAGAGATAAAGAGGATTTTGGAGAAAACAGTTTCACAAAGCAAAAAGGATAGGTCATAGAAGTCGGATGAAGCTTTATGGGCTTATAGAAGTGCATATAAGTCACCAACTGGCCTTTTCCCTTATCAATTGGTTTTTGGCAAAAGCTGTCACTTGCCAGTGGAGCTAAAGCACAAAGCATATTGGGTTGTGAAGTTCCTTAACTTTGATCCTCAACAAGATGTTGAGAAAAGAAAATCACAAATGCATGAGTTGGAAGAATGGAGGCTTGAAGCTTATGAATCTTCCAGAATTTACAAGGAGAAAATGAAATTTATCATGACAGAAAGATCTTGAAGAAAAGCTTTCATCCTGGTCAATTTGTGCTTCTCTTCAATTCACGATTAAAACTCTTTCCAGGAAAGCTGAAGTCCAAGTGGTCAGGGCCATTTATAGTCAAAGAAGTCAGACCTTATGGAGCTATTGAGTTACAAGACCCTCAATCTGAGAGAACTTGGACAGTGAATGGTCAAAGGCTTAAGCCATATTTGGAAGGAGAAGTAGAGAATCTCACCACTCTTATCTATCTACATGATCTATGATTAACAAATTCAGGCGTCAAGCTAATGACGATAAACAAGTGCTTTTTGGGAGGCAACCCAATTACTTCTGTTTCCTTTGTTGCTATTTATAATTCAGTTATTATTTGTTTCATGTTTTTAATTTTCACTTATGTTTTGGTACATGTAAATCATCATCAAAATTCACCAAGCACACTCAAGCTCAATGCCAACGCTTAAGCGTAAAAAGAAAATTTCATGTTTCAGGAGGAAACAAGCTCAAGCGCCCAAGGCCTGGCTCAAGCGTGAGCCTACGAAATAGATTTTCTTCTAATTTTGCTCAAGCGTAGTGGAGGCACTCAAGCATGATATTATAAGTTTGCCACTATCACACTTACGCTTAAGCGCAAGTTACTATGCTGGAGTGTGGGTCTAAATTTGGGTCAAGCGCAGGGAGGACGCCCAAGCGTGGATCTACAGGTCTAATATTATTTCTCACTTACTTAAGCGCTAGTAAGGCGCTTGAGCGTGAGAAGGTAAATTTGATTCTATTTCAATTTCGCTCAAGCGTATGGTTCACGCTTAAGCGTGATTGCATTAATCTGATTCTATTTCAATTTCGCTTAAGCGACGCATATCCCGCTTAAGCGAATGTTACTTCTTCCAAATTAATTCCCGATCACGCTCAAGTGAGCTTCCTTATGCTTAAGCGAGAAGATAAAAATCACATCAGGGGTCCAATTTTAATAAACTCGCTCAAGCGTGATGAATAAGCTTAAGCTCACTCATCCAAAGTCCATTCTATTTGAATCACGCTTAAGTGTGATCCTTTAGGCTTGATCGAGCGATTTTAAAACCGTAATGTTATGATCCTATGATTGCAGAGTTAAGGGCCATTATCTAACCTATTATTGCAGATTGCCAATTGTAACTCTCCGCTCCATTCCCACTTCTCTGCCCATATTTCTATTCTTTATTTTGCTCTCTCTCCCCGTATAACATTAATTTAAAACTATTACATCTTTCTTTCTTTGCTGCACCTGCTACCTTTTCTCAATCTCTAAGCAAGGTAACACTTCAACCATGTTTGTCAATTTATGCATGTTAGTTGCTTTTCTTTGTCTTTTTTGAAAGAATGGTGTTTCCTCTCATGCAAAAATGTGTTAGTTTTCATAAGTAGAAGTACCATTACTTCTCATATACATGATTTATATTCTGATAATGTTCATCATGCTTTGATTCATTGATTCTCCATGAGCAATTGAGAAAATTTTTTAAGAACTTTAATCTTGCTTTTCTGTCGCACACCAACTGCCTAATAAAAGGTTTCTAACATGTTGACATGCATATTTGCCATGGTGTGAATTCATTTAGTGCATGCTGCATACTGCTAAATGAAATGAAAAGTCTCTGCTCTGTGTTCACTATAATTTCAAATGATTAGAGAATTCACACATGCTTCCATATCACTATAATGATTTTTTTAATTAACTTTAGATGGCAAGAACAAACTAAGTTGCACATTCCTCCCCTCTAGCAGGTGGTTCTAGTAGAAGGAACAAGGGAAAAAGAGCCCTACCTCAGAGGACCAAGATGCAGGTCCAAAATTCAGGGACAAAGCCAGAAGCAAGTGCTACGAAGATATCCAAAATTGGACATTCATCCCTGAGAGAAAGGTAGACTTGGCTCTTAGAGACTGTGATCTTTTTCTGCAAGTGATCAGGAGGAGAAATTGGTTGAAAATCTGCTACCCAAGAGACAAATATAACCCAGAGATTGTGAGAGAGTTTTATGCCAATGCTTAACCCAAAGAAGGTGTAAGTGACAGAAGGACCTATGTGAGGGGAACATGGCTTTCCTATGGTAGAAATGAGATAAACAGCTATTTGGGAAACATAATGGAATTGGCTGATGGTGAAATATGTAAGTATGCTTCCATGAGACAAAGGAATAAGTTCATTGAAACTCATGAAATAGAAGAAGCTATTTGCATTGCAGGGCATCACTCCAAAACTGGGTAAAGAGATAACCCACTGTGAATCTTAAGAAAGGATATAACCACTATCTCCCAAGTGTGGACATCATTTTTACTCACAAATATGGCTCCTAATACACATATCCCTGATCTGATTTATGCCAAATGTTATTTATTGTATTGTATTTTGCATGATGATATTACAATAGATTTGGCTCAGATCGTTTCAGATGAAATTCATAAATTTATGACAGCTAACCAAAAGATTTCGCAAGGAGGACAAAAGGTAAAGCGGAGTCTAGGATTTCCTGTATTCATCACTGACTTTTATGCAGTAAATGGGGTTAATGTTCAGGACATTAAACCCATTAGGCCACCAATTGATAGGCGTTTCATAGAGCACTATTGCACCACCCCTGCACCAACTGCACCATAAAATACACCACCTCCACCAGCACCAGCAGCATCTTCAAACTCAGAGACAAAAATCATTCTTCATGCTATTTACCATCTCAACTTGTAGCAAAATCACATCCTGGCATCGTAGAGTGCCAATCATAGAGGCCTTGTGCACCTTCACCATGGTTTATATCACAGCATCCCAGTGGGCCAGTTCAACCTTTGGATGGATCCTGCTCAATTCTTAGCTCACATTGCTTGGCCTAGGGACAGGCTTATTCTTCCAGGAAGGGGTGGACCTACCGAAGCTGGACAATCATCACAGCCACCTCCAGCCAGGGAGTATACACCAGAGCCCGATCTAGAACAAGATGCAGATAAGGATGATGAGTGAGGGATGAGTCATTGCCATTTTTAAACTAACATTTTATGATTTCCAGATTCGATTTTCTTGAGTTTCTAATACTTTTATCTTACTGCATTTCTTTTGGGTATTTAGTTTTAAAATTTCTGGATAACTTTTCTCATGCCTTATGATTTATTGTGTTTGATTGTTTGGATCTAATGATATGCTTGAAGTTGAACTGTTTTGAATGCCTAATTAAGAACCAACTTTAAGCAAGGTAAGTAAAATACATGCAAAGATTCATTAGGTATAGCAACAAATTTTAAGACAGTAAAAATTATTTTTAAGAAGGACAAATGTGGCTGAATTTAGATCCAGAAAAATGGATAAGTGTGCTTTTGAAAATCTTTGCATATGCTTGAACCTCTTACTGCTTGAATTCTTAAGGCTAACCTTATAACCATGTGAGTAAGTGATCAATTAAACATTGAGAGTCTTATTAGTAATTGTTCTATGTGCATTGCCTAAATTTCTAGTTAACCTTTATCTAAAGAGTTATGTAGGGAGATGATTAAGGCATTTTTGTAAAACAAATTAAGCCAGAGCCAAAAAGCTACCCATAATAAAAGTAATTAACCTATCCTTTTGTAGCCTTTTGAGCCTAAAATTGATTATTCATAAATCACCCTAACCTAAGCGTGAAAAATTAAATCCTACCCCAATAACATGCTTAAGGTAAAAGAGCATAAACACTTTTGTTAAAATAATTAAGGTGATGCAAGAGATGAATAGCTACAAAAGAAAAGAAAAGAAAGTGGTTCTCCTTACATAACTCAAAAGAAATCATTGAAATAAAAGGAGAACTGCTAAAATAGAAAAAAGAAGTGAATGAAGAACTAAGATAGAATGTGGAGTTGAAGTTAAGGAAGCAAGATCACAAATTATGAAAGTCATTAATGATTATGCTATTCCCTTTTTGCATGCAATTTGAACTCCTAAAAAAACCAAGAATTATTGTGAGCCTAACCCCATTACAACCTTACTAAAGACCTTTTGATCTTTGCTGCTCTTTTGATTTTAGTTTGATTGGAAATAACTGGCAATGTTAACTAGGCAATTCTGATGATGAATGTGTGAAACAGAAACCAAGTGAGAAATAAAGAGAACTCCGTATTCTTACAGTATTAGGTTACGTGCTATGTGGAAAATTCAATTGTGCATTGCATTTCAAATGAATGGATATTAAGGAAGCGATGTGTCCAAAAGGATTGAAATTAAATACTGTCTTTAACTTTGCTTGCAACTGGAATCTGAACATCATGACAGCTTTCTTGTTTAGGATCCCATTCTTTTTGCTTAAGGACAAGCAAAACTCTAGGTTGGGGAGAGTTCGATAAGTGCTGATCAAGCATTATTTCATGTTTTCATTTGAACTAATTTTGTAAATATTTGAATTTAATTGATTAATAAATGGAGAAATTGAGCATGAACCTTAAAAATGTATGAATATGTTGAAGATAGGACAGTTTTTGTTGAAACTCTTGAAAAGTTGCAGGAAATTCTAAGTCAAAGAAGAAAGTCAACAAGCTAGAAGAGGCAACGCCATACACCACGCTTAAGTGAAGAAATCACTCGCTTAAGCGTGGTCGGGCTGGAACCTGACCATGTGAAGCCATCACACTTAAGCATGAGCAAAGCAAGCTTGAGCGTGTGCAAGGCAAGCTTAAATGTGAAGAGTCAAGCTTGAGCGTGAAGAATGAAACCTGAGCATGATTGAAACAAGCTTGAGCATGAAGAATGAAACTTGAGCATGAGTTGATTGAGCTTGAGTGTGAAAGGTGAAGCTTGAGCGTGAATCACAAACTCAAGCAAAAACAAGTCAAAAGCATCAGATTCTTCCCACGCTTGAGCGTGACATGGGGCGCTTGGGCATGGCACATTAAAGACTTAAGCGTGAGCATTGCGCTCAAGCGTATTGAAGCAAATAGGCATCAGGGCCCCTGCGCGCTTGAGCGTGGCCACAGGAAGCTTAAGCGTAGACACGCTCAAGCGAGAATGCCCTTCACTTGAGTGTGATCGAAGTTGAATGGGCCACTTAATTAATTATTGACCAATGGTGCGATCCCAGCGCATCCACCTCTGCATGTTTCTAACCAATCCTGCATGGGCTATCACCAAGTGGGGTTTCGCTTAAGCGAAAGGAAAAGGAGCTTAATCGAGACTCTTATTTAAAGGGAGAAGAAAGGTGAATAGAGGGGCATCCTACAGCATCTAAGTTTTATTTTTTCTTCACCCACAACATTTTTTATTATTCTTTCCTCATTTCCTTTAGAAATTGATTAGTGAGCATGAAATTCTTGAGTAGCTAATCCATTCATTGGGATTAGTTGTAGTCAACTCAAACCCAACATAGTGTTGTTGTAAGTTTACATGTATGGTAATGAGAATTGATGGTTTTTGTGTTTCATTCTATGCTTAATGCCTGAGAATACTTGATCACTATTTTCTTGACTTTGGTTTTCTTAAGTGTATTGGAAAATAACTTGTGAAAATAAATCTGAATCAAATACTTGTTATAGTAGTTGCTAGGGATGGTATCTAATGTAACAAATGTCTAAACAATCAAGTGTTAATGCTGGAGTATTTTCAAAGTGATTAAGGGATCAACAGTTTGGAATCACTCTTATGAATTTTGTAGTCGAGGGATCGATGCAAATGACTTTGATTGTGACGTAAAAATTACTATTTCAAATTCCATACATGCAGATTTACATAACTTATGAAAGGTGAGATAGATGAAACCAATCCCAGCTTTACACATTTGATTTCTATTAAAATTTAACATTGTTTTCTCTTTCTATTATCAAGATCTATTATTGTCAGTTGATTATTTTCACCACCATTCTTTGCAAAAATCAAAACTCTTCGTCAAATCAATTCATAGATCCAGATTTCCAAGTTAATCACCTCTCAGTGGAACGACATCTTTCTATTACTACAACTTCTATGTTTAAACTTGGCATGAACATTTCATTACCATCATATTATACAAACTTGATTTTTTCCATAAAACATCATTCCAAACCATATCAAGTAGAACATTACCAGTATCCGGGGTCAAGGGTTGACCACTCCTAACCGGGGTACAAAGTAACCTCTCGTGCTCTCAGTCTTTCCTCGCCTCGGTGGAGTACGGTATTTTAAACTTAGGTCCAATGGGGAGCCTAAGTTCTTCGAGTTATAGGATAAAGTACAATCAAGTCCTAACCGTTATGAAGCAACACCGAAGGTGAATAAGCAAAAAATTCTCCGATGCTTAAGTCAGTACGGTTATTACAGAAAATAAATAAATTACGGAGGTTCTTAAGAAGAATGTTTAGAGATCCTTAAATTATTTAATAAGTTGTATTTATAGAACTTCCCTGAGTTGAAGACTTGATTTGACCCCTTTTCTAACATACTGTAGCTACAGTATGTTGGCAGGAACAGGTTGCCCATACTTTATCTGACAGGAATTTAGATGTCAAATGGTTTAACCAGTATCAAGGGATAATATCTGCACTAATATGTATTTAGAACATCAGTTCCTTGGTTCGAAATCCGGTATCTAGGGGTTTTGGTAGTCTGGTGTCAGAATAGCATAGTTTTCTTCTACTTACTAGCGAATTCCATCCACTGGTTATGGAGTCTGGGATGAACCCTGGATCAATAGCATTTAATTGTCAAATACAAATTACATAACAAATAAACAACTTTGAACATGAATTATTTGTTACTTATCGTCTATTGGGTAATATCTGCATGCACCCAATGACTGGTGGTGTGTAGGACTTCATCTTTATCGTTACTCCAGATGTGAACGTTGCACTCATGAACCTAATTGTACTCGGGCCTAGCTCACACAGTCAGTAGGTCAATCCATGCCTTTTCCTTAATCCACACAAGATTGGTAGGGGTCTATTTATCCTGCCCCCTTTATAGACCTTCTTAAACATGTCGCTTAGGCATGTTCTCGTCATCTTCACAAAGGAAATCTGTATCTTCTCCTTATGCTCAAGTGGAAACATAGCAGACTCTTGCAGTTGACAAAAAGATGTATACAATATTAAAAAAATAATAATATACATTGTAAATATTAAAAGACATTAAAAGTTTACTTGTCCCACCAAAAGCTTTAAGTCTATGTCCAGAAATGGTCATCCACTTCTTCCATATGGATACAAGCTTTAATCACATTTAAGAGTGTTATAGTGCCCTCATTTTTTGACATGAATACCCTAAATTCAAAATGCATATTTCTAAGTCCCAAAAATAAATAAAAAACATAAACTTTTAAGTTTGAAAAGTCACTAATCTAAATAAAATGTCCTTACTTCTCGACTAGCTTGAGAATATATTGGTCCTTTGAAAAATGTACCAAATTTATTGTAGTCTCGATAAGTATTGAATTATCGTATCCGGGAAGAGTTGTGAGATACTCAACAATAAAACAATAAGTCCTTGTTGTTGTTCAAGTGGCCTCAATACTCAAGAGGGGGGGTGAATTGAGTTATAAAACTTTTGATTGGAATGCCTTTGAAATTGATTTTTATAACCAAGTTTATGAGAATATGAAAGTGAAATTAGGTAAAGGGAAATATGCAAAGCATTACAATGGAAAATATTGCTAAGGCAATTTAGCAAACACTTGGTAGGCAGCTTTTGAAGTATAACAAATTAAGCAAATTCAAGTATGAACTTCACAAGCAATCAATACCAATCAATCAATATACAGTATATGAAAGTAAAGAGTAAGGAAGAGAAGCTTGCAAACTGATGTAACGAGTTCCACCCAAACCGGTGTACGTCTCGCCTCTAAGCAACCCACTTAGAGGATTTCCACTATTGAAGTTTAGAGATACAAGCTATGAGCAATTGCAGCTTCCTAGTGTCCCACACTCAAGAACTCAATCCTCACTAGCACTAGGGCAACCCACCCAATCTCTCAAACTCTCAATACCCAAAGGTTGAACCTCAACCTTTGTGACCACTCAACCTAGAGTGAAAATCTCTTGTATTTTTGAAGTGTTTACAAGTGAATGACTCTCTTAATAGAGTGAATAGACAATGATAGCTCACAAACTTTCTAATCTCTGAAGATGAGAGGATATACAAATGAAATTCAAGATACAAGAAATAGGGCTTACAAAGCACAAAATAGAGCAAAAGATTTGTAGCTTCTTGGTGTGTTTTGTGCTTGTGTTTCTCTTCAATTTATAGAGCTAATTGAGGTGTTGAGGTGTGCCCTTCTTCTTCCTAGCCGTTGCACTTAGTGGAATTTCAAAGAATGGTGGAGACATGAGCTGGTTTCCCACTTAAATGTGTTTTTCCACTAGTGTAATCGATTACACCCTCGCGTTGTAATCGATTAGCTTCAAGCCAGAGAGTCCATAATCGATTATTTCATTTCCTGTAATCGATTAGCATCTGTACCTGATGCATTTAATTTGATTTCGCAACTTCCTAATCGATTAGCATGTCTTGTAATCGATTACCTTAATTCCAGTAGCCTCCTAATCGATTGTGCAACTTCCCTTAATCGATTAGCAAATATACCTGATACATTTAATCTTATTTTTGACAGTTGTAATCGATTACATCAAATTAGTAGTCGATTAGTTTAAATCCAGTAGCTTCATAATCGATTAGATTCATTTCCATAATCGATTAGCTCATTGCCTGAATCAATTTCTTCCAAAACAGAGTGTTCCTAATCGATTAGCATAAGTGACCTAATCGATTAGCTTCGCTGTTACTTAGCACCTGATTCCATATCTTTGTTTTTGCACAGATTTCTTCAAGAGTGCTTGTCATTATCAAAATCTTTGAACATCCTTGAGCCTGTATACATATTCAAACACACTTGTAAATCACTACAAATATACATACATTATGTTTAAAGTTTTTTTCATGGATTGGTTTTGAACTGTTCTTTACAGGGGGTGTAGAAGTATGCTTGTAGAACAACTCAAAATATACATATAAATGTGTTTTTGATACAAAGCAATATGCGTATAAATGTAAATACGGAGAGTCTTTGTATGCTGAGGCGGAGTGCAATGTATTCTGGGGCGGTGTCACGGTCCGCCTGACGGGATCTACGTTGCCTTGACCCGATTGGGGATGGTACCTGCAATCGTTCTCCGACGCTCAAGTCAGTATTTCAGAATACTTAGAGACTTAGAAAGACAGTCAGAGAGAATTATGCAAGTAAGAGAGTGTCAGGTTCAGAGAATGGGAAAAAAAAAATCCCTTATACCTTTTCGAGAGATGTTTATATACCTGTTACTGGTGCTCCATTATTGGTAGGACCCGCTCCTTGTCTTCAGGCATAATGCTGAAAAGGTAGTGGGTCCTTGCGCCGTTCACATGCACCATTATTGTAGTAGGTATCACCACTTGTCTGGAAAGCGTTAGTGCTTTAATATTTTATTGTTATTTCCCTTTATGCGTGACAGCGTGATTCCCACTATTAACCACTCAAGACAGAGTCAATCTCGTGCCGGGGTTGTGAGTATGGGCTCGCTACGCAGTGTGGGAAATTCAGTATTCCGCCAATATTGAGCTTATGGCTTGGCGGAGTAACAACTTAGGCGGGGTTACGTTCCTTGGCGGAGTAACATGCCTTGGCGGTGTAAGGTGCCTTGGTGGCGTTAACATACCTTGGCGGAGTTACGTTCCTGGGCGGAGTAACATGCCTTGGCGGAGTTACCTGCCCTGGCGGTATGTACTCCGTATAGAAGTGATTATAATGTACTCAATTGCGTACTTCTCCTGTTCAAAATGCTGATCTGGCCAAGCATTAAAGCCATGTTCTTGGGGGCCGGTGTTAGGACCGGATCAGGTTTGTTAGGAAATAGTTGATTTCAAGAGCTAAAAGCAATAAAAACTAAGAAAGCGATGTATATAGATCAAACTCTCATATTCCCTTTGATCCTTTAAATCCCATTATGGATGGTTAAGCATTAAATCAAGTTAACGTGACATTAAACCTAATCCCTTAGTGAATAGATTCTAAACTCTAACATCAAGTCATAATCCCTTGATAATTCAATGCTAAGATTTGCATAACTAAAAGGTTTCAACAACTATTGGAATTAATTATATCCCTAGACAAAAAATCTAATAGGCATTTGATTCCTAAAACTCATTCGGTAAACTAAACACACACAAATAACATTATATTGAATAAAAATAAACATTAGGAATTGAGAAATGAAATACTAACATGATATTAATGCATAAACATACAAAAATACTCACCACAAAGTCATAATAAAGAGTGGTTATGTCCAATCCCAAATAAGAGGAAAAGAAGGAAAACCTAGAAGACAAGCTCTTCAAGGACTTAGAATGGCTCTAATGGATCCACAATGTTTCAAAGCTCTTCCATCATGCAAAAGATACCTTAAAAAGTGTGTTTTTGGCTTTTGAATAAGCTCATAAGCTAAAGTAGTTGGTCTTTAGAGACCAAATTTCAAACTTTCCAAAATAGCTTCTCTAAATGCCTAAATCCTGATAAAAAAGTCTAAACAATCTAGTTAGTTGACAATTAAGGTATTACTTTAAAATGATCAAAATAACGACTTCAAAATGCATCAATTGATTGTTTTAGTGCCAAATTAAATGTGAAATTTATTCAAAAAAGAACCTAAATTTGACAATTAATAGAATCCACTTCATAGAAACGTCTTTTGTTGGAGGAACCTTATCATGTGCATGGGTCCTCAAAATTTCTTATGAAAGATCAGAAGGACCAGCTCCCGCTTCCTAAGCTATCTGCTTATGAGTTATCCCTAGAATCTCATCACCCCGAATGTAATCCTCATAGTCATCCTTACTTTAGTTAGAGGATAGATCGTAATTAACATCCTTAAGGAGCCTTTTTCAACCTAGTGTCTGAATCATCTAGATCACTAGCTCTTTCTTATCAACAATGAGAACAGGCTTGTTTATATGCAAATACAACTCACCATATGAAATCACCATCCTCGACCCAGCACCTCTGTCAACTAGAAGCTTCCCCCTCCTTATTTCCTTATGATGCCCATCTCCGTTGTCACAATCAGCCATCTAAAAAATATGTTAAACATTAAAAAATAAAAAATAATTATAAATCAATTTTAAGACCACATCTACCTCATTCTACTTGTCATATGGTTTCATAATATTAGTACATTGTTGCTTAACATTGACCTTAAAAATGGTCAAAGTTATCTATGACTTGGAATATGATGATTCTACTTGTTCTACCAATCAAATCCTTTGTAACTCTCCTAAATTTCACATCTTCATGCTTGGTCTAGACCCAATAACCAGGTTTGAAATCAAACTTGTACAAGTGAAATGTAACATCACTTTTACTTAAAATCTTACAACATCTATATCTCACATAGAGACACCTTATAATCATCTAGATATTAATAGGAATACTATGTAGTCATGTTAATAAACTCTCTAACCCATCTAATAAACTTAGTTTTTAAACCTTTCATATGAGGGACAAAGCCTATTAAACATCCATAAATGACCCATCACAAAATATGTATTGTCAACACAACACTAAGTTATAACATATATATTATTCAAACACATAGCTAAATTAATTAAGTAAAAATTGAGTATATATTTAATTTTTATATTTCTAATTTTTAATTTTTAATTTTTCTAAATTCTAATTTAAATTTCTAAATTTATTATTTTCCTAAACTTTAATTAGAAATTTCTATTTTTTATTTTCTCAATTCTAATTTAAAATTTCTAAATTGATTATTATTCTAAATTATAATTTGAAATATTTAAATTTTTTGTTCTAAATTCTAAATTCAGAGTTTTATAATTAAATTGCCAATTCCTAAGTTTTTGAAAGTCTAAAATTCTATCCTAACGATCTTAGGAGTGAAATATACTCTAATAAACAAACTTTACACTAAATCATTTATCCTAAAACTCAAGAATTAAGATTTTCTTAAGCATGATAGTGTAGTCATTTATCCTAGAGTTTTTACAATTATCTTAAAGAGCCCTAAAGTATAAAATTAAAGGAACAAATTAAATAAGTTACTAACCTTCAACTTAAAACAAATTCTAATTGGTTCAAAACTCTCCTTTTACGTCATAAGCATAATGACACAGATGGAGTATCAAATGGTTGCCTCTACACTTTGAATCACACATTTAAAATTATGAGAGACTAAGAGAATTTGGGACAGGAATTTGAAATAAATGATGAGAAATTAAGAAGAAAGTGGGTTCTGCACGCATTACACTTGGTTTTTGTATGAGACATATCCCACACAATGTCCCACGGGCACAAATTTAAAATCTTGGCATTTCATATGTTAACAGGAGGTATGATCTGAGCTGTTTATTTTAAGTATGGAGCATCCTTCCTAAATAACAACCAAATCTATTTTTTTACATTGGAGGCCACTCCCATGCAACAACTAAACTCAACACCCCTTTTCATATTTTTAAAAGTAGCGTGGGACGTGTCCTACATAATAACCACTTGCTCTCACACAAAAGGTACCATGGGAGTTGTTTCATGCAACGACCTTAAGCAAACACATAATTTTCTTATAGTGGAATACCATTATCAATAAAGAAATGTTTATAAAAATATTTAATTCACTATGCACCAATTATAATATACAAAAATTATAAATTTTAACAAGTAAACCACAAAATTGGTCTTTAGCTTTAAAATTTTAACAAGATACATTACTTTACCCTTCATCATGCTAAATAGTCCCTTTTGTTAATGGACCACTAAAAAATATTAGGCACTACTTACATCAATGTTAGTTGCTGCTTACATGGATCGTTAACTTCCATAGAGAACACCAAGTATGATTGTAAACCATATTATACTATTGAACTAATATAGTTTTCTTGCTTCAAATTAAAGATATCATTTTGAACATATTTTTTAAATGACTATAAAGTTGTCTTCAACCTTAATAAGATTGAATCTCCCTCTATTTATAACATATGCCTCAACCCTTATAGTTCTCACATCTACCAAAGTTTCTCTTCCTCCCAAGCCATTCTCCTATTATTCTTCATTTCTTAGTCAAGTGAGTTATGTTCAAGGACTTTGAGTATAAGAACTGCTCTGATAAGAAACAGTGTCTGTTATGAAAGGTCATTGCTTAGGGTTTCAAGGGCACTTGCTAACCCAAGAAAGACGTTTTGGAATTCTCAAACTATAAGGTAAGTGTATTATGTATAATTTTTCTTTTGGTTTTCTATTAGAAATAATTCTATATTGATTGACAATTTATTGAAAATGTTTTTTAGAGTGAAAACTCGTGTGGTTTTTCTTTATGGTTTAAAAATATGAGAAATGGAGAACAACGTGGAAGAGGTATAAAGGCTACATCAACATTAGGTCTTACTAGTAATGTTGATCAAGAATGGAAGACAGATGATGTAACATCCCTTATTTTTTGTGTTAATCTATAGTCTAAGATACAATGTTACTTCTGTTTAATGTTATGAATGACATGCGAGCCTCAGCCATTGTGTCTGTTGTGATCTATATGCCCATCCTTATGTGATTTAAGACAGATAGATAAGCTTATGAAAATGATAAATTATCTCTTAAGAATTCATGATAGAAATTATGGCAAAAGACTAATTCATAAAAATTTAGTTGGCACAACAAACTGGTTATCCGATCAAGAGGGTGTTATGACTTAGGCTTTGAGTTGTAGGGATTTATATTGAACCTTCAACATTTTTATGGAAAATAGAGAGTGGTGGAGACTAAACTTAATGAGCTAGAAATACTTTGGTTGCACTAAAGAAATTGCTCATTGAAAAATTGATTAAAATTTCTCTGCGATTCTTTGTCCAGAAAGTCCCAAATTTTTTTTAACAATACCCGAATGCTCTTAGCAATTTAATTAGGATTGAAAGTCATTTTTTTGTGCCTAAGTACTACATGGTCATGACCATTATTTCAGCCTATTAATTTACATAAAACATGATTAATTTACATGGCCATGTGTCACCACTAAGTCCTTACACTAAATCACCTCCCATTACTTTATATAATTATCTTTTATCCCTTAAATCATGCACCTTGTCTCCTCACCATTCAGCCACCCACTTAACTTAAGTGTGGTTAGTTTAAGTTCCACTAAATCTCTCTCTAAAATGCTTATGTAAATACATGTGCCATAAGTGAAAAATAAAGAGAAACTTAGAACTATTTTTTTATTTCTTGGTTGTGAAGTTACCTGTCACCCTCCTTCATCTAGAGCTTTCCTTTCTCTTCCTTCAAACCATTCATTATTCAGCCACTAACCTATTAAAATACTATTATACTTGCCTATATATATGCATCATGAGTGAGGAAAAAGTGAAAAGAAAAGGAGACCACCACTTTCATTTGCTTTTAGTCGTGAGACATCTTAGCTTGCTCTCCAAGTCTTCATTTCTCTTCCTCATATTCTTTATCTTTTTCCACCTTCTCTCATGTCCAGCACCATTTCCATGCCTTCAAGCTCTTCAAGACCATCTTTTGGAAGTAAGGAAGCAAAGGAAACCAAGCTCAAGACCACTCTATTCCAGCGTGTAACTCCTAAAAGGTAAAGGGAGTTCTTCTTTTTCTTTGGGATTCATTTGTATGCATGGGTGATAGAGACCACCCTAAGGTCCCTATCTTTGGTAAAAAGCTCAAAATAAGGTGTTTCCTTTCCAAATCAAATGCTGAAACTATTTGAAAAATATATTTTTTTGCAAAAGGTTTAGGGAAAAACTTGTCACCATTTTGAATGGAAAAACTTCACTTTTGATCTCTATAAAGAACCATCTTTTTGCATGTGTTTCTTTTAGTTCATAGCTAATTGTATACATGGTAAAACATGATTAAAATGGTGAAAAATTGTGTCTTGCATGTTGGACAAGAAAAAGTTATAATTAATGAAGTTGTATGTTGAAATGTAGAGGAAAAGTGTCATCTTTTTACCTTGCATATGGGATTGATGATGTCTATGTTTGAGATCTTGGCTTGCATGTATGAAATCTAAATTTTTGAATAAATTTGTAGGCCCAAAAATAGTGGCTGAACTATGTGCCTTAATGGAACATATAATGCTCTAAGTTGTATGAAATGCTTGCTTGAAAAAGTAATGGAAAAATTGTACCTTTGGTGTCGTCGGTATGGTGTGTGTTTTGATGATTTTATGGCTTGATAATTTTTCTTATTTGTTGCTAGAAAAATAAGTTATCATGAGTATATTGATTTAAGTTGTGTGGTTGACTTGAGTATGAAAAAGAAATCCTAAGTGTCAAATCAGATTCTTAGTCGAAAATACGAGAAAACATGTCATTAAGAAAAATATGATGGTAAGGCTTTTGAACCTTTGTTTTACCATGAAATATATGTGTTTATGGTGGAAGAGGGGCTGCTTCCCAGATTGAAGAAAGTATGAAAAATGGAGGCTTTATCTGTAAACATGATCGATGACATTTAAGGGTAAAAATAGAATTTTGAAAAGGAAATTGGGACATAGGGTAAATTCAAAATTCTAAACTAGAATTATAGGATTATTTAGTGTTAAAAATGTAGGATTTCAAAAGTTTTTCTTTTAGGCTTTTGAATCGAGTCAATCAGAGTTTTTAGACGAAAATACGAGCTAAACTAAGTATTCAGTGAAGTCGGCAAGAAAATAAGTTTTTGACTTGAAAATTTATCAAAAGCATATATTACCAATTATTTTAATGATTTGAATAACTTATTAAGGTTTAAAGATTATTTTTAAAAGGATTTTACTTTCGACACTAAGGGAAGCAGGGCTCATAGCCAAATTACGACGAAGTGACATTTCCGACAATTAGTAAAAAAACCAGACTATAAAGAGTTTTGTGAGTTAAATAATATCAGTTGATCTTCATTATGACTTATATAAAAGTTTTAGATGAACTTGAAAAATAAGAAAAGTATTCAAAATTTTAACGAGATTTTGACTTAAGCCAGATCGGCAATTGCTACTTTCTCTAAAGCTACTTTTACGCCTTGTTGTTATGATAAAAACTATATTTCTTTAAAAAAATTAGGATCAATGGAGTTTTCCTAATATATATGTATTTATATACTTCTATACTCTCATGAACACTAAGTATTAGGTCCCAGGTCTAAATCATAGTAATTCTAATTAATTTCTAAGTAACTTAGATTTTTGTGTAAATCCCTGTCGCGACCGGGATCGCGGTGGGAGAGCAACCGTAAAAAGAGAATAAAATAAAAAAGGTTTCAAAATCCTTTCGAAAAAATAGGGAGTCGCCACCAATATTTTTTAAAGATAAAATATCGAGAAAACCTTTGTTGAGGCAGCAGTCATAAAAAAAGAATTCTAAGTTCAGGAGTAAAATTACAGGTGAGGAAAGTATTAGCACCTCACACTGTTCGTTATAAAGCGGTTACCTCAGATTAATTACGCGTATTTTTTAATAACCTAAAAATAAATTTAACCTCTCAAACAATACGGGAAAGGAAACAAGGTTAACAGGACGTCTTGTCCCAATTAATCTTAAATCGAGCAGCTTAAATAAATAATAACTATAAAAATCAAAAATAAAATAAAATAAAAGATTAACAGGATGTCTCATCCAAATTAATCATAATATGTTACATAATAAAAATTAAGAAAGTTAAAATAAAATAAAATAAAATAAAGTAAAATAAGATAAGATAAAGTAAAATAAAATGAAATAAAATAAAAAGAGGTAAAATAAAATAAAGTAAATTAAAATAAAAGATTAACAGGACGTCTCATCAAAATTAATCTTTATTATTTAACGAATAAAAAATTGAAAATATGAGAAGATTAACAAGACGTCCCATCTAAATTAACAACCTAATAGTAAAAAGGTGTTTTTAAATTAAATAGTAACAATGTAAAGTTAATCAAAATAAAGCTAAGACACATGAAAATTACTAAAAGTAAAACGGGCCCGACAGGAATTATTTCCACTCCTATGTATTCCTACGTATGTCGAGAAATCAAGGGTACGTAGTTCTTGGTTGAAAATAAAAATAAAAAATTACCTTTTGTTTTTGTTTTCGAAGAGTTTATAAAGAGTTTTAGTAGTGATTTTTTAGAAAAGGAGATTTTTGAATTACATATTAAACAAGAAAATAAAAAAGAGGAAAAATCATATTTTATTTGAAAAACTTTCACGTCGAAGGAGGAAATATAAGACACTCCGTACATGTACCAACCTTCACGAATTTATAACATCGATGTAGGTAAAACTTTTTTGCACGACACCATTGTAAAGTCATCGCATAATTTTTTTCATGAGAAGAAATTTTTTTTTAATAATTTCGATTCTAGAAGGGACCCCAAATTTTGAAGTTAAATCAAAGACATATTTTTAAATTTTTTATGAATCATAAAAGATCACAAGTTAATAAAGAAACAACACACTAAAAAATTAAATATAAAAACAACTAAAAAGAAGTCTTAAATGTGAGAGACAGGTTACCCACTCCCCCTAACCATCGTATGATACCACTAGAACTGCCCACCACATTTATTAGTCAGTGGACAATGAAAACTTATATAAAGTAAAACAATAGACTTGAAACAAGAATAACAGGCTTGGAGCAAAAAAAACTACAACACACTCTAATAATAAAAATAATAAAGCAACAAACTTAAAATAAGAGATGTCATAGACTTAACAGGAACAACAGACTTAAAACGAAAATCGCAACAAACCCTTAAAATAAGAGCAGTAACAAACTTAAAATAAAAACAGGCACAACAGACTTAGAGTAAAAAACACAACAGACTCTTAGAATAATAACAATAATTGATCTAGAGTGTAAACCGGACTCCAAAAAACATGGTCGGGGTGCTTCCAAACCAAGGCCACGTCACCAAAAGTACAAGGAATATTGACTATTACCTCAACCGAGGTCCCAAGTCAGCATGAGTACGGACATAAGTTGATGACTCTAGACAACCCTCTAACATCGAAACATGGGTCAGAAGAGGTATGGGTAACATATCCCTGCAAACACTATTGCTACAGTAAGTTAGGAGAAGGGTCAAATCACTCCTCCTACTCAGGTAACTCCTATAAATATAACTCATTTATACTATAAAAGGATTTGAATAGATTATCGTAAGTAACCTCCGTAATACGAATATTCCCATACTTTCTATACTGACTTAAGCATTGGAGAATCTTTTACAGGTGCACCTCTGGTGTGTCCCCTTGACTTCGGTATGGATTGAACATCAAACTCATACATTAACGTGAAGAACTTAGGCTCCCCATTGAACCTAGGTACAAAATACCGTACTCCACTAAAACGGTGTAAAACTGAGTGTTTGAGAGTATACTTCAGACTATGGTTGAGACAGGTCAACTCTTGACCCTGGACACCAAGCAGAACATTGGCACGCCCAATGGGACCTCGTAAACTTTGAGTCCCATATTACAATGACAAGGAATTCATGGATCACAACAAAGGTAATGAAACCCCAGAAGGACATGTCCAGAATGTTGCAAGGACATTGAACTATACTGAGGGTATAGTGGAGACCCCAGGGATGGAGTTGAGGACACAGGCGGTGACGTAGCCAAATCCCCAAGATGAGATTATCAGGCAATTATGCCAAGAGCTCCAAGAACTTTGGAGGACGGATGGAAGAGATAACGTTAGTAGAAATCAAAGGTAGCAAGATTTTCAACATCAGCATGAACAATATCAGACTTATGCCTATGAGGAGCAAGAGTCCATATACCAGATTGAGGAGATAAGCGGCCAAAGAAGGGCTATGTAGCATGGTAGGGGAGGTGAATATCGGTTTAGGATACCATTCACAAGGAGGTTGATGAGTGTCCCTATACCTAGGCATCTTCAAACCCCACAGCCATTGTATGTAAAGAAGTATATAGGAGAATCAGACCCCAGAATTCATTTGGATGCGTATGTGAATGAGTCGTTGTTCGTAGGAGCTGAGGAGGATGTTATGTGTAGGATGTTCCCAAGGACGTTATCTGTTGAGGCCTTGGGATGGTTCAAGAGTTTAGTTGTAGGCTCGATCGATTCATGGGATGATATGGCCCATGCATTCTTACACCACTTTATGGTGTCGAGGGACATTCCCAAAATGTCTCACACGTTGGCACAAATCAAGCAGGGGTCGGAGAAGAGTCTGAGAGATTTTTTAAAGAGATTTTATAAGGGAGTTGTGCTGGTATCGGGCTTGATGAAGGAAATCCAAATGCATATCGTGGTGGAAGCTACAGTCACCGTTCACCCTATCTTTAGAGAAAAAGCCACCTCGAACCTTTAAAGAGTTTAGGAGTAAGGCAGCGAAGTATGTTGGGAGAGAGATACACCTAGCAACTACTAACCAAAAGAGTACAACTCAAGAAAGGATTCAGATACTAGATAGAAAGGCATTGAGGTTTGAACAAAGGGGTCATAATAAGGATACGTTCCTAAGACCTAGAGAGAGGAGAAGTGTGAATTTTATGCAGTATACCCTGTTGGCAGTCCGGGCTGGCCAGATTTTGAGGGAGGTTGGTTTGAGAGGATTAATTGTGTATGGAGTGAAAAAGCCAATGCCTATGAAGAGAGCTGGAAATACCAATAAATATTGTGAATTTCATGAACAGACTAGGCATAATATTAATGAATTTTGGCAGTTAAAAAAGGGAATTGAAACATTGATTAGAGAAGGTAAGTTGAAGCAATACCTGTTTTAGAAGAGATCCAATCTAGAGTCAGAAAGGGTATCCCTAAGAAGAAAGGAGACAAGTTCGGTCGAAGAAGAGGAGGCCAGGAGTTCCAAAAAACCAATGTTGGATAAGGGAAAGGCCGTAGTAGATAATATTGATGAAAATGATGAATCGTGGATGAAACCCCCTTCAGGTTTAGGAAGGGGGATGTTATCGATATGATTACAGGTGGCTTTACAGGAGGTGGAGTGTCGAACACCGCCTGGAAGAATCATTTGAGGATAATCATGTCGGTTCAGACTAAAATAGATAACAGACCATTTCGAGGGGGAGTCCAAACCCCTCCTATCATATTCACTGATCATGACTACGGTCTGACGGTCCCTGGAGGAGATGACGTAGTACTGATTGAGGCGGTCATAGCAAATAAGACAATCAGGAGAATGCTAGTAGATCAAGGAAGCTCATGCGATGTTATTTTCTACGAGTGTTTTAAGAAGATGGGACTTTCAGACTCCAATCTACAGCCTTACACTCAGGACATGACGATGTTCAATGGAGCTAAACAACCTACCAAAGGTTATCTAGACAGTAGGTTGACATTTGAGGGAGAGCCGGGGTCAAAGACACTATACACAAGGGTATTGGTGGTAAATGTAAAGTCCCCATTCAACGGGATTCTTGGGCGCCATTCTCTTAATACTTTGAAGGTCGTAGTGTCGATACCGCACTTGTTGATAAAGTTCATTGATAAAGACAATCAAGTGTCCTCCGTCAGAGGTGATCAACAAATAGTGAGGTACTATTACAACCTCAGTGTACAAATGACCAAGACATAGGAGTCGATCAAGAGAAAAAGGTTAAATAATGGTGGAGCAGTACCAGAGTCAATAAATCTAATTGATTTGGACCCTAGAGAGGAGTTGGTAGCAAACCCTAAAAATCCTCAAAGGCCCACACCAGAGTGTGGAGTGATGAAAATCTCGTTGGAAGAAGATCCTATCAGGAGCATGGAAATCAATGATTCTCAGACGCCGGAATGGAGGGACGATTGATCAAGCTATTGAAGAAATTTAAACACTTGTTTGCATGGACCGCAGTTGACATGCTTAGCATCAATCTGAACTTCTGTTGCCATAGATTAGCAGTCTACCTGGAGTCAAAGGCGGTTACACAGAAGAAGAGAAGGTTGGGACCAGAGAAACAAAAGGAGGCTTATGAACAAACGGAGGAGTTATTGAAGGCCGGTTTCATAAGAGAGGGTCAATATTCCTCTTAGGTTTCCAACATAGTGATGGTGAAGAAGGTCAATGGCGAATCACGGATGTGTACAGATTTCACTAATTTAAACAAGTGTTGCCCCAAAGACCCGTATCCTCTCCTAAGTATTGATCAGATGGTAGATGACTCCTCTAGGTATCAATTCCTGTCCTTCATGGATGCATACTCTGAATATAATCAAATTCCAATGTGGAAGTAAGACGAGGATAAGATGACGTTTGTAAATGACAAAGGAGTATTTTGCTATACGGTCATGTTGTTCAACTACAGAATGCTGGAGCTACCTACCAGAGGATGATGAATAAAGTTTTTGAAGGGATGAGGTCGAAGGTAGTCGAGGTATATGTGGATGATATTATAGCTAAGACCCCGGTTGGAGGAAACCACGTCGAGGATTTGAGGAAGGTGTTCCAAAGACTCCAATTATACAATATGAGGTTAAATCCACTAAAGTGCACCTTTTCCACAGGACGGTTTCTTGGATTCATGCTCACCCAGAGGGGTATAAAAGCAAATCCTGATAAACACAAGGTGGTGAGAGAGCTCCGAAGTCCAACCAATGTGAGGGAAGTGCAGTCATTAAATGGAAACGTTATGGCATTATCTCGATTTATGCCAAAAATGACACACCAGTCATTACCCCTCTACAAAGCACTGAAGAAGAATAAAGAGTTCCAATGGGGTGAGGAGTAGAAGAAGGCATTTCAAGAGATGAATAAGGTATTAGCCAATCCGCCGGTGTTAACAAGGCTAAACCCCGGAGAGAAGCCTTTTATTTATCTTTCTATATTAGATGAAGCCATTGAAGCCGCGCTAGTAAAACAGACGATCGAAGGCCAACGACCAGTGTACTTTATAGGAAAGGTCCTTCAAGGATCAGAAGGCTAGTATTAAAAGTTGGAGAAAACTACTCTAGCTTTGGTCTGGACGTCCCAACGTCTAAGACAATATTTTCATGCAGATCCTAGTACGAACTGATCTCCCCCTGAGAGCAGTTTTTCACAAACTGGACCTAGCGGGAAGAATGACTAAGTGGGCAATAGAGCTTTCAGATTTTGACATCTCATATGAGCCCAGAACGGTTATCAAAGCCTAAGTGTTAGCTGATTTTATGACAGAGTTGACAAGAGAGACCTCAACGCCATTACGGGAGCATTGGACTATTTACTTCAATGGGTCATCAAACGGAAAAGGATGTGGGGCCGGAGTTATGATTGAAAGTGAGGACGGAGTCAGTGTAGAAACTTCCCTTAAATTTGATTTCAAAACAACGAACAACCAGGTGAAGTATACAACGTGTTTGGCAAGACTTAGGGCAGCCCTAGATATAGGAGCACGGACCATAGTGCTCTGCAACAATTCATAACTTGTGATTTCTTAAATAAATGGGAGTTATCAGGCCAAGGAGCCATTGTTACAGCAATATCTAGCTAAGGTCAAGGAGATGGGGGCAGATTTATAAATGTTGAATACAAGCACGTCCCAAGAGAAGATAATGTTAGGGCGGACGTATTGTCTTGATTAGCTAGCACCAAAAAGACGGGGTCCATAACAACAGTCATTCAGAGTACTTTAGCTACTCTAAGTATCTCGGCCGCATTCAAAGTTTATGCCATCCAATTCAAAGCCCATCTAAAGATTCCTGGGTAATACCAATAATCCGGTATATGGTAAGTGGATAACTTCTGGAATGTCCATTGAAGAAGAAGAAATTGAAAAAAGAATTGCCAACTTTCATTTTGGTAGATGAAAGTTTATTCAAAAGAGGGACATTGGCTTATTTTAAAATGTTTGAATGAAGCAGAGATTGAAGAGGTTTTAATCGAGGTACATGAAGGGACATGTGGCCATCACTATAGTGGAAGGAGTTTGGCTAGAAAAATTTTACGAGCAGGTTATTCGTGGCCCACTTTAACCAAGGATGCTATTGAATACGTCAAGAAGTGTGATGCATGCCAGAAGAACAGCAACGAGCACCACGTCCCAACAGAAGAGCTATTCACATCGGCTATCCCATGGCCTTTTCACCAATGGGGCATGGATATTTTGGGACCTTTCCCAAAGGCACCCGACGTGGTCAAATATTTAATAGTTGGGGTGGATTACTTCACTAAATGGATTGAAGCAGAGGCAGTTGTACATATCACTGTGGCCCAGACTCCAAGATTTTTGTATGACATCATTGTCACTAGGTCCAGAATACCAGGAAGAGTTGCACGGACAATGGCACACAATTTACAGACTCCAAGTTCAAAAGCCTTCTTGAGAGACTCCAGATTAAAAAAGTTTTCTCATCAGTAGAACACCCCCAAACCAATGGGCAAGCTGAGGTAGCAAACAAAGAAATTTTAAGGCTTAAAGAAGCAGCTCGGTGATGCGAAGGAAGAATGGGCCAACCAGTTATGCCATGTCTTATGGCCATACCGGACCATGCCTCACTCGTCTATAGGAGAAGCCCTATTTCGGTTGGTATACGGTATGGTCATACCAGTAGAAATTAATCATATTTCACCAAGAATTCAACAGTTTGATGAGGTGGACAACGGCCTGAAATTGAAGAACGAATTGGGCTTATTATCAGAAGTCAGGGAAGCAACTTTTTTCCATGATCAAGCAATCAAGGCCAAGGCCGCGGTGCGATATAACATGAAGGTCCAAAGAAAAAGATTCAATGTGGGCAACCTTGTTTTGAGAAAAGCATCGGTTAGAAATCACCTTGCACATCAAGGGAAGCTAGCACCGACGTGGGAAGGTCCATATTAGGTAAACGAAGTTACTCTAGGATGAGTGTATCTGAGATGCCCTAAAAACGAGGGTAAATTTTTCATGATTTTAAAGTAATTAAAGAATAAAAAAAACCGCGAGATAAGTCTGTAATAAGTAACCCCGAATCATTTTAAATAACCTATCCCACATATGAAGATGTGAGAAGGTGAATAAATTTAATCAAAAGTCTTCCTTGGACAATCAACCATAGGATCGTCAACAAGGGATAGCGGAAAACATAATCTATTTAAGAGTTATGGAAAAGAATAAGAAGGGATCTAAAGAGACTTGAATAATGGTTAAAAAGTGGTAAATGAAGTCACACATGGATATATAATTGAACCATGGTGAAATGGAACCCATCAATCAGCAAAACACATGAAAAATTGAAGAATCAGGGGTATGCATCACCCCATGAATTGATTCAAATGCTACTGGAGTCCAAAAAGTGAAATCAGGCCCCTTTGATTCGATTCAAGCTCGCATGAATTGATTCAAACGTTCCTGGACATCATGAACAGTAATTCCAGAGAGCTTTGAATCGATTCACACGGGGGCTTGAATCGATTCAAAGTGCCTAAAAATAGGAACAGTGAAAACAGTGTGTCTTGAATCGATTCACACACTGTTGTGAATCGATTCATGACAGCACAGAGGCTATTTTATGCAAAAAGTCACATTTTTGGACTTCTAACCCCCCTAACTTTTTCATACGAATTCCAATGCCTACCAAATTTTGACACCAACTTATATACATCATTTGTGATGTGTGGCCACCAGCCACACTCAAAAATTCCCAAAAATGAGAGAGTTGTGCGCATAAATATGTTTCACTCATTTTGAGGCATTTTTGTGCAACTCAAGGACCTATTCTCAATAGAATTGGCTCATTCTAATTTCTACAAGTCATAAATCATGTATTTAAGCCATTGGGACCATTATATGCCATTCAAATCTCACAAAACTCATTTTGACCCTATTGGTTCCTCAATTATGCATAAAACTATTAAAATTCATCATATTCTTTATGCCAAAATCATTCATTCAACCTTCTAATGCCCTACTCGTGTTCTCATCCATACACAAGACTCATATGCATTATCAATAAACATAAACCTCATGGTATCAATATCCATCCATCAACATGGCATATAATCCTTCAATTTACAATCAATATTGTAACATCCCTGTTTTTAGTAGCAGTCTTATTTAGTAAAAATTGAAGTTTAGAAGGTCTATAAGTGGTAATAAATGAATAAATGCCTTGTAGATGGTCTGTAGTGTCTCAAAAATGTCATTTTTGCACATAATAATAGAATTTATATGGAACATTAGTGTAATTATGCAAAAACCGAGTGAAAAGGGCTCTGTTCCGAGTAACAGAGAAGAATTCCGAGTGAATGATTAAAAATTCCGAGTGAAGGAGGAAATTCTGAGTGTAAAGTTATGTTGACCGAGTAAAACATGACTGAGAGGGATACTACCGAGTGAAATCTTGGTCTTAGAGACATCTGGAGTGAAGTGTGTTCAAGGGAACCACTTCTGGGTGAAAATTCCGAGTGAAAACACCATTGAAAGACTCATTTCTGAGTCAAACCTTGCCAATTGCTTCTTTTTCGAGTGGCAATCTCTATGATTACAGTATACCGAGTGCATAGACTCAGTCAGGGATATAACTGATGCAATCCGAGTAAGTTTGTTCAAGTTAGACCTCCCTAATAAGATAGAAGATCGCAATCCGAGTAGGTTGAGAGCCATTTTAAGTAAGGCTAAATATGTAGCCTTTCCGAGTGAATGGGTTTGAATATTACCGAGTAAGATATACTCGAGTGGGAAAATAATACTAAGTGAAATATGTGTGTAGGAATGAATTTGGATATTCCCGAGTATAAAATCCGAGGGAAGATTGGTTGTAATGACTTAGATTGGAAAATTTCTAAGTATATGATAAACCGAATGAATGATCCATATATATATCCGAGTGGATGGGGTTAGAACAAGTCTGAGTTGGACTTAGCGAAATGATATTCTCGAGTAGATAAAATAATGGGTAATCTGAGGGTTAAGTATGAAATAAACCCGAGTAAATGAAACCCTCTAAGTGATATTTGAACGGTTCTAAATAAACAAGAATTTATTAGGTCTGAATGAGAACCCCGAGTGAATGAATGCATATGTGTTTTATGTTGAGTTGATGCTTTCTACCGACTGAAATGTGTTGTCAAAATTATTTAGGAAGTATTGATGGGAGAAATAGTGATTTAGTTAAGGATTCCGAGTGATTATATATGGATATTGTGAGGTTAAGGAATTACTTGGCTTGAATATGAGTGGTGATAAATGAATAATACTAAGTGAACAGATACCGAGTGGAGAATGGTAGTGGGAGTCCGTTCCGAGCGAATTATAGAATGCACAGAGCCATTCCGAGTGAGTCTAAGGTGTTATGAAATCCTGAGTGAAAATTTATTTGATGTTAAGTCGTCTAAGAGATGATTTAGTTGAATGAGAAATGGAAAAGAATAGGTTGTTTGCCGAATGGAAATCCTGAGTGAGTCCGAGTAAAGAGAATCCGACTGAATCCAGAAGAAATCCGACCTAGGGAGGAGAAATCCGATTAGATGTTTCAAGAAGAAACAATCATGAGTGAGGAATAAGAGAGACGAGTCGGTTTTGTATTAATGTTACAAAGTGGAAAACCGAACAATACAAGTCGGTTTTAGAAACATTTAGTCGAATGACAGATTGAGCCACTGTGGAACCAGTCTGGGATGAATTAGCCGAGTGAAAGACCAAGTAAGATAGGAGTCAGCACTGATTGATTTTACTGAGTGTGAAAACAAGCGTTTGAGTCGGTTTTAGAAGATTTCCGAGCCAAGAATGGCTGATTCGCTCAAGCAAATCGGATTTCGCTTAAGCAATCTGATGTCAGGAACCAACCGATGTCCTCTATATCACATCGGGTGACTGAAGTATTGCAGACTGGGTCAGCACTCCACACCAGTTGGCTACTAGGTCCGTCCTTAGATCAGGGGTTCACACCGGACAGATCTGAGCCGGTGTTCATCAAAACCGACCTTCTTCACAGACGGTGTCCCTCAATTCCTTCATACCCCATCCTTCCCTACACTACACACCGCCCTTCATTATTACACACCGTCTTTCCCTTCATTCAATACCACCCTCACACTCAACACCGCCCTCATGCATGCAATACCGACCTCTTCAAATCCTCCAACACCGAACACCTTTTAATTTCCACTTCAGCTAGTGATCAGCCCACTTAATCATATAAAACCAAGAATGATTGGCACAACGAACCAATCACAGGAGAAAGTTGCATCCATTATAATATCTTTATATATTTTATTCCAATCAAATGCAAAGCTGACTATGAAAGGAGTCAAAAAGGCTCCATTATTCCACCTAATTCTCCAACCAATGTTTCCACTTAGTTTCCCACTAACTCTCATTATTTAGCCCAGTACTATATCTCTAAGAACACACATACACGAAACATAACCACAGACATACTTCTGTTATCATTTCCTTTTCCTGCAAGCTCTCTCTCTCAATTTCTTTCCTCTCTCACTCGGATTTAAAGCAGGACAGTGAAGGGAACCTCTTTCTTTCCATCCAGGAACTTCATTGAGGTAAGGGGGTATATTCTTGGGTGCTCTGTGGGAAAACCGAGTGAAGGAAAGGGTTAAGGAACTTGTTCCTCACCTTTCCAGGACAGATTCAGTGTTGTGTGAATTAAATGCCTTAATTGTTATTATTTGTATTTATATATATATATATTTGTTATTAAATGCATATAATCAGTGATGAATTGTGAAATGATATGTACTGCATTGGACTGAAAATACTAAGAATCATGGGTACCGTGTGATTTCCAGTGAAAAATTATGAATAGAAGATGGATTTAATGATAACAGGTTCTGTTTTATGTTAATCCGACCGGTTTTACATCTATAACAACTCGGTTTTGCTTAGTTTCAATCGGATTCAACCTTAACTGAATGTATTTTATTCTGATAGAACAATTCTTCACTCGGTAAACAACCTTATTGCACTCGGATAACTTTTCCTAGTTTACTTTCACACGGTCAGCATCTTCCCAGTTGATTTCACTCGGAAAACATCATATTTCACTCAGAAAACAGTTAGTTTTACCCAGACAACACCTTTCAGTGATTTCACTCGGAAAACAATTTATTTTACTCAGCAAACAGTTATTGTCACTAAAAGAACTCCTTTCAGTTTGATGTAACTCGGTATATAAAGTCAATTCACCCAGAAGACCTTTCCCAACCTGATTCCACTCGGAATCAGGATTATCTTACTCGGATTTATTTTACTCGCATGTGTCTTATTCAGACAGAACCCTTTTCAACTAATTTCAATCGGTAAACTCATGTTTCACTCGGAACTTATATTGAATTCACTCAGAAAACTCCTTTGAGACTGATGTCACTCGGAATCATAGTTTATTACACTCAGAAATTCATTTTTACTCGGTTTCACCAACATTTTCACTCATGAAACTCTTTCTTACTGATTCCACTCAGAAATTATATTTTAATTCACTCAGAAATTTATTACACTCAGAATTTAAGTTATTTCATTAAGAAAATACTTCTCAGTTTCTGTTTCACTCGAAAAACATATTAATTTCATTTAGTAAACTCTGCTCATTTTTGTTTCACTCGGATTCATAGTTAATTCATACGGAAAACTCATTTTCACTCGGAATCAAACCTGTTTCAGTCGGAAAACAGCCTTCCAGTTCATTTTCACTCGGACCCAAACTTGTTTCAGTCGGAAAACAGCTTTCCAGTGCAATTTCACTCGGATTTTTAGCCAGATCGTTTGGAAAACCCTTCTGAGCATGATTCCACTCGGAATCATACTTATTGTACTCGGATTTACCCTTGTTTCACTCGGAAAACTATGATTTTAGTGTTTTTCGCTTGGATTTTCATTTAGAAACTATTCTTAAACATTTTTTTAAAATTATTGGGAAAGTTATAATTATTATTATCATTCTTATCCTATTATTATTATTATTCTAATTATTATCAATCTTAATATTGTTATTATTATTGTTAGTTTTATTGTTATTAACATTATTAACGTCTTAATTATGAGTAATTACATAAAGAATATATTATTTTACTCTTTATGAAGAATATAATTTTAACCAAGATATAATAGATATATTTCTAAAATAATAAATGAATATCTTACAATGTTTAAATAATTGATGGAATTCAAAGAACTTGGGAATGATATGATGAGACTGGAAACACATAAGATACCCAAGGAATCAATTGATAAAATAAATGCATTTCGCATCATGAAAATATTCTTGAAAAAGAAAAACCTCTAGAGCATACACTTGGTACAGTGGAGGACACTCACGTTCGATCTCCATGAAGAATCTTAGGAGTACAACTGGAACGGCAACCCAATGGCATCAGAGTCGCGCCTGATAGTCGGGTGAGACGATGCAATTCTAGTGTACTTTGACTAAATGACGGAGTGTAACTATGATCGTAGGGATCCAAGTTCCAAAAATATTTAAATCAATGATGAGAACCAATGAGTTCATTTGTACCATATGGAACTTGGGCAGACCCTGATCGCTCTAGATGATTGGAATGGTGATATTCCATAGAATGAGAAGAAGAAATGATTTATTGGGCCCACATGCATCATAAGACTTAATCAAAGATAAATCATAATAAATTCAATTCATGCATTTTCATGACGACATGCTTGATTGTTATAAATATGCTAATTGTATGAACTATGTGATATTATTTGTTAACTGGATTATGTCCGCACCGGATTAACCAATCAGGGTCTTGGGTTATACTCACCCTTATTGTTGACAATTTTCAGAGGAATTAGGAAATCAAGAACCTGAGTAAGAAGAACAGCAATATGCTGAACCAAATGAGAACGCTCCTTAAATAGAATATAAGTATCTGAATATTGACGGATGACTGTATAATATTTAAGGGTGTCTGCGTGCCTCATTCTGTTAAGAGTACAATTACTTGCAGTTTGTGAATGACTATGTGATCTATATAATATTGCTTCCACTGATATGCCATTATTTTATAAAAAAAAATATTCACTTTTTCTAAAAACTGTTAACACTCTCAGTTAAATAGGATGAACCTACAGAAGGATTTGTCTTATCTAACCGAGGGTGTTACAAATATCATCCATTGTTAGGGTCATAACTAAAAATTAGCCATCCAAACACATAGGTCTAATTTTTACACATGACCCGCGAATCAAGATTCGTATACAAAATAAAAGTATACACCTATCAAGTGATTTACAAAAAGGATGTCAGCCAAGGCTCACACTTTTTTCCCTATTTACCTCCATCATAGCTCACCCTCCAAAAGAGTAGGATTTTCATCATACCTACATCGAACTTTAAATGGTAAGTAGGAGGTGAGTAACATATACCAAATGATTCAAAATCATACATTATGGTGATACATATACATATGTGCACAATATATATTTCTCAAGAAACATTATGAGCTTCGTTCATACATCATCACATTCCATTTTAACATGATACATATCTAAATCATTATATTCACAACTCACACATCAAAATCATGGCATTCTCAATAAAGGCAATCATACATTCAATGTTAGTACCATAACCTCCTTCCTCTTTATTTAACAACCATCCATCGCCACCACGGTCTACCAATTAGGCATATCTCCGGCTATATGCAAATGCTCTTATGGCTAATGCATGTGCACAAAGAAATCAATAACAATTGCGGATCTGACTGTGGGAAATAATATCATATCAAGTGTGGGTCAAGCATAGGTATGCTGCTATGCCCCTACTGCAATAGTAAAAGCGTACACTTATATCCCCAATCATACATGCTTAACATTATATTTTACTAGTACCAAACCGTATCGCCCATTTGTAGCACTAGTCACCCTGTGACTTGCGGATTACTTACATGGCCTTACTTGCCACAAGTGCTACGGACCTCTCCCAAACACACATTGAGAGAGTCGTGCCCCGTAGGACACCGAGGTAACTTGCTCAACACAGAGTCGCCCGCCCACAGGGCCTGCCACATAGGATGCCTCGCCACTAACCTAAGGGCAGCTTCATGATTCACAGAATCACTAGGGAACAACAACAATTTACCCGTGCACTGGGTCGCCCTCCCACTGGGCCTGCCTATTGGAACCCCTAACATTCCATATAAGTAGTGAATGATATGCCATGGATGCAATGCAATGCAAATCAAATGCATTCTCATACTATGCATCCTAAATGCCACTCCACCATCAACAATTCATCATAAACACTTAGTGGAACTCTAGGTACTCATCATTCTCAACCATCACTAATATTCATTAGATTTCATATACAAATCTAGTTAGTGGCAATCACAATTCATCAATTCACATATCATGGGATGTTTAATAACACTGAAATCAATACAATCATGGTTCCAAACCATTAATAATTACTCTCATTAATCATGAGTCAATTCAACAACATAATCATCATTCCACAAACATAGGCCACATAACACCATTCACTCTAAATGCACTTCAATCAAGTAATCATCAAATCATTCATCCAAGCCAAATTAGCATAACACAATCATATACCCACATCACTAATGGATAAAATCAAGCATTTAGAGATGTTACCGCCTCCTACCTCAAGAGAAGTAGAAATCAATGCGATCTAATGGTCCCACCTCATCGATGGGGTTGTTTCCTACATTATACATATACCACACAATCAATTTTTATCTAAACCACCAAAACTCAAGTGCTCATAATTATCTACTTGTCTCTTTATGCCATTTTAAATATCCAAACCTCATTCATTCCATTTAATTCACCACAACCACTATTTTTTGGTGCCTTCACTAATTATTATGTATCTTTAATGCCATACCCAATAATGGGCTCTTACATTAATGGTTCTCAACAACCACTATCAACCATTCATCATCATTAATGGTTATTACTTATCATAAATAACATCTCCCATTAATAATAAATGCACATCACCTACATTTCATATTTTCCCCAATTTATAAAGTTAGGGTTTCATCAAAACCCAACAACCATCATCTATATTTATCATTTTCCATTATCTTCCATGTCATTTTCGTGTACCCATATATCCCCTCATAAAACTCATATTAAAACACCTCAACTTAAGGTTTCCATCATAAATGGCTTCTCTCAACAACCCATACACATTAAATCACTCACCCAACACCCAAAACCCATAACCAAGGGTTTAAGCTTAAAGAAAAGATGAGAAACTCATCTCAAGCTATGAAAAGAGTGAGCTTCCAAGATAAGGTGAGGAGAGCATGAATATTTAAAGATAATGGGGGAGAGAGTTCCAAGCCACAAGCTTCCTTTAAGCTCCAATGAAAAATGAAAAATGAAGGAGGAAGGGCACACCACTACCTTGTGGCTTTTTAGGAGAAGAAGAAGATGAGTGGAAATGGAAGTGAAGAGAAAAGGAGAGTGTTTGCAAAAGAGGGAGAAGGCCAATGTGAATGAGAAGGAAAAAAGAGAGTTTTGGAGTTTTTAATTTTAACCCCTCACTTAACTTCTCCGTTTTAAATCAAACAGGATCTTCGTTCGACCTCAATACTTTATCTAAAATTATTCTGAGTACATATTCAGATTTCTAATAATATTTTTAACAGCCCTGTGTAACAGCCCTCATTTTTAATGTTAGGTCCTTGAGACTGGTTGTCTGTATTCTGTGCAAATTTTGTGTGTACTGATGAGTGGGCTACGGCCGATTTGATTATATGTCTGTTTTAAAGGAATTTTATGAGTATAAGGTAGAGGTTCTGACTTTAATTATGAGATTAATCAAGATAATTAGGATAATATAATAAAGTGTTTAATAACACCCTAATAACATAGTTTTATAAAATAAAACATTAAGCAATTCAAAATATAAATATTTAAGTAATTATTTTAAATTAATAAAACAGAGTAACTCCCCGGTTTGAGCCCAGAAATTATCTGAGGGACTTGAGTAAATTATTTTTATTCCAAAACGTCCCTCATATTACTCCTAACTACTTTCATGAAGAGCCCAACACCCAATTTTAAATAACCAAGCTTAAAAACGTAGAATTGAAGTTACACGGGTAAGCCAAAATGCGCATCTGTACGTATTTTAAGCGTAACTTTCTCTCTTGATATTGTATTTAAGTCATTATTATCCCAAAATCTCCATATCGAATTTATCTACAACTTTCATGTTGACCACTAAGGCCAGTTCTCATCCCATAATTCCCAAAAATTAAAACGCTACACCAATTCACGTTTTTCCAGCAATAGTTTGCACTAGGTGCAGTATTTTCTTCATAACTCTCTCATATATCCATGAAATTAAATGCGGCCTTCACCTAAATCTTCCTAACACATTTCTCCACAACTTTGATGAAGAAACAAAAGTCCAATTCGCAGCCCATTTGGCCCAGAAAAATTATTTGTGCAAGGGACAAAAATCCCATCACAGCCCTACACTCTTTTAGAATTTGGGCCATATCTCACTCAATTCTCAATGGAAATTTTTGTGATTTATATGGATTTAAAGAGAACAAAAAGTTCTACAACTTTTCAGTTAAGCCAATTTGCAAATTCGGCCCATGAACTATCCTAAACTTTCAAGCAAGTCATTGCCCTGCATGGGACACCTAGGCTGTCATGCATAAACAACCAATAACATGGCTCCACCACTTGGACACTTGTCCCAGCCATGCATAACTCTCCTCTACATCATTTTCAGTTGCTATTGACACCTTTCTCTTGCATGATTCTCAAGTGACACATGACCATTCTCTTGTCAAAGCTGTGTGACTCCTTGGAGACCAAGGGAAACTCATGCAAAAACATTGGTCATTATGCCTTGTTCTCTTTTGGTTCTTCTTTCTTTAACTTAGGCAAAATCTTTCCAGCAACATTCAAGCTCTCCTTCTCATATTCTTTCATCTAAACATCATCCCACATTCATCCTAAATCACAAACACCACATTAAAAGTTCAAGATACCACTTTCTAAGATCAAAATCTTTTTTTTCCTCCACCAAACAGCAAGCTTTTTCTTCTCTTATTCCCCACTAAATTCACATGAGCAACCATCCATCTAGCATTCATCTCTTTCTACTTTAATGAAGCAATCCATGGTGATGATCTAGAAGCCAACCTTGGAATCCTTAGCCTTTCTCTTGGAGGACAAAAATCTTGTTGGTAAGGGGGAAGTACCTTGCTTAATTTAAATCCATAAATTTTTACATGCATGGTGAAGTATAAGTGTCCCTTAACACTTATACTTTTGTGTCTTCTTAAAGATTTAGCTTATAAGGTTTAGATCTTGAAAAATTTTGTGAAAATTGTAGATCTTTAAAGAGACATTATGGCAACACCATAAGTTTTAAATTAATCCTCTAAAGTTTGAAATTTTTGGTGATGATTACTAACTTGGATTATATGTGTTATACATTTTTGGTTGTAACTTTATATTGCATGTGATAAATTGTTAAGTATGTGTTGATTGGTTTGATTGGTGGTTTGTTATGTTAGTAACAATTCTAGAAAATATAAAATCTTTAAAAATAAGTTTTATAATGAAAAGTAAATTAATGTTGCTGCTGGAAAAATTTTAATTGTTAGTAAGTACTGTAACATCCCGATTTCTAACTTAATTACCGATTGAAGTTAAGCTATTAATTAAAGGTTAATTATAGAATTAGGATTAATGGTTAATTAGAGTAATTACTGATTTGGGTAGAAATAATTGAATAAATAATAATAATAGTGCCAGGTGAATGGACGCATGTGTCCCTAGGAGTATAAGACAACTTCAGCTCTCTCTTTCTCTCATTATTCACGCTGGCAGCTCTCCTTATGCGTGTATATGGTCTCTCCTTCCCTGTTTCTCTTCTTCTTCACTCTCATTAACGTCGCCACTCGAACAGTGAGAGAGTCGAGAGCTCCTGGAGGAACATCAACACAGCTCTGACTCCACTCCCTGTTCTCTCCTTCCTCCCTATTGCCTTCTTCCTCTCCTTCTTCTTCTACCTGGAGCTGTGGTATTCCAGTTGGAAGGCTGTGCTGGAAGTGCTTTGGAGCTGTGGAGGAGATGGACCCGTTGGAGGAAAGGAGCAACTCTGGCCCAGGATCAACGCTGAACTCAAAGGCTGTTGGAGGAGTAACGGAGGGACGATCGGTCAGCACTGCAACTTGAAGAGTCTCTAAACCCCGACAGCAGGTAGGGGGCGCTTTGCATGTCAAGCGTATGGTTTATGACCGGGTCCCTGGTGCTTGCTTTAATGTAATATGTGTGTGAAATGTGTAGATCGATGTGTGGTGATTGACTGATTGTGCACGCAACTTCCCGATTGGGACATCTGTGAAAGGTTGAGAGTTGTGTGACCTCATCTTTGAGTGCCTGTTAATACTTCTGTGATGCATGTTGTTGAAATCTGAGTTTGCTGAGTGAATGTGTGTGTGTGTTACCATTATCCCCGAATGCATGAGATTGCATATGTGGGATGATTCCCAGATTCCTGACCAGTTCCATGAGGACGGGGGGTCGGAAAGGCATCTAGAGTCATGTAAAACGAGTTCCAGTCAGATTCCTGGTTAGATCCATGAGGACCCGTGGTAGCCGATGGAGCTAGAGCTGGGTCTCGAGACGTCACGGGGTGACCGGTGCCACACGGAAAGGGCTAGTGGACGAGGGACCGGGAAGGAATCTGCACTGAACTCACTGTTTAAGTCGGATCCGCATGCATGAGTCTATGAGTATTGTTAGTGAGATTATTGTGAATTGCATTGATTAAATGAATTGAGTGAACTCCGATTAGACGATGTAGTATGAGCGAATTCCGACTGAACGAATGTACGGGTATTGATACCGATGCTGAGTGCAGTGTGATGCTATGATTGAGAATATATGTTATTGTACAACTTCCGATTGAATGACGTGGTCTGACCCTTAAATTAATTGGCAATATATATATATCGTTATGGATTGAACCCGGTAAATTATATAATTGAGAATGGAGGTAAAGTCCGAGTCAATAGCCGTCACCTTATATGCAAAAGCTCACCCCTACACCATTTTTCAGTGTGTGCAGGTTGGACTCTGAAGTGATGATAAGGTCTCAGGTCCGAGTGGGGTGCACTCCGACCGTAGAGTGCTTATTTTTGTAATTTGTCATGTTTCATCAGTTGTAGCCTTGGTCGGCTCATAATATCAGTGTGGTGTAATGAATACGAATATATATATATATATAAGAAATTTAAGCTATTGTGACCCGAGTACATGTTTTTATACGTATATAGTTCACATTGATAGCAGGTGCTGAGGAATGAATGATGTTAAGGTATTGGGTATTCCGAGTGTATAATTATGTACGTACCTATACGTTGCATACGGGTGGTTTGTGTCTGGGTAGACTGAGGGGTGTGGATGGTTAGAATATTGCTCAGTTAATGATTTCCGAGTAGAAGTAATTGGGGAGTCAACTCCGAGTGGGGCTGCAAATGGCTATGCCTTCATGTTCGAATGATGATACTTCAATGGACTCTGAGTAAAATACTTGGATGAACCTATACTGAGTGAGATCTAATGGGAGAATCTCCGAGTGATAATGAGAGTGGTCATTACCGAGTGAAAATATAAGTAAAACCCGAGTGAGGAGGAGTTCGTATTTCCGAGTGAAAACCCTGAGCAATTCTCTCCTGGGAGAGGAGTTAGTGTAGTGGTTTAGGATGGAATGGGTTCTAAGTGTGAAACATTGATAATCCGAGTGAAGAATGTATATTCCAGGTGAGAAGGAATTCTGGAATCCGAGTGGGACAGCTCCCAGTATCCGAGTAGAGTATAAGTGTGGCCGTATGGATGAATCTGAGAGGCTAAGTTATAAAATACTGAATGGACTTAGGAAAGACCTCCGAGTGGACTTAGTCGTTTACCGAGTGCATGGATGTTCGAATGCCGAGTGATGAAATTGCCGTGTGAGGCTTCTCGCTTTAGCGAATGAGGGATCCGCTCCAGCGAAGGTGTATTGCTGGAAGGCTTTTGTATTGGCATCGTCCAAGCGAATGGTACTTCGCCCGAACGAGTGGGCTGCCTCGCCCAAGCGACGTGAAGTCTCGTGTGAGCGAGTGCGTGTGCAATGCTGAAGGGCTCGCTCAGGGGGTTATCTCTTCCGCTGTACTCGGTTTTATCAATTCAGGCAGGTCATGCACGGTTTGTTAACCTTAAAATTTGGAATTTTTTTTTTCCTTGTTGATTTTATTTATTCAATTAAAAAAAATTAGGATGTTACAAGTAACTCGATAAATTTTAAAATCTGAACATGTGACTTGAAAAAAATTGAATTATGGTTAAAAATTTGTAACAAGGCTTGATTTTGAAAATTTTTTTAGGTAATAAAAATAAATTTTAACATGATATTTTAAATTCTAGAATTTTTATTAAAAATAAAAACAAGGGGCTTGAGTTGTGATAATTAAGTGATGAGTTTATGGCATTGAGAAAAGTGAATTACATGATTTTAGAAACATTTCTTGATGATTAATTGAGATAATTGTTGCTGCTGTATCTATATGGTTGAAAAATATTTTTGATCATGAAAATGTTGTGAAAAGTGGTAAACGATAAGAAAATTAAAAAGGGACCCGAGTTAGGCGCGAACAAAACGTCGAAAATGGTATAAAATGCATTTTTGTGAGAAAATGGATGAAATTGGCAAAACTGTTTTGGGAGAGTATTTGGTGGTATGAGAAGTGAATTTTGAACATAAGAAAATTACCCAAAGAAGAAAAATTGGTTTGAAGAATTTTGGCATGCGGTTTGTCCTTAAAACGTATTTTTATGAACATTGAAACGATAAGCTTTGGCATATGGTGAATTTTCGTGTAGGGGTTACTTTTTGGATAGTTTTTATTTTTAATATTACTTTATTTAGTTAGTATTTTCAAAGTTAAACACTTTTGGCTTTGGAATCACTCGAATCAGAATTTTATAGACAAAATACGACGAAAATAATGTTTTGACAACGAAATGAAAATTTACCACTTTGTATATTTATTTTAGAAAAGAGGACTATTTTATTTACAGTATAGAATTAAGGGAGATATCTTATACATATTTTGTCTACTATTTTATGAAAAATTTTAGAAAAATAGAATCAAGTTCTTTGGTTTATCATAAGTAAATACGACGAAACGACCTCAGTAATTGAAAAATCGAGGAAAACTTTTATACCTCATACATAAGGAAACGTTGAATTTTCCTAAATTATAAGAAACATAGTTGAAATTTTATGTTACCTCTTTTACTTAGATATCTATCATACAAATAAATTATATATTTTATGGTAGAGAATTTTCTTAAGGGATTTACTAGTAAATAATTTGGAAATTCTCGTGCAATAAATTTTAGTAATATTGAATCTTGAGACTTAGCCCCTACAATATGAAAAAATTTATGGTTAGACAATTACGAGTTTTTAAGGACAAATACGCTATATGAGAGTTAGGTTCCGTCTGGATTCTGGGTACCCTAAGTAAGTGAAACAAGTACATGGTATTTTGCATTCGGAGTTAAGGAGGGATGTTGGAAAAATCCCCTAGATCATATAGTGATAGGTACACTGAAGAATCTTTCGCGCCTTGATACCCAAGGGCAGTCTAGGGAGTATAACCGGAGGTGGGAATTCCAAGTGGCATCGGATTCGCGCCCGTCACCGGACAGCCCGTAGCAAACTCTAGTATACTTCGACAAGAGGCGGGATTTTCTATGACCGTGGAGTGCCCGTTCTGTGGTGATGTGTGATATGTGATTGGCCATTTGATGATCGGGACTGTGAGTCCCTACCCATTTATGAAAACTAGAACGAGGAGAGCTCCGGTCCCTCTAGTTGGGCAGGGGTGATAAGGGTGGCAGGTTGTGCACATGATTGTTGATATATGAGATTGAGGAATGGAAGTTGGGCCCCATTGCATATTGGTAACGAATTATAACTTATAGTAATTGAAACTAACACATGCATAGCATGCCATCATTATATGACTAACCCTCTGCTTGTTGTTGACAATTGCGTATGTGAAGTTTTGTATTTCTGTTCTAAAGTATGCTATATACAATCTTTTCTGTAATTTAAAATATTAAGCCACCCTTGTATGTATATGTTATGGGTTGAGAGCTTTGTACTCACCCCTTTTGTTGTTATGTATGTTGTTTCTCTTTTTCTGTGATCATCAGTTGAAGGACAAGGTGAGCGTGGTCAGAACTTGGAGTACCTGCAGTAGAGGACGCCAGTTCGGGAGCGTCGTTGTGTGTATATTTTCTGTTCACGTCGAGATCGCTATGGACTCGACATTTCTGTTATGCTTTTATTTTGTAGAAGTTGTTGGGAGTCTATGGACTCCGTACTCTTTTGAATACTCTCATGTTGAAGAATCGATCTATATAATATATTTATTTTAATTTGTGTGCTGATGATCACCAAAAAAAAATATTCCTATTTTTAGTGACTCCTTAATTAAGTAGGACGTTCCAGTGTGGGAATTTGTCCTAGTCAATCGAGGGTGTCACACCCTGAACAATGGTACCTCAATTGGAGATACTTGGTTCGACACCCATATTTTAATCGGGTATAATTTTAGCGTATAAAGCCTCAATAATTTATGAATAACCCCTAAAAATCTTAATTTAATTATTCTCAAAATTTTGGGATATTAATTAATCCACGGGTAATTATTTAATATTTATTCCCAATATTTAATCATTTATATAAAATTAGGGATGTTACAGTATCTTTTAGAAACACTACAGGGTGAGATGTTTAAGAACAAATAGAATGTAAAGAATTTACGTGTATACTATAGCTGATTGGTGCCACAAGTCATGCACTCTTTTCCCTACCTAAGGTTTTTCCCATAGGGTTTGCTTAGGAGGTTTTTAATGAGGCAGACAGTTGAGATGCTTATTCAGAAATAAAATAAAGATTGGAGCAATTATCCCTTGTTAAATTTATTTTACGATTAAACTCTAGAGCAGTTAAAAACCCCAGAGTGGTTAAGTTATTTCACGTAAAACCCCGGAGCGGTTGAAAAACCCCAGAGTGGTTAAATTATTTTACGTTAAGACCCCGGAGCGGTTGAAAAACCCCAGAGTGGTTATTTTAAGTTAAAACCTTGGAGTGGTTGAAAAACCCTAAAGTGGTTAAGTTATTTTACGTTAAACCCCAAAGCAGTTGAAAAACCCTAGAGTGGTTAAGTTATTTTATGTTAAACCCCGGAGCGGTTAAAAACCCCCAGAGTGGTTAAGTTATTTTACATTAAACCCCGGAGCGGTTGAAAAATCCCAGAGTGGTTATGTTATTTTACGTTAAAACTCTGGAGCTGTTTAAAAACCCCATAGTGGTTTACTTATTTTACGTTAAACCCCAGAGCAGTTGAAAACCCCGGAGGGGTTATTTAATTAAACATCTGGAGTGGTTGAAAGACCCCAGAGTAGATATCGGTTTAAGAATGCCTAAGCGGTATAAAAGCTCGCAGTAGTCGTTGACTTTAAGTTATTAAAATGAATAAGATTGAGGAATGGTTATACTAAGCTAATAAAGTTTATTTGATGTCAACCCGCGCGCTTGCTGTTGGCTATCAAGCTTTTGGCACTGTTGGGGTATTCTTTGAATAAAAAGATATCGTTCCCACAGGGATTGTGCCCAAGTACTAGTTATAACGGTGATTTAATTATCTAGTGGAATTTGATTAAAATGAATTACCAAAATGATTATGAATAGTAAATCAGAGAACAAAAAATTCAACATCTTTTGTTAAAGAAAATCGGAGCAAGTTTGGGAAATTGAATCAAAGGTAAATCTTGGGGTAATAAGGGTTCATACGCCAGTATCAAAATTAAAGGTTACTCGCCTATCCAATTATACGATTTCATTCCTAAGGCAGATTCCCCTAAGTAAAGTAATACCTCCCTCTCCAAAGCCTATTAACGTGCCTAATTCCCAAAGAACCACGTTTAATTTGTTAATAAGGCCCTTTACATTCTATGGAAATCTGATTAAACCCTCAAACAATTTTGCTTACCGTCGTAAATCAAAATCATAGGTTCAATTTAGGTATTTTCAAATTACATGCCAATCTCTCGATTACCCATATAATTTGTGATCATCTATGCTTATCTCTAAGTCTTGTAGAAGCATTAGGCATACATAAATTGAATAGAGATTGAAATCATATGAATTGGAATACGAAGAACAATTAATTGTAACATATAGGCATACTACATCCTTAGCCCCAAGAAAAGAGTGTAGTGTGCCACAAGGATTGTTGTCATCATGTCATACATCACAAAATCAATGCCAAATATAAAAGATATCAAAAGTGTAAACTAGGAATTTAGAAATTACAAATTAGTTCTCACTAGGATTTCTAATTCTTCTTCCCAAATCTGCAGATTCTATTACCCTTAATGAATTTGACTCTTGACTCCCAATGAAATCTTCCCAAAGATTTCTTCAAAATCTCCCAAAAGGCGTGTCAAAGTCTGTCTATCAAGAGGTCTCTTCAAATCCCCTAGAGTGCCCATTTAAAATCCCTAAATAATTGAAAGATTTGGGCCTCGTAGGGGATAACCACGGCCAGTGGTTCAGGTTCTGTTTCTTTTTAAACCATAAATATGCATTTTCTATGACAAACAGGGACAACCACGGCCAGTGGTTGGTTCTTACTTACTCTGTTTTGCTCTATAGTGCCAACCACTGGCAGTGGTGGCAACCACGGCCAGTGGTGGTGATGCTGATGATGTTTTGCCCTTAAACAGAGTCAACCACAACCAGTGGTGGATAACCATGGCCAGTGGTGGCTTTTGCCACTAATTTTCTCTTTTCCAGTGCTAACCACAGCCAGTGGTTGGCCACCACTGGTAGTGGTTTCCTCCAACCTTGCCGATATGCACTCCAAAGGGTCTCAAAGGTCTCTTCTTTCATCCACTTTGCCATTTTTCCTCAAAATAGACCTAGAAAATTATTAATCCTACAAAAATAGGAACAACTAAGTAGTGATAGTGGAAAAGGAATCAAAATCAAGGGAATCGAGTAGAAACAGTATGCAAAAACTCTAAAAACTAGACCTAAAAATAACCAAAAGCAACACACAATGCACACTTATCAAAATACCTCAAACTAAAACATTGCTTGTCCTCAAGCAATCACTGAATCCATACAAGAATATAATGAAAAACCAACAGAAACAAACTTAAGGAATCTTGTATTTATTTTTTATTTTTTTGTGTTTTTAAGTGATTGCATAAACTACCAGAACATACCACAACCAACAGTCAAACCATTCTAAGGGTACTCTTTCTCATTTTCCACTCAGTGTATGTGCTTCTATTTCAATCCACTCAGACCACAACATTCTAAACATTACCATAGGCTTGGCAATTGACCACAAACTCCACAGTTATCAAGAAAACATGCATTGGTCAAAAAGTCTTTTAAATGGTTGTAATAGGGCCAGGGGATTCATAACATAGGAATGGAAATCAAGAAAAGGGAAATGCAAAAGGCTTAATTCTGTAAGAAAAGCAATATCACAAGAAGGCAAGAAAACCTCAATTCAATAACTCTTTATACCTTTAAACCATGAAGGGTATGATTCATTTTTCTTTTTCTCTCTTTTTTTTATTTTGAGATCAAACTCCTTATCTTTCCTTTTCTTTGAATCACACACCCCAAACTATCATGGTTTTTATTCTTCAACTCAATTTTCAATTCAACCCTTTTTAGTTAGCTTACCCTTTTTGCCTCTTCTATATGTGAATCAGAAACCATTATGTTAAAAGGTTTTGAAAGAAAATCATCATTTTATTTCATGGCTCAAAAGGGACAACTAATGGATTACACTTTCAACAAACTCTGAGGTTAAAGAAAACAAAACCTAAAGTGCCTTTTTTGTAAGGGAATCTTATCAGGGCCAGGCAACGGAAACACAAAGGATTCCCAAAAAGAATTGCAAACACAAATGTCTCAAGGCATTATGCAAAATTAAAATTTTTAATTAGGGTTTACCTCTTGTAGATGCAAAACGAGTTCCTGGATCGAAGCAATTGTAGCTTCGCCCTTAGGAGTCCACACGAGCACTCCCACCAGAAAAACAAAGTTTCGAATGCTAGTATGGAAATTTGATTATAGTCTAATTTCTGAGCAGCAACCTATGAGCATCTAATGCTCTACATATAGGCTTAGGTCTTGACCTGAGCTCTCATTAAACATTGGGCTCCTGACTCATTCTAAATGAGTTAGGCCCAAATAGTTTTATTTTCAGTCCAACTAAAATAAAACTATCCTCTGTGGGCTTACTCTATGTGTGTGACCCTATAGGTAAAATATTCGGTTATATTAATAATAAACTATTTTATTATTAATATAAAATAAGAGCGGTATCTAGCAATACATCATTATGTCTGAATATTATTTATCATTGACATGACCTATAAGTGATAATTATTTTATATATTTATTCCTTTTGTCGCGATATCTAATTGGGCCCAAGGCATCATCGTCGTCATCCTTGTATGGCCCAATTCATTTTACTTGATACCAGAGTAGACTTTACAGAATAAATATCTAATATTTATTCATCCTAGCATGGCCATGCATTTCGTTAGTCTCACTCCATCAAGTGGCCCATAGATATCACTCCTGTCACATAAGAGAGACAAATTCCATCTACATCACTCACATCCCTCTACATAATTTGTCTATTGCCTAATCATAATCTTTATAGTCATTTTATTATAGATAACGTTTGATTGTATTAAAACAATAAACTCCTTATGTAGGAATCGTAGTGACTTTAGGTCAAAGGACTATATACCATTATCACATTAAGAACCGTTTATGACACTCATGTAACGATCCATGCAACATTCTCATGGTGGGTCTGTCCAGTACAACATTACTCTTAATGTGTACCCGTGTAAAGACTTGATATCATATATCCATGATTTGTGAGATCAAATCATCAATACATTCACACATTAATCTTAATGTATTTACATGTCCCCATGTAAATACTTGATTAGGGACATTTTAGGAATAATTCTCATATGACCTATTATTCCAAGATAAATAGCATTAAAATTAGTCTAAAAACTAAAAATACTAATTTTATTGATAAGTTAAAATTGATACATTAATAGCTCGTAGTGCATACACCAACATTTTTCATTCCAAGCATGCATTCACAAACCGTTTTGAATTGGTCAAAAGCCAAGTTCTAAAGTGTCATCCAATGTGTGACTCACTCAGTCAAAGAACCATGGGTCATTTATAATTTTAATGTACTGAACACCCTATAGGCTCAAAAGCTCACATTGGTAATTGGCCTAATCAAAGAAACACAGTCGTCATACAGAGTGATTATTCCGGAAAGAATAGCAATCAAAATTATTATTATTATTATTTTATTTTTTTTAATTACAAGATTCACCCAAGCAATGCTTAAGATCCAACTAATCTACATCACATGTTATACAGATAACAATAACTGTAATCGGCAATCAATGCTAGCCCAAGGAATATGAGCAGACATACAATCATGCAAATGAACTAGAACATAAACATACAATCATACAAATGAACTAGAAAATAAAATTAAACAAAAATAAACAAGAATAAAGTAAGAATAAGCTGAACTTTTGTGTAGCCATCACCCTAAACTAATACTGGACATTGTCCCCAATGTCCATATCAAGGGGACCATAGAGGGCTGTAATTGAGGAATTAGGGGTAAAAGGACCCAAAAGTTCAACTGATACCTGTCATGGAGAAGGAGGTGGAAGTGACCCTGTTGGGTGTGCCAATCATACATGGTATCTCAGTAGAAAGTGAAGTATGGTCATCTGTCTCTACAAAAAGAAAAGATGTCTTGCCTTCCAAACTAGTAAAAGTAGGATCAGGCAAAGGGTGAGGAACAGAAAAATCAGGTATGACTAAACAATAGACATTATGCTCCTTTACAATCATTCCCATATTTATTAATTCACCTATATCTACCCTCTTTGGTTGGTGAAGAAGATTATTCTGTTGTAAATCTATACCTACATACCTTGCTATAGGATTAATGTAACCTACAAGAACAATTTTACTAATAGTGGCATTAACAACTCGGGAAAATTAGCTACCTAACCATTTAGCAGAGTCAATGAGTACTATGAAGCATAGAGTGCAAGAAAAATACCTCAGCTTGCCAGATAGTACCAGGGCTATCATACCTATCAAAAATAGAGCGGGCCATAAACCGCTGAAAGTATCAGAAAATGGGATGATAAATAAAGGAAGCTTTGGAAGAGAAAGCATCATAGTTACCCCATGTGCTGGAAATAAAGAACCAAAAGTATCCTGGTCTAAAGTCCTTCGGGATGCTAGCAGCACCCCCTGGGGGAAAACCATAAATTTCAGCTACCTCATCCACATTCATTCTATAATCAATATTGTTCAGTCTAAAGGACATTTCCCATCCATTGGTGGTTGGGTACCTATTCACCTCCACTAAACTTAGGAACTCTATTGAAGTACGTTCGTATGTAGGTTCAAATAAATTAACAAATGAATCCCACCCCACATTTTGACACAAGCGTAAGGTATCTTCAAAAATTCCTAGTTCCATTTATCTTTACAGAAAAATCTAGAGGGAATAATCTCTCTACTCAATAAAGATTCCAACCTCATCTTTTGCCCCTCCGATGGGCATTCAGTATCATTCAGGTCAGAGTAGTTAAAAGACTTACCTTTGGTCTTCCTTTTCTTAGAGGGAATCTTTGGTGCCATGGAGTTGAATATAAAACATGGAGATGACCTAATAAAACCATACAAAGAGGGTTAACAAGCATTCTAATTCAAAACTCCAAAGTTTTGCATCATGACAAGAGATAACACCTATATAATGTCATAAATTCATGGTATCTATGAGAGAAATGTACATATATGAACAATTAAATACCATGAAAGGTGAACTAGACCATATGCACATTCAAACCATGCAACAATTCAAGAATTTTGTCTCTTGGGCATTTCATCAAACACTTGGTGTGCACTAATAAATGAGTGCCAAATGCCACATTCAAGAGCAATGCTACCCTTCATCAAGCTCAATAGCCAAAATAAACAACCAAATTCAGATTTTTACCACCAATCAAACATCCAATCCCCACCAAAGACCAAAATTTTCATATGAACACAAATGGGGTACATGAAAAAGTATGAATACTAGATGAAGTTCATGAAGATTTTAGTGTTACCCATTTGGTTTTACAATATTCAAATTCATCACAAGGTAATTAGGGAAAGCTTAAATAAATCAATTTTAAAATTTTCATGCTAAATCCCTAAATTTTTTAGAAACCCATCAAAAACCAAATGAGAAACCCAAAGTAATGAGAAAGAATAGAATGCTTACTTCATTTAAAGATGAGAAGAGATGATTCAAGTAGCAAGATGATGTTCAAGGATATTGAAAAGAGTTTGAGTTTCTCAAGTAGCTTGTTTGGTGTTTTTAAAAGATATAGGTGAAGGAACCAACAACGCAATGCATAAAAGGGGTACTAGGGCATGGGTATTTTAAAACCTTGAAAACCCCCACACTAGGTCGAACCACGGCCAGTGGTTAATTCGGTTTGGCCCTAAAAATTAAAGTGCAATTTAAATCATGCCCCTGATGGCAACCACGGCCAGTGGTGGGAAACCACGACCAACGGTTGCCTCTGTTTTTGGCCAAAATCTCTTGCATAAAAAGGAATAGTCCCCTAGTGGCCACTGTTTCATGCCCAAAAAAACTTAAAATGCAGAGGGGACTTCCAGTGCTAACCACGGCCAGTGGTGGCTAACCACGGCCAATGGTTTTCACTGTATGGTGCCCAAAAATTTCATATTTTAAGTGGAAAATGCCTGGGCCCAACCACTGTCAGTGGTGGCAATGCACAGCCAGTGGTGGCCACTATTTTATGTTATAAAACAAAATACAAAACACCAAGTTTGGCACACATTCATCTAATTAAATTAGAACATGCATCATGGTAATAAAAAATCATGCCTTACTCCATAACCTAACAAACCATCAAGTTCTTGTTTATTTGTTTTTCTCTTTATTTGATTTTTTCTTTTTTTATTTATCTTTACCAACTAAAACATTCAAAGAAAACATAGAGATATAAACAATTATGGAGTTACCTCCCCACAAGTGCTAAGTTTAACATCTTCAGTCGGATGCCTTACCCATTTAGATTTACGAATCTAATGCATCAAGCAAATCCAAAGCACTTGCTTGATGAATGGGCTTTCCTGTCAAGTAGTGCTTAAGTCTTTGCCTATTTACTTTAAATGGTCTAGACTTTTCGCTCCATAACTTGACAATGCCAAAGGGAAATACTTTCAAGACTCTAAACGGTCCCGACCATCAGGACCTTAGTTTACCTGGGAATAACCTCAATCTAGAGTTAAATAACAAGACCGTATTACCTGGATTGAATGTCCTCCGAAGTATGTGACGATCATGCCAACATTTTGTTTTTTCCTTATAAATTCTAGCATTCTTGTACGCATCAAAATGGAGTTCCTCTAGTTCATTTAGCTCCAATAACCTGCGCTCACCTGCAACCTTATGATTAAGATTATACATTTTAATCGCCCAAAATGATTTATACTCAAGTTCAACACGCAAATGACAAGGCTTCCCATATACTACTTTGAAAGGTGTGGTTCCAATAAGGGTTTTATATGCAATGTGATACGCCCATAAGGAATCGTCTAATTTAATAGACCAATCCTTACGTGACGTATTGACCACCTTTTGGAGAATATCTTTTATCTCCCTATTGTATACCTCAACCTACCCACTAGTTTAAGGGTGATAAGGTGTGGCAACCTTATGCCTCACTCCATATTTTTTTAAAAGGGTCTGAAAAGTTTTCTCAATAAAATAAGACCCTCCATCACTAATTATGCATTTGGGGATGCCAAACCTCGGAAAAATTATCTTTTTGAAAAGTTTCATAATAGTTTTGGCATCCGAATAAGAGGAAGCAATGGCTTCCACCCATTTAGACACGTAATCTACTACTACTAAAATAAAATGATTTCTGAAAGAAAATGGAAAGGTCCCATGAAATCAACCCCCCACACATCAAACAACTCAACCTCTAAAATGCTATTAAGTGTTATTTCATGCCTCTTGCCTAAATTACCTGTTCGTTGGCAAGCATCACAAGTTAGGATATACTTACGCACATCTTTAAAAGGGTGTGGCCAGTAGAACCCAGCTTACAACACTTTCGAGGCGATCTTGGATGTACTCATATGGCCTCTACAAGAAAGAGAGTGGCAATGGTCCAGGATGGCATGGACTTCATCCTCTAGAACACACCTCCTAATCAAACCATCTCTATATTATTTAAAAAGGAAGGGCTTATCCCAATAGTAATACTTAACATCTGCAAGAAACTTCTTTTTCTGCTGAAAACCAAGGTTAGGGGGTAAAATGCCACATGCAAGAAAATTAACAAAATCTGCATACCAAGGCAATTGTTGAACACTAAGACTCGGTAGTTGCTTATCCAGAAAAGACTCATTGATGGGAACAACATCACCCATCTCATCTTTTTTAGATGACAACCTAGATAGGTGGTCAGCAACAAGGTTTTTAGTACCTTTTTATCTTTTATCTCTAAGTTAAATTCTTACAAAATCAAAATCCACCTAATTAGCCTAGGCTTTGCTTCTTTTTTATGTAAAAGATACTTGATGGTAGAATGGTTAGTATATACAGTAACATGCGAGCCTACCAAGTATGATCTAAACTTATCAAAAGCAAAGACAATAGCCAGTAATTCCTTTTTAGTGGTAGCATAGTTTACCTACGCTTCATCAATTGTATAGCTAGCATAATGGATCACATGCGGCCTCTTATCCTTCCGCTGCCCAAGCACAGTAGCCACTATGTGATCACTAGCATCACACATCAACTTGAATGGGAGTTCCCAATCAGGGGGTTGTACCACAGGAGCAAAAATCAAAGCTTGTTTAATCTTGTAAAAAGCCTTAAGACAAGATGAATCAAAAACGAAAAGGCACATCCTTACCCAAAAGATTAGTCAGAGGCTTCGTGATCTTGCTGAAGTCTTTAATGAACCGCTAGTAAAACCCGGCATGCCCAAGAAAGCTTTGAATGCCTTTCAGATTGGTCAGTAGGGGCAATTTTTCAATCACCTCCACCTTAGCCTTATCCACCTCAATTCCTCTTTCAGACACCAAGTGTCCAAGAACTATGCCTTCTCTTACCTTAAAATGGCATTTCTCCCAATTTAAGACCAAGTTGATCTCCTCACAGCGCTACAAGACTTGGCATAAATTAGTTAAATAATGATCAAAATTCAAACCATGCATAGAAAAGTCATCCATAAAAACTTCCATCACATTCTCAATCAAATTAGAAAAGATGGCCTGCATACACCTTTAAAAAGTCACAGGTGCATTACATAGGCCAAATGGCATTCTCCTATATACATATGTCCCATAAGGGCAAGTGAAAGTAGTTTTCTCTTCATCAAATGGATGGATAGGGATTTGATGAAAACCTGAGTACCCATCCAAATAACAGAAATAAGAGTGCTTAGCGAGCCTCTCAAGTATCTGATCAATGAAAGGAAGAGGGAAATGATCTTTCTTTGTGGCGCTATTTAGCTTTTTATAATCAACGCATATACGCCACCCAGAAACTATCCTAGTAGAAATTAGTTCCTGTTTATCATTTTTCACAACAGTTATCCCTCCCTTTTTAAGTACCACATGAACTGGACTTACCCACTTACTACTAGCAATGGGATATATAACACCAGTATCAAGCAATTTCAAAATTTTCTTCTTAACCACTTCTTGTATTTTTGGATTTCGTCTCCTAAGTGGTTCTATTGTGGGCCTACTCTCATCCTCTACAGTTATCCTATGCATGCAAAAGGAAGGGCTAATCCTTTTATATCATCCATTGTATAACCAATAATCTTCCTATATAACCTAAGTTGTTTCAAAAGCTTCTTAGTTTCACATGGATTCAAGTAAGCATTTACAATGACAGGATATATAGAGTTGGGTCTAAGAAATTCATACCTCGGTGAAGTCAGTAAAGGTTTCTATTTAATAGTTGAGCTTACCACTTTCTCACACATGACTTCAGTATCATGTTTAAGTGGGGCATTTTCTTCCAAACAATCTGATGTTCCTGCAGGCTCAATTAATAAAGCAAATTTAAGTGGATCCCTAGGAAGAGTTTCTTTCTTCACCACCTGGTTAATAAAATCCACACAGTAAACATCATCAAAAGGTTTCTTTAAAGCATCTTTCAAACTAAAATCTACCTTTTGGTCTTCAATAATCAGGGATAATTTTCCATTTTTAACATCTATTACCGCACCCACAGTTGCCAAAAATGGCCTCCCTAGAATAATAGGGACCAGAGAATCCTCATCTATTTCCAAAAAAACAAAGTCAACAGGAATGAAAAATTTACCTACTTTAATAAGTACATCTTCTAAAATACCTACAGGATATTTAATAGACCTATCTGTTAATTACAATGACATCCTAGTAGGTTTCAGTTCACCCAATCCCAATTTCTCAGCAATAGACAATGGCATTAAACTAACGCTAGCTCCTAAGTCACATAATGCTCTATCAATAGCCATGTCACCAATCACACAAAGGATAAAAAAACTACCTGGATCCTGAAGCTTGGGTGGTAGTTTCTTTTTGATCAAAGCACTACATTCCTCAGTGAGTGTTACTGTACCATCCTCCTCTAATTTTCTTTTATTGGATAAGATGTCCTTCAGGAACTTCGCATATATCGACATTTACTGTAAGGCATTTGTAAAAGGAACATTAACATAAAGTTTCTTAAGAACTTCAAGAAACTTACCAAACTTTTTATCAAGCTTGGCCTTGGCCAAGCGCTGAGGATATAGAACTGGAGGCTGATATAGTTTCACATCCTCCTTCTTTTCACTTTGTTTCTCTTCTTCAATTTCGGGATGAGAGTGATATTCTTTCCCCTTCTTATCTTTCTTAGCCTCCTCTTTAGTCAAACAACTAGACCATCATATTATGTACCACTCCTAAGAGTGATAGCCATGTGTGATCGGATGGTCCCGTTTTGGGCTTTCCAAGAAAGGTTCCTGGTATTCTCTAAGAGAATGAGGCCTGCTGAGGAATCTGGTTCTCCAGCATTTAATTATGGATGGCAAGAGTATCCACCTTGAGGTTAGCTTCTTAATAGCATCAGAGAACTAATCATTTTATTTTAACTTGGTGGTCATAAAAGTCTCCATCAAGGACTCCAACTTAGACTTTTGTGGAATGTAGGGTCCTTGTGGTTGTCGAAAATTACTCAGATTGCCTTGATAGGGAGGTGGTCAGTTTTGGAAAGTAGGTGGTCCTTGTGGTTGTCTAAAATTACTTCTATAATTTCCACTATAGTTCCCAATAGCATCCACCTAATGCATTTCTGGCTTGACATTTTGAGTCACTCCAAGCTGACATCCTGAAATATTATGACCTGAAACACCATATAGCTCTCAAACAATATTAGAAGTACCTGTTCCTAATTTATCAAATTTATCAATTTTAACAGATAATGCTTCTACTTTAGCAGTTAATAAAGAGAGAACATCAACAGAGTACTTACCTGGAGTTCTTGGTAAACTCTTGTTTGAAGACCACCGGTATATGTTTTGGGTTACCTCCTCAATGAGATTGTAACATTCTTCCATGTTCTTACTCATGAAGGCACCGCTAGCTGCGGCATCCAAGGTTACCTTCTGGTTCGGAGTGAGCCCATTATAAAAAATATACACCATCAACTAGCGTTCAATACCATGGTATGGGTATTCCTGGAGTATTTCTTTATACCTCTCCCAGGAATCATATAGAGTTTAATCATCTTTCAGAGTGAAAGTGATGATTTACTTCCTCAACTGGTCTGTTTTGCTCCTTGGATAATATTTGTTGAGGAAAGCATGAGAAAGCTACTCCCATATAGTGATTGACCCCTCCAGAATCGCATACAACCAAGCTTTGGCCTTGTCCCTTAAAGAAAATGGGAAAAGCCTCAGCCAGATTACATCATTTGAGACCCTATTTACCTTGACTATGTCACAATATTCAAGGAAAATCTAAAGATGCAAGTTGGGATCCTCGGATGGCAATCCTCCAAATTGACTTTGTTAAACCATCTAGAGCAAGGATGGCTTTAACTCAAAATTATTCACCTCAATGTTTGGTCTAGTGATGCTAAACCTTCAACCCATCGCATTAGGCGCTGCAAAATCATGGAGTGCTCTGTTGTCTTGATTTTCCATTTCTGTCTGGCTTGTTGAACTTGAAGGTTGGTGCCTGTTTTGTTCAATGTGTGTCCTAAGAATTTTGATCTTTCGAAAGGTTCTTTCAATCTCAGGATAAAATATATACTCAAAGTTGTTGCTTTTTCACATAAAAGGGCTTGCATAAATTTATAAACAACAAAGAAAAACAAGTGTAATTTTGTAGAAAATTTGAAATAAAACAAAAAAATGCAGAAAAATACAGAAAATACAGATTAGTCTAATCAAACACCGTTTAGCCAATGTTGGGGGAAAACACAATCCCCGGCAATGGCGCTAAAAACTTGATAGCCAACCGCAAGCGCACGGGGTATGGAAGTAATAAAAAGATATCATTCCCATAGGCATTGTACCCAAGTACTAGTTATAATGGTGATTCAATTATCTAGTGGAATTTGATTAAAATGAATTACCAAAACAATTATGAACAATAAATTAGAGAACAAAAAATTCAACGTCTTTTGTAAAAAAAACGGAGCCTGTTTGGGAAATTGAATCAAAGGTAAATCTTGGGGTAATAAGGGTTCATACGCCAGTATCAAAATTAAAGGTTACTGACCTATCCAATTATATGATTTTGTTCCTAAGGCACATTCCCCTAAGTTAATTAGTACCTCCGTCTCCAAAGCCTATTAACGTGCCTAATTCTCAAAGAACCACGTTCAATTTGTTAATTAAGCCCTTTACGTTCTATGGAAATCTGATTAAACCCTCAAACAATTTTACTTACCATTGTAAATCAAAACCATAGGTTCAATTTATGTATTTTTGAATTACATGGCAATCTCTCGATTACCCATATAATTTGTGATCATCTATGTTTATCTCTAAGTCTTACAGAAGCATTAGGCATACATAAATTAAATAGAGATTGAAATCATATGAATTGGAATACGAAGAATAATTAATTGTAACACATAGGCATACTACATCCTTAGCCCCATCAAAAGATTTTAGTGTGCCACAAGGATTGTTGTCATCATGTCACAAATCACAAAATCAATGCAAAACATAAAAGATATCAAAAGTGTAAACTAGGGATTCAGAAATTACAAATTAGTTCTCGCTAGGATTTCTAATTCTTTTTCCTAAATCTACAGATTCTATTACCCTTGATGAATTTGACTCTTGATTCCCAATGAAGTCTTCCCAAAGAGTTTTTCAAAATCTCCCAAAAGGTGTGTCAAAATCTGTCTATCAAGAGGTCTCTTCAAATCCCCTAGAGTGCCTATTTAAAATCCCTAAACAATTGAAAGATTTGGGCCTCGTAGAGCCGAGTAGTTCAGGTTTTGTTCCTTTTTAAACCATAAATGCACATTTTCTATGACAAACAAGCACAACCACGGCCAGTGGTTGGTTTTGACTTGCTCTGCTTTGCTCCACAGTGCCAACCACTGGCAGTAGTGGCAACCATGGCCAGTGGTGGTGATGTTGATGATGTTTTACCCTTAAACAGAGCCAACCACGGCCAGTGATGGATAACCACGACCACCGGTGGGTTATGCCACCAATTTCCTCTTTTCTAGTGCTAACTACTGCCAGTAGTTGGCCACCACTTGTAGTGGTTTCTTCCAACCTTGCCAATATGCACTTCAAAGGGTCTCAAAGGTCTCTTTTTTCATCCACTTTGCCATTTTCCCTTAAAATAGACTTAGAACATCATTAATCTTACAAAAATAGGAACAACCAAGCAGTGATAGTAGAAAGGAATCAAAATCAAAGGAATCGGGCAGAAACAATATGCGAAACCCTAAAAACTAGACCTAAAAATAACCAAAAACAACACATAATGCATACTTATCACTCAGTAAACTTTGAATTCCAAGCTGAAGAATTACATTCTGATATTGAAATTTCTAGATTCAAGGAAGTAAAGACAGAGATAAATAAAGTCAATGTTTCATCATCAGAGAGCTCCTTTAGATAAGACTCAAAAGAGGGTTGAAATAGAGGCGGTTGAGTCTGTGGAGCCTTGGAGTAAGCTAAAATCTTGATTCTTTTACAGGGCCAGGCTTCTTCATGGTAAAATGTTGTTGTAGTTTACCAAATTGAAGATGATCATCTGAATCTGAGGAACCCTTAGTTAGTGTGGAGGTGGCAATCTGAGATGAAGAGGGTGCCTGTGCATGCGGGGAGTCTGATTTGTCTGAAGGAGCATCAGACTCTTCAAGAACCAGTTTTCTTATCTTCTTAGCAGAGCGAGTGTTTGGAGCATGGGATGGAGTAGACTCTCTTTTCTTGGAGAGTGCAAACTTTTTCTTCTTTAGGAGAGCCAGAACAGTACTTAATGGTGGATCAGATTGAGAGGAAAATACAGGCAACTTACTGATCATCAAGGAGGGAGTAACTAAATTCTTCAATGATGTGGGTTGCACATACTTAAGTGCAAAGACTTTCATGAGAACGGCAGGGTAAGGAATCTTATTCTGCTTCTTTCCTATAGAGGAAATCAGGTACGCTATGATGATATTGGGCAAACTAACCTTTCCTTTGGTGAGCATGTGGTACATGCCAAAATGGTCGAGCTTGTTGATAGTATCTTTTACACTTTTTCTAGGGCAAAAGATTTGCTTTATCACAAGGTGCAGCATTTTTACTTTTGGGAAAAGAGACCCAGAAGCAAACTTGGCTGGATGTTGAGTACCATACAGCATTTCGTTGATTTCCAACGAAGTCCAACGAAGACACAACATTAAACTCAAAGAGTTCATCGTACACCTCCCCTGCATTCAAACAGCCAGTAGCAGTAGCAATAAGGTCGGTAGAAATTTCAATGGATTTGCCCTGAAGAGTGCCAGGATTAAGAAATTTAGACATGTCCACCAAGACCTTATTCTAGAAATTTAGAAATATTGAGGGAAAGTATGGAGTTTGGTTGAGACAAAACTTCATCCATCCAATGCCATTTAGCTCCTCAGAGATATCACGCCCTTCTAATTTATGCTGCTTGAGGTTGAAGATTAAGGACTCAACAATGTGGGATGCCTTGTATGCCATTTCTTAGGTGTGATAAGAAGAGGGTTTTAAGAGCGTTAAAGAAGTTTTTTGAAAAAGAAGTCGAAGAGGGAAGAAAAAGGTATGAGGAAAAACGGTTGGAAAGTGTAAAAGTGAAGAGACATTAATAAATAAAACTTTTGACCATGAAAATGGAGAGAGAAAACACGTTCAGAAAGTGGTTATACTAAAATGTGATAACTGCTGCCATGTTTTAAAAAGGAAAATCTAAAAATGATTTAACAAAGTAAGTCTCTCAGTAGTGTGAAGTCAAACAATGCAAGTTATATCAGACTGATACATGAAGCAGACTACTAAGACAATAATTTTTAAATTTAAATTATGCTTAATAAAATTAAACCTGGCCTCTGCCAGAGGCTTAGTGAAGATGTCTGTCCATTGATGATCTGTATCCACCAATTTTAGATCTAGGGTTCCTTTTTGTAATAGTAACAAATGAAGTGATATTTTACTTCAATGTGTTTTGCTTTGAAGTGCTGAATAGGATTCTTGGAAAGGTTTATTGCACTTGTATTATCACAAAATATTGGGATTAATCCTCAAGTTGATATTTGATCCAAAGAAGTTAAGAACATCACCTAGTTGTAGACACATATTCTGCTTCAGCAGTTAAAAGTGTAATGGAGTTTTACTTTTTGCTGCTTCATGAAATTAAGTTTCTCCTCAAGAAGTGGAATCCACCACTAGTACTTTTTCTATCAATTCTATCTCCTGCAAAGTCTGCATCATAGAATCCAGAAAGGGAGAAAGAGTCTGTTCGTTTGTAGAACAGCCCAAGGTTAGTGGTTCTAATAAGATATTTCAGAATCCTCTTCACTATAGACAAGTGTAATTCCTTGGGATCTGATTAATATCATGCACATACATAAACACTAAACATTATGTCAGGTCTACTGGATGTAAGATACAAGAGTGAACCAATCATTCCTCGATATAAGGTGTAGTCTACTGATGTACCAGACTCATCTTTATTTATTGTATAGTTGGGATGCATAGGAGTACTTATGGCCTTGGCATCAGCCATTTTAAACTTTTTGAGTAGTTCCTTTGTATACTTTTGTTGATGAACAAAGATTCCATCACTAGTCTATTGAATTTGCAAGCCTAAGAAGAATTTAAGTTCACCCATCATACTTATTTCAAATTCTGCTTGCATCATTTTTGAAAAATCTTTACACAGACTATCATCAGTAGAGCCAAAAATAACATCATCCACATAAATTTGTACAATAATAAAGTGTTTCTTAGAGCTTTTTCTGAAGAGAGTTGTGTCAACTTGACCTCTTATAAAGCCTTTTGAAATAAGAAATGAACTGAGTCGGTCATACCACACTCTGGGAGCTTGTTTCAGACTATACAGTGCTTTACTTAATTTAAAAACATGGTTGGGAAAAGACATATCTTCAAAACCAGGAGCTTGTTTTACATAAACTTCTTCTTCAATAAAACCATTTAGAAAAGCACTTTTTACATCCATCTAATATAATGTAATACCTTTAAAAGCTGCAAATGCAAGAAGTATCCTAATAGCCTCAAGTCTGGCTACAGGAGCAAAGGTTTCAGTGAAATCTATACCTTCTTATTGGTTATATCCCTGAGCTACCAATCTTGATTTGTTTCAAATTACTTTTCCATCTTCATCTAACTTGTTTATAAATACCCACTTAGTACCAATTATACTTTTATCTTTGGGTTTGGGAACAAGTGTCTATACTTTGCTTCTTTCAAATTGGTTCAGTTCTTCTTGTATAGCAAGAATCCAATCTGTATCTTTTAGTGCTTCTAGAATATTTTTCAGTTCTACTTCTGAGATAAGAGCGATTATTGACTGATTGTGAAAGCTGGATCTGGTTCTTACTCCAGTAGCTTGATCTCTAATGATAAGGCCTGAGGATGACGAACTTTGAATTTTTAATCTTTTGGTTTTTAAGGTTTAGGGAGTTGATCTTGTTCAGTCTTTTCAAGATTTGTTGATTTTGATTGACCATTTTCAGTTGGTTGTTCTGTTGATTGCTTTTCTTCTTACTGAATCCCTACATCATCAAAGTCTAGATCTACCAGTTTCCTATCAGTCTTTTGAAGGTCATCAAATCTTACATGCATAGATTCTTCTATGGCTTGCGTTCGAGTATTAAATACTCTGTAGGATTTTGATGTGGTAGAGTATCCCATGAATATAACTTTGTCACACTTTAAATCAAATTTTCCAAGATATTCCTTGGTATTCAGAATGTAACAGATGCACCCAAAAGGATGAAAATATGAGATGTTGGGTTTTCTACCTTTCCACAATTCATAGGGAATCTTATTTAGTATTGGTTTAATAAAAACTTTGTTTTGAATATAACAAGAAGTACTCACAGCTTCTGCCTAGAAATATTTTGGAAGAATATTCTCACAAAGCATAGTTCTGGTCATTTCCTGCAGAGATCTATTTTTCCTTTCCATAACTCCATTTTGTTGTGGAGTTCTTGGTGAGGAAAAATTGTAAGTTATTCCAGACTCGTTGTAGAATTTTTCAAAGATTTTATTTTCAAATTCTCTGCCATGATCACTTCTTATTGTACCAATACAGTATCCTTTCTCATTCTAAACTTTCTTGCAAAAGATTTTAAATACTTTTATGGACTCATCCTTGTGGGATAGGAAGTATACCCATGTTAATCTGGTGTAGTCGTCAATAATAACATATCCATATTTCTTTCCTGCCAGACTTTATACTTGAGAAAGACCAAAGAGATCTAAATGTAACAATTCTAAAGGTCTGGATGTAGACACAACATCTTTATTTTTAAAAGAGGTTTTGTGTTGTTTTCCACTTTGGCATGCTTCACATGGTAGAGAGCTGTTAAAGGAAATTTTTGGTAATCCTTTGACAAGGTCCTTTCTATAAGTTTTGAAATAAGTTTAAGACTTACATGTCTAAGCTTTTTGTGCCAGATCCATCTTTCTTTAGAATTTGAAAAGAGACATTTTACATTTTGATCATTTAGTTCGTTCAATTCTACCTTATAGAGGTTATTGTGTCTGTTTGCATTAAAAAGTATGGTTCCATCATGATTGATGATCATACACTTATTCTTGTCAAATGAAACTTGGTACCCACTGTCACAAAATTGACTGATGCTCAGTAGGTTATGTTTTAGACCTTCAACAAGAAATACATTTTCAATGATGGGTGAGGGAAATTTACCCACTTTACCAGACCCAATGACTCTTCCAGTCTGGTTCCCTCCAAATATGACAGATCCTCCTTTAAATTTCTCCAGGTCTAGGAACATAAACCTTTTTCCTGTCATGTGATGCAAGCATCCATTGTCCAGATACCATTGCAGAGTTTTTGTTCTTGATTTTAAACGTATTTGTAAAAGGAATGATTAATGATTTTGGTAGCCATATTCTTTTGGGTCCTAGATTGTTAGTGAATCTTCATTCCTTCACTTTTTTTTCTTGTATTCATTTATAGAGTGACCATGATTTTTACAATAATTACATTTAATGATTCTTTATTTTCTAGAACAAATGTAGGAGCTGAAGGATGCTTAGAAATTTTTGATTTTGAAACATTTTTCTTTTTCACATATCCTAGACCAAGACCTTTTTGAGTTCCTTTGGATGTCCCTAATAAAGCATTCAAGTTTTTAGTACTAGTAACAAATTTACCTAGATCTGTGGTGAGAGAGTTGACAAGATTCTTTAATCTGATAATTTCTTTATCCTGAGAGTTACAGTAGCTCTTAGATTTTTCAAAATCTATTTTCAAAGAGATGTTTTCTTTTCTGATTTTACTTAACTCTTCAAGATTCATTTCCTTTTCTTTTGAAGTATTTGTGTTGTGCTTTTCTTCTTTTAGCAACAAGATTTGATTTTCAAAATCAGTGATCATATCAACATGCTTTAGTTTCAGTTTTTTGAAACTTTTTAATAGTTTAGAAAAATCATTAAATAACAAGCCATAATTTTGTTTAAGTTCTGAGTAACTTACTTCTTCTAAGTCTGAGCCACTAAGGCTGGCATCTGAGTCTATTTCTTTGCTTGTCATGAGACAAATTTAAGCTGACTCACTTTCTTCATCAGACTCTTCTGAGTTAGATGATCCTTCGTCATCCCAAGTAATCAGACCTTTTGTTTCTTTGGAAACTTCCTTCTTTCCTTTCTATCCCTTTCATCTTTGTTTAGAAGAGGACACTCTACTTTTATGTGTCCTGGCTTTCTATAATTAAAACATTCTAAGACAGATTTGTTAGTTTTAAACTTAAATTGACTTTTACCCTTGTAGTCTTTCTTTTGGAACATTTTCGGTCTGAACTTCTTCTTCCTTAGTAACTTATGAAATCTTTTAGTTACGAGAGCCAATTCTTCATTAGTATCAAAGTTTGGTTCAGAATTAGATGATTCTTTTATTTTTAAACCCTTGCCTTTTCTTATTTCATCAAACTTCAAGGCAATGCTCTTGATGCAAGCAGATTTGTTGGTTTCTTTTTACTTCATCTTGAGCTCATGAACCCTAAGAACTCCAAGCAACTCATCCACAAAAAAGGTACTCAAATCCTTAGCCTCTTCCAGAGTAGAGCATTTTGCATCGAATCTTTCAGGCAAACATCCAAGAAGCTTGACGTTTATGTCTTCTATAGAGAGAGTAGTTCTAAGATTTTTTAAGCCATTTATTAGGGTTTGGAATCTTCCAAACATTTGATCTACAGACTCATGTTCCTCCATTTCAAAGTTGTCATATTGTTTAGTTAATAATATCTTCTTGGATCTCTTGACATTTAACGTTTCTTCGTAGTTGCTTTGTAGAGCATCCAAGACTTCTTTAGCTGTTTTATAACTGAATACCTTGTTTATTCAAACTTACTAAGAGCGCATGTGAGAAGAAATCTGGCTTTAGCATTGATCTCCGTCTTTTTAATTTCATCAGAACTCCATTTACTTTCTGCTTTGGGTTGTCCTTCACCATTTATAGGAGAGCCATAATCACCATTAATGATGACTGCCCAAAGACTATATTGAGTGGATTTTATGAACATTTCCATCTTGTCCGTCCAGTATGGATAGTCTTCCCTAAAGAAAGTTAGGGGTCTGTTGATGGAGGATCCTTCTGTGATTAATTGATTACTTTGAGAGGCTGCTATAGACCTTGATCCTTTTTACTCGAGGGAGTGATCAACCCAAAGAACAAGCTCTAATACCAATTGATGGTTCAAAGTCAGACTTAGAAGCGGGGGTTGAATAAGTCTTAGACTCTTTTTCGCCTAAATTTTGAATCAAATAAAATGTTCAAGTAATTAAACGATGATGAGTAAGAGAAAATAAACACACAAAGTTTATATTGGTTCACTTTGACCACAAGCTACGTTCAGTCCCTTCCAACTTGAAGGATTTCCACTATTGTAAAAATCTCCTTTACAATATCAGTACCAGACTCATGCTACAAGTATTCTTTATACTAGTCACTTCTAGCTTATCCCAAGTATTCTTTTAACAAGCCACTCCTTGCTTAACCCAAGTATTCTTTCAAAAGCCTCTACAGGCCAAAGTGTTTCCCAACACAAACTTGTTCTGGTAACCCACCAGACTTATACAAATAACAAGAATAACAAATGTTTTCAAAACTTGGTGTATAAATAATAGACAATTTTGAGATCGAACACTAATTGTTTTTGACACAAGACCTGAGTCTGTTAGAAGTAGAGCTAGAAAGTAAAGAGGGTCTTTGTCTTTTACAAAAAAATAAACTAGAATAAGATTAAATGATAGCTTGAAGAGCTTTCTTCTAAAAATTTTCTTGTATATTGATATTCAAACTTCCTTGATATTTATAGTGACTTGAAAGATATATCCGTTATTACATCTTGAAAGAAGATATAGACGTTAGAAATCCTTTAAAGGTATTTTGCCATAGGCTTCTTAAGATCAGACCTTAAGTTGATTTCAGGCTTGAGAAAGGTCTAAATCATATTTCAGTAATTTCACAAGAATAGTTTCTCATGTATTTCCATGCACAAAACCTCTCGTGAACTTATCCTTGATTGAGCGAGTGGTTGCTTTCATAGATGTCCTAATGAGTTTTCTAACTTGTGATCAGAGTTTGCAGAAGTAGGTACGCTGACAGTTGCTACTCATGTTGATTTTGTTCTTTTTGTTCTTTGATGATAAGCATGCAAATATGGTATGATCATTTCTCCCGAAGCATCACCAAATAGATTTTTCAAACATTGATGAAGAGTTCTTTATTCAAGATGCTTCTATTAGACTTTTGTTGTTCTACAAGACTTTTTAGAAAACACATGCTCCCCTTTTGTTTTTACAAACTAATCTCCGTAACCTAAAATTACTTCTGCACTAAAAGAAATGTTATGAATAGTTCAGACTTTATTCCTTTAGCGAAAATACTTGATGATCGATATAAACAAATCATAAAATCTGGGATCTGGTTCAACGGGACTTAAGACTTATATTTTTTACCAGACTTTTTCTCAACAGGTTTATTGAAGAAGAAGTTTATGAAAAACAACCCCCTGATTTTGAAGATGTATCTTTTCCAAATCATGTTTTCATGCTTAGTAAAACACTGTATGGTCTGAAACAAGCTCTAAGGCTTTGGTACGATAGACTCGGTACCTTTTTAATCTTAAAAGGATTTACTAGAGGAAAAGTATATACAACTCTGTTCAGAAAAATCTCTCAAAAACTTTATTATTATGCAGATATATATGGATGATATTATTTTTGGTGTTACTAATGTAAGTTTATGTAAAAAAATTTCTGAAATGATACAAGCAGAATTTGAAATGAGTATGATGGGAGAACTTAAATTCTTCCTAGGCTTGCAGATCAAACAGGCAAATGATAGCATTTTTATCCATCAGCAAAAGTACGCCAAAGAGCTGCTTAAAAAGTTTAAAATGGCTAATGCCAAGCCCATGAGCACTCCTATACATCTTAACTGTATAATTAATAAAGATGATCCTAGACATCAGTGGATCAGACCTTATATAGAGGGATGATAGGTTCACTCTTGTATCTTACATCCAGCACACCATATATAATATTTAGTGTTTGCATGTGTGCAAGATATCAATCAGACCCAAAGGAATCACACTTGTCAGTTGTGAAGAGAATCTTGAGATATCTCATTAGAACCACTAACATTGGGCTGTTCTACAAGAAAATAGACTCTTTCTCTCTATCTGGATACTGTAATGCAGATTTTGTAGGTGATAGAGTGGATAGAAAAAGCACAAATTATGGATATCACTTCCTAGGCAAAAGTTTGATATCATGGGGAAGCAAAAAGCAGAATTCAATTACACTCTCAATAGCATAAGTTGAATATATGTCTGTAGTAGGTTGTTGCTCTCAACTTCTTTGGATAAAATATCAACTTGAAGATTATTCAATCAAAGAAAAAGAGATTTGTGTTTTGTGACAACACAAGTGCAATAAATCTTTCAAAGAACCTCATTCAGCATTCCAAGGCCAAGCATATAGAAGTAAAATATCATTTCATCAGAGATTATGTACAAAATAGGATTCTAGACATGTAATTTGTAGACACAGACCATCAATGGGCAAACATCTTGACAAAGCCTCTCGCTGAGGCTAGGTTTGTTTTCATTAAGCATAATTTAGATTTAAAAAATATTGCTTAAAATGTCTGTTCAAAAAAATTTGTTTAAAAAGTCTAATTGGTTATATAAAAGGTCTGGGTCTGATAATGTCTAATTTGTCGCTTGATATGTCTGAACCCACAACAATGGTACTTCTATTTACTGAGAGGAAAAAGGTTAAATCTTTTGGAATTCTTATTAACTGTTAAATATTTCACGTTTTATTGTTTTTTACTTTAAAACGTACAACGTAGCAACAGTTAATATCTTTTGTGTAACTGCCTGAGACGTGTTTTCTCTCTCCTCACTAGTGGACAGTTGCTACCTTTTTAAATATATGCTTTTTCATTTTATTTTATTTCCTACCCTTTGCATAAACCTTTTAACTCTTTTGTTCAAAAAGTACCCCTCTAAAACTCTTTACCTCCTTAAACCTTAAACCTTTCTTCTTCTTCTTCTTCTTTTTTGAGCACTTGTAATGGCATTCAAGTTCTTTGACATTGTGGAGTCTTCATACTTCTACCCTGGGCAACATAAGTTGGATGGTAGAGACATCACTTAAGAAATCAATGGCATTGGCTGGACCAAGTTTTGCTTGGATAGGGAACCTTACTCTCCCTCTCTCGTATTGGAATTTTGGAAGACAAAGTCTGTGGATAAGTCAAAGTTCATTGTCTCAGGAAAGCTTAAAAGAAAGCTCATTCAAATCTTAAAAGATGTTTTGGCTACTGTTACTAGTTGTCCCTCTATTGGAGAGGTTTTTACAAATGATTTTGAGTATGAAGTGGTCTCTAGTCTAGAGATCAACAAGATGTTGTATGGTGCAACCCATCCAACAAAGTCAGTTTGTGGGAGCCTCCTCCCCAAAGTGAAAATATTGCATTTGGTGATGAAGCAAGTGTTTTGCTCTAAAAAAAGTGAAGGATACCGTGACCAAGCTAGATAGATTCTGCATGTACCACATACTGATGAAGGAGAAAGTAAGTCTACCCAACATCATCATGACTTATCTTATTTCTTCAGTAGGGAAGAAGCAGAATAAGATTCCCTACCCAGCACTATTGATGAAGGTATTTGCACTAGAGAATGTGCAAACCCAGACAGTTAGTGACTTGGTACAACCTACCTCCTTTGTGAGTAAACTTCCCACTTTCTCACATCTGCTTAATTAGACCTTGGAAAGGTCTTTCCCCTCACCTGTGTAGAAGAAAAGGTTTACTTCTATAGACATGTCAAGGAAGAGAAAGGTTGAGGCTAAGCCAGTAAAGCCAGCCCCCAATAGGACAAGTGGCAGAGTGAAATATACTGCCAAGAAAACTAGAAAGATGGTTTTGGACTTGTATAATGAATCTAATAGCTCAGATTTAGCTTTGGATGCCCTATTCCATGATTCCTCATCCATCCTTACCAGATAAAGAGTCTGTTCCTACAGACCTTAAGGATACAGCCAAGTCATCAGATTTTGATGATGAACTCACTCTAAGTCAGATTCAACAAAAGAAGGTGCAAGTTTCTCAAGCTCCTCCTCCGTAGCAACCTAAGTAACAGCAACCACAATAGCAACAACCTCAGCAACAGGAGTAGACCCTTTCCTCACTTACTACAGAAGCATGTAAGCAGTTCATTAATGTATTTATTGTTCTCTATCCTTTCTTGTTTGCCCAGTTGGACTGGTAATAAGTGGCAGGCCAAGTACAATAAGCTGAGGTCTAATTATTTGAAAGTCTTGAGAGTAAACAAGGATAAAGTGCTAAAGTGTAGTGGTTACCCAAGCTTTTCCAAATATATCAAGTTCCTATTAGGGTACTTCAAGAGTTTTCCTGATTATGATGTTTCGAAGTGGAGCCATATTGACTAGATAAATTGATTCTATGAAGTGGTTGTTGAGTTATAGAGCTAACCTTAAAGGTAAGAGAAAGAGGACTGATTCAGAGCCTGAGTCTAGTGCAAAGAGAGAAAAGTTTGATTCTATAAGTAGCCCATCTCAATCTCAGTCAGACCTTCTCTCTACACTCCTCTCTAAACTATCTTAACTTGATCCATCTACTTAGTCAAATCAACTTGTCTTGACCTCCCAACCACAACAAACTAACCTGACCCCACCTGACAATAACCTTGCTCTTGTTCTTCTTCCTAAACCACCAATTGTATCTCTACCCAAATTACCCCATTTCCATTTTGTCACCCTTGGTGTCCCTCTCTTTAGATACTTTAAACCTACTCTTGATGTCAATGATAAAGGTTATCATAACTCTCATAACCTAGCCATTATTTTTTACGCTAACTTTGACAGGAGATGAGTCTGTATCCTTCTTGATGCCCCTAAACGTGTACCCTTTATGCATTTTGAGAAACTTGTGAACCTCCTCCACGTTCTCTCGAAATCAGATATGGTGATGTATTATGCACTAAAGGCTGAAGAAACTTGTGTTCTAAGGGATATAAGGCATGGATTTCAACATCATAAATTTCACATAGTAATGAATCCTGGAAAGAAGATCCTCATTGCACCAGACTACTTGTAAAATCCAGCAATATGGATTAATTTAGGGCACTTGAAGCAGTCTATGCTTCCAAAGGGAAAGCAACACTACAAATGTCCTCTCAGACCTCACCAACTACCTCTAAATTCTTTGAAAAGTATCCTATCTGCTCCAAAACCCACAAAAGAGTATATTGATGCCCTTTGGTGTCATTACTTATGGACCATTCAAGAATAAAGCTCTTTTTCTACCTCATTCTCTCCAAATTTGCCTATCTTTGTTAATCAGACTCACAATTTCATTCTTATTTCAACTACAGCCTCTCTCCTTATTGTTTCTACCCCTACTCGTGGATTAATATTTTGGTCCTCTATGATGTTTTTTCTTTTATTGATATCAAAAGGGGAAGAATTTAGAAGTCTTTTTAATGTGGGTATAGGAGTAATAAGTCTGTTAATCTTTATTGATCAATCTATTTTAGCATCCTATGTATTGATTTCTTTTCATCAGTTGATAATGAAATATTTTGCTCTAATATATGGTATTATTATCTCTTCATAAGTTTACTCTGATATAAAAGACTGGTTTTTAAATTCTTTAACATTGACTAATGATCTAATAAGCAAATAAAGATCTTATATGCAAAAAGAACCACTTGTAGATTAGTGCTCTAATCCTTTTTGGAAAATTGAAGCTTATCTAAAAGCTTTAATATATATATATATATATATATATACATATTAATGAGGACATTCTAAGGGAGGACCCACACACTATATTGGACAAAGGACTAGAGGCTTACAAAGGGCCCCTCACTAAGGCCAAGTCCAAGAAAAGCAAGGAGACTATCCATAAAGCCCTATCTTCCTTCATCTCTTTGTTTAATGGGCCCAAGCCTAGTGGAGATAGCTTGAGGATCTATTTGTATTCATCTTGTAATATAGGTCATAATTAGATTCTCTAGTTACTTAGGCTTTATTTGGTCACTTTAGGACCATGTATTCTCACATTGGGCCATGTATAGGCCATCTCTTTTCTCTCTTAGCATCATTAGGCCTAGGAAGCATGGAGAAGCCCACCAAGGCTCTCCTTGGTCGAATGCACTATTTCCTATGTAAAGGCTTCTTCCTTTGTAAAATGACATACATTAATATCATTTTGAGTTTTAGACACTTTGAGTGCACTTTTTAGTGAGAGATTCGCCTCCTTCTCTCTAGGATTTCTGAGGCTCTTGCAAGCTCTTATCCAAGGGGTCTCTCCCTCCTTGGTGGCAAGATAAGAGTTATCTCCCTCTCTTGGGAGTGGCCTCCACCACCTATCCTATTTCCATAGCTTTCTCCTTCACCTTTTATCCTTTTCACTTCACTTTTATCCCTCTTCTCCTTCTTATTTTTGTCCCTTCTCCCATTGCTTTTTCCTTTTATGATTCGATTTCCCTCCTAAGAAGAAGATAAACATCTTTGGATTGAAGGATTGAAGAAGGAAAGATCCAGGATCTATCTTCTCTTAAGGAGCTTGAAGAAACTCCTACATCACATATGCTCTGATATCCTTGAATATAAATTTCTTACTCTGGTATACAATTTTGATGTATCCTTCTTGTATCATGGACTTCTTTTATGAAAAAGACTTGATGTTTGCTATCAGCAAATAGGGGGAGATTGTAACACCCTAATTTTTAATAAATAATAAATAATAAAAACAGGGAAAAAATTTTCACAAAATCAACCACTGGTCAATCGGCATAGAAAAAAAAAGAAAGAAGGCAAGGGAAATAAAAGAGCATTCACACATATAGCAATCAGCGGAAGGAATAATGCTGGAACCGACCCATTCGGTTCAGTGAAACACATCAGCGCCTGGGCGAAACAGCTCTAGTCGCTCGGGCGAGGCACGATCCGCTTAAGCGATGCCAACACAAAAGCCTTCCCAAACACACATTCGCAGGAGCGGATCCTTCGTTCGCTGAAGCGAAAAGCCTCACACAGCAAATTCATCACTCGACATCGGGGCATCCATACACTCGGTAACCGACTAAGTCCACTCGGAAGTTCATTCCTAAGTCCATTCGGAACTCCATAACTTAGCCTTCCAATTTTATCCATACAGCCATACTTATACTCTACTCGAGAACTGAGGTTATCCCACTCGGATTCCAGAACTCCTTCTCACTCAGAATATATCCTATTCAAACATCACTCGACGCACTCCAACCTTAACACAATCGGGTCACATTTCCTATCCATTATTCGGAGAACATTCACACATTCACTCGGGAAATCAGGTAGTTAAGTCCCACTCGGACTTATTCGAAACCCAACCACTCAGGATACCAATCCTCACTCGGACTTTACATCTTTCACTCGGGTTACCGATGCCTTACACTTAAGATCCAATCCACTCTAAACCACCATTCGAACTCCTCTCTCAGAAGGGAATCACTTGAGGTTTTCACTCGGGAAATACCAACTCTTCCTCACTCGGGATTTACTTATAATTTCCACTCGGAACCACTTGGCTTCACAACCACCCATAAGCCCACTAGCCTCCTACGCTCATAAGACATACTCATGCATTCCTCTTCACCACTCGGACATCATTTACAGTATAGAAGAACACACAACATATATATATATATAAACGAAAGCATTCATATAATTACAAGAATTTCATCATGACTTCTGTTACCCGAAGCTGTTCAAGTTTTAACGTAAAGACTAAAACCAAAACATGAGCCGGCCAAGGCTTAACAAAACGTTATACACAGTATATATACATATATACATGTAGATATATGTTCCAATAGCGCTCGGATTCATTGTCCTGCACTCGGCTCCTCCTTCATCCTTCATTCCGAGAGATGTTCATTGAAAATGTAGCCACTGCAGGGGTGAGCTTTTACATGTAAAATGACAATCAAGGACTCGGTATCAGTGTCAGTATGCATATTTACATCCATTCAATCGTTTTCAGATTAGTTAAGGTTAGGCAAAGCAAAATAATATTTATGACATACATATATTGCATACAGGTATCCCCCTACTCGGAAATCATTCATAACACTCCACACATGCTATGCGTACTACTTTAATCAACCTCATATCTACATACATGCCTGCGGATCCGACTCGAGTGATGACTTTCAGTTACAGTTTCCCCTCTCCTGGCCCCTCGTCCTTCAGCTCTTCCCGCGTGGTACCGGCCTCCCATTGGCGTCTCGAGACTATTCTCTAGCTCCTACGGCTACCACGAGCTCCTTCGAAATTTAGCCGAGGTCTGTAACTGGAAGTCATTCCCTCAGGGCTCTTGACCTTCCACGGGTCGCCCCACTCTTACACATGCAGCTAATGCATTTACCAGCAAGCGTCATCACACCACCGATACCTCCTTCGTAACCATTAAGTAAGAACAGATTCAATACAGCCTTTATTCGCTTTATCATTTACACTAATATGTACAACCATCAGCAATCAAAGTAATAGCATCTGACAAATCAACTAACGAGCACACATTCATATTCTCATAGTGTTAACAAAGATAGAACCGTGCATATCATTCGTCATTATCAATACTAACAGACCACTTCACCACCATCTAGATTACATGCATTTACTGTTTAACCACTATAAAACACACAGAATCCAGAATCTTCAATCATGCATAAGATCCATTCATCACAGACACATGCACATACACTCAAGCAGTACATGCATCTGGTACCGTTCGTGGACCATGCATTTGACATGCAAGCGCCCCCTACCTACGAAAGGAACTTCAAGAAGCTTTTTCTGCTCTTCGACGTTGAATCTGACGCCCTTCTACTGATTTGTTCAGCCTTTCTCCACTCCGTCGTACTCTGCACTTGGTTCGGGGGTGGAGTGTTGTTCTTCCTCTGCTTCAACGATCGTCCTTCACCTGTCGGAGGCTCTGACCTTCTTCCCGCACTGTCGTTGTGACGAACAGAAACAGGGAAAAGGAAAAGAAGATGGAGACGAAGAAGAAAAAGAGAGAATGAAGTAGTGGGAGAAGTTTTGCACCCACGGTGATACTGAATATGCACCTATATACGCATGCGAAGAGAAGGAGTGGGATGGGAAAGCGTGAGTCGCAGTCCACTCACACCTTCCGCCAATCACAGACAGCCACATCCCATCAATTAAGTCCAATTAACTTGTCATTAACTCTCAGGCTATATTGATTATGATTAACAACTAATTCTTTACTTTACTTTCAATTTCTTATCGTTTAATTTTTATTCGGTATCTAACTTCAGAACTGGGATGTTACAGAGATTGTTAAGGTTAAGTCTGGTTTAAAAAGAAGAAGTTGCCAACACTTGGACTAGACCTCAGTATATGTCATTAAAACAAGACCCCAAGATTTATTAATAACACACATCAATGTATTTTAATTAAAAAAAGTATACTTATGTGTGATCTAACCTATCTAACTAAGTGTTTCAGGAATTATATAATCAAGTACATAGGTTACAAGCAAAGAGGGAGTCCATCTGATCAAAAGTTTGATCCATCAAATATCAATATTTAGACTTTAACGAAAAAGTCTAATTCAAGATCGCTTAGTCTAATGTTTTAAAAAAATCAGACCTTAGACTTTTAGGCATCTTGGATTAACAATAAGAATGTTACTTTAGAAGTATAAAACACAACGTTCTGAAAACTAAATTGATGATGTATTGGAAGTCAAGGCCATCAAGAGAAATATGTCTATCATTATAGAGGATAAGAGACACAAAGTAGAGTAACCAATACAATTTTTTGAAGTTTTCAACATAGCAACTCTACGCAAGTCAGAATAGCTGAACCAAGTCAGCATTTATGTCAATTACAATCAGAAGGATTTCAATGTTAATCCATACGTGATTACTAGAAGAATCAAAGCCATCAATTGACTTTATTTTTTGAAGATATCAAGGAGCTCCTCATTCATGCAAGTAAAGCTCCTTGTTATTAGACCTTTGATCATTTCTTTAGTTCATCAAAGGTCTGGTACATTCACTCAAAGCAAATTCCTTTAAAGGATTTCAAACGTTCAAATCTCCTTTCAAGAACAACAATTATCATCTTGAGTGACTTATATATGCAAGAAGAGATTTATCTTTCAAAGATAGAAGCTTATCAAGAATTCTTATTCACTATGATAAAAAATTCTCTTAATCTCTTATTACTTCTTAAAGACAAAGGCCTTCTTTGTTGTTTTTTTAACAGACCTTGGTTGTCTTGTCTTTCCTTAACTTAGTGTATCTATTCTTATTCTTTTAATCCTTATATACACGATGTTCTGCTAAGCACTTCTGTTCTTTATTCTTACAAAACAGTTAGTCTGAAAAGTCTAGTAAGTTACCAACCTTTTTAGTTTCATTAGGGAATAGTGGTGGCCTGAAAAGGCTTTTGAAAGAATATTTAGGTTATTAAGCCAGGAATGGCTTCTTGAAAGAATACTTTGGTTTAAGCCAGAAGTGGCTGAAGTCAAGAATACTTGTGGCACTGGTCTGGTGCTGTTATTGTAAAGGAGATTTTACAATAGTGGAAATCCTTTAAGTTAAGAAGGGATTGGACGTAGCTTGTGTTGGAAGTAAACCAGTATAAAACTTTTGTGTTCATTCTTCTTCTTACCTTTCTCTATCCAAACTTATTTTATCAAGTCTAATTACCTACGCATTAAAGGTTCATAATTCTGCAAAAGAGTCTAAGACTTATTCAATCCCCCTTTCTAAGTCTGACCCTGAACCATCAATTTTCCTTTTTGGCATGCTTCACAAGGCAAGGAACTATTGAAAGAAAATTTAGGCAGTCCCTTAACCAAGCTTTTTCTATGAAGTTTTGAAATATGTTTTAGACTTACATGCCTAAGCTTTTTGTGTTAGATCCATCTTTCTTCAAAGTTTGAAAATAGACATATTACATTTTGACTATCTAGTTCATTTAAATCAACCTTGTACAGGTTGTTATGTTTATTAGTAGAAAATAGTATGTTTCCATCATGGTACACTTTTCTTTATCAAATTGACTTTGTACCCACTGTCATAAAATTGACTTATGCTCAGTAGGTTATGTCTCAGACCCTCAACAAGATAAACATTTTCAATAATAAGGGAAGAAGATTTACCAACTTTACCAGTTCCAATGATGTTACTAGTCTGATTGCCTCCAAAGGTAACAGACCCTCCTTTAAATCTTACCAGCTCTAGGAACATAGACTTTCTTCCCGTCATGTGATGCGAGCATCCATTGTCTAGATACCACTAGTGATGTTTTTCTTTTGCCTTTAAGCATGTCTGTAATAGGAACTATTAATACTTTTGGTACCCAAATCTTTTTGGGTCCTAGATGGTTAGTTTTCTTAATATTCTTATTAAGTAATCTTTAATTACATGACCATGTTTCTTACAATAATTACATTTAACACATTTATGTTTAGTTGAGACAAATGAAGGAGAAAGATATTGTTTGGAGTTAGCTGGTTTAATAAATCCTAACTCAGGTCTGTCATAGTTGCTAGTGTGGATTCCCAAAAGCTTGTTTGAATTTTTTGTACCATTGACAAATCTGGCTAGGTCTAAAGTAAGAAAACTCACTTGCTTTTTAAGTTTGTGATTTCATCAGTCTGAGAACTACAATAGTCTTTTGTATTTTTCAAATCAATTTTTAAGCAAAGATTTTCTTGCTTAAGTCTATGCAATTCTTTTAGCTATATTCTCTCTTTCTCTTCCATCTCTTTACCATTTTGATTATTTTGATCAACATTTTATTCTTTTAACTCAAAAATTTTGTTTTCATAAGTAGTAATCATTTCAACTTATTTCTTTTTTAAAACCTTGTAGTTTTTCATAAGAGTTGAAAAATCTTTAAACAAAATCTCATAGTTTTCTTTAAGTTCAAGAAAGCATACTTCTTCAGAGTCTAAGTTTGTGTTAGCCATTAGACAAATCTACACAGGTTGTGTTTCTTCTTTAGACTCACTAGAATCACTGGAGTTTTCATCATCTCAAATGATGAGTCCTTTATGTTTCTTGAAAAATCTTCTTTTCTCTTTCTTGTCCTTTTTATCTTTATTGAGTATAAGACATTCTGCTTTCACATGGCCTGGTTTCTTGCAATTAAAACACTCTGAAGAAGATTTATCAAATTTAGCTTTGAATTGAGACTAACATTTCGAGTCTTTCTTTTGGTATTTTTATGTCTATTTTTTCTTCTTTTTTAGTAGCCTATGGAATCTGTTGGTCATAGCAGCTAACTCCTTATCAGTGTCTTCACTGAATTCTTTAGATTCTGAATCTGAGATTTAAGAATCAGCTTTGAGAGCTTTTGTCTTCTTGCATGAGTCAGCAGACTTCAAAATAATGCTCTTTGAGGAGGTAGGTTTAGCTACTTTTTTTTTGCTTCAGCTTAATTTCATGAACTCTTAGCACTCTAAGAAATTCATCAATATTGAAGGTGCTCATCTCTTGCTTCTTCAAGGGCTAAGCATTTAGCATTAAATTTTCCAAGTAGGCCCCTAAGGAGCTTGACATTTATGTCTTTAGTGGACAAGGTTATCTGAAGAGCCTGAAGTTCATTTAATAGAGTTTGGAATCTTCCAAACATCTTATCTATAGTTTTATGTTTTTGCATATTAAAGTTTTGGTCAATAGTATTTTCTTGGATGTTTTGACTTTGGAGGTTCCTTCGTAGTTCCTCTGAAGTGTGTCCCAAACTTCTTTAGTAGTTTTGTAACTGAATTTTTTGTTATATTCAGACTTGCTGAGAGCATAGATAATGAGGAATCTAGCTTTTGCATTAGCCTCTATCTTTCTTATTACAGTTGTAGCCCATTGGTCTTCAGGCTTTATCTTCCTATTAGCATCAACTGGTGAAGGATTATTGTCATTTATGATTATTCCCCACTGGCTATACTAAGTGGACTTTTTGAACATCTTCATTCTATCCTTCCAGTAAGCATAGTCTTCTCTAAGGCTGGGGATCTGTTGATAAAGGAATCTTCAGTCATCAATTGATCTTGTTGATGTACTACCATTGATCTTTATCCTTTACACTTGCTAAAATGTTTAACCCAAAGGACCTTCTCTGATACCAATTAAAGGTTCAGAGATAGACTTAGAAGGGGGGTAAATAAGTTTATAACTCTTTTTTGAAAAGAACCTTATTTAAAAAGAAATGGGGCAGCAGACTTAACAAGTATAAATTCAAACTTTAACAAAGAAAAGAGATGGAGAGATTTGTACAACGGATTTATGCTGGTTCACTTTTAAACATTGAAGCTCCATCAAGTCCCTTCAGTCTAAAGGCTTTTCACTATGTAAAATCCTTTTACATAAACAACACTGTTGTACCTCAAGTATTCTTGACTCCAGCCACTTCTGGCTTAACTCTAATATTCTTTCACAAGCCACTTCTGGCTCAGATCCAAGTATTCTTTCAAAAACCTCTTCAGGCCAACAGTGTTTCCTACAAGAAACTAAGACTAGTTAAGATAATTAGACTTGAACTAGAGATGAAAGAAAGATTATTTTTTAACAACTTAGATACAATGTACAAACGATTTAAAGTGAAGAAAATGTACATACTAAGTTAAAACTGAAAAACAAAGACCAAGACTACAAGCAACAGTGTTGATAAAAATTTCAGATTAAGTCTTTGTTTCTGGGTTTCATTGTTCAAGAGTTCTGACTTTACTAGTCTATGGTCTCTTCCTTTTAAAGGCTCTTGCATTTAGTCGTTACTATTCCATTGAGGAAGAAGGTAGCCATTTGAGAGTAGTAGTACAAGAGAGGAGAAGACGACAACGTCTGGTTTGAAAGGTACCCAAGTATTGCACGAAAACAAGGTACCTCCAATCTTGTAGAGAGAAAGACCCTTTTTTGTTCACTTTTGTCTAACATAGGATATTGTAAAAAGGCTTGTTTGACTTTTTGAAGGCTTCTAACTTGAGTACAACATAATGATAACTTTTTGATGTGCTCAGAGTAGCTTCCTCGATTTCTCCTTATAAGACCATTTGTTTCTCTAAGAGTTTTGTCTATTTGTTCATTTCAGGTTAGGACTAGACTTGACTGAAGGAGTTTAGCACTTAGACAGCCTTGCATATTTTGATTCAGAATTAAAGATTCGTTCTTTAACTTGAAATATCCGAGTCTGATGTGTCTTGAAGCTTGGATAAATGAACATGTGAGAGAAAGATGTTGAGTCCAAAGGATGATGTGTTTGAAGAATATGACTCAGCAGACTCAAGTCTAGGACAGACAACTTAGAAAAATTTCTTTTGTGCAATGTCTTCAATTCAGACTTAAGGTTGGGACAGACTTAAAATATTTTGAACTGATCCCTCGTAGACTTTAGATGATGGACTCCCCATTTGAATTATAGTTTTTGCATCACGAACTTTGCATTCTTAACCACTCAAGTAAAAGGGTTATATAACATTTAAATAGACTTTATTTAATTAAAGGTCTTGATGTGTGTTATTAATAAATCTTGGGGTCTTAAAATAATATTTAAGTTTTCCAAAGTCCTTTATAAAATAGACTTGGTTCTAACAGTTATGATTTATAGTGCTTATATTTCCTGTTATTTTTGTTTTACATTGTTATTAATAATATTTGATTTTCAGTAATCCCCTTGTTCTTGAGTCTTTGCAGTTAATAAAATCATACTAGCAAATAATTTCCATATATGAATAACAACTTATTTTCAAGTAATAAAATCACATAAACAAAAACAACTAACTTGTTTGCAATTTAATGGCATGCACAATAAGAATAATCAAAATTAGTCTAGGAGTATGTTATGGGACACTATCCTACCACTAGAAATGGCATAAGACTTTGTGGCTTTAGTATGCTAAAAACCAAAAAGACGTGTATATGTTTAGTTTTATCGTAGGACGTGGTTCCCACACCCATTTTGACGTTGGTTGTAGTGTGAGACTCGTGTCTTTCTTAATTTCTCGCCTCCTTATCCTAATCTCCCTTTTCCATTTTCCCTTTCTCTCTACCAAAATCCCTAAACCATTTCCTCATCATATTCTTTGTTCTCTTAATTCCTCAACTTTCTCTCTCCCTTACATATTGGTTACTTCTCTCCCTCTTTCACAATGACCCCCGTGTTGATTTGTTCTCTCCCTCTCACAACGTTGAAAATGTGGTGGTTGTGAGGTTTTAAGGGTGGTTTTCTTAGTGGTGGTGGTGATTTCGGTGAAGGTCGCTTATAGTTTAGGATGTTAAAGATTGAGTGTAGTTGTTTATAGTTTGGGTTTAGGTTTATAGTTTATAATTTGGGTTTGGTGTTGATGGTTTATAGTTTGGGTTAGATCATGGTTTGTAATGGTGGTGGAGGTTTATGATGACGGTTGGGGATGATGGTTTGTGGTACTGATAGGGAGTTCGGTTAAGATAAATGGTGATTATGGGTTTGGTTTGGTGGTGAGGTGGTTTTGGGTGGTTTGGTTGTGAGAGATAATGAAAAGAGTGGTTGTGAGTGGTATAGCTAAAAATAAAGAAGTGACTACAACATGAGACTTAATCCATACTAGGTTTAATGTGAGATGTTAGTGTCTCGCCTGGCTTTTGCATGGAAGAATATAGTGTGGAAGGGAGTGATGTTAAATATAACTTATATTTGGTATGTTATATAAAAAGCCACCGGGAAGAATTTAAGGAACTATCTTTATGGGCTTCTTCAATTGCGTGTATAGCAAGAGTGAATTCTCTATTGCTATAAATATGTACATGTTTATTTCCTTATAGCAACATCAAGGCACATGAATAAGAAAAAGTAAAGAGTGAGAAAACAAAAGTTTTCTTTGTTTTGTGTTTTGTATAGTGAGAGAAAAATAAAGAGTTAAGAGAAAATTCCATGAGTATAATTTTAGGTATAAACATTAGAATTTTGAGTATACTCTTTAGTGCTCTGTAATACTACCATTGTAGTATAAGAGAATCTCATTAAAATCTTTTGTATTTATTATTATTTGGTGGACAAAATTATTCAGTCAATTTTTCATCATTATTTTGTGCACACTTTTGCTTATAGCCATAAAGTTGTCCATATACTTGGGGTGTATTTTACTTTGATTTTCTAACAAGTGGTATCAGAGCCACTTAATTTAAAATGTCAGAAAATTTGAAGTGGAGAAATTTGACGGATCCAACAACTTTAGCTTATGGAGCTAAATTCATAAGCATTGCTAGATCAGCAAAGTTTAACCAAGGCATTGGAAGGTGTTGACAAGTTACCAGAAATATTGTCTTCTAATAAAAAAAAGGAAATAATAGCCAAAGCACAAAGTACAATTCAACTAAACCTAGCAGATAACGTGTTATGAGAGGTTATGGATGAGAAGATTGCAAATTCATTATGAAAGGCATTGGAAGAAAAATATTTTGTGAAGACCTTATCAAACCAACTCTACCAAAGAAAGAGATTGTATACGTTCAAGTATTTTAGAGAAAAACCAATTAAAGACCGTATTAATGATTTCAATTGGATGATCATTAATGTGCAAGCAATTGGAATAACTGTAGAAGATATTAATCAAGCCATAATCTTATTGACGTTGTTACCTTCGTCCTATGATAATTTGTGATACCATAATGCATGGTAGGTCTTCCATTACAGTCAAAGTTGTAAAAAAAAGCTTTGATGATGAAGAAGCAATGGAAATTAGTATCTGGATCTAGTGCTATAATCTTGTAGATGGGTTTTTTGTGGTGAGAGGGCATAAAGAAAGAGGGTCGAAAAGTAAAAGCAAGAGTAGATCTAAATCTAAAAGTCACCAGTCCTTGAAGTGTTTTCATTGTCACCAAATAGGACATATTCAAAGGAATTATCTTGAAAGAAGAAAATCAAAAAATTTTGCCAACATAATAATTGAAAATACTGATGATAGTGATGTTGATTTTGCTTTAACAGTTACCACCAATGACTTGGGGAACGAGTGGTTCCTGGATTCTAGTGCATCCTTTCAATGACACCTAATAAACATTTTTCTTTAGGCATGGCATGTACCAAATCTTGGGAGGAACTTAATCTTGTTAAGTGCCCTTGACAATCGAGGGTACAAGTTTGTTGGAGAATATGGTTCCTTAAAGGTGTGACTAAAGACACAATGGTGGTGATGAAAGGAAAGGTATAAGGAAGGATCTATATATTGGTTGGAAGCATAAATATTGGGACTGTTGTTGTTTTATCCTCTGTAAAATAAGATGATGTCACACAATTATGGCACATGAGGCTTGATCATATAAGTGAGAAAAGAATGAAAATACTTATTGGTAAAGGATTATTGAAATATTTAAAAAAATTATAAACTTGAGTTTTATGAAAATTGTATTATAAAAAGGCATAAACTATTTCTATTTGAGGATTCCTCAAAAGGTGTGGTCTGGTCGACTTGTAAATTATTCTATTTGAAGATATTTGGTTATCCTACATGCTCATGTGAGTGATGGTAGGCAAGAAGGTGTATATTTTTAGGGTATACACAAGAGGTGAAAGGCTATAAATTATGGTTACAAAAAAGTCGTGTTCACCCAAGATCATTTTTAATAGAGATGTCAAGTTTAATGAGAGGACAATGATGAATCAGAGAAGAGAATCTTACAAAGATCAAGAAAAAATAAATCATGGTGTTGAGGGGCAAGTGGAGTTAGAGATTGACATTAGGAAGATGGAGCACGAGGAAAATACAAATCAGTTAAATACTTTAGGCGTTACTTAACCCGAAGTAGAATAACATGATGAATCTGATCATAGTGAAGAAAACAGAGAAGAACCATATAGTACTATTACTGGTAGGACTAGATGACAAATTCGAAGACCTCAAAGATATTTGAATTATATTACTTGTACATTGGACTTATCATATACAAATCGTATAACATTTGCTTTTGCTATGGCAGATGGTGCAATGTGAGATGCACCATCTACCTATCATGATGCAATAGGCAGTAACAAGTCAACAAAATGGCTAATAGCAATGAATGAAGAGATTTAATCTCTTCAGAAAAATAAGACATGGAAGCTGGTGAAATTTTCTAAAGGGAAAAGAATTGTTGATTGCAAATGGATCTTTAAAAGGAAAGAATAAACCTCTAACATTGAACTTCTAAGATTCAAGGCATGGCTAGTAATGAAGGGCTATACTTGGAATGAGGGTATTGATTTCCATGAAGTATTCTCTCCTATGGTGAAGCATAACTCTATCAGGATCCTCTTAGCTATTGTAAGTACATTTAACTAAGAGCTAGAATAGCTTGATGTGAAGACAATATTCTTGCCTGGTGACCTAAAGAAGCAGATCTACATGAGTCAATCAGAGGGGTTTGTTGTTCTTGAGAAGAAGCACCATGTATACATGTTAAAAAAGTCATTATATGGCTTAAAATAATCCCCAAGGTAGTGGTATAAGAGGTTTGATGCATTTATGATTGATAACGAATATAATAAACAAATATGATAATTACATCTACTACAAAGAGCTTCTAGATAATTCTAGGATTTATTTGTTATTGTATGTAGATGATATGCTAATTGCAGCAAACAACAAAGGTGAAATTAGCATGCTTAAAGCTTAGTTGGGAACTGATTTCAAAATAAAGAACTTGGGAGCAACAAAGAAAATTCTTGGCGTGGAAATTATAAGGATAGGTATCATGGTAGATTATGGTCATCGTAACAAAATTATATAAAAAAAGTGTTACAATGTTTCAATATGAATTAGTCTAAGCTAGTCAGTACTCCTTTAGATGCACACTACAAGTTATCATCAGCTGAGTGTCCAAGAACTAGGGAGAATATGAAGCATATGTCTCATGTACCTTATTATAGTGTAGTTGGTAATCTCATGTATGTCATGGTGTGCACTAGACCAGATCTTTTAACATGTTGTAAAAGTAGTAAGTGGGTTTATGAGCAAACTGGGAAAGGTATACTAGGAAGCTATGAAATGGATCATGCGATACTTAAGAGGTGTTGTTGATGTTTGTTTGGTGTTTAATGGTTAACAGATCAAAGAAGTTACATGTTATGTAGATTCTGACTGTGTTGGTGATTTAGATAAAAGGAGATCATCGACAGGTTATATCTTTACAGTATTTGGATGTACTATTAGTTGGAATACGACATTACATCACATAGTGGCTTGGTCAACTACTGAAGCTGAGTATATGGCATTGGTTGAGGCTGTTTAGCAGAGCATATGGGTGCATGGTGTAACATCCTAATTGTCAATTAAGGGCAGATTAGGAATAATTGTGATTAAGGGTTAATTATAATTGAGGATTTAATGTTGATAGGGACGGCTGATGTGATTGATGGTTGTCACCGTGGGGAAGTGTGGAATGGTGACCCATGGTAGTACAAGAAGCGTCTGCCTTATCCCATTCACTTCATTATTATCTTTCGTGCCTATTCAGGGACCCAAGCGACTTCTTCTTCTCTCTAAAAATTCCCTGGAGACTCTTCTCCTTCTTCTACTTGTTCTCCTCTATTTTCCTCATCTCCTCCGTTGATATACGATATTGGTGTTGTGGTGAACCAGAAGGTCCCCACTGTTGGTAAGGAACGGTTATTCCAGTGAAAGAATAGTTCCAGTTTTATCATCTCCAGCTCAGTGAAGAGTTCAGCTGGGTTTGAAGGCTGTTTGGCAAGAGGAGCTGGAAGCTCTTCCCTTCTTCGAAGGTTATTGAGTAAATGAGAGTTGGGAGCTTTTTCTTCGAGGATACAGAGGCGTCGATCTGTTCCTCCTCCCAGTGTGAAGAGTTTAGGGTTGTGGAAGAAGATAGTTGTTGGTCTTTCCAAACCGGAGGTTTGAGCCAACGAGGGAGTTAGAGGTTGTCAGTTGAGGAGTGACCGAGAGGAGTTATCGGTCAGCAGTTAGCTCGAGGAGCTTCCGAGTGTCTTCAGTAGGTAAGGGAGTATTTTATATCTCAAACGCATAGTTTGTGGACGGAATCCGGGTGATATTGCCATGTTGAATGCCTATGATTTGAAAAGTATTGTTTGAGGTATTCCGATTGAGTGTTGGTTTATGTAATGCCCGGATATATGTGATGTCTTTGATTTATGTAAAGCATGTTAAATGTCATCCATGAAATGTAAGGTATTTATGAGAATGCCGAGTAAATGCATGAAATGCTTATTGCTGTGTATGTTACTACAAATACCGAGTAAATGTATGTGGATATGATATTGATATTTGAATGCTGAGTGCATTGGCGTTGGACGCCTGATGAAAGACCATATTCATCCGATTCGCCACTAAAATGCTTGGAGCATATAGCGTTGGACGCTTAATACCGATCGGCAATCAGATGAACATGTGTTGAAATATATAAAAGACCCTGGGTTGGACTTGGGGCAGTGCCGAGTGCACTAAGCGTTGGACGCTTAAAGACCTTGGGTGGACTCAAGGCAAGCCTACCGGGTTGGACTCGGGGCTGCCCATAACACTTCCGTTGTCGCTTAGAGTGACTGTGTTATATGTGAGGGCAAACGGTTTAGTACCAGTAAAACGGCCGGATTAGCTTGGAGCTGAGAAAAAGTCTTGGAGCCTATGTTGCAACATAATATTTAATGAAAAGTGATAGGATCCGACTGAATAAATGAATATGTGCATATTTATATTTGTTTCCGAGTGCAATATGACTGATAAGTATATGCATTGTTATTGAGAATAATATGTTTAATATAGCTGAGTGACATCTGTGTGTATTCCGACTGAATGATGCAGTGTGTGCAATCATATGAAATGGCAGTGTGTATGTTATTGAAGTGATGAAATATGATATCGTATAGTTGAGAACATGTGGATTTATCTGAGTCATTAACTGTCATTTTATATGTAAAGTACTCACCCCTACAGTGGCTATATTTCAGTGGATGTTGGTCGGGATGGCGAATGTTAAATGGCTACAAACCCGAGTGATGGGCACCGGTACCATGGATGTATACATACATAAATATATATATATATATATATATATATATATATATGTATATATTGTGTAAATAGTCTTGTTGTAGCCTTGGCCGGCTCATTGTACAATATTTTGGTTAACCGTGTATGAATTAGACCCTCTCAGGATTGAGAGTATAACTATATATATTTGCATATATAAACCTATGTGTAGATTTTGTTCAGTGAGTGTTGATGTAAGAAAATGTTTAAGTTATATACGTATTTATCTCTCGCCGAGTAAATAAGAATTGGATGATACCGAGTAAGTTAATAAGTTTCCGAGTGGACTATAGATATGAGTCTATTTCGAGTGGTGAATGTCTAAAGCAATTCCGAGTGAGGTGTGGTTGGAGAACCTCTTCCGAGCAAAGAAAGGGGTAATACCCCGAGTGAGAATTTAATGATGTAATAATAATTAAAATGGTCCTGAGCGGATAAGGATTTATATCCGAGTGGTGAAAGCTAGAGTATTTCCGAGTGGAAGGAGCTATAAGATCCTTAAGCGAGACTTGACTTAGGGAAGTGTTCTCGAGCAAGGAAGATTAAAATATACCGAGTGGTGAATACGTGAATCACTTCCGAGTGAATGTGAGGTTGGGATTCACCGGGTGGTTTTGGACCGGGTAAAGTATCCGTGTGAGGGAAGACTGTTAAAGTCCGAGTGAAAATTGTAATATTCTAAGTGAAGGAAATCTTATGGATTCCGAGTGGAGTAACCGAGGGAATCATTTCCCGAGGGGTGATTGAGGCGCTTCCGAATGAAGCATGTCTGTGACTTTGGATGAGGATTTGGCTAAGTAAGGATTTACCGGGTGAAGTATATTCCATTGGGACCGTTCCCGAGTGAACTTAGGTCCCGATTTTGAGTGATGGAATTACCGAGTGAATTGGTTTTCGCTTAAGCAAATGGGTGTCTTGCTCAAGCAAGTAGGGGCCTCGCTCAAGCGATGGTTAGAGGGAAATGGCTATTAGCTTGATTACGCCTAAGCGAGAAAAGGCTCGCTCAAGCGGAATGTTTCACTGATCTAGTTTCTTTCTATTGGCTTGGTTTTCCGCTTCTCGCAACGTTAATTTATTTTATTTTGTCCTGTATGCCTTGTGGCCGTTGGGAGTCAGTTTTCTTCTTCCTTATCTTCCGTCTGCTTTAATTTACTCCCGACAACCTGTGTATTTTTGGAAAAATCTCCCCTCTGTTCTGGATTGGCTTTTTACTTAAGCCGAGTTGTTACATTTTTTGATATCTGTGCATCCTTAAGGAATTAAGGATGTTTCATTTTGGTATCAGAGTAGACCAAAAGGTCCATGGCCAAGGTTTGCCTACTGTTAGTGGGCGGTTGCGTGCAATATGACTAATTGTCATCATTGCTTGTGGTAATCTATTGGATTTGAGGCATGCTTAAGCATGATTAGTGTGATGATATATGCCTATAAGTTCTATTGGGGACAGTAGTGAGAGGTACTACTGTGGAGATGTTGATTTGGGGGTAGAGGATTGTTACTACCCTAGTTCAGCTATTTATTGAATAAGAAATTGTTCTAAGTGTGGGGTTGAATGAGAGAAAAATAGAATGAAAGGTATTGAGACCTTCCTACGTGTTGGAATTAGATTAGTGGGTTCGGTCTCATGTGCAGACCAAGCTAGTGGTTCATGGCCGAGGTATACTTGTTCAAGGGATTAGAACTCACATATTTGAGTTAATTAAGTGAATGATAATGAAGGAATTCCTTAGTGTGGTGTTTTTGAATTCAAGAGATTGGTTGTGCCATTTGTAAGGGATCATCCTTTGGCACGAGAACCCTGAGTAATATATGATGTACGTGATTTATGATGTAAGTAATTGATTGCAGTTTCCTAGGTTGGGAATTTGAATGTGTGATAGGTGAATGAATGTGGAGTCTGATGCATGATAGATTGAGGTGCTGTCTCGGATTTGGTGTGTGAAAATCGAGTGAATAATGGGTTAGGTGTTAGACCCACTAGGTGTGGTAACCCAGTTGATTGGGCATGATCCTGTAGGATCGGATCTTATTAAGATGGATATCTGAGAGATTAGAAAAAAAATGGGTGAGAAATTGGTGTAATTGGATACTTGAAGGTTTGGGTTAGACTCGGCCTTGCAACTGAAAAACTGAGCGAATAATAGATTTAGTGGTGACCCATAAGGTATGGAAATCCTGATCGGTTAGTATAATCATATGTTATCAGACTTTATGGAGCTGGGCCCTATGGTGGCCCAGACTCGGTGATATTTGAATATTATGGGAATTCCATAATGGGTGCTAGGTAACCCCTGATGAATGACGGATAATAATGTTGAATTTGGGGTATAATTGAAATTGATTATAGTATATGATTTTATGAAGTGACCTTGGAAGATAATATGATTTAGAGATGAGATATGTGATTGTGAGTCGGTGAATAGAAATTTAACCATGTCATTACCCTTTATTTTATTTAAAGGGTGCTATATTGATGACAGAAACCATATAGTGACATGATATGATGTGAGTTATATGTTTAATTTATGGACTTTAGTTGTAATATATGAGGAGAATTCCTAATGTGAAGGCTTGTTGTACGATTAAGTAGCCTACTTGATAAGATTTTGGGGAATCTTTTAAGGCTCGGATTGATTTATAGCCAACCAATATGTAAGTGAGACAAGAATTTTAGACTATTTGAGCATGGATTGGGGTGGATGAAGCCTGAGGACAAGGTGTTTAATTTATGATGATTGAAAATATATGATTGGTACACTGATTGACGGTGAAGTTAATTAAGATTTGATGATTGATATGGCATGATGGATGCCAAATTAATTGTAGAATGACAATGAAGTATGAATATGTTAGCTATGGACTGGTGAGGATTATCACTGAGTCTTATATGGTCTGGTCAGTGTGAGTGTGAGGTATGTTGTTCCGGTGTGACTCTACATACCATAGGTATTGTGGCAGTGTACACTTTTATAGCGACTCTATGTAATTGTTGTAACCCTATAGGAATGAGACGTCATCCTATAAGTCGGATGCAGCAATTCATAGGTCGAGCAGGTGGGACTGTAGCTACTTATGGTGATGGTTTGAGTCTACCGGACTGCTCCGAGTGAAGATGATAGAATTGTGTTGAGTGGCTAGTAGTGATAGTGTATCAAAATAAGGATTGAAGGGTTGTTCTAACCCTGTGTACTTATCTCCGAGAGAATCAGAGGTTACTTTGGTAAAAGTTGGCTGTCAGAGTGATGTTGATTATCGAAATTGAAGGGTGATGGTGGTTGGCAATTATGCTTAATTGCCACCGAATGGATAAGCTAACAGTAGGGAATAATACCCACTGCTGGGTACTGATGATCTGGATGATCAATTCTGATGTGGCAATGTTCAAAGACGGCGTTGCTATCGATCCATCTGAGATGGAAGTGGTGATGGTGTATTTGAGACCCAAAGTTGTCATTGAAATTAGAAGTTTATGGGTCTAACTGAGTAATACTGAGGAATAATGAAGAATCATGACCTTGAACTGAAGAGATCAATAAGGTGCGAATTCACTCAGGTAAGAATAGTATATTCCAAGTGTGAGGAAGTATAAATCCGAGTAAAGGAAAAGGAATGTAATTCTGAGTTGAATCTTTCTGGGAGAAAGAATTGCTGAGTGAAGTGAAGTTAAGATGTTCCGAGTAAAACATCCTTAAGAGGGTAAAGTTTTCTCAGAAGCGAAGGAAAGCCTGGAACGTTGAGCACTGCTCAGGTTATAATGTTTCCGAGCAGTAAATACCCAAGTGGGTAACTTCTCAGTCAATTGAGACACTTCTGAGTGGGAAGGTGTCGAGTGTGATGTCTCAGAGTTCCGTGTGGATTAGTACTGAATGGGACAGTGTTTCATGGTTGTAGGGACAATATTTCTAAGTCTGTATGATGTGTCCCTGATTGACCTTTCCCAAAGAAGGGAACTTCTGGACGAAACGTGGGGCTTTGAATAGGTAAGTTGCTGAGTGAATGGCTCCCGAGGGGAGTAGATATCCGTGAGGCAAATTTGTTTGAGTTCATACTCAGGTTGATGTTGGAACTGCTGAGTTTGAACTCAGTTATGTTTCCAAGTAGACTTAGATTCCGAGTAGAGTTTGTAGTGGAGAGAATTCTGGGTGGAAATTACCTCCAAACCCTGAATAATATTTTTGAATGAGAAGCTCCGAGTGACATTCACGAGGAGTAGTCATGGAATTAGTTGAGGGCATGGATAGAAATCTGAGATTTTAGAACCGAGTGTGGTGTCTGTAGAGGATAAATCCAGGCAAACTATGCTAATTGAAGCACATTGGAACTCTTTAGAGTGTCCATCTCAGTAATGCTAGGATGTATTATGATTTGGTGAAGAGATTTTAGTGGTCAGATATTGAATAGCCGAGGGCTTAATCCGAGATAAAACGGACAGTAGTGAGTAATGGGAGAGTCGATAGTGTTTCATACCGACTGGATCTTCCTAACTGGATAATTAGCATCCCTAATGTGTTTCGTGTGACATAACTTGAGCCCATACTCCGTGTGAGTCTATGGTTGGGCCGAGTGACTCCTTCGAATCGGAGGATCCGACGGTGGAAGTGCACCGATCGACGGTGAGAATATAAGGCCGAATGGCCAAGGAATCATAAGGTGCCATTGATTTTAGTGGACTGACAGAGTTGAATGGAGTAACATATATGTGGAGCGGTCGGTAAACCGCTGAGGGGCGAAGCTATGCCGATTGGAATCGTGAAACAATCGGGGAATGCTTGAGAAGCAAAGATGTGTAATTGTTTAGAGTGGCATGGTAGTTATATTCTGAATTGTTGTTGAGGTAAGTTAATGTTTGAATTTCGAGGATGAAATTCTTTATGTGGGGGAGAATTGTAACATCCTAATTGTCAAGTAAGGGCAGATTAGGAATAATTGTGATTAAGGGTTAATTATAATTGAGGATTTAATGTTGATAGGGACGGCTGATGTGATTGATGGCTGTCACCGTGGGGAAGTGTGGAATGGTGACCCATGGCAGTACAAGAAGCGTCTGCCTTATCCCATTCACTTCATTATTATCTTTCGTGCCTATTCAGGGACCCAAGCAACTTCTTCTTCTCTCTAAAAATTCCCTGGAGACTCTTCTCCTTCTTCTACTTGTTCTCCTCTATTTTCCTCATCTCCTCCGTTGATATACGATATTGGTGTTGTGGTGAACCAGAGGGTCCACACTATTGGCAAAGAACGGTTGTTCCAGTGAAAGAATAGTTCCAGTTTTATCATCTCCAGCTCAGTGAAGAGTTCAGCTGGGTTTGAAGGTTGTTTGGCAAGGGGGAGCTGGAAGCTCTTCCCTTCTTCGAAGGTTATTGAGTAAATGAGAGCTGGGAGCTTTTTCTTCGAGGATACAGAGGCGTCAATCTGTTCCTCCTCCCAGTGTGAAAAGTTTAGGGTTGTGGAAGAAGATAGTTGTTGGTCTTTCCAAACCGGAGGTCTGAGCCAACGAGGGAGTTGGAGGTTGTCAGTTGAGGAGTGACCGAGAGGAGTGATCGGTCAACAGTTAGCTCAAGGAGCTTCCGAGTGTCTTCAGTAGGTAGGGGACTATTTTATATCTTAAATGCATAGCTTGTGGACGAAATCCGGGTGATATTGCCATGTTGAATGCCTATGATTTGAAAAGTATTGTTTGAGGTATTCCGATTGAGTGTTGGTTTATGTAATGCCCGGATATGTGTGATGTCTTTGATTTATGTAAAGCATGTTAAATGTCGTCCATGAAATGTATGGTATTTATGAGAATGCCGAGTAAATGCATGAAATGCTTGTTGCTGTGTATGTTAGTACAAATACCGAGTAAATGTATGTGGATATGATATTGATATTTGAATGCCGAGTGCATTGGCGTTGGACGCCTGATGAAAGACCATATTCATCCGATTCGCCACTGAAATGCTTGGAGCATATAGTGTTGGACGCTTAATACCGATCGGCAATCAGATGAATATGTGTTGAAATATATAAAAGACCCTGGGTTGGACTTGGGGCAGTGCCGAGTGCACTAAGCGTTGGACGCTTCAAGACCTTGGGTGGACTCAAGGCAAGCTTACCGGGTTGGACTCGGGGCTGCCCGTAACACTTCCGTTGTCGCTTGGAGTGACTGTGTTACATGTGAGGGCAAACGGTTTGGTACCAGTAAAACAGCCGGATCAGCTTGGAGCTGAGAAAAAGGCTTGGAGCCTATGTTGCAACATAATATTTAATGAAAAGTGATAGGATCCGACTGAATAAATGAATATGTGCACATTTATATTTGTTGCCGAGTGCAATATGACTGATAAGTATATGCATTGTTATTGAGAATAATATGTTTAATATAGCCGAGTGACATCTGTGTGTATTCCGACTGAATGATGCAGTGTGTGCAATCATATGAAATGGAAGTGTGTATGTTATTGAAGTGATGAAATATAATATCGTATAGTTGAGAACATGTGGATTTATCTGAGTCATTAACTGTCATTTTATATGTAAAGTACTCACCCCTACAGTGGCTATATTTCAGTGGATATTGTTCGGTATGGCGAATGTTAAATGGCTACAAACCCGAGTGATGGGCACCGGTACCATAGATGTATACAGACATAAATATATATATATATATGTATGTATGTATATATTGTGTAAATAGTCTTGTTGTAGCCTTGGCCGGCTCATTGTACAATATTTTGGTTAAACGTGTATGAATTAGACCCTCTCGGGATTGAGGGTATAACTATATATATTTGCATATATAAACCTATGTGTAGATTTTGTTCAGTGAGTGTTGATGTAAGAAAATGTTTAAGTTATATATGTATTTATCTCTCGCCGAGTAAATAAGAATTGGATGATACCGAGTAAGTCAATAAGTTTCTGAGCGGACTATAGATATAAGTCTATTCCGAGTGGTGAATGTCTAAAGCAATTCCGAGTGAGGTGTGGTTGGAGAACCTCTTCCGAGCAAAGAAAGGGGTAATACCCCGAGTGAGAATTTAATGATGCAATAATAATTAAAATGGTCCTGAGCGGATAAGGATTTATATCCGAGTGGTGAAAGCTAGAGTATTTCCGAGTGGAAGGAGCTATAAGATCCTTAAGCGAGACTTGACTTAGGGAAATGTTCTCGAGCAAGGAAGATTAAAATATACCGAGTGGTGAATGCGTGAATCACTTCCGAGTGAATGTGAGGTTGAGATTCACCGGGTGGTTTTGGACCGGGTAAAGTATCCGTGTGAGGGAAGACTGTTAGAGTCCGAGTGAAAATTGTAATATTCCGAGTAAAGGAAATCTTATGGATTCCGAGTGGAGTAACCGAGGGAATCATTTCCCGAGGGGTGATTGAGGCGCTTTCGAATGAAGCATGTCTGTGACTTTGGATGAGGATTTGGCTAAGTAAGGATTTACCGGGTGAAGTATATTCCGTTGGGACCGTTCCCGAGTGAACTTAGGTCCCGATTCTGAATGATGGAATTACCGAGTGAATTGGTTTTCGCTTAAGCGAATGGGTGTCTCGCTCAAGCGAGTAGGGGCCTCGCTTAAGCGATGGTTAGAGGGAAATGGCTATTAGCTTGATTACGCCTAAGCGAGAAAAGGCTCGCTCAAGCGGAATGTTTCACTGATCCAGTTTCTTTCTATTGGCTTGGTTTTCCGCTTCTCCCAACGTTAATTTATTTTATTTTGTCTTGTATGCCTTGTGGCCATTGGGAGTCGGTTTTTTTCTTCCTTATCTTCTGTCTGCTTTAATTTACTCCCGACATCTTGTGTATTTTTGGAAAAATCTCCCCTCTGTTCCGGATTGGATTTTTACTTAAGCCGGGTTGTTACATTTTTTGATATTTGTGCATCCTTAAGGAATTAAGGATGTTTCACATGGTCTTTTGGATAATTTTGGATTGAGCCAGCAAGTGTCTGTCATACATTGTAATAGTCAAAGCATTACTCACTTAGCTAGAAATCCTGTGTATCATGAAAGGACGAAGCATATTGGTGTCAAACTTCACTTTATTAGAGAAAGTGTAAGTAATAATATGGTTGTGATCAAGAAAATAGCTATAGCTGAAAATCTAATAGACATGATGACAAAGTCGTTGTTGGTTGATAAGATGTTCAAACACTATTTGAACTTAGTCAACATTTACAAAAGTTGAAGACTTACGTGGAAGAGCCAAATATTGAAGAATTGTTAAATATAGCTTATATTTGGTTGATTATATAAAAAGTCATTGAAAGGAACTTAAGAAGTTATCTTAATGGACATCTTTAATTGCATGTGTGGCAAGAGTGAATTCTCTATTACTATAAATATGTGCATGTTCATTTTCTTATAGCAACATCGAGAACGTAAGCAAGAAAAAGCAAAAGAGTGAGAAAACAAAAGTTTTATTTGTTTTGTGCTTTGTATAGAGAGAAAGATAGAGTTGAGAGACAATTTTATGAGTGTAATTTTGAGTTTAAACAGTGGAGATTTTGAATATACTTTTTAGTGCTCTATAATATTACCATTGTAGTAAGAGAGAGTCTTATTAGAATTTCTTGTATTTATTATTATTTCGTTAATTTTTCATAATCATTTTATACACACTTTCGCTCACATCTATAACATTGTTCATACACTTAGAGTGTATTTTACTTGGATTTCATAATAAATAAGATATTATATCTCATGTCATTTGATTTTAGCGTGAAACATTTTAGTTAGTCCCACACTAAACCAAAAATTTCTTGCAATAATGATCTACAAGCCATAATTATGCTGTAGAATCTATACTCCAAAAAATAAGTTTGTGAATTAATGTCATAGTACACCCTCGTAACCATTGTTGAATTAAAAAATGGCATACCCTTGTCGGTCTCCTTGAGAAGTAGTTCCAGTTTAGAGTTACTTGACTCAATCTCATCAATTGCCACCCCATGTTGTGTCGATGCATCATTAGCAGGACATAGAAAAGAAAATTGATATGGATTAATTATTTAATTTAGTTGTATTTATTGGTCATATTACCTTGGACTCGTAGGTCCTGATCCGGTCCTAACACCGGCCCCCAAGAACATGGCTTTAATGCTTGGCCAGATCAGCATTTTGAACAGGAGAAGTACGCAATTGAGTACATTATAATCACTTCTATACGGAGTACATACCGCCAGGGCAGGTAACTCCGCCAAGGCATGTTACTTCGCCCAGGAACGTAACTCCGCCAAGGTATGTTAACGCCACCAAGGCACCTTACACCGCCAAGGCATGTTACTCCGCCAAGGAACGTAACCCCGCCTAAGTTGTTACTCCGCCAAGCCATAAGCTCAATATTGGCGGAATACTGAATTTCCCACACTGCGTAGCGAGCCCATACTCACAACCCCGGCACGAGATTGACTCTGTCTTGAGTGGTTAATAGTGGGAATCACGCTGTCACGCATAAAGGGAAATAACAATAAAATATTAAAGCACTAACGCTTTCCAGACAAGTGGTGATACCTACTACAATAATGGTGCATGTGAACGGCGCAAGGACCCACTACCTTTTCAGCATTATGCCTGAAGACAAGGAGCGGGTCCTACCAATAATGGAGCACCAGTAACAGGTATATAAACATCTCTCGAAAAGGTATAAGGGATTTTTTTTTTCCCATTCTCTGAACCTGACACTCTCTTACTTGCATAATTCTCTCTGACTGTCTTTCTAAGTCTCTAAGTATTCTGAAATACTGACTTGAGCGTCGGAGAACGATTGCAGGTACCATCCCCAATCGGGTCAAGGCAACGTAGATCCCGTCAGGCGGACCGTGACACCGCCCCAGAATACATTGCACTCCGCCTCAGCATACAAAGACTCTCCGTATTTACATTTATACGCATATTGCTTTGTATCAAAAACACATTTATATGTATATTTTGAGTTGTTCTACAAGCATACTTCTACACCCCCTGTAAAGAACAGTTCATTGACATGCCCAGTGGGACCTGTAAACTTGGTAATCCCACAATCTTTGATCAATCTTCATCATCAATGGAGAGACAAGGACCAGAGAGGCAGAACGAGGATTCTCCTCCACGCAATCCCAGACGTCTTAACTTCGACGAAGATGCTCAGAAAAAAGCAGCACAAGCTAATTCTCCAGATCCAAGAGATGACATGATTCGAATGTTGAGAGAAGAACTTGCGGAACTTCGTCGTGAAAAAGCAAACCCAGTGCATGAGAAAGCTGGTCCCGCAAGACAGCCACATCATGAACCACACATGCAAGAGGAATCAAGTACTCCTCACTACTCTCGTATTCCTACATACATGGAGGAGCAACGAAGCCTCCCACTGGTGAATGCTCAGCATCAAGAAGGAAGGAGAGTAGGCTCAAATGCATCCCCCTCAGGATACAAGATGAGTATCCCATTTTCTAAAAGGCTCATGAATGCACTTGTACCCAGACATCTACAAACTATGCAGCCCATTTCTATAGGGAAATACACTGGGGAAACAGATCCCTCAAAGCATTTAGATGCTTATATCTACGAGGCCATGTTTCTAGGAGCTGAGGAGGATGTCATGTGCAGAATGTTCCCCAGAACCCTTACAGGCGAAGCTCTTAGTTGGTTCAAGAGCTTACCTTCAGGCTCTATTGATTCGTGGGAGGAGCTGGCCTCAGCTTTCGGAAGCCACTTCGTGATCTCCAGGGATGCACCCAGAACCTCTCATACCTTGGCTCAGATCAAACAAGGCGACAAAGAATCTCTGAAGGATTTCCTTAAGAGATTTTACAAGGAAGCAGCCATGGTCCCTGATCTGACAGAGGCAATCCAGTTGCATATTCTCATAGAAGCTATGCAACCAAAGTCACCTTTCGCTTTGTCTTTGGCAAAGGGACCTCCAACCACGATGGAGGAATTTCGCAGGAAGGCGTCCAAGTACGTGGGTATCGAGATGCATTTGGAAGCCACTGCATCTCGCAGTAAACCACCCCCTGCAACTTCACCTCACGACAAAGGGAAGGAGAAGTCGTTGAAGAATGACAAGTCCCACCAAAGGGACAAAGTAGGGAACCAACCTTTCAAACAGCAAGACAGACGCGTGTTCAATTTTGCTCACTATGCACCACTGAACACAACTTGCGAGCAAATCTTGCGTGAAATAGGATGGACAACCCTCAATGTTTATGGAATTCAACGTCCACCCCCAATCAGGCGCGGTGGAAACCCAAAGAAATATTGTGAATTCCATGAGTCAGTTGGCCATACCACAGAAGAATGTAAGCAACTCAAAAATACCATTGAGGTACTCATTCGTGAAGGTAAACTGAAACATTACCTGTTCAAAGGCAAATCTCATGATGAGCCTGAGAAGTTTGAAAAGCGACATCGTGATCGTTCTCCGGATCCTGATAGTACTCGGGAACCAAAACGTACGGCGGTGTCAGAGAAACAAAAAGGCATTGTTCTGGAGTCCGCCCAACGAGAACCGAGCCCTGAACCTAGGTTACGAGGTAAAAGGCAGGTGGTGGACATGATTGCTGGAGGCTTCGCAGGAGGCGGACCCTCAAACACCGCCCGGAAAAATCATCATCGTATGATCTTATCTGTGCAGGGCAAGAACAAAGAATATCGCCCATTCAGGGACGGAGTTCAGACTCTGCCTATAACTTTCACAGATGATGATTTTGGCCCAACCATTCCTGAGGGAGATGATGCGGTAGTGATCATTGCGGTGATCGCTAATATGGATGTAAAACGCATCCTAGTTGATCAGGGAAGTTCCTGCGACGTTATTTTTTATGACTGTTTTAAACGCATGGGACTGACTGACGCTGATTTGCAGCCTTACACACAGGACCTTACAGCTTTTAATGGCGCCAAACAGCCTACTAAAGGCTACTTGGACACAAGGATTACCTTCGATGGTGAACCTGGAGCAAGGACTGTGAAATCCAGGGTTCTTGTCATTGATGTTAAATCCCCATACAATGGCATCATTGGGCGGCCTACTCTGAATGCCATGGAAGCCATCGTTTCAACCCCTCACTTGTTAATCAAGTTCATCGATAAAGATAATCAAGTCTCATCTATCAGGGGTGACCAGGAGATGGCTCGTTATTGTTACAATTTAAGTCTTAACATGGTGAAGCTTGAAACCATGTCTAAGAAAAGAAAATTGAACGAAGGAAACAGTGCGGCGGCATCCGTCAACTTGGTGGATCTTGATCCCAGGGCGGAGTCTTCTATAGACCCACTGAACCCTTTGAAACCAACTCCTGATGGTGGTTCCAAGCCTATTGTTCTGGGCAGCACCCCGGAGCAAATCACTAACATCAATGACAAATTGGAGCCTAACATGGAGGCAAGACTGATTGCACTCCTCCATGAGTACAAGGAAATTTTTGCCTGGACAGCCGCAGACATGCCTGGTATGGATCCTAACTTCTGTTGCCACCGCCTGGCGGTGTATCCTGAAACTAAGCCAGTGGCACAAAAGAAACGGCGTATGGGTCCTGCTAAGCAAAATGCTGCTTGCGAACAAACTGAAGAACTCCTTAAGGCGGGGTTCATCAGGGAACTCCGTTACTCTTCTTGGCTGTCCAACGTGGTTATGGTGCAGAAAGCCAATGGCAAATGGCGCATGTGCATAGACTACGTTGATTTGAATAAATGTTGTCCCAAAGATCCTTATCCTCTCCCCAACATTGACAGACTGGTTGACGACTCATCAGGATACAAGTATCTATCCTTCATGGATGCTTACTCCGGATACAACCAAATTCCAATGTGTGAGGATGATCAGGAGAAAACAGCATTTATCAATGACAGAGGGGTCTTTTGCTACAATGTCATGCCATTTGGGCTGAAGAACGCTGGGGCCACCTACCAGCGCATGATCAACAGAGTCTTTGAGGGCATGCACACAAAGCTGGTGGAGGTTTATATTAATGATATCATCGCCAAAACTCCAGAAGGAGGAGACCATGTTGAAGACCTACGCCTCGTTTTTCAACGCCTGCGGCAATACAACATGAGACTCAACCCACTAAAATGTACATTTGCTGTGCCTGGGGGGAGATTCTTGGGTTTCATGTTAACACAAAGAGGCATAGAAGCTAATCCTGACAAGTGTCGTGTGATACAAGAGTTGCAGAGCCCCAAAACACTAAAAGAGGTACAATCCCTCAATGGCAAAATCGCTGCTCTAGCACGATTCATGCCAAAAATGGCTCATCGCTCTCTCCCCTTATACAAGATGCTGAAAAAGGATAAGAAATTCAATTGGGGCCCAGAGCAAGAGGCGGCCTTCCAGAGCTTGAAAAATGTCTTAGCCAGCCCTCCAATCCTGGTAAAACCAAGCCCAGGTGAGCAACTCATCGTTTATTTGTCTGTTTCAGATGAAGCGCTGGCAGTGGCTCTGGTCAAGGAAACAGTTGAAGGCCAACGACCGGTGTACTTCACTGGTAAAACATTGCATGGTGCGGAGTGCCGTTATCAGAAGATTGAAAAGGCAGCACTTGCAGTTGTTTGGGCCTCACGACGCCTAAGACCATATTTCCATGCACATCCCATCCTGATTCGCACAGACTTGCCACTCCGTACCATATTGTTCAAACCAGATTTGGCAGGAAGAATAATCAAATGGGCTATAGAACTCTCTGAATTCGACATATCCTACGAGCCAAGAACTGCTATCAAGGCGCAAGTCCTAGCAGATTTCGTAGTTGAATTAACAGGCTCTAGCCCAGACGCAGATCATTCACACTAGACAATATATATCGATGGGTCTTCAAACAGCAAAGGATGCGGAGCAGGAATCGTTATAGAAAGTGATGACGGGGTACATCTTGAAATTTCATTACACTTTACCTTCACTACGTCTAACAATCAGGCGGAGTATGAAGCCTGCTTAGCCGGACTCAGAGCAGCACAAGATATTGGGGCCAAAACTGTCACCCTATGCAGTGATTCTCAACTAGTCATCTCACAAATTCTTGGTGAGTATCAGGCTAAAGAACCTCTACTGCAACAATATCTGGACTGCGTTAATGAGTTGAAACAGCGCTTCGATGAAGTAACTTTCAAGCATATACCTCGCGAAGAAAATACACGTGCTGATATCCTGTCCAGGTTAGCCAGCACAAAGAAGGCGGGGTGCACAACCACGGTTGTACAGAGTACTCTGGCGGAGCCAAGTATATCCCTTCCCTCTTCAATTCATATGATTAAAAGCCGCCCCGTTGATGACAACTCCTGGGTAACACCAATAGTTCGTTATCTTGTTAATGGACAATTACCCACGGATGATCTTGAGCGAAAGAAGCTAAGGAGGGAGGCACCCTATTATACACTCCTGGATGGGCAGCTATACCGCCGAGGAATTTCTGTCCCATACTTAATTTGCATAAATGAAAATGAGGTGCCAGCTGTTTTGGAAGAAGTCCATGAAGGGCAGTGTGGACATCATCCAGGGGCACGGAGTCTAGTGAGAAAAATCCTCAGGGCGGGGTATTGGTGGCCCACTATGAAGCAAGACGCTGCCTCATATGTTCAAAAATGCGATCAATGTCAACGATTCACGAATTTTAACCATACTCCAGCTGAGGAAATGTCATCGTCAATAACGCCCTGGCCTTTCTATCAATGGGGTATGGATATTCTAGGTCCATTCCCAACCGCACCCGGCGGTATCAAATACTTGATAGTTGGTGTCGATTATTTCACCAAATGGATTGAGGCAGAGGCAGTGGTGCACATAACGTCAGCCAGGACTCGAAGATTTGTTTATGAGAACATCATTGTACGTTTCGGAGTCCCTAAACGCATAGTCACTGATAATGGCACCCAGTTCACAGATCACAAGTTCACTGAACTCTTAGAAAATCTCAGCATCACGCAGATTTTCTCTTCTGTGGAACACCCTCAAACCAATGGACAAGCAGAGGTCGCCAACAGAGAAATCTTGAAGGGCCTCAAAAAACGCCTTGGAGAGGCAAAAGGAGACTGGGCAAATCAGTTATGCCATGTTTTATGGGCATATAGAACCACCCCACACTCCACCACGAATGAATCTCCGTATCGGCTGACATATGGAGTCGAGGCTGTCATTCCCATTGAATTAACAGCCCCTTCAGCTCGAGTCCTCCATTTCAATGAGGAAGCCAATCAACAGAACCTCGCACACGAATTGGAGGTTTTGGCGGAGTTGAGAGAGGAAGCCTTTGTGAGAGATCAAGCTGTCAAAGCAAAGGCCGCCAAACGGTATAATGCACGCATGTGCGAACGCCGTTTCAAAGAGGGAGATTTGGTCTTGAGAAGGGCCAACATTGGCAACAAATTTGCGCACCAAGGCAAATTGGCACCAAATTGGGAAGGTCCATACCGAGTCATCGAGGTTTTGGGCAAGGGTACATACCGCCTGGAAAACTTGGATGGCACTCCGGTCAGAAATAAATGGAACATTTTAAATTTACGCATATATTACAGTTAGTTGGATAATACGGTATGATCTTTTCTTCCTAACTCAAGGATCTTCCTCTGTATGCTTTCCTTGAAAAGGTTTCGAAAAGATATATCCCAACTCAATCCTTTATGTAGTTCCATTCTCAATGAAATGCCTTCTTGCATTTAATCTTCACTCTAACTTTGAATTGATTATCCATGGCAGAATTTGTTCCCATGCAGATAAAACAACGACTCTAAAACTGAAGCACAAACGCATAACTCTTTATTCCATAAAGATCAACCAACATGCAACGCCGCTTCACAAATGGAGTCAACAAAAACTCCTTGGGAAATTGGTGTCTCAGCTATATGCTGCACCATACTGACCCTAAGGTACAGAAAACTCCTTGGGAAATTGGTGTCTCAGCTATATGCTGCACCATACTGACCCTAAGGTACAGAAAACTCCTTGGGGGGAAAGGATTGGTGTCTCAGCTATGTGCTGCACCATACCGACCCTAAGGTACAGAAAACTCCTTGGGGGGAAAGGATTGGTGTCTCAGCTATGTGCTGCACCATACCGACCCTAAGGTACAGAAAACTCCTTGGGGGGAAAGGATTGGTGTCTCAGCTATATGCTGCACCATACCGACCCTAAGGTCCTACAGGCCGCCTATGGAAAGAACTAGTGTCACAGCTATATGCTGCACTAATTCGCCCCCAAGGTCCTGCAGGCTTCTTGTGGGAAGAGCTGGTGTCATAGCTATATGCTGCACCACGCTAACCCCAAAATCCAACCAATTTCTTGCAGGATGAATTGGTGTCACAGCTATATGCTGCACCATACCGCCTCGAAGGTTTAACCAAATTCTTGCAGGATGAATTGGTGTCACAGCTATATGCTGCACCATACCGCCTCGAAGGTTTAACCAATTTCTAGCAGGATAAATTGGTGTCACAGCTATATGTTGCACCATAGTAATCCGGACTTGATAATTTTCATTCGATCAGGAGTCGCACTCCAATCAAAATGCAAAAGGATGAACATTCCATCCAAAACTTGACTCTGCCTAACTCCCAACGTTTTACGGAGTACATGAGCAACAAACTCAAGCACTACCCAACAAGTTCAAGTAAGTTCAACACTTGTAAAATTGTGCTTCATTAAAATTCCTAAGAGGCTACTCCACCTCCTTACGGAATCCAATTCCTTTTAAATTCCTAAGAGGCTACTCCGCCTCCTTACGGAATCCAACTCCTTTTAAATTCCTAAGAGGCTACTCCGCCTTCTTATGGAATCTAACTTCTTTGAAATTCCTAAGAGGCTACTCCGCCTCCTTACGGAATCCAACTCCTTTTAAATTCCTAAGAGGCTACCCCACCTCCTTACGGAATCCAATTCCTTTTAAATTCCTCAGAGGCTACTCCGCCTTCTTATGGAATCCAACTTCTTTGAAATTCCTAAGAGGCTACTCCGCCTCCTTACGGAATCCAACTCCTTTTAAATTCCTAAGAGGCTACCCCGCCTCCTTACGGAATCCAATTCCTTTTAAATTCCTAAGAGGCTACTCTGCCTTCTTACGGAATCCAATTCCTTTTAAATTCCTAAGAGGCTACTACGCCTCACTATTAAAATCATTTCAATGAAATTCTCAAGAGGTTACTACGCCTCGCTATTAAAATTACTTCAGTTAAATTCTCAAAGAGGCTACTTCGCCTCCTTACTGAATTTTACTTCACCGAAATTGCAAAAAGGCTATCCCGCCTCGTTATGCTTAGTCATATTTCATTAAGTCCTCAGAAGAATATTCCGCCTTTTCGATATCATTTTACAAGGCATAAATACGACGGACTCGAACACTGCTTATATGAACAAGTATACAATTGCAGAAAATATGCTTTATTCAATATTGCCAAATTGGTAAAATCCAGAGCCTATCCTGGAACAAGGCGACGTTATAAATAAAAACAAGACTTGCAAAGAGACTGAGGAGGAGACTGAGAAGCTGATCTTTAAGGGTCAGACGGCTTCCCTTCTTGCTGAGTGGAGGTGAGTTGACTTTCTCCTGGCCTGGTCAAACTTTGGGAAGGAGGCAAGTCCGCCAGAACATATTCATCATTGGGCGCAGGCATATGACCTCCTTGCACAGGCACCATCAATTCTCCATTGATAAATTCGTAATAGGGATGAATGCCTGTGGTGGAGAGAGTAACACCTGGGTTGCGGTAGCAGAGTTGGCGAACAGCCATGCTGAAAGCATCATCAATCGCTGCCTCAGCTGCATCCAAGGCAGATTGTAATTCCTTGTCGAGCCTCTCACTGGTAGCATCTAAGGCAGTCTTCTCAGCTTGCAACTCTTGAACCTGCACTTCAAGATTTCCATATGCGGTTGCTGCTTCGCCCAACTCCGCCGCCCAGGCATCTTCAGCTATGGCTTTATTTATTTCTATGGAGACCAGCCTCTGCTGAAGAATGCTCACGTCTCCGCCCAAAATTTGGTTCTGCTGATCTAAATTTGAAACTTGTTGCTTCAGCAGAACATTATCAGCCTTGACCTGGGAAAGTCCGCTCACCACCTCGCCTAGCTTTTTATTCTGTTGTTCTAGCAGGACCTTCTCAGCCTTCACCTTAGCCAACTCCTCCGTCAATTTCTTGATGTCGGAGTCGACGGTGTCCAGATGTTTATCCTTGGCCTTGATCACCTCGGACAGCTGCTCATTGTCATGTTCCAAGCTACGAATCTTTTCCACAGACTCGTGGTAAGACGCCTGAAACATGTTTGCCTCGGCAGCAACGTCAGCTATCCGGGGGACAGAGGCCAAGAAACCATCTATCTCTGCAAGGTACCACCTCGCAGCTGCAGCAGCCCCCGGAATCTCCTCAAAGTCGATGTCAGGGCGGAGGATGAATTCTGGATCACGCCTCTCTGACTGGCGGGATCCCGTATTTGCAAAATACAAAAAGGGATTCAAGCGAGACCCCGCCTGGGGCAAAGAGACAAACCGCCTGGATGATTCCCCTGGCACATCAATGGGGAAAACTGCTGTCCCTCGAGTGGTCAAGCTCAGGGCGGGATCCTCAGACGGGCGGACTGGGGAAACATGAACTCTCCCTGCCTCGTCCCCCGTATCTTAGTCAGAAGGGGCTTGGAATCCCTCCGCTTGCTCCCCCGCGACATCTTCTTCGGGGATACCTTCAGCACCGCCCACATCAGCAGAAGTACCCATAACAGGTACCTCCTGAGTCTCCTCCAAGTCAATGGCAACATCGATTGATGTCCCTTCCTCAGCCCTCTTCTTGCCCTTAGTCCTCCTCCTTTGCAAGGCATGAAGATCTACTTCCTCTTCAGCAGCTTCTGGTTCCTGGCGTTTTTTAGAACGCCTTTCAACAATAGCTGCTGAAGATCCTGCACCACCTTCAAAATTTACTATGTTGGTGGAGGCAGGGAAAGGAAGGGTCTTTGTGAGAGCAGCAGTCAGACTCCTCCTGGGCTGCACATTGTTCTCCGCGTTAATTTCCCTGCGGCTCATTCGGATCCGCTTGATGCGTTCCATCCCAGGGAACTCAGCGATTTCTCCTGCGAAATAACAAAACGAGAATATGATTAGAAGATGCAAGAAAGCAGCAATACTCAATCAACATTGCGATTGTTAGTAATATTACTCAAGTATCCCTGAGCATCCCGCCCAAGCAGCCTTCGACAAAGGATCAGCTTGTGGACAGAGTTGTACTCCTTCAACGTCCGGAGTACTTCCACAGACGCCGCCGATAAAGCACCCTCTTCAACTTCATACGCTCGCTTGGTTAAGAGAAAGTGCTCATGTGTCCACGTAACTGGGAACCGATCTATTCCCTCCTTATTCCGCCAGAAGACGGACTCCCCCTCCTTCACAAAAACCTTTACAAAACTTTTTCTGAAGTGGAGTCCGCCTTCCTTGGCGGAGTCCGCAAACGACTTGAAGTTTAAAATCTTCGGCTCCGCCCGAAGAGTAACAAGGCCCATGCCGCCTGTTTTTACGTTAACCCTCCTCATGATGCGGCAGAAAGAAAAGAACAACGCCACAGTAGGCGTAAACTCCAGATGCTCCGCCATCACCTCAAAGCTTCGAACTATTCCCCAACCGTTTGGGTGCAGTTGAGAAGGAGCACAATCCAAGAACCTCAGCACGCCCATCTGGAATTTGTTCAAGGGGAAACGCACTCCCAGCTGAGTGAACAGAATATCGTACATATATATTGTACGATTATTCTGAGGACGATGGCAAATCCTTTCGAATGTCTTAGGAGAGCTAACAATGAACCTATCTTCATACCGTTCATTTTTCCAGATAGGCACAGACAGCTCCACTACACCGCCACTAGTTGTTGCATGGCGAGAGGAAGTACCCTTAACATCCTCCTCAACCCAACAATAAGGATCAATCTCGAGCGTCTTCTCCCAGTCCAGTCCATGCAACACGACGTTTTGACACTCTGCCATTGTCAATACTTGGGTATGGAAAACACCTCCTGACACAAACGAATGTACAGCATTACTAAAGTACTCCACGCTGCTGTAAAACGTCGAGTCCCTCCCAGTATAAAACGCCTCATCTTCACTCTCAATATCAGAAAACATGGGACGAACAGAAACCCTAGAATGAGACTCTGACCTCTTTCCTCTCATCTTCCTTTTTACGAACACACAAAAAGGAAAACTAAAGCTAACCCAATGGAAATGAAGAAGCAAAGAAGAGGAAGAAGCAAGTACCTTAAGCTTCTGAAAGATAGAAGAACTCCAAACACCAATAAACTCGCAAGAGAGTAGCAAAAACACTTTCAGCGAACAAATACGAAGTGAGAGATAAAGCAAAACATTCCCCTTCTGAGAGTTTACCTATTTATAGGCATGGCTTGGGGGGAAATAAGCGAATCCTTAGAAATCTTGAAGATGTGTTTGCAGCCGTTAGATAAATCTCATCAACGGTTCTAAAATTGAAATATGCGTTTACAACCGTTGGATTTGTCTCACTGACGGTTCCTTTTTTGCTGAAACCAATAGATATATCTAAGGGCAGATATTTCATGGGCCACGTTTTCAAAATCCAAGGCCCACGGTAATAACCTCGAAAACGGTTCTCAATTGCCATCACGCGCATTTATGTCCCATCATTGGAATGGCAATCGTTACGAGGGCATACGTGGCAATGGGAAACTGAAGAATAAAAAACGTGGTTTCGAGGCGCATTAATGACAGGCGTGTCAAGTGATGACAGCTAATAAATGCATGAAAACACTTGTCCATAAATCCTGAAATAACAAGCGCCGCCTAAACCCATGCCTACAAAAGCTAAACTTAAGTGTTATAGCTCATTAAAGTGACTCCGCCAGTCACTATAACAAGCTAGGGGGCATATGATCCGGTCCTAACACCGGCCCCCAAGAACATGGCTTTAATGCTTGGCCAGATCAGCATTTTGAACAGGAGAAGTACGCAATTGAGTACATTATAATCACTTCTATACGGAGTACATACCGCTAGGGCAGGTAACTCCGCCAAGGCATGTTACTCCGCCCAGGAACGTAACTCCGCCAAGGTATGTTAACGCCACCAAGGCACCTTACACCGCCAAGGCATGTTACTCCGCCAAGGAACGTAACCCCGCCTAAGTTGTTACTCCGCCAAGCCATAAGCTCAATATTGGCGGAATACTGAATTTCCCACACTGCGTAGCGAGCCCATACTCACAACCCCGGCACGAGATTGACTCTGTCTTGAGTGGTTAATAGTGGGAATCACGCTGTCACGCATAAAGGGAAATAACAATAAAATATTAAAGCACTAACGCTTTCCAAACAAGTGGTGATACCTACTACAATAATGGTGCATGTGAACGGCGCAAGGACCCACTACCTTTTCAGCATTATGCCTGAAGACAAGGAGCGGGTCCTACCAATAATGGAGCACCAGTAACAGGTATATAAACATCTCTCGAAAAGGTATAAGGGATTTTTTTTTCCCATTCTCTGAACCTGACACTCTCTTACTTGCATAATTCTCTCTGACTGTCTTTCTAAGTCTCTAAGTATTCTGAAATACTGACTTGAGCGTCGGAGAACGATTGCAGGTACCATCCCCAATCGGGTCAAGGCAACGTAGATCCCGTCAGGCAGACCGTGACACCGCCCCAGAATACATTGCACTCCGCCTCAGCATACAAAGACTCTCCGTATTTACATTTATACGCATATTGCTTTGTATCAAAAACACATTTATATGTATATTTTGAGTTGTTCTACAAGCATACTTCTACACCCCCTGTAAAGAACAGTTCAGGTCCAATGGTGGTTGGGGTTGAACAGATGTATAAGGCATATATTGTTGTTCCTTGGCCTGAGTTCCCACCTATATTGTGGTTAAGATTTTTCTTTAGCCTTTTTGAGTTTCTTGTGCAATCTTTAATTCCTTTTTCTCTCCACAAGGCATGCTAGTCTGTTATGGTTAGATTTTTATACATAATAACTAAAAACATCAAGCTTCCTTTTAATTATATGTGTTTTGATTCTGTCCTCACTTTCCCAAAAGATAGGCTTGTTCTCCCACACTTGCACCTTCACAAAGCATTTTTAAAAAAAAACCACCATTAAACTTGGCTGATTCTATGAAGGCTTGAAAGTTCACAATCTCCGTCTCGCTATGGAGGGTAACATAGCTCAAGCTGCCATCGAGGTTGGACCGACGCACAACCCGATAGAAAGAGAAGGATAGGGCCACCGTGGGAATGAAACTAAAGTGTCTCCTAGCACTTCCACAATTCTTACAAGGCCCTACCCGTTAAGATATAGCTAAGTGGGAACACACCCCAAGAATCGGAGAACGCCTAACTCGAATTCTGTTAGTGGAAATCTCGCCTCGAGGTGAGTGAAAATATATCATACATAAAGATCGTTTGCGCATTAGGAGGAATGTCGCAAATGCACTCCATAACCCTTGGATGTAAAACGACATACCGTTCCTTGTATTTGCCTTTGGAGTGAACAGAGTATCTGCATTCCATGACACCTCCTTGGGCCCTAGCATGCTTGGAGACAATCTCCTTCACCTCCCGTTGAGCCTAAAAATATGGATTCTGATCCAACAGTTTTTGCCAATCAATCTTGTGTGTGATCACTGTCGAACACCCCGACATCATTACAACAACTACTTTCTTTCCCCTTTATGTGTTGATCATTGTCACCACATGCTTCAGACCGCCTACAGATTTGTAAAACTGCACATCATCAGACGTGTACAACTCACAGCTGTGACACCCTTGATTAACTAGGACGATTTCCCATACTGGAACATCCTACTTAATTAAGGAGTCACTAAAAATAGGAGTTTTTTTATTGGTGATCATTAGTACATGATTTAAAATAAATATATTACATAGATCAATTCTTTTAAACATGAGAGTATTTAAAAGAGTATGGAGCTCACAGGCTCCTAACAACTACAGTAAAGTAACAACATAATAGAAATAAAATGTCGAGCCTATAACGATCTCAACGCAAACAGAAAATATACATCGATGGCACTTCCAAACTGGCATCTCCTACTACACGTATTCCAAGTCCTGCCCACGCTCGCCTTGTCCTTCAACTAATGATCACAGAAAAGGAAAAATAGGACATAACAACAAAAGGGGTGAGTACAAAGCTCTCAACCCATAACATATACATGCAAAGGTGGCTTAGTATTTTAAACTAAAAACATTTACATACAACATACCTTAGCATAGACATATAAAGCTTCGCATACATAAATATCAACAACAATCAGAAGGTTAGTAATCTAATGTTGGCATGCTATGCGTGTGTTAGATTCAATTACTATGAGTCATAATTCATTACCAATATGCAATAGGGCCCAACTTCCATTCCTCAATCTCATATATCAATAATCATGTGAACAATCTGCCACATTTATCTCCCCTGCCCAACTAGAGTGACCGGAGCTCTCCTCGTTCTGGTTTTCACAAATGGGTAGGGACTCACAGTCCCAATCATCAAATGGTCAATCACATATATTACACATCACCATAGAGCGGGCACTCTACAGTCATAGAAAATCCCACCTCTTGTCGAAGTACACCAGAGTTTGATACTGGCTATCCGGCGACGGGCGTAAATCCGATGCCACTTGGAATTCCCGCCTCCGGTTATACTCCCTAGACTGCCCTTAGATATCGAGGCGCGGCATATTCTTCAGTGTACCCATCACTGTATGCTCTAGGGGATTTTTCCAACATCCCTCCTCAACTCCAAATACAAAATGCCTTGTACTTGTCTCAATTACTAGGGTGCCTGAGGTCTAGACGGAACCTAACTCACATAACGTATTTACCTTAAAACATGTAAAGTATCCAAGCCATAAAACTATTCATGTAGTAGGTAATAAAGCTTGAAGATTCAAATAAGAATTCATTTCATTAGAAATACCAGGGTATTTTCCTAAAAAAATTTTATAAGAAAATCCTCTATTGTAAGATATTCAATTTATTTACAAGTTTATAATATATATATATATATATATATATATATATATATATATTAGTAAAAAGCATTAACATAATTTCAAATATGTTTCCTGGAAATACAATCTTAAGAAAATCTACGCTCTTCTATTAAAAGGGAATTTTAAGGATAAGGTATAAAATCTTTCTTAATTTTTCGATTACTAAAGTCATTTTCGTCGTATTTTCTTATAATGAACTAATTAATTCGATTTTGTCATTCTAAAACTTTTCATAGAATAATAGATGAAATACTTCTTTATTATAAGGTAATCCTCTTAATTTTATATTGAAAATAAAAGATCCTCTTTTTCTAAAGTAAGACACAAGATAGTAAATTTTTTGTTTCTTTGTCCAAAACATTATTTTCATCGTATTTTATCTAGAAAATTCTAATTTGAGTGATTCCAAAGCCAAAAGTGTTTAACCTTAAAAATACTAATTAAATATAGTAAAATTAAAAATAAATTCTGTCCAGACAACAGCCCCTACATGAAAATTCACCATTTGCAAAAGTTCGTCGTTCCAACATTCATAAAAATACGTTTTAAGGACAAATCGCGCGTCAAAAATTCTTTCAACCAATTTTTCTTCTTTGGGTATTTTTCTTATGCTTCAAATTCACTTCTAATACCATCAACTACTTCTACAAAATAGTTTTGCAATTTCATCCGTTTACTCGTAAAAACGCGTTTTATATCGTTCCAACGTACCGTTCACGCGTAAACTCGGGTCCCTTTTAATTCCTTTTATTATTTACCACATTCATAACATTTTCATGAGCAAAATATTTCTCAAATACATAAATATACAGCAGCACCAATATTCCCAAATATCCATCAAGAATTTCTTTCTAAAATTCTTATAAATTGCTTTCTTGACGTCATAAATATATCATTTAATTGCTATCACTAAAATCACTTGTTTTTATTTTTAAAAAATTCCAGAATTAAAATCTTGTACTAAAATTTATTTTTACCATATAATTTCCAAGATCAAATCATGTCACCAATTTTCAACCACAAAATCATTTTTTCCAAGTTTATACGTAAGAATCTAAAATTTATTGAGTTGTTTACTAACCATTAAAAATTTCCAGCAGTAATATTAGTTTTCTAGTTACTATAAAATTTGATCCGGTCTGGATACCGGCCCCCAATGTTATGACGTCAGACTGATCTCATAAAAGGAGAACCGGTGTCATGGTTCATTATTGCCATACCGGATATCCGGTCTTCCCTCATCTGCTCTTGTCTCATCAGCTGTTCCACTCGTTTTCTCTACAACGGATGATCGTTCGTTCTCACCAAACGTCTATATAGCCGTTAGACCCTCAGTCACAGCGAGATAAGAGTTCCTAATAACTTATCAGCGAAGATACTCTATGTGGTAGAATATGTCATGTCAATGGCCTCAGAGAGCAAGTATATGTGTCAGCGAAATATGCGGAAAGGTGATTATCTTCCATCCCTATCACGGGATCGTACCCTGATAATTGACCTACCCCCCTGACACACTCTGAGTACTGAGCCACTTTGATTGACACACTTCACACGCTATCAGAACCAAGGGACCCACTTGTACCCAACGATTCATTTCCTACGTTCAACTATAAATAGCTCATTTCAATACGCATGCAAGGTTACGTTGTCCTAACTTACTCTTTACTATTACATCGCTTGTGCATTCACTGAGTTCTTATACTCTTCTAACTTGATCGTCGGAGAATCTTCGTAGGTGGCACCACCTTTCGCCCCCCACTTCAATGTGAAACGTTGGTGTGAAGGATCTCCAGGACAACAAGACCGGTTTTCTCCCACTGAGAGACCGGATCGTGACACTGGATACCCGTGATACCGGTGTACAAACCCTAAAAACACCTGTATTCTTGTGGCTGGTCCCACACCGGATCTTAGACCCCGGTTCAGACCAGTTCATTGGCACGCCTAGTGGGACTCGATAGAGTTATTCCCATTTTCGTAGAAGTTTGGTTGTCGTGATGGAAGGTGATGGACGAGATTTCGTTGATGGTCATGTGGAAGATGTGACCCACCAACAGGCTAGAAGGAGACTTGTCTTTGAGACTCCTACAACTCAAACCCGGAGGATGGTGCAAATGCAAACCCCTGATCCTCGTGATGAGGTTATCAGGCAACTTAGGAAAGAGCTGATGGAGTTGAGGCGGGAGAAAAGAGAAACGGGGGACAGGGCAGCGTCCCATGCAGAGGATGCTCATCATGCATCAGTGAGGGATAGATCCACAACCCTCCAATATTTGAAAATCCCCACGTACGAAGAGAGGGAGCAGACCCAAGACTCTGGGGACAGAGTCAGTGCCAGGAGAAGGGAGCAAGCAGTGGTAACTTCTGGGACCTACAAACTCAGTGTTCCTTTCTCAAGGAGACTGATGAGTATTGCCATCCCGAAGCATTTACAAACGACTCAACCATTGTCGATCGGGAAGTATAATGGAGAAACTGATCCAACTAAGCACTTGGATGCTTATGTGTATGAAGCCATGTATTTGGGAGCTGATGAAGACGTCATGTGCAGGATGTTCCCAAGGACACTGACGGAGGAGGCTCTCAGCTGGTTCAAGAGTCTCCCCTTAGGATCCATAGATTCTTGGGAGGAAATGGCAGCTGCATTTGAAAGCCATTTTGTCATCTCCAGGGATATCCCAAGAACTTCTCATACTCTGGCCCAGATAAGACAAGGAGAGACTGAAACTCTTAAGGAGTTCTTGAAGAGGTTCTATAAGGAGGCTGCTTTGGTCCCTAACCTCACGGAGGCCATACAACTCCATATCATAGTGGAAGCTCTGCAACCTGGATCTGTATTTGCCCTATCTTTGGCAAAAAGCCCCCAACGACCTTCGAGGAGTTTCGAAGGAAAGCTTCGAAGTACGTGGGCATAGAGATGCATCTGGAGGCAACAGCAGCTAGAATGAAGCCCCTAGCACCCACTCAACAGCCACGGAGGGAGAAGGAGAAGGTGAGACCCGAGAAATATACCTTTCGAGAGGACTTTGCAAGCGTTCATTCACATCAACGAGACAGGCGCGTCTTGTCGTTCAATAACTACGCTCCCCTGAACGCCAGACACTCCCAAATCATGAGGGAGGTTGGGTGGCCAACGTTGAACGTTTTTGATATAAGGAAACCACCCCCAGTCAAGAGGGGTGGTAACCCACGTAAGTATTGCACATTCCATGAGCAGATAGGTCACAATACCGACGAATGCAAGGCGTTGAAGAATACGGTGGAGACTCTCATTCGGGAAGGAAAGTTGAAACAGTACTTGTTCAGGGAGAAATCTGTAGACGAGCCTCAAAGGATGGACAAGAGGGGCAGAGATCCTGATGATGAGGATGATAACACTCATAACCCAGCCAGGAAGTTCACTGCAGCTGAAAAGCAGAAAGGAATAGTGATCGCTGAAGGAGCCCAACAGAACAACATGCCTCAGCAGCAGAGGCAGGGCAGACGTGAAGTGATTGAGATGATAGCTGGAGGATTTGCTGGAGGAGGAGCATCAATCACAGCTCGGAAGAACCACCACAGAATGATTCTATCTGTCCAGGGCAAACCAAGAGATAACCGCCCTTTTTGGGACGGTGTGGCAGCCCCAATGGTGTCATTCACGGATGATGATTTTGGCCCAACAATCCCAGGAGGTGACGATGCAGTAGTTATCATCGCAGTCATAGCCAACAAGGATGTCAAGAGGATCCTCGTCGATCAGGGAAGTTCCTGTGATGTTATTTTTTATAATTGTTTCAAAAGAATGGGTTTTAATGATGCAGATTTACAGCCTTACACGCAAGAACTCACAGCGTTTAATGGAGCCAAGCAACCCACTAAGGGATACCTTGACACCCTAATTTCCTTTGAAGGAGAGCCTGGTGCAAGAACGGTCAAGTCAAGAGTTCTGGTGATCGATGTGGAGTCTCCCTACAACGGTATCATAGGCCGTCCTACACTGAATGCAATGGAAGCAATCGTATCTACTCCTCACCTCTTGATCAAATTCATTGACAAGGACAACGGTGTGTCCTCTCTCCGCGGAGATCAGGAGATGGCTCGGTACTGTTACAACCTGAGCCTCAATATGGTCAAGTTGGAAGCATTCAACAAGAAGAGGAAGCTGAACGACGGAGGAACAGCGGCTGGGTCTGTTAGTCTTATTGACTTGGACCCAAGAGCAAAACTGAAGATCGACCCTCTTAATCCCTCAAAGCCCACACCGGATGGTGGTTCCAGGGACGTCGTTTTAGGGGATTCCCCAGAGAAGGTCACGCACATCAATGATAAGCTGGAGTCAGCCATGGAGTAACGCTTGTTAGCCCTCCTGCAGGAGTTCAAGGACCTCTTCGCATGGACAGCAGCAGACATGCCTGGGATGGACCCTAATTTTTGTTGCCACAAACTTACTGTGTACCCTAAAACGAGACCGGTGGCCCAGAAGAAGAGGAGGTTGGGACCGGAGAAACAGAAAGCAGCATGTGAACAGACTGAGGAGTTGTTGAAAGCGGGCTTTATAAGGGAGATTCGCTATTCTTCTTGGCTTTCTAATGTAGTCATGGTGCAGAAAGCTAATGGCAAGTGGAGGATGTGCACAGATTATGTGGATCTCAACCGTTGTTGCCCCAAAGACCCATATCCCTTGCCAAACATTGATCGCATGGTAGATGACTCATCTGGTTACCAGTATCTTAGTTTCATGGATGCTTATTCTGGGTACAACCAGATTCCGATGTGGGAAGGAGATCAAGAGAAGACGGCTTTTGTCAATGACCGCGGTGTCTTCTGCTACACCGTCATGCCATTCGGATTGAAGAACGCTGGCGCTACTTATCAGCGCATGATTAACAAAGTCTTCGAAGGGATGCACACCAGGCTGGTCGAGGTGTATATTGATGATATTATAGCCAAAACGCCCACTGGAGGAGACCACATTGAGGACCTGTGCCAAGTTTTCACTAGGCTGCGTCAGTACAACATGAGGCTAAACCCCTTGAAGTGTACCTTTACCGTTCCAGCTGGGAAATTCTTGGGATTCATGTTGACCCAACGAGGCATTGAGGCTAACCCTGGGAAGTGTCAAGCAATCCTGGACATGCAGAGCCCTAAGAGCCTGAGGGAGGTCCAATCGTTGAATGGGAAAGTAGCCGCTCTAGCTCGCTTCATGCCCAAGATGGCACACAGATCCCTCCCCTTGTATAAGGCGTTGAAGAAACACAAGAGTTTTGAATGGGGAGAGGAGCAAGAACAAGCCTTCCAACAGCTCAAGGCCGTTCTCTCAAGTCCACCAATACTGGTTAAGCCTGAGCCTGGTGAGATTTTGATCTTGTATTTAGCAATCTCTGATGAAGCCCTGGGTGTGGCTTTGGTGAAAGAAACCCCTGAAGGGCAGAGGCCGGTGTACTTCACCAGTAAGACGCTCCAGGGGGCGGAAGGTAGATACCAGAAGATTGAGAAAGCCGCTCTGGCAGTTGTGTGGGCATCACGACGGTTAAGGCCCTATTTTCACGCGCACCCAGTGTTGGTGAGAACGGATCTACCTCTCCGTTCAGTGCTTAGCAAACCAGACCTCGCTGGAAGAATGATCAAGTGGTCCATTGAGTTGTCTGAATTTGAAATTTCTTATGAGCCTCGAGGAGCCATCAAGGCGTAAGTATTGGCTGATTTTGTTGAGGAGAACACCAGGGCAGATATTTTGTCAAGGCTCGCAACTACAAAGCAGCCCGGTAGCACAACGACGGTTGTTCAAAGTACTTTGACATCACCTAGCATCCCTCTATACCCTTCCCTGAATGCTGTAATGGTGCATTATCCTTATGAGGATTCTTGGGTCATCCCCTATATTCGCTACTTGGCAGATGGACAACTCCCTACCGATGAGAAAGAAAGGAGATGAGTGAAATGGGAGCTGCCATATTTTACTATGGTTGATGGTGTTCTCTACAATAGGGGATTCTCTGTCCCATACCTTCTCTGTTTGAGAGAAGATGAAGTTTAAGCAGTCTTGGAAGAGGTCCACGAGGGGCAGTGTGGGCACCATGCTGGGGGTCGGAGCTTAATGAGAAAGGTCCTCAGGGCCAGATATTGGTGGCCCACTGTGAAACAAGACTCTGCAGATTTTGTGAAGAAATGCGATGCTTGTCAAAGATTCTCCAACCTCCATCATACACCGGCCCAAGAACTTTCTTCTTCCGTTGTGCCTTGGCCGTTTTACCAGTGGGGCCTTGATATTTTAGGTCCGTTCCCCACAGCGCCTGGAGGTATCAAATATTTGATTGTGGGGGTAGATTATTTCACCAAGTAGATCGAGGCTGAGCCAGTAGTGCATATTACTTCCGCGCGAACAAGGCGTTTCGTGTACGAAAATATCATAGCGCGATTCGGGGTGCCAGGGCAGATCGTGACTGACAACGGCACCCAGTTCACAGACAAGAAGTTCACAGATTTGCTTGAAGGACTGGGGATAATCCAGATATTTTCATCTGTCGAACACCCTCAGACCAATGGCCAAGCAGAAGTAGCCAATCGCGAAGTGCTAAAAGGGTTGAAAAAGCGTTTGGGAGAAGCGAAGGGAGGATGGACTGATTAGATGTGTCATGTTTTATGGGCATACCGCACTACGCCTCATTCATCCACTAATGAATCCCCATACCGGTTGACGTATGGGGTTGAGGCGATGATTCCAGTAGAGCTGCAAACAAGATCGGCCCGTGTAGAGTATTTTTCACATGAAGACAACAATGCCAATCTGGCATCAGAGCTGGACGTCCTTTAGGAGTTAAGGGAAAAGGCCTTTATCAGAGACCAGGCAGTAAAAGCAAAGGCAGCACTCCGATATAATAAATGTGTCCAATACAGAGCTTTCAATACCGGAGATCTTGTTTTAAGAAAGACGAGTGTGAGGAATAAATTTGCTCATCAAGGAAAGCTAGCGCCGACGTGGGAAGGCCCTTACAGAGTTTCTGAGGTGACTGGAAAAGGGTCATACCGATTGGAAGAGCTTGATGGAACTCTAATCCGTAACAAATGGAACACTCAGAACTTACATATTTATTACAGCTAGTTGGTAAGGCGGCATGTACTCTTTTTCCTTACTTGAGTTTTTCCCATTGGGTTTTCTCAAGAAGGTTTTAACGAGGCATGACCCCAATTACGCTCTCTTTGTAATGTACTTTCAATGTTAATGAGAATAGAGTTTGATTGCCCTATCACTCTTACTTCTTTTGTATGTTGTGATTTGTAGCCGTAGCTTAGTACGCATACACCTCAGGACGGATGAACTCAACTACCAATTCTGTAGTTGACGGTGTAACTCCTCGAGGGACTGATGAAGACCCCTCAGGACGGATGATCTCAATCACACATTTTGTGTATTGACGATGAAACTCCTCGAGGTGGAATGGGTTGTAGGGCTGGTCCTTTTTCAAGGCCACAAACCGAACCCCATTCGAAGACTACATGGGTTGTAGGGCTGGTCCTTTTCAAGGCCACAAACCGAACCCCATTTGAAGATAACATGGGTTGTAGGGATGGTCCTTTTTCAAGGCCACAAACCGAACCCCATTCGAAGACTACATGGGTTGTAGGGCTGGTCCTTTTTCAAGGCCACAAACCGAACCCTATTTGAAGATAACATGGGTTGTAGGGCTGGTCCTTTTTCAAGGCCACAAACCAAACCCCATTCGAAGACTACATGGGTTGTAGGGCTGGTCCTTTTTCAAGGCCACAAACCGAACCCCATTTGAAGATAACATGGGTTGTAGGGCTGGTCTTTTTTCAATGCCACAAACCGAACCCCATTCGAAGACTACATGGGTTGTAGGGCTGGTCCTTTTTCAAGGCCACAAACCGAACCCCATCTGAAGATAACATGGGTTGTAGGGCTGGTCCTTTTTCAAGGCCACAAACCGAACCTCATTCGAAGACTACATGGGTTGTAGGGTTGGTCCTTTTTCAAGGCCACAAACCGAACCCTATGTGAAGGCTTGGGCGCAGTAGGCTGGTCCATCAAGAGAACCACGCTGAACCCCGAGTAACGGGCGCAGTAGGTTCAGGATTAGCCCTGATCCGAATCCCATGTCGAAGGCTTGGACTGTAGGGTTGCACCGAACTCCAAGTATGGTTAGTAGGATCGACTCGAACACCGTGTGAAGACTTGAGTTGTAGGACCAAACCGAACCTCAAGAGAAAGACATGAAACTTACCCCTTTTTAAGGCGGTACCGGACTTCAAATGCAATTTCCGTCCTCAACTCTGAAATATTCGTTACAGAGCGGCTGAACGTTAGTGTATCCGCTCTACATTTTCGAGGTCAGATGAACATTTCAAGCTTGTTAAGAAGTTAAAGGTAACTCTTATAATGAAATTTCCTTTCCCAACGTACTTGCACTTGGGGACAGGGCATACTTTAACTTAGTTATCGCTTACTTGTTGTAAAGTTATTATTTTAATCCGATGTGATAAAAACGCTTTAACAACGGTATAGCCAGACAAGAGCGGCTTTGTAGAGTATAGAAAAAGTTAAAGTATTATATATATTGTTAAGTCATTTAGCAATCATACACTGGACATAAACGATTAATGAGAAACAAGGCAAATTTTATTTTGAATGAAGAGGTGTACAGGAATCAAAATATTCAAAAGCTGGAGCTGGTCCCAGAACACAGCCATAATTGAAAGCATAAAATTAAGAAGCAGGTTGTTGATCCTCCCGAGTAGGCACCTCCGTTCCCTCCCCTTCAATTCCAGCAGCTTGGGTCTTGTCCGCTCCGGCCTCAAGATCAGAGTTAGGCTTTGCAGGTTCCATGCTCTGACCCTCCGGAAGTGGAGGCAGTTCGTAGAGAGAGTCGCGAGGGACTTGGTACGAGCCGTCTTTCATCACTTCGACAAGTTTCCCCTCGTGGAACTCATAGAATGGATCCAGTCTGTACAGATTCAGTTTTGCCCCAGGGTTTCGATAGAATACTTGACGAAGTGCCAGCCCAAAGGATTCATAAGCTACCTGTTTACATATTTCCAAGGCATTGGTAGCCTTGGTCTTGGCAGCAGTTAACTTCTTCTGGAGCTTGGAAAAATCTTCCTCTGATGGGCCAGTGCTCGTACCTCCCTTCCTCAACTCCTCAAGTTGGGCTTGCATCTCCTTCCGAAGGGCCTCCCACTCCCCAAGGCTCTTGTTGTGTCCGTCCTCCATTACTTTGAGATCGTCAGCAAGCTTGGCCGACCTTTTCTTCTCCAGCTGTAGTTCTTCTTCGAGGAGCGGAATGGATTTATTCTGCTGTTGAAGCTCAGCGACCTGCCGTTCTAGAGCCTTATTAGCAAAGTGAAGTTGGCTCGCTTCCTCTGTCTTCCTCTGAAGTGTTTCCTTGGTGTTCTTCAGTTCAACCTCCACACTTCTATGAATTTCAGATTGTTTGGCCGACCATTTCTCCTTCACAGCGAGTTCGGCTTCGAGCTTTTCAATTTGCTCCATATAATCTGCCTTTTCGCTCAGGGATTCAAGAAGGCCGGATAGCTCGTCCAGCTGCCAACGGCCGGCCTTACAAGCTCCTCGAACTTCAGCAGCTTCGAGCGAGGGGCGAAGGCAGTATCTAGCCTTTGGAAGAGTGGGGGGCATGGACCCCTGAAACCATAAGTAAGGGGCAAGAAAGGAATCGCGTGGAGGGTCGAACGCCGGAGGAGGGCCACTCTCAGAAGTCGGGGCGGATGTGGTTTACGATGTGGGGGCAGAAGAGTCAGGAACGGGCTTCTTCCCCTTATCTTTCTTCATCCCAGATCCATCAAGTGTTTTCTGGCGCTTCTTCGCAGGGTCACCAGAAGAGGGTTTTTCCTGATCCGCTGTCTTGACCAGATGCCTCTTTTTCTTCTTTTTCTCTGGGACGGCCTCCTCATCGCCCGCCCCAGTGGCCTCCGTTTGCTTTTCTATCTCTTCCTCATCAAAGATAGGAACTTCCTCACCCACTGCAGAGGTCAGGGGAATGAGTGGAGTTTTGGTGGCGTTCCTTTTCGCCTGAATCTCATTCTCCTCAGAGGAGGAGTCATCATCAGCCATCATGGTCCTTAAGGACAACATTTCGGGGCAGGCTTTTTCAATTTGTTCTGTAAAACAAGAAAAGTTGAGTTAGCACGTGGGAAGAGGATAATCAAAACAGAATAAGCATACAACACAAATACAGTAAGAACGGATATTACGGAGATAGGTGGTTCGGACGTCGTCCTCAGCCAGGAGGAGCCTGCAGGAAAATCCTTTGAGTGTTTTCGAGGCCGTCTGCATGGAGCTCAAAACCTCGATGGAATGAGAGGAGTTTTCACTCTCATCAGTGTAATAAGCACGGCTCATAAGGAGAAAATGCTCGTGCGTCCAACTGAGGGGGAACTTGGTGAATCCCTCCTTGTTACGCCAGAAGACTGGCTTATTGGGCTGAATACGGACCCGCGTGTAGTAATGCTTGAAGGAGCGCCCATCCACCTTCGCGGATTCCGTGTATGATTTGAAGTTTATCACCCTTGAGTCACAACGGAGCGTTATGAACCCAAGGCCGCCCTTCTTGTTAGCACGGTGGACCACTTGGCAATAATGGAACAGCTTGGCCACAGTGACGGAGAAGTTGAAGTGCTCTCCTAGGATTTCGAGAGCTCGCACTAGACCCCAACCGTTGGGATGCAGCTGTGTAGGGGCACAGTCCAAGAAGCGCAGGACGGCCATCTGGAATTCTGTCATGGGGAAGCGCACCCCCAGCTTCAGAAACACGAAGTCGTACATATAGACCGACCTCTCATCAGGGACGATATGGCAGACTCTCTCAGAGGGACGGGGTGCCAGCACAGCATAGCGTGCTTTGTATTTCTTGTCTGAGTAGATCTTACAGCGGAGAGGGACCGTGCGCTCCTCTTTACTTGCGTGATGTGAGGGGATCTCCAGGAATTCCTCTTCCACCCAGCAGTAAGGTCTTTCCCTATTGAGCTTTTCCCAGTTCAACCGGTGTGCCACAACATTGACACACCCTTCTGCAGTTCAGAGAACCAAAGTTTTGTCAGACCCAGGGATTTCCATGGTTGTGGATGCATGATGGAACGCGTACGTGCTGTGGTAAAAAGCAACATCGTTAGAGAGGTAGCCTTCATCACTTGACCCTTCATTAGAGCGGCTGGTAGCCCTCGAGTCAAGGGGAACCTCAGAGCGACGTTGAGAAGAGGACGCTCGTGAGGAAGATGTTTCAACCCTCTCTGAGCGACGAAGCCCTGCCACAGGAAGATTCACTGGAATCCTCCCACCACGGTGGCTAAGGGGGGCTCGAGAGCTAGAATTCCCCCTGTTCGAGGGACCAGCGTTGCCTACTCCAGGGCGCATGGTAGAAGCAAAATGAATAAAATGTGTAGGGAGATGAAGGAAAGGGAGGTTACCTAAAAGGAAGAGGAACTTTGTGAAGTTTGAAGGCAGCAAGGAAATCTCCAAGAAATTCGAGCAGAGTTTCACTAAGCTTGAAAACAGAGGTGAATTCCCAAATTTGTTAAGAGCCCCTTTTATAGGTAACGAGGAGGCACAGTGCTCTGTTGGAAGTCACAACGCTTGCTTCAAAACGCAACCCTTCGAATTCAACGATGCTGTCGTTTCGTTGTGTTCGAGCGCGAAAATGGTAACGTTTCAGCAAACATTTTTGCAAAATGGGCCCCCCTTTTTAGTTTGAATCCAGGCCCAATAAGCCCAATCGACGGTTATACTCTTGGGTAATGATGGCTCGTGCGTAAAAGGCGCATTTAATGTCTAATCATTTCAGACGCATTTAATGCATTTCAACCACTCTTCGAATACCAAGGGTTTGATTCCCAAAAACTCTTGGGATTTCCCTCACTATTTTATGTTGTCTGAGTCCGTTGTATGTAGCATCAGAAGAGCGGCCACCCAGTTGGCAAGACGGATGCCTCAGAGCTCCCAGGTAATTTCCAGAACGTCCCACCGGCATCCAGACTTCTTAAGGGTTGTATAGCTCATATGAGTGACTTAACAGTCCCTCATACAAGCTAGGGGACAGATGATCCGGTCTGGATACCGGCCCCCAATGTTATGACGTCAGACTGATCTCATAAAAGGAGAACCGGTGTCACGGTTCATTATTGCCATACCGGATATCCGGTCTCCCCTCATCCGCTCTTGTCTCATCAGCTGTTCCACTTGTTTTCTCTACAACGGATGATCGTTTGTTCTCACCAAACGTCTATATAGCCGTTAGACCCTCAGTCACAGCGAGATAAGAGTTTCTAATAACTTATCAGCGAAGATACTCTATGTGGTAGAATATGTCATGTCAATGGCCTCAGAGAGCAAATACATGTGTCAGCGAAATATGCGGAAAGGTGATTATCTTCCATCCCTATCACGGGATCGTACCCTGATAATTGACCTACCCCCCTGACACACTCTGAGTACTGAGCCACTTTGATTGACACACTTCACACGCTATCAGAACCAAGGGACCCACTTGTACCCAACGATTCATTTCCTACGTTCAACTATAAATAGCTCATTTCAATACGCATGCAAGGTTACGTTGTCCTAACTTACTCTTTGTTATTACATCGCTTGAGCATTCACTGAGTTCTTATACTCTTCTAACTTGATCGTCGGAGAATCTTCGCAGGTGGCACCATCTTTCGCCCCCCCACTTCAACGCGAAACGTTGGTGTGAAGGATCTCCAGGACAACAAGACCGGTTTTCTCCCACTGAGAGACCGGATCGTGACACCGGATACCCGTAATACCGGTGTACAAACCCTAAAAACACCTGTATTCTTGTGGCTGGTCCCACACCGGATCTTAGACCCCGGTTCAGACCAGTTCAAAATTCATTTTTAAAGATTTCATATTTTCTAAAATATCAATCACAACACAAGTCACAAATTAAACTAAGCAACATATAATTTAAATAATTTATCACATGCATGGAGTTACAACCAAAAAAAATCAACAACAATAAAATCTAAATTAGTAACTTATCATTAAAATTTCAAACTTTAAAGAATTAATTAAAACTATGGTGCAGCCATAATATCTCTTTAAAGATCCACATTTTTCACCAAGATTTTTCAAGATCTAAACCATATAAATTAAGATTTTTAAGGAGATATCAAAGTATAAGTGTTAAGGGACACTTATACTTCACTATGCATGTATGATTTTATAGATCTAGTTAAGTAAGGTACTCCCCCCTTACCACCAAAATTTTGCCCTTCAAGAGAAGGATGACAAAGACTTCAAGTGCTTTCTCCTAGGACTCCATTATATGCTTCATCAATAGAAGAAAAATAAGTGTATGGATGGTGAGGATTGACATGAATTTGATGGTGAAAAGGGAAGGAAAATGTTGTTGTTGGAAAAATTCAAGGAGAAAATATAGTGTTTAGAAGTGATGTTACTTGTATGGAGACTAAGAGGGGTGGTGTGATGATTTTGGATGGATGATGATGGATGTATAATGGTGTTTAGATGAGAGAATACATGAAAGAAAGGAGAAAAGAGCTGCTGGAATTTTGCTAAGTTAGAAGGAGAAAGAAAAACAAAGCAAGAATGAAAGGATGAATTTTTTTGCATGCAAGTGCCTTGCCCCCTAGGTTCTCACGGCCATGCAAGTGAGTCGGGCAAGTGTCAAGCTTGTTTCATGCACTTGCTAGGTGTCCATTGTAGCTGGTAATGAGGTGGTGAAGTGTGTTGCATGGCTGGGACAAGTGGCCAAGTGGTGGAGCAATTTAATTGGTTCATGGTGCATGCAAGCTTAGGTGTCAAGTGCAGGGCAGACGCTTGCTCGTGGGTTTAAGGGGTCTTCTGGGCCGATTTTTCAAATGGGCTGAACACAAAAAATATAGAAATTTTTGTTCTCTTTAAATTGATATAAAGCACAAAAAAATCCATTAAGAATTGAGAACGATATGACCCAAATAAAAAAAAGGGTGTAGGGCTGTGATGAGATTTTTGTTCCCTGCATAGATTATTTTTATGGCCCAAATGGGTAGGGATTTGGGCTTTGAGTTCTTCATCAAAGTTGTGTATAATTGAGTTAGAAAATTTTAGTGAAGGCCTCATTCAATTTCATGGTCATATGAGAGAGTTATGTGAAAAATACTGCACCTAGTGCAAACTATTACTGGAAAAACGTGAATTGGTGTAGTGTTTTAATTTCTGGAATTTATGGGATGAGAACTGGCCTTTATGGTCAACATAAAAGTCGTAGATAAATGCGATACAGAGATTTTTTGATAAGAATGACTCGAATCCAATATCGGGAGAAGAAATTAAGCCAAAAATACGTAGAGATGTGCATTTTGGCTTACTCGGGTAACTTAAAATCAACGTTTTTAGGCTTGGTTGTTTAAAATTGGGTATTGGGCTCTTCACAAAAGTTGTTAAGAATGATATAAGGGACGTTTCAGGATAAAAATAATTGACTCAAGTCCCTTGGATAATTTCTGGGCTCAAACCGGGGAGTTACATAATTTTATTTACTTAAAACAATTACTTAGATATTTCTATTAAATCACCTAATGTTTTATTTTATAAGTTTTTGTTATTATTAATGTTATTAGACACATTATTATTATTTTCCTAATTATTTCTATTATTTACATAATTAAAATCAGAACCTCTACCTCACACTCATAAAATCTTTTTAAAACAGACATATAAGCAAGTCGATCATAGCTCATTCATCAGTACACATAAAAATTATCACAAAATAGACAACTGGTCTCAAGGACCTAACACAAAACGAGGGTTGTTACAACAGCTACCCTCCCTAGAAAACCCAGGCTCAACACGGATCTCATGTAACTAGGTATGGGTTTGTCTCCCTCTCCCTCGGCTTGATCTCTATGCCCTAGCCCTTTGGGTCCTCACAGAAATTCTTCCCCTACCATACTCACTAGCATTTCCCCTTGTCCTTATTTCTCGTACTCAGTAATAGAGTGAAAACACAAAAGAGAAATAAAAAAGGGGAGTAAAAGAAAAAGTTTGCTACCTGTAAAAAGATGAGCTTGTGAAACTTTTGTAAGAATGAAACGTAGCAGACTCAAAGCTGGAAAATGATTTAATGAGGAAGACTCTAACTCACGAAAGTTCTTTACACTCTAACAGAGTTTCAGTATTGATAATTCAAGCGTGCTCTGTGACGTTGATGGCTCCACCACTTATAGTCGTGGCTGAGGGCATTGATACTACGTCGTTTGCGTTTAAATGATATGGGTCGAGTCTTTTCAATTTCTAAGGCCCATTGTGCAAAAGTAACCGCCAAAATGATGAAAGAAGTGTAACCACCACACATGATTGAGAGTAATTGTCCTATCATTGACATAGCTCATGATACATGCAACGTTGCGTTTTGAGGAATGAAATAAGTGAGTAACAATTATGAATGCAAGCAGAGCAGGTAGAAAATTTTCCTAAGTTAAAACTTCCCTCTTAACCGCGCCTATAACCATGTCGCATTAGAAGTTATAGTTTATTAAAGCAATCGGCATAGTCATTCCAACAAGCTAGGAGGCAAATGATTCGGTCCTGATACCAACCCATGGGTTATATGGTAATTTGACCACAATCCATCGTTCTAGACCGATATCCTATATAGTTTAGTGTCACAACACCGACATGATGATATTACACGTAAGGTCCCATAACTAACTCCTATATGAGTCATTCCCTCAATACTGGAAAGTCAGGGTTGACCTATGTATCAGCGTGTTGAACAAGTAACTTGCAAAGTGACTATTTGGTAGGTAAAGTCGTTTGGAAATGTCTCTTTCATGTGTCAGCTTTCCTACAAGGGATCAAAATAGTATTGACATAGTGTAAGCGAAACTTGGTGAGAAGAAGACTCTTCCACTAACCCCAAGTATAAATACTCATGTATCAACGTAACAAAGGTAGAACATTCTCTCTCAAGCTTATGCTTAAGCTCTAATATTCCCTTTGAATATTAACTGACTTGAGTGTCGAAGTGTCCTTGTAGGTGACACTCCCTTTCACCCCACAACGTGTAATATTGGTGATTTGGTACGAGAAATCACTCTAAAACCTTTATTTCCCACTGAAATAAAGGATATAATACCGAATCCCCATTAGACCAATGTAAAACACACATATATAAACAAATATTAAGCACTATTATGAGACTGACCCTTACACCCCGACCCAAACAGTTCAGTCAGTATAAAAAATATTTTCATATTAATTTTTAACACTAGTTATAAAAATAACTGGTATAAAAATACTTTTATATTAATTCTAAAAATAACTGATAAAATATAATGTTTCATTAGTTAATTTTAAAATTAGTAGAATAATGGGTTGATGAAAATGTTCATAATCCAACAATTTAAAATCTTTATGAGAATTCTTATTCATTATGAGCCTCATGTATACAGGATTAAAACCCTGATTCATTTTTTCCCTTAACTTTAAGTTCGTGAGTTTTCTTCTCCTATATTCGATGCTAAATTATCAAGATAACAGGCTCCTTTAACGGAAAAAGAATTTATACTTTCCAGATTGAGAAGCAATCAAATAATTCACCAACCCTTTTTTCTATATATATATATGAATGATAATTCTTATATCTTATGATAATGGATATTCAAAATTAAAAATATATTAATTATGTAATTTTTTAAAAAAATCAGAGATTTTTTAAATGATTAAGTAAATTTCTTACAATTCATATTTGTTCATCTTATAAGACAACATTTTTTTATCTTTTTATTTATAAAAAAAACGTAGACACTAGACATTTCGAGGAATTTCATGGTAATTATGTATTTTCAATTTTTCATCAATTGTTGTATTTGAACACCAATCGCAATCGTAAATCGAAAAACAAAAGCAATATTCCAAAGTGCACATTTTTATTATTTCCCAAATTTCTTGATTTCTTAAAATATGGCTTATATTACGAACCAAAAGTGATCTCACACTTTATGAACATATACTTGACGGAGACATAATATTTTTGTTTTCTCTTGTTTATTCATTTTTGGGACTAAGCAACATAGTATATTGGTTTGATAAGAAGTCCCACCAAATTATTGATTAAAACAGCTAACAAATTATGCTACATTGATTAAATTTAAAAATAAGTGTGTTACGAATACAAAGGGAAGCAACATGTTGAAATAATTATTATAAATTTCATGAACAAATATTTATAATTTATTAGCCTGCAGCCTAGCCTAGCATGTTGAGAGTAATTTATATCATCAATTTATGATTTTTTTTTTGTCATTTAACGTAGGACGGTGCCGGTATGGACTGCTAACTAAAATGAACTCCAGCAGTTCAGCTACAAATGGTCAGATTCGTTACTAATCGTGGCTGAACTGAATTTTCACATCGAAATTCAAAATCGGTTGTCAAAAAAGCTCGCAAATTTTAAATGCCACAAAAAAGGCTTCCAAATAAAAGATAGTAACATCTTTTAAACTCGTGCGATTTGTGGGTTGAATTTAAATCACTACAATATTTCTATGGAAGTGAATAAATTTATTATATTTTTTATTTTGGTTAAAATATAATTGTAATTTACCTTGATCTAAAATCATTTGTATCATTTTCTATCACTTGAACTCCATTCTTGAGATTTAAGTTGACAATTCTTTTATATATATATATATATATATATATATATATATATATATAATTCTCCACTCAAAGTCAATAATTCTATGTTAATTTTAACATCCACATCTAGACATAATGAATCAACTTGCTTTTATAGGTACTTGCCCGCTCCATCTTGTTTTGATTGAAATTTTTTCCTATTTTTTTAGGTTTAGATTAAGGTTGAGTTTTCTTTTTTAAATATAAAAGGTGTAATGACAAATCAGCTCGTTTTTATAGATACATAGTCTATCCCACCTTGATTTGAGTTAATTTGTCTCGTATTTTTTGAATTCAAATTTAGGGTCGTGTTTCCCTTAAAATATAAAAGGTGAGGTAGGGCGGAAACGAGAAAATATTGCTCATATACTCGTTTCCAACTTGATGCCTAAATTTACTAAAGTGCCTATCTCCACCCCCACGTAAGGCGGTACGGGTAGGGATGAGGAAATAATGCTCCTATAACTATTTCCAATCTCCTTCCCTACACCCATGTACACAGGGTAGGTAGAGATAAGGAAATACTCCTCGTATAAATGTCTTTAACTTAATGGTTTGAATTTACTAAATTACCCCCTCTCTCCCTCTCTTTCACACACACACAAAAACATAAATAAGATGGAAGCTATGCTTTATTCACTCATTTTTTTTTCTCAATTGCCTTTTCTCGCTTTTGCACACTTCCACCCTCCTCCACCGCTTTAGATTCCAACCTAGTTCACCCATCGTTGCTCAATCATCCACACTATCCTCATCGTTGCTACACATTTTTTCCTTCACAAATATACACACACACATATATATATATATATATATATATATATATATTAAGATACAAGCCAGGGTTTATTTTCTTGGTTATGCTTTCTCACTCTCACATGCTATCACCTCCCTTCACTATTCTAGACCCTAACCTGATTCACTCAAACCGTTGCCACCATTCAGCCATCCATATTGTCGCCATCATTGCTACACATCTCTTTCCCCTCTACAATATTCAAACTTGAAACTATACTTAAAAGGAATAAAATATGTCATCTGAATCAACTCAGCAAATTCCAACTTTGAGTAAGTTAAAATAACTTTTTATGTATATAATCTTGTATATATAACTTTACCTGATTATAAATAAAAATATTCAATTAATCAAAAATCGTAAATCTTAATATAATTATTAGTAAATGAATAATTTGATAATACTTAGTGAGAGTTTACTTTTTTTAATTAGATTTTTTAATCATAAATATCTTTCTCGGAAGTTAATTCTGTTCGAGTCGTGAATATCTATACCATGAGGAGACTAACTTTTCAACATATATTTTTTGATTCATAAAATTTAAGTATAAGATCTTACTTAAAAGGAATCAAACATAACTACTTAAAACAACCAACCGTTCGTAGTTGAAATTTATTTTAACTCGAATGATATAAAAATTTATTAATGTTTTTAACAATATTTTTTTATTGAACTTTAGCATGTATAATTGAGAATTCAATATCAATATCAGTTATTAAAATATAACAATTCATATGAATTAATTTAAGAGGCAAGAGTTTGATACTGATACGTACACTAAAAACATATTAGTTCTTTTTTAAAAAAATCAATTTTAGTGAGCTTATTTCATAAGATAATTAATTCTATAAATTAATTGTAACCCCAAAACGATCTACGAGTCAATTAATTATAAAAAACATTTATGTTTTAAAATTCAACTTCAACACAAATGGTCAACAACTCAACATGCATGATTTGATAAATTTGAAAATACTATTTTATGTTTTTAATGCAATAGACTGGTTTTTGTTAGAGCCGAAGGAAAATTATATTTTTGTATAACACTAGTATCATACAAGTTTACAAGCTTATAACTTCCCCCCTCTAACTCTGTATATGCATAATTTAATTTTTAATTTTTAATTATAATTGTGTTTAATTTTATAAAAGTAAAGAAAAAGAAAAGAAAGCAGAAAAGCTGCTTCATCTCCACACGCCTTGGATGGTTGGCAAATTATTTTCATTTTCTCTCTCAACTTTCTCGGAAACCGAACAAACATCCCTTTAGTCAGAGTTGAGAGATTGTTCTTCTGAATGCTTTCACTCACTTCTCCATTCTCCGAGATCTTCTTCTTCCTCTTCTTCTGCTCCGTTACGCTTGCTTTCACACCTTCATCACACCTTCATCTACTTTCTTAACTCACGCAGCATGTGCTGTGGTTCCTGGATCGGTGAAAACTAGGTGCTTTTTCTACGCTTCTCTCGTTGCTTTGTTTTTCTCTAGTTGCCCGCGGAAACTGAAATGAATTGAGAATTGTGATTTTGAGTTTGACATTTAAACACGTTTTCCTAGTTTCCGAGTTTTGCTGGAAGTGACACTTTCGAATTTTCATTATTTCTATTTTTGTTTGATTTGCTTTCTCAGCAATTATGTTGCGGGAAATCGGAGGATCTGTTGGTGTGAATGGTGCAGCATTTCAATTTTTTAATTACTATTAATAGTTTCTTCAAAAATTTGAAGTTTGAAGCAAGAAGATGTTCTCTTCTCAAGTTTGAAAGATGTTTAGGTGTTAGATCGGGAAGTTTTTAAGTTTGGGTTAAACTGAAGGTTTAGCTTTTAGATTCATGGTTCTTGAATTTTACAGCTTAGGTGTTAGGATGAGGTTGAGCGTGTCAGTGACAAAGCACTAGACAATAGGGTGTGTATCTTATGCTATGGTCCCCTCCATTATGTATGTTTATCTCATTAAGCCATTCAATGGGGCCTTGTTCAAAAGTTCGAGAGGCACTTTTGGTTGAAAAAGGATTCTTTTTTTTTTTTTTTTTCCAGAAAATCTATCTTGTAGAACAGGGTTGTTAACAATATCTGGTTGTGTTGTGGCAGAAGAACTATTCAAGAGAAAATGTCTATGGCATCCAAGGTTCTGCCTGCTCTGCACTCTATCAAATCGTTGCCTCCTGAGTTCAAGATTGCTACTGCTGGTAATCTGAACCCTGGGCTAATGGAAAGCCACGGAGATGCTAGATTGAGAAGCACCGATATGATTGGATCAAGGAGTTCAGAAAATGATGCTCTAATAGGGGAGGTTTCTGAGGAAGTCCAGAATCATGCTGGTGACAAGGGTCTTTATGACGAGGACTTGGCATACAGCGGAAAAGGTGTATCATTAGAAGACAGGCCATTGATTGCAGAAGAAGATGTAGAATCAGTTCCTCTACCGTTCACATCAATTTTGACGTCCTCTAGGGAGCGCAGGTGGAGTGATACAACACCTTATGTTTCAAAGAAGGTACGTTTGGCTTCAGATTGTAATTTAATCTCATGTTGGGTTTTGAAGGTGCTTAAGTATTCTTGTGATATTACTATTCAGTTGAATGAATAACTTGGTTTTTTCGGAATCATGTTCAACAAATTGATACATTTATTTTATTTGGAAGTTTGAATGTTGAAAATTTGTCTGTATTTTCAGTAGGTTATTTATATTGTTTGTGCTTTTTTGTTTAAATGGTCTTTTACAATTTTGTTCAACCGCATCAGAGTACTTATGGCTGACTATGTCGAGTAGTTTCAGTGTAGATGGGATGTACCATGATTGCGGCAGAGTGTGCTCCCAATGTCATGAGTGTTGGCTAGCAACAGTAGTGTAACACTTACTGAAATTTGATGTGAGTTTGTAAAAGAGATACTCAATTCAGACTATCTTCTATCTAAGATGGAGAGACAATTGAAAGAAAGTGACTATTACTTAGTTTCCAGTTTTGTTTGAGTTTCAGATTTTGATCATGATCAGACTCAATTGAACATTGAAAATACATTTTAGACAGGCAGGCCGTAAAAATGAAAGATGGGGCTGGATATTGGACGGTTTCTAGCATAGAACACCTTGGAATCCATGGGACCAGGAAACAAGGAAAATCGTAGATTCGTAATAACACACTGTATCTTGAAATAACTAACTAATATCCCACATAATTCCATTCCATATTAAATTACAGGAAAATAATAAAAAGGCCGTTATAACTGGCCTCTCTGTCTTGCATCAAAATGTTTCTCAGGTAAGACAATTGTTTTCAAAATTCAAATTATTTGACAATTTCTCAAAGCCTGTATTGTCGGGCTTAGAAGCTTTTTCCTGCTAAATCTATTGAATTGGAATGTGCTGTGTGAAACTAATGTGTATTTTTAGCTTTTGCAGCTGTAGTTAGTTAAGCAAGCTATAGAAAAGTTGCACTAGAAAAGCTCATATGTGGTTGAAAGTTATATTTGAGAATTTCTACTGCATCCTGTTCTTTTTATTTGAGAAACTTACCTTTATTTCCATGCATTGGTGCTAGAAGGCTTATTTGGCTGGTGCAATAGCCTTGAAAGATAGGGTTTAAATAAATGGAATAATTATTTCCATTTCAATTTCTTTGATGTAATAAATTCGGAAGTCAGCAGGATAGGAGCCATGGTTTTGTCTGATTTGTCTTCTGCTATTTCTTAAATTTAGCCTTGCTTCTGACAGAATTTTCTTATGTTGTGGTTTGAAAATTTGAGTTAGAGTCATTATTCAATCTCATTCTTTTTCATTCTATTGACTCTATTCCTTTTCTCTCTCATTATTGACTGCTGTGCCAAGTGTCTGGGTAAAGTAATAAATTACTAAATTTATATATTACTTGCTACTGTTTATTGTTTGTCACTATTTATTTGCAAGCGGGAGCATCTACGCTATTTAAGTAATTCTATCAGCACTCCCACTAAATTTATATAAAAAAAAACTCAACAATGCAATGTGAATAATTCCAGACAATTGTTTTATGAGTTTGTTTGAGTATCAATCATTACTGGATAGTTTAAAATTTGTTAGGTCTCTTCCTTACCGCTGAATTTCACTATTTCAGAAGCTTCATTCATGGTTTCAACTTCCTAGTGGGAATTGGGAGCTTGGGAAGATAATAACAACCTCAGGAACTGAATGTGTCATTTCACTGCCTGATGGGAAGGTAAAGATTAATTATAATATTTTGAAAGAGTTGTGCCATCATTTTTGGCTTTACTAACTAATGCTGTCGCTACCCCCCACCCTTGGGACTAATTGTAGGTTTTGAAAGTGAAAGAAGAGAGTTTAGTACCAGCAAATCCTGATATCCTTGATGGGGTGGATGATCTCATGCAACTTAGTTATTTAAATGAACCATCCGTTTTATACAACCTGCAACATAGATACAATCAAAACATGATTTATGTAAGTCACTTATGTCTCTCTTAAGTTTTCTAATCAATTCGTTTCCTGATCATTACTTCTAATAGATTTGTGTATAATTGTGTGCAATTCAGACAAAAGCAGGGCCTGTTTTGGTGGCTATAAATCCCTTTAAGAAAGTTTCTCTATATGGCAATGATTATATTGAAGCCTATAAGCGTAAAGCAATTGAAAGCCCCCATGTATATGCAATTGCAGACACGGCGATCCGAGAAATGATACGAGGTACTTTGTATTCCTTACTTGTACATATATGGTTTAGATTTTCGGATTAAGGCCACTTCCATTTATTTTAAGCAAGAAGAACTTCTTACTCTGAATCTTGGTTTGTTTTCCAGATGAAGTTAATCAATCTATAATTATAAGGTCAGTATTTTTTTTTTTGTGTTTGACTTTTAAATGCCCTAGTTGCACATTTTCTCTTTAATATACTAGACCCCCTTTTTGTGTCAGTTATTTGGGGTGTTTCTTACTTAAATTCTTCAGTCTTTTTCCATCTATCAATGTTGGTATGTTTAACTTGTGTATAATGGGGTCACTTTTCTAGATTTACTGGAAGACAAACAAAACTTACTCATTTTTCCATCCTTGGTTAATGTTTTGAATTTGATGGATATAAAAGCTTCATCCCGTTCTCTGCTAATATAAGAAACTATCTTGACACACTTCTAACTTTTACCTATAATTGCTAACATGACATTTATTATTAAACTTGTATTAAAGTATCTATCAATTATACATGATTGCTCATGAAAATTATTATCTGTTCCCATCACATGTCAAGCTCTTTCTTGGTTTTACTTGTGCACCTCTTAATTGATTTTAGTATTTAAACTGGGACTGACAATCATATTTATCATGTATGTATTCAGTGGTGAGAGTGGAGCAGGGAAGACTGAGACAGCAAAGATAGCAATGCAGTACTTGGCTGCCCTTGGTGGAGGAAGTGGAATAGAGTATGAGATTTTAAAGACTAATCCAATACTAGAAGCCTTTGGTAATGCAAAGACATTGAGAAATGACAACTCAAGTCGTTTTGTAAGATTCTTGGCTCATCATATATTTTTAAATTGTCATTCTTATGAGTTTGTGATATATTCCTGCATTTTTATTCATGAAAGCTGTGAATTCAAGTATGATATTGGTAAACTGGTAATGATACTCAGAAAATGAGATAATGAGAATTCACCTCTGTTAAAAGTTCCATCCCAAAACCAATTAGCAATGGTTGGAGTGGTTCAACAGGTATTTAAACCATGCGAAATATTATGAGGCAGACGATGTGAGACTTCCAACACACCCTCTCCAACGAAGCCTGCCAGACCAGGCAAGAGGTAACTTTTGACCCACAACAAAAGGCAACTCTTGGCCCATAAGAATCGGAAAGAATACTCTGGCTCTGATACCATGTTAAAGGTTCCATCCCAAAACAAATTAGCTATGGTTGAAGTTTCCCAACAAGAATTTAAACCATACGAAATATTATGACGCAAGCGATGTGAGACTTCCAACAACCTCAAAGCCTAAGCTTTACCCCTGTGACACTCTCATGAATTGACTGACAAAATAATGCAAACCCCTTCCCCTAGCAGATTCCCCCCTATATTCCCCATCTCAATTATTCGTCCTACATGTCTAACTCACTAGCACTCTCCTACACCCTTCACATGCTTCTCTCCCTTAATTTCAGGCCAAACACCTATATCACTTTTTACACTCTCCCAAAGTTAGGCCTAGGCCAAGTAATACTTGGGCTGTTGACATTGGATCCATTTATTAATGTGGTTGCTGACAGTTTCTAGTTGTTATTCTCCTTATCTTAAGCAGCAATCCTATATTCTTTTGATACCAAAAGTCCTCATACATCTCTCAAATGTGTGACAGGGAAAGCTCATAGAGATTCACTTCAGTGAAACAGGAAAATTATCTGGTGCTAATATTCAGACATGTAAGTTTTGTGCTATTTAATAGTTGAAACAACGAGTCCTTGCTCCGTTCAAACATTTGCAACTAATGATAATTTCCAATGTTCGCATCTATTTGTTGAATCTACATGATGCTCCTGGCATGGCCATAAACAGTTTTGCTGGAAAAGGTAATTATCCTAATTCTTCGCCAACTTTGATATTACATTTCTAACAATGTTTTGGTTTAAATTGTTTAATACATCAGTTGACACTAGCTTTATTTGTCATGTGGACAGTCTAGAGTAGTCCAATGCAATGAAGGGGAAAGGTCGTATCATATATTTTATCAGCTTTGTGCTGGGGCACCTCCATCTCTCAGGGGTAATTACTAGCTTATAGCCTACTATTTCACTCCTGCCAATCTGTTACATATTGCGGATAACTGTTGAGTCTCTATATTAATGGAGAAATCACTGATTGGAGATGTTACAATACGTTCAATATCCAACCCAAAATTTTGAAAATTTCTTTTGCAATCAATTTGGTTAATGGATCATTTAATAATTTTTACCATTAAACCCAAACATGACCTCAAAAGAAAGAAACCCCAAGCATGTATGGATGTATCTAGTTCTCTCTAATACTAGAATAACTTTTATGTTTTCAATTAGGGGTTGAGGCACAAACAGTTGTGCTCCGGACCAGCAAAGGGCCTTCAAGTTCGACTTTGATCTCTTGTTAGTTAGGAGAATTCTATACTGATTATATAAACTCTCAGATTAATCTAAATACATGGAAATTAGAACATAGCCTTACACAAGTTTTGTACACTGTATAACATTTAATATTCTGTGTTCTTATTTATTTGACTTTTTATGTTATTGTTTGATGTTTGATTCATTATTCAGGGAAGCTAAACCTACAAAATGCAGAATACTACAAGTATCTGAGGCAGAGCAATTGTTATTCAATTACTGGTGTTAATGATGCAGAGGAATTTCGCATAGTCATGGTACCCTAAATTTGCAGTTTAAAGATGATCTTGCCTCTATAGTCTCTTAACTGATATCTGTTCTGCTTTGATTGACTGATTGATTTTAAATCAATAGTCTGACACAATTATGAGTATACTATTACTGAATTACAGGAAGCTCTGGATGTTGTCCACATTAGTAAAGAAGACCAGGATAATGTATTTGCAATGCTAGCTGCAGTTTTATGGTTAGGAAACGTATCGTTTACTGTGATTGATAATGAAAATCATGCTCAAGCTGTAGAAGATGAGGGTAAGAAACTTCCCGAGCCTCTGCTGGATGCATCTACATTATAGTGTTTTTAAAATATGATTGGTTGCAGATTACAATAGGCTTGCCTGTTTGGCATTATAAACTCTTGATCCTATCCTATGTTGCAATTAGTAATGTACTGCATGCAGATATATGTCTAATATGTTGGCATGTTCAAATAAGCATATTAATAAGGATGAATTGAATTGCTGAGGACTAATCTTCCAAAATTCCAGCCTAGTCAGTAGGTGCATACCAATATTTTATTGTACACAATTATTCTGTATCCCGTGCTTCCTTGTACGTGGGTGTGTAAGTCTGGTCAAAATTCATAGTAGGGGAGGTTGCTATAGTAGTTTCCCAAACTAGAGGGGAAGTTGTTGTCGTCACTGCAAGAAAACGTCTGGGGTGGTTAGCAAATTTACTAGTGCTCTATCCTCTAGGAAATTGTAAAGCTTCTCTATGGTATTCATAGGATCATAGGACAGTTATGTGATGTGTTGTATGGCTGTTATGTGAGTTTTAGTAACCTTGGGACAGTTATATGGTGTATTGTATGATGTACGATATTAGAAATGGATTGGGGCTAACTCACACCCAAAAACTGCGTCAAGAGAAGAGGATTGTCTCAAGTCTTATAAGGAATGTTCAGCTCATATTCCTAGTTAATGTGAGAAATCTTAACATGCCTACCTCGTGCCTAGGAACACTTGGTGTGTGAAGTTTGTTGGAGTGGACATCTGCGATTGGCCCCAAAATTAAGACTGGTTAAGCTTTGATATCATATTAGAAATGGACTGAACCTTACTTACACCCTAAAGCTTTCTCAAGAGATGAGGATTGTGCAAGCTTTATAAGGAGCAGTCAAACCATATTCTTAGCCAGTCTTGGACATCTTTAACATATAACAGTTATGTGTGTGTTTCTTAAACAAGAAGTGTGGCATATTTTTTATTCATTGTGTTAAGTTACTGATGTTTGTCTGAAGGAAGAAACTACTTTATAGAGTTTAGGTCTGTGTTGGTGTTTTGTACTACTGAATTATTCCACAATTCTTTCAACTAAATCTTCCAGTTTGTGTGTTCAAGCTCTTCAGTCTATCATTTGGTCCAACCAGTTGGATGCCATTGACAAGGACGGGCTTAGGAGTGGAGGGATTGGAGAAACAAGTGGAGCAGATTTACAAAATCAGCGAATCACTAATCTTGTAAATCTGCTCTGCTAGAGTGATGGGCTAAGGAGATCCAATTCTGACTAAGATCATCATTTACGGACAATGGGAAATTCAGTTGAAGATATAAGGCAAAGCTGTGTAACAATGATGAGGGAAATTGATAGTTTGTTATTTGAAATGTAGTCTATTTTGATGGAGTTCATGAAGCAGAAGGATCGAAAGATTTGAGAAGAGGAAGATACAGGAAGTTCTAGCTGTTACAGAATTTCTGTATCTTGTGATTTGCAACTTATGGATGTTCACTTAACCAATTATGAAGAAACTTGTACAATATTCAGGAGGGTGTAGCTGTCTAATTTTGATGGGAATGATTCCATTGGATTTTTGGCTAGAGCTGAGATGGTTTTTTTGGGAAATCAAGGTACTAAACCAGAACCGAAACTGGGGCTAATCTTTTTGTGTTTGAAAGGGGCAGCTGGGATCTAGTTCAGATATTTGAGGAAGAGGATGCCTGATGTCCAGTGTTGGGCATGGGGGTTCTGTGTGTTGAGGTTCTACATTGACTTCAAGTATGGCTAAAGTAGAGCTTATAAAAGCATGAGAGGTGACCTGGTTCTGTTTGGTCAAATTGGACAGTTCAGGGAGCAGTTAGTGAGTATAGTAATGTGGTTATTTCAAGTCAAGGAATGGATTTAGGACATAACTGCCCCTAGAAGGTTTAAGCCAAACTGGGAGATACTTGCCCAAACAAAACTTGATCAGTCAAACAGGCTTCTTTTGCTACAAATTCGAATAGCAGTGCCAGCAGCAATATCCAAACAGGAGGGACGCATTCAGGAACTAAGACATGACACATTCACCAATTACCATGCCAAGAGTTTGTCTGCTAAAGGATGGACACTTCTTTCAATGAGGAAGTTGGTGTTCTCCGTAGGTGTCTTGATTTTTGGGGGAACATGATGATAGAGTACCAGAAGGCAAAGCCTAAACTGCTAAATTGTTGGAGGCCTTTGGTCTGAACTAAACTAGTTAGTTATATTAGCTTTTGTGCTGGAAAGCATTGATAGAAGTTATGTGATGTGTTTTCTAGCTGTTATACATGTGCTTGGTAACTATAGGAAAGTTATATGATGTACTCGTATAGAAGTTATGCGTGTATTTCTCTATTTCTTAAAATGGATATGTGACAGATGTGAGATGTTGGATTCATTGTGTTGAAAGCATAGTAGTCAATCCCAAATTGTGTCGTGACGAGACCGACCCCTAAATTGGGATCGCGGTGTCACGGAACAAATCGCGGATGCTATATGACTCTATCACGGAGGGAAATGTGACACTTTAAAATATCCTAAAGTGTAAACCAAAGGTCACGCTCTGATACCAAGTAAATTGTGACACTTTAAAATATCCCAAAGTGTAAACCAAAGGTCACACTTTGGTACCATTAAGGTTGCAACATGCATCACTAATACAAGGTCCATTTTTTTTTTCTTTTGCATTTTAAACTCATAGTTGGGCCCCAATAAGGTAAACAGGTCAATGGAAACAAGGTAGGCTTGCCTGGATGAGCCCTACTTGCCTAGGTGAGTCCCACATGCCTAGGCGTTCAAGCATGTCAAATTCTCCTGAATTTATCTTACCGAAGTGAGCCACCATTCAACTCTCAAGTCCTACACAAGACCTAAGGACACCCAATGCAATCCAGGGCCACTCGCCTAGGCGAGTCAACTAGATGAGAGATTTTGTCAACTTTGTCATCCTTTTTGACCATCTTACCCTTGTCCAAACTGCACCAAACTTGGTACACAACACATACACCTCATTTCCCAACTGTTAGTCCAAGTCCCGTACCAAAATACCTAACCAATTAGATTTCACGCGCACTGAAGGTTTTGGTCAAAAACGGGCAATTTACAAGGTAGGTGAAATCCTAAGTGGAAGGTTTTGGCACCAAAACCTTTTTACATATATGTCAACACACCTATTTGGGACTTGCCCATCATTCTAATCATTCATTTCAATAATTTGTGCATCTGTTTGCACATTCCCCCTAATTCATGCATAAATACCATGGCATTTTAGTCCTTTATTTGATTTCACAAGCATTCACACATTCAATGCATTTAATTCATCAATCTACACATTTCCTTCTCATGATATTCAACAAGCACAACCAACATCATCATCAAGCTTGACTTGATGTCAAGTTTAACAACCATCATTGCCATATGAGGCCATTCACAAAATATCACTGTATAACTATCCTCGTTCATCATTGTCATATTCGTATACATTAAATTGCTCTACCATCCTCTAATGAGGTGACAAAACACATAGATATATACAAGTACAAACTACCCAAAACATAATATGTGCAAAGGAAGCATCCAAATAGTCCTAGAACTCGACATTGCCATGCCATCCCTCCAGAGTTACCACGCATCATTATCCTACAAACTTACTAAAAATTAATGGAAAAGTGAGTTTAACTCAAGTAGCAGATAGTGCAATAATGTATTGGCTACACCAATCATTGATCATCTTAAATTTGGGTATTGGGCCTAACTCAATCCTAAAAGCTAACTCATAGGATGAGGATTACCCTTCACCTTATATACTTTTGATTGGTCATATCTCTAGTCAATGTGGGACTTTTAACACCCCCCTCACGCTCAGGAATGGAGCGTGGATGAATACGGGTGGCCCACGGGACTTATTAACACACCCCTTCACACTCAGGAATGGAACGCGGATGAATACAGGTGCCTAGTGAGACTTATTAACACACCTCTTCACGCTCAGGAATGGAGTGTGGATGAATACGGGTGGCCTGTGGGACTTATAGAACACCCCCACACTTAGGAATGGAGCGTGGACAACATGGGTGACCCAACAACGGATCTAACCAGGCTCTGATACTATCTTAAATTTGGGTATTAGGCCTAACTCAATCTTAAAAGCTAGCTCATAGGATGAGGATTATCCTTCACCTTATATACTTTTGATTGACCATATCTCTAGTCAATGTGGGACTTTTAACAGATCATATAGTCGAACACTAGTACCCACATCAATGTCATATACACTATCAACAATCAAACTCAAGATAATTTATATCATCATCAATACTCATTCATCATCACACCTATAATGTATATGTCATACTCTGCTTATCAATCCATTTCATTGATGCATAAATATGCCATGTGGACAAGGTAGTTAAAATCGGGATTCTAGGTTGAATCGTAGAGGGTTCCAAAAATCGTAAATCGTAAAATCGTAAATCGTATCGTAAGATTTTAAAAATTCCTATATATACATATAAATTTTTATATTCTTATATATGCATAAAAATTTTAGTATATAAAGCAATAAAGATTTAGTTTAAACTTAAATAAATATTAAATAAAATTTATTTTTAAGTGAGAATCTTAGAAGTCAAAACTACACTCCTTTAATAACTTTGAAATTTGCATACCCATTAACTCCCTTTTACCCATTCAAAAAAACTAAGTCATGATTCTATTTATTGAAAAACTAAAAATCCATTAGTTCTCTCTCTTCTTTTATCTTCTATTTCTTTTCTTTTAAAAAACTGAAGAGCCATCCATCCATCAGTTTCTGTCTTCTTCTACTTCTTTTCTTTTCTTTTAAAAAACTAGAAAGACATCCATCACTTCTCTCTCTTCTTCTACCTTCTTTTCTTTTCTTTTAAAAAACTCAAAAGTCCATCTTCTACCTCCCATCTTTTCCGCTGGAAACGTGAGCTACAGGAAAACAACACTTGGCTGGAAAACAGAGGCCTCCCACACGTGAAAACAGGCCTCCCTATCGCGGAAACAGAGACGAATCGCGTGGCCTGAGTTGGCCGGAGAAGACGGTGGCTGCTGAACGGAGAAGAAGCTGCGCGGCAAAGGAAGGCACTCGCGTGGCCTGAGAAGTGAAGAATGGCGTTTTCGATCCAAAGCTGCACGGGTTTGAACATTTTTGCGCGGGTCAGACCCGGTTCTTAAAACCGGGTTAGGGCAAATTTGGGCCTCCATTAGAATCGCAAGTCGCGATTTTTCACGATTTTAGGGCCCAAAATCGCGATTCTACTGCGATTCATATACATTTATAATTCTAGGGGCGATTCGAATCGTTTTGCTCCTCAAAAATCGTAGAATCGCGATTTTACCGATCAAAATCGTGATTTTAACTACACTGCATGTGGATCTTACTTAGGTGGGTTGTATTGCAGTACTACAATGAATGACCATATATCTCAACTTATTTACCAAACATTTGTACCGCCATACATCTTGCAACATTTGTCACCCTCGGTGATACGGCTCATAAGAAATATGATATTGCAGGTTGGCTCTAGGATATGTTGATTTAGAGCGGCCGGGCCCTTCTTGGCTCACAGGGCTTTCGGCTCCCTTCACGGAGCCATCTTCCACCAGGGTTGGCAACAAGGTCTCCTATATACCCTTGTGCGGCTAAATACATATGATGCATGATGTCAACATATAATCTCATCACTATAGCACTCAATGTGCACATTTTGTATTCCTTGGAAATTATCCTCTCTAGGAGGTCATAATCTCATCAATGACATCATCATCATGCATCACAATAATCATCAATCCACAATACCAATCATATCATCAACATCATTGATCTATCCGTACCATCAATTTTATCATCCCATTCCAGTATCAATTATCATCATCATTCAGGATTGAATCATCGGCATCGCATTCCATAACATAATCTTCATCATAAATTATGGTTTCGTCATCTATTATCATAACATCACATAATATCAACATACACTATTATTGTTCACATAACAAATTTAAACTAAACAAATAGCAATATGTAGGTACTATATTCAATAATACTCACGTACTCAAGCCATGCCCCTCTTTCATATGTGGATTGACGATGCTCACAAAAACAGAGCCCACGTCCAATATCACCTACCAACCTACGTACCGGAAAACACATGATCATTTAACAATTCCAATTTAAGCTGAAATTTACTAATCTAACTCAACCTTAGCCACCCAAAACATAATTGATTTGAAATTAAATCAAATTGACGAAGTAGGTTAGTTTCAGAGGGTTTCGATTTACCGAATTGAAGTCGAATGAAGATTGTGAAGTAAATTCGAGAATTTTGGCGCTACCCACAAACTCTACTCACTTCCTACAAGTGTTGATTTGAAGTAATTAAAGTCGGAATACCAAAAACCTAATGATGGATGGTTAGGGTTAAAACCCACATACCTTAGGTTTTAGGAAATTGGTTTAAACTCTTGTGCCACTCCTAGCATGCACATGAGAAAGAGAATGGGAGTGGATGGCCAATGCCTCTACTTAGAAGTTGAAGTGGAAGACAGTGGTGGATAGTGGTGTTCGGCCAAGGGGAAAAACAGGAAGAAGCTTGCCTTTTGTCTTGCGATTGAATGGAAGGAATGGAGGAAGAGTTGATGGCCACGATGGAGGAAGAGGAAAGTGAAGAAGGTGATGGAGGGTTGGAGAGGAAGAGAGGGTTGTATGGTGAGGAAGGGAAGAGAGTGGTATTTTCCCTTTTTCATTTGTTTTATTTTGTGAGGAGAAGGGAGTTAGTTTAGGTAGTTAAGGTTAATTTAGTAACTTTACCTGAGTACCCTAAATTTCAATCCTAACTTAACCAACTTTAAACTTTATCTAGTTTATCCCTTTGATTACAATTGATCAATTTCCTTCCATTGCCCATTTATCATTAGTTAGTCCTTGACTTCAAAATTTAGGATGTTACAGGAAACACATAAACAGGTATATATGCAGAATCACTTAAGAAACAGAGAAATATAACTAGAAAGACTCCAAATTCATAGTAGATAATTAACAACCAACATTACCCAAATGAAAACATTGTCTAAACATGATCCAAAACATTACTAAAACCAAAAAGTAACAAGAAATGAAACAAAAAAGGTGGTTGGAAGTTGTTGGATATGGCTGTTAGAGATGGCAATGGGTGGCGAAGGTGGCAGTGCAGGGTTGTCAGAGTCTTAGGCCGCCATGGGTGTGATTATAAAAGGGTGGGTGATGTTACTGGAGGGTGGGTGAGCAAGGAAGAGAGTAGGAGAGAGTTTAGATGAAGAGGAATGTGTTTTTGATGAAGGGGAGGGAGTTTATTTCGAGAAAGCCTTAAGAAAAGGGAGGGAAGAGGAAAGTTACCTTTTTACTCTTAAAAACAAGGCAAAACAATGTAGTTTTAAAGAAATGGTGAATCACGGTCACGATGACCCACAATGGGCTGTGATGCCGTGATCCTGACGTGTTGCCTGCGATCCAAACCTCCCCTCAACGCGCATGGCGAAAGGTGTCTCCTAGGGACATGCCACGCCGTGATGGCGCTATAACGGCTGTGACGGCCACATTGACTACTATGGTTAAAAGTCCCTCATTGATTGTAGATATGACCAATTAAAAGTATATAAGGTAAGGTTAATTCTCATCCTATGAGCTAGTTTTTAAAATTGACTTAGGCCCAATACTCAAATTTAAGATGGTATGTAGTGCCTAATGAGCAAGGTTGTCAGAATTGCGTCCCACGATGTAGACTCGTACGTTTATATGTCTCAGGTTTCACCGTCCTGAAACGGCTGCAGAATCGGGTCCAGGTAGAGACGGGGTAGAGTCGCAAGTCAGAGCGTCGAGACGTGGAATCGCGGGCGTCTCCATCTCGGCAGTCGGAGCTGGAAAAACCGGGTCAAGCGGGAGTTCAAGCTTTCGCGTTTTCAATCTCTACTTCCCTTTTCTCCTTCGCATCTCCGTTAAGCTTTGTCTCTCTTGTCTGCGACTGCAACTCCATCTCCTTCTCCTTCTCCTTCTCAAGCTCGCAGGCACTCAAGGTCTTAGGCTCTGTTCTCCATCTCTCTCGAGCTTGCACAGGTCGCAACCTTTTTGTCCGTCAAGCTTTCTGTCTCTGTCGTGGCCTTCTTCTCCGTCATGCTTTGTTTCTGCCGCGACCTTCTTGTCCGTCGTGCTCTGTCTTATTGGTGGCCTTCTTTGTCGAGCCCTTTGTCTCGCGTTTTGAAGCCCTCTCTCTCAAGCTCACGAAGATCTCTTTCTCACCCTCAAGTTCTATCTTAACCTCTCTTACTATAATCAAATTATTCATTATTCTAATTTTTTTAATTAATATAAATCATAAAAAATTAGAATATTTTATTGCTAATTCTAAATGGTATCTAATTACAAATACTCTATAAATAAAAAAATATTTTTATTAATACCTATGTATATGTTAGTAATTTGAATATTATAGTAAAAAAAAGAAAATATTACTATACTAATTAATCTTTATCTTCCAATTGGTATGTTTTTATATTATGTACAAAAATATTAAATAAATACAAAATATTAGATATTTTTTATTTTTTCTATATTTGTAGGGTTTATGTTTGATGTTAGACTTGAGTTTTATGAATTTTATGGTTATGTTTATCACATTATGTTTATGTTTATGACATTGAATTTGGTAATATTATGAAGTTTATGATTTTAATTTGATACTTATTATATTTATATATATTTTAGTATTTCTAGTAGACTCTTCCATTTCGTCTTACGTTTCACGAGTCTACGTTTTACAAATCCTTGTCGTCTCAATGTAGACTCTACTTCTGAACAACCTTGCTAATGAGAGTTCCTCTCTTTTCGTAATCTTCCAGTTAGCCACTGCTCATTGTGTAATTTTTTTTTTGAAACCCCAACTCTCTCTGGGGTTTCAAATCCTTCTGCCGGTCTTCCTTCACCTGTCTTTTTCGATCTACAACTCTCCTATCTGAACCGCCTCTCCAAGACTGGAAAAACCCCGCCAGTCTCACCTCCATCCATTATTGGGCAACCTGTATTTGTTCACGCTCCATTCTTTAGCACGAGGAGGTGTTCTATAAGTCTCACCCCCCCCCCCCCTCTTAAGTATTCATCCACACTCCATTCTTGAGCGTGATGAGGTATGTTGAAAGTACATAAGGTGAGGGTAATCTTTATCTTATGAGCTAGCTTTTAGGATTGAGTTAGGCTCAATACCCAAATTTAAGATATTGTATTTGTTAGAATATTGTAAATTGATTAGGATTGATTATATATGATTATATTATGATCCTGTATTTATTATTTCATTATTATAAATATGCTAACACGTTGTGTATTCAAACACACGGAATTCATCCAATGCCTCTAGGTTTCCTCTTTCTTAACATGGTATCTAGAGCCTAACTAGAGGCAATCCTAATCCGTGTTTACCCAGTAGGCCCACTGCTCACTGTGAAAATCTTTTTTTGAAACCTGTGCCTATATTCCAGGTTTCTCCGCTTTCTTCTTCCCATCGGTTGTGTCTATTTCTCCGACCACCTGTTTCGGTACCCCAGAACCGCCTTTGCCCGCCGCCGCCCCACTTTTCCAACGACTTTTCCGACCACCACCCCCGGGATCGGAACCGCCCCCCAGATCGGCTAAACCCCAAAAGCCCATCCCCTCCGGCCGCTGCACGCGCTCCCACGCGCGGCATCTCTGTCTGCGGGTTTCTCTCTCCTGGCCGCGTCTCCACCGGCGCGTGGTAGCTCCGTTCCGGCTCTGGCTGGCACCGATCAACTCGCCTCTCTCTCTACTTTCAGATTCTGCCCTTATTTGTCAGTTTCGGACATCGTTTAACGCTGTTCAAGTCCGTTTTGCACTGCTGTGTGTGACTTCTCTCTCTCTCCTCTGATGGCTACCCCTGCCGCAGCGAAGACTGATCCTCCTATTACCGGTTCTCTTAGTGTTCTCAATACCCTACACGCTGAAAAATTTGATGGCACCAACTATGCCACATGGGCGTCCGATGTTAAACTTTGGTTTAAGGGTCATGGTTATCTTGATCACCTTACTACCAAAGAAGACACTATTGCTGCCAATGACCGTTTCAAATGGAGCGCTCTCAATGCCCAACTTTGCAACATTCTGCGATCCACTCTATCCCCCACTCAGAAACAAATATTTCGCCCTTACGACACCTATGAATCTCTTTGGGCGCAGACCAAGCTTCTTCATACCAATGATACTCAGCAGTTATATGGTGTTTACGACGCTCTTATGCAGCTTCTCACTCCTTAGCAGATCACTGGTCCTTAGTGTAGTTAAAATCGCGATTTTGATCGGTAAAATCGCGATTCTACGATTTTTGAGGAGCAAAACGATTCGAATCGCCCCTAGAATCGTAAATGTATATGAATCGCAGTAGAATCGTGATTCTGGGCCCTAAAATCGTGAAAAATCGCGACTTGCGATTCTAATGGAGGCCAAAATTTGCCCTAACCCGGTTTTAAGAACCGGGTCTGACCCGCGCAAAAATGTTCAAACCCGCGCAGCTTTGGATCGAAAACGCCATTCTTCACTTCTCTGGCCACGCGAGTGCCTTCCTTTGCCGTGCAACTTCTTCTCCGTTCAGCAGCCACCGTCTTCTCCGGCGAACTGAGGCCACGCGATTCGTCTCTGTTTCCGCGATAGGGAGGCCTGTTTTCACGTGTGGGAGGCCTCTGTTTTCCAGCCAAGTGTTGTTTTCCTGTAGCTCACGTTCCCAGCGGAAAAGATGGGAGGTAGAAGATGGACTTTTGAGTTTTTTAAAAGAAAAGAAAAGAAGGTAGAAGAAGAGAGAGAAGTGATGGATGTCTTTCCAGTTTTTTAAAAGAAAAGAAAAGAAAAGAAGTAGAAGAAGAGAGAAACTGATGGAAGGATGGCTCTTCAGTTTTTTAAAAGAAAAGAAATAGAAGATAAAAGAAGAGAGAGAACTAATGGATTTTTAGTTTTTCAATAAATAAAATCATGACTCAGTTTTTTTGAATGGGTAAAAAGGAGTTAATGGGTATGCAAATTTCAAAGTTATTAAAGGAGTGTAGTTTTGACTTCTAAGATTCTCACTTAAAAATAAATTTTATTTAATATTTATTTAAGTTTAAACTAAATCTTTATTGTTGTATATACTAAAATTTTTATGCATATATAAGAATATAAAAATTTATATGTATATATAGGAATTTTTAAAATCTTACGATACGATTTACGATTTTACGATTTACGATTTTTGGAACCCTCTACGATTCAACCTAGAATCCCGATTTTAACTACCTTGCTGGTCCTATCTCTGATTATTTAGGCCGCGTCAGTGGCGTTCTTCATGATCTGAATGAAGTTCTTCCCTTGGCTGACAATTCGTCCACAGATCTTGAGAACCGTCACAAACTGTTTATGGCGTTAGCCTTACATGGTCTTCCTCCTGAATATGTGGTTGTTCGTGAGCAAATTCTTGGCTCTCTTGTGGTCCCTACCATGGACTCCACTTGGTCAACTCTAATCTGAGCCAAGGCCCAGTCTGCCACTACTCCGCCCGCTCCTTCGATGCCCGTTCCCATGGAGGCTGACTTCTCTGCTCTACTTGCTCAGGACCGCAACAACAATCGTCGTTTTGGCAGACCCCGCCCCAAGTGTAAGCATTGTCATAAGCTTGGCCACACTATTGATCGATGTTTTTTATTACATGGTCGTCCCCCCAGGATGACGAATGTTGTGCAGGTACCTTCTGAACTGCCTGAACCACCTATCTCCATCTCTTCTGGACCGTTGCCTGTGCCCACACCTACTTACGACGACTTTCTCCGATGGTCTGAGGAGTGTAAGGTTTCAGGTTCCACGGCTTCTGTAGTGCACACGGGTAATTCTTTTGTTGGTGTCTCTCACTCTCTTGGTCCTTGGGTCCTTGACTCTGGGGCCACCGATCATATTACCGGTAACAAGTCCTTGTTCTCTACTTTTTCTAGCTCTACTTTTTTACCTTCTATTACGATGGCTAATGGTTCCCAAACCCAATCTCAAGGACTTGGTATTGTTCATCCTCTCCCTTCTTTATTTGTCGACCATGTTCTATATGTGCCTGGGTCTCTTTTTAATTTATTATGCATTAGTCATTTGACCCGTTCTCTTGATTGCATTGTGTCCTTTACTAAAGACTCTGTTTTCATTCAGGACCGGAGTTCGGGACAGATGATTGGCACAGGATGTGAGTCACATGGGCTTTATCAACTTCAACCTTCTGCACATGTTGGGTCCGCGGTGGATTCTAGGCTTCTTCATGCTCGGCTGGGTCATCCAAGTCTTCACAAATTACAAATAATGGTGCCTACCCTGTCCAAGTTATCTACGTTATCTTGTGAGTCCTGCTAGTTAGGTAAACATAGTCGTACTTCTTTTAATAATCGAGTCTCAGGTCGAGCTGCGTCTCCCTTTATTTTGGTCCACTCTGATATTTGGGGTCCGTGTCGTACTGTGTCTACTTTAGGATATCAATATTTTGTATCCTTTATTGATGATTACTCTAGGTGCACCTGGTTATTTTTAATGAAAAATCGTTCTGAGTTATTTTCAATATTTAAAAATTTTTGCAATGAAATTCAAACTCAGTTTGGTGTTCCTATACGTACCTTATGTAGTGATAATGCCCGTGAGTATTTATCTAATTCATTTCAAACTTTATGGCCTCTCATGGGATTTTACATCAAACATCTTGTGCTCATACTCCTCAACATAATGGCATTGCAGAGAGAAAAAACCGCCATCTTGTCGAAACAACTCGAACACTTCTTTTACATGGTAATGTTCCTCATCGGTTTTGGGGGGATGCTGTTCTTACTGCCTGTTATTTAATTAATCGCATGCCCTCATCTGTTCTTGATAATCAGGTACCTCATTCCATCTTGTTTCCTCATCAATCTTTGTATTCTTTACCCCCTCGTGTTTGTGGTTCTACTTGTTTTGTCTACAATCTTGGCCCAGACAATGATAAATTTTCTGTCCGGGCTACTAAATGTGTGTTTCTTGGTTATACAAGGTCTTAAAAAGGTTACAAATGTTACTCTCCTAGTCTTCATCGTTACTTTGTTTCTGCTGATGTTACCTTTTTTGAGTCTTGTCCCTATTTTACAGAACCCACCGGGGACAACTCTGCGTCTCGTCCTGTTTCTCCTGTTCCTGCTTCTGTTTCTCCCTTGCAAGTTATACTTAAATCTCCTGAGGTCACAGATGTTCCAACCGATCCACCTCGTCCTCTTCAGGTATACCACCGTCGGCCCCGTCCTACTTTGCAGGTTCCTCCCGATGAAGTCCCATCTGACTTACCTTTGGAGCCAATTCTTCCGTCTCCTCCAGGTCCGTCCTCCGATAGTGATATTCCTATTGCTCTCCGCAAAGGTATTCGTTCCACTTGTAATCCTTCTCCTCACTATGTCGCTTTGTCTTATCATCGTTTGTCCCCTTCCCATTATATAGGTGTGTCTTCTTTGTCTTCTGTTGCCATTCCTAAAACTGTAGGTGAAGCTTTATCTCATCATGGATGGCGGCAGGCCATGCTTGAGGAAATGAGTGCACTACAAAGCAGTGGAACTTGGGATCTGGTTCCTCTTCTCTCTGGTAAGACAGTGGTCGGATGCAGGTGGGTCTATACAGTCAAAATTGGCCCAGATGGTTCTATTGATCGGTTGAAGGCTCGCTTAGTGGCCAAAGGCTATACTCAGATTTTTGGCCTTGATTATGGTGATACTTTCTCCCCAGTGGCTAAGATGGCCTCTGTCCGCCTATTTCTCTCTGTTAAAAGAGAGAAAAACAAGAAGACATATGAATTCCGTGTGTTTTGTGATCACCCGGAGCTTTTGTATTTATAGGGATTTTGTACATAAATACAGAATATACAATTAGAGATATGATTGATATATCTAGTCTTAAAATATATCTTACTATATTTACATCATTCTAACACTCCCCCTCAAGCTGGAGCATATAAATCATATGCACCAAGCTTGTTACATATATAGTCAATCCGAGGGCCTCTTAGAGACTTAGTAAAAACATCCGCCAACTGATCATTAGAATTAACAAAGCTAGTGGATATTTCACCAGATAAGACTTTTTCTCTAACAAAATGACAGTCAACTTCAATGTGCTTCGTCCTCTCATGGAAAACTGGATTCGAGGCAATATGCATAGCGGCCTGAGTATCACAGATAAGTGTCATCTGTGAAACCTCTCCAAATTGAAGTTCTTGAAGTAATTGTTTGAGCCATATGAGTTCTTGACTAGCTATAGCCATAGCACGGTATTCTGCCTCTTCACTGGACCTGGCTACAACGTTCTGTTTTTTGCTCTTCCAAGAGACAAGATTACCTCTGACAAAAATACAATATACGGAAGTGGACCTTCTATCAATGGGAGAGCCGGCCCAATCAGCATCAGAGTATCCCACAACACGAGTGTGTCCTCTATCTTCATATAACAGGCCTTTTCCAGGATCTTTCTTGACATATCGAACAATACGAGTCACTGCATCCCAATGTTCCTTACAAGGAGAGTTTAGGAACTGACTAACCACACTAACTGCAAATGAAATATTTGGGCGAGTGACAGTTAGATAGTTCAGCTTGCCAACTAAACGTCTGTATCTCTCAGGATCCGGAAGGGGCTCCCCCTGATTTGGTAGGAGCTTGACTTGGGATCCATGGGAGTGTCAACTGATTTGGAGTTTAACATCGTTGTTTCTTCCAGAATATCCATTGCATACTTTCTTTGGAATATGACGATTCCATTTTTGGATTGCGCTACCTCTATCCCTAAGAAATTTTTGAGTTTGCCAAGGTCCTTCGTCTGAAAGTGTTTGAAGAGATGTTGCTTTACCTGTGTAATACCAAGGTGATCACTGCCAGTAATAACAATGTCATCCACATATACCACTAAGTAAATACAACCAGCAATTGAATGACGATAGAAGACAGAGTGATCTGCTTCACTCCTGATCATACCAAACTCCTGAATCACTGTACTGAACCTGCCAAACCATGCCCTGGGAGACTGTTTAAGGCCATATAGAGATTTTCACAAGCGACAAACAAGTCTAGAAGACTCCCCCTGAGCAACAAAACAGGGAGGTTGCTCCATGTAAACCTCTTCAAGCAAGTCACCATGAAGGAAAACATTTTTGATGTCCAACTGGTATAAAGGCCAGTGACGAATGGCGGCAATAGAGAGGAAGAGGCGGACCGAGGGCATTTTGGCAACAGGGGAGAATGTATCTCCATAATCTAAGCCGTAGATTTGAGTATAACCTTTGGCGACAAGGCGGGCTTTGAGGCGGTCAACTGATCCGTCCGGGCCAACCTTCACCGTGTACACCCATCGACAACCAACAACAGACTTCCCCGGTGGTAGAGGAACGAGATCCCAAGTTCCACTGCTTTGTAAGGCACACATTTCATCCATCATAGCTTGTTTCCATCCTGGATGAGTAAAGGCATCTCCTGCATTCTTAGGAATAGAAACAGAGGACAAAGAAGAAAGACAAGAGTAATAGGATGGAGAGATGCGATGATAACTTAAAGCAGTATAGTGAGGAGAAGGATTACGAGTAGAACGAATACCTTTGCGTAGGGCAATAGGAAGATCTGACTCAGGAGGCGGGACCGGAGAAGAGGTCAGATGAGTGAGCCCAGGATGTGAGTCTATAATCTGATCGGTGGCAGGCTGTGGTGGTAGAGGACGAGGACGACGCTGATAGATCTGCAAAGGAGGAGGAGGAAGAGGATCTGGAGAGGGAGGAGACTCCTCAGGAGGAGAAAAGAGGACAGTAGGTGTAGTCACAGGAAGAGGAGGCTCTGGTGGAGGTGTTTCAGATTTAAAGAAAGGAACATCTTCAAAGAATGTAACATCTGCAGAGATAAAATACCTGCGAAGGGAAGGAGAGTAGCACTTGTATCCTTTCTGGGTACGGGGATACCCAACAAAAACACATTTATGAGATCTAGCAGATAATTTATCAATGCCAGGACCAAGGACATGAGAGAAACAAGTAGAACCAAAGACGCGAGGAGGAAGAGAGTGAATAGGACGATGTGGATATAAGACTTGATGAGGAATTTTACCTTGAAGAACAGAGGAAGGCATACGGCTGATGAGATAGCAGGCGGTAAGGACGACATCACCCCAAAATTGAAGAGGAACATTAGAATGAAGAAGAAGAGTCCGAGTGGTTTCTAGAAGATGTCTATTTTTACGTTCAGCAACCCCATTCTGTTGGGGGGTATGAGGACAAGAAGTTTGATGCAACAGACCGTGAGATGCCATAAAAGTCTGAAATGAGTTAGACAAGTATTCACGTGCATTATCACTTTGTAAGGTATGAATGGAAATCCCAAATTGAGTTTTTATTTCATTAAAAAAAGACTAAAAAATAGTGAATAATTCAGAACGATCTTTCATTAAATATATCCAAGTACAACGGGAAAAATCATCAATAAAGGTGACAAAATACCTAGATCCTAAAGAAGACACAATACGACTGGGACCCCAAACATCCGAATGAACCAAAGCAAAAGGGGACGAGGCCCGATTGTTTATGCGAGTAGGAAAAAAAGTACGAGTATGCTTACCTAATTGACAAGACTCACATGACAAAGATTCTAAATTAGAAAAACGAGGGACTAATTTCTTGAAAGCATCGAGACCGGGATGTCCTAACTGAGCATGAATAAGAAGAGGGGATGTGGAAGCCGAACCAACAAGGGATGGTCTGTTAAGTTGATAAAGGCCGTGAGACTCACATCCGAAGCCAATCATCTTCCCCGTATTCCGATCCTGCAAAGAAACTGAATCTTTAGTAAAAGAGATGACACAATCAAGAATACGAGTAAGCTGACTAATGGATAACAAATTAAATGGGGCACCAGGAACAAATAACACATTATCAACTGAAATAGAAGGGAGGGGATGGACAATACCAATACCCTGGGATTGTGTTTGGGAACCATTGGCCATAGTAATAGAAGGTAAGTAACCAGTGGTAGAGAGAGAAGAAAAAAGAGATTTATTACTAGTAATATGATCGGTGGTCCGTGAATCAAGGACCCAAGGACCCAAAGAATGAGAGATGCTAACGAAAGAATTACCAGTGTGTGCAACAGCAGCAGTAGAACCAGAGACTTGGCGTTCTTCACGCCACTTTAGGAAGTCATTGTAGGAGGGCGATGGAGACGGATCTGGCAGCAGCGGAGGAGCAGAAGACGGTGGAGGAGCAACCTCAGCAACCTGTGCTGTGCGAGGAGGGCGACCATGGAGTTTCCAACACTTATCAATGGTGTGGCCTGGTTTGTGACAATGATCACAATGAGGACGTGGCCTACCCCCTCTACGAGGTGCAGAGTCGCTATTGCGTGAAAGCAAAGCGGAAGAATCAAGATGAGAAACAGTCGAAGCAGCAGAGGGAGGCATGGAGGGAGAGATAAGGCCATGAATGTTAGCCCGAAGGAGAGTGGCCAAGGCACCATCCAAAGTAACCTCTGTGGGGCAACCCAAAATCTGATCATGAGTAGAGGAATACTCAGGAGGTAGGCCATATAAAGCAAAGGACAAAAGTAATTTCTTACGGTTCTCAAGCTCAGCCTCAGGAGTAGCACCAATAGGAAGCATCTCATTGAGTTCACACAAGAGATTAGTCACTTTGCCCACATAAGTAGTTATAGAGCCATGAAACTGTCGAGAGCCAAAGGTGGTCATAAGGTCCTCACCAATTTGATAGAGTCGCCGAATATTGTTGGTGAAGAGTTGCTCGGCATGGTCCCAAACTCCCTTGCAGGATTTTTGACCACGGAAGCAATCACGATGGGATGGGGCAATAGTGTTCCGCATAATTGCAAATAGTTGAGCATCAATTTTCCTCCACTGCGGTCGGTCAGTTTCGGGGATTTCAGTTTCGGATTGTGTGAGGTGGTTCTCATAGCCTAGCCCAATAAGCCAAATTTTACTATTAGAGGCCCAATATGAGTAGTTTTTGTCATCTAACAGCTCGGAAGAGAGGAGGGCAGTGAGGGAAGTGCCCGAAAGCAAAGAATCAGACTTAGTATCACCGGGATTAGCCATGGGTATGCTGGTGAAGAGAGAAAGACAGTGGCAGCAGCGAAAAACGTGCCAAACAGCAAGGAAAAAGTGACCGAAACGGAAAACGAATACCAGATCGAGGAAGAAGAGGCCGAGGCGATCAGAACCCAAGAAGGCGTGACGTCACCGGAGGTGAAACGCGTCATCACGCGCGGCTGAGAGTGGCGGTGCGTGGGTTTCACGCGCAGAGGAAGAGGTGGCGCGTGAGAGCTCCGGTGGGGGAGGGCTTCCGGGGAAACGCCGATCTGGGCAAGGGGAAGCCAGTCGCAAGGTCGCCAGAAGGAAACGGTGGCTGGAGGTGGCAGATCTAGGGCGGCAGCGCGGAAAACGAGGTGGGAGGGAGGGAAAAATTTTACGTAGTGAGCAGTGGCTCACCGGAAAACACGGAATAGGAGGGATCTCTCGTTAGGCTCTGGATACCATGTTAAAAGAGAGAAAAACAAGAAGACATATGAATTCCGTGTGTTTTGTGATCACCCGGAGCTTTTGTATTTATAGGGATTTTGTACATAAATACAGAATATACAATTAGAGATGTGATTGATATATTTAGTCCTAAAATATATCTTACTATATTTACATCATTCTAACACTCTCCATCGCTGTCGTTCGTCATTGGCCCCACTACCAGTTAGATATCAAGAATGCCTTCCTCCGTGGTGATCTAACTGAAGAAGTATATATGGAGCAACCACCTGGTTTTGTTGCTCAGGGGAAGTGTTCAGGATCAGTTTGCCGACTTCGGAAGTCCCTTTATGGTCTTAAACAATCCCCAAGAGCATGGTTTGGCAGATTCAGCACCGTGGTAAAAGAATTTGGCATGACTCGGAGTGAGGCCGATCATTCTGTTTTTTATCGACATTCTACCTCTGGGTGTGTTTACTTGATTGTGTATGTTGACGACATTGTTATCACAGGCAGCGGTCACACTGGCATTACTCTCTTAAAACAACATTTACATCATTACTTCCAGACAAAAGATCTTGGAAGACTTCGCTACTTCTTGGGGATAGAGGTGGCACAATCTAGATCAGGAATTGTGATTTCTCAACGAAAGTATGCGATGGATATTTTGGAGGAAACTGGCTTGATGGGGGCCAAACCGGTAGATACTCCTATGGATCCCAACATTAAGCTTATGCCAGAACAGGGGGAGCCTTTCTCTTATCCAGAGAGATATAGAAGACTAGTTGGAAAGCTAAATTATCTTACTGTCACACGTCCTGACATTTCCTTTGCCGTCAGTGTAGTAAGTCAATTTCTCAACTCTCCTTGTGAAGGTCACTGGGATACAATCGTCCGCATCTTAAAATATATCAAAGGGGCACCAGGAAAAGGGCTCTTGTATGAAGACAAGGGTCATATGAGAATAACTAGATATTCTGATGCTGACTGGGCAGGATCTCCTATTGACAGAAGGTCTACTTCGGGCTATTGTGTCTTCCTTGGGGGATAACTTGGTTTCTTGGAAAAGTAAGAAGCAAAGTGTTGTAGCTTGATCAAGTGCAGAAGCGGAGTACCGAGCCATGGCTTTGGCTACATATGAGCTCATATGGCTCAAACAGTTGCTTGAAGAACTAAAATTTGGGGAAACTACGCCAATGACACTCATTTGTGATAATCAAGCAGCATTGCACATCTCTTCTAATCCAGTGTTTCATGAGAGGACCAAACACATTGAAGTAGATTGCAATTTCATCAGAGAAAAGATTGTATCAGGGGACATTGTTACAAAATTTGTAAATTCCAATGATCAATTGGCAGATGTTCTCACAAAGTCTCTTAGGGGTCCTCGTATTAAGTACATATGTGACAAGCTTGGTGTATATGATTTATATGCTCCAGCTTGAGGGGGAGTGTTAGAATATTGTAAATTGATTAGGATTGATTGTATATGATTATATTATGATCCTGTATTTATTATTTCATTATTATAAATATGCTAACCCGTTGTGTATTCAAACACATGGAATTCATCCAATGCCTCTAGGTTTCCTCATTCTTAACCGTATTGAATTGCTGAAGTTTGTATGTAGTAGGAGGCTACTTATTTAGGGGTTAGGTCTATGTTTTTGTTCAATAACGAATTCTGGATTAACTCCAGTATTCTCAGTTAAGTCTTCCAGTTTGTGCCAATTGTGTGTTCAAACTTGAGTCCAAACTTATCATCTCACTATCAATCTGATGTCCTATTATTTAGAGTCTTTATTTTCTTTTATTTCGTCCTACCTTAATCATACAATTTCAACATCATATCAAAGCTTCTATGACCAAGTAGTTAGGATCAGGAGTTCAATCCTTGCCACCCCTATTCTTTTGAATAAAGGTTAAATTTCAGCACAAGATAAGATGGACTTGTGCATTGTCCACACTTCAAGTTTAACAGGTCATGCATGATGACTGTGATATATGTTATAGAGCAATTCATGATCCATCGCATAACAACTTAGCATTTTAGTAAAATTGGTCCTTCACAGTGCACTTATCATTTAAGAATTAAGAAGTAACTGAGGTTTATTTGCTCCTGATAACTTTTATTTACCTTTGGTTTTTTTCATTTTCTTTTGATAACTTTTATTTACAGTTGGTGTATTTGATGTCTAATTTTTGGCGCATATTTCTTGAACATGTTTTAGATGCATGTGTTTCAAGTTATTCAATATCTTAACTGAAAATGAAATCATTTTGTGGCATCTTAAAGGTCTGTTCCAAGTAGCCAAGTTGATTGACTGTGACATTGAGGATCTTAAGTTGACTCTATCAACTCGCAAAATGAAAGTTGGTAATGACAATATTGTCCAAAAGTTGACACTATCACAGGTAAAATGACCAGTGATAAAATTTACATTTTTCTGAAGTTATGGATGGAAATATTGCAATGTCCTAGTTACTAGAAATCTTAGAAACATTAACGTGTATTTTGTTCCTCGATATGAACATGTCACTCTGTTTAATTTGTTGATTGAAGGAAATAAAAAGCTTGTTGGTAAACAGGATCTGGTTTTATTTTTCTTCTTGGGAATTCCATTCAGCATTTAAATGTGAAAATGTCATGGGGTGGGGCCGTTAGTCTTGTTATATATAATGTGGCTACTTGTAAAAGATCATGTTTAGGGTCTTGGTATGACACTATGGCGACAATTGCTCCTGTACATTTGTACCACTTTTGTGTGTTGTGATTTCCTTCTGAAGTCCCTGTGTTAGTAAGTAGATTCAATTCAATAATTTGGAAATAGCTGTATATACTTACCGACAGATGAAAAACGACTGGGGGAGGGGGTATCCTATATCAAAACAGCATGCAAATTGTTCACACAAGTATATTGCCTTTGATTTGTTGGATGCATGATGACATCAAATCATAGTGATGAGTTTTCTCCTTCTTGATATCTTAAACACTGTTTTTCCCCCATCTTGTAGGCAATTGATGCAAGGGATGCTTTGGCGAAGTCAATATATGCATGCCTGTTTGATTGGTTGGTTGAACAGATAAATAAATCTCTAGCTGTTGGCAAAAGACGTACTGGCAGATCAATCAGTATTCTAGATATCTATGGCTTTGAATCATTCAATGTATCTTTGCAGTCAACCTTATCTACCGCCATCCTTATCCTGTTTTCTTAATGTTTTGGTTCCATTGATTCTATGCATTTTATGGCTGCAGAGGAACAGTTTTGAGCAGTTCTGCATAAATTATGCAAATGAGAGATTACAGCAACACTTCAATCGTCATTTGTTCAAGTTAGAACAGGAGGTATGCACCCCAAAGAAATGCAAAAGAGAGATTACAGCAACCTTTAAAAGAAAACATTGAATGCCTCTGGAAGCTAAATATCTGCTTATTCATTAATTGTTTTCAGGAATATATTCAAGATGGCATTGATTGGGCTAAAGTTGAATTTGAAGACAACCAAGATTGCCTAAATCTTTTCGAGAAGGTACAAGATTTCTTTGTTCCACAGCCAATTTCTGCATAATCTCTTGTGTGCTTGTTAATTGAAGCAAATCTGTTTAGCCCTAGTAGGATATGTACTAGTGCTTATATATTCAATGTGATTTTCATCATCTTGTCATGTCTTATATCTGCATCATGCAGTGTAAAACAGACTACTTTAGATTTTCAAAGGGGAAAAGTATGACTATTTTTCATACATTGATTTTAATAAGCTTATATTCTTCAGCTTAATAGAAAATTCCTATATGTTGATGGTGGTTGATGGGTACATTTGTGACTGACTTGCAATATAACATTATTCTGTATGAATGTTGGTGTCTAACACTGTAGAAAGTGATCTTATTTTATTTATACAGATCATGTGCCTACTAACTTGTAGCATGTCATTGGTATGAATTCTATTATGCCTGGCTGTCCTGATGAAAAACTTACCTTAGATGGGGTTGTTTTGGACTTCCAAAGGGGATTACTTTCTAGAGCAGCTGCATGTGGGAGTGTGGGATCTCTGAAGGTGGAGTTGTGCAAATCTGTTGGGACTGAGTTCTTTTAATGCAGTTTTTCCTTCTTGAAATTTTTTAAATATGTATATTTGATTATGAATGTGGCTGTTCGTAGATCTGATTAGGAATGTATACTGTATCACCACTGGTTAGTTTGTGGAGCTTTGGTTGACAATAGTAAATTCTCTCCTTTTTTTCTTATGTTCAAATGATACTGTTCAATGATGAACTATAAATTGATGAAATTTGTTCTTGTAGCAAATACATTTTCATTCCTTGCTATGGATATTCTGACATTCATGATAAGAAACTAGAAATTCTTAAGCGTTCTGATATATTTGCAGAGGCCGCTGGGGTTATTATCACTGTTAGATGAAGAGTCCACTTTCCCAAATGGCACAGATTTAACGTTTGCTAACAAGCTTAAACAGCATTTGAATTCTAATTCATGTTTCAAAGGAGAAAGAGATCAAGCCTTTACTGTACACCATTATGCTGGGGAGGTATTAATCTGATCATGTACTGTTAAGTATGTGAATGCTAGCAACCCACTTTGACATGCACTTTCCATTATTTAAATGCACTCTTTTCAACTAGGTGAAATTCATGTCGGAATCACCCCCTATTAATATTAGGCCCTACTCCCAATTTACTGGGTCTCACTAAAATTTTACCAATGGTAAAGATTGAAGAATGTGTCAAAAAGTCTGTTGCTAGCATTTAAGTGTATTGGTTTATATCTCTGCCCAAATTGATTGGAAATTGTCATTAGGATTTGAAATGTGTTGACATAAGTTACAGTGGCATTCAGTTTGACCTAATTTTGTGACCTACATAATTTGATAAAACTAGGTTTTTTGATTTGAAGCATGTAAGCAGTAGGATACTATTCCACTAAATGTTATGGAAATTCCATGCTTGATATTTTTTAACTCCCAAGCCAATAAGCAGAGGGTGCTTGTTTCTTATTAATTTTAGTATGCTCATGCATCTGACCTGACTGTTTGATAGTTCCACTTGTTCCTCCCCTCAGGTCACGTATGATACAACTGGATTTCTAGAGAAGAACAGGGACCTATTGCACTTGGATTCCATCCGACTTCTATCCTCATGCACATGTCATCTTCCTCAAATATTTGCATCTCATATGCTCACTCAGTCTGATAAGCCGGCGGTTGGTCCCTTGCACAAGTCAGGTGGGGCAGATTCCCAAAAGCTAAGTGTTGCAACAAAATTCAAGGTATATCAGCGTAATTATAAAGTGATCCAAAAGCTTATCATGGATCCAACACTATGGCAAACTAATATTTAAATTCTTCTAGCCTTCTATGCAATATGTACACACTAGATTTTGTATTGCGTTACCGATGGTATTCACCTTGATCAAACCATGCAAAATATGTCACTTGCTGCTGAAAAAAGAGTTGCCTCTTTTAAATATTAGCGACAAGTGACCTATTTATAAGATGGCCTATCAACCAAGATATTTGAAATTATATGTTTTACTGAATGAATATTGCTTGTAACTTGATTTAGCCAAACAGTAGGTTAAGTTAGAGACACAATTGTTGTAATTTTTTAGGAGGAAAAATGTAAGTTGAAACGGGGAATAGCGAAAAAATGGCAATGTATTATTTGAAAGCTAGATTAAGTATGAACTTTTCAGACGGCACTTGTATATTCATTTTTATAGGTTTAGTAATATTTATCTCACTTAAATCAACATGAAAATTTAAAAATGATTTCATCTGCTGGCATCCAGGGTCAATTGTTCCAACTGATGCAACGTTTAGAGAGCACTACTCCACATTTTATTCGTTGCATTAAGCCCAATAATCTCCAATCACCTGAATCATATGAGCAAGGGCTTGTATTGCAACAACTAAGATGCTGTGGGGTTCTGGAAGTAGTTCGAATATCGAGATCAGGCTTTCCAACAAGAATGTACCATCAAAAGTTTGCCAGAAGGTATAATAAATAATAACAGAAAGAAACCAATGATTTATATCATTTCAATTACTACCGCTTTTCACATCCCCTTTGTCCTGGTGGTCTTGGGCGTGTCTAACCTTGTTCTTATTGGCTTGGTTGTATTGGATCAGATATGGTTTTCTCCTCCTTGATAATGTTGCATCTCAGGATCCACTTAGTGTTTCAGTTGCAATTCTTCATCAGTTTAATATTTTACCTGAGATGTATCAAGTTGGCTACACAAAATTATTTTTTCGAACAGGGCAGGTAATAAATGTTTATTATTTGGATTTGAAATTTAAATTCTTATTCAAAATATTTGCTTAGGTAGTTAGGTCCCCCAAAATCTTTGTTGTCTCCATGTTCTTTTTAGTATGAAATTTTGATCTTTACTAATGTTGGATTAGGATGGATTAGAATTTCTAGTTCATATTATATCCACTATTGGAGGACACTTTTTTTATAATATATACTAATTCATGCTGCTTTGACCACCTTGCAGATTGGTGTGCTTGAAGATACTAGAAATCATACCCTCCATGGCATTTTACGTGTCCAAAGTTGTTTCAGGGGTTACCAAGCGCGTCGTTCTCTCAAGGAGCTGTGGGGAGGAATCACTACTTTGCAATCAAGTATATCCTTTTTCACTACCTCGTTCTTTTCGGCCTTTAATTTTGTCTGAAGGAAAGTATGATGAGATGGAAACATATTACCCATTCATGCAGTTATTCGGGGAAACAAAACTAGAAAGGCTTATGCAGCTTTACTTAAAAGACATAGAGCTGCTGTTATTATACAGAAACGGATGAAAGCAGTAATTGCTAGAAACAGAATGAGGGCTACTAGTGATGCTGCAGTTGTCATACAATCAGGTAAAGAGTGAAAGCAGTATGTTGCATCAATTTTTGTTGTTTATATATTTGAATTAGGGTTTATAAATATTGAATACTATCTGTTTTTGAAGATGACTGTGTCTTCTTTTTTTTATTCAATTGTTTGTGTCATCTTTAAACTGATGAAATCAACATTCTACTTTAAATGTGCAAATCAATGACGGGTTCAAGTTAGCAAATAGCATAGATGTTGCACCAAGTTTTTTATCCCAAATTACTAGATTTTATTGCAGCAATGCAGAACAAGATAATTATGCATGAATAGTGCTATATTGTTGGAATCTGTAGAGCTTTCTTTTTTTTCAATGGTATTGGCAAATTTTCAGAGTTTTATTTGTGCTTCTTTATGCAGTTATTCGCGGTTGGTTGGTCAGAAGATGCTCAGGAGATATTGGATTTATGAAATCTGGAGATGTGAAGGTATTCTCTTCCCCATGGTTTAGAATATAAATTATATCATCCTTTGTGTACTTACAATCATGAATGCAAAACAGACAAAAGAGTCAGATGAGGTTCTAGTTAAGGCATCTTTCCTGGCGGAATTGCAGCGCCGGGTACTAAGGGCTGAAGCTGTCCTGAGAGAGAAAGAAGAGGAAAGTGACATCCTTCATCAACGTCTCCAACAATACGAGAGTAGATGGGCTGAGTATGAATTGAAAATGAAATCCATGGAAGAAGTGTGGCAGAAACAAATGAGATCCCTGCAATCTAGCCTCTCCATTGCAAAGAAGAGCCTTGCTATTGATGACTCTGAAAGAAATTCAGATGCATCTGTTAATGCAAGTGATGAGAGGTACAGCTGGGATGTGGGAAGTAATCACAAGCGCCAAGAAAGCAATGGGACAAAATCAACGAGTGCTGGTTTGAGTGTTATTAGTCGGCTGGCTGAAGAATTTGAGCACAGGAGTCAAGTATTTGGTGATGATGCCAAGTTCTTGGTTGAGGTAAAATCTGGTCAGGTAGAAGCAAGTTTGAACCCAGATCAAGAGCTTAGAAGATTAAAGCAAATGTTTGAAGCTTGGAAAAAGGATTATGGGGCAAGACTGCGTGAAACAAAGGTAATTTTAAATAAACTTGGAAGTGAAGATGGTGCACTTGAGAAAATGAAAAAGAAGTTATGGGGAAGAAGAAACAGTACAAGGATAAATTGAAATTTTTTTCCCTTCAAAATTTTCAATTTATATTTTATTTTATTTTTTATCTTTTATCTTTTTATGGGGGGTTCGGCTTTGGTCTATGCACTGTTTCAAAGGGCATTGCCAATTATATATCCGAAAATGAGGAAAAATACAATAGGAAAGGTAAAAATAGGAGTGGAATGAATTTACTGTAGTTGGGTTAGTTGTTGCTAGCCACCATTATTAGAACTTTCTGCATGAGTTGTTAAGATGTAGTGATTCATGTATATCACGCCCGTGCCTTCGCTGGTGTATGAATTGCATGTCGAATGTTTGTAAGAAGCCCAAAAATGTAACGTCATGGACACATCTTTTGGCCGTGCAAAAATCATTGTAAAATACTGATATTTATAGAAACTTTAAATTTGATATTCTTGTGAACGTTGCGGAGAGAGAAGGATTACACGCATCGGTAGTGGTTGTGTGATGGAAAAGCATTTTTGTGAATTATTTTAAAAATATTAAACCTACAAACTTATTATAGCAATGATGCATTGCATAGTGGGCCACTTGTAGACAGCTCAAAAAGGCCCATTAGGGTGACCAGGAAACCCAAATGATTAAATGATTTTATTTAATTTATATACCTAGTTTCTAGAAGCTTGGTTGTTAGGGTAAAATTTAGCCTCAATGAACCTTATATATTGTTTATCTTCCCTGGATAAGTTGGCAGCAGAATATTAATATCTTAGTATTTCTTTTTGTGGCTTGATTCTTCCTTCATCTTGTAGCTAGTTTTAATCGTAGAAATATTAAGCCTATCAATTTGGTGCTTTCATTGCTCTCCTCATGCCTCCTAAACCTACATCTTTCAGATTTGGAGGATGTCCTTCAAAGTATTTTTGAGAAATTGGGTCTCCAAACTCAATTTGATAATCACAGGCTCACCCAGGATACCTGGCATCAAGCATTACAGCAAACCATGGATGCACGTCATGATGCTATGACCAATTTCATAGGTGGTTTACTAGAACAGGTAGCCTCACTCCAAGTCCAACCACACCAACAAGGTTCTCCCTCTACTAGCTCGTAGGTCTCTTCCTTATCCATGGCCACAACTTTTCTTGCCTCCATAAAAAGCCCTGTTGTCATCCCTTACTCCATTCCCATTTCCATTCCTACCACACAACCTGCATCAACCATTGGCCTTACTACGCAAATCCCTACTTTTCCTCATCCTTCACACTTTGGACCCACATACACTACTAACCCCATTACCTCTTCTATTCCTCAACTGTCCTTTCCCCAATCCCCTTTCACAACCATTCCCTTTCCCTCACCATCTAACAACCAACCACTCTGACCCCCTAAGTTGGAACTTGCTCCCTTTGATGGTGCTGACCCACTGGATTGGTTATTTCAGGCGGATTAATTTTTTCTTTTTTATCAGGTTCCTCCAAATCTTTGCCTACCCATGGTTGCTTTCTATATGCGAGGGGATGCCTCAGTTGGTTTAAATGGATGTATCACAATCGTCAGCTAATAGATTGGAACACCTTCGTAAAGGCCTTAAAGCTTCGATTTTGACTTTCCACATATGAAAATCATCAGGCTGAGCATTTCAAACTTCGCCAACAAGGGTTTGTTACTGATTACTAGGCTTAATTTGAAAAGCTATCTGATCGGGTTATCGACTTACCTCCTGATATGTTGCTAAATTGTTTTATCTCTGATTTATATGCTAATATTAGGCGTGAACTAGCCATCCTTCACCCCACTTACATTTCCCAGGCTTTCGGGTTAGCTAAACTAGTGGAATCCAAGCTTAAAGATTCCAGGACCCATGCTCCTTGTCCACCCATTCCTTTTCCACCTTTTTCACAAATTCACCCAAGAGCCCACCTCCTAACCTTAACCCATCATCCCCTCCCTATTAAACGCCTTACCCCATCTCAAATGCAAGAGAGGCGTGCTTTAGGCCTATGTTATAATTGTAACGAGAAATTTACCCCAGGACATAAATGCACCTCTAACCATTTTTTATTACTCCTAGCTGATGATGATTCCCCCACCCGTGAATCTCCCTCTGAACCCGATCACCCCACCAACCCTGAAGCCATTAATTTTCGACTCTCCCCCCAAGCCCTCATTGGCCAACCCTCCCCACAAACACTAAAATTCCAGGGATTTATCTCTGGCGTACCTATCCGTGTGCTTATTGATTCAGGGAGCTCCTATAATATCTTAGAACCCTGCATTTCCTCTCACCTCAAACTCCTCACTCAATCCATTCCCGCATTCCCTGTGATGGTAGGTAACAGAGCCCACATTGTATGCTCTGGTTTATGCCCTCAAGTCCCTATTTCTATTCAAGGACATGATTTCTCCATTTCCTTATACTTACTACCTATAGAGGGAGCTGATATTGTCCTGGGTATTGAATGGTTACGAACCCTTGGCCCCATAACTGTTGATTTCGCAATCCCTAGCATGACCTTTTCCCACCAATCCCAGCCCATCACCCTCTCAAGAGAACCCAACACTTCCTTCTTTCCCTCCAATTACTCGTAGTTTTTCCACCTAGTGCACGCAGATTCCATTGCTTCCCTCCACATCCTTACTTTTCTCCCTACCTCAACACTATCCAAACCTTCCGAGTCACCAGACCCCTCTCACCCCTCCATTGTTAACGTACCCCGAGCCATTTCCCAAATTATATTGTCCAATACCCCTGTGTTCGATAAACCCAAGGCCTTCCCCCTCCTAGATCCCATGACCATCAAATTCCACTTCTCCCAAACACTTCCCCACTAAATATAAAACCCTACAGATATCCCCATTTTCAGAAAAATACAATGTCTCAACTAATCCAGGAAATGTTGCGGGATGGCATTATAACCCCGTTATACCACAAGTCTTAAAATTATATTTGAAAAAATCTTAAATTCTCAAAAGATATATTTCAAAGATATATATAAGTCAAACATATCGAGCTAAGATTTTCTCGAAATATACTTCCATGAAAAATTCGAGATAATAATCAGAGAAGTCTTTCGAGAAGTCATCTTGAAATATATTTCTAAAAAAATATATTTTTGCTAAGTCATCTTTTTGAGAAAAGTGTTCCTCGAGACTTTTCGATAAAGTGATGTGCGAAACATATTTTCACAAAAGGGATTTTAAGAACAAATCTCAAAATCCTTTTGAGAAGTCATGTCGAAACCTTTATTTTAAATAAAGAGTCATATTCGAAAAGATGTTGCTCAAGATCTCTTTTCGAGAAAGCATTGTTCGAGATCTATTCTCGAGAAAGCATTGCTCGAGATCTATTCTCGAGAAATCATTTCTCGAGATCTCTTTTCGAGAAAGCATTGCGTGAGTTATCTCGAGAACTGGTTGAACATGAGTCACCTTTACACCTTTGGAAAAAAACTCGTGAAACAAGCTCCTCGTCGATTTACTCCTAATATAGTTTTGAAAATTAAATAGGAGATCGAAAGGTTATTAAAGGCTAAGTTCATAAGGTCTACAAGGTATGTTGAATGGCTTGCTAATGTAGTTTTATTAATAAAAAATGGAAAGCTCAGAGTTTTGTATTGACTTTCGAGATCTTAACGACGCAACGCCAAAAGATGAAATGCTTGTAGCTGATATGTTAATCAACTCAGTAGTGGGTAATGAAATATTAAGTTTCATGGATGATTATTTGAGTTTGTATTGACTTTCAAGATCTTACAAGGTGATATAACCTTTTGTGAAATTAGTCTATATTTATAAGGAGCAGGTAGGAAAGGAAGATGAAGGGGCATGGTTATCTTGGAAATTATGAAACCGTTCAAAATTTGAAATTTGAAAAGTTATGACCTTTTGAGATAACGTGTTATATACGATAAAGATTTCTGGTGTGATTTGAAATTTAAGTGAAAAATCTTGTTCCTCTCTTTATTTTTTCCAAAACTTTTTGAGCAACATTTTGGGGGGCATTTGTTATACCACAAGTCTTAAAATTATATTTGAAAAAATCTTGAATTCTCAAAAGATATATTTCAAAGATATATATAAGTCAAACATATCGAGCTAAGATTTTCTCGAAATATACTTCTATGAAAAATTCAAGATAATAATCAGAGAAGTCTTTCGAGAAGTCATCTCGAAATATATTTCTAAAAAATATATATTTTTGCTAAGTCATCTTTTCGAGAAAAATGTTCCTCGAGACTTTTCGATAAAGTGATGTGCGAAACATATTTTCACAAAAGGGATTTTAAGAACAAATCTCAATATCCTTTCGAGAAGTCATGTCGAAACCTTTATTTTAAATAAAGAGTCATATTCGAAAAGATGTTGCTCAAGATCTCTTTTCGAGAAAGCATTGCTCGAGATCTATTCTCGAGAAAGCATTGCTCGAGATCTATTCTTGAGAAATCATTTCTCGATATCTCTTTTCGAGAAAGCATTGCGTGAGTTATCTCGAGAACTGGTTGAACATGAGTCACCTTTACACCTTTGGAAAAAAACTCGTGAAACAAGCTCCTCGTCGATTTACTCCTAATATAGTTTTGAAAATTAAATAGGAGATCGAAAGGTTATTAAAGGCTAAGTTCATAAGTTCTACAAGGTATGTTGAATGGCTTGCTAATTGTCGCGACCGGGATCGCAGCGGCGCGGCCGACCCTCAAAACGATTTTTTAAAAATAAACAGGGAGTCGCCACCAATATTTTTTAGGATAAAATAGTGGAAAAACCTTTTGTTAAAGCACTGGTTATAAAAATGAGATTCCATGATTCGGGAGTCTGATTACAGGTGAGGAAGGTATTAGCACCTCACAACTGTCCGTTATAAAAAACGGTTACCTCAATTTGATAGCGCGCATTATAGTTAACCCGATAATTATTTTAACTTCTTCATGAAAAGAAAAACGTACGGAATGACAAAATAAACAAAATAAATAAAAATCAACGCAAAATATTTACATGAGATTAACAGGACGTCTCGTCCAAATTAATCTCGCTCCTTCTTTTTCTTTAAAGAGATATTTAAAAATATGAGATTAACAGGACATCTCGTCCAAATTAATCTCGCTCCTCCTTTTTTCTTTAAAGAGATATTAAAAGATATGAAATTAACAGGACGTCTCGTCCAAATTAATCTCGCTCCTTCTTTTTCGTTAAAGAGATATTAAAAATATGAGATTAACAGGACGTCTCGTCCAAATTAATCTCGCTCCTCCTTTTGATAGCAAGACAAAAAGAAAACTCTAAAAATTAAATAAAGAAAGGTGGGCCCGACAGGAACTATTTCCCGCTCCTACGTATTCTCGAGCTTTCGAGAAGTCAGGGTCACGTAGTTCTTTAAATGTTTTTTTTTTAGGAAAAGATTAGGAAGATATTGATAGGCATCATTTTAGTGAAGAATCCATACAAAGCGAAGTGCTTCGCACGTGCACGGATCTTATAGAGACTGTGTAGACGGAAGTATTGTCCGTACGACACTGATTAAGAAAAATGAATATATATAAAAAAAACTGAATGGGAGAGGAAAACGAGTGCAAAAATGAAAAAAACGAGTGAAGAATAAGAAAACCGAGTGAAAAATAAGAAAACCGAGTGAAAAAATGAAAAATCCGAGTGAAAACAGGGAAAATCGAGTGAAACAGTGACAATATGAGTGAAACAGTGAAAAATCTGAGTGAAACAGTGAAAATCCGAGTGGAGCAGTGAAAATCTGAGTGAAACAGTGAAAATCTAAGTGAAACAGTGAAAATCTGAGTGAAACAGTGAAAGATCTGAGTGAAACAGTGAAAATCCGAGTGAAACAGTGAAAATCTGAGTGAAACAGTGAAAATCTGAGTGGAACAGTGAAAATCCGAGTGAAACAGTGAAAATCTGAGTGAAACAATGAAAATCTGAGTGAAAATAAGGGAAACCGAGTGCAAAATAGTAAATCCTAGTGAAATAATGAGAATCTGAGTGCAAAAATAGTAAATCCAAGTGAAACAGTGAGAATCTGAGTGAAAATAAGAGAAACCGAGTGCAAAATAGTAAATCTGAGTGAAACAGTAAGGATCTGTGTGAAAATAATAGTAAATCTGAGTGAAACAATGAGGATCTGAATGGAAATAAGAGAAAACGAATGCAAAATACTAAATCCTAGTGAAAAGAGGATTACCGAGTGGAAGTTGAGCAAAAACCGAGTGATGATGGTGCAGGAACGCTGGTCCGAGAGGGAAGATGGGGTTAGAGGGAGTGGGAAGGTGATGGGATTAGGAATGAGGTGCTGTTGAGTGGGAGTGTGGACGGATTGGAATAGGAGAGGACTGGAGGATGGAAGGATTATAGGCAGCAATGGTGAGGGATGATGGAAGGAGAAGAAGAGTAGAGTTGGTGTGAGAGAGAAGAGAGCACGAAGGATTTTGGCAGAGTTTCCTCCTCTGAATGCCCCCCCTCAGCTGTCCTCCCTCTTGCCTATTTATAGGCTGGCCCGAGTGGAATGCCAGCTCAGGCTTCCACTTCCGAGTGGAATGCCAGCTCAGGCTTCCACTCAGTTTGGGTAGTGGGGGGACAACGGCTGGTGGGAATTTTTAATTCCTCCACCTCCGTCCCTGTCTGCCAGCCACCTCCGGGATTCCTGGATCCACTTTGGGGGTGAAATCCAGGTCAGCATGTGAATCCGAGTGAGGAGAGTGGAAATCCGAGAGAAAATGGTGTAATCCGAGTGAGAATGGAGTAATCCGAGTAAAAATGGGGGAATCCGAGTGAGAATCACTCGGATCACCCTCTCAGTCAGCATTCCTCCACATTAGGAGTCAAATCCGAGTGGAAAAGGGGTCGGCCTTCACTTCCTCTCCACAATCCGAGTATAAAATGACTCGGAACCGATTGAAAATCTAAGAGAAAGACTCGGAAGTTGATTGTAAAGGTGGACTCGGAATCTGTGTGAGGGTGGTGAGCCAGATTTGGGCGAAAATGGGCTCAGAATTGATTGTTTGAAGAAGGATAACACAGAATTGATTTGAAGAGGGATGACCGACTATAGTGTCACTCGGTTCCAACTTGAAGACTGGCTCGGAATTGGTCAGAAATGAACGAAGATTGACCAAGAACTGACTGGAGAGAATGATGACTCGGAAATCCGTAAAAATGACTCAGAAATGGGTAAAGGAGGACTCGGAATCTGGGTGAAAAAGAAAGGGATTCGGATGAGTGAAGATTGACTCGGAATTGGTCAGAAATGGCTCGGAAATAAACTTCTTCACACTCAGAATTAGAAATTTGAATTTCTTCACTCGGAATGGCTCTGACAGGGAAGCTTTCCACTCGGAATTGATTCATTCTGAGTAATTCTACTCGGATTTGATCATGTATGTGTCATTCCGCTCGGATTCCCCAACAGGAGCCTATTCCATTCGGAAATGCTTCATTATTACTCGGTTTTTGATCATTTCTGAGTAGTTCTACTCGGATTTGCTCCATTCTGAGTAGTTCCACTCAGTTTTGATCATTTCTGAGTAGTTCTACTCGGATTTGCTCCATTCTGAGTAGTTCCACTCGGTTTTGATCATTTCTGAGTAGTTTTACTCGGATTTGCTCCATTCTGAGTAGTTCCACTCGGTTTTGATCATTTCTGAGTAGTTCTACTCGGATTTCTCTTCAACAGTGGCATATTCCACTCGGATTTGATATGTTCCGAGTCCTTCCACTCGGAAATGATCATTTCCGAGTCAACCCTTTTTTTTTTTTCAAATTCTTTTCATTTGCGGATGGGCTGAAATAGGTGTTCACACTAATGTAGTTTTATTAATAAAAAAATGGAAAGCTCAGAGTTTTGTATTGACTTTCGAGATCTTAACAACGCAATGCCAAAAGATGAAATGCTTGTAGCTGATATGTTAATCAACTCAGTAGTGGGTAATGAAATATTAAGTTTCATGGATGATTATTTAAGTTTGTATTGACTTTCAAGATCTTACAAGGTGATATAACCTCTGTGAAATTAGTCTCTATTTATAAGGAACAGGTAGGAAAGGAAGATGAAGGGGATGGTTATCTTGGAAATTACGAAACCGTTCAAAATTTGAAATTTGAAAAGTTATGACCTTTTGAGATAACGTGTTATATACAATAAAGATTTCTGGTGTAATTTGAAATTTAAGTGAAAAATCTTGTTCCTCTCTTTATTTTTCCCAAAAGTTTTTGAGCAACATTTTGGGGGGCATTTGTTATACCACAAGTCTTTAAATTATATTTGCAAAAATCTTGAATTCTCAAAAGATATATTTCAAAGATATATATAAGTCAAACATATCAAGCTAAGATTTTCTTGAAATATACTTCCATGAAAAATTCGAGATAATAATTAGAGAAGTCTTTCGAGAAGTCATCTCAAAATAAATTTCTATAAAAATAATTTTTGCTAAGTCATCTTTTCGAGAAAAGTGTTCCTCGAGACTTTTCGATAAAGTGATGTGCAAAACATATTTTCACGAAAGGCATTTTAAGAACAAATCTCAAAATCCTTTCGAGAAGTCATGTCGAAACCTTTATTTTAAATAAAGAGACATATTTGAAAAGATGTTGCTCAAGATCTTTTTTCGAGAAAGCATTGCTCGAGATCTATTCTTGAAAAAGCATTTCTCGAGATATATTCTCGAGAAAGCATTTCTCGAGATCTGTTCTCGAGAAAGCATTTCTTGAGACATCTTTTTGAGAAAGCATTGCTCGAAATCTTCTCCGAGAGAGTTTTGCTCGAAATCTTCTTCGAGAAAGCATTGCTCGAGGCTTTCTCTCAGAAAGTGTTCCTTGAGACTTATTTTCAAAAACAAGAATTGCTTGAAACCTCTCCGAGACAAATCATAAAAGTCTATTGGGAAGTTGTCACAGGACATCTTTTGAGAAACTTATAAAAGCTTCTCTAGTAAATATTGCTCAAAATCTTTCTTTGTGTCGAAACAATGTACAAAAGACTTTCGAAAAAGCAATGTTCAAAATAATTGATGTGAAGAACTTCCAGAAACAAAGTTCTTGAAAGCTTTACGAAAAGGGAATTTCAAAAGGATGACTTAGTAAAAAATTTACAAGTATAAAAAAAGCTCTTTGAATAAAAGAGTTAAGTAAGAGTTTCGAGCAACAAAGTTGGCAAGTTTTGTACATGTCAAGATCAGAAGTGTCTTTTATAACTGCAAATGACGTGTCAAAATCCAAAGTGTATATTGTAACCGTCGAAGATGTGTCAAGATTGAAGACCACTTTGGTAACTGTCGAAGATGTGTCAAGATCAAAAGACCACTTTTTGTAACCGTTGAGGACGTGTCAAGATCGAAGACCACTTTTGTAACCGTCGAAGACGTGTTCAGACCGCTTTGGTAACTGTTGGGAACGTGTCAAGATCGAGGAACCTCTCTTAACAACCGTCGAAGACGTGTCACAATCCTACGAATCAGCGGTTGTGGTGTTTAGCCTATAAATAGAACCCAACCCATTAGAGAGAATAGACGAAAAAAGAGAACGAGAGAAGATTGTGAGGAGGCTAGGAGACTTAAAGGTTTGTCTGAGCATGAAAGGATAGAGAGATTGAAGGGTGAGAGTGTGAGAGACGAGGATGAGTTTTGATTAGACTTGGACGAGGGAGTTTTTTCTTTTTTCTTTGTACTTAGAAGACGCGAGACTCGAGTCCACAAACGATCTACAAGTCCCATCTGCGAGACAAAGGATCGTGCAAAGATCCAAGTGTAAGCTTCCTTCGAAGTATTATCTAAAGTTTAGTTTTACAATTCTGCAGTTTGTTTTTTCTCTTCTCATTCAAGTCTGTTATTACTTTTTCGCGCTTCATACTATCACATCCTTTAGTTATCTTCTATTCGTGTTTTACGAAATTTGAAGTTTTTGAGCTCCTTTACGAAGCATTCTTCTTTAGAAAATTTAGAAGTTGTTGAACTCTAATTACTTTTTCATGATCCATTGTGCGAAAGATATCTAGTTTTAAGCTATTATATTCACAACTTTGTGAAATTACAACTTTGAGAACCTGTGAGGAAGTCGTTTCCCTTCCCAGATTGCTTTCCGGAAACTTGGTTTATCTGTGTATAAATGCAACATACTTTTCAATTAAACAAACAAAAAATAAGCATAAACAAACCCCTAGCAAGTGCCCCTTCTCTTCCCCTGTTCTATTAGTCAAAAAAGGATGGTTCTTGGTGTTTTTGTGTGGATTACCGCGCCCTAAATGCTATCACTATTAAGGATAGGTTTCATATTCCTACGATTGATGAATTACTGGATGAACTTGGATCAACCATAACCTTTTCTAAAATTGATCTTCGTTCAGGTTATCACCAACTAAGAGTTCACCCCTCAGACACTTACAAGATCGTTTTTCGTACTTGGGAAAGCCACTATGAATTCCTAGTCATGCCATTTGGCTTGGCTAATGCCCCTGCTACCTTCCAGGCTGCTATGAATGATCCACTTAAACCATTTTTACGACGCTTTGTATTGGTTTTCTTTGATGATATCTTAATTTACAGTTCCTCCCTAACTGATCATGTTCAACATTTAGATTTTGTTTTATCCCTCTTGGCTACTCAGTTTCTTTGTTAAATGATCCAAATGTACTTTTGCTACCTCTATGGTGAACTATTTAGGACATACTATTTCCTTTGATGGCGTTGCGCCAGATCGAGACAAAATATAACTATTCTAGATTGGCCTATGCCTCGATCTCTCACGGATTTACGTGGATTTCTCAGCCTCATCAGTTTTTATCGACGTTTTATTCGTCAGTACGCCACACTCGCCGCTCCTCTCACCGATTTATTAAGAGTGTCACAATTTACATGGGATACAAGAGCTACAGAAGCATTCCAAAATTTTAAAAAATAGATTACTACCGCTCCTGTCCTGGCCCTTCCAATCTTCACAACGCCTTTCGTGGTCAAAATAAATGCTTCTTCTGTATCCGTTGGGGTGGTCCTGCACCAGGAGGGTCATCCTCTTGCCTTCTTCAGCAAGCGCCTCTGTCCACACATGTCTACGACTTCAGCTTATGTTCACGAGATGTACGCAGTCACCGAAGCTGTCAAAAAATAGCATCAGTATTTGCTTGGTAACCATTTCAAAATCATAACAGACCAGCAAAGTTTGAAATATTTCCTAACTCAAACTATCTAAACACCAGATCAACAAAAGTGGACCAACAAACTTCAAGGGTACAACTTTAATATTGTGTACAGACTTGGCCTTCACAATCGTGTGGCTGACGCCTTATCACGGGTTCACTCTGATGATTCCTTAATGCTCCTCACCATCTCATCCATTGTCCCAAGCCTCATCAAATCTCTGTAGAGGTATTACTTAGAGGACCCAAATGGAAAAAAAATATTTCAGCAAGCCAAGACAGATGATACAGAGTTCTAAATCCAGAATGGGTTCTTCACATTAAAGAAAAAATTTATACCTTAATATCTCGATCTACGATCCAAGCTACTGTAAGAATTCCACTCTACCCCTACTGCGGGTCCTGGCTTGCTTGGTTACTTCTTTTTCCTGGCCTGGTATGTAGAAGGATGTCAAAACTTTTATCAGAAATTGCCAAATCTACCAGGCTTCCAAATATGAGCCAACAAAAAAAGGGTCTCTTACAGCCATTACCTTTACCCACCAAGGTCTGGAAAGACCTCAACATGGATTTCCTGACTCATCTTCCAAGCTTCATGGGCCACATGGTCATCTGGGTCATCTATGACTGTTTTACCAAATCTGCTAACCTCTTAGCACTTTCAACCCATTTCACAGCTCCAAACTTGGGCCAATGATTCTCTGTTGAAATATGTCATCTTCATGGTATCCCGTCCTCTATCATCTCAGATCGTGATCCCCTATTTCTCAGCATATTTTGGAAATAACTGTTCAAAGCATAGGGAACTAAACTAAAATTCAGCACTGCCTATCACCCTGAAATAGACGGTCAAACGGAGGTTTTAAATCGTAGCTTATACGGTTCTTTACGCTGTTTTGTGGGAATCAGCCCAAAACTTGGTTCTTTTTCCTTTACTTAGCCGAGTTTTGGTATAATATGGCTCACCACTCCATGATTGCTATGTCCCCCTTCCAAGCCTTACATGGTTGTAGTCCCCCATCTATTCCATATTTCCTCCCTGACATGGTCACCGTACCATCCTTGATGGACACCCTACATGAACGAAATTCGATCCTCAAGTGTTCCCGCGAGTCTCTGTAATGAACTAGGCAGAGAATGGTTGCACAAGCGAATACCCATCGCCAGGACGTCTCCTTCGAGATCAGGGATTTTGTGTGGCTCCGACTCAAGCCCTATCGACAAACTTCACTGGTCCGACGATCTTTACAGAAACTTACTTGTAGGTTCTTTGGGCCCTTTCCAATCGTGCAACGCATTGGCCAGTCGCCTATGAACTCGCGCTGCCCGCACACTCAAAGCTACACCCTGTCTTCTATGTCTCGATGTTAAGAGCTTTTCATGGTGAGACCCCCCTTAGAATTTCAGAGATTTTTCCTCTTCCTTCATCTCTTAGCCTTGAGACACTAACCACAATTTGGAGTCATATGTTTCAACCCCTTCACTTAACTCTGACTCAATTCCACTTTTCCCCTGACTACTTCTCCATTGTCCGTTCCTCACAATACCCAAAGTGCTACTATCTCACCGTTAGATCCACCTAACTCTCTACCCCATCACATGCCAGATACTAATGAGCTCCAGCTTGGCATAAGCCCTTTGGTTTCCCTTGTTCTAGATGCTTCGGTCTCTTTGGGCCCTGAGGACATGGCCCATCTCCATCTGGGCAGCAATGATGCATTGCATAGTGAGCCACTTGTAGACAGCTCAGAAAGGCCCATTAGGGAGACCAGGAAACCCAAATGGTTAAATGATTTTACTTAATTTATGTACCCAATTTCTAGAAGCTTGGCTGCTAGGGTAAAATTTAGCCTCAATGAACCTTATATATTGTTTATCTTCCTTGGATAAGGGCAACAGGATATTAATATCTTAGAGTATTTCTTTTTGTGGCTTGATTCTTCCTTCATTCTGTAGCTAGTTTTAATCGTAGAAATATTAAGCCTATCAAGCAAGTTAAAAATTTAGATGCATCCATGTTCCACAAGTTATAAGAAGCATTGAGAAATTATCCATTAATTATAATGATTTTCTGTGAGTTAACTCGAATTATGCTTGCATCCTCCATGATTGAAAAATTACACTTATTTTATTTGCAATTGTTTTGTTATTTTTAAGAATATTATATATTTATACCAAAAAAAATTGATATTTACATGTAAAAATAATGTATAACTATAAAATCTAGTGGGGATGAAAATCTTCTGTATACTCTACTATTACATGAGTCAATGTCATTTAATCCTAATTTCATTTAATATTTAATATTGATAATTAAATGTCATTTAATCCTAATTACATTTAATCTTTAATATTGATAATTAAATCAAGGTCTTGTTAGGAATGAGTTTAAGCTATTTTTCTTGAAAATAAACATGTATTTTGTTCTTGTGATGCAATTATTATATATATTTCAATAAAAGTTAACAAAATCCATTAAATTAATGCACACGTAAGTTTCATCCACAACCCAGAACAAATTACAGTCAAATTTATTAAGATAATACATAAGTATATCCTTTGTCATATTTAGGTAATTGAAACTAAATAGCATTTCATCATATGTGTCAAACCATTCAATCCCTCACACTTGAAAAATGACATAATATAACAGGGCTAACGAGTGCAATAATAACACAAGAATATCCAAAGAGAAGGATTAACATCAAATCTTCCATACTTTTCTCACTCCTCTAATAAAAAACTATATATTAATGCTTAGACCACTCAAAATCCTTCAACTGTGAATTGGTTATTTTGATTCTTGCACTTTTCCTCCTTTCTTGATTTGGTGGATAAGTAGCCATGTGTCCCTCCTTAGTTGAGCTAGCTAAAGTCTCTTTTGCCTCTCTTGAATATGTGATAGTTCAGAGTCACACTTAGAATGAGAGGTTGAATAAGTCTTAGACTCTTTTATGAAATAATGAACCTTTAATACACAAGTAATCAAACTTGATAATACATATTTGAAAGAGCAAGGTAAGGAGAAGAAAGAACACCAATAGTTTATATTAGTTCACTTCTACATAAGCTATGTCAGTCCCTTTTAATTTGAAGGATTTCCATTATTGTAAAATCTCCTTTATGATAACAGCACCAGATTAGTGCCACAAGTATTCTTGACTCGAACAACTTCTGACTTAAACCCAAGTATTCTTTCAACAAGCCACTCTTGGTTCAACAACCCAAGTATTCTTTTGAAAGTCTCTTCAAGCCACAACTGTTTCCCAAAGAAACTAAAAGGCTGATAACACACCAGACTTTTTATACTAACTGATTTGTAAGAATATAGAACAGAAGTGTTTAACAAAACTTAGTGTATGTAAGAATTACAAGAATCTGAACAAGAGAGTTTTCGATCACAATGAATAAGAGTTCTTGATGAGCTTCTCTCTTTGTGTGAAAGGTGAATCTCTTCAGGTATATATCTAGGTCACTTGAGATGACCATTGCTATTCTTGAAAGGACATATAAACATTGGAAATCCTTTGAAGGTGTTCTTCATTGAGCAAGGCACTGGATCATTGATGAATTGAAAGGATGTCCAATGGTCTGATAACAAGAAGCTTCCATACTTGCATAAATAAGGGGCTTCTTGTTATTGATGGCTTTATTTCTTCTAGTAAACATGCAGGGATCTATGTTGAAATCCTTCTGAATGCAACTGACACATAGGCCAACTTGGTTCAGCTTTCTCTAACTCGTATAGAGTTGTTAAGTTGAGGACTTTGAAAAACTACATTTGGCTGTTGTGCTTACTTGTGACATCTTGGCGCTGTTGAGGGCGGGGAGTGATCGTTGGTGCATGGGCACGGACAAGGAGCGGCTCCTGGCAGGCTTCCAGCGGGGAATGTGACATCCCGGGCACTGTTGAGGGCGGGGAGTGATCGCCGGTGCATAGGCACGGACAAGGAGCGGCTCGTGGCAGGCTTCCAGTGGGAGGGACACATGAATAAACCGAATACATACCAGAATGAGAGGGATCTAAAGACTGTATGGGTATGGGACTATACAGTTGATGATAGCTTAAAGAAATGAATTCGTACTACCTATACCAACAAATGCATTAACCTTTTCGGTGGCCTATCACTTAAGCACTCCAAAGTTAAGCGTGCTTAACTTAGAGTAATTCTGGGATGGGTGACCTCCTGGGAAGTTATCAGGAAGTGTGTGATTGAGGACAAAGCACATTGGTAAGGCCTCGTGTTGGTCTGTGGGGCGAGTCGTTCATTCCTAAAGAGCGGCCGGGGCGTTACAGTGGTATCAGAGCCTAGCCTCTCCTAGTATGGTATGGTTCGGGGACGAACCAGGCGGAAGCTGGTGGGCATATGACATCCTGGCGCTGTTGAGGGCGGGGAGTGATCGCCGGTGCATCGACACGGACAAGGAGCGGCTCCTGGCAGGCTTCCAGCGGGGAATGTGTCATCCCGGGCACTGTTGAAGGCGGGGAGTGATCATCGGTGCATAGGCACGAACAAGGAGCGGCTCCTGGCAGGCTTCTAGTGGGAGGGACACATGAATGAACTGAATACATACCAGAATGAGAGGAGGGGGTTTATTGCTACTGTTGCATTTATTAAGGTTGAGGTTGCTGTTGATGTTGTTGCTGCTAAGAGGCTTTCTCCTGCTTAGCTAATTTCTTCCCCTGAAGCTGATTCAAAGGAATGCCATCATTAGAGTCTGATGACTTGCTAGCATCCTTTGTGCCTTTAAGCACAAACTTCTTGGTAGGGGATGGTTAAGGAGGAGCAACTGATGTAGGTTTCACATTCACGAATCTGAGCTGTCAGATTCATTAAACATATCTAGTATCATCTTCTTGGATTTCTTGGCAGGATACTTCACTCTGCCACTTTTTCTCTTTTTGGGTCTGGCTTAGATGAATCAGCCTTAAACTTCTTGGTGTCTATAGGGGCACACCTCTTCTTCTAGGTTGGTTTAGGGAAAGACCTTTCCAAGGTCTGTTTGAGTAGGGGTGAGAAGGGAGACAGTTTGTTGACCAGAGAAGTAGATTACACCAAATCACTCACAATTTGTTTCTACACATTCTCCAGTGCAAACACCTTTATCAAGAGTATTAGGTAGGGAATCTTGTTTTGCTTCTTCCCAACTGAAGAGATGAGATAGGTCATGATGATGTTGGGAAGACTGACCTTCTCCTTGACCAGCTTGTGGTACATGCAAAACCTGTCCAGTTTTGTGATGGTGTCCTTGGCGCTCTTTTTGGGGCAGAAGACCTGCTTCCTGACAAGGTGAGGTATATTCACTTTGTGAAGGAGATTCCCAGAAACCATCTTGGCAGGGTGAGTCTTTCCAAATAACAGTTTGCTTATCTCTAGACTTGAAACTATTTTAAACTCAAAGTCTTCATCAAAGACTTCTCCAACAGTTGGACACCCTGTTATAGTAGCCAATACATCCTCAGAAATTTCAATAACTTTTCCTTTCAGCTTACCTAAAATGATGAACTTAGATTTGTCCATAGAGATAGTCTTCCAAAAATCCAGAACAAGGAAAGGGGAGTAGGCTCCCTATCCAAGCAAAACTTTTGTCCAGCCTATGCAATTGATTTCAGCTAAGATATCTCTCCTATCCATTTTATGTTGCCTAGGGTAGAAGTAGGATGATTCCATAATGTTAGAAACCTTGAAAGCCATTATTAATGCTCGAGGAAGAAGGAATGTTTAAGGTTTTAGGAGGTGAAGAGTTTTTTGAACAAAAAAGGGAGTTGAAAGGTTTATGCAAAAGGTGGGAAATGAAATGAAAAGGCACATATTTAAAAGGTAATAACTGTCCACTAGTGATGAGAGAGAAAACATGACTCAGGTATCAGTTATACAAAAAGGTATTAACTGCTGCCGCGTTATACATTTCAGAGTAAAAGGCTTTAAAATGTGAAACATTTGGCAGTTAACATGAATCCCAAAAGTTTTAATCTTTTTCCTCTAAAAAAAATAGAAGCATGTAATTGTGGGGTCAGACATATCAAGCAATAAATTAATCATTATCAGACCCATACCCTTTATGTAAGCAATCATACTTTTCATGTAACTTTTTAGAATAAACATATTCAAGTAATATTTCTTAAATTTAAATTATGCTTAATGAAAGCAAACCTGGCCTCAATTAGAGGCTTTATGAATAAGTTGAGAGTAGAAGCCTGCTGTTGACATATACTCAGCTTCTGCTGCTGAAAGTACAATTAAATTTTGCTTTTTGCTTCCCTTTGATATCAAACTTTTGCCTAGAAAGTGACATCCACCACTTATGTTTTTTCTATCCACTCTATCACCTGTAAAATTTGCACCGCAGTATTCAGATAGAGAGAAAGAGTCTGTTTTTTTGTAGAACAACCCTAGGTTAGTGGTTCCAACATGATATCTTAGAATCCTCTTCACAACAGACAAATGTGATTCCTTGGGGTCTGATTGATATCTTGCACACATATAAACACTAAACATTATATCTCATCTGCTGGATATGAGGTACAGAAGTAAACCTATCATTCCTTTGTACAAGGTCTGATCCACTGATGTACCAGAATCATCTTTATTAATTATGCAGTTTGGATGTATTAGAGTGCTCATGGGCTTAGCATCATCCTTTCTAAACTTTTTAAGCAACTCCTTGGTGTAATTCTATTGATAGATGTAAATACCATCACCAGTTTGTTTGATTTGCAACCTTAGAAAGAATTTAAGTTCTTCCATCATACTCATTTCAAATTCTGCTTGCATCATTTCAGAAAATTCTTTGCACAAACTCACATTAGTAGCACGAAAAACAATATCATCCATATATATCTACATAATAATTAAGTTATTCAGAGAGCTTTTTTCTAAACAGAGTTGTATATACTTTTCCTCTAGTAAAGCCTTTTGAAAGTAAAAAGGTACTGAGTTTGTCATACCAAGCTCTAGGGGCTTGTTTCAGACCATATAGTGCTTTACTAAGTTTAAAAACATGATTAGGAAGAAATATATCTTCAAAACCAGGGAGTTGTTTTACATAGACTTCTTCAATAAACCCATTCAGAAAAACACTTTCAACATTCATCTAATATAATGTGATACCCTTAAATGCTGCAAAATAAAAAGTATCATGATAGCCTCAAGTCTAGCTACAGGGGTAAAGGTTGTAGTGAAATCTATACCTTGTTGCTGATTGTAGCCTTGAGCTATAAGTTTGGCTTTGTTTTTGATGCCTTTTTCATCTGTATCAATCTTGTTTCTGAAAACCTATTTAGTTCCAATGATACTTTTATTTTTGGGTTTTGGAACAAGATTCCAGACCTTATATCTCTCAAACTGATTTAGCTCCTCTTGCATAACAATAATCCAATCAGTGTCCTCTAGTGCTTCAACAATAGATTTTGGTTTTATTTCTGAAACTAGAGCAATGGTTGATTGGTTGAGAAGTTTGGATCTGGTCCTAACTCTAGTTGCTTGATCTCTAATCATGATGTCTGAAGGGTGATAAGCCTTGAACTTCCAGTCTCTTAGTCTTTCTAGTTCAGTTACCATCTGATGTTGCTTAGATTCTTTATCTCTATGTTCAGTTAGTTCTGGTTAAACAAGATCTGTTCTTTGTTGTTCTTCCTCAGCTTCTTGTTGCTGTACACTTGCATCATCAAGATCTAGATTTGCCAGTCTCTTATCAGTCTTTTGAAAATCATCAAATCTCACATGCATCAATTCCTTAATGGTTTAAGTTCGTGTATGGTAAACTCTGTAAGATTTGGATGTAATTGAATATCCAATGAATAATCCTTTATCACATAAAATCAAATTTTCCAAGATGATTCTTTGTGTTAAGAATATAACAGGTGTAACCAAAAGGGTGAAAGTATAAAATGTTGAGTCTTCTTCTTTTCCATAATTCATAAAGAGTCTTATTCAGTATTGGTCTGATAAGAATTATGTTTTGTATATAACAGGAAGTGCTCAAAGCCTCTGCCCAAAAATATTTTGGAAGATTATTTTTACAAAGCATTGACAGGGCCCGCAAGCGCACGGGTTATGTCGCGTAATATAAAAGATTATCGTTCTCCACAGGGACTGTGTTCAAAGTACCAGTATATTGAAATTTAATTATCCACACAATTAATTTTTAAGATTTTTATAAAATAAAGCACAAATTAAAGTTGCACAGAATATGAAAAAAATAAAATTTACTTGACACTTAAAAAAAATCAGAGTTGAGAATATCTTGGGATTTTGGGGGATTAAGACTCTATTTTATGTTTAATGAATTTTAACTTTTCATAAATAAGAATCGAATTAAGTTTTCCAAGGCGAATTTTCCAAAAGCTAATTAATATGTTCCTCTCAGAATCCTATTAATGTACCTAACCTATGGAAAGCGCTGCTTAATCCTCAGAAAGGCCCATTATCGTTTTATGAAAATCCCTTTTATTTCCTCAAAAGAATTTTGATTACTTTCACGGTTTTACCGAGGTCACAAAAAGCATTTCAAAAATCTTAGGTTTAGTTCAAAGCTTTCCGGTAAAAATAAATCTCTCGATTCTATTTATTACCTAAACTTACTAATATACCCGTAAGTATACAGTTTTAACATTTAGGTTCTTGTTAGGAATTACTAAAAGCATTAAGCATAATTGAACTAAATGGAAAACAGAAATTTATTTAATTTCAAGTCAAAATAACATTAAAATAAAATATTATCATACCCCCTTTATCCCAAGATAATTAATTTAGCTACTCATGAAATAATTTAAATTCACGTAAATAATGGAAAAATAAAACATACAAGACATGGTAAAAATAAAGACTTACGGGTTTCTCCAAAAGCTCAGAATAATTTACCACTGTAATTCCTTGTTGCAATAATTTCTCCACCAATTACAAATTTAAAATCTCACTTTTACAGCCCTCACACTCTTACAAAATAAAAGAAAGAAAAGAAAATAAAAAGAAAGAGAAGAAAAACGGACAGAGAAAGAAAAATGGAAAAGAAGAAAACTAAAGAGAAAAGGAAAGAAAGTAACGAAGAAAATAAATTTGATGGTAATTGATGAGAAGAGATGATTGATTCTTTACTCCTGGTTGCTCTCCCTTTTATAGGCGAATGGATGAATGAATCTAGCTAAGGAAACGCGTTAAATTTTGCAAGTGGGAGAAACTTTCGGTGCATGTGAATTCCAGCTGTGCCAACTTGTTTCCAATTTGCATATTTAATATTTCCAATAATTCGGTGCTTGGATTTTAGTGAAGATTGGTGCAGAATGATGAAATTCATAGTGAAAAAATGTTATTTTCCCACAAATCTGAGTGAAAGCTTGCTGGACGGTGTTGAATTGATGAAAAGTCTGGGCGGTCTTGAGAGGGTTACTGGGCGGTGTTATGTATTAGAAGAAGAAAGGGAGACGGTGTTGGGAAGTTGGGCGGTGTGTTGAGGTGAGGACGGTTGGGCGGTGTGTTGAGGTGAGGACGATTGTGGATGGAAAGGAAAAGAGTCTGGGCGGAGTTGTGGATTAGGAGTCTGGGCGGTGTTGGTTGATGGATTACTGGGCGGTGTTGGTTGATGGATTACTGGGCGGTGTTGGTTTGATGGATTACTGGGCGGTGTTGGTTGATAGATTACTGGGCGGTGTTGGTTTGAGAGAAGTCTGGGCGGTATTGATGGAAAGGAAAGGTGAAGTGGGACGGTGTGTAGTATGGATTAGAAGGGGACAGCGGATAGAAGAGAGGAATGTGGGTCGGATTTCTGGATTGAGGACGGTGTAGAGAGTGACTTGAAGGAAAGTAGAAGGAGGCGGTGTTGATGGAGGTAGTGATCCGGTGTTGCATTTGTGAAGAATTGGGTCGGTGTTTGGAGGAGAACCGATTAGTGATGAAGTTGAATGAAAGGACGGGTGAGGACTTACTGAAGAGCATCTTTCATTCAGTCGGAATTGACTGCAGAAAGACTCGGAACCGTCAGAAACATTCACTCGGCTGTCTCTGAATTTGGACCACTCGGTTAAAGCTCTGCTCGGATTTTGCATTGGAATTCACTCGGACAAATTTATTTACTCATTCAAATGATAAAATCACATCTTCACTCGGAAGTCCGAGTTAATTTCCACTCGGATTTGACTTCACTTTCACTCAGAAACTTGGACTTTGAAGGACTGGAATCTGGCTGATAGAATTCTTCCATGTCCGAGCCTTGCTTTGCTCGGAAATGCATCTTTCTGACCCAACTTACTCAGAATTCCTTTCCTTGGAGACTTCTCACTCGGGCTCAGTGTGAAACTTGAGAGTCTGCCCGAGTGTGATTCATTTCCGGTCGGATTTTTCCTTCCTTGCTAAGAATTACTCGGAAATGCTTTGTTCTGCTTGTTTCTTTATCATTTTATTTTCGTTTTTCTCTTGTTTTTGACCCTTTATTACCTTAATTCCTGCAAAATAACATACCCAAGTAGACTAGAGTGGAAAGAAAGCAAAAATTGTAATAAATAAAGGAAATACAGTGGATAATGACTAAAATCCTAAGCAATTTAGACCTAATTTATTATATTATAAAGTATTTATCAAAATACCCCAAACCAAAACATTGCTTGTCCTCAAGAAATCACCATATTCACAAGATAAAATACAGAAAACACTAAACTTAATAAACTAAGGAATTCAAAACAGAGAAACAGATTTATTCAAATACCAGTTTTATTTTTCTTATGTGAATCAATTTTCAATGTCAAGACTTGAGATACTCTTCTCACAATTTTCACTCAAGTGTTTAAAGGTTTGTGTATCTCTCAAATCATCATAGTCAAAAAATATTACCATAAGCTTGTTAATAAACCAGAAACTCCACAGTTTAGATAGAAAATATGTCAAAGTCTAAAGGTCTTTTAAAGGTTGTAACGTGGCCTTTGGTTGTATTGTCAAGGTAGGAATTTCAAGAAAAATGGAATACAAAAGGGCTTTAACAGTCATGAATGATTCAAATTACCATTATAATTTTAACAGAGCAAATTTTTGAACTTTTATGGACTTTTTTGGAATTCATTCAATATCATCCTTTTGATTTTCTTTTTCTTTTTCTTGCTTTTCTTTGCATCCAATACCATATTTTTCTTAAGTCCTTTTTTATTTCTTTGCTCCACTAAATTTCCAACTTTTTCACCATTTAAGAGAATATTAGTCAATGAAAGGTTTCAAAGAAAAAATTTTCGCTTTTAGGCTCAAAAGGGGCAACTAGGGGTCAAATTATACAAAATTCTGAGGCTTAAGAATAAGACCTAATTGTGCCTTTATCATCCTAAGACATATAATCAAAAACCATTTTGAATTGGTTGAAAAACAAGTTCTAGAATATTAATGACTATGAGATTCACTCAATCAAGAAAATATGGGTTTTGAAAATTTATTTGATAGATAACCCATTTTGGCTCAAGTCTAACCATGGAAAGTCTTTTCAAAGAAAATTTTAATCACATAAGGTTCATTTAAGCATTTATTTGGCATTTAAACAATCAAATTTTGAAAATTTTACTCAAAATTTTGAGATCCTTAGATACTTTAGCCTTGTGTTCAAAGTAAATTTATCATGCAATCATGGTAAATTACAAGATTACAAACAAATCAAAGAAAACACACATGCATAATAAAATGACAATCACACAACGTAAACAAAACAGTTAAGTTTTCTTACCTACCACCCCAAACCAGAATTTGACATTGTCCTCAATGTTAAAATGGATGATAAAGGATAAGAAAACTTACCTGTAGTAACCCCAAACCAGCATCTGACATAGTTGAAATATTTTTTTTTATTTTTTTTTATTTTTTTTTGTTTTTTTCATTTTTTTGTTTTTTTTTTCAAATTTATTAAAGACATGGGGTTACCTCCCCACAAGTGCTAAGTTTTAAGTCTTCAGCCAGACTTTTCTGAACCAGCTTCAGCTATACAATTCATACCTGAACACAGGTTTTAATGGTCTGAATTCTACCTTAGGGATCAGTTCTCTTTTAGCCAAAAAATCACAGAAGTGTGTTTTTGAAATGCCTGAAAAGTCTTAAGATAAAACAGATTCAAGTGGATCAAGAGGGAGGTTTTGGATTGCCTCTTTCTCTACCACTTGGTCAATAAAATCTATTTCAAGCACAACAAAGTTAACAGGTATGTAAAAATTTCCTACCTTGATAGGAATAACCTCTAGAATACCTGGATTTTGAAGCTTGGGCAGTACCTTCTTTTGGATCAGTGTACTGCTCTCCTCAGTTATGGGACGAGATAGAGACTTATCAAATTTCTTCTCTTCCTTAGCTTCTTCTTTAGTTATGCCAACCGGATCATCATAATGAGTACCACTCCCAAGAGTGATGTCCATGGTGTGGTTAGATGGTTCCACCTCAGGTTTTACAGGAAATGTTTCTGGTGTTCTCATAGAAAAAGAGGTTTGTTGGACAATTTGATTTTCTAAAATTTTGTTATGGGTGGCCAGAGAGTCCACCTTTGAAGCTAAGGTTTTTATGGCATTTGAGAACTCTTCATTTCGTTTTTCTTGGGTGCTTACAAAATTTTCCATCAGTATTTCAAGTTTGGATTTTTGTGGAGGATAGTTTTGGAATACTGGTAAGCTTCTAAAATCACTGCTATGGTTATAATTCCCAATAGCATCCAACTGATGAAATTTTTGTTCATGGTGGTTTAAGGATATTGCAAAATAGCAATTTATAGCAGCATGTCCTGAATCACCACAAATACAACAATAAAGGTCAGTAGCACCTGTTAAGAATTCCATAACAGACCAAGATTAAGGGTGATCTTTGAAAATAAAAAAATAAAAATAAAAATAAATAACTAGAAATAAAACAAACTAAAAATAAAAATATTAACAAGTATGATCTAATCGAATTTCAATATTGCCGATATTTGAGGGACAACAGTCCCCGGCAACGGCGCCAAAAACTTGACAGGGCCCGCAAGCGCACGAGTTATGTCGCGTAATATAAAAGATTATCGTTCTCCACAGGGACTGTGTTCAAAGTACCAGTATATTGAAATTTAATTATCCACACAATTAATTTTTAAGATTTTTATAAAATAAAGCACAAATTAAAGTTGCACAGAATATGAAAAAAATAAAATTTACTTGACACTTAAAAAAAATCAGAGTTGAGAATATCTTGGGATTTTGGGGGATTAAGACTCTATTTTATGTTTAATGAATTTTAACTTTTCATAAATAAGAATCGAATTAAGTTTTCCAAGGCGAATTTTCCAAAAGCTAATTAATATGTTCCTCTCGGAATCCTATTAATGTACCTAACCTATGGAAAGCGCTGCTTAATCCTCAGAAAGGCCCATTATCGTTTTATGAAAATCCCTTTTATTTCCTCAAAAGAATTTTGATTACTTTCACGGTTTTACCGAGGTCACAAAAAGCATTTCAAAAATCTTAGGTTTAGTTCAAAGCTTTCCGGTAAAAATAAATCTCTCGATTCTATTTATTACCTAAACTTACTAATATACCCGTAAGTATACAGTTTTAACATTTAGGTTCTTGTTAGGAATTACTAAAAGCATTAAGCATAATTGAACTAAATGGAAAACAGAAATTTATTTAATTTCAAGTCAAAATAACATTAAAATAAAATATTATCATACCCCCTTTATCCCAAGATAATTAATTTAGCTACTCATGAAATAATTTAAATTCACATAAATAATGGAAAAATAAAACATACAAGACATGGTAAAAATAAAGACTTACGGGTTTCTCCAAAAGCTCAGAATAATTTACCACTGTAATTCCTTGTTGCAATAATTTCTCCACCAATTACAAATTTAAAATCTCACTTTTACAGCCCTCACACTCTTACAAAATAAAAGAAAGAAAAGAAAATAAAAAGAAAGAGAAGAAAAACGGACAGAGAAAGAAAAATGGAAAAGAAGAAAACTAAAGAGAAAAGGAAAGAAAGTAACGAAGAAAATAAATCTGATGGTAATTGATGGGAAGAGATGATTGATTCTTTACTCCTGGTTGCTCTCCCTTTTATAGGCGAATGGATGAATGAATCCAGCTAAGGAAACGCGTTAAATTTTGCAAGTGGGAGAAACTTTCAGTGCATGTGAATTCCAGCTGTGCCAACTTGTTTCCAATTTGCATATTTAATATTTCCAATAATTCGGTGCTTGGATTTTAGTGAAGATTGGTGCAGAATGATGAAATTCATAGTGAAAAAATGTTATTTTCCCACAAATCTGAGTGAAAGCTTGCTGGACGGTGTTGAATTGATGAAAAGTCTGGGCGGTCTTGAGAGGGTTACTGGGCGGTGTTATGTATTAGAAGAAGAAAGGGAGACGGTGTTGGGAAGTTGGGCGGTGTGTTGAGGTGAGGACGGTTGGGCGGTGTGTTGAGGTGAGGACGGTTGGGCGGTGTGTTGAGGTGAGGACGGTTGTGGATGGAAAGGAAAAGAGTCTGGGCGGAGTTGTGGATTAGGAGTCTGGGCGGTGTTGGTTGATGGATTACTGGGCGGTGTTGGTTGATGGATTACTGGGCGGTGTTGGTTTGAGAGAAGTCTGGGCGGTATTGATGGAAAGGAAAGGTGAAGTGGGACGGTGTGTAGTATGGATTAGAAGGGGACAGCGGATAGAAGAGAGGAATGTGGGTCGGATTTCTGGATTGAGGACGGTGTAGAGAGTGACTTGAAGGAAAGTAGAAGGAGGCGGTGTTGATGGAGGTAGTGATCCGGTGTTGCATTTGTGAAGAATTGGGTCGGTGTTTGGAGGAGAACCGATTGGTGATGAAGCTGAATGAAAGGACGGGTGAGGACTTACTGAAGAGCATCTTTCATTCAGTCGGAATTGACTGCAGAAAGACTCGGAACCGTCTGAAACATTCACTCGGCTGTCTCTGAATTTGGACCACTCGGTTAAAGCTCTGCTCGGATTTTGCATTGGAATTCACTCGGACAAATTTATTTACTCATTCAAATGATAAAATCACATCTTCACTCGGAAGTCCGAGTTAATTTCCACTCGGATTTGACTTCACTTTCACTCAGAAACTTGGACTTTGAAGGACTGGAATCTGGCTGATAGAATTCTTCCATGTCCGAGCCTTGCTTTGCTCAGAAATGCATCTTTCTGACCCAACTTACTCGGAATTCCTTTCCTTGGAGACTTCTCACTCGGGCTCAGTGTGAAACTTGAGAGTCTGCCCGAGTGTGATTCATTTCTGGTCGGATTTTTCCTTCCTTGCTAAGAATTACTCGGAAATGCTTTGTTCTGCTTGTTTCTTTATCATTTTATGGTCGTTTTTCTCTTGTTTTTGACCCTTTATTACCTTAATTCCTGCAAAATAACATACCCAAGTAGACTAGAGTGGAAAGAAAGCAAAAATTGTAATAAATAAAGGAAATACAGTGGATAATGACTAAAATCCTAAGCAATTTAGACCTAATTTATTATATTATAAAGTATTTATCAAGCATTATTCTGGCCATTTCTTGCAGAGACCTGTTTTTCCTTTCCACAACACCATTTTTGTTGGGGTGTTCTTGGAGAAGAAAAACTGTGTGATACTAGTCTTACAGCAGAATTTTTTAAAAACTTCATTTTCAAACTCTCTGCCATGATCACTTCTTATTGTACCAATACAGAGTCCTTTCTCATTCTGAATTTTCTTACAAAAAATCTTAAATACTTTCACAAACTCATCCTTGTGTGTTAGGAAGTATACCCATGTCATTCTTGTGTAACCATCAACAATGACGAATCTATACTTCTTCCCTGCCAGACTCTGTACTTGAGATGGACCTAATAAATCTAAATGTAACAGTTCTAAAGGTCTGGTAGTGGATACAACATTTTTGTTTTCAAAAGAAGTTTTATGTTGTTTCCCTCTTTGGCATGCTTTACAAGGCAAAGGACTGTTAAGGGAAATTTTTGGTAATCCCTTAACAAGACCTTTTCTGTGAAGTTTTGAAATTTTCTTTAAACTCACATGCCCAAGCTTTTTATGCCAGATCTATCTCTCTTCAGAGTTTGAAAACAAACATGTTACATTTTGATTATTATGTTCATTCAAGTCAACCTTGTATAGGTTGTGATGTTTGTTTGCATTGAAAAGTATGGATTCATCATGGTTAATAATAATACACTTTTTTTTTATCAAAAGAGACCTTGTACCCACTTTCACAAAATTGACTAATGCTCAGTAGGTTATGTTTTAGACCTTCAACCAAAAATACGTTTTCAATAACAAGTGAAGGAATTTTACCAACTCTACCAGACCTTATGATCCTACTAGTCTGGTTTCCTCTAAAGGTGACTATTCCACCTTTAAATTGTTCCAGGTCTAGGAACATAGACCTTCTTCTTGTCATGTGATGTGAGCATCCACTGTCCAGATACCAGTACAGAGACTTTGTCTTTGTCCTTAAGCACATCTACAATTGGAATAATTAATGACTTTGGTATCCATATCTTTTTGGGTCCTGCATTGTTAGCAACTCTTTCATTTCTTCTTTTCCTTTTTCTATAATCATTTATTATATGACCATGTTTTTTGTAGTAATTACATTTGACATGCTTATATTTCTTTGAAACAAATGAAGATGAGGGTTGTTTAAAATCATTGTTCTCTATAAAGCCTAGACCTGGTCTACTATGGTCACGATAAAATTTTCCCAAAAGTCTATTCAGATTTTCAGTGCCATTGACAAACTTGCTTAGGTTTGAAGTAAGTAAACTTACTTGCTTTTATAGCTTAATGATTTCACCAGCGTGAGAATTACAGCAAACTATAGAGTTTTCTAAATTTGTTTTTAAAATAGCATTTTCCTTTCTAAGTTTGCTTAACTCTGCCAAGTGCATTTTTTCATTTTCTTTCATTTCTTTCTGAATATTTCTATCAAAACTTCCTTCTTTAAATTTTGAAATTTGATTTTCAAAGTTAGTAACCATGTCAACATGTTTCACTTTCAGCTTTTTGAAAGTCTTCAATAGTTTAGAGAGATCATCAAATAATAAATCATAGTTTTTTTGAGATCAGAATAGCTTACATACTCAGATTCTGAGTCACTTACGCTTGATTCAGAGTCTGTTTCCTCATTTTCCATAAGACACATTTAAGTAGATTCTGTTTCTTCATTAGACTCTTCAGAGCTGGATGATCATTCATGATCCCATGTGATTAACCCCTTTTTGTCTCATAGGGAATTTTCTCTTTTCTTTTCTGTCCTTCTTGTCTTTGTTTAAGAGAGGACATTCCACTTTTAAGTGACCTGATTTCCTGTAGTTAAAACATTCTAGAACTGACTTGTCAGTTTTAAACAAATTAATTTTTACCTTTGTGGTCCTTCTTCTGAAATTTCTCAAGTTTGAACTTCTTTTTCAGCAGCTTGTGAAATCTCTTAGTTACAAGAGCTAATTCTTCATGTGTATTTTCTTCTAACTCATCAGAGTCTGGATTTGAGCTTGTGGACTCTTCAACTTTCAATGCCTTTAACTTCTTGCCTGACTCATCAGAGTTTAAGGCAATGCTTTTGGAGGAGGAAGGCTTGCTGACTTCCTTCTGCTTCAGCTTCAATTCATGCACTCTGAGTACTCCAAGCAGTTCATCCAAGGAGAATGTACTCAGGTCCTTAGATTCCTCTAGAGCTGAATATTTGGCATCAAATCTTTCTGGTAGACTTCCAAGAAGCTTTACATTGATATCTTCTATCGAAGGAGTTATTCCAAGAGCCTTGAGCTTATTTAGCAAGGTCTGAAATCTCCCAAACATCTGGTCCACTGGTTCTTGGTCCTCTATTCTAAACGTATCATACTGTTTGGTCAACAGTATCTTCTTGGGTCTTTTGACATTGGAGGTCCCTTCATAATTGTATTGGAGAGCATCCCAAAATTCTTTACTCGATTTATAGCTGTTCATCTAATTTGATAAAAGCACAAGTAAGTAAGAATCTGGCCTTGACATTTATCTTTATTTCCCTTATTTCAATAGTACTCCATTCATCTTTAGACTTCAGCTTTCCATCTTCATCAATAGGTGCTACATAATCACCATTTATGATGACTGCCCATAGACTGTATTAGGTGGATTTTATAAGCATTTCCATTCTATCCTTCCAGTATGGGTAGTCTTCTCCAAAGAAAGCTAGAGGCCTATTGATACATGAGCCTTCAGCAATCAGCTGATTACTTTGAGAATCTTCTATGAATATTTATCCTTTTCACTCGAGGGAGTGATCAACCCAAAGGATAAGCTGTGATACCAATTAATAGTTAAGAGGCAACCTTAGAAGGAGGCACTGAATTAGTCTTAGACGCTTTTATGGAATAATGAACTTTTAATGCACAAGTAATCAGACTTGATAAAACAAATTTGAAAGAGCAAGGTAAGGAGAAGAAAAAACACCAAGAGTTTATACTGGTTCACTTCCAACACAAAAACTACATCCAGTCCCATCTAACTTGAAGAATTTCCATTATTATAAAATCTCCTTTACAATAACAGCACCAAACTAGTGCCACAAGTATTCATGACTTCAACCACTTGTGCCTTAAACCCAAGTATTCTTTCAACAAGCCACTTCTAGTTTAACAACCCAAGTATTCTTTCGAAAATCTCCTTAGGCTACAACTATTTCCCAACGAAACTAAAAGGCTGGTAGTACACCAGACTTTTCACACTAACAAATTTGTAAGAATGTAAAACAGAAGTGTTTAGCAGAACTTAGTGAATGTAAGAATTACAAGAATATGAATAGATACACTAAGTTTAAGGAAAGACAAGAAAGCTAAGGTCTGTTAAAACTGAACAACAAAGAAGACCTTTGTCTTTAAGAAACAGGAAGAGATTAAGAGAGCTTTTGATCACAATGAATAAGAGTTCTTGATGAGCTTCTCTTTGTGTGAAAGGTAAATCTCTTCAGGTAGATATATAGGTCACTTAAGATAACTGTTGCTATTCTTGAAAAGAGATATGAACATTAGAAATCCTTTGAAGATGTTCTGTATTGAGCGAGGATACAAGATCTTTGATGAATTGAAAGGATGTCCAAAGGTCTGAAAATAAGGAGCTTCCATACTTGCATAAATAAAGGGCTTCTTGATATCTTCAGAGTATAAAGCTAATTGATGGCTTTATTTCTTCTAGTAAACATGCAGGGATCTATGCTGAAATTCTTTTGAATATAATTGACACATAGGCTGAATTGGTTCAGCTTTCTCTGACTCACATAGAGTTGTTAAGTTGAGGACTTTGAAAAACTGCATTTGGCTATTGTGCTTACTTGTCTCTTAACTTCCTGGGTATTAAGCATATTTTTCTTGATAAGAGCTTGACTTCTAATGTATCATTAATATAGTTTTCAAAACATTGAGTTTTGTACTTCCGAATTAACGTTCTTATTGTTAATCTAGGATGCCTAAAAGCCTGAGGTCTAATTCTGTTGAACCATAAGACTAAGCGATCTTGAATCATACTTTTTGGTTAAAGTTCAACCTTTAACTTTTGATGGATTAGCCTTTTGATCTTATGAACTCCCTATTTGTCTTGTAACATGTGCACTTAGTTGTATAGTTTCTGAAACACTTAGTTAGATAGGTTAAATCACATATAAGTAGACTTCATTAAATTAAAATACATTGATGTGTGTTATTGACAAATCTCGGGGTCGGGTTATAATGGCATATATTGAGGTTTGGTCTAAATGTTTAACAAATTCTTTTTTAACCAGACTTTTTCTTAATAATATGCATTCGTTACAATTCCTTCCCCATTAAAAACAACATTGTCCTCAAGGTTGAAGTCAGGAAAAGCATCCAACAAGGCACTATGATCCTCCCATGTTGCTTTGGATTCTTGAAGGCCTTCCCACTATACTAGATGTTGCTGAAACTGCTTGGTCCCTTTCAAAATCACCTTGCTTTAAAGTATAGAAACTGGTTGGAGGACTGGACTCAATTCATCATTTGTAATAGGCAATGGAACATAAGGAGTGGAATGATCTCCTATGCATTTTTTAACTTTGAGCAATGAAAAATAGGGTGTATTTTTGGAACAGGAGGCAATAATAACTTATAAGCATCCTGTCCTATTTTTTCCATGATGGGTGTCGCAACCTGGATCGCGACGGCGCGGCGAGAAAGAAAACTAGTATGAAACAAGGAGTCGCCACCAACGTTTTTATCCATAGGAAAAACATTGGGAAAAAACTAAATTCAGTGAAAGCACTGGTAGAAATTGTGAGATTCAAGTTCGGGAGTCGGTTACGAGTAGGGAAGGTATTAGCACCCTACATCACCTGTTAGAAACAGTACCATGATTGAAAAATCCACAACACAGATAGCCTTACATAAAACATGATTTCTTCCCTTTTTTGTATTTTTCTGAAAACGACAGAATAGAGTAAGAGAACTGTATAAACATGGGGTATCGGAGCGAGGTCAACGGGACGTTTCATCCAAATTAATCTCGACTTCGATATAAGACAAGGAAGGGAAGAGAATGCTAACAAGACGTCACGTCTAAATTAGACATCCTCGGAAAAAATATAGGAACAGGGATAGGAAAGAGATAAGCGGGACGTCTCGTCCTAAGTATCCCTTCCCTATGAATTGTAGCGAGGTTTGAACAAAAACTAGGGGGAAATCAACAAGACGTCACGTCTAAATTGATTTTCATGGAAGCGACAAAAAGGAACATTTATGAAAGAAACACGAAAGCAAAGAAATAAAATAGTAAAAAGAAACAACAAAAATAGGCCCGACAGGAGTTGAGGTCCTGCTCCTACGTATTCTTGAATTATCAAGAAATCAGGGTTACGTAGTTCTGAGTGTTTTTCTTTTAGGAAAAGATTGGGAAAATGTTGGTGGGTATCATTTTGGTGAGGAACCCATACAAGATGAAGTTCTTTGCACGTGTACAGATCCTATAGAGGTTGTGTAGACAGAAGTATTTTCCGTACGACACTGACTAAAAATGATTTTTTCTTTTTTTTGATTTTATTTAGATTTAAAAGAAAACACAGAAAACATTCATTTCCCTTTATTATTTTTTTTAACTACAAAGCAAAATAAAAGAAATTTAACTGAATGAACTTAAGTAAGTGAACAATTTCATGAAAAAAATATAAATTCAGCAGATGGAAATACAATAACAAAAAATGAAAGAAAAGAGACAGAACGAAACTGATGGTAAGGTCTTTGAAGAGCCGGACTGTAGCTGCTGACCGGTATGAACTTTGTTAGACGAGCTACTGTGTAGGATCGAAGAACCAGACTGCAAGTTGGAGCTGGGACGGTGTGGAGTTACAGATCCAGACGACGGGCTTAAGTTGAGACGGTGTGGAGGATTTAGGAGACTGGAGGGGCTGCTGGGTGAGGAATTAGGAGATTAAGACGGTGAGGTATGGATTTAGGAGGTTGAAGGGACTGTTTGGTGAGGACTTGAGGGGCTGGACGGTGTGGAGTTTAGAAGAAGACGATGTTGAGAGGATTTAAGAGAGAACGATGTTGGCGGTTTATGGAAGAGCTGGACGGTGTTGGTGGTTTATGGAAGAGTTGGACGGTGTTGGTGGTTTAAGGATGAAGGACGGTGTTGGTGGTATTAGGAAGAGCAAGGACGGTGTTGGTGGGTTGAAGGACGGTGTGGGGAGGACAGAGTGGTGAGAGGAAGGTAAGGACGGTTGTACAGGTTTATAGGAGAAAGGTTGGTGTACGGGTTCGAAGGAAGATTGGGACGGTGTTTTAGGAGGGGTTATGTAGAGAAGAGTATGAACCGTTATGGAGTGTTGGGGATGGATTAAGACAGAAACGGTGTGGTGTGGTGAGGATAGATGGGAACAGAAATGATGTGGTGTGATGGGAATGAGTTCCTTAGATTCAAGACTCCTGAAGTGAAATTTTTTAGAGGTTCCCCCCCTTTAAGCTCTGGACCGCCAAAGATCCCTCGTGCCTCTTCAGCTGAGGCATTTATAGAGGCTTTAGGATGTGGGCCGAGTGCTTGGACAGCACGAGTCTCCACTCACCCACGTGCCTAGTGGAGACAGCCTGGCCACTATCAGTTTGTGGGATGCAGCGGCTGGTGGGAAATTTTTAATTTCTCCACTTCCGTCCCCTGTCTGCCACTCCCAAGATTCCTGGATCCACTTGGATTGTGGAAATCCAAGTCATCATGGTGGGAATATGGAGAGCCTGGTGGAAATCCGAGAGAGGATGACTCGGATTAGCCTCTCAGTTGGTATTCCTCCATAGTGGGAGTCAATTCCGAGAGGAATGACTTTTCTCCGAATAGAAAACCGAGTGTAAATCAGTCTTGTCTGAGTGAGAATCAATCTATAGCAGATCGAGTGGGAATTCTTCCATAAAAGACCGAGTAGGAATCCTTTAATAGCAGACCGAGTGGGAATCAATCTGAGAGGAATGAATGAGATTCAATCCGAGAGGAGTATTCAATCCGGGAGGAGTAAATGAGATTCCATCCGAGAGGAGTATTCAATCCACAAGTCAGATCCGACTCCTTACATTCTGTGTGGGATTGAATGACTTTATTTGACTTGGAAATTTTCAGAGAAACATTCATCAGGACCTATGTTGCTTCACTTGGTTTTTATTTGCTCGGATGTATCTTTGTTTGAAGCACTCGATCGGAGCTGCTTCAATCCGAGGGGCTTTACTCGGGAGTGCCTCTGTTTGAAGGATTCATTCGGTCTTTCCTTGCTTGAACACCTCAAAACAACTCGGTTATATCTCTGGGCTTTAACCACTCGGAGGAATCTTGCTCGGCAACGCTTCTGCTTGAAGCTTCATTCGACTCCTATGCTTGATTCAGTCGTTTTCACTCAGTATTCAACTCGGAGCCGGCCTTCCTTTCAATCAGAATTATTTCATTCATCAATCAATCATTCGGATGTACTCACTCGGGAGTAATCCTTATTTTCCGATCGGAATAGTTTCACTTGACAATCAACAGCTCGGGTGCGTCTTCTCGGGAGTAATTCAATCGGACATATTAACTCGGGACTCGGCCTTTACATTTCAATCAGAAGTTATGACAGCTCCAACAATCCTTCCGGGGCATTCGTTCGGAATCGGCCTTATTTCCACTCGGATGGTCAACCAATCCCTCGAAATCCTTCACTTGGACAAGTCTTGGTCGGATTCAGGGCTCAGGAGTAATTCATTTGTGCATCAGAACTTGGATATATTCACTCGGAGGTGCTCTCTTTTCTATCAGAACTTGCCACCTTTTCTCTGAGAATTTGGTACTTGAGAATATGACCACTCGGATATATTCACTCGGAGTTGGTCTTGATCAGGAATTTATACTCGGATTTACCTCAAGGCAATATTCCACTCGGCAATGCTTCACTTCGAGTCTTTCTACTCGGATTTGATCAATTTAGAGTCATTCTACTCAGATTTACCTTCAACAGGGTAATATTTCACTCGGAAATGCTCTATTCTGAGTCATTTTACTTGGATTTGATCATTTTTGAGTCATTCTACTCGGATTTTTGTCCAACAGGGCTATATTTCACTCGGAAATGCTCCATTCTAAGTCATTTTACTCAGATTTGATCATTTTTGAGTTATTCCACTTGGATTTTTGTCCAACAGGGCTATATTTCACTCGGAAATGCTTCAATCAGATTCATCCTGCTCGGACTTGATTATTTTTGAGCCATTCTACTCGGATTCGACCATTCTGATTCAGAATTCAGTATAAAAGAAGATTCGTTCCACTTGGATTGGACCAAAAGAGGTGTTCACAGATGCCCCTCTTTACTTCTTTTCCATGAGAAAAGCATGAAGTTTCTTCTTGATTTTGAAATGGAAAGGGAGTAAAGACGTGAACACCTTTGTCAAAGTATCAGATGAGGGGGAAAACCCAGGAATTGACACTTGAATCTTTCAGCTAACAGGAGGTGAGAAGATCGGGATTGACTCCTGGTAGACTGGGAAGTAAAGGTTGCCATCATAGGCGACTGGAAAGTGAAGGGTGCCTGAATAGGCGAATGGAAAGTAAAGGGTGCCTGAATAGGCAAATGGAAAGTAAAGGGTGCCTGAATAGGCGAATGAAAAGTAAAGGGTGCCTAAATAGGCGACTGGAAAGTAAAAGGTGCCTGAATAGGCGAATGGAAGGTAAATGGTGCCTGAATAGGCGACTGGAAAGTAAAGGGTGCCTGAATAGGCGACTGGAAAGTAAAGGGTGCCTGAATAGGCGAATGGAAAGTAAAGGGTGCCTGAATAGGCGACTGGAAAGTAAAGGGTGCCTGAATAGGCGAATGGAAAGTAAAGGGTGCCTGAATAGGTGACTGGAAAGTAAAGGGTGCCAGAATAGGCGACTGGAAAGTAAAGGGTGCCTGAATAGGTGAATGGAAAGTAAAGGGTGCCTGAATAGGAGACTGGAAAGTAAAGGGTGCCTGAATAGGCGAATGGAAAGTAAAGGACGCCTGAATAGGCGACTGGAAAGTAAAGGGTGCCTGAATAGGCGAATGGAAAGTAAAGGGTGCCTGAATAGGCGACTGGAAAGTAAAGGGTGCCTAAATAGGCGACTGGAGATGTAAAGGGTGCCTGAATAGGCGACTGGAAAGTAAAAGGTGCCTGAATAGGCGAATGGAAGGTAAATGGTGCCTGAATAGGCGACTGGAAAGTAAAGGGTGCCTGAATAGGCGACTGGAAAGTAAAGGGTGCCTAAATAGGTGAATGGAAGGTAAATGGTGCCTGAATAGGCGACTAGAAAGTAAAGGGTGCCTGAATAGGCGACTGGAAAGTAAAGGGTACCTGAATAGGCGACTGGAGATATAAAGGGTGCCTGAATAGGCAAATGGAAATGCAGAGATTGGAGGAGCTAACAGGAAGTCTTGTCCGAATTAACTCACTGGACTTAAAGGCTCATGGCGATGCCCCAGTTTGACATGACTAAAGGTTCTTGGGGAATTGCCCCTTGACTGAAACAGAAGAAAACTGGGGAGATGCCCCAGTTTGACATGATTTGAAGGAGTCTTTAGGGAACTGGCTCCTTGAATAAAAGAGAGTGAACCTGGGGTGATGCCCTAGTTTGACATATTTTGAAGGAATCTTGGGGAATTGCCCCCTTGAATGAAAGAGAGTGAACCTGGGGTAATGCCCCAGTTTAACATATTTTGAAGGAATCTTGGGGAATTACCCCCTTTGACTGAATAGATCTGAGGTGATGCCCCAGTTTGAGATGGTCTGAAGGAGCCTTGGGGAACTGCCCCTTTGGCGGAAAGAGAATGGACCAGGGGTGATGCCCCGGTTTGACATGATTTGAAGGTTGTTGGGGAACTACCCCTTGAATGAACAAAAGAAATCTGGGGAGATGCCCCAGTTTGAGTTGTTTAGGAAATGTATTTCTACTAGGGAAGGATTGATGGTTCGGGGTACTGCCTCTTTGGGTGAAAGAGAATGAACCTGGGGTGATGCCCCAGTTTGAACTATCTGCTTCAAAACCTTGGGGGGCTGCCCCTTGAGCGAGAAGAAATGATCCTGGGGTGATGCCCCAGTTTGATTTGTCTGGGAAGTGTAGTTCCACTGGAGAAGGATTGATGGCTCGAGCATCGCTCCTTGATTGGGAAGGGAAAATCTGGGGTCCACCTGGTATGTGTGGATTTGCTGAGAGAAGTGTGCTGGGGTTTTTTTGGGGAGAGTTCTTCTAAGCCTGAAAAGAAAAGTGTTCTTATTAGGGGGAAGAAGATGATCTGAATTTTTGGCTCACCGGGAGAGGGTTTAGTGATTCTGCTGGGGCAAAGAATTTTGCTGGAAACTATCCTTGGGCTTGGGAACGGGACACGCTTGACTGTTGGAATGTTTCAGGTAGATTCCTTGGAAAGGAGTTTGGAAAGTGTCAGCTTTGGCAGTTGAGGAGAAGACTTCGAGGAGTGCCAACTTTGGTGATTTGGGGAAGGGCTTCTGAGAAGTTCCAACAACAAAGGTTGAAGAAGGGACTTGAATGACTTGATTAAGGTGTCAATACTTGACATTACTGTTTGTTGTAATAACCTACAGAAAAAGGGTAAGTAGTGCAAAGATAAATTCAAAAATTAGGTAGGCCCTGTGAAACCGCGACCCTTAGGATAACTCATGGACAGAGGAGAATGAAAGAGGCGATCATAGCTTTGAAGCGCGTGCCTGGCTGAGTCTTCATGATGATTGCCTAAGACGAGGTCGAGTAGTGGGAGCGTCTTGTTCCTTACGACTTTAAATGTTCACCATTCTTTCATTTTATTTTTTATAAAAACACAATGTTTTATCAGATTTATGCAATTCATAACACGTATCGAAAAAGAGGGATAAATTTTATTCACGTATGTCAAACAGAATACACAGAATGGACAACGGGAAAATAGAGGGGATGAAATGAAGTCACGTAGGATAGGTCAAGGCCAAGGGAAACAGGGAAGGTTCAAAGATCCTCCAGTGAATTCCTGAGACTAGTGAGAACCTTAATCCTACATCACGATCTCAAGTACATCGTTCAACTCTGCCATTGAAAGGGTAGTTTGACCATGGTCCACATGCCCCAGTTTGCACGTTTTGCATTGGAAACTTTAGTTACTTTACCGAAATCTTGACCCTAATTTTTACCTGAGCTGCCTTTTCATGTTTTCGACTCATCATGTTGCTCTAACTTTTGCCTAGGCCGCCCTTTCAGGTTTTCAGCCTAGCGAGCTTTTCATGTGTTTTTCTCTTCTTGTTCATTCTTGGTTGTATCCTTTACAGTAAAAGGTTGAAACTGATTACACTCCAGTTGAGTCTGCCCAGCCTTTCCAAATTTAGTTTGATCCTTTGGGGAACTGATGTCTCTTCAAATAGGAGACTCTACTCTTATGCCATGTACCCAAGGAAATATAAGTGAGTCTTTTGGCATCAATGAGAGGGAATTACTTTTGAATTTTCTTTTTCTTTTCCCTTTTTTTTGTTTCTTTTTGTTTGCCCTTTTTTGTTTTTTTGTTTTTTGTTTTTTGTTTTTTTTATCCCCTTAATGACGCAATGACTCAATCTGACAGACTATTTCCTTGGCTACATAGGCATGAGGAACGGCGCACTCTTTAGGGTTTGAGGTGTTGATGACGACAAGAATGCAAGTTCTTGGCTTAACGACATTCGTTCCCCTTATACAGAAAATGACAGCTTGCTCGAGGGTCTGGACGTAACCAGCTTGCCCCACTTGGCACGTGCATTGGACTTCAAGCTTGATTCTATTTTTTTCATTTTTTCATTCTCTTTTTTTTTTTAAATTTTTGGCAAAGTCTCCCTTGACTGTATCTACATTTGTAGGCATTAGCAATTTTCCCCTATTTATGCTGGTAACTGTTGTGGTTTCCTTAAATGACTGGCCTACCACTTGTCCAATTCGGGACTTGGCCATGTTGTCATTCCATAGATTCCTGCAAAATGCCTTCTGATAGGTTGCCCCTGTGATTCCTTCAATTGTTCTTGACTTAGGGGTATACCCATCTTGATCTTTTCTCCTCTCCATTTGACAATCTTAACCGCCTCTTAAAACTTCTTTTTAACCTCTTGTTCTAACAATCTTGTTAACTTGGGCGGTGGCTCACAGTCTTTTCCACCTTCTTTATTGGCATAGTCAACCGGGTGATCGTAATCGTGAAGCGGGATCGTAATTTTATTAATCCCAAGAAGATTATTTTTGGATCTACAATTCAGCATGTTATGGCAAAAATAAAAAGAGGGAAAGGGAACAAGTAAATAAAGAAAATGAATCAAAACAAGGATAATGGGATGAGAAAAAACTTTTCTTTTCTTTTTTTTCGATACACATTTATTGATTGAACGATAAAGCAAGTTTTTTTTCACCCTTATTACATGAAAAGTCCCAAAGCCTTAGGCATAGCCGAGGGATAAACAAGATATTTAAGGCAATGACAAATTACTTTGGTGAATCGTTTACAGTCGTAGGGAGTTCGACAACCTCCCAATTACCAAACTCTTGGCCCGACGGGCAAGCGATCACCAAATTGGCATTATCATCAAAACCATCTTCAATATCGGCCACCATGGCATTAACTTCTGAACTTCTATGATTAGGCAGGGGATTTGTGGTCACGTTAGGGCTTCCTTCTTGAAAATTGATCCAGTCGGCTTTGATCAGATCTCTCACTTTATATTTTAAAGCTACGCAATTTTTTATGGAATGCCCCGGTGCCCCAGCGTGGTAATCACAATGAGCGTTTGGGTCATACCCCCTTGGATAAGGAGGTTGCAATGGCCTCATGGGGGACAGAGCTACCAGACCTTTCTGAACAAGGATTAGAAAAAGTTCGGTATATGTTATAGGAATTGGATCGAACTGCATAGGGGTGCACTCATTGTTGGGATTCCTTGTGTCCTGACTATGATTGGGTGGTCGAGTCACTTGCTACGGGTGATGGTATGGCATGGGTTGCGGCGTTGGTGCTCTTACCATGGGCGGACGGAAGTGAGGAGTATGAGCTACCGGACCATAAGTGGCAGCGGCCACATAAGGGTTGGGAGCTCGAATCATGGTAGGGGCAAATGGTCTCGGCGGAGCTGTCTTTTGATTAGAAGAGATGGAATTAGTTTCTCCATCCCTTCTCCCAGGCACCGGCTTTCTTGTCATGCTTGCCCCAGATGGGCCCTGAGTGATCTTTCCCGTTCGTATTCCGCTCTCTACCCTTTCCCCAATAGTTACGATGTCGAAGAAGTTGGCTGAAACACTACCAATTATCTTGCCGTAGAAAGGTGATGGGAGCGTGTAGATAAACATCGCGACTATCTCTTTTTCTAACAATGGGGGGTCCACTTGCGCCGCTGTCTCTCTCCATCGTTGGGCATACTCCTTAAATGTTTCATTGTCCCTCTTCACCATATTCTGTAACTGAACCCTGTTGGGTGCCATATCCATGTTATACTTGTATTGCCTAAGGAAGGCTTCTGCTAAGTCCTTCCAACAACAAATATGGTTCTGTTCAAGGTGAGCATATATGTAAGACCGGCCCCCGCCAGACTATCTTGGAAGCAGTGGATCAACAATTGGTCATTAGAAGAGTAGGATGCCATCTTTCGATAGTACATCGTGAGATGGTTCTTTGGACAAGTCATTCCCCGATACTTGTCAAAGTCTGGCATCTTGAATTTGGGTGGGAGGACAACATCTGTGACTAGACACAGCTCAGAAGCATCTATCAGTCCAAAACCCCCAGCGCCTTCCATCATTCTCAAACGCTCTTCTAAGATTTCTATCTTTTCCTTTTAGGGAGCTGCGACCGTGTTATGACCGGCTACCGGGTTCATCATACGAGTTGTATCTTGGAGATTGGTCATATAGGGGGTTGCGTATCTGTATGGATAACCGAGTGGCTGGTTGAAAGGAGGCAACGTATGGGACTGGTTCATTAGGCCTGTATTTGGTGAGGGACCTTGGGGTTGGGCCATAGCTTGTACGGCATAAGTCGGCACGATCATCTGGGCTCGTGTGTTTTGGGCTTGTGCGTTGTAGGTTGGCTGGGCCATCGGGGCTTGTGTGTTTTGGGTTTGGTAGGTTTGTGGGTCATGGGCCTGTGTGTTTTGGGTTTGGTAGGCTTATGGGTCATGGGCTTGCGTGTTTTGGGTTTGGTGGAGTGGTGGCATGTTTAGCTGGGTGGGGTATGAAGCGTGAGGATTCATCGCTTGCTTGTCGTGGGCGTCTTGTTGGTTAGCGAGCGGGGGATAGTACCCCGGTGGTAGGCCATAAAGTGGAAAAGGTACTGGGTTGCCGTCAGGACCGACAAATGTATGCTGTTGTGCATAAGACTGACCGTAAGGTGGCTGGGCCTCCATGGCAGGGTTAGGTCTTCCGACATGAATGGTGAGAGGGGGTGTCGTTGTGTTAGGGAGTTGGGTTCTTGCTGGGTCAGCACCAAGGGGGGGGGTGGCATGGTGGCAGGCTGCTGTGGGGCGTCCTCAACACCTGTAGAGGAGCCTCCTTCTGTGAGTTTCTTTTCTAAAAGTTTAGTTAACTCCGCCACTCGCTCTTTCAACTGATCGAACTCAGTTCTAAAGTCTCCGTCAACAGCTTCTACCTCAGCCATGAGTTTCCTTTGGAGTCGGGTCTGGTAAGGATGCCTACCCGTGACGCCTGTGTCTCTTTTTTAAAAAAAAAACAAAAATGTTAGGGGGAAATAGAAAGAAGGAGAATGTCGTGGGAAGCAATTACAGGCTTCGGCGAGTATCCTTTGACTATTCCTTAGAACTTATCATTCAAAACTACTAGGTATGGTAAACATGGAAATTAATATGGGATAATTGTGAAGACAGAAGAAATCTTTCATCCTGAGGCGGGAGCCCCAAGCTCAAACATTTTCTTCGGGCAACTACAGCCCTCATTTCTTAAGTTCAATCCCATGTTAATTTCCATAGATACTCAAAGGGTATTCGTTAAGTTCTGAATAGCCTTCCACGAAAATGAGGATAAAGAGAAGAAATTAGTTGATGTCATGTTTTGGAACCGGTACTTCCCCATTGATTTAACATAAAGAAATTTTTCTTGGGGAAACAACGATTACCAAGGGTCCAAGTCGCAATAGTCATAAATTTTTTTAACCGTCATCAATGCCCCTGTTGGAGCGGAAATAAAGTTATATTTTTTTCTTGATTTTTTTGACGATTAGGAAAATCTATGACTCAGGACTCAGAGGTACACGACCAAAAGAGGATTATCTATTCACCGAGGAATACTGTGTGTTTCAAAATGAGTCATTATTTCAAAAACTGAGCAAATCTGCGGGTGGTAGATAATTTATTTTTTTGATAAAAGGGAAAGCAAAAATGACGCAAGGTAAAGTAAAGTTTACCCTTTTGTGGCCTAGGTCGGGTTTTGTTGAAAGTCTTTTCTAGGCCCTATGGCTTGTCTAAAAGTGACTCTCCACACCGGGTGGTTTCCACTAGACATCTAGAAGGTCACCAGAGCCAAGATCCTACCCATGACAGGGACGTAAATAATGGGGAATCCACTAGGTGCATATATCATGAGAGGTCGAACTCTGGTTGAGGTTCTCACAAACACCGGATAGGAAGTACATCCCATACGATTCCGTTACCAACCCCTCCTAACGTAAGCTTCATTTGGGGCCCGGGTATAGGGCGCCACTCATAGGTGTGCAAGTAATTGTGAGTGTAGTGTGTGGAAGGGCATTCAATACCTTTTACCTTACCCTATTCTGCACAAAGAACAAACACAGAACAAATATACAAAGTCGTCTACCCTAGGGTTCAATGATTGTAGAAAAGTAACATAGTCCTCTACCCTAGGGTTCAACAAACATGCAAAACATAGATAACGAAACAAATGACAAGATACAATTAAAACACGAACAAACATTCAGAACAATTAACAGAAAATAAAACAAGGGGAAGATGCGCTTTCAATCAAACTGGCCTGACTCTCTTAAGTGTCCCCAGTGGAGTCGCCATCTGTCGCAACCTGGATCACGACGGCGTGGTAAGAAAGAAAACTAGTATGAAACAGGGAGTCGCCACCAACGTTTTTATCCATAGGAAAAACATTGGGAAAAAACTAAATTCAGTAAAAGCACTGGTAGAAATTGTGAGATTCAAGTTCGGGAGTCGGTTATGAGTAGGGAAGGTATTAGCACCCTACATCGCCTATTAGAAACAATACCCTGATTGAAGAATGCACAACACATATAGCCTTACATAAAACATGATTTCTTCCCTTTTTTGTATTTTTCTGAAAACGACAGAGTAGAGTAAGAGAACTGTACAAACATGGGGTATCGGAGCGAGGTCAACGGGACGTTTCATCCAAATTAATCTCGACTTCGATATAAGACAAGGAAGGGAAGAGAATGCTAACAAAACATCACGTCTAAATTAGACATCCTCGAAAAAAATATAGGAACAGGGATAGGAAAGAGATAAGCGGGACGTCTCGTCCTAAGTATCCCTTCCCTATGAATTGTAGCGAGGTTTGAACAAAAACTAGGGGGAAATCAACAAGACGTCACGTCTAAATTGATTTTCATGGAAGCGACAAAAAGGAACATTTATGAAAGAAACACGAAAGCAAAGAAATAAAATAATAAAAAGAAACAAGAAAAATGGGCCCGACAGGAGTTGAGGTCCTGCTCCTACATATTCTTGAATTATCAAGAAATCAGGCTTACGTAGTTCTGAGTGTTTTTCTTTTAGGAAAAGATTGGGAAAATGTTGGTGGGTATCATTTTGGTGAGGAACCCATACAAGATGAAGTTCTTCGCACGTGTACAGATCCTATAGAGGTTGTGTAGACGGAAGTATTTTTTGTACGACACTGACTAAAAATGATTTTTTCTTTTTTTTGATTTTATTTAGATTTGAAAGAAAACACAGAAAACATTCATTTCCCTTTATTATTTTTTTTAACTACAAAGCAAAATAAAAGAAATTTAACTGAATGAACTTAAGTAAGTGAACAAGGTCATGAAAAAAATATAAATTCAGCAGAAGGAAATACAATAATAAAAAAACAAAAGAAAAGAGACAGAACGAAACTGATGGTAAGGTCTTTGAAGAGTCGGACTGCAGCTGTTGACTGGTATGAACTTTGTTAGACGAGCTGCTAGTGTAGGATCGAAGAACCGGACTGCAAGTTGGAGCTGGGACGGTGTGGAGTTACAGATCCAGACGACGGGCTTGAGCTGAGACGGTGTGGAGGATTTAGGAGACTGGAGGGGCTGCTGGGTGAGGAATTAGGAGATTGAGACGGTGTGGTATGGATTTAGGAGGTTGAAGGGACTGTTTGGTGAGGACTTGAGGGGTTGGATAGTGTGGAGTTTAGAAGAAGACGATGTTGAGAGGATTTAAGAGAGAACGATGTTGGCGGTTTATGGAAGAGCTGGACGGTGTTGGTGGTTTATGGAAGAGCTGGACGGTGTTGGTGGTTTATGGAAGAGCTGGACGGTGTTGGTGGTTTAAGGATGAAGGACGGTGTTGGTGGTATTAGGAAGAGCAAGGACGGTATTGGTGGGTTGAAGGACGGTGTGGGGATGACGGAGTAGTGAGAGGAAGGTAAGGACGGTTGTACAGGTTTATAGGAGAAAGGTTGGTGTACGGGTTCGAAGGAAGATTGGGACGGTGTTTTAGGAGGGGTTATGTAGAGAAGAGTATGAACCGTTATGGAGTGTTGGGGATGGATTAAGACAGAAACGGTGTGGTGTGGTGAGGATAGATGGGAATAGAAATGATGTGGTGTGATGGGAATGAGTTCCTTAGATTCAAGACTCTTGAAGTGAAATTTTTTAGAGGTTCCCCCCCCTTTAAGCTCTATACCGCCAAAGATCCCTCGTGCCTCTTCAGCTGAGGCATTTATAGAGGCTTTAGGATGTGGGCCGAGTGCTTGGACAACACGAGTCTCCACTCACCCACGTGCCTAGTGGAGACAGCCTGGCCACTATCAGCTTGTGGGATGCAGCGGCTGGTGGGAAATTTTTAATTTCTCCACTTTTGTCCCCTGTCTGCCACTCCCAAGATTCCTGGATCCACTTGGATTTTGGAAATCCAAGTCATCATGGTGGGAATATGGAGAGCCTGGTGGAAATCCGAGAGAGGATGGTGGAAATCCGAGAGAGGATGACTCGGATTAGTCTCTCAGTCGGTATTCCTCCATAGTGGGAGTCAATTCCGAGAGGAATGACTTTTCTCCGAATAGAAAACCGAGTGTAAATCAGTCTTGTCTGAGTGAGAATCAATCTATAGCAGATCGAGTGGGAATTCTTCCATAAAAGACCGAGTAGGAATCCTTTAATAGCAGACCGAGTGGGAATCAATCTGAGAGGAATGAATGAGATTCAATCCGAGAGGAGTATTCAATCCGGGAGGAGTAAATGAGATTCCATCCGAGAGGAGTATTCAATCCACAAGTCGGATCCGACTCCTTACATTCTGTGTGGGATTGAATGACTTTATTTGACTCGGAAATTTTTGGAGAAACATTCATCAGGACCTATGTTGCTTCACTCGGTTTTTATTTGCTCGGATGTATCTTTGTTTGAAGCACTCGATCGGAGCTGCTTCAATCTGAGGGGCTTTACTCAGGAGTGCCTCTGTTTGAATGATTCATTCGGTCTTTCCTTGCTTGAACACCTCAAAACAACTCGGTTATATCTCTGGGCTTTAACCACTCGGAGGAATCTTGCTCGGCAACGCTTCTGCTTGAAGCTTCATTCGACTCCTATGCTTGATTCAGTCGTTTTCACTTAGTATTCAACTCGGAGCCGGCCTTCCTTTCAATCAGAATTATTTCATTCATCAATCAATCATTCGGATGTACTCACTCGGGAGTAATCCTTATTTTCCGATCGGAATAGTTTCACTTGACAATCAACAGCTCGGGTGCGTCTTCTCAGGAGTAATTCAATCGGACATATTAACTCGGGACTCGGCCTTTACATTTCAATCAGAAGTTATGACAGCTCCAACAATCCTTCCGGGGCATTCGTTCGGAATCGGCCTTATTTCCACTCGGATGGTCAACCAATCCCTCGAAATCCTTCACTTGGACAAGTCTTGGTCGGATTCAGGGCTCAGGAGTAATTCATTTGTGCATCAGAACTTGGATATATTCACTCGGAGGTGCTCTCTTTTCTATCAGAACTTGCCACCTTTTCTCTCAGAATTTGGTACTTGAGAATATGACCACTCGGATATATTCACTCGGAGTTGGTCTTGATCAGGAATTTGTACTCGGATTTACCTCAAGGCAATATTCCACTCGGCAATGCTTCACTTCGAGTCATTCTACTCGGATTTGATCAATTCGGAGTCATTCTACTCAGATTTACCTTCAATAGGGTAATATTTTACTCGAAAATGCTCCATTCTGAGTCATTTTACTCGGATTTGATCCTTTTTGAGTCATTCCACTCGGATTTTTGTCCAACAGGGCTATATTTCACTCAGAAATGCTCTATTCTGAGTCATTTTACTCGGATTTGATCATTTTTGAGTTTCCACTCGGATTTTTGTCCAACAGGGCTATATTTCACTCAGAAATACTTCAATCAGATTCATCCTGCTCGGACTTGATTATTTTTGAGCCATTTTACTTGGATTTGACCATTCTGATTCAGAATTCAGTATAAAAGAAGATTCGTTCCACTTGGACTGGACCAAAAGAGGTGTTCACAATGGGGAATGGCCAAAAATATCTCAAACTCATCTTTTGAATCTTTGAGTTCCATTGAATACTGCTTGTATGGATGTAGCTTTACTAAAATAGTGTCCCCTATGTTGAATTCACGATGTTTCCTCTTCTTATAAGCATACTTCTTCATGTGATCTTGGGCTTTATTCAAGTTCATATTTAACTTACTAAGGATAACATTTCTCTGTAGCAACTATTCTTGAACAAGGATAGGGTCTCTAGAATCTAGAACATACTTGATTAATTAAGGTGGATTCGTTCCATACACCACCTTGAATGGTGTCATCCCATTGTTGTGATGATAAGTAGTGTTGTACCAATATTTTGCCCAAGGTAGCAATTTAGCCCAATTCCTGGGAGAGTCATAAGTAAAGCACCTCAAATACATTTCCAAGCATTTATTCATAGCTTCAGATTGTCCATCTGATTGTGGATGATATGCAGTACTCAAGTTTAGCTTGATGCCACTTAGTTTGAATAAATGCTACCAAAATTGGCTAGTGAAGATCTTGTCCCTATCTAAAATAATAGTCTTAGGTATGCCATGGAGCTTCACAATAGTTTTCATGAATGTTTCTGCTACCTGTCCATTGGAATAATTCATTTTCAGAGTAGAGAAATAAGCGTACTTGGATAACTTGTCAATAACCACCACAATCACAGTGTAACCATGAGAAGGAAGGGGATCTGTTATAATATCCATGGCTAGATCTTCCTATATTTGTTCAAGGATTGGAAGAGGCTACAGTAGTCCTAATGGAAGTGTTGTATCATTCTTGGCATGTTGGCAAACCAAGCAATTCTAAATATAGTCCTTAATAACCTTATATATGCTTTCCATTCCAATAAAATTGAGCAGTTATTCGGGCATGTGTCCTAGTGAAACCAGCATGACTTCACTATTAAGTATAAGTCATAGCCTAAGAGTTTATGGATCCATTTTTGTTGTTAAGGTGTTTGTACTATTTGATCTATTAAGTTTATGAGACTTTTTTTATCTGTCCTTATCACAAACTTGTGACCAAGTAAATAGTGTCTAAATTTTACTATGGCCTCAATGATAACATAAAATTCTGACATAAGCTAATTGCTTTTGTATACTAGCATTTAATTTCCTAAAAAAGAAAGTAATTGAATGATGATTTTGACTCAAAACTGCACCAACCCTCAAGTCAGATGCACCGATTTTTAGTATAAAAGGTTTAGAGAAATCAAGAATGGCTAAAACTAGAGCATGGATGATTACAGATTTCAATTCCTCAAAGGCAGCAATAGTGATAGTGTCCCACCAAAAATTCTCTTCTTCAACAAATTTGTAAGAGGAGTCGCCAAAGCTACATAACCCTTTATAAACCTTCTATAGTAGCCTGTAAAGCCTAGGAACCCTCTTAGTTGCTTAAGAGTAGTTGGTATAGGCCAACCCAACATTGCCTTAACTTTATCTTTATTCATTGCACTCTCTTACCCGAGACCATATGTCTTAGGTAGTCCACTTCCTAGAGGCCTGTGAACACCTATTTCGTTCCAGTCAATTTTCACCAAGAATGGGGAATTCACAAGGCAAAAAAAAAAGAAAAAAAAAGAAATTTAAAAAATTTAAAAAAAAATTAATTAATTTAAAAAAAAAAAACTCTGACTCGGAAATGATCATTTCCGAGTGAAAGGACTCGGAATGATCATTTCCGAGTGAAGGAGCCTCCAAGTGGACCTCAAGTGTCAAGGAAGGACACAAAGAGGGCTGAACCCGAGTGCAGAAGCCAAATTCCAACTTCTGAGTGGAAAGAAGACCAGAATCCGAGTGAAAAATAGTGAAATTCCAACTTCTGAGTGGAAAGAAGACAATTTCCGAATGACAAACGTCCAATTTTCAAGTTCCGACTGAAAAGCAGGCAGATTCCGAGTGAAATTGTTCATACTCCAAATTCTGAGTAGGAAACAGGCAGGATCCGAGTGGATGTGTCAAAGTCTCCAGGTTTTGAGTGATGATAAGGCAGTTTCCGAGTGATCGATGCACATATGGAACGATGTCCACAGAAAGACCGAGTGAATGTTTGCAGAGTAAGAAGCCTCCAATTGATGATTGACGAGTAAAAGAAATTCCGAGTGAAAATCCACTCGGAACCAAGGGAAGAAGGAGTCTGCCGATCGATGTTCTTCAATCAGTACCAAGTAAAGGCTTTCCATTCATAACCGAGTGAGGTATTTCCAAGTCTGCACCGAGTCATTCCCTTTTCAGTCGGCTCCGAGCCATCACCCTCCATTCCACTTATTTCCGAGCCATATTTAAATATCACTGAGCTCGTTTTCACCAAACCCGAGTCACAAATTTTCACCCAAAGCTGGCTCACCATTCTCACCTGGATTCCGAGTCAATTATTACCAAGTTCCGAGTCATCATTCTGAGTCATTTTTAATCAGTTCTGAGGCAATATTCGATCGGTTTTTGAGTGACATTTTCCAGTCGATTCTGGGTCAATCTCCAATCATATCCGACTCCCAAATGACCACTCTCACTTAAATCTCCAATCGAACCAATGCTCACTCGGAACCGACTGGCAATTCAGCTAGTTAGCCCTCCTCAAGCCAATTACCGAGCCCATTGCAACCATTTCAGTCGGTTTCGAGTCATTTTCCACTCGGCTCCGACTGAGTGTCTCACAGCAACCTCATACCGAGCAATTCTCACTCGGAAAGGTGTGTTTTCGCTCGATTTACCATTGGAAATGCTTCATTCCACTTGGAACTCACTCCCAATATGGATAAATACCGATTGAGAAGCTGACTCGAGTCATTTCACTCGGAATTCTGTCTTCCTCACTCGGATTTTCGTCACTTTCTCTCGGATTTTCATCTTGCTGAGTTGGATGTCCACTATCCAAGTGGATCCTTGAATTACGGAGGGTAGTTGGCAATAAGACAAGGTGGAAAGTGATAAAGAATTGCCACCAGCCTTCATTTTGCTTAATTGTCAAAAATCCAGGCTGTTGCCAACACCACCATGCAAGTTGTTTGACAATTTCAAGGGGCGGCTGACAACAAGACAAGGAGGAAATATTAAAAAAACTTCACTAATTGGCAGCCAGGCTGTCTCTGTTCCTGTTCAGGCAATCAACGTGCTTCTCAAATGCTCTATAAATACAGCAAGCGAAGGAAGAAGAAAGGATCCCTGGAGGATTCATTGAAAGAGAAGAAAAAAAAGCTTTCTCCCTCATCCACACACCGCCCAAATCTCCTTCCCAGTCCGTTCTCCACACCGCCCTCTCACTGTCCAATTTCCTCTTCTTAAACACTGCCCCCTTCCCCACACCGTTCTAAACACCGCCCAACACCCTACCCTCCACACTGCCTACACACCGCCCAACACCCTCCTTAACACCGCCCCAAGACCGTCCTCATAGCCCTTTCCAACACTGTCCCCACCTCCTCCCAATACCATTATCTCCTCACTCAACCGACCTCACTACTCATATCAACCGACCTCACTCCCACTCAATACCGCCCACACACACTCTCCACAACCGTCCTCTCCACACCGCCCACACACCGCCCAACACCTTCCTCTCCACACCGCCCACACACCGCCCAACACCTTCCTCTCAACGCCGCCCACACCATCTTCAACACCGTCCAACACCTTCCTCACAACATCTTCCAAATACCAACCCCCCTCATTCCTCACAGCCCCCCTATACTGTCCCACTCTCCCTCACTTCACCTCACTCCACGCTCACTTCACTTTTCCTTTCTTCCATTAAAATCAAATCACACACACACCTCTCTGCCCTTCCTTTTCAAACACCGTTCCCCTCCATTAAAAAACCACTTCATTTATAAAAAAAAACACCTTATTCCCCATTTCCCCTCTGTCCAGCACCTCAAGCCCACAACACCATCCAACTCCTTTCTCACCACACCGGTCCCACTCTTCCCCTTATTTTTAATACTTATATTTATTTTATTTTCTGCTAAATCAATTGTTATTCGGTGATTTTGTCTTCCTTTTCAATTATCAATTAATCTTTATTGATTGATAAATATTAATAAAAATGAGTGCTTCACACATTCTATTTAAGTTAACATAAAAGGTGTAATTATTGTTGTAGTTATTATCATTACAATTTTTATTTTTTCTATTTTAAAAAAGGAGGAGCGAGTTTAATTCGGACGAGACGTCCTGTTAATCTCATTTTTTAAAGGGTGGAGCGAGTTTAATTTGGATGAGACGTCCTGTTAATCTCATGTAAATATTCCGTGTTTATTTCTGTTTATTTTTATATATTTTGTCGTCTCGTATATTTTCTTTTCATGGAAAAGTTAAAATAATTATTGGGTTAATTATAATACGCGCTATTAAATTGAGGTAACCATTTTTATAACGGACAGCTGTGAGGTGCTAATACCTTCCTCACCTGTAATTAGACTCCCGGATCTGGAATCTCATTTTTTGACCAATGCTTTAATTAAAGGTTTTCCCGGTATTTTATCCTAAAAATATTGGTGGCGACTCCCTGTTCATCATTTTCAAAAATCGTTTTGAGGGTCGGCCGTGCCGTCGCGATCCCGGTCGCGACAGATGGCGACTCCACTGGGGATTTAGAGAGTCAAGCCAGTCAATCTGATAGCGCATATTTTAATTAGCATATTAATTATTTGACCTTTTTCCTTTATTTTATTTGGTCTCTGTTTTATTTGTATCTTATCCTTTATGTTCTGTAAATATATGTGTGATCATTGAACCCTAGGGTAGTCGACTTTATTTTGTTGCTCTGTGTTTGTTCTATGTGCAGGATGAGTAAGGTACAGGTATTGAATGCCTCTTTCACACACTACACTCACAACTTGCACACACTTTTGAGTGGGACCCTATACCCGGGCCCAAATAAAACTTAAGATTAGGGGAGATTGATAGCGGAGCCATTTGGGATGTACTTCTTATCTGGTTACTGTGAGAATCTCAGCTAGAGTTCGACTTATTCGTGGTGCCCACACTTAGTAGACTTCTTGCTATTTGTGGCCAACATCATGAGTAGGATCTTGGCTCTAGTGACCTTTAGAAATTTTAGAATAAACCACCCAATGTGAGACATCACTGATAAATAAACCTTAGAACCATTAAGGCATCTTCAGAAAAACCCGACTTAAGGCACAAAGAGGCAAACTTTACTTATACCTTTTCTCATTCTCGTTTTCTCTTCCAATCCAAACTAATGGACCGCTTGCCTGTTTAGAGGATTACTTTTTCAAAGAATAACCTATTTTTAACCTGTGATCCTCTAATGGGCAAGTGGACCTTTCTTTTTATATTTGCTTAAGTCTTAGGATCTGGAGTTATGAACTTTCTAAAAAAAGAAGAAAAAATAATCAGAAAATTCATAGCTCGTGTGATCCTTGATTTATTGCAAGCTTCGACAAATTGTAACTTCCCTAAATCCCAAAATGTTTTCAAGAAAGTTATTAGGGGAGTATCAATTTGCAAAGTATGTTAGTGATTGATTTTTCTTTTCTTTATGTCCCTACAGGAAGCTATTAAGGGCTTGGCCAGTATCTTTAAGTGAAATATGGAAATTAACATGAGGTCAGATAGTTGTGGTGGAAATGTACCCGAGTTGAAAAGATTACTGCATGTTAAGGTTAGGAAAGTTGATACAACCAGTCTACAAGCATTAGGGAAGAAATTGGACATGAATCAGAAGATGGTTTTCTCAAGGAAATATGGGAGGATCCTAAAACTGCTAGAAGTGGAAGTACAAGTCGAGGCAATTACCGCTTTGACTCAATTCTATAACCCACCTCTCCGTTGTTTTACCTTCCGGGACTTCCAATTAGCTCCGTCAGTTGAGGAGTTTGAACAAATTCTGGGGATGCCATTAGAAGGACAAATACCTTACCGTCATCTTGGACGTCAAGCAAATATTGTTACTATTGCTAATGTCCTAAAGATTCACCCGGAAGTGTTAAGGAGTGCGCAACTGAATAGAAATCAGATCCTGGGATTTGATAGAGAGTATTTTGAAAAGCACATGCACTTGCTAGCTGAGAAAAGAGATTGGGAAGCCTTCATGGATACTCTAGCTCTCACCATTTATGGAGTTATCTTGTTTCCTAATATCGACAATTATGTGGACTATGATGCTATTGGCGTTTTCCTTGCCCATAGGTTCAAGTCTGAAAATCCTGTCACTGCTATATTGGCAAATATATACTGCACCATGGACTTCTGCTGTACACGAGGTGGAAAGAGAATCATTTGCTGTTTACCTGCTCTATATGTATGGCTTACATCACATGTCTTCCATCAAGTCAGCAAAATTGAATGTCCAGTCTCAGATCTGAAGTTATGTCAGTTAGTAGCGAAGAATAGGCGTGAATGGGCCAATCACCTGGTAGGACTCACAGCTGATAAAGTAAGGTGGTACCCGCAATGGTTGAAGGTTGATACCATAATTCACCATTGTGGAAACTACCCGAATGTTCCTCTCATGGGTACTCAGGGGTGTATCAATTACAACCCTATCATAGCCAAATGTCAGCTAGCCTATCCCTTACTTGGGTCACCCGATGGAGAATCCCTTACTTCTTTCATCGTTTATTTCTCAGAGGGGGATTGCACGTCTGTCATTTGGGATATAGCAAATGCATGGAAGAAAGTCCACAAACAAGGGAAAGAATTAGGAAGTCGAAGCCACGCCGTGAAGGAAGAGTACTACCAATGGGTCTTAAACAGAGTTTCCATTGTCAAGCTACCTTCCAAAAGTCCCTCCTATCTCCCGACAGGCGCACATGTTACCTCTCCTACCCTTGAAGAAGAGGCAATGAGAGCCAAAATAAAAGAGCTAACCGCCAAAAATGAGGAATTGGAAAAAGAATTGCTGATATCTCAACAAGAATGTGCCCTTCAGAAAAGGGAGAATTTAGAAAGCAAACAAACCATCAGGAAGATTGGAAAGAAAAGAAAAATTGAAAGGGACTACCTGAGGAAAAAAAGCCAATGCCTCCGAACGGCTAATGCTCAACTAAAAGCGAAGAACAAGCAAAGAGATACCATGTTGACTGATAAGCAGCTTCTAAGGGACATGTTGGTAAGAGCCAAAGAGCGCGAGCAAAATGTCTTGGTACAGAAAGAACTTCTGCAATTACAAGTTTGCCGATTAGAGCATCAGCTTGATGAGATGGTAGAAGCTTACCAGCATGAGATAAATGGTGAGCGACGGCGCGTGATAGATGCTGAACGAGAATATGGTGAAGCTATCCGTGTTTTGAAAGATGAACTAACACAGCAAAATGAAGATATTCATTCATGGATGAATCGCTTTGCCCACTTGGCATATTTGGCTAATGGAGTTCTGGAAGACCTCCCGCTCCTACTCAAGCAAGCTGAGGGGATGGTTAATCCTCTTAACACTCCAAGAGAAATTGTAACCTTCCTTGATTATTGTAGAGAAAGGATTTGTAAAATGAGGGCCATGATTGCCCGAGCTAGGAATGGCTGATTTACTTTTTCTGCATAAAAATAGGCTGACAGCAGTAATGTATTCCGAAAAAAAGGGGTTTCTTCATGTCCCCACAACTACCTCATGTTAATTTCCACTCATCACTTTTGAATGAAGTTTTGAAAAAAGTCGAAAGATACTGGCTGAATTCCGCGATTGCTTCACGTATCATTTGTTTTTCTTTTGCTGTTTTTTTTTACTTTCTTTTTAACAATTTCTTGTTGACTTCCCAGAAATAACGGGTAAACATCCTTACGCGACTCGGCTTAATACCAGACTCATGGCTGAAATAGAACAAGAAAATGAGAGTTTGAGAGCTGAAGTCAATCAACTGAAAGAGCAAATGGCTGAAATGGCCAAACTTCTTGAGAGAAGGGTCACAGAAGGGGATTCTTCAGCAGGAATTGAAGACACTAGACAACGACCGTCCACTCAGGGTCCCACTGGGGGACCAAGTTCAAACCCAGCTGCGCCTCCCCTAACCATTCATGTTAGGAAACCAAACACTGCTGAAGCCCAGCAACCCATCTTTGTAGATGCAGAAGGTAATGTCATACCTTACGGATTGCCACAGGGTTATTTCCCACCGCTTCAAGAAGAACCTGATTATCAAGAGGCGATTTTACATACAGCCCAGCCAAGTGTCCCGCCCGTCCGAGACCCTCAAGCAAATCCAATCCTTGCACAAGTTACGCAACCACAAGCTACCCAGACGACAGCCAGACCCCACATCTCAATGCCTAATGCAAACTCGACACATGTCGACCAACCAGTTAGGGATACCAGTCATCATGCTACTACGGGTCCAAATACTGCTGCTACTACCCAGGAGGGAAGACTAGAATTCCTGGAAAGGCGATTCCGAGAAATGGAGAGAACAAACAGGTTTGGAATGGGCAGTGCTGCACAACTCTCTCTGATTCCTAATGTTGTCATTCCCCCCAAATTCAAAATGCCAGAGTTTGACAAATATCGGGGGCTAACCTGTCCAAAGAACCATCTAACCATGTACTGTCAGAAGATGGCCTCTCATGCTTCTAATGACCCTCTGCTTATTCATTGTTTCCAGGATAGTTTGACGGGAGCACCTCTTACCTGGTATAACCACCTTGAACGATCTCATATACGCTGTTGGGAAGATCTGGCAGATGCTTTCGTGCAACAGTACAAGTATAATCTGGATATGGCGCCAGATAGAGTACAGTTGCAAAACATGGCCAAGAAAGATAATGAGACGTTTAAAGAATATGCCCAAAGGTGGCGAGAAGTATCAGCACAAGTCGATCCACCTCTATCAGAAAAAGAGGTGATTTCCACATTTATTGATACACTCCAGTCACCTTTCTATGACAAGATGATTGGAAGCATTTCCTCCCACTTCTCCGACATCGTCACTATCGGAGAAAGAATAGAGAATGGCTTGAGAACGGGGAAGATTACTTGTAGCCCATCTGGGGCTGGGACAGCAAGAAAACCTTCTTTTGGAGAAGGAAAAAGAAGAGAGGGAGAGACTAACCTGGTCTCTCACAACCAAAGAAGGAACCAGCTCAGACCACCTACTCCCGTCACCTTTCCGTCAACTTACCATAACACACCACACCCATATGTAGCTACAATTCCAAATCCAAACCCACCACATTTTCGAGCACCTGTCATGCGACCACCCGCACCACCACAAACACCATATCAACCACCCCAAATAAACCCACCAAATCCAAACATGAGGAGACAGAATGATGACCGCACTCAAGTGTAATTTGATCCAATTCCCATGACCTACACAGAGCTTCTCCCCCATCTTATTGAAAACACCTTAGTGGCACCTTGTCCTTTAAAACCGCTTCAACCACCTTATCCCAGAGGGTATGACCCAAATGCGCGATATGATTACCATGCCGGTGCACCGGGACATTCCACCGAAAATTGCCTGGCATTGAAGTTTAAGGTAAGAGATTTAATCAGAGCTGATTGGATAAGCTTCAAGGAAGGAAGCCCGAATGTGACCACCAATCCTTTGCCTAACCATGGGAGACCAGGCGTTAACGCTGTGGAAAAAGATGAGGAATGTATTTCCAAAGTTCAGGACATCCAAATGCCGTTGGAAGCAATTCATTCCCATATGCTTAAGATGGGATTGATAGAAGGATCATAGGATAAAGAGTGCAATGACCTCCTGTCCGCAAAGCGAAGAGACTTCCAGAAAACCCTTCAGGGAATTATGGACAGTCACGTCATAGAAGTTTGCCGGCATCGTGAAGACAGAATAAATATGATACAAGAGCAAGGCCGAGTTCGAGCCCCAAAACCTCTAGTCATATTTTACAATAAAAATGCACCTGTGGCTTCAACCCCTGTTAAAACTGTCATCACGGTAAACACTCCAACCCCATTCCCTTACAAGGATTCGCGAGCTGTACCATGGAAGTATGGTACTGATGTGATCGTTACCAGTTCTGAGGCCGTTGAGCCTACTCCATCATCCCCTGTCACGAATATTGCCGGAATCGGGGGTGTCACCCGAAGTGGAAGAGTGTATGCTTCCCCAGAACCAAAACTTGACAAAGTCACAGGGAATGGGAAGGGAGAATCCTCTGGTGAAGCAAAGAAGGTAGTAACCGAAGAGGAAGCCCAAGAGTTTCTTAGATTCATTCGTCATAGTGACTACCAAGTGTTGGACCAACTAAACCACACCCCGGCAAAAATTTCTCTGTTGTCCTTACTAATGAGTTCTGAACCACACCGGAACACGCTGATGAAAGTTTTGAGTGAGGCACATGTGAAACATGATTTGCCGGTAGATAAATTCGAGGGCATAGTGGGACACATTGTGGCCAACAACTATCTAACTTTTATGGATGATGAGACACCAGCGGAAGGAAGAGGGCACAACAAAGCCCTTCATATCTCCGTAAAATGTCAAGATCATATCATGGAGAAGGTGTTGGTTGACAATGGATCGTCCTTGAATGTAATGCCAAAATCTACGTTGGCAAAGTTGCCTTTTGATGGGACCCATATGAGACCCAGTTCCATGGTAGTCCGGGCTTTTGACGGAACTCGCCGAGAAGTCATGGGAGAAATTGAATTGCCTATACAAGTTGGGCCATGCACCTTTCAAATCCTTTTTCAAGTCATGGATATTACGCCCGCATACAGTTGTTTACTGGGACAGCTGTGGATCCATTCGGCTGGGGTAGTTCCTTCTACTCTACATCAAAAGTTGAAGTTCATCATTGACAACAAGTTGGTGATTGTCTCTGGAGAAGAAGACTTGTTGGTTAGTAAGCCTGCCAACACCCCATACATTGAAACGACTGAGGAAGCCCTTGAAACCTCATTTCAGGCTTTAGAGGTGGCCAATGCAACGAGCATTACAAAGAAATCCTTCCCAAACGTGCCTCTGGTGGTTGCAAAGACAATGTTGAGAGATGGATACAAGCTGGGAAAGGGGTTAGGACGAGAATTGGAAGGGAGAACCCAACCTATATGTCTCCCAGAAAACAGGGATAGGTATGGTCTGGGATACAAGCCTACGGCAGCTGATAGAAAAAGGATGGGAGAAGAAAGAAGGGAGAGAAGGATCGCTCGCCTTACCGGTCAAAAGTTCGATACTGCTAGAATCCCTATCTGTGACCTCTATCAAAGCTTCAGAAGCGCCGGGATTATATATCCGGGTCAGGTGGCTATGGTTGGAGACGGACACAGCCCTGATGTGGAATTAGTGCACGCTTGCTTACCCGGTCAAGAACTGGACAACTGGGAAATCATGGAGTTCCCCATAACTATCAATCCTCAGCCAAAGTAATTGTTGTTTTCAAAACTTGTCGATCCTCTTGCTATGCCTAAGGCTTTAGGATCTGTTTTGTAATAAAGGCAAAAACTTGCTTGTTTATTAAATTAAATGAATGCAGTCTGATTTCATACCTCATCTTTGTTCAAACTCTCTCTTTTAAACCTTCCATTTGCTTGCCTTTCTTTGTTTTCATTCATTATGATATAACACTAAATGCAGATCTGAAAGCGATTCTTCTAAGAGCAATGAAAACTCGGTTCTATTTCATGACTCTGATAATCCAAATGATTATGCCTATGAGGATAGTGAGGAAGAATTTGAACCTTCACTCGAGTTGACAAAGTTAATGGAATAAGAAGATAAAGAAATTCAACCTCATCAGGAAAAGATTGAGACCATTAACCTGGGAGATGAAGGAGAAAATAAAGAAGTCAAGATAGGCACCCTCTTGAGCAAACAACGGCAGAGTGAATTGATTAGACTACTCCGGGAATTTCGAGACATTTTTGCATGGTCGTATCAAGATATGCCAGGTCTGGATAATAACATTGTGGAACACAAGTTGCCTTTAAAGCCGGAATGTCCACCGATCAAGCAAAAGTTACGACGAATGAAACCAGAAATGCTTCTTAAGATCAAAGAAGAAGTCAAGAAACAATTCGACGCTGGTTTCTTAGCCGTAGCTAAGTATCCGCAATGGGTAGCCAATATAGTTCCCGTTCCAAAGAAAGATGGGAGAGTAAGGATGTGTGTGGACTACCGAGACTTGAATCGGGCGAGTCCTAAGGATGATTTTCCTTTACCTCAGATTGACGTATTGGTTGATAACACAGCTCAGCATTCCATCTTCTCATTTATGGATGGATTTTCGGGATATAACCAGATCAAGATGGCACCAGAAGATATGGAAAAGACCACGTTCATCACTCTGTGGGGCACTTTTTGTTACAAAGTAATGTCTTTCGGATTAAAGAATGCAGGAGCCACCTATCAAAGGGCAATGGTGACTCTCTTCCACGACATGATGCACAAGGAAATAGAGGTCTATGTGGATGACATAATTGCCAAGTCCAGGTCTGAGGAGGAGCATATTGCTGACCTGAGAAAACTTTTCAAAAGGTTGAGGAAATTCAAGCTTAGATTGAATCCCGCCAAGTGTACTTTTGGCGTAAGATCCGGCAAATTGTTAGGGTTCATTGTGAATAAGAAGGGGATAGAAGTTGATCCTGACAAAGTCAAGGAAATTCTGGAAATGCCTCCTCCTCGTACTGAAAAAGAAGTCCGAGGATTCTTGCGAAGATTGAATTACATCGCCCGATTCATTTCCCAAATGACGGCAACTTGTGAGCCAATTTTCAAGTTGCTTCGCAAGAATCAGCCTGGACAGTGGAATGAGGATTGCCAGATTGCATTTGAAAAAATAAAACAGTACTTATTGGAGCCACCAGTCTTGGTGCCACCCGTTCATGGGAGACCATTAATCCTATACCTGACTGTGTTGAATGAATCCATGGGATGTGTATTGGGTCAACATGATGAGACTGGAAGAAAGGAATGCGCCATCTACTACTTGAGCAAGAGATTTACCGAATGTGAGATGAGGTATTCGTCTCTTGAAAGAACGTGTTGTGCATTGGCTTGGGCTGCCCGACGCTTACGGTAATACATGCTTAATCATACTACTTGGCTGGTGTCTAAGATGGATCCCATCAAGTATATCTTTGAAAAACCCGCTTTGACTGGAAGGATTGCCCGTTGGCAAGTGTTACTGACGGAATATGACATAACATATGTCACCCAAAAGGCAATTAAAGGGAGTGCGCTGGCAGATTACTTGGCATACCAACCCATTGAAGCTTATCAACCAATGCGGCATGATTTCCCAGATGAGGATATCTTGGCTCTTTCCAAAGAAGAAGATGGCCTGGAAACCAGATGGATCATGAGATTCGATGGAGCATCCAATGCACTAGGACATGGAATTGGGGTTATTTTAATCTCACCTGATAAGGAATTTATCCCTATTTGCGCTCGGCTGTGTTTTGACTGCACCAATAATATTGCGGAATATGAAGCATGTTCTCTAGGAATACAAGCGGCTCTAAACGTGGGAATAAAGGTTCTGGAGGTTTATGGAGATTCTGCTTTAGTTATCCATCAACTAAAGGATGAATGGGAGACTAGAGATAATAAACTAGTTCCCTATCATGCTCATATCAAAGAGATGATCAAAAGGTTCGATGAAGTTACCTTCCATCATGTTCCACGGGAGGACAACCAAATGGCAGATGCTTTAGCCACCCTAGCTGCTATGTTCGAGGTCAGCAATGATTACGAAGTGCCTCTCATTGAGGTAAAGAAACAGCAAGAACCTGCCCATTGCCAGGCCATAGAAGAAGAACCGGATGGCAAGCCCTGGTATCATGACATCAAAAGATACCTCCAATGCCAAGAATACCCTGAAGGTATCACGGACAATGACAAATGAACTTTGAGAAGGCTAGCCATGGGATACCTATTGAGTGGTAACGTGCTTTACAAGAGGAATTATGATTCCATTCTCCTCTGGTGTGTTGATACCGTTGAAGCAAACCAGATCATGAAAGATATCCACGAAGGATCTTTCGGAACTCATACAAATGGGCATGCTATGTCAAGAAAAATACTGAGAGCTGGGTATTATTGGATGACTATGGAAGCCGATTTTTTTGCTTACGTACAGAGGTGTCATAAATGTCAGATTTATGCTGATCACATTCATGCTCCTCCCTCATCCCTAAATGTCTTGTCAACACCGTGGCCTTTTTCAATGTGGGGTATGGATGTAATTGGGCCCATTGAACCAAAAGCCTCGAATGGTCATCGTTTCATTTTGGTTGCTATCGATTATTTCACCAAGTGGGTAGAAGCAGCTTCATACGCCAATGTGACGAAAAATGTTGTGGTCAAATTCGTCAAGCGTGAGCTGATATGCCAGTATGGCCTACCAAACCGAATCATCACGGACAATGGTACAAATTTAAACAACAAAATGATGAAGGAGCTTTGTGAGAGTTTTAAAATCTCCCATCACAACTCCTTTCCATACCGTCCGAAAATGAATGGAGCGGTTGAGGCAGCCAACAAAAATATAAAGAGGATAGTGCAAAAGATGGTAGTAACCTACAAAGACTGGCATGAAATGCTCCCTTTCACATTACATGGATACCGAACCTCGGTACGAACCTCAACTGGGGCAACCCCATTTTCTTTGGTTTACGGAATGGAAGCTGTACTACCATTCGAAGTGGAAATTCCATCCCTTAGGGTGATCATGGAGGCTAAATTGCAAGAAGCTGAATGGGTCCAGGCCAAATATGACCAATTGAATCTAATTGACGGGAAGAGATTAACTGCCCTTTGCCAGGGACAATTGTATCAAAGACGCATGAAGCGGGCATACGAAAAGAAAGTACGCCCCGACAATTCCAAGAGGGTGATCTGGTCCTCAAGAAGATTTTGCCAATTCAAAGGGATGTCCGAGGGAAATGGGCATCAAATTATGAGGGACCATATGTTATAAAGAAGGCTTTCTCCGGAGGAGCCCTCATACTCACCAATATGGATGGAGACGACCTGCCAATGCCTGTCAATACCGATGCAGTGAAAAGATACTTTGCATAATAATAAAAAAAAAAGGAAAAGAGCTCGCTAGGTTGAAAACCTGAAAAGGCGACCTAGGCAAAAGTTAGAGCAGCAAGATGAGCCGAAAACCTAAAAAGGCGGTTCTACAAATTCGACTCCACAACATAAGTCCTTCAAACCAAAGTCAAAGGAGCTCAAAACGGGTATTAGGTCATTGTCAAATTACGCCCTCAGAAGCAAAATCAAAGGACGAACACAAAGTCATGATATGGGATCAAGTTTCTCATTGCTCGCGGAGGATCATTTGAGGATATATGAGCCTTTTCCTTTTTATTTGCCTTCAATTCTTTACATACCTTGTCACATCGTTGTGTTTAATATTATTTTCATCGCTGTACATATCTGATGTTTATAAATAAAAGTCTCTCTTCATCCTACATGTGTTCATTTTTATGAATAAACAAGTTTTCGCCTAAAATTTTTTTGAAATTGGAAACAACAGAGCATAAAGTTATGGGGGATGAAATGTACTCTCGCCAAAAGTCGGAGGATGTTTCTGTTTCATCCATGAGTTATCTTAAAGAGCCAGTCGCCGAGGAAAATTTACCTGTAATGTCTTTTTATACTAACTCATTCTTTTGTCAGCGGGACGCCAAATCCATCATCCAAAAGCAGGTATTCGCCAAAGTTTTCTCTCAGCGAGACCTATAGACTGAAGATCTCTCCCAAGGAGTTCCATAAAAATGGGATCAGTTCCCTCAACCGGGATGTTTCTTTGATCAGGCTTAAGAGGACTTGTCTTTCCCCAGTGAGTTCACCATTACCAAACTAGCATCCATCATACTCCTCTCACTTAAAAGCTCAAACTGGGACATCTCCCCAGATTTCTTTCAAGGGGGCAGTCCCCCAACAACCTTCAGTTATGTCAAACTGGGACATCTCCCCAGATTTCTTTCAAGGGGGCAGTCCCCCAACAACCTTTAGTTATGTCAAACTGGGGCATCTCCCCAAATTTCTTTCAAGGGGGCAGTCCCCCAACAACCTTCAGTTATGTCAAACTGGGGCATCTCCCCAGATTTCTTTCAAGGGGGCAGTCCCCCAACAACCTTCAGTTATGTCAAACTGGGGCATCTCCCTAGATTTCTTTCAAGGGGGCAGTCCCCCAACAACCTTCAGTTATGTCAAACTGGGGCATCTCCCCAGATTTCTTTCAAGGGGGCAGTTCCCCAACAACCTTCAGTTATGTCAAACTGGGGCATCTCCCCAGATTTCTTTCAAGGGGGCAGTCCCCCAACAACCTTCAGTTATGTCAAATTGGGGCATCTCCCTGGATTTCTTTTATTTATTCAAAGGGCAATTAGAAGGACAGTTCCCCGACAACCCTCAGATTATTCTGTCCCAACTCACCTAATACTTTCCCAGTGGTACCATGAAGGTTACCAGGAGGACTTATCCTTCCCCAGTGGAGCTACACTTCCTAAACAATTCCAACAGGGGCATCACCCCAGGTTTCCCTTTAGACAAAAGGCAATGCCCCAAGAATTCTTTCAGACTACCCCAAACTAGGGCATTACCCCCAGATTTATTCCCTTTCAATCCAGGGCCTCAGTCATGTCAACCGAGAGGCAACACCCTCATCCTTTTAACCGAGAGGTAACACCCTCATCCTTTTACTTTTTCAATCAACCGAGAGGCAACACCCTCATCCTTTTACTTTTCCAGTCAACCGAGAGGCAACACCCTCATCCTTTTACTTTTCCAGTCAACCGAGAGGCAACACCCTCATCCTTTTACTTTTCCAGTCAATCGAGAGGCAACACACTCATCCTTTTACTTTTTCAGTCAACCGAGAGGCAACACCCTCATCCTTTTACTTTTCCAGTCAACCGAGAGGCAACACCCTCATCCTTTTACTTTTCCAGTCAATCGAGAGGCAAAACCCTCACCTTTTACCTTTGCTGTTAACCTAGAGACAACATCCTCATCATTCCTGTTAACCGAGAAGTAACACCTTCACTTTCTACTTTTCCAATAGTGTTCACGTCTTTACTCCCTTTCCATTTCAAAAAAAGCAAGAAGAAACTTCATGCTTTTCCTCATGAAAAAGAAGTAAAGAGGGGCATCTGTGAACACCTATTTCGTTCCAGTCAATTTTCACCAAGAATGGGGAATTCACAAGGCAAAAAAAAAAGAAAAAATAATAAAAAAATAAAAAAATTTAAAAAAAAATTAATTTAAAAAAAAAAAAAACTCTGACTCGGAAATGATCATTTCCGAGTGAAAGGACTCGGAATGATCATTTCTGAGTGAAGGAGCCTCCAAGTGGACCTCAAGTGTCAAGGAAGGACACAAAGAGGGCTGAACCCGAGTGCAGAAGCCAAATTCCAACTTCTGAGTGGAAAGAAGACCAGAATCCGAGTGAAAAATAGTGAAATTCCAACTTCTGAGTGGAAAGAAGACAATTTCCGAATGACAAACGTCCAATTTTCAAGTTCTGACTGAAAAGCAGGCAGATTCCGAGTGAAATTGTTCATACTCCAAATTCTGAGTAGGAAACAGGCAGGATCCGAGTGGATGTGTCAAAGTCTCCAGGTTTTGAGTGATGATAAGGTAGTTTCCGAGTGATCGATGCACATATGGAACGATGTCCACAGAAAGACCGAGTGAATGTTTGCAGAGTAAGAAGCCTCCAATTGATGATTGACGAGTAAAAGAAATTCCGAGTGAAAATTCACTTGGAACCAAGGGAAGAAGGAGTCTGCCGATCGATGTTCTTCAATCAGTACCAAGTAAAGGCTTTCCATTCATAACCGAGTGAGGTATTTCCAGGTCTGCACCGAGTCATTCCCTTTTCAGTCGGCTCCGAGCCATCACCCTCCATTCCACTTATTTCCGAGCCATATTTAAATATCACTGAGCTCGTTTTCACCAAACCCGAGTCACCAATTTTCACCCAAAGCTGGCTCACCATTCTCACCCGGATTCCGAGTCAATTATTACCAAGTTCCGAGTCATCATTCTGAGTCATTTTTAATCAGTTCTGAGGCAATATTCGATCGGTTTTTGAGTGACATTTTCCAGTCGATTTTGGGTCAATCTCCAATCATATCCGACTCCCAAATGACCACTCTCACTCAAATCTCCAATCGAACCAATGCTCACTCGGAACCGACTGGCAATTCAGCTAGTTAGCCCTCCTCAAGCCAATTACCGAGCCCATTGCAACCATTTCAGTCGGTTCCGAGTCATTTTCCACTCGGCTCTGACTGAGTGTCTCACAGCAACCTCATACCGAGCAATTCTCACTCGGAAAGGTGTGTTTTCGCTCGGTTTACCATTGGAAATGCTTCATTCCACTCGGAACTCACTCCCAATATGGATAAATACCGATTGAGAAGCTGACTCGAGTCATTTCACTCAGAATTCTATCTTCCTCACTCGGATTTTCATCTTGCTGAGTTGGATGTCCACTATCCAAGTGGATCCTTGAATTACGGAGGGTAGTTGGCAATAAGACAAGGTGGAAAGTGATAAAGAATTGCCACCAGCCTTCATTTTGCTTAATTGTCAAAAATCCAGGCTGTTGCCAACACCACCATGCAAGTTGTTTGACAATTTCAAGGGGCGGCTGACAACAAGACAAGGAGGAAATATTAAAAAAACTTCACTAATTGGCAGCCAGGCTGTCTCTGTTCCTGTTCAGGCAATCAACGTGCTTCTCAAATGCTCTATAAATACAGCAAGCGAAGGAAGAAGAAAGGATCCCTGGAGGATTCATTGAAAGAGAAGAAAAAAAAGCTTTCTCCCTCATCCACACACCGCCCAAATCTCCTTCCCAGTCCGTTCTCCACACCGCCCTCTCACTATCCAATTTCCTCTTCTTAAACACTGCCCCCTTCCCCACACCGTTCTCAACACCGCCTAACACCCTCCTTAACACCGCCCCAAGACCGTCCTCATAGCCCTTTCCAACACTGTCCCCACCTCCTCCCAATACCATTATCTCCTCACTTAACCGACCTCACTAATCATATCAACCGACCTCACTCCCACTCAATACCGCCCACACACATTCTCCACAACCGTCCACTCCACACCGCCCACACACCGCCCAACACCTTCCTCTCCACACCGCCCACACACCGCCCAACACCTTCCTCTCAACGCCGCCCATACCATCTTCAACACCGTCCAACACCTTCCTCACAGCACCTTCCAAATACCGACCCCCCTCATTCCTCACAGCCCCCCTATACTGTCCCACTCTCCCTCACTTCACCTCACTCCACGCTCACTTCACTTTTCCTTTCTTCCATTAAAACCAAATCACACACACACCTCTCTGCCCTTCCTTTTCAAACACCGTTCCCCTCCATTAAAAAACCACTTCATTTATAAAAAAAAACACCGTATTCCTCATTTCCCCTCTGTCCAGCACCTCAAGCCCACAACACCATCCAACTCCTTTCTCACCACACCAGTCCCACTCTTCCCCTTATTTTTAATACTTATATTTATTTTATTTTCTGCTAAATCAATTGTTATTCGGTGATTTTGTCTTCCTTTTCAATTATCAATTAATCTTTATTGATTGATAAATATTAATAAAAATGAGTGCTTCACACATTCTATTTAAGTTAACATAAAAGGTGTAATTATTGTTGTAGTTATTATCATTACAATTTTTATTTTTTCTATTTTAAAAAAGGAGGAGCGAGTTTAATTCGGACGAGACGTCCTGTTAATCTCATTTTTTAAAGGGTGGAGCGAGTTTAATTTGGATGAGACGTCCTGTTAATCTCATGTAAATATTCCGTGTTTATTTTTGTTTATTTTTATATATTTTGTCGTCTCGTATATTTTTTTTTCATGGAAAAGTTAAAATAATTATTGGGTTAATTATAATACGCGCTATTAAATTGAGGTAACCATTTTTATAACGGACAGCTGTGAGGTGCTAATACCTTCCTCACCTGTAATTAGACTCCCGGATCTGGAATCTCATTTTTTGACCAATGCTTTAATTAAAGGTTTTCCCGGTATTTTATCCTAAAAATATTGGTGGCGACTCCCTGTTCATCATTTTCAAAAATCGTTTTGAGGGTCGGCCGTGCCGTCGCGATCCCGGTCGCGACAAGGCCAAACAAACACTTGGACAATTTAGCAAATAGTTGATGTTGCTTTAGTAGGTGCAATACCATCTCCAAGTGTTGGAGATAAGAATTCCAGAAAGGACTATATACCAAAATATATATAAAAAATTTAATACAAATTTTCTCAACAATCCTCTAAAAACATCATTCATCAAGCTTTGAAAGGTGGCTGGAGCATTTGTAAGCCTAAAAGGCATAACCAACCATTCATAGGGTGTGTTTGGTTTTCTAACTAGGTTGGTCAAACCCCAGTTTGACCAAGCCCAAAAATAGATCCTACGGTCAAATTGAATTTTGACTATCTCTAACAGCGTGAAGGATCAATATTAACCTTTAGATTTTTTCATTTTCATAAATCTGTTTCCCTAACTGGAAACCAAATGGACCTATAATGTCCCTGGTAAGTTCTAAAAGCCATCTTGTACCTATCCTCCTCACTGACCAATATCTAGTGGTATCTAGATCTGAGATCTAATTTGGAAAAGTATTGAGCTCCAAACAACTCATCAATAAACTCATCAACAGTAGGTATTGGGAAGTTGTCTTTAATTGTAATAACATTCAAAGCCCTATAGTCAGTGCAAAACCTCTAGGTACCATCCTTCTTTTTAACAAGAATGATAGGTGATAAGAATGGGCTTGTACTTGGCGCAATAATTCCTTCCTACAACATGTCTTGGATAATGGTCTCTATTTGTTGCTTTTGGCTATGGGGATACTTGTAAGGTCTAACCTTAAAAGAAGCACTACCTTGCATCAATGGAATAGTATGGTTCTAAGTCTTAATAGGAGGCAATCCAAAAGGCAATGCAAAAATCTCTTTATAAGTGTGAAAGAACTACTAACTCAGGCTCCATATTAGTAGGTAGATTAAGCCATTGATCTTGAGGGACATCAGGTAATGAGTACTGCAATGTAAAGAGTTCAGTAATAGCTTGAGTATGTTGTATCCTTATAAGGTGGTTAAATTGTGCCTGAGTAGGTAGTTTTGGTTGCTCACCATATGGTGTATTGAATTGATTACCCAGATAAAATTTTAGAGATAGATTGTTATAGTCTAAAATATGAGGCCCAAGTGTTGTTAGTCAAGCAGCACCTAACACCAAATATGCTCTTGTGACTGGTAAAAGATAGACAAGAAGCTTTAAGGAATGTCCCTGAATTTTAACTTCTAATTCCCTCACAAGACCTTCAGCAACCAAAGAATTACCATTCCCAATCAACACCTGAAAGTTAGGAATAAGTTTATTGGAAATTTTAAACAATGGGCTAATTTAGGGGTTTTTTTGGCCAAAATAGGGTGGTTTCTTAAAATACTTTTGTGTTTAGGGTCCCAAAAAATTATTTGGTGGTTTAGGGTGGGAATTGTCAAATCATAATTCAAACCTACATTTTCAAAGGACGAGATTACAAAAGTGCATGGTAAGGGGACGCGATTGACAACTAAAACGCATGGTGGGCCTAGGAATTTAAAAAACACATGTTAAAGATGTGTTTTTTTACCATGAAATTGTAGTGTGGACCTACGTTTTTGACCAAGTCAAATGAACTTTGAAAATTAGGGATGTTCTGATCCTCTTCGGCATCATTGTCCAAATTCACTGAACTGCCTGTAGTGAATAGGTCCATGTTTAAGTCTAGGCCTTCCCCATAACTGTGAGAGGGACCCTTACCTCTATGCATGACAAGTGGCATGTTCAGTGTAAATAGATTTTGTACGAACATAGCTAGCGACTTATACGGTGAAGGAACATATGTAGTTGTCTAGCCAATAGTATTTCCACCGGTTTCACCAAAAAATGGGTCCATGCTCGGGCTAATAGTAAAATTGTTTGTTTGATTTGTAACCCTATGATTGGTATTGGTAGGTTGGCCATACTGAAATCGGGTCAATCTACGTTGGCACAAAATAGCTACCATGTTCCTAAGGAGGTAGTTGGGGTAGATTGTAGATCTGTCGTTCCTCTTGTGATCTTCCTCTCACGATCCCCTAATGCTCATTCCTGGTCTCGGGCATATTAATGTGATAGGGCTCATTGGGTGCTTCATGTATTCCTAACGGTGTGGGTTATATGGCTTGTAGCAGCCAACCTCTACTCCCCACATTTGCATAACATTCACTGATTATTGTATAATCTATTCAAACAATAATGATGGTGTCTAGGATAGAGTTTATGCATTTTCTGTAGCTAGGTAATGTACGCTTCAACCACATTGACCTGCATAAAATGGCCACATGTCAAAATTAAACCTAGAGGAGTACATTTACAAAAAAAAAACTTAAACTTTAAGTGAAACCCTAAACCAACTTACCGAGTGCCCTACAACACAATGTTTTCATGTTATCCATCTTTACGTGTGCGAGTTAAACCAACGCATGTACTCTAAATTTGCTTCCAATAAACCCTGTTGTGGTGGATTTGTTTACACAAACTGATGACAGTTTTCCCACATTGTGGCCAACAATATATTTACCTGAGCTCAATTTTCCCCTGGCTTCCCTCTCTACATGATTCCATGTAAATGGTAAGGTTGCCTAGGATCCGAGAGGATATGCTGCTGCATTCCAAACTGCCTCATGACTTAGCTGGTGTCATTCAACTATGTTGGTGTACAAAAGTGGAACCACATATCTCCAAGTCTCTAACCCTCTTGGACATTGTGCGGGCAACATCTGTAAGACATCTATACTATAGGAAGTCCAAACAATCTGAGAAACAATCATAAACAAAGTAAATATTAGTTATTCAATAGTGAAACTCAATTAAATTAATTAATTCTTACCTCATCGTATTTCATTTGGTCAAACAAATGATGGCAGAAGTCCATGTCCTGCCTAACAGCCTTGAAGGTTTGAGAACCCAACCACCTACAAACACAGATCATCAAAAATAGAAAACATCATCATAGAGCATAACAACAATAACATATAAAAGAAGGACACGGTTTACCTTGCAGCATACAGTGTGCCCTGTAGCCTATCACGAGGTCATACATTTAGAGCAATAGGCGGGAACCTATCCCATGCCCAAACTTGAAGTAGTAGGTGAAGACCACAAATCGACACCTGTTCATAATCAATAGACTTGCATAACTCACGATACAAATAGCTAAGCGCTGCAGACCCCCAACTATACTTGCCACACCTATCAAGATCTTCAAGTAATAATAGGTACTTTAGAGACATCGTACTACTTGAATGATCAGGGAACACAGCACCACTGATCAAACGTAGAATATATGCTCTTGTAAACCTCAGCATGATCTTCAACATTGGCGAAGTTCTCAGACAACCACTTCATCTTCAAATACTTAATATGTATAGCATCCTCAAGGGGGAACTCACCTAACAAATTTTGTACAGCAACCTAACCTGGATTGCCACATCTTGTAGTGTAATGGTGTATTCACTAGCTGGCATATGGAAAGTGTATGTTTCTGGTCTCCATCTTTCTACAACGTAGATAACAATGTAGGCTCGACCTGAAAAAAATGCAACTGTGCAATCCCTAAAAACCAGCTCTATGCAAAAGTGGAAGTATTTGCTAAGGGACTAACCCTCTTCCACCTCGAAAACCCAATGCACGCCTACATTTTAATATACGATTTGGTTTTCCATTCCATACTGATTCTGCCACATGAACATTTTGAAATCGTAGAAGTGACAGATTTTCGAGACCAAGGTTGACTTCACGTGATTGGTGCATTGATGACGATATTGCATCCATCTTGTAATATAGACATAACGAATCATAAGAGGGACGTCATCATATAAATAATATATCTAAAAACATAAACCGTATATAATATTATATTACATAATAATATTTCTATAACTATATTTCTAATAATTTGTAAAAATTATTTATTACATATATCACATAAAATATTTCTATAATTATATATCTGATAATTTTTTAAAATTATTTATTACATAATAATATTTCTATAACTATATTTCCAATAATTCTTTTAAAATTATTTATTACATATATTACATAATAATATTTCTAGAACTATATTTCCAATAATAATATATTATATATATTCATACAAAATACAATATACAAAATATGTTTAGTTGCACTTACATAATTATATTATCACATTTTGTTTAAATGTTCATCATTAAGAAAGTATGCTCACTCTCCATGTTGTCTACCTTTTAGCTCTTGTGTAGTAGGGTATGGTTGTGGAGTGAAGCTTTTTGAAGAGATGAGGTATAGTATGAAGAATGAGATGCCTAGATGCCTTGGCCAACATATTTTGAATTAATTGACAATGGCTTAATTTTGGAATCACTTGTAAATGGAATTTGTTTTGTATAGACATATTATTATTTAATGCCTTATGATTATGATGATGGTTTGATATACTTAAGACATTGTTGATATATTAGGATTATTGGGATGGAATTGTGATCTTTTTGTATCACAAAGTAAAACACGATACTGCATGGTATTAAATTGAATCTAGCCAATGATCTTTGTGATTGGGATTATTAATGTCATATACTGAATTTTTTTTATAAATTGATGAATGTTGTGAAGAACGGGTTGTAAAAGGGTTACTAATCTTGGCTAGTAACATATAGTGATACTTTGATGATGGGAATTAAATGATAAAGGTTAATGATGTGAATATGTGAAATTGTCCCAAATTTATGAATTAGAATGGTGTTGTTAAATTGTTTGTGTATTGAGATTACTACACTTGAAGTTAGGTTCATGTAAATATACATATGAGATTGTGTAATTAAAACATAAGGTTATTGATAATGGACCTAGTGACATACTAAAATGACTTTGGATTGTACTTTAAACATAACATGGTAGTGTTGCACCTAGATGTATATATATGGATGTGATGAGATATGATCATGTAATTTAAAATCTTTGAAGTGTCATGCAAATTTAGGAAAATGAGTTAGTGTTACTAATGTGTCATTTTAGAACCTATTCTTAAAAATTCAATCTTGCCTTCGGACTAATTTTAAATATTTGGCAAACATATGATTAGTAAGTATGTGAATGATTGTCCTAGGTAGGCATTTATTTAAATCATATACCTTCTCATATCATTATATATGAGATAGGTCTTTAAATAGGTCCGGGGTGATTGTTAAAATTTTTTAATTATATTGTTCTTCTTCCAACTGTTGCTAAATTGTAAAAAATTTATCCTAATTTTCATTATCTAAATATTAATATCATTAATATTATTTATCGGATTAAGGGCACCACATTTTCCAATAGAAACTAAGACTAGCAATACACAAGAATTTGACACAGGTTGTGATTTGAGTGTGTGTTTGAGTTTTTGATAACTTAGTGTACAAGATAATGAATCTTAAAGAACAGATACACTAAGTAGAAAAATAGAGACTAAGTCTGCAAGAAGTAGAGATACAAAGAAAGTCTTTGCTTTTGAGAAGAAAACTTTGAATTCTTTGTAATTTCAGATTGGTGCTTTTGCGTGACTTCCTTTTTTTTAGTCTGAGAGTTTCGTCGTATTTACAGGCCTTTGAAGATAGTCGTTGATGATTTATTGAAGAGAGACAGTTGTTTGAAGATGCAGACTTTGAATGATGAGAATAAGACAAAAGTCTTAATCAAGGATTTCCAGATTTTGCAATTAAAATAGAGTGCCTAGATCAAAGTAGGGTGAAAGTCCTTTTGTAGTCTATCTTCTATCATGAACTTATGCAAAAATAGGCATGATTGACCTTTTGATGATTTGTGATGCAAGTATTGATCTTTTTCAGCTTTTTGATTTGCGTAGAGTAGCTTCCTCGGTTTCTTCTCCATGCGAGCATTGGTTCTTGAACGAGCTTGTTTTTTTTTAGTGATAAGAGCAGTCTATCTTGAAAATGATCTAGCTTTGGGGCATCTTCAAAAATATCTTTGTGTTGACTGATGCAAATTCAGAGTAATGTCTTTATGTATCAAGAGTTCGAGGTCTGATTGTTTAAGAGAGAAAGATGAAGTACGTACTGAGTCTATAGACTAATATATATGAGGAGCATGACTCAATAGTCCTAAGTTTGGAAAGGCACACTTCATAAATTATCTTCTTGACCACTGTCTTGTATCAAACTTTTCCTGGGATAGACTTGGATAACAAATTGTTTTAGTCCCACTTAGACTTGGTCTAAAATATTTTTCATCGCACAAGGCAGACTTTAAGTGATGCACTCCCCTTTTCTTTTATAGCATATGCATCACAGACTTGTAACCTGAAACACTCAATTAGAGAGGTCAAATAACACGTAGGTAAGTTTATTTAATTAAATGTCTTGATTCGTGTTATTAACAAATCTTGGGGTCTTTAAATGATAACAAAAAATTCTAAACTCTTTTATAAAACAAACTTAGTTCTAACAATCTTCTCCTACTTGTTGATAGTAAATATCAAGTCTTTTATTAAATAGAGTCTGTGATAAACAGGATATTCTAGAGAGAGACCAATCGAATCATCAGACTTCATATGATATCATAGTATCAGAGCACTATTAGAGTACTTGAATGAAATCAAAATGCATTTTTACATATAAATAATTAAGCAGACTTAGAAAATGTCAGACTTTATACAAAACTGATGATTTAAGCAATTGTCAGATCAGATATGCAGTACAAACTTTAATTAATGTACATAGCACTCTTCATTAGAAAATGATCAAAGCATACTCAGAGAAATGATTATAGCATATCATAAATGATTAGAGCAGCTATATGATCAAAGTAATAGAACTAATAAAGACTACTTTTAATAGAGCATAGATTTTCATGCAATCAGACATAGATTATATGGATCAAAGGATACTCTCAGCATACATACTCACAAGAATGATGAGAGCATAACATAGATGACAAAATTATGATCATCCGAGCATATAGCCTACAACATATATCAGAGCATAAAAACTTATAATTATTAGAAGATATAATCTTCAGAGCGATTCATGAATATATATGAAACATACTTTTCATTAAAGACTCATAAAAAGATTACAGGACTCAATAAAAATAAAAATTATAGACTTCAAATGTTAAACTCATGAAAGATTTATTAACAGACTCAACCCATAAAAGACTTAAACTCTTCTCCCCTTTTTGATATCAACAAGAGAAGGGGACATCATAGAGCCATTTGGGACCGCGGGATGAGCTGCGAAGAATGAGGTCTGAAGAATGTTGAGAAATAATAAGTAGACTCCCACACTGAGTACATAAGAAATGAGGGGAGGAAATGAAAATGATAGAGAGAGAGTAGAAGAAATGAGGGATGAGGGCACCAAGGTCAGGGTAGGAAAATATATTCTTTGTAAACACACGGCCACAGACATCCCAAAAGAAACCTAAGGAGAAACTATCATCCTTAGAGTTGGAGCAGTTGCCTTCATTTCCTTTTAGCCATAAAATGTGATTCCATATATCTCTAGCATGATCTTCATAAGGCTCGAGGGGAAGACCATAACCTTTTGAGAGCAGCCTTGCACCATTGCTTTGGTTTAGGCTTATTCAAGGTAGCTTAAAGAAGTCAAACTTTGGTGGAACTTGCCTCTTTAGTCTACCTTTTTCGTAGATTCGGATTGAAGGGCAAAGTCTGTCAAGTGTAATCAAAATATTTTTTCCTGGCAAGATCAGACCAGAGTGGAGATCACGATGAAAATGACCTTGTACCATATCTTAGATAATCTTTTGTTTGTCTTGGCGGAAGGTATAAAACATGGCATGGTTTAAAGCTGTGGTCAGATAGGTGTTAATTAGAACCTTTTCCAAAGCAGATATCTTGCACACATACAGACACTAAACATTATATTAGGTATGCTTAATGTTAAGTACAAAAGTGAACCAATCATTCCTTTGTACAGAGTCTGATCCACTTATGTACCAGACTCATCTTTACTAAGTATGCAACTTGGATGGATAGCAGTACTCATAGGCTTAGCATCAATCATTTTAAACTTCTTGAGCAACTTCTTGGTGCACTTCTGTTGATGGATAAAAATACCATCATTAGTTTGTTTAATTTACATACCTAGAAAGAATTTAAGTTCTCCCATCATACTCATCTCAAATTCAACCTGCATCATTTCTAAAAATTCTTTGCAAAGACTTTCATCAGTAGCACCAAAAATAATATCATCCATATAAATTTGCACAATTATAAAGTGTATATTTGAGCTTTTACTAAAAAAAGCTAGTGTCTACCTTGCCTCTAGTAATGCCTTTTGAGATTAAAAAGGTATTGAGTCTATCATACCAAGCTCTAGGTGTTTTTTTCAGACCATACAGTGCTTTACTAAGTTTAAAGACAAGGTTTGGAAAAGATTTGTCTTTTAACCCAAGAGGTTGTTTCATAAAGACTTCTTTTTCAATAAAATCATTTAAAATAGCACTTTTAACATCCATCTGATATAATTTTATACCCTTAAAAGCAGCAAATGTAAGAAGCATCTTGATGGCCTCAAGTCTGGCTATAGGTACATAAGTTTTAGTAAAGTCTATACCTTCTTGTTGATTATATCCTTGTGCAACTAGTTTGGCTTTGTTTCTGACAACTTTACCATCTTTATCAAGCTTGTTTCTATAGACCCATTTTGTTCCAATTATTCCTTTATTCTTGGGTCTTGGGACAAGAGTCTAGACTTTGCTCCTCTCAAACTGGTTCAGCTCTTCTTGCATAACAACACTTTAACTATTAGCTACCCATTAGAAGTTTCGAGTTTAATACCGATATTTTAGCAACAAATCCGATAGATTTAAGTGTAGTGCTAGGTGTATTGGTTTTTTTAGAAAGGGAGTGTGTGTGAGTTATTTATTTCAAAGAATAGATTGGATCCAACCAACTGCACTTTTATATTTTGATTTTTGGTTATAATTGCAGCTTGATCTCTATTGATTAAGTTTGAAGGATGGTAAGCCTTGAATTTCCAGTCTTTTGGCTATTTAGGCTCAAACATAGATGAGGTTTCCTCAGGTTCTATGTTTCTATCCTTTACAGGTTCTTGCTGAGCTGGTTTAGACTCTTGTTGTAGCACACTTGCATCATCATTTTCAAGATCTGCTAGTTTCCTGTTAGTCTTTTGAACATCATCAAACCTTACATGCATTGATTCCTCAATGGTCTTAGTCCTTATGTTAAAGACTTAAGATTTAAAGGTGGTTGAGTACCCCAAGAATATCCCTTTATCAGACTTAGAATCAAATTTTTCAAGTTGATCCCTTATGTTCAGGATATAACATGTACACCCAAAGGGATGAAAATATGAAATGTTAGGTCTCCTTCCCTTCCACAATTCATAAGGAGTCTTATTCATTAGTCTGATATGAAATCTATTTTGAATATAACAAGAAGTGCTCACAGCCTTACCTAGAAAAATTTTGGAAGATTATCTTCACAAAACATAGTTCTGGCCATTTCTTGTAGAGTTTTGTTTTTCTTTTCCACAACATTATTCTGTTGAGGTGTTCTTTGAGAAGAAAAAATGTGAGTGATGTTAGACTCATTGTAGAATTTCTCAAAAATTTCATTTTTAAATTCTCTGCCATGTTCACTTCTTATTGTACCAATACATAATCCTTTCTCATTCTAGATTTTCTTACAGAAAATCTTGAATACTTTCATAGACTCATCCTTGTGGGCTAGGAAATATACCCACGTCATTCTTGTGTAGTCATCAATAATGACAAAGCCATATTTCTTTCCTGCCAGACTTTGAGTTTGAGATGGACCAAATAGATCTAAATGTAATAACTCTAATGGTCTGACTGTTGAAACAACATTTTTGTTTTCAAAAGATGTTTTATGTTGTTTCCCTTTTTGGCATGTTTCACAAGGCAAGGAAATGTTAAAAGAGATTTTTGGCAGTCCTTTGACCAAGCCTTTTCTGTGAAGCTTTGAAATATGCTTCAGACTTACATGCCCAAACTTTTTGTGCCAGATCTATCTCTCTTCAGAGTTTGAAAACATACATGTTAACTTATGCTAAGAAGAAAAGAGTATGGTTCCATCATGGTTAATGATAGTACATTCTCTTTATCAAATGAGACTTTGTACCCACTATCATAAAATTAACTTATGCTAAGAAGGTTATGTCTCAATATTTTCAATAACAGGAGAGGGAAATTTACCAACTTTACCAGTACTAACAATGTTCCTGATCTAGTTCCCTCCAAAGATGATTGGTCCTCCTTTAACATGTTCTAGGTTTAGGAACATAGACCTTCATCCTGTCATGTGATGTGAGCATCCACTGTCCAGATACTAGTGCTGATACTTTTCTTTTATCTTTAGGCACATCTACAACAGGAATAATTAATGTCTGTAGTACCCAGATTCTTATGGGTCCTATATGGTTAGTATTTTTTTAATTTCTTTTCTTCCTTTTTAGACAGTCTTTGATTACATGACCATTCTTTTTACAATAATTACATTTTGCATGCCTGTGTTTGTTTGAGACTAATAGAGGATAAAGAGACTGCTTAAGATCAACTGGTTTAACATATCTAGACCATGTCTATCATGGCCACTAGGGGGTTTCCTTAAAAGCTTGTTTAAATTTTCAATGCCATCAACAAACTTGGCTAGGTCTGAAGTGAGTGAACTCTCACTTTTTTTTGAAGCTTGTTGATCTCTTCAGTTTGAGAGTTGCAATAGACTAGCATTATTTAACTCAGTTTTTAATCAATCATTTTCTTTCTTGATTCTGTGCAATTCCTCAAGATGCATTCTCTCATTTTCTTCCATCTTATTTTAAGCATATTTATCAACACTTTTTCTTTTAACCTTGAAATCTTGTTTTCATAATCAGTGACCATTTCAACTTGCTTTCTTTTCAAACTCTTAAAGTTTTTCAATAATGTTGAAAAATCATTGAACAAAATATCATAATTCTCTTTGAGTTCAAGATAGCTTACTTACTCTAAGTCTGAATCACTTGAGTTGGCTTTTGAGTCTAAGTCTTATCAAAACTTTCTTCTTTTAACCTTGAAATCTTGCTTTCATAATCAGTGACCATTTCAACTTGCTTCTTTTTCAAACTCTTAAAGTTTTTCAATAATGTTGAAAAATCATTGAACAAAATATCATAATTCTCTTCGAGTTCAAGATAGCTTACTTCCTTCAGCGTCAGCCCTGCTCTACGCACCCCACGCTACGCGTTAGCCTCACGCATAGCATGGGCGTGACAGTAGCAGCACTTGATGCTGATACACTTTTTAGGCTAATCGGCCAACTTCTAACCTACCTAATTGGCCTGTTTCAGGTCTGATTGCCATGAAACTTTGCGGGCCACATGTTTTCCCCATTCCAAAATTGTTGACGTCGTCCGTTTGCAAAAATTCCAACACATGCGCAAGTTATGTGCAAAACACAGTTAAACCCCTTTTATGTAAAACCCTTGCACCATACACCCTAAATGAGTTCCAATTGGCCCAAGGCCAATACACACAAATCCTAAATGTCCTAGAGGACCTATTGATACCTTCCGAGGGTCCTAAATCCCGTCAGATCTCAAATTCACCTAATCGGTTCCTTAAATCCATAACTATTCACTATGTGCATAACTTTCTAAATCAACCAAAACACCAATCAATTCACAATCACATCACACACAACATTCATACATTATAAAAGATCCTACCAATAGCATTCATCATTCACACAATATTGGCTATGTGCCCCAATTCATAATGATGCACACATTATATAACTAATCATCATAACTCTGACATCATCATCGACAATTCCATATACATTCACATTTCACATATTATTCAAGCATGTATAGACATATATATATATATAGCAAGACCAGCCCATAATATGCAAGCATGAGGTGGCTCCATGTCACATAACACTCCATAATAAAACGTTGTAACACCACATCAATACACAACCAATGAAAATTAACATAAAACAACACCCCTAGAAATCAACAATACAGGATATAAATACATTTTCTTCTCATTTCCATATCTCCCTGGCCTCATTTAGCTTTCGCCTCCGTGGTGTGCATCCATACCTGCATCAGTCACTAAAACCACAATACAGGGGGTGAGTGACTAGAATTAAGAATTAATATAGAAATAACAATATGACTCGAAAAAGCATAACTTAGCTATCTTCCTAATTACAATTACCAATCATAATTATTCGCCCTTCATGACATCTCTTTACTTATCACTTAAATCATTATACCTCCATGATCTTATTAGTTACCAAGATCAATGCCAGTGTTAACTCATTTCAATCAATTCAACTCTAGCATACACACCTAGCCATTCATCCTTTAAGTCATTATCCAATTCTACCATACACAGGTTCACATATTACTTAATCCCACCCCTTATATTCATTATCATTGGATAATTCAACATCAAGTATTACATAAATTCAATAACTCAGTCATCATATCATATACCATCATCTTAACATATAAATAAGCCAACAAGTGTAAAACACAACCGACTCTCACATAGATAACATGACGCCTAGTATCTGGATACTAAAAGGATCGACCTTCAGCTAAGAGTTGTAACACCCCTGATTTTCTGTACTCGAATCTCGATGTGATCGTCATAAATAATATAAATGCGAATAAATTTTTCGCGTTCCAAACTAAGTTCTGCATCACACCAAAACTCGAATCACAGAAAACCAAAGTGTACAATTTTAATACATTAAACCTGGATCTATAGCTAGTTCGCCCATAAAGGTATACCAAAAATAATAGAGTATACAGCGGAAGAATGTGTATACCGGGCACACACCTAGTCCCATATATGACGATATGAGAAAAGGCTAGACTAGCATGCAATGGCATAATTATAAGCCTATTAAACAACCACCTCTTACACAATTACGTATATTTATTCATCATCCATCAATTCAAAGAATTATCTTATACATACTTAAAATCTCTAAATCATCTATATCATCATACACAATTTATTCATTACACATGAATTCATAAATGATGTCGGCCAAGGTACTTCCTCTACCACTATTTACCTTCACCCAAGTTTGATCTTTAAATCCGAATTTGTCCCATGGTAACCTGCATCACAATGCTAAAAAGGAGACCACATGGGAGAGTGAGTTATACATTCAAAATGACGAATAACATATATATTGTGATCATGTGTATATGCATACAATCATCATGTGTGCTTTGCTATCAAATCATCAAATTATCATTCATTGATCATCTCATCATTAGAATAGGCATACAAGCCTCATAAATCACAATCAATATCATAATAAGCACAACATATACACGATCACATACATCAATACTTTGCCACTTATCAACAAGGGCATTTATATTCATTTTCATCATTAATTCATTGAGGTTTCACTCAAATACCTCCTCGCAAGGGGTTTCTCAACACTCGTGGTCATCCCATCACAAATGCCATGGTCTTAAACAATGCATATGTCAACTGTTTAATGCATATGCAACGGATCCGATTTCATATCACGGGTGATCACAACCACCATAATCAATCATTCATAATCATAGGTTTCCCGCCTCGCAAGGGGTACTCCCGCCTCATGATCGCAACCATGGGCATCATAGGTGCTCGCAAGCCCTTTATCATATCAAATACCTAGTGATCGCAACCACTGGCTCATCATCATACAATGGTCCCCGCAGGGCCTTTCACATTCCGTAATCAGGTGATCGCAACCACCATTACCATATCATATCATCATCACATTGGTTTCCCGTCTCGCAAGAGGTACTCCCTTCATAGAATCCCGCAGGATCTTTCATCATTGTGATCGCAACCACATAAAACCAATGCTATGACATGCCATGAATGCAAGATGCAATAATGCATATGCTCAACAACCTCGCAAGAACATCTCACCCTTTCAATTAGGGATATATTGTATATTTCGTATTTTGTCATCAATGGCATTTCAATAATCATACAAAATCATTTATCAAGCCCCTCAAGGCATATCATCAATTTAACTAGCATTCATTGGCATATAAACATTCACAAGGCCCCTCAAGGCACATCATTCAAATAATTGGCATCCAATAGCCACAACATCTATCACGATAATCCACACATGGATAACAAAGGCATAGCAAACAACATAATATTAATCCACACATAAACTCATTCGAGGCACATTCACCATTCACATATTTAGCAATCATCATTGCCTCACATACATACAAGTCAACTACTTGTATCCACCACTAGAATGTCATAATATTTCCTTTTATATATCAATATCATTATATATATTCATTGGGGATTTTCAACCCAACACAAGAGTATCATAATAATTCTCAATAATTAGCTATTGCCATTCTAACTAATTCAATACATATATATATATGGCAATGCAAACATGAGTATTATCACATACGATAATCATCAAATATATAACTCATGCAATTTAAATGTTAACTCCTCTCCTACCTTAAGGGAAGAGCCGAACCATTCCAATGCTCCAAAAGCTCCTTTGCACCATTCAGAATACTATCTACATATTATACATATGCACTCATACAATTAATAAGCCATCACAAGGCATTCCTCATAGTTTTTAGACATTTTCTAGCTTATCATCAAGTCCTAGACTTGTTAAACACTAAGTTATATAATTGTATTAGGCTTCGGGAATTCCTTTTCCAAAGTCAAGATCCTTTAGATCATAAATGCCAACTAACCAAACAACTGCTACCAATACTCATTACTCACATCAATAGCCATCTTCCATCATTAATATCCTTCCCCAATGTCATTAAACATACATTTTACTTTCCTTTCACACTTCCCCCAATTTATTAAAGTTAGGGTTTCACCAAAACCCATCAACATCATAATTACTCATTTATTTTCCACCCATCCAAATATTAATTCATGCATCTCCATAATAACCCACTATTAAAGTCATAATAACAACACCCCACCTAGGGTTTCCTCACTTTAAGCTTCTCCCAACAATCCCTATACACAATAAATACTCCCATAAATACATAGGACCCAACATCTAGGGCATAAAACTCATAAAAAATGGTGGAGAACTTACCTCACCCAAGAGCCAACATTGGGCTTCCCATAAAGGGAGAAATCCTCACGGAAATAGAGTGGGAGAAAGGGAGGAGTTCCAGCATAAGCTTCTCCTTCAAGCATCCATAAAATGAAAATGGTGAAGGAGGAGAAGACACTCCACACGGCTTGGGTTTTTGGAGAGAAGAAAGAGGATATGGAGAACAGCATGAAGAAGACGAAGAAGAATAATGAAGAAAGGAGGGGAAGAAGTGACGTGAAAGGTAGAAAGAAAGTAAGAGTTTTTGTCTTAATAAATGTTTCCCTTTAAAATATCTCACTATTACCTCATAATTAAAAATGGCAGTCCAATAATCCATCATACCATGTTATATTTACTTTAATATCCTTAGAACTAAGTAAAAGAAGGGTCCACATAATTAAACTAAGAGAAAAGGGAAGAAACACGCAAACAGGGTGTCACTCGCTCAAGCGAAACCCACATTCGCTTGAGCGGAACAGCTCTAACTCGCATAAGCCTCTCCATTCGCACAAGCGAAATAACCCCAGTACCTGTTTCCACACTCACTCGCCTGAGCGAGGTATTAATTCGCTTAAGCGAATCCAACCAGAAATCATCTTTCCCAGCACTCGGGTTTCTGTTGGCAGGATTCCTTAAAACCGACCCAATATTAATTCGATTTTCACTCGGCAAACTTCAACTAAATCCGAGTCATCTCACACTCGGCTTCCCACTTGACATAACAATCTAAACCGATCCACTTTCCATTCAACCAAGACATTTTGGGCTGACTCATACTCATATAGTCTCTTACTCGGTAATTCCAATCCAATCCGAGTTATCTCAATCAACCCTTCACTCTGTAATTTCTCTAAAACTGACCCATCACTTATTAGGTCTTCCACTCGGTAAATGAGGGGCATCCCACTCGGAATCCTAAATCCTTCCTCACTTAGAATATTTGCTTGTCAACACCACTCGGTGTATCACCACTATAAGTCACTCGGAATGTATTCCACATTCACCACTCGGTATATTTTCACATTTCTCACTCGGAGAATACGCAGACCTTCCTTCACTCAGAAGGGGTCTTCACAATCATACTCCACTCGGAATATTCCAGCCAGATTCACTCGGCATATGATATCTTACTCACTCGGGGAATTCATTAAGTCTCACCCGGACTTGTTCAGATCCTAACCACTTGGAGTATATAATCTTATTCACTCGGATTATATATATATTTCCTACACTTAAGATATAGTCCAATCTAAACCATTACAACAACTCTCCCTTGGAAGAGGATCACTCGGAATTCCACTCGGTAATATCTAAACCCATCCCACTCGGGGTTTACTCATGCTTTCCACCCGGGAAAGGCCACACAAGGATCACTCGGGAAATTCTCCCATCTAATCCTACACCGGATGGGTTCATCAATGGCAATTCTTTAAAAATCCATTTAAATATTCTCCACTCAGAAAAGAAGGACAAACATCATAGCCTCACTCGGAATTGGATCCAAGCCTCCTATATTTCTCTCGGAATTCATCAACTTAGAATTATTCACCCAACATTATTCATATTCCAGTCGGTAAGAAGCATCAAATCAACATAAATCCCTTATGTATATATGTATATTTTCATACATACAAACCTATCCACAAATCCAATCTACCGACCCACATATATAATCATACACTCGGAATGCTTATTGCTTTCACACTCACTCAGGATTCTACTCGGATAAATAATTCAAAGGCTGACTTCCTTTGTTTTTCCCACGAGTGAAGTCATTCCAAAATACTTCTGGACAACACACCTCACTCGGTGCCATTTCCACTCGGAATTACACTCACCATATACTTACCACACTCGGTCTAGTACAACTGTACCAGTCACACCTGAGTGAGCATCACCCAACATTCATACTTCCACTTTCACTCAAGCTACTCACATTCGCTTGGGCGAAGAAGATCCAGTGACCAATTCCTCACTGGCTCGCTCAAGCTGATCCCTCACTCGCTTGAGCGAATGCCATTTCTCAGACCCTTCGCTTGGGTGAGACTCCATTCGCTTGAGCGAATTTCCTCCAGAGAGCAACACTGATACATAGGCAATTTCGCTTGAGCGAAATTAACCTTCGCCTGAGCGAAAATTGCCCAGAAACCATAAGGCCAACACAGGGAATCCTCGCCTGGGCGAGATCCCTTCTCGCTTGGGCGAGACTATCAACACAGAGGTAGGAAACGCAGATTTCACACAGTCCAACTTATGAAACTTCATCATAAGCCAATTTAATCACATCCATACTATCATATACATCATATAAGACATATTTAACTTGTTCCTAAGTATTCTCACTCAGAATTCCTCATTATAAATCAAATTAGATTTATTCCACATATTCTCACCCATCTTCCTCAATAAGCATCAACTATTTGCCATTCATATTAATTATTCATTCCTTTGTAAAATTCGGGGTGTTACAAGAGTCCTACTTGACACCCCGTGAACCCTGTTTGGTTCACCGAGTCCTACTCTACTCCCCTTCAACCACTGGGTCCTACTTGACCACCGGGTAGCTCAACTGGGCACAAAAACCACAGGAGCCGGAAATGAGGGTAACATATACCGTCGGTCATCCTTCCCCACACAATCATCATAAACATAGTCAAACAATCTATTTTACTGGAAGCCTGTCAGGAGCCGCTCCTTGACCATGCAACGCACTGACGATCACTCCCCGCCCTCAACAGTATCTAAGGTATTTCATCCATAATATGTAACTCAATATAAACAAAACATCATCAATCATATACAAAAATGTCAGAAACTAACATGTGATCACTACTCAAGCGGCCTACTTGCTATGCCCATCAACACAAGCCATGTTACACATAGCAAATACTTATCATAATTCATACTCATAAATCATCTTATCACACATATAGTGCAATATCCCATTATCTCAATTACCAAATATGCCACATCATACAACACATATCACATGATCAACGTACTAGCACAACTTATCTCAATACAGTTAAACATCCTCAATCTCAGGTATAATATCAAAAGTTGATATATACTCACCTCACGGGGAGGTCAAACAATCCAACCATCCTAAGTCACGTTTAATACCTCTATACTCATCTTATCCATAATTCATCATAAAATAGTCATAATTCTCAATCAACAAATATAACAATGATACAATCAACATCAATGTTATACTACTCACAGCAGACATCTTAACTCACAGGCATCATAGAATTCAATTTCATTCAGCATATTATATCTATACAATCCTATTATTTATCACCATTACCAGTTTCCTTTATTTAATCATCAATCCTATCATAGCTCTCAACATCAATTCTCTTAGTTATTGCCGTCATCATTATACCACTTATGATACAATTATTATTATAATTTGAAATCTCTCACCCACTCACATAGTCTTATCAGCTCATTAGTATCTTTCATACATTCTCAATTCCCCATTTGTCATATTTCACATTATTTGATCATCATATAATTACCTCACATATACATACATCTTATAACACCCACTTAGGTTCACTTTATTTCATAATTTACCGTATACCTATTTTATATCATAATATTTCATTTCATTCACTTTCTTATTCCATATAAGTTATTATATCTAAAACTCCTTTAATCATTATGTATCAACATATTCACTTTATATGTTCACTTATTCACTTATTCTTCACTTACAAGGATTATAATATGCATCTTTACCTTTTCGTTCTCCAACCTTTCATATAGGTAACTTCTAAACTCAATTCACACATTTACAATAGCTATAATATACCAGTTTTCTAGTTGCCAATGGCGCAGACAAATTACTAAATTAACCTTAACTCAGCACACCCCCTTACCTTGATTCTGAGCTTTCCAAGGCTTCATATCACTTGTCGGGTCCTCTCCGAAATCCTTGAAACTCAAAATGAATTCAAACCAAGCTTCAATAAATATTTTAATTACTAATACTATAACTCGAAGCCTTTAAATAACTCTTAACCTCGATCTTAAGTTATCAAAGCTTACCGTTTTCGTTTTCAGTCTCTATTTCTGAGTTCCGTAACCTTGAACAGACTCCGATCCTTGCTTTAACAATATCCTTTAAATACCCACTAGTTTCTCCTTTATACTTGTCATCCTAGAACCATATTCAAGTTGCCCCAAGGCCATAAAACGTGGAATCATCATCTCCTACCAACATGTACTCATGGTCAGGGAGAATAGAAAAGAGGGGAAAAAAGAAATCATGCAATTGAAGGTCTCTAAGTGCTTACCTCACCTCCAAAGGTCCAAGAATGCAAGAATCCCCAAGCTCCCTCAAAACCCTAGCCAAATTGCATCAGAAAATAGAGAAAATGGAAGAAGAAGCTCGCGGGTTCTGTTCTGCATGTCCCTTTTATAACACATGTCACGGCGCTGATGCTACGCGTCAGGTCATTAATTCACACCTGCGCTATGCGCCCCATCCACGCTACACGTCAGGGTCCTGATGCTATTTTCTTTGAAAATTCATTTAAAACTTTATTTTCCATTTAACATTTCGTATCTCATCATTATTTTAAACCAAATGATACTTTATTCACTTCTAATTTATTTTCTAATATTAAAACATCAGGGATGTTACATCCACCCCTCCTAAGAAGGGATTTCATCCTCGAAATCCATCGGTTAAGGAAAACACTAATCGCCCTCACTTCTTTCACATCATGCCATTATTGCATAGTCCAGAGATTCTCTTATCTGTGTTCCTTCAATTTGTAACACCGTCTGACGTTTGTAGTTAACATTACATAAGTAACAACTACAAATGCCTTGTCTCCTTAACCATTCAACTATCTCTTCAGTTATCACTCATCAACTATGAAGTCATAACTCGTTCTCCTCTACTTTGTCTTATTTCCTTAATTTCCATCAATACTTATCAATTCTTCACTCAACACACCTTAATAGGTGTTCAAATCATCTCATTTCCTTCCAAGGTTATCACTTCTCTTCGGAAATCTAGCGGTAATTCATAACTACTATGTCACAACATCTACTTTTCTATACTTATTATTCATTTATTACCAAATCTCATCTCTATTCATTCCTCATTCCTCATCATTTATCAATTCTAGGATTAAGAATCATACACTTCTTATTTCTAAATCTGATTACCCAAGATTTGCTAAAACACATTTGTCTCCTCGACCCTACACAACCTCAACCACTAGTGCAACTACCTGAGGTGATCAGTCTCAGGAGTTCAACACTCCGTAGCTAGGCCATGTAAAAGTCGAGTATATAACCTAATTATTTGCCTCATCAATCTATAGGCAAGCTGACTACACCATAATTCATTTACCCCAGCCTATTGGTGACTTCACAATGAATTAATGTTAGAAGGAACCCAGGGTGGCCAGCCGCTGTAATCCACACATAACACCAATATCAGTGTAAAGTCCAAGCAGCCAGGTAAAATTTCTCATTACTCTCATTACCTGATCTACATAACCGTTTTTCAATCACTCTGTTCCACGTCTTTCACTCACTACTCTCCTTATTGCTTATGCGATAATTCCATAGATACTTCACTTGACCATCCTCCACGTACTATATCCTTTTAATCTTTTCTTAAATAAATTCACGCCTCGCTGATCATTGCATTGAAAACCATCAATAACCACTCGTCGACCATTATCCTTAAACTTATTCGGGCATTCTGACATCTTCACCCATTGCATACTCATAATTCCTTCTAACTTCTGTCGATCAATCACCCGACAACTCGGGTATGCCTCCCCTATAGGTTTATTTTAACCAACTTCATAAAAATAACATACGAGGGTTACCCCTCCTAAGAGGATTTACCTTATTATAATATTGCCAACTTGCATCGTTTATTATTCGTCCATTCGATCCTCTACCCTCTAACTTCATTAAATAAACACCATCAATCACAAATACAATCGCACATAAATTTCTCTAACATTCTAACAACCTCATGAATTTCATTCAACCGTTCTTTCTCAATTTAGTCTCAAATTCTTTCTATGTACCCTTACTCGCATACATTGTCACTGCTCTAAAGGTTGTATTCCATAGAGCACTAAACCTGCTCTATTTTAAATAACTTTCAACTCACTAACAGTTGCCAAGGTACTTGCCATTGCCAATCCACTACAGGATTTGATTCTTACCGACTACAATCATTTTCAAATGTCTACTCATACCCATACATATATCTAACTACTTTAAATATCTTTTATATTACAATCCATTATTCATATGTCCTTCTCTTTGCCTCTCATCAATTAATATTTATAGTGTGGACCATCCATAGTTACATGCTTTTAATTCATTCAACATCTCAACAATTAATACCAACTAAACCAGTACCACTCATTGGCACATTTATCAACTTGCTCATTAATATACATATATGTCAATGTACTATCTACACATTATTTTATATCATTCAGACATATTAATTCCTTCGTATCTAGCCCACTATCACTCTATGAGGCTGTCACATAATCATATTCATTCTCTAAATATATTTGCCACATAAATTTTGAAATAATATTTTATTAAATGTTTTACCTTAAGCAGGAATGCCTTAACCGACGGAGCTACTAAATGAGGTCAATTCCAGGGTACCTGTGAAATTTTTCACATGTCACGACACAAACGCCACTCATACATCCTATTGATTAGTCAAAATACAAGACTAGTCCTAATGGCTCAATCAACTTCACTTTCAATTACATGTCAATTCATCACCCATTGTAAATTACTTGCATTCACACTTTTATATGTATATTATGGTCCTCAATTCGATTTGTTATTTTACTTCAATCAGCCTTCAACATGATTTATCATGTTACCATAATACTTTAGAAACTTTTCAACTCACTCTATAACTACAACCTTACTCATACATTTGTATTAGGCGTATACTATTTAAACAATCCATTATGCATTATATAATTCATACCAACTCATCACAGCACATAAATATTCACCAACAAGTGTGATAAAATGCAAAATAGCTCTCAACATCAATTCTCTTAGTTATTGTCGTCATTTTTATACCACTTATAATACAATTATTATTATAATTTGAAATCGCTCACCCACTCATATAGTCTTATCAGCTCATTAGTATCTTTTGTACATTCTCAATTCCCCATTTGTCATATTTCACATTATTTGATCCTCAGATACTTACCTCACATATACATACATCTTATATCACCCACTTAGGTTCACTTTATTTCATAATTTACCGTATAGCTATTTTATATCATATTATTTCATTTCATTCACTTTCTTATTCCATATAAGCTATTATATTCTAAAACTCCTTTAATCATTATGTATCAACATATTCACTTTATATGTTCACTTATTCACTTATTCTTCACTTACAAGGATTATAATATGCATCTTTACCTTTTCGTTCTCCAACCTTTCATATAGGTAACTTCTAAACTCAATTAACACATTTACAATAGCTATAATATACCCTTTTTCTAGTCGCCAATGGCGCAGACAAATTTCTAAATTAACCTTAACCCAGCACACCCCCTTACCTCGATTCCGAGCTTTCCAAGGCTTCATATCACTTGCCGGGTCCCCTCCAAAATCGTTGAAACTTAAAATGAATTTAAACCAAGCTTCAATAAGTATTTTAATTACTAATACTATAACTCGTAGCCTTCAAATAACTCCGAACCTCGATCTTAAGTTATCAAAGCTTACCGTTTCCGTTTTTAGTTTCCGTTTCCGAGTTTCGTAACCTTAAACGGACTTCGATCCTTGCTTTAACAATATCCTTTAAATACCCACTAGTTTCTCCTTTGTACTTGCCATCCTAAAACCATATTCATGTTGCCCCAAGGCCATAAAATATGGAATCATCATCTCCTACCAACATGTATTCACGGTCAGGGAGAATAGAAAAGAGGGAAAAAAGGAATCATGCAATTGAAGGTCTCTAAGTGCTTACCTCACCTCCAAAGGTCCAAGAATGCAAGAATCCCCAAGTGTAACACCCCGATTTTCTGGACTCGAATCCCGATGTAATCTAAATAATTAAACAATAAAAATACGAATAAATTTTTCACGTTCGGAATAATTTCAAAACACCTCCACGATTACATCAAGACCTAAACCACAGAAAGTTGAAGAGTTAGATATAAATAAGTTTATACTGGATCGGTAAATAGTTTGCCCATAACGGTATACAAAATAACAGAGTTTACAGTGGAAGAAGAATGTGTATACTGGGCATACGCTTAGTCCCACATATGAGGATATGAGAAAAGGCTCGGTAAAGCATGCAATGGCGTATTATAAGCCTAATAGACAACCATCATCTTTTCACATAAATTCAAGAACATACAATGCCTAAGATATATGCATATACATATCTATATCGTTATGCATCATACATCTTCCAATATTCATAATCTATAATTGACCATTCATTTCAACCCTCGATTTATGTATTTTCAATACTTGTACATACCTAGAGGATTAACAAATCCATATCCTATACATTCCCAAAATGATTACATAATCAACATCATTATATTCATCTAATGGGTATGAGTTCCAATACCCCAATTATCAATATTCTAACCACTTATGATATCATTCACTATACATCCATCGATATCAAGAATTATCACTACGCAATACACATCTCATCCATAATACAATAATTTACAACTGTTGCAGGCCAAGGCATCCATTACTACTATTTTACCTTCACAAAAGCTTCTCTTTAAAAATATCCTTATCCCATGACATTCCTACATCAATACTAAAAAGTAGACCACATGGGAGAGTGAGTTATACATTTCAAATGATGATATGAATACAATTGAAATTATGTGCATACGTATATCAACATCATATATGCTTTGCTAAACACATCACTGATCATCATAAATTGTTAATTCAACAACATATACATATTTCATATTTATTAATCAAGTCATAACAAATCAGGCATATACACATCTGTCACAACACCACGATGGGCCAACATCATCAGTATCGACCATTCAGGTCTTTTCTCAAAGCCACCATGGACTAACATCACTATCATCAACCATAAATAATTATGCCCTTCATTACATTGGGCTATAACATACATATCGTCATATTCAATATTGTTTTGTAGTAATTATATCGTTTATCAATTTTATGTGGTCTTTTAGGTATTCAATTACCCATCTCATCAACTCTATACCACAATCTCAATCATCATCAATCGTCATCATCATCTAGCATATCTCCATGCTATATGCAAATGCTCTTATAGCTAATGCATTTGCACAATGGAATAAACAAATGCGGATCCGACTGTGGGAATAAACACCAATTTATGGGTCAAGCATGATCACATACCATGCCCCTACTGCAGTAGTATAATGTGTACACATATATCATAATGCATGCATAATCACCATATTTTTAATGGTACCAAACCGCATCGCCCATAATGCATCACCTGGCCATTTTCACCATGACCGCGGTAAACAACATAATCAATATATGGTGTTGCGGACCGGCCATGATTCATCTCATGGCGGCTGTGATCCAAAGGACCACCGGGGTCACCTGCTCATCAAGAGCCACCCCCCACAAGGATCGGCCACATGTAGCTCCCTGTAGCAATACATGGGCGGCTTCGTGACTTACACACCGAGTCATAGGGGAAAATAAGAATGCTCGTGCACTGAGCCACCCTCCCACGGGGTCGGCCGAGGGAACTCCCCTAACGTTCCAACATCGGCGGCTATGATATTCCATGGATGCAATGCAATGCAGATCAAATGCATTTCTCATGCTGTGCATCCTAAATGTCACTCATCAAACATCATCATCATAATCACCAACACCACCACACATACCTTAGTGGATTTTATCATTTTTGGTTTTAACCATTGTTTTTTAAGTTTTATATGTGGCATTTGTATCTCGATATATCATATATTATACATGCAAGTGAACACTTGCAATCAACCACAATGGCATCACAAACATCATAAATCACCGTTAACATTCATTTATCTTTCATCAATACCACCACATAATCATTTAATGGATATTTATTTCATTTATCATTAGCATTGTTTCATCTATATATATATATATTGGTGTGGCGTTCACAATAATTCATTAATATAATTCAAACCACACATACAAGATCACACTTGTATCACACACAATGGTATACGATAAATCATTAATAATAACGATCATCCTTTACTCAAGGAAATGATCCACAACATGATTCATCATTACATATTACCATTGTCATAACCGATTCATCGGTTTATAGCAAACACCTTATAATTTAATCATTTTCCCATGGGGTTCATAATCACTCTAGGTGTATCTCATAACCCCATCATCAAACTCTTATTATCATTCTTTCATATGTCACTCTTGGTGATGAATATATCATGATTAAATCATCCCAAGTGTATCCATCAATTCCAATCACCACCATGTTATATCATCATTATATACCTCTTATACATTCCCTCAATCATCTCATAACACAAAGGAAAGGGTCCAACATAAACCCAAAACAAAGAAAATAAAATAAAATTTCATTTTGGGCAACTCTCTCAAGCGGGACCCATACTCGCTTGAGCGAGACAGAGATGGGTCGCTTGAGCGCCCCAAATTTCCTTTGAGCGAAGGGGTTTTTAAGTGTCAGGCCCCGATCTTGCTTGAGTGGGCCACTCTCGCTTGGGCGAGATTACTTCAGTGTCGTTTCTACGCTCGCTCGCTTGAGCGAGGCTCCTCTCACCTCGTGCTCGCTCGGGCAGAAAACGTCTAGTAACCAATTCCATACTTGCTCACTTGAGCGAGACTTCCTACATCTGGTCACTCGCTTGAGCAAGAACCATCCAGTATCCAACTTTATGCTCGTTCGCTTGAGCGAGACTCAACATGCCTCACCACGCACCTAAGCGAATTTGTCCAAAACCCTTCTCCCATCACGCTCGCTCAAGCACGGCCACACCCGCTTGAGCGAAAATTGTCCAGTAGCTCACCCCTCTATGTGGTACGCGTCTCGCTTAAGCAAGACTCATGTTCGCCTGAGTGAAATTGGGCCAGAGGCCACTCCCCTGATACAGGGGACTCTCGCTTGAGAGAGATCATCATTACACGCCCAAAACTTAAGTTTTTCACTCCTTCTTGAATGCTACTATCCATCTTATGTAAAATTGGCCTAGTTCAATATTATACACATTTAAACCACATCCTTAGACCTAATTCAACAAGTTATACCTCTTCATTTTTATTCTAATTCATCATTTACATGAGAGAGGTTTCAACATAAATTTTCATCACAACCACACATGTCATTGTGCATAATTATCATATCACCACTTCACAACTCAAGTAATTTATCTATTCATGGGTTTTCATTAACAATAATCCATGTCCAACAAAGGGATAATTTAACACTGATCATTATCTCACATATATATATATATATACATATTTCCTTAACATTCAACAATGCCAAGCCATCATTCATCACATCATCAATTCAACATTTAGCACATTTATGGCAAGGCAATGTTGAGTTCACACATATACATAATTAACAATTATTCACTCATGCAATTTGAAATGCAAACTCCTCTCCTACCTCGAGAGAATAACCGCAATCCAAATACTCTGATTATTCTGCATCATCGTCCGGAACATAATCCTATCAACAAACACATATTTGTACATGAAATTAATAAGCCATCATAAGGCATCATTTTCTTAAAGCCATCATAAGGCATCATTTTCTTAAAACTCATTATCAAGTCCTAGACTTGTCTAAACTCCAATTCACACGCTTATGTTAGGCTTCGGGAATTCCTTTCCCAAAACCAAGATTCTTTAAATCTTAAGAGCTAAATAAATCCAACAACATCATTACCTCTTATTCATAAGTCTTCCAAATCATCTTAGGAATCACTCAACCATCATCACAATTTATTTAAACTCATTATAAGCCTCTTGGCTCCATTCAAGACCATCATCAATCAACAATTTCTAAATGGCATATATCAAGGCCTAAGGCATCATCAAATCTGGTATCCATTTCCTTAATCCACTACCAATGGTCTTCAACCATTATTATCATCATCATAGTTGCCAACACTCAAAGGATTCAACTCTTCTAATCACATACACACTTCTCCCAAACCTCAAGAATCAATACCAATATTTCAAACATTCATTCCTCTTATATAAATCATTCTAAAGCATTCATAATCATCAAAATCATTAAGTTGGTCAAAACCCCCAATTTATAATACCTAGGGTCTAACCAAAAATTACACAACCTCAATCCTCATCATTTTCTTAAAACATTTCCACCACAAGAACATTCATCAAGAGACACTTCTTCATAACCAAAACCATGTTTTCCAAGCCATTCAAGCCTAGGGTTTCATATTTTCCTCAACACCCATAGTTTTTAACATCACCATTTCCAACTTAACAACAATAAAATCATAACTAAAATAGTAAGGGGCAAGAATCTTTACCTCAAACCCATGCTCCACCAAAAATGAAAATAAGAGTGAAGAAGAGGGAGATGACCAATGAAAAGCTCCCATGCTCCATAAATGCTTCACATTTCCAAGCTCAAGTATCAATTTTGGCAAGAAATAAGGGTGGAAGAGGTGGTCACGGTTTTGTAGAGGAGAAGGGAGAAGGAGAAGAAAAATGGAGAATGGTGAAGGGAGAGAGGATCCCAATGAAAATATGAGGGAGGAGGGAAAGAGAAAGTGTAAAAATTAAGTTTTTACCCAATGGTTAATGTCCTAACTTTTGCTTTTTCCATTTGGTCCATAATTCCCTTTGTCCATTAGTCAATAGAGATTAGAAAAGGGGAGGGAAAAGGCCACGGTTAAATGAAGAGAGGAAAGTGGATTTTATAATTTATTTTAACTCCAATTGCCTCGTATTTTCTCTGTTTAATATTATATGTCGTGTCCAATTAATTATTTTCTTAACACTAAAAATTATTTCAACTATATCACCATAACCATAATAACTTTCTAAGTATCATAGACCCATCAATTATTTAATTTCACCAAGTAGGTCCCACTTCATTTGTTAAATCATCCAACTCCGGTAAGTCTTAATTTATCGATAATTTACCTCTAATGTCTAATAAAATCTCCCATAATTATTTAACCATAAATAGTCAATTACCATTATTCCATAAATTGTTTTCTTTTAAAATTTAGGGTGTTATACCAAGCTCCCTCAAAACCCTAGCCAAATCACATCAGAAAATAGAGAAAATAAAAGAAGAAGCTCGCGGGTTCTGTTCTGCATGTCCCTGTTATAACATAGGTCGCGACGTTGATGCCACGCGTTAGGTCATTAATTCATACCTGACGCTACGTGTTAGGGTCCTGATGCTCTTTTCTTTGAAAATTCATTTAAAACTCTATTTTCCATTTAACATTTCATATCTCATCATTATTTTAAACCAAATGATACTTTATTCACTTTCAATTTATTTTCTAATATTAAAACATCAGGGATGTTACAGAATCAGTTTCCTCTTCAGACTCACTTGAACATAAAAAGTTCTCATCATCCCATGTGATGAGTCCTTTTTGCTTCTTGAAGAACTTCTTTTTTTCTCTTTTGTCATTCGTGTCTTTGTTTAAGAGAGGACATTTTTCCTTTATGTGTCCAGGCTTTCTACAATTGAAACATTCCAAAGCAGATTTATCAAATTTAGATTTATATTGAAATTTACCTTTCTGCCCTTTCTTCAAAAATCTTTCAGGTTTGCCTTGCTTCTTCTTTAGCAGCTTGTGAAATCTTTTGGTCACAAGGGCCAACTCCTCATCAATATCTCCATTGAATTCTTCAGACTAAATTCTAACTTTGTGAATCAACAGGTTAGAGATACTTTGGTGTGCGACAAACCCAAGACCAGTGACCTTGGCTACCACAACGATAGCAAATATTTTTAGTTTGTTCGCTACTTTAAGCATCTTTTCCTTTTTCCATACGTTCTTTATTTTTCCATGTAAATGATGATTTATTATCATTTCGACCACGACCAATACCATGTCCCTGACCATTACCTGGTCCATGACTGCGACTACGACCATGAGCATGAGCGTGACCATGATCATGCGTATAATGATCATGTGTTGCTATATTCACTTTTGGGAATGGATCACTTCTGGTTGGACGAGACTCATGATTTTGCATAAGTAATTCATTATTTTGTTCAGTCACAAGGAGACAAGTAATCAATTGAGTATTTTGTAAAACCTTTTTGACGATATTGCTACTGCAGGTGGAGAATGTATTTTCTAACATATTATTTTCAGTGATTTTTTCTCCCCATAATTCAATCTTGAAGTGATTCTAAATAGCGCAAAATTATATTCGTTTACAGATTTAAAATCTTGAAAGCGCAAATGCATCCATCCATAACGGGCTTTTGGAAGAATTATATCTTTCTGATGGTCATATCTTTCTTTTAAATTATTCCAAAGAACAAGAGGGTCTTTAATTGTTAAATACTCATTCATTAACCCTTCATGGATATGACAACGTAAGAATATCATGGCTTTAGCCTTGTTTTGACTAGATGCGTTATTTCCATCTTTAATTGTGTTTCTAAGACCTTTTGCATCTAAATGAATTTTGGCATCAAGTGTCCATGATAAATAATTTTTTCAAGAGCCACGAACTCAAGGTTAGTAATATTCGACATATTTATTTCTATGCTAGAAATTACAAATAAGTTAGATAATACTTTAATAAAATAAATATATTAACTATAATTATCATTATAATGATGGTAATATCAATAGTCATAACAAGTCAATAATGATTATAAATATTTATATATTTTTTATTTTATTTAATTATAAGAGTAATATTGGTTATAAATCAACTTAAATAAAATTTCACATAAGTGTTCCGGTTGTGAAAATTTAAATGTTTTTATAAAATATCAATCAAATACTAGTGTTCTAGTGGTAGAGTGTTAACTTATTATGGTATAAACTTGAGTTTGATTCCCTATTAATGTGTACCTTATTTATTGATCTTTTATATATAATAAAATATATTATATTAATTATAAAATCAAAGTAACATGCCATATAAAATGCAATAGCAATGGCTCATGCTATAGCATGCTCATGAATCAAACAACAAGGTTTAATATAAAAAAATCAATTATTGTGAGCACTAGCCATATAAAATCAATTATGCAAGATATAGTACGAACACGTCATATAAAATCAATTATGCAAGATATAGTGCGAACAAAAGCATAATTATGTCAACAAGTTTCTACAAATGGGTCATTAATGAAATTATTTATTATTATATCATATAAATTTTAATATTGAATAATTAAGTGCATGATTTTATCTTCTAATTTAAGGAATATAAAATTAATTATAAGCAACACTTGTGAATTGCAATCAATTATATAATCGGTAAAGTAACAAATGTAACTCGTGAGGCATAATTGACAATTATATAATTGGCAAAGTAACAATTCTAATTGGCAGGGGCAGCAATTGCTAATTGCTCGTGAGGCTACAATAATGAAATCATGAGACTACAACAATATGAATTCAATTGCTCAATTAATTATTAGCTAGATGAATTCGTAAATATAAATATGAATTCAATTGCTTATAAGGCTACAACAATTATAAACATGAATGACCAGCAAAGTGAATTATAAACATAATACTACATAATTAAGAATTTAATTTTATTCTTCAATTTTCTTAGGTCGTTACAGTTCTTCAGGAACTATCAATAAATATTTTCAAGAACTCTTAAAGAATTCTTTTAAGTTCTTCCAGAAGATATATGTATGATAATATGATATTTATTATATCAATAATAATCAAATTATATGACCATTTTGTACACCGGCAGAAATGTTTAAAATATAAGTTCTTCAGGAACCTTTTATTATTATTATTATTATTATTATTATTATTATTATTAGATGTATAATTTTATACATCCTGCTAAGATGTGTAAAATATAAGTTCTTCCAGAACATTTCAATATATATATATATACACACACATAACAAAAGATGCATAAATTAAAATATTGTAAAAAAGAAGAAAAATAGTCATGTGTTACCTTTTAAAGACTTGATCAAATACTCAATTTGTCAGAAGCTCATGCTGATAACGTGTTATAAATAAACTAAAATTATGAAGGAAGATAAATGGAGGAGGAGAATTTGAAGAGAGTGATGAGAGAAGAGAATTGAAGTTATTAAGTGTGTATCCATAAGTGGGACTTCTAGTTAGAAGTAGAGGGAGAGACATCCACTAAAAAAATATTCATATTGCAAATTTTCTTTATGAAGAAGCCCATGCTATACAAGCTAGCCCTACCTACATTTAGGATGTCGGACCCATTTTTTATTGTTAGTAGTATTCTTGGACTGTGATTCATGGTTAAATGATGATAGCTTCAATATGCGAAAAACAATGTCAAGAAGGCGCATGCATAGGCAGAGATGGAGAAGGATTAATCTTCCATAAATTAATTTTCAAAAGTGTATTTTATTAACCTTACGAAAATTATTTTTTGAAAGCATACTTCACTGATGTTTTGAAAACCAATTTCTAGATTAATAGAATACACTTCCAGAAACTAGTTTTTCATAATATTAATAGAAGTTACTTTATTTTATCCCACGAGATTTTTTTCAGAAATAAAGATTCAAACTCAATCAAAACCATCCTAGTCAAAGGTGAACCAAATATATACTGTAAAAGAAAGTCCCTTCCCCAGCTATCCAGAAATCAGAAGAAACAACAAAAGCTAGCAAGAGAGAGAAAGGTAGTTGATGAGCTGAACGAGACGGAGAAGCTACATATAATTTATATATTAACCTAATTCGGATTTTAGCTATACATTTGATATTTTGAGTCAATTTCTGTGAAAACAATCTCCAAAGAGACCAAATCTATGTCAAAACCATAACTTTGTCCTCCATACTGTACATACAGATATTCTTTAGGTGATGAAGGAAGAGGAAGAAGTTCAAGGATCTGTGGTAAATCTGGTCTAGGAGGAGGCGAAATGTCTGTCTTCTTGGTAGTGTAGTATACATCAGCTAAGAGAAGCCACACTAGATCAGGATTAATAGATGCAAGCCCATGGAGGGCATTCAGAGAAGCATTGCGAAGTCCAACAACACTGCTACAAGCTATCCCCACAACCATACCAGTTACCTTCTTCAGAACAAGTTCTAATGCAGAGGCACTCCTCTTATTACAGCATAAATCAGCAATCATGTTAAGCACTGCAATCTGAACCTTAAGATAGGAAGTCTCGGCCAGTGGATCCTCTGAACTTAAGGAACTGCTTCTATAAGGGAGTTGTAATGGGTTCTTCTCATCTTTTAAGTAGTAGTTTTTCTGAAATGGGGAGGTGGTCAGGAGTTTCCAAAAGGGTGCCCCGTCGGTGTAAAAACGACGAGTGAAGAAATCCCCTCCGCAAATTGGCACCACGTTGCTGATTACATTCAAACATCTCCGGACAGTCTGCCAAAATGAGTTGCATTGTTAAAGTATCTTTTTAGCAATCAAAACTAAAGGGCAAAAGCATAATATGAAGTTGTCTAAAGGAGACATCAGTACAAGATATTTCAGTTCATTATTTATATGTTAAAATTAAAGAAAGAGTTATCTCTAATTAATTAGATTAAATTAATTTATAAATAGAGTTATTTCTAATTAATTAGATTAAATTAGTTTGTTTTTTTATCTTGTTAGATATTTGTATTATCTTATCTGTAATCATGTACATTTTCTTATATACAATGGCTCCGCTATGATCCAAGATATACGAAAATTTATGTGTTCTCTCGTTTTCTCACTCTCTCAACATGGTATCAGAGCCTATCCTAGATTTGTTGTTGGGTCACCCATGTTGTCCACGCTCCATTCCTAGTGTGGGGGTGTTCTGTAAGTTTCACGGGCCACCCGTATTCATCCACACTCCATTCCTAAGCCCTAAGGGGTCTGTTAATAAGTCTCACACCTGTACTCATTTGCGTTCCATTAAGTGTGAAGGGGTGTGTTAATAAGTCTCGTGGGCCACCTGTATTCATCCACACTCCATTCCTGAATGTAAAAAACTAGAGATATGACCAATCAAAAGTATATAAGATGGAGGGTAATCCTCATCCTATGAACTAGCTTTTAGGATTGAGTTAAATCCAATACCTAAATTTAAGATGGTATCTAGAGCCTAACAAGAAGAAACCTTAGCCTTTTTTCAAAACCTACATTTCTCCTCCATGTTTTCGATCCCCTATATATTTTTTGGTCGTGTTTCTCTCTATGACCAGTTTTTCTCTCTAGTAGCTCGTTTTCTTTCTTCTCTGCCTGCAGCCCCTGATTTTCTCTCTCCTCCAGCACATCCATGGCTCCTGCACTATCTTCCGCTCCATCGCCCTCCTACAATGACTTCTTGAAGTGGTGTGAAGAACGTCAGACCTCTGGTTCCAGTATTGTTGTTGCACACACTGGTAATTCTTTCGTTGGCATCTCTCATTCTTTAGGTCATTGGGTGCTTGATTTAGGGGCCACCAATCATATTACTAGTAATAAATCTCTTTTTTCTTCTATCTCTACCACTAGTTATTTACCTTCTGTTACCATGGCCAGTGGTTCCCAAACACAGGCCCAAGGTATTGGTATTGTTCATCCTCTTCCTTCTCTTTCGGTTGATAATGTGTTATTTGTTCTTGGTCCCCCTTTTAATTTGTTATCCATTAGTCAACTTACTCGTACTCTTGATTGTGTCATCTCTTTTACTAAAGATTCTGTTTCTCTACAGGACCTAAAAACAGGGAAGATAATTGGCTTCGGATGTGAGTGTCATGGTCTCTATCAACTTCAAAGGCCATCTCTTGCTAGTTCGGGATCAGCATCCCCTCTTCTCATTCATACTCAGTTAGGACATCCAAGTGTGGATGCATTAAGGAAATTAGTTCCTAGTTTTTGTAAATTAAAGTCTTTGTCATGTGAGTCATGTCAGTTAGGTAAGCTTACTCGTACCGCATTTCCTAATTGCATTAATAATCGGGCCTCGTCCCCTTTCGCTTTGGTTCATTCGGATGTTTGGGGTCCCAGTCGTGTTTCATCTTTCTTTGGTTCTAGGTATTTTGTTACCTTTATAGATGATTTTTCCCGTTGCACTTGGATATATTGGATAAAAGATCGTTTTGAGTTATTTTCTATTTTTCAGTCTTTTTTCATGAAATAAAAACTTAATTTGGGATTTCCATTCATACTTTACAAAGTGATGATGCACGTGAATATTTATCTAACCAATTTCAGACTTTTATGGCATCTCATGGTATATTACATCAGACTTCTTGCCCTCATACTTCCTAACAAAATGGGGTTGTTGAGCTTAAAAATAGACATCTTCTAGATACAACTCAAACTCTTCTTCTCCACTCTCATGTCCCTCTTCAGTTTAGGGGTGATGCAGCTCTTACTACGTGCTATCTCATCAACCGTATGCCTTCCTCTGTCCTTAAAAGTAAAATTCCTCAGTAAGTTTTATATCCCCATTATCCACTTCATTCTTTACCCCCTTAAGTCTCTAGTTCTACTTGTTTTTCTCATGTCCTTGGTCCTAGGATTGATAAATTATCTGCTCAATCTCATAAACTGCCGGGTATCCCCGCACCCAAAAAGGATACAAGTGCTACTTTCCTACTCCTTGCAGGTATTTTATCTTTGCCGATGTTACCTTCTTTGAAGATGTTCTTTTCTTTGAGTCTGGAGTACCTCCACCAGAGCCTCCTCTTCTACAGTACTTTTTTCTCCTTCCGAGGAGTCTCCTTTCTCTCCAGACCCCTTTCCTCCTCCTCCTTCTTCTTTGAAGGTCTATCAATGATGTCCTCGTCCTTTACTGCCGCAACCTGCAACCAAACCAATTGTAGACTCACATCCCGGGCTCTCTCATCCAACCTCTTCTTCGATCTCGCCTCCTGAGTCAGATCTTCCCATTGCACTTTGCAAATGTATCCGTTCTACTCATAACCCTTCTCCTCATTATACTACTTTGAGCTATCATCACATATTTCCATCATATTACTCTTGTCTTTCTTCTTTGTCCTCTGTTTTTACTCCTAAGAATACAAGAGATGCCTTTACTCATCCAGAATGACAACAAGCTATGATGGATGAAATGTGTTCACTGTAGAGTAGTGGAACTTGGGATCTCGTTCCTCTACCATCAAGGAAATTTGTTGTTGGTTGTTGATGAGTGTACACGGTGAAGGTTGGCCCCGATAGAACAGTTGACCGCCTCAAAGCCCGTCTTGGATTATGGAGACACCTTCTCCCCTGTTGCCAAAATGCCCTCAGTGTGCCTCTTTCTCTCCATTGTCGTGATTCGCCATTGACCTTTATACTAGTTGGACATCAAAAATTCTTTCTTTCATGGTGACCTGCTTGAAGGGGTTTACATGGAGCAACCTCCTTGTTTTGTTGCTCAAGGGGGTCTTCTAGACTTGTTTGTTGATTACGAAAATCTCTATATGGCCTAAAGCAGTCTCCCAGGGCATGGTTTGGTAGATTTAGTACTGTGATTCAGGAATTTGACATGATCCAAAGTGAGGCCGATCACTCTGTCTTCTATTGTCATTCAGTTGCCGATTGTATTTACTTGATGTTTTATGTGGATGACATTGTTATCACTGGCAATAATCATCTTGGCATTACACAGGTAAAGCAACATCTCTTTAAGCACTTTCAGACGAAAGACCTTGGCAGACTCAAATATTTCTTGGGCATATAGGTAGCGCAATCCAAAAATGGAATTGTCATATCCCAAAGAAAATGTGCAATAGATATTCTAGAAGAAACTACTATGTTAAATTCCAAGTCAATTGACACTCCTATGGATACGAATGTCAAGCTTCTACCAAATCAGGGGGAGCCTCTTCCGAATCTTGAAAGATACAGAAGTTTAGTTGACAAATTGAACTATCTCACAGTCACTAGCCCAGATATCTCATTTGCAATTAGTGTGGTAAGTTAGTTCCTGAACTCTCCTGGTAAGGAACATTGGGATGCAGTGACCCGTATTGTTCGATATGTCAAGAAAGATTCTAGAAAAAGCCTGTTATATGAAGATAGAGGACACACTCGAGTTGTGGGATACTCTGATGCTGATTGGGAAGGCTCTCCTATTGATAGAAGGTCCACTTCCGAATCCTGTATTTTTGTCAAAGGTAATCTTGTCTCTTAGAAGAGCAAGAAGCAAAATGTTGTAGCCAGGTCTAGTGCGGAAACAGAGTACCATGCTATAGCTATAGCCAGTCAGGAGCTCATATGGCTCAAACAATTGCCTTGAACTTTAGTTTAGAGAGGTTGCACAGATGTCACTTATCTATAATAATCAAGCTGCCATGCATATCGCCTCAAATCCGTTTTCCGTGAGAGGACGACGCATATTAAAGTTGAGTGTCATTTTATCAGAGAAAAAGTAATGTCTGATGAAATATCCACTAGTTTTGTGAACTCCAATGATCAGTTAGCAGATATTTTCACTAAATCTCTAAGGGGTCCCTAAATTGATTACATATGTAACAAGCTTAGTGCATATGATTCATATGCTCCAGCTTAAGGCGGAGTGCTAAAATTAAAGACAGAATTATCTCCAATTAATTAGATTAGATTAGTTTGTAAATACAATTATCTCAAATTAATTAGATTAGATTAGTTTGTAGATAGAGTTATCTCTAATTAATTAGATTAGATTAGTTTGTTTTTTATCTTGTTATCATGTACAATCTCCTATAAATATAATAGTTCCGCTGTGATTCAAGATACATGGAATTCATACGTGCTCTTTGGTTTTCTCACTCTCTCAACAATTTATAATTATAACCAAACATGGAAAATAGCATCCAATATTCAATCTTAAACAAGAGATGACCATCAAAGAGACATTGCTCACCACTGTGTTCCTACTCTGGATACAAGTAACCAAGAATGGCCATATTTTATTCATTGTTGGAAGCAACCTGTTTTCATCAGCCCCTTCTTCAGTAACATCCAAAGTATCTTGCAGCTGATACAACGATAGTGATTGTAGCGCATCTTCCACTGCTTCTCTAGTTTCTCTTTCACGTTTATAAGCTGCTTCTACTTTTGCTAATGCCAACATGCCACTCTAAAACCAGAAATGATCCAAACAGCAACAAGAAAAATATAAAATAAATACATCATTTTAAATTATTTTAGATTCATAGTCAAATGAGACAAAACAAATCTATTTCACGTATTAGATATCATCATATGTTTCATCCAAAGACACGACTGACAAGCACTTTCCAAGCACCTGCCAATCTGCCATTTTGATTCAACATCTGCGATAAAATCCCATGTCATTTAATATATCAACATATTCAGTTAAATAACTAGTTAGGCTCTACAGGGGTTTTCTTTGTTAAGAAAATAACACATTTGTAATGGAAATGGAGGACAGTGTATCTCCCCACAAGGAACCAAGAGGTATCAGACTCAAATGGCAAAGAATCCATTGAATGTCAACTAATAAACCTCGGGCAACAAAAAATGCATAAAAAAGCAGTGAGCCTATAGATTTCATTATCACCATGCTTTGATAGAGAGAGGAATTGAGGAAATTAGTGACAAGATATTCTCTCAAAGCATTGGAGCAACTTAGTGAGTCATTTATTTTTAACAATAAGCATCCATTGTGTAGTGAGTTGTAGGAATAAAGCTGTTAATGTGGAAGAGAGAGAACTGTATTAAAAACAAAGTTGCTTATTATTAGAAATAATAGGTCTAATTCAATCCAGAAGCTAGCTCTCCTAACCAATATAAGACTTATCTTAACACAATCCCCCCATGCTTAGAATTGGATATTTGTGGGTAGCTTAACATTTGAACTAATTAGGTTCTGATATCATGTTAGAGATTATAAGTATAACTCAACCCAAAAACTAGTTCTCCTACCTGATGTTGAACTTATCGTAATCCTCATGTGCATATCCAAAATGAGACCCACACACATAAATTTGAAGTTAGTGAAAATTATGCAACTCTTCTCTAGTTGTAGGGATAAAATTGCTTATATATAAAGCAAAACCAAATAATATAACTGTTAGAATATTGTAAATATATTAGTATTGATTAGATTGATTGTATATGATTTGTATTATGATCTTGTATTTATTACTGCTTTATTATAAATATACTACTCCGTTGTGTACTCAAACACACATAAATTCATCCAATTGTCTCTCGGTTTCTTTCTCTTGAACATGGTATCTAGAGCCTAACGAGAGGCAACCCTAATCCATGTTTTACTTAGTGGGCCCACTGCTCACCGGTGAAATTTTTTTTTCGAAACCTGTGTTTTATCTCCAGGTTTCTCTTCGGTCGTGTGCTCCTCTCCGACTGCTCCAGGTTTCTTCCGCTGTTTTTTTTCTTCCACGTGAACAGTACCGCGTGAACAGTACCATGTAAACTGTACCGCACACTCCTTCCGACCACCGACCCCGATCAGAATTGGTTGTTTTGTTCGGACACCGTTTGACGCTGTTAGGATTCATTTTGCACTTTCTCTCTCCTCTGTGTTTTTCTCTCTCCTCTAGAATGGTGAATGATGTGCAGCCAGCCATTTCCACCCTTACATCTGGACCACAGACTATGACAACACCTACTTACGACGATTTTCTTCATTGGTGTAAAGAGTGCAAGATTTCAGGTTCCATGGCTTCTGTAGTGCAAACGGGTAATTCTTTTGCTGGTATTTCTCACTCTCTTGGTTCTTGGGTCCTTGACTCTGGGGCCACCGATCATATTACCGGTAACAAATCCTTATTCTCTACCATTTCTAGCTCTACTTTACTTTCCATTACTATGGCTAATGGATGTCAGACTCAATCTTAAGGTCTCGGCATTGTTCACCCTCTTCCTTCTTTGTCTGTTGACAATGTTCTTTATGTGCCTAGGTTTCCCTTTAATTTATTATCCATTAGTCGTTTGACTCGCTCTCTTGATTGCATTGTTTCACTTACTAAAGACTCTGTTTTCATCCAGGATCGGAGTTCGGGGCGGATGATTGCCACCGGATGTGAGTCACATGGGCTTTATCAACTTCAACCTTCTGCACATGTGGGGTCGGCGGTTGATTCCAGTCTCCTCCATGCTCGGTTGGGTCATCCAAGTCTTCACAAGTTGCAAATAATGGTGCCCACACTTCCCAAGTTAGGTAAACATATCCTGTGAGTCGTGTCAATTAGGTAAACATAGTCGTACTTCTTTTAATAATCGAGTCTCAGGTCGTGCTAAGTCTCCATTTAGCTTAGTCCATTCTGATATTTGGAGTCCAAGTTGTACCGTGTCTAATTTAGGATATCAATATTTTGTTACCTTTATTGATGATTACTCTAGGTGTACTTGGTTATTTTTAATGAAAAATCGTTCTGAGTTGTTTTTAATTTTTCAAAATTTTTGCAATGAAATTAAAACCCAGTTTGGTGTTCCTATACGTACGTTGCGTAGTGATAATGCCCGTGCGTATTTATCTAATTCCTTTCAATCATTTATGGCTTCTCATGGGATTTTACATCAAACATCTTGTGCTCACACCCCTCAACAGAATGAAATTGCAAAAAGAAAAAATTGACATCTTGTCGAAACAACTCAGACACTTCTTTTACATGGTAATATTCCTCATCGGATTTGGGGGGATGTTGTTCTTACAGCTTGTTATTTAATTAATCGCATGCCCTCCTCTGTTCTTGATAATCAGGTACCTCACTCCATCTTGTTTCCTCACCAGTCTTTATATTCTTTACCACCTCGTGTTTTTGGTTCTACTTGTTTTGTCCACAACCTTGGCACGAGTATCGATGTGTGTTTCTTGGTTATATAAGATCTCAAAAAGGTTATAAATGTTACTGTCCTAGCGTTAATCGTTACTTTGTTTCCGCTGATGTTACCCTTTTTGAGTTTAGTCCATATTTTACAGTTCCCACTGTGGAGAACTCGGTGTCTAGTCCTACTTCTTGTGGCCCTTTTTCTGTTTCTCCCATGCAGGTTATATATCAGTCTCCTGTGGTCACCGATACTTCAACCGATCCACGTCGTCCTCTTCAGGTATATCAATGTTGGCCCCGTCCTACTTTGGAGGTTCCACCTGATGAAGTTCCATCTGACTTACCTCTAGAGCCAACTCCTCCACCTCCTCCGGATCCGTCCCCCAATAGTAGTTTTCCTAGTGCTATCCGTAAAGGTATTCGTTCCACTCGTAATCCCTCTCCTCATTATGTTGCTTTGTCTCATCATTGTCTATCACCTTCCCATTATATTGGTGTCTCTTCTTTGTCTTCTGTTGCCATTCCTAAATCTGCAGGTGAAGCTTTGTCTCATCCTGGCTGGCGACAAGCCATGATTGAGGAAATGAGTGCACTACAAGCAGTGGAAGTTGGGATCTTGTTCCTCTTCCCTCTAGTAAGACAGTGGTCGGATGTAAATAGGTCTACACAGTCAAAATTGGCCTAGATGGTTCTGTTGATCGATTGAAGGCTCGCTTGGTGGCCAAAGGTTATACTCAGATTTTTGGCCTTGATTATGGTGATACTTTTTCCCCGGTAGCTAAGATGGCCTCTGTACGCGTATTTCTCTCCATCGCTGCCATTCGTCATTGGCCTCTTTTCCAGTTAAACATCAAGAATGCCTTCCTCCATGGTGATCTAACGGAAGAAGTCTATATGGAGCAACCACCTGGTTTTGTTGCTCAGGAGTGTGCAGAATTGGTTTGTCGGCTTCGGAAGTCCCTGTATGGTCTTAAACAATCCCCAAGAGCATGGTTTGGTAGATTCAGCACTGTCGTAAAAGAATTTGGCATGACTCGGAGTGAGGCGGATCATTTTGTTTTCTATCGCTATTCTACCTCCGGGTGTATTTACTTAGTTGTGTATGTTGATGACATTGTCATCACAGGAAGCGATCACACTGGCATTGTTCTTTTAAAACAACACTTACATCGTCACTTCCAGACAAAGGATCTTGGAAGGCTTCGCTGCTTTTTAGGAATAGAGGTGGCACAATCTAGTTCAGGTGTTGTAATTTCTCAAAGAAAGTATGCGATGGATATTTTGGAAGAGACCGGTTTGATTGGGACCAAACCAGTAGATACTCCCATGGATCCCAACACTAAGCTTATGTCGGAACAGGGGGAGTCTCTCTCAGATCCAGAGAGATATAGAAGACTAGTTAGAAAGCTAAATTACCTTACTATCACACATCCTGACATTTCCTTTGCAGTCAGTGTGGCAAGTCAATTTCTCAACTCCCCTTGTGAAGGTCACTGGGATGCAGTCATTCGCATCTTAAAATATATTAAAGGGGCACCAAGTAAAGGGCTCTTGTATGAAGACAAGGGTCATACTTGAATAACTGGATACTCAGATGCTAACTGGGCAGGATCTTCTATTGACAGGGCTATTGTTTCTTCCTTGGGGATAACTTGGTTTCATGGAAAAGTAAAAAGTAAAGTGTTGTAGCCCGGTCAAGTGTAGAAGCGGAGTACCGAGCTATGGCTTTGGCTACATGTGAGCTCATATGCCTCAAACATTTACTTGAAGAATTAAAATTTGGGGAAACTACATCTATGACACTCATTTGTGACAATCAAGCTGCATTGCACATTTCTTCTAATCCGGTGTTTCATGAAAGGACCAAACACATTGAAGTAGACTGCAACTTCATCAGAGAGAAGATTATATAAGGGGACATTGTTACAAAATTTGTAAATTCCAATGATCAATTGGCAGATGTTCTAGTCTCTTAGGGGTCCTCGTATTAAATACTTATGTGACAAGCTTGGTGCATATGATTTATATGCTCCAGCTTGAAGGGGAGTGTTAGAATATTGAAAATATATTAGAATTGATTACATTGATTGTATATGATTTGTATTATGATATTGTATTTATTACTGCTTTATTATAAATATACTACTTCGTTGTGTATTCAAACACACGGAAATTCATTCAATTGTCTCTCGGTTTCTTTCTCTTGAACAATAACGTCAAAACAAAACAATAAAGCACACCTATATCACTAAATATCAATGATAAACACAAGGGAAATCCTACCGAACACAACAAAATAACTTCTACACTTTAATCCTATTTCCTAGAAAGCGTAGAGATAACTTCATTACAACTCAACATGGTAAGATACTGAAAAAACAATTAAAGAAAGATTATCCTCTTCTGCTGTCCAATTCAAAGGCTTTGGCTGTTCAGATAACAAGAGAGCGTATAATTTCAGGCACTAGACAAGCAGGAAGCAGGAGGGGGATACTTCTTTTAAAGCATATTTCCATCAAAGAAATCTCAGTCCAAACTCCAAATATTTCTCTATTTTCAGTAGTGTAACCTCAGATGAGACCTTAATTATTAAAAAAATAAGGATAGATATTTTCTTTTGGAGTCTAATTTTTAAAAAATTCAAAAAATATTTCCCCCAAGCAATCTCAGTCTAAGGCAATTCTCTATTATCAATGGTTTACTTTAACCTCTTTACTAGAACTTTCAAAATGAAGTTAAACTTCAAAAGTTTCTTACAATGCCCCCACTGAATCTTTTCTTTTTCCCCAAAATTTACTTGCCCACCCCACTCTTCCCAACTTTTTCATCTTTTATTGTTGTCTATCAATCTCAACTTCAGACCTTTTTTTTGTCTTTATTTTCAAATATACACAGTAATTCATAAAAAATCAAACAAAATTCCAAACTGGTCAAAAATACATGCTTCTGATATTTACATATGGCTAAAATGTTGAAGTGTGAAAGCATTTCAACTAAAAGATACCTCAATTATATCCAGGGCAGCCAAGGAAATCTCTTGCTTAAATGAAGCGAGAAGTGGGATTGCAGCAGTAACACACGAACCGGCAATAGAACCAATTGTCCGTCTATATCTTCTAGAGTCATTTAACTTGAACAGAATGACCTCCCACTGATCTACAAGCAAAACACTTCATTTAGCAAGAATTGAGGAATCACCATTACCACAAAAGACCAAGAATCACATAATCTGGTTGATGCAAAAACGCAAATATAACTTGTATAAGTCCCATTATACTTGTTGAATAGTAACATGGTCAAGAAAATTAATTGTATTCATAATACAATTATGGGTGTGAAATTAAACTCTTGGGAGACCTAGCACTTGGTGTGGTATCCATAACCCTAGTAACATGAACATATAAATAAACATATTACCAATTACCAAGGTAATCACATAGCGGTCGCGGCTTATCGCGGTAAGCCAAAAAAACTTTATAAAGGTCATAGCGGCCGCTATAACGGCCTATGGCGGTTACATAGCGGACACAATAAAATAATACAAAATATATATATATATATATATATAGCTGCATAATGTCATATAGAAGCAAAACAAACTACAATAATATCATTTTAAAGCCAAGAAAACATCAAAAGTCTTTGGGCAAGCAAATAAAAAAGCATAAAACATAGATCCTACGATAAAAGACAAGGAAAACAGCAATGCAACATATAGAAAAAGCCTAGAAATCTAATCATCTTCATCTTCATCTTCATCTTCCTCTCCTTCCTCTTCTTCAACATAATCATTCTCATTGTTAGGAATTAAGGAAAAGCCTTCAGCTTCTTCTCCTTCCGAGCTGTGGAAAACAATATCTTCTAATTCTTCTTCCTCCATGTCATCATCAAGTTCAGCTTCTCTTTCTTCTTCAACTTCAACCACTTTCTCTTTTCCTTTTCTTGTTGAAGAACCACTTCCTCTACCCCTACCCCTTTTAGACACTGTTAAAGCAGATGTTTGATCTTTTCTCCTTTTCCTTTGCCTTGTGTAGACTCTAGGCTCTCCAATCCCTGAAATTTGATAAACATCTCTCCACAACAAAGAATCATCTCCCTCAAAAACCCTCTCATTATCATGACCTCCATCATCCATTTCTCCAACTAGCCATTCATTACAATCATCAATCTCATTAAGGCAAATTGGATCAGTTTCATCCTTAAGGTTGTATCTCCGTTTAAGTGCTTGGTTGTACTTCACATAAACTAAATCATGCAATCTCTTATGCTCAAGCCTATTCCTTTTTTTAGAATGAATCTGCATAATTTAGAAGTAAAAGATGATAAGAAAATAATGTAGTAAATTTACTCTTAGAAAATAATCCAAAGATGATAATAATTACTTGCTCAAAGACACTCCAGTTTCTTTCACAACCGGATGCACTGCAAGTTAAGCTCAAGATCTTTATGGCTAGATGTTGCAAATGAGGAGCATCAGAACCAAAGAGTCGCCACCATTGAGCTGCAAAGCAAAAATTCCCGGTTGTTACTTCTTGCTAACTTAACAATATCACTTTTATATGCAAAGTAATTGTTGCTTAGATTTTACCTGGGGCTGTTGTGTTCCTCATACTTACTGCAAGCTGACTACCAAACAATCCCCTTGCAGTTTTATAAGCATGTAGCTCCAACATTATCTTTTGCTCCACCTCTAGGTCTACCACCAACTTATGAATGCATTCATATAGCCCTCTAATAACCTCACTGTCAAACTCCATGTTAGGGTTAGCATAAAACAACTCTGGATTCAAAAAGTGACCAGCTGCATGTAATGGGCGATGAAGCTGGCAATTCCACCTTTCATCAATGATCTGAAAAACTTCTTTGTACTTTATCTCTTTATTTTTGAAGGACTTCATAATAGCTTCCTTTGCCTTGTCCATTGCTTCATAAATATATCCCATAGCTGGCTTTCTTTCTCCATCCACAAGGCGAAGAACCTTCACAAGTGGAGCCATCACTTTCAAGATATACACAACGTTCCTCCAAAAACTAGGCATTAGTACAGTTTTGCAAGCCTCCCTACCTTTGGCCTCCAATGACAACTTGTTTGTAGTCCACTCATCCGAAACAAACATTTTCCTAAGATTTGCCTTCTCTTGATAGATCCTCTCCAAGGAAAGATAGGATGTGGCAAATCGAGTCACTGCATGTCTCACTAGCTCTCTTTTGTTTGTAAACTGCCTCAACAAACTCAAAGTGCTTGAATGGCTATAAATGAAACCCACCAATGAGATTGCCCGTTGAAGTGTCTTCTTAACGATTGGGATCTTGCCAATATCCTCCAAGATCAAGTCTATGCAGTGTGCTGCACATGGAGTCCAGAAAATCTTTGGTCTTTTTTCCTCCAACTTCTTCCCAGCAAGAACATAATTGCTTCCATTGTCTGTTATGACTTGCACTATTTTTTCCTCTCCAATCTCCTCTACAACAGCATCAAGTAATTCAAACAGCTTCTCCCCGATCTTCACAAAGTTAGAAGCATCAATAGACTTGATGAACATTGTCCCAACGGAAGAGTTCACCAAAAAGTTAATCAAGCATCTTTGTTTCCTATCTGTCCAAGCATCAGACATTAAAGAGCAACCAAAAGTTGCCCAATGCTCTTTATGATCCTTCATTAATTCATTTGTGTACTCCACTTCCTTCGTGAGGAGTGGCACTCTAATCTCATGAAAACTAGGAGGTCGTAGATGCTGTCCATACGCTCCAATGGCTGCAATCATGTCCTTAAAGCTTTGCAACTTGACCATATTGAAAGATAACCCAGCTTGGTACCAAAAACGGGCGATGTATTGATGTACCTTTGATGTTGCCTCCTTATCACAAGCATCTCTTATACTTGTTTGTTTCAAACTCTCCTTCTGATTTCTAGCAATAACGGATTCCGGTCGCCGACAATAGAGATCAATGGGACCCTTCAAATTGGCCTTCTTATTCAATGCAACACTGCTGGCAGATTGGCTTTGGGATTGAGATTCTAATCCTTTAATAATGTCTGCAGCAGCAACTTCATCCTCCTCCCCACCATCACTATCAACAATCTCTTGCACCACTTTTTTGATAGCTTCTCTAGTCTTCTTCTTTTTTTCATTTACAGCAGCCAAGAGTTCTTCCCTAACCTCCACTGGACAAGTTAGGCAAGGTGCAACATTACCCGCCTTTCTCATGAGATGCTCCTTTCCTCTTGTAATCCCTCCTTTCATCACCTTTCCACAAAATTTGCACTGAACCACATTGGTGTCTCCTAGTGTTCCTTGGAGCAGCGGCTGCAACATTGGTTTGGGGGGTGTTATTTGCCATTTAAGGAAGAGAGAGGTGAGGTACAGAGGTGGTGGTGACTCTTGTGAGGCAGGCAGAGGTGAGCTGAGAGAGAAATAACAGAGCAGAGAGGTGAGCTGAGGTGAGGTGCGGTGAGGCGAGGCAGGCAGAGGTGAGGTGAGGTGAGGTGTGACCTGAGCTGAGATCAGAGGCTGAGACCTGAGAAAACAGAGCAGAGAGATGAGGCTGAGAGAGGAATAACAAAACAGAGCAAAAAACGCAGGTGGCGGACGACCAGAACAGGGCACGCGGAGAAGACAGCGCGCGGGTCGCGTGGTGGTCGTCTGGTGGTCGCACGGTGGTCGCGCACTCGTGGCTGGCCGGAGGCAGTGGATGCTGGTCAGAGATGGTCGCTGCTGGTCGGGCACGGTGGGCTGGAACGGAAACGAAGAGAAGGAGGGAAAGGGAGGGAGACGGGTTCTGAGAAAGGGTTAGGGTGGGATTGTGAAATGGGCCACAGTCCCAGCCCATTTAGGAGGAAAAAAAAAATAAAAGACCATAACCGCTATCCCCGCTATGGCCCGCTGTATCGCCATGTGCATAGCGGTGGAATAGCGCCGTTATTCAACATATGGCGGACGCCGCTATTTGTGGCGTTTTTTTATGTAGCGAATTGCGGGGGTCTCAGAAACCGCCACAATTTTCCGCTATAACGCCGCCACAAACGCCATTTAATAACACTGCCAATTACTTACATCATTTTTATATTAACCTATTATGTACTTAAGTTCAAAGAGTTAGAAAGATAGTTATTGCTGGTAGCCCTCAATGGCTAAAGAGTAAATGTTAATTTCATGAATTTTACTGATCTCTGTAAGTTAGGATAATTAAAAATATAAGGAACCTAAAAACAGCAACACAAAACTGATTTGTTACTTACCTCTCCATAATATATCAATAGTACTCTGTTTGTTGAGAGTTTAAGGCTACAGTAAAGCTTTGTCATTCATATAAGCTATAGTCAGGCATAGGTGTTATTATGTTGCAAAATTCTAGACTGGGAATTTTATGAAATTTTCATTTTAAGGTTTCAGTTTTCACACAAAGCAATATAAGAAATTCTAGATACACTTGACATATGCAATCCCCCTTCTCATCCTCTTTCTTTTTGTAGGGAGTTTTATTAATCGTAAAATAAAATTCAGTAGTAGCATGTATGGGCTTAATGTGATATAATTTTGTTGTCCTTTCCATAGTGCAAGTTATTTGAGTTTTTAATTAAAATTCAGTAGTGGTAAATTACTAACCTTTTTTATTATTATTTCCATAAGCTAGATAACAATTCCATTGAGCAATAAATTTTGGACAGCCTTATATCCCAGTTCTGACCCCTAGCCCTATTTACTGGATGTATTTAGTTACCAATTGATCAAGAATCCATTTTTGAAGAAAACCTACCAGGCATAAGTGTAATGCGTTAGGCCTAATGTATTGAAATCATGCGATTTACAAGGAAGGAGTAAAGAGGGGGATATAAGGAATAATGATATTAGACAAATCATAGTAGTTATTAGTTAATCCTGTGAGATTGCGGGCTGCTATCGTGGCAACTCCCTGGGATGGAGGGAGGTGCTCATCCAGGTATGCGTCCATGTCGTGTCTGTCTGGAGCAGCAAGATTCGTGGGTCATGACATCCCAGTAGGGATGATGATTTCCAGTTTTACCCCCTGCCCAGGGTTGTTTTGCTCCAACTTTTAAGTGCAATTTCAGGTTTTTGTCTCCTGCTTTCACTTAAGGGTATCTACAAGAACCATCTTCACATTCATACACAAAAACATGGAACCGTAGTCAGCTCCCTCTCTTCTCCAACAACCACTTTCTTCTATGGCAGACTCACTTTTCTTGCAGGCCACCCAGACAACCAGTCCATTTTCAGCTTGATCCCAGCCTTTATACCCACTCTGGTTACTCTTCACGCCACCTGTTTCTTCTGTTTTGTTTTCTAGCTGCAAGAAAGCAGTCCTACACTCATGTTTGTTCTGTCTTATTTTCTCAAGTTTTAAGTTCTATCTTGACATCCTTAATTATTAGTTTGTGTAATTTTCAAATTTTCAACATGTGTGCAGATAGTGTAGAATAAATTTTATTAGGTATACCAAAATAGCGGTTATTAGCTATCCAAATTTTGAGGATGGCCACTCAATGGCATGATTTGAGATTGACTACTATGAGATAAATACACCACTTGGATTCCATTATAATATAGTGAGTGTAACAATCCTATTAAACAGGTCTGGCTGTAGCCCCCACCCCAGATAGGTAGCTTGTCCTATTTCCAACCCTCATGATCAGATATTTCCATATATGCTAAAACTTGATTGAAAGGACCCAAATTCTACAAATTGCAGGAAGCATTTTGCATACATGTCAATGATGCACGATACGATGCCAAGTTTCTAAGAGAAGTAGAGAACCAAAAAACAACTATCTAAAAAGATGGATTGCAATTCTAAACCTTGTGTTGTTTTTTCTGCATTGGAGATTATAGACTTGACATCTATGGAAAATGATTCTGTCTGAGGGAGAAACAGACAAGCTTCACGTTTTGATGCCTTCACGATTTCTGCTACAGCCTGAAATCAACCAATATACAGAGAACTAACTGATATTAAAAATAATTTTGAAATAGTAAAGCCCTTCAAAGATGTATGCGAAATAAATAGGAAATGAATTACAAGAATAGCGATAACTGTTTCAAAAGCAAAAGGTTAGTAAATATGTCAAATTGCAAATATTTAGTTGAGCTGCTCAAACCTGGCAAAATTTGATATTATTTGATAAAAAAAATATTAATTTTAATTACATAAAGGAACTTCGGAATATGGATGCACCAATTTGAAATGGTTATCCAGTACAACAAGTATGGTACAGGTGTATTAGCTTCAGAGAAAGAGAGAGGAGAGAAGGGGAGAGAGAGAGAGAGAGAGAGAGAGAGAGAGAAGAGACTAAAATCTGATTGTTTATTAGAGTTGAAGTGAGATAGTACAAGTGAGCCTATTTACACACAGATAAGGATCAGTACAGCTGGCAACTAAAGTAACCTACAGCTAGCAAAAAAACCAAATACAGTAGACTAAAAAGTCTAGTCCCTTACACTCCCCCACAAGCTCAAGTGGGGAAGCAACTAGAGGAGTCCCCACTCTGAGCTTGGATCTGAAATCCTGAAACCTGGAAGGGGAGAGTGCCTTGGTCAGAGCATCAGCTAGCTGATCCCGAGAGGGAATATGAGTGACCTGCAGTTGTTGTTTGACAACTCTTTCGCGAACAAAATAGAGATCCAGTTCCATGTGTCTGGTGTGAGAGTGCAGTATAGGATTGTGAGCAAGAGCTACAGTGCTTTGATTGTCACACAGTATGAGTGGAGTAGAGTGTGGAACAGCTAATTCAGACAGCAATGATTGAATCCAAATGATTTCTTGACTTGCTAGAGCCATACTTCGGTATTCTGCTTCAGTAGTAGATCTAGCAACTACTGATTGTTTCTTGGACCACCAAGAAAGCAGATTAGGTCCTAAAAAGATGCATGAGGCAGGAGTAGATCTCCTATCATCAGGGTCAGCAGCCCAATCAGAGTCACAGTAGGCAAGAATAGTATAAGATGAGAGCTGAGGTGCAGGAAGGAAGTGAAGCCCAAGACCTTATTAACATAAGATTCTTTTAACAGCAATCCAATGTGATTCACAAGGAGCTGCCATGAATTGGCAGACCTTATTAACAGAGAAGCTCAGATCAGTTCTTGTAATAGTCAAATATTGCAATGCTCCAACCACGGACCTGTAAAGGGAGGGGTCAGAGATCGCAGCTGAGCCAGATTTTGACAGTTTACTACCACCAACCATGGGTGAGGAAATGGAATTAGCTTCAATCATATCTGTTTTGGGAAGCAAGTCTCTGATGTACTTGGACTGTGTGAGTAAGAGTGAGCCATTGGATAAGTGTTTCGACTTCGATTCCAAGGAAGTAGTCAAGTTGGCCAAGTTCCTTAAGACCAAACACACTGTGCAGTTGATCAACCAGTTCCTGAATAAATCTGGGGGAGCTGCCAGTAATAATTATGTCATCTACATATACTAGTAGATACTACACAGGAATTGTTGTTGTAGATGAATAAGGAAGGGTCACATCTGCTGCCTTTGAAACCAAATTGTAGAAGAGTAGTTCTTAGCCTTTCAAACCAGGCCCTAGGAGCCTGTTTTAGACCATAGATGGCCTTATGGAGCCTGCAAACAAGAATTTTATCAGCTGATTCAAAGCCTGGAGGCTGTGACATGTATACCTCTTCATGAAGGATACCATTCAAGAAAGCATTGTTCACATCAAGCTGTCTTAGGTGCCATCCATTAGTAAGAGCAAGAGTGATGATAATTTGGATAGTTACAGGCTTTATAACTGGAGAGAGTTTCTGTAAAATCAAACCCGTGTTGTTGGTGAAAGCCCTTGGCAACTAGTCGAGCTTTGTCCTTATTTATTGAACCATCCGGATTTTCTTTTATCCTAACAATCCACTTACAACCAATAGCAGTACGGCCCGGGGGTAGCTTGACTAAAGACCAAGTATGATTCTTGGAGAGAGCATGAATTTCCTCCTGCATAGCTGCAAGCCATAGGCTTGCTTATTAGATCTTGGTTCAATCTGTGTTAAAAGGGCAGTAGACCGAAGGAGATTGCTCTTGGATCTGGTTATCATAGGATGTGTGTTTTGGGGTTGAGTTGACAGGAACAAAAGATGAAATGTGGTCAGAAGACTCAGAATTGAGCGGCTGTGAAGTAGAACTAGACTGAGGAGAAGTAGGATTGGGATTGGTGAGTTGGCTATCAGGACTAGGGGACTGATTTTCAGCATTAGACCATGTGGTGACTGGTGGAGAGGGAATGATAGTTGGAACAGGAGCAGAGGAGGAAAGAGTGGCCCGACATGGGAAAAGACGGGTGTATAGGAATTTGGTTTCATTGAATAGAACATCTTTTGAAATATAGAGTCTTCATTCTGCTAAGAGACACTTGTATCCCTTATGTGAGGTGGGATACCCCAGAAAAATACACTCTTGAGATCTAAACTGAAATTTGGTTCTGTTATAGGGCCCGAGTAAAGGAAAGCAGGCACAACCAAAAATCCGGAGAAAAGAATAGTCAGGATTTTGGTGAAACAAAAGCTGAAAGGGAATTTTAGTGTAAGCAGTAGCTCTATCACCCTCTTCCCTAAAGGGAATACGGGCTTGTTCTATTATAGAGTGGTAGAGGCCTTATTCTATTCCTTCCTTTGGTCAGGAATAGTGGCCTCGTTAGTTACATAACTCAGTAGCTGCAGAGCTCCCCCGCTCCTTATCCTCCCCCGAGGATAAGTAGCTCACTAGTCAGTGTATTCAATAAAGCAAGAGATAACTCTAGCCCATTAACTCTAACTCGCCTATCTGTCTTAATCACTCGTTCCCTTCCCCCGAGGGTAAGGAGCTGAAGAGATGCAGTACGTAACCTATTAATGAGATATACAACAGTCAAGAAGGCATGATCCCAAAATTTTATAAGAAGACTAGCATGAGCTAACAGGGTTAAACCAAGATCCGCAATGTGTCTATGTTTTCTTTCAACTACACCATTTTGGTTGTGAGTATAAGGACCAAGGTTGTTAAGACGTAAATTCTACCTTGAGACAATAGAGATTTGCAAAACGTAGATTCGTTGAACATAAGACGAAATGGAAGAGTCTACCAGATATACTAAATAATATATAAACATAAATATATCAAACCAAACACCTATATAAAACATGATGTGTAATATTAAAATTAAAGAAACTTCAATAATAATAATAATAATAATAATAATCATTATAACTTGTAACCAAATAAAAAAAGTCTAGGCCCTAAAAGTCTTCTTCCTTAATAATCTAACAAAAATCCAAACTCTAAACCTAAAGTAAAAACTATAATGGGCCTTGTAACAAAGAGAGGAAAAAAAAAATAGGCCCTAAAAATTCTAAACCTAAACCTAAAATAAAAACAAAACACCTTCCACTTCCAGAAAAAAAACACCTTTCTCCCTCCATCACTTTATGCGCCGGCCCTAGAGGAGGAGAGAGCACAGAGAGAAGGGTGGCGCGGCGCGCTGTCAAAACCGGTGGTTTCCGGTGATGATGGAGGTCGTCGAGGTCAGGGGGAGCCGCGTCTAAACATGCAAAAGGGAACTTGGGAGCCACGACATTCGTCCTTTCTTTTTTAGGGGTTTTTGGCAAACGGGTCATGTGTTGGAACTGGGTCAATAAGACCCAACTTGGGCTGTTTGGAACTATTTCTGGTGAGGCAAAAACATGATCGTCTCAACGCTTCAGCATGCCGCACAACGTTTCCACTCCGTCTCCACCAAGCTCCGACTCTACCAGGGACGTGGGACGCTAGGCACTCTGTGACACGTAGAAACTAGTTTCTAACAACCATGATGAGGAGAGATGACTCTGTGAAGAATACCACAATCTGTTAAGAATTTTGTGAAAGGCCTGTATTGCCCGCCCTAGTCAATTTGGATGGCTTTAATATGAGTACCAAATTGTATTTCGACAAGCTTTTTAAATTGCTGAAAAACTATTAAGGTATCAGATTTAGATTTAAGTAAATAGGTCCAAGTAAATTGTTTACAAGAGTCAATGAAGGTGACATAATAGGAATAACCCATAGTAGAGGTGACAGGGGCTTGTCCCCACAGGTCACTGTAAATTAAGTCAAACAAAACATAAGAATGTGAAGATTGATAAGAGGGCGATTTGTGAGCCTTGCCAAGACAACAAGATGAACAAAAGTCAAATTGAGTTTTATTGATAGGAATATTACAGGAAGTGAGTACATTGGTAAGAGTATTCACATTTGGATGTCCTAATCTAGATGAGAAACAGAAGTGGAAAAGGCTTGTGGAGTGGTAGACTGGGAGATGGATGCAGCCTGAGGAAGAAGTTGTAAGGTAGGAAAGCTGTAGAGTCCATCAGGTCCTACTGAACCATACAGCAAGGCTCATTGGAATCCTAAGATTTCACAAGACAAAAGTCAAAGTGGAATTTGAAAAAGACAGCACTATCCTTAGCAAACTTACTTACACTAAGGAGATTTTTTAGTTATTGAGGGAACTAAGAGCATGTTTTGAAGAATGAGAGGAAAATTAGGATTTATAGGAGAGGAAAACACAGAGGAACCTGTAGATTTAATATTCAAACCTTGACCATTGCCTATGATGACTTGTTTGTGGCCTTCAAAAGGAGACAATTACTGAAAGCTTTGTGAGTTGTCGGTGATGTGCATCAAGGCTCCATAGTCTGGATATCAAGCTTGTGCAGCAGGGGAACTACCATTGACAAAGTAAGCATTGGCAGTGTAAGCTTGTGGTCTATGAGGTGGATGATATGGTCTACCATGAGATTGAGACCTATATTGAGGTTGTGACCAATGAGAGCCTCGAGGAACAAAACTCTGATTGTAACAATGATAGCAGATGGAAGCATCATGACCATAGCGGCCTTGACCTCTAGCTCTTCCACGAAAACTTCTACCACGAGGATAAGAGGTGTTGTTGGAATGGGAGAAAGTAGATTCATATCCAAGAGGTCACGATTGAGAAGGATCAGTGGCAGCAATCATCGCATATCTAGAATCAGATGAAAGAGGATGAATCGAGGGAGATTTGTGAGCAAGATTAACAGAGATATTTGCTGCATCCTTCTTGTATCGTTCTAACTGAGCCTCATGTGCAAGAAGTAACACTTCAACATCATCAACAGACATGAGATCAATTTTGCTACTGATGAAGGTAACAATGGACTCGTAATCATGCAGTAAACCTTGCAAAATGACATCAAGCTTCTCTTGCAAGGGAACTGTATCACCAACAGCAAACAACAAGTCAACTAAAGTTTTGATTCAAAGTACATACGCAGAAATGGATCGCTCTCCAACGACGTCGTACGAAGTTCAGTGCGTATGGATTTTGTCCCATAGCTCATAGGAGTGCACACAACCGATCATCCAGGTTAAGATCGGCGCAGAGATTGAGGATTGAAGCCAAGAGAGAAGCAATTGGTCTTGTTCCCAAGCAACATATGTAGGACTTAAGCGATTATTCACATGGTCTTCGTCAGATTCGAAGCGAAAACGAATTAAAGGATTGAGAAGATAAGTGTGTAACCGATAGCCTTTGATTACTAGTTTGATTTGCTGTTTCCACAGAAAATAATTGTTGTCAGTGAGATTCTCCGAGATCATGTGTGAGAAGGTGATCGGAGCAGAAGAGAGAAAGAGATTGCCGACATGATGGGGTGGATACTGATTCACTGGTTGAGGACTGCCACGAGGTGGTGAAGGAGGCGAAGGAGGCAAAGGAGGATTCGACGCCATACCTAGACAACGAAGCGAGTAGATCTGAACCGCGCTCTGAGATACCATATTAGTTTCAAAGAAAGAGAGAAGAAGATAGAAGAGAGAAAGAAAGAGGAGACTGAAATCTGATTGTTTATTAAAGTTGAAGTGAGATCGTACAAGTGAGCCTATTTATACACAGGTAAGGATCAGTATAGCTGGCAACTAAAGTAACCTATAGCTAGCAAAAAAAACCAAATTCAGTAGACTAAAAGTCTAGTCCCTTCTACAAGGTGCGTTTCCATTTTTGGAATATTTGTGCCACATATATTAAGAAATGTCCTTTGGTCAAGGTTGCTCTAAGCTCATGAAGGTACCATTTATGAAACAAAAAACCAACCCCTTTAAACACAGTTTTTTATATCTCCCTAACAATTCCAATGAATAAAGCTTTATTCTCAAACAAGAGAAAGAAGCAAACAAAAGTATCTTACCTAATCCTCTTTCTTCTACCCACTATCTAGCACTATGGTTAGCAACTTGAACACAACCAACATTAGATTCTCTAAATTTATTTATGATTTGGTTTGCATTTCATATGCTTTATTTTCTGCTATGTAAATTTAGAATAACATGACATTCAAAGTCTACTGTAACCAAAGCATGTAGCATGTACACTTATAAGGATTTGAGAGTACAATTTTCCTAGCAAGAATTTTCATGAAGCAACATTAGAGGAAAGGGATGAAGAATGAGGTGGGTATCTAAATAAAATCCACTCAACAAAGATATGAAGGGAGGGAAATGCAGACAAACACAAAAACACAGAGTATGATAAAGAGGGAGAGGGTAGCTTGCAACCGACCTTTAAGAATGGAACAGTCAAATTGGGATGTTGATGTCTACCAAGTATTTCAAGTTCGGCTGACACACAGCGCATCTGTTCAAATGCACGCCATTAGACTTAACCAATAAAGTCTAAGCATGTTGGAAGGTAATTATTCACTGTATATAGAGTATAGGCAAGGAACAAAACAAAGTATGTTTGGAATCAATTATTTCTGAGAGAATGATTGGTTTTTTCTTTTCAAAAGCTTTCTAAGAAAGTTGGCAAAAATTCAATTATTTCTCCAAAACAAGTAGAACCAAACTAGAATGTAATTTGTAATCCAAGGCAATGTGACAATGTGTCAATGCACATTTGGCATACATCACAAGTTATCAAAGGCAATAGAAGGAAGAATTAACACCACACATCCTGAAATTGAGGAAGTTAGTTCCCTTAAAATACCATTAACATGACATGGCCATACCGGTTCCTCTAGTAGAGGCAATATCTTGTGGGCCACTCCAATATAGGAGAGTATAGATGCTAGAACATTTGGAACTTGATGATTAAGGTCCAAATGACGTAACTGCCGACATATTGAATCAATCACATAGTCTGCATTTTCCAAAACTAACTGTCCAACCTAAATAAATGCATATATGATATATGATAGCAGTTAATAGTCGTAAAAAAATATAGAAAATAAATAAAGATCATGGGAAAAAAAAAACAAACCGTTGGATAACCAGATGTGGTGGAGAGTATATGCAGCACAGAATCTGCAGCTTTTCTAACTCGATAATTTGAACAACTGAGTTTCTCCAGCAATAAATAAAGAGAAGAATGAAGAAATCCACTTGAAACAAAATCTCTTCCCAGGCACAAGTTAAAGATTCCTAGTCCATCAATAATAACCTGTAACACAAGGGAACCATTGCCAATGTTATGTGAATAATCTGCTTTAGAGAAAAATGTGAGAAACACACCAAATTACAAAGGATAAATAGGTTATAGAAACAGCGTCTTTCCTCATGTAGCATTGCAGCATCTTGGAAAACGTATACACTAATATCTTCATCAACTGCAGCATTAAGCTGCATGTCAGCAATTCTTTTATCAGTTGGAACATTCCATACCTCAGCAGATATATACTCATGTAAGATCCCACCAATGCAATCAACTAAATAACTCCTTACACCTTTGTCGTTTGGCATTTTCCAGAAAGATTCATGAAATGCACAATCATGTTTGCAAGACAGAACTTGAACTCCTCTGCTTATAGCAGACCTATGAAATACTCTAGCAAAATAATTAGTTGCTTGATCTGATAGACCAAAAATCATCTCATTTAGCATGCATGCAGCTGTGCTTGCTCGCCGCAATAACTGTCCAGAACCAGTCCTGTCATACCAAGACTGCCAACTTTCTTTATTGTATTCTTTTAAGCGAAGCTCAGAAACCAATTTACGCAAGTAACCAAGTAAGGTCTCAATCACATGTGACAGAAGGCCTTCACTTCCACAATCTAGCAAGGACATACAAAGGTAACAAGAGTTAATCTGGGTTAAAGACAAAGACTGAGAGCTACTAGAAAACGAACATTGAATTGGTAATCACCTGCCACCAAAGATAAACCCACAAGTCGGAGGATCCCTGCAAGAGGCTGGTATGACTTGAGACTACCAACATAACTGAACCAAGGGGGCATGCGAGGAAGGTCATAATTCTCTTCTGCAGGTTCTTCTATTCCTTTTTCCTCAATAAGCCTGCACTTAGGGGCTTCACATAACCCTGAATTTATTAGAGGAAGGCTGTGATTGAGGAAATTAGCTCCAGATTTCAACTCAGCGGTGGAGGGAAGAAATCCCTGGGTTGATGATTGATTTGTTGAAATGGTTTTTCCAAGTGAACCAGAAAACACTGAATTATGGCCAAGACATGCAGCAAACACATCCAGGAATCTAGCAGCTCCTACCTAATCATTTTAAAGCATCAGAATGATGTGCATTAAAGTGAATGGAAAAAGAGCTCCGACAAAAACTAAATGTGTAAAATCTAAACACAAGTCTCAAGTAATTTTCAAAGATAGAATAGTGGTCTATGAGATATATTCTACATATTCTAACAATAACAATCATGTTTCCTCATATAAAACAGATGCCTTCTCATTGACATGCAATGGGTGTTATTGCCCCGTGTTTATGTGTTTTGCCCCGTGATAGAATCAAATAGCGTCTACGATTTGTTCCGCAACGCCATGATCCTAGTTTTAGGGCCGGCCGCTATACTCCACTATCTAGGATTGATTACTATGGAATCAAATAGCATTGGCTTTTGCTCCACAACATTGAGATCCCAATATTTAGGATTGATTACTACATGTACCACAAGATTAATTGGTTTCTTCTGTAATTCTATACCCAGATAAAGTAACATGTCTAAGGAAACAAAACATATCATAGTTGTAATGCAAAACATATCATACTTGTAATGCAAACAAGAAAAATTATTAAAGGTGCATAGCAAGAATATGTGAAAATATTACAGGAGCACGTACAGGAGACTGAAGATGATCCACCAATAGATAAGGACCAGAATAAAATATTATTGTTAATAATTGCTGAGTGTGTAACACAGCAAGTGACTCCTCATTGCCAAGTACCACTTTGGGAAGCTTTTCAAGGTGCCTGAATTTGAGATAAGAATCTTTCTGATTAAGGAAAGTGCTAAAGGGAAAACCATTCTCAATGAGTAATTTGAGCCTGAATAAAAAATATGAACCTGATAAATATCTCAGCAGCATCATGTTTTACAACAGGTTTCCAATTCTGTGAGAACAAACACTCAACGAAATCTTGGGCAGTTGAAGACACATCAACAGATTCATCGACAACCAAGGCACATAAACACTCCTGAATCATTAGCAAAACAAATTAAAAAAACAAAACAGTCTAGTACACTAGTATTTTGAGGAACAGGATTAAAAAGCAACAGGTCAACAGAAAATTAATTGGTATAACTCCTCTACTGGTCGGATTTCAAAATAGTATCAGAATCGGTAGGATTTGATTGCATGCAAAATACTGAAACTACAATGAAAATCAACACCAGATGGAAACAATGGAATACATCAAGGCTATTCAAGACTAGAGTGCCTGGTCTAGCATGCCATTCCTCACTGGTAAATTGATCACCTTGATGCCGTTCTTGATGGACCTGAGGAATACGGCGCACTAGCAACAGTAATTAATAGCAAGACTGACTTCTACGATATTACTGAGATTGGAGCTATCCTTGGAAGCTTGAATCGAGAAAAACAAAGCCTCACAGAATGAATCCCCTTCTCTGAATCTTGCTCCGAGCTCTGCTCCAACAAGCAATTCTACTCCACATTCCACAACTCAAGGTCAAGCAATGGCTAATCCTCAGCAGAATTATCAACCTTAACAAAATTATTATACTCAGTCCCAAGCTTCGGATTATGGGGGATTGTGGTCGTGGAGGACAATTTGTTTGAGGCCGAGGACACAGAGGATGCTCCAATCTTCAGTGTCAAAACTGTTTTTGCATTGGACATGATGCTCTTCACTGTTATCATCACTTCAATGCATCTTACCCGTATCAAACATCACCTTCTCAAGCCTTTGGATCCTATCAAAATCCCACCAAATCATATCCACCTTTGACTCAAGGATAGCTCCTCAAGGGTCTCAGTCAGTTGCATCTCCTCACTCTCTCCTTCTCCATGCCTATAGTGATGCTGATTGGGAAACTGATTCACATGATCGTAGATCTACATCATGCTCTTGTATCTATCTAGGGCCAAACCTCATCTCTAGGTGGTAAAATAAGCAAATGGTAGTTGCTAGATACAGTGCAGAGGCAAAATACCGAAGTCTTGCAATTACAATGCAAGAGGTTCTATGACTCCAGTCTCTGCTCCTTAAGCTCAGAATCCAAGTTACTCCTCCCATTCTGCATTGTGACAATCAAAGCACTATTGTCATCTGCCACAATCTGGTTTTACACTCTCGCACTAAACACTTTGAACTTGACCTATGCTTTGCAAGGGAAATGGTCATAAGTAAGTCTATCATTGTTGATTATGTTCCCTGAAAAGATCAGGTCGCAGACATCCTCACGAAAGCACTCCCAAAACACAGATTTTGTGCTCAGTGTTGCTTTGACACTGAGTTTACAGGGGGGGCTGTTAAAGTAATGCACTTGGGCTGTTAAAGTAATGCACTAAGTCAAACTCAGTAAAAATTACTAATCCAGTCTAGCGTGCTTTACAATGAGTTAGTTATGTTGATGTGGCAGGTCCTCCTATCCCTACAAATCAGGGAACCATTGTAATCATTAGTGAGAATTAATAGCAGAATTCAGTTCAATGCTCTCTCTCTCTCTTTCTATCTTTCACTCTCTTTTGTGTTACTCTAGTTTTCTAATACTCCCTAATTCCTTGCCCCTCTCTCTTTCTTACCATCATTATCCTGCTTCCTCTAACTTACTCCTTCCAACATGTTCCACCCTCTAGGCATGCGAATTAGTGGATATGTGGTTATTAGCCTTTCCATTGTCAGTATGATTCAATTGGTCCATACTCCTCTTCGACACTTCCAACACTAGATTTTAGTACATGCAGGGCCTGAAGGAACAATATCTTCCTAACATTTTAAAATATCACTGTTAGAATGATAACCGTAATAGGAAAGTGCATATCCTATAATTATGTACAATTCCTTATAAATGTAAAAACTCCATTTTGATCACAACACACAATTCATATGTTCTCTCATTTTCTCTTTCTCTCAACATGGTATCTAAATCCTAACAAGAGTTCCTTCATTTCTGTGATACTCCGGTTAGCCACTACTCACTATGCAAATTAATTTTTTTTTCAAAATCTTAACTCTCTCCGAGGTTTCAAAACCTTTGATTGGGCTTCCTCCGGTGTCTTTCTTCCGGCACACTCATGGCTGCTCCATCTGTTCCTCTTCTTGATTCTTCCGCTTTGCTTTCCTACAACAGCGACAGTACCCCTCATAAAGAGGGCAGGCCACATTCTTATTGCGACCATTGTCTCAAACCAAGCTACAACTTTGATAGGTGCTGGAAACTTCATGGTCACCCATTCAGGTTGCTCACACATTTGTGCCCCCTACATCGTCTCCCGCTCTGTCGTTGTTGTCAGATCCGACTCTATCGCCCTCCTACAATAACTTCCTGAAGTGGTGTGAAGAACGTCAGGCCTCCAGTTCCACTACTGTTGTCACACACACTAGTAATTCCTTCTCTAGGATTTCCCATTCTTTGGGTCCTTGGGTCCTTGATTCAAGGGCCACCAACCATATTACTGGTAATAAGTCTCTTTTCTTCCCCTTTTACCACTGGTTACTTACCTTCTATTACTATGGTCAGTGGTTCTCAAACATAGTTTCGAGGTATTGGTATTGTCCATCCTCTTCCCTCTCTTTCTGTTGATAGTGTGTTATTTGTTTATGGTGCCCCTTTTAATTTGTTATCCATTAGTCAACTTACCCGTACTCTTGATTATGTCATCTCTTTTACTAAAGATTTTGTTTCCCTACAAAACTGGAAAATGGGAAAGATGATTGGCTTCAGATGTGAGTCTCACAGCCTCTAGGTCATCTCTTATTGGTTCGGCATTAGCATCCCATCTTCTTATCCATGCTCAATTAGGACATCCAGGTCTAGATGCGTTAAGGAAATTAATTCCTAGTTTGTCTAAATTAGAGTCATTGTCATGTGAGTCATGTTAGTCAGGTAAGCATACTCATACTTCCTTTCCCAACTGCATTAATAATCAGGCCTCATCCCCTTTTGCTTTGGTTTATTTGAACGTTTGGAGTCCAAGTTGTATTTTATCTTCTAGGATCTAAGTATTTTATTACCTTTATAGAAGATTTTTCCTGTTGCACTTGGTTATATTTGATGAAAGATTGTTGAGTTATTTTCCATTTTTAAGTCTTTTTTCCATGAAATAAAAACTCAATTTGGGATCTCCATTCGTACTTTATAAAGTGACAATGCACGTGAATATTTGTCTAACCAATTTCAGACTTTTATGGCATCTCATGGTGTGTTGCATTAGACATCTTACCTTCATACCCCCCAACAGAATGGGATTGCTAAGCACATAAATAGACATCTTCTAGACAACCCTTGGACTCTTCTTCATTCTTATGTTCCTCTTCAATTCTGGGGTGACACAGTTTTTACTACGTATTATCTCATCAACCGTATGTCTTCCTCTGTTTTGAAAGGTAAAATTCCTCATCAGGTTTTATATCCTCATCGTCCACTTCATCCTTTATCCCCTCGAGTCTTTGGCTCTACTTGTTTCTCTCATATTCTTGGTACTGGGAGTGATAAGCTATCTGCTCGATCTCACAAATGTGTTTTTGTCAGGTATCTCTGCTCCCAGAAAGGACATAAATGCTACTCTCTTACTCATCGCAAGTATTTTATCTCTTCAAATGTCACCTTTGAAGATGTTCCCTTTTGGGTCTGGAGCATCTCCACCAGAGCCTCCTCTTCTTGTGACTACACCTATAGTCTTCTTTTATCCACCTGAGGTGTCTCCTTCCCCTCTAAACCCCCTTCCTCCTCCTCCTCTTCCTTTGCAGGTTTATTAGCGTCGTCCTCATCTTGTATTGCCGACACATGCAACCGACATGATTGAAGATTCACATCCCGAGCCTACTCATCTGACCTCTTCACCAGTCCCACCTCCTAAATCGGATCTTCCCATTGCTCTTTGCAAAGGTCCCTTTCTACTCATAATCCTTCTCCTCACTATACTACTATGAGTTATCATCACATATCTTTGTCATATTATTCTTGTCTTTCTTCTTTGTCCTTTGTTTTTGTCATATTATTCTTGTCTTTCTTCTTTGTCCTTTGTTTCTATTCCTAAGAATGCAGGAAATGCTTTACCCATCCAGGATGAAAACAAGCTATGATGGATGAAATGTGTACATTACAGAGGACTGGAACTTGGGACCTTGTACCTCTACCACTAGGGAAGTTTATTATTTGTTGTTGATGGGTGTATATGGTGAAGGTTTGCCATGACGAAATAGTTGACCACCTTAAAACCCGTCTTCTCGCCAAAGGTTATACTCAGATCTTTGGGTTGAATTATGGAGACACTTTCTCTCCAGAGATCGATATACCTTCGGTGCACCTCTTCCTCTCCATTGTCACCATTCGCCACTAGCCTCCTTGCCAGTTGGACATCAAAAGTGTTTTCCTTCATGGTGACCTGCTTGAAGAGATTTACATGGAGCAACCTACTTGCTTTATTGCTCAGGAGGAGTCATCTGTGCTTGTCTGCTGACTGCGGAAATCTCTATATGGCCTCAAGTAGTCCCTTAGGGCATGGTTTGGTAGATTTAATACCGTGATTCAAGAGTTTAGCATGATCCAGAATGAGGCCGATCCCTATGTCTTCTATCGTCATTTAGTTGCTGGTTGCATTTACCAGGTGGTTTAGGTGGATGACATTGTTATCACAGGCAGTGATCATCTTGGTATTACATAAGTAAAGCAACATCTCTCTCTTCAAGCACTTTCAAATGGAGGACCATGATAGACTCAAATATTTCTTGGGGATAGAGGTAGCATAGTCTAAAAATGGGATTGTCATATCTCAGAGAAAGTATGCAATGGATATTTTAGAAGAAACAACTATGTTAAATTCCAAGTCAATCTACACTTATGGATCCATATGTCAAGCTTCTACCAAATCTCTTTCGGATCCTGAAACATACAGACACTTAGTTGGCATGTTGAACTATCTAACTGTCACTCGTTTAGATATCTCATTTGCAGTTATTGTAGTAAGTCAGTTCCTAAACCCTCCTTGTAAGAAACATTGGGATGCAATGACCTGCATTGTTCGATATATCAAGAAAGATCCAAGAAAGGGACTGTTATATGAAGACAAAGGACACACTCAAGTTGGGGAATACTCTAATGTTGATTGGGTAGGTTTCCCCATTGATAGAAGGTCCACTTCCGAATATTGTATCTTTGTCAGAGGTAATCTTGTCTCTTGGAAGAGCAAGAAGCAGTGTGTTGTAGCTAGGTCCAGTGTGGAGGTAGAGTACTGTGTTATGGCTATAACGAGCCAGGAGCTCATATGGCTCAAACAGTTGGTTCGGGAACATCAATTTGGAAAGGTTGCACAGATGACACTTATCTATGATAATCAAGCCGCTATGCATATTGCCTCGAATCCAGTCTTCCATGAAAGAACAAAGCATATTGAAATTGACTGTCATTTTGTTAGAGAGAAAGTCATGTCTAGTGAAATATCCACTAGTTTTGTTAGTTTTAATGATTAGTTAGCGGATGTTTTCACTAAATCTCAAAGGGGTCCTTGAAATATCCACTAGTTTGGAAAGGTTGCATAGATGACACTTATCTATGATAATCAAGCCGCTATGCATATTGCCTCGAATCTAGTCTTCCATGAGAGAACGAAGCATATTGAAATTGACTGTCATTTTGTTAGAGAGAAAGTCATGTCTAGTGAAATATCCACTAGATTTGTTAGTTTTAATGATTAGTTAGCGGATGTTTTCACTAAATCTCCAAGGGGTCCTTGAAATAACTATATATGTAACAAGCTTGGTGTATACGATTTATTGCTCCAGCTTGAGGGGGAGTGTTAGAATAATAACCCTATATATTAGGATTAATTAGATAGATTCTATCTTCATGTAAAATAGGAAACTGTATATTCTGTAATTATATACAATCCCTATAAATGCAAAAGCTCCGTTGTGATTACAACACCAACTGTATATTCTCATCTTTCTCTTTCTGTCTCAATAATGACGATCAAAATTCAGTTCATATTTTGTTAGGGTGTCTCACATTGGCTAGTAATATGGCTAAAATACTCCTTAAAAGACTTGAAGCAACCTTATTCTCTCTTGCTAGTTTTTGAGAGGAGTTAGGCTTGATCCATTGTCTAATATGGTATCAAACCCTAATCAGCTTTAATGTTGAGTCACTAACAGATATTCAGACCTACAAACTTCACGCACCAAATATCCAACCTTGGGCGTGAAGGATGTGTTAAGAACTTAAGATGTCTCACATTGGCTAGGAATATGAACAAAATACTCCCTATACGGGTTGTGGCAACCTTCTCTATTGAACTAACTTTTGGAAGGAGTTAAGTCCGGTTTATTTTCTAACATATTTCATAGTTATTACTTATTATGGCTCCTACAAGCTGGTGAAAGAATCGGGAGCAGGAAACAGTGAGTACACACAAGAAGTCACAATCACAAGGGATCAAAGCCGGTATTAAGTTTTTACTAAGGACTAGTTTCCACTGAGCTACAAATCCATCACAAATTTTCATTATATTACATCAGATTGTCAAACAAACACAATAAAGCATGTACGGCACAAACATACGCTATTCACACTTAACCAGTTCAGAGCTCACCAAAAGCATCAGTCTGCTATCCCCTAGTGTGTAGAAGCACTCGGACAAGAGTCCTTTTATGGCATCAACAAGTCCCTTTCTCACCTTCTGTGAATGGTGAATACAGATCTGCAATTCAATGGTTTCAATGATAACATAAAACATTATGTTACAATATTATAATATACACAAAGCGTTAGTTTTAATTTCTAAACATCTGAAGACTGCAGAAAGATGAAAAGGAAAGTAGGAAACTAGAATCATTAAACATACATTTGGAAAAGTTGCACTCAACAACTTATTTACATGTGCTGATGTCTTCTGGATCCAATGTTTTGTCCGGTTCACATGCAAAGATAAGTGCCCTCTGTCAGGATTAGTATTTCCCATTTCTTGAAGTTGGATTTGGGAAGAAGATATTTTTTTTGACTCAATGCTTCTATCTTCAACAGCTTCTGTTTTAATACAATTTTTAACTGGCAAGTGACGGAGCCCCTCCAAAAGAGAAAGTGTAGACTTACACGCATTTGAATCAAAGTCTAAAGATGAGTCAATATCAAGGGTATGTGAATTTGCACCATCTTGGAGGACTATCATAAGAAATTCTGCCAAACCTCTTATGGCTTGGTCAATGGATTCCACATTTCCAGCAGCCCCACTCATCATCGTTTTTGCACCTTGCAAAACTTTGATTAATTGACTAACAATGCCAGGTAAAAAGAAGGCTAATGCATCCGCAGAACCAACCTGCAAAAAGTAAACCAACAAAATCAACTGATTCGTACCTTTCTAATAAGGGAATTCATAATCATGAAACAAGACCCATGAGATAAGGGAAAGATAACAAAACAGAATGTATAGCACAAACTCTCTCACTCCAAGTATTCAAAGACTTGAGCTCTCCCTCCCACTTTCTACCCCAAACCAAAATACAAATGGTACTTTAAGTTGGGCTAGAAAATAGAATAACTACAACAGATTTCAAAGATGCAACAAAAGGTAAAGCTTTATGGTAAAGTCCTGTTTGGTTAGTTATTTGATATATTACATTATCCAACAAATTGAATTTGTTGGGATAGCATTTTCTAGAGTGATTCTTTGTCTTTTCATTGTTGTAATGGGATAGAAAAGTTTCTACACCTTATCTGGTCTGCTTCCCATTGCATCTTTCCAGAAAGTGCCTCTCGAATACCCTGATGATTTTTTGTATTTCTTTTTTATCCTACCCTCCTTTCTACTGGTGTATTGACCATCAGCTCTATAAATCAAGGTAATTAAAATCGGGATTTTAGGTTGAATCGTTGAGGGTCCAAAAAATCAAAAATCGTAAATCGTAAAATCGTAAATTGTATCGTAAGATTTTAAAAATTCCTATATATAAATAAAAAATCATATATATTCATATATATGCATAAAAATTCCCATAAATGCAAGTGAATTCATAATTTATATTGTCAATAAACATCCATTAAACATAAAAACATCCATAAAACACAAACATCCATAAAACACAAACATGAACATCCATGAAATTAAACATAAAGAACACAAAGTTCAAGAATTCGGCTCTAATAATCTAATCTAATCCAACAAATTCAGAACATAATCATCATGATTAAGAGGATCCATAAATGCATCCTCATCTTCAGGACCATCAACTTCATCTTCCAAATTCTCTCCAAGTTGGTCTTGGTTCTCTTCAACCAAGTTTTCTTCTTCATCGGGCAGCTCTAAATCATCTACATCCACCATTGGTCTCCCATCATCTTCCATAATCCACTCATCATCTAACGAAACTTCATGTATAGTTAATGATGTGGATGCATTCCTAGGTTTCTTCCTTTTGGTAATTTTGAATTGGCCATGACAAAAACAAGATCATTCATTGTTTTTTGAATCAATCGGTTTCTCCTCTTTGTGTGGACCTAAACACAAGCAAATAAATTCTTATAAGCTACTCATTAATTATCAAAAACATGTAGTATGTTTAGAAAGATTACCATCTCGAAGGCACTCCAGATACGCTCACATCCTGAAGAACTACATGTCAAGCTTAATACACGAATGGCAACTTGCATCAGCTCTGGATATTCATCTCCATACGTATTCCACCAATCTGTTGGAGTCTTCTTCAACAAATTTATTCTGGCTAAGGAACAACCAAGTCTCCCTTCCTTTTCCTAAAGGAATCAAACTGAAGATCAATTTTGGCTTGTTCTTCAATATCCGACACCATCCTTGCCAAGCAATCAAACAAGCCACGTTTCACTTCTAAATCAGCCTTAAATACATCACTATATTGCATTTGAGGATTAAGAAAATAGCCAGTAGCATGCAAAGGTCTATGAAGTTGTTTATCCCACCTCTCATCAATGATATCCCCTAAAGGTTGATAACTAAAAAAAATAATTCATTGAATTAGTTTTCATATATAGCTATATATCCAATTTAAATGTAAGTTGAATTTACTTACTTCTTCTGAACACCCTTGAAAGCTTCTTGAATCCTCTCTTTAGCTTGGTCCATCGCTTCATAAATGAATCCCATCGCCGTGTCTCACCAATTCTCGACCTTTCGTGAAGGTTTGCAACAAGGAAATGAGAGAACTTCTTGAACAGATAAAGGTTGTGATCTTTCTTCCCCTTGGAATTGTCTCTGAGTGTAACTGTATCTTCTTCTCAAAGTCCTCCAACATCAAATCAATGCAATGCACGGCACACGGAATCCAATATAACTTCTTCCTTTTCTCCATCAGAAGTGCTCCAGCAACTTTGTAATTTACTACATTATCAGTCACAACTTGAATCACATTGTCCTCACCAACCTCCTCCACCACCTCATCAATCATCTCAAACATGGCTTCAGCTGTCTTGGTCATGTGAGAAGCATCAATTGACTTTAAAAACACAGTTCCCTTGGGGCTGTTTACCAAAAAAATTCAGCAATGTTCTCCTTTGTAAATCTATCCACCCATCAGTCGTTATTGTGCACCCAACTTCCTTCCAAACATGTCTATGTTGTTCAATAACATCCATTGTCGCCTTCACTTCTTTTTTCAAAACTTAACTCTAATATCATGATAGGAAGGGGCGATGAAGTTCTTCCCATGTTGGGCAATTAGCGTCCATCTATTAGTAAATTCTTCACTACTCGCCACATTGAACGGAATTGCATTATTGCAGAAAAATTGGGCAATCGCCTGGTGCGTATCTTCTTTCAAACTCTTCTTAAAAATTGCATTGATTGTTGTTTGGGTTGCCCCTCTCTTGAAAAGCACCTTGTTGTCTTCCACTTCCTCATTGATCTTTTTCCGGTGGCTAGTTCAACGATCTCATCATCAACATCCATGACCACTGCGGTCTTTTTCAGCAACCTTGCTTGAGATGCACTCACAAGCTGCAACATGTCCATTTTCACATCATCAGGCACAGCTCTCTAAACATTTTGTCTTGTTTGAGCCAAGTGATGCTTCATCCGAAAAAGTCCCACCGAATAATCCTTCTCACAGTATTTGCACTTGATCTTTGTAGTGCCCGGATCTGCAACGGCATGCTTCCAAGCTGGATCCGTCCTTGCTCCTCGGATTTTTGCGGAAGCTAAATTTGTAGACGACCACTACCTAAACCACCACCAATGCCGCTGTCACTGCCTGCATTACCACCACCAGTGCCACCAGAGCTGCTGCCGCCCACCACTGTTCAACAACTGAAGCAAAACTAAAAAAACAGAGATATGGTATGGAACCAATAAAACAGGCCAAAAAACAGGGCATGAACAGAGCACGAAATCAGGCCAAAAACAGAGGCACGAAAACACCACCTGGGTTGGAAAACAAAGGCCTCCCACACGCGAAAATAGAGCACGAAAATGGAGTGGGAAGAGAGCACGAAATGGAATGGGAGCAGAGAAGGAAAACATAAGCCTCCCTATCGCGAAAACAAAGATGAATCGCGTCGCCTCAGAAGGTGAAACAATCGCGTGGCTTCAGAGTTCGCCGAAGAAGACGGTTGCGCAATCGGAGAAGACGGTGGCTGCTCAACAAAGAAGACGTTGCGCAGCAAAGGAAGGGACTCGTGTGGCCTGAGAAGGTGAGCAATGGCGTTTTTGATCCTCAGCTGTGCGGGTTTCACCATTTTCACGCTAGTCAGACCCGGTTTCTACGTTGCGCGGCAAAGGAAAGGACTCGCGTGGCCTGAGAAGGTGAACAATGGCGTTTTTGATCCTCAGCTGCGCGGGTTTCACCATTTTCACGCGGGTCAGACCCAGTTTCTAAAACCGGGTTAGGGCAAAAACAGGTCCCCTTAAAATCGCATCCCCCCTTCGAAGTCGCGATTTTCACAACTTTGATGCCCAGAATCGCGATTCTACTACGACTCACCTCCATTTGCGATTCTACATGCGACTTGAATCGCCAGGCCGGAAAAAAATTGCAGAATCGCGATTTTAGCGATTAAGATCGCGACTTTAGCTACGATGCTATAAATATTTATCCTTCTTTTGTAAAAATAAAATAAAATAACTCTTAAAGCTTTTTCAAGGAGCCTATTTATTACATTACCTTAGCAACAAGCACCCGCAGAGTTTTGAATGCTTCAATTCGAAGTCTTGCAGAACCTTGCTGTCCCCTTGCAGCCTCTGTATCTGCAGTCTTTTCGTAAGAACAAATTGTTACGATAAATCTATACAATATGAGCTAACTAACTTTCAAAAAGAAAGAAGAGAGAATCCCATTTAGGCCTCTTTCAATAGAAAGTTCTCTTTCATGATCACTTGAAGTTAGCTTCTGCTATAATAGAATATGCCTATAAATAAGTTTTGGTCATTCTGTTATAGTTGTGACTAAGAACCAGTTATTAAAAGAATAGAATTATCAACAACAAAAATCAACATACTTTGAGAAGAAGTGAGAGCCAGTGTCCAACAGCAGCTGATGCAGTTTGAGACCGAAGGAATGCAAGTAAACACTCTTCTGATTCTGAACCATAATTGAAGGTTTTCTGAAGTCTATCTTTATAAATATTATCCGAAAGTGCAGGCAGACCAGAAATATGCTTACATGAGCAATGCACATCAGAACAGGAATACAAACTCAAAAGAAGTGCCCTGAAACACAATAGAATTCCTTCACGAAACTCCTCTGAAGCCTCAGAGGGTGATAACATAGCACCATATGTTAACTTCTTTAGCAGCACAACCATCTGTTAAAGAGCATCACAGTTCAGTTTCATTTGTTTTATCTTGTATAAAATAACAATAAAATTCATTTTAGACAGCTCATAGTTAACGAGTGATACATAATCTATAGTTGTCATGAGTTTGTTTAACCATGTTATATATAAGTCAACATGACATTAGCAATCTACTTCGGCTTATAAAAAATAGCAGGCTCATAATAGCCAAAGAAACCTCAACAAAACACTGTTCCAATCCCCCCTATTTATCCAAAGCCAAATGGCTATGGCGTTCTATCCCGCTACATTAAAGATCATTTAAAATGGATGGGCTAAACAATATCAAATCATGAGCTGAAATCAAAAGGAGGCAAAATGAACATGAGCCACCCATGTATATTTAATTGCATTGAAACAGATTGATAGAGATATCTTCAGGTGTTCCAAGTTGTACGGCAGAAAAATATTTACAAGGTCATCCTCTATTTTGAACCTTGTGGCTGGAGTATAATGCTATATTGCTTCAGGTTCAATTGTTAAAATGAAACAGTTTCATGAATTTTCTGTTTTCTGGGCCAGTATCCTGCAATTCCATAAATTCCTAGATTCTGTTTTCTTAAAAAAATTAGTTTCGTTTGTTCACCGTTCCCTAATGATGAATAAAAGCAGTATAGTTCTCAATTCATCACACATCCAGCACACTTAAAAATGCCAGCACCATTTCATTCATTCAACTACTTAACAACAAGAAAGTAAATAAAATCCCAAAGTATTATTTCATGTGTACGGAATACATCCCAAATGCCAAAGGAAAATCAACCAGCCAACCTGATCCGCAGAATTCAAATGACACTTCATCAGAAGCTCCTCCAAACAATTAACCACACCTTCAGCAACACCGTCACTCACTTTAACAGGCATTGACGGAATATCAGACTTAGTATACACTTCCTGAGAATCAATATTCTGCATGGACCTGCACTGTATTGCTGCATCGAGAAGCAGAAGTAACGGGAACAAAGCATAGCTGGAAGGAAAAAAGAAAATCATATCACACTTTGAGGATAAAATAGGCACCAAGAAAGAAGCAATGCAATAAAACCCAATTCCAAATAATGAAATTCCAAGTCCGAATATAGTTTCTTTGTTGTTGAGTCAAGTTACTTAGAAATTAGAACATGTACAACAAAGAAAGTTTCAAAGGATTTAGAATTTGTTATAAATTAGGGTTTATAAAAATGTAAGTAAATTTAGTTTTCAGATATCACGATGATGATAATTATAGAAAATAGAGCGAAAAGCTTACTCGAAGAAAGGTTGTAAAGTAGAGGGCGAAGAATTGTGAAGGAAACGAAGGAGGTCAGGGATAACAGTGACGGAACAATGCTTCTGATTCTCAATCTGAGGGTTATGCAAGAGGTCCAAGAGTTGCAACGTGTACGATTTTAAGCATTGGAAAGCAGTGCTTCTGAATTGCTCAGTTCCTAGTCCTTCTTCCGCGATTATTTCCATGTCGTCTTCGTCCACTCCGAAGTTGCAACTTTTGATGATGGATGAGTGGAAGGGACTCTTGAGTTTCTGTTATTGGCTTACTGCATGATGAAGTGGTTGCGGTGGACTTCATTTTTTTTTGGTGTACAGTATATTCATATATTGATCAGATATAACCTGTAAGATTGTCTTTTTTTTATATTTAAAATAACATTTATATTTTTTTTATATTATGCTAAATCCCATGTTTGGGATTGTTTTTAAAATATAAAAAAATTAACTTAAACATTGTCAATTCCTATGATAAAGCTCAATAATTATCACAACTGTTTTAATAAATTCGATTTATGAACACCTTAATCAAAAAATTTAGGAAGAAAATTTTTTGAGTTAAAATTTGTAATTTAAACATTTTTTATATAAATTAGAATTTTGGAATTTACTAAACTATTTAAATAACATATTAGCTATAGCCTACTTGCTTAGCCATTATATGGATAAAATTATTATTATTACTATTATTGTTGTTGTTATTATTATTATTATAGTATAACACTCTGAATTTTAAAATAAAGAATTAATTAAAGAAATAAATATTAAATATTTGTATGAGGATTAATTGATGTCCCAAAATATTGGAAATAATTAAATTAAGATTTTGGGAACTGTTAGTGATTTATTAAAGCTGGATAAGCTGAATTTAAGCCCGATTAAAATATGAGTGTCGGACCAAGTATCACTGATTGAGACGATAGTGGTCAAGGCTATTAAGGATATTATTGGGAATCCAAACGTGTATTTGAAATAATTTCTAGATAAAGTATTGAGCCCGAACAGAAATCCTGTTTGATCTAAAATGGGAAACTTTTAATGAGAAGTTAAAATAAAACACAAATCTCCCCTTCTCCCTCTCATTTTCATGTGACCTTTTCTCCCTCTAAGGCAAACACCTTTCTTCTTCATCTCTTCATCTCCCACTCATCATCATCATCTTCTTCTTCTTCTAAAAACCCATAAGTGTGGTGTGTGCCATTGCTCCCACCTTCCACTTTCGTCCTCCTCATCAAGCAAGAAGGTGAAGCTTGTGATTGGAGCTCTCATCTCCCTCTCATTTTCGTATTACTCCTCACCCAATCTAAGAGCTCATTTCTTTTGGCTTGAAGTAAGGATTTCCTTTCGTTTACTTGAGCTCTAAGCCCTAGGTTTTGGGTATTGGTTGTTGGGGGAGAGTTAATGCATATGGGTTATGTTAGGAGAGGCATTTATGATGAGAAACCCTAAGGTGAGGTGTTTTTAATGTGAGTTGTATGAAGGCACAAAGTTGTACACGAAAATGGCATGAAAATGATGGGCATTGATGATGGTTGTTGGGTTTTAGAGAATGCACTTGATTTGCATTGCATTGCATCCATGGCATATCATTGCTATCTATGTAGAATGTTAGGGGTTCCACTAGGCGGGCCCAGTGGGAGGGCAACCCGGTGCACGGGTGTTAGTCCTCAAATTTACAATAAAATCTTTAATAAAAATTTCATAAAAATAATAAAAATTAGTTTAAATTGTTAGAAAATTAGGTTTTAAATTCAATAAATAGAAGTTGTTGGAAATAATCTGCCCTTGATCAATTTTCTCTAGTTTTGCAGTGAAAAAGTGAAGAATTTAAAGAGAAAATTAAAGATCTGGAAAATCTGACGCGTAGCATCAACCCTACGCGTAGCGTGAAGACTTTTGATGGTAGCGTCAGAGCTGCGTGGACTCCACAGCCAGCTTGGACAAGCACTCAGCTAGTGACCCATTATTGGCCACTCCACTCTGCACAAGTGTCCAAGCCGAACTGGGGGACAGATCCAAATGGCAAAGCATGATTGAATAAATAATTCCTTAGTGGCCATTTCCAGCTGCGTTTAATGGAGGCTGACTCAGGGAACTGACGTGTAGCGTCAGGACCCTTCCTCAGCCCTATAAATAGGGCCATTTCCAACACTTCTAGGCATCCCATTCTGAGTATCTCACTCTTATCTTCTCTTATACACTCAAGTTTGAGTGTTTCTTTTGTGAGTTTGTAGCTCTAGAATAGTTATACTTGAAAGTGTTGTGTAGTATTATGATCGTTGTATCGTGAAGTTTCCATCATCGCCTTTGTAATGTCAATCACTGTAAGTATTGTTTTTACTTTCACCATGTGTAACTAATCTGTTTATGTTGGAATTGGTGAACTAATCTATTGAGTATGATGTTGTGAATTCGATCTCTACATGTTTATAATTCAAGTCCATGTTAGTATTTCAATCTTTTATTAATATGAATGTCAAACGGGAGAATGATTTTCATGTGTATTGAAACTTGTTTTATTAGTGTGAATGTCAAACGGGAGAATGATTATTCATGTCTTATTAAAACTTGATTTAATAAAAGTAAAAGTTGGAATACCCTTAATATACCAATTACTAGGGATAGAATTGGTAATTATTATTGCCATAAAGCCAGGACTTAATGCAAGTTTTTACTGAGAAAGCTCACGAGGGATCGAACTTTACGGTAAATACTTAGAATTTATATCACGAGGGATTGATTATAATGATATTAAGCTGCAATGATATAAACTTGATGATTAAATATGCATGTCTTGAGTTTCTCATTGTTATTCTAGATTAGGGATCCAATTTCCAACATAATTTGTCTATCTGTGTTTTATCTCAAGTATCTTGCCTATTCTAAAATTGTAACTCAACTTCTTAGATAGATCATTATTCTCTTTTTACCACATGAACAACTCAATTATGTCATCTTGTAAATATTGTATAAATTGTATATAAATTATTCTTTTGTGTATAAGTTTTGATAAATTTACCATAGTAACTAGAAAATTACTGTAACTATTGGACTTTCAATCCCAGTGGAACGATATCTAAATTTTGAAAACTACAAACGATTAGTGCGCTTGCCAATTAATAGACCCAACAGTAAAACAAAGTAACAAGTTTTCTGCATCATATTTTCCGGGTCTAACAAGTTTTCTGGCTCCGTCGCCGGGGATTGAATTGATTCAGTAAACAGTAAATTTTTAATTACCGTGGTAAAAATAATTTACCTTTGTAAAAATTTTTTATTCATTCATTTATTTATTTTAACATTATTTTACTAACATTTCTTTATTTAGTGTGTTTATGCAAACTCGATCTTCTGCAGGAAAGGTGTTCTTTGATCCTGAGATCGAGAAGTTTGTAAAGAAACTTAAAGCATTAAAATCTAAAAAAACAAAAACTTCTTCTTCAACTTCATCTTCTTTTGAAAAATCTGAAAATTTTGAAAATTCTAACATGGCTGCTGAAAGGAGAATATTGGGACAGTTTGCTGCTATTAATGGACCACCTCGTGTTTCAGGGATGTATCAAGGACCTATTGCTGCTGTAGAAATCAAACCAGCTACTTTAAACATTATTCAAAATAATCAATTTGCTGGTTTAAATAATGAGGAACCTTATGAACACTTAACTATTTTTTATGAGTTATGCAGCACAATTGGTTTTGAACCCAATCAAGAAGAATCAGTTTACATGAGATTGTTTCCTTTTTCTTTGATTGGGAAAGCTAAAGAATGGTTTAAATCTTGTCCACCCAGTAGTTTTGCAAACTAGTCTGATGTCGAGAGAAAATTTTTGGAAAGATTTTATTCTCCTTCAAAATACTTTGAAGTAATGACAGCCATACATTCTTTTTCATAAAACAATGATGAATCATTAGGAGAAACATGGGAACGATTCAAGGCACTCTTGAGGAAGTGCCCGAACCACAACTTAAATGATGCTGAAAAGGTAAGGATCGTTTACCATGGTTTGTTACCTCAGTTTAAAATGATGTTAGATGCTTGTGCAGGAGGTTCTTTAATGAACAAAATTGTGGAAGAAGCAATAGAAATATTAGAATCAATGTCCATCAGTGACCGACAAGCAAAACATGAAAGAGGTAATGTACAAAGAAAGCCAGGTATACTCGAATTGGGGGTTAATGATGTAGTATTAGCTCAACAAAAATTACTGACTCAACAAATTGAGGCTATGAGTAAACAATTGGAGAAACTTCAAATTGCTCAAATGTCATCACCACCTCCTACTCAATTAAAACAATGTATGCATTGCATGGGAGAGCAACCATGTGGTTACTGTGCCCCTAAAAGAAATGAGCAAGAGCAAGTCAATTTTCTGAACCATCAAAGAATACCTTTAGGTAATTTTCCTTTCAATCTTGGTAATTCTTTTCCTAACAATTACCCACAAGGTTGGCAGAATCAGAATTCTGGCTGGAGACAAGATGCTGGAACTTCTAACCGACCTCCAAATAATCAATTCAAACAACAACCACAATCCGATCAAACAGCAAGGCTAACACGGATAAAAGAGTCTATTCAATAGTTGCTTCAATACATGCAAACAAATGAAGCTGCACATAAAGCGTCGGACATGCAATTGGGACAGTTAGCAAAACAAGTAGCTGACATGAAAAGCTCTGGTTTTTCTACAAACACTCAGAATCCAAGAGAACATGTAATACTATTTTTACAAGAAGTGGTAAAGTTATAGGAAGTGATAGTGAAAAAGAAAAATAAGAAAAAGAAAAAGAAAAAGAAAAAGAAGAAAAACAAAAACAAAAAGAGAAAGAAAAAGAAAAAGAAGAAATAGAGAAAGAAGAAAAGAATGAAGAAAAAGAGAAAAAAGATGAAGAAAAGAATGATGAAAAAGAAAAACAAAAAAATTAAAAAATTAAAAAATTAAAAAATCAGTATTTGGGTCAGACACCTCCAGTTAAAGATTTACCTTATCCACATACACCATTAAAGAAGGATAAGGAAAAAGAATACAAGAGATTCCTTGAAATCTTTAAGCAATTACACATAAACATTCCATTTTCTGAGGCATTGGAACAGATGCCAACATATGCAAAGTTTATAAAAGAATTGCTCACCAAAAAGAGGAGGTATGATGAAGAAATTGTTGAACGAGAAGCAGGTTATAGCTTCATTTTGCAACATAATATGCCAATAAAGTCGAAAGACCCTGGAAGTTTCACCATTCCTATCTCCATTGGAGGGATGAACATTGGAAAAGCCTTGTTAGACTTAGGGGCTAGCATTAATCTAATGCCTCTAAGTATGATAAAGCGAATTGGTGACCTTCATCCTCAAAGAACAAAGATGACTCTGCAACTGGCTGATAGATCAATTAAAAGACCCTATGGTATTGTGGAAGATGTACTTGTGAAAGTTGACAAGTTCTACTTCCCTGTTGACTTTGTGGTACTAGACATGGAAGACGATGTTGAAGTTTCCCTAATTCTGGGAAGACCATTCATGAAGACTGCTAAAGTGCTCATTGATGTAGATAATGGAAAGCTGGCAGTAAGAGTTCATGATGAAGAAGTAAACTTTGATGTTTTCAAAGCCATGAAACATCCCAATCCAAAATAAGATTGTTTTAAGGTGGATGTTCTCAACAAGGTCTGCTTCTCCATATCCACAGGTATGTCAAACTCTGTTCCTTTAAATAAGTTATTAACTAACTCTGTGGAATTTTTGAGTGAAGAAGAAGAAAAATAGGTAGACAAATATCTTGAAGATCTTGATCAAGGAAAAGAAATTTTCCCTAAGTTAAGAGAAATTGAGGAAATTCAAGAAGTACCTGTTGAAGAAATCAAGATGCCTGAATTGAAAGTGCTACCTTCTAACTTAAAGTATATCTTTTTGAAAGAAGGTAATTTAAAACCAGTAATTATTAGTAATTTGTTAAGTGAAATAGAAGAAGAAAAACTGGTTGAAGTCTTAAAAAGGAATCAAGAAGCAATTGGATGGACGCTTGAAGATCTGAAAGGTATAAGCCCATCATATTGCATGCATAAGATTTTACTGGAAGATAATTTTAAACCTGTTGCTCAACCCCAAAGACGCCTCAATCCAACCATGAAAGAGGTAACTAAGAAGGAGGTTTTGAAATTGCTGAAAGCAGGTATTATCTATCTTATTTCTGATAGTGCATGGGTAAGTCCGGTACAAGTTGTTCCAAAAAGGGTGGTATGACAGTAATTGTTAATGATAAAAATGAATTAATTCCAACAAGAATTGTCACTAGTTGGAGAATGTGCATTGATTATAGAAAACTAAATCAAACAACAAGAAAAGATCATTTTCCACTTCCTTTTATGGATCAACTGCTTGAAAGATTGTCTGGACAAGCTTACTATTGTTTTCTTGATGGATATTCTGGATACAACTAAATTGTTATTGACCCTCTTGATTAGGAAAAGACTGCTTTTATATGTCCCTTTGGTATATTTGCATATAGGAAAATGCCATTTGGATTGTGTAATGCACCTGCCACTTTTCAAAGATGCATGTTTGCTATTTTTGTAGATCTAATTGAAAAGAGCATTAAGATTTTCATGGATGATTTTTCAGTCTTTGGAAATTCATTTGAAACATGTCTAACCAATTTGGACACCGTACTGAAGCGGTGTATTGAAACAAATTTGGTGCTCAATTGGGAGAAATGTCACTTTATGGTGAAAGAAGGAATTGTACTTGGTCACAAAATTTCCTCTAAAGGTATTGAAGTAGACCAAGCCAAAATAGAGGTAATCTCTAAACTCCCACCCCCTGTGAATGTGAAAAGTATTAGAAGTTTTTTAGGATATGCTGGATTCTATAGAAGATTTATTCAAGATTTTTCAAAAATTACTAAACCTTTAACAAATCTTCTAAATAAAGATGTTGAATTCAAGTTTGATGAAGCATGTCTTAAAGCTTTTAATACCTTGAAAGAAAAATTGGTTTCTACTCCTATAATTATTACTCCTAATTGGAATTTACCCTTTGAACTTATGTGTGATGCAAGTGATTATGCTGTAGGAGTAGTTTTAGGTCAAAGATATGAAAAAGTTTTTAGGGTTATACACTATGCTAGTAAAGTTTTAAATGAAAATCAAATAAATTATGCAACTACTGAAAAAGAATTACTAGCTATAATGTATGCCTTGGAAAAATTTAGATCATACTTGATTGGATCACTGATCATGCTGCAATCAAGTACCTTTTGACCAAAACTGATTCTAAACCTCGGTTAATCTGATGGATTTTACTCCTTCAAGAATATGATCTTGAAATCAAAGACAAAAAGGGTAGTGAAAATATGATCGCTGACCATCTTTCCAGATTAATGAATGATGAGGTCACTGCCAAAGAAAAAGACATCTTGGAAGAATTTCCTGATGAAAAACTTTTTGAAATAACAAAACGGCCATGGTTTACTGATATGGCCAATTTTAAAGCAGCAGGAAGTCTTCCAAATGATCTAACTTGGCAACAAAGAAAAAAAAATTTCAAAGATTCAAAATACTTTGTTTAGGATGACCCTCATCTATTTAAAATTGGTGTGGATAATTTGTTACGTCGTTATGTACCTGACTGGGAAAAGAAAGATGTGTTGTGGCATTGTCATAAGTCCCCTTATGGAGGACATTTTAATGGAGAAAGAACTACTGCAAAAATTTTGCAATCAGGTTTGTATTGGCCCTCCATTTTTAAAGATTCTCACTCATTTATTCAAGCTTGTGATAACTGTCAAAGAACAGGTAATGTTAACAAAAGATAAGAAATGCCTCTTGCTAATATTCAGGAGGTTGAGGTATTTGATTATTGGGGTATTGATTTCATGGGACCTTTTCCTTATTCTCAATTCAATCAATACATTCTTTTGGCAGTTGATTATGTTTCAAAGTGGGTAGAAGCAATTGCTTCATGACAGGGCCCGCAAGCGCACGGGTTATGTCGCGTAATATAAAAGATTATCGTTCTCCACAGGGACTGTGTTCAAAGTACCAGCATATTGAAATTTAATTATCCACACAATTAGTTTTTAAGGTTTTTATAAAATAAAGCACAAATTAAAGTTGCACAGAATACGAATAAAAATAAAATTTACTTGACACTTAAAAATCAGAGTTGAGAATATCTTGGGATTTCGGGGGATTAAGACTCTATTTTATGTTTAATGAATTTTAACTTTTCATAAATAAGAATCAATTTAAGTTTTCCAAGGCGAATTTTCCAAAAGCTAATTAATATGTTCCTCTCGGAATCCTATTAATGTACCTAACCTATGGAAAGCGCTGCTTAATCCTCAGAAAGGCCCATTATTGTTTTATGAAAATCCCTTTTATTTCCTCAAAAGAATTTTGATTACTTTCACGGTTTTACCGAGGTCACAAAAAGCATTTCAAAAATCTTAGGTTTAGTTCAAAGCTTTCTGGTAAAAATAAATCTCTCGATTCTATTTATTACCTAAACTTACTAATATACCCGTAAGTATACAGTTTTATCATTTAGGTTCTTGTTAGGAATTACTAAAAGCATTAAGCATAATTGAACTAAATGGAAAACAGAAATTTATTTAATTCCAAGTCAAAATAACATTAAAATAAAATATTATCATACCCCCTTCATCCCAAGATAATTAATTTAGCTACTCATGAAAGGATTCAAATTCATACATATGATGGAAAAATAAAACATACAAGACATGGTAAAAAATAAAGACTTACGGGTTTCTCCAAAAGCTCAGAATAATTTACCACTGTATTTCCTTGTTGCAATATTCCTCCACCAATTACAAATTGGAACACTCAATTTCACAATCCTCACAACTCTTACACAAAATAAAAGAAAGAAAAAGAAAATAAAAAGAGAAAGAAAATAAAACAGAGAAAGAAAACGAAAGAGAAAGAAAAGAAAAGGAATGAAGCTGATGAAGAATGGGATTCTGATCTGGATTGGGATTGGGATGCCTTCTCTGCTTGGATTGCTTCTCCTTTTATAGGCGAAGGAAGGGAGGAAGCCAGCTAAGAAAACGCGTTGCAAGTTGGAAACTTTCGGTGCATGTGATTTCCAGCTGTTCCAGTTGTCTCCAATTTGCGTATTTTTGTTGTTTCCAATAATTCGGCGCATGATTTCACTGATGAATCGATTCCTCCAGTTGATTTTTGCCTTCAAAACAGCGTGTGAATCGATTCCTAAAGGTGGGAATCGATTCCCAGCATGATGAATCGATTCCTGGCCTTCATGAATCGATTCCCAGCCTTCCAAACATCAATGAATCGATTCCTATAAGGGGGGAATCGATTCCCAGCCCTATGAATCGATTCCCAACAGCCTTGAATCGATTCCTAGCCTATGTTTCACATGGGAATCGATTCCTGTAAGGGTGAATCGATTCCTACCCTTTCCTGGAAGTGTTTTCTTGCATTTTTGAGGCATTTTGGACAGTATAGCTCATGGTTCTTGATTGCTTTGATCCTTTGGCACTTTGATCATCTTTTTGGGTTCTTGAATCCATTTTCCATTTATATTCATTCATTCTTAAAATGGATCATCAATAATTCCAAATCTATTAATTTCTGCAAAATAAAAGTACCCGAGTAGAATACAGTGGAAAGAAAGCAAAAATCACAATAAATAAAGGAAATACAGTGCATAATGATTAAAATCCTAAGTAAACTAAATCTAATTTATTGTGTTATAAAACACTTATCAAAATACCCCAAACCAAAGCATTGCTTGTCCTCAAGCAATCACCATATTCACAAGATAAAATACAGAAAACACTAAGCTTAATAACTTAAGGAATCCAAAACAGAGAAACAGATTTATTCAAATGCCAGTTTTATTTTTCTTATGTGAATCAATTTTCAATGTCAAGACTTGAGATACTCTTCTCACAATTTTCACTCAAGTGTTTAAAGGTTTGTGTATCTCTCAAATCATCATAGTCAAAAAATATTACCATAAGCTTGTTAATAAACCAGAAACTCCACAGTTTAGATAAAAAATATGTCAAAGTCTAAAGGTCTTTCAAAGGTTGTAACGTGGCCTTGGGTTGTATTGGTAGGAATTTCAAGAAAAATGGAATACAAAAGGGCTTTAACAGTCATGAATGATTCAAATTATCATCATAAATTTAACAGAGCAAATTTTTGAACTTTTATGGACTTTTTGGAATTCATTCAATATCATCCTTTTGATTTTCTTTTTCTTTTTCTTGCTTTTCTTTGCATCCAATACCATATTTTTCTTAAGTCCCCCTTTTTTTTTTTTTTTTTTTATTTCTTTGCTCTACTAAATTTTCAACTTTTTCACCATTAAGAGAATATTATTCAATGAAAGGTTTCAAGGAAAAATTTTCACTTTTAGGCTCAAAAGGGGCAACTAGGGGTCAAATTATACAAAATTCTGAGGCTTAAGAATAAGACCTAATTGTGCCTTTATCATCCTAAGACATATAATCAAAAACCATTTTGAATCGGTTGAAAAACAAGTTCTAGAATATTTAATGACTATGAGATTCACTCAATCGAGAAAATATGGGTTTTGAAAATTTATTTGATAGATAACCCATTTTGGCTCAAGTCTAATCATGGAAAGTCTTTTCAAAGAAAATTTTAATCACATAAGGTTCATTTAAGCATTGATTTGGCATTTAAACAATCAAATTTTGAAAATTTTACTCAAAATTTTGGTCCTTAGATACTTTAGCCTTGTATTCAAAGTAACTTTATCATGCAATCATGACAAATTACAAGATTACAAACAAAATAAAGAAAACACACATGCATAATAAAATGACAATCACACAACGTAAACAAAACAGTTAAGTTTTCTTACCTACCACCCCAAACCAGAATTTGACATTGTCCTCAATGTTAAAATGGATGATAACAGGATAAGAAAACTTACCTGTAATAACCCCAAACCAGCATCTGACATAGTTGGTTTTTTTTTTTTTTTTTTTAGAATAAAAACTTAAAATAAAACAACAACTTTTTATAGGGTTACCTCCCTATCAGTGCTAAGTTTTAAGTCTTCAGCCAGACTTCTCACCGTTTGGATTTACTCATCAGGAGCATCAAACAAGTCCAAGTCACTTGCTTGTTGTATTGGTTGACCGGTGAAGTAATGCTTTACTCTTTGTCCATTTACTCTAAATGTACCAGATTTCTCGCTCCATAGTTCGACAGCTCCAAAGGGAAAGACTTTTGTCACTTTGAATGGTCCCGACCATCGGGATCTCAGTTTACCTAGAAAAAGCTTCAGTCTGGAATTAAACAGTAAAACCATATCACCTGGATTAAATGTTCTCCGTTGGATGTGACGATCATGCCATTGTTTGGTTTTTTCTTTATAAATTCTGGCATTTTCGTATGCATCTAGACGGAGTTCTTCAAGCTCATTTAATTCCAACAACCTACGTTCACCTGCAGCCTTATGATCAAAGTTAAGAGTTTTAACAGCCCAAAAAGATTTATATTCTAGCTCAACAGGTAAATGACAGGGCTTCCCATATACTAGCTTAAAAGGTGTGGTTCCAATGGGAGTTTTGTATGCGGTCCGATACGCCCATAAGGAATCATCTAACTTAATAGACCAATCCTTACGTGATGTATTCACCACTTTTTGAAGAATATTTTTAATTTCCTGATTGGATACCTCAACTTGTCCACTAGTTTGTGGGTGATAAGGTGTAGCAACCTTATGCTTAACTCCATATTTCTTTAGAAGGGTCTGAAAAGTTTTCTCAATAAAATGAGACCCTCCATCACTTATAACACATTTTGGGACCCCAAACCTTGGAAATATTATTTTCTTGAAAAGTTTAATAACAGTCTTAGCATCAGAATGAGGTGAAGCAATGACTTCCACCCATTTTGACACATAGTCAACTGCCACTAATATGAACTGATTTCCAAAAGAAGAGGGGAAGGGACCCATAAAATCAACACCCCATACATCAAACAGTTCAACTTCTAAAATTGTATTCAATGGCATTTCTTGTCTCTTACCAATGTTACCTGTTCTTTGGCAAGCATCACAAGTTAGAACATACTTACGTACATCCTTAAAAATATTTGGCCAATAGAACCCAGCTTGCAATATTTTAGCAGCTGTCTTGGAGGTGCTCATGTGCCCTCCACAGGAAAGAGAATGGCAATGATCCAAGATAGCATGGACATCATCTTGTGAAACACATCTCCGAATCATACCATCTGCACATTGCTTGAAAAGGAGTGGTTCATCCCAATAATAATGCTTGACATCTGCATAAAACTTTTTCCTTTGCTGAAAGCTAAGATCAGGAGGTAAGATACCACATGCAAGAAAATTTACAAAATCAGCATACCAAGGAACACGTTGGATACTAAGGTTCAAGAGTTGTTCATCTGGAAAAGATTCATTGATGGGAATATTATCTGTTTCTTCTTTTTCAGATGTCAACCTAGATAGGTGGTCAGCGACCAAGTTCTCGGTACCCTTCTTGTCCTTAATTTCCAAGTCAAATTCTTGCAATATTAGAATCCACCTAATTAATCTAGGCTTTGCTTCCTTTTTATTCAATAGATACTTAATGGCAGAGTGGTCAGTGTAAACAATAACATGTGAACCTACTAAATAAGACCTAAATTTATCAAAAGCAAAGACAATAGCTAACAGTTCTTTTTCAGTTGTGGCATAATTTACCTGAGCATCATCTAGCGTCCGGCTGGCATAATGAATTACATGGAGCTTTTTATCCTTTCTTTGCCCCAACACAGCTCCTACTGCGTAATCACTCGCATCGCACATCAGCTCAAATGGGAGTTTCCAATCAGGTGGTTGTACGATGGGGGCAGAGATTAGAGCTTGCTTAATCCTGCAAAAAGCTTCCATACAAGATGAATCAAAATTGAAAGGCACATCCTTACCCAGAAGAGTTGTAAGAGGCTTTGTGATCTTGGAGAAATCTTTAATGAACCTACGGTAAAACCCTGCATGTCCAAGAAAACTCCGAATACCTTTCACATTTGTGGGTGGAGGTAATTTTTCAATTACTTCCACTTTAGCCTTATCAACTTCTATACCTCTCTCAGACACCAGGTGTCCAAGAACTATGCCTTCTCTTACCATGAAATGACATTTTTCCCAATTTAGAACCAAATTAGTTTCTTCACAACGCTGCAAGACTTGGCACAAATTTGTTAAACAATTATCAAAATCCAAACCATGCACTGAAAAATCATCCATAAAGACTTCCATCACATTTTCAATAAGATCAGAAAAAATTGCTTGCATACACCTTTGAAAAGTCGCAGGTGCATTACATAAACCAAAAGGCATGCGTCTGTAAGCATAAGTCCCATAAGGGCAAGTGAAGGTAGTCTTTTCTTGATCAGATGGATGAATGGGAATTTGATGAAAACCTGAATACCCATCCAAATAACAGAAATAAGAGTGTTTCGCAAGTCTTTCAAGCATCTGATCAATAAAAGGGAGGGGAAAATGATCTTTTTTCGTGGCGCTATTTAACTTCCTATAATCAATGCACATGCGCCAACCAGAGACAATCCTAGTAGGAATCAAGTTATGTTTATCATTTTCAATCACAGTTATTCCCCCCTTTTTAGGCACCACATGGACAGGACTTACCCATTTACTACTATCAACAGGATATATGACTCCAGCATCAAGCAATTTTAAAATTTCCTTTTTAACCACTTCTTGCATTTTAGGATTTAATCTCCTAAGTGGTTCTACTGTGGGCCTACTTTCATCTTCTACAGTAATCCTGTGCATACAAAGAGAAGGGCTAATCCCTTTGATATCATCCATTGTATAACCTATTACCTTTCTATACAACCTAAGTTGTTTCAAAAGTTTTTCAGTTTCAGATGGATTCAATTCAGCATTGATAATCACAGGATATGTGGAATTAGGACCAAGAAATTCATACCTTAATGAAGCTGGTAAGGGTTTTAATTCCACATTGGGGCTTACCACTTTGTCACACATGACCTCAGTATCATGTGGGGCCTCAGAGCAATCAGATGTTTCTGTCGACTCAATCATGAAAATAGTTTCAAGTGGGTCATTAGGAAGGGTTGCTTCCTTTACCACTTGTTCGACAAAATCCACAGTACAGCAAACATCATTATAAGGTTTTTCTAAAACATTTTTCAAGTTGAAATCAACCTTTTGGTCTCCAATAGTTAGAGACAACTTACCATTCTTGACATCAATCACAGCACCTGCAGTTGCTAAAAATGGTCTGCCTAAAATAATAGGAATCAAAGAATCTTCGTCCATTTCAAGCACAATAAAGTCAGCAGGTATAAAAAATTTTCCTATCTTAATAGGAACATCCTCTAAAATTCCTACAGGATATTTTACAGATCTATCAGCCAATTGTAAAGACATCCTAGTAGGTTTTAGTTCACCCAATCCTAACTTTTTAGCAACAGATAATGGCATTAAACTCACACTTGCTCCTAAATCACACAATGCTTTATCTATATTCATGTCACCAATCATGCAAGGAATAGAGAAACTACCTGGATCTTGGAGCTTGGGTGGAAGTTTCTTTTGAATTAGAGCACTGCATTCTTCAGTAAGTGCAACTGTACCATCTTCCTCCAGTCTTCTTTTGTTGGACAGAATGTCCTTCAGGAACTTTGCATATGTGGGCATTTGCTGCAAAGCATCTGTAAAAGGAATATTAATATACAATTTCTTTAAAACATCAAGGAACTTACCAAATTGTTTGTCCAACTTTGCTTTGGCTAAGCGCTGAGGAAATGGAATGGGAGGCTGATATGGCTTAACTTCCTCCTTCTTTTCTTGTGGTTTCTCTTCTTCAATTACTGGATGAGATGAAGATTCATCGACTTTCTTTTCCTCCTTTGTTGTCTTGTCAACTGGCCCATCGTATTGAGTACCACTCCTAAGAGTGACAGCCATGGTTTGGTTAGATGGTCCAGCCTCTGGTTTCCCAGGAAATGTTCCCGGTGCTCTTTGAGAATAGGAGGCTTGTTGGGCAATTTGATTTTCCAGTATTTTGTTGTGAGTGGCAAGAGAGTCCACTTTTGAAGCCAAGTTTTTTATTGCATCAGAGAATTCATCATTTTGTTTAAGTTGAGTAGCTACAAATGTCTCAATCAAGGATTCTAGCTTTGATTTTTGTGGAATATAGGTTCCTTGTTGAGGTTTGTAGTTACTTTGGAATTGAGGTGGCCTATTTTGGAAGCCAGGTGGACCTTGTGGAGGTCTGTAGTTACCTTGATAGTTTCCACCATAGTTTCCAATAGCGTCTACCTGATGCATTTCTTGTTCTTGATTAGGGGTCATTGCTAAGTTACAGTTTGTAGCTCCATGTCCTGAAACACCACAAACTTCACAAACAATATTAGTAGCACCTGTTGACCCTATTTTATCAAGTTTTAATGTTAATGCTTCAACTTTGGCAGAAAGTAAGGAAAGAGCATCAACAGAGTACTTACCTGGTGTTTTAGAAGGTAATCCTCTCTCAGAGTTCCATTGGTGAGTGTTTTGAGCTATTTCCTCGATCAGGTTCTCAGCTTCATCAACATTTTTACTCATGAAGGCTCCTCCAGCTGCAGCATCTAAAGAGATCTTTTGTGTGGAAGTTAGTCCATTATAGAAAATATGGATTGTCAACCACCTTTCTATCCCATGGTGAGGACATTCTCTTAGCAATTCTCTGTATCTTTCCCAGGCTTCATACAAGGATTCATCATCTTTTTGTGAAAAATTGATGATTTGTTTTCTCAGCACATCAGTCTTGTTCCTTGGGTACCATTTATTGATAAAAGCACTGGACAATTGTTCCCAAGTCGTGATGGATCCTTCAGGAAGAGAGTATAACCACGCCCTTGCTTTATCTCTTAAGGAGAAAGGGAAAAGTCTTAAGCGAATGGCATCATTGGTGGCTCCGTTCATCTTCAGGGTGTCACAGTATTCAAGAAAGATTTGAAGGTGAAGGTTTGGATCTTCAGAGGGTAAACCTCCGAATTGGTTCTGTTGAACCATTGAGAGTAGTGAAGGCTTCAATTCAAAATTGTTAGCCTCCACTGTGGGTCTAAGAATACTAGATCCTCTCCCATTAGTGCTTGGAGCTGCAAAATCTCTTAAGGGTCTGTGTTGGTCTGCCATTTGTTTTTCTTTTTGTTCTTTTTGTTGTTTTTGTTGTTTTCTCAAAGCTCTAAGGGTACGTTCTATCTCAGGGTCAAATCCTAAGTTTAGATCGACACTACGGCTTCGTCGCATAAATAGAAAATAAATGAAAAATAAAATAAACAATTACAAAAATAAAACAGATACACAGAATATAGAACAAAATACAAAATTACAAAGAAAATAAAAATAAAAATAACAATAAAAATATTAACAAGTATGATCTAATCGAATTTCAATATTGCCGATATTTGAGGGACAACAGTCCCCGGCAACGGCGCCAAAAACTTGACAGGGCCCGCAAGCGCACGGGTTATGTCGCGTAATATAAAAGATTATCGTTCTCCACAGGGACTGTGTTCAAAGTACCAGCATATTGAAATTTAATTATCTACACAATTAGTTTTTAAGGTTTTTATAAAATAAAGCACAAATTAAAGTTGCACAGAATACGAATAAAAATAAAATTTACTTGACACTTAAAAATCAGAGTTGAGAATATCTTGGGATTTCGGGGGATTAAGACTCTATTTTATGTTTAATGAATTTTAACTTTTCATAAATAAGAATCAATTTAAGTTTTCCAAGGCGAATTTTCCAAAAGCTAATTAATATGTTCCTCTCGGAATCCTATTAATGTACCTAACCTATGGAAAGCGCTGCTTAATCCTCAGAAAGGCCCATTATTGTTTTATGAAAATCCCTTTTATTTCCTCAAAAGAATTTTGATTACTTTCACGGTTTTACCGAGGTCACAAAAAGCATTTCAAAAATCTTAGGTTTAGTTCAAAGCTTTCTGGTAAAAATAAATCTCTCGATTCTATTTATTACCTAAACTTACTAATATACCCGTAAGTATACAGTTTTATCATTTAGGTTCTTGTTAGGAATTACTAAAAGCATTAAGCATAATTGAACTAAATGGAAAACAGAAATTTATTTAATTCCAAGTCAAAATAACATTAAAATAAAATATTATCATACCCCCTTCATCCCAAGATAATTAATTTAGCTACTCATGAAAGGATTCAAATTCATACATATGATGGAAAAATAAAACATACAAGACATGGTAAAAAATAAAGACTTACGGGTTTCTCCAAAAGCTCAGAATAATTTACCACTGTATTTCCTTGTTGCAATATTCCTCCACCAATTACAAATTGGAACACTCAATTTCACAATCCTCACAACTCTTACACAAAATAAAAGAAAGAAAAAGAAAATAAAAAGAGAAAGAAAATAAAACAGAGAAAGAAAACGAAAGAGAAAGAAAAGAAAAGGAATGAAGCTGATGAAGAATGGGATTCTGATCTGGATTGGGATTGGGATGCCTTCTCTGCTTGGATTGCTTCTCCTTTTATAGGCGAAGGAAGGGAGGAAGCCAGCTAAGAAAACGCGTTGCAAGTTGGAAACTTTCGGTGCATGTGATTTCCAGCTGTTCCAGTTGTCTCCAATTTGCGTATTTTTGTTGTTTCCAATAATTCGGCGCATGATTTCACTGATGAATCGATTCCTCCAGTTGATTTTTGCCTTCAAAACAGCGTGTGAATCGATTCCTAAAGGTGGGAATCGATTCCCAGCATGATGAATCGATTCCTGGCCTTCATGAATCGATTCCCAGCCTTCCAAACATCAATGAATCGATTCCTATAAGGGGGGAATCGATTCCCAGCCCTATGAATCGATTCCCAACAGCCTTGAATCGATTCCTAGCCTATGTTTCACATGGGAATCGATTCCTGTAAGGGTGAATCGATTCCTACCCTTTCCTGGAAGTGTTTTCTTGCATTTTTGAGGCATTTTGGACAGTATAGCTCATGGTTCTTGATTGCTTTGATCCTTTGGCACTTTGATCATCTTTTTGGGTTCTTGAATCCATTTTCCATTTATATTCATTCATTCTTAAAATGGATCATCAATAATTCCAAATCTATTAATTTCTGCAAAATAAAAGTACCCGAGTAGAATACAGTGGAAAGAAAGCAAAAATCACAATAAATAAAGGAAATACAGTGCATAATGATTAAAATCCTAAGTAAACTAAATATAATTTATTGTGTTATAAAACACTTATCACTTCACCTAATGCTGACACTAAAACTGTAGTGAATTTCTTGAAGAAAAATATTTTCTGCAAGTTTGGAACACCAAGAAATTTGATCAGTGATGAAGGATCATATTTTTGTAATAAAGTTCTTCAGAAAGTGTTACAACATTATGGAGTGAGACATAAAGTGGCCACAGCATATCATCCACACACCAATGGACAGGCTGAGATTTCAAATCGATAAGTGAAAAGGATTTTAGAAAAGACTGTGTTTTCTTCCAGAAAAGATTGGTCACAAAAGCTTGATGATACACTCTGGGCATACAGAACTGCATTTAAAACTCCAATTGGCCTTTCTCCTTTTCAAATAGTCTATGGAAAAGCTTGTCATCTTCCAGTAGAGATGGAACATAAAGCATATTGGGCTTTAAAATTTCTCAATTTTGATCCAAATGCAGCAGCTGACAAAAGAAAGTTGCAGTTATTTGAATTGGAAGAAATGAGAAACAATGCTTATGAGACATCTAGAAGTTACAAAAACAAGCTGAAAGCTTACCATGATAAGAAAATTAAAAATAGACATTTTATACCAGGTCAGCAAGTTTTATTGTTTAATTCAAGATTAAGACTGTTTCCTGGTAAATTGAAATCTAAATGGTCAGGTCCTTTTGTAATCAAGAAAGTTAAATCTTATGGAGCAGTTGAGATTGAAGATCCGACTTCCAAAAGAAGTTGGATGGTTAATGGACAGAGATTGAAGCCATATCTGGGTGGTGAAATCAACAGACTCACTACCACTTGTTATTTAACTGATTTGTGATGTGTAGGATGTCTAGCTAGAGACTGTAAATCAAGCGCTCAATGGGAGGCAACCCATTATTTCTTTTCTTTAATTTAAGCTTATTTTTACATAAAAAAAAGAGAGTTTTTTCAAATTTTTAGATAGAAATTTAATTTTGAAAATAAAAAGGGTTTTAAAATTTTAAAAGAAAAGGTTTTTGAAAATTAAATTTTGAAATTTAAAAATCAGAACCCCACGCGTAGCGTCCCACTGATGCGTAGCGAGGAGGTTAAAATTTCAACCTGACGCGTAGCGTCCCACCCACGCGTAGCGTCAACCTCTGTTCCTGAATTTTGTTTATTTTTTGTGTGTTATCTTCTGATATTTGTTTTCTGTTTTTAATAAATTTGTTAGTATGCCTCTGTTTGTTATTTGTTTATTTTTCTCTTGAATTAATAAAATTTTTTATTTTGCATTTTTGTTATACTTTCTTGCATAAAAATAAAAATAAATTTGTATAATTTTGTAAATATGCATGTTTGATGATTTTTGCATGTTTTGTGAAAATTATGCATGTTGATTTTTGTTTGTGAAAATTGTAAAAATCCAAAAATATGCATGTTAATTTTTCTTATAAATTACAAAAATTCAAAAATATGTTGTTTTGTTATGGATTTATGGATTTTTAGAAACTCCAAAAACATGTATGTTTAAAATTTTTGTAAATATTTTATTATTGTGAATGTTTTGTATAAAATATATAAACCAAAAATAATTGTTAAATGTTTGATATGTTTTTCAATATTATAATGTGTGTTTGATTTTAAAATTTTTCTTTTTGCAGATGGCACCAAAGAAATCAATCCCTACTACTGGTCCTAAAAGACAGAGAAGGACCACGGATACTGACACCACCTCTAAGGATCCAGATCTTCAGGGTGAGGAGGTGTTGGGACCTAGAGATCCCACCAGATTTTGCACTGATGCGAAATGGGCCCGGTTTCACCAAATAAAGGGCCAAAGACTCATCTGGGAGAGAGTCTTGGATCTAAGTGCTGGGGAGTATCCTGAGCTGCAGGATGAGGTCCAGAGGAGGAGATGGGGACCCCTGTTTTCCCTACCTACTGAGGGGGATCCTATCTTAGTGATGGAATTCTATGTTAATGCCTACAGGACTCGTCAGGACGCGCCAGACATTGGACATCAGAGGACGAGCTGGGTTAGGGGCTGACATATTGCTTATGACCGGGACACTATTAGTACCCTACTGGGTAACCCTTGGGAGCCTACACCCGAGAGCGATATTTGTTTCTGGAAGGAGAACAGAAACAAGATCGCGACTAAGGATGGTGATCTAGGATATTTCCTAGATCAGGTTGCTCACTTCTTGAGCAAGGATGGAATCTTCTTCAACCTGAGTAAGGTTGGGAGGACTCCATCTAACCTCCTCAAGACCCAGCTGACCCCTATAGCTCAAGCGTGGTCTCATCTCATGCTGTATAACATTACTCCTATCACCCACCTTTCTTCTATCCCAGTTGATCGATGTTGCCTTCTTTACTCCATTCTCCAGGGCCATGTTATTGATATTGCAGAGCTGATTTCTAAGCAGATTCACCTTTATGCCCTTGGCTATAAGGTGAACCGTCCTATCCCATTCCCTTTAATCATATCTGCCTTACTGAGGTGGTAGGGAGTTGTTGTGCCATCACCTGAGTTCACTAGTTCTTCGGGAGAGTCCCTAAAGTTCTAGTGAACAGAGATTACTTCGTCCAACAGTACGAGCTTCCACCACTGGAGCAGGAGGCTCAGCCCAGACAGAGGAGGAGGAGACCACCAGTTCAGCCACCACCTGCTGATGTTGTCACAGAGGGATTTGCCAGGATGACACTTGAGCATCAGCATATGATGCAGATGATGACTGCCACACACAGAGCTTACATGCATCTTCATGATTCATACTATCAGTACAGACTTCAAGGTGAGGGAGCACCATATGTTACACCAGCTGAGTTTGCAGCCTATGTGGCTTGGCCTGGTGATCTCCTGACATACCCTGAGACTGGTGGACTGTCTGGAGCATATGCTGAGTCAGAGGATGATGCAGATGAAGAGGGAGATGATGAGATGGAGGACTGATTGGTGTTATCTCATTTCTGTTACATACATTCTAGTTTACTTTTAGTTTTCTATTTACATTGGTATTTTTACTTTTTGGATATTATATTATAGTTTATTTTATGTGGTGTGTTTTATCTTTGCGTAAAATTTTGTCATGGTGTGTTTTTGCATTTTCAATAAATAAATCAAATTTTTGAAAGTAAGATAATTTATACACTTAAAGTTTTTATACAATAAAACTAATTTTGTAAAATCAATTATTAATTCTTTTGTAACTTAGGAATTTTGATAAAATCAGTTACAATAAGTTTATTAACTATCAAGCTAAATTTCGATAACCCGGTGAGCTGAGAGATCTTTTAAACACTTGAGGGTTTATTCGACATAACTTCATTCGAATTGATTTTGCTTTAATCTTTGATTTGTGTTGTTGTACAGAGAATTCAAGAAAATGATCAAGACACATTTTTGGTGAAAAGAAAACCTTGGGCCAAACAGCTTACCTTGATAAAATTATTTTATCCCTTGAAAGCCAATTTTGAGCCTGAAAAATAAATTCTTTGGTACCCTTAACCTATATCAGTTTTAACCATTCCCTATATTTGATTAACTAAAAGAGAAATTAAGTAAAATAAAAATATTTTGAGTGTTCTTACAAAAAAAATGGGGAGTGAAAATAAGCAACTTGATTCTTTTCAAAGAAAAAGGAAATAATAATAAAACATGAAAAAGAAAAATCAAAAATAGTGAAAAGAATCAAGTTGGGGATATTTATTTTTCATCAATAAAAGAATTAAGACTTGGGCCAAGAGAAAGGCTAAAAAATTGCTCTTTTATGATTTCAAGCTTTTGAATTCCAAAGAAAGCCATCATTTCTTGTAGCCAAGCCTCATTACAACCTTTGAAAAGACCTTGTGATTTTTGAAAATATCTCTGTATGATCAACCATTGATTAGATGAAAATCAAAATTAAATTTGTTTGATTTTATGATTGAAAGAGTGAAACAGGCTACCCTTGGCACAGAGATAAACACTTGTAAGGTAAGCCTAAATTTATGCTTGATTTGTTAATAAAATATTGTAAAGGATTTTATCAATAAACCTTTGTTACATAAGATTTCTATAATTGATTGTTTCAAAATAGTAAATTGTGAAATTACTTTTTGTGGTAAATTCTCGAACTAACTCAAAAATTTGATTTCAAATTTTTATTTTTTATTCTTTCTTGCTCGAGGACGAGCAATGTCTCAGGTTAGGGGTATTTGTTAGTCCTCAAATTTACAATAAAATCTTTAATAAAAATTTCATAAAAATAATAAAAATTAGTTTAAATTGTTAGAAAATTAGGTTTTAAATTCAATAAATAGAAGTTGTTGGAAATAATCTGCCCTTGATCAATTTTCTTTAGTTTTGTAGTGAAAAATGAAGAATCTAAAGAGAAAATTGAAGATCTGGAAAATCTAACACGTAGCATCAACCCTACGCATAACGTGGAGACTTTTGATGCTGACGCTACACGTCACATCCACGCGTAGCTTCAAAGCTGCGTGGACTCCACAGCCAGCTTGGACAAGCACTCAGCTAGTGACCCTTTATTGGCCACTCCACTCTGCACAAGTGTCCAAGCCGAACTGGGGGACAGATCCAAATGGCAAAGCATGATTGAATAAATAATTCCTTAGTGGCCATTTCCAGCTGTGTTTAATGGAGGCTGACTCAGGGAACTAGCGTGTAGCGTCAGGACCCTTCCTCAACCCTATAAATAGGGCCATTTCCAACACTTTTAGGCATCCCATTCTAAGTATCTCACTCTTATCTTCTCTTATACACTCGAGTTTGAGTGTTTCTTTTGTGAGTTTGTAGCTCTAGAATAGTTTTCTAGATACTTGAGAGTGTTGTGTAGTATTGTGATCATTGTATCATGAAGTTTCCATCATTGCCTTTGTAATGTCAATCACTGTAAGTATTGTTTTTACTTTCACCATGTGTAACTAATCTGTTTATGTTGGAATTGGTGAACTAATCTATTGAGTATGATGTTGTGAATTCGATCTCTACATGTTTATGATTCAAGTCCATGTTAGTATTTCAATCTTTTATTAATATGAACGTCAAACAGGAGAATGATTTTCATGTGTATTGAAACTTGTTTTATTAGTGTGAATGTCAAACGGGAGAATGATTATTCATGTCTTATTAAAACTTGATTTAATAAAAGTAAAAGTTGGAATACCCTTAATATACCAATTACTAGGGATAGAATTGATAATTATTGTTGCCATAAAGCCAGGACTTAATGCAAGTTTTTACTGAGAAAGCTCACGAGGGATCGGACTTTACGGTAAATACTTAGAATTTATATCACGAGGGATTGGTTATAATGATATTAAGCTGCAATGATATAAACTTGATGATTAAATATGCATGTCTTGAGTTTCTCATTGTTATTCTAGATTAGGGATCCAATTTCCAACATAATTTGTCTATCTGTGTTTTATCTCAAGTATCTTGCCTATTCTAAAATACCAACTCAACTTCTTAGATAGATCATTATTCTCTTTTTACCACATGAACAACTCAATTATGCCATCTTGTAAATATTGTATAAATTGTATATAAATTGTTCTTTTGTATATAAGTTTTGATAAATTTACCATAGTAACTAGAAAATTACTATAACTATTGGACTTTCAATCACAGTAGAACGATATCTAAATTTTGAAAACTACAAACGATTGGTGCGCTTGCCAATTAATAGACCCAACAGTAAAACAAAGTAACAAGTTTTCTACATCATTATATTTTCTGGGTCTAACAACGGGTATATTGTTATATTTCCCTAGTGATTTTGGGAATCACGAAGCTGTCCATAGTTTAGTGACGAGGCACCCTATGTGGCGGGCCCAATGGGCGGGCGACTCTATGGTGAGCGAGTTACCTCGGTGTCCGACGGGGCACGGCTCTCTCAATGTGTGTTCAGGAGGGGCCCGTAGCACTTGTGGCAAGTAAGGCCACAATGTTGATCTGCAAGTCACGGGGTGACTAGTGCTACAGATGAGCGAGAGCGGTTTGGTACTAGTAAAATATGTTGTTGAGCATGCATGAATTGAGATATAAGTGTACATATTTTTCTACTGCAGTAGGGGCATAGTAGCACACCTATGCTTGTCCCATAATTGATTTGATGTTGTTTTCCCACAGTCGGATCCGTATTTGATAATAATTCCTTTGTGCATATGCATTAGCTTTAAGAGCATTTGCATATAGCCAGAGATATGCCTAGTTGGAAGCCCGTGGTGGCGATGGATGATTGAGAAATAAAGAGGAAAGGAATGAGATACTAACACTATGTGTTTGATTATAATGTTGAGAAGACTAATGAATTGGATATGTGTGTTGTTGATTGTGTTTCATTGAGTATGTAATATGCGACAATAAATGATATATATATTATGTGAATATATTTATGATGTTCTTGAGAAAGGTATCATACCTATGAGCAAGTATGAGTATCATCATAATGTATAACTTTGATTCATTTGGATTATGTTACTCACCTCCTGGTTGCCATTTTAAGTTTGATGTAGGTATGGTGTAAATCCTACTCTTTTGGAGGCCAAGTTTTAGTGAAGGTAAATATGGAATGGAAGTGGATGAGCCTTGGCCGGCATATTGTTGTTTTGTATGGTATATGATGTATATATATACCCAATTTTGTAACTTGATATGATGAATGATAATTTTAGGGGTCATGTAGGAAAATGAGACCTTGTGTGTATGGCTCATTTTCATTAATGACCTTTGGTAATGTGTAATACTACCTATGATGTTTGAATCTCATCCAATTTGATGAATGGATGATGAGAATTGTGAATTTCAATGTTATATGATGTATTTGTGAAGTTTTCGTATGGTTGTTTTATGCATAAGTTAGGAACTAGCATGGTCAATTTGTGATGTATAAGGTTCTAATATGTTGTGAGGAATGCAATGACTTAAAAATGTCAATTGTGACTTGTGGGGAAGGAAATGGTTCAATTTTGTAGAAAGTGGACCCTTGTTTACCTCAAAATGCCTTGAAATGAGATAAACACAATTATGCGCATAATTTACTCGTTTCTAGGAATTTTTGAGTACGCCCGGTAGCCACACGTCACAAATAATATGTTTTACTCGTTGCATGGATTTTGGTAGTTAAGAAGTTCACTTTTCTACAAAAATCTACATAATTTCTGCATACTCATAGGGTGTAATCGATTAGCCCACAAGCTTAATCGATTACAAGGTTTCTGTTTTTAAGGAAATCGATTAGCTTAATCGATTACAGGTTTGTACGTAGCTATGTAATCGATTACACTAGAGGTCGTAATCGATTATGAACTTTCCAGAACCAATGTAATTGATTGTGTTCAGAGTCTTAATCGATTATGGACCCAACAGAACCAATGTAATCGATTGATCCAAGTCTCGTAATCGATTAGGTATAACACCTGATTCATTGTACCATTTCCAGGAGCTCTATAATCGATTACCCCTTTGCTCTGTAATCGATTATGGCATGGTAATCGATTAACCCCTATCCTGTAATTGATTAGGGCAATTGATTAGCACATGAATTAATCGATTATATCAGCTAAAAATTGTAATGGTACTACTTGAGTATTTCTTGTGCACTCTGATACCTACTTATATCTTCATATATGAGATAGGTTATTGAAAGGTCCGGAGAAGTCACTTAATGTCTCATATCACGTTCACTCTACTTATAAATAAATTTTAAATCGTAAAAAATTTACCCCTTTTTTTCGGGGTGTTACATTATATATTTATTTTTTGCAACTATTTCGTCTAGATTAACTTACTTGTAACATTATGCACTAGTCCATGAGGTATTTTCTTCCCAATTCAACAACCTAATATATAATATAATTATATCCAACCATTGCTACCTAAGGATGTGGGCATACAGACACGCCAATGAAAACACTAACGTGTGACAACAAGGCTAATGGGTTATGATACATTGATAATGCAAATGGGATTGCATCTAAGGTCCTCCCTAATTTACATTTATTTTTAATTTTAACTCCATCAAATTTACTAAAAATTTTCACATTTTTAGATATAACAATCTTGATCCCACAATTATAACGATATTTAAAACTCTAACAATCAAGTATGAACCATTCACAGTATAAATGTCCTTAAAAAGCATTTTGGTTTCTTAAAAATTAAGTTTTGACCAATCCTGAGAGTGTTGTAATCGATTACATGCATAAAAAGAAAAAATAAGCATCCTGACGAAAGTGGTAATCGATTACCATAATCTAGTAATTGATTACTGACAGCACAAACAGCAATTATGCATGTTTTCATGTTTTGGCCAATATAACTTGCCCGTTTTAACTTTAAATGCTACGAAACTTATTCGAAACTGTTAGTGCAGTCTGTTCGCCAAAATTCCACCTTATGCTCAAGATGTGCACAAAAATGCATTTAAACCAAAAGTAACATGAACTAATGCACAAAACCTATCAAATGGACTTCAAACTTGGTGTGGCCTACATGCAGAAGTTATAAATGAGGTAGGAAACCTATTGGTCCCTTTCGGGGGTCCTAAAACCCATCGGATCCCAAAATCACCCCTCCAATTCTTAGTTTCCACATAATTCCACCTATTTTTACTAATATGCATAATGTCATTTTTCATCATCATTTCTTCCATTCATACACATTCACACTACATACAACTCATACACACAATACAATACCTATCCATTTCAAATTCGTCAATCAAATGGCTCCGTGCCATAACCACACATTATCTTATAACACCATACACATGGTAAATACATCCAGTCCACAAACTCAACCAAAAATTCTTTTCCATCATCATCAATCCATCACACATGCAAGCATTAAACATTCATCATCACACCACAATCAATTTCCAAAGTCTAACAGAATTACAGGTCTAATTATCAATATTTAAAGTTATCTACTCAACTATTACACAAATAACATTTCCACAGCTTTCTTGGCATCGACTCCTCACTTGGCACTTCCCTCCAGGGCATCTGCACCTTCCCTATCACTGGTTACTAAAACAAAAGAAAACCACAATAAGGGTGAGTGTTTGAAATATCATAATTAATCTAGAACAGTAAACATAATGCAAAAAGTAACAATTTAACACTTAATCATCATCACCGCTTAGCTCATATATATATATATATATATATATATATCAGATTATAACAAACCGCATTTTGCCTACTATTCAACATATTCTTCATCAAAGGAATAACTCATATATATCAAAATAAACCACCAGTAATGTCATACTCTCAATTACTTCAATAACTGCTAATACATACATCATCACAATCACATCATGAAACATCATTGACTTTCAACATTTAATATGACGCCTAATATCCACTAAAAGGATCAACATTTAGCTAAGGGTCCTACTTGACACTCCATGGACCCAGCTTGGTCCACCGAGCTCGACTTGGCTCTCCACCTTAACCATTAGGTTCTACTTGACCACTAGGTAGCTCATTTGGATCTCAAATGACCACAGGAACCAAAAACAAAGGGCAAAACATACCGTTGGCCATCCCGTATGTCACCCCCTGTTTTTCCGGACCCAAATCCCGATGTAATCAAGATAATTAATTAATAAAAATATGAGTAAATTTTTCACGTTCGAAATAACTTCAAAATGCCTCAACGATTACATCAAGACTCAAACCACAAAAAACTGAATAGTGAGATTTGATAGTTTATAACTGGATCGTAAAATAAATCGCCCATGGTTGTATACAAAATAATAGAGTTTACAGCGGAAGAAGAATATGTATACAGGGCATACGCCTAGTCCCATATATGAAGATATAAGAAAAGGCTCGGTAAAGCATGCAGCATACAACACTAGCCATTTAGGCCATAACCAATCTTGCACGTAAATTATGAACATGCTTTGCCTAAAGTATATATATATATATATATATATATATATACATGTATGGTCATGCAACATACATCTCCAATATCCATATTCCATAATTGACCACATTCTATTCAACCTTAAAAATCATGTATCATCAACACTTATACATTCCCAAAATCGACTACGTAACCAACATCATTATAATCATCAAATGGGTATAAATTTTCAAATACCCCAAATATCGATACGTCATCCACTCATATTGTTATTTATAACACATCCATCAATATCAATATTTATCAACACTATAATGTACATTTTATTCACAATACAGTAATTACAACAGCTGTTGGCCAAGGCATTCCATTACCACTATTTACCTTCCCAAAAGCTTTACTTTAAAATATCCTCATCCTATGATATTCCCACATCAATGCTAAAAATAGACAACATAGGAGAATGAGTTATACATTTCAAATGACGAATATGAATACAATTGAAATTATGTGTATATGCATATTAACATCATGTATGCTTTGCTAAAATCATCAACAATCCTCATAATCTATTCATTTCAACAATATACGTATCATGTATTCATCCATCAATTCATAGCAAAGCAATCACATACACACATATTTCTCATTGCCACAATAGGCCAAAATCATTGTTATCAACATAGACAAACAAGCCCTTCATTATATTAGGCCATCACATACAACATCATCATATTCAATACCTTTTTGTTGTATTCATATTTTACATGTTGTCTTTTAGGTATTCGTTTACCCATTTCATCATCATCATATCTCAATCTCAATCATCATCAATCATCATCACCATTTGGCATATCTCTATGCTATATACAAATGCTCTTAGGCTAATGCATATACACAATGGAATAAACAACAACAAATACAGATCCGACTGTGGGAATAAACACCAAATGTGGGTTCAAGCATGATCACATACCATGCCCCTACTACAGTAGTATAATATGTACACATATATCATATTGCATGCATAATCACTGAATTTACTGGTACCAAACCGCATTGCCCATTATACAACACCTGACCATTTTCACCATGACCACGACAAACAACATAATCAACAATATAAGGTGTTGCGGGCCGACCATGATTCATACCATGGCAGCTGTGATCCAAAGGACCACTGGGGACACCTGCTCATCAAGAGCCACCCCCACAGGGTCGGCCATATACAGCTCCCCCGTAGCTATACATGGGCGGCTTCGTGACTTATACTCCGAGTAACAGGGGAAAAATAAGTATACTTGTGCACCGAGTCACCCTCCCACTAGGCCGGCCGGGGGGATCCCCTAACATTCCAACACCGGCGGCTATGATATGCCATGGATACAAATGCCAATCAATGCATTCTCACACTATACATCCTATCATGCCACTCATTAATCATCATCACCACCAACACCACCATACAATCTTTAGTGGATTTTATCATTGTTGGTTTTAGCCATTGTTTTTAAGTCTTACGTTTGGCATTTATTTCAACATACTTATATCATACATGCAAGTCAATACTTGTAATCATTCACAATGGCATAAGAAACATCAATAATATTCATTAATCTTTCATCAACATTACTATATAATTTCTTAGTGGATTTTTCATTTCATTGGTCATTACCATTATTTCATATATTAGTGTGGCATTACAACAATTCATCAATATAATTCAAACTACACATACACAAGATCACACTTGTATTCATCACAATGGCATTCAACAATCATCAGTAATAACACTCATCCTTTTATTCAAGGAAAAGGTCAACAATATCATCCATCATTATCCATTATCCATATCATCTCCGATTCATCGATTTAAAATAAATACATTTTCATGTAATCATCCCTCATTAGTTTCATTATCACACAAGGGTGTGTTATACATCAACGTCATTTAATCTTCCGTTATCATTCATCATAATATATTATTAGTGGTGGAATATTCATGTCTCTCATGACATATCTTAGGCACATACATATTTTGCCCATTTCATAAAACAACCTCAAAACACCACTAGGCACACCACAATCACATACCCTTTGCAATCATGAGTTATTGCATGATGAAACAAAGTTTAAACAATAACAAACTCAATTCAATTTCAACACCAAGGTATATGAGGGAAGTTAATTTTTTTGTCTTAAAAATAGTGGTACATGTCACAAATATCACTTATTAGTCCCAATTTGATAATTATAAAAAGTTGGGCTCAAAACCCTCTTAAATTTGAGTTTTACCATGTAGTGGGTCCAATGTTTTACGCCTAATGAGAGTTAGAAAACTCCAATTAAGGCAAGACTAATTTTCAAACCTCCTTAACATAATTATCTATAACTTTCATGCAGAAGTTAGAGGCCAAAAATGTCATTAAGACACCCAAACGGGCCAAAAAGAACAAAAGAAATGTAGCAGTTGGAAAAACAGCATAACAGTGGCCATAACAGGGCCTTGAATCGATTCAAGCCCGTATGAATCAATTCAAGTGTCCTAAAACCTCAAAATTTGACAGAAGGCCTTGAATCGATTCAAAACCCGTATAAATTGATTCAAGCATGGTGAAATTGAGGAACAGTAATTCTAAGGAGTCTTGAATTGGTTCAAGGCTTCGCATGAATCGTTTCAAAGCCCTGGAAGTCTTTATTTTTGGAAACAAAATGCATTGAATCGATTTGAATCGATTCATGCATTCCCAATAACTTTTTCACTCTAGAAACACCATCCTATAACCCCATTCATCAAACCCAACATTCATTATGTTTAAAAACACCTTCTCATGAGATTTTAACTCAATAAATCATGTATCTATATACACACATACATAGTCCATTTCATCATTGATTATTCACCAAGAATTACATCATTTCTTTCAAAGAGATTCAAAACTCTTAAGGCCATCTCACATGCATATTCATATCATTTTCAAGGCCAATAAATCGCTAATCTCTTTATTCAACAAGTAACACTCAACTTATCATATTAACACAATCATGGCAAGGCAAGCATGAGTATGAATCATATATATTCATCATCAACCATTCAACTCATGCAATTGAAATGTAAACTCCTCTCCTCGAGAGAAGAACCGTAATCCAATTGCTCCAATCATTCCGCATCATCATTCGAAACACAATCTACACATCAAGCATATATGCATTCATTCAATCATGAGCCATCACAAGGCTTCCATTATAATTCTAAATACTTGCTTCCATATCATCAAGCTTAGTAACAAGTCCTAAACTTGTCAAAACATCTATTTATACTCTTATGTTAGGCTTCGGGAATTCCTTTCCCAAAACCAAGATTTTCTAGATATAAAAGGGGCAACTATACCCAATATTAACCATACCGCATTCATCATTCATAAGGTATCCAAAACACTATCTAAATCATCTAATTGCCATCACTATCATTCATATTCAACATAAGCCAGCTTGGCTTCATTTAAACCATCATCAATCAACAAATCTCAAGTGGCATATATCATGGTCTAAGGCCTCCTCAAATCCTCATCTTAACTCATTATCCATATCAATGATTCTAATCATATTTTCTAAACCCAAAGGTCACTCTCATGACAACCAAATCACCAATTCTACTATCTATGCCAAGAGCCCCAATTATCATTATTTCTTAAGGGTTTCATACAATCACCAATCATCAATTCCAACAATTTTCACATATCATCACAAGCATATTATCATCATCAAAATGCCAATCATTTGTAAACAGCAATCAATGATCCCATTGGTCATCTACCCTATGGTTTGGGTTTCACATGCATATATCATCATTTACATAACTTTAACTAAGCTCAAAAATTCATCAACATCAATAATCAATTTCCAATGCTTCCAATATTCATCTCCCTCATATAAATTACTCTAAAGCATCCAAACCATCAAAATCACCAATTTTAGCCAAAACCCCCAAATCATCACACTTAGGGTTTTCATTGAAATCACCCAACAACAACTTCAACTCATTCCTAAAATCCATATACAAACCATAAACCACAACCATTTCTAACACCAAACCATAATCAAGAATCATAATTTCAAGCCATTCAACCTAGGGTTTCATCATTCTCATCAACACCCAAAGTGCTTAATATCACCATTTCAAGCCCAACAACATCAAAACCATAAATAGAACATTAAAGAGGTAAAAAACCTTACCTCACATCCATGCCAATGCCCAAAACGAAAATAAGAGTGGGAGGAAGGAGATGACATAACCATGGCCCCAAAGTCCCATAAATGCTTCATGAATCCAAGCTTAGCTTTAATTTTTGGCAAGAAATGGAATAGAATGGGTGGCACATGGTTTTGGAGATGAAGGAGTGGAAGAGAAGAACAAAAATGAAGATAGATGGGAGAAGAATAAGTGTACACGGTTGGGAGAAGAGAAAGGGGGGGAAGGTGTCAAAATTGGTCATTAACCATTGGATAAAAAGGTGTATCAATTTGCTTTTTACCATTGGGTAATAATTCCCATTATCAAATAGGCAAAAGTGGGTATAGAGAGGGAAAAAATGGACAGTTGGGTGAGGAGAAGAAAATGGGGTTTTCATTTTCTTTTTAATTCCAATTGGCTCGTATATTCCTTGTTTAATAATATACGCCGTGTCCAATTAATTATCTCCTTAACACCAAAAATTATTTTAATTATACCACCATAACTATAATAATTTTCTAAGTATTCTAGACCCATCAAATATCTAATTTAGTCAAGTGGGTACCACACCATCTATTAAATCATCCGATTCTGGTAAGTCTCAATTTACCAATAATTCACCTCTAATATCTAGTTAATTTTCCCATAATCATTGGACCATAAATAATTAACTATTTTTATTTAATAAATTTATTTCCTGTAAAATTTAGGATGTTACACCGCACCACATTAACACATCTCAAATCTTATATTTCTTTATTGTTAAGCAATAGTCACCTGGGGCGACCACACAGACCAGGCACCGCATAAACACAACACCTTATATTATTAAATCATCTTCAAGTTTAAATTTTTAGCCACAGAATATGGTGGCCATAGAGACTAGGCCCCAAGTACAAATCATGCCACCACTAATCATCGCACTACCAATAATTGTCCACAACTTATCATAGCATATCAATATTCTAATCATCACGTCGTATCCTTCTATCATATATGCATATATCAACATCAACATTAATAATATAAGATTTTCTTCATCCTCAATCATGAAATCATCCTCATTTTACCCTTTCATGCATTGCTCATGGTATCTTCTTATCATTAAAGAAAGCATCATTAATTTACACTATCACCATCATGTCAATTTAACATTACAAAAACTTTTCCACACATATATTTACATATATATATATATATATATATATATATATCAACCTATTCTTTCTCATTATATATATCACAGCTTATTATCATGAGCCATTCATATTGCTAATACATATAATCACCATTAAATCACATTAAACATAATCGTGGCATCACGTAACCATTAGAACACACCCATTAACATACATTAACATATTCATTACATATCAATCATAATTTTGAATTTTAGAATCACCATTATTTTCTTTTTACCATTCTTCATTTCTTATTCACATTACCTTTTTACTCATTAATTCACATAATTAATAATCATCATAATCATCATTCACAACACCTTTATTTCATTCTAATTACAAGTACACCAAGCAATTCACTCCATTTCATGCAACTTAAATTATCATACACCACTAACTAATTAATAAAATTCCTATAATACTAAAAATCAACAAGTCACTTATTTACCAATTACCAATAGGCTATCATTCACTTTATCTTGTATAATTTCTCATGTTAATACCTATTGCAACAACATAACTTACTTCCTAAATTTCATAAATCACCACAACTTCTATCGGCTACGCTATTTCCCTTTTTGAACCCCGACTAAGGTCGATACCCAATTCTAATTAATTATAACATTAAACACCCCCTTACTTGGATTCCAACGCTCTTGAACTATGTCATAATTTATCGATTACCCAAACTCTAAAAATCAAAGAGTTTAAGAAAGGGTTTAGTATTTTAACCAATAAAACTTCACTTTAGTTTTTCAAAATACATCAAAACTTTCCCTAGAGACTATCTACATTTACCGTATAATTTTTTGGTTGTTAATTATAAAACCCACGATCTTCGATAACCTTCCGAAGCTTCATTCAAAGCCCTAACAACACCGAAACACAATTCTTTTAATATTTTATCAACACTCACAGTTCAAAACATTACCTTTAAACTTTACTTGCAAGAATAAAAAAAAGTTTGAAACCCCCATAGAAAACCCACTTTTCAGTTTTAAGAATGAAGCCATGAATGGAGAAATTGAAACCACCTACCTGTTTATCTCATTTTAGTGATTCAAAATATGTCCTCGATTACAAGAATCAATTAAGAATTGCACTTCCTTTAAAGCTCTAAGGTCACAACAATGAAGGGAATAAACAAGAGAAAGAAGACGCGTGAAGGGAAGAGAGGAAAGAAAGAAAACTTATTTTTAATGCATAAGGGTAGAAATGTCTTTTACCATTTCCTTTTCCTTTTTCCCTTTTTAAAAATAACCTTTTTAACTTTTACCCTTTGGTAAATTAAAATTTACTATCACCTATTTAATTAAATCTAAATTTTTGTAACTCACCAATCAAATATATTTATTTAATTCCCACTTTTAAATTAAATGTAAATTAATTTATAATAATTAATATTTTTTCTAAAAAATCTCAATTAATTTGAAAGATAATTTATTTATAATTTTTCGCCAATCACCGATTTTTAAATTAATTATCTAGGATGTTACACTCACCCCTTCCCCGAAAAAGGGATTTTATCCCTGAAATCAACGTACCTTAGGGATTTCACCGATCACAGACAACTCATGGTTGCAGGCACCTGTGTCATCGTACTCTTATACCTCAATCAACCCATAACTCTGAACATTACAACATCCTGCTAGCTTCGAAGGTCACTTCACAAGAAATTATTGCCTCTTACGGACTTAACATTGCCTCGTAATATCTCGATGTCATTGTCATCTCCGGTTACATTTCCAATTCACTCTATTAGTCGTGGCTTAGTATACCCGCATATTTATTTGTATCAGTGCCTCGATCCTTTAAACCACAAGGACTCACCATCTCTAATTCTTTACACGTTTCCCCTGCCACTTAAAATATAGTCATAATTAATTTCTACAAGGATTTAACTAAAACTGCTCCAATACTCTAGTACATAGCTCAAGCTGTGGGTTTCAGATTGGAGTGAATCCAACTTCAAAAGTGTCATCTCGCAATATACCAAAATTGTCATAAGGTCATGAAGTGTCGATTCCCCACCGAAATGCCTCGTATGTCTAAATCTCATCATTAGTCTATTGCTAAAATTTTTGCAACAAAGAGTAGGTCTAGATGTCTCTGCGTAATTTGTACCACAAGCCTCGGTTTAACGTGAATCTAGTTTCATTAGTTTGGTATTGTACTTATCTTCAAATCCGTGAAGACCAAAAGGTCAAACTGCTTATGGTTCGACCCCAAACGCTGTGTGAAACATCCTAAGTTTAATTTGAAAATAAACCGAGACCAGGGAAAATTTTTTCCAAAGATCGAAGGGTGTTCAAGGACAGGACAAGCAATTAAGGATTAAGGAAAGTGGAATTCAGTATAGGAGAAGGAAAGGAACGTAAAACTGATCCCACAGCAAATAGCGGAGGACATGAAGCTTAAGCGAACCTGACAGCGCTCACTCGCTCAGGCGAGGGCCAAGTCTGCTTGAGCGAGATCACCCATTACGCTTAGGCGAAGCATCTATTCGCGTGGGCGAAACTGATGAGGGACTTTCCCTTCTGCTCACACTCGCTGGGGCGAACACTTAGTCGCTGAGGCGAGTAACTCCACTTGGTATTCCTTCACTCGGATTCAGAGTCTAAATTCACTCAGAAAGGTCTTTACTCACAATTCATTCGGATTAACCCTTACACGTACAAGCTTCTTTCGGACGTTTACATCACACCCTTAACTTCATTCATCCGGGTCACATGAGACACCCTAATTTAATAAATAAATGATTAATAAAACTGAGGAAATTTTTCCCAAATAAACCAAGGAGAACCGACAAGAAAGAATAGGGGAAGGGAAGCAAGAGGAATAAAATCGACTCAAGGAGGCTGCCAGCGGAGAAGAAAACGCTCAGGCGGATCATAAAACAATGCACACTCGCTGCAGTGAATCCTCCATTCGCTGAGCGAGAAACTACACTCGGCTAATCAGGCACTCGGAATCCAAAGATATCATACGACTCATTCACTCGGAAAATGATAGCTAGTCCACTCGGCATATAACATCTTGTTCGCTCAGGGAAAAATCATTAAGGAAATCCCCACTCGGACTTAGTCTAATTTTAACCACCCGAATTACAGATTCTCTCTCACTCAGATTTTACATCATTCACTCGGATTATAAATGTCATACACTTAGGGTCCATTCCACTTTAAACCACTACACTAACTCCTCTCTCAGGGGGGATCACTCAAGGTTTCCACTCGAAATTACAAACTCCCCCTCACTCGGGGTCTACTTATATCTTTCACTCAGAATCACTCAAGTGTATTCACTCGGAAGGGCCACTCTCAATTTACTCGGATTGACCCTTAAACATACCAGCTCCAATCAGAAACATAACACACTCCTGATTTCACTTAACCGGAATACATATACGGCAACTCAGAAATAGTTCCCATAGCCACTTACTTGGAATCTAAGAAGACTTCTCACTCCGGATAACTTTCACGTCCTTTTTACCACTCGGGGTATTTCACTCATTTTTCACTCGGTAGCCATGACTTTTCCACTTTAGCTATCCTGTTAAGTCAAGATTCACTCAGATCCCCTTACTACTAATAATCTGTTACAACGGGGTCCACTTAAAGCCTTAGGTGATGCTTTTCTGTCGGGAAACCTTCACTCGGCGGATTCTCACTCGGTAATTACTAATTATTTTACACTCGGAAAATCTTAACAGTTATCACTCGGAAAGTACCTATATCGATCCTCACTCGGTGATCCGTGCTCTCATTCACTCGATAATACCTAAACTCTTCGGTGCTCAGAATAAATTATTGTCTCACTTCCCCATCAACTCTTAATCCCATTTCTACCCATGGCCATACCAACCTCACACACTCAGTAAGTACATATACATATATTACTCGGATCATTCACGCAAGATAGAGTAACACACAGTATGATAAGTATAAAAGGATATAAATAATTACAGGCACAAGGTCACGACTTCCACCCAAGATGGTTTAAGTTCTAGTATAAGAGACTACGACTGAAATACGAGCCGGCCAAGGCTTAACAAGGCATATACACAGCATATACATGAACTCATAATTTCCACAGTGCACCAGCACTTCACTCGGCATTCAGCTCTTCCTTCATCCTTCATTCCGAGAGACATTCACTGAAAAGTATAGCCATAGTAGGGGTGAGCTTTTACATATAAAATGACAGTCAAGGACTCGGTATCAGTATCAGTACGCACACCCATGATCACTCGGTCGCATTCAGATTAAAATAAGGCCATGCAGATTAGAATAATAGCAATAACATACACTCATATACATATTACTGAAGTTCATTCTCATTCACACAATCACATGCATCGACTCACTCGGAATTCATTCATATCGTCCCAAGTCATACCACGCGTACTATCCTAATCAACATCATATCTACATGCATGCCTGCGGATCCGACTTAGGCAGTGACCTTCAGTTACAGGTTCCCCTTACTGGCCTCTTGTCCATTAGCTCTTTCCGCGTGGTACCGGTCTCCCATTGACGTCTCGAGACTTATCTCTAGCTCCCACGGCTACCACGAGCCCTCACAGGATCTAGCCAGGGCCTGTAGCTGGAAATCATTCTTTCGGGGTTCCTGACCTTCCACGGGTCACCCCATTCCTACATATGCAGCTTATGCGTTCTGTCAGCGAGCATCATCACTCATCCGACACATTCTTCGTAACCATCAAAGTAGAAACCGATTCAACATAGTTCCTACATTCACTCGTCTATGTGTAAAAGGCTATCAGACCACCTTACCACCACCTTGAATACATGCACAATATTGTATAACTATTAACAAGATGCTACTAACATACACATGGAATCCAAAGATCAACAATCATGCATCATACACAGTCGTCACAGACACATGCACACACTTAAAGCAATACATACATTTGGTACCGTTCGTGAACCATGCATTTGACATGCAAGCGCCCCCTACCTACAGAAGGGACTCAGGAAGCTCCTCTATTTCCCGACGTTCGATACGCTGGTCTGTTTGCCTTGTTCAGTCCCCCTTCGACGCGGTCGTATTCTACAATCGGCTCGGGAACAGAAAGCTACTCCCTTCTACTTCGGTGGTCGTCCTTCACCAACAGGAGGAACTCTGGATCTTCTGTAGCATAGTCTTCGTGGGTTTCCAAAAATGGAGAACAGAGAACAGGGAACAGGGAAGAAGAAGGAGAATGACGAAGAAGAGAAGAAGGAACTAAGAGAAAGAGGTAGCAAAAAAGGAATTCTAAAAGGGATGCATATCAACCGTGGCCAGGATATATATATATATATATATATATATATATATATATACGTATGAAGAAAAGAGAAGAGAAGTAGGGTGGGAAAGCGTGAATTGGCAGTCCACTCACGACACCCACCACTCACAAGCGGCCAGCTATCACAATTACTCAGCCATCATTTCCCAAGTTGAACTAATTAAATTAATTATAGTTGACAAGTAACTTTCCACTTTTATAATTATTCTAATGGCTCAATTTCACTCGGTAATTCATTTTAAATCGGGATGTTACAGTTCTCCCCCTCTCAAAAGAATTTCATCCTTGAAATTCAATCGGTAGCTCACCTTGATCAAACAACTCGGGGTACTGCTGCCTCATGGCATCCTTGCGTTCCCAGGTATAAGAGGTATACCCGTCCTGCTGCCACTCTACCTCAACCAGTTGCACATCTTTACTCCTTAAACGCTTTACCGATCGGTCCACTATTCTAGTCGGTATAGTCACAGTGGTCAGGTCCTCTTTAATCTCCACTTCATCATCCGACATCGTGTGAGTGGAATCGTATAGGTATTTCCTTAATTGAGACACATGAAACACGTTATGTAGCCTGGATAAGTGAGTCGGTAATGCTATTCAGTATGCTACGGGGCCGATCCGCTCTAATACCTCATAAGGCCCAATGTATCGGGGGCTCAGCTTTCCCCCTTTCAAGGCTCGCCCGACCCCCTTGCTTGGTGAAGTCTTTAGAAATACTCTGTCTCCAACTGAGAACTCCAGTGGTTGGGTTCGTTTATCGTGGTATCTCTTCTGCCTATCTTAAGACGCCTTCATCTTTTCCCTTATCACTCGGATCTGTTCTGAAGTCTGCTTCACAATTTCTGGTCCCAATAGTAGACTCTCACCCGTTTCCGACCAGTAGAGTGGGGTTCAGCATCTTTGACCATATAGTGCTTCGTAGGGCGCCATACCAATACTGCTGTGGTGGCTATTGTTGTATGTAAACTCGATCAGGGGAAGGTACTGCTCCCAATCTCCACCGTGCTCCAACATACACGCCCTTAGCAAGTCCTCCAAGCTTTGGATCGTTCGCTCGGATTGTCCATCCGATTGGGGGTGGTAGGCAGAACTTAGCCAAAGTTTAGTACCCATTTCCTGGTGCAGGCTGGTCCAAAACCGGGACGTGAACCTTGGATCCCTATCCGATACGATAGAAGTCGGTATACCATGCAGTCGGACAATTTTGCGAATGTAAATCTGAGCTAACTTATGCAACGGGTACTTCATGTTCATAGGTAGGAAGTGTGCACTCTTTGTCAGTCGGTCAATAATGACCTAAATCGCATCATGGCCCGCTCGGTTTTTTTGGCAATCCCATGACAAAGTCCATGGCAATTGAGTCCCATTTCCACACGGGAATCTCCAGGGGTTGCAATGCACCATATGGCTTCTGGTGCTCGACTTTCGATTTTTGACAGGTGATACACCGAGCCACATATTCTGCCACATTCCTCTTTAATCCGGGCCACCAGAATCGTGTCCTTAGATCCTGGTACATCTTCGTGGTACCCGGGTGAATACTGAGTAGGCTCTTGTAGGCTTCATCAAGCACCATTCTCCTTAATTCTCCTCCACCCGGTACATATATTCTGTTTTTCACTCGGAAGATTCCATCCGATCCCTTGGTCAAAGACAAACCTTTTCCTTTGGCCTGAGTCTCCTTCATCTCAGCCAAGTAGGAATCTGACTGCTGCTGCTCGTACATGGATTTCAGGAATTCATTGGCAATCCTCAACGTACCGATTGTCATTTTCCGAGAAGAGGGGATGTCAACCTGCAAGTTCATGTCTCGGAACCGTTCCAACAACTCCACCTCCTTCACCATCATCACTGCTATATAGAGGGATTTCCGACTCAACGCGTCGGTAACAATGTTTGCCTTACCCGGATGGTACTTCACTTTGAAGTCATAATCCTTTAAAAATTCCATCCATCTCCTCTGCCTCATGTTCAGCTCCTTCTGGTCGAATAAATATTTGAGGCTCTTGTGGTCGCTGTAAACTTCGAACTTAGAACCGTACAAGTAGTGCCTCCATATTTTTAACGCGAAGACCACGGCTGCCAATTCCAAGTCATGAGTCGGGTAATGCTGTTCGTGAGGCCTCAATTACCGAGAGGCATAAGCTATCACTTGGTCTTTCTGCATCAGCACGTATCCCAATCCGAGTCCTGATTCATCACAATAAACCACGAAGCTCTCTTGTAAGTTAGGCAATGCCAATACTGGAGCGGTCGTCAATTTGTCTTTTAGCTCTCGGAAACTGCTCTCGCACTCGGAACTCCACACGAAGGGAACATTTTTCCGGGTCAGTTTAGTCAGTGGCAAAACGAGCTTAGAAAAACCTTCAATAAACCGCCTATAATAACCAGCCAGGCCCATAAAGCTCCTTACCTCCGAGACCGACTCAGGTTTCTCCCATGCCATTATAGCTGCCACCTTCGAAGGGTCTACCGAGACACCCTCCTTGGAAATCACATGTCCGAGAAAGTGGATTTTATCCATCCAGAAATCGCACTTTGAAAATTTTACAAACAGTTGTTTCTCCTTCAAGACTTGAAGTACCGCTCGGAGGTGTTCTTCATGCTCATCAGAGGTCTTGGAGTAGACTAAGATATCATCAATAAAACTACTACGAATCGGTCTAAGTACGGGTGGAATATGCTGTTCATGTAATTCATGAATATGGCAGGTGCATTTGTTACACCGAACGACATCACTACATACTCGTAGTGGCCATACCGAGTCCTAAAGGCAGTCTTGGGAATATCCGAGTCCTTCACCCGGATTTAGTGGTATCCCGACCGTAAATCGATCTTCGAGAAAACTGAAGCACCACGCAGTTGGTCAATCAGATCGTCGATCCTGGGCAACGGGTATCGGTTCTTAGCTGTCGGTAGTCTATGCATAGTCTCATGCTGCCATCCTTCTTCTTAACAAGTAGTACAGGTGCGCCCCATGGTGACACACTCGGCCTAATGAATTGTTTTCTGAGTAACTCATCCACCTGCTTTTTCAGCTCAGTCAATTCTGTTGGGGACATTCTATAAGGTGCACTGGAGACTGGCTCGGCTCCAGGGATCAGGTCTATAGAGAATTTGACTTCTCTACTCGGAGGGACACCCGATACATCTTCCGGAAACACCTCTGGGAACTCACAGACAGTCGGAATATCATTCACTCGGGCTCTACTCTCACCCTCAGTTAAACAAAGCATCATAAACAGCTGAGCTATACCTTGTACCGTGTAGTCCTCATGGTTCTGCCTCAGAAAGATTATCCTCCGGTTTCTGCAGTCCACCAACACCTTGTTGGCTGAAAGCCAATCTATACCGAGTACCATGTCAAGGTCCTTCAGAGGTACGCACACCAGATCGAAGGTAAAACTCCGATCGCCCAATACAAACGTTACGTCTTTACACATCAATGATGTCAACACCTTAGGGCCAGTCGGGTTGGCCACTTCCAAAGTCCAGTCTATATCCACAGTCGGTAATCTCAAACGTCTTACACAATCATCAGCTATGAAGGAGTGAGTGGCTCCAGAATCAAAAATTACACTAAGTGTATATTTACCGAGTAGGCACTTATTCTGCACTAAGTCGTTCGCTTGTGCTGCTTCCTCAGCACTGATGGCGTAGACTCTTCCAGCAGCTGGTTGGTCGGTGTTTCTCCTCCGGTTGTTTGGGGCAAACATCATATTTCCTCTGGCTCTATTGCTTCCGCCCCCCGAGCTTTGACCATCATTTGCACGGCTCCTCTCTTGGAAGCCTCCTTGGCGTACATTGGCACTTGATTGATGGAGTTGGGGGCAGTCAGGGCGAATGTGCCCCTTCTCCTTGCAATGAAAACACTTGACATCTTCACTATCGTAATTCTGAGCAAAGTGGTCGCCACCACACTTAAAACACTTGCCATATTTTAGACGTCCACTCATCTGTCCCCCTTGGTTACTGCGATCCTTATATCTAGTAAAGGGTCCATTTCTTCCAATGTTACCTGGCCTCTTAAAGCGTGACTGTTGAGGCCTCAAGGAGGGACCTGCCCTATTGTTCTGGCCCGAGTGGGCCTTGTCGTCTTCTTCAAAGATCCTGCATTTATTCACCAGCACCAGAAAGCTCCTAATTTCCTGATATCTGCAAGCTCTTTTGATGTCTGATCTCAGTCCATTCTCGAATTTGAGGCATTTGGAACTCTCAGTCTCGGGTTGTTGGAAGGGTGGATAAAACAGACACAGCTCTTCAAATTTAGCCGCATATTCTTCTACAGACATGGAACCCTGTTTCAGCTCCATAAACTCCAATTCCTTCCAACTCCTTACTGTGTCGGGGAAGTACTTCTCTAAGAAGTATGTCTTGAAACGTTCCCAGGTCAGCTGGGTATCATCGTCAGTCAGTCGGTTTCTGGCTATCTTCCACCAGTTCTCTGCTTCATCCCTTAACATGTACACTGTGCATTCCACCTTCTGGGCCTCGGTGCAGTGGAGGCCCCTAAAAATCCTCTCTAACTCTTGAGTCCATTTGTAAGCTGCCCTAGGGTTACGTCCTCCTTGAAATTCACTCGGCTTCCTCTTCAGGAAGCGGTCCAACACTTGACCATCTTCAGCTCGAGGCTGGCCTTGCCTCTCAAATACGTCAGCAAAACGTTGGAATGCCGCTGCTATGGCTTCCATGCTTTAGTGATTCGTCATTACTTATCCTGAAATTAACACCCCTTCAAGGATAAGTTTACAAGGTTATATTCTTCCGATCAGATCTCATCCCATATTCACTAACTATAGCACATTATATCATCTATATATATATACGTCATGCAATCAATCAGACCAGGAGAGGAGTTACCTCCTATCCTCAAACCAGTATCTTAACATGACTCATGTTCAATCAGAATATCATAATAATAATGACCACTCGGTCATAACACATACAATCGCTTACACTCGGTAAGCACACCTTGGCCTTGGACCTTTTGGTCTGCTCTGATACCAAAATGAGACACCCTAATTTAATAAATAAATGATTAATAAAACTGAGGAAATTTTTCCCAAATAAACCAAGGAGAACCGACAAGAAAGAATAGGGGAAGGGAAGCAAGAGGAATAAAACCGACTCAAGGAGGCTGTCAGCGGAGAAGAAAATGCTCAGGTGGATCATACAACAACACACACTCGCTGCAGCGAATCCTCCATTCGCTGAGCGAGAAACTACACTCGGCTAATCAGGCACTCGGGATCTAGAGATATCATACGACTCATTCACTCAGAAAATGATAGCTAGTCCACTCGGCATATAACATCTTGTTCGCTCAGGGAAAAATCATTAAGGAAATCCCCACTCGGACTTAGTCTAATTTTAACCACCCGGATTACAGATTCTCTCTCACTCGGATTTTACATCATTCACTCGGATTATAAATGTCATACACTTAGGGTCCATTCCACTTTAAACCACTACACTAACTCCTCTCTCAGGGGGGATCACTCAAGGTTTCCACTCGAAATTACAAACTCCCCCTCACTCGGGGTCTGCTTATATCTTTCACTCAGAATCACTCAAGCGTATTCACTCGGAAGGGCCACTCTCAATTTACTCAGATTGACCCTTAAACATACCAGCTCCAATCAGAAACATAACACACTCCTGATTTCACTCAACCGGAATACATATACGGCAACTCAGAAATGGTTCCCATAGCCACTTACTCGGTATCTAAGAAGACTTCTCACTCGGGATAACTTTCACGTCCTTTTTACCACTCGGGGTATTTTACTCATTTTTCACTCGGTAGCCATGACTTTTCCACTTTAGCTATCCTGTTAAGTCAAGATTCACTCAGATCCCCTTACTACTAATAATCTATTACAACGGGGTCCACTTAAAGCCTTAGGTGACGCTTTTCTGTCGGGAAACCTTCACTCGGCGGATTCTTACTCGGTAATTACTAATTATTTTACACTCGGAAAATCTTAACAGTTATCACTCAGAAAGTACCTAGATCGATCCTCACTCGGTGATCCGTGCTCTCATTCACTCGGTAATACCTAAACTCTTCGGTACTCAGAATAAATCATTGTCTTACTTCCCCATCAACCCTTAATCCGATTTCTACCCATGGCCATACCAACCTCACACACTCAGTAAGTACATATACATATATTACTCGGATCATTCACGCAAGATAGAGCAACACGCAGTATGATAATTAAAAGGATATAAATAATTACAGGCACAAGGTCACGACTTCCACCCAAGAGGGTTCAAGTTCGAGTATAAGAGAGTACGACTGAAATACGAGCCGGCCAAGGCTTAACAAGGCATATACACAGCATATACATGAACACATAATTTCCACAGTGCACCAGCACTTCACTTGGCATTCAGCTCCTCCTTCATCCTTCATTCTGAGAGACATTCACTGAAAAGTATAGCCATAGTAGGGGTGAGCTTTTACATATAAAATGACAGTCAAGGACTCGGTATCAGTATCAGTACGCACACCCATGATCACTCGATCGTATTCAGATTAAAATAAGGCCATGCAGATTAGAATAATAGCAATAACATACACTCACATACATATTACATGAAGTTCATTCTCATTCATACAATCACATGCATCGACTCACTCGGAATTCATTCATATCGTCCCAAGTCATACCATGCATACTATCCTAATCAACATCATATCTACATGCATGCCTGATAGGTCCCGCAAGCACACGGGTTATATCGCGTAATATAAAAGATTATCGTTCTCCACAGGGACTGTGTTCAAAGTACCAGTATATTGAAATTTAATTATCCACACAATTAATTTTTAAGATTTTTATAAAATAAAGCACAAATTAAAGTTGCACAGAATATGAATAAATATAAAAATAAAATTTACTTGACACTTAAAAAATCAGAGTTGAGAATATCTTGGGATTTTGGGGGATTAAGACTCTATTTTATGTTTAATGAATTTTAACTTTTCATAAATAAGAATCGAATTAAGTTTTCCAAGGCGAATTTTCCAAAAGCTAATTAATATGTTCCTCTCGGAATCCTATTAATGTACCTAACCTATGGAAAGCGCTGCTTAATCCTCAGAAAGGCCCATTATCGTTTTATGAAAATTCCTTTTATTTCCTCAAAAGAATTTTGATTACTTTCACGGTTTTACTGAGGTCATAAAAAGCATTTCAAAAATCTTAGGTTTAGTTCAAAGCTTTCCGGTAAAAATAAATCTCTCGATTCTATTTATTACCTAAACTTACTAATATACCCGTAAGTATACAGTTTTAACATTTAGGTTCTTGTTAGGAATTACTAAAAGCATTAAGCATAATTGAACTAAATGGAAAACAGAAATTTATTTAATTCAAAGTCAAAATAACATTATCATAAAATATTATCATACCCTCTTCATCCCAAGATAATTAATTTAGCTACTCATGAAATAATTCAAATTCATATAAATAATGGAAAAATAAAACATACAAGACATGGTAAAAAATAAAGACTTACGGGTTTCTCCAAAAGCTCAGAATAATTTACCACTGTATTTCCTTGTTGCAATATTCCTCCACCAATTACAAATTGGAACACTCAATTTCACAATCCTCACAACTCTTACACAAAATAAAAGAAAGAAAAAGAAAATAAAAAGAGAAAGAAAATAAAACAGAGAAAGAAAACGAAAGAGAAAGAAAGGAATGAAGCTGATGAAGAATGGGATTTGGATCTGGATGCCTTCTCTGCTTGGATTGCTTCTCCTTTTATAGGCGAAGGAAGGGAGGAAGCCAGCTAAGAAAATGCGTTGCAAGTTGGAAACTTTCGGTGCATGTGATTTCCAGCTGTTCCAGTTGTCTCCAATTTGCGTATTTTTGTTGTTTCCAATAATTCGGCGCATGATTTCACTGATGAATCGATTCCTCCAGTTGATTTTTGCCTTCAAAACAGCGTGTGAATCGATTCCTAAAGGTGGGAATCGATTCCCAGCATGATGAATCGATTCCTGGCCTTCATGAATCGATTCCCAGCCTTCCAAACATCAATGAATCGATTCCTTTAAGGGGGGAATCGATTCCCAGCCCTATGAATCGATTCCCAACAGGCTTGAATCGATTCCTAGCTTATGTTTCACATGGGAATCGATTCCTGTAAGGGTGAATCGATTCCTACTCTTTCCTGGAAGTGTTTTCTTGCATTTTTGAGGCGTTTTGGACCGTATAGCTCATGGTTCTTGATTGTTTTCATCCTTTGGTACTTTGATCATCTTTTTTGGGTTCTTGAATCCATTTTCCATTTATATTCATTCATTCTTAAAATGGATCATCAATAATTCCAAATCTATTAATTTCTGCAAAATAAAAGTACCCGAGTAGAATACAGTGGAAAGAAAGCAAAAATCACAATAAATAAAGAAAATACAGTGCATAATGATTAAAATCCTAAGTAAACTAAATCTAATTTATTGTGTTATAAAACACTTATCAAAATACCCCAAACCAAAGCATTGCTTGTCCTCAAGCAATCACCATATTCATAAGATAAAATACAGAAAACACTAAGCTTAATAAACTAAGGAATCCAAAACAGAGAAAAAGATTTATTCAAATGTCAATATTAATTTTCTTATGTGAATCAATTTTCATTATCAAGACAGAGGATACTTTTCTCTCAATTTTCACTCAAAGTGTTTCATGGTTTGTGTATCACTCAGATCATCATAGTCAAAAAATATTACCATAAGCTTGTTAATAAACCAGAAACTCCACAGTTTAGATAGAAAATATGTCAAAGTCTAAAGGTCTTTCAAAGGTTGTAACGTGGCCTTGGGTTGTATTGTCAAGGTAGGAATTTCAAGAAAAATGGAATACAAAAGGGTTTTAACAATCATGAATGATTCAAATTACCATTATAAATTTAACAGAGCAAATTTTTGAACTTTTATGGACTTTTTGGAATTCATTCAATATCATCCTTTTGATTTTCTTTTTCTTTTTCTTGCTTTTCTTTGCATTCAATACATATTTTTCTTAAGTCCTTTTTTTTTTATTTTTTTATTTCTTTGCTCCACTAAATTTCCAACTTTTCACCATTATAGAGGATATTAGTCAATGAAAGGTTTCAAAGAAAAATTTTCACTTTCAGGCTCAAAAGGGACAACTAGGGGTCAAATTATGCAAAATTCTGAGGCTTAAGAATAAGACCTAATTGTGCCTTTATCATTCTAAGACATATAATCAAAAACCATTTTGAATTGGTTGAAAAACAAGTTCTAGAATATTAATGACTATGAGATTCACTCAATCAAGAAAATATGGGTTTTGAAAATTTGTTTGATAAACAACCCATTTTGGCTCAAGTCTAACCATGGAAAGTCTTTTCAAAGAAAATTTTAATCACATAAGGTTCATTTAAGCATTTATTTGGCATTTTAAACAATCAAATTTTGAAAATTTTACTCAAAATTTTGGGATCCTTAGATACTTTAGCCTTGTGTTCAAAGTAAATTTATCATGCAATAATGGTAAATTACAAGATTACAAACAAAATAAGGAAAACACACATGTAAAATAAAATAACAATCACACAACGTAAACAAAACAGTTAAGTTTTCTTACCTACCACCCCAAACCAGAATTTGACATTGTCCTCAATGTTAAAATGGATGATAAAAGGATAAGAAAACTTACCTGGAATAACCCCAAACCAGCATCTGACATAGTTGGTTTTTTTTTAATTTATTTTTTTATTTAAAAAATAAAAATAAAGACATGGGGTTACCTCCCCACAAGTGCTAAGTTTTAAGTCTTCAGCCAGACTTTTGTAAACCAGTTTCAGCTATACAATTCATACCTGAACACAGGTTTTAATAGTCTGAATTCTACCTTAGGGATCAATTCTCTTTTAGCCAAAAAATCACAGAAGTGTGTTTTTGAAATGCCTGGAAAGTCATAAGATAAAACAGATTCAAGTGGATTAAGAGGGAGGTTTTGGATTGCCTCTTTCTCTACCACTTGGTCAATAAAATCTATTTCAAGCATAACAAAGTTAACAGGTATGTAAAAATTTCCTACCTTGATAGGAATAACCTCTAGAATACCTGGATTTTGAAGCTTGGGCAGTACCTTCTTTTGGATCAGTGTACTGCTCTCCTCAGTTATGGGACGAGATAGAGACTCATCAAATTTCTTCTCTTTCTTAGCTTCTTCTTTAGTTATGCCAACCGGATCATCATAATGAGTATCACTCCTAAGAGTGATGTCCATGGTGTGGTTAGATGGTCCTACCTCAGGTTTTACAGGAAATGTTTCTGGTGTTCTTATAGAAAAAGAGGTCTGTTGGACAATTTGATTTTCCAAAATTTTGTTATGGGTGGCCAGAGAGTCCACCTTTGAAGCTAAGGTTTTTATGGCATTTGAGAACTCTTCATTTCGTTTTTCTTGGGTGCTTACAAAATTTTCCATCAGTATTTCAAGTTTGGATTTTTGTGGAGGATAGTTTTGGAATACTGGTAAGCTTCTAAAATCACTGCTATGGTTATAATTCCCAATAGCATCCAACTGATGAAATTTTTGTTCATGGTGGTTTAAGGATATTGCAAAATAGCAATTTATAGCAGCATGTCCTGAATCACCATAAATACAACAATAAAGGTCAGTAGCACCTGTTAAGAATTCCATAACAGACCAAGATCAAGGGTGATCTTTGAAAATAAAAATAAAAATAAATAACTAGAAATAAAACAAACTAAAAATAAAAATATTAACAAGTATGATCTAATCGAATTTCAATATTGCTGATATTTGAGGGACAACAGTCCCCGGCAACGGCGCCAAAAACTTGACAGGTCCCGCAAGCGCACGGGTTATGTCGCGTAATATAAAAGATTATCGTTCTCCACAGGGACTGTGTTCAAAGTACCAGTATATTGAAATTTAATTATCCACACAATTAATTTTTAAGATTTTTATAAAATAAAGCACAAATTAAAGTTGCACAGAATATGAATAAATATAAAAATAAAATTTACTTGACACTTAAAAAATCAGAGTTGAGAATATCTTGGGATTTCAGGGGATTAAGACTCTATTTTATGTTTAATGAATTTTAACTTTTCATAAATAAGAATCGAATTAAGTTTTCCAAGGCGAATTTTCCAAAAGCTAATTAATATGTTCCTCTCGGAATCCTATTAATGTACCTAACCTATGGAAAGCGCTGCTTAATCCTCAGAAAGGCCCATTATCGTTTTATGAAAATTCCTTTTATTTCCTCAAAAGAATTTTGATTACTTTCACGGTTTTACCGAGGTCACAAAAAGCATTTCAAAAATCTTAGGTTTAGTTCAAAGCTTTCCGGTAAAAATAAATCTCTCGATTCTATTTATTACCTAAACTTACTAATATACCCGTAAGTATACAGTTTTAACATTTAGGTTCTTGTTAGGAATTACTAAAAGCATTAAGCATAATTGAACTAAATGGAAAACAGAAATTTATTTAATTCAAAGTCAAAATAACATTATCATAAAATATTATCATACCCTCTTCATCCCAAGATAATTAATTTAGCTACTCATGAAATAATTCAAATTCATATAAATAATGGAAAAATAAAACATACAAGACATGGTAAAAAATAAAGACTTACGGGTTTCTCCAAAAGCTCAGAATAATTTACCACTATATTTCCTTGTTGCAATATTCCTCCACCAATTACAAATTGGAACACTCAATTTCACAATCCTCACAACTCTTACACAAAATAAAAGAAAGAAAAAGAAAATAAAAAGAGAAAGAAAATAAAACAGAGAAAGAAAACGAAAGAGAAAGAAAGGAATGAAGCTGATGAAGAATGGGATTTGGATCTGGATGCCTTCTCTGCTTGGATTGCTTCTCCTTTTATAGGCGAAGGAAGGGAGGAAGCCAGCTAAGAAAACGCGTTGCAAGTTGGAAACTTTCGGTGCATGTGATTTCCAGCTGTTCCAGTTGTCTCCAATTTGCGTATTTTTGTTGTTTCCAATAATTCGGCGCATGATTTCACTGATGAATCGATTCCTCCAGTTGATTTTTGCCTTCAAAACAGCGTGTGAATCGATTCCTAAAGGTGGGAATCGATTCCCAGCATGATGAATCGATTCCTGGCCTTCATGAATCGATTCCCAGCCTTCCAAACATCAATGAATCGATTCCTTTAAGGGGGGAATCGATTCCCAGCCCTATGAATCGATTCCCAACAGGCTTGAATCGATTCCTAGCTTATGTTTCACATGGGAATCGATTCCTGTAAGGGTGAATCGATTCCTACTCTTTCCTGGAAGTGTTTTCTTGCATTTTTGAGGCGTTTTGGACCGTATAGCTCATGGTTCTTGATTGTTTTCATCCTTTGGTACTTTGATCATCTTTTTTGGGTTCTTGAATCCATTTTCCATTTATATTTATTCATTCTTAAAATGGATCATCAATAATTCCAAATCTATTAATTTCTGCAAAATAAAAGTACCCGAGTAGAATACAGTGGAAAGAAAGCAAAAATCACAATAAATAAAGGAAATACAGTGCATAATGATTAAAATCCTAAGTAAACTAAATCTAATTTATTGTGTTATAAAACACTTATCAATGCCTGTGGATCCGACTTAGGCAGTGACTTTCAGTTACAGGTTCCCCTTATTGGCCTCTCGTCCATTAGCTCTTTCCGCGTGGTACCGGTCTCCCATTGACGTCTCGAGACTTATCTCTAGCTCCCACGGCTACCATGAGCCTACTGGTGTATTTTAAGAGAATCAAGTTTGTATAATACACTCAAAGAAACGTGCCAAGTTTTAAACACGGTAGTTGTAGTTATAAAAGATATCGTTCCCACTAAGGATCGTCAGCAATTGAAACTTAAAGGATTACGGCGGATTAAAACGATTATTTTCATGGTTTTTGGGTTCAAAATATAAACTGCAATATGTGAACAAATATGTGATAAAATAAAAGGAGTTTATCAAATTGTAACAACTGGGATTAGGATTCACCGATCTTACCTTCCGATACACAACGTATATTCATGAAAACAGGGTTTGAACTATAATACTTTACGTCACAATCAATGTCATTCATATCAATTCCTTGACTATGAAATTCATAAGAACAGATTTGATAACGTCAATCCCTTGATCGTTTCAATTCCATTCCAGCATTACGACCGATTGTTTAGACGTTCAATGCGTTAAATACCATCCCTGGTTATTTACTCACAATGAGCATTTCATTTAGATCTGTTTTCGAAAGTTATTTTCCAACAACAAACGTAAACTTAATTCAAGAAACTAGTGATCAAGTAGATTCAAGCAGTGAACACAAAACGAAATACCAAGAATCATAGAACAAAGTTACCCGATTCATGAATATATCATTGATAATCTTCAAGTAAGAAAGGCTACATCCAATCCCAAGGAAAGGTTTAGCCACTCATGGTGGTCATTACAGCTTAGAAAAGATGAAGAAAATACAGAGTACAAAGTGTTTTTCCAATTCTCCAGCTCCCCTTTTCAGCCGCCATGCAGTAAGCTTATATAAAAGAAAACTCGCTCAAGCGAGTTTATATTTCGCTCAGGCGATGAGCATTCTTCAACACGAAGGAACTCCACGTCCTGCTTCATTATGGGCTTGATTCGCTCCAGCGGTTTAGATTAGCTTAAGCGAGTCTTCATATCTGATACTTCCTTCCATTTCGCTTGAGCTATTTCCTTATCCGCTTCAGCGAGCCCTTTAAAATTTGGTTCTGGACAATTTTCGCTTGAACGAAATAACATCGCTCAAGCGACTTCTACATTGATGCATTCTGGAAGAAATTCGCTGGCTTTTCTATTAAAAACGCTTGAGCGAGGCTACTGCTATTTCATTCTGTACAAATCTCGCTCAAGCGGCCTCAGTGTTCGCTCGGGCGAAGACTTCATTTTTCACTACTGGCTTGATTTCGCTTGGGCGCATAACTTCTCGCTCAAGCGAGTCTTGACCTGATACTATTATTTGTTAAGTTCATGTCTCGCCCAAGCGGGCTCTTCAATTTTTCCTCAGCGATCATGATTCGCTCAAGCTATATACCTTCCGCTTGAGCGAATATCACTCTGTTTGCTCAACTCTTAGTAGATTTTCTTCATTTCTTTTCTTTTCTTCTTTCTTCTTTGAATTTTCCTGAGATTATAACAAAATTAGCCACTCAACCTGTATAATGTTCATATTTAGCTTACAAAATTGGCAAACATTGTACATTATATCCAATTTATGCTTCATTAATCATGCAAAATATAGGTAAATTGGACATCTATCAACTCTCCCCAACCTAGAACTTTGCTTGTCCTCAAGCAATTGGTCAAGAGAAAGTTTAAGTGAAACAAAGATCTTAATTAATCACAGCTGCCAATAAAATGAAGGATAACTTTTCACTATTCACAAATGATAAATCCTCAATCATGCTTCATTTTATCTAACCAAATTCTAAGTTTGAAACTAGAATACACAATGGCAAGTAACCACTCTGCTGTAAAAACAAGAAATCCTCTCTGGTTATACCTTCCAGGTGAGTGTTTGCTCTTTTTATCATTGATCAGGTGTTATTCAATCATTGCATTTCATTTCACTGCATAAGATAACCACTCAAACAAACATGGATCAAGAGGTCTTTAATAGGTTGTAACTTGGCCGGGCTTACAAGAAATTCATTGGTTTTTCTTTGGATGCAAAGACATACTAAGGACACTTAGATTTCTTGGCCTTGGCTTTTTGTTATGTCATTTTTGCTTTATTTAAGCCATTCAACTTTTTCTTTATATTCCTCCTTCATTTTGTTTATTCTTTGACCTTGGTAGGAGGATCTTACATTGTTTTCCAACAGTTTTCTCTTTTCTTTTGACAGTCACAGCCAAACTCTTCACATACCCTTCTTGAAAAATTGTTCTTGTCCTTAGCATGCAGTAAGGTTGGATTATTTTGTTATACAAGCATGATCTAAGGTTAAGAAAAGAAACTTTCTTGGCTCAGTTGGGGTTAAACACAAAATTTGGATTGATTACTTGAAGGTTAGCTTTTTGGCTCTTGTTTAAACCTATTCTACACAAAGTTTGCCTCTATCCTATCCATGCTTGACTAAGCAATAATCCTCGCTAGAAACTCATGCAATGAAAGATTACACAAAGATCAATGAACTCTCTGTGTTTAAAGTTGCACTATCTCACTGGGTTAATTGTCTTGATTTCTTTATTCTCACAGGAGAGGGTTCAAGCATTGTGAACTAATTCCTAACTCAAGAATTAGAAAGATTCATTTAACATTCATAAGAATTATCAGAGTTTCCAAAACTAATCATCCTTCCTTTTATGCAAGCCTAAGATTAGTTCACATCTTTCTTCACTTTTCCATATCATTTAAACAAAATTTCCGCGCCTAAACATTATAACTAACGTATGTAACAAAATTCATTTAGGCGTAACAGGAAAATCTAACTGTAAATCATGTGAAATTGACATAAAAGGAAAGTACTGAACAATAAGTACTGAATTTAAAGTAACATAATAAAAGAAACATAAAGTAGCATAAACTTAAATAAACTTGACAAAATAAAAAGGAACCACTGTAGCATGCTCAGTCATGCGACATCACAATATCAGTGACCACTCGATCCAGTTGCTCTTCAAACTCCCTGTCCTCAGCCTCCTGCTGCTGCTGAGTCTGTGTATCAGTTGGTGTTGTGACAGGTGCAACTGCTGGTCCTGCTGATGTGGCTGGTGGTGATGGTGGTGCCTCTGGCTCAACAGCATCAGCTGCTGGCCTCTCCTCCTCCGGTAGAATGGGACTGTCCCCAGGCCAAGCAACACGCTCCACGAACTGGTCGGGGTGCATAAAAGGGCCTGAAGGATGACTCCAATAGCTGGCTCGATAGTGGTACAACATACCTCTGTGAAGAGCGGCCTGCTGTCGCTCAATATGAAGAAGATGAGCAAGGAGGGTAGGATCATAAGTAGGTGGAGGCGGTGGTTGGAGAGGTGGCTGAACTGTAGGTGATGATACCACAGGTGGTGGTGGTGGTGTCTGTACCTGTGGTGGAGGTGTGGGTATCCTGCAATTCAAATCTATGAATTTCTGATCGATGGATGGTCTAATCGGCGTGGTGGGGTTAACATCGATCCCATGGACTGCACAAAGTCCCGTGATGAATGCAGGGAAACCAAGGCTGCCTTTAGGTTTTGTATCAGCTAATGTAGTCTTCGGATTTTGCTGAGCGAACCTAAAGATTTCATCTGAAATTATCTGAGCAAGGTCAACAGACATATTTCGAGAGAGGATGCAGAAGAGGAGCTCGCATTTTGGAAGGGGTAAATCAGATACATGGGCATTCGGGATGACATTTGCTAAGAGAAATGCTGTCCACACTCTAGTCAGCATTGTCATATCCTTCCTCAGAAGTCTGGAAGGATGCTGGCTAGCCCCTCGGTACATATGATGCCCTGGTAAGCAGAGTTTATCTTCAAGCTCCTGTGTGGGGTAAATATGTCGGTTTTTCTTCAAGGTGCCATAAGTGCACAAATCTCCGTCAGGTAACCGAAGCATATCACCTAAATGTTCGTTGATAGTGTCTCTATCATACGATATCCAGGTGCCCCTAACCCATGTTTTTCGTTCCGAAGTGCCCTCTTTGTTCCATGCGTTAGCATAAAATTCTTTGACAATCTCTGGGTCGAATTTATGTCTGGGGTTTGCAACTCTTAACCATTTTCTTCTTCTCAATAATTCCAAGAAGTCATCACACTCTCCTTCACATAAATCTACCTTCCTTTCAGGAATAAAGGTCCAGTGGTCTATGTTCTCAAGGCGTTGCTTATGCTCCTTACTCCTGAATTTCGGGTGTTGTTGTGACGAGCTTCCTTCACCCCTCTTTCTTTTCCCTTTTTCTCTTTCGCTCTGTCGTGGGGGATCAGCACTTGTTACTTTTGTTCTAGCCATCCTGAAAAATAGAAAATGTTCATAGAGTTCATAAGGCAGAAATGTACTGAAAAACAGAGTTTATTGCTTACACCATCTAGTTCACAATATTTTACTGAAAAATAGAGCATGAGGAAAGGTTTCGACAGTTACAAAAAGCGTTGTTCTATTGATGTCATTAATCACAAAACGGAACATGGTTAATTGTTTCTGCCAACATCGAACCTAATCGGGAACATTATATAAGTGCATGCATTGGTTTTTCAGCAGCCACACCAGAAAATAAAAAACAGAGCATGCTTAAAGCAAATGGTTTCACTACTTTATTCTAGGGCATAATTTACATGTGGACTTCATAAAAAAAAACAACATTGCAGGGAGATGAAAATCAAACCCTAACTTAAACAAAACTGGAATCGTAACCTACATTGAAAAATAAATAAAGAGATACAAACATAAAGAAGAAGAAGATGAACAGATGCATGAGAAGTGAGAGAACTTACTTGAGAAATATGGGAAAGAAAAGAAAAAATTTGAACTTGATGAAAATGATGAGGGAGAAACTGCAAGAAACCCTTCGGAATCAAAGATGGGAGTGAGAGGGGTGTGGAAGTTGAGAGCTTTTAAAAGGATACCAGAGTTCGGAAGTTGAACTGGTTGTGTCCTTTTAAAAAGAATGCGTTACCGCTTAAATTCGCTCAAGCGAGATTAAACAGCTACAGCGAATATTAAGTTCCACTCTCTTATTTCGCTCAAGCGATTATGGTTCGCTGTAGCGAAATCGAAGTTAAAAGGTACCTGATGCTCCCAAAATCCCTTCGCTTGACTTAAATAACCTTCGCTTAGGCTGATCAATATGTTTAAGACACTGGGCAAAATTCGCTTGGGCGAAGTGAATGGCGCTTAAGCGAGGATACAATGTTTGCTTTCTGGACAAAATTCGCTTCAGCGATATGGATCCGCTTAGGCGATTTTGTTCCAGTATTTAATAAAAGATACCTCGCTTGAGCGTAACTTAATTCGCCTGAGCGACAATTGCAGAAAATGGGATTTTTCTTCAATTCAATGAATGTTCTGCACAATTCGCTTGAGCGGTCTTTAATTAGCTTAAGCGAAATTTATCCAGTATCTATTCCCTTGTCTTGGCCTGAGCGAAAGGTAAAATTTTTCAAGCGAAGAAGACATTCGCTCAAGCTAAAAGTGGGTCGCTTAAGCGACTTCTGTCCAGTGTCAAAATATAAGTTTTTCGCTTAAGCGACTTTGAGCGAATGTAGGTATTTGGCTTATTCGCTTAAGCGAAATGTAGTGCGCTTGAGCGAATACCCTCATACTTGAAAATTTATATCCTCCACTTGTATTTTCTTCAAAAACTTATCTCATCATTCGATCCTTTGGTTCCTTCTAGTCTTCTCACTCATTTATAAAGCATCTCATTCAAAAAGAAACATTCACACAATTGCACAACTAAACAAAACAACAACAAATTAAACACACTGGGTTGCCTTCCAGGTAGCGCTTGTTTAACGTCGTTAGCTCGACGCCTGATTGATTGTTCAGTTTTCAATAAAGTGGATCAGCATATCTAGCTTTTCCACTCCGCCACCCATATATGGTTTGAGTCTTTGTCCATTAACTGTCCAGGTTCTGTCAGAATTAGGATCTTGCAACTCAACAGTACCATATGATTTGACTTCTTTAACAAGGAAAGGTCTAGACCATTTTGATTTCAGCTTTCCTGGAAAAAGTTTTAGCTTTGAATTAAATAAAAGAACTGATTGTCCTGGGTAGAAGTTTTTTGCTAAAATCTTTTTGTCATGGTAGGCTTTCATTCTGTCTTTATAAATTCTTGATGATTCATAAGCCTCTCGCCTCCATTCTCCCAATTTTTCCAACTGAATCTTCCTTTCCTTTGTTGATGTTTCAGGATCAAAATTGAGCAACTTCATTGCCCAATAGGCCTTATGTTCTAGTTCCACCGGTAAATGACAGCTCTTTCCATAGACTAATTGGTAGGGTGAGAACCCTGTTGGAGCTTTAAAAGCTGTTCTGTATGCCCACAAAGCGTCATTCAACTTTAGAGACCAATCTTTTCTGCCTTGGGAAACTGTCTTTTCCAGAATTCTTTTGATTTCCCTGTTAGACACTTCCACTTGGCCATTGGCTTGTGGATGGTAAGGAGAAGTCACCTTATGCTTAACACCATAATGTTCCAAACACTTTTGAAGTTGTGTGTTGCAAAAGTGAGATCCTCCATCACTTATCAGAACTCGGGGAGTGCCAAATCTGCTGAAAATATTTTTCTTCAAAAATTTGATTACAGTTTTGGCATCTGCCTTTGCACAAGCCATTGCTTCGACCCATTTCGAAACATAATCAACAGCTACCAGGATGTATTCATTTGACAGTGAGGATGGTAATGGTCCAACAAAATCTATGCCCCAACAATCAAAAACTTCTACTTCTAAGATGGTTGTTAGTGGCATTTCATTCCTCCTTGAAATACTTCCACTTCTCTGACAGGTATCACAGTTCTGCACAAAAGAGTTAGCATCTTTAAATATAGAGGGCCAGAAAAAACCTGATTGCAGGATCTTAGCAGCGGTTCTTTCCCCATTGAAATGTCCTCCATATGCTGAATTATGGCAGTGCCACAGAATACTCCTGGCTTCTTGGTCAGATACACATCTTCTCAAAATATTATCTGATCCAAGCTTGAATAAGTAAGGATCATCCCAAATAAATTGTTGTGCATCCTTCAGAAGTTTCTTATTTTGCTGCCATGTAAAGTCTTCAGGAATCACTCCGGCAGCCTTGAAATTTGCCATGTCGGCAAACCATGGTCTTTCTTGAATCAACAACAGCCTTTCATCTGGGAATTCTTCAGGAACTTCTGGCTGTATCTTTGTAACTTCATCATTAATTAGTCTGGACAAATGATCTGCAATGTGATTTTCACTGCCTTTTTTGTCAAGAATGGTTAAATCAAACTCTTGTAGCAGCAAAATCCACCTAATTAATCTTGGTTTGGAATCAGATTTATTCATCAAGTACTTGATTGCTGCATGATCTGTAAAAACTATAACTCGTGCACCAATTAAGTATGATCTGAATTTTTCAAGCCCATACACAACAGCTAGTAATTCTTTTTCAGTTGTGGCATAATTAATTTGAGCTTCATTCAAAACTTTACTAGCGTAATATATTGGATGAAAAATTCTGGATTTTCTTTGTCCTAACACTGCACCTATTGCATAATCACTTGCATCACACATGATTTCAAAATCAAGATTCCAATCGGGTGCAATTATGACAGGTGCAGTAGTTAGTTTTTCCTTCAACATTTGAAAAGCAAGCAAACATGATTTATCAAATTGAAAAGAATTCTTTTTGTGCAGCAGATTACTCAAAGGTTTAGCAATTTTCGAAAAATCTTTTATAAACCTTCGGTAGAATCCTGCATGACCTAGAAAACTCCTGACACCTTTGACATTTATTGGTGGGGGTAATTTTTCAATAACTTCAACTTTTGCCCTATCCACCTCAATGCCTTTGTTTGAAATGGTGTGACCCAACACTATGCCTTTAGTTACCATAAAGTGACATTTTTCCCAATTGAGCATTAAATTGGTTTCCACACACCTTTCAACACGATATCAAGGTTTTCTAAACAAGAATGAAATAATTTACCAAAGACGGAGAAGTCATCCATGAAGACTTCTATGCATTTTTCCACAAGGTCTGAAAAAATTGCCAGCATGCACCGTTGAAAAGTGGCTGGAGCATTACATAGTCCAAAAGGCATCTTTCGATATGCAAAAACACCAAAAGGGCAAGTAAATGCTGTTTTCTCCTGGTCTTCTGGAGCCACTGCTATTTGATTATAGCCTGAGTATCTATCCAGAAAACAATAATAAGCTTGTCCCGCCAACCTTTCCAGTATTTGGTCCATGAATGGCAATGGAAAATGATCTTTCCTTGTTGCTTGGTTGAGCTTTCGGTAGTCTATACACATTCTCCATCCCGTTACTGTTCTGGTTAGAATTAACTCATTATTTTCATTCCTCACTACAGTCATGCCTCCCTTCTTTGGTACCACTTGAACTGGGCTCACCCATGCACTATCTGAAATAGGGTAGATCATTCCTGCTTCCAGCAACTTCAACACCTCTTTCTTCACGACCTCTTTCATGATTGGATTTAACCGCCTTTGAGGTTGAGCCACTGGTCTGTATTCCTGCTCCATAAAAATATGATGCATACAATACGATGGACTGATGCCTTTCAAATAACTTAGTTTCCAACCAATAGCTTGCTCATTCTTTTTCAGAATTTCAATCAGCTTTTCTTCTTCTTCTTTCAACAAAGTGCTGCTGATTATTACTGGTTTATTACCTTGGTCATCTAAAAAGACATATTTCAGATTTGGAAGTAATTCTTTCAATTCTAACTTATGAACCTCAGGACTTTGTTTTTCATCCAGTTTTTCCATTTTGCTTTCTTCGCTTGTCATCATCTTAGCTGCTTCAAGACTTTGCAAAACCTCCTACACTTCATTCATCTCCATATTATCAAAACTCTCAACAGCATTCACTAGAGCCTTTTCAAGAGGGCTTGAATTGTTCATCTTGTGAAGCTGTTTTGAAATTGTCTCCTCTTCCACATCAATTTTGAAACAACTCTGCTTGTCTGCAGGATATTTCATGGCTTCAAAAACATCAAAATTGACTTCCTCGTCTTGGACTCTTACTTTTAATTTCCCATTATCAACATCTATGATAACTTTTGCAGTCTTCATAAATGGTCGTCCCAAGATCAAAGGTACTTCTGAATCCTCTTCCATATCCATGATCACAAAATCCACTGGAAACACGAATTTGTCTACTTTCACTAGAACATCTTCTGCAACTCCATAAGGGAACTTCATTGATCTATCAGCTAATTGGAGAGTCATTCTAGTTGGTCGAATTTCCAGATCACCAATTTTCTTCAGCATAGATAATGGCATCAGATTAATGCTTGCTCCTAGGTCAAGTAATACTTTTCCTACTGGCAGACTACCAATGGTGACAGGAATTGTAAAGCTTCCCGGATCCTTGGTCTTCTGAGGTAATGCTTTTTGAATTATAGCACTACACCTAGCCTCTAATTCTATTGTCTCCTCCGAAAATCTTCTCTTCTTTGTCAGTAAATCCTTCATAAATTTTGCATAAGTAGGCATCTGCTCCATGGCTTCCATGAATGGCACATTGATCTGTAATCTCTTGAATATGTCCATAAACCTAGCAAACTGCCTCTCTTTATCCCGCTTGGAAGGATTTTTGGGATAAGGCATGCTTTTCAACTGTGGTATACCTTCATCCACCTTCATCTTTCCTTTCTCTACATCACTCATTTTATCTTTCTCTTTTTCTTTTTCTTTTTCTTTATTTACAGTCTCACTCTTTTCATTTTCATCTTTTTCTCTATTTTTTCTTTTTCTTTTTCTTTCAAAAATCTTTCTTCTTCCTTTTCGTTTTCACCCAACTCTACACCTGTAGTTTTTCCACTTCTGGTCATCACTGCCTGACATTGCTCCTTAGGATTCACTTCAGTGTTGGCTCCATATTGAGGTCTTTTTTGTTCTGCTATTTGACGGGCAAGCTGTCCAACCTGAGTCTCTAGATTCCTAATGGAAGCTTCTGTGTTCTTCTGATTTGTTAGAGAAGCTTGCATGAACTTTTCCAATGTATCTTCCAATCTAGTTGTCTTTTCCATCAGAGACGGTCCTTGTTGGTGAGCCTGTGGTCTATTGTATGTACTAGCCTCTTGCCTCCAACCTTGGCCTTGATTTCCATTGTTCCTCCATCCCTGAAATGGTTGATTAGTAAAATTGGAATTGAAATTATTTTGTCTACCTTGATTGTTCATGTAATGGACAGCTTCTTCCTGCCACCCACAATGTCCATTTGGATGGTCACCTCCACAAAAATCATATCTTGCATTCATTTGTTGCTGAGGTTGTGCAGATTAAACTGAGTGCAATTGTTGAGGAAGTTTGGCCATCTGTTGAGTTAAAGCTTCTATCTGTTGGGTCAGAATTTTATTTTGAGCTAAAATAGCATCAGAAGTATTCAAGTCCAGAATTCCTTTCTTTTGTACTTGCTGCCTATCATGCTGTGCTTGATAATCTGTGGATGACAAAGCTTCTATGATTCTAGTAGCTTGGTCAGCATCTACTGTCATCATTGTTCCACCAGCAGCAGCATCTAAAATCATCTTTGTATCAGGTCTTAACCCATTGTAGAAAATGTTCAGCTGTGCTATATCTTCAAATCCATGATTTGGACATTTGCGCAATAAGGACTTGAATCTATCCCATGCTTCACAAAAAGGTTCTTCCATTCCTTGACAGAAAGTTGAAATGTCAGACTTTGCTTTTATGAATCTTGACGGTGGAAAGAAACGAAACAAGAATTTCTCCTCCACACTAGACCAATTATTCAAGCTTTGGTTTGGATGCGATTGCAACCATTCTTTGGCCTTTCCAGCTAGAGAAAATGGGAACAAGCGGAGATATGCTGATTCAAGATGTCCTTGCTCAAAGCCCATAATACCTACCAATTCATAAAATGTAGCTAAGTGAGTATATGGGTCTTCATGTGACATTCCAGTAAATTGGTGAGCACTAATCAAGCTGAGAAATGCTGGTTTCATTTCCAACGCTCTGGTTTGTGGGATTGCTATGCTTGAAAAATATCTGGGTCCTTGTTGGTTTGCATAATCTCCCAAGGTACGCCTTGGTGGTTGATGTCCTTCCATATTTGCTTCAGATTTTGGAATTGTTGTTGGTGTTGAGATTGGAGAAGAAGAAGAAGAAGATTGGTCCTCCTCTTGTTGTGCTTTTGCTTTGGCTTTGATTTTCTTCAAAGTCTTCTCAATTTCAGGATCTATTTCAGCCTGTTCTTTGAATCCCTGACTTCTTAATATCATAAGCAAAGCTAGCAAAAGAGAGGTTAACCAAGAAAATAGTACAAAACAAAACAAAAATGCACTACGTACAGTATTCACACACCGTAATAACTTAATTCAATTACTTCGATCCCCGGCAACAGCGCCAAAAACTTGCTGGTGTATTTTAAGAGAATCAAGTTTGTATAATACACTCAAAGAAACGTGCCAAGTTTTAAACACGGTAGTTGTAGTTATAAAAGATATCGTTCCCACTAAGGATCGTCAGCAATTGAAACTTAAAGGATTACGACGGATTAAAACGATTGTTTTCATGGTTTTTGGGTTCAAAATATAAACTGCAATATGTGAACAAATATGTGATAAAATAAAAGGAGTTTATCAAATTGTAACAACTGGGATTAGGATTCACCGATCTTACCTTCCGATACACAACGTATATTCATGAAAACGGGGTTTGAACTATAATACTTTACGTCACAATCAATGTCATTCATATCAATTCCTTGACTATGAAATTCATAAGAACAGATTTGATAACGTCAATCCCTTGATCGTTTCAATTCCATTCCAGCATTACGACCGATTGTTTAGACGTTCAATACGTTAAATACCATCCCTGGTTATTTACTCACAATGAGCATTTCATTTAGATCTATTTTCGAAAGTTATTTTCCAACAACAAACGTAAACTTAATTCAAGAAACTAGTGATCAAGTAGATTCAAGCAGTGAACACAAAACGAAATACCAAGAATCATAGAACAAAGTTACCCGATTCATGAATATATCATTGATAATCTTCAAGTAAGAAAGGCTACATCCAATCCCAAGGAAAGGTTTAGCCACTCATGGTGGTCATTACAGCTTAGAAAAGATGAAGAAAATACAGAGTACAAAGTGTTTTTCCAATTCTCCAGCTCCCCTTTTCAGCCGCCATGCAGTAAGCTTATATAAAAGAAAACTCGCTCAAGCGAGTTTATATTTCGCTCAGGCGATGAGCATTCTTCAACACGAAGGAACTCCACGTCCTGCTTCATTATGGGCTTGATTCGCTCCAGCGGTTTAGATTAGCTTAAGCGAGTCTTCATATCTGATACTTCCTTCCATTTCGCTTGAGCTATTTCCTTATCCGCTTCAGCGAGCCCTTTAAAATTTGGTTCTGGACAATTTTCGCTTGAACGAAATAACATCGCTCAAGCGACTTCTACATTGATGCATTCTGGAAGAAATTCGCTGGCTTTTCTATTAAAAACGCTTGAGCGAGGCTACTGCTATTTCATTCTGTACAAATCTCGCTCAAGCGGCCTCAGTGTTCGCTCGGGCGAAGACTTCATTTTTCACTACTGGCTTGATTTCACCTGGGCGCATCACTTCTCGCTCAAGCGAGTCTTGACCTGATACTATTATTTGTTAAGTTCATGTCTCGCCCAAGCGGGCTCTTCAATTTTTCCTCAGCGATCATGATTCGCTCAAGCTATATACCTTCCGCTTGAGCGAATATCACTCTGTTTGCTCAACTCTTAGTAGATTTTCTTCATTTCTTTTCTTTTCTTCTTTCTTCTTTGAATTTTCCTGAGATTGTAACAAAATTAGCCACTCAACCTGTACAATGTTCATATTTAGCTTACAAAATTGGCAAACATTGTACATTATATCCAATTTATGCTTCATTAATCATGCAAAATATAGGTAAATTGGACATCTATCAGAGCCCTCACAGGATCTAGCCAGGGCCTGTAGCTGGAAATCATTCTTTCGGGGTTCCTGACCTTCCACGGGTCACCCCATTCCTACATATGCAGCTTATGCGTTCTGTCAGCGAGCATCATCACTCATCTGACACATTCTTCGTAACCATCAAAGTAGAAACCGATTCAACATAGTTCCTACATTCACTCGTCTATGTGTAAAAGGCTATCAGACCACCTTACCACCACCTTGAATACATGCACAATATTGTATAACTATTAACAAGATGCTACTAACATACACATGGAATCCAAAGATCAACAATCATGCATCATACACAGTCGTCACAGACACATGCACACACTTAAAGCAATACATACATTTGGTACCGTTCGTGAACCATGCATTTGACATGCAAGCGCCCCTTACCTACAGAAGGGACTCAGGAAGCTCCTCTGTTTCCCAACGTTCGATACGCTGGTCTGTTTGCCTTGTTCAGTCCCCCTTCGACGCGGTCGTATTCTGCAATCGGCTCGGGAACAGAAAGCTACTCCCTTCTGCTTCAGTGGTCATCCTTCACCAGCAGGAGGAACTCTGGATCTTCTGTAGCACAGTCTTCGTGGGTTTCCAAAAATGGAGAACAGAGAACAGGGAACAGGGAAGAAGAAGGAGAACAACGAAGAAGAGAAGAAGGAACTAAGAGAAAGAGGTAGTAGAAGAGGAATTCTGAAAGGGATGCATATCAACCGTGGCCAGGATATATATATATATATATATATACGTATGAAGAGAAGAGAAGAGAAGTGGGGTGGGAAAGCATGAATTGGCAGTCCACTCATGACACCCACCACTCACAAGCGGCTAACTATCACAATTACTCAGCCATCATTTCCCAAGTTGAACTAATTAAATTAATTATAGTTGACAAGTAACTTTCCACTCTTATAATTATTCTAATGGCTTAATTTCACTCGGTAATTCGTTTTAAATTGGGATGTTACATCACAGATGTTGACCACTCAGGAAATGGTTCCCATAACCATTCCACTCAGAATTTGTAAGTATTTTTCACTTGGAATATCCCTCACGGTCTTTTTCCACTCGGGGTGTTTCGCTTATCCTCTTCACTCGGCATGTTCTCACTCGGGAGTGTTTAATTATTCTCCACTCGAGAAAATCCTAATAACTTACCACTCTGAAGGTTTTCAGGTCAATCCCCACTCAGGATTATATGACCTCATTCACTCGGAAACATCTAAACCCTACACTACCGTAGGCTAATTATAAGAAGGGGTTTCTTATTCGTCTAATTTTCTCTTAGGGATAGTCTTAATGAATATATCTCACGCGGAATCGGCTAAACCTTTCTTCACTCAGAATAAGGTCACTACTTCGCCTCCCATAACAATAACTTCACTCAATTTACCTAAAATCATACAACCTCACACATTCGTACAAGTATAATTATATATATTCCACTCGGACATTCACACGCAACATAGAATGAACATACATTAGGATATATATATATATATGTATAAATATTTACATGCACATTGTCATACTCTCAACCCGAAAAGATTTAATTCTGATAAAGTTAGACAAGAACCAAAATGAGAGCCGGCCAAGGCTATGACAAAACCGTATCTACAATATATACATATACACATATAATTCCACAGTACATAAATGCTTCACACGGTATGTAGCTTTCCCATCATTCGCCATCTCGTGCGATGTTCACTGAAAAATAGCCACAGTAGGGGTGAGCTTTTACATATAAAATGACAGTTAGTGACTCGGCATTAGCATCAGTACACACACACGTGTTCACTCGGGTTGCATTCAATTTAAATTAAAGCCATGCAGACTATGATATTTTCAATAACATACACTCACATATATATTACGTGAAGTTCATTCTCATTCATACAAAAGCATGCATCAACTCATTCGGAATTCATTCGTATCACTCCGAGTCATACCAATCATACTATCCTAATTAACATTGCACCTACATGCATGCCTGCGGATCCGATTTAGGCAATGATTTTCAGTTACAGGTTCCCTTACTGGCCTCTCGTCCATTAGCCCTTCCCGCGTGGTACCGGCCTCCCATTGACGTCTCGAGACTTAACTCTAGCTCCCTCGGCTACCACGAGCTCTCACACGATCTAGCCAAGGGTCTGTAGCTGGAGATCATTTCTTTGGGGTTCCTGACCTTCCACGGGTCACCCCATTCCTGTACATGCAGCTTATGTGTTTTATCAACGAGCATCCTCGATTATCCGACACATTCCTCGTAACCACTAGAGTCATAACCGATCCAACATAGTTCCTACATTCATTCGTTAATCGTACCAGCATACACAGCAATCAAACAGTTCATGTTTATGACATCCCAGATGAAACCAACCAACAACCACACATGCATATCCTCTCAGTATTAACAATAATAGGAACATGCATCACACGCGTCTATGTGTAAATGACTATCAGAACCCAGCATAATAATCCCTGAACACATGCATATAATGTATAACTATTAACAGGACTTTACCATTACACATATGATATCCAAGAATTAACAATCATGCATTGTACACAATCATCATAAACACATTCGCACATATGTAAGGCAACACGTTTATCCGGTACCGTCCATAAACCATGCATTTAACATGCAAGCGCCCCTACCTACTGAAGGGACTCGAGAAGCTCTTCTGTTTCCCGACGTTTGGTCCGATGCTCTGTTTGCCTCGTTCAGTATTCTCACTCGTTCAGTCCCCCCTCAAACACAGTTATACTCTACAATCAGCTCGGGGACAAGAATCTGTTCTTCTCCTATTTCGACGACCGTCCTTCACCAACTGAAGGAAACTCCAAATCCTCTGCAACACCGTTGTCGCGAACTTACAGAAATAGAGAACAGAGGAGAAGAAGAACGAAGAAAAAGAGAAGAGAACGAAGAGAGGAGAAGTAGCAGAAGAGGAAGTCTGAAGGGAAATGAATAACAACAGTGGCTCTGGACATATGTATATGCGTACGAAGAGAAGAAGAGTGGGGTGGGAGTTCGTGAACGTCAGTCCACTCACGTCACACACCAATCACAAGCAGCCAGCTATTAACAATTAATCACAATTAATCAGCCATTATTTTCTTAAGTTAAATTAATTAAGTTAATTATAATTAACAAGTAATTTTCCACTTTGAAATTATTATTCTAATGGCTTAATTTCATTCGGTAATTAATTTTTAAATCGGGATGTTACACTGTGCGAAAGCATCCAATTAATTGTTGCCATAAAATAATTTTTTAGCAACAAATAGTTTTTGAAAAATACACGTATTCTTGGTTCTAGTATTCGGATTGACATGAGTCCAGTCCCATAATTTTTTTAACTCGATGCTCTAAAATTTTTATGAAGACGCGATGAGCTAATTCTGCCCCGATTAATTGTAGTTTTGTGTCAAAGTTGCAGGTTCAAAAGTTGTCATAATAGCTTGGCAACAGCAACATTCATAAAAACACGTATGTTTCTTGCACCTGACCTGTGATTCGAATAAAATTTACGGCCATACGTCAATAAGAAGATTATCTATAAGTTCCATGTTGACGCCCAGGCCAAATATCCAACACACTAATCACCACATACTGAAAACCAACTACCCTTGTTGCAAATTATGTAGAATTTTTTGCATATCCATAACCTCCTAATTCAATTTAAACGAATGCTCTTTTTAGTCAAACGACCTCCAAAACTCGCCAAATTTGGACATCAATATCTTTACCTCATTTATGACTCATGTCTGCGAGTCTCATTCAGAAACTCCACAAGATAAGGAAGATATGCACGAAACGTAATTAGGCTATTTTTAGATTTTTACGGGTTTGAAACTCGCCCTTTTTAAATTTGGCATCTCACATACACTATTCCAATAAACTTTATATACCTTCTAAAGGTTACAAAACGTACTCAAGGGTACTGTACTCTAACGGATCAACATTTCACTTGCCCATAGGCAACACTGGCCTGTTTCACCTTCATGACTCCTCAAGTTCATCGCTGGTCTCTGGTCAATAATTCTCTCATTAATTCCTCAATCCTCATCGGTTAATCATTCTTTGCTCCATGTTTAACTTAATCACACCCTGTCCCAATACGCCTAAGTGAATACAATTCACCTTTCATCCAATATTTTGTACTAATCATGTGATCTTATCTCCGTTCTCCATTACTCTAGAACATAAATGTCTGTGGTACACCAAGATACACTCATCCTCTCGATCTCACGTAGTCTCAGCTACCAGCGTAACCTTCTGAGGTGGTCAGTCTTAGTAGTCCATGCTCAGTAGGTAGGGCTACGTAAAGATTAGGTAAATAGCCTAACCACTCCTCAAGACCCTCTATGCCTGATTAACATAGTTTAACTATCCATCTTAGCTCACCAGTTGATCCTGCACTAATTTGACATTAGAAAGAATCCAGGGTAGCCAGCCACTACTATTCTCTTCTAAGGGCAACATCAGGGTAGGGTCCAAAACAACCATGCACTAGCCCAACACCTTGTCAATCACCTCACCAATCACTATCATTATGCTATAACTTGATTGCTAACTTTATACTCATTCAAGGCATTCAATCACCGCCGTTCACTACTCCTCTAGAATTTCTCGGAACGTCATCAATTGCTCACTTAACATCTGTAGTAGGACACTTGAGTAACGTTTACCTATCTAGACTCAATAAACCCACATAGGAGGATTACCCCTCCTAAAAGGGGATAACTTTATTAATACAACATTAATTTGTATTATCTGTCGTTTACCCAACCGATTTCATCTCTTCAAACACTGGTTAATTAACCTAATTAAGCATAGGTACCACTGTGCACACTGGAAATTCTAACACCCTACTGTCCTTGCAGGTTTTAGTTCAACTTCCTTTCTTTAGATTAATCTGTGAATCCTTTTTATTTGATTTCACTAATGTCATTATTTAGATTTTAATCCTTATTTTAGTCTTTTATCTCTTAGCAACACCTTCATTAACTCATTTAACAACATACAATCACATAATATACAACATGATACTTTAGTGCACTAAGTTTGTATAGTCAAACACACCACCCCTTGTAACCAATTAACTATCCAGGGAATAAAAATTACCTTTTATACAAAACATTATGCCACTGAAGTGCCAGGAGAGCGATGCCAAGGAGCCCTGCCAATACACAAGCAAACACTGCAATATCTCCACATAGGACTCGCACAAATCACCATTTATTCATCGCATAATTATCATATTTAATCAAACATCAGCTTCACATTACAATATTTTTTACGCCCTATTCAGTCCTAAAAGGAACCACTCTATTACCACCTTGTAAGGTCCTCCCTAATTTTTATATTTATTTTTAATTTTAATTCCATCAAATTTACTAAAAATTTTCACATTATTAGATATAACAATCTTGGTCCCATAATTATAACTATATTTAAAACTCTTATTATCAAGTGTGAGCCATTCATAGTATAAATGTCCTTAAAAAGCATTTTGGTTTCATGAAAATTAAGTTTTAACCAATCCTGACAATGTTATAATCGATTATATGATTCCTGTAATCGATTATATGATTCCTGTAATCGATTATATACACAAAAAGACAAAATAAGCATCCTGACAAAAGTGGTAATCAATTACCATAATCTGGTAATCAATTACTGACAGCACAAACAATAATTATGCAGATTTTCATGTTTTGGCCAATTTACGGCCTACCTAACTTGCCTGTTTTAACTCTAAATACTATGAAACTTTACGAGCCCTATGTTTTCCCCATTCCGGAACTGTTGGCGCAATGCGTTCGCCAAAATTCCACCGTATGCTCAAGATGTGCACAAAAATACATTTAAACTAAAAGTAACATAAACTAATGCATAAAACCTATCAAATGAACTTTAAACTTGGTGAGGCCTATATGCACAAGTTATAAATGAAGTAGGGAACCTGTTGGTCCTTTCCGGGGGACTTAAAACCTACCGGATCCCAAAATCACCCACCAATTCTCAGTTTTCATATAATTTCACCTATTTTCACTAATATGCATAATATCATTTTCATCATCATTTCTCACATTCACACACATTCGTACTACATACAACTCATACACACAATACAATACACATGGTAAATACATCCAGTCCATATTATCTCATAACACCACACACATGGTAAATACATCCATGCCATAACTACACATTATCTCATAACACCATACACATGGTAAATACATCCAGTCCACAAACTTACAACCTAAAATTCTTTTGCATCATCATCAATCCATCACACATACGAGCATTAAACATTCATCATCACACCATAATCAATTTCCAAAGTCTAACAAAATTACGGGTGTAATTTTCACAATCTAAACACACATACATAAATATTTAAAGTTATCTACTCAACTATTACAAAATAACATTTCCACAACTTTCTTGACCTCAGCTCCTCGCTTGGCATTTCCCTTAAGGGCATCCGCATCTTCCCTATCATTGGTTACTAAAAAAAAAAAACCACAACAAGGATAAGTGTTTGGAATATCATAATTAATTTAGAACGGTAAACATAATGCAAAAAGTAATAATTTAACACTTAATCATCATCACCACTTAGCTCATATATATATATATATATCAGATTATAACAAACCACATTTTGCCTAATACTCAACATATTCTCCTTCAAAGAAATAACTCACATACGTTAAAATAAACCGTCATTAATGTCATACTCTCAGTTACTTCAATAACGGCTAATACATACTTCATCACAATCACATCATGAAACATCATTAACTTTCAATATTTAATATGATGCCTAGTATCTAGATACTAAAAAGATCGGCCTTCAGCTAGTGGTCTTACTTGACACCTCGTAGACTCGACTTAGTCCACTAAGCCTAAGTTGGCTCTCCACCTCAACCACTGGGACATATTTGACCACTTTGATAAACTTCTAGAGCTTCATTCAAAGCTCTAACAACACCGAAACATAATTCTTTTAATAATTTTTATCAACACCCATAGTTTAAAACATCACCTTTAAGCTTTACTTGTAAGAATCAAAGAAAGTTTGAAACCCCAATAGAAAACCCATTTTTTAGTATTTAGAATGAAGCCATGAATGGAGAAATTGAAACCACGTACCTGTTTATCTTACTTCAATAATTCAAAATATGTCCTCAATTACAAGAATCAGCTAAGATTTGCACTTCCTTTGAAGCTCTAAGGTCGCAACAATAGAGGGAATAAACGAGAGGAAGAAGACGCGTAAAGGGAAGAGAGAAAAGAAAGAAAACTTATTTTTAATGCATAAGGGCAGACACATCTTTTACCATTTCTTTTTCGTTTTCCCTTTTTAACAATAACCATTTACCTTTTACCCTTTGGTAAATTAAAATTTACCATCACCTATTTAATTAAATCTAAATTTTTGTAACTCACCAATCAAACAGATTTATTTAATTCCCACTTTTAAAATAAATGTAAATTAATTTATAACAATTAATAATTCTTTCTGAAAAATCTAAATTAATTCATAAAATAATTTATAATAATTTTATTTATAATTTTCTCATTCATAATCTGTAACATCCCAGATAATTAATTTAAAAATCGGTGATGGGTGGAAACTTATAAATAAATTACATTTTGAATTAATTTATATTTTCGGAAAGAATTATTACGTGTTATAAATTAATTTACATTTAATATAAAAGTAGGAATTAAATAAATATATTTGATTGGTGATGCTGCTGTGTGATTCTGGAGGTGGGAAGTGTGATGATGATGCCATAAGAATGCCCTCAAAACATATGTATATTGTACATTTATAGATAATGTTTATGTTTTGAACGATGTTTATAGAATTTATAGCCTTTTGAAAGTAATGTGTAATGAAGTATTTTGTGAATGGTTATATTTGATGGTTATATGTGTATGGTTTTGTAAGTGGTTAAGATGATGCTTGAATTATCTTGAGTGGTAGAAATGCATGATAGTAATGGGACTAAATATATATACTTGTGCATGATGAAAGTAAGCATATTATTTACATTGATAGTGTGGAATTGATGAGAATTGTGCATATCATGAGATGGGCAGGTCTTATGAAACTAGTTAAGGTCTTGGATCACTCTTATATGTGCTTCATGAAGTATGAATGGTATTGGCAGGTTATGAATTACGTTGATTTGGAAATTGACATGATTATATAGTGTTTATATGCATAAGTATGCATTTTTAAGGAACTTGAGTGTCTATATTTTGGAGTGGAAAGCTTTTGAGTCTTTGGTTTGGTGCCAGGCATATGACAAGTTTGAAACTTCTTTGCAATATTTTGAACCAAAGCCATTGAGTTTGATAAGTTTGTGATAGCCATTTGATCCAAAAATTCCTAAAACATTTTTTATCGCATAAGTCTTCTGTTTCTTGAAGTTTTAAGTTGAAACCACCTATAATAGCTCATATTCATGTTGTATATAAAGTTTGGTAAGGTTTGGATTCCATTGGAGGAAGTTAGGGGGTCTAGAAGTTTGATTGCATGGTATATTTTGCATATATTTGCATAATGTAGAGTTCTATTAGCTCTGTAATCAATTAGCCAACCGATTACTTGCTCTCTGTTTATTGTAACATCCCAAATTTTAAAATAGAGAAATAATTAAGGAAGTAAATATTGAATAATGGAATGTGGATTATTTAATGTCCCAAAATATTGAAATTAATTAATTTAAGATTTTTGGAGACTGTTGGTAATTTATTGGGACCGAATAAGCTAAAAACTGACCCGATTAAAATATGGGTGTCGGACCAAGTATCTCCGATTGGAATGATATTGGTCAGGGCTGCTGAGAATATTATTGGGAGTCTGAATATGTATTTGGAATAATTTTTAGATCAAGTATTGAGCCAAACAGAGATTCTGTTTGTCATAAAATGATGAATCTTTTAATGAGAGGATTAAAAATAAAGCCAAAAGCCCAATTTCCCCTTCTCATTTTTGTGTGTTTGCTGAGACCCATTTGGCAAAACACTTAACCTCTTCTTCTTCTCCATTTCTCTACTCCATCTTCCTTTCTTCTCTTCTAAAAACCCTAAGCAAAGGTGGCGGCTCTTCTTCCTTCTTCTTTTTTGTCCTTGAAGAAGCTTGGAAGGAGATTGTTGGAGCTTGAAGTCTTCTTCCTCTTCCCCTTCCCCTTTATTTTCCTAACTCTCTCTCCTCCTTTGATACCCATTTTCATTTTTGGGTGAGGTAAGCTTCTCTCACCATTTTTGGGTGGGTTAATGCCTTGGTTATGATTTATTATGGTTTGGGAGGAGTAATGTATATGAATGGGTGTTTAATTGAAGCTTTAAATGTATGAACCCAAAAGTGGGTTGTCATAAATACAAGGTTGAAATGGAATGAATGTGGTAGATGCAATTATGGTTGAAGAGTGAGGAAGGATTAATGATGTATTAAATGAATATGGTTGGGTTTTGGTGAAAACCCTAACTTTTAAGAATTGGAGAAAGTTATAAATATTGGTTGAATAATGTGTTTGAGAGCAAATACAAGCAATTGAGTGTATGGGTATTGATTGGTGAGGCATTCTTGTGAATGTTGGACTATGGTTGTTGGTGACCTATAAACATAATGAATATGGCTTGATGGGAAGGAATTCCCGAAGCCTAACAAATGATGGAAATGATGTCTATAACATGTTCTAAACATGTTATGAAATTGTAGATATGATTATGGTTAATTAAAGTTGGATTTGTGTCTTGAATGGTTGATTAATTAGGATTTTACATATATGATTATGTAGGACCCATTCCAAATGACGAGGCGGGCACGTCGTATCAATCAAAATTCTTCTCTTGAGGTAGAAAAGGAGTCTTTATATTCTAATTGCATGAATTGAGTAGTATTTGATTATCATATGTGACAATTTGCATGTTTGCTTTGCTTTTGATATTATGGAAATTTGTATTGTGTATATAAAGTTGGTGATAATGTTTGGTAACATGTATTGTGCAATTAGAATAGATATGGTGTGCTATATGGTGGTGTGGATTGTTTGATAATATGATGCTATACTTATGTCCACCATAGATGTGAAATGAGTGTTGTTGATGCTTGATTGAGAATGAGTGTGAATGAATAGCATACCATGATTTGATAATGAAAAGTTGGTAATTGAAATTGATGATGAGTGCCATTGTAAATGGTGAATGAATTGTTAACATGCCACATACAAAACTTGAAAACAAAGACTAAACTCAACAATGATAATGTGAAGTGGTGTTGGTGATGATGATGATGATGATGTTTGATGAGTGGCACGTATAGGATGCATAAAGTGAGAAATGCATATGATTGGCATTTGCATCCATGGCATACTGCATAGCCGCCAATGTTGGAACATTAGGGGAGTTCCCTCGGCCAACCCTGTGGGAGGGTGGCTCGATGCACGAGCAATTTTATTTTCCCCTGTGACTCGGTGTGTAAGTCACGAAGTCGCCTATGTATTGCTACGGGGAGCTACATGTGGCCGACCCTTGTGGGGGGTGGCTCTTGATGACTAGGTGACCCCGGTGGTCCTTCGGATCACAACCGCCATGAAATGAGTCATGGCCGGCCTGTAACACCATATATTGATGTGTTACCGCGGTCATGGTGAAAGTAACCAGGTGTAGCAAGATGGGCGATGCGGTTTGGTACCAGTAAAAGATTGGTGAAAATGTATGCAATTCGAGTATAAGTGTACACATTTTACTACTGTAGTAGGGGTATGGTTAGATGATCACACTTGAATCCCACAATTGGTGTTTATTTCCCACAGTCAGATCTGTAATTGTTGAAATATTTAGTTGTGCATATGCATTATCTTAAGAGCATTTGCATATAGCCAGGAAGTATGCCAAAGGTGATGAGATATGATGATGGTTGTATGGAGGATGAGATAATGTATTAAGACAACATAAAAGATATGAATATCAAATAATAATTCGAGTAAAGTGATGAGTTGTATAATAGTCCAAATGTTGAAGGACTTGATTATGTATATGCTTATATACCTTGCGTAAATTATGATGTCGTTTCAGATATACGTATGATAGTATTATGATAATGAATATGATGGTGAATGATATGTATGTGCACAGTATATATGTTTTGATGCATATGTACCTAATCACATGGTATTCATGTCCATTCTTTTGGAATGTATGACTTACTCTCCCATGTTGTCCACTTTTTAGACTTGTGATGCAGGGCACTCATGGGTGGAGTAAACTCTTTTGAAGTACATTTTGTGGAAGAAGGTAAATAGGTGTATAGGAAGTGCCTTGGTCGGGAAATCTAGATTTTTGTATAGCATATAATGTACATGTATGCTTATTTTGCTATCTAGATTGTAGTTGATGATTTTTGAGGGTCACGTAGGAAATTTGGACCTTCGTGTGTATGACCAATTTTTATTAATGACCCAAAATGATGTAAGATGATGAATTATGACACTTGTAGATGATAAATACTATGAATGAATGATGTATTTCATAACTTGTAGTATTTCATGAAGTTTATGTAGAAATGATTTGAATTCTGTGCATTGGATGTATGGGAATTATTTTTGATGTGTATAAACTATTGGATGAACTTCCAAATGTATGATGGAATATAAGTAATGCATTGGTATAGGTTAAAATGGCAAGAAATGAAGTTTGGTATGTTAAGTTGCATGAAACTTGCCTGTTCCTTATTTTTCTGCATAACTCGCTCAAGCGAGTAGAAATCTCACTCAAGCGAGTAGAAATCTCGCTCAAGCGAGATCCCCCTGTAACAGTGGGGTGGCCTCTGGCCCAAATTCACTCAGGCGAGATCTGCTTGGAATAAGAGGTTTAGCTACTGGAGTTATTTCGCTCAGGCGGGTGAGGCTTCGCACGAGCGAGATCGAGTGGGAGAGCTACTGGACCATTTTCGCTTAATCAAAATGGTCAGTACATGGAGGTTCGCTTAAGCGAGCAGGAAAAAATAGATACTAGATGATTTTCGCCCAGGCGAGCCTAGCCTTGCTTGAGCGAAAATCAGACAGTAAGGTGCCTGATGCTACTGAGTAATTTCGCTCAATCAAGCATGACTCGCTCAAGCGAGATTGACCCCTGATTTTATTTTTCCCTTTCGCTCAAGCGTGCTGCTGGCTCGCCCAGGCATGTCCACATGAAGTCGTTTAAGCGAGTGTGGCACCCGCTTGAGCGAGTGGTGCCTGGTTCCTTCAAATGTTCTGGCCTTTAATTATTTTCATTCCTCATTGCATCAAACCTTCTTTTGCATCAATCTTAATAATATCTTTGACATATTTAAAAGTCATTGAACTTTATGAAATCTATTCTCTTTAAATCCAATCATACAACATCAATTTGAATTATTCTTTCGGCTGTTTTTAATTGAAAATATCTCTTTAATTATTTCTAATTCACCCTCTCATATCTTCATATACGAGAGAGGTTTTTCATAGATCTGGGGTGTTGAATTAAAGCTTCACCACTTTATTTCTTTATCTAATAATGATTTATAAAACGCAAAAAATTTACCCGTATTTTTTCTGGGTCTCACATTTATCTTGTAATTGATTAAGGTAATCAATTATAAGCTCTTTGTGTGCCCTCTTTATTTGCATTGTAATCCTAATCGATTAGGGTAATTGATTACTGGCTTTCTGTTTGTTCTGTAATCAATTAGGGTAATTGATTACAAGCCCTAGATTGTTTTGTAATTGATCAGGGTAATCGATTATGAGTCTTCTATTGTCCTTGTAATCAATTACTGGGACTCAAGATTCATGTTTCGCCTACCTTAGCCTATGGTGACTCATTTGTAACCATACATTGCTTCTTTAGTTACATGTCTTATATAAATGACCATTTCCATATATGTATATATATGTTGGTAACTTATTGGTATGATTAAAATGTGATTTTCATTTAAATTAAATTGATTGATAAATAACCTAGACATTAGCGTGTAAAATGTTTAATTGTTTATTAATATGAAAGTGATCGAGGTTGTAACAGCCCTATTTTTTAGAGTAAGGGCCTAGACTCTTAGGATCTTTGAGAGTGCTCTAATGAGTCTTCTTGAGGAAGTTGAGGCTTTGACCTAATCCCCTAAGTGCTGTGAATAAGAAAAAACAATGAGGAAAACAGTTCCCAAGGTATTAATATTAAATAACTAAGTATGAGAATGAGGGAAGGTGTGGTAGAAGAGTAGAGATTGTGAAGAGGATTAAGAGTAATAGGAGAATAGAACTGTGTAACGAGTGATGGAAGGAAATGAAAGATGAGTAATTATGAATATTAATATAATAATATAGGTGTTAGAAATTAATTGTTAATGATTAGTTATCTTGTTAAAGTGTGATTAATTGCTTAGATTACCCTTTTAGTGAATTATATGTAGATTAATTGATTAATTAGGAATAACTAATGAAGATTAAATTAATACATATAATTATAATAATAATAATTAAATATTTGAAATATATATATATATATTATAATATTAAAATAAGATTTTATTAAGTTTTTAATTAATTTATAATAAGTAATAATATTTAAATAATAAAATATTAAGGGTTTCCCGGTATTATACTGTGGGGCCCAGTTGTCAGTCTTCCCCGGTAACTCGTGTAACATCCCAAATTTTAAAATAGGGGATTAATTAACGGAATAAATATTAGAAAATTGTATGTGGATTATTAAACGTCCCAAATTATTAAAAATAATTAAATTAAGAATTTTGGAAATTTTTAGTGATTTATGGTGACCGGTTCAGATAAAAATGAGCCCGGTTAAGATATGGGTGTCGGACCAAGTATCTCTGATTGAGATGATATTGGTCAGGGCTATTAAGAATAATATTAGGAGTCCAAATGTATATTCGGAATAATTTTTAGATAAAGTATTGAGCCCGAACAAAGAGCCTATTAGTTGTAAAACGGTGAATCTTTAATGAATGGGATAAAATTAAAAGTAAAAGCCCCAAATTCTCTTCCTTTTCCACGTGAGTTTGCTGAAGCATTTGGGGGAAAACACCTCACTTCTTCTCTTCTCCATCTTTTCCTCATTTCTTCTACTACTTCCTTCTCCCAAAACCCTAAGCATAACTTGTGCCATCTCTATCTCCCTCTATTTTCGTTGAAGAAGGCTTAGAGCTTGGAGTTCCTCATCTCTCCTTCTTTCTATTTTCGTGTGGCACATCCCCTCTTCTTGAACCCATTTCATTTTTAGGTGTAAGGTAAGAAATACTCATCATTTAGTTGAGTTTTTGCCATAGATATGTGGTAGTATGAGTTTGGGGGCCATACAAGTGAATGGGTGTTTATTAGAAGCATTTAATGCTTATGCCCTAGAATGGGTTACCATAAATGTAAGTATTTATGAGGGAATAATGGTGGTTGGTGCATTAAGGATGTGGGAAATGGAGATTGACGATGCATTAATGAGAGTTGTTGGGTTTTGAGAAAACCCTAACTTTGAAATTTGGGGAAATAGTTAATGTTGATTTAAGAATATGTGTTATGAAGAAATACATGACATTGAGGGATATGAATGTTGATAGATGGAGTTTTGTGAAACTTGGGGCTAGGATTATCTTGTAACCTTTGAACTTAATGATGGTGGTTTAATGGGAAGGAATTCCTGAAGCCTAATAAAGGATAAAAAATGGTATCTACAACATGTCTAACACATGTTGTGAAATTACAGATATGAATATGACTAAATAGAATTGAATTGAGGACTTGAGTAGTTGATTGATTGAGGTTTTACATAAATATTGATGTAGGGCTATTCCGAACGATGAGGCGGGAGCGTCTTATCAATTGGAATTCTTCCCTTAAGATAGGAGAGGAGTCTTATGTTCTAAATGCATGAATTTGAATGTTATTTGATTGTGGTATGTATTGTCATGCATGTTAGCCTTGCTTGAATGTTGTGAAAAATAATGATGTGGTGTATAATGTAGATGATGTGTTTGGCAACATGCTTTGAATGCATTTAGAAGAAATTTTGATGTGTGGTGTGGTGGCATGAATTGTGTGATGAATGTGTGGTTAGATAAATATATGTCCACCGAGAAAGCATAACGAATGCTAATGATTTTGATGGAGAATAAATTGTATTCTTGTATAGTATTAAAGTTGAATGATGTGATTGATAACTATTGGGAATGCCACACAAAGACTTAAACTAATGTGAATAACCAACAATAATAAAAGCTTTATGATGATGTTTATAATAGAGTTTTTGATGTATGGTGAGTGGCATGTATAAGATGCATAGAGTGAGAAATGCATATGATCTGTATTTGCATCCATGGCATACTACATAGCCGCCGTTGTGGAACATTAAGGGAGTTCCCTCGGCTGACCCAGTGGGAGGGTGGCTCGGTGCACGAGCAAGTTGTATTTCCCCTGTGACTTGGTGTGAAGTCACAAAGCCGCCCATGTATTGCTTCGGGGAGCGACATGTGGCTGACCCTTGTAGGGGGTGGCTCTTGATGAGCAGGTGACCCTGGTGGTCTTTAAGATCATAGCCGCCATGATTTGATATCTGGCCGGCCTGCAACACTATATGTTGATATGTTGTGTACCGCGTTCATGGTGAAAATGACCAGGTGTTGCAAGATGGGCGATGCGGTTTGGTACTAGTAAAACAATTGGTGAATGCATGCAATTTAATGAATAAGTGTACATATTTTACTACTACAGTAGGGGTATGGTTAGATGGCCATGCTTGAATCCCACATTCGGTGTTGTAAATCCCACAGTCAGATCTGCAATTGTTGAAATAATCCTTTGTGCATATGAATTAGCTTAAGAGCATTTACATATAGCAAGGAGGTATGCCAAAGATGATGAGATATGATGATGGATGTGATGAGGATGTAAAAATATATTTTAGGACAACATAAAAGATATGAATACTAAATAATGGTTGCGTGATAGCTCAATTATTGATGGACGTGATTATGTATGTGCTTGTGTACTTTGTTTGGAATTGTGATGTATTTGTGATAAATGTACGATGGAATTGTGACGGTATATGGCATGGTGAATGTTATGGATGTGCAAAGTATACATGTTTAGATGCATATATACATAATCATATGGTATTCATATTCATACCTTTGGAATGTGGACTCACTCTCCCATGTTGTCTATTTTTAGACTTGTGATGCAGGGTACTCATGGGAAGGGGTTGAGATTTTGAAGTACACTTTGCTTGAAGAGGTAAATAGTGGTGTAGGAAGTGCCTTGGCCGGCAAAATCTAGATTTTTGTATAGCATGTAATGTATAAGAATGCTTGTTTTGATCTCTAGATTAGTGATAATTGATTTTGAGGGTCATGAAGGAAAATTGAGCCTTGATGTGCATGGTCAATTTTCATTTATGACCTAAATGAGGTAAAGAATGAATTATGATGATCGATGATGTTAATTCTAATGAATGAATGGTGTGTATTGTGTTTTGTATCATATTATGGAGTTGGTGAAATGATGATGATTTCAAATTATATGCATTGGGTGAATGGTAGTTGAATGAGATTATATTTACATGTTAGAGGGCATATAATGCATTAAATAAGGTTAATATAGCATGAACTGTAACTTGGTATGCCATGTTGTGAGAATTTTCCCTTTCTGCATAAGTTTTGCAAAACTCACTCAAGCGAGTGAGAATCTCGCTCGAGCGAGATTGTTATGAAATAGGGCTTTGGCCTCTGGTCTGATTTCTCCCGAGCGGGTGTCTATCTCGCCCAAGCGAGATTGTCATGGAATCAGAGGTTAGCCTCTGGACTATTTTCGCTTAGGCGGAGCGGTGGTCGCTCAAGCGAGGAGAAGGTAAATTAGCTACTGGACGATTTTCGCCCAGGCGGGAGATGCCTCGCCCAAGCGAAAATCGGCCAGAGAGTTTCCATCGTTTCTGGGGCAATCTCGCTTAAGCGGTATAGACTTCGCTCAAGCGAGATTGGTTCCTGAAGCAATTCCCTTTTTTCGCTCAAGCGTCTCGCTGGCTCGCTTATGGTTTCCTTCGTATCTCGCTCAAGCGAGACAAGGTTGGCTCAAGCGAGATAGACCCCTGATGCTCAAACCTTTCATTCGCTCAACTTTCCTCCTCTTTGCTCAAGCGTAACCACGCTGGCTCGCTCAAGCGAATGGGATTCTCGCTTGAGCGAGGAGCACACTGTTGCATATTTTCCCTTGGTTCAAATTTTTACATTTTCTTTGCAATAAAATTTATTCCTGCATTATTTTAAAAAGTATTTTGAACCTAGTATGGACCATGGAACTTCATGAAGTCTTTCCTCTTAAAATTCATTCATGCAACAATTAAATTAATTAATTCTTCCGCTGATTTTAATTGGATATTTACTATCAAAACACATTTTTAATTACCCTTTCATATCTTCATATATGAGAGAGGTCTCTCATAGATCCAGTGTTGTCTTAAATGTTCCACCACTCATTTTCTCATGATCGAATAATAATCTTAAATCGTGAAAAATTTACCCCTATTTTGGGGGCGTCTTAGCTTGGTATCAGCATTTGTTGCTCTTAATACAATCATATTTGATGTTGTCCATGTAATTGATGTTTATAATTGAATTATATGAGGTATAGTTGATTGATTCACGGTGACTATTGACATTGGATTAAGATTGCTGTATGGAGTTATTAAGTTCGGCCAAGAGTCCTTACACTATTTACCTCTAATGATAAATATGTTGTGATCATGTGTTGAAAATGATATGATTATGTGATGTAATACATGATAGGTCTATGAATGCTAAAATTCATGAATTCATGAGTCGAAAGGTTATTGTTTGGCCTAGTGTACTTATGTGTGAGCCATGTTTTAATGTATAGGCATAAGATATGGCTGGTAGACCAAATCGTGAGGCTGCTGCTATGGCAAACGCCTTGAATCGATTCGCCGATCTCTTGGAAAGACAAGGCCAGCTGAATGTGGGACAAGGCTCCCAAGGTCTTGACTTGTTTCTCAAGAGGAAACCTTCTGAATTCCATGGAGGTTATAAGCCCGAAGATGTGTATGCTTGGATTAATGACTTAGAGAGAATCTATGCTAGCTTCGAATGTTCTGAGGCGCAAAAGGTAGAGTATGCGGTCTTTATGATCCGCAATGAGGCCGAAGCTTGGTGGTGTCTTACTAGAGGACGCATGATATCTGCTGATGTTCCCTTGGTTTGGGAAAACTTCAAGGTGGAATTCTTGAAGAAATACTTTCTAGACAGCTATAGAAGCAAGAAAGAGCTTGAGTTTATGGAACTTAAGCAAGGCGGTATGACGGTGGAGGAGTATGCCTCCAAGTTTAAAGAACTATGTGTATTTTATCTGCCCTATCAGCAAGAGGTACTGAAGCTTCCAAATGCGTGAAGTTTGAGAATGGACTGAGGCCCGAGATCAAGCGGGCTATCCGACATCAAGAGATAAGGAGTTTTCCGATGCTTGTGAATAAGTGCCCAATTTATGAAGAAGATGATGTGGCTCCTCCGAGTCATGGCAAACACGAGCCTACGTTGAAGGGCCAATTCTCTAGTTTTAAGAAACAAGGACATTTTAAGAAGAACAAGTTTCTCCGTGGTGGATCCTCCAATGTTAGAGGACGTGGTGCTTTTAGAGGTGGATATGGTGGTGGTAACCAAGGCCATGGGAATGTCCAAGGCCTAACTTACTTTAAATATGGTGCTAACCACCTGGCACGTGATTGTCCTCGTGATGATGTGGTATGCTTCCAATGCAACCAACCTAGACATATTCATCCAAATTGTCCATTAAATGTGGGGAATGTCAATGCTAATACTCCTGCACGTATGAATCCTAATGGAAACCGTGGAGGCCATGGTGGCTTTGGAGGCTGTGGTCGTGGAAATGGTGATGGTCAAAATGGTGGCCGTGGTAGAAATTATAATGGTGGAAGACATAGAAATGGTCGAGGCAATGGCCATGGTGGAAGGAATGGGAACCACAATGGTGGTGATCAAGTACAAGCTGCAGGAAGAGTGTTTGCAGTCACTGGTGAAGAAGCCGCGCAAGCTGAAGATCTTATCCGCGGTGAGTGTGAAATCTCTGGTAATACGGTACATGTTATCTATGACTCCGGTGCTATGCACTCGTTTATTTCTGAAGATTGTGTGAGGCGCTTGCGGGTGCCTGTGTGTATGATGAAAGGTTCTATATTGGTGACTACACCGACCGGTGCTTGCTTAAGACTGGTGACTCGATGTGAGAATGTCGAGATGGACCTTAAGGGTAGGAAATTTGTTGTATCCCTCGTATGGTTGCCTATGAAGGATTTAGCTATTATTCTAGGCATGGATTGGTTATCCGCTAACAAGATTTTGGTTGATTGTCATAGCAAGGCGGTGATCTTCCCGACTTCCAATGCTGAAGATTTTGATGTACAAGGTATCTCTCAGCTTCTTATGATGTTCTGCTTAGTTTATGGAAGTGGTGTTTCCCAATCTGGTGGAATTCCTATTGTTTCAAAGTTTCCCGATGTATTTCCAGAAGAGATTCCCGGATTACCTCCTCCACGAGAAGTGGAATTTGCTATTGACCTCATTCCTGGCGCTGAACCTGTTTCTAGAGCTCCTTATAGGATGTCTCCCATAGAGTTGATAGAATTAAAGAAACAAGTGGAAGAATTGCTTGAACGGGAGTTTATTCACCCAAGTGTATCTCCTTGGGGTGCTCCCGTGTTGTTGGTGAAAAAGAAGGATGGGAGTATGAGATTGTGTGTTAATTATCGCCAACTCAACAAACTAACCATTAAGAATAAATATCCTCTTCCACGTATCGATGATCTGTTGGATCAATTGAAGGGTGCTGTTGTATTTTCAAAGATCAATTTACGTTCTGGATATCACCAAATTCGAGTGAAGATCGAGGATATTCCGAAAACTGCTTTCCGAACGCGATATGGACACTATGAGTACGTAGTGATGCCATTTGGAGTGACAAATGCCCCTGCGATTTTCATGAGTTACATGAATCGCATCTTCTATGAATATCTTGATCAATTCGTTGTGGTGTTTATCGATGATATTTTGGTGTACTCCAAGAGTCATGAAGAGCATGAAGGATATCTTCGTCTTGTATTGACTATTCTTCGCGAGAAAGAGTTGTATGCGAAGCTCTCCAAATGTGAATTTTGGCTGTCTGAAGTCTAATTTCTTGGACATGTTATCTCAAAAGATGGAGTTGCCATTGATAGATTGAAAGTTGAAGCTGTAATGGCTTGGGAAAGACCGACGTCTGTGACAGAGATAAGAAGTTTCCTTGGTCAAAGGGTTACTATCGGAGGTTCATTGAAGGATTCTCCCGTTTGGCTTTACCACTAACGAAGTTGACTCGTAAGAATCAATCTTTCGTGTGGACTTGTGAGTGTGAAGAGAGTTTCCAAGAATTAAAATTAAGGCTTACTACTGCACCAGTGTTAGCATTGCCTGATTTGACAGATGATTTTGTGGTATATTGCGATGCATCTAAGCTTGGTCTTAGATGTGTGTTGATGCAAAAGGAGCGTGTGATAGCCTATGCGTCAAGACAGTTGCGACCGCATGAGGTTAATTACCCCACACATGATCTTGAATTGGCGGCGGTGGTGTTTGCATTAAAGTTGTGGTGACACTACTTGTATGGCTCGAAGTTTGTGGTCTTCAGCGACCACAAGAGTCTTAAGTATCTTTTTGATCAGAAGGAACTAAATATGCACCAAAGATGATGGATGGAGTTTCTAAAAGACTATGAGTTTGAATTGAAGTATCACCCCGGAAAGGCAAATGTGGTTGTCGATGCTTTAAGCCGGAAGTCATTGCATGTCTCCATGATGATGGCGAAAGAGATGGAGTTGATAGAACAATTTAGAGATTTAAATGTGGGCGTGGAGACTTACACTCCCAAGAAAATGGTGTTGGAGATGTTAAAGGTCATAAATGAATTTCTTGAATATGTGAAGGCGTGACAACCCAATGATGAGTATTTGATTGAAATGAAGAAGACCCAAGAAAAAGGGAAGAATTTGTTTTTAGTAGAAGGTCAAGATGGAATTTAGCGTGTGAAGGGCCGAATTTATGTTCCCTTAAGTGGTGATATAAGAAAATGTGTACTTGAGGAAGCTCACAAGGGTATATTAAGCATTCATCCTGGTTCTACCAAAATGTATCAAAATCTGAAGAAGAATTTTTGGTGGTCCGGTATGAAGCGTGATGTGGCAAACTTTGTGGCATCTTGCCTTATTTGTCAGAAGGCGAAGGTCGAGCATGAAAGACCATCTGGTTATTTGAGAACATTGGATATTCCTGTTTGGAAATAGGATAGCATAGCTATGGATTTTGTGTCTGGACTGCCCAGAACTCATGCTGGTAATGATGCCATATGGGTGATTGTAGATCGGTTGACGAAGTATGCTCACTTCTTACCCATTAATATGAAGAGTTCCCTGGAGAAATTGGCACAAATATATATAAAGGAGATTGTTAGACTGCATGGTGTGCCATCTAGTATCATATCTGACTGTGACCCTCGGTTCACTTCTCGGTTTTGGGGAAGTTTGCATGATGAGTTGGGTTCTAAGTTGAAACTTAGTTCTACTTATCATCCTCAGACTGATGGGCAATCTGATAGAACGATACAAAGCCTAGAAGATTTGTTGAGGGCTTGTGTTCTTGAACATGGTGGATGTTGGGAGAGATTTCTGCCATTGATTGAATTCACATATAACAATAGCTTCCATTCTAGAATTGGCATGGCACCATATGAGGCGTTGTTTGGAAGGAAGTGTAGAACTCCCTTATGTTGGCTTGAAGTTGGTGAGAACTTGGCTTTGGGGCCAGAGATTGTTCAAGAGACTACTGGGCAGATTAGAAAGATACAAGAGAATATGAAGATTGCTCAAGATAGACAGAAGAGTTATTATCACAAGAGACACAAACCCCTTGAGTTTCAAGTGGGTGACCATGTATTTTTGAAGGTCTCACACGATAAAGGAATTGGAAGGGCGCTAAAGAGTGGCAAATTGAGCCCTAGATTTATTGGACCTTATAAGGTATTGGAGCAGATTGGCGACGTTGCTTATCGGATAGCACTCCCTCCGCATCTTGGTAATCTACACAACGTGTTCCACGTGTCATAGTTGAGAAAATATGTTCATGATCCTCTACATGTGATTCCTATGGACGAGATTGATGTACGAGATGATTTGTCTGTTTCCCCTGTTTCTGTTCGCATCGTCGAGCATTCTGTGAAGAAGCTACGGAACAAGTTGGTACCTTTGGTGAAGGTCGCTTGGAAACATGGAAATGTGGAAACGTTCATATGGGAACGTGAGGACGACATCAGAGAACGGTATCCTAACGTATTCGAATCCGGTACGTTAAATTTCGAGGACAAAATTTTCTTCTTGGTGGGGTGGATTGTAACATCCCAAATTTTAAAATAGGGGATTAATTAACGGAATAAATATTAGGAAATCGTATGTGGATTATTAAACGTCCCAAATTATTGAAAATAATTAAATTAAAAATTTTGGGAATTTTTAGTGATTTGTGGTGACCGATTCAGCTGAAAATGAGCCCGGTTGAGATATGGGTGTGGGACCAAGTATCTCTGATTGAGATGATATTGGTTAGGTCTATTAAGAATAATATTGGGAGTCCGAATGTATATTCGGAATAATTTTTAGATAAATTATTGAGCCCGAACAAAGAGCCTGTTAGTTGTAAAATGGTGAATCTTTAATGAATGGGATAAAATTAAAAGTAAAAGCCCCAAATTCTCTTCCTTTTCCATGTGAGTTTGCTGAAGCATTTGGGGGAAAACACCTCACTTCTTCTCTTCTCCATCTTTTCCTCATTTCTTCTTCTACTTCTTTCTCCCAAAACCCTAAGCATAACTTGTGCCATCTCTATCTCCCTCCATTTTCGTTGAAGAAGGCTTGGAGCTTAGAGTTCCTCATCTCTCCTTCTTTCTAGTTTTGTGTGGCACATCCCCTCTTCTTGAACCCATTTCATTTTTGGGTGTGAGGTAAGAAATACTCATCATTTAGTTGAGTTTTTACCATAGATATATGGTAGTATGAGTTTAGGGGCCATACAAGTGAATGGGTGTTTATTAGAAGCATTTAATGCTTATGCCCTAGAATGGGTTACCATAAATATAAGTATTTATGAGGGAATAATGGTGGTTGGTGCATTAATGATGTGGGAAATGGAGATTGATGATGCATTAATGAGAGTTGTTGGGTTTTGAGAAAACCCTAACTTTGAAATTTGGGGAAATAGTTAATGTTGATTTAAGAATATGTGTTATGAAGAAATACCTGACATTGAGGAATATGAATGTTGGTAGATGGAGTTTTATGAAACTTGGGGCTAGGATTATCTTGTAACCTTTGAACTTAATGATGGTGGTTTAATGGGAAGGAATTCCCGAAGCCTAATAAAGGATAAAAAATGGTATCTACAACATGTCTAGCACATGTTGTGAAATTATATATATGAATATGACTAAATAGAATTGAATTGATGACTTGAGTAGTTGATTGATTGAGGTTTTACATAAATATTGATGTAGGGCCTATTCTGAACAACGAGGCAGGAGCGTCTTATCAATCGAAATTCTTCTCTTAAGATAGGAGAGGAGTCTTATGTTCTAAATGCATGACTTTGAATGTTATTTGATTGTGGTATGTATTGTCATGCATGTTAGCCTTGCTTGAATGTTGTGAAAAATAATGATGTGGTGTATGATGTAGATGATGTGTTTGGCAACATGCTTTGAATGCATATAGAAGAAATTTTGATGTGTGGTGTGGTGGCATGAATTGTTTGATGAATGTGTGGTTAGATAAATATATGTCCACCAAGAAACCATAACGAATGCTAATGATTTTGATGGAGAATAAATTGTAATCTTGTATAGTATTAAAGTTGAATGATGTGATTGATAACTATTGGGAATGCCACACAAAGACTTAAACTAATGTGAATAACCAACAATAATAAAAGCTTTATGATGATGTTGGTAATGGAGTTGATGATGTATGGTGAGTGGCATGTATAGGATGCATAGAGTGAGAAATGCATATGATTTGCATTTGCATCCATGGCATATTGCATAGCCGCCGTTGTGGAACATTAGGGGAGTTCCCTCGGCTGACCTAGTGGGAGGGTGGCTCGGTGCACGAGCAAGTTGTATTTCCCCTGTGACTTGGTGTGAAGTCACGAAGCCGCCCATGTATTGCTTCGGGGAGTGACATGTGGCTGACCCTTGTGGGGGTGGCTCTTGATGAGTAGGTGACCCCGGTGGTCTTTAAGATCATAGCCGCCATGATTTGATATCTGGCTGGCCCGCAACACCATATGTTGATATGTTGTATACCGCGGTCATGGTGAAAATGACCAGGTGTTGCAAGATGGGCGATGCGGTTTGGTACCAGTAAAACAATTGGTGAATACATGCAATTTAATGAATAAGTGTACATATTTTACTACTGCAGTAGGGGTATGGTTAGATGGCCATGCTTGAATCCTACATTCGGTGTTGTAAATCCCACAGTCAGATCTGCAATTGTTGAAATAATCCTTTGTGCATATACATTAGCTTAAGAGCATTTGCATATAGCAAGGAGGTATGCCAAAGATGATGAGATATGATGATGGATGTGATGAGGATGTAAAAATATATTTTAGGACAACATAAAAGATATGAATACTAAATAATGGTTGCGTGATAGCTCAATTGTTGATGGACGTGATTATGTATATGCTTGTGTACTTTGTTTGGAATTGTGATGTATTTGTGATAAATGTACGATGGAATTGTGATGGTATATAGCATGGTGAATGTTATGGATGTGCAAAGTATACATGTTTAGATGCATATATACATAATCACATGGTATTCATATCCATACCTTCGGAATATGGACTCACTCTCCCATGTTGTCTATTTTTAGACTTGTGATGTAGGGTACTCATGGGAAGGGGTTGGCATTTTGAAGTACACTTTGCTTGAGGAGGTAAATAGTGGTGTAGGAAGTGCCTTGACTTGCAAAATCTAGATTTTTGTATAGCATGTAATGTATAAGAATTCTCATTTTGATCTCTAGATTAGTGATAATTAATTTTGAGGGTCATGAAGGAAAATTGAGCCTTGATGTGCATGGTCAATTTTCATTTATGACCTAAATGAGGTAAAGAATGAATTATGATGATCGATGATGTTAATTCTAATGAATGAATGGTGTGTATTGTGTTTTGTATCATATTATGGAGTTGGTGAAATGATGATGATTTCAAATTATATGCATTGGGTGAATGGTAGTTGAATGAGATTATATTTACATGTTGGAGGGGATATAATGCATTAAATAAGGTTAATATAGCATGAACTGTAACTTGGTATGCCATGTTGTGAGAATTTTCCCTTTCTGCATAAGTTCTGTAGAACTCACTCAAGCGAGTGAGAATCTCGCTCGAGCGAGATTGTTATGAAACAGGGCTTTGGTCTTTGGTCTGATTTCGCCCGAGCGGGTGTCCATCTCGCCCAAGCGAGATTGTCATGGAATCAGAGGTTAGCCTTTGGACTCTTTTCGCTCAGGCGGAGCGGTGGTCGCTCAAGCGAGGAGAAGGTGAATTAGCTACTGGACGATTTTCGCCCAGGCGGGAGATGCCTCGCCCAAGCGAAAATCGGCCAGAGAGTTTCCATCATTTCTGTGGCAATCTTGCTCAAGCGGGATAGACTTCGCTCAAGCGAGATTGGTTCCTGAAGCAATTCCCTTCTTTCTCTCAAGCGTCTCGCTGGCTCGCTTATGGTTTCCTTTGCATCTCGCTCAAGCGAGACAAGGCTCGCTCAAGCGAGATGGACCCCTGATGCTCAAACCTTTCATTCGCTCAGCTTTCCTCCTCTTCGCTCAAGCGTAACCACGCTGGCTCGCTCAAGCGAATGGGATTCTCGCTTGAGCGAGGAGCACACTGTTGCACATTTTCCCTTGGTTCAAATTTTTACATTTTCTTTGCAATAAAATTTATTCCTGCATTATTTTAAAAAGTATTTTGAACCCAGTATGGACCATGGAACTTCATGAAGTCTTTCCTCTTAAAATTCATTCATACAACAATTAAATTAATTAATTCTTCCGCTGATTTTAATTGGATATTTACTATCAAAACACATTTTTAATTACCCTCTCATATCTTCATATATGAGAGAGGTCTCTCATAGATCCAGGTGTTGTCTTAAATGTCCCACCACTCATTTTCTCATGATCGAATAATAATCTTAAATCGTGAAAAATTTACCCCTATTTTGGGGGTGTCTCAACTCGACCTGAGACTAGTGACCCATAAACAAAACTAGTCCCAGTAGGGTTTCCTTGTAATGAATCGAAAGTAACTGACTCGGTCTAATCAGACTAATTAGAACCTTGGGTTTCACCTACGTTTGGTCGTGCATATACCTTGGAATATCCGATGGTAACACAGTCAGTCCTCGACATCTGGTTTCGAGGTTTTAGTAATGTTTCCTGAAGAGGCCGAGACTTGATTTAGACTCTGTCAATCCTGTTTCTATGCAGTCTCATTTCTCAAATTTAGTCTCAAAATTCAGTCTACACGTATTTGGTATTCTAGACCTAACTCTCCCAAACAAAGCTTGAATGGAATGATTCCAGTCTTGATCATTTTGTTTCAGAGAGTTCTTCAACCTCTATTTTGGTCTCGATCCCCAATTCCTACTCTATCATGCTCAATGTTGAGGATTAAGTAAATTCACCTTAAAATCATGTCATTCACGTTTTTCTCTTGCGCATGGTTCGTTAAAAAATTCATAACTTCCTCGTACGACCTTCAATTTGTGCAAACCTGATGCCTAAATCTCTGTGATAAATTATCTACATTTTTCATGAAGACATTAAGAGCTAGATCTTCCCAAGTCGGTACAGTTTTGAAGATCTTTAAGGACCTCTATTCATCACGTCACCATGCTATCTGTTTCCAGAAAAATAGGCATATCACCCTCTTCTGGTATTAGAATTATTTTATTCTTTTTTCTATTGATCCGTATCAAATAACTCTACGAGTCTTATGAAGGACACGAAGACTAATTCTTAAAGGAAAAATTACTACAAATTTATTTTTACAGCCCTACCAGATTCAGGAATGATTGGAGCATCCTATCTTATTTCAAGCATATCTCGGGATACCGATATTGGATCATCGCAAATGATATATCAAATCGAAGGGAAAATGAAAAGATAAAAGTTTTGTGTTGTGAATTTTCCAAGATTCTTCCTATACAAATTATCTTATATTTATTTTTAACGTCTCTAATTTCCAGTTCCTAAAAATCCTACACGCCTGAAACCATCGAGTAACAAATTAATTTTCCGGTGACTAGTTTCCAGCTAACCATCACCATTAGCCACCTCCCGAGGTAGGTTTCATGCCAGGATCGCTCTGCCCAGCCATACCAGCACCTCACCCCACCAACTGCTCTCCATTTAGCCTTAAATGCTAACCCTTCATCATGACATTCCCTTTATTTAAAACAACTTCAGCACTACTCCTCTCCACTTCTCAATCCCCACAGCCAGAACCATCAATCCACTTTCTCTTCTTTATAATTTCAAATTAAAGCCACCAATTCTCTTCCTTCCATAGCTACCGTGCATCGCTCGAAAGCCACCACTAGCCACAAAAAATCACAACTACCCTCCACCTATCACCTTCCTTAATTCTAAAATGTTTACTTCCTCTCATTTCTTCTCTTCTAACCACGGCTAAACCATAACCAAAACAACCCCTTTTTCTCAGTTTTCTTGTATGCAAATAAACTCATAAAAGCAACTCAATCCTCTTGCCTAAAGAACTTTAAAACTGTGAGGTACTCAAGATCCTCCAAGGTGGGTTTTGACACTTTCTTCCTCTTGAATCTTTTCTTGATTTCTTTTGGCCTAAATTATTTTTATTTTGAAAAATAAAATAGAGTTCTCTTACTGTTTGAAGGCCAAAAATTGTAGCCACTTCCTCATCTCTTAACCATGCATGTGTGTGTTTTCTTAGGATCGGGAGTTATCGATGTTTATCAACAGACGATCGGAAGCCTTTAGAGGAATTTCGACAAACCACCCTTGTTCCTTCTTCAAAACCATGAGCATCCATGAGGTAAAGGGAGCCTCTTTTTGGTTGATTGTGTCTTAAAATTATCCCGTAATGTTATTCTAGTACCCGGGGGTTATAGTTTTAAGTCTCGTCACGATCCAACAGTCAGATTTCAAAATATGAATTTTCTAATAATCGAGAATGATTTTGTTATGTTAAAAATTAAATCTAGTATTTTATAAAATCTCATAATGCGTGCCTTGACGATCGGGCAACCAGAGGAAATTTTACTAAAATTGGAGCCAAGACGGAAAAAGTTATGAATTTTTGGAGTTAGGCGGGCTCGGTTAGCATTCGATATGGTTGTAATGTTAAATGTTATATTTTTGTGTCTCATTATGTAATTTGTGTAAATTTGTTCAGTAAGCCCTCAATTAGAAGTTAAGTTCACCACTAAGTGATCAGAGTTGTTTTCAAGAAGCACACATTTTTCAAGAAATTCTACCGACCGGGACATTTCCAGTAGTTATTTTATTTTACTGAATTTTCAAAAATATTATCCTAAGGTTCTTTTAAAAATAACAAGGTAATTAAGTTTAATTTAAAAAGTACTATGGCAACAAATTAAATGATATAATAATATTTAAAGAAATTAAGCTATAGATAATTATGTGACTAATGGTCTAGTAAATGCTAAAATATAATACTTACAAGGAAGTTTGATAATTAAATAACTAAAACAAGTGACTTAAAGTAATGATAATTTCATAAATTAGATATCACTAAGACTAGGTCTTATGACTTCATACAGTAAGACTAGACTAAAAGGTTAAGTTATCAAAGCAAAAATTGAATAGGTATGTAAATGATAAAGTACAAGTATAAGAATTAAGTAAGTTATTTCATAGTGAATTACTAGTAAGGTAATAGACTAAAACAAGGAAAGGCATTATAATCAAAATGAATTAATGGTAAATGAATTTAAGAATAAATCTTACATAGGTCAGTAATGGAATCAGTAAAGAACCTTCAGTAATAGGAACTGATAGTATACCTTCTAGATTACTTGAAATCAAGGAAGCCTCTTAATAAAGTTCCTTGGGTCGAATGATGAAGTGACTAAGTCGTTTATAAGGAGGTTGAAGTATATAAATGGTACGACTAGTTAAACTAGTTAAATTAGACTAACATAGGTAAATATACTTAAAAAGGAAACCAACACCTAATTAAGAGATTAGGACAAATTATTATATCTTAATAATAAGTAATACTTTAATTAGTAATGTTATTGGGTATAGTAATTAATCAACTACAATTATAACAGATATGATATATGAAGATCATCACTAGGACCGCTAATAAGATAAAGGTGCGACTTGATCATATAATTGAAATATTACTACCGACACTTAGTAGTAAAGCTTACCCTCATAGTCAACTCATACTCATAATAAGTCATAGAAATATAATTGAACCATGACACAAACACAAACATGAGTAGACACCGATTAAGCTTAGAGTGAGACTTGGAGGTGAGAGGGTTATAACTCTTAGAAAATAATAAACCTCATAAAACATAGCTTGAGCTATAAGGAGCAGACTTGATAAGGGGTAAGTAGTAAGGAAAAATTAAGTATTATAGGTGTGATAACCGGCAAGACGACTTAAGAATGGAGGTATGATGTGACATTATTTCAATGTTGATAATCTAAGTAAATTGATCAGTGATGATATTGTGACTGCCTGATTATACTATGAATACATCTACGTTGATATGATATAATAATGATGCATCAGTAAGAAAAAGTTAAAATATATTTGTCACGGTAACGAGTCCCGTACAATGAAAAGCGAGATATGAGATATGAAAAGAAGTGAGTATGGAATGTGATGAAATGTACCCAGTGAAAAGATTAAATGCTTGGTCATTTTCATTCTCAATTTCCCCAACCACTGTTGAAGTAATGTGATTATAGATATACTTGTGAAACTAGTACCTAACCTTCAAGAACCCAAACACCATAAAACTTAACCTATCCCACAAACCAAATAAATCTCTTCCTTAGATCTAGTATTAATGGGTGACAGTGAAGCGGTTGAGAATGAAAATGAATCATTGACAGGACCCTACCGATGACAAGGATTAAGAGAAAGAATAAGGATTATGTGTGAAACATGCATCATTACATAAGAATGATTGGTTGAGAAACTAGAGCATACACCGGGGTACGCTGGAGGACATTCACGTTCGATCCCTGTGAATGATCTTGGGACTACAACTGGGTCGGGCATCTAATGGCTTGGATTCGCGCCCAATGCCAGATAGTCCATGGCAAACCTAATGTACTTCGATTAAAGATAGAGTGTAACTATGGTCGTGGAGAGCTAAGTCCTAGTATGACTGATATGATGAGATAGATCCAATGTTGAGTAGGACCTGTGAGTCCTTCATACCCAATTATGTGATAAAAAGGACTTGGTGGGCTCCAACCACTCTAGTTCAGAAATATTGTATATAGGGACAACCTATAGAGGATGAGTTCTAATGAAGATGATGAAAATGATTGATGAAATGAGAATGGGCCCATATGCATTCATATAAACTAACAAGAAAATGAATAATGTGAATACAATAAAAGAATCCATGCATTGTATTACATAACATGGATATATTATAATTGTGATTAAATAACTGTTATGATAGAATTTGTTTTGATAGTAAGGAAGATTAGTTGTGGAGCTAGGGTATGGTATCAGGAACGTTAGAAAGGTCAGAAAGGTGTGATATAACTTAGAAGAACTAGGTTTCCCTGAGTGCGAGTATCCTTGTTATGTTTGATTGATGACTGTGAGAGGACGTCCGAAATAACATTCTCTGATTTTGCTTGGAAGAGAGAGCTCACCCTTACGCCTATTGTATACTAGGCATGAGCGCGCCAAGATTATAGCAGAGAGACCATAGACTCATTCCTGCTAATATAGCGATGACTGATTCTACTAACCTCCCATCGATACCTGCTCGACTACCAGTTATCTTGGAGGTTCCAAAAGACCGTTCTGATGATCATCCTCTGGGAGAACCTAGACCTACACCGATCGATGTAGTTATGGTTAACCCTTCCGACCTCCTACCTCTACAAGAGTAGTTACTACTTTTTGAGTTTATGGATATGGTGGCAGCTTCAATTCCTCCTCCTGCACTTGTTACTCTAGTTGCTACGCCGATGAGCGAGTACGTGCCCGACATAGCAAGGAGGATCTTGTTCCCCCTGTGGCTCCCATATTACTCAGATGGACATTTTCGTTACCAGGAGACAGTGGGATTAGTCCTGTAGGTTTCTCAGGCATGTGTTCAGGACCTATATGTATGGAGGGATCGAGCAGCTACTTGAGATGTCCCCCCGTAGCCAGGACTTAATGAGGAAGGCCTTCAACGTGTATAATAAGAGATACAGACAGCTTCCTTCCCCCACACAAGATCAGCCCTCATCGAGCTCGAGACCGTTACCAGATGTTAGACTTCCCTATCTGTCACCACCCACTTTCGAACTGGATCACCCGGATTCTCCTGTTAGTGACGAGGACTAGAGATTTATGAGTTGTGTTCTGCCTTGTTTTGTTTGTATATAGCCAGGGAGTCTGCGTGCCCCTATGGTTCTAGATGGAACTGATGATGCTTGTATTTTGTACTGACATATATTATCCACCACGAATGATGTTACTTTGGTTTTGGTTATTAAATTACTGCACTTCAATTTTATTTTGTGGAGTCGTTACGGTCTATTATTTGATTTTACAAATAAAATTTTTTGCACTTCTATATTTTTCATAAAATAGTAATCTCTCAGTTAAATAGAACAATCTAGTGGAAGGGATTGTCCTAGTTAACCGAGGGTGTTACAGAGGTAGTATACCATATCATCGAATCATGAAAATTTTTCTTGAAAATTTACATAAATTAGGAAAGGATTTTATAATAATGAATGTTTAATGCTTGCATGTATGATGGATTGATGATGATGATGGAAAAGAATTTTACAATGATGAATTTTCATGAAGACGCTCGTCGTGTCTTCATAAATTTTAGAGCATCGAGTTAAAAAAATTATGGGACTAGACTCATTTTGATCCGAATACTAGAGCCAAGGATACATGTGTTTTTCAAAAACTGTTTGTTGTTAAAAATTTTGTTATAGCAACAATTAATTAGGTGTTTTCACGTAGCGTTTGGGGCTGAAGCATAAGAAGTTTGAACTTTTAGTCTTCACGGGATTCAAAGATAAGTACAATATTGAACCAATGAAATTGGATTCGTGTTAAACCGAGGCCTGTGGTGAAAATTACGCAGAGAAATCTAGACTTGCTATTTATTGCAAAAATTTCATTAATAGACTAATGTTGAGATTTAGACATACGAGGCAATCAACACTTTATGACTTTATGAAAGTTTTGGTATATTGCAAGACGACATTTTGAAGTTTGATTCACTCCAATTTGAAACCCTCAGCTTGAGCTATGTATTAGTATTGGAAATTTTAGTTAAATCCTTGTAGAAATTAATTATGACTATATTTTAAGCGATAGGGGAAACATGTAAAGAATTAGAGATTGTGAGTCCTTGAGGTCTAAGGGATCGAGGCATTGATTAAAATAAATATACAGGTGTGTTAAGCCACGCCTGATGGAGTAAATTGAAAATGTAACTGAAGATGACAATGACATCGAGATATTACAAGGCAATGTTAATTCCATAACGGGCAATAATTTCTTTTGAAGTGACTTTCGAAGAATGTGGGATGTCGTAATTTTCAAAGTTATAGGTTGATTGAGGTATAGGATGTTGGTGTATGCACTACGAGCTATAATTATATCAATTTTAACTTATCAATAAAATTAGTATTTTTAGTTTTTTAGACTAATTTTAATGCTATTTATCCTGGAATAATAGGTCATATAAGAATTATTCCTAAAACCTCCCTAATCAAGTATTTACATGGGGACATGTAAATACATTAAGATTAGTGTGTGAATGTACTGATGATTTGATCTCACAAATCATGGATATATGATATCAAGTCTTTACACGGGTAAACATTAAAAGTAATGTTGTACTGGACAAACCCACCATGAGAACGTTGCATGGATCGTTACATGAGTGTCATAAACGGTTCTCAATGTGATAATGGTATATAGTCCTTCGACCTGAAGTCACTATGATTCCTACATAAGGAGTTTATTGTTTTAATACAATCAAACATTATCTATAATAAGATGACCATAAAGATTATGATTAGGCAATAGACAAATTATGCAGAGGGATGTGGGTGATGTAGATGGAATTTGTCTCTCCTATGTGACAAGAGTGATATCTATGGACCACTTGATGGAGTGAGACTAACGAAATGCATAGCCATGCTAGGACGAATAAATATTAGATATTTATTCTGTAAAGTCTACTATAGTATCAAGTAAAATGAATTGGGCCATACAAGGATGACGACGACCATGCCTTGGGCCCAATTAGATATCGTGACAAAAGGAATAAATATATAAAATAATTATCACTTATAGGTCACGTCGATGATAAATAATATTCGTACATAATGATGTATTGCTAGATACTGCTCTTATTTTATATTAATAATAAAATAGTTCATTATTAATATAACTGAATATTTTACCTGTAGGGTTACACACATAGAGTAAGCCCAACAGAGGATAGTTTTATGTTAGTTAGACTGAAAATAAAACTATTTGGGCCTAACTCATTTAGAATGAGTCAGGAGCCCAATGTTTAATGAGAGCTTAGGTCAAGACCTAAGCCTATATATAGAGCATGAGATGCTCATAGGCTGCTGCTCAGAAATTAGACTATAATCAAATTTCAGTATGGTGGGAGTGCTCGTGTGGACTCCTAAAGGCGAAGCTACAATTGCTTCGATTGAGGAACTTGTTTTGCGTCTACAAGAGGTAAACCCTAATTAAAAATTTTGATTTTGTATAATGCCTTGAGACATTTGTGTTTGCAATTCTTTTTGGGAATCCTTTGTGTTTTCGCTGCTTGACCCTGATGGGATTCCCTTACATAGGAGTACGATGATACGGGTGCCTACAACCACTAGTTGTTTGTGATCGGTGAGATCCCTAAGGTACATTGATTTCGAGGATGAAATCCCTTTATAGTGGGTGAGTGTAACATCTCAGATAATTAATTTAAAAATCGATGATTAACGAAAAATTATAAATAAATTATTTTTTGAATTAATTTGGATTTTTTGGAAAGAATTATTATTTGTTATAAATTAATTTACATTTAATTTAAAAGTGATAATTAAATAAGTATATTTGATTGGCAAGTTATAAAAATTTAGATTTAATTAAATAGGTGATGGTAAATTTTAATCTGCCAAAGGGTAAAAGGTAAAAGGTTATTGTTAAAAAGGGAAAAAGGAAAAAGAAATGGTAAAAGATGTTTTTGCCCTTATGCATTAAAAATAAGTTTTCTTTCTTTTCTCTCTCCCCCTTCACGCATCTTCTTCCTCTCGTTTATTTCCTCCATTGCTGCGACCTTAGAGCTTCAAAGTAAGTGTAAATCTTAGTTGATTCATGCAATCGAGGATATATTTTGAATTATTGAAGCAAGATAAACAGGTAGGTGGTTTCAATTTCTCCATTCATGGCTTTATTCTTAAAATCGAAAAGTGGTTTTTCTATGGGGGTTTCAAACTTTCTTTGATTCTTGCAAGTAAAGCTTAAAGGTAATGTTTTGAACTGTGGGTGTTGATAAAATATTAAAAGAATTGCGTTTCGGTGTTCTTACGGCTTTGAACGAAGCTTCAGAAGGTTATCGAAGATCGTGGGTTTTATAATTAACAACTAGAAAATGATACGGTAAATGTAGATAGCCTCCAGAGATAGCTTTGATGTATTTTAAAAAACTAAAGTGAAGTTTCATTGGTGAAAATAGTAAACCCTTTCTTAAACTCTTTGATTTTTAGAGTTTGAGTTGTCGATAAATTATGACATGGTTCAAGAGCGTTGGAATCCAAGTAAGGGGGTGTTTGGTGTTATAATTAATTAGAATTGGGTATTGACCCTAGTTAGGGTTCAAAAAGGGAAATAACATAGTCAATGGAATTTGTTGTGATTGATGAAATTTAGGAAGTAAGTTATGTTGTTGCAATAGGTATTAACATGAGAAATTATACAAGATAAAGTGAATGATAGCCTGTTGGTAATTGGTAAATAAGAGACTTGTCGATTTTTAGCATTATAGGAATTTTATTGATCAGTTAGTGGTGTATGATAATTTAAGTTGCATGAATTGGAGTGAATTACTTGGTGTACTTGTAACTAGAATGAAATAAAAGTGTTGTGAATAATGATTATGATGGTTATTAATTATGTGAATTAATGAGTAAAAAGGTAATGTGGATAAGGAATGAAGAATGGTAAAAAGAAAAGAATGATGATTCTAAAATACAAAAATTATGATGATTGATATGTGATGAATATGTTAATGTACGTTAATGGGTGTGTTCTAATGGTTACGCGATGCCATGATTATGTTTAGTGTGATTTAATAGTGATTATTTGCATTAACAATATGAATGGCTGACATGATAATAAGTTATGATATATATAATGATAAAGAGTAGGTTGTTATATATATATATGTAAATATAAATATATGTGTCGAGAAGTTTTTGTAATGTTGAATTGACATGATGGTGATAGTGTAAATTAATGATGCTTTCTTTAATGATAAGAAGATACCATGAGCGATGCATGAAAAGGGTGATGACTTTGTGACAAATATAATATGAGTTAGAATAGGGATGATTTCATGATTGATGATTAAGGATGAAGAAAAATCTTATATTATTAATGCCGATGTTGATATATGTAACATCCCAAATTTTATACGAATATTTAATTAAGAGAATTAAATAGCAAATAATTATATATGAAATGATTAATATCCTAAAGGTTTAGAAATGACTAAATTGGGAATTATTATGACTGTCTATAATTTATTAGAGTTGAATGAGCCAAAACTAATACCGGTTAAAATATGGATGTCGGACCAAGTATCTCCGATTAAGGTGCCGTTGGTCAGGGCTGTTAAGAATATTATTGCAAATCCGAATATATATTCAAAATAATTTTTAGATAAAGTATTGAGCCCGCATGGAGATCCTATTTATTATAAAACACAGAAGTTTTAATGATGGGTTAAAACTTCAATGAAAAACCTTATTCTTCTCATTATTCATGTTGGTTTTCTTTCTCAAAGGAAAACACACATTGTTTTCCTTTCTTCTCATTTCCTTATTCCCATTCACTTTATCCTTTTCCACTCTCTAAAACCTAGAAAAGGGTTGTGTGCTTTCCCCTTCATTTTTGATTTTCTCCATTGTGCAAGAAGGAGATGGTGATGGCTTGAAGCTCTCCTCTCATTCCTCTAAATTTTATGCTCCCTCTCCCTCTCTTGGTACCCACTCTATTTTCTTGGCTTGAGGTAAGTTCCTCACCATTTTTAATGAGCTAAAGCCCTAGGTTATAAGTTGTAGTGGTTAGGAGAGTGTTTAGATGCATGTGGCTTGTTGTGGGAGCCATTAAATATGCAAACCCTAAGGTGGGGTGAAATAAATATGAGCTTTTCTGAGCATTGATGAGGGTACACAAAGTTGCCATAGTAGATGGTGGAAATTATATGCATTTACGATGATTATTGGGTTTTTGATAAAACCTTAACCTTTGATTTTGGGGAAAATGTAGAATGTGAATGGAATATGTATTTAAGTTGGGGAATATTATTAATGAAAAGTGATAGCCATTGATGACGGTTGGAGATTATTAATGAGGAGTGAAAACCATTAATGATGGTAGATGGTTAATAATAGTGGTTAAAACCCAATAATAAGGAAACCCACTAAGGATGTTGGGTGAAAAATTGACATGTATGGGTGACTTAAATTATTGTGTTGTTGCCCTCCTTTAAATATAATGAATTTTGGTTAAGGGGAAGGAATTCCCGAAACCTAAGGAAATAAGGAAATGAAACCGATTGTAAGTTGCAATATAATAAGACTCATGTATATGCATTAATTGTAAGGATGGAAATGGGCCAGGCAGTCCGTTGGAGGCCTATGGCCCGGCTCATTTAAAACCTTACACCGGTCTACACTTTGGACCGGTGAGAAATACTTATGTTTGTACCGGTCTATAATTTGGACCAGTGAGAAATATTATGTTTGTAACGGTTTGATATTTAGACCGATGAGAAATATAAAAAATGATACCGGTCTTACCTTTACAACCGGTGAGAAATGTTTTAGTGGGTCGATTTATTTTGGAGGCCTCTCATTCTCTCGAAGCTAACCCAAGCGCTGTATCCTCTCGAAAGCCCTAGCCGTCACCAAGCTCATCTTCTCAAAGCTCCTCCTCTAAGCGTCTGTGTTCGAAGTCTTCTTCTTCCCTCTCATCTTCGCATTGCCACTCTCCCTCTCAAAACTCCTTGAACGTTCCGGTGGTCTCTCTCTCCCCGTTCTCTAATTCTAATTCTAATTCAAATTTCTAATTTCACCTTTTCTTCTTATTTTCCAGCAATTGCTTTTGAGGTCGATTATATTTTGCTTCGAATTGAAGTGCAGAGCCTGTAGCTTGCTCAGCCAGTGTTACCATCTTGTTGGTGTTATTCTTCCTTAGAAACAAGTCTTACACAAGGGCCTCGAGCTCACTGCCTCTGTTGGACACGAGTATGCATTTCTTTCTCCTTGTTAGATCTTCCTTCAAAATTTTTGGATTTTGGTTTCTTAAAATTTTTGGATTTTGCTTAAAAAAAATATTATTCTCTTATTTTGAGAGAATAGAATGTTTTGTGAGAATATTATTCTCACACAAATTGATAGATCGTTGTTGAAAAATGTTCTTGACATATTTGTTGAAATTGGTATGGGTGAAATGGATTGATATGAACAGGATTTTGAGGTATAGATGCTTGAAGATACTGCCGATTACTACAAAAGTAAGGCTACAAACTGGATTGAGATTGATTCCTGTCCAGATTATATGCGAAAGGCAAGTCTGTCTATATTACCTCAAGACTTTGGATTCTTATATCTTTTTAGTTGATAAGCTAAAATAACTTTTTTCCATTATTTCACAGGCTGATGTAACATCCCGGATTTTTAAATAAAATAAATTTATTGGATGATGATAATTGATTGTTTATGGCTAAATAATTATGGGAGATGTTGTTAGACATTAGAGGTGAATTATCGGTAAATTTAGATTTACCGGAACCGGATGAATTAACTGGTGATGTAGGACCCACTTGATTTAATTAGATGTTTGATGGGTCTAGAATGTTTGGAAAATTATTGTGGTTAAGATGGTATACTTAAAATGATTTTTGGTGTCAAGGAAATAATTAATTGGACTCGACGAATGATAATAACCGGGGAAAATACGAACCAAATGGGGTTAAAAAGAAAATGAAAATTTCCTTTCTTCTCTTCATTTCATCCGTCCACTTCTTCTCTTTTTCCCATTTCTACTTTTCATGCTATTATACAATGGTTAATGGGGTTTTATGACCCAATGGACAAATGGCACAAAGCAAGGTTTTAACCATTGGACAATGTCCAATTTTTACTCAAATTCCTTCTCCCTTCTCTCATTTTTCGGTGACACCTCCTCCTCACCTTTTCTTCACTTTTACTTCCTTTCTTCCTCCTTCCATGGTAAAAACCGCCCACCTCCATTCTTCTTCTTTCTCTTGCCCAAAAACGAAAGCTAAGCTTGGATTTGTGAAGCATTTATGGAGCTTGGGAGCTTGTGGGATCATCTCCTTTCTCTTCTTCACTCTCATTTTCGTTTTGGTGGAGCTTAAGCTTGAGGTAAAGATTTCTTACCTCCACCTTGTTTTATTTATGGTTTTGGGTTGTTAAGTGAAGTTGTAAATGTTAGAAACCTTGCATGTGGGAAGAAATGGAAATCCTAGGCTTGAATGTTTGGAAAGGAAACCCTAAGTATTAATGATTTGGGGGTTTTGACCCACTTGATGATTTTGATGATTATGGATATCTATGAATGAAGTATATATGAGGAATGGATTTTTAGAATCATTAAGATTGATTAAGAAGGTTGATGATATTTGCATGTGAGTAGATATGACTTAAGGAATAAATCTTGAGAATAGGAAAATGATAGGCAATGTCGAGTGATGTTATTGATGATAACAATAATGGTGGATGACCATTGATAATGGATACTTGACTTGATGAAGTCTTAGGCCATGATAAATGCCATAAGGGTTTATTCATTAGTGATGGCTTAAGAAAATCCATGGTGACTTAAGTTGAAATTGGATACCTTATGATGGCTTATTAATTTCATGTACATATGTGTGTTGTTGATAGGATTGCATTCCGGACGATGATGCGGAATGATCGATGCAATCGCGTGGCGGTTCTTCTCTCGAGGTAGGAGAGGAGTTTGCATTTCAAATCGCATGAGTGAATTCATTGTTAATTATGTATATGTTGAACTCATGCAATGCATTGCCATGAATTTCTTATATGATTAATGTGATGAAGTGATGAATGATGGCTTGGCTTATGTTGATTGTTATGAAAAATTGATGTACTTGTATGATGATAAAGATATATGTTTGATGGTCCCTTGGTTGGACACAAATTAGATGAGTATGAAAATCTGTAAATAAATGAACTACATGAATTGTAAAGAATTGTTTGAAGTGGTTATGTAGAAAGGTGAATGAGGGAGTGATGTGGGTTATAGTTAAAACCTTCTCTCAGAAAAATTAAGTAAAGGTGATTGATAAGGTGGAATGAGTATTTCCGAGTATGAATGCTTAGAGCGAGTTTTAGATGTCCCATGTGGCGTGTATGAAGTATTGGTTATGATTAAGTTAGCTTAAAATGAGAATTTCCTGCGTCAGGTTGTGAGAATTGTTAATTCTGTGTAAGACCTGATAGTCTTGCTCAAGCGCAGTGGGATCTCGCCCAGGCGAGAGTCCCCTGCTTCAGTGAATTAGCTACTAGAGTAAATTCGCCCAGGCAAATTGAGCTTCGCCCGAGTGAGGGCGAAGGAATTAGCCACTGGTCTGATTTCGCTCAAGCGAATGGCCAGTTCGCTCAAGCGAGAATGTTAGTAGATCAGGGATTTAGCTACTGGACGAAATCCGCCCGAGCGAAGAGTCTTGAGGGATGGCATTCGCCCAGGCGAGACAAGGAAATGGTGATTGGGTAAGTTTCTGAACAAACTTTGTCTAGGTGGGAGTTTTGGAAATGAATTAAGAGGTGGTGGAATTTCCGGGTGAATTTCGAGTGACTCATATCCGAGTCATGACCTTCCGAGTGAGGAAGTGGGCATAATCCGAGTAGAAGGCTCGTGAATGTGATGATCTGGGCAGTGGAATCCCGAACAGGGAATTTTCGAGTCCAGTGGAACCTGTCCCAAGTGGAGTGCCCTGAAGGTGCAATTCCGAGTGGGAAGACACCGATTGGGGATATTCAGTATGAGTTTGTCCAGAGATGCACTGGAATAACTCCGTGTGAGTGAAAAAGAAAGGAGGTCAGTCTTAGGAATGAGATGCCGAGTGAGTGACTTATTAAGTGGTGAGTCGGTTTCTGGAATGTTTTACCGAGTGGAACACCGTGTGAGTGAAGACTCGGATTTGGAATGAATTTACCGAGTGGAAGTCTGAGTGAGAGAGGACTCGGTCTGGACTGATTTTGCCGAGTGAAAGACTACAAGAGAGAAGAGTGGGTTTTGAAATAATTCACCGAGTGAGGACCGATCAGGTAATGAGTCGGTGTTGGAGTAATTAGCCGAGTGATAGACTATGTGAGTGTGAGTCGGCCCTGGAATGTTTTGGTTGAGTGAATAATGGGTCGGTCAGGATTATTTTGCTGAGTGGAAAACCTGAGTGCTTTGAGCCGGTTTCAGGGAAATTCTGCCGAGTGGAAACCTGAATGTTGGGAGTCGGTTTTGATTGATTTTACCGAGTGGACAACCGAGTGAAATGAGTCAGTTTTGAATGAATTGTAGAGTAAAAACCAAGTATTGGTAAGGAATGACCTCTAGTCGGATTTCGCAGAAACGAGCGGGTGCTTCGCTCAAGCGAGCGTTAAAGGAATTGACTACTAGATGTTTTTCGCTTATGCAAAAAGGGGGTCACCCAAGCGAACCTGAACTGTCTCGCTTAAGCGGATGTGAATCTCGCTTGAGCGAGTTTCCACCAGAATGGGTTTTACTCGATGTTACTGGTGGCAGGCTCATGTTTGACCCTCCTTTTTGGCATTATGAGGTAAACCTATGATGAATATGGGGATGTATGAGAGATAACGGGATGATGATAAATCATGGTGGTGATTAAGGTTGATTGGTACATGGGAAATTAATTAACTATTTATTTACCACATGAACTAAAATAATGAATTATGATGTATTTGGCACCTGAAATAGAATGATGAGAGGATGATAATGAGATTGTGATGGCAGGGTATAAGACATACCCTAGAACGAATTTGAAATTTATGAAGGGATAATTAAATGACATTAAACAATGATTGATCATGATGTTGAGCACTCTCTTGCACTAAGAGGTGCATATTTATATTGATGAATTGTTGTTTGCCATTGTGTGTAATACAAGCATAGTCTTGTATGTGTGGTATGAATTATGAAATTGAAAATGTTGTGAATGCCACACAATTTTATATACATATAAAGTATACTTGAGACAATGGTAATGAATAATGGGATGAAAACCCACTAAATGAAAGTGAGGTATTATTGATGAATATTATATAATATTGAAATGCCATTGTGATTGATTGCAAGTACCTACTTGCGTGAATGAGGTGAAATATATGTGAAAATATGTTGAGATGAAAATGCCACAATAAAACTTGAAAGCTATGACTAAGAAACAAACAATGTTGAAATCCACTAAGGTGTATGGTGGTGTTGGTGATTATGATGATGATGATGATGTTTGATGAGTGGCATTTAGGATGCACAGAGTGAGAATGCATCTGATTTACATTGCACTGCATCCATGGCATATCATAGCCGCCGATGTTGGAACATTAGGGGAGTTCCCTCGGCCGACCTAGTGGGAGGGTGGCTCAGTGCACGAGCAATTTGTTGTATCCCCTGTGACTCGATGTGTAAGTCACGAAGCCGCCCATGTATTGCTACGGGGAGCTACATGTGGCCGACCCTTGTGGGGGGTGGCTCTTTATGAGCAGGTGACCCCGGTGGTCCTTGGGATCACAGCCGCCATGATTTGATATCTGGCCGGCCCACAACACCATATGTTGAATATGTCGTATACCGCAGTCATGGTGAAAATGACCAGGTGTTGCATGATGGGCGATGCGGTTTGGTACTAGTAAAAATATGGTGAATATGCATGCATTATGATATATGTGTACACATTTTACTACTGCAGTAGGGGCATGGTATGTGATCATGCTTGAACCCACAACTTGGTGTTATTTCCCACAGTCGGATCCGTATTTGTTGTTGATTATTCCATTATGCATATGCATTAGCCATAAGAGCATTTGCATATAGCATGGAGATATGCCAGAATATGATGATGATTGATGATGATTGAGATGATGGTATTGGTGTTGATGAGATGAGAAGTTAATATAATGAAAGACCACATAAAAATAATAAATGATATGAATATATGAAATGATGTTGAATATGACGATATGTATGATATGGCCCAATGTAATGAAGGGCGTATTTGTTATGATTGACAATGATGATGTTAGCCCATGGTGGCTTTGATGAAAGACCAGAATGGTCTATATTGATGTGATAGATATGTGTTGGCCCATTATGGCGGTGTGATGAATGTGTATATGCTTGCTTTGCTATGATTTGACGTATAAGTATATATATTGATGAGTTAATGATATATGATGATTGTTGATGTGTTTAGCAAAGCATACATGATGTTAATATGCATATGCACATAATTTCAATTGTATTCATATCGTCATTTGAAATGTATAACTCACTCTTCCATGTGGTCTACTTTTTAGTATTGATGCAGGAAAACTATGGGATGAGGATGGTTTTAAAGTAAAGCTTTTGGGAAGGTAAATAGTTGTAGAGGAATGCCTTGGCCGGCAGCATTATAATTTAATGAGTTATGTATAAAATGAATATCATGATGTAGTTAATTATTATTGTTGATAAAGGAACTGTGAATATTTATATACTTGGATAATGTACTAATAGTGGATATATGAATCTGAGGCTGAACTGGTTATGATCTATTATAAATATGAATGTTGGAGATGTATGTTGCGTGATCATACAGATAGGTATATACATACATCTTAGGCATTGTATGCTTATGTGATTATGTAAAATGATGATGGTTGTATATTAGGCTTATGATATGCCATTGCATTCTTACCGAGCCTTTTCTCATATCTTCATATATGGGACTAGACGTGTGCCCGGTATACACATTTTTCTTCCGTTGTAAACTCTGTTATTTTGTATACCTTATGGGCAAACTATTTATCGATCCAGTTATAGGTTTCTAAATCTCACTCTTTGGTTTTCTGTGATTCGGGTCTTGATGTGATCATAGTGGTGTCTTGGAAATATTTTCAAACGCGAAAAATTTATTCGCAATTTAATTAATTATGACAATTACATCGAGATTCGAGTACAGAAAATCAGGGGTGTTATAGCTGAAGACTGCTTGAAGAGGGAGAGAGATAGAGTGACTCATTACTTACACTCTAGCACTGAACAAAAATTAGTCGAGGTCAGTAAATGAAAATATTATTGGATAATTAAAAATTCTCAGTATTCTTTCTTCTTTTTCTGTTGCAGCATACATCATCAAGTGCATCTTATGATAGTTGGCATTTAGGATCCTTTCTGTGGGAAATTGCACCTCTTTTTGTTGCTAAATCAACCTTTGTAAAATGAGTAGTTTTGAGAAGTATTCAAAGCGAATGTTTCTATGATGTATTCATATCTAAGGTTCGGGAAGAAGTTTCAATTTCAACATTGTAATTGAATTTACCCAAAACAAATAAACTCATTATTGGGTTCTTTTTCCTTTTACAGATTACACATTTCCTCAACAAAATTATCCATCCTTTACGCATTTATTGTTTTTCTAATTTTTATTTCATTTTAATAGAAAGTGAAACATGAGTTGCTGGTGACGCATGTAAGTCAATTACTTGAGAATAAGAACTCTGGCTGTCGTGCGCTGCTTAGAGATGATAAGGTACCCACTTGTTTTGTATTACCTTGTTTAGTGATTTTCTCTACTTAAGCTTAGATTGAATTTTCCTTATGTAACCCTGTACTTTTTCTTTTCAAATTGGTGTGGGGTTTCTATGATTTATCTTTCCTTCTAATTCTATATTGAATCCCACATTTTGGAAAAGACTGATTGAATGTGCAGATCTTATCTTTATCACTCAGTTTAAATTTTCTATAAAATTTTGATTTGAAATTGGGACAAGGTTTTGGATGACATACAGCCCAGATTGTATTTGTGGTTTTTTTTTATATTTGGATTAAGTTTTATTGACCTAAAAAGATTAAGTTTTGAATATTGTCCTTTGATATCCAAAGATATTCCCGAACAGTAAATTTTTTTATTGTTTTTAATATTTAAAATCAGTGCCTTTATTACCAATCTATGAGGCGGAAAAGTAAATAGTTTTACACTCAATATACTTCATATTATCCATGTTCAACCGACTTTGTAATATCTCAAGTGGTTGAAAGTGGTGTGAAAAATAAAAGGAATTGATAGATGACTTTTTACTGGTCTGTTTAGTCTGGAAATATCTTGAAGTCTGTCATATTTCACACATACCGATCTATGCATGGCCTAATTGTATTTGTTTAGCTTCCGGCATCCCTTTGATTTCAATATTTGTCCAAGCTGAGTTACTACTTCTCACCTTGTATGTGGACTTGCATATGCTATTGCATGATAACCTGCAGAGAAGTTCAAGGCTCACTGCTGGTCTGAGGGTGATGATGAATAATCCTTATGCAGATTACAGTGCCTTCCCTTCTGCTAATTTGAACACCTTAAGGACTGAGGGGTATGCTTCAGATCCTCAGCTCTTGAAGGTTGAAAACAAGAATGTCTTCTGTCAACAATGGTTCAGTAACTGAACATCATACTTTTGCAAAACTCAAGAGCAGCATGAGTTTCACATATCATCTATGTATCATTTATCTGTAGATAGGTGTAAGAATCAACTACGCATTGTTGGTTTATCCATTTATTGAATTCAGCTCAAGAATGGGCTGGTGATTGTTCTTCGATCATTTTCGCAATATTGTTCTTTTTTGTTTTGCTTTAAAAGATCGAAAATACCTTACGGGGTCATTGGACATGTAACTAAAAGCTCTCTACATATGTGACACTTGAAATGTTGTTACTGTTAGATCTAGATGATTGGTGTTTAGAGCGTCAGGGATCCTAAGTTCGTGTATCCAATTGTTACCATCTTTTTCGTTTCTATTGTTCTTTCTACTTCAGGTAGGTATGTTTTTTATTTATGGAGTGTAGACATGTTACTGACATTTTTTTAATTAAAAAAATAGGTGGTAGACCCTGTTTTTGCTGCATGTCACTTGCAATCCAAGATAAAGTTGTCTTCTTCATCTTCTGCCTACTCTCTAACTAAACTAGTGATGCCAATCCCCAATACAGTAGGAAGGTATGATTTTTATCAAGGATTTGATTTAATATCTTTGTTTTGCTAGAAATTACATTAAGGTTTGCTTTTATTTATGGGTGAAACACAGTTAGAAATTACATTAATTAACTAACAAAATGAACAGAGTCATGTGTTTTTTATCACTGATGGCTTAATTCTTACTCTTCTTGAAGAGTGGTAACAACTTGAAGGTTATTTGTGATTCTTATAATTTTTTTAAACTAGTTACATTAAGGTTTCTGGTGTTGCATAGTTAATGACAAAATTCTTGTGAACTTCTATAAGCAGGATGATAGTGAAGATGATCCAGAAGATGCTGAGATTACCTTGCTGAGATTGCTCCAGATGCAAACATAGAGCTCTCTAAATTATAATTATTGTAGAAGCATTTTTTCTTTGTATGTTCTATTTTTTATGCCTGATTGTATATGTGCACAATATTTTTCTAGTTGTAATGAATATGATGTATAATGTCTCTCTTTACTGAGTTTTATTTTCTTCCTTTAGCAAAATACCAAGCTTTAGTTGTGAATATTGGTGTTTCCTTTAGCATGATCAAAATACATATTGGTGTATTTGATTTTGAAAATTGAAGCGGATGATGCTTTCTAAAATCAAAATTGTATCGAAAGTGAATTGGCCCAGGATGAAACGTACTGAATTAAAAATTTAAAAAAATAAACTTTTTACACCGATTATGTAGTAACAAAAGGACAGGTGTAAGTATTAATATTTATACCTGTCGTAAATATAAGGACCTGTGTAAATATTATATTTTATACCAGGCGTAACAAAAAGGACCAGTGAGAAATTTAATATTTACACCGGTTGTAAATAAAAGGACCAGTGTAACTATTATATTTTATACCTGGCGTAATAAATAGGACCGGTGAGAAATTTAATATTTACACCGGTTGCAAATAAAAGGACCGGTGTAACTATTATATTTTATACCGGGTGTAACAAAGAGGACCGGTGTAAAAATTATTTTTCTCACCGGTCCCAAAACCGGTGTAAAAAGTCCATATTTTTCTCACCGGCTCCATCCACACTGGTCCTACAACCGGTGTAAAAGGCCGGAAAGGACCGATGTAAAAAACCTTTTTTCCACTAGTGTACCAAAGAATGGGATGTATTTTTGAGGTTAGCTTTTTGGCTCTTGGCTAACTGTGTTTTCAAAAATTGCCTTCATCATTTCCTTGCTTTATTTCTTATGAAAAAGGTTAATTAGAGAATTTAGGCAATGCAAACTTAACAAATTCTACCTATATTATGGAATAGTTTTAAACCGTAGGGGTAAAACATTTATTGAATTGTTGCTTTTATATTTTAAATTGTTTTACCTCGTAATCTATGTTTCTATTTAATTATTTACATAAAGATAAACATTTTGTTTTTATTTAATTGTTTAGGTATAATTATAAGGAAGTATTAATTATTTCAAATTTATTATTCTTCAAATATAATTTTTATTGATGTTAAAATAAAAAGAAGAACAATTAAATATTTTATAAAAATTAATAATTTTAATTAAATTTTTTAATATGTATAATTCTTCTTTCTCTAAACTAAAAAGAAACAATATTAGCCATGTGATTAAATTTGGTTTTTGAATTTCAGTGTTAGTGAAGCAAGTTGCACTTAGTAACACATTCACACCCAAAATTCCTAAAAAAATCTTTAGGTTGGTGTTAGAAAACCTCTTTCCTTTGTGGTAGCCTCTCTCATTTCACACTATTCACTTGCTTCTCCATTCTTCGTTCACCTTGCCTCCCTCTATTCACACGTACCCATGCTTCCCTTATCTCAATTCCAAACTCCTTATCTTCGTGTTTCAGAGAAGGATTCAAGCTCGGTGTGAGGTGATGATAAAACATAATAAATCATGGAAACTCCTTTTTCTTGTTCATCGATAGAGACTCCATTGGTGATGACAACATGACTTACGTGTCTCGGTCTTTCTCCACTCGTAAATTCTCCTCCTACTCGTACAATAGGTCATTTTCTATTGATTTCTGATTTAGTTTTAATTTCTTTCAAGCATTCTTATCCCCAAACGAGAAATTCACATATTAATTTATTTTCTTGTTCTATGATAGGTGTTCTTTAAATTTAATAAAAAACATAAAGATTTTGTAGTTTTTAAGGAGTTTATGATTTTTAAAAGTTATTAACAATGTTATCAGAACTGGACTGAAACGACCAGTGAGACCACGAACAAATGCCTTGTCTGGTCCGAAAGAGTGAAAGAATCATTCATCTATTCAACAGGTAAAATCAGTAGAAAAACTAAAAAAATCAACAAAAATCAGGTTTACCCAGTTCAAATGGGCCACTAAATTTATTTTAAAAAAATTAAGGCTAAAACCACGTGTACTAAGAAAATATTTCCCCACGTCCTTTTCTGATTTTGTTTTCTCCCCCTGTTTCTTTCATTTTGTCCCAGCTTCTGCATCTTTTCTCCCTCTAAATCTCATGCGCTCCAGCTTCTACATCTCACTATCGCGCACCGCCCTCGCCATCGAACATCATGCCATCACCGTCGAGCACCACGCCTGACCGTCGAGCCATTGAGCACCGTGCTGTCACCGTGAAGCCTCTAACAGTGAAACCCTCTGTTCATGTGCACTGTCTCTTTTTTTCAAGTTTTTATTTATTTCTGATGTTGTTGTTCTTGTTCATTGATTGTTGGTTGGTGCTGTTGTTTATTGATTGTTAGTGATGTGTTGTTGTTTGTTATTCATTTTAATGTTATTGTTATGCGGTTAATTGAAGAAAAGGGACTTGGTTAATTGTTCAAATCTAGCTTTGCATTTTATGATCTTAATGTCCTGTGACAGAAATTGCAAAGCTGAATGGTGTAGATGTTTGCCATTATCCTTTCTAATTTTTTTAGGTCCCTTTCAACATTAGTTACCTATGGCCTAAGGTTGGAGTGTTAAATTATAATCAGTTTGATAATGTTAAAAGCCTAACATCAATGTAGTAGACAGGTCCTTCATTATGGGCCAGTTTTGTTGTGTCATATAAGGTAGTGCATGTTACACTATTTGTAGATCTAAAAGTTGTGTTTGAATATACTTTCAGGAACAAATATTTTGATAATGACAAAGGATCTTGAAGAAACAAAGAAAATAGCATCAGACCTGTAAAAACACGCAGGCTAATCGATTATCAAACCAGAGCTAATCGATTAGAGAGCTTCTGTTTATAACCTAATCGATTGCACCTAGGAAGCTAATCGATTACCAAGCTCAGAAAATGAATTAAAAGCATTAGGTGGATCTGCTAATCAATTGCAGGACATTTACAATCGATTACAAGGCTTCTGGAATGTAACTAATCGATTACACCTGAACATCTAATCGATTACAGAGCTTCTGTTTGTAACACAATCAATTACACATAAGGCACAATCGATTACCATGCTGCGTAACCAAATTAAATGCATCAGGTGCCACTCATAATCGATTACAAGGTAAGGCATAATCGATTAGAAGGGTTCTGTTTCATATCTAATCGATTACAGGAGAAGTGCTAATCGATTACAGGAGAAGTGATAATCGATTACAGAGTGAATTACAATGAAGATTTCAAAGTCTAATCGATTACAGCTCGAGGCGTAATCGATTACCATCATGCCATAATTTAGGGAAAGTGATTTTAAGTGGAAAACCAGCTCATTTCCCCATTCCAACTCAGTGCCCATAACTTGCAACGGCTAGGAAGACTTTGGCACTCCTTCAAGGCTCTATAAATGGCTCTCTAACTTAAGCACAACATACAACAAGAGGCAATCAATCTTCACTTACATTTGTGCTTAGTGGTTCATTTTCTTTGTATATTCTGAATCCTTGAGCTTAGAACCTGTATATCCTCTCTTGTTGAGAGTTAGAAATTGTGTGAGCTTTCATCTGTATATCTACTCTATTAAGAGAGTTTGAGTTACTTGCTTGTAAACACTACACCAAACACAAAGTTTTTCACTCTAGGTTGAGTGGTCACAAAGGTTGGGGTTCAACCTTTTAGTATTGAGAGTTTGAGAGATTAGGTGGGTTACCCTTATGCTAGTGAGGATTGAAGTTCTTGAGTGTGGGACACTAGGAAGCTGCAATTGCTCATAGCTTGTATCTTTAAACTTCAATAGTGGAAATCCTTCAAGTGGGTTGCTTGAAGGCGAGACGTACACCGGGGTGGTGGAACTCGTTAAATCGGTTTACAAGGTCTTCTCCCTTGCTCTTTTACATTCATACACCGTATCTGGATGGGTTATTATTGTTGATTGTGATTTCCTCCTTTTAAACTTGCTTGAACTAATAGCTTTAAAGTGCTACACACCATGTGTTTGACAAATTGCTTCAACAACATTTATTCCTTGTTTTGCATTGTTTCTTGCACTAAACTTACTTTGTCTTGCATAAACTATTAATTTGTGAGAAAGGAACTTAGTTCAAGAGCATTTCAACGAAAAGTTTTAAAACTCAATTCACCCCCCCTCTTGAGTATTGAGGCCACTTGAATAACAAGTGGTATCAGGGCTTGACTCTTGTAGATCAAGCTTAACAACTTCAAGAGAACAATGGCTTCAAATTCTCTAAATCTTTTTCCCGAGGGTGGTGCCACAAATAGACCTCCCGCTTTCAATGGGGAAGGATATGCGTTTTGGAAGGAAAGAATGAAAATTTTTGTTCAATCAATTGACTTAAGAATCTGGAATACCATTGAAAATGGTCCTTTTATACCCATGTATATTGTTAATGGTAAAAATGTTGAGAAACCCATGGAAGATTGGACAAGTGATAAAGAGAAGAAAGTAAAGTACAATTATAAGGCTAAAAATCTCATTACTCTTGCATTAGGTCCCGATGAATTTTTTAGAGTAATGACTTGTCAATCCGTCAAAGAAATGTGGGATACCTTACAAGTAACCCATGAAGGTACTAGTGATGTTAAACACTCTAAGATTAGTACCTTGACTAATCAATATGAGAGCTTTAGGATAAATTCTGAGGAAACCATTATAGAGATGCAAAAGAGATTTACCCTTATAATTAATCATCTTATTACTCTTGGCAAAGTTTATACTAACAAAGAACTTGTGCATAAAGTGTTGAAAAGTCTTAGCAGGGAATGGCAACCTCTTATCACTACCATTAAACAATCCCTAAGCATCAACGAAATGTCTCTTGCTACACTATTTGGAAAGCTACAAGAGCAAGAACAAGAACTAAGGGATTTAAAGCTAGCGGAGGAAGAAGAAAAATCCTCCAAGAAGAAAGGCCTAGCTCTCAAGGCCACTTCTATACATGAAGAAGAATCATGTAGTGAGATTGATGAAGAAGAAGAGTTTGGACTGTTTGTGAAGCGGTTTAGAAAATTTATGAGAAACAAACGCTTCCAAAAAAGCTTCAAAACTCAAGGTAAGAAACCTATCCCTAAAGAAAATTCTTCCTCATCCAATTGTTTTGAATGTGGCAAGGAAGGGCACTTCAAAGTAGATTGCCCAAACCTCAAGAAGAAAAGCAAAGATAAAGGTGGAAGGAGAAGAGCTTACATCGCTTAGGATGAAAACGATGTAAGTAGTTCCGATGATTCGGACAACGAAAAAGCAAATCTTTGCTTAATGGCTAACCACCTTGAAGAGGAAAATGAGGTAAGTCATCATGAACTTGACAAAGATGAATTGTATGATGCATTTGAAGAATTGTATGATAAATATTTAAAACCATCTAATAAATACAAATTATCAAGAAAAACCATAGATACTCTTGAAATGCATCTTGTAGAACTTGGCAAAGAAAACGAATGCCTAAAAGAAAAATTAGCAAATGTTCAAGCATGTTCTAAGAATAAACCTTGTGATTTTGCAAAGAAATATGATATCTTAGAAACTAAGGTCTTATACTTAAATAGAACATTAGAAAAGTTTACAAATGGTAGAGACAATTTGAATGTATTACTTGGAAATCAAAGATGTATGTTTGATAAAACTAGTTTAGGATATAACTCTACCAAAAAGGAAAAACATTACAAAAACTTCTTTGTACCACCTAGAAGATCATCATCACCTTTCATGAAGTGTAATCATTGTGGCTTTAAAGGACATAACTCTTTAAATTGTAATGTTAGAAAACTAGGGCCAAAGGTTGTAAGAAAGGTGTGGGTTCCAAAAGGGACATTACCACAAGCTAACCAAAAAGGACCCAACATAAAATGGGTACCAAGTTCTCTAAACTAATTTTGTTTTCTAGGCATGCTTCAAGACAAGCAACACTTTGGATAGTAGGTGTTCAAAACACATGACGAGAGACATGAGCAAATTCATATCATTCACTCCTAAAAAGAAAGGAAGTGTCACTTATGGAGATAACACCAAAGGAAAAATACTTGGTATCGGAAATATCGGTAAAAACTCTTCTACCTTTATTAGTGATGTATTATATGTTGAAGAACTCAAACATAACCTGCTTAGCATAAGCCAATTATGTGATAAAGGATATAGAGTTTTATTTGAATCCAATTGTTGTATAATTGAGAACAAGCTAAACAAAGAGGTTAAGTTTGTTGGTCAAAGAATTGATAATATTTACATGATTGATAATGATAGTTTGTCCTCAAATGATGTGTAATGCTTCATGACTAGAGAGGATGAATCATGGCTATGGCATAGAAGGATAGCTCATATACACATAGACCATTTAAACAAACTTGTTTCTAAAGAACTAGTGATTGGGTTACCAAAGCTCAAATTTGAAAATAAATTTTGTGATGCATGTCAAAAGGGAAAACAAGTAAAGGCATCCTTTCAAGCTAAAAACATTGTTTTTACTCAAAGGCCTTTATAACTTTTGCACATGGACTTATTTGGACCCTTCAAAATCAAAAGCTTTGGTGGTAATTACTATGGTCTAGTAATAGTAGATGACTATTCAAGATATACATGGACCTTGTTTCTAACTCATAAAAATGAAGCATATCATGCATTCAAGAAACTAGCCAAGGTTATCCAAAATGAACAAAACTCAAAGATTGCATCTATAAGAACCGATCATGGGGGAGAATTTGAAAACCAATCTTTTGAAAAGTTTTGTGAAAAACATGGTATTAGTCACAATTTTTCAGCTCCTAGAACTCCACAACAAAATGTAGTGGTTGAAAGGAAAAATAGATCTTTGGTGGAGCTTGCAAGAACCATGTTAAACGAAAATAACATTGTGAAACATTTTTAGGCCGATTCGGTAAATACCACTTGTCATGTTATGAATAGATGTTTGATAAGGCCTATTCTAAAGAAAACCCCCTATGAACTTTACAAAGGAAGAAAACCCAACATCTCTTATTTTTATATTTTCAGATGCAAATGCTTTGTGCTTAACAATGGAAAGGATAATCTAGGAAAGTTTGATGCAAAAGCTGATGAGGCAAACTTTCTTGGATATTCTTCATCTAGTAAATCTTATCAAGCTTTTAACAAAAAAACAAATACTATTGAGGAGTCTATTCATATGAAATTTGATGAAAATAGCCATAACTCCCCGAGAAAGGAAGATGTTGATAATCTTGTAGGTACACTCCAAGAAATGAGTTTGGATGATAAAGAAGAAGTCAACAATGAAGGAGGTACAACACAACATGAGAAACAACAACAAGAATGGATCACTTTGAAGGACCATCCCTTGGACAAAGTCATAGGTGAAATGACAAAAGGTGTAAGTACTCGAAACGCTATTAGAAATGCATGTAATCACTTAGCGTTTGTATCACAATTAGAACCCAAGAATATTAATGAGGCTATTATTGATGAACATTGGATGTTGGCCATGCAAGAGGAATTGAACCAATTTGAAAGAAATGAAGTTTGGGAACTAGTGCCAAGACCCAATGATCACCAAATAATAGGAACAAAATGGGTTTTTAGGAATAAATTAGATGAGAATGGCATAATAACTAGAAACAAGGCTAGGCTAGTAGCCAAAGGATATAATCAAGGAGAAGGTATTGATTATGAAGAAACGTATGCTCCCGTAGCTAGATTAGAAGCCATTAGACTATTGTTAGCTTTTGCTTGTTGCATGGATTTCAAACTTTATCAAATGGATGTCAAAAGCGCTTTTCTAAATGGCTATATTCAAGAAGAAGTTTATATAGATCAACCTCCCGGTTTTGAAAATCATAAATTTCCAAATCATGTTTTTAAATTGAGAAAAGCCTTATATGGTTTTAAACAAGCTCCAAAAGCTTGGTATGAAAGACTTAGTAAATTTCTCCTAGAAAATAATTTTGAAAGAGGAAAGGTTGATACTACTTTGTTTATAAAACGCAAAAACAATGACATTCTTTTGATACAAGTTTATGTTGATGACATAATATTTGGTGCTACTAACGAAATTCTTTGTCAAGAGTTTGCCAAAATCATGCAAAATGAATTTGAAATGTCCATGATGGGAGAACTCAATTTCTTCCTTGGATTACAAATCAAACAAACAAATGAAGAGACTTTCATTAGTTAAACAAAATATTGCAAAGAACTACTAAAAAGATTTGAAATGGATAAGGCAAATGAGATGGTTACACCCATGAGTACATTCTGGTACTTAGACAAAGATGAGAAAGGCAAGGCTGTTGAAATAACTAAATACCGAGGTATGATCGGATCATTACTTTACTTAACAGCTAGTAGACCCAATATTATATTTGCTGTGTGTATGTGTGCTAGATATCAAGCATGTCCTAAAGAATCACATCTCACCGCCGTTAAAAGAATTTTGAAATATCTTGTAGGGACTCAAAATGTTGGTTTATGGTACCCCAAAGGCGTTGAATGTATTCTCATAGGATATTCTGATTCTGACTTTGCTGGTTGCAAACTTGATAGGAAAAGTACTAGTGGCACATGTCATTTTCTTGGTAGCTCTCTTGTTTCTTGGCATAGCAAGAAACAAGTAAGTGTTGCTTTATCTATAGCTGAGGCAGAACATGTAGCAGCTGGTAGTTATTGTGCTCAAATCCTTTGGATGAGATAACAACTTCTTGACTTTGGTGTTGTTTTAAACAAAGTGCCCATTAAATGTACACTAGTGCCATAAATATCTCTAAAAATCCTGTCATGCATTTAAGAACTAAGCATATAGAAATAAGGCATCATAAGACATCATGTATTAAAAGGTGATTGTATGCTTAACATGTTGACACTTTTAAGCAACTAGCTGATATCTTCACCAAACCACTTGCAAAGGAACAATTCATACACATTAGAAGAGAATTAGGAATCTTGGACATTTCCAATTGTGTTTGAATGTTGAATAATGTTGATAATTCCTTATCTTACTGTATGTTTAATGAATGAGTAATTGATTGCGGTATGATATACTAAATCTCTAGTACTCTTGTCTGAAATCTACATAATTTGAGCATTTTTGAGGTTCCTAATCGATTACGCAGACTTACATAATCGATTACTAAGCTTCTGTTTCATATGTAATCAATTACATATTGTTATCTAATTGATTACTAGCCTTCTGTTTCATGCCCAATCGATTAGCACCTCTGTCCAATCGATTGCTGACGTTTCATCTTCCTGATAATCGATTATACACTACTCCTAATCGATTTCAAAGACTCTATTTTTAACGTAATTGATTACCTCACATGCACTATCGGTTACTCTCTGTGTAAAACATTTCAAATTCCTCAGAAAACACAACCTAATCGATTAGCCCATGACCCCTAATCGATTAGCCTCGTATCAGGTGCAGTCTTCGTGCAGAATTCCAAGAAAACTCATTGGCCCAATCCTCTTCTACCTCATTAACTCCTCCTTCTCCCCTCTAAACTTTAATTTCACCATATAAATACCACTCCTTCCACTCTCCCATCTCACACCACTCCTTCCTTCAATCTCCCAAACCTCTTAGAGCTCCTCCAATATCTCTCACTCTCTTCTCCTTTTCTTTATTCTTCTCCTCATTCACCATGTCTGCCTCAAGAACAGTGAAGAGAGCTAGGTCCTCCATGAACCCCCTTGATTTCTCAAGGTTCTTCTCCACACCAAGAGACCTTTAAAACTTTATCAAATTTTTTTCCGAAAAAGACATAATCTCTCCCCACTTTATCAATGCTGAGATATTTGACCACCCCAGTTTTACCTTTACCCAATCCCTTCATCACTACAACCTCTTCCCTTTTCTGACCCTTAAGGAAGAATTCTATTACCCAGAACTCATGAGAGTTTTCTACTGCAACCTAAAGATTGTTGATGGGTTGCTTGAAGCAAGAGTCAAGAATGTGACTCTTAGGATTACCAATGCCCAACTCGTGGAAATCACATAACTACCGCTCAACGATGCTGAATTTGTTGGTGGAAATCCAGAGGATGAATGGAATTTTAACGCCATCAATGCCCGCTAATCCCTTTGGAAGGCTGCCCGTCCAAGGAGCAATCATAAATTGGTAGGCCACTTAACTGTCAATAACCGCCTCCTCCACTTCTTTTTGGTTAAACTTTTGGCTCCTCGTGGTGGGAACTATGCATTGGTTGAAGAAGATGATGTCTTGTTGATGTGGGCTATGCAAAATCAAAAGGAAATCAATTGGGTTCAAATGTTAAAACTGCATATGCTCAGGGAAAAGGATCAACAAAAGCTCCCCTATGCCATCCTTCTCACCAAAATCTTTAAAGCCTTTGGAGTTGATCTTGCTGGAGAACTCTCAGAGAAGATTCCTCCTAAAGCTTGCATTGGTACTCATCATCTCACTAAGATGGGTATTATCTATGTGAATTGAGCTTGGCTCTCAAAAATGGAAGGCATTAATGCCAACATTCCCTTTGAAGCTCCTGCTGATGAACCTGCCCCTCCTCCTCCTGCAACTCAAGGTGAACCATCCGCCCCTGCTGATCACTTCACTTCACTTTATGCATATCTTGATCGCCGCTTTGATAGGCTTGAGAACTCTCTGCAAGAGTTTCAAATGACTGAGCAGCAGCACTATGAAATCATGCAACAACGCTATGAAGAGCTATCTCATCAAATCTCTGAGTTTCGATTTTTCAATCCGGATAACTAGATCCATTATTTATTTTGCTTTGTTTAGGATGCATTTTGCTTATTGTTTTCTTTATGTCTCTGAATTTCCATTCTGCAATTTGCTTCTATAATTTCAATTTCCCTTAATGAATTTCTTTTCCTTTGGTTATATCTCTATTGCATTTTGTTTTTATGATTACAAAGGGGGAGAATAATTGAAGTTCATCTAATTGCTAAAATCAGGAAATATTGCCTATAATAACAAGTGGATAATTAAATCAGAAATTGGCTAACAACAACAAATAGTTAAAATACCAAATATCTTTTTAAAGACAAATATCTTTTAAAGGCATAAACTCATTTAGATAGGGGAGATATCTTTTAAAAATAATAATAAGGGTATATTGATTAGAGATAAGTCTTTGCAAATTGAGATAACCTTTGCAGATAATCCTTCTCTTTGAAGATAAGGATTAAGAGATAATTTTAGAGATATGATAATTTTATTTTGAACTAACACCCTCAAGAGATGAACATTGTTTGTCATCATCAAAAAGGGGGAGAATGTGTTTGAATATGCTTTCAGGATCAAATATTTTGATAATGACAAAGGATCTTGAAGAAACAAGGAAAACAGCATCAGACCTGTAAAAACACGCAGCCTAATTGATTATCAGACCAGAGCTAATCGATTAGTGAGCTTCTGTTTATAACCTAACCGATTGCACCTAGGAAGCTAATCAATTACCAAGATCAGAAAATGAATTAAAAGCATTAGGTGGATCTACTAATCGATTGCAGGACATTTATAATCGATTACAAGGCTTCTGGAATGTAACTAATCGATTACACCTGAACATATAATTGATTACATAGCTTCTGTTTGTAACACAATCGATTACACATAAGGCACAATTGATTACCATGCTGCGTAACCAAATTAAATGCATCAGGTGTCACTCATAATCGATTACAAGGTAAGGCATAATTGATTAGAAGGGTTCTGTTTCATATCTAATCGATTACAGGAGAAGTGCTAATCGATTACAGAGTGAATTACACTGAAGATTTCAAAGTCTAATCGATTACAGCTCAAGGCATAATCGATTACCATCATGCCAGAATTTAGGGAAAGTGATTTTAAGTGGAAAACCAACTTATTTCCCCATTCCAACTCAGCGCCCATAACTTGCAACGGCTAGGAAGACTTTGGCACTCCTTTAAGGCTCTATAAATGGCTCTCCAACTTAAGCACAACACACAACAAGAGGCAATCAATCTTCACTTACATTTATGCTTAGTGAGTTCATTTTCTTTGTATATTCTGAATCCTTGAGCTTAGAACTTGTATATCCTCTCTTGTTGAGAGTTAGAAATTGTGTGAGCTTTCATTTGTATATCTACTCTATTAAGAGAGTTACTTGCTTGTAAACACTACACCAAACACAAAGTTTTTCACTCTAGGTTGAGTGGTCACAAAGGTTGGGGTTCAACCTTTGGGTATTGAGAGTTTGAGAGATTGGGTGGGTTACCCTTATGCTAGTGAGGATTGAGTTCTTGAGTGTAGGACACTAGGAAGCTGCAATTGCTCATAGCTTGTATCTCTAAACTTCAATAGTGGAAATCCTTCAAGTGGGTTGCTTGAAGGCGAGACGTACACTGGGGTGGTGGAACTCGTTAAATCGGTTTGCAAGCTCTTCTCCCTTACTCTTTTACATTCATACACTGCATCTGGCTGGGTTATTATTGTTGATTGTGATTTCCCCTTTTAAACTTGCTTGAACTAATAGCTTTAAAGTGCTGCACACCAAGTGTTTGACAAATTGCTTCAGCAACATTTATTCCTTGTTTTGCATTCTTTCTTGCACTAAACTTACTTTGTCTTGCATAAACTATTAATTTGTGAGAAAGGAACTTAGTTCAAGAGCATTTCAACGATAAGTTTTAAAACTCAATTCACCCCCCTCTTGAGTATTGAGGCCACTTGAATAACAAAAGTAACATGATGACCTATTTTTTTGGCTGAATTAGGCAATCATTCTGGCTTTAGTAATTTATTTCCTAATTATGTGGAATTTTAGTGGACATGTTTTTTTACTTGCTTTGGACTATGTATGGTTTAAATTCTAATACACTTGTTGATTTTTTTTATAAGTATTATGTTATGTTGATCTAATGGATTATTATTTAATAAATAATAATAATAATAATAATTTATTACTACCGGTCTAACCATGATTCGACCGCGGGTCTGATTAGTGACCCTTGAACTGGTGCCTTCACCGATTCAATGACCGGTGCGATTATGACAACATTGATTATTAGAGCGAAGAAAAAACACAAAGATCTTGTAGTTTTTAAAAGAAAAAAAATTATTTTAATAAGTTTTTTAAAAAGTTATAAGTTATAAGGTAATAAATTCTAAATTATGTCATAAACCATATGTTATAAATTTGTTTTGTTAAATAGACCAGTAAAGTTCATAGTGTTTGGAGTTTATTTTAAGAAGCTGAAAAAGTAATACATATTTGTAGTGATATTTATTGAGTGGTTAAGCAACTTGTGAGGTTTTGAAAATGTATTCGGCAAACTACATAGCCTTTATAAGTAGCCTGATATTAGCGACTAAGTTGAGGAAATCTATGCAGCAACACATGGGGTATGAGCTAGTTTAGTGTGAAACAAGGTATGCGTAATTCGATTTGGCAAAGAAAAAATATATGGCAAAAGAACAGAACCCTGAGGCAGAGGGGACGGTGCTTGTTCACACCAAATTCATATAAAATTTACCTTGTCTCTTTTTCTTGATTTACTACAAAGATAGTAAAATAGTAGTGATCATAACATGTTCAAGAAAGTAGCTAATGTTAAAGAAAGAGCGAAAGAAAAAAGATAGACCAAATGCAAAACCAAAAGTTTTGATAACTAACATGTGACAAGCTCTGTGATTTCAAATGCATCTTGCCTCTTCAAAAATACTTTTAGGGTATGATATTTGAATGATGTTATTGAAGTTTATTTGTCAGGCATATGCGCTTCTTTTAGATTGAGAGATGATTCTTGCATCTGATTTTAGGTGGATGTATAGGTAGGAGATACTCTATTTTGGGTGAGATGATTTTGGGTTTTTCTGTCTCATTCACTATATATTTTAAGGCATCTATTTCTTTTGAACATTGGTGTGATTAATGAATCTTGGACATACTCCCTCACTTTGGAGTAATCTTTGTTGGATTAATTTTAAGGTTTTGGGAGAAACATGAACATTAAAATTTTATGCCAATATGTTATATTTTCAGTCTAGTGTTATATTTAGTTAGAGAAAAATCCATATTTTTAAGGTCACCTTCCATTTGTCAATAATTTCATCTTAGGGATAAGGTGTTGAGTATAAATCTCTAGGTATCCTATGTTGAAATAGTTTTAATGATCCTTCATTCTTGAAAATAATTTAAGGTATTTGATTCAGACAGTAATCTAATAAATTTCTTTAAGTGTGAAATAGAAATAGTAAAAAAATAAATGAAAAACTATAAGGAATTCTCAATAGAAGTCAGAATGTCTCTTTAAGAAAGAGAATGAATTCAGAGTGCTTCTTACAATTAAAGATCATAAGTCATAACCAAGAAACAAGCAAGTAAAGCAAGAAAAAGAACTTGAACATCTGTTTCTAGAGGATCTAACTTTTAACCTAAAACAAGATTTTCCATAAAAGGTTCTTAGATCGTCATAGAACTTCAACAACATATCAATGATGCTCTTAGAAGAAGTTTCTCAAAGTAACAAGTTAGAATTAAAGATTTGTCATCTATTTCTAAAAAACTAAAGACCTAGAATGACCTAAATCCTTAAAGAATCTTTTGAAAAAGGAATCATGGAAGATTAAAGATGAAGACTACTTGAAGACACACATCTAAGGGTGAATTGAAAAAAATTTGACATTAACTAAGTCAAGTTTACTCAATGAATTTTGTTTTTGAAGTAGACCTAGAACATGAATCCTAGAAGGAGTTAAAGTGTTCAGAAATAATCCACCACCTTAGCAAGATTTACACACTACAAGATAAAATTCAATCAATAAAAAGATCTAACTCATTCTAAAAAAGAGAAACTAAGGTTACTTTCAAATCTAAAGAAAATCTCAAGTTCATAGTTCTTGTTTCTAAACCTCACCAGAATCAGGGTGTCTTCTTTTGAATCCTTTAGAATTGAAATTAGGGTTTCCACTTATTAACCTTTTCAAGCATATTTGAGATTTCTCTTCAAAGATCCAAGTCATTCATACTTTTTGAACATGAAGAAGGACAAACTTTTAACGGCTACTTTCCTACATCCTGCTATACATACAAGAGTTGAAACGCAAGTGAGAAGACATAGTAACAGAGTGAAATATTTGAAAAGAGAATCAAAGTTGCACGTAAGCAAGAGCTAAAAAGCTTAATTTTTTTATATTATTATTATTCAAGAGAAAGAAACCAAGAGACAATTGGATGAATTTCCGTGTGTTTGAATACACAACGGAGTATTCTATTTATAATAAAGCAGTAATGAATACAAGATCATATACAATCAATCTAATCAATTCTAATATATTTACAATATTCTAACACTCCCCCTCAAGCCGGAGCATATAAATCATATGCACCAAGCTTGTCACATGAGTATTTATTACGAGGACCCTAAGAGACTTCGTGAGAACATCTGCCAATTAATCATTGGAATTTACAAATTTCGTAACAATGTACCCTGATACAATCTTCTCTTTGATGAAGTTGCAGTCTACTTCAATGTGTTTGGTCCTTTCATGAAACACCATATTAGAAGAAATATGCAATGCAGCTTGATTGTCACAAATGAGTGTCATAGATGTAGTTTCCCCAAATTTTAATTCTTCAAGTAAATGTTTGAGCCATATGAGCTCATATGTAGCCAAAGCCATAGCTCGGTACTCCACTTCTGCACTTGACTGGGCTACAACATTTTGCTTTTTACTTTTCCATAAAACCAAGTTATCCCCAAGGAAGACATAATAGCCCGTTGTAGATCTTCTGTCAATAGGAGATCCTGCCCAGTTAGCATCTGAGTATCCAGTTATTCAAGTATGACCCTTGTCTTCATACAAAAGCCCTTTACCTGGTGCCCCTTTGATATATTTTAAGATGCGGATGACTGCATCCCAGTGACCTTTACAAGGGGAGTTGAGAAATTGACTTACCACACTGATTGCAAAGGAAATGTCAGGATGTATGATAGTAAGGTAATTTAGCTTTCCAATTAGTCTTCTATATCTCTCTGGATCTAAGAGAGGCTCCCCCTATTTCGGTATAAGCTTAATGTTAGGATCCATGGAAGTATCTACCGGTTTGGTTCCCATCAAGCCGGCCTCCTCTAAAATATCCATCACATACTTTCTTTGAGAAATTATAACACCTGAACTAGATTGTGACACCTTTATTCCTAAAAAGTAGTAAAGCCTTCCAAGATCCTTTGTCTGGAAGTGACGATGTAAGTGTTGTTTTAAAAGAACAATGCTAGTGTGATCGCTTCATGTGATGACAATGTCATCAACATACACAACCAAGTAAATACACCCGGAGGTAGAATGGCGATAGAAAACAGAATGATCCACCTTACTCTGAGTCATGCCAAATTCTTTTACGACAGTGTTGAATCTACCAAACCATGCTCTTGGGGATTATTTAAGACCATACAGGGACTTCCGAAACTGACAAACCAATCCTGAACACCCCCCTGAGTAACAAAACCAGGTGGATACTCCATATAGACTTCTTCCGTCAGATCACCATAGAGGAAGGCATTCTTGATGTCTAACTGGAAAATAGGCTGATGACGAATAGCAGCGATGGAGAGAAATACACGTACAGAGGCCATCTTAGGTACCGGGGAAAATTATCACCATAATCAAGGCCAAAAATCTGAGTATAGCCTTTGGCCACCAAGCGAGCTTTCAATCGATCAACAGAACCATCTGGGCTAATTTTGACTGTGTAGACCCACCTACATCTGACCATTGTCTTACCAGAGGAAAGAGAAACAAGATCCCAAGTTCCACTGCTTTGTAGTGTACTCATTTCCTTAATCATGGCTTGTCGCCAGCTAGGATGAGACAAAGCTTCACCTGTAATTGTAGGAAAGATAACAGAAGACTAAGAAGAGACACCAATGTAATAGGAAAGTGATAGATAATGATAAGATAAAGAAACATAATGAGGAGAGGGATTACGAGTAGAACGAATACCTTTATGGATAGCAATAGGAATAATACTATCAGGGGATGGATCCGGAGGAGATAGAGGAGTTGGCTCCAGAGGTAAGTCAGATGGGGCTTCATCAAGGGGAACCTTTAAAGTAGGATGGGGCCAACATTGATATACTTGAAGAGAACGAGGTGGATTGGTCGAAATATAGGTAACCACAGGAAACTAATATATAACTGACAGGACCCGCAAGCGCACGGGTTATGTCGCGTAATATAAAAGATTATCGTTCTCCACAGGGACTGTGTTCAAAGTACCAGCATATTGAAATTTAATTATCCACACAATTGATTTTTAAGGTTTTTGTAAAATAAAACACAAAATTAAGTTGCACAGAATACAAAAATAAGATTTACTTGACACTTAAAAAATCAGAGTTGAGAGTATCTTGGGATTTCGGGGGATTAAGACTCTATTTTATGTTAATGAATTTTAACTTTTCATAAATAAGAATCGAATTAAGTTTTCCAAGGCGAATTTTCCAAAAGCTAATTAATATGTTCCTCTCAGAATCCTATTAATGTACCTAACCTATGGATAGCGCTGCTTAATCCTCAGAAAGGCCCATTATCGTTTTATGAAAATCCCTTTTATTTCCTCAAAAGAATTTTGATTACTTTCACGGTTTTACCGAGGTCACAAAAAGCATCTCAAAAATCTTAGGTTTAGTTCAAAGCTTTCCGGTAAAAATAAATCTCTCGATTCTATTTATTACCTAAACTTACTAATATACCCGTAAGTATACAGTTTTATCATTTAGGTTCTTGTTAGGAATTACTAAAAGCATTAAGCATAATTGAACTAAATGGAAAACAGAAATTTATTTAATTCCAAGTCAAAATAACATTAAAATAAAATATTATCATACCCCCTTTATCCCAAGATAATTAATTTAGCTACTCATGAAAAAATTTAAATTCATATAAATAATGGAAAAATAAAACATACAAGACATAATAAAAATAAAGACTTACGGGTTTCTCCAAAAGCTCAGAATAATTTACCACTGTAATTTCTTGTTGCAATAATTTCTCCACCAATTACAAATTTAAATTCTCACTTTTACAGCCCTCACACTCTTACAAAATAAAAGAAAGAAAAGAAAATAAAAAGAAAGAGAAGAAAAATGAACAGAGAAAGAAAAATGGAAAAGAAGAAAACTAAAGAGAAAAAGAAAGAAAGTAACGAAGAAAAGAAAATAGAATGAAGCTGATGGAATTCGATGGGAAGAAGTTGTTTTTTTTGCTGATGGGTTGCTGCTGCTTTTATAGGCAAATGGATGGAGGATTCTAGCTATGAAAACGCGTTCAATTTGCAAGTGGAAGAAACTTTCGGTGCATGTGAGTTCCAGCTGTGCCAATTTGTTTCCAATTTGTATATTTTAATATTTCCAATAATTCGGTGCTTGGATTTTAGTGAAGATTGGTGCAGAATGATGAAATTCAGAGTGAAAAAATGTTATTTTCCCACAAATCCGAGTGAAAGTTTGCTGGAGGGTGGTTTGCTGAGTGCTGGACGGTGTGGGTTGGAGAGGAGTCTGGGTGGTGTTGTGTTGGAGAGGAGTCTGGGCGGTGTTGTGTTGAGGAGGAGTCTGGGCGGTGTTGTGTTGAGTGGGTTGCTGGGCGGTGTTGGTTGGAGAGGAGTCTGGGCGGTGTTAGTTGGAGAGGAGAGTCTGGGCGGTGTTATGTTGAATGGGTTGCTGGGCGGTGTGGATGATGGAGAGAAAAGGGACAGCGGATAGAAGATGAAGTGGGACGGTGTTGTGGCTTGAGGACGGAGTTGTGGATGGAAGGGAGAGGACAGTGTGTGGCTTGAGGACGGAGTTGTGGATGGAAGGGAGAGCGGATAGGGAATGTGGGTCAGATTTCTGGATTGAGGACGGTGTAGAGAGGAGTGTTGTTGATTGTGGTCGGTGTTTGCTGGATGAAAGGACGAGTGAAGATTGACTGAAGAGCAACTTCCATTCAGTCGGAATTGACTGCAGAAGGACTCGGAACCGACTGAAACCATTCACTCGGCTCAGATTCATGGAGTTCATTCAGAACAGATTGAAGACTCACTTGGCTCAGATTCAATCGGTTCCTAATCATTTTCACTCGGCAGTCTCTGAATTTGAACCACTTGGTTAAAGCTTTGCTTTGGAATTCACTCGGAAATGCCTTCTTATTTTTCACTCAGAACTTGCACTTGAAGGGCTCTGGAAGCTGGCTGGTAGAAGTTTATGTCCGGGCCTTGTTTTGCTCGGAAGTGTAGCTTTCTGCCTTAGCTCACTTGGATGTCTTCCTTGGAGACTTTTCACTCGGATTTAATGCGAAACTTAAAAGTCAATCCGAGTGTGATTCACTCCTGGTCGGATTTCACCTTGTCCGATTAAGACACCACTCGGAAATGCCTTGTTCTCCGAATGAATCACTCGGATTCTCCTTAGTCAGCATTTATTCATTCAATGGCATTCCTTCTGCTCGGAATCAATTCACTCGGATTCAGCTTTTTGCCCAGAAAAGCACTTGTTCTTTGGTCAGACCTGCTTCAGTCAGCATTCTTCACTCGAGTCAGCCATTTATCACTCGGAATGGCTTTGACAGGGAACTTTCCACTCGGATTTGGCTCCAACAGTGAAGTATTCCACTCGACAATGCTCCACTCTGAATCATTCCACTCGGAAAGGCTTCATTCTGAGCCATTCCAATCGGATTTACCTTCAACAGTACAGTATTCCACTCGGATTTGGTCCTTTTGAGTCGGAATTCAGCATTTCTGAGTCGGATTTTAACATTCTGAGTCGGATTTCAGCATTCTGAGTCGGAATTCAGCATAAAAAGAGAGTTCTTTCTACTTTGGGCTTGTTCTTCTTGTTTCTTTATCATTTTATGGTCGTTTTTCTCTTGTTTTTGACCCTTTATTACCTTAATTCCTGCAAAATAACATACCCAAGTAGACTAGAGTGGAAAGAAAGCAAAAATCGCAATAAATAAAGGAAATACAGTGGATAATGACTAAAATCCTAAGCAATTTAGACCTAATTTATTGTATTATAAAGCACTTATCAATAACCTGCACGGGAGAAATAAAAATAGGGCCACAAGAAGTAGGACTAAACACAAAGTTCTCCATAGTGGGAATTGTAAAAAATGGACTAGACTCAAAAAAGGTAACATCAGCAAAAACAAAGTAACGATTAAGGCTAGGACAGTAATATTTATAACCTTTTTGAGACCTTGTATAACTAAGAAACACATATTTAGTTGCCTGGGCAGAGAGTTTATCGGTGCCCGTGCCAAGATTGTGGACAAAACAAGTAGAACCAAAAACACGAGGTGGTAAAGTTATGAAGACTGGTGAGGAAACACGAAGAAGTGAGGTACCTAATTATCAAGAGCAGAGAAGGGCATGCGATTAACTAAATAACAAGCTGTAAGGATAACATCCCTCTAAAACCGATGAGGAATATTACCATGTAAAAGAAGTGTTTGAGTTATTCTGACAAGATGTTGATTTTTTCTTTTTGCAATTCCATTCTGTTGAGGAGTATGAGCACAAGATATTTGATGTAAAATCCCATGAGAAGCCATAAATGATTGAAAGGAATTAGATAAATACTCACGGGCATTATCACTACGCAAGATACATATAGGAACACCAAACTGGGTTTTAATTTCATTGTAAAAATTTTGAAAAATTAAAAATAACTCAATGATTTTTCATTAAAAATAACCAAGTACATCTAGATTAATCATCAATAAAGATAACAAAATATTGATATCCTAAATTAGACACGATACGACATGGACCCCAAATATCAGAATGGACTAAGCTAAATGGAGACTTAGCACGACCTGAGACTCGATTATTAAAAAAGTACAACTATGTTTACCTAATTGACACGACTCACAAGATAATGTAGACAACTTGGGAAGTGTAGGCACCATTATTTACAACTTGTGAAGACTTGGATGACTCAACCGAGCATGGAGGAGACTGGAATCAACCGTCGACCCCACGTATGCAGAAGGTTGAAGTTGATAAAGCCCATGTGGCTCACATCCGGTGGCAATCATCCACCTCGAACTCCGATCTTGGATGAAAATAGAGTCTTTAGTAAATGAGACAATGCAATCAAGAGAGCGAGTCAGATGACTAATGGATAATAAATTAAAGGGAGACATAGGCACATAAAGAACATTATCAACAGACAAAGAAGGGAGAGGGTGAACGATATCTAGAAGGTAAAGACGTAGAGCTAGAAAGGGTAGAGAATAAGGATTTGTTACCGGTAATATGATCAGCGGCCCCAGAGTCAAGGACCTAAAAACCAAGAGAGTGAGAAATACCAGCAAAAGAATTACTCGTTTGCACTACAGAAGCCATGGAACCTGAAATCTTGCACTCTTTACACCACTGAAGAAAATAGTTATAAGTAGGTGTGGTAATTGTAACACCCTAAATTTTAAAATAAAAGATTTATTAAGGAGATAAATATTAAATAATTTTAGTTGGGTTATTTAATATTCTAAAATATTGGGAATAAATAAATTAAGATTTTTGGGATCTGTTTCTAATTTATTGGAACCAGATAAGCTGAAAATAAGCCCGGTTGAAATATAGATGTCAGACCAAGTATCTCCGATTGGGATGATATTGGTCAGGGCTGTTAAGGATGTTATTGGGAATCTGAATATGTGTTTGGAATAATTTTTGGATAAGGTATTGAGTCCAAACTGAGATCCTGTTTATCATAAAACGATGAATATTTAATGAAGGATTAAAAATAAAGCCAAATGGCCTATTTTCCCTTCTTATTCCCGTCAGATTTTTGGTTTTCCCCATAACATGTACTTTACTTTTTCTTCTTCTATACTCTTCTCCTTCACTTCTTCTTCGTCTTTCCTAAAACCCTAAGCAAAAAGGTGGTGTGCCCTTTCTCCTTGCCTTTTTCGTTTCCTTAGAGCTTGGAAGGAGCTTGGAGCTTGAAGTCTCACTCTCCTTTTCCCTCATTTTCATGTGGTTTTCCCTCTCTTGGAAAACTCTCTCATTTCTTCTCTTGAGGTAAGCTCTTGCTATTTCTCAAGAGTATGAACTATGGGTTTTTGGGTTTTGATGTTGGGAAAGTGATTTAATGAGTGTTGTTGGGTTATTAGAGAAACCCTAACCCTAAGATTTGGGGGAAATGCAAAATATGAGTGGAGAAACATTTATTGTGTTAAATAATTGTTATTGGTGAGGTGAAATGATGTTATTAATGGTGAATAGCCATTAATGAATCTTAATGGTTGTTGGGAACCATTAATGTGGGAACCCATTAATGGGTTTGGCATTAAATATGCATAATAATAAATGCAGACGCCTAAACCGTGGTGGTGGTGGCAGAATAAATGAAATAAATGGGACTGAGAGTTAAAATGCTAGAAGACATTGAGTAGCTGAATATGAACGTTAAACCGAGGTGGTTGAATAGAAAATTGATTGTGTGATGTATTATGATGTAGGAAATAACCCTAGTTATGAGGCAGAACCATCTGACCATGGTGATTACTATTTCTCTTGAGGTAGGAGGGGATAACTATTCTAAATGCATGATTTCATCCATTGATGATGTGAAAATATGTGTATATGATTGTTCTTGTTGATTTCTTGTGTAGACAATGTGATCATTTCATGATTTGAGTGTATTTAGAATGGTAAATGTTATTTGGCATGTGTTTGGAATGATGAATATGATATAGAACGGGTCTGAGCCAGAGTCAACAATCCAGTGTGGGATCAGCCACGAGAGTCAATAGATGACTCAGGTTTTAGACCGGTGCTATATGTATTTTGTATGATTGTCCGGTATCCTAATGAGAGGGGATTGATCTTGATGCCCGATGTTTTACTTGCTGGGTTTATATTGCATACAGAGAGGATGAAGTGATATATGTACTCTGGTACCGGTATTGAGACCGGGTTTGATATTATGTTAAATATGATGATGAAATATGTTATGATGGTTTGAGATCATGCCTTGAATTGAATGCAGTGATTTGAAATACCCCAATTGTGTATATGTGAATTGATGAATGTGATTGCCACTAACTACCGATGTGTATGAGGTTCAATGAAAACTGGTAAAGATTAAAAATACTGAAATTCCGTTAAGTGGTGGTTATAAATAGATGATTGATTGAGTGGCATTTAGGATGCACAGTGTGAGAATGCATTGATTGGCATTTGCATCCATGGCATATCATTCGCTGCTTATATGGAATGTTAGGGGTTCCAATAGGCAGGCCCAGTGCACGAGTGTATTGTTATTGTTTCCTAGTGATTTGTGGAATCACAAAGCTGCCCTTAGTTTGGTGATGAGGCATCCTATGTGGTAGGCCCTGTGGGAGGGCGGCTCTGTGATGAGCAGTTGACCTCGATGTCTGACGGGGCACGGCTCCCTTGATGTATGTTCAAGGGAGGCCCGTAGCACTTTGGCAAGTACGACCATAATGTTGATCCGCCGTCACGGGGTGACTAGTGCTACAGATGGGCAAAAGCGATTTGGTACCTGTAAAAGTATGATGTTGAGCATGCATGAATTTGGATATAAGTGTACACATTTTACTACTGTAATAGGGGCATAGTAGCATACCTATGCTTGTCCCACATTTGATATGTTGTTGTTTTCCCACAGTCAGATCCGCACTTGAAAATAATTCTGTTGTGCATATGCATTAGCTTTAAGAGCATTTGTATATAGCTAGAGATATGCCTAGTTGATAGCCGTGGTGGTGATGGATGATTTGTTAAATAGAGAGAAAGTAAGCTGAAGTGCTAACATTAAAAGTGTGATGATTGTTGAGAATGTTAAAGATATGTTATATATGATATTGCCTTGTGAGTATACTTATTTGGATATGTAATGTGCTGAGATGAAATGATGTATCATGCGTGTGAAACTTGTGATGTTTTCTGGAAAAATGAATATAATGCACACATGTATAAATATCATCATAATGTATGACTTTGATTCATTTGGATTATGTTACTCACCTCCCTGTTGCCATTTTTAAGTTTGATGTAGGTATGGGGTAAAACCCTACTCTTTTTGGAGGTCGAGTATTGGAGAAGGTAAATATGAAAGGAATGTGGGTGAGCCTTGGCCGGCGTATATCTTCATTTTGTATAGCATATGGGTGTATATGCTTAATTTGAAATTAACTTGACAACAGTTGATTTTGGAGGTCATGTAGGAAAATTAGACCTTATATGCTAATTTTCATTAATGACCTTGATATTGTATGAATGATATTATTCTTTTGAAAATATATTTCTGTTGTGTAACAAATTGGTGAGCAATTATCATCTTCTTTTCAAAATATACTTTGACAACTATTAAATTAATTTCATCTACCATTTTTCCCTTGGGACGGCCTCCAGTCCCTTCGTCCGAGGTGCGCTCTGATACCCTTCTCATATCTTCATATATGAGATCGGTTATTAATGATCCGGGGTAATCACTCGACAAAATATATACATATATATATTGAATTTATTCTACTTACAATTATTTTAAAGTCTTGAAAAATTTACCCCTGTTTTCGAGATCGAGGTGTTATAGTAATAGTCTGTGGTCCAGATGCAAAGGTGGAAATGGCTGGTTGCATAACAATTACCATTCTAGAGGAGAGAAAAACACAAACAGAGGAGAGAGAAAGTGCAAAACGAACCCTAACAGTATCAAACGGTGTCCGAACAAAACAACTAATTCTGATCCAGAGTTCGGTGGCCAGAAACGTTGCCGAAAGGAGTGCGTGGTACTGTTCAGATGGCACTGTTCACACAGTACTGTTCAAGTGGAAGAAAAAATTCAGAAAGAAACTTGGACCAGTCGGAGAGGAGCATACAACCGAAGAGAAACCAGGAGATAAAACCCAAGTTTTGAAAAAAATTTCACCGGTGAGTAGTGGGCCCACTGGGTAAAACACGGATTAGGGTTGCCTCTTGTTAGGCTCTAGATACCATGTTTAAGAGAAAGAAATCGAGAGACAATTGGATGAATTTCAGTGTGTTTGAATACACAATGGAGTAGTATATTTATAATAAAGCGTTAATAAATACAAGATCATAATACAAATCATTTACAATCAATCAAATCAATTCTAATATATTTACAATATTCTAACAATTATAAATAGCTCAGACACTAAACCTATCCAAAATTCATAAGTCCACCTATCTTCCTCCTTCCACACTACACCGTTTTAACAAAAACCATTCCACACTGAAAAAAATCAAATCCCCAAAAAAGCAATTCACCAACAAATCACACTTATCAAGCGATTCCAGTCATCATGAGCTAGAAAATCTAAAGCCTTCTATTGAATCCAAGGATCCAAAGCAACAAATAACGATTTCTAATGTAACTAAATCGAGAAACGACCGACATTATTTTCAGAACCTGTAAGAACGGATTCATGGAAGATGACATTAATCAATCAACATTAACCTTCTAGAATTCATGACTCACCAGATCACAGATTCTACAACCGTGTCACGAGTTCTCGATCGTGTTTCCTAGCCAAAAGAAAGAAAGTGACAGATTAAAAGTTAAAGAATACGATCAATTAAATAAAGACAATAAGAAAATAAATGAAGACAAATTAGATCTGAAGATGAAAGGGGGAGGAGGAGAAGGAAGATTCAAGAAGGTACGCGAACCTCTCGGTACAAAATAACAAGATTTGAGAAGAGTATCGATGACAAGAGAATTGGAGAGAGGTAGAAGAATAAGAGAAGGAGTTAGAGGTTTATATATGATGCGAGCTTCACAAGTGTAACACTACAACAACAATAACATAATACCATAATATGTAACACCCTAGTTTAATAAGTAAATAAATACCCAAACAGGGGAAAATTTTTCCCAAAAATAAACCAATGCCAACCGGGAAAAAATAAAAGAGGAGGGAGAGAAAGGCAAGGGAAATTAAAACCGTCCACAACCAGCCCAGCGGAAGACGAACGCTCAAGCGATGCCCAAAGCAGCGTATACTCGCTCAGGTGGAATCCAGCACGCTTGAGCGAGACAGCCCAATTCGCTCGGGCGAATTGCCATTCGCTTAAGCGAAGCCAATCAGAAGCCTTCCCATGCACCCGCACTCGCTGGAGCGAATGCCTTCATTCGCTGAAGCGAGAAGCCACACTCGGTTATCCAAACACTCGGGATCAAGGGGTTCTATTCATTCAGGATTGACCCCAATATATTATACTTAGTCATTTAGTTTTATCCACAAGGGTCACATATACAATCCACTCGGAAAATGATAACTATTCCACTCAGAATCTATAAACCTTCCTCACTCAGGGTAGCTTCTAATCGAACACTACTCGGAGTATCATCGTTTCTCTTACTCGGGAAGCACATAAACCTTCCTTCACTCAGAAGAGGTCTCCACAGTCATACGTCACTCGGAATATTCCAGCCAAATTCACTCAGTATATATCATCATATTCACTCGGGGAAAAATCAGAAGGTTAAGTCCCACTCGAACTTATTCAAATCTTAACCACTCGGGATATGGATCCTCGTTCACTCAGATTATGTATAGATCATACACTTAGAATTTATCTCAATTAAATCATCATAACAACTCTTCCCTCGGAAGAGGTTCACTTCAGCATCTCCACTCGGAAAGGAGGTCCAAACACTATAGTCCCCCTCGGAACCACCAACTTCACACTATTTCATCCAGAAACACCCCTCAATTATTTCAACAACACTTCTCGATCAACACGGTGTATGCTACCAATATAACCACACATATATATATATATATGTAATTTTACACTCGGGTACATATCATCTTAACCTTATACATTCAACAGCACTTATTATCCGATTCAAGCACAGATTATCAATCGTAAACCATATATATGCTTAACATGCACACGGATCCTAATAACTCAGATTCCTTATATATAAATTTATATTTGTTTTACAACACTGTTATTATGAGATGGCCAAGGCTACAACTGACTAAACGTAATAAATACAATATAAACACTCAACAGTCGTAGTGCACATCACTCGGACTTGAGGTCTTTACACCATTCCGAGTCCGACCTGCACATGCTGAAAAATGGTGTAGGGGGTGAGCATCTTAAATATTAAATGATAGATACTGACTCGGATTGTTCCTCAGTTATGCAACAATATATATATATATATATATAATTATACATAACAGCAATTAAGGTCAGAACAATACCAATCAATCAGGACACACATAAGACGTTTACCGATCAGAATCCACCAGTTATCACTCGGCCATATGCACATATCATTTCAATAACATTAACATAGCAATGACCAGTAACATAATAATGCCAATGAATCAGAACACACATAAAACATTTACCGGTCAGAATCCACCATCTATCACTCGGCTATATGCACCTATTATTTCAACAACATTATCACACACTAACGTAATCAAATTTCAATCAACATCAACAGTACATGTACACAGATTATTTCACTCGGTTCCGCATTCGTGTGTAATCGGTTTTCATTCGTTGCAACGTAGGCTCCCAGCCTTTTATTCAGCTCCCAGCTGACTTGGCCATTTTACAGGTACTAAACCGTTTGCCCTCAGGTGACACCAACGCTCTCAGCGTCAATGATGGTGTTCACGGGCAGCCCTGAGTCCCACTCAATAGGCCACCTTAAGTCCCACTCAAGGATTTAACAGCGTCCCACGCTTTAATAACCGATGGTAGTGTCCCACACTACATGCTCTCAGCATTAACGCACCCCATGCACCACACGCGGATTCATCACACAACACAAGTTTCATACATAGCTTTTATTCAACAACACATGCATCACATGCAATCGGTGTAACACATCATCAGATTCACTAAATCCACATTTTCTCATATGTAGTCAGCATTTCAAACTCATAATATCCAGCATGCTACATAAGTCACACGGTGATCATCAACAACACTTCAACACATTCGTTTCATGCAACCATTCAACATTCTTGAGGCTATCAACATGCATTTCATGGACGAAACTAAACATGCAACACTAGATTCCTAATCATCATGCATCCGGGTATCATATACTCTTCATGCAAATAAAACACAGAATCAAACACAGAATCAGCAAGCCATTAACACCTGGAACCCGTCCATAACCCATGCATTTAAGATATAAGATACCCCCTACCTGGAATGAAGCTTCCAGTCGGCAACACGATACTTTGTTCTGGAGGAACACCGAGCCACTCTTACTCTCGAACGGCTCTGCATGCAAGATCAGCGGGGAGGCCCAAGCCCCCAGGGTACCACCTTGACCTTCCGCTCGGTCCAGTGGGGATTTCCAAGCTTCCGAGACACCCAGTTCTCTGCTCGTTCTCTTGAGCAGCTCCATCACAACGCTGGTGAACGCTCCAACCTCCCCGAAGCACTTCGTAGTGCACATCTCCACTGAGACTCAGGCAGCCTCGAGCAAAGGAGAGGGAGAAAGAGAGGGAAATCAACGAAGGAAAATGAAGAACAGGGAAGGAACAGAGTGTCGTCCCTGAGTCATCGAAGGAGAAGCTCCCAACCCAACTTCTTCACTCTCATGCTCGACGAAGGAAGAAGAACAGAGGAGGATCCAACCTCCAGGACACAGCGCCATGCTGTTTCTTCTACCACTACGCTGTTCCCTCACAGCCACCGTTCCACTCGGGTCTACGCAGTTCTGGGTGGAAAAGGAGATGAAGAGGAAGACGAAGAGAACAAAGAGGGAAGTGGCCAGGAGAAGAGGATCGGACAGTGTCTCTGTTTTCCTTTGAAGAGAAGCTCTCAGCTCCCTCTCGACCCTAGGCAAGTGGAATAACGCGGAAGTGAAGAAGTGAGTAGAGAAGAGGAGAGCCGAAACTTTTATATACTCCAGGGGCACATGCGTCAATTCACCCTAGCCACTAACATTAATTAATTAACCATTAGCTCTCTAATCTACAATTAACCTTAACTCATTCACTAATCTCATTCGGTAGTTTTTTTTAATAAATCGGGATGTTACAATTCTCCTCTCCTTTAAAGAATTTCGTCCTCGAAATTCCAACATGAACTTATCTTAACAATCGGCTCAGAATGTTGCTGCCTCAACTATTGTATGTCTCTGCTCTCCAAGCATTCACCAATCGGTTCATAATTCTACTCGGTATAGCTTCTCCTCTCAAGCGGTTTACCGACCACTCCACAATTCCAATCGACAAAATTACTAGAGTCAGATCCTACCTGAGTACAACCTCTTTATAGAAATCAACATATTTGGGGATTCAATTTTAAAACATACAATCTACCCCCCTCAACTCTGCCGATTCACTATAACCGATGGTACCTCTAGTTCTTTGGCCGCCCGGCCCTATACTCACAACACCAATTGGTGGGCATCTATCGTCATTTCCCCCCAATTCTAAGGAGTCATTCGATACACTTAAGTACCCACACAGAGCATAAGTTCAAAATTATGTCATATAAGGCATACTATGGATGCTAATTATCCAGTTGGGAAGAATCTAGTTGGTAAACAACATTACCGATCCCCACAAAATACTCACCAGTGTCCGATTAATCTCGGGTTAAACTCTCGGATATTCAATCATCCGACCACAAAATCTCTCCTCTAACCCATTATATATCTTGGCAAAACCGAAACCAACACCCAACAGAGTTTCAAGGTGCTCTAATCAGCACAGACTGCCTGGATTCATCCTTTACAGGCATCACACTCGGTTCTAAAATCTCAGATTTCTAACCATTCCTTCGGCCGATTCCATGCCTACACCCTGAAAAGGTCACTCGGAACTCTCGATCAAAGGGTTATTCGGGGTTTAAAGGTAATTCTTACCCGAAAAACTTTCCATTTACCCAAATTTTCACTTGGAATTCAAGCCTACTTCAAATACAAATCTGAGTTCAAACTCAGCAGCTCCAAACATCAATCTGAACACATCTATGGATAAATTTACCTCTCGGGTATTTACTCTTCCTTGGGATAATTCACTCGGAGACTTACCTATTTCAGGTTCTATTTCCCGTCCAGAAGTACTTTTCTCCTGAAAAAGATTACTCAGTGGAATATCATACGGGTGTTAGGAATTTCACCCTCAATACCTTTCTACTTGGAACCATTCCACACGGTATCAAACCACTCGGAAGTATCACACTCCGAGCCACATCATTCGAATCTTACTCTACTCAGAAGTGTTACGCTAGGACACAATTCCTTTAACTTAGTAATGATCCTCTCTATGAGATTTACTCGGAACACCATAACTTCGCTCAGGAATTCTTTCCCCCAGAAAGTTTTTATTCGGAATCATCTCTATTTTCTCACGCTCAGATATACTTGTTAGGAATCCCTAGTGTATGAGCAGCGGAAATACAAGGATTCCCATAGGATTTGCAAAGTGCCGTGTTTCAAAGCATAAGACAAACACACAAAAAAATTGCGTTTTAGGATTACCTCTTGAAGAATATCGAAGCAATCGTAGCCTCGTCCTTTAGGAGTCTACACGAGTACTCCCACCAGAAATGCTACACCTTCCAAATGCTAGTTTAACGGCGTGTAGCTTTTGCAACTTTTGCGTATTTTTGTGTCTCTTTTGGGTAGCCGCCTATGAGCATCTTATGCTCTATTTATAGGCTTAGGTTTGACCTAATTTGCTCTCTAAAGAGTGGGCTCCTTACTCATTCTAAATGAGTTAGGCCCAATAGTCTTATTTTAGTCCAACTAAAATAAAAAGCTATTTTCTGATGGACTTACTCTATGTGTGTGACCCTATAGGTAAAATACTCGGTTATATTAATAATAAACTATTTTATTATTAATATAAAATAAGAGCGGCATCTAGCAATGCATCATTATGTCCGAATATTATTTATTAACAACATAACCTATAAGTGATAATTATTTTATATGTTTGTTCCTTTTGTCACGATATCCTAATTGGGCCCAAGGCATGGTTGTGTCATCCTTGTACGGTCCAATTTATTTTACTTGATACCAGAGTAGACTTTATCCGAATAAATATCCAATATTTATTCTTTCTAGCATGACCATGCATTTCCTTAGTCTCACTCCATCAAGTGGCCTATAGATATCACTCCTGTCACATAGGAGAGACAAATCCCATCTACATCACTCACATCCCTCTGCATAATTTGTACATTGCCTAACCACAACCTTTATAGTCCTCTTATTACAGAAGATGTTTGATTGTATTAAAACAATAAACTCCTTATGTAGGAATCGTAGTGACTTCAAGTCAAAGGACTACATATACCATTATCATATTGAGAATCGTTTATGACATTCATGTAACGATCCATGCAACGTTCTCATGATGGGTCTGTCCAGTACATCATTACTCTTAATGTGTACCCGTGTGAAGACTTGATATCATTTATATCCATGATCTATGAGATCAGATCATCAGTACACTCACACACTAGTCTTAATGTATTTACATGTCCCCACGTAAATACTTGACTAGGGACATTTTAGGAATAACTCTCATATGACCTATTACTCCAAGGATAAATAAAGGTTGTTAAACTATTTAACAAAAAAATGACTTATTCAAAATGATGCGAACCTATATAGGCTTTTAGTGCATATTTCCAACAATCTCCCACTTGCACTTAGAGCCGATAAGGTTAATGCCCAATGACGTCTACAGTGCCCTTATGCTTTTACTACGTAAGCGGTTTTACTAGTGGGTTCCCAACAATTTTGTTGGTATGCACATTGCATATTTTTCACATCTTCCAAAGATGGAACTATTTAAGTATATGCTTGGATTAATCCACTTCCTTATATTGTTTTGTGGTTCCATTGTCATCACAGTGGAAACTCATAGGATACAAAACATTTAGAATGATTAAAGGTAAATTGACTTCTTTTGTAATTTAACATAGCAAAATACTTAGATTTGTTAGTAGAACCAACGATTGTTTCTTGCTTTGAACCTTTCAAGCATACATCGCAACCATCTTGACAACACATATATTTTTATTGCAATCTTAAGTCTTTCAAATTAATCAAAAGATTGACATCGATGTAACCTTTACAACTAGCTCATCTTTCATTTATCAAGATCAAATCCTTAGTCCTTCTTAAGGGTTTAAGGATACTCTTGACTATAGAATGAGAATATTATTAGTTCTAGAATAAGCATGTCTTCTACATGTAATACTAGAACTATAATTGTGCAGTTACTAACCTTTTATAGTCACAAGATTTATCTTCATTCTTTAATGAAGATTCTAGCTTCTAAAAGCTTGCTTTAGTCCATAAATGGAACATTTGTAGTTCACATACCTTCTTAGATGTTTCAGGCATAAAAGGCCTTTAGGTTGTGTCATATACACATCCTCAAGATGATTTCCATCTTGACATCTATCTACCATATCTCATAATGGTGGTATACTGCTACAACAAGTAGGATCTAATGGTTTTTAAGCTAATTGAATTTTGTCAATCTTGCTTTTAAAGGTACTCTTATTACCATCCATGTTTAGTTTTCCTTTTGAAAACCCACTTGCATCCTATAGGTTTTACCCTTTAGGTGCTTCAACCAAGGTTCATACCTTGTTAATATACATGGAACCCATTTCAAATCCCATAGTCTTATGCCATGTCTTAGAATCTAAACTTACATTGGCCTCTTCATAAGAAGCTTGGTCATTTAGCAATATGTCTCCTTCCTGATTTATAAGATATCCATATTTTTTAGGTTTGGTGACATATCCTATTTGATCTTACGCAAGTCTTGTGCTACCGGAGCTAATGATGTCACAACACTTTGTGATTTCTGCTCCAAGTCCATCCTTGACTTTTAAATGCTTTGTGATACTTGAATTTCTTCAAGTTCTACCATCCTCCCACTGATTCTTTAAGGGATGCTTATTCAAGAATACAATATTCTAAGCAACAAGCCTTTTATTCTCAGATGGATTGTAGAATTGATAACCCTTAGCTTTCTTTGGGTATCTCACAGAAGACATTTATCTAATTTGGATCCGACCTTGTCAGAGTTGGATGCTCTATAGAAGCATCATAGTTCCAAATTATTAGTAAAGACATACTAGGTTTTTTCCTAGTCCATATCATATATGGTTTCTATGACACCCACCATAATAGGGGTCAATTTTTCATAAATTAATTAGAAAATAGCCTGGATCTATAATAAAAACACTCCCATATATGAAGATATGAGAGCTGGTCCCATGGCCAAGGAGAAAAAGGAAAGGAAGGCAAAGGCAAATAAAATCTTTCACAGCGGAAAACAATAGCGCCTGAGCGATCCCACAAACAGCGTGCACTCGCTCAAGCGAGATCCGACTCCGCTTGAGCGAGACAGCACAATTCGCTCGGCCGAACACCCCTTCGCTTGAGCGAAACCAATATCAAAAGCCTTCTTATCCAACATATTCGCTGGAGCGAATTCCTTGTTCGTTGAAGCGAGAAGCCACTCGGCCTTCAATCACTCGGGAAACCGAGACATTCATTCACTCGATAAACGATCAGGTCCAGTCGGAATTCATGCCTAAGTCCTCTCGGAATTTCATATCTTAGTCCACTCAGCATTATGGGGTTCCGTCATTCGGGAAACAACCCCAACACTCATACACTCCATAACTTAGTCGTTAAATTTTATCCACCAAGGCACACACACAATCCACTCGGTAACTGAGGGTTATCCCACTCGGATTCCATAAACCCTCACTCGGAATATCTCCCAATCAAATGCCACTCAGCATTTTCCAACCTTAACTAACTCGGAAGTATTTCACATGCTCATTACTCGGCACAATCATCATTTCTCTTACTCGGAGATTACTTAACCATTCACAACTTAGCAATAAGCCATCTTAATGAATTTCACTCAGAATTATCCGAACTTCTCAATACTTAGAGGAATTCACCAAGTTAAGTCACTCGGACTTCTTTATTACATAACCACTCGGAAAACTATTAAACTAAGTCCCACTCGGACTTATTTCAAACCCAACCATTCGGAGTATTATTCTTATTCACTCAACATACATATATTTCCAACACTTAGAATATATATATATATTCAGTCTAATCCATCATAACAACCCTTCACTTGGAATCACTCGGAATTCCACTCGGGTTTTACATATACTCATTTCCACTCGGGATTTACGCATAATCCCACTCGGAATCATTCAAGCCTATTTACTCGGGAAATCCTCCCACAAAATCCCTCACAATAAATTCATCAAAAGGGGTTTCTCTCAAAATCCATCTAAGTGTTCTTCACTCAGAAAGAACTCATATATATGAGTCTCACTTGGACTCGTTCCATACTTAAACACTCAGAACACTCATTACCCTATTCACTCGGAATAGGTTCCTATATTCACTCGGAATACATTTATAATTCATGCACTTAGAATATATCAATCTAAGTCCTTGCAATAGATCTTCCCTCGTGATATTCAAATCATTCCCCACTAGGGTTCACTCGGATTTTCATCACTTAATTACAATTAGGCTATCCTTCTCTTATAATACATTCCACTCAGAATCCCATAAGACCATTATCTTTCGCAAAGGCCCAAATGTACGAATCTCACTCGGAAATGAGTCTAAACCTCTTATATTCCTCTCGGGATTCATTAACTTAGATTCACTCCTTCAACACCATTATTTTTCAGTCGATAAGAAGCATCAAATCAACATAAAACTCATACATAAATGTACTCTCTGCTTCCCAAAGCCGACTACCCACTCAGCAATACTCAACACTAAAACATATTCATGTTATCCCTAAAACATATGTATACATACAAACACTCAGATTATCCATCATCTTAACATGATTTATCATTATTAATCCTAAGCCACTCCAATACATAATGCCCAAATAAAACATATATATATATATATATATCAATAGGAATTTACACTCGAGTAATATCAACTTAACTTTATTCATTCACTAACATCCATTATCCAATACATTTATATGATTTCAATGTAAATCTTATATATACACACACTCGGATCTAATACATATATTCGTATTCATTATACAACAGGTCATAAGAGCCAACCAAGGCTTTAATACATCAATTGCACTCGGTACATTACATTATTCATACAGCCTCATCATAAATACCCATCCCTTTGGTTTAAGACCATCATAACATTCCAAACCGACCTGCATACACTAAAAAATGGTGTAGGGGTGAGCATTACATATTAAATGACAGATATTGGCTCGGATTAATCATGGAATCCGTAACATGCCATAACATATACATCAATCAGCTCAACATTCACTGCCATTCAATATGAACAATCACAAACATCTTCAATCGGGTTTCTTACCCCTTTCACTCGGCTATAAAGTCTAATATCCTCATCAATAATATAATCCCTCAATCGGATTTCATCTCAAGTCTACCCCAAAACTATATCAACAATATTCACACTCCGAGCCATGCTCAAGGAGTCTGTCCGAGCCCAGCTGCAGGACTTAAACATATTCATCACATGTTGTCATCTGATTGCCGATCGGTATAGAAGTTCAACGCATTCCAGTGGCGAATCGGATGCATACGGTTTCATCCACTCGGCGTCCAATGCCAATGCACTCGGCATTTCATCAAGCGTCTTATTTCACGCTTTGTGCCCCAGGCACTGCCCCGAGTCCAACCCGAGGTCTTTCATCATATACAACATTAGGACCACGTCCTCTTCACTCGGGATTACACCCTCGTGGCACCCCGCAAGGTGTTCATATTCAATAACTCAATATCACGTATACATATAAATTCAACTCATATTCATTCGATTGCCTACTCAAAAATCTGCGTTCAACATTAAATTTACTCGACAACTCAACAATAATCAGATGACTCAGCTTATACCACATGCACTCGGCATCACTATGCCATCACTCGGAATTATCATCTATCACAAGCCTCACAGGCTATTTCATGGGACACACTCAGACTTAGCATTTTCTAAGCCTCACCTACCATCATATATGTATAATTCCACTCGGAATACAACACTAGTAATTAACCCATGCCAATATTTCACTCGGATTTATCCTTTCCAATAAGCATTTCATGCTTTCATTTATAAGCCTACTCGGCATTCATCATAACAGTCCCCATACATGCATTCAGCATACGCATACACATCAATAAAAACTCACATGCATTCAAATGTACACACACCCAGGGACAAATAGAGAATCACACATAGAACTCAACATTCATCATATGCATCTCATACATCTTAACATAAACATCATCAACAAACATCACACATCATATGAACGGGTATCATACATTACATAAATAATAAGCATCAATAATCCGGGCTATTTACTCAACTACAGCATACCATACATATTACAACACAACACAGTGTGACAATTTCACCCGAAAACCCGTCCAGAAATCCATGCATTTAAGATGCAAAGCCCCCCTTACCTGGAATAATGTTCCAGAGGTGACATGGCCACTCGGCTCAGCCACAGCAGCACCCTGCTCGGCTTTTTAAACCATAGAAGAGCCAACACAGCTTCCTTCCGAAACAGCTCTCCCACCAAGTCAATGAAGAAGTCTCCTAAAGCTCACAAACTTCACTCGGCCCAGTAGAGATCCTAGACTTTACTCCACTCAAGCCTTCAAGCCACCAACACCCAAGTTCCACTCTGCTCACAGCCATGGAAGAGTCCATGCTATTTCACTCGAGCAGCAACCTCCAAGCTCCCCAAGGCATACAACCATGCCCTCATGCATCATGCATATCTTCGTCCTCACAACATAGTGGACCATCTTGCATCCACAACTGAGGCACCCAGAGACTGCTACAGCTTCCAACCAAGGCACAATCAGCCCATCACATGGAGAAAGATGAAGAGGAAGCACCAGGGAAACAAGGAATAGCCTAGTTTCTATAACACACAGCTGCACGTTGTTCCACTCGGTTCTATGCCATGCAGGAGTGGAAGAAAAGGATGAAGGAAAGGAAGGAGATGAAGTAGGAGCTCCAACAAGTTCTAGAGGGAATGAGGAGCACTTCTCTCCTCCATAACATGCACCAACAAAGAATGAAGAGAGAGTGAGAAGAAAAACATGCAACCAAGGCCTTATCATCTCAGCCTTATCAGCATCCCCCTCATCACAACATCCCATCCTCATTTAATGCAAGTCCATCAGCATTTAATGCCAATTCTCTCAACAATGATTACATAAACACCACGTGGACAAGGAGGGAGAGAAAACCGGACCCATTTGACCATCAAGGCACATGAGTCATCAACATGGGGACCACACAGGAGAAGAAAAGAGAAAAGGGAAACTGGGCCCTACAATAGTCCAAGAGCACCAGCGGTCCCTCATTAATCAATTGCCTCGCCTGAGCGAATGCTACCCTTAAGATCCTTCGCTCGGGCGGATTCCATCCAGCAACTGATTCCATTCGCCCTTACTCGGGTGAAGTTCCATTTGCCTGGGCAAATTCCCTCCAGTGTCTAAACACTGATACTGGGTCAAGCTCGCTTGAGCGAGACTTGCCCTCGCCTGAGCGAGAATTACCCAGAAGCTAAATTCCCAACATGTGAGTCTCTCGCTCGGGCGAGAATTCACTTCGCCTGAGCGAAATGATCAGCACTGGCGCAGAAACTGAAAACTCTCACCTCACTCACAATTTCATTCAACTCAGCCCGTGTAATTACACTCAAGCCAGCTCAATTATTTCTAGCATACCATATACAACCTTCGAGGCATATACTTGTCCAATCATCCATACTTATAAAATTCTCATTCCAAACATATTAATCATATGAAGTTCAAACTCATCTTTATCTTATATATGTTCATACCTTGCCACAATAATTCCACATTTTCCCACACATCATCCTCAATAATCAAAGATTTTCCATTCACACTAATTACTCATTTTTATAAAATTTGGGGTGTTACAGTTTCTTTAAGAAAGTCTAAGATGGAACATGGTTAAGTGTGGAAATTTTGTTAATAAAGAAACGTTGAAGGAGTTAGAGATGTTTGATAATAATCAATAATCAAACTATGTCCAACAAGGTTTGACTTTTCCCCGTAGAGATGCTATTAAGGCATTCCATGAGGAATGAGTTAAGAGGTAATCTCTCACTCTATTAGATAGTTATCAAACTTATAACTCAAATTATTTGTTATCTTGATCTAATCAAGAGCTTTAATTGTCTTGCCAATTTAGTTTTTCACTTCATTATGAATTCTTTGAACTTTTTAAAGACTTTCTAACTTATGTTACATAAATCCATACTCATTGACTTTTCAATTAGTATGTTGAAGTATTGAAAAACATATCTAGTTATTGTTCCAATAGGCCCACATACATTGTTATGTATTATATAATAGATTACTCATCTTTTCAATGAATGAGGTCTCAATTATCTCTCCAATAAATAAGATTTACATGTCTCCATTGATTCCAAAATCAAAAAGAGTCCATATAACCACATTAATGGTATTTAGAAAATGTGTTTCTTATCCATTTGCCTTAGGAGACAATACCATGTAAGTAAGGTTCAAAATCACTTATTTTAACCTATTTTGGCAGTTGTTATAAACGAGTGTTTTGAGATTTAGGATGTGGAATCCATTACTCAATTGTGCATCAACATCCATTTGAAGAAATAAAGTTATTTTATAATAAGAAAAACATTTCTTGTCTAACAAGAAACAATATGCACAATGTCTAGTTCACTAACTAGCCCAATAGGTAAAGATCTTATCTTTATTGTAGTAACTTTTGCTCAATTTTATACAGATTTCTCCACCCTTAACAAGTGATCTACTTCCTTGATCTTTCAAAATTTAAGATCTACTACTAGTATCTGATACTAATGTTAGTGAAGTAAAATAACTTGACTTCTATAACATGACCTATAGTGGAAGTCTTACTTCCCTTTCTTTTAAACTCCTTCAAGTTCTTTAGACAAATTATTTCAATGTCTTCTTTTGGCTAAAACTAGAAACAATTTCCTTTCTTGATCACCTTTTAGACTTCCAGACCAACTTGGCCTTAATAAAGTCTGTATACGATCATCGTATATCTTCCACATATTCATATTGCCTTTTATAGCTCAGAGTTTATGCAGACTCCATAGGGTATTCAAGACCCAACATAGATGATATATAATCCAAACATGACACACTGCTGCTTCATCTTTAATGAAGATAATTCTCAAGTCTCAATACCTATCTAGGCATTTTTTTAGATAAAGTGTCCTTCCAAAGGACAGATTGCAACAAAATAATATTTGATATATCATGGTTATTCTAAAACAAATTACATGCAAATCTATCACTTCTATTTAAAACATATTTAAATTTTGGTCATTAAATAAATATGTTGTCTCCCACTATTTTGATTCAAAACAAATACCCTCACTGAATCATAAAAAAATCCTATTGGAAGATTTTTCTAGTGGGCCAAGATCCATATTTGGCCTAATGTTGAGTCAGCTTTGGCTGATCGCCCAACCCTTGGTTATTTAGGTAGGAAACACATTTCTAATTGCATCTCATGCAACTCTTGGATGATTGAGTGGGTAACTCTTTACCCTTATTCATCTTATGAATTTAAGCTCAATCCTTATGCCTCTAAGTTATTTTCAATCTAATTGAAAAACTTAGTTAAGTTTAGGCCTAATAAAACAATTTGGATATTACAATTATCCCATCGCGCCTTACTAATATAAATGGTAGCACCCTGCTTTGGCAGGCCCACTATTTATTGACATTAGTCTCGACGAGTGTTACTTATTAGAAGGCGTTTAAACTTAATATTAACGCTTCTAGGTTCTTCAATCTGATTAAAGTTACCTAGATAAGTCCAATAACAAATGGTTGGATAATCCAATTATCCATCATCCTTTACTAATATCAATAAAAGCACCCTACTTTGGCAGAACCTACACTTTATTGAAACTAGCATTGGTGACTGTTGTTTATTAGAACGCGTTTTAGACTGTTCATACCTTTAGGCTTTTCCAATCCAATTGAAAAAAAGTCTATTTGAATAAAACTTAATAATTCTTGGATAATCCAATTATCCAATCATGTCCTACTAAACATAAATAAAGGCATCCAACTATGACGTGACCTGCACTTTATTTATATCAAGTTAGACGTTATTACTTATTGGAAGGTATGATTGTCGGGCTTGAGGGATTTCAATTTTCTTATTGTTCATTACCAACTTTCATTAAACGCTTTAACGCAAAATAAAACCCCAAAACATGCAATCAAAATTTGTGAGATGGTTATGGTCTTCCTAGAAAATAAAATAAAATAAAATAAACCTAAAGGAACTATGGTGTCTTGACTTCATGAAGTCCTACTTCTTGAAACCACCATCCTCCTAGAGTCACCACTCCTTTGTTCCTTTAAAGGTCATATCCATCACCACTCTAGGTTTCTTTTAGGTCTCCACCTTGTTGGCTTTTCCAAGATTACAATGTAATAAAGAAAACTCATTGTACATACGAGTGAAGGGTTGAGAGAAGAAATTTAAGAATAGAGAAAGGCACAGCACGCAGGCTGTATTTAAAATTAAATAAAAAAATCTAAGACCATAACCATTCACCGCTGGACGTGTTAATTAATCAATTAATAGAGTAATCAATTGTATTTAAAATAAAATAAATTTTAAAACACATAATTAAACATGCGGGGTCATAAAAGGAAAACTACGCAAAGAAGTTTGGCGGCTCTGTTGACCGTTCAACAGACAGGGTCAAGGGGTGTTCCAACCCAAAAATTTAGTACTGTAATCAGGTTAGTTCCCAGGAAAGAGAGGTGGGTCCGAGTGACCGCTTAAGTACCAAGTCTTTCCTAGCCAGAACGTCCCACTGACCATTAACAACTCAAAATATTCGGTTATGATTTCAAACAATTTGAAATCTTTAATTTTGAAACGGCTAAGATTTAACTTTTAAACCTTATCTTTTGACCCTTATAATTATCCTAAAATATGAATAGTCAAAGTTTAACTTTTAAACCTTATCTCTAGAGTCTCAACAATCATCCTAATTTTTAGGAACGATCAAGGTTTAAATTTTAGACCTTATCTCTAAAGTTCAAGATATTTTATTTCGAATCCTATTAAATTTGATAAAGATCTTATCTTTAATTTGTAACTTTTACAAATCCTATCAAATTTATTAAGGATTAAATATTTGATTTTAAAATTATTAAATTTAATAAAGATCTTATCTTCTATTTGTAACAATTACAAATCATATTAAATTTAATAAATATGAATCAATTTGTAACTCCTACAAATCACATTAATTTTAAAAGGATCACATATGATGCAAATCCTATTAAAATTAATAAGAATAAATTATTTAAATTTGTAACTCTTATAAATCACATTAATTTTAAAAGGATCACAAACAATGCAAATCCTATTAAAATTAATAAGAATAAATTATTTAAATTTGTAACTCTTACAAATCACATTAATTTTAAAAGGATCACAAACAATGCAAATCCTATTAAAATTAATAAGAATAAATTATTTAAATTTGTGACTCTTACAAACTTTAATTTTAACACATAATTAAAAATTTGATTTGTTACTTTTACAAATCGAATTTAAAATATAATATTAAAATCAAATATTTTATTTGTAACATTTACAAATAAATAAAATACCATTACGGCTAGGTTTCAACTTTTGAATCTTAGTTTTCATTACGGCTAGGGTTTAACTCTTAAACTTTCTAAACACAATCTCACATGAACAATTCATATTAGAAAAGAGAAATCATATAGACGTCATTGCATACAACCCTTGATTTCAATTTAATTAAATAAACATAAAACATGCCTTATAATTAGAACACATATAAAACAATCACCATTGCAACATACAACATGTTCATATAATAAAGCACATCCTAAAAACATGTTCTTAAATTAGAATGTTGAGAAAAGAAATCAATATACATAAAGCAAAAATATATTGATATTAGCTTTCAAAAGGTGCAACCTTTGCAAAAGGATTCAACCTTTACAATTCTTTTCATAAAAGAAATTTTAATTTCATTTTTACATGTTCTTTAAACAAATGTTTCCCCAAAACACGGTTTTGCAACCAGGCTCTGATACCACTGTTAGGAATCCCTAGTGTATGAGCAGCGGAAATACAAGGATTCCTATAGGATTTGCAAAGTGCCGTGTTTCAAAGCATAAGACAAACACACAAAAAATTGCGTTTTAGGACTACCTCTTGAAGAATATCGAAGCAATCGTAGCCTCGTCCTTTAGGAGTCCACATGAGTACTCCCACCAGAAATGCTACACCTTCCAAATGCTAGTTTGACGGCGTGTAGCTTTTGCAACTTTTGCGTATTTTTGTGTCTCTTTTGGGTAGCCGCCTATGAGCATCTTATGCTCTATTTATAGGCTTAGGTTTGACCTAATTTGCTCTCTAAAGAGTGGGCTCCTTACTCATTCTAAATGAGTTAGGCCCAATAGTCTTATTTTAGTCCAACTAAAATAAAAAGCTATTTTCTGATGGACTTACTCTATGTGTGTGACCCTATAGGTAAAATACTCGGTTATATTAATAATAAACTATTTTATTATTAATATAAAATAAGAGCGGCATCTAGCAATGCATCATTATGTCCGAATATTATTTATTAACAACATAACCTATAAGTGATAATTATTTTATATGTTTGTTCCTTTTGTCACGATATCCTAATTGGGCCTAAGGCATGGTTGTGTCCTCCTTGTACGGTCCAATTTATTTTACTTGATACCAGAGTAGACTTTATCCGAATAAATATCCAATATTTATTCTTTCTAGCATGGCCATGCATTTCCTTAGTCTCACTCCATCAAGTGGCCTATAGATATCACTCCTGTCACATAGGAGAGACAAATCCCATCTACATCACTCACATCCTTCTGCATAATTTGTACATTGCCTAACCACAACCTTTATAGTCCTCTTATTACAGAAGATGTTTGATTGTATTAAAACAATAAACTCCTTATGTAGGAATCGTAGTGACTTCAGGTCAAAGGACTACATATACCATTATCACATTGAGAATCGTTTATGATATTCATGTAACGATCCATGCAACGTTCTCATAGTGGGTCTGTGCAGTACATCATTACTCTTAATGTGTACCCGTGTGAAGACTTGATATCATTTATATCCATGATCTATGAGATCAGATCATCAGTACACTCACACACCAGTCTTAATGTATTTACATGTCCCCATGTAAATACTTGACTAGGGACATTTTAGGAATAACTCTCATATGACCTATTACTCCAAGGATAAATAAAGGTTGTTAAACTATTTAACAAAAAAATGACTTATTCAAAATGATGCGAACCTATATAGGCTTTTAGTGCATATTTCCAACAATACTAATCCTTTCCGAGCAAGTTCCTCACCTCACAATTTATCTTGGCTCAAGATCCTGGTTTCCTCATTAAACTTACAGTATCACTTGGTTAGATCCATAAGACTTCCAATTCCAGTGACAGACTGCATCACCCATTTATTTCAATGACTAATCGTTACTTTAATAGCCAGTTCATACCCAATAACTTCTGATCCTCTCGGAGGTAAATACATCAAGATCAAACACCTTCCATCCTCATTCTGATACACTACCACTTATCGTTTACTCAATACAGCTCTTATTTTCACTCGGAACAATCCGGTAGACTCACCATCACCATAAGCAGCTACAACCTCACCTACCCGACTTATGAATTGCTGCATCCAACTTATAGGATGACGTCTCATTCCTATAGGGTTACAACAATTACACAGAGTCACTGCAACGTGTACGCTACCACAATACCTATGGTATGAAGAGTCGTACTGGAACAAGATACATTACACTCCTTTCACTCACACCGACCGAATTCACTCAGCCAATACTAATTCATAAAAATTATGGCAATTCACACACATACATATATAAGCAATACATTACATCAACATCATTAGTATGCACCTCCCAGGGCACATCACGCAACAACAATCATAAAATATCATTTACCATTACTATAAAACAGTATAATGGCAGCCCCCACAAGGTACTCACCTAGTTACAAAATGACATACTAACAATCGGCCTCCAATCATTACCAAGTAAATAGTACATTATTGGATCTCATCCATCTTAATACCATAATCCGATAGCTTATTAATCTTTCATTTCATCACACTTCACAGACCACTAATCAATTTTAAGCCTAATGATTTACCGAGCATAGACATAATCCACCAATCAGTCATGCAATTATCATTATAGTATGATTTATAATACCACCATAATCAATACCCAGGCGTACTCAGATTTCTACCTTACCAGTCACTATCAATCAAGTACCCCATTTATTATTTACATTTCACCCCAAAACAATTCAAGCCTCAATAATTCATTATACCATTACATGCTTGGCTCAATAATCCATAAAGTCAATCAGATTATCCGACTCGGAATTTGCAGTGGTTACCTAGTACGCCCACAACATTCAATTATCGCCGAGCCTAGACCACCATAGTGTCTAATTCCACAAGGTCTGATTACATAAGATCATATTAAATCCAATCGGTTTTCTACACCTTATGGGTCACAATTCAACCAATAATTCACTCAGTTATCAACCACAAGACTGAGTCCAACGCAAATCATCACACAATAAAAATCATCACACAATAATAATTCAAGCCTCAATGAGTTACTATGTGACTACTTTACTCGGGTTCAACAACTCATAAGATTAATAAATTATAAGACTTAGAATTCATAAGGGGTCACTATTTATCCATCGTGGGTCACACCCCAACATCCCAATATTATAAAGCCTAATACCATCCACTCGGTTTTCACATACCAGAACCGAGACAGTATCCCAATCAAACAGGTATTCGATTTCACATTCATTCATTCATGATTATGCCTGATTAACTGGGTCAACACACTTAGTGGTTCAGCATCTAGTCCATCATTCACTCAGTTTCTTCAACCAACCACCAAAACACAATCCCAATTTAACATATACCCGATCTCACCTTTACTCACTTATCATACACCCAAATTTTCAACTTAGGAAACTGCAACACATCACTTACACCATATATCGTATACATCATATATCATTCATTCATCACATACTCAATCTCCCCTATTTAGAAATCTGCAACCAATCAATTACATCATATACCATATAGGATTCACGTGCCAAGGGTACAAAACATCCTTTAAAATGGCACAACCAATCACAGAATTTAAATTCAACCCACTAGGAGATTCCTTCAATATTATTTACTCAGCTAACTCAACATATGAGTTCTAATCCATTCGATCAGTATATCTTAACTACGAGCCACTACTAGGGCCTACACAAAAGATCAAATCAATTAATCAGTTTCAATATACCTGAGGGTTTCCACACCTTTCATTCTATTCCCTCACAGCCGACTCAGGCTTAGTAATATCCCAAGTATCCCATGAATAACCGGGTCAGGGTAGTAATAACTCTATCCCCAATCAACATCATAATAGTAGTACCTTTCACTACCGCCCTCCAAACACTCATGCATACAATCACACAATTCATGATTAAACATGCATCAAATCCAACAGAATGCCACAAGCAATGATGCCAACCAGTCATATTGCACACAACCGCCCACTAACAGTAGGCAAACCTTGGCCATGGACCTTTTGGTCTGCTCTGATACCAAAATATAACACCCTAGTTTAATAAGTAAATAAATACCCAAACAGGGGAAAATTTTTCCCAAAAATAAACCAATGGCAACCGGGCAAAAATAAAAGAGGGGGGAGAGAAAGGCAAGGGAAATTAAAACCGTCCACAACTAGCCCAGTGGAAGACGAGCGCTCAAGCGATGCCCAAAGCAGCGTACACTCGCTCAGGCGGAATCCAGCACGCTTGAGCGAGACAGCCCAATTCACTCGGGCGAATTGCCATTCGCTTAAGCGAAGCCAATCAGAAGCCTTCCCATGCACCCGCACTCGCTGGAGCAAATGCCTTCATTCGCTGAAGCGAGAAGCCACACTCGGTTATCCAAACACTCAGGATCAAGAGGTTCCATTCATTCGGGATTGACCCCAATATATTATACTTAGTCATTTAGTTTTATCCACAAGGGTCACATATACAATCCACTCGGAAAATGATAACTATTCCACTCGGAATCTATAAACCTTCCTCACTCAGGGTAGCTTCCAATCGAACACCACTCGGAGTATCATCGTTTCTCTCACTCGGGAAGCACATAGACCTTCCTTCACTCAGAAGGGGTCTCCACAGTCATACGTCACTCGGAATATTCCAGCCAGATTCACTCGGTATATATCATCATATTCACTCGGGGAAAAATCAGAAGGTTAAGTCCCACTCGGACTTATTTAAATCTTAACCACTCGGGATATGGATCCTCGTTCACTCAGATTATGTATAGATCATACACTTAGAATTTATCTTAATTAAACCATCATAACAACTCTTCCCTCGGAAGAGGTTCACTTCAGCATCTCCACTCGGAAAGGAGGTCCAAACACTATAGTCCCCCTCGGAACCACCAACTTCACACTATTTCATCCAGAAACACCTCTCAATTATTTCAACAACATTTCTCGATCAACACGGTGTATGCTACCAATATAACCACACACATATATATATGTAAATTTACACTCGGGTACATATCATCTTAACCTTATACATTCAACAGCACTTATTATCCGATTCAAGCACAGATTATCAATCGTAAACCATATATATGCTTAACATGCACACGGATCCTAATAACTCAGATTCCTTTTATATAAATTTATATTCGTTTTACAACACTGTTATTATGAGCTGGCCAAGGCTACAACTGACTAAACGTAATAAATACAATATAAACACTCAACAGTCAGAGTGCACATCACTCGGACGTGAGGCCTTCACACCATTCTGAGTCCAACCTGCACATGCTGAAAAATGGTGTAGGGGGTGAGCATCTTAAATATTAAATGATAGATACTGACTCGGATTGTTCCTCAATTATGTAACAATATATATATATATAATTATACATAGCATCAATTAAGGTTAGAATAGTACCAATCAATCAGGACACACATAAGATGTTTACCGATCAGAATCCACCAGTTATCACTCAGCCATATGCACATATCATTTCAATAACATTAACATAGCAACGACCAGTAACATAATAATGCCAATGAATCAGAACACACATAAAACATTTACCGGTCAGAATCCACCATCTATCACTCGGCTATATGCACCTATCATTTCAACAACATTATCACACACTAACGTAATCAAATTTCAATCAACATCAAGAGTACATGTACACAGATTATTTCACTCGGTTCCACATTCGCGTGTAATCGGTTTTCATTCGTTGCAACGTAGGCTCCTAGCCTTTTATTCAGCTCCCAGCTGACTTGGCCATTTTACAGGTACCAAACCGTTTGCCCTCAGGTGACACCAACGCTCTCAGCATCAACGACGGTGTTCACGGGCAGCCCTGAGTCCCACTCAATAGGCCACCTTGAGTCCCACTCAAGGATTTAACATCGTCCTACGCTTTAATAACCGATGGTAGTGTCCCACACTACATGCTCTCAGCATTAACGCATCCCATGTGCCACACGCGGATTCATCACACAACACAAGTTTCATACACAGCTTTTATTCAGCAACACATGCATCACATGCAATCAGTGTAACACATCATCAGATTCACTAAATCCACATTTTCTCATATGCAGTCAGCATTTCAAACTCATAATATCCAGCATGCTACATAAGTCACACGGTGATCATCAACAACACTTCAACACATTCGTTTCATGCAACCATTCAACATTCTTGAGGCCATCAACATGCATTTCATGGACGAAACTAAACATGCAATACTAGACTCCTAATCATCATGCATCTGGGTATCATATACTCTTCATGCAAATAAAACACAGAATCAATAAGCCATTAACACCCGGAACCCGTCCATAACCCATGCATTTAAGATATAAGATACCCCCCTACCTGGAATAAAGCTTCCAGTCGGTCAACATGATACTTTATTCTGGAGGAACACCGAGCCACTCTTACTCTCGAACGGCTCTGCATGCAAGATCAGCGGGGAGGCCCAAGCCCCCAGGGTACCACCTTGACCTTCCGCTCGGTCCAGTGGGGATTTCCAAGCTTTCGAGACACCTAGTTCTCTGCTCGCTCTCTTGAGTAGCTCCATCACAACGCTGGTAGATGCTTCAACCTCCCTGAAGCACTTCGTAGTGCAGATCTCTACTGAGACTCAGGAAACCTCAAGCAAAGGAGAGGGAGAAAGAGAGGGAAATCGACGAAGAAAAATGAAGAACAGGGAAGGAACAGAGTGTCGTCCCTGAGTCATCGAAGGAGAAGCTCCCAACCCAACTTCGTCACTCTCATGCTCGACGAAGGAAGAAGAAGAGGAAGAAGAATAGAGGAGGTTCCAACCTCCAGGACACAGCGCCATGCTATTTCTTCTGCCACTACGCTGTTCCCTCACAGCCACCGTTCCACTCGGGTCTACGCAGTTCTGGGTGGAAAAGGAGATGAAGAGGAAGACGAAGAGAACGAAGAGGGAAGTGGGCAGGAGAAGAGGATCGGACAGTGTCTCTGTTTTCCTTTGAAGAGAAGCTCTCAGCTCCCTCTCGACCCTAGGCAAGTGGAATAACGCGGAAGTGAAGAAGTGAGTGGAGAAGAGGAGAGCCGAAACTTTTATATACTCTAGGGGCACATGCGTCAATTCACCCTGGCCACTAACATTAATTAATTAACCATTAGCTCTCTAATCTACAATTAACCTTAACTCATTCACTAATCTCATTCGGTAGTTATTTTTTTTAAATCGGGATGTTACATAATGCCCTTGTCTTGGAAACTATGTACATTTTTTTAATCCAAGTCTCTTGTATGTTAATGTTACTATGTATGTTATGCAGTGTGAATTTCCTGTTCTCTGTTCTATCTTTCATATCATCTTTTGTATGTTTCCGGCACTTTCTTCATGTATGTTTTAGAAATCTTGTGTTATTGAGAGAACTAGCAGGCTATCCTTTGTATGTTTTAGGCTCTTTCTTTCTAAATGTTTATGAAACCTTGTGTTGTTAAGAAAACTAGCAAGTTATCTTTTATATGTTTTGGGCCTTTTCTTTTCAAATGTTTCAGAAACCTTGTGTTATTAAGAAAACTAGCATTGCATGAATGCACTGAAGAAAAAAGACTGGTTGATTGTTCAGATCTAGCACTGCATTTTAATGGCATGTGTCTGAAGACCATGAAGGATTTTGATAATGACAAGGCCAATGCCAGAGATCAAGAATGAAGATCCAAGACCAAGGCATAATTAAAGTAAGACTCTATAAAAAGAAAGTACGGCTATTAATATAAAAAGGTTTTAAAATAAGAATACATTCTGATGGAATGTAATTGATTACCTCATTAGTGTAATCAATTACATCGTGTAATTGATTACCTCATTAGTGTAATCAATTACCTCAGCAATGTAATCGATTACCATGTTTAAGTAATCGATTACAATATGAACGTTATGTTTTAAAACTGATTTTAAAAGGCTGTAATCGATTACCTATTTTATGTAATCGATTACAACGTGATCAGAAAGCAAAAAATCATGTTGAAACATTATAACTTTTCATAAAATATTATTTTATCCAAGAGGTACCTTTCCAATTATTTTAATCAATAATTTCACACCTCTTGAAGGCATTTCTTCTCCTATAAATAGGAGGGTATTTCATTTGCAAAAGCACACCAATAACACCAACACAAAAATACTTCCAATCTTTTCTTAAGAGCAATAATGGCCATATTCTCTTAATAGAGTTATTACTCTTCTTGTTCCTCAATTTGTTCATCATACTCTTGAAGAGAGTTTTTCTATAAAGTTCTTTATCTCTAAAGTGAGATTGATACTCAGAGTGGTGTATCTCTGAGGGTGTTCTTCTTGGATGTGGTGTAGCATCCAAGGGTGATGTTATTGGATGTGGTGAAGCATCCAATGGTGATGTGCTTGGGTGTGGTGTAGCATCCAAGGCATTAGTGATCAGGGTGTGAGTCCCCATTATGGTGTAATCAAGGGAATTGATTATAGTGAATTTCCTCAAGGGTGTCTTGAGAAGACTGGACGTAGGCAGTGGTTGGCTGAACCAGTATAAATCTCTGTTTGCATTTCTCTAACCCTTAAACTCTTTATGTTTTAAGCATTATTATTCAAATCACATATCATTGCATATTGAGTTTTTAGAGGAGAAATTTATTAGTGAAAAAGTTCCTAACTACTCAATTCACCCCCCCTCTTGAATTTCCTAGAGGCCACCTGGGCTAACAAGTGGTATCAGAGCTCGTATCTTGGTAAAGGTTTAACAACCTCAAGAAGATCCATGGCCTCTTTCAATCCTATCTTTCCTGAGGGAAACTCCATACATAGACCTCCTGTATTTAATGGAGTAGGATATCAATATTGGAAAACCCGTATGCAAATATTCATAGAAGCTATTGATATAGACATATGGGACTCCATTGAAAATGGTCCATTCATACCAACCAAAGTAGTTGGAGAAGTGACCATGATTAAACCAAGAAGTGAATGGACTGGTGCGGATAAAACAAAAGTCCAATATAACCTCAAGGCCAAAAATATAATAACCTCAGCCTTAGGAATGGACGAATACTTTAGAATATCTAATTGCAAGACAGCAAAAGAGATGTGGGATACCTTAGAAGTAACTCACGAAGGAACAAGCGAAGTTAAGAGATCAAGAATAAATACCCTAACTAGGGAATATGAATTATTTAGAATGAACAACAATGAAAGCATACAAGACATGCAAAAGAGATTCACTCATATAATCAATCATCTTGCATGCTTAGGAAAAACCTTTTCAAATGAAGATTTGATTGATAAAGTATTAAGATGCTTGAACAGGGAATGGCAACCAAAAGTAACAGCCATATCAGAATCACGAGACTTAGCAACAATGTCACTTGCTACTCTGTTTGGTAAACTTTAGGAACATGAACTTGAACTATCCAGGCTAAATCAGCATGAAGAAGGAGACAAAAAGAGAAGAAGTATTGCTCTAAAAGTGTCATCATCAACCATTGAAGAAAGTGATGAAGAAGATGATGAAGAAGGTATAAATGATTATAATGACCTTAAATTATTTGTTAAACAATTTAACAGGTTTCTAAAGAAAAAGGAAGGACAGAGGAGACCAAACTTCAGGAAATCCTTCAAGAATGATGAAACCAATCAAGGTCCGAAATGCTTTGAATGTGGAAAGTTTGGACATATGAAGATGGAATGTCCAACCCTAAATAAGAATATGGACAAACAGGAAAAGAAGTATTTCAAAAATAAGAGAAGAGCATATATTGCTTGGGATGATAATAATATGAGCTCTTCTGAGGAATCAGATCAAGAAGAAGCAAATCTTTTCCTAATGACTAACACAGAAGAGGTAAATGACTCAAATCCTACGATTGATGAATTGCAAGAAGCATTTGAAGAACTTCATGAAGAATATCAAAAACTTGCTAAGAAATTTTTAAATATTAAAAGTATTAATCAAAATCTAGAAGAAAATGTTTCAAAGTTACATGAAGAAATAGGACAAGTTAAATTAGAAAAAATAAACCTAGAAAATGATTTGAAAATTAAGGTCACATGCAATCAATCATGCATTACATGTCAAAAGCTTTCTCAAGAAATTGATGATTTAAAAAATACTTTAGCTAAATTTACTATGGGAAGAGACAACCTAGATATACTCCCTGGAAAACAAAAATGTCACTTTAAAGCCAAACTAGGGTCTGATCCTTCCAAAAAGCAAAAGTTACAGAAAAATTCCTTTATTTCACAAAAGACCTCAACTAGCCCATTTGTTAAAATCTCTCATTATCTGAGAAAAGGTCACAATACATCAACATGCCATATAAGGAAAAAAGGTTATACTGAGACAAAAATGATTTGGGTTCCTAAGAATATATTGTCAACGTCTAACCCATAAGGACCCAAGAAAATTTGGGTACCAAGATCAAATATTTATAATAGTGCAGGAATTATCATTGATGGAAGGCACTTAAGGATTAACTCTTACCCACAAGGAAAGTCAACACATTTCTTGAAGCATCTATCAATCAACAAGTAACAAAGAGCAATATCAAAATAACGAGTGACATCAAACAACAAGGTGCATCACTCTCTGCTAAAACTTTATGCTCTTATATTCTTTTTGCCATTGACAAAGGGGGAGTAATATATGAGAAGCAAAATAAGAGAAAAACCAATCAAACCTGGTTAATATATGAGAAGCAAAATAAGAGAAAAACCAATCAAACCTGGTTAATATATGAGAAGCAAAATAAGAGAACAACCAATCAAACCTGGTTAATATATGAGAAGCAAAATAAGAGAAAAATCAATCAAACCTTGTCAACTAAACCAAAATTAAGGGGGAGAAAATCTTGTATCTTGCATGCTGTTTATTTTTCTTCTCAGGAATTGTTGTCAATATCAAAAAGGGGGAGAATGAAGAACTAAGGTTTTGATATCAACAACATTTATGCAAGACATGATTAACAACATTGACACAAGACTTGAAGATTTAGTATACCATGTCAAAGCACAAAAAGAGTCATGAAATCAATGAAATATTGTCATCATCAAAAAGGGGGAGAATGAAGACCATGAAGGATTTTGATAATGACAAGGCCAATGCCAGAGATCAAGAATGAAGATCCAAGACCAAGGCATAATTAAAGTAAGACTCTATAAAAAGAAAGTACGGCCATTAATATAAAAAGGTTTTAAAATAAGAATACATTCTGATGGAATGTAATTGATTACCTCATTAGTGTAATCAATTACATCGTGTAATTGATTACCTCATTAGTGTAATCAATTACCTCAGCAATGTAATCGATTACCATGTTTAAGTAATCGATTACAATATGAACGTTATGTTTTAAAACTGATTTTAAAAGCCTGTAATCGATTACCTATTTTATGTAATCGATTACAACGTGATCAGAAAGCAAAAAATCATGTTGAAACATTATAACTTTTCACAAAATATTATTTTATCCAAGAGGTACCTTTCCAATTATTTTAATAAATAATTTCACACCTCTTGAAGGCATTTCTTCTCCTATAAATAGGAGGGTATTTCATTTGCAAAAGCACACCAATAACACCAACACAAAAATACTTCCAATCTTTTCTTAAGAGCAATAATGGCCATATTCTCTTAATAGAGTTATTACTCTCCTTGTTCCTCAATTTGTTCATCATACTCTTGAAGAGAGTTTTTCTATAAAGTTCTTTATCTCTAAAGTGAGATTGATACTCAGAGTGGTGTATCTCTGAGGGTGTTCTTCTTGGATGTGGTGTAGCATCCAAGGGTGATGTTATTGGATGTGGTGAAGCATCCAATGTTGATGTGCTTGGGTGTGGTGTAGCATCCAAGGCATTAGTGATCAGGGTGTGAGTCCCCATTGTGGTGTAATCAAGGGAATTGATTATAGTGAATTTCCTCAAGGGTGTCTTGAGAAGACTGGACGTAGGCAGTGGTTGGCCGAACCAGTATAAATCTCTGTTTGCATTTCTCTAACCCTTAAACTCTTTATGTTTTAAGCATTATTATTCAAATCACATATCATTGCATATTGAGTTTTTAGAGGAGAAATTTATTAGTGAAAAAGTTCCTAACTACTCAATTTACCCCCCCTCTTGAGTTTCCTAGAGGCCACCTGGGCTAACAGTGTCCTTTCAACAGAAATTGCAAAGCTGAAAATGGTTAATTGTTAGGTAAATCACGTCTATTTGGTTAATTGCTATTTGTAATTTTATTTGCTGTTACTCACATAAAAAGTTTCATGAATGCATTGAAGAAAAGGGACTTGTTGGTGGTGATCATAAGCAGATTTATGGCATGGAGTTATAATTCCCTAGTGCTCACTAAAACTTAAATAACTGAAATAAAATATACCATTATCCTTTCTAATTTTTTTAGGTCCCCTTCAACATTGGCCTATGACGTGTTTAAATATACATAGGATATTTTTATTATGGGATGATTATTATAATGATGTTTAAATTTTAGTAATTTATTTTCTAATCACGTGGAATTTTAGTGGACATGTTTTTTTTTAACTTGGTTTGGACTGCGTGTGGTTTATATTCTAATACACTTGTTGGATTGTTTTATAAATATTAAGTTATTTTAATCTAATTGATTATTATTTAATAAATAGTAATAATAGTAATAATAATTTATTACTACCAGTTTGACCACCAGTTTGACCAATGACCCTTGAACCGGTGTCTTTACTGGTTCAATGACCGGTCCGGTTCTGACAATATTGATTTATAGTGTTCTTTAACATTATTTTAGTGGTAGGTAGGGAGAGAATCTTAAGTTTGACAACCTTGAGAGGCAGGACTTGAAACAAACTGAAGCTGCTATGATTCTCCCTCAAATTCAAAATTTTAGGGAAACAAAAATTGTGTAGTAGTGTTGTTGAGCAATCTGGTTCTCAATGGCCCAGATTCCCAACTTGGACAATGCTCTAGTCAATCTCACATCCATTAGGTCAGATCCATAACCATCCTACAATTTATTTTCAAGCTCTTGATTCCTAATTCTGATTTAACTTCATTCTCTCCTATCATGTGTTAAGGGAACAGTCACAGAAGGAGCTTGTTAACATCCTTAAGAATATAATTTTTGTTTTTGAATTTGCTTACTTTTTTGTGATTTCAAATTAGGTTTAATGTGTAACTGTTCTGTTTATTTTGGGTTTTCTTGCTTTTAATATAATGATGCTGAACATTGACTTTGTAAGTGATTTTGATTTCTATTTTGTGTCCTTGTAGGTTTGAGGAAAGAATTGTTTGATAATTTACCCCAAGCTTGGGGACTCTCTCTCGCTTATCATACAAACATCCATTCTCAAGGCAATTTCCTTACCCTTTAGTTGTTTATAGTATTTTGTTTATTTAATAGGAAATTAATGTTGGAATAATGATTGTTTTATAACATTTCAATACAATGCTAATTGGTTGTTTATTTGAACTTTAATGAAATTTGATGTTTGTGCACCCATAAAGAAAATCTTCTTTCTTTTTGCTAGTAGGCTGTCATTTTAATCTTTTCATGATGTTGAGAGGTCACATCTAACTTACAAACAGGAGCGTGGAGTTGAACTACGACATCTTTCGAGTGACCCAATTCAAACTAACTACAGCAAGGTGGTTTACCTTATGTGTTCTCAGCCTATTTTGATGAGATTCATATGTTCTAATATTCATAATGACGTATCCAAAGGACTCCAAAGAGAATATCATGTTTATTTTATACCCCACCGCACTATTGTTTGTGAGAAAGTAAGCTTTTCTTGGAAATGAATCAATTTTTTTGTTAACTTAGCATGATGTTTTTCTTTTTCAAATATGATAGTTCTATGTCAGCAACATAAATAATTATTTTATTTTTCTTGTATAGGTTCTTAAGGAATAGAAATTACATCATATGATCACAATAGGGGAATATCCCTTGTATATTGTACTAATGGATGAGGATGTAGTATTGTTTGAACTTGATCTTTCTTACAAAGTATGTTGCTTATTACTTCTACTTTTGTTGATTTATTCGTAGAGTTACTCTAATTTCTTTTAGTGTTATAATTTATTGATTTTGTATTTCTTACATTTAGTATTTGTATTGATTGATTATTGGTCCTTGTCTCTTTGCGGTAGGAATGCCAAGTTGATGATGATACAAGCTCACTTTGGCACATTGCTAAAGCCATTCATAAACTTGAGGTTATAGTTTTTAATTCATAATGTTGTTCATTCCAAAAGGATATAATCTAAAATAATTTTCTGTTATGAAGTATCATCATTATTGTTAAAAGAGAGAAAATGAGAAGACATATGAATTCTGTATGTTTTATGATCACCTGGAGCTATTGTATTTATAGGGATTTTGTACATAAATACAAAATATACAATTAAAGATATAATTGATATATTTAATCCTAAAATATATCTTACTATTTTTACATCATTCTAACACTCCTCCTTAAGTTGGAGCATATAAATCATATGCACCAAGCTTGTTACATATAATGTCAATCTGAGGGCCCCTTAGAGACTTAGTAAAAACATCCGCCAATTGATCATTAGAATTAATAAAGCTAGAGGATATTTCACCAGATAAGACTTTTTCTCTAACAAAATGACAGTCAACTTTAATGTGCTTCATCCTCTCATGAAAAACTAGATTCGAGGCAATATGCATAATGGCCTGATTGTCACAAATAAGCGTCATCTGTGAAACTTCTCCAAATTAAAGTTCTCGAAGCAATTGTTTGAGCCATGAGTTCTTGACTGGCTATAGCCATAGCATGGTATTTTACCTCCGCACTAGACCTGGTAACAACGTTCTTCTTTTTGCTCTTCCAAGAGACAAGATTACTTCCGACAAAAATGCAATATCCGAAAGTGGACCTTCTATCAATGGGAGAGCCGGCCCAATCAGCATCAGAGTATCCCACAACTCAAGTGTGTCCTCTATCTTTATATAACAGGTCTTTTCTAGGATCTTTCTTGACATATCGAACAATATGAGTCACTACATCCCAATGTTCCTTACAATGAGAGTTTAGGAACTGACTAACCACACTAATTGCAAATGAAATATCTAGGTGAGTAACAGTGAGATAGTTTAACTTACCAACTAAATGTCTATATCTCTCGGGATCCGGAAGGGGCTCCCCCTAATTTAGTAGGAGCTTGACATTGGAATCCATGGGAGTGTCAACTGATTTGGAGTTTAACATCATTGTTTCTTCCAGAAAATCCATTGCATACTTTCTTTGGGATATGAGATTCCATTTTTGGATTGTGCTACCTCTATCCCCAAGAAATATTTAAGTTTGCTAAGGTCCTTCGTCTGAAAGTGCTTAATAGATGTTGCTTTACCTGTGTAATACCAAGGTGATCACTGCCAGTAATAACAATGTCATTCACATATACCACTAAGTAAATACAACCAGCAACTGAATGATGATAAAAGACAGAGTGATTGTCCAACTGGTATAAAGGCCAGTGACGGATGGCGGCAATAGAGAGGAAGAGGCGTACCGAGGGCATTTTGGCAATAGGGGAGAATGTATCTCCATAATCTAAGCCATAGATTTGAGTATAACCTTTGGTGACAAGGCTGGCTTTAAGGCGATCAACTGATCCGTCCGGGCCAACCTTCACCGTGTTCACCCACCGAGAACCAATAACAGATTTCCCTAGTGGTAGAAGAACGAGATCCCAAGTTCCACTACTTTGTAAGGCACATATTTCATCCATCATAGCTTGTTTCCATCTTGGATGAGTAAAGACATCTCCTGCATTCTTAGGAATAAAAATAGAGGACAATGAAGAAAGACATGATTAATATGATGGAGAAATGCGATGATAACTCAAAATAATATAGTGAGGAGAAGGATTACGAGTAGAATGAATACCTTTGCGTAGGGCAATAGAAGGATTTGACTCAAGAGGCGGGACCAAAGAAAAAGTTGGATGAGTGAGCCCAGAATGTGAGTCTACAATCTGATCGGTGGCAGGCTGTGGTGGTAGAGAACGAGGAGGACGCTGATAGACCTACAAAAGAGGAGGAGGAAAAGGATCTGGAGAGGGAGAAGACTCCTCAGGAGGAGAAAAAAGGACTGTAGGTATAGTCATAGGAAGAGGAGGCTCAAGTGGAGGTGTTTTAGACTTAAAGAAAGGAACATCTTCAAAGAATATAACATCTACAAAGATAAAATACCTGTAAAGAGAAGGAGAGTAGCACTTGTATCCTTTCTGGGTACGGGGATGCCCAACAAAAACACATTTATGAGATTTAGTAGATAATTTATCAATGCCAGGACCAAGGACATGAGAGAAACAAGTAGAACCAAAGACGTGGGGAGGTAGAGAGTGAAGAGGATGATGTGGATATAAGACTTAATGAGGAATTTTACCTTGAAGAATAGAGGAAGGCATACGGTTGATGAGATAACATGTAGTAAGGATGACATCACCCTAAAATTGAAGAGGAACATTAGAATGAAGAAGAAGAATCTGAGTGGTTTCTAGAAGATGTCTATTTTTACGTTTAACAACCGTATTCTGTTGAGGGGTATGAGGACAAGAGGTTTGATGCAACATGTAACATCCCGATTTAAAAATTAATTACCAAATGAGATTAAAAACCACTAAGCTAAAGATAACTGCAAATGAGAATTACTTGTTAATTATGATTAATTTAACTTAAGAATTAGATTAATGATTGATTGTAAATTGTGTGTGTGCCATGTGATGAGCTGCCGTTCACATTCTCCCACCCCACTCTTCTCATTCTGCGTGTATATATATGATCAGAGCCCCACTGCTGTCCACTCACCATAATTCCTCGAGACTCCCTCTTCCTCTACTTATCTTCTTCCTCGTGCTTCTTCTCCTCTATTCTCTGTTCTGTAAACCCGCGACAACGGCGTGCAGGGGATTCGGAGTTCTCTCGGTTGGTGAAGGACAATCGTCGAAGTGGAAGAAGAATAGCTTCCTGTTCCCAAGCTGATTAAAGGGTACGACTGTGTTCGACGGAGACTGATCGAGTGAGAGTGGTGAACGAAGCAAACAGAGCGTCAGACCAAACGTCGGGAAACAGGGGAGCTTCTCGAGTCCCTTCAGTAGGTAGGGGGCGCTTGCATGTCAAATGCATGGTTTGTGGACGGTACTGGATGAATGTATTACCTTACGTGTGTGCGAATATGTTTATGATGACTGTGTGCAATGCGTGATTGTCAATCTTTGGATACCATATGTGTGGTAGTAGAGTCCTGTTAGCAGTTACACATTTACATGCATGTATTCAGGGTTATTGTGCTGAGTTCTGATAGTCATCTTACATATAACGCGTATGATGCATGTTCCTATTATTGTTAATACCGAGAGGATATGTATGTGTGGCTGTTGGTTGATTTCATCTGGAATGTTATAAACATGAACTGTTTGATTGCTGTGTATACTGGTACGATTGATAAGTGAATGTAGGAACTATGTTGGATCAGTTATGATTCTAATGGTTACGTGGAATGTGCTTGATTATCGAGGATGCTCGTTGATAAAAACACATAAGTTGCATGTATAGGAAAGGGGTGACCCATGGAAGGTCAGGAACCCTAAAGAAATGATCTCCAGCTACAGACCCTTGGCTAGATCCTGTGAGAGCTTGTGGTAGCCGAGGGAGCTAGAGTTAAGTCTCGAGACGTCAATGGGAGACCGGTACCATGCGGGAAGGGCTAATGGATGAGAGGCCAGTAAGGGAACCTGTAACTAAAAATCATTGTTTAAGTCAGATCCGCAGGCATGCATGTAGATGCAATGTTAAACAGAATAGTACGATTCATATGATTCAGGAGTGATATGAATGAATTCCAAATGAGTTGATGCATGCTTCTGTATGAATGAAAATGAGTTTCACGTGATATGTATATGAGTGTATGTTATTGAAAATATCATAGTCTGCATGGCTTTAATTTAAATTGAGTGTATTCCGAGTGAACACGTGTGCGTGTATTGATGCTGATGCCGAGTCACTAACTGTCATTTTATATGCAAAAGCTCACCCCTACTGTGGCTAAATGTCAGTGAACATCGCACGAGACGGTGAATGATGGAGGAGCTGCAAGTCGTATGAAGTGCTTATGTACTGTGGAATTATATATGTATATGTATAAGGTTTTGTCATAGCCTTGGCCGGCTCTTATTTTGATCCTTTATCTAACTATATTCGAACTGAACTCTCTCGGGTTGAGAGTACTGATAAGTCTTGAAAAGACTTAATTATTCTGTTCAATTTTAGAATTAATTCGTTGTGTAAGTGATTAGTTTAGCCTTATTATTCAATTAATTGATAATAATTTATAAATTATGTAAATATTGCAAAAGTGTTTTATTTATAGAGGGGAATGGTTAAAAACATTAATAAATTAAGAGTTTATTACTATTTATAAATTTAATAAGTAGCCAGCATATAAATGCTAGGCAATTAGTGGATTTTTGGTGCAGGAACAGGACATACTCGAGAGAAAAGGACAAATCCGAGTGAAGAATTACCAAAAGCCGAGTGAAAATTTGTAAATCCGACTGAAAGGAGTCCACAAGACCGACTGAATAAGACTTCAAAGGGTTGACCGAAAGGAATTAACAAAAGCCCGACTGAGTAAGATTTCAAAGACACTGACTCCAAAAGAGAACAAGGATTCGGAAAATTATATAAAGAACCCGAGCGCCAACTTTAGAATACCGATTGAATAATTAATCCGCTCAAGTGAGAGTTAAATTCGCTCAAGCGAGGGCCAAGGATTCGCCCAAACTTCTCTGTCACGCTTGAGCGAGAAAGCCATTTTGCAGTACATATTTTTAATTCGCCCAAGCGAAAGCAGAACTAGCTCAAGCGTAATTTCAAAGTACCATCCTCGCCCAAGCTTCGCCATAACGCTTAAGCGACAAAGCAACACTGCAGTGCAATTCCCGAGCTCGCCCAAGCGAGAGTTAATCCGCTCAAGCGAAAACCCAGCAAGCTGACGTGTAAAAGCAGTAACTTAAACCCTGTTTCTTCCCTCCAACAACACACACCTGGTGCAGTACTGTTTCCGCTTCCATTGCCTTCTTCTCTACTGCTGCAACCGTAGTAACTTAAGTAGTGAGCTGTTAATTAGCTGGTGCTGTGCTGTAAATTAGCTAAGGCTGAGCTGGATCCTGATAATAGCTGAGCTGTAGTTAGTTAGTTACTCTGTAAGCTATGTAACTAGTTAGTTTAGACGATAACTGAAGTTTTTCTAAGTTATCAATTAAGTTGGTTAGTTAGGTAGAAACATATATATAGGTTGTACATATTCTGTAAAAAACACGCGCATACACAGATACGAAATAATAGAACAGAGAACAATCATTAAGCACTTCGAACATCTCACTACACATTTTCTCTCTCTCTAATCCTCTCCTCCATGATGTTCCACAATCTTTTGATGGAACCGAAGTCAATGGAGTTCTAAATCCCTAAGGTTGGGATTGCAAAGGTTAGCAATGGAGTCTTGAAGCTGTGAGCAAGGCGATCGGCTTCTAGATCTTGAGGCGAACAAGCTGAGGAGTGGAGCAGAACTGCTAGATTGACAAATCCAGAACTGATGAAGAACTTCACCAGTGAGGAATCATGGCTGAAGCTTAGGTAACTTCCAGCTTTCTAACTAGTTCAGGCCTAATCAATTTAGGTGAATAGTTAGAGTTCAACCTCCAATTTCGTATTAGATTCTTAGGTTAATCGAGCACTTAAGGAATTAAGGTTCATTGCTTAAGGATTAGTGTTTTTCACCTAAGGAATTAGGGAATAACCACAAGCGGATTGTCCTCTAGATTGTGAAGTTCGATTATACTTTAATTGCATGTTTCTTGAGGAAATTGTGAGCCAAAGCAATCCTGACCTGTTTTCTTTTAATCACTTTTCACATTCATCTTAACTCTGTTTCTAAAAATACCAAAAACAACTAGAAAATACCAAAACCATAAAAACCGAATGAACTTCATGTATTTTCTGATGGTTCAGCTTGTACTAGTCCTAGATTGAGGTACTTACCACAATCCCTGTGGGACGATCAAATACACTACAATTTTAACGACTGGTGCGCTTGCCAAAGTGTAAATCCGAGAGTCACATTTTGTTTTACTAAGATTTTCATATCAAATTAATGACTCGGGATTTTAGCATCAAGTTAATGGCGCCGTTGCCGGGGATTGTTGAGTAATATCAACAATCCTTGGACCGGTACTAGACTGAACTGTTTTACTTTTGTTTGCATTTAATACGTAGTTTCACTTTTGTTTTGGTAGTAGTAGTTTGTATTTTCGCATAGATTTAGTCGTAGCTGTGAATTGTTCTTTGTGTGACATTTGTTGTATGCAGTCAAGGAGCAGAGGAGAGCCTTTCTTCTTTGATCCTGACATAGACTTGTTAGAACGTAGACTAAGAAAAGAGAAAAAGCAAAAAGAAGAAAAAGAAATGGAACAGAGGAGAGTTACACTAGGTGACTACTCCAGGCCGACTGAAGAAGGATCGCAATCTAGCATCCTTAGGCCACCAATTTCAGCAAATAATTTTGAACTAAAACCAGCTTTACTCTAGTTGGTAAGAAATGAACAATTCGGAGGAAGTGAGGTTGAGGATCCAAATTTGCATCTAGCAACTTTCCTCCAAATCTGTGACACAGTAAAAATGAATGGAGTCCCTGACGAGGCAATCCGACTGAGATTGTTTCCATTTTCAGTGAAGGACCGAGCAAAAGCCTGGTTGCAGAGTCAACCGAGAGGCAGTATTTCAACTTGGGAGGACTTGCAACGAAAATTCTTGATTAAATATTTTCCTCCCTCTAAATATGCAAAGTTGCGCAATGAAATCACATGTTTCCAACAAAGAGAAGGTGAGTCTTTGATGGAAGCATGGGATCGGTATAAAGAGAGTTTGAGGAGATGTCCTCATCATCAGATTTCTGATGTGCAACAGGTAACTATTTTCTATAATGGTGTCAGGCCAGCTACCAGGGTCCTGATTGATGCCTCAGCTGGAGGTTCATTAACAACAAAAACTGTAGAAGAAGCCATAGAGCTGATTGGCGTTATGGCTTCTAATGAATGCTTGATTAGTGAGAGGAGCCAAGTCCCTAAGAGAGGGATATTAGAATTAGAAGCACAAGATGCTTATCTGACTCAGAGTAAATTGATGACTCAGTGTAACATCCCAAATTTTAAAATAGAAGATTAATTAAGGGAAATAAATATTGACAAGTTGAATATGAATTGTTTAAGGTCCCAATAAATTGAATTTATCTAAATTAAGATTTTTGGGAATTATTGGTAATTTATGGAGACCGGTTAAGCTGAAAATGAGCCCAGTTGAGATATGGGTGTCGGACCAAATATCTCGGAATGAGATGATACTGGTCAGGGTTGTAGAGAAAAATAATGGGAATCCGAAGATATATTCGGAATAATTTTTGGATGAAGTATTGAGCCTACACGGAGAGCCTGTTAGTGACAAAAATGAAGGAGTTTAATGAAATGAAACTAAAAATAAATAAAGAGCCTAAATCTCCTTCTCCTCCACGTTGGCTTTTTCATTTGCTATGGGAAAAACTATTATCTTCATCTTACCTTTCATTTTTCTCTCCATTCTCTTTTCTCTTCCTCTTCCAAAACCGTGAGCTTGTGTGGTGAGCTTATTCCTCTCAATTTCGTTTTCAAGGAAACTAGGGAGGAGATCATTGAAGCTGAGTACTACTCTTTTTTTTTTCTTCATTTCCGAGTGGCTTATCTCTTCTTTGGAACCCAATTCGTTTTTGGTGAGAGGTAAGCTTCTCCCACCATTTTTGGATGGGTTTATGTTGATATTATGGGTATTATGATTTTGGGAAGGTGATGCATGTGCATGGGTGCTTATTAGAGCATTTAATGCTCATGCCCTAGAATGGGATATCATAAATGCAAGTATTTATGGGAGGAAAAGGGTTGTTGGTGTATTAATGAGGCTGAAAAATGAAGGTTTATGATGTGTTAATGAAGGTGGTTGGGTTTTGGAGAGAACCCTAACCTTGAGGTTGGAAGGAGATAGCTAATGTTAGTTTAGGAATGTGTCTTTATGGAGAAATACATGATGTGAGTGGTTTTGTGAAGTTTGAAGATAGGGTTCTCTTGTAACCTTTGAATTTAATGATGGTGGCTTAATGGGAAGGAATTCCCGAAGCCTAATAAAGAACAAAATGATATTTATAACATGTCAAACACATGTTGTGACCTTATAAATATGATTATGACTAGATAGAATCGAATTAATGATTTGAGTAGTTGATTGATTAAGATTTTTACATGAATGTGAATGTAGGACCTATTCCGAACGACGAGGCGGGACCGTCTTATCAATCGGAATTCTTCTCTTGAGGTAGGAGAGGAGTCTAAATTCTAAATGCATGAATTTGAATGTTAAATTGATTGTGGTATGTGGTGTTATGCATGTTAGTCTTGCTTAAATGATGTGAGAAATGATGATTTGTTGTGTAATGTAGTTCATATGTTTGGCAACATGCTTTTGTGCATTTAGAATATTCATGGTGTGTTATGTTAAGTTGTATTACCATGAATGTGATATGAATGTTGATGTTGTTTGTTGAGATTGAAAATAAAGAGAATGCCACCCAAAGATTTAAACTATAATGAATAATTATTGTCGATGAAAGCCTTGTAGTAATGTTGATAATGGTGTTGATGATATTGGAAGATGAGTGGCATGTATAGGATGTATAGAGTGAGGAATGCATATGATTGCATTTGCATCCATGGCATACTGCATAGCTGCCGGTGTTGGAATTTTAGGGGATTCCCCCAGTTGGCCCAGTGGGAGGGCGGCTGGGTGCACGAGCATGATATTTTCCCCTGTGACTTAGTGTATAAGTCACGAAGCTGCCCATGTTGTGCTTCGGGGAGCCACATGTGGTTGACCCTTGTAGGGGGGATGGCTCTTGAGGAGCAGGTGTCCCCGGTGGTCCTTGAGATCACAGCTGCCATGATATAAATCGTGGTTGGCCCGCAACACTCTATGTTGATTATGTTGTATACCGCGGTCATGGTGAAAATGGCCAAGTGTTGCAAGATGGGCGATGCGGTTTGGTACCAGTGAAACTATTGATGAATGCATGCAATTTAAAGAATAAGTGTACACATTTTACTACTGCAGTAGGGTGTGGTTAAAAGATCACACTTGGATCCCACAGTTGATGTTGAAATTCCCATAGTCAGATCTGCAATTGTTGAAATAATCCTTTGTGCATATGCATTAGTTAAGAGCATTTGCATATAGAAGGTAGTATGCCAAGGTGGTGATGGTGATTGTGAGAGGTGGTACAAATATATTTAAGACAACATAAAAGTATGAATACTATTTGAAAGTTGTTGTGATTATGTATGTACTTGTGTGCTTTGTGTAAAATTGTGTTATGATGAATGTTTTGGTGTGCAAAGTATACATGTGTTAATACTTATTTACATGATCACTTGGTATTCATATTCATTCCTTTGGAATGAGGACTCACTCTCCCATGTTGTCAATTTTAGACTTGTGATGCAGGGCAATCATGGGAAGAGTAAGCATTTTGAAATATACTTATGGCTGTGAAGGTAATTAGTGTATAGGGAGCGCCTTGGCCGGCGATGTATATAATCATATGTATTTTGAGTAGCAGGATATGTAATGAATGTGTATTCTGGAAGACTACTTAATAGATGATTTTGGAGGGTCATGGGAGAAAATGAGAAATTATATGTATATCTCATTTTCATTGGTGACCCTAAGTATGTATGAAGGTTTAAATTATAATTGAGATTTCCTATGTGTTGACGAATGGATGAAGAATTAATTTATATATATGATTTTGAAGAATTGAATGGAACTTAAGAGTATACTGTTGCAGAACCAGTTTTAAATGCTCTGAATGATGTTTGATATATAATGCATGTCTGGAGAATGAGTGAAGTTCAATTGCTAGTGTGTTGTGTTGTGTGAATTCCGAATCCTGCAGGATGTCTGGTAGTTTCGCTTAAGCGGGGTGGATTCTCGCCCGAGCGAGTACCACCCCTGTTAGGAAATTGGTTTCTGGACGACTTTTGCTCAGGCGAAAGTGAATTTCGCTCAAGCGACATTGCCTAATATTAATGGTTGCTCTCTAGAGGAATCTCGCAGTATGAGTGTTTGCTCTCTGGAGGAATTTCGCCCAGGCGAATGGTGTCTCGCCCGAGCGAGGGCGAAAGGATTAGCTACTGGCCTGACTTCGCTCAGGCGAATGGCCAATTCGCTCAAGCGAAAATGCTAGGAGAATCAGGGGGTTGGCTACTGGAAGATATTCGCTCAAGCGAAGGGCCTAAGGAATGCATCCGCCCAAGCGAGGCCATTAGATGGTGAGTGGGTGAGTTTGTAAATGAATTCTGTCTAAGTGAGGATTTTGGAAATAAATTAAGAGGTGGTGGAATTTCCGAGTGAATTCCGAGTGACTTAAGTCCGAGCCATAGTTTTCCGAGTGAGGAAGTGCACATAACCCGAGTAAAAAGGCTCTTGAGGGTGATGATCTGGGCAAGGGGATTCCGAAGGGGAATTTCTGAGTCCAGTGTACTTGTTCCGAGTGGTATACCCTAATTCTATATTCTTCGAGTGGGAGAACACCGATCGGTTGTACTCGGTGTGAGTTTGACCAGGAATTCCCTGGAATAATTCCATTCGAGTGAAAAGAGAGGAAGTCGGACTTGTAACAAAATACCGAGTAGAAGCCAAGTGGACAATGAGTCGGTCTTAGAATGCAATTCCGAGTGAATGACCAAACGTAGGTGGGTCGGTTTCTGGGAAGTTTCCTGAGTGAACCACCGAGGAGGTGAAGACTCGGACTTGGAGTGTATTTACCGAGAGGATGTTGTGCGAGGGAGGACTCGGTTTGGAGTGCTGCTGATAAGTGGGGATTGGATGAATGAGGGCTCAGTTAGAGTATAAAGCTGAGTGGTAATTCCGAGTACCTGGAGTCAGCTTCAGGGGGGTCTCTACCGAGTGAATACCTGAGTGATCTGAGTCGGTTTTTGGGGAGGTATACCAAGGGGACGAGCCCGAGTCATGGGAGTCGGATTTTGAAGGACTTGGCTGAGGGAAAAATTAAGTATTGAGAATTCTGATTTTGAGTGGATATAAGCTTAACCCCGAGTGTGATTCGCTTAAGCGAGTTTGTCTCGCCCAAGCGAGTCCTTCCCAAATGCGACTCTGGACGTGTTTCGCTCAGGACTCGCTGGCTTCGCCCAAGCGAGGCAGGCGTGTCTCGCTCAAGCGAGTTGGATTTCGCTTGAGCGAGATGACGCCCCTGTTACTTCCTTTCTCTGTACGTCCTGATACTCCTGAAACGCATAAGAGTGCATCACCCAAATTTATTTCCCTTGTTTTTACACTGAAACTTGAACCCACATTATTTTATGGATACCTTAAGTGCAATATCGGGTTTTATTAACTCCCAGTGGTTGATTTCTTAAAACAGAATCACATTTATTCATGTGCTCAATTTTTCTTCCGCTGTTTTAATTGAGGAACTTTCTTAAAGTTAATCCTTTTAAATTTACCCTCTCATATCTTCACATATGGGAGTGGCCTATTATAGATCCAGGTATTTTCTAAAAACACAAAAAATTTACCCTGATATTTGGGGTGTTACAACCTGGTATCAGAGCAGCAATTGCTCCTAATACAACTATGATTAAAGATGTATATGTGATTATTGACTGTGCAAGACTGATTCATGAAATTACTTGACTAAATTATGATGGTTGACATTGAATTGATATTGCTGTATTGTTGTATGGAGTTGTTAAGTCCGGCCAAGAGTCCTTACACTAATTACCTCTATTTATGAATATACTGTGATTATGTATTGAAAATGATGTAGTTATGTGGTATGATATATGATAGGCTTATGATTGCTGAAATTCCAGAGTTTATAAGTCAAAAAGCTAATGTTTGGCCTAGTGTACTTATGTGTGAGCCATGTTTTGATGTATAGGCATAAAATATGGCTGGTAGACAGAATAGTGAGGCTGCTGCCATGGCAAACGCCTTGAACTGATTCACTGATTTCTTGGAAAGGCAAGGCCAGTTGAATGTGGGGCAAGGTTCCCAAGGTCTTGACGTATTTCTCAAGAGGCATCCTTCGAAGTTTCATGGAGGATTTAAACCTGAAGATGCGTATGCGTGGATAAATGACTTGGAAAGGATATATACGAGCTTTGAATGTTCTGAAGCGCAAAAGGTGGAGTATGCAGTCTTTATGCTCCGCGATGAGGCTGAAGCATAGTGGCGTCTTACTAGAGGACGTATGATAGTTGCTGATGTTCCCTTGATTTGGGAAAATTTCAGGTTGGAATTTTTGAAGAAATATTTTCCGGACAGCTATAGGAGCAAGAAAGAGCTTGAATTTATGGAGCTTAGGCAAGGAAGTATGACGGTGGAGGAGTATGCCTCTAAATTTGAAGCATTAAGTGCATTTTATCCACCCTATCAACAAGAAGGCACTGAAGCTTCGAAGTGTGTTAAATTTGAAAATGGACTGCGCCAAGAAATCAAGAAGGCGATTTGTCATCAAGAGATTAGGAGTTTTCCTACTCTTGTAGACAAATGCAGAATTTTTGAAGAAAATGATGTTGCTCCAAGGAGTTATTCGGGGCATGATTATAAGTTGAAGGGCCAATCTTCTAGCTTCAAGAAGAAAGGCAATTTTAAAAGTAATAGACAATTTGTACGTGGTTCTTCTTCTTTCCGAAGGGGGCGAGGTGCTCCTAGAGGCGGTTATGGTGGTGGTAACCAAGGTCGTGGAAATGTCCAAGGCATAACTTGTTTCCGATGTGGTGCCAACCATTTGGCACGTGATTGTCCTCAAAATGATGTTGTGTGCTTCCAATGCAACCAACCCGGGCATATTCGCCCAAATTGTCCAATGAATGCAAGAGGTGCTAATGTCGATGCTCCCAACCGCATGAACTATGGTGCTAACCGTGGACGAGGTAATGGTGGCCGTAGTGGTAATCACAACGGTGGAAGAAATGGTTGAGGTGTAGGCCGTGGTGGAAGGAATGGAAACCGAAATGGGGCTGATCAAGTTTAAGCTGCGGGGAGAGTATTTGCAGTTACTGGTGAAGAAGCAGCTCAGGCTGAGGATCTCATTCGTGGTGAGTGTGAAATTCTTGGCACTCCGGTGCATATTATTTATGATTCTGGTGCTACGCACTCGTTTATTTCTGAAGATTGTGTGAGGCGCTTGCGGGTGCCTGTGTGCATGATGAAAGGGTCTATATTGGTGACTACGCCGACCGGTACTTGTTTAAGATCGGTAACTCGATGTGAGGGCGTCGAGATGAACCTTGAGGGTAGGAAATTTGTTGTATCCCTCATATGCTTGCCTATGAAGGATTTGGATGTCATTTTAGGCATGGATTGGTTATCTGCTAACAAAGTCTTAGTGGATTGTCATAGCAAGATGGTGATCTTCCCGACTTCGAATGCTGAAGATTTTGATGTACAAGGTATCTCCCAGCTTCTTATGATGTTCTGCTTGGTTGATGGGAATGGTGTTTCCCAATCTGGTGGAATTCCTATTATCTCGGAGTTTCCCGATGTGTTTCCGGAAGAAATTCCTGGATTACCTCCTCCACGAGAAGTGGAATTTGCTATTGATCTTATTTCGGGTGCAGAACCTGTTTCCCGAGCTCCTTATAGGATGTCTCCTATGGAGTTAATTGAGTTGAAAAAGCAAGTGGAAGAATTACTGGAACGGGAGTTTATTCGCCCAAGTGTGTCTCCTTGGGGTGCTCCTGTGTTGTTAGTGAAGAAGAAAGATGGGAGTATGAGATTGTCCGTTGATTATCGCCAGCTCAACAAACTAACCATTAAGAATAAATACCCTCTTCCACGTATTGATGATCTTTTGGATCAATTGAAGGGTGCTGTTGTGTTTTCAAAGATTGATTTGCATTCTGGATATCACCAAGTTCGGGTGAAGGCCGAAGATATTCTGAAAACTGCTTTCCGAACGCGGTATGGACATTATGAGTACGTGGTGATGCCATTTGGGGTGACGAATACCCCTGTGATTTTCATGAGCTACATGAATCGCATCTTCCATGAATATCTTGACCAATTCGTCGTGGTGTTTATTGATGATATTTTGGTGTACTCCAAGAGTCATGAAGAGCATGAAAGACATCTTCGTCTTGTGTTGACTATTCTACGCGAGAAGGAATTATATGCGAAGCTCTCTAAGTGTGAATTTTGGCTATCTGAGGTCCAATTCCTTGGACATGTTATTTCAAATGATGGAGTTGCGGTTGATAAGTCGAAGGTTGAAGCCGTGATGGCTTGGGAAAGACCAACGTCGGTGACGGAGATAAGAAGTTTTCTTGGTCTTGCCGGTTACTACCGGAGGTTCATTGAAGGGTTTTCCCGTTTGGCTTTACCATTAACGAAGTTGACTCGGAAAAATCACTCTTTTGTGTGGACCCGTGAATGTGAAGAGAGTTTCCAAGAGTTGAAGTTGAGGCTTACTACCGCACCGGTATTAGCGTTGCCCGATTTGACGGATGAATTTGTAGTATATTGTGATGCATCTAAGCTTGGCCTTGGATGTGTGTTAATGCAAAAGGAGCGTGTGATTGCCTATGCGTCAAGGCAGTTGCGACTGCATGAAGTTAATTATCCCACACATGATCTTGAATTAGCGGCGGTGGTGTTCGCATTGAAATTGTGGCGACACTATTTATATGGCTCCAAGTTTGTGGTCTTTAGTGATCATAAGAGCCTTAAGTACTTGTTTGACCAGAAGGAGCTAAATATGTGCCAAAGACGGTGGATGGAGTTCCTAAAAGACTATGAGTTTGAATTGAAGTATCACCCCGGCAAGGCGAATGTAGTTGCCGATGCATTGAGTAGAAAGTCATTGCATGTCTCCATGATGATGGCAAAGGAAATGGAGTTGATAGAGCAATTTAGAGATTTGAATGTGGGCGTGGAGACTTACACTTCCAAGAAAATGGTGTTGGAAATGTTGAAAGTTACAAATGAATTTCTTGAATATGTGAAGACGCAACAACCCAATGATGATTATTTGAATGAGATGAAGAAGACCCAAGAGAAGGGGAAGAATTTGTTCATAGAAGAAGGCCAAGATGGCATTTGGCGTGTGAAGGGTCAAATTTATGTTCCCTCAACCGATGATGTGAGGAAACGTGTACTTGAGGAAGCCCACAAAAGCATATTGAGCATTCACCCTGGTTCCACCAAGATGTATCAGGATTTGAAGAAGAATTTCTGGTGGCCCGGTATGAAGCGTGATGTGGCGAATTTTGTGGCATCTTGCCTTATTTGTCAAAAAGCAAAGGTTGAACATCAGAGACCAGCTGGATATTTGAGGCCATTGGAGATCCCGGTTTGGAAATGGGATAGCATAGCTATGGATTTTGTTTCTGGACTACCCAGAACTCGTGCTGGAAACGATGCTATATGGGTGATTGTTGACCGATTGACAAAATGTGCTCACTTTTTGCCCATTAATATGAAGAGTTCCTTGGAGAAATTGGCACAAATCTACATCAAGGAGATTGTTAGGCTGCATGGTGTTCCGTCCAGCATCATATCCGACCGTGATCCTCGATTTACTTCTCGGTTTTGGGGACACTTGCATGATGAGTTGGGTTCTAAGTTGAAGCTTAGCTCCGCTTATCACCCTCAAACCGATGGACAATCGGAGAAAACTATACAAAGTTTGGAGGATTTGTTGAGAGCTTGTGTCCTTGAACACGGGGGGTGTTGGGAAAGATTTCTACCATTGATCGAATTCACATACAATAACAGCTTCCATTCCAGTATTGGCATGGCACCGTATGAGGCGTTGTATGGAAGGAAGTGTAGAACTCCCTTGTGTTGGCTTGAAGTTGGTGAAAATTTGGCCTTAGGACCGGAGATTATTCAAGAAACTAGGGAGCAAATTAAAAAGATACAAGAGAAAATGAAGATTGCTCAGGATAGACAGAAGAGCTACTATGACAAGAGACATAAACCCCTTGAATTTCAAGTGGGTGACCATGTGTTTTTGAAGGTCTCGCATGATAAAGGAATTGGAAGGGCGTTGAAGAGTGGGAAGTTGAGCCCTAGGTTTATTGGACCTTACGAGGTGTTGGAGCGGATTGGCGAGGTTGCTTATCGGATAGCACTCCCTTGGCGTCTTGCTAATCTACATAACGTGTTTCATGTGTCACAGTTGAGAAAATATGTTTATGATCCTCTACACGTAATTCCTGTGGATGAAATTGCGGTGCGTGAAGATCTATCTATTCCTCCTGTTTCCATTCGCATTGTCGGACATTCCGTGAAGAAATTGCGAAACAAGTTGGTGCCTTTAGTGGAGGTCGCTTGGAAACATGGAAATACTGAAACGTTCACATGGGAACACGAAGACGACATCAGAGAACGGTATCCCAATGCATTTGAATCCGGTACGTTAAATTTCGAGGACGAAATTTTCTTTTTGGAGGGGTGGAATGTAACATCCCGAATTTTAAAATAGAAGATTAATTAAGGGAAATAAATATTGACAAGTTGAATATGAATTGTTTAAGGTCCCAATAAATTGAATTTATCTAAATTAAGATTTTTGGGAATTATTGGTAATTTATGGAGACCGGTTAAGCTGAAAATGAGCCCAGTTGAGATATGGGTGTCGAACCAAATACCTCGGAATGAGATGATACTGGTCAGGGTTGTAGAGAAAAATAATGGGAATCCGAAGATATATTCGGAATAATTTTTGGATGAAGTATTGAGCCTACACAGAGAGCCTGTTAGTGACAAAAATGAAGGAGTTTAATGAAATGAAACTAAAAATAAATAAAGAGCCTAAATCTCCTTCTCCTCCACGTTGGCTTTTTCATTTGCTGTGGGAAAAACTATTATCTTCATCTTACCTTCCATTTTTCTCTCCATTCTCTTTTCTCTTCCTCTTCCAAAACCGTGAGCTTGTGTGGTGAGCTTATTCCTCTCAATTTCGTTTTCAAGGAAACTAGGGAGGAGATCATTGAAGCTGAGTACTACTCTTTTTTTTTCTTCATTTCCGAGTGGCTTATCTCTTCTTTGGAACCCAATTCGTTTTTGGTGAGAGGTAAGCTTCTCCCACCATTTTTGGATGGGTTTATGTTGATATTATGGGTATTATGATTTTGGGAAGGTGATGCATGTGCATGGGTGCATATTAGAGCATTTAATGCTCATGCCCTAGAATGGGATATCATAAATGCAAGTATTTATGGGAGGAAAAGGGTTGTTGGTGTATTAATGAGGCTGAAAAGTGAAGGTTTATGATGTGTTAATGAAGGTGGTTGGGTTTTGGAGAGAACCCTAACCTTGAGGTTGGAAGGAGATAGCTAATGTTAGTTTAGGAATGTGTCTTTATGGAGAAATACATGATGTTGAGTGGTTTTGTGAAGTTTGAAGATAGGGTTGTCTTGTAACCTTTGAATTTAATGATGGTGGCTTAATGGGAAGGAATTCCCGAAGCCTAATAAAGAACAAAATGATATTTATAACATGTCAAACACATGTTGTGACCTTATAAATATGATTATGACTAGATAGAATCGAATTAATGATTTGAGTAGTTGATTGATTAAGATTTTTACATGAATGTGAATGTAGGACCTATTCCGAACGACGAGGCGGGACCGTCTTATCAATCGGAATTCTTCTCTTGAGGTAGGAGAGGAGTCTAAATTCTAAATGCATGAATTTGAATGTTAAATTGATTGTGGTATGTGGTGTTATGCATGTTAGTCTTGCTTAAATGATGTGAGAAATGATGATTTGTTGTGTAATGTAGTTCATAAGTTTGGCAACATGCTTTTATGCATTTAGATTATTCATGGTGTGTTATGTTAAGTTGTATTACCATGAATGTGATATGAATGTTGATGTTGTTTGTTGAGATTGAAAATAAAGAGAATGCCACCCAAAGATTTAAACTATAATGAATAATTATTGTCGATGAAAGCCTTGTAGTAATGTTGATAATGGTGTTGATGATATTGGAAGATGAGTGGCATGTATAGGATGCATAGAGTGAGGAATGCATATGATTGCATTTGCATCCATGGCATACTGCATAGCTGCCGGTGTTGGAATTCTAGGGGATTCCCCCGGTTGGCCCAGTGGGAGGGCGGCTCGGTGCACAAGCATGATATTTTCCCCTGTGACTTAGTGTATAAGTCACGAAGCTGCCCATGTTGTGCTTCGGGGAGCCACATGTGGTTGACCCTTGTGGGGGGGGGGTGCTCTTGAGGAGCAGGTGTCCCCGGTGGTCCTTGAGATCACAGCTGCCATGATATAAATCGTGGTTGGCCCGCAACACTCTATGTTGATTATTGACGTGATAATTTTTGCAGTCGTTATTCCGTCAAATTAGTACATTAAAATTAATTAACGTAGTACTAGGGTGTCAACCTAGGTCGTTCTCTCAAGGACCAACACAAAAATTTAGGAAAAAGCAAGTCTTAAACTAATCTTTAACAATTAAAAATAAAAAAACTCAACAACTAAAATTTTTTACAAACATAAGTTCAACAAACATACAATTGGGGGGGTTTTGATTGATTTTTGTTGTCACAATTAAAATTAAAACAAAGTAAATATAGGTTTTAAAACAATAAATAACAAGCGATTGATTTTCTTGGAGTATTGTAAATAAATTTATCCTTGGTTCACTAAAGATAATTTGTATACTTACATTACTGTTAATTTCTTAGCTCAATTTGAATTAATCAACTAAGCGTCTTTTTCAATTCATAATTCCTTTACTTTCATTTAAAAATGAATATTTTAATCAAGCATCCTAATTAAGCAAAAGGAGTCAAGATCGTAAAATCTAGGAATTATTGAGCATATGTAAGAACATCGCCTACATACATAATCTATTCTCAAATTATGGAATTAAGCAAACCATAATTATTAAAAGTGATTATGAAAATATTCATTAAGCATGCATATTTCCTTAATCCATTCTAATTTAAAATCTTATTTTATTCCATTTGAATAATTAAACCGATTAAGCATACAAATTTAATTAAACAAAATGGAATTAAATAAGCAGAGTAAGATTATGAAGAAATAACAATAATAAAAGCATACTATATTAAAAATAATGACCTCAAAATTACATTATAATATTCTCCAAGAAAATCAATCTAGGGGTTTTAGCCCTCCATAATTACAACTACAAACAACGAAACTAACCCGGAAATGAAGAACTTGCTGGAAAAATTCCAACAGAGAAGAGAAGGAGGAAGAACGAATGAAGGAGGAATTGAAGTCTTCAATCAAGATTCGTCTCCTCTGCCCCTTCTCTTGCTTCCTATTTATAGGAACTCAAAAGCAAAGCTAATGTCTTAATTAATTGTAATGGAATGTGCACTCTTAATTTACAATTCAATAGTGCTCCATTATCATGCTTCAGTGCTCCATTATGATCTTCAGTGCTCCATTATGATCTTCAGTGCCTTGCCCACCATCCAGAAGCTTGAAAACGTGTTTCTGGGCCAATAATTTACTCATGAATCGATTCAATGGTGAAATGAATCGATTCAGGCTTTCCAAAATGCAATTCTGGGCTAAAATTGAACGTGTGAATCGATTCATTTGATGGAAGAATCGATTCAATGCCTTTGAAACTCGTAAGAATCGATTCAATGGAGGGAAGAATCGATTCATGCCTTTAAAAATCCAAATGAATCGATTCAGGAGCCTTGTGAATCGATTCAAATTGCAAAATTTCACTTCCTGGTGCATGAAGTCCGTGTGAATCCATTCAGTAGGGGGATGAATCGATTCATCCCCCTAATTCTCCATATTTTGCATACTTTTTCACCCTTTTGAGATCTTTTTGCATATACCTTGATTCCTTTGATCCTTAGGCACTTTGATCTTCATTTTGGATTGGAATTCTTGAGTTCTTTGATCTATTTTCTTTTGGCACATATTAAAAATCAAATATTACATAAAGATCAAATGATGAAAATGTGTTAAAATGCAATATATTACATACTAAGTGATGGCAAATTATACATATTTAAAATGGAGAATTAAAGATAAATCATGCATCATCAAATACTCCCACACTTATTCTTTTGCACTCCCGGGCAAAATCAAAACAAAAACAAGTATCACAATTTATTTAAAACATTAATTTGAAAACAACACACAGAATTGGCATGAAATCTTAGGAATATACAGAAAAACAAGAGTTATTCAACATGCAAGATACAGAGCATCAAGATATATATAAAAATCATTCAAACACTTAGGCATGTGAAAATTAAATTAAACTGAAAAGAAAATCATCAGTGATAGAACCTCACAAGACATACTCTCAACTCTCAAGTGTTTAAGGTTTGTGTATACTCTCAAAACAATTCCTGAAAAACAGACAGTCTAAAAATTTGGCAAGTTTCTCAATTCCACAATCAACTTAAATGCATGTATAGATCAACAGGGCTTTGTAGGGTTGTAATGTGGCCAAGGTTAAAATGGATGAATTTTTTTTTTTAAAATACCAAAAAGAATGATGAAGCAATTAATTTAACTGGCAAACAGTGAGGGTAAAACATTTATTGTATGATATTAGGTCGCAATCATAATATTTTTTTTTAATGAGATTGTATAACACTTGGAACCAGAGTTACAATTCCTTTTTGCACACCCCCACACTTATTTGAATGCCTGTTTTTGACTTGATTCCAAAGCTCCAATATATTCCTTAAGGTAGGTATATTTTTGGTTTTTCATCCATGGCTTATTTGAGCTGCAACAAGGAAATAGTTAAATAGGCTCAAAATGGCTAGCAAGGGATAATTTATTCATGGTAGGCTTATCTGGCTTAGTGGCTCAACTGAACAAAATGCCTGTATCATTTCAAATACATTCATATGAGTTTCAAGTATCATCAAGAAACAAGACAAAAATTAAGATGTAAGCTTTCAGGAATTAATCACACATGAAAGGATTAAGATGGTTTAAAGTGATCCATCAAATTTAAAGGCTAAAAAATCTCACAAGGTATAATTCTATCATATATGATCATCTATCAATTATCATGTCATTCTCAACATACCAAAAATGTTTGAGTTCAAATTATAACATATCATTAATCTCGTATCAGACATGAAAGAATTTACTTGTTACTCATGCATATCTTAAAATTCCAATAAAACATGCCTTTTTAAAACAAAAACACACACAAACTCTTTTATTTTTAATTTTTTTTAATAAAATCACACAAACACATGAATGATCCCACCCCCATACTTAAATCATACATTGTCCTCAATGTAAGATAGAGCATACAAAATAGATAATATAATGAAAAGGTAAAAAGATGGGTAAGAAAAACTCCCTCAAGGGGGATCAAGAAGTGGTTCCCCCAAAGCATGTTCCTCCATTGTAACATCCACAAGTGAAGGATTTTCATGAAATGGCTTCAAACGTTGTCCATTAACCTTGAAGCTTTTGTTGGAGTTTTCACTTTTTATTTCCACAGCTCCATGGGGAAATACATTCGTAACAATGAAAGGTCCTTCCCATTTGGAGCGCAATTTTCTGGCCATCAGTTTCAACCGGGAATTAAACAGTAGCACTTTCTGTCCAGCAGTAAAATCCTTTCTAGCTATTAAGCTATCATGGAATTTCTTTGTTTTTTCCTTATAGAACCTCGAGTTCTCATAAGCTGCCAAACGGATCTCATCAAGCTCATTCAGTTGTAATTTTCTTTCCTCACCTGCTTGATCAAGTGCTAAGTTGCAAGCTTTTACAGCCCAATAAGCACGATGCTCAATCTCCACTGGAAGATGACATGCTTTACCAAAAACAATTCTATAGGGAGACATTCCTATAGGTGCCTTAAAAGCTGTTCTATATGCCCAAAGAGCATCATCCAATTTCCTGCTCCAATCCTTTTTATTAGGCTGTACTATCTTTTCCAGGATTCTTTTGATTTCTCTGTTAGAGACTTCTGCTTGTCCATTGGTTTGGGGGTGATATGGAGTAGAGACTCTATGAACAACCCCATACTTCCTGAGCATAGCTTGCATGGTCCTGTTGCAGAAATGTGTTCCTTGATCACTAATGATTGCTCTCGGGATGCCAAACCTGCAAAGAATTTGAGATCTAACAAAATCTACAACAACTCGAGCATCATTAGTTCTGGTGGCTTTAGCTTCCACCCATTTAGAAACATAATCAACAGCCAATAAAATGTAAGTAAACCCAAAGAATGGAGGAAATGGACCCATAAAATCAATGCCCCAAACATCAAATACTTCACAAAACAACATTGGTTGCTGAGGCATCTGTTGTCTCCATGTGGTAGCATTACTAGCTCTATGGCATTTCTCACAGGTGTTACAAATTCTCCATGCATCCTTAAAAATTGTGGGCCAATATAAACCAGAATCCAACACTTTCCTTGCTATTCTTTGTGGACCAAAATGTCCACCAACTGGTGAAGTATGGCAGAATCGAAGAACTGATTCTATTTCATGATCGGGAATGCATCTTCGAATCACCTGATCATTACACAATTTCCACAAATACAGGTCATCCCAAATATAATACTTTGCATCACTTTTTAATTTTGAAATTTGGTTTCTGGATGCACATGGTGGAAAAACAGAAGCAACAAGATAATTTACAATGTTAGTGACGTGTGTATATTTTTACAGTCGTGATTCCCTCAAATTAGTACATTAAAACTAATTAATGTAGTACTAGGGTGTCAACCTAGGTCGTTCTCTCAAGGATCAACACAAAAATTTAGGAAAAATCAAGTCTTAAACTAATTTTTAACAACAACTAAATTTTTTTTACAAACATAAGTTCACTAACATACAATTGGGGGGGGTTTGATTGATTTTTGTTATCACAATTAAAATTAAAACAAGGTAAATAAAGGATTTAAAACAATAAATAACAAGCGATTGATTTTCTTGGAGTATTGTAAATAAATTTATCCTTGGTTCATTAAAAATAATTTGTATACTTATTAATGTTAATTTCTTAGCTCAATTTGAATTGATCAACTAAGCGTCTTTTTCAATTCACAATTCCTTTACTTTCATTTAAAAAATGAATATTTTAATCAAGCATCCTAATTAAGCAAAAGGAGTCAAGATCTTAAAATCTAGGAATTATTGAGCATACATAAGAACATCGCCTATATACATAATCTATTCTCAAATTATGGAATTAAGCAAACCATAATTATTAAAAGTGATTATGAAAATATTCATTAAGCATGCATATTTCCTTAATCCATTCTAATTTGAAATCTTATTTTACTCCATTTGAATAACTAAACCGATTAAGCATACAAATTCAATTAAACAAAATGGAATTAAATAAGTAGAGAATGATTATGAAGAAATAACAATAATAAAAGCATACTATATTAAAATTAGTGACCTCAAAATTACATTACAACATTCTCCAAGAAAATCAATCTAAGGGTTTTAGCCCTCCATAACAACTACAAAGAAAAGAAACTAACCCGGAATGGAGCAAAGAGGGGGAAGAAGAGAGGAGGAGGCTTTGTGCCTTCCTCTGATGCTTATAGAAACAAAGAGAGAAAAGAGAGAAACGTGAATTGAGGTGTGTTTCAAGCCTTTGGCAATGGTCCTATTTATAGTGAAAGCAAGAGTAAAGGTCTCCTGCTGACGTTGTGCGTCAGCAGGACGCTACGCGTCAGCGTTGCGAATCTGCTTCCACGCTACGCGTAATTATGAGGCTACGCGTGAGGGTTTCTGACTCAGAATACATTATTTCATCCAATAATTCTTCAATAATGCTTGGACACTTGTGCTGCATGTTCCCCACTGAGATAGTGCCGTATGTCTGTAATGGATTGGCCAATAAGTGCTTTAATATAAATAAATCCTCCACTTCTGAAGTTGCATACAGCCTGTTAATGGGATCCTCGTCACTGTTGACGCTACGCGTGGGCTTGACGTTGTGCGTCAGTGTTGCGAATTTGCTTCCACGCTACGCGTGGTACCAGCGCTACGCGTCAGACCTGATGCTCAATTTTATGATTTCCCAATTGCAACCTCAATTATTCACTACAATATAAAGGAAATCAAGTAAGATTTATTATTTCATTTAAAGATTATCGCCTAATTCAGTTAATATTAAATAAAGCTTGAATTATGAAAATCTGTTAAAATGCATAATATTACACAATTAGCAATGACAAATTATACACATTTAAAGCAAGGAATTAAGGCTAAATCATGCATCATCAGTTAGCAAACCAAGGTGAATCAAAAGAATTAGAAATACTCATGAGGTGTTCATCAGGAAAATGGTCCCGAATAGGTGGTGAATCAGGAGCATTCTCAATTCTGCTTAAATGGTCTGCCACAAGGTTTTGTGTTCCACTTCTGTCACGAATTTCCAAGTCAAACTCTTCATCTAACGAATTAATCTTGGCTTGGACTCACCTTTCTTCAACAAGTACTTTAGAGCTACATGGTCAGTGAAGACAACTACTCGAGAACCGAGTAGGTAAGATCTAAACTTATCTAATGCAAAAATAATGGCCAAGAGCTCTTTCTCAGTGGTGGTGTAATTTACCTAAGCAGCATCTAAAGTTTTAGATGCATAGTAGATGACCCTAGGCTGCTTGTCAATCTTTTGACCAAGGACAGCTCCCAATGCATAATTAGAAGCATCACACATCAACTCAAATGGAGCTGTCCAAACAGGTGCTTGGATTATTGGGGTAGTGGTCAATGCTTGCTTGAGGCAATTAAAAGCCTCCTTACACTTTTCATCAAATTCAAATGCCACATCCTTTTGAAGCAGACTGGATAGTGGCCTAGCCTTCTTGCTAAAATCCTTTATGAATCTTCTGTAGAATCCTGCATGACCAAGAAAAGAACGAACCTCTCGAACACAAGAGGGGTAAGGCAAATGTGATATAACTTCTACCTTGGCAGGATCTACCTCAATTCCTTTTTCAGAGATTACATGCCCTAAAACTATTCCTTGTTTTACCATAAAATGACATTTTTCATAGTTCAAGACAAGGTTAGTTTCAATACATCTGTTTAAAACTTTATCAAGACTATCAAGGCATGTATTAAATGAAGATCCATAGACAGTAAAATCATCCATAAACACCTCTATGCAATTTTCAATGAAATCATGAAAAATACTTAACATGCATCTCTGAAAAGTTTCGGGAGCATTGCATAGGCCAAATGGCATTCTCCTATAAGCAAATGTGCCAAAGGGACAGGTGAATGTGGTCTTATCTTGATCCTCAGGTGCAATGTGAATATGAAAATATCCAGAGAATCCATCAAGAAAACAGTAGTGAGATTTACCTGCGAGACGCTCAAGCATTTGATCAATGAAGGGTAAAGGGAAATGGTCCTTCTTGGTTGCTTGGTTAAGTCTCCTGTAATCAATACAGACTCTCCAACTATTCTGCACTCTAGTTGGGATCAATTCATCCTTTTCATTTTTCACAACTGTGATCCCTGTTTTCTTCGGAACCACTTGAATCGGACTCACCCATTGGCTATCAGAGATAGGATAAATGATTCCTGCTTGTAGAAGCTTGGTAATCTCCTTCTTAACCACATCAAGTATTACAGGGTTGAGTCTCCTCTGGGGCTGTCTTACTGCTTTAGTATTTTCCTCCAGAAATATTCTATGCATGCACATGGATGGACTAATTCCAGGAATGTTTGCCAATGTCCATCCTATAGCCTTCTTATGTCTTTTCAATACCTGCAACAATTTTTCTTCTTGATTTTCATCAAGAGAAGTGGAAATTATCACCGGGAGCTGTTCATTATCCCCTAAGTATACATACTTTAGGTTCTCAGGTAGGGGTTTCAATTCTAACTTAGGTGCCTGCAAATCAAGTAAGATTTATTATTTCATTTAAAGATTATCGCCTAATTCAGTTAATATTAAATAAAGCTTGAATTATGAAAATGTGTTAAAATGCATAATATTACACAATTAGCAATGACAAATTATACACATTTAAAGCAAGGAATTAAGGCTAAATCATGCATCATCAAATACTCCCACACTTATTCTTTTGCACTCCCGGGCAAAATCAAAACAAAAACAAGTATCACAATTTATGAAAAAAAAAATTAAGTTGAAAATAACAACACACAGAATTGGCATGGAATCTTAGGAATATACAGAGAAACAAGAGTTATTCATCATGCAAGATACAGAGCATCAATATATATATAAAAATCATTCAAACACTTAGGCATGTGAAAATTAAATTAAACTGAAAAGAAAATCATCAGTGATAGAACCTCACAAGACATACTCTCAACTCTCAAGTGTTTAAGGTTTGTGTATACTCTCAAAACATTTCCTGAAAAATAGACAGTCTAAAAATTTGGCAAGTTTCTCAATTCCACAATCAACTTAAATGCATGTATAGATCAACAGGGCTTTGTAGGGTTGTAATGTGGCCAAGGTTAAAATGGATAAAATTTTTTTTTATTTTTTAAAAATACCAAAAAGAATGATGAAGCAATTAATTTAACTGGCAAACAGTGAGGGTAAAACATTTATTGTATGATATTAGGTCGCAATCATAATTTTTTTTTTAATGAGATTGCATAACTCTTGGAACCAGAGTTACAATTCCTTTTTGCACATCCCCACACTTATTTGAATGCCTGTTTTTGACTTGATTCCAAAGCTCCAATATATTCCTTAAGGTAGGTATATTTTTGGTTTTTTTCATCCATGGCTTATTTGAGCTACAACAAGGAAATAGATAAATAGGCTCAAAATGGCTAGCAAGAGATAATTTATTCATGGTAGGCTTATCTGGCTTAGTGGCTCAATTGAACAAAATGCCTGTATCATTTCAAATACATTCATATGAGTTTCAAGTATCATCAAGAAACAAGACAAAAATTAAGATGTAAGCTTTCAGGAATTAATCACACATGAAAGGATTAAGATGGTTTAAAGTGATCCATCAAATTTAAAGGCTCAAAAATCTCACAAGGTATAATTCTATCATATATGATCATCTATCAATTATCATGTCATTCTCATCATACCAAAATTGCTTGAGTTCAAATTATAACATATCATTAAGCTCATCTCAGACATGAAAGAATTTACTTGTTACTCATGCATATCTTAAAATTCCAATAAAACATGCCTTTTTAAAACAAAAACACACACAATCTTTTATTTTTAATAATTTTTTTTTTTTAATATCACACAAAATTTAATCAAACAATAACACACACACGAATGATCCCACCCCCACACTTAAATCATACATTGTCCTCAATGTAAGACAGAGCATACAAAATAGACAATATAATGAAAAAGTAAAGAGATGGGTAAGAAAAACTCCCTCAAGGGGGATCAAGAAGTGGTTCCCCCAAAACATGTTCCTCCATTGTAACATCCACAAGTGAAGGATTTTCATAAAATGGCTTCAAACGTTGTCCATTAACCTTGAAGCTTTTATTGGAGTTTTCACTTATTATTTCCACAGCTCCATGGGGAAATACATTAGTAACAATGAAAGGTCTTTCCCATTTGGAGCGCAATTTTCCGGCCATCAGTTTCAACCGGGAATTAAACAGTAACACTTTCTGTCCAGCAGTAAAATCCTTTCTAGCTATTAAGCTATCATGGAATTTCTTTGTTTTCTCTTTATAGAACCTCGAGTTCTCATAAGCTGCCAAATGGATCTCATCAAGCTCATTCAATTGTAATTTTCTTTCCTCACCTGCTTGATCAAGTGCTAAGTTGCAAGCTTTTACAGCCCAATAAGCACGATGCTCAATCTCCACTGGAAGATGACATGCTTTACCAAAAACAATTCTATAGGGAGACATTCCTATAGGTGCCTTAAAAGCTGTTCTATGTGCCCAAAGAGCATCATCCAATTTATTGCTCCAATCCTTTTTATTAGGCTGTACTATCTTTTCTAGGATTCTTTTGATCTCTCTGTTAGATACTTCTGCTTGACCATTAGTTTGGGGGTGATATGGAGTAGAGACTCTATGAACAACCCCATACTTCCTGAGCATAGCTTGCATGGTCCTGTTGCAGAAATGTGTTCCTTGATCACTGATGATTGCTCTCGGGATGCCAAACCTGCAAAGAATTTGCGATCTAACAAAATCCATAACAACTCGAGCATCATTAGTTCTGGTGGCTTTAGCTTCCACCCATTTAGAAACATAATCAACAGCCAATAAAATGTAAGTAAAACCAAAGGATGGAGGAAATGGACCCATAAAATCAATGCCCCAAACATCAAATACTTCACAAAACAACATAGGTTGCTGAGGCATCTGTTGTCTCCATGTGGTAGCATTACTAGCTCTTTGGCATTTATCACAGGTGTTACAAATTCTCCATGCATCCTTAAAAATTGTGGGCCAATACAAACCTGAATCTAACACTTTTCTTGCTGTTCTTTGTGGACCAAAATGTCCACCAACTGGTGAAGCATGGCAGAATCGAAGAACTGATTCTATTTCATGATCGGGAATGCATCTTCGAATCACCTGATCATTACACAATTTCCACAAATACGGGTCATCCCAAATATAATACTTTGCATCACTTTTTAATTTTGAAATTTGGTTTCTGGATGCACATGGTGGAAAAACAGAAGCAACAAGATAATTTACAATGTTAGCAAACCAAGGTGAATCAAAAGAGTTAGAAATACTCATGAGGTGTTCATCGGGAAAATGGTCCCGAATAGGTGCCGAATCAGGAGCATTCTCAATTCTGCTTAAATGGTCTGCCACAAGGTTTTGTGTTCCACTTCTGTCACGAATTTCCAAGTCAAACTCTTGGAGCAAGAGCATCCAACGAATTAATCTTGGCTTGGACTCACCTTTCTTCAACAAGTACTTCAGAGCTGCATGGTCAGTAAAGACAACTACTCGAGAACCGAGTAGGTAAGATCTGAACTTATCTAATGCAAAAACAATGGCCAAGAGCTCTTTCTCAGTGGTGGTGTAATTTACCTGGGCAGCATCTAAAGTTTTAGATGCATAGTAGATGACCCTAGGTTGCTTGTCAATCTTTTGACCAAGGACAGCTCCCAATGCATAATTAGAAGCATCACACATCAACTCAAATGGAGCTGTCCAAACAGGTGCTTGGATTATTGGGGTAGTGGTCAATGCTTGCTTGAGACAATTAAAAGCCTCCTTACACTTTTCATCAAACTCAAATGCCACATCCTTTTGAAGCAGACTGGATAGTGGCCTAGCCTTCTTGCTGAAATCTTTTATGAATCTTCTGTAGAATCCTGCATGGCCAAGAAAAGAACGAACCTCTCGAACACAAGAGGGGTAAGGCAAATGTGATATAACTTCTACCTTAGCAGGATCTACCTCAATTCCTTTTTCAGAGATTACATGCCCTAAAACTATTCCTTGTTTTACCATAAAATGACATTTCTCATAGTTCAAGACAAGGTTAGTTTTAATACATCTGTTTAAAACTTTATCCAAACTATCAAGGCATGCATTAAATGAAGATCCATAGACAGTAAAATCATCCATAAACACCTCTATGCAATTTTCAATGAAGTCATGAAAAATACTTATCATGCATCTTTGGAAAGTTCCAGGGGCATTGCATAGGCCAAATGGCATTCTCCTATAAGCAAATGTGCCAAAGGGACAGGTGAATGTGGTCTTATCTTGATCCTCAGGTGCAATGTGAAACTGAAAATATCCAGAGAATCCATCAAGAAAACAGTAGTGAGACTTACCTGCGAGACGCTCAAGCATTTGGTCAATGAAGGGTAAAGGGAAATGGTCCTTCTTTGTTGCCTGGTTAAGTCTCCTGTAGTCAATACAGACTCTCCAACTATTCTGCACTCTAGTTGGGATCAATTCATCCTTTTCATTTTTCACAACTGTGATCCCTGTTTTCTTAGGAACCACTTGAATTGGACTCACCCATTGGCTATCAGAGATAGGATAAATGATTCCTGATTGTAGAAGCTTGGTGATCTCCTTCTTAACCACATCAAGGATTACAGGGTTGAGTCTCCTCTGGGGCTGTCTTACTGCTTTAGTATTTTCCTCCAGAAATATTCTATGCATGCACATGGATGGACTAATTCCAGGAATGTCTGCCAATGTCCATCCTATAGCCTTCTTATGTCTTTTCAATACCTGCAACAATTTTTCTTCTTGATTTTCATCAAGAGAAGTGGAAATTATCACCGGGAGCTGTTCATCATCCCCTAAGTATACATACTTGAGGTTCTCAGGTAGGGGTTTCAATTCTAACTTAGGTGCCTGCAAAACAGATGGAACTAACAAAGTAGATTTTGATTCCGCTGCTTGCACTTCAAAAATTTTGTTAGAATTTTCTTGAAATCCTGCATTCAGCTCCTTATGGTTAACAGGTATATCTAAAGACTCTGAATCAGAAATTATGTATCTATCAATTTCAGCACAAATATCACAACTTCCAGAATCATTGCATGCAAAACATTTGTTTGAATCATCCATGTATTCCAAATCAACATTAGAAAAATGTTCAAAAACTAGTTCATCAATAATGTCAATTTGGAAAATAGAATGATTTTCAGATGGATATTTCATGGCATCAAGAATATTAAATTGAACTCTCATGTCACCAAATTCCATAGAGAGAGTTCCAGAATAAACATCTATTTTGGTTCGAGCTGTTTTCAAAAATGGTCTTCCCAAAATGATAGGAACAGGAATTTGAGGCATACCTTCTTCCATATCAAGTACAAAAAAGTCAGCAGGGAAAACAAGTTGTTCTACCTGAACCAAAACATCTTCTATAACTCCAGCAGGGTAAGCAGTGTTCCTATTGGCTAGCTGAATTACTACACCAGTAGGTTGTAAATTTCCAAGAGACAAAGATTTAAAAACAGACATAGGCATAACATTTATTGAAGCTCCTAAATCTAACATGCAATTTTCAAATTTATTATTGCCTATGATACAGGGTATAGAAAACGTACCTGGATCCTTGCATTTCTCAGGGATATTTTCTTTACCAAGCAGTGCAGATACATTCCTTCCCATACTTATCCTTTCATTACCTTTGAGTCTCCTTTTGTGAGTACACAACTCCTTCAGAAATTTGGCATACTTGGGAATTTGCTTGATTGCATCAAGAAGGGGTATATTCACTTCCACTTTCCTGAAAGTATCCAAAATTTCTTTGTCTACTTCTTCCATCTTCTTACTTGGAATTGCTTTTGGTGGAAAAGGAAGAGGGATATGAGGTGGAATTTGGGATGGTTGCATCTCAGATTTGCTTGTGCTTGAAGAGGGCACATCTTTCTCAACTGTTGTGGGCACATTGGTTTGTTTTTCAGGTTCCTTAGGTATGGGTACTTCAAGGTTCTTACCTGATCTTAACTGAATTGCACTCACATTTCTTGGATTTGCAGCTGGTTGAGATGGTAATTTGTCAGAGTTTTGAGATTGTAACTGGCTTAATGATGAAGCCAATTGCCCAATTTGGTTGCTTAAACTCTGGATAGTAGCATCATTCCTCTGTTGATACTCCAAGTTCTGTGCAGCCATTTGTTTCACCAGATCCTCCAAAGAAGGGCCACTTGTGGATGGTTGAGGTGTAGTTCTTTGGAAGGTTGGTGCATTGTTTTGAAATGGAGGTTGGGGATTTTGTTGTTGGTTTCCCCATCTCAAATTTGGATGGTTCCTCCAACCTGGGTTGTATCTATTGGTGGAAAGGTCATGGTTTTGTGGTGGTGGAGGTCTATCATGGTAGATGTTAGCTGCATAGGCTTGGGGACTATTATTATCCTTTTCTTGTAGAGAAGGACAACAATTAGTGGGGTGCTCTTGTGAAGAGCAGATTCCACACAATTTAGCAGTCATGGATTTTTGATTTACTGCCAATTGTGTGACTAGAGTGGTGAGAGCATCAAGTTTGCTCTCCAATTTAATTTCAGATGAATTAGAATTGGAATCAAACATGGGTTTGAAAGAATCATTCCTTACACCAAATTGTTGAGAGTTGGATGCCATCTTTTCAATCAAGTTTCTTGCTTCAGCAGCAGTCATGTCTCCTAAAGCTCCTCCACTTGCCGCATCAATCATGTTGCGATCAACGTGGTGTAAACCTTCATAGAAGTACTGAAGAAGAAGTTGTTCAGAAATTTGGTGGTGAGGGCAACTTGCACAGAGTTTTTTAAATCTCTCCCAATATTCATAAAGACTTTCTCCAGAGAGTTGCCTAATGCCAGATATGTCTTTACGGATTGCAGTTGTTCTAGAGGCAGGAAAGAATTTTTCCAAGAACATTTTCTTTAAGTCATTCCAACTTGTGATTGATCTTGGAGCAAGGTAGTACAACCAATCCTTAGCAACACCCTCTAAAGAATGAGGAAACGCTTTAAGATAGACATGCTCTTCTTGAACGTTTTGGGGTTTCATTGTGGAACACACAATGTGGAATTCTTTGAGGTGTTTGTGCGGATCTTCACCCGCAAGACCATGAAACTTAGGCAACAAGTGTATAAGTCCGGTCTTAAGAATAAAAGGGACATCCTCATCAGGATATTGAATACACAAACTTTCGTAAGTGAATTCAGGAGCAGCTAGTTCTCTAAGAGTTCTTTCACGAGGTTCAGCCATATCAGAAAAACTAGCAGTAGTACTTTCAACAGATTTAGAAAAAATACTATCACTATCAATATCAACAAAATTATTATTAAATCTAGCTTCTCTAATTAACCTATGAAAAGTTCTTTCAATTTCAGGATCAAATGAATATAAATGCTCAAAAGTTCTTCTAGTCATACATAGCATACAACAAGATATTTGATCATGATGAGCAATAAATCATAAGAATCCTAAATCATGCAAAAGAAATAAAATAAACAAACAAACAAACAAAAGAAAATTTTTTTTAAAAAAAAATTTTTTTTTTAATAAAAAAAAATTAATTTAAAACAAGAGTTTTTCCTAAAGATCGTTGATCCCCGGCTGCGGCGCCAAAATTTGACGTGTGTATATTTTTACAGTCGTGATTCCGTCAAATTAGTACATTAAAACTAATTAATGTAGTACTAGGGTGTCAACCTAGGTCGTTCTCTCAAGGATCAACACAAAAATTTAGGAAAAATCAAGTCTTAAACTAATTTTTAACAACAACTAAAATTTTTTTACAAACATAAGTTCACTAACATACAATTGGGGGGGGTTTGATTGATTTTTGTTATCACAATTAAAATTAAAACAAGGTAAATAAAGGATTTAAAACAATAAATAACAAGCGATTGATTTTCTTGGAGTATTGTAAATAAATTTATCCTTGGTTCATTAAAAATAATTTGTATACTTATTAATGTTAATTTCTTAGCTCAATTTGAATTGATCAACTAAGCGTCTTTTTCAATTCACAATTCCTTTACTTTCATTTAAAAAATGAATATTTTAATCAAGCATCCTAATTAAGCAAAAGGAGTCAAGATCTTAAAATCTAGGAATTATTGAGCATACATAAGAACATCGCCTATATACATAATCTATTCTCAAATTATGGAATTAAGCAAACCATAATTATTAAAAGTGATTATGAAAATATTCATTAAGCATGCATATTTCCTTAATCCATTCTAATTTGAAATCTTATTTTACTCCATTTGAATAACTAAACCGATTAAGCATACAAATTCAATTAAACAAAATGGAATTAAATAAGTAGAGAATGATTATGAAGAAATAACAATAATAAAAGCATACTATATTAAAATTAGTGACCTCAAAATTACATTACAACATTCTCCAAGAAAATCAATCTAAGGGTTTTAGCCCTCCATAACAACTACAAAGAAAAGAAACTAACCCGGAATGGAGCAAAGAGGGGGAAGAAGAGAGGAGGAGGCTTTGTGCCTTCCTCTGATGCTTATAGAAACAAAGAGAGAAAAGAGAGAAACGTGAATTGAGGTGTGTTTCAAGCCTTTGGCAATGGTCCTATTTATAGTGAAAGCAAGAGTAAAGGTCTCCTGCTGACGTTGTGCGTCAGCAGGACGCTACGCGTCAGCGTTGCGAATCTGCTTCCACGCTACGCGTAATTATGAGGCTACGCGTGAGGGTTTCTGACTCAGAATACATTATTTCATCCAATAATTCTTCAATAATGCTTGGACACTTATGCTGCATGTTCCCCACTGAGATAGTGCCGTATGTCTGTAATGGATTGGCCAATAAGTGCTTTAATATAAATAAATCCTCCACTTCTGAAGTTGCATACAGCCTGTTAATGGGATCCTCGTCACTGTTGACGCTACGCGTGGGCTTGACGTTGTGCGTCAGTGTTGCGAATTTGCTTCCACGCTACGCGTGGTACCAGCGCTACGCGTCAGACCTGATGCTCAATTTTATGATTTCCCAATTGCAACCTCAATTATTCACTACAATATAAAGGAAATCAAGTAAGATTTATTATTTCATTTAAAGATTATCGCCTAATTCAGTTAATATTAAATAAAGCTTGAATTATGAAAATCTGTTAAAATGCATAATATTACACAATTAGCAATGACAAATTATACACATTTAAAGCAAGGAATTAAGGCTAAATCATGCATCATCAGTTAGCAAACCAAGGTGAATCAAAAGAATTAGAAATACTCATGAGGTGTTCATCAGGAAAATGGTCCCGAATAGGTGGTGAATCAGGAGCATTCTCAATTCTGCTTAAATGGTCTGCCACAAGGTTTTGTGTTCCACTTCTGTCACGAATTTCCAAGTCAAACTCTTCATCTAACGAATTAATCTTGGCTTGGACTCACCTTTCTTCAACAAGTACTTTAGAGCTGCATGGTCAGTGAAGACAACTACTCGAGAACTGAGTAGGTAAGATCTAAACTTATCTAATGCAAAAATAATGGCCAAGAGCTCTTTCTCAGTGGTGGTGTAATTTACCTGAGCAGCATCTAAAGTTTTAGATGCATAGTAGATGACCCTAGGCTGCTTGTCAATCTTTTGACCAAGGACAACTCCCAATGCATAATTAGAAGCATCACACATCAACTCAAATGGAGCTGTCCAAACAGGTGCTTGGATTATTGGGGTAGTGGTCAATGCTTGCTTGAGGCAATTAAAAGCCTCCTTACACTTTTCATCAAATTCAAATGCCACATCCTTTTGAAGCAGACTGGATAGTGGCCTAGCCTTCTTGCTAAAATCCTTTATGAATCTTCTGTAGAATCCTGCATGACCAAGAAAAGAACGAACCTCTCGAACACAAGAGGGGTAAGGCAAATGTGATATAACTTCTACCTTGGCAGGATCTACCTCAATTCCTTTTTTAGAGATTACATGCCCTAAAACTATTCCTTGTTTTACAATAAAATGACATTTTTCATAGTTCAAGACAAGGTTAGTTTCAATACATCTGTTTAAAACTTTATCAAGACTATCAAGGCATGTATTAAATGAAGATCCATAGACAGTAAAATCATCCATAAACACCTCTATGCAATTTTCAATGAAATCATGAAAAATACTTAACATGCATCTCTGAAAAGTTTCGGGAGCATTGCATAGGCCAAATGGCATTCTCCTATAAGCAAATGTGCCAAAGGGACAGGTGAATGTGGTCTTATCTTGATCCTCAGGTGCAATGTGAATATGAAAATATCCAGAGAATCCATCAAGAAAACAGTAGTGAGATTTACCTGCGAGACGCTCAAGCATTTGATCAATGAAGGGTAAAGGGAAATGGTCCTTCTTGGTTGCTTGGTTAAGTCTCCTGTAATCAATACAGACTCTCCAACTATTCTGCACTCTAGTTGGGATCAATTCATCCTTTTCATTTTTCACAACTGTGATCCCTGTTTTCTTCGGAACCACTTGAATCGGACTCACCCATTGGCTATCAGAGATAGGATAAATGATTCCTGCTTGTAGAAGCTTGGTAATCTCCTTCTTAACCACATCAAGTATTACAGGGTTGAGTCTCCTCTGGGGCTGTCTTACTGCTTTAGTATTTTCCTCCAGAAATATTCTATGCATGCACATGGATGGACTAATTCCAGGAATGTTTGCCAATGTCCATCCTATAGCCTTCTTATGTCTTTTCAATACCTGCAACAATTTTTCTTCTTGATTTTCATCAAGAGAAGTGGAAATTATCACCGGGAGCTGTTCATTATCCCCTAAGTATACATACTTTAGGTTCTCAGGTAGGGGTTTCAATTCTAACTTAGGTGCCTGCAAAACAGATGGAACTAACAAAGTAGGTTTTGATTCTGTTACTTGCACCTCAAAAATTTTGTTAGAATTTTCTTGAAATCCTGCATACAGCTCCTTATGGTTAACAGGTATATCTAAAGACTCTGAATCAGAAATTATGTATTTATCAATTTCAGCACAAATATCACAACTTCCAGAATCATTGCATGCAAAACATTTGTTTGAATCATCCATGTATTCCAAATCAACATTAGAAAAATATTCTAAAACTAGTTCATCAATAATGTCAATTTGGAAAATAGAATGATTTTCAGATGGGTATTTCATAGCATCAAGAATATTGAATTGAACCCTTGTGTCACCAAATTCCATAGAGAGAGTTCCAGAATGAACATCTATTTTGGTTCTGGCTGTTTTCAAAAATGGTCTTCCCAAAATGATAGGAACAGGAATTTGAGGCATACCTTCTTCCATATCAAGTACGAAGAAGTCAGCAGGGAAAACAAGTTGTTCTACCTGAACCAAAACATCCTCTATAACTCCAGCAGGATAGGCAGTGCTCCTATTGGCTAGCTGAATTACTACACCAGTAGGTTGTAAATTCCCAAGAGACAAAGATTTAAAAACAGACATAGGCATAACATTTATTGAAGCTAATAAATCTAACATGCAATTTTCAAATTTGTTGTTGCCTATGATACAGGGTATAGAAAACGTACCTGGATCCTTGCATTTCTCAGGGATATTTTCCTTACCAAGCAGTGCAGATACATTCCTTCCCATGCTTATCCTTTCATTACCCTTGAGTCTCCTCTTGTGAGTACACAACTCCTTCAGAAATTTGGCATACTTGGGAATTTGCTTGATTGCATCAAGAAGAGGTATATTGACTTCCACTTTCCTGAAAGTATCCAAAATTTCTTTGTCCACTTCTTCCATCTTCTTACTTGGAATTGCTTTTGGTGGGAAAGGAAGAGGGATATGAGGTGTAATTTGGGGTGGTTGTATCTCAGATTTGCTTGAAGAGGGTACATCATTCTCAACTATTTCAGGCTCAGTTGTTTGTTTTTCAGGTTCCTTAGGTATGGGTATTTCAAGGTTCTTACCTGATCTTAACTGAATTGCACTCACATTTCTTGGATTTACAGCTGGTTGAGATGGTAATTTGTCAGAGTTTTGAGATTGTAACTGGCTTAATGATGAAGCCAATTGCCCAATTTGGTTGCTTAAACTCTGGATGGTAGCATCATTCCTTTGTTGATACTCTAAGTTCTGTGCAGCCATTTGTTTCACTAGATCCTCCAAAGAAGGACCACTTGTGGATGGTTGAGGTGTAGTTCTTTGGAAGGTTGGTGCATTGTTTTGAAATGGGGGTTGGGGATTTTGTTGTTGGTTGCCCCATCTCAAATTTGGATGGTTCCTCCAACCTGGATTGTATTTGTTGGTGGAAAGGTCATGGTTTTGTGGTGGTGGAGATCTATCATGGTAGATGTTAGCTGCATAGGCTTGAGGATTATTATTATCCTTTTCTTGTAGAGAAGGACAACAATCAGTGGGGTGCTCTTGTGAAGAGCAAATGCCACATACTTTAGCAGTCATGGATTTTTGATTTACTGCCAATTGTGTGACCAGAGTGGTGAGAGCATCAAGTTTGCTCTCTAATTTAATTCCAGATGAACTAGAATTGGAATCAAACATGGGTTTGAAAGAATCATTTCTCACACCAAATTGTTGAGAGTTGGATGCCATCTTTTCAATTAAGTTTCTTGCTTCAGCAGCAGTCATGTCTCCTAAAGCTCCTCCACTTGCCGCATCAATCATGTTACGATCAACGTGGTGTAAACCTTCATAGAAGTACTGAAGAAGAAGTTGTTCAGAAATTTGGTGGTGAGGGCAACTTGCACAGAGTTTTTTAAATCTCTCCCAATATTCATAAAGACTTTCTCCAGAGAGTTGCCTAATGCCAGATATGTCTTTACGGATTGCAGTTGTTCTAGAGGCAGGAAAGAATTTTTCTAAGAACATTTTCTTTAAGTCATTCCAACTTGTGATTGATCTTGGAGCAAGGTAGTACAACCAATCCTTAGCAACACCCTCTAAAGAATGAGGAAACGCTTTAAGATAGACATGGTCTTCTTGAACGTTTTGAGGTTTCATTGTGGAGCACACAATGTGGAATTCTTTGAGGTGTTTGTGCGGATCTTCACCCGCAAGACCATGAAACTTAGGCAACAAGTGTATAAGTCCGGTCTTAAGAATAAAAGGGACATCCTCATCAGGATATTGAATACACAAACTTTCATAAGTGAATTCAGGTGCAGCTAGTTCTCTAAGAGTTCTCTCACGAGGTCCAGCCATATCAGAAAAATTTTCAGAATTATTTTCAACAGATTCAGATGAGATACTATCACTATCAATATCAACAAAGTTATTATTAAATCTAGCTTCTCTAATTAACCTATGAAAAGTTCTATCAATTTCAGGATCGAATGAATATAAATGCCCAAAAGTTCTTCTAGTCATACATAGCATACAACAAGATATTTGATCATCATGAGCAATAAATCATCAGAATCCTAATCATGCAAAAGAAATAAAATAAAACAAACAAACAAACAAAAGAATTTTTTTTTTTAATTTTAATTTTTTTTTCAATTTATATAAAAAAATTAATTTAAAACAAGAGTTTTTCCTAAAGATCGTTGATCCCCGGCTGCGGCGCCAAAATTTGACGTGATAATTTTTGCAGTCGTTATTCCGTCAAATTAGTACATTAAAATTAATTAACATAGTACTAGGGTGTCAACCTAGGTCGTTCTCTCAAGGACCAACACAAAAATTTAGGAAAAATCAAGTCTTAAACTAATCTTTAACAATTAAAAATAAAAAAACTCAACAACTAAAATTTTTTACAAACATAAGTTCAACAAACATACAATTGGGGGGGTTTTGATTGATTTTTCTTGTCACAATTAAAATTAAAACAAAGTAAATATAGGTTTTAAAACAATAAATAACAAGCGATTGATTTTCTTGGAGTATTGTAAATAAATTTATCCTTGGTTCACTAAAGATAATTTGTATACTTACATTACTGTTAATTTCTTAGCTCAATTTGAATTAATCAACTAAGCGTCTTTTTCAATTCATAATTCCTTTACTTTCATTTAAAAATGAATATTTTAATCAAGCATCCTAATTAAGCAAAAGGAGTCAAGATCGTAAAATCTAGGAATTATTGAGCATATGTAAGAACATCGCCTACATACATAATCTATTCTCAAATTATGGAATTAAGCAAACCATAATTATTAAAAGTGATTATGAAAATATTCATTAAGCATGCATATTTCCTTAATCCATTCTAATTTAAAATCTTATTTTATTCCATTTGAATAATTAAACCGATTAAGCATACAAATTTAATTAAACAAAATGGAATTAAATAAGCAGAGTAAGATTATGAAGAAATAACAATAATAAAAGCATACTATATTAAAAATAATGACCTCAAAATTACATTACAATATTCTCCAAGAAAATCAATCTAGGGGTTTTAGCCCTCCATAATTACAACTACAAACAACGAAACTAACCCGGAAATGAAGAACTTGCTGGAAAAATTCCAACAGAGAAGAGAAGGAGGAAGAACGAATGAAGGAGGAATTGAAGTCTTCAATCAAGATTCGTCTCCTCTGCCCCTTCTCTTGCTTCCTATTTATAGGAACTCAAAAGCAAAGCTAATGTCTTAATTAATTGTAATGGAATGTGCACTCTTAATTTACAATTCAATAGTGCTCCATTATCATGCTTCAGTGCTCCATTATGATCTTCAGTGCTCCATTATGATCTTCAGTGCCTTGCCCACCATCCAGAAGCTTGAAAACGTGTTTCTGGGCCAATAATTTACTCATGAATCGATTCAATGGTGAAATGAATCGATTCAGGCTTTCCAAAATGCAATTCTTGGCTAAAATTGAACGTGTGAATCGATTCATTTGATGGAAGAATCGATTCAATGCCTTTGAAACTCGTAAGAATCGATTCAATGGAGGGAAGAATCGATTCATGCCTTTAAAAATCCAAATAAATCGATTCAGGAGCCTTGTGAATCGATTCAAATTGCAAAATTTCACTTCCTGGTGCATGAAGTCCGTGTGAATCGATTTAGGAGGGGGATGAATCGATTCATCCTCCTGATTCTCCATATTTTGCATACTTTTTCACCCTTTTGAGATCTTTTTGCATATACCTTGATTCCTTTGATCCTTAGGCACTTTGATCTTCATTTTGGATTGGAATTCTTGAGTTCTTTGATCTATTTTCTTTTGGCACATATTAAAAATCAAATATTACATAAAGATCAAATGATGAAAATGTGTTAAAATGCAATATATTACACACTAAGTGATGGCAAATTATACATATTTAAAATGGAGAATTAAAGATAAATCATGCATCATCAATTATGTTGTATACCGCGGTCATGGTGAAAATGGCCAAGTGTTGCAAGATGGGCGATGCGGTTTGGTACCAGTGAAACTATTGATGAATGCATGCAATTTAAAGAATAAGTGTACACATTTTACTACTGCAGTAGGGGTGTGGTTAAAAGATCACACTTGGATCCCACAGTTGATGTTGAAATTCCCACAGTCAGATCTGCAATTGTTGAAATAATCCTTTGTGCATATGCATTAGTTAAGAGCATTTGCATATAGAAGGTAGTATGCCAAGGTGGTGATGGTGATTGTGAGAGGTGGTACAAATATATTTAAGACAACATAAAAGTATGAATACTATTTGAAAGTTGTTGTGATTATGTATGTACTTGTGTGCTTTATGTAAAATTGTGTTATGATGAATGTTTTAGTGTGCAAAGTATACATGTGTTAATACTTATTTACATGATCACTTGGTATTCATATTCATTCCTTTGGAATGAGGACTCACTCTCCCATGTTGTCAATTTTAGACTTGTGATGCAGGGCAATCATGGGAAGAGTAAGCATTTTGAAATATACTTATGGCTGTGAAGGTAATTAGTGTATAGGGAGCGCCTTGGCCGGCGATTTATGTAATCATATGTATTTTGAGTAGCAGGATATGTAATGAATGTGTATTCTGGAAGACTACTTAATAGATGATTTTGGAGGGTCATGGGAGAAAATGAGAAATTGTATGTATATCTCATTTTCATTGGTGACCCTAAGTATGTATGAAGGTTTAAATTATAATTGAGATTTCCTATGTGTTGACGAATGGATGAATAATTAATTTATATATATGATTTTGAAGAGTTGAATGGAACTTAAGAGTATACTGTTGCAGAACCAGTTTTAAATGCTTTGAATGATGTTTGATATATGATGCATGTCTGGAGAATGAGTGAAGTTCAATTGCTAGTGTGTTGTGTTGTGTGAATTCCGAATCCTGCAGGATGTCTGGTAGTTTCGCTTAAGCGGGGTGGATTCTCGCCCGAGCGAGTACCACCCCTGTTAGGAAATTGGTTTCTGGACGACTTTTGCTCAAGCGAAAGTGAATTTCGCTCAAGCGAAAGTGAATTTCGCTCAAGCGAAATTGCCTAATATTAATGGTTGCTCTCTAGAGGAATCTCACAGTATCAGTGTTTGCTCTCTGGAGGAATTTCGCCCAGGCGAATGGTGTCTCGCCCGAGCGAGGGCGAAAGGATTAGCTACTGGCCTAAATTCGCTCAGGCGAATGGCCAATTCGCTCAAGCGAAAATGCTAGGAGAATCAGGGGGTTGGCTACTGGAAGATATTCGCTCAAGCGAAGGGCCTAAGGAATGGCATCCGCCCAAGCGAGGCCATTAGATGGTGAGTGGGTGAGTTTGTAAATGAATTCTGTCTAAGTGAGGATTTTGGAAATAAATTAAGAGGTGGTGGAATTTCTGAGTGAATTCCGAGTGACTTAAGTCCGAGCCATAGTTTTCCGAGTGAGGAAGTGCACATAACCCGAGTAAAAAGGCTCTTGAGGGTGATGATCTAGGCAAGGGGATTCCGAAGGGGAATTTTCGAGTCTAGTGTACTTGTTCCGAGTGGGAGAACACCGATCGGTTGTACTCGGTGTGAGTTTGACCAGGAATTCCCTGGAATAATTCCATTCGAGTGAAAAGAGAGGAAGTCGGACTTGTAATAAAATACCGAGTAGAAGCCAAGTGGACAATGAGTCAGTCTTAGAATGCAATTCCGAGTGAATGACCAAACGTAGGTGGGTCGGTTTCTGGGAAGTTTCCCGAGTGAACTACCGAGGAGGTGAAGACTCAGACTTGGAGTGTATTTACCGAGAGGATGTTGTGCGAGGGAGGACTCGGTTTGGAGTGCTGCTGATAAGTGGGGATTGGATGAATAAGGGCTCAGTTAGAGCATAAAGCTGAGTGGTAATTCTGAGTACCTGGAGTCAGCTTCAGGGGGGTCTCTACCGAGTGAATACCTGAGTGATCTGAGTCGGTTTTTGGGGAGGTATACCAAGGGGACGAGCCCGAGTCATGGAAGTCGGATTTTGAAGGACTTGGCTGAGGGAAAAATTAAGTATTGAGAATTCTGATTTTGAGTGGATATAAGCTTAACCCCAAGTGTGATTCGCTTAAGCGAGTTTGTCTCGCCCAAGCGAGTCCTTCCCAAATGCGACTCTGGACGTGTTTCGCTCAGGACTCGCTGGCTTCGCCCAAGCGAGGCAGGCGTGTCTCGCTCAACCAAGTCGGATTTCGCTTGAGCGAGATGACGCCCCTGTTACTTCCTTTCTCTGTACGTCCTGATACTCCTGAAACGCATAAGAGTGCATCACCCAAATTTATTTCCCTTCTTTTTACACTGAAACTTGAACCCACATTATTTTATGGATACCTTAAGTGCAATATCGGGTTTTATTAACTCCCAGTGGTTGATTTCTTAAAACAGAATCACATTTATTCGTGTGCTCAATTTTTCTTCCGCTGTTTTAATTGAGGAACTTTCTTAAAGTTAATTCTTTTAAATTTACCCTCTCATATCTTCACATATGGGAGTGGCCTATTATAGATCCAGGTATTTTCTAAAAACGCGAAAAATTTACCCTGATATTTGGGGTGTTACACTCAGGCTTTGGAGAAACTAAGCATACAGATTTCAGAACTCCAAAAGCCGAGTCAAGTTTCTATGATCAGTTGTGACTTTTGTGGTGGAGACCATGAGAATGGATTGTGTGATCCAAATGTGCCTTCCGAGCAAGTGAATTATATGGGGCAGCAACAATATCAAAGAAATTATCCTTCTAATTCCTTTAATACTAATTACAGGAATCACCCCAATTTTTCCTGGCAGAAAGGTCCACATCTGAATCAGAACATCCCACCAAATCAACCCACAAATAGACCACAACAACCTTCTCAACCCCCTGTTAAAGAAAAATCCGAACTTGAGAATGTACTTTCTCAGTTTATTCAGGCCACTCAGGCCAGTTTTAAGAATCAGGAAGCGTCCATAAGAAATTTAGAAAATCAAGTCGGACAGCTTTCTAAACAATTAGCTGAGAGGCAAGTAGGCAATTTCCCTGGAACATTGCAAGGCTATAATTACTAGGAGTGGAAAAATTATTTCTCTATCTCCGAGTCAGGAAATAAGTTCAGAAAAAGAAAAAGAAAAAGAAATAATACAAGAAACCGAGCAGGTTAATAATGAAGTAGAAAATAAAAATGAAACAGAAAAAGAAAAAGAAAATAAAGTCCATCAAAAGAAAAAGAAAAAGGTTGATCTGATTCTGGAGGAAGCTTCTAAGCTGACTCCTGAAAAACTGAGGAATGCTTCATTTCCACACAGGTTTAAAAAGCAAATAGAGGAGCAGAAGTTAGCTAGGTTCTTAGATGTATTCAAGAAACTTCACATCAATATCCCTTTTGCCGAAGCATTGCAGGAGATGCCTTCCTATGCAAAATTTTTGAAAGAATTATTATCTAAGAAGAGAAAGCTTAAGGGGGATGAAATGATTACTCTCACTCAAGAGTGTAGTGTAATCATTCAAAAGAAACTTCCCCAAAAGCTAGAGGATCCTGGATCTTTTATAATACCGTGTGCAATTAGGGATATCCATGTAGGAAGTGCTCTCTGTGATCTAGGAGCCAGTATAAATCTGATGCCTTTATCTTTGATGAAAAAAATGGGAATTAATGACTTGCAACCGACTCGCATGTCCTTGCAGTTGGCTGACAGGTCCATTAAATATCCCCAAGGGATGCTGGAAGACTTGTTAGTGAAAGTAGATAAGTTTATCTTCCCAGTAGATTTCATAGTGTTGGATATGGAAGCTGACCGAGAGATCCCTTTAATCTTAGGTAGACCCTTCCTAGCTACTGGCAGAGCATTAATTGATGTAGAAAAGGGTGAAGTCATGCTGAGAGTTCAAGAGGAGCAGGTAACCTTTAATGTCTTCAATTCCATGAAACATCCGACTGAAAGGATGGATTGTTTAATGGTTGAAGAAATTAAAAGCTACCACACTCCAATGCTTTTAAAAACTGAGGAAGAGGCCTTACGAACTTTTTTAGAGGATGACTTTGACTCCGAGACTGAGGAGTTAAATGACTCTCACTCGGAAATATTGAGCCTACTGGAAGTATTAGAAGTAGGTGATTTTGAAAAAGAAAAGAAAAATGATTTGAAAATTACTGAAGTTAAGAAAGGAAAGGAATTTTCTGAAGAAAAATATGATTTAAAACCTTTACCTCCTCATCTGAAATATGTTTTCTTGAGAGAAGATGACACACATCCTGTCATTATTAATGCCGACTTAAACGATGAGGATATGGATAAACTAATTGGGGTATTAAAGGCACATGAATCTGCAATTAGCTGGAATATTTCTGACTTGAAGGGAATCAGTCCATCATTTTGTATGCACAAAATTCTGATGGAGGATGATTATTGCCCTGTAGTACAGCCACAACGCAGATTGAACCCCATTATGAAGGAAGCGGTAAGGAAGGAAGTGGTCAAGCTCCTTGATGCAGGAATCATTTATCCTATCTCGGACAACACTTGGATCAGCCCGGTCCAAGTGGTGCCCAAGAAAGGAGGAATGACGACTGTAAGAAATGACCAAGGTGAAGTTATTGCCACCTAGCCCACAACAGGCTGGAGGATGTGTATTGATTACAGAAGGCTGAATGACTTCACTCGGAAAGACCATTTCCCCCTGCCATTTGTTGACCAAATGCTCGAGAGGTTATCAGGGCATGAGTACTATTGTTTTCTTGATGGGTACTCGGGTTATAACCAAATTGTGGTTGACCCAAAAGACCAGGAAAAGACTGCATTCACCTGTCCTTATGGAATTTTTGCATATAGGCGCATGCCGTTCGGGTTGTGCAACGCTCCAGCAACCTTTCAAAGGTGCATGCTGGCAATCTTTGGGGATATGGTGGAGAAATTCATTGAAGTATTCATGGACGATTTCTCAGTATTTGGGAGTAATTTTGATACATGCCTCAGCAACCTATCTAAGGTGCTGGTGAGATGCCAAGAAACTAACCTCATCCTTAACTGGGAAAAATGCCATTTTATGGTTAAGGGAGGGATAGTCCTTGGCCACAAAATCTCTTCTGAGGGCATTCAAGTGGACCGAGCCAAGATACACATTATTGAAAAACTTCCTCCTCCAATCAACGTGAAAGGAGTGAGAAGTTTTCTAGGATGTGCTGGTTTTTATAGAAGGTTCATGACAGGGCCCGCAAGCGCACGGGTTATGTCGCGTAATATAAAAGATTATCGTTCTCCACAGGGACTGTGTTCAAAGTACCAGCATATTGAAATTTAATTATCCACACAATTACTTTTTAAGATTTTTATAAAATAAAGTACAAATTAAAGTTGCACAGAATATGAATAAAAATAAAATTTACTTGACACTAAAAAAATTAGAGTTGAGAGTATCTTGGGATTTTTGGGGGATTAAGACTCTATTTTATATTTAATGAATTTTAACTTTTCATAAATAAGAATCGAATTAAGTTTTCCAAGGCGAATTTTCCAAAAGCTAATTAATATGTTCCTTTCGGAATCCTATTAATGTACCTAACCTATGGAAAGCGCTGCTTAATCCTCAGAAAGGCCCATTATCGTTTTATGAAAATCCCTTTTATTTCCTCAAAAGAATTTTGATTACTTTCACGGTTTTACCGAAGTCACAAAAAGAATTTCAAAAATCTTAGGTTTAGTTCAAAGCTTTCCGGTAAAAATAAATCTCTCGATTCTATTTATTACCTAAACTTACTAATATACCCGTAAGTATACAGTTTTATCATTTAGGTTCTTGTTAGGAATTACTAAAAGCATTAAGCATAATTGAACTAAATGGAAAACAGAAATTTATTTAATTCCAAGTCAAAATAACATTAAAATAAAATATTATCATACCCCCTTTATCCCAAGATAATTAATTTAGCTACTCATGAAATAATTTAAATTCATGTAAATAATGGAAAAATAAAACATACAAGACATGGTAAAAATAAAGACTTACGGGTTTCTCCTAAAGCTCAGAATAATTTACCACTGTAATTCCTTGTTGCAATAATTTCTCCACCAATTACAAATTTAAAATCTCACTTTTACAGCCCTCACACTCTTACAAAATAAAAGAAAGAAAAGAAAATAAAAAGAAAGAGAAGAAAAACGGACAGAGAAAGAAAAAATAGAAAAGAATAGAACTAAAGAGAAAAAGAAAGTAACGAAGAAGTGAAGCTTGAGTGATTTTTAGACTGGGAAGAAGTTGTGTTTTTTGCTGATGGGTTGCTGCTGCTTTTATAGGCAAATGGATGAATGAATCCAGCTAAGGAAACGCATTAAAATTTGCAAGTGGGAGAAACTTTCGGTGCATGTGACTTCCAACTGTCCCAAATTGCATTATTTTAATATTTCCAATAATTCGGTGCTTGGATTTATTCAGCTGGGCAAATTCTGAATGGAAAAGTACTGGAATTCCACAAGACCGAGTGAAAGCTTGCTGTTTGGTATTAGTTGCTGGGCGTTGTTGGTTTGTATGTGGCAGGTATGGTGATATGAGGGACAGTGGAGTTGCTGGACGGTGTGGTGGATGGAGCCGGTGTTGCTAGGCGGTGTTGTGTTGAGTGAGTTACTGGGCGGTGTTCAATTGATCTGGTGTTGGGCCTGTGAAGAGAGTCTGGGCGGTGTTGTGTATTAGAAGAAGAAAGGGAGACGGTGTTGGGAAGTTGGGCGGTGTGTTGAGGTAAGGACGGTTGGGCGGTGTGTTGAGGTGAGGACGGTTGTGGATGGAAAGGAAAAAAGTCTGGGCGGAGTTGTGGATTAGGAGCCTGGGCGGTGTTGGTTGGATTACTGGGCGGTGTCATGGATTAGGAGCCTGGGCGGTGTTGGTTTGAGAGAAGTCTGGGCGATATGGATGGAAAGGAAAGGTGAAGTGGGACGGTGTGTGGTATAGATTAGAAGGGGACAGCGGATAGAAGAGAGGAATGTGGGTCGGATTTCTGGATTGAGGACGGTGTAGAGAGTGATCCGATGTTTGGAGTTTGTGGAGTGTAGGTCGGTTTTGAAAGGAGAAGGGACGGTGTAGAGAGTGATCCGATGTTTGGAGTTTGTGGAGTGTAGGTCGGTTTTGAAAGGAGAAGGGACGGTGTTGTGGCTTGAAGGAAAGTAGAAGGAGGCGGAGTAGTGATCCGGTGTTGCATGAAGAATTGGGTCGGTGTTTGGTTGAGTGTTTGTTGAAGGAGACCGTCTCGCTCAAGCGGAGAAAGGTTCGCTCAAGCGAGAGGTCTTGTTTCACTCGGTGTTTGAGAGTCTGCCCGAGTGTGATTCATTTCTGGTCAGATTTTTCCTTGTCCGATTAAGACACCACTCGAAACTGCCTTGTTCTCCGAATGAAACTACTCGGATTCTCCTTATCAGCATTTATTCATTTCAGTGGCCTCTTCTACTCGGATTAGTCATTTCTGAGTTATCCCACTCGGATTTGGCCATTTTGAGTCGGATTTCAGTGCTCTGAGTCGGATTTTTGCTTTCTGAGTCGAATTTCAGCTTTAAAAAGAGAATTCTTTCCACTTTGGGCTTGTTCTTCTTGTTTCTTTATCATTTTATGGTCGTTTTTCTTTTGTTTTTGACCCTTTATTTCCTTAATTCCTGCAAAATAACATACCCAAGTAGAATAGAGTGGAAAGAGAGCAAAAATCGCAATAAATAAAGGAAATACAGTGGACAATGACTAAAATCCTAAGCAAACTAGATCTTATTTATTATATTAAAAAGCATTTATCAAAATACCCCAAACCAAAACATTGCTTGTCCTCAAGCAATCACCATATCCACAGGATAAAATACAGAAAACACTAAACTTAATAAACTAAGGAATCCAAAATAGAGAAATAGATTTATTCAAATACCAATTTTTATTTACTTATGTGAATCAAATTTCAATGTCAAGACTTGAGATACTCTTCTCACAATTTTCACTCAAGTTTTTCAAGGTTTGTGTTTCTCTCAAATCATCATAGTCAAAAAAAAAATATTACCATAAGCTTGTTAATAAACCAGAAACTCCACAGTTTAAATAGAAAATATGTCAAAGTCTAAAGGTCTTTCAAAGGTTGTAATGTGGCCTTGGGTTGTATTGTCAAGGTAGGAATTTCAGGAAAAATGGAATACAAAAGGGCTTTAATAGTCATGAATGATTCAAATCACCATTATAAATTTAACAGAGCAAATTTTTGAACTTTTATGGACTTTTTTGGAATTCATTCAATATCATCCTTTTGATTTTCTTTTTCTTTTTCTTGCTTTTCTTTGCATCCAATACCATATTTTTCTTAAGTCCTTTTTTATTTCTTTGCTCCACTAAATTTCCAACTTTTTCACTATTATAAGAATATCATTCAATGAAAGGTTTTAAGGAAAAATTTTCACTTTTAGGCTCAAAAGGGGCAACTAGGGGTCAAATTATACAAAATTCTGAGGCTTAAGAATAAGACCTAATTGTGCCTTTTTCATCCTAAGACATATAATCAAAAACCATTTTGAATCGGTTGAAAAACAAGTTCTAGAATATTAATGACTATGAGATTCACTCAATCAAGAAAATATGGGTTTTGAAAATTTGTTTGATAAATTACCCATTTTGGCTCAAGTCTCACCATGGAAAGTCCTTTCAAAGAAAATTTTAATCACATAAGGTTCATTTAAGCATTTATTTGGCATTTAAACAATCAAATTTTTAAACTTTTACTCAAAATTTTGGGATCCTTAGATACTTTAGCCTTGTGTTCAAAGTAAATTTATCATGCAATCATGGTAAATTACAAGATTACAAACAAATCAAAGAAAACACACATGCATAATAAAATGACAATCACACAACGTAAACAAAACAGTTAAGTTTTCTTACCTACCACCCCAAACCAGAATTTGACATTGTCCTCAATGTTAAAATGGATGATAAAAGGATAAGAAAACTTACCTGTAATAACCCCAAACCAGCATCTGACGTAGTTGGTTTTTTTTTTTTTAGAATAAAAGCTTAAAATAAAACAACAACTTTTTATAGGGTTACCTCCCTATCAGTGCTAAGTTTTAAGTCTTTAGCCAGACTTCTCACCGTTTGGATTTACTCATCAGGAGCATCAAATAAGTTCAAGTCACTTGCTTGTTGTATTGGTTGACCGGTGAAGTAATGCTTTACTCTCTGTCCATTTACCCTAAATGCACCAGATTTCTCGCTCCATAGTTCGACAGCTCCAAAGGGAAAGACTTTTGTCACCTTGAATGGTCCCGACCATCGGGATCTCAGTTTACCTGGAAAAAGCTTCAGTCTGGAATTAAACAGTAAAACCATATCACCTGGATTAAATGTTCTCCGTTGGATGTGACGATCATGCCATTGTTTGGTTTTTTCTTTATAAATTCTGGCATTTTCGTATGCATCTAGACGGAGTTCTTCAAGTTCATTTAATTCCAACAACCTACGTTCACCTGCAGCCTTATGATCAAAGTTAAGAGTTTTAACAGCCCAAAAAGATTTATATTCTAGCTCAACAGGTAAATGACAGGGCTTCCCATATACTAGCTTAAAAGGTGTGGTTCCAATGGGAGTTTTGTATGCGGTTCGATACGCCCATAAGGAATCATCTAACTTAATAGACCAATCCTTACGTGATGTATTCACCACTTTTTGAAGAATATTTTTAATTTCCCGATTGGATACCTCAACTTGTCCACTAGTTTATGGGTGATAAGGTGTAGCAACCTTATGCTTAACTCCATATTTCTTTAGAAGGGTCTGAAAAGTTTTTTCAATAAAATGAGACCCTCCATCACTTATAACACATTTTGGGACCCCAAACCTTGGAAATATTATTTTCTTGAAAAGTTTAATAACAGTCTTAGCATCAGAATGAGGTGAAGCAATGGCTTCCACCCATTTTGACACATAGTCAACTGCCACTAATATGAACTGATTTCCAAAAGAAGAGGGAAAGGGACCCATAAAATCAACACCCCATACATCAAACAATTTAACTTCTAAAATTGTATTCAATGGCATTTCTTGTCTCTTACCAATGTTACCTGTTCTCTGGCAAGCATCACAAGTTAGAACATACTTACGGACATCCTTAAAAATATTTGGCCAATAGAACCCAGCTTGCAATACTTTAGCAGCTGTCTTGGAGGTGCTCATGTGCCCTCCACAGGAAAGAGAATGACAATGATCCAAGATAGCATGGACATCATCTTGTGAAACACATCCCCGAATCATACCATCTGCACATTGCTTGAAAAGGAGGGGTTCATCCCAATAATAATGCTTGACATCTGCATAAAACTTTTTCCTTTGCTGAAAGCTAAGATCAGGAGGTAAGATACCACATGCAAGAAAATTTACAAAATCAGCATACCAAGGAACACGTTGGATACTAAGATTCAAGAGTTGTTCATCTGGAAAAGATTCATTGATGGGAATATTATCTGTTTCTTCTTTTTCAGATGTCAACCTAGATAGGTGGTCAGCGACCAAGTTCTCGGTACCCTTCTTGTCCTTAATTTCCAAGTCAAATTCTTGCAATATTAGAATCCACCTAATTAATCTAGGCTTTGCTTCCTTTTTATTCAATAGATACTTAATGGCAGAGTGGTCAGCGTAAACAGTAACATGTGATCCTACCAAATAAGACCTAAATTTATCAAAAGCAAAGACAATAGCTAACAGTTCTTTTTCAGTTGCGGCATAATTTACCTGAGCATCATCTAGCGTCCGGCTGGCATAATGAATTACATGGAGCTTTTTATCCTTTCTTTGCCCCAACACAGCTCCTACTGCGTAATCACTCGCATCGCACATCAGCTCAAATGGGAGTTTCCAATCAGGTGGTTGTACGATGGGGGCAGAGATTAGAGCTTGCTTAATCCTGCAAAAAGCTTCCATACAAGATGAATCAAAATTAAAAGGCACATCCTTACCCAGAAGAGTTGTAAGAGGCTTTGTGATCTTGGAGAAATCTTTAATGAACCTACGGTAAAACCCTACATGTCCAAGAAAACTCCGAATACCTTTCACATTTGTGGGTGGAGGCAATTTTTCAATCACTTCCACTTTAGCCTTATCAACTTCTATACCTCTCTCAGACACCAGGTGTCCAAGAACTATGCCTTCTCTTACCATAAAATGGCATTTTTCCCAATTTAGAACCAAATTGGTTTCTTCACAACGCTGCAAGACTTGGCACAAATTTGTTAAACAATTATCAAAATCCAAACCATGCACTGAAAAATCATCCATAAAGACTTCCATCACATTTTCAATAAGATCAGAAAAAATTGCTTGCATACACCTTTGAAAAGTCGCAGGTGCATTACATAAACCAAAAGGCATACGTCTGTAAGCATAAGTCCCATAAGGGCAAGTGAAGGTAGTCTTTTCTTGATCAGATGGATGAATGGGAATTTGATGAAAACCTGAATACCCATCCAAATAACAGAAATAAGAGTGTTTCGCAAGTCTTTCAAGCATCTGATCAATAAAAGGGAGGGGAAAATGATCTTTTTTCGTGGCGCTATTTAACTTCCTATAATCAATGCACATGCGCCAACCAGAGACAATCCTAGTAGGAATCAAGTTATGTTTATCATTTTCAATCACAGTTATTCCCCCCTTTTTAGGCACCACATGGACAGGACTTACCCATTTACTACTATCAACAGGATATATGACTCCAGCATCAAGCAGTTTCAAAATTTCCTTTTTAACCACTTCTTGTATTTTAGGGTTTAATCTCCTAAGTGGTTCTACTGTGGGCCTACTTTCATCTTCTACAGTAATCCTGTGCATACAAAGAGAAGGGCTAATCCCTTTGATATTATCCATTGTATAACCTATTACCTTTCTATACAACCTAAGTTGTTTCAAAAGTTTTTCAGTTTCAGATGGATTCAATTCAGCATTGATAATCACAGGATATGTGGAATTAGGACCAAGAAATTCATACCTTAATGAAGCTGGTAAGGGTTTTAATTCCACATTGGGGCTTACCACTTTGTCACACATGACCTTAGTATCATGTTCTAGTGGAGCCTCAGAGCAATCAGATGTTTCTGTCGACTCAATCATAAAAATAGTTTCAAGTGGGTCATTAGGAAGGGTTGCTTCCTTTACCACTTGTTCGACAAAATCCACAGTACAGCAAACATCATTATAAGGTTTTTCTAAAACATTTTTCAAGTTGAAATCAACTTTTTGGTCTCCAACAGTTAGAGACAACTTACCATTCTTGACGTCGATCACAGCACCTGCAGTTGCTAAAAATGGTCGTCCTAAAATAATAGGAATCAAAGAATCTTCGTCCATTTCAAGCACAACAAAGTCAGCAGGTATAAAAAATTTTCCTATCTTAATAGGAACATCCTCTAAAATTCCTACAGGATATTTTACAGATCTATCAGCCAATTGTAAAGACATCCTAGTAGGTTTTAGTTCACCCAATCCTAACTTTTCAGCAACAGATAATGGCATTAAACTTACACTCGCTCCTAAATCACACAATGCTTTATCTATATTCATGTCACCAATCATGCAAGGAATAGAAAAACTACCTGGATCTTGGAGCTTGGGTGGAAGTTTCTTTTGAATTAGAGCACTGCACTCTTCAGTAAGTGCAACTGTACCATCTTCCTCCAGTCTTCTTTTATTGGACAGAATGTCCTTCAGGAACTTTGCATATGTAGGCATTTGGTGCAAAGCATCTGTAAAAGGAATATTAATATACAATTTCTTTAAAACATCAAGGAACTTACCAAATTGTTTGTCCAACTTTGCTTTGGCTAAGCGCTGAGGAAATGGAATGGGAGGTTGATATGGCTTAACCTCCTCCTTCTTTTCTTGTGGTTTCTCTTCTTCAATTACTGGATGAGATGAAGATTCATCGACTTTCTTTTCCTCCTTTGCTGTCTTGTCAACTGGCCCATCATATTGAGTACCACTCCTAAGAGTGACAGCCATGGTTTGGTTGGATGGTCCAGCCTCTGGTTTTCCAGGAAATGTTCCCGGTGCTCTTTGAGAATAGGAGGCTTGTTGGGCAATTTGATTTTCCAGTATTTTGTTGTGAGTGGCAAGAGAGTCCACTTTTGAAGCCAAGTTTTTTATTGCATCAGAGAATTCATCATTTTGTTTAAGTTGAGTAGCTACAAATGTCTCCATCAAGGATTCTAGCTTTGATTTTTGTGGAATATAGGTTCCTTGTTGAGGTTTGTAGTTACTTTGGAATTGAGGTGGCCTATTTTGGAAGCCAGGTGGACCTTGTGGAGGTCTGTAGTTACCTTGATAGTTTCCACCATAATTTCCAATAGCGTCCACCTGATGCATTTCTTGTTCTTGATTAGGGGTCATTGTTAAATGGCAGTTTGTAGCTCCATGTCCTGAAACACCACAAACTTCACAAACAATATTAGTAGCACCTGTTGACCCTATTTTATCAAGTTTTAATGTTAATGCTTCAACTTTGGCAGAAAGTAGGGAAAGAACATCAACAGAGTACTTACCTGGTGTTTTAGAAGGTAATCCTCTCTCAGAGTTCCATTGGTGAGTGTTTTGAGCTATTTCCTCGATCAGGTTCTCAGCTTCATCAACATTTTTACTCATAAAGGCTCCTCCAGCTACAGCATCTAAAGGAATCTTTTGTGTGGAAGTTAGTCCATTATAGAAAATATGGATCGTCAACCACCTTTCTATCCCATGGTGAGGACATTCTCTTAGCAATTCCCTGTATCTTTCCCAGGCTTCATACAAGGATTCATCATCTTTTTGTGAAAAATTGATGATTTGTTTTCTCAGAACATCAGTCTTGTTCCTTGGGTACCATTTATTGATAAAAGCACTGGACAATTGTTCCCAAGTCGTGATGGATCCTTCAGGAAGAGAGTATAACCATGCTCTTGCTTTATCTCTTAAAGAGAAAGGGAAAAGTCTTAAGCGAATGGCATCATTGGTGGCTCCGTTCATCTTCAGGGTGTCACAGTATTCAAGAAAGATTTGAAGGTGAAGGTTTGGATCTTCAGAGGGTAAACCCCCGAATTGGTGCTGTTGAACCATTGAGAGTAGTGAAGGCTTCAATTCAAAATTGTTAGCCTCCACTGTGGGTCTGAGGATGCTAGATCCTCTCCCATTAGTGCTTGGAGCGGTAAAATCTCTTAAGGGTCTATGTTGGTCCGCCATTTGTTTTTCTTTTTGTTCTTTTTGTTGTTTTCTTAAAGCTCTAAGGGTACGTTCTATCTCAGGGTCAAATCCTAAGTTTAGATCGACACTACGGCTTCGTCGCATAAAAAGAAAGTAAATGACAATTAAAACAAACAATTACAAAAATAAAACCACAACAGATATACAGAATATAGAACAAAATACAAAATTACAAAGAAAATAAAAATAAAAATAACAATAAAAATATTAACAAGTATGATCTAATCGAATTTCAATATTGCCGATATTTGAGGGACAACAGTCCCCGGCAACGGCGCCAAAAACTTGACAGGGCCCGCAAGCGCACGGGTTATGTCGCGTAATATAAAAGATTATCGTTCTCTACAGGGACTGTGTTCAAAGTACCAGCATATTGAAATTTAATTATCCACATAATTAATTTTTAAGATTTTTATAAAATAAAGTACAAATTAAAGTTGCACAGAATATGAATAAAAATAAAATTTACTTGACACTAAAAAAATTAGAGTTGAGAGTATCTTGGGATTTTTGAGGGATTAAGACTCTATTTTATATTTAATGAATTTTAACTTTTCATAAATAAGAATCGAATTAAGTTTTCCAAGGCGAATTTTCCAAAAGCTAATTAATATGTTCCTTTCGGAATCCTATTAATGTACCTAACCTATGGAAAGCGTTGCTTAATCCTCAGAAAGGCCCATTATCGTTTTATGAAAATCCCTTTTATTTCCTCAAAAGAATTTTGATTACTTTCACGGTTTTACCGAAGTCACAAAAAGAATTTCAAAAATCTTAGGTTTAGTTCAAAGCTTTCCGGTAAAAATAAATCTCTCGATTCTATTTATTACCTAAACTTACTAATATACCCGTAAGTATACAGTTTTATCATTTAGGTTCTTGTTAGGAATTACTAAAAGCATTAAGCATAATTGAACTAAATGGAAAACAGAAATTTATTTAATTCCAAGTCAAAATAACATTAAAATAAAATATTATCATACTCCCTTTATCCCAAGATAATTAATTTAGCTACTCATGAAATAATTTAAATTCATGTAAATAATGGAAAAATAAAACATACAAGACATGGTAAAAATAAAGACTTACGGGTTTCTCCAAAAGCTCAGAATAATTTACCACTGTAATTCCTTGTTGCAATAATTTCTCCACCAATTACAAATTTAAAATCTCACTTTTACAGCCCTCACACTCTTACAAAATAAAAGAAAGAAAAGAAAATAAAAAGAAAGAGAAGAAAAACGGACAGAGAAAGAAAAAATAGAAAAGAATAGAACTAAAGAGAAAAAGAAAGTAACGAAGAAGTGAAGCTTGAGTGATTTTTAGACTGGGAAGAAGTTGTGTTTTTTGCTGATGGGTTGCTGCTGCTTTTATAGGCAAATGGATGAATGAATCCAGCTAAGGAAACGCGTTAAAATTTGCAAGTGGGAGAAACTTTCGGTGCATGTGACTTCCAACTGTCCCAAATTGCATTATTTTAATATTTCCAATAATTCGGTGCTTGGATTTATTCAGCTGGGCAAATTCTGAATGGAAAAGTACTGGAATTCCACAAGACCGAGTGAAAGCTTGCTATTTGGTATTAGTTGCTGGGCGTTGTTGGTTTGTATGTGGCAGGTATGGTGATATGAGGGACAGTGGAGTTGCTGGACGGTGTGGTGGATGGAGCCGGTGTTGCTGGGCGGTGTTGTGTTGAGTGAGTTACTGGGCGGTGTTCAATTGATCTGGTGTTGGGCCTGTGAAGAGAGTCTGGGCGGTGTTGTGTATTAGAAGAAGAAAGGGAGACGGTGTTGGGAAGTTGGGCGGTGTGTTGAGGTGAGGACGGTTGGGCGGTGTGTTGAGGTGAGGACGGTTGTGGATGGAAAGGAAAAAAGTCTGGGCGGAGTTGTGGATTAGGAGCCTGGGCGGTGTTGGTTGGATTACTGGGCAGTGTCATGGATTAGGAGCCTGGGCGGTGTTGGTTTGAGAGAAGTCTGGGCGGTATGGATGGAAAGGAAAGGTGAAGTGGGACGGTGTGTGGTATAGATTAGAAGGGGACAGCGGATAGAAGAGAGGAATATGGGTCGGATTTCTGGATTGAGGACGGTGTAGAGAGTGATCCGATGTTTGGAGTTTGTGGAGTGTAGGTCGGTTTTGAAAGGAGAAGGGATGGTGTAGAGAGTGATCCGATGTTTGGAGTTTGTGGAGTGTAGGTCGGTTTTGAAAGGAGAAGGGACGGTGTAGAGAGTGATCCGATGTTTGGAGTTTGTGGAGTGTAGGTCGGTTTTGAAAGGAGAAGGGACGGTGTTGTGGCTTGAAGGAAAGTAGAAGGAGGCGGAGTAGTGATCCGGTGTTGCATGAAGAATTGGGTCGGTGTTTGGTTGAGTGTTTGTTGAAGGAGTGACACGCTGTCGTTGTCGGGTCAAATAAAAAGTTAAATTAATATAGTATAAGGTGAACAACCTTAGTCGTCTCTCAAGGACCTTAGTTCAATTAGTTACACTCAATTTAGTTATAATAAAGGGGGGGTTTGTGTTGAGCTTGAAAGGAAAATTAAGTGATTATATGATAGTGCAAAAAGTAAATTTATGAGTAGGAATAATCAAATTTAGAAACAACCAACCCAAGGAATTAATAAATCTTTAGTTAACTAATCATTGTTCACAAATACGATTAAATATAATTAATTTCTCAATCTTGAATCATTTGGAATCCCTAAATGATTATATTCTAGAAAATCTTCTAGAATTGAATTAATGAACTAATAAGAATAATCAATCGATATATTCTTATTAATTACTAAAATAACTTTAAGACCATAATTTGATTGAGTTAAGAAACTAAATAGAAATCTCTTATTTAGTAACTTAATCTTTGTTCTCAAATTGATTATTGATTAACCAACCAACATCAGTTTAGATTATAGATTGTTTAATTATATACCAATCGGTTATATACTTAAAAGTGCTTGAGAAACAAAGAAAAGTAATTATCTTTAATCAAAATATTAAGAGCAAGAACTCAAAGTTAACATAAAGAAAAATTAAATTCCTTGGGTTGATTTTAAAAGATTAAGCTTCCATGATAATTTTTAACAATGAAAGCTAATATTAAATTTACTAAAACTTTGATTATAAAAGTAAATAACAAATAATAAAATTAACTTACTTGATATTGAGGAAGGGAAATGAAAACCATAACTTGAAGGATGGAATATAGAACAAGGAGATAGAGCAAAAGAAAGAACTAAAACTTAAGAAGCTAAAACAAAGATATAGAATTATAATGGAAACTAAAGCATGTATTTCTTATGTATTTCTTGTGTATCTTCCTTACAACTTCAAGCATCTATTTATAGGCAAGATATGATGATACTATACATTCATTTTCTGATTATTAATGCATTTTTTCAACATTGGTGGGCTTGAAATTACAATAATTCAAAAGAAGATAATGGTAGGTGTTGAAATGCATTCTCCTCTTTATCTTCTCCACCTTATGAGTCCAATATGACCTTCTAGATGGCCGAATTTTGAAAAACCTTCAACATGAAAGTTGTAGATCTCTGTCTTATTGAGAATGTGGCGCAAGAATGAGGTCATTTGGACACCTAGAGCTCCAGATATGTGTATTTTGGTGAACTATGTCAATGCTGGTGGGACATATGAGGGCTGATTGATTCAAGCTCCATTTCTTTATTTTTTCCAGATGCAAAATAACCAAATTTGATCATCATGATGTAGCCCTCTGTCTTAGCTTTCCATGGGCTCCAAGATTAGCCCATTTGGATCACAAAAGCCCAAGTTATGGCCAAAATAAGGCAAGATACTCAAGATACATACAAAAAACGAAAATTGAAACATATATACATAATACTTCAATTTAACTAAACAACATAAAACTTAATTAAAATACTATTATTAAACATAGTAATTATATAATAAACCCCAAGTGTAAAACTATAATAAGTGTATTAAAATTGATTTATCAAATTCCCCCACACTTAAGCTTTTGCACTCCAGGGCAAAACCAAACCAAAAACTAAAATGAGAAACAACAGAAAAAAGTTTTTTTTTTTTTTTCAAATTGATTTTTTTTTTGAAGTCTAAAATAATAAGTAATGCACATCATCCCTTATATCAACGGCGCCAAATTTGACACGCTGTCGTTGTCGGGTCAAATAAAAAGTTAAATTAATATAGTATAAGGTGAACAACCTTAGTCGTCTCTCAAGGACCTTAGTTCAATTAGTTACACTCAATTTAGTTATAATAAAGGGGGGGTTTGTGTTGAGCTTGAAAGGAAAATTAAGTGATTATATGATAGTGCAAAAAGTAAATTTATGAGTAGGAATAATCAAATTTAGAAACAACCAACCCAAGGAATTAATAAATCTTTAGTTAACTAATCATTGTTCACAAATATGATTAAATATAATTAATTTCTCAATCAAATTATGGTCTTAAAGTTATTTTAGTAATTAATAAGAATATATCGATTGATTATTCTTATTAGTTCATTAATTCAATTCTAGAAGATTTTCTAGAATATAATCATTTAGGGATTCCAAATGATTCAAGATTGAGAAATTAATTATATTTAATCATATTTGTGAACAATGATTAGTTAACTAAAGATTTATTAATTCCTTGGGTTGGTTGTTTCTAAATTTGATTATTCCTACTCATAAATTTACTTTTTGCACTATCATATAATCACTTAATTTTCCTTTCAAGCTCAACACAAACCCCCCCTTTATTATAACTAAATTGAGTGTAACTAATTGAACTAAGGTCCTTGAGAGACGACTAAGGTTGTTCACCTTATACTATATTAATTTAACTTTTTATTTGACCCGACAACGACAGCGTGTCAAATTTGGCGCCGTTGCCGGGGACCTTTGGTCCTAATTATTTACATTCAATTATCTAATCTATTTTACATTTTTTTTTGTAGGTATATCGAAGATATTAAGGTTTGGTTGAATGTGAGCATATAAAAAATAATAAAAAAAAATCCACTTTATTATATTCGTATTCATTTTCTAGTAATCTCATTTTCAACCATTGAAAAAAAAATATAAATATAAAAAAAATCTTTGAATTTTTAAATATATGTTCTAAGCATTTCATAATTAAAATGATAACTTTTTCCTTTTATTACATAGTTACAGTATTTTGTTACAATATATGTAGATGTATTGTGCATGACTAGATCTAATCCCGAGACACTATATTCTTTTGATCCTGAAATAGATAGAACATTTCATCAATTAGTTAGATCATCTAAAAAACTATTAGACAATAATAATAATAATAATAATAATAATAATAATAATAATAATATTCTAGCTAATAGCATAAATAGTGAAACTAAACCTTCAACTTCTGAATATTTGCATAACATGGCTGAAAAGACATTAAAAGAACTAGCTACACCAGATGTCACTAATCAAACATCATGCATCTTATATCCTGAGGAAGATGTTCCTTTTGTGCTTAAAACTGGTTTAGTTCATTTGTTACCAAAGTTTCATGGTCGTGCAGGTGAAGATCCTCATAAACACTTAAAAGCATTTCATATCCTTTGCTCTACCATGAAACCTGAAGGGGTTTCAGAAGAACATGTAAAACTTAAAGCTTTTCCTTTCTCCCTAGCAGATATCGCTGAGGATTGGTTATTTTACCTTCCTCCTGGCTCTATTACAAGTTGGGATGACTTAAAAAAAATGTTTCTTGAAAAATTTTTCCCCGCTTCAAGAACTTCCTCAATTAGAAAAGAAATATGTGGCATCCGGCAACATGACCGGGAAAATCTTTATGAATACTGGGAAAGATTTAAAAGATTGTGTGCTAGTTGTCCCCATCACCAAATTACGGATCAACTTCTCATACAATATTTCTATGAAGGTCTTAATCCAATGGATAGAACTTTGGTTGATGCAGCTAGTGGTGGTGCTTTGCAAAATAAAACTACAAATGCAGCAAAAACTTTAATTGAGAACATGGCTGCTAATGCTCAACAACATGCCACTAGAAATAATTCTGTAGTAATTAGAGGAGTCCATGAAATTGAAACTACTAATGATGGAGATAAAAAATGGGAAAGTAAATTTGCTGAACTAGCAACACTTATGAAAAATATTATTGTGTCTCAAAAACAACAACCTGTAACCCCTGCTAAGGTATGTTCTATCTGTACTTCATCAGATCATTATACCGATTGTTGTCCTTCACTGCAGGAAGCTAAAATTCCAGATGAAAATCCTCAAGTATGTGCTGCCAACTTATACAATAACAGACCGCCACAACAACAAAATAATTATGATCTTTCTTCTAATAGATATAATCCTGGTTGGAGGAATCACCCTAATTTAAGATGGGGTAATTCCTCACAACAACCTCATGCACCTTTTCAGGCAAATACTGGACCAAGCAGACCATATCAACCTCCTCATGTACAATAACAAGCTACACAAATAGCTGCACCTTCCACTGAGAAATCAAATTTGGAGGAATTGATAAAGCAAATGTCAGTAGATAATCTAAACTTCCAAAAAAGAACTGAGGCTACAATTCAGACTCTTGAAAATCAGATTGGTCAATTGGCTACATCTTTAAACCATTTGCAGTCTCAAGGTTCAGATAAGTTGCCCGCTCAGACAATTGTCAATCCTAAAAATGTAAGTGCAATTACTTTAAGATCTGGTAAAGCTATCCATGGACCAGAAAAACAACAACAAACTGAAAATACTATTGTCACAGAAAAACATGCAGAAGAAGTTTTAGATAGTTCAAGTAATAATAGTAATGATATATCTCTTACAAATCCTACTTCTGCAGCTGGTCCTGATAAGCAACATATCCCTCTTCCATTTCCACAAAGACAAAAATCTATACAAAATAAGAAAATGGATGAGGAGATCTTGGAAACATTTAGAAAAGTAGAGGTAAATATACCTCTATTAGAAGCCATCAAGCAAATCCCAAGATATGCCAAATTCCTTAAAGAACTATGCACTAATAAAAGAAGACTAAAAGGCAATAAAAGGATTAATATAAGTAGAAATGTGTCTGCATTAATTGAAAAACCTTTGTCACATATACCAGAAAAATGTAAAGACCCTGGGACATTTACCATTCCATGCATAATAGGCAATAACAAATTTGAAAATGCCATGCTAGACTTAGGTGCATCTATTAATGTTATGCCTATGACTGTATTTACTTCACTTTCCCTTGGACCTTTGCAAACTACAGGTGTGGTTATACAATTAGCAAATCGAAGCTCTGCACATCCTGCAGGAATTATTGAAGATGTCCTTGTTAAAGTTAATGATTTAATTTTTCCTGCAGATTTTTATGTTCTAGATATGGAAAGTGAGAATTCCACCAATAAAGCTCCAATAATTTTAGGTAGACCATTCTTAAAAACAGCTAGAACAAAGATAGATGTGCATGCAGGACACTTTCTATGGAATTTGGAGATAGTGTGGTTAGATTCAACATTTTAGATGCTATGAAGCATCCTACTGAGGATCATTCTGTTTTTCAAATTGACTTAATAACTGATTTAGTTGAGGATAATATTATTAAGTTGTCTGATGATGTTAATTTTCCTGTACTGTCTGATTTTTATGATACATTTGTTTGTGATTCATGCATGGATTCTCATCAATGCAATGTGTGTGCTGAAATTGAGAAATATTTACTTAATGATAATAATGATCCAAACTTCCTTAAAACAGAAAATATAGTTCTAGATGTTGTTTCAAAAGAATCAGAGTGCGATAATTTAATTAAAGTAGTTACAAATACATCTGATTATGTTGAAGTACAAGTTGCTGAGACAAATTCAACCAAGTTAATTCCTTCAATAATGCAGCCTCCTATGTTAGAGTTAAAACCTCTTCCTGAACATTTAAAGTATGCATATTTGGAGGAAGATAAGAATCTTCCAGTGATTATTTCTAACAAATTAAATGTTGATCAAGAAACAAGGTTGTTGCAGATTATTAAGAAGCATAAGAAAGCAATTGGTTGGACTTTGGCAGATATCCCAGGTATTAGCCCTTCCATGTGTATGCATAGAATTCTATTAGAGGAAGAAGTTAAACCAGTAAGGCAACCACAAAGAAGACTTAATCCTCAGATCCTTGATGTAGTTAAAAAAGAGGTAACAAAATTATTACAAGCTGGCATTATTTACCCTATATCAGATAGCACTTGGGTCAGCCCTGTACAAGTGGTTCCCAAGAAGTCTGGAATCACAGTGGTTAAAAATGAAAATGATGAACTAATTCCTACCAGAATCCAAAATAGTTGGCGAGTATGCATTGATTACAGGAAACTTAACAAAGCAACTCGAAAGGATCACTTTCCTTTACCTTTCATTGATCAAATGTTGGAACGACTGGCAGGTAAGTCACATTACTGCTTTCTAGATGGATTTTCAGGTTACTTCCAAATTTATATTGCACCAGAAGATCAAGAAAAAACAACATTTACATGTCCTTTTGGCACTTTTGCTTATAGGAGGATGCCTTTTGGCTTATGCAATGCCCCTGGTACCTTTCAACGATGCATGATTAGTATCTTTGCTGGTTTTCTTGAAAATTGCATGGAAGTATTTATGGATGATTTCACAGTATATGGTTCATCATTTGATGCTTGCTTAAATAGTCTAGATAAAGTATTACATAGATGCATTGAAACTAACCTTGTTCTTAATTATGAGAAATGTCACTTCATGGTAGAAGAAGGAATAGTTTTAGGCCATGTGATATCTAAAAAAGGCATAGAAGTAGATCCTGCAAAAATTACTGTAATTTCTTAATTACCTTATCCCTCTTGTGTGCGAGATATTCGTTCTTTTCTTGGTCATGCAGGTTTTTATAGAAGGTTTATAAAAAACTTTAGTAAGATAGCCCTTCCGTTGTCTAACTTACTACAAAAAAATATAACATTTGACTTTAATGACAAATGTAAAGAGGCTTTTGATTGCTTAAAGAAAGCTTTAACTACCACTCCTATCATTCAGGCACCAGATTGGTCACTTCCATTTGAACTTATGTGTGATGCATCAAATTATGCATTAGGAGCTGTTCTTGCTCAAAGAGTAGGTAAAGTACAACATGTTATTTACTATGCCTCACGAACTTTGGATACTGCACAAATAAACTATACTACCACAGAAAAAGAACTACTTGCTATTGTGTTTGCACTTGACAAATTTAGATCTTATTTGCTTGGTTCAAAAGTAGTTGTATTTTCAGATCATGCAGCATTAAAGTTCCTTTTAAAGAAACCAGATGCAAAACCAAGATTGATCAGGTGGATGTTGTTGCTCCAAGAATTTGACATTGAAATTAGGGATAAAATTGGAGCAGAAAATTTGGTGGCTGATCACTTAAGCAGAATTGAAAAAGAACTTGACCCAATTTCCATTAAAGATGATTTTCCTGATGAACAACTTATGGGAATACATGATTCCACTCCATGGTTTGCTGATTTGGTAAACTACTTAGTTGCTTCTGTTACTCCCATACATGCATCTAAACAACAAATAATAAAACTAAAAAGTGATTCTAAATACTATGTTTGGGATGATCCTTACTTATGGAAACTTTGTAGTGATCAAATCATTAGAAGGTGTGTACCTGAAAATGAAATTCATTCCATTCTTACATTTTGTCATACATATGCATGTGGAGGACATTTTGGACCTCAACGTACAGCAAGGAAAGTATTAGAATCTGGTTTGTATTGGCCAACAATTTTTCGTGATGCATATACGTTTTGTAAATCTTGCGAACGATGTCAAAGAATGGGAAACATATCTCGTAGAAATGAGATGCCTCAACAACCCATGTTATTTTGTGAAATTTTTGATGTTTAGGGCATAGATTTCATGGGACCTTTTCCTGTATCTTTTGGTTTTGTTTATATACTACTTGCGGTCGATTATGTGTCTAAATGGGTTGAAGCTAAAGCTACTCGAACTGATGATTCTAAAGTTGTTGCAGATTTTGTTAAATCACACATATTTTGCAGGTTTGGTGTTCCTAAAGCCATCATTAGTGATCAAGGATCACATTTTTGCAACCGTAAAATGGAGTCCCTTCTTAAAAAATATGGAGTTATGCATAAGGTTTCAACACCTTATCACCCCCAAACAAATGGGCAGGCTGAAGTGTCTAATCGAGAATTAAAAATAATCCTTCAAAAAACAGTACAACCAAATAGGAAAGATTGGAGCAAAAGGTTAGAAGATGCTCTTTGGGCTTATAGAACAGCTTATAAAACACCTATTGGAATGTCCCCCTATAGGATTGTTTTTGGAAAATCATGTCACTTACCTGTAGAAATTGAGCACAAAGCTTATTGGGCAGTAAAACAATGTAACCTGGACTTAAATGAGGCCGGTAAAGAAAGGAAACTCCAACTACAGGAACTGGAAGAAATTCGTTTGGAAGCTTATGAAAGTTCTAAAACCTATAAAGAAAAAGCCAAATCCTTTCATGACAAACAGATCTTGAGAAAAAACTTTTTCATTGGACAAAAAGTTTTGTTGTACAATTCACGTCTAAAGCTCATATCTGGTAAGCTTCGCTCTAAATGGGCTGGCCCATTTGAAATAACTAATATCTTTCCTTATGGTGTGATTGAAATTTCAGATAAAGCGACAAACAAGGTTTTCAAGGTAAATGGGCACCGACTTAAACCTTTCTTTCAAGGGTTCCAAGAGCACATAGATACGGAGGTGTATTTGTGTGATGCCAAATATTTTGACTAATTTTTCCTAATAACAATATTTATAAAAAAAATAAAAAATAATAAATAATAAATAAATAAATAAATAAATAAATAAAAAATAGATATCAATTAATTACATCGTCATTCTTTTCGGTGGTAACACTTGTCTTAATCATTATTACTATTATTGTTTTGGCATTATTAACATTTTCTTGCAGTAGTTAAAAGGTCATCGTCAGGCTCGTGACGTTAAACAAGCGCTTGATAGAAAGCAACCTATCACCTTTTCACCTTCTTCATCTCTACTATTCTCTATAACCTCGTTTTCTATTCTCTCTTTTCTAAACAGCCACAACTTCAAAGTAATCTGACAATGGAACAAACCCTTGCAAAACTTAAGGAAAGATTCCCTACACTTCCACGCGATGTGATTGTAAAAATTTACAAAGCTCGAGTTCAAAGGTTAAAACTACTCACATATTTTGGCATTCCAGAGGATGTTCGTTGGCTTATTGAAGCAAAGGTACGTCTCTCTGGTGAATTACATAAGTCCTATATAAAACATTTGCCAGGTATGGGACGTAGTTCTTATTCTAAAAAACGAAGAGCTAAAAGGATGGGAGTTTGCCATAAGTGTGCAAGATGGAATTGTGATACACGTTGTAGGAACCCTGGAATGGTATCTATAAATCGGGAGGACAAAATTAAATTTATAAAGGATGGACTGAGTAAAGAGAACTTGGATAACTTAATCCAAACTCTTGAGACGCATCCATGTGGAACGGTTCAAGGAGTCCTTCTGAAATTATATGATCTATTCATTCAACAAAAAGAAAACTATAGCCTTGGGAATCTGGCGTTAAACGACCCTGTTTGCCAGTTTATAAGAAAACTGGATGGGTAGCAAAAACCTCGACTCATAGAAGGCGTTTAAGCCGTTACTGGACGTAAAACCAGAGGAAGATGTGAGCCATAATCACAACTACTGTACATATTTACTGTTGTTTTCAATGTTTTACTTTTCTGAATTCACTTTGACTTTTAAAATTACCTATTTTTATTTTCTTCAATCATGTCTTTTCAAATTTCTTTATTACCGTCATTTATTTTTATATAATAATAATTATGTAAACTTTTTATCTTTCATCAATTATTTCATCTCAGTTTTTATCTATATAAGGGCGCATAACTCTATATGGAAAACACAAAAAAAAAGAGATGAAAAAAATCAAATCCATTTGTGTGCTTGGTGGATCCAACAATGGTAATTGTAAGGAGTACCTAATAGCAGCTACTAAGTTGGGAAAACTATTGGCTGCGAAAGAAATAAAGGTCTTGTATAGAGGAGGAGTACAGGGTTTGAGAGGCTCCATGGCACTATCTGCACTAGTTGAAGGAAGCAACGTTTCTAGTATCATCCTACATCATGTTGGTATTACACCAGATATTGTTGTAGGAACTGAGGTAAAAGTTACAAGCCTCTATCAACGAATGGCTCGTATGGTTATAGGTGCTGAAGCCTTTATCGTACTTCCTGGAGGTTTTGGTATTTTTGAGGAAATATTTTGCATTTTATCATGGTGTAGCATGAACTTTCATAAAAAGCCATTAGGATTATTAAATATTAATGGTTTTTATGACAGTTTGTTAATGTTTTTAGATAAAGCTGTGGAACAGGGCCTTATAACTCAAGATGATCGATCATTCATTCATGCTTCATCAGATGCAGATGAATTGATTGATATTTTGCAGAGCTTTTTACCCCAACCTCAACCCCTCTTGAAGCAAGATAAGGATCACACACACAAGCGAAAGAATCCAGAACCAGACACCACCCTTCGGTTATAACTTCTTTCTCACCTTTATCTATATTTTAAAAAAAATCATAAAAAAAAAGAAAAAGAAAAAGAAAAAAAAATAGACTGTGGAAATCATATAAGACACTGAGGACAATGTCTTGAATAAGTGTGGGGGGGTCTGAGTTATATATATGGTCTAAGTTTTATATATATATATTTTATTATTTTTTTGTGAGGGATAGACAGAGTAAAGATTAATTTGGGAAAGTTGTATCTAAAGTCATAAAGATGCATCTTTGAGAACCAAAGTCTTGAGACGTATCCTTCACTATATAGTGTCAGTATCACTTTTGTTTAATTTTTTTTTAAAATAAAAAAATAAATAATTTTTTTTTCTTTTCTTTCATGAGTACTTTTGTTGGGATGGGCTGAGTAAAGAGTCCAAACTCTTGAGACGCATCCTCATAACAAATCTCACTCGGATTACCACAATCGTTTCACCTTCCTTATCAAAACCATTTTTCATAAAAAAATAAAAAATAAAAAAATAAAAACACACACACACACACATAGCCACTATATTTACTTTAGTGCCGCACCTTTGCCTTTACCTTCACCCGAATCATTTCTATTCGACATCAACCATTCTGCAACCATAAACATCATCTTCATCATTCTTCAGCCGCCACACTTTGCCTTCATCCTTTTCTTTCAGATCGGAGCCATACCTCACCACTAGTCAATCATCAGGTTCTTTATTTTCTCTTAATGGATGATATAGCAGAGTCTTTCTATAGGCATACGAATGAATTAAGATGTATGTTATTGCTCTTGATGCGACTCATGGTTGTGTTGATGATATTTCTCTTATGGGTTCTAACACAAGGCCTATGAAACTTGGTTGTATGACACAATCAAATTGTTCAGTTATACTAATCATTTCACATGCAATTGAACTGACCAATTTGTTGTAGGTATCTTTGTTAATAAGCGCCCTTAAAAAAAAGTACAGAGCAAGAAGCATAAGGAACCGGATCTTGACACCAATATTTGGTTATGATTTATTTTTCCTTTTTTGTTTCTTGTTCACAAAAAAAAAAATCATCATTTCCAGTTTTTTATTTTAAATTCTATATGTTTTTCACTAAATTTGTTTTTTAAATTTGTCTAAGTAATGAGTAATTGCATCACCCTTGTCCAATATTTCATGACATGTTATGAATAATTTCCTTGCATATTAATTTAATAAGTTGTTTGTGAAGATCAAATTGTATATGAATTGTGATAGATTGACCACCCTCGGTGAGATTTTGAGCTTAATTGGATGGATCATATTATGCCATCTTTCCTTTTTCTTGATTAACTCTTATTTATTAGTACTCTAGAACTTGACTTGTTTCTTTTTGATGTATTATGTTCCATGTGCATGCTTTGATGTGATTAAGGCCATTTTTTTAACTAGCCACTAGCCATATGCCTTACCTTACATACTTTCCATTGTTACCCACGTTGAGCCTATATCCATTTCTTGATTCAGCCACATAATTTGCCAATAGCCCAAAAAAAAAAAAACATGATCACCTTTGCTTAGGAATTGATTAGGAGTTTTGGAATTACTATGAATAAAGATTTTTGATGATTGTGGAAATGTACCCAAGATATATATGTTGTTGTTTCATTGTTCAAAAAGAAAGTAAAAAAAAAATAATAAAGAAAAAGAGAAAAAGAAGAAAAAGAAGAAGTGGTGAATATATGTATGAAAATAATCAGGAGGATTTATTCTCATGTTTTATCCTCCATCATGTTTCATTTTGCTAAGTATTGAGTTTCAAAATGTACTTCCACAATCACTAAATCACTTACTCCATTGCTATTTTTCAACCCTAAGTTTAGCCATACTATTTCATTTTATCCACCCTATATCACCTTGGCCCCATTACAACCTTAATAAAGTCCTTTTGATCTCTGCATGCATATGTGTTCAAATATGGAAATTAGAAATTTGTCAAGCCTATGGTAGTGCTAATTTATTTGGGTGATTTCTGAGAGTATACACAAACCCAAGCAATTGAGATATAGAGAGCATAAAGAGAACATCTATCACATTTTCATCCACTCTTTGATTTGATCACTCAATTTGTGAAACTAGTATGTAATGCTTCTTATTCACACTTATCATGACCTCTTGATATAAGGGATGATGTGCATTACTTATTATTTTAGACTTCAAAAAAAAAATCAATTTGAAAAAAAAAAGAAAAAGAAAAAAAATAGACTGTGGAAATCATATAAGACACTGAGGACAATGTCTTGAATAAGTGTGGGGGGGTCTGAGTTATATATATGGTCTAAGTTATATATATATATATATTTTATTATTTTTTTGTGAGGGATAGACAGAGTAAAGATTAATTTGGGAAAGTTGTATCTAAAGTCATAAAGATGCATCTTTGAGAACCAAAGTCTTGAGACGTATCCTTCACTATATAGTGTCAGTATCACTTTTGTTTAATTTTTGACACGCTGTCGTTGTCGGGTCAAATAAAAAGTTAAATTAATATAGTATAAGGTGAACAACCTTAGTCGTCTCTCAAGGACCTTAGTTCAATTAGTTACACTCAATTTAGTTATAATAAAGGGGGGGTTTGTGTTGAGCTTGAAAGGAAAATTAAGTGATTATATGATAGTGCAAAAAGTAAATTTATGAGTAGGAATAATCAAATTTAGAAACAACCAACCCAAGGAATTAATAAATCTTTAGTTAACTAATCATTGTTCACAAATATGATTAAATATAATTAATTTCTCAATCTTGAATCATTTGGAATCCCTAAATGATTATATTCTAGAAAATCTTCTAGAATTGAATTAATGAACTAATAAGAATAATCAATCGATATATTCTTATTAATTACTAAAATAACTTTAAGACCATAATTTGATTGAGTTAAGAAACTAAATAGAAATCTCTTATTTAGTAACTTAATCTTTGTTCTCAAATTGATTATTGATTAACCAACCAACATCAGTTTAGATTATAGATTGTTTAATTATATACCAATCAGTTATACACTTAAATAATCTACCATTATAAGTGCTTGAGAAACAAAGAAAAGTAATTATCTTTAATCAAAATATTAAGAGCAAGAACTCAAAGTTAACATAAAGAAAAATTAAATTTCTTGAGTTGATTTTAAAAGATTAAGCTTCCATGATAATTTTTAACAATGAAAGCTAATATTAAATTTACTAAAACTTTGATTATAAAAGTAAATAACAAATAATAAAATTAACTTACTTGATATTGAGGAAGGGAAATGAAAACCATAACTTGAAGGATGGAATATAGAACAAGGAGATAGAGCAAAAGAAAGAACTAAAACTTAAGAAGCTAAAACAAAGATATAGAATTATAATGGAAACTAAAGCATGTATTTCTTATGTATTTCTTGTGTATCTTCCTTACAACTTCAAGCATCTATTTATAGGCAAGATATGATGATACTATACATTCATTTTCTGATTATTAATGCATTTTTTCAACATTGGTGGGCTTGAAATTACAATAATTCAAAAGAAGATAATGGTAGGTGTTGAAATGCATTCTCCTCTTTATCTTCTCCACCTTGCGAGTCCAATATGACCTTCTAGATGGCCGAATTTTGAAAAACCTTCAACATGAAAGTTGTAGATCTCTGTCTTATTGAGAATTTGGCGCAAGAATGAGGTCATTTGGACACCTAGAGCTCCAGATATGTGTATTTTGGTGAACAATGTCAATGCTGGTGGGACATATGAGGGCTGATTGATTCAAGCTCTATTTATTTATTTTTTCTAGATGCAAAATAACCAAATTTGATCATCATGATGTAGCCCTCTGTCTTAGCTTTCCATGGGCTCCAAGATTAGCCCATTTGGATCACAAAAGCCCAAGTTATGGCCAAAATAAGGCAAGATACTCAAGATACATACAAAAAACGAAAATTGAAACATATATACATAATACTTCAATTTAACTAAACAACATAAAACTTAATTAAAATACTATTATTAAACATAGTAATTATATAATAAACCCCAAGTGTAAAACTATAATAAGTGTATTAAAATTGATTTATCAAGGAGACCGTCTCGCTCAAGCGGAGAAAGGTTCGCTCAAGCGAGAGGTCTTGTTTCACTCGGTGTTTGAGAGTCTGCCCGAGTGTGATTCATTTCTGGTCAGATTTTTCCTTGTCCGATTAAGACACCACTCAAAACTGCCTTGTTCTCCGAATGAAACTACTCGGATTCTCCTTATCAGCATTTATTCATTTCAGTGGCCTCTTCTACTCGGATTAGTCATTTCTGAGTTATCCCACTCGGATTTGGCCATTTTGAGTCGGATTTCAGTGCTCTGAGTCGGATTTTTGCTTTCTGAGTCGAATTTCAGCTTTAAAAAGAGAATTCTTTCCACTTTGGGCTTGTTCTTCTTGTTTCTTTATCATTTTATGGTCGTTTTTCTTTTGTTTTTGACCCTTTATTTCCTTAATTCCTGCAAAATAACATACCCAAGTAGAATAGAGTGGAAAGAGAGCAAAAATCGCAATAAATAAAGGAAATACAGTGGACAATGACTAAAATCCTAAGCAAACTAGATCTTATTTATTATATTAAAAAGCATTTATCAGTTCATTAAAGATTTTTCAAAAATAGCTAAGCCTTTGACCGATTTGCTTGTAAAAGATCATGTATTTGCATTTAATGAAAACTGTGTCAAGGCTTTTGAAAAATTGAAACAAAGTCTGATTTCAGCTCCGATCCTTGCAGCACCTGATTGGTCTTTACCGTTTGAATTAATGTGTGATGCAAGTGACGTTGCAGTCGGAGCTGTACTGGGTTAGAAAGTAGGAAAATTGACTCATGTAATTTATTATGCTAGTAAAGTGTTGAACGAAAATCAAATACATTACACCACTACTGAAAAAGAAATGCTTGCTGTGGTGTATGCATTTGATAAATTTCGTGCTTACTTGATTGGGGCCAAGGTTATTGTATATACAGACCACTCGGCAATCAAGTATTTACTAGCTAAGAAAGAGTCTAAACCGAGATTGATTAGGTGGGTTCTGTTACTCCAGGAATTTGATTTAGAAATACGAGATAAAAAGGGAGTAGAGAACTCAGTTGCCGACCAACTGTCTCGTCTGGAAGGTAAATCAGATTCTGTTTTAATAAAAGAAGAATTTCCAGACAAGAAGTTGATGGCAATTATCACCGGGCCATGGTATGCTGATATGGCCAACTTTAAAAGTGCCTCGGTGGTACCTGATGGTTGGACATCCCAAATGAGAAAAAAATTCTTTCATGATAGTAAAAACTTCCTTTGGGATGATCCATTTCTGTTTAAAATAGGAGTAGATGGATTGATCAGGTGGTGTGTGCCTGAATCCGAGCAAGAAAGGCTCTTGTGGCATTGCCACGACTCCTATTATGGAGGTCATCATGGTGCCTCCCGTACAGCGGCAAAAATCTTACAGAGTGGCTTTTATTGGCCAACTATCTTTCAAGATGCTAAAGAATATGTCAAAAGGTGCGATAAATGTCAAAGGAGCGGAGGTCTCTCTACTAAAGCTGGCATGCCTTTGCCAAACATTCTAATTGTAGAATTATTTGACGTTTGGGGTATCGACTTTATGGGACCCTTTCCTAAGTCATTCTCCAACGAATATATACTTGTTGCTGTAGACTATGTCTCCATATGGGTGGAGGCAGTCCCGACCAGAACCAATGATGCACAGGTGGTGCTTAGGTTCATAAAGAAGAATATTTTCTCTAGGTTTGGAGTTCTGAGAGTACTTATTAGTGATGAGGGTTCACATTTTTGCAATAAGATAATGGAAAAAGCCCTGCGTCACTATGAGGTGTTACATAAGATATCGACTCCTTACCATCCACAAACTTGTGGACAAGTCGAGCTGTCAAATAGAGAAATCAAAAGAATCTTAGAGAAAGTGGTCAGAAAATCTAGAAAAGATTGGTCGGTAAAATTAGATGATGCATTATGGGCTTACCGAATAGCTTTCAAAACTCCGATTGGCATGTCCCCGTATCAATTAGTATACGGTAAGGCTTGCCATCTCCCTGTGGAGTTGGAACACAAGGCGTGGTGGGCCACAAAGCTATTAAACATGGACTGTGACCAATCTCAGGGGGAAAGAGTGTTGAAACTCCATGAATTAGAGGAGTTCCGACTCAACGCTTATCAAAATGCCTCCATCTATAAGGAGAAAACAAAGAAATGGCACGATAAGCGAATTAATAAGAAAAAGTTTCAGAAGGGTGATCAGGTTTTATTATTCAATTCCCGACTGAGACTCTTCCCTAGAAAACTCAGATCCAAGTGGTCGGGGCCTTTTACTGTAAATGAGGTTTTTCCTCATGGTGCAGTCGAACTGAAAGACCCGACTACTGATCGGATTTTTAAGGTAAATGGCCAGCGACTCAAACTCTACTTTGGAGGAGAGTTTGATAGGCAGAAAACCTCCCTGTTTCTGCAAGCATCTTCTTAAATGCCATAAGGTCAAGCTAGTGACCTTAAAGAAGCGCTCTAGGGAGGCAGCCCTATGTTCCGATTGTTTTGTTTTGAACTTTGAATCGGAATGAATAAAAAGAAAACTAAAAAATTTAGTGAATAAAGTTTGTGAAGTTTGAAGAAGGAAGTCCGAGCTTGATTCTTCTATTTTGCTCAGGCGAAGCACTTGTAGCTTAAGCGAGACACTGCTGATTGTTGTTTCGCACTTAAGCGAAAATTTACTGAGTTTGAGTGGGAATAGTACACTCGGATAATTGTTACTTCTTCCCGACTGAACTTCACTCGTCATTTTTAAATAAAATTCCAATTTTTCATGCGAATAAAAAAAGAAGACTTTGAAGGATTTCTGATCGTTGATTTAATAAACGGGTCAGATGGTGAAAGGCGACTTATTTCAGTCGGCCCTTTATCACTCGGATTCCTCACTCATCACAATCAGTTTTGTATCCATTAGTCTTCTATTCACTCGGCCTTTCGGTTTTTCATTCATCCACTCGGCTTTCTCTCATTCTTTTGCCCGATCTTTATCACTCGGTATTTCTTTCATGCGTCTCTTTTTACAGTTCCTTTTTCATTCATTCAATTTCTCATTTAGAGTATTCGGCCTCTTCCACTTGCTCGTACATTTACTCATCTTCTTCATCCATTCGATATTCCGTTCACTCGGATCCCTCCGCAGTCATTCACTTTTCACTCATCTTTCTTACTCTGTCACTTCTATTTCATTCATTTGATTTTCCACTCTTGTCAATTTTTGTTCTTCACACGAATTCTCATTGTCATTCACTCATTCTTCATTTCTCGGATCTCTATCACTCGGTATCTTTCTCCATACTCATTCGGTCATTATCGTTTTACTCTTTTCACTCATTGACGTGATCTCGTCCTTTACAATCTTCCATTCTTTGTCTCTTATTCATTTACTCGGTATTCATTCATTCATTCATACTTTCATTCATTTTTTCTACCATCCGTTTTTCTTTTCACTCATATTTCATTCATCCATTCTTTCACTTGTTCTTATATCCATTCATCCTTTATTTCATTCAGGATCTTTTCTATTCAGTGTTTTATTCACTCGGGATCCTGTATTCATTCACGAATCTTTCACGCATTCATTCTCTTACTCACTTGTTCATCCACTTATAGTTTTCATTCGCCCATTCTTTCTTATCGTTTATTCATTTATTCATCGTCCATTCTCTTGTGTCCACTTGGCATCACTTCCCACTCTTACTCGATCTTCTACCTATCCAGTATATGAGTGTAGTAAAAAAAAACATAAAAAAAATAAAAAAATAAAAAAAAATAATAATAATATATATATTATAATAATAATAAAGTCATAAATAAAGCTAAACCATAGTTACGCGTTTCTTGGAAATTGAATTCAACAGTATAAAAAAAGAACCTTTCAGCTTCCAAACCCTAAGTACCTATGCTGAACTTGGGCTGAAGACAAAAATACATTTTCTGGTTTCTAAGAAAGGTATCATCTTTCCACTTCTTTCACTTATTTCGTGCACTTCTAAGTTCGTAATTATTATCTTCTTGTTTCATTGTTATTGTTTTTCCACTGTTCATAAGCCATGCATCTCACAGTTTTGGTTTGCTGTCTTTCTTTTGGATTTTTGTTCTTATTTTTCATTTAGGTTGTTTATCAGCATTCTTTTAGCATTAATCATGAAAAGAAGATCACAGAGACTCCTGCAAAAACCTAGACCAAATTTTGCAGAAGGAAGTATGAGAAGAAAACAAATAGATAACGAAAGGGAAGTAGCAATCATAAGTATATCTGATTCTTCTGAACATGTGCCCAGTCAAAGTCAAGCTAAAGGGAATGCATCCCCTGCAGTTGAGAGGAATGAATTGCCAGAAGTTTAAAGTGTTAAAGCTGCTGAAGATCATGTTGTAAAGTTTACAACCAAGGAGTCCGAGTGTCCCAAACAATCTGCAGGAGCCGGTTCTTCTTCTTCTGAAATTTCTGTAGTGTTGCAGGAATTGCAGGTCATAAAGAAGATGCAACTTGGAATTTATGATCGGGTTTTGAACCACGATCTCATGCTTAGAAAGATTGCCACGAAACTGAGGGTTGAGCACACGGCAGAAATGGGAGCCCCACCTGATAGAGATGCACGGTTAGCTTCCATTGGATTCAATATTCCCTCTGAAGACATATCCCAAGCAGCTGACCTCTCACCACCTTCAGAGCAGGACAAAGAGAATGAAGATCAGGATGCTTGAGTTGCTACTACGTGTTATTATGATGTTTTTATGTAATTAACTTGATATTATTCTAAACTGTTTCCTGAACAATGAATGTGCTTTTATTTGATTTGTAATGAAACTTTCTTTCCTTGTTAAATTTGTTGTTTTATTCGGTTTTTCGTATGTATTGGTAAAATCCATGCGTCCCAATCCGACTACGTATTTCCCATCCATAGCCACTCAGGTAAAAAGGGAAGTATCTTTCCGACTCGTTCCTTGATTAATATTCTGACTTATTAATTGATAAATTATGTTTATTATTTCTTTCAATCCATCTTAATAATTTAAAAGTTGCTGATTCTTAAGCCTAGTCGGATAAATTAATTGATCGATTTTATTTAACTCATTATATCTGCCCCTAACTATTTTTCATCATTAATTAAATTGTTTACTCGGCATGCTAGTTAGCAATCTGAATCTATGATCTTACATTAAGTTTGGGGACATAACTGGTTGATTAACTGTTATACTCATATGAGTTTTTGAGCCTGTTTTATTCTTTTCCGAGTGAATCTGCATGCTGGTTAGTGAGACAGAATTTGCTTCAGTGCTTGCTAATTGTTGTATGTCAACCAATCGGAAATGATGGAGGCCTTCTTTGTTTATTTAGCCAGGGCCAAAAATAGCCTTCCTAATCTATTAAATTATCTTTTGACCTAATGATTATGTTTGAGCCTGAAACCTTTCATTCTGTTTATATACCTAACGTTACAAGCCTATTTATCCAAGAAAAACCTGACTAAATTACCCCTGGATGTTCCACTGGTGAATTGCTAGGTTTTTGCTTATTGCTAGGGACTAGAAATTTCTAAGTTTGGGGATGAAGAGTGTACCTAACAGTAATTAAGGACACACTCCGACCTTAATTATGGATGAATATGTAGAAAAATAAAAGGAAGAAAGGCAAAGCCGAGAGAAAAATGAATAAGTCAGAAAAGAAAAAGAGGTGCAAAGCACCATAAGAAAAAAAATTCGATCGGAAAAAGATGGAAAGAAAAGAAAAAAAAAAGGAAAAGTCCGAAGGACTGAAAGAAAAAGAAGGTGCAAAGCAGCATGAGTTATTAAGTAGCATTCAGTCGGAAAAGTTAAGAGAGTTGCTAGTAGAGGCAATTAAGTTAGAATTGAGGCAAGGCATCAGTGGATACATCTTGAAACCTATCTATGACTCGGAAAAACAATAATTGAGCCTATAGCCCAGCCTCATTATAAGCTTAAAAAGCCCTTACTGATCTGATTGTGTTGGCATATGGCATGACGTGTAGAACTGTTGCAAGCCTATGTTTATCTAACAAGTATGTAGGTAATGAGTGCAATTCATTTACCCTATACACCGAGAGAAGAGTTAAACACCGATCAGAGAGGAAAGCATCAGCAGCTTGTCTCCCAAAGGAGGTGTAAGTTATTATACTTTTAGAAATTGCGAGAAGAAAGCATGATCGGTATTCGATAATTATAGCATGAACTAAGTTAAGGAAAGGTTGATTGTGTTAGATAACAGCTTGTTAGTTAATTAATCTGAATAATTGCTTGAGGACAAGCAAAGTTTTAAGTTTGGGGATGTGATAAGTCTTGAAAAGACTTAATTATTCTGTTCAATTTTAGAATTAATTCGTTGTGTAAGTGATTAGTTTAGCCTTATTATTCAATTAATTGATAATAATTTATAAATTATGTAAATATTGCAAAAGTGTTTTATTTATAGAGGGGAATGGTTAAAAACATTAATAAATTAAGAGTTTATTACTATTTATAAATTTAATAAGTAGCCAGCATATAAATGCTAGGCAATTAGTGGATTTTTGGTGCAGGAACAGGACGTACTCGAGAGAAAAGGACAAATCCGAGTGAAGAATTACCAAAATCCGAGTGAGAATTCGTAAATCCGACTGAAAGGAGTCCACAAGACCGACTGAATAAGACTTCAAAGGGTTGACCGAAAGGAATTAACAAAAGCCCGACTGAGTAAGATTTCAAAGACACTGACTCCAAAAGAGAACAAGGATTCGGAATATTATATGAAGAACCCGAGCGCCAACTTCAGAATACCGATTGAATAATTAATCCGCTCAAGCGAGAGTTAAATTCGCTCAAGCGAGGGCCAAGGATTCACCCAAACTTCTCTGTTATGCTTGAGCGAGAAAGCCATTTTGCAGTACATATTTTTAATTCGCCCAAGCGAAAGCAGAACTAGCTCAAGCGTAATTTCAAAGTACCATCCTCGCCCAAGCTTCGCCATAACGCTTAAGCGACAAAGCAACACTGCAGTGCAATTCCCGAGCTCGCCCAAGCGAGAGTTAATCTGCTCAAGCGAAAACCCAGCAAGCTGACGCGTAAAAGCAGTAACTTAAACCCTGTTTCTTCCCTCCAACAACACACACCTGGTGCAATACTGTTTTCGCTTCCATTGCCTTCTTCTCTACTGCTGCAACCGTAGTAACTTAAGTAGTGAGCTGTTAATTAGCTGGTGTTGTGCTGTAAATTAGCTAAGGCTGAGCTGGATCCTGATAATAGCTGAGCTGTAGTTAGTTAGTTACTCTGTAAGCTATGTAACTAGTTAGTTTAGATGATAACTAAAGTTTTTCTAAGTTATCAGTTAAGTTGGTTAGTTAGGTAGAAACATATATATAGGTTATACATATTCTGTAAAAAACACGTGCATACACAGATACGAAATAATAGAACAGAGAACAATCATTAAGCACTTCGAATATCTCACTACACATTTTCTCTCTCTCTAATCCTCTCCTCCATGATGTTCCACAATCTTTCGATGGAACCGAAGTCAATGGAGTTCTAAATCCCTAAGGTTGGGATTGCAAAGGTTAGCAATGGAGTCTTGAAGCTGTGAGCAAGGCGATCGGCTTCTAGATCCTGAGGCGAACAAGCTGAGGAATGGAGCAGAACTGCTAGATTGACAAATCCAGAACTGATGAAGAACTTCACCAGTGAGGAATCATGGCTGAAGCTTAGGTAACTTCCAGCTTTCTAACTAGTTCAGGCCTAATCAATTTAGGTGAATAGTTAGAGTTCAACCTCCAATTTCGCATTAGATTCTTAGGTTAATCGAGCACTTAAGGAATTAAGGTTCATTGCTTAAGGATTAGTGTTTTTCACCTAAGGAATTAGGGAATAACCACAAGCGGATTATCCTCTAGATTGTGAAGTTCGATTATACTTTAATTGCATGTTTCTTGAGGAAATTATGAGCCGAAGCAATCCTGGCCTGTTTCCTTTTAATCACTTTTCACATTCATCTTAACTCTGTTTCTAAAAATACCAAAAACAACTAGAAAACACCAAAACCATAAAAACTGAATGAACTTCATGTATTTTCTGATGGTTCAGCTTGTACTAGTCCTAGATTGAGGTACTTACCATAATCCCTGTGGGACGATCAAATACACTACAATTTTAACGACTGGTGCGCTTGCCAAAGTGTAAATCCGAGAGTCACATTTTGTTTTACTAAGATTTTCATATCAAATTAATGACTCGGGATTTTAGCATCAAGTACGACAATATGCATGTAAATATTTATATATATATATATATATCATACTGTATGTTCATCCTATGCTGTGTGTGAATGACCGGGTGGTGTACGTTACACTTACTAAGTATGTGAGCCTGTATGATTCTGAGTAAATAAGAGTTAAGTTAACTTTGTGTAAGGCGTGACGAGTGACCTTCTCCCGATTGAAAGGTATTTTAATGATTCCGAGTGGAAGTCAACCGAGTGAATGTTTCCCGATTGCTGCATTGGCAATACGTCTCCGAGTAAGCCTATAGTAGTAAACTTACTAGAGGGAGAGTAAGATCTAGATGGTCAGGAGCAGATTTCAGTCTTGCAAGGTCCTTTGCATGTAGAAGAATTTATATGTATTCCGAGTGGCGGGAAATTAGAGTATTCCCGAGTGAGTGGAGTTATACGATTCCTAAGTAAGATCTGACTTGGCGAAGAAGCTTTAGTGTGATGTAGACTACATTCCCGAGAGATGGGTACAGAAAACATTCCCGAGTGAAGAGATGGTGGGAGTCAACTTCCGAGTGAATCTTAGTCGTGAACCCCTAAGAATAAAATAGGGTGTGAGTGAGAGAATACACGAGGGAGTCGTGAGTATAAGACTTTTCCGAGTGAACTTAGACTCTGATTCCAAGTGAAGGAAAACCCGAGTGGAGTTACTCGCCTCAGCGACTAAGTGTCCGCTCCAGCGAGTGTGAGTGGAAGGGAAAGTCTCTAATTGGTTTCGCCACGCGAATGGTGTTTTGCCTGAGCAAGTTGGTCTGTCTCGCTCAAGCGTGTTGGGTCTCGCCTGAGCGAGTGAGCGTTGTGTTGGGGCTTGCTTAGGCGCTCCTTCTTCCGCTGTTTGCATTAGGATTGGGTTTTATTTCCCTTGCCTTCCTTTATTGTGCCCGGTTCCATTGGATTTATTTTGGGAAAAATTTTCCCTTGTTTCAGATTTATTTTTAATTAAGTAAGGATGTTTCATTTTGGTATCAGAGCAGACTTAAAAGGTCCAAGGCCAAGGTATGCTTACTCCTAGTAAGCGGTGATGTACATTATGACAAGTTGTCATAAATTGTTTGTAATATCTGAGGGCTTTGATGCCTAATTAAGTATCATTGTATGACCATGTGTTTATGAGATGTTGTTCTGAGGGTAGAGGATTGTTCCTATCCTGTCCGATTAATTACGTGATGTTTAAACAATTGTATGATAATGTGTTATAGTTGTTGAATGTTGGGCTGAAATCCGATCGGTAGTAAGCAATTCTGTAAACTTATCCTTAAAAGGGGTGTTGCTTTCAGGATAAGTCATGGTGAATCGTCATAGCATGGAAGCCATAGCCACGGCCTTCCAGCGTTTTGCTGAGGTATTTGAGAGGCAGAGCCAGCCTTGAACCGAAGATGGCCAAGTACTGGATCGCTTCCTGAAGAGGAAGCCGAGTGAGTTTCAAGGGGGATTTAATCCCGAAGCAGCTTACAAGTGGACTCAAGATTTGGAGAGAATTTTTGGGGCCTTCACTGTACTGAGGTTCAGAAAGTTGAGTGCGCAGTGTACATGCTGCGGGACGAAGTGGAAAATTGGTGGAAGATCACCAAAAACCGATTGACTGATGCTGACACCCACCTGACTTGGGAAGATTTTAAAACGTGCTTCCTAGAGAAGTATTTCCCCGGCACAATAAGGAGTCGGAAGGAATTGGAATTTATGGAACTGAAACAGGGTTCCATGTCTGTAGAAGAATATGCAGCCAGATTTGAAGAGTTATGCCTGTTTTACCCGCCCTTCCAACAACCTGGGACTGAGAGTTCCAAATGCCTTAAATTTGAGAACGGACTGAGATCGGACATTAAAAGAGCCTTCAGACACTAGGAAATTAGAAGATTTCCGGTGCTGGTAAATAAATGCAGGATTTTCGAAGAAGATGACAAGGCCCACTCAGGCCAGAGCAGCAAGGCGGACCCCTCCTTGAGGCCTCACCAGTCACGCTTCAGGAGATCAGGTAACGTTGGAAGAGGTGGACCCTCCGCTGGATATAAAGGTCGGGGTAACCAAGGGGGTCGGACTGGTGGTCGTCCAAAATATGGCAAGTGTTTCAAATATGGTGGCGACCACTTTGCTCAGAATTGTGATGGTGGAGGAGATGTTATATGTTTTCATTGCAATGAGAAGGGGCACATTCGCCCCGACTGTCCTCAATTACACCAAGCAAACGCCAACGTGCATCATGGGGGCTTCCGAGGGAGAGGCCATGGAAATGGTGGCCGCGGGACTGGGGCAGAGGCAATGGAACTCGAGGAAACATGATGTTTGCCCCAAACGACAGGAAAAGAAATTCCGACCAACTGGCTACTGGGAGAGTTTACGCCATCAATGCTGAGGAAGCTGCACAAGCGAATAACTTGGTGCAAAGTAAGTGCTCGCTTGGTAGATATACACTTAATGTAGTTTTTGATTCTGGAGCTACCCACTCCTTTATTGCTGACGACTGTGTGAGACATTTAAAGTTACCGACTGTGTATATGAATCGGACTTTGGAGGTAGCCAATCCGACCGGCGTAAAAGTGTTGACATCAATGATATGTAAGGATGTAATATTTACGTTGGACGATCGGAGTTTTACCTTTGATTTAGTATGTGTGCCTCTGAAAGACCTTGACATTGTACTGGGTGTGGATTGGCTTTCAACTAACAAGGTATTGGTGGACTGTCGGAACCAAAGAGTAATTTTTCTGAGACAGATCAATGATGACTACGCGGTACAAGGTATAGCTTAGATATTTATGATGCTTTGTTTAACTGAGGGAGAGAGTAGAGCCCGAGTGAACGATATTCCGACTGTTTGTGAATTTCCCGAGGTATTTCAAGAGGATGTGCCGGGTGCCCCTCCAAACAGAGAAGTTGAATTCTCTATAGACTTGATTCCTGGAGCCGAGCTGGTCTCCAGTGCACCTTATAGAATGTCCCCAAAAGAATTGTCTGAGTTGAAAAAGCAAGTGGATGAGTTACTCAGAAAATAGTTCATTCGACCGAGTGTATCACCATGGGGTGCATCGGTGTTACTTGTTAAGAAGAAGGATGGCAGCATGAGGTTATATATAGACTACCGATAACTAAATAAGCTTACGATTAAGAATCGGTACCCGCTGCCCAGGATTAACGACTTAATTAACCAGCTGCATGGTGCTACAGTCTTCTCGAAGATTGATTTACGATCAGGATACCACCAAATCTGGGTGAAGGACTTAGATATTCCCAAGACTGCCTTCAGGACTCGGTATGGCCACTATAAGTATATGGTAATACCGTTTGGTGTGACAAACGCCCCTGCTGTATTCATGAATTACATGAACAGCATCTTCCACCCATATTTAGACCGATTCGTAGTCATTTTTATTGACGATATTTTGGTCTATTCCAAGACCCCTGAGGAGCATGAGGAACACCTCCGTTCGATACTTCAAATATTGAAGGAGAAACAACTGTTTGCAAAACTTTTGAAGTGTGATTTTTGGATGGATAAGATCCACTTTCTTGGGCATGTAATTTCTAAGGAAGGCGTCTCGATGGATCCTTCCAAGGTAGAGGCTGTAATGGCATGGGAGAGACCCAATTCGGTCTCATAAATAAGAAGCTTTATGGGTCTAGCTGGCTATTATAGACGGTTTATTGAGGGATTTTCTAAACTTGCCTTACCTCTGACCAAGTTGACTAGGAAAAATGTCCCTTTCGAGTGGAATTCCGAGTGTGAGAGCAGTTTCTTAGAGTTAAAGTCTAAGTTGACAACCGCCCCAGTGTTGGCATTGCCAAATTTGCAAGACAGCTTCGTGGTCTACTGTGATGCATCGGGACTCGGCCTGGGGTGCGTACTAATGCAGGAGAACCGAGTGATAGCTTATGCCTCTTGACAATTGAGGCCACATGAGTAGCATTATCCGACTCACGATTTGGAATTGGCAGCTGTAGTTTTCACGTTGAAAATATGGAGGCATTACCTATACGGTTCCAAATTCGAGGTGTACAACGACCACAAGAGCCTCAAATATTTATTCGACCAGAAAGAGCTGAACATGAGGCAGAGGAGATGGATGGAGTTTTTGAAGGATTACGACTTCGAGCTGAAGTATCATCCGGGTAAAGCGAACGTTGTAGCCGATGCATTGAGTCGGAAATCCCTCCATATGACAGTGATCATGGTGAAGGAGGTGGAGTTGCTGGAGCAATTCTGAGACATGAATTTGCATGTTGATGTCCCTTCGTCTCGGAAGATAACACTCGGTATGTTGAAGATTGCCAATGAGTTCCTGAAAATGGTATTTGAGCAGCAACAGTCAGATCCCTACCTGGCTGAGATAAAAGAGACTCAGGCCAAGGGTAAGGACTTGTCTCTAACCGAGGGATCGGATGGAATTTTCCAAGTAAAGAATAGGATATATGTGCCGGGTGAAGGTGAATTAAGGAGGATGGTGCTTGATAAAGCCCACAAGAGCCTGTTAAGTATCCACCTGGGTACTATGAAGATGTACCACGATCTGAGACTACAATTCTGGTGGCCCGGATTAAAGAGGAATGTAGCGGAATATGTGGCTCGGTGTGTCACCTGTTAGAAATCATAAGTCGAACACCAGAAACCGTATGGTGCATTGTAACCCCTTGAGATCCCCGTATGGAAATGGGACTCAATTGCTATGGACTTTGTAATGGGATTGCCTAAAACCCGAGCGGGTTATGATGCCATTTGGGTCATTATTGACCGATTGACGAAAACTGCACACTTCCTGCCTGTGAACATGAAATATCCGTTACAGAAGTTAGCTCAAATTTATATCCGCGAAATTGTCCGACCGCATGGTGTGCCGACTTCTATCGTGTCGGATGGAGATCCTAGATTTACGTCTCGGTTTTGGACAAGCCTACACAAAGAATTAGGCATGAAGCTTTGGTTGAGTTCCGCCTACCATCCCCAGTCGGATGGACAATCCGAGCGAACAATACAAAGTTTGGAGGACTTACTGAGGGCGTGTGTGTTGGAACATGGTGGTAGTTGGGAGCAGTACCTTCCTCTGATCGAATTTACATACAATAATAGCCACCACAGTAGTATTGGCATGGCACCCTATGAAGCACTGTATGGTCAAAAATGCCAAACCCCGCTCTGCGGGTTAGAAACTAGTGAAAGTTTACTATTGGGGCCGGAAATTATGAAACAGACTTCAGAGCAGATCCAAATAATTAGGGAGAAGATGAAGGCATCTCAGGACAGACAAAAAAGCTATCATGACAAACGGACTAAGCCACTTGAGTTTTCGGTCGGCGATAGGGTGTTTCTAAAGATTTCACCGAGTAAAGGAGTCGGGCAAGCCTTGAAGAGTAAGAAGCTGAACCCCCGATACATTGGACCCTATGAAGTATTGGAGCAAGTCGGTCCTGTAGCATACCGAGTAGCATTACCGACTCACCTATCCAGATTGCATAACGTGTTTCATGTGTCTCAACCAAGGAAGTATCTACCCGATTCCACTCACGAAATGCTGGATGATGAAGTAGAGATCAAGGAGGATTTGACCACAGTAGCAATACCGACTAGAATTGTGGACCGGTCGGTAAAACGCTTAAGGAGCAAGGATGTACAACTGGTTGAGGTAGTGTGGCAGCAAAACGAGTGTACCTCTTATACCTGGGAGCGTGAGGATACCATGAGGCAACAATACCCCGAGTTGTTTGTCTAAGGTAAAATACCGTTTGAATTTCGAGGACGAAATTCTTTGAGAGGGGGAGAATTGTAACATCCCGATTTAAAAATTAATTACCAAATGAGATTAAAAACCACTAAGCTAAAGATAACTGCAAATGAGAATTACTTGTTAATTATGATTAATTTAACTTAAGAATTAGATTAACGATTGATTGTAAATTGTGTGTGTGCCATGTGATAAACTGCCGTTCACGTTCTCCCACCACACTCTTCTCATTCTGCGTGTGTATATATATATGATCAGAGCCCCACTGCTGTCCACTCACCATAATCCCTCGAGACTCCCTCTTCCTCCACTTCTCTTCTTGCTCATGCTTCTTCTCCTCTGTTCTCTGTTCTGTAAACCTGCGACAACGGTGTGCAGGGGATTCAGAGTTCTCTTGGTTGGTGAAGGACAATCGTCGAAGTGGAAGAAGAACAGCTTCCTGTTCCCAAGCTGATTAAAGGGTACAACTGTGTTTGACGGAGACTGAACGAGTGAGAGTGGTGAACGAAGCAAACAGAGCATCGGACCAAATATCGGGAAACAAAGGAGCTTCTCGAGTCCCTTCAGTAGGTAGGGGGTGCTTGCATGTCAAATGCATGGTTTGTGGACAGTACCGGATGAACGTATTGCCTTACGTGTGTGCGACTATGTTTATGATGACTGTGTGTAATGTGTGATTGTCAATCTTTGGATACTATATGTCTGGTAGTAGAGTCCTGTTAGCAGTTACACATTTACATGCATGTATTCAGGGTTATTGTGCTGAGTTCTGATAGTCATCTTACACATAAACGCGTGTGATGCATGTTCCTATTATTGTTAATACCGAGAGGATATGTATGTGTGGCTGTTGGTTGATTTCATCTGGAATGTTATAAACATGAACTGTTTGATTACTGTGTATACTGGTACAATTGATAAGTGAATGTAGGAATTGTGTTGGATCGGTTATGATTCTAATGGTTACGTGGAATGTGCTTGATTATCGAGGATGCTCGCTTATAAAAACACATAAGTTGCATGTATAGGAAAGGGGTGACCCGTGGAAGGTCAGGAACCCTAAAGAAATGATCTCCAGCTACAGACCCTTGGCTAGATTCTATGAGAGCTCATGGTAGCCGAGGGAGCTAGAGTTAAGTCTCGAGACGTCAATGGGAGACCGGTACCACGCGGGAAGGGCTAATGGATGAGAGGCCAGTAAGGGAACCTGTAACTGAAAATCATTGTTTAAGTCGGATCCGTAGGCATGCATGTAGATGCAATGTTAAATAGAATAGTATGATTCATATGATTCGGGAGTGATATGAATGAATTCTGAATGAGTTGATGCATGCTTCTGTATGAATGAAAATGAGTTTCACGTGATATGTATATGAGTGTATGTTATTGAAAATATCATAGTCTGCATGGCTTTAATTTAAATTGAGTGTATTCTGAGTGAACATGTGTGCGTGTACTGATGCAGATGCCGAGTCACTAACTGTCATTTTATATGCAAAAGCTCACCCCTACTGTGGCTATATTTAAGTGAACATCGCACGAGACGGTGAATGATGGAGGAGCTGCAAGTCGTATGAAGTGCTTGTGTACTGTGGAATTATATATATATATGTATAAGGTTTTGTCATAGCCTTGGCCGGCTCTTATTTTCATCCTTTATCTAACTATATTCGAACTGAACTCTCTCGGGTTGAGAGTACGACAATGTGCATGTAAATATTTATATATATATATATATATCATACTGTATGTTCATCCTATGCTGTGTGTGAATGACCGGGTGGTGTACGTTACACTTACTAAGTATGTGAGCCTGTATGATTCTGAGTAAATAAGAGTTAAGTTAACTTTGTGTAAGGCATGACGAGTGACCTTCTCCCAATTGAATGGTATTTTAATGATTCCGAGTGGAAGTCAACCGAGTGAATGTTTCCCGATTGCTGCATTGGCAATACATCTCTGAGTAAGCCTGTAGTAGTAAACTTACTAGAGGGAGAGTAAGATCTAGATGGTCAGGAGCAGATTTCAGTCTTGTAAGCTCCTTTGCATGTAAAAGAATTTATATGTATTCCGAGTGGCGGGAAATTAGAGTATTCCTGAGTGAGTGGAGTTATACGATTCCTAAGTAAGATCTGACTTGGCGAGGAAGCTTTAGTGTGATGTAGACTACATTCCCAAGAGATGGGTACGGAAAACATTCCCGAGTGAAGAGATGGTGGGAGTCAACTTCCGAGTGAATCTTAGTCGTGAACCCCTAAGAATAAAATAGGGTGTGAGTGAGAGAATACACAAGGGAGTCGTGAGCATGAGACTTTTCCGAGTGAACTTAGACTCTGATTCCAAGTGAAGGAAAACCAGAGTGGAGTTACTCGCCTCAGCGACTAAGTGTCCGCTCCAGCGAGTGTGAGTGGAAGGGAAAGTCTCTAATTGGTTTCGCCTACGCAAATGGTGTTTCACCCGAGCGAGTTGGTCTATCTCGCTCAAGCGTGTTGGGTCTCGCCTGAGCGAGTGAGCGTTGTGTTGGGGCTCGCTTAGGCGCTCCTTCTTCCGCTGTTTGCATTAGGATTGGGTTTTATTTCCCTTGCCTTGCTTTGCCTTCCTTTATTGTGCCCGGTTCCATTGGATTTATTTTGGGAAAAATTTTCCCTTGTTTTGGATTTATTTTTAATTAAGTAAGGATGTTTCACAACAGACCGTGAGATGCCATAAAAGTTTGAAATGAGTTAGACAGATATTCACGTGCATTATCACTTTGTATGGTACGAATGAAAATCCTAAATTGAGTATTTATTTCATTAGAAAAAGATTGAAAAATAGTGAATAACTCAGAACGATCTTTCATTAAATATATCCAAGTACAACAGGAAAAATCATCAGTAAAGGTGATAAAATACCTAGATCCTAAAGAAGGCACAATATGACTAGGACTCCAAACATGCGAATGAACCAAAGTAAGAGGGGACGAGGCCCGATTATTTATGTGAGTAGGAAAAAAGTACGAGTATGCTTACCTAAATGAAAAGACTTACATGACAAAGATTCTAAATTAGAAAAACGAGGGACTAATTTCTTGAAAGCATCGAGATCGGGTTGTCCTAACTGAGCATGGATGAGAAAAGGGGATGCGGAAGTCGAACCAACAAGGGATGATATGTTAAGTTGATAAAGGCCATGAGACTCACATCCGAAGCCAGTCATCTTCCCTATTTTTCAATCCTGTAAAGAAACTAAATCTTTAGTAAAAGAGATGATACAATCAAGAGTACAAGTAAGCTAACTAATCGATAACAAATTAAATAGGGCACCAGGAACAAATAACACATTATCAACTGAAATAGAAGGGAGGGGATGGACAATACCAATACCCTGAGATTATGTTTGGGAACCATTGGCCATAGTAAGAGAAGGTAAGTAACCAGTGGTAAAGAGAGAAGAAAAAAGATATTTATTACCAGTAATATGATCGATGGCCCCTGAATTAAGGACCCAAGGACCCAAAGAATGAAAGATGCCAACGAAAGAATTACCAGTGTTTGCAATAGCAGCAGTAGAACCAGAGACCTGATAGTCTTTAACCACTTTAAGAAGTCATTATAGAAGGGCGATGGAGACAGATCTGGCAGCAGCGGAGGAGCAGAAGATGGTGGAGGAGGAAAATGAGCAACCTGAGTAGTGCAAGGAGGGTGACCATGAAGTTTCCAGCACTTATCAATAGTGTGGCCTGGTTTGTGATAGTGGTCATAATGAGGACTGTTGGTGTATGCACTACGAGCTATTAATGTATCAATTTTAACTTATTAATAAAATTAGTATTTTTAGTTTTAGACAAATGCTATTTATCCTGGAATAATAGGTCATATGAGAATTATTCCTAAAACGTCCATAATCAAGTATTTACATGGGGACATGTAAATACATTAAGATTAGTGTGTGAATGTACTGATGATTTGATCTCACAAATCATGGATATATATGATATCAAGTCTTTACACAGGTACACATTAAGAGTAATGTTGTACTGGACAGACCCACCATGAGAGCGTTGCATGGATCGTTACATGAGTGTCATAAACGGTTCTCAATGTGATAATGGTATGTAGTCCTTCGACCTGAAGTCACTACGATTCCTACATAAGGAGTTTATTGTTTTAATACAATCAAACGTTATCTATAATAACATGACCATAAAGATTGTGATTAGGCAATAGATAAATTATGCAGAGGGATGTGAGTGATGTAGATGGAATTTGTCTCTCCTATGTCATAGGAGTGATATCTATGGGCCACTTGATGGAGTGAGACTAATGAAATGCATGGCCATGATAGGACGAATAAATATTAGATATTTATTCTATAAAGTCTACTCTGGTATCAAGTAAAATGAATTGGGCCATACAAGGATGACGACGACCATGCCTTGGGCCCAATTAGATATCGTGACAAAAGGAATAGATATATAAAATAATTATCACTTATAGGTCATGTCGATGATAAATAATATTTAGACATAATGATGTATTGCTAGATACCGCTCTTATTTTATATTAATAGTAAAATAGTTTATTATTAATATAACCGAATATTTTACCTATAGGGTCACACACATAGAGTAAGCCCACCAGAGGATAGTTTTATTTTAGTTGGAGTGAAAATAAAACTATTTAGGCCTAACTCATTTAGAATGAGTCAGGAGCCCAATGTTTAATGAGAGCTCAGGTCAAGACCTAAGCTTATATATAGAGCATGAGATGCTCATAGGCTGCTGCTCAGAAATTAGATTACACTAAAATTCTGTATTAGCATTCGGATCGTTAGTTTTCTGGTGGGAGTGCTCGTGTGGACTCCTAAGGGCGAAGCTATAATTGCTTCGATCGAGGATCTTGCTCTGCGTCTACAAGAGGTAAACCCAAATTAAAATTTTAATTTAGCATAATGCTTTGAGACATATGTGTTTGCAATTCTTTCTTGGGAATCCTTTGTGTTTCCGCTGCCTGACCCTAATAGGATTCCCTAACAAGGACATGGCCTACCCCCTCTTTGAAGTGTAGAGTCGTTGTTACGTTAAACCAAAGCGGAAGAATTAAGAAGAGAAACAGTCGGAGCAGTAGAGGGAGGTATGGAGGGAGAGATAGGGCCATGAATGTTAACCCGAAGGAGAGTGGCCAAGGCACCATCCAGAGTAACCTCAATGGGGAAACCCAAAATCTGATCACGAGTAAAGGAATACTCAGTAGGTAGGCCATATAAGGCAAAGGAGAAAAGTAATTTCTTACAGTTCTCAAGCTCAGCCTCAGGAGTAGCACTAATAGGAAGCATCTCATTGAGTTCACATAAGAGATTAGTCACTTTACCCACATAAGTAGTTATAAAGCCCTGAAGAGTCACCGAATATTGTTGGTGAAGAGTTGCTTGGCATGGTCCCAAACTCCCTTGCAGGTTTTTGACCATGGAAGCAATCACGATGGGATGGGGCAATGGTGTTCCACATAATTGTAAATAGTTGAGCATCAATTTTCCTCCACAACGGTCAGTCGGTTTTGGGGATTTCAGTTTCTAATTGTGTGAGGTGGTTCTCATAGCCTAGCCCAACAAGCCAAATTCTAATATTAGTGGCCCAATAGGAGTAGTTTTTGTCGTCCAACAACTCGAAAGAGAGAAAGGTAGTGAGGGAAGTGCCCAAAAGCAAAGAATCGGACTTAGTATCACCGGGAGTAGCCATGGGTATGCTGGTGGAGAGAGAAAGACAGTGGTAGCAGCGAAAAACATGCCAAAAAGCAGGAAAAAAGTGACTGAAACGGAAAACAAGCACCACATCAGGGAAGAAAAGGCCGAGGCGATCAGGACCCAAGAAGGAGTGACGTCACTATAGGTAGGATGCTCCGTCATGCATGGCTAAGAGTCGCGACACGTGGGTTTCACGCGCAGAGGAGGGGGTGTCACACGGGGACGCGTGAGAGCTCTGATAGGACGTGCCGTGGGGGAAAGGCCGATCTGGGCAAGGGGAATCCAATCGCAAGGTCTCTGAAAGGAAACGATCACCAGAGGTGGCAGAACTAGGGCGGGCAATGCGAAAAATGAGGTGGAAGGGAGGGAAAAATTTTGCACAGTGAGCAGTGGCTCACCAAAATATCACAGAATAGGAGGGATTTCTCGTTAGGCTCTGGATACCATGTTAAAAGAGAGAAAAACGAGAAGACATATGAATTCTGTGTGTTTTATGATCACCTGGAGCTATTGTATTTATAGGGATTTTGTATATAAATACAGAATATACAATTAACGATATGATTGATATATTTAATCCTAAAATATATCTTACTATATTTACATCATTCTATCAATTATTGTTATAAACATGAAATCTAACATGATTCTGATGTATGTGTACGTACTTTCTCTTAATGATCTCAGTTGATTTTATCATGTAGTTTTCTTTTGGAGTGATACCAAATGTGAGGGCAAAAGGAAAAGCATCCATGTAGATTGCAGACATCCTAAACAGAATGCAAGCTAAGGAACCAGTCAACTCAACTGATGTAATCATGTTCTACTTTTTCCTATCTTCAAGCTAATAATTAGCACAATAACATAAGAAACAAAAGTGATGCTATTAGATCTTATTTAATTTTAAAGGCATTATACAGTCCTATGATTGTTTTCTCCTTGTTTGTATAGATGGTTGTGTCAGAGATAAGTACATTAATTCTTTTAGATAGAGAGGTACATCTTGCCTCCCATCTCGTCTGTTGTTGTTCATGATTTGTAGTGTCTTTGGAGGTTTTATAGTCCTTGTACTGTGTAATTTATGAATGTATTTGTTATAGCTTGAAGAGGTGATTTACTGTCTAATATGTTTATCTTTTATTAGTTCATAAAAAATTGTTCGTTAATATTTTTGTCCAAGAAATAAGATTGAATAATTGGAAGTTAAAACTAATCATTAATAGCTCTTGTTACATCCAAAGCCTAATTTTCTATTTGCAATTGTAACTTGTATTTCTCTTTTTGAGGTCCTGATATTTCCTTATACAAGTGTTGGTACGAATGATGATCATTGAAATTGAATATGCTTTAAATTTAGGTGGAAATTGTTACTCCTTTATGCTCCCAGTTAACCTATGAAGGGTTACTTGATGAGGCAAGTCATGGCATAAGCAGCCTACATATTCATTAATGACTATTTATTGCATAAAAAGTTTGATTGTGTTGTAATTTGATCAGGTTTTTCTCTCATTCTTAATAACCATTTTCCCTTCATTTTTTTGTGATATTGTATATTAGAATATGTAATTTTCTAATGTGTGTATTGGTGAATTCGTCAAGGAGTTTTAGTTATTGTTGGAAGTCCCACATTGCCTGCCTCATAATATTTCACATGGTTTAAATACCTGTTGGGCCACTCCAACTATTTCCAATTGGTTTTGGGATGGAACCTTTAACATGGTATCAGAGCCAGAACATTTTTTTTAGTTCTTATGGGCCAAGAGTTTCCCTTTCATTGTGGGTTAAAAGTTACTCCTTGCCTGGTCAGTAGGCTTCGTTGGATGGGGCGTGTTAGAAGTCCCATATCGCCTGCTTCATACTATTTTGTATGGTTTAAATAGTTATTGGGCCACTCCAACCATTGCCAATTGGTTTTGGGATGGAACCTTTAACATGGTATCAGAGACAGAGCATTCTTTCCGATTCTTATGGGCCAAGAGTTGCCCTTTCGTTGTGGGTCAAAAGTTACCCCAGCCTAGTCCGGCAGGCTTCATTGGAGGGGGCGTGTTGGAAGTCCCACATTGTCTACCTCACAATATTTCACATGGTTTAAATACTTATTAAGCGACTCTAACCCTTGCCAATTGGTTTTGGGATGAAACCTTTAATAGTTATATTTTTCATAAATTGGTCTAGAGCAAAATTTGATTGTATTTTGTGAAAATAGGTTGGAATAGATGACTATTTTTTATATTTTGTTAAATTTGTGTAATTGCATTTTCTACACATCAACAATGGTTCCATAGAACTTGATGCATCTATTATGGGTCTTCAACAAGATGGGAAAAAACTAAAGTTCCACTTAATTCAAGGTAAGTTACTTCTTTCACTTGCTCTATCTAGTTAGCAATCCGATGACAGACTTTTATTTTTGTTTTAAACTTTTTTCTATGACATGAATGATTTGTAGCATATGTTTTTGTTACTTTTCCATTCTATAAGTTAGTGAATAGGTTGATTTGTCAAAAAATCATTTTATCTCCTTCTAGATATAGAGAGAAACTTAGACAAGGAGAGAAAGTAAATCTAAGAAGATTTGTATTAATGACTAATTGAATTACAAAGCCAGGGCACACTGTATTTATACAGTTGAGCCTTCAGTCAGTTATAACTGATTTACAAGAGAAGCTTGCTGAACAAGCCACAAACAGAAGATACATTGAAAAAGATAAACCCGAACTATAATCTTTACACTCTTACACTCCTTTGCAAACTCGAGTGTGGGTAAAGTTGGAGGAGAGACCCACTTGAAGCTTAGATCTAAATTTAGTGAGTCTAGAAGTTGAAAGAGACTTAGTTAGAGCATCTGCTACTTGTTCAGATGATGGAATATGCTCAACCTGAAGCTGTCTTTGAAGAACCTTTTCTCTTACAAAATAGAGGTCAAGCTCTAGATGTTGGGTTTTGGAGTGTAAAACAGGATTGTGTGAGAGAGCCGCTATGCTTTGATTATCACAAAATTGCTGGGGTAGAGAAGGGAACATGCAGTTCTAAGAGAAGTTACTGAATCCATAGAATCTCTTGAGTAGCTAAAGCCAAACTTCTATACTTTGCTTCTATTGTGGACCTGGTAACAACAATTTGCTTTCTTGACCACCAAGAGATGAGATTGGGGCCAAGAAAGATATAGGCAGAATAGGTAGATCTCTTATCATCTAGATCAGAGGCCCAGTCTACATCACAGTAGGCTAGTATAGATAGGGCAAAGAAGGTAGGAGCAAGGGCTAGATAAAAGCCCATTTAAATAGTGCCTTTGATATACCTCAAGATCCTCTTAACAGTAACCTAATGTGCAAAGTGCTATCAAATGGTGGCCATGGCGGCGCCATGGCAGAATAGTATGGCGGATGTGGAAGCCACCGCGATTCGCCATGGGAAAAAAAGGAAAAATAACAGCGTCCGTTATTCCAAGAATAGCGACTGCTAACATCTAATGGCATGGCGGTCGTGGCGGTCACAGCGGCGCAATTTTGAAATTTTCAGGTTTGGGCTGTTGGTGTATGCACTATGAGCTTTTATGCTTCTTCATTTGTATCATTTTTCTACTTATCAATAGAATAAATATTTCAGTTTAAAATTGTTTTAAAACATATTTATCCTTGGAGTAATAGGTCATATAAAAATTATTCCTAAAATGTCCCTAGTCAAGTATTTACATGGGGACATGTAAATACACTGAGACTAGTGTGTGAGTGTACTGATGACCTGATCTCACAGATCATAGATATAGATGATATCGAGTCTTCACACAGGTACACATTAAGAGTAATGATGTACTGGACAGACCCACCATGAGAACGTTGCATAGATCGTTACATGATTGTCATAAACGATTCTCAATGTGATAATGGTATATGTAGTCCTTCGACCTGAAGTCACTACGATTCCTACATGAATAGTTTATTGTTTTAATACAATTAAACGTCTTCTGTAACAAGAGGACTATTAACAAATTATGCAGAGGGATGTGAGTGATGTAGATGGGATTTGTCTCTCGTATGTGACAGGAGTGATATCCATAGGCCACTTGATGGAGTAAGACTAAGAAAACGCATGGCCATGCTAAAAAGAATAAATATTAGATATTTATTCGGATCCAGTCTACTCCGGTATCAAGTAAAATAAATTGGGCCGTACAAGGATGACGCGACCATGCCTTGGGCCCAATTAGGATATCGTGACAAAAGGAATAAACATATTAAATAATTATCACTTATAGGTTATGTTGATAATATTCGGACATAATGATGCATTGCTAGATGCCGCTCTTATTTTATATTAATAATAAAATAGTTTATTATTAATATGACCGGGTATTTTACCTATAGGGTCACACACATAGAGTAAGCCCATCAGAAAATGTTGTCTTATTTTAGTTGGACTAAAATAAAGCTATTGGGCCTAACTCATTTGGAATGAGTAAGGAGCCCACTTTTAGAGAGAACAAATTAGGTCAAACCTAAGCCTATAAATAGAGCATAAGATGCTCATAGGCCGTTCACTCAAGTGAGACACAAATTCGCAAAAGTTGCAAGAGCTACACGCCGTCAAACTAGCAGTTGGCAAGTGTTGCGATTCTGGTGGGAGTGCTCGTGTGGACTCCTAAAGGACGAGGCTACGACTGCTTCGGAGTTCTTCAAGAGGTAATCCAAAATGAATTTCGAAATTGTTTTATGCTTTGAAACACGGCGCTTTGCAAATCCTATGGGAATCCTTGTATTTCCGCTGCTCATACACTAGGGATTCCCTAACATGGGCAGTTATGGGCTGGGTCGGGTCATTTTAAGGTGACTGGTAGGGTGTTTTTCCTATTTTTCTCCTTCCTTCTCCCTAAAACATTTCCCCCTCCCTCGTGCATGACTGCGTCTCCTCCTTCCTCATTTTCGATTTCTTTTCTGGCAAAACAGAGGTGTTTCCGGCTGTTTCCTGCCATTTCCGGCCATCCCCGACCATTTCCGGCGGTGTAGGGCTCTCTGACAATGAACAGGTTTCTGAACCTTTTCTCATCTCTATTTTTTCTTCATCTTTTCTGCTCTATTTTCCTAGTTGCTTGCTTTATATTTTTTTTGTTTTTACTGTCTTCATCTATTTTTCTAAACCTATTTTTTATTTTTCTAAACCTTTTCATCTATTTTCTACAAACGTTGTGCTCTATTTTTTTTCTCTATTTTTTTACTGTCTTCATCTATTTTTCTAAACCTGTTTTTTATTTTTCTTCACCTTTTTCATCTATTTTCCGAACCTATTTTCATCTATTTCCTACAAACGTTGTGCTCTATTTTTTACTATCTTCATCTATTTTTCTAAAACTACTTTTTATTTTTCTTCACCTTTTTATTTTTTCTTGGCTTTTAAATGCTATTATGGTAGTTTGTTTTGCTTCTATATGACATTATGCAGTTATATATATATTGCATTATTTTATTGTGTCCGCTATGTAACCGCCATAGGCCGTTATAGCGGCCGCTATGACCTTTATAAAGTTTTTTTGGCTTACCTCAATAAGCCACGACTGCTATGTGATTACCTTGAATGTGCTTTTGTTGGACTTTGACAAACCTTATTTATAGAGAAGCTAAGGTCAGGTCTTGTGATGGTAAGGTATTGAAGAGCACCTGCAATTGATCTGTATAAGGTGGGATTAGAAAAAGGTTCTGCACCTGTCTTGGGTAGCTTACAACCATTGATCATAGTATAATTGATTGCTTTAGCCCCATCCATGTTAGTTTTGGCTAGAAGATCACATATTTTGACTGGGTGAGTGAGTAAAACAGCACCTGTAGGTAAATGCTTAACCTCCAACCTCTAGAAAATAATCCAATTGTCCTAACTGTTTGAGAGCAAAGAGAACATGCAACTTGTTTACCAGATGTTGAACAAAGGAAAAAGAATTTCCTGTGATGATAATATCATCTACATAGACCAACAAGTAGATCATATGAGTGTCCTTAGTGTAGATGAAAAGAGATGGATCACATTTGCTGTCAAAAAACCCAAATTGTTGCAGGATGGCTCTAAAGTCTCTCAAACCAAGGCATAGGAGCCTGTTTTAAGCCATAGGTAGCCTTATGATGTTTGCAAACTATGCTTTTGTTAGAAGAATCAAAACCAGGTAGCTGGGATATATAGACCTCCTCACTAAGAATGCCATTTAGGAAGGCATTATTATCATCAAGCTGCCTTAGAGCCGAATCATTAGAAATAGCTAAGTTGAGAATAGCCTTGATGGTGACAGGTTTAACCACATGAGAGAAGGTTTTTGTAAAATCTAACCCTTGTGTTTGGTGGAAACCTTTAGCAACTAGTTCAGCTTTGAATTTATTGATTAAGCCATTAGGGTTTTTCTTTATTCTAAAAACCCATTTACTGCCTATAGCATTTTTGCTAGATGGTAAGGGAACAAGAGACCAAGTAGAGTTCTTGGATAGGGCAACAAGCTCTTCATTCATAGCCTGAGTCCACTGAGGGCTAGTCGAAGCCTGTTTAATGTTTCTTGGTTCTATATGTGTTAGTAGGGCAGAAATAAAATGAATGGACTTAGAGATTCCAGCTTTGGACCAGGTAACCATAGGGTGAACATTATGTACAGGTTGACGGATGGGAGTAGAGATAGGAAAAGAATCTGATGAGGATGAAGAATATGATGAACTGGAAGTAGAAGTCATGGGAGTATCATAAGGTGAGTGTGCAAGTGGATTGATAGTGATAGGAACAATAGGAATTGAAGCTGAAACAGAGGATGATGGGATAACAAGAGGAGGAATGTAACATCCCAAATTTTAAAATAGAGGATTAATCAAGGGAAATTAAATACTAAATAATTGAAGGTAAATTATTTAATGTCCCAATGTATTGAAATTAATTAAGTTAAGAATTTTGGGAACTGTTGGTAATTTATGGAGACCGGTTAAGCTGAAAGTAAGTTCGGTTGAGATATGGGTGTCGGACCAAGTATCATAAAATAATATGATATTGGTCAGTGCTATTAAGAATAATATTGGGAATCCGGATATATGTTCGGAATAATTTTTAAATGAAGTATTGAGCCCGAATAGAGAACCTGTTGTGGCAAAACGATGAAATTCTAATGAATGGAAATCAAATAAAACAAAAGCCCAAATTTCTTTCTTTCTCCACGTTGGCTTCTTCTATTGCCGTGGAAATATTCCTCTTCATCTTACTCTCCATTTCTCTCCCATTCTTCTTCTCTTCTTCTCCCAAGAAGCTTAAGCTTGAGTGGTGATCATCTCCTACCCCGTTTTCGTTTTGAAGAGGCTTGGAAGCTTGGAGTTCTTCCTCTTTTTTCCTCTCATTTTCGTGTTCTCTCTCTCCCTTGGAAACCCACTTTGCTTGGGGTGTGAGGTAAGAGACACTCATTATTTAGTTGAGTTTTTGCTATAAATATGTGCTAATGTATGTTTGAGAGAGTAATGTGTGTGGGGAGTGGTTGGTGAAGCATTTAATGCTTATGCCCTAGAAGGGGGTTATCATAAATGTGAGTAGTTATGAGGAGTTAATAATAGTTGGTGCATTTATGGTGGAAAGGAGATGAAAGATGGGTGTATTTATGATGTGGTTGGGTTTTGAGAAAAACCCTAACCCTAAGATTTGGGGGGAAAATGGTTAGTGTTGGTTCAAGAATGTGTTTTAGGAAGGAATATATGATATTAAAAGATATGAATGTTGGTAGAAGGAGTTTTGTGAAGCTTGGGGATAGGGTTGTCTTGTAACCCTTGAATTTAATGATGGTGGCTTAATGGGAAGGAATTCCCGAAGCCTAATAAAGGATAAAAATGGTATCTACAACATGTCTAGCACATGTTGTGAAATTATAAATATGAATATAACTAGATAAAATTGAATTGATGACTTGAGTAGTTGATTAATTAAGGTTTTACGTGAATGTGAATGTAGGACCTATTCCGAACGACGAGGCGGGAGCGTCTTATCAATCAAAATTCTTCTCTTGAGGTAGGAGGGGAGTCTTAAATTCTAAGTGCATGAATTAGAATGTTATTTGATTGTGGCATATAGTGTTATGCATGTTAGCCTTGCTTGACTGTTGTGGAAAATAGTGATATGGTGTATGATGTAGGTAATTTGTTTGGCAACATGCTTGAGTGCATTTAGAAGAAAGTGTGATGTGTGGTGTGTGGTGGCATAATTTGTTTTATGAATATGTGGATAGATAAATATAAGTCCATCGAGAAAGCATAATGAACGCTAATGATTTCAATAGAGGAATAAATTGTATTCTCGATTGGCATTAAAGTTGAATGATATGTTGATAATTGCTGTGAACGCCACACAAAGATCCAAATTAATGAGAATAACCAACAAGATTGAATCTACTAAAAACCTTTTGATGATGTTGGTGACAATGACGATGGATGATGAGTGGCATGTATAGGATGCATATAGTGAGGAATGCATATGATTTCCATTTGCATCCATGGCATACTACATAGCTGGCGGTGTTGGAATATGAAGGGATTCCGCTGGTTGGCCCAGTGGGAGGGCGGCTCAATGCACGAGCGAATTATATTTCCCCTGTGACTCGGTGTGTAAGTCACGAAGCTGCCCATGTTGTGCTACAGGGAGCCGCATGTGGTTGACCCTTGTGGGAGGTGGCTCTTGATGAGTAGGTGTCCCCGGTGGTCCTTGTGATCACAGCTGCCATGATATATTTCATGGTTGGCCCGCGACACCATATATTGAATATGTTGTATACCGCGGTCATGGTGAAATGATCAGGTATTGCAAGATGGGCGATGCGGTTTGGTACTAGTAAAACGATTAGTGAATGCATGCAATTTAAGGAATAAGTGTACACATTTTACTACTGCAGTAGGGGTATAGTTAGATGACCATGCCTGAATCCCACATTTGGTGTTGTAATCCCACAGTCGGGTCTGCAATTGTTGAAATACTCCTTTGTGCATATGCATTAGCTTAAGAGCATTTGCATATAGATGGAGGTATGCCAAAGTGGTGAGATATGATGATGATTGTGAAGAGGTTGTAAAATATATGATTTAAGACAACATAAAAGATATGCATACCAAATAAAGGTTGTGTGACAATCCATTGGTTGAATAACGTGATTATTTGTATGCTTGTGTGCTTTGTGTGAAATTGTATTGGTATATGGCATGGTGAATGTTATTGATATGCAAAGTATACATGTGTGGATGCATATATACATAATCATATGGTATTCATATTCATACCTCTGGAATGTGGACTCACTCTCCCATGTTGTCTATTTTTTTAGACTTGTGATGCAGGGCATTCATGGGAAGAGTAAGCATTTTGAAGTGTATTTTAGCTATGGAGGTAAATAGTTGTATAGGAAGTGCCTTGGCCGGCGATACATAGATTTTGTGTAGTATGTGATGTAATGAATGCTTGTTTTAGTAATTTTAGATGATAGATGAATTTTGGTGGTCATAGAGGAAAATTGGATCTTGGTGTATGACTAATTTTCATTTATGACCCAACTATGTAATGAACAAATGACGATGTGTGTTGACGTTTACGAGTTGAACGAATGAATTGGGCAGAATTGTGAATGTATGATGATACGATATGAGGATTTGTGTTAAGTGTTGATGATTGGTAGTTGTGATAGTTGAAGAGTTAGTATTGGTATGAACTTATGAACTAGATAGGATTTTATGGTATATAGATGAATGAGACATGTTTTAAACATGCAATATGATGTGTAAATTATGTTAAATTTAAAGGAATTGGTGTAGATTGAAGTTTGGTATAATGGGGTGTATGAATGCTATGAATTCCACGTTTCTGCAGATATTCTATAGAACTCGCTCAAGTGAGTGAGAATCTCGCTCGAGCGAGATTGTTGTGTGAAATTGAGTTTTGGCCTCTGCCCCATTTTCGCCCGAGCGAGGGTATGTTTCACCCAAGCGAAATTGTTATAGAATCAGAGGTTAGTCTCTGGATAAATTTCGCTCAGGTGTGGGGACGGTCGCCCAAGCGAGGAGGGGGAGGAATTGATACTAGACGATTTTCACCCAGGCGAGTGGTGCCTCGCCCAAGCAAAAATCGGCCAGAGAGTCACCAACAATTCTGGAGTAATCTCGCTTAAGCGAGTCATGATCCGCTCAAGCGAGTTTGGCACTTGATGCATCCTTCTTTCCTTCGCTCAAGCGTCTTGCTGGCCCGCTCAGGATTCTCCTTCGTATTTCGCTCAAGCGAAATTGACCCCTGATGCTTAAACTTCATCCGCTCAGTTTTTCTCGATGTCGCCTAAGCGTACCCACACTGGGTCGCTCAAGCGAAGTGATTCTCACTTGAGCGAGTAGCACCCTATTTCCCATATTTATTATTTTAAATAAATTCGTTTTTCTATACAATATTTCTCATTCAAGCATCGCTTTATTGGTATTATGGAGTATATAGTGTACCTCAAAGCTATATGAAATTCTTTCACTTGAAAATCAATCAATCAACAATTAAATTAATTACATCTTCCGTTGTTTTTAATTGGAAATGTTATTATAAGATAACCTTTTGAACTCACCCTCTCATATCTTCATATATGGGAGTGGATTAACATAGATCCAGGTATTCTACTAGAAGCTACACCACTTATTCTCTTTATATTGAATTACAATTTATAAAAACGCAAAAAATTTCCCCGTATTTTGGGGCGTCTTAACCTGGTATCAGAGCAGTTCTTGCTCTTGATATGACTATGATTGATGTTGTACATGTGACTATTGTTTATGATTGATTGATTTATAGATTACTTGATTGAATTGTGACTAATATCATTGAATTGAAATTGTTGTGTGGAATTGTTCAGTCCGGCTAAGAGTCCTTACACTATTTACCTCTAATGATGAATATGTTGTGACCATGTATTGAAAATGATATGATTATGTGAAGTAGTCCATGATAGGTCTATGAATGCTAAAACTCTTGAATTCATGAGTCGAAAAGTTATTGTTTGGTCTAGTGGACTTATGTGTGAGCCATGTTTTAATGTATAGGCATAAGATATGGCTGGTAGACCAAATCGTGAGGCTGCTGCCATGGCAAACGCCTTGAACCGATTCGCCAATCTCTTGGAAAGACAAGGCCAGCTGAATGTGGGACAAGGTTCTCAAGGTCTTGACTTGTTTCTCAAGAGGAACCCTTCAGAGTTTCATGGAGGTTATAAGTCCGAAGACGCGTATGCTTGGATTAATGATCTGGAAAGAATATATGCTAGTTTCGAATGTTCTGAAGCGTAAAAGGTGGAGTATGCGGTCTTTATGATCCGTGATGAGGCTGAAGCTTGGTGGCGTCTTACTAGGGGACGCATGGTATCTGCTGATGTTCCCTTGGTTTGGGAAAACTTCAAGGTGGAATTCTTGAAGAAATACTTTCCGGACAGCTATAGGAGCAAGAAGGAGCTTGAGTTCATGGAGCTTAAGCAAGGTGGTATGACTGTGGAGGAGTATGCCTCTAAATTTGAATCACTATGTGCATTTTATCTGCCCTATCAATAAGAGGGTACTGAGGCTTCCAAATGTGTGAAGTTTGAAAATGGGTTAAGGGCCGAGATCAAGCGGGCTATTCGGCACCAAGAAATAAGGAGTTTTTTGACGCTTGTGAATAAATGTCGAATTTATGAAGAAGACGAGGTGGTTCCTTCAAGACATGGGAAGCATGAGCCTAAGTTGAAAGGCCAATTTACTAGTTTCAAGAAACAAGGGCACTTTAATAAAAGATTCTTCCGTGGTGGGTCCTCAAACACTAGGGGACGAGGTGCCCCTAGAGGCAGTCATGGTGGTGGTAACCAAGGCCATGGAAATGCCCAAGGCATAACTTGCTTTAGATGTGGTGCCAACCATTTGGCATGTGATTGTCCACAAGATGACGTTGTATGCTTCCAATGCAACTAACCCGGATATATTCGTCCTAATTGCCCGTTGAATACAAGAGGTGCTAATGTTGACACTCCTAACCGCGTGAACTATGGTGTTAACCGTGGTGGCTTTAGAGGTCGTGGTCGTGGAAATGGTGATGGCTAAAATGGTGGCCGTAATGGTGGTCGTGGCGGTAATCATAACGGTGGAAGAAATGGTCGAGGTAATGGCCGAGGTGGAAGAAATGGAAACCAAAATGGTGGTGATCAAGTACAAGCTGCGGGTAGAGTATTTGCAGTTACTGGTGATGAAGCTGCTCAAGCTGAAGATCTCATCCATGGTGAGCGTGAAATTCTTGGCACTCCGGTGCATGTTATTTATGATTCTGGTACTACGCACTTGTTTAGTTCTGAAGATTGTGTAAGGCACTTACGGGTGCCTATGTGTATGATGAAAGGCTCTATTTTGGTGACTACTCTGACCGGTACTTGCTTGAGATCGGTAACTCGATGTGAGGACGTCGAGATGAACCTTGAGGGTAGGAAATTTGTTGTATCCCTCGTATGTCTGCCTATGAAAGACCTGGATGTTATTCTAGGCATGGATTGGTTATCCGCTAACAAGGTCTTGGTTGATTGTCATAACAAGACGGTGATCTTCCCGACTTCGAATGCTGAGGGCTTAGATGTACAAGGTATCTCTCAGCTTCTTGTGATGTTCTGCTTGGTGGATAGGAATGGTATTTCCCAATCTTGTGGGATTCCTATTGTCTCGGAATTTCCCGATGTGTTTCCGGAAGAGATTCCTGGATTACCTCCTCCACGAGAAGTGGAATTTGCTATTGATCTTATTCCGGGTGCGGAACCAGTTTCCTGAGCTCCTTATAGGATGTCTCCTATGGAGTTAGCTGAGTTGAAGAAGCAAGTGGAAGAATTGCTTGAACGGGAGTTTATTTGCCCAAGTGTGTCTCCTTGGGGTGCTCCTGTGTTGTTGGTAAAGAAGAAAGACGGAAGCATGAGATTGTGCGTTGATTATCGCCAACTCAACAAACTGACCATTAAGAATAAATACCCTCTTCCACGTATAGACGATCTTTTGGATCAATTGAAGGGTGCTGTTGTGTTTTCAAAGATTGATTTGCGTTCCGGATATCACCAAATTCTGGTGAAGACCGAAGATATTCCGAAGACTGCTTTCCGAACGCGATATGGACACTATGAGTACGTAGTGATGCCGTTTGAGGTGACGAATGCTCCTGCGATTTTCATGAGTTATATGAATCGTATATTTCATGAATATCTTGATCAATTCGTCGTGGTGTTTATTGATGATATTTTGGTGTATTCCAAGAGTCATGAAGAGCATGAAAGACATCTTTGTCTTGTGTTGACCATTCTTCGCTAGAAGGAGTTGTATGCGAAGCTCTCCAAGTGTGAATTTTGGTTGTCTGAAGTCCAATTTCTTGGACATGTTATCTCAAAAGATGGGGTTGCTATGGATAGATCGAAGGTTAAAGCTGTAATGGCTTGGGAAAGACTGACATCTGTGACGGAGATAAGAAGTTTCCTTGGTCTTACCGGATACTACCGGAGGTTTATTGAGGGATTTTCCCGTTTGGCTTTACCACTAACAAAGTTGACTCGTAAGAATCAATCTTTTGTATGGACCCGAGAATGTGAATAGAGATTCTAGGAATTAAAATTGAGACTTACTACCGCACTGGTGTTAGCATTGCCTGATTTGACAGATGATTTTACGGTATATTGCGATGCAACTAAGCTTGGTCTTGGATGTGTATTAATGCAAAATGAGCGTGTGATAGCCTATGCGTCGAGACAGTTGCGACCGCATGAGGTTAACTATCCCACACATGATTTGGAATTGGCGGCGGTGGTGTTTGCATTGAAGTTGTGGCGACACTACTTGTATGGCTCCAGGTTTGTGGTCTTTAGTGATCATAAGAGCCTGAAGTACTTGTTTGACCAAAAGGAATTGAATATGCGCCAACGGCGATGGATGGAGTTTCTGAAGGACTATGAGTTTGAATTGAAGTATCACCCCGGAAAGGCGAATGTAGTCACCAATGCTTTGAGCCGGAAGTCATTGCATGTCTCCATGATGATGGCGAAGAAGATGGAGTTGATTGAACAATTTAGAGACTTAAATGTGGGCGTGGAGACTTACACTCCTAAGAAAATGGCGTTGGAGATGTTGAAAGTTACAAATGAATTTCTTGAATATGTGAAGGCGCAACAACCTAATGATGAGTATTTGATTGAGATGAAGAAAACCCAAGAGAAAGGGGAGAATTTGTTCTTAGTTGAAGGCCAAGATGGCATTTGGCGTGTGAAGGGCCGAATTTATGTTCCCTCAAGTGGTGATGTAAAAACATGTGTACTTGAGGAAGCTCACAAAATCATATTGAGTATTCATCCTGGTTCCACCAAGATGTATCAAGATTTGAAGAAGAATTTTTGGTGGCCCAGTATGAAGCGTGATGTGGCAAATTTTGTAGCATCTTGCCTTGTTTGTCAGAAGGCCAAGGTCGAGCATCAAAGACCATCTAGTTATTTGAGGCCGTTGGAGATCCCTGTTTGGAAATGGGATAGCATAGCTATGGATTTTGTTTCTGGACTACCCAGAACTCGTGCTGGAAACGATGCTATATGGGTGATTGTTGACCGGTTGACAAAATGTGCTCACTTTTTACCCATTAATATGAAGAGTTCCTTGGAGAAATTGGCATAAATATATATAAAGGAGATTATTAGGCTGCATGGTGTGTCGTCCAGCATCATATCTGACCGTGATCCTCGGTTTACTTCTCGGTTTTGGGGACGTTTGCATGATGAGTTGGGTTCTAAGTTGAAGCTTAGTTCTGCATATCACCCTCAAACTGATGGACAATCGGAGAGAACTATACAAAGCCTGGAAGATTTATTGAGAGCTTGTGTCCTTGAGCACGGAGGATGTTGGGAGAGATTCCTACCATTGATTGAATTCACATACATTAATAGCTTCCATTGTAGCATTGGCATGACACCCTACGAGGCGTTGTATGGAAAAAAGTGTAGAACTCCCTTGTGTTGGCTTGAAGTTGGAGAAAACTTGGCCTTAGGGCCGGAGATTATTCAAGAGACCACGAAGCAAATTAAGAAGATACGGGAGAATATGAAGATTGCTCAAGATAGACAAAAGAGTTATTATGACAAGAGGCATAAACCACTTGAATTTCAAGTTGGTGACCATGTATTTCTAAAGGTCTCACGCGATAAGGGAATTGGAAGGGCGCTGAAGAGTGGGAAGTTGAGCCCTAGGTTTATTGGACCTTACAAGGTATTGGAGCGGATTGGTGGGGTTGCTTATCGGATAGCAGTCCCTCCGTATCTTGCTAATCTACACAACGTGTTCCATGTGTCACAGTTGAGAAAATATGTCTATGATCCTCTACACGTGATTTCTATGGACGAGGTTGATGTATGTAAGGATTTATCTATTCCTCCTGTTTCTGTTTGAATTGTCGGGCATTCTGTGAAGAAATTGCGAAACAAGTTGGTGCCTTTGGTGGAGGTCGCTTGGAGACATGGAAATGTAGAAACGTTCACATATGCGAAGATGATATCAGAGGAATCCCGACACATTTGAATCCGGTAAGTTAAATTTTGAGGACGAAATTTCCTTTTTAGAGGGGTGGATTGTAACATCCCAAATTTTAAAATAGAGGATTAATCAAGGGAAATTAAATACTAAATAATTGAAGGTAAATTATTTAATGTCCCAATGTATTGAAATTAATTAACTTAAGAATTTTGGGAACTGTTGGTAATTTATGGAGACCGGTTAAGCTGAAAGTAAGTTCGATTAAGATATGGGTGTCGGACCAAGTATCTCGAAATAAGATGATATTGGTCAGGGCTATTAAGAATAATATTGGGAATCCAGATATATGTTCGGAATAAGTTTTAAATGAAGTATTGAGCCCGAATGGAGAACCTATTGTGGCAAAACGATGAAATTCTAATGAATGGAAATCAAATAAAACAAAAGCCCAAATTTCTTTCTTTCTCCACGTTGGCTTCTTCTATTGCCGTGGAAACATTCTTCTTCATCTTACTCTCCATTTCTCTCCCATTCTTCTTCTCTTCTTCTCCCAAGAAGCTTAAGCTTGAGTGGTGATCATCTCCTACCCCATTTTCGTTTTGAAGAGGCTTGGAAGCTTGGATTTCTTCCCCTCTTTTCCTCTTATTTTCGTGTTCTCTCTCTCCCTTGGAAACCCACTTTGCTTGGGGTGTGAGGTAAGAGACACTCATTATTTAGTTGAGTTTTTGCCATAAATATGTGCTAATGTATGTTTGAGAGAGTAATGTGTGTGGGGAGTGGTTGGTGAAGCATTTAATGCTTATGCCCTAGAAGGGGGTTATCATAAATATGAGTAGTTATGAGGACTTAATAATAGTTGGTGCATTTATGGTGGAAAGGAGATGAAAGATTGGTGTATTTATGATATGGTTGGGTTTTGAGAAAAACCCTAACCCTAAGATTTGGGGGGAAAATGGTTAGTGTTGGTTCAAGAATGTGTTTTAGGAAGGAATATATAATATTGAAAGATATGAATGTTGGTAGAAGGAGTTTTGTGAAGCTTGGGGATAGGGTTGTCTTGTAACCCTTGAATTTAATGATGGTGGCTTAATGGGAAGGAATTCCCGAAGCCTAATAAAGGATAAAAATGGTATCTACAACATGTCTAGCACATGTTGTGAAATTATAAATATGAATATAACTAGATAAAATTGAATTGATGACTTGAGTAGTTGATTAATTAAGGTTTTACGTGAATGTGAATGTAGGACCTATTCTGAACGACGAGGCGGGACCGTCTTATCAATCGGAATTCTTCTCTTGAGGTAGGAGGGGAGTCTTAAATTCTGTGCATGAATTTGAATGTTATTTGATTGTGGCATATAGTGTTATGCATGTTAGCCTTGCTTGACTGTTGTGGAAAATAGTGATATGGTGTATGATGTAGGTAATTTGTTTGGCAACATGCTTGAGTGCATTTAGAAGAAAGTGTGATGTGTGGTGTGTGGTGGCATAATTTGTTTTATGAATATGTGGATAGATAAATATAAGTCCATCGAGAAAGCATAATGAACGCTAATGATTTCGATAGAGGAATAAATTGTATTCTCGATTGGCATTAAAGTTGAATGATATGTTGATAATTGCTGTGAACGCCACACAAAGATCCAAATTAATGAGAATAACCAACAAGATTGAATCTACTAAAAACCTTTTGATGATGTTGGTGACAATGATGATGGATGATGAGTGGCATGTATAGGATGCATAGAGTGGGGAATGCATATGATTTGCATTTGCATCCATGGCATACTGCATAGCTGCCGGTGTTGGAATATGAAGGGATTCCGCTGGTTGGCCCAGTGGGAGGGCGGCTCGGTGCACGAGTGAATTATATTTCCCCTATGACTCGGTGTGTAAGTCATGAAGCTGCCCATGTTATGCTACGGGGAACCGCATGTGGTTGACCCTTGTGGGGGGTGGCTCTTGATGAGTAGGTGTCCCCGGTGGTCCTTGTGATCACAGCTGCCATGATATATTTCATGGTTGGCCCGCAACACCATATGTTGAATATGTTGTATACCGCGGTCATGGTGAAATGATCCGGTGTTGCAAGATGGGCGATGCGGTTTGGTACCAGTAAAACGATTGGTGAATGCATGCAATTTAAGGAATAAGTGTATATATTTTACTACTGCAGTAGGGGTATGGTTAGATGACCATGCCTGAATCCCACATTCGGTGTTGTAATCCCACAGTCGGGTCTGCAATTGTTGAAATACTCCTTTGTGCATATGCATTAGCTTAAGAGCATTTGTATATAGATGGAGGTATGCCAAAGTGGTGAGATATGACGAAGATTGTGAAGAGGTTGTAAAATATATGATTTAAGACAACATAAAAGATATGAATACCAAATAAAGGTTGTGTGACAATCCATTGGTTGAATAACGTGATTATGTGTATGCTTGTGTGCTTTGTGTGAAATTGTATTGGTTTATGGCATGGTGAATGTTATTGATATGCAAAGTATACATGTGTGGATGCATATATACAGAATCACATAGTATTCATATTCATACCTCTGGAATGTGGACTCACTCTCCCATGTTGTCTATTTTTTTAGACTTGTGATGTAGGGCATTCATAGGAAGAGTAAGCATTTTGAAGTGTATTTTGGCTGTGGAGGTAAATAGTTGTATAGGAAGTGCCTTGGCCAGCCATACATAGATTTTGTGTAGTATGTAATGTAATGAATGCTTGTTTTGGTAATTTTAGATGATAGATGAATTTTGGTGGTCATAGAGGAAAATTGGATCTTGGTGTATGACCAATTTTCATTTATGACCCAACTATGTAATGAACAAATGACGATGTATGTTGACGTTTACGAGTTGAACGAATGAATTGGGCAGAATTGTGAATGTATGACGATACGAAATGAGGACTTGTGTTAAGTGTTGATGATTGGTAGTTGTGATAGTTGAAGAGTTAGTATTGGTATGAACTTATGAACTAGAAAGGATTTTGTGGTATATAGATGAATGAGACATGTTCTAAATGTGCAATATGATGTGTAAATTATGTTAAATTTAAAGGAATTGGTGTAGATTGAAGTTTGGTATAATGGGGTGTATGAATGCTATGAATTCCCACGTTTCTGCAGAGATTCTGTAGAACTCGCTCAAGCGAGTAAGAATCTCGCTTGAGCGAGATTGTTGTGTGAAATTGAGTTTTGGCCTCTGCCCTATTTTCGCCCGAGCGGGGGTATGTTTCGCCCAAGCGAAATTGTTATAGAATTAGAGGTTAGTCTCTGGACAAATTTTGCTCAGGTGTGGGGATGGTCGCCCAAGCGAGGAGGGGGAGGAATTGATACTGGATGATTTTCGTCCAGGCGAGTGGTGCCTCGCCAAAGCGAAAATCGGCCAGAGAGTCACCAACGATTCTGGAGCAATCTCGCTTAAGCGAGTCATGATCCGCTCAAGCGAGTTTGGCACCTGATGCATCCTTCTTTCCTTCGCTCAAGTGTCTCGCTGGCCCGCTCAGGATTCTCCTTTGTATTTCGCTCAAGTGAGTCGGGGTTCGCTCAAGCGAAATTGACCCCTGATGCTTAAACTTCATCCACTCAGTTTTTCTCGATGTCGCCCAAGCGTACCCACGCTGGCTCGCTCAGGCGAAGTGATTCTCGCTTGAGCGAGTAGCACCCTGTTTCCCATATTTGTTATTTTAAATAAATTCTTGTTTTCTATACAATATTTCTCATTTAAGCATCGCTTTGTTGGTATTATGGAGTATATAGTGTACCTCAAAGCTATATGAAACTCTTTCACTTGAAAATCAATCAATCAACAATTAAATTACATCTTCCGCTGTTTTTAATTGGAAATGTTATTATAAGATAACCTTTTGAACTCACCCTCTCATATCTTCATATATGGGAGTGGATTAGCATAGATCCAGGTATTCTACTAGAAGCTACACCACTTATTCTCTTTATACTGAATTACGATTTATAAAAACGCGAAAAATTTCCCCGTATTTTGGGGCATCTTAACCAAGAACATCAAGAAATAGCTCAGGATATTGGAAAGGAATTGAAGGATTCAAGAGGAAGGAATAAAGCCTATGGCCTTCGATCACCAGTTCTACTTGCTGGTTCCAAAGTAGATAGGTCTTATCAGTGAGTTTTTCGGAGATTGTGTTTGAAAATGTCATCGAAACATTCGTAGAGAGAGAGGAATTCTAATTTTATGGAGGATACTAGTTAACTGGATGAGGTGAGTGCTGTGACGAAGGTGGCGAAACAAAAGCCATTGAACCGATTGACTAAGCTCTTGATACCATGTTAGGTTGAGAGAAACTTAGGCATAGAGAGAGAAAGTAAATTTGAGAAGATTTGTATTAATGACTAACTCAATTACAAAGGCCAAGGCACACTGTATTTATACAATATAGCCTTCGGTCGATTATAACTAACTTACAAGAGAAACTTGCTGAGCAAGCTAAAGACAGAGGATACACTAAAAAAGATAAACCCGAATTGATTGTTTTATACACTCTTACACTCCTCTACAAGCTAAAGTAAGGATAAAGTTGGAGAAGAGAGAGACCCACTTGAAGCTTGGATCTAAATTCAGTGAATCTATAAGGTGAAAGGGACTTAGTTAGAGCATCCGCTACTTGCTCAAATGATGGAATGTGCTTAACTCAGTCTGCTGCTCACCAAGGCTCGGCTTGGCTTGGCCCGCTAGCCTGGCAGGCTAACCTAATGGGCTTTGCTTAAGGATTAAAAAAATAATTTATATTTCATTTTGTTTAATTTTATATTTTTATTTTTTAAAACAAAAAAATTAGGTCTTTCACTATTGGTAGTCTCCTTTTAATACTATTCTCTTTGATTTATTTTAAAAATGCATTTTTAGATATTTTTATGATTTTTGTATTAGTTTGACATTTTTTCTTACTTTGGCCAGCTAACTAGCCCGCTGTTAGGTGGGGCAGTCCAGGGCTCAAAGGGTTAGCTTGTTTTGCCATTTCTAGAACTAACACTTACAAACAAAAATATAATTATACTAATGTGTACTGAAACAACCCGACTTAATAAACCCAAAACCAAGACCAGGGAAATTTTTTTTCAAAATTCAGAACGTTCCAAATGTTCACACACAACACAGAATAATGTCGGGGTAAATTAGAACCAAACGTAAGGCAAGGGAAAATAAAACCATTCACAAGAAAGCCCAGCGGAAGAACAAAGCTTAAGCGAGACCATTACAGTGTTCACTCGCTCAAGCGAGACCGAATTCGCTTAGGCGAGACAACCCATCTCGCTTGGGCGAAGCACCCATTCGCTTAAGCGAAACTAACCAGAAACCTTCCTCCCATTCACACTCGCTGGAGCGAATACCTTGTTCACTGAAGTGAACACCCACACTCGGTATTTTCATCACTCGGCTTCGGGACCACGTCCACTCGGGAACTGTCCCCATAGGGTCATGCTTCACTCGGCAAATTCATACTTAGCCAAATACTTAGTTTATTCAAGAAGCCTACACACATGCTTCATTCAGAAGCGTCATAATCTCCACTCGGGAAATGATTCCCTCGGATACTCCACTCGGAGTCCATAAGCTTTCCCTCACACAGATTATTTCCCCAGTCCAATACCACTCGGTATATTTCAACCTCAATTCACTCGGAATACAACATCCATTTTGCACTCGGCATAATTTGATCTTCCTTACTCGGAGATCACCCAAACCTCTCCGCTATAAATCACTCGGTCACATCTTAACCATTCATCACTCGGGTAATACATTAACCCATTCCCACAAGGAGGAATTCACCAAGTTAAGTCACTTGGACCTAGTTAATACTTAGCCACTCGGAATATATCGCATTCTCTCGGAATATAATTATAGCCCCGTTCACTCGGAAGAGGACTCCTAGAATACCTCAATCAGAACCATCACAATTACTCTTCCCTCGGAAGAGGTTCACTTAGGATTTACTCATACTTTTCACTCGGTAACATATGGACTAGTCTTCCCTCAGAAGTAGCCCACTCGAGTACATCTTACTCGGAACCATTATATGCCTTTATCACTCAGAAAAGGCCCATATACACAAAAACTTCACTCGGACGCGGCTCTCCCAACAATATTCCACTCAGAATTTATTAACTTAACATTATTCTCTCAACACCACATAATGTACAATTTCGGGTGACAGCATAACAATGTAAAATATATATATATATATATATATATTCAATGTACACTTGTCCACAAAACCCGATAGTCAACCCATATAATTAAATCCGTTCGGATTACAAGAGAGCCGGCCAAGGCTTTAATATATCTATTTACAATATACATACTATATGTGCACTTCAATAATCGGATGCCCATCACTCGAACTTGAGGCCATCTCCTCATTCCCAGTCCGACCTGCATATACTGAAAAATATAGCCACAGTAGGGGTGAGCTTTTACATATTAAATGAAAGTTATTGACTCGGATTAATCTTGGAATCCTCACCCATACAATAACATATATCAATCAGCAATAGTGCACGCTGCCATTCAATATGAACCCTACAACAACTTCATCCACTCGGAATTCATGCAATTCATGCAATTCAATCCAGACTGAGTAATTCATATCATTCATATACACCTTGCACTCGGCAATAATACCAATATACACATATTCACCCAGTCGGAATTCACACCAATCATTCATGGCTATATAATTCATATTCATCATAGCATGTATCACATCCATAACAGTACATTGCACTCGGCAAACATATCAGTATACATGCATTAATCCAATCGGATTCCGCTCAAGTCATTCAAGACTATATCAATCACATTATTCCAAATAACATTCCCCATATTCATGCAATTCATATTGAGCTCAATGACAATCATAAGTGTGCACACATTTATTTCACCCAGATCCGGTTATTATTTATTATCCACTTTTATTGTTGCAACATAGGCTCCAAGCCTTTTCTCAGCTCCAAGCTGATTCGGCCGTTTTACTGGTACCAAACCGTTTGCCCTCACACGTAACACAGTCACTCCAAGCGACAACAGGAGTGTTACGGGCAGCCCCGAGTCCAACCTGGTAGGCTTGCCTTGAGTCGAACCCAAGGTCTTTAAGCGTCCAATGCTTATTACACTAGGCACTGCCTCGATTCCAAGCCGAGGTCTTTTATCATATTTAACACGTATTCATCTGATTGTCGATCGGTATTAAGCGTCCAACGCTATATGCTCCAAGCATTTTTCCAGTGGTGAATCAGATGCATACGGTCTTATTCATCAGGCGTCCAACGCCAATGCACTCGTAATTGCCTTGAGTCCAACCAAAGGTCTTTTACATATTTTCCACACACATGCACTCGACATTCAAATATCAATAACATGCATCCAATGCAGTTTATCATTATTATTCATAAGCAGGGGTCGGCATAGCAATAACACAATACATGTACTCGGCAATCACATGCACTTGGCAAATCACATGCGTTTAATGTAAAATCCCAAACGGGAATTAACATAACTGACCCACATCCCATGCACTCAGCAATCATAATGCCATCCACTCAGAATTATCATTTACATTAAGCATCACATGCTATTTCATATAACATCCACTCGACATTAACATTTGTAACAAGCATCATAAGCTTTTAAACACAAAATCCCACACGGGGATCATACACAAGCTCATATACTCGGCTTCCTCATTAACAGCCACATCATATCATATATTCACATAGAATCATAACCAGAACCAGCACAGCATTCACACACCACATGCGTTTAGTATTCATACTGGTTCACAGCACATGCATTCACTCGGCATCTCATTAAAAGCCAACATTTCCACGCATTCACTCAACATTCACATGCTTAACAACACACATCTCATGGACGGGACTACCAAACCCCTAGACAGATCATAAATATCACAACTATCCGGGTATTGCATATACTATAACACATCAATCATATATTTCAAACACATCACAACATATTCAAGCAAAACCACCTGGAACCCGTCCATAAACCATACATTTGAGATGTGAATTAGCCCCCCTTCCTGGAATGAAGATTCCAGCAGCTCCATGAGCTTGCAACACCGTCCGATCGTCCTTCGGTCACACGTTTTCAACAGAACAACTCAGCTGTTGTACTCTACACAACTTTGGAGGAACACCAAGCCACTCATACTCTGGAACGGCTCTGCCTCCAAGACACTCCTTGTAGCATAACACAGTCCTCACGCAACCCAGTGGAGGACTCCAAACGCTGTTCCACACTCGAACAACCCAGTCCTCACCAACAATGGAGGACCCCCAAGGTTTCCAGGCACCCAACGCTGTTAGGAAAAACAGGGGAGGATCTCTGCCTTCAAACACACAGCACCATGCTGTTTTCTCAGCCACTACACAGATCTCTCTTCCAACCACGCTGTTCCTCTTCGTGTTCCACTTCCCACTCGGGCTCTACTCAGCGTATGAATGGAAGAAGAAGATGAAGGAGACAAAGATAGAGAACAGCAAGAAGAAGAAGCGTCTCCAAGGAGTTCAAGAGAGAATGGAGAGTGTTTGCAGCATAAACTAGATAAGAATGGGCAGAGAGTGAATATAAAACGTGAAGCTAAAGCTTCCATCATCACACTGCCCAGCGTCCACTCCATCAGCCATCACATCCCATCCTCATTTAATACAATCCCATCAGCCATCATTAATCACATTCAACGTGAATAAAGAGAGAGGGAGGGACCGAAGTTCCTCTTAAACCACCAAGGGCACCAATGTCATTTCCTAGCCACATATTATTATTATTATTATTATTATTCAATCAATAAATTTTAATCCTGTAATAAACCTTAATAAAAAAATCAGGATGTTACACTACTCCCCTGCTTCAAAGAATTTCGTCCTCGAAATTCCAATATGAACTTATCTCAACAAACAGCTCAGAATATTGCTGCCTCAACTAATTACATGTCTCTGCTTCCCAAGCATTCGCCGACCGGTTCATAATTCCACTCGGCAGAATCATAAAAGTCAGGTCCTACCTGCTCACAATCTCTTCATAGAATTCAATATATTTTATTTTATTTTATTTAAAATGTACAAGTTACCCCATTTAACTCTACCAATTCACCATAATCAAGAGCATTTCTAGTTCTTTGGCCACTCGGCCCTATACTCTTAACATCAACCGGTGTAATCCCACCGTTAGCTCCATAAATTTAAAAGAGTTACTTGGCACAATTATGTACCCACGTAGAGTATAGACTCAAAATTGTGTCACATGAGACACATTCTGGATGTTAATCAACCAGTTGGGAAGAATCTAGTCGGTAAACAACATTACCGATTCCCACCAATACTCATTATTGTCCGATTTATCTCAGATTTAACCCCTCGGATATTCAACATCCGACCTCTAAAATTCTTCTTTAAACCATGATATACCTTGACAATACCGAGCCAAACACTCAAAAGAGCCCCAATGTACTTCAATTAGCTCAGTTTGCCTGGATTTACCTCGTAGAGGCACTACATTCGGTCCAAAATCAAGATTTCTAACCATTCCTTCGGCTAATTCCATGCCTACACCCTGAGAATGTCACTCGGAATTCAAGCCTACCATGAAATCAATCCTGAGTTCAAACTCAGCAGCTCAAACATCGACCCAAACACAATGTGAATAAATTTACCTCTCGGGTATCTATTCCCCTCTGGAGCCACTCACTCAGAACTTATCTATTCCAAGTCCCACACAGTACCATTCCAAACAGAAGTGTCACAACCAGAAGCGCTTCACTCAGATTTTTCCTTACTCAGGAGTGCTACATTCGGACACTTCACCCGAAAGTCACATGACTCGGATATTTCACTCAGATTTCGCCTAACACAAATGTGTCATTTGGACACAGTACCTTAACTTAGCAATGACTCCCACAACGATGTTTCACTCAGAACATCATAACTTCTCTCGGCAGTTCTTTCTCATAGAAAGATTTTACTCGGATCTATCTCCACTTTCTCACACTCAGAATATGCTAATCTTTCCCGAGAAAATCCTCACCTTTCAGATTACCTTGGCTCAAGGTCCAGGTTTCCTCACTAAACTTACAGTATCACTCGGTGAGCCTTATAAAACTTTAAATTTTTAGTGACAGACTTGATCACCCATCTATTTCAATAACCAATCATTATTTTAATAGCCAATTCATACCCAATGACCTCTGATCCTCTCGGAGGTAAACACATCAAGGTTAAAACAACCTTCAATCCTCATCTCGATACACAACCACTTACTGTTCACTCATTACAACTCTCATCTTTACTCAGAACAGCCCGATAGACTCACCATCACCATAAGCAGCTACAGTCACACTGCCCGACTTATGAATTGCTGCATCCAACTTATAGGATGACGTCTCATTCCTATAGGGTTACAACAATTATATAGAGTCGCTGCCAACGTGTACGCTGCCACAATACCTATGGTATGTAGAGTCGTCTCGGAATAGCATTACGTTATACTTCTTTCACTCACACCGACCAAACTCACTCAACTAATACTAATTCATGAAAATTAGTGGCAATTCATACACACATATAAGCACATATTTACATCAACATCATCATTATGCACCATTAAGGGTACATCACGCAACAATAATCATGAAATATAGTTTACCACTACTGTAAAATAGTATAATGGTAATAGGTTTCCGACCCCACAAATTCACATAGATTCAGTACTGTATTCACCAATCCTCACTCGACATACCAACAATCGGCTTTCAGCCCTTACCGAGTAAATATCTCATCATTGGATCTTATCCATCACATAACCATAATCCGACAGCCTATTAATCCTTCATTTCATCACACCTCACCGATCATAACTCAATTTAAGTCTAATGATTCACTAAACTCTCTTAGACATACCACTCGGTTTACGATATAACTTTCATTCACATAACAAGTTTCTACATTGGTAAACCTTTTCATTAATCATAAACACAATACAGTGGAATACAATCATCATCATCATATTGTCTCTATCATCACCATACTCAGTACCAAAAGTACTCGAATTTCAACCTTACCAGTCTCTATCTTCCAGGTGTCACATTCATCACTTGCATTCATCTTAGGACGATTCAAGCCTCAACAATTTATTACACAATCACTTTATTCGGCTCAACAATCCATAAGGTCAATCAGATTATCCGACTCGAAAATTCCAGGGGTCGCCTAGTACACCTACAACATCCAATTATCACCGAGTCTAGACTACCATAGGGTCTACCTCCATAAGGTCTTATTCACCACTAAATCAATTATTCGCTCGGTTTTCAGCTGCAAGACCGAGTCTAACCAAAATCCTCAAGTATCTAATCACATCAATTTTTCACCCAGTTTTCTAACCTCTCAGGTATCCATCTCAATAATATCTGATCATACATAATCATGCCCAATCGACTGGGTTACTACACCTAACGGTCAACATCAACCAATCATTCACTCGGTTTTCACACACCAGAAACTGAGACACTAACCCAATCAAACATACATCAGATTCTACACTTAATCACCTATCACATACCCAGATTTCCAACTTAGGAAACTGCAACACATCACTTATACCATAAATCACATACATCATATATCATTCACTTAATTAACTCAAATATGTGAGTTCTAATCCATTCAACAAGCATACGTCGGCCATGAACCACTAGCATGGCATACACCAGAGTCCGAACCAATTAATACAATTTCAACATCTATCAGTCTATTCCTCCACAGCCGACCCAGGCTTAGAAATACCTCTTATCCAATGAATAACCAAACCAGGGTAGTAACAACCCTCTACCCCTAAATTAACATCATAACAGTAGTACCTCTCACTACTGTTCCCAAACAAACACATAGGCATATATCATCACACAAATCATGATTAAACATGTATCAATTCCAATAGAACACCACAAGCAATGATGACAACCGGTCTTATTGCACACAAACGCCTACAATCAGTAAGCATACCTTGGCCATGGACCTTTTAAGTCCGCTCTGATACCAAAATGAAATAACCCGACTTAATAAACCCAAAACCAAGACCAGGGAAAATTTTTTCCAAAATTCAGAACGTTCTAAACGTTCACACCTAACACAAAATAATGTCGGGGTAAATTAGAACCAAACGTAAGGCAAGGGAAAATAAAACCATTCACAAGAAAGCCCAGCGGAAGAACAAAGCTTAAGCGCGCCCATTACAGTGTTCACTCGCTCAAGCGAGACCGAATTCGCTTGGGCGAGACAACCCATCTCGCTTGGGCGAAGCACCCATTCGCTTAAGCGAAACTAACCAGAAACCTTCCTCCCATTCACACTCGCTGGAGCGAATACCTTGTTCGCTGAAGCGAATACCCACACTCGGTATTTTCATCACTCGGCTTCGGGACCACGTCCACTCGGGAACTGTCCCCATAGGGTCATGCTTCACTCGGCAAATTCATACTTAGCCAAATACTTAGTTTATTCAAGAAGCCTACACACATGCTTCATTCAGAAGCGTCATAATCTCCACTCGGGAAATGATTCCCTTGGATACTCCACTCGGAGTCCATAAGCTTTCCCTCACACATATTATTTCCCCAGTCCAATACCACTCGGTATATTTCAACCTCAATTCACTCGGAATACAACATCCATTTTGCACTCGGCATAATTTGATCTTCCTCACTCGGAGATCACCCAAACCTCTCGGCTATAAATCACTCGGTCACATCTTAACCATTCATCACTCGGGTAATACATTAACCCATTCCCACAAGGAGGAATTCACCAAGTTAAGTCACTTGGACCTAGTTAATACTTAGCCACTTGGAATATATCGCATTCTCTCGGAATATTATTATAGCCTCGTTCACTCGGAAGAGGACTCCTAGAATACCTCAGTCAGAACCATCACAATTACTCTTCCCTAAGAAGAGGTTCACTCTGGATTTACTCATACTTTTCACTCGGTAACATATGGACTAGTCTTCTCTCGGAAGTAGCCCACTCGAGTACATCTTACTCGGAACCATTGTATGCCTTTATCACTCGGAAAAGGCCCATATACACAAAATCTTCACTCGGACACGGCTCTTCCAATAATATTCCACTCGAAATTTATTAACTTAACATTATTCTCTCAACACCACATAATGTACAATTTCGGGTGACAGCATAACAATGTAAAATATATATATATACATATATTCAATGTACACTTGTCCACAAAACCCGATAGTCAACCCATATAATTAAATCCGTTCGGATTACAAGAGAGCCGGCGAAGGCTTTAATATATCTATTTACAATATACATACTATATGTGCACTTCAACAATCGGAGTGCCCATCACTCGGACTTGAGGCCATCTCCTCATTCCCAGTCCGACCTGCATATACTGAAAAATATAGCCATAGCAGGGGTGAGCTTTTACATATTAAATGATAGTTATTGACTCGGATTAATCTTGGAATCCTCACCCATACAATAACATATCTCAATCAGCAATAATGCACTTTGCCATTCAATATGAACCCTACAACAACTTCATCCACTCGGAATTCATGCAATTCAATCCAGACTGAGTAATTCATATCATTCATATACACCTTGCACTCGGCAATAATATCAATATACTATATTCACCCAGTCGGAATTCACACCAATCATTCATGGCTATATAATTCATATTCATCATAGCATATATCACATCCATAACAGTACATTGCACTCGGCAAACATATCAGTATACATGCATTAATCCAATCAGATTCCACTCAAGTCATTCAAGACTATATCAATCACGTTATTCCAAATAACATTCCCCATATTCATGCAATTCACATTGAGCTCAATGACAATCATAAGTGTGCGCATATTTATTTCACCCGGATCCGATTATTATTTATTATCCACTTTTATTGTTGCCACATAGGCTCCAAGCCTTTTCTCAACTCCAAGCTGATTCGGCCGTTTTACTGGTACCAAACCGTTTGCCCTCACACGTAACACAGTCACTCTAAGCGACAACGGGAGTGTTACGGGCAGCCCCGAGTCTAACCTGGTAGGCTTGCCTTGAGTCCAACCCAAGGTCTTTAAGCGTCCAACGCTTAGTGCACTAGGCACTGCCTCGAGTCCAACCCGAGGTCTTTTATCATATTTAACACGTATTCATCTGATTGTCGATCGGTATTAAGCGTCCAACGCTATATGCAAGCATTTTTCCAGTGGTGAATCATATGCATACGGTCTTATTCATCAGGCGTCCAACGCCAATGCACTCGTAATTGCCTTGAGTCCAACCAAAGGTCTTTTACATATTTTCCACACACATGCACTCGGCATTCAAATATCAATAACATGCATCCAATGCAGTTTATCATTATTATTTATAACCAGGGGTCAGCATAGCAATAACACAATACATGCACTCGGCAATCACATGCACTTGGCAAATCACATGCGTTTAATATAAAATCCCAAACGGGAATTAACATAACCGACCCACATCCCATGCACTCGGCAATCATAATGCCATCCACTCAGAATTATCATTTACATCAAGCATCACATGCTATTTCATATAACATCCACTCGACATTAACATTTGTAATAAGCATCACAAGCGTTTAAACACAAAATCCCACACGGGGATCATACACAAGCTCATATACTCGGCTTCCTCATTAACAGCCACATCATATCATATATTCACATAGAATCATAACGAGAACCAGCACAGCATTCACACACCATATGCGTTTAGTATTCATACTGGTTCACAGCACATGCATTCACTCGGCATCTCATTAAAAGCCAACATTTCCATGCATTCACTCAACATTCACATGCTTAACAACACACATCTCATGGACGGGACTACCAAACCCCTAGACAGATCATAAATATCACAACTATCCGGGTATTGCATATACTATAACACATCAATCATATATTTCAAACACATCACAACATATTCAAGCAAAACCACCTGGAACCCGTCCATAAACCATACATTTGAGATGTAAATTAGCCCCCCTACCTGGAATGAAGATTCTAGCAGCTCTATGAGCTTGCAACACTGTCCGATCGTCCTTCGGTCACACGTTTTCAACAGAACGACTCAGCTGTTGTACTCTACACAGCTTTGGAGGAACATCGAGCCACTCATACTCTAGAACGGCTCTACCTCTAAGACACTCCTTGTAGCACAACACAGTCCTCACGCAACCCAGTGGAGGACTCCAAACGTTGTTCCACACTCGAATAACCCAATCCTCACTAACAATGGAGGACTCCCAAGGTTTCCAGGCACCCAACGCTGTTAGGCAAAACAGGGGAGGATCTCTGCCTTCAAACACATAGCACCATGCTGTTTTCTCAGCCACCACACAGATCTCTCTTCCAACCACACTATTCCTCTTCGTGTTCCACTTCCCACTCGGGCTCTACTCAGCGTATGAGTGGAAGAAGAAGATGAAGGAGACAAAGATAGAGAACAACAAGAAGAAGAAGCGTCTCCAAGGAGTTCAAGAGAGAATGAAGAGTGTTTGCAGCATAAACTAGATGAGAATAGGCAGAGAGTGAATATAAAACATGAAGCTAAAGCTTCCATCATCACACTGCCCAACGTCCACTCCATCAGCCATCACATCCCATCCTCATTTAATGCAATCCCATCAGCCATCATTAATCACATTCAGCGTGAATAAAGAGAGAGGGAGGGACCGAAGTTCCTCTTAAACCACCAAGGGCACCAATGTCATTTCCTAGCCACATATTATTATTATTATTATTATTCAATCAATAAATTTTAATCCTGTAATAAACCTTAATAAAAAAAATCAGGATGTTACATGTACAAGTCCACAAAAGCAGATATTACGTTGTATCTCCTATATGTATATATGATGTTTCAGAAACAAACTCAGGTAAATCAAATAAGGACTACCACTACTTGTTGCATTCACTTTTAGTGTCATTTTAATAGAACCCATTGGCATCTATTGATCCATGTTGCCATTTGTTAGCCCCACAAAATGGGATAGTAATTGGTTTTTGGGCTATTGTTATTGCTGTTCTAAACAGAATCTCAAATTCAAGAATGTGTAAATAAGTTAGAGAGAGCATGGTGAGAGAAACAAAGAAGTGAATTAGAATTGGAATTCATTAAAAACAACCTAGTTGCATAAAAATAATCATCTACAAAAGTGATAGTATTTAAAACCAATTTTAGAAGTTACTTGACAAAGATTCCAAACATCATAATGAATAAACTCAAAGGAGGCTTGAGCCTTTTTACACAAACGAGGTAGATAGACACTGTAGTGATACTTAGCAAATTGACAAGACTCATAAGAAAGACTAGATAAATACTCTAAACCGGGACATAATTTCCTAAGAATTCCTGAAGACAGACAATATAGCTAAAACAGAGACACCTTACCATTCCTAGAGGCAATTGATGCATATGGACTTCCTTCTTCTTCTTCTTCTTTTAGCAAGTAAAGCCCATTAAATATTCTACCCCTACCAATAATCCTCTGTATCAACAAATCTTAAAAATTACAAAATAAGGAAAAAAATGTGATTTAGCAATTCAATGAGGAAGTAAGTTGGCTAATAGTTAGCAAATTACGAAACAAAGGATAAAGGTAAAGTGGAAACATGGGTGGTACAACCATTGCCCTTAATAGAGACATAAGAACCATCAATAAGGCTAACAGAAGAACGAGAAGTGGATGAATAAAATGGAGAAAGGATACCTGAATCCTAATCATATGGTTAGTGGTTCTAAAGTCAATGACCCAATGCCAGGAACAGGAGGAAAGACATGCAATAGGATTACATGTTTCTACAAAGGTAGCTGTAGGGGAATATATAGACAGCTGGTGGGAAATCTAAAACTAGGGGTATCAATTGAACTCATCATCAGTCATCACCATAACAAAATGTTTTCCTTCTTTTGTAGTTTTCTTCCTTATCTTGATTGAAGGAATCCCTACTTTTTCAGATCTCATGGTATTACATGGTATAGTGGCCTAATTTTATATTAAGCAATGTTTTGGTTTTATTGGCATTGAAAGTCTTGGATGTTAGTGATATAGTTGAAAGCATGAGAGTCTTTATTAGACTCGGTTAGAAGTAGAATAGAGCAGATATCACTTCTGCTATACCTACACACAGTGCATCTCCTTTTACACCCGTACACAGTGAGTCATCTTCACACAGCTGTTCCACATCCATTCCTGCACAAAGTGAATCCACATCCAGAGCTACAACAGCACTACTTCTACTTTATTCCATACCTGCATCTAGGTCTGTTCATCCCATGCATATTTGCTCCAAGTCAGGCATAGTCAAGCCCAGAGTTGATTCCAAGCTTCTCCTTACTACTTTTGAACCTACTTCAGTGATTCAGGCCCTTAAGTCTCCCCATTGGGTTGCTGCCATGAAGAATGAATTTGATGCTCTCACTGCTAACAAAACTTGGTCACTTGTACCCTTGCCACCTTACAGATCAACAATAGGGTGTAAATGGGATTTTAGGGACAAAGAAAACCTAGATTATACTATTAAAAAATACAAACCATGCTGGTTGCCAAAGGCTTTCATCAACAAGAAGGGTATGATTATGTTGAGACCTTCTCTCCTGTGGTAAAGCCTGTCATAATGAGAATCATTCTAACCATTACACTCATTCCTGGCCTATTCATCAAATTGATGTTAATTATGCTTTCCTCAATGGCCTAATTGACAAGGAAGTCTACATTTATAGGTGCAGCCTCCTGGATTCATTCAGCACAATCAATAGCATGTATGCAAGTTGCATAAAGCCCGGTATGAGCTGAAACAGGCCCCTAGGGCCTGGTTTGGAAGACTCACCAACACTCTTCTCACTTATGGTTTTCAGCAGCAAGTGTGATTCTTCTCTCTTCACACATCATGGCAATCAAGGTGTTCTCTATGTTCTTATCTATGTTGATGATATTATCATCACAGGTTGATCAAACACTCTCATCCAATCTCATCACTAAACTAAATTCTGCCTTTGCTTTAAAAGACTTAGGAACTCTTATTTTCTGGCCATTGGATTAACTCAGCTTTCCAATGGTACCTTTCACGTCTCACAAGCTGAATATATTCGTGACCTTTTAACAAAATCTCACATGGCAGAAACAAATGGAATCAGTACACCTATGCCCAGATTCTGTAAACTTTTTAAGTTAGAAGGTGAACCCTGTCCTGGCCCTCATCTGTACAGGTCCATTGTTGGGGCCCTGTAGTATGTTACAATTACTAGACCAGAAATTGGCTTCAGTGTCAACAAAGTGTGCCAATTTCTCACTAATCCTCTATCCACCACTGCAGGTTGCTAAGAGAATTTTGAGGTACCTAAAGGGCACCATGAATCATGGTTACTGCTCAAACCTTCTCCCTCATTACCACTGCCTGTAGTAGCCTTCTGCTATGCTGACTAGCATCTGATTCTGATGACAGAAGGTCTGTCCACATCATCATCTAGCATCTTCCTAGGACCTAAACTTGTCTCATGGTGGTCAAAGAAGCAACAATTGGTGGCTAGATCCAATGCTGAAGCAGAGTCTCCAAGTTTCAAGGTTGACTCCTACTATCTATTGTGACAATTAGTCACAATCCTGTGCTTTATACCCAAACCAAACACATGGAACTAGACTTTTTTTTGTCAAAGAAAGAGTTCTCAAGAAGTCTCTTATTATGGAACATATTCCCTCTCAAGATCAGTTGGCAGATCTTCTCACCAAACCTGTATCTGAACAGAGGTTTCATTTACTAAAGCAAAAACTCACTGTTCTTCCCTAGCCTGGACTTCTACAGGAGCATGATAGAGCCTAAGAAAGCTTGTTGTTTGCTGTCTTGTAATCAATTTTCATAATTTGGACCCAGGAGTATCCTGGGATTGGGGGGTTTGATAGAGATATAGTTAGAATATGAAAGTCTCTGTTAGACTCGGTTAGAATTAGAACAGAGCAAAGATGTGCTTCTGTTATTGTAACAGAATTAGTTATACTGAGTCAGTATAACTCATCTCCTATATAAATGTGTATCCCCTTCATTCTATCGTTCAATTCAATACACTGCTATAATTCAGTTTACATTTCTCTCTCTGTCATGCATTCTCTTAATCTCAACTCTAAATATCGGTACCTTGAATATATCAGCTTGCATGTAAGTAAGGTTAAAGAGGATGTGGACTGTGAATAATGCCTATATTACAATAATATTATGTTTACCTGTTATGGCATAGCGAAAAGAAATATCTACTTTTCTGGATACCTATTTGCTCTAAATCCTCTTTTCAGTCATAGCTTCAGACTTCAGACATCAATTTTCTGTTTCTTTGCACTTTCTGCTCTTTTCATTTTTCATTTTCCTTTTTCTTATACTATTTATTGAAATAACATGTACGTGCCTGGTTTGTGTTAGTGACAAGCTTTTTAAGGAGATACGAGATCTCAACTTTGAAGTTGTCCAGGTTGATTCAGTTTTTCCACATATATTGTTGTTATCACTTAATAATTTCTGCCCCTCTCTCACAAATGTAACATCCCAGTTTTGAAGTTAGATACCGAATAAAAATTAAATAATAAGAAAAATTGAAAGTAAAGAATTAGTTGTTAATCATAACTAATATAGCCTGAGAGTTAATGGCAAGTTAATTGGACTTAATTGATGGGATGTGGCTGTCTGTGATTGGCGGAAGGTGTGAGTGGTCTGCGACTCACTCTTTCCCATCCCACTCCTTTCCCCCTCACATGCGTATATAGGTGCGTATTCAGTATCACTGTGGGTGCAAACAACTTCTCCCACTACTCCATTCTCTCTTTTCTTCTTCTTCGTCTCCATCTTCTTTCCTTTCCCCTGTTTCTGTCCGTCACGATGACAGTGCGGGAAGAAGGTCAGAGCCCCGACAGGTGAAGGACGATTGTAAAGCAGAGGAAGAACAACACCCCAACTCCGAGCCAAGTGCAGAGTACGACGGAGTGGAGAAAGGCTGAACGAATCGGTAGAAGGGCGTCAGATTCAACGTCGAAGAGCAGAAAAGCTTCTTGAAGTCCCTTTCATAAGTAGGGGGTGCTTGCATGTTAAATGCATGGTCCACGAACGGTACCGGATGAATGTTCTGCTTGAATGTATGTGCATGTGTTTGTGATGATTGGATCCTATGCATGATCGGAGATTCTGGAATCCGTGTGTTTTATAGTGGTTGAACAATAAATGCTTGTGATCTAGATGGTGGTAAAGTAGTATGTTAGTATTGATAATAACGAATGATATGCATGGTTCTATCCTTGTTAATGCTGTGAGAATATGAATGTGTGCTTGTTAGTTGATTTGTCAGATGCTATTACTTGATTGCTGATGGTTGAACATATTGGTGTAAATAATAAAGCGAATAAAGGTTGTATTGAATCTGTTCCTATTTAGTGGTTACGAAGGAGGTATCGGTGGTGTGATGACGCTTGTTGGTAGATGCATTTAGCTGCATGGGTAAGAGTGGGGCGACCCGTGGAAGGTCAATAGCCCTGAGGGAATGACTTCCAGTTACAGACCCCGGCTAGATTCCGAAGGAGCTCGTGGTAGCCGTAGGAGCTAGAGAAGAGTCTCGAGACGCCAATGGGAGGCCGGTACCACGCGGGAAGAGCTGAAGGACGAGGGGCCAGGGGAGGGGAAAACTGTAACTGAAAGTCATCACTCGAGTCGGATCCGCAGGCATGCATGTAGATATGAGGTTGATTAGAGTAGTACGTATAACGTATGTGGAGTGTTATGAATGGTTTCCGAGGGTGGGGAATACCTGTATGTGTTGTCCGTGTGTCTTAAATGTCATTTTGCAGTGTCTAACGTTAATTAATTTGAAAACGATTGAATGGATGTGAATGTACATGCTAACACTGATACCGAGTCCTTGATTGTCATTTTATATGTAAAAGCTCACCCCTGTAGTGGCTACACTTTCAGTGAACATCTCTCGGAAGGAAGGATGAAGGAAGAGCGAGTGCAAGACAATGAATCCGAGCGCTATTGGGACATATATCTATATGTGTATATGTGTATATATATAAATACTGTGTATAACGTTTTGTTAAGCCTTGGCCGGCTCGTGTTTTGGTTGTAGTCCTTACGTTAAAACTTGACAGCTTTGGGTAACAAAAGTCATGATGAAGTTTTTGTAATTATATGAATGTTTTCGTTTATATAAGTATATATTGTGTATTCTTCTATGCTGTAAGTGAGGTTGAGCGGTGAAGAGGACTGTTTGAGGATGTCTTATGAGCGTAGGGTAATTATAATCCGAATGATTATAGGCCTGAGGATTTCCGAGTAAAAGTAAGTATGAAATCCCGAGTGAGGAAGAGTTGATATTTCCGAGTGAAAACCTCAAGTGATTCCCTTCAGAGAGAGGAGTTCGAATGGTGGTTTAGAGTGGATTGGATCTTAAGTTTAAGGTATCGATAACCGAGTGAAAGATGTGAAGTTCGAGTGAGAAGGAGTTCTGGAATCCGAGTGGGATAACCCTCACTTCCTGAGTAGAGTATGAGTGTCGCCGTATGGATAATTTGGAGGGCTAAGTTATGGAGTTCTGAACGACTAGAACGGTTCGCCCAAGCGTGAGGACTTGCGCTGAAGCGAGTAGGTGTCAGTGTGGAACACCGCCCAAATACCTTTCCCCTCCGTTGTTACGTTAATGCATTCCAGATAACGGTGTTGACCCCTACTTGGGCGTTGTGGTTGAGTCCGCCCAGGCGTTGTCATACCCAGTTGAATTGGGCGGAATGAGTTCAGACCCCCCTTTCCTCCAAACTAATACACGTGTGCATCTCCCTTCTCCTTCCCTTACCTGTTTCCCTATGCTGAACACCTAGTATTTCTTTGAGGAAGGGTTAGTCCCGTAGAAACGAGTGAGGACCGGTATGGGGTTTCCTTTATGAATTCCCTCTCCATCCGCTGTTGCATTGCCATACCCCGCCTAGGCGGTATCAGACCTCGCCTGAGCGAGCCAACGATGTTGTGTAATCCGCCCAGGCGCTGGTGTGTTACATTAAACCAAATGAACCGGTTCCAGTCTTAGCTTTTCTGTTATTTGCCATATGTGTATGAATGCTCTCTATTTTCCCTTGCCTACTTCTTTCCTTCTATATTGAAGGAGTCGTGGCTGTTTTTGTGAAAAAAAAAAAATTTCCTCATTGTTTTGGAATTATTATTTGCAAAGATTAGGGTGTTACATTTTGGTATCAGAGCAGGCCGAAAGGTCCAAGGCCAAGGTATGCTTACCGAATGTAAGCGATTGCGTGTTTTCTGACTAAATGGTCATAATTGTTGTGATGTTAGTTGAACCTGATTGATATTGGCTTGAGGATAGGAGGTTGTTTCCTCCTGGTCTGATTGTGTGTGTAACCTGGAAGAATGATATAATGTACTAAGCTATTGAATGTTAGACTGAGAACCCGATCGGTAGTAAGTGGCTCGGTATACTTATCCTCGAATGTCGATTTCAGGATAAGGAATGACGCATCGCCAAAGCATGGAGGCTATAGCCACAGCATTCCAACGCTTTGCAGACGTGTTTGAAAGGCAGGGCCAGACTCGAGCTGAGGATGGCCACGTGCTGGACCGCTTCCTGAAGAGGAAGCCGAGTGAGTTTCAGGGAGGACGTAATCCAGAGGCAGCTTTTAAATGGACTCAGGAGCTGGAGAGGATTTTTGGGGGTCTTCATTGTACCGAGGCCCAAAAGGTAGAATGTGCAGTGTATATGCTGCGAGATGAAGCGGAGAACTGGTGGAAGATAGCCAGAAGCCGATTCCCTGATGATGAAGCTCAGCTGACATGGAACGATTTTAAGATATGCTTCTTGGAGAAATACTTCCCCGACACAGTGAGGAGTCGGAAGGAGCTGGAGTTTATGGAGTTGAAGCAAGGCTCCATGACTGTGGAAGAATACGCGACGAGATTCGAGGAGTTGTGCCTATTCTACCCACCCTTCCAATAACCTGGGACGGAGAGCTCGAAGTGCCTTAAGTTTGAGAATGGATTAAGATCAGATATTAAGAGGGCCTGCAGATACCATGAGATACGGAGTTTCCCTGCATTGGTGAATAAATGTAGGATATTTGAAGAAGATGACAAGGCCCACTCGGGCCAGAGCAGCAGAGCTAACCAGTATCTGAGGCCTCAGTAGTCACGTTTCAAGAGGCCAGGGAACGTAGGAAGAAATGAACCCTTCACTAGATATCAGGGTCGTTGTGACCGAGGGAGACAGATGAGTGGACAACCCAGGTACGGTAAGTGCTTTAAATGTGGTGGCGACCACTTTGCTCAGAGTTGCAACGATACCGATCTTAAGTGTTTTCACTGCGGGAATAGGGGACACATTCGCCCTGACTGCCCCCAACTTCGTCAAACAAATGCTAGTGTGCGTCAAGGAGGGTTCCAGGTGAAGAGAAATAGGAATGATGGACAAAACTCACGGGGCGGAAACAACAGAGCTAGAGGGAATATGATGGTTGCCCCAAATATCAGGAGGACAGACACTGATCAACCAGCCACTGGAAGAGTCTACGCCATCAACGCAGAAGAAGTCGCACAAGCAAATGACTTGGTATAATGTAAGTGCTCACTTGGTAGATACACACTTAGTGTAGTTTTTGATTCTGGAGCTACCCACTCCTTCATAGCTGATGAGTGTGTGAAGCGTTTGAAGTTACCGACTGTGTCTATGAATTGGACTTTAGAAGTGGCCAGCCCGACTGGCACTAATGTGTTCACATCGTCAATGTGCAAAGACGTAACGTTTGCATTGTATGATCGGAGTTTCACCTTCGATCTGGTTTGCATGCCCCTAAAGGGTCTTGACATCGTGCTCGGAATAGATTGGCTTTCAGCCAATATAGTGTTAGTAGATTGCAGAAACCGAAGGATAATTTTCCTGAGACAGCACCATGAGGACTGCACAGCACAAGGTATAACTCAACTATTCATGGTTCTTTGTCTAACCGAGGGCGAGAGTAAAATCCGAGTGAACGAAATTCCGATTGTCTGCGAATTTCCAGAGGTGTTCCCTGAGGACGTACCGAGTGTCCCTCCCAATAGAGAAATCGAGTTCTCTATAGACTTGATCCCTGGAGCCGAGCCAGTCTCCAGTGCACCCTATAGAATGTCCTCAACTGAATTAGCCGAGCTGAAGAAGCAAGTGGATGAGTTACTCGGAAAACGGTTCATTAGACCGAGTGTATCACCATGGGGCGCACCGGTACTACTTGTTAAGAAGAAGGACGGCAGCATGAGACTTTGCATAGATTACTGACGGTTAAACAAACTCACAATTAAGAATCGGTATCCACTACCCAGAATTGATGATTTAATTGACCAACTGCGTGGAGCCTCAGTCTTCTCAAAAATTGACCTACGATCGGGATATCACCAAATCCGAGTGAAGGACTCGGATATTCCAAAAACTGCCTTTAGGACTCGGTATGGCCACTACGAGTATGTAGTGATGCCGTTCGGTGTGACAAACGCCCCTGCTATCTTCATGAATTACATGAACAGCATATTCCACCCCTATTTAGACCGATTCGTAGTTGTTTTCATTGATGACATCCTAATCTATTCTAAGACTTCCGAGGAGCATGAAGAACACCTCCGAGCGGTACTCCAAGTGTTAAGGGAGAAGCAGTTGTTCGCGAAGCTTTCAAAGTCTGAATTCTGGATGAATAAGATCCACTTCCTCAGACATGTAATTTCCGAGCAAGGAGTCTCGGTGGACCCTTCGAAGGTGACAGCTATAATGGCATGGGAGAGACCCAAGTCGGTCTCGGAGATAAGGAGTTTTATGGGCCTGGCAGGTTATTATAGAAGGTTCATCGAAGGTTTTTCTAAGCTGGCGTTACCACTAACTAAATTGACTCGGAAAAACATTCCCTTCGTGTGGAGTCCCGAGTGCGAGAGCAGCTTCTGAGAGCTGAAGGACAAGTAGACGACCGCACCAGTGCTGGCATTACCCAATTTACAAGAAAGCTTCGTGGTCTACTGTGACGCGTCAGGACTCGGATTAGGATGTGTACTCATGTAGAGAGACCGAGTAATAGCATATGCCTCTCGGCAATTGAGACCTCACGAGCAGCATTACCCGACCCATGACTTGGAGCTGGCAGCAGTAGTTTTTGCATTGAAAATATGGAGGCACTACTTGTACGGGTCCCGGTTTGAAGTATACAGTGACCACAAGAGCCTCAAATACCTATTCGACCAGAAAGAGCTAAACATGAGGCAGAGAACATGGATTGAGTTTTTAAAAGATTACGATTTTGAGCTAAAATACCATCCCGGAAAGGAAAATGTCGTGGCCGACGCGTTGAGTCGAAAATCCCTCCACATGGCAGCAATGATGGTAAAAGAAGTAGAGTTGTTGGAACGGTTCCGAGACATGAACTTGTATGTTGACACCCCCTCCTCTCGGAAAATGACAATCGGTACATTGAGGATCGCCAATGAGTTCTTGAAGTCCGTGCACGAGCAGCAATAGTTAGACTCCTACTTAACCAAAATGAAGGAAACTCAGGCCAAAGGAAAGGATTTATCCTTGATCGTGGGATCAGATGGGATTTTCCGGGTGAGAGACAGAATATACATACCGAGCGGAGGAGAATTAAGGAGAGTGGTGCTTGATGAAGCCCACAAAAGCCTATTCAGTATTCACCCGGGAACCACGAAAATGTACCATGACCTGAAGAAACAGTTCTGGTGGCCCGGACTAAAGAGGGATGTGGCAGAATACGTAGCTCGGTGTATTACGTGCCAAAAATCAAAAGTGGAGCACCAGAAACCGTACGGTGCAATGCAGCCCTTGGAGATTCCCATGTGGAAATGGGACTCGATTGCTATGGATTTTGTCATGAGATTGCCCACAAACCGAGCGGGCCATGATGCGATTTGGGTCATTGTTGACCGACTGACGAAGAGTGCACACTTCCTGCCTGTGAACATGAAGTACCCGATGCATAAATTGGCACGGATTTACGTTCATGAGATTATCCGACTGCATGGTATACCAACTTCTATCGTATAGGATAGGGATCCGAGGTTCACGTCCCAGTTTTGGACCAGCCTGCATCAAGAAATGGGCACTAAACTTTGGCTCAGTTCTGCCTATCACCCCCAATCGGATGGACAATCCGAGCGGACGATTCAAAGTTTAGAAGACTTATTAAGGGCGTGTGTGTTAGAGCACGGAGGAGATTGGGAGCAGTACCTCCCCTTGATTGAGTTTACGTACAATAACAGCCATCATAACAGCATTGGCATGGCACCCTATGAAGCACTATATGGACGAAGATGCCGAACCCCACTTTGCTGGTCGGAAACGGGTGAGAGTCTGCTATTGGGACCAGACATTGTGAAGCAAACCACAGAGCGGATCCGAGTGATACAGGGAAAAATGAAGGCATCTCAAGACAGGCAGAAGAGTTACCATGACAAACGCACCAAACCATTGGAATTTTCAGTCGGAGACAGAGTGTTTTTGAGGACTTCTCCGAATAAAGGAGTTGGACGAGCCTTGAAAGGCGGAAAGTTAAGCCCTCGATACATTGGACCTTATGAGGTGTTAGAACGAGTCGGCACCATGGCATACCGAATAGCATTACCGATCCACTTATCCCGATTGCACAACGTATTTCATGTGTCGCAACTAAGGAAGTATCTGCATGACCCCAGTCACACAATGCCTGACGATGAAGTGGAAGTCAAGGAAAACCTGACCACCGTGACTACACCGATCAGAATCATGGACCGATCGGTGAAGCGTTTGAGAAACAAAAACGTACAGCTGGTAGAAGTGGAGTGGCAACAAGGCAAGACTACCTCTCGTACCTGGGAACGCGAAGACACCATGAGGCAGCAGTACCCCGAGTTGTTTGCTAAGGTGAGTTACCGACTGAATTTCGAGGACGAAATTCTTTTGAGTGGGGGAGAACTGTAACATCCCAGTTTTGAAGTTAGATACCGAATAAAAATTAAATAATAAGAAAAATTGAAAGTAAAGAATTAGTTGTTAATCATAACCAATATAGCCTGAGAGTTAATGGCAAGTTAATTGGACTTAATTGATGGGATGTGGCTGTCTGTGATTGGCGGAAGGTGTGAGTGGTCTGCGACTCACTCTTTCCCATCCCACTCCTTTCCCCCTCGTATGCGTATATAGGTGCGTATTCAGTATCACCGTGGGTGCAAACAACTTCTCCCACTACTCCATTCTCTATTTTCTTCTTCTTCGTCTCCATCTTCTTTCCTTTCCCCTGTTTTTGTCTGTCACGACGACAGTGCGGGAAGAAGATCAGAGCCCCGGCAGGTGAAGGACGATCGTAAAGCAGAGGAAGAACAACACCCCAACTCCGAGCCAAGTACAGAGTACGACGGAGTGGAGAAAGGCTGAACGAATCGGTAGAAGGGCGTCAGATTCAACGTCGAAGAGCAGAAAAGCTTCTTGAAGTCCCTTTCGTAAGTAGGGGGTGCTTGCATGTTAAATGCATGGTCCACGAACGGTACCGGATGAATGTTCTGCTTGAATGTATGTGCATGTGTTTGTGATGATTGGATCCTATGCATGATCGGAGATTCTGGAATCCGTGTGTTTTATAGTGGTTGAACAATAAATGCTTGTGATCTAGATGGTGGTAAAGTAGTATGTTAGTATTGATAATAACGAATGATATGCATGGTTCTATCCTTGTTAATGCTGTGAGAATATGAATGTGTGCTTGTTAGTTGATTTGTCAGATGCTATTACTTGATTGCTGATGGTTGAACATATTGGTGTAAATAATAAAGCGAATAAAGGTTGCATTGAATCTGTTCCTATTTAATGGTTACGAAGGAGGTATCGGTGGTGTGATGACGCTTGTTGGTAGATGCATTTAGCTGCATGGGTAAGAGTGGGGCAACCCGTGGAAGGTCAATAGCCCTGAGGGAATGACTTCCAGTTACAGACCCCGGCTAGATTCCGAAGGAGCTCGTGGTAGCCGTAGGAGCTAGAGAAGAGTCTCGAGACGCCAATGGGAGGCCGGTACCACGCGGGAAGAGCTGAAGGACGAGGGGCCAGGGGAGGGGAAAACTGTAACTGAAAGTCATCACTCGAGTCGGATCCGCAGGCATGCATGTAGATATGAGGTTGATTAGAGTAGTACGTATAACGTATGTGGAGTGTTATGAATGGTTTCCGAGGGTGGGGAATACCTGTATGTGTTGTCTGTGTGTCTTAAATGTCATTTTGCAGTGTCTAACGTTAATTAATTTGAAAACGATTGAATGGATGTGAATGTACATGCTAACACTGATACCGAGTCCTTGATTGTCATTTTATATGTAAAAGCTCACCCCTGTAGTGGCTACACTTTCAGTGAACATCTCTCGGAAGGAAGGATGAAGGAAGAGCGAGTGCAAGACAATGAATCCGAGCGCTATTGGGACATATATCTACATGTGTATATGTGTATATATATAAATACTGTGTATAACGTTTTGTTAAGCCTTGGCCGGCTCGTGTTTTGGTTGTAGTCCTTACGTTAAAACTTGACAGCTTTGGGTAACAAAAGTCATGATGAAGTTTTTGTAATTATATGAATGTTTTCGTTTATATAAGTATATATTGTGTGTTCTTCTATGCTGTAAGTGAGGTTGAGCGGTGAAGAGGACTGTTTGAGGATGTCTTATGATCGTAGGGTAATTATAATCCGAATGATTATAGGCCTGAGGATTTCCGAGTAAAAGTAAGTATGAAATCCCGAGTGAGGAAGAGTTGATATTTCCGAGTGAAAACCTCAAGTGATTCCCTTCAGAGAGAGGAGTTCGAATGGTGGTTTAGAGTGGATTGGATCTTAAGTTTAAGGTATCGATAACCGAGTGAAAGATGTGAAGTTCGAGTGAGAAGGAGTTCTGGAATCCGAGTGGGATAACCCTCACTTCCTGAGTAGAGTATGAGTGTCGACGTATGGATAATTTGGAGGGCTAAGTTATGGAGTTCTGAACGACTAGAACGGTTCGCCCAAGCGTGAGGACTTGCGCTGAAGCGAGTAGGTGTCAGTGTGGAACACCGCCCAAATACCCTTCCCCTCCGTTGTTACGTTAATGCATTCCAGATAACGGTGTTGACCCCTACTTGGGCGTTGTGGTTGAGTCCGCCCAGGCGTTGTCATACCCAGTTGAATTGGGCGGAATGAGTTCAGACCCCCCTTTCCTCCAAACTAATACACGTGTGCATCTCCCTTCTCCTTCCCTTACCTGTTTCCCTATGCTGAACACCTAGTATTTCTTTGAGAAAGGGTTAGTCCCGTAGAAACGAGTGAGGACCGGTATGGGGTTTCCTTTGTGAATTCCCTCTCCATCCGCTGTTGCATTGCCATACCCCGCCTAGGCGGTATCAGACCTCGCCTGAGCGAGCCAATGATGTTGTGTAATCCGCCCAGGCGCTGGTGTGTTACATTAAACCAAATGAACCGGTTCCAGTCTTAGCTTTTCTGTTATTTGCCATATGTGTGTGAATGCTCTCTATTTTCCCTTGCCTACTTCTTTCCTTCTATATTGAAGGAGTCGTGGCTGTTTTTGTGGAAAAAAAAAAATTTCCTTATTGTTTTGGAATTATTATTTGCAAAGATTAGGGTGTTACAACAAACACAGAGGGGACTAGGGATATAATTCTTTGGCTCTCTTGTAGTGTATTTTCTTAGTTGTTGTTTGCAGTATTACAGATTTTACATCAAAAGGCTACATCCATGAAGCAAGATTACACAGAAATGACAACTACAGTAAGTAGGTAGTATTGTATACTTGGACTTTGATTTTATTGTTAATTTAGCGAAAGTAGCTGTTCTGAAACTAACTTTTCATGTGCACTGAATCAACTAAAGTCCTGGTGTTTTCTTTTATTACTTTAGAAATGTAATATGCTAAGTTTACAAATAGTTTTACTGATATACTTTATCTTCTCGGCTAATTTTTAGTTTTATTGTTTGATATATGCATTATTTTGGGAACTAAAAAGTTACTGCCTGAATAAGTTGTGCAAGCTTTAAAGTTTACTGAAGCTCTTTATGTTATTTAGTTTTTATGACTTTTGGGAAATTAACATGGATTTGTAAATAGTTTCTAATATATTGCTTTCCTTGATTGGATCAGTCACAGACAGTTTGTAAATTAAAGAACTTTGTGAAAAAGCTAAACTCATTACCTGAGATGACTGTAAGACCATTTTTATTTTATAATTTTTATTTTATATTTCATTCAGATGTTAACTGGATTCTTGCAGTATCAACTCATAATAGACTTCAAATTATTTCTCTAAAGGCACATAAATCTTGCCCAGCATCTGTCAACATTTACATCAAAGCCTTCGTTTCTTGGGCAACTTGATATAGAACATGCAATTATTGAGGCCCAGAGTTATGACATGTAAGTTAATTTTGCATACATAGTTTAAAATATTCAATGGTATATTGGTATGTTATTTATAGAGCCCGTTCGTATTCAAATGGCAACATGGATTGCTTGACATCGATTAATTTCCCATGTGGTGGAATTGAGTTATGTTACCTTTGAAGTTTGAATGTTTAACTGATCAGGAAGTTTAATTAACATAATTTCTCTATATATATTACAAACATAGGTTATTATACTTGGCTATCCTATGTTTGGAAGTGGCTAATGCTACAGTTATGATGGATTAATTTGTTCTGGCTATATAGGCCTTTGTTTTTTTTTGACTTGTTATTATCAAAGTTTTGTCGGGGTAACTATAAAACATAAATTTCATACCATCTTTTGAAACATGTGCATTTTATTGACTTGTGTTGAATTGCCGTAGGTAAGAACTAGCAGTTTATTACTGTTAAAATTAAAGATAGAGTTATCTTTAATTAATTAGATTAGTTTGTAGATAGAGTTATATCTAATCAATTAGATTAGATTAGTTTGTTTTTTATCTTGTTAGATATTTGTATTATCTTATCTATGAACATGAACAATCTCCTATAAATATAATAGCTCCATTGTGATCTAAAACACACAGAATTCATATGTGCTCTCTCGTTTTCTAACTCTCTCAACATGCTATCTAGAGCCTAACGAGAGACAACCCTAATTCATGTTTACCTAGTGGGCCTATTTCTCACCAATGAATTTTATTTTTCGAAACCTGTGTTTCTCCTCCAGGTTTGTTATCCCCCATATATTTTTTGGTCTTTTTTCTTTGACCAGTTTTTCCCTCTGTAGTTTGTTTTCTTTCTCCTTTGCTTGTTGCCCCTGATTTTCCCTCTCCTTTAGCACACTCATGACTGCTCCCGGTGACATTAAGCCATATACATTGATTTTAAGCCACTCCCTCACTACACTCGTCTCTTTTAAGTTGTTGGATGACCATAACTACTCTTATTGGGCTTGTAACATTGAAATTTGCCTTATTAGGCTAGGCTATGAGAACCACCCCACATAGTTAGAAACCGGTATCCAAAAACTGAATGCACCCGATGTAAGAAAATTAATGCTCAGTTGTTTGCCGTTATGAGGAACACCATTGCCCCATCCTATCGTGGTTGTTTCCATGGTCAAAAATCCTTCAAGGGGGTTTAGGACCTCACAAAGAAACTCTTCACCAACTATATTCGATGGCTCTACCAGATTGGTGAAGACCTCATGACCATCTTTGGCTCTCGCTAGTTTAAGGGATCCATAACTGCTTATAAAGGTAGGGTGGCTAGTCTCTTGTGTGAACTTAATGAGATGCTTCCTCCTGGTGTTACTCCTGAGGCTGAACTTAAGAATTGTAAGAAATTAATTTTGTCGCTTTCCTTATATGGCCTTCCTGATAGTATTCCTCTACTTGTGATCAGATCTTGGGTTGTCCAACGGAGGTTATTCTAGATAGTGCCTTAGCTATTATTCCTCGGGTCAACATTCATGGTCCTGCCTCTTCCTCTATGCTTCTTTCAGCTACTCCGTTTGTTCCTTCACTTGATTCTTCTACTTTGCTTTCACGCAACAGTGACAATATATCTTGAAAAGGGGCAGGCCATGTAACATCCCGGATATTTATGGAAAATTTTTATGAAGTGGAAATATTAAAAATTATTTTTAAGGATTTATTTAATATTTTTAAGAATTATTGGTTTAGCATGAAAGGTGTGATTAGGAGAAGAAAGGTTTAATTAAAATTATTAGAGAAATTGTAAAAAAAAATGGAGAAATGACCGGTTGAAGAGGTCACCGGTTGGAAGTGACCAGTTGAGCAGGTAACCGATTGCCATGAGTTTAAATAAAGGCTTCTCTCTCTCAATCATTCATTTTTCTATGAGAACCTTCTTCTTCTTCTTCATCAGTTTCTCTTCTTCCTTTCCTTCCTCCATTGTTGCGAGCTGCATGATTTGAAGGGAGGTCCCTTTTACATCAAACCTTGAAATAGTTACATAGCCATGACAGTGGGTTCAAGGTGAGTTCTTTGGACTGTTTAAGTTTATTATCTTATCCCCTTCGTTTCTTTTCTGGACCAAATGGTCATGGATATAGGGGTACTGTTCCGATCTCCACTCCTCTTGGCTCTGAGCTTGGAAATGGCCCTTTTACCATGTGGATAGTGGTGTGATATTAATGTGTTTCACGTTCTAGACCCGTAGGTGGTAGAACGAACACTGATGGAGCGAATAAGGAAGCTGGTGCTGGAACGGAGGTGGAACGCTGCACCCAGTAACTGTTGAAGCTCGGAACAGAGGTAAAGGGGGTGTTCGGGTTATAATTAATTAGAATAGGACACTGTCCGAGTCGTTGGGAAGACTAAACTGGGTAAGAGATGATGCTGAGTGAAAATTATGTGAATATGTGTATGTATGTATGGATGTGCACACCGATCGGTTTAGGATCGTGTGTGTGTGTATGTGTGAGTGACAAGAAATATTTGATGTTGTTGCTGAATGAAAGCTGTGAATGTATGAGTATGCATGTATTATGTATGTGAACATCGATCAGTTTTTGATCATGTGTAGATGACTTGAGAAATATTTGATGTTGTGATAATTGAGATGATGCCGAATGAGTTGTATATGAATGTGTAAGGATGCATGTATGTGGACACCGATCGGTTTCTGATCGTGTGTATGTGGCTTGAGCTGATTGAAATTTGAAATAATTGATGCTGTGCCAATCGGTGTTTAATGGAAATGTGATGTCGGGCTTGACAAGCAGGTCGCCCAGTGGCAATATGATGAATGGGCTTGACAAGTTGGTCGTGCTGTGTTGTGAGCACATGCCAGTTTCTGGTAGTTGCATTTGTTGATTGTTGATGATATGAAACGATTGAGATGTGATTATATGGTATGGGATGGCCGACGGTATATGTTACCCTCATTTTTGGCTTCAGTGGTCAAGTCAGACCCAGTTGAGCTACCCAGAGGTCTATGACCCAGTGGTTGAGTGGGAGCCAAGTCGGGCTCGGTGAACCAAGTCGGGTTCACGGGATGTCAAGTCGGACTCCCAGCTGAAGGCCAATCCTTTAGTATCCGGATACTAGGCGTCAATTTTATATGAGAGTCAGTTGTGATAATTGATGAATTTAGTATTGTGATGAGTATGTGATTAATTATACTTTCCGAGTGTTAATGGATATATTGTTGAGTGATTGTTATATTTTCCGAGTGATGTATTATAATTACCGAGTGGTAAATTGGTTATAATTGTCGAATGAAAATTAAAATAATTGCTGAGTGATTTGATGTAATTGCCGAGTGTAATTTCATATATTTGCCGAGTGATTGGCTATATTTGCCGATGTGAATTATTATAATTGCCGAGTATGAATTATTGTACTTGCTGAGTAAGACTTGTCATATTTGCCGAGTGAGATTTGTTGTACTTGCAGAGTGAGATTTGCCATAATTTCCTAGTGAGAATTGATGAGTATGATGTTATATTTGCCGAGTGCAATTTTATTGTATCTGACGAATGTGAACTGTTATAATTTACCGAGTGTGATGGTTATAATTGCCGAGTGAGAAATGCAATAATTGCCGAGTGTGAATTGCTAAATTTGTCGAGTGTAAGTTGTAATATGTTGGTAATGCAATCGGACGCAGTTATATACAAGTAATTTGTTAATTTCCGTTCTAGATTAATTATGATGCTAAACACTCACCCTTGTTGTGGTTTTCAATTTTTAGTAACTAGTGACAGGGAGGAGGTCGGAGCCATGGAGGTGCGCCAAGCGGAGGATTAATGCCAAGGCACCGAGTGACTTTCCAAGTGTGTGATGCTACATGTTGCCTATATGTTGAATTAAGTTTTAATCGGTATGCTGATTGACGTGAGTATAAATTCTTGATGTTATGTGATTGGTGTTTATTTTATGAGTGGATTTGCAGTGCTGTAGCATAGTCGATTACCGGACGAATCTCTCCGAGAGGATTTGTTCTTGTCTGAGTGAGGGCTAAGTGAAGAACGAGTAAAGTGATTCCGAGTGAAGAACGAGTAGAATGATTCCAAGTGAAGAAAGAGTAGAATGTTCCGAGTGAAGAAAAAGTAGAGATTAGAGTGCTTTCGAGTGAAGGCGAGAATGTTTCCGAGTGAGTTATGACCGAGAGAGCCTCTTCTGAGTGAAGTAAGGTTAGGGTGTTTTCCAAGTGATATAAGATTGAATGAACCTTTTCTGAGTGAGGTATGGGTAAGCTGTTCCCGAGTGAGAGATGACCGAGTGAGAGAATCATTTCCGAGTGAACCCTGACTGTTTTCTTTCTTCCACTGTTTCTAAATAACTCTATTTTATTAATGGATGTATTTTGGATCGGTTTCAGTCGGTTATTACTATTTTTAGTATGATTTTATTATTTTAAATGTATTTAAGAAAAGTAAATGTTATTTTATATTAAAACCGAGTTGATTTTTATTAAATGCGAAAAATTATTTTGGAAAAATGATTAAATTGACGCGGGTCGTCACATTTGGTATCAGAGCGGTTCTTTCTAGAGTCGGGTGTATGGGTGAATCCAAAGATTTGTGTGAGTCCTATGTTGGACTCTTTTGTATCTTGTTGCATTGTGTTTGTGCAGCTTGGCATCATTCCCTTGGCACTCCAATATCCGACTCCCTGGTAGAGTATTGGTTAATGGTGAAGTGTTTATTCATTATAGAATTATTTTATGGCCGGAAAAACTAGTTCTGCTGGAGGAAATGGTTTCTTGGAATTTTCCAAATTGATGAGTAAGACCGAATCAAGTCCCACTCTTGATAAACTCCTGAAAAGGAATCTCCCTGCTTATGAAGAAGGGCATGACTATGGTGGGGTGTACGTTTGGATAAAGGGAAATCAAATGAGCTTTTGAGTATTCTGAGTGCTTGGAGGAGCATGAAGTACAGTTTACGACCTATCAGTTGAAGGAGAGGCTAGGATGGTCTCGGACTAAGGTACAGATGAAGACGACGAGTGAGTCGCTAGTGTGGCTGAATTTCCGAGAGTGGTTTCTTGTTAGGTACTTCTCGGATAATTAGAAAATTCAAATGAAAATGGAACTTAAGGTTGGGATAGGGCCGAGTGTCAATGGTCGAGCACACTACAAAGTTTGACGAGCTGTGTGACTTCTATCGTAGTGTGATTATGCCGATTGAGATTTAGAATTATCCAACTCTGGTAAACAAGGATATGCTGATCGAGGAAGTGCAATTACAGAGGACCTTTCAGTTGGAAGATAAAAGGTCGTGAAGGCGAGAGGATCTAGTTTTAAGAAAATGGATCGGTTCTTTCGTGGCGGTAAGTCTTCCACTACGTCTCCTTTCTCTTCTGGTCGGATTTCTACTGGTCGATCTGGTAATCAGTCGGGTAGCCGAGTGTGCTATAGTTGTGGCTGAGCCATATTGTGAAACACTGTTCGATTGGACAAATCCTTTGTTTCCAATGTAGACAACCGGGACACCTTAGGCCGGATTGCCCACAGAGACAGCAACCGAGTGGCCTGGTAACCGAGCCCACACTTTTAAGACTCGGGTATTAATTCTCTGAGAAGAGGATGAAATGGGAATAGTAAGTACGTTGATAGCTATGAGTTTGTTGGAATAATGGAGTTTGATATTACATAGAATGAAATAAATGGATGAATACTCTGACATGATTATTCTTAGGAAGGATGAATCCCCTATACATTTCTACCGGGTCAGAATGACGATTGATATTAGTTGTTCATTCGGGTGTTGAACGTACTTGATGGATAGTACGAAAATTCTTTTAAGTGAAGGAATAAACTATTGCAATAAACTGTCCTGTATCGAGCTTAAGGTTAGTAAGCAAGTGGTGGTATGCTAGTAACGTCGAGCACCCAAAGATATGGAAACATCAGTGGTATAAGTAAATAGAAGGGATTATAAAATAAATCGAAAAGGGAATGGATGAATAATAGGTGATGCAAGTTAGCAACGTTGTAATAAGGTTGACTTTCTAGGAGGGGTGAGCCTTCTGTAATGATTCTACAAAGTGGTTTAAATGAACGTTACCAGTATGTCATGTTCAAATTGATAGACGATTGATTAAGACATTGGGAGAAACTCTGAGTAGGTAATGGAGGACGGTGTAAGAATGCCGAATAAGTTGAGGGTAATAAACGAAGAGTGGTTAGTAATAATTTTTAGTAAGATAATTGATGAGGCGAGAATTCACTCAGAATAATTAAGAGAATGAATTGTGTGAGTGATGGTCGAGTGAAGTATATATATATTGGACTGTTGTGTATATGATAAGGAGTAGAGAATAAAGAACATGGAATAAAGTAATTAAAAAGTGGATGAGCAGGCAAATAATAAGAATGAAGAGAAGTAACACCTAGTCGTTGGACTTTGCACGGATATTAATGTTACATAGGAATCATAGCGGCTGGCCACCGTGGGTTCCTTTTAACATTAATTCATTGTGAAGTTGCCAATAGGCATAGGTAAATGGATAATGATGCAAACAGCTTGCATGTCGATTGGTGATATGGATAGTTGGACTGTATACCTGACTTTCACTCGGCTTAACTATGAAGTGTTGAACTCTTGAGACTGATCACCTCAGGTAGTTGCACTAGTGGTTGAGGTCGTGTGAAGTCGAGGAGACAGATGTGTTTTAACCAATCTTGGGTGATCGGATTTAGAGAAGAGAAGTGTATGAGTTGTATTTCTAAAATTGATAAATGATTAGAGATGGGGAACAAATAGAGATGTGATTTGGTAACTGACGAATAATGAGTATAGAAAGGTAAATGTCGACATGGTAGTCGTTATGAATTACTGCTAGATTTGGAAAAGAGATGACCTAAAAAGGAAATCTGATGATTTGAGTTCCTGCTAAGGTACACTGAGTGAAGTTTGTTATAATTGCCGAATGAGATTTTGATATATTTGCTGAGAATGATCTGATGTATTGCTGAGTGCAATTTGTGTTATTGCCGAGTGAATCATGTCTGAGACAAGACCTTCCGGGTGAAGAAAAGCTGATTTCGAATGAGTACTCGGGCCAAGATATTTCTGTGTAAGTGAATTCCCTAGTGGGATATCTTCGAGTTGAGTGCAACACTTCCGAGTGGGATTGCACCGATTAAGATATACCGAGTAAGACTTTTCCAGAGAAAGTACTTCTGGACAGAGAAAGAGGATCTTCGAATAAGTATGTTTCTGAGTGAATAGTTTCCGAGGGGAGTAAATATCCGAGTGGTGAATTCATTTGATTCGTGCTCGGATGTCTTAAATTTCTGAGTGCTTATGCTCGAGTCGTCTTCAAGATTGTCTTCGACTCCGAGTGATATTCTCAAGAGGTAAAGATGTGGAAATAACTGAAGGTAATGATGGAATTTGGAGACTCCGAGACTGAGTGGTGGTGCCTGCAAAAGGTGATTTCAGGCAAGCCGTGCTAACTGAAGCATAAAACAACCTAATTTAATAAATAATTAAAACCCAAAACAGGGAAAATTTTCCCAAAATAAACCAAGTAAAACCGGGCACAAAAGAATAAGGGAATAGAAAGCCACGCACAAGGAAGCCCAGCGGAAGACACAGCAGCGCTCAAGCGGAGCCCACAAAACAACGTCCACTCGCTCAAGCAAGATCCAGCACGCTTGAGCGAGACAGCCAACTCACTCGGGCAAAATCATCACAACATTTCACAATTAATAACTATCACAAATATCTGGGTGTTGCATGCATCAATAATCAATCACCACACACAAATCAACATATTTTAAGCAAAACACAAGAACATTAAAGCAGAACCACCCGGAACCCGTCCATAAACTATACATTTAAGATGCAAGTCAGCCCCCCTACCTGGAATGAAGCTTCCAGCAATCACATGGCCACTCGTTCACACAGAACGACTCGGCCTCCAACCAACAGCAACACTCTGCTCGGCTTTCAGCCATGGGAAGAGCCAAACACAACCTTCAATCATCCCAGCAACACGTTCTCAGCCTTGGAGAACCAGCCACAATCTCCACTCAAGCATCACAGCCTTCAAGGTACATCATCGTCCTCACCCAGCTCAGTGGAGGACTCCCAACATGGTTCTTTACTTGGACAGCCGAGTCCTCACCCATAGTGAAGAACATCTAGCTTCCAAGCACCCATCCAAGCCTTCTTCCTCACGAGAGTAGCTCTGCCTCCATAGTGGACCATTTTCCACAACACCAAGGCACCCCACACGCTGCAGTAGGCTCCCAAACCGAGCCTCATACAACCCTTCGAATGAAAGAAGAAGGAAGGACCAGTTTAGTCCTTACCAACAATGAAGAACTCCATGCCACCATACATCCAAGCATTTAACGCTGTTAGGAAGAACAGGGGAAAGACCTCTGCCATAGAACACACAGCACCAACAGATCTCTCTCAGCCACCACGCTATTCCTCTGTACGTTCCACTCGGTTCTGCTCAGTGTTGAGTGGAAGAGGAAATGAAGAAGACCAAGAGCGAAGGAGAAGAAGCAGAAGCTTCAGAGAGCTCAAGAGAGAAGGAGGAGCGTTTCCTCTTCCAACCGAATATGCACCAAGGAGAAATGATAAGAATGAGAAGGGAAATGTGTGCTGAAGCCTTATCACCACACAGCCAGCGTCTGCTCCCAACAATCACATCCTCATTAATGCAATCCCATCAGCCATCAAATCACACTCAACGTGAATGAAGGGAGAGGGAAAGAGAGAGAACCGTAGGCTCCAAACCACCAAGGGCACCTTGGTCATTCTCCAGCATTATTATTATTATTATTATTATTATTATTATTATTATTATTATTATTATTATTATTATTATTATTATTCCACAATTAACTTAAATAGGCAATTATTTTCAACCAACCATTAACTTAATCAATCCATAACCCTTAATCCTGAAATTTACCACACCCGGTAATTAATTAAAAATCCGGATGTTACAAAGCACATGATTTCTTTTGGGTATTCATCCCGGTATTACAGAGATGTATTACGATTTGAAGAAGGAATTCTAATGATCGTGTATGAAGAAGGCAAAAACCGAGTTAATCCAAGAGATGAATAAGCAAGTTGCTCTAATCCGAGAGGAAATAAAGATTTCCCAAGACCGACAGAAGAGTTACTATGACAATCGACACAGACCACCCGGGGTGTTTCTGAAGGTTTCACCGACTAAAGGTGTAGGTTGGATATTGAAGCGCCACAAGCTTAATCCGAAATACATTGGGTTGTATCAAATTTTGAAGAAGATCGGTGATGTTGCTTACCGACTGGATCTTCCCCAGTCGTTGATTAACGTCCATAATGTGTTTCATGTGTCACAACTTCGAGCATATATCCTATGTGACTCTATGATTGTGCAGAGTGATTCTATTGAATTGAAGGAAGACCTGACGGTGGAAGTTACACCGATCGGTATTGAGGAGTATCAGACCGAACGGCTAAGAAACAAGGAAGTGCCATTGGTAAAGGTAAAGTGGCAGGATTTGAATGCGGTAACCTACACTTAGGAATTGGAATCAGATGTGAGAAAGGTGTACCCCACTCTTTTTCAGTAAGGAACGTTGATTTTGGAGACGAAATCCCTTTTTAGGGGGGGTGGATGTAACATCCCGGATATTTATAGAAAATTTTTGTGAAGTGGAAATATTAAAAATTATTTTTAAGGATTTATTTAATATTTTTAAGAATTATTGGTTTAGCATGAAAGGTGTGATTAGGAGAAGAGAGGTTTAATTAAAATTATTAAAGAAATTGTAAAAGAAATGGAGAAATGACTGGTTGAAGAGGTCACCGGTTGGAAGTGACCGGTTGAGCAGGTAACCGGTTGCCATGAGTTTAAATAAAGGCTTCTCTCTCTCAATCATTCATTTTTCTACGAGAACCTTCTTCTTCTTCTTCATCTGTTTCTCTTCTTCCTTTCCTTCCTCCATTGTTGCGAGCTGCATGATTTGAAGGGAGGTCCCTTTTACATCAAACCTTGAAATAGTTACATAGCCATGACAGTGGGTTCAAGGTGAGTTCTTTGGACCGTTTAAGTTTATTATCTTATCCCTTTCGTTTCTTTTCTGGACCAAATGGTCATGCATGTGGGGGTACTATTCCAATCTCCACTCCTCTTGGCTGTGAGCCTGGAAATGGCCCTTTTACCGTGTGGATGGTGGTGTGACGTTAATGTGTTTCACGTTCCAGACCCGTAGGTGGTGGAACGAACACTGATGGAGCGATAAAGGAAGCTGGTGCTGGAATGAAGGTGGAACGGTGCACCCAGCAACTATTGAAGCTCGGAACAGAGGTAAGGGGGTGTTCAGGTTATAATTAATTAGAATAGGACATTATCTGAGTCGTTGGGAAGACTAAACCGGGTAAGAGATGATGCTGAGTGAAAATTATATGAATATGTGATTGTATGTATGGATGTGCACACCGATCGGTTTAGGATCATGTGTGTGTGTGAGTGACAAGAAATATTTGATGTTGTTACTGAATAAAAGCTGTGAATTTATGAGTATGCATGTATTATGTATGTGAACAACGATCAGTTTCTGATCGTGTGTAGGTGATTTGAGAAATATTTGATGTTGTGATAATTGAGATGATGCCGAATGAGTTATATATGAATGTGTAAGGATGCATGTATGTGGACACAGATCAGTTTCTGATCGTGTGTATGTGGCTTGAGCCGATTGAAAATTGAAATAATTGGTTATAATTGTTGAGTGTAATTTCATATATTTGCTGAGTGATTGGCTGTATTTGTCGAGTGTGAATTATTATAATTGCTGAGTATGAATTATTGTACTTGCTGAGTAAGACTTGTCATATTGCCGAGTGAGATTTGTTGTACTTGCAGAGTTAGATTTGCCATAATTTCCTAGTGAGAATTGATGATTATGATGTTATATTTGCTGAGTGCAATTTTATTGTATCTGACGAATGTGAACTGTTATAATTTACCGAGTGTGATGGTTATAATTGCCAAGTGAGAAATGCAATAATTGCCGAGTGTGAATTGCTAAATTTGTCGAGTGTGAGTTGTAATATGTTGGTAATGCAATCGGACGCAGTTATATACAAGTAATTTGTTAATTTCCGTTCTAGATTAATTATGATGCTAAACACTCACCCTTGTTGTGGTTTTCAATTTTTAGTAACCAGTGACAGGGAGGAGGTCGGAGCCATGGAGGTGCGCCAAGCGGAGGATTAATGCCAAGGCACCGAATGACTTTCCAAGTGTGTGATGCTACATGTTGCCTATATGTTGAATTAAGTTTTAATCGGTATGCTGATTGACGTGAGTATAAATTCTTGATGTTATGTGATCGGTGTTTATTTTATGAGTGGATTTGCAGTGCTGTAGCATAGTCGATTACCGGACGAATCTCTCCGAGAGGATTTATTCTTGTCTGAGTGAGGGCTGAGAGAATTCCTTCTGAGTGAAGAACGAGTAAAGTGATTCCGAGTGAAGAACGAGTAGAATGATTCCAAGTGAAGAAAGAGTAGAATGTTCTGAGTGAAGAAAAAGTAGAGATTAGAGTGCTTCCGAGTGAAGGCGAGAATGTTTCCGAGTGAGTTATGACCGAGAGAGCCTCTTCTGAGTGAAATAAGGTTAGGGTGTTTTCCGAGTGATATAAGATTGAATGAACCTTTTTTGAGTGACGTATGGGTAAGCTGTTCCCGAGTGAGAGATGACCGAGTGAGAGAATCATTTCTGAGTGAACCCTGACTGTTTTCTTTCTTCCGCTGTTTCTAAATAACTCTATTTTATTAATGGATGTATTTTGGATCGGTTTCAGTCAGCTATTACTATTTTTAGTATGATTTTATTATTTTAAATGTATTTAAGAAAAGTAAATGTTATTTTATATTAAAACCAAGTTGATTTTTATTAAACGCAAAAAATTATTTTGGAAAAATGATTAAATTGACGTGGGTCGTCACAGGCCTTGTCCTCAATGTAATCACTATCAAAAACTAGGCCACACCATTGATAAGTGTTGGAAACTTCATGGTCGCCCTCCTCGCATTGCTCAGGTTGCTCACACATCTATACCTCTTACATTGTCTTCCGCTTCGTTGTTGTTGCTGGATCTGTCTCTATCGCCCTCCTACAATGACTTCCTGAAGTGGTGTGAAGAACTCAGGCCTCCGGTTTCACTGCTGCTGTTGCACACACTGGTTACTTACCTTCTGTTACCATGATGAATTGTTCCCAAACACAGTCCTGAGGTATTGGTATTGTCCATCCTTTTCTTTCTCTTTCGGTTGATAATGTGTTATTTGTTGCTAGTGCCCCCTTTAATTTGTTATCCATTAGCCAACTTAGTCATACTCTTGATTGTGTTATCTCTTTTGCTAAAGATTCTGTTTCTCTGTAGGACCGAAAAACAAGGAAAATGATTGGCTTCAAATGTGAGTCTCATGGTCTTTATCAATTTCAAAGGTCATCTCTTAGTAGTTCGGCATCAGCATCCCCTCTTCTCATTCATGCTTAGTTAGGACATTCAAGTCTCGATGCATTAAGGAAATTAGTTGCAAGTTTTTCTAAATTAGAGTCTTTGTAATGTGAATCATGTCAGTTAGGTAAGCATACTCATACCTTTTTCCTAATTGCATTAATGATTGGGCCTCGTCCCCTTTTGGTTTGGTTCATTCAGATGTTTGGGGTCCTAGTCGTATTTCATCTTTCTTAGGTTCTCAGTATTTTATTACTTTTACAGATGATTTTTCCCGGTGTACTTGGATATATTTGATGAAAGATAGTTTTGAGTTATTTTCTATTTTTCCGTCATTTTTTCATGAAATAAAAACTCAATTTGGGATTTCTATTCGTACTTTATAAAGTGATAATGCACGTGAATATCCATCTAACCAATTTTAGACTTTTATGGCATCTCATGGTATGTTATATCAGACTTCTTGCCCTCATACCCCTAACAGAATGGGGTTGTTGAGCGCAAAAATAATACATCTTCTAGATACAACTCAGACTCTTCTTCTCCATGCTCATGTCCCTATTTATTGTTTGGGTGATGTAGTTCTTCCTATGTGCTATCTCATCAACCGTATGCCTTCCTATGTGCATACGCATATTAACATCATGTATGCTTTGTTAAGTTCATCAATAATCATCATAAATTCTCATTTCAACAATATACATATAACATGTTCATCAATCAATTCATAGCAAAGCAATACATATACACATCATTCTTAATGCCACAATGGGCCAACATCATTGTCATCAACTATAGACAAACAAGCCTGTCATCACATTGGGCCATCACATACAAAATCATTATATTCAATATATTTTTGTTATATTCATATTTTACATGTTTTCTTTTAGGTATTCATTTACCCATCTCATCATCATCATATCTCAATCTCAATCATCATCACCTTTTGAAATATCTCCATGCTATATGCAAATGCTCTTAGGCTAATGCATATGCACAATGGAAAAATCCATAACAATTGTGGATCCGACTATGGGAATAAACACCAATTGTGGGTTCAAGCATGATCACATACCATGCCCCTACTACAATAGTATAATGTGTACACATATACATAATACATGCATAATCACCAATTTTACTGGTACCAAACCGCATCACCCATTTTACAACACCGGTCATTTTCACCATGACCGCGGTAAACAACATAATCAACAACATAAGATGTTGGGGGCTAACCATGACTCATATCATGGCAGCTGTGATCTAAAGGACCACTGGGGACACCTGCTCGTCAAGAGCCACCCCCCACAAGGGTCAACCACATGCAGCTCCCTGTAGCTTAGCATAGGCAGCTTTGTCACTTATACACCGAGTCATAGGGGAATAATAAGAATGCTCGAGCACAGAGCCGCCCTCCCACTGGGACAACCAGGGGAATCCCTTACTATTCCTTACCGACAACGTATGATATGCCATGGATGTAAATGCCAATCAATGCATTCTCACATTATGCATCCTATCATGCCACTCATCAATCATCATCATCAACACCAACACCACCATACGATCTTTAGTGGATTTTATCATTGTTGGTTTTATCCATTGTTTTCAAGTCCTAAGTGTGGCATTTCATTTCAACATACTTTATATCATACATGTAAGTCAATACTTGCAACAATCACAATGACATCACAAACATCAACAACTTCATCAATCGTTTATCAATATCACCACATAATCTCTTTGTGGATTTTCATCTTATTGATCATTACCATTGTTTCATATATTAGTGTGGCATCACAACAATTCATCAATATAATTTCAAATCACAGATACAAGTGTTGGTGTATGCACTACGAGCTATTAATGTATCAATTTTAACTTATCAATAAAATTAGTATTTTCAATTTTAGACTAATACTATTTATCCTGGAATAATAGGTTATATGAGAATTATTCCTAAAACGTCCCTAATCAAGTATTTACATGGGGACATGTAAATATATTAAGATTAGTGTGTAAATGTACTGATGATTTGATCTCACAAATCATGGATATATGATATCAAGTCTTTACACGGGTACACATTAAGAGTAATGTTGTACTGGACAGACCCACCATGAGAACGTTGTATGGATCGTTACATGAGTGTCATAAACGGTTCTCAATGTGATAATGGTATATAGTCCTTCGACCTGAACTCACTACGATTCCTACATAAGGAGTTTATTATTTTAATACAATCAAACGTTATCTGTAATAAGATGACCATAAAGATTATGAGTAGGCAATAGATAAATTATACAGAGGGATGTGAGTGATGTAGATGGAATTTGTCTCTCCTATGTGACAGGAGTGATATCTATGGGCCACTTTATGGAGTAAGACTAATGAAATGCATGGCCATGCTAGGATGAATAAATATTATATATTTATTCTGTAAAGTCTACTCTAGTATCAAGTAAAATGAATTGGGCCATACAAGGATGACGACGACTATGCCTTGGGCCCAATTAGGTATCGTGACAAAAGGAATAAATATATAAAATAATTATCACTTATAGGTCATGTCGATGATAAATAATATTCGGACATAATGATGTATTGCTAGATACCGTTCTTATTTTATATTAATAATAAAATAGTTTATTATTAATATAACTGAATATTTTACCTATACGGTCACTAATATAGAGTAAGCCCACCAGAAGATAGTTTTATTTTAGTTGGACTGAAAATAAAACTATTTGGGCCTAACTCATTTAGAATAAGTCAGGAGCCCAATGTTTAATGAGAGCTCAGGTCAAGACCTAAGCCTATATATAGAGCATGAGATGCTCATAGGCTGCTGCTCAGAAATTAGACCATAAACGAATTTTCGTACTAGCATTCGGAGCTCTGTTTTTCTGGTGGGAGTGCTCGTGTGGACTCCTAAGGGCGGAGCTACAATCGCTTCGATCGAGGAACTCGTTCTGCGTCTACAAGAGGTAAACCCTAGCCGAAATTTTAATTTAGCATAATGCCTTGAGACATTTGTGTTTGCAATTCTTTTGGGAATCCTTTTTGTTTCCGCTGCCTGACCCTAATGGGATTCCCTAACAACAAGATCACATTTGTATCAAACACAATAGTATTCAACAAATCACCAATAATAATAATCATCCTTTATTCAAGGAAATGATCAACATCATCATCCATCATTATCCATTATCGATATCATCTCCGATTCATCAATTTATAATAAATACATTGTCATGCAATCATCCCTCATTAGTTTCATCATCATACAAGGGTATGTCATACAACCACATCATTTAACTTTTCATTATCAAACATCACAACATACCATTAGTGGTGTACATTACATATCATAGGTACATACATATTTTCTAATGTCTCAATCAATATCAAACACCACTAAGACACACCGTCATCATATACCCCTAATACAATATCTTGTTTTTGCATAAAAAGGGGTTTTGGGTAATAATAATCTCATGACAAATTTCAACATTAAAACATGAGAAAAGTTCATGTTTAGTCTTAAAAATAGTGGGACATGTCACAAATATCACCTATTAGTCCCAATTTGACAATCATAAAAAGTTGGGTTCAAAACCCTCTTAAATGTGAGTTTTACAATGTAGTGGATCTGGTGTTTTATGCCTAATGAGAGTTAGAAAACTCCAATTAAGGTGAGACCAAATTTCATACCTCTATAACATAATTATCTACAACTTTCATGAAGAAGTCAGAGGCTAAAAACGTCATTAAGATACACAAACAGGCCAAAAACAGCAAAGGAAATACAACAGTTGGAAAAACAGCATAATAGTGGCCATAACAGGGCCATGAATCGATTCACACATGCCATGAATCGATTGACACAATTCCAGACACCCTTGAATCGATTCACACTTTCCATGAATCGATTCCCACACTCCCAGAAAGCCATGAATCGATTCCCACACCCCAGGAATCGATTCCCCAGCTGGAAAACACCCCCGAACATCAAATTCATCAATTCAAACTCCAATTCATGCATACATATCAAAATCATGACCTCATTCATCACATAATCCATTCATTAATTAATTTCCATCAAACATAAACATCAAGGTCATCAATACATATGTGATTCCCAAAATACACAATTGCCAAACACATCATCTATCACATTATCAATCATCATTCAAAGTAATCATAGCAAGGCAAGCATGAGCATATTCATATACATTAACCATCAATCATTCACTCATGCAATTGAAATGTAAACTCCTCTCCTACCTCGATAGAAGAACCGCAATTCAAATACTCTGATTATTCCGTATCATCATCCGGAACATGATCTACACATTATTCACATATATGCATTCATTCAATCATGAGCCATCATAAGGCATTCATCATAATTCTAAAAAATTACTCACATATTAACAAGCTTAGTAACAAGTTCTAAACTTTTCAAAACACCAATTCATACCCTTGTGTTAGGTTTCAGGAATTCATTTCCCAAAACCATGATTCTCTAAGCCCCAAAGGGCTAACCTTACCTAAAAACAACAACAATATCACCATCCCCAATAATGCATCAAGTATCACATGGATCATCTAAATTTATCATAAGCCATTAGGTTCCATTTAAACCATAATCAATCAACAATTTCAAGTGGCATATATCAAGGCCTAATGACCTCATTGAATCACAAGTCTTATTTCATTTATTCATCACTTTTGGTCACCTACCATTATTGTCATCAACACAAATGACAACACCCCACATTGAACATCTCATATTCATTCTCAAAAATCAATTCCTCTAATCATTATGACTAACAACATCCAAGCACAAACATCATATAACCATCCTTAAACTCAATTCCTCTACATCTCAAGATTGGAACCTCAATAATCAACACCAATGATTTCCAAACATCATCTCTACCCATAAAATCATTCTCATGACAACCACATCATTAATTTCATCATGTATGCCAAAAGCCCTAAAATTATCAATTCTTAAGGGTTCCATATAAATTGATAATCATCAATTCCATCAATTCTCATACATCATCACAAGCACAACATCATCATTATTAAAGTGCCAATCAAATGTAAATAGCACACAATGATCCTAATGGTCATCCACCCTAGGATTTGGGTTTTACATGCATAAATCATCATTCACAATACATTTAACTTAACTCAAAATTTCATTAACATCCATAATCAATTCCAATGCTTCTAAAAGTTCATTTCCTTCATATAAATCATTCTAAAGGCATCCAAACCATTAAAATCATCAATTTGGCCAAAACCCCCAAATTTTCATGCTTAGGGTTTTTCTCTAAAATTTTCCAACAATAATCAGCTTCCTCCATTTCATTAAATCCATATGAACACAACAATCCATCATCCATTTCTAACATAAAACCATAATAAAAAAATTATTTCTCAAGCCTAGGGTTTGGTTCCATATACCATTACTTATCAAAATAACATCTAACCTCCTATTACAATACTTCAATAACTTAAAAACTACCAATAAAAGCCATGGGTGTTCAAAAATCATACCTCTTTCTCCTAGCTTAAGCCAAACATGAAAATAAAGAGATGAGAAGGGGAGGCCATCAAATATTTGCTCCAATGTTCCACACTTGCTTCATGAATCCATGATATCCAATTAATTTTGAGTGGGTGAGGCAAAGGAGGAGAAAGGTCATGGTTTGCAAGGAGAAGGGAGGAAGTGAGGAAAAAAAATAAATGGAGATGGTGAGATGGAGAAGCTAATGAATATGTAGAGGGAAGGAGAGAGAAATTGACCAAAATTGGTCATTAACCATTGGACAAAAGGGTACCTTATGTTGCTTTTACCAATGGTCCATAGATCTTATTACCCAATGGACAAAAGAGAGTAAAAAAGAGTGAGAACAAGGCTACGGTCAAAATTATAGGAGAAATGGGATTTTAGTTTTTTTTTAATTCCAATTGGTTCGTATTTTCCCCATTTAATATCATACGCCGTGTCCAATTAATTATTACCTTGATACCAAATATTATTTGAACTATACCACCATAACCACAATAATTTTCTAAGTATTCTAGACCCATCAAATATCCAATTTAATCAAGTGGGTCCCACACCATCCATTAAATCATCTGGTTCCGATAAATCTTAATTTATCGATAATTTACCTCTAGTGTCTAATTAATTTTCCCATATTTATTGGACCATAAATAATTAATTATCTTTATCCAATAAATTTATTTTCTTCAAAATTTGGGATGTTACAAAATAAGCTTGGACTAAGCGTATCTAAACTTTTATAATTTCGCTTGAGCGAATGGCCATGTCCTTTAAGCGAGTTTAACAGAATAACATTTATGAGTATTTAATGCAGTGAACTGTCAATTTCGATTGAGCGAGTATGGTTTCGCTTAAGCGAAATGATACCTTCTCAGCTTTTTATGAACTTTTCAACAGTGTACCTGATTGAGTCCCTTATATATGCATAGAACTTGACCATTTGACATTTATTTAGCAACTTTGGATCACCATTTAAGGCACTCACAAAATGCATTGAATGATTCAATCTTATCCTTATAACCATCATGAATTCAACTAACAATTCATTACACTCCATATCAATTTTCAAACAAATCCATGATTATATGATCCAATCTTGCATTTTGACAAAGGTACACCAAAAGAAACATGAACTCAATCTTTTCTCATAATTCATCACACTTATCATCATTCATGCAACAATTTTAACAATCATGCAATCTAATACATAAACATTATCTTCCTATAAATTTTCCATTCCTTCCCATCACTTATTACTCAATCATCAATGCATCAAACACAACATGAATATAACTAAACCTATGATTCATATGCAGAAACACAAAAATCATACAAAGAGCAATAAAACACTGGGTTGCCTCCTAAAAAGCGCTTGTTTTACGTCATTAGCTCAACGGCTTTAGAATTTTCAAGGATCTTGTAAGTGAAGGAGCATGGTAAGTCTCTTCACTTCACCACCAAGATAGGGCTTCAGTCTCTGCCTATTAGCAATCCAAGTTCTTTTTGAAACAGGATCCCGCAACTCAACAGCTCCATAAGATTTAACTTTCTTGATCAAAACAGGTCCAGACCACTTGGATTTCAACTTTCTAGGAAATAATCTTAGCCTTGAATTGAATAAAAGCACAGATTGGTTAGGATAAAACCTCTTTTGAATAATCTTCTTGTCATGGTACATTTTCACTGGCTCTTGCATTCTAGATTCTTTCCTTATAGATGCGGGATGACTTATATACTGAGAGCCTTCATTCTTCTAGCTCCTGCATCTGTAACTTCCTTTTCTCACTGGCTGCTTGCTGGTCAAAATTTAACAACTTAATAGCCCAATATGCCTTATGTTCTAGTTCCATTGGTAAATGATAGCTTTTACCAAAAATAAACTGATATGGAGAAAGACCTGTTGGTGCTTTGTATGTTGTTCTTTAAGCCCACAGAGCTTTATCAAGCTTCTGAGCCCAATCTTTTCTGTTGATTGAGACCGTCTTCTCCAAAATACACTTGATTTCCTTGTTCGAGACTTATACTTGCCCATTTGCTTGTGGATGATAAGGAGATGTCACTTTGTGTTTGACCCTATAGTGTTCTAAACATTTCTACAATTGAGCATTGCAAAAGTCTGAACCTCCATCACTTATCAAGACTATGGGTATGCCAAACCTACAAAAGATATTCTTGTTCAAAAACTTGATCATAATTTTAGCATCAGCCTTAGGACTGGCAATAACTTCCACCCATTTTGATACATAATCCACAGCAACTAATATGTACTCATTAGCAAAGGAAGCGGGCAATGGTCTAATGAAATCGATCCCCCACCAGTCAAACACTTCAACCTCTAAGATAGTATTTAGAGGCATTTCATTTCTTCTTAAAATTCTATATGTTCTCTGACAACTATCACAAGATTAAGCATGAATATGGGTATCCTTAAACAAAGAAGGCCAATAGAAACCTGATTGCAACACTTTAGTTGTAGTTTTTTCTTCGTTGAAGTGGCCTCCATAGGCTAAATTATGACAATGCCACAAGATGCTTCATGCCTCTTCCTGAGATACACATCTTCTCAAGATATCATCTGATCGAATAAACAAGTATGGATCATCCCAAATATATTGGCAAGTTTTCTTTAAGAATTTCTTCTTCTGTTGCTAGGTGAGATCATCGGCTATGATTCCGGCTGCCTTAAAATTTGCAATATCCACAAGCCATGGCCTTTCTTGAACCAGCAATAAATTTTCATCAGGAAAACTATTATCTATCTCAGGCTGAATATTTGTAACTGCCTTATTGGAAAATCGGGAAAGATGATCTGTAATGAAATTTTCATGTCGTTTCTTATCTCTGATAATCAAATCAAATTCTTGCAAAAGTAAAATCCATCGAAGCAATCTACGCTTCGAGTCAGTTTATTCAACAAATATTTTAGAGCTGCATGATCAGTGTAGACAACAATAGTGGATCCAATCAAGTAAGGTCAAAATTTTTCTAAGCCATACACTATGGCTAAAAGTTCTTTTTCTATTATTGCATAATTTATTTGTGCTTCATTAAGAACTTTACTAGCGTAATGTATAACATGAAAAATCTTCGACTTCCTTTGACCAAGAACTACTGCTATAACATAGTCACTAGCATCACACATTAATTCAAATTCATGTTTCCAATCAGGAGCAACTAGCATAGGAGCAGAAACAAATTTTTGTTTCAATGAATCAAAAGCAACTAAACAAGAATCATCAGAATGAAAGGGAGTATCCTTATTCAAGAGGTTACTGAGTGGCTTTGTAATCTTTGAGAAATCTTTTATGAATCATCGATAAAAACCTGCATGTCCTAGGTATAACACCCTAATTTTTAACAAATAAATAAACCCAAACCAGGGAAATTTTTCCAAATTTTAGAGTTTGTAAAACATACATAATCTGCCCAAAATAATGCTTAGAGTAAGATAGAAACAATGAAAGGGCAGAGAGGGCAAAAACCGACCAGAAGAAGACCCACCAATGGAACCGGGTCCAAGAGAAGGAAAGGAAGGCAAGGAAATATAAAAGCCGACCAAAGAAAGGCATACAGCGGAAGGATAAACAGTGCCTGAGCGAACCCACAATACGATGCAAACTCGCTCAAGCGAGATCCGACTCTGCTTGGGCGAGACAGCCCAACTCGCTCGGGCGAACACCCCTTCACTTAGGCGAAGTCGATCCAAAAGCCTTCCAACCAAACATACTCGCTAGAGCGAACACTTAGCCGCTGAGGCGAGTAACTCCACTCGGCACATATAATCCTTCTCACTCAAGTTTTCTTACTAAATCAAGCCTCTCCTAGAATCTTCTAGTTTCCAATAAGTTTACTACTCTGGGTTCCACTCAGAATTCTTATAGATCAATCATCAGTCGGAACATCTAACCTTTCCTCAGTCGGGGTAAAGTCATTATCTCACTTCCCACAGCATTAACTTAGTTCCATTTTAACCTAAGATCGTACAGCCTCCCACGCTCGGAAGTACCTATGTACATCACTCGGATTTCACGCATAACATAGATGAACATACAGTATATATATATACAGGAATATATATACAATTAATTTACAAGCACATTGTCATACCCTCAACCCAAGGGAATTCAAATTCTGGTTTAAGGGACTAATATCAAAACACGAGCCAGCCAAGGCTTAACCAAAACATTATACACAATATCTACATATATACATATAGTTCCATCATGCATAAACGTTCCACTCGACATGCAACTCCGCCTTTACTCGTTGTTCCGAGAGACATTCACTGAAAATATTGCCACAATAGGGGTGAGCTTATACATTTAAAATGACAGTTAATGATTCGGCATCAACATCAATACTTGCACTCACGTTCACTCGGTTTGCATTCCATTTGGATTTCAGCCATGCAGAATATGATACTTTTAAAGACATACACTTATATACATATTACGTGAGATCAATTTCAATCATATAAAAGCATGCATCAACTCATTCAAAATTCACTCGTATCACTCCGAGCCATCCCACTCATCCTATCCTAACCAATATTTCATCTACATGCATGCCTGCGGATCTGACTTAAGCAATGATTTTCAGTTACAGGTTCCCTTACTAGCCTCTCATCCATTAGCCCTTCCCGCGTAGTACCGGCCTCCCATTGACGTATTGAGACTTAACTCTAGCTCCTACGGCTACCACGGGCTCTCACAGGATCTAGCCAAGGGTCTGTAGCTGGAGATCATTTTGTTGGGGCTCCTGACCTTCCACGGGTCACCCCATTCCTGTACATGCAGCCTGTATGCTTAAACAACGAGCATCTTCAATTATCCGACTCATTCCTTGTAACCATTAGCGTCACATCCGACCCAACATATTTCCTACATTCCATCGTACCAGCATACACAGTACTCAATGGTTCATCTTTACAATACCTCAAATGAAATCAGCCAACAATCACACATACGTATGCTCTCGATATTAACAATAATAAGAACATGCATCACATGCGTTTATGTATAACCAACTATCAAAATTCAGCACAACGACCCTGAATACATGCATGCAATTGTATAACCATAACCAGGACTCTGCAATCACACACATGGCATTCCAGGATTCACAATCATGCATTGCACACAGTCATCACAGACACATTCATGCACACGCAAGGTAATACGTTCATCCGGTACCGTCCATCAACCATGCATTTGACATGCAAGCACCCCCTACCTTCTGAAGGGACTCGAGAAGCTCTTCTGTTTTCCGACGTTTGGTCTGATGCTCTGTCTGCCTCGTTCAGTCCCCTTCGCACAGTCGTACTCTGTAATCGGCTCGGGGATAGGAAGTTGTTCTTCCTCTACTTCAATGATCATCCTTCACCAGCCGGAGAAGACTCTGACCCTTCTACAGCACCGTCGTCGTGGGTTTCCAAAAACAGAGAACAAGGACAGGGGAGAAGAGAAGAGGACGAGGAACGAAGAAGAGAAGAAAAGAGAGGGCAAAGCAGTGGAGAAAGATGAATAACCACAGTGGCACAGGGCATATATATATGCGTACGAAGAGAAGGAGAGTGGGGTGGGGAAGCGTGAATCACAGCCCCACTCACGTGACCCGCCAATCATAAGCAGCCAACCATTTAACAATTAAGCATGATTAATCTGCCATCATTTCTTAAGTTAGGATAATTAAGTTAATTATGATTAACAAATAATTTCCTACTTTGAAATTATAATCTTAATGGTTTAATTTGATTCGGTATCTAATTTCAAAATTAAGATGTTACAATTCTCCCCCCTTAAAAGAATTTCGTCCCCGAAATTCACTCGGTAACTCACCTTGATTAAACAACTCGGGGTACTGTTGCCTAATGACATCCTTGCGTTCCCAAGTGTATGAGGTATACCCGTCTTGTTGCCACTCCACTTCAACCAGTTGCACATTCCTTCTCCTTAAACGCTTTACCGATCGGTCCACGATTCTAGTTGGTACAGTTACAGTGGTCAGGTCTTCCTTGATTTCCACTCCATCATCAGGCATTGTGTGAGTAGAATCGGGTAGATACTTATTTAGTTGGGACACATGAAATACATTATGCAATCGGGATAGGTGAGTCGGTAATGCTATTTGGTATGCCATGGGACCGACTCGTTCCAATATCTCATAAGGCCCAATGTATCGGGGGTTCAACTTCCCACTTTTCAAGGCTCGCCCGACTCCTTTGCTCGGTGAAATATTTAGAAACACCCTATCCCCGACTGAAAATTCTAGTGGTTTGGTCCGTCTATCATAGTAGCTCTTCTGTCTGTCCTGAGACGCCTTCATCTTATCCTTAATTATCTGGATCCGTTCTGAGGTTTGCTTTACAATCTCCAGCTCTAATAGTAAACTCTCACCCGTTTCTGACCAACAGAGTGGGGTCTGACATTTTCGGCCATACAGGGCTTCATAGGGCGCCATGCCAATACTGCTGTGGTGGCTATTATTGTACGTAAATTCGATCAAGGGAAGGTACTGTTCCCAGCATCCACCATGCTCCAACACACACGCTCTCAGTAAGTCCTCTAGACTTTGTATCGTTCGCTCGGTTTGTCCATCCGATTGGGGGTGGTAGGCGGAACTTAACCAAAGTTTCGTGCCCAACTCCTGGTGCAGGCTGGTCCAAAACCGAGACGTGAATCTAGGATCCCTGTCCGATACGATAGAAGCTGGCACTCCATGCAGTCGGACAATTTCACGAATATAAATTTGAGCCAACTTATGTAACGGGTACCTCATGTTCACAGGCAGGAAGTGTGCACTTTTCGTCAATCGGTCAACAATGACCCAAATCGCATCATGACCCACTCGGGTTTTTGGCAACCCCATGACAAAGTCCATGGCAATTGAGTCCCACTTCCACACGGGAATCTCCAGGGGTTGCAATGCACCGTACGGCTTCTGGTGCTCGACTTTCGATTTCTGACAGGTGATACACCGAGCCACATATTCCACTATATTTCTCTTTAATCCAGGCCACCAGAATTGTAGTCTTAGATCATGATACATCTTCGTGGCACCCGGGTGGATGCTTAGCAGGCTCTTGTGGGCTTGATCAAGCACCATCCTTCTTAATTCTCCCCCACCCGGTACGTATATTCTATTTTTCATTCGGAAAATCCCATCTGATCCCTCGGTCAAGAACAAGTCCTTACCCTTGGCATGAGTCTTCTTTAGATCAGCCAAGTAAGGATCTAACTTCTGCTGCTCGAACACCAACTTCAGGAACTCGTTGGCAATCTTCAATGTACCGAGTGTTATTTTTCGAGCCGAAGAGACGTCAACATGCAAGTTCATATCTCGGAATTGCTCCAATAACTCCACCTCTCTCACCATCATCACAGCCACATGGAGGGATTTTCGACTTAACGCGTCAGCAATAACGTTTGCCTTACCCGGATGATACTTCAGCTCAAAGTCATAATCTTTTAAAAATTCCATCCATCTTCTCTGCCTCATGTTCAACTCCTTCTGGTCAAATAAATATTTGAGGCTTTCGTGGTCGCTGTGTACTTCGAACTTAGAACTGTACAAGTAATTCCTCTATCTCTTCAACGCGAAAACCACAGCTGCCAATTCCAAGTCATGGGTCGGATAATGCTGTTCGTGAGGTCTCAGTTGCCAAGAGGCATAAGCTATCACTCGGTCCTTCTGCATTAGTACACACCCCAGGCCGAGTCCCGACGCATCACAATAAAACACAAAGCTCTCTTGCAAGTTTGGCAATGCCAACACTGGAGCGGTCGTCAACTTATTCTTTAACTCACGGAAACTACCCTCGCACTCGGAACTCCAGACGAAAGGGACGTTTTTCCGAGTCAGCTTGGTCAGTGGCAGAGCAAGCTTAGAAAAACCTTCAATAAACCTTCTATAATCGCCAGCTAGGCCCATAAAGCTTCTTATCTCCGAGACCGACTTGGGTCTCTCCCATGCCATTATGGCTGCCACCTTTGATGGGTCCACCGAGACACCTTCCATGGAAATTATATGTCCGAGAAAGTGGATCTTATCCATCCAGAAATCGCACTTCGAAAGCTTTGCAAACAATTTCTTCTCCTTCAATACTTGGAGTACTGCTCGGAGGTGTTCTTCATGCTCCTCTGGGGTTTTGGAATAGATTAAGATATCATCAATAAAAACAACTACGAATCGGTCTAGATATGGGTGGAATATGTTGTTCATGTAATTCATGAATACAGCAGGGGCGTTTGTGACACCAAATGGCATCACTACATACTCGTAGTGGCCATACCGAGTCCTAAAGGCAGTCTTTGGGATATCCGAGTCCTTCACCCGGATTTGGTGGTATCCCGATCGTAAATCGATCTTTGAGAAGACTGAAGCACCACACAGTTGGTCAATCAAATCATCAATTTTGGGCAACGGGTATCGGTTCTTAATCGTGATTTTATTCAACTGTCGGTAATCTATGCATAACCTCATGCTTCCATCCTTCTTTTTGACAAGTAGTATAGGTGCGCCCTATGGTGATACACTCGGTCTAATGAATTGTTTTCCGAGTAACTTGTAACATCCTAAATTTAATTAGAGTTAAACCCGGGACAAGGGAAATTTTTCCCAAAATAAATCATGAAGAATCGGGTCAATTATTTAGAAAATACTTGGATCAATAATTAAAAGCCACTCCCATATATGAAGATATGAGAGCTAGGTCCAATGACCAATCAAGAAGATAAGCAGCACAAGGCAGAAAGGCAAAGTGCCAATTAGGGAAGAGAAATACAAGATGGAAAGAAGGCAAGGAAAATAAAACCGAGCACAAAGCCCAGCGAAAGACACATAGCGCTTGAGCGAAGGCTACACCAGTGCCCACTCGCTCAAGCGAGATCCGACTCCGCTTAAGCGGGACCGCACAACTCGCTCGGGCGAACCACCATTCGCTTAAGCGAAACCGACCCCAAGCCTTCCATCTACACACACTCGCTGGAGCGAGGACCCACTCGCTGAAGCGAGAAGCCACACTCGGCAAATCCACCACTCGGTATCCGAGACAACCATTCACTCGGCAGCCCATAATTTAGTCATCTATTTTATCCACAAGGGTCACATATATAATCCACACGGGAATGAGGGGTATCCCACTCGGATTCCATAAAACCCTCACTCGGGTTATTACCCAACCAAACACCACTCAGTATAATTCATCCTCGAGTCACTCGGTAAACATCAACCATTTAGCACTCGGTATATTTGAACTCCATCACTCAGAGAATACCTAGGCTTCCTCTCGGCCATAAATCACTCGGTCTAATCACTCATAAACCAACTCATCTTCTGAGTGGTATTCCACTCGGTAACTAATATCATTACCGACCAATACTTATTCGGTCACACACTCGGCATTCATGCCTATTCTCACTCGGATAATACCTTAACCATTCATTACTCAGAAATAGCCTACATAATCAATTCCACTCGGAATGATCCAAACTCCTCAACACTCAGAGGAATTACCCAAGTAGTTCACTCGGACTCATTCCACACTTACGCACTCAGAATACATATTACCTTGTTCACTCGGAATAGGTACCCATGTTCACTCGGAATACATGTATAACTCCACTTGGATCATATATATAAAACACTTAGAATATGTCCAATCTAATCCATCATAACAACTTTTCCCTCGGAGAGGTTCACTCGGATTTCCACTCGGGTTTAAACCAAATCATTCCCCACTCGGGGTTTACCCATATTTTCACTCGGTAAAAAGATCATATACTTAAGCCACGTCAATCAAACAAGCTCTTACAATAATATTCCACTCGGTATTTATTAACTTAGCATCATTCATACAACATCATTTCCTAGTCAGTGAGAAGCATCAAATCAACATAAACCGCTCATATATATATATTCTCTAATTCCAAGTCTGACTACTGATACAGCAGTACACTTCCACCGATTCATAACCATGTTATCAACATAACACATATATATACATACACATACACTCGGATAATTTCAGCTTAACATTATTCATTCACCAAGACCCATTATCCGATACAAGAACATGATTTCAATATAAATCCATATGTATACAAACATGCACACGGATTTCTAATAACCCAGGTTCAATATATATATATATATACAAATTGTATTCTTTATACAACGTTGATATTACGAGCCGGCCAAGGCTTTAATACATTAAATGTACTCAGAACATAATATTATATACACAGCCTTATCAATAAATACCCAACACTCAGGTTAAGGCCCTTACATCATCCAAACCGACCTGCATACACTGAAAAAAATGGTGTAGGGGGTGAGCATTACATATTAAATGACAGATATTGGCTCGGATTAATCGTAGAATCCACAATACAATTATACATATATATCATCAATCATTCAACATATACTGCCATTCAATATGGGTAATCACAAACATCTTCCGATCGGGTTTCGACCATTTCACTCGGCTATAAAGCCTAATTCACTCAGTAACTAGTATACTGATCCACTCGGATTTCACTCAACTCCGAGCCTTGCTCAAGGAGTGTGCCTGAGCCCAGCTCCAGGACTTAGCCATATTCTTCACATGTTTCATCACCTGATTGCCGATAGGTATATATATACATGCTCCAAGCATTCCAGTGGCGAATCGGATGCATATGGTCATATTCACTCGGAGTCCAACTCCAATGCGCTCGGCATCTGCCTTGGGTCCAACCCAAGGACTTCATCAAGCGTCCAACGCTTAGTGCACTAGGCACTGCCCGAGTCCAACCCGGGTCTTATATCATATCAACACATTAAACTTCATTAAACGCATATTTATCCGATTGCCCACTCAGTATTTAGCATTCAGCATTTTATGCACACGACAATTCAACAGCAATCAAATGACTCGGTAACTCATCACATTCACTCGGCAATCCTATGCCATCCACTCGGATTATCCTCTATTCACTCGGATTTATCCTTTCCAGTAAGCATTTCATGCTCTCCTCTATAAAGCCTACTCGGCATTCAACATACAGTCCCCAAACATGCATTCAGCATACGCACATGCATCAACAAAGCTTGCATGCATTCAAATGTACAACACACCCAGGGACAAATGGAGGATCACACATGCACTCAGCATCAACATACATACATCTCAAGCATCTTAACATAACCATCACCATAGACATCAACACATATATGGACGGAATTCAACAATATCAAGCAATATATAATCATCATGCATGTCTGGGCTACTACTCACTCGAAAATCAATCAAACAACACATATTGAATACCACACATCCCAATACAAGAATTTCACCCAGAAAACCCGTCCATAAACTATGCACTTAAGATGCAATAGCTCCCCTTACCTGGATGAAGCTTCCAGGAGTCATATGGCCACTCGGCCCAGCCATAGCAGCAATCTGCTCGGCATTCCAGCACTGAGAAAAGCCATCAACACCCAAGTTCCACTCTGCTCACAGCCATGGAAGAATCCATGCTGTTTACTCGAGCAACAACCTCCAAGGCTTAGTACAAAGCTGTTCTACACTCGAACAGCACCCTCCTTCCCACCATGGAGGACCACCAGCTTTCATGCAACATGCATGCATGCCTTCATCCTCACAAGGGCAGCACAGCCTCATCAACAGTGAACCATCATGCATCACAAACTGAGACATGCACATAGCTGCAGGCTCCAACCGAGCCCATCATATAAAGGAGAAGGAGAAGACGAAGGGGAAGCGCCAGGGAACCAAAGGCAAAACCCAGCCCCCAAGACACACAGCCACACGCTGTTTCACTCACACAGCCACAGGAAGGATTCTCAACCTTCAAGGCACCCAATACCATGTTGGACTCCACTACCATGCAGCTCCACTCGGCTCAACACAACGTTGAGTGGAGGAAGATGAAGATAAAGGAGGAAGCAAAGAGGCAGAAAGCCTCATGGATTCTAGAGAGAAGGAGGAGCATTTCTCTCTATCCTCCGAAAAGCCACCAAAGGGGAAATAAAGGAAAATAAGGAGAAAACGTGGAGCTGAAGCCTTATTACCATACAGCCAGCATCTGTTCCCATCAAAGGTCTTATTCTCCATCAGCCATCACAACACCATTAATTCTGGTCGCACATCATTTAATGCATTTCCATCATCCATCAAATCACACTCAACGTGAATGAAGAGAGAGGGGGAGAGAGGACCGAAGTTCACTAAGGCCACCCAGGCACCACTATTATTATTTTTATCATTATTAAAATTATTATTATTATCACTCAATAATTTGCCTAATTGGCAATTAATCCTTAATTAACCATTAATTCCATCAATCCATAACCTTAATCTGACATTTACAATTACTTAAAAAATCTGGGATGTTACACTCTCCCCACCTTTAAGGAATTTCGTCCCTGAAATTCAATCAGGAACCTGCCTCAATAATAACCCGGCATAACACTACATGCTACACAAAACAACTTACATAACGATGCCCTCCAAGCATTCGCCGACCAGTCAATTCCAATCGGCACAATTCCACTTCACGAGTGGTTATCGACCACACCACAAGAAATTCCGAGACAGCCCACTCTTAACACCTTCCACTTGGAAGTGTCACCAATTGGCTCGGAAATCACCCACTCGGGTATTCACAATTCCACTTCACTCAGCAACTCTTTCTTTCACTTGTCCATCATTTTAATACTCAACCACATACTCATCCATTCAGATTCAAATCCTCACCTTGCTCGGAGCAGTCCAATAGACTCAAGCCATCTCCATAAGCAGCTACAGTCTCACTTGCCGACCTATGAACTGCTGCATCCAACTTATAGGATGATGCCTCATTCCTATAGGGTCACAACAGTTGCATCAAGTCACAGCAAATTACACACTGCCACAATACCTATGGCATGGAGAGCCTCTCGGAACAGCATCCTCACATCCTATTTCACTCATACCGACCAAAATCACTCAGATAATGCCAATCTACATGAAAATTAATGGCAATTCTTACCATTTTATAAGCAATACATCCGAATCAATACCACCATTAGGCACCAACAGGGATGCATCTCATGCCAACAGTCAGCAAACATTAATCATTCTCACAGTAAAATGCATATTATCAATGGATTTCCGACTCATTCAAGGCATATATGCAGCCCTTACACCTATTCTAGTGTGAATCATATGATAATAATCCTCAATGCCATCATTATTACTGACCATAACTCTGCCTAAGTCAATTAATTTACTACACTGACTAAGCCATGTAACTCCGGGTCACAATATATTTCCCATCATCACCATACTCATTACCATAGCATACCCAGAATGCAGCATCACTACACGGTATCGTATTCCCTCATACAACACTTCAAGCCTCAAAAATATATTACACAATCATTTCACTTGGTTTCAACAATCCATGCCTAATCAACAGGATCATATGCCTAGTGGCTAACATTCAGTTTCATTCACTTAGTTTTCACACTGCAAACCGAGACAGTACCCAATTCCACATTCATTCAATAATTACATATTAAAATTCTCATACCTAGGAAACTGCAGTAATCACTCCTATCATATATATATATATATCATATTGGATTCTTATGCCAAAGGGTATAAAATTCAATCTTTACAAATGGCACAACCTGCCATATAATCCGAATTCAACACACAAGGGAATTCATGAAATATTATTCACTCAGTTAATTCCACTTATGGGTTCTAGTCCGATCAACAAGCATGCATAAAATCCAATAATAGCTCACAAGCAATGATGACACTCGGTCATATTGCATACAACCGCCCACATAGTAGGCAAACCTTGGCCATGGACCTTTTGGTCTGCTCTGATAACAAAATGTAACATCCTAAATTTAATTAGAGTTAAACCCGGGACAAGGGAAATTTTTCCCAAAATAAATCATGAAGAACCGGGTCAATTATTTAGAAAATACTTGGATCAATAATTAAAAGCCACTCCCATATATAAAGATATGAGAGCTAGGTCCAATGACCAATCAAGAAGACAAGCAGCGCAAGGTAGAAAGGCAAAGTGCCAATCAGGGAAGAGAAATACAAGATGGAAAGAAGGCAAGGAAAATAAAACCGAGCACAAAGCCTAGCGAAACACACAGCGCCTGAGCGAAGGCTACACCAGTGCCCACTCGCTCAAGCGAGATCCGACTCCGCTTGAGCGGGACCGCACAACTCGCTCTGGCGAACCACCATTCGCTTAAGCGAAACCGACCCCAAGCCTTCCATCTACACACACTCACTGGAGCGAGGACCCACTCACTGAAGGGAGAAGCCAAACTCGGCAAATCCACCATTCGGTATCCGAGACAACCATTCACTCGGCAGCCCATAACTTAGTCATCTATTTTATCCACAAGGGTCACATATATAATCCACTCGGGAATGAGGGGTATCCCACTCAGATTCCATAAAACCCCTCACTCGGGTTATTACCCAACCAAACACCACTCGGTATAATTCATCCTCGAGTCACTCGGTAAACATCAACTATTTAGCACTCGACATATTTGAACTCCATCACTCAGAGAATACCTAGGCTTCCTCTCAGCCATAAATCACTCGGTCTAATCACTCATAAACCAACTCATCTTCTGAGTGGTATTCCACTCGGTAACTAATATCATTACCGACCAATACTCATTCAGTCACACACTCGGCATTCATGCCTATTCTCACTCGGATAATACCTTAACCATTCATTACTCAGAAATAGCCTACATAATCAATTCCACTCAGAATGATCCAAACTCCTCAACACTCAGAGGAATTACCCAAGTAGTTCACTCGGACTCATTCCACACTTACGCACTCAGAATACATATTACCTTGTTCACTCGGAATAGGTACCCATGTTCACTCGGAATACATGTATAACTCCACTCGGATCATATATATAAAACACTTAGAATATGTCCAATCTAATCCATCATAACAACTCTTCCTTCGGAGAGGTTCACTCGGATTTCCACTCGGGTTTAAACCAAATCATTCCCCACTCGGGGTTTACCCATATTTTTACTCGGTAAAAAGATCATATACTTAAGCCACGTCAATCAAACCAGCTCTTACAATAATATTCCACTCGGTATTTATTAACTTAGCATCATTCATACAACATCATTTCCTAGTCAGTGAGAAGCATCAAATCAACATAAACCGCTCATATATATATATATATTCTCTAATTCCAAGTCCGACTACCGATACAGCAGTACACTTCCACCGATTCATAACCATGTTATCAACATAACACATATATATACATACGCATACACTCGGATAATTTCAGCTTAACATTATTCATTCACCAAGACCCATTATCCGATACAAGAACATGATTTCAATATAAATCCATATGTATACAAACATGCACACAGATTTCTAATAACCCAGGTTCAATATATATATATATGTACAAATTGTATTCTTTATACAACGTTGATATTACGAGCCGGCCAAGGCTTTAATACATTAAATGTACTCGGAACATAATATTATATACACAGCCTTATCAATAAATACCCAACACTCAGGTTAAGGCCCTTACATCATCCAAACCGACCTGCATACACTGAAAAAAATGGTGTAGGGGGTGAGCATTACATATTAAATGACAGATATTGGCTCGGATTAATCGTAGAATCCACAATACAATTATACATATATATCATCAATCATTCAACATATACTGCCATTCAATATGGGCAATCACAAACATCTTCCGATCGGGTTTCGACCATTTCACTCGGCTATAAAGCCTAAATCACTCAGTAACTAGTATACTGATCCACTCGGATTTCACTCAACTCCGAGCCTTGCTCAAGGAGTGTGCCTGAGCCTAGCTCTAAAACTTAGCCATATTCATCACATGTTTCATCATCTGATTGCCGATCGGTATATATATACATGCTCCAAGCATTCCAATGGCGAATCGGATGCATATGGTCATATTCACTCGGAGTCCAACTCCAATGCGCTTGGCATCTGCCTTGGGTCCAACCCAAGGACTTCATCAAGCGTCCAACGCTTAGTGCCCTAGGCACTGCCCGAGTCCAACCCGGGTCTTATATCACATCAACACATTAAACTTCATTAAACGCATATTCATCTGATTGCCCACTCAGTATTTAGCATTCAGCATTATATGCACACAGCAATTCAACAGCAATCAGATGACTCGGCAACTCATCACATTCACTCGGTAATCCTATGCCATCCATTCGGATTATCCTCTATTCACTCGGATTTATCCTTTCCAGTAAGCATTTCATGCTCTCCTCTATAAAGCCTACTCAGCATTCAATATACAGTCCCCAAATATGCATTCAGCATACGCACATGCATCAACAAAGCTTGCATGCATTCAAATGTACAACACACCCAGGGACAAATAGAGGATCACACATGCACTCAGCATCAACATACATGCATCTCAAGTATCTTAACATAACCATCACCATAGACATCAACACATATATGGATGGAATTCAACAACATCAAGCAATATATAATCATCATGCATGTCCGGGCTACTACTCACTCGAAAATCAATCAAACAACATATATTGAATACCACACATCCCAATACAAGAATTTCACCTGGAAAACCCATCCATAAACTATGCACTTAAGATGCAATAGCTCCTCTTACCTGGATGAAGCTTCCAGGAGTCATATGGCCACTCGGCCCAGCCACAACAACAATCTGCTCAGCATTCCAGCACTGAGAAAAGCCATCAACACCCAAGTTCCACTCTGCTTATAGCCATGGAAGAATCCATGTTGTTTACTCAAGCAACAACCTCCAAGGCTTAGTACAAAGCTGTTCTACACTCGAACAGCACCATCCTCCCCACCATGGAGGACCACCAGCTTTCATGCAACATGCATGCATGCCTTCATCCTCACAAGGGCAGCACAGCCTCATCAACAGTGAACCATTATGCATCACAAACCGAGACATGCACACAGCTGCAGGCTCCAACCGAGCCCATCCTATGAAGGAGAAGGAGAAGACGAAGGGGAAGCACCAGAGAACCAAAGGCAAAACCCAGCCTCCAAGACACACAGCCACACGCTGTTTCACTCACACAGCCACAGGAAGGATTCTCAACCTTCAAGGCACCCAGTACCATGCTGGACTCCACCACCATGCAGCTCCACTCGGCTCAATATAGTGTTGAGTGGAGGAAGATGAAGATAAAGGAGGAGGCAAAGAGGCAGAAAGCCTCATGCATTCTAGAGAGAAGGAGGAGCGTTTCTCTTTATCCTCCGAAAAGCCACCAAAGGGGAAATGAAGGAAAATGAGGAGAAAACGTGAAGCTGAAGCCTTATTACCACACAGCCAGCGTCTGTTCCCATCAAATGTCTCATTCTCCATCAGCCATCACAACACCATTAATTTTGGTCCCACATCATTTAATGCATTTCCATCATCCATCAAATCACACTCAACGTGAATGAAGAGAGAGGGGGAGAGAGGACCGAAGTTCACTAAGGCCACCCAGGTACCACTATTATTATTTTTATCATTATTAAAATTATTATTATTATCACTCAATAATTTACCTAATTGGCAATTAATCCTTAATTAACCATTAATTCCATCAATCCATAACCTTAATCTGACATTTACAATTACTTAAAAAATCTGGGATGTTACATAACTCATCCACCTACTTTTTCAACTCAGCCAATTCTGTTGGGGACATTCTATAAGGTGCATTGGAGCCTGGCTCGGCTCCAGGGATCAAGTCTATAGAGAATTAAACTTCTCTATTTGGAGGGACACCCGGTACGTCCTCCGGAAACACTTCGGGGAATTCACAAACAGTCAGAATATCGTTCACCCGGGCTCTACCCTCTCCCTCAGTTAAACAAAGCATCATAAATAGTTGAGCTATACCTTGTACCGTGTAATCTTCATTGTTCTGCCTCGGAAAAATTACCCTTCGGTTTCGACATTCCACTAATACCTTATTGGCTGAAAGCCAATCCATGCTAAGTACAATGTCGAGGTCCTTTAGAGGCATGCACACCAAATCGAAGGTGAAGCTCCGATCGCCCAACACAAATGTTATATCTTTACACATTGATGATGTCAACACCTTAGTGCCAGTCGGATTGGCTACTTCCAAAGTTCGATCTATATACATAATCGGTAACTTTAAACGTCTCACACACTCATCAGCTATAAAAGAATGGGTGGCTCCAGAATCAAAAACTACATTAAGTGTATATCTACCGAGTAAGCACTTACTTTGCACCAAGTCATTCGCTTGTGTAGCCTCCTCCGCGTTGATGGCGTATACCCTCCCAGCAGCTGGTTGGTCGGTATTTCTCCTTCGGTTGTTTGGAGCGAACATCATATTCCCTCTGGCTCTATTATCTCTTCCTTCCAATCGTTGGCCACCATTCCCACGGCCTCTCCCTCGGAAGCCTCCACGATGCACGTGGGCGTCTGCTTGCCGTAATTGAGGACAGTCGGGGTGGATATGCCCCTTCTCATTGCAATGAAAACATATGACATTTCCTCCATCATCACAATTCTGAGCAAAGTGGTCGCCACCACATTTAAAACACTTGCCAAATCTTGGACGTCCACCAGTCTGTCCCCCTTGACTGTTTCGACCCTTATATCTAGCAGAGGGTCCACTTCTTCCAATGTTACCTGATCTCTTGAAGCGTGACTATTGAGGCCTCAAGGAGGGTTCTGCCCTACTGCTCTGGCCCGAATGGGCCTTGTCATCTTCTTCGAAAATCCTACATTTATTCACCAGTACTGGGAAACTTCTAATTTCTTGGTATCTGCAAGCTCTTTTAATGTCTGATCGTAGTCCGTTCTCGAATTTGAGGCATTTAGAACTCTCAATCCCGGGTTGTTGGAAGGGAGGATAAAACAGACACAGCTCTTCAAATCTGGCTGCGTATTCTTCTACAGACATGGAACCCTGTTTCAGTTCCATAAATTCCAGTTCCTTCCGACTCCTCACTGTGTCAGGGAAATATTTTTCTAGGAAGCACGTTTTGAAATTTTCCCAGGTCAGCTGGGTATCAGCATCAACCAGTCGGTTTCTGGCAATCTTCCACCAGTTTTCTGCTTCGTCCCGCAGCATGTACACTGCGCACTCCACCTTCTGGGCCTCAGTACAATGAAGGCCCCCAAAAATCCTCTCTAACTCTTGAGTCCACATGTAAGCTGCTTCGGGGTTAAGTCCCCCTTGAAACTCACTCGGCTTCCTCTTTAGGAAGCGATCCAATACTTGGCCATCTTCAGCTCGAGGCTGGCCCTGCCTCTCAAACACGTCCACAAAATGTTGGAATTCCGTGGCTATGGCTTCCATGTTTTGACGATTCGTCATTACTTATCCTGAAATTAACACCCCTTCGAGGATAAGTATACAAGTTACTCATTACCGATCGGATCTCATCCCAACATTCAATAACTATAGTACATTATACCATTCCTATATATCACATAATCAATCGGACCAGGAGGGGAATAATCTCCTATCCTCAATTCAATATCTCAACATTGTTCATGTTCAACAGAATATCACAATAATAATGACCACTCGGTCATAATGCACATAACCGCTTACACTCGGTAAGCATACCTTGGCCTTGGACCTTTTTGGTCTGCTCTGATACCAAAATATAACACCCTAATTTTTAACAAATAAATAAACCCAAAACAGGGAAATTTTTCCAAATTTTAGAGTTTGCAAAACATACATAATCTGCCCAAAATAATGCTTAGAGTAAGATAGAAACAATGAAAGGGCAAAGAGGGAAAAAATCGACCAGAAGAAGACCCACCAATGGAACCGGGTCCAAGAAAAGGAAATGAAGGCAAGGAAATATAAAAGCCGACCAAAGAAAGGCATACAACGGAAGGATAAATAGCGCTTGAGCGAACCCACAATACGATGCAAACTCGCTCAAGCGAGATCCGACTCCGCTTGGGTGAGACAGCCCAACTCGCTCGGGCAAACACCCCTTCGCTTAGGCGAAGTCGATCCAAAAGCAACCAAACACACTCGCTGGAGCGAACACTTAGCCGCTGAGGCGAGTAACTCCACTCGGCACATATAATCCTTCTTACTCAAGTTTTCTTACTAAATTAAGCCTCTCCTAGAATCTTCTAGTTTCCAATAAGTTTACTACTCTGGGTTCCACTCGGAATTCTTATAGATCAATCATCAGTCAGAACATCTAACCTTTCCTCAGTCGGGGTAAAGTCACTATCTCACTTCCCACAGCATTAACTTAGTTCCATTTTAACCTAAGATCGTACAGCCTCCCACGCTCGGAAGTACCTATGTACATCACTCGGATTTCACGCATAGCATAAATAAACATACAGTATATATATATATACAGGAATATATATACAATTAATTTACAAGCACATTGTTATACCCTCAACCCAAGAGAATTCAAATTCTGGTTTAAGGGACTAATATCAAAACACGAGCCGGCCAAGGCTTAACCAAAACATTATACACAATATCTACATATATACATATAGTTCCATCGTGCATAAACGTTCCACTCGACATGCAGCTCCGCCTTTACTCGTTGTTCCGAGAGACATTCACTGAAAATATTGCCACAGTAGGGGTGAGCTTATACATTTAAAATGACAGTTAATGATTCGGTATCAGCATCAATACTTGCACTCACGTTCACTCGGTTTGCATTCCATTTGGATTTCAGCCATGCACAATATGATACTTTCAAAGACATACACTTACATACATATTATGTGAGATCAATTTCAATCATACAAAAGCATGCATCAACTCATTCGGAATTCACTCGTATCACTCCGAGCCATCCCACTCATCCTATCCTAACCAACATTTCATCTACATGCATGCTTGCGGATCCGACTTAAGCAATGATTTTCAGTTACAGGTTCCCTTACTGGCCTCTCGTCCATTAGCCCTTCCCGCGTGGTACCGGCCTCCCATTTACGTCTCGAGACTTAACTCTAGCTCCTACGGCTACCACGGGCTCTCACAGGATCTAGCCAAGGGTCTGTAGCTGGAGATCATTTTGTTGGGGCTCCTGACCTTCCATGGGTCACCCCATTCCTGTACATGTAGCCTATATGCTTAAATAACAAGCATCCTCAATTATCCAACTCATTCCTTGTAACCATTAGCGTCACATCCGACCCAACATATTTCCTAAATTCCATCGTACCAGCATACACAGTACTTAACGGTTCATCTTTACAATACCTCAAATGAAATCAGCCAACAATCACACATACGTATCCTCTCGGTATTAACAATAATAAGAACATGCATCACATGCGTTTATGTATAACCAACTATCAGAATTCAGCACAACGACCCTGAATACATGCATGCAATTGTATAACCATAATCAGGACTCTGCAATCACACACATGGCATTCCAGGATTCACAATCATGCATTGCACACAGTCATCACAGACACATTCATGCATACTCAAGGTAATATGTTCATCCGGTACCGTCCATCAACCATGCATTTGACATGCAAGCGCCCCCTACCTTCTGAAGGGACTCGAGAAGCTCTTCTGTTTTCTGACGTTTGGTCTGATGCTCTATCTGCCTCGTTCAGCCCCCTTCACACAGTCATACTCTACAATCGGCTTAGGGATAGGAAGTTGTTCTTCCTCTGCTTCGATGATCGTCCTTCACCAGCCGGAGGAGACTCTGACCCTTCTACAGCACCGTCGTTGTGGGTTTCCAGAAACAGAGAACAAGGACAGGGGAGAAGAGAAGAGGATGAGGAACGAAGAAGAGAAGAAAAGAGAGGGTAAAGCAGTGGAGAAAGATGAATAACCACAGTGGCACAGGGCATATGTATATGCGTACGAAGAGAAGGAGAGTGGGGTGGGGAAGCGTGAATCGCAGCCCCACTCATGTGACCCGCCAATCATAAGCAGCCAACCATTTAACAATTAAGCATGATTAATCTGCCATCATTTCTTAAGTTAGGCTAATTAAGTTAATTATGATTAAAAAATAATTTCCTACTTTGAAATTATAATCTTAATGGTTTAATTTTATTCGGTATCTAATTTCAAAATTGGGATGTTACACTAGGAAACTCCTGATCCCGTTAACCTTAAGTAGCGGTGGGAGTTTTTCAATCACTTCAACCTTTGTTGGGTCTACTTCAATGCCTTTACAAAAGATTTTATGACCTAGCACAATATCTTCTGTAACCATAAAATGACATTTCTCCCAATTCAGAACCAGATTTGTTTCCACACACCGTTTTAATACAATATCTAGATTGGCTAAGCAGTGATCAAATGGCAATCCAAACACAAAGAAATCATCCATGAATACTTCAATGCATTTCTCAATCAAATCAGCAAATATTGCAAACATGGATCTTTGAAATGTGGCTGGAGCATTACATAGTCCAAAAGACATTTTTCTGTAAGTAAAAACACCAAAAGGACACGTAAAAGCAGTCTTCTCTTGATCTTTTGGAGCAATTGCTATCTGATTGTAACCTGAGTATCCATCCAAAAAACAATAATATACTTGACCTGCCAACCGTTCGAGCATTTGATCCATAAAGGGTAAAGGATAGTGATCTTTTCTAGTGGCTCAATTAAGTTTTCTGTAATCAATACACATTCTCCATCCAGTGACTATTCTTGTTGGAATGAATTCAGTCTTCTCATTCTTAATTACAGTAATGCCACCTTTGTTGGGAATTTACTTAAACTGGGCTTACCCAAGCACTGTCTGAAATAGGGTAAATCATGCCTACTTCCAATAATTTCATCACCTCTTTTTTCACTACTTCTTTCATTGTTGGATTCAATCTTCTCTGAGGCTGTGCAATAGGCTTAAACTCTCATTCCATGAAAATTCGATGCATACAGTATGAAGGACTAATTCCTTTTAAATCCTACAAAGTCCATCCAATTGCTCCCTTATTTCTTCTTAATACTTCAACTAATTTCTCTTCTTCTGACTTGGTTAGCCTGCTGTTGATCACCACTGGTTTTTGACTGTCATCCTCTAGAAATACATATTTTAGATGAGAAGGTAAAGCCTTCAATTCAAGCTTCTGAATTTCACCTTCTATCTTCACAGGCAAATCTTCCATGATTACTTGGCTTGGTGAATTAAATTTATCTGAATCAAAGTCTTTTATAATTTCTTCTACAGCTTCTGCTTTATCTTCACTGAGCTCATCAAAAACATTCCCTAAAACTTTTTCAAGAGTGCTAGAATAATTCAACTTACACAATTCATTTTTAACGGTTTCTTCTTCTCTATCAATCTGAAAACAATGCTGCTTCTCTACGGGATGCTCCATTGCTTCAAAGACATCAAAAGTCATCTCATTATCGTGTATTCTTACTTTTAATTTCCCATCATCAACATTGTTTTTGTAAAATAAAACACAAATTAAAAAAAATTTAGAAACAAAATTTACTTGACACTTAAAAATCGGAGTTGAGAGTATCTTGGGATTTTAGGGGATCAAGACTCTATTTTATGTTAATGAATTTTAACTTTTCATAAATAAGAATCAAATTAAATTTTCCAAGGTGGATTTTCCTTAAGCTAATTAATATGTTCCTCTCGAAATCCTATTAATGTACCTAACCTATGGAAAGCGCTACTTAATCCTTAGAAAAGGCCCATTATCATTTTGTGAAAATCCCTTATTTATTCCCCAAAAGATTTTGATTACTTTCACAGTTTTACCGAGGTCACAAAAAGTATTTCAAAAACTTAGGCTTAGTTCAAAAACTTTCCAGTAACAATAAATCTCTCGATTCTATTAATTACTTAAACTTACTAATATACCCGCAAGTATACAGTTTTATCACTTAGGTTCTTGTTAGGAATTACTAAGAGCATTGAGCATTTTTTGAACTAAATGGAAAATAGAAATTTATTTAATTTAAAGTCAAAATAACATTATCATAAAATATTATCACACCCCCTTCATCCCAAGATAATTAATTTAGTTACTCATGAAATACTTCAAATTCATATATATAATGGAAAAATAAAACATACAAGACATGGCAAAAATAAAGACTTACGGGTTTCTCCAAAAGCTTAGAATAATTTTACCACTGTATTTCCTTGTGGCAATATTCCTCCACCAATTACAAATTGGAACATTCACTTTTACAATCCTCACTACTCTTTTATAAAATAAAAGAAAGAAAAAGAAAATAAAAAGAGAAAGAAAACGAAGGAAAAAGAAAAGAAAAGGAAAAGAAAACGAGAAAGAAATGGGACGGAGAAGGAAACGAAAGAGAAAGAAAAGAAAGAAATTAAAGTACAAATTAAAGAGGATTTTGATCTAAAAGTGATGCTGTCTGTGCTGCCCTATTTGGCTTCAGACCTCCCCCCTATTTATAGAAATGGGGAACGGTGGCTAGTGGGGCTTTTTTATTATTTTCTTGTTGGCCGCCCCACGAGATCAGGTTGGATACAGCCTAGATGTTGTGGTGAAACAGCTTGGATGGTGACAACTATAGGGAGTGGCGGCTAGCTCTTTTGTTTTGTTGTCAGCCGCCCCCTCATAAGTCAAGGATCCATTTGGATAGTGGAAATCAAAGTCAACATAGGCAATCGGTGGAAATATGGAGTCGGTTTTCTCCTTCTGACTTGGATTTAGTGCCTTAGTCGGTATCCACCTATAGTGGGAAATAATCTGAGTGGAAAAGGTGCTCTACGTACACAAAAGACCGAGTGGCATTCATCAGGAGCATTGTTCATTCGGTGTTGCTTTGCTGGACGGTGTTGAGAGGAGCCGGTGTGTAATTGGATGGAGTCGGTGTTGTGGCTGTGAAGAGAGCTGGACGAGCAAAGCAATTCTGACTGAAAGATTCAATCGGAACCGATTAAAGAGTGTCTCGTAACCGATTGAAAAGTGACTCACTTGGAACTGATTGAAGATTGACTCGGAACCGATTGAAATGTTTCACTCGACTATGTCTCTGGAAATGAACCACTCGGAGAGACCTTGCTCGGATTTGCTTAGGAGTAATTCAGTCGACCCTTTTCTTCACTCCTTGAAATGATCCACTCGGACATATTCATTTGGACACATTCACTCGGAAGTCCGACTTGCTTCTCACTCGGAATTGCCTCAACCGTCAATCAGCCCATTCGGTTGTTTTCACTTGGGAATCGACTTTGCCTTTCACTCAGAAATTTGGAACTTTGAGAGAGTCTGGAATCTGGCCGATAGAAGCTCTTCCCATGTCCGAGCTTTGCTTTGCTTGGAAATGCAACTCTCTGCCCCCAACTCACTTGGAAGTGCCCCTCACATGTAACTCACTCGGAAGTGCCTTCCTTGGAGACATCTCACTCGGGCTTAGTTTGAAACTTGAGAGTCTGCCCGAAGAGACTCATTCCCGATCGGACTCTTTTCCTTACTTGATAAGACACTTTCTCTGAAACTCACTACTCGGAAAGGCCTTGCCTGACAATTGTTCTTCCGAAGTTCAGAGTTTTTTCATTCGGAATCAACTCACTCAGGAGTTCTCCACTCGGAGACAATTTTGCCCAGAAAAAGCACTTGTTCCCCAAATCAGACTTGCTTCAATCAACATTCCTTCACTCGGACAATAGCTTTGGGCGGTATTTATTCAAAGTCAGTCCATTTTTCACTCAGATTAGTTGTAGTCGGAAAGCTTCCACTCGGATTCACCTCCAACCGGGACATATTCCTTCAAGGTCACCCATTTTTCACTCGGAATGGCTTTGATAGGGAATCTTCCACTCGGATTTACCTCCAACCGGGAAGTATTCCACTCGACAACGCTCCATTCTGAGTCATCCTACTCAGATTTGATCATTTCTGAGTCATCCTACTCGGATTTCATCATTCTGAGTCAGAATTCAGAGAATTCTTTCCACTTGGGCTTGTTCTTCTTGTTTCTTTATCATTTTATGGTCATTTTTCTCTTGTTATTGACCCTTTTATTTCCTTAATTTCTGCAAAATAACATACCCAAGTAGAATATAGTGGAAAGAAAGCAAAAATCACAATAAATAAAGGAAATACAGTGCATAATGATTAAAATCGTAAGCAAACTAGATCTAATTTATTGTGTTATAAAGCACTTATCAAACATCTATGATTATCTTGGTAGTTTTCATAAAAGGTCTCCCTAGGATTAATGGTACTTCAGAATCCTCTTTGATATCCAGCACCACAAAATCCACTAGGAACATAAATTTATCAACTCACACCAGAACATCCTTAGCTACCCTATAAGGAAACTTCATTAATCTATCTGTTAGCTACAGGGTCATCCTCATAGGACTGACTTCCAAATCTCCAATCCTCTTTAGCATAGACAATGGCATCAAATTAATGCTAGCTCCAAGATCCAGTAAAAGTTTTTCTTACCGGTAAAGTACCAATCGTAACTGGGATTATGAAACTGCCAGCATCTTTCATCTTCAATGGCAACTTTTTTGAATATTAGCTCTATATCCAGCTTTCGGCTCCACAATTTCCTTTGAAAATTTCCTTTTCTTTGTCAACAACACTTTCATGAATTTAGCATAAATAGGCATGTACTCCATAGCTTCTACAAAAGGGATATTAATCTGTAATCTCTTAAAAATGTCCATAAATCTAGAAAACTATCTTTCCTTATCCTGCTTGGAAGGATTCTTAGGATACAGAAGATTCTTCAACTGCAGAATCTGACTCTCATTTTTTTCTTTCTACTTTTCACTTTCTTTTTGTTTTCCTTTTTATTTTTCTTTATCCACACCCTCACTGTTTATACTCTCTCTTTTATTTTGATCTTCCTCACTCACACATTCTTTTTCTTGTTCTTCCTTTTCTTTCAACACTTCTTCTTCAACTTTTTCATTCTTACCAATCTCCCTACCTATTACCTTACCACTCTAGGTGGTAATTGACTTGCAATGCTCCGTAGGATTCAGATGGGTATTAGCTGAAAATGAACCTCCTTGTTAATTTGACAGCTGCTGTGCCAATTGTCCAACCTAAGTTTCCAGATTTTTAATTGAGGCTTCAGTGTTTTTCTGGTTGGTAAGGAAGCTTGCATAAACTTTTCTAAAGTCTTTTCGAATTTGGAAGTTTTTTAATGCAAAGAAGGATAGTGTTGCTGATATGGATATTGTCTATTCGAAGATCCTGCCTCCTGTCTCCATCCTTGATTTGAATTCTGATTATTCCTCTAACCCTATGAAAAATTGTTAGGATAAATACCAAAATTAAAATTACCTTGTTGCCCTGGGCTGTTCATATAATAAATAGATTCCTCTTCCTGATCTCCTTGATATGAGCATTGTCCATTCGCATGGTTACCTTTACAAAAATCATATTTCATCTGTTGCTGATATGTCATAGTAGGTGTCACAACCGAATAAACTGTATGTAATTGTTGTGGTAGCTTTGCCATTTGTTGAGTCAATACTTATATCTGTTGGGTTAGAATCTTGTTCTGAGCTAATATTACATCAGTAGTGTTCAAGTCCAATACACCTCTTCTAGTCACCTGCTGCCTATCATGTTGAGCTTGGTGATCTGTAGAAGATAAAGCATTAATGATTCTTGTTGCTTGGTCCACATACAGTCATCATTATACCTCTAGTAGCAGTGTCCAGAATCATTTTAGTATCAGGTCTTAAACCAGAATAAAAAAATATTCAACTGTGCAATATCTTCAAGCCTATGATTCAGACATTTTCTCAGCAATGATTTAAATCTTTCCCAGGCTTCACAAAATGGTTCATCAGGGCCTTGCTTGAAAGTTGATATATCAAATTTTGCTTTAATGAAACGAGAAGGTAGAAAGAATCTTTGAAGAAATTTATCCTTCACTGTGCTCCAATTATGCAAACTCTGATTAAGATGATATTGCAACCATTCCTTGGCTTTTCTTGCTAAGAAGAAAGGGAGTAATCTTAAGTATGCTGATTCAATATCATCCTATCCAAAGGCCATAGTTCCCACCAACTCATAAAATGTTACAAGATAAGTGTACAAATCCTTATTCACCATTCCAGTGAATTGGTGTGTACTAATAAGACTTAAGAATACTAGCTTCATCTCTAAGGTCCTTATAGTGGTTGGTATTACAATGCTAGAGAAATGTCTTGGGCCTTGCTGTGTAGCATAAACCTTAAGTGTTCTTCTAGGTCGAGAAGGAGGGTTATTGTTGTTATTGTTGTTCGCCATCTCTTCTTTTGGTTTTGTTACACTCTCAGGAATATGTATAGAAGAAGATTCACCAATGTGTGATTGTTGTTTCTACTTGTTTTTGCCTTTGACTTTTCTCAATGTTCTCTCAATTTAAGGGTCAAGCTCAAAATGATCCTTGGGTCCTTGACTTTTCAAGTGCATAAAGCAAAAACTCACTGCAAGCAGATGTTAGCACATAAAAGAACATGAAATAGATAAAGATAGCTATACACAAATGTACTATTCATAATGCCTTGGTAACTTAGATCAAAACTAAACTGCACCTATCCCCGGCGTGCCAAAAACTTTGTTGCAAGTTTTGATAATGATCAAACCTTTATGTGGTAAGTTCCACTGTCAGGTTATAGTATATGTTAAAAACAGAGTGTCGTTCCTCTGGAATATGGTGTTTGATATTGATTCGTCATTACCTTAGTAGAATTAAACAAAGGATTCATAAACATATTGAAATCTAAAAAACTAAACATCATCCAACGTACGATAAAACAAACAATAAAATTATGAACTATCAAATGATAAAGGCTGGGATTGGATTTCATCAGTCTCACCCATCAATACGTTACATAAATTTATATATACGGATTACGAACTATCGCTTTTTATGTCATAATCTTAAATCATTCGCATTGATCCCTCAACTATGAAATCCATAAGAACATTCTTCAATATGTTGATTCCTCAATCACATTAAGAATATTCCAGCATTAGATGCGATTGTTTCAACGTTCATTACATCTAATATTATTCCTAATATTCACTGTAATGAGCATTTCATTTAGATCCATTTTTGTAAGCTATTTTCCAATAATCAAACTGAAACTAAGATCAAGAAACTATTTTCCAATAGCATCAAGCATTAGACGTAAAATGAAAAGCCAAAAACAATAGAACAAATATACCAAATATATTAATGTAGAACAAGCGTATGTCAGGGTTCAATCAACTACATCCAATCCCAAGGGAGGAGTTAGCTACACATCATAGCCATTACAATCAAAGAAAAAGATAAAGAAGGGGAAAAAGATGAGTTCTTACGAAAGCTCCACATTCCAAGAGGTAAAGATTTTCTAATGTGTTCCTAACCGCCTTGAGTATGACCAAGTTTTCTTTATATATTAAGTATCTCGCTTTAAGCTAGAGTTAGCTCGCTTAAGCGAGATAGCTTTCTTAAGCATGAAGGACTCTTTTTTGTTCTAGATTTTCCCTCGCAAGCTCACTTGGGTGAATAAGTCGCTCAAGCGAGTAAAATTTCCTTGTTGCTTGTTATTGCATTCGCTTGAGCCCAGTGATTCGCTCAAGTGAATAAGCCTTAGATTTGGTTTTGGATGATTCTCGCTTGAGCGACTTAAGTCTCACTCAAGCGAGTTCTTCATACTCTGTTCCTCAACCATTTTTGCTTAGGTTGCATCCTTTTAGCTTGAGCGAAGCCTTCCTATTCAGATTCTAGGCAATTCTCACTTGAGCGACTTAAGTCTTGCTCAAGTGAGTTCTTCATCCTCAGTTACTGGACACTTTTTGCTCAAGCTTAATCCCCTTCGCTTAAGCGATGTCTTTTTATTTGCTCTCAGGATCTTTCTCGCTTAAGTGGTTTGAGACTCGCTCAAGCGAGTTCTTTATTGATGCATATTGTAAGATATTCACTCAGGCAAAATTTTCCTGAGATAGCTTCTTCCTGAAGATTCTTGACTCGCTCAAGCGAAGTGTAGTTTCGCTTAAGCGAGTCACCCAAAACTTGTAATTTTTCTTCATTTTAAATTGGGGAATGGCTTAGGATCCTTTGCTTTTCCTTTTCGCTTAAGCGAGTCACCCAAAAACAAGAGCTTAGTTGTATTAAACATATCCAAATATCTCTTTCTTAATTTCTATCTATTTCATGCATAAAACTTTCCATATAATACAATACTTAACAAAATTATACTCAAATACCATCAAAATATCTATACGTTTGAGCACTTATCAACTTTCCCCAACCTAGAACTTTACTTGTCCTCAAGCAAGAGTAATAAAACATCAAAGTGAAAGGAAAGATTTGTTCTAATCATAGCTATGCATAAGCAAAGAAAACATTCGAACACACATATTTACAACTAACAGATCCTGGCTTCAATTAAAATTCATCAAGGTAAATACTCAAAGTCTGCAAATCACTTAACAATCGAAAGTAACCAATGGTTGTAAAAACAAGGAATCCATTCAATATCTCATAGGTGAGATTTTTCCCTCTTGCCATCACTGATCACATGTTAGTCAGTATTACATTTTATTTCATTTCAAAGAAAAGACAAACACTCAAACAACAAGGATCTAGAGGTCTTCAAAAGGGGTGTAATGTGGTTGGGTTAACAATAAAATCATAGTTTTTCTATTAATTCAAAGAGCATGCTAAGAAGAGTAAAGGTTGTGATACTTATACAACTTAGCTTGCCTAAACATGACAATTTTTATGTTTCCTCTAGCTCATACATTGTTTTTTCTTTTATATTCAATTCCTCGTCTTATGGTATTCTTATGTTTTATTGATTTTAATTTAGGAATTTTTTAAATAATTTTCTTCTTCTTTTTATCTTCACTTTTCTTAACAACTATTTATTTCTTGCCATTTGAACCCATCAAGCATAACACACCCTCTTTAAATACAACATATCATGTTCCTTGATCTTTTAGCATGCTATATAGGTAGAAATTTAAATTCTTGATCATGCTATAGGTAAGGATTTCAGAACAAAATTTTTCAGATCAAAGGGGTTACAACAAAATGGATTTCAAACTATGTACAAGTTAGCTTTTTAGCTCTGGCTTAACCTATTCTACACAAAATTGCCTCTATCATTTCCTTGCTTATTTCAGTGATGTTTTCTTGACAAAAAATCATGCAATTTAACCACACAATAATCAGCGATCTCTCAATGTTTTGAATTCACTCACTTTCCCGGTTAAAAAGGCCTAATTCCTTTATTTGAACAGCAAAAGGTTCAATCATCATTCAACTACCTAGCAACTTGAGATTCACTAAATTCCATTTAAATTCAACCATGATATTGACATATTCAAAATATGTTGGTTCTTAACTTATGCATCCAATGATTATTTATCATCTTTAATCTACTTAGTGCTTTTTAACGACTAACTATTCACAAAAAAATGTATACACATAATATCGAAAGAGATACCACGCCTATATATATATAACACTAGCGGGGTAATCATATAATCCAAACAAAATATATCCCAAAAACTATAAACTGCTATAAGTACGTATAAATGCAAACCAAACTAATGTATTTTCAAAAATGAGTTAGCAACAACAAGTCTTCACACCCATGGTAACGTGTATTTGTCAATGTAGTATGAGAGGTATTTTAGACCTTAAGTGTCAAACCCATAATGAGTATAACTATAATGACCTATTACGTAACCTCTTTGAATGTTAAGTGGTTCATAGAGACTTGTTTGATGAATTGAGAAGAAAATTGAATAAAAGTAAAAAGGGAACTAGTGTAATATAATAGTATTATGTACAAGTGCAGCCTATGAATTCTAAACTAAAGGCTTTGGATCCTTCTATGGCTTATCCTTATTGTTCCCTAGTTTAGTTCTTCTTGAAAGTTTTCAACCTAGATATGTTCAGGCGATTACTCATCACTTATGCTTATACTACAGAAGCAGGTGTACCACCCTTTATTTGTAGTAGTCTACCTTAGAGATCAAAGCAAAGTCATGTCCTAAGATGCATAAAGATCCAACTAAGTTTGTGAATCCAATCACTAACCAGAAGCGTAAGTGATAAGACCAAGTACCTATAGTTATCCCTTCAACACCTACTCTAATTCCTAGGTCCACTAATGAACACAAGTATCACCACCTGCATGATCACTAATTATGAGTAGAATAATGGTGATCAAATCCTAAACTAGAATTAACATAAAAAATTAAATAATTAACCTACAAATGAAACATAAAAAAGAACTTTATTAGGGTATAAAAGGTATATATCATAGAATTCACCTCAGTCACATGACTATTAAGCGTGTTTACAAAGGGTAGTATGTTAGCAACAAATGGTTGATAATACATAACTTAACTACTTAGGATTAATGAATAATTGGGAACAATAGGGAAAGTCAACATAGGATCTGGAGCCCCTGACTTGAAACTCACATCATTACTACTTTTATTGCATGTTCTCTTCTTTTCTTTATTTTTATTATTTTTTATTTGTTTGTATTCAATGCAAATCCTTCTTTGATCAATTAACATTCAAGAGCAATAGTAGCAAGTGTTTACAACTATACTACATGTGGATTCAATACTTTCTAAAAGACTCATAGTACTACTCCTCAAAGCACATTAATAAAAACCATTCAATCATTTAAATTGATAAAAGAAATCTTTCCTCTAGTGTTGTTGGATGAATATCAAACATTTTTGAAAATGATAAAAATTAAAGATTATTGGATTCCAATCAATCTATAATTTTTCTAAACTTTTTGTAGGAATGGGTATTCTCTTGGCAATACTAGTATAAGGATAAACGAAATCCAAACCCTAAGCTTAGAAAAGTCAAATTATGGTTCAAAAACAATCCTTAACTATTGAAGGCAGCGAACCCAAAAAATTATAAATTCCACAACCAAAGAGCAAAAATGACAACAACATTGGCTGGTTGTCAATTCAAAGAAAGGTTTGGAAAAAAAATTTCAAGATATTTTGTTGTTGCTCTAATAAGAAGAAGCTAAACTTTTCTCACAGAAGAAATAACTTAGCTTAGAGACTTCATTAGTAGCCTTAGACAAATTCTACTTCTACCAAAATGATGATGATTGCTTTGACATAAACTTGAATAGAGATGGTTGAAGACAAAGTTTCTAATAATAAAATAAATTAGATTTTGTTATTAATAATGTATTGTAGAATTTGATAAATCCAATTGGCACTATGGCTACAACTTAGGTCATGCAACCGATACTGTAGACGTATTTTTCTTGCTTATTTAAGGAGTGCCTTGTCATATTGTAAGACACCCTTTTAGACAAACATATTATATGTATATATGTATGTATGTATGTATAACTTTCTCATTATTGGCACACCGATTATAAAATTAATATCACATGTAACTCATGTTATAGTTTAGTATATTAGGCTTATCGTCCCTTCAGCAAATGTTAAAGGTTTGATCTTCACCTTCAGTGTAGAGCAACTTTAAAACTATAGGCTAGTTGTCTCACCCATCGAGGTGCGTATAAGTTAATGAGGGATTAGTTACCATGGATTACTTAGGGTACAACTACACAAAAAAATTGATAACTAAATTATATGTTAGTTTATTAAAATTATTATAACTTGTCCAATTTTTTTCTATTAAAGTCATTCTCAAAATTATTGAAAAATAACTATTCGTGATTTTTCATCTTTATTTTTTCTTGGTTTGGAATTTAAATTCAATTCTGAAAGTTTATTGTTTATCATTAGAGGGACTTCTATTTCATACTAGAAAAATTGAACCCCTAGCAGGACATGTGACACAATCTCCCTAATCTATTTTCCCGCTCAAAAACTTACATGTCTCACGTGACTCCTTTTTTCATAAAAGCAATAAGGATGGCATATTTATATGTCTTCATTTAACCTCCTTTTAGACTTATGCTTTGATTTCTTTTCCCTTTTCTGACCCCCTTTTTAAAGCAATAAAAATGTGTCCCATTACCACTGCAAAGACTCAAAATCATGTCACCATTTTGTAATTAAATAAGTGCAGTCACCATTTCTAGTGTAATAATATTTTTTAACAATTACATATAAAGAGTTCACAACCCACAATGCTATCTGCGCCTAATAAGTGAAATTATAATTTGTACATATAATGTAGATATAATATAAAGGTAAGGGAAAAATATAGATGAGCCAAATTATAGACTGTACATATAGTATCCCACCATAAAGTAAAGTATATGTATTATATTATTATATCCTAATTTCAAATTAAATGGTATTATAAGTTGACAAGTACAATATACAATTACAAGATAAATGAATCTGTGCATATTATTGACTACATGTTAAAGAAAACACCTAACTTAACCTTCACTATTAAAAAAGAGAAAGAAAAAGGAACTAAACATGGAATTGCATTATTTTTATCTGTAAGTTCCATTTGGCAACAAAATATCAATCGCATTAGAAACACTAAAATTGGACAAACTTGTAGCTCTCGTCATGTATAACAATTCAAGTGCCTCTAGAAAACGTAAATCTGTAGGGCAAGTGAAATTCATAAAAGTAACATAAAATTATTATATATAGTATTATTTTTTGGGTTAATTTTCAACCACAGCGTTTTCACTATTTTATTGTTTATATTGAACTATGACACTGAAGAGTTCAGTTCTTATGGTCCTGCACGGGTATGTTGATAAAAGTCTAATTTGCATTAGTTTTAGAGTCATTTTTGTTTAAGTTTTCAGGTTGTTCATGTTAGTTTTCCCCTTAATTCCAAGTGTTTTCTTTTGTTCCACACATGTTACTTAGGTGTCCCTATTTTGCAGGAATAAATCTATTTTAGGTCTATAAACCTAGAAAATATGGCATTTGATGAAGCATTGAATGAATGAAGAAGAGTTCAAGCCATTTGAAGTTCAAAAATAAAGCAATATGACCCTTGAAATGCAAGATAGAGAAAAGATATACCTAAAAGAACATTTCAGAACCTTAAAGCGCTGTCAAAGAACAATTTTTACAAGGTCCAGAAAAACCCACTGCCAGTAGGTCTCACTGGAGTTGTAACCTGGGCACATAAAAATCCACTACCAGTGGGTTTTTCCTATTGGCCGTGTTTCTCTCTGCCCAAAAACCCACTGGCCGTGGGTTCCTCTGCCTGGAAGTGAAAAATTGGGATCCTGGACCCCCTGTCATGATCCACTGGCCGTGGGTTTTTCCCACTGCCAGTGGATTTTGCACGTTCTGCATTTTTGTCACTTTTTAGGAGCGGTTTCTGAGGTTAAGAGGCAGTTTTTCGAAGGGGGAAAAACAGAGAGACATTGAGGGACACTTTTTGGAAGAAAAAAAGAGAGCTTTGCAAAGGATTTTCGAAGGGGATCAATGCCAAAACGTCAAAGGAGATCAAATTCTTCAGATTTGGGAAAAAGATTTTGGGAGATTTAGTGAGAACTTCTTGTATTTTCTGAATCCCTCTTTATCTTTTGATTTTCCTTCTATGTTTGGTTTGAATTCCTTGTATTGTGGTATTGTTATAGTTGTTTCCATGGCACATTAAACATTTCTCTTGGGAATTAAGGTATAGCATTTATGTGAACCCATGTGTAATGTTCTTCGTTCTTGATTATTGAATTGTGTTCTTATTCGATTTTGTGAGTTCTTAATGCTTCCATTAAACTTAGAGATAAGTATGGATGATTGTAAACGGTATGGGTAATCGAAAGATTGGCGTATAGTTTGAATTACACAAAATCAAACCTAGGGATTCAGGTTACGAAAGTGAACAAACTCTTTGAGGGATATCCGAGTTTTCATAAAGCTTAAAGGACCTAATTAGTGAATTGAATGCAGTTCTTCAATAATTAGGTATGTTAGTAAGGTTTTGAGAGAAAGTCACTGATCAATTTAGGAAAACTCGCCTTAAGAAACATGATTTAATGATCTAGAAATCGAATTGCATTAAATATTGGCACCCATATTTATGTGAACCTTTACCTCCCAAGAAATTAATCTCCATCGTTTCCAAGTCAATCATTTTATTGTTGTTGCTTAGTGTTCTCTGTTTATGTCATTTAGTTCTTTGTGTTATAAATTTCTAAACCAACAAATGATTTGTCTGGATAATCAAAATGCTATAAACTGGTAATTGGGAACAATCTCTGTGGGACGATAATTTTATTACTATGATACCCCATGCGCTTGCGGTAGGCTATCATATGCTTGTGTGTTAACTCATAATTTCACTATTATCTAACATGTAAAGGTGAAAATTATGCCAGCTTTGGCTACTTACATGTGCAGGTGGAAAAAATTAATATAAAAGGTTGCAAAGCCATAACACGCTGATATCTTCTCTCTCCACTAAAGGCATATCACATTGATATTTATAAACATTTATGCCTTGAGATTGCATAACATGACACAAATGCTCTGTTCAGTGTTCCCATTTCATCATTTAGCTAACAATTGATGATTTACTTCTTTGTGTAGTAATTTGCCTTCAAATCTATACTAAAAGTGGATTTTTCTTTGAACTAATTTTTGTTTTCACAAAAAATGGGGACAGATGAATCATGTAAAATAGGGCATCTGAACCAATTTCTACTTCTACCTATTTCTCTGGTAAGCTTTTCTCTACATTTTGTTGATTTGTTCCATGTTCATCTTCACACTATTTTGACCTCATCCTAATTTTTGTTCTATTTTTCAAAGGATCAACCAGAAGAACTTCAACATATTCATCCTTAGGTGTTTGGTTAATTTTGTTAAAGGTAGAGCTTTTATTTTTGTAGGTTTCAATTGCTTAATATTCTCGAAGGTAGATTTATTTTTTTAAGTTTTAATTCTTTTTTAACGAAAAAAGTCACTAATTCCATCTTACTGATTTCACTTTTACTCTATTTTGATTCTTAACCTCATTTTTGATCTATTTTTCAAAGGTTCAACTAGAAGAGATTTCAACCTTTTCTTATATAGTGTTTACTTCAAAACTGAGGTAAGATCACCTCCTCTTTTTGGTTTTGTATTAATAATTTTCTCAAAGATAGAGCTTTTATTATTTTTTAAAAAAAAAATATGAAGAAAACTAAATCTGGATATGAAACAGAAGACAAATTTGCACTATGATCCAGACATTAACATTAATATTTGTTATTCTGTTTAAAGGATATATGTGTGGTGTACTATAAATTCCTGTAAAAATTCTCTTGAATGAGGATCGTGAGAGTTATATAATATGACAAGTGATAAATCTATTTCATCCATCTCTTTAGTTGGTTATTGCCTTAAAATTGTTTGTGTAAGAAGGCATATAAGAAACAATGTGAAGTTAGTTCAGTCATAAGAAATCAATCCCTAGAGTTACATAGTTGCATCAATTAAAAGCCAAACATAAATCCTTAACTCTACATGTAATTGGGATATTGTGTCAACATAATAAAAGTATAAACTAGAATGCACATACCTAATCACAAATTATAATTGTGCATGGACCAAATCCTGATTTACTAAAATCAAAACCCCTTTAGTGTATATTGCTAATTAAAATACACTTTGTATTATATAACCCTAAAAGAGATTTATACATATTCATAAAGCTAAAAAACCAATCTTATTGCCATTGCCAATGTTATGAACACCCTTTCCATTTCCAATCATAAAATACTATACAAGATCCTGAAGAAGAGCAAAAGTTTGAGTGGGGGCCAAAACAGGAGGCAACGCTCTAGGACCTGGAGGAAGTCTTATCCAAACCTCCTATACTGGTAAAGCCTAATCTCAGTGAACAATTAATACTTTATTTGTTTGTTTTAGATGAATAATTAGGTGTGGCCTTGGTTAAAGAGATCCTAGAAGGGCAAAGGTTGATGTATTTCACTCACAAGACATTGTAAGGGGATGAATATAGATACCAGATGTAACAGCCCTTATTTTTGTGTGATGGGTCCTTGAGACCGAATGCATTCCTTTCATGTTAAATTTTGTGTGCAATGATGATTGGGCTACGACCGTCTTGCTTGTATAATAGATGACTAAAATTCTAGAAGAATTTAGAGAATCAAAAAAGATTATTTTCAATTTAAATCATATGAATAATAACAATAGTAATAACAATAATTAATTAATTAATTAATTAAGAAAATTTAGTGGTTTATTAAGATCATTTAAATTATGTTACTTTAAATCTTTAATTTTGTGCATAATCGCCCGGTTCTGGCGAAAAGGTTATCCGAAGAGTTTTAGCCAAGTCATTCTATCCCGGTGCACCCCTCATACCGTGTCTTATAGTTTTCATGAAAGGCCAATACCTGTTTCCTGTCACCTAACCCAAAAGACTTGTTTTCAAGAAAATTGTATGAGCTAATCTGCACACCTGTACGTATTTTGGGCATGATTTCTTCTCCCGTTATTAGAATTGAGTCGTTCTTATCCTAAAATTTTTGTATTAAAATTATCTACAACTTTGATGTTGACCACAAATGCCCATTCTTGCTCAATAATATAAATCCCATAATTTAAAATACCACACTGATTCATGTTTTCTTGGTGATAGCCTGCACCATGTCCAGTGTTTTTCACGTTTCTCACTCATATGACCATGAAATTAAACGATTCTTTCACTAAATTTTTTAGACTCAATTATCTACAACTTTGATGAAGGGCACGAAGGATAATTCCTCACTAATTTGGCCCAGAAAATTATTTCATGTAAGAAACTTAAATCCCGAAACAACATTTGATAGTTTTTGTAAAACAGCCATATCTCCCTCGTCCGATGATAGATTTTTACGTGCCATATATTGTTTTAAAAGATAATACAAAGATCTACAACTTTCATGTTTTGCATTTTTTCTAATTCATCCCGAAACACCTCTTAAAAACTTGAACAAGTTTCTAGACCTGTTGTTGACACATCAGCCATGCATGATAAGTGTACCAATCACATGGCAACATCACTTGGACACTTGCCTAGCCCTTGAAAACTCCTTCCTCCACACTCCATCACCTGAGCTTGACACCTAGCCATGCATGAGGAGAGCTTGGCATCTCTCTGCTCTTCTCTCTCGGCTGTGGAAACTCCTTGGCCACCAAGGGAGTGCATGCAAATTTCACTTCTTTCAAAACAACACTTTGCTCTCTTGATTTTTTTTCTCTAAGTTATAAAGAAAAAATTCCAACAAGCTTCATCCCCTCCTTCATGTTCTCCATTCACGTCAATCACCATCATTCTTCCAATAACATCAAGCCTAAACCACTCCACCACCCCTCTTAACTTTCATGCATATGATAACACTCACCAAACACTTCACCATCTCTTATAATCTTCCAAAAACAACAACCTCCTTCATTTCTCTTCACCATCATCACGTCATTATCCATCCATCAAGCCTCCATGTCCTGCTTTTATCTTGGTGTTACAACTTAAGGTGGTCTCAAAAGGCAAACTTTGAAGCTCTTGGTGCCTTTCATTCTCTTGGCCGAAACCTACTCTAAGGCTGGGGGAGTATTGACTTGTTTTAATCCCTTATTTTCACATGCATGGTGAGGTGTAAATGTCCCTAAAAAAATTTACACCTTGATACCCCTTGAAAATGTGTATTTTAAAAATTTTTAAGCATGAAAATCTCTTGTCAAAATTAATGTTTACTTTGGGGTACCATGGCTACACTATAATTTTATTAGATCTATGATTTCTATAAAATTATAATATTGTGAGTTGTTGTTTCTAATGTCCTTGTTGCTGCAGAAAATTTTAATTTTATGGAAAAGTGCATGCATGTCCATTCTATTAAGTAAAAGACTATAAAACCATGATCCCTTAAAGTCAAGTATTAACGTGTCATACCTCTGTGATTTGATGCAAAGATTGATAATAAAACTATAAGTTTTGATAAGTATTAACTAACTTAAATTTTTGGATAGAATTAATAAAATCTCAAAACACCATTTACATGTTGTTAAAATATTAAAAAAATGAATTTTCCTTTTAATTTAATGTTCACGTACTACCTTCTCCATTTTATAAAATTTAGGTGAATTAAATGAGCTTGAAAAATGAGTTCTTGAATGTGAAAATTAGTGATTGTGTTGCTGTTGGAAAAATTTCTTTAAGATAAATGACTTAAAGTTTATAGATTTTGTGTGAAAATCTTATCTTAAGTGACCTAGTAATTAAAATTGACATGTATGACTTGATCCTTGAAATCTGTATTTGTATGTTGAAATAGGTTTTGATGAATGACAAACGATTGAAGGATCAAGAAATCTAAAGGATGTTGTACAAGCAATTAATCAAAAATCATCAAGAATGATACGGGACAAGAAATAATTATAAGTGCCAAGGAATCAAGAACCATCCAAAACGCATGAAAATATATCAAAGATGCAAAGAAACAGGTCCAGGATTACAAGGAATCGATTCACACCCATTGAAAAGCTCTAGGAATCGATTCACAAGCAGAGGAATCGATTCACAAGCAGAGGAATCGATTCACAGCATCAAGGAATCGATTCACCACTACAGGAATCGATTCATCATGGAAAATTGCCTCAAGGAATCGATTCAATGACCTCAGGAATCGATTCATGGTCAAAAATACATCAAGGAATCGATTCACAACTGCAGGAATCAATTCATCATGGAAAATTACCTCAAGGAATCGATTTAATGACCTCAGGAATCGATTCATGGTCAAAAATACCTCACGGAATCAATTCAAGGACTGCAGGAATCGATTCATGCTATTGGGAATCGATTCCCCTTGCCAGGAATTGATTCATGTGATGTTTTTAGTGCAAAAATGACCTGGAAGAATCGATTCATAGCTGGAATCATGCGCTGAATCATGGAAATTATCAGTACACGTCTTTAAAAACTCAACTCTGCTGATTCCTCTCTCGAGACTCTTTAATTGAAACAGGGTTGCATTTATTGAGGCAGACAATTGCATTTCTCAAGTCAGGAAACATGGATCGTTGGCAAATTAAGTCTTCCAATGCATTGATTAAGGAACCGGCTGCAATTAAGTTTTTGGCAGCATGTACCTTCCTTTGCCTATAAATAGAAAGGAAACTGAAGAGGCAGAACACACCACACAGGTAGCAAACGCATTCCTTGCTTTCTCCTTTGTTCTCTCTAAATTCCTTGTCTATTAACTCTCTGACTTATTTCTTTGCAATTATTTTTGAGAGTTATATTATGAGAAAAATATTTTCTTGAGTGTTAAAATTTGCATATTCTTTTAAAAGAAAATATTTCTCAAGTGCTTAAATTTGTATATCCACTCTATTGAGAGAATCACACTTGTAAAATCACATTCACAAATTCTAAGAGATTTTGGGTTGGGATTCAACCTTGTAATTGAGAGATTATGAGATTGGGTGGGTTACCCTTTTGCTTGTGAGGATTAAGTTCTTGAGTGTGGGACACTAAGAAGCTGTAATTGCTCAAAGCGTGTATCTCAAATTCTCAATAGTGGAAATCCTCTAAGTGGGTTACTTGGAGGCGAGACGTACACCAGTGTGGTGGAACTCGTATATATCGGTTTGCAAATCTTCTCTGCCCTAATCTATTTAAATTTGTGCATTTAAATTGCTTGCTTAATTTGTTACGTTTAATAACTTTGTTATTTAAACTTCTTTATTATTCTCATTTAGGATTAAGTTTATCATCTTGTCTATATATATTTGTCAAAGAACCAATTTCACAAGCATTTCAAGAAAAATTTTTAATACTCAATTCAGCCCCCCTCTTGAGTAATTGAGGCCACTTGGTTAACAAGTGGTATCAGAGCTTGACTCTTGGTAAATTAAGCTTAACAGCTTCAAGAGAACGAATAGCCTCAAATTCTTTAAACCTGTTTCCTGAGGGTGGAGCTACAAACCGACCTCCTGCTTTTAATGGGGAAGGATATGCTTTTTGGAAAGAAAGAATGAAAATTTTTGTTCAATCAATTGATCTAAGAGTTTGGAATGCTATTGAAAATGGTCCTTTCATACCTATGCATATTGTTGATGGTAAACAAATAGAAAAACCCATGGATGATTGGACTAGTGATGAAGAAAAGAAAGTACAATATAATTATAAAGCCAAGAATCTAATCACTCTAGCCTTAGGTCCCAATGAATTTTTTAGAGTAGTAACCTGTAAATCTGCCAAAGAAATGTGGGATACTCTTCAAATTACTCATGAAGGAACTAGTGATGTTAAGGATTCTAAAATTAGTACTTTAACTAGCCAATATGAAAGCTTTAGAATGAATTCTGGTGAAACCATCTTAGAACTTCAAAAAAGGTTTACCTTGATTATTAATCATCTTATTACTCTTGGAAAATCTTACACTAACAAAGAGCTTATCCATAAAGTTCTAAAAAGTCTTACCAGGGAATGGCAACCTCTTGTCACCGCTATCAAACAATCGCCAAACATAAATGATATGTCTCTTGCCATATTATTCGGTAAGCTTCAAGAACAAGAACAAGAATTAAAAGACTTGAAAATGGCGAAAGAAGAAGAAAAGTCTTCGAAGAAGAAGGGGCTAGCTCTTAAGGCCACCTCTATTGAAGAAAACAAATCTGAAAGTGATCAAGAAGAAGATGATGATGAGTTAGGCCTATTTGTGAGGCGTTTTGGAAGGCTCATGAGAAACAAAAGATTCCAAAAGGGCTTCACTTTTAAAGGTAATAAATTCGTTTCCAAAGATAATAATTCCTTACCAACTTGTTTTGAATGTGGAAAGGAAGGACATTTCAAGGCGGACTGTCCAAATCTCAAGAAGAAAAACAAGGATCAAAAAGGAAAAATGAGAGCATACATAGCATGGGATGACAACGAGGTGAGTAGCTCGGATGAATCCAAAAATGAAGAAGCAAACCTCTGTCTCATGGCCAACCATCAAGATGAAGACGATGAGGTAAACCTCCATGATTTAGATAAAGATGAATTGCTTGATGCGTTTGATGAATTGTATGATAAATTTGTTAAACTTTCTAGTAAGTATAAATTATCTAGAAAAACCATAGAAACTCTTAAAACGCATCTCATTGAACAGGTAAAAGAAAATGAGATTTTGAAAAAGGAAGTAGTAAATGTTCAAGCATGCTCTAAAACCAAACCTTGTGAATTTGTTAAGAAATATGACATTCTAGAAACTAAGGTTTTAGACTTGAGTAAAACTTTAGAAAAATTTACAAATGGTAGAGACAACTTAAATGTTTTGCTTGGAAAACAATGGTGTATGTTTGATAAAACGGGACTAGGTTACAATGCCTATAAGAAATAAAAGAATTATAAAAACTTCTTTATACCACCTAGTAAAACTGAATCACCTTTCATGAAATACAATTATTGTGGTTTTAAAGGACATAGTGCATCTAATTGTAATGTTAGAAAACTAGGGCCAAAGGTTGTGAGAAAAGTATGGGTTCCTAAAGGAACGTTACCTCAAACTAACCTACAAGGACCCAACATAAAATGGGTACCAAGTTCTCTAACTTAACTTGTTTTGTAGGTATGCTTTAAAGCAAGTAACACCCATTGGTACTTAGATAGTGTAACACCCTCGGTTAGATAAGACAAATCCTTTTGTAGGTTCATCCTATTTAACTGAGTGTGTTAACAGTTTTCAGAAAAAGTGAATATTTTTTTTTTAAATAAATAAGTACGTGGCAGATCAGTGGAAGCAATAATGTATATATCACATAGTCATTCACAAACTGTAAGTAATTGTACTCTTAACAGAATGGGGCACGCAGGCACCCTTAAATATTATACAGTCATCCGGTGTCTGATTATAAATATTCTATCCTTAATGATTGTTCTAAATGGGTTCAGTTTATTTGCTGATCTTCACACTCGGGTTCTTGAGTTTCTAATTCCTCTGAAAAATGGTCAACAGTAAGGGTGAGTATAACCCAAGACCCTGATTGGTTCATCCGGTGCGGACATAATCCAGTTAACATACAATGTCACATAGATCATACATTTAGCATATTTATAACAAACAAGCATGTTGTCATCACAGCATGTTCACAATTATATCAATCAAGCATATTATCATGAAATAAATCGTACATATAACATATTCACAATTATAACAATCAAATATGATGTAATGAATGCATGAGTTCGGATTATGATTTATCTTTGATTAAGTCTCATGATGCATGTGGGCCCAAGAAATTATTTCTTCTTCTCTGGAATATCACCATTCCAATTCTCTAGAGCGATCAGGGTCCGCCCAAGCTCTGGTACAAATGAACTCATTGGTTCTTATCATTGATTTATATATATATTTGAGACTTGGATCCCTACGATCATGGTCACACTCTGTCATTTAGTCAAAGTACACCAGAATTACTCGTCTCACCCGGCTATCAGGGCGCGACTCTGATGCCATTGGGTTGCCGTTCCAGTTGTACTCCCAAGATTCTTCTACTGAGATCGAACGTGAGTGTCCTTCACTGTACCAAGTGTATGCTCTAGAGGTTTTTCTTCTTCAAAATATTTTCATGATGCGAAATGCATTTATCTTATCAATTGATCCCTTGGGTATCTTATGTATTTCCAGTCTCATCATATCATTTCCAAGTTCTTTGGATTCTATCAATTATTTAAACATTTGTAAGTATATCTATTATATAGTATTTTCCATAAGGAGTAAAATAATTTATTCTTTATATAATTACGCATAACTAAAAAAATGTTGACAAGGTTTATAACAAGAAAACTACTAATAATAATATTAAGATTAATAATAATTAGGGTAATAATAGAATAAGGATAATAATAATCATAACTTTAATTTAAAAAGTATTAAGAAGTAGTTTCTAAATGAAAATCCAAGCGAAAACCATTAAAAATAGAGTTTTCCGAGTGAAACAGGGTCAAATCCGAGTGAAATATGTATGATTCCGAGTGGAATCATACTGAGAAGGGTTCTCCAAACGTTCTAGTTAAAAATCCGAGTGAAATTGTACTGGAAAGGCTGTTTTCCGACTGAAACAGATCTGATTCAGAGTGGAAATAATTCTTCCGATTAAAACAAGTTATATCCGAGTGAAAATGTTGATATCCAAGCTTTCTGAGTAAAATAGGTGTAATACCGAGTGAAATAATTAAGGTTTCGAGTGTAATAAGCACGATTTCAAATAAAATCAAGCTGAAAGGGTCTCTTAAGTAAAACAATTCTAAATCCGAGTGAAATCAATCTGAAAGAGTTTCCTTAGTGAAGTTAAAATGCCTTCCGAGTGAAACATAATGAAGGGTTTTCTAGGTGAAATTAATATAATTCTGAGTGAAATAAAATAGGATTCAGAGTGGAATTAGTCTAAAAGGAATTTTCTGAGTAAAAATGTTTGTGAATCCGAGTGAAAATGTGTCTCCAAGTGAAATAAAATCTGATTCCGAGTGGAATCAGCATGAAAATGGTTCCTGAGTAAAAATAAGATAAGTTCCGAGTGAAACATGAGTTTACCGAGTGAAATTAATTAAAAAGGGTTCTGTCTGAATAAGACACATGTGAATAAAGCAAATCCGAGGAAGATAATCCTGATTCCGAGTGGAATTAGGTTGGGAAAGGTCTTCTGGTGAGTTGACTTTATATACCGAGTTACATCAAGTTGAAAGGAGTTCTTTTAGTGAAAATAACTATTTGCTGAGTGAAATAAATTGTTTTGCCGAGTGAAATAAGGTTGGGAGGCTACTGTCCGAGTAAAATATGATGTTTTCCGAGTGCAATAAGACTGGGAAGCTACTGTCCGAGTAAAATAGTGTGTTTCCGAGTGAATTTACTGAAAAAGAGTTCTGAGTAAAAAGTAATTATATTTTCTGAGTGAAATTAAGTCAAGTACCGAGTGAAATAATGTAAGAAAGTGATTTCTGAGTAAAATAAGACTTGGGAGATGCTGTCCGAGAGAAAAAGAGTGTTTTCCGAGTGAAATATGTTATATCCGAATGAAAATGAGTTGGTAATTAAAGAATCCGATTGAAATGATACCAAAACCGATCGGATTGGCCTAAAACAGAACCTGTTATCATTAAACTCATAGTTTTTCATTGGAAATCACACGGTACCCATGATTCTTAGTATTTTCAGTCCAACAAGTACATGTCATATCACAATTCATCACTCGGTAACGGATATATATATATATGCATATACAGATAACAATATAAAGCATTTAGTAACAGATATATATATATATATGTATATAATTAAAGCATGTAATTCACATAACATTGAATCTGTCCTCCACTCGGTTTTCCCACAGAGCACCCAAGAATATACCCCCTTACCTCAATGAAGTTCCTGGAGGAGAAGAAAGAGGCTCCCTTCACTGTCCTCTTCGAATCCGAGTGAAATGGAAGGAAAAAGAGAGAAAGAGACTTGTTGGGAAGGAAAATGATGAAGGATGTTGTGTCGTGTGTGTGGTGTGAGTTCTGAGGACGTTGAGCTTGTTTAAATAGGGAGGAAGTGAGTGGGAAGACAAGTGGGAGACAGCTTTTCTGAGTGGTATGCTGAGTCAGTGCCCATTTCTGAGTGGTATGCTGAGTCAGTGATAATGGAAGGGTCACTAGGGATTAAACAAATATATATGCTGAGTCAGTGTCCATTTCTGTTCGTCCACCATCCATAATGCGCACGATTGGATTTAAATATCATTAAAAGACAAAATTGAAGTCAAAACGCACTTCTGTCAGCGAATACCGAGTGAAATTACACTCGGTTAACACTTCTGTCAGTGAATTCCGACTGGAATTCCCACTTTCCGAGTCAACAATTACAAGGCTCGCTTGAGCGTGGCTTGCTCGCTTGAGCGAATCAGCCAAGACTCACTCGGTATTCCCATGAAACCGACTCATCTTTCCCGTTTTTCACTCGGTAATTCACCTCCACACCGACTCCTAATTTGCTTGGCCTTTCACTCGGTATTATATCCCAAATCCGGGTCATTTCTTAATGGTTCTTACTCGGTTAAATCATTCCAAGCCTAGTCCTTTATTTACTCGGTAATGTCCTTCAAAAACTGACTCCCTAGTATACACTGTTCCACTCAGTAAAAGTCATCCACTTACTCGGAATGCTACTTTCCATACCACTCGGTGTTTTTTTAACTTCAACACAATCGGAAATGTACTTCACATTCATCATTCGGCATAGACTTACAATTCTCACTCGGAAGTGTTTCTTCTAGAATCCGATTCTCTCTCCTAATTAGTCAATCACTCGGAATTTATTCAAACTCAAATCACTTAATAACAATTCATATCTTAGAATGGAATCAATCGGATTTACCACTCAGAAATACTCAAACTTTACTCACTCGGTTTACTCATATTTCTCTCTCGGTTTTAACCAAATTCTTCAACTACAATTCTAATCAGAACATATTAAGGCCCTCACTTCTCGGAAAAGACTTACACATACAAGTCTCACTCGGAATTGGTCCAATAGAGTATATCTCACTCGGAAGAGGAGTCATACTCATAGACTTACTCGGAAATGGCCCTACCTACTATAATTCACTCGGAATGGGTTCTCAAATACCATGATTCCACTCAGTATCTTCTCAATTAGTATTATTTATTCATCACCACTCATATTCAAGCCAAGGTAATGCTTTAACCATACGATATATATATATATATATGTAACCACTCGGAATCCATAACTTAATGACTATTTCTTCCACCAACATTTCTCAGTAATTTTAATAACACATTTCAATCGGTAGAAGGCATCAATTCTACATATGCATTCATTCACTCGGAACTCCTCAGCATTCACTCGGGTTTCTCATTCAGACCTACTAAATTCTTGTCTACTCGGAACCATTCAAACTCTCCATCACTTAAAGGGTTTCATTCACTCGGGTTTATTTCATGCTTAACCACTCAAGTAAAACTTGTTAAGTTAGGTTCCTCTCGGACTCATTTCATACTTAGACCCCCTAATTACACATTATCTAATCTACTCGGAAATATCATCATATCAAGTTCAACTCAGGCTTGTTCTAACCCCATCCACTCGGATTTATATATGGATCTTTCACTCGGTTTATCATATACTTAGAAATTTTCCAATCTAAGCCATTATAACCAATCTTCCCTCGGATTTTATACTCGGGAATATCCAAATTCATTCTTATACACACATTTCACTCAGTATTATTTTCCACTCTAGCATATCTTACTCGGGAATATTCAAACCCATTCACTCGGAAAGGCTACATATTAAGTCCTACTCAAAATGGCTTTCAACCTACTCGGATTGCTATCTTCTATCTTATTAGGGAGGTCTGACTTGGACAACTTCACTCGGATTGCATCAGTTATATCCCTGACTGAATCTATTCACTCGGTATCGTAGAAATTGTCACTCAAGAAAGAAGCAATTGGCAAGGTTTGACTCGGAAATGAGTCTCTCAAGGGTATTTTCACTCGGAATATTCACTCAGAAGTGGTTCCCTTGAACCTACTTCACTCCAACTATCTCTAAGACCAATATTTCACTCGGTAGTATCCTTTTTAGTAATGTTTTATTCGGTCAATCTAACTTTACACTCGGAATTTCATTCCTCACTCAGAATCTCTAATCCTTCACTCGGAATTTCATCCTTCACTCGGAATCTCTAATCCTTCACTCGGAATTTCACTTTGTCACTCGGATCAGTGCCTATTTCACTCGGAATTTGCATAATTTCACTACTGGTCCGTATAAATTCCATTATTATGTATAAAAATGACATTTCTGAGATACCACAAACTATCAACAGGGTGTATATTCACTTATTACCACTTACAAACCTTCTAAACTTCAATTTTTTACTAAATAAGACTGCTACTAAAAACAGGGATGTTACAGATAGTGGGTGTTCAAAACACATGACGGGAGACAAAAGTAAGTTCATATCATTTACTCCACGAAATAAAGGATTCGTTACTTATGGAGATAACACGAAGGGAAGAATACTAGGAATTGGAAATGTTGGTAAAAATTCTTCCACCTCTATAAATGATGTCTTATATGTTGAAGGACTTAAAGATAACTTGCTTAGCATCAGTCAATTATGTGATAAGGGCTATAAAATTATTTTTGAATTAAACGGTTGCATAATTAAAAATAAGCTAAACAAGGAAATAAAATTCGTTGGTCAAAGAGTAGATAACATTTATATGATTAATATAGATTGTCTTGCTTCAAATGATGTGCAATGCTTCATAACTAAAGACGATGAATCATGGCTATGGCATAGAAGAATTGCTCACATTCATGTAGACCATTTAAACAAACTTGTTTCAAAAAATTTAGATATCAGTTTACCAAAATTAAAATTTGAAAATAAATTTTATGACGCTTGTCAAAAGGGAAAACAAGTAAAGGCTTCTTTTCAAGCAAAAAATATTGTTTCAACAACTAGACCTTTACAACTTTTACATATGGATTTATTTGGACCTTCAAAAATCAAAAGTTTTGGTGGAAATTATTATGGTCTTGTGATTGTGGATGATTACTCTAGATATACATGGACATTATTTCTTACTCACAAAAATGAAGCATATCAAGCATTTAAGAAACTTGCCAAGATCATTCAAAATGAACAAAATTCAAAAATAGCATCCATTCGAACTGATCATGGGGGAGAATTCGAAAACCAATATTTTGAAAAATTTTGTGAAAAATTTGGCATTGAACATAATTTTTCGGCTCCAAGAACTCCACAACAAAATGGAGTAGTTGAAAGGAAAAATTGATCTTTAACGGAGCTTGCAAGAACTATGTTGAATGAAAGTAATATTGCGAAACATTTTTGGGCCGATGCAGTAAATACCGCTTGCCATGTTATGAATCGATGTTTGATAAGGCCTATATTAAAGAAAACCCCCTATGAGCTTTATAAAGGAAGAAAACCAAATATTTCTTATTTCCACGTATTTGGATGCAAATGTTTTGTTTTAAACAATGGAAAGGATAATCTCGGAAAATTTGATGCAAAATCTGATGAAACAATATTCTTAGGTTATTCATCTACTAGTAAAGCATATCGACTCTTTAACAAATGAACTTATACAATTGAAGAGTCTATACACATTAAATTCGATGAACTTAACCAAAATCTTCCAAGAGAGGAAATTGATGATCTTGTAGGTACCTTCCAAGAAATGAACTTGGAAGATAAAGAAGAAAACAAAAATGAAGAAAATACATCACAAAATGGTGAACCTCAACAAAAGGAGTGGATCACCGTAAAGAATCACCCATTGGACAATATCACAGGTGAAATAACAAAAGGTGTAAGTACTTGAAACGCTATTAGAAATGCATGCAATCACTTAGCTTTTGTATCATAAATAGAACCCAAAAACATTGATGAAGCTATTATTGATGAACATTGGATGTTGGCCATGCAAGAAGAATTAAATCAGTTTGAAAGAAATGAAGTTTGGGAACTTGTGCCAAAACCCAATAATCATCAAATAATAGGCACGAAATAGGTTTTTAGAAACAAGCTAGATGAAAATGGAATAATAACAAGAAATAAAGCTAGATTAGTTGCTAAAGGATATAATCAAGAAGAGGGAATAGACTATGAAGAAACGTATGCTCCCGTAGCTAGATTAGAAGCCATAAGATTATTGTTAGCTTTTGCTTGTTGTATAGATTTTAAGCTTTATCAAATGGATGTCAAAAGCGCTTTTCTAAACGGTTATATTCAAGAAGAAGTTTATGTAAATCAACCTCCCGGTTTTGAAAGTCATAAATTTCCAAACCATGTTTTTAAATTGAGAAAAGCTTTATATGGTTTGAAACAAGCTCCAAGAGCTTGGTATGAACGACTCAGTAAATTTCTTCTTGAAAATAATTTTGAAAGAGGAAAGGTTGATACAACACTGTTTATAAAACGTAAAAACCATGACATCCTTTTGGTACACGTTTATGTTGATGACATAATATTTGGTGCTACTAACGAAATTCTTTGTCAAGAATTTGCTAAGATTATGCAAGATGAATTCGAAATGTCCATGATGGGAGAACTCACATTCTTCCTTGGGCTACAAATTAAGCAAACAAAAGAAGGAACTTTCATCAGTCAAACAAAATACTACAAAGAACTACTCAAAAGGTTTGAAATGGATAAAGCTAATGAAATAGCCACACCAATGAGTACTTCTTGCTACCTAGACAAAGATGAGAAAGGTAAGGACATTGAAATAACTAAATACCGAGGTATGATTAGATCCTTACTTTACTTAACAGCTAGTAGACCCGATATTATGTTTGCGGTATGTATGTGCGCTAGATATCAAGCATGTCCTAAAGAATCACATCTCACTGCCGTAAAAAGAATTTTAAAATATCTCGTGGGTACTCAAAATGTTGGTTTATGGTATCCCAAAGGTACTGAATGTATTCTTGTAGGATGTAACGTCCCGAAACGTTAATTAAAATTTTTGAGTAAATTTTTCACTTTTTCAGAAGATCATTTTAAAATTTATAAATTCAATTCAGAGTTTATGTAATAGTTGATAACAGCGGAAAAATTATCATACATGCTAGTCGTGAATAATTAAATTCAAGAAAATACTTAAATAGCGGAAACGATTTAGAACATAATAGTACATGACATATTACATTTATTACAACTCATAAAATCAAAGTTTAGGTAATAATTCAAATAGACATCCATCATGGCATCACTCTGCATTCTGTGTGACATTCACTGTAAAAATTAATGTAAGAGTGAGACAGAATATAGAATAAATATAAAATAGATAAAATTGCACAAACACAATCAACAACTCATAGTGATATGATGAATATGCCAAACAAGTCCATTTAATAATTCTTCAATTAGTTAAATGATGTCATGCTAGATCCATTTGGTTTGGTGGGAATACTGCAGTAAAAGTCTCATAGAGACGCAATTAGGGCTTTAGCATATACCATGAATCCCTATACTTCATGGCGCTTACACAATTAGGGCTTTAGCATATACCATGAATCCCTATACTTCATGGCGCTTACACAATTAGGGCTTTAACATATACCATGAATCCCTATACTTCATTGCGCTTACACAATTAGGGCTTTAGCATATACCATGAATCCCTATACTTCATGGCGCTTAAGTACCGAAGTACACAATTATCATAAATAGGGCTTTGCATAGACCATGAATCCCTACACTCCATGGCACACAACAAAATAGGGCTTAACTCATCATAGAGTAAAACCCCACCAGGGTAGGCAATCACGGAACCCCTAAATTCCATGATGCGTCCAATGCTTATGATGCATGAATGCCTTTAATTCTCTTTATCATTTAACATACCATGATAACCACATTTCCAAAACCTCTTGGATAATACAAGTCCTCAAGGAACACAATACCCATAATAATTCACAAAATCATGGATTTACTGTTTCAACCACATATGTTAGTAACCACAAGGCATTCATGTACATATATATTAATTATGTCATTCATAATTATTCACCATCACAATATACAAACTGTGTAATACTCAAGAACATTTATAATAATTCATAATCACTCAATAATTTAATAAATAATTTCTATCCATAGAGAAAATATCATTTTCTTTCAAAATAGCCATTTTAAGTGACTTTCAGCATCCCCAACAGCAACATTCATTAGCAAAACAGTCATAACATGGGCAAATCAACTCCTTTTTAGATGATTCCACTTTCTATAGCTCAATAATACAATTATCTACAACTTTCATGAAGAACACAGTTTCGGATTCCAATCAGAAATACTACTTATTTACAAAATACCATACTGCCTCAAGATAAGTTTTCCAAAATGTACACAGATTAGTATTTAGAACGTATCTGGAGTTACAAACGTGATTTTGACATGAAACCAATTCTAAATTATTTTTAACACACATATCTACAATTTTCATGAAGACACAAACCCCTAATTCTCACCATAAACTTCCCAGTTTTAAAAACAAGATTCGGATTTCAGAATTTCAGAATTTCAGAATTTTCAGCTTGCACATACTTCAGTAATTTGAGCATAACTTGAGCTACAAAAATTATTTTGATGTGAAACCACTTTCTAAAAATCCACAACTTAATTATCTACAATTTTCATGAAGACATAAAGGGCTGATTATGCACGTACAATTCCCAGTAAATCAATATATATACAAAACAAAGGATAAACTTTCCACACGAACATTCTGTAATAGTTTGGCTATAACGTTTGCTATACTTATTCAAATTACTTGATTCAGGTCTCAAAATTCATATATCAAAAAGATCTACAACTTTCATGAAGAAGTCAGAGTCAAATTCACACGTTTTCAATTTCAAAAATGAGCAACAAGTTACAAAGTTAATTCTGGAATCCTAGAACAGCATACACTTCTACCCATTTCACAAATATTCACAACCCTGTCCCCTCTTACTTGTTTTGCTGACTGAAAAATGGCCTCCTTGTTATCCTTGCACTTGTTCGAAGAAGAGTAAAAGAGAGGAAGAAGATTTACTGGCTTTTTCTCAGGAGTTCTGGTCAGAGGCAAGGTTAATAATGCAAGACAAGTGGGGAACATCATCCTCGTGAGTGGAGGTTTAGTGCTGTTAGTGCTTTGATAGTGGAGATAATGGAGGATTAATAATAGGAAAGTGGTTTATAATGGTCCACTTCTGGCCGTCCACCCACTAGAAGGAGTAATAATGGTGTTGGTTGTATTAAAAATGGCATAAGAGACAAGAAAGGAGTCAAAAGTCACCTCAGGCACTGAAAACCGACTGGAATTCCACTCGGTTAGCCTATAAACCGACTGGAATTCCTCCAATCGTGTGAAGAAAAAGGAAAAACAAGTCCCCTCGCTTAAGCGTACTCGAACTCACTTGAGCGAGTCATGCATTCTCACTCAGAATTTATCTGAATCAGACTCAATTCCTTGGTTCCTCACTCGGCAGAGCATGTCCAGACCGAGCTCTCTCTCTCACTCATCCTTTCACTCGGTAACCGAGTCTTCATTCAAGTATATCCACTCGGTAAACCTTCCAGATACTGAGTCAGCTCTAAGTCAGTCTTTTACTCGAGTTTTCACTCGGTAAAATTCTTCTGAAACCGAGTCATTCTTCTCTGTTTTCAACTCGGCCGTTTCAAATCATTATTAAGCCGACTCATACATAATCTATCACTCGGCACAATTGATCCAAACCTATTTATCCTTCACCCAGTGAAAACCGAGTCCCCCTTCACAGTCTTCAACACTCGGTTCCTCATTCCAAATCCGAGTCTCCATACACACACGGTTCCACTCGGTAAGACTTTTCAGAAACCGATTCTCCCCTCATAGTTGTCCCCTCACTCGGAATATCTCCCAATCAAATGCCACTCGGCATATCCCAACCTTATTTCACTCGGGTATTCTACAAGTTCATCATTCAGTATACCATTCATAATCACTCATCTTCTGAGCAGTGTCTCACTCGGTAATTCATCTCCAAATCGACTCGTCTCCTAATCAGCTTTCACTCGGTGAATTTCATCAATGCTGACTCATTCCTATTGAATGCCCACTCGGTAATTCAGTCACTCAGTAAAATAATCTATATTGATCACCATTTATTCATCATTCTCTCAGCAAAATAAATCCAACCCGAGTCCTTCCTTACACAACTTCCACTTGGTAGAATCATTCCAAATCCGAGCCCTCAATCACTTGAGTTTCACTCGGTAAATATTCCAGAGACCGATTCACTTCCTAGTTTGATCATTCACTCGGCATCTTATTGTCAAAACTTACCTCCTTTCTCTCTTATTCACACTCACTTAGTACCCTAAGTGTCTCCAGTCGGACCATATCACTCGGAGATGCACACTCAGAAATCTTTCATTCATCAGAGTTGCACTAATTCTTCTCGGAATCCCTTTGAACCTCTATCACTCGGAACAGGCCCAATGGCTATAGTCTCACTCGGAACTGTTCCAACAATACTCCACTCGGAAATGGTTTTTCAGGATTACTCCACTCGGAGTATATAAGTCTTTCCTCTCGGAAGTGAAGCTTTTGGGAAAATTTTATTCATAGATAGAAATGCCTAACAATGTATGACTCAGAATTAAGTCATTGAAAAATATTTGACTCGGAATTGAGTCTTTTGAAGGTGTTTTACTCAGAATGAATCCTCTCAGGCATGTTCCACTCGGAAAACACAACCTTCACTCGGTATTGCCATTTTTCACTCGGAATTCCTCTCAGTCACTCAGAATTTCTTCCAATCATTCGGAACAGAGCTTTTATTTTTTCGAGTAACCCTTTCTCTGACCTGTTTCACTCGGAAAACACCATTTTCACTCGGTATTTCCATTTCCACTCGGAATTCCTTTTGGTCACTCGGAATTTGCAGTTTTCACTCGAAACAGACTCTCTTTCTCACTCGGACAGTTCTTTCTAAGGTATTTTCACTCGGAATTTGGGCCTCATCCTTAAAGGTTTATGTAATTCCTATAATTATACCCAGAAAATGAAATTTTGGAGTACCACAACCATCCATAGATTGTTTTTATTCATTGAGTAACACTAACAGACCTTTTATACTTCAAAATTTACCAAAAAGAGCTATTATTAAAAGCAGGATGTTACATTTCTCCCACCCTAATAAAAAAATTTCGTCCTCGAAATTTCAAAGCTGGAATCATTCCGCACTATTATCCAGAACACAATCTTATCACAACTATACATATTCATGCTATTATTATACCACCATAAGACATCTTCCCCCAAAACTCATTATCAAGTTCTTAACTTGTTTATATCCAATTTACACGTCTATGTTAGGCTTCGGGAATTCCTTTCCCAATACCTAAATTCTCTAAATCTTAAAGAGCTAACTATTCCTATCAATATCAATACTATGGCTCTTAGCTTTCCAAACCATCACATGAATCGTTCAACCATTACTAATTCAACTATTTCAAAGTGATTCTAGTATTTATTCCCTTAATTCATTATCAATTGCTTGCAACCATTTTTAACATCATCATAACATCAACAATCCAAATTTAAGTCCTCTAATCACTCACATACCCGTATACATCCTTCTCCTAGTCTCCAATACCAATGTTTCAATAATTCAATTCCTCATATATAATCATCCTAGAGTATTAAATGTCATCAGAATCATCAACTTAATCAAAATCCTCAACTCATCAAAACTTAATAATCATTCCTAATAACCATCAATCCTCATTATTAATAACACTTATACACACATCATCCTGGGTTTTCGCTAAAAATCATCTCACATGACATTATTACTTATTTCCCTTAAATTCTAAAGTTAAAGTTCCATTAGAATCAAACAATCACCATTAACAACCATTATCTTCCATCTCAATCTTAAAATGTTCGAATACTATTTCACACCTATCCAAAGATACTTAAGACATATTCCTCCTTTGGGTTCTACATGAAAATGATTTCTATTCTTAAACTCATTCATAATGTACTCTCCTCATAGAAACCAATACCTAAAACAACCAAAGAGTATAAGAATTTCACCTTAAACTCTACGTTATCTCTAGCCTTAGTATGTCCAAGAAAATGAAAAGAGAATAAGGAGTTTCCATCATTTGGACTATCTTCACATTGAAGAATAAGAAAACATGATTGGTTGGTATAGAAGGAGACTCACAAAATGGTTGTCTGAAATAGGATTTTCTTCTAATGGAAATACCTCGGTCTCGTTATAACAGTCTATTAAAACTTGATTCACCGATATCCAATTCATTCCTAGAATTACTTCCATATTCTCCAAGGGTAAACAGGATTAACAAGAAAGTTCCTACCTCCTGTGAACTCAGAATAATCGCTACACACCTTAGTAATCCTAAGTTGTGTACAGTTGGAAATGGAAATAACCAAATCATATATTATAGGCTTCACGGGTAATTGAAAACGTCTAACTTACTTCTGTGTAGCACCAGAATCAGACAACATAGATAAAATGGTATCATTATTCTCACACTTACTTTGCATGAGGTCGCCTGCTTGGTCTGCCTCTGAACTGCTAATGTCAAAGACTCTTTCTGTATGTGACCTCTTGTCTGTTGACTCCCTATACTGTCTTATAGGTTGAACAGCATGAGCGTTTCCTCTATGGACTTCTTGATAACCCGAATCTCTTTGCTTATTCATAGTGTTGTTGATTCGCTGTTTCAGTGGACAATTTGGGCTGATGTGACCCTTTTGATTGCATCGATAGCAAGTGATATTTTCTAAGCGTCTATTGCAATCACGTACATGGTGATTACCTTTGCACTTAAAACACTTTATACCCATATGATTGTTGTATTTCTCAGAAGATGATGACGATCCCCCCTTGAAGTGATTTGGATAAAACGATCTTTTCCTCTTGAAAGCAATTGACTGAGGCTTCAGTTGTCTGTTGATCTCCTCTCGTGCCAATCTGTCTTGGTGGTTTTCTTCGAAAATTCTTAGTTGATTCTGCCTTTCTATAGCTTCAGCCAAACGGTTAATAGCAGCTGCCATAGCGTCATTCTCGTTCCTTGTCATCTTATATTCATGGTTTGATTTATACTAATCCTATGGGAAAATATATCGTATGTATATATATATATAATATTATAATGTAACTACAATTTATCAGCTAAGCAATAAGTCATATAACGCACATTTATCATATCATCAAGCTAGTAATCAAACAAATCACTTTGCAGTTTATCAATCAGGCACAAGTCATATAGCACATATAGGACATATTCTCAAACAAATAATCAAACAATTCACATAGTATATCAAGAATAACGACATATCTTAGTAATTGGTCCTGAATTTTTGAAAATGCTCTGATACCAACATTGTAACGTCCCGAAACGTTAACTAAAATTTTTGAGTAAATTTTTCGCTTTTTCAGAAGATCATTTTAAAATTTATAAATTCAATTCAGAGTTTATGTAATAGTTGATAACAGCGGAAAAATTATCATACATGCTAGTCGTGAATAATTAAATTCAAGAAAATACTTAAATAGCGGAAACGATTTAGAACATAATAGTACATGACATATTACATTTATTACAACTCATAAAATCAAAGTTTAGGTAATAATTCAAATAGACATCCATCATGGCATCACTCTGCATTCTGTGTGTCATTCACTGTAAAAATTAATGTAAGAGTGAGACAGAATATAGAATAAATATAAAATAGATAAAATTGCACAAACACAATCAACAACTCATAGTGATATGATGAATATGCCAAACAAGTCCATTTAATAATTCTTCAATTAGTTAAATGATGTCATGCTGGATCCATTTGGTTTGGTGGGAATACTGCAGTAAAAGTCTCATAGAGACGCAATTAGGGCTTTAGCATATACCATGAATCCCTATACTTCATGGCGCTTACACAATTAGGGCTTTAGCATATACCATGAATCCCTATACTTCATGGCGCTTACACAATTAGGGCTTTAACATATACCATGAATCCCTATACTTCATGGCGCTTACACAATTAGGGCTTTAGCATATACCATGAATCCCTATACTTCATGGCGCTTAAGTACCGAAGTACACAATTATCATAAGTAGGGCTTTGCATAGACCATGAATCCCTACACTCCATGGCACACAACAAAATAGGGCTTAACTCATCATAGAGTAACCCCCCACCAGGGTAGGCAATCACGAAACCCCTAAATTCCATGATGCGTCCAATGCTTATGATGCATGAATGCCTTTAATTCTCTTTATCATTTAACATACCATGATAACCACATTTCCAAAACCTCTTGGATAATACAAGTCCTCAAGGAACACAATACCCATAATAATTCACAAAATCATGGATTTACTGTTTCAACCACATATGTTAGTAACCACAAGGCATTCATGTACATATATATTAATTATGTCATTCATAATTATTCATCATCACAATATACAAACTGTGTAATACTCAACAACATTTATAATAATTCATAATCACTCAATAATTTAATAAATAATTTCTATCCATAGAGAAAATATCATTTTCTTTCAAAATAGCCATTTTAAGTGACTTTCAGCATCCCCAACAGCAACATACATTAGCAAAACAGTCATAACATGGGCAAATCAACTCCTTTTTAGATGATTCCACTTTCTATAGCTCAATAATACAATTATCTACAACTTTCATGAAGAACACAGTTTTGGATTCCAATCAGAAATACTACGTATTCACAAAATACCATACTGCCTCAAGATAAGTTTTCCAAAATGTACACAGATTAGTATTTAGAACGTATCCGGAGTTACAAACGTGATTTTGACATGAAACCAATTCTAAATTATTTTTAACACACATATCTACAATTTTCATGAAGACACAAACCCCTAATTCTCACCATAAACTTCCCAGTTTTAAAAACAAGATTCGGATTTCAGAATTTCAGAATTTCAGAATTTTCAGCTTGCACATACTTCAGTAATTTAAGCATAACTTGAGCTACAAAATTATTTTGATGTGAAACCACTTTCTAAAAATCCACAACTTAATTATCTACAATTTTCATGAAGACATAAAGGGCTGATTATGCACGTACAATTCCCAGTAAATCAATATATATACAAAACAAAGGATAAACTTTCCACACGAACATGCTGTAATATTTTGGCTATAACTTTTGCTATACTTATTCAAATTACTTGATTCAGGTCTCAAAATTCAGATATCAAAAAGATCTACAACTTTCATGACGAAGTCAGAGTCAAATTCACACGTTTTCAATTTCAAAAATGAGCAACAAGTTACGAAGTTAATTCTGGAATCCTAGAACAGCATACACTTCTACCCATTTCACAAATATTCACAACCCTGTCCCCTCTTACTTGTTTTGCTGACTGAAAAATGGCCTCCTTGTTATCCTTGCACTTGTTCGAAGAAGAGTAAAAGAGAGGAAGAAGATTTACTGGCTTTTTCTTAGGAGTTCTGGTCAGAGGCAAGGTTAATAATGCAAGACAAGTGGGGAACATCATCCTCGTGAGTGGAGGTTTAGTGCTGTTAGTGCTTTGATAGTGGAGATAATGGAGGATTAATAATAGGAAAGTGGTTTATAATGGTCCACTTCTGGCCGTCCACCCACTAGAAGGAGTAATAATGGTGTTGGTTGCATTAAAAATGGCATAAGAGACAAGAAAGGAGTCAAAAGTCACCTCAGGCACTGAAAACCGACTGGAATTCCACTCGGTTAGCCTATAAACCGACTGGAATTCCTCCAGTCGTGTGAAGAAAAGGAAAAACAAGTCCCCTCGCTTAAGCGTACTCGGACTCGCTTGAGCGAGTCATGCATTCTCACTCGGAATTTATCTGAATCAGACTCAATTCCTTGGTTCCTCACTCGGCAGAGCATGTCCAGACCGAGCTCTCTCTCTCACTCATCCTTTCACTCGGTAACCGAGTCTTCATTCAAGTATATCCACTCGGTAAACCTTCCAGATACTGAGTCAGCTCTAAGTCAGTCTTTTACTCGAGTTTTCACTCGGTAAAATTCTTCTGAAACCGAGTCATTCTTCTCTGTTTTCAACTCGGCCGTTTCAAATCATTATTAAGCCGACTCATACATAATCTATCACTCGGCACAATTGATCCAAACCTATTTATCCTTCACCCAGTGAAAACCGAGTCCCCCTTCACAGTCTTCAACACTCGGTTCATTATTCCAAATCCGAGTCTCCATACACACACGGTTCCACTCGGTAAGACTTTTCAGAAACCGATTCTCCCCTCATAGTTGTCCCCTCACTCGGAATATCTCCCAATCAAATGCCACTCGGCATATCCCAACCTTATTTCACTCAGGTATTCTACAAGTTCATCATTCAGTATACCATTCATAATCACTCATCTTCTGAGCAGTGTCTCACTCGGTAATTCATCTCCAAATCGACTCGTCTCCTGATCAGCTTTCACTCGGTGAATTTCATCAATGCTGACTCATTCCTATTGAATGCCCACTCGGTAATTCAGTCACTCAGTAAAATAATCTATATTGATCACCATTTATTCATCATTCTCTCGACAAAATAAATCCAACCCGAGTCCTTCCTTACACAACTTCCACTTGGTAGAATCATTCCAAATCCGAGCCCTCAATCACTTGAGTTTCACTCGGTAAATATTCCAGAGACCGATTCACTTCCTAGTTTGATCATTCACTCGGCATCTTATTGTCAAAACTTACCTCCTTTCTCTCTTATTCACACTCACTTAGTACCCTAAGTGTCTCCAGTCGGAACCATATCACTCGGAGATGCACACTCCGAAATCTTTCATTCATCAGAGTTGCACTAATTCTTCTCGGAATCCCTTTGAACCTCTATCACTCGGAACAGACCCAATGGCTATAGTCTCACTCGGAACTGTTCCAACAATACTCCACTCGGAAATGGTTTTTCAGGATTACTCCACTCAGAGTATATAAGTCTTTCCTCTCGGAAGTGAAGCTTTTGGGAAAATTTTATTCATAGATAGAAATGCCTAACAATGTATGACTCAGAATTGAGTCATTGAAAAATATTTGACTTGAAATTGAGTCTTTTGAAGGTGTTTTACTCAGAATGAATCCTCTCAGCCATGTTCCACTCGGAAAACACAACCTTCACTCGGTATTGCCATTTTTCACTCGGAATTCCTCTCAGTCACTCGGAATTTCTTCCAATCATTCGGAACAGAGCTTTTATTTATTCGAGTAACCCTTTCTCTGACCTGTTTCACTCGGAAAACACCATTTTCACTCGGTATTTCCATTTCCACTCGGAATTCCTTTTGGTCACTTGGAATTTGCAGTTTTCACTCGAAACAGACTCTCTTTCTCACTCGGACAGTTCTTTCTAAGGTATTTTCACTCAGAATTTGGGCCTCATCCTTAAAGGTTTATGTAATTCCTATAATTATACCCAGAAAATGAAATTTTGGAGTACCACAACCATCCATAGAGTGTTTTTATTCATTGAGTAACACTAACAGACCTTTTATACTTCAAAATTTACCAAAAAGAGCTATTATTAAAAGCAGGATGTTACATAGGATATTTTGATTCTGATTTTGCTAGGTGTAAATTAGATAGAAAAAGTACCAGTGGTACTTGTCATATGCTAGGAAGCTCTCTTGTTTCTTGGCATAGCAAGAAGCAAGTAAGTGTCGCGTTATCCACAGCTGAAGCAGAATATGTTGCAACTGGAAGTTGCTGTGCTCAAATCCTATGGATGAGACAACAACTTCTTGATTTTGGCGTGGTATTAGATCAAATACCCATTAAATGCGACAACACCAGCGCCATAAATATCTCCAAAAATCCAGTTATGCATTCATGAACAAAACATATAGAAATCCGTCACCATTTCATACAAGATCATGTTTTAAAAGGAGATTGTGTTCTTGAATATGTTGAAACTTCTAAGCAATTGGCGGATATTTTCACTAAACCCCTTCCAAAGGAACAATTTATAAATATTAGAAGGGAATTAGGCATTCTAGAAATTGTTTAAATCACAAATTTCATTCTCTTAAATATTTTCACAAATCTTTAACTTAAAAATTTATCTTCTTTCATACAAATTCTATTTTTGAGAAACATTAATATACACTATTTTGAGATATTCACATTTATCATAACCCCATTTATTGTTTAAAATCTTCATTAAACATATTTGTGAAACAAATTAATCTCTTATGAATCATATAATCTCAAAAATAAATGCAAATTAACCTTTGATTTTCTTGATAAATTTATGAAACAAAATCATTGGTAAATATTACAAAATATTTAAGGCCTTTACGTTAATACCATCAGGAGGCCAAATCATATTGCAAATTATGCAATTCTCGTGACTTCTAAGGCTTCAGCATAGCTCTATTCAAAAACTTATTCATGCATGTGATTGTAATTTGTCTCTTATGCCTTGTCTTGATTCCTTCTACAATTCAAAGCCTTCCTCGTGACATAACAGAACATGTGAAGGATAAAACCAAAGTTCATATTCCCAAAGAAGCAATCACGAGAACAAAGAGACAAGAAAATAATTTCCAACACACATATTCCATTCTCGTGACCATCAGCGTGAAAAACAAGCAAAATTTAAACAAAGAATCGATTCCCACTCAAGGTGAATCGATTCCCATGTGTCCAGCACCTACAAATTGTCAAAATTCCACCTGATGAATCGATTCCCCCTCTCCAATGAATCGATTCATATGCCATACATACAATAGGAATCGATTCCCCTACTCTTGAATCGATTCATATCTTGCAATTTGGTCAAATTGAATCGATTCCCCATCTCTGAATCGATTCCCCACGCCTATTTTTCTATAAATTGGGCCTTTCTCACGACTTACTCATCCCGTGCCACACTACCTACTTTCATATACTCTCTAAAAACCTCTCTTCTTCTAAATTCCTTTCACAAAAATTCTTAATAGCCTCCTCATCTTATAACAGGAAGAAAAGAAGAGGAGATGCTGGTTCCTCATCCTCAAACTCCAATAATCTCTCAAGACTTTTTGAGAATAAACTCCAACTTGATAGGTATCTCGAAAAATTTTCAGAACGACTCCTCATACCTGCTCATTGGCTTGATGTTCCGCTCTTCGATGAGCATGACTTTCCGGTACTCAACATCCTTAGGCAACAAAATCTTTTAGAGTTCGTCGCACTCGAAGAAAATCATATTTATCCTGAGTTGATTAGAGCCTTCTACTCAACATTAAGGATCTCTAATGGACGCTACCTAGCCAAAATTAAAGGGGTAACCATTACCCTTGATGACATGTTCTTCATCAAGTCTGGAAGCTTCCACTAAATAATGTTGATTTCTTTGGCTCTGAACCATCTCCCGATTGGGAATATAATTCTATTGATGCTCGTGCTTTTCTAAATCTATCTTCTACTTCTAAAAGCACTGTTGGAGAGATAAACATTGATCATCGCCTTCTGCATTACTTCTTGGTCAAAATCATTCTTCCAAAAGGGTCAAACAATGCTAGAGTAAGTGAGAATCAAACTCTTATTCTTTGGGCTATGCTCTATGAAAAAGAGATAAATTGGATCAAACTTATTCGCCTTCATATGATTGACTCAAAAAATTCACCAAACTTCCTTATGCTGTTCTAATCACCAAGCTTCTCAAACATTTCAATGTCGATCTTTCAAATGAAGTGAAGGAAGTAGTTGGACGTAAAGGTAAAATAGGAAGCACTCATCTCTCAAAAATGGGTTGGCACAACCACGATGGTGCTTGGCAATACTCCCCTCCAAATGCACAAAGCAGTGATAACAATGATGATTAACCTCATCAACAAGCATTTGCTCCACCTCCAAATGATGCTTTCTTTAATAGGTTGACCACTCATTTCGATACCCGCTTTGATGCAATAAATGCTCGCTTTGATGGGATGACTTCTCACATTGATGGAATGGAGAACAATATGAATACCCGTTTTGACCAAATAGAAGACAACATGACTACCAGATATAATGAACTCTCTCAATAATTTTCTGAGTTCCGATTTTTTAATCCTTGATATTAGTCTTTGTTGTATCTATCTTTACTTGTATCCTGTTCAATAAAATTTCATTGTTTGTTTAAATTCTCTTTGATTTTTGATGATGCCAAAGGGGGAGAATAAAACATCTCTATTAAATTCCATGATTAAGAGGGAGCCAATATGATATGACATCTCTATTAATGCATGAAAATTATAATTGATAGGGGGAGATCCATACCTTAAAAATATAACTGTTATGAAACTAACACCCAGAGATGAACAATTGTTGTCATCATCAAAAAGGGGGAGAATGTATTTGTATGTTGAAACAGGTTTTGATGAATGACAAACAATTGAAGGATCAAGAAATCTAAAGGATGTTGTACAAGCAATTAATCAAAAATCATCAAGAATGATACGGGACAAGAAATAATTATAAGTGCCAAGGAATCAAGAACCATCCAAAACGCATGAAAATATATCAAAAATGCAAAGAAACAAGTCTAGGATTGCAAGGAATCGATTCACACCCATTGAAAAGCTCTAGGAATTAATTCACAAGCAGAGGAATCGATTCACAGCAACAAGGAATCGATTCACCACTACAGGAATCGATTCATCATGGAAAATTGCCTCAAGGAATCGATTCAATAACCTCAGGAATCGATTCATGGTCAAAAATACATCAAGGAATCGATTCACAACTACAGGAATCGATTTATCATGGAAAATTGCCTCAAGGAATCGATTCAATGACCTCAAGAATCGATTCATGGTCAAAAATAGCTTAAGGAATCGATTTAAGGACTGCAGGAATCGATTCATGCTATTGGGAATCGATTCCCTTTGCCAGGAATTGATTCATGTGATGTTTTTAGTGCAAAAATGACCTGGAAGAATCGATTCATAGCCGGAATCATGCGCTGAATCATGGAAATTATCAGTACGCGTCTTCAAAAACTCAACTCCACTGATTCCTCTCTCGAGACTCTCTAATTGAAACAGCGTTGCATTTATTGAGGCAGACAATTGCACTTCTCAAGTCAGGAAACATGGATCGCTGGCAAATTAAGTCTTCCAATGCATTGATTAAGGAACCGGTTGCAATTAAGTTTTTGGCAGCATGTACCTTCCTTTGCCTATAAATAGAAAGAAAACTGAAGAGGCGGAACACACCACACAAACAACAAACGCATTCCTTGCTTTCTCCTTTATTCTCTCTAAATTCCTTGTCGATTAACTCTCTGACTTATTTCTTTGCAATTATTTTTGAGAGTTATATTGTGAGAAAAATATTTTCTTGAGTGTTAAAATTTGCATATTCTTTTAAAAGAAAATATTTCTCAAGTGCTTAAATTTGTATATCCACTCTAGTGAGAGAATCACACTTGTAAAATCACATTCACAAATTCTGAGAGATTTTGGGTTGGGATTCAACCTTGTAATTGAGAGATTGTGAGATTGGGTGGGTTACCCTTTTACTTGTGAGAATTAAGTTCTTGAGTGTGGGACACTAAGAAGCTGTAATTGCTCAAAGCGTGTATCTTAAATTCTCAATAGCGGAAATCCTCTAAGTAGGTTACTTGGAGGCAAGACGTACACCAGTGTGGTGGAACTCGTATATATCGGTTTGCAAATCTTCTCTGCCCTAATCTATTTAAATTTGTGCATTTAAATTGCTTGCTTAATTTGTTACGTTTAATAACTTTGTTATTTAAACTTCTTTATTATTCTCATTTAGGATTAAGTTTATCATCTTCTCTATATATATTTGTCAAAGAACCAATTTCACAAGCATTTCAAGAAAAAATTTTAATACTCAATTCACCCCCCTCTTGATTAATTGAGGCCACTTGGTTAACAAAATCTTGTTGATAAAAGTGAGTTTTTAAGTATAAATTTAATTTTGGAAATTTTTGTGGAATTAGGAAATTGAGTGCTTATTGCCTTGTATGCTTAAAATTAAAGGAAATGACTTATAGGATATGTACGGTATAATTTTTTAAAGAAGTGCAAGGTGATGGAGCTGCTGTATTTTGACTGTTTTGATACTGAAATTAATCACAAAAATATGTGTAAAAATGTGATATTAGACGAAAAACTAAAAAGGAACCTGAGTTTAGACGCGAACGTGCATTAAAAACAAAATAAATCGTGTTTACATGAGCAAACAAGAGAAATTAGCCAAACTATTTTGGGTATATGTTTTATGGTATGAGACGTGAATTTTGAACATGGGAAAATTACCCAAAGGAGGAAAATTGGTTTGAAGAAATTCTGAGGCATGATTTGTCCTTAAATGCGTTTTTACAAAAACTAAAATGACAGACTTTAGCACTTTAATGCATTTTTGTGTAGCACCTTTTTCCGGGCAGAATTAATATGTAGTTTTACTATATTTAATTAGTATCTTAAAATTTAAGCACTTTTGGCTTTGGAATCACTAAATTTGAAATTTTCTAGATAAAATACGACAAAAACAAAGTTTTCAGTACACAATGAGAAATAACAATTTTATAACTTAAGTTTGTTCAAAGAAAGTTTCATTTTTATGCATAAGACTAGAAGGGATTTTAGTAATCATAATAAAGTATTTTTATTTAAGGTTCTAGTAAATTTTAAAAGAATTAAGGTCAATCTTGTCGTTCGTCGTAAATCAATACGACGGGATGATATTAGCAAAAGTCAAAAGGTTGCAAGAAATGCTAATGTACCTTGTTCTCACCTTTCTTTTGAAACTAAATACTTTGATATATAAAATTAAATTTTTAGAAATAAAAATAAAATAAGTTAAGAATTTTATCCCCATGAAAATTTAATAAAAGAAAACCCCTCGAAATATTCTTTTAGAGAAAGGATTTAAAGAGGAATTTAGACAGTAATGTCTTAAAAATTTTCCTATATTAAACCTACTTGGATACTAAACCTCAATGCTCCTAAGAAGGGATTATTTAGGTTAGCACCTAGGCCTTGGTTCCTAATTCATGAAAAGAATTTATGATAAGTAGTTACATGCTTTAAGGACAAATACATTGAGGAAGTAAGGTTCCGTCTAGTACTCGGGCACCCTTATAAAAGACAAATGAATTACATGATGCATTTGGAGTTAAGGAGGGATGTTAGAGTGATCCCCTAGAGCATACAGTGATGGGCACACTGAAGAAACAATAGGCGTCTCGATCCCTTAAAGGCAGTCTTAGGAGTATATCGGGGGCAGACCTCTAATGGCTTAGATTCGCGCTCGAAGCCGGACAGCCCGTGGCAACTCTGATGTACTTCAACTCTGGACGAGGGTTTCTATGACTGTGGAGTGCCTGTTTTGACAAGATGTGTGTTGGATCCATTATTGATGAAACTGTGAGTCCTTACCCTTTTGTGGGAACAGAACGAGGCGAGCTCTAGTCGCTCTAGTTGGGCAGGAGGATAAGGCGGGATGGTCGTGCACTCAGATATGAATATGTGAGATTGATGAGCAGAAGTTGGGCCTCATTTCATGTTAGCACTTAATCAAGATGAGTAATAATGAACCTAACATATGCATAACTGATAAGTGATTTAGAACACAATAAATTAGATTTAATTTATTTAAGATTTTAAATCATTTTACACTATATTTCCCTAATATTCATGATTTATGCTTTCTTTCCACTGTATTCTGCTCAGGTATTTTTATTTTGCAGGAATTGATATAATTGAGACTATTAAGGACATATTTTTGGAATAAATACATGCAAGGAAAAATGGATGACAAAAATTCATATTTTTGAAAATGGTTTCATGCTATTAAATTTTTACAAATTTGGAAAATAATTTTAAACTCTTTTTTTACATTAACTTCAAAGCTTGAAAAGTTTATAGAAATTTTTTTTTATGTAAGCTTTGAGATTTCCATTTGTAAAAATTTAATATAATAAAAAAGAGCCAATGTTCATGCAACGAAGGAAATACCAAGTTTTTAAATTTTTACTTCAAATAGTTTCATGACAATTTTGGTTCCATTTTTGCCTAAGTATTTTCATATTTTAGTGCATCTCCAAAGGTAAGAAAAATGCTTCAATTTGTTAAATAAACATGATATGAAAGTGCAGAATTTTTTTTCTTCCATAATTTCAAGACTATGTCCCACCAAATAGTTTCAAGTCAACAAATTCATCCAATTTGGCAAGGCATTTACGTTTTTGGCTTCTTGAAGGAAAGGAATTTGCTTCATTTATTTATTTTACCATGGTCCACAAGTGCTGAATTTTTCCTTCATAATTTCAAGAAGGTACCCCACCATGATTAACAAAGCAAACAAGGCCTCCAAATCATGCAAAGAAGTCACGGTTATACCACTTCAAAAGTAAGGAAATTTGGTTTTTAAAATTCAGCACTAATGCATCAATTTGGCAACCATTTGGACGGTCACATGGTGCTGATTTTCCACCATCAATTGCTACATTTAAAGTGCATAAAACAGCCAAGAAACAGCCCCCCTTTGCCAACGTGAATTGCATCAAAATAATGGACATATTGTTTTTCATTTTGTATAATTAATTGGCTCCATAATGCAGAATTTTTTATGCAGAATTTTTGCTTTCTAAACACTATAAATAGGCCTTAATTCTAAGTGTTTAGACACACCAATTCACTCCAAGAACATCTTGGGTAGTTCCTAAGTTAAGAGACACAAATCTGAATTTTTACATTCAGAAAACAGTGGGAAACAACAGAAATTACGACGGGAAAAGCAGTGGTGGAATTACTTCCGGGCTTTTTGGAGAAACCCGTAGGTCTTTCTTTTACTGTATCATGTGTTGTATGCTTTGTTATTCTTTCACTATGTGTATGAATTTGAGTTACTTTATGGGTAACTAAATTAATTATCTTGGGATTTTAGGGGTGTGACAATATTTTGTGTTAATGTTATTTTGACTTTGATTTAAATAAATTTCTGTTTTCCATTTAGTTCAAATTATGCTCAATGCTCTTAGTGATTCCTAACAAGAACCTAAGTGATAAAACTGTATACTTACGGGTATATTAGTAAAATTAAGTAATTAATAAAATCGAAAGATTTATTGTTACTGGAAAGCTTTTAAACTAAGCCTAAGATTTTGAAATACTTTTTGTGACCTCGGTAAAACCGTGAAAGTAATCAAAAATCTTTTGGGGAATTTTAAAAAGGGATTTTCACAAAACGATAATGGGCCTTTTCTAAGGATTAAGCAGCGCTTTCCATAGGTTAGGTACATTAATAGGATTCCGAGAGGAACATATTAATTAGCTTAAGGAAAATTCGCCTTGGAAAATTTAATTTGATTCTTATTTATGAAAAGTTAAAATTCATTAACATAAAATAGAGTCTTGATCCCCCGAAATCCCAAGATACTCTCAACTCTGATTTTTAAGTGTCAAGTAAATTTTATTTCTGAATTTATTTTTAATTTGTGTTTTATTTTACAAAAACATTAAAAATCAATTGTGTGGATAATCAAATTTTGATATGCCGGTACTTTGAAAACAGTCCCTGTGGATACGATAATCTTTTATATCACGCGACATAACCTGTGCGCTTGCGGGCCCTGTCAATAACATACCATAATTGTGTGTCTAACTTTGTTAACCCTTATTTCCCTTATGTGGTTACCTGGTGTATGTTGTAGAGATTTCCTTGTATTTGTTTGGTATTTATTTGTTTAATATCTAGGGCCGCCCTTGCATGTGAAGTATATGGGTTGAGAGCTTATACTCACCCCTTTTGTGTTGTTTGTCTACTTTCCCTTTTGTGATCATCAACTAAAGGTCAAGGTGAACGCGAGCAAGACCTGGACTACCTGAAGTAGGGGACGTAGAACCGCAAACGTCGACTATTTATACTCACTGTTAGTGTCGAGACTGTTGTAGGTCCAGATGTTTAATTATTCCATGTTATTATTATACTAGTTGTTATTGGGAGACTACGAGCCCTATACCCTTTTGAGTACCTCGTTGTTATAAAGAATCGATCTATGTTATAATATCTATTTAAATTGTGTGTTGATGATCACCAATAAAAAAATCCTCTTATTTTCAAATAATCAATGACTCCTTAATTAAGTAGGATGTTCTAGTGTGGGAATTAGTCCTAGTTAATCGAGAGTGTCATACTAGAAGATTAAGAAAGCTATGCTAGCCGTCATATGGGTATCCCGATGTCTACGGTCCTATTTTCATACACACCCTATTGTAGTAAGGACGAATCTGTCACTTTGCATTATTCTTCTTAAGCCTAACTTGGCAGGAAGAATGATCAAATGGGTAGTTGAATTGTCTGAGTTTGATATCACCTACAAGCCACGTAATGCTATTAAGGCTGAGGTATTGATAGATTTTATCATGGAACTTTCAGGGTTAGATTCAGAGGCATCCCGCTCTCATTGGACAGTATACGTGGATGGATCCTCCAACAATAAGGGATGTGAAGCCGGAATTATGGTTAAGAGTGATGATGGGGTACACCTTGAGATCTCTCTCCATTTTAACTTCACTATCTCCAACAACCAAGCAGAGTACGAGGCTTGTCTTGTGGGTTTGAGAGAAATTTTGATATCAGTGCTAAGACTGTCACTTTATATAGTGACTCATAGCTGGTAATCTCGCAAATCCTTGGCGAATACCAAGCTAAGGATCCCTTGCTTTAGCAGTATTTGGCTTGCATCAATCACTTGAAAGAGCAATTTTAGTCTATTACTTTCAAGCATGTCCCAAGGAAGGAGAACATACGCGTCGATGTCCTCTCACAATTGGCTAGCACAAAGAAAGTAGGAAGCATAACTTTGGTAGTGCAGAATACATTGATGGAGCCCAATATTTCCCACCCACCCTCTGTAAGTGGCATACGATTGACTGGGTTTAACGAAGATTCTTGGCTAGTTCTCTATGTTTGATACATAGTGAATGGTTAACTCCCTATTGATGAGGTTGAGCGTACGTAAGTCAAGAAAGAGTTACCCTTCTTCACTACGGTTGATGAGAAGCTTTTCTGACAGGGTTTTTCTGTCCGCATGCATATTGTGCTCGAGTGAGAATGTCCAGGGGATGATGGTGGAGGTACACGAAGGGCAGTGTGGATACTACTCTGGGTCAAGAAGCCTTATGAGGAAAATCCTCTAAGCTGGTTATTGGTGGCCCATGACGATGAAGGATACCGTGAAATATGTTCAAAAGTGTGATCCCTGCTAGAGGCTTGCTCATTTGCATCACACCCTGACAAGAGAGTTGTGAACATCCGTGGTCCCTTGTCCTTTTTACCAATGGGGCATTAGATATTCTGGGACCTTTCCCTACAACACCTGGGGGCATCAAGTACTTGATTGTTCGGGTGGATTATTTCATAAAATAGATTAAAACTGAGCCGGTAGTCTATATCACTTCAGCAAGAACCTGACGTTTTGTTTACGAGAACATCATAGCTCAATTCAGGGTTTGAAGGAGGATTGTTATAGATAACGACATTTAGTTAACAGATCATAAGTTCACTGAGTTGCTTGAAGGGTTAAAGATTGTATAAGTTTTCTCATCTGTTGAACACCCCCAAACCAATGGGCAAGTCGAGGTGGCAAATCATGAAGTTCTCAAGGGCTTAAAGAAGCGACTGGGAGAAGCTAAGGGAGATTATACTAACCAACTCTGTCATGTATTATGAGCATATCGGATCACACCTCATTCCTCTACCAACAAGTCACCATTCAGACTCACATATGGGGTTGAAGCCATGATCCCAATAAATCTCCAAACATCGTCTGCCAGGGTCTAGTAGTTCCATGCAAAAAGTAACGGAGAAAACTTATTGAATGAGCTAGATGTAATTGGCGAGCTTAGAGAAGAAGCCTTTATCCAGGATTAAGCGATAGGCCAAGGCCATATTTCGTTACAATAAACGAGTTTTGCAACGACATTTTAAGGTAGGTGATTTGGTGTTACACCAGGCCAACATAGGCAATAAATTCGCCTACCAAGGTAAGCTTACGCCATCTTTGGAGGGTCCATACCGCGTCTCAGAGGTCTTAGGTAAAGGTACTTACTGCCTCGAGTGTCTAGATAGGACACTAATAAGAAACAAATGGAACATTTTGAATTTATGAATTTATTATAGCTAGCTGGATTTTACAGAATGTACTATTTTCCCTAACTTAGAACGACAAATTTTGGCAATTAGTAACTTTTCATGTAAGGACTATTTTCTGGACAGATTTCATTTTTAAATTTACTATATTTAATTGGTATTTTTAAAGTTAAACACTTTTGGCTTTGGAATCACTCAAATCGGAACTTTTTTAAATAAAATACAACAAGAACAAAGTTTTGATAAATGGTAAAAACTAACTACTTTATATCCTTAATTTAGAAAAAGAGAATTTCTTTTATTTCAAATATAGGACTAGGGGAAATGTTTTGTAATGATAAAATGTTTTACCCAAGGCTTTATAAAAATTTTTAGAAAGTCGATACCAATTTACATCGTTCACCGTAAGTCAATACGGTGAAATGACATTTGTCCTTATTTTTCTCTTAAAATGTATATCTAACCTTTAGATCATACCTTTGAATAAAAGAACAAAATAAGTTAGAGAATCTTACTCTTTAAGAAATCAATGAGCTATACTTAAAATATCTTTTAGAATTGAAAAATATGTTTTGTCCTTACTTTTCTCTTAAAGGTGATATTAAATTTTAAGTTCATATTTTTTAACAAAGAAACTAAATGATTTAAATAAATTGTGTTGTTTAAAAAGTTTATTAAATGTATTATATTTAAATATCTTCATAGATTTATAAATAGATTGGATCTTTTAATACTAGAAAGTTTTCTTATAAGACTTGTTTAGAGAATGTTCTTGATACTTTTAGTAAAATGGTTTGAGTAATAATTAGACTTTGGTTCCTTATATCAACTATGCGAAAAGACCTTTACTTTGGTTCCTTATATCAACTATGCGAAAAGACCTTTACATTGGTTCCTTATATCAACTATGCATCGGATTCGCGCCTATCGTTGGACAACCCGTAGCAAACTCTAGTGTACTTCGACGAGAGGCGGGATTTTCTATGACCGTGGAATGCCCGTTCTGTGGTGATGTGTGATTGTCCATTTTGATGTTGGGACTATGAGTCCTTACCCATTTGTGAAAACCAGAACGAGGAGAGCTCCGATGGCTCTAGTTGGGCTGGGGAGATAAGGATGGCGAATTAAGTACATGATTGTTGAGATTGATGAATGGAAGTTGGGCCCCATTGTATATTGGTATTGAATTATGATTTACAATAATTGAATCTGACACATGCATAGCATGCCATCATTTTATGACTAACCCTTTGATTGTCGTTGATATTTGTGTAAGTGAAGCTTTATATGTCTATTCTAAGGTATACTATATGTGATTCTCTCTATAGTTTAAAATATTAAGCCACCCTTGTATGTATACTCTATGGGTTGAGAGATTTGTACTCTCCCTTTCTGCTATAGTGTATTATTTCTCCTTTCGTACTTGCAGTATTTGGACTACTTGCAGTAGAGGACGCCAGTTGGAAGTGGCGACTGTGTATATTTCTGTTTGTGTCGAGATCGTCATAGATCTTGATTTTTTATTTATGTTGTTATTTGTAGTAGTTGTTAGGAGCATGTAATCTTCGTACTCTTTTAAGTACACTTATGTTTAAAAGAATTGATCTATATAATATATTTATTTTAAAATCGTGTGCTGATGATCACCAAAAAAATAAATAAAATACTCCTATTTTTAGTGATTCCTTAATTAAGTAGGAATTTCCAGTGTGGGAATTTGTCCTAGTTAATCGAGGATGTCATAACAAAGATTAAGGCAATTCTCAGGGTTATTACGTAGATAGGCTTCTCTCTAAGAAGAAGAGCTAGAGAGGCGTTTGTAAGAGAATTTTCCATGTTCAATGCTGAAAATGTGCAAGGCCCTGAAGACTTCAACAAACATTGGGGAAAGTTTAGTCTTGTTGCAGAGATAAATGGCCCCGGTTAGTAGAAAATACTCATGGGTCCATGACACCAAAAGTTTTTTAATTTCGGCCTCATTTACCCCAAAACATCAACTTGTTTTTATCTGTACTTTGAAGAAGCACTTCTTGAAGAAGCCACCCTTAAACTTGGCTGACTCGATGAAGGCTTCAAAGTTGACAATTTTTAAGTCACACTAGAGGGTGACAAAGCTGAGGTCATTGGCAGGATTGGCCAGACGTACCACACGACAATAGTAGAAAAATAATGCCACTGTGGGTTTTTGTTGTTGATAATTCCATTGTGCATATGCATTAGCCTAAGAGCATTTGCATATAACATGGAAATATGCCAAAATATGATGATGATTGATGATGATTAAGATTGAGATATGATGATGATAAGATAGGTATATGAATTACCTCAAAGACAACATTAAAATATGAATATAACAAAAACATATTGAATATGATGATGTTGTATGTGTTGGCCTAATATGATGAAAGGCTTGTTTGTCTATGATTGATAACAATGATGTTGGCCCATTGTGGCATTGAGAAATGATGCGTATATGTGCTTACTTTGCTATGAATTAATGGATGAATACGTTATGTGTATATTTTTGCAATCAGAAAATATGATGATGATTGATGTGTTAAGCAAAGCATACATGATATTGATAGGCATATACACATAATCTTAATTGTATTCATATTCGTCATTTGAAATGTATAACTCACTCTCCCATGTTGTCCATTTTTAGCATTGTTACAGGAGTATCATGGGATGAGGCTATTTTTAAACTAAAGCTTTGGTGAAGGTAAATGGTGGTAATGAATGCCTTGGCTGGCAGCGATTGCAATTTATTGAATTGTGAATAAATGTATATGATAGTGTTAATATTTATTTATATTGGTGGATATGTTGTGAATAACTATAAGTGGATGATGTATTGATATTTAGAGTATTAGAATCCATACTGATTTGGTGAATAATATGATGTTGTATATGTGATTCTTTTAGACATGTATAAGTATTAAACATACAAGATTTTAAGATTGAATTGAATGTGGTCAATTGTGGAATATGGATATTGGAGATGTATGTTGCATGACCATACATGTATATGTATATATATTTTAGGCAATGCATGCCTATGAATAATGTTTAGGATTGGTTGTGGCTTAATAGGTTTGTGTTGTGTGCTTGCATGCCTTGCTGAGTGACACGCTGTCATTGTCGGGTCAAATAAAAAGTTAAATTAATATAGTATAAGTTAAACAACCTTAGTCGTCTCTCGAGGACCTTAGTTCAATTAGTTACACTCAATTTAGTTATAATAAAGGGGGGGATTGTGTTGAGCTTGAAAGGAAAATTAAGTGATTATATGATAGTGCAAAAAGTAAATTTATGAGTAAGAATAATCAAATTTAGAAACAACCAACCCAAGGAATTAATAAATCTTTACTTAACTAATCATTGATCACAAATATGATTAAATATAATTAATTTCTCATTCTTGAATCATTTGGAATCCCTAAATAATTATATTCTAGAAAATCTTCTAGAATTGAATTAATGAACTAATAAGAACAACCAATCGATATATTCTTATTAATTACTAAAATAACTTTAAAACCATAATTTGATTGAGTTAAGAAACTAAATAGAAATCTCTTATTTAGTAACTTAATCTTTGTTCTCAAATTGATTATTGATTAACCAACCAACATCAGTTTAGATTATAGATTGTTTAATTATATACCAATCGGTTATACACTTAAATAATCTACCATTATAAGTGCTTGAGAAACAAAGAAAAGTAATTATCTTTAATCAAAATATTAAGCAAGAACTCAAAGTTAACATAAAGAAAAATTAAATTCCTTGAGTTGATTTTAAAAGATTAAGCTTCCATAATAATTTTTAACAATGAAAGCTAATATTAAATTTACTAAAACTTTGATTATAAAAGTAAATGACAAATAATAAAATTAACTTACTTGATATTGAGGAAGGGAAATGAAAACCATAACTTGAAGGATGGAATATAGAACAAGGAGATAAAGCAAGAGAAAGAACTAAAACTTAAGAAGCTAAAGCAAAGATATAGAATTATAATGAAAACTAAAGCATGTATTTCTTATGTATTTCTTGTGTATCTTCCTTACAACTTCAAGCATCTATTTATAGGCAAGATATGATGATACTATACATTCATTTTCTGATTATTAATGCATTTTTTCAACATTGGTGGGCTTGAAATTACAATAATTCAAAAGAAGATAATGGTAGGTGTTGAAATTCATTCTTCTCTTTATCTTCTCCACCTTGTGAGTCCAATATGACCTTCTAGATGGCCAAATTTTGAAAAACCTTCAACATAAAAGTTGTATATCTCTGTCTTATTGAGAATTTGGTGCAAGAAACAGGTCATTTGGACATCTAGAGCTCCAGATATGTGTATTTGGGTGAACTATGTCAATGCTGGTAGGACACATAAGGGCTGATTGATTCAAGCTCCATTTCTTTATTTTTTTAAGATGTAAAATAACCAAATTTGATCATCATGATGTAGCCCTCTGTCTTATCTTTCCATGGGCTCCAAGATTAGCCCATTTGGATCACAAAAGCCCAAGTTATGGCCAAAATAAGGCAAGATACTCAAGATACATACAAAAAACGAAAATTGAAACATATATACATAATACTTCAATTTAACTAAACAACGTAAAACTTAATTAAAATACTATTATTAAACATAGTAATTATATAATAAACCCCAAGTGTAAAACTATAAGAAGTGTATTAAAATTGATTTATCAAATTCCCCCACACTTAAGCTTTTGCACTCCAGGGCAAAACCAAACCAAAAACTAAAATGAGAAACAATAGAAAAAGGTTTTTTTTTCAAATTGATTTTTTTTTGAAGTCTAAAATAATAAGTAATACACATTATCCCTTATATCAAGAGGTCATGATAAGTGTGAATAAGAAGCATTACATACTAGTTTCACAAATTGAGTGATCAAATCAAAGAGTGGATGAAAATGTGATAGATGTTCTCTTTATGCTCTCTATATCTCAATTGTTTGGGTTTGTGTATACTCTCAGAAATCACCCAAATAAATTAGCACTACCATAGGCTTGACAAATTTCTAATTTTTATATTTGAACACATATGCATGCAGAGATCAAAAGGACTTTATTAAGGTTGTAATGGGGCCAAGGTGATATAGGGTGGATAAAATGAAATAGTATGGCTAAACATAGGGTTGAAAAAGAGCAATGGAGTAAGTGATTCAGTGATTATGGGAGTACATTTTGAAACTCAATACTTAGCAAAATGAAACATGATGGAGGATAAAACATGAGAATAAATCCTCCTGATTATTTTCATACATATATTCACCACTTCTTCTTTTTCTTTCTCTTTTTTTTATATTTTTTTACTTTCTTTTTAAACAATGAAACAACAACATATATATCTTGGGTACATTTCCACAATCATCAAGAATCTTTATATTCATAGTAATTCCAAAACTCCTAATCAATTCCTAAGCAAAGGTGATCATGTTTTTTTTTGGGCTATTGGCTAATTATGTGGCTGAATCAAGAAATGGATATAGGCTCAACGTGGGTAACAATGGGAAGTATGTAAGGTAAGGAATATGGCTAGCGGCTAGTTAAAACAAAAATGGCCTTAATCACATCAAAGCATTCACATGGAACATAATACATCAAAAAGAAACAAGTCAAGTTCTAGAGTACTAATAAATAAGGGTTAATCAAGAAAAAGGAAAGATGACATAATATGATCCATCCAATTAAGCTCAAAATCTCACCGAGGGTGGTCAATCTATCACAATTCATATACAATTTGATCTTCACAAACAACTTATTAAATTAATATGCAAGGAAATTATTCATAACATGTCATGAAATATTGGACAAGGGTGATGCAATTACTCATTACTTAGACAAATTTTTTTTAAAAAAAAACAAATTTAGTGAAAAGCATGTAGAATTTAAAATAAAAAACTGGAAATGATGATTTTTTTTGTGAACAAGAAACAAAAAAAGAAAAATAAATCATAACCAAATATTGGTGTCAAGATCCGGTTCCTTATGCTTCTTGCTCTTTACTTTTTTTTTCAAGGGCGCTTAGTAACGAAGATACCTACAACAAATTGGTCAGTTCAATTGCATGTGAAATGATTAGTATAACTGAATGATTTGATTGTGTCATACAACCCAGTTTCATAGGCCTTGTGTTAGAACCCATAAGAAAAATATCATCAACATAACCATGAGTAGCATCAAGAGCAATAACATACATCTTAATTCATTCGTATGCCTATAGAAAGACTCTGCTATATCATCCATTAAGAGAAAATAAAGAACCTGATGATTGACTAGTGGTGAGGTGTGGCTCCGATCTGAAAGAAAAGGATGAAGGCAAAGTGTGGCGGCTGGAGAATGATGAAGATGATGTTTATGGTTGTAGAATGGTTGATGTCAAATAGAAATGATTCGGGTAAAGGTAAAGGCAAAGGCGCGGCACTAAAGTAAATATAGTGGCTATGTGTGTGTGTGTTTTTATTTTATTTTTTATTTTTTATTTTTTATGAAAAATGGTTTTGATAAGGAAGGTGAAATGATTCTGGTTATCCGAGTGAGATTTGTTATGAGGATGCGTCTCAAGAGTTTGGACTCTTTACTCAGCCCATCCCAACAAAAGTACTCATGAAAGAAAAGAAAAAAATAAATTATTTTTTTTATTTAAAAAAAATTAAACAAAAGTGATACTGACACTATATAGTGAAGGATACGTCTCAAGACTTTGGTTCTCAAAGATGCATCTTTATGACTTTAGATACAACTTTCCCAAATTAATCTTTACTCTGTCTATCCCTCACAAAAAATAATAAAATATATATATATAACTCAGACCCCCCCACACTTATTCAAGACATTGTACTCAGTATCTTATATGATTTCCACAGTCTATTTTTTTTCTTTTTCTTTTTCTTTTTAATGATTTTTTTTAAAATATAGATAAAGGTGAGAAAGAAGTTATAACCGAAGGGTGGTGTCTGGTTCTGGATTCTTTCGCTTGTGTGTGTGATCCTTATCTTGCTTCAAGAGGGGTTGAGGTTGGGGTAAAAAGCTCTGCAAAATATCAATCAATTCATCTGCATCTGATGAAGCATGAATGAATGATCGATCATCTTGAGTTATAAGGCCCTGTTCCACAGCTTTATTTAAAAACATTAACAAACTGTCATAAAAACCATTAATATTTAATAATCCTAATGGCTTTTTATGAAGGTTCATGCTACACCATGATAAAATGCAAAATATTTCCTCAAAAGTACCAAAACCTCCAGGAAGTGCGATAAAGGCTTCAGCACCTATAACCATACGAGCCATTCGTTGATAGAGGCTTGTAACTTTTACCTCAGTTCCTACAGCAATAGCTGGTGTAATACCAACATGATGTAGGATGATACTAGAGACGTTGCTTCCTTCAACTAGTGCAGATAGTGCCATGGAGCCTCTCAAACCCTGTACTACTCCTCTATACAAGACCTTTATTTCTTTCGCAGCCAATAGTTTTCCCAACTTAGTAGCTGCTATTAGGTACTCCTTACAATTACCATTGTTGGATCCACCAAACACACAAATGGATTTGATTTTTTCATCTTTTTTTTTTATGTTTTCCATATAGAGTTATACACCCTTATATAGATGAAAACTGAGATGAAATAATTGATGAAAGATAAAAAGTTTACATAATTATTATTATATAAAAATAAATGATGGTAATGAAGAAATTTGAAAAGACATGATTGAAGAAAATAAAAATAGGTAATTTTAAAAGTCAAAGTGAATTCAGAAAAGTAAAACATTGAAAACAACAGTAAATATGTACAGTAGTTGTGATTATGGCTCACATCTTCCTCTGGGTTTACGTCCAGTAATGGCTTAAACGCCTTCTATGAGTCGAGGTTTTTGCTACCCATCCAGTTTTCTTATAAACTGGCAAACAGGGTCGTTTAACGCCAGATTCCCAAGGCTATAGTTTTCTTTTTGTTGAATGAATAGATCATATAATTTCAGAAGGACTCCTTGAACTGTTCCACATGGATGCGTCTCAAGAGTTTGGATTAAGTTATCCAAGTTCTCTTTACTCAGTCCATCCTTTATAAATTTAATTTTGTCCTCCCGATTTATAGATACCATTCCAGGGTTCCTACAACATGTATCACAATTCCATCTTGCACACTTATGGCAAACTCCCATCCTTTTAGCTTTTCATTTTTTAGAATAAGAACTACGTCCCATACCTAGCAAATGTTTTACATAGGACTTATGTAATTCACCAGAGAGACGTACCTTTGCTTCAATAAGCCAACGAACATCCTTTGGAATGCCAAAGTATGTAAGTAGTTTTAACCTTTGAACTCGAACTTTGTAAATTTTTACAATCACATCACGTGGAAGTGTAGGGAATCTTTCCTTAAGTTTTGCAAGGGTTTGTTCCATTGTCAGATTACATTGAAGTTGTGGCTGTTTAGAAAAGAGAGAATAGAAAATGAGGTTATAGAGAATAGTAGAGATGAAGAAGGTGAAAAGGTGATATGTTGCCTTCTATCAAGCGCTTGTTTAACGTCACCAGCCTGACAATGACCTTTTAACTACTGCAAGAAAATGATAATAATGCCAAAATAATAATAGTAATAATGATTAAGACAAGTGTTAGCACCGAAAAGAATGATGATGTAATTAACTGATATTTATTTTTTTATTTTTTATTTTTTATTATTTTTTTATTTTTTTATAAATATTGTTATTAGGAAAAATTAGTCAAAATATTTGGCATCACACAAATACACCTCCGTATCTATGTGCTCTTGGAACCCTTGAAAGAAAGGTTTAAGTCGGTGCCCATTTACCTTGAAAACCTTGTTTGTCGCTTTATCTGAAATTTCAATCACACCATAAGGAAAGATATTAGTTATTTCAAATGGGCCTGCCCATTTAGAGCGAAGCTTACCAGATATGAGCTTTAGACGTGAGTTGTACAATAAAACTTTTTGTCCAATGAAAAAGTTTTTTCTCAAGATCTGTTTGTCATGAAAGGATTTGGCTTTTTCTTTATAGGTTTTAGAACTTTCATAAGCTTCCAAACAAATTTCTTCCAGTTCCTGTAGTTGGAGTTTCCTTTCTTTACCGGCTTCATTTAAGTCCAAGTTACATTGTTTTACTGCCCAATAAGCTTTGTGCTCAATTTCTACCGGTAAGTGGCATGATTTTCCATAAACAATCCTATAGGGTGACATTCCAATAGGTGTTTTATAAGTTGTTCTATAAGCCCAAAGAGCATCTTCTAACCTTTTGCTCCAATCTTTCCTATTTTGTTGTACTGTTTTTTGAAGGATCATTTTTAATTCCCGATTGGACACTTCAGCTTGCCCATTTGTTTCGGGGTGATAAGGTGTTAAAACCTTATGCATAACTCCATATTTTTTAAGAAGGGACTCTATTTTACGGTTACAAAAATGTGATCCTTGATCACTACTAATGGCTTTAGGAACACCAAACCTACAAAATATGTGCGATTTAACAAAATCTGCAACAACTTTAGAATCATCAGTTCGAGTAGCTTTAGCTTCAACCCATTTAGACACATAATCAACCGCAAGTAGTATATAAATAAAACCAAAAGATACAGGAAAAGGTCCCATGAAATCTATGCCCCAAACATCAAAAATTTCATAAAATAACATAGGTTGTTGAGGCATCTCATTTCTACGAGATATATTTCCCATTCTTTGACATCGTTCGCAAGATTTACAAAACGTATATGTGTCACGAAAAATTGTTGGCCAATATAAACCAGATTCTAATACTTTCCTTGTTGTACGTTGGGGTCCAAAATGTCCACCACATGCATATGTATGACAAAATGTAAGAATGGAATAAAATTCATTTTCAGGTACACACCTTCTAATGACTTGATCACTACAAAGTTTCCATAAGTAAGGATCATCCCAAATATAGTATTTAGAATCACATTTTAGTTTTATTATTTGATGTTTAGATGCATGTATGGGAGTAACAGAAGCAACTAAGTAGTTTACCAAATCAGCAAACCATGGAGTGGAATCATGTATTCCCATAAGTTGTTCATCAGGGAAATCATCTCTAATGGAAATTGGGTCAAGTTCTTTTTCAATTCTGCTTAAGTGATCAGCCACCAAATTTTCTGCTCCAATTTTATCCCTAATTTCAATGTCAAATTCTTGGAGCAGCAACATCCACCTGATCAATCTTGGTTTTGTATCTGGTTTCTTTAAAAGGAACTTTAATGCTGCATGATCTGAAAATACAACTACTTTTGAACCGAGCAAATAAGATCTAAATTTATCAAGTGCAAACACAATAGCAAGTAATCCTTTTCCGGTGGTAGTATAGTTTATTTGTGCAGTATCCAAAGTTCGTGAGGCATAGTAAATAACATGTTGTACTTTACCTACTCTTTGAGCAAGAACAGCTCCTAATGCATAATTTGATGCATCACACATAAGTGCAAATGGAAGTGACCAATCTGGTGCCTGGATGATAGGAGTGGTAGTTAAAGCTTTCTTTAAGCAATCAAAAGCCTCTTTACATTTGTCATTAAAGTCAAATATTATATTTTTTTGCAGTAAGTTAGACAATGGAAGGGCTATCTTACTGAAGTTTTTTATAAACCTTCTATAGAAACCTGCATGACCAAGAAAAGAACGAATATCTCGCACACAAGAAGGATAAGGTAATTGAGAAATTACAGTAATTTTTACAGGATCTACTTCTATGCCTTTTTTAGATATCACATGGCCTAAAACTATTCCTTCTTCTACCATGAAGTGACATTTCTCATAATTAAGAACAAGGTTAGTTTCAATGCATCTATGTAATACTTTATCTAGACTATTTAAGCAAGCATCAAATGATGAACCATATACTGTGAAATCATCCATAAATACTTCCATGCAATTTTCAAGAAAATCAGCAAAGATACTAATCATGCATCGTTGAAAGGTACCAGGGGCATTGCATAAGCCAAAAGGCATCCTCCTATAAGCAAAAGTGCCAAAAGGACATGTAAATGTTGTTTTTTCTTGATCTTCTGGTGCAATATAAATTTGGAAGTAACCTGAAAATCCATCTAAAAAGCAATAATGTGACTTACCTGCCAGTCGTTCCCACATTTGATCAATGAAAGGTAAAGGAAATTGATCCTTTCGGGTTGCTTTGTTAAGTTTCCTGTAATCAATGCATACTCGCCAACTATTTTGGATTCTGGTAGGAATTAATTCATCATTTTCATTTTTAACCACTGTAATTCCAGACTTTTTGGGAACCACTTGTACAGGGCTGACCCAAGTGCTATCTGATATAGGGTAAATGATGCCAGCTTGTAATAATTTTGTTACCTCTTTTTTAACTACATCAAGGATTTGAGGATGTTGCCTTACTAGTTTAACTTCTTCCTCTAATAGAATTCTATGCATACATATGGAAGGGCTAATACCTGGGATATCTGCCAAAGTCCAACCAATTGCTTTCTTATGCTTCTTAATAATCTGCAACAACCTTGTTTCTTGATCAACATTTAATTTGTTAGAAATAATCACTGGAAGATTCTTATCTTCCTCTAAATATGCATACTTTAAATGTTCAGGAAAAGGCTTTAACTCTAATATAGGAGGCTGCATTATTGAAGGAATCAATTTGGTTGAATTTGTCTCAGCAACTTGTACTTCAACATAATCAGATGTATTTATAACTACTTTAATCAAATTATCACACTTTGATTCTTTTGAAACAACATCTAGAACTGTATTTTCTATTTTAAGGGAGTTTGGATCATTATTATCATTAAGCATATATTTCTCAATTTCAGCACACACATTGCATTGATGAGAATCCATGCATGAATCACAAACAAATGAATCATAAAAATCAGACAATACAGGAAAATCAACATCATCAGACAACTTAATAATATTATCCTCAACTAAATCAGTTATTAAGTCAATTTGAAAAACAGAATGATCCTCAGTAGGATGCTTCATAGCATCTAAAATGTTGAATCTAACCACACTGTCTCCAAATTCCATAGAAAGTGTTCCTGCATGCACATATATCTTTGTTCTAGCTGTTTTTAAGAATGGTCTACCTAAAATTATTGGAGCTTTATTGGTGGAATTCTCACTTTCCATATCTAGAACATAAAAATCTACAGGAAAAATTAAATCATTAACTTTAACAAGGACATCTTCAATAATTCCTGCAGGATGTGTAGAGCTTCGATTTGGTAATTGTATAACCACACCTGTAGTTTGCAAAGGTCCAAAGGAAAGTGAAGTAAATACAGTCATAGGCATAACATTAATACATGCACCTAAGTCTAGCATGGTATTTTCAAATTTGTTATTGCCTATTATGCATGGAATGGTAAACATCCCAGGGTCTTTACATTTTTTTGGTATATGTGACAAAGGTTTTTCAATTAATGTAGACACATTTCTACTTATATTAATCCTTTCATTGCCTTTTAGTCTTCTTTTATTAGTGCATAGTTCTTTAAGGAATTTGGCATATCTTGGGATTTTCTTGATGGCTTCTAATAAAGGTATATTTACCTCTACTTTTCTAAATGTTTCCAAGATCTCCTCATCCATTTTCTTATTTTGTATAGATTTTTGTCTTTGTGGAAATGGAAGAGGGATATGTTGCTTATCAGGACCAGCTGCAGAAGGAGGATTTGTAAGAGATATATCATTACTATTATTACTTGAACTATCTAAAACTTCTTCTACATGTTTTTCTATGGCAATAGTATTTTCAGTTTGTTGTTGTTTTTCTGGTCCATGGATAGCTTTACCAGATCTTAAAGTAATTGCACTTACATTTTTAGGATTGACAATTGTCTGAGCGGGCAACTTATCTGAACCTTGAGACTGCAAATGGTTTAAAGATGTAGCCAATTGACCAATCTGATTTTCAAGAGTTTGAATTTTTGCCTCAGTTCTTTTTTGGAAGTTCAGATTATCTACTGACATTTGCTTCATCAATTCCTCTAAATTTAATTTCTCAGTGGAAGGTGCAGCTATTTGTGTAGCTTGTTGTTGTACATGAGGAGGTTGATAAGGTCTGCTTGGTCCAGTATTTGCTTGAAAAGGTGCATGAGGTTGTTGTGAAGAATTACCCCATCTTAAATTAGGGTGATTCCTCCAACCAGGATTATATCTGTTAGAAGAAAGATCATAATTATTATGTTGTTGTTGTGGCAGTCTGTTATTATATAAGTTGGCAGCACATACGTGAGGATTTTCATCGGGAATTTTAGCTTCCTGCAGTGAAGGACAACAATCGGTATAATGATCTGATGAAGTACAGATAGAACATACCTTAGCAGGGGTTACAGGTTGTTGTTTTTGAGACACAATAATATTTTTCATAAGTGTTGCTAGTTCAGCAAATTTACTTTCCCATTTTTTATCTCCATTATTAGTAGTTTCAATTTCATGGACTCCTTTAATTACTACTGAATTATTTCTAGTGGCATGTTGTTGAGCATTAGCAGCCATGTTCTCAATTGAAGTTTTTGCTGCATTTGTAGTTTTATTTTGTAAAGCACCACCACTAGCTGCATCAACCAAAGTTCTATCCATTGGATTAAGACCTTCATAGAAATATTGTATGAGAAGTTGGTCTGTAATTTGGTAATGGGGACAACTAGCACACAATCTTTTAAATCTTTCCCAGTATTCATAAAGATTTTCCCGGTCATATTGCCGGATGCCACATATTTCTTTTCTAATTGAGGAAGTTCTTGAAGCGGGGAAAAATTTTTCAACAAACAATTTCTTTAGGTCATCCCAACTTGTAATAGAGCCAGGAGGAAGGTAAAATAACCAATCCTCAGCGATATCTGCTAGGGAGAAAGGAAAAGCTTTAAGTTTTACATGTTCTTCTGAAACCCCTTCAGGTTTCATGGTAGAGCAAAGGATATGAAATGCTTTTAAGTGTTTATGAGGATCTTCACCTGCACGACTATGAAACTTTGGTAACAAATGAACTAAACGAGTTTTAAGCACAAAAGGAACATCTTCCTCAGGATATAAGATGCATGATGTTTGATTAGTGACATCTGGTGTAGCTAGTTCTTTTAATGTCTTTTCAGCCATGTTATGCAAATACTCAGAAGTTGAAGGTTTAGTTTCACTATTTATGCTATTAGCTAGAATATTATTATTATTATTATTATTATTATTATTATTATTATTATTATTATTACTATTATTATTATTATTATTGTCTAATAGTTTCTTAGATGATCTAACTAATTGATGAAATGTTCTATCTATTTCAGGATCAAAAGAATATAGTGGCTCGGGATTAGATCTAGTCATGCATAATACATCTACATATATTGTAACAAAATACTACAACTATGTAATAAAAGGAAAAAGTTATCATTTTAATTATGAAATGCTTAGAACATATATTTAAAAATTTAAAGATTTTTTATATTTATATTTTTTTTCAATGGTTGAAAATGAGATTACTAGAAAATGAATAAGAATATAATAAAGTGGAAATTTTTTTTTATTTTTTTATATGCTCACATTCAACCAAACCTTAATATCTTCAATACACCTACAAAAAAATGTAAAATATATTAGATAATTGAATGTAAATAATTAGGACCAAAGGTCCCCGGCAACGGTGCCAAATTTGACACGCTGTCGTTGTCGGGTCAAATAAAAAGTTAAACTAATATAGTATAAGGTGAACAACCTTAGTCGTCTCTCGAGGACCTTAGTTCAATTAGTTACACTTAATTTAGTTATAATAAAGAGGGGGATTGTGTTGAGCTTGAAAGGAAAATTAAGTGATTATATGATAGTGCAAAAAGTAAATTTATGAGTAAGAATAATCAAATTTAGAAACAACCAACCCAAGGAATTAATAAATCTTTACTTAACTAATCATTGATCATAAATATGATTAAATATAATTAATTTCTCAATCTTGAATCATTTGGAATCCCTAAATAATTATATTCTAGAAAATCTTCTAGAATTGAATTAATGAACTAATAAGAATAACCAATCGATATATTCTTATTAATTACTAAAATAACTTTAAAACCATAATTTGATTGAGTTAAGAAACTAAATAGAAATCTCTTATTTAGTAACTTAATCTTTGTTCTCAAATTGATTATTGATTAACCAACGAACATCAGTTTAGATTATAGATTGTTTAATTATATACCAATCGGTTATACACTTAAATAATCTACCATCATAAGTGCTTGAGAAACAAAGAAAAGTAATTATCTTCAATAAAAATATTAAGAGCAAGAACTCAAAGTTAACATAAAGAAAAATTAAATTCCTTGAGTTGATTTTAAAAGATTAAGCTTCCATAATAATTTTTAACAATGAAAGCTAATATTAAATTTACTAAAACTTTGATTATAAAAGTAAATGACAAATAATAAAATTAATTTACTTGATATTGAGGAAAGGAAATGAAAACCATAACTTGAAGGATGGAATATAGAACAAGGAGATAAAGCAAGAGAAAGAACTAAAACTTAAGAAGCGAAAACAAAGATATAGAATTGTAATGAAAACTAAAGCATGTATTTCTTATGTATTCTTGTGTATCTTCCTTACAACTTCAAGCATCTATTTATAGGCAAGATATGATGATACTTGTTAGTCCTCAAATTTTCAATAAAATCTAAAATAAAAATTTCATAAAAATTATAAAAATTAGTTTAATTTGTTAGAAAATTAGGATTTAAATTCAATAAATGAATGTTGTTGGAAATAATCTGCCCTTGATCAATTTTCTCTAGTTTTGCAGTGAAAAAGTTAAGAAATCAAGAGAAAATTACACTGGAGGAGCTGACGCGTAGCCTCACCCCACGCGTAGCATCAAGTGCTATTTTTGATGCTGACGCTACGCATCACAGCCACGCGTAGCGTCAGTGCTGCGTGGTCTCCACTCCTACTTTTGGCCAACCACCCCACTTGGACCCAATAATGGGCACTCCACTCAGCCCAAGGGCCACCCCAATCAGCATAAATGGCCAAAAACTCGTGGAAACATGTCCAAGTGGCCAGGCATGATCAAGATTAATTATTGAAAGTGGCCATTATCAAGTGTTTAATGGAGGCTGAGTCAGGGATCTGACGCGTAGCGTCACAGGGACGCGTAGCGTCAGCACCCTTGCTCAGCCCTATAAATAGGGCCATCCAACACCATTCATAGCATCCCATTCCATACACTTCTCTTCTCTTCTATCTTGTGCTCGACTTTGAGTACTTCTTTTGTGAGTTGTAGTTCTAGAATAGTTTTCTAGATACTTGAGTGTGTTTCGGTGTATTGTGATCGTTGTATCGTGAAGTTTCCATCGTCTTCTTCGTAATGTCAAACTCTGTAAGTGTTGTTTTTACTTTTACCATGTGTAACTAATCTGTTTATGTTGGAATTGGTGAACTAATCTATTGAGTATAATGTTGTGAATTCGACCTCTGCATGTTTATGATTCAATTCCATGTTAGTATTTCAACCTTTTATTAATATGAACGTCAAACGGGAGAATGATTTTCATGTGTATCGAAACTGGTTTTATTAGTGTAAATGTCAAACGGGAGAATGATTATTTATGCCATATTGAAACTTGTTTTGACGAAAGTAAAAAGTTGGAATACCCTTGGTATCTCAATTCTATAGGGGTTGTTAACCATTGTTGCCATAAGGCCAGGTCTTAATGCAAGTTTTTACTGAGAAAGCTCACGAGGGATCGGACTTTACGGTGAATTCTTAGAATTTATATCACGAGGGATCGGTTATAATGATTTTAAGCTGCAATGACATGAAACTTGATGATTAAACATGCATGTTTTGAGTTCCTCATTGTTATTCTAGATTAGGGATCCAATTTCCAACATAATTTGTTTATCTGTGTTTATCTCAAGTATCTTACCTATTCTAGGTTACAACTCAACTTTTTAGATAGATTTTATTTTCTTTTTATCCTATGAATCACTCAACCATGCTATCTTGTGAATATTGTATAAACTGTACATAAATCATTCTTTTGTTCATAATTTCCTTCATATTTACCATAGTAAATAGAAGATTACTGTTGTTATTGGACTTTCAATCCCAGTGGAACGATATCTAAATTTCGAAAACTACAAACGATTGGTGCGCTTGCCAATTCACAAAGCCCGGTTACAACCGACGGGCCAACAATACTATACATTCATTTTCTGATTATTAATGCATTTTTTCAACATTGGTGGGCTTGAAATTACAATAATTCAAAAGAAGATAATGGTAGGTGTTGAAACTCATTCTTCTCTTTATCTTCTCCACCTTGTGAGTCCAATATGACCTTCTAGATGGCCGAATTTTGAAAAACCACCTGCATGAAAGTTGTATATCTCTGTCTTATTGAGAATTTAGCGCAAGAAGCAGGTCATTTGGACATCTAGAGCTCCAGATATGTGTATTTGGGTGAACTATGTCAATGCTGGTGGGACACATAAGGGCTGATTGATTCAAGCTCCATTTCTTTATTTTTTTCATATGCAAAATAACCAAATTTGATCATCATGATGTAGCCCTTTGTCTTATCTTTCCATGGGCTCCAAGATTAGCCCATTTGGATCACAAAAGCCCAAGTTATGGCCAAAATAAGGCAAGATACTCAAGATACATACAAAAAACAAAAATTGAAACATATATACATAATACTTTAATTTAACTAAACAACATAAAACTTAATTAAAATACTATTATTAAACATAGTAATTATATAATAAACCCCAACTGTAAAACTATAAGAAGTGTATTAAAATTGATTTATCACTGAGCCTTTTTCCATATCTTCATATATGGGACTAGGTGTATACCCTGTATACATATTCTTCTTCTGCTGTAAACTCTGTTATTTTGTATACAATCATGGGCAATTTATTTTACAATCCAGTTATAAACTATCAAATCTCACTCTTTGATTTTCTGTGGTTTAAGTCGTGATGTAATTGTTAAGGTGTTTTAAAGTTATTTCAAACACGAAAAATTTACTCACATTTTTATTAATTAATTATCTTGATTACATTGGGATTCTGGTCTGGGAAATCATGGTGTGACAACTTGGTATCAAAGCATATTTTGCTCTGAATTAGAGTTATTAATTATCATTAGAGCGTAGTTGCTCTGCATTGAAGTTGATGTAATGGATGATTGGAGCATGGTTGCTCAATAGTGAAACATTTTGGTGATTATTGGAATATGGTTGTTATGTATAGATTTAAGAGTTGTAATTATTTAGAGAATGATGACATGTTAAAGTATTGATTGCCCTAGATGGATTTATGAATGGCTAGTTGTCTAAGAATTATGAATTGACTATGAAGGCAATGCTTTCTTAATGGTAATTCCTTGTGAATTATTAGTATTGAATTATGATGGTAGCTCACTAAGGACTCTTTGTGAAATTATGATTCATTAGACGTGATTGATGTTTATGGGAGTATGCCCCTTTGTCGTTGAGGTTGTATAATGCACTTATGGAGCATAGTTACTCATTGGCGATCTTAATGATTCATGAGGTTGAATATATATGGGTGAATTTCTCATGTGATAGATGTGGTTGTTTGTGTAAGTCCGGCCAAGTTCCTTACACTATTTCCTTCTAATGACGAATACATTGATATTATGCATTTGATATTGATACATTGAGTATGGAATAATATAATGATGAATTTATGCCATGTGTGATCATGGATATGATATATTGAGTATGAATTGATTTGATGATGGACCTATGTCGTGTGTTGACCATGGATAGGCGATATTAAATGTGAATTGAGATGGTAGTAGGCCATGAATGGTAAGACCATGTATATACATTGAAATGGAATTATTTGCTTACGTCTCTTGTATGAATCATGTTTATGACTCTTAGCCAAAGTATGCTTATTGAATGTGAATGGTTCATATGCTAGGATTGATTGAATGAATGATAGTGGAAGAACTCCCTAATATAGGTATTCATGGAACAAAATGATTATTATGTTATCATTGAGAGATGAATTGAAATGATTAATTATGCTAATTTTGAAAGATGGATTTTATATCCTTTGGCACAAAAACTATGTATTATGCGATGCAAGTGAATTGTTGTATCTCCCTAGATTGGGAACATGAATAAATGATAAGATTATGAAATGTGAAATTGTGTATGCACACGATTGGGGTTATGTCTCGATTTTGGATATGTGTGAACTGAGTGAATGATTGATTTAATTTTGAACTACTAGATATAGTAACTCTAGTTGACTTGGTATGATTTCGCATGATCAAACTTTGTGGATGATTGATTTAATTGGACCCTATGGTGGTCTAGGCTCTATGTTATTTTTATGAGCCATGTCTAATGACATTGTGTATTGTGGAAGTATCCTACAATGGGTATTAAGTAACCCTTAGACTTTCTAAGTCTAGTGATTGATCGAACCCTATGAATTGTTGAATCATAGCGAAATGGATTGTGAAATAAGTTGTTAAAGTTAGAGTCGGTATGCGATGGAATTCAAATAATGAATGTGAACCCCTAAATAGTTAGTGAATAATGATGTTGAATTCAGGGTATACTTTGGTATTGACTATGATATATGATTTTGTGGTGTGACTTTATGTAACAGCCCCGATTTTTGAAAATAGGAAACCAGACCCTTAGGACTCCTTAGGGCACTCTGCTGAGCTTTTGGTGAGAAGCTCGAGGCTTTGGCCTTTTCCCCGAACAGCTTAGGATGAGAACAATAGGGATAAGAGGAGCCTAACCTGAAATATAAGAATGTAGAAGGAATGTAATGAGTGAGAAAAACAGGAATAAGAAATTAATAAATAATATTCGACAACGCTGTTTAATTAAAAATAATAAGTAACGACGATTATTTTGGGTACAAATTAATTTATAATTATATTTATTCGATAATTACTTTCAGTCAACAATATTTAATAGATAAATAATTATAATAATTTATTTTGAAATTATATATATTAAATTGTTCATTTATTTGATAATTATATTTAATAATAAAATATCGCTCGGTTCCTCAGATTTGAACTGTGGGACCCAGCCTGAGGTCAGACTCTGACCGTTGGACCCGAGACTAGTGATCCAGTAGGGAAACTAGTCTTGTTAGGATCATTTCCTAAAAGATTAAGGGTGTCTGACTTAGCCTAACTGGCCCAATCAGAAACCTTAATGTCTCCTACGTTTGACCGTTCATATACCTCGAGATATCCGATGGTGGCACGGTCAGTCTCTGGTGACTCATTTAAACGTTTTAGGAACTTTTCTTGAAGGGGTTAAAGCTAGATTTGGACTCTATCATCCCTATTTTTCAATAAGTTGATTTCCTCAGAAATCGCTTTAAAACTCGACCCGAATGTTTTAGACCCATATTTTTCATACGATCTTAAAATCAAACGATTTTGGTCTCAATCTCTATGTTTCGAAAATATATTCAATCTTCGTTTCTAGCCCTGAACTCTGATTCTTACTCTGCAACCCCAAAATTGAAGATTAAGTATATTCGCTCAAAATTCCAACATTTGGATTTTTTCTCTGCGCATAGTTCAGAAAAAAATTCATAACTTTCTTATACAACCTTCGATTTGTGCAAACTTGGTGTCAAAATCTCCGTAACAAAATTATCTACATTTTATGTACAGACATTGAAGGCTAAGTCCTTCTAGATAGGTACAGTTTAATAAATCTTTATGACCCCTTGGATGTTTCATTTCAGTGCTGGCAGCCTTCAATAAAATTCATGTATCTCCTTTGTTCGATGCTTGAATCACTCGGTTCTTTTTGCTATGGATCCATACCGTAGACCTCTATAATTTTAATAGAGAGCACAAAATAAAATTCCTACAGGAAAATTAATGGTGAATTTATTTCTAAGACCCTAGCTGATCCAGGAAGCTTTTGGAGTGCCCTATTGTAAATCGGGTATATCTCGGGCTACCGAACTTGGATCATCACAAATGATATATCAAATTAAAAAGAAAAAAATATCTATAAACTTAATGAAGAAATTGAAAGCCAATTCTCATCCCATAAATCCCAGAAATTAAAATACTACACTAATTCATATTTCTCCAGCAACAGCTTACACTAGGTGTAGTATTTTCCACAAATCTCTCTCATATGACCATGAAATTGAATGAGGTCTTCACCAAATTTTTCTTAACTAAACCTTATACAACTTTTATAAAGAAAACAAAGCCCAAATCCCTACCCATTTAGCCTAAAAAAATGATCTATGCAGGGAACAAAAATCCCGTCACAGCCCTGCACTAGTTTTATATTTGGGCCATAACTTTTTGATTTCTTAATGGATTTTTTGTGCCATATATCAAATTAAAGATAACAAAAAGTTCTACAACTTTTATGTTTGGGCCATTTTTGAATTCGGCATAGAAAGGCCCTTAAAAACCCGCACAATGTGACGCCCTAGAACTGGATATATTAGCTCCCATGCAACTTTAGCCAATTAAGCTTCTCCACTCAAGGTACACATGTTAACTCCAAAGATAACCCTTTCCCCATGCATTACTCCAGCCTACCATCTGCCTTCCTATGTGTTAACTCATGGTTAACTTTTTTCTCAATAAGCTACAACAGCTTGCTTCACAAGGAGAAGTAATGACATGGTATCATGTCATGATAAGCCATCACCTAAATCATCATGCCATACCCATATACATGTCATGCTGCCTTACTTCTATTTATTCCAACAATTCACATTCACCACTAGGAAAAATCAGAGAAAACCAAATTTCTTTGTCTCATAAAATAATTGCAATGACATATACATGACACCATGCCTTGCCCATACCACAATACCATAATCTTTCTACTAAACTTCCCTCTCTCTTTCAATAGAAACTATCACTCATTTCTCTTAATTCTTATCCACCTTCCAGTAATTAAAACTCTTTATTCAACCACCATTCAACCACCTAAAATCACCATAACTCCCTCCCCCTTCACGGAGTTACCTTTCACCACCACCACGACACCTTTTCTCTTCAAAATCACTTTTGTTTTCCTTATTCCCCTTAATAACCAGCGGCTATCTCCTTCCACCATAGCCACCGTAAGCCTCCTATTCACCACCCAAATCACCATCCAAGGTTGCCGCCACCCCCTCTTCAAAGCCATGATCACCCTTTTTCGATTCAGTGAGCAATCGACGATATTTTCTCGACCGATTTCTATTTCTCCTTCCATTCCATTTCTCTAGTTTAAATCAGTAATTTACATGTTAGTTTTCCGTTAATCCTTGGCTGGCCTTAATAAATCCTTTTCTTTTTGGCAATGCATGTTGAGTTTTTAGGTGTCGTAGAACGATCAAGAACGATCGGCGGTGGTCGGCAATAAACGGTGGAAAATATGGAGTAAACGATGAATTTTCGGTAAATGATCTTTTGGTTTTAAATAATTTCATGGTTGTTAGGGGTTTTCTTGGCTGCCCTTGATAACTTAAAAAATCCATGCATGCTACTTTCTAGTAACCCGAAAGCGATTAGAGGGCGAATCGGAGCGTTTAACGATTTTTTGATGAAGCGTACTGTATTTATTCCTCCAGACAGCAGTTGTTCCGTGGGGTAAGGGGGGTCTCACCTCGTCTAAAATTATTTTTAACCATTCCATATATATTGCTTGTATATCCAAGAATCTCTGTTTTTGAATTTCGCCACGATTTAACGGTTAGATCTTAAGTTATGGAAATTTCCGTCAGCGATGATTAACTTTAATCGAATATATCGTTAAAATGAATTTTTAATAAATTTAACGAATATATCTCAAAATTAGAATATTCAAAAAAAGCTTTATCGTGATCAATATTAAAACGAAAAACTTAAAATATATATATATAAATTTAGCGTTCAAGTGGGCTCGGTTTCGTTCAATGTGGTTGTAATAATTAATTTAAATTCATGGTGATATTATTAATTGGTAATTTAATTTCCCCGGTAAGCCCCACCGTTAGAAATTTAATTTACCGTTCGGGCGATTAAAATATCTTCTTTTACTAAATTACAACAAGAAGTATTAAATCTTAATAAAGTAATAAATTCAAAGAAAAATATATGTAACCATATAATAGTAAGTTAAACAAATTGGAAATTTCTTTTAGATGGAAAAATTTTACTTAAAAGAACTTTATTAAGGATTTCTATAACTTAAGTACAAATGACATTTTAAGAGTTAAGTAAAGAGAATAAAACAAGTGAACTTTAGTATAATGAATGTTAGGAGTTATAAGAAGTTGTTAGTAATAAAATTTTTAGCAACCACTTTTGTGACCACTTAGATAGAAATAAATAATAACTTTAAGAATTCAAGTATATAAGAAACTGAATCGAGAAAATAAAGATTTTGGGGTTATCTATTTTAATAGGTTAAATGGATCAAGAATAAAAAGAAATGGATAACTAGGATTTTATTTAGAGTAAGTTATAAACAATGTTTCTAATAAATTAATTTAGAGAGGATTATTCAACATGAATTAAGTTTAAAATTTGGAATGATATTGTGGGTAAGAAATTTAAATAACCATTAAAACTAGGAGAAAAGATTAAAGGAAGTTTATTACCTAGTGAAAATTTACTAGTAAACTAAGGAAAGATTTCAATACAATAGATGTAGACTTTTTTATAGGATTTATCAAATCAATTGGTAACTAAGCGATATTGGACTAAGTTATGCCGCCTAAATTAAAAGAGGCACCTAGGCCTTTAAATGACAAATGAGCAAATGAAATTTAATAATTAAGGAATGTAGTTAAAGAAATGAACTAATTAATTTAGTCATAAGAGGAAGGAATTATAGAATTTAGTGGATTTATAATTAAGAAAGATATCACTATTGGGATATAAGAGATTAACACAGGACAAAAAAGGGATTGATGACCAAGAAAATGAGGTATTTAAATAACAAAACCCACCTAGATCCCTAGGTAGTAAATGATCAATCATGGAGCAAATAAAATTTGGTTAGTCAAAAGAATATAATTGTGAAAATGATCTAGATGAAGTAGTGACAGGTAAATGAGAAAATAAAAAGGTTATCTAATTTAACAATTGTAAGAAAATAAAATATCACTAAAATCATTATTGGGATATGTTATTCAAGTGGTCTCAATACTCAAGAGGGCGTTGAATTGAGTGTTTAAAAACTTTATGCAATCTTAATGAGATATACAGAAATTTACATGCAACAATTATGTATCATATAGAAATTAGCTTGATTTGAGATAATGAACTCTTAGAGTCAAGTGAAACTTAACAGAGAAATAAGAATCAAGATACAATAATGGATCAGTAATTTTTTCAAACAGTTAGTGTGCAATGGTTTAGTTTCTTCTTAGGATCACAATTAACTCAAGCAATCAACTCAGGAATTCAACAAGCAATTTGTATGCACAATCAAATAAAGAGTTCAAGGTAAGAAGAAATACAAACCAATTTAACGAGTTCCACTAATCCGGTGCACGTCTCACCTTCAAGGAACCCACTTGAAGGATTCCACTATTGAAGATTTGAGATACAAGCTTTGAGCAATTGTATCCTAGTGTCCCACACTCAAGAACCCAATTCTCACAAGCAAAGGGCACCCCACCCAATCCCAACCTTTGTGACCACTCAACCTAGAGTGAATACCTTGGTGTTTTAGTGTTTAGATTACAAGATTATACTCTCTTAATAGAGTGGATAAGCAAATGAAAGTTCTCTCAATGGTAACTCTCAACAAGAAGAGAGGATTTACAAATACAAGCTCAAAGTTTCAGAATAATGAAACTATACAAGAAAATTGAACTCCCAAAGCACAAAGGCAAGCTAGGAATGATTTCTTTTTTATGTGTTTTTGTGTAGCTTGAATCAATGGTGCATTTATAGGCCTTGGAGAGCTTCTAGCCGTTGCAAGTGAGTGCCAGGTTGTCCACCACGCTTGACATAGAGTATGGGTCTCTGTTACCCACTAAAAATGACTATATAAAGCTGTTCCCTGCTGTTTGAATCGATTCATACATCTTTAAATCGATTCAAAGCATTCTGTTTTAGGCATTTGGGCTTCCAGAATCATATGAATCAATTCAAGCCTCTTTGAATCAATTCAACCCATTCTGTTTTGGGTTTTTAGGACTTTCCAGGCCTTTGAATCGATTCATACGCATATGAATCGATTCAAGCAATGTTATTTGATGTTTTTCCATGCATTTTGAGTCATGGTTCCTTTCCTTGATCTTCATGCATTGCTTTCTGGATTCTTTGATCATTTGGGAGCGTGTTCTTCATGGTTTCTTGGTATTTGATTTGAAATTCATCAAATCCTTGTGTTTTCTTTTGAATTATACATGCATTTGTTTTTGATCCATGAGTAATGTTCATTTCATTCTCGTGCACTTGTCATTATCAAAACCTATTTACAACATGCAAATACATTCTCCCTCTTTTTAATGATGACAACTAATAGACATCTCTTCGGGGTGTTAGTTTCAAGAATTATATCAACATTCATGTAATGAACTTGGCAATTCAGTGAATTTGTAATCATACATATATTTTTGTTTGTTCTCCCCCTTTGTTTTGCAATGTAACATGTATACATATGTATTATTCTATTTCGTGATTTCTTTCCCCCTTTCCAATATCTCTCCCCTTTTTCAATGTATTTAGTATCTCTCCCCCTTTGTCATTATCAAAAACAATATATGCTGTAGGGAAATAATAGAAAACATTTATAACAAAGGATCAAGTAACATAAGGTTTGAGAATTAAACAACCAATAGAATTGAATAACCAACAGAATTGAACAACCAAGGAGCCACATTGGGCAATAAAGTTCAAGCAAGACAACCATAAAACATAATTAACTAATGTCAAGCATAATATAGAAAAGAAAGCCAACTAAGGCTGAGGCAATTGGAGGTTGGAGATTTGGGTAGCAAGCTCTGTGTAGCGTTCCTCCATGTTTGCTTCAAGCTTATCAAGCCTGGTGTTGATATTTGCTTCTATCGCATTAAGGCGATGATCTATATAGGCAGTGAGACATGCAAACAAGTCATCAGTAGGTGCTTGTGTTGGTGCAGGAGGAGGAGGAGCATTAGCAGCATCTTCATCATCACTATCATGGCGTGGGCGTCAAAGAATTTCCCAAAGGCCATGGTACTCATGAATATTCATCTTAGTGAGATGAGACATGCCAATGAGACCCTTAGTGCCAACAACTTCCTTGACTTTATTATTGAAATCGACCCTGTAATAACGAAGGATTTTGGTGATGAGAACTGTATAAAGAAGTCTTGTGAGGTTTTTAGCATCCAACATGTGATTCCTGACTATGTTGATCTAGTTGATTTTATGCTGATTTACAATTTCCCAAAGGATGAGTAGTTGAGATTCACTTACTCGGGCATTGTTACTTCCTAGGGGTAGAAGAATCTTGACCAAAACATAATGAAGCAAGCGATGGTCAATGTTCAATTTTCCAACCGTGCGTGTGGTAGATGAAGAGAGATTGAAGAGGTTTCTTGCTTCTAGGAGATTATAGTTCCACCATGGAGAGGGTTCTCTCCCAAAGAAGTGAGCATCATTGATAGGAAGCTTTCCAACTTTGTTTAGAGCTTTATTATCAAGAATCATGGTTACACCTTTCACTTTGGAAATGTATTGACCATCTTGAAGGCGTAAAGTGGAACAGAATGCACGAATCAATTCAGGATAAATTGCTTGATACTCAAGAGTGGAAAATTCTAGAATGTGTTGTTGTTGATTTTGAGTAAGAGAAAGACCAAAAGACTCAAAAAATGGAAGATCAAGCCAGTAAGGTGGAATCAAAGGTTTCTCAGAAAAGTTGTTTAAATACCTTTCTAAGTCTTTTGAGTGTCAAAGAGTCTGACCAAATCTAAGTTTTGTGGTATAGAGGTTCCAGCAATGTTTGCTCATTGCTTCTTGCGTGGTTGGGAGAAGGAAGCCATGGGATTTGAGTGAGTGAAAAATGGAGATTTTAAAGTGGAAGAGAGAAGTTTTAGAGAGAAGGAGGAGAAAGGGAATGAAGAAGTTGAAGTGAAATGATGGAAAGGAACCCAAAACAGCATGATATAGGCAATTTTTATCGCATGAATTAATTCAAGGGAGGTTTGAATCGATTCAATCGCTGCTATTTTGAAAAAATTTTGAGCATCAAGAGTTTGAATTGATTCAAGACCCCTGTGAATCGATTCAAATGCTATTGTTTCTCTTTGAATTGCATTTTTGAGCTGCTGAATCGATTCAAGGCACTGGGCAACGTTTTTGGATCATTGAAATCTTCAATTTCATGACTCTTTTTGCCTTCTATTTCAATCAAACACTCATGAACAACATTTAACTCAATCATTTATGCAATTCAAGACTTAACTAATGAATTTTTCATAAGGTAATTATCATGCCAAAGAGAATCAAATTACATACTTATTCAAATCTCATGCTCAAGATTAAGAATCATTTATCAATAAAGATAGTCAAATTTCTTGTCAATTTATTTACAATGAGTGTAACTAATTCATATTAGACATCTTTAAAATTCCTAATGCTCTCCTAATGTTTATGAATTGTTCCTTTGCAAGTGGTTTTATGAATATATCAGCTAATTGCTTAGAGGTTTCAACATGTTCAAGTATACAATCACCCTTTAACACATGATCTCTAATGAAATTGTGTCTTAACTCAATATGTTTGGTTCTTGAATGCATCACAGGATTCTTTGAAATATTAATGGCACTTGTATTATCACATTTAAGAGGCACATGGTCTAAAACAACACCAAAGTCTAGAAGTTGTTACTTCATCTAAAGGATTTGGGCACAACAACTACCAGCTACAACATATTCTGCCTCAGCTGTTGACAATGCAACACTTACTTGTTTCTTGCTATGCCAAGATACAAGAGAACTACCAAGCAAGTGACAAGTACCACTAGTACTTTTTCTATCAAGTTTACATCCTACAAAGTCAGAATCAGAGTAACCAACAAGAGTGCATTCAACCCCTTTGGGGTACCATAAACCAAGATCTTGAGTTTCAACCAAGTATTTCATTATTTGTTTCACGGCGGTTAAGTATGATTCTTTTGGACATGCTTGATATCTTGCACATATACATACAACAAACATGATATCCAGTCTACTAGCGGTTAAGTAAAGTAAGGATCCAACCATACCTCTATATTTTGTAAGTTCTACATCCTTACCTTTCTCATCCTTGTCCAAATAACATAAAGTGCTCATGGGTGTGGCAATTTCATTTGCTTTATCCATGTTGAACTTTTTGAGCAACTCTTTGCAATATTTGGATTGGCTAATGAATGTTCCTTCTTTAGTTTGCTTGATTTGTAGTCCAAGGAAGAATGTGAGTTCTCCCATCATAGACATCTCAAATTCATTCTGCATTATCTTAGCAAACTCCTTGCAAATTGATTCATTAGTGGCACCAAAAATGATATCATCCATATAGATTTGTGCCAATAGTATGTCATTCTTTTTGTGCTTAATGAATAATGTTGTGTCAACCTTTCCTCTTTCAAAATTGTTTTCTAAAAGGAATTTGCTTAATCTTTCATACCAAGCTCTTGGAGCTTGTTTTAAACCATACAAAGCTTTTCTTAGTTTGAAAATATGATTAAGAAATTGATAGTTTTCAAAACCAGGAGGTTGATCAACATATACTTCTTCTTGAATATATCCATTCAAGAAGGCACTCTTGACATCCATTTGGTACAATTTGAAATCTCTACAACATGCAAAGGCCAATAATAATCTAATAGCTTCTAATCTAGCTACGAGAGCATACGTTTCTTCATAGTCAATTCCTTCTTCTTGATTGTAACCCTTAGTTACTAGCCTAGCTTTGTTTCTAGTTATTACTCCATTCTCATCTAGCTCATTCCTAAATACCCATTTAGTTCCTATTATTTGGTGATCATTGTGTCTTGGCACTAGTTCCCAAACTTCATTTCTTTCAAACTGATTAAGTTCTTCTTGCATGGCCAATGTCCAATGTTCATCAATAATAGCTTCTTCAATGGTTTTAGGTTCAATTTGAGAGACAAATGCTAAGTGATTGCAAGTATTGAAAGAGCGTTAAGTACTTACACCTTTAGTGATATCACCTATAATATTGTCCAAAGGATGGTCTTTTGAGGTGATCCACTCCTTTTGTTGAGCTTGATCATTTTGTGTTGTGTCTCCTTCATTTTTGTTTTCCTCTTTGTCATTCAAGCTTAATTCTTGGAGAGTACCTACAAGGTCATCAACATCTTCCTTTCTCAGAGGGTTATGGATATTTTCATCAAATTTCACATGAATTGATTCTTCATAGTATTAGTTAGTTTGTTAATCACCCGATAAGATTTGCTTGATGATGAATATCCAAGAAAGATTACCTCATCAGCTTTTGCATCAAACTTTCCTAGATTATCCTTTCCATTGTTAAGTACAAAGCATTTGCATCCAAAAATATGAAAATAGGAAATATTAGGTTTTCTACCTTTGTAGAGTTCATAGAAGGTTTTCTTTAGAATAGGCCTAATCAAACATCTATTCATAACATGACAAGCGATGTTTACCGCATCGGCCCAAAAATGTTTTGCAACATTATTTTCATTTAACATGGTTCTTGCAAGCTCCACCAAAGATCTATTTTTCCTTTCAACTACTCCATTTTGTTGTGGAGTTCTAGGAGCTGAAAAATTATGACCAATACCATGTTTTTCACAAAATTTTCCAAATAATTGATTTTCAAATTCTCCCCCATGATCAGTTCTTATGGATGCAATCTTTGAATTTTGTTCATTTTGGAAAATCTTGGCTAGTTTCTTGAATGCATGATATGCTTCATTTTTATGAGCAAGAAACAAAGTCCATGTATATCTAGAATAGTCATCTATAATTACAAGACTATAGTAATTACCACCAAAGCTCTTGACCTTAGAAGGTCCAAACAAATCCATGTGAAAAAGTTGTAAAGGTCTTTAAGTTGAAACAACATTTTTAGCTTGAAATGATGCCTTGTTTTCCCTTTTGACATGCATCACAAAATTTATTTTCAAACTTTAGCTTTGGCAAACCAATCACTAATTCTTTAGAAACAAGTTTATTTAGATGGTCTATATGTATATGAGCTATTCTTCTATGCCATAGCCATGATTCATCCTCTCTAGTCATAAAGCATTGTACATCATTTAAGGATAAACAATCAACATCAATCATGTAGATATTATCGAGTCTTTGACCAATAAATTTTACCTCTTTATTTTGCTTATTTTCAATTATGCAACCATTTGATTCAAATATTACTCTATATCCTTTGTCACATAATTGACTTATACTGAGCAAATTGTGTTTGAGTCCTTCTACATATAATATATAATTAATTAAAGTAGAAGAATTTTTACCAATTTTTCCAATGCCAAGAATTCTTCCTTTGGTATTATCCCCATAGGTGACACTTCCTTTTCTTTTGGGTATGAATGATGTGAATTTACTTATGTCACCCGTCATGTGCTTTGAACACTCGTTATCTAGGTACCAATAGGTGTTGCTTTCCTTGAAATATACCTACAAAACAAAATTAGTTTAGAGAACTTGGTACCCATTTTATGTTGGGTCCTTTTTGGTTAGCTTGTGGTAGTGTTCCTTTGGGAACCCATATCTTTCTTACCACTTTTGGTCCAAATTTTCTAATATGGCAATTTGAAGCATTATGTCCTTTAGCACCACAATGATTGCATTTAGTGAATGGTGATGAAGATTTTCTAGGTGGCACAAAGAAGGTCTTATAATGCTTTTCCTTTTTAGTGGCATTATATCCTAATCAGGTTTTGTTAAACATGCATTGTTGATTTCCAAGTAGAACATTTAAATTATCTCTACCATTTGTGAATTTCTTAAGAGTTGTATTCAAGTCTAGGACTTTCTTTTCTAGGTCATCACATTTTACAGCAAATTCACATAGTTTGATTTTAGAGCATGGTTGAGCATTAGCTACTTTCTCTTTCAAGCTTTCATTTTCTTTATTAAGCTCCATGAGATGCATTTCTAGAGTATCAATGGTTTTTCTTGACAACTTATATTTGCTAGATAGTTTCATATGTTTATCATACAATTCTTCAAAAGCATCAAGTAACTCATCTTTATCAAGTTCATTGTTATTTACCTTATTTTCCTCTTCTTGGTGGTTGGCCATTAGGCATAAATTGGCTTCCTCATTGTCCGATTCTTCTGAGCTACTTACTTTATTTTTGTCCCAAGCAATGTAGGCTCTTCTTCCTCTTTTCTCTTTGTTCTTCTTCTTGAGGTTTGGACAATCCACCTTGAAGTGTGATAAGTTTTGAAAAGACTTAATAATTTTACCTTTAATTTAACTTAATCCATTTAATTTTGTTTAGTTTGGCATTATTATTTAATAATTTGTCATTAATTCTGCTATTATTTATTTATTTCAAAAGTGTTTAAATTATCCAAGAAAATGATTAAAAAGATAAAATAGTTAAGGAAATTTCTTTATTTGTAAATTCATTAACCTAGCGTACATACGCTAGATAGCCAGCGTACATACGCTAGGTATTTATTTGTTTGCATGTGCAGGAACAGGTGCAGTAAGGAATTAAAACTTCACGCTCAAGCTTCCAAGTTCCACACTCAAGCGTGAGCTCATCATGCAATTCACGTAAAAGGGAGTCACAACATGCAAACCTTGATCACGCTCAAGCGCCTTCCATTCACGCTCAAGCGTGAAGTCTAAATTCAAGCTCACGCTTAAGCTTATTTCAATCACGCTCAAGCTTGAATGCACAAAATGAATAAATTAACGACCTCACTTAAGCGCCAGTAAATCACGCTCAAGCGTGAGGTTGTTTATTCAGTTCACTATTTTTCCCTCCAAGTGAAGTGCTGCAGTGATTCCATTAATTATCGTTTAAGTTGTTAGTTACTGATGTACCCTAGTAATTTATGTAATGTCTTGTAATTAATTATTTCTCTGTAATCATGTAATTAGTTTAGTTAGTTTAATTATTAATTAAGTGTCTTTTGTAATTAGTTATTTAGTTAGCTAGCTGTAAGTTACCTATATATACTTGTACATACTCTGTAAAAGAGGAGAAAGACACTCACAAAAGCAATAACACGATTCATTTTCCCATTTCTAATCTCTCTCTAGCCCTTTTCTCTCTCTAAATTCTCTCGTCCATGTCTCTCTACATTCCTTCGTCTGATTCCATTTCCATGGGTTTCTAAACTCCTAGGGTTGGGATTGTAAGGCTTGCAATGAATTCTTGAAGGTGTATTGAGGAATTCAACTTCTGAATCATGAGGAGAACAAGCTGAGGAGTAGAGTTCCATTGCTAGATTGACAAATCTAGATCTGATGAAGAATCTCACTAGTGAGGAATCATGGTTAAGGCTTAAGTAACTTCTGGCTTCCTAACTAATTTAGGCCCAGTAATTAGGTGAATAGTTAGGGTTCAACCTCCAATTTCACATTAGATTTCTCTGTCATTGAGAACCTAAGGGATTAAGGTTTAATGCTTAGGAATTAGTGTTAGTCACCTAAGGGATTAGGGATTAACCATATGTGAATTATCCTCTTGAGTCTAAAGCTTGATTGAACCTTAATTGTATATTTCTTGATGAAATTGTAAGCTGAAGCAATCCTAACCTATCTTCCATTAATCACACTTTATCTCTTCTATTATTTCTAAAAATACAGAAACATAGAAAGTATAAAAATAATAAAAACAGAATGAATATTATACTGCATTGTGTTGGTTCAGCTTGTGCTAGTCTAAGATTGAGGTAATTACCACAATCCCTATGGGAACAATTAAATATATTACAAATTTAACGATTGGTGCGCTTGCCAAAGAATATAATCCACCAGGATTTATGCATAGTGCCCTTCCTTGCCACATTCAAAATAATTTGGTAAGGAAGAGTTTTCATTAGAAATAGGTTTCTTACCTTGAGGTTTGAAATTTCTTTGGAAGCGCTTGTTTCTCATGAATTTTCCGAATCACTTCATAAATAATCCAAACTCTTCATCCTCATCAAGTTTACTCTCAGATTCAACTTCCTTGATTGAAGTGGCCTTGAGAGCTAAACCTTTCTTCTTGGAGGATTTTTCTTCCTCTTCCGCCATCTTTAAATCTTTCAACTCTTGTTCCTGCTCTTATAATTTACCAAATAGTGTTGCAAGAGACATATCATTTATATTTGGTGATTGTTTGATAGCAGTGACAAGAGGTTGCCATTCCCTAGTAAGACTTTTTAACACTTTATGAATAAGCTCTTTGTTAGTGTAAGTCTTACCAATAGTGATGAGATGATTTATAATTAGGGTGAACCTTTTTGCATGTCAATGATTATTTCCCTAGAGTTTAATCTAAAACTTTCATATTGACTAGTGAGTGTACTAATCTTAGAATCCTTTACATCACTAGTTCCCTCATGAGTGACTTGGAGAGTGTCCCACATTTCCTTAGCGATTTTACAAGTTACAACTCTAAAGAACTCATCCGGACCTAAGGCAAAGGTGATGAGATTTTTAGCTTTATAATTGTATTGGACTTTCTTTTCCTCTTCACTACTCTAGTCATCCATGAGTTTTTCAACTTGTTTACCATCTACAATATGCATTGGTATAAAGGAACCATTCTCAATTGTATTCCAAACTTTTAGATCAATTGATTATACAAAAATTTTCATCCTTTCTTTCCAAAATGCATAACCTTCCCCATTGAAAGCAGGAGGTCTATTTGTGGCACCACCCTCAGGAAAAAGGTTTAGAGAATTTGAGGCCATTTGTTCTATTGAAGCTATTAAGCTAGATCTATCAAGAGTCAAGCTCTGATACCACTTGTTATTCAAGTGGCCTCAATACTCAAGAGGGGGGTGAATTGAGTGTTTAAAAACTTTAACTTGGAATACCTTTGAACTTGGTTCTTTATGCAATCTTAATGAGATATACAGAAATTTACACATAACAATTATGTATCACATAGAAATTGGCTTGATTTGAGATAATGAACTCTTAGAGTCAAGTAAAACTTAACAGAGAAATGAGAATCAAGATAGAATAATGGTTCAGTAATTTTATCAAACAGTTAGTGTGCAATGGTTTAGTTTCTTCTCAAGATCACAATTAACTCAAGCAATCAACTCAAGCAATTCAATAAGCCGTTTGTATGCACAATCAAATAAAGAGTTCAAGGTAAGAAGACATGCAAACAAATTTAACGAGTTCCACCAATCTGGTGTACGTCTCGCCTTCAAGCAACCCACTTGAAGGATTCCACTATTGAAGATTTGAGATACAAGCTTTGAGCAATCGTCTCCTAGTGTCCCACACTCAAGAACCCAATTCTCACAAACAAAGGGCACCCCACCCAATCTCATAATTTCTTAATACCCAACGGTTGAATCCCAACCTTTGTGACCACTCAACCTAGAGTGAATACCATGGTGTTTTGGTGTTTAAATTACAAGATTATACTCTCTTAATAGAGTGGATAAGCAAATGAAAGTTCTCCCAATGGTAACTCTCAACAAGAAGAGAGGATTTACAAATACAAGCTCAAAGTTTCAGAATAATGAAACTATACAAGAAAACTGAACTCATAAAGCACAAAGGCAAGCTAGGAATGATTTCTTTTTGATGTATTTTTGTGTAGCTTGAATCAATGGTGCATTTATAGGCCTTGGAGAGCTTCTAGCCGTTGTAAGTGAGTGCCAGGTTGTCCACCACGCTTGACATAGAGTATGGGTCTCTGTTACCACTAAAAATGACTTTATAAAGTTGTTCCCCACTGTTTGAATCGATTCATACATCTTTGAATCGATTCAAAGCATTCTGTTTTAGGCATTTTGGGCTTCCAGAATCGTATGAATCAATTCAAGCCTCTTTGAATCGATTTAACCCATTTTATTTTGGGTTTTTGGGACTTTCTAGGCCTTTGAATCGATTCATACGCATGTGAATCGATTCAAGCAATGTTGTTTGACTTTTTCCATGCATTTTAAGTCATGGTTTCTTTCCTTGATCTTCATGTATTTCTTTCTTGATTCTTTGATCATTTAGGAGCGTGTTCTTCATGGTTTCTTGGTCTTTGATTTGAAATTCATCAAATCCTTGTGTTTTCTTTTGAATTGTGCATGCATTTGTTTTTGATCCATGAGTAATGTTCATTTTATTCTTGTGCAGTTGTCATTATCAAAACCTATTTACAACATACAAATACAGGATATAAAGGATTAGTGGCCCATTTAGTGATTAAGAAAAATAAGATTAATAACAAAGTCCACTTAGATTAGAAAATAACTAATGAGTCGTTTGACGATAACTAAAGAGTTCATATTTGGACCTCAGGAGATTGTATTATGGAAGTAATCATACGCAAGTGAATAGAGAATGCTTAACAAGTGGAGAAATGAAAAATACAGAGAATATTAAACTAAATAGTATACCCTTAGTAACAAATTAAGTTAAGGAAATGCCAAGATATGAACTACATAAATGGTAACGTTTACATTTAGTAAACTTTTAGTGATGTTAAATGTGTAATTACTTGCTAAGCCATGGTAATGATGAAGATTACAATCATACGTGTGTGTAATGACTACTTAATATTACATGTAATATAACACTTGTTGGTTGACTGATTATGTGACATGATAGGATATGTGATTGTGAATGATTGTATACATAAATATACGTGTGGTAGTTACGTGATGAATATGCTATAATGCATTGTATGTTGTAATGCTATTGAGTACTTGTTGATGTGGTATGGTTGTGAATATTGTATGATGCATGGATAACTAGACGAGGAAAATTTGTAAATAAAGGATTTGGAAAATAGTATTGGTAGGGGTTCCGAAATGATTAAAATATAAAAGTATGTGAGGCCCGGATCCAAGATGAATTATGGGCATTGAAGCACCAATATACCCCAAATTGTTGAGAAAGTGTAAAACCTTACTTCATTCCTAAGTGTCAAGTAAGTTTACTAAAAAAAGAAAAAGAGAAAATTTGGTTATACTAAGTAAAGAAAAAGAACTTGACATTAGGAACAGAGGGGAGTCATTTAGGGGACCCTAGCGAGGACCACTGAATAAAAAAATGAATTATTGAATTATGCATCATATTTGGAGTCAAGGAGGGTAGTTGGAATAATCCCCTAGAGCATACAGAGATGGGTACACTGAAGAATCTGTCGTGCCTCGATACCCGAGGGCAGTCTAGGGAGTATAACCGGAGGTGGGAATTCCAAGTGGCATCAGATTCGCGCCTGTCGCCTAACAACCCGTAGCAAATTCTAGTGTACTTCGATAAGAAGCAGGATTTTCTATGACCGTGGAGTACCCGTTCTGTGGTGATGTGAAATAGGTATGATTGGCCATTTAATAATTGGGACTGTGAGTCCTTACCCATTTATGAAAACCAGAACGAGGAGAGCTCTGGTCATTCTAGTTGGGGAGGGGAGATAAGGGTGGCGTGGTTGTGCATATGGATATTGTATATAAGATTGTTGAGGAGGAGATGGGCCGACATGCATCATGATGACTAATAAAAGATTTGAAACAATGAAATGAATTCATGCATTGCATCATTGTATTGAGATTGTGATTGCTTGTTGTTTAAATATGATTGTATAGATATTAGTAACTGTTTACCCCTGAAATAATGTTGGGTCTTTTATTGGCAAATGCACCAATCAATTGTAGTTTTCAAATTTAGATATCGTTCCCATAAAGATTGAATGTCTCAGTAATCACAGTAATTCTTATTTACTATGGTTGAACTGTCCTTTACAGGGGGCGTAAAAGTATGGTTGATGAACAATTCAAAATGTACATGTAATGTCAATCTGGTACAAGGAGATATTTATAAATGTGCAAGTACGGAGTATCCTTGTATACTGGGGCGGAATACAATGCACTCTGGGCGATGTGACAGTCCGCCTGAAGTAACCTTCTTTGCCTTCACACAATTGGTGGTGGTACCTGCAATTATTCTCCGACGCTCAAGTCAGTATTCTGAAATACTGTAAGACTTAGAAAGCAAATCTCAGAGAATTATGCAAGTAAAAGTGTAAGGTTCAGAATTGAGGGGGGGATCCCTCTATACCTTTTTGCTGAGGTTTATATACCTGTTATTGGTGCTCCATTATTCGTAGGACCCGTTCCTTGTTTTCTGGCATAATGCAAGAAAGGTAGTGGGTCCCTGTGTCGTTCACGAGCACCATCACTGTAGTGGGTATTTCCACTTGCTTGGAAAGCGTTAATGCTTTATTATTTTATTCATTGTTCCCTTTTATGCGTGACAGCGTGATTCCCATTTTCAACCTCTCAAGATAGAGTCAATCTCGTGCCGGGGTTATAAGTATGGGCTCACTACGCAATATAGGAAATTCAATATTCCGCCTATGGCTTGGCGGAGTAGTATGCATTGGCAGAGTAACGTGCTTTGGCGGAGTTACGTACCCTGGCGGAGTTACATCCCATGGCGGAGTTACATGCCTTGGCGAAGTAACGAGCCCTGGCGGTATGTACTCCGTATAAAAGTAATTATAAGGTATTTGAGATGTACTCCTCCTGTTCAAAATGCTGATCTGGCAAAGCATTAAAACCATGCTCTTGGGGACCGGTGTTGGGACCGGATCATATGCCCCCTAGCTTGTTATAGTGACTGACGGAGTTACTTTAATGAGCTATAACACTGTTATGTTTAGCTTTTATAGGCATGGGTTTAGGCGGTGTTTGCTAGCTCAGGATTTTCAGACAAGTGTTTTCGTGCATTTAATGCTTTCATCATTACTTGCCACGCCTGTCATTAATGCGCCTCGAAACTGCGTTTTGCCGCTTCAATCTCTCACTACCATGTATGCCCTCGTAACGATTGCCATTCCAATGATGGGTGACGTGAATATTTTTACAGTCGTGATTCTGTCAAATTAGTACATTAAAATTAATTAATGTAGTACTGGGGTGTCAACCTAGGTCGTTCTCTCAAGGATCAACACAAAAATTTAGGAAAAAAATCAAGTTTAAAATTAATTTTTACAAACAGACTTTTAACAAACATACAAACACAATTGGGGGGTTTTGATTGATTTTGTTGTGACAATTAAAACTAAAACAAAGTAATTATAGGATTTAAAACAATAAATAACAAGCGATTGATTTTCTTGGAATATTGTAAATAAATTTATCCTTGGTTCACTAAAGATAATTTGTATACTTTCATTACTGTTGATTTCTTAGCTCAATTTGAATTAATCAACTAAGCGTCTTTTTCAATTCATAATTCCTTTACTTTCATTTAAAAATGAATATTTTAATCAAGCATCCTAATTAAGCAAAAGGAGTCAAGATCGTAAAATCTAGGAATTATTGAGCATATATAAGAACATCGCCTATATACATAATCTATTCTCAAATTATGGAATTAAGCAAACCATAATTATTAAAAGTGATTATGAAAATATTCATTAAGCATGCATATTTCCTTAATCCATTTTAATTTAAAATCTTATTTTATTCCATTTGAATAATTAAACCGATTAAGCATACAAATTTAATTAAACAGAATGGAATTAAATAAGCAGAGTAAGATTATGAAGAAATAACAATAATACAAGCATACTATATTAAAAACAAGAACCTCAAAATTATATTACAATATTTTCCAAGAAAATCAATCTAGGGTTTTAGCCCTCCATAATTAAAATAAACTAAAAATAAGAAAGACCTAACCCGGAATGGAAGAATTCCTCCAGAAGCCTTCCTCTAATGCTTAAAAGAAAGAAAAGGAACTAAGAGAGAAGTGTGAAGTGAAGTGTCTGAAGATGATTTTTGAAGCCTCTCGTTCTTCTCTATTTATAGGCAAATGAAAGGAGAAGCCAGCTAAGGAAAACGCGTTGCAAGTGGAAACTTTCGGTGCAGATGATTTCCAGCTGTTTCCAAGTTGTTTCCAAGTTGCGTTTTGTTGTTTCCAATGATTCGGCGCATGATTTCACTGATGAATCGATTCCTCCAGTTCATTTTTGCGTAAAATACAGCTCATGAATCGATTCCTAGCAAGGGGAATCGATTCCTAGGCTCATGAATCGATTCCTATAGGTTGGGAATCGATTCCCAGGTGAAAAACATCAAATGAATCGATTCATGTAGGCTGGGAATCGATTCCCAAGTGCATGAATCGATTCCCATGGGTTGATTTGGTGTAGGAATCGATTCCCATCCTATTAGTGCGGTTCCTGTTACAACCGCACTAATAGATAGCGCACTAATAGCCAATTTTCATGCTTTTGTAGCTTTCTTTTCACCGGGGCTTGTTCTTCTTGTTTCTTTATCATTTGATGGTCATTTTTCTCTTGTTATTGACCCTTGGATTATCTTTGTACTTGTTCCTTAATTTTATTAATTTCTTCAAAATAAAATACCCAAGTAAACAAGAGAAAACCAATATTTATTAAAAATTAATCCTTAATTCATTTTAAAATCAAATATTAAATAAAGCTCATATGATGAAAATGTGTTAAAATGCAATATATTAGACAATAAGTGATGGCAAATTATACACATTTAAAGTGAAGAACTAAAGATAAATAATGCATCATCAATGGGACATAAATGCGTGGGATAGAAGTTGAATATGTTTTCGAGGTTATTACCATGGGCCTTGGATTTTGAAAATGCGGCCCAAAAAATGCCTGTCTTGAGATTCATCCAATGGCTGTTTATTACCATGGGCCTTGGATTTTGAAAATGCGGCCCAAAAAATGCCTGTCTTGAGATTCATCCAACGGCTGTAGTTGCGTTTCTGAGATTAGTGAGGCTTTACGTGTTTCCCCCCAAGCCATGCCTATAAATAGGTAAACTCTTAGGAGGGGAAACTTTTCGCTTCATCTTCTTCTCTGCGCTTTCGTATCAGAACTGTCTTTTGAACATTGCTTTCTTGCGAGTTGTTTGTTGTTGCAGTTCTTTAGTTCTTCAGAAACTTAAGGTAACTTTCTTCTTTCTCTATTTTCTGTTTTTATTCTCATTGGGTTGGTTCTGTTTTCTCTATATGTGCGTTTGTTGAAGCGAGGATGAGAGGAAAAAAGTCAGAGTCATGCTCTAGGGTTTCTGTCCGTCCCATGTTTTCGGATATTGAGAGTGAAGACGAGGCTTTCTATACTGGGAGGGATTCGATGTTTTACAACAGTGTGGAGTATTTTAGTAATGCTGTACATTCGTTTGTATCAGGAGGTGTTTCCTACACACAAGTGATAACGATGGCAGAGTGTCAGAATGTTGTGTTGCATGGATTGGACTGGAAAAAGATGCTTGAGATTAACCCCTATTGTTGGGTTGAGGAAGATGTTAAAGATGCTTCCTCTCGTCATGCAACAACGAGTGGAGGGGTGATGGAGTTGTCTGTGCCAATTTGGAAAGATGAACGGTATGAAAGGAGGTTCATCATTTGTTCGCCCAAGACGTTCGAACGTATATGCCATCGTCCTCAAAATGAGCGTACCATATATATGTATGATATTTTATTTACCCAGTTGGGGGTACGCTTTCCACTAAATAAATTCCAGATGGGCGTACTTAGATTCCTGGATTGCGCCCCTTCTCAGCTGCACCCTAATGGTTGGGGGATAGTTCGCAGCTTCGAGGTTTTGGCTGAACATCTGGAGTTTACGCCCACTGTGGCGTTGTTCTTTGCCTTCTGCCGCATCATGAGGAGAGTGAATGTGAAAACGGGCGGCATGGGCTTTGTAACCCTTTGGGCGGAGCCGAAGATTTTAAATTTCAAGGCGTTTGCTGACTCCGCCAAAGAAGGCGGACTTCACTTTAGGATGAGCTTTGTGAAGGTTTTCGTTAGGAAGGATAAGCCCGTATTCTGGCGGAATAAGGAGGGAATTGATAAATTCCCAGTAGCGTGGACGCATGAGCACTTCCTCCTGACTAAACAAGCGTATGAAGTTGAGGAGAGTGCTTTATCAGCTGCTTCTGTGGAAGTACTCCGGATGTTGAAGGAGTACAACTCCGTCCATAAGCTGATTCTGTGTCGAAGGCTGCTTGGGCGGGATGCTCAGGGATACTTAAGTAATATTTTATCATTAACAATTCCAATGTTGCTTAAATATTACTCTTGTTGTTTCCTGCAGCTTCTAATTGTATTTATGTATGTTATTTTGCAAGAGAGATTGCCGAATTCCCTGGGATGGATCGCATCAAGCAGATTCGCATGAGCCGCAAGGAAATTGACGTGGAGAACAACATGCAGCCCAGAAGGAATTTGGCTGCTGCTCTGACAAAGACTCTTCCTTTCCCTACATCCATTAATATAGTGAATTTGGAAGGTGGTGCAGGGTCCTCAACAGTTGATGTTGAAAGGCGTTCTAAAAAACGCCAAGAACCAGAAGCTGTTGAGGTAGAGGAAGAGGAAGTGGATCCCCAACCCTTGCTAAAGAGGAAAAACAAGGGCAAGAAGAAGATTGGGGAAGGAGCATCAGTCGATGCCGCCATTGACTTGGAAGAGACTCAGGAGATACCTGTTGTGGGTATTACTGCTGATCTGGGCGGTGTTGGAGGCGCCCTTGAAGAAGGTGTCATGGGGGAGGAAGCGGAGGAAATTCAAGCTTCTCCAATCCATGTCGCGGGGGATGAGGCGGAGGGAATTCAAGCTTCCCCAGTCCGCCCAGCTGAGAATCCCACCCTGGACTTGGCTACTCAAGGGACACCAGTTTTCCTTATTGATGTTCCAGGGGAGTCATCCAGGCGATCCGTCTCTTTGCCTTTGGCGGGGTCTCGACTAAATCCCTTTTTGTATTTTACAAATATGGGATCCCGCCAGTCGGAGAGGCGTCATCCGGACTTCATTCTCCGCCCCGACATCGACTTCGAAGAGATTCCAGACGCTGCTGCAGCTGCAAGGTGGCACCTCGCAGAAATTGATGGTTTCCTTGCCTTTGTGCCACGCATCGTTGAAGTTGCTGCAGAGGCCGCCATGTTCCAAGAATCGTTTCATGAATCTGTGGAAAAGATACGTAGCTTGGAACATGACAATGAAATGTTGTCAGAGGTGGTCAAGGCTAAAGACAAACACCTTGACACCGCCGACTCTGATATAAAGAAGCTTGAGGAGGAGCTGGCTCGAGTGAGAGCTGATAAAGTCTTGCTGGAAAAGCAAGTCTCTGGCTTGAAGGAGCAGAATGTAAAACTGGGCGAAGAAGTGGGCGGACTATCCCAGGTGAACAAAGAACTGGGCGAAGGTGTGAGTGAACTTCAGCAGAGGTTGGTTTCCTTTGAAATAAATAAGACCGTTGCTGAAGACGCCTGGGCGGCGGAGTTGGACCAAACAGCCACTGCATACAGTAACCTTGAAAAACAGGTTCAAGAGCTGCAAGTTGAAAAAGCCACTTCAGACGCTACCAGTAAGAGGCTTGATAAGGAGTTACAATCTGCCTTGGATGCAGCTGAGGCGGCAATTGATGATGCTTTTGTTAACCAAGTGGCCTCAATTACTCAAGAGGGGGGGTGAATTGAGTATTAAAAACTTTTCTTTGGAATGCTCTTGAAATTGATTCTTTTGTCACTATGTATGTTTAAGATAATAAATTAGATAACAAGACACAATAAATTATACACAAGACAAACTAACAACTACTTAAAGAGTTTGAATAATGAATCAATTTAGTTGCAAAGCAATTTATAGGACTTTTTAGAAAGATTGATTCAAAAGAGATGCTTAAGTCCAAGTTCAACAAAGTTATTCAAAAAATGGTTTTCAACTTAATATATCATGCACTTAGTTCAATTAATGAAGCAAGGAAGTTAAGCAAACAAATTAGGTTCACAAATTAAATGAGTTAAGGGAAGAAGGATTTGCAAACCGATGTATACGAGTTCCACCACGCCGGTGTACGTCTCGCCTCTAAGCAACCCACTTAGAGGATTTCCACTATTGTAGATTAGAGATACACTTTGAGCAATTGCAACTTCCTAGTGTCCCACACTCAAGAATCCAATTCTCACAAGTACAAGGGCACCCCACCCAATCTCTCAATCTCACAATTACAAGGTTGAAACCCAACCCAAAATTTCTAAGATGTTTGATGTTTGAGCATACAAGGAAACTCTCTCACTAGAGTGGATATACAAGTTAAAGCTTACACAAGATAATAACTCTCAAAGAGAGGATATGCAAGTTAAGTACACAAATATAATTTTCCCAACAAATTAACTCTCAAGAAATATACCAATCAAGAATAAAGAGAGTAAGTAGAAGAGCAAGAGAATGGAGGAGGAAGAAAGCAAATGGAAATGCTTCAAATGCTTGGTGCAAGTTTTGCCTTCAACTCCTTCTCTATTTATAGGCTCCATATGACATGTGTAATATTTAATTCCTTGGGAGCTTGAAGTGTTAGGCATGTGTGTCTCCATTCAACTTGGCATTCCAATTCCAATAAACCTTTTAGTGTCTCCAAGAGAATATTGCATGTGCATCAAGAAGCATGTTTGTCTAATATTCAATTTAATTGCATTTTCAATGTAACACATGCATGTGGAGAGGGACAAGTCATGGAACATTGCCTAGGGTCTTCCAATTTGATCCAACCGAAGGGAATTTAGAGTCTGCGCATGTTTCTACCTTCTGACAGCCTCATGAATCGATTCTTATAGCATATGAATCGATTCAAGTCATTAAATTAGAGTTACTGGGCAAACATTCACGTGAGAATCGATTCAAGAGAAAAGGGAATCGATTCATGCATTGAAAATTCACTTCCTGGAGCATGGAAACCGTGTGAATCGATTCACACTTTGGCTGAATCGATTCAGCCCTGATAAAAATGCATTTTGGCCACTTAAAAACGTATGAATCGATTCATACTTACCTTGAATCGATTCATGCACCTGATCCTTGAATTTTAGTGCATTTTTCACCCCTTTTTGGAACCCTTTTGCATATACCTTGGTTCCTTTGATTCTTAGGCATTTTGATGATCAATTCTCACTTGTTTTGAGCTTCTTTAAATGCCTTTAACATATGTCCTTAATTATTCATCAAAGTTAAACATCAACCAATTTAGATTCCACATTAAACATAATCAATTGCTTGATAACATCTTTGATACTTCTTCATTTGTTGTATCATTATCAAAACCTACATCAACATACAAATACATTCTCCCCCTTTTTGATGATGACAACAAATATTTGTCTCTTGGGGTGTTAGTATTATAACAATTCATATATATTGCAATAAAGACTCCCCCTATCATATACAATTTGATACCACATGTTGATGAAATCATAGACACAAGAAATCAAGAAAGTATTTAAGAAACAAAGGTCTCTCCCCCTTAATATATGGTTTCTCCCCCTTAATATATGTTCTCTCCTTCTTAGTTATCTCCCTTTAATCATACAATACTTTAAGTATTTCTCACCTTTTACAAGATATTTTTATGTCAATTAGAAAGTGTATATCTTCTCCCCCTTTCTTGTATATATATCTCTCCCCCTTTAAATGTATGTATTTCTCTCCCCCTTTGGCATCATCAAAAAGATTTCCTTATACACATATACAACTTAAGGGTAGATGCATACATTTTGAAGTAAGATAACAATGCAATATACATCACGAAATCATTCAAGGCATATAGGCACATAATGTCTCATGGGAATCGATTCATCTAGCTATTTTTACGCGATTTTGAAGAATCATGTTACTAGATGGTAGTTTTGTGAGGGATATATGCAATGATTTAAATTTTGCAAGTTGCCAATGATTTTGTTGCACTAGAGAGTCAAGAAAATCAAAGGTCATTTGCCATTTATTTTTGAGAACCATGTTGTATATAGGAGATTATCTTTGTGTCAAAATATGTTTAAAATATATGGGGACTCCACGGGATCTTTAAATAACACAAGAGATTTGTAGAGCATTAAGTTGATTATTGGAAATGTGAGTATAAATTTTCTTTACAAATTTGTATGTATATCACAAAGTAAGGTATTATGTTCAAGGAAATGAAAATTTTATGAAAAAGATGAGTTGGAAATCTTCAAGTTAAAGATTTGCAAAGTTTTGTTCAAAGAGTAAGAAAGTGTGATAAAATAAATCAATTAGGAAATTTCCAAAATTCCTAACTCCCTTCTAATATTTATAAATTGGTCTTTTGGAAGGGGTTTTGTAAAAATGTCCGCCAATTGTTTTGAAGTTTCAACATATTCAAGTACACAATCTCCTTTCAAAACATGGTCTCTTATGAAGTGATGTCTTATTTCAATGTGTTTGGTCCTAGAATGCATGACCGGATTCTTAGATATATTTATTGCACTAGTGTTATCACATTTAATGGGGACTTTATCCAAGGAAATACCAAAATCAAGAAGTTGTTGTCTCATCCAAAGAATTTGAGCACAACAACTACCGGCTGCTACATATTCTGCCTCAGCCGTTGACAATGCAACACTTGCTTGTTTCTTGCTATGCCAAGAAACAAGGGAACTACCAAGTAAATGACATGTGCCACTAGTACTTTTTCTATCAAGCTTACAACCCGCAAAGTCGGAATCGGAATATCCTAAAAGATTACATTCAACGCCTTTGGGATACCATAAACCAACATTTTGAGTACCCACAAGATATTTCAAAATTCTTTTTACAGCGGTGAGATGTGATTCTTTAGGACAAGCTTGATATCTAGCACACATGCATACGGCAAACATAATATCGGGTCTACTAGAAGTTAAATAAAGTAAGGATCCTATCATTCCTCGATACTTAGTTATTTCAACGTCCTTACCCTTTTCATCTTTATCTAGATAGCAAGATGTGCTCATTGGTGTTGCTATTTCATTTGCCTTATCCATTTCAAAACGTTTAAGTAATTCTTTACAATATTTTGTTTGACTAATAAAAGTTCCTTCATTTGTTTGTTTTATTTGTAATCCTAAGAAAAAGGTAAGTTCTCCCATCATGGACATTTCAAATTCTTTTTGCATGAATTTAGCAAACTCTTGACAAAGACTTTCATTTGTAGCACCAAAAATTATGTCATCAACATAAACTTGTACCAAAAGAATGTCATTATTTTTACGCCTTATAAATAGTGTAGTGTCAACCTTTCCTCTTTCGAAATTATTTTCTAAAAGAAATTTGCTAAGTCTTTCATACCAAGCTCTTGGAGCTTGTTTCAAACCGTATAAGGCTTTTCTCAATTTAAAAACATGATTTGGAAATTTATGATTTTCAAAACCGGGAGGTTGATCTACATAAACTTCTTCTTGAATATAGCCATTTAAAAAAGCGCTTTTGACATCCATTTGATAAAGTTTAAAATCCATACAACAAGCAAAAGCTAATAATAATCTAATGGCTTCTAACCTAGCTACGGGAGCATACGTTTCTTCATAGTCTATTCCTTCTTCTTGATTATACCCCTTAGCAACTAGTCTAGCTTTGTTTCTAGTTATTATTCCATTTTCATCTAGCTTGTTCCTAAAAACCCATTTGGTGCCTATTATTTGATGGTCATTGGGTCTTGGCACAAGTTCCCAAACTTCATTTCTTTCAAGTTAGTTTAATTCTTCTTGCATGGCCAACATCCAATGTTCATCAATAATGGCTTCATCAATATTTTTGGGTTCAATTTGAGATACAAAGGCTAAGTGATTGCATGCATTTCTAATGGCATTTCGAGTGCTTACCCCTTTGGTTATTTCTCCAATGATTTTGTCCAAGGGATGGTCTTTTAGGGTTACCCAATCTTGTTGTTTGTCAAGTTGTGTTTCTTCATTATTGGCTTCTTCTTTGTCTTCCAAGTTCATTTCTTGGAAGGTACCTACAAGATCATCAACTTCCTTTCTCGGAGGATTTTGGTTAATTTCATCGAATTTAACATGTATGGACTCTTCAATTGTAAAGGTTCGTTTGTTAAAGAGTCTATATGCTTTACTAGTAGATGAATAACCTAGAAAAATTGCTTCATCAGATTTTGCATCAAATTTGCCAAGATTTTCCTTTCCATTGTTTAAGACAAAACATTTGCATCCAAAAATGTGAAAGTAAGAAATATTTGGTTTACGTCCTTTGTAAAGTTCATAGGGGGTTTTCTTTAGTATAGGCCTTATTAAACAACGATTCATAACATGACAAGCGGTGTTTACCGCATCGGCCCAAAAATGTTTTGAAATATTTACTTCATTCAACATAGTTCTTGCAAGCTCCGCTAAAGATCGATTTTTCCTTTCAACTACTCCATTTTGTTGTGGAGTTCTTGGAGCCGAAAAATTATGTTCAATGCCAAACTTTTCACAAAATTTTTCAAAAGATTGGTTTTCAAATTCTCCCCCATGATCCGTTCGAATGGATGCTATTTTTAAATTTTGTTCATTTTGGATGACCTTGGCAAGTTTCTTAAATGCTTGATATGCTTCATGTTTATGAGTAAGAAACAATGTCCATGTATATCTAGAGTAATCATCCACAATCACAAGACCATAATGGTTTCCACCAAAACTTTTGATTTTCAAAGGTCCAAATAAATCCATATGTAAAAGTTGTAAAGGCCTTGTTGTCGAAACAATATTTTTTGCTTGAAAAGAAGCCTTTACTTGTTTTCCTTTTTGACAAGCGTCACAAAATTTATTTTCAAATTTTAATTTTGGTAAACCAATAACTAAATCTTTTGAAACAAGTTTATTTAAATGGTCTACATGAATGTGAGCGATTCTTCTATGCCATAGCCATGATTCATCCTCTTTAGTTATGAAATATTGTACATCATTTGAAGCAAGGCAATCTAGATTAATCATGTAAATGTTATCTACTCTTTGACCAACAAACTTTATCTCCTTGTTTAGTTTATTTTCAATTATGCAACCATTTGATTCAAAAACAATTTTGTAGCCCTTATCACATAATTGACTAATACTAAGCAAGTTGTGTTTTAGACCTTCAACATATAACACATCATTTATGGAGGTGGAAGAATTTTTACCAACATTTCCGATTCCGAGTATTCTTCCCTTTGTGTTATCTCCATAAGTAACAAATCCTTTATTTCGTGGAGTAAGTGATATAAACTTACTCTTATCTCCCGTCATATGTTTGGAACACCCACTATCCAAGTACCAATGGGTGTTACTTGCCTTAAAGCATACCTACAAAACAATTTAAGTTAGAGAGCTTGGTACCCATTTTATGTTGGGTCCTTGTAGGTTAGTTTGTGAAAAAGTTCCTTTAGGAACCCATACTTTTCTCACCACTTTTGGTCCTAATCTTCTAACTTTGCAATTATAAGAGTTATGACCTTTAAGACCACAATGATTACATTTTATAAAAGGTGAGGAGAATTTGCTTGGAGGTACAAAGAAATTTTTGTAGTGTTTTTCCATTTTGTGATTGCTATGTTCTTGATCATATCCCAAGCCGGTTTTACTAAACATGCATTTTTGTTGCCCAAGTAGGATATTCAAATTATCTCTTCCATTAGTGAACTTTTCTAGTGTCCTATTTAGGTCTACAACTTTGGTTTCTAATATAATGCATCTTTTTGCAAAATCACATGGTTTAACCTTAGAGCATGCTTGATTGTTTCTATCATTTGTAAGTTTTTCAAGAGTTTTATTCAAGTCCAAAACCTTAGTTTCTAGCATATCACATTTCTTTGAAAACTCACAAGGTTTGGTCCTAGAACATGTTTGAACATTTGCTAACTCTTCTTTTAAGGATTCATTTTCTTTACACACTTCCATGAGATGCATTTCTAGAGTATTACTAGTTTTTCTTGATAACTTAAGCTTATTAGAGACTTTAGTGAAGTTATCATACAAATCATTAAGAATATCAAGTAATTCATCCTTTCCTAAGTCATGAAAGTTTACCTCATTTTCTTCATCTTGGTGATTGGCCATGAGGCAAAGATTTGCTTCTTCATTTTCGGATTCATCCGAACTACTCACCTCATTTTCATCCCATGCTATGTATGCTCTTCTTCTTTCCTTTCTTTCTTTGTTCTTCTTTTTTAGATTTGGACAATCCACTTTGAAATGTCCTTCCTTTCCACATTCAAAACAAGTTGGTGAAGTAGAATTTTCTTTAGGTATAGATTTCTTACCTTGTGATTTGAAGTTCCTTTGAAAGCGTTTGTTCTTCATGAGCTTTCCAAACCTTTTTAAAAATAGGCTTAACTCTTCATCTTCGTCAAGATCACTCTCGGTTTCATCTTCAACAATTGAAGTAGCTTTGAGAGCTAGTCCTTTCTTTTTGGAGACTTTCTCTTCTTCTTCCGCCATCTTCAATTCTTTTAGCTCTTGTTCTTGTTCTTGCAACTTACCAAATAGTGTAGCAAGAGACATTTCATTGATAGTAGGTGATTGTTTGATGGCCGTGACTAATGGTTGCCATTCCCTATTAAGACTTTTCAAGACTTTGTGAATAAGCTCTTTATTAGTATAAGTCTTTCCAAGTGTAATGAGTTGATTTATAATGAGTGTAAAACGTTTTTGCATATCAACAATAGATTCATTGGTATTTAGCCTAAAGCACTCATATTGACTAGTTAATGTACTAATCTTAGAGTCTTTAACATCATTTGTACCTTCATGGGTTACTTGTAAAGTATCCCACATCTCTTTAGCCGTTTCACATGTTATTACTCTAAAGAATTCATCGGGACCTAAGGCCGAAGTAATAAGATTTTTTGCCTTATAACCATATTGCACTTTCTTTTCTTCTTCACTAGACCAAATGTCCATAGGCTTTTCAACTTGTTTATTATCCACAATATGCATAGGTGTAAAGGGACCATTTTCAATAGCATTCCACACTCTTAAATCTATTGATTGTACAAAAATTTTCATTCTTGCTTTCCAAAAAGCATAACCCTCACCATTAAAAGCGGGAGGTCGGTTTGTAGCACCACCCTCGGGAAACATGTTATATGAGGTTGAGGCCATTTGTTCTCTTGAAGCCGTTAAGCTTGATTTTCCAAGAGTCAAGCTCTGATACCACTTGTTAACCAAGTGGCCTCAATTACTCAAGAGGGGGGGTGAATTGAGTATTAAAAACTTTTCTTTGGAATGCTCTTGAAATTGATTCTTTTGTCACTATGTATGTTTAAGATAATAAATTAGATAACAAGACACAATAAATTATACACAAGACAAACTAACAACTACTTAAAGAGTTTGAATAATGAATCAATTTAGTTGCAAAGCAATTTATAGGACTTTTTAGAAAGATTGATTCAAAAGAGATGCTTAAGTCCAAGTTCAACAAAGTTATTCAAAAAATGGTTTTCAACTTAATATATCATGCACTTAGTTCAATTAATGAAGCAAGGAAGTTAAGCAAACAAATTAGGTGCACAAATTAAATGAGTTAAGGGAAGAAGGATTTGCAAACCGATGTATACGAGTTCCACCACGCCGGTGTACGTCTCGCCTCTAAGCAACCCACTTAGAGGATTTCCACTATTGTAGATTAGAGATACACTTTGAGCAATTGCAACTTCCTAGTGTCCCACACTCAAGAATCCAATTCTCACAAGTACAAGGGCACCCCACCCAATCTCTCAATCTCACAATTACAAGGTTGAAACCCAACCCAAAATTTCTAAGATGTTTGATGTTTGAGCATACAAGGAAACTCTCTCACTAGAGTGGATATACAAGTTAAAGCTTACACAAGATAATAACTCTCAAAGAGAGGATATGCAAGTTAAGTACACAAATATAATTTTCCCAACAAATTAACTCTCAAGAAATATACCAATCAAGAATAAAGAGAGTAAGTAGAAGAGCAAGAGAATGGAGGAGGAAGAAAGCAAATGGAAATGCTTCAAATGCTTGGTGCAAGTTTTGCCTTCAACTCCTTCTCTATTTATAGGCTCCGTATGACATGTGTAATATTTAATTCCTTGGGAGCTTGAAGTGTTAGGCATGTGTGTCTCCATTCAACTTGGCATTCCAATTCCAATAAACCTTTTAGTGTCTCCAAGAGAATATTGCATGTGCATCAAGAAACATGTTTGTCTAATATTCAATTTAATTGCATTTTCAATGTAACACATGCATGTGGAGAGGGACAAGTCATGGAACATTGCCTAGGGTCTTCCAATTTGATCCAACCGAAGGGAATTTAGAGTCTGCGCATGTTTCTACCTTCTGACAGCCTCATGAATCGATTCTTATAGCATATGAATCGATTCAAGTCATTAAATTAGAGTTACTGGGCAAACATTCACGTGAGAATCGATTCAAGAGAAAAGGGAATCGATTCATGCATTGAAAATTCACTTCCTGGAGCATGGAAACCGTGTGAATCGATTCACACTTTGGCTGAATCGATTCAGCCCTGATAAAAATGCATTTTGGCCACTTAAAAACGTATGAATCGATTCATACTTACCTTGAATCGATTCATGCACCTGATCCTTGAATTTTAGTGCATTTTTCACCCCTTTTTGGAACCCTTTTGCATATACCTTGGTTCCTTTGATTCTTAGGCATTTTGATGATCAATTCTCACTTGTTTTGAGCTTCTTTAAATGCCTTTAACATATGTCCTTAATTATTCATCAAAGTTAAACATCAACCAATTTAGATTCCACATTAAACATAATCAATTGCTTGATAACATCTTTGATACTTCTTCATTTGTTATATCATTATCAAAACCTACATCAACATACAAATACAGCTTTCAGCATGGCTGTTCGTCAACTCCGTCATCGCAACCCAGGCGTTGCTCTCAACACTGCAGGCATTCATCCTTACTATGAATTCATCAATGGCGAACTGATGGTGCCTGTTCAGGGGGGTCATGTTCCTGCGCCCAATGTAGAGTATGTCCTGGCGGACTTGCCCCCCTCGCAAAGTTTATCCAAGCCTGGTGAAAGTCAGCCCAGCTGCGCCCAACAAGAGGGGGTGCCATCCGAGCCTTAAAGACTAGCTCCGGAGTCCATTTGCAAGTTTTGTTTTTCTTTGAATTTTAATGATATTGCCTTGTTCCAGGATAGGCTCTGGATCTTTATCAACTTTTGACAATATTCAATAAAATATATTTTCTGTAAATCAATACTTGTTCATATAAACACTGTCTGAGTCCGTCGGATTTATGCCTTGTAAAACGATATTAAGAAGGCAGCGTAATCATTTGAGGACTTAATGAAATATGACTAAGTGTAATGAGGCGGAATAACCCCTTTAGGAATTTGGTGAAGTAAAATTCAGCGATGAGGTGGGATAGCCTCTAAGGAATTTCAATGAAGTAAATTCAATAATGAGGCGTAGTAGCCTCTTAGGAATTTCATTGAATTGAATTCTGTAAGGAGGCGGAGTAGCCTCTTAAGAATTTCAATGAAGTAAATTCAATAATGAGGCGTAGTAGCCTCTTAGTAATTTCATTGAAGTGAATTCTGTAAGGAGGCGGAGTAGCCTCTTAAGAATTTCAATGAAGTAAATTCAATAATGAGGCGTAGTAGCCTCTTAGGAATTTCATTAAATTGAATTCTGTAAGGAGGCGGAGTAGCCTCTTAAGAATTTCAATGAAGTAAATTCAATAATGAGGCGTAGTAGCCTCTTAGGAATTTCATTGAATTGAATTCTGTAAGGAGGCGGAGTAGCCTCTTAAGAATTTCAATGAAGTAAATTCAATAATGAGGCGTAGTAGCCTCTTAGGAATTTCATTGAAGTGAATTCTGTAAGGAGGCGGAGTAGCCTCTTAAGAATTTCAATGAAGTAAATTCAATAATGAGGCGTAGTAGCCTCTTAGGAATTTCATTGAATTGAATTCTGTAAGGAGGCGGAGTAGCCTCTTAAGAATTTCAATGAAGTAAATTCAATAATGAGGCGTAGTAGCCTCTTAGGAATTTCATTGAAGTGAATTCTGTAAGGAGGCGGAGTAGCCTCTTAAGAATTTCAATGAAGTAAATTCAATAATGAGGCGTAATAGCCTCTTAGGAATTTCATTGAAGTGAATTCTGTAAGGAGGCGGAGTAGCCTCTTAAGAATTTCAATGAAGTAAATTCAATAATGAGGCGTAGTAGCCTCTTAGGAATTTCATTGAATTGAATTCTGTAAGGAGGCGGAGTAGCCTCTTAAGAATTTCAATGAAGTAAATTCAATAATGAGGCGTAGTAGCCTCTTAGGAATTTCATTGAAGTGAATTCTGTAAGGAGGCGGAGTAGCCTCTTAAGAATTTCAATGAACTAAAATTCAATAATGAGGCGTAGTCGCCTCTTAGGAATTTCATTGAAGTGAATTCTGTAAGGAGGCGGAGTAGCCTCTTAAGAATTTCAATGAAGTAAATTCAATAATAAGGCGTAGTAGCCTCTTAGGAATTTCATTGAAGTGAATTCTGTAACGAGGCGGAGTAGCCTCTTAAGAATTTCAATGAAGTAAATTCAATAATGAGGCGTAGTAGCCTCTTAGGAATTTCATTGAATTGAATTCTGTAAGGAGGCGGAGTAGCCTCTTAAGAATTTCAATGAAGTAAATTCAATAATGAGGCGTAGTAGCCTCTTAGGAATTTCATTGAAGTGAATTCTGTAAGGAGGCGGAGTAGCCTCTTAAGAATTTTAATGAAGTAAATTCAATAATGAGGCGTAATAGCCTCTTAGGAATTTCATTGAAGTGAATTCTGTAAGGAGGCGGAGTAGCCTCTTAAGAATTTCAATGAAGTAGATTCAATAATGAGGCGTAGTAGCCTCTTAGGAATTTCATTGAAGTGAATTTTGTAAGGAGGCGGAGTAGCCTCTTAAGAATTTCAATGAAGTAAAATTCTATAAGTAGGCGGAGTAGCCTTTTAGGAATTTCAATGAAGCACAATTTTTACAAGTGTTAAACTTACTTGAACTTGTTGACAGTGCTTGAGTTTATTGATTACGTACTCCGTAAAATATTGGTAGTTAGGCGGAGCCAAGTTTTGGATGGAGTGTTCATCCTTTTGAATTTGGACTGGAGTGTTTCTCCTGATCACGTGACAATTGTTGAATCCAGGGTTGGTATGGTGCAGCGTATAGCTGTGACACCAATCCTTTCCGCAGGAAATTTGCTGGACTTTGGGGTCGGTATGGTGCAGCATATAGCTGTGACACCCACTCTTTCCACAAGAAGCCTGCAGTACCTTGGGGTCAGAATGGTGCAGCATATAGCTGTGACACCGATTCCTTCCACAGGCGGCCTGCAGGACCTTGTGGTCGGTATGGTGCAGCATATAGCTGTGACACCAATCCTTTCCCCCCAAGGAGTTTTTTGGACCTTAGGGTCGGTATGGTGCAGCATATAGCTGTGACACCAATCCTTTCCCCCCAAGGAGTTTTTTGGACCTTAGGGTCGGTATGGTGCAGCATATAGCTGTGACACCAATCCTTTCCCCCTAAGGAGTTTTTTGTTGACTCCGTTTGTGAAGCTGTGTTGCATTTTGGTTGATCTTTATGGAAAAGAGTTATGCATCTATGCTTCAATTTTTGGAGTCGTTGTCTTATCTGCATGGGAACAAGTTCTGCCATGGATAATCAATTCAAAGTTAGAGTGAAGATTGAATGTAGGAAGGCATTTCATTAATAATGGAACTATATAAAGGGCTGAGTTGGGGTATGTCTCTTCGAAACCTTCTCAAGGAAAGTATATCTAGGAAGAACCTTGAGTTAGGAGGAAAAGATCATACCATATTACCCAACTAGCTGTAATATATACGTAAATTTAAAATGTTCCATTTATTCCTGACCGGAGTGCCATCTAAGTTTTCTAGGCTGTATGTGCCTTTGCCCAGAATTTCGACGACTCGGTATGGACCTTCCCATGTTGGTGCCAATTTGCCTTGGTGTGCAAATTTATTACCGATATTGGCCCTTCTCAAGACCAAATCTCATTCTTTGAAACGGCGTTCAGAAACACGTATGTTATACCGTTTGGCGGCCTTTGCTTTAATAGCTTGGTCCCTTACAAAGACTTCCTCTCTCAACTCCGCCAAGACCTCGAGTTCATGGGCGAGGTTCTGTTGATTGGCTTCTTCGTTGAAATGGAGGACTCGAGCTGATGGGGCTGCCAATTCAATGGGAATAACAGCTTCGACTCCATATGTCAGCCGATATGGAGATTCATTTGTGGTGGAGTGAGGGGTTGTTCTATATGCCCATAGAACGTGGCACAATTGATTTGCCCAATCTCCCTTTGCTTCACCAAGGCGTTTCTTAAGGCCTTTCAAGATTTCTCTGTTGGCAACTTCAGCTTGGCCATTGGTTTGAGGGTGTTCCACAGAAGAGAAAATCTGCGTAATGCTGAGATTTTCCAGGAGTTCAGTGAACTTTCGATCTGTGAATTGGGTACCATTATCAGTGACTATGCGTCCAGGGACTCCGAAACGTGCAATGATATTCTCATATACGAATCTTCGAGTCCTGGCTGACGTTATGTGCACCACTACTTCTGCCTCAATCCATTTGGTGAAGTAATCAACACCAACTATTAAGTATTTGATACCGCCGGGCGCGGTTGGGAATGGACCCAAGATATCCATGCCCCATTGATAGAAAGGCCAAGGTGTTATTGATGATGACATTTCTTCTGCTGGAGTGTGATGAAGATTTGCGAATCGTTGACATTGATCGCATTTTTGAACATATGAGGCGGAGTCATACTTCAGAGTGGGCCCCCAATACCCCGCCCTGAGTATTTTTCTAATTAGACTCCGTGCCCCTGGATGGTGTCCACACTGCCCTTCATGGACTTCTTCCAAAATAGCTTGCACCTCATTTTCGTTTATACAAATTAAGTAAGGAACAGAAATTCCTCGGCGGTATAACTGTCCGTCTAGGAGTGTATAATAAGGTGCTTCTTTCTTTAGTTTCTTTCGCTCAAGATCATCTGTGGGTAATTGTCCATTAACAAGATAACAAACTATTGGTGCTACCCAGGAATTGTCATCAAAGGAGCGACTTTTAATCATATGTACTGAGGAAGGAAAGGAAATGCTTGGCTCCGCCAAGGTACTCTGTACAACCGTAGTTATGCATCCTGCCTTCTTTGTGATGGCTAACCTGGAGAGGATATCAGCACGTGTATTTTCTTTGCGGGGTACACGCTTGAAAGTAAGTTCATTGAAGCGCTATTTTAACTTATTGACGCAGTCTAGATATTGTTGCAGCAGAGGTTCTTTGGCCTGATACTCACCAAGAATTTGTGAGATGACCAATTGAGAATCACTGCATAGGGTAACAGTTTTGGCCCCAATATCTTGTGCTGCTCTGAGTCCGGCCAAGCAGGCTTCATACTCCGCCTGATTGTTAGACGTAGTGAAGGTAAAGTGCAACGAAATTTCAAGATGTACCCCGTCATCACTTTCTATAACAATTCCTGCTCCACATCCTCTGTTATTTGAAGATCCATCAATGTATATTGTCCAATGTGAATGATCTGCATCTGGGCTAGAGCCTGTTAATTCAACTACGAAATCTGCTAGGACCTGTGCCTTGATAGCAGTTCTTGGTTCGTAGGATATGTCGAATTCAGAGAGTTCTATGGCCCATTTGATCATCCTTCCAGCCAGGTCTGGTTTGAACAGTATAGTACGAAGTGGCAAGTCTGTGCGAATCAGGATGGGATGGGCATGGAAATATGGTCTTAGGCGTCGTGAGGCCCAAACAACTGCAAGTGCTGCCTTTTCAATCTTCTGATAACGGCATTCTGCACCATGCAGTGTTTTACCAGTGAAGTACACCGGTCGTTGGCCTTCAACTGTCTCCTTGACCAGAGCCACTGCCAGCGCTTCATCTGAAACAGACAAATAAACAATGAGTTGCTCACCTGGGCTTGGTTTTACCAAGATTGGAGGGCTGGCCAAAACATTTTTCAAGCTTTGGAAAGCTGCCTCTTGCTCTGGGCCCCAACTGAATTTTTTGTCTTTTTTCAACATTTTGTACAAGGGAAGAGAGCGATGAGCCATTTTTGGCATGAACCGTGCTAGAGCAGCGATTTTGCCATTGAGGGATTGTACCTCTCTTAATGTTTTAGGGCTCTGCAACTCTTGGATTACGCGATATTTATCAGGATTAGACTCAATACCTCTTTGTGTTAGCATGAAACCCAGAAATCTGCCCCCAGGGACAGCAAATGTACATTTTAATGGGTTGAGTCTCATGTCGTATTGTTGCAGGCGTTGAAAAATGAGGCGTAGATCTTCAACATGATCTCCTCCTTCCGGGGTCTTGGCAATAATATCATCAATATACACTTCTACCAGCTTTGTGTGCATACCCTCAAAAACTTTGTTGATCATGCGCTGGTAGGTTGCCCCGGCGTTCTTTAGCCCAAATGGCATGACGTTGTAACAAAAGACCCCTTTGTCATTAACAAATGCTGTCTTCTCTTGATCATCCTCACACATTGGGATTTGGTTGTAACCGGAGTAAGCATCCATAAAAGATAGATACTTGTATCCTGAAGAATCGTCAACCAATCTGTCAATGTTGGGGAGAGGGTATGGATCCTTAGGACAACATTTATTCAAATCAACGTAGTCTATGCACATACGCCACTTGCCATTGGCTTTCTGTACCATAACCACGTTGGACAGCCAGGAGGAGTAACGGAGTTCCCTGATGAACCCCGCCTTGAGGAGCTCCTCCGTTTTTTCACAAGCAGCTTTTTGTTTAGCAGGACCCATACGCCGTTTCTTTTGTGCCACGGGCTTAGTTTCAAGATACACCGCCAGGCGGTGACAACAAAAGTTGGGATCCATGCCAGACATGTCTGCAGCAGTCCAAGCGAAGATTTCTTTATACTCATGGAGAAGTGCAATCAGTCTTGCCTCCATGTTAGCCTCAAGCTTGTCATTGACGTTTGTAATCTGTTCCGGGGTGCTACCCAAAATAATAGACTTGGATCCGCCATCAGGAGTTGGTTTCAAAGGGTTCAGGGGGTCTATAGAAGACTCCGCCCTGGGGTCAAGATCCACCAAATTGACGGATGCCGCCGCACTGCCCCTTTCATTCAACTTTCTTTTCTTAGACACGGCTTCCAGCTTGACCATGTTAAGACTCAAGTTGTAGCAATAGCGAGCCATTTCTTGGTCACCCCTCACAGATGAGACTTGATTATCTTTGTCAATGAACTTGATTAACAAATGGGGAGTTGAAACGATGGCTTCCATGGCATTCAGGGTAGGCCGCCCAATGATGCCATTGTATGGAGATTTAACATCAATGACAAGAATCCTGGATTTCACGGTCCTTGCTCCAGGTTCACCATCAAAAGTAATCCTTGTGTCCAAATAGCCTTTAGTGGGCTGTTTGGCGCCATTAAAGGCTGTAAGGTCCTGTGTATAAGGCTACAAATCAGCATCAGTTAGCCCCATGCGTTTAAAACAGTCATAAAAGATAACGTCGCAGGAACTTCCCTGATCAATTAGGATGCGTTTTACATCCATATTAGCGATTACCGCAATAATCACTACTGCATCATCTCCCTCAGGAATAGTAGGGCCAAAATCATCATCTGTGAAGGTTATAGGCGGAGTCTGGACCCCGTTCCTGAATGGGCGATATTCTTTGCTCTTGCCCTGCACAGACAAAATCATACGATGATGATTTTTCCTGGCGGTGTTTGAGGGTCCGCCCCCGGCGAAGCCTCCAGCAATCATATCTACAACCTGCCTTTTGCCCCGCGATCTGGATTCAGGGCTTGGTTCCCTTTGGGCGGACTCCAGAACAACGCCTTTTTGTTTTTCTGTTGCCGCCGTACGTTTTGGCTCTCGAGTATTATTAGGATCCGGAGAACGATCACGATGTCGTTTTTCAAACTTTTCTGGCTCATCATGAGACTTACCCTTAAACAAATAGTGTTTCAGTTTGCCTTCACGAATAAGCACCTCAATGGTGTTTTTGAGTTGCTTACACTCCTCCGTGGTATGGCCAACTGACTCGTGGAACTCACAATATTTCTTTGGGTTTCCACCGTGCCTGATTGGAGGTGGACGTTGGATCCCATAAACGTTGAGGGTAGTCCATCCTATTTCATGCAAGATTTGTTCATATGACGTGTTCAGGGGTGCATAATGAGCAAAATTGAACACACGTCTATCTTGCTGTTTGAAGGGTTGGTTCCCTACTTTGTCTTTTTGGTGGAACTTGTCATTCTTGGATATTTTTCCTTGTCTTTGTCATGATGTGGAGCTGCAGTGGGTGGTTTACTGCGAGATGCAGTGGCTTCCAGGTGCATCTCAATACCCACATACTTGGACGCCTTCCTGCGAAATTCCTCCATCATGGATGGAGGTCCCTTTGCCGATGACAGAGCAAAAGGTGATTTTGGCTGCATAGCCTCGATGAGGATATGCAACTGGATTGCTTCTGTCAAATCAGGAACCATGGCTGCCTCTTTATAAAATCTCTTAAGGAAATCCTTCAGAGATTCTTTGTCACCTTGCTTGATCTGAGCCAAGGTATGAGAGGTTCTAGGCGCATCCCTAGAAATCACGAAGTGGCTGCCAAAAGCTGTGGCCAAGTCCTCCCATGAATCAATGGAACCTGAAGGTAAGCTCTTGAACCAACTAAGAGCTTCACCTGTGAGGGTCCTGGGGAACATTCTGCACATGACATCCTCTTCTGCTCCTAAGAACATAGCCTCGTAGATGTAGGCATCTAAATTCTTAGAAGGATCTGTTTCCCCAGTGTATTTTCCTATAGAAATGGGCTGCATAGTTTGCAAATGTCTGGGTACGTGTGCATTCATGAGCCTTTTAGAAAATGGGATACTCATCTTGTATCCCGAGGGGGGTGCATTTGAACCTGCTCTCCTTCCTTCTTGATGTTGAGCATTTGCCAGTGGGAGGCTTCGTTGCTCTTCCATGTAAGTAGGGATGCGAGAGTAGTTAGGAGTACTTGATTCCTCCTGTACGTGTAATTCATGGTGTGGCTGTCTTGCAGGGCCAGCTTTCTCGTGCATGGGGTTCGCCTTTTCACGACGAAGCTCTGCGATTTCTTCTCTCAACATTCGAATCATATCATCTCTCGGATCTGGAGAGTCAACATGCGTTGCTTTTTTATGAGCATCGTTGTCGAAGTTGAGACGTCTAGGATTGCGTGGAGGAGAATCCTCATTCTGCACTTCTGGTCCTGGTCCCTCCATTAATGATGAGTGTGATGGAAATTTATCAAAGATTGTGGGACTACCAAATTTACAGGTCCTACCGGGCGTGCCAATGAACTGTCCTTTACAGGGGGCGTAAAAGTATGGTTGATGAACAATTCAAAATGTACATGTAATGTCAATCTGGTACAAGGAGATATTTATAAATGTGCAAGTACGGAGTATCCTTGTATACTGGGACGGAATACAATGCACTCTGGGCGATGTGACAGTCCGCCTGAAGTAACCTTCTTTGCCTTCACACAATTGGTGGTGGTACCTGCAATTATTCTCCGACGCTCAAGTCAGTATTCTGAAATACTGTAAGACTTAGAAAGCAAATCTCAGAGAATTATGCAAGTAAAAGTGTAAGGTTCAGAATTGAGGGGGGGGATCCCTCTATACCTTTTTGCTGAGGTTTATCTACCTGTTACTGGTGCTCCATTATTGGTAGGACCCATTCCTTGTTTTCTGGCATAATGCAAGAAAGGTAGTGGGTCCCTGTGTCGTTCACGAGCACCATCACTGTAGTGGGTATTTCCACTTGCTTGGAAAGCGTTAATGCTTTATTATTTTATTCATTGTTCCCTTTTATGCGTGACAGCGTGATTCCCATTTTTAACCTCTCAAGACAGAGTCAATCTCGTGCCGGGGTTATAAGTATGGACTCGCTACGCAATATAGGAAATTCAATATTCCGCCTATGGCTTGGCGGAGTAGTATGCATTGGCGGAGTAACGTGCTTTGGCGGAGTTACATACCCTGGCGGAGTTACATGCCATGGCGGAGTTGCATGCCTTGGCGAAGTAACGAGCCCTGGCGGTATGTACTCCGTATAAAAGTAATTATATGGTATTTGAGATGTACTCCTCCTGTTCAAAATGCTGATCTGGCAAAGCATTAAAACCATGCTCTTGGGGACCGGTGTTGGGACCGGATCAATGGTAAAATTATCAAAACTAATTAACAAAAGAATGATTTATATATAGTTTTTACAATATTCATAGATTTAGAGATCATTTGGGTGAAAAGTATAAAAACTATCTAAAAATAAAGTTGAGTTGTAATTTAGAATAGATCAAATACTTGAGAGAAAAAAAACATAGATTAATAACCTATGTTGGAATTAGGATCCCCTTTTCTAGAACATAATGAAGTAATTATTAACATGCATATTTAATCATCAAGTTCATGTTATTACAGCTTAAAATCATTATAACCGATCCCTCATGAAATAAATTCTAAGCAGTCACCATAAAGTCTGATCCCTTAGATGCTTTCTCAGTAAAAACGTGCATTAAGTCCTGGCTTTATAGCAACAATAATTACTAATTCTATCCCTAATAACTGGCATATTAAGGGTATTTTAACTTTTACTTTCACTAAACCAAGTTTTAATACATGCATGAAAATCATTCTCCCGTTTGATATTCATACTAATAAAACAAGTTTCAAGATGCATGAAAATCATTCTCCCATTTGATATTCATACTAATAAAAGATTGAAACACTAACATAGCTCTTGAATCATAAACATGCATGAGTTATAAACACAACATCATATATTAGATAGGTTCACCAAATTCCAACATAAACAAATTAGTTATACATGGTAAAAGTAAAAACAACACTTACAAAGGTTGACATTACAAAGGCTTGACAAAACTTCACGATACAAACGATCACAATACCACACAACACTTCAAGTAACTGGAAACTATTATAAACTACAAACTCACAAAAGAACACTCAAACTCGAGTGAAAAGAGAGGAAATAAGCTCTAAACTTAAAAATGGGATGCCTTGATTGCCTTGAGAATAGCTTATTTATAGGGCTGAGACAAGGGCTTCATGTGTAGCGTCAGCCTGGCGCGTAGTGAAACACCCCCAGTTCTCCGGAACTGAATCCAGATGTAATCCAAATAAATAATTAATAAAAATGTGAGTAAATTTTTTATGTTTAAAGATATTTTAGAACTCCTCAATGATTACATTAAGACCCGACCCATAGAAAACCGAAGAGTAAGATTTGATAATTTATAACTAGATCGTAAAATAAATCGCCCATAATTGTATACAAAATAATAGAGTTTATAGCGGAAGAAAAAATATGTATACAGGGCACACGCCTAGTCTCATATATGAAGATATGAGAAAAGGCTCGACAAAGCATGCAATTACATAACACCGACCTATTAGGCCATCATTATTTTCACACATAAATCATACTCATGCATTGCCTAAAGTATATTTATATATATACATCTATATGGTCACGCAACATCCATCTCCAGTATCCATATTCCATAATTGACCATATTCGATTTAACCTCAAAGTCATATATCATCAACACATATACATTCCCAAATGGGCTACATGACCAACACATTTCATTCATCAAATGGGTATCAATTCCAATGCCCAAAATATCAATACATCATCCATTTATATTATCATTTACAATGCATCCACCAACATCAATGATTATTAACACTATCATGTACATTTTATTCACAATACAATAAATTACTATCGCTGCCTGTAACATCCCAATTTTTTAAGTTAAATACCGAATGAAATAAACCATTAAGACCTTGATTTCAGGGTGGGAAGGTAATTATTAATTATAACCAATTTAATTTAAGGAATAATTACAAATTAATTTAGTTGGTAAAAGATGGCTGCTTGTGATTGGTGAGTTACATGAGTGGACTGCGATTCACGTTCTCCCATCCCACTTCCTTCTCTTCGCATGCATATACATACCCGGTATCACCATGATATTCATACTTCCTTACTGCTTCATTCTCTCTTTTCTTCTTCTTCGTCTCCGTCCTCTTCTCTTCCCCTGTTCTATTCTTCATCACTGGGGACCACGATGACGGTACTGGAGAACGGTCATAGCCCCTCCGACTGGCGAAGGACGATCACTAAAGCAGAGAAAGAACAACTCTCCATTCCCGAGCCGATTGCAGGGCACGACGGTGCGAAAGGGGGGCTGGACGAGTCAAAAAGGGCTTCAGACCAAATGTCAGAGAGCAGAAGAGCTTCTTGAATTCCTTCAGTAGGTAGGGGGCGCTTGCGTGTCAAATGCATGGTCCACGAACGGTACCGGATGAATGTACTGCTTTAAGTGTATGCATGTGTCTGTCACGATTGTATATTAAGCATGATTGTTGATCTTGGATTCCATGTGTATGATAAGTAGTTAGATAATAATTGCATGTAAACAAGATAGTGGTAATGTAGTCTGTTAGCCTTCTGATATAGCCGAGTGAGATGCATGGTTTTACCTCTGTTAATACTGTGAGAATATGAATGTGTGACAGTTAGTTGATTCGTCTGATGTTATTACCTTGATTGTTCGATCACTGTGCATGATGGTGTGATTGACAAAGTAAAAATAGAGACCGTGTTGAATATGCTTCTACCTTGAGGATTACGAGGGAGGTATCAGTTGAGTGATGTTGCTTGCTGGTTAAACGCATAAGTTGCATATGTAGGAATGGGGTGACCCGTGGAAGGTCATGAGCCCTGAGGGAATGACTTCCAGCTACAGACCTTGGCTAGATCCTGAGAGAGCTCGTGGTAGCCGTAGGAGCTAGAGAAGAGTCTCGAGACACCAATGGGAGGCCGGTACCACACGGGAAGAGCTGATGGACAAGAGGCCAGTAAAGGGGGAACTGTAACTGAAAGTCATTACTCAAGTCGGATCCGCAGGCATGCATGTAGATATGATGTTGAGTAGGATAATACGCGTGGCATGTGTTGCGTGTTATGAATGAATTCCGAGTGTGTGGATGCATGTGCATGTGTGAATAAAGACGAACTTTATGTAGTATGTATGTGAGTGTATGTTATTGATATTATTCTAATTTGCATGGCCTTAACTTAATCTGAATGTGACCGAGTGAATATAAGTGTGCGTACTGACACTGATACTGAGTCCTTCACTGTCATTTTCTATGAAAAGCTCACCCCTACTGTGGCTACATTTCAGTGAATATCCCTCGGAATGAAAGATGAAGGAGGAGCCGAGTGCGGAGCAGAGAAACCGAGCGCTATGGAATATATATGAATATGTACATACTGTGTATAAGGTCTTGTCAAGCCTTGGCCGGCTCGTATTTTGACTTTAGTCTTTATATCAGAACTTGAACACTTTCGGGTAGAAGGAACATGTTAATGCGTTATAACTATTTAAAATACCTCTCTATGTATATATTGTGTGTTTAGTTTATGCTGTAGGTGATGTCCGAGCGATGAACATGGATGTATAAGTATACTTCCCAACATAGGAGGCCAGTATGACTATGAGTAGAAGTGGAGCTAAGTTGTTGTTGGGGAAAAGCGAGATGGCAAGTCATCCCGAGAGATGAGAGGTTGAATTGCCCGAGTGATCGAGGTCGTATAGTCTGGAGTAGGTGTTGGTGCGAATCCTGTGAGAGATAATTGTGAGGCTTTCTGAGGAGAGGATAATTAACGATTCCAAGTGAGAATCCACCGAGTAAGAGTTCACCGACTGGGGAATGACGCCTGAAACTCTAAGTGGATTTATTGTAACAAATTAGTAAGTAGTTAGAGAACCCGAGCGAGTCTTGATTTAGTAGGAAAATTGGTGTAGGAAATATTATGGTTGCCGAGTGAAAAGTGAGTAGAATATCCTGAGTAGCGTGATGGACTTAAAAGTTATCCCGAGTGAGAAGTCTTCATAGTTTCCGAGTGAGCATCTTGGGGAATCATTCTTGGATTGCTAATACGTATACGCATATAAGCCGTTCGAGTGGAGCAGTTGAGTGTGATATGCTGTCAGGGTGAAACTGGCGAGTGTTAAGGTTAGCCCGAGTGGATTAGGAAGTGAACCTTCCCAAGTGAAGGCCGAGCGTGATAATTTACCGAGTGAACCATACAATAAAAACCGAGTGGAATGTCAGAATGCCGAGTGTAGCATCACTTAAGCGTTTTCTTCTTTCGCTGTGCATGAATCCCTTCCTTGTCCCCTTCTCCTCCTTCCTCGTTGGACCTGGTTGTTAATTGAACAGATTATGTATGGTTCATTAACTTTAAAATCTAAAAAAATTCCCTGTTGATTTTATTTATTCATTTAATTAAAAATTAGGGTGTTACATTTTGGTATCAGAGCAGACCGAAAGGTCCAAGGCCAAGGTATGCTTGCCGAGTGTAAGCGGTTGCGTGTATTATGATCGAATGGTCATCATTATTGTGATATTTGTTGAACTTGATTGATACTGTGATATTGATTGGTGGATAGGAGGTTATCTCTGCTGATCCGACTAATTGTGTAACCATAGAAATGGCATAATATGCTGAGTTACTGAATATTAGGCTGAGATACGGTCGGTAGTAAGTGGCTTGGTGTACTTATCCTTGAAGGGGTGTTAATTTCAGGATAAGGGATGACGTATCGCCAAAGCATGGAGGCTATAGCCACAGCATTCCAATGCTTTGCGGACGTGTTTGAGAGGCAGGGCCAGCCTAGAGCTGAGGATGGCCAAGTGCTGGACCGCTTCCTAAAGAGGAAGCCGAGTGAATTTCATGGAGGATGTAACCCGGAGGCAGCTTTTAAATGGACTCAAGAGCTGGAAAGGATTTTTGGGGGTCTTCGCTGTACCGAGGCCCAGAAGGTAGAGTGTGCAGTGTATATGCTGCGAGACGAGGCGGAGAACTGGTGGAAAATAGCTAGAAACCGATTTCTTGACGATAATACTCAGCTGACCTGGAACGACTTCAAGACATGCTTCTTAGAGAAGTACTTCCCCGATATAGTAAGGAGTCGGAAGGAGTTGGAGTTTATGGAGTTGAAACAGGGTTCCATGACTGTGGAAGAGTATGCGACTAAATTCGAAGAATTGTGTCTATTCTACCCAACCTTCTAATAACCCGGGACTGAGAGCTCCAAATGCCTCAAATTCGAGAATGGATTGAGGTCAGATATTAAGAGATCCTGTAGATATCAAGAGATCAGGAGTTTCCCTGAACTGGTGAATAAGTGTAGAATATTCGAAGAAGATGACAAGGCCCACTCAGGCCAGAACAGTAGAGCAGGTCCCTCCTTGAGGCCTCAACAGTCACGCTTCAAGAGGCCAGGTAACATGGGAAGAAATAGACCCTTTACTAGATATCAAGATCGCAGTGACCAAGGGAGACAGAGGAGTGGACGACCAAAATATGGTGGGTGTTTTAAATGTGGTGGCGACCACTTCGCTCAGAATTGCGATGGTGCAAATCTCAAGTGTTTCCATTGCCAGGAGAAGGGGCACACTCGCCCTGACTGCCCCCAACTCCGTCAGACAAGTGCCAATGGGCGTCAGGTAGGATTCCAGGTGAGGAGCAGTAGGAACGATGGTCAACGCTCGGGGGGCGGAGGCAACAGAGCCAGAGGAAATATGATGTTTGCCCTAAATAACAGGAGGAGAAACACCGACCAACCCGCGGCTGGAAGAGTCTACGCCATCGGTGCTAAGGAAGCTGCACAGGCGAACGACTTAGTACAAAGTAAGTGCCTACTCGGTAAATATACACTTAATGTGATTTTTGATTCTGGAGCCACCCACTCCTTCATAGCTGATGAGTGTGTGAGACGATTGCGATTACCGACTGTGGATATGGATCGGATTTTGGAAGTAACCAACCTGACTGGCCCTAAGGTGCTGACATCAACGATGTGTAAGGACGTAACGTTTGTGTTGGACGATCGGAGTTTTACCTTCGATCTCGTGTGCGTGCCTTTGAAGGACCTTGATATCGTGCTCGGCATGGATTGGCTTTCAGCCAACAAGGTGTTAGTGGATTGTAGAAACCGCAGGGTAAACTTCCCGAGACAACACAATGAGGGCTACACAGCACAAGGTATAGCTCAACTATTTATGATGCTTTGTTTAACCGAGGGTGAGAGTAAAGCCCGAGTAAACGAAATTCTGACTGTCTGTGAATTCCCAGAGGTGTTTCCCGAGGATGTATCGAGTGTCCCTCCCAATAGAGAAGTCGAATTCTCTATAGACTTGATTCCTGGAGCCGAGCCAGTCTCCAGTGCACCTTATAGAATGTCCCCAACTGAATTGGCCGAGTTGAAGAAGCAGGTGGATGAGTTACTCGGAAAATAATTCATTAGACCGAGTGTATCACCATGGGGTGCACCAGTGCTGCTTGTTAAGAAGAAGGATGGCAGCATGAGACTATGTATAGATTACCGACAGCTAAACAAACTCACAATTAAGAATCGATACCCATTGCCCAGAATTGATGAGCTAATTGACCAACTGCATGGAGCCTCAGTCTTCTCGAAAATCGACCTACGATCGGGATACCACCAAATCCAGGTGAAGGACTCGGATATTCCAAAGACTTCCTTTAGGACTCGGTATGGTCACTACGAGTATGTAGTGATGCCGTTCGGTGTGACAAATGCCCCTACTGTCTTTATGAATTACATGAACAACATTTTCCACTTATATCTAGACCAATTTGTTGTCGTTTTCATTGATGATATCTTAGTCTATTCTAAGACTCCTGAAGAGCATGAAGAATACCTCCGAGCGGTACTTCAAGTGTTGAAGGAAAAGCAGTTGTTTGAAAAGCTTTCAAAGTGCGATTTCTGGATGGATAAGATCCACTTCCTCGAACATGTGATTTCTGAAGAAGGTGTCTAGGTGGACCCTTCGAAAGTGGCAGCTATAATGGCATGGGAGAGACCCACGTCGGTCTCGGAGATAAGGAGCTTTATGGGCCTGGCTGGTTATTATAGAAAATTCATTGAAGGTTTTTCTAAGTTGGCTTTGCCCCTGACTAAATTGACTCGGAAAAACATTCCCTTCGCATGGAGTTCCGAGTGCGAGAGCAGTTTTCGAGAGCTGAAGGACAAGTTGACGACTGCTCCAATGTTGGCATTACCTGACCTGCAAGAAAGCTTCGTGGTTTACTGCGATGCATTAGGACTCGGATTGGGATGTGTGTTAATACAGAAGGACCGAGTGATAGCTTATGCCTCTCAGCAATTAAGGCCTCACGAACAGCATTACCTGACCCACGACTTGGAGCTGGCAGCCGTAGTCTTCACATTGAAGATCTAGAGGCATTATTTGTTCAGAGCTAGATTTGAAGTATACAGCGATCACAAGAGCCTCAAGTACTTATTCGACCAAAAGGAGCTGAACATGAGACAGAGGAGATGGATGGAATTTTTAAAGAATTATGATTTTGAGCTAAAGTACCATCCGGGTAAGGCAAACGTCGTTGCCGACGCGTTGAGTCGGAAATCCCTTCATATAGCAGTGATGATGGTAAAGGAAGTGGAGTTATTGGAACAATTCCGAGACATGAACTTACATGTCGACATCCCCTCCTCTCGGAAAATAACAATCGGTACGCTGAGAATCGCCAATGAATTCCTGAAATCTGTGTACGAGCAGCAACAATCGGATTCCTACTTGGCTGAGATGATGGAGACGCAGGCCAAGGGTAAGGATTTGTCCTTGACTGAGGGATCGGATGGAATTTTCCGAGTGAGAAACAGGATATACGTGCCGGGTAGAGGAGAATTAAGAAGAATGGTGCTTGATGAAGCCCACAAGAGCCTACTCAGTATTCACCCGGGTACCACGAAGATGTACCAGGATCTAAGAACACAATTCTGGTGGCCCGGATTAAAAAGGAATGTGGCAGAGTATGTGGCCCGGTGTATTACCTGTCAAAAATCAAAAGTCGAGCACCAGAAGCCGTATGGTGCATTGCAACCCCTGGAGATTCCCGTGTGGAAATGGGACTCGATTGCCATGGACTTCGTCTTGGGATTACCAAAAAATCGAACGGGCTGTGATTTGGGTCATTGTTGACCGACTGACGAAGAGTGCACACTTCTTACCTGTGAACATGAAGTACCCGTTGCATAAGTTAGCTCGGATTTACATTCACGAGATTGTCCGATTGCATGGTATACCGACTTCTATCGTATCGGATAGGGATCCTAGGTTCACGTCCCGGTTTTGGACCACCCTACACCAGGAATTGGGTACGAAGCTTTGGCTAAGTTCTGCTTACCACCCCCAATCGGATGGACAATCCGAATGGACTATTCAAAGTCTACAGGACTTGCTAAGGGCATGTGTACTGGAGCACGGTGGAAATTGGGAGCAGTACCTTCCCCTGATCGAGTTTACATACAACAATAGTCACCACAAAAGTATCGGTATGGCACCCTACGAAGCACTTTATGGTCGAAGATGCCGAACCCCACTTTGCTGGTCGGAAACGGGTGAGAGTCTGCTATTGGGACCAGAAATTATGAGGCAAACGTCAGAGCAGATCCGAGTGATAAGGGAAAGAATGAAGGCGTCTCAGGATAGGCAGAAGAGCTACCATGACAAACGAACCAAACCATTAGAGTTTTCAGTCAGAGATAGAGTGTTTTTGAAGACTTCACCGAGTAAAGGAGTCGGGCGAGCCTTGAAAGGTGGAAAGTTGAGCCCCTGATACATTGGACCCTATGAGGTGTTGGAGCGAGTCGGCTCCATGGCGTACCGGATCGCATTACCGACTCACTTATCCCGATTGCATAACGTGTTTCACGTGTCTCAACTAAGGAGATATCTACATGACCCCAACCACACAATGCCTGATAATGAAGTAGAAATCAAGGAAAACCTGACCACTGTAACTATACCGATTAGAATCGTGGGTCGATCGGTAAAGTGTTTGAGGAGCAAGGACGTACAACTGGTTGAAGTAGAATGGCAGCAAGGCGGTACTACCTCTTGTACCTAGGAACGTGAAGACACCATGAGGTAATAGTACCCCGAGCTGTTTAACCAAGGTGGGTGACCGACTGAATTTCGAGGACGAAATTCTTTTGAGAGGGGGAGAACTGTAACATCCCAATTTTTGAAGTTAAATACCAAATGAAATAAACCATTAAAACCTTGGTTTCAGGGTGGGAAGGTAATTGTTAATTATAACCAATTTAATTTAAGGAATAATTACAAATTAATTTAGTTGGTAAAAGATGGCTGCTTGTGATTGGTGAGTTACGTGAGTGGACTGCGATTCACGTTCTCCCATCCCACTTCCTTCTCTTCACATGCATATACATACTCGGTATCACCGTGATATTCATACTTCCTTACTGCTTCATTCTCTCTTTTCTTCTTCTTCATCTCCGTCCTCTTCTCTTCCCCTATTCTATTCTTCATCACTGGGGACCACGACGACGGTACTAGAGAACGGTCACAGCCCCTCCGACTGGCGAAGGACGATCACTAAAGCAGAGAAGGAACAACTCTCCATTCCCGAGCCGATTGTAGGGACCGACGATGCGAAAGGGGGCCTGGACGAGTCAGAAAGGGTGTCAGACCAAACGTCGGAGAGCAGAAGAGCTTCTTGAATTCCTTCAGTAGGTAGGGGGCGCTTGCATGTCAAATGCATGGTCCATGAACGGTACCGGATGAATGTACTGCTTTAAGTGTATGCATGTGTCTGTCACGATTGTATATTAAGGATGATTGTTGATCTTGGATTCCATGTGTATGATAAGTAGTTAGATAATAATTGCATGTAAACAAGATAGTGGTAATGTAGTCTGTTAGCCTTCTGATATAGCCGAGTGAGATGCATGGTTTTACCTCTATTAATACTGTGAGAATATGAATGTGTGACTGTTAGTTGATTCGTCTGATGTTATTACCTTGATTGTTCAATCACTGTGCATGATGGTGTGATTGACAAAGTAAAAATAGAGACCGTGTTGAATATGCTTCTACCTTGAGGATTACGAGGGAGGTATCAGTTGAGTGATGTTGCTTGCTGGTTAAACGCATAAGTTGCATATGTAGGAATGGGGTGACCCGTGGAAGGTCATGAGCCCTGAGGGAATGACTTCCAGCTACAGACCTTGGCTAGATCCTGAGAGAGCTCGTGGTAGCCGTAGGAGCTAGAGAAGAGTCTCGAGACACCAATGGGAGGCCGGTACCACACGGGAAGAGCTGATGGACGAGAGACCAGTAAAGGGGGAACTGTAACTGAAAGTCATTACTCAAGTCGGATCCGCAGGCATGCATGTAGATATGATGTTGAGTAGGATAGTACGCGTGGCATGTGTTGGGTGTTATGAATGAATTCCGAGTGTGTGGATGCATGTGCATGTGTGAATAAAGACGAACTTTATGTAGTATGTATGTGAGTGTATGTTATTGATATTATTCTAATTTGCATGGCCTTAACTTAATCTGAATGTGACCGAGTGAATATAAGTGTGCGTACTGACACTGATACCGAGTCCTTCACTGTCATTTTCTATGAAAAGCTCACCCCTACTGTGGCTACATTTCAGTGAATATCCCTCGGAATGAAAGATGAAGGAGGAGCCGAGTGCGGAGCAGAGAAACCGAGCGCTATGGAATATATGTGAATATGTACATACTGTGTATAAGGTCTTGTCAAGCCTTGGTCGGCTCGTATTTTGACTTTAGTCTTTATATCAGAACTTGAACACTTTCGGGTAGAAGGAACATGTTAATGCATTGTAACTATTTAAAATACCTCTCTATGTATATATTGTGTGTTTAGTTTATGCTGTAGGTGATGTCCGAGCGATGAACATGGATGTATAAGTATACTTCCCAGCATAGGAGGCCAGTATGACTATGAGTAGAAGTGGAGCTAAGTTGTTGTTGGGGAAAAGCGAGATGGCAAGTCATCCCGAGAGATGAGAGGTTGAATTGCCCGAGTGATCGAGGTCGCATAGTTTGGAGTAGGTGTTGGTGCGAATCCTATGAGAGATAATTGTGAGGCTTTCTGAGGAGAGGATAATTAACGATTCCGAGTGAGAATCCGCCGAGTAAGAGTTCACCGACTGGGGAATGACGCCTGAGGCTCTAAGTGGATTTATTGTAACAAATTAGTAAGTAGTTAGAGAACCCGAGCGAGTCTTGATTTAGTAGGAAAATTGGTGTAGGAAATATTATGGTTCCCGAGTGAAAAGTGAGTAGAATATCCTAAGTGGTGTGATGGACTTAAAAGTTATCCCGAGTGAGAAGTCTTCATAGTTTCTGATTGAGCGGCTTGGGGAATCATTCTCGGATTGCTAATACGTATACGCATATAAGCCGTTTGAGTGGAGCAGTTGAGTGTGATATGCTGTCAGGGTGAAACTGGCGAGTGTGAAGGTTAGCCCGAGTGGATTAGGAAGTGAACCTTCCCAAGTGAAGGCCGAGCGTGATAATTTACCGAGTGAACCATACAATAAAAACCGAGTGGAATGTCAGAATGCCGAGTGTAGAATCGCTTAAGCGTTTTCTTCCTTCGCTGTGCATGAATCCCTTCCTTGTCCCCTTCCCCTCCTTCCTCGTTGGACCCGGTTGTTAATTGAACAAATTATGTACGGTTCATTAACTTTAAAATCTGAAAAATTTCCCTATTGATTTTATTTATTCATTTAATTAAAAATTAGGGTGTTACACTGCCGGCCAAGGCATTCCATTACCACTATTTTATGTAACATCCTACGTATTAATTAGGGACTAGATTAAGATTTAGTGTTAAGTAAGGTTAATTATAAATTAAAAATTTGACTATTGATGGGACTGACTAATTGTGACATGTAACCATGCAGCAGGCTCCGATCCGCGTTCCCTACTCACTCTTCGCATTTCTAGGAGTATATGGGCTGAAGCCCTTAACCACTTCTCCATTCACTCTAAATTTCCTCAAGACTTTCCATCTTCTCCTACTTCTCCTTCTTCTTCATTCTTCTTCGTTCTTCTTCTTCTCTGTCCCCTGTTTTTCATAACTTTGCGACTGTGGTGAAGTGGAGAACCCGAGATTCCCACTGTTGGTGAGGAGCAATCGTTCGAGTGGAAGAAGAACAGCTTCCTGTTCCCAAGCTGATTAAAGGGTGTGACTGTGTTTGAGGGGGGCTGAACAGGAGAGAGTGGTGGATGAAGCAAACAGAACAGCAGACTAACACCGAAAACAGAGGAACTTCTTGGAGTCTCTTTAGTTGGTAGGGGGTTATCTTATATCTTAAATGCATGGGTTATGGACGGGTTCCGGGTGTTGATGACTTGTTGATTCTGGTAATTTAAAATGCGTTGATAGGTATGTTTTGATTGAGTAAGGGATGTGTGATGCTCGGATGCATGATGACTAGGAGTTAGGTAATGCATGTCAATTTCCGTCCATGAAATGCATGTTAATAATCTTGAGAATGTTGAATGATTGCATGAGGAGAATGTGTTAAAGTATTGTTGACAATTACCGTGTGATTTATATGACATGCAGGCTACTGTGAATCTAAATGCTTACTGCATGTGAGGAAAGATTAACTTACTGAGTTCTGATAATGTCTAATACTGATTACATGTGATGCATGTATTGTTGAGTAAAAGGTCGAGTATGTGATATTTGTGTTTGTATGATCATTCCGTGTGTGGTTATATATGTATGTGGCGCATGAGGTGCATGAGTTAATAGTGTGGAAGTGATTTACCGATTCTGTTCATAATCTAATGACAATACTTACATGAGATGCATTGGTAAGAATGCTGAGAGCATGTAGTGTGTGACACTACCACTTGAATCGGTAATTATATGCATGAGATGCTGTTAAAGACCTTGAGTGGGACTCAAGACAAGCCGACTGAGTGGGACTGAGGGTTGCCCGTAACACTGCCGTTGACGCTGAGAGTGTTTGTGTTACAAGTAAGGGCAAACGGTTTGGTACCAGTAAAACGGCCGAGTCAGCTGAGAGCTGAATAAAAGGCTGAGAGCCTATGTTGCAACAATAAAAACCAAAAATATGCGAGTCGGATCCGATTGAATGAATCTGTGTACATGTACAATTGATGCTAACTGTGACGCGATTGTATGTATACGTGTTAGTGTTATTGAGAATAATATATGCATATAGCCGAGAGATAACTAGGTAGACTCCGATTGAAAGATGCCTTGTGTGTGTGTCCCGATTGAATGGCACTGTGTATGTTATTGATTGTTGCTATGTATATATATATATATATGTTATTGCATAATTGAGGAATAATCTGAGTCAGTATCTATCATTTAATATTTAAGATACTCACCCCTACTGTGGCTATATTTCAGTGGACATCACACGAGACGGTGAATGATGGAGGAGCTACATACCGTGTGGAGTGCTTGTGTACTGTGGAAATGTATATATATATATGTATATGCTATATATAAGGTTTTCTCATAGCCTTGGCCGGCTCTTAATTTGGTCTTTTGTCTAACTGTATCAGAACTTAACTCTCTCAGGTTGAGAGTATGATCATGTGCATGTAAATATTTATATATATAATACTGTGTGTTCATCGTGTGCTGTGTGTGAATGTCTGGGTGGTATACGTTGCATTTTACTAAGCATGTAGAGCCGCATGATTCTGAATAAATAAGAGCTAAGTTAATCCTGTGTAAGGCTGATGAGTGACCTTCTTCCGAATGAAGAAAGGTTGGGCCAACTCCGAGTGGAATATGCCCATTAAAATTGCTTTCGAGGCAAGTTGGTCAACATGATATGGGGCGAGAGATTTCTTAGATACAACCTTCCGATTGAAGGGTATTTAGATATTTCCGAGTGAAAGTCAACTGAGTGAATGTTTCCCTGATGGTTGAATTGACAATACGATTCCGAGTGGAGCCTGTAGTAGTAAACTTATTAGAGGGAGTAAGATCTGGATGATACGGAGTAGATTTTAGTCTAACAAGGTCTTCCGCATGTAGAGGAGTTAGTATGTATCCCGAGTGGCGAGGAGTTAGAGCATTTCCAAGTGAGGGAAGTTATACAATCCTTTAAGCGAGATTTGACTTAGTGAGGGAGCCTTAGTATGAAGTAGACTACATTTCCCGAGTGATGGGTGTGGAAAACATTCCCGAGTGATATCTGGCTGAGGAGAGTACTCCGAGTGAGAGAAGAGGTATGGATTCCAAGTGAAGTGATCGGGGGGAGTCATCTCCCGAGTAGTTTATACCTGTGAACTCTAAGGCTAGAATAGGATGTGTTGAATGAACTTCCGAGGGAAGTATGAGCGTAAAGACTTTCCCGAGTGAATCTGGACTCTATTCCGAGTGGGAAACTATCCGAGTGTATACGTCGCTTCAGCAAATAAATCCTCGCTCTAGCGAGTGTAGCCGCTTATGTATTTTCATCCGCTGACTCTCACAGCTGGAACCACGTTTTGCTAATGTGTAATATTCTGACCCGGCCTTCTCTTTTCTGAGTCGGATTTCTACTCTTCTTAACCTTCAATTGCTTATTTTTCCCTGAACACCCTGTGATCTTTGGGAAAAAATTTTTTTTTCCCTGTCTCGGGCTGCTGTTATCTAAACTGGGTTGTTTCATTTTGGTATCAGAGCGGACTTAAAAGATCAAAGGCCAAGGTATGCTTACTCCCAATAAGCGGTCATGTACCTTATGACCGATCATCATAGATTGCTTGTAATATCTGAGGACTTTGATGCCTAATTAAGTATAATTTGTGTGGCCATGTGCCTATGAGGTGTTGTTTTAGGGGTAGAGGATTGTTCCTACCCTGGTCCGATTAATTATATGATACTTAAGGATGGTATAATAATGTGTTATAACTATTGAGTGTGGAATTGAATTCCGATCGGTAATGAGTAATTCTGTAAACTTATCCTTGTAAGGGGTGTTAATTTCAGGATAAGTCATGGAAAATCGTCATAGCATGGAAGCCATAGCCACGACATTCCAGCGTTTCGTTGACATATTCGAGAGGCAGAGCCAGCCTCGAACTGAAGATAGCCAAGTATTGGATCGCTTCCTGAAGAGGAAGCCGAGTGAGTTCCAAGGGGGATTTAATCCTGAAGCAGCTTACAAGTGGACTCAAGATTTAGAGAGAATTTTTGGGGGCCTTCACTGTACCGAGGCCTAGAAAGTCGAGTGCACAGTTTACATGCTGTGGGACAAAGCAGAAAATTGGTGGAAGATCACCAAAAACCGATTGACTGACGCTGGCACCCAGCTGATCTGGGAAAATTTTAAGGCGTGCTTCCTGGAGAAATATTTCCCCGACACAGTAAGGAGTCGGAAAGAACTAGAATTTATGGAACTGAAGCAGGGTTCCATGTCTGTAGAGGAATACGCTGCCAGGTTTGAAGAGTTGTGCCTGTTTTATCCGCCCTTCCAACAACCCGGAACCGAGAGTTCCAAATGCATTAAATTCAAGAGCGGACTAAGGTCGGACATTAAGAGAGCGTTCAGGCACCAGGAAATTAGAAGCTTTCCTGTACTGGTGAATAAATGCAGAATTTTTGAAGAAGATGACAAGGCCCACTCGGGCCAGAGCAGCAAGGCAGACCCCTCCTTGAAGCCCCAGCAATCTCGCTTCAAGAGACCGAGCAACGCTGGTAGAAGCAGACCCTTCTCCAGGTTTAGGGGTCGGGGTCAGCAGGGAGGACGTTTAGCTCATCGTATGGGAGACGGCAAGTGTTTTAAGTGTGGAGGAAACCATTATGCTCAGGATTGCAGCAACGATGATGAAATGGTGTGCTACCACTGTAATGAGAAAGGGCACATTCGCCCTGACTGCCCTCAACTACATCAAGCAAACGCCAATGTGCACCATGGAGGCTTCCGAGGGAATGGGAGCAGAAGCAATGGAGCTCGGGGTAACATGATGTTTGCCCCAAACAACCGGAGAAGAAATACCGACCAACCGGCTGCTGGGAGAGTTTACGCCATCAACGCCGAGGAAGCTGCACAAGCGAATGACTTGGTGCAAAGTAAGTGCTCACTCGGTCGATATACACTTAATGTAGTTTTTAATTCTGGAGCCACCCACTCCTTTATAGCTGACGATTGTTTGAGACGTTTGAGGTTGCCGACTGTGTATATGGATCGGACTTTGGAGGTAGCCAATCCGACCGGCGTTAAAGTGTTGACATCAATGATGTGCAAAGATGTAACCTTTACGTTGGGCGATCGGAGTTTTACCTTCGATTTAGTATGTGTGCCTTTGAAAGACCTCGACATCGTACTTGGCATGGATTGGCTATCAGCCAACAAGGTATTGGTAGACTGTCGAAACCGAAGAGTAATTTTTCCAAGGCAGATCAGTGATGACTACACGGTACAAGGTATAGCTTAGTTATTTATGATGCTTTGTTTAACTGAGGAAGAGGGTAGAGCCTGAGTGAATGATATTCCGACTATTTATGAATTCCCCGAGGTGTTTCCGGAAGATGTGTCGGGTGTCCCTCCAAATAGAGAAGTTGAATTCTCTATAGACTTAATTCCTGGAGCCGAGCTGGTCTCCAGTGCACCCTATAGGATGTCCCCAACAGAATTGGCAGAGTTGAAAAAGCAAGTGGATGAGTTACTCGGCAAACAGTTCATTCGACCGAGTGTATCACCATGGGGCGCACCGGTGTTACTTGTTAAGAAGAAGGACGGTAGCATGAGGTTATGTATAGACTACCGACAGCTAAACAAGCTTACGATTAAGAACCGGTACCCATTGCCCAGGATTGACAACCTAATTGACCAGCTGCGTGGTGCTTCAGTCTTGTCGAAAATCGATTTACGATCGGGATACCACCAGATCCGGGTGAAGGACTCAGATATTCCCAAGACTGCCTTCAGGACTCAATATGGCCACTACGAGTATGTAGTAATGCCGTTTGGTGTGACAAACGCCCCTGCTGTATTCATGAATTACATGAACAGCATCTTTCACCCATACTTAGATCGATTCGTGGTCATTTTTATTGATGATATCTTGGTCTATTCCAAGACCCCTGAGGAGCATGAGGAACACCTCCGTTCGGTACTCCAAGTATTGAAGGAGAAACAACTGTTTGCAAAACTTTCGAAGTATGATTTTTGGATGGATGGGATCCACTTTCTCGGGCATGTAATTTCCATGGAAGGCGTCTCGGTAGATCCTACAAAGGTAGCAGCTGTAACGGTATGGGAGAGACCCAAGTCGGTCTCGGAGATAAGAAGCTTCATGGGTCTAGCTGGCTATTATAGAAGATTTATTGAGGGTTTTTCTAAGCTTGCTTTGCCCTTAACCAAGTTGACTCAGAAAAATATCCCTTTCATATGGAGTTCCGAGTGTGAGAGCAGTTTCCGAGAGTTAAAGACTAAGTTGACAACCGCTCCAGTGTTGGCATTGCCAAATTTGCAAGAAAGCTTTGTGGTCTACTGTGATGCGTCGGGACTTGGCCTGGGGTGCGTACTAATGTAGAAGGACCGAGTGATAGCTTATGCCTCTCGACAATTGAGGCCACACAAGCAGCATTATCCGACTCATGACTTGGAATTGGCAGCTGTAGTCTTCGCATTAAAAATATGGAGGCATTACTTGTACGGTTCCGAATTCGAGGTGTACAGTGACTACAAAAGCCTTAAATATTTATTCAACCAAAAAGAGCTGAACATGAGGCAGAGGAGATGGATGGAGTTTTTGAAAGATTACGACTTCGAGTTGAAGTATCATCCGGGTAAGGCGAACGTTGTAGCCGACGCATTGAGTCAGAAATCCCTCCACGTGGCAGTGATGATGGTGAAGGAGGTGGAGTTACTAGAGCAATTCTGAGACATGAACTTGCATGTAGACGTCCCTTCATCTCGGAAGATAACACTCGGTACGTTGAAGATTGCCAATGAGTTCCTGAAATTGGTATTTGAGCAGCAGAAGTCAGTTGCCTACTTGGCTGAGATGAAGGAGACTCAGGCTAAGGGTAAGGACTTGTCTCTAACCGAGGGATCGGATGGAATTTTCCGAGTGAAGGATAGAATATATGTGTCGGGTGAAGGAGAATTAAGGAGGATGGTGCTTGATGAAGCCCATAAGAGCCTTTTAAGTATCCATCTGGGCACTACAAAGATGTACCACGATCTAAGACTGCAATTCTGCTGGCCCGGATTAAAGAGAAATATGGTGGAATACGTGGCTCGGTGTGTTACTTGCCAGAAGTCGAAGGTCGAACACCAAAAGCCGTATGGTGCGTTGCAACCCCTTGAAATCCCCGTATGGAAATGGGACTCAATTGCCATGGACTTTGTAATGGGATTGCCTAGAACGCGAGCGGGTTATGATGCCATTTGGGTCATTGTCGACCGGTTGACAAAAACTACACACTTTCTGTAACATCCCGATTTAGAAATTAATTACCGAACGAAATTAAGCCAATAAAATAATAATTTCAAAGTAGGAAATTACTTGTTAATTACAATTAACTTAATTAGTTAACTTAAGGATTTAATTAACTATGAAGTGTAAGGCACGTGTGGGACTGCTGTACACACTCTCCCATCCCACTTCCGTCATTCTCTAGTGCATATATATATGCCCAAGGTCACTATTGTTATTCATTTTTCTTCAGACTTCCTCTTCCTTTACTGCTTCATTCTCTCTTCTCTTCTTTTCTCTTCCTCGCTCTTCATCTTCATCTTCTTCTCCCTGTTCACTGTTCTCTATTTCTGGAGCTCCCTTCTGCCGGTGAAGAACGATCATCGAAGTGGAAGACGAACAGCTTCCTATTCCCCGGTGCGACTACGTTCAAGGAAGCCTGAACGAGTGTGAGCCTTGGACGAAGCAAACTGAGAGACGACCAACGTTAAAACGGGGGGAACCTCTCGGAGTATCTTGTTGGTAGGGGGTATCTTATATCTTAAATGCATAGGTTATGGACGAGTTCTGGGTTTTAATGGCTTGCTGATTCTGTGGTTGATTCTGTGTTTTATTTGTATAAAGAGTATATGATACCCGGATGCATGATAATTAGGAATCTAGTGTTGCATGTTTAGTTTCGTCCATGAAATGCATGTTGATGGCCTCAAGAATGTTGAATGGTTGCATGAAATGAATGTGTTGAAGTGTTGTTGATGATCACCGTGTGACTTATGTAGCATGCTGGATATTATGAGTTTGAAATGCTGACTGCATGTGAGAAAATATGGATTTAGTGAATCTGATGATGTGTTACACCGATTGCATATGATGTATATGTTACTGAATGAAAGCTGTGTATGAAACTTGTGTTGTGTGATGAATCCGCGTGTGGCACATGGGATGCGTTAATGCTGAAAGCATGTAGTGTGGGATATTACCATCGGTTATTAAAGCATGGGACGTTGTTAAATCCTTGAGTGAGACTCAAGGTGGCCTATTGAGTGGGACTCAGGGCTGCCCGTGAACACCGCCGTTGACGTTGAGAGCGTTGGTGTCACCTGAGGGCAAACGGTTTGGTACCTGTAAAATGGCCAAGTCAGCTGGGAGCTGAATAAAAGGCTGGGAGCCTATGTTGCAACGAATGAAAACCGATAACAGACGAATACGGAACCGAGTGAATTGATCTGTGTACATGTACTATTGTTGTTGATTAAAATCTGATCGTATGAGTATATGTTAATGTTATTTAGCCGAGTGATAAATGATGGTTCTGATTGGTAGTTGTCTTATGCATGTCCTGATTAATTGGCATTGTGATGTTATCGATTGTTGCTATGTATGAACATATATATATTGCTGCATTACTGAGGAATAATCTGAGTTAGTATCTATCATTTAATATCTAAGATACTCACCCCCCCTACTGTGGCTATTTTTCAGTGAATGTCTATCGGAATGATGAATGATGAAGGAGCTGCATGCCGAGTGAAGTGCCTGTGCACTATGGGAATATATGTGTATATGTATATACTATGTATAAGGTTTTGTTAAGCCTTGGCCGGCTCGTACTTGGGTCTTAGTCTCTTTATATCGGAATTTGAACTCTCTCTCGGGTTGAGAGTATGACAATGTGCTTGTAATTATTTATACACATTCCTATATATATATATATCATGTTGTATGTTTATTCTATGTTGTGCGTGAAATCCGAGTGATATATATTTATGTACTTTCCGAGCGTGGGAGGTTGGTATGACCTTAGGTGAAAATAGAACTAAGTTATTGTTGTGGAAAGCGAGCTAGTGACTTTACCCCGAGTGAAGAAAGGTTTAGATGTTCCTGAGTGAATGAGGTCGTATAATTCTGAGTGGGGATTGACCTGAAAACCTTCAGAGTAATAAACTGTTAGGATTTCCTCGAGTGGAGAATGACAATATGCTTCCGAGTGGGAACTTTCCGAGAGAGTGTTTTCCGACTGAAGAGTGACCTATAAGATTCTGAGTGAAACCCATTGTAGTAGACTTATTGGAAGCTAGAAGATTGTTAGGTGAGGCTTGATTTAGAAAGAGAACTTGAGTAAGAAGGATTATATGTGCCGAGTGAAAAATGAGTGAAATACCCGAGTGATAAAAGACCGCGAAGAATATTCCGAGTAAAATGTACATGTGGAATCCGAGTGAAATGACTATGGGAATCACCTCCCAAGTGGTCAATATCTGCAGCTTGAGAGAATGAAGTTATGAAGTGTGTGGTAAACTCCCAAAAGGAGCTTGTATGTATGAGGGGTTAATCCGAACGAATCGTGAGTAAAGACTTTTCCGAGTGAACATGAATTCTGAAATCCGAGCGATGGGAATACCGAGTGGAGTTACTCGCCTCAGCGGCTAAGTGCTCGCTCCAGCGAGTGTGAGCGAAAGGAAGGTCTCTGATGGGTTACGCTCAAGCTATGCGCACTCCGCTCAAGCGTGATGGGCTGTCTCGCTCGAGCGATATTGAATCTCGCCTGAGCGAGTAGGCGCTGTTGGATTCGCTCATGTCCTGCATCTTCCGCTGTTGTCTTATGTATGGTTTGCTCTCCTTTCCTTTCCTTCTTGTCCTGATTCTTCTCTCCCTAGCCTTTAACTACTCATTTTGCCTTTGAATCCCCTCTGATCTTGGAAAAATTTTCCTGGTCCTGGTTTATTCTCAAATTGAGATTTAGGTGTTACATTTTGGTATCAGAGCTTTTGCTCTGCTTTGCCTTACGTTGGTTTTAGAATCCTAGGTGTTACATTTTGGTATCAGAGCAGACCTAAAAGGTCCAAGGCCAAGGTATGCTTACCGAGTGTAAGCGGTTTTGTGCATTACGACCGAGTGGTCATCATTATTGTGATATTCTGCTGAACATGGTTGATGTGGAGATATTGATTTGAGGATAGGAGGTTATTCCCTCCTGGTCTAATTAATTATACGATATATAGAAATGGTATAATGTGTTATAATTATTGAATGTTGGGATGAGATCCGATCGGTAGTGAGTAACCTTGTAAACCTATCCTTGAAGGGGTGTTAATTTCAGGATAAGTCATGGCGAATCATCAAAGCATGGAAGCCATAGCTGCGACATTCCAACGTTTTACTGACATGTTTGAGAGGCAGGGCCAGCCTCGAGCTGAAGATGGCCAAGTATTGGACCGCTTCCTAAAGAGGAAGCCGAGTGAGTTCCAAGGGGGACTTAACCCCGAGGCAGCTTACCAGTGGACTCAAGAGTTAGAGAGGATTTTTGGGGGCCTTCACTGTACCGAGGCCCAGAAGGTGGAGTGCGCAGTGTACATGCTGCAGGATGAAGCAGAAAACTGGTGGAAGATCGCCAGAAACCGACTGGCTGATGCTGACACCCAGCTAACCTGGGAAAATTTCAAAACGTGCTTCCTAGAGAAATATTTCCCCAACACAATAAGGAGTCAGAAGGAACTGGAATTTATGAAACTGAAATAGGGTTCCATGTCTGTAGAAGAATACGTAGCCAGATTTGAAGAGTTGTGCCTGTTTTATCCGCCCTTCCAACAACCCGGAACGGAGAATTCCAAATGCCTTAAATTTGAGAACGGATTGAGATCGGACATTAAAGGAGCCTGCAGATACCAAGAAATTAGAAATTTTCCTGTATTGGTGAATAAGTGCAGAATTTTTGAAGAGGATGACAAGGCCCACTCGGGCCAGAGTAGCAAAGTAGACCATTCCTTGAAACCCCAGCAATCTCGCTTCAAGAGGCCAAACAACGCTGGTAGGAACAGACCCTTTTCCAGATTTGGGGGTCGGAGTCAGCAAGAAAGACGACCAGTTCTGGGAGACGGAAAATGTTTTAAGTATGGAGGAAATCATTATGCTCGAGACTGCAACAGCAATGGTGGGATGGTGTGTTACCATTGTAATGAGAAGGGGCACATTCGCCCTGACTGCCCCTAACTACGTCAAGCAAATGCCAATGTGCGCCAGGGAGGTTTCCAAAGAAGGAGCCGTGGAAATGGTGGTCAAGGATCGGGGGGCAGAGGTAATGGAGCCAGAGGAAATATGATGTTTGCTCCAAACAACCGAAGAAGAAATACCGACCAACCAGCTGCTGGGAGAGTTTACGCCATCAGCGCTGAAGAAGCTGCACAAGCGAATGACTTGGTGCAAAGTAAGTGCTTACTCGGTAGATATACACTTAATGTAGTTTTTGATTCTGGAGCTACCCATTCTTTTATAGCTGATGAGTGTGTGAGACGTTTAAAGTTGCCGACTGTGTATATGGATCGGACTTTGGAAGTAGCCAATCCGACTGGCACTAAGGTATTGACATCATCAATGTGTAAAGATGTAACATTTACGTTGGGCGATCGGAATTTCACCTTCGACTTGGTGTGCGTGCCTCTAAAGGACCTCGACATTGTACTTGGCATAGATTGGCTTTCAGCCAACAAGGTATTGGTGGACTGTCGGAACCGAAGAGTAATTTTTCTGAGGCAGAACAATGAGGATTACACGGTGCAAGGTATAGCTCAGCTATTTATGATGCTTTGTTTAACTGAGGGAGAGAGTAGAGCCCGAGTGATCGATATTCCGACTGTTTGTGAATTCCCCGAGGTGTTTCTGGAGGATGTGCCGGGTGTCCCTCCGACTAGAGAAGTTTAATTCTCTATAGACCTGATCCCTGGAGTCGAGCCAGTCTCCAGTGCATCTTATAGAATGTCCCCGACAGAATTGGCTGAATTAAAAAAGCAAGTGGATGAGTTACTCAGAAAATAATTCATTTGACCGAGTGTATCACCATGGGGCGCACCTGTGCTACTTGTTAAAAAGAAGGATGGCAGCATGAGATTATGCATAGATTACCGACAGCTAAACAAGCTCACGATTAAGAACCGATACCCACTACCCAGAATCGACGATTTGATTGACCAACTACGTGGTGCTTCAATTTTCTTGAAGATCGATTTACGATCGGGATACCACCAAATCCGGGTGAAGGACTCGGATATCCCAAAGACAGCCTTTAGGACTCGGTATGGCCACTACGAGTATGTGGTGATGCCGTTTGGTGTGACAAACGCCCATGCTGTATTCATGAATTACATAAAGAGCATATTCCACCCATATCTAGACCGATTCATAGTAGTTTTCATTGATGATATCCTAATCTATTCTAAGACCCCTGAGGAGCATGAGGAACATCTCCGAGCGGTACTTCAAGTATTGAAGGAGAAGCAGTTGTTTGCAAAGCTTTCAAAGTGAGATTTCTGGATGGATAAGATCCACTTTCTTGGACATGTAATTTCCAGGGGAGGCGTTTCGGTAGACCCATCAAAGGTGGTAGCTATAATGGCATGGGAGAGACCCAAGTTGGTCTCGGAGATAAGAAGCTTTATGGGCCTAGCTGGCTATTATAGAAGGTTTATTGAAGCTTTTTCTAAGCTGACTTTGCCACTGACTAAATTGACTCGGAAAAATGTCCCTTTCGCTTGGAGTTCCGAGTGCGAGAGCAGTTTCCGAGAGTTGAAGAATAAGTTGACAACCGCTCCAGTGTTGGCATCGCCAAACTTGCAAGAGAGCTTCGTGGTTTATTGTGATGCGTCGGGACTCGGCCTGGGGTGCGTGCTAATGCAAAAGGACCGAGTGATAGCTTATGCCTCTCAGCAATTGAGGCCTCACGAGCAGCATTATCCGACCCATGACTTGGAATTGGCAGCTGTGGTCTTCGCATTAAAGATATGGAAGCATTACTTGTACGGATCCAGATTCGAAGTGTACAGCGACCACAAGAGCCTCAAGTATTTATTCGACCAGAAAGAACTGAACATGAGGAAGAGGAGATGGATAGAATTTTTAAAGGATTACGACTTCGAGCTGAAGTATCATCCGGGTAAGGCGAACGTTGTTGCCGACGCGTTGAGTCAAAAATCCCTCCATATAGCAGTGATGATGGTGAAGGAGGTGGAGTTCTTGGAACAATTCCGAGACATGAATTTACATGTTGACGTCCCTTCGTCTCGGAAGATAATGATTGGTGCGTTGAAGATTGCCAATGAGTTCCTAAAATTGGTATTCGAGCAGCAGAAGTCAAACCCCTACTTGGCTGAGATAAAGAAGACTCAAGCCAAGGTAAGGACTTGACCTTAACCGAGGGATTAGATGGGATTTTCCGACTGAAAAATAGGATATATGTGCCGGGGGGTGGAGAATTGAGAAAGATGGTGCTTGATGAAGCCCACAAGAGCCTGTTAAGTATTCACCCGGGTGCCACGAAGATGTACCATGATCTAAGACTACAATTCTGGTGGCCCAGATTAAAGAGAAATGTAGCGGAATATGTGGCTCGGTGTATCACCTGTCAGAAATCGAAAGTCGAGAACCAGAAGCCGTATGGTGCATTGTAACCCCTGGAGATCCCCGTGTGGAAATGGGACTCAATAGCCATGGACTTTGTCATGGGATTGCCAAAAACCCAAGCGGGTCATGATGCCATTTGGGTCATTGTTGACTGATTGACTAAGACTGCACACTTCTTACCTGTGAACATGAGATACCCATTGCATAAGTTAGCCCAGATTTACATCCACGAAATTGTTTGACTGCACGGTGTGCTGACTTCTATCGTATCGGATAGGGATCCTAGATTCACGTCTCGGTTTTGGACCAGCCTGCACCAGGAATTGGGTACGAAACTTTGGCTAAGTTCCGCCTACCACCCCCAATCGGATGGACAATCCGAGCGAACGATACAAAGCTTAGAAGACTTGCTGAGGGCGTTGTGTTGGAGCATGGTGGGTGTTGGGAGTAGTACCTTCCCTTAATCGAATTTACGTACAACAATAGCCACCATAGCAGTATTGGTATGGCACCCTATGAAGCATTGTATGGACGAAAATGCTGAACCCCTCTCTGTTGGTCGGAAACGGGTGAAAGTTTACTATTGGGGTCGGAAATTGTGAAACAAACCTCAGAACAAATCCAAGGAATAAGGGAAATTGTGAAACAAACCTCAGAACAAATCCCGATTTAGAAATTAATTACCGAACGAAATTAAGCCAATAAAATAATAATTTCAAAGTAGGAAATTACTTGTTAATTACAATTAACTTAATTAGTTAACTTAAGGATTTAATTAACTATGAAGTGTAAGGCACGTGTGGGACTGCTGTACACACTCTCCCATCCCACTTCCATCATTCTCTAGTGCATATATATATGCCCAAGGTCACTATTGTTATTTATTTTTCTTCAGACTTCCTCTTCCTCTACTGCTTCGTTCTCTCTTCTCTTCTCTTCTCTTCCTCGCTCTTCATCTTCATCTTCTTCTCCCTGTTCACTGTTCTTTGTTTCTGGAGCTCCCTTCTGCCGGTGAAGAACGATCGTCGAAGTGGAAGACGAACAGCTTCCTGTTCCCCGGTGTGACTACGTTCAAGGAAGCCCGAACGAGTGTGAGCCTTGGACGAAGCAAACTGAGAGACGACCAACGTTAAAACGGGGGGAACCTCTCGGAGTATCTTGTTGGTAGGGGGTATCTTATATCTTAAATGCATGGGTTATGGACGGGTTCTGGGTGTTAATGGCTTGCTGATTCTGTGTTTGATTATGTGTTTTATTTGCATGAAGAGTATATGATACCCGGATGCATGATGATTAGGAATCTAGTGTTGCATGTTTAGTTTCGTCCATGAAATACATGTTAATGGCCTCAAGAATGTTGAATGGTTACATGAAACGAATGTGTTGAAGGGTTGTTGATGATCACTGTGTGACTTATGTAGCATGCTGGATATTATGAGTTTGAAATGCTGACTGCATGTGAGAAAATGTGGATTTAGTGAATCTGATGATGTGTTACACCGATTGCATGTGATGCATGTGTTGCTGAATGAAAGTTGTGTATGAAACTTGTGTTGTGTGATGAATCCACGTGTGGCGAATGGGTGTTAATACTCAGAGCATGTAGTGTGGGACACTACCATCGGTTATTAAAGCATGGGACGCTGTTAAATCCTTGAGTGGGACTCAAGGTGGCCTATTGAGTGGGACTCAGGGCTGCCCGTGAACACCACCGTGGACGCTGAGAGTGTTGGTGTCACCTGAGGGCAAACGGTTTGGTACCTGTAAAATGGCCAAGTCAGCTGGGAGCTGAATAAAAGGCTGGGAGCCTACGTTGCAACGAATGAAAACTGATAACACACGAATGCGGAACCGAATGAATTGATCTGTGTACATGTACTATTGTTGTTGATTGAAATCTGATCGTATGAGTATATGTTAATGTTATTTAGCCGAGTGATAAATGATGGTTCTGATTGGTAGTTGTCTTATGCATGTCCTGATTAATTGGCATTGTGATGTTATCGATTGTTGCTATGTATGAACATATATATATTGCTGCATTACTGAGGAATAATCCGAGTCAGTATCTATCATTTAATATCTAAGATACTCACCCCCCTACTGTGGCTATTTTTCAGTGAATGTCTATCGGAATGATGAATGATGAAGGAGCTGCATGCCGAGTGAAGTGCCTGTGCACTATGGGAATATATGTGTATATGTATATACTGTGTATAAGGTTTTGTTAAGCCTTGGCCGGCTCGTACTTGGGTCTTAGTCTCTTTATATCGGAATTTGAACTCTCTCTCGGGTTGAGAGTATGACAATGTGCTTGTAATTATTTATACACATTCCTATATATATATATATATATATATATATATATATATATCATGCTGTATGTTTATTCTATGTTGTGCGTGAAATCCGAGTGATATATATTTATGTACTTTCCGAGCGTGGGAGGTTGGTATGACCTTAGGTGAAAATAGAACTAAGTTATTGTTGTGGAAAGCGAGCTAGTGACTTTACCCCGAGTGAAGAAAGGTTTAGATGTTCCTGAGTGAATAAGGTCGTATAATTCTGAGTGGGGATTGACCTGAAAACCTTCAGAGTAATAAACTGTTAGGATTTCCTCGAGTGGAGAATGACAACATGCTTCCGAGTGGGAACTTTCCGAGAGAGTGTTTTCCGACTGAAGAGTGATCTATAAGATTCTGAGTGAAACCCATTGTAGTAGACTTATTGGAAGCTAGAAGATTCTTAGGTGAGGCTTGATTTAGTAAGAGAACTTGAGTAAGAAGGATTATATGTGCCGAGTGAAAAATGAGTGAAATACCCGAGTGATAAAAGACCGCGAAGAATATTCTGAGTAAAATGTACATGTGGAATCCGAGTGAAATGACTATGGGAATCACCTCCCAAGTGGTCAATATCTGCGGCTTGAGAGAATGAAGTTATGAAGTGTGTGGTAAACTCCCAAAAGGAGCTTGTATGTATGAGGGGTTAATCCGAACGAATCGTGAGTAAAGACTTTTCCGAGTGAACATGAATTCTAAAATCCGAGCGATGGGAATACCGAGTGGAGTTACTCGCCTCAGCGGCTAAGTGCTCGCTCCAGCGAGTGTGAGCGAAAGGAAGGTCTCTGATGGGTTACGCTCAAGCTATGCGCACTCCGCTCAAGCGTGATGGGCTGTCTCCCTCGAGCGATATTGAATCTCGCCTGAGCGAGTAGGCGCTGTTGGATTCGCTCATGTCCTGCATCTTCCGCTGTTGTCTTGTGTATGGTTTGCTCTCCTTTCCTTTCCTTCTTGTCTTGATTCTTCTCTCCCTAGCCTTCAACTACTCATTTTGCCTTTGAATCCCCTCTGATCTTGGAAAAATTTTCCTGGTCTCGGTTTATTCTCAAATTGAGATTTAGGTGTTATATTTTGGTATCAGAGCTTTTGCTCTGCTTTGCCTTACGTTGGTTTTAGAATCCTAGGTGTTACACTTTCTGCCTGTGAACATGAGATATCCGTTACAGAAGTTAGCCCAGATCTATACCCGAGAAATTGTCCGACTGCATGGTGTGCCGACTTCTATCGTGTCGGACAGGGATCCTAGATTCACGTCCCGGTTTTGGACAAGCCTGCACCAGGAATTAGGCAAGAAGCTTTGGCTGAGTTCCGCCTACCATCCCCAGTCGGATGGGCAATCCGAGCGAATAATATAAAGTTTGGAGGACTTACTGAGGGCGTGTTGGAGCATGGTGGTAGTTGGGAGCAGTACCTCCCTCTGATCGAATTTACATATAATAATAGCCACCACAGCAGCATTGGCATGGCACCCTATGAAGCACTGTATGGCCGAAAATGTCGAACCCCACTATGTTGGTCGGAAACTGGTGAAAGTTTACTGTTGGGACTGAAAATTGTAAAAAAGACTTCAGAACAGATCCAAGTAATTAGAGAAAAGATGAAGGCGTCTCAAGACAGGCAGAAAAGCTATCATGATAAACGGACTAAGCCACTTGAGTTTTTGGTCAGTGATAGGGTGTTCCTAAAGATTGAGTCGGACGAGCCTTGAAGAGTGGGAAGTTGAACCCCCAATACATTGGACCCTATGAAGTATTGGAGTGGATTGGTTCTGTGGCATACCGAATAGCATTACCAACTCACCTATCCAGATTGCATAACGTGTTTCATGTGTCTCAACTAAGGAAGTATCTACCCGATTCCACTCACAAAATGTCAGATGATGTAGTGAAGATCAAAGAGGATTTGACCACAGTGGCTGTACCGACTAGAATTGTGGACCGGTCGGTAAAACGTTGGAGGAGCAAGGATGTACAACTGGTCGAAGTAGCGTGGCAGCAAAACGGGTGTACTTCTTATACCTGGGAACGCGAGGATGCCATGAGGCAGCAGTATCCCGAGTTGTTCATTTAAGGTAAGTTACCGTTTGAATTTCGAGGACGAAATTCTTTGAGAGGGGGAGAATTGTAACATCCTGCGTATTAAATAGGGACTAGATTAAGATTAAGTGTTAAGTAAGGTTAATTATAAATTAAAAATTTGACTGCTGACGGGACTGACTAATTGTGACGTGTAACCATGCAACAGGCTCTGATCCGCGTTCCCCACTCACTCTTCGCGTTTCTAGGAGTATATGGGCTGAAGCCCTTAACCACTTCTCCATTCACTCTAAATTTCCTCAAGACTTTTCATCTTCTCCTACTTCTCCTTCTTCTTCGTTCTTCTTCTTCTCTGTCCCTTGTTTTTCGTAACTTTACGACTGTGGTGAAGTGGAGAACCCGAGATTCCCACTGTTGGTAAGGAATCGTTCGAGTGGAAGAAGAACAGCTTCCTGTTCCCAAGCTGATTAAAGGGTGTGACTGTGTTTGAGGGGGCTGAACAAGAGAGAGTGGTGGATGAAGCAAACAGAACAGCGGACCAACACCGAAAATAGAGGAACTTCTTGGAGTCTCTTTAGTTGGTAGGGGGTTATCTTATATCTTAAATGCATGGGTTATGGACAGGTTCCGGGTGTTGATGACTTGTTGATTCTGGTAATTTAAAATGCGTTGATAGGTATGTTTTGATTGAGTAAGGGATGCGTGATGCCCGGATGCATGATGACTAGGAGTTAGGTAATGCATGTCAATTTTTGTCCATGAAATGCATGTTAATAATCTTGAGAATGTTGAATGATTGCATGAGGAGAATGTGTTAAAGTATTGTTGATGATTACCGTGTGATTTATATGACATGCAGGCTACTGTGAATCTAAATGCTTACTGCATGTGAGGAAAGATTAACTTACTGAGTTCTGATAATGTCTGATAGTTGCTAAATAAAAGACTGAGAGCCTATGTTGCAACAATAAAAACCAATAATACATGAGTCGGATCCGATTGAATGAATCTGTGTACATGTACAGTTGATGCTAACTGTGACGCGATTGTATGTATACGTGTTAGTGTTATTGAGAATAATATGTGCATATAGCCGAGAGATAACTAGGTAGACTCCAATTAAAAGATGCCTTGTGTGTGTGTCCCGATTGAATGGCACTGTGTATGTTATTGATTATCGCTATGTATATATATATATATGTTATTGCATGATTGAGGAATAATCTGAGTCAGTATCTATCATTTAATATTTAAGATACTCACCCCTACTGTGGCTATATTTCGGTGGACATCACACGAGACGGTGAATGATGGAGGAGCTACATACCGTGTGGAGTGCTTGTGTACTGTGGAAATGTATATATATATATATATATATGTATATGCTGTATATAAGGTTTTGTCATAGCCTTGGCCGGCTCTTAATTTGGTCTTTTGTCTAACTGTATCAGAACTGAACTCTCTCGGGTTGAGAGTATGATCATGTGCATGTAAATATTTATATATATAATACTGTGTGTTCATCGTGTGCTGTGTGTGAATGTCCGGGTGGTATACGTTGCATTTTACTAAGAATGTAGAGCCGCATGATTCTGAATAAATAAGAGCTAAGTTAATCCTGTGTAAGGCGTGATGAGTGACCTTCTTTCGAATGAAGAAAGGTTAGGCAAACTCCGAGTGGAATATGCCCATTAAAATTGCTTTCGAGGCAAGTTGGTCAACATGATATGGGGCGAGAGATTTCTTAGATACAACCTTCCGATTGAAGGGTATTTAGATATTTCCGAGTGAAAGTCAACCGAGTGAATGTTTCCCCGATGGTTGAATTGACAATATGATTCCGAGTGGAGCCTGTAGTAGTGAACTTATTAGAGGGAGTAAGATCTGGATGATACGGAGTAGATTTTAGTCTAACAAGGTCTTCCGCATGTAGAGGAGTTAGTATGTATCCCGAGTGGCGAGGAGTTAGAGAATTTCCGAGTGAGGGAAGTTATACAATCCTTTAAGCGAGATTTGACTTAGTGAGGGAGCCTTAGTATGAAGTAGACTACATTTCCCAAGTGATGGGTGTGGAAAACATTCCCGAGTGATATCTGGCTGAGGAGAGTACTCCGAGTGAGAGAGGAGGTATGGATTCCGAGTGAAGTGATCAGGGGGAGTCATCTCCCGAGTAGTTTATACCTGTGAACTCTAAGGCTAGAATAGGATGTGTTGAATGAACTTCCAAGGGAAGCGTGAGCGTAAAGACTTTCCCGAGTGAATCTGGACTCTATTCCGAGTGGGAAACTATCCGAGTGTATACGTCGCTTCAGCGAATAAATCCTTGCTCTAGCGAGTGTAGCCGCTTATGTATTTTCATCCGCTGACTCTCGCAGCTGGAACCATGTTTTGCTAATGTGTAATATTCTGACCCGGCCTTCTCTTTTCTGAGTCGCATTTCTACTCTTCTTAACCTTCAATTGCTTATTTTGCCCTGAACACCCTGTGATCTTTGGGAAAAAAAAAATTTTCCCTGTCTCGGGCTGCTGTTATCTAAATTGGGTTGTTTCAATTTACCTTCCCAAAAGCTCTACTTTAAAATATCCTCATCCCATGATATTCCTGCATCAATGCTAAAAATGAACAACATGGGAGAGTGAGTTATACATTTCAAATGACGAATATGAATACAATTGAGATTATGTACAGATGTATATCAACATTATGTATGCTTTGCTAAAATCATCAATGATCATCATAATTCATTCATCCCAACAATATACATAAACAATATTTATCAATCAACTCATTGTAAAGAAACTCATATACATATCATTTCTCAATGCCACAATGGGCTAACATCATTATCATCAACCATAGACAACAAGCCCTTCATCACAATGGGCCATCACATACAACATTATCGTATTCAATATCTTTTCGTTGTAATCGTATTTTACATGTCTTTTAGGTATTTATTTACTCATCTCATCATCATCACATCTCAATCTCAATCATTATCAATCATAATCACCTTTTGGTATATCTCCATGCTATATGCAAATGCTCTTAGGCTAATGCATATACACAATGGAATAAACATCAACAATTGTGAATCCGACTATGGGAATAAACATCAAATGTGGGTCAAGCATAGGTGTGCTACTATGCCCCTACTGCAGTAGTATAATGTGTACACATATCTCATAATGCATGCATAATCACTAATTTTACTAGTACCAAACCGCATCGCCAATATGTAGCACTAGTCACCTCGTGACTTACGAATTGACAACATGTCCTCACTTGCCAAAAGTGCTACGGGCCCCGTTGGACACCGAGGTAACTTGCTCGCCATAGAGCCGCCAGCCCACTAGGCCCGCCATATAGGGTGCCTCGTCACCAAACTATGGACAGCTTCATGATTCCCAGAATCACTAGGGAAACAACAACAATTTACCCGTGCACTTGGTCACCCTCCCACTGGGCCCGCTTAGTAGAACCCCTAACATTCCACATAGACAGCGTATGATATGCCATGGATGCAAATACCAATCAATGCATTCTCACACTATGCATCCTATTATGCCACTCATCAATCATCATCATCATCACCAACACCACCATACAATTCTTAGTGGATTTTATCATTGTTGGTTTTAGCCATTGTTTTCAAGTCTTAAGTGTGGCATTTCATTTCAAACTATTTTATATCATACATGCAAGTCAATACTTGCAACATTCACAATGGCATCACAAACATCACATAATATTCATCAATCTTTCATCAATATCATTACATAATCGCTAGTGGATTTTTATCTCATTATTCATCATCATTGTTTCATATATATCAGTGTGGTATTCACAACAATTCATTAATATAATTCAAGCCACAGATACAAGATGACATTTGTATCACACACCATGGTATTCAATAATTCATCAATAATAACAATCATTCTCTATACGAGGAAATGATCCACAATATCATCCATCATTATTTAATCATTCCCTCATTGGTTTCACAATCACATAAGGGTGTATCTTACAACTCTATTATTATGCTTTTATATGATTCATCACATCATATTATTGGTGGTGAACCCTTGGGTCTTCATAACATATCATAAGCATGTACATATTTCCCAAAGTCTCAATCCATATCACACACCACCAAGACAACACAAGGTGATTGCCAAGACATAATCAAAACATGTACGATCAGTCATACAAACATTCCATGAAGTAAGAAAGCGCAAACCATTACCCAAAAAGGTATAAAAGTATGTAAAATCCAACTTTGGAGAAATCCACTGGCAGTGGGAAAAACCCACTGGCCGTGGAGTCCACTGCCAAATGCCCAGACTTTTGAATTTTCCAAAACAGAGAAACCCACTGGCAGTGGGAAAAACCACTGGCCGTGGAATCCTCTGCTGCAAGCAGCATTCTGTAGCTTTTTGACCTTTATAATTTTGCCAACTTTGGGACCCCTTTTCACTAGGCTATTTCAACTCCAATTTGTATGAAATTTTATATATAACTTACCTACCCTAATATCAATTATGTGACAAAGTTTCAAGCCCAAATTCCACCACAATCAAAATCTAAGTTATAGGGTAGTTTTATCCATATTTTGGGCAATTTACATGACATACCAAAATATAATTGGCTAAGTTTTTGTCCAAACTTTCCATGGACCTATATTCATATATATAAATGTGACTTGCTCCAATAAGTCTCATCCAATGACTCATTTCCTAGATCAAGGTATGTTCCAATAGGACTTCAAGCCCCTTTTTTGGCTAAATCAAGCCTACTAAATTAAAAATTAAGCCATGCATCCATATGAAATTCCCCATTATATACATATATATTTCAACTCCTCATGGGTTATTCATCAACAACACATCATTCTCATCAAGGGACCACTAGCCATTCATCATGATCTCATATAGATACATATATGGATTCCAAAAACCAATAATTTGCCAAACATATCATTCATCACATTATTTCAATATAATCATGGCAAGGCAAGCATGAGTATAATCATATACATCCATCATCAATCATTCAACTCATGCAATTGAAATGTAAACTCCTCTCCTACCTCGAGAGAAGAACCGCAACAATTCGCATGCTCCAAAGGTTCCGCCACATTCCGTAATATAATCTTCTATCAACACACATAAATATACATGTATTCAATTTATGAGCCATCACAAGGCACCATCATAAATCTAAACAATTGACAACATCTCTTAAAGTCCAATATCAAGTCTTAGACTTGTTAAAACATCTATTCATATACTTGTGTTAGGATTTGGAAATTCTTTTCCCAAAACCAAGATTTTCTAAGTCTCAAAGGGCTAATCATACCCAACAATAACCACATCTCTTTTACCATCACTTAAACTATCCATTCGCCATTCAAATTCATCATGAGCCTCTTAGCTCCTTTCAAACCATTGTCAATCAACAATTTTAAATGGCTCATATCATGGTCTAACAACTCATCAAATCAAAACATCCATTTCATTAATCCATCACTCTTGGTCATTTACCATTATCATTATCATCATCATAAATAACAACACCCCACTTTAAACATCACATATTCATTCTCAAACTCAACCCTTCTAACCACAACATATATAGTCCCAAATCTTAAGATTAAGATCCCATCAAAATCCAATAACCATTATTTTCCCATATACATCATTCCAAACATTATTTCTACATAAAAAAGTCATTCCTATACCAATAAATCATTAACTTCCCACGTTTTGCCAAAAGCCCCAAAATCTAATTTCCTAGGGTTTTCATAAAGGTCTAACAACAACCAATTTTAACCATTTCCTTACACTATTTCAAGCATTCTAAATCCAATAATATCACATCCCCATCATCAACAACCAAATCCATAAAACCCTATGGTCATCTAACCTAGGGCTTAGTTCCTCTTGCCATTATCCATCAAAATAACATCCATGCTCTTCTCACAATACTTAAACAAACCCAAAATCATCAACAAAAGCCACGGATGTTCAAAATCTTACCTCTTTCTCCAAGCTCATGGGGCAACATGAAAATAGAGGAAAAGAGAAGAATGAGACCCAAGTTTTTCTACAATGTCCAATACAAGCTTCATGAATCCATAAAAACCAAGAAATTTTAGTGGGTAATGGTCATGGAGAGGGGTACACAGTTTGTAAAGAGAAAAGGAGGGAGAGAAGAAAGAAAGAATGGAGATGGTGAGAGGGAGAGGGAGAACCCAATGTAAAAAGGAGAAGAGAAATGGGTGGGTTTTGTTTTAATTTTAATCCTTTCATTAAACTCTACCGTTTTATAACATACAGGATCTTAGTTCAGGCTCAATACTTTATCTAAAAAATATTCCAATTATATATTCGGACTCCCCATAATATGTTTAATAGCCCTGACCAATGGCATCTCAATCGGAGATACTTGGTTTGACACTCATATTTTAACCGGGTATAATTTTAACTCTTCAAGCCTCAATAAATTATAAACAACCCCCATAAATCTCAATTTAATTATTTCAATATTTTTAGGACAATTATTAACCCACATATGATTATTTACCACTTATTCCTCATATATAATCATTTATATAAAATTTAGGATGTTACAATCCACCCCACCTAAAAAGAAATTTTGTCCTCGAAATTTAACCTCGACATATATATCATAAGGCCACACTTCAGGCCGCACACCAATAAGATATAACTTCATCATAAAATAGTATTGGACTTCCCAGAGTCCATCAAGACATGATCAATATCATCCCATCATTCCTAACATAAAATTTCCTACATCCAAAGTGTGTCATATATCATCGATTGCAACTCATCCAACATAGCTCACATGTTCATACTCAGTACGACCATAGACTTAATACATTCTCCATAAGCAGTTACAATCTTACACTTGCCCGTCCTATAAATCACTGCATCCGACATATAGGAAGGCATCCCAATCCCGTAGTGGTTACCACAAATACATGAGGTCGGTGTAAAAGTGTACGTTGCCACGGTGCCTATGGCATGTAGGGTCATATCAGGACAAGTACTTCATATTCCCATCGCTCATATCAACCCCACTTACACAAATAATACCAACTCATGAGAGACTTAGTGACAATTCTCACAAGTCCATGACCAACAGACTCATATCACATCGTCACTATACATATAATTTGGCATCAATCACGCCGTATAAATTATCAAATATCAATCACCATAACCATATATTGATACATTTACATTATATTCCCAATCATCACAGGGTAAACACCCTATCATTGAGCTTCATCCATCCCGAAGTCATGATTAAATCGCTTAATAATCCTTTGTTTCATCCATATGTTATTGGTCATAAGTCAATTCAAGCCTAAATGAGTCACCAAACTCACATTAAGTATGTAACCTCAATGTTATAATAGGATTCTCAATCGTACAATAAGCTTTCACATTAGTGATTTCCCTCATAAATCATAACCAAAGTCCATAAATTGGGCATATAACTCATATTATATCACACTTTTGCTTGGTTTCTATCTTCAATATAGCACCCTTCAAATAAAAATGGAGGTAATGACATGATTAAATTTTATTTACCAACTTATAATCATACATGTCATCTGTATATCATATCATATTCCATAATTATCCTCATGATTACAATGTCAAGGGCACATAATTTAGCCCAAGGCCATACCATAGAATCATATATCATAGTTAAAACCCAAGTATACACTGAATTCAACATCATTATTCACCAATTACTTAGGGGTTTACATTCGTTATTCGAATTTCCATCGCACATACCGGCCCTAGCTTCAACAACATATTTCACAATTAATTTTGTTATGGCTCAACTATTCACAAGATTCGATCAATCACTAGACTTAGAAAGTCTAAGGGTTACCTAGTACCCATTGTGGAACACTCCCACAACATACAAACATCATTAGACATGGCTCATAAAAATAACATAGAGCCTAGACCGCCATAGGGTCTATCCCATAAAGTTCGATCATACAAGATCGCATCAAGTCATCCGGGGTTACCACACCTAGTGGGTTATAATCAAATCAATCATTCACTCGGTTCACAATTATGAAATCGAGTCATAACCCCAATCTAGTGAATCACAATTTCTTATTCAATCATTTTATCACTTATTTATGTTCTCAATCTAAGGAGACATAGTAAGTCACTTGCATCATAAAATACAAGATTCTTATGCCAAAGGATATGAAATCCATCTTTCACAAATAGCATAATTAATCCTTTCAATTCATCTTTCAACAATAACATAATCAATCATTTCGTACCATGAATACTTATGTTAGGGAGTTCTTTCACTTCCATTCATTCAATCAATTCATATAAACCACTCACATTCAATAAGCATACTTTGGCCATGAGCCATAAGTGCAACTCATAAAAGAGACCTAATCACATGATTCAATTCCAACATATATATCAAGGTCTCAACATATATGGTCTACCACCATCCTAATTCTCATTTAATATCTCCTATCCGTGATCAACACACGACATAGGTCCATCATCCAATCAATTCATATTCAATATATCATATCCATGATCGCACATGGTACAAATTCATCATTAATTCAAGTCATACTTAACATATCAATATTAAATGCATAATATCAATGTATTTGTCATTAGAAGGAAATAGTGTAAGGAAGTTGGCCGGACTTACACAAACAACCATATCAATCTCATTGAGAAATTCATCCATATGTATTAAATCTCATGAATCATTAAGTTTGCTAATGAGCAACTATGCTCCACAAGTGCATCATACAAGCTCAATGATAAAGGGGCATACTCCTATAAACATTAATCATAACTTACGAATCATAATTTTGCAAAGAGTCCTCAATGAGCTACCATCATAATTCAATACTAATAATTCACAAAGAATCGCCATTAAGAAAGCATTGCCCTCAAGGTCAATTCATAATTCTTAGACAATCAGTCCTTCATAAATCCATATAGGGCAACCAATGCTTAACATAATATCATCCTTAAGATAATTGCCACTCTTAAATTTATACAAAACAACCATATTCCAATGATCACTAAAATGTTTCAATATTGAGGAATCATGCTCCAATCATCCATGATGTCAATTTCAATGCAGAATAACCATACTCTGATGATAATTAACAAATCTAATTCAGAGCAAAATACGCTCTGATAGCAGCTTGAGACACCCCCGGTTCTCCGGACCCAAATCCCAATGTAATCAAAATAAATAATTAATAAAAATACGAGTAAATTTTTTACGTTTAAAAATATTTTTTAACTCCTCAATGATTACATCAAGACCCGAACCACAGAAAATCGAAGAGTGAGATTTGATAATTTATAACCGGATCGTAAAATAAATCACCCATAATTGTATACAAAATAATAGAGTTTACAGCGGAAGAAAAATATGTATACAGTGCACACGCCTAGTCCCATATATGAAGATATGAGAAAAGGTTCGGCAAAGCCTACAATTACATAACACCGACCTATTAGGCCATGATTATTTTCACACATAAATCATAATCATGCATTGCCTAAAATATATTTATATATATACATCTATATAGTCATGCAACATCCATCTCCAATATCCATATTCCATAATTGACCATATTCGATTCAACCTCAAAGTCATATATCATCAACACCTATACATTCCCAAATGGGCTACATGACCAACACATTTCATTCATCAAATGGGTATAAATTCCAATGCCCAAAATACATCATCCATTTATATTATCATTTACAATGCATCCACCAACATCAATGATTATTAACACTATCATGTATACTTTATTCACAATACTATAAATTACTATCGCTGCCGGCCAAGGCATTCCATTACCACTATTTACCTTCCCAAAAGCTCTACTTTAAAATATCCTCATCCCATGATATTCCTGCATCAATGCTAAAAATGGACAACATGGAGAATGAGTTATACATTTCAAATGACGAATATGAATACAATTGAGATTATGTGCATATATATATCAATATCATGTATGCTTTGCTAAAATCATCAATGATCATCATAATTCATTCATCCCAACAATATACATAAACCACATTTATCAATCAACTCATTGCAAAGCAACTCATATACACATCATTTCTCAATGCCACAATGGGGTAACATCATCATCGTCAACCATAGATAACAAGCCCTTCATCACATTGGGCCATCACATAAAACATTATCATATTCAATATCTTTTTGTTGTATTCATATTTTACATGTCTTTTAGGTATTTATTTACCCATCTCATCATCATCACATCTCAATCTCAATCATTATCAATCATCATCACCTTTTGGTATATCTCCATGCTATATGTAAATGCTCTTAGGCTAATACATATGCACAATGGAATAAACATCAACAAATGCGGATCCGACTGTGGGAATAAACATCAAATGTGGGTCAAGCATAGGTGTGCTACTATGCCCCTACTACAGTAGTATAATGTGTACACATATCTCATAATGCATACATAATCACCAATTTTATTGGTACCAAACCACATTGCCCATATGTAGCACTAGTCACCGCGTGACTTGCGGATTGACAACATGGCCTCACTTGCCAAAAGTGCTACGAGCCCCTCCCGAACACACATCAAGAGAGCCGTGCGCCGTCGGACACCGAGGTAACTTGCTCGCCACAGAGCCGCCCGCCCATTGGGCCCGCCACATAGGGTGCCTCGTCACCAAACTATGGACAACTTCGTGATTCCCAGAATCACTAGGGAAACAACAACAATTTACCCATGCATTGGGTCGCCCTCCCACTGGGCCCGCCTAGTAGAACCCCTAACATTCCACATAGACAGCGTATGATATGCCATGGATGCAAATACCAATCAATGCATTCTCACACTATGCATCCTATCATGCCACTCATCAATCATCATCATCATCACCAATACCACCATACAATTCTTAGTGGATTTTATCATTGTTGGTTTTAGCCATTGTTTTCAAGTCTTAATTGTGGCATTTCATTTCAAACTATTTTATATTATACATGCAAGTCAATACTTGCAACATTCACAATAGCATCACAAACATCACATAATATTCATCAATCTTTTATCAATATCACTATATAATCGCTAGTGGATTTTTATCTCATTATTCATCACCATTGTTTCATATATATTAGTATGGTATTCACAACAATTCATTAATATAATTTAAGCCATAGATACAAGATGACACTTGTATCACACACCATGGTATTCAATAATTCATCAATAATAACAATCATCCTCTATACGAGGAAATGATCTACAATATCATCCATCATTATTTAATCATTCCCTCATTGGTTTCACAATCACACAAGGGTGTATCTTACAACTCTATTATTATGCTTTTATATGATTCATCACATCATATTATTGGTGGTGAACCCTTAGGTCTTTATAACATATCATAAGCATGTACATAGTTCCCAAAGTCTCAATCCATATCACACACCACCAAGACAACACAAGGTGATTGCCAAGACATAATCAAAACATGTATGATCAGTCATACAAACATTCCATAAAGTAAGAGAGTGAAAACCATAACCCAAAAAGGTATAAAAGTACGTAAAATCCAATCAACCTTTGATTAAGTATAAATTAAGCATTGATTTCATGAACCAATCAACCTTATTTTTTTAAAGAATTTAACTTAATTGGTGAATAAGTGAAGGAATTTAAGCATGAAATCTCTTTTGAAGGATAAATGCGTATAAGATATTATTTTGCCAAAATTCTTGAAGAAATACAGGAATTACAAGAAAACAATCAAGTTAGCATACTTGGCCTTGGTCATGAAGAAGCATGAAGCCTGGACCATGCATCAAACTCATGCCACGCTTGAGCGTAACATAAGGGGCACTCGAGCACAAGGAGTTCTGAAGGCCACGCTTGAAGACGCTTAAGCGAAGGGACATTGGCATCAGACCCCTGACGCTTGAGCTTGAACCCGTGTGCGCTTGACCGTGACGCTAGGCGTGGCATAAGTGTGAGAACAAGAAAGCAAAAGAAAGCATCAGGGTCCCTTCACGCTTGAGCGTGGCCATCTTACGCTTAAGCGCAGGCACGCTCAAGCCAGAATATCTCACACCTACTTCTGCATATCTCTAACCATCTCTGCATGACCACTTAGCAAGTGGGGGTTGCGCTTGAGCTTGGGAAGGAGAAGCTCAAGCGTGACTCCTCTATAAATAGAGCAGAAGAATAGAGGATCAAAAATCATCTTCAGCATTCAATCATTCACTAGCCATATTGAGAAACCATTTCACTTTCAATTTCTTTCTATATTTATTTCCTTTTGTGGAGTGAACATGAAAGGCATGAGTAGCTAAATCCATTCATTGGGATTGGTTGTAATCATTCAAAGCCCAAGTAATGTTGCTGTAAGTTTTTCATATATGTAACAAGATCTGATGGTTTTTGTATTTCATTCTGCACTTAATGCTTGAAAGTACTTGATCACTATTTTTTTGTCTTTGGTTTTCTTAAGTATATTGGGAAATAACTTTTGAGAGCAGATCTGAATGAAATACTCATTGTGAGTAGATAATCAGGGATGGTATCTAACACAGTGAACGTCTAAACAATCGATCATTAATACTGGAATAATTTCAAGGTGACTAAGGGATCAGCAGGTTGAAATCATTCTTATGAATTTTGTAGTCGAGGGATCGATGCAAATGACTTTAATTGTGACATAAAAATTATCATTTCAACTTATATATATGCAAATTTACATAGCTTATAGAAGGTGAGAAGCGATGAACAATCAATCCCAGTTTTCCAAATTTGATTTTCATCAAAACTCTTTAGTGTTGTCTTTTACATTTGTTACTGTCTGTTAATCATTTCAACCAAAACCTTTTACAACCAACCAAAACAAAACTTCTTGTCAAATCAATTCAAGGACTAAGATCTTCAAGCTAACACCTCCTCAGTGGAAGGACAACTCCTTTTTCTACAACTTTAGTGTTTAAACTTGGCACTAATCTTCCATTAGATTCATATTATACCAACTTGATTCTTTTATTGAAAACTCCCTTTTTAACAAGCTTCTGTGCAAGATCTGATAATATTAATCAAGTAAAAAAATCTTTACCAAGTTTTGGCGCCGCAGCCAGGGAGGTGATTCAAGTTTGAAAATCTAAGCATTGAATTGATAAGACTTTGTGAATAATTTCTGTTCATTTTTCATTTTTTTATATACGTGGTAATTTTGCTTGAGTACGTGATTGATTTATGCTTTTAAGAGGACAGGGATCAAAAGAGCAACTTGTATTTGATCCAGAGATAAACAAGTTACTCAAGAAGATCAAGAAAGCAAAGAAAGAGCAAAGCTTCCACGTAGGAGAAACTTCTTCCTCAACACAAGCTGAGAAAATGGTGGATGACAACAGCAGCAATCAAAATCCACCTAGAAGAACACTGGGAGACTATTCATTACAACAAGGACCTAGACATTATTCAAGCATTGCTTTTCTTAGTTTAATTAGTTCCCACCAATTCCATGGAATGACAAGTGAAGATCCATATACTCACTTGGCCATATTATATGAATTAGTTGGAACTATAGGTTTTGAACAACAAGTAATTGAAGCTACATATCTAAGATTTTTTCCTTTCTCTCTAGCAGGAAAAGCAAAAGAATGGCTCTAATCCCATCCAAATCAAAGCTTGAATAGTTGGGACACAATGGAAGAAAAATTCTTGCAAAGATTTTTCCCCCCATCTAGATTCATCAAGGCTAAGTCAGACATAACAAAATTCAAACAAGGCCAAGATGAAACTTTCTATGAGGCATGGGAACATTTTAAGTCACTACTAAGGAAATGCCTAAATCATGATTTAGAAGATATTGCCTAACTAAATATCTTTTATAGTGGATTAAGAGCAGATACCATAATGATATTAGATGCAGCGGCAGGAGGTACCATGATGACAATGGATACAGAACAAGCCACAAGAATCATTGAAGCATTATCTTCCATAGACTACCAAGCCCAGCATGTTAGAACTCAAGTCCAAAAGAAAGAAATATTGGAGCTAAATACCACAGATGTCATTCTAGCTCAAAATAAGATTTTGACCCAATAAATTGAAGCTCTCACACAGCAGATGGCAAAACTCCCTCATCAATTACATGCAGTACAAACCTCTACAGGTAATCAACAATCACAATTGAAATGTGATTTTTATGGAGGTGATAATCAGAATGGACACTGCCAAAGAGAACAACCTGACCAATCCATCCTCTATATGAATAATCAAGGTAAGTAGGGTAATTTCAATAACAATGCTTATTCTAATAATTTTTCACAGGGATGGAGGAATAATCAAAATGGAAGATGGAAATAAGAAGCAAGCACTTCCAACAGACAACAACAACCGTACCAACGGTTCTTCTCTGATGGAAAGAACATCCAAATTAGAGGACACTCTAGAAAAGTTCATGCAAGTTTCAATTACCAACCAGAAAAATACAGAGGCCTCAATCACGAATTTGGAGACACAAGTGGGCAATTGGCTCGTCAAATTGTAGAACAACACAAATCGCAATTTGGAGCCAATACCCACCCAAACCCAAAAGAGCAATGCAAAGCAATTACCACAAGGAGTGGAAAGGTCAGTAGATAAGAAGAGAAGAAAGGAGAAAAGATGGAAGAAAAGAGTTGTGATAAAGAACCAATGAAAGAAGGAGTTGCAGAGGAAGAAAATAAAAAGAATGATGTTATACATATGGAGAAGGAGGATGTGATAAAAAAATAAAAAGAAAGAAATAAAAGAAGGAAAGAAAAAGGTAGACAACCCAGCATCATAGCTGAAAAGTTTGCCTTATCCAAAGAATCCTTCAAAGATAGACAAGGAAAGACAATTTGCAAGGTTCATGGATATTTTCAAAAGGTTGCAGATAAACATACCTTTTGTGGAAGCCATGCGTAAAATTCATGAATGAGTTATTGACAAAGAAGAAAAGATTCTCTGAAGAAATAGTGGAGCTCAAAGCAGGATACAGTGTTATTATTCAGAAAGCATTGCCCCAGAAAACCAAAGATCCAGGGAGCTTCACAATCCCAGTAACTATTGGTACATTACCAGTAGGAAAGGCACTCTTAAACCTGGGAGCCAACATTAACTTGATGCCTTTGTCAATGGTAAAAAGAATCAGAGATTTAGAGGTGAAACCAACACAAATGACTCTTCAATTAGCATATCGATCTATGAAGTTTCCATACAGAATAGTAGAGGATGTACTGGTAAGAGTTGATAAGTTTGTGTTCTCTATAGATTTTGTCATCATGGACATTGAGAAAGATACAGAGGTGCCTCTCATTTTAGGCAGACCTTTCATGAAAACAGCAAAGGTGATTATTGATGTGGATGATGGAAAGCTCAAGGTGAGAGTACAAAATGAAGAGGTCAATTTCAATATATTTGATGCAATGAAATACCCTGTAGAGAAGTAACAATGTTTTAAAATTCATGTTAAAGATATAGCCATTGGAAAGGAAGCAAATAAATGGCTTAATAAAGACCCATTGTAGAAAATACTCATATGTACTTTGTAAGAATTAGATGAGAAGGACAGAGAAGAAGTTGAAGAAATCTTAAAAGAGATGGATTGCAAAAAGCCTATTGAAGAGGAAAGACACTATGAAAATTTGCCAAAGCAAGCAGGGAGTATAATGGGGAAGGTGGAGTTGAAAGTCTTACCATCACACTTGAAATATGTTTTTCTTGATGAAGAAGGACAAAAGCCTGTTATTATTAACAGTCACTTATCAGAATCTGAGGAAAAACAATTAATTCAAGTATTGAAAGATAACTCAACCGCTATTGGATGGAGGCTAGAAGACTTGAAGGGAATTAGCCCAGCATGCTCCATGCACCATATTTATATGGAGCAAGAATTCAAACCTGTTGCTCAACCTTTGAGACGTCTAAATCCAACCATGAAGGAGGTTGTAAAAGGAGAGGTAATTAAATTACTGGAAGAAGAAATAATTTATCCTATCTCTGATAGTTCTTGGGTGAGTCCTGTGTAGGTGGTCCCAAAGAAAGGAGGCATGACTGTTATAAAAATGACAAGAATGAATTAATTCCTACAAGAACAGTCACAGGTTGGCGAATGTGCATTGACTACAGGAAACTCAATACAGCAACCAGGAAGGACCATTTTCCTCTACCATTCATAAATCAAATGCTCAAAAGGTTGGCAGGACAAGCATTCTATTGCTTTTTGGATGGTTACTCCGGATATAACCAGATAGCTGTTACACTAGAAGACTAGGAAAAGACAGCATTCACATGTCCTTTTGGGATTTTCGCATATAGAAAAATGCCTTTTGGATTATGTAATACTCTAGCAACATTTCAAAGGTGCATGCTGGCTATTTTCTCAGACTTGGTGGAAAAATACATAAAAGTCTTCATGGATGATTTCTCTATTTTTGGATCATCATTCAAGCACTGCCTAGAAAATTTGAACATGGTGCTGAAAAGATGCATGGAGACTAATTTAGTCTTGAATTGGGAGAAGTGCCACTTCATGGTAACTGAGGGGATTGTGCTAGGACATTAAATTTCTAAAAGGGGCATCGAGGTAGACAAAGCCAAAGTGGAAGTGATTGACAAGCTGCCTCCACCAACCAATGTCAAAGGAGTAAGAAGCTTTTTAGGACATGCAGGATTCTACAGGAGGTTTATCAAGGACTTCTCCAAGATCACCAAACCTTTGAGTAATTTATTGTAAAAATATAATCCTTTTCAATTTGATGATGCATGCTTAACTATTTTTAATTTGATAAAAAAAATTGATAGCTGCTTCTATTATAGTTGCTCCTAATTGGGAACTTGATTTTGAAATGATGTGTGATGCAAGCAACTATGGGATAGGTGCAGTTCTTGGTCAAAGAAAATCTAAAGTTTTTCATCCCATACATTATGCTAGTAAAGCTTTGAATGAAGCTCAAATAAATTATGCTACAATAGAAAAAGAATTGCTAGCAATAGTGTATGGCCTTGAAAAGTTTAGATCATATTTAATCGGTTCCAAAGTTGTTGTTTTTACAGACCATGCAGCTATTAAGTATTTGTTGAACAAATCTAAGTCTAAACCAAGGCTAATCATGTAGATTCTTCTTCTACAAGAATTCAATTTGATTATTCGAGACAAGAAAGGAAGTGAAAACCATGTAGCAGACCATTTATCAAGATTGATTAATGATGAAGTCTTAAAAATGCAACCTGAGGTTCAAGATGACTTCCCAGATGAGAGGTTACTGTTGATTTAGAATAGACCATGGTTTGCAGACATGGCAAATTTTAAAGCTGCAGGACTGCTCCCTGATGATCTTTCATGGCAACAAAAGAAAAAGATTTTAAAAGATGGAAAATAATTTATATAGGATGATCCATACTTGTTTAAGCTTGGATCAGACCATATTCTGAGGAGATGTGTATCTCAAGAAGAAACCAATGACATCTTATGGCACTTTCACAGCTCACCATATGGAGGGCACTTCAATGGAGAAAGGACAACAGCTAAGATTCTTCAATCAGGTTTTTATTGGCCTTCATTGTTTAAGGATGCTAATGTTTTTGTATAGCATTGTGATGCATGTCAGAAGACAGGAAGCATATCAAAGAGGAACGAGATGTCATTAACCACCATTCTTGAAGTAGAAATCTTTGATTGCTGGGGTATAGACTTTGTTGGACCCCTACCGACTTCACTTTCAAATGAGTACATTGTCATAGCAGTGGATTATGTGTCAAAATGGGTAGAAGCAATGGCCTGTGTTAAAGCTAATGCTAAAATCGTGATTAAGTTTCTCAAGAGAAACATTTTCAGTAGGTTTGGTACCCCACGAGTGTTGATAAGTGATAGAGGTTCTCATTTCTGTAACATACAACTTCAAAGATGTTTAGAACATTATGGAGTGAAGCACAAGATAACATCTCCATATCACCCTCAAGTTAATGGCCAAGTAGAGGTGTCCAACAGAGAAATCAAGAGGATACTAGAAAAGACAATTGGCCAAAACAAGAAAGATTGGTCCTTGAAGCTTGATGATGCTTTATGGGTATATAGGACAACCTACAAAGCACCAACTAGATTTTCACCTTACCAGTTGGTGTATGGAAAAAGTTGCCATCTTCTTGTTAAGCTTAAACACAAGGCATTCTGGGCAATGAAAATACTCAACTATGATCCCAAGGCATCAGCTCAAGAAAGAAAAATTTAGATGCAGAAGTTAGAAGAGTGGAGGTTGAAAGCCTATAAATCTTCAAGGATCTATAAGGAAAGAATAAAGGCTTAGCATGAAAAGCGAATTGTGAAGAAGAGTTTTTATCCAGGACAATCTGTGCTCTTGTTTAATTCAAGACTAAAATTTTTCCCACGGAAACTAAAGTCCAAATGGTCAGGGCCTTTCACAGTGAAAGAAGTAAGATCTTATGGGGTCATTGAGTTGCAAGACCCTAAATCTGAGAGAACCTGGGTGGTAAATGGTCAAAGACTTAAACCTTATCTGGGAGGAGAGGTGGAAAAGGTCACCACCATCATTCATTTGAAGGATCTATGAGCAAGCAGTCAAGCGTCAAGCTAATGACGTTAAACAAAGCACTTTTAGGGAGCAACCCAATCATTTGTATTTTCTATTCATTTTATTAATTTCAATTCAATTAGTCAGTATGACATTGGTATGGATTTTTATGTGTATCATACAAAGAAATGAAGAGTTCAAGGAAAGAGAATCAAGTTTGTATAATATGAACTCAATAGAATGGTTATGCCAAGTTTAAACACAATGATTGTAGTATAGTAAAGATGTCGTTCCACTGAGGAGGTGTTGGTTTGAAGATCTTAGTTCTTGAATTGAGTTTTGACAAAAAGGTTTGGATTGTTTTTGTTATGCAAAAGATTGAATATAAAGTAAGTAGCAAGTATTGAATAATAATGACAGTAAAGTGTTTGGGTGAAAATCAAATTTGGAAAGCTGGGATTGGTTTCATCGCATCGCACCCTTCGTAAGCTAAGTAAATTTGCATGTATGTAAATTGAAATAATAGTTTCTACATCAAAATCAAAATCATTTGTATCGATCCCTCGACTACAAAATTCATAAGAATGATTTCAAACCGCTGATCCCTCAGTCACTTTGAAAATCATTCCAGCATTACCGATCGATTATTTTGACGTTCATTGCGTTAGATGCCATCCCTGGTCAGCTACTCACAACGAGTATTTCATTCATATCTGCTCTCAAAAGTTACTTCCCAGTATACTTAAGAAAACTTAAAACAAGAAAATAGTGATCAAGTATCTTCAGACATTAATGGTAGAATGAAATACAGAAACTATCAAATCTCATTAACATAAATGAAGACTTACAACAGCATTACATCAGGTTTGATTTGATTACAACCAATCCCAATAAGGAAAACTAGTTACTCATGCTATGCATTTTCACTTAAGAAAATTTGGAAATGAATACAGAGTGAAAAATGTAGGAAATATGTTTGATGATATGAAGGAGATGAAGTGATGATCTTTGATGTCTTATTTTCTACTTGATTTATAGGGGTTATGCTTCAGCTTCCCTTGCCACTTGCATAGAGCCCATGAAGGATTATTTGGAGACATGCAGAAACACAAGAAAATGGTTGAGTTGGCATCACACCATTGGTGAATATTAAATTAAAAAATCCCATACTACATGAGTCACGCTTGAGCTCACTGGTTACACTCAAGCGTGGAGGGTCCTGATGCTCACTGGTTGTCTCACGCTTAAACCATCCAGACCACGCTCAAGCATGGCCTTCCTATCCAGCATATGTGCTTCACGCTTGATCCACGCTCTGGCGAGCTCGAGCTCACACTTGAGCGGCCCTTTCTCACGCTTGAGCATGGAAGGGTCCTCATGCTCTCTTTTAATCACGCTCAAGCTGCATAAATCCACGCTCAAGCTCACCATTGATGTCCAAGGTCACGCTTGAGTGAGCTCGAGCTCACGCTCAAGCATGAGAAGGGGCTGTTGTTGTTTGTTGATCACGCTTAAGCGTGCTATGTGCCCCGCTCAAGCGTCCTTGGCTTGATGCTGATTCTTCTTGGTTTCTTCAAGGCTTTTTTGGTACCTTCTTTAAATATTTTGACAAATCAAGCTTGTTTTACACAAAGTGTTATTTACAACAAAAATCATGCTTAATTAATTACTAATCTGGTTAAATTCTCTCAAAAATGAGTTTAATTGAAGTATTAAATTACTGTGAAATGACACTTATCAAACTCTCCCCAACCTAGATTTTTGCTTGTCCTCAAGTAAAAGAAGTTTAGAAAGGAAATCAAGTATTCAATAAGATCAGATTCAGTTGCAGACAAAAATTTTCAAAGACAATAATCTTAGTTTTTACTTAGGCAAATAACACTAGTGGAAAAAAGGCCTTTTACACCAGGGTTTTTACACCGGTTGTAATGTGACCGGTGTAAAAAATAAGGCGGTGGCAATTTTATAAATAATAAAAAACCTTACACCGGTCTACACTTTGGACCGGTGAGAAATACTTATGTTTGTATCGGTCTATAATTTGGACCGGTAAGAAATATTATGTTTGTAACGGTTTGATATTTAGACTGGTGAGAAATATAAAAAATGATACCAGTCTTACCTTTGCAACCAGTGAGAAATGTTTTAGTGGGTCGATTTATTTTGGAGGCCTCTCATTCTCTCGAAGCTAACCCAAGCGTTGTATCCTCTCGAAAGCCCTAGCCGTCACCAAGCTCATCTTCTCAAAGCTCCTCCTCTGTGCGTCTGTGTTCGAAGTCTTCTTCTTCCCTCTCGTCTTCGCATTGCCACTCTCCCTTTCAAAACTCCTTGAACGTTCTGGTGGTCTCTCTCTCCCTGTTCTCTAATTCTAATTCTAATTCAAATTTCTAATTTCACATTTTCTTCTTGTTTTCCAGCAATTGCTTTTAAGGTCGATTATATTTTGCTTCGAATTGAAGTGCAGAGCCTGTAGCTTGCTTAGCCAGTGTTACCATCATGTTGGTGTTATTCTTCCTTAGAAACAAGTCTTACACAAGGGCCTCGAGCTCACTGCCTCTGTTGGACACGAGTATGCATTTCTTTCTCCTTGTTAGATCTACCTTCAAAATTTTTGGATTTTGCTTTCTTAAGATTTTTGGATTTTGCTTCAAAAAAAATATTATTCTTTTTTTTGAGAGAATAGAATGTTTTGTGAGAATATTATTCTCACACAAATTGACAGATCGTTGTTGAAAAATGTTCTTGACATTTGTTGAAATTGGTATGGGTGAAATGGATTGATACGAACAAGATTTTGAGGTACAGATGCTTGAAGATACTACCGATTACTACAAAAGTAAGGCTACAAACTGGATTGAGATTGATTCCTGTCCAGATTATATGCGAAAGGCAAGTCTGTCTATATTACCTCAAGACTTTGGATTCTTGTATCTTTTTAGTTGATAAGCTAAAACAACTTTTTTCCATTATTTCACAGGCTAAAGACTGCTTGAAGAGGGAAAGAGATAGAATGGCTCATTACTTACACTCTAGCACTGAACAGAAATTAGTCGAGGTCAGTAAATGAAAATATTATTGGATAATTAAAAATTCTCAGTATTCTTTCCTCTTTTTCTATTGCAGCATACATCATCAAGTGCATCTTATGATAATTGGCATTTAGGATCCTTTCTGTGGGAAATTGCACCTCTTTTTGTTGCTAAATCAACCTTTGTAAAATGAATAGTTTTGAGAAGTATTCAAAGCGAATGTTTCTATGATGTATTCGTATCTAAGGTTCGGGAAGAAGTTTCAATTTCAACATTGTAATTGAATTTACCCAAAACAAATAAACTCATTATTGGGTTCTTTTTCCTTTTACAGATTACACATTTCCTCATCAAAACTATCCATCCTTTACGCATTTATTGTTTTTCTAATTTTTATTTCATTTTAATAGAAAGTGCAACATGAGTTGCTGGTGACGCATGCAAGTCAATTACTTGAGAAGGAGAACTCTGGCTGTCGTGCGCTGCTTAGAAATGATAAGGTACCCACCTGTTTTGTATTACCTTGTTTAGTGATTTTCTCTACTTAAGCTCGGATTAAATTTTCCTTATGTAACCCTGTACTTTTTCTTTTGAAATTGGTGTGGGGTTTCTATGATTTATCTTTCCTTCTAATTCTATACTGAATCCCACATTTTGGAAAAGACTGATTGAATATGCAGATCTTATCTTTATCACTCAGTTTAAATTTTCTATAAAATTTTGATTTAAAATTGGGCCAAGGTTTTGGATGACATACAGCCCAGATTGCATTTGTGGTTTTTTTTTATATTTGGATTAAGTTTTATTGACCTAAAAAGATTAAGTTTTGAATATTGTCCTTTGATATCCAAAGATATTCCTGAACAGTAAATTTTTTTATTGTTTTTAATATTTAAAATCAGTGCCTTTATTACCAATCTATGAGGCAGAAAAGTAAATAGTTTTACACTCAATATACTTCATATTATCCGTGTTCAATCGACTTCGTAATATCTCAAGTGGTTGAAAGTGGTGTGAAAAATAAAAGGAATTGATACATGACTTTTTGCTGGTCTGTTTAGTCTGGCAATATCTTGAAGTCTGTCATATTTCACACATATTGATCTATGCATGGCCTGATTGTATTCGTTTAGCTTCCGGCATCCCTTTGATTTCAATATTTGTCCAAGCTGAGTTACTACTTCTCAACTTGTATGTGGACTTGCATATGCTATTGCATGATAACCTGTAGAGAAGTTCAAGGCTCACTGTTGGTCTGAGGGTGATGATGAATAATCCTTATACAGATTACAGTGCCTTCCCTTCTGCTGATTTGAACACCTTAATGACTGAGGGGTATGCCTCAGATCCTCAGCTCTTGAAGGTTGAAAACAAGAATGTCTTCTGTCAACAATGGTTCAGTAACTGAACATCATACTTTTGCAAAACACAAGAGTAGCATGAGTTGCACATATCATCCATGTATCATTTATCTGTAGATAGGTGTAAGAATCAACTACGCATTACTGGTTTATCCATTTATGCAATTGGACGTATTGAATTTAGCTCAAGAATGGGCTGGTGATTGTTCTTCGATCATTTTCGCAATATTGTTCTTTTTCATTTTGCTTTAAAAGATCGAAAATACCTTACGGGTCATTGGACATGTAACTAAAAGCTCTCTACATATGTGACACTTGAAATGTTGTTACTGTTAGATCTAGATGATTGGTGTTTAGAGCGTCAGGGATCCTAAGTTTGTGCATCCGATTGTTACCATCTTTTTCGTTTCTATTGTTCTTTCTACTTCAGGTAGGTATGTTTTTTATTTATGGAGTGTAGACATGTTACTGACATTTTTTTAATTAAAAAAATAGGTGGTAGACCCTGTTTTTGCTGCATGTCACTTGCAATCCAAGCTAAAGTTGTCTTCTTCATCTCCTGCCTACTCTCTAACTAAAACTAGTGATGCCAATCCCCAATGCAGTAGGAAGGTATGATTTTTATCAAGGATTTGATTTAATATCTTTGTTTTGCTAGAAATTACATTAATGTTTACTTTTATTTATGGGTGAAACACAGTTAGAAATTACATTAATTAACTAACTAAACGAACAGAGTCATGTGTTTTTTATCACTGATGGCTTAATTCTTACTCTTCCTGAAGAGTGGTAACAACTTGAAGGTTATTTGTGATTCTTATAATTTTTTTAAACTAGTTACATTAAGGTTTCTGGTGTTGTATAGTTAATGACAAAATTCTTGTGAACTTCTATCAGCAGGATGATAGTGAAGATGATCCAGAAGATGCTGAGATTACCTTGCTGAGATTGCTCCAGATGCAAACATAGAGCTCTCTAAATTATAATTATTGCAGAAGCATTTTTTCTTTGTATGTTCTATTTTTTATGCCTGATTGTATATGTGCACAACATTTTTCTAGTTGTAATGAATATGATGTATAATATCTCTCTTTACTGAGTTTTATTTTCTTCCTTTAGCAAAATACCAAGCTTTAGTTGTGAATATTGGTGTTTCCTTTAGCATGATCAAAATACATATTGGTGTATTTGATTTTGAAAATTGAAGCGGATGATGCTTTCTAAAATCAAAATTATATCGAAAGTGAATTGGCCCAGGATGAAACGTACTGAATTAAAAATTTTAAAAAAATAAACTTTTTACACCGGTTATGTAGTAACAAAAGGACAGGTGTAAGTATTAATATTTATACCGGTCGTAAATATAAGGACCGGTGTAAATATTATATTTTATACCGGGCGTAACAAAAAGGACCGGTGAGAAATTTAATATTTACACCGGTTGTAAATAAAAGGACCGGTGTAACTATTATATATTATACCGGGGGTAACAAAGAGGACCGGTGAGAAATTTAATATTTACACCGGTTACAAATAAAAGGACCGGTGTAACTATTATACTTTATACCGGGTGTAACAAAGAGGACCGGTGTAAAAATTATTTTTCTCACCGGTCCTAAAACCGGTGTAAAAAGTCCATATTTTTCTCACCGGCTCCATCCACACCGGTCCTACAACCGGTGTAAAAGGCCGAAAAGGACTGGTGTAAGAAACCTTTTTCCCACTAGTGTAAGACTCTCAGTGTTTAAATTTCTCACTTCTTACCGGGTTATAAGGCTTACTTCCATATTCTAACAGAAAAAGGTTCAAGCATGTAAACAATTTCAACAGTTCATTTATTTCATTTTCATGGTTCTTAAATCAGCTGATTTGCCTTTTCAAAATCAATGTTACTGTCTCAAAAGAATTGCTACTCAAAATCTTTTCTTGCTTAAAAATTAATTCTTGGTTGGGTTTTTCAAAAATGTTTCAGCTTCAAGCATGTAATGTTGCATCCAAACAGTCATAACACATATTCACCACATAAAGAAAGATAACAAAATTCAAACCAACAATTATAAATGAAAACTACTGCAAGAATATCAAAAATATTAAAAACTAAAGAGAATGCAAAAAAAAAACAAAAACAAAAACTGTTAGTTTGAAAACTCATCACTCATCATCTTCTTCCTCTTCTACTGGTTCTGACTCAACCTCCTCAGGTCCCTTGCAGGAAGTGGCTGTGATGATGATGGCCCTGCTGGCTCACCCCTCCTGGGTAAAGTAGGATTGTCCCCAGGCCATACAATGTATGCCCCAAACTACAGGGTCCATCCAAGGGTTGATTTGACCTACAGGGATACTGTAGTGTTTTGTTCTGACCATCTGAAATATATTTAACAATTATCATATCAAATGGTAAAAGGCAGAGTAAGTCTCTAACAGTGAGCCTAGAGACTTTTTTTAATCAATTGAGTCAAGATGCATCAATTTCCAGATTAAGCATGCATATCAGTGACTAAACAATAGTGTTTTGACATGGCAATAACAATCAAATCATTTAATATCAAGCATGTATAACATATTCTGGACTTTTTTTTAGGATAGTTAGTGCACCCTAAAAATAGAAGAAATTTTCGTAATTGTTCATTTTAAAGCAAATACTCATTTCAAGATTAAATGAACAATTTCAAATGAGGAAGAACATTAAATCATATAAGCAAGCAAAACAGTGAAATTAAGTCCTTTTTAAGATTAAGCATGCATTTTGATTCCCCTACTTAATGGTATCAGGTGGGGTAGTTTAAAAATTGCTCACTTCAGGCGTCATATTGCACGCTTAAGCGTGATTGAAACAGTGGCCAATATTCCTACCCGCTTGAGCGTGAATTGCAAAAAGGAACATCACGCTTAAGCGTGAATTCCCCGCGCTTGTGCGCGGTCGGGGTGCCTTGCTTCCATGTTTCCTAATTTGAGAGGTTGCTTAATTAGAAGCACAGGGGGACGTTTGAGCTTGGAGGGGTCACGCTTGAGCGTGACTGAGGTCCAAGAACTGTGCTTAAGCACTCTTAATACATGCTTGAGCGTGTATGGAAAAATTAGGACCTGCTCAATTTATTTCTTCCCTCGCTTAAGCTTGTAGTCATTCGCCTGAGCGAATTTGAAACAGAACCAAATTTTACGTTGCTCACTTAAGCGAGTATGATCACGCTTGGGTGCAATAAGTTTCGCTTGATCCCTTGACTGGTCACGCTTGAGCGTGCATAATTAAGCTTAAGCGTACATGATGCTTGGTAGTGTTTGCAACTTGTCTTCTTACACTTGGAGTGGTTTTGATGAGTGACCTAAAGAGTAAAAGAAAACTTCAATCATAACATACAAACATTTAACAAATTGAAAGTAACAAAATTTTAAACAAAATATAAAGATTGGGTTGCCTCCCAAAAAGTGCTTGTTTATCGTCTTTAGCTTGACGCCTGATAGCTTTTTCAATATGGATCATGGAGTTGGTGGATGAGAGTGTTGAGTTTTTCCACCTTCTTTCCTAAGTGTAGCGTTGACTTTCTTTAATTCAGATTTTCAAGTGATCCTATGACACAACCTTGCTTATCTTCAGAGTATTTATTTGTTTTAAACACAGTGAAACTGACTTCTTCTTCTTACTCTCGCACTTTAAGATTTACATTGTCCACATCTACGATGATTCTGGCTGCTTTTATAAATGGTCTTCCCAGAATTAGAGGAACTTCAAAGTCTTCCTCCATATCTATGATAACAAAATTCTCATAAAATTCAAATTTATCAATTTTGACCACAACATTTTCAGCAATACCATGGGGGATTTTTATTGATTGATCTACTAGTTGTAAAGTCATTTTTGTTGGCTTTACTGAAAAATCCCCTATCTTTTTAAGTGTGGATAATGGCATTAAATTTACACTAGCACCAAGATCTAATAAAGCTTTTCTTTTTGAAAGATTTCCAATAGTGACAGGAATAGAAAAACTCCCTGGATCTTTGGTGTTATGAGGTACTGCCTTATGGATAATAGCACTATGTCCATCTTCCAGCTTAGTTGTTTCCTCATTCAGTGTGGTCACAGCCTTGCATTGCTCTATTGGGTTTGTTTCAGTGTTTGCTCCATACTGAGGTTTCTGGTTTTTAGCAACTTGTCGGGCTAGCTATCCCATTTGTATTTCCAAGTTCCTGATTGATGCCTCAGTGTTCTTTTGACTTGTGAGAGATGCTTGCATAAATTTTTCCAAGGTGTCTTCTAATCTAGAAGTTCTCTCCATCAAGGATGGACCATTGTTTTGATATGGTTTATTTGAAGAGCTTGGCTCTTGCTTCCATCCTTGGCCTTGATTTTGGTTACTTCTCCATCCCTGAAATGGTTGGTTAGAAAATTTTGAATTGAAATTACCAGACCTTCCTTGGTTGTTCATGAAGTATACAGCTGCTTCTTGTGAGCCATAGTTTTCATTTGGATGGTCTCCTCCACAGAAATTATATGTTGCAGGTATTTGTTGTTGCACTGGTTGTGATGATTGCACTATATCTAATTGTTGTGGAAGATTGGATATCTTTTTAGTCAATGCTTCTAATTGTTGGGTCAGAATTTTGTTCTGAGCTAGAATAGCATCTGTGGTGTTTAAGTCAAGGACTCCTTTCCTTTGAACTTGCTGACGGTCATGTTGAGCTTGATAATCTGTTGAAGATAACGCTTCTATTATCCTTGTGGCTTGGTCAGCATCCACTGTCATCATGGTGCCTCCTGCTGCTGCATCTAGTACCATTTTAGTGTCAGCCTTTAGACCACTGTAGAAGATATTGAGTTGTGCTATATCTTCAAGTCCATGGTTTGGGCATTTCCTGAGCAGTGATTTAAAACGTTCCCATGCCTCACAAAAAGGTTCATCTTGGCCTTGTCTAACTGTTGTAATATCTGACTTGGCCTTGATGAATCTAGATGGAGGAAAACATCTTTATAGGAACTTTTCTTCAACTATGTTCCAACTATTTAAACTTTGATTTGGGTGCGACTGGAGCCACTCCTTCGCTTTTCCTACTAAAGAGAAAGGAAATAGTCTTAAATATACAACATCAATAACATCTTGGTCAAATCCCATGGTTCCAACCAATTCATAGAAAGTCGCCAAGTTAGTGTATGTGTAACACCCCCTTATATACACAAGACATATATCTATTCTTCTTGTTTTTTTTGAAAGATATACATATTTATCACTTCTTATCTCGTGTATACAAGGACGTATATACATCTAATTTTTTTTGAATTTTGAAAGTAAAAAGTTTTAAATTATTCATAATGATAAAATGAACTTTTAGAAAATCATAAGTGATCAAAGATTACAGTATCATATCCAAAGAATAAGGTTTATTAAAGTTTAACCTTTACATTGATTTACAATCATCCAACTTAATATTGTATTAAGGTAAACTAAAACTAAAGATTTAATACCTCTACTTCGATTGTAACTAATTATTTCCTTATCTTCAAACCATGTGATTTTGAATCATATTCTTGTCACATCTCTTCTCCTATCCGATTGAGGATGAGACCAATTTACCCTTTTGTAATTTCATCCTTTCATCTTGAACTGCTAGCTATATATCACATAACATAAATTTTGGACACAAAATTCAAACAAGAAGGAGTGAGAAACGGAATATAATACTTTACAGATAAGACATAAGTATAAGGGTTTTCATAATCTAATATAATAATTTCAATCACAATCATATACATAATCAATTATGAATGTAGAGTTTTCATAACATAACAATTATATTTTCATTCACAACCACCCGCATAGAATGTCACAATCACATGAATGTCATGCAATGTTTTTAATACTCTAATCTCATTCATCCTATGCATGTGGGCCCTTAAAGTTTTAGTTTGCATTGGGCCAACCAGGAGTTTACACTGTTCCATAAATTCTGGATAATAATAACATAAATGCCTTCATGGCATATGAACAACTCAACTGACGTGGAAACACTTAGAGACTAGTCAGACTGAGAAAGTTTTTATTGTAAAAGTACCCGACACTAGGGAGCGACCCCAGGTCACCTGAAGCACCCTTTCACACCCTCTCATCCCAAGGCTTGCAATTAAGCCTCCTCTAATATATCCTCGGTTTCTATAATCCGTCCCTAGGCTATCACATCTCATTTCTCTTTAATGATTCATGATGCATGAACTACTCGCATATTTAGTTGGTTAAGACTTTAGAAACTTAATTATTAAATACCATAAAGGTTCACAAAATTATCTCAATAAACTGTACATTCTCATAAGTTCTTCTTTGAACTTCTTTTATACAGAAACAAATTTAGTATAGTCTTCAAATTCAGATCTCACCAAAATTGAGTTTCCAAGCCTTAAATATATCAAAACTTTCTCTTAAAAAACTTCACATATTTACATAATCTTTCCAAATTTGAATCTTAACTAGATTGAGTTTAGAAATCTCGACTATAAAATATCCTTTAGTTATTTCATTAGGGAAAACCAATTTAAATTTCTGATTTCTAAAAGAATATATATATTTTTTTAAATCATTAATTAAGAATACTTAAAACTATAAAAAAAATTTAATTCAAGAATTAATTGTCTCAACCTTTGATTTTCATAAAATAGCTTCTTTCTAATACTAGATTTTATTCTAGAGATTAAAAATAAAGTTAATGAAAATTATTTCTAAGAAGAAATAAAAGACTAGAATAATGATAAAATACTTTCTCTTAGAATAAAAATTTAAAGAGTGAGGTAAGAAAATTCTTACTGAGTTTTAACTTTCCGTCATGCTTACTATATGCTCAAACTTCATATCATAAGGTCATCAATTATAATAAAATATTATCAATCACAATATCATCAATCATAATCAAATAATGTCAATCACGATCAAATAATATCGATCATAATTAAATATCATCAATAATAATTATAAACAAATCAATTAAATATAATTCAAATTTTAATGGTTATTTAAATTATTAAAATTGATTTTGAGTCCTTATAGTCCATTCCTTGCATAGGTCTATATAAGTCCATATAATCCAGTCCTTGCATAGGTATAGTTTAGTCCATATGGGTCATAGTGGTCCAAGTCCTTGCATAGGTATAGTCCAGTTCGTATAGGTTATAAAAATTCAAGTCCTTGCATAGGTATGTTAGAGTTAGTTAAACTAGATATTTAATTTAAAATTTATTAAAAATTTTAAGTTAAAAAGTTAATATTTAAAATAATAATATTTTCAAATTTAAAAGGAGTAGGGACTCCTCCCATTATTTTTATGTCTTTTCATATTATACTCTTATCTTACTCCCCCTTACCTTTTGTATACTGATTCGTTATTGTAAATCCGTGCACGCCTCGTCTTCGAGTTCTAAAACATACCAATTTCATTTTAATATAGTTACAAGATGAAAATTAAGATCACTACTTAAAGCAGAAATGGTAAATTTTGAATAGTGAATAGTAAATAGTAACAGTAAATAGTAAAACGTGAATAGTAATGGTAAATAGTAAATCATGAATAGTAACAGTAAATAGTAAATCGTGAACAGTAATGATAAATAGTAAAACGTGAATAGTAAAGGTAAATAGTAACAGTAAATAGTAACAATAAATAGTAATTTACTATTTAAATAGTAATTTACTATTAAAATAGTGTTTTACTATGTAGAATAGTAACTTCAAATAATATTATTTCCAGTATAATAATAGATTTCTAAAAACGATATAAAAATAACCCTAAAAAATATAAAAGAGATGTATTCGTACCTTAGAATTTTAGCAGAACCTTCTTCCAAAAAATTTATTTCTCTCTCTTACTTCCACCCCTATCTCACTAGCACTACTATATTAAAAAAACTTAATCTGAAATTGTGAATTCTAAAGAAGAATTCCTTTGGTATTTATAGGAAGAAATTACTATGCATTATATTATTTTAATATAAAAGTACTGTACGTTTTTTGAAATTTAAAACTCGGTTACTGTACACCTTTTGAAAATTTCATACATACACAGTATTTTATATAGTAACTGTCGGCAAAATTATTAAGCCAAATAGTAACCTTTTACTCGGTATATTTTAAATATTTAAAATTAATCCTTTTTGAAATTTAGCGATATTATATCAGTTCTCACTAATTTTATAATAAGTAATATAAATTTTAAATTTTAAAAATCTAAAATTTTCTGTTAATAAAAATTTATTAGTACATTTTCAATTTTTTTACGACTGGTAAAAATCAAGATTTTACTCAAACCGATAATTTTTAGATAAGTCTACTTGAAATAGATTTTAGAAAATTTTCTTATAATTTAACTTTAGATTCTTGTAAATATTTTTGATTTTAAGTAACTTTATATGAATTTAAAATTATTTAAAATATATTATTTTATTAAAAAATTTCATAAATTTCAAAAAATTCCAGAAAATCATAAATATTATGTAGATCAAAAAGTTCTAAAGAACCATAGTCTAATTCCTTTAAAATTTTATTTTAAAATTCTAATAAGAGTTAAAACTTAAATATGTCAAAACATAAATATAAGAACATAAAATAAAAATGGTGAATAATAAAGATATTAAAAATTCTTAATATAATTTTCTAATTAGTGAATACTAATTACGTCATTTTAAAATTCTCAGTCAAAAATATTTTCATTTTTTTTATTATTATTATTTTAAAAAAATAAATAATTAAATATAAATACCAAAATTATAGTAAGTATTTCTCAAGAAAGATATATTAATATCTATTTTCTATTTGTGTTGAAAATGGGATGTTACAGTATGGATCTTCACTTGACATTCCAGTAAATTAGTGTGAACTAATCAAAGTAAGAAATGCTGGTTTCATTTCTAGTGCTCTGACAGTGTTTGGAATTGCAATGCTTGAGAAATGTCTTGGCCCTTGCTGTAAAGTGTAATCTCCTAGTGTTCTTCTTGGTGGATTTTGATTGTTGCTATTGACATCCGCCATTCTGTCAGAGGAAGTTTCTCCTGTGTGGAAGTTATGCTTTTGCTTAGCTTTCTTGATCTTCTTGTGGAGCCTATCTATCTCTGGATCAAATACGAGTTGTTCTTTTGGTCCCTGTCCTCTCAAGATCATAAATCAAGCACTTACTCTAGCAATGTTACCACACAAAAATGAAAAATGCAAACAAATAAAATTTATTTACAGAGTCTTGTCAATTCAATGCTAAAATATTCAAACTTGAATCACCTCCCCGGCTGCGGCACCAAAACTTGATAAGATATTTTTATAAATCATACAAAGAAGTAAAGTGTTCAAGGAAGAAAATCAAGTTTGTATAATATGAACTCAATGGAATGTTTGTGCCAAGTTTAAACACAGTAATTGTAGTATAGTATAGATGTCGTTCCACTGAAGAGGTGTTAGTTTGAAGACTTTAGTTCTTGAATTGATTTTGACAAAAGATTTGTTTTGATTTTCTTGTGCAAAAGATTGAATACAAAATAAACAGCAAGTGAATGAAAATAATGACAGTAAAGTGTTTGAGAAAAAAATCAGATTTGGAAAACTGGGATTGGTTTCATCGCATATCACCTTTCATAAGCTGAATAAATTGCATGTATGTAATTTGAAATGATAATTTCTACGTCACAATCAAAGTCATTTGTATCGATCTCTCGACTACAAAATTCATAAGAATGATTTTAAACCGTTGATCCCTCAGTCACTTTGAAATCATTCCAGTATTAGCGATCGATTGTTTTGACGTTCATTACATTAGATGCCATCCCTGGTCAGCTACTCACAACGAGTATTTCATTCAGATCTGCTTTCAAAAGTTACTTCCCAGTACACTTAAGAAAACTTAAAACAAGAAAATAGTGATCAAGTACCTTCAGGCATTAATGGCAGAATAAAATACAGAAACTATCAAATCTCATTAACATACATAAAAACTTACAGCAGTATTACTTTAGGTTTGAATTAATTACAACCAATCCCAATAAAGGAAAATTAGTTACTCATGCTTTGCATTTTCACTTTAAGAAAATTTGGAAATGAATATAGAAGGAAAAAGGAATAATAGAGAGGTTGGATTTTGCAAGAGATGCAGGGGATGATTGATGATGATCGAAGGATTTGTTCTTGCCTGATTTATAGGAGTTATGCTTCAGCTTTCTTTTCCCAATTGCATAGTGCCCATGAAGGAATATGCAGAAACATGCAGAAACACCTCAAAGTGGTTGAGTTAGCATCGCACAATTGGTTAATATTAAATTAAAAATCCCATACTGCATGAGTCACGCTTGAGCTTAATGGTCACGCTTAAGCATAAAAGGCCCTAATGCTCATTTTAGTTTCTGTTTTCCTGTGCTTGATCACGTTTAGAGTCACGCTCAAACATCCCTTGTATCACGCTCAAGTGTGATGAATTTTAACTCCCTACGCTCAGGCCACGCTCAATCCACGCTTAGGCTTTCATTTTTATCATTCCACGCTTAAGCGCCTAGTGTTCACGCTTAAGCGTGAAAGGCCCTGAAGCTTACTGTTGTGTCCTACACTTTGAGTACAAGGCTCAAGCTTAAGCTTCCACTGTTACACGCTCAAGCGTCCATTTCACGCTTAACCATGAGAGGTCCTGATGCTCTCTAACTTGCTCAAGCTCAAGCTTGTTGACTTTACATTCTCAGATTTCACGTTTAAGCTTGCTTTGTTCAAGCTTAAGCTTAGTTGTTCAAGCTTAAGCTTGCAGTCTTCACATGCTCTCGATCACGCTTAAGCTTGCTCTTTCACGCTTAAGCTTGCTTTTTTCACGCTTAAGCTTGCTTTTTCAAGCTTAAGCTTTCTTTGCTCAAGCTTAAGCTTGCTTGCTCAAGCTTAAAAGCTTAAGCTTGCCTTGCTTTCTTGTTGAATTTCCTGCAACTTTCCAAGAGTTTTAACACAATTTTTCTTTTATACACCTATCCATCACTACTTGAAAGATTCATGCTCAATTCCTTCAATAATTCATCAATTCAGCTCAAATCTTTATAAAATTAGTTCAAATGAGTCATGAAATTAATGCTTAATCAACACTTATCACTCGTCTCCGCTCAAGCGAGTGTTGTGTGGGGTTGTTTTGGATGAGATTTGCTTTGGTGAGCTGGTATCTCGCCCAAGCGAGATTGCTTATGCATCAGGTATTAGCCACTGGACGAATTTCGCTCAGGCGGGCCTGGCCTCGCTCGAACGAAATAAGGGCAGTAAGGTTCTGTCCCTTTTTTGCTCAAGCAAGCTTGCCTCGCTCAAGCGAGTGGGTATGCCTTAGATACTGGAGCTTTTTCGCTCACGCTCGCCTGCCTCGCCCAAGCGACCTATGTGGGTCTCGCTCAAGCGAGTTGGGGACTCGCTCAAGCGAGATCCCCTGATTCTAGATTTCTCATTTTGGATTCTTTATCCCATTTCCTTGTTTGTTTTTGGAAACCCTAGATCATGAAAGTGATATTATTATTATTATTTTGTATTCCTAATGTTTATAAATTAATGAGGCATCTTTTATCCTCTTTTTGTATACATTTCATTAACTTTTAAATTTTATTCTATCTTCCGCTTTTCCCTTGTGACGATCTTGAGTCCGATCGTTCAAGGAGAACTCCGATACCTTCTCATATCTTCATATATGAGATAGGTTATTAAATGATCCAGGGTAATTATTTGGTATTATATATATTGAGTTTCTTCTATTTATAATTATCTTTAAATTATGAAAAATTTACCCCTATTTTCGGGGTGTTATAGTTGCGATCACATGAATTATCGAAACAAATAGATCCTGCGGGAATATGAAAGGGAGTACCCTTGTGTGGGGGAAACCAATGTGTGAATGAATGAATGTGGTTGCGATCATAAATGTATTGAAATGATAAAGGTCTTGCGGGACTATGAGAAAGAGGACCTTATGAGGGGACTTGTATTTGAATACTTCTCAGTGGTTGTGATCACTTGATATACGGAGATGATATAGATCTTGCGGGATTTTATAAAAAGAACCCTTGTGGGGGATAAAAACTTAAGCAACTATGTGTGGTTAAAATTATTGGAAAACCATGTGCACATGGGTTATGAGAAAATGTTTCAAAATGGATCCATTGCATGTACATTATATAGTATGACATATACATTAACCATAGGGACATGGCATATGAGTGAGAATGATCAAGGGTATGGTATCCTACCGAGAGTGCAAATTGAGAAATAAACTCCGTTGTGGACAATAATCATGTGTGTATGGTTGATGTGATGATCCCTAGATGTTGTTTGTGGATTTGGTATTTAATATGATAATGTTATGGATTGATGTTTTGGCCTTACTTAGTGATGTCGATGATTAATGGATTACATGGTCTTATTGATTGATTTAACCTTTTAATAGGGAAATATGTTAAATTGTAATCATATTTATATTATCACAATTGGTTTGATTTTCATTATTAAGAAAGTATGCTCACTCTCTATGTTGTCTATCTTTTTAGCCCTTGTGTTGTAAGGAATGACCATGGAGCATAAGCTTTCCTATGAGATGAGGTATGGTGTGAAGGAAGATATGGTATTGTTGCCTTGGCCGACATATTTTATGTAGACCTTTTTTTGTATATTTCTTTTAGAAAATGGTTGTAAATGACATTATTTTGTATAGTCATGGTATAGCTTGAATGCTACATTAATATGATGATAGGGAATATTTGATAACTTGAAATCCTAGGATGATAGTTGATATGCTAGGATCATGGGAAGCGAACTTGTGATCTTTTTGTATCAACATATGGAGGATAATTATTGATTTTAATGGATATGACCTTGATGACATTTGTTGCATACATATACATGATTGTGTTGTTGAAATATATTTATATCGGGAAATGGATAGGCCATGTTCATAATTAACAATTAGGGCCTTCTATAGAGGTTGCCTACAACTCACATTGGTCATATGTAACTTAAGTGCAAGGTTGGTTGTGGCCAAATAGGCCTATATTGTAGAATGGCATGCTTGGTTATGGTAAAAGTGCCTAAAAAACACCATTTGTGCAATTGATGAATTAGAATTAGAATTAAGTTATGTGTCCTATTGGAACAAGTCTCAAATGCAAGTTTTGATGTATTCTAAGTGTTAATTTAGATCAAATATGCATGAAATGGGTTTTGGCATGTCATGTTTCATGGAATTTCCAAGTTTTTGTGCATTTACTGCTAAACTCGCTCAAGCGAGACTCTCGTGCATCAAATGTATAGGTTCTGGTTGAATTTCGCTCAAGTGATTACGTATGGAAATTGATTCTGGATGTCTTTCGCATAAGCAGATAAAGACCCGCTCAAGCGAGTTTGCATGGGAACGATTCTGGAAGTTTTTCACCCAAGCGAGGATGGCTCGCTCAAGCAAGTTTGTTGGACCTGATTATATGTTGTTGTTCGCCCAGGTGAATTGAATTCACCTAAGCGAATGTATGTGGTTTCACTCAAGCGAATTAGGATTCGCTCTAGCGAATTGACCATAATTTCATTTTATTGCTCCTTTCTTCATTTTTGGGCCTTTTCTCATATCTTCATATATGGGACTAGGTATATGCCCGGTATATATATTTTTATTCCGTATTAGACTCAAATATCTTGTATACCCTTTGGGGTGAATATTTTACCGATCTAGTTTATGAATTCTTTAATCTCAGTCTTCAATTTTTTGAGATTCGAGTCTTTGGTTAATGGATGGATGTTTGAACTTTTAAAACGTGAAAAATTTACCCGTGAATTATTGATTTAATTATGATGATTATTTCATGATTCGGAACTGGAGAATCAAGGTCTGATAATATATGCATATATGATGAGAGGATATGATGTGATTATTAGAATATTATGTTATGATAAGTGTTAGACAGTTATTGGTAATGCGATGATTAGTGGTGGCATAATTTGTACTTAGGGCCTAGTCTGTGTGGCTGCCCCAGGTGATTATTACTTCTTAATAAAGAAATATAAGATTTGAGATGTGTTTATATGGTGTAGGACGGCTGATGGTATGTTTTGCCCATCGTTTTTCTCCCGTGGTCATTTGAGATTGAGTTGAGCTACTCAGTGGTCAAGTAGGACCTAGTGGTTGAGGTAGAGAGCCAAGTCAGGCTCAGTGGAACAAGTCAGGTCCACGAAGGTCGATCCTTTTAGTATCGGAATGTTAGGCGTCATATTAAATGTTGAAAGCCAGTGATGTTTCATGATATGATTGTGATGGTGTATGTATTAGCAGTTATTAAAGTAATTAAGAGTATGACATTAATGGCGGTTTATTTTGATATATGTAACTTATTCCTTTAATGGAGAATATGTTGAGTATTAGGCAAAATGTGGTTTGTTATAATCTAATATATATATATATATACACGAGCTAAGTGGTGATGATGATTAAGTGTTAAATTATTACTTTTTGCATTATGTTTACCGTTCTAGATTAATTATGATATTCCAAACACTCACCCTTGGTGTGGTTTTCTTTTCTTTTAGTAACCAGTGACAGGGAAGGTGCGGATGCCCTAGAGGGAAGCACCAAGTGAGGAGCCGATGCCAAGAAAGCTGTGGAAATGTTATTTGTGTAATAGTTGAGTAGATAACTTTAAACATTGGTATATGTATATTTGGATAGTGTGATAATTAGACCCGTAATTCTATTAGACTTTATAAATTGATTATAGTGTAATGATGAATGTTTAATACTTACATGTGTGATGGATTGATGATGATGGAAAAGAATTTTAGGTTGTGAGTTTGTGGATTGGATGTTTTACCATATGTATGGTGTTATGAGATAATGTGTAGTTATGGCACAGAGCCATTTGATTGATGAATTTGAAATGGACAGGTATTGTATTATGTATGAGTTGTATGCAGTATGAATATGTGTGAATGTGAGAAATGATGATGAAAAATGACATTATGTATATTAGTGAAAATAGGTGGAATTATGTGGAAACTAAGAACTGGAGGGGTGATTTTAGGATCCGGTGGGTTTTAGGACTCCCGAGAGGGACCAATAGGTTTCCTACTTCCTTTATAACTTGTGCATGTAGGCCTCACTAAGTTTGAAGTCCGTTTGATAGGTTTTATGCATTGGTTTGTGTTACTTTTGGTTTAAATGTATTTTTACGCACATGTTAAGCATATAGTGGAATTTTGGCAAACATACTACACCAACAGTTCCAGAATAGGGAAAACATAGGGCTCATAAAGTTTTGTAGCATTTAGAGTTAGAACGGTAAGTTAGGTAGGTTGAAAGTTGGCCAAAACATAAAAATCTACATAATTGTTGTATCTGTGCTATCAGTAATCGATTGCCAGTTTCGTCAGGATGCTTATTTTGTCTTTTTGTGCATGTAATTGATTACAGGGTAATCGATTACAACATTGTTAGGATTAATTAAAACTTAATTTTCATGAAACCAAAATGCTTTTAAGGACATTCGTACTATGAATGGTTCACACTTGATAATTAGAGTTTTAAATATAGTTATGGGATCAAGATTGTTATATCTAAAAATGTGAGCATTTTTAGTAAATTTGATGAAAATAAAAATAAAAATAAAAATAAAAATAAATGTAAATTAAGGAGGACTTTACATAATCTATAACTAATTTGGCATCCTTTCACTAGGTGTTCATGAATGTGCATTAATTGAGAATTCAAGAATTTGAGAAGCTAAAAATATTAACCAAAATTAGAAACATCCTAACAACTAGCAAATACTAGAATATTTCTTTTTCACTGCTAAAAATGATTATCTAAACAGACCTTCTAAACCAACCAGACACTATAACTTTGCTCAATGTGATGTTGCTAGCATTAAAGAAAATGATCCATGTGGAAAGGATACATTGATACATACCACTTTTAGTGAGAAAACAACTCGTTGACTCAATCACAAACTCGCCTTCTAAATTGAAATGGCCTGTTCCCTCCCGGGTCAGAAAGGGCCCCACGGTGCCCCTTCATCCCTTCACTTTAGCAGATAATGATTCTCCATTACCCCACCATAAGCGGTTATCTCCCTTACTGGGCTTGGGCTTGGATTCCCCCTTCTCCCTATTACTTCACTATTGTATAAATCTAGCCAGAGGCTCGCATTGTATTTCAAGTGACACAATTAAGAGAATAAACCTACTTTAGTAGAGTAATTCTCTAGGGTTTCTAGTAATCCTTATTCTTGTTGTAAACATTTTAGCGCCCACTGTGGGCCCAGTAAAATGGATTCCACACCTCTATCTCCAAGAAAAAAAACCTTAAAACAGCAATGGTGAACACGCGCAACACTCACTGTGAAGAAGATACAAGACACTGATAGGAACCCAATCGTGATGATCAATTACAGCAGCTAAAGAGTATGGTGGAAGCGCTCCAATACATTATGGCTAACCTACAGTAGGAAAATACAGAATTACGTGGACGGTGGAGAGAAGAGCGTGAGGCTTCAAGTCACAATGGAACCCAATCCGCCCAACGTAAGACCGATGGCCATGCTTCCTACCAAACGCAGGAAATAACAAAGTATGAGCCTGCATATCCTTTCGCCGCTCACCCATTCGTCGAATAAATTATGGAAGGCCCAACCCCTCTGAATTATAATCCCTCATCCATGGAAAAGTATGATGGCAGAGAAGACTTTGAGGAACACCTCACCATGTTCATCACCACCATGTTGATCACCAGGGAGTCGGACTCCTTTTTATGCCGAACCTTCCCTACCACGCTGACTAAATCAGCACTGCATTGGTTTTCCCATCTTCCCTAGGGGAGCGTCACCAATTTCTCCGACCTCACCAAAAAATTTCTCGACCAACGAGACTCTGAAATAATACATGGCTCACTTTCTTGAGCAGGCCATCCAAATAAAGACCTCAGTTCTGAAGTGGCCCTGCACGCCGTGTAGACTGGCCTTTGCCTGGGTAAATTCTCCGATTCCCTGGCTAAAAAACCACCCCTTGACATAGACGATTTTAGAATAAGAGCCTCTCGATATATTAGCATGAAAGAAAGAGAAACAGATTACATAGAGCACACAGATCGAGCCAGTCACTGAATGGATTGTGTAGAGCCCTCAGATTGACCCAATCACCGATCAGACTAAAGAAGAAGCCTTGAGAAGGGTTGGGACAAGCGTTTTGAAGCCTATACAACTCCTAAGTACACTAACTTCACACCGCTGAATGACTGTCGTGATCGAATCATGCATGAGGTCTACAACACTAGCCTCCTTAAGCTTCCTCCCCTGGGAGAAGGACCCAAGGGGTCAGATAAGACCAAGTTTTATGAATTTCACCGAGCCCACAGGCACGGAATAGAAGATTGTTGTTCCCTCTAGAACCAAATAGAACACTTGATTTGCCAAGGGCACTTGGCCAGATTTGTCGCTCGGAGGGATGATAAACCAAATGAAGAAATCCAGAAGAGAGAAAGGGAACGCCCTGATCAGGTTGAGCTTCAGACTTGAGACCGCCTGTGAGTCCACCACTCTGAGTCGTCGAGACCAGAAGAAGAAGAAGAAGATGGAAGATGAATCATTCATATGATTTCAAAGGGATTCCCAGTATGCAAACATGCCAACAACAACAGGGAGGACAGGTGAACTTACTACAAGAGGACTCGGGGTCAGTGATCGTAACATTCGATAGGTCAGACTTCCGTGAGGGAGGCCCCAACAGAGATAAGCCAATTGTAGTCATTATGGGAGTTGTAGACTTTGTGATGGAGTGAGTGTTGGTAGATCAGGGAAGCTCTGCAGACATTTTACACTGGAAGGCATACCAGGAAATGGGTTTTCCCCCTCATCAATTGAAAAGGTATGAAGGAACTTTACTCTATTTTTTTGGTGATTCTGTGCAGGTCCTTGGGTTCATCGACTTGATCACCACTTTTGGATTAGGAAGGAATAGCCAGGCTATTATGGTCAAGTTCCTGATCGTCGATTTTCCTAGCTCCTACAACGCATTGTTAGGGCGACCATCCCTAAACACTTTGGGGGTAGTAATCTTCACCATGCATCTAATTATGAAGTTCCTGCTCGGAGACGGGAGAATTAGAGTTGTCAAGGAAGACCCGGAGGTAGCACAAGAATGCTACTATGAAAGGCTATGGCCCAAGGAGACTTTCATAATCAATGATCGAGATGACAAAAATTATGAGAGACCCCAACCAGTGGATTCTTTGAAACTTGTCCAGGTTGGTCCCCACCCAGGCTAATTCATACGACTTAGTGTAATACTCGACTCGGACCTAGAGGAAGCCCTTATTAAATTGCTAAGGGCCAATGCGAACCTATTCACCTAGAGCCCCGTAGATATGCCCAGTATCGACCCTGCCATAATTTTCCACTCGTTTAACATTGAGCCGAAGGCAAAGCATGTAGCACAAAAGCCCAGAAAGATAGGGCCTGACCAGAAGGACGTAGTAAAAGAAAAAATGGACAAGCTCATATCTGCTAACTTAATAAGGGAAGTCAATTACCTAACCTGACTTTCCAATGTAGTCATGGTGAAAAAATCGAGCGGAAAATGGAAGATGTACGTCGACTTCACTGACCTAAATAAGGTATAACCTAAGGATCCCTATCTGTTACCTCACATTGACCATTTGGTAGATGGTACTTTAGGTTACAGGATTTTGAGCTTCATGGACAGATACTCGGGCTATAACCAAATCCGAATGGACCCTAAGGATGAGGAGAAAACAACCTTCATCACAAATGGGGCAAACTTCTGTTACAAAGTGATGCGCTTCGGCTTGAAGAACACTAGAGACACCTATCAAAGGCTGGTGGACAAAATCTTCACTAGGAAAATTGGTCGGAACATGGAAATATATGTAGATGACATGGTCTTCAAGACCAAGATAGCAGAACTTCACGTCTAGGAGCTGGAAGAAACATTCGTTGAACTGCGCAAACATAACATGCGCCTAAACCCTGAGAAATGTTCCTTTGGGGTCCAAGGAGGGAAGTTCCTGGGGTACATGCTCACCCATCGTGGCATCAAGGCAAATGCAGACCAGTGTCGAGCCATACTCAAAATGCGAAGTCCTCAGAATGTCAAGGAGGTCCAGTGCCTCATCGGTCAGATTGCGGCCCTATTTTGATTCCTCTCAAAGTTTGCTGAAAAATCCATGCCCTTTTATAAAATATTGAAAGAACGGACTCATTTGAATGGATTTTAGAATGCGAGAAGGCGTTTTGAGATCTAAAGTCCTATCTAGCACCCCCCGATCCTGACACGTTCAGACCCGGGTTGGAACTGATCCTTTATCTTTCCGCAGGAGAGGATACAGTCAACTTGGTTTTAGTTCAAGAAGATGGCTCAATCTAGAGACCAGTATCTTTTACCAGTAAAACGTTACAGGGGGAAGAAGTACGCTGCCAGAAAGTGGAAAAATTTGCATACAGCCTTGTAGCAGCGCGCTAACTCAGGACTTAATTTTACAGCCACCAAGTTGTGGTTAGAACCGACCAACCCCTCAGTAAGATACTCCATAAACCTGACCTCACAAGAAGAATGGTGGCCCGGGCAATTGAACTCTCTGAGTACGGCATCTGATATGAAACTAGGGGTCCCATCAAGGCCCAAATACTCATAGATTTCTTAGTAAGGATACGATGCTACGCATGGCTCATGGACCTTCTCAGTCGATGAGTCCTTTAATATGAAAGGTAGCGGGGTGAGGATCATACTAGAGTCCCCAACAGGACTGGTAATTGAAGAATCGTTCAGGTTTATGTTCAAGGCTAACAACAACCAAGCAGAATACAAAGCCCTCATCGCCAGGCTACGAACGACTCTAGATTTAGGGGCTCAATGTGTCCAGACAAAAATTGACTTGTAACTGGTCACCAGGCAGGTAGAAGGATTATACGAGGCAAAGGACCCAACTTTGGCAAAATACTTGGAATGGGTAAATCAGCTAGCTGGTGAACTCAAGCATTTTCGGGTCATCCACGTTCCACGGGCAATGAATAAATATGTCAACCTCCTGTCCAGACTAGCCAGCACCGTTAAAGCAGGAAATCTAAAAACAATTATCTAAGTAATTCTAGAAGAACCCACGATACATGGTGTTTAGCAAACGCTTCGTATAAATAAGGTACCATCCAGAGATACGTGGATGGCCCCGATTATCGACTTCCTTCATCATAGGATCCTCTCAGAAGATCCTCAACTAGCTAAAAAGCTCTAGGTATAGGCAGCTACTATACTTTATTAGAAGGACAACTCTACAAACGGGGTTTCACTATGTCACTTTTAAAATGCCTCAACGAAGATTAAGCAGACTATGTCATACGGGAGCTCCACTTAGGAATCTGCATCCTTCATGGGGGAGTCAGCCCCCTAGTCACCCGGGTCCTTCGGGTAGGGTATTTCTTGCCAACCGTATGTGTCGACTACTTCAAGTTTGTTAATAAGTATGACTCGTGCCAGTGAAACGCCAATCAAATCAACATTCATCCGAAGCCCCTACATGGGATCTTGGCTCCCTGGCCTTTCAACACATAGGGAATGGACATCTTAGGTCCATTCCCCCTGGAAAAGGCCAAATAAAATTTCTCTTCATAGCAATTGACTTTTTTACGAAGTGGATCAAAGCGGACCACTATCAACCATCACTGCAGCTAAAGTCCAAACCTTTACTTGGAAGTACATAGTTTGTTGACACAGACTCCCTCACATGATCATCTAAGATAACGGCCGACAGTTCGTAGACAATGGCTTTGTTCAATTCTGTGAGAACTTAGACATCAAATGAAAGTTTTCCTCCGTAGAACACCTGTAGACCAATGGCCAAGCCGAGGTAGCCAAGAAGGTGATTCTCCAAGAACTCAAAAAGCAGTTTGGACAAGCCAAAGGAATATGGGAAGAAGAGTTACCAGGTGCTTTGTGGGTATATCATACGACTCCACATTCTTCGACCCACGAAACCCCGTTCTGACTCAAATACAGAGCCAACACCATGATTTCGGTTGAACTGGGGGAACATCCCTCCAATGCGTTGCTTATGATGAAGAAACAAGCAACGAGTGAAGACGTGAAGATCTAGACCCCAGCCCAGAAGAACGTGACATAGCGTACGTCGAAATCCAGGCTACCAAGTAAAAGTCCGCTCAGTGATGGAACTCCCTACTTCGACCCTGACCATTCCAAAAAGGAGACCTAGTACTACGCATCGTAGACAATAATCGAAGGCCACGAGAGGAAGGTAAATTTACAGCCAACTAGGATGGCCCATACCAGATAAAAAAAGCTATCGGGAAAGGTGCGTACCAACTAAAAGAACTATCAGGGAAGGAAATTCCAAGGACGTAGAATGCCACTCACTTGAAATTTTATTACATTTAATGATGTACTCAAAGGAAGGAACTCTTTTTTCTATCCAAGAGGTTTTCCCACAGGGTTTTTTCTCTTGGGAGGTATTAATGAGGCCCCTTTTTTTAATAAGAAGTCGTCAATACTCATTCAGAAAACCAATACTTATTAAATTAAGTATGAAAAGCCCAAGTTCGATCCCTCGGCAATACGATTCTGAAACTTAAATTACATTAAGTATGAAAAGTCCCGAGCAATGCACGATCCCTCGGCAATACGATCTTTGAAACTTAAATTATATTAAGTATGAAAAGGTAGAGTGATGCACAATCCCTCAACAATACGATCTTTGAAACTTAAATTATGTTAAGTGCGAAAAGTCCAAGCGATGGCAATACAATCTTTGAAACTTAAAATGCATTTAAGTATGAAAAATCTGAACGCTAACCATGCAACACCATGTCGCTCCAACCACGAAACAAACGTAATAATTCCCGTAAAAAAAACTGGGAGACCCTTCTTTATAAGAACATCGTACGACGAGATATAGTCTACATCAAGTTACAAGCCTCTAAATAGAAACCTGTCTAGAAATGGGACACACTACTCAGACCATGACACTTTCGAGAAAGAGATCTAAAGCTAACAGTCAAATAGGAAGACCTACACCGGGTGAGAGAAGTCATTAGTAAATGAGCATACCGACTTGAAGAGTTAAGGCATATCATTTAAATTATATTATAATAGAATGTAGTGCAGGCACTCTTTTTCCTACTCGAGGACTTTTTTCCTACCGGGTTTTCCCTTAAGAGGTTTTTTAATGAGGCCTGCCAAAATAGTAAAAATGTATTATCATTGAATGTAACGTGGGCACTTGTTTCCTACTCGAGGGGTTTTTCCCACTGGGTTTTCCCCCGAGAGTTTTTTATGAGGCCTGCCACGATAACAAATAAGATAAGTACGACTCGGCTCATCTCACGGAGAAACGACAAAAGTTTAAGCCCAAAAATCGTTTGGTATACAGCCACTCAGAATTGATTACCCGACCCACTCGGAATTGCTTACCTGATCTACTTGGATTTGATCACTCGATATCAACTCACACACACTTAGGACAAATCTTTGCTTGGCATCCAAAATGGAATATCTCACCCTAGCACTTAGTCACTCTGCTAAGCTCTACGCCTAGAGCTCGTGATTGAGGGGCTCCTGTTCCCTCCGGGTCAAAGGGGGCCCTATAGTGCCCCCTCATCCCTTTTAATTTAGCAAATAATGATTCTCCATTACCCCACCAGAAACGGTTATCTCCCTTACTGGGCTTGGGCTTAGGTTCCCCCTCTCCCTATTACTTCACTATTGTATAAATACAACCTATAGACTTACGTTGTATTTCAAGTGACACAATTAAGAGAATAAACCTACTTTCTTAGAGTAATTCTCTAGGGTTTCTAGTAATCCTTATTCTTGTTGTGAATATGTGACAATATCCAAATTGCTCCCCCCTTAAAGTATTAAAAAAAACTATATCCTCATTTCCAATGGTACAATTTCAAGCACTTATTTATTCGGTGCTTTTCATAATATATCATATAGAATAACCCAATCAATCGTTAAGTAATCACCTGTTAACAATTAAACTGCAGAAGCACAAAAAGAAAATTTATAAGATGTCACTAGACAAAACTGAGATCAAGTTCTCAATTCAAACAACAATCTCATATAGATGATTTTTCTGAAATGAAATGAAAGAATAGTCATTTATCATTACCCACTTTAAGAACTTTACGGTTGGCAAGAATATAAAACGCTTGGTAAAATTTTGGGGTCATCAAAGTTAATTAATTAGGATTGCAAGAAAAAGTTTTACATTTAAAATAGAAGGAAAATAAGAGTAAGCCCAATAAAGTTGAAATGAAACAAAGAAAAGACAAAAAAAAAGCATTCACTTTCAAAGAAGAAAATGAGGCTCACTTAATTGCCATAGAAACTACCACTTATTTCATTTCATATTGCTTCATTAGCACATAAGTAAACCGTAACAAGAAAGTCCAACTCAAACACAAAATCTTTCAGACCAGTACAAGCGAAATCTATCAATTGTAATTCCTGCCTATTGCTACAATCTTGTTCATGTAATTACAACCACAACTATCCATATCACTAATTTATCCACCATAATTCTACAATGTAAAAATCATGATACCATGCATTAATATACCATAATCAATTCCACAACAGATAACCTACAATATGCCAAACGCTGTCTAGAAATTTATGTTTCATAGTATATCATTTACTTGGCTCACTGCCCCATTGCATCACATAAAGCACACATATATATAGTTTCATACCAAAAATTAGTCCAATTCATTCAAGTATAACTTACATACGTGTATGTGTGTAATTCAAAATTTTAGGTACCATATAATCTTACCAAAACATCAAAATATTAACATTATAAAACACAGATATATATATATATGCATCACCATTACAGTTACCAAAACAACCATATCAAACTATAAACAGCTATATCTTACACATCGATATTTTACGCCCATTATGACACTTCAATGCATTTCCCATAATTCGGATCATTGCACGCAATCATACCTTGACATATTCACTACAAATTACAATCCTGATAGGCATAATAGAGGCTCCCTATATCATTAAAAGAAGCTTCTATAAAACCTATTCAAGCGAAACCTTATTAATATATTCTAATCTTAAATATAAACAAAGTAACTACTTTTGCACCTATTAAAAATAATAGTTAGAAGTAATTATTTGTATTAATATTATCAAACATTTGGTGTAATATCATAAAATACTCTTAATATCATTAATTACACAAAGCATTAGTTGTCTTGAGAATGTATATAAGGAAAGCATATTTAGTACATAAATATTTAATGACCTTTAAAAAGTCTAATTTTATTTATATTATAGGACAAAAAATTTCATTAAAATTTATTTATATTTAGAACTGGGATAATTATCTTTGAACCAGTCACCAAAGTCTCTTGCCTAAGCCGACCGACTTCATTGATTTCGTCAACCAATCTACTCGACCATCTATCCAATCAATGAACAACTACCCATGTTTAATCACAGGGGATTGCATGGGGTTAACCCAATGGGGGTAACTTTTTAAAAAGTAGGATTTCCCTAGTGGTTCTGTTGAATCACATATGCCATGGTGAGGAATCATGGTTGGCCCGCAACACCATTATATAATATCTTGTATGTTATTTGCCATCGTCATAGTGAAATGATCGGTGTTGCATTTTGGGTGATGTGGTTTAGTACTAGTAAAAATGTTGGATAATATATGTGTATGTACACATTATGTTGAGATGATACTACAGTATATACCCACATCGACGATTATTCCTACAATCAGATCTTTAAATGATGAGTATGATTTCTTGTACATTTGTATTGGCCTAAAAGCATTTGCATATAGCCTAGAGATATGCTAGTATGAGATTAAGACCTAGAAAGGGGATGGTTGATTGAAGGTTAAAAGCTTCTAATAGGACAACATAAAAAACCTTGACAAACATTATAATGAAAACTATGAAAATGTTTGTGATAGTCCATTGTGATGAAGGGCAATGGATTGTGATTCTGTATGTGTTTGTTATAAGTTTGGTTATGACCATTACGCATATTTATTTTGATAAAAACGATGATTTGATGACGATTTCTACTTATGTTGCAAAGCACATGAGTGATTTATATACATATACACATAATCATAAGTGTTTAAGTTTGTCATTTTGAATGTAATACCCATTCACCCATGTTATCTCTTTTTAGCATTGTGATGCAAAACCTTACATGGGGTGAGATGAACTTATTTTGGAAAATGATTTATGATGATGTAGACACTTATGTTGATGGTGGCCTCATTTATTTTGTAAATCATACGCTTATACGCTTATTCTTTTGATAATGTATATTGGCCAATTCTTTTAGATGTAACAATGTACGATGGTTAGAAACATGTATTTGGATGCCAATATGATGACTATGATATTATGATAAAGAATAATTTATAATTGCCAAAGTTTGGAAATGCCAATATTAACTTTCTTGTGTTTATCAAATATCTCTTTCTGAGTAAGGAAGAGGGCTTCAATGGCACTAACTGAGTAAGGATCTAATCTTGAAGTGATTGAGGTGACAAAAGAATCAAACTCTTCTAGAAGTCCATCCAACATGACTTCAATGTGATCGTCATTTGATATAAGGGAGCCAATTGCAGCAAGAGAATCTATAATCCTTTTTATTTCAAGCAAATACTTATTAACAGATTTATCTTTCTTGATCATGTGTAGTTGAATCTTTAATTTATTGCTCTTTGCTCGAGTTTGTGTAGATAATTCACTACAAGATGGGTCTAAATTTCTTTTGAGTTAAGTAATCCTACCATTTTTGTCAATATTGGAGCAGTCATGGAAGTAAAAAGCCATGCAATCAAGAGCTGATCTTGTTGATCTTATTTGGGGTACTCTTGATTCAGAACTTTGGTGGATGCATCTTTTGATGCCGTATATTTCTTAGGATCTTCATTGTCATTGATGAATTGTAGTAAGTATTTATTGTCAAATCAAAAAAATTTCATCATCAAGTTTAATGGAGATTAGATTGGTGAAAGTTTGAGGAGAAAATTTGGATGCGGGAGCCATGACAGAGCTTAAAGGTATAAGGACCCCGATCCCCAAGACCTGAATCCTGATATAAATTACAATGATTAATTTAATAAAATAATAAATTTTTCATGTTTTAAAAGCCTGAACATGCAACTGTACATCAAGACTCGAATCATGAAAAACCTGAGACCAAAGTTTAGGAATTTAGAAAATGGATTGAGAATTAATTGCCCCAACATGTATACGAAAACAAGTATGTTTACAGCGGAAGAAAATATGATAGGCCAAAAAGTCCAGAAAGACAAATAAAAAGGCCCAACTGGCTACAACAATTTATTTAATTTAGCCAAACTAAATCATAGTTATCTTAAATTTTAAATTTTGTTATCTTTAACAAGATATAATTATATCTTTAAGAAATTAGTTATGTTTAAAGTAGTATAAATAAATTGTACCTTCCTCTTAGAGGAACAGGGAATAAATTTTTAATATAATTACTACAATTTGAGTTAACCTCTAACAATTGGTGCTTTCATATTGCTCTCATGCCTCCCAAACCAAAAGATATGGATGCCCTCCTCCACACCATTACAGAACAGTTGGGTAGTCTTCAAACCCAATTTGACAACCTTCACAAAAATCAAGATACCCGTCATGACAATCTCATAACCTACATTGGGGGACTACAAGAACAAATCAATACAACACTACACAACCAAATTCCATCCACACCCACAGCCCCTCCTGGATTTCAAGCAAATTCCCTCGGTCATCCAACGACCCCTCTCTACACTACCACTACCCCTATAGGACCAGCCCTTAGCACACCCCCCACATCCACATTCTACGTTCACACCCACCCAAAACCCAATTATTCCAACAATTCCTCATCTCTCAACCCAACCTATCTATTCCACAAATCCCACCATCCAACCTACGTCAACATTTCCAACTTACCCTCAATTTGTTCATAATCAATTACCCAACCAAAATACCATATTACGACCCCCAAAAATCGATTTAGCACCATTTGATGGAAACAACCCATTAGATTGGCTTTTCCAAGCTAATCAATTTTTTATGTTCTACTAGATACCTTCAGATTTATGATTACCAATGGTTGCATTTTATATGCGAGGTGAGGATCTTGGTTGGTTTAAATGGATGTTCCATAATCACCAACTAATAGACTGGGGGACTTTCGTGCATGCCATTGAACTTCGTTTTGGGCCATCAACCTATGAAAGCCACCAGGCAGAATTATTCAAGCTTCGCCAACAGGGATCTATGACTGAGTACCAAGCCACCTTTGAAAAACTTTCTAATAAAGTCTATGGACTTTCCCCATAAATATTTCTTAACTCTTTTATTTCAGGACCATACCCAGATATCTGAAAAGCGTTAGCCATCCTACAACCTCAATATATCACCCAAGCCATGGGCTTAGCCAAACTCATTAAATCCAAACAAAAAGACACTAGACTAAAAACCTTCAAACAACCCAATTCTCACTATCAGCCCAATCCTAATACAAGTCGACTTCCCCTTTCTAACCCCCTTACTACTGCACCCTTACCCGTTAAGCGACTCACTCAAACACAAATGCAAGAATGAAGGGCTCAAGGACTTTGTTATTACTGTGATGAAAAATTCATTGCAGGACACAGATGTACTCTTAACAAATTCTTACTTCTTATGGTTGATGATGAACCATTAGACAATCCTGCCCTTACAACACCAGAACCAGACACAACCACTAGTAAGTTAGACCAAGCCATTAACTTCCAACTGTCATCTCATGCCCTCACCGAACAACCATCTCCATAAACACTCCAATTCCATGGGTTAATCAATGGACTTTAAGTGAAGGTACTAATTGATTTAGGAAGCTCACACAATATACTACAACCACGCATCGCAAAACACCTGAACTTACACTCTCCACCTACCCCGACCTTTCCAATGATGGTTGGAAATGGTGCCCACATCTTCTGTGTAGTGAGACGCCCCGAAAATACGGGGAAATTTTTCACGATTTAAAATCACTATTCAATGAAGAGAAAATAAGTGGTGAAGCTTTTAATACAATACCTGGATCTATGATAAACCACTCCCATATATGAAGATATGAAAGGGTAAATTATAAGACAATTTTATAAAAATTTTCCAATTAAAATTAGGAGAAGAATTAATTAATTTAATTGTTGCATGATTGAATTTTAAGAGAAGAGATTTCATGAGGTTCCATGACCCATACTATGTTCGGAACACCTTTAAGATGATGCATGATAAGGATTTGATGCATAAGAAATGAAAATTTATTTAAAATAAGACAAGGGGGACATCCGGTGGCAACTCGCTCAAGCGAGAACCACACTCGCTTGAGCGAGCACACGCAGTGACGCTTGAGCGAGCATAAGGAAGGCTGAGTGAGAAAAGTTTTAAGCATCAGGGGCTCCTCTCGCTTGAGCGAGCCCTATCTCGCTTGAGCGAGATATGAAGATCACCCCCAGGCGAGCGAGCGAGACGCTTGAGTAAGAGAAGAGATTTACCACTGGAGCCAATCTCGCTTGAGCAGATTTCATCTCGCGTGAGCGAGATTGCTCCAACAACCACAGAAGCTCACTGTCCCATTTTTGCTTGGGCGAGGCAAGTCCCACCTGAGCGAAAATCGACCAGTGTCTATTCCCTTCTCCCTCGCTTGAGCGACCACCAAATTAGGACCATTTTGCCTGAGCGAAAATGGTCCAGTGACCAAACACTGATTCCCACCAAATCTCGCTTGGGCAAGAAGGCCATTCGCCTGAGCGAATTTCGGCCAGTGGCCACACCCCTGCTTCACGAACATCTCGCTCGAGCGAGATTCCCACTCGCTTGAGCAAGTTCTGCAGAACTTGTGCAGAAACGAAGAATTCTCACAACTTAGCACATAAATTATCATTTCCTACCTCTTTAACCTTTCTTAATGCATTATTTTACTTCATTATGCATCTACAAATTCTACCAACTTCATAAAGTACTATAATTTAAGAATTACATCATTCATTCATTGGATTAAACATCAACAACATCATCATCCAACTATTTATACCTTTCAAATTCAATTATCATTCATTCAATGCATATCATTTAAAATATTCATCTCATAATTCTCCATAAAATGCTGCAAGTCACAATGCACACCATTCATTCATAAAAATTAACATCACCAAGCATCATAATTTTATCCTTTACATTGTTTGGGTCATAAATGAAAATTGACCATACACATCAAGGCTCAATTTCCTCCATGACCCTCAAAATCATTATCACTAATCCAGATATCAAAATAAGCATTCATATACATCACATGCTATACAAAAATCTAGATTTCACCGGCCAAGGAACTTCCTATACCACTATTTACCTCCTCAACCAAAATGTACTTCAAAATGTCTACTCTTCCCATGAGTGTCCTACATCATAAGTCTAAAAATGGACAACATGGGAGAGTGAGTCACACATTCCAAAGGAATGAATAAGAATACCATGTGATTGTGTACATATGCATCAAACATGTATACTTTGCACATACATATCATTCACCATACTCTTTATCATCACAACACCATCATACATACATCACAAGTAACATTACAATTTAGATAAAGTACACAGCATTTACATAATCAAGTCCCACCACAATTTGGCTATCACACAAACTATTATTTGGTATTCATATCTTTTATGTTGTCTTAGTATATCATTACATCCTCATCACATCCATCATCATATCTCATCACCTTCGGCATACTTCCTTGCTATATGCAAATGCTCTTAAGCTAATGCATATGCACAATGGAATATTTCAACAATTACAGATCTGACTGTGGGAACATAAACACCAATTGTGGGACTCAAGTATGATCATCTAATCATACCCCTACTGCAGTAGTAAAATATGTACACTTATCCTTAAATTTGCATGCATACATCAATTATTTTACTAGTACCAAACCGCATCACCCATCTTGCAACACTTGGTCATTTTCACCATGACCGCGGTACACAACATATCAACATATGGTGTTGCGGGCTGGCCAGATATCAAATCATAGCGGATGTGATCCCAAGGACCACCGGGGACACCTGTTCATCAAGAGCCACCCCCCACAAGGGTCGGCCACATGTAGCTCCCAGAAGCAATACGTGGTCGGCTTTGTGACTTCACACCGAGTCACAGGGGAATTAAAACTTGCTCGTGCACCAAGCCACCCTCCCACTGTGTCAGCCGAGGGAACTCCCCTAATGTTCCAACAATGGCGGCTATGCAGTATGCCATGGATGCAATGCAGGTCATATGCATTTCTCACTCTATGCATCCTATACATGCCACTCATCATACATCATCATCATTACCAACATCACCACCAGGTTTCTAGTGGATTCATTATTATTGGTTATTCTCATTAGTTTAAGTCTTTGTCTAGCATTCTCAATAGTTCTCATTCATATTTCTCAACTTTATCATCAATACAAAGACTTCAATCATTCTCTATCGGCATCATCAACATTTATATTATATTCATGGTAGGTATAAGCATGACATCATATCGTTGATCATTCTACACCACCATATAGCACACCATGAATATCCTAAATGCACCAAAACATGTTGCCAAACGTATTACCTACACCATATACCACATTACAATTTCTCATATCATCTCAAGCAAGGCTAACATGCATACCAATACATATGGCAATCAAATAACATTCAAATTCATGCATTTAGAACATAAGACTCCTCTCCTACCTCAAGAGAAGAATTCTGATTGATAAGATGTACCTGCCTCGTTGTTCAGAATGGATCCTACATTAAATGCATATAGAATCCCAATCAATCAACTACTCAAGACATTATTTCAATTCTATTTAATCATATTCATATGTATAATTTCACAACATGTGCTAGGCATGTTATAGACATCATTTTTATTATTCGTTAGTGATAAGTGTTTTGCTTATATTGAGTTTGCTGAAAGAGAATCAAGTTTGTATAATATGAACTCAATGAAATGGATGTGCCAAGTTTAAACACAGAAGTTGTAATATAGTATAGTTGTCGTTCCACTGAGGAGGTGCTAGAATGAAGATCTTAGTTTGAATTGATTAGGCAGAAAGTTTCAGTTTTGATTTGTTATGAATGTTGCTGAATGAAAAACAGTAAGTAACAAAATAACAGAGGATAGCACTTTGCAAAATATAACAGTAAATGATGTTGGAAAAATTAGTTTTGTAAAACAGGGATTGGCTTTATCACATCTTCACCTCTGTAAGCTGCATAAGTTTCCATATATGTAAATCGAAAAGATAAGTTCTATGTCACAATCAAAGTCATTTGCATCGATCCCTCGACTACAAAATTCATAAGAATGATTTCCAAACCGCTGATCCCTCAGTCACTTTGGAAACCATTCCAGCATTATCGATCGATTGTTTTGACGTTTGTTACGTTAGACGCCATCCCTGGCTACCTACTCACAACAAGCATTTCTTTCAGGGTCTGCTTTCAAAAGTCACTTCCCAGCATACTCAAGAAAACTTAGAACAAGAAAATAGTGATCAAGTACTTTCAGGCATTAAACGCAGAAGGAAATACAGAAACTTTATCAAATCTCATTACTCAATGAAAACTTACGACAGCATTACTTCAGTGTTGAATGGATTACAGCCAATCCCATAAGGGAGATTAGTTACTCATGCCTTGCATTTTCACCATCAAAGAAATGAATACAGAAAATGGAAAGTGTGAAATGAAAAATACAGAGGATGAAATGATGTATGATGTGATAGGAGATTCATGATCCTGATGCCCTGTTTGCAGCTTGCTTTATAGGAGTTTTTGGCTTAGCTTCTCTTACCCACTTGCGTAGAACCCATGCGGCATCTTTCAGAGACTGGTGGAAACAGCAGAAAGTGGATGAGTTTGCATCGCATTACGGGTGAATAAAGAATTAAGAAGCCCACGCTGTGTGAGTCACGCTTGAGCTTGATGGTCACGCTCAAGCGTGAAGGGCTCTGAAGCTTTTTAATAGTCTTGCGCTTGAGCTTCCTTGTCCACGCTTAAGCATGGTTCCTTTGTTCAGCATATGCTTGATCCTTCACTTCAAGCTGGGCATGTTACGCTTTAAGCGAGCTCCTCTATCCCCACAGATGTGTTCCACGCTCAAGCCACGCTCAAGCGGGATCGAGGTCACGCCCAAGCGGCTCCTTATCACGCTTGAGCGTGAGATGCCCCTGATGCTGTTCCTTAATTCAATTCAGTCACGCTTTGAGCTCCATGGTTCCACGCTTGAGCGCCAGTCATGCATGAAGTCACGCTTGAGCGAGCTCGGGCTCACGCTCAAGCGTGAGGGGCTGTTGGTGTGTTCCTCATTGTTTCACTTGGGTGCATGGGCAACGTAGGCTTTTGTTTCCTTCACGCTCAGGCGTGTAGTGTACCACGCTCGAGTGTCCTTTGCTTGATGCTCTTTGTTTCTTCAAGGCTTTTGTCACTTTGTTCACTGATTTTCAAATTTCAAGCTTCTTTTCTTAATACTCCCTTTATGATCAAAATCATGCTCAATTATTTATCAATTTTGTTAAGTTATTCAAAAAATGGTTCTAATTGAGCCATGAATTTAATCATAAAATAGGCACTCATCAAACTCTCCCCAACCTAGATTTTTTGCTTGTCCTCAAGTAAAAAGAAGATTTGGAAAGGGAACCAAGCATTTCAAAAATCTGAGTTTCTGTTGCAGATAAAAGTTTAAAAGGCAATAATCTGAGCTAATGTCTCGGCAAATGATTTTCTTAATACCAATTCCTTAAAATGTAATGCACCATTACCTTATTCATAAAGCATGTAACCCATTGCTGTAAGAATATAGAATTTCTCATTATTTCTTACCATGTGTCTGTTTCGCTCATCCATCATTAGAACTGCTCCGTTAACATTGGCCGTCATTTCTAGTAAAACCAAAATTCAAATGAATAGCAAGGATCAAAAGGTCTTTTAAGGGTGTAATGAGGCTGGGTTAACAAGAAACTTTTGGTTTTTCTAGGTTTCAAAACGCATGTTTTAAAGAAGAGCATAAGTGTTTTAGGTTAATTTAGAAGGCTCCTTCTCTGCATTGAAACTTCAGATTTTTCTTTTGTTTTACTCCAGCTCTTTTATACAATCTTTGGAGAGCTTACTTATTCTTTCTGCATTTTCTTCTACTGCCTCCATTTGATTCATCTTCTTTTGAGAAAAATATTTTATGCTCTTTTTTTAAGATGAACATGCAGGTAAGATAGGATTTTTGCTTTTATGTTTAGCTCCGGGAAGAGAAAAAAAAAATTTTATGCTTTTATGGCTCAAAGATGGGCTACCAAAAATCGGATATTTTTATCAGGGTAGCTTTTTGGCTCTTGGCTAACTATGTTTTCAAAAATTGCCTTATCATTTCCTTGCTTGTTTCTTAAGAAAAAAGGTTAATTAGAAAATCAGTCAATGCTAATTTAACAAATTCAAATGAGGCTCTCAAGTGTTTAGATTTCTCACTGATTACTTCCTTATTCTAACAGAAAAGGGTTCAAGTCATGTAAACAAGCAAAAGTACATGCATTCCAGTTCCTTGGTTCTTAATTAAGTCATTTTGCCTAAAAAAAAGAATCAGTGTTGTTGTCTAAAAACATTCTGCTGCTTAGAAACTTTTCTTTGTTCAAAAAATGAAATCTTTGGTTGGGGTTTTCAAAAATGTTCAAAGTCTTAATCACCAAAACAGAAATAATCACAAGCAAACAAGAATAATCACAAGCAGATAAGAATAATCACAAGCAGATAATCTCAAGCAATTCTAAAGTGTGCTGTACTAAAGATAAAGTAAGCTATAAATTGTCAAACTAAGTAGCAATTTTAATTGTCAAGAACTGAAAGCATTAAAAAGTTTCACTCTTCCTCGGATGAGTCCTTCTCTGTTCCCAAGTCTCTTTCTGGAGGTCCCTGAGTTGAAGTTCCTGGCCTATCCTCCTGTGTAGCTTCACCTCCCCCCACAAAAGGAGGCCTGTCCCCAGGCCAAGCAAGCAGGGCCTCAAACTGGGCAGGTGGCATCCATGGATTGTGTTGACCTGCAGGAATGCTATGATAAAGGCCATTGTGAACATGTAACAAACCTCTATGCTGAGCGTTCTGCTGGGCCAGGAGATGGCTGTTTTGAACTTTCAGGATGTCAATGCCTTGTAAAATCAGGTTGGCTTCTGTGCTGAGGGGGGGTGGGCAGGTGCAGTGCTGAATGCTTGCTGTGCTACTTGTGAGGCATGTGGAGGAGGTGCATCAGTTGCAGGGAGTGCTGGATTACTGCAGTAACGCTCAATGAAGCGTTTGTCTATGGAAGGCCTGATTGGTTTGAGGTCTTGTACCTCAACACCATGAGCTGCACAAAAATCAGTGATAAAGGCAGGAAAACCAAGACTCCCTTTTACCTTTTGACCTGCCTGGGAATACTTCTGGTCAGAAATCACAAACTTGTGGATTTCATCCGATAGTACTTGGGCTAGATCAATAGAGATGTCCTCTCTCAGAATGCAGTATAGGAGATAACACCTACTAAAAATCAAATCAGAGACATGAGCGTTAGGTGCTATGTTAGCTAATAAGAAGGAAGTCCAAACTTGAGCAATAGTAGTCATGTCCTTTCTTAAAACTCTCAGTGGTGTCTCTCCTTGCCCCATTTAAAAGTGGTGTCCTGGAACACAGATAGCGGCTTCAAGGTCATGTGTGGCAATGAACTGGTTCCTTGCAACCATGGCAGCATATTCGTAGATTTCCCCTTCTCCTAAGGTCATGATGTTCCCCAAGTAGAAATTGATTGTGTCTCTGTCATATGAGAGCCAGGTACCCCGCACATAGGTTTTTCGTCCCCCTCCTCCATCTCTTGTCCAGGCGTTTGCATAGAATTCTCTTACCACTTCAGGGTCAAATTTCTCCCTTGGGTAACATACTTTTAACCAATTTCTCATTCTTATGATCTGCAGGAAGGCATCGCATTCTCCCAAGGCCAAGTCTACTTTCCTTTCTGGTATGAATGTCCAATTTGAGATGTCTTCATACCGCTTGCTGTTGCCTTTCTTCCTGAATCTTGGAGCATCATCTTGTTCATCTGTTTGTGGTCTTTTGCCCTTGTTCTTTCGGGAACTCCTTTTTGGGGAAGTGGTGGCAGGGGGAGTTGGTGCAGTTTGCTTGGTTCTGGCCATCTGGAAGGATCCGAAAGTGCAAGAGAGAATGGTTTGCAAAATAAAAGTGTGACTTATGAGATGAGAGTGAAAAGACAATTATTGGAGAAGAGAGGTCAGTTACAAAACTTAGAGAGTCAGAAGGTTGATGAACGGTTATGTGAGTGAGAGAGTGGGCGGTTTCAGAATTAGCATCAGGGGGCTGTTTTGCATTCTCACGCTTGAGCGCCATGATGTCACGCTTGAGCGCGAAAGTTCCACGCTTGAGCGCAATATAACCACGCTTGAGCGTGATCGGTCTGGATGCAAAGTTTGAGAATGAAAACTTCACGCTTGAGCGTGTTTTTGTCACGCTTGGGCGTAAGAGTTTCGCGCTTGAGCGCAGGTTTATCACGCTTGAGCGTGTGGGCATTGCTCCAAGGTATGCTTTCCTCGCTCAGGCTGGTTTTTATCTCGCTTGAGCGTGCAACAAAGTTTTAATACCTGATGCTCTATTCAATGTCTTGCTTGAGCGCATGTTTGGCAAGCTTGAGCGCAGGGATGTTGCGCTTAAGCGCCAAAGTATCACGCTTGAGCGTGATCAACCACCTGATGCCTGATTTAATTTCTCGCTTGGGCGCAGGGGTCTTGCTTTGAGCGTGTTAGCCTCTGATTGCTGTCCAGGTCCTTTCGCTTAAGCGAAAAAGGTCACGCTTAAGCGAGATCGGGTTTATTTTGTTGAAAATTCCTTTTGCAGAGGTGCCACGCTTAAGCTTGACTCTCACGCTTAAGCTTGATGAGGATGGTTTAGGACTTACCTTGGCTCGCTTAAGCTAGATTATCCACGCCTGAGCGTGGTGATGTCCTCATGTCTCTCTGAATTCAACTTCCAGCTCCAGTTTTGTTTGCCTTTGTTTGATACTCTTCTACAAGGTAAATAGAAACTTTTAAAATGAAAAATTTTCAAAGAAATAAAACACAAAAGATTGGGTTGCCTCCCAATAAGCGCTTGTTTAACGTCATTAGCTTGACGCCTGATAGATTTTTCAATATGGGTCATGGAGTTGGTGAATGAGAGTGTTGAGTTTTTCCACCTCCTTGCCTAAGTCAGGCCTTGGCTTTTTTCCTTTCTGTTTTTCAAGTGCACCTTCAATAGCAAAATCAGCTTGTTCTTTTTGCACTCGAATTTTTACTTTTCTGTCATCCACATCTATGATGACTTTGGCTGCTTTCAAGAATGGTCTCCCCAGTATTAGAGGAACTTCAGAATCTTTCTCCATATCTATGACAACAAAGTTCTCATGAAATTCAAATTTATCAACTTTGACCTCAATATTTTTAGCAATACCATAAGGGGTTTTTATTAATTGATCTGCCATTTTTAAAGTCATGTTTGTTGGCTTCACTAAAAAATCCCCTATACTTTTAAGTGTGGATAATGGCATCAAATTTACACTAGCACCAAGATCTAATAAAGCTTTACTTTTTGAAAGATTTCCAATAGTAACGGGAATAGAAAAACTCCCTAGATCTTTGGTGTTATAAGGTACTGCTTCATGTGTGATAGCATCATGTCCATCTTCTTCCTCAGTTATTTCCTCAGTCAGTGTGGTTACAGCCTTGCAATGCTCTATTGGGTTTGTTTCAGTGTTTGCTCCATACTGAGGCTTCTGTTTTTCAGCAAGTTGTTGGGCTAGTTGTCCCAATTGTGTTTCCAAGTTCCTAAGTGATGCCTCATTGTTCTTTTGACTTGCTAAAGAAGTTTGCATAAATTTTTCCAAGGTGTCCTCTAATCTAGAAGTTCTCTCCACCAAAGTAGGACCATTATTTTGATATGGTTTATTTGAAGAGCTGGGTTCTTGCTTCCATCCTTGGTTTTGGTTACTTCTCCATCCCTGAAATGGTTGGTTAGAAAAATTTGAATTGAAATTACCAGACCTTCCTTGGTTGTTCATGAAGTATACAGTTGCTTCTTGTGAGCCACAGTTCTCATTGAGATGATCTCCTCCACAAAAGTTACATTTTGTAGGCATTTGTTGTTGCCCTGGTTGTAATAATTGTACTGCATGTAATTGTTATGGAAGATTGGCTATCTTTTTGGTCAATGCTTCTAATTGTTGGGTCAGAATTTTGTTCTGTGCTAAGATGGCATCTGTGGTGTTTAAGTCAAGAACTCCTTTCCTTTGAACTTGCTGACGATCATGTTGAGCTTGGTAGTCTGTTGAGGATAAAGCTTCTATTATCCTTGTGGCTTGGTCAGCATCCACTGTCATCATTGTTCCTCCTGCTGCTGCATCTAAAATCATTTTAGTGTCAGCCCTTAAACCACTGTAAAAAATATTAAGTTGTGCAATATCTTCAAGTCCATGGTTTGGGCATTTTCTGAGCAGTGATTTAAAGCGTTCCCATGCCTCACAAAAAGGTTCATCTTGGCCTTGTCTAAATGTTGTAATATCTGATTTGGCCTTGATGAATCTAGATGGAGGAAAGAACCTTTGTAGAAATTTTTCTTCTACTATGTTCCAGCTATTTAAACTTTGATTTGGATGAGATTGTAACCACTCCTTTGCTTTTCCTGCTAAAGAAAAAGGAAATAGTCTTAGATATGCAGCATCAATAACATCTTGGTCAAATCCCATGGTTCCAACCAATTCATAGAATGTGGCCAAGTGAGTGTACGGATCTTCACTGGACATTCCATGGAATTGATGTGAACTAATCAAACTCAGAAATGCTGGTTTCATTTCTAGTGCTCTGACAGTATTTGGAATTGCAATGCTTGAGAAATGTCTTGGCCCTTGCTGTAAAGCATAGTCTCCAAGTGTTCTCCTTGGTGGATTTTGATTATTGCTGTTGTCCTCCATTGTAACAGAGGAAGTTTGTCCTACGTGGAAGTTCTGCTTGGCTTTCTTGATTTTCTTGAGGAACCTGTCTATCTCAGGATCAAATGCAAGTTGTTCTTTTGTACCCTGTCCTCTCAAGATCATAAATCAAGAACTCAAAGTAGCAAGGTTAAAATAAAAAATAAAAAATAAAAAACAAATTACAAACAAGTTTATTTACACTGTCTTGTCAATTCAATGCTAAAATATTCAAACTTAAATCACCTCCCCGGCTGCGGCGCCAAAACTTGATAAGTGTTTTGCTTATATTGAGTTTGCTGAAAGAGAATCAAGTTTGTATAATATGAACTCAATGAAATGGATGTGCCAAGTTTAAACACAGAAGTTGTAATATAGTATAGTTGTCGTTCCACTGAGGAGGTGCTAGAATGAAGATCTTAGTTTGAATTGATTAGGCAGAAAGTTTCAGTTTTGATTTGTTATGAATGTTGCTGAATGAAAAACAGTAAGTAACAAAATAACAGAGGATAGCACTTTGCAAAATATAACAGTAAATGATGTTGGAAAAATTAGTTTTGTAAAACAGGGATTGGCTTTATCACATCTTCACCTCTGTAAGCTGCATAAGTTTCCATATATGTAAATCGAAAAGATAAGTTCTATGTCACAATCAAAGTCATTTGCATCGATCCCTCGACTACAAAATTCATAAGAATGATTTCCAAACCGCTGATCCCTCAGTCACTTTGGAAACCATTCCAGCATTATCGATCGATTGTTTTGACGTTTGTTACGTTAGACGCCATCCCTGGCTACCTACTCACAACAAGCATTTCTTTCAGGGTCTGCTTTCAAAAGTCACTTCCCAGCATACTCAAGAAAACTTAGAACAAGAAAATAGTGATCAAGTACTTTCAGGCATTAAACGCAGAAGGAAATACAGAAACTTTATCAAATCTCATTACTCAATGAAAACTTACGACAGCATTACTTCAGTGTTGAATGGATTACAGCCAATCCCATAAGGGAGATTAGTTACTCATGCCTTGCATTTTCACCATCAAAGAAATGAATACAGAAAATGGAAAGTGTGAAATGAAAAATACAGAGGATGAAATGATGTATGATGTGATAGGAGATTCATGATCCTGATGCCCTGTTTGCAGCTTGCTTTATAGGAGTTTTTGGCTTAGCTTCTCTTACCCACTTGCGTAGAACCCATGCGGCATCTTTCAGAGACTGGTGGAAACAGCAGAAAGTGGATGAGTTTGCATCGCATTACGGGTGAATAAAGAATTAAGAAGCCCACGCTGTGTGAGTCACGCTTGAGCTTGATGGTCACGCTCAAGCGTGAAGGGCTCTGAAGCTTTTTAATAGTCTTGCGCTTGAGCTTCCTTGTCCACGCTTAAGCATGGTTCCTTTGTTCAGCATATGCTTGATCCTTCACTTCAAGCTGGGCATGTTACGCTTTAAGCGAGCTCCTCTATCCCCACAGATGTGTTCCACGCTCAAGCCACGCTCAAGCGGGATCGAGGTCACGCCCAAGCGGCTCCTTATCACGCTTGAGCGTGAGATGCCCCTGATGCTGTTCCTTAATTCAATTCAGTCACGCTTTGAGCTCCATGGTTCCACGCTTGAGCGCCAGTCATGCATGAAGTCACGCTTGAGCGAGCTCGGGCTCACGCTCAAGCGTGAGGGGCTGTTGGTGTGTTCCTCATTGTTTCACTTGGGTGCATGGGCAACGTAGGCTTTCGTTTCCTTCACGCTCAGGCGTGTAGTGTACCACGCTCGAGTGTCCTTTGCTTGATGCTCTTTGTTTCTTCAAGGCTTTTGTCACTTTGTTCACTGATTTTCAAATTTCAAGCTTCTTTTCTTAATACTCCCTTTATGATCAAAATCATGCTCAATTATTTATCAATTTTGTTAAGTTATTCAAAAAATGGTTCTAATTGAGCCATGAATTTAATCATAAAATAGGCACTCATCAGTTAGGCTTCAGGAATTCCTTCCCATTAAGCCATATTCATTATGTTCAATGGACTACCAATAACAATAGTCCAACACCTATAAAATACCACACTATCCAACACTCATACATCCAATGGCTTGTATTTGCTCTTAATTACACTATCCAACCAACATTCATAACTTTCCCCAATTCTTAAAAGTTAGGGTTTCTCTAAAACCCAACAACTCTCATCAATGCCTCATCCTTCTTCATCTCTTATCATCATAAATACATCCACTACACTTATCCCTCATTAAAACCACACATTTATGGTAACCCACTCTAGGGCATAAGCATTAAATGCTCCTAATAAATACCCATGTACATGCATTACTCCCCCAACTCACATTAACACTTATATATAAAAAACCCAAACAAAATAATGAGTATACATACCTCACACCCAAAAATGAAATAGGTTTAAGAAAGAGGGAGATGCCACACGAAATTAGGAAGAGGAGAAGGAGAAGGCTTCAAGCTTTAATGGTCTCCTTCCAAGCTCCTTGAAAACGAAATGAGAGGGGAAAAAGATTGCCACTTGACTAGGTTTTTGGAGGAAAAAGATGAGAAGGAGAAGGAAAAGTAGAAAAAAGGAGAAGAGGAATGTTTGCCACGGGAAAAATAGAAGCCACGTGAAAGAAGAGAAGGAAATTGGCTTTTGGCTTTATTTTTAATCCTTCTCATTAAAATTTCATCGCTTTATGACAAACAGGTTCTTTATTTGGGCTCAATACTTTATCTAAAAATTATTCTGAATATATTTTTGGACTCCCAATATTATACTCAACAGCCCTGACCAATATCATCTCAATCAGAGATACTTGGTCCGACACCCATGTCTCAACGGGCTTATTTTTAGCTTAACCGGTCTCCATAAATCACCAACAGCCCCCAAAAATCTTAATTTAATTATTTCTAATATTTTGGGACACTAAGTAATTCACATTCGATTATTCAGTATTAATTTCCTTGATTTATCCTCTATTCAAAAATTTGGGATGTTACATGTAGGATTTTGCCCTTCTGTCCCAATTACCATTCAGAGTCATCACTTTACAATCCCATTTTATCTACTTGCAATAGAAGGAGCAGATGTCGTCTTAGGTGTGGAATGGTTACAAACCTTGGGTTTCATTTAGGCTAACTTCGCAATACCTAGCATGACATTCACATACCATAACTCCCAAATCACACTCGCAGGCAAAGCTAAGGCCAAACCAGTACCAACTATTGTTACCCAACTTCTGTACTTACTCCAAACAGATTCAATAGCATCCTTAATATACTTTCTTTTACCTCCCCTATTGAAGACCCTGACCCACAATTAGACAATTCCCAACACACATTAGCCTCATTACCTCCAACAATACGAAACCTTCTTTCAACATACTCCCCCATCTTTCAAAAACCTAAAAACCTTCCACCATCTAGACCACATAACCACCATATTCCCCCTCTACCAAATAGTACACCTGTAAACACCAAACCATACAGATACCCATACTCACAAAAGATAGTAATGACTACCCTTATTCAAGAAATGTTACAAGATGGCATAATCAAACCCAGCACTAGTCCGTTCTCTTCCCCAGTTTTATTAGTTAAAAAGAAAGACGGATCCTGGTGATTTTGTGTTGACTATAGGGTCTTAAATGTAATCACCATAAGCGACCAGTTTCTTATTCCTACAATTGACGAGTTATTAGATGAATTAGGCTCAGCTAAAATCTTTACAAAGATTGATCTTCGTTCCGGTTATCATCAAATCCGTATTTTTCCCTCAGACACCCACGAAACTGCATTTCGAACATGTGATGGTCATTACGAATATTTAGTTATGCCTTTTGGTTTATCTAACGCACCAGCTACTTTCCAATCATCAATGAATGACTTATTCAGACCCTATTTGAGAAAGTTTGTATTGGTTTTTTCGATGATATTTTAATCTATAGCCCTTCCCTATCTAAACATTGATGACCTGCAAGTAGTTCTAAACTTGTTGAAAAGTCATCAATTTTACGCCAAATTGTCCAAGTGCGTTTTTGCTACGTCTACTGTCCATTATCTAGGCCATATTTTTAATTCTAAAGGTGTTGCCCCTGATCAAGAAAAGATTAAAACAATTAGAATGGCCAGAGTCACGTTCTCTCACGCAATTACGCGAGTTTCTTGGCCTCACCGGGTTCTACCACTGCTTTGTACAATAGTATGTAGCTCTCGCCGCTTCACTCACCGACTTGCTTTGTTCCACTAAATTTGTTTGGAGTACAGATGCCTCAAAGGCTTTTACACAACTAAAAAAACACCTGACAAAATCTCCTATATTAGCTTTACCAGATTTTTCTAAAACATTTATAGTAGAAACTGATGCATCCGCCTTTGCCATTGGAGCCGTCCTCACTCAGCTTGGGCACCCAATAGCTTTCTTCAACAAAAAGCTTAGCCCTAGAATATGCATGGCCTCCACCTATGTTCGTGAGATGTACGCAGTTACAGAAGCTGTTAAAAAATGGAGGCAATATTTAATTGGTCAACACTTTCATATCATCACAGATCAAAAAAGTTTGAAACATCTCCTTACACAAACATTTCAAACTCCAGAACAATATAAATAGGCTACTAAATTACTAGGTTTCAGCTTTGAAATATTTTATAGACCAAGTACCTCTAACAGGGTCACAGATGCCTTATCAAGACAAGCTGAAGAAAGTTCCACCTTGTTGCTAGCGATCTCCTCTCCCATACCAGAATTCATTAAAGACCTACAACAATATTACAGTAGCAATGATAAAGGTAAGGAACTCTTCCAGCAACAACTAGTAAAAGACCCAAAATTTTCCACAGAAAACAACCTATTATTCTACAAAGGAAGAATTTTTATTCTGGATCACCTAGCATGGAGGGCAAATCTCCTACATGAATACCACTCTACCCCAACAACAGGTCACAATGGGCCTAGACCATCCACTAACCACATAGCCACCTCCTTCTCTTGGCCAGGATTAGCTAGAGACATGAAAACCTTCATTTGTTCCTGCCACCAGTGTCAAACTTCCAAATATATACCTATAAAAAAACATGGACTGTTTCAAGTATTACCTATACCATCACAAGTATGGAAGGATCTTAGTATGGACTTCATCACGCACCTTCCTAATTCTTCAGGCCACACAGCTATATGGGTCATCTGTGACCGTTTAACCAAATATGGCCATTTTATAGGACTACCTACTCATTACTCAGCTCCAGACCTGGCCCAACGCTTTAGTGCAGAAATTTGTAAGCTACACAACATACCAAAATCCATAATTATAGATATAGATCCTATTTTTGTAAGCAAATTTTGGAAGGAAATTTTTAAGCTCCAAGGCACTACGCTGAAATATAGTTCGGCGTATCACCCAGAAACAGACGGACAGACAGAGGAGCAAAACAGAACATTAGATGCATACCTGCGATATTTTTGTGCTGACCACCCCAAACACTGGTTCAAGTATCTCCATCTTGCCGAATTTTGGTATAACTCCGTAAATCGTTCAGCCATCGGGATGTCACCCTTCCAAGCACTACATGGTCGGCCTTCTCCGTCCATACCAGACCTTCTCCCTCGAACAGCACCTCTCACTACTGTGGAAGAGAGACTTGCACAACGCCAATAAGTACTAACAACCATCAAACAAAACTTAACTAGAACCAGACAACAAATGATTTCCCAGGCAAATCGGCACCGACGAGACTGTTCATTCGAAATAGGGGAACTAGTGCTCCTACGATTACAAGGATATAAACAATAATCTCTGGTCAAACGCTCAATTCAGAAACTCACAAGAAAATTTTTTGGACCTTAAAAAATCATTAGCAAGATAGGCTCTGTTGCATATAAACTGGACCTTCCTGCATCCACTCGTATCCACCCGGTCTTCCATGCGTTGCTATTGAAGAAATACCATGGGAATAATCCAAAAGGCCATTTCTGCCCATATCTCGCGCCTGTGAATTCATATAATCAAATGGGAAATAAAATGGAGGTTACAAATCTCAATAACCCATTCCCTGAAGTAATTAACGAGCCCAAGGATCAGCACTCCCCTACAACGTGCGATCCCACCTACTGGCCAACTACGCAATCCACACCGTCCAATGTGCCTGCACCTGCGGTCTACTCACACACGGACTAAGAAACTGCGTTCCAGATTGGCACGCAAGTCACGAGCAGCTCAAAACATCACGCATCCTAACCGTCCATAATCACTGAAAATTCACAACTCTTGGATGCACATAAGACTGACCACCTCCCAGACAATTCGATAAATCAGCCTAGCCTTGAGGACAAGGCCGTTTTCGACGGGGACAGCAATGATAGGCCAAAAAGGCCAAAAAGACAAATAAAAAGGCCCAACTAGCTACAACAATTTATTTAAATTAGCCAAACATTCGACCAAAAAAAAAAAATTAGCCAAACTAAATTCGACCAAAAAAAAAAAAATTAGCCAAACTAAATCATAGTTATCTTAAATTTTAAATTTTGTTATCTTTAACAAGATATGATTATATCTTTAAGAAATTAGTTATCTCCAAAGTAGTATAAATAAATTGTACCTTCCTCTTAGAGGAACAAGGAATAAATTTTTAAAATAATTACTAGAATTTCTGAGTTAAACTCTAACAAAATGTGTATATAGGGCATGCGCCTAGTCCCATATATGAAGATATGAGAAAAGTCCCAAAAATGAAGGAAAGAAGATGAAAAACACATTTCAAACGGCCTCGGTTAAGCGAGGAAACTCTTGTAACATCTCAATTTTTAGAAAAATAAATTATTAGTATGAAATTAATTAGTTATTTGATGCCTAAAAATACATAGGAAAATTAATTATGTAGTAAATATGACTTATTGGTAAATTAAGATCTACTGAAAATGGATAATTTAATGAATGGTATGAGACCTACTAAGTCAAATTAAATATTTAATGGGTCTAGAATAATAAGGGATTTATTATGATTACGGTGGCATATTCAAAATAATTTTCAGTGTTAAGTAGATATTTATTCATACACGACGTATGTTAATAAACGGTGAAAATACGAGCGAAATAGAAATTAAGAAAATTCTAAAATTCCCTTTTCTCTTCTCCTCATCACCGTGGACACCTTTTCCACTTTCTTTAATCTCTTTTGTCTTTGTTAACTGAACTGTTCTTTACAGGGGGTGTAGAAGTATGCTTGTAGAACAACTCAAAATATACATATAAATGTGTTCTTGATACAAAGCAATATGCGTATAAATGTAAATACAGAGAGTCTTTGTATACTGAGGCGGAGTGCAATGTACTCTGGGGCGGTGTCACAGTCCGCCTGACGGGATCTATGTTGCCTTGACCCGATTGGGGGTGGTACCTGCAATCGTTCTCCGACGCTCAAGTCAGTATTTCAGAATACTTAGAGACTTAGAAAGACAATCAGAGAGAATTATGCAAGTAAGAGAGTGTAGGGTTCAGAGAATGGGAAAAAGATCCCTTATACCTTTTCGAGAGAGGTTTATATACCTGTTACTGGTGCTGCATTATTGGTAGGACCCGCTCCTTGTCTTCAGGCATAATGCTGAAAAGGTAGTGGGTCCCTGCGCCGTTTACATGCACCATTATTGTAGTAGGTATCACAACTTGTCTGGAAAGCGTTAGTGCTTTAATATTTTATTGTTATTTCCCTTTATGCGTGACAGCGTGATTCCCATTATTAACCTCTCAAGACAGAGTCAATCTCGTGCCGGGGTTGTGAGTACGGGCTCGCTACGCAGTAGGGGAAATTCGGCATTCCGCCAATATTGAGCCTATGGCTTGGCGGAGTAACAACTTTGGCGAGGTTACATTCCTCGGCGGAGTAACATGCCTGGACGGAGTTACATTCCTTGGCGGGGTAACGTGCGTGGGCGGAGTTATGAGCCTTGGCGGCATTACTTGCCCTGGCGGTGTGCACTCCGTATATTATTTGTAGTGTATTAGAAGAGTACTTCTCTTTATTCAAAATGCTGATCTGGCAAGGCATTAAAGCCATGCCCTTGGGGGCCGGTGTTAGGACCGGATCATATGCCCCCTAGCTTGTTATAGTGACTGGCGGAGTCACTTTAATAAGCTACAACACTTAAGTTTAGCTTTTGTAGGCATGGGTTTAGGCGGTATTTGCTAGTCCAGGTTTTGTGGACAAGTGCTTTCGTGCATTTATTAGCTGTCATCACTTGACACGCCTGTCATTAATGCGCCTCGAAACCACGTTTTTTTGTTCTTCAGTCTCCTATTGCCACGTATGCCCTCGTAACGGTTGCCATTCCAATGATGGGACATAAATGCGCGTGATGGCAATTGAGAACCGTTTTCGAGGTTATTACCGTGGGCCTTGGATTTTGAAAACGTGGCCCATGAAATATCTGCCCTTAGATATATCTATTGGTTTCAGCAAAAAAGGAACCGTCAGTGGGGCAAATCCAACGGTTGTAAACGCATACTTCAATTTTAGAACCGTTGATGAGATTTATCTAACGGTTGCAAACACATCTTCGAGATTCCTGATGATTCGCTTATTTCCCCCCAAGCCATGCCTATAAATAGGTAAACTTTCAGAAGGGGAATGTTTTGCTTCATCTCTCACTTCGCATTTGTTTGCTGAAAGCGTTTTTGCTACTCTCTTGCGAGTTCATTGGTGTTTGGAGTTCTTCTATCTTTCAGAAGCTTAAGGTACTTGCTTCCTGCTTTTCTTTGCTTCTTCATTTCCGTTGGGTTAGCTTTGTTTTTCCTTATTGTGTGTTCGTAAAAAGGAAGATGAGAGGAAAGAGGGCAGAGTCACGTTCTAGGGTTTCTGTTCGTCCCATGTTTTCTGACATTGAGAGCGGAGATGAGGCTTTTTATACTGGGAGGGACTCGACGTTTTATAGCAGCGTGGAGTACTTTAGTAATGCTGTACATTCATTTGTGTCAGGAGGTGTTTCCCATACACAAGTGCTGACTATGGCAGAGTGTCGAAATGTTGTGTTGCATGGACTGGATTGGGAGAAGACACTCGAGAGTGACCCCTACTGTTGGGTTGAGGAAGATGTCAAGGATGCTTCCTCTCGACATGCGACAACAAGCGGAGGGGTAGTGGAGTTGCCTGTTCCGGTTTGGAAGGATGAGAAGTATGAGGATAGGTTCATCGTCCGTTCACCCAAGACGTATGAACGGGTTTGCCATCGTCCTCAGAATGAACATACCATATATATGTACGATATTCTGTTTACCCAGTTAGGGGTGCGCTTCCCATTGAATAAATTCCAGATGGGTGTGCTTAGGTTCTTGGACTGTGCCCCTTCTCAGCTGCATCCTAATGGTTGGGGAATAGTTCGCAGCTTTGAGGTGATGGCTGAACATTTGGGGTTTACGCCTACAGTGGCGTTGTTTTTCGCTTTCTGCCGCATTATGAGGAGAGTAAATATGAAAACCGGCGGCATGGGTTTTGTGACTCTCCGGGCGGAGCCAAAGATTTTAAACTTTAAGGCGTTTGCTGATTCCGCCAAGGAAGGCGGACTTCACTTCAGGATGAGTTTTGTGAAGGTATCCGTCAGGAAGGACAAACCTGTCTTTTGGCGGAATAAAGAGGGTGTTGATAGATTTCCAGTGGCCTGGACGCATGAGCACTTTCTCTTAACCAAACGAGCGTATGAAGTTGAAGAGGGTGCTCTATCGGCGACGTCTGTGGAAGTACTCCGAATGTTGAAGGAGTACAACTCCGTCCACAAGCTGATTCTTTGTCGAAGGCTGCTTGGGCAGGATGCTCAAGGATACTTGAGTAATATTACGAACAATTGTAATGTGATTGAGTATTTCCTCTATCTTGCATTTTCTAACCGTATCCTCATATTGTTATTTCGCAGGAGAAATCGCTGAGTTCCCTGGAATGGATCGTATCAAGCAGATCCAAATGAGCCGCAGGGAAATAAACGCGGAGAATAATGTGCAGCCCAGGAGGAATCTGACTGCTGCCCTGACAAAAACTCTCCCCTTCCCTGCATCCACCAACATAGTAAATTTTGAATGTGGTGCAGGATCTTCAGCAGCTGGTGTTGAGAGGCGTTCTAAAAAACGTCAAGAACCAGAAGCCGCTGAAGAGGATGAAGAGGAAATAGACCCCCAGCCCTTGCAAAGAAGGAGGACCAGAAGCAAAAAGAGGGTTGAGGAAGGAGCATCAATTGATGCTGCTATTGACTTGGAGGAGACTCCGGAAGTACCTGTCGCGGGTACTTCTGCTACTATGGGCGGAGTTGAAGGCATCCCTGAAGAAGATGTCGAGGGGGAACAAGCGGAGGGATCCCAAGCCGCTTCTGACCAAGATACGGGGGACGAGACAGGGAGAGTTCAAGTTTCCCTAGTCCGCCCGTCTGAGGATCCCGCCCTGAGCTTGACCACTCGAAGGACAGCCGTTTTTCCCATTGATGTGCCAGGGGAATCATCCAGGCGGTTTGTCTCTTTGCCTGAGGCAGGGTCTCGCTTGAATCCCTTTTTGTATTTTACAAATACGGGATCCCGCCAATCAGAGAGGCGTGATCCAGAATTCATCCTCTACCCCGACATCGACTTTGATGAGATTCCGGAGGCTGCTGCAGCTGCGAGGTGGCACCTTGCAGAGATAGATGGTTTCTTGGCCTCTGTTCCCCGGATAGCTGACGTTGCTGCCGAGGCCAACATGTTTCAGGCGTCTTACCACGAGTCTGTGGAAAAGATTCGTAGCTTGGAACATGACAATGAGCAGCTGTCCGAGGTGATCAAGGCCAAGGACAAACACCTTGACACCGCCGATGCCAACACCAAGAAGCTGGAGGAGGAGCTGGCTCGGGTGAGAGCTGACAAAGCTTTGCTGGAGAAGCAAGTCTCCGGCTTAAAAGAGCAAAACAAAAAACTGGGCGAGGAGGTGAGTGGTCTGACCCAGGTGAGGGCTGACAATAATCTGCTGAAACAACAAGTTTCAGACTTAATTCAGCAGAAACAAAAATTGGGCGAGGATGTTGGTGAGCTCCAGCAGAAGTTGATTTTCCTTGAACTTGATAAAGCTTCTGCCAAAGATGCCTGGGTGGCGGAGTTAGACCAAGCAGCTACTGCGTACACTAACCTTGAAAAACAGGTTGAAGTGTTGCAAGCTGAAAAAGCTACCTCTGATGCCGCCAATGAAAAGCTTGACAAGGAGTTACAATCCACACTGGATGCGGCTGAGGCAGCGATTGATGACGCTTTCAGCATGGCTGTTCGTCAACTCCGTTATCGCAATCCAGGCGTTGCTCTGTCCACCACAGGCATTTATCCTTACTATGAATTCATCAATGGAGAATTGATGGTGCCTGTTCAGGGGGGTCATGCTCCTGTGCCCAATGTTGAATATATCTTGGCAGACTTGCCTCCCTCTCAAAGTTTGACCAGGCTAGGAGAAGGTCAGCTCACCTCCACTCAGCAAGAAGGGGAGCCGTCTGACCCTTGAAGATCAGCTTCTCAGTCTCCTCCTCAGTCTCTTTGCAAGTTTTGTTTTTATTAGCATTTTAATGATATCGCCTTGTTCCAGGATAGGCTCTGGATTTTTATTAATATTGGCAATATTCAATAAAACATATTTCCTGCAAATGTATACTAGTTCATAGATGTAGTGTTTAAGTCCGTCGTATTTATGCCTTGTATAATGATATTGAGAAGGCGGAATATTCATCTGAGGACTTAATGAAATATGACTAAGTATAACGAGACGGAATAGCGTTTTTGCAATTCTGGTGAAGTAAAATTCAGTGAGGAGGCGAAGTAGCCTCTTAGGAATTTCAATGAAACAAATTCAGTAATGGGGCGGAATAGCCCTTTTGGGAATTTAACTGAAGTAATTTCAATAATGAGGCGTAGTAACCTCTTGGGAATTTTATTGAAATGATTTTAATAGCGAGGCGTAGTAGCCTCTTAGGAATTTAAAAGGAATTGGATTCCGTAAGAAGGCGGTGTGGCCTCTTAGGAATTTAAAAGGAATTAAATTCCGTAAGAAGGCGGTGTGGCCTCTTAGGGATTTCAATGAGATTGGATTCTGTAAGAAGGCGGAATAGCCTTTTAGGAATCCCCAAGAAATAGATTCCGTAAGGAGGCGGTGTAGCCTCTTAGGAATTTTGATGAAACGGATTCCGTAAGAAGGCGAAGTAGCCTCTTAGGAATTTCAGTGAAACTAGATTCCGTAAGAAGGCGGAGTGGCCTCTTAGGAATTTCAATGAAGTTGATTCCGTAAGAAGGCGGAATAGCCTTTTAGGAATCCCCAAGAAATAGATTCCGTAAGGAGGCGGTGTAGCCTCTTAGGAATTTTGATGAAACGGATTCCGTAAGAAGGCGGAGTAGCCTCTTAGGAATTTCAGTGAAACTAGATTCCGTAAGAAGGCGGAGTGGCTCCTTAGGAATTTTGATGAAGCACAATTTTACAAGTATTGAACTTACTTGAACTTGTTGGGTAGTGCTTGAGTTTGTTGCTCATGTACTCCGTAAAACGTTGGGAGTTAGGCAGAGTCAAGTTTTGGATGGAATGTTCATCCTTTTGCATTTTGATTGGAGTGCGACTCCTGATCGAATGAAAATTATCAAGTCCGGATTGCTATGGTGCAACATATAGCTGTGACACCAATTCATCCTGCAAGAATTTAGTTAAACCTTCGAGGCGGTATGATGCAGCATATAGCTGTGACACCAATTCATCTTGCAAGAATTTGGTTAAACCTTCGAGGCGGTATGATGCAGCATATAGCTGTGACACCAATTCATCCTGCAAGAATTTGGTTAAACCTTCGAGGCGGTATGATGCAGCATATAGCTGTGACACCAATTCATCCTGCAAGAAATTGGTTGGATTTTGGGGTTAGCGTGGTGCAGCATATAGCTATGACACCAGCTCTTCCCACAAAAAGCCTGCAGGACCTTGGGGGTGAATTAGTGCAGCATATAGCTGTGACACGAGTTCTTTCTATAGGCGGCCTGTAGGACCTTAGGGTCGGTATGGTGCAGCATATAGCTGAGACACCAATCCTTTCCCCCCAAGGGGTTTTCCGTACCTTAGGGTCGGTATGGTGCAGCATATAGCTAAGACACCAATCCTTTCCCCCCAAGGAGTTTTCTGTACCTTAGGGTCGGTATGGTGCAGCATATAGCTGAGACACCAATCCTTTCCCCCCAAGGAGTTTTCTGTACCTTAGGGTCGGTATGGTGCAGCATATAGCTGAGACACCAATTCCCCAAGGAGTTTTTGTTGACTCCGTTTGTGAAACGGCGTTGCATGTTGGTTGATCTTTATGGAATAAAGAGTTATGCGTTTGTGCTTCAATTTTAGAGTCGTTGTTTTATCTGCATGGGAACAAATTCTGCCATGGACAATCAATTCAAAGTTAGAGTGAAGATTAAATGCAGGAAGGCATTTCATTGAGAATGGAATTACATAAAAGATTGAGTTGGGATATATCTTTTCGAAACCTTTTCAAGGAAAGCATACAGAGGAAGATCCTTGAGTTAGGAAGAAAAGATCATACCGTATTACCCAACTAACTGTAATATATGCGTAAATTCAAAATGTTCCATTTATTTCTGACCGGAGTACCATCCAAGTTTTCTAGGCGGTATGTACCCTTGCCCAAAACTTCGATGACTCGGTATGGACCTTCCCAATTTGGTGCCAATTTGCCTTGGTGCGCAAATTTGTTGCCAATGTTGGCCCTTCTCAGGACCAAATCTCCCTCTTTGAAACGGCGTTCGCACATGCGTGCATTATACCGTTTGGCGGCCTTTGCTTTGACAGCTTGATCTCTCACAAAGGCTTCCTCTCTCAACTCCGCCAAAACCTCCAATTCGTGTGCGAGGTTCTGTTGATTGGCTTCCTCATTGAAATGGAGGACTCGAGCTGAAGGAGCTGTTAATTCTATGGGAATAACAGCCTCGACTCCATATGTTAGCTGATACGGAGATTCATTTGTGGTGGAGTGTGGGGTAGTTCTATATGCCCATAAAACATGGCATAACTGATTTGCCCAATCTCCCTTTGCCTCACCAAGGCGTTTTTTGAGGCCCTTCAAGATTTCTCTGTTGACGACCTCTGCTTGTCCATTGGTTTGAGGGTGTTCCACAGAAGAGAAAATCTGCGTGATGCTGAGATTTTCTAAGAGTTCAGTGAACTTGCGATCTGTGAACTGGGTGCCATTATCAGTGACTATGCGTTCAGGGACTCCGAAACGTGCAATGATATTCTCATAAATGAATCTTCGAGTCCTGGCTGACGTTATGTGCACCACTGCCTCTGCCTTAATCCATTTGGTGAAATAATCAACACCAACTATCAAGTATTTGATACCGCCGGGCGCAGTTGGGAATGGACCTAGAATATCCATGCCCCATTGATAGAAAGGCCAGGGCGTTATTGATGATGACATTTCCTCGGCTGGAGTATGGTGAAAATTCGCGAATCGTTGACATTGATCGTATTTTTGAACATATGAGGCAGCGTCTTGCTTTATAGTGGGCCACCAATACCCCGCCCTGAGTATTTTTCTCACTAGACTCCGTGCCCCTGGATGATGTCCACACTGCCCTTCATGGACTTCTTCCAAAACAGCTGGCACCTCGTTTTCATTTATGCAAATTAAGTATGGGACAGATATTCCTCGGCGGTATAGCTGCCCATCCAGGAGTGTATAATAGGGTGCCTCCCTCCTTAGCTTCTTTCGCTCAAGATCATCCGTGGGTAATTGTCCATTAACAAGATAACGAACTATTGGTGTTACCCAGGAGTTGTCATCAACGGGGCGACTTTTAATCATATGAATTGAAGAGGGAAGGGATATACTTGGCTCCGCCAGAGTACTCTGTACAACCGTGGTTGTGCACCCCGCCTTCTTTGTGCTGGCTAACCTGGACAGGATATCAGCACGTGTATTTTCTTCGCGAGGTACATGCTTGAAAGTTACTTCGTCGAAGCGCTGTTTCAACTCATTGACGCAGTCCAGATATTGTTGCAGTAAAGGTTCTTTAGCCTGATACTCACCAAGAATTTGTGAGATGACTAGTTGAGAATCACTGCATAGGGTGACAGTTTTGGCCCCAATATCTTGTGCTGCTCTGAGTCCGGCTAAGCAGGCTTCATACTCCGCCTGATTGTTAGACGTAGTGAAGGTAAAGTGCAATGAAATTTCAAGATGTACCCCGTCATCACTTTCTATAACGATTCCTGCCCCACATCCTTTGCTGTTTGAAGACCCATCGACGTATACTGTCCAGTGTGAATGATCTGCATCTGGGCTAGAGCCTGTTAATTCAACTATGAAATCTGCTAGGACTTGTGCCTTAATAGCAGTTCTTGGTTCGTAGGATATGTCGAATTCAGAGAGCTCTATGGCCCATTTGATCATCCTTCCTGCCAAGTCTGGCTTGAACAATATAGTACGGAGTGGCAAGTCTGTGCGAATCAGGATGGGATGTGCATGGAAATATGGTCTTAGACGTCGTGAGGCCCAAACAACTGCAAGTGCTGCCTTTTCAATCTTCTGATAACGACACTCTGCACCATGCAATGTTTTACCAGTGAAGTACACCGGTCGTTGGCCTTCGACTGTTTCTTTGACCAGGGCCACTGCCAGTGCTTCATCTGAAACAGACAAATAAACGATGAGTTGCTCACCTGGGTTTGGTTTTACCAGGATTGGAGGGCTGGCTAAGACATTTTTCAAGCTCTGGAAGGCCGCCTCTTGCTCTGGGCCCCAATTGAATTTCTTATCCTTCTTCAGCATCTTGTATAAGGGGAGAGAGCGATGAGCCATTTTTGGCATGAATCGTGCTAGAGCAGCGATTTTGCCATTGAGGGATTGTACCTCTTTCAATGTTTTGGGGCTCTGTAACTCTTGTATCACACGACACTTGTCAGGATTAGCTTCTATGCCTCTTTGCGTTAACATGAAACCCAAAAATCTTCCTCCAGGTACAGCAAATGTACATTTTAGTGGGTTGAGTCTCATGTTGTATTGCTGCAAGCGTTGAAAAATGAGGCGTAAGTCTTCAACATGGTCTCCTCCCTCTGGAGTCTTGGCGATGATATCATCAATATAAACCTCCACCAGCTTTGTGTGCATGCCCTCAAAGACCTTGTTGATCATGCGCTGGTAGGTGGCCCCAGCATTCTTCAGCCCAAATGGCATGACATTGTAGCAAAAGACTTCTCTGTCGTTGATAAATGCTGTTTTCTCCTGATCATCCTCGCACATTGGAATTTGGTTGTATCCGGAGTAAGCATCCATGAAGGATAGATACTTGTATCCTGATGAATCGTCAACCAGTCTGTCAATGTTGGGGAGAGGATAAGGATCTTTGGGACAACATTTATTCAAATCAACGTAGTCTATGCACATGCGCCATTTACCATTGGCTTTCTGCACCATAACCACGTTGGACAGCCAAGAAGAGTAACGGAGTTCCCTGATGAACCCCGCCTTAAGGAGCTCTTCGGTTTGTTCGCAAGCAGCATTTTGCTTAGCAGGACCCATACGCCGTTTCTTTTGTGCCACTGGCTTAGTTTCAGGATACACCGCCAGGCGGTGGCAACAGAAGTTAGGATCCATACCAGGCATGTCTGCGGCTGTCCAGGCAAAAATCTCCTTATACTCATGGAGGAGTGCAATCAGTCTTGCTTCCATGTTAGGCTCCAGCTTGTCATTGATTTTAGTGATTTGCTCCGGGGTGCTGCCCATAACAATAGGCTTGGAACCACCATCAGGAGTTGGTTTCAGAGGGTTCAGTGGGTCTATAGAAGACTCCGCCCTGGGATCAAGATCTACCAAGTTGACGGATGCCGCCGCACTGTTTCCTTCGTTCAATTTTCTTTTCTTAGACATGGTTTCAAGCTTCACCATGTTAAGACTTAAATTGTAATAATAACGAGCCATCTCCTGGTCACCCCTGACAGATGAGACTTGATTATCTTTATCGATGAACTTGATTAACAAGTGGGGGGTTGAAACGATGGCTTCCATGGCATTCAGAGTAGGCCGCCCAATGATACCATTGTATGGGGATTTAACATCAATGACAAGAACCCTGGATTTCACAGTCCTTGCTCCAGGTTCACCATCGAAGGTAATCCTTGTGTCTAAGTAGCCTTTAGTAGGCTGTTTGGCGCCATTAAAAGCTGTAAGGTCCTGTGTGTAAGGCTGCAAATCAGCGTCAGTCAGTCCCATGCGTTTAAAACAGTCATAAAAAATAACGTCGCAGGAACTTCCCTGATCAACTAGGATGCGTTTTACATCCATATTAGCGATCACCGCGATGATCACTACCGCATCATCTCCCTCAGGAATGGTTGGGCCAAAATCATCATCTGTGAAAGTTATAGGCGGGGTCTTAATTCCGTCCCGGAATGGGCGATATTCTTTGTTCTTGCCCTGCACAGATAAGATCATACGATGATGATTTTTCCGGGCGGTGTTTGAGGGTCCGCCTCCTGCGAAGCCTCCAGCAATCATGTCCACCACCTGCCTTTTACCTCGTGATCTAGGTTTAGGGCTCGGTTCTCGTTGGGCGGACTCCAGAACAATGCCTTTTTGTTTCTCCGACACCACCGCACGTTTTGGTTCCCGAGTACTATCAGGATCCGGAGAACGATCACGATGTCGCTTTTTGAACTTCTCAGGCTCATCGTGAGATTTGCCTTTGAATAGGTAATGTTTCAGTTTACCTTCACGAATGAGCACCTCAATGGTATTTTTGAGTTGCTTACATTCTTCTGTGGTGTGGCCAACTGACTCATGGAATTCACAATATTTCTTCAGGTTTCCACCGCGCCTGATTGGGGGTGGACGTTGAATCCCATAAACATTGAGGGTGGTCCATCCTATTTCACGCAAGATTTGCTCGCAGGTTATGTTCAGTGGTGCATAGTGAGCAAAATTGAACACGCGTCTGTCTTGCTGTTTGAAAGGTTGGTTCCCTACTTTGTCCCTTTGGTGGGACTTGTCATTCTTCAACAATTTATCCTTCCCTTTGTCTTGAGGTGGAGTTGCAGGGAGTGGTTTACTGCGAGATACAGTGGCTTCCAGATGCATCTCAATACCCACGTACTTAGACGCCTTCCTGCGAAATTCCTCCATCGTGGTTGGAGGCCCCTTTGCCAAAGACAAAGCGAAAGGTGACTTTGGTTGCATAGCTTCTATGAGAATATGCAACTGGATTGCCTCGGTTAGATCAGGGACCATGGCTGCCTCCTTGTAAAATCTCTTAAGGAAATCCTTCAGAGATTCTTTGTCGCCTTGTTTGATCTGAGCCAAGGTATGAGAAGTTCTGGGTGCATCCCTGGAGATTACGAAGTGGCTTCCGAAAGCTGAGGCCAGCTCCTCCCACGAATCAATGGAACCTGAAGGTAAGCTCTTGAACCAACTAAGAGCTTCGCCTGTAAGGGTTCTGGGGAACATTTTGCACATGACATCCTCCTCAGCTCCTAGAAACATGGCCTCGTAGATATAAGCATCTAAATGCTTAGAGGGATCTGTTTCCCCAGTATATTTCCCTATAGAAACGGGCTGCATAGTTTGCAAATGTCTGGGTACATGTGCATTCATGAGCCTTTTAGAAAATGGGATGCTCATCTTATATCCTAAGGGGGATGCGTTTGAGCCTGCTCTCCTTTCTTCTTGATGCTGAGCATTTACCAGTGGGAGGCTTCGTTGCTCCTCCATGTATGTAGGAATACGAGAGTAGTGAGGAGTGCTTGATTCCTCCTGCATGTGTGGTTCATGGTGTGGCTGTCTTGCGGGACCAGCTTTCTCATGCACTGGGTTTGCTTTTTCACGACGAAGTTCCGCAAGTTCTTCTCTCAATATTCGAATCATGTCATCTCTTGGATCTAGAGAATCAGCTTGCGTTGCTTTTTTCTGAGCACCATCATCGAAGTTAAGACGTCTGGGATTGCGTGGAGGAGAATCCTCGTTCTGCATCTCTGGTCCTTGTCTCTCCATTGATGATGAAGATTGATCAAAGATTGTGGGATTACCTAGTTTACAGGTCCCACTGGGCGTGCCAATGAACTGTTCTTTACAGGGGGTGTAGAAGTATGCTTGTAGAACAACTCAAAATATACATATAAATGTGTTCTTGATACAAAGCAATATGCGTATAAATGTAAATACGGAGAGTCTTTGTATACTGAGGCGGAGTGCAATGTACTCTGGGGCGGTGTCACAGTCCGCCTGACGGGATCTATGTTGCCTTGACCCGATTGGGGGTGGTACCTGCAATCGTTCTCCGACGCTCAAGTCAGTATTTCAGAATACTTAGAGACTTAGAAAGACAATCAGAGAGAATTATGCAAGTAAGAGAGTGTAGGGTTCAGAGAATGGGAAAAAGATCCCTTATACCTTTTCGAGAGAGGTTTATATACCTGTTACTGGTGCTGCATTATTGGTAGGACCCGCTCCTTGTCTTCAGGCATAATGCTGAAAAGGTAGTGGGTCCCTGCGCCGTTTACATGCACCATTATTGTAGTAGGTATCACAACTTGTCTGGAAAGCGTTAGTGCTTTAATATTTTATTGTTATTTCCCTTTATGCGTGACAGCGTGATTCCCATTATTAACCTCTCAAGACAGAGTCAATCTCGTGCCGGGGTTGTGAGTACGGGCTCGCTACGCAGTAGGGGAAATTCGGCATTCCGCCAATATTGAGCCTATGGCTTGGCGGAGTAACAACTTTGGCGAGGTTACATTCCTCGGCGGAGTAACATGCCTGGACGAAGTTACATTCCTTGGCGGGGTAACGTGCGTGGGCGGAGTTATGAGCCTTGGCGGCATTACTTGCCCTGGCGGTGTGCACTCCGTATATTATTTGTAGTGTATTTGAAGAGTACTTCTCTTTATTCAAAATGCTGATCTGGCAAGGCATTAAAGCCATGCCCTTGGGGGCCGGTGTTAGGACCGGATCATTAACCAAAAAGTAAAAGACAAGGTATTGCATGGACCATTGGACAAAGAACCAACGTTTGGCTTTTCTCTCTCCTCCCCCTCCTCATCTTTTTTGTTAGCTTTTTCCCTCTCACTCACCCATCTTCATTTTTTACTTCTTCTTCCTCCTTCCTCCAAGAAAAATCATCCATACCCTTTTCTTCCTCCTTCCTCCTTCCTCCTTACAAAAATCAACACCTAAACCAAGAATCATGAAGCTTTAATGGAGCATTGAGGCATTTCTACTTCCATTTTCTCCTCTAACTCTCCATTTTTGTTCTTTGCTATAGCTTGTAAAAAAGGTTGTTGTTTTTGACCCTTTATGGTTTCTAGTTATTGTTTTAAGGTTCTTGTAGCATTATAATGGATTACTAAGTCTTATTTTGATGGATAAATGCGTATGGAACCCAAACTTAGGCTACATGACCATTGGGACTTGTTGATGATGTTGTATTGATGATTTGAATGTAGTATTGATAGTTTGAGGATGCTTGATGGATTATGAGAGTTAATGGAATTAAGAATTGGTGAAGTTAGTGAAAAACCCTAAGAATTGTGGAATTAGGGCTTATGGCAAAATTTGTGAAACTTGGAATTTAATTGTCATGGAATTGTTTTGTATGTAGAAATACATTTTTGAATGAGTAATGATGAATGTTGGTGTTGAAAATCATGAAACCAATAAAGAGTGTTGGTGCTCTAAGTGTGGAAATTGATGGTAGTGTATTTTAGTAGTAATGGTATGAATGAAGTTGATATAAGGTGTTAAGGCATTAAAAACTCACTAAGAGTGTTAGGTAAGAAGTTTAGTATGTGTTGGTAAATTAGACGCTATGTTATGTCCTTTAGAATATAATTGATTTCGGCTAATGAGAAGGAATTCCTAAAACCTAATAAAATAAGGAAATAAAGCTTATAAATAATTACCGCATGATGAGAATCATGTATATATTCATTTGTATCACAAGAATTGAGAATGATATTTGAAATGAATGATTGATGTGGCCCTATATGTATTTAATGTAGGGTTTGATAATTCTTGTGAGGCGGGATCATCTAACCCGGAGGAATACTTCTCTTGAGGTAGGAGAGGAATATATTTTCTAAATGTATAATCAATTGTATGTTGATAATGTATATATTGATGTATATTTGCATGTTCTTCCTTGAATGGATATACTACCTCTTGTGTGTGATATGGATTGAGATTGACTCCTATTGATGACTGGATGTTGGTTTGATACATTTGATGGGAATATGAATTTGGAGTATATTTGTTGATATGCTCTTGAATTCCATGTATGGGTTGACATTAATGTGAATCCTTGGTTAGTATAATCTTGAATATTGTGAGTGGTATGCCTTGAAGAATGTTATGTATAATTGTGTGCCACTAACTATGATGTTAAGTGCAAACTATACCCTTAAACGAGAGGTTAAGGAATTCTTATGAAGCCAAGGCTAGCATGTGCATTATTGCATTCATAGCATGCATGACATAGTATTTTATATTGTTAGGGCATCCCATCAGGGTCAGGCAGCGGAAACACAAAGGATTCCCAAAAAATAAGGGTTGCAAATGCAAATGTCTCAAAGCATTATGTAATTAAAGTTTTGATCTAGGGATTACCTCTTGTAAATGCATAATGAGTTCCTCGATCGAAGCAATTGTAGCTTCGCCCTTAGGAGTCCACACGAGCACTTCCACCAGAAAACCAAAGATCCGAATGCTAGTATGGAATTTTAGTGTAATCTAATTTCTGAGCCACAGCCTATGAGCATCTCATGCTCTATATACAGGCTTAGGTCTTGACCTGAGCTCTCATTAAACATTGGGTTCCTGACTCATTCTAAATGAGTTAGGCCTAAATAGTTTTATTTTAGTCCAACTAAAATAAACTATCCTCTGGTGGGCTTACTCTATGTATGTGACCCTATAGGTAAAATATTCAGTTATATTAATAATAAACTATTTTATTATTAATATAAAATAAGAGCGGTATCTAGCAATACATCATTATGTCTGAATATTATTTATCATCGATATGACCTATAAGTGATAATTATTTTATATATTTATTCCTTTTGTCACGATATCTAATTGGGCCCAAGGCATGGTCGTCGTCATCCTTGTATGGCCCAATTTATTTTACTTGATACCAGAGTAGACTTTACAGAATAAATATCTAATATTTATTCGTTCTAGCATGGTCATGCATTTCGTTAGTCTCACTCCATCAAGTGGCCCATAGATATCACTCCTGTCATATAGGAGAGACAAATTCCATCTACATCACTCATATCCCTCTGCATAATTTGTCTATTGCCTAATCACAATCTTTATGGTCATCTTATTACAGATAACGTTTGATTGTATTAAAACAATAAACTCCTTATGTAGGAATCGTAGTGACTTCAGGTCGAAGGACTATATACCATTATCACATTGAGAACTGTTTATGACACTCATGTAACGATCCATGCAACATTCTCATGGCGGGTCTGTCCAGTACAACATTACTCTTAATGTGTACCCGTGTAAAGACTTGATATCATATATCCATGATTTGTGAGATCAAATCATTAGTACATTCACACACTAATCTTAATGTATTTACATGTCCCCATGTAAATACTTAATTAGGGACGTTTTAGGAATAATTCCCATATGACCTATTATTCCAGGATAACTAGCATTAAAATTAGTCTAAAACTGAAAATACTAATTTTATTGATAAGTTAAAATTGATACATTGATAGCTCATAGTGCATACACCAACATATATGTGGTTGTGATCACATGATAATTTGAAATAATAAAGGTCTTGTGGGACTATGAAAGGGAGTACCCTTGCGTGGGGGAAACCAATATGAGAATGATTATAAGTGGTTTCAATCACTTCGTATATTGAGATGGTAAAGGTCTTGTGGGATCTTATGAGAAATGGACCCTTGTATGGGGGACATGTATTTGATGGATTATAAGTGGTTGCGATCACTTGATGTATTGAGATAATAAAGGTCTTGCGGTATCTTGTGAAAAGCACCCTTGCGGGGGATAAATACTTAAGCAACTATGTGTGGTTGTAAATATTTGATGAATCATATGTGCATGAGCTATGAGTAAATATTTCAAATTGGATCCGTTGCATATGCATTTAGTGATATGACATATGCATTAGCCATAGGAACATGACATTTATGTTGGAGAAGACTAAGAAAGATGATACCCTATTAAGAATATAATTGAGATATAACAACCACTTTTGGTCACTAACTAATTATGTATTGTTGTTGGTTGACCTTTTATGTTGCTTATGGATTGTGACAATGAGTGTGGTAATATTATGATTTGGTGACTTGACAGTACTTGGGAATATCCTTATTGATGAACTTGTTATGTATGAATATGTATACTCAATGGAAGTTGATGAAATATATGGCATTACTAGTTGATTAAACTCTTTTGATAGGAGGACATATTAATTTGAATTCATATATTTATGTTATCATAATTTGATTAATTGTTCATCACTGAGAAAGTATGCTCACTCTTCATGTTGTCTACTTTTTAGCTCTTGTGTTGTAGGGCATAACCATAGAGTAGAGCTCTTCAAGAGATAAGGTATGGTGTGAAGGAAGAATTGGTATAGATACCTTGGCCGGCATGTGACATGGCCATCACCAGGAAAGAGCCATAGACCCTACACAACCTTTGGAGGTTGCCTTGGATGCTTTCAAGGGCCCTATGACTAGGTCAAGGGCCAAGAGAGCAAGAGAAGACCTCCAAAATCATTTAGCTTCTTTCATGGATATAGAGTAGGCCCAAGCCCAAAGAGGAGCTCTTGAAGACCTTTACCCTTTTCTCTTGCTTTATAAAAAGGTAATGGGCTTGGTATTTTCTTTTCTTTACATTTCTAGTTATATTAGGATTTTATTTTAGGAATTAGTTTGGGCTTTGCATAGCCATTAGTCTTGGGCCACTTTTAGGCCTTGTGCTTTGTCCTTTTGGCATTTGGGCTTGTATTAGGCCATTTTTAGTAGGCTTTAGGATTGGGCCTTAGGAATTAATCCAAGGCCCATGGTTAGCATTAGGTGACCAAATTTCCTAGAGAGCTATATAAGCTCATCTCCTTTGTTAATCTTTCATAAGTTAAATGTTAAACATTTTTAGAGTGAGAAGCTCTCCATTCTTTCTAGAAAGTAGAAGCTCTAGGATCCTTTCTTTTGAAGTCTTATCCTTTGGACCCTTTCCCAAAGGTGGTGACTAGCATCTCCTTATGATGTAGGCTCTTCATGCACTTTCTTGAAGAGGGATGGATCTAGGGCTCTTTCTCCTATCTTCCTTCAAGGTAAGCTTGATGACTTCTTCTTCAAGGCAATGAACCCGAAACTCTAAGCCTAAAGCTATAGGAGAGTGACGCAAAAACAAAGGAAAAGAGAGTGGAAATGGAATGGAGAGAAGGTGGATAATGGAGGAAGGCTTGGAAAAGAGGAGAGGGAAAGGTTGGAGGCCACTTCCTAAGGTGTAGGAAGATAACTCCACTCACCACCAAGGGAGGGAGAAACCCCTTGGATAAGAGCTTGAGAGAGCTCTCAAATTCTAGAGAGAAGAAGGAGAATCTCTCACTAGGAAACACTTAAGTGCTCTCAAATTTTGTAAATGAATTAATTGGTCCTTGATTACAAAAGGAGAAGCCCTTATATAGGCCATGGAGGATTTCGGCCAAGGACTAGAAGAGTGGGCTTGATCATGACTCCAAGGCCCATTAAGAGAAAAGATGAGCAAATGGCCTATACATGGCCCAAAAGGAAAAGTACAAGGCCCAAAAGTGGCCCATTTGACCTTGTAAGGCCCAAAGCTATCCTATAAGCCTAGAGAAACTATTTAGGAAGTATATTACAAGTAAAGTACACATAGATCCTCATAGGTTCTTTATTGGGCTTAGGCCCACTAGAAGAGAGAAAAGAGAAAAGGGCTTTATGAATGCTCTCTTTGGCCCTTTTGGTCTTTGCCCTTGTGAGGGGACCTCTATATGCCTCAAGTCCTTTCTCCAATGTAGTGTGAGGGTCTTCCTTGGGTATGTCCACATTATGCTCCCCCTCTTCAAAAGGATTTGTCCTCAAATCAAAGGCATCATCCTCATCATCTATATCAAAGGGAGACAAATCAGTTATATTAAAAGAAGCACTCACACCATAATCTCCTGGTAGATCTAGGACATAAGCATTATTATTAATTTTCTTGAGAATTTGAAAAGGCCCATCACCTCTAGGGTTGAGTTTGGATTTGCTCAAATTAGGAAAACGTTCCTTTCGAAGGTGTAACCATACCCAATCTCCAACCTCAAAGGTGATCTCCTTTCTTTGTTTATTTACACAACGAGCATAATGTTCATTTTTAGTTTGTATTTGGTGTCTAACCTTCTCATGAAAATCTTTGATAAATTGGGCCTTTGCCTCTCCATCCATATGAAGGACAGAATCAGAAACTTCAATGGGCAAAAGGTCCAAGGGTGTGAGAGGGTTAAAACCATATACAACCTCAAATGGACTATGCTTGGTTGTGGAGTGTTGTACCCTATTATATGCAAACTCAATGTGGGGTAAACACTCATCCCAAGATTTTACATTTTTGTGTACTAAGACCCTAAGAAGTTGTGAGAGGGTCCTGTTTACTACCTCTGTTTGGCCATCCGTTTGAGGATGACAAGTTGTGGAAAAGAGGAGTTGTGTTCCTAGCCTTGACCAAAGAGTTTTCCAAAAATGGCTTAGGAATTTGGTGTCCCTATCAGAAACAATGGTTTTGGGTACACCATGTAACCGCACAACCTCTTTAAAGAAGATCTTAGCAATATGACTAGCATCATCAACCTTATGGCAAGGGATGAAGTGAGCCATCTTGCTAAACCTATCCACAACCACAAAGATAGAATCCATTCCCCTTTGGGTCTTAGGCAGGCTTAACACAAAGTCCATTGATATATCAATCCAAGGTGCACTAGGTGTTGGCAAGGGAGTATATAAACCACTAGGTGAAAGTTTTGATTTAGCCTTTCTACAAACAATACACCTAGAGCAATGTTTTTGAACATCCTTTTTCATTTTGGGCCAATAAAAGTGTTCATGTAAGATAGACAAAGTCTTATCTCTTCCAAAATGACCCATGAGTCCTCCCTCATGACTCTCTCTAAGTAGGAGATCTCTTAAAGAGCTTCGTGGAATACAAAGTCTATTGGCTTTAAAAAGATAGCCATCTAAAATGTAGAAGCCCTTATGAGATGTAGAAGTGGAAGATGAGTTAAAGATGTTTGAAAAATCAAGATCATTTGGGTACAAAGACCTAATTTCATCAAGCCCAATAACTTTGGCTCCTAGAGAGGTAAGTAAAGAGTGCCTCCTAGATAAAGCATCAGCCACAGTATTGGTTTTGCCATTTTTATACTTGATGACATAAGGAAATTGTTCCAAATACTCAACCCACTTAGCATGCCTTTTGTTTAACTTATGTTGCCCTTTGATGAATTTCAAAGATTGGTGATCACTATGTATCACAAACTCTTTTGGGATTAAGTAGTGTTCCCAAGTTTGTAGGGCTCTAATTAAGGCATAAAATTCCTTATCGTATGTGGGATAGTTAATAGTGGCCCCATTAAGTTTTTCATTAAAGAAAGCAATGGGGTGACCTTCTTGTAAAAGCACAGCTCCTATGCCCACATTTGATGCGTCACACTCAAGCTCAAAGGTTTTAGAAAAATTTGGAAGTTTTAAAATTGGAGCATGAGTGAGCCTATCTTTGAGATCTTGAAAGGCTTTTTCTTGCCTAGGCCCCCACACAAAAGAAACATTCTTTTTAACCAACTCATTTAAAGGGGAGGCTAGGGTTGAAAAATCTTTCACAAATCTCCTATAGAAACTTGCAAGACCATGGAAACTTCTTATTTCACTCATATTTTTAGGTGTAGGCCAATCTTGGATTGCCTTAACCTTAGAGTGATCTACCTCAACACCTCTAGAACTAACTACAAAACCAAGAAAGACAATGGTATCCATGCCAAAAGAACATTTTTCAAAGTTAGCATAAAAATTGTTTGTTCTCAAGGCAAGCATAACTTGTCTTAGGTGGATTAGATGAGAGGTCATGGACTTTGAGTACACAAGAATGTCATCAAAGTATACCACAATAAAATGCCCTATGAAATCCCTTAAAACATGGTTCATAAGTCTCATGAAGGTACTTGGTGCATTAGTTAGGCCGAAAGGCATCACTAACCACTCATAAAGGCCAAGCTTGGTTTTAAAAGCGGCTTTCCATTCATCTCCTTCTTTTATTCTAATTTGGTGATAGCCACTTTTAAGATCAATCTTGGAGAAGATTGTAGATCCACTAAGCTCATCTAACATGTCATCAAGTCTAGGTATGGGATGCCTATACTTGATGGTGATGTTATTAATGGCTCTACAATCCGTACACATTCTCCATGAACCATCTTTCTTGGGTACAAGTAAAACCGGTAATGCGCAAGGGCTTAAACTTTCTCTAATCCAACCTTTGGAAAGTAGTTCATTCACTTGGTGTTCTATTTCTAAACTTTCCTTAGGGTTGCATCTATAGGCAGGTCTATTTGGCAAACTAGCCCCAGGTATAAGGTCTATTTGATGCTCAATTCCCCTAATAGGAGGTAACCCTTTTGGAATGTCCTTTGGGAAGAGGTCGTTAAATTCTTGCAAGATATTTTGGATCCCTTTGGGCAAGGGGGGAGCAGAGGTGCCCATTGAACACAAGGAAGTGTTAGGGATATCTTTTGGATATATGATCAAGCAATGCTTTTGTGAAAACATAGCATGTTTCACATCATATTTTGTTGCGAAGAGATTAGGTTGGGAGTCATTATAGACAATAACTCCTTTCCCTTTATTGTCTTTTTTGTTTTTCTTTGGTTTTTCTAAACTCACATGGGAAGAAGATCCTAACTCTTTTTCTCTCTTAGCTTTCATTTGGATTTGGTCTTTAGCTACTTGTTGTGGAGTTAGAGGATGTAATACTATCTTCTTACCATCTAGTTTAAATGTGAGGGTGTTAGTGAACCCCTCATGAAGGACCTTCCTATCAAATTGCCAAGGCCTTCCTAATAGTATATGAGTTGCTTCCATAGGTACTACATTACATTTGACTTCATCTCTATATGTGCCTATGGTGAAATTGATTAGGACTTGCTTATTGACTACCATTTCCCCTTTTTCATTTAACCATTGTAATTTGTAGGGACTTGGATGGTCTATAAGCTCTAATCCCATCTTTTTGACTAGTCTTTGGCTTGCAACATTTGCACAACTCCCACTATCCACAATGAGAGAACATAATTTGTCATTAATGTAACATCTTGTATAAAAGATGTTCTCTCTTTGTGTTGTATCATTGAGTTTTACATGACTACCAAGCAACCTTCTAATCATGTACAACTCACCATCATCCCCTAAAATATGCTCACTGTCACTGGAATCACTACTAGAGTCATCACTTGAATAGTGAGAATCAGAATTAGACTCTGATTGACTCGAGTAGGTTCCATTGGTTTTTAAAATCATTGTTCTTTTTGTTGGACAGTCTGAAGCAATGTGTCCTCTTCTAAGGCACTTAAAACATTTTATGGAAGAAGATCTAGAGGATTGTGGTTTTGATGATGGATCATGCTTATCATGTTGATTGCGAAAGACTTTGCCATTTTTGTGTAACTCACTTTGGGGTTTAGAGGAGGAAGCGCCCACTTCTCTCTCTCTAGGGTTTCTCTCAAACTTACCCTTATTTTCTACCCATTTTGACTTATAGGCTCTATTGTTATCCCCACTATAGGATTCTCTTTCCTTAAATTGGTTTTCTACTTTGGTGCATTGGTGGAGTAACTCTTCTATATCCACATGTGGAAGAAGTTCCACCCTATTTTTGATGTTCCTATTAAGCCCATGTAAGAACCTATGCATTAGGGTTTCCTCATCCTCTTCTAGATTGGCTCTAATCATGGCTATCTCTAAGGCTTTATAGTAATCTTCTACACATTTGGAGCCTTGGGTGAGCCTATTAAGCTTTGCTAATAGTTCACCCCTATAATACTTAGGAACATATCTTTTTCTAAGGAGAGCTTTTAAGTCTACCCAATCATCTATGGGAGGAAAGTTGTCTCTTTTTCTCTCCTTACAAATTTGGGTCCACCAAACTAGGGCATAATTTTGGAAAGAAAGAGTTGTAATCCTAACTTTTTTATCATCTTTTATTTGATGAGAGTTGAATATTTGTTCTACCCTCATCTCCCACTCTAAGTAAGCTTCAATGTCACTTTTTCCATTGAATGGGGTAATTTCTAATTTTACCTCTCTTAAGCCTATGTCATCCCTCCTATGGTCATGGTGCCTTCTTTGTCTTGTTTCTTCCTCATTATCACTAGTGTTATATCTTTGATTTCGTTGTCTATGCCTAGTTCTAGGGGGTTCATTATGCTCAAGATTGTTTAGCCTAGCATTAATGGTGTTTAAGCTATCCATTATGTTATGAAGCATGCTTTTGTTCTCCCTATCACTAGAAGACATCTTTTAATGTTGTCAAAGAAATTCAAGACAAAAACAAAGTATGTATAGACAAGCTAGTCGAGGAAGATGAATGCAATACAAGTGAAAAAAACACTTCAACAAACTTAAAATATCAATACTAGGTTTCTATTCTAAAGGGAAACAAAGTCCTAGGTTGTCTTTAACTAGGTTAGTCCTATGTTGCTTATGTAAATCCTAAGTTGTCCTTAACCTAAGTTGATTATGGTTGTCCTAGGATATTGCTAGTGATTAACTAACCCTAGACAAGCCTAACTAAATTCGGTTTTAAGAAGTAGTTAACCTAACAAAATTAGTTCAACTAACTAACTAAGTCTTAACAACCCTAACCAAAAGTAGTTAATTAGTTATGGAGGTTGTAACAAAGTCTAACCACTATAACTACCTAACTAATTCGGTTATGTATTAGTTAATTCAACTAACAATTAGTTATGACAACTAGAATTAGTTCCAACCACTAACTAATTAGTTAAGACACTCAACTAACTACCAACTAACTAACTAATTATAGTTATAACTTCTAACTAACTCTAACCAATTAACTAAAAGTTAACAATCAAATGCACATGCACTATCCTAATTCGAAATTTACCAAGCAAAAGGGAAAAATTATAATGTCCAAAAAGTCCAATGTCCTTGTTGTGTCCAAAATACAAGACAAAATCCTACTACACAAAGCCTAAGAATTGAAAAACTTTGCCTAAGTTCTACTAGTTACAAAGATTTTGCCTCCTTTACAAGTGTCTTCACAAGTCCTTCTTGATGTATAAGCTCTACTTTACCTAGCAAGAGAACACAAGGCAACAACTCCAAACAAGATTTGGTTAATAGAAATCATAAAGAGACTTTAAACCTCACAAAAGTATATCTCTCAAGTGTATGCCTTCTCTTAGAGATTATCAAGCTCAATCAATTTCCACACCAATCTCAAGTGTTTCAATATGCTACCCTCACTTAATGGCGAAATGGAGTGATCTTAGAAGTCCAAAAGGATACAAACTCAAGACAAAACTTTAAGAAGCAAAAATGACAAACTAAAAAGGCTCAAGAAATAAAGGCTACTCAAATGGAATAGAATGAAGGATCAACAATTAACTTGGAATGACAAGACTCTAAAAGCAAATAAAAGTTCAAAAGAATGAAAGCTAACTTGGAATAGAATTGAAATTGACAAAACAAGACAAACAAGAAAATAAATGCAAGAAACAAAGTTTAAGGTATGACCTAGCCTAGAAACTCTAAAGTTGCAAGAATAAGCAAGGAAGTCTTAATGAACAAGTCTTAGAAATGTCAAGTAATGAAGTACTTTTCTTTTGGTATTAGTAATTTCAAAATTTGGTGATGATGTTTTGGTGTGTCTAATTCAACTTAGCAATGAGGCTTTCTTTTCAATACTCTTTTCCTTGTTTGGTACCTTTCTTTTCTTTTGATACTTTTTCTTTTCTTTTGATACTTTTCTTTTCTTTTGCCTCTCAAGATTTCAAGGTCACAACACCAAGCTTATAATACCAAAACCGAATTGCACAAATGGTTCAACTAGTTCAATTAATGCTTCTTGCTTAAGGTAAACTATGCAACCTTCTCCTAAATTGAAGTATAGGAGGTGACTAAAATTCTTTTTTGACAAGTTTTGTATTTGATGCAAGCAAGATGAAAATAAGAATGTAAAAGAGATATCCTAATAGTGCAACAAAATTAAACCTAGAATCAAACTAAGAATAGAAACTAACAATCCTAAAAATTGAGTTGACTTTGGAGTGTCTTTAATGTGAGACCTCCCAACAAGAATGGAACCTTTGTAGGAGCTAATCAAGATGCTTGAATTGCCCCTATATCACACGGTTTTGCACACTAAAAAGGAGAAACAATTAACTTCCTAGAACTCTAGAAAAGGTTCCACATGGCACTTAACTAACTTCCTAAATTGGCTCTAACTAACAACTAACAATTAACTAACATGTAACAACAACCTAACCACCTAATAACCGAATTTAACATGTGCCAATTCTGAAATTTTAGAGACCAAAATAGAATGGTAACAATAACCAACCGAAAATGACCATTACAAGATGCAAAAATTGAAACCACAAGAAACTATCACAAAAACTCTAAAGAACCAAGACTTTTTATGATTTTTCTATGCTAACATGGCATGAATAAGGCATATGAATGACTAAGAAACAGAATTCCAGCCAGCAAAAGAAATGAAAACCGAAATTTAAAATGGAAGAGAAGAAGAAAAGAACCTCCCAAGGCTCAATGATACCACATGATGTAGGCTCTTCATGCACTTTCTTGAAGAGGGATGGATCTAGGGCTCTTTCTCCTATCTTCCTTCAAGGTAAGCTTGATGACTTCTTCTTCAAGGTAATGAACCTGAAACTCTAAGCCTAAAGCTATAGGAGAGTGACGCAAAAACAAAGGAAAAGAGAGTGGAAATGGAAAGGAGAGAAGGTGGATAATGGAGGAAGGCTTGGAAAAGAGGAGAGGGAAAGGTTGGAGGCCACTTCCTAAGGTGTAGGAAGATAAATCCACTCACCACCAAGGGAGGGAGACACCCCTTGGATAAGAGCTTGAGAGAGCTCTCAAATTCTAGAGAGAAGGAGGAGAATCTCTCACTAGGAAACACTTAAGTGCTCTCAAATTTTGCAAATGATTTAATTGGTCCTTGATTACAAAAAGAGAAGCCCTTATATAGGCCATGGAGGATTTCGGCCAAGGACTAGAAGAGTGGGCTTGATCATGACTCCAAGGCCCATTAAGAGAAAAGATGAGCAAATGGCCTATACATGGCCCAAAAGGAAAAGTACAAGGCCCAAAAGTGGCCCATTTGACCTTGTAAGGCCCAAAGCTATCCTATAAGCCTAGAGAAACTATTTAGGAAGTATATTACAAGTAAAGTACACATAGATCCTCATAGGTTCTTTATTGGGCTTAGGCCCACTAGAAGAGAGAAAAGAGAAAAGGGCTTTATGAATGCTCTCTTTGGCCCTTTTGGTCTTTGCCCTTGTGAGGGGACCTCTATATGCCTCAAGTCCTTTCTCCAATGTAGTGTGAGGGTCTTCCTTGGGTATGTCCACATTACCTTATCTCTCTAGGCTCTAGAGAGTAGCGGTATCCACACTCCACTCCTTCCTCTCTATTTCCTTCCATATTCTCCTTAATCCTTGAACTAGAACTAGGTTCCTTCCAATACAAGCTTCATTTTACTTCATCTAGAATTTCAGCCAGCACCTATTTCCACTTCAAAACCGTGTGCTTCCATCTCCTCTTGGAGAATCTTGCTTGGATCTAAGAAGGCTAGAAGAGAAGATCCAATATTTCAAGGCTAGGAAGTGAAGAATTTCCTATAACAAGTGGTATCATGAGTCTCAACTCTTCTTGTTTTTCTAAGATCTATTTTAGTGTAGTATTCTTCTTGCATTTTTGATTCCAAATCTAAATTCCTCTCATTCTATAGATAAATTTTCATATATCATATGCTTAAAAACTCAAAAAAAAATGCAAAAGTTATGCTTACTTGAAGTTTGAGATCTACACCTTTTGGCTTTGAATTTTGAGAAGTACTTTCACAAAGTTTGTTACTATATATGACTAAAATATAACCTCTAAGTTTCATTAAATTTGGAGCAAAAGAATTTTTGGTCAAAGATTTGACCTTAAGGTGCCTTCTCCTTCAAGTAACATGTGTTGCCTTGTGTTTTGTGGTGTTTTCTTTGCATCTTGAGTTGTTTTTTTCATTTAATCTTTTAGAAGTATAAATCCAGATCTGTACTCTCATTATATTGTGTGGAATCTAGTAGCCTATTAGGTATTTGATTCTTTGTTTAAGTGTTCTTTAGTTTCCTTAGACATTGTCTTAGTTGTGGAGCTTGTTTCTTTGGTTTTCTAGGAGTTTTGTTTTGGCTTATGCTTGTGTGTTGTGGCTGGAATCTAAGGTGCTTTAAAATCATCATTTAAAGTACCTAACAAGCTCCTAGAGTCTTGAGGTTCACCTCTCTTTAAGGTGACATTTGTGCCTTGTTAATTGTAGGTTGTTAGCTTTCCTTTAGGTTGAGTCTTTCTAGTTTAATTTCTATTTTCCAGCAACTGTATCTTAATCTTTGCATGCTGTTTGTGTACTTGTTTTGATGTCTTTCGTTGCATAAAAACTTGCCTTCCAATACCTCTTTGTGTTGGAAATGATGCTTGCTTTACACTTTGTTTAGTTGCTATTTTTACCTTTTTTTTGTGCACTATAAGGTGAACTTGTCCATTTGGTTTTGCTGAAGTAATTGGCTGTAAGAAACAGAGAAAAAAGCTTAGAAAAATAGAGGAAAAAAGTGAAAAAAGTCAAAAAGATCATTGGCCACTTATTTATATAATTGTTTATGCCTTTTCCTTTCAAAAAGAGTGAAAAAACATCATATAGCAAAAAAAAGAAAAAATTCTAGCAGCTACATTTGTTCTTGTGCAGTACCTTTTAGAGTTCATTTAGTGCCTAATTGTACATTTGTTTGAGGCAAAAGTATTTGGACAACTATACAAAAGTTTGTTAAAGTTTCAAGCATTCTAGAGTTCTAGTTTATCTTTTTGTGTGCTACTTTCTTCTTGCATTTAATTTTTAGCTTGTCTTTGTTGCATTCTAAGTTTTTCATAATATTTGATACTCTTGTGTGCCTTCTTTCATTTGGTCCATTTGTTACTTGTCACATTCTAGTTTGTCACATTACTTTCTCCTTGGTTTAGCTTCCTAATTTGCCTTTTCTTGCTTGTCTTTTTGTCTCTAGTTTTGTCATTTGAGTATTTCTCTTCATTGACTTTCTTGAGACTTAGGCTTTGTGAGTCATTTCCATATTGGGTAGCATCTTAAGGGGATTGAGATTTGACCATTAGAATTGATCTAGAGTGTAACATCCCGAATTTTAAAATAGAGAATTAATTACCGGAATAAATATTAGAAATTGGTATATGGAATATTTAATGTCCCAAACTATTGAGAATAATTAAATTGATAATTTTGGGGACTGTTAGAAAATTATGGAGATTAGTTAAGCTAAAATTAAGCCCGGTTGAGATATGGGTGTCGGACCAAGTATCTCGGAATGAGGTGATATTGGTCAGGGCTATTGAGAATATTATTAGGAATCCGAATATGTATTCGGAATAATTTTCAGACGATATATTGAGCCCGAACGGAGAACCTGTTAGTTATAAAACGCTGAAGTTTTAATGAATGGGAATTAAAATAAATCAAAAACCCAAATTTCTTTCACTATTCACGTATGTTTCGCTGAAGGCAGTAAGCATTTGCATTTTCTTCTTCTTCTCATCATCATCTTCTCCATTTTCCTCTTTTCTTCTTCCAAACCCTAGCAAGTTGGCTTCATCTTCCATTTCCTCTCATTTTCGTTGGTGGGAGCTTGAAGGGAGTTGGTGGAGCTGCTGTTTTCTCCTCCTTTCCCTCCATTTTCGTAGCTTCCTCTCCCTCTAGTGAACCCATTTTCATTTTTGGGTGTGAGGTAAGAAACACTCACTAGTTACTTGGGTTTTTGCCATGGTTATATGATAATATGAGTTTTGGGAACCATGCATGTGTATGGATGTCCTTGAGGAGAGCATTTAATGCAAGGGTTTAATGTGGATTCTTATGAAAGTAAGGTTTCTTTGTGAAGTAATGGAGTGGATGTATTTATGGTTGGAAGGAGAAGAATATTTATGAAGGTGGTTGGAAATTTTATGAAACCCTAACTTCATAAGTTGGGGGAAATGTATAATGGAGGTTGATGAGTATTAATTGTTGGTAATAAATATGAGTTATGATGCATAAGGGTCATTGGTGATGGTATTTGGTTGATGGAAGTCATTAATGGAGAAACCCATGAAAGGGTTTGGCTCTAGGGTGCATGATAATAGAGGGTAATACCTAACCCATGGTGGTTATGGTGGATAAAATGAAATAAAAGAGGCTTGAGAGTTAAAATAAAGTAAACATCAAGTTATTGATATATGTATAAGTGTTTAAGTCTTAATGAGTAAGTAGAAAATTGATTGTATGATGAGGGTCTGAAACCATATGTGAATTGAGATTGTGATGTGAATATCCCAAATATGTGTGTATGAGTTATGGAATGTGTATGCCACTAACTATTGATGAGAATAAGTTCAAAAGAGAATTGGGATTGGATAAGAATGATGAGAATATTGAAATCCACCAAGTGGTGGTGGTGAATGATTGAATATGGAGTGGCATCTAGGATGCATAGTGTGAGGATGCACTTGATTTGCATTTGCATTGCATCCATGGAATATCATAGCTGTCTATATGGAATATTAGGGGGTTCCACTAGGCGGGCCCAGTGGGAGGGCGGCTCGATGCACAAGCGTGTTGTGGTTTTTCCCCCGTGACTCGGTTTATGAGTCACGAAGCTGTCCATAGTTTGGTGACGAGGCACCCTATGTGGCGGGCCCAGTGGGCGGGCGGCTCTATGGTGAGCGAGTTTACCTCGGTGTCCGACGGGGCACGGCTCTCTCGATGTGTGTTCGGGAGGGGCCCGTAGCACTTGTGGTAGTTGAGGCCACGATGTTAATCCGTAAGTCACAGGGTGACTAGTGCTATAGATGGGCGATAGTGGTTTGGTACCAGTAAAATTATGATGATGTAAGCATGCATGAATTGAGATATATGTGTACATAATTTTTCTACTGCAGTAGGGGCATAGTAGCACACCTATGCTTGTCCCATAATTGATTTAATGATATATTTTCCCACAGTCGGATCCGCATTATTTGATGAGAATTTCTTGTGCATATGCATTAGTTTTAAGAGCATTTGCATATAGCTGGACACATGCCTAGTTGGAAGCCCATAGTGGCAACGGATGATTGAGAGTTGAAAGGGGAAAGAGTTGGATACTAACCCTATGTGTATGTGTGATATTCCGAATGATTGGAAATGTTAATGTATACTTGATGTTATGAGATATATTTATGTATGATGCATGATGTGGTGCAATGAATGATGTTTGTGCAAGTATACATGTATTTCATCATAATGTATGACTTTAATTCATTTGGATTATGTTACTCACCTCCCCGTTGCCATTTTTAAAGTTGATGTAGGTATGACTTAAGTCCTACAACTTTCGGAGGCCGAGGTTGAAGAAGGTAAATATGGATAGGAACGTATAAGCCTTGGCCGGCATGAAAATCTGCTTTGATAGAGTATATGAGGTGTATATACTCAAATTTTGTAATGTTGATAATTTTGGAGGTCATGGGAGAAAATTGGACATGTTGTGTAAGGTTAATTTTCCTACATGACCCAAAAAGTGTAAAGAATGAACCTGAATACTTAACTTTGGTGAATGAATGAATGCTGTGTCTTTATGTTATATTATGGAGCTTGTGGAATGATGTGGAATATAGATATATGTAGGGGGTGTATGTGGTGTGATGATGAAATTAGAATATATGCATGAATTAAAAGTAGCATGATGATGTTGTTGGTATTTAATTACATGAAAGAATCATGTAGTTTTGGGTTGTAGTATTATATGAAGTGGTACATGCATAAAGAAATAAGATAGGGTCTTAGGTGAGGCCAAACTAGAAGGAATTGATGTTGCATGTGTTATGTCCAAGAGAATCTTCGTTTCTGCTGAGTTTCTGCAGAACTCGCTCAAGCGAGTGATGATCTCGCTCGAGCGAGACTGCTGTGAAACAGGGGATTCGTTTCTGCCCCAAATTCGCTCAAGCGAAGTTGCATTTCGCCCAAGCGAGATTGCCACAGAATCAGTGTTTTGATTCTAGACAATTTTCGCCCAGGCGTAGAAGCAGGCGCTCAAGCGAGGGAGAGGGAAAATGATACTGGACGATTTTCGCCCAAGCGAGGGGTGTCTCGCCCAAGTGAAAATCGCCCAGAGAGCTGCCAACCATTCTGGAACGATCTCGTTCAAGCGAGCCTTGGGCCGCTCAAGCGAGATTGACCCCTGATGCTCCTCTCCTTCTTCGCTCAAGCGACTCGCTTCCTTCGCTTAAGCATTCCTTCGTGTCTCGCTCAAGCGAGACAGGGCTCGCTCAAGCGAGCTGAGCCCTGATGCCTATTTTTCTCTTTCGCCCAAGGTCGCTCAGCGTTCGCCCAAGCGTGGGTACACTGGCTCGCTCAAGCGAATTGATTCTCGCTTGAGCGAGTGGCACCTGATGCTTCTAATTATTATTTTAAATGAAATTTTAAATCCTAGACATTATTTCTTTCTTAAATATTATTTTAAGAGTATTGAAAAATTAAATAATTCTTCCGCTGATTCTGATTGAAAAATTTATATTTTAATTTCACCCTCTCATATCTTCATATATAGGAGTGGTTCATTATAGGTCCAGGGGTTTGGTGAAAAATATTTCGCCACTTTAACTATTTTATTTATTGATATTTTCAAAGACGCGAAAAAATTTCCTCCTATTTTATATGGGGGTTTGGGGCGTCTCAACCTGGTATCAGAGCATTCATTGCTCTTGATATGATTATAAGTGATATTGCCCATATGTTTATTGCTTGTGACTAATTGATTTGTGAATTATATGGGTGAATTATGAAGGCTGTTATTGAAATGAGATTATTAAATGATTGTTGTTAAGCCCGGCCAGGCAATTCCTTTCTCATATTTACCTTCTAATTATGAAATGCATTATGATGATACTTGTGTTAAGGAAGTTAATGATGAATGATATATGTGTGTACACTGGGTGAAGAAACTTTAAGTTTCTAATTATGTTTATGTTGTTGTATATAGATTGAGTGATGGCGTATAGGCGTAATGCTGATACAGCCGCCATGGCTGAAGCCTTTAATCGCTTTGCCGACATACTTGAACGGCAACAACAACCTATTGGTCAGCCGAATCAAGGTCTTGACCAATTTCTTAAGTGGAAGCCTTCTGAATTTCATGGAGGCTATAAGCCAGAAGATGCTCATGTCTGGATCCGTGACTTGGAGCGGATATTCGCTAGTATGGAATGTACTGAAACGTAGAAGGTGGAATACGCAGTGTTCATGGTTCGGAATGAGGCCGAATCTTGGTGGATCCTTACCCGTGGGCATATGATTGCTGCCCACACTCCTTTAAATTAGGAGAATTTCAAGGCTGAATTTCTTAAGAAGTACTTTCCTGCGAGTTATAAGAACAAGAAAGAGCTCGAATTCATGGAACTCAAGCAAGGCGGCATGTCGGTTGAAGAGTATGCTTTGAAATTTGAAGAGCTATGCGTATTTTATCCTCCCTTTCAGCAAGAGGGCACTGAAGCTTCGAAGTGTGTTAAATTTGAGAATGGACTGCGCCAAGAGATTAATTGTCACCAAGAGATTAGGAGTTTTCCTACTCTTGTGGATAAGTGTAGAATTTTTGAAGAGAATGATGTTGCTCCAAGGAGTTACTCGGGGCATGATTACAAGTTAAAGGGCCAATCTTCTAGCTTCAAGAAGAAGGGAAACTTTAAGAACAACAGATGATTTGTACATGGGTCCTCTTCTTTTAGAGGTGGACGAGGTGGCAGAAGGCATGGTGCCGATGGTGGCCGAGGTAATGGCCAAGGACTTCGTTGTTTCAGATGTGGCGGAAATCACTTAGCCAGAGATTGCAATCATGAAGAAACAGTGGTGTGCTACAGATGTAACCAACTGGGGCATATCCGCCCTGATTATCCTTTGAATGCTGTAGATGTTGTGCCACGTGATAATGCAAACCGTGGAGGCTATGGTGCTTTTAGAGGCCGTGGTCGTGGAAACGGTAATGGTGGAAGACATGGAAACCGAAATGGTGGTAACGGTCATGGTAATGGAAACGGTCGAGGTAATGCTAATGGTGGTCGAAATGGCCCGAACCGTGGTGCTAATCAACAAATGGCTAGAAGAGTCTTTGCCGTGACCGGTGAAGAAGCAGCACAAGCTGAAGACCTTGTCCAAAGTGAGTGCCTGATATATGGTAATGTTGTTAATGTGATATTTGATTCGGGTGCTACGCACTCTTTTATTTCTAAAGAATGTGTGAGGCACCTGCGAGTGCCTGTGAGTATGATGAAAGGTTCAATATTGGTGACTACACCGACTGGTACTTGTTTAAGATCAGTGACTCGATGTGAGAATGTCGAGATGGACTTAGAGGGTAGAAAATTTATTGTATCTCTCGTGTGTTTACCTATGAAAGATCTGGATGTTATTCTAGGCATGGATTGGTTGTCCGCCAACAAGGTTTTGGTGGATTGTCATAATAGGACGGTGATCTTCCCAACCTCTAATACTGAAGGTTTTGATGTGCGAGGTATCTCTCAGCTTTTCATGATGTTCTGTTTGGTGGATGGGAATGGTGTATCCCAATCTGGTGGAATTCCTATTGTTTCGGAATTTCCCGATGTGTTTCCGGAAGAGATTCCCAGATTACCTCCTCCACGAGAAGTGGAATTCGCTATTGATCTTATTCCGGGTGCAGAACCTGTTTCCCGAGCTCCTTATAGGATGTCTCCTATGGAGTTAATTGAATTGAAAAAGCAAGTGGAAGAATTACTTGAACGAGAGTTTATTCGCTCAAGTGTGTCTCCTTGGGGTGCTCCTGTGTTGTTAGTAAAGAAGAAAGATGGGAGCATGAGATTGTGCGTTGATTATCGCCAACTCAACAAACTAACCATTAAGAATAAATACCCTCTTCCACGTATTGACGATCTTTTGGATCAATTGAAGGGTGCTGTTGTGTTTTCGAAGATTGATTTGCGTTCTGGATATCACCAAATTCGGGTGAAGGCGGAGGATATTCCAAAAACTGCTTTCCGAACGCGATATGGACACTATGAGTACGTAGTGATGCCATTTGGTGTGACGAATGCCCCTGCGATTTTCATGAGCTACATGAATCGTATTTTTCATGAATATCTTGATCAATTCGTCGTGGTGTTTATTGATGACATTTTGGTGTACTCCAAAAGTCATGAAGAGCATGAAAGACATCTTCGTCTGGTGTTGACCATCCTTCGCAAGAAAGAATTGTATGCGAAGCTCTCTAAGTGTGAATTTTGGCTGTCTGAGGTCCAATTTCTTGGACATGTTATTTCGAATGATGGAGTTGCTGTGGATAAATCTAAAGTTCAAGCTGTGATGGCTTGGGAAAGACCAACGTCGGTAACGGAGATAAGGAGTTTTCTTGGTCTTGCCGGTTACTACCGGAGGTTCATTGAAGGGTTTTCCCGTTTGGCTTTACCACTGACAAAGTTGACTCGGAAGAATCAATCATTTGTGTGGACCCGTGAATGTGAAGAGAGTTTCCAAGAGTTGAAGTTAAGGCTTACTACCGCACCGGTGTTGGCATTGCCCGACTTAACGGATGAATTTGTGGTATATTGCGATGCATCTAAGCTTGGTCTTGGATGCGTATTGATGCAAAAGGAGCGTGTGATAGCCTATGCGTCAAGACAGTTGCGACCGCATGAGGTTAACTACCCCACTCATGATCTTGAATTGGCGGCAATGGTGTTTGCATTGAAGTTGTGGAGACACTATTTGTATGGCTCCAAGTTTGTGGTCTTTAGTGATCATAAGAGCCTTAAGTACTTATTTGACCAGAAGGAATTGAATATGCGCCAAAGGCGATGGATGGAGTTCCTAAAAGACTATGAGTTTGAATTGAAGTATCACTCCAGCAAGGCAAATGTAGTTGCTGATGCATTGAGCTGGAAGTCATTGCATGTTTCTATGATGATGGCCAAGGAAATGGAGTTGATAGAACAATTTAGAGAATTGAATGTGGGCGTGGAGACTTACACTTCCAAGAAAATAGTGTTGGAGATGTTGAAGGTTACAAATGAATTTCTAGAATATATGAAGACGCAACAACCCAATGATGTGTATTTGATTGAGATGAAGAAGACCCAAGAAAAAGGGAAGAATTTGTTCATAGAAGAAGGTCAAGATGGTATTTGGTGTGTAAAGGGTCGAATTTATGTTCCCTCAAGCGATGATGTGAGGAAACGTGTACTTGAGGAAGCTCACAAAAGCATATTGAGTATTCATCCTGGTTCCACCAAGATGTATCAAGATTTGAAGAAGAATTTCCGGTGGCCTAGTATGAAGCGTGATGTGGCAAATTTTGTAGCATCTTGCCTTGTTTGTCAAAAGGCGAAGGTCGAACATCAGAGACCATCTGGTTATTTGAGACCATTGGAGATCCCTGTTTGGAAATGGGATAGCATAGCTATGGATTTTGTTTCTGGATTACCCAGAACTCGTGCTGGAAACAATGCTATATGGGTGATTATAGACCGGTTAACAAAATGTGCTCACTTTTTACCCATAAATATGAAGAGTCCTTTGGAGAAATTGGCACAAATATACAGCAAGGAGATTGTTAGGCTGCATGGTGTTCCGTCCAGTATTATATCCGACCATGATCCTCGGTTTACTTCTCAGTTTTGGGGACGTTTGCATGATGAGTTGGGTTCTAAGTTGAAGCTTAGTTCCACTTATCACCCGCAAACCGATGGGCAATCAGAGAGAACTATACAAAGCTTGGAGGATTTGTTGAGAGCTTGTGTCCTTGAACACGGTGGATGTTGGGAGAGATTTTTACCATTGATTGAATTTACATATAATAACAGCTTCCATTCCAGTATTGCTATGGCACCTTATGAGGAGTTGTATGGAAGGAAGTGTAGAACTCCCTTGTGTTGGCTGGAAGTTAGTGAGAACTTGGCCTTAGGGCCGGAGATTATCCAGGAGACTACCGAGCAGATTAAAAAGATACAAGAGAATATGAAGATTGTTCAGGATAGGCAGAAGAGTTATTATGACAAGAGGTATAAACCCATTGAGTTTCAAGTGGGTGACCATGTGTTTTTGAAGGTCTCGCGTGATAAAGGCATTGGAAGGGCATTGAAGAGTGGGAAGTTGAGCCCTAGATTTATCGGACCTTACGAGGTATTGGAGCGGATCGGTGAGGTTGCTTATCGGATAACACTCCCTCCGCATCTTGATAATTTACACAATGTGTTTCACTTGTCGCAATTGAGGAAATATGTTTATGATCCACTACACGTGATCCCTATGGACGAGATTGAGGTGCGAGATGACCTATCTGTTTCTCCTGTTTCTGTTCGCATTGTCGGACATTCCGTGAAGAAATTACGGAACAAGTTGGTACCTTTGGTGGAAGTCACTTGGAAACATGGAAATACAGAAACATTCACATGGGAACGCGAAGACGATATCAGAGAACGGTATCCCGATGCATTTGAATCCGGTATGTGAAATTTCGGGGATGAAATTTTCTTTTGGTGGGGTGGATTGTAACATCCCAAATTTTAAAATAGAGAATTAATTACCGGAATAAATATTAGAAATTGGTATATGGAATATTTAATGTCCCAAACTATTGAGAATAATTAAATTGATAATTTTGGGGACTGTTAGAAAATTATGGAGATCAGTTAAGCTGAAATTAAGCCCGGTTGAGATATGGGTGTCGGACCAAGTATCTCGGAATGAGATGATATTGGTCAGGGCTATTGAGAATATTATTGGGAATCCGAATATGTATTCGGAATAATTTTCAGATGATATATTGAGCCCGAACGGAGAACCTGTTAGTTATAAAATGCTGAAGTTTTAATGAATAGGAATTAAAATAAATCAAAAACCCAAATTTCTTTCACTATTCACGTATGTTTCGCTGAAGGCAGTAAGCATTTATATTTTCTTCTTCTTCTCATCATCATCTTCTCCATTTTCCTCTTTTCTTCTTCCAAACCCTAGCAACTTGGCTTCATCTTCCATTTCCTCTCATTTTCGTTGGTGGGAGCTTGAAGGGAGTTGGTGGAGCTGCTGTTTTCTCCTCCTTTCCCTCCATTTTTGTAGCTTCCTCTCCCTCTAGTGAACCCATTTTTGTTTTTGGGTGTAAGGTAAGAAACACTCACTAGTTACTTGGGTTTTTGCCATGGTTATATGATAATATGAGTTTTGGGAACCATGCATGTGTATGGATGTCCTTGAGGAGAGCATTTAATGCAAGGGTTTAATGTGGATTCTTATGAAAGTAAGGTTTCTTTGTGAAGTAATGGAGTGGATGTATTTATGGTTGGAAGGAGAAGAATATTTATGAAGGTGGTTGGAAATTTTATGAAACCCTAACTTCATAAGTTGGGGGAAATATATAATGGAGGTTGATGAGTATTAATTGTTGGTAATAAATGTGAGTTATGATGCATAAGGGTCATTGGTGATGGTATTTGGTTGATGGAAGTCATTAATGGAGAAACCCATGAAAGGGTTTGGCTCTAGGGTGCATGATAATAGAGGGTAATACCTAACCCATGGTGGTTATGGTGGATAAAATGAAATAAAAGAGGCTTGAGAGTTAAAATAAAGTAAACATCAAGTTATTGATATATGTATAAGTGTTTAAGTCTTAATGAGTAAGTAGAAAATTAATTGTATGATGTATTGTGATGTAGGAAGTGACCCCATTGACGAAGCGGGACCATCAAACCGCGTTGATCACTACTTCACTTGAGGTAGGAGGGGGTAACTTTTCTAAATGCATGATTTCATCCATTGGTGATGTGAAAATATGTATATGTGATTATGTTAATGATTGTTTGAATGGATGATATGATATGTGTGATTGGAATGCATTTAGAATGATGATTGTCATGTGGCATTGTGTTTGGGATAGTATTAATGATGTGATGATATTATATTAACGAAGTATGATGAGGGTCTGAAACCATATGTGAATTGAGATTGTGATGTGAATATCCCAAATGTGTATGTATGAGTTATGGAATGTGTATGCCACTAACTATTGATGAGAATAAGTTCAAAAGAGAATTGGGATTGGATAAGAATGATGAGAATATTGAAATCCACCAAGTGGTGGTGGTGAATGATTGAATGTGGAGTGGCATCTAGGATGCATAGTGTGAGGATGCACTTGATTTGCATTTGCATTGCATCCATGGCATATCATAGTTGTCTATATGGAATATTAGGGGGTTCCACTAGGCGGGCCCAGTGGGAGGACGGCTCGGTGCACGAGCGTGTTGTGGTTTTTCCCCTGTGACTCGGTTTATGAGTCACGAAGCTGTCCATAGTTTGGTGACGAGGCACCCTATGTGGCGGGCCCAGTGGGCGGGCGGCTCTATGGTGAACGAGTTTACCTAGGTGTCCGACGGGGCACGGCTCTCTCGATGTGTGTTCGGGAGGGGCCCGTAGCACTTGTGGTAGTTGAGGCCACGATGTTAATCCGCAAGTCACAGGGTGACTAGTGCTACAGATGGGCGATAGCGGTTTGGTACCAGTAAAATTATGATGATGTAAGCATGCATGAATTGAGATATATGTGTACACAATTTTTCTACTGTAGTAGGGCTATAGTAGCACACCTATGCTTGTCCCACAATTGATTTAATGATATATTTTCCCACAGTCGGATCCGCATTATTTGATGAGAATTTCTTGTGCATATGCATTAGTTTTAAGAGCATTTGCATATAGCTGGAGACATGCCTAGTTGGAAGCCCATAGTGGCAACGGATGATTGAGAGTTGAAAGGGGAAAGAGTTGGATACTAACCCTATGTGTGTGTGTGATAATCCGAATGATTGGAAATGTTAATGTATACTTGATGTTATGAGATATATTTATGTATGATGCATGGTGTGGTGCAATGAATGATGTTTGTGCAAGTATACATGTATTTCATCATAATGTATGACTTTAATTCATTTGGATTATGTTACTCACCTCCCCGTTGCCATTTTTAAAGTTGATGTAGGTATGACTTAAGTCCTACAACTTTCGGAGGCCGAGGTTGAAGAAGGTAAATATGGATAGGAACATATAAGCCTTGGCCGGCATGAAAATCTGTTTTGATAGAGTATATGAGGTGTATATACTCAAATTTTGTAATGTTGATAATTTTGGAGGTCATGGGAGAAAATTGGACATGTTGTGTAAGGTCAATTTTCCTACATGACCCAAAAAGTGTAAAGAATGAACCTGAATACTTAACTTTGGTGAATGAATGAATGCTGTGTCTTTATGTTATATTATGGAGCTTGTGGAATGATGTGGAATATAGATATATGTAGGGGGTGTATGTGGTGTGATGATGAAATTAGAATATATGCATGAATTAAAAGTAGCATGATGATGTTGTTGGTGTTTAATTACATGAAAGAATCATGTAGTTTTGGGTTGTAGTATTATATGAAGTGGTACATGCATAAAGAAATAAGATAAGGTCTTAGGTGAGGCCAAACTAGAAGGAATTGATGTTGCATGTGTTATGTCCAAGAGAATCTTCGTTTCTGCTGAGTTTCTGCAGAACTCGCTCAAGCGAGTGATGATCTCGCTCGAGCGAGACTGCTGTGAAACAGGGGATTCGTTTCTGCCCCAAATTCGCTCAAGCGAAGTTGCATTTCGCCCAAGCGAGATTGCCACAGAATCAGTGTTCTGATTCTGGACAATTTTCACCCAGGCATAGAAGCAGGCGCTCAAGCGAGGGAGAGGGAAAATGATACTGGACAATTTTCGCCCAAGCGAGGGGTGTCTCGCCCAAGCGAAAATCGGCCAGAGAGCTGCTAACCATTCTGGAACGATCTCGCTCAAGCGAGCCTTGGGCCGCTCAAGCGAGATTGACCCCTGATGCTCCTTTCCTTCTTCGCTAAAGCGTCTCGCTTCCTTCGCTCAAGCATTCCTTCGTGTCTTGCTCAAGCGAGACAGGGCTCGCTCAAGCGAGCTGAGCCCTGATGCCTATTTTTCTCTTTCGCCCAAGGTCACTCAGCGTTCGCCCAAGCGTGGGTACGCTGGCTCGCTCAAGCGAATTGATTCTCGCTTGAGCGAGTGGCACCTGATGCTTCTAATTATTATTTTAAATGAAATTTTAAATCCTAGACATTATTTCTTTCTTAAATATTATTTTAAGAGTATTGAAAAATTAAATAATTCTTCCGCTGATTCTGATTAAAAAATTTATATTTTAATTTCACCCTGTCATATCTTCATATATGGGAGTGGTTCATTATAGGTCCAGGGGTTTGGTGAAAAATACTTTGCCACTTTAACTATTTGATTTATTGATATTTTCAAAGACGCAAAAAAATTTCCTCCTATTTTATATGGGGGTTTGGGGCGTCTCATAGAGCACTCTATCACTACAGAGAGAAGTGGACCTTGAGTGCAAACACTTGAGAGCTTAGAGTGTAAACACCATTGTATCTTCTTTCTCTTATCTTTTTGCTAACCATTACTTTGAGTTTCCAAGTGTCTTTTTTTGTAGCTTGGTGGATTATTTTGGTGGACATGAGGTACCTTGGAAGACTTTTGTATTAGAGAGTAATTTGTGTAATAAATTAGGAATTATTTCTTTTGCTTTGCATTTTCTTTTCCCTTGTATTTTGGTAATCTATATTTTGACACTTTATTAAGTCCTTGTATTTGGACTTTAGAGACATTGGACTTTGGACTTTAAATGTCTTTTAATTAGTTGATTAGGAGTAATTACGCTTAGGACTTAGTTTATTCTTTTGCTTCCGACTAGTGTAAGTACGATTTGATATCCTAGGCCTAGTTTACATTCTTGCACCAACCGACTACTTTGCTTTAATTGCTTTCTAGTTAGCATAAGTGCGCTCTTGCATGCTAGGTTTAGTTTAAATTTTTGCACAACGACTAATTCTTGTCTAAAAGCTTTCCTTTTATTTTCTTGATTGTTTTGTGTGTTAATTTTTCCTTATAGGTTAAAATCAATTGAGTGAAACGACTAGTATCTCATCACTAGCATTTTTGCATTATAACATGTCTTCATCTAGTGAGAGTGGTAGAAAGCCAACCCCCCACACATGAGGTTAATATTAGATAAACTTAATAATATGTCCACTAGGTTAGAAAACCTAGAAAATAGGGAGGGTAAAGAATGAACCACTAGGCATCATAGGAATCGTAGACATAGACCACATGATGACACTAGTGAGGTTGATCATAGGAATCATAGACATAGACCAAATGATGATCATAGTAATGATGGACATAGGCATCATAGGAGACACAGTAGAAATCATAAGGAAGGTGGCTTGAGAGAGGTCAAGCTAGAGGTCCCACCCTTACGGCAAAAGTGATGTTGAGGCCCATCTTGATTGGGAAATGAGAGTTGAGTAACTCTTCACATCCCATTAGGATTGCCACCCTTATCTTTCAAAACTATGCATTAGTTTGGTGGACCGAAATCCTAAAAGAAAGAAAAAGAGACCACTTTCCACCCATTGAGGAATGGGAAGATCTTAAGGATTTACTTAGGAAAAGATATGTCCCCTCCTATTATAGGGGTGAACTATTGGCCAAGCTCAATAGACTTACCCAAGGGTCCAAAAGTGTGGAGGACTATTATAAGGCCTTGGAGATGGCTATGATTAAGGCTAATGTAGAGGAGGATGAAGAAATCCCCATGCATAGGTTTTTACATGGCCTTAATCATAATATTAAAAAGAGAGTGTAACTTCTACCTCATGTGGACATTGAGGAGTGAAACGACCCCAAAACAATTAATAGAAATGAGGGAAAATTTTTCACAATTTAAAAAGGAAAACAATTTAGGAAAAGAAAGCATTCGCGAAGTAAATTTTTAACAAGTAACCCATGACGATTTAAATAACCTATCTTATATATGAAAATATGAGAAGGTGGATAAATTAATTCAAGAGTGATCCTTGGACAATCAATCTCATGATCATCAACAAGGAAATAAGGAAGATTTAAGTGATTTGAAGTATACCAATGGATATGAAAGGAGGTTCAAGAATACCTTCATTTGATCATTAAGATATGCCAATTATATAAGTAAATTATTACATAACCATAACATGAGCCAAGGATACCAACATGTATGAAAATTAATGGAGGTATGCAATAACACGGCCATGAAGCGATTCAAGCCCAAGGTGAATCGATTCATGCATGCCTGATACCCCAAGATAGTAGAAATAGGAAGAATCGATTCCCATAAAGGGTGAATTGATTCACGCGAGCTAGAGATGCTAAAGTCCCTATTTCAATAAGATGAATCGATTCATATATATGGAAGGGGGAATCAATTCATGCATAGGAGATTTTTAGGGACAGAGGCTTGAATCGATTCTGTAACACCCTAAATTTTAAAATAAAGGATTATTTAAGGAAATAAATATTAAATAGTTGTATGTGGGTTATTTAATATCCCAAAATGTTGGAAATAGTTAAATTAATATTTTTGGAGACTGTTAGTGATTTATTGAAGCCGAATAAGCTGAAATTAAGCCCGATTAAAATATGGGTGTCGGACCAAGTATCTCCAATTTTGATGATATTAGTGAGAGCCGTTAAGAATATTATTGGGAATCTGAATATATATTCGGGAAAATTTTTAGATAAAGTATTGAGCCCAAACGGAGTTCCTGTTTATTGAAAAATGAAGAAATTTTAATAAGGAGTCAAAAATTAAAACACTAAACCCCTTCTCCTTTGGCAATTCATGTTGCTTCTTCCTCTAAAACACCAAACATTCACCTTCTTCTTCTCCTGTTCTCTTCACCTCTTTTCCTCCCTAAACCCTAGCAAAGGTTGTAACCCATTCCATTCCTCTATTTTCGTTTGAGAAAGCTTGGAAGGAGGCCATTGGAGCTTGAAGTTCCCTCCTTCTCCCCTCCATTTTCGTTGGCGTTTCTCTCCCTCTTGGGTTCTATTTTCATTTTTGGGGTGAGGTAAGCTTTCTCACCATTTTGTTTGGGTTTCATGCTATGGTTATGATTTATTATAGCTTGGGAGAGTAATGTATGTAAATGGGGTATTTAATGGAAGCCATAATGTGTGAACCCTAAGGTGGGTTGTCATAAATGCAAACTTTAATGGTAATAAATGAGGAAGATGAACTTATTGTTAGAAGAAGATAAGGGTTAATGATGTATTTATGAGTATTGTTAGGTTTTAGGTGAAAACCCTAACTTTAATAAATTGGGGAAAGTAGTAAATGTTGGTAGGAAAATATGTTTGAGAAGAAGTATATGAGATTGAGAGTGTGAATGTTGATAAATAAGGTGTTGTGAATGTTGGGGCTTAAGGTTTGTTTTGTAACCTTCAATATAATGAATGAGGCTTGATAGAAAGGAATTTCTGAAGCCTAATAAATGAAGGAATGATGTCTATAACATGTCTTATACATATTATGAAATTGTAGATAGGATGATGGTTAATTTGAGTTGAAGTTGTGTCTTAAATAGTTGATTGATTGTGATTCTATATATATGTTAATGTAGGATCTATTTCGAACAATGAGGCGGGTACGTCGTACCAATTAGAATTCTTCTCTTAAGGTAGTAGATGAGTCTTTATGTTCTGAATGCATGAATTGAATAGTATTTCATTGTCATATGTGACAATATGCATGTTTGCGTTGCTTGTAATGTTATGATGAATTGTAATGTTATGTATGATATTGGTGATGATGTTTGGCAACTTGCATTTGTGCATTTAGAATATAAGAGGTGTGCTATATGGTGGTGTTAAATTGTTTGGCAAGTGTAAGCCTTGAATATGATGTTGTGTTTACATCCACCATGAATATGGAATGAATGTTATTGATGATTAGCATACCTAGATTGATAATGAAAGATTGATGTCATTGTGATTGATGAAGGAATTGAATTATGTTAATAAGAATTATTGAGAATGCCACATGAAAACTTAAACCAATGGCAATAACCAATGATAATAAATCCACTAAAAGCCTTCTAGTGATGTTGGGTGATGATGATAATGATGATTGATGAGTGGCATGATTAGGATACATAGAGTGAGAAATGCATATGATTGACATTTTCATCCATGGCATACTGTATAGCTGTCGATGTTGGAATTTTAGGGGATTCCCTCAGTTGGCCCAATGGGAGGGCGGATCTGTGCACTAGCAATTTGTTATTTCCCCTTTGACTTAGTGTGTAAGTCACAAAGCTGCCCATGTTGTGCTACAGGGAGCCACATGTGGTTGACCCTTGTGGGGGTGGCTCTTGATGAGCAGGTGCCCCTGGTGGTCCTTGGGATCACAGCTGTCATGATATGATTCATGGTTAGCCCATAACACCTTATGTTGTTGATTATGTTGTTTATCGCGGTCATGGTGAAAATGGTCAGGTGTTGCATTATGGGAGATGCAGTTTGGTACCAATAAAAGATTAACGAAAATACATGGAATTTGATGATAAGTGTACACATTTTACTACTGCAGTAGGGGTATGGTCAGATGATCATACTTGAATCCCATAATTAGTGTTTATATTCCCACAATCAAATCTGTAATTGTTTAAATACTCTGTTGTGCATATGCATTAGCTTAAGAGCATTTTGCATATAGCAAGGAGGTATGCCAAAGATGATGAGATGTAACGATGGTTGTGATTTGGATGAGAAAATGTATAAAGACTACATAAAATTTATGAATACCAATTAATGATCTGAAAATGATGTCCGTGATAGTCCAATTTATTGAAGGACTTGATTATGTGTATGCTTATATACTTTGCTTAATCTATAATATTGATTGTGATATATGAATGATAGTGCTATGATGATGAATGAGATGATGAATGATATGTGTATGCAAAGTATACATGATTTTGATTCATATGTACATAATCACATGGTATTCATATTCATTCTTTTGGAATATATGACTCACTCTCCCATGTTATCTACTTTTTAGACTTGTGATGCAGGGCACCCATGCGTGGAGTGAATCTTTTGAAGTATATTTTGATGAAGGAGGTAAATAGATGTATACGAAGTGCCTTGACTGGAAAATCTAGATTTTTGTATAGCATATAGAATGGATGTATGCATATTTTGTAATCTGGATGATTGAATGATGATTTTGGATGGTCATGGACGAAAATTAGACCTTGATGTGTATGGCCAATTTTCATTAATGACCCAGATGATGTATGAGGATGAATTAGGATGTTGGTTAATATTGAATCCCATGAATGAATGAAGTATTTTACAACTTACAACAATTTATGAAGTTTATATGAAAATGACTAAAATATCATGCATTGAATGGATGAGGATTGAATTGGATATGTATGATCAAATGATCGGCTATGAGATATATGAATGACTGTATTTGATATGTTAGAATAGGCCAAAAATTGATGGGGATGTGAATGAGGTTGCAGGTTGTGTGAAATTTCCAGGTTTCTTGTGTTTTCTACATAACTCGCTCAAGCGAGTGATAATCTCGCTCAAGCGAGATCCTCTTGTATCAGAGGTGTGGCTACTGGCCACATTTCACTCAGGCGGGCAGGGCCTCGCCCGAGCGAGCGTGTGATGGAATGTTACTGGACCATTTTCGCCCGAGCGAATGGTCAGTGAATGGTGGCTCGCTCAAGCGAGCGAGGTGGAGAATGGATACTGGAGTAATTTCGCTTAGGCGGGGATATCTCGCCCAAGCAAAGGGGAACTATTTAGCTACTGGAGTGATCTCGCTCAAGCGAGATGGGTACCTGATGCGCATTGCTTCCTTTGCTCAAGCGTGTTCGCCGGCTCGCCCAGGCGTGGCTATTGGAACTCGCTCAAGCGAGTGGGGCATCCGCTTGAGCAAGATGCCCCTGATCCCACCAAATGATTTATTTCAATTATTCTGATTTCCCTTTGCATCAAAGCTTCTTTCTATATCATCATACACGTGTATTTAACATATTTTGAACCACTAAATCTCACAAATTCCCCCTTCTTTAAATTCAATCATATAACATCAATATTAATGATTTTTCCGCTGTCTCTGATTGAGAGATCCTCATGAATCATTTTTAACTCACCTTTTCATATCTTCATATATGAGATAGGTTCTTTATAGATCCAGGGTGTTGAATTAAAGCTTCACCACTTTATTTCTTCATTAATTAATGATTTTAAAATCGTGAAAAATTTACCCCCATTTTTGGGGCGTGTTAACCTGATATCAGAGCAATATTGCTCCTGATACAGACTTAATCAATGTTGTTCAAGTAATTGTTGCTTATGATTGGATCATATAAGCTATAAATGATCGAGTTGAGAATTTCTTTAATTAAATAGTGACTGTTTGTCATTGAATTGAGATTGGTGTCTATGCTGTTGAGTCTAGCCAAGATTCCTTACATTATTTACCTTCAATAATGAATATGTTATGATTACGTTTTGAGATTGACATGATTATGCGATGTGACGCATAATGGATTAATGAATGTTGAAACCTTTGGATTTATGGTTAAAAATTAATTGTTTGGTCTGGTTTACTCATGTGTGAGCCATGTTTTAATGAATAGGCTTGAAATATGGCTGGTAGACCTAATCGTGAGGTTGCTGCTATGGCAAACGCCTTGAATCGCTTTGCTGATCTCTTGGAAAGGCAAGACTAGCTGAATGTGGGACAAGGTGCCCAAGGTCTTGATCTATTTCTCAAGAGAAAACCTTCTAAATTTCACGAAGGTTATAAGCCTGAGGATGCCTATGCATGGATTAATGATTTGGAGAGAATTTATGCTAGCTTCGAGTGTTCTGAAGCACAAAAGGTGGAATATGCGGTCTTTATGGTCCATGATGAAGTCGAAGCATGGTGCTGTCTTACTAGGGGGCACATGATATCTATTGATGTTCCTTTGGTTTAGGAAAACTTCAAGGTTGAATTCTTGAAGAAGTACTTTCTGGAGAACTACAAAAGCAAGAAAGAGCTTGAGTTCATGGAGCTTAAACAAGGTGATATGTCCATGGAGGAGTATGCCTCCAAATTTGAAGAACTTTGTGTTCTATCCTCCTTATCAACAAGAGGGTTGGTAAAGATTTTTTTACTTGATTAATACTATCAGATCTTGCATAGAAGCTTGTTGAAGAGGTAGTTTTCAATAAAAGAATCAAGTTGGTATAATATGAATCTAATGGAAGATTAGTGAGTTTAAACACTAAAGTTGTAGAAAAAGGGGTTGTCGTTCCACTGAGGAGGTGTTAGCTTGAAGATCTTAGTCCTTGAATTGATTTGACAAGAAGTTTTATTTTGGTTGGTTGTAAAAGGTTTTGGTTGAAATGATTAATAGACAGTAATAAATGTAAAAGACAACACTAAAGAGTTTTGATGAAAATCAAATTTGGAAAATTGGGATTGATTGTTCATCGCATCTCACCTTCTGTAAGCTATGTAACTTTGCATATATATAACTTGAAATGATAATTTTTACGTCATAATCAAAGTCATTTGCATCGATCCCTCGACTACAAAATTCATAAGAATGAGTTCAACCTGCTGATCCCTCAGTCACCTTGAAATCATTCCAGCATTAATGATCGATTGTTTAGACGTTTACTGCGTTAGATACCATCCCTGGTCATCTACTCACATTGAGTGTTTCATTCAGATCTGCTCTCAAAAGTTATTTCCCAATATACTTAAGAAAACCAAAGACAAGAAAATAGTGATCAAGTACTTTCAAGCATTAAGTGCAGAATGAAATACAAAAAGAATTAGATCTTGTTATATATATGAAAAACTTACAGCAACATTACTTGGGGTTTGAATGATTACAACCAATCCCAATGAATGGATTTAGCTACTCATGCCTTTCATGTTCACTCCATAAAAGGAAATAAATACAAAAAGAAATTGAAAGTGAAATGATTTATCAATATGGCCGGTGAATGATTGAATGTTGAAGATGATTTTTGATCCTTTGTTCTTCTGCTTTATTTATAGAGGAGTCAGGCTTGAGCTTCTCCTTCCCAAGCTCAAGGGTAACCCCTAATTGCTAAGTGGCCATGCAGAGATGGTCAGAGACATGCAGAAGTGGGTGTGCTGGCATCGCACCATTGGCCCATATTTAATTAAAAGCTCCATACTTCTTCGAACACGCTCAAGCGTGAGATATGCTAGCTTGAGCGTGCCTACGCTTAAGCGTAAGATGGCCACGCTCAAGCGTAAAGGGACCCTGATGCTTTCCTTTGCTTTCCTGTTCTCACGCTTGTGCCACACGCAGCGTCACGCTCAAGCGTGCACGGGTTCAAGCTCAAGCGTCTTCTTCTCACGCTCAAGTGTGGAAGGGGTCTGATGCCAATGTCCCTTCGCTCAAGCGTCTTCAAGCGTGGCCTTCAGAACTCCTTGCGCTCAAGCACCCCTTGTGTTACGCTCAAGCGTGGCATGAGTTTGATGCATGGTTCAGGTTTCATGCTTCTTTATGACCAAGGCCAAGTATGTTGACTTGATTGCTTTCTTGTAATTCCTGTATTTCTTCAAGAATTTTGGCAAAATAATATCTTGTACGCATTGTATCCTTCAAAAGAGATTTCATGCTTAAATTCCTTCACTTATTCACCAATCAAGTTAAATTCTTTACAAAAATAAGGTTGATTGGTTCATGAAATCAATGCTTAATTTATACTTATCAAACTCTCCCCAACCTAGAGTTTTGCTTGTCCTCAAGCTAAGAAAATGAAAGTTTAAGCAAGAAGATGTTCATGATGCTCAGATTCTGAAGATGAACATAATTAAAAAGCAGTATTTGATTTCTTTAGCCTTATGGCATCTTTAATACCCATTCATGTGAAATATGATGCACAATTTAATTGTTCACAAAGCAAATAGCCTAATGCTGTAAGAATAAGGAGCTTCTCATTGTTTCTCACTAGGTGCCTGTTTTATACATTCATCATTAGAATTGCCTAGTTGACATTGCCAGTCATTTCCAATCAAACCAAAATCAAAAGAACAGCAAGGATCAAGAAGGTCTTTTATCAAGGTTGTAATGTTGGGCTTAACAAGAATTCTTGGTTTTTCTTGGATTTCAAATTGCATGCACAAAGAAGAGCATAAGTAATGAAATTTTCAAAGTTTATGAGGCTTTTTCCTCTTCAGAATTCTTTATCTTCTTTTTCTAGTTCTCCTTTTTGTTCAAAGATTTCTGTATGGAGAACTTACTATTTTTCTTTAGCATTTTTCTTTTTCAACCTCTATTTCTTGCATTACTTTTATTAGAAAAAATATTTTATGCTCTTTTCTCATTAAGCATGCTGAGAAGTTAGGAATTTTATTTTTCATGCTTAGGGTGTTTTTATGAAAAATTTCTGGCTCAAATGGCTACCAAAGAATGGGATATTTCACTTAAGGTTAGCTTTTTGGCTCTTGGCTAAATGTTTTTTCAAAAGTGCCTTGATCATTTCCTTGCTTACTTCTTAAGAAAAAGGGTAATCAGAAAATTAGCCAATACCAACTTAATAATTTCTAATGAGGCTTTCAGTGTTTAACCGCTCTCTCTCACCAGGTTTAAAGGCATACTCCAATATTCTAACAGAAAAAGGTTCAAGCATGTAAAAAAAAATTTCAAAAGTTCATTTATTTCATTTTCCTGGTTCTTAGTTCAGCCAATTTACCTTTTCAAAATCAATGTTACTGTCTTAAATGTTTCTCTGACTTATTGACTCTTTGCATTCATTTAATTTTCTTGCTTCAGGTTGGAAAAAGAATGCATGTTCCTATTCAACATTTAAATAGAGCAATCAACTTTATCAATCAATAGATCATGCAAATTCATCAATAAAGCATAAAATTCAAACTAAAATACCCCAAGAGGAAAATGTTGTCTGCAGTCAGCTGGAAATAAAAGAGAAAATTAAAAATTAGTTTAACAATAATTAAAAAGGAACCCAGAAACCAAAAAAAAAACTTAAAAGGAAAGTTCACTTATCATCATCATTTGTTTCTGTCTCTTCTTCCCTGACTGGAGGTATCTGTGAAGATGGTCCTGGTCCAACCTGCGAGGTCTCACCCCCTCCTAAGAAATAAGGCCTGTCCCCAGGCCAAGCAATATGTGCTGTAAACTGAACAGGATCTATCCATGGGTTATGTTGGCCTGCTAGAATGCTATGGTACAGCCTATGATGTAGGTGCATAAGACCTCTATGGTTGGCATTCTGTTGTGCCAAAAGATGCCAACAGAATGGTTTTGCCTGATGTTGAACTGATAAATTCCTTCAAGGATCATCTTTGTTTCACTGCTGAGAGGGGGAGGGGCAGGTTCTGTTGCTGATGGTGGTGGTGCTTGAGGTGCAGGTGGTAAAGGTGCAGGTGGTGGAGGTGCATCTAGTGTAGGTGATGCCTGGATGCTACAATGTCGTTCAATAAAACGTCTGTCTATGGGTGGTCTGATAGGCTTGAGGTCCTGTACCTTAATTCTATGCCCTGCACAAAAATCAGTAATGAAAGTAGGAAATCCTAAGCTCCCTTTTACCTTCTGTCCTACCTGGGAATACTTTTGATCAGCCTGCACAAACTTGTGGATTTCATCAGAAATGATTTGGGCCAAGTCAATAGAGATGTCATTCTGTAGAATGTAGTATAGTAAATAACACCTGCTAAAAATTATATCAGAGACATGTGCATTAGGGGCTATGTTAGCAAGCAGAAAAGAGGTCTAAACTTGAGAAATGGTGGTCATGTCCTTTCTTAAGATGCATAGTGGATTCTCTCCCTGCCCCATTTGAAAATGGCGCCCTAGTATGCATATTGTTGCTTTAAGATCATTAGTGGCAATGAACTCATTTCTCAGCTTCATCCCAGCATAGTCATATGTCTCTCCTTCCCCTAACTCTATAATGTTGTTGAGGTAGAAGTTGATTTCATCTCTGCCATATGATAGCCAATGGCCTCTGACATATATCCTTTGATCACCTTCTCCCTCCTTAGGCCATGCATTGGCATAGAACTCCCTCACAACCTCCAGATCATATTTTTCTCTTGGGTAGCATATCTTTAACCAATTCCTCCTTCTAATAACTTACAGAAAGGCATCACACTCTCCCAAAGCTAAATCCACCTTTCTTTCAGGTATAAGAGTCCAGTTTGAAATATCCTCATAATGCTTACTCTTGTCCTTGTTCTTAAACTTTGGGGCATTGTCTTGGTCATCAGTGCGTGGCCTTTTTCCTTTATTTCTTCTAGAACTTCTTGAAGGACAAGTGTGTGGAGGGGAGCTTGGTTCCATCTTCTTGGTTCTGGCCATCTGTAAGCAATTATATCAAATGGCAGGATAAAGGGTAAGTCTCTAACAATTTTAGTAATAATTTTATTGAGCCCAGAGACTTCTTACTCAATGTATCAGGATGCATCTATTTCCAAATCAAGCATGCTTATTAGTGACTAAGCAAAGCAAAAATGATTTTATTTGGCATGACAATTTCAATCCGTTAACATTGAGCATGTATGACATATTCTGAACTTTTATCAGATAGTTAGTGTGCACCCTTAAAACAGAAGAAAGTTTTCACAAAGTTGACTTGAAAACAATTAATCAAATCAAGGTTGAATGAACAAAAGTAGAACCCTTTATCAATTAAGCAAGCAAAATAGAGAAACTTAATCCCATATGAAATTTCAACATGCTTTTTACATCACAATACAGTAAAACATATACAAGACATATCAGAGAAAAGAGAAAGGTTTAGAGTTACCTTGCTTCAGATGATGAAAAAAGTACAGTGCAGAAGAAAAATAAGAAATGTGCAGTTGTGCTTTTGAATGCTTTTAAGAAAATAAACTGGAAAGTGTGAGAATTTGAAAGGGGTTGATGGAGGTTACTAGAGTTGCGAATATTACACAATGTGGTAATGGCCTTGATTCTTGTAATAAATGGCATCAGGTGGCAGTTTTAAAACTGCGCACTTAAGCATGGATATGTCATGCTTAAGCGTGGCAGAGATAGAATGAAACTTAAGCCCTGTGCTTAGTGCTACGCTTGAGTGTACCTTACTGATGTCATTTTAATCCTTTCTCGCTTAAGTGAGTATAATCACGCTTGAGAGTGATCGTGTTTCCAAAGACCAAAGGTGCCACGCTTAAGCTTAAAATCTTCACTTGAGCGAGTTCACCCTGTGATAGAAAATTTTCTTTTCGCTTAAGCGTGACTTATCACGCTCAAGCAAGACAACCCCTGATGGTTTGAAAAATTCTCACGCTTAAGCCTCTTGCTATTCACGCTTGAGTGTGACACTTACCTAGTACTTTAATTTCTTTTCGCTTGAGCGAGAGAAGCCATGCTTGGGCGTGATCGGGGTGAATTTGAACATTTTACTTTGGCAGACTTTATTTTTTTGTCTTCACGCTTGAGCTGACTTGTGCGCTGGAACAGAATGCCTCTTTACCTTGCCATGCTTGAGCATGGGTTCCTCGTGCTTAAGCGAGAATCTTGGACAATGTGTAACTTGCTTTGACACGCTTGAGCATGAAGACTCACGCTTGAGTGTATATAAACCTGATACTTTATTTTCTTTCCTCGCTCAAGCTTTAAAACCATTCGCTTGAGCGAATTTATGATAGAATTAAAAGTGAATCTCCTAGCTTGAGCGTGGGAAGTTATGCTTGAGCATGGTAACTTAACATTGGCTGAAACTTGTCCTTTCCTTTGAAGTTTGCCTTTGACACGTGAAGTTGGTTGATAAATATGATGAGTTGATTTGAAAAGGAAGGTAAGAAAACTTCAAAAATATCTGATAAGTGTCATTTCACAGTAATTTAATACTTCAATTAAACTCATTTTTGAGAGAATTTAACCAGATTAGTAATTAATTAAGCATGATTTTTATTGTAAATAACACTTTGTGTAAAACAAGCTTGATTTGTCAAAATATTTGAAGAAGGTACCAAAAAGCCTTGAAGAAACCAAGAAGAATCAGTATCAAGCCAAGGATGCTTGAGCGGGGCATACAACACTCTTAAGCGTGATCAACAAACAGCAACAGCCCCCTTTCACGCTTGAGCGTGAGCTCGAGCTCGCTCCAGCGTGACCTTGGACATCAATGGTGAACTTGAGCGTGGATTTATGCAGCTTGAGCATGATTAAAAGAGAGCATCAGGACCCTTCCATGCTCAAGCGTGAGAAAGGGCCGCTCAAGCGTGAGCTCGAGCTCGCCAGAGCGTGGATCGCGTGAAGCAGATATGCTAGATAGGAAGGCCATGCTTGAGCCTAGTTCGGATGGTTTGAGCGTGTGACAACCAGTGAGCATCAGGACCCTCCACGCTTGAGCGTAACCAGTGAGCTCAAGCGTGACTCATGCAGTATGGGATTTTTTAATTTAATATTCACTAATGGTGCGATGCCAAGTCAACCATTTTCTTGTGTTTCTGCATGTCTTCGAATAATCCTTCATGGGCTCTATGCAAGTGGCAAGGGAAGCTGAAGCATAACCCCTATAAATCAAGCAGAAAACAGGACATCAAAGATCATCACTTCATCTCCTTCATATCATTAAACATATTTCCTGCATTTTTCAGTCTGTATTCATTTCCAAATTTTCTTAAGTGAAAATGCATAGCATGAGTAACTAATTTTCCTTATTAGGATTGGTTGTAATCAAATAAAACCTGAAGTAATGCTGCTGTAAGTTTTCATTTATGTTAATGAGATTTGATAGTTTCTATATTTCATTCTGCAATTAATGCCTGAAGATACTTGATCACTATTTTCTTGTTTTAAGTTTTCTTAAGTATACTGGGAAGTAACTTTTGAGAGCAGATCTGAATGAAATACTCATTATGAGTAGCTGACCAGGGATGGCATCTAACGCAATGAACGTCAAAATAATCGATCGGTAATGCTGGAATATTTTCAAAGTGACTGAGGGATCAGCGGTTTGAAATCATTCTTATGAATTTTGTAGTCGAGGGATCGATACAAATGATTTTGATTTTGACATAGAAACTATTATTTCAATTTACATACATGCAAATTTACTTAGCTTACGAAGGGTGCGATGCGATGAAACCAATCCCAGTTTTCCAAATCTGATTTTCACCCAAACACTTTACTGTCATTATTATTCAATACTTGCTACTTACTTTATATTCAATCTTTTGCATAACAAAAACAATCCAAACCTTTTGTCAAAACTCAATTCAAGAACTAAGATCTTCAAACCAATACCTCCTCAGTGGAACGACATCTTTACTATACTATAATCACCATGTTTAAACTTGGCACAACCATTCCATTGAGTTCATATTATACAAACTTGATTCTCTTTCCTTGAACTCTTCATTTCTTTGTATGATACACATAAAAATCCATACCAAGTTTTGGCGCCACAGCCGGGGAGGTGATTTAAGTTTGAATATTTTAGCATTGAATTGACAAAGACAGTGTAAATAAATTTGTTTTCAATTTTTTTTATTGTGTGGTAACTTGGCTATTTTGAGTACTTGATTTATGATCTTGAGAGGATAGGGCATAAAAGAACAACTAGCATTTGATCCAGAAATAGATAGGTTCCTCAAGAAAATCAAGAAAGCCAAGCAGAACTTCCATGCAGGACAAACTTCCTCTGATACAATGGATGTTGTCGCAACCTGGATCGCGACGGCGCGGCGAGAAAGAAAACTGTGTTTGATGAAACAGAGAGTCGCCACCAACGTTTTTATCCATAGAAAAAACATTGGGAAAAAACTAAGTTCAGTGAAAGCACTGGTTTAAAAAATGAGATTCAAGTTTGGGAGTCGGTTACGAGTAGGGAAGGTATTAGCACCCTACATCGCCTGTCAGAAACAGTACCAAGATTGAAAGCGCAATATAAATAGCGTTAAATAAAACATAGTTTCTTCCTTTTTTTATTCTTATTTGAAAATGACGGACTGAAGGATGACTCAGCATTGGTGCAAATGATTCAATCGGCCCTGATTGAAGGATGACTCGACCTTGGCGCAAATGATTCAATGGGCCTTCCTGATTGCTTCAGTCAGGAACGTCTTTTTAATTGATTCAATCGGCATTTCAGAAAATCCAACCCCTTAAGCCTCTTCAGCTGGGGCATTTATAGCGGTTGAAGACATGGGCTGAGTGCTAGGCCAGCTCAGGCTTCCACTCTGAGTGGAGGCAGCCTGGTAGTGGGGGACAACGGCTGGTGGAGATTTTTAATTTCTCCATTTCCGCCCTTGTCTACCACCCCCAGGATTCCTGGATCCACTTGGGTGGTGGAATCCAAGTCAGCCTGGAAATATGGAGTCGGCATTTCCCTTCAGACTCGGTTTGGCGCCCCAGTCGGTATACTGCCACAGTGGGACATAATCCGAGTAGAAAAGTGCTGAACGAGTAAAAGCTTACTCGGTGTTTCTTTTCTGGTCGGCATTGAGGTGCTGACTAAAGAGTTGGTGTTGGTATGATTTATGGATGAGCAAAGCAGTTCTGATTGGAACACACAATCGAAACCGAGTGAAAGTGACCAAAAACTGACTGAAGAGGGATGACTCGGAATTGGTTTGAAGAGGGATGATTTGGAATTGGTTTAAAGAGGGATGATTTGGAATTAGTTTGAAGAGGGATGACTCGGAATTGGTTTGAAGAGGGATGACTCGGAATTAGTTTGAAGAGGGATGATTCGGAATTGGTTTGAAGAGGGATGAATCGGAATTGGTTTGAAGAGGGATGACTCGGAATTGGTTGAAGGGTGATGACTCAGAATTGGTTGAAGAGAGATCACTCGGAACTCACTAAAGGGTGACGACTCAGAATTGGTTGAAATAGTGGCTCTGAAGTGGTTTAAGTATGGCTCGGTACTGACTGAAAAGTCTGCACTCAGTCCTGACTGAAAATTGGCTCAATCACTATTGACTGACTGAAGGATGACTCAGCATTGGTGCAAATGATTCAATCGGCCCTGATTGAAGGATGACTCGACCTTGGCGCAAATGATTCAATGGGCCTTCCTGATTGCTTCAGTCAGGAACGTCTTTTTAATTTATTCAATCGGCATTTCAGAAATATTCTAGTCGGCCGTTGTGGTTTGAGGGGATGAGTGAAGAGGGACTCAGTACCGTTTGAAGTGTGGCTCGGAATCTGGCTGAAGAGGACTCGTAAGAAATTCAAATGATTCAATCGGCACTGATTGAAATGTTCCAATCGGCATTTCCTGAAATTTTCACTCGGCTGTTTCTCTAGGATTAAATTACTCGGAAAAACTTGTTCGGATTTCCTTGGGAGTCATTCGGTAGACACTTTCTTCAATCAGAAATCCGACTGGCTTTTCACTCAGAATTTCCTTCAGTCGTCGACCATTCCTTCCATTTGAAAATCTGACCATTACTTCCTTTCCAATCAGAAATGGCAATCATCAATTGGAGGAGCTTTACTCAGCAGCACTCGGTCTCTTTGCGTGCATCAGTCTTCACTCAGAATCATTCCATATGTGCATCAATCCACTCGGATATCTGAGAGTCATCCTTATTTCTTCAATCAAAATGGAACTCTGAACTTAACTCGGGATGTACAACCTGACCATTCAATGCATTCACTCGGAAACCGACCTTCTTTTCAATCAGAAGGGTTCTTCAATCGAAAACCAACCCACTCGGATGTATTCATTCAGGAGTCAGGCTCAAAATGGTTTCAATCAGAATTTGGAACTTGATGATGATTGAAATACATGTCTTGACAATAAACCACTCGGAAGTCAATTGCCTTTCTCTCAGAATTGCCTTAATCAGGAATTAACCCATTCAGACCTATTCACTTGGGGATTCTTTCCTCTAATGTCCCAGCCCGAGAGGTATTTCTTTTGAAACCGGCCTCTCATTGTTCCGAGGCATTTCTCTCAGCTTTTCTTCCAAGAACTCCTATTTACAATCAGAAGTTCTTTTTACTCAAAAATTTCACTCAGACCTTCTTTTCGCTTTGTTTCGCTCGGAACACATCTCTCAATAGCAAATCACTCGGAAATGACTATCCAGAGCCTTTTCTCATTTGGAAATATGTCTCACACTTGGAAACTTGTCATTCGGAAACATCCCACATAGAATTTCTCTCGGAAACGGTCAGTCGGAGACATCCCAGTCGGAATTGCACACAGTAACGGCTGACTCGGATATCTCACTCGGTAAAAGGCATTTTCACTCGGAAATAGCCTTCTTCACTCGGAAATAACCATTTTTCACTCGGAAATCATCATTCTGAGCCATTTTACTCGGCAGATCATTCGGAAGTGAAGCCCAGTCCTCTCAGAATCCTTTCTATTTGGGTCGGACCGAAAGAGGTGTTCACAGATGTCAATAGCAACAATCAAAATCCACCAAAGAGAACACTGGGAGATTACACTTTACAACAAGGACCCAGACATTACTCAAGCATTGCTATTCCAAACACAATAAGGGCTATAGAAATGAAACCTACTTTTCTTAGTTTAATTAATTCCCACCAATTTCATGGAATGACAAGTGAAGATCCATATACTCACTTGGCTACATTCTATGAATTAGTAGGAACAATGGGCTTTGAATAGGAGATAATTGAAGCTGCATATCTAAGACTATTTCCTTTTTCTTTAGCAGATAAAGCAAAGGAATGGCTCCAATCTCACCCAAATCAAAGCTTGAACAGTTGGGACACAGTGGAAGAAAAATTCCTACACAGGTTCTTTCCACCAGCGAGATTTATCAAAGCCAAATCAGACATTACAACATTCAAACAGGGCCAAGACGAACCCTTCTGTGAAGCATGGGAACGTTTCAAATCCCTTTTGAGAAAATACCCAAATCATGGCTTGGAAGATATTGCCTAACTTAATATCTTTTACAGTGGACTCAAAGCAGACACCAAAATGATACTGGATGCAGCAGCTGGAGGCACTATGATGATGGTGGATGCAGAAGAAGCTACAAGAATTATTGAAGCATTATCATCCACGGATTAGCAAGCCTAGCATGATAGAACACAAGTCCAAAAGAAGGGAATATTAGAACTGAATACAACAGATGCCATTTTAGCTCAAAACAAAATTTTGACTCAACAAATTGAAGCTCTAACACAGCAAATGGCAAAACTCCTGTAGCAATTACATGTAGTTCAAACCTCTACAAACAATCAACAATCATAATTAAAATGTGATTTTTATAGGGGAGAACATCAGAATGGACACTCTCAAGGAGATCAAGGAGACCAATCCATCCTCTATATGAATGGTCAAGCTAAGCAGGGTAATTTTAATAAAAATCCTTATTCTAACAATTTTTCACAGGGATGGAGAAATAATCAAAATAATGGATAGAAGCAAGGGGCAAGCACTTCCAACAGACAACAACATTATCAACAAGGTCCTTCCTTGACAAAAAGAACATCAAAACTAGAGGACACTCTAGAAAAATTCAAGCAGGTCTCAATCACCAATCAGAAAAACACTGATGCTTCAATAAGAAACCTAGAGACTCAAGTGGGGCAATTGGCTCGTCAAATTGTAAATCATTATAACTCTCAATTTGGAGCTAATACCCACCCAAATCCAAAGGAGCAATGCAAAGCAATCACAACAAGAAGTGGAAAGGTCGTGGGACAACAAGAAGAAAAAAGTGAAAAGGTGGAAGAAAAAAATTATGAAAAAAAACAAGAGAGGAAGTCGGTGAAGAGAAAAACAAAAAAGGTGATGATGTACATAAGAATGAGGATGAAGTTGAAAAAAAGAAATAAATAAAAGAAGGGAAGAAGAAGGTAAATGACCCAGCACTATAGCTGAAAAGTTTGTCATATCCAAAGAACCCCTCAAAGATAGACAAAGAGAGGCAATTTGCAAGATTCATGGACATTTTCAAAAGGTTACAAATAAACATACCTTTTGTGGAAGCCATGGAACAAATGCCAACGTACGCAAAATTCATGAAGGATCTATTAACAAAGAAGAAAAGATTTTCTGAAGAAACAGTGGAATTCACAGCAGGATGCAGTGCCATTATTCAGAAAGCATTACCTGAGAAAACAAAAGATCCAGGGAGTTTCACAATTCCAGTAACTATTGGTACTTTACCAGTAGGGAAAGCACTCTTAGACTTGGGAGCTAGCATTAACCTAATGCCCCTCTCAATGGTGAAAAGAATTAGAGATCTTGAGGTGAAACCAACACGAATAACTCTCCAGCTTGCTGATCGATCCATGAAGTTTCCATATGGCATAGCGGAGGATGTGCTGGTATGAGTTGACAAGTTCGTATTCCCTGTAGATTTTGTCATCATGGACATTGAAGAAGATACAGAAGTACCTCTCATTTTGGGAAGGCCTTTCATGAAAACAGCAAAAGTAATTATTGATGTGGACGATGGAAAACTAAAGGTAAGAGTGCAAGATGAGGAGGTGAACTTCAATGTGTTTGATGCAATGAAGTACCCAATGGAGAAACAACAATGCTTCAAGATCGATATTGAAGAAATAACTGTCAAATAGGAATCCAATGAATGGATCAACAAAGATCCACTAAAGAAATTAATGACAACAGCTGAATCAAATAAAAAAATGATGGACGCTGACAAGGAGGTAAAAGACTTGAAAGATGATAAGCATGACATCCAAAAAGAAATTCATTATGAGAAGCTGCCAGATGAAGCAAAAGAAGTCACAGCAACAAAAGTGGAGCTAAAGGTGTTACCCTCACATTTGAAGTACGTTTTTCTTAATAAAGATGGTCAAAAACCTGTTATCATTAATGGGCAATTGTTAGAATTAGAAGAAAAACAATTGATTCAAGTATTAAAGGAGTACTCAACAGCAATTGAGTGGAAACTAAAGGACTTGAAAGGAATAAGTCTAGCTTACTGTATGCACCGTATTTATATGGAACAAGAATTCAAACCAATTGCCCAGCCGTAGAGACGTTTGAATCCAACCATGAAGGAAGTAGTCAAAGGGGAGGTAATTAAATTATTAGAAGCTGGTATAATTTATCCAATATCTGATAGTTCTTGGGTGAGTCCTGTGCAGGTTGTTCTAAAGAAAGGAGGAGTAACTGTCATACAAAATGACAAAAATGAATTGATTCCCACAAGAACAGTCACTGGATGGAGGATGTGCATTGACTACAGGAAACTAAACACTGCAACTAGAAAAGATCATTTTCCTTTACCCTTCACGGACCAAATGTTACAAAGACTTACAGGATAAGCCTATTATTGCTTTTTGGATGGATACTCAGGATACAACCAAATAGCTGTTGAACCAGAAGATTAAGAGAAAACTGCATTCACATGTCCTTTTGGGGTATTTGCATACAGAAAAATGCCCTTTGGATTATGTAACGCTCCAACAACATTCCAAAGGTGTATGCTAGCCATTTTCTCAGATTTGGTGGAAAAATGCATTGAAGTCTTCATGGATGATTTCTCTGTTTTTGGTCCATCATTCGATCAATGTTTGAAAAATTTGAGCATAGTGCTGAAAAGATGTGTGGAAACCAATTTAGTCTTAAATTGGTAAAAGTGCCACTTCATGGTCACAGAAGGCATTGTGCTGGGACATCAAATCTCCAAAAGAGGCATTGAAGTGGACAAAGCCAAAGTAGAAGTAATTGAGAAGCTACCACCACCAGGGAACGTGAAAGAAGTGAGAAGCTTCTTAGGCCATGCAGGATTTTATCGAAGGTTCATCAAGGACTTTTCCAAAATCGTAAAGCCTTTGAGTAATCTCTTGAATAAAGACACTCCCTTTATTTTTGATGATTCTTGTCTACATGCATTTGAAACTTTAAAACATAATTTAACTTGTGCACCTGTGATAGTTGCTCCTGATTGGGAGTTAGATTTGGAAATAATGTGTGATGCCAGTGATTATGCCATTGGGGCCGTATTAGGACAAAGGAAGGCAAAATTTTTCATGTTATACACTATTCTAGCAAACTTTTATACCTTACCCAAATAAATTATGCAACAACAGAAAAAGAGTTGTTAGCAATAGTATATGGCCTGGAAAAATTTAGACCTTATTTGATTGGTTCCCAAATCACTATTTTTGCTGACCATGCTGCTATTAAATATCTGCTGAATAAACCTGACTCTAAGCCCAGGCTAATTAGATGGATCTTGCTAATGCAAGAATTCAATCTAGTAATCAAAGACAAAAAGGGCAGTGAAAATTGTAACATCCTAAGTTCAATTTGAGAATAAACCGAGACCAGGAAAATTTTTCCAAAAATCAAAGGGAATTCAAGGGCAAGATGAGCAGTGGAGTGTTAAGGAGAGTAGAATCAGGACAAGAAAGAAAGGGAAAGGAATGCAAACCATCCACAAGGCAACAACGGAAGATGCAGGGCATGGGCGAACCCAACAGCGTCTACTCGCTCAGGCGAGATTCAATATCGCTCGAGCGAGACAACCCAACACGCTTGGGCGAAGTACGCATAGCTTAAGCGGAACCCAACAGAGACCTTCCTTACGCTCACACTCGTTGGAGCGAACACTTAGTCGCTGAGGCGAGCAACACCACTCGGTATTTCCCTCACTCGGATTTCAAAGTCTAAGTCCGCTCGAAAAAGCCTTTACTTTCGATTCATTCGGGTTAACCCTTACACGTACAAGTTTCATTTGGAAGTTTACCTCAAACTCCTTAACTTCATTCACTCGGGTCACAGATGTTGACCACTCGAGAAATGATTCCCATAGCCATTCCACTCGGAATCTATAAGGACTTCTCACTCGGAATATCTTTCACGGTCTTTTACCACTCGGGTGTATTTCACTCATTTTTCACTCGGCATATATAATCTTTCTCACTCAAGTTATCCTACTAAGTCAAGACCCACTCAAGGATCTTCTAACTTCTAATAAGCTTACTATAATGGAATTCACTTAGAGCCTTAGATATTATTCCTCTATTGGAAAACATTCACTCGGTAGGTTCTCACTTGGAAATATTTAATTATTCCCACTCGGGAGAATCCTAATAGTTATCACTCTGAAGTGTTCAGATTAATCCCCACTCGGGATTATGCGACCTCATTCACTCGGAAACATCTGAACCCATCCTCACTCGGGATAAGGTCACTATCCCGCTCCCCACAACAATAACTTAGCTCCATTTTTACTTAGAGTCATACCAACCTCCCAGGCTCGAAAAATGCGTACATATATATATATATCACTCGGACCTTCACACACACAGCATAGATTAAACATACAGTATGATATGTATAGGAATGTATATGAATATTTACAGGCACATTGTCATACTCTCAACCCGAGAGAGTTCAAATTCTGACATAGAAAGACAAAGACCAAAATACGAGTCGGCCAAGGCTTAACAAAACCTTATACACAGTATATACATATACACATATATCCCCATAGTGCACAAGCACCTCACTCGGCATGCAACTCCTCCTTCATTCATCATTCCAAGAGACATTCACTGTAAAATATAGCCATAATAGGGGTAAGCTTTTACATATAAAATGACAGTTAGTGACTCGACATCAGCATCAGTACACACACTCATGTTCACTCGGGTTGCATTCAATTTAAATTTAAGCCATGCAGACTATGATATTTTCAATGACATACACTCACATACATATTACGTGAAGTTCATTCTCATTCATACAAAAGCATGCATCAACTCATTCGGAAGTCATTTGTATCACTCCGAGTCATACCACTCATACTATCCTAATCAACATTGCATCTACATGCATGCCTGCGGATCTGACTTAGGCAATGATTTTCAGTTACAGGTTCCCTTACTGGCCTCTCATCCATTACCCCTTCCCGCGTGGTACCGGCCTCCCATTGACGTCTCGAGACTTAACTCTAGCTCCCTCGACTACCACGAGCTCTTACAGGATCTAGCCAAGGGTCTGTAGCTGGAGATCATTTCTTTGGGGTTCCTGACCTTCCACGGGTCACCCTGTTCCTGTACATGCAGCTTATGTGTTTTATCAACGAGTATCCTCGATTATCCGACATATTCCTCGTAACCATTAGAGTCATAACCGATCCAACATAGTTTTTTCATTTATTCGTTAATCGTACCAGTATACACAGCAATCAAATAGTTCATGTTCATGACATCCCAGATGAAATCAACCAACAGCCACACATGCATATCTTCTCGGTATTAACAATAATAGGAACATGCATCATACGTGTCTATGTGTAAATGACTATTAGAACCCAGCACAATAATCCCTGAACACATGCATATAATGTATAACTATTAACAGGACTTTACCATCACATATATGATATCCAAGAATTAACAATCATGCATTGTACACAGTCATCATAAGCACATTCGTACACATGTAAGATAACACGTTCATCCGGTACCGTCCATAAACCATGCATTTGACATGCAAGCGCCCCCTACCTACTGAAGGGACTCGAGAAGCTCTTCTGTTTTTCGACATTTGGTCTGATGCTCTGTTTGCCTCGTTCAGTCCCCCCTCAAACACAGTTGTACTCTGCAATCGGCTCGGGGATAGGAAGCTGTTCTTCTTCCGGTTCGATGATCGTCCTTCACCAACAGAAGGAGACTTTGAATCTTCTGCAGCACTGTCGTCGTGGGTTTCCAGAAACAGAGAACAAAGAACAGGGGAGAAGAAGAAGAGCGAAGAAGAAGTGAAGAGAGAACGAAGAGAAGAGAAGTAGCGGAGAGGAAGTATGAAGGGAATGCATAACAACAGTGGCCCTGGACATATATATATGTGTACGAAGAGAAGAAGAGTAGGGTGGGAGTTCGTGAACGTCAGTCCACTCACGCCACACACACCAATCACAAGCAGCCAGCTATTAACAATCAATCACAATTAATCAGCCATTATTTTCTTAAGTTAAATTAATTAAGTTAATTATAATTAACAAGTAATTTTCCACTTTGCAATTATTATTCTAATGGCTTAATTTCATTCGGTAATTAATTTTTAAATCAGAATGTTACAGTTCTCCCCCTCTTAAAAGAATTTCGTCCTCGAAATTCAATTGGTAACTCACCTTGATTAAACAACTCGGGGTACTGTTGCCTCATGGCATCCTCGCGTTCCCAGGTGTAAGAGGTATACCCGTCTTGTTGCCACTCTACTTCAACCAGTTGTACATCCTTGCTCCTCAAACGCTTTACCGATCGGTCCACGATTCTAGTCGGTACAGTCACAGTGGTCAGGTCCTTCTTGATCTCTGCTCCATCATCCGGTATTGTGTGAGTGGGATCGGGTAGATACTTCCTTAGTTGAGACACATGAAACACGTTATGCAATCGGGATAAGTGAGTCGGTAACGCTATTCGGTATGCCATGGAACCGATCCGCTCTAATACTTCGTAAGGTCTAATATATCGTGGGTTCAACTTCCCACTTTTCAAGGCTCGCCCGACTCCTTTACTCGGTGAAGTCTTTAGAAACACCCTATCTCCGACTGAAAACTCCAGTGGTTTAGTTCGTTTATCATGGTAGCTTTTCTGCCTGTCCTGAGATGCCTTTATCTTTTCCCTTATTACTTGGATTTGTTCTGAGGTTTGTTTCATAATTTCTGGCCCCAATAGTAAACTTTCACCCGTTTCCGACCAACAGAGTGGGGTTTGGCATTTTCGACCATATAGTGCTTCGTATGGTGCCATACCAATACTGCTGTGGTGGCTATTGTTGTATGTAAAATCAGGGGAAGGTACTGTTCCCAACATCCACCATGTTCCAACACGCACGCCCTCAGTAAGTCCTCCAAACTTTGTATCGTTCACTCGGATTGTCCATCTGATTGGGGGTGGTAGGCGGAACTTAGCCAAAGTTTCGTGCCCAATTCCTGGTGCAGGCTGGTCCAAAACCGGGACGTGAATCTAGGATCCCTATCTGATACGATAGAAGTCGGCACACCATGCATTCAGACAATTTCGTGAACATAAATCTGAGCTAACTTATGTAACGGGTATCTCATGTTCACCGGCAGGAAGTGTGCACTTTTCATCAATCCGTCAACAATGACCCAAATCGCATCACGACTCGCTCAGGTTTTTGGCAATCCCATGACAAAGTCCATGGCAATTGAGTCCCATTTCCACACGGGGATCTCCAGGGGCTTCAATGCACCATACGGCTTCTGGTGCTCGACTTTCGATTTCTGACAGGTAATACACCGAGCCACATATTTCGCCATATTTCTCTTTAATCCGGGCCACCAGAATTGTAGTCTTAGATCATGGTACATCTTCGTGCTACCCGGATGAATACTCAGCAGGCTCTTGTGGGCTTCATCAAGCACCATCCTCCTTAATTCACCTTCACCCGGCATATATATCCTATTCTTCACTCAGAAAATTCCATCCGGTCCCTCGGTCAGAGACAAGTCCTTACCCTTGGCCTGAGTCACCTTCATCTCAGCCAAGTAGGGATCTGACTTCTGCTGCTCGAACACCAATTTTAGGAACTCATTGGCAATATTTAATGTACCGAGTGTTATCTTCCGAGAGGAAGGAACGTCAACATGCAAATTCATGTCTCGAAATTGTTCCAATAACTCCACCTCCTTCACCATCATCACCGCTATATGGAGGGATTTCCAACTCAACACGTCGGCAACAACGTTCGCCTTACCCGGATGATACTTCAGCTCGAAGTCATAATCCTTTAAAAATTCCATCCATCTCCTCTGCCTCATGTTCAGCTTTTTCTGGTCGAATAAATATTTGAGGCTTTTGTGGTCGTTGTACACTTCGAATTTAGAACCGTACATGTAATGCCTCCATATCTTCAATGCGAAGACCACAACTGCCAATTCCAAGTCATGGGTCAGGTAATGCTGTTTGTGAGGCCTCAATTGCCGAGAGGCATAAGCTATCACTCGGTTTTTCTGCATTAGCACGCACCCCAGGCCGAGTCCCGACGCATCACAATAAACCACGAAGCTCTCTTGCAAGTTTGGCAATGCCAACACTGGAGCGGTTGTCAACTTGTCTTTTAACTCTCGAAAACTGCTCTCGCACTCGGAACTCCACATGAAAGGGACATTTTTCCGAGTCAATTTAGTCAGTGGCAAAGCAAGTTTAAAAAAACCTTCAATAAACCTCCTATAGTAGCCAGCTAGGCCCATAAAGCTTCTTATCTCCGAGACCGACCTGGGTCTCACCCATGCCATTATAGTTGCCACCTTTGATAGGTCTACCGAAACGCCTTCCATGGAAATTACATGTCCGAGGAAGTGGATCTTATCCATCCAAAAATCACACTTTGAAAGTTTTGCAAACAACTGCTTCTCCGTCAATACTTGAAGTACCGCTCGGAGATGTTCCTCATGCTCTACAGAGGTCTTAGAATAGATTAAGATATCATCAATAAAAACTACTACGAATCGGTCTAGATATGGGTGGAATATGCTGTTCATGTAATTCATGAATATAGCAGGGGCGTTTGTCACACCAAACGGCATTACTACATACTCGTAGTGGTCGTACCGAGTCCTAAAGGCAGTCTTAGGGATGTCCGAGTCCTTCACCCAGATTTGGTGGTATCCCGATCGTAAATCGATCTTCGAGAAAATTGAAGCACCACGCAGTTGGTCAATCAAATCGTCGATTCTGGGCAATGGGTATCGGTTCTTAATCGTGAGCTTGTTTAGCTGTCGGTAATCTATGCATAATCTCATCCTGCCATCCTTCTTTTTTACAAGCAGCACAGGTGCACCCCATGGTGATACACTCGGTCGAATGAACTGCTTTCCGAGTAACTCATCCACTTGCTTTTTCAATTCAGCCAATTCTATTGGGGACATTCTATAAGGTGCACTGGAGACCGGCTCGGCTCCAGGAATCAAGTCTATAGAGAATTCAACTTCTCTATTCGGAGGGACACCTGGCACATCCTCCAGAAACACCTCGGGGAATTCACAAACAGTCAAAATATCGTTTACTCGGGTTCTACTCTCTCCCTTAGTTAAACAAAGCATCATAAATAGCTGAGCTATACCTCGTACCATGTAGTCCTCATTACTCTGCCTCGAAAAAATTACTCTTCGGTTTCGACAGTCCACTAACACCTTGTTGGCTGAAAGCCAATCCATGCCCAACACAATGTCAAGATCTTTCAAAGGAACACATACCAAATTGAAGGTGAAACTCCGATCGCCCAACGTAACGGTTACATCCTTACACATCATTGATGTCAACACTTTAGCGCCGGTCGGATTAGCTACTTCCAAAGTCCGATTCATATACACAGTCGGTAATTTTAAATATCTCACACAATCGTCAGCAATAAAGGAGTGGGTAGCTCCAGAATCAAAAACTACATTAAGTGTATATCTACCGAGCAAGCACTTACTTTGCACCAAGTCATTTGCTTGTGTAGGTTCCTCAGCGTTGATGGCGTAAACTCTCCCAGTAGCCGGTTGGTCGGCATTTCTTTTCCTGTCGCTTGGGGCAAACATCATGTTTCCTCGAGTTCCATTTCCTCTGCCCCCAGCTCCGCGGCCACCATTTCCACGGCCTCTCCCTCAGAAGCCTCCATGATGCACGTTGGCATTTGCTTGGTGTAATTAAGGATAGTCGGGGCGAATGTGCCCCTTCTCATTGCAATGAAAACATATAACATCTCCTCCACCATCACAATTCTGAGCAAAGTGGTCGCCACCGCATTTAAAACACTTGCTATATTTTGGACGTCCACCAGTCTGACCCCCTTGGCTACCCCGACCTTTATATCTAGCAGAGGGTCCACTTCTTCCAACGTTACCTGATCTCTTGAAGCGTGACTGTTGAGGCCTCAAGGAGGGTTCTGCCTTACTGCTCTGGCCCAAGTGGGCCTTGTCATCTTCTTCGAAAATCCTGCATTTATTCACCAGCACCGGGAAGCTTCTAATTTCCTGATATCTGCAAGCTCTTTTAATGTCTGATCGCAGTCCGTTCTTAAATTTGAGGCATTTAGAACTCTCAGTCCCGGGTTGTTGGAAGGGAGGATAAAACAAACACAACTCTTCAAATCTGGCTGTGTATTCTTCTACAGACATGGAACCCTGTTTCAGTTCCATAAATTCCAGTTCCTTCCGACTCCTCACTGTTTCAGGGAAATATTTTTCCAGAAAGCACGTTCTAAAATTCTCCCAGACTAGTTGGATGCCTGCGTCAGTCAATCAGTTTTTGGCGATTTTCCACCAATTTTCCGCTTCGTCTCGCAGCATGTACATTGCGCACTCAACTTTCTAGGCCTCAGTACAGTGAAGGCCCCCAAAAACTCTCTCCAAGTCTTGAATCCACTTGTATGTTGCCTCGGGATTAAATCCCTCTTGAAACTCAGTCGGCTTCCTCTTCAGGAAGCGATCCAACACTTGGCCATCTTCAGCTCGAGGCTGGCCCTGCCTCTCAAACACGTCAGCAAAACGTTGGAATGTCGCGGCTATGGCTTCCATGCTTTGACGATTCGTCATTACTTATCCTGAAATTAACACCCCTTCAAGGATAAGTTTACAAAGTTACTCACTACCGATCGGATCTCATCCCAACATTCAATAACTATAGCATATTATACCATTCCTATATATCACATAATTAATCGGACCAGGAGGGGAATAATCTCCTATGCTTAAATCAATATCTCAACATCGACCATGTTCAACAGAATATCACAATAATGATGACCACTCGCTCATCATGCACACAACCGCTTACACTCCGTAAGCATACCTTGGCCTTGAACCTTTTAGGTCTGCTCTGATACCAAAATGTAACATCCTAAGTTCAATTATAGAATAAACCGAGACCAGGAAAATTTTTCCAAAAATCAAAGGGAATTCAAGGGCAAGATGAGCAGTGGAGTGTTAAGGAGAGTAGAATCAGGACAAGAAAGAAAGGGAAAGGAATGCAAACCATCCACAAGGCAACAGCGGAAGATGCAGGGCATGGGCGAACCCAACAGCGTCTACTCGCTCAGGCGAGATTCAATATCGCTCGAGCGAGACAACCCAACACGCTTGGGCGAAGTACGCATAGCTTAAGCGAAACCCAACAGAGACCTTCCTTACGCTCACACTCGCTGGAGCGAACACTTAGTCGCTGAGGCGAGCAACTCCACTCGGTTTTTTCCTCACTCGGATTTCAAAGTCTAAGTCCGCTTGAAAAAGCTTTTACTTTCGATTCATTTGGGTTAACCCTTACACATACAAGTTTCATTCGAAAGTTTACCTCACACTCCTTAACTTCATTCACTCGGGTCACAGATGTTGACCACTCGGGAAATGATTCCCATAGCCATTCCACTCGGAATCTATAAGGACTTCTCACTCGGAATATCTTTCACGGTCTTTTACCACTCGGGTGTATTTCACTCGTTTTTCACTCAGCATATATAATCTTTCTCACTCAAGTTATCCTACTAAGTCAAGACCCACTCAAGGATCTTCTAACTTCTAATAAGCTTACTATAATGGAGTTCACTTAGAGCCTTAGGTATCATTCCTCTATTGGAAAACATTCACTCGGCAGGTTCTCACTCGGAAATATTTAATTATTCCCACTCGGGAGAATCCTAACAGTTATCACTCTGAAGTGTTCAGATCAATCCCCACTCGGGATTATGCGACCTCATTCACTCGGAAACATCTGAACCCATCCTCACTCGGGATAAGGTCACTATCCCGCTCCCCACAACAATAACTTAGCTCCATTTTTACTTAGAGTCATACCAACCTCCCACGCTCGGAAAATGCATACATATATATATCACTCGGACCTTCACACACACAGTATAGATTAAACATACAGTATGATATGTATAGGAATGTATATGAATAGTTACAGGCACATTGTCATACTCTCAACCCAAGAGAGTTCAAATTCTGACATAGAAAGACAAAGACCAAAATACGAGCCGGCCAAGGCTTAACAAAATCTTATACATAGTATATACATACACACATATATCCCCATAGTGCACAAGCACCTCACTCGGCATGTAGCTCCTCCTTCATTCATCATTCCGAGAGACATTCATTATAAAATATAGCCACAGTAGGGGTGAGCTTTTACATATAAAATGACACTTAGTGACTCGGCATCAGCATCAGTACACACACTCATGTTCACTCGGGTTGCATTCAATTTAAATTTAAGCCATGCAGACTATGATATTTTCAATGACATACACTCATATACATATTACGTGAAGTTCATTCTCATTCATACAAAAGCATGCATCAACTCATTCGGAAGTCATTCATATCACTCCAAGTCATACCACTCATACTATCCTAATCAACATTACATCTACATGCATGCCTGCGGATCTGACTTAGGCAATGATTTTCAGTTACAGGTTCCCTTATTGGCCTCTCGTCCATTAGCCCTTCCCGCGTGGTACCGGCCTCCCATTGACGTCTCGAGACTTAACTCTAGCTCCCTCGGCTACCACGAGCTCTCACAGGATCTAGCCAAGGGTCTGTAGCTGGAGATCATTTCTTTGGGGTTCCTAACCTTCCACGGGTCACCCCGTTCCTGTACATGCAGCTTATGTGTTTTATCAACGAGTATCCTCGATTATCCGACATATTCCTCGTAACCATTAGAGTCATAACCGATCCAACATAGTTTCTTCATTCATTCGTTAATCGTACCAGTATACACAGTAATCAAATAGTTCATGTTCATGACATCCCAAATGAAATCAACCAACAGCCACACATGCATATCTTCTCGGTATTAACAATAATAGGAACATGCATCATACGTGTCTATGTGTAAATGACTATCAGAACCCAGCACAATAATCCCTGAACACATGCATATAATGTATAACTATTAACAGGACTTTACCATCACACATATGATATCCAAGAATTAACAATCATGCATTGTACACAGTCATCATAAGCACATTCGCACACATGTAAGACAACACATTCATCCGGTACCGTCCATAAACCATGCATTTGACATGCAAGCGCCCCCTACCTACTGAAGGGACTCGAGAAGCTCTTCTGTTTTCCGACGTTTGGTCTGATGCTCTGTTTTCCTCGTTCAGTCCCCCCTCGAACACAGTTGTACTCTACAAACGGCTCGGGGATAGGAAGCTGTTCTTCTTTTGCTTCGATGATCGTCCTTCACCAACAGAAGGAGACTCTGAATCTTCTGCAGCACCGTCGTCGTGGGTTTCCAAAAACAGAGAATAAAGAATAGGGGAGAAGAAGAAGAGCGAAGAAGAAGAAGAAGAGAAGAGAGAACGAAGAGAAGAGAAGTAGCGGACAGGAAGTCTGAAGGGAATGCATAACAACAATGGCCCTGGACATATATATATATATATATATATATATATATATATATGCGTACGAAGAGAAGAAGAGTGGGGTGGGAGTTCATGAATGTCAGTCCACTCACGCCACACACACCAATCACAAGCAGCCAGCTATTAACAATCAATCACAATTAATCAACCATTATTTTCTTAAGTTAAATTAATTAAGTTAATTATAATTAACAAGTAATTTTCCACTTTTCAATTATTATTCTAATGGCTTAATTTCATTCAGTAATTAATTTTTAAATCGGAATGTTACCAAAATTTTATTGCAGATCATTTGTCTCGCCTTGTTAACAAGGAAGTCACGTTACTGCAACTAGAAGAGAATAAAGAATTCCCTGATGAGAAGCTACTGATGATAAAGGAAAGGCCATGGTTTGCAGACATGGCAAACTTTAAAGCCGCAGGGGTGTTGCCTGAGGATCTTTCATGGCAACAAAAGAAAAAGTTTCTGAAGGATGCAAAACATTTCATGTGGGATGATCCATACCTGTTTAAACTTGGATCAGACTATATTTTAAGGAGATGTGTATCCCAAGAAGAAGCTAACAGCATCTTATGGCACTGTCACAGCTCCCCATATGGAGGACACTTCAATGGGAGAGGACTGCAGCTAAGGTCCTCCAATCAGGTTTTTATTGGCCATCATTGTTTAAAGATGCTAATGTTTTTGTGCAGCATTGTGATTTATGTCAGAAAACAGGTAGCATATCAAAAAGGAACGAAATGCCACTAACTCCCATTCTTGAAATAGAAGTCTTCGATTGTTGGGGTATAGATTTTGTTGGACCTCTACCTACTTCATTTTATAATGAGTACATTGTTGTAGCAGTGGACTATGTATCAAAGTGGGTTGAAGCCTTGGCCTGTGGTAAAGCTGATACCAAAACTGTTATCAAATTTCTCAAGAAGAACATTTTCAGCAGGTTTGGTACTCCAAGGGTACTGATAAGTGACGGAGGTTCTCATTTCTGCAACACTCAACTTCAAAAATGTCTGGAACACTATAAGGTAAAGCATAAAGTAACCTCTCCATACCACATCGCAATAATTTTTCACGTTTAATAAAAATTAACTCAGTCTTAATATAAAATAATATTTATTTTTCTTAAATACATTCAAAATAATAAAAGCATACTCAAAATAATAACCGATCGGAAATAAATCCATTAATAAAATAGAGTTAATTAGAAACAGTGGAAGGAGAAAGACAAAGCCAGGAGTCATTCGCCTGAGCGAGGCTCTGATTCGCTTAGGCGAGATCCGACTCGCTTGAGCAAATGCTACACTCTAAATACATGTTGAGATAAATTGAAGTGTATAGTGACTCTATCGAATTGGAGGACCTGACGGTGAAAGTTACACCGATCGGTATTGAGGAATTCCAGACCAAACGGTTAAGGAATAAGGAGGTGCCATTGGTAAAGGTAAAGTGGCAAAATTTTAATGGGGTAACCTACACTTGGGAATTGAAATCGGACATGAGACGGGTGTACCCCAATCTTTTCCAATAGGTGTGTTGATTTCGGGGACAAAATCCCATTTTAGGGGGGTGGATGTAACATCCCGGATATTTATAGAAAATTTTGTGTAGTGGAAAATATTAAAAATTGTTTTAAGGATTTAATTGATATTTTTATGAAGTATTGGGCAATTATAAGTAATTAAATATTGTGAGTGTAAATAAATTTATTGATTGGTTAATTATTATGAAAGGTGTGATTGGAAGAAGAGAAAAGTTTAATTAAGAATGACCGGTTGGGGAGGTGACTGGTTGCCCATGAGTTTTAAATAAAGATTTCTTTCTCTTTCCTCAATCATTCACTCTCTTACGAGAATCTTCTTCTTCCTCATCTGTTTCATTTCTTCTTCTCCTTCCTCCATCGCTGCGAGCTGCATGCTCTGAAGGGAGGTTCATTTTGCATCAAAACCTTGAAATAATTACATTTTTGTGACAGTGGTTTCGAGGTTGTGCATTCCAAACGCGTTGGTAGTAGAACGAACGCCGGTGGAACGATTAAGGAAGCTGGTGCTGGATTTGGAGGTGGAACTGTGAACCCAATGCTTGTTGAAGTTTCGAACTGAGGTAAGGGGGTGTTCGGGTTATAATTAATTAGAATAATTAAATAAGTTGGTTCCGGGTCATTGAACCAGTTATGAACAAGGTAAGAGATATTGCCGAGTGAAATTTAATATATTTACTGAGCGAGATTTGCTATATTTGCTGAGTGAGAATTACTATATTTGCCGAGTAAGAACTGCCATATTGCTGAGTGAAATTTGATATATTTACTGAGTGAGATTTGCTATATTTGCTAAGTGAGAATTATTACATTTGCCGAGTGAGAACTATTATATTTGCTGAGTATGATTTGATATATTTGCCAAGTGCAATTTGATATATTTGTTGAATATGATTTGCTATATTTGCCAAGTTCAATTTGTTATATTTGCTGAGTATGACTTGATAATTTGCCGAGTGTAACTTGTTATATTTACCGAATGAATCATTATACTTGCCGAGTGTGAGTTATTTGCCGAGTGTGACTTTCAATTTGATAATAAAGTAATCGAACGGAGTTGATATACATGTAAATTGTTAATTTCCGTTCTAGATTAATTATGATGCCAAACACTTACCCTTGCTGTGGTTTTCAATTTAGTAACCAGTGATAGGGAAGAGGTCAGAGCCATGGAGGTGCGCCAAACGGAGGATTGATGCCAAGGCACCGAGTGATTTTGAATGAATTATGTAATATATGGATATAATGAGTTTTCTGAGTGTGTGATGCTACAACATGTTGCCTGTATGTTGAACTAAATTTGAATCGGTATGCTGATTGACGTGAGTATAAATTCTTGATGCTGTTTATTTTGAGTGAATTTGCATTGCTGTAACATAGTCGATTACCGGGCGAATCTCGCCGAGTGGATTCATTCTTGTCCAAGCGAGGGTCGGTAGATTTGATGTCTGTCTCACTTGAGTATCCCTTGTCCTTTTCCGAATGAAGAATAACTGAAAGAATCACTTTCGAGTGAAGAAAGATAAGAGTTCTTCTGAGTGAAGATCAGAGTGTTTTCGAGTGAGGTATATCCGAGTGAACCTTTTCTGAGTGAAGTAAGGTTAAGCTGTTCCCGAGTGAGAGATGACCGAGAGGACTTATTTCCGAGTGAAACCCGCCATATTGACTTTCCTTGTAAGTCTTGTTTGCTCAGGTTTAAAGAGTAGCATTCGCTCATGCGAGTCAGATCTCACCTAAGCAAATCAGGGTCTCGCTTAGGCGAATGACCCCTTGTCTTCTTCTTCCGCTGTTTCTAACTCCACCTTATTAAAGGATGTATTTTCGATCGGATATTATTTTGCATACGCTTTTATTATTTTGAATGTACTTTAAGTGAATATTATTTTATATTAAGACCGAGTTGAATCATTTCCGATCGGTTATTATTTTCAATATGTTTAAGAAAGGTAAATATTATTTTATATTAAGACCTAAATTTTTATTAAACGTGAAAAATCTATTGCGAAAATGATTAACAGAGAGATCAAGAGGATATTAGAAAAGACAATTGGCCAGAACAGGAAGGATTGGTCCTTAAAGCTGGATGATGCTTTATGGGCATATAGAACAGCCTACAAGGCACCAACTGGATTTTCACCTTATCAGTTGGTGTATGGAAAGAATTGTCATCTTCCAGTAGAGCTTGAACACAAGGTATTCTGGGCAATGAAAACTCTTAATTATGACCCAAAAGCATCAGCTCAAGAAAGAAAAATTCAGATGCACAGGTTAGAAGAATGGAGGATGGATGCCTATGAATCATCAAGAATCTACAAGGAGAAAATAAAGGCTTACCATGACAGACACATTATGAAAAAGAATTTTTACCCAGGACAATCTGTGCTCCTTTTCAACTCAAGGATAAAATTGTTTCCAGGCAAACTAAAATCCAAATGGTCAGGACCATTCATTATGAAAGAAGTAAGATCTTATGGGGCCATTGAATTACAAGACCCTAAGTCTGAGAGAACCTGGATTGTAAATGGTCAAAGACTCAAGCCTTATTTAGGAGGAGAGGTGGAGAAGGTCACCACCATCATTCAACTGACAGATCCTTGATCAAACAAACAGGCGTCAAGCTAAAGACGATAAACAAGCGCTTGTTGGGAGGCAACTGATAGCCTTCCGCAAGCGTACGGGATATCGCAGTAATAAAATTATCGTCACACAGGGATTGTTCCCAATTACCGGTTTATAGCATTTTGATTATCTAGACAATTCATTTGTTGGTTCAGAAATTTATAACACAAAGAACTAAATGACATAAACAGAGAACACTAAGCAACAACAATAAAAGGATTGATTTGGAGACGATGGAGATTAATTTCTTGGGAAGTAAAGATTCACATAAATGTGGGTGCCAATATTTAATGCGGTTCGATTTCTAGATCATTAAATCATGTTTCTTAAGGCAAGTTTTCCTAAATTGATCAGTGACTTTCTCTCGAAACCTCACTAACGTACCTAATTATTGAAGAACCGCGTTCAATTCACTAATTAGGTCCTTTAAGCTTTATGAAAACTCGGATATCCCTCAAAGAGTTTCGTTCACTTTCGTAACCCGAATCCCTAGGTTCGATTTTGTGTAATTCAAACTATACGCCAATCTTTCGATTACCCATACCGTTTACAATCATCCATACTTATCTCTAAGCTTAATGGAAGCATTAAGAACTCACAAAATCGAATAAGAACACAATTTAACAACCAAGAATGAAGAACATTACATATGGGTTCACATAAATGCTACACCTTAATTCCCAAGAGAAATGTTTAATGTGCCATGGAAACAACTATGATAATACCACAATACAAGGAATTCAAACGTAAACATAGAAGGAAAATCAAAAGATGAAAAGGGATTCAGAAAATACAAGAGGAAGTTCTCACTAAATCTCCTAAAATCCTTCTCCCAATTCTGTAGAATTTGATCTCCTTTGACGTTTTAGCCTTGATCCCTTTCGAAAATCCTTGGCAAAGCTTTCCCTTTTTCTCCCAAAAAGTGTCCCTCAATGTCTCTCCCCCTTTTTCTTTTTGAAAACTACTCCTTTTATTCAGAAACTGCTCCAAAAATTAAAGCAAGTGCAGAACGCGCAAAAACCCACTGGCAGTGGGAAAAACCCACTGGCAGTGGGTTTCTCTGGAATTCAAAAAAAACAATTTTTCCTCCTCCGGGCAGCAAGATCCACGGCCAGTGGGAAAAACCCACTGGCAGTGGGTTTTTTTATGCACAAAATACTCACTCCAGAGGGGTCCACGACCAGTGGGAAAAACCCACTGGCAGTGGGTTTCTCTAAACTTCATAAAATGCCTTTTCTTTTACTGTTTTAAGGCCCCGAAGTGTTTCTTTAGTTTTTCCTTCTTTTATGCCACTTCCAAGAGCGAATCCTTTCTTCTTTTTGAGCTTCCAAATGGTTGGACTATCTTGCATCCATCACATGCTTCATCAAATGCACTGCGTTCTTACATTTATGCACCTAAATCAAGGTTATTCCTGCAAAACTTCAAACACCCAAGTGACATGTGCGGAATGAAGGAAATCATACGGGAAATAAGAGGAAAATGACATAGATTACCTAGAAATCCTAAGTAAAAACATCACAAAACAATGCAAATTAAATACCTATCAGCAACCCAACCTTTTACATTTTCTCTTAATCTTGTTAGTTTCAATTTGAGCAATCTTTTCATTTAACTCTTTTATTTTGTTTTTCAGGATCACTCATCACCCATCATCCAAGAGTAAAAAGAAAAACAAGTGTCTTCAATACATTCAAGGGGACTCAAAAACAAGAAAAGAAGAAAAAGTGTCAGGTTTGTACAAGCTCAAGCGTGACAAGTCACGCTCAAGCGTGGACATTCTATTCAAAACTCACGCTCAAGAGTAATCCTACCAGCTTAAGCGTGAAATGTTAAAGCATCAGGGGGATCACCACGCTCAAGCGTGGATAGTCTCACCCAAGCGAGCCCAAGGTAAGCCACATACTGTCCATATCACGCTTAAGCGAAAGAATCAAGCCTAAAAGCATGGCTCCACTACAAAGGAAGTTTCAACAAGTCAAACCCGATCTCGCTTAAGCGTGATATTTTACGCTTAAGCGAGAGGACCTATAAAAACAAACAGAGATTGCCACGGTTAAAGTAAGAAACTTCACGCTTAAGCGAGAAGTTGAATGAAGCATCAAGTACCAAATTTGTATATCACGCTCAAGCGTGTCTGTTGCGCCCAAGTGAAACTTATTCCAAACTTCATACGCTCAAGCGTGGTCATCTCTCGCTTAAGCGAGGAAACAATTACCATCAGATGATAACCACGCTCCAACGTGGAAGCAGAATGCTTAAGCGTACTTGAATTAACCATTGCTAGATGATCACGCTTAAGCGTGACATACCCACGCTCAAGCGTGAGGATTGAAAATTGCCCCTGATGCTAATAAATAGAGCGTTTTGTAACTCCCCACTCATGTAATCGCCCACTATCACTCCTGACTTTCAAAATTTTGTAATTGACACTTCCATTTTCATTACTTGCCCCATTCTTTCTTAATTTAATCTAGCATTTTCAATACATATATCCACAATTCCCCTCAAGTGTCATTGTAGTTTCTATTCTGCATCAATTTCTGATTCTCCAAGGTACGTAACCACTGAACTCTCCTCTTTTAATTTTTATCACGCTATTACCTTGGCAGGAAGCATCAGTAACCTCTTTTAGGAATGCATGTGAAACTTCAAGATTTCTTTATACTCACTCCTAATGTGTTACCATCATAATGTAAAAGGCTTCATAGGTGACTTGTCTTTTTGGGTATTTAAAAGGAGGATTGGTGCTACTATCCTTAACATCTTTGTAGTGCATGTTGACTGTTTGTGAAAAATCCTGAAAGAATTTAACTTGTATACTGGTCATCATACATGATAATCAATGACATTTATATGGCCTACAATCTTGACACAGGACACTGCACATATGTTTTTTTCATCCTCATTATATCCTAAATTGAAGTTATGCGGTTTTGCAGAATGGCCAGGACCAAGCAAGTTGCACCAAGTTCTCCTGCAACCACTTCCCCACCAAGAAGCTCGAGACGAAATAAGGGAAAGAGGCCAAGGACCAAAGATCCAGATAACGCCCCAAAATTCAGAAACAAAGATAAGCATAGGAGTTATGAGGATATTTCCAATTGGACATTCATCCTGGAAAGAAAGGTAGATTTGGCCTTAGGAGAATGTGATGTGTTTTTACAGGTTGTGAGAAGAAGAAACTGGATCAAGATCTGCTATCCAAGGGATAAGTATGACCCAGAGATAGTTAGAGAATTATGCTAATGCTTGGCCCAAGGAGGGAGAGGGTGACCGCAGAACATGGGTAAGAGGTCATTGGCTCTCACATGGCAGGGATGAGATTAACTTCTACCTCGGAAGCATCATGGAACTAGGAGAATGAGAAATCTGTGAATACACTGCTATGCTTGCAAGAAACCAATTCATTGCCACCAATGATCTTGAGGAGGCCATATGCATTCCAGGTCATCACTTTCAGATGGGCCAAGGAGAGAACCCACTGCGTATTTTAAGAAAAGACATGACCACCATCTCTTAAGTATGGACCTCTTTCATGCTTGCTAACATTGCACCTAATGCACATGTTTCTGATCTTATTTTTAGTAGGTGCTATTTACTATATTGCATTTTGCAAAATGACATATCCATTGATCTAGCCCAAATAATCTCAGATGAAATTCATAAGTTTGTGAAGGCTGATCAGAAATACTCCCAAGCAGGGCAAAAGGTAAAAAGAAGTCTAGGCTTTCCTGCCTTTATCACTGATTTTTGTGCAGCTCATGGGATTGAGGTACAGGACCTCAAACCCATCAGGCCTTCTATAGACAAACGCTTTATTGAGCGTCATTACAGTGCGCAAGCAACCCCTTCACCAGTTGCACCTCCACCACCTGCTTCAGATACACAGCAAGCACCACTAGCAGGATCTGAACTCCTTCCTCCTCCTCTCAGCACAGAAACAGCCATGGTTTTGTAGGGCATTCACCTTCTAAAGATCCAAATTAACCACCTTTTGGCACAACAGAATGCTGATCATCGAGGTTTGATATATATTCATAATGGCTTATACCATAGCATTCCTGCAGAACCCAACCCCTGGATGGATCCAGTCCAATTTGAAGCCCTCATTGCTTGGCCTGGGGATAGGCCTCCTTTTATGGGAGGGGGTGAGACTTCACAAGCCAGGCCAGGACCTTCTTCACAAGGACCTCCAGAAAGGAATAGGAGACAGAGGATTACTCTTCTGACAATGAGTGATGAGTTTACTACTTTAGTTTTTAATTGCTTCAATCTGCTACTTTAATTTTTCTTTCTGATTGACATTTTATAGTTTTACTTTGGGTTTTTAGTTTGATACTACTGCAGCATACTTTGGAAATTTTTAAATTTTTCTGTGATTTTGTGTTATGACTGTTTGGATACAAATACATGTTTGAAAAACAAAAGTTTTGAAAAACCCAACCAAGATTTAACTTTTTGAACAAGAAAAGTTTCTAAGCAACAAAATATTTTTAGACAGTAACACTGGTTTTCAAAAGGAAAAATGGCTGAATTAAGAACCAGAGAATTGAAATGAATGTACTTTTGATTGTTTACATGCTTGAACCCTTTTCTGTTAGAATATGGAAGTAAGCCTTATAACCCGGTAAGAAGTGAGAAACTTAGACACTGAGAGTCTCATCAGAATTTGCTAAAACTGCATTGCCTAATTTTCTGATTAAAACTTTTTATAAAGAATTAAGCAAGGAACTGATAAAGGCAATTTTGGAGATAAAATATCCCAAAGCCAAAAAGTTACCCTAAAAAATATGTTCTATTCTTTGATAATTCATTTTTGAGCCAAAAATTTTATTCAAAAACCCTAACCCAAGCATGAGAAATAAAATCTTACCGTTTCAGCATGCTTAATTTTTTTAAGAGCATAAAATACTTTTCCATAGGGTGATGAAAGAAAGGGAGGCTGAAAAATGAGAAAGTTCTCCAGAAATGTAAACAAAACTAAAAAGAAGAAATAAAGAATTCTGAAGCACAAAAAGGAAGAAGCCTCATAAAACTTTAAAAATCTCAGAACATATGCTCTTCTTCATGCATGCACTTTGAATCCAAGAAAAACCAAGAATTCTTGACAGCCCAGCCTCACTACAACCCTGAAAAGACCTTTTTGATCCTTACTTATCTTATGATTTGATTTTGATTGGAAATGACGGGCAATGTCACTTAGGCAATTCTCATGATGAATGTACGACACACACACCTGGTGAAAAATAATGAGAGTTCCTTATTCTTACAGCAACTGGCTACCGGCCTTGTGAACTATTTAATGATGCATTACATTTCAAAGAATTGATATTAAGGAGGTTATAGTTTTATACCTATAGTCAAATATAAATAAGCATTGTTTTAATTTTGGTGATAAGAATAGGTGAAACTATATAATTTTCTTTTTTACAATTTCGAAAGCATTTTATAAGAACGGTTTCTTAGCCATAGTATAATTTGGCGTTGCTAAATCTCAAACTGTTGTAGTTTGTTCAAAGCCATTAATAGCATGATATATTTTTATAACATATTTAAATATATTTTATTTTATATTTCTTATTATATTCATTGAATAGTATATATTTAAGGATAAATATTATTAAAAATATTTTTAATAGTTATATTTTTAGTAAGAATATTTTAAAAATATATAATAAAAATATTTTCAATAATATTAAAATTACTTCAAATAATGAATGTGTTGAATAATAATATTTTTTTTAAAAATGGGGTTCTGAACTTAAACAAACATAAAAATGATGTTTTTTTAACAAGTCATGAGTTCATCTCTGCTAAGGTAGTTAATAAAAAGAAACAAGAGTCTGTGAAGGTGTTTTACGAAGAGATGTTCAAATAAAAGGTACAGGAGTTCTAAAATAAGAGTTTATTTAACCTGTGTAAAGTTGTATATGTTAAGAAATAAAAAATAAAATATTTTTATTTAAAAATATCATTAATATCCATTTACTAATTTTTAAATAATCTATACATAAATTTCAATAAAATAATTATACTTTTGATTATTGTGTAACATTATACAAATTAATAACCCCTTAAAACAAAACCCAACGGCTATGAAATGAAAGGCTGAAGAAAGAAGAGCCGAAAGGCCAACTTTGTGGTAAAACATGCAAATGAGACTATTGGCAAAACCTAGGCGACATATGTCTAAAACCTCCAAGAAACCTAATGTCACAAACGCAAAACCTTTTCTTGATCATCAAATTAGTGTTTGATGAAATTGGTCAACCAACCCTGTTTATCAAGTTAGATAGTCATTTAACAAGACAGCAAAATGTTTATCAAGTCGACCACTAGCTTATAAAAATGACTCGGTCGTCACACCCTGTTAATCAAACTAGTCACTAAAGTCATTTGCCTAAGTCAATCGACTTCACTAATTTCGTCAACTAATCTACTCAACCATCCATCCAATCAATGAACAACTACCTTGTTTAATCATAGGGGATTTAATGTTTACTCGACCATCCATCCAATCATGAAGATGACCATGTTTAATCACGAGGGATTACATGTGGTTGACCCAATGGGGGTGGATCTTTAAGGAGCAGGATTTCCTTGGCAGTTCTGTTGAATCACATTTGCCATGGTAAGGAATCATGGTTAACGCGCAACATCATTATATAATGTCTTGTATGTTATTTGTCACTGTCATAGTGAAATGACCGGTGTTGCATTTTGGGCGATGTGGTTTGGTAGTAGTAAAAATGTTGGATTATATATGTATATGTATGTGTTTATGCGTTTGTGTGTACATATTATGTTAAGATGATACTGCAGTATATACCCACATTGATGATTATTCCCATAATCAGATCTACAAATAATGAGTATGATTTCTTGTGCATCTGTATTGGCCTAAGAGCATTTGTATATAGCCTAGAGATATGCTAGTATGAGATTGAGACCTAGAAAGAAGATGGTTGATTGAAGGTTGAAAACTTCTAATAGGACAACATAAATAACCTTGACAAACATTATGACAAAAACTGTGAAAATGCTTGTGATTGGCCACTGTGATAAAGGGCAATGGATTGTGATTGTGTGTGTGCTTGTTATAAGTTTGGTTATGACCATTATGCATGTCTATTATGATAAAAATGATTATTTGATGATGATTGGTACTTATGCTGCAAATTTATATGCATATACACATAATCACAAGTGTTTAAGTTTTTCATTCTAAATGTAATACTCATTCTTCTATGTTGTCTCTTTAGCATTGTGATGTAAGACCTTACATAGGGTGAGATGACCTTAATTTAGAAAAATGATGATTTTGTGTAAAGGTGAAATAGTGGTAATAGAATGTCTTGACCGGCAATGTAAATGATTTGTGATGATGTTGATACTTATGTTGATTGTGTCCACATTTATTTTGTAAATCACACCCTTATTCTTTTGATAATGTATATTGGATGCCAATATGATGACTATAATATTATGATAAAGAACAATTCATGATTGTTAAAGTTTGGAAATGCCAATGTTAGCTTTCTTGTGTTTATCAAATCTCTCTTTTTGAGCAAGGAAGAGGGCTTCAATGGCACCGACTGAGTAAGGATCTAATCTTGAAGTGATTGAGGTGACAAAAGAATCAAACTCTTTTGGAAGTCTATCCAAGATGGCTTCAATGTGATCATCATTTGATATAGGCAAGCCAGTTACAGCAAGAGAATCTACAATCCTTTTTATTCCAAGCAAATACTTATTAACAATTTTATCTTTCTTGATCATGTGTAGTTGAATCTTTAATTTGTTGATCTTTGCTTAAGTTTGTATAGCATAATACACTACAAGATAGGTCTAAATTTCATGAGAGTTAAGCAACCCTACCATTTTTATCAATATTTGAGCAATCATGGAAGCAACAAGCTATGCCCTCAAGAGTTGATCTTGTTGATCATAATTGGGGTACTCTTGATTCAGAACTTTGGTGGATGCATCTTCTGATGTCATATATTTCTTAGGAACTTCATTGTCGTTGATGAATTTCTTAGTTTCAGCCCCCGAATTGTAGCAACTATTTATTGCCAAATAAAAAAAAATTCATCATCAAGTTTGATAGAGATTGGACTGGTGAAAGTTCAAGGAGAAAAATTAGATATGGGACCTATGACTGAGCTTAGGGGATCTATGATATCATGTTAGGATCAGTGCAAAGGAGAAAATAATTCTAAATAATACTTTATTAAGAGAAATCTAACAAACATATTATACATGAGGATTTTATATATAAACACAAAAACAAAATTAGCAAAGATATAACAACATTTTAACAACTATGATGATTTAGAGTCAGACTTAGAAAGGGGGGTTGAATAAGTCCCAGACTCTTTTCATGGAAATATGAACCTTTAAAAGCATAGGTAATCAGACTTGTAAAAGCATACTTGAATAGAGAAAAGTAAAGAGAAGAAAGGACACCAAGAATTTATACCGGTTCACTTCCAACACAAAAACTACATCTAGTCCCTTCTAACTTGAAGGATTTCCACTATTGTAAAATCTCCTTTATAATAACAGCACCATACCTGTGCCACAAGTATTCTTGACTTCAGCCACTCCTGGCTTAAACCCAAGTATTCTTTCAACAAGTCAATCCTAGCTCAACAACCCAATTATTCTTTTGAAAGCCTCTTCAGATTAATATTGTTCCCACTAAAACTAAGGTTGGCACTCACCATACTTTAAGCAGTATAAAGTTTAGTAAGAGTGTGTAAGGTATCTCACATAACCCAGTGTATAAGGATATACAATGAGAAATGAATAAACTAAGTTATGAAAGATAAGAGACCAAGGTCTGCTAGAAGCAGAACAACAAAGAAGGTCTTTGTCTTTTAAAACTAAGAAGAGATTTGAGAAAGATTGATCATAAAGACTAAGTATGCTCTGCTTCTCTTCTAAATCTTTTCTTCTTTGAAACAATCTTTTTCAAGAATATATAGGTGCTGGAACATGACCATTGTTGATCTTGAAAGGAGATATGAACGTTGGAAATCCTTTGAAGGAGTTTGTTTTGAGCGCATGTACTAGACTTTTAATAATTTAAAGAATGTTTAAGAGTCTGATAGCTAGAAACTTCAGTACTTGCATGAATCAGGTATTCCTTCATATCTTCAGGAAATAAAGCTCATTATTGGCCTTATTTCTTCTAGTAAATTCATAGAGGTCAATGTTGAATTCCTTCTAATTAAACCTGACACATAAGCTGACTTGGTTCAGCTTTTTGACTCTATAAAATTATGTTGAGGACTTAGAATAACTGAATTTGGCAGCTCTGCTCATTTGTCTCTTATCCTCTTTGGTGATAAACATATTTTTCTTGATAAAAGCTTGACTTTTAATGCATCATCAAATTAGATTTTAGAACTTTATGTTTTGTCCTTCTAGAGTAACGTTCTTATTTGCAATTTTGGATACCTAAAAGTCTGAAGTTTGATATTGTTGAATCATAAGACTGAGAGTCCTTGATACAAACTTTTTGGTTACAAACCAAATGTTGAAGGGTCGGACTTTGATTTTATGAACTCCCCCTATCATTTGTAGCTTGTGCACTTAGTATATGAATCATGAAACACTTAAATACGTAGATTAGATCATACATTCGCAGACTTTATTTAATTTAAATATCTTGATGTATGTTATTAACAAATCCTGAGATCTGGAAAAAATAATGTAGTTTGGGGTCTGGTCTAGTAATAATATTGACTTCTTTTTCAACCAGACTTGCTCTCAACAATCTCCCTCTATTTGTTGATAGCAAACATCAAGTCTTTTTCATAAATGAAGTCCATGATAAATTGAGGATGAATCATACTTATAAGGAATTTGATTAAATTTCCATATTATAGCAAGAAATTTATGTAAAGAGATAACAAAGCATGAGTATATACCAGAGTTTTAAATATGCTTCAGCTTTTTTAGAAAGATCAACAATTGATTCATTTTTAATGCAAGTTCTTTATTTGCTCATTAGAGCATTAGACAGTATTTAAGGCATTTAAAAGTCAGTCTTGTTATATCATAGTAATCTTATATAAAGAAAATAAAGCAATTATTGATCAGATCTTATCAGAGCAAAAACAGATTCCATTTTCCATACTACGAGCCAAAATCTGCTCCTGGAAATGAGTATCTTGTCCCCTAGATTTAGCCCCATGTTCTCCACGCTCACTTATAAAATTGCCACTTGCTCCAATCATGCTGGTAGATGTATTACTAAATAATCATTTATCCACGTAGTGGAGGTTGGTTGTTATACCACTATCGGATCCTCGTAAAATAGGCCAATCAGGTATAAGAACTTTCTGAAGTTTCCTCTAAAACTCTCTCTAGAACTCATTAAGCGATCACTTATCACTCTATGCTATTCCTTTTCTCTAGAATACAATCACTAACTTGAGCGTCCGAGAATCTTCGCAGGTGGCACCACCTTTCGCCCACGTCAACGCGTGAGGACGGTGTGAAGGATCTCCAGGACGTCAAGAGCGGTCTCCTCTCATCGAGACACCAAATACATAGACCGGATACTCATGAAGCCGATATCCCATCTTAGTCATCCATTAACTCTTGTGGCTGGTCCCACACCAGATCATATACCCCAGTCTAGATCAGTTCATTGGCATGCCCAGTGGGACACTCTAAAGTTATTCCCACTTCCTACAGAAGCTCAGTGATCACCCATGGAAGGCGATGGACGTGACTTTATAGAAGGTTAACCTGAAAGTATGACCAACCCAAACGTTAACAGGAAGCTCAACTTCGAATCCCAAGGAGGGAGTTCTAGGAAAATGGTCCCAGTTACCAACTCCGATCCTCGTGACGAGTTAATGACTAACTCAGAAAAGAACTTGCTGAATTACGAAAAGAAAAGAGACAAAGTGATGATAAAGAGTCATCCCACACCAGGGATACTTACCATGCAACTGAAGAAGAAAAGTCTATGACTCTCCAGTATTCAAAGATTCCTATATACGAAGGGAAGAATCATACCCACGACTTCGTTGATAGAGTTAGTGGAAGAAGGAAGGAGCTAGTCGTAGCATCCCCTAGAATATACAGGCTCAAAGTTCCTTTCTCAAGGAGGCTCATGAGCGTGCATATTCCCAAATATTTGTAAACGACTCAACCACTCTCAATCGGAAAGTATAATGGAGAAACTGATCCCACTAAGCATCCTGATGCTTACGTGTATGAGTCTATGTACCTAGGAGCTGACAAAGATGTGATATGTAGGATGTTCCCATGAAAATTAATGGAAGAAGCCCTCAGCTGGTTCAAAGGTCTACCATCAGGATCGATAGACTCTTAGGCTGAGATGGCAGCTGCCTTCGAGAATCACTTCATCATCTCCAGGGATATCCCCAGAACGTCTCACACTTTAGCCCAAATCAGGCAAGGCGAAAACGAGACTCTTAAGGAGTTCCTAAAAAGGTTCTACAAAGAAGCAGCTATGGTCCCTAATCATACAGAGGCCATCCAGATGCATATTGTTATTGAGGCACTACAGCCAGGATCAGCTTTTGCCCTCTCGTTGGCAATGAGTCCTCCAACAACATTTGAAGAATTCAAGAAGAAAGCCTTGAAGTACGTGGACATAGAGATGCACTTAGAAGCTATGGCTACGAGAACAAAGCCATCAACACCAACCTTACAACCACAAAGAGATAAGGACAGGGTAAGGTCAGAACGGATGGAAAGGCCATTCAACAACCACAAATTTAACGGCCCATCACCCCAGCGTTAAGAGAGATGCGTAAATTCATTCAGCCATCATGCACCATTGACTGCCAGGCCCTCATAGATCTTGAGGGAGGTAGGATGGCCAACATTCAATGTTTATGGCATCAGAAGGCCAGCTCTAGTGAAAAGGCCAGGGAACCCACGAAAATACTATGATTTTCATAAGTAGGCAGGGCATTCCACAGACGAATGTCAAGCTTTAAAGAACACAGTTGAAACACTGATAAGAGAGGGAAAATTGAAGCAATACTTGTTCAAAGAGAAATCCTCTGACAAACCAGACCAGACTGAAAAAAGAGAAAGAGATCAAGATGACGGTGATGATGATAATTGTATTCCGGTCAGGAAATTCTCTACAGCGGAAAAACAAAAGGGTCCGGTTATTAGCGAAACAGCTCAAAAAGATAATATGCCCCAGCAACAGAGACAAGGTTGGCATGAAGTCATTGATATGATCGTTGAAGGTTTTGCTAGGGGAGGGGCTTCAATTACAGCCTGGAAGAATCATCACCGAATGATTCTATCTATTCAAGGGAAAATCAAGGACAACCGTCCTTACAGGGACGATGTTGAGGCTCTTGAGGTTTCATTCTCTGATGAAGATTTTGGCCCAACTATCCCTAGGGGAGATGACGCTATGGTCATCATTGCTGTGATAGCCAACAAGGATGTAAAAAGAATCCTCGTTGACCAGGGAAGTTCTTGTGATGTTATTTTTTATAATGACATTTAAAAGAATAGGTTTTAATGACTCATACTTACAGCCTTACACACAGGAACTAAGAGCCTTCAACAGAGCAAAGCAACCTACAAAGGGGTATCTTGACACCCTTATTTCCTTTGAAGGTGAGCCAGGAGCTAGAACGGTGAAATCCAGAGTGCTAGTGATTGATGTGGAATCACCATACAACGGCATTATAGGCCGTCCTACTCTAAACGCCATGAAAGCAATCGTATCTACTCTACATCTCCTTATCAAATTCATAGATAAGGACAATGGCGTATCTTCCCTTTGAGGCGATCAAGAAATGACCAGGTACTGTTACAACCTGAGCCTGAATATGGTAAAGCTAGAGACATTCAATAAAAAGAGAAAGCTTAATGATGGCGGAACAGCAGCAGGGTCTGTTTGTCTTGTTGACTTAGACCCCAGGGCGGATATGAAAATCGACCCTCTTAATCCCTTGAAGCCACACCGGATGGTGGTTCAAGGGACATCATATTGGGAGATTCACTAGAAAAGGTCACATATATTAATGACAAGTTGGATTCGATTATAGAGGAACGTTTACTCAATCTCCTTCAAGAATTCAGAGACCTTTTCGCATGGACTGCAGCTAATATGCTTAGTATAGATCCTGTTTTCTATTGCCATAAATTGTCTGTCTATCCAGGGACAAGGCCAGTCGCCCAAAAGAAAAGCAGATTGGGGCCAGAAAAACAAAAGGCAACTTGTGCGCAAACAGAGGAGTTACTGAAGGCTGGATTTATCAGAGAAATCCGCTATTCCTCTTGGCTCTCAAATATGGTGATGGTCCAAAAAACCAATGGAAAATGGAGGATGTGTATCGATTATGTGGACCTTAATCATTGTTGCCCAAAAGACCCTTATCCTCTCCCTAATATAGATCAAATGGTGGAAGATTCCTCTAGTTATCAATACCTGAGTTTCATGGATGCGTACTCAGGGTACAACAAAATTCCGATGTGGGAAGAGGATCAAGAGAAGACGACTTTTGTCAATGACCGCAGTCTTTTCTACTACACTGTTATGCCCTTCGGTTTGAAGAACGCTGGAGCCACTTATCAGTGTATGATTAACAAAGTGTTCGAGGGCATGCACACCAAGCTTGTTGAGGTGTACATTGACGACATCATAGCCAAAACCCCAATTGGAGGTGAACATATTAAAGATCTACACCAAGTATTCACCCGCTTGAGGCAATATAACATGAGGCTAAACCCATTGAAGTACACTTTTACAGTCCCAGCTGGGAACTTCTTGGGTTTCATATTAACTCAGCACGGTATTGAAGCCAATCCAGGGAAGTGCCAAGCGATTCTCAACATGCAGAGTCTAAAAAACCTGAGGGAGGTTTAATCCTTAAATGGTAAAGTGGCAGCCCTGGTGCGATTCATGCCTAAAAAGGCACACAGATCACTTCCTCTGTATAAAGTGTTAAAGAAGTCCAAGAAATTTGAGTAGGGACAGGAACAGGAGCAAGCTTTTCAAGAGCTTAAGGAGGTGTTGTCTAAACGCTCATCTTGTACTTGGCAATCTCAGATGAAGCTTTGGGCGTAGCCTTAGTAAAGGAGACCCCGGATGGACAGAGGCCGATATACTTCACAAGTAAAACATTACAAGGTGCTGAGAGCCGGTATCAAAAGATTGAGAAAGCTGTTCTCGCTGTTGTTTGGGCCTCTCGTCATTTATGATTGTACTTCCACGCTCATCCAGTTATGGTGAGAATGGATTTACCGCTTCGCTCAGTGTTAATCAAGCCTGACCTCACTGGAAGGATGATTAAATGATCCATCGAACTCTCAGAGTTTGACATTTCTTATGAACAACGAGGCACTTTCAAAGCTCAAGTCCTGGCTGATTTCATCATGGAAATGATAGGGACAGACCCAGCTACACCTCGTGTCCATTGGACCATCTATGTGGATGGTTCATCAAATAATAAAGGCTGTGGAGCAGGTGTAGTTGTGGAAAACGATGATGGTGTACATCTGGAGATTTCCCACTTTAATTTTAAAACTTCCAACAACCAAACTGAGTACGAAGCTTGTCTAGCCAGACTACGAGCTGCAATTAACATCAGAGCGTCTGAGGCGACCCTCTACAGTGATTCATAGTTAGTGATATCACAAATTCTGGGGGATTATCAAGTCCGCGAGCCTCAACTCTAGTTATATTTGAATTGTGTCAAAGAGTTGAGGGAGAAGTTCTCAAAACTGGAATTCAAGCACGTTCCACGTGAAGAGAACACCAAAGCAGATATTCTTTCCAGACTGGCAAGTACCAAACGGCCAGGTAACACCACAACGGTGGTCTAAAGCACGCTAACGTCACCTAGTATCCCCTTGTTCCTATCTCTGAACGCCATTATGACTAATGCCTTCAATGAGAATTTGTGGGTCACTTCCTATGTTCGTTACTTGGCTGACGGACAGCTACCCACCTATGAGATGAAGAGAAAAAGAATAAAGAAGGAACTGCCATATTTCACCATGGTGGATGGTGTTCTCTTTAGGAGAGGATTTTCAGTACCCAACCTCCTTTGTTTGAGCAAAAAGGAAATACAAGGTGTGTTAGAAGAAGTACACGAAGGACAATGTGGACACCACGCTGGAGGAAGAAGCCTAATGAGGAAAATTCTCAGGGCCGGATATTGGTGGCCCACAATCAAGCAAGATTCCATCGACTTCGTTAAGAAGTGTGATTCTTGCCAGAAGGTTTCCAACCTTCATCACACGCCGACGGAGGAACTCTTCACATCGGTTGTGCCATGGCCATTCTACCAGTGGGGTTTGGACATTTTAGGACCATTCCTAACTACGCGCATTAAATACCTAATTGTGGAGTTTATTATTTTACTAAGTGGATTGAAACAGAGCCAGTGGTACACATTACTTCAGCCCAAACTCGTCGTTTCATGTATGAAAACATCATAACACGATTCAGGGTACCAGCACGGGTCATTACAGACAACGACACCCAATTCACAGATAAAAAGTTCATAGATTTGCTTGAGGGATTGGGGATAGTCCAAATCTTTTCATCCGTTGAACACCCACAAACTAACGGCCAAGCTGACGTAGCCAACAGAGAGGTGTTGAAAGGACTTAAGAAGCGCCTTGGAGAAGCCAAGGGTGGATGGACAGATCAGCTATGCCATGACCTATGGGCCTATCGTACACCTCATTCTTCCACCAACGAATCGCCATATCGGCTGACATATGGCATCGAGGCCATGATATCGGTCAAACTACAAACTGCCTCTATGAGAGTGGCATACTTCCCAAAGAAAGATAACAATGCCAATCTGGCTTCAGAAATGGATGTAATCTAGGAGCTCAGAGAAGAAGAATTCGTTAGAGATCAAGCTATCTAGGCGAAAGCTACTCTCCGCTATAACAAGCGAGTCCAGCCTAGAGCTTTCAGCATATGAGATTTAGTTCTCAGAAAGGCGAGTATGGGTAACAAGTTTGCTCATCAAGGCAAATTAGCTCCAACATGGGAAGACCCTTACAGGATATCCGAGGTCACTAGCAAAGGCTCCTATCGCCTAGAAAACCTTGATGACACACCAATTCACAACAAATAGAATACCCAGAACTTACGCATCTATTATAGCTAGTTGGTAAGACGGCATGCATTCTTTCTCCTTACTTGGGTTTTTTCCAAGGAGGATTTAATGAAGCATGACCCAGCTACGCTTTTATTGTAATTCATATTTCAATTCATGATTCTTTCACGCTTTTCTTTGTACTATGATTTACAGTCATTTTCGGCATGCATAAAAATATTCAGGACGGATGATCCCAACTACCTATTCTGTAGTTGGCGATGTAACTCCTCGAACGGAAAAAAAGGGTATAGTAGGATCAAACCTTATCATAAGGCTGTACCGAATCCCATTTGAAGGCCCAGATTGTAGGATTAAACCAAACTTTGGGTACGGTTAGTTAGTTTGGCCAAACACTGGTGAAGGCCTGGATTGTAGGATTAAACTGAACTCCAGGTACGACTAGTAGGTTTGGCCGAACGTTGGTGAAGACTCAATCCATATTCTCACGATGGAGATATATTCCCCCTAGGATGGATGATCTCAATCACCTATTCTGTGAATTGACGATGTAACACCTGGCGCGGACAATTTCCATCATCATCCTTATGATGGAAGATCCAATCATCATCCTTATGGTTGAGGTATTTTCTTATAGGATAAAGACCCAATTATTACTTTTACGATTGACGTATACTTTCCCAGGACGGATGATCTCAATTGCCTACTCTGTGAATTGATGATGTAACTCCTAGTGCGGACAATTCCAATCACCACTCTTGTGATTGTTGGCCCAACCATCAATCCTATGGTTAAAGTACTTTTCTTATAGGTTCCTAAGCACGGAACGATACTCTTATGTTGAACAATGTTCTTCCTTCAATAAGATTAATATATGCCAATGCTTGTTATCCATTTTGCAATATTTCTATCGTAGAGATCGGATAGAATTTTTCATCCCCAAAAGAGTTAAGGGCAGCACCTTATAACAGGTATTTATCTCCTAACATACTCATACTTGGAGATAGTACTCGTATGAATGATTCTCCGTTCTATAACTTATCTATTTCAAATCCGATCTAATTGATTTTCTCTAGGGTACTTATTGTAACCCGACCTTAAGTTAATCGTACAGAACGGATTAGCGAATATTGTGAAGGTAAAAGTATAACAAATACGTCTAAGTTATGTTATAGCAGTTCATTTCTCGCAAATGTTAAAGACAAAGTCAAGGAAAATTTCATTCATTCAATGGAAATTTTATACAAGTTGAAATGAAACTGGAACTAATCCTAGTACACAGCAATAAAAGTAAATTACAAAACTAAGGGGCAGATGTCTGATGCTCCACTGTGGGGACCTCCTTTTCTCCGCCCTCTTCCCTCCGCTCTTAGGCTACTTCACCTCCGGGCTCCCCATCCTTTGAAATATTTTCTGGAGCAGCACCTTCAAAGCCCGGAGTGATTGGCGAAGGCTCCATGCTCTGACCTTCGGGAATAGGAGGCAATTGATAAAGAGAATCAGAAGGATCCTCGTGCAAACCATCACTCTTAACCACAACCAGTTTTCCTCCATGAAACTCATAGAACGGATTGAGCCCATATAAATCGAGTTTGGCATTGGGGTTGCGATAAAAGATCTGGCGAACAACTAGGCCAAAGGATTCATAGGCCACATTCTTACAGATCTCCACAGCCTTAGCCGCTTTAACCTTAGAGGTAGCCAATCTCTTTCGAAGCTTAGCATTTTCCTCCTCTGTTGACCCAGCTGTCACACTCCCCTTTTTTAGCTCTTCAATTTGGGCCAGCAACTCCTTCTCCCTGGCCTCCCACTCCCAATGCTCTTGCCATGGCCGGCCTCTGCTGCTGCAAGGTCCTCGCTCAGCTTAACAGACTTCTTTTTCTCAAGTTGGAGCTCCTCTTGCATAAGGGAATTAATTTATTTTGCTAATGGAGTTTAGAAACTTGCCGCTCTAAGGACTTGTTCGTCATGTGAAGATGACTTATTTCAACAATTTGTTTCTTCTCCAACTCTTTCACTTTTCGTAGCTCCATTTTAACTCCTCTTTCAGCTTCTGCTTGTTTGGCTGCCCAGGTTTCCTTCACCGCGATATCAGCTTCAACTTTTTCAACTTGCTCCATATAGTCTGCTGTCTCACTCAGGGAATCCAGCAAGCCTGAGAGTTCATCTAGCTGCCAGCGACTGGCCTTGCAAGCCCTTTTTACCTCAGCAGCCTCAAGTGAGAGTCGGAGGCAGTATCTTGGTTTGGGGAGTGTTGGTGGCATGAAGCCTTAGAACCAGAGGAAGGGAGAAAGGAAGGACTCCTTCAGAGGGGAGCTGATGATGGGAACTTTATCTTCTCACCGCGTCCCTAAGTCGGTGTTGGACGGAAGAGTAAGGGGAGATTCGACCGGTTTCTTCCCCTTGTCCTTCTTTATACCAGTCTCCTCTAAGGTCCTCTGTCACTTCTTAGGGGACCCTTCAGCGGAAGGCTTTTTCTTGTCCCCAACCTTCACCAGCACTCTTCTCTTCTTCTCGGGGACAGGTTGCTCTTGTTGTTGAGCCTCTTCTTCACCGCCCTGTTACTCGTTCAGAGGCACCTCATCTCCTATAGCGGACGTCAGTGTAATTATTGGAGCTTCAGCCTTGAAGGAGTTCCTCTTGGCTTGGATATTATTCTCATTAGAAGAAGAATCATCATCCGCCAACATAGACTTCAGGGAAAGCATATCGGCGGAGACTTCTTCGATTTGTTCTGCAAAAAGGAAAAAATAATATAAGTACCAAGGCCAAAATAAGGCATATTAAGAGACATAAGAAAATATAAATATCAGAGAATGGATATTTACTAAGGTATTTATCCCTGACAGCGGCATTCCCAAGGAGATACTTGCAGGAAAATCCCTTAAGGGCCGCTGAGCAAGACCTCATGGCGCTCAACACCTCCACAGAGTATGGGGAAAGTTCGCCCTCTTCAATGTAGTAAGCACAGCTTATTAGCAGAAAGTGCTCATGCATCCAACTAGAGGGGAACTTTGAAATCCCCTCCTTATTAAGCCAAAAGACCGGCTTGTTTGGTTGCACCTGAATCCGCGTGTAGTATTGTTTGAAAGAGCGTCCATCGATCTTTGCGGATTCAGTGAAAGACTTGAAATTAATTATCCTCGAGTCATATCGGAGTGTGATAAACCTGAGGCCGCCCTTCTTGTTAGCATGGTAGACCACTTGGCAGTAGTAGAAAAGCTTTGCCACAGTGGGTCTGAAGTTGAAGTGCTCTCCAAGGATCTTTAGAGCACGGACCAAGCCCTATCCATTTGGATGCAACTACGAAGTAGCACACTCCAGAAAACGTAGGATGGCCATCTGAAATTTCGCCAAAAGAAAACATACCCCCAGATTTTGGAAAACAAAGTCGTACATATATACCAACCTCTCATAAGGGACTCAATGGCAAATCCTTTCCATTGGCCGAGGTGCGAGAATAAGGAAGCACTTTTTGTACTTATCTTTAGAGTGAACTTGGAAGAGAGGATTTACCGGACCTCCATCTTCTTTGGCGTGGCGTGAGGCAATCTCCTTGAATTCATCTTCAACCCAACAGTATGGGTGCGTCTGATTCAGCCGCTCCTAGTTGAGCTGGTGTGCAACAACATTCACACACCCTTCAGCAGTTTGAAGGATCAACGTCTTTCCTGATCCAGGAATCTCCATCTCATCCTGAGTGTGTTGAAAAGCTTCAACGCTATGATAAAAGGCAACATCTTCAGAGAGGTATCTATCCGTACTCGATTCATAATCAGAATAACTGCTAGCCCTCGAGTTGGAGGAACCCTCAGGGGGACGCCTGGCCAATGGCCGCCAAGAGGAAGAAGTTTCGACCCTCTCCGAGCAATGAAACCCAGCCACTGGGAGACCCACAGGGATCCTCCCACCATGGTGGCCTGAGGGGGCACAAGTAGTTTGTCTCCCCCAGTTCGAGAAACCAGTGTGGGTCTACCTAGGGTGTATGGTTGTGGTTTGAAGAAACTTAAAGAAACACAAGTTTAAGGAGGAAGGAGAATTGAGGTTACCTAAGGAGGAGTTAAGGTTGGAAGAGGATGAGAACTTCACAAAAATGGTAGCGACGGTTCCTTCGAAATTTCTGCAGAGTTTCACTAAGCTTGAAGGCAAATGTGATTTCTAAAATTTGTTCAGTCACCCTTTTATAGGTGACGAAGGGGTTCAACGATCACCCAAGAGTTGTGTCGTATGCCTCTAAAGGTAACCTTTCAAAGTTAAAACGACTCCGCCGTTTCATACTCAAACACGCGAAAAGCATGACGATTCATAAAAAGTTCATTCGAAATGGGCCCAAAATCCAAAATTCCAGGCCCAAAACAGCGTCAAGACGGTTACCAAATCTGAGGCAATAATGACTCGATCACGTGCTAAAAGCATTTATTGCCCAATCATTTGAAGCGTTCACACACTTCAGCAGTTACTCAAATATCAAGAGTTACTAATTCTAAAAACTCCTGGGATTCCCCACACTACGAATCTTTGTCTAAATCTGTTGTGGGAAACATTATAAGAACAGTTCCTTCATTTGTAGAATGACACAACAGGTAATATGTCAACATAGGGATTATTCGTGCCTCGACAGTTATTTCTACATGTTGCACCGGTATCCAGACCGTTCGACAATAGCTAGGGGACAAATGATCTGGTCTTATTACCGGTATCCGTACTACAACATATACATGAACGTCATTTGACTGTTCCTTAACATGTCACCAGTGTGATAGGTATACATCCGGACTATAAATCTGTATCAGGCGTTCTCCCTATACCGGTCTGTCTAGGATAACACCATGCACACCGGATGCACACATACCACTTGATAGAAGATAATGGGTGCTGCTACAGGGATAACAACAAGGATTCTATTTTCCATACTACGAGCCAAAATCTACTCCTGGAAATGAGTATCTTGTCCCCAGGATTTAGCCCCATGTTCCCCACGCTTACTTATAAAATTGCCACTTGCTCCAATCATGCTGGTAGGTGTATATTAAATAATCATTTATCCACATAGTGGAGGTTGGTGGTTATACCATTATCAGATCCTCGTAAAACAAGCCAATCAGGTATAAGAACTTTCTCAAGTTTCCTCTGAAACTCTCTCTGGAACTCATTAAGTGATCGCTTATCACTCTATGCTATTCCTTTTCTCTGGAATATAATCACTGACTTGAACGTCGGAGAATCTTCATAGGTGGCACCACTTTTCACCCACGTCAACGCGTGAGGACGGTGTGAAGGATCTCCAAGACGTCAAGACCGGTCTCCTCTCATCGAGACACCAGATACATAGACCGGATACTCACGAAGCTGGTATCCCATCTTAGTCATCCATTGACTCTTGTGGTTGGTCCCACACCGGATCATATACCCTGGTCTAGATTAGTTCAGTTATAATTAGCAAAATGTGTTTGGTAGAAACAAGGACCTGACACTACACGTGAGGCCAATTCTGCGCTCCTGGTGCATAGCGTGAGGCTGGCGCTACATGCCAGCCATTACAGTAGCAGCAATGTTGCTGTCATGAGATTTAAAACATTTCCCCAACTTCCTAAGGTCCTATATTTCCCACTTTAACTTCAAACCTCACCAAACTACATGGACACTGTATTACCCTTATTCCGGAGCTGATGGCATAGTTCGTTTCCCAAAATTCTAGTCCAATAATGAGTTATGTATAAAAATGTATTTAGGCCATCTTATGACCATATTATCACACTAATTTGCCTTAAAGCCACTTAAAACACAAAATGAACATGCAAACTAATTCTAAATGTCCATATGGACCTATTAGGCATTACCGGGGGATACTAAATCCCATCAGATCTCCATTTCACTTGTCTTGTTTCTCAATTTCAACTTGAAACTCATTAATCCAATATCCAAATTTCCTAATTCCAATCTTAACTTCCTAACTCGTTCTCATTATGATGTCAACACAATCACATAACATTCAAACAATATAATTCCTGCCAATAATGCATGATCTTAAATATTAAATGGCTCTGTGCCATAATCATATCTATATAAACAATACCTGGTCATTATGCATGAATAATTATCTAATGACTCAATACCATATCACACTCATATCACCTTAAAAGTTGAATATATCACATATATATACACTAATGGCTCAGTTCCATTAATCACCAAACCATACAGAAATCATCATAGGCACATATGGCAGTAAAACACATAATACAGCCACACACATACATATACATATACATATACAATAGAATATATATATATATATATATATATATGATATCATAAATATATACATCCCATATCACAACTGTTCTAGCATTGCTCCACTGCTCACTTCGCACTAGTCTCCACGGCATCCGTAATGTCCCTCTTCTCACTCACTGTAAAATAATTGTAAGGGTGAGTATCTAGTATTATAAAACAATGCAAATAATTGAAATAAAAAATGTATTACCTGGAGGATTTCACACACCTTCTTCCCATATCAATCTATTAATCCTTTCTCTTACAACATCAAAATATACTCATAATTCATCATAATCATCATCATTATTAATCAATTCAAAATATCTTAAACATATCACTTATTATCATCATCACAAATTATATCTCAATATCATAAATTAATCATAACTGACTCTTATGGTCAAATTATATAAAATGACACCTAGTATCTGGATACTAAAGAAGCAGCCACCAGCTGGGAGTCCACCGATATCCCGTGAACTCTACCTGGTCCACCGAGCCCCCCGGCTCCTCACCTCAACCATTAGGTCTCTCCATGGACCTCTGGGCAGCTTAACTGGGTCACTCACGACCACAGGAGCCAAAATCTAGGGGTAATACATATCAAATGACTGTCCATACCACATAACACACATACATGACATATAATCATCAATCTTATCAACAACATATAATCTCTAGCATAAAAGCCATCTCCTTTGGATATCATAATCAAAGCCATCGCCAGGTATAAATTCCATATCATCAACATCACATAATCGATAACAACATTTTCATTTCACCATTAATCATCAGAATCACATATCACATAGTCATAATTTGCTAACAAACATTCTCATATTATTGTATATCATTATCACTCACTATTTTATCAACACAAATTGTCTAATTCTAGTCTAAAATTATAATTCTTAAATAAAACATTCACAATTTCATTTCACAATATAGAAATCCTTAAAATCTTAATTAATTATACATTATAACATTCCCCTTACCTCACTTCCAATGCTCCTTAATTTAATTGCAAGAACCGATGTGTCAAAACACTAAAAACGCAAGAATTACAAAAGAGGTTTAGGGATTTAACTGTTGAAATCTTAACTTATCTTAAGAAAATGCTTGAAAATCAACTCGTAAAGCTTTATAAGCTTACCGCAACCAAAACCGACGATTACTTCAAGAAAACCCCACTTTTGCTAAGCTTTAAATACTCTGTTCGTAACCTACGCAAAGTGGAACTCAATTCCATCACTCAATCATTCACTTGAGAGCCTTAAAGAACTCTTTAGCCAATTCTGAATCTTAAATTTCAAAGTCTCCTTGCATCCCTGAGAAAACAAGCAAAAGAAGGGAAACTTCCATGAAAATTAAAATTGAGAGATTTCACACGTTTACCTTGTGTTTCCCACTTCTAATCCACGATTAATTTTGAATTCCAACAAAAACTTGGCTTCATTTAGCGTCTTGAACTTCGAGAGCAGAAAGAAGAAAGAGAAAGGTCCATAATTCTATTTTTACTTCTGTTTCGTGTTGTTGTCACTGTGAGGTTTTAATTTTGCTCATGACGCTGACGTTACATGTCAAGTCTAAATTTTTACCCTGATGCTACGTGTCAGGAAAAAACCATAAATTCCCCCTTAAATTCATTCTTAAATCACATCAATGCATTGATAGCTTACCGCAAGCGCACGAGGTATCGAAGTAATAAAAGAAATATCGTTCCCACAGAGATTGTGCCTAAGTACTAGTTATAACGGTGTTTCAATTATCCAGTGAATTGATTGACATGAATTACTAGAATGATTACAAACAGTAAATCGTAGAACAGAAAATTTAACGTCTTTATAGAAGAAAATTAGAGCAAGTTTTGGGAAAGTCAATTAAAGGAAGGTCTTGGGATTTAAGGGTTCATATGTAAGTACTAAAATTAAAGGTCAATTGCCTATCCAATTATATGATTTTCGTTTCTAAAGTGGATACCCTTGATTTAATTAATACCTTTCCTTCGAAAGCTATTAACGTGCCTAATTCCTGAAGAACCACGTTGAATTCGTTAATTAAACCCTTTAAGTTTTATGGGAATCCAATTAATCCTCAAATGAGTTCGCTTACTGTCGTAAAAAAAACATAGGTTCAATTTATGTGTTTTCAAATAATATACCTACTCTCGTAGTGCATACAATTTGGAATCAACTATGCTTATCTCTAAGTCTTGTAGAAGCATTACGATACATAAATCAAATAGAAACATGAAATCATATCCTTGAAGGGTAAAGAACAATTAATTTAGATACATAAGCATATTACATCCTTTAATCCCAAGAACAGAAGTTTAGTGTGCCATAAAGATTGTCATCATCATGTCATACATAACCAAATCAAAGTCAAACATAAAAGAAATCAAAAGTGTAAACTAGGGTTCCAGAATTACAAATTAGTTCTCACTAGGATTGCAAACTCTTTCTCCTAAATCTAAAGAATTGATCTTTAATCCTCGATCTCCAATCAAAAATCTCCCAAAAGGTGCCTCCAAAACTGTCTCTCTGGAACTCTCTCTGACTCCCCCTAATTGGCCCATTAGAAACCCTAAAACTTAAGTGAATTGGGAAATGTAGGGGACAACCACGGCTAGTGGTTCGAGCCCTAATGCTCCTTGGCTTTAAATGTGTAATTATTTGTGACACACAGAGCAAACCATGGCCAGTGGGGGGAAACCACGGCCAGTGGTTGCTTCTGACTTGTTCCTTTATGCTTCAACAAGGCTCCTTGGTGTTCCGAGTGCCCACCACAACCAGTGGTGGATAACCACGGCCAGTGGTGGTCTCTGACCTGCTTTTCCCTTTCTTCCAATGCTAACCACAGCCAGTGGATGTCCCCCACTGGCAATGGTTTCTTCCAATCTTGCCAAAATGCACTCCTAAAGGCCTTAGAAGTCTCTTCTTTCATCTACTTTACCATTTTCCCTCAAAAGAGAACTAAAATATCATTAATCCTGCAAAATAAAAATAACCAAGTAATATGTTTGAAAAGAATCAAAATCAAGAGAATCGGACATGAACAATATGCAAAGAAACCTAAAAACTAGACCTAAAAACAACAAAAAATAGCATACAATACACATTTATCAAAATACCCCAAACTAAAACATTGCTTGTCCTCAAGCAATCACTGAATCCATACAAGCATGTAATGAAAGACCAGTAGACCCAAACAAACTTAAGGAATCTTATGTTTATTTATTTTCTTTGTTTTTGTGTTTTTAAGAGACTGTATAGACTACCAGAATATACCACAATTAACGGTCAAACCATGTTCACTAAGATTAGATCTAGGGTACTCTTTCTCACTTTTCACTCAGTGTATGTGCTTGTGTTTCAATCCATTCAGACCACAACATTCTAAACACTACCATAGGCTTGGCAATTAACCACAGACTCCACAGTTATCAAGAAAAATGCATTGGTTAAAATGTCTTTTAGAGGGTTGTAATGGGGCTAGGGGATTCATAACAAGAACAAAAACCAAGGAAAGGGAAATGCAAAGGGCTTAATTTCTGTAAGAAGAGAAATATCACAAGAGGCAAGCAAACCTCAATTTAACAACTTTTTCTATGATTCGTTTATTTTCAATTTCTTTTTCTTTTTCTCTTTTTTTATACATGAAACTCAACTCCCTATCCTTCTTTTTCTTTGAATCACACACCCCAAACTATCATAGTTTATGTTTCTCTATTCACTTTTTCAAACCATCCATATTTAGTTTGCTTACCCCTTTTTTATATATCATTCAAGGCTTTCAAAGAAAATCATATCATTTCATGGGTCAAAATAGGAAACTAGTGGATTATCTCTCTACAAATTCTGAGGTTAAAGAAATAAAAAGCTAAATTTTTCCTTTTTCATTCCAATCATGCATTCACAAACCATTTTGAAAGGGTCAAAAGCCAAGTTCTAGAGTGCCTAAAAATGTGTGAATCACTCAGTTAAAGAAACATGGCATTTTTAATTAATGAACTGAACATCCTATTGACTCAAAAGCTCAGTGGTAATTAGCCTAATCAAAGAAACGCAGTCATCATGCAGAGTGATAATTCTAGCAAGAATAGCAATCAATTATTTTATTATTATTATTATTATTATTATTATTATTATTATTATTATACAAGATTCACCCAAGTAATGCTTAAAATCCAACCAATCAACATCACATGTTATACAGATAACAATAACTACAATCAGCAATCAATGCTAGCCTAAGGCATATGAGTAGACATACAATCATGCAAATGAACCGGAACATAAGCATACAATCATGCAAATGAACCATAAAATAAAAATAAAAAAAATAAAAAGAAATAAAGAAAGAACGAGCTAAACTTTTGTGTACCCCTCACCCCAAACTAAAATTAGACATTATCCCCAATGTCCATATCAAGGGGACCAGAGAGGTCAGTAATTGAGGAACCAAATGCAAAAGGACACAAAAGATCAGTTATTACCTGTCATAGAGAAGGGAAGAGATAACTCAAGTAGCAAGATGATGATGATGATGCAAGAATATTAAGAGAAATAGGAGTTTTTAAAGAGGTTTGATGGGTGTTTCAAAGGAGATAAGTGAAGAAAGCAAAAGGGGAATGCATAAAAGGAGGTACATAGGCAAGTGGTGTTTAAAAAGGCCCAATACCTATCGTGAGGTCGAACCACGGCCAGTGGTTATAAACCACGGCTCGTGGTTTGCTCTACCTTGGCCCATATTTTTTTAAAAAATGAACACCATGGTACCTGATGGCAACCATGGCCAATGGTGGGAAACCACGGCCAGTGGTTGCCTCTCACTTATGCCCAAAAAATCTTAAATTCGCAGGGGAAAATCCAGAGCTAACCACAGCCGGTGGTGGTTAACCATGGCCAGTGGTTGTCTCTGTTTCGTGCCCAAAAATTTAGTGATTTTAGTGGAAAATGCTTGGGCTAAACCACTGCCAGTAGTGGATAACCACAGCCAGTGGTTTGTATTGTTTCTTACCCAGAAAACACTTATACGTTCATGAAAATTATTGGGTCAACCCACTGCTTTTTAAATTAAAAATTATGTCAAGCAACCTCATTTAAAATACTTCCCTTTTTATTCCAACCAAATCATGCACAATGGTGATCAATCCAAATACCTTACTCCATAAAAGGCAATATCAAAACATATATATATATATATATATATATATATTTCTTTTTCTTATTCTTATTTAATTTTAAGCAAAACATGCAAGCAAACAAACTCATGCAAAACAATTAAACTTGAATGACAAAATGGGGTTACCTCCCTAATAGTGCTAAGTTTAACATCTTCAGCCAGACGTTATTCACCATTTGGACTTACGAATCTAATACATCAAGCAAATCCAAAGCACTTGCTTGATGAATGGGCTCGCCTGTCAAGTAGTGCTCAAGTCTTTGCCCATTTACTTTAAATGGCCCGGACTTTTCACTCCATAACTCAACAGTTCCAAAGGGAAATACTTTCAAAACTCTAAACGGTCCCGACCATCGAGACCTCAGTTTACTTGGAAATAACCTCAATCTGGAGTTAAATAGTAGGACCATATCACCTGGATTGAATATCCTCCGAAGAATGTGATGTTCATACCAACATTTTGTTATTTCCTTATAAATTCGAGCATTTTCATATGCATCCAAATGGAGTTCCTCTAGTTCATTTAGCTCCAATAACCTGCGCTTACCTGCAACCTTATGATCAAGATTAAGCATCTTAACTACACAAAACGATTTATACTCAAGTTTAACAGGTAAATGATAAGGCTTTCCATATACTAGTTTAAAGGGTATGGTTCTAATAGGGGTTTTATATATGGTGCGATACGCCCATAAGGAATCGTCTAATTTAATAGACCAGTCTTTACGTGATGTATTGACCACTTTTTGGAGAATATTTTTTTATTGCCCTATTGGAAACCTCAACTGTCCACTAGTTTGAGGATGGCAAGGAGTATTTGCATATTAATAACAGGTTTTGATAATGACAAGGAAACAAGCATTACAAGCTCTTCATGAATCAAAAACAATTGAAACAAATCAAAGGTGCTATATAAAATCAAGAATCGGGAAGAAAACGGTTTCACAAGTTCAAGAAATCAAGAAACCAATAAACAAAGACAAAGAAGAGCAACCATGGATCACAACATATCAATGGAAGACCTACAGGCATGGAAAAACATCAAACTGCAAAGCCTGAATCGATTCAACCACGAAGGAATCAATTCACAGCCCTGGAACTCACCAAAAATAAGAAACAGAATGGGTTGAATCGATTCACCATGACCCTGAATCGATTCGAACACCTGGAAGTCATTAAAATCGAAAACAGAATGCGTTGAATCGATTCACCATGACCTTGAATTGATTCATTCGAAGTTGGCAACCCAGGAACCCCAAACAGAATACTCAGAATCGATTCGACAAAGCTCGAATCGATTTATTCGACTATGGAACTCCAAAATGCATGGAACAGAACGCTCTGAATCGATTCAGAGATCTAGGAATCGATTCATATAGTGGGAAACATCACTAAATAGACATATTAGTGGGAAACCAGCATATTTCTCCACCATTCCTTCAGACACCCACTATGTGCAACGGCTAGGAAGACCAAGGCACTCACCAAGCTCTCAAATGACTCTATAAATGCAAGAGGAACTCAAGCACAAACACACACAACAAGAAGCTATCATTCTTTACTTACTCTTGTGCTTAGTAAGCCCTTATTCTTGTATATTCTGAATTTTCATTTGCATATTCTCTCTTCTTGAGAGTTATAGATTTGAGAGAACCTTCACTTGTACATCTACTCTATTGAGAGAGTCACTTGCTTGTAAACACCAAACACCAAAGTTCACTCTAGATTGAGTGGTTGTTCACTCTAGGTTGAGTGGTTACAAAGGTTGAGGTTCAATCTTTGGGATATTGTGAGATTGAGAGATTGGGTGGGGTGCCCTTATACTTGTGAGGATTGGGTTCTTGAGTATGGGACACTAGGAAGCCGTAATTGTTCAAAGTTGTATCTCTAGTCTACAATAGTGGAAATCCTCTAAGTGGGTTGCTTAAAGGTGAGACGTACACCGGATTGGTGGAACTCGTTAAATCGGTTTGCAAGCTCCTCTTCCCTACTCTTTTACTTTCATATACTGTGCTTAATTGGCTTGTGTTGATTGATTGTGGCTTGCATACTTAAACTTGTTTAATTTGGTAAACTTTTAATACTGCACACCAAGTGTTTGTCAAATTGTCTCAGCTATATTTACCTTTGTTTTGCCTTGCACATTTCATTAAACTTGATTTCACTTGCATAATCTTGTAAATTTGAACATAAGAATCAAGTTCAAAGGTATTCCAACTAAAAGTTTTAAAAACTCAATTCACCCCCCTCTTGAGTATTGAGGCCACTTGAATAACAAGTGATATCAGAGCTTGACTCTTGGTAGAACAAGCTTAACAGCTTCAAGAGAACAAATGGCCTCAAGTTCTCAAAACCTCTTTCCCGAGGTTGGTGCTATAAACAGACCTCCCGCTTTCAGTGGAGAAGGCTATACCTTTTGGAAAGAAAGAATGAAAATATTTATTCAATCTATTGATTTTAAGGTTTGGAATGCCATTGAAAATGGTCCTTATACACCCATGCATATTGTCAATGATAAAAGTGTTGAAAAACCTATGGAGGAATGGACTAGTGATGAAGAAAAGAAAGTGCAATATGGCTATAAGGCTAAAAATCTCATCACTATGGCATTAGGTCCAGATGAATTTTTTAGAATAATGAATTGTAAATCCGCCAAGGAAATGTGGGATACTCTTCAAGTAACCCATGAAGTTACAAATGATGTTAAAGACTCTAAAATTAGTACACTAACTAGTCAAAATGAGTGCTTTAGATTAAACTCTCATGAATCAATTGTTGATATGCAAAAACAGTTCACTCTCATCATTAATCAACTTATTACACTTGGAAAGACTTACACTAACAAAGAGCTCATTCATAAAGTGTTGAAAAGTCTTAATAGAGAATGGCAACCGCTAGTTACCGCCATCAAACAATCTCCCAGCATAAACGAGATGTCTTTTGCCACATTATTTGGTAAGTTGCGGGAACAGGAACAAGAGCTGAAAGAATTAAAGATGACGAAAGAGGAAGAAAAATCTTCCAAGAAAAAGGGACTCGCTCTCAAGGCCACTTCCATAAATGAAGAAGAATCCAAAAGCGAACTTGATGAAGAAGAAGAGTTTGGACTATTTGTGAAACGCTTTGGGAAATTCATGAAAAGTAAACGATTCCAAAGAAGCTTTAAAAACCCAAGTAAGAAACCTATCACTAAAGAAAATTCTTCCTCACCCAATTGCTTTGAATGTGGCAAGGAGGGGCACTTCAAAGCGGACTGCCCAAATCTCAAGAAAAAGGGCAAAGAGAAAAAAGGAAGAAGGAGAGCATATATAGCCTGGGATGAAAACGAGATAAGCAGCTCGGATGACTCAAAAAATGAAGAAGCAAACCTTTGCCTCATGGCCAACCACCAAGAAGAAAATGATGAGGTAAATTTCCATGACTTAGATAAGGATGAATTACTTGATGCTCTAGAGGAATTGTATGATAAATTTGTAAAAGTATCCAATAGACTTAAGATGTATAGAAAAACTAGTGACACTCTAGAGATGCACCTTATGGAGGTTTGCAAAGAGAATGAATGCTTAAAGGAAGAATTGGAAAATGCTCAAACATGCTCCAAGAGTAAACCGTGTGATTTTGCTAAGAAATGTGTTGATCTAGAAAACAAAGTCCTAGATCTAAACAAAACCTTAGAGAAGTTTACAAACGGTAGAGATAATCTGAACGTACTACTTGGAAATCAAAGATGCATGTTTGACAAAACTGGTTTAGGGTACAATTCTGTTAAAAAGGAAAAGCATTACAAAAACTTTTTTGTACCTCCTATGAGATCATCTTCGCCCTTCATGAAATGCAACCATTGTGGACTCAAAGGTCATAACTCTTCAAATTGCAATGTTAGAAAATTAGGGCCAAAGGTTATAAGAAAGGTGTGGGTTCCCAAAGGGACATTACCACAAGCTAACCTTAAAGGACCCAACATAAAATGGGTACCTAGTTCTCTAAACTGATTTTGTTTTGTAGGTATGCCTCAAGGCAAGCAACACCCATTGGTATTTGGATAGTGGGTGTTCAAAGCATATGACGGGAGACATAAGCAAATTTACATCATTCACTCCCAAAAGAAAAGGAAGTGTCACCTATGGAGACAACACCAAAGGAAGGATTCTAGGCATTGGAAACATTGGTAAGAATTTTTCTACCTCTATTAGTGATGTGTTGTATGTTAAAGGTCTTAAACACAACTTACTTAGCATTAGTCAATTATGTGACAAAGGATATAGAGTTTTGTTTGAATCAAATTATTGCATAATTGAGCATAAGACTAATAAGGAAGTTAAGTTTGTAGGCCAAAGAATTGATAATATTTACATGATTGATATGGATAGTTTGTCTTCAAATGATGTACAATGCTTCATGACTAGAGAGGATGAAACTTGGCTATGGCATAGAAGAATAGCTCATATACATGTAGACCATTTGAACAAACTTATTTCTAAAGAATTAGTAATTGGTTTACCAAAGCTTAAATTTGAAAACAAATTTTGTGATGCATGTCAAAAGGGAAAACAAGTAAAGGCATCCTTTCAATCTAAAAACATTGTTTCCACCCAAAAGCCTTTACAACTTTTGCACATGGATCTTTTTGGACCCTCCAAAATCAAAAGCTTTGGTGGTAATTACTATGGTCTAGTAATTATAGATGACTACTCTAGATATACATGGACTTTGTTTCTTGCTTATAAGAATGAAGCATATCATGCATTTAAGAAACTTGCTAGGATTATCCAAAATGAGCAAAATTCAAAAATTACATCCATTAGAACTGATCATGGGGGAGAATTTAAAAATCAATCTTTTGAAAAGTTTTATGAAAAACATGGTATAAATCATAACTTTTCAACTCCTAGAACTCCACAACAAAATGGAGTAGTAGAAAGGAAAAATAGATCGTTGGTGGAGCTTGCTAGAACCATGTTAAATGAAAACAATATTGCAAAACATTTTTGGGCCGATGCGGTAAATACCGCCTGTCATGTTATGAATAGATGTCTAATAAGTCCAATTCTAAAGAAAACCCCCTATGAACTTTACAAGGGTAGAAAACCCAACATTTCATACTTTCATATATTTGGATGTAAATGTTTTGTGCTCAATAATGGAAAAGATAATCTAGGTAAGTTTGATGCTAAAGCTGATGAAGCAATCTCCCTAGGGTACTCTCAATCTATTAAATCTTATCGAATCTTCAACAAACGCACAAATACCATTGAAGAATCTATTCATGTTAAATTTGATGAAAATAGCCATAACCGTCCGAGAAAGGAAGATGTTGATGATCTTGCAGGTGCACTTCAAGAAATGCACTTGAATAAAGAGGAGGAAATCAACAAGAAAGAAGAAACAACACAAAATGAGGAACCACATCAATGGATCACATTGAAGGATCACCCATTAGACAAAGTCATAGGAGAAATGGCTCAAGGTGTAAGTACTCGAAATGCTATTAGAAATACTTGTAATCACCTAGCGTTTGTATCACAAATAGAACCCAAAAACATTGATGAGGCTATTATTGATGAACATTAGATGTTGGCCATGCAAGAAGAGTTAAATCAATTTGAAAGAAATGAAGTTTGGGAATTAGTGCCAAGACCCAATGATCAACAAATAATAGGAACAAAATGGGTTTTTAGAAATAAGCTAGATGAGAATGGCATAATAACAAGAAACAAAGCTAGATTAGTTGCTAAAGGATATAATCAAGAAGAAGGGATAGACTATGAAGAAACGTATGCTCCCGTAGCTAGATTAGAAGCCATAAGATTACTATTAGCTTTTGCTTGTTGTATGGATTTTAAGCTTTATCAAATGGATGTCAAAAGCACTTTTCTAAATGGCTATATTCAAGAAGAAGTCTATGTAGATCAACCTCCCGGTTTTGAAAATCACAAATTTCCAAACCATGTTTTTAAATTAAGAAAAGCTTTATATGGTTTGAAACAAGCTCCAAGAGCTTGGTATGAAAGACTTAGCAAATTTCTTTTAGAAAATAGTTTTGAAAGAGGTAAGGTTGACACTACCCTTTTTATAAAGCGCAAAAACAATGACATTCTTTTGGTACAAGTTTATGTTGATGACATAATATTTGGTGCTACTAATGAAATTCTTTGTCAAGAGTTTGCCAAGATCATGCAAGATGAATTTGAAATGTCCATTATGGGAGAACTCACCTTCTTTCTTGGATTACAAATCAAATAAACTAATGAGGGAATGTTCATTAGTCAAACAAAATATTGTAAAGAGATACTCAAAAGGTTTGAAATGGACATAGCAAACGAAATAGCTACACCCATGAGTACATCTTGCTACTTAGACAAAGATGAAAAGGGTAAGGATGTCGAAATAACTAAATACCGAGGTATGATTGGCTCCTTACTTTACTTAACAGCTAGTAGGCCTGATATTATGTTTGCTGTGTGCATGTGTGCTAGATATCAAGCATGTTCTAAAGAATCACATCACACTGCTGTGAAAAGAATTTTGAAATATCTTGTGGGTACTCAAAATGTTGGTCTATGGTACCCCAAAGGGGCCGAATGCATTTTAGTAGGATACTCTGATTCAGATTTTGCAGGATGTAAACTTGACAGGAAAAGCACTAGTGGAACATGTCACTTGCTTGGCAGTTCTCTTGTTTCTTGGCATAGCAAGAAATAAGTGAGTGTTGCACTATCAACAGCTGAGGCAGAATATATTGCAGCTGGTAGTTGTTGTGCTCAAATCCTTTGGATGAGACAACAACTTCGGGACTATGGTGTCATGTTAGACCATGTGCCTCTTAAGTGCGATAACACAAGTGCCATTAACATTTCAAAGAATCCTATAATGCATTCTAGGACTAAACATATTGAAATAAGGCATCATTTTATTAGAGACCATGTTTTAAAGGGTGATTGTGTGCTTGAACATGTTGATACCTCTAAACAATTAGCAGACATTTTCACCAAACCAATTAGCGAAAGAACAATTCATTCATATTAGAAGAGAATTAGGAATTTTAGATATATTCAATTGTGTCTGTTCTTAATTTTGTTTAATGTGATGCTATTCAAGATTTGATTGATAACTGTTAAGTATGATTATTTGTAAGAATAAGAAGACAAAAGATCTTCATGAAAATGAAGCCTTGATGATCCAAAAAGAACCATTTTATGCCTTGAATTAATTCAGCTGGAGAAAAATGCAATCTGGAGTGAAACAGGCTCAAGTGAATCGATTCACCTACCCTCCGAATCGATTCAAGCACCTGATTGCATAAATTTTTTTAAAAACAGAGACGTTCGAATCGATTCAGGACCCCTTTGAATCGATTCACAGCGCTGAGTCTTCAATTTGTTCTTAAAACAGAGACGTTCGAATCGATTCACCCACTTCTTCGAATCGATTCACGCAACAGGTACAAACCTGGTTACGCTGTTTTAAGGCTCTCTTTCATTCTTTTCCTCATTTCTTTCCCACTCTCCTTCCTAAAACCATCCAACTTCCTCTCTAAAACTACCTCTCAACTTCTCCACCTTCAATGGCATCCTCTTCCTAACCTCGCAAAAAGCAAAGAGCAAACATTGCCGCTGCTTCAATCCCTCAACATTCAGATCTCTCAAGGTTCTCCTCCACCCAAAAGGAGTTGGAAAGGTACCAATCCTCTTTTTCTGAAAAACACCTAATTTCCCCTCATTGGCTTGATGTCCCCTTCTTTGAAATTTCTGGGCTTCCTCTTCTAAATATTCTTCATCAACAAGAGCTAGTAGGATTTATGGCTCTTGAGGAAGTAGCTATCTACCCAGAATTGATTCGAGTTTTCTATTTAACTTTGCGCCTCCAAGATGCTCGATATATTGCCAAAGTGAAAGGTCAAACCATTCTTCTTGACAATGAAGTAATGAACAAAGTGGGATTGCTTCCTCTCAGCAATGCTTCTTTCCATGGCAAGGAACCACCTCTTGCGTGGAACTACAACCCTTTGGAGGCAAGAACCTTCTTCAATCTTGCCGCCCCCTCTAGCACTGTTGGCACACTAAGCCTTGACCACCGCCTTCTACATTATGTCTTGGTGAAAATTCTCCTCCCTTCCGGTGGAAATTATGCAAAACTGAATGAAGCACAAATCTTGTTGCTCTGGGCCATCATTAATCAGAAGGAAATTAATTAGATTGATTTAGTAAGGCATCATATGATCGAGGCTCAAAATCTTGCTCATCTTCCCTATGCCATCCTAATCACAAAGCTACTCCGCCACTACAAGGTGGACTTGAAGAATGAAGTGAAAGAAATTCTAGGCCCCAAAGCTCCAATAGGAAAAACTCATCTCACAAAGATGAATATAGTTGAATATCATGGGCTATGGCAATTTCTTTGATGCCCTCGTAACGATGCTGAAGATGCTCCTCCTCCTCCTCCACCCGCTCCCACTAATAATTTGTTTACCAGAATAAGTGCCCACATGGACCGACGCTTAGACATCATGGAAGCCAACTTCAACGCTCGCCTGGACAAGCTTGAAGCTAACATGGAAGAGCGATACACAGAGCTTGCTACTCAAATTTCCAGCATCCATTTTCCCCAGCCTTAATTGGCTTTTTGCTCTTTATGTTTTCTATCTTCAGAAATCATTTGATTCTATGTTCAGACTTGGTTGTCCTTTTTGACATATTTACCTTATTTACTTTGGTTGTTTAACTGGTTATTTTGATTAAATGTTTGGATAATTATATCAAACTGCTTGGATGTCATAATAGAGTAGTTTTATGCGCCATGTGATTATTACTCGCTTGATTAAATACTCTCTAAAATTGTTTTTGATAATGACAAAGGGGGAGAGATATTTGAAAGTTACCTGAAAAGAAATAATTGGTTGATTGAAAAACAAAGGGGGAGACATACTCTGATTCTCAAATGACTTGTTATCACTTTGATTGAAAAACAAAGGGGGAGACATACTCTGATTCTCAAATGACTTGTTATCACTTTGATTGAAAAACAAAGGGGGAGACATACTCTGATTCTCAAATGACTTATTATCACTTTGATTGAAAAACAAAGGGGGAGACATACTCTGGTTCTCAAATGACTTGTTATCACTGATTCTTTAAAATTATTGGATATTAACACCCCAAGAGATGGCCATTGGTTGTCATCATCAAAAAGGGGGAGAATGTATTTGCATATTGATAACAGATTTTGATAATGACAAGGAAACAAGCATTACAAGCTCTTCATGAATCAAAAACAATTGAAACAAATCAAAGGTGCTATATAAAATCAAGAATCGGGAAGAAAACGGTTTCACAAGTTCAAGAAATCAAGAAACCAATAAACAAAGACAAAAAAAAGCAACCATGGATCACAACATATCAATGGAAGACCTACAGGCATGGAAAAACATCAAACTGCAAAGCCTGAATCGATTCAACCACGAAGGAATCAATTCACAGCCCTGGAAGTCACCAAAAATAAGAAAAAGAATGGGTTGAATCGATTCACCATGATCCTAAATCGATTCGAACACCTGGAAGTCATTAAAATCAAAAACAGAATGTGTTGAATCGATTCACCATGACCTTGAATCGATTCATTCAAAGCTGGCAACCCAGGAACCCCAAACAGAATACTCGGAATCGATTCAACAAAGCTTGAATCGATTCATTCGACTATGGAACTCCAAAATGCATGGAACAAAACGCTCTGAATCGATTCAGAGATCTAGGAATCGATTCATATAGTGGGAAACACCACTAAATAGACATATTAGTGGGAAACCAACACATTTCTCCACCATTCCTTCAGACACCCACTATGTGCAACGGCTAGGAAGACCAAGGCACTCACCAAGCTCTCAAATGACTCTATAAATGCAAGAGGAACTCAAGCACAAACACACACAAAAAGAAGCTATCATTCTTTACTTACTCTTATGCTTAGTAAGCCCTTATTCTTGTATATTCTGAATTTTCATTTACATATTCTCTCTTCTTGAGAGTTATAGATTTGAGAGAACCTTCACTTGTACATCTACTCTATTGAGAGAGTCACTTGCTTGTAAACACCAAACACCAAAGTTCACTCTAGATTGAGTGGTTGTTCACTCTAGGTTGAGTGGTTACAAAGGTTGAAGTTCAATCTTTGGGATATTGTGAGATTGAGAGATTGGGTAGGGTGCCCTTATACTTGTGAGGATTGGGTTCTTGAGTGTGGGACACTAGGAAGCCATAATTGCTCAAAGTTGTATCTCTAGTCTACAATAGTAGAAATCCTCTAAGTGGGTTGCTTAGAGGCGAGACGTACACCGGATTGGTGGAACTCGTTAAATCGGTTTGTAAACTCCTCTTCCCTACTCTTTTACTTTCATATACTATGCTTAATTGGCTTGTGTTGATTGATTGTGGCTTGCATACTTAAACTTGTTTAATTTGTTAAACTTTTAATACTGCACACCAAGTGTTTGTCAAATTGTCTCAGCTATATTTACATTTGTTTTGCCTTGCACATTTCATTAAACTTGATTTCACTTGCATAATCTTGTAAATTTGAACATAAGAATCAAGTTCAAAGGCATTCCAACTAAAAGTTTTAAAAACTCAATTCACCCCCCCTCTTGAGTATTGAGGCCACTTGAATAACACAAGGTGTATCAACCTTATGCCTCACTTGATATTTCTTTAGAAGGGTCTGAAAGTTTTTTCAATAAAATGAGACCCTCCATCACTTATAACACACTTGGGAACCCCAAACCTCAGAAATATAATCTTTTTAAAAAGCTTAATAAAAGTTTTAGCATCTGAATGAGGTGAAACAATGGCTTCCACCCATTTAGACATGTAATCAATTGCTACCAAGATAAACTGATTTCTAAAAAAAGAGGAAAAGGGTCCCATGAAATCAACGCCCCACACATCAAATAACTCAACCTCTAAAATACTGTTAAGTGGCATCTCATGCTTCTTACCTATGTTACTTGTTCGTTGGCAAGCATCACAAGTTAGGATAAACTTACGCACATCCTTAAAAAGGTGTGGCCAGTAGAAACTAGCTTGTAATACTTTCGAAGTTGTTTTGGATGTGCTCATATAATCACCACAGGAAAGAGAGTGGCAATGATCCAGGATGGCATGGACTTCATCCTCTGGAACACACCTCCTAATCAAACCATCTGCACATTGTTTGAAAATGAGGGGCCCATCCCAATAGTAATGCTTAACATCTGCGAGAAACTTCTTTTTCTGCTGAAAACCAAGGTTAGGGGGTAAAATACCACAAGTAAGAAAATTGACAAAATCAGCATACTAAGGCACTTGTTGGACACTAAGACTCAGTAGTTGTTCATCTAAAAAAGACTCATTTATGGGAACAACATCACCCAACTCATCTTTTTCAGATGACAACCTAAATAAGTGGTCAGCAACAAGGTTCTCAGTACCATTTTTGTAACATCCCAAAATTTTAAAAATAGAGGATTAATTAAGGAAATTAATATTGAATAATTGAATATGAATTATTTAGTGTCCCAAAAAATTGGAAATAATTAAATTAAGATTTTTGGGGACTGTTGGTGATTTATGGAGACCGGATAAGCTAAAAATGAGCCCGGTTGAGATATGGGTGTCAGACCAAGTATCTCTGATTGAGATGATATTGGTCAGGGCTATTAAGAATAATATTGGGAGTCCGAATGTATATTCGGAATAATTTTTAGATAGAGTATTGAGCCCAAATAAAGAGTCTATTTGTCTTAAAACGATGAATCTTTTAATGAAGGAATTAAAAATAAACCAAAAGCCATGATTTTTCCCTTCTATTTTCGTTGGCTTCTTGGCTTATTTGGCAAGCACACTTTACTTCTTCTCTTCATCTTTTCTTCATTCTTCCACTCTCCTTCTTCCAAAACCCTAAGCATAAGTGTTGCCATCTTTATCCTCCTCCATTTTCATTGAAGAAGGCCTGGAGCTTGGAGTTTCTTCTCTCTTCTTCTTTCCATTTTCGTTGGCACTCCCCTCTCTTGATACCCAATTTCGTTTTGGGTGTGGTAAGCCATTTTACCACTTTTGTTTGGTTTAAATGCTATGGGTGGGTGTTATTATGAGTTGGGGAGTCATGCATGTAAATGGGTGTTTATTAGGAATATTTAATGCTTGAACCCTAGGATGGGTGGTCATAAATGTATGTATTCATAAGGGGTTAATGATAGTAGATGCATTTATGATGGGAAGGAGATGAGAGATAGATGTATTTATGAATGTGGTTGGGTTTTGGTGAAAACCCTAACTTTGAGATTTGGGGAAAATGGTTAATGCTGATTTAAGAACATGTTTTATGAAGAAATGCATGACATTAATGAACATGGATGTGGATAAGTGGAGTTACATGAAGGTTTGGGCTATGGTTATTTTATGGCCCTTGAATTTAATGAATGTGGCTTAATGGGAAGGAATTCCCGAAGCCTAACAAATAATAAAAAGGATGTCTATAGCATGTCTTGTACATGTTAAGAAATTATAGATACAATTATGATTAAATAGAATTGAAATAATGTCTTGAGTAGTTGATTGATTGGAATTTTATATGCATGATAATGTAGGATTCATTCTGAACGAGGAGGCGGGTGCGTCTTATCAATCAGAATTCTTCTCTTAAGGTAGGAGAGGAGTCTTATGTTCTAAATGCATGAATTTGAATGTTATTTGATTGCCATATGCATTGGTGTGCGTGTTAGCCTTGCTTGAAATGATATGAGAAATTGTAATGTGGTGTATGGTGTAGATCATGTGTTTAGCAACATGCTTTGATGCATTTAGAATATTCCTGGTGTGCTATATGGTGGTGTAGAATGATCAATGATATGAAGTTATGCTTGTATCCACCATGAATGTAATGTGATTGTTGATGATGTTGATTGAGAACTATTGTAATGCCACACAAATGTTTAAATTAATAAGAATAATCCAACAATAATAAATCCACTAAAAGCCTTGTGGAAATCTTGGTAATGGTGTTGATGATGATGTATGATGAGTGGCATGTATAGGATGCATAGAGTGAGAAATGCATATGATTTGCATTTGCATCCATGGCATACTGCATAGCGGCCGATGTTGGAATTTTAGGGGATTCCCCCGGTTGGCCCAGTGGGAGGGCGGCTCTGTGCACGAGCAATTTGTAAATCCCCTGTGACTTGGTGTGTAAGTCACGAAGCTGCCCATGTTGTGCTACAGGGAGCCTCATGTGGTTGACCCTTGTGGCGGGTGGCTCTTGATGAGTAGGTGGCCCCGGTAGTCCTTGGGATCATAGCTGCCATGATATGTCTCATGGTTGGCCCGCAACACTATATGTTGAATATGTTGTATACCGCAGTCATGGTGAAAATGACCAGGTGTTGCAAGATGGGCGATGCAGTTTGGTACCAGTAAAACAATTAGTGAAATGCATGTAAATTTAAGAATAAGTGTACACATTTTACTACTGCAGTAGGGGTATGATTGGATGATTATGCTTGAGTCCCACAAATTGGTGTTTGTATTCCCACAGTCAGATCTGCAATCATTGAAATATTTCATTGTGCATATGCATTAGCTTAAGAGCATTTGCATATAGCAAGAAAGTATGCCGAAGGTGATGAGATATGATGATGGATGTGATGAGGATGTAATGATATACTAAGACAACATAAAAGATATGAGTACCAAATAATAGTTTGTGTGATAGCCAAATTGTGGTGGGACTTGATTATGTATATGTTGTGTACTTTGCCTAAACTGTAAAGTTACTTGTGATGTATGTATGATGGTATTGTGATGATAAAGAGTGTGATGAAGGATATGCATGAGCAAAGTATACATGTTTTGATGCATATGTACATAATCACATGGTATTTATATTCATTCCTTTAGAATGTGTGACTCACTCTCCCATGTTGTCCATTTTTAGATTTGTGATGCAGGGCAATTATGGAGAGAGTGGACATTTTGAAGTACATTTTGGTTGAGGAGGTAAATAGTGGTATAGGAAGTTCCTTGGCCAACGAAATCTAGGTTTTTTGTAGTATGTGATGTATATGTATGCTTATTTGTGATCTAGATTATATTTGATGATTTTGAGGGTCATGTAGGAAAATTGGACCTTGGTGAGCATGGCCAATTTTCATTAATGACCCAAATGATGTAATGTAATGAATGATGATGCTGGTTGATGTTTAATTTCATGAATGAATGAGGCATTTCATAATTTATAGCATTTTGTGAAGTTTAAGTTGGAATTATTTTAAATCCAATGCATTGAGTGAAAGAGATTTGATTTAAAGCGTATGAACAATTGGGAGATCTTATAAAATATAGAATAAAGTGCAACTAATGAATTAGGATAGGCTTAAATGGTAGGAAATGAGATCTGATATGCCAAGTTGAGTAAATTTCCTGTTTCTACACAAATTCTGCAGAACTCGCTCAAGCGAGTGGGAATCTTGCTCGAGCGAGATGCCTATGAAATAGGGGTGTGGCCACTGGCTAAAATTCGCTCAAGCGAATGGCCTTCTCGCTCAAGCGAGATTGGATTGGAATCAGAGATTGGTCACTGGACCATTTTCGCTCAAGCGAAATGGTCCTGGATTGGTGATCGCTCAAGCAAGGAAGAAGGGAATTAGACACTAGACGATTTTCGCCCAGGCGAGACATGCCTCGCCCAAGCGAAAATCGGGCAGAGAGTTCTTAATGTCACTGGGACAATCTCGCTTAAGCGAGAAGGAACTCGCTCAAGCGAGATTGGCTCCTGATGTAAAACTCTTCTCTCGCTCAAGCGTTTCGCTGACTCACCCACGGTGAATTCTCGATTCTCGCTCAAGCAAGATGGGGCTCGCTCAAGCGAGAGGAGCCCCTGATGCTCAAATTTTTGTTCGCTTAGTCTTTCTCATTTTTGCCCAAGCATTCCTATGCTGGCTCGCTCAAGCGAATGTGGGACTCGCTTGAGCGAGTGACACCCTGGCGCACATATTTGTTTTGTTTTAAATGATTATATTTCCTTTGCATCAAAACTCTCCTTGCAACATCTTAAAAATAAGTTTGGACCTATTATGGATCCCTGAACCTTATAAAATCCTCTTTCTTTAATTTCAATCATGCAACAATTACATTAAATTAATCAATTAATTCTTCCGTTGTCTCTAAATAGAAGTTTAATATGAAATTACCCTTACCCTCTCATATCTTCATATATGGGAGTGGTTTTTATAGATCCAGGTGTCGAACTTGAAAGCTTCACCACTTAATTTCTTTTCATTGAATAATGATTTCAAAATCGCAAAAAATTTTCCCGTAATTTTTGGGGTGTCCCACTTTTTATCTTTTATTTACAAGTCAAATTCTTGCAAGATTAAGATCCACCTAATTATCCTAGGCTTTGCTTCTTTTTTATTTAAAAGATACTTGATGGCAGAATGGTCAGTATATACAATAACATACGAGCCTACCAAGTATGATCTAAACTTATCAAAAGCAAAGACAATAGCTAATAATTCCTTTTCAATGGTGGCATAATTTACCTGTGCTTCATCAAGTGTATGACTAGCGTAATGGATTACATGCAGCTTCTTATCCTTCTACTGCCTAAGCACAGCTCCCACTGCATAATCACTAGCATTACACATCAGCTCGAATGGGAGATTCCAATCAGTGGGTTGTACCACAGGAGCAGAAATCAAAGCTTGCTTAATCCTGTAAAAAGCCTTAAGACAAGATGAGTCGAAAACAAAAGGCACATCCTTACCTAAAAGATTAGTCAAAGGCTTGGTGATTTTGCTAAAGTCTTTAATGAACCTCCGATAAAACCCGGCATGCCCAAGAAAACTTCGAATACCTTTCACATTGGTCGGCGGGGGCAATTTTTCAATCATCTCCACCTTAGCCTGATCCACCTCAATTCCTCTCTCAAACACCAAATGTCCAAGAACTATGCCTTCTCTTAGCATGAAATGGCATTTCTCCCAGTTTAAGACCAAGTTGGTCTCCTCACAGCGCTGTAAAACTTGGCACAAGTTAGTCAAACAAGTATCAAAATCCAAGCCATGCACAGAAAAGACATCCATAAAAACTTTCATCATATTCTCAATCAAATCAGAAAAGATAGCCTGCATACACCTTTGAAAGGTCGCAGGGGCATTACACAGGCCAAATGGCATTCTCCTATATGCATATGTCTGATAAGGGCATGTGAAGGTAGTTTTCTCTTGATCAGATGGATGGATAGGGATTTGATGAAAACCTGAGTACCTATCCAAAATAAGAGTGCTTAGCAAGCCTCTCAAGCATCTGATCAATGAAAGGAAGAGGGAAATGATCTTTCTTTGTGGCGCTATTCAATTTTCTATAGTCAATGCACATGCGCCACCCAGAAACTATCATAGTAGAAATGAGTTCTTATTTTTCATTTTTCATAACAGTTATCCCTCCTTTTTTAGGCACCACATGAACTGGACTTACCCACTTACTACTAGCAATCAGATATATAACACCAGTATCAAGTAATTTCAAAATTTCCATTTTAACCACTTCTTGTATTTTTGGATTTAGTCTCCTAAGTGGTTCTACTGTGGGCCTATTCTCATCCTCTACAGTTATCCTATGCATGCAAAAGGAAGGGCTAATCCCCTTTATATCATCCATTGTATAACCAATTACCTTTCTATACAACCTAAGTTATTTCAAAAGCTTCTCAATCTCACATGGATACAATTTAGCTTTTACAATGACAGGATATGTAGAGTTGGGTCCAAGAAATTCATACCTCAATAAAGTCGGTAAAGGCTTCAATTCAACATTTGAGCTTACCTTTTTCTCACACATAACTTCAGTATCATGCTCTAGTGGGGCATTTTCTTCTAAACCTCCCGCAGGCTCAATTGATAAAACAAATTCAAGTAGATCCTTAGGAAGGGTTATCTCCTTCACCATTTGGTTAATAAAATCCACAGAGCAAACATCATCAAAAGGTTTCTTTAAGGCATCTTTCAAACTAAAATCTATCTTTTGGTCTCCAATAGTTAGAGACAATTTTCTATTTTTAACATTTATTACCACGCCCGTGGTTGCTTAAAATGGCCTGCCTAGAATAATAGGGACCATAGAATCCTCATCCATTTCCAAAACAACAAAATCAGCAGGAATGAAAAATTTACCTATTTTAATAGGCACATCTTCTAGAATACCTACAGGATATTCAACAGACCAATCTGCTAATTGCAATGACATCCTGGTAAGTTTCAGTTTACCCAATCCCAATTTCTCAACAACAAAAAATGACATTAAACTGACACTAGCTTCTAAGTCACATAGTGCTCTATCAATAGTCATGTCACCAATCACACAAGCGATAGAAAAACTACCTGGATCCTGAAGCTTGGGTGGTAGCTTCCTTTGGATCAAAGCACTGCACTCCTCAGTAAGTGCTACTGTACCATCCTCCTCTAATTTCCTTTTTTTAGATAAGATGTCCTTTAGGAACTTCGCATATATCAGCATTTATTACAAGGCATCTGTAAAAGGAATATTAACATAAAGCTTATTAAGAACTTCAAGAAACTTACCAAACTGTTTATCAAGCTTAGCCTTGGCCAAGTGCTGAGGGAATGGAACCAGAGGCTGATATGGTTTCACCTCCTCCTTCTTTTCTTTCTTGGCCTCCTCCTCATTTGGTGGATGAGAATGAGAATCTTCTACCTTCTTTCCTTTCTTGGCCTTCTCCACATTCATACCGATTGGGCCATCATACGACGTACCTCTCCTAAAAGTAATAGCCATGGTATGAGTGGATGGTCCCGTTCCAGGCTTTCCAAGAAAGGTTCCTAGCATTATCTGAGAGGATGAAGCCTGCTGAGCAATCTGGTTCTCCGACATTTTATTATGGGTGGTAAGAGTGTCCACCTTGGAGGTCAACTTCTTAATAGTATCTGAGAACTCATCATTTTGTTTTAGTTGGGTGGTCACAAAGGTCTTCATCAAGGACTCCAGCTTAGATTTCTATAGGATGTATGGTCCTTGTGGTTGCCTGAAATTACTCTTATTGCCTTGGTAGGGAGGTGGTCTGTTTTGGAAACCAGGTGGTCCTTGTGGTTGTCTGAAATTATTTCCATAATTTCCACTGTAGTTCCCAATAGCATCCACCTGTTGCATCTCTGGTTCGGCATTTTGAGTCACTCTAAGCTGACAACCTAAAATTTTATGACCTGAAACACCACAAAGCTCACAAACAAAATTAGAAGTACATGTTCCTAATTTATCAAATTTAACAAATAATGCTTCTAGTTTAGCAGTTAATAAAGAGAGAACATCAATAGAGTACTTACCTGGAATTCTTGGTGAACTCCTTTCTGAGGACCACTGGTATGTGTTTTGAGCAACCTCCTCAATGAGATTGTAACCTTCCTCTATGTTCTTACTCATGAAGGCACTGCCAGCTACGGCATCCAAGGTCACCTTCTGGTTTGGAGTGAGCCCATTATAGAAAATGTGCACAATCAACCAGCGTTATATACCATGGTGTGGGGATTCCCGAAGCATTTCTTTGTACCTTTCTCAGGCATCATAAAGAGTTTTATCATCTTTCTTAGTGAAAGTGATGATTTATTTCCTCAACTGGTCTGTTTTGCATCTTGGATAGTACTTGTTAAGGAAAGCATGAGATAGTTGCTCCCATGTAGTGATTGACCCCTCCAGAAGCGCATACAACCAAGGTCTGGCCTTGTCCCTTAGATAAAATGGGAAAAGCCTAAGCTGAATTGCATCGTTTGAGACCCCATTCACCTTGAGCGTGTCACGGTAGTCAAGGAAAATCTGAAGATGCAAGTTGGGATCCTCGGATGGCAATCCTCCAAACTGACTTTGTTGAACCATCGAGAGCAAGGATGGCTTCAACTTAAAATTATTCGCCTCAATGTTGGGTCTAGTGATGCCAAACCTTCGTCCTATTGCATTAGGCACTACAAAATCATGAAGTGCTCTATTGTTGGGATCTTCTATTTGTGCTTGACTCATGGAACAAGAAGGTTGGTGCCTGTTTTGTTCAATGCGTGTCCTAAGAAGTTTGATCTTCTAAAGAGTTCTTTCAATCTCAGGATCAAATATATGCTCAAAGCTATCACTTTTCTCATAAAGGGCCTGCACAAATCTATGAACAACCAAAAAGAACAAGCATAATTCTGTAGAAAAATTAAAATAAAATAGAAAATGTAGAAAATGTAGAGAAAATAAAAGAAATATGCAGGAAATATGCAGAGGATGCATACTAGTCTAATCTAACACCGCTTAGCCAATATTGGGGAAACACAATCCTCGCAACGGCACCAAAAACTTGATAGCCTACCGCAAGCGCATAGGGTATCGAAGTAATAAAAGAGATATCGTTCCCACAGAGATTGTGCCCAGGTACTAGTTATAACAGGGTTTAAATTATCCAGTGAATCGATTGAGATGAATTACTAGAATGATTATAAACAGTAAATCAAAGAACAGAAAATTTAACGTCTTTATAGAAGAAAATCAGAGCAAGTTTTGGGAAAGTCAATTAAAGGAAGGTCTTGGGATTTAACGGTTCATATGCAAGTACTGAAATTAAAGGTCAATTGCCTATCCAATTATATGATTTCCATTTCTAAGGTGGATACCCTTGATTTAATTAATACCTTTCTCTCGGAAGCTATTAACGTGCCTAATTCCCGAAGAACCGTGTTCAATTCGTTAATTAAACCCTTTAAGTTTTATGGGAATCCAATTAATCCTCAAATGAGTTTGCTTACTATTGTAAAAAAACATAGGTTCAATTTATGTGTTTTCGAATAATATACCTACTCTCGTATCACATACAATTTGGCATCAACTATGCTTATCTCTAAGTCTTGTAGAAGCATTATGATACATAAATCAAATAGAAACATGAAATCATATCCTTGAAGGGTAAAGAACAATTAATTTTAGATACATAAGCATATTACATCCTTTAATCCCAAGAACAGAAGTTTAGTGTGCCATGAAGATTGTCATCATCATGTCATACATAACAAAATCAAAGTCAAACATAAAAGAAATCAAAAGTGTAAACTAGGGTTCAAAAATTACAAATTAGTTCTCACTAGGATTGCAAACTCTTTCTCCCAAATCTACAGAATTGATCTCCCTAGAAGAATTGATCCTCGATCTCCAATCAAAAATCTCCCAAAAGGTGCTTCAAAATCTCCAAAAAGGTTCCTTCAAAATTGTCTCTCTGGAACTTTCTCTGACTCCCCCTAATTGGCCCATTAGAAACCCTAAAACTTAAGTGAATTGGGCCATGTAGGGGACAACCACGGCCAGTGGTTCGAGCCCTAATGATCCTTGGCTTTAAATACGTAATTATTGGTGACACACAGAGGAAACCACGGCCAGTGGTTGCTTCTGACTTGTTCCTTTTTGCTTTAACGAGGCTCCTTGGTGTTCCCCAGTGCCCGCCACGGCTAGTGGTAGTCTCTGACCTGTTTTTCCCTTCCTTCCAGTGCCAACCACAGCCAGTGGTTGTCCCTCACTGGCAGTGGTTTCCTCCAATCTTGCCAAAATGCACTCCTAAAGGCCTTCGAAGTCTCTTCTTTCATCTATTTTGCCGTTTTTCCTCAAAAAGACCTAAAATATCATTATTCTTACAAAATAAGAACAACCAAGTAATATGTGTGGAAAAGAATCAAAATCAAGGGAATCAGACATGAACAATATGCAAAGAAACCTAAAAACTAGACCTAAAAACAACAAAAAACACCACACAATACACACTTATCATGGATCATATTCTTAAATTATCATAATTAAAACTTATTTTCACATTTATTTATTCTTTTAAATACAAAAATATACGGGATGTTACAGTTATAATAACCTTTATTATTGACATTGAGGGTGGGTTTAAAGTGTCTAAACAAAAGGACACCAAGATTGATAAAATGAAAATAAGGGAATTTAGATAAAGATACAGTTGGTGGTTCTGGAGGAAGAACAAGGGCAAGCTTATTGTCAGGTAGGGTCTAGTGATCTTGTTGTGACTGGGAGGTCAAGGCAAATTGGTTTGACTGAGTAGATAGCTCAGGTTGGGGGTGTAGAGTGAAGGTCTGGCTGAGATTGAGATGGGCTATTCACAGAATCAGACTACTTCATATTCAAAATCATCTACGAAGACATTTCCAACAGTGAGGCACCCAATGATAGTAGCTAACACGTCTTTAGAAATCTCAATAACTTTCCTTTTAAGCTTTCCCAAGATAATGAACTTTAATTTATTTATAAACATAGTCTTCCAGAATTCTAACACAAGAGAGGGAGAATAAGGCTCCCTATCCAAGCAAAACTTGGTCTAACCAATACCATCAATTTAAGTTGTAATATCTCTGTCATCCAATTTATGTTTCCCAGGGTGAAAGTATAAAGACTCCACAATATCAGATACCTTGAATGCCATTGTTGATGCTCGAAGGTGAAGAAGAAGGGTTTAGGGTTTTAGGAGGTGAAAAGTTTTTAGAGAGATGCTTTTTGAGCAAGGAAGAGTCGAATGATTTTTGAAAAGGTGGGAAATGAAATAAGATGAAAAGGTATATACTAGAGAAACCACATCTTAGGTGGCAGTTATACAAAAAGGTATTAATTGCTGTCACATTGTACGTTTCAGAGTAAAAGGTAATAAAACGTGAAATGTTTGACAGTTAATACGAATCCCAAAAGATTTAACCTTTTTCCTCTCAGAAAATAGAAGCATATAATTATGGGTTCAGACTTATGAAGCAACAAATAAATATCATCAAACTTAAACTTATTATGTACTCAGACTGTTAAAGTAGTATATATAACAGACAGATTCAAACAATATTTCTTATATTTAAATTATTCTTGATAAAAGCAAACCTGGCCTCAACTAGAGGTTTTGTAAAGATATCTGCCCATTGATGGTCTTTGTCTATAAGCTTCATGTCCAAAATCCTTTTTTGTATATAATCCCTGATGAAATGGTACTTCACTTCTATATGCTTTGCCTTGGAATGTTGAATGGTGTTCTCTGAAAGATTTATTGCACTAATGTTATCACAAAACACAAGAATCTCTTCTTCTTTGATTGAATAATCTTTAAGTTGATATTTTATCCAAAAATGTTTAGAGCAACAGCCTGCTACAGACATATACTCAGCTTCTGCTGTTGAAAGTGCTTGAACTTTGTTTTTTGCTTCCCCATAATATCAGACTTTTGCCTAGGAAGTGACATCCACTACTTATGTTTTTTCTGCCCATTCTATCACCTGTAAAATTTGCATCATAGTATCTGGATAAAGAGAAAGAGTCTATTTTCTTGTAGAATAGCCCAAGGTTAGTGGTTCCAACACGATATCTCAGAATCCTCTTCACTATAGACAGATGTGATTCCTTGTGGTCTGATGAATATCTTGCACACATAGAGACACTGAACATTATATTTGGTCTGCTAAATGTGAGGTACAGAAGTGAACCTATCATTCCTCTATATAAGGTCCGATCCATTGATGTACCAGACTCATCTTTATTAATTATGTAGTTTGGATGTATAGGAGTGCTCATGGGGTTAGCCTCAGCCATTTAAAACCTTTTAAGTAACTTTTGGTGTACTTTTGTTGATGGATAAAGATAGCATCATCAGTCTATTTTATTTGCAAGGCTAGGAAGAATTTAAGTTCTCTCATCTTTCTTATTTCAAATTCTACTTGCATCATTTCAGAAAAGTCTTTGCACAGACTTATATTGGTAGCATAAAAAAAATATCATCCATATAAATCTGCATAATAATAAAGTTTTTCTGAGAGCTTTTTCTGAAAGGTTTATCTACTTTTCCTCTAGTAAAACCTTTTGAAATCAAAAAGGTATTAAGTCTGTCATACCAAGCCCTTGGAGCTTGTTTCAAACCATATAGTGCTTTACTATAAGTTTGAAAACATGATTTGGAAAAAATACATCTTCAAAACCAAGGGGTTATTTTACATACATATCCTCTTTAATAAACTCATTCAGAAAAGCACTCTTAACAACCATCTGATATAATGCAATACCTTTAAATGTTGCAAATGCAAGAAGTATCCTGATAGCCTCAAGTTTGACTACAGGAGCAAAGGTTTCAGTGAAATCTATATCTTTTTGCTGATTGTAGCCTTAAGCTACAAGTCTAGCTTTGTTTTTGATAACTTTTCCATCTTCACCAAGCTTGTTTGGGTCTTGGGACAAGGCTTCAGACTTTATTTCTCTTGAAATGATTTAGTTCCTCTTACATGGCAATGATCCAATCAGTGTCCTCTAGTGTTTCTGTAATAGACTTTGGTTCCAATTCTGAAACTAGAACAATGGTTGATTGATTGTGAAGTCTGGATCTAGTCTTAACTCCAATTGCTTGATCTCCAATTATGAGGTCTGAAAGGTGATAAGCCTTAAACTTTCAATCTCTTGGCTTTTCTAGTTCAGACACCATTTGATATTGTTTAGATTCTTTATCTTCATATTCAGTTGGTTCTGGTTATACAAGGTCTGTTCTTTATTGTTCGTGTTTAGCTTCCTGCTGCTATACACCTACATCATCAAGGTCTAGACCTGTCGGTCTCCTGTCAGTCTCTTAAAGATCATCATATATTACATGCATTGATTCCTCAATGATTTGAGTTCTTGTATTGAAAACTCTGTAAGATTTTGATATGGTTGAATATCTCATGAATATTCCTTTACCACTCTTAGAATCAAATTTTCCAAGATAATCCTTTGTGTTAAGAATATAACAGGTACAACCAAATGGGTAAAAATATGAAATGTTGGGCCTTCTTCCTTTCCATAATTCATAAAGAGTCTTATTCAGTATTGGTTTCATAAGAATTTTGTTTTGAATATAACAAGAAGTGCTTACAGCCTCTACCTAGAAATATTTTGGAAGATTATTTTCACAAAGCATTATTCTGGCAATCTCCTACAGAGACTTGTTTTTCCATTCCATAACACCATTCTGTTGAGGTGTTCTTGGACAAGAAAAACTGTGAGTTATACCAGACTCATTGTAGAATTTTTCATAAACTTCATTTTCAAATTCTCTGTCATGATCACTTTTTATTGTACCAATACATAATCCTTTCTCATTTTGGATTTTCTTACAGAAAATCTTCAATACTTTCACAGCCTCATCCTTGTGTGTTAGGAAGTATACCCATGTCATTCTTGTATAATCATCAACAATGACAAATCCATGCTTCTTCCCTGCTAGAGTCTATACTTGAGATGGACCAAACAGATCTAAATGTAACAGCTCTAAAGGTCTGGCAGTGGAAACAACATTTTTGTTTTCAAATGAGGTTTTTTGTTGTTCCCCTCTTTGGCATGCTTCACAAGGCAAGGAATTGTTGAAAGAAATTTTTGGCAGCCCCTTAACGAAGCCTTTTCTGTGAAGTTTTAAAATATGCTTTAAACTTACATGCCCAAGCTTTATATGTCAGATCCATCTTTCTTTCAAGTTTAAAAATAAACATGTTACATTATGATTATTTAGTTCATTTAAGTCAATCTTGTACAAGTTGTGATGCCTGTTTGTATTGAAGAGTGTGGATCCATCATGGTTAATGATAGTACACTTTTCTTTATCGAAAGAAATCTTGTACCCAATAACACAAAATTAACTAATGCTCAGTAGGTTATGTCTTAGACCTTTAACCAAAAATATATTTCCAATAACAAGTGAAGGAATTTTACATACTTTACCAAACCCAATGATCCTTCTAGTCTGGTTTCCTCTAAAGATGACTGTTCTATCTTTAAATTGCTCCAGGTCTAGGAACATAGACCTTCTTTTTGTCATATGATGTGAGCATCCATTATCCAAATACCAATGCAGAGGCTTTGTCTTTGTCTTTAAGCATATCTGCAATTGGAATAATTAATGACTCTAGTACCCATATCTTTTTGAGTGCTCCATTGTTAGCAATTTTTTCATTTCTTCTTTTTCTTTTTCTACAATCATTTATTACATGACTATGCTTTTTGTAGTAATTACATCTAACATGCTTTTATTTCTTTGAAACAAATATGGGAGGTGAAAATTGCTTGAAATCATTTTTCTCTACGTATCCTAGACCTGGTCTGTTGTGGCCACCATGAGATTTTCCTAAAAGTTTGTTTAAATTTTCAGTGCCACTGATAAAAATGCTTAGGCCATAGGTAAGAGAGCTTACTTGCTTTTACAACTTAATGATTTCATCACTCTAAGAGTTGTAGCAGACTTTGGTGTTTTCAAAATTTGTTTTCAAGACAACATTTTCTTTTGAGTCTGATTAACTCTTCTAAGTGTATCTTTTCATTTTTTCCATTTCTTTTTGAATATTTTTATCAAAATTTTCTTCTTTCAGTTTTGAAATTTGATTTTCAAAATCAGTAACCATGTCAATATATTTTACTTTCAGCTTTTTGAAAATTTTTAAAAGTTTTGAAAAATCATTAAACAACATATCATAATTTTGCTTGAGTTCAAAATAGTTTACATCCTCAAATTCTGATTCACTTGAGCTTGCTTTAGAGTCTGGTTCCTCGTTTTCCATGAGATAGATTTGAGCAGACTTTATCTCTTCTTCAGACTCTTCTAAGCTAGATGATTCTTCATCACCCCATGTGATTAACCCTTTCTGTTTCTTAGGAAATTTTCTCTTTTCTCTTCTGTCCTTTTTGTCTTTGTTCAAGAGAGGACATTTTGCTTTCATGTGTCCTGGTTTCCTACAGTTAAAACATTCTAGAACAGACTTGTTAGTTTTAAACTTAAATTGATTTTTACCTTTGTGGTCCTTCTTTTAAAATTTCTCAGGTCTAAACTTCTTTTTCTCTAATAGCCTGTGAAATCTCTTAGTTACAAGGGCCAATTCTACATCTGTATCAGCTTTTGACTCATCAGAGTTTGGGTCTGAGCTTATGGACTATTCAACTTTTAATGCCTTTGACTTTTTGCCTAACTCAACAGATTTCAAGGCAATATTTTTGGAAAAGGAAGGCTTGTTGACTTCCTTCTACTTTAGCTTCAGTTCATGCACTTTAAGTACTCCAAGCAATTTATCCAAGGAGAATATACTTAGGTCCTTAGCTTCCTTTAAAGCTGAACACTTGGCATCAAACCTCTCTGGCAAACTCCCAAGAAGCTTTACATTGATGTCTGTTATGGAGGGTGTAGTCCCAAGAGCTTTGAGTTCATAGTCTCATGTTCCTTTATTTTAAAAGTATTATACTATTTAGTTAACAGTATCTTCTTGGACTTTTTAACATTAGAGGTGCCTTCATAGTTGCATTGAAGAGCATCCTAGACTTCTTTAGCAGATTTATAGCTGAACACTTTATTGTGCGCTAATTTCCTAAGAGCACAAGTAAGCAAGAATCTGGCCTTGGCATTTATCTTCATTTTCCTTATTTCCATAGGGGTCCATTCATCTTCAGATTCAAGCTTACTATCTTTATCAACAGGGGCTTCATAATCACCATTTATGATGACTGCCCAAAGACTGTACTGGGTGGATTTTATGAACATTTCCATTCTATCCTTTAAGCATAAGTAGTCTTCACCAAAGAAAGTTGGTGGCCTGTTGATCAAAGAGTCTTCTGCAATTAACTAATTACTCTGAGAAGCTACCATGAATTTTGATCCTTTTTACTCAAGGGAGTGATCAACCCAAAGGACAAGCTCTGATACCAAATGATGGTTCAAAGTCAGACTTAGAAGGGGGGTTGAATAAGTCTTAGACTTTTTTCACAAAAGTATAAACCTTTAAAAGTTTAGGTAATCAGACTTGCAAAAGCAGACTTGAATAGAGCAAATGAAGGAGAAGAAAGAATCTCAAGAATTTAAACTGGTTCGCTTCCAACATAGAACCTAAGTCTAGTTCCTTCTAACTTGAAAGATTTCCACTATTGTAAAATCTCCTTTACAATAACAGCACCAAACCTATGCCACAAGTATTCTTGACTCCATCCACTCCTGGCTTAAACCTAAGTATTCTTTTAACAAACTACTTTTACCTCAACAACCCAAGTATTCTTTCAAAAGCCTCTTCAGGCCAACATTGTTTCCCACTAAAACTAAGGTTAGCACTCACCATACTTTACACAGTATAGAGTTGAGTAAGAGTATGTAAGATATCTCACAGAACCTAGTGTATAAGGATATATAATGAAGAATGAATACACTAATTTATGAAAAATAAGAGACCAAGGTATGGTAGAAGTAGAATCACAAAGAAGGTCTTTGTCTTTTAAAACTAAGAACTAAGAAGAGATTTGAGAAAGATTGATCATAAAGACTGAGTATGTTAGGCTTCTCTTCTGTATCTTCTCTTTTTTGAAACAGTCCTCTTCAAGAATATATAGGTGTTGGAACATGACCGTTACTGATCTTGAAATGAGATATGAACGTCAGAAATCCTTTGAAGGAGTTTGCTTTGAGGGCATATACTAGACTTTTGATAATCTGAAGAATGTTCAAGAGTCTGATAGCTAGGAACTTCAGTAATTGCATGAATCAGGTATCCCTTGATATCTTCAAGAAATAAAGCTTATTATTGGCCTTATTTCTTCTAGTAAATTCACAGAGGTCAATGCTAAAATCCTTCTGATTGAACCTGACACATAAGCTGACTTGGTTCAGGTTTTTCTGACTTGCGCAGAGTAATGTTGAGGACTTTGAAGAACTGAATTTGGCTGCTCTATTCATTTGTCTCTTATCCTCTTTGGTGATAAGCACATTTTTCTTGATAAGAGCTTGACTTCCAATGCATCATTAAATTAGATTTCAGAATGTTGTGTTTTGTCCTTCTAGAGTAATGTTCTTATTTGTAATTTTGAATGCCTAAAAGTCTAAAGTCTGATATTGTTGAATGATAAGATTGAGAGTCCTTGATACAGACTTTTTGGTTACAGACCAATTATTGAAGAGCCAGACTTTCATTTTATGAACTCCTCTTATCATTTGTAGCTTATGCACTTAGTATATGAATTCTGAAACACTTAAATACACAAATTAGATCACACAATCGTAGACTTCATGTAATTTAAATATCTTGATGTATGTTATTAACAAATCCTAAGGTCTGGAAATAATAACGTAGTCTGGGGTCTGGTCAAGTAATAGTATTAACTTCTTTTTCAACCAGACTTGTTCTTAACAAACTACTAATAACATAAAACTAACAACTAACTTTCCTTGCTTACTTTTCCTTTAACACATAGTATTCTTAGTTGGAATGAATATTTTATGAATTAATGAAGTTTGGTGTATGATGTTGAAATTGTGATGTTGGATTGATTATGTTGGACATGTTGTGACATTATTTCAACAATTCATAAATATGTCACGTATTGTTCTAATGTTATTATGTATGTGATAAAGTTAAGTGTGATTTGAAATCCATTTGCATATGTTAAACATTAATGGAAACAACTATGAATTGTGGTACCCTGAAATTTAATTGTTCTCTATGTTGGTAGATTAAACTGAGAATTGGCAGTGGTCCAGAGTGGATAAAATCCTAGTTTCGATGGGACCATAAACTTAAGCGTGTTGGGGTTATTTTGGCACTAGTTTAAGGTCAGGTGAAGTTGTGTGCCATTTTTGGTGGAATTTTACAGTTTTTTGCACAAAGCTAAAATTGACAGTGGTAAGTTTATGAATTTGTGGTGTTTGACTTTTTAAAGCATTTTTATAATTTAATAAGAAAAATGAGAAATTGATGCTAGACATGTGGAAGTGCACTTGGCACAAACGACTTTAATTTTGAAAATGTTTACATATTTTTAATGCTTTTAGAGAAATGTGGGTTTGAAGTTGGTAAAAATTGTCAAGTGATTTGAAATTGCAATCCCATGAAATTTGGTTATTCTGGATATTTTAGTGATATTTAACGACTTGAATACAAATAATTATTTTTATCTCATCTCCGTGATTATAAAAGTGTTACGAGGATCAGTTTTAGTTTCAGGATTTGAAAAGTTTTAAGGAAGACTTTTACAAGTCATTACTATCGAGTGATACGTGAACTTTGTACTTAAATCACTTGGCAAATTGTAAACCTTTGAGTTAGTTTTGATTTAAAACCCTAAAGTGTACTTGATTTCATAATGCTTAATGTGATGCCCTAGTGGCAATGGTTTAGATAAATCAAAAGATTTTGATGAGTGATTTTCAAATTGGCTTTGTTATCATGATAGGGTTATTGTTCGTGTGATGACTGCAAAGCTAGATGGGTGGCAAGGAGTCAGCGGGTACCCAATATCGTCATTGCTGCCGCGGTTGAGGATGATGAAACAGTAGGGGTTAATGTTGTTTTAACTTTCCTTTAGTTAATATTGTTTATTTAAATGGCTTTGTTGTCACTTTGCTGAGTAAAATTTTTCTAAACAACTTTGGTCTTTAGCTAATTTGTTGTTTGTTAACCTACCACCACACGGAGCCTATTATCATCCCTGATTCTAAATCTGACCAAGATGACCAACCAAACCCTGACGACTTTCGCATATGTGTTACGAAGATGCTAACCATATTCCAAAGGGAAAACTTCCTTGTAAGGTGTCCTAATAGTTTAGAGAGTTTTTAACATTGTATTCCAAATGTTAACATTAATGTTGTCATTTTTTTACAGGTGTTACCAAGCAAGTTTTTTTCTGTTGTTCTTCCAAAAAATCACCCTCGTATTTTTTAAAATGGAAGGGGGTATCGGGGTATGGCCCATGGGTGTCCAATGGAGCCACTGTAGGCCCTGGGAATGTTGTCTCCGTAATGGGTGGCCTGAGTTTTGCGACCACTACGGTGTGAAACATGGAGATCGGTTGATGATTGGAAAACCAACAGATGCCCCTACGTTGTTCTTCCGTGTGCTAAATTAACTAAACCCTATTGTCGTTTTGGATTTAATCAGTCGACTTTTGGTTTATAATATTTAATGTTTAACGTTTTTTGAAGTTTGTTGCTAAACATGTTTGTAGATAGGGATGTTTAAACGTTACATGTTTAAAAAAAAAAAAAAAAACGTTACATGTTTGATGTTTAATGTCTAAATTTCCTGTTTAATTCTATTATGAAATGATGAATGTGCTTAATGTTAATCTTAACAATCAGAAATTGGAAACCCTTGAAACCTAAAACACAAACTTTTTTAGGTTTTATTAAATTTTTGTATATAACCTGTACGAGAAATTGCAAAGCGTCGTACACATTTTCACCTAGCGTGTAGTCTGCCTGTCCATAGGGTTGCAACCTTGCAGACCTATTCAAATGATGGCAGGAAAATAGCTTTTTGTAGCGTTGCACTTATTATCAAATTCCTACTATAAAATGATCCTAAACATATTAAAAATGATAAACAAATAACCCTCAAAACGGGTGTACTTTTTAATACTTGGTATACACACCTAGTACATTAACACAAAAGGGGTCTAACCATTAAATGCAACGTGTCTATTACATCAGTGTCAGAAGAAAATGTATGTACAACAAGAAGCATCGCGTGTCTCGTTAACATTCACCTCGAGCGCAACGTCTCTTAGAATTCAGAAATGAATAAATTGGCCACATGGTTTGTGATGCTTAAAAAACGTTAATTAACCTTGTTAATTAGTTAAAAACGTTATTAACTTTTACTCAATTGCTTAGAAACATTAATTAACCCCGTTAATTATTAACGTCATTACACATTCCTCCCTCCGTCAGACGTGTTTTACAAATAAAAGTTAGTTAGAAATTCCTTTTACCATATAATAGTAACTTCTTATTAAAAATACAATGTTCCTTTTTAGAACTAAGTTTATAATCCACATTATAATAACACAAAACAACTCAAAATGTCGTAGATATTTGGATAGGCGAAATATTTTAGAATCAAATATACCTGGTGCGTCATTGCATGCAAATAACCACTTAAAGTTACCATCACAATAAAACAAACATAGCTAAATGATTTAAATATATAAAAAATAGTAACCAAAGAAACAGTCACTTAAACCTCATCACAATAAAACACACTTAAATCTCATCACCATAAAACAGTCACTATTGCTTAAAATTATCAGTCCCGAGTTGAAGTTTCCTTAGCTCGTCTTTAAGCAGTCCATTTTCTAGTGTTTAAGTATTTCCAATTTTTTAACTTGTACTTCAAGGTCGGCCTCTCATAATTATAATCTAACACCTTCATGTTAGACGCTTCACTCAGTTGAGCATCTTCTTAGCAGCGTCATTTTTTGCCTCTCATCATTAAATGAAAACCTACCAAAAACAAAAATGCGATACTTAAACAGACTTGACTTAAAAGAAACCTGATACCTAAAATAAGGTGTTTCGTCGGAGCATGTATAGCCATGTTTGGTATACATAGGTGGCGATGTACTAAGTCGGTCACTAGCCTGGTGTAACCACATTTGCATTGGATATGTGCCAAGGAAAACAGATTTGTCAATTTGTGGAACAAAATCCATAACAGCTACGTCCGGACCCCTTTTCTATGTGAATGTGTATCCTATGGCATAATAGTTAAATTTCATTGGAATAATGTTGTTTACTCAACAAGACTTCATATGTTAATGATTTTATATAATATTGTAGGTTATCTAACAATTTTTTATGGGAATATGTTAATTTCCAAAAACAACTTTTTAGATAAGATTAAAAAATTATCTTTATTTTTCAGTTATTTCAAATATTTATTAATCAAACAATATAATACTACAAGGTCTTTTTTGTCATATTGGAGTCTACTTTGATTATTAAAATAATTTATATAGGGAAAAACTTAAACCCACAACAACAAAATATAATGAAAAAATATATATATTACCTGTTCTAGACATGGGTGCTGATTGTGTTGATCCAATTGTAGTATCAGTAAACTATGTTGAGCTTTGGTTAAAATTATCCTTACAATATTTTGATGAAGAAGTGAAACCTGCATTGTTAGGTCAGTTTTTAGTGTCACATGCATTGTATGTTCACTTCCCTATAAGGAAATCTATCCAAGTTGCCTGGGCTAGTTCTCGAGATGCATAGCCTTAACAATGCCCACCACTAAAACTAACCACCTCTGCCTTACTCTCATGTCATGTTTCATAAATTTCGTGCTTGGGACCAATAAAAACAACATAGTGTTTCTTGTACTTACTAGAAGCGTTCTCCATAAACCTGAAGGCCTTTAGGCTGACACCCCAACTTCACTAAAAAAATTATAACGTTGATCTAAATTCACACTGTGATGAGGTACTCTACATATAACGGGTGTGTGTTGACGAAGACTCTGGTTGGTGAAAAGTCCACATAATGTTTTACCTATGCTTTATGTAATGAAAAACCAACAAAAGGATAAATAACTATTTCGCACGTGTTCCCAATTATTTTTTAATTGTTATATATTCTATCCCGAATTTTGTGTATTACTCTTATTTTTATTTATTTGTTATTCATATGGTTGTTGATGTTACTAGTTTTATTTTTTGTGTTGCCAGTGTAACTGTGAATTTAATAAGTAACAATGTTATTTTATTTATTATGATGATTATCATATATACAGTCATTGTTATTATAGTAAATACAATAACTTTTTTTATTTATATTCAAAACAACGTTAAAATTTTATTATCAGATACTTATTAACTAAAATAAGTGTTATTATTCATAACAATCCAGACAACTTGGACCATAGGTGTTATCATTCACATTCATTATCTATGTACATAATAATAGATGTTATTATTCACCTAGTCATTCTATGTTAGCATCTGAACCATACCACGCAGTAGCCAACATCAACAGCCAAGCCTATTACGAGATAACCATTATAAGTTCCAATCAGTAATCTCAACTTTGCAGACGTTGTACCCCTATTTAATCTCGAAAAATTACAAAAACATAAGATGAGATGAGACACCTTTTAATTGTTTTTAGTCTTTTGTAAGGTGAACATCCATTTTATTTTATACCATAAATAAATAGTATACAATACCGTATAGAAAAAATGGTCTTCACAACATGCAGAGGCCAATCAGCGTGCTACGAGGCTGTTTGTGGCAGCAACCTCAGTACCTTACCACCTGCAGTAATCAATACTCTACACATGTCCACAAAATTCACCTACAAAGAGACAAATTAGACAAATGGTTCGTCAGGAATACAACATTAACTCAAAAACACTAAATAAATATAATATGATAATAAAATAATCCGCTTATTCAATTCACAGGCACCCTAGCCTCATAAGCACGGGTTGTGCATATTTTTCAATGGTTGACAATACAGATTTATGGGCAAAAAATAATCACCAAGGCTATAAACCCTAAACCACAAAAAAAACTCGCCAGTCAAAGGACAAAAATTTTGTATTGTCACATTGCATGTATACATGTACATCATGTGAAGGTGGGGTGCATATTTTGGCCCATGTACATGACATGCGTTTTTTATTTTGGTATAACTATGTACTAACAAAACATTATATTAAATTAGATTTGGGCCTCAGTAATTTGAGGCCACCTATATTCATATCGTATGGTCCCGTCATACAAAGTAACCAATACCACATACCCCACACAAATGGGAAACATATCATTACCATGACATGAAGGAAACATCAAATGGTTTTATCTATGTGCCTACTTAATAAGCATATACTATATAGGTGAAAACCACCAACGCAATCGGTGTAAAATATTTTATGGCACGAGATTTCTTCATTCAATCCAACTGTTTCTCCCACATTGGGTTACAACTCCCACTCTCACCACTAGATGCAACAGGAAAAGACAAAAAGTGCATTGCTAGGAAATTATCCCCGATATGCTTTAGGGTTTTACTTGGGTATCCTCTCTAAATTGAGGGTTTCAATACCCCTAGCCACATGTCATGCCATGTGTGAAAATTGTGTGTAATTTAAGTAACTAGAATTGATGCACTTAGCCACGTGTCATGCCATATGTCGAAATAAATGGTACGTATTAAAATATTTAAAATGTCAAAGTTTGATAGTGTCAAGACTTGATCTTGCAACACATGGGAAAGAAACAAAGAGTCTTACCACTAAACTACTTAACACATTTAAAAATTATGACACAACTAGATAATTATATTATATTTGTAGAATGTATATCTATTAATAAAATTTATTAACAAAATAAACATTTTTGTTTTTTTATTTAGTATAACAATTAATATTAAAATTAATGAACGAAAAAATGTAGGAATATTTATTTTGCAAATAAATTTTACTAACGGATATACATTTTACGAATATAATATAACAATATATGGTTATATTACATATCTTAAATGTAACCTAGTGGCGAGCCTACTCTTCATCTCCTGCTCAAATAGAACGCTACAAATACTATTTTAGAATCCAAACAAATATGATAACTTGGAAAATATATGTGACATAAATTGAGTTTACACATGACTAAAGACAAATACATATGGTATAAATTCAATTGACACACGACTAGGGGGCTAGGAGCATTAGAGCCCTTAATTAATGCGCTTAGCAACCAGTCAAACTAGTCACTCGTAAATAGTCAACATTTTAAAATATTTATATTTTAAAATTTAAGTGTAACAAGGTTTGATCCTCTAACGTATATATAAGAGATGAAAGATGAGCCTTAGTAAATTAAAGGCATATATCATTAGATTTTTAGGAATAGATGCCTACAGTCATGTGTGTGAAGCAATTGGAATGGATGCCACTAGCCATGTGTCAACTAAATTTATATCATATGTATTAGTCTCTAGCCACATGTCAACTCTGTCTATGCCATATATTTTTCAAAATCCTCATTTTTGTTTAGATTCTAAGATAACATTTGAAGTGTTTAATTTGAGTAGGAGATGGAATAAAAGCCTCATCACTAGGTTACATTTAAGAGATGTAATATAACCATATATTATTATATTATATTTGTAGAATGTATATATATTAATAATATTTATTTGCAAAATAAATATTCCCGCCCTTTTTTTTGTTCGTTAATTTTACTTTTTATACAAAATGAAAAAAGACAAAAATGTTATTTCATAGATAGATTTTATTAACAGATATACATTCTACAGATATAATATAACTATATATAGTTGTATCATATTTTTTAAATGTGTAAGATAGTTTAGTGGTAAGGTTCTTATTTTCTCTCCAATGTGTTGCAGGATCAAGTCTTGTTATATTCAAATTTTAGCATATAAAATGTTTTAATGCGTTGGCTATTTATAAGTGATCGATTACTAGACATAATCATGTCCATCCATCCTAGTTGCTTAAATCACACATGATTTCGACATGTGGCATGACACGTGGATAAGGGCATTAATTCTAATTATTTAAATCACACACAATTTTCACATGTGGCATGCAACATGACTAGGGGTATTGAAACCCTCAATTTAAAGAGGGTATTCAAGAATTTCTCTATGCTTTAATAGTTGATCTATATCAAAATAACAAAAATTAAAATAAAAAAATCATGTTAAAATAGCAACTGAAACATTACAACTTAAAAAAACCAAGTGAAAATGGAGATATTAGGATTTTGTCTTTATCTTTAGCCATTTGCATAGCTTTGGAACTTAATCAACATGGAGACAAATGATCAAGACCATTCAGTTAACATAAATAGTGTCACACCTTGATTCTCCATACACAAATCCTGATGTAATCAAGATAAATAGTTAATAAAAATATGAGTAAATTTTTCATGTTTAAAATAATTTCAAAACGCCTCAACGATTACATCAAGACTCGAACCACAAAAAATCAAAGAGTGAGATTTGATAACGTAGAACTGGATCGCAAAATAAATCACCCATAAGTGTATACAAAATAATAGAGTTTACAGCGAAAAAGAATATGTATACAGGGCACACGCCTAGTCCCATATATGAAGATATGAGAAAAGGCTCGGCAAAACATGCAAGTATACAACACTAGCTAGCCTATTAGGCCATAACCAATCTTACACATAAATCATAAACATGCATTGCCTAAAATATATATATATATATATATATATATATATATATATATGTGTGTGTGTGTGTGTGTGGTCATGCAACATATATCTCCAATATCCATGTTCCATAATTGACCATAAATAATTCGACTTCTAAGTCATGTATCATCAACTCTTATATATATACCCACAACGGGCCATAAATCCATCATCATTTTATTCATCAAATGGGTATGAATTCCAATACCTCAAATGTCAATATATCATTCACATATATGGTCATTTACAATACATCCACCGATATCAATAATTATTAACACTTTCATATACACTTATTTCACAATACAATAATTACAACCGTTGTCAGCCAAGGCATTTCATTACTACTATTTACCTTCTCCAAAGCTTTACTTTAAAAATATCTTTATCCTATGATATTCCTGCATCAATACTGAAAATAGACAACATGGGAGAGTGAGTTATACATTTCAAATGACGAATATGAATACAATTGAGATTATGTGCATATGCATATTAACATCATGTATGCTTTGCTTAACTCATCAATAATCATCATATTTTCTCATTTCAACAATATACACATAACATATTCATCCATCAATTCATAGTAAAGCAAGCACATATCATATCATTTCTCAATGCCATAATGGGTCAACATCATTGTCATCAACGTTAGATAAACAAGCCTTTCATTACATTAGGTTATCACATACAACATCATCATATTCAATGTCATTTTGTTGTATTCATATTTTACATATTGTCTTTTAGGTAATTCATTTATTCATCTCATCATCATCACATCTCAATCTCAATCATCATCAATCATCATCATCTTTTGGCATATCTTTATGCTATATGCAAATGCTCTTAGGCTAATACATATGCACAATGGAATAATCAACAACAAATGCGGATCCGACTGTGGGAATAAACACCAAATTATGGGTCAAGCATGATCATGTACCATTCCCTTACTGTAGTAGTATAATGTTACACATATATCATAATGCATGCATATCACCAATTTTACTGATACCAAACTGCATTGCCCATTTTGCAACACCGGCTATTTTCAACATGACCGCGGTAAATAACATAATCAATAATATAAGGTGTTGCGGGCCAACCATGACTCATATCATGGCAACTGTGATCCAAAGGACCATTGTGGACACCTGCTCCTCAAGAGCCACCCCCTACAAGGGTCAACCACATACAGCTCCCCGTAGCTTAGCATGGGCAGCTTTGTGACTTACACACTGAGTCATAGGGGAACAACAAGAATACTCGTACACAGAGCCGCCCTCCCACTGGGCCAACCAGGGGAATCCCCTAATATTCCTTACCGGTAACGTATGATACGCCATGAATGCAATACAATGCAAATCAAATGCATTCTCACACTATGTATCCTATCATGCCACTCATCAATCATCATCATCAACACCAACACCACCATACAATCTTTAGTGGATTTTATCATCGTTGGTTTTAGCCATTATTTCAAGTTTTAAGTGTGGCATTTCATTTCAACATATTTTATATCATACATGCAAGTCGATACTTGTAACAATCATAATGGCACCAGCATCATCAATAACATTCATCACCATATAATCTCTTAGTGGATTTTTATCTTATTGATCATTACCATTGTTTCATATATTAGTGTGGCATCCCAACAATTCATCAATATAATTTTAAACCACACATACAAGATCACACTTATATCAAACACAATGGTATTCAACAAATCACCAATAATAACAATCATTTTTTATTCAAGGAAATGATCAATAACATCATCCATCATTATCCATTATCGATATCATCTCCGATTCATTGATTTATAATACATACACTGTCATGCAATCATCCCTCATTAGTTTCATTATCATACAAGGGTGTGTCATACAGCCACATCATTTAACTTTTCATTATCAAACATCATAACATACCATTAGTGGTGTACCTTTATGTTTTCATAATATCTCATAGGTACGTACATGTTTTCTAATATCTCAATCAATATCAAACACCACCAAGACACACCATCATCATATACCCCTAATACAATCTCTTATTTTTACATAAAAAAGGGTTTTTGGTAATAATAATCTCATGACAAATTTCAACATTAAGACATATGAGAAAAGTTCATTCTTAGTCTTAAAAATAGTGGGACATGTCACAAATATCACTTATTAGTCCCAATTTGACAATCATAAAAAGTTGAGTTCAAAACCCTTTTAAATTTGAGTTTTTCAATGCAGTGGGTCCGGTGTTTTAAGACTAATGAGAGTTAGAAAACTCCAATTAAGGTAAGACAAATTTTCATACATCCGTAACATAATTATCTACAACTTTCATGAAGAAGGCCAAAAATATCATTAAGATACCCAAACGGGACAAAAACAGCAAAGGAAATACAACAGTTGGAAAAATAGCATAATAGTGGCCATAACAGGGCCATGAATCGATTCAGCCCTTGCATGAATCGATTCATACATCCCTAGGAGTCACAAAATTACAAACAGAGGGGTGTGAATTGATTCACACCCCATCTAAATCAATTTACATGAAAATAACAGGGGGTTTTGCAAGTCAGAAAGGCATAAATTGATTCATGCACACTGTGAATCGATTCACATGCATTCTAGTGGCCTCTGAATCGATTCAAAAGCCTTTTGAATTGATTCAAAGAGTTCCAGAACCTCCCCTGCATCAGTGTTATACATTTGACAGCATCAGTTTCATTAATTTGACAACAACGAAGGCTCATACAATCCCATGGAACCATCATTTAATAAGGCACATAATTATTCCATTCTAACATGAATTATTCATTAATAGATGTAATTCATTCCCATCAAAGGAAATCAAAAATTGCCAAGTATATCATTCACTATATTATCCATCATCTCATCATTCAAAATAATTATGTCAAGGCAAGCATGAGTACAATCATATACATCCATCATCAACCATTCAACTCATGCAATTGAAATGTAAACTCCTCTCCTACCTCGAGAGAAGAACCATAACTTGAATGCTTTAATCATTCTACACTATTATCTGGAACACAATCTACTATCAAGATATATATACATTCAATCAACCAATAAGCCATCACAAGGCTTCACTATAATTTTAGATAATCACAAATATCTCTTAAGGCTTGGTAACAAGTTCTAAACTTATCAAAACACCAATCTATACCATTGTGTTAGGTTTCGGGAATTCCTTTCCTAAAACTAAGGTTTTCTAAATCTTAAAGGGCTAACCAAGACCCAACAACCACCATACCATGACCCTTATCCACAATGCATTCCAATATCTCATAAATCATCCAAGTGTCATCACCATCATCCAAATTCAACATAAGCCTTTTTAGCTTCATTTAAGACCATCATCAATTCAACAATTTCAAGTGGCACACTAAATGGTCTAAGACCTTACCAAATCACATTCTATTTCATTACTCCATCATCAATGGCCATTACCATTACCATTATCATCAATGACAACATCCAACCTTAAACATCTCATATCCACTCTCAATATCAATTTCTCTACTCATTATAACTAACAACATCCAAGTACAAACATCATATAACCATTCTCAAACTCCATTCCTTTATTTTTCTCATATACGTCATTCCAAGCATTTCTTCCACACACTAAAATCATTCTCATGACCAATGAATCACCAATTTCTTAAACTTTGTCAAAAGCTCCAAAATTATCAATTCTTAAGGGTTCCATACAAATTGACATTCATCAATTACATTAATTCTCATACATCATCACAAGCATAACATCATTATTAAAGTTCCAATTATTTGTAAATAGCACATAATGATCCCAATGGTCATCTATCCTATGGTTTGAGTTTCACATGCATATTTCATCATATACAACAATATGAACTTAGTTTAAATTTTCATCAACATCCATAATGAATTCCAATACTTCTAAAAATTCATTTCCTCGTATAAAATCATTCTAAGGCATCCAAACCATTTAAAATCATCAATTTGGCCAAAACCCCCAAATTTCTAATACTTAGGGTTTTCTCTAAAATTATCCAATAACAATTCAACTTCCATAATTTTCCATAATTCATCATAAACTCAATAACGCTCGTCCATATTTAACATAAAGCCATAATCAAGAGTCATTCCTCACACATTTAAGCCTAGGGTTTTTATCATCTTTATCAACACCCATAAAACTCAATATTCATTTTTCAAGCTTAACATCATAGAACCATAAATGGAACATTAAAGAGGCAATAATCCTTACCTCATTTCCAAGCCATGGCCAAAACAAAAATAAGAAGAGAGGAAGAAGGAGATGCTTCAATATTGGCCCCAAAGTTCCATATTTACATCATGAATCCAAGCTTGATTTTAATTTTTGGCAAGAAAATAGGAGCATGGAGGTGGACGGTTTTTGGCAGATAAGAATGGAAGAGAAGAAGAAAAATGGTGAAGAAGGATAAGAGAAAAAGGGCCAATGAAAATCAGGAGAGGAAGGAGAGAGAAAGTGCTAAAAATTGGTTATTAACCAATGGTCCAAAGGGTGCACCATTTTACTTTTACCAATGGGTAATAATTCCCATTATTCAATGGGCAAAAGGATTAAGTGAGAGGGAGAAAAAGGGGTCACGTTGGAAAAGAGAGGAAAAATGGGATTTTAGGTTTTCTTTTAATTCCAATTGGTTTGTATTTTCCCCGTTTAATAACATACACTGTGTTCAATTAACTATTTCCTCAATGCCAAAACTTATTTTAACTATACCACCATAACCATAATAATTTTCTAAATATTCTAGACCCATCAATTATTCAATTTGACCAAGTAGGTCCCATATCATCTGTTAAATTATCCGGTTCCGGTAAATCATAATTTACCGATAATTCACCTCTAATGTCAAATTAATTTTCCCACAATTATTGGACCATAAATAATTAATTATCATTATTCAATAAATTTATTTCTTTAAGATTTGGGATGTTACAAATAGTCAAATGCAATGTCACCAACACAAGGACTTGATTGAGATAATGAAGATATATAGTCAAATGTAATGTCACCAAGTAAAGGACTTGGAAGAGATAAGTAATATTGGTTAGACATCAAGTTGAAAACTAACTGTTGGAAATATACACTAAGAGCCTCTATAGGACATATCATTTTGAATAAGGCATTTTTTTTAAATAGTTTAACAACCTTTATTAATCTTTAGAATAGTAGGCCATATGAGAATTATTCCTAAAATGTCCCTAATCAAGAATTTATATGGGGACATGTAAATACATTAAGACTAATGTATGAGTGTACTAATGATCTGATCTTATAGATCATGAATATGGACGATATCAAGTCTTCATACAGGTACACATTAAGAGTACTGGTGTACTAGATGGACCCACCATGAGAACATTGTATGGATCGTTACATGAATGTCATAAACGGTTCTCAATGTGATAATGGTATATATAGTCTTTCGACCTGAAGTCACTACGATTCCTACATGAGGAGTTTGTTATTTTAATATAATCAAACATCATATGTAACAAGATGATCATAAAGGATGTAATAAGGCAGTGAAAGAATCATACAGAGGGATGTGAGTGATATAGATGAGATTTTTCTCTCCTATGTGACAGTAGTGATATCTATAGGCCACTTGATAGAGTGAAACCTAAGAAAATGCATAGCCATGCTAGGAAAATAAATATTGGATATTTATTTAATGAAAGTTTACTCTTGTATCAAGTAAAATGACTTGGGTCATACAAGGATGACGATGACCATGTCTTGAACCCAATTAGATATATTGACAAAGGGACTAAACATATAAATTTTATCACTTATAGGTTATTTTGATAATTATATTTGGATAATGATGTATTGTTAGATGTCGTTCATTGTATTATATTAAATATAAAATGCTTATATTTAATATCAACCAAATATATTTCCTATAGGGTCACATGCATAGAGTAAGCCCACTAGAGGATAGTTTTATTTTAGTTTGACTAAAATTAAAACTATTGGGCATAACTCGTTTAAAATGAGTAAAAGAGCCCATTCACTAAAGAGTCTCATTAGGTCAGACCTAAGCTTATATATAGAGCATGAGATGCTTATTAGATGCACTCTTATGATAGAAAAACATTTTGTAAATGTTGCGGAGGTCGCGCTCCGATGAACTAGCATTCGAATGTGTGTAATCTGGTGGAAGTACTCGCGTGGACTCCTTAAGGACAAAGCTACTACTGCTTTGAAGTCATGATTTTGTGCATCAAGAGGTAATTAATTAATCATTTTTAATTGTTTGTTATTGCTTTGAAACACATGATTTGCAAGACCAATGAGAATCCATGTATTTCCACTACCTATGCACTAGGGATTTCCTAACTGTGGTGTCGTGACCTGGATCGCGACGACACGGATGACCCTTTCGAAAGGATGAAACGAACAAAAAAAATAGGGAGTCGCCACCAACGTTTTTATCTATAGTAAAAACATTGGGAAAAAACTAAGTTCAGCAAAGCACTGGTTTAAGAAATGAGATTCAAGTTCAGGAGTCGGTTACGAGTAGGGAAGGTATTAGCACCCTACATCGCCTGTCAAAAACAGTACCAAGATTGAAAATGTGCAATATAAATAGCCTTACAAAAGATGTCATGTCTCTCCCTTTTATTATTGTACTTTGTAAAAAAAACAAAAGGAATAAGCTGGACAAACATGACGTATAGGTCAACAGGACGTCTCGTCCAAATGAACCTTGGCTTTGGTATAAAACAGGAAAAGGGAAGGATACTAACAAGACGTCGCGTCTAAATTAGTTATCCTTTAATCAAACTGCAGGGTTAGAAATGGGAAGGGGATAAACGGGACGTCTCGTCCCAAGTATCCTGTTCCTTATGAATCGTGGTGATGGTCTATCAAAAAATAGGGGAAAATCAACAAGACGTCATGTCAAAATTGATTTTTCATGGAAGGATGCTAGCAAGATGTCGCGTCTAAATTAGTTATCCTTTAATCAAAATGCGGTGTTAGAAACAGGAAGGGGATAAACGGGACATCTCGTCTCAAGTATCCCGTTCCTTACGAATCATGGTGATGGTCTGCCAAAAATAAGGGAAAATCAATAAGACGTCACGTCTAAATTGATTTTCATGAAAGTGATAAAAAGGGCAGTTACAAAGGAAATATAAAGAAAATAAAATAGAAATAAAATGGGAAAGGTGGGCCCAACAGGATTTAAAGTCCTGCTCCTACGTATTCTTGGGTTACCAAGAAATCAGGGTTACGTAGTTCTTGATGATTTTTTTTTAGGAAAAGACTAAGGGATTAATGGTGGATGATGTTTTTGAAGAGAACTCATACAAGGCGAAGTTCTTCGTACGTGTACTGGTTCTAAGGAGATGGTGTAGACGGGAGTACTCCCGTACGGCACTGATTAAAAAACAATTTTTTTTAGCCTAGTTCAAATGTAAAACACTCATTTTTGTTATTATTTATTATCAATCTAAATAAAAGAAAAGAAAAATCAGCAGCACAAACTAATTTAAAATAGGGAATCAGAATCAACAAATAGCAAATTCAACAGGAAAATGGATAACGAATAATAAGGAATTGAATGGAACCGGTATGGCGGGGTGCCGAGAGTCAGTGTGAACTCGAACAGAGGAGACCGAAGTGGTGCTGGTGTAGCAGTGGAGCTATGGGGTGCCGGTGTGCAGCTTGACGAAGGGACGGTGTGCAGCTTGATGAAAAGACGGTGTGAAGCTTGATGAAGGGATGGTGTGAGGCTTGATGAAGGGAAGGTGTGAGGGCTTGATGTAGGGGGGCCGGTATGAAGTTGATGATTTAAGGAAGCTGTGAGGAACTAGTGTGTGGTTAACTGAAGAGACGATGTGGGGACTTGGTGAGAACGAGATTCTGCCTTTGAACACCAGGGGAAACTTCAAGCTTTTTGGGACAAAAAGATTGTGGAGAGCGGAACAAGTTACAAGGGAGTGTGGGCAGAGAATCAACTTAATAACTAAAAATTTCCAACCCCTTGTGCCTCTTTAGATGAGGATTTTATAGAGGTTCTGAGGGCCGGCCAAGTGCTCGGACAGCTCCAGCCTCCACTCACAGTGGAGGCAGCCTAGCCACTAACAGGTAGTGGAGGGCAGCAGCTGGTGGGGAATTTTTAATTATTTCCACTTCCGCCCCCTGTCTGCCACTTCCAGAATTCATGGATCGACTTGGGTGGTGAGATTCCAAGTCACAGTATGGCAATCGGACTCCTCGACCGGTGTCACATGGGACAGGTTTTCTTCTTATGGCCCGGATCTCTGTCTGTCAGCATCACTTCTCAGTGGAAATTGATCCAAGCGAAACAGATGAAAAGTCCGAGTGTAAAACCGATCCTACGACACTCGATGTGAAGGCTTAAGTTGTAAAAACCGATCATTCAAGTGACACCGGCTCCCTTTTGCTCCACTCGGAGATGTTTTGTCCGGAAATGTCTGCTTGAAAGACTGTCAGCCTTTCTTCGAAAGTGACCCACTCAGAACTTTCTTATTTGGATATATCTGCCTCAAAAGTGTTCTTTTTCGAAGTTTAACTCACTCGAGAATATCTTTTTTCGAGAATTATTCGACAAAGCAATTGTTCATCAAAGCATCTTTTCGTTCGGAATTGCTTCACTCGGAGGTGCTTTGCTCGAAAATGTTTCTGCTTGAAGCACTCATTTAAAGTCGATAGCCTTTCTTTGGTCGAAAGTGGACCACTCAGAAACATATCACTCGGAAACACCTCCAAAGATATTTTACTCGGCTATATCTCGGGCCGACAAGCTCCTTCGAAGTCAACCATTTTCACTTAAAATTATTTCACTCGGGAATTCTTCACTCGAATATCTCAGTCCGAGAGGTATTCATTCGAAATCAGTCTTTCATCGTTCAGAAGTATTTCTCTCGGAATTGAACTACTCAGAAATTATGGAACTTGGAAGAGTCTACCCAAAGTATTCATTCGGAATCATTCCGCCCGGGAATTGTCCACTCTGAAATCTCTGTATCCGGGAGACACTTCACTCGGATATATTTGTCCGAAAAGTTTTAGAATCAGCCATTTTTGTTGATGCACTCCAGGATTGTCCCATCTGAAATACTCATTTGGAATCAGTCTTCCTTTGCTCGGAAGTACTTCTCTTAGAATTGAACCACTCGGAGAAACCTTACTCGGATATATATCTTTGCCAATAAGTATTCATTCGTAGTTGAGCCTCTTTCGTTTAGAATCAATTCACTCGGAGATGATTCGCTCTGCCCAGAAAAAACACTCATCCAAAGTCAGAATCTCTTTGCTCAGAAGTACTTCAGTCGGGAGCTCTTCACTCGGATGTGTTCATCTAAAGTCAGACTCGCTTTTCATTCAGAATGGGTTCAACCGGGAATTCTTCACTCGGATGTATCCCCAACTAGAAAAAGCACTCGTCTAAAGATTCACTTTTCGCTCGGAGGTATTTCCCTCAAAAATAGCTCACTCAGAGACATTCCACTCGGAAATGATTCACTAGGAGACATTCCACTCGGAAATGACTCACTCGGAGACATTCCACTCGGAAATGATTCATTAGGAGACATTCCACTCGGAAATGACTCACTAGGAGACATTCCACTCGGAAATCATCATTCGGACCTATGGAACTTAAGAGTCTCTGCCTGAAAGGCATAGTCAGAGCCTCTTTCCGTTCGGAAGTAACTCCTTTGGAAGGAAACCACTCGGAAATGACTCACTCGGAGACATTCCACTCGGCAACGTCTCACTCGGAGACATTCCACTCGGAAATGATTCACTAGGAGACATTCCACTCGGAAATGACTCACTAGGAGACATTCCACTCGGAAATTATCATTCGGACCTATGGAACTTAAGAGTCTCTGCCCGAAAGGCATAGTCAGAGCCTCTTTCCGTTCGGAAGTAACTCCCTTGGAAGGAACCCACTCAGAAATGACTCACTCGGAGACATTCCACTCGGCAACGTCTCACTCGGAGACATTCTACTCAGAAATCATCATTCGGAGTCACCCTACTCGGAAATGATCACTCGGGAATATTCCTTTCCGAGAAAAACACTCATCCAAAGTCAGACTCGGAAATTCTTCAATGATTCCTGATTTGGGCAACTGATGTCTGACGCTTTTTTTAATTAAGTCTTTGGTATTTGGGCCGGACCAGAAAAGGTGTTCACATGTGGTATCAGAGCCAGGTTGCAAAAATCGTGTTTTGGGCAAATGTTTGTTTAAGAACATGTAAACATTTTTTCTTGTACCAAAAAGAATTGTAAAGATTAAATCTTTTTGTAAAAAAAATTCAAAGGTTGAATAGTTTTGCAAAAGTTGCATCTTTTGATGAGATATGATGCAAATGTTGCATTTTTAATGATATATAAAGGTTGCATTTTTTTTACGAGATATGTTGCAAAGGTTGTACCTTTTTGAAAGCTAGTATCAATTTAATTTTGTTTTGTGTATATTGTTGTTTTTCTTAACATTTTAATTAAAGAACATGTTTTTTGGGTGTGTTTTATTATGTGAACATGTTGTATGTTGCAATGGTGATTATTTTGTAAGTGTTTTAATTATAAAGCATATTTTTATGTTCGTTTAATTAAAATGAAACTAAAGTTTGTATGTAATCCATGTCTATATACTTTCTCTTTCTAATATGAATTGTTCATGTGATATTGTGTTTAGAAGGTTTAAGAGTTAAACCCTAGCCATAATGAAAAGTAGGATGCAAAAGTTGAAACCTAGCCATCATGGTATTTTATTTATTTGTAAATATTACAAATAAAATATTTGATTTTAATATTCTTTTTTAATTTGGTTTGTAAAAGTTATAAAACAAATTTTAAATGTTTGTTAACTTTAAAGTTTGTAAGAGTTACAAATTTAAATAATTTATTCTTATTAATTTTAATCAGATTTGCATCATATGTTGTAACACCCCTGATTTTCTGTACTCGAATCCCGATGTGATTGTCATAATTAATAAAATTGCGAATAAATTTTTCGCGTTTGAAAATATTTCCAATACACCATCATGACCACATCAAGATCCAAATCACAGAAAACCCAAGAGTGAGATTTAGAAACCTATAACTGGATCAATAAATGGTTTGCCCATAAAGGTATACAAAATAATAGAGTATACAGCAGAAGAATGTGTATACCGGGCACACACCTAGTCCAATATATGGCGATATGAGAAAAGGCTAGGCTAGCACGTAATGGCACATTATAAGCCTATTAGAAAACCATCATCATTCTACAGTTAATTTTATAAGCATGAAAAGCCTAATGTATAACTATATGTATATACATGTACACACGGGAATCTTCTCCCAATACACTATAAATCATCTCCTATATTATATATATATATTCACCATCCACAATTCAGGAATTATCTTATACATATTCAAAACCTATAAATCATTTACATTCTCATAATCAATTCATTCATTACACAAGGACTCATAAATGATGCCGGCCAAGGAATTTCCTCTACCACTATTTACCTTCACCCAAGCTTGATCTTTAAATCCGAACTCATCCCATGGTAACCTGCATCACAATGCTAAAAAGGAGACCACATGGGAGAGTGAGTTAAACATTCAAAATGACGAATAATATATATATTGTGATCATGTGTATATGCATACAAACATCAAGTGTGCTTTGCTATCAAAACATCAAATTATCATTCATTCATTATCTCATTATCACAATAGGCATACAAGCCTCATGAATCGCAATTCATATCATAAATAAGCACAACATATACACGATCACAAACACTATCACTTTGCCACTTATCAACAAGGGCATTCATAATCATTATCATCATTAATTCACTAAGGTCTCACTCAATACCTCCTCGCAAGGGGTTTCTCAACACTCGTGGTTATCCCATCTCAAATGCCATGGTCTTAAAGCTCATGCATATGTTAACTGTTTAATGCATATGCAACGGATCCGATTTCATATCACGGGTGATCGCAACCACCATAATCAATCATTTATAATCATTGGTTTCCCACCTCGCAAGGGGTACTCCCACCTCATGATCGCAACCATGGGCATCATAGGTGCTCGCAAGCCCTTTATCATATCAAATACCTAGTGATCGCAACCACTGGCTCATCATCATACAATGGTCTCTGCAGGGCCTTTCACATTCCATAATCAGGTGATCGCAACCATCGGCACAATATCATATCATCATCACATTGGTTTCCCGCCTCGCAAGGGGTACTCCCTTCATAGAATCCCGCAGGATCTTTCATCATTGTGATCGCAACCACATAATACCAATGCTATGCCATGCCATGAATGCAAGATGCAATAATGCATATGCTCAACAACAACCTCGCAAGGATATCTCACCCTCTTAATTAGGGATATAATTTAATCTGGCATTTTCAAGAATCATATATTTATTTACAAGCCCCTCAAGGCATATCATTAATATAATTAGCATTCAATGGCATACAAACATTCACAAGGCCCCTCAAGGCACAACATACATATAATAGGCACTTCAATGGCCACAACATCATTCATGACAATCCACACGTAGATGTCTAAAGGCATAGCAATAATCATAACATCAAGCCACACATGTAACAACAAGGTGTTTTTCGGAATATAAAAACATATATTTAACAATCGTCATTGCCACTGCACATACAAGTCAATTACTTATATCAACCATTAGGGTGTCATAATATTTCATGTTATCCATCAATATCATTGTATATTCATTGGTGATTTGCAACCCAACATAAGAGTATCGTAATAATTCTCATTAATTATCAAATTGTCATTTCACTTAATTCAAAACATATACATAACAAGACAAGCATGAGTATCCATCACATACAACAATCACTATTTAATTCACTCTTGCAATTTGAATGTTAACTCCTCTCCTACCTTGAGGGAAGAGCCGAAACTAGTCCAATGCTCCGAATGCTCCATTGCATCACCCGGAATACCATCTACATAATATACATATGCATTCATACAATTAATAAGCCATCTCAAGGCATTCCTCTTAACTTTTAAACACTTTCTAGTTTATCATCAAGTCCTAGACTTGTTAAACACCAAGTTATATATTTGCATTAGGCTTCGGGAATTCCATTCCCAAAGCCAAGATCCTCTAGATCTTAAAGGCTCACTAATCCAACAACATCATCATCTTATCCATTACATAGTGTAATCTCAAATCACATCGATCCTTTAAATGTCATCATTGTCACTTAAGGCTCAACATAAGTTATTCTTGTTTCTCTTAAACCATCCTTACTATCAAATTCATTACAATATCATAGCCTATCAATTCACCAACCCATATGTATATCCATTGATTCCACCATTAAGGGTTATCTACAATGTTCATCATTATTCATCACTATAACTAACAACATACATATTAAACATCACCCATTCACTTCCAATTCAACCTTCAAGTCCAATATATATATTTTCCCAAATTCTTAAGGCAAGGGTTTTCTTTAAAACCCAAACAACTATTACCAATACTCATGAATCATCATCAATGGCCACCTCTTATCATTAATATCATTCACTATCATCTTTAAACATACTTTGTATTCATAATTTACATTTCCCCCAATTTATTAAAGTTAGGGTTTCACTAGAACCCATCAACATCATAATTGTTCATTTATTTTCCACCCATCCAAGTATTAATTCATCCATCTCTATAACAACCCACTATTAAATCCATAATAACAACACCCCACCTAGGGTTTCCTCACTTTAAGCTTCTCCCAACAACCCATATACACAATAAATACTCCCCCAATTATAAAGAACCCAAAGTCTAGGGCAATAAACTCATAAAGAATGGTGAAGAACTCACCTCACCCAAAAGCCAACATTGGGCTTTCCATAAAGAGAGGGTCCACACGGAAATAGAGTGGGAGAAGAGGGAGGAGTTCCAGCACAAGCTTCTCCTTCAAGCTTCCATAAAAAAAACGAAAATGGTGGAGGAGGAGAAGACACTCCACACGGCTCAGGTTTTTGGAGAGAAGAAAAGAAGAGATGGAGAAGGGAAGAAGACGAAGAAAAAGAATGAAAAAAGGAGGGGAAGAAGTGACGTGAAAGTGGAAGAAAGTGAGAGTTTTATGTTTTAATATTGCACTAATGACCATTATATCCCTCGGGTGTCTAACTAAGTAAGGGGAAAAAGAGTCCAGCCATCGGAATCAAGAAAAGAAGGGCCAATATACATAAACTGAGAGAAAAGAGAGAAAAAATACAATCAGGGTGCTACTCGCTCAAGCGAAACCCACATTCGCTTGAGCGAGACCGCCCCATCTCGCGTGAGCCTCTCCATTCGCACAGGCGAAAAAAAAACCCCAGTATCTATTTCCACACTCGCTCGCTTGAGCGAGGTATTAATTCGCTTAAGCGAATCCAACAAGAAGTCATCCTTCCCAGCACTCAGGTTTCTGTTGACAAAATTTCCCCCAAAACCGACCCAACATTCATTCGGTTTCACTCGACAAAATTCAACCAGATCTGAGTCATCTCACACTCGGCTTCCCTCTTGACATACCAATTTAGACCGATCCATTTTTCATTCAACCAACTCATTCAGGGCCGACTCATACTCGCATAGTCTATCACTCGGGATCCAGAGTTCCATTCACTCGGGAATAACCCATCGTATATACTTAGTCATTTATATTCTATCCTCAAGGGTCACACTTATACAATCCACTCGGTAAATAAAGGTAATCCCACTCGAAATCCATAAACCTTCCTCACTCGGAATATTTCTCAATTAAACACCATTCGGTGTATCACAACCATAATTCACTCGGAATGTATTCCATATTCACCACTCGGCATAATTACACTTCTCACACTCGGAGAATACTCAATCTCCTTCCCCTTGGGAAGGTTCCCAATAGTCAAGTTCCAATCGGGTTTATTCTAACCATAACTCACTCGGGGAATTCATTAAGTCCCACCCGGACTTGTTCAGATCCTAACCACTCAGGGTATAAAACCTCATTCACTCGGAAGAGGTTCACTCGGATTTCCACTCGAGAATATTCAAACTCTTTCCCCCCTCGGGGTTTACTCATATTTTCCACTCGGATAAACAATCCAGACCGAGTCTGTCCTCACTTGGTTTTCCACTCGGTATTTCATCCCCAAACTGACTTCCTTTGTTTTTCCCCCATGAATAAAGTCTTTCCAGAATACTTCTGGACAACACACCTTGTGTCCACACTCGGTGTCATTTCCACTCGGAGTTACACTCACAGAGAGGCTCCACTTGGAATGAGTTACCTTGAACTCGGATATTTTCACTCGGAACACAACTACTCAGAATATCACACAGGAAAACCTCTCACTCAGAATGATGTAGGCTCTTCATGCACTTTCTTGAAGAGGGTTGGATCTAGGGCTCTTTCTTCTATCCTCCTTCAATGGAAGCTTGAGACTTCTTCTTCAAGGACCAAGAAAACCGAAACTAAAAGCCTAAGACTATAGGAATGTGACGCCAAAATAAAGGAAAAGAGAGTGGAAATGGAAGGAGAGGAGGTGGACAATGGAGGTAGGCTTGGAAAAGAGGAGAGGGAAAGGTTGGAGGCCACTTCCTAAGGAGGAGGAAGATAACTCCACTCACCACCAAGGGAGGGAGAAACCCCTTGGATAAGAGCTTGAGAGAGCTCTCAAATTCTAGAGAGAAGGAGGAGAATCTCTCACTAGGAAACACTAAAGTGCTCTCAAATTTTACAAATGGATTAATGGTCCTTGATTACAAAAGGAGAAGCCCTTATATAGGCCACTAGAATTTCGGCCAAGGACTAGCTAGATGGGCTTGGTCATGACTCCAAGGCCCATTAAGACAAAAGATGAGCAAATGGCCTATACATGGCCCAAAAGGGAAAGTACAAGGCCCAAAAGTGGCCCATTTGACCTTGTAAGGCCCAAAGCTATCCTATAAGCCTAGAGAAACTATTTAGAGAGTATATTACAAGTAAAGTACACATAGGTCCTCATAGGTTCCTTATTGGGCTTAGGCCCACTAGAAGAGAGAAAAGAGAAAAGGGCTTTATGGATGCTCTCTTTGGCCCGTTTGGTCTTTGCCCTTGTGAGGGGACCTCTATATGCTTCAAGTCCTTTCTCCAATGTAGTGTGAGGGTCTTCCTTGGGTATGTCCTCATTATGCTCCCCCTCTTCAAAAGGATTTGTCCTCAAATCAAAGGGATCATCCTCATCATCTATATCAAAGGGAGACAAATCAGTTATATTAAAAGAAGCACTCACACCATAATCTCCTGGTAGATCTAGGGCATAAGCATTATTATTAATTTTCTTGAGAATTTGAAAAGGTCCATCACCTCTAGGGTTGAGTTTGGATTTTCTCAAATTGGGAAAGCGTTCCTTTCGAAGGTGTAACCATACCCAATCTCCAACCTCAAAGGTGATCTCCTTTCTTTGTTTATTTACACAACGAGCATAATGTTCATTTTTAGTTTGTATTTGGTGTCTAACCTTCTCATGAAAATCTTTGATAAATTGGGCCTTTGCCTCTCCATCCATATAAAGGACAGAATCAGAAACCTCAATGGGCAAAAGGTCCAAGGGTGTGAGAGGGTTAAAACCATATACAACCTCAAATGGACTATGCTTGGTTGTGGAGTGTTGTACCCTATTATATGCAAACTCAATGTGGGGTAAACACTCATCCCAAGATTTTACATTTTTGTTTACTAAGACCCTAAGAAGTTGTGAGAGGGTCCTGTTTACTACCTCTGTTTGGCCATCCGTTTGAGGATGACAAGTTGTGGAAAAGAGGAGTTGTGTTCCTAGCTTTGACCAAAGAGTTTTCCAAAAATGGCTTAGGAATTTGGTGTCCCTATCAGAAACAATGGTTTTGGTTACACCATGTAATCGCACAACCTCTTTAAAGAAGATCTTAGCAATATGACTAGCATCATCAACCTTATGGCAAGGGATGAAGTGAGCCATCTTGCTAAACCTATCCACAACCACAAAGATAGAATCCATTCCCCTTTGGGTCTTAGGCAGGCCTAACACAAAGTCCATTGATATATCAATCCAAGGTGCACTAGGTGTTGGCAAGGGAGTATATAAACCACTAGGTGAAAGTTTTGATTTAGCCTTTCTACAAACAATACACCTAGAGCAATGTTTTTGAACATCCTTTTTCATTTTGGGCCAATAAAAGTGTTCATGTAAGATGGACAAAGTCTTATCTCTACCAAAATGACCCATGAGTCCTCCCTCATGACTCTCTCTAAGTAGTAGATCTCTTAAAGAGCTTCGTGGAATACAAAGTCTATTGGCTTTAAAAAGATAGCCATCTAAAATATAGAAGCCCTTATGAGATGTAGAAGTGGAAGATGAGTTAAAGATGTTTGAAAAATCAAGATCATTTGGGTACAAAGTCCTAATTTCATCAAGCCCAATAACTTTGGCTCCTAGAGAGGTAAGTAAAGAGTGCCTCCTAGATAAAGCATCAGCCACAGTATTGGTTTTGCCATTCTTATACTTGATGACATAAGGAAATTGTTCCAAATACTCAACCCACTTAGCATGCCTTTTGTTTAACTTATGTTGCCCTTTGATGAATTTCAAAGATTGGTGATCACTATGTATCACAAACTCTTTTGGGATTAAGTAGTGTTCCCAAGTTTGTAGGGCTCTAATTAAGGCATAAAATTCCTTATCGTATGTGGGATAGTTAATAGTTGCCCCATTAAGTTTTTCACTAAAGAAAGCAATGGGGTGACCTTCTTGTAAAAGCACAGCTCCTATGCCCACATTAGATGCGTCACACTCAAGCTCAAAGGTTTTAGAAAAATCTGGAAGTTTTAAAATTGGAGCATGAGTGAGCCTATCTTTGAGATCTTGAAAGGCTTTTTCTTGCCTAGGCCCCCACACAAAAGAAACATTCTTTTTAACCAACTCATTTAAAGGGGAGGCTAGGGTTGAAAAATCTTTCACAAATCTCCTATAGAAACTTGCAAGACCATGAAAACTTCTTACTTCACTCATATTTTTAGGCGTAGGCCAATCTTGGATTGCCTTAACCTTAGAGTGATCTACCTCAACACCTCTAGAACTAAGTACAAAACCAAGAAAGACAATGGTATCCATGCCAAAAGAACATTTTTCAAAGTTAGCATAAAGATTGTTTGTTCTTAAGGCAAGCATAACTTGTCTTAGGTGGATTAGATGAGAGGTCATGGACTTTGAGTACACAAGAATGTCATCAAAGTATACCACAACAAAATGCCCTATGAAATCCCTTAAAACATGGTTCATAAGTCGCATGAAGGTACTTGGTGCATTAGTTAGGCCGAAAGGCATCACTAACCACTCATAAAGGCCAAGTTTGGTTTTAAAAGCGGCTTTCCATTCATCTCCTTCTTTTATTCTAATTTGGTGATAGCCACTTTTAAGATCAATCTTGGAGAAGATTGTAGATCCACTAAGCTCATCTAACATGTCATCAAGCCTAGGTATGGGATGCCTATACTTGATGGTGATGTTATTAATGGCCCTACAATCCGTACACATTCTCCATGAACCATCTTTCTTGGGTACAAGTAAAACCGGTAATGCGCAAGTGCTTAAACTTTCTCTAATCCAACCTTTGGAAAGTAGTTCATTCACTTGTTTTTCTATTTCTAAACTTTCCTTAGGGTTGCATCTATAGGCAGGTCTATTTGGTAAACTAGCCCCAAGTATAAGGTCTATTTGATGCTCAATGCCCCTAATAGGAGGTAACCCTTTTGGAATGTCTTTTGGGAAGAGGTCTTTAAATTCTTGCAAGATATTTTGGATCCCTTTGGGCAAGGGGGGAGGAGAGGTGCCCATTGAACACAAGGAAGTGTTAGGGATATCTTTTGGATATATGATCAAGCAATGCTTTTATGAAAACATGGCATGTTTCACATCATATTTTGTTGTAAAGAGATTAGGTTGGGAGTCATTATAGACAACAACTCCTTTCCCTTTATTGTCTTTTTTGTTTTTCTTTGGTTTTTCTAAACTCACATGGGAAGAAGATCCTAACTCTTTTTCTCTCTTAGCTTTCATTTGGATTTGGTCTTTAGCTACTTGTTGTGGAGTTAGAGGATATAATACTATCTTCTTACCATCTAGTTTAAATGTGAGGGTGTTAGTGAACCCCTCATGAAGGACCTTCCAATCAAATTGCCAAGGCCTTCCTAATAGTATATGAGTTGCTTCCATAGGTACTACATCACATTTGACTTCATCTCTATATGTGCCTATGGTGAAATTGATTAGGACTTGCTTATTGACTACCATTTCCCCTTTTTCATTTAACCATTGTAATTTGTAGGGACTTGGATGGTCTATAAGCTCTAATCCCATCTTTTTGACTAGTCTTTGGCTTGCAACATTTGCACAACTCCCACTATCCACAATGAGAGAACATAATTTGTCATTAATGTAACATCTTGTATAAAAGATGTTCTCTCTTTGTGTTGTGTCATCGAGTTTTACATGACTACCAAGCAACCTTCTAATCATGTACAACTCACCATCATCCCCTAAAATATGCTCACTGTCACTGGAATTACTACTAGAGTCATCACTTGAATAGTGAGAATCAGAATTAGACTCTGATTGACTTGAGTAGGTTCCATTGGTTTTTAAAATCATTGTTCTTTTTGTTGGACAGTCTGAAGCAATGTGTCCTCTTCCAAGGCACTTAAAACATTTGATGGAAGAAGATCTAGAGGATTGTGGTTTTGATGATGGATCATGCTTATCATGTTGATTGTGAAAGACTTTGCCATTTTTGTGTAACTCACTTTGGGGTTTAGAGGAGGAAGTGCCCACTTCTCGCTCTCTAGGGTTTCTCTCAAACTTACCCTTATTTTCTATCCATTTTGACTTATAGGCTTTATTGTTATCCCCACTATAGGATTCTCTTTCCTTAAATTGGTTTTCTACTTTGGTGCATTGGTGGAGTAACTCTTCTATATCCACATGTGGAAGAAGTTCCACCCTATTTTTAATGTTCCTATTAAGCCCATGTAAGAACCTATGCATTAGGGTTTCCTCATCCTCTTCTAGATTGGCTCTAATCATGGCTATCTCTAAGGCTTTATAGTAATCTTCTACACATTTGGAGCCTTAGGTGAGCCTATTTAGCTTTGCTAATAATTCACCCCTATAATAGTTAGGAACATATCTTTTTCTAAGGAGAGCTTTTAAGTCTACCCAATCATCTATGGGAGGGAAGTTGTCTCTTTTTCTCTCCTTACAAATTTGGGTCCACCAAACTAGGGTATAATTTTGAAAAGAAAGAGTTACAATCCTAACTTTTTTATCATCTTTTATTTGATGAGAGTTGAATATTTGTTCTACCCTCATCTCCCACTCTAAGTAAGCTTCAATGTCACTTTTTCCATTGAATGGGGGAATTTCTAATTTTACCTCTCTTAAGCCTATGTCATCCTTTCTATGTTCATGGTGCCTTCTTTGTCTTGTTTCTTCCTCATTATCACTAGTGTTATGTCTTTGATTTCTTTGTCTATGCCTAGTTCTAGGGGGTTCATTATGCTCAAGATTGTTTAGCCTAGCATTAATGGTGTTTAAGCTATCCATTATGTTATGAAGCATGCTTTTGTTTTCCCTATCACTAGATGACATCTTTTAATGTTGTCAAAGAAATTCAAGACAAGAACAAAGTATGTATAGACAAGCTAGTCGAGGAAGATGAATGCAATACAAGTGAAAAAAACACTTCAACAAACCTAAAATATCAATACTAGGTTTCTATCCTAAAGGGAAACAATGTCCTAGGTTGTCTTTAACTAGGTTAGTCCTATGTTTCTTATGGAAATCCTAAGTTGTCCTTAACCTAAGTTGATTATGGTTGTCCTAAGATGTTGCTAGTGATTAACTAATCCTAGACAAGCCTAACCAAATTCGGTTTTAAGAAGTAGTTAACCTAACAAAATTTAGTTCAACTAACTAACCAAGTCTTAACAACCCTAACCAAAAGTAGTTAATTAGTTATGGAGGTTGTAACAAAGTCTAACCACCATAACTACCTAACTAATTTTGGTTATGTATTAGTTAACCCAACTAACAATTAGTTATGACAACTAGAATTAGTTCCAACCACTAACTAATTAGTTAAGACACTCAACTAACTACCAACTAACTAACTAATTATAGTTGTAACTTCTAACTAACTCTAACCAATTAACTAAAAGTAGTTAACAAACAAATGCACATGCACTATCCTAATTCGAAATTTACCAAGCAAAAGGGAAAATTATAATGTCCAAAAAGTCCAATGTCCTTGTTATGTCCAAAATACAAGACAAAATCCTACTACACAAAGCCTAAGAATTGAAAAACTTTGCCTAAGTTCTACTAGTTACAAAGCTTTTGCCTCCTTTACAAGTGTCTTCACAAGTCCTTCTTGATGTATAAGCTCCACTTTACCTAGCAAGAGAACACAAGGCAACAACTCCAAACAAGATTTGGTTAATAGAAATCACAAAGAAACTTTAAACCTCACAAAAGTGTATCTCTCAAGTGTATGCCTTCTCTTAGAGATTATCAAGCTCAATCAATTTCCACACCAATCTCAAGTGTTTCAATATGCTACCCTCACTTAATGGCGAAATGGAGTGATCTTTAGAAGTTCAAAAAGGATACAAACTCAAGACAAAACTTAAAGAAGCAAAAATGACAAACTAAAAAGGCTTAAGAAATAATGGCTACTCAAATGGAATAGAATGAAGGATCAACAATTAACTTGGAATGACAAGACTCTAAAAGCAAATAAAAGTTCAAAAGAATGAAAGCTAACTTGGAATAGAATTGAAATTGACAAAACAAGACAAACAAGCAAACAAATGCAAGAAACAAACTTTAAGGTATAACCTAGCCTAGAAACTCTAGAGTTGCAAGAATAAGCAAAGAAGTCTTAATGAACAAGTCTTAGAAATGTCAAGTAATGAAATACTTTTCTTTTGGTATTGGTAATTTTGAAATTTGGTGATGATGTTTGGTGTCTCAAATTCAACTTAGCAATGAGGCTTTCTTTTTAACACTCTTTTTTTTTCTTCTTTGGTACTTTTCTTTTCTTGTGATTCTTTTCTTTTCTTTTGATACTTTTCTTTCTTTTCTTTTTGCCTCTCAAGATTTCAAGATAACAACACCAATTTTATAATACCAAAACCGAATTGCACAAATGGTTCAACTAGTTCAATTAATGCTTCTTGCTTAAGGCAAATTATGCAACCTTCTCCTAAATTGATGTATAGGAGGTGACTAAAATCTTTTTTGACAAGTTTTGTTTTTGATGCAAGCAATATGAAAATAGGAATGTAAAAGAGATATCCTAATAGTGCAACAAAATTAAACCTAGAATCAAACTAAGACTAGAAACTAACAATCCTAAAAATTGAGTTGACTTTGGAGTGTCTTGAATGTGAGACCTCCTAACAAGAATGGAACCTTTGTAGGAGCTAATCAAGATGCTTGAATTGCCCCTATCTCACACGGTTTTGCACACTAAAAAGGGAGAAGCAATTAACTTCCTAGAACTTTAGAAAAGGTTCCACATGGCACTTAACTAACTTCCTAAATTGGCTCTAACTAACAACTAACAAGTAACTAACATGTAACAACAATCTAACCACCTACTAACCGAAATTAACATGTGCCATTTCTGAAATTTTAGAGACCAAAACAGAATGGAAACTATTGCTAACCGAAAAAGACACTAACAAGATGCAAAAATTGAAACCACAAAGAAACTAGCACAAAAACTCAAAAGAACTAAGACTTTTTATGATTTTTCTATGCTAACATGGAATTAATAAGGCATATGAATGACTATGAAACAAAATTCCAGCCAGCAAAATGAACTCAAAACCGAAAATTAAAATGGAAGAGAAGAAGAAAAGAACCTCCCAAGGCTTAATGATACCACATGATGTAGGCTCTTCATGCACTTTCTTGAAGAGGGTTGGATCTAGGGCTCTTTCTTCTATCCTCCTTCAATGGAAGCTTGAGACTTCTTCTTCAAGGACCAAGAAAACCGAAACTAAAAGCCTAAGACTATAGGAATGTGACGCCAAAATAAAGGAAAAGAGAGTGGAAATGGAAGGAGAGGAGGTGGACAATGGAGGTAGGCTTGGAAAACAGGAGAGGGAAAGGTTGGAGGCCACTTCCTAAGGAGGAGGAAGATAACTCCACTCACTACCAAGGGAGGGAGAAACCCCTTGGATAAGAGCATGAGAGAGCTCTCAAATTCTAGAGAGAAGGAGGAGAATCTCTCACTAGGAAACACTAAAGTGCTCTCAAATTTTACAAATGGATTAATGGTCCTTGATTACAAAAGGAGAAGCCCTTATATAGGCCACTAGAATTTCGGCCAAGGACAAGCTAGATGGGCTTGGTCATGACTCCAAGGCCCATTAAGACAAAAGATGAGCAAATGGCCTATACATGGCCCAAAAGGGAAAGTACAAGGCCCAAAAGTGGCCCATTTGACCTTGTAAGGCCCAAAGCTATCCTATAAGCCTAGAGAAACTATTTAGAGAGTATATTACAAGTAAAGTACACATAGGTCCTCATAGGTTACTTATTGGGCTTAGGCCCACTAGAAGAGAGAAAAGAGAAAAGGGCTTTATGGATGCTCTCTTTGGCCCGTTTGGTCTTTGCCCTTGTGAGGGGACCTCTATATGCTTCAAGTCCTTTCTCCAATGTAGTGTGAGGGTCTTCCTTGGGTATGTCCTCATTACAGAATTTTATCTACTCCCTCACTCGGAGGGTTCTGCCTTGGCAAAGCCACTCGGAATTTCACTCGGAAATTCATCACAAATCCTGAATTATTTTCTAAGTCCCCTCTCAAGTGAAATTTCATCCAGAATCCCACTTACTCACCATACACGCGTCACACTCGGTCAAAAGCATAACCATACCAGTCACACCTGAGTGAGCATCACCCGGCATTCATACTTCCCACTTCGGCTCAAGCTACTCACATTCGCTTGGGCGAAGAAAGGTTCAGTGACCATTTCCTCACTGGCTCGCTCAAGCGCGGCCATTCTCGCTTGAGCGAGATTCGTCCAGAACCTCACCTAATCACAACACACTGTACTCGCTCGAGCTGATTCCTCACTCACCTGGGTGAATGCCATTCCTCAGACCCTTCGCTCGGGCGAGACTCCATTCGCCTGAGCGAATTTCCTCCAGAGAGCAAACACTGATACTGCGAATTCCTTCCAGAGAGCAACACTAATACAGGGCAATTTCGCTTGAGCGGAATTCACCATCGCCTGAGCGAAAATTGCCCAGAAACCATAATGTTGGTGCAAAAGACTTTCGCCTGAGCGAGGTCCCATCTCGTTTGAGCGAGAATACCAGCACAGAGACAGGAAACGCAAATTTCACACAACTCAACGTATAAAATCACATTTTACCAATTCAATTACTCCCAACACAGCATACACAATATGTGGGATATATATATAACTTGTTCTAAACATTCACACCCGAAATTCCTCATTATAATCCAAATTTGGATTTATCCCACATTTCATACATATCATGAAAGGCACACACAGCCTATTCAAACATTCATACCTATAAAATTCTCATTCCAACATATTATTCATGTTAAATTCAAAATCATCTTCATCTTATATATATTCATACTTTGCCACACTGATTCCACATATTCTCACCAATCTTCCTCAATAAATATCAACTTACCATTATAATTAATTACTTATTTTTATAAAATTCGGGATGTTACAATTCACCCCACCTAAAAAGAATTTCGTCCTTGAAATTCAGCATCGGTACACATGTCACAAGGCCATACCTCAGGCCACACATCAACAAGGTTCAACGATACCATAGAATAACATTGGACTTCTCAAAGTCCATCAAGACATGTTCATCATCACTTCATCATTCTTAACATAAAATTTCTACATCAAGCGTGTCATATATTATCAATTATAACCCGTCCAACAGAGCTCGTATGTTCATACTTAGTATGACCAGATAGGCTCAGTACATTTACCATAAGCAGCTATAATCCCTACACTTGCCCGGCCTATGTGTTGCTGCATCCAACATACAGGAAGGCGTCCCAATCCTGTAGTGGTTACCATAAACACATAAAGTCGGCGCATAAGTGCATGCTGCCACAATACCTATGGCATGTAAGACCATATCGGGATCAGTACTTCGTATTCCCATTGCTCATATTGGTCACACCTATTCAAACAATACCAGACCATATAAGACTCGGTGACAATCCTCACCAGTCCTCAGCTAAAATACTCATATTTCATCATTATTATATAGATAATTTGGCATCCATCCTGCCATATCAACCATCAAATTTCAGCTAACTTCACCATCAATCGGTGTACCAATTTTAAATTTTCAATCATTATAGAGGAAATACCCCATCCTTGAGTTTCATCCATCCACATCCATGCCCAAATAGTCTAAAATTCTTGTCTCACTTATACATTTGTTGACTATTAATCAATTCAAGCCTTAAAAGATTCACCAAACTCTTATCAAATAGACTACATAATCGAATAATGAGCTTCCATATTAGGCATTCTCCTCATAGATCACAACCAAAACTCTTAAATTAACATATAACTAACATCGTATCGCATCACCATGCGGTTTCTATCATCAATATAGCACCCTACAATTAAAATAGGAGGTTATGACGTGATCAAATTTCCATTCACTAATTCATATTCATATATATCATCTCTAAATCACATCATCATCTATACTTAATCCATTGATTATAATCTCTAAAGCACAGAATTTAGCTCAAGATCACATCGTAAATTCATATACCATAATCAATTCTAATCATACCCCAAGTTCAACATTATTATTCATCAATCATCAGGGGTTACCTAGCACCCATTGTGGAGTTCTCACACACCACACAACATCATTAGATATGGCTCACAAAACAACATAGAGCCTAGACCGCCATAGGGTCCAATTTAATTAATTCTCTACAACAATCGATCATACAAGATCATACCAAGTCCTTATAGGTCATCACACCTAGTGGGTTATAAGTAAATAAATCATTTACTCAGTTCTCACACAACAAAAACTGAGACACAACCTCAATTCAACACATGTTCGATTTTACATTTTAATCACTTATCACATATTCAGTCTCCCAATCTAAGGAAATACAACAAATCACTTATATCATATAACACATATGGTTCTTGTGCCAAAGGATATAAAATCCATCCTTCACAAATGGCACACCCAAACATTTAAATTCAAACATATCAAAACTAGGCAATTATTCAATATTATTCATTCATTCAACTCATCAAGTGAGTTTCATTTCATTTAACAAACATTCCTTGGCTAAACGCCACAGGCATAATGCATATAGGGACCTAACCACAATTCATATTCCAGGTGCATATGCACATCAAGATCTCAATAGGTATGGTCTATTACTACCATATCAATTTCCTTCTCAATATCTCCTATCCGTAATCAACATACGGCATAGGTCCATCATTAAATCAATATATATATATATATATATATATATATCATATCCATGATCAACACATGGCATCAAATCATCATCATATCAATTCATATCTCATATCTTATATTCACATCTCAATATTTCATTCCCATGATTAACATTCAATCATGGATTCATCATCAAATCAATTTGCATTATATATATCAACACCAATGCACAATAACAATATATTCGTCATTTGAAGGTAATAGGGTAAGGAACTTGGCCGGTCTTACACAATACATACATCCATCATATGTCAAGGAATTTCATTCATTCATATTCAATCCCATAATTCATTCATAATTATCAATGAGCAACTAGGCTCCACAAGTTCATCATATAACCCTAATGATAAAAGGTATACTTCCCATAGTCAATAACCACATCTTATGAATCACAATCTCACTAAAGTCCTCATTGAGCACCAATCCCATCTCAACTCTAATGATTCATAATCATTCTCAATATGTAAATATGCCCTCATAATTCGATTCACAATCCTTAGACAATTAATCATTTACATTTCTATATAGGGCAATCAATACATCAACATGCCATCATTCTCTAAACAATTATCATTCTTAAATCTATACAAACAACCATATGTCAATAATGAGCATCCCGCTCCAAAAATCACCATAGATATCTCACTATTGAGCAATCATACTCCAGCCATCCACAATATCAATTTATCACAGAGCAACCATGCTCTGGTAGTAACCAATAATTCTTATTCAGAGCAAAATATGCTCTGATACCACCTTTGTAACACCCCTGATTTTCTGTACTCGAATCCCGATGTGATCGTCATAATTAATAAAATTGCGAATAAATTTTTCGTGTTTGAAAATATTTCCAATACACCATCATGACCACATCAAGATCCAAATCACAGAAAACCCAAGAGTGAGATTTAGAAACCTATAACTGGATCGATAAATGGTTTGCCCATAAAGGTATACAAAATAATAGAGTATACAGCGGAAGAATGTGTATACCGGGCACACGCCTAGTCCCATATATGGCGATATGAGAAAAGGCTAGCTAGCACGCAATGGCATATTATAAGCCTATTAGAAAACCATCATCATTCTACAGTTAATTTTATAAGCATGCAAAGCCTAATGTATAACTATATGTATATATATGTACACACGGGAATCTTCTCCCAATACACTGTAAATCATCTCCTATATTCTATATATATATTCACCATCCACAATTCAAGAATTATCTTATACATATTCAAAACCTATAAATCATTTACATTCTCATAATCAATTCATTCATTACACAAGGACTCATAAATGATGCCGGCCAAGGCACTTCTGGTATCACCCCTGATTTTCTGTACTCGAATCCCGATGTGATTGTCATAATTAATAAAATTACGAATAAATTTTTCGCGTTTGAAAATATTTCCAATACACCATCATGACCACATCAAGATCCAAATCACAGAAAACCCAAGAGTGAGATTTAGAAACCTATAACTGGATCAATAAATGGTTTGCCCATAAAGGTATACAAAATAATAGAGTATACAGCAGAAGAATGTGTATACCGGGCACACGCCTAGTCCAATATACGGTGATATGAGAAAAGGCTAGGCTAGCACGTAATGGCACATTATAAGCCTATTAGAAAACCATCATCATTCTACAGTTAATTTTATAAGCATGCAAAGCCTAATGTATAACTATATGTATATACATGTACACACGGGAATCTTCTCCCAATACACTATAAATCATCTCCTATATTATATATATATATATATTCACCATCCACAATTCAAGAATTATCTTATACATATTCAAAACCTATAAATCATTTACATTCTCATAATCAATTCATTCATTACACAAGGACTCATAAATGATGCCGGCCAAGGCATTTCCTCTACCACTATTTACCTTCACCCAAGCTTGATCTTTAAATCCGAACTCATCCCATGGTAACCTGCATCACAATGCTAAAAAGGAGACCACCTGGGAGAGTGAGTTAAACATTCAAAATGACGAATAATATATATATTGTGATCATGTGTATATGCATATAAACATCATGTGTGCTTTGCTATCAAAACATCAAATTATCATTCATTCATTATCTCATTATCACAATAGGCATACAAGCCTCATGAATCGTAATTCATATCATAAATAAGCACAACATATACACGATCACAAACACTATCACTTTGCCACTTATCAACAAGGGCATTCATAATCATTATCATCATTAATTCACTAAGGTCTCACTCAATACCTCCTCGCAAGGGGTTTCTCAACACTCGTGGTTATCCCATCTCAAATGCCATGGTCTTAAAGCTCATGCATATGTTAACTGTTTAATGCATATGCAACGGATCCGATTTCATATCACGGGTGATCGCAACCACCATAATCAATCATTCATAATCATTGGTTTCCCACCTCGCAAGGGGTACTCCCACCTCATGATCGCAACCATGGGCATCATAGGTGCTTGCAAGCCCTTTATTATATCAAATACCTAGTGATCGTAACCACTGGCTCATCATCATACAATGGTCTCTGCAGGGCCTTTCACATTCCATAATCAGGTGATCGCAACCACCGGCACAATATCATATCATCATCACATTGGTTTCCCGCCTCGCAAGGGGTACTCCCTTCATAGAATCCCGCAGGATCTTTCATCATTGTGATCGCAACCACATAATACCAATGCTATGCCATGCCATGAATGCAAGATGCAATAATGCATATGCTCAACAACAACCTCGCAAGGATATCTCACCCTCTTAATTAGGGATATAATTTAATCTGGCATTTTCAAGAATCATATATTTATTTACAAGCCCCTCAAGGCATATCATTAATATAATTAGTATTCAATGGCATACAAACATTCAAAAGGCCCCTCAAGGCACAACATACATATAATAGGCACTTCAATGGCCACAACATCATTCATGACAATCCACATGTAGATGTCTAAAGGCATAGCAATAATCATAACATCAAGCCACACATGTAACAACAAGGTGTTTTTCGGAATATAAAAACATATATTTAGCAATCGTCATTGCCACTGCACATACAAGTCAATTACTTGTATCAACCATTAGGGTGTCATAATATTTCATGTTATCCATCAATATCATTGTATATTCATTGGTGATTTGCAACCCAACATAAGAGTATCGTAATAATTCTCATTAATTATCAAATTGTCATTTCACTTAATTCAAAACATATACATAACAAGGCAAGCATGAGTATCCATCACATACAACAATCACTATTTAATTTACTCATGCAATTTGAATGTTAACTCCTCTCCTACCTTGAGGGAAGAGCCGAAACTAGTCCAATGCTCCGAATGCTCCATTGCATCACCCGGAATACCATCTACATAATATACATATGCATTCATACAATTAATAAGCCATCTCAAGGCATTCCTCTTAACTTTTAAACACTTTCTAGTTTATCATCAAGTCCTAGACTTGTTAAACACAAGTTATATATTTGCATTAGGCTTCGGGAATTCCATTCCCAAAGCCAAGATCCTCTAGATCTTAAAGGCTTACTAATCCAACAACATCATCATCTTATCCATTACATAGTGTAATCTCAAATCACATCGATCCTTTAAATGTCATCATTGTCACTTAAGGCTCAACACAAGTTATTCTTGTTTCTCTTAAACCATCCTTACTATCAAATTCATTACAATATCATAGCCTATCAATTCACCAACCCATATGTATATCCATTGATTCCACCATTAAGGGTTATCTACAATGTTCATCATTATTCATCACTATAACTAACAACATACATATTAAACATCACCCATTCACTTCCAATTCAACCTTCAAGTCCAATATATATATTTTCCCAAATTCTTAAGGCAAGGGTTTTCTTTAAAACCCAAACAACTATTACCAATACTCATGAATCATCATCAATGGCCACCTCTTATCATTAATATCATTCACTATCATCTTTAAACATACTTTGTATTCATAATTTACATTTCCCCCAATTTATTAAAGTTAGGGTTTCACTAGAACCCATCAACATCATAATTGTTCATTTATTTTCCACCCATCCAAGTATTAATTCATGCATCTCTATAACAACCCACTATTAAATCCATAATAACAACACCCCACCTAGGGTTTCCTCACTTTAAGCTTCTCCCAACAACCCATATACACAATAAATACTCCCCCAATTACAAAGAACCCAAAGTCTAGGGCAATAAACTCATAAAGAATGGTGAAGAACTCACCTCACCCAAAAGCCAACATTGGGCTTTCCATAAAGAGAGGGTCCACACGGAAATAGAGTGGGAGAAGAGGGAGGAGTTGCAGCACAAGCTTCTTCTTCAAGCTTCCATAAAAAAAACAAAAATGGTGGAGTAGGAGAAGACACTCCACACGGCTCAGGTTTTTGGAGAGAAGAAAAGAAGAGATGGAGAAGGGAAGAAGACGAAGAAAAAGAATGAAGAAAGGAGGGGAAGAAGTGACGTGAAAGTGGAAGAAAGTGAGAGTTTTATGTTTTAATATTTGCCTTAATGACCATTATATCCCTCGGGTGTCTAACTAAGTAAGGGGAAAAAGAGTCCAGCCATCGGAATCAAGAAAAGAAGGGCCAATATACATAAACTGAGAGAAAAGAGAGAAAAAATACAATCAGGGTGCTACTCGCTCAAGCGAAACCCACATTCGCTTGAGCGAGACCGCCCCATCTCGCGTGAGCCTCTCCATTCGCACAGGCGAAAAAAAAACCCCAGTATTTATTTCCACACTCGCTCGCTTGAGCGAGGTATTAATTCGCTTAAGCGAATCTGACAAGAAGTCATCCTTCCCAGCACTCAGGTTTCTGTTGACAGAATTTCCCCCAAAACCGACCCAACATTCATTCGGTTTCACTCGGCAAAATTCAACCAGATCCGAGTCATCTCACACTCGGCTTCCCTCTTGACATACCAATCTGGACCGATCCATTTTTCATTCAACCAACTCATTCAGGGCCGACTCATACTCGCATAGTCTATCACTCGGGATCCAGAGTTCCATTCATTCGGGAATAACCCATCATATATACTTAGTCATTTATATTCTATCCTCAAGGGTCACACTTATACAATCCACTCGGTAAATAAAGGTAATCCCACTCGAAATCCATAAACCTTCCTCACTCGGAATATTTCCCAATTAAACACCATTCGGTGTATCACAACCATAATTCACTCAGAATGTATTCCACATTCACCACTCGGCATAATTACACTTCTCACACTCGGAGAATACTCAATCTCCTTCCCGTTGGGAAGGTTCCCAACAGTCAAGTTCCAATCGGGTTTATTCTAACCATAACTCACTCGGGTAATTCATTAAGTCCCACCCGGACTTGTTCAGATCCTAACCACTCGGGGTATAAAACCTCATTCACTCGGAAGAGGTTCACTCAGATTTCCACTCGAGAATATTCAAACTCTTTCCTCACCCGGGGTTTACTTATATTTTCCACTCGGATAAACAATCCAGACCGAGTCTGTCCTCACTTGGTTTTCCACTCGGTATTTCATCCCAAAACCAACTTCCTTTGTTTTTCCCCCACGAATAAAGTCTTTCCAGAATACTTCTGGACAACACACCTTGTGTCCACACTCGGTGTCATTTCCACTCGGAGTTACACTCACAGAGAGGCTCCACTTGGAATGAGTTACCTTGAACTCGGATATTTTTACTCGGAACACAACTGCTCAGAATATCACACAGGAAGACCTCTCACTCAGAATTTTATCTACTCCCTCACTCGGAGGGTTCTGCCTTGGCAAAGCCACTCGGAATTTCACTCGAAAATTCACCACAAATCCTGAATTATTTTCTAAGTCCCCTCTCAAGTGAAATTTCATCCAGAATCCCACTTACTCACCATACACACGTCACACTCGGTCAAAAGCACAACCATACCAGTCACACCTGAGTGAGCATCACTCAGCATTCATACTTCCCACTTTCGCTCAAGCTACTCACATTCGCTTGGGCGAAGAAAGGTTCAGTGACCATTTCCTCACTGGCTCGCTCAAGCGCGGGCATTCTCGCTTGAGTGAGATTCGTCCAGAACCTCACCTAATCACAACACACTGTACTCGCTTGAGCTGATTCCTCACTCGCCTGGGCGAATACCATTCCTTAGACCCTTCGCTCGGGCGAGACTCCATTCGCCTGAGCGAATTTCCTCCAGAGAGCAAACACTGATACTGCGAATTCCTTCCAGAGAGCAACACTAATACAGGGTAATTTCGCTTGAGCGGAATTCACCTTCGCCTGAGCGAAAATTGCCCAGAAACCATAATGTTGGTGCAAAAGACTCTCGCCTGAGCGAGGTCCCATCTCGCTTGAGCGAGAATACCAGCACAGAGACAGGAAACGCAAATTTCACACAAATCAACGTATGAAATCACATTTTACCAATTCAATTACTCCCAACACAGCATACACAATATGTGGGATATATATGTAACTTGTTCTAAACATTCACACTCGGAATTCCTCATTATAATCCAAATTTGGATTTATCCCACATTTCATACACATCATGAAAGGCACACACAGCCTATTCAAACATTCATACCTATAAAATTCTCATTCCAACATATTATTCATGTTAAATTCAAAATCATCTTCATCTTATATATATTCATACTTTGCCATACTGATTCCACATATTCTCACCAATCTTCCTCAATAAATATCAACTTACCATTGTAATTAATTACTCATTTTTATAAAATTCGGGATGTTACATATGTGATCTTTTTAAAATTAATGTGATTTGTAGGAGTTACAATTTGATTCATATTTATTAAATTTAATATGATTTATAATTGCTACAAATAAAATATAAGATATTTATTAAATTTAATAATTTTTAAAATCAAATATCTAATCCTTAAAAATTTGATAGGATTTGTGAAAGTTACAAATTAAGGATAAGATATTTATCAAATTTAATAGGATTCAAAATAAAATATCTTGAACTCTAGAGATAAGGTTTAAAATTTAAACCTTGATCATTCCTAAAAAATAGGATGATTGTTGAGACTCTAGAGATAAGGTTTAAAAGTTAAACCTTGACTATTCTTATTTTAGGATAGATGTTAGGGTCAAAAGATAAGGTTTAAAAGTTAAACCTTGACCGTTCCAAAATTTAGGATTCAAGAGTTGAAACTTAAAATTAGAATTTCAAATTGTTTGAAATCCTAACCAAATATTTTGAGTTGTTAATGGTTAGTGGGGCCTTCTGGCAAGGAAAAACTTGATATTTAAGCGGGTCACACCGGACCCACCTCTCTTTTTATGGAAACTAACTTGATTACAGTACTAAATTTTTGGGTTGGAACACTACTCTGCACCCTGTAAAGGGTAGGCTCCCCTTGAACGGTCAATGGAATTGCCAAACTTCTCTACGTAGTTTTCCTTTTATGACCCCGCGTGCTTAATTATGTGTTTTAAAATTTATTTTATTTTAAATACAATTGATCACTTTATTAATTAATTAACACGCTACATGGAGAATAGTTATGATCTTAGATATTGTGTAAGAATTTATTTAAATACAGCCTACATGTTGTGCCTCTTTTTCTATTCTTCTTTATTTCTCTTCTCAACCCTTCACTCGTAGGTAAAACAAGTTTATATATATATATAATTATAATCATGATCAGGTCGAGACAACAAGATGAAGATGTAGAAGATGTTGGCCTTCAAAGGAACAATGGAGTGGTGACTCTAAAGGAAGATGGATCCTGGAAGTAGGACTTCAAGAAGTGGGTGCCACCATAGTTCCTTAGGTTTATGCTCTTCAGTTTTTATAGGAAGACCATAACTATCTCACATTTTGATTGCATATTTTGGGGTTTTATTTTGCGTTAAAGCGTTTAATGAAAGTTGATAATGAACAATAAGAAAATTGAAATCCCTCAAGCTCGACAATCATACCTTCCATTAAGTAATAATTACAAACTTGATATAGATAAAGTATTGGTCACGTCATAGTTGGGTGCCTTTATTTATGTTTAGTAGGACATGATTGGATAATTGGATTATCCAAGTATAACTTATTATTTTTTATTCAAATAGGCATTTTTCAATTAGATTATGAATAGTCTAAAACGCATTCCAATAAGCAACACTCATCAAGGCTAGTTTCAATAAAGTGTAGGTTTTGCCAAAGCAGAGTGTCTTTATTGATATTAGTAAAGAATGATGGATAATTGGATCATCCAACCATTTGTTATTGGACTTATCTAGGTAACATTAATTAGATTGAAGAACCTAGAAGCTTTAATATTGAGTTTAAACATCTTCTAATAAGTAACACTCATCGCGATTAATAATAAATAGTGGGTCTGCCAAAGCAGGGTGTTATCATTTATATTAGTAACACGCGATGGGATAATTGTAATATCTAAATTGTTTTTATTAGGCCTTAACTTAACTTAGTTTTTCAATTGGATTGAAAATAACTTAGAGGCGTAAGGATTGAACTTAAATTCATAAGATGAATAAGGGTAAAGAGTTACCCACTCAATCATCTAAGAGTTTCATGACATGCAATTGGAAATATGTTTCCTATCTAAATAATCAAGGGTTGGGCGATCGGCCAAAGCTAACTTAGCACTAAGCCAAATATGGATCTTGGCCCATTAGAAAAATCTTCCAACGGGATTTTTCTGATTCAATGAGGGTATTTGTTTTGCACCAAAATAGTGGGAGACAACATACTTATTTAATGACCAAAAGTTAAATATGTTATAAATAAAAGTGATAGATTTGAATATAATTTGTTTTAGAACAACCATGACAAACCAAATATTATTTGCATTACAATTTGTCCTTTGGAAGGACACTTTATCTAGAAAAATGCCCATATAGGTATTGAGACTTGAGAATTGTCCTCAATAAAGAGGAAGCGACAATGTGTCATGTTTGGCTTATTTCAATATCATCTATCATCAGGTATTGAATACCCTATGGAGTCTGCATAAACTCTGACCTGTAAAAGGCAATACGAATATATGGAGATATACGATATAATCCTATACAGACTTGATTATAGCCGAGTTGGTCTTGGTAAATAGAAGTCTAAAAGGTGATCAAGAAGGGAAATTGTTTCCAATTTTAGCCAAATAAGCCATTGAAATAATTTGTCTAAAGAACTTGAAGGAGTTTAAAAGAAGGGGAAGTAAGACTTTTGCTATAAGTCATGTTATAGAAGTCAAGTTATTTTACTTCACTGACATTAGTATCAGATACTAGTAGCAGATCTCACATTTATTTGAAAGATCAAGGAAATAGATCATTTACTAAAGTTGGAGAAATCTATATGTAAAATTAAGCAAAAGTTGTTACAATAAAGATAAGATCTTCACCTATTAGGCTAGTTAGTGAACTATACATTGTGCATATTATTTCTTGTTAGACAAGAAAGGTTTTATTTTATAAAATAACTTTATTTCTTCAAAAGGATGCTCATGCACAATTAAGTAATGGATTCCACATCCTAAATCTCAAAACACCAATCTATAACATAACTATCAAACTAGGTTAAAGTAAGTGATTTTGAACCTTACTTACATGGGCAAATGAATAAGAAACATATTTCTAGATACCATAAATATGGTTATCTGGACTCTTTTGATTTTGGAATCAATTAAGACATGTAAATCGTATTTATTGTAGAGATAGTTGACACCTCATTCATTGAAAAGTGAAAGATGAGTAATCTATTATCTAATACATGGTGTATGTGGGCCTATTAGAACAATAACTATATGTGTTTTTCAATACTTCGACATACTAATTCAAAAGTCAATAAGTATGGATTTATGTAACACAAGTTAGAAATTCTTTGAAAAGTTCAAAGAATTCATAATGAAGTGAAAAACTAAATTAGAAAGACAATTAAAGCTTTGATTAGATCAAGATAGCAAATAATTTAAGTTACAAGTTTGATAACTATTTAATAAAGTGAGAGATTACCTCTTAACTCATTCCTCATGGAATGCCATAATAGTATCTCTATGATCGAAAATCAAACTTTGTTGGACATACTCTGATTATTGATTATTATCAAACTTCTCTAACTCCTTCAATGTGTTATGGAATCCTTAGCGCATAAGCAACAAAAGAACAAGGATTCCCATTGGACTTTCAAAACTTCATGTTTCAAAGCATAAGTGATATAGGATGGGGGAGGATCTAGCTATCTTTCTTCAAGTTGATAGGGAAAAGGTTACCCTAAACCTAACAAAAATGGTTGGAAGCATGGAAACATGGAAGATGGATGGAGGTTGATGGAAGGGATAGAAGATGATGAAGAAGACGCCACCAATGACTTAGATAAGTCTCTGCTCGTAACTCTAGGGATGGTCACCTAGTGATAAGAGCTTAAAAAGGGTTAGACTTTCTCTAACCTAAAGGAGAGAGTTTGCACTCAAACTTCACAAAGTGTAAATTTCATTCAAAACTAATGGTAAGGAATATAAGAAATATTAGCAAAGACCACAATCAAAAGTTCCCATAAGAACACACATGTAAAATTATGGATACCTCTATGACAGTTAATCATGCTACTATCTAAATGTAATAAAATGAAAATATGAGTAGATGTAGTTATATGATCATGTGAGATATTACAAAATATTGACTTATCCTCAAAAGATGGATTTTCCTACAGGGATCATAATGAGTAATGGCATCTAAAGTTGGTACTAAAGTATGCATGTCATGCAATGTTGCCAAAAATTCTCTATATAAACCTTTATGAAAATAAATCATATCAACATGATCATGGATAAGATATGAAAAATGTAATGAAATTGACATGTTAATTGATGGACAAAATGCTAATCCTATAAAATTTCTACTATGCAACATGATAACATATGAAATGACTCTTGGAAAAGACAATTCAAAAGAGTAAAGACATATGCTAATCCTATAAGATCCTATAATGATTGTATACATGCTAGAACTAATTCTAAGATAACTATGAACAATGATTGACCAATTCTCTTTACTAGGGATAAGAGAAAATGGGTGTGATTCTTCTATTTTAAGGTCATCTTGAGGTTTAGAACTGATGATGGGTAAAGGTAAACTATCATTAATGCTAGGTAAACTATCACTAATGATTGGAATGAACAAAATGTTATTGGACATAGGATTAGGTAAACTATGATTAAGGTGATTCTTTGTTGAAACACTAAGGTTGCTTAAAGATAAGCTATTATTCTCTACCTTATGTTCTCTATTTTGATTTTCACCTTTGATTGCTTTCTTCTTTTTCTTATACCTATCATATTCTTTCCAATAAAGTTTCACTTTTTCATCCATAGCTCTATTATGTTTGTGTCTTAATTTTTCTATTTCTTTTTCATTGTTACATAAACTAATTCCTAACTTTTCAATGGTATCACATTCTAAAATATGATCCCAAAGTGCTTTTAATTTCCTATGGATTTCCTCAAGAACTTTTTCTATCTTTTTATTTTTCTCTATGGAAGAATCATACTTAGACTCATACGAATCTATTTTAGCATGAAGGACACCTAGTTGTTTAATTAAAACTTCAAATTTATTAGGTGTTTTATCTTTCCTATTTTCCCTTTTATGATGTTTCCTCGACCTAGGTTCATCCTTATTTTCTAGGTTATCTAACCTAGAGTTGATTTTATCTAAATTTTCCATGATTAACCTAAGCGAGGACATGTTATCTCTATTCACAAAAGTAGACAAGAAAACAATCAAGAGATACTAGTCGAGAATGTATGCAAGACCAAAAACAAGAAATCAAACAACGATCATAAGAATCAAATTCTAGGTTTTCTACCTAAGAAACATAACATCTAAGATGTTTTGTACTAGGTAGAACCCTAGGTTGTCTTACTATGATTAGTTATCAGAATTAAGGTTGTAACAAGACAAACAACAAACCCTAGAAAAGCTAACCAAATACAATTTTAAAAGTTAAGCTAACAACTTAGGTTTAATAACCCTAACAACCCCTAACTAAATTTGTTATATGGTTATTATTGTTGCAACTACCCTAACTTGTTATAACAACCCTAACTACTTAACACTAATTAGGTTATGAGATGGTTAAAACTAACTAGGAGTTTGTTCTAACTATACTTAACTAACAACAAACTTAGTTAAGACAACTAACCACCTAACAACTTCTAGTTAAGACCACTAACAACCTAACCACTTTTTTACAACTACTTAACTAATTAAACTAACTAACAATAATTAGTTAAAGCAAACAAATGCACATGCACTATACTAGATGAAAGTTAGAGCTAAAATTCAAGTCCAATGTCCAAAGTCCAAATGTCCTCAAATACAAGGACCAAATTTTGCTACTAGAAGTCCTAAAAATTTAAAAACTTTCTAATATTTGCTAAAGAGTACAAGGCTTTGCTTCCTTTTACAAAGGTCTTCAAGCTTGTACTTCAAGTCCCTCTCCACCAATTTTGCTACACAATGAACAAACTTAAAGCAATTGTTAGCAAAAATTAAATCCCAAAATCTAACCACTCCTCTCGCAATTGTGTTTCACTCAACTTCTCCTTTAGGCCTTCAATTGTTTTCACCTCCTTCAATTTTCACTTTTATCTACTATTTCCCAAAGAATGTTACCCTTTGAGATGGAGGAAGAGAAAAATCCAAGAGAATTTCAAAGGAAATGGAAACTCAAAGACAAAACTGGAAGAGACGAAGACAAGTAAAAAAAAGTTTAATTTGAAAGAATTGGTTACTCAAAAGGATTTTAAAATTTGACAAGAAATTAACCTAAAAAAATCAAATAAAAGTTCAAATAAATAAAGGTGGTACACTATCTATTATGGAAAAGACAAGATATTACATAAAAAAACAAAACTAGACAATCTAAAAATTAAATACAACAAGAAATTAAAAAGAGAAAAAAAAATATCTAGAATGCCAAAATTTTGAATAAGCAAGGTTTAGTGAAACTTTTGATTTTTTTGGTAAATTTTGCTCTAAAACAAAAAACTTGGCTGAAATTGAAACACCAAACCCGTGCCAAAAATTTGAAATTCAATTGCTAATTGCTTTGCTTTTTGAACCTTTACTATTCGGCCCCATTTTTCTTAAGACTATTTTTTTTATGGGCTTAAACTTCATTTTTTATCACCCATTTGGAACATTTTGGTGGCACGAGAGGACAAAAAATTTCACAGGTTACAATTGAACCAAATTACACAAATACGTCAATTGCACTAGAATTAAGCAAATTGACCAACAAATTGGAATGTTAATTGCATTAGAAAGCAGTAAAGTTGAGTCTGGACAATTACACGTAACAATTAAGCAACCCAATTGCACTAATCGTTAACAGGAATATTGTAACAGTGAATGATCAACAATTATGTGTACATATATCAATTGATGGATTAACCAGAAAATATTTGAATTGACACGTACAGGAATTGTTTAGCACGAATGAAATCAAATTATACAGCGAATTGATCACAATTCTCGATTTGAACAGATACTGGACTTGGAATCATAAGAAAATTGGGCAACAAAATTGCACATATGGTAATTGAAATTGCCACGACTGAATAGAAATCAAGTTGCACAGTGAATTGACTACTTGACCAAAAAGATTTAGAATTGAAAGGCATAGAAATTGGATTAGCAAGTAAGCAAGAAATTTGATTGTACTGTATAGTAATTGAACAATCCAATTATGCCCAGAATGCCAGGAACGAGAGACAAAAAAATTGACACTGTTTGCAATAATTTGTCAATGCAAGAAAATAGGCAAGATGAATGGGTAAGTAACCAGAATATGCCTTACGGTAAATGCCAATGCAAGACTGAGGGATCAAAAATTCAAATTAACACGCAACAGTGATGAAAAGAAATTTGACCAGTATGATTCAATTGCACCCCGACAAATTGGCACGTATAGAGATTGAAATACTTGACCAATGTTAATTGCCAAAGACCAAACAGTAAATGACCAAGAGATATTCAATTTTGACCCAGAGAAACAGGAAATTGCCAAGATGAGCAATGGACAAAAAGAAGACAAGAAGCGGCATTGTACGTACCGTTTCTTGGCAGAATGGAAAGAGTGGCTTTTACAGATTAGACCGAAAGACCACAGCCCAAATTAATTGCACTATTTCACAAAATATTGACGTGAATAGCTTATCCCCTTTTATGCATTTGCTTCCATAGAGATTAAAGAAACGAAGTTAACAATATGGAAAAATGCAATATTTCTGCGCCACACGGAAGGCACAAAATTCAATTCCAAGAATAATATGCAATGAAAGGATGATAGGGAAAGGCAATTACAACAACGTGAAAAATTGACAAAATAAAATTCAAGATGATATAGAATTCTGATATTCCTAACGTGCAATACAAGAAAAAAAATTTCCTAGAAGAAAAATCTATTGAGTGAATTCTACAAACCTAAAAATTGAGCACTTGTCATCACCTTAAAATGAGGTAATATAACTATGGAAATTGGAGCTTCAATACCAATTAAAAGATAATTTTAAATGGTATAGAATTAGCACAACCTACAAGCAAAATTTTAGAAATGACCTAGAACAAAGATGAAGCTCCAATGTGCACCAAATACCCTAGTTTTGACTCTAGATTCATGTATTTAACAAGGCTAAAGCTGAAATTATTTTTTTAAAAATGGTGCAAGACTAAGAAACTAGAGAAGATGACAAACCAATGCTAAAAATTTAAAGAAACTCAACACAAAATGAACAAAAATTCAAAGAAAAAAATCAAAGAAGAAAGATGGCACCTTAAACTTTTGATACTACTTGATATAGGATGGGGAAGGATCTACCTATCTTTCTTCAAGTTGATAGGGAAAAGGTTACCCTAAACCTAACAAAAATAGGCAGAAGCATGGAAACATGGAAAATGGATGGAGGTTGATGGAAGGGATGAAAGAGACGCCACTAATGACTTGGATAAGTCTCTGCTCGCCACTCTAGGGATGGTCACCTAGTGATAAGATCTTGAAAAAGGGTTAGACTTTCTCTAACCTAAAGGAGAGAGTTTGCACTCAAATCTCACAAAGTGTAAATTTCATTAAAAACTGATGGTAAGGAATACATGGAGAGGTAAGCCTTATATAGGCAAGATGGAGTGGTGGCCAAGCTAGGCAACAAGGGCTTCCCACTCTTTCTTAGGCCCAAAATCAACTAAATTAGGAAATGTGGCCAACTACAAGGCCCAAAATGATGTACAAGGTCCAATAGTGACCCAACAATAAACCTAAACTATTTTGAGTGCAATTGAAATTATTTACAGACTATGTCCGCATCAATAAGACAAACATCAAATATTTTATTTAATCATTTTAGAATTACCTTTTGAAGAAAATCGAAGTAGTCATAGCCTTTTCCTTTAAGAGTCCACATGAGTACTCCCACCAGAAACGCTACACCTTCCAAATGCTAGTTTGACGGCGTGTAGCTTTTACAACTTTTGCATTTTTGTGTCTCTTTTTTGGTGAGCCGCCTATGAGAATCTTATGCTCTATTTATAGGCTTGGTTTGACCTAATTTCTATTTCTAAAGAGTAGGCTTCTTACTTATTCTAATAGAGTTGGGCCCAATAGCTTTATTTAGTCAAACTAAAATAAAAGCTATTTTCAGATGGGCTTACTCTATGTGGGTGACCCTATAGGTAAAATACTCTGTCATATTAATAATAAACTATTCTATTATTAATATAAAATAAGAACGATATCTACCAATGCATCATTATGTCCGAATATTTTATTATCAACATAACCTATAAGTGATAGTTATTTTATATGTTTGTTCCTTTTGTCACGATATCCTAATTGGGCCCAAGGTATGGTCACGTCATCCTTATACGGTCTAATTTATTTTGCTTGATACCGAAGTAGACTTTATCTGAATAAATATCTGATATTTATTCTTTCTAGCATGGCCATGCATTTCCTTAGTCTCACATCAAGTGGCCTATAGATATCACTCCTGTCACATAGGAGAGACAAATCTCATCTACATCATTCACATCCTTCTGCATAATTTGTTTATTTCCTAATCACAACCTTTATAGTCCTCTTGTTACAAAAAAGGTTTAATTATATTAAAATAACAAACTCCTTATGTAGGAATCATAGTGACTTCAGATCGAAGGACTACATATACCATTATCACATTGAGAATCGTTTATGACGTTCATGTAACGATCCATGCAACATTCTCATGGTGGGTCTTTCCAGTACATCATTACTCTTAATGTATACCCGTGTGAAGACTTGATATCATCTATATCCATGATCTGTGAGATCAGATCATCAGCACATTCATAACCTAGTCTTAATGTATTTACATGTCCCCACGTAAATACTTGACTACAGACATTTTAGGAATAACTTTCATATGACCTATTACTCCAAGGATAAATAAAGGTTGTTAAAATATTTTACAAAAAATGTCTTATTCAAAATGATGCGTCCTTTATAGGCTCTTAGTGCATATTTCCGACAATCTCCCACTTGCACTTAGAGTCGATAAGGTTAATGTCCAATGACGTCTATAGTGCCCTCATGCTTTTGCTACGCAAGCGATTTTACTAGTGGGTTCCCAACAATTTTGTTGCTATGCACATTGTATATTTCCATATCTTCCAAAGATAGAACTATTTAAGTATATGTTTGAATTAATCTACTTCCTTATATTGTTCTATAGTTCCATTGTCATCACAGTGGAAACTCATAAGGTACAAAACATTCAGAATGATTAAATGTAAATCGACTTCTTTTGTAATTTACCATAGCAATATACTTAGATTTGTTAGTAGAACCAACAACTTTTTCTTGCTTTGAACCTTTCAAGCATACATTGCAACCATCTTGACAACACATATATATTTTGATTGTAATCTTAAGTCATTTAAATTACTCAAAAGGTTGGGATCGATATAACCTTTACAATCAGCTCATCTTCCATTTATCAAGATTAAATCCTTAGTCTTTCTTAAGTGTTTAAGGATATTCTTGGCTATACAATGAGAATATTAGTTCTAGAAGAAGCATGTCTTCTACATGTAATACTAGAACTATAATTGTGCAGTTACTAACCTTTTTATTGTCACAAGATTTATCTTCATTCTTTATTGAAGATTCTAGCTTCTAAAAGCTTGCTTTAGTCCATAAATGGAACATTTGCAGTTCACATACCTTTCTAGATGTTTTAGGAATAAAAGACCTTTAGGTTGTATCATATACACACCCTCAAAATGATTTCCTTTTGACATCTATCTACCATATCTCATAATGGTGGTATACTGCTACAACAAACAGGATCTAAATGGTTTTTAAGTTAATTGAATTTTGTCAATCTTGCTTTTAAAGGTACTCTTATACCATGAAAACCCACTTGTATCCTATAGGTTTTACCCTTTAGGTACGTCAACCAAGGTTCATACCTTGTTAATATACATTGATGTAGGATGACCTTGAAAGGAGATCTTCCTTGGGAGGGATCTAGGATCTTTTCTCCTCTTCCTTAGCCTTTTAGAGCAAGAATGATGAAACTTCCAAGGCTTGGCCGAATCTCCGACTTAGAAAAAACTCAAAAACCGAATGGAAACAAAAAGGAAAGAGATAGGAAAAAGTGAAAGGAAAAAGGATGAAGTGGAAAGAGATGGTTAAGGGAAATGGAAGAAGGATTTTGGAGGCCACTCCCTAGGAGGGAGATAACTCCAACTCGCCACCAAGGAGGGAGAGGACCCCTTGGATAAGAGATTCCTAAAGTCTCTTTAGCCTAGAGAAAAGGAGGAGAATCTCTTACTAGAATTTCATAAAAAGTGTTTATATTTCTCAAAATGAAAGTTATCCATTTTTACAAGAGGAGACACCTATATATAGCCTTTTGGAGAATTCAGCCAAGTTGTTCCTAATAGGCCTCCATGATGAATCCTAGGCCTAATTAATGGAAAAGAGAAGAAGATGGCCTATACATGGCCCAAATGAGAGTACATGGCCCAATAGTGACCAAATTGACCTAGTAAGGTCCAAATAAAACCTAAATCACTAGAAAATCTATTTATGATCTATACTACATGATGAGTACAAATAGATCCTGAAATTGTCTTCATTGGGCTTGGGTCCACTAAGCAAGGTAAGGAAGGAAAATAGGGCTTTGTGGATGGTCTCTTTGCCCTTCTTGGACGCCCCTTGTAAGCCTCTAACCCTTTGTCCAAGGTAGTGTGAGGATCCTCCCATGTTGTGTCCTCATTATGCTCCCCTTCCTCGAAAGGATTTGTCCTCAAATCTGAAGCATCATCCTCTTTATCTATGTCAAACGGAGATAAGTAAGACACATTAAAAGAAGCACTCACACCATATACACCAGGCAAATCAAGGACATAGGCATTATTTCCCATCTTTTTAAGAATTTGAAAAGGACCATCACCCCTTAGGTCGAGTTTGGATTTTCTCAAATTTGGAAACCTTTCTTTTCTAAGATATAACCAAACCCAATCTCCAACCTCAAAGGTTACTTCCTTTCTTCTCTTATTGGCACAACGAGCATAGTGTTCATTTTCAGCTTGTATTTGGTTTTTAAACTTCTCATGAAAATCTTTTATAAATTTGGCCTTTGCCTCTCCATCCATATGAAGGACAGAATCAGAAACATCAAGGGGCAAAAGGTCCAAAGGAGTGAGAGGGTTAAAACTATAAACAACTTCAAAAGGACTATGCTTAGTTGTGGAGGGTTGTACCCTATTATAAGCAAATTCAATGTGTGGCAAACACTCATGATTTAAAATTTTTATTTACTAAGACCCTAAGTAATTGAGAAAGGGTCCTGTTCATTACCTCAGTTTGGCCATCCGTTTGAGGATGACAAGTGGTAGAAAATAGAAGCTTCGTTCCTAGCCTTGACCAAAGTATTTTCCAAAAATGGCTTAGGAATTTAGTGTCCCTATCAGAAATAATAGTTTTAGCAACACCATGAAGCCTAACAATTTCTTTGAAAAATAGCTTAGTAATATGACTAACATCATCCACTTTGTGACAAGGAATGAAGTGAGCCATTTTACTAAATCTATCTACCACAACAAAGATAGAGTCGATGCCCCTTTGGGTCCTAGGTAAGCCTAACACAAAATCCATAGAGATATCTATCCAAGGAGAAGTAGGTGTAGGTAAAGGAGTATAAAGACCATTAGGTGATATTTTAGATTTAGCTTTTCTACAAACTATACACCTAGCACATAGTCTTTGAACATCTTTTTTCATTCTAGGCTAATAGAAGTGTTCATTTAATATAGACAATGTTTTATCCCTTCCAAAATGACTGATTAAGCCACCCTCATGGCTTTCTCTAAGCAATAAATCTCTAAAAGAACTCCTAGGAATGCAAATCTTATTAGCCCTAAAGAGGTAACCATCTGGAATATAGAATCCTTTTTGAGATATGGTGTTTGAAGATGAAGTATAGATTTTAGAAAAATCAAGATCTCCTTGATACAAATTCCTAATCTCATCAAGTCCAATGATGTTTGATCCAAGAGAGGCAAGCAAAGAGTGCCTTCTAGATAAAGCATCAGTCACAGTCTTTGATTTTCCATTTTTGTACTTGATGACATAGGGAAATTGTTCTAAAAACTCAACCTATTTTGCATGTCTTTTATTTAACTTATGTTACCCTTTTATGAATTTAAGTGATTGATGATCACTATAAATGACATATTCTTTTGGGATCAAGTAATGCTCCTAAGTTTGGAGGGCTCTAACTAATGCATAAAATTCTGTCATATGTGGGATAATTGTGGGCAGCCCTATTAAGTTTTTCACTGAAAAATGCAATAGGGTGGCCTTCTTGCAACAAAACAACTCCTATCCTCACATTTAAAGCATCACACTCAAGCTCAAAGTTTTTTGAAAAATTTGGAAGAGCTAAAATTAAAGCATGTGTGAGTTTGTCCTTAAGGTATTTAAAAGCTTTCTCTTGCCTTGGTCCCCATATGAAAGAAACATTTTTCTTAACCAATTCATTTAGGGGGGATGCTAAGGTAAAGAAATCTTTCATAAACCTTCTATAAAAACTAGCTAGACCATGAAAACTTCTAACCTCACTCACATTCTTTGGTGTTGGCTAATCTTGGATTGCCTTCACTTTTGAGTGATCTACCTCTACACCTTTAGAACTCACTACAAATTTAAGGAAAACAATACTATCCATGCCAAAAGAACATTTTTCAAAATTTTCATAGAGGTTGTTTGTTCTCAAGGCAAGCATAACTTGTTTCAAATGGCTTAGATGAGAGGTCATGGTCTTTGAGTACACAAGAATATCATCAAAATAGACCACAACAAAATGCCTAATAAATTCCCTTAAAACATGATTCATTAACCTCATAAATGTGCTTGGTGCATTAGTCAAGTCAAATAGCATAACTAACCACTCATATAATCCAAGTTTGGTTTTAAAAGCAGTCTTCCATTCATCTCCCTTTTTAATTCGTATTTGATGATAGCCACTTTTAAGATCAATCTTAGAAAATATAGTAGAACCACTCAATTCATCAAGCATATGATCAAGTCTAGGAATTGGATGCCTATACTTGATGGTTATGTTGTTGATAGCTCTACAATCAATGCACATTCTCCATGAACCATCTTTTTTAGGAACTAACAAAATAGGTAAAACACATGGGCTCAAGCTCTCTCTAATCCACCCCTTAGATAATAGTTCATTCACTTGTTTTTCTATTTCTAGGCTTTCCTTAGGGTTACATCTATATGCAGGCCTATTAGGTACACTAGCACCAGGAATTAAGTCTATTTGATGTTCAATTCCCTTAATTAGAGGTAAGCCTTTAGGAATGTCCTTAGGGAAGAGGTTTTTGAATTCATCTAAAATGTTTTGAATCCTTTTGGGCAAAGTAGGAGGGGAAGAGCCCATTAAGCACAAAGAAGTGCTAGGGAATTCTTTAGGAATCATGATCAAGCATTGTTTTTAGAGAAGCATAGCTTGCTTCAAGTCATGTTTGGTAGCCAAGAGATTGGCTCTAGAGTTATCATAAATGACAACTCCTTTTCCTTTATTGTCTTTTTTGTTTTTCTTTTGTTTTTCCTCATTACTACAAGAAGAACCTAATTCTCTATCCCTTTTAGACTTCATTTGAAGTTGATCATTAAGCACTTGTTGATGAGTTAAAGGATGTAAAACTATCTTCTTGTTATCTAGTTTAAAAGTAAGGGTGTTAGAGAACCCTTCATGGATGACCTTCCTATCATACTACCAAGGTCTCCCTAAAAGAATATGAGTTACTTCCATAGGTGCTACATCATATTTTACTTCATCTTTATATATGCCTATGGTGAAGTTGATTAAAACTTGCTTATTAACTAACATTTCTCCCTTTTCATTTTACCATTATAACTTATAATGTTTAGGGTGATGTATTTGTTCTAAGACCATCTTATGCACTAGCCTTTGACTTGCTACATTTGCACAACTACCACTATCCACAATGAGAGAACACAATTTTTCATTTATATAACATCTTGTATAAAAGATGTTCTCTCTTTGTGTAGTATCATCAAGCTTAACATGGCCTCTAAGTAACCTTCGAATCATGTAAAGCTCTCCATCATCCCCTAAAATATGCTCACTGTCATATGAATCACTACTTAAGTTATCACTTGAATTATGATTCTCAGAATCAGACTCTGATTGACTTGAGTAGGTTCCATTAGTTTTCAAAATCATGGTTCTTTTTGTAGGACAGTCAGAAGCAATGTGACCTCTACCAAGACATTTAAAACATTTAATGGTAGATGATCTAGAGGATTGAGGATTAAATATGGAATCATGTTTGTCTTATTGATTTCTAAAGACTTTTCCATTTTTATTCAACTCACTTGGTAATTGGGAAGAAGAAGTGCTCACTCCCTTCTCTCTAGGTTTTCTCTCAAACCCACTCTTTTCTTTACCTACCCACTTAGGTCTAAAGTTTTGGTATTCCCCTTTGTAGGTTTCCCTCTCTTTCAGTTGGCTCTCTACCTTAGTACATTGGTGTAATAATTCTTCTATGTCTACATGTGGAAAAAGTTCTACTCTATTCTTAATGTTCCTATTTAGGCCATGCAAAAACCTATGCATTAGGGTTTCCTCATCTTCATCTAAATTTGCCCTAATCATTGCTATCTCTAAGGCCTTATAGTAATCTTCAACACTTTTTGAACCTTGGGTGAGTCTATTTAGCTTGGCTAATAGCTCCCCTCTATAGTAATTAGGAACATATCTCTTTTTTAACAAAGCTTTTAAATCCAACCAATCATCTATTGGTGGGAAATTATCTTTCTTTCTCTCCTTACACACTTAAGTCCACCACACTAAGGCATAGTTTTGGAATGAGAGAGTGGCTATCCTAACTTTCTTTTCTTCTTTAATTTGATAAGAATTAAATAATTGTTCAACTTTTATTTCCCATTCTAAGTAAGCTTCTACATCACTCTTACCATTAAAAAAGGGGAATTTCAAGTTTTACTTCTCTCAAACCTAAGGATTCTTTTTTATTATGATTATGTCTTCTAGACCTACGATCATCCTTACTATCACTATTTTCATGCCTTTGATTTTTTTGATTGCTTTCTCTATGCCTAGTTCTGGGGTTTTCTTCTGTAACACCCTAAATTTTTACAAATATTAGTCCCAAAAACAACGAGGAAATTTTTCACAAAAAGCAGCCACGGGTCGTTTGACACAGAAGGGAAGAAGAAGGCGAGGGGAGTGGAAGAGCATTCACACGCATATGACAAGCAACAGGGGAATTAGGACTGAGACCGGTCTATTTGGTTTGGTGTGACGCTCCAGCGTCTGGGCGGATTCCAAGACGGAAGGTAACTCACTCATCCGTTGTCCGACACCGCCTGAACGATACCACAACGGATGAAAACTCCTCGAGAAAACCTCACATCAGCGTCCACTCACTCTCACAGGACAAACCTTTATTCGAGGGAACTACTGGGCGCTCAGCATAAGGGAACAGGTGAGGGAAGAATAAGGAAGACACATATGTATGGCAACCTAAGGAAAAGGTGAAACTTGAACCACTTCGCCCAGTTCAGCAAAGCGCAACAACGCCTGGGCGAAGTACACTACCACGTCCACTCGCTCAGGCGGGGTCCAACACCGCCCGAGCGAGACAGGATAATGCAACAACGGAGAGGAAGACATTCGGGCGGAGTTCCACGTTGACATCTGCTCGCTTCAGCACGATCCTACGCGCTTGGGCGAGCCGTCCTAGTCGCTCGGGCGAGGTGTGACTCCGCCTAAGCGAGGTCAACACAAAGCCCCTCCAATACAGATGCAAGGTAGTTTCTCAATTGGGTATGGACAAGGGTTCACTCGGCAAATCCTCATGCTCGCACTTCACTCGGGAAATCGGGAAGTCAAGTCCCACTCGGACTTATTCAAACCCAACCACTCGGGACACCAATCCTTACTCACTCGGACTTTACATCTTTCATCGGATTATCAATACCTTACACTTAGGATCCAATCCACCCTAAACCACTAATTGAACTCCTCTCTCAGCAGGGAATCACTCGAGGTTTTCACTCGGGAGGCACGACTCTGCCTCACTCGCGATTTATTTATGATTTCGCTCGGACAATACGAGCTCTTCCTCACTCGATTTTTACTTACATTTTTCACTCGGTAATGGCCGCCCTCATTTTCACCCGGGAGTCCTCTCATCAGGTCTTACACAGTACACGTTCATCCAAGGTATTTTACTCAGAATTCATCGAAGTATCATCGTTCGAACAAGAAGGCATAGCCATTCGCAGTTCCACTCGGAGTTGACTCCCCAACTACGTCCACTCGGAAATCATTAATTGAGCAGTATTCTAACCATCAACGTCCCTCGGTCTATCCAAAACACAACCACTCGTATACAACATATTGTACGTACCTAATCATGCACTCGGAATACGTCATTCATTCCTCAACACCTGTTATCAACATAATACCTATATATATATAAACATGCACTCGGGTCACAATAACTCAATTACCTATACGCATATATATATATATATATTCATGTTCATTACACCACACTGTTATTATGAGCCAGCCAAGGCTACACGGACAGAACACAATAATGCAATACAAATACTCAGCAATTGGAGTGCACTACACTCGGGCTTGAGGTCCTATCATCATTTCCAAGTACGACCTGCACACTGAAAAATTGCCACTGCAGGGGTGAGCATCTTAAATTTTAAATGACAGATACCGACTCAGGTTGTCTCACAATTATACAGCGATATATATATATACACGCACACAATTATACATGGCAATGGTTATATTCAGAGCAACACCAATCAATCAGGACACATATAAGACTCTTACCGGTCGGAATCCACCAATTATCACTCGGCCTTATACACGCATCATACAACAATCAGTGACATAATAATACCCATGAATCAGAATGCACATATTGAATCTCAATCAGAATCCAACAATTCTCACTCGGTTACACACATAATATTTTAATAACACTGATACACATATATATATTCATGAAACAGGTTTCACTTAGCATCCAAGGAAGGTGCACACGGCATAATTCACTCGGGCATACACATTCATCATCCTCATAAACATTATCGAATGCATAATCAAATTCCAATCAGCATCAGCAATATATATATATACAGGGTAATTCACTCGGTTATATACATACACCATTTCACTAACACTTTCGCATGCACAACCAATTCCAAGCATTGTCAACAGTTAATAAGCACATATTATTTCACTCGGTTCCGCATTCGTGTGTATCGGTTTAGACGTTGCAACGTAGGCTCTCAGCCTTTTTATACATAGCTCTCAGCTATCAAATCAGCTCCCAGCTGCTTGGCCGTTTTACAGGTACCCAACCGTTTGCCCACAGGTGACACCAACGCTCTCAGCGCCAACGGAGGTGTTCACAGGCTGCCCGAGTCCCACTCAAGGGCTACCTTGAGTCCCACTCAAGGATTTCATAGCGTCCCACGCTTTAAAAACCGATGGTAGTGTCCCACACTACGTGCTCTCAGCACAAACGCATCCCATGCGCCACACGCGGATTCATCACACACACAGAGTTCATATACACAGCCATACATGCATCTCATGCAATCGGCATCATACATCATCAGCATTCAACGGCACATGCATCTCATGCAATCAACGCTGGACATTAACAGTACTCAACAACACATGCATCTCATGCAGTCGGTGTTACACTTTCTCAGAACTCAATAGCATATGCATCAGTGCTAGGCATTAACAGTATTCCACACACAGCATTTAATTCATGCACACATCCTCTTATTCAATCACACATCTTTCACATGCAGTCGGTAATACATATCATCAGGACTCCGCATGTTAATTTAACACACACAACTTCTGTGCAATCGTCATCATCGTTCCATTAACAACATGTGATTCCAATACAATCAATATCAATCAGTATCAAGCTTCTATGAGAATTTTCATCAACTTCAAGGATAACATGCACTCGGTATACAGCAGTATCCGAGCTTAATCAACGCATGCATCAATATGAAGATCACAGGTTCACACAAGCATTTCGAACATAACACAGCATGCAATCAGTATAGGATAGTGTCAGAACTTAGTCAAAGCATGCATTTCCTGTAACGCGAACAGGTTCACTAAAGTATTCACATCAACACATCGCAACATGCACTCATGTTCTATAGTATCAAAATTCAACAATGTATGCATTTTCAAGAACGATAATAACATGCAGCACTCATTCTCACTTATCCTACACACGTGTACTCCACATGCAAGCACATCAACACACAAGAAATAGAAACACAACCATCAGCACCTTCAACCCGTTCGCAACCCATGCATTTAACATGTAAGGTACTCCCCCTACCTGGATGAAGCTTTCAGTCGGTCAAGACGACACCCAGTTTCAGAGGGACGCTGAGTCACGCTCAGCACACCTGCATGCAAGAGCAGGGAGACCATTTGGGTTCCTGCGATGCCCAGCTCTCTATTCATTCCCTGGAGGAGCTCCATCTCAACGCTGTGAACACTCCTACCATCTTGAAGTTCCTCGCAGATCTCCACTGAGGCTTGGCAGCTTCGAGCAGGAAGAGGAAGTCGTCGAAGGAACAAGGAGACAGGTTGCTTGCAGGAGGAAGGCACACCTGCACTCTCTCTGGCTCGTCGAGTGGAGAAGGAGGACCTCGATCCTCAGTCACCAAGGTTGCGAGCTCGCAGGAACAGCGAGTAGAGAAAGAAGAAGAGGAGAAGGAGAGTGAGGGGCGAAGAAGAAGAGGGAACAAAAGGAGATGCGTAACTTTAATGACCCAAAGCACATATATTTATATAAGCATGCGCGTGCACGAGGAAGAGAAGAGTGGGGTGGGAGAGCGTGAGTCCCGCAGCTCCACTCAGCCATGCGCACTCAACCCCATCACTCGGCCATCATCTCTTTTATATTTAATTAGTTTATTGTTTCAGAAGTTAAGGTAGTTGAGTTTCCATTTTATAGTATCCTTTTTAATAGTTTAAATCTGCTTGTTAGTTAATTATAATTAACGGTTATTTTCCTACTTTGAAATCAATTCTTAATGGTTGGTTTTCCATTCGGTTTTTAACTTCAAATTGGGATGTTACAGTTCTCCCCCTCTCAAAAGAATTTCGTCCTCGAAATTCAATCGGTAACTTACCACAAGCACCTCACTCGGAAGATTGCTGTTCAATTACCACGCGGCTGTGTTTCCATAAGCAGTCACCGACTGAATCACAACTTTATTCGGAAAAGATTTACCACTCAAGCGGTTTACCGCCCGTACCACAATTTTCAATCGGCAAAACATAAAAGTCAGGCCCTACCTGATTACAACTTCAGTAGAGAATTTAATATATTTGGGAACTAAATTCTAAAACGTACAATTTATTCCATTTTAACGCAGCCAATTCGTTACAAGCAGTGGCACATTCTAATTTCTTGGCCGCTCGGCCCCATGCTCTCAACACCGATTGGTGTATTTACACCCTCGGGTTCCCCGACTCAAAAGAGACACTCGGTACAACCGCAACTCATACAGGGTACAGACCCAAAATTGTATCACATGGACACGTTATGGGGGTTAATCAACTAGTTGGGAGTAATCTAATTGGTAAACAACATCACCGACCCCCAAAAACACCCACCCCTGACCAATTCCTCTCGGTTTAAACACTCGGGTTTTCAAAATCTGACCACAAGATTTCTTCCTTACACCAGAATGAACGCTCAAAAGGGCTCCCATGTGCTCCAGTCAGTACCATTTGCTAGGGTTTAATTCGCACAGGCACCATGCTCGGCGTGGAAATCTTAGGTTCCTACCCATGCTTTTGGCTAAACTCACTCACTCGGAGTCTCATTTTCGTCCAGAAGGACTTTTCTCCGGGAAGATCACTCGGTTGGACATCACAAGGGCATTAAGAATTCTACACTCGGCATCTTTCTTCGTAGAGTCGTCCCACATGGTTTCATTCTCCACGGAAGGGATACACTCTGAGACACACCACTCGAATCTCCCCTTACTCAGAATGTTTCGCTCGGATACTATCCTCTTAACTTAATAATGGCACTCTCTATGAGGTTATACTCGGAACACTCTAGTCCTCACTCAGCAATGCTTCCTCATAAGACTTCACTCGGAATTATCCCCACTTTTACACACTCGGGATACACTAATCCCTTCCCAAGCAAATCCTCACTTTGCAATTTAGTTTGGTTTAAAATCCTGTTTTCCTCTTTAGGCTTACCATATCGCTCGGTTAATCTTATCAAACTTACAATTCCAGTGACAGATTTGATCACCCTTCTTATTCCAATAATTAATCACCCCTTTTAATAGCTAATCAGTACCCGACGACCTCTAATCCACTCGGAGGCAGACATACTAAGGTCAAACAAACCCCCTATCTTCATTCTGATGCATAATCGTATAATACTTGCTTAATATAACTCTCATAGTCACTCAGGACCGCCTGAAAGACTCACCACCACCATAAGCAGTTACAACTTCACCTGCTCGACTCATGAATTGCTGTATCCAACTTATAGGATGACGTCTCATACCTATAGGGTTACAACAATTACATGGTCACTGCAACGTGTACGCTGCCACATTACCCATGGCAGAAAGAGTCATCTCAGTGTAGCATACCTCACACGAACCAGTCTTCACCCAACTAATACAAACTCACACGGTGGTTAATGGCAGTTCACGCACATAAGTAATACATCTACATCAACATCATGCAAATCATGTCAGTCTCAATACTAATGCTCTTACTCACACCGATCAACTCGTTTAGCTGTTACTTACTCACAAGAATCAATGGCAATTCACATGCACATGTAAGCACACATTCATATTAACATTATCATGGGGCATCACGTAGGCACGTCATACAGCAACAATCATGAAAATTATTCATCACTTCTGTAAAACAAAATTAGGGCAATATTTCTTCTAACCCTTATTCCTCACAAAACCATGGCTCGGATTAAATTCTTAACTCTCAGTTATATAATAACACCACTCACTCGGGTTCATACAATTCACTCAGGATTAGGCAATTCACAATATCACATTCACACATTCACTTAGTTCACACTGAGTTCATTTATCCTCATGAGTGTAGTCATTCAATCAGAAATTGTACTTATAACATGCATTCATCCAGTCGGCGAATCAGATGTATACGATGTGTTCACCAGGAGTCCAACTCCAATGCACTCGGCGTTTGCCTTGGGTCCAACCCAAGGACTTCCATTAAGCATCCAATGCTCATGCTCCAAGCATGGCCTCGAGTCTAACTCGGAGGTCTTTTAGGATTAATCTCAGAATCCTCAATATCCCACGCATTCATCTGATTGCCCATTCGGAAGAGCATTCGACGCTGATACATTCCATTATAAATCACACACAGCTCTTATTCGTTGACTCACAGCATAAGTCACTCAGCATTCTCATTCACACATATATATATACATCCTTTAGACGGGTATCATCACAACGATTTACAATTAATGGCTATCATACTATCCGGGTGTTGCATGCATCACTGAGCAATCATACACAGATCACATATTTCAATCATCAACAACTGTCATATTTCGAATATAGAGCAATACATAAAAGCACTTCACCCAGAACCTGTCCAAGATAAATATATCCATCAATCATTCACTCAGTTATCATAGACCAGGAACCAAAACTCTATCATAATCTAATCATTTAATCAGGGTTCACACTCAATCACCTGTATCCTATATTATGCAGGGTTCATGTGTTAGGTTACAAAATATCCGTCACCAATAGCATTCGGCAGTAATGGTGACACTCCTATTTTATAAGTATTCAGTCAGTATTCATAGAATTATTAGCATGCATTCGTGGACGGAGTCGTACAATCACTAAACAGTTTTCAATACCACAATCCAGGATTTCGCATGCATCATTGCGCAGTCATAGTATAGCTACCAGCACATCTCACACACAACACATCACATAATAATCATTCAAGCCTCAATGAGCTACTACGCAATTGTTCTACTCGGCTCAACAACTCGCAAGGTAATAAACTATCAGGTTTAGGATCCCTAAGGGGTCATTATTTATCCAGTCTCCCACGATGGGTACCTCACCATATTCAAGTATTGTTATAAGGTCTAGTACCATTCACTCGGTTTTTCACACACCAAACCAAGATAGCCTCCAGGTCATACAGATGTTCTATTTCACATTCATTCGTTCATGGTCCTGACTCATCAACTGGATCACTATCCCTATTGGTCCAGCATCTAGTGCGTCACTCACTTGGTTTCCTCAATCGCCACCGAGACCCAACCCCAAATTTTGACATATATCTGACCTCACCTTTACTCACTTATTACATACCCAGATTCTCAACCTAGGAATTACAACCCCTCTCATACTGAAAGTCATATACTTTATATACTATTCATTTATCACACATTCAAATTCCTCAACAAGGCACAGATATACAACCACACCGTTCGCAGTCAAACGTATACCAAATTCAATAGAGAATCATGAACATATATCATCACACAGGTCATATATTAACGTTTAATGGAATACTACAAGCAATTATGACAAGCTGGCATAATGCACTTGACCGCCCACTAACAGTAGGCAAACCTTGGCCATGGACCTTTTGGTCTGCTCTGATACCAAAATGTAACACCCTAAATTTTTACAAATATTAGTCCCAAAAACAACGAGGAAATTTTTCACAAAAAGCAGCCACGGGTCGTTTGACACAGAAGGGAAGAAGAAGGCGAGGAGAGTGGAAGAGCATTCACACGCATATGACAAGCAACAGGGGAATTAGGACTGAGACCGGTCTATTTGGTTCGGTGTGACGCTCCAGCGTCTGGGCGGATTCCAGGACGGAAGGTGACTCACTCATCCGTTGTCCGACACCGCCTGAACGATACCACAACGGATGAAAACTCCTCGAGCAAACCTCACATCAGCGTCCACTCACTCTCACAGGACAAACCTTTATTCGAGGGAACTACTGGGCGCTCAGCATAAGGGAACAGGTGAGGGAAGAATAAGGAAGACACATATGTATGGCAACCTAAGGAAGGGGTGAAACTTGAACCACTCCGCCCAGTTCAGCAAAGCGCAACAACGCCTGGGCGAAGTACACTACCACGTCCACTCGCTCAGGCGGGGTCCAACACCGCCCGAGCGAGACAGGATAATGCAACAATGGAGAGGAAGACATTCGGGCGGAGTTCCACGTTGACATCTGCTCGCTTCAGCACGATCCTACGCGCTTGGGCGAGCCGTCCTAGTCGCTCGGGCGAGGTGTGACTCCGCCTAAGCGAGGTCAACACAAAGCCCCTCCAATACAGATGCAAGGTAGTTTCTCAATTGGGTATGGACAAGGGTTCACTCGGCAAATCCTCATGCTCGCACTTCACTCGGGAAATCGGGAAGTCAAGTCCCACTCGGACTTATTCAAACCCAACCACTCGGGACACCAATCCTTACTCACTCGGACTTTACATCTTTTATCGGATTATCAATACCTTACACTTAGGATCCAATCCACCCTAAACCACTAATTGAACTCCTCTCTCAGCAGGGAATCACTCGAGGTTTTCACTCGGGAGGCACGACTCTGCCTCACTCGGGATTTATTTATGATTTCGCTCGGACAATACGAGCTCTTCCTCACTCGATTTTTACTTACATTTTTCACTCGGTAATGGCCGCCCTCATTTTCACCCGGGAGTCCTCTCATCAGGTCTTACACAGTACACGTTCATCCAAGGTATTTTACTCAGAATTCATCGAAGTATCATCGTTCGAACAAGAAGGCATAGCCATTCGCAGTTCCACTCGGAGTTTACTCCCCAACTACGTCCACTCGGAAATCATTAATTGAGCAGTATTCTAACCATCAACGTCCCTCGGTCTATCCAAAACACGACCACTCGTATACAACATATTGTACGTACCTAATCATGCACTCGGAATACGTCATTCATTCCTCAACACCTGTTATCAACATAATACCTATATATATAAACATGCACTCGGGTCACAATAACTCAATTACCTATACGCATATATATATATATATATATTCATGTTTATTACACCACACTGTTATTATGAACCGGCCAAGGCTACACGGACAGAACACAATAATGCAATACAAATACTCAGCAATTGGAGTGCACTACACTCGGGCTTGAGGTCCTATCATCATTTCCAAGTACGACCTGCACACTGAAAAATTGCCACTGCAGGGGTGAGCATCTTAAATTTTAAATGACAGATACCGACTCAGGTTGTCTCACAATTATACAGCGATATATATATATATACACGCACACAATTATACATGGCAATGGTTATATTCAGAGCAACACCAATCAATCAGGACACATATAAGACTCTTACCGGTCGGAATCCACCAATTATCACTCGGCCTTATACACGCATCATACAACAATCAGTGACATAATAATACCCATGAATCAGAATGCACATATTGAATCTCAATCAGAATCCAACAATTCTCACTCGGTTACACACATAATATTTTAATAACACTGATACACATATATATATTCATGAAACAGGTTTCACTTAGCATCCAAGGAAGGTGCACACGGCATAATTCACTCGGGCATACACATTCATCATCCTCATAAACATTATCGAATGCATAATCAAATTCCAATCAGCATCAGCAATATATATATATACAGGGTAATTCACTCGGTTATATACATACACCATCTCACTAACACTTTCGCATGCACAACCAATTCCAAGCATTGTCAACAGTTAATAAGCACATATTATTTCACTCGGTTCCGCATTCGTGTGTATCGGTTTAGACGTTGCAACGTAGGCTCTCAGCCTTTTTATACATAGCTCTCAGCTATCAAATCAGCTCCCAGCTGCTTGGCCGTTTTACAGGTACCCAACCGTTTGCCCACAGGTGACACCAACGCTCTCAGCGCCAACGGAGGTGTTCACAGGCTGCCCGAGTCCCACTCAAGGGCTACCTTGAGTCCCACTCAAGGATTTCATAGCGTCCCACGCTTTAAAAACCGATGGTAGTGTCCCACACTACATGCTCTCAGCACAAACACATCCCATGCGCCACACACGGATTCATCACACACACAGAGTTCATATACACAGCCATACATGCATCTCATGCAATTGGCATCATACATCATCAGCATTCAACGGCACATGCATCTCATGCAATCAACGCTGGATATTAACAGTACTCAACAACACATGCATCTCATGCAGTCGGTGTTACACTTTCTTAGAACTCAATAGCATATGCATCAGTGCTAGGCATTAACAGTATTCCACACACAGCATTTAATTCATGCACACATCCTCTTATTCAATCACACATCTTTCACATGCAGTCGGTAATACATATCATCAGGACTCCGCATGTTAATTTAACACACACAACTTCCATGCAATCGTCATCATCGTTCTATTAACAACATGTGATTCCAATACAATCAATATCAATCAGTATCAAGCTTCTATGAGCATTTTCATCAACTTCAAGTATAACATGCACTCGGTATACAGCAGTATCCGAGCTTAATCGACGCATGCATCAATATGAAGATCACAGGTTCACACAAGCATTTCGAACATAACACAGCATGCAATCGGTATAGGACAGTGTCAGAACTTAGTCAAAGCATGCATTTCCTGTAACGCGAACAGGTTCACTAAAGTATTCACATCAACACATCGCAACATGCACTCATGTTCTATAGTATCAAAATTCAACAATGTATGCATTTTTAAGAACGATAATAACATGCAGCACTCATTCTCACTTATCCTACACACGTGTACTCCACATGCAAGCACGTCAACACACAAGAAATAGAAACACAACCATCAGCACCTTCAACCCGTTCGCAACCTATGCATTTAACATGTAAGGTACTCCCCCTACCTGGATGAAGTTTTCAGTCGGTCAAGACGACACCCAGTTTCAGAGGGACGCTGAGTCACGCTCAGCACACCTACATGCAAGAGCAGGGAGACCATTCGGGTTCCTGCGATGCCCAGCTCTCTATTCATTCCCTGGAGGAGCTCCATCTCAACGCTGTGAACACTCCTACCATCTTGAAGTTCCTCGCAGATCTCCACTGAGGCTTGGCAGCTTCGAGCAGGAAGAGGAAGTCGTCGAAGGAACAAGGAGACAGGTTGCTTGCAGGAGGAAGGCACACCTGCACTCTCTCTGGCTCGTCGAGTGGAGAAGGAGGACCTCGATCCTCAACCACCAAGGTTGCGAGCTCGCAGGAACAGCGAGTAGAGAAAGAAGAAGAGGAGAAGGAGAGTGAGGGGCGAAGAAGAAGAGGGAACAAAAGGAGATGCGTAACTTTAATGACCCAAAGCACATATATTTATATAAGCATGCGCGTGCACGAGGAAGAGAAGAGTGGGGTGGGAGAGCATGAGTCCCGCAGCTCCACTCAGCCATGCGCACTCAACCCCATCACTCGGCCATCATCTCTTTTATATTTAATTAGTTTATTGTTTCAGAAGTTAAGGTAGTTGAGTTTCCATTTTATAGTATCCTTTTTAATGGTTTAAATCTGCTTGTTAGTTAATTATAATTAACAGTTATTTTCCTACTTTGAAATCAATTCTTAATGGTTGGTTTTCCATTCAGTTTTTAACTTCAAATTGGGATGTTACATCTTCTCTATGTTCTAGGTTAGTTAACCTAGTGTTGATGTTATTTAAGCTATCCATGATATTATGAAGAAGAGATTTGTTTTCCCTATCACTAGAAGACAAGTTTAAGGTTGTCAAACAAAAACAAGACAAGGCAAACAAATGTTCTATCAAACTAGTCTAGGATGCTTATGCAAAAACAAAATTAAGAAATCACACAAGAATCCTAAAAATCAAATTCTAGGTTTTCTACCTGAGGGACATACACCTATGATGGTTGTACTAGGTAGAATCCTAGGTTGTCTTACTATGATTAGTTATGAAAGTCCTAGGTTATAACTAACAAGTAACTAATCCTAACCAACAAACCAATTTCGGTTTCAAATTGTTAAGCCAACAAACTTAGGTTTAACAACCCTAACAACCTCTAACTAATTTAGTTAAGTGGTTATTATGGTTGGAACTATCCTAATTTGTTATAACAATCCTAACTACATAAAACTAATTTTAGTTATGAGTTAGTTAAAGCTAACTAGAAGTTTGTTCCAACTACTCTAACTAACAACCAATTAGTTAAGGCAACTAACATCCTAACCAATTTTAGTTAAGACCACTAACTACTTAACCACCTCTAGTTACAACTACTTAACTAACCCAAAACTAACTGACAACAATTAGTTAAAGCAAACAAATGCACATGCTATAAAGGCTAGATGAAATATTAGAAGGCAAATTAAAAAGTCCAAGTTTAAAGTCCAAAGTCCAAGGTTTGTCCAAAAATACAAGTACCAAATTCACTACTACAAGCCTTAAAGTATTTAAAATTTCCTAAAATTTGCTAATGAGTATAAGGCTTTGCTTCCTTTTACAAGTCTTCAAAGTCTTCAAAATCTTGATATGGAATCCACCACCTCACCTAGCAAACGAAATTCTTACACAAAAATTCTTAAGTAAAATCAATTAATGCAAAACAAAGTGTCTCTCACTCAAAGTATTTCCTCTAAAAAATTATCCTTTCTTTTAGGTTTCAAGAGAACCAAAGCAATTTCCACACCTATCTCAAGTGTACTCAAGATGCTACCTTCCTTGATATTGATTAAGAAGTTATCTTGAAATTGAAGGGAAAGAAAACTCAAGAGACAAAACTTTAAGAGAGAATAGAAGACAAACTAAAAATGCTCAAAAATTAAAAGGCAACTCAAAAGGAATATTTTTGGATTTTTGATATGACAAAACACAAAGCAATAAAAGCTAAATTGAATGAAGGTAAGAATACTAGGATTTCAAAAAAATGAAGGACAAAGATACAACTTAACAAGCAAGAAAATAAAAGCAAGAATGAAAGTAAGCTAAAACAAAAACCTAGAAACTCTAGAATTGCAAACTAAGCAAGCAAAGTTGAATTGAAATTGTATGAAAGGTCAACTAGCAATTACTTTTTAGGTCTTGGTGTTTCAATTGAGAAGGTTGCTTGGTGTTTAAACTTTTTAAATTTTGTCAAAAAAAGTCTAATATTGTACTTTTTCTTTTTGATACCCTTTCTTGATTTTTCACTTTTGATGTAGGGCTTTTCTTTTTCTTTTTCTATTCTTTTTCTCTTTTGTAATTTTTTTGCCTCTAGTATCATGTAACAATTAACACCAACAAGTCCAAAACAGAAACACAAAGCTAGTTCACAAATTCAATTTCACTCATTTTGCTTAGGTCAAATTGCAATCTTCTCCTTATTTCACTTATAGGCGGCCATTTTTATGTTTAACAAAATCTTCTTTATGCATTCACAAGATGAAAGCTGAAACAAAAAGGTGTCCTAATAGTGCTTGACAATTGAAAAAAAAAATCCTAGAGAAAAACTAAGAATAGATTTCTAACAAACCTAACAATGAGCACTACCTTTTGGAGAAACTAAAAATAAGGTCTCCTAACCTTGAATTGGAACCTTGGGAGTCACAAATTGATGCAAAATGTAACTCCTACCACACGGATTAGCACTTCTACAAAATTGAATTTTACAAATTTCTAGAACAAGATAAGGTTCCAATGGCCCCACACCTTCCTATTTGGCTCTAACAATCAACAAGCTGACAAAAATAATTTTTGAAGATCAAAACTGAAACAAAATTGGTGTCAAACTCAAAATTCTAAATGAATTAAAAGCATATGACATAAACTATACAACTACTCAAGAACAATATGCAAAAAAATGAAGAAAGATGACACAAAAAGCATTAAACTCAATCTTTTTTTGACTTTTTCCATCATATAACATGGAAATATCATGAAACAAAAAACAAAACCAGCCAAGATGAACTATTAGAAAATGAAAACTAAGAGAAGAAAAAGTGAGAAAAAGAACCTCCAAGCTCAATGATACCACTTGATGTAGGATGACCTTGAAAGGAGATCTTCCTTGGGAGAGATCTAGGATATTTTCTCCTCTTCCTTAGCCTTCTAGAGCAAGAATGATGAAACTTCCAAGGCTTGGCCGAAACTCCAAAAGACAAAAGACTCAAAAACTGAATGGAAACAAAAAGGAAAGAGATAGGAAAAAGTGAAAGGAAAAAGGATGAAGTGGAAGGAAATGGTTAAGGGAAATGGAAGAAGGATTTTAGAAGTCACTCCCTAGGAGGGAGATAACTCCAACTCGCCACCAACGAGGGAGAGGACCCCCTAGATAAGGGCTTGCTAAAGTCTCTTTAGCATAGAGAGAAAGAGAATCTTTCACTAGAATTTCACAAAAAGTGTTTGTATTTCTCAAAATGAAAGTTATCCATTTTTACAAGAGGAGACACCTATATTTAGCCTTTTGGAGAATTCAGCCAAGGTGTTCCTAATGAGCCTCCATGATGAATCCTAGGCCCAATCAATGGAAAAGAGAAGGAGATGGCCTATACATGGCCCAAATGAGAGTACATTGCCCAATAATGACCAAATTGACCTAGTAAGGTCCAAATAAAACCTAAGTCACTAGAAAATCTATTTATGATATATACTACATGATGAGTACAAATAGATCCTCAAATTGTCTTCATTAGGCTTGGGCCCACTAAGCAAGGTAAGGAAGGAAGATAGGGCTTTATGGGTGGTCTCTTTGCCCTTCTTAGACTTGGCCTTTGTTAAGGGACCCTTGTAAGCCTCTAACCCTTTGTGCAAGGTAGTGTGAGGATCCTCCCATGTTGTGTCCTCATTATACATGGAGCCCATTTCAAATCCCATGGTCTTATCCTATGTCTTAGAATCTAAACTTGCATTAGCCTCTTCATAAGAAGCTTAGTCAATTAGTAACATGCCTCATTCCTGATTTATAAGATATCCATATCTTTCAGATTTGGTGACATATCCTATTTGATCTTACGCAAGTATTGTGCTACTGGAGCTATTGAAGTCACAACACTTTGTGATTTCTGCTCCAAGTCCATCCTTGACTTTTGAATGCTTTGTGATACTTGAATTTCTTCAAGTTTTACTACCCTCCCACTGATTCTTTAAGAGATGTACTCTTATTCAAGAATGAAACATTCTAAGCAACAAGCCTTTTGTTCTCAGATAGATTGTAGAAATAATAACTCTAAACTTTCTTTGGGTATCTCACAGAAGGTATTTATCCAATTTCGATCTGACCTTGTCAGAGTTGGATGCTCTATAGAAGCATCATAGTTCCAAATTAGTAGTAAAGACATACTAGGTTTCTTCCTATTCCATATCATATATGGTTTCTTTAAGAAAGTCTAAGATGGAACATGGTTATGTTTGGAAATTTTGTTAATAAAAGAACATTGAAGGAGTTAGAGATGTTTGATAATAATCAATAATCAAACTATGTCCAATAAGGTTTGACTTTTCCCTATAGAGATGCTATTATTGGATTCCATGAGGAATGAGTTAAGAAGTAATCTCTCACTTTATTAGATAGTTATCAAACTTGTAGCTCAATTTATTTTCTATCTTGATCTAATCAAGAGCTTTAATTGTCTTGCCAATTTGTTTTTTCACTTCATTATGAATTCTTTGAACTTTTGAAAGACTTTCTAACTTATGTTACATAAATCCATACTCATTGACTTTTCAATTAGTATGTCGAAGTACTGAAAAACATATCTAGTTATTGTTCCAATAGGCCCATATACATCGTCATGTATTAGATAATAGATTACTCATCTTTAACTTTTCAATGAATGATGTCTCAACTATCTCTCCAATAAATAAGATTCCAAAATCAAAAGAGTCCACATAACCACATTAATGGTATTTATAAATATGTTTCTCAAGTATTTGCCTTAAGAGACAATACCATGTAAGAAAGGTTCAAAATCACTTATTTTAACCTACTTTTACAGTTATGTTATAGATAGGTGTTTTTGAGATTTAGGATATGGAATCCATTACTCAATTGTGCATCAATATCCTTTTAAAGAAATAAAGTTATTTTATAAAAGAAAACCTTTCTTGTCCAACAAGAAATAATATGCACAATGTCTAGTTCACTAACTAGCCTAATAGGTGAAGATCTTATCTTTATTGTAACAACTTTTGCTTAATTTTACATATAGATTTCTCCACCTTTAGTAAATGATCTATTTCTTTTATCTTTCAAATAAATGTGAGATCTGCTACTAGTATCTGATACTAATGTCAGTGAAGTAAAATAACTTGACTTCTATAACATGACTTATAGCGGAAGTCTTACTTCCCTTTCTTTTGAACTCCTTCAAGTTCTTTAGACAAAATATTTCAATGTCTTATTTGGCTAAAACTAGAAACAATTTCCTTTCTTGATCACTTTAGTAGAGTCTGTATACAATCATATCGTATATCTCCATATATTCATATTGCCTTTTACAACTCAGAGTTTATGTAGACTCCATAGGGTATTCAATACCCAACGATAGATGATATTGAAATAAGCAAAACATAACATAATGCCACTTCCTCTTTATTGAAGATAATTCTCAAGTCTTGATACCTATCTGGGCATTTTTCCAGATAGAGTGTCCTCCCAAAAGACAAATTGCAACAAAATAATATTTGGTTTGTCATGGTTATTCTAAAACAAATTACACGCAAATCTGTCATTTCTATTTAAAACATATTTAACTTTTGGTCATTAAATAAATATGTTGCCCCCCACTATTTTGATTCAAAACAAATACCCTCACTGAATCAGAAAAAATCTCGTTGGAAGATTTTTCTAGTGGGCCAAGATCCATATTTGGCCTAGTGTTGAGTCAACTTTGGTTGATCGCCCAACCTTTGGTTATTTAGGTAAGAAACACATTTCCAATTGCATCTCATGCAACTCTTGGATGATTGAGTGGGTAACTCTTTACCCTTATGAATTTAAGCTCAATCCTTACGCATCTAAGTTATTTTCAATCCAATTAAAAAACTTAGTTAAGTTAAGGCCCAATAAAAAACAATTTGGATATTACAATTATCCTATCACGCCTTACTAATATAAATGATAGCACCCTGCTTTGGCAGACCCACTATTTATTGACATTAGTCTCGATGAGTGTTACTTACTAGAAGGCATTTAAACTTAATATTAACGCTTCTAGGTTCTTCAATCTGATTAAAGTTACCTAGATAAGTCCAATAACAAATGGTTGGATAATCCAATTATCCATCATCCTTTACTAATATCAATAAAAACACCATGCATTGGCAGAACCTACGCTTTATTAAAACTAACATTGATGAGTGTTACTTATTGGAACGCATTTTATACTATTCATACCTTTAGGCTTTTCCAATCCAATTGAAAAATGTCTATTTGAACAAAATAAGTTATACTTAGATAATCCAATTATCCAATCACGTCCTACTAAACATAAATAAAGGCACCCAACTATGGCGTGGCCTGCACTTTATCTATATCAAGTTTGACATTATTACTCATTGGAAGGTATGATTGTCGGGCTTGAGGGATTTCAATTTTCTTATTGTTCATTACCGACTTTCATTAAACGTTTTAACGCAAAATAAAACCCCAAAACATACAATCCAAATTATGAGATGGTTATAGTCTTCCTAGAAAATAAAATAAACCTAAAGGAACTATGGTGCCTTGACTTCATAAAGTCCTACTTCTTGAAACCATCATCCTCCTAGAGTCACCACTCCTTTGTTCCTTTCAAGGTTATATTTATCAAGAGTCATCACTCTAGGTTTCTTCTAAGTCTCCACCTTATTGCCTTCTTCAAGATTACAATGTAATAAAGAACCTCATTTTACATCCTGCGAAGGGTTGAGAGAAGAAACTCAAGAATAGAGAAAGGCACAGCACACAGGCTATATTTAAAATTAAATAAAAAATCTAAGACCATAACCATTCACTGTTGGACGTGTTAATTAATCAATTAATAGACTGATCAATTATATTTAAAATAAAATAAATTTAAAAACACATAATTAAACACACGGGGTTATAAAACGAAAATTATGCAAAGAAGTTTGGTGGTTCCGTTGACCGTTCAACGGACAGGGTCAAGGGGAGACTACCCTTTATAGGGTGTTGAATGGCGTTCCAACCCAAAAATTTAGTACTGTAATCAGGTTAGTTCCCAGGAAAGAGAGGTGGGTTCGGTGTGACCGCTTAAGTACCAAGTCTTTCCTAGCCAGAACGTCCCACTAACCATTAACAACTCAAAATATTCGGTTATGATTTCAAACAATTTGAAATCTGAAATTTTGGAACGGCCAAGGTTTAACTTTTAAACCTTATCTTTTAACCCAACAACTATCCTAAAATAAGAATAGTCAAGGTTTAACTTTTAAACCTTATCTCTAGAGTCTCAACAATCATCTTAATTTTAGGAATGATCAAGGTTTAAATTTCAAACCTTATCTCTAGAGTTTAAGATATTTTATTTTGAATCCTATTAAATTTGATAAAGATCTTATCTTTAATTTATAACTTTTACAAATCTATTAAATTTATTAAGGAATAAATATTTGATTTTAAAATTATTAAATTTAATAAAGATCTTATCTTCTATTTACAAATCATATTAAATTTAATAAATATGAATCAATTTGTAACTCCTATAAATCACATTAATTTTAAGAAGATCACATACGATGCAAATCCTATTAAAATTAATAAGAATAAATTATTTAAATTTGTAACTCTTACAAACTTCAAATTTAACAAACATTTAAAATTTAATTTGCAACTTTTACAAATAAATAAAATACCATGATGGTTAGGTTTCAAATTTTGAATCCTAGTTTTCTTTATGACTAGGGTTTAACTCTTAAACTTTCTAAACACAATCTGACATGAACAATTCATATTAGAAAGAGAAAGCGTATAGACATGCAATGCATACAACCCTTGATTTCAATTTAATTAAACGAGCATAAAACATGCCTTATAATTAGAACACATATAAAACAATTACCATTGTAACATACAACATGTTCATATAATAAAGCACATCCTAAAAACATGTTCTTTAGTTAAAATGTTGAGAAAAGCAATCAATATACACAAAATAAAATAAATTGACACTAGCTTTCAAAAGGTGCAACATTTGCAACATATCTTATAAAAAATGCAACATTTACATAATATCTTATTAAAAATACAACCTTTGCAACATATCTAATAAAAGATGCAACCTTTGCAAAAGGATTCAACCTTTACAATTCTTTTCGTAAAAGAAAATTTTTTCACATGTTCTTTAAACAAACATTTTCCCAAAACACGATTTTGTAACCAGGCTTTGATACCACTATTAGGGAATCCCCAGTGCATAAGTAGCGGAAAAATAAGGATTCCTATTGGACTTGCAAAACTTCATGTTTTAAAGCATAAGACATACATCAAATATTTTATTTAATTATTTTAGAATTACCTTTTGAAGAAAATCGAAGCAAACATAGCCTCGTCCTTTAGGAGTCCACACGAGTACTCCTACCAGAAATGCTACACCTTCCAAATGCTAGTTTGATGGCATGTAGCTTTTGCAACATTTACATTTTTGTGTCTCTTTTTTGGTAAGCCGCCTATGAGCATCTTATGCTCTATTTATAGACTTAGGTTTGACCTAATTTGCTCTCTGTAAAGAGTTGGGCTCCTTACTTATTCTAAATAAGTTAGGCCCAATAGCTTTATTTTAGTCCAACTAAAATAAAAGTTATTTTCTGATAGGCTTACTCTATATCTATGGCCCTATAGGTAAAATACCCGGTCATATTAATAATAAACTATTTTATTATTAATATAAAATAAGAATGACATCTAGCAATGCATCATTATGTCTTAATATTATTTATTATCAATATAACCTATAAGTGATAATTATTTTTTATGTTTGTTCCTTTTGTCACGATATCCTAATTGGGCCCAAGGCATGGTCGTGTCATCCTTGTATGGTCCGATTTATTTTACTTGATATCGGAGTAGACTTTATCCGAATAAATATCCAATATTTATTCTTTCTAACATGGCCATGCATTTCCCTAGTGTCACTCTATCAAGTGGCCTATACATATCAATCATGTCATATAGGAGAGACAAATCCTATCTGCATCACTCAAATCTCTCTACATAATTTGTTTATTGCCTAATCATAACCTTTATAGTCTTGTTATTACAGAAGACGTTTGATTATATTAAAAGAACAAACTCCTTATGTAGGAATCGTAGTGACTTCAGGTCAAAGGACTACATATACCATTATCACATTAAGAATCGTTTATGACATTCATGTAACGATCCATGCAACGTTCTCATGGTGGGTCTGTCCAGTACATCATTACTCTTAATGTGTACCCTTGTGAAGACTTGATATTATCTATATCCATGATCTGTGAGATCAGATCATCAGTACACTCACACACTAGTCTTAATGTATTTACATGTCCCCACGTAAATACTTGACTAGGGCATTTTAGGAATAACTCTCATATGACCTATTACTCCAAGGATAAATAAAGGTTGTTAAACTATTTAACAAAAAATACCTTATTAAAAATGATGCATCCTATATAGGCTCTTAGTGCATATTTCCAACATAATGTTCCTTTATTGACAAAATTTTCACACTTAACCATGTTCTATCTTAGGCTTTCTTAAAGAAACCATATATGATATGGACTAGGAAGAAACCTATTGTGTCTTTAATAATGATTTGGAACTATGATGCTTCTATAGAGCATCCAAATTTGACAAGGTCAAATCCAAATTGGTTAAATGTCTTCTATAAGATACCCAATGAAAGCTAAGGGTTATCATTTCTACAATCCATCTAAGAACAAAAAGTTTGTTACTTAGAATGTGTTATTCTTGAATAAGAGTACATCTCTTAAAGAATCAGTGGGAGGATAGTAGAACTTGAAGAAATTCAAGTATCACAAAGCATTGAAAATTCAAGGATAGACTTAGAGTAGAAATCACAAAGTATTGTGACATCATTAGCTCTGATAGCACAAGATTTGCATAAAACCAAATATGATATGTCACCAAATCTAAAAGATATGGATATCTTATGAATCAAGAAAGAGGCATATTGCTAAATGACCAAGCTTCTTATGAAGAGGCTAATGCAAGTTTAGATTCTAAGACATGGCATGAGACCATAGGATTCGAAATGGGCTTTATGTATATTAACAAGGTATGAACCTTGGTTGACACACAAAAAGGGTAAAACCTATAAGATGTAAGTGGGTTTTCAAAAGGAAAACTAAACACATATTATAATAAAAGTACCTTTAAAAGCAAGATTGAAAAAATTCAATTAGCTTAAAAACCATTTAGATCCTGCTTGTTGTAGCAGTATACCACCATTATGAGATATGGTAGATAGATGTCAAAATAGAAATCATCTTAAGGATGTGTATATGACACAACCTAAAGGCCTTTTATGTTAACCAAGTGGCCTCAATTACTCAAGAGGGGGGGTGAATTGAGTATTAAAAATTTTTGTTGGAATGCTTTTAAAATTAATTCTTTTGTAATCAATTTGATAAATAAGGATAATACACAAAGGAACAAGTAATAATATCAAATTAATTACGATACTATTTTAGCACTTAGAAAGTAATAATTGATTTTAACACAATTAATTCAATAATATTACTTAGATTATTATAACAAATTAATCTAAATAATTAATTAAACAATTTATATCAAGTTAATAGTGTACTTAAATTACCAAGCAAATTAAATCATAATAATAAAGGAGTTTAAGGAGGAGAGATTTCCAAATCGATATAACGAGTTCCACCACACCGATGTACGTCTCGCCTTCAAGCAACCCACTTGAAGGATTCCACTATTGAGAATTTGAGATACAGACTTTGAGCAATTACAGCTTCTTAGTGTCCCACGCTCAAGAACTTAATCCTCACAAGCAAAAGGGAAACCCACCCAATCTCACAATCTCTCAATTTTACAAGGTTTAAACCCAACCCAAAAAACTCTCAGAATTTGTGTAGGTGATTTTACAAGTGTGACTCTCTCAATAGAATGGATATACAAATTTTAATCACTTGAAAAATATTTTCCTCTCTTAGAAAAAGATATGAAAATTTAGCACTCAAGAAAATATTTTTCTCACAATATAACTTTTAAAAAATTAATTACAAAGGAAATGAAACAGAGATTAAAATGCTTAAGAAATAATAACAGAGAACGTAGCTTTGATTTTTCGTTGCTTGTTTAGTGTGTAAAGTGCCTTTGCTTCTCTTCTATTTATAGGTGAAGGAATATGCTGCGTTGCATTAAAATAATATCCCTTGGCATAAAATACGCAGCATGTTTCCTGAAATTGCGAAGTGCCTAAAAACATTCCAGATATTCTTCCATGATTCCATGCGTGATTTCCTACGTGAATCAATTTATCTAGTTTAATTCGAGTTAGAACTGCGCATGAATGTCACATGAATCGATTCCTGTGGTGGGGAATTGATTCCCATAGCGAATGAATCGATTCCTGCATAGATGAATCGATTCCTGGCTAAAAATCAGCAGGGGAATCGATTCTTGGTTGCTATGAATCGATTCCTGGTAGGCATTATACGCGTGAATTGATTCCTGATATCACTGAATCGATTCCTGGGTGCTTCATAACATGGGAATCAATTCCCAAGGAGGTGAATCGATTCCTGGGGCTGATCTTCTTTATTTTTAATATGCTTATGCATTTTGGTACATATGAGTTCATTTTTGAAGATGTCTTGCGTACTTTTTTGATCTGGAACATCAATTCTTGATTTCTTTGAATATTTATCCTTTAAATATATGCATTAATTAATTTCTTTGTCTTCTTGAACATTTTGTTTGTCATAATCGAAACTTGTTTCAACATATAACACATTCTCCCCCTTTTTGATGATGACAACAAATGTTCATCTCTTCAGCTGTTAGTTTCATAACAATTATATAAAGCATCAAACTTCCCTTTTCAAATTATACCACTTGTTAGAAAGAAATATTATAAAGCTCCCCATTATTCATGCAATTTAACAAGGATAAATATAGATGTTGATTTTAGATATTATCTCCCCCTTTGACATCATAAAAATAAAGAACTAAAGAGAGAGATTAAACAAAAAGCGAAAGTTTATTAAACAAGATAATGCAAAGATGGATACAACAAAGACTAGCTTAAGGATTAAAAAATTGGAACTCAAAAAATTGTTGAGAGAGTTCATTGTAGTGTGTAGTCATGTTGTCTTCAATTTGATCAAAACGCGCATTCATATTATTCTCCATTCCATCAATGTGAGAAGTCATCCTGTCAAAGCGATTCTCTAATGCATCAAAGCGAGTATTAATATGAGAGGTCAACCTATTGAAGAAAGCATCATTAAAATTAGTAGCATATGGAGGAGGTGCTTGTTGTTGAGGTTGATCTTTATTATCATCACTGTTTTGTGCATGTGGGGGTAAGTATTGCCAAGCGTCATCTTGGTTATACCAACCTATTTTGGAAAGATGAGTGCTTCCAATTTTACCTTTATGGCCAACAGCTTCTTTCACCTCATTTGTAAGGTCGATGTTGAAGTGCTTGAGGAGCTTGGTAATAAGGACAACATAAGGGAGTCTAGTGAGTGTTTTGGAATCAATCATGTGATTTTTAACAAGCTTGATCCAATTGATTTACTTTTTATGAAGCATAGCCTAAAGGATAAGAGTTTGGATTTCAATCACTCTAGCATTATTAGAGCCCTTAGGAAGAATGATTTTTACCAAGCAGTAGTGGAGGAGACGATGATCAATGTTTAGCTCCCCAACGATGCTTTTAGAAAGAGAGGATAGATGGAGAAAGGCAAGAGCATCAATGGAATTATATTCCCATTCAGGAAAAGGTTCAGTGCCAAAGAAATCCATGTTACTGATTGGAAACTTTCCAACCAGATGAAGAACATTATCATCAAGAGCAATAGTTACTCCCTTGATTTTTACAATACAACGCCCATTCGAAATTTTCAAGGTTGAGTACAAAGCTTGAATTAACTCTGCATATATGTAATTTTCCTTAAGAGCAACAAATTCTACTAAATTTTGTTGCTTAAGAACATCTAGAATGGCGAAATCATGTTCTTCAAAGAGAGGGACATCAATCCAATGAGCTTTTCAGAATATTTTTCAAGGTACTTTTCAAGTTGGGGTTGATTATCAAATAATCTTGAAAGATCATTGATACTAGAGGATGAGGAACCAGCATCTCCTCTTCTTTTCTTTCTGTTTTGAGATAAAAAAAAAGCCATGATTTTTAAGGAGAAGAATAAGAGAGTTTACAATTTAGAGGGTGAGAACAATGAAGTAGTGTGGCAAAAGGGCATGAGGAGAAGTGTGAGCATCATGTCAAATTTATAGAAAAATCAACTTGGGAATCGATTCATTGTAGGGGAATCGATTCACGTAAGAGAAAATGGGACGTGGGAATCGATTCATCTAGGGGGAATCGATTCACCTTGTAAAAAAAATGCCAATTTGTGTACAAAGACTCGTGGGAATCGATTCCTATATGAGTGAATCGATTCAAGCTTTAGAATTTGCATGGTTCTGGTGCTTTTTGGTCACGAGATTAGAATGGAGTTTGTCTTCTTATCCTTCACATAAATGTCTAGGAAATAAAAGTTCACATGACTTGCTTTGGGGAAGGTAAGGATCACATGCAAGAGTAGAATCTCACGAGACATGCTTTGGAAAGATGATTTTATCCTATTTTTCACAAGAATGGGACAGTGGAATCTTTAAGCACAAGCTTCCAAAATGTTTTAAGAGTTCAAATCTTGAATTTGAATTTCAAATTCTTAAATTTTCATCAAATAAGTTATATAAAATGATACCATTAAGTAAATGCTACATGGAGACCCAAATTAATAAGTCAAGATATTTGGGGGGTATTAACATGATCATTAAAAATGGAAAGATTTTAAGGAGGATGATTTAAATAACAAGATAATATTTATTAGAGTAAATCAATATGTTCATAGAAATGAAAATTTTTATGAAAGGAAAAATAAATCTTTAAGTTAAAGATTTGTAAAACTATGTTCAAAGAGTAAAAGTATTTTTAAGAGAATTTAAAAGTAATGAAAATAAATTTTTAAATGCAATTAAGCAATTTCTAAAATACCTAAATCCCTTCTAATGTTTATAAATTGCTCTTTTGGAAGGGGTTTGGTAAAAATGTCCGCCAATTGTTTGGAAGTTTCAACATATTCAAGAACACAATCTCCTTTCGAAACATGATCTCTAATAAAATGATGACGAATTTCAATATGTTTAGTCCTCGAGTGCATAACAGGATTTTTGGAGATATTTATTGCACTAGTATTGTCACATTCAATGGGTATTTGATCTAAGACAACACCAAAGTCAAGAGGTTGTTGTCTCATCCATAGGATTTGAGCATAACAACTCCTAACTGCAACATATTCTGCTTCAGTTGTGGATAATGCGACACTTACTTGTTTCTTGCTATGCCAAGAAACAAGAGAACTTCCGAGTAAATGACAAGTACCACTGGTACTTTTTCTATGTAATTTGCAACCAGCAAAATCAGAATCAGAATATCCTACAAGAATACATTCAACGCCTTTGGGATACCATAAAACAACATTTTGAGTACCCACAAGATATTTTAAAATTCTTTTTACGATAGTGAGATATGATTCTTTAGGACATGCCTGATATCTTGCACACATACATACAACAAACATTATGTCTGGTCTACTTACGGTTAGATAAAGTAAAGATCCGATCATACCTTGATACTTAGTTAGTTCAACATCTTTACCTTTCTCATCCTTATCCAAGTAGCATGATGTGCTCATAGGTGTGGCAATTTCATTTGCCTTGTCCATGTTGAATTTTCTATATAACTCCTTACAATATTTGGACTGGCTAATGAATGTCCCTTTTCTAGTTTGCTTGATTTTCAATCCAAGGAAGAATATGAGTTCTCCCATCATAGACATCTCGAATTCATCCTACATTATCTTAGCAAACTCTTTGTAGAGTGATTCATTAGTAGCACCAAATATAATATCATCCACATATACTTGTACCAAAAGTATGTCATTTCTTTTGTGCTTGATAAATAATGTAGTATCAACTTTTCCCCTTTCAAAATTGTTTTCTAAAATAAATTTGCTAAATCTTTCATACTAAGCTCTTGGAGCTTGTTTTAAACCATATAATGCTTTTCTTAGTTTGAAAACATGATTTGGAAGTTGATAGTTTTCAAACCGAGAGGTTGATCAACATACACTTCTTCTTGAATATATCCATTCAAGAATGTACTTTTGACATCCATTTGATACAATTTAAAATCTTTACAACATGCATAGGCTAATAATAATCTAATAGCTTCTAATCTAGCTACGGGTACATATGTTTCCTCATAATCTATGCCTTCTTCTTGGTTATATCCCTTAGCCACTAATCTAGCTTTATTTCTAGTTATTATTACATTTTCATCAAGCTTGTTTCTAAAAACCCATTTAGTACCTATTATTTGATGATCATTGGGTCTTGGCATAAGTTCCTAAACTTGGTTTCTTTCAAATTCATTTAACTCATCTTGCATAGCCAACATCTAATATTCATCAATAATAGCCTCATCAATATTTTTGGGTTTAATTTATGATTTGAATGCTAGATGATTACATGCATTCCTAATGGCGTTACGAGTACTTACACCTTTGGTTAATTCACCTATGACATTTTCCAAGGGATGGTCTTTTGATGTAATCTAATCCTTTTGTTGAGGCTCCTTGCTTTGGATTGGGTCTTCTTTGACCTCTTCTTTATTTTCTAAGGTCATCTCTTGGAAAGTACCTACAAGATCATCAACTTCCTTCCTCGAAGGGTTTTGGTTAAGTTCATCAAATTTTACATGAATGGACTCTTCAATTGTACAAGTTTATTTGTTAAAGAGTCTATAAGCTTTACTAGATGATGAATATCCAAGAAAGATTGCTTCATCAGACTTTGCATTGAATTTACCGACATTATCTTTTCCATTGTTTAAAACAAAGCACTTGCATCCAAACACATGGAAATAAGAAATATTTGGTTTTCTTCCTTTATAAAGTTCATAGGGGGTTTTCTTTAAAATAGGCGTAATCAAACATCTATTCATTACATGACAAGCGGTATTTACCGCGTCGGCCCAAAAATGTTTCGCAATATTATTTTCATTCAACATAGTTCTTGCGAGCTCTATTAAAGATCAATTTTTCCTTTCAACAACTCCATTTTGTTGTGGAGTTCTTGGAGCCGAAAATTATGTTCAATGCTAAATTTTTCACAAAATTTTTTAAAAGGTTCATTTTCAAATTCTTCCCCATGATCGGTTCGTATGGATGAGATTTTTAAATTTCGTTCATTTTGGATAATCTTGGCAAGTTTCTTAAATACTTGATATGCTTCATTTTTGTGAGTAAGAAATAATGTCCATGTATATCTAGAATAGTCATCAACAATCACAAGTCCATAATAATTACCTCTAAAGCTTTTGACCCTAGAAGGTCCAAACAAGTCCACATGTAAAAGTTGTAAAGGTCTATTAGTTGAAACAACATTTTTAGCCTGAAAAGAGACCTTTACTTGTTTTCTTTTTTGGCATGCATCACAAAATTTGTTTTCAAATTTAAGCTTTGGTAATCCAATTACTAGATCTTTAGAAACAAGTTTATTTAAATGATCTATGTGAATGTGAGCTATTCTTCTATGCCATAGCCATGATTCATCTTCTTTAGTCAAGAAGCATTACGCATTATTTGAAGACAAACAATCAAGATCAATCATGTAAATATTATCTATTCTTTTACCAATAAACTTGACTTCCTTGTTTAGCTTGTTTTCAATTATGCAACAGTTTGATTCAAAAAAAAATTTATAGCCTTTATCACATAATTGACTTATACTAAGCAAGTTCTGTTTGAGTCCTTCAACATACAATACATCATTTATAGATGTTAAGGAATTTTTACCAATATTCTTCCTTTTGTATTATCTCTGTATGTGACAAATCCTTTATTTCAAGGAGTGAATGAGGAGAACTTACTCATATCTCCTATCATATGTTTGGAGCACCCACTATCTAAGTACTAATGGGTGTAACTTGTAATGAGGACACAATAAGGGAGGACCCTCACACCATCCTAGAGAAAGGACTTAAAGCATACAAAGGTCTTCTCACAAGGGCCAAGACCAAAAAGGCCAAAGAGAGTATACATCGGGCCTTATCTTCCTTCCTAGCTTTGGGTAGGCCCAAGCCCAATGAAGAATCCTTGAGGATCTATTCATACTTTACTTGTAATATACTTCTTAGTTAGATTCACTAGGCTTATAGGGTTTATTTGGGCCTTGCAAGGTCAATGGGGCCACTTTTGGGCCATGTACACTCACTTTGGGCCATGTATAGGCCATACTCTTCTCCAATTGCACTATTGGGCCTAGGCATAATAGAGAGGCCCATATGGGAGTCCCTTGGCCAAAATCCTTATGGCACTATATAAGGTGTTCTCCTTTTGTAATTTGACACACTTGAATGCCATTTTGAGAATTTCATACTTCTAAGTGAGTTTTAGTAAGAGAAGCTCTCCCTTCTTTCTAGGTTAGAGAATCTCTAGCAAGCTCTCATCCAAGGGGATTTTCTCCCTCTTGGTGGTGATTTCTACATGAGTTATCTCCCCTTGGAGTGGCATCCCCTTCCTTTCCTCCTTTCCATCCTCCATTCTCCTCTTTTCTCCCTTCCATCTCCATCTTTTCCTTCTCTTTTTCCTTTGCCAATTCATGTAGTTTTAGTCATTTTCCCTTTTATTCCATTTTGGTTTTCCCACAAGCAAGAAGATTGATCAAGGCTTGAAGAGGCTAGAAGAGGAAGAGTTCCCTAGATCCACAGGATAGAAGAAGTTCCTACATCATTTGGTATCAATTGAGCTTGGGAGGTTCTTTTCTATTCTTCTTCCTCTTTAGTTTTTGGTTTTTTCTTTGTTTTTCTGGCTGGAATTTTATGTTCATATCATCTACTTGCTTTATTGATGCCATGTTAAAGTAGAAAATGCATAAAAAGTTGGTGTTCTTTTGAGTTTTTGTGTTAGTTGTTTCCATTTCTTCAAATTTCTTGCATATTGCTGAGTTTCAGTTTCTTGTTGTTTTGTCTTGTAAAAATTTAGAATTGGCACTTTGGTATTTTGGTTAGAGGTTGTTGCTTGGTTGTTAGAAGTTTGTTCATTAGTTAGTTAGTAGTTAGAGCCAAATAGGAGTTAGTTGTTGTGCCATGTGGAACCTTTGTCTAGTGTTCTAGGCTTTGTGTTGATTTTGCCTTAATTAGCAAGTGCATATCCGTGTGAAAAGAAGTTAGTTCAAGCACCTTGACTAATCTCCCAAAAGTTCCATCCTTGTCTTGTTAGGAGGTCTCACTTTAAGACCCTCCAAAAGTCATCTCATTTTTAGGATTGTTAGTTTTCACTCTTAGTTTCTTTCTAGGTTAATTTTGTTTGTGAATGAACCTTAGGAACTCATCTCATATTTGGTTTTCATATTGTTGCATCAAACAAATTTTATCAAAAAAGTGTTGAACATAATCCTTCCACTCCTTTTGGAAGAAGGTTGCAAGTATTTTCCCTTAAGCAAGAAGAGACATTTGAACTTGTTTTAGCATTGTTCATTTTAGTTTTAGGGATTTCATTAAGTGGTGTTGAGCATTGATAAAAAAAAATACAAGAGGCATTAAAAAGAAAAGAAAGTATTCAAAAGAGAAAAAGAAAAACAAAAGCCTTATATTCCTAAAATTGAAAAGGGTATTGAAAAAGAAAAAGAAGCCTCATTAAGAAAAAGTGTGAAGTAAGACACCAAGATTCAAAAGCAAATTTCGAAATTCCCTTGTACTTGAAATGAGTTGTTTGCCTAAGTCTCCATATAGTTTCATTTGAACCTTACTTACTTAATTGTGATTGCAACTTTAGAGTCTCTAGGCTTAGGTTGTGCTTTCCTTTTGTTGTTGCATTTTTAGTTTCTTGTTTGTCTAGTTTTGTCTTTAATTTCAAAATCATTATCCATAGTATAGCTTTTATTCTTTGAACATTTATTGCTTTAGTGTCTTGTCAATCAAAAATCTAAAAATATCTTCCACTTTGAGTAGCCTTTTCTTCTTAAGCATTTTTAGTTTGTCATTTTTCCTTCTTAAGTTTTGTCTTTGATGTTGTCTTTCCTTCAAACTTCTTGATAATTCCCTTCTCTATAGCTTGAGGGTAGCCTATTGGAACACTTGCGGTGAGAGTGTAAATTGCTTGGGTGAACGTGACACCAAAAGAAAGGGTAAGAGTTGTGAGGAGACACTTGAGAGATACACTTGTGAGGTTTTAATTTTTGTTGAATTCATTAACAATTTCATTTGGAGTGTTTTCTTGTCTTGTTTTGCTAGGTGAGGTGGAGCTTACACATCAAGGAAGAGCTTGAAGAAAATTGTAAAGGGAGCAAAAACCTTGTAACTAGTAGAATTAGGCAAATTTTCAAATTCTTAGGTCTTGTGTATTAGGGTTTTGTCTTGTATTTTGGACACACCTTTGGACATTGGACTTTTGGACATTATTAACTTTCATTTACCCTTGGTAATTTCGGCTAGTAGTAGAGCATTTTCATTTGGTTGTTATTTCTTTTAGTTAGTTAGTTGTTGGTTATAACTAGTAGTTGTTAGTTAGTTGCTTGTCTTAACTAATTAGGTTAATTAGTTAGTGGTTGGAACTAATTCTAGTTACTTCAACTAATTATAACCAAAATTAGTTTAGGTCTTAACTAGATCATAACCGAATTAGTTGTTGGTTAGGGTTATTAGACTTAGTTACAACTTCCATGACTAAATAACTACTTCTAGTTAGGGTTTGTTAGGTGTTAGTTAGTTAGTTGAAGTAATTTTGTTAGTTTAACTAACTAGTGAACCGAATTTGGTTAGGCTTGTCTAAGGTTAGTTAATTGTTAGAAACAACCTAGGACAATCATAATTAACTTAGGTTAAAGCCAAACCTAGGACTTCCATAAGCAACATAGGATTAACATTGTAAAAGAACCTAGGATCTTGTTTTCCCTTAGGTTAGAAACCTAGTATTGATATTTTAGGATTGTTGTGTGTTTTCTTTCATTTATTTTGCATTCATCCTCCTCGACTAGTTTGTCTACACATTCTTTGTTTGTGTCTTAAATTTCTTTGACAACCTTAAAAGATGTCTTCTAGTGATAAGGAGAATAAAACTATGCTTCATAACATAATGGATAGCTTGAATAACATCAATGCTAGACTAACAAATCTTGAACATAATGAAAACCCTAGAACTAGACATAGAAATCAAAGAAATCATAGGCATAATAATAGTGATAGTGAAGAGAAGCCTAGACAAAGAAGACACCATGAGCATAAAAGAGAAGATATAGGCTTAAGAGAAGTCAAATTAGAAATACCCTCATTTCATGGAAAGAGTGACATAGAGGCTTATCTAGAATGGGAAATGAGAGTAGAACAAATCTTTAACTCTCATCAAATAAAAGATGAAAAGAAGGTTAGGATAGCCATCCTTTCATTTCAAAACTATGCCTTAGTATGGTGGTCTCATGTGTGTAAGGAGAGAAAGAAAGATAATTTTCCATCAATAGATGATTAGTTGGATTTAAAAGCTCTATTAAGAAAATGTTATGTTCCTAGTTACTATAGAGGGGAGCTATTAGCAAAGCTAAATAGACTTACCCAAGGGTCAAAGAGTGTAGAAGACTACTACAAATCTTTAGAGATAGCTATGATTAGGGCAAACCTAGAAGAAGATGAGGAAACCCTAATGCATAGGTTCTTACATGGCCTTAATAGGAACATTAAGAATAGAGTAGAACTCCTTCCACATGTAGACATTGAGGAACTACTTCACCAATGCACTAAGGTAGAGAGCCAATTCAAAGAGAGAGAAGCCTATAGTGGGGAGAATAGAGCCTATAAATCTAAGTGGGTAGGACAAGATAATAAGGGTAAGTTTGATAGACACCCTAGGAAGAGGGAAGTGGGCACTTCATCTTCCAAACCTCAAAGTGAGTTGCATAAAAATGGAAAAGCTTTTAGGAATCAAAGAGAAAAGCATGAATCCATATCTAAACCTCAATCCTCTAGATCATCTACCATTAAATGTTTTAAATGCCTTGGTAGAGGTCATATTTCTTCTGACTGTCCTACAAAAAGAACCATGGTTTTGAAAAATAATGGAACCTAGTCAAGTCAATCAGAGTCTAATTCTGATTCTCACTACTCAAGTGATGACTCAAGTAGTGATTCATATGACAGTGAGCATATTTTAGGGGATGATGGTGAACTTTACATGATTAGAAGATTACTTGGTAGTCATGTTAAGCTAGATGATACTACACAAAGAGAGAACATCTTTTATACAAGATGTTATATAAATGACAAATTATGTTCTCTCATTGTGGATAGTGGGAGTTGTGCTAATGTAGTAAGCCAAAGACTAGTGAATAAGATGGGCTTAGAACTAATAGATCACCCTAGACCTTATAAGTTACAATGGTTAAATGAAAAGGGAGAGATGTTAGTTAATAAACAAGTCTTAATAAATTTCACCATAGGCATATATAAAGATGTAGTTAATTATGATGTAGTACCTATGAAGGCAACTCATATCTTGCTAGGACGACCTTGGCAATTTGATAGAAAGGTCATCCATGAGGGGTTCACTAACACTCTCACTTTCAAACTAGATGGTAAGAAGATAGTTTTACACCCCCTAACTCCACAACAAGTAGCTAAAGATCAACTACAAATGAAGCTTAAAAGAGATAGAGAATTAGGATCTTCTTCAACTCATCTAGGAAAAATTAAGAAAAATAAAAAAGAAGATAAAGGAAAAGGAGTTGTTGTCTGTGATGACTCTAGTGCCAATCTTTTGGCCACCAAATATGATGTGAAACATGCTATGCTTTCACATAAACAATGCTTGATCATGTATGCAAAAGACATCCCTAGCACTTCCTTGTGCTTAATGGGCAATCTTTATCCTCCTTTTCCCAAAGGGATTCAAAATATCTTAAATGAATTTAAAGACATCTTTCCAAAAGACATCCCAAAAGGCTTACCTCCTATTAGAGGCATTGAACATCAAATAGATTTAATTCCTGGTGCTAGTTTACCTAATAGGCTTGCATATAGATGTAATCCTAAGGAAAGCCTTGAAATTGAGAATTAAGTGAATGAACTACTTTTTAAGGGTTGGATTAGAGAGAGTTTAAGCCCATGTGCTTTACCTATTTTACTTGTTCCCAAAACGGATGGTTCATGGAGAATGTACACCGATTATAGGGCCATCAATAACATCACCATCAAGTATAGGCATCCTATACCTAGACTTGATGATATGCTTGATGAACTTAGTGGTTCTATAATATTTTCCAAGATTGATCTTAAAAGTGGCTATCATCAAATAAGAATCAAAGAAGAAGATGAATGGAAAGCCACTTTTAAAACCAAGCTTGGGTTATATGAGTGGTTAGTTATGCCTTTTGGTTTGACTAATGCACCAAGCACATTCATGAGACTAATAAATCATGTTTTAAGGGATTTCATTGGGCATTTTGTTGTGGTCTATTTCGATGATATTTTAATTTACTCAAAGACCATGACCTTTTATCTAAGCCATCTCAGAGAAGTTATGCTTGCCCTAAGAACAACCAATCTTTATGCAAATCTTGAAAAATGTTCTTTTGGCATGGATAGCATTGTCTTTCTTGGATTTGTAGTTAGTTCAAAAGGTGTAGAGGTAGATCACTCAAAGGTGAAGGCCATCCAAGATTGGCCCACACCCAAAAATGTGAGTGACATAAGAAGTTTCCATCATCTTGCAAGTTTTTATCAGAGATTTGTGAAAGATTTTTCTACCTTAGCCTCCCCTTTGAATGAATTGGTGAAAAAGAATGTTCCTTTTATTTAGGGACCAAGGCTGGAAAAAGCTTTCCTAGATCTCAAAGATCGCTTCACTAATGCTCTAATTTTGTCACTTCCAAATTTTTCCAAAACCTTTGAGCTTGAGTGTGATGCATCTAATGTGGGTATAGGAGCTGTTCTTTTACAAGAAGGTCACCCCATTGCTTTCTTCAGTGAAAAGCTTAATGGGCAACCATCAATTATCCCACATATGATAAAGAACTTTATGCCTTAATTAGAGCCCTACAAACTTGGGAACACTACTTGATTCTGAAAGAGTTTGTCATATATAGTGATCTTTAATCCCTCAAATTCATTAAAGGGCAACATAAGCTAAATAAGAGGCATGCTAAGTGGGTTGAGTATTTGGAACAATTTCCCTATGTCATCAAGTATAAGAATGGAAAATCCAATACTGTGACTAATGCTTTATCTAGGAGGCATTCTTTACTAACCTCTCTAGGAGCCAAAGTTATTGGGCTTGATGAGCTTAGGTCTTTGTATCCAAATGACCTTGATTTTTCTAACATTTTCAACTCATCTTCCACTTCTTCATCTCATAAAGGCTTCTACATTTTTTATGGCTATCTTTTCAAAGCCAATAGACTTTGCATTCCTAGAAGTTCTTTAAGAGATCTTATACTTAGAGAAAGCCATGAGGGAGGCTTAATGGGCCATTTTGGAAGAGATAAAACATTATCCATATTACATGAACACTTCTATTGGCCAAAAATGAAAAAAGATGTTAAAAAACATTGTGCTAGGTGTATTGTGTGTAGAAAAGCAAAATCAAAACTTTCGCCTAATGGTTTATGTACTCGTTTACCAACACCCACCGCACCTTGGATTGATATATCTATGGATTTTGTGTTGGGATTGCCTAAGACCCAAAGGGGAATGGATTGTATCTTTGTGGTTATGGATAGGTTTAGTAAGATGGCTCACTTCATCCCTTGTCACAAGGTAGATGATGCTAGTCATATTGCTAAACTCTTTTTCAAAGAGATTGTAAGACTTTATGGTGTTCCTAAAACCATAATTTTTGATAGGGACACCAAATTCCTAAGCCATTTTTGGAAAACTCTTTGGTCAAGGCTATGAACGAAGCTGCTCTTTTCCACCACTTATCATCCTCAAACGGGTGGACAAACAGAGGTAGTAAATAGGACCCTTTCTCAACTTTTTAGGGTCTTAGTACTTAAAAATGTTAAATCTTAGGATGAGTGTTTGCCCCACATTGAGTTTGCATATAATAGGGTACAACACTCCACAACCAAGCATAGTCCATTTGAGGTTGTTTATGGTTTTAACCCTCTCACTCCTTTGGGCCTTTTGCCTATTGAGGTTTCTAATTCTATCCTTCATATGGATGGAGAGGCAAAGGCCAAATTTATCAAATATTTTCATGAGAAGGTTAAGAACCAAATTCAAACTAAGAATGAATACTATGCTCGTTATGCCAATAAGAAGAGAAAGGATATCGCCTTTGAGGTTGGAAATTGGGTTTGGTTACACCTTCGAAAGGAGAGATTTCCAAACTTACGCAAATCCAAACTCGACCCTAGAGGTGATGGGCCTTTCCAAATCATTAAGAAAATGAATAATAATGCTTATGTCCTTGATTTTCCAGGTGATTATGGAGTGAGTGCTTCCTTTAATATTTCAGATTTGTCTCCCTTTGACTTAGATGACGAGGATGATGCCTTAGATTTAAGGACAAATCCTTTCGAAGAGGGGGAGAATAATGAGGACACAATAAGGGAGGACCCTCACACCATCCTAGAGAAAGGACTTGAAGCATACAAAGTTCCTCTCACAAGGGCCAAGACCAAAAAGGCCAAAGAGAGCATACATCGGGCCTTATCTTCCTTCCTAGCTTTGGGTGGGCCTAAGCCCAATGAAGAATCCTTGAGGATCTATTCATAGTTTACTTGTAATATACTTCTTAGTTAGATTCTCTAGGCTTATATGGTTTATTTGGGCCTTGCAAGGTCAATGGGGCCACTTTTGGGCCATGTACACTCACTTTGGGCCATGTATAGGCCATACTCTTCTCCAATTGCACTATTGGGCCTAGGCATCATAGAGAGGCCTATATGGGAGTCCCTTGGCCGAAATCCTTATGGCACTATATAAGGTGCTCTCCTTTTGTAATTTGACACACTTGAATGCCATTTTGAGAATTTCACACTTCTAAGTGAGTTTTAGTGAGAGAAGTTCTCCCTTCTCTCTAGGTTAGAGTGATCTCTACCAAGCTCTCATCCAAGGGGATTTCCTCACTCTTGGTGGCGAGTTCTAAGGGAGTTATCTCCCCTTGGAGTAGCCTCCCCTTCCTTTCCTCCTTTCCATCCTCTATTCTCCTCCATTCTCCCTTCCATCTCTACCTTTTCCCTCTTTTTTTCCTTTGCCAATCCGTGTAGTTTTAGTCATTTTCCCCTTTGTTCCTTTTTGGTTTTCCCACAAGCAAAAAGATTGATCAAGGCTTGAAGAGGCTAGAAGAGGAAGAGTGCCCTAGATCCACCCTTCTTCAAGAGGATAGAAGAAGTTCCTACATCAACTTGCCTTGAAGTATACCTACAAAACAAGTCAAGTTAGAGAACTTGGTACCCATTTTATGTTGGGTCCTTTTTGGTTAGCTTATGGTAATGTTCCTTTAGGAACCCACACCTTTCTTACAACCTTTGGTCCAAATTTCCTAACATTTCTATTTAAAGCACTATGACCTTTAACACCATAATGGTTGCATTTCATAAAAGGTGATGATGATGCTCTAGGAGGTAAAAAGAAATTTTTGTAATGTTTTTCTTTCTTAGTGGGATTAAATCCTGAACCGGATTTATTAAACATGCATCTTTGTTTACCAAGTAATGCATTGAGATTATCTCTACCATTTATGAATTTTTCAAGAGTTTTGCTTAAGTCTAAGACTTTCTTTTCTAATACATCACATTTCTTGACAAAATCACATGGTTTGGTTTTAGAGCATGCTTGAGTATCTACAACTTTCTTTTTTAAGATTTCATTTTCTTTTACTTGTTCAATAAGATGCATCTAAAGAGTTTCTATGGTTTTTCTAGATAATTTGTACTTACTAGAAATTTTAACAAACTTATCATACAATTCATCAAACGCATCACTGGAAGAGGGGGAAAAGCAAGTCACAGGCCACCACTGGCCATGGTTATCCACCACTAGCCGTGGTGGGCATTGTGGAACACTATAGAGCATTGTGAAGCAAAGAACAGGAAGTCAAAAGCCACCACTAGCCGTGGTTGGCTCTGCCTATTACCCAATATTACGTATTTATGGTTTAAGAGGAACAGGGCTCAAACCACTGGCAGTGGTGAGCCACCACTGGACGTGCTTGTCCCCTACGAGGCCCAAATATCTAATTTGTTTAGGGTTTTTGTGGGGCACTTGAGAGGAGTGAAGGGAGAGTTCTGCAGAGACAGTTTTGAAGATAGCTTTTGGGAGATTTTGAAGGACCTTTTTGGGGAAGCTTTCATTGGGAATCAAGAGTCAAGACCATCAAGGGAAATCAATTCTGTAGATTTGGGAGGAAGAATTAGGAATTCTAGTGAGAACTATTTTGTAATTTTTGAATCCCTATTTTACACTTTTGAAATCCTTTATGCTTGGCATTGATTTTGTGATGTGTGACATGATGACAACAATCCTTATGGCACACTAAACTCTTTTCTTGGGGCTAAGGATGTAGTATGCCTATGTGCTACAATTAATTGTTCTTCGCATTCCAATCTATGTGATTTTAATTTCTATTCAATTTATGTATGCCTAATACTTCTACAAGACTTAGAGATAAGCGTAGATGATCACAAATTATATGGTAATCGAGAGATTGGCATGTAATTCAAAAATACCTAAATTGAACCTATGATTTTAATTTACGACGGTAAGCGAAATTGTTTGAGGGTTAATCGGATTTCCATAGAATGTAAAGGGTCTAATTAACAAATTGAACGCGGTTCTTTGGGAATTAGGCACGTTAAAAGGCTTTTGAGAGAAAGGTATTAATTAACTTAGGGGAATCTACCTTAGAAACAAAATCATATAATTGGATAGGCGAGTAACCTTTAATTTTGATACTAGCATATGAACCCTTAATACCCCAAGATTTACCTTTGATTAAATTTCCTAAACTTGCTTTTATTTTCTTCTGCAAAAGACGTTGAATTTTCTGTTTTCTAATTTACTGTTCATTATAGTTTTAATAATTCATTTTAATTGATTCACTAGATAATTGAACCACCGTTATAACTAATACTTGGGCACAATCTCTGTGGGAACGATATCTTTTTATTACTTCGATACCCCATGCGCTTGTGGTCGGCTATCAAGTTTTTGGCGCCATTATCGGGGATTGTGTTGTGTTTGAATGTGATAACAGGTACAAGGATTTTGATAATGACAAAACACTCTTGAAGAAATTCTTGCAAAAACAAAGACATGGAATCAGACCCAGAAACAGCACGAAGCTAATCGATTAGGAAGCCCAGTCTAATCGATTAGGGTGATTCTATTTTTGGAACAACTGCAACAGAACATAAGCTAATCGATTACAGCAATTGATATAATCGATTAAAGAGCTACTGGAATTACAGTAATCGATTACACACATGACAGAATTGATTACCAAAATCAAAAATGGCATTAAAAGCATCAAGTATAAAGGCTAATCGATTAAGGAAATTCATCCAATCGATTAGAAGACTACTGGAAGTAAGCTAATCGATTACCAGGACTATATAATCAATTACGTAGCTGCGAAGCCAAATTAAATGCATCAGGTATCATCCCTAATCGATTACAGGCCAAAACATAATCGATTAGAAGCCCTCTGACTTGAAGCTAATCGATTACACATAAAGGGATAATCGATTACAGCACGATCTGGAATGAAAAATTCAAAGTGTAATCGATTACAGCTCGAGGCGTAATCGATTACGAAAGTGGGAAAACACATATTAGTGGGAAACCAGCACATGTCTCCACCATTTCTTCAGACCCCCACTATGTGCAACGGCTAGGAAGAAGAAAGGCACTCCTCAAGCTCTCAAATGGCTCTATAAATTCAAGAGGAACTCAAGCACAAAACATACAACTAGAAGCTATCATTCTTCACTTGTTCTTGTGCTTAGTAAGCCATCTTTCTTATATATTCTGAGTTTAAATTTATAGATCCTCTTATCTTGAGAGTTAGAATTTGTGTGATCTTTCACTTGTACATCTACTCTATTAAGAGAGTCATTTCCTTGTAAACACTTCATCAAACACAAAGGTTTTCACTCTAGGATTGAGTGGTCACAAAGGTTGGGGTTCAACCTTTAGGTATTGAGAGTTTGAGAGATTGGGTGGGTTACCCTTTGCTAGTGAGGATTGAGTTCTTGAGTGTGGGACACTAGGAAGCTGCAATTGCTCATAGCTTGTATCTCTAAACTTCAATAGTGGAAATCCTCTAAGTGGGTTGCTTAGAGGCGAGACGTACACCGGTGTTGGTGGAACTCGTTATATTGGTTTGCAAGCTCTTCTCCTTTACTCTTTTACTTTCATATACTACAATTGGTTGATTTGTGTTGACTGATTATGAATTGCATACTTGAGCTTGTCTAATTTGATATATTTCAAATACTACCCACCAAGTGTTTGTTAAATTACTTCAGCTATATTTATCCTTGTGGTTCATTGCATACTATCTTTAACTTGATTTCACTTGCATATTCTTGTAAACTTGGATATAAAAATCAAGTTCAAAGGCATTCCAATCAAATTTTTTAAAACTCAATTCACCCCCCTCTTGAGTATTGAGGCCACTTGAACAACATGTGTTCCCCCCAATATTGGCTAAGCGGTGTTTGATTAGACTAGTGTGTATTTTCTGTATATTTTTTTCTGCATTTTTAGTTTTATTTCTATTTTTCTACAGAATTACGCTTGTTTTTTTGGTTGTTCATAGATTTGTGCAGGCCCCTTTATGCGAAAAAGTGACAGCTTTGAGCATATATTTGATCCTAAGATTGAAACAACTCTTCAAAAGATCAGACTTCTTAGGATACGCATTGAACAAAACAGGCACCAACCTTTAAGTTCAACGAGTCAAGCACAAATAGAAGATCCCAACAACAGAGGCCTTTGTGATTTTGCATGGGATGAAGGTCTAACATCACTAGACCCAACATTGAGGCGAATAATTTTGAGTTCCTTGCTCTCGTTGGTTTAACAAAGTCAATTTGAAGGATTACTATCCAAGGATCCTAACTTGCATCTTTAGATTTTCCTTAAGTACTGTGACACGCTCAAGGTAAATGGGGTCTCAAACGATGCAATCCGGCTTAGGCTTTTCCCATTCTCTCTAAGGGAAAAGGCCAGAGCTTGGTTGTATGCGCTTTCAGAGGGTCAATCACTACATGGGAGCAGCTGTCTCATGCTTTCCTTAATAAATATTATCCAAGGAGCAAAACAGATCAGTTGAGGAAGCAAATCATCACTTTCACTCAGAAAGATGATGAAACTCTTTATGATACCTAGGAGAGGTACAAAGAAATGCTCCGGGAATGCCCACACCATGGTATTGAACGTTGGTTAACTGTGTACATTTTCTATAATGGGCTCACTCCAAACTACAAAGTGACCTTGGATGCCGCTGCTGACGGTGCCTTTATGAGTAAGAACATGGAGGAAGGTTACAATCTCATTGAGGAGGTTACCCAAAACACATACCAGTGGTCCTCAAAAAGGAGTTCACCAAGAACTCTAGGTGAGTACTCTGTTGATGTTCTCTTTTTATTAACTACTAAAGTAGAGGCATTATCTGTTAAAATTGATATATTTGATAAATTAGGAACAAGTACTTTTAATCTTATTTGTGAGCTATGTGGTGTTTCAGGTCATACCATTTCAGGTTATCGGCTTGGAGTGACTCAGAATGTCGACCCATAGATGCAACAAGTGGATGCTATTGGGAACTACGGTGGAAATTATGGCAATAATTTTCGACAGCCACAAGGACCACCTGGTTTCCAAAACAGACCATCTCCCTATCAAGGCAATCAAAGTAATTTCAAACAAATACAAGGACCATACATTCCATAAAAATCTAAGCTGGAGTCCTTGATGGAAACCTTTGTTACCACCAGTTGAAACAAAATGATAAGTTCTCCAATGCTATTTAGAAGCTGACCTCTAAGGTGGACACTCTTGCCCCCATAATAAAATATTAGAGAACCAGATTGCTCAGCAGGCTTCACCCTCTCAGAGAATACCAGGAACCTTTCCTGGAAAGCCTGAGATGGGACCATATAGTCACACCATGGCTATCACTCTTAGGAGTGGTACACAATATGATGGTCTAGTTGGCATGACTGAGGAGGAGGCCAAGAAAGAAAAGAAGGTGGAAGAGTCTCATTCTTATCTAGTAACTAAGGAAGAGAAACAAAGTGAAAAGAAGGAGGGGGTGAAACCATATCAGCATCCAGTTCCATTCCCTCAATGCTTGGCCAAGACTGAGCTTGATAAATAGTTTGGTAAGTTTCTTAAAGTTCTTAAGAAGCTTTATGTTAATGTTCCTTTTACAGATGCCTTACAGCAAATATCGACATATGCAAAGTTTCTAAAGGACATCTTGTCCAACAAAAGGAAATTAGAAGAGGATGGTACTGTAGCACTTACTGAGGAGTGCAGTGCTTTGATCCAAAGGAAGCTACCACCCAAGCTTCAGGATCTAGGTAGTTTTTCTATCCCTTGTGTGATTGGTGACATGTCTATTGATAGAGCACTATGTGATTTAGGTGCAAGCGTCAGTTTAATGCCATTGTCTATTATTGAGAAACTGGGATTGGGTGAACTAAAACCTACTAGGATATCATTTCAATTAGCAGATAGGTTTGTTAAATATCCTGTAGGTATTCTAGAAGATGTGCCTATTAAAGTAGGTATATTTTTTATTCCTTTCGACTTTGTTGTTTTGGAAATGGATGACGACTCTATGGTCCCTATTATTCTAGGCAAGCCATTTTTGGCAACCGCGGGTGTGGTTAGAGATGTTAAAAAGGGAAAATTGTCTCTGACTATTGGAGACCAAAAGGTAGATTTTAGTTTGAAAGATGCTTTAAAGAAACCTTTTGATGATGTTTTTTTTATGGATTTTATTAACTAAGTGGTGAAGGAAGAAACTCTTCCTAAGGATCCACTTGAATATACTTTATTAATTGAGCCTGCAGGAACATCAGATTGTTTGGAAAAGAGTGCCTCATTTAAACATGATACTAAAGTCATGAGGGAGAAAGTGGTAAGTTCAGTTGTTGAATTGAAGCCTTTACTGGCTTCACTGAGGTATGAATTTCTTGGACCCAACTCTACATATCCTGTCATTGTAAATGCTGACTTGAATCCATATGAAACTGAGAAGTTTTTGAAACAACTTAGGTTATATAGGAAGGTTATTGGTTATACAATGGATGATATAAGTGGATTAGCCCTTCCTTTTGCGTGCATAGGATAACTGTAGAGGATGAGAGTAGGCCCACAGTAGAACCACTTAAGAGACTAAATCCAAAAATGCAAGAAGTGGTTAAAAAGGAAATTTTGAAATTACTTGATGCTGGTGTCATATATCCTATTACTAGTAGTAAGTGGGTAAGTCTAGTTCATGTGGTGCCTTAAAAGGGAGGGATAACTGTTGTGAAAAATGATAAATAGGAATTAATTTCTACTAGGATAGTTTCTGAGTGGCATATGTGCATTGACTATAGTAAATTGAATAGCGCCAGAAAGAAAGATCATTTCCCTCTTCCTTTCATTGATCAGATGCTTGAGAGGCTTGTTAAGCACTCTTATTTCTGTTATTTGGATGGGTACTCAGGTTTTCATCAAATTCCTATCCATCCATCTGATCAAGAGAAAACTACCTTCACATGCCCTTATGGGACATATACATATAGGAGAATTCCATTTGGCCTGTGTAATACACCTACGACTTTTCAAAGGTGTATTCAGGCCATCTTTTTTGATTTGATTGAGAATGTGATGGAAGTTTTCATGGATGACTTTTCTGTGCATGGCTTGGATTTTGATAATTGTTTAACTAACTTATGCCAAGTTTTGCAGCGCTGTGAGGAGACCAATTTGGTCTTAAATTGGGAGAAATGCCATTTCATGGTAAGAGAAGGCATAGTTCTTGGACACTTGGTGTCAGAGAGAGGAATTGAGGTAGATAAGCCTAAGGTGGAGGTGATTGAAAAATTGCCCCCATCGACCAATGTGAAAGGTATTCAAAGTTTTCTTGGGCAATGTCGGGCTCTATCGGCGATTCATTAAAGACTTCAGCAAGATCACCAAGCCTTTGACTAATCTTTTGGGTAAGGATATGCCTTTTGTTTTTGACTCATCTTGTCTTGGGGCTTTTTGCAAGATTAAACAAGCTTTGATTTCTGCTTTTGTGGTGCAACCCCCTGATTGGGAACTCTTATTCGAGCTGATGTGTGATGCTAGTGATCACGCAGTGGGGGCTGTGCTTGGGCAGCGGAAGGATAAGAAGCTGCATGTAATCCATTATGCTAGTCGTACACTTGATAAAGCACGGGTAAATTATGCCACCACTGAAAAGGAATTATTGGCTATTGTCTTTGCTTTTGATAAGTTTAGATCATACTTAGTAGGCTCACATGTTATTATATATACTGACCATTCTCCCATCAAGTATCTTTTACATAAAAAAAAGCAAAGCCTAGGTTAATTAGGTGGATTTTGATTTTGCAAGAGTTTGACTTAGAGATAAAAGATAAAAAGGGTACTGAGAACCTTGTTGTTGACCACCTATCTAGGTTGTCTTTTGAAAAACATGAGTTGGGAGATGTTGTTCCCATCAATGAGTCTTTTCCAGATGAACAACTACTGAATCTTAGTGTCCAACAAGTGACTTGGTATACGGATTTTGTTTATTCTTGTTTGTGGTATTTTACCCCCTGACATTGGTTTTCAGCAGAAAAAGAAGTTTCTTGCAGATGTTAAGCATTACTATTGGGATGAGCCCCTTCTTTTCAAACAATATGTAGATGGTTTGATTAGGAGGTATGTTCCGGAGGATGAAGTCCATGTCATCCTAGACCATTGCCACTCTCTTTCCTATGGAGGCCACATGAGCACATCCAAGACAGCTTTGAAAGTATTACAAGTCAGGTTCTACTGGCCACACCTTTTTAAGGATGTTCGTAAGTATATCCTGACTTGTGATGCTTGCCAACGAATAGATAACATAGGTAAGAGGCACAAGGTGCCACTTAATAGCATTTTAGAGGTTGAGTTGTTTGATGTGTGGGGGGTTGATTTCATGGGACCCTTTCCCTCTTCCTTTGGAAATCAGTTTATCTGGGTAGCCGTTGATTACGTGTATAAATGGGTGGAAGCCATTGCTTCACCTCATTCGGACGCTAAAACTATTATTAAGCTTTTTAAAAAGATTATATTTCTGAGGTTTGGGGTTCCTAAGTGTGTTATAAGTGATGGAGAGTCTTATTTTATTGAGAAAACTTTTCAGGCCCTTTTAAAGAAATATAGAGTAAGGCATAAGGTTGCCATACCTTATCATCCTCAAACTAATGGGCAAGTTGAGGTTTCCAACAGAGAGATAAAAAATATTCTCCAAAAGGTGGTCAATACATCACGTAAGGACTAGTCTATTAAATTAGACGATTCCTTATGGGCGTATCGCACCACATATAAAACCTTCATTGGAACCACACCCTTCAAACTAGTATACGGAAAGCCTTGTCATTTGCATGTTGAACTTGAGTATAAATCATTTTAGGTAGTTAAAATGCTTATCTTGATCATAAGGTTGTAGGTGAGCACAGATTGTTGGAGCTAAATGAACTAGAGGAACTTCGTTTGGATGCTGTCACGAATGGGGTCCCGGTACACAACGCGGACTAGTTAAAGACAATAAAAATATGAAACTATATTGGAATGAGGCCATTAGACATCCAAAAAAATAAAGGGTTTAGGGAGTCGCCACTAATATTTATCAAGGAAAATATTAGAAAATTCTTTAAATAGCACTGGTATTTTTTTAAAATAAGATTTTGTTTAGTCTGGGAGTTGAATTACAGGGGGGAAGGTATTAGCACCCCACACTGTCCGTCCTAAAAAGGTTACCCAAATTGATCATGTATAATTTTTCAAAAAAATGATTATTAAAAATTTCATCCTTCATAAAAAAACAATAATGATAAATGCTATTTACAAACAATATACATAATAATGAGTGAACTGGTCTAGTCCGGGGTCAAGGATCCGAACAAGGGACCAGCCAAAAAAGTTAAAGATTTAAGTGTTTGTACACCGGTACAGTGGGTATCCGGTATTATAGTCCGAACTCTCAGTGGGAGAATCCGGTCTTGTTGTCTTAGAGATCCTTCACACCAAGCTTTCACGTTGAAGGGGGGCGAAAGATAGTGTCTTCTGCGAAGATTCTCTGACGCTTAAGTCAATCACTAAAATAAGAATTCAGGTTAAGGGTACTTAAGCAATGCAACAATATAGCAAGAGTCAGAACAACATAACCTTTTGTGAGTGTGAAAATCAACTATTTATAGATAGGCATGGAGAATGAACCATTGGGCACAAGTGGGGCCAGGAGACAAATAGTACAATGCTCAATGTACGATTCTGACACACGACACGGGGGAAGCCGCATTTCTCGCGTATCATTCTCGTGGCTGTTCCTTGTACCTTCTATCAGGTGACGTGGATACTTTCCGGTATACAAGTATCAATATATGCACACCGTCTTGAGCACCTGGCCCACTTCAAGTAACCAGGATTTGGGTAGTGGAGCAGCCACTTATCCTCTCGAAGTATGGGTGAATGGTTATGCATTAATAAAATAGGGAGAGGCTAAGTGTTGAGTCAGGGGATAGAAAGTATGTTGTGTAGAGCATGCCTCTAACACATGATATGGGAAGAACGGTGTCTTTGCCAATGCCCCTGTGACCACAAAACAGATCATATCTGATGTGTGAGGTGTTGTCTTGGACATACCGGTATAGGAAGAACGTCTATACGGTCTAGTAGTCTGGTGACCAACCTGCAGCTTCGGTAGCATACGGAAAACTGATAAAATAACACCCCTGCCTTGGTACCGGTATCTAGACCGGATCATCTGTCCCCTAGCTTGTGTGAGGGACTAGTAGAGTTGCTCATATAAGCTAAACTGTTTGCATATGAAGTCTTGATACCGGTGTGATGCTTGAACATATCTAAACTGTTTGCATATAAGCTAAACTGTTTGCATATGTGTCATACTGATAACCTGTTTATAAATCATTTCTTAGGATGAGGATGCCGCTCTCAAGATGCCTATACAACGGATTCAGACAATGATAACGGTTGTGAGAGGATCCCAAGGGTTTTGGGAATCTAAATTCTTGGTATTCGGGTATTGTGAATGCAGAGCCTTGAAACACTTCCAATGATGGGCATTTAATGATTTTAACACGTGAGTCATAATGGCCTTAGAGCACGTGGTTTAGTAACCGTCGTTGGGGCTATTATGGGCCTAAAATTTGAATTTTTGGGCCTCTTTTGAAAGACACTTTTCACGAATCATCGCCGTTTTCATGCGCTTAGGCTTGAAACGACTACGTCGTTTGGATCGATAACGTTGGATTTTCTGACAAACGACACAACACCATCCAGTGCCTATAAAAGGGGGACTTGCCAAATTCTGGAAATCACACTTGCTTTCCAACTTAGCAAAACTCTACTGAAATTTCTTGAGAAGATCATTGTTGCCATTCTTCTGAAGTTCTCTCTTCACCCAACCTTAAATTCCCTTAGGTAACCTCACTTCTCCCTTCTTCCAGCTTCTTTATCTTCCATTCCCTTTATATTGTAACCATGCGCCCTAGGCAGAACCGCGTTGGTCCTTCGAATAGGAGGGGGAATACCCCTTACAGGCCCTCCGCTTATCATGGTGGAAGGATTTTTGTGGGTCCTTTCGGAGTAAGGCCTCGTGGTTCAGGGAGAGGTGAGACCTCTTCATCAAGGTGGCCAGTGGTTAGGCCCAATCCTGAACCCTCCTCTCGTACTAAAGCTACCGGTTCCCAAGGAAGCTCGTCCAGCTCAGACTGGTTCCTTACTGTTGATGTCGCCTTTTATCACTACACAGATGCTTTTGACAGTCAAAATGAAGGTCGGAGGTCGTGCTAAAGTTCCAGTTCTACGCACTCAGGAGGGGTGTATCAATGTGGCATTAACTTGGTGTGAAAATCATGAGCCATTACTTTATGCATAACTCACAGAGGATTTATATTCTTTTGGCAAGCGCACCAATCATTAAATTTATAATATATTTGATCGTCCCATAGGGATTGTGGTAATTACCGTAATCTTAGACTAGTACAAGCTGAACCAACGCAAGCAGATGCAATTCATTTTGTTTTTTTGTTGTTTTATATATTCTATGTTTTTGTATTTTCAAAAGCAGTACAAAATGTAAAATATGATTAATGGAAGATAGGTTAGGATTACTTCAGCTTACAACTTCATCAAGAAACATGCAATTAAGGTTCAATCAAGCTTCAGATGTAAGAAGACAATTCACAGATGGTTAATCCCTAATCCCTTAGGTGACTAACACTAATTCCTAAGCATTAAACCCTAATCCCTTAGGTGCTCAATGACAGAGAAATCTAATGTGAAATTGGAGGTTGAACCCTAACTATTCACCTAATTACTAGGCCTGAATTAGCTAGGAAGCCAGAAGTTACCTAAGTCTCAACTATGATTCCTCACTAGTGAGATTCTTCATTAGATCTGAATTTGTCAATTCAACAGAGTAGATCCACTTCTCAGCTCGTTCTCCTCATGCTTTAGAAGTTAATTTCCAAAATGCAGCTTCAAGCTTTCATCGAAAGCTTCGGCAATCCCAACCCTAGGGGCTTAGAAACGCATGGAAATGGATTCTGTCGAAGGAATGTGGAGAGACATGGAAGAGAGAATTTAGATAGAGAAAAGAATTAGACAGAGATTAGAGATAAGAAAATGAATCGTGTTATTATTTCTCACACTACCTCCTTCACTGTTTACAGAGTATGTACAAGTATATATAGACAACTAACTAACTAACTAACTTAATTAATTACAAAAGAAACTTAATTAATAATTAAACTAACTAATCTAATTACATAATTATAGAGAAATAATTAATTACATACATTACTTAAGTTACTAAGGTACAATAGAAAACAACAACGGTGCAGCACTTCACTTGGAGGGAAAAATAACAAATTAAATAACCACCTTCATGCTTGAGCGTGAAGGACTCGCGCTTAAGCGCGATCATATTATTTCCATTCTGTTGTGAATTCACGGTTGAGCGTGATGAAAATAAGCTTAAGCACGTCCTTGAATTTATGGTTATAGAGGATTCACGCTTGGGCATGACTAGGCAAGCTTGAGCGTGAAGTTTATATCTTACTGCACCTGCACATGCAAACAAATAAATTCCTAGCGTATGTACGCTGGCTGTCCAGCGTATGTACGCTGGGTTAGTGAATTTACAAACAAACAAATTTTCTTAACTAATTATCTTTTTTAACTAGTTTCTTACACAATTAAAACACTTTTGAATTAAATAACTAAAACAAGAATTATTGACAACTTATTAAATAATAATGCCAAACTAACAATATTTAATGGATTAAGTTAAATTAAAGATGAAATTATTAAGTCTTTTCAAGACTTATCACATCCCCAAACTTAAAACTTGCTTGTCCTCAAGCAAATACTCAAATTAATTAAATCAATTGCACTTACTCAAGACAATCAATCCTTTCCTTAACTTAATTCATACCATAATTATTGAATACCCTTCATGCTTTCTTTCTGCAACTTCTGAAAATAATTACTCACACCTCCTTTGGGAACAAGCTGGTGATGCTTTCTCACTGGATTAGTGTTTCACTCTTCTCTCAATGTATAGGTTTAATAATATGCATTCATCACCTGTATAATTGTTAGATCAACATAGGCTTGCAACAGTTCTAAACATCATGACATATGCTAGCACAATTGGATCAGTAAGGGCTTTTTAAGCTTGTAATGGGGTTAGGCTACAGGCTCTATTTTTCTTTTTCTAGTTAATGTTGGGTTAAAAGATGTACCCACTGATGCCTTGCCTCAATCTTAACTTAAATGCCTTTACTAAATAGCTCTTTTTACTTTCATTATTTTCAGATGAAGGATACTCAATTACTTGTGGTGCTTTGCACTTTCTTCTCCTTCAGTCCTTTGGACTCTTTCTTTTTCTTTTTCATCTCTTTCATTTTTTTTCAATACCATTTTTTTCTTTATAAGACTTGCTTTACTGATTTTTCACTTTTCTTTTGCTTTTTATGTTCTTTCTTTCATTTTTTTTCTTCTTTTTCATTTTTCAAAATCCTCATCTATAATTAAGGTCAGAGTGTGTCTTTAATTGCTGTTAGGCATACTCTTCATCCCCAAACTTAGAACTTGCTAGTCCCTATCAATAAGATAAGACTCAGCAGTTCATCAGTGGTACATCCAGGGATAAATCACTTGGTTTTTCTCAGATAAATAGGCTTGTAAAGTTAGGTACATAATCAGAATGAAAGGGTCTCAAACTCAAACATAATTATTGGGTCAAAGGATCATTAATAACATTAAGGGTGGCTAAATTTGGCCATAGTTAATTATCAAAGAAGGCCTTCATCATTTCCAATTGGCAAACATATAATCATTTAGCAAGTACTGAAGCAAATTTTGTCTTACTAAACAAGAATACAGGCACACTCGGAAAAGAAATAATAAAGGCTCGAAAGCTAATAATATTATAGGTAATCAGCCAATCATGTTCCCAAACTTAATGCGAAATCATAAATTCAGATTGCTAACTAACATGATGATTAAACAAATAATAAAGGATTGAAATAGTTATGGACAGGGATCATGAATCAAGCAATGCAAATCAATTAATTTATCCAGTTGATGCCTGAGAATCAGTAAACTTCAAATAATTAAAAAGAATTCTAAATTAAATACAGTTAACACACTTCATAAATGAATGAGAGTAAGGGATAGATTACTTCCCTTTTTACCTATATGGCAAGGATTTATTGAGCGATGGTTGCAGGAATTAGACAATACAAATCAGAAAAGAAATAACAACAAACAACTTAACATGGAAATAAAATTTCATTACAGTGGAAAAGGAAATACATTGTTCTAGAAAAGACATTGACATAAAGTTATTACAACACAACTGACATGTGAGATGAATAGACATGATGGATTTATTAAATTCAAAATTGAAATGGTAGAATGTAGTAATTCTAGCTATTAACTGAAATCAAGGAAGGAAGAGATGTTACCTTTCAATAAATTCCAAAGATTGTGCCCCCTTTTTTTTCAAGAGCCAGAGCTTCCAACATACAAGGGGTATGAGTCATGGGTACGCATAGGTACACTAGATCTTTGGCGTACATACGCCCATATTAAAGCATAATAGAGTGTAATAGGTAGTAACATATAGAGTCATGCTCAAGCGTAAATGATCATGCTTAAGCGTGCAGTAGTCACACTTAGGCTTGACATTCTTTCGCTCAAACGCGACAGTGTGATAAGCTTGGTACAGGCACTCCCACGATCACGCTTAAGCGTGGATCTTTCTCGCTTAAGCGCGAGGCATCTTTCCAAAGGTCACACTCAATAAATTTTGAGTTCACGCTTGAGCGTACACGCTTACGCTTGACCGCGCCATGCGCAACAGGTCACGCTTGGCACTCCCTGAACTCGCTCAAGCATGGAATGTTCTCTCTTGAGCGCTAGGGGGGTCTGATGCTGATTTAATTATTCGTAACAACGCCTAGTTTAGAACGTAAGTACGCGTACCTCCTGGTCTACAACTTTTATTATTTTACAAATGTGTGTATTTACAGAGGAATTCAAAGGTATATACACTCAAACTTTATTCAAAAATTTTCAAGCTTTTTCAGTCTTTTCTTCTTTCTCCCTTTTTAGTTTTCTTTTATGTTTTTTTTGTATTTATAAGGAAATTGACAGTAACAAAGAACCAACATGAATCACAAAATGAAAAATGGATGTTGTATAATGGTATGACTACAAAACATAAAATTGAATTTTTTTTATAAGGGAATTAAGATGCATGAATAGAAACTATCTGCATGGAGAGAAAGTGATGGTGTAGAGGTTGATACTTTGGTGGTTCATTATTCAAGGAATGGAGGTGAGCGTAAGAACGCTTCTTGGGAGCATCCACTGGCATAATCCTAAAAATTCTCTTTTGTTTTTTCTTCTTCTTTTTCTTCTCTCTTTTTTTTACTCTATTTTTCTCTTTTTTTTTGAAAACATCTCTCACTACTTTATTTATGTACAAGAAAAACAAACATAGGCTCATCCTCCAGGATCTCATTGCTTATGACTATACACTCTTGGTCTTTTTACTCCTTATTTCTCCTTGTTATGTTTGAGGCTAATGCTAGACATAACTTTCCTCCAATCTTTCTTTTTCCAAACTTTATGCTTTTTCTTCTTTTTCTTTTCTTCACTCTTTTTCTTTTTCTGTTTTATGTTAGTGTCCCTCTTTTTGTGCCACAAGCAATGTTATTCTTGACTTGAGAATTTGTGTTTCCTTGTGATTTCCATAGCTGCAGTAGTCACCACTAGCAAACGCTCCTCATGACATGGCTAAGTTTCTTCTTCTTTTATATTCTCAACATCTAGACATATGAATTTTTCTTGTGCATGAATCTCTACTTCTTTCTCTATATTCACACTTGTCTCTAACAAAATTTCAGTATCATTATTATGTTTCCAAGATGTGGTTTCCATCTCAGCTAAAACCTCTACCTCTTCTATCACTTCTTGCTTAACAATAGTATCTAATTGAGTCTTAACTTCCTTAATGGCTTCTATTGTCATTTGTTCAATTTGCACTCCTGCAATACTTGCATCATCAAAGAATTTATTCAATGACAACTCTTGCTCTTGTTCTTCTTTAGACCAATCTTCTTCATTTCAATCATTGAAGAATGCTTCACTAGATATACTATCATCTTCCAACTCTGAAGTATAATTCCTATCATTTTCTTCTTCATAATCTTCAATTGACTCTTCTTTCATCAAATAACCCTGAACTTTCTCATTCTCTTTTTCTTCTTTTGTTTCTACATCAACTTCAAGTTCAGGTTCATCCATCCCAATGTTTTCTAGCTGGTCTTCTTCTTCCCTAAACTTAATTTCTTCAGCTAGACCAACATCATCATCCCATAGCTCTTCATATTGGTCTTCTCTTCGTACAACCTCTGTATTTCTTTGCTCTTCATCCAATTGCTTTGCAATAAAGTCCACTTGCTTTTGAATGTTCATGATTGAATTATCATAATTTTAGAGGCCGGTTTGAGTGACTTTTATAAATTTAATCAGAATTCTTTCTAATTTTGATGGCTCCTCCTCAATTGGTTGTACCTCCTCTATATGTTTCATGCATAATGTTTGTGAATATTGAAGAAACTCTGCTAAGGTGTCATCAAGATCCATCACCTGTAACTTTTCACTTTCCAAAGGAACTAGAAAAAACATAAATGCAACAACTAACTACAAACAAGGCTACTGCAATGGTTAGTGCTACCACTAAAATAGCTAAAAACAACTAACAACAAACACTCAACACAATACCAACACTTAAAAAAATCTATTCCTACAACAAAATTCACTAACAATTAACAAAATTACAAAGACTAAAAAACAAATGGTTTAGTCTAGTACCAGTCCAAGGATTGTTGATATTACTCAACAATCCCCGGCAACGGCGCCATTAACTTGGTGTGAAAATCCTGAGCCATTACTTGATGCATAACTCTCAGAGGATTTATATTCTTTTGGCAAGCACACCAATCGTTAAATTTGTAATATATTTGATCGTCCCACAGGGATTGTGGTAATTATCACAATCTTAGACTAGTACAAGCTGAACCAACACAAGCAGATACAATTCATTCTGTTTTTTTTGTTGTTTTATATTTTCTATGTTTTTGTATTTTCAGAAGTAGTACAAAATGTGAAATATGATTAATAGAAGATAGGTTAGGATTACTTCAGCTTACAACTTCATCAAGAAACATGCAATTGAGGTTCAATCAAGCTTTAGATGTAAGAAGACAATTCATAGATGGTTAATCCCTAATCCCTTAGGTGACTAACACTAATTCCTAAGCATTAAACCTTAATCCCTTAGGTGCTCAATGACAGAGAAATCTAATGCACAATTGGGGGTTGAACCCTAACTATTCACCTAATTACTAGGCCTGAATTAGCTAGGAAGCCAGAAGTTACCAAAGTCTCAACTATGATTCCTACTAGTGAGATTCTTCATTAGATCTGAATTTGTCAATTCAGCAGAGTAGATCCACTTCTCAGCTTGTTCTCCTCATGCTTTAGAAGTTAATTTCCTAAATACAGCTTCAAGATTTCATCGAAAGCTTCGGCAATCCCAACCCTAGCGGCTTAGAAACCTATGGAAATGGATTCTGTCAAAGGAATGTGGAGAGACATGGATGAGAGAATTTAGATAGAGAAAAGAATTAGAGAGAGATTAGAGATGGGAAAATGAATCGTGTTATTATTTCTCACACTACCTCCTTCGCTGTTTACAGAGTATGTACAAGTATATATAGACAACTAACTAACTAACTTACTTAATTAATTACAAAGGAAACTTAATTAATAATTAAACTAACTAATCTAATTACATAATTACAGAGAAATAATTAATTACATACATTACTTAAGTTACTAAGGTACAGCAGAAAACAACAACGGTGCAGCACTTCACTTGGAGGGAAAAATAGCAAATTAAATAACCACCTTCACGCTTGAGCGTGAAGGACTCGCGCTTAAGCACGATCATATTATTTCCATTCTGTTGTGAATTCACGCTTGAGCGTGATGAAAATAAGCTTAAGCACGTCCTTGAATTTATGGTTACAGAGGATTCACGCTTAGGCGTGACTAGGCAAGCTTGAGCGTGAAGTTTATATCTTACTGCACCTACACATGCAAACAAATAAATTCCTAGCGTATGTACACTGGCTGTCCAGCGTATGTACACTGGGTTAGTGAATTTACAAACAAACAAATTTTCTTAACTAATTATCTTTTTTAACTAGTTTCTTGCACAATTTAAACACTTTTGAATTAAATAACTAAAACAAGAATTATTGACAACTTATTAAATAATAATGCCAAACTAAACAATATTTAATGGATTAAGTTAAATTAAAGATGAAATTATTAAGTCTTTTCAACACTTATCATGGCACACCGTCTAGACTGGGAAGCCGTAAACAAGACTCACCCTTACTGTTGGGTAGAGGAGGAATTCAAAGAAATCCCCTCCCGACATGCACGTGAAGACGGTGCTCCGGTGTCCCTGCACTTTAAGGTCTTCGCTGAAGAAAGGTTGCGCGAGAGGTTCATGGTCTTGTCACCCCGGCCACAAGAGAGGATCTGCCATAAGGTGCCAGACAACCACTTTATGTACATGTATGACTTCGTCTTTCAGCATCTCGGAGTGCGCTTCCCTCTGAATGACTTTCAAATGGGCGTTCTGAGATTTCTAGAGTGCGCCTCTTCATAAATGCATCCCAACAGGTGGAGTCTAATCCGCTCTCTTGAAGTGTTGGGAGCACATTTCAACTTCAAACCCACCGTGGCAATGCTTTTTTATTATTTCTATGTGGTCCGCCGTGCAAACAAGAAGGGCGATCTTGGATTTGTCACCCTACGATGCGACTCTAGGGTGATAAACTTCAAATCTTTTATAGAATCGGCCAAGATCGACAGTCAATCCTTCAAGCAATACTACACCAGGATCTGGATCCAACCAAACAAGCCGGTCTTTTAGCTTAGTGAGGACGGTATTCCGAAGTTTCCTCTCAGCTGGACCCACGAGCATTTCCTGCTTGCCAGTCGAGCTTACTTCACAGATGAGAATGAACTCTCAGCCCGCTGTATTAAGGTGGTGAGTGCCCTAAAGGCGTTCACTGCTGCCTATAAGGAATTCCTCAGCAAGCGTCTCCTAAGATCCACCTTCATCTGAAATGAATATCTAAAGTAATAATTCTTTTTTCCTGATTCTGTTGTGATAATCCGATGTCCTCTTGTTATTAATATTTATCTTCCTTCTTTTTACAGATTGGATAGAAAGGAATTACCTCGAGATGCTTGCTCTGAAGTCTCTGTTATGGGAGGATGGCTCTTCATCCAAAAGTGAAGAAAATAATGTTCAAGCTAAGAGGAACGTCGCCAAGGCCATGGAAGAATACATCCCTCTGACCTCTGAGGCCAGCGAGGATCTCCCCCTCTTGGAGTCCTAAGCTGATGAGGAAGCGTCCTCAAAGTAGGAAGAGCCAGAAGGGCAAAAGAAGAAGAAGAGGGGCAGGCTCGTCAAAGCTGTTGAGAAGAAGAAACCCACTATTGTGCCTGAGAAGAAAAAGAAAATCTCACATGAGGCCAGTGTGGGAACTACAGTAACATCTTCTAGGCTGTGATCGAAGCACCACCCCTAACAAAGCCTCCAGCGATCATATCAATTACTTCACGTTGTCCTTGCCTCTGCTGTTTGGGTATGCCGTCCTGCTGGGCAGCCTCGCTGATAATAACACCCTTCTGTTTATCAGTGGCTGTAAATTTCCTGACCGGGTTACGGCTATTATCTCCCTCATCATCGCGATCTCTTCCTCTCTTCTCAGTCCGGTCTGGTTCATCCAAGGATTTCTCCTTGAAGACGTACTACTTCAACTTTCCCTCTTTGATAAGAGTCTTCACAGCGTTCTTCAACGCCTTACACTCATCAGTGGAATGGCCCACCTGCTCATGGAATCCGCAGTAACTTGCGAGGATTTCCAGGCCGTCTCAATGGAGCCGGCTTCCTTATCCCATATACACTGAGTGTAGGCCATCTGATCTCCCTCAGGATCTGGGAATGCCTGGTGTTTAGAGGGGCGTAATTGCTGAAAGAAGCTACGCGCCTGTCCTACTGCTGAAGTCTGGGGCTCCTAAAGTCATCCCTCTGTGTATGCCTCTCCGGCCTCACTCTTTCCTTATCTCTCCGAGGTTAAGGGGAAGTCACTGGTGGCTTAACCTTAGCCGTCGTGGCCTTCAAATGCATCTCTATGCCTACGTATTTCGAGGCCTTCCTCTAGAACTCTTCAAACATCATCGGAGGACTCTTTGCTAAAGACAAGACAAAGGTTGATCTGGGCTGTAGGGCCTCAATAACGATGTACAGCTGAATGGCCTCTGTGAGGTTAGGTACCATAGCTGCCTCCTTGTAAAAACTCTTCAGAAACTCCTTAAGAGTTTCATTCTCCTCTTGCCTAATCTGGGCCAAGGTGTGAGACATCCTTAGGACATCCATAGAGATGACAAAATGGTTCTCGAAAGTAGCTTCTATCTCCTCCCAAGAGTCTATTGACCCCGATGGTAGACCCTTGAACCAGCTAAGGGCCTCCTCCACTAATGTTCATGGGAACATCTTGCACATCACATCTTCGTCAGCTCCCAGATACATAGCTTCATAAACGTAAGTAACAAGATGCTTAGTGAGGTCAGTCTCTCTATTATACTTCCCGATGGAGAGTGGTTGAGTCATTTGCAAATGCCTGGGAATAGGCACACTCATGAGCCTCCTTAAAAATGGAACGTTGAGGCGATGCATTCCAGAGGTTACTGCCACTGGCTCCTTCCTTCTTCCACTAACTCTATCACCAGAGTCATGCATTTGCTCTCTCTCCTCATAGGTGGCAATCTTTGAATACTGGAGAGTGGTGGATTTTTCTCTCCCAGAGGTGTGATGAGTCTCCTCTACCTGAGACATCACCTTGTCTTCAGTCACCTTTCTCTCTCTTCTCAGCTCCATCAACTTCTCCCTGAGTTGCCTTATAACTTCATCTCGAGGGTCTGGAACTGCCACAGGTATCAACCTCCTCGAGTTAGTTCCAGGAGACTAAAAAGTAGGTCTCCTGTTAGTATGTTGATGGGTCACATCCTCTACATGACCATCGACGAAATCATGTCCATCTCCCTCCGTGGATAGACTACTGAACTTCTGCGAAAAGTGGGAATAACTTTATTGAGTCCCACTGGGCGTGCCAATGAACTGGTCTAGTCCAGGGTCAAGGATCCGGACTGGGGACCAGCCACAAAAGTTAAAGATTTAAGTGTTTATACACCGGTACAGTGGGTATCCGGTATTATAGTCTAAACTCTCAGTTGGAGAATCCGGTCTTGTTGTCCTGGAGCTTTCGCGTTGAAGTGGGTGAAAGGTGGTGTCTCCTTTGAAGATTCTCCGACGCTCAAGTCAGTCACCACAATAATAATTCAGGTTAAGGGTACTTAAGCAATGCAACAATATAGCAAGAGTCAGAACAACGTAACCTTTTGTGAGTGTTAAAATCAACTATTTATAGATTGGCATGGAGAATGAACTGTTGGGCACAGGTGGGGCCAGGAGACAAATAGTACAATGCTCAGTGTACGATTCTGACACACGACGCGGGGGAAGCCGCATTTCTCGCGTATCATTCCTGTGGCTGTACCTTGTACCTTCTGTCAGGTGACGTGGATACTTTCTGGTATGTAGCGTATCAAAATATGCACACCGGCTTGAGCACCTAGCCCACTTCAAGTAACGAGGATTTGGGTAATGGAGCAGCCACTTATCCTCTCGAAGTATAGGCGAATGGTTATGCATTAATAAAATAGGGAGAGTGTAAGTGTTGGGTCAGGGGACAGAAAGTGCGCTGCGTAGAGCATGCCTCTAACATATGATATGGGAAGAACGGTGTCTTTGCCAATGCCCCTGTGACCACAGAACAGATCATATCCGATGTGTGAGTTGTTGTCTTGGACATACCGATATAGGAAGAACGTCTATACGGTCTAGTAGTCCGAGACCAACCTGCAGCTTCAGTAGCATGTGGAAAACTGATAAAATGACACCCCTGCCCTGGTACCGGTATCTAGACCGGATCAATGAGGACATTTTAAAAAATATAAATAAAAATAAAAGAAAATTAAATGATAAAACACATCACCTAAATTTTTATCATTTTTTAGTCCAAAGAAAAAAAATAAAGAAACAAGTGATTAAAAGATAGTAAAAAAACAATGAGACGCCTCGTCTCCATTATTTTCTAGTAATAAAAAACAATCCATTGATCTTATTGAGAAATATATGGTTCATAAAAATACAAATAAATAAATGAAAAGGTAAAAAAGAATAGACATAAAAAAGGAAAAAATGGAATTAAATACATCAATATGAAAATAAAGAAATATATACACTTAATTAATTAAAATTAACAAATGAACCTTATTCGATTACTTTTTAGAAAAATAAGATTAATAAGATGTCTCATCTAAATTAATCTCATTTCGAACTTAAAAGAAAGATAGATGAATGAATAATAAACTATTTATTAGTCTTGGTCTTTATTATCTTTTTTATAATAATTTTTCTTAACTATTAAAAGGTTGCTAAGAGAAAATAATAAGTTATGGCAATAAATAAAATGGATAATTATGTATATATAAGAAAACTATTCAAAAATTATCAAAAAAATAAAATAATAAAATAATATGGGTAGATAATAGAGAGAAATGAAAAGATAAATAATAATAAGTAATAATTATTTAAAAAAAACAAAACTCAAGAAATTGTATATATATGAAACATAAAATTAAATGAATATGTAAAGGATAATTTCAAAATTATTATATAGTAAATAAATAAATGTAAAAAAATAAAGGATGGAAGAATAAAGTATAGAAAAATAAAATAAAAGTGCAAAAAAATAAAAATAGAAGTGTAAGAAAATAAGTGAAAAAATAAATAACTGCAAGAAAATAAAATATAGAAAAAAAGTAAAATGCAGTACAATAAATAAATAACAATAAAAGCATAGAAAGATAAAAATAAAAGTACAAAAAAATAAATAAATAAAAATAAAAGTACAGAAAAATAAATGAATAAAAATAAAAGTACAGAAAAATAACTAAACAAAAAATAAAAATACAAAAGATGAATAAATAAAAATAAAAGTGTAAAAAAGTAAATAAATAAAAATGAAAGTGTAGAAAAATAAATAAAAATAAAAGTAAAGAAAAATAAATAAATAAAAATAAAAACAGAAAAAGAATTGAACAGATAAATAACTGCAGAAAAATAAAATACAGAAAAATAAAGTGTTGAAACATAAATAAAGAAAAATAAAAGTGTAGAAAAGTAAATAAATAAGAATAAAAGTACAATAAATAAATAAATAAATAAACAGATAAATAACTATAGAAAAATAAAATGCGGGAAAATAAAGTGCAGGAATATAAATAAAGAAAAATAAAAGTGCAGAAAAATAAACAAGAATTAAAGAAAGACAAATAAATAAAGATAAATAAATATTCTCGTATTAATTAAAAAAATACCCTAGTACAGAAACAAATAAAGAAGTACAAGAACAAAATTTAGGAGATCGATCTTTGTAGATTTCCCTTGTTTTTGGCTTCGTTTGGACCCAATTTGAGGGTGTTTAGGATACTGGTTACAAGACTTAGACAGTATTTTGGTTCACAAAGCTCACATACTAAGACATACTAGAATGACACACTCATTTTCCTAACATTTCCATGACATAACTTTAGAAAGCAAAAACTTTTAAAAAATCTCACAAAAATTTAACACTCTTTCACTTCTTTTTCCTTCTTCTCCCGCTTTTACCTTAGCATCATGCCATATTTATAGAAGAAAATTGGCCTTGTATTCCTCATAAAAGGACATCACTTTCCTACTTTTCCAAATTGTCCAAATTTGATGTTAATTTCCCTAATTTTCTCCAATTATCTAACTAAACTAGGTCCCACCTTAATAAACCACCAAACATCCTTTCTTTTTTCCTTTTTTTTTATTTTTTTATTATTGTTTTTTTGGTTTTTTGGCCCATTTTTATTTTTTTGGACCTTTTTTGGGCCCATTTTTGTTTTTTATTTGATTTTTTTGGGCCTTTTTATTTATTTTTATTTTTAAAAAAAATATTTTTTAATGTTTTGAATACATATGAGTAATCACTTACTTTTATGGAAATATAAACTATATTAGAATCCTAAAATTGTTTACACATATGGCCATAAATAAAATACCCAATAAAGATAAACTACTACCCATGCTACAAGGAGCAAGAAGGTAGTCACTGTGTTTGAATATGCTTTCAGGTTTGAAGATTTTGATAATGACAAAAAGTTCTTGAAGAAACAAGAAAACAGCATCAGACCTGCAAAAACACGCAGGCTAATCGATTACGAAGGCATAGCTAATCGATTAGAAAGCTTCTGTTTTGTCATATAATCGATTACACAGTGAAGACTAATCGATTACAATGGTTCTGTTTATTAACTAATCGATTACACCAAGAGACCTAATCGATTACCCAAATGAGAAATCAGTTTAAATGCATCAGGTACTTATGCTAATCGATTTCAGAACTTCCACAATCGATTACAAGGCTTCTGGAATGACAACTAATCGATTACAACATATCAACTAATCAATTATAAGGCTACTGTTTATGAACTAATCGATTACACATAAGGCACAATCGATTACCAAGCTGCGTAACCAAATTAAATGCATCAGGTGCCATCCCCAATCGATTACAAGGCAAGGAGTAATCGATTACCAAGGTTCTATGTCACACCTAATCGATTACATGGTGTACCCTAATCGATTACAGCATGAATTACATTGAAGTTTTCAAAGTGTAATCGATTACAGCTTGAGGCGTAATTGATTATAGTTGTGCCAGAACTTGTGGGAAGTGCTTTTTAGGTGGAAACCAGCTCATTTCTCCACATCTCTCAAACACCCATCACATGCAACGGCTAGCAACTCCACCAAGCTCTATCAAGGCTCTATAAATGCATGACAAACTCAAGCACAACAATAAGGAACAAGAAGCAATCAATCTTTAGTTGCCTTTATGATTAGTGAGTTCATTTCCTTGTATATTCTAAAATCTTTGAGCTAGAATTTGTATATCTTCTCTTGTTAAGAGTTAGAAATTGTGTGAACTTTCAATTGCCTATTCACTCTATTGAGAGTATATATCTTGTAAACATCATCACCAAACACCAAGGTTTTCACTCTAGGTTGAGTAGTCACAAAGGTTGGGGTTCAACCTTTGGGTTATTGAGAGATTGTGAGATTGGGTGGGTTACCCTTTGCTTGTGAGGATTGAGTTCTTGAGTGTGGGACACTAGGAAGCTGCAATTGTTCAAAGCTTATAAACTTAAATTCTCAATAGTGGAAATCCTTCAAGTGGGTTGCTTGAAGGCGAGACGTACACCGGGGTGGTGGAACTCGTTAAATTGTTGTTGATTGATTGTGATTTACTTACTTGAGCTTGCTTAAACTAGTTGTTCTAAAGTGTTGCACACCAAGTGCTCAATAAATTGCTTCAGCAATATTTACTACTTGATTTGCATTGACTTAACTCTAAACTTGTGATAAAAGAACTAAGTTCAAAGGCATTTTAAGCAAAATTTTAAATACTCAATTCACCCCCCCCCCTCTTGAGTATTGAGGCCACTTGAATAACAAGTGGTATCAGAGCTTGACTCTTGTAGATCAAGCTTAACAGCTTCAAGAGAAAAATGGCCTCAACTTCTCTAAATCTTTTTCCCGAGGGCGGTGCTACAAATAGACCTCCCGTTTTCAATGGTGAGGGGTATACCTTTTGGAAAGAGAGAATGAAAATTTTTATTCAATCTATTGATCTAAGAGTTTGGAATGCCATTGAAAATGGTCCCTTTATTCCCATGCACACTGTTAATGGAAAAAATATTGAAAAACCAATGGACGATTAGACGAGTGACGAAGAGAAAAAGGTACAGTATAATTATAGGGCTAAAAATCTTATTACTCTTGCATTAGGACCAGATGAATTTTTTCGAATAATCACATGTAAGTCCGCCAAGGAGATGTGGGATACTTTACAAGTAACCCATGAAGGTACAAATGATGTTAAACACTCTAAGATCAGCACATTAACTAGTCAATATGAGTGCTTTAGATTAAAGCCTGGTGAATCAATTGTTGATATGCAAAAAAGGTTTACTATCATTATTAATCAACTTATTACCCTTGGAAAGACGTACACTAACAAAGAGCTCATTCACAAAGTATTAAAAAGTCTTAACAGGGAATGACAACCACTAGTCACCGCCACCAAACAATCTCCTACCATTAATGAAATGTCTCTTGCCACACTATTTGGTAAGTTGCAAGAACAAGAACAAGAGCTGAAAGAATTAAAGATGGCAGAAGAGGAAGAAAAATCTTCCAAGAGGAAAGGTCTAGCTCTCAAGGCCACCTCCATAAATGAAGAAGAATCCAGAAGGGAACTCGATGAAGAAGAAGAGTTTGGACTCTTTGTGAAACGCTTCGGGAAATTCATGAGAAGCAAACGCTTTCAAAGGAGCTCCAAAACTCAAGGTAAGAAACCTATCACAAAAGAAAATACTTCCTCACCCAATTGTTTTGAATGTGGCAAGGAAGGGCACTTCAAAGCTAATTACCCAAACCTTAAGAAGAAAAGCAAAGAGAGAGGAGGAAGAAGAAGAGCTTACATCACTTGGGACAAAAATGATGTAAGTAGCTCCGATGATTCAGACAATGAGGAGGCAAATCTTTGCTTAATGGCCAACCACTTTGAAGAGGAAAATAAGGTAAGTCTCCATGACTTAGATAAAGAAGAATTGCTTGATGCTTTTTATGAATTGTATGACAAATTTGTTAAGCTTTCTAGTAAATATAATTGTCTAGAAAAACAATAGAAACTCTAGAAACACATATACTTGAACAAGTAAAAGAAAATGAGTCTTTGAAAAAGAAAATTATTGAAAAACAAACTTGCTTAAGATCATGTGAATACTTCAAGAAAAGTGTTGACCTAGAAAAGAAAGTCCTAGACTTAAACAAAACCTTAGAGAGGTTTACTAATGGTAGAGATAATCTAAATGTATTACTTGGAAGTCAAAGATGCATGTTTGACAAAACGGGATTAGGATATAACACTATCAAGAAAGAAAAGCATTACAAAAACTTCTTTGTACCACCTAGAAAATCATCATCACCATTTTCTAAATGTAATCATTGTGGTGTCAAAGGACATAATGCTCTAAATTGCTATGTTAGAAAACTTGGACCAAAAGTGATAAGGAAGGTATGGGTTCCAAAAGGGACATTACCACAAGCTAACCAAAAAGGACCCAATATAAAATGGGTACCAAGTTCTCTAAACTAATTTTGTTTTATAGGTATGCTTCAAGACAAGCAACACCCATTGGTATTTGGATAGTGGGTGTTCAAAACACATGATGGGAGACATGAGCAAATTCACATCATTCACTCCTAAAAAGAAAGGAAGTGTCACTTATGGAGATAACACCAAAGGAAAAATACTTGGTATCAGAAATATTGGTAAAAACTCTTCTACCTCCATTAGTGATGTATTATATGTTGAAGGACTCAAACATAACTTGCTTAGCATAAGCCAATTATGTGATAAAGGATATAGAGTTTTATTTGAATCCAATTGTTGCATAATTGAGAATAAGCTAAACAAAGAGGTTAAATTTGTTGGTCAAAAAATTGATAACATTTACATGATTGATATTGATAGTTTGTCCTCAAATGATGTGCAATGTTTCATGACTAAAGAGGATGAAACATGGTTATGGCATAGAAGAATAGCTCATATACATGTAGACCATTTGAACAAACTTGTTTCTAAAGAATTAGTAATTGGTTTACCAAAGCTCAAATTTAAAAACAAATTTTGTGATGCATGTCAAAAGGGAAAACAAGTAAAGGCATCCTTTCAAGCTAAAAACATTGTTTCTACTCAAAGGCCTTTACAACTTTTACACATGGACTTATTTTGACCCTCTAAAATCAAAAGCTTTGGTGGTAATTACTATGCTTTAGTAATTGTAGATGACTACTCAAGATATACATGGACCTTGTTTCTTGCTCATAAAAATGAAGCATATCATGCATTCAAGAAACTAGCCAAAATTATCCAAAATGAGCAAAATTCAAAAATTGCATCCATAAGAACCGATCATGGGGGGGAATTTGAAAACTAATCCTTTAAAACGTTTTGCAAAAAACATGGCATCAATCACAATTTTTCAGCTCCTAGAACTCCACAACAAAATGGAGTGAGGAAAAATAGATCTTTAATGGAGCTTACAAGAACCATGTTAAATGAAAATAACATTGTGAAACATTTTTGGGCCGATGCGGTAAATACTGCGTGTCATGATGTTTAATAAGGCCTATTCTAAAGAAAACCCCCTATGAACTTTACAAGGGAAGAAAACCCAATATTTCTTATTTTCATATTTTTGGATGCAAATGTTTTGTGCTCAACAATGGAAAGGATAACCTAGGAAAGTTTGATACAAAATCTGATGAGGCAATCTTTCTAGGATATTTATCATTTAGTAAATCATATCGAGTCTTTAATAAACAAACTAACACTATTGAGGAATCAATTCATGTGAAATTTGATTAAAATGACCATAACTCCCCGAGGAAGGAAGATGTTGATGACATTGTAGGTACCTTCCAAGAATTAACATTAGATCATAAAAAAGAAGATATCAAAGACAAGGACACAACACAAGAAGTGGGAACTCAACAAAAGGAATGAATCATCTCAAAAGACCATCCTTTGGATAACATCATAGGTGATATTACAAAAGGCGTAAGTACCCGTCGCTCTTTTAATACTTACAATCATTTCGCTTTTGTCTCTTAAATTGAACCTAAAACCATTAATGAGGCTATTATTGATGAGCATTGGATGTTGGCTATGCAAGAAGAACTAAATCAATTTGAAAGAAATCAAGTTTGGGAATTAGTGCCAAGACCCAATGATCATCAAATAATAGGTACTAAATGGGTTTTTAGGAACAAATTAGATGAAAACGGTATAATCACTAGAAATAAAGCTAGATTAGTTGCTAAGGGGTATAATCAAGAAGAAGGAATAGATTATAAAGAAACATATGCTCCCGTAGCTAGGTTAGAAGCCATAAGATTATTACTATCTTTTGCATGTTGTAAGGATTTCAAATTGTACCAAATGGATGTCAAAAGTGCTTTCTTGAATGGATACATTCAAGAAGAAGTATATGTTGATCAACCTCTAGGTTTTGAAAACTATCAATTTCCAAATCATGTTTTCAAACTAAAGAAAGCTTTATATGGTTTAAAACAAGCTCCAAGAGCCTAGTATGAAAGATTAAGTAAATTTCTTTTAGAAAACAATTTTGAAAGAGGAAAGGTTGACACAACATTATTCATTAAGCACAAAAAGAATGATATACTATTGGTTCAAGTATATGTTGATGATATCATTTTTGGTGCTACTAATGAATCACTTTGCAAGGAGTTTGCTAAGTTAATGCAGGAAGAATTTGAAATGTCTATGATGAGAGAAATTAATGACGTAGGGATTGCCCCGATATGTTTTGATCAGACGACATAGCCTAGGAATGGGTACCCGAAGCTTTTGAAGAAAAATAAATGACATGGGGATTGCCCCGGCATGTTTTGACTGGACAACATAGCTTAGGAATGGGTACCTGAAGCTTTTGAATAAAAATAAATGACAAGGGGATTGCCCTGACATGTTTTGACTGGACAACATAGCTTAGGAATAGGTACCTGAAGTTTTTTGAATAAAAATAAATGACATGGGGATTGCCCTGACATGTTTTGACTGCACAACATAGCTTAGGAATGGGTACCTGAAGCTTTTGAATAAATGACACAAGAGATGTCTTGATATATATTTTTTTAGTAGCCTAGGAATGGGTTCCTGAGGCTTGGACATGAAGCAAGACCTAAGGGAAATTTCTCTAACACTGTGACTTACGATGAAGGATATATGTTCGATTTTTGCATGGGGAAATTAAATGGTATGAAATTTAAAATTTGTACTCAAGAAGAGTGTATTCTTGAGGTTGAGACTTTTGAAGGACTAAGATTTAAAAGAGACTGACTTTTTAGTCATATGACTCACTGGGGGTTCTGAGTGAATATAAGGATTCCTATCTTGAACTTTTTATATCTCAGTAAATCACCTTTACTGGGTTTAGGTGATGGACTGAAACTGTTGATCTTGACTCTTCATGGGGAACATTTGTTCTTGTTATAGCCTATCAGCTGGAGAAAATAAGAGAATAACCTTTGGCTGACTTTCTTGTAGCAGGTTTGACCACATCTTGAATCCTTTGAGAACTATGAGAAAAGAAATTAGGGGCATGCCTTAATCCTATATGGAAAATAATCAAGTGGAAAACTAAAGTTTAATGATCTTGTTTCCCCAAGTGACACCTATAATCCTTGTGGAGTCGATATTACTCATGGTAGAGCAGAATATCTTTGATTACCAAGGTCTGCGTAATTAGGAAGTATCAAGCTGTTTGAGACTGAAAATATGCTTTTCATGGTTTAAAAAAATAATAAAATAAAATAGAATATAATATAATATTTTCATAAAATACATGCTAATGAAACTTAACAAAATAAACATTGGAAGTGAAATTGAGAATTCCACTTATTTACTTGGGAAAATTACAGGTTTACATTATAATTTCAATCCAAACTTTTGGAGGACATAAATACTACCCTATCCTTTTAGAGTATTCTAAAGCATAATACTTCTTGACTGCATCTGAATTGACTGGGAAAGATAACTCCTCACCATCCATGTTCGTCAAAATTAAAGCTCCTCCAGAAAAGGCTTTCTTTACGATGAATGGTCCCTCATAATTTGGCCTCCATTTGCCTCGGTGATCATTTTGATTTGGCAAGATCTTCTTTAGTACCAAATCACCTTCATGAAATTGATGAGGTCGTACTTTCTTTTTGTATGCCTTCTTCATACGCTTTTGGTATAACTACCCATGACAAAGAGCAGTTAACCTTTTCCCATCAATTAAATTTAGTTAATCATACCGAGACCAAACCCATTCAGCTTCTTCTAATTTGGCATCCATGATTACTTTTAAAGACAGAATTTCCACTTCTATTGGTAAAACAGCTTCCATACCATATACCAATGAGAAGGGTGTTGCCCCTGTCGAAGTTCTTACAGAGGTACAATACCCATGTAAAGCAAAAGAAAGCAACTCACTCCAGTCTTTATAGGTTTCAACCATCTTTTGTATGATTTTCTTTATGTTTTTGTTGGCAGCTTCCACCGCTCCATTCATCTTGGGTCTGTACGGAGATGAATTAAGATGTTTGATTTTGAACTCTTCACATAATTCATCCATCATTTTATTATTCAAGTTCATGCCATTATCAGTGATGATCTGACTTGGCAAACCATATCTGCAAATTAATTCTCTCTTGATGAATTTGACATAACGTTTTTTGTCACATTTGTATAGGAAGCTGCTTCTACCTACTTAGTGAAGTAATCAATGGCCACAAGAATAAAACGATGCCCATTCGATGCTTTTGGTTCAATGGGAACAATAACATCTATGCCCCACATAGCAAAAGGCCAAGGTACAGTTAGAACGTGCAGAGAAGATGGTGGTGCATGAATGTTTTCTACAGAGGTTTGACACTTGTGACATTTCTTGGCATAGTTATGACAATCATTTTCTATCGTCATCCAATAATATCCAGATCTGAGAATTTTTCTTGCCATTGAATGTCTACTTGCATGTGTTCTAAAAGGTCCTTCATGAACATCCTTTATGATTTTGTTAGCTTTCATCGCGTCTACGCAACGAAAGAGAACAGAATCATAATTCCTCTTGTAAAGTGTATCCGCAATCGCAAAGAAATTCATGGCTAGGCACCTGAGGGTTCTTTTATCTTTTTTTGAAACACCGGGGGGATATTCTTGATTTTGAATGTAATTTTTGATGTCATGAAACCATGGTTTCCCATCGGCCTCTCCTTCTATCACAAGACAATATGCAGGTTTGAGACGTCTTTCAATCTCGATGAAGGGCATGTCACATTCCCTGCTTACGTTGAACATGGAAGCCAACGTGGCCAAAGCATCGACTAACTGGTTATCATCCCGAGGAATATGATGGAAAGAGACTTCATCAAACCCTTTGATTAGTTCCATGATATGAGCTTGATAAGGAATCAATTTGCCATCTCTAGTACCTCATTCTTCTTTCAATTGATGAATCACCAAGGCAGAATCTCCATATATTTATAGAGATTTCACTCTTGCTTCAAGTGCTGCCTGAATTCCCAAAGCACAAGCTTCATATTCTACAATATTATTGGTGCAATTAAAGCAAAGTCTGGTAGTGAATGGGAAAATCTTGTCATCTGGTGAGATTAGAATGGCTCCAATACCAGGCCCCAATACAGTTGATGCTCTATCAAACATCAAAGTCCAAGTTCTGTTAGGATAATCTTTCTCTTCTGACAGCATCATAATATTTTTATCAGGAAATTCAAATGACATTGGTTGGTAGCCTTTCAGGGGACGGTGGGCTGAGTAATCTGTTAAGGCACTTCCTTTTATAGCCTTCTGAGTGACATGAACAATATCATATTTAGTCAAAAGAACTTGCCACCAGGCTATTCTCCCAGTTAGGGCCGGTTTTTCAAAAATGTATTTGATGGGATCCATCTTAGATATCAGCCAAGTAGTGTGACATAACATATATTGCCACAAGCAGTGGGCTGCTCATGCTAGCGCATAATAAGTTTGTTCCATATCTAAATATCTGGCTTCACATTCTGTAAACTTCTTGCTTAGATAGTAAATGGCATGTTCTTTCTTTCCTGATTCATCATGTTGCCCCAATACTGATCCCATGGACTCTTTTAGCACTGTTAGGTACAAAAGCAGAGGTCTTCCTAGAGTTGGTGGGACCAGGATACGTGGATTTTATAGGTATTACTTTATCTTGTCAAAAGCTTCTTAACATTCATCATTCCACTACATCGGTTGATTCTTATATAGTAACTTAAAGATTGGTTTACATATAGCCGTTAATTGAGATATGAAACGGGCTATGTAATTCAACCTTCCTAAGAACCCATGGACTTCCTATTCCATACTAGGAACAAGCATTTCCACTATGGCCTTTACTTTATCGGGATCCACTACGATTCCTTTGTCACTGACAATGATGCCAAGCAACTTTCTAGACCTGGCCCCAAAAGTGCATTTAGCCGGATTCAACCTGAGTTTGAATTTTCTCAGACGTTCAAAGAGCTTTCGTAGGTCAATCAAATAACTCTCTTTAGATTTGGATTTGGTAATAATATCATCCACATAGACCTCTATCTCTTTATGCATCATGTCGTGAAATAGAGTTACCATCACTCTTTGGTAAGTGGCACCGGTATTTTTCAACCCAAAAGACATTACTTTGTAATAGAAGGGTCCCGACAAAGTAATAAAAGTAGTTTTTTCCATGTCTTCGGGTGCCATCTTGATTTGGTTATATCCAGAAAATCCATCCATGAATGAGAAAATGGAATTTAGGTCATATTATCAACAAGAACATCAATATATGGTAATGGAAAGTCATCCCTTGGGCTAGCTCTATTCAAATCCCGGTAATGAACACACATTCATACCTTACCATCCTTCTTCGGGACCGAAACAGTGTTGGCTACCCATTCAGGGTATTTAGAAATAATCAAGAACCCAGCATCCAACTGTTTGGTTATCTCTTCTTTAATTTTCAAGAGCATTTCTGGCTTCATTCTTCTCAACTTCTGCTTTATGGGGATGCAACCGGGTTTCAATGGCAACTTGTATTCAACGATGCAGTTATCTAATCCCGGTATATCCTGATACGACCAAGCAAACACATCACTGAATTCGACCAACAATTCTATTAATTCCCTCCTATGTTTACTACTCAATGAGGTACTGATCTTGAGTTCTTGTTTGTTTTCTTCACTCCCCAAATTTATGACTTCAACAATTTCTAGATGGGGAGAAATTTCTTTAGCTTCCTAATCTAGCAGCCTTAGTAATTCAGGGGAAGGTTCATCAGACTCTTCGTCCTCCACACTTGTTAGATCAAAATCATGATAAGAGCAAGCAATTTTATTATTTTGGGATTCAACTTCAGATCTGCAATTTATATAATATAAAAAGGAAAAATAAGGAAAATGACAATTAAACTTAATATTCATTTATTTGAAATGATAAAGGAAACATGTTTTCCCTTATTAAAATTCGTCCTAAGGCTTTAGGCATAGTCAAAGGATTCAAACAGAAACCTACAAAGTGAACAATTACTTTGAAGTGAAATTTAGGATCTCTAGAAACTCAATGACTTCCCAATTACACAGCACAGCATTTGAAGAACAAGGGTAAATCAAGTCCTCTTCACCCATGGAATCATCATTGACGACCGCCACTTGGTCTGGAGATGTCAAGCCTGCGCTCCTGAAGCTTTGATAAAGGTCATAGATAGGGATCCTTGCAGTTAGGGGTTCCCGATTTTCTAACCGTGTAAGTCGTGTTTCTCTTTTATCTGCGAAGACCTTTGCTCTTTCCATTGGCGAGGGCTGATATCCTAGCCCAAAGCCATTCTTGTTCTCATTCACCCACAACGATTCTACTCTTCCATCAAGCATCTTCCCAAGCCTTTTCCATGGTTAGAATCCAGATTTCATCATTACTTTAGCCACCATCATAGAAGCTTTGGAAGGACGAGCTAGTTGTGACCCTTCACTCACATAAGTGGTATGAGCAATTTCCAGTGACTGGAAGGAAGTCTCAAGACTCTCTTCGGTCGCTTCTATCTATGGAGTTGACATGGGCTTGCTAATGAGGAAATCTTCCTTACCAGAAATATAACTAGCTTGTTGTCTACTACAAATTTTAGCTTTTGATGGAGGGTAGATGGAACCACGCCGGCAGAATGTATCCTAGGCCTCCCCAATAGGCAGCTATAGGCAGGATTGATATCCATCACTTGAAACAAGATGTTGAAGATGCATGGGCCCACTTGGATGGGGATCTCAATATCTCTAATGACCTCTCTTCAGGTGCCATCAAAAGCTCTTACTACCATTGAGCTTGGCTTCACATGTGTCCCATCAAAAGAGAGTTGATTTAAAGTGGACTTTGGCATGATATTGAGAGGAGCCATTGTCAAGTAGGACCTTGGCTAGGATATGATCCCGACACTTGACAGAGATATGTAATACCCTGTTATGACCTCTCCCTTCGACAGGTATCTCTTCATTGGTGAAAGTTAAGTAGCCATTTGAGGCAATATGCCTCACTATCCCTTCGAACTTCTCCAGTGAAATATCTTTCACAACATGTGCTTTATTCAAGATTTTCAATAACCTTCCACGATGTGGTTCTGAATCTAATAAGAGAGACAACAAGGATATTTTTGTAGGAGTGTGATTTAACTGATCAAGGACTTGGTATTCACTTTGCTTAATGAATACTAAGAATTCACAAGCATATTCCTTTGTTATTCTCTGGGGAGGGTCTTGTTCTTTATCTTTACCATGACTTTCTTTTTCACTTATAGGCACATCCTCCTTTCTCAAGTTTTCAGGAGCATAAATCTGTCCGCTCCTAGTCATTCCACTCGTCCCAAAAATATTGGTTACCGAGGATGACGATTCTTTTGGGAGTTGAGGGATTACATCCACCTCATACTTCCATGGTACTGCATGGGTATCTTTGTACACAAATGAAGATGGGGTCCTAACTGTGAAGGACAGATGTTGAACAATAGGCTGAACACCTTTGTCATAGTAGAGCACTAGAGGCTTTGGTGTACCTAGGCTGACTAAGCTAGTCGCATTCTTCTTGGATCATATTTGCATTTTCATGAGGGTAATAATAAATCTCTACCAAATGTGTGTCCAATAATCCTTGCAAGGTATCAAGAAAATTAGGATCAGTGGACACATGATCAAGATTGAGATTTAGAATTTTGGTTATCATTCCTCTTTTGTAAAGTTGAATGTATATCCAAGGAAAAGAGTTTCTTACTTCCGCTATTCTTTTAATGTGACTAATTCCCTCGTCCTCCAAGACTGCATTTACTCCTGAGGTACCATGACTAGGTAGAGAGTTGGTCGAGATATTTGGATTTCCCTCTTGAAAATTGAGCCATTTTACCTTAATCAAGTCTCAGACCTTGTATTTAAAGGCGATGCAGTTTTCCATTGAATGACCTGGTGCTCCACCATGATAATCACATTTGGCATTAGGGTCGTATCCCTTAGGATACGGTGGTTCCACTGGTTTCATTGGGCAAGGTACAACCAAAGTATTCTTGATGAGAAGTGGTAAGAATTCAGTATATGACATGGGAATTGGGTCGAACTGCACGGGTGCATGTTTGTTATTTGGTTTTCTGGACGTGGGATTTTCATTGGGATTAGGTACCCACTGTTGTGTTGAAGGTGAGGGATTTTTGAAATTTTGGTTAGGTGGTGATTAATAAAGTTATGGATATGGAAATGATGGGGTTCCAGAAGTGGCAGCTATGTATGGATGAGGTCTGTAGGATGGATGGGGTGATTGGAAAACATATGGATGTTGGTAGATGGTGGGATTTGGTGGCCTTAGGTTTCCATATACAAAATGTGTTTCTCCGCCTCTTCTTTTTACTGCCCCAGTTGCGATTTTCCCTACTGTGTATGTTCTAGATGCTCCTTGGGGAACTTTGCCAGTTCTCATCCTACTTTCAATTTTCTCTCTAATCACTACTATATTAGAGAAGTTTGATGAGACACTCCCAAGCATTCTATCATAGAAGGGTGCCTGGAGAGTATCAATGAACATAGCAACAAGTTCTTTTTTGATCAAAGGTGGTTGCACTTGGGCTACTAATTCTCTCCACCACTGAGCATATTCCTTGAAGGATTCGTTTTCCTTTTTGGACATATTTTGAAACTGGAGTCTATCTGGTTCCATGTCCATATTATACTTGTATTGCTTAAGAAAAGCATCCGCCAAGTCCTTCTAACATCGGATGTGAGTCCTTTCAAGATGTGTACCAGCTAAGAGCCGACCCAACAAGACTATCTTGGAAGAAGTGGATCTGTAGCTTCTCATCATGAGAATATGCATCCATCTTTCGACAATATATAGTCAAATGATTGCACAGACATATGGTACCTACGTATCTATCAAATTTAGGCAGCTTGAACTTTGAAAGGGTAACTACATCTGGCACCAAGCATAATTCAGCAACATTTGTTCTACCGAGACTGTTTCCTCCTTCCACAGCTTGGAGCCTTTCTTCCAACAACTCTATTTTCCCTCTTGGCAAAGAAGCTGTGATAGTATTTGGATTCATCGTACCGAGGGGAGCATTTTGGGCAAGATCTTGATGGACAGATGGCTGGTGTGTCATATGTAGGTAGGCATGTTGGAATAGGTTGAATGACGTAGTTAGACATATAATATTGGGTTATGGGGTGGCTTGTTGTTCACTTTGAGTATTTCGAGTAATAGTTGTTGTTTGATTGCTAATTGGAGGGTTAGATGTCTGGGGGTTGGGAATTTGTTAGGCGACGGAAGGATTTTCTTGAGTAGGGTTTCATAGTGTAATATCCTTGAAGTAAACCATATAGACGCCATCCATATGTTTACTGAGCATTCCCGTCTTGGGAAACAAAATATAGAAATCGCATACCATAAGGCAGGTGCTGGACGGGTTGAGATTCCATTACTAGAGCAGGGTTATTTGCATGTATGGTCAAGGGTATAGGATTCCCCTCTTGATCTTGCAAGGTAGCATCAGGATCCCCACTTCCTACAGAGGATGCCCCTTTTATGACCTTCTTCTCTAGAAGCTGGACCATCTTTACCATTTGCTCCTTGAGCTCATTGACCTCATTCCTTAAATCATCCACAGTAGGTTGTTCCATCTCTACCATGAGCCTTGCTTGTAGTCTAGTCCTATAAGGATGCCTTGAACCTTCCGTACCCGTGATGTGGGTAAGTACAAAGAAACCCCCTTAGCATAGAAACAAATAATGTTAAATGACATAAAGAGACATAAAGTAAATACGTGATGAATTTTAAACATCGGTAAGTAAAGATAAACCTTTCTTTTAGAATGTCTTTTTCTAAAGTGCTAAGTTAGTAAAAAATGGAAATTCAACATGAGATTTATTCATTGTTCAACAGGTTCTGATACATTATTTGTTACAACAAATTAAAATCAATTTTCTCTCACTCTAGCAATCAAGACCTTCATTTTATCCAATTGCCCCTTGTAGTATTGAATGAATGTTACAATTTCTTCCGATGTAGAAAGTGGATTCATCATTGCTTTGGCCTTCTTCAACAGGTGAGGAATATCTCCAAGTGTTCTATTGGCAAGACCAGCCAAATTAGAAAAACGGTTTCTCCAAGAATAGATAATACTTTTCTACTCAACCCTCTCTAGTGTCATTAAACGTGTAATCTCTTCATATCTATCTTTATCTTCCATGGCTTGCCATTTTTCCTCATTTATCTCACACTTGAAAGCATTGACAACATCTTTGACTTGTCGTTCCAGGTCATCAATTCGTGCTTACATAAGGTTCTTCTGAACTTGAGCTTCTTCTTTTGTCTTGGCTAAAATTTCTCACAATCGCCATTTGTCAGCCAATATATCATCCTTTTGCTTCCCTTTGGTTTTCAATTGGCTATTCACTGTTTGGAGGCATTGATCCAATTTCTTCGTATATTCTCTTTCAATTCGCTACTTCTTGTTGACATATTCAAAGGCAGTTTCTAATTCACACATTTTTCTCTTAAGGGAAGCATTGTCTTGTTGAATCTTGATTAGTTCATCCTCTAATGCTTGATTTTTCTTCATCATTTCAGCTAGCTTACTTTTTAGGTTTCCAATCCCTTCTCTTTCAGTGGGAAGTGTATTTTTTACATGAACACTATGATCTTTGAAGGGTGACTTGATAATAGCTACCCTATTTGAAATCCATTGGTGGTAACTTTCCTTTGCAGCATAACTTCGGACTCCCAACTCTTTTCCCTTCCTATGAACCTTGGCCCAAGCCTCAATGACAGTTTGGATAATAGGAGCACTACTCCCCTCTATACAGTAATGAAGGAAAGGTGCTACCGTTTCTTCTTCCGGAGGTTAAAGCATAGGATAAGCAAGCTGTCTTTTTGCAATGACAGAATTGTAGTTGATGCATCCTTGAGTTCCCATGAGAGGTACATTGGGAAACTCCCTATAGCAGTAAATAATGGAATCCACATTTATCCACTGAGGGTACCACCGAATCATGTTTGCAGACAAACCTACTAGATGTCCTACCCATTCCCTATTAGTCTTCTTAATTAGCCGAAGAAGCTTCAAATCAGAGAGAGGATATTCAATCTTGCCAACTTGATTGAATACATGAGAAGTAAGCCACATATACAAGGCAGGTAGACAACAGTGTTAGGGAATCCCTAGAACATGAGCAGCGAAAAAACAGGGATTCCATAGGATTTGCAAAGTGCCATGTTTCAAAGCACAAAATAAACACACAAAAAAATTCGTTTTGGATTACCTCTTAAAGAACACCGAAGCAGTGGTAGCCTCGTCCTTTAGGAGTCCACACGAGCACTCCCACCAGAATCGTAACACTTGCCAACTGCTAGTTTGACGGCGTGTAGCTCTTGCAACTTTTGCAAATTTGTGTCTCACTTTAGTGAACGGCCTATGAGCATCTTATGCTCTATTTATAGGCTTAGGTTTAACCTAATTTGTTCTCTCTAAAGAGTGGGCTCCTTACTCATTCTAAATGAGTTAGGCCCAATAGCTTTATTTTAGTCCAACTAAAATAAAACAAAACATTTTCTGATGGGCTTACTCTATGTGTGTGACCCTATAGGTAAAATACCCGGTCATATTAATAATAAATTATTTTATTATTAATATAAAATAAGAGCGGCATCTAGCAATGCATCATTTATGTCCGAATATTATTTAATATCAATATAACCTATAAGTGATAATTATTTAATTAATATGTTTGTTCCTTTTGTCACGATATCCTAATTGGGCCCAAGGCATGGTCACGTCATCCTTATACGGCCCAATTTATTTTACTTGATACCTAGCATGGCCATGCGTTTTCTTAGTCTTACTCCATCAAGTGGCCTATAGATATTACTCCTGTCACATAGGAGAGACAAATCTCATCTACATCACTCACATCCCTCTACATAATTTGTTCATTGCCTAATCACAACCTTTATAGTCCTCTTGTTACAGAAGACGTTTAATTGTATTAAAACAATAAACTCCTCATGTAGGAATCGTAGTGACTTCAGGTCGAAGGACTACATATACCATTATCACATTGAGAATTATTTATGACATTCATGTAACGATCCATGCAACGTTCTCATGGTGGGTCTGTCCAGTACATCATTACTCTTAATGTGTACCCGTGTGAAGACTTGATATCATCTGTATCTATGATCTGTAAGATCAGGTCATCAGTACACTCACACACTAGTCTCAATGTAATTACATGTCCCTATGTAAATACTTGACTAGGGACATTTTAGGAATAACTTTCATATGACCTAATACTCCAAGGATAAATACGTTTTAAAACAATTTTAAACTGAAATACTTATTTTATTGATAAGCAGAAAAATAATACAAATAAAAAAACATAAAGCTCATAGTGCATACACTAACAAACAGACGATCTTCTTCCCATTCCAGTTGTGACAAGAATCCATTGTACAATAGATGTCAGCTAAGATAGCAGTAATGGAACTTTCTCCTCTAAGCTTCTGAGCCAGGAAAACATCAATTGCCTTGAAATTAATGTAATTATCAAGACTAGGGAAAAGGACCACACCATAAATGGCTAATGCCAAAGTGTCAATAAAGACGTCCCATTCCCCTTTCCCTGCCTGACTAAGGAGTTGCTGCTCAAAGAAGGTTAGTGTGAAGCCTGAAATCTGATTCCTGTTTAATTGAGCCTTTTTAAGAATTTCAGGTTCTATCTTGAGAACACGAGCTACACTGAAAATAGAAGCATGATGTTCGGTCCGTATATAAGGTTTCAAATCCTCCAATGGCAAGCCATATATCTACTCAAATTCTTCTAGAGTAGGAGCTAATTGGAAGTCCTTGAATGTAAAACAACGGAGACGGGAATCATAATACTGGGCTAGAGCAGTAACGGCCCCTTCTTGCACTTCAACCTCCAAGAATTTCAGGATCTTTCCATACTTCCTTGCAAAGGTCACTTTCTGAGTAATATCCATCCGTTTGCCTAAGGATAACAGATTGCTAGTATTTGATTTAATGATTTTGTGGTGTAACAAATTTTCCAACCAGTTGCCTTCACTTCCTGATCACTTGATCTCATGTTAAATTCCATTTTTTGTGATACTTACTAATATTTAAATTTCACCTTTAACAAAAGAAATAAATGAATCAGATTAACAAAGAAAAAGGTTGATAAATATCATCCTTACATAACAGTGTGATAATATTTATCATGACTTAAGTCTAGAAAATGTACATTTTTTAATGATTTTTTTAAAAAAATGGAAAATTTTGTGCGAATGAATAGAAGATAAAAGGAATGTCTGCCTAATTGTGTCTTAAACAAGGTAACCACCTAATTATCTCTAAGGCTCTTTAGTCATGTTTCCTCAAAAGGTGGTTGTTCTAATTAGTTCTAAGAAGGCCACTAGAGCTCTAATCTTTAGCTATGAGTCTTATGCAAAAAGTGAAGAATCCTACTTAGTGTGGACATCATAACTAAGATAACACCCCGGCTGAGATTTTCACGCGAATCATGGTAGGACGTATCGTCCTGAATGACACCGTTAATAATCTCCGCTAACCTATGTCTTTTGCGCGGCCCGGGAATAGGGTCCCTTCTAACAGTGTGTGCATTATGATGAATGTGAAGTGTGTGGGGCATTCATACCTAAATTTTTACCCATTCTTCATAATGAACAAACACAAGACAAAACAAATATCATGTGTCTTCTACCCTATGGTTCTAAATTAAAGCAATAAAGAAGTAAAAAAACAATATAAAATCTAAAATAAATAGAAGATTAGATAAACGACGAGAATAGCATAATAAATAAATATGAAGGATGAAATAATTAACAATCAATAAAATACACAAGATCAATTTAACGGGCTTAACTCTCAAAGATCTCCCCAGTGGAGTCGCCATCTGTCGTGACCGAGGTCCCGGTACACGACGTAGACTGGTTAAAGACAATAAAAATATGAAACTATATTGGAATGAGGCCCTTAGACGTCTAAAAAAATAAAGGGTTTAGAGAGTCGTCACTAATATTTATCAAGAAAAATATCAGAAAAACCTTTAAATAGCACTGTTTTTTTTAAATGATATTCTGTTTAGTTCGGGAGTCGAATTACAGGAGGAGAAGGTATTAGCACCCCACACTGTCCATACTAAAATGGTTACACAAATTGATCATGTATAATTTTTCAAAAAAATGATTATTAAATATTTCATCCTTCACAAAAAAAATAATGATAAATGCTATTTACAAACAATATACATAATAATAAGGACATTTTGAAAAATATAAATAAAAATAAAACAAAATTAAATGATAAAACACATCACCTAAATTTTCATCATTTTTTAGTCTAAAGAAAAAAATAAACAAATATGTGATTAAAAGACAGTAAAATAAATAAAAAAACAATGAGACGTCTCATCTCCATTATTTTCTAGTAATAAAAAACAATCCGTTGATCTTATTGGGAAATATATGGTTCATAAAAAACAAATAAATAAATGAAAAGGTAAAAAAGAATAGACATAAAAAAGGAAAAAATGGAATTAAACACATCAATATGAAAATAAAGAAATATATACACTTAACTAATTAAAATTAACAAATGAACCTTATTCGATTAGTTTTTAAAAAATAAGATTAATAAGATGTCTTAACTAAATTAAACTCATTTCGAACTTAAAAGAAAGATAGATGAATGAATAACAAACTATTTATTAGTCTTGGTCTTTATTATTTTTTTATAATAAGTTTTCTTAATTATCAAAAGGTTGCTAAAAGAAAATAATAAGAAGTCATGACAATAAATAAAATGGATAGTTATGTATATATAGAAAAACTATTCAAAAATTATCAAAAAAATAAACAAATAAAATAATATGGGTAGATAAGAGAGAGAAATGAAAAGATACGTAATAATAAGTAAATAATTATTTTAAAAAACAAAACTTAAGAAATTATATATATATATATATATGAAACATAAAATTAAATGATTATGTAAAGGATAATTTCAAAATTATTATAGAGTAAATAAATAAATGTAAAAAAAATAAAGGACGAAAGAATAAAGTATAGAAAAATAAAATAAAAGTGCAAAAAAATAAAAATAAAAATAGAAGTGTAAGAAAATAAATAAACAAATAAATAACTACAAGAAAATAAAATATAGAAAAAAATAAAATGCAGTAAAATAAATAAATAACAATAAAAGCGCAGAAAGATAAAAATAAAAGTGTAGAAAAATAAATAAATAAAAATAAAAGTGTAGAAAAATAAATGAATAAAAATAAAAGTGCAGAAAAATAAATAAACAAAAATAAAAATGTAGAAGAATAAATAAGTAAAAATAAAAGTGAAAAAAAGTAAATAAATAAAAATAAAAGTGCAGAAAAATAAATAAATAAAAATGAAAGTGCAGAAAAATAAATAAATAAAAATGAAAATACAGAAAAATAAATGAACAGATAAATAACTGCAGAAAAATAAAGTGTGAAAAAATAAAGTGCAGAAACATAAATAAAGAAAAATAAAAATGTAGAAAAGTAAATAAATAAGAATAAAAGTACAAAAATAAATAAATAAAATAAAAATGTAAAAAATAAATAAACAGATAAATAACTATAGAAAAATAAAATGTGGGAAAATAAAGTGCAGGAATATAAATAAAGAAAAATAAAAGTGCAGAAAAATAAATAAGAATTAAATAAAGACAAATAAATAAAGATAAATAAATATTCTTGTATTAATTAAAAAAATACCTCAGTACAGAAACAAATAAAGAAGTACAAGAACGAAATTCGGGAGATCAATCTTTGTAGATTTTCCTTGTTTTTGGCTTTGTTTGGACCCAATTTGAGGGTGTTTAGGATGTCGATTACAATACATACTAAGACATACTAGAATGATACACTCATTTTCCTAACAACATTTCCATAACATAATTTTAGAAAGCAAAAACTTTTAAAAAATCTCACAAAAATTTAACACTCTTTCACTTCTTTTTCCTTCTTCTCCCGCTTTTACCTTAGCATCATGTCATATTTATAGAAGAAAATTGGTCTTGGATTCTTCATAAAATGACATCACTTTCCTACTTTTTCAAATTGTCCAAATTTGATGTCAATTTCCCCAATTTTCTCCAATTATCCAACCAAATTGGGTCTCACCTCAATAAACCACCGAACATCCTTTCCTTTTTCCTTTTTTCTTAATTTTTTTGTTTTTATTTTCATTTTTTTAGGTTTTTTTTGGGTTTGTTTTTGCCCATTTTTTATTTTTTTGACCTTTTTTGGCCCATTTTTATTTTTTTTCTGATTTGATTTTTTTAGGCCTTTTTATTTATTTTTAAAAAAAAATTAATGTTTTGAATACAAATGAGTAATCACTTACTCTTATGGAAACATAAACTATTTTAGAATCATAAAATTATTTATTACACATGTGGCCATAAATAAAATACCCAATGAAGATAAACTACTACCCATGCTACAAGGAGTAAGAAGGAAGTCACTAAACATCGGTTTCCCTCCCTTATTCTTTCCTCCTGGCTTCGACACTCATTGGCCATTGCTTGAGGAAAATTATGAAAGAAAGTTAATGAAAGGAGAAGTGTGGTAGGAAATAAGGAGAGATTGAGTATTTATAGAAATGGAGAAGGTACTATTCCCAACCGTCACTATGAAATATTTTAATATTTTTTTAAAAAAATTATTTATCCGGACAAAAATAGGTGTTCATATATGCATATGAGAATGCTAGGATTTATAAGGATAAAACAAAACGCTGGCATGATCATCACACCCTTAGAAGGACATTCAATCCAGGTGATATGGTCTTGTTATTTAACTCCAGATTGGGGCTATTTCCAGGTAAACTGAGGTCCCGATGGTCGAGGCCTTTAGAGTTTTGAAAGTATTTTCCTTTGGCATTATTGAGTTATGGAGCGAAAAGTCTAGACCATTTTGAGTAAATGGGCAAAAACTTAAGCACTACTTGATAGGCGAGCCCATTCATCAAGCAAGTGCTTTGGATTTGCTTGATGCATCGGATTCGTAAGTCCGAATGGTGAATAACGTCTGGCTAAAGACGTTAAACTTAGCACTGTTGGGGAGGTAACCCCATTTTGTCATTCAATTTTATATTTTTTGCATGAATTTGTTTGTTTGCACATTTTGTGTAAAATTAAATAAAAATATATATGTTTTAATGTTGCCTTTTATGGAGTAAGATGTTTGAATTAATCACCATTTTACATGATTTGGTTGGAATCAAATGGAAGTGTTTTAAATTAGGTTGCTTGACATAATTTTTGGATTAAAAATTAGTGGGTTGACCCAATAATTTTCATAAATGTATAAATGTTTTCTGGGTAAGAAACAGTGTAAACCACTGGCTGTGGTTATCCACCACTGGCAGTGGTTTGGCCCAGGCATTTTCCACTGAAAACATTTAATTTTTGGGCATGAAATAGTGAGAACCACTGGTCGTGGTTAGCTCTAGAATTTCCCTTGCAATTTTAAGAGTTTTTGGGCACAAGTCAGAGGCAACCACTCGCCGTGGTTTTCCACCACTGGCCGTGGTTGCCATCAGGTACCATGGGATGCTTGTTTTTCAAAACCTAGGCCAAAATAGAGCGCACCATGAGCCGTGGTTCGGCCCAACGTGGGGATTTTCATGTTTTTAAACACCCCATGCCCTAAACCCCTCATTCCACATGTTTTACTTGGTTCCTTTTCACTCCTCGCTCCCTTAAAACATCAAGAAACCCTCTTTGCCTTGGAGAAACTCTTAATCTCTTTGAACTATCTTGTAATTTGCATCATTTATTTGCTTGATATATCATTTCATCTCTCTAAAACAAGTAAGTAATCTTCACCTTCTTAACTATAGGTTTCTCTTTTTGTATTTAAGGGTATTCTTGCATATTGAGGATTTGGTTTGAAAGTGACACCATTGTTTAATCTTATGATTCCTTTATCTTTTGTGATGAATTTGAATGCTAGAAATCCAAGTGGGTACTACTAAATCTTCATGAACTTCATCTAGTGTTCATACCATTTCATGTACCCCATTTATGATTTTGTGCAAACTTTGATCTTTGGTGGTGATTGAATGTTTAATTGGTGGATTAAATTCTGAAATTGGTTGTTTATTGTGGCTATTGAACTTGATGGGTGGAAGCATTGCTCTTGAATGTTGCATTTGGCACTCATTTATTTAGTGCCCACCAAGTGTTTAATGAAATGCCCGGGAGGCAAATTTTTGAATTGTTGCATGGTTTGAGTATGCATTTGGTCTAGTTTATCTCTCATGGTATTTAACTATTCATATATGTCCATTTCTCTATTACATGCCATGAATGTATGAGATTATTAGGTATTCTCTCTTGTCATGATACAAAACTTTAGAGCTTGAATTAGAATGCTTTTTAACCCTATTTGTATGGTTTTATTAGGACATCTCCAAGTTTTTATTCAACTCCATGGCACCCAAGATTCCTTCCAAGAAAAGGAAGACCAAAGGTAAGTCTTCTAACTACTCCGATTTGAATGATATTGAGTGCTCATCGGAGGGGCAAAAGATAAGGTTGGAATCTTTATTGAGTAGAGAGCTTATTCCCTCCAGATTTTTTTGTAAAGATACTTTAATGGAATTAGGAGTTTTTAAAGATACATTACGCTTATGTCAAAATATGGGTTAGGATTCCTTTATTGAATTGTTTGAACCCGTGTATGAGCGTACCTTTCTAGAATTCCTAAGTTCAGTGGAGGTAAGTAGGTACCCAACTACTGATGGTTGGGAAATGTCTTTTAGACTGAACAATACTGATTATAAAATGAATATGGATGAGGTAGCTGAAGTTTATGGTTTTCCCCCCAGGGGGTGCTGTTAGCATCTCAAAGGACTTTAGACCAGGATACTTTTGGTCCTTTATTTCCAGCGCATGAGGTAACTATGACGCTTCCTCTTCCAAAGCTTCCTTCATTCATCATCCCGTTTTCTGATACCTTTAGGAGTTTATGGCCCGCTCTATTTTTGGTAGATATGGTAGCCCTGGTACCATCCGGCAAGCTGGGGTATTTTTCTTGCACTTTATGCTTAATAATACTCATATTGACTCTGCTAAATGGTTAGGTAGCCAATTTTCCTGAGTCGGCAATGCCACTATGGGTAAAATTGTTCTTGCAGGTAACATTAATCCTATAGCAAGGTATGTGGGTATAGATTTAGAGCAGGATACTCTTCTTTATCAACCACAGAAGGTAGATATAGGTGAATTAATAAACATGGGAATGATTGTAAAGGAGCATAATGTTTATTGTTTAGTCATACCTAGTTTTTCTGTGCCTCACCCCTTGCCTAAACCTACTTTTACTAGTTTGGGAGGCAAGACATCTTTTCTTTTTGAAGAGGTAGATGACCATACTCCACTCTCTACCGAGATGCCACTACCCATCGGGCCTCCAGAGCAGGGTGAGCCATATCATTTTGGTGAGGGGCCACATTTCTCCATGCAGTAAATGTACACCTTGCTTCAGCAGATGTTTGTTGAGAAAACCCATTAGGGGGCCCACATTGATAAGATTTCTGACCGGGTAGATGCCATGTATGAGTGGCATACCCAGCAGGGTGTTAGTCCTCAAATTTTCAATAAAAGCTTAAATAAAAATTTCATAAACATTATAAAAATTAGTTTAATTTGTTAGAAAATTAGGATTTAAATTCAATAAATGGATGTTGTTGGAAATAATCTGCCCTTGATCAATTTTCTCTAGTTTTGCAGTGAAAAAGTTAAGAAATCAAGAGAAAATTACACTGGAGGAGCTGACGCGTAGCCTCACGCCACGCTTAGCATCAACAGCTATTTTTGATGCTGACGCTACGCATCACAGCCACGCATAGCGTCAGTGCTGCGTGGTCTCCACCTCCACTTTGACCAACCACTCCACTTGGACCCAATAATGGGCACTCCACTCAGCCACAAGGGCCACCCCACTCAGTACAAATGGCCAAAACACAGTGGAGATACGTCCAAGTGGCCAAGCATGATCAATTTTTATAATTTGTAGTGGCCATTATCAGCTGTTTAATGGAAGCTGAGTCATGGGACTGACGCGTAGCGTCACAGGGACGCGTAGCATCACAGGGACGCGTAGCGTCAGCACCCTTGCTCAGCCCTATAAATAGGGCCATCCAACACCATTCATCACATCCCTTACACAGCATTTCATTCTCTTCTCTTCTCTCTTATGCTCGACTTTGAGTACTTCTTTTGTGAGTTGTAGTTCTAGAATAGTTTTCTAGATACTTGAGTGTGTTTCGGTGTATTGTGATCGTTGTATCGTGAAGTTTCCATCGTCTTTGTAATGTCAAACTCTGTAAGTGTTGTTTTTACTTTTACCATGTGTAACTAATTTGTTTATGTTGGAATTGGTGAACTAATCTATTGAGTATAATGTTGTGAATTCAACCTCTGCATGTTTATGATTCAAGTCCATGTTAGTATCTCAACCTTCTATTAATATGAACGTCAAACGGGAGAATGATTTTCATGTGTATCAAAACTGGTTTTATTAGTGTAAATGTCAAACGGGAGAATGATTATTTATGCCGTATTAAAACTTGTTTTGACGAAAGTAAAAAGTTGGAATACCCTTGGTATCTCAATTCTATAGGGGTTGTTAACCATTGTTGCCATAAGGCCAGGTCTTAATGCAAGTTTTTACTGAGAAAGCTCACGAGGGATCGGACTTTACGGTGAATTCTTAGAATTTATATCACGAGGGATCGGTTATAATGATTTTAAGCTACAATGACATAAAACTTGATGATTAAATATGCATGTCTTGAGTTCCTCATTGTTATTCTAGATTAGGGATCCAATTTCCAACATAATTTGTTTATCTGTGTTTATCTCAAGTATCTTACCTATTCTAGATTGCAACTCGTCTTTTTAGATAGATTTTATTTTCTTTTATCTTATGAATCACTCAATCATGCTATCTTGTGAATATTGTATAAACTGTATATAAATCATTCTTTTGTTTATAATTTCCTTCACATTTACCATAGTAAATAGAAAATTATTGTTGTTATTGGAATTTCAATCCCAGTGGAACGATATCTAAATTTTGAAAACTACAAACGATTGGTGCGCTTGCCAATTAACAAACCCGGTGGTGGAAACGAACCGTTGAGACGCCGTCGCCGGGTTAACACAGGGTCACTTCCACCCCTTCTCCATGATAGGTATCAGTTGAACTTTTCTGCCCTTTTACCCCTGGTTCCTCAATTACGGCACTTTTTGGTCCCCTTGATATGGACATTGGGGATAATGTCCAGTTTTAGTTTGGGGTAATGGGTACATAAAAGTTCAGCTTGTTGTTACTTTATTCCTTTTTATTTTTATTTATTTTTATTTTCTAGTTCATTTACATGATTGTATGCTTATGTTCTAGTTCATTTGCATGATTGTATGTCTGCCATACGTCTTAGGCTAGCATTGATTGCTTATTACAGTTATTATTATTTGTATAACATGTGATGTAGATTAGTTGGATCTTAAGCATTGCTTAGGTGAATCTTGTAATAAATATATATATATATATATATATATATATATAAAATAAAGAAAAAAAGTTTTTGATTGTTGTTCTTGCCAGAATAATCACTCTGCATGATGACTGTGTTTCCTTGATTAGGCCAATTACCACTGTGAGCTTTTGAGCCAAGAGGGTGTTCAGTGCATTAAATTGTAAATGACCCATGATTCCTTGACTGAGTGATTCACACATTTTTAGGCACTCTAGAACTTGGCTTTTAACCAATTCAAAATGGTTTGTAAATGCATGCTTGGAATGAAAAAGGCACTTTAGGTTTTGTTTTCCTTAACCTCAAAATTTGTTGAAAAGTGTAACCCTTTAGTTGTCCCTTTTGAGCCATGAAATAATATGATATTTTCTTTCAAAACCTCTAACATTAGGATTTCTGGTTCACATATAGAAGAGGCAAAAAGGGTAAGCTAACTAAAAGTGGTTAAATTGAAAAATAAAAACCATGATTGTTTGGGGTGTGTGATTCAAAGAAAAAGAAAGATAAGGAGTTTGATCTCAAAATTAAAATAAGAGAAAAAGAAAAATGAATCACACCCTTTATGGTTTGAAAGTATAGAGAGTTATTGAATTGAGGTTTGCTTGCCCTCTTATGATACTACTCTTCTTACAGAATTAAGCCCTTTGCATTTCCCTTTTCTTGGTTTCCATTCCTATGTTATGAATCCTCTGGCCCTATTACAACCCTTTAAAAGACCTTTTGACCAATGCATGTTTTCTTGATAACTGTATAGTCTGTGGTCAATTGTCAAGCCTATGGTAGTAATTAGAATGTTGTGGTCTGAGTGGATTAAAACACAAGTACATACACTGAGTGGAAAGTGAGAAACAGTAGCCTAGGTCTAATCTTAGTGAATATGGATTGACTGTTGATTGTGGTATACTCTGGTAGATTATGCAGCCTCTTAAAAACACAAAAACAAAGAAAATAAATAAACACAAGATTCCTTAAGTTTGTTTGGGTCTACTGGTCTTTCATTATATACTTATATGGATTCAGTGATTGCTTGAGGACAAGTAATGTTTTAGTTTGGGGTATTTTGATAAGTGTGTATTGTGTGTTGTTTTTCATTGTTTTTAGGTCTCGTTTTTAGGGTTTTTGCATATTGTCCATGTCTGATTCCCTTGATTTTGATTTTTTTCCACACATATTACTTGGTTGTTCCTATTTGGCAAGATCAATGATATTCTAGGTCTCTTCTGAGGAAAAATGGCAAAGTGGATGAAAGAAGAGACCCTCAAGGCCTTTAGGAGTACATTTTGGCAAGGTTGGAGGAAACCACTGCCAGTGGTGGACAACCACTAGAAGAGAGGGAAAAAGCAAGTCAGAGGCCGTGGTAGGCACTGTGGAACACTATAGAGCATTGTGAAGTAAAAAACGGGAAGTCAGAAGCCACCACTAGCTGTGGTTATCCACCACTGTCCGTGGTTGGCTCTACCTGTTACCCAAAATTAAGCATTTATGGTTTAAGAGGAACAGGGCTTGAACCACTGGCAATGGTGAGCCACCACTGGCCGTGGTTGTCCCTATAAGGCCCAAATATCTAATTTGTTTAGGGTTTTTGTGGGGAACTTGAGGGGAGTGAAGGAAGAGTTCTGCAGAGACAATTTAAAGACAACTTTTGGGAGATTTTAAAGGACCTTTTTGGGAAAGCTTTCATTGGGAATCAAGAGTCAAGACTGTAATATCCCTGTTTTTAGTAGCAGTCTTAATCTTGTAAATTTTGAAGTATGGAAGTTCTGTAAGTGATAATAAGTAAATAAAATACCCTGCAAGTAGTCTGTAATATCCCAAAAATTTTATTCTCGTGTATAATCATGGAATTTATCTAGACCATTAATGATATTATCCATTTTCCGAGTGAATCATGTCTTAGATAAGACTGTCCGAGTGAAGAAAGGAATCTGTTTCCGAGTGAGGTATGACGGAGAGAAATTCCGAGTGAAGGTTATGTTTCCGAGTGAGGTATGACCAAGAGAACCACTTCCGAGTGGAGTCCTGGCCTCGGAGACATTTCTGAGTGAAGCGTGTCCGAGAGAACCACTTTTGAGTGAAAGGGGCTCTGGCTTCGAATGAGCACCTTTCGGACAAAGATGCTTCCAAGTTCCATACTTCTGGGTGGAGTGTCTCTGAGTGACTCATTTCCGAATGAAACGTCTCCGAGTGAAACGTTTACGAGTCAAACGTCTTCGAGTGACTCGTTCCTGAATGAAACGTCTCTAAGTGAAACGTTTCTGAGAGAAGTACTTACGAACGAAGAAAAACTGATTTCGAATGAGTACTTCTCGGACCGAGATATTTCCGAGAAGTGAATTCCCGAGTGGGTTATCTCCGAGTTGAGTGTAACTTTCCCAAATAGGGTGTCTCCGAGTGCGACACTGCCGTGTGGGATGGCACCGAGTGAGACATTTCCAAGTGGGATAACACCAAGTGAGATTTCTGATTTCCGCGTGGTATAACACCGATTGAAAAATATACCGAGTGAGTCATTTTCAGGGGAAGTACTTCTGAACAGAGAAAGACTTTGACTTCGAATGAATACATTTCCAAGTGAAAAGTTTTCGGGGGAAGTAAATATCCGAGTGATGAACCTCTTCATTCTATTCGTACTCGGGTGTCATAAAGGTTGCCTAGAGCCTGTGCTCGGGCCATATTCAAAGTTGCCGAGAGCTTGTGCTCGGTTCGTCTTCGAGATTGTCTTTGACTCCAAATGATCCTTTCAGTTGTAAGATTTCTGACTGACGCAACTCCGAATGATCTTTCAGTTGTAAGATTTCCGAGTAACGTAACTCCGAATGATCTCTCAGTTGTAAGATTTCTGAGTAACGCACTTCCGAGAGAAGTATTTTCGAGTGAATAAATTTAGTTAGACATATATCCGAGTGGATAATTCTCGAGTGAATCAATTCGGAACGAAAAGTGGCTAACTTTGAAAGAACACTTTTCAGACAGATATATATCCGAGTGAGATATTTCTGAATGAGTCCGGGTGAGATATTTCTGAGTGATTCATTCCGAGGAAGGAAAGGCTATGTCCGAGTGTTTCAAGCAGAAACATTTTCGAGCAAATCCCCTCCCAGTGAAGCAATTCTGAACGAAAAAGGCTCTAATGAATTCTTCTAGGAAAGAGATATGCCCAAAATGTCGAACCAGTGTCAGAATTAATAGCGAAAGACTGAGCTCGCTCATGCTCTCAGGTTTCAAACAAACCCAGACTAGGAAGCTCGAAATCCATATGATATAGATTTGTAAACTCCGATCAAAAAGAAACCAAACCATAAGGACTGGGAGAATGGATGGCTTCCAAGGCCCGGGCTCGATCCTACACAATTGACCTGCTTCAGACAAGCTAGTATCTGACCGACTTAATGCACTCACAAGTGTTCGCATCGCTGCTCTAGCTTCGTGTTAAGGGCACAACGGAAAGAACTACTTTCTCTGTTATCGTAATATTCATTCATAGTGGCCAGGCGGGCCGTTCCATTATCAGGCTTAAACAGTTTACTCCAATCATGTCGTTTGTACGTATTTTAATATATCTACTTCAATCATACAAGCTCATGTATGTAGGCGGCGGAAATGGTCAAAATACAGCTTATTTTCTTATCTAAAACCTCTATTATTACCACAATTAACGCACCTAACATCCCATTATGAAAAAGCTTGTCCCCCACTTATCTTTTGCATTATTAAATCGATACCACATCTTATTTTCAAGTCTGAATTCTCAGAACAACTAAAATTAGAAAAATCTCTCTCTCATTTTCCTTCTCTCTGTCAAGTCACCTTGATCTGAAGTAAGGACAGTAGAGAACGTCTTCGACTAATCTAAGATTCTCCATCAAGGTCAGGGGGTGTATTCTCTGGTATTCTGGGGAGGAACCGAGTGTTTGAAAAGGCTAAGGTACTTCTGGTCCTTACCTTTCCAAGGGCAGGTTCGGGAATCGTTGTTAAATTAAGATGCTTTAATGTCTATATATTTGTTTTATATATATTTTTATTGATATGTATATGATTAATTGGCTGTGTTGATTATTATTAACCATGATGATTAAATGGATATATCGGTATTGAATTGTGAAAATATTAAAAACCATGGGTGTCTATGTGGATTCCAGTGAGGAAGTCTTGAAAGATGAGATGATCGAGGAAATAATGATGAAGGGTCACCATTTATATCACTGTTGTTATTAATATGATTATGATTACAATTATAATTATAATTATGAATATGATTATTATTATTATTATCATTATTATGATTGTTATTATTATTATTATTATTATTGTTGTTGTTGTTGTTGTTGTTGTTGTTGTTGTTGTTGTTGCTGTTACTAATATTATTATTGTTTTAGTTATGAACAATGAAATAAGGAACATACTACTTACTCTTTAAACGAAGCATTATTTTAGTCAAGATATAACCGATATATTTTCTAGAATAAGAATAAATAAAATAATAAAGATGACCTACAACGTCTGAAAAGCTGATGGGACCCAAGAACTTGTAAATAAATATTATGAGACTAGAAACACATAGATACCCAAGGATCAAATGATAGAACTTAAATAATGCATTTTGCATCATGAAAATATTTTTGAAGAATTAAAACTAGAGCATGCACCTGGTACGCTGGAGGACATTCACGTCCGATCTCCGAGGAGAATCTTGGGAGTACAACCGGGATGGAAACCCAATGGCATCAGAGTCGCGCCTGAAGCCGGGTCAGACGATGCAATTCTGGTGTATTTTGACTAAATGACGAAATGTAACTATGATCGTGTAGAGCCAAGTCCCAAGATAATATAATGATTAGAACCTGTAAGTTCATTCATACCTTATGATGATCAAATAATGAATGGGGGACTTGGTGAGCTCCGATCGCTCTAGAATGGAAACGTTGTGCCCAAGGGGTAACTTGAGCAGGACGACTGCCAAAGAATGAGATAATGGTGATGGTGGATTGGTTTATTGGGCCCACATGCATCATGATACTTAACTAAAGATAAATTATAATAAACCTAACTTATGCATTCCATGACAACATTATTGATTGTTATAGTTGTAAATATGTTAATTGTATGATTTATGTTATATTATCTGTTGTCTGGATATGTCCGCACCGGGAACCTTCAAGGTCTTGGGTATATACTCACCCTTTCTGATGAATAATAACAGAGGAGCTAGGAAACCAAGAACCGGAGTATGAAGAACAGCAACACGTTGGACCAACTGGGAGCATTCATTAAAAATAGGATATATGTAGTGGAATATTTATTAATAAATAATAAGACAATGGATGATTGTATCTATTTAAGGGTACCTATATGCCCCATTCTGTTAAGAGTACAATTGCTTATGGTTTGTGAATGACTATGTGAATTACCTACTATTTGCTTCCACTGATTTGCCATTATTTTATTTTAAAAAAAAATATTCACTTTTTCTAAAAACTTTTAACCTCTTAGTTAAATAAGATGATCCTATAGAAAGGTCTATCTTATTTAACCGAGGGTGTTACATTGGTGGTATCAGAGCATAGTCGATTCATTAAGCTTGGGAAGTGGACCACTAGGTTTCCACTTACTCTGATAGAAATATTGAACAATCCATAAAACACCTAAGACAAAATTTCCTATGTGGAATTCTCCACATAACATATACCCTGAATCCTTTTTGTTGATATTCTTTCAGCAACTTCCTAATGGCTCGCCGAAACAATGATCATGTCATGGAGGAACTTCTTACTCGAATCGTAGAGGTAATAGAACGACAAGAAATACCTCATGCCTCTACTAGGCAGAACCAAGGACTAGCTGACTTTCAAAGAAACAATCCTACACAATTCAAGGGAGGCTTCAATCCAGAAGGAGCACAATTATGGATTGAGCACCTCAAAAAGATTTTTGCCGCTATGCGATGCCCTGATGGGGACAAGATAACCTTTGCCATTTTCATGTTGGTTGGGGAAGCAGAGCACTGGTGGACCCATGCTAGAATCAGGTTAACAACTGATGGACACGTCATCACTTGGGAACGATTCAAGGCAGAATTTCTCGCCAAATACTTCCTAGAAGACATAAGGAGGCAGAAGGAGCTGCAATTCTTTAATTTGAAACAAGGTAATATGACAGTTGGGGAATACGCTTCTAAGTTTGATGAATTGGCCAAATGTTGTCCCTACTACACCCAAATGGGAGAAGCGTCAAGATGCGTAAAATTTGAAGGAGGGCTACGACAGGAAATCCGTCAAGCTATTTGTTGTCAGCAAATCACTCAATTTTCTAACTTGGTTGACCGATGTCGCATCTTTGAGAATATCTCTAACCTTCGACGATCTGGAACGTCTAATTATGGTCCATAACGACGTATGCCAGACCGACAACAAAGAAGAGATTTTCGAGCAGATCGACCATATTTCCGACCATCTTACTCAGCCACCTGAATTCCTTCAAGGGATCAAGGGAACAGTCGGAACTTGAAATGCTATATCTACAGAGGACCACATAGGGCAGTAAATTGTACTAAAGAAAGTAAAATCTGCATAGTTTGTGGACGGGCTAGACATTGCGATGTTGAATGTTGGTACAGAAATACGAACAGCCATCAGCAGATGACTCAAAGGTAGATAATACGACCAACAGGCCAAGGGAATAGAGGACCTGCTACAAATACCTCTACAAATAATGCCCCGAGGATAGTGAATGATCACCGCAACAACAACTCCAATCAAAACAATAATCCTAGAAAACCTGGAAATGGCTTGGCTGGAAGACAGGGAGGAAATGCTAGAGTATTCACCATGAATGGTGTGGAGATATCACAAGGGAACGACCTTGTGCAAGGTACATGCCTTATAGGAAGTACTCTGTTAAATGTATTATATGATTTTGGAGCCACTCACTCTTTTATATCTGAGAATTATGTAAAACATTTAAAGTTACCTACAACCTCTCTACCCAATAAGATGATTGTCACGACTGCTGCTAATAAGCCCATTTTCCCTTCCTGCATGGTTTGAAATGCCCTCTCAACATCGAAGGGAAAGCTTACCAAGTAGATCTAATATGTTTACCTTTGATTGATCTAGATATTGTTCTAGGGATGAATTGGCTTGCTGCCAACCATATCCTTATTGACTGTCATAATAGGTCCATCTCTCTCGGGTCTACTACGTCTGAATGTGACCAAGTCACTGATTCTTGTCCTGTTAGCTCAGAAACGGTAATCCCAACAAGAGAAGTCCAACTATACATGATCCTTACTTATACTGAAAGCAAGGACACTCCTCAAATTGATCAGATTCCTGTTGTTCAGGAATTTCCAGAAGTCTTCCCTGATGATATACGAGAGCTACCTCCAGAGCGAGAAATTGAATTTAGTATTGACATTATAACGGGTGCGGGACCAATCTCTATTGCTCCTTATCAAATGTCACCCAAGGAACTCAGTGAGGTCAAAAAGCAAATAGAAGAACTTTTAGAGAAAGGAATGATTAGACCCAGTGTCTCACCTTGGGGAGCACCAGTTCTACTAGTCAAAAAGAAGGATGGCAGTATGCGTTTATGCATTGACTACCGTCAGTTGAATAAAGCTACGATCAAGAACCGATACCCTCTTCCAAGGATTGATGATTTGATGGACCAACTATGAGGAGCCACTATCTTCTCAAAGATTGATCTGCGATCAGGCTATCATCAAATAAAGGTGAAGAAAGATGATATCCAAAACAGTATTTAGGACACGATATGGGCACTATGAGTATCTTGTCATGCCCTTTGGAGTTACCAATGCACCTGTAGTCTTTATGGGATACATGAATCGGATCTTCCATGAATACTTCAACAAATTCATAGTGGTATTCATTGACGACATTCTCGTCTACTCTAAGAGCCATAAAGAACATGAAGAACATCTCCGAATTGTTCTAAATACGTTAGTGCAAGACAATTATATGCCAAGTTATCAAAATGTGAATTCTGGTTACCTGAAGTAAAATTTTTGGGGCATGTTATCTGTAACATCCTAGGTTATTTTTGCATTTATTTTTATTCAAACAATTACCTCTTACGATAAATTTTTCCTTTTCTTGAAAATTAATCGATATTTAGTGAAAAAGCATTTATTTTTACTGACTTATTCAAGTGACAGCAGTCACAGTTAAATTAATTAAATGAAGTCTAGAAAAGAAAAGCAAGTTAATTTAAACACAACGGATGGGAGAAAGGGAAATCAGGGTTTCTTGCTTGAGCGAGGCCCCTACTCGTCTAAGCGAGATTCCGGACTCTCACTTAAACGAGGTTTCTATTCGCTTGAGCGAATACCTTTCACACATCGGATTATACACAACATGCAACCGGACTCCCAAAATTTCACTCTAAAAATGGTTCTGTGAACCCAAGAGTCATTATAGCTACCATGAAAGCATATGTATTTTAAAATATAGGTTTACATCCGGTCCGGTCTTAATTAAACACAACTAATAATAATACTAAGAAGTTCTTATATACAGATATATATCTCTATAGAGAGTCACTCAAAGTCACTCGGACCCTTGCACCGATCTCCACCTTGGCGCGACTCCATGGCTCCTTCCCCCTCCCTGTCTCTGGTTACTAAAAAAAAGGTGCAAGGGTGAGTGTTTGGCATTGTAATTAATATAGAATGGAACTTAACAAATATACATGCATATTTATACATACACATCAAGCATCACTTGTAAGTAAGCATACCGAAACATAGTGTATTACATACAGTAACTATATTAAACCAACTACACAATTCCATCACATTCATCATGATCACAACTGACTCTCATACAATCTGACTCCTAGTATCCAGATACTAAAGGATTGGTCTTCAGCTGGGGGTCCTACTTGACACCCCGTGAACCCTGCTTGGTTCACCGAGTCCTGCTTGACTCTCCACCTCGACCACTGGGTCCTACTTGACCACTGGGTAGCTCAACTGGGCACGAAAACCACGGGAGCCGGAAATGAGGGGCTATCATATACCGTCGGCCATCCCATATCACATAATCATTCAACAGTTTGCCTTTCACATAATAATATCAATTCCTCATCACTCGGGTAGCCTGCTTGCTAACCCGACGTCACATAACGATGATCACTTCAACATTAGATATCACAAGATCATAACATGATAACTCAACCACACCCGATCTTCCACTAATTAATGAACCCAGTCACACATGCACAAGCATTAACAAACAACTACGTTTAGCAACATTTTCCTTAACCTGTTTATATTACCTCAATGACCTGAATAAGAAGCGAGTCCTATTCTAATTAATTATAACCCGAACACCCCCTTACTTTGGTTCCACGCTTCGATGATCTGTTCTCTATGTCGATTCCTTCCTCTGAGCACTGGTTTCACAGTCTCAACTCCGTCACTCAGTCTTCCGTTGCTTAGCCTACTACCTACGGATCGTAAAGTACAGCTCGTCACTTCAACGCCCTTAGTTCATGGACTGCATTTGGGCTCACACTCACCAGAGGAGTGGAGAACAGCCACGAATATAGCCATGCATGGCCCTTAACAGCCAAAGAATAAAAGGAATAAGGGAATCACAATTGGAACGGATCAGTAGACTCACCTTGAAGCCTCAATCACAGGAATGGGGTTCAATTGAAGTTTAGACACAAATGGAGTCCCTCTCCAGCGCATGCAAATCAGCGTTAAGAGAGGAGAGAAAAAAACGAAAGAGAAGGAACAGACCAACAGCAAAAGTAACTTGTAAATAATGAAGAGGGAAGGAAGAGAATCTCCTTATATATATGTATAGCTCATGGGCAAGATTGTCTTTTCCTTTATTTTATTTGTATTCTTACTAAATTTAATCAATTTCACTATATTAAACTATTGCATAGTTATCAAATCAATTATACTTATTTATTCCCACAATGTTTAATTATTCACAATTCTCTAATACTTCGCAAGAGTATAGGCCCAATATGAATATCGGCCCCCGACGTCCTAATTTAGTGTTCATACCTCGGAAATCCGAGCTACAACCTGAGAGATCGGATACCTTATCCGTGCTCACCTCTTGGTTACCTACATCCGTTGTTTCAGTCATTATGAGGTTAATCCGGGCTATGACCCCGTGTGAGGCGCTCTCCTCACAACGGTTGGACCAGACCACCTAACTCTGTCCGCTCTTCTCCTACACTCCCGATCTTTAACTCCGCCTGCTCGCGCTTCAGATACCGATCTCGACACCGGCTTTCTTATCTCTGGCTAAGACAGAACAAATATTAAATAAAACTTCTAAAACATTTACTAATCATTTCCCATTTCTTATAATTCTCATTAAAACATAAGGGATGTTACATCCACCCCCCCCTAAAAGGAGATTTCGTCCCCGAAATCAGTGTTCCGGTTGGAAAAGATGAGGGTACATTCGCCTCATATCGGATTCTAACTCCCAAGTGTAGTTTATCCAATGTAAATTCTGCCACTTCACCTTCACCAGCGGTACCTCCTTGTTCCTTAACCGTTTGGTTTGATGCTCTTCAATGCCGATCGGTACCGCCTCTACCGTCAAGTTCTCCTTCACTTCAATGGAGTCACTCGGTACAATCATGGTATCACACGGAATGTAAGCTCGAAGTTGCGATACGTGGAACACGTTGTGAATGTTAGTCAACGATTGGGGAAGATCCAGTCGATAAGCGACTTCACCAATCCGTTCTAGTATTTGGTATGGTCCAATATACTTCGGATTAAGCTTTTGGCTCTTCAATATTCGACCTACACCCTTAGTCGGTGAAATCCTTAGGAACACCCAATCACCCACTTGGAATTCAAGGGGTCTATGCCGATTGTTATAATAGCTCTTTTGCCGGTCTTGGGCAATTTTTATCTTCTCTCGGATTAAAGCGATTTGTTTATTCATCTCTTGAATCATCTCAGGCCCCAGATGAAGGGCATCGCCGTTCTCATTCCAACATAATGGAGTACGACATTTCCGACCATAAAGAGCTTCATATGGAGTCATCCCAATGCTGCTATGGTAACTGTTATTATATGCAAACTCTACCAAGGGCAAGTATTTATCCCATGATCCGCCCTGTTCCAGTACACATGCCCTTAACAAATGTTCAAGAGTCTGTATAGTCCGTTCTGATTGGCCATCGGTCTGGGGATGGTAGGCTGAGCTCAATTTGAGCTCAGTACCCAGTTGTTGTTGCAAACTCCCCCAAAACCTTGAAGTGAATCGGGGATCCCGATCGGAGATAATGCTTGAGGGCACACCATGCAGTCGTACGACCTCAACAATGTACAACTTAGCTAATCGATCTAGCGACCACTTCATATTTATTGCCAGGAAATGCGCACTTTTGGTTAGTCGATCAACAATCACCCAAATCGCGTTGTATCCGGTTTGAGTGCGAGGTAGTCCGGACACGAAGTCCATGGTGATACCTTCCCACTTCCAGATCAGAATTTCTGGAGGTCGAAGCAAACCTGGAGGTCGTTGGTTCTCAACCTTGCACTTCTTGCATATCACACAGGATTTCACATACTCGATTATTGCCTTCTTCATACTTGGCCACCAGAATTCCTTTTTTAAGTTATGATACATTTTTGTCACTCCCGGATGTATACTCAAAGACCTCTTGTGTGCTTCTGATAGCACCGCCTGCCTGAAGCCTCCATATGCAGGCACCACCACTCGGTTCCTGAATCTCCATATACCATCGCTACCCCTAGTTATCTCCACATTTTTGCCTTGGGTCTGAGTGTCAATCAGCCTCAGTAACTCTTTATCGTCTTTCTGTGCAGCTACCATCGACTCCAGAAATTCGTTGGAGATTTTTAACATTCCGATTGTCATTCGGTTTGGTGTGTCCATAACAACTCCAACATTCATATCTCTAAAGCTTTCCAGCAATTCCTGTTCTCTACTCATCAGGTAAGCCACATGCAGTACCTTCCTGCTTAGTGCATCTGCCACAACATTCGCTTTGCCCGGGTGATACTTCAAATCGAAGTCATAATCCTTCAAATACTCTACCCATCTCCTCTGTCTCATATTTAACTCCTTTTGATCAAATAAGTACTTTAGACTCTTGTGATCACTAAATACTACAAAGCGAGCCCCATACAGATAATGACGCCAAATCTTCAGTGCGTACACCACTGCTGCAAGTTCCAGATCATGAGTCGGGTAATTCTCCTCATGTGGCCTCAATTGCCTTGAAGCATAGGCAATTGCCCGATCAGCTTGCATCAACACACACCCCAATCCAAATTTGGATGCATCACAATATACTTCAAATTCCTGTGTTACATCGGGCAGTGCAAGCAGAGGGGCAGTCGTTAAACATCGCTTAAGAGTTTGGAAGCTTAATTCACACTTTTCCGACCACACGAAGGGGTTTCCTTTCCTTGTTAACCGAGTCAGAGGAAGTGCTATCCAAGAGAACCCCTCAATGAAGCGTCGATAGTATCCAGCTAATCCGAGGAAACTCTTGATTTCAGTTATTGACTTCGGCCTCTCCCAAGCCATAACCGCCTCAATTTTTGTCGGATCAACTGAGATTCCCTCTTGGGAAATTATATGCCCCAAGAATTGTACACTACTCCCCCAGAAATCACACTTAGATAGTTTAGCGTACAACTTCTTCTCACGAAGTACTTGTAAAACAAGTCGAAGATGTTGAGCATGCTCCTCGTCCGACCTCGAATATACCAAAATATCATCAATGAATACTACCACAAACTGGTCCAAGTATGGTTGAAAAGTCCGATTCATATAGTCCATAAAAATGGCAGGGGCGTTCGTTACTCCAAAGGGCATTACTACGTACTCGAAGTGCCCATATCGAGTCCGAAATGCTGTCTTTGGGATATCCTCCGACCTCACTCGGATCTGGTGGTATCCCGACCTCAAGTCGATCTTAGAGAACATAACAGCGCCTCGCAACTGGTCCAATAAATCGTCAATCCGAGGTAGTGGATATTTATTTTTGATTGTCAATTTGTTCAGCTGTCGGTAATCAATGCACATTCGCATACTACCGTCCTTCTTCTTTACCAATAACACCGGAGCGCCCCAGGGTGAGGCACTGGGTCGGATAAAGCCCTTTTCTAGTAATTCGTTTACTTGTTTCTTCACTTCGGTTAATTCCACCGAAGACATTCTATATGGCGCTCGGGACACAGGTTCTGCCCCGGGAATCAATTCAATAGAGAAATCAATCTCCCGACTGGGAGGTAGCTCCGGAATTTCTTCCGGAAAAACGTCAGGAAATTCGCAAACAATCGGAATATCACTTAGCAGGAGGTTATGCCGACCCTCCAAAACGAATAAAACAACATACGTGGTTAGGACATCGCTCACCCCGTTCTTCATGTCAAGTTCCTGAGAGAAAACAATATTCTTCCGATAACAGTCGACCAACACATGATTAGCAGCAAGCCAATCGAGACCCAGAATAACATCTAATTCCTTCAATGGCATACAGATAAAATTTACTCAAAAAGTACGCGCTTCAATTTACATCGACAGTTCTCTACACACTGTAGTTGCACGGAAAGTGGAACCAATTGGAGTGGAAACAATAAGAGCGTTCTCCATTAAACCGATTGGCAGACCAAGCCGTCGCACACAACTTTCCGAAATAAAGGAATGGGTGGCACCTGAATCATAAATTACATCAACCAGATAACCACAGATGAGGCACTTACCCTGTACCAAATTGTCATTCCTCGTAGCTTCTGAAGCATCAAACGCAAATACACGTCCGGTCATGGCGTTCTGGGCATCGCTAGATTGGGCATCATATCTTCCCGATTGTTGGTTCCCTCTACCAGCTCCATTCCGGCCTCTCCTCGAAAAGTTGGAACCCCAGGTCCCAGAAGAGTTAGTTCGGTTATCCGTCCTGCCCTGCTGTTGCCTCTGAGGGCAATCGGGCCTGAGGTGCCCTGGTTGTCCGCACTGGAAACACACAATCTGATTGGCTTGGCAATGTTTGGCAATGTGACCTTCCTGACCACAATTGTAGCATGTACGATTACCAGAAGGATTACCCGATCGACCAGTGGAACCCCGACCGGAAGAGGATGAGGAGGTAGCAGAAGACTTGCCACCCCGGAAGAATTGACTCATCCTCTTGAAGTTGAATCCTTTTGCCTTCAGTGGCTTTTTATCTCTCGGCTGGGACGTCCTTTGTAACTGCACCTCTTCAGTCAGTCTTGCTTTGTTCACCAGGGTTGGGTAGTCCCTAATCTCCATTGGTACGATTACACTACGGAGCTCAATCCGTAGTCCAGCTTCGTATTTGGCGCATTTGCTACCTTCAGTCCCTTCTAACGAGAAAGGGTGGTAAAAATCACACAGCTCGTCAAACTTGCTGGTGTACTCAGCTACAGACATCCGGTCTTGCTCCAACTTCAAGAATTCCATTTCTTTCCGGATTTTGTAGTTGTCCGGAAAGTATTTAACAAGGAACCTCCTTCGGAAATTCGCCCATACCAACGGCTCATTGGCTGCGTTCATCTGCACCTTCACTCGGGACCACCATACTCTAGCTTCTTCTTTTAGTTGGTAAGTAGCAAATAAAACCTTTTGCTCTTCAGAGCACTCAAAATATTCAAAAACCTGCTCGATATCCCTGATCCAGATGTATGCCCCGTCATAGTCGTGTCCCCCTTTGTAAGTCGGAGGATTCCTTTTCAGGAATTTATCCAGAGTGGGACCGGACTCGGTCCTACTCATCAGCTGAGTAAATCTAGAGAAGAAATCATCTCTTCCCCCAGAACTAGTCTCTCCAGCCATTTAGTAATTCTACAATGAGCAAACACATCACCATTAATAACCAAGATCAGTCAGGGGATCGTAAACTTACCTTATATTCATAGAATACTACGCCAGTGGAGTGCCAAGGGAACGATGCCAGACCACACACAATCTCAATACAACAAAATACAATCAATCTTCATAAAACTATCACAATCACTAGATCGGCCTATACACCGGCTCTAGAAAAAACCGCTCTGATACCAAGTGTAACATCCTAGGTTATTTTTGTATTTATTTTTATTCAAACAATTACCTCTTACGATAAATTTTTCCTTTTCTTGAAAATTAATCGATATTTAGTGAAAAAGCATTTATTTTTACTGACTTATTCAAGTGACAGCAGTCACAGTTAAATTAATTAAATGAAGTCTAGAAAAGAAAAGCAAGTTAATTTAAACACAACGGATGGGAGAAAGGGAAATCAGGGTTTCTCGCTTGAGCGAGGCCCCTACTCGTCTAAGCGAGATTCCGGACTCTCACTTAAACGAGGTTTCTATTCGCTTGAGCGAATACCTTTCACACATCGGATTATACACAACATGTAACCGGACTCCCAAAATTTCACTCTAAAAATGGTTCTGTGAACCCAAGAGTCATTATAGCTACCATGAAAGCATATGTATTTTAAAATATAGGTTTACATCCGGTCCGGTCTTAATTAAACACAACTAATAATAATACTAAGAAGTTCTTATATACAGATATATATCTCTATAGAGAGTCACTCAAAGTCACTCGGACCCTGGCACCGATCTCCCCCTTGGCGCGACTCCATGGCTCCTTCCCCCTCCCTGTCTCTGGTTACTAAAAAAAAGGTGCAAGGGTGAGTGTTTGGCATTGTAATTAATATAGAATGGAACTTAACAAATATACATGCATATTTATACATACACATCAAGAATCACTTGTAAGTAAGCATACCAAAACATAGTGTATTACATACAGTAACTATATTAAACCAACTACACAATTCCATCACATTCATCACGATCACAACTGACTCTCATACAATCTGACTCCTAGTATCCGGATACTAAAGGATTGGCCTTCAGCTGGGGGTCCTACTTGACACCCCGTGAACCCTGCTTGGTTCACCGAGTCCTGCTTGACTCTCCACCTCGACCACTGGGTCCTACTTGACCACTGGGTAGCTCAACTGGGCACGAAAACCACGGGAGCCGGAAATGAGGGGCTATCATATATCGTCGGCCATCCCATACCACATAATCATTCAATAGTTTGCCTTTCACATAATAATATCAATTCCTCATCACTCGGGTAGCCTGCTTGCTAACCCGACGTCACATAACGCTGATCACTTCAACATTATATATCACAAGATCATAACATGATAACTCAATCACACCCGATCTTCCACTAATTAATGAACCCAGTCACACATGCACAAGTATTAACACACAACTACGTTTAGCAACATTTTCCTTAACCTGTTTATATTACCTCAATGACCTAAATAAGAAGCGAGTCCTATTCTAATTAATTATAACCCGAACACCCCCCTTACTTTGGTTCCACGCTTCGATGATCTGTTCTCTGTGTCGATTCCTTCCTCTGAGCACTGGTTTCGCAGTCTCAACTCCGTCACTCAGTCTTCCGTTGCTTAGCCTACTACCTACGGATCGTAAAGTACAGCTTGTCACTTCAACGCCCTTAGTTCATGGACTGCATTTGGGCTAACACTCACCAGAGAAGTGGAGAACAGCCACGAATATAGCCATGCATGGCCCTTAACAGCCAAAGAATAAAAGGAATAAGGGAATCACAATTGGAATAGATCAGTAGACTCACCTTGAAGCCTCGATCACAGGAATGGGGTTCAATTGAAGTTTAGACACAAATGGAGTCCCTCTCCAGCGCATGCAAATCAGCGTTAAGAGAGGAGAGAAAAAAGCGAAAGAGAAGGAACAGACCAACAGCAAAGGTAACTTGTAAATAATGAAGAGGAAAGGAAGAGAATCTCCTTATATATATGTATAGCTCATGGGCAAGATCGTCTTTTCCTTTATTTTATTTGTATTCTTACTAAATTTAATCAATTTCACTATATTAAACTATTGCATAGTTATCAAATCAATTATACTTATTTATTCCCACAACGTTTAATTATTCACAATTCTCTAATACTTCGCAAGAGTATAGGCCCAATATGAATATCGGCCCCCCGACGTCCTAATTTAGTGTTCATACCTCGGAAATCCGAGCTACAACCTGAGAGATCGGATACCTTATCCGTGCTCACCTCTTGGTTACCTACATCCGTTGTTTCAGTCATTATGAGGTTAATCCGGGCTATGACCCCGTGTGAGGCGCTCTCCTCACAACGGTTGGACCAGACCACCTAACTCTTTCCGCTCTTCTCCTACACTCCCGATCTTTAACTCTGCCTGCTCGCGCTTCAGATACCGATCTCGACACCGGCTTTCTTATCTCTGGCTAAGACAGAACAAATATTAAATAAAACTTCTAAAACATTTACTAATCATTTCCCATTTCTTATAATTCTCATTAAAACATAAGGGATGTTACATCCACCCCCCCTAAAAGGAGATTTCGTCCCCGAAATCAGTGTTCCGGTTGGAAAAGATGAGGGTACATTCGCCTCATATCGGATTCTAACTCCCAAGTGTAGTTTATCCAATGTAAATTCTGCCACTTCACCTTCACCAGCGGTACCTCCTTGTTCCTTAACCGTTTGGTTTGATGCTCTTCAATGCCGATCGGTACCGCCTCTACCGTCAAGTTCTCCTTCACTTCAATGGAGTCACTCGGTACAATCATGGTATCACACGGAATGTAAGCTCGAAGTTGCGATACGTGGAACACGTTGTGAATGTTAGTCAACGATTGGGGAAGATCCAGTCGATAAGCGACTTCACCAATCCGTTCTAGTATTTGGTATGGTCCAATATACTTCGGATTAAGCTTTTGGCTCTTCAATATTCGACCTACACCCTTAGTCGGTGAAATCCTTAGGAACACCCAATCACCCACTTGGAATTCAAGGGGTCTATGCCGATTGTTATAATAGCTCTTTTGCCGGTCTTGGGCAATTTTTATCTTCTCTCGGATTAAAGCGATTTGTTTATTCATCTCTTGAATCATCTCAGGCCCCAGATGAAGGGCATCGCCGTTCTCATTCCAACATAATGGAGTACGACATTTCCGACCATAAAGAGCTTCATATGGAGTCATCCCAATGCTGCTATGGTAACTGTTATTATATGCAAACTCTACCAAGGGCAAGTATTTATCCCATGATCCGCCCTGTTCCAGTACACATGCCCTTAACAAATGTTCAAGAGTCTGTATAGTCCGTTCTGATTGGCCATCGGTCTGGGGATGGTAGGCTGAGCTCAATTTGAGCTCAGTACCCAGTTGTTGTTGCAAACTCCCCCAAAACCTTGAAGTGAATCGGGGATCCCGATCGGAGATAATGCTTGAGGGCACACCATGCAGTCGTACGACCTCAACAATGTACAACTTAGCTAATCGATCTAGCGACCACTTCATATTTATTGCCAGGAAATGCGCACTTTTGGTTAGTCGATCAACAATCACCCAAATCGCGTTGTATCCGGTTTGAGTGCGAGGTAGTCCGGACACGAAGTCCATGGTGATACCTTCCCACTTCCAGATCAGAATTTCTGGAGGTCGAAGCAAACCTGGAGGTCGTTGGTTCTCAACCTTGCACTTCTTGCATATCACACAGGATTTCACATACTCGATTATTGCCTTCTTCATACTTGGCCACCAGAATTCCTTTTTTAAGTTATGATACATTTTTGTCACTCCCGGATGTATACTCAAAGACCTCTTGTGTGCTTCTGATAGCACCGCCTGCCTGAAGCCTCCATATGCAGGCACCACCACTCGGTTCCTGAATCTCCATATACCATCGCTACCCCTAGTTATCTCCACATTTTTGCCTTGGGTCTGAGTGTCAATCAGCCTCAGTAACTCTTTATCGTCTTTCTGTGCAGCTACCATCGACTCCAGAAATTCATTGGAGATTTTTAACATTCCGATTGTCATTCGGTTTGGTGTGTCCATAACAACTCCAACATTCATATCTCTAAAGCTTTCCAGCAATTCCTGTTCTCTACTCATTAGGTAAGCCACATGCAGTACCTTCCTGCTTAGTGCATCTGCCACAACATTCGCTTTGCCCGGGTGATACTTCAAATCGAAGTCATAATCCTTCAAATACTCTACCCATCTCCTCTGTCTCATATTTAACTCCTTTTGATCAAATAAGTACTTTAGACTCTTGTGATCACTAAATACTACAAAGCGAGCCCCATACAGATAGACGCCAAATCTTCAGTGCGTACACCACTGCTGCAAGTTCCAGATCATGAGTCGGGTAATTCTCCTCATGTGGCCTCAATTGCCTTGAAGCATAGGCAATTGCCCGATCAGCTTGCATCAACACACACCCCAATCCAAATTTGGATGCATCACAATATACTTCAAATTCCTGTGTTACATCGGGCAGTGCAAGCAGAGGGGCAGTCGTTAAACATCGCTTAAGAGTTTGGAAGCTTAATTCACACTTTTCCGACCACACGAAGGGGTTTCCTTTCCTTGTTAACCGAGTCAGAGGAAGTGCTATCCGAGAGAACCCCTCAATGAAGCGTCGATAGTATCCAGCTAATCCGAGGAAACTCCTGATTTCAGTTATTGACTTCGGCCTCTCCCAAGCCATAACCGCCTCAATTTTTATCGGATCAACTGAGATTCCCTCTTGGGAAATTATATGCCCCAAGAATTGTACACTACTCCCCCAGAAATCACACTTAGATAGTTTAGCGTACAACTTCTTCTCATGAAGTACTTGTAAAACAAGTCGAAGATGTTGAGCATGCTCCTCGTTCGACCTCGAATATACCCAAATATCATCAATGAATACTACCACAAACTGGTCCAAGTACGGTTGAAAAGTCCGATTCATATAGTCCATAAAAATGGCAGGGCCGTTCGTTACTCCAAAGGGCATTACTACGTACTCGAAGTGCCCATATCGAGTCCGATATGCTGTCTTTGGGATATCCTCCGACCTCACTCGGATCTGGTGGTATCCCGACCTCAAGTCGATCTTAGAGAACACAACAGCGCCTCGCAACTGGTCCAATAAATCGTCAATCCGAGGTAGTAGATATTTATTTTTGATTGTCAATTTGTTCAGCTGTCGGTAATCAATGCATATTCGCATACTACCGTCCTTCTTCTTTACCAATAACATCGGAGCGCCCCAGGGTGAGGCACTGGGTCGGATAAAGCCCTTTTCTAGTAATTTGTTTACTTGTTTCTTCACTTCGGTTAATTCCACCGAAGACATTCTATATGGCGCTCGGGACACAGGTTCTGCCCCGGGAATCAATTCAATAGAGAAATCAATCTCCCGACTGGGAGGTAGCTCCGGAATTTCTTCCGGAAAAACGTCAGGAAATTCGCAAACAATCGGAATATCACTTAGCAGGAGGTTATGCCGACCCTCCGAAACGAATAAAACAACATACGTGGTTAGGACATCGCTCACCCCGTTCTTCATGTCAAGTTCCTGAGAGAAAACAATATTCTTCCGATAATAGTCAACCAACACATGATTAGCAGCAAGCCAATCGAGACCCAGAATAACATCTAAGTCCTTCAATGGCATACAGATAAAATTTACTCGAAAAGTACGCGCTTCAATTTGCATCGGCAGTTCTCTACACACTGTAGTTGCACGGAAAGTGGAACCAATTGGAGTGGAAACAATAAGAGCGTTCTCCATTAAACCGATTGGCAGACCAAGCCGTCGCACACAACTTTCCGAAATAAAGGAATGGGTGGCACCTGAATCATAAATTACATCAACCAGATAACCACAGATGAGGCACTTACCCTGTACCAAATTGTCATTCCTCGTAGCTTCTGAAGCATCAAACGCAAATACACGTCCGGTCATGGCGTTCTGGGCATCGCTAGATTGGGCATCATATCTTCCCGATTGTTGGTTCCCTCTACCAGCTCCATTCCGGCCTCTCCTCGAAAAGTTGGAACCCCAGGTCCTAGAAGAGTTAGTTCGGTTATCCGTCCTGCCCTGCTGTTGCCTCTGAGGGCAATCGGGCCTGAGGTGCCCTGGTTGTCCGCACTGGAAACACACAATCTGATTGGCTTGGCAATGTTTGGCAATGTGACCTTCCTGACCACAATTGTAGCATGTACGATTACCAGAAGGATTACCCGATCGACCAGTGGAACCCCGACCGGAAGAGGATAAGGAGGTAGCAGAAGACTTGCCACCCCGGAAGAATTGACTCATCCTCTTGAAGTTAAATCCTTTTGCCTTCAGTGGCTTTTTATCTCTCGGCTGGGACGTCCTTTGTAACTGCACCTCTTCAGTCAGTCTTGCTTTGTTCACCAGGGTTGGGTAGTCCCTAATCTCCATTGGTACGATTACACTACGGAGCTCAATCCGTAGTCCAGCTTCGTATTTGGCGCATTTGCTACCTTCAGTCCCTTCTAACGAGAAAGGGTGGTAAAAATCATACAGCTCGTCAAACTTGCTGGTGTACTCAGCTACAGACATCCGGTCTTGCTCCAACTTCAAGAATTCCATTTCTTTCCGGATTTTGTAGTTGTCCGGAAAGTATTTAACAAGGAACCTCCTTCGGAAATTCGCCCATACCAACGGCTCATTGGCTGCGTTCATCTGCACCTTCACTCGGGACCACCATACTCTAGCTTCTTCTTTTAGTTGGTAAGTAGCAAATAAAACCTTTTGCTCTTCAGAGCACTCAAAATATTCAAAAACCTGCTCGATATCCCTGATCCAGATGTATGCCCCGTCATAGTCGTGTCCCCCTTTGTAAGTCGGAGGATTCCTTTTCAAGAATTTATCCAGAGTGGGACCGGACTTGGTCCTACTCATCAGCTGAGTAAATCTAGAGAAGAAATCATCTCTTCCCCCAGAACTAGTCTCTCCGGCCATTTAGTAATTCTACAATGAGCAAACACATCACCATTAATAACCAAGATCAGTCAGGGGATCGTAAACTTACCTTATATTCATAGAATACTACGCCAGTGGAGTGCCAAGGGAACGATGCCAGACCACACACAATCTCAATACAACAAAATACAATCAATCTTCATAAAACTATCACAATCACTAGATCGGCCCATACACCGGCTCTAGAAAGAACCGCTCTGATACCAAGTGTAACATCCTAGGTTATTTTTGCATTTATTTTTATTCAAACAATTACCTCTTACGATAAATTTTTCCTTTTCTTGAAAATTAATCGATATTTAGTGAAAAAGCATTTATTTTTACTGACTTATTCAAGTGACAGCAGTCACAGTTAAATTAATTAAATGAAGTCTAGAAAAGAAAAGCAAGTTAATTTAAACACAACGGATGGGAGAAAGGGAAATCAGGGTTTCTCGCTTGAGCGAGGCCCCTACTCGTCTAAGCGAGATTCCAGACTCTCACTTAAACGAGGTTTCTATTCGCTTGAGCGAATACCTTTCACACATCGGATTATACACAACATGCAACCGGACTCCCAAAATTTCACTCTAAAAATGGTTCTGTGAACCCAAGAGTCATTATAGCTACCATGAAAGCATATGTATTTTAAAATATAGGTTTACATCTGGTCCGGTCTTAATTAAACACAACTAATAATAATACTAAGAAGTTCTTATATATAGATATATATCTCTATAGAGAGTCACTCAAAGTCACTCGGACCCTGGCACCGATCTCCCCCTTGGCGCGACTCCATGGCTCCTTCCCCCTCCCTGTCTCTGGTTACTAAAAAAAAGGTGCAAGGGTGAGTGTTTGGCATTGTAATTAATATAGAATGGAACTTAACAAATATACATGCATATTTATACATACACATCAAGCATCACTTGTAAGTAAGCATACCGAAACATAGTGTATTACATACAGTAACTATATTAAACCAACTACACAATTCCATCACATTCATCACGATCACAACTGACTCTCATACAATCTGACTCCTAGTATCCGGATACTAAAGGATTGGCCTTCAGCTGGGGGTCCTACTTGACACCCCGTGAACCCTGCTTGGTTCACCGAGTCCTGCTTGACTCTCCACCTCGACCACTGGGTCCTACTTGACCACTGGGTAGCTCAACTGGGCACGAAAACCATAGGAGCCGGAAATGAGGGGCTATCATATACCGTCGGCCATCCCATACCACATAATCATTCAACAGTTTGCCTTTCACATAATAATATCAATTCCTCATCACTCGGTAGCCTGCTTGCTAACCCGACGTCACATAACGCTGATCACTTCAACATTAGATATCACAAGATCATAACATGATAACTCAACCACACCCGATCTTCCACTAATTAATGAACCCAGTCACACATGCACAAGCATTAACACACAACTACGTTTAGCAACATTTTCCTTAACCTGTTTATATTACCTCAATGACCTGAATAAGAAGCGAGTCCTATTCTAATTAATTATAACCCGAACACCCCCCTTACTTTGGTTCCACGCTTCGATGATCTGTTCTCTGTGTCGATTCCTTCCTCTGAGCACTGGTTTCGCAGTCTCAACTCTGTCACTCAGTCTTCTGTTGCTTAGCCTACTACCTACGGATCGTAAAGTACAGCTCGTCACTTCAACGCCCTTAGTTCATGGACTGTATTTGGGCTCACACTCACCAGAGGAGTGGAGAACAGCCACGAATATAGCCATGCATGGCCCTTAACAGCCAAAGAATAAAAGGAATAAGGGAATCACAATTGGAACGGATCAGTGGACTCACCTTGAAGCCTCGATCACAGGAATGGGGTTCAATTGAAGTTTAGACACAAATAGAGTCCCTCTCCAGCGCATGCAAATCAGCGTTAAGAGAGGAGAGAAAAAAACGAAAGAGAAGGAACAGACCAACAGCAAAGGTAACTTGTAAATAATGAAGAGGGAAGGAAGAGAATCTCCTTATATATATGTATAGCTCATGGGCAAGATCATCTTTTCCTTTATTTTATTTGTATTCTTACTAAATTTAATCAATTTCACTATATTAAACTATTGCATAGTTATCAAATCAATTATACTTATTTATTCCCACAACGTTTAATTATTCACAATTCTCTAATACTTCACAAGAGTATAGGCCCAATATGAATATCGGCCCCCGACGTCCTAATTTAGTGTTCATACCTCGGAAATCCGAGCTACAACCTGAGAGATCGGATACCTTATCCGTGCTCACCTCTTGGTTACCTACATCCGTTGTTTCAGTCATTATGAGGTTAATCCGGGCTATGACCCCGTGTGAGGCGCTCTCCTCACAATGGTTGGACTAGACCACCTAACTCTGTCCGCTCTTCTCCTACACTCCCGATCTTTAACTCCGCCTGCTCGCGCTTCAGATATCGATCTCAACACCGGCTTTCTTATCTCTGGCTAAGACAGAACAAATATTAAATAAAACTTCTAAAACATTTACTAATCATTTCCCATTTCTTATAATTCTCATTAAAACATCAAGGATGTTACATTATCTCTAAAGAGGGAATTGTTGTGGATCCTACAAAGGTAGAAGCTGTAGTAAAGTGGGAACAACCCAAGAATGTGACAGAAATTCATAGTTTCCTTGGACTTGCTGGATATTATCGTCGATTCATCGAGAATTTCTCTCAAATTGCAACACCTCTAACTAGGTTGACACGTAAAGATCAACCATTTGAATGGACTGACAAATATGAAAGCAGTTTTACGGAGTTACGCCAACGACTCACTAGTGCACCTGTGTTGATTTTGCCAGATCCTGCCAAGCCATATGAAGTGTATTGTGATGCGTCAAGACAAGGACTAGGATGTGTTCTAATGCAAGAAAGAAAGGTTGTTGTTTATGCCTCACGACAGCTAAGACCATATGAAGTCAATTATCCTACACATGACTTGGAACTCGCTGCAGTTGTGTTTGCCTTAAAAATTTGGAGACACTATTTATATAGCACATGCTTTGAAGTCTTCAGTGATCATAAGAGCTTAAAGTATCTATTCAACCAGAAAGAACTGAATATGCGACAACGTAGATGGATGGAATTCATTAAAGATTATGATTTTGAACTCCGATACCATCCTGGAAAGGCAAATGTTGTAGCTGATGCACTCAGTAGGAAGGCTCTACGCCTATCATATATGAGGACAAAAGAGTTAGAATTGATTGAACAGTTTCACGATCTGAATCTGGCAGTAACACCTAAAAGGGGAAGCCTTATGGTTGGAATGCTAAGAATTTCAAATGATTTATTGGAACAAGTCAAGGAAGCTCAAGCCAATGACCAGGAATTACAAGGTCTAGCAGGAAAGACAAAAGAAGAAGGCTTAGAATTTAGCAAAGATGAACATGGGGTGATTAGGTATCAACAGAGGCTCTGTATTACAGTCAACACAGATCTTAAAAGTTCCATCCTAGATGAAGCACACAAAAGTAAATACAGTATCCACCCAGGATTAACCAAGATGTATCAGGACTTGAAGAAAATATTCTGGTGGCAAGGAATGAAAAGGGATATCGCTGAGTATGTAACAGCTTACCTGACATGTCAGAAGGTAAAGGCGGAACAACAATGACCGAGTGGGATCCTTTGACCTTTGGAGATACTAGAATGGAAATGGGATGAGATTGCTATGGACTTCGTGACCGGACTTCCCAGAACATCAGCTGGATATGATGCTATTTGGGTAATCGTGGATCGATTAACAAAGACCGTTCATTTTATCCCTGTCAATATGAAGTATTCTCTCGAGAAACTCACCCAGATCTATATCAGAGAAATTGTACGATTACATGGAACACCCACTGTAATTGTGTCTGACCGAGATCCTCGTTTCACATCACAATTTTGGAAAAGCCTATGACAAGCCCTAGGAACTCGTCTAAAGTTAAGTTCAACATATCACCCCCAGAAAGACGGACAATTAGAACGGACAATCAAAACTCTTAAAGATCTGTTACGTCTTTGTGTCTTAGAACATGGGGGAAGTTGGCAAGAATATCTTCCACTTGTTGAGTTCACTTACAACAACAGCTATCACGCTAGCATCGGAATAGCCCCTTATGAGGCTCTATATGGAAGAAAATGCCGTACACCTTTGTGTTGGTATGAGACAGGTGAAAAGGCAATAATTGGACTAGAGATTGTTCAAAAGACTACAGAGCAAGTCCGAAATATCCAAATGGCAATGAAAGCTTCAAGAGATAGACAAAAGAGTTACTACGACAAACGCCGGAAGCCATTGGAATTTGAGGAAGGAAACCATGTATTCCTCAAAGTTACCCCTACCACTGGTGTAGGAAGAGCTCTAAAGGCCAAGAAGTTAAGTCCTAGATACGTAGGACCCTATCAGATTCTGCAAAAGATAGGAACCAATGCGTACCGTATTGCCCTGCCACCTGAGCTAACAAACCTTCATAATGTCTTTCATGTTTCCCAACTCCGCAAATATATACCAAGCTCTGATCATGTTCTGAGTCCTGATTAGTTTATTCTGAAAGAAAACCTTACCTTTGAATCATCACCGGTTAAGATTGTTGACCGACGTCTAAAACAGCTAAGAGGCAAGGAAATCTCTTTAGTCCAAGTAGTTTGGAGTCAGTCAGATGATGGGGACGCTACTTAGGAAATTGAGGAAAAGATTAGAAAATTATACCCTCAATTATTTCAACTTTGAATTTCAGGACGAAATTCCCAAAAGGGGAGGAGAGTGTAACATCCCTGTTTTTAGTAGCAGTCTTAATCTTGTAAATTTTGAAGTATGGAAGTTCTGTAAGTGATAATAAGTAAATAAAATACCCTGCAGGTAGTCTATAATATCCCAAAAATTTCATTCTCGTGTATAATCATGGAATTTATCTAGACCATTAATGATATTATCCATTTTCCAAGTGAATCATGTCTTAAATAAGACTGTCTGAGTGAAGAAAGGAATCTGTTTCCGAGTGAGGTATGACCGAGAGAAATTCCGAGTGAAGGTTATGTTTTCGAGTGAGGTATGACCGAGAGAACCACTTCCGAGTATAGTCCTGGCCTCAGAGACATTTCTGAGTGAAGTGTGTCCGAGAGAACCACTTCTGAGTGAAAGGGGCTCTTGCTTCGAATGAGCACGTTTCGGACAAAGATGCTTCCAAGTTCCATACTTCCAGGTGAAGTGTCTCTGAGTGACTAGTTTCCGAATGAAATGTCTCCGAGTGAAACATTTCTGAGTCAAACATCTTTGAGTGACTCGTTCCCGAATGAAACCTATCCGAGTAAAACGTTTCCGAGAGAAGTACTTCCGAACGAAGAAAAACTGATTTCGAATGAGTACTTCTCGGACCGAGATATTTCTAAGTGAATTCCTGAGTGGGTTATCTCTGAGTTAAGTGTAACTTTCCCAAATGGGGTGTCTCCGAATGCGACACTGCCGTGTGGGATGGCACTGAGTGAGACATTTCCAAGTGGGATAACACCAAGTGAGATTTCCGATTTCCGCGTGGTATAACACCGATTGAAAAATATACCGAGTGAGTCATTTTCAGGGGAAGTACTTCTGAACAGAGAAAGACTTTGACTTTGAATGAATACGTTTCTGAGTGAAAAGTTTCTGGGGGAAGTAAATATCCGAGTGATGAACCCCTTCATTCTATTCGTACTCGGGTGTCATAAAGGTTGCCTAGAGCCTGTGCTCGGGCCATATTCAAAGTTGCCGAGAGCTTGTGCTCAGTTCATCTTCGAGATTGTCTTCGACTCCGAATGATCCTTTCAGTTGTAAGATTTCTGAGAGACGCAACTCCGAATGATCTTTTAGTTGTAAGATTTCCGAGTAACGCAACTCCGAATGATCTCTCAGTTGTAAGATTTCAGTAACGCACTTCCGAGAGAAGTATTTTCGAGTGAAGAAATTCAATCAGAGATATATCAGAGTGGATAATTCCCGAGTGAATCAATTCGGAATGAAAAGTGGCTAACTTTGAAAGAACACTTTTCAGATCGATATATATCCGAGTGAGATATTTCTAAATGAGTCCGGGTGAGATATTTCCGAGTGATTCATTCCGAGGAAGGAAAGGCTATGTCCGAGTGTTTCAAGCAGAAACATTTCCGAGCAAATCCCCTCCGAGTGAAGCAATTCTGAACGAAAAAGGCTCTAATGAATTCTTCTCGGAAAGAGATATGCCCAAAATGCTGAACCAGTGTCAGAATTAATAGCGAAAGACTGAGCTCGCTCATGCTCTCATGTTTCAAACAAACCCAGACTAGGAAGCTTGAAATCCATATGATATGGATTTGTAAACTCCAATCAAAAAGAAACCAAACCATAAGGACTAGGAGAATGGATGGCTTCCAAGGCCCGGGCTCGATCCTACACAATTGACCTGCTTCATACCAGCTAGTATCTGACCGACTTAATGCACTCACAAGCGTTCGCATCGCTGCTCTAGCTTCGTGTTAAGGGCACAACGGAAAGAACTACTTTCTCTGTTGATGTAATATTCATTCATAGTGGCCAGGCGGGCTGTTCCATTATCAGGCTTAAACATTTTACTCCAATCATGTCATTTGTATGTATTTTAATATATCTACTTCAATCATACAAGCTCCTATATGTAGGCGGCGGAAATGGTCAAAATACAGCTTATTTTCTTATCTAAAACCTCTATTATTACCACAATTAACGCACCTAACATCCCATTATGAAAAAGCTTGTCCCCCACTTATCTTTTGCATTATTAAATCGATACCACATCTTGTTTTCAAGTCTGAATTCTCAGAACAACTAAAATTAGAAAAATCTCTCTCTCATTTTCCTTCTCTCTGTCAAGTCACCTTGATCTGAAGTAAGGACAGTAGAGAACGTCTTCGACTAATCTAAGATTCTCCATCAAGGTCAGGGGGTGTATTCTCTAGTATTCTGGGGAGGAACCGAGTGTTTGAAAAGGCTAAGGTACTTCTGGTCCTTACCTTTCCAAGGGCAGGTTCAGGAATCGTTGTTAAATTAAGATGCTTTAATGTCTATATATTTGTTTTATATATATTTTTATTGATATGTATATGATTAATTGGCTGTGTTGATTATTATTAACCATGATGATTAAATGGATATATCGGTATTGAATTGTGAAAATATTAAAAACCATGGGTGTCTATGTGGATTCTAGTGAGGAAGTCTTGAAAGATGAGATGATCGAGGAAATAATGATGAAGGGTCACCATTTATATCACTGTTGTTATTAATATGATTATGATTACAATTATAATTATAATTATGAATATAATTATTATTATTATTATCATTATTATGATTGTTATTATTATTATTATTATTATTATTATTATTATTATTATTATTATTATTATTATTATTGTTGTTGTTGTTGTTGTTATTAATATTATTATTGTTTTAGTTATGAACAATGAAATAAGGAACATACTACTTACTCTTTAAACGAAGCATTATTTTAGTCAAGATGTAACCGATATATTTTCTAGAATAAGAATAAATAAAATAATAAAGATGACCTACAACATCTGAAAAACTGATGGGACCCAAGAACTTGTAAATAAATATTATGAGACTAGAAACACATAGATACCCAAGGATCAAATGATAGAACTTAAATAATGCATTTTACATCATGAAAATATTTTTGAAGGAGTAAAACTAGAGCATACACCTGGTACGCTGGAGGACATTCACGTCCGATCTCTGAGGAGAATCTTGGGAGTACAACCGGGATAGAAACCCAATGGCATCAGAGTCGCGCCTGAAGCCGGGTCAGACGATGCAATTCTGGTGTACTTTGACTAAATGACGGAATGTAACTATGATCGTGTAGAGCCAAGTCCCAAGATAATATAATAATTAGAACCTGTGAGTTCATTCGTACCTTATGATGATCAAATAATGAATGGGGGACTTGGTGAGCTCCGATCGCTCTAGAATGGAAACGTTGTGCCCAAGGGGTAACTTGAGCAGGACGACTGCCAAAGAATGAGATAATGGTGATGGTAGATTGGTTTATTGGGCCCACATGCATCATGAGACTTAACTAAAGATAAATTATAATAAACCTAACTCATGCATTCCATGACAACATTATTGATTGTTATAGTTGTAAATATGTTAATTGTATGATTTATGTTATATTATTTGTTGTCTGGATATGTCCGCACCGGGAACCTTCAGGGTCTTGGGTATATACTCACCCTTTCTGATGAATAATAATAGAGGAGCTAGGAAACCAAGAACCGGAGTACGAAGAACAGCAACACGTTGGACCAATTGGGAGCATTCATTAAAAATAGGATATATGTAGTGGAATATTTATTAATAAATAATAAGACAATGGATGATTGTATCTATTTAAGGGTGCCTATGTGCCCCATTCTGTTAAGAGTACAATTGCTTATGGTTTGTGAATGACTATGTGAATTACCTACTATTTGCTTCCCCTGATCTGCCATTATTTTATTTAAAAAAAAATATTCACTTTTTCTAAAAACTTTTAACCTCTTAGTTAAATAAAATGATCCTATAGAAAGGTCTATCTTATTTAACTGAGGGTGTTACAAAGACCATCAAGGGAAATCAATTCTGCAGATTTGCGAGGAAGAATTAGGAATTCTAGTGAGAACTAATTTGTAATTTCTGAATCCCTATTTTACACTTTTGAAATCCTTTATGCCTGGCATTGATTTTGTGATGTGTGACATGATGACAACCATCCTTATGGCACACTAAACTTTTTTCTTGGGGCTAAGGATGTAGTATGTCTATGTGTTACAATTAATTGTTCTTCGCATTCTAATCTATGTAATTTCAATTTCTATTCAATTTATGTATGCCTAATGCTTCTGCAAGACTTAGAGATAAGCGTAGATGATCATAAATTATATGGGTAATCAAGAGATTGGCGTGTAATTCGAAAATACCTAAATTAAACCTCTGATTTTGATTTACGACGATAAGCAAAATTGTTTGAGGGTTAATCGAATTTCCATAAAACGTAATGGGTCTAATTAAAAAATTGAACGCGGTTCTTTGGGAATTAGGCACGTTAATAGGATTTCGAGAGAAAGGTATGAATTAACTTAGGGGAATCTACCTTAGAAACGAAATCATATAATTGGATAGGTGAGTAACCTTTAATTTTGATACTAGCATATGAACCTTTAATACCCCAAGATTTACCTTTGATTAAATTTCCCAAACTTACTCTTATCTTCTTCTACAAAAGACGTTGGATTTTCTGTTTTCTAATTTACTGTTCATTATAGTTTTAATAATTCATTTTAATCGATTCACTAGATAATTGAACCACCGTTATAACTAGTACTTAGGCACAATCTCTGTAGGAACGATATCTTTTTATTCCTTTGATACCCCATGTGCTTGCGGTCAGCTATCAGTAACAAGGTGATCATAAAGGTTGTAATTAGGCAGTGAACAAATCATGCAAAGGGATGTGAGTGATGTAGATGGGATTTATCATTCCTATGTGACAGAAGTGATATCTATGGGCCACTTGATAGAGTGAAACTTAAGAAAATGCATGGCCATGCTAGGAAAATAAATATTGGATATTTATTTAATGAAATTTTACTCGTGTATCAAGTAAATTGAATTAGGTCATGCTAGATGTCGTTCATTATATTATATTAAATATTAAATGTTTATATTTAATATCAACCAAATATATTTCCTATAGGGTCACACGCATAGAGTAAGCCCACTAGAGGTTAATTTTATTTTAGTTTAACTAAACTTAAAATTAAAACTATTAGGCCTAACTTGTTTAAAATAAGTAAAAGACCCATTCACTAAAAGTTCTCATTAGGTCATACCTAAGCTTATATATAGAGTATAAGATGCTCATCAGCTGCACTCTTGTGATAGAAAAACATTTCATAAATGCGCTCCGATATGAAATAGCATTCAAACACGTGGAATCTGGTGGGAGTGCTCGCGTGGACTCCTTAAGTGTGAAGCTACAACTGCTTTGAAGTCGTGATTCTGCACATCAAGAGGTAATTATTAATCATTTTTAATTGTTTGTTATTGCTTTGAAACACATGATTCGTAAGACCAATGGGAATCCTTGTATTTTCGCTGCCTATACACTAGGGATTTCCTAACACTAACGACTCTGTAGTACCACGCATTATACTTCATAGTGCAACATGGACCCTAAACATGAACAACAAATACCTAAAATTCCATATCAAGATCAGCGTGATGTTCATCCATATAGTCATTACCATCAAAGTTTGCATCCTCCTGTCAAATATAATAACATAATACATGTCAGGTATCTAAAGATACAGTATTGCAAAACTTTCAACTTTCAGTCACATATTAAAAAACAAATATAAATAAATAAACTATGCAGTGCTAACTAAGTAATCCATTGAGGCCACATCAGATAAGCTTAAAAGCCTATTCTGAGACCTATCGTCATTGTCAAATCCATGTTGGTTGACTTGATTTTGTTGACCTCTGAGGTGACAAGTCTTCCAATTATGACCAACTTCACGACACAAACCACAGTGCGTTACATATTTCTCTAAGTCCATTCATTTTATTTCTGCCCTACTAACACATATAGAACCAAGAAATATTAAATAGGTTTCAGCTAGCCCTCAGTGGACTCAGGCTATGAATGAAGAGCTTATTGCCTTATCCAAGAACTCTACTTGGTCTCTTGTTCCCTTACTATCTAGCAAAAACGCTATAGGTAGTACATGGTTTTTTAGAATAAAGGAGAACACTGATGGCTCAAACAACAAATTCAAAGCTCAACTAGTTGTTAAAGGTTTCCACCAAACACGAGGGTTTGATTTTACAAAAACCTTCTCTCGTCTGGTTACATCTGTCACCATCAAGGTTATTCTTAACTTGGCTATTTCTAATGACTGGGCTCTAAGGTAGCTTGATGTCAATAATGCCTTCCTAAATGGCATTCTTAATTAGGAGGTCTATATGTCCTAGGTACCTGGTTTTTATTCTTCTAACAAAATCATAGTTTGCAAACTTCATAAGGCTATCTATGGCTTAAAATAGGCTCATAGGGCTTTATTTGAGAGACTTGAAAACTATACTGCAACAATTCAGGTTTTTTGACATTAAATATGATCCATCTCTTTTCATCTATACTAACAACACTCATGTGATCTACTTATTGGTCTATGTAGATAATATTATCATCACACGAAATTCTTTTTCCTTTGTTCAACATCTGGTAAACAAGTTTCATGTTGTCTTTGCTCTCAAACAGTTAGAACAATTAGAATATTTTTTAGAGGCTGGAGTGGAGGGAGGGATGGAAAAATAGGCCAGGCCTGGTATGTTGGCCCATCAAGCCCATCAAAATTAGCAGGGCAAACAAGAATTTTTAGCCCGCGTCCCGCCATAGCTCGGCCGGCCTGGCTCGATAATTTGACGGGTACCTTGGCGGGGCGGGTCGGCCGAACAAGCCCCCAACAAAAGAAAAAAAATATAAATATTACTAATTAAATAGTTTACACTTTATTTTATTAAAATATATACTTTCATTTTCTAAAATTAAAAAAATGACATCTGTTACTACTTGTACATTTTTTTTAATAATATCTTCTTTAACTTTTTTTAATTTTTTATCTTAATTTGACATATTTTTAAAAAAAATTATAATTTTAACTTTGGTGGGCCGACCCACTGAGCCCGCCATTAGGTGTGGCAGGCCCTAACTTTTGGCCCATTTATTTTAGCGGACGGGTCATCCCAACCTACTTTTTGGCAGCCTTTGGCGGGGTTGGCTAGGGCCCGATGGGCTAGCCCATTTTGCCATCCCTAGTTGGAGGTTAAGCATTTACCTATAGGTGTTGTTTTACTCATTCGATCAAAATATATGATCTTCTAGAGAAAACTAACATGGATAGGGCTAAAGCAATCAGTTCTACTATGATCAAATGTAAACTAAATTATAATAGTGTATTGAATTGGATGATAGAATGAAAGGGATACACATTTATATAGGAGATGGGTTATATTGACTCAATATAACTAATTCTGTTATAACAACAGAAGCACATCTTTGCTTTATTCTAATTCTAACTAAGTCTGATAGAGACTTTCACACTCCAACTATATCTCTAACCCCCACCCCCTCTAATCCCAGGATACTCTTGGGTCCAAATTATGAAAACTAATTACAAAACAACAAACAACAAGCTTTTTTTGGTTCTAGCATGCTCCTATAGATTTCGAGGCTAGGGAAGAACAGTGAGTTTTTGCTTTAATAGATGAAACCTCTGCTTTTAGTGAAAAGATCTGCCAACTGATCTTGCGAGGGAATATGTTCCACAATAAGAGACTTATTAAGAACTCTTTCTATGAAAACAATAGGTCTAGGTCTATGATGTTTGGTTTAGGCGTAAAGCATAGGATTGTGACTGATTTTCACAATAGATAGTAGGAGTCAAGCTTAGAACTTGGAGACTCTACTTCAGCACTGGATCTAGCCACCAATTGTTGCTTCTTTGACCACCATGAGACAAGGTTAGGTCCTAGGAAGATGTTGGATGATGATGTGGAAAGACCTTTTGTCATCAGAATCAAATGCCAGTCAACATCACAGAAGACTACTATAGGCAGTGGTAATGAGGGAGAAAGTTTAAGCAGTAAACCATGATTCATAGTGCCCTTTAGGTACCTCAAAGTTCTCTTAGAAAACTACTAGTGGTGGATAGAGGATTAGTGAGAAATTGGCACACTTTGTCGACACTGAAGCCAATTTTTGGTCTGGAAATTGTAACATACTCCAAGGCCTCAACAATGGACCTGTACAGATGAGGGCCAGGACAGGGTTCACCTTCTGACTTGAAAAGTTTGTAGAATCCGAGCATAGAAGTGTTGTTGCCATTTGTTTTTGCCATGTAAGATTTTGTGAAAAGGTCATGAATATATTCAGCTTGTGAGAGGTGAAAGGAACCTTTGGAAAGCTGACTTACTTCAATGCCTAGAAAAACACAATACAAGTGGCTCCATTGAAAGGCACAAGGCAGACTTATTGCCAAGGGATTTACAAAAACTGAGGGAACTGATTTCTTGGAGACATTCAACCTGATTGTTAAGATTATTGGTGTATGCATAAGCTTTTATGCTTTTTCCATTTGTATTACTTTTCTATTTATTAATAAAATAAGTATTTCAGTTTAAAATTGTTTTAAAATGTATTTATCCTTGGAGTAATAGGTCATATAAGAGTTATTCCTAAAATATCCCTAGTCAAGTATTTACGCGGGGATATGTAAATACATTAAGACTAGTGTATAAGTGTATTGATGATCTGATCTCACAGATCATGGATATAGATGATATCAAGTCTTCACACGGGTACACATTAAGAGTAATGATGTACTGGACAGACCCACCATGAAAACGTTACATGGATCGTTACATGAATGTCATAAACGATTCTCAATGTGATAATGATATATATAGTCCTTCGACCTGAAGTCACTACGATTCCTACATGAGGAGTTTGTTGTTTTAATACAATCAAACGTCTTCTATAAAAAGTGGACTATAAAGGTTGTGATTAGGCAATGAACAAATTATGCAGAAGGATGTGAGTGATGTAGATGAGATTTGTCTCTCCTATGTGACAGGAGTGATATCTATAAGCCATTTGATGGAGTGAGACTAAAGAAATGTATGGTCATTCTAGAAAGAATAAATATTGGATATTTATTCAGATAAAGTCTACTCTGGCATCAAGTAAAATAAATTGGGTCGTACAAGGATGACATGATCATGCCTTGGGCCCAATTAGGATATCGTGACAAAAAGAACAAACATATAAAATAATTACCACTTATAGGTTATGTTGATAATAAATAATATTCATACATAATGATGCATTACTAGATGCCTCTCTTATTTTATATTAATAATAAAATAGTTTATTATTAATATGAACGGGTACTTTACCTATAGGGTCACACACATAGAGTAAGCCCATCAGAAAATAATTTTTGTTTTAGTTGGACTAAAATAAAGCTATTGGGTCTAACCCATTTAGAATAAGTAAGGAGCCCACTCTTTAAAGAGGGCAAATTAGGTCAAACCTAAGCCTATAAATAGAGCATAAGATGCTTATAGGCGGCTCACTAAAAAGAGACAAAAAATACGCAAAAGTTGCAAAAACTACACGCCGTCAAAGTAGCATTTGGAAGGTGTAGCGTTTCTAGTGGGAGTGCTCATGTGAACTCCTAAAGGACGAGGCTAGGACTATTTCGATTTGTTTTCTACAAGTGGTAGTCCTAAAAACATAATATTTGATGTTTGTATTATGCTTTGAAACAAAAAGTTTTGCAAGTCCAATGGGAATCCTTGTTTTTCCGCTGCCTATCCAAGAGGGGTTCCTAACAAAGATGACTACCATTAGGCTTCTCCTCTCCCTAGCATCTACACAAAGTTGGCACCTTCATTAACTGGATATAAATACAGTTATCCTTCATGACTCATTGGATAAAGATATGTACATGGACCCTCCACAGGGTTTATCTTTGCCAGCACCTAGTCTGGTCTACAAACTTACTAAGTCCATTTATGGACTTAGGCAAGCAAGTAGGCAGTGGAACTGAGGTGTTGCTCTCTTCTAGTTATATACAGTCCAAGGTAGATTATTCTCTCTTCATCAAGCAATCTCCACTAGGTTTCACTGCTATTCAAACATATGTGGATGACTTAGTTCTTGCAGGCCAGGATCTCACTGAAATAACTTACATGAAACAGTTGTTGCATGGTAAATTTGGCATTAAGGATCTTGGTTCCCTCAAGTTTTTCTTAGGCTTTGAGATTGCAAGGTCACAATCTAGAATTTTGCTTTACCAGAGAAAGTATACCTTGGAACTACTCCAAGAGACAGGGCTAGTTACCTCTAAACCAGTAATACTCCCATGGACTCTAGACTAACACTTGGAATTCAATCAAGTTCTTCTCTCCCTGATCCCACATCTTACAGGAAGCTTATAGGCAAGCTTGTTTATCTCACCAACACTCAACTAGGTTTATCATTTTCTGTGAGCAAAATTAGCCAGTTCTTATCTCATCCTACCATAGCTCATTATCAGGATGCCTTGAAGGTTCTTCGATACCTCAAGCAATCTCCTACAAAGGGCCTCTTTTTCCTTTCTTCCTTTGATTTCAAATTAACCGGGTACTCAGACTTTGATTAGGCTTCATGTCTTGATACCAGAAAGTTAGTTACAGGCTTCTATTTTTTCTTAGGTCAGTCCCTTATTTCATGGAAGACCAAAAAGTAGCACACCATTTTCAGATCTTCCTCTTAAGCCGAGTATAGGGCCCTTGCTCTGGCCACTTGTGAGGCTCAGTGGCTTTTATCTTTACTGCATGATTTTGCTATTCCACATCCTTCACCCATCACTCTATTCTGTGATACTCAATCGGCTAGACATATTACATCTAATCTAGTGTTTCATGAGCATACAAAACAAATTGAGCTGGACTACCACACTATAAGGGCTCAAATCCTAGTTGGTAAAATCCATCTTCTCCCTATTCCTTCCAAGAATAGTTGGCGGATGTTCTTACCAAACCACTTGTTGTTGGTCTTTCTCTTTTCTTATTTTCAAGCTTGGAATGCTTGATGTTTACATTCCAGCTTAAGGAGGGTTGTTAGTATGTAATTAGTACTTAATTATTTCATTAGTGTATAGTTTTAGATTGGTTAGTAGATGGTTAGAGTTAGTTTCTATTGGTGAGCCTGTATATAACTCTTTTCTTTCTTTGTCCCAAAGTATGAATGAATCACAATATTCTTTATTTCTTCTTCTCTCTGGCTTCCTCTCTTTTCAATCACTGTTTTCTCTTGCTCTCTGTTTGTGCCATGGCAGGTCTGGTTATGGAGCCTGAGAGATTGTGGCTATGTGGTTCATTCAATTTCTTGGAGAGTTCTGACATTGAGTTCCTATTTCTGCTGCAACTTCCTCAGAAAACCCATGTGACAATCTCCTATAATTAATTCCTACCCTTGCATCTGTTGCTACTGATATAGTCAATGGCAAAAACCTATTACTTTCTTAACGGGAAGAGGAGGAAATGCCATGGCATTTACATACATGTAAATTCATATATTTGCAATAGTTCCCACTAATCTATATGTATTAAACTATATCATTTTGTTACTGCAGCATTTCCCAAGTTGGATTGTTAAACATGTTTCGGATTTGGAAGTGACTGATCTCATTCTCATTGCACCAGATGGATTACATCAAACTGCACTATTACAACTGCAAGGAGGCTAGCAGAAAGATACATCCGCGATCTTCAGCCAAATGACACCATCATCTTCAAATTCACCCACTATGATTTGAATCTTTCTTTTGTATGTCAATGTTGAGTGCCATTGACGTTTGAAAACATCAGCAACCTATGTACTCTATTTCAACCATTATTGTCTCTTTTGAAATTTTAAGTTTCCGTACTTATGCACGACATATAGAACTTTACTTATCATAATATTTTGTATTGGTTGAATTCTGTATTTTTTTTAACAACTACATCAACATCTAACATAGATCAATAAAAAAACATCGAAAAAAAAATTTTCCGTGTGGTCACGGGTAAAAATACTAGTTACCATCTATTAGAAAAGGCTTTTCTCAACAAAAAAAAAAAAGAACACAATATCAAGCTTTTGCAATATCATTTTCAGCTCAAAACAAGAAGAAGAAAACCAAGTTATATTGTGTTTGGTTTCAGCCTGTTGAAACCTTCAGATAATGAATTTTCATCATTACCGAAGCATTAGAATCGATTCTTAAAAGGTAAAAAAAATTATTTTTGAGTTTCGCACCACTCATTCTTTAAAATCGTATCACTCTTTTTTCATTTATTTTTTGAAATTTCAAAGTTTCTAACGTAAAATAAAATAAAATTTTGGATTTCAATATCTGAAATATAACATTTTGAAAGTTAACTTTTTAGAAATTTCTAAAAGAATTCAAAACCAAAAAAAAGCAAAAGAAAGTGGTGCAATTAGTAAGGAAAAAATGGTACCATTCCCCTCCAATTATCATTAGGGATCACAAAACAGGTTGGTTCGTCGGGCCTTGGCCTATCCCGCCAAAGCCCACCAAAAAAGGGCCAAAAATTAAGGTCCATCATTACCAAAACCAAAATTATATGACTTGTTGAAAAAGATGGCGGATTGGTGGGCTGTCTCGCCAAATTAAGATAAAAAAAATCTAAAAATAATATTTTAAAAAATTAAAGAAGATATTATTGAAAGAAATGTACAAGAGATGTCACCTTTTTTAATTTTAAAAAATAAAAGCATATATTTTAATAAATAAAGGATAAATTATTTTATTATTAATATTTATAATTTTTTCTTTGGTGGGGCCGTTGGGCCGGCCCACCCCGCCAAAGTATTGACTCGTCAAATTGTAAGCCAGGCGAACCAGGTCGTGGCAGGATGGCGAGTTAAAAATTTTATCCGTCCCGCTTTTTTTAGCAGGCTTGGCGGGCTAACCCACCGAGTCAAGCCTATTTTGTCATCCCTAATTATCGTGATCATTATTATTTAACCGCCAAGAAAAATCCATCTCATGACTGATTAATAAATTCATTTAAGAACCAATTGGTTGTGGATGAATTGACAATGCAAATTGAGATGGTGGGCATATTAAGTTTAATTTTCATTAAACACTTATCGGGAGAGGTAAAGAGTTTTAAGTGTGATTAAACCTCAAACATGACAATCTCATAAATAAGATATTTATGGTTAACACAAAAATAAATAAATTCCTTCAAGATAATTCAATAAAAAATTATTAAAGTAGACTTTACCTTTATTAAATACTAATTAAGAGTAGGGTGGTAAGTTAGGTTAGACTTGTTGGGTTGACCCATCTAACCTACCAAAATTAGCAAGGCACCCTAGTCCTCCACTATATAGTTTGATCCATTTACCCTATAAACTTACGCAGGCTAGGGTTAGTTATTTATTTATTAAGTGGATTAAGCAATTGAGTCTATCATATGCAACAAATTCATATACTTGTACTTTGTAAATTATATTTTTTAACAAAACTATTTTGTAATATATTATTTTATGTGTTATGTGTCATAAGAAAAATATCAACAATTAAATATTTTTATGAGATCAACTCTATAATAAATATTTTTATTTAATTAAATAGAATATGAAAAAGAAAAAAATTTACGAGCAAAAATATTCTTTTTTAATTTTATTCTCATTTCAATTTTTAATTTTTTCTATTTTATATATTTTAAAACAAAGAATAAATCAAAGAAAAAACTCAATAAAATTAAAATAAATAGTTATTGATGAATGTTGAGTTTAATAAATAGATATTAAAATATATATTAATGTGTAAATAATTTAAAACATATATAATGTAAAAAACGAACAATTTATATCATAATATGAGATACATACAAACTATGATTAGAAGGATTGTAATGTTGGTCTAATGATTATAAAATGAGTTAAATGGAGAAGAGATGAGAATTGCAAGTTTGAATGTGATTGGAAATAAAATCCTTGATTGTATCTTATCTTGTATAGTTGATTTGATCCTTGTATAATTGATTTAGTCATTGTATAATTAATTTAGTCAATCCTTGATTATAGGACCTAGACATATTGTAACCTCTATTTATTGTAAATTTGTCATTCTCTGAGTAATGTGAGCAACCATTATACAAATCTTTACATGGTATCAGCCAAACATCGATCCTAAAACCTTTCTCCTTTGCTCCATGGCCAGCGACACTTCAGCCTTTTCTGGTGCTTTATCCTTTAACACCATGATTCACATGTTGCATATTCGCCTCACCTCAACCAATTTCATATTATGGCGTCGACAAATTCTTCCTCTTCTTCAAGGACATGCCTTGTTTAGTCATATTGATGGCTCAACTCCCACTCCTCCTTCCACGATAGACTCTGCTGATGATACTCCCACCTCTATCGTAAATCCAGCTTTTACTTCTTGGAAACAACAGGACCAACGTCTTGTTAGTCTCCTTTAAGCTTCCCTAGCGGAAGAAACTTTGGTCAACGTTCTCCATTGTGAGACTTCTCAACAGATTTGGACTACTCTTGAATCTCTTTTTGGAAATGACTCCAAGCAACAGGAGATCGGTATTCATGACCAACTGCTACATCTTAAAAAGGGCTCAACCTCTGTTCGAGAATTCTCTAAATCTTTTTGTGCCTCTGTGATCAACTTAGCACCATGGGCAGATCAGTGGATGATCTTGATAAAGTGCACTAGTTTCAACGAGGATTGGGTCCAACCTTTACCAGTTTCGGCGTATCGCAACTGGCCTTACGACCACTCCCTACTTTTTGTGATTTGGTGTCTGCTGTAGAAGGTTGAACTATACTTAAATGCGGTGAAGGCCACCCCTACCCAGGCTGCCTTCTACTCTACTACTCATCACCCATCGCAGCCATTCTTTTGGAGATCGTTCCTCCTCTAGTTCTCGTGCTCCCTCTAGTAGGCGAAGGGGATGTCACCAGCACCATTTTGGACATGGTGGTCGTGGACGTGGCAATCATAATCTCATTCATTGTCAGATTTGTCAAGGTGAAGGTCACTATGCTATCTTTTGTCACCAACGCTACAATGGTGCTCCCTCATCTTTTGCTAACATTGCAAAATCCTTTGTTGCGATTTGCAATGTTGCTACTCCCACACCCTCGAATTGGTATTTGGATACAGGTGCTTCCGCACACATGACACCAAGTTCTTCAACATTGGATTCCATGGAGCCATATTTTGGAATCATACAGTTCTTGTTGGTAATGGTACCTTTTCCTATTTCTCATATTGACTCCCGTTGATTGACTTCTCATTTGTGTCTATTAGATAGTTTGGTTGTGCCTAGCTTGTAGAAAAATCTCATTTCTATCAGTAAACTCACTCGTGACTTTCCAAATGATGCTCTTTTTACTGATAATTCATTTATGCTTCAGAAAAATGGTACACTACAAATCTTGGCAAAAGGGAGACGTGAACATGACTTATATGTTCTGGAGCATGGTCAACCTGCTTTTATGTCTATTTTGTGTTCAAATGAATTACGAGGATCCTTTGAATTATGGCATTCTCGTTTAGGGCATGTTCATTATGATACTATTGCTCATTTGAGCAAAACTGGTCATTTGCCATTAATACCTGTTTTACCAAATCTATCAATATGTGTTTCTTGTGAATTAGCTAAAAGTAAGCGTTTATCCTTTTCTATCAATGAGAAACATTCATTAAACCCCTTGGATTTGGTTTATTGTGACTTATGGGGGCCTACACTTGTTTGCTCATTTTCAGGATTTTGATACTACGTTATTTTTGTTGATGACTATTCCCGATTTACTTGGTTATATCCCTTGTGTTTCAAATCAGATTTTTTGATGTTTTTGTGCGATTTAAGCGCTTGGTGGAAAATCAATTCAATACTTCTATCAAAGCCTTTCATAGTGATGGGGGCACCGAATTCACCAATAAGAGAGTGTAGGAATTTTTGCAGCAACATGGAATTCATTACACTATGTCCTGACCTCATACACCTGCTCAAAATGGTTGGGCATAGCGCAAGCATCGACATATCACTAAAATAAGTCTTGCTATGCTCTTTCATTCACATTTTCCCACTAGATATTGGCTTGATGCATTCAGTTGTGCGGTTTATGTTATAAATCATCTACCTATTCCCTTGTTGAAAGGTATATCTCCATTTGAGCTCTTATATGATGCCTCTCCCAATTATGCTAATTTTCATCTATTTGGTTGCCGAGTTTATCTTTGTTTGTGTGATTATGCTTCACATAAATTATCACCTCAAAGTGCCCCATGTATCTTTATTGGTTATAGCAGTTTGCACAAAGGTTTTCGGTGCCTGGAAATCTCAACCTCCCGAATCTATATTACTCGACATGCCAGATTTGATGAACTTTATTTTCCTCTCTCCAGTATAGGCTTTGTTTCTCCGACCTCTACATTGGATTCCTCCTTGTTTGATGAGCCTTCTAGGATTGTTGTTATTTCTCCTCCTACTTATTCCCAGACATCTCCATAATTGTCTAAGCCTGTGTCATCTCACCTTTGTGGTTTATGTCCTTCAAATGAAATTTCCCTTATTATTCTTGTGCGTTCAGTTACGCCCCAATCTGAGGTCTCTCCTTGTGTTCCTCCACGTCATCCAATGGTTACTCGTGCTAAGGCGGGTATATTTAAACCTCGACATTTTATAGATACCACTATTTGTTAGCCATCTTCTCTTTTACATGCTTTACTATCTACTTCTGAGCCCAAAGGTTTTAAACCTACCGCCAAGCACCCTGCCTGGCTTGCTGTTATGCATAAGGAGATCACAACTCTACATTTAAATAAGACATGGGAACTTGTCCCACGTCCACCTAATACAAACATTGTCAGTTCTAAATGGGTATTTCAGACGAAGTATCTTTCTGATGGTTCTGTTGATCGATTCAAAGCTCGTTTGGTTGCACAGGGATTTACTCAGACTCTCAGTCTTGACTATGATCAAACATTCAGTCCTGTGGTCAAGGCGACTACTATTCATGTCATTCTTACCCTAACAGTCATGTAAAATTAGCCTCTTCACCAGTTGGATGTCACAAATGTGTTCTTGAATGGTCGCTTATCAAAGCCAGTTTACATGGAGAAACCTCGTGGGTTTATTGATCCTCGCTTTCTGAACCACGTTTGTCGTCTTTAAAACGCCCTATATAGCCTTAAACAGACCCCTCTTGCATGGTTTTAGAGGTTCAACTCTTTCTTACTTCACCTTGGTTTTATTGGCAGTAAGGCAGACCCATCCCTTTTCATCTTTCACCATACCTCAATTACTCTATATCTTATTGTCTATGTTGATGATATTATTTTGACTAGCAGTCATCCCTTTGTTATTCAAAAAATATTGGCTAAAATCAACAATGAGTTTTCCATTAAAGATCTTGGTTGTCTGAGTTACTTTCTTGGGCTTGAAGTACATTATGTCACTGTTGGGATTTTTCTCAGCCAGGCTAAATACGCCTATGACATTTTGGTCATGGCGCAACTACTAGATGCTAAGCTTGTTGCCACGCCTCTTGCCTTTGATATACAATTGACAAGCACTGGTGATCCATTTCACGATCCCACTCTTTATCGCTCTCTTGTGGGAGCACTATAGTATCTAACAATCACTCGGATTTTTCTTATACTGTTAACTCTATTAGTCAGTTCTTGCAGGCTCCCACCACTGATCACTTTCAAGTAGTTAAACGCATTTTACGCTATGTCAAGGATACTTTATCATTTGGTCTATCTTTCTCTGAAGAGCCTTCTCTTACTGTTCTTGGTTATTCTAACGCTGATTGGGCTCGTTGTGTTGAGACTCGACGTTCCACCTATGGTTACTCAATATTTTTAGGGGGAAACCTTGTGTCTTGGAGTGCCAAAAAACAACCTACTATTGTTTGTTCCAACTATGAATCTGAGTATCAAACAATGCCAAATGTTGCGGCTAAGCTCATGTGGCTCACTCATTTGATGCGTGACTTGCATATTTCCTCACCCCCTCTTACACTACAACAAAAGTGCTATCTTTCTTTCCCTGTTGCTCACAAGCATGCCAAACACATTAATATTGACTACCATTTTGTTCGAGAGGTGGTCCTATCAAAAAAGCTCATTACTCAATTTATTCCTTCACATCTTCATCTCACTGATATCTTCACTGAAAATTTGGCTCAACCCATTTTTTATTTTTTCCGCTCCAAGCTTCACGTTGGTCCTAATCCCACGCTTTGCTTGAGGAGGGATGATGGAAAATAAAATCCTTGATTGTATCTTATCTTGTATAGTTAATTTGATCCTTGTATAATTGATTTAGTCAATCCTTGATTATAGAACCTAGACATATTGTAACCTTTATTTATTGTAAAATAACATGAAAAACCATTATACAAATCTTTCCAGAATCCTTCCGTCTTATATTTTTAAGAATACATATTGATAGTTAAATAAACAGAATTTTAAACAGGAATTTTATTGGCATGAACCATAGCTTCTTTTTATTATATATAGATATATAAACACACACATATATATTCATTTTTTTTTTGTCTAACTTTAAAGTATTTTTCTTAGTTTTTGAAACTAACAGGCTACAAGTTTCGGCCCGCTTCAAATATTTCAGTTTACCTGTCCTGTCAGACTTAGCTTGTACTTTCTTCAACCGTATTCTTCGTTCCGTGCCCGCCACAAAGGTGTTGCTTAGGTACGAATCCTTCGACTCTATCATTAGATAAAAAGTACTAAAAATTGCACCCATATCACCAATTATTGCTTTGCTGAGGCAAAATCAAGAAGAACAATAAATACAATAAAATATGAACTCCCGAATTATTCTTGTGCAGTGCAATCTATTTTTTCATTTAGCAACTATTATTTGCTTTATTTGACACCTCAAGATTCACATCAATGGCTCTTTGACAAAAGGTACATGATGCCACAGTGATTAAGACTAAGCAACTACGAGGCAAAGTCTTCGTATCCTCCATATACCAGCCATCTTAATCACGCAACACCCACCACAAACATCATTCAAATCATAGTTTCATACAAGTTTCAATGATGTAGCAAATGCTATGTGCCAATACGTAATCTTGACTTGTGCACCATACAATTTGAACTTGTATGTATGATCTCACATGTAACAAATATTAGTGGGCACGTGGTATATGGCATGAACATTCCTACAGTTATGAATCAAAATAATCTTAGTTGCTACATGAAATGACGGCCATCACACTGAAAAACATATATACAGATGAAACACAAACAAAACCCACAACATAAATAATACATCATGGCCAAACACTGTATGATCTTCTTCCACTGTTTACCATCTACCAAGTAGTCCTCAACTGTCCCTACTACCAGTATCAACACTCTTCACAACGCTGAAGTTGTTCTTCAAATCATCATAAACACTATTCGTATCCTCAAATGTCAGTTATCACTGTCCCCGTATATCTCAGCTTATTACAAGCAAATTACTAGTGTACAATCCATCTCCTATTCACAAGGTTTGCGCTGGTTTTAACAATGTTTACAGCCACTGCCAAGAAAATGTTATCCTACTCCTGCACAAGTAGAATATTATCATATCAAATTATTTTATCAGTCAAAACTGAAAACATAATAACCACACCCTATAGAATATTATCATATCAAATTATTTTATCAGTCAAAACTGAAAACATAATAACCACACCCTAATATAACTACAATTTTTGTTTATACATGATAAGAATTGCAAATTGGACCAATATAAATTTCTCCTTTTTTATTTCTTATCCCGTGCAAGATGTTAAAAAACCAATATAACAATTGCACATTGGAACCACGACCTACCATTTTTTTAGACTTGGGGAGGGGAATCAGGCTCTGAACCACAAAGGGAGGCATATGACATTGTATCTTCCTTAGATATAGCCACAAAGTTTAGGGGTGCAGTAGACAATCTTCTCATTTCCTTAAAATATCCATTTTGACGGCCAGAGTAGGATCGTGGTGTCAGCAGTTCAGATGTTCCACCACTCAAAGAGTTACGGCGAGGTGTAGGGGGCATAGATCCATTGCCATTTGCTCGATACCCATTTGTTGTCTTTCTAAAGCTGTTACTTTTTCTTGGACTGGGCTTAGAACCATACATGGCTTCCTTTTGATTTAGGAGGACATCTTGCAGCTTCTTTTGATCCTGTGAGATTCAACAAAATACACACCAATTAGCCATAAATTGTAGAATAATGTAACAGTATTTCTCATATATCATTGAAATTTTAAAAAAATGGAAACTATATCCTTTTATTAATGTTGTATTGATTAATTTTAACAAAACATATTGGCCTAAAAGAAATTATGCAAATTTTGTCAATCTTCGTATTCAGATATCAGTTTGTGGACAAACATCAATAAATAGCAAACATGTACAAACTAGTAATTTACCCTGTGTCTTCTCTTATCTTCTTCTTTCTGTTGTCTGGCAACTTTATAATCCTCCAATATTGTCACCAAACGTACCTACAGATAATATCAACAATCAAATTAACCTGCTTAAAAAAGCTTCAAAGGGGAGAACACAAATGTTTAAACCACTTCAAAGCTCACCCCATCGTATAGAAAATGAGTCTTCTTTTCATCCTCCCAGGCTAGCGTTTTGTGTATAAGATTGTCAACCAAAGCTGGAAAATGAACATAATATCTTCAAAAGTCCAAATAGCACTGACAATAACAAGTAGCCATTCATGAAGACTGAAGACAATACCTGGAATTTTACTCACAGTTATTCTAGCACGTTCTGCACGTTTAAGATTAATGTGAGCACCTCGCCCCGCATTGTACCGGTTGTCATCCTGAAATTCCTCATATTGCTTCAGAGAACAAACTAAATGATCTAACAGTAACAGTAGTTGATAAATGAAATTAAATACATTTATTTTTGAATTGTGTGGACTTGAACTATTCCAATTAACAGTATGGCACCACAAATTGCCACATCAGATTGATATAGTTAGAAGAGGATACAAAACAAAACAAAATTATATTAAGTTATTAACCAAGTACATAGATACAAACAGAAAACCCAAGATTAGCATAAAATTCTAATTTATGAGTATCTTTGTATATTTGGACCCACTTTAAACTTTTGTTTCATCAATTTAAGCTTCTGTTTATCTAACATTGCAATTTTTTACAGCGTGGTCTATGCAAATTATATTGAGATGCAAAAACCTCTATTTAATGAGTTGGAGTTTAAGCCATTAAAAGTAGTAATCTTTTCTATTGGGTTGAATGCAATAATTCCATCACAAAAATAAAAGTGCAACAAATGCATTCATTTCCAGTCGAAGATTACCATTTTTAGAGGTTTAAGCTCAGCCTTAAGGTTGGGGTTAACAAAACTCTTTCATGAAAAATACAAAGCATTCAACAATCCTTCAACAACAAAAAACAGTACCATATAGAAATCTCCATATGAAATACAGAGAAATTTGGCAGACACAAAATACATAAGAGGAGTAAAAACAAAGACTTCAAAAACATGGCTGGCCCATGCCCAACCAGAGTTCTTTATAAAGCTATATAAATTATAAAACATAATTTCCAGCTTACTTGATTATATTCATCAAGCCAATTCTCCTCTTCACATGCAGAAAGCCACTTATCAATCCTATCTGTTACTTCTTTTCGGCTAAAAGCTTCATCTTTTGCCTTCACTATCCGTGCTTCGATGTTAGCTAATAGTTCAGAAGGATCAACAAGGCCTGTACAAGAAAGAAAGCACAGTTCAATAATGTCAGACCGATACTTGATAAATCTAAGGGGAAAAATAAGTAGATTTACACAAGTGACTAAAGGTAGGTCGTGCAACTGGAAGCCAGGAACATACCAGAATCTATTAATGCACTAGCTTTCTCTGCAGCAGTACTTGTATCCGGTTCAATATGAGTTAATCTACAAATTTCCTCCAACTCCAACCTCTTCTTAATAACAAGCTCCTTCATTCTGCTTGCTTTCAGCTTGGCAAGCCTTTCTACTTCTGCCGAAGCCTGCAAAATGACTTTACAGTCTAGTCATTCTGCATATAAAGGACAAATGCCAAAGGAATGAAAAGTACGGGGTGAGGTAACAGAGGGAAGCTTTCAGACCTTCTCAATCATCTCTTTTGAAAGAACGCCCCTCTCAGTGATGTCTGATTCTGAAGTTTCTACAATAGAAGTAATTCTCAAAAAACAGTTTCTCTCTTCTTTTGATGAGTCCATCAAATTCCATAGTTCAAATAGTTTAGCTACAACATCTTTCAGCTGCATTTTTTCAAAGAGTACACTTTAAATATCACACCAGAGTAAAGGAGTGGAAAGAATTGGAAGCAAACAAACAAGTGGCAATTAAGGATGGTGCATATAAAATCACCTTCTGGATTCTAGCTTTCCTTTCTATTTTTAACTTGAGAATGGTCTGCTCCAGACCTTCCAATGTGCTGATGCTAATATTAGTCGATTGTTCCACCTGGGTCCCATGCAAACTTGGATGCACATCACCCACAGTCTGGCCAAAATCCAACCCAAGCACACTACATAGAGAATGCACCTCATTCACGCATTGCAAGACTTTTTGAAGGCGATCAGACTGTAATAAAACATAGAAATGAAATATGATTAAAAACGAGAATCAAGATACTAAAATAAGGATGAATGTGAAACTGTGGTATTTTGTACCCACTTATAGGTAGCAATAGCATTTCCTGCCCCATAAATTATTTCATGTATGATATAAACGGCATTAAGAGACAAAAGAGTGTTAGAGATAACACTTTGATAGCGATATGTTGTGATGTACTACTTTTATAGGGGAGAATATATATGTAATCCAACTCACCCCTAAAAAAGAATGCGGCAGTAAAGAAGGGAAGGAAATGACAGAGTGTGCACAATTAAGAAAAATAATATTTAGAGGAATCGATCATTCACAAAAATCAGGAGATTCCATAACCACAGCAGTCAGAATGCAGAATTTCAAGGGTCCATTTCTATCATAATACAAACCTTTTCCTTTTGAAGAGTGTGGAGATGCGATTGATATTCATTAAGTCTTCTAAGTGACAAGTCCTGTTCATCTTCAACTGTTGTACTGCTTAAAGCATTATTGACAGAATGAAATCCAAAAATCTCTCCACTTATCTTTTCTATTTGAACCTTCACATCTGCGAATTGCTTCAACCTTTCATCTTTTTTCTTCTTCAAATCCTCAACCAAAGGTGCAATTGATGCAAGTTTCTCCTTCAGGGATGAAGATCTGTTCTCTGTCTTAATCTACAAATGTCAGACCAAAAGTATCAGAAAGTCATATCACCCAAGTACATCTTTTATCCTCCAAGTCATTCTAAGAATAAAAAGTTCATTCCTAGTTAATAGTTTCATTTTCGTAGTGTGCTCATATGGTATCCCCTAAAAACCCAAATAGGCAGATTGAAAAAACAATAACATAAATAACACAGACATCTACTTCATCAACATTTATAAAATCCATGAAAACTACTCCACACATATACTCAATATAGGAGTATATTTTATATATATCATGACAGCAGCAGTAAACATGCTACTCTCTTTTCCTAATTCCCTGATTTCCTCCTACACTCTTCTCACAATTTTAAATAGCCTACCAGAACTCACAGTTCTGAAAGATTAGCAATTCAAAGTAATATCTAATTAACATCATTAATCTAAAATCTTATTCATTGGTACATTGGTTTCGAAGTGAAAACCTAGGCAGGGGTATATGAAACTTGGAGGAGGTTTGAAAGTTTTAATGGCAACATCACAATACTCTAGTCTTATAGTTGAGAACTGGAGCAAGTTGAGCCACAAGCTTGCTTGCTATTTTGAATCCCTTAAAAATTTTACTATTTTGTTTTACATCCAAAAAACAAATTACTGGCTCTGGGATGCCAGGCAAGAAATTGACATTTGAATTTTGAATACAAGCAAGTGGTTTTCAGCTACCGGTGAATAAATATCATGCTCGCCGAGAGCGGCCGTGAGTGTAGCAAGCTCTGCTTCCTTGGCTGCAACTGTTTGATGAAAGCGTGCTTTGGTGTTAGCAGCCTCATCAACCTTTCTCCTATAAACTTCTAAGCATTCCCTCTCCAGCTCCATCAACATTCGATCTTTGTCCACTTCGCTCTCCCCAATATCGTTCCATATTTGCTGCACACATAATAGGACCTCTCAACCCAAGAAACAATAAAAAAGACAGAGTAACAGATAAAGAATAAAGTAAAACAAAAAGATGCAAAAACACTTTCTATTAGAACTTTATTCCCACCTTCATTTTGCTAACCACAAAAATGTAAATCAACAAAGTTATTAAAACTATACCAAGGATTAACCCATTTGCCACCAAACCAGCGACTCATTCTAGAGCAGGTCATAATATCTCAAGAAGTAATAAAAATAGCAAACAAAAGAACTACAATATAGATGGATTGTCAAAGACCAGGCTACCCGAAAACCCCTTACCAACTACTGAACTGGTAACTTATAACATGCATAACAATCCCAAACTGCTAAATTTTTAAAAATTTGCAGCGACCCATTTGCTGAAAACCAACCCCCTAAAACTTAACACTAAAACGAAAGAAAATTTAAAGGAATTTTTTAAAAAAAAAAGTAAAAGCTGAAAAAAAATTGACCTTTACAGCTCGGGTAATCAATCTCATGAGGAATGAAAAAGCCCCCTTTACCCCATAATAAAATAACCTACAAAGACCCTATGAGTACTTTCTCTTTTGATACAGTAAAAAGGACAAAAAGTTGACCTGATGAAAAAAAAAACAAGACATCATTGGGTAGAGAATAGCCAAGAAGAAGAACAAGAAAATATATCATGGTGTTATATCATAAGCAAATCATTGTGACCAAACTCATCATTTAGAAAACAAGTCTTCAATCTGTATCCACAGGCTCCAAAACCCAGAATCTTGAAACAAGAGTTGGTGTGTGAACAAAACATGGAAGTCAAAGAAGAGAAGAAAGAGGAAAGACACCTCAAGTTCTCTGAGCAAAGCAGTGCAAGTAGTGCTTGTAAGGATACTGGTGCCAGGACTCCCAATGGCAAGCATTGTTCACAAACTCCGGGTCTCTATTTCACTCTAATGCAACAAGTTAGTGCTAATTTGAAATTTTGGTTCAAACAAGGTAGTGCTAGTTTGAAGGTTTACTTAAAACAAGGTAGCAACTTTGGTTGAAACAAGAGTGACCCAAGAATGAAAGCAAGAAACTTTCATCTCATGTCAAAGACCAAGAGCAAGAGACATGGGGTGTCTCCATTGCTTCAAACAACCTACGCTCATCCCAGATCTAAAGCTGAAAACTTTGGGTTTTTTCTCTCTCTGTAAAACAAACTGTTAAGGTTCTGGAAGCTACAAAGAGAGAAAGAAAACTCTGAAAAGAGAAATAACAGGATCTGTTAAGAGGGAATGAGGGGTGTTTTTGGAGTAAAAAAAGCTTCTTAGAGGGAGAAAATGATTGCCATGATTGCTTTTGTTGAAGCTTGGTCCAGTGAGGAAAAGAATTATTGAGAGGAAAATGGACCTAAGCAAAAGCAAAGAAGGAGGATAATGCTTTTTTAGGGTTTGGTGGTTAGATGCTAAAATGCGCCAAAATGTAGCAGAACAAGAGCAGGTAAAGAGGCAAGTATTGGAATGGATCTCTGTTTCTGTATCTGTGTATGCATACACTCTCTCTCTCTCTCTCTCTCTCTCTCTAAGTGTTCACATTCGCCAATGATTTGTATATCTTAAAAATCAAAGGTGGTTCCATATATTTTTATAGATTATTTTAATACGTGCAAGACATAAGAAATTAAAATAATTTCGTTAAAAATTATATTCTAATGATTTTTAAGAGAATCAACATGTTAGATTTAAGTGATATATTCTTAATTTTTTTAAAACATGATCTCATTCCAATTTAATGGATAAAAAAATCATAAGGAGAATTTGCGTTACTATAATGTGTTATGAACAAAATTACCTAAATACCTATAGTTTAAAAAAAAAGTATAAAAACTGTCTAATTAATACAATTTTTAATTAAAAATATATTTTTTATTTTCATGAGATCAGAAAAAATTGTATTTTTCTCTATTTTCTTTAACTTCCTCTCTCTTCTTCTTGTATGTGCCTGTGTGGGACTGAGAGTGAGTGAGAAATTTTTTCTGACAGGATAGAATCTTGATATTTGTTTTTTCCTACTCGTCGTGAGGCGCGTGATTCCCACTCTCTTGTAAGACAGAGAAGTTTCTGTGTAACTTAGTAGAAGCGCGTGTGGATTGTTTGGCTTTGATTTTGCTGTGACCCAAGTAGCTGTTTTGATGGTGAAAGGGTTTGCCCAACGACAAATGAAGGAAAGTGGAGAAACAGAATATGGGTAGATTTTGGTGTAAAATTGTGAATAACTCTTTGGTAAGTGGTGGTTTGGTAGGTAGTTAATAAAATAAAATTATAAAAATAAAAAATTTAATAGTTAAGATTGATTATTTATATCCACATAGTGAGTTAGAATTTTATTTGATTATAAGATCGATTTGATAAATTAATTGAAACTAAACACCTCTTAACTTTCAATAATTTTATTATTTTGTTCATTTTTATTTAATTATATATCTAAATACAAAATTTTATTTTTATTTAATTATTTACTTAGAATTTTATAAATAAAATAAAAGTAATCAATTATTTTATAAAAAATAATAACATTAATTATATTTTTTAATACGTATAATTGTTCTATTCTAAATAGAAAAAAAAAGTATACTAAATTTGCATTGATTTTGTAGTTCGAAAGAAGAACATCTTTCTAACCTAAGTGTCATGTGAAAGTAAGTGCAACTAGTAAGAACCATTTAATTGTTCTTCGGTTAGAGTTTGTTGATGATTTTATTGAAGAAGAGTTACATTTCCCTTTCCATGTTATGTGTTTTTTTGCTTTTGAGAGTGAGTCAACAATTAAAGTGGAAAGACAGGCTAGATAGACAGTTAATGGCAATATTAGGATTAAATGGGTTTGAATTTACACTAACTTTACTTGCTAGATGCAAAAGATAAATAAATGAACGACAAATTAGATGAAGAACAAGCATATGTGTATGTTAATGCAAAGGTTATATTTGGATATTCAATTGATTGTAAGACCAAATGAGAAAATGAAATAAGATGCAACTATTAGGGTTAGGTAAATCTACTTATAGAAAGTCCATTCTAACTTGATATGTAATTTTAAGTTTAAGTTTTTAAAAATATAATAAGTTGAAATTTTATAGAAAAAATTCAATCAGTTTTTACTTGAATCTAAGATATAAGCAAACCAAATGAAATATCATGAAACAAAATTATTTTAGATAAATCTTTATGGAAATGAAAACAACATAATTTCATCATACATTCTCTTAATTAGATGATAATGAAATGATGAATACTTAAATATAAATTAAATAATAAAATTAATGATTATAAATTAAATAATATAATTAAATAATTAGATGATAATGAAATGATGAAAACAACATAATTTCATCATACATTCTCTTAAGTTTTTTCTAAATTGGTCCCTTATATTTTTTAAATTCAAATTGATCCTCAAACTTTTTAAAAACATGTCAATTTGGTCGCAAGACCTTACACTCACACACCAAATGTATTACCACTAGGCTACATGTGACTTTCATATTATAGCAATATTTGTACATAAAGGTAACATTTTAATATCTTTTAAATATAAATTTAATTATTTTTGATAAAATATTTAAAAATATATTTAGTTTAGTTATTATTAATAAAATATATTTAATTTCATTATTATAAATAAATATTATTTAAAAATATATTTAATATAATTATTATTAATAAAATATTATTTAAAAATATATTTAATTTCATTATTTTTGATAAAATAATTAAAATATATTTAGTTTAGTTATTATTAATACAATATATTTAATTTTATTATTATAAATAAATATTATTTAAAAATATATTTAATTTAATTATTTTTGATAAAATATTTAATAATATTTAGTTTAAATATATTATTAATAAAATATTTGAAAATATATTTAATTTAATTATTTTTGATAAAATATTTAAAAATATATTTTAAATTAAATATATATTTAGATAATATTTTATATGAATAATAATTAAATTAAAAATATGTTTTAATAATAATTAAATTAAATATATTTTATTAATAATAATTAAACTAAATATAATTTTATATATTTTATCAAAAATAATTAAATTTATATTTAAAAATAATTAAGTTAATTATATTTTTAAATAATATTTCATTAATAATAATTAAATTAAATATATTTTAAATAATATTTATTTATAATAATAAAATTAAATATATTTTATTATTAATAATTAAACTAAATATATTTTTAAATATTTTATCAAAAATAATTAAATTAATTATATTTTTAAATAATATTTTTTTAATAATAATTTATTATATTTTATTAATAATAACTAAACTAAATATATTTTTAAATATTTTATCAAAAATAATTAAATTAATTATATTTTTAAATAATATTTTATTAATAATAATTTAATATATTTTATTAATAATAACTAAACTAAATATATTTTTAAATATTTTATCAAAAATAATTAAATTTATATTTAGAAGATATTGAAATGTTACCTTTATATATAAGTATTGCCAAATATAACATGAAAGTCACATGTAGTGTAGTGGTAATGTATTTGGTGTGTGAGTGTAAGGTCTTAGGTTCAACTTTTAACAAGTGTCATTTCTTTTAATTTCGAATTTAAGCATCACCCAATCAAAATTTGACATGTGTCCTATATTCTGGTGGTGACACGTGTGCTAATAAGATTAGGACACGTGTCTAGGCATGTCATGTTAGCAAATGGCGTTATTAACTTATGACCAAAAGGTGTATTTAGCCTATAAAAAATAATCAAATTAATGTGATTTAACTGTATCTATTTTATTCTATCATTTTCATCATTTCAAATGACCCGAGTAAGATTTAAATCCCTAAGCAGGTTTTTTATTATTTGATCCTGTCCGGAGACCGGTCTTTAGACGTAAAGATAATTTAGTCAAAATTCCGCACTCAGAACCGACATTACGTGATGACTGGTGTGAACTATTCTTTCAACGCCGACATCTCACATAACGGGTTGGTTTAACACCAGTATCCGTAGTCTCACTAAAGGTCCTCAAGATTGACCCCACAACGAGTTATTCACTCAATACCGGAGGTTCAGAGTTGACCTATGACCTAGCGTACCGAGCAAGTCACCTGTAAAATGATTGTGGTTTAGGCAGAGCCATTGTGAAATGACACCATCACAGTCAGCTTTACTGTAGAATAGCAGAGTAAGTATTAACACATTGTACAGAACACTTGGTGAGCAAGAAGGCTTTTCCACTCCTCCCAAGTATAAATACTCATGCACCAACTTAACATGTAAGTTCATTCTTTCTAACTTAATGTTTGAGCTTTGAAATTCCTTAAAACTTTCACTAACTTGAATGTCGGAGTATCCTTGCAGGTGACACCCTCTTTCGCCCCTACAACGCATAAGGGCTGGTGACTTGACACAAAGAATCACTCTAAGATCTTCCTTCCCCAGTGGAATCGAGGATATAATATTGGATTCTCACTGTACCGGTGGAATATCAAAGAACAAAGGAAATAGTTAAGGACTCTTGCGAGGCCAGATATTAGACCTTAGCCCAGACAAGTTCATTATTCATTATTCTTTTTTTTGGATTAACTTTGTTTTAAATATTTAAGATTCAATGTATTACTATTTTGATTTTTTTTTATCGATAAAAGTATTAATGTTGGAATTCAATACTTTTTTTCTAAAACTATCTAAACCAACTATATGGATTGTATTGTTCTTTCATGAGAAACACAAAGTTGCCTTTTATGCATATTAGATATAAATAGTGTAAAAAAGTGAAATATGATAGAGTGATCTTTATTATTTTAATCACATAAATATCTCTATACGAACTAATATTCTTCGGAGATGTAAATATTAATATTAATAAAAGTTTAACTCTTGTAGATTTAAATTGTTCTCAATCATAAAATTTAAATTTAAAAACCTTATTTAAATAAAACCAAAAAGTCTAATATCTTATTTAAAACAAATCATTTATGTTGGACATCTTGATTACTCTTTTCCTTGATTTTTAATATTTTTCAATTTATGGAAATAAAATCATTAGGGAAAATAAAAATCAATAAAAACAGAGAGAGAAATGAGAAAGAAATTTAGTTGTGTACTTTGTATACATGTCCATGTCATACGATAGCTTAAAGGAGTACAATAATCTCCCAGTTTGGTTAGGTGTCGATTCTGTTTTAGATGGAGATAAAGCCGCGCCAAAGAGGGTCTTCTTCAACCATGATTTCATCCTACAATTAGTCCTTTAAAAAAAAATAGATGAGTTGGATGCTGAAAGCTCATTAGGTTAGAGTAAATCTCAATAAATATTTATAGATTATTGGTGAAATTTGAATATGTAATGTATAACTTTATGACCGCATATTAAATATTTGACAAACTACTTTAATTTTTATTAAATTTTTTCTTTATTTTTATTTTTATAGGTTATCTCTTCATAAAAGGAATTGTGATGAATAAGTAACACATTTTTGTTTTAGTAGGAATTTAAATTAGATAGTATTTTGTTACAAGATTAAAAAAAAAGAACAAAAGAAACATTACAAGCTTTGAAAAACCAATTGCCAACATTTACTTGAAGTCAACTACAACTAATGGTCCACAGCTTGAGAACGAAAGAATTGAAAATTATGAAGCACCATGCAAAACAAGAAAACCAATAATTCAGTCTTTAGCCAATAAATCTCGAATATTACCGAAGTTGGTTCCGTATTTTAATTAATTCATTTATGATTGACTTAAAATTTATTAGAAAAATTCAACTATTCATAACATATTTAATTATAAGCATTTAACCATTCATTAATATTTTTTGGATTGATATTCAACTTAAAGTGTGATATATTTTAGAAACATATTTTTAATAATTTTAGTGATATTCTGTTAGAAATAATTAATGTATGTTTAAAATTTAATCGTGTTAATATAAATAATATATTATTTATAATTTATTATCATATTTATTAATTGGTTAATTTAATATAGTAATGTCCTTAATTAAAATTAGAGATTTGCTATTATATTAGAGAATATAATAATGAAAAACAAATCTTTTATAACTTTAATTTAAATTGTTGTTGAACTGGTCTGAACCGGGGTCTAGGATCCGGTGTGGGACCAGCCACAAGAGTGCAGATGTTTTAAGGTTTGTACACCGGTACAGTGGGTATCCGATGTTATAGTCCGGCCTCTCAGTGGGAGAAACCGGTCTTGTTGTCTTGGAGATCCTTCACACCAACGTTTCGCGTTGTGAGAGGGCGAAAGGTGGTGCCACCTGCGAAGATTCTCCGACGCTCAAGTTAGAAAAGTGTATGAACTCAATGAATACTCAAGCAATGTAATAGTGAAGAAGTGAGTTTGGACAACGTAACCTTGCATGTGTTTTAGATCATGCTATTTATAGTTGAACGTAGGAAATGAATCGTTGGATGCAAGTGGGCCCATTGGCTCTGATAGCGTGTGAAGTGTGTCAATCAAAGTGGTTCAATACTCAGAATGTGTCAGGAGGGTAGGTCAATTATCAGAGTACGATCCTGTGATAAGGATGAAGGATAATCACCTTTCCGCATATTTCGTTGACACATGTACTTACTCTCTGAGGTACTTGTCATTGACACATTCCGCTATGCAGGGTATCTTCGCTGATAAGTTATAAGGAACTCTTATCTCACAGTGATCCTGAGGCAAACAGCTATATAGACGTGTAGTGAGAACAAGTGAAGTATCCGTTGTAGAGAAAACGAATAGAACGTCTGATGAGATAAGAGCAGATAAAGGGATATCGGATATCCGGTGTGGCACTGCCTGAACTGTGACACCGGTTTCCCTCTTATGAGGTCATTCTGACGTCATAACTTTGGGGACCGGTATCCAGACCGGATCATTTGTCCCCTAGCTTATGTGAGGGACTGTTAAGTTGCTCATATGAGCTATACAGCCTTTGAAAAGTCTAGATGCCGGTGGAACATTCTGGAATTCCTTCTGAAAATTCTTTAATATCCGTTCTGCCAACGGAGCTACCGTTCCTCTTGTGCTATACACAACGGATTCAGACAGCGTATCATAATGAGGGAAATCCCAAGAGTTTTTGGAAATCAAAACCCTTGGTATTCGAAGAGTGGTTGGGGTGCATTAAATGCGTCTGAAATGATTGGACATTAAATGTGCCTTTTACGCACGAGCCATTATTACCCAAGAGTGTAACCGTTGATTGGGCTTATTGGGCCTGGATTTCAACTAATGCAAGCCCATTTCGTAAAAATATTTACTGAAACGTTACCATTTTCGCGCTTTAACGTTACGAAACGACGGAGTCGTTTGAATTCAGAAGGTTACGTTTTGAAGTAAACGTCGTGACTTTCAGCGGAGCACTGTGCTTCTTTGTTACCTATAAAAGGGACACTTAACGAGTTTTGGAATTCATCTTTGTCTACAAGCTTAGTGAACCTCTGCTCAAATTTCTGGAGATTTCTTTGCTGCCTTCAACCTTCACAAAGTTCTTCTCTCTTTTAGGTAACCTCCCTTTCCTTTACCTCCCTACAATTTTATTCATTCTACTTCGACCATGTGCCCTAGAACAGGCAACGCTGGTACCTCAAACAGAGGGAGTTTGAGCTCTCGCGCCCGTTCTAGCCACCGTGGTGGAAGGATTCCAGTGAATCTTCCTGTAGCTGGGCTTCGTCGCTCAGAGAGAGTTGAAACTTCTTCCTCACGAGCGTCTTCTGCTCAACGCCGCTCTAAGGTTCCCCTTGACTCAAGGGCTACCAGCGGCTCTGATGAAGGGTCAAATAACGAAGGTTATCTCTCTGACGATGTTGCTTTCTACCACAGCACATACGCATTCCATCATGCATCAAAGACCATGGAGATCCCGGGGTCTGGTAAAACGATGATTCTTCGTATTACTGAAGGATGTGTCAACGTCGTGGCACACCGGCTGAATTGGGAAAAACTGAATAGGGAGAGGCCGTACTACTGGGTTGAGGAGGAATTTTTGGAAATCCCCTCACATCATGCGAGTGAAGAAGAACGCCCTGTCACTCTCCGCTGCAAGATTTACTCAGATAAGAAGTATAAAGGACACTATGTTGCTCTTGTACCCCGTCCATCTGAAAAAGTTTGTCACATCGTCCCAGACGAGAGATCGGTCTACATGTACGGCTTTGTGTTTCAAAAATTGGGAGTCCGCTTCCCCATGACAGAATTTCAAATGGCCGTCCTGCGCTTCCTCGACTGCAACTGCATCCCAACGGCTGGGGCCTGGTTCGCGCTCTCGAAATTCTGGGAGAGCATTTCAACTTCACCGCCACTGTGGCCAAATTATTTTATTACTGCCAGGTGGTCCGTCGTGCCAACAAGAAGGGCGGCCTTGGGTTCATAACACTCCGTTGTGACTCAAGGATGGTAAGCTTCAAGTCCTACACTGAATCCGCTAAGGTGGATGGACGTTCTTTCAAACATTATTACACGCGGGTACGTATTCAACCCAACAAGCCGGTCTTCTGGCGCAACAAGGAAGGATTCACCAAATTTCCCCTCAGTTGGACGCACGAGCACTTTCTACTGCTGAGCCATGCTTACTATACTGATGAGGGTGAGCTTTCTTCTCACTCCGTTGAGGTACTGAGCGCCATGCAGACGGCCTCGAGGACCCTTAAGGGATTTTCTTGCAGGCTCCTCCTGGCGAATGGCGATGTCCGAACTACCTACCTCCGTAATATCCGTTCCTACTATGGTTATGCTATGCATTTAATCCGCTCTGATTATTTTCTTCTCATATGTTAACTCAATTTTCCTTGTTTTGCAGAACAAATCGAAAAAGCCTGTCCAGAGATGTTGTCTCTAAGGACTATGCTGGCTGATGATGACTCCTCCTCCGAGGAGAACGAAATTCAAGCTAAGAGGAACGTCACCAAGGCTCCAACCATTCCTCTGACTTCCGCAGTGGGAGACGAGGTCCCCCTCCTCGATGAGCAGGAACCGGAGGGACGAACAGAGACCACTGAGCAGGGCGATGAAGAGGCCGTCCCAGAAAAGAAAAAGAAGAAGAGGCACCTGGTCAAGACAGTGGATCTGGAGAAGCCTCCCTCTGGTGACCCCGCAAAGAAATGCCAGAAGACGCTTGAGGAATCCGGGCTGAAAAAGGACAAGGGGAAGAAACCTGTCTCTAAATCAACGCCCCTCCTTCACAGACCACATCTGGACCGGACTCGGGGAGCGGTCATTTCCTGGTGATGGATCCCCCCAATGAGTCTTTCCTGTCTCCATACCTCTGGTTCCAGGGGTCCATGCCTGCCACTCTTCCCAAAGCAAGATACTGCCTCCGCCCCTCTCTTGACGCTGCTGGAGTTCAAAGTGCTTGCGAGGCCAGCCGTTGGCAGCTGGATGAGTTATCCGGCCTCTTGGGCTCCTTGAGCGAGAAGGCAAATTATATGGAGCAGGTTGAGAAGCTCGAGGCCGATATCGCCGTTAGGGAGGCCTGGGTGACCAAGCAGGCTGAAACTCAAAGAGGGGTGCTGAGTGAATTGACTAAGGCCAAAGAGACGCTGCAAAAGAAGACTGAAGAAATAAGCCAGCTTCACTTCACTAACAAGGCTTTAGAACAGCAAGTCAATGAGCTTTAGCAACAAAATAAGTCCATCCCCCTCCTTGAAGAAGAGCTGCAATTGGAGAAGAAGAGATCAGCCAAGCTTGCTGGCGATCTCAAAATAATGGAGGACGGTCACAACAAAAGCCTTGGGGAGTGGGAAATCCTTCAGAAGGAGATGCAGGCCCAGATTGAAGAGCTGAAGAAGGGGAGTACGAGCACTGGGCCGTCGGAGGAGGATTTTACCAAGCTTCAAAAGAAATTATCTGCCGCTAAGGCCAAGGCTGTCAAAGCCTTGGAAATATGCAAGAAGGTGGCTTACGAATCCTTCGGTCTGGTACTTCGTCAAGTCTTTTACCGCAACCTTGACGTGAAGCTTAATCTGTACGGATTGGATCCGTTCTATGAATTCCACGAAGGGAAACTTGTCGAAGTGAAGAAGGACGGCTCGTACTATAATCCTCGCGAAGCTCTTTATGAACTGCCTCCACTTCCGGAGGGTCAAAGTATGGAGCCAACACCATCCACTCCTGGCCCTGAAGGTGAAATGCAAGGAGGTGCTCAAACTGAAGCTGAGATCGGAGCGGATAAGGCTCAGACGGAGGGAGCTAAAGGAGGGAGGACAGAAGTACCCACCTCAGAGGATCAACCACCTGCTCCTTGATTTTATGCTTTCATTTATAGCTGTGTTCTGGGATCAGCTCCAGCCTTTAATACTTTGAAACCTGCACAACTTCTCCTTTCCAGAAATAAAATTTGCTTCTGTTTCTCTTCTATCATTTGTGACAAGTATATGATTGCCGGATAACTTAATGATATGCATAATACTTTACTTTTTTCAATACTTTGCAAATCCGCTCTTGTTTAGCTATACTGCTGTTTAAAGCGTGTTTATCACCTCGGATTAAGATAACGAATTATAACAGACAAGCAACAAATAAGTTAAAGTATGCCCTATCCCCAAGTATACGTATATTGGGAAGGGAAATTTCGTTGTAAAAGTTACCTTTAACCTCTTTGAAAATTAGAGAAGTTCATCCAATCTCGAAGATATGGAACGGCCATATTCGCGTTCAGCCGCCCCGCGATGAATGCTTCGAAGATGAAGATGGAAATTAGATTGGGAGTTCGGTATAACTTCGATACGATGTTGAAAAAGGCTAAGTCTTTGACTCCCTTCTCTTGAGGTTCGGTTTGATCCTACAACTCAAGTCTTCACACGGTGTTCGGTTCGATCCTACTAACCGTACCCAGAGTTCGGTGTAATCCTACAATCTGGGCCTTTAACACAGGGTTCGGATCAGGGTTAATCCTGAACCTACTGCGCCCGTTACTCGGGGTTCAGCGTGGTATTCTAGATGAACCAGCTTACTGTGCCTAAGCCTTCAAATGGTGTTCGGTTCGATCCTACTAACCATACTTGGAGTTCGGTGCAATCCTACAATCCAAGCCTTCATCCAGTGTTCGGTTCGATCCTACTAATCGTACCCAGAGTTCGGTGCAATCCTATAATCTGGGCCTTCAAAATGGGGTTCAGTTTAATCCTACAACCCATTTCCCCCTCAAGGAGTTACATCGTCAATACACAGAATTGGTGATTGAGATCATTCGTCCTAAGATCTTTATCTCAATCGTAAGAGTACGGATTGAGTCTTCGAAGACTTCCATCATAAGGATAATGATGGGAATTGTCCACGCCAGGAGTTGTATCATCGAACCATAGAATAAATGATTGAGATCATCTGTCCTGGGGAATATGCATAATAGACTATAGCTATAAATCACAACATACAAGAAAAGTAAGAGTGGTAGAGTTATGAATTGCATTCTCATTAAGATTGAAAGTATATTACAAAGAAAGCGTAGTTGGGGTCATGCCTCATTAAAACCTTCTTGAGAAAACCCAATGGGAAAAAACTCAAGTAAGGAAAAAGAGTACATGCCGTCTTACCAACTAGTTGTAATAAACACGTAAGTTCTGGGTGTTCCATTTGTTACGGATTGGAGTCCCATCAAGTTCCTCCAACCGGTATGATCCCTTTCCAGTCACCTCAGAGACTCTGTAGGGGCCTTCCCAGGTTGGCGCTAGCTTTCCTTGATGCGCAAATTTATTCCCCACACTTGCCTTCCTTAACACAAGATCACCAGTGTTGAATGCTCTGTATTGGACACGCTTGTTATACCGGAGGGCTGCCTTCGCCTTTATCGCCTGGTCTCTAAAAAAAGCTCCTTCCCTTAGTTCATGGAGAACGTCGAGCTCTGATGCCAGATTGACTTTGTTGTCCTCAGCTGAGAAATACTCCACTCGAGCCGATCTGGTCTGTAGCTCTACTGGGATCATCGCCTCGACCCCGTAGGTCAACCGGTATGGGGATTCATTAGTGGAAGAGTATGGTGTGGTACGGTATGCCCATAAAACATGGCACAATTGATCAGTCCAACCTCCCTTCACTTCTCCAAGACGCTTCTTTAGCCCCTTTAACAACTCTTGATTGGCTACTTCCGCTTAGCCGTTCGACTGGGGGTGCTCAACAGATGAAAATATTTGGACTATCCCCAGTCCTTCAAGTAAGTCTGTAAACTTTCTATCAGTGAACTGTGTGTCGTTATCAGTCATAATCTGCCCTGGCACACCGAATCGAGCGATGATGTTCTCATATACAAAGCGCCTCGTCCGCGCAGAAGTGATATGCACTACTGGCTCAGCCTCAATCCATTTGGTGAAGTAGTCTACCCCAACAATCAAATATTTGATACCCCCTGGCGCAGTGGGGAACGGACCCAGGATATCAAGGCCCCACTGGTAGAACGGCCAGGGCACAACGGATGAAGAGAGTTCTTGGGCCAGTGTGTGATGAAGATTAGAGAATCTTTGACAAGCATCACACTTCTTCACGAAATCTGCTGAGTCTTGTTTCACCGTGGGCCACCAGTATCCAGCCCTGAGGACCTTTCTCATTAAGCTTCGACCCCCAGCATGGTGCCTACACTGCCCCTCATGTACTTCCTCCAGCACTGCTTGTACCTCATCTTCTCTCAAACACAGGAGGTATGGGACAGAGAATCCTCTTTTGTAAAGAATACCATCAACCATGGTGAAGTAGGGCAGCTCCCTTTTTACTCATCTCCTCTCCTTCTCATCAGTAGGGAGTTGTCCATCTGCCAGATAGTGGATATAAGGGATGACCCAAGAGTTCTCATAAGGATAGTTTACCATTATAGCATTCAGAGAAGGGAACAGAGGGATGCTAGGTGATGTCAGAGTACTTTGAACCACCATCGTTGTGCTACCAGGCTGCTTTGTACTTGCAAGCCTTGACAAGATGTCCGCTCTAGTATTTTCCTCTCTAGGTACATGCTTGAACTCTAAAACGTCGAATCTCCCCTTCAATTCATTCACACAATTCAAATAGAGTTGAAGCTGCGGCTCTCGGACCTGATATTCCCCCTGAATTTGTGAAATCACCAGCTGTGAATCGCTACACAATGTAACTACTGACGCTTCAATGTCAATTGCCGCTCGGAGGCCGGCCAAGCATGCTTCATATTCAGCTTGATTATTGGAGGTCTTGAAATTAAACCGGAGGGAAATCTCTAAGTGCACACCATCATCACTTTCCACTACAATACCAGCTCCACAGCCTTTACTATTTGATGATCCATCCACATAAATGGTCCAATGTGCTCGAGGTGTGGCTGGATCCGACCCTGTCATCTCCACTACAAAATCTGCCAATACTTGCGCCTTAATGGCTCCTCGAGGCTCATAAGAAATTTCAAACTCAGACAGCTCTATGGACCACTTGATCATTCTTCCAGCAAGATCTGGTTTGCTGAGTACTGAACGGAGAGGCAGATCCGTCCTCACCAGTACTAGGTGCGCATGAAAATATGGCATCAACCGTCGTGAAGCCCACACCACTGCTAGAGCAGCCTTTTCTATCTTCTGATACCTTCCTTCCGCCCCCTACAACGTCTTGCTGGTAAAGTACACCGGCCTCTGACCCTCTGGAGTTTCTTTAACCAGAGCCATACCTAAGGCCTCATCGGAAATCGCCAAGTATAAAATCAAAGTCTTGCCAGGGTCAGGCTTTACCAAAATTGGTGGACTTGAAAGTACGGCCTTGAGCTGTTGGAAAGCTTGTTCTTGCTCCTCTCCCCATTCAAAAATCTTGTGTTTCTTCAACGCCTTATACAGGGGGAGGGATCTGTGCGCCATCTTGGGCATGAATCGGGCTAGAGCAGCCACCTTCCCATTCAGCGATTGGACCTCCCTCAGACTCTTAGGGCTCTGCATGTCCAGAATTTCTTGACACTTCCCAGGGTTGGCCTCGATACCCCGTTGGGTCAACATGAAACCCAAAAATTTCCCAGCTGGGACTGCGAAAGTGCACTTCAACGGGTTTAGCCTCATGTTGTACTGTCTCAACCGAGAAAAAACTTGACGCAGGTCTTTGATGTGATCTCCTCCAGCAGGAGTCTTTGCTATGATATCATCAATATACACCTCCACCAGCTTAGTATGTATTCCTTCGAATACTCGATTAATCATACGTTGGTAGGTAGCACCGGCGTTATTCAGTCCGAATGGCATAACGGTGTAGCAGAAAACACCACGGTCATTAACAAAGGCCGTTTTTTCTTGATCTCCTTCCCACATCGGGATCTGGTTGTACCCAGAATAAGCATCCATGAAACTGAGGTACTGATAACCAGAAGAATCATCCACCATCCGATCGATGCTTGGGAGAGGATACGGATCCTTGGGGTAATACCGGTTGAGGTCTACATAATCCGTGCACATCCTCTATTTGCCATTAGCTTTCTGCACCATCACTACGTTGGAAAGCCAAGATGAATAGCGAATCTCCTTTATAAAGCCAGCTTTCAACAACTTCTCTGTTTGCTCACACGTTGCCTTTTACTTCTCCAGTCCCAACCTCCTCTTCTTCTGGGCCACCGGTTTAGTTTCGGGGTACACATCGAGCTTATGGCAACAAAAATCAGGGTCCATCCCAGGCATGTCTGCTGCAGTCCACGCAAAAAGGTCTTTAAATTCCTGCAAGAGAGCCAACAAACGCTGCTCCATGCCTGCCTCCAGATTACCATTAATGTGCGTGACCTTTTCTAGGGAATCCCCTAAAATGACGTCCCTGGAACCACCATCCGGTGTGGGCTTTGAGGGGTTGAGAGGGTCAATCTTCAATTCAGCTCTAGGGTCCAAATCAATCAGACTGACTGACCCAGCCGCTGTTCCTCCATCATTTAGCTTCCTCTTCTTGTTAAACACTTCCAACTTAACCATGTTGAGGCTCAAGTTATAACAGTACCGAGCCATCTCCTGATCTCTACAAAGGGAGGACACACCGTTGTCCTTGTCAATGAATTTGATCAAGAGGTGAGGAGTGGACACAATTGCTTCCATTGCATTTAGGGTAGGGCGGCCTATGATCCCGTTGTGAGGGGATTCCACATCAATCACTAGAATCCGTGATTTCACCGTTCTTGCGCCAGGCTCTCCTTCAAAAGAAATCAGGGTATCGAGGTACCCTTTGGTGGGTTGCTTGGCCCCATTAAACGTTGTGAGCTCTTGCGTGTAAGGCTACAGATCTGCATCATTAAAACCTATTCTTTTGAAACAGTTATAAAAAATTACATCACAAGAACTTCCCTGGTCAACGAGGATCCTCTTCACATCCTTGTTAGCAATGACAGCAATGATCACCACTGCATCGTCTCCTCCTGGGATCGTCAGGCCAAAATCATCATCAGTAAATGACACCATTGGGGCTGCCACACCGTCCCTGAAAGGGCGGTTATCTCTTGGTTTGCCCTGTACTGATAGAATCATACGATGGTGATTCTTCCTGGCTGTGATGGATGCTCCACCACTTGCAAATCCTCCAGCGATCATCTCAATCACCTCGCGTCTACCTTGCCTCTGCTGCTGAGGCATATTGTCCTGTTGGGCTCCTTCAGCAATCACCACTCCTTTTTACTTTTCAGCCGCAGTAAATCTTTTCACTGGGTTACGACTATTATCACCCTCATCATCTGGATCTCTCCCCCTTTTGTCCATTCTGTCAGGTTCGTCCAAAGACTTTTCTCTGAACAGATATTGCTTCAGCTTTCCCTCTCTAATGAGGGTCTCCACAGTGTTCTTCAATGCTTTGCACTCGTCTGTGTGGTGACCCGTTTGTTCATGAAAAGTGCAATATTTCCATGGGTTACCAATCCTCTTGACTGGGGGTGGCTTCCTTATACCAAAAACACTGAGCATTGGCCAACCAACCTCCCTCATGATTTGGGAGTGCCTGGCATTCAGAGGAGCGTAGTTGCAAAAAGACGAGACGCGCCTGTCTCGTTGATGAGGTCGGACGCTTACAAAGTCCTCCCTGAAGGTGTGCTTTTCTGGCTTAACCCTCTCCTTCTCCCTTCGTGGCTGTTGAGGGGGTGCAGAGGGCTTCATTCTTGCTGCTGTAGCCTCCAGATGCATTTCTATGCCCACGTACTTGGAAGCTTTCCTTCGAAACTCCTCGAAGGTTGTTGGGGGGCTCTTTGCCAAAGATAAGGCGAATGCAGATCCAGGTTACAAAGCTTCCGCTACAATATGAAGCTGTATGGCCTCCGTGAGGTTGGGGACCAAGACAGCTTCCTTGTAAAACCTCTTCAAGAACTCCTTGAGAGTTTCAGTCTCTCCTTGCCTTATCTGGGCTAGGGTGTGAGAAGTTCTTGGAATGTCCCTAGAGATGACAAAATGGCTTTCAAACGCAGCTGCCATTTCCTCCCAAGAATCTATGGATCCTGAGGGTAAGCTCTTGAACCAGCTGAGAGCCTCCTCCGTCAGTGTTCTTGGGAACATCCTACACATGACGTCTTCATCTGCCCCCAGATACATGGCTTCATAAACATAAGCATCTAGATGTTTAGTGGGATCAGTTTCTCCATTGTATTTTCCGATCGATAGTGGCTGAGTCGTTTGCAAGTGCTTAGGGATGACAACACTCATGAGTCTCCTTGAGAAAGGAACGCTAAACTTGTAAGTCCCAGAAGTTACCACTGCCTGCTCCCTTCTCCTGGTACTGACTCTATCACCAGAGTCTTGGGTCTGCTCTCTCTCCTCGTACATGGGGATTTTCGAATACTGGAGGGTTATAGATCTATCCCTCGCTGATGCATGATGAGCATCCTCTGCATGGGACGTTACCCTGTCCCCAGCTCCTCTTTTCTCCTGCCTCAACTCCATCAGCTCCTCCCTGAGCTGTCTAATAACCTCATCACAAGGGTCAGGAGTCACTACTGGTACCATCTTTCGAGCGTTGGTAGCAGGAGACTCAAAGATAAGTCTCCTTCCAATCTGTTGATGGGTCACATCCTCCACGTGACCATCAACGAAATCAAGTCCATCACCTTCCATTCTGACCACCAAACCTCTACGAAAAGTGGGAATAACTCTAGCGGGTCCCACTAGGCGTGCCAATGAACTGGTCTGAACCGGGGTCTAGGATCCGGTGTGGGACCAGCCATAAGAGTGCAGGTGTTTCAAGGTTTGTACACCGGTATAGTAGGTATCCGATGTTATAGTCCGACCTCTCAGTGGGAGAAACCGGTCTTGTTGTCCTGGAGATCCTTCACACCAACGTTTCACGTTGTGAGAGGGCGAAAGGTGGTGCCACCTGCGAAGATTCTCCGATGCTCAAGTTAGAAGAATGTATGAACTCAATGAATACTCAAGCAATGTAATAGTGAAGAAGTGAGTTTGGACAACGTAACCTTGCATGTGTTTTAGATCATGCTATTTATAGTTGAACGTAGGAAATGAATCGTTGGATGCAAGTGGGCCCATTGGCTCTGATAGCGTGTGAAGTATGTCAATCAAAGTGGTTCAGTACTCAGAATGTGTCAGGGGGGTAGGTCAATTATCAGATTACGATCCTGTGATAAGGATGAAGGATAATCACCTTTCCGTATATTTCGCTGACACATGTACTTACTCTCTGAGGTAATTGTCATTAACACATTCTGCTATGCAGGGTATCTTCGCTGATAAGTTATAAGGAACTTTTATCTCACAGTGATCCTGAGGCAAACGACTATATAGACGTGTAGTGAGAACGAGTGAAGTATCTGTTGTAGAGAAAATAAATAGAACGTCTGATGAGATAAGAGCGGATAAAGGGATATCGGATATCCGGTGTGGCACTGCCTGAACTGTGACACCGATTTCCCTCTTATAAGGTCATTCTGACGTCATAACTTTAGGGACCGGTATCCAGACTGGATCAGTTGTTGATCTTATAATTATTAAAAATAGGAAATCAATAATCTTGAAATATATATGTAATATTTTTATTGGATAAAGATTAATAGATCTCATTTGTTAATTACATATATAAATAATAAACATGAGTATATAACCATTGAACTGACTCGAAATTCTTAATGGTTAACATTACCTTCTAAATTGTCAGTAGGAAAATTCTCACGAAGAAATGTAATAATTTCTTCTGACCTGAGATTATCACAGTACTTAACAAGTTATTTATTGTACTTTGATTCTAGACACCTAATGTCTAAAGGTATTAATTGAATGGTTATTGGGTATAATTAAATACTTATAGAATTAATGATAAGTCAAGAAAAAATCCATCAACTCGAGTTTAACCTCTGTGACAAAATAAAGAGTTCTTAAGCCGTAATATATAAGTTAACTTACTAGAGTTTGACAAAATACCATACTCTAGAGTTAATTTAGAATTATAAAGATGGAGAGAAATATTATATAAATCTTCTAGTGGTTCTTAAAAGCAAAATACATTACTTCATGCTATATGGCCGTTAAGGAGTGTTGTTAGATGCTAATCTTGATTGGTAAAATAATTTGATTAATTTACAAGAGCTGGGTATACGGGCTAGCCGGTCCTACAACGGGTTGTAAAAAAAGGCCGTAAAAAATCATACATTTTTCCCCTTTCCCAATGCTCATTTGTTAAACATATTTATAGTCCCTATCATACAAGCAAAATGAAGAAAAGACACACGGATATGGCAAAACACTCTCAAGCATCATAAAAGTAGAGTTCCATCTAGTCAGCACATCCAAATGCAAGCCAACACTAATGTCAACACTGGTGAATACAACTTTTAAAAGTCTTCATTCTTCCCTTAGAACCTTTCATATATTTTATACTCTCCCTAATTTAATTCACAGTCATACTAGCTATTTTTAACCCTTCTTACACTATAAGATTCAAGATATGAGCACAACAACGAATGTGAAAAATTTACCACCACACAACAAACCATCTTTTTGTAAAAAAGTATTTCTTTCAACATTTCTTGCATGTTGCCATTAGTACTTGCATTGTCCAATGTTAAAGAAAAAACCCTTTAGTAAGTCCCCAATCTAGTAAAAGTTTAAAGACTTTCCTAGCCAACTTGACCCCTGAACGTAGAGGAGGGAAATAAGAGAAGTTTAAAATTTTACTATTGAGTTTCCAATTTTCATCCACAAAATGAGCAGTCAAAGAAATATAACCTTTAATAGTACAAAAAGTCCACACATCAAATGTTAAACGAATTCTACTTGGGTTACGAATAAATCTTGGCATCAGGATTTAAGTACTTTAACAACTCTCTTACTCTTCTATATTCAACAAAGGAAAAAGGAAGGTCATGCTCAATTATAGCCATCTCAATCAAATCACGGATTACTCTTTGATCCACTTTCTTAGCTACCAATTTAGCTTGATGATTAAGCATGAGCTTCCCACATGGAGACTATTTAAATTTAGATAATTTAGTACACTTTGCAACATGGCGACTCAAGGTTGATGTTCCATATCTATTACCACCAGTAGCAAATGCAAAACCACAACCTTTACATTGCGCTTTTTCTTTATCATCCAATACAATTTTATCAAAGTAATTCCAAATAGTTGATGGCAAATTTCTATTTCTTTTACCTTTTTTGTTTCTTTATCATCTATATTAGTAGTTTTAGCAAGATCACTACCAAGAGCCTCTTGAAATTAGACATCAACATCATTTTCTTGTCCAAGAGTAACATAAGTGTTAAAATTAACACTCTCATTTAAAGTTAAACCATACTTTTCTTCCGTACTTATCAAATCAAACTGAAACAGAAAATTAAATTCATGTGTTGTAGAATGCCATTTAATCCCCTCTTGATGTATTCCATATGGTTACCTAAATAACGTATATTTCTACATCAATCATTGCTTACTAATATAATATATAGTATGATAAATAATAGCTGTTTGTGTTACATGTATTTTTTAAAAAATCTCAATATATATGTAAAAAAATTATTAAGATGCTAAATCCGACTATACATTTAAAAATTTTAGAATAGCTAGTTTTGAAACCATAATCATAATATTTTATCCCACTATTACTACGTGAATCTTTTTCCCTAAATCTCATATAACGTGTATTGCAAGGACAATAAAATGTAATTCAACAATTGATGGTCAAGCACTTCAATAAATCGTGAATGGAATTTAACAATTCAGCTATCTGTAATTTTTAATATATTTTTTAATTTTTACTTAGATCATGGGTTGGCCCATGAACCCACGGGCTAGACCTGTTTTAAACTGTGGGTTACGCGATCCCAACTTGTGAGCCCGTTTTTTAAATGATTCAAAATTTTTGACCCGCAACTCACATAAAGAGTAATTAAACAAGTTAGCCCACGGGCCCAGACCCATTTAGCCAGTTCTATAATGTAATACCAGTTTAGTATTGAACTTATGAGGTCACATACTAACGAGTATTCTAATCTTTATTAAAAAATATATATTTTATTTGATAATTAAATTAAAGAATTTAATTTTATCAAATAAATTATTTTTTCTTAAAAGTGAAATATTATTGTATTGTTTGCTAACACCAAGAATATAAATAATATATATTATATACCTATAATATATATATATATATATATATATATATATATGAGTATGCACCATATGAGAAAGACTCTTAGGTGAGAGTGGGAGGAGCGATCTGGGCTGTACAATCATACAATAGATGGTTGAGATTAATCATATTAGTTTTTTATATATAATTGCAACAGTGAAAAAGTAGTTTGAAATATTTTTCAAGTATCATTTCAAAAATTCAAATGTTACAATTTTATGTATATACATATTTGATAGCCACAGTTTATAACATTCTTTTATGAAAGAAATGGGTCAGTTTTAGAGCACTATTTGAAATAAGAAGAAAATTTTTCTTTTCTCACATATTTTATTAGTAGAAGGTTTCACATTCAAAGCATTGAAAATAAAGATCACTTTCAGTGTGGATACACGTAGACTCTTCATCTATTTAAAGGAAAAATAGTTTTAAAGATAAGAACTATCACCAGGTCAATTTTACTATTGCAATATATACATCTATCAATTTTGCATATACAATTTAAACACAATAGATCTTATTTATTTCTGCCATGTATGTTTTGGACACTTCTAAATAATGTTTTCAAAACCGGACTGGTTATTGAATCAGTGAAGACACCAGTTCAACCAAACTGTGATCAAACCCTAGGTCCAATCGTGATTGAACCGGTAGTACTAAATAATTTCATTGACATAAGTAAGAAGAGTGATTTGATTCATTTAATTTTAACATTTTAATAATCCAATAGATTATGAAAAATTAATTAATCAATAACTAATTAACATTTAATTACAATATAACTTTATTCATTCAATTTAGTGGATTGAGAGAATACAAGTAATTTTTTTTTTCAGTTTTCACCATCCGTCTCTCATTAAAATTAGCCATGTACATTTACATTATCATTATGTAATGCTAGGTAACATAGTTTCCATAAACATCATTTATTTCTATCAATTAGTTATTCGTTCAAGTAACCAAAAAAAAATTTATTACTTTCAATTTTTAAAAATCATAGATAAAAAAATCTTTGAAAAAAGTGAGTTACATTACAATTACAATATGGATATTTAAAACTCAAATCGGATTGTGCAATGTAAAGAATACTTATAATTAACAAGAAAATCATATATTTTCATTGCACATTTTATTTTAAAAGGAAGTATTATGAAATAACAAATAAATTGTATTTTATCTTAAACTATTTAAATTCAAAACGTATCATGGGGTAAATAAATATTGTAACATCCATGCCCCCTAAAGTACGCATACATATCATAATTAAAATAATTTTTTTATCTTGATTGAACTTTTTTAAAATTTAATTATGATTTTAAGTTTTTGTTTAATTTTTTTGATGAGTTTTTTTTGTGTGTTATCTTTTTCACCATGTTTGACTTTTTATTTTTTTTAATTTTGGACTATGATTCCTATTTTTTTTTATCAATTTTCTTATTTAGTTTGGTAGTAAATGCAAAATAGATCTTATGAGATGATAAAATATTGGAGAAAAAAACCTTCAAACCCTTTGTTATCATTTTTAATTATTTATTTATTAGTTATTTTTGTCCTTGCTATAAAAATGTTGATGATGCAACTGATAATTTGATCAACTAAAGTTGTTTGGAATTAAATTAATAATTGAAGAAATTGTATTTAGAAGTTTATTTACAAAAGTGAAAAATATGAAATATGACCACGTTATATATATTTTTAATCTTTATTTATTTATTTTTCAATAAATATTTGTTCTCATTAATTAAATTTTAATATGAACATATTAAATTTTAATAAACATATTAAATTATTAAATTATCATTTACTATTAGTGATGGTTAAGAGGGAAGAGGGGTTAAATAAGTTTGGTACTCTTTTTGCGTAGAAACGTAAATTTTTTCAAACAAGAGATGCAACGGATTTATGAACCATACTTTAAGAGGTAAAGGCAAAAAAAGATAGCACACAACAAATTTATACTGGTTCACTTCTAACGTAGAAGCTACATCCAGTACCTTCAAATTTGAAGGATTTTCACTATTTTAAAAATGTCTTTTTACAATCTTAGCACAACTCGTGCTACAGGTATTCTTGACTCTAGCCATTTTTGACTTAATCCTAAGTATTCTTTCAATAAGTCACTCCTGGCTCAATACCTAAGTATTATTTCGAAAGCCTCTTCAAACCAAACAATGTTTCCCACACAAACTAAGGCTGATAACACACCAGACTTGACACAGATAGAAAGATAAGAGTGTGTTTGTGTTATAGAGAACTTAACATACAAGATGATACAAGTTAAAAAAGAATTACACTAAGTATGAAAGACAAAGACCAAGTCTGCAAGAAGCAGAGATACAAAGAAGGTCTTTGCTTTGAGAAGAAAGAGATAATTTGTAAGTGTAGAGAGAAGTTTTCGTGATTCTAATTTTCAAAGACTCTAATCTTTCTAACTTCTTCAAAGTTTGGATCCTCTTTATATTTATAGGCTAAGGAAGATGACCGCTATTAATCTGTTGAAGAGAGATAGCCGTTGAAGCTTGCTGACTTTAAAGTTGAGAACATGACAAAAGGTCTGAATCGAGGAACTTAGAATCTTGCACTTAAATGGTGTTCCTCAAGTGAAACATGATTTGTATCCTTTCTTCTATTGTGAACTCATGCAAAAATGGTATGGTTGACCTTCTGATTACTTTCTAATGCAAATACTGAACTTCATCAGCCTTTCTAATTTACGCAGAATAGCTTCCTCGATCTTCTATCCATGCAATTGTTGGTTCTTGCACTTGATTTGTCTTATTTCCTCTTTTGATGATAAGAGTAGTTTCTCTTGATAAGAATTCAGCTCAGAGCATCTTTGAAAATATCTTTGATTTTTGTTTGATGTAAGCTTTTGAGTAACGTTCTTGATGTTTCAAAAGTCTGGGGTCTGATTGTTGAAGCAAGTATGCATGCTAAGTTCTGAGAGCAAAATACATATAACTTAGTCCAAAAGTTTGGACGGTTGAATCAGACTTTTCTTTAGCGTTGTTCTAGGTTCAAACTTTTCTTGGGACAACTTGTACGCAAACTATTTTTGATCCCAGGCAGACTTGTTCTAAAATAACTTGCATGACTTAAGACAAACTTTTTATTGGTGGACTTCCGCTTTCATTTATAATCTATGCATCTTAGGTTTGTAACCTGAAACACTTAATTGAACAGTTAGATAACACAGACATACTTTATTCAATTAAATTCTTTGATGCGTGTATAACACAGACATACTTTATTCAATTAAATTCTTTGATGTGTGTTATTAACAAATCCTGGGGTCTGGTAAACAATAACCAATAATTTTAAAATCTTTTACAAACCAAACTTGGTTCTAACAATTAGATGTAGTACATAAAATTATGATTAATTCTAATCAATATGATATATAGTAAACCATCAAAATCATGATTACAATCTCTTATTTTAAATCCATTAATTATACGCAACTAAGTGATTAAGATTTATAAAAAATAATATAAATTAAAAATAAATATTGAGAAATAATACAATTAAGACAGAAATTAGTGATCAATTATATATCAGTTGTATGAAAAGCTAAATAATTAAATTTCCATATCAATAATATATATAAAAATACTTCTCTATATAGATTAGTTTTATTTTACAACAATTAACTTTAAACATATAATTTAAAAATTGTTTTCATGAACCGAGTAATGCAAATTTAAAGATGAAAAATGAGGAAATCAATTAAACGTGAAAAGATAGATGAAGACTTTATAAAAGCTAACGGTTGTTTATAAAAATCAGAAATAACTATAAATTTAAGCTTAAATAATTTTTGAGATTGTTTTAACATTGATCATTATGATAAACATTTTAAAATAATTTTGAATTTTATACGTTGTATCAAATTTTAGATTTAAAAATCAATATACATTAAAGATGTATTATTAAATTTGTAAAAATAGTAAGTTGATGAATAACTTAAGATATATTATTATAATTTAAAATTTTTCTTACTCCAAAAGGTAAAAAATGATTGAATAATATTAAAGATGAATAAATTTAAAATGTATAAACACATGCCTTAAATAAAAAATTTAAGGATGACTAATATTATCTTTAAAAGGATAATTAATATTAAAATAACGGTACTTTTTTAAACCCGTTACTTTCTTTATATTAGTTTGTTTGAAAAAAAATTAAGTGTTTTTAATATATTCATAATTATAAATAAGTATAATTGTTTATCTCAATTATATATGTTTACTTTTATTATAGGTAATTATCATTATAATTGAATTCAAACTAACATGTAAAAATTGACAACTAAAATTTCAAGTTAAAGTCAGTGTGTGATATGTAACATTTATTAATTATAATACGTAACAAATAAAATTGATGAAATTTAGATTGTATCGTTTAATGGTATATATATTTAGGTTAAATAAAAAATTTAAATTAAATAATATTGAAATTAGCCCCTTTTAATTTTTTTTTACTTTTTAAATATTACTTTTTCTAAAAATAACTTTTGTGAATCATAATATATTCATAATTATGATTGAATATAAATCTTTCACTAGTAAAAAAGGCTTTTTACACCGGGGCTTTTACACCGGTTGTAATGTGACCGGGGTAAAAAATTGGGCGGTGATAGTTTTGTAAATAATATGAAGTTTTACACCAGTCTATTCTTTGGACCGGTGAGAAATAGTTAATTTTATACCGATCTTAATTTTAAACCGATGAAAAAGGTTTAAGTTTGTACCGATCTCTAGTTGTGATCGGTGAGAAATGTCAAACTTTGTACTGTTCCTATTTTTTGGACCGGTGAGAAATCTTTTCTTATTTTTCACTAAGGTATCATTTTCAATTTCCTTCTTGAATTGTCTCTCTCACGGAGTTTTCTCTCTCGAATCCCTACCTCTAGACGCTCTCCCTCTTGAAAGTCCTACCTCTCGAAGCTCTCCCTCTCGAAGCCCTACCTCTCGAAGCTCTCCCTCTCGAAAGCCCTTCCCGTTGTCTCCCTCTCGAAGCCCTACTTCTTGAAAGCTCTCCATGTCTACGTAGCCCTACTCATCTCTGTTTGTCAAAGCTCGAAGGTCTCCCTCTCGAAACCCCTTCACTACTCGATCTCTCACTTCGATCAAACCACAGGCACCCTCTTTCTCCTTGTTTTTGTGCTCGTGGACTTTGAGAAATAGTTTCTTTTTTGTGTGTATTATTTTCCATTTTTCTTGTTTTTGATGCCTGATGTAGTACCTGTGTTAAGTTTGATTTTCTATCTCAAGATTATTGAAGTAACTGTGATTCACTAAGTATGCTTATTAAATGTTCGATGAAATGTCTTTTCTTCTTTGCTGTTTCTACTCAGACCTGGGCTATTGTTTCCCTTTGTTTGCCCGAATCGCGTCCTCCTGCTCACGTTTCTACATTATGTTCCCGGTGCTCAACTATGAAGGGTAACTCACTAAACTTTGTTAATATTAAGTGGTTCACTTCTTACTATGAAGATGCTTTTTATTTCGTTAATACTCTAAAGATGCTTTTTATTTCATTAACTATCTAAAGATGATTGATCTTTGATTCTATGAATAATTTTCCAGAATTCATTCATCTTTTCATATCTGTTTGTTCTCTGTGCTCCGGTGCTACTGAAATAGGTCAAGATAAGAATTTTAAAATGCATATTAAATAAGTATAAAGATTTTTTAACAGGCCAACAATATTTTCCCAGGATGAATTAATACCATAGTACTATTAGTTGTTCTTGCTTGATATGAAAAAGAGATCTTTACATGTGCTTTCATATTGTATCATATTCATATGTGAGACATGTGAATGTATAAAGAGCAGTAAGTTTAATGTATTCAAAGCAATGTGAAGATTTTTGGCTGTTTCATTTCCTCTCTGCATTGATGGCGCCATAGCTGCTGTAAGTGTCCATAACACTGTAATAGTTGGTCACAAAAATTGAAATGATGTTTAGGCCTTAAAAATTAGGAGACTGAATTAATGATAATTTTAAATAAAAAGTTTGCATTTATGATTTCTGGATGGAATCTCTTAAAACACTTATTAATATTTCCCTTTAAAACATTACCTGCTCCTCCAAACAAATGTGGACTTAGAAACATCTTTCTTGTTCTAATCCATGTGTTCAAACCTCCACCTACAGCTTTAAGCACTCTAAATCCTAGAAGTATATTTATGAAATAATCATAGATTTGAAGCTAGTACCAATAATAAATTTAATATCACAGAATAAGTAAACTTTTCAGCTAATGATATACATGTTATAATTTTTTTTAATACAAAATAATGTAATATTTTATTGAATATTTGATTATTTAAATTTTGATCAATCTTCTGGGAACTTTTTCTTTTGCTGCTATTACTCGATAAAAAGATTTTGATAATAATATTAATAAAAAGGACTTATGGAAACAAAAGTTTTACTGACTACTAATGTTTTCCGTTTAAAAGAGTCTTCCACCATATAGTTGTTTGACAATTAATACTTGATCAATATAATTGGAATGAAGGAAATTAAATAAATTGGTATTGATGAGGCTATTAACACCAATTGCATGTACTGGTGATGTACCAAACCAAAGCAAGGACTAACTTGGAGTCTTAAATAAATTAGTAAAAAATTGTTGTCACAAGAAATCCCAATCATCTTTCTAAATTATCCCATTTATGTTGAATTACATTATTATTTTCCTGTATCATCTAGGAAGAATTGAGGAAATGGTTTCTTTCTATGGAATATGCTATCTTTCACTACCATTTTCGACATCTGAATGTTGATGCTCAGGTAAAATCTGCCTATAACATTATTTTTACATATCAAGTTAGGTACTAATTTACTATATACTCTGCTGATGATTGCACAGAGGGCAGTCATGGGTGAATTTGACCTTCCTTATGGGGCTATTAGTAACGTGGAACTTTAGGTATTCACATGCCATTTGTTTAATTGCTTTGTTGTTGGCTGATGTATCCTAAATGTTTCTACAAAGTGGATTTATGCAAAACTAAATTAGGTCTAAGGCATGAATATTTGTTAGTACCTAATGGAGTGAAGCCTTTGATTTGTAGAGCGTAAAAGAGAATTTGGGACAAGTTGCACGTTCTATGGGTCAGTTTCCACCCACTGGTAAGAGGTTTTTTCTCTTTTCAATGAGCATTTAACATATTGGTGTGGATCATAAGAAATGATTTGCATGCACCGTACTGCATTTTGTTGAATGAATAGGAATATAACTAGTTGGTGCTTCCTAAGGGCCAAGGCACATCTTTCCATTTTTTGTGAATTTGTTTAATGTGTAAATCACTACTAATCTAGCATATGCATGGGTAAAACTTTGAAAAAAGATATAATTCTGCATGGCAAGGTATGGCAAAGTGCTATAAATAATCTTTTTGATGTTTATAATTGATACTTTGGTATTTAGTAGATAAATAGGTCTAAGACTTGTTTCACCAACCAAATTGAAAAATGAAACTATATTTGAGGCTCCTATCATTGTGGGATCTGGGTAGAGTTAGGTGTATACAATAATACAACCTTTTAATGAGTAGAGAGGCTATTTTTGTGACTCCACAACATTTTAATTAACTTCATTCCTATTTAAATTTAAACTCTAGTTTATGTTAATTGTGATATTTTACAAGCTTTAAATTCATAATTAAATTCCATTGTCTTACTCCAAAAATTTAAATTTAAACTTAAACTTAAATATATTTAAAAATTTTGAATCTTAATTGGTAGAATTTATTTCAAGACAACAAAAAAATGTATTAAATATAAAAACAATGAAGATGTTAGTAGAAATATAGAGTTTAGTTCCGTATGAAATTAAATAACTAATTCATATATTAAAAAAAATTTAGAGAGAGTATATGATTATATCTAACTAATGATTAATCATTGTGTAAAATTTTTTACTAACAATACATCATAAATAAACTTATTTAAGATTTTCTTCATATCCATATCTATATCATTAAGAAAGAATAACTTACATCTTTGATTTCCTTTGGTTTCTTTTCAACCGTAGTACTCTCTTTAGGCTTCACTTTTGGGGATATTAATTCAACTTTTTTCTTGCTCTTCATTTCTATAAGCTTTAAGATTTTCAATAAGTCTATTTTTCCTTTTGCCTTGATTTCCCCTTTCTCAAAATCTATATCCACACTTTGTATACCTAAACAAAATTCACCATGACAAAAACTATTAATTTTATATCTTAATTAATACCTTCAATATATTTGTTAGCACAGGAACAAAACAATTATTGAAGTAAGTTCATATACCTTAAGTAATCATGAGATGCTTCTTGATCTTACTCCCATATTCTTTACAATGTAGGTTGACTTTGTAGATAACATTAATGACTTCAATGTCTTATTTTCCTGTTGCCATTGGTATAGTTTGAAATGTAGGATTGGAGTGAAAGAAGAAAATAGAGTAAAAAATGGGTAAGTTTGCATTTGTTTTGAGTAACACTACTAGACATGTCCATTAATTCTTTTTTCTTTTCTATTGTATATGTTCTCCTTTATTTCCTTTGTGATAATCTAATTGATTTGGTTTCTTACTAAAGACCTATTAACTGTCTATTGTTTGTGAAGCAAAATTGATCCTCTGTTACTTCTAGTAGTCCAGCTAATGTTTACTTCTATCAATATTTACTCACTCAGTTTAAGAACAATTTGAATCCTTTGGCATTTTGAAGAGTTTGCTTTGAATTTCAGAATGCTGATAGGCATTGAAAAAGATGCTTAAGAATATGATCTGGGAACTCACAAGATACTTGTGTAGTTTGTAGATTTAAAACACCATAACTTATTAAAGTGAATAATGTGATAATATTTATTAGAAGGATAGAAGATTAGTTCTGTCAAATAATTGTAATTTAAAATTATATTAAAGCTAATTATGTAACAAAGTTTTGTTGTAGGATATATGCTCCTCTTTGATGGGGTAAAGTGAATGGTTACTAACTTACTATTGATATTTTTTGACTTTTCTACATGACACATACATCTCCAATTGGTTGCCACTGCCTGGATATTTTGATATTAATGTTTTAAAATTATTTAAATAGTTCTATGAAGAAACAAATTGTTATGCTCAATGTTTTATGTTTATGATGTTTTTCTCTGTTGAGTATTATTCATGCTTTAAAAATTTGGCAGGTGCTTCTTTGAAAACCATCAAAAGGACTGTTAAGTACCTATGCCCTACAGAGATTATTCTCCATATATTGATGTGGATTTAAGTGAGTTGGATATGGGCCAGAAATTGGTTATGGGAGATCTTATAGTTCATCCTGCATTGAAACTTCTTCAGTTAAAAGATGAACCTATTTGTAAAATTATGGGCCAAAGGGTTTTTGAACTACAAAAGAAATCTAAGTAACCACTTTTTGTATCTTTGATGGTTATTACTCCTGCAATGAAGCATTTTATAGCTAACATGTATTATTTGTGATCATTTTATGGTTAATTGTTAATTGTTTTTAAAGTAATATAATTCAATACTTGGAACACTTGCAATTGAGTTTATGTTTCTTATAGTTAATTTTGTTAGTATTACCAACACCTAAGACAATTTTCCCTAGACTATTAACATTTCAAAGGAAACAAAAAGGGGGAAGTAGGAAAAATACAGAAAAAAGGAAAAAAATAATAGTTTTACACCGGTTGTAGTTTCCAACCGGTGTTAAATGTTTATTTTGTACCGGTTATAACATATGAGACCAGTGTAAAATGTAATATTTACACCGGTTGTAACAAACAAGACCAGTGTAAATATTACATTTTACACCGGTTGTAATCCAAAGGCCAGGTGTGAAAATCATTTTTCTCACCAGTCCCGAAACCAGTGTAAAAAGTCCATATTTTTCTCACCTGCTGCATCTACACTGGTCCTACAACCGGTGTAAAAAGTCAAAAAAGACCGGTGTAAAAAGCCTTTTTTCTACTAATGTTTATCTTAACTACCTCTTAGTTTTTTTATTATAGGAAATAATTATAGATGATTCATTTTATTCTATACAATTCACTAAAATCACATAATATTATATTATTCCTTTTATTATTTTTCTATAATTATTAAATTAGAAATTGTTATAACAATTAGAAAATATTGTATTGATGCTTTGTATAGAATACTAATAAAATAAAAAAATATCCAGATAATGTTTTAAAAATATTTTTAATCTAATTACATTATTTTACAAAAAAAAGTTAAAGTAAAATTATGCCAAATTATAGTAAAGAAATAGAATTAGAAATAATTAAGATATAATGATAATTCGTTTATCCAATTCATTACTCGTGTGATCTCAAAACACGGGTCGCTTAGTTTAGATTTTTGAGATTGGGTTAAGAAGAACCATATTGAATCAATTAGAGACATTTGTTCAAAGATTATTAAAGAAATTTGAGTTAAAGACGTTTTTTCCTTAACTTGAATTCATGAACTAGATTGAGATTCTATTTTACAGAATAGTAATCGTAGGTCGGTTGCTTTTGCTTATTGATTTATGTTTCTATTTTAATTCTTCTTACATTCTTGTTTAATCCAAAATCCCCCCAATTTGTGTTTCATGTTTAGTCTAGTAATCAAAGTTCTCGAGAGAAGGACCTAGGTTAGTCACCTAGTATACTCTAGTTTTTATTTATTTTTTATTTGACCAATTGCGACATCAATCAATATCCCTCATATTTGATTTCAAGACCTTCAACAATCAAGTAGGATAAGAGGCTTGCCAAGTTGGTTTATGAACTATGATAGATGTTGATGCGGGTACGAATAAGGTAACCCTGTGCAACGACTCTCAACTTGTAATTTCCCAGATTTCAAGAGAATATCAAGCTAGAGAATCGTTGTTGCAGCACTATTTGGTTAAAGTGAATGAAATGAAAGCAATATTTGAAAAAATAAAGTTCAAACATGTCTCAAGGGAAGAAAACACGAAGGTCGATATTCTATCTAAACTAGCTAACACAAAAAGTACATTCCACAATAACAGTGATCCAAAATACCTTAGTTGAACCAAGCATATCGCCCCATTCAAATCAACATGATTTATGCTTTTGATGAAGATTCATGGTTGGCTCCAATTATCTAATATATGGGGAATGGAAAAACATCCACCGATCATGTAGAAAAGAAGAAATTAAGGAAAAAGCTGCCAAACTTAACTCTAATTGATGGCCAATTATTCTGTTGAGGATTCTCTATCTTGTTCTTGAAGTGTTTAAATGAAAATAAGGTCAAATGGGTCATGTCTAAAGTGTGACACCTGAAACTCAAATCATAAATCCTAAAGTAATTGTCCAACATGTAAGGAAAATGGGTTTTTTTTGAAACAATCACTTTAAGGTCTGTAACCTAAGTTCTAAGGTCACGGTAAGACATACACGACCTATCCTAAAACAATTATAAGTCAAAGGTTCATTCTTTATTTCAACATTACCCCAAAGCATTACAACCTTAATTGTTCATTACCATCCTAATCACATCCTTTACATAAAATTACTCTTTTCTCACAATAAACCTCAACTAGACAAAATACTCAACAAGCTAAAGTTATTTGTCTAAGGATCCCAATGAGACCAAATGTGTCCAACATGGTTTGAGGCCTAAATCACCATTTTCACATCACTATGTCCATACACATTTGTGCCATTGGATTCACTTTCCAAATCCCCAATTGGTTATCAATTTTATTTCTCAAAGCTAAACATCATGTATGCTACGTATAACATGTCGTTCATGAAATCAAGATGTAATACACATCACTTTACACGTTAAGCTCCATCACATATACTTTATTCACACATCATCGACTATCAATTCAACATGCTCACATAACTAAGGATGTCAATAGGGCGGAGTGGGTGCGAGTAGTATGTTACCGCTACCCATATCCACGGGTTTTAGGCGGGTAACGAGTATTCACGGATCGGGCAACGAGTACCCACAAGTATTTATGAATATTTTTTATTTTTATAAAATAATACTAAAAAAATATGGTATAATGTACTAAATATAATATTATTTTAGTCTAATATAATTCAAATTAATATTGTATCATACATTACAACTTCATAAATTAAAAGTATTATCACTGAAAAATGATAAATTTTGTTTATCTCATTATATAATAATAAAAAACTTAGATATTCAAATATATTTAATAAAAAATAAATATTAATAATTAAACGGGTATCTGCGGGGTGAGAAGTATGATACCGCTACCCGCCCGTTTAGTAAATATGTGGGTATGCATTTCGGGTAACCCGTGGGTTACCCGTGGACGCGAGTTTTTTTGTCATCCCTACATATAACAAATCCAAATTAATTTCAAGTATGTTTACGATATGGTTATATACATAAACTTTTTGATTAACCATATATGGTAGTATAAGCCAAAATGTTAAACTAACTCTGGCCAAAAGAGACTACTAACAATAAACACACATAAACATAAACATCAAGTATCTCCTATATTTACTTGCATTGTCAACCAGCACTTCAAAAGCATCAACAAGCATTGTCTTGTTTCAAATCCACTAAACCACAAGTATGAAAAAGTAAGATTATGTATAGAATAAATGCAAAATGAAATATAGATTACACATGTACACAATCACAATATATTAAACTCATCTAAGTTCACACACATGAAAAATACATGTTATGCATATGTCAAACATTATTTATTCATTTAATTAATCTTCCACTTTAGTCAATGATGTCATTATGAATCCATTCTAAATGGTGGGTAATCACTGTAGTGTAATAATTCTCATAATCATAATTTTTTTATCAATACTGAACTGAAGCGCCCCCTTACAACATCGCATTCTAGAGCATTAGTAGATCATATAGATCATGCTCGCAGGATCTTTGCTCATCATAGAGTCGTCCCCACCCGGCTGGAAATCAAAGGTCCTCTATATCCCAAGATGTGTCATTTATGTATATGATGCATAACACATTAAATGTCTTTATATCTTATTGTGTCATCTATTAACTTTGATATCAATAATTCTCCATAGCCACATGACTATTCACAATTCACATAGGGATATGCATATCAACCCAACACATACATTATCTCATTTTCATATCACCATCCCATCCTTCATCAACAAAACACTTAACCATATAATCTTTTGAATTAATAAGAACCACATACCCCATATCATCTAGAAAGGCTTACCAAGGGTTATAAAAGTATTTTCATGCACTTTAAGGCTAAGTAATCAATTACTGTGTTTGAGGTAATTGATTATCCAGCAAATAAAGATTGGGTAATCAATTACCACAATTGAGATAATCGATTACCATTTGTTCTTTAATCGACTACCATGTTTGGGGTAATCGATTATCCAATAGACAGGGATTGGGTAAACGATTACCATAACTAGAGTAATCGATTACTTTACGTAAAAAATGGCACATGTGAGTAAAATTGACAGAATTCTCAAATTATAGTTATTCCAAAACTATCATATATTCAATCGATCATTATTACATTCCATACAACATTCATTAATTAATCCAATGAACACTTTCAACATATAATTCCATATAATATCATTCACTTCATCCAATTCATAGTTTTAACATATGATTCCATATAGCAACATTCTATTCATACTTTCAACATATAATTCCATATAACATCAATCAATTCATCTAATTCACTAATCTTCACATCTAAACAACATTTTGACATTCAATTAGTGATAACTATCATAATCCTATAATCAAGCATGCAATTTTATTCATTCTCTATTTATTCACAATATCATCTCCTCTTCGTTACCTTAAGAAACTTTGAACCAACACTAAGGAGTCTCAGGAAGTTGTTTTGAGCTTTAATATATCGCCTAATCGGTTCCTTAGGTAGTTTGAAGAAGAAAACTCAAAAATAGGTGTTCATGGTTAGTGGTGGTTTTGGTCAATATGGAATAGAAAGAAGGGTGACTAACACTTGAAATGGACCATGGGAATGGATTCTACACGAAAAATGAAGCAAAATAATACCTTTGCATGTTCAATCAAAAGGGTGATGATGGTCGTTGGAAATCTCTTCAGCATAGTGGTTTGTGGTGCTTACATGTGGCTGCCAAGAGAGAGTACGAGAATCAGAAAGAGTGAGCAAGGAAGGAAAAACTTTTTGAATAAGGAAGTTGCAAGGGTTGCATCCTTTAATGAATTGGAATTGAAAAGTAAGAAAAGGATTCGAATTGGGTATTGTGAAAATTATGAAGAAAATAGAGATATGTTTTCAGGAAGAGAGTCATGAGAGTGGCATGAATTTTCGTGAAACTTAACCTAAAAATGGAATTAAAGTAAAAGGAAGAGTGTCCAGTATTTAGTAAAAATATCAAATCAATCCAAATTAAAAAAACTAATATTTTTATGAACCACAGTAATTTTAAAAACACTATGGTATAATTTAAAATTCCAAATTCAAAAATTTTATGTTAAAAGATCCCTTGGATGCCCTTCCATTTCTCCCGGGATCAGTAAAAACTTTTATTTTACCCAAAATTGGATTTCTCTACGACTAGCAAGTCGCAACAAAGTTCCAACCCAAATACTAATGTTTATTTATACTTATAGACAAAATAATTTACTCTGAGAAACTTTATTGAAAATACGATTATTAAAGTAATTCAAAATATATCATTTTGGTCTCTAAGGACCCAAAACTAGAAGCTTGACCATTCAACTTTGCGCTTTAAGAGCTAAAACCATGGTTAGTCATTAGGTTGTCTTCCCACCACTTAGCACTATACTAGTGAAGGAAACACAGAGCAAGTGTAAACCCTGACAACCCAATGATCACTTAACGAAATAGAGAAACTAAGCCAATTCTAAGGTGACACCTAGTATGATGCCATAACGACAAGTCCAGTTACTAGAACCTGATCTGTCACAAGAATTTTGCCTAGAGGTAAACTAGAAGTAGCTTCTAGAGATACCACTATATACGTAGAAACATTATCTTAGTCTTCTACAGGTTCAACCTCCTTCTAAAAAAGCAACGAATAAGCATGGACATATAAAATAGATTAAACTAAATCACTATAACACTTAGCAAGATTATACATGATCACATTCATGCATATAAAACCAATACATTAATTCATGAGTCAAACATTCTTGACATCAAGAATATTTAAACACGAACATACCTATTGTTGGATCTCGGACTCATTTAGTCCCGATGCAACTATTTCTAAGATTTGTTTAGTTTCGTTCTAAATAAACATTATTTGACCAAACTCCAACTTACTTAGATAAACTTCCCTTTCGGATCTAACCCTCAATAAAATTTTTCTCATAAGTATTTTATTAGGGAATGGTCCCAAATGTAAGTGAGGTTAGGATGACTTACTCTACCAAGAGTTTACAAAATAATTGATTGAATACATAGTAAAACCAAACTGGCAAGCAAGTAAACCTTCCATAACATTTTTAGTTACATTAAAATTAAAAGAACATAGATCTTGACAATAGTGAGGAGTTCATAGATTCACCACACATAACATAGAGCCATGACCAAACATATACAACTAGAAAACACACAAGCACCTAGGAAAGTAGACAACTAAAAAAAATAGGGGTGGTTACATGGAGTGCAACAAGGAACCTATGGACACTATACCGGTAATAAGAGTCCCACAAGAAAAATTATAAGGGCGGGTTATTGGTAACCCATAATGAAAAAGACACACCGAAGTATATGAAGAAATTCGATTTCTACCAGAAGTTTACAAATTTGCATCACATCCTTATTGAGGAACTTTCCACATCAACTATACCATGTTCATTCCCCCAACGGGGCATGGAAATCTTAGGTTTGTTCCCCCACAACACCTAGTAGGGCCAAATACTTGATAGTTGGAATGGACTATTTCACTAAATAGATCGAGGCAAAGGCAACTGTCAATTTTACATCAACTCGAACTAGAAGATTCGTTTATAAGAATGTTATTGCAAGGCTCGGTGTCCCAGACAAAATTATCTCTAATAACAATACTCAATATACCAACATGAAGTTTATTAATTTTCTTGAAGACCTAAAAATAACATAAGTGTTCTTTTTAGTAGAACACCTCAAAACTAATAGCCAAGCCGAGGTGCCCAACAAAGAAATTCTTAAAGGCTTGAAGAAAAGGCTTTGTGAATCTAATGGAGAATAGACTAATAAGCTTTTCCATGTGCTTTGGGTACACCAAACAACTCCTCACTCATCCATAAAAGATCATCATTCAAGCTTACATATAGAGTGAAGGTTGTCATTCTAGTAGAAATAAAGGAGCCATCATGCAGAGTCCAATAATTCTCCAAATACGGTAATAAAGATCACTTAAGGCATGAGCTAAATGGAATAATTGAGGTATGGAATGAGGCTTTTTGTCGAGATCGAGCCATCAATGCCAAGGCGATATATCGGTATAAAAATAAGGTTCAAATCCAATGTTTCAATGTTGAAGACTTAGTATTGAGATAAGCTAATGTGGGGGAACAAGTTTTCCCATCATGGGAAACTAGATCCTAACTAAAGGGTCCTTACATAGTGATCAGGGTCATCTCATGAAAAGCATACTGGTTAGAAACCTTGGATGATACCGCTATCAAGAACAAATAGAATATTTTAAGCCTTTGAGTTTATTATAGATACCCGATATAATCACGTGTAAACTTTTTCTACCTTAGGGTTTTTTCCCAATGAATTTTTTTTAAGAAGGTTTTAATGAGGTACACTCCAATTTAGCTTAATGTACAATCATTTAATAAAAAGGGACTTCATAAATAGTATGACTTTTATTTTATAAATTATTTATAGGACGATATTAACTATAAGATTACCATTTACATTTAGCCTTATTAGAGCAACATGTACCAAATAAGATAGTTGAGACCATATTGAGTAGTCTGACTATATTACACTAATCACCTGATATGAGTGTGATTAGTACTTTATCCCTAATAAGTGGTGAAACTAGTTACCTAGTATAAACGTAAATAGTTAAACTCCAGTGAGTGGCAAAACTAATCACTTGATATAAACGTGATTAGTACTTTAGCCACTACACGTGGTGAAACTAGTTACTAGGTAAGAGCATAACTAGTTAAATCTTATTGAGTGGCAAAACTAATCACCTGATATAAGTGTGGTTAGTAACTTAGCCCTAATAAGTGACAAATCTAGTTACCTAATATAAGAAGAACTAGTGGCGACCCTAATGGGTGCCAAAATTAATCAACTGATATGAGTATGATTAGTCACTTAGTCGCAACGAGTGGCTAAGCTAGCCACCTTATAACATTAGCCTAGTCCCAACAACCTTATACCAATATAGGTAAACATGATAACTCATGGATTCATATGCATATTTTGTTGGTCTGATACAAGGATAATATTCTCCTATATGGATTCAATATTTGGAGGGATAAACTTGATTCAAGATAAAATCATCAAAGAAGGAAACATGTCATTAATGGAATTATGGGTCTAATGCTTGATATACAAAACATATTAATAAAAAAGTTTAGGCATATTGACCACTAATATATTCTAGTAATGACAACAAAATTTAAAGGATTAATCTTGTCAAAGTTTATCCTAACACAAGACGCCAAAAAAAAGTTTGCATAAAACATCGATCAAGGAAAGGGTAGAATAACATCATCATTTTGAACATGACAGATGTCATCCTAATTATCTCTATCGTGGTTATCATTTGAATTGGTTTCTCCTTATTCGGATCCTTCTTCCTCCGACACTTACTACACTTCCATGGACTGACCTTTAAGCAAGACCGGGTAAGTCTCATCCAAGTACTTCCTACAGGAAACATTATAAAGGACACCGCCATGGAACTTATAATATAAGCTAATGTTGTAACATCCTATAGTTTTACTATATTTTTTATATAAAAGGATAAAATTATAAGGAAAACTATAACTTAAAATTTTGACAAAATTAGCTTGAGGTTCTTTAGAATTAATTGATCATTATAATTTATAGGATTTTATGGGAATTTTTAGATATTTTTAGAGATAAGTGAAAATAGTCCAACATAGAGCCATTTGGGTCTAAACCAGTATAGGAAATGTTATCAAAAAATTATGAAACTTGATAGAGAGTTTAGATTCGGGCATATAAGCTTAAGTTTCAAATTTTGTAAAGTTTAAAGATCATTTGGTTAGAAAAATAAACCGATGAACTTATAAAAAAAGATATTTAAACATTTAGTAATTGAGATATTTAGAGTAAAAGATAAAAGTTACATTTATTTTATTGAGTACATTATGAGAATTTATAACAAAATTTTAAATATAAAATTTATCTCATAAAAATACCCATAGTATAGTTATGGATAATTATGAAAAAAATTAAAAAAAATATAATTTCTACCGCCTATATATACTTGTTGTTAATTCCGATTCACGTGCCAAGAACTTGGGTAGCAGAAGAAGATTAGTCCTTTCCGCTCTCTTTCTTTCGTTCTCCTTATATATATATATAAAGAAAAGTTTTACGTTGTTTTTTATATATATAATGTTTAATTAATTTATTTATTTATTTATTTGTTTAGTTATTTATTTATTTATTTATTTCTTTGTTTATTTATTTATTAAATTGTTTAATTGTTAATTAATTCATTTCTTTATTTGATTATTTATTTATTTATTTGATTATTTATTTATTTATTTATTTATTTAATTAATAGTTTATTTATTTTATTATTTATTTATTTATTTATTTATTTAAGTGTTTAATTAATTATATAATTGTTTAATCATTTATTTAATTGTTTATTTATTTATTTATTTATTTATTTGCTTATTTATTTATTTGGTTAATTTTATTATTTTGTATTATTTTTTATTTACTATTTATTTATTTATCATTTATTATTGTTATTCATTTATTTAATTAATTTACTTATGTATAATTATCTACTTATTTATTTAATTGTTCGTTTATTTATTGATGTATTGACTTATTAAATATCAATTTATTTATTTATTTTATTTATTTCTATTATTATTGTCCATTTATAATTTTGTTTTGTCATTTTATCTAAATTATTTACTAATTTATAGTTTATCAATTATTTATATATTCATTCATTTACATTCTATTTACTTACTTACTTACTTCAACTATTTTATTATTATAAATTTATTATTTATTATGTTTATAATATTTATTCAATTATCATTTATTTATTTATTTACTTTATTCTTTAATCATTTATTAATTGTTATCTTTTTATAATATTCAATGGATGTTTAATTATTATCATACACTTTTAAAATTTATGGCAATACCATTTTTAATATTATTGTGTTATTATAATGAATATCTAATTACCAAAATTTTTCTCATTATTAATATCGCTATATTAAGTGTCAAATATAAAATAAGATAAACTTAACATTAACAATAAAAACCTATGTGTTTAGGTTAGCTTCAGAAGATTTTCTTGGAAAAAAACGCAAGTTTCTCAGGTAAAAGGAGGGTAAGATAAGAAAATTACTAAATATAATACATGTTGAATAGTAGAAGGGACTCCCTAACCCTTTCAATATTTATTTCAGTTATTATTTTTATGTCTTTACTTATTTACAGTTATTAATTTTATGTTATACTTTGTTATTTGCATATTTTTACAATGAGAATTTATATGTTAGACTGTGTAAAGGTTGATGTTTCAATAAAAAATACATATTTCATATGGTTGTATTATGTTGTTTGGGAATTTTCTAAGTGTAACAGGTCAAAGACAAATTTTGGAAACATCATATTTACATTCTGCCAAAATTTTGATAAATTTTGTGAACAAGAAAGAAAAATATGTGCTAAAGGTTTGAACTAATTTAGTATGTGACATGCATCATATAACAAGTGAAAGACAAGAATGTTTTGGGAGATACAGTTATAATCCGAGAAATATTTGGGATGGTTCAATAGCGAACCTTAGGATGCGAGGGTGTGAAGAGAGGCCTAGGAGACCTAGGGTCGCTCCCTAGTGTCGGGTAATTTCACAACAAGCTCTTGCCAATCTGACTAGGCCTTAAGTGTATATTATGGTCAGTGGAGCTGTTCGTTAGCTATATTGGCAAATTATCATGAAACAGTATCAACTTCTGACTGCTTCCAATAAAAAAAGACTTAAGGGCCCACATGCATTGCATCTTTATCATTACTAAAAGAATTGATAAAATATTTATTAATTAAAATTAAGAACTGTCAGTCATCTTTACATTTTCATTCCATGTTGTATATAACATGTGTGAAGAAATTGTTATTAAAATTTATTGTTGTAAAATTCTATTATTTATATATGTCTTGTATAATATTGGTATTTTCTATTTCTCACCCTTTTCCTTGTTTATGTGGTGTAAATTTTGAACTTACACAGATTTTCACTATGAATAATATTCCACAGTTGATAAATGTAAGAATCAGGCCTCGTCAAGGTGGAATAGGGAGATGGAGGTTCTTGGATATAGGGAATGTATATATATACATTCGACTCATGGCAGAACAAGAAAGTGGACTCATAGCCGCAGTGGAACGTTTGATCACTATAATGGCTGAAAATCAAGTGAACCAAAATGCTTAGGGCGATGATGCTTTACGAAGGTTAGATCTTTTTGAAAAACATAATCCACCTTGTTTCAAAGGAGGTTATGATCCTAATGGAGCTCAACTATGGATGCACGAGATGGAGAAGATTTTTTCATGAACTTTAATGTTTAGAGGCTGACAAGGTAATTTTTACATCTTATGTTTTGATAGAGGATGCTGAACATTGGTGGGAAGGTACTAGAAGAAAATTTGAAGCAAACAAGATTGAAATCACTTAGGAACGATTCAAGGAAAATTTCTGGAAAAGTATTTTCCTGATGATGTCAGAGAAAAGAAAGAAATGGAATTCCTATCTCTCACTCAAGGTAGCAAATCAGTTAGAGAATATGCTGTAAAATTTGAAGAGTTGTCCCGTTTTCACTCACATTATGCTGATGCTGCAAATGAATAGGCCAAATATGCTAAATTTATCAATGGTCTTCAACCAGAGATAAAAGAAGCTATTCAGATGAAAGAACTTCATGAATTTTTGGTGTTGGTTAATTGTTACAGAATTTTTGAAGAGGACCATAAAGATAAATTGTCAAAGGCTAAAGAGTATGATCCTAAAACCAATGAGAGGAGGAATTTTAGACCTCAATGTTTCCAAAATAAGAATTTTGCAAGGACAAAGTCATATCCTACTCAATCGCGTCGTCCTGGTGCTACATGTTTCCCTGTTCGACATCAAGTTTCACATAAGTGCTATAATGCACTTGTAAATCCTTGAGCTGCGTCTAAGAGCTATTACACGCCAGTTACCTTTAAAGTTAAATATTGTAATTGTGGAGGACCTCACATGCGAAAGGATTTCCCTACTTATGTCTGTTTTAAGTGCAATAAAAAGGGATATCTACTGAGGGATTGTCCAGAAATAAAGAAAGAAAATGGCGGAGGTACCGACATGGGTAATCATACTCATGGAGACCCTAGTAATGCAATGGAAAAGCCCACGACTCAAGGAAAAGTTTTTACTATCAGTGGTGAGGAAGCATCTTGTCAAGATACAATGGTGGAAGGTACGTGTATCATCAATAAAACTCCTTTGACTATCATGTATGACTCAGGGTCATCTCATTCCTTTATAGCTAATGATTGTGTGGAAAGGTTAAACTTGCCTGTGATTGAGTTTCCTTTTGAGTTATCTATTCATACTACTGGAAATCATTCCATGGTTACTTCTAAAGCTTGTTGGGAATGTCCTATTGTCATAAACAATAGGAATTTTAAAGCTAATCTATTTTGTTTACCATTTTCTAATCTAGAATTTATTCTCAAATTAGATTGGTTGTCAAACAATCATGTCTTAATAGACTATTATAATAAGACAATAGTATTCAACGAATCAACAGATTCAAATTTTGAATCTACTAACCAAGTAAGTGCTTCATTGAAAGAAGGAGCTCAAATATTCATGATGTTACTTTCAATGAAAGAGGAACAAGAATCCCGAATAGAGGAATTGCCAGTTGTAAACAAATCCCTAAAGTTTTTCCAGAAGATATCCCTGGGTTACCACCCAAATGAGAAGTAGAGTTTTCCATTGACCTTATTCCTAGAGCTGAACCAATCTCAAGGGCACCATATCGGATGTCACCATTGGAATTACTAGAGTTAAAGAAATAACTAGAGAGTTGCTAGAAAAGCAATTTATAAGACCAAGTGTATCTCCTTGGTGTGCACCAGTTTTGTTGATGAAGAAGAAAGATGGTAGTATGAGGCTGTGTGTAGACTATCGTCAACTTAATAAAATGACAATTAAGAATAGATATCCTTTGCCAAGAATAGATGATTTGATGGATCAACTTCGTGGTGCTAGGGTATTCTCTAAAATTGATTTAAAGTCTGGATATCATCAAATACGAGTGAAGAAAGAAGATGTACCCAAAACTGCTTTTAGGACTCGTTATGGACACTATGAGTATTTAGTAATGTCTTTTGGTGTAACTAATGCTCATGTTGTATTCATGGATAACATGAATAAAATTTTTCACCCATATTTGGATAAATCCGTGGTTGTTTTTATCATTGATATTTTGATTTACTCAAAAAGTTGAGAAGAACACGTTGAGCATCTGAAGATAGTGTTAGGAGTTTGGCGAGAAAAGCAGTTGTATGCAAAATATTCTAAATGTGAATTTTGGCTAGAAAAAGTCAATTTTCTTGGTCATGTCATCAGTCAAAGAGGAATTATTGTAGATCCTTCTAAAGTGGAAGCTGTGTTAAAACGGAAAAGACCAACGTCTGTGACAGAGATTAGGAGTTTTTTGGGATTAGCTAATTACTATGGAAGGTTCATCGAAGGATTTTCACGACTAGCAAGTCCATTAACTAAGCTCACAAGGAAAGGTTAACCATTTGTTTGGACGATGCAATGTGAGAATAGTTTTCAAGAACTTAAAAATCATCTTACGACGGAACCTATGTTAGTATTACCTAACCCGACCAAGAATATGAGGTATTTTGTGACGCGTCAAAATAGGGGTTAGGATGTGTGTTGATGCAAGATAGAAAGGTTGTGGCTTATGTATCAAGGCAACTAAGGCAACATGAAGTTAATTATCCCACTCGTGATTTGGAATTAGCTACTATGGTTTTTGCATTAAAGATTTGGAGACATCATCTTTATGAAGCCAAATTTGAAGTTTTCAGTGATCATAAAAGTTTAAAATACTTGTTTGAGGTAAAGAAGATGGATGAAAGTTTTGAAGGATTATGATTTTGAACTACAGTATCATCCTGGGAAGGCAAATGTAGTGCTAGATGCATTAAGCCATAAATCTTTACATGTGTCTTTAATGATGATCAAGGAGTTGGAAATGATAGAACAGATTAGGGATATGAATCTAGCCATGGAAGTGAATCATAATAGTTATAGGCTTGGAATGTTAAGGGTAACAAATGACTTTTTGTTACAAGTTTTGGAGGCTCAACAAAAACTACAAGAAATGAAAGAGCTTTTAAAGAAGGGAAAAGAAATGGAATTTAAAATTGGAGCTGATGGGATGTTAAGATACAAAGACCGAGTTTGCATTCTAGATCAAGAAGAATTGAGAAAGGCTATTTTGGAGGAGGCTCTTAAAAGTAACATGAGTATTCATCCAGGAACTACTAAAATGTATAAGGATTTGAAGAAATTATTCTGGTGGCCTGGAATGAAAAAGAAAGTAGCAGAATTTGTGGCCTCATGTTTGATTTATCAGAAAGGAAAAGTAGAGCATTGAAAACCTTATGGATCACTACAATCATGGGAGGTTCCAGAGTAGAAATGGCATAGTATTTCTATGGATTTTATGACTGTGCTACCAAGAACTTTTGCAAGATATGATTCTATATAGGTAATAGTGGATAGATTGAAAAAATCTGCTTATTTTATTCCCATAGTATTTGATACTCTTTGGAAAAGTTGACTCAGCTTTACATCAAAGAAATTGTAAGGTTGCATGAGATTCCTTCAAGCATTATTTCTGGTCGTGATCCATGCTTTACATCACATTTTTGGGGAAGTTTACACTATGCTTTGGGGACTAAACTTCGTTTAAGTTCAACATACAACCCTTAAACAAATGGTCAATCCAAAAGGACAATTCAAACTCTTAAGGATTTGTTGCGAGCTTGTGTGTTGGAACACAAAGGAAGTTGAGACCAAATCTTGCCATTAATTGAATTCACTCACAACAATAGTTTTCATGCAAGCGTCAATATGGCACCATTTGAAGCACTTTATGGGAGAAAGTGTAGAACTTCATTATGTTGGTTCAAGATAGGAGAAAACTTGATGATAGGTCCTGAATTGGTACAACAAACTACATAAAAGATCAAGTTGGTTCAGGAAAAGATGAGGACGACACAAAGCAGATAGAAAAGTTATTATGACAGAATGAGAAACCTCTTGAATTTTAGAAAGGTGATCATGTCCTTTTGAAGGTCACACCCACAACTAGGGTCGATCGGGTAATGAGATCACGTAAAATTTCGCCTAAGTTTATTGGCCCTTACTAGATCCTAAAAAGAGTTGGTTCTCTAGCATACCAATTTGCTATTCCATTTTTTCTGTCAAACGTCCATGATGTCTTTCATGGTATCTTAACTACGTAAATATATTCCTGATCTTTCCCATGTTATTGAGCCTGACATTATTCAAGTTAAGGATAATTTTACATATGATACATCACCTATCAAAATAACCGATAGGAGAATAAAACAACTAAAAGGAAAGGGAAATTCCTCTAGTGAAGGTTATCTGGAGTAGAACAGGAGATGAGGATGCTACATGGGAATTAGAAACTGAAATGAGAAGATCTTATCCTTACCTTTTTCTTTAAGGTATGTAAATTTCAAGGACGGAAATTTTTTTAAAGGGGTAGAATTGTAACATCCTATAGTTTTACTATATTTTTTTATATGAAAGGATAAAATTGTAAGGAAAATTATAATTTAAAATTTTGACAAAATTAGCTTGAGGTTCTTTAGAACTGATTGATCATTGTAATTTATAAGATTTTATGGGAATTTTTGGATATTTTTAGAGATAAGTAAAAATAGTCCAAAATAGAGCCGTTTGGGTCTAAACCAGTATAGGAAATGTTATCAAAAAATTATGAAACTTGATAGAGAGTTTAGATTCGTGCATATGAGCTTAAGTTTAAAATTTCGTAAAGTTTAGAGATCGTTTGGTTAGAAAAGTAAACCGATGAACTTATAAAAAATGGGTATTTAAACATTTAGTAAATGAGATATTTAGAGTAATAGAAATTCATTAAAAAGTTTTATTTATTTTATTGAGTACATTATGAGAATTTTTAACAAAAATTTAAATATAAAATTTATCTCATAAATACCCATGGTATAGTTATGGATAATTATGAAAAAATAAAATAAAATAATTTCTACCGCCTATCTATATATATATATATACTTGTCGTAACTTCTGATACGCGTGCCAGGAACTTGGGTAGCAGATGAAGGTCAGTCCTCTCTGTGACATCCCAAAAATAGGGGTAAATTTTTCGCGATTTTATTATTAATCTATGAAACATGTGAGTGGCGAAGCCATTTAACAAATTACCCTGGATCTATCAGAGACCTATCTCATATATGAAGATATGAGAAGGTAAGTTAAAGAATTTTAACTCTTAATAAATCCATAATTAATAATAGCGGAAGTATCTTTAGTAAAAATAATATTATGGAATTGAATTCTTGAGAGATCACTCATTTGAAATTAAGAAGCCAAGGTTATCCCAAAGTGTTCATAAAGCAGGATAAAATCATGGATTAATATGAAGAAAAAGGAAAATAATATATTTAAAGCTTTTTGGGAGAATCAGGTCCCCCTCGCTCAAGCGAAAACCCAATTCGCTTGAGCGAGCTTCGCATAGCACGCTTAAGCGAATCATGAAATGCTGAGCGAAAGAAGGAAATGAAGGTTCAGGGGTCACTTCGCTCAAGCGAACCCTGACTCGCTTGAGCGAGTAGTACATCTCTCGCTTGGGCGAAGCCAGCGAGCGTAAGGTGAAAAACGCCCAGAATCCATCCACGCTTACTCGCTTGAGCGAACCCATCCTCGCCTAAGCGAGATTACTCCCGAGAGCAATTTCCTGATAAACCCGAGAGCAAAACCTAAGACCAAAACCCTCTCGCTTGGGCGAATCCTCAGCTCGCCTGAGCGAATAGCAACCAAGGTCCAAACTCTGATTCTAATGTAATTTCGCTTGAGCGACTTGCACAACCGCTTGAGCGAAAATGGAATAATGGCCTAACACTGATGCTGGGACGATCTCGCTTGAGTGAGTCCCATTCTCGCTTAAGCGAGAATCATCCAGAATCCAGAAATTGATACAGGGGCATTCTCGCTTGAGCGAGAAGCCCTCTCGCTGAGCGAGTTTGACAGAAAAACAGGGGGAAATGCAGAAATCACCCAACTCTCTACACCAAAACTCATTCTAATCAAGTTTACCTAATTTCAACACTTTATATACATCATATTACACATTTAGAACTTATTCTAATAAATCATTCTTGTAAATTTCCATTACAACTCATCTATTGTATAAATCAACTCACTAACTCTTCCATTTCATAAATCTAACATTCCACATATAAACTTCATTCATTCATCAAGATATGGAGAGTTTCATCATTCATTCGTTAACAGGGTCATGATTGAAAATGAGTCATAGACGAAAGATCTCATTTTCCTCCATGACCTCCCAAACTCATCATTCATACAATTATCCAATCTAAATCCACACTATACCAACATACATTGTACTATATACATTACATTTATTCCACATATCTATGTAAACCAAAATATTTCCGGCCAAGGCACTCTTTACCAAAAAGGGGCCTTCTTCACACTCCTCCTCCACAATAGCTCCAAAGCAATACCTACAACACAAGAGCTAAAAAGATATACCACAGGGAGAGAGAGTATACTTCCTCAATGACGAAAATCCAATAAATAGAACAATATCATGAATGTAATACAACTATCTCCTTCCCAAGATGAGTTTATTTAATATCAATCAATCAATAATTTTTCATTTCGATACAATTATTCCTTGATTCTCTCAAAATTATATCAATCAATTCACCGTCACAATTTAGTAATTAAAAAGAGAGTTTCCATTCATATCTCATCATCAAGGTATCACACTATACCATGCTTTCAAACTGATGCACATGCTAATGTCATGAAAATGTACATGCACGGATCCGATTTCATTTCCTCGGGTGATCGCAACCACCATATCATATACTCATTCTCAATGGTTTCCCACCTCGCAAGGGGTACTCCCTCTAGTAACCTCACAAGGTGCTTCTCGTGATCGCAACCACGTTCAACATTTCACATAGGTTTCCCTCCTCGCAAGGGGTACTCCCGCCTCATAAACATTTCATATAGGTTTCCCTCCTCGCAAGGGGTACTCCCGCCTCATGATCGCAACCATGGGCATCATATGTGCTCGCAAGCCCTTTTTCATTTCCATCATCAAGTGATCACAACCACTTATCAACATCATCATGATATGTATGTCATGCCATGTATACAAAATACTCATGCATGCCTCAAGCTCATTTAGATTATCCTACCCTTTCATCTAGGGTATATTCATTTTCAACCACACAATTTTCCATTAAACTCATACACAAGAATCAACCTTCATATGGACTCAATCGTGTATCACACATAATAAGCCATCCATAGCCTCACTTAGGCTTCATCATATAAACACTAAATTCACATCATCATACACAATTCACTTCACATACACATAATATCACCTTTAACCACACAAACATGTCATACTACATTAATACATACATTATCATCACAATTTTCATGCATTTAGAAAATACACCCCTCTTATAACACCCCTGATTTTCTGTACTCGAATCCCGATGTGATCGACATAATTAATAAAAATGCGAGTAAATTTTTCGCGTTAGAAAACATTTCCAAAACACCACCATGACCACATCAAGACTCAAATCACAGAAAACCAAAGAGCGTGATTTAAAAAAAACTTATAGCTGGATCGATAAATAGTTTGCCCATTCGGTATACAAAATAATAGAGTTTACAGCGGAAGAAAAATGTGTATACCGGGCACACGCCTAGTCCCATATATGAAGATATGAGAAAAGGCTCGGCAACGCATGCAATGGCATAACATAGGCCTAGTAGACAACCATCTTCATTTTACATATTCACATAAGCATACTATGCCTAAGATATATGTATATACTTATCTATGTGGTCATGCATCATACATCATCAAGGTCCATATCCATTTCGACCACAAGGCATGTGTCATCAACACTTATACACTAATCAAGCGGGTATGAGTACATACACCCCCAAAGACCAATACAATAACCACTCAAGTTTTTATTCACAATACATTCAAGATTACTACTAAGGTCAGTACTATTACATACATTCATTTACAACCCAATAGATTACAGTCGCTGCCGGCCAAGGTATCCCGTTACAACCATTTACCTTCCCAAAAGCTTTACTTTTAAATCATCCTCTTCCCATGGTTTTCCTGCACCAATACTAAAAAGTAGACCACATGGGAGAGTGAGTTTACATTTCAAATGACGATATGAATACAATTGAAATTATATGCATATGCATATCAACATCATGTATGCTTTGCTAAACACACCAACAATCATCATAAATTATTATTTCAACAATATATATTCATTTCATGCTTATTCATCAAATCATAGCAAAGCAAGCATGTACACATCTATAACACCGCCACAATGGGCCAACACATATCTATCATATCGCCCCAATGGGCCAACTCATCAATATAGACCATCTTGGTCTTTCATCAAGCCACTAGGGCTAACATCATCATTACCAATCATAATTAAATACGCCCTTCATTACATTGGTCCATATCATACATATCGTCATATTCAACATCATTTTATATGTTCATATCATTTATTACTTTTATGTGGTCTTTCATTATATTAACTTCGCATCTCATCGACACCAATATTATCATCTCAATCATCATCATATTCTGGCATATCTCCATGCTATATGAAAATGCTCTTATGGCTAATGCATATGCATAATGGAATAGACAACAAATGCGGATCCGACTGTGGGAATATAACATTAATTCAATTGTGGGACGAGCATAGGTGTGCTACTATGCCCCTACTGCAGTAGAAAAATTGTGTACACATATATCTCCATTTAAGCATGCTTATATTCTCATAATTTTACTGGTACCAAACCGCTGTCGCCCATCTGTAGCACTAGTCACCCTGTGACTTGCGGATCAACATCGTGGCCTCAACTACCACAAGTGCTACGGGCCCCTCCCGATTACACATCGAGAGAGCCGTGCCCCGTTGGACACCGAGGTAAACTCGCTCACCATAGAGCCGCCCGCCCACTGGGCCTGCCACATAGGGTGCCTCGTCACCAAACTATGGACAGCTTCGTGACTCATACACCGAGTCACAGGGGAAAATCATAATACGCTCGTGCACTGAGCCGCCCTCCCACTGGGTCTGCCTAGTGGAACCCCCTACTATTCCACATAGACAGCAATGATATGCCATGGATGCAATGCAAATGCAATTCAAATGCATTCTCACTCTGTGCATCCTAAATGCCACTCATCAAACATCATCATCCTCATCACAATCACCAACACCACCATACACCTTAGTGGATTTCAACATTGTTGGTTCCATAATTATTATTTTCAAGTCTTTAACGTGGCATTTCCATTTCAACATATTTTCACATATATATTTCACATCACACACGCAAGTCAATACTTGCAAACAGCCACTATGGCATTTCAACATCACATATTATTCATCAATATTATCACACTTCATTTAGTGGATTATCATCTCATTATCCATTACCATTGCTCAAGTATACTCATATATGTATATGTATAAAATTGTGTGGCATTCACAACATTATTAATTTCATATTTCGTACCACACATACAAGACCATGCTTGTATCATACACAATAGTACACAACCATTCATCAATATAAATATACACCTCTTTGTGCAAGAGAGTGTTCAACATCATCATCTAGCATTATTTAATATCATACTTCCTCTAATTCATCCAATTATAATTCATACAATGTCATTTATTCATTTACCCCTCGGTCTTATAATTATTCTGGAATATCTCTCATAACCCCACCATCATATCCTCATTATTATTCTTTGGCTACTCTATTTTGGTGGCAAATACATCACAAGCAATTGATCCCAAAGTGCCAATTAATCCCAATTACTTCCATGTTTTATCATCATTATATTGTCCTTAACACATCCCCTTAATCATCTCATCTTATAAAGAAAAGGAGTCCAACATAAGCCCAATACAAGGAAAATGAAATAAATTTCATTTCTGTGCAACTCGCTCAAGCGAGATTCACCACCGCTTGAGCGAGATCAACATCACTCGCTTGGGCGAGTCCTCTCGCGTGGGCGAAATACTTCCAGTAGCGTTTTCACGCTCGCTCGCTTGAGCGAGCCTCACACTCGCCTGAGCGAGATTGGAGTGGGTCGCTTGGGCGCCCAAAAATTCTCCTTGAGCGAAGAAGTTAAGAGCATCAGGTCACTATCTCGCTTGAGCGAGTCACTCTCGCTCAAGCGGAATTCTTCCAGTATCCAATCTCGTGCTCGCTCGCTTGAGCGAGACCCAACATGCCACGCCTCTCGCCTAAGCGAGATCTCTCCAGTACCATTTTTCCATCTCGCTCGCTCAAGTGCGGCTACGCCCGCTTGAGTGAGATTCGTCCAGTGGCTACCTCAACCATGTGGTACGTGTCTCGCTTGAGTGAAACCTCATCTCGCCTGAGCGAGATGGAGCCAGAAACCATAATTCTGGTCCAGGGGATTCTCGCTTGAGCGAGAATCCATCTCGCCTGAGCGAGAATACCAGTTCACGCTTAGAAACTCAGTCTTTCCCTCTTCTTCTCACATCAAAACCTTTATATATATAAGTTTGGCCTAGATTAATCTTTCTTACTCCTCTCTTTATGCACTTAGAACCTGGTTCGACCATTCATACATCTTAATTTCAAACATCAATTCATTAACTATGAAAAAGAGTTATATAACCGCCCCTCATCATCATTCCACTTTATCACAACATAATCTTCAACGCTCTGTTCAATTCATCTATTCATTGAATATTACCAAACATTTGATTCATGTCAATTCAAAGGGATATCAAGTATTTATCATCAACATCATATATTCATACAATTTCCACAATAATCCCATAAGCCAAGCCATCATTCACTATTTCAACAATTCAAACATACAATTAGTTCTTGGCAAGGCAATGCATGAGTTCACACATAACATAATTATCAATTAATCACTCATGCACTTGAAATGAAAACTCCTCTCCTACCTCGAGAGAAGATCCACCATTCCAAAGCTCCAAATGCCTCGATCGCTCCGCATCGTCGTCGGGGATGCAATCCTATCACAACAAATATACATACAATTGCCATTATTATTCTATCACAAAGCATCATCTTAGACATCATCACCTAACCCATGATCAAATCCTAGACTTGTCTAATACTCCAAATTCATATGCTTGTATTAGGCTTCGGGAATTCCTTTCCCCAAAGCTAAGATTTCTAGATTTCAAAGGGCTAAACAACCCAACATCAACGACACCATGGCCTATAACAAGACCTAAGGCTTCATCAATTTAAACATCCATTCTCTTAGTTTATTATTAATGGTTTGTAACCATTATCAACATCATAAACATCAACACTTAAGACTAATTCCCTCAAATCAATGTACCTATATACATGCATATTTCCTCATTTGCAACTCATGACTTAGCTCCCCATTCTATCAACATCAATATTCAATCCCAATACTTCTAAATGTTCATTTCCTCATATAAATCCACTCCCAAGGCATCAAAATCACTAAGATCATCAATTTGGCAAAAATCCCCAATTTATCACACTTAGGGTTTCCCATCTAAAATCATTTAACAATATTCTCAATCAATCTCCTAAAATCTTTATGGTTACTATAACTTTCTCTTCATCCCACAACATCAACCATGTTCAATTTCACACCTCCAATATTCATGCTTAAAGTTTCACTCTAGGTTAACCAACATAATCAACACCTATCCACATGCAAGGCTTCTAACATTATCATCTTCAACCCAATAACACAAAACCATAATAGAATGATGTGGAGGTAAGAAATCTTTACCTTAAATCCAAACTCCACCAAAACGAAAATAAGGGTGAAGAAGAAGGGGAGAAGACCAATGCATGCTCCCATGCTCCATAGATGCCTCACATAACCAAGCTTTTGGGTGAAAATGGTGAATGGAGAGGATAGAAGTGGGGGGGGGGGGGAAACGGTTTTTGGAGGAGAAAGGGAGAAGAGGAGGAGAAATGAAGGAGAAAAGAAAGTGAGAGGGAGCTGCCGAAAATGAGGGAAAAGGGAGAGAGAAGATATGTAAAAATTGGACATTGTCCAATGGGTACAACCATGTCTCAATGCTTTTGTCCATTGTGCCATAAAATTCTATATCCCTTAGTTAAAAGAGTGCAAGGTGAAAAGAAAAGAGAGACCACGGCTAAACTAGAGGAGAAATAGGAATTCTCATTTTCTTTTTAATCCAATTTGGTTCGTAATTTCCCGTTTCATATCCTATGTCGAGTCCAATTAATCAGTTCCTTAACACCAAAAATTATTCCAACTACACCATCTTAATCACCATAATATTCCAAACATTCTAGACCCATCAAACATCTAATTTGACTAAGTGGGTCCCACATCATCTGTTAATTCATTCATTTCCGGTAAATTTTAATTTATCGATAATTCACCTCTAATGTCTAACAACATCTCCCATAATTATTTGACCATGAATAATTAATTATCATCATCCAATAAATTTATTTTCTCAAAAATCTGGGACGTTACACCTCTCCTACCTCAAGAGAAGTAGACCTCTGGGGTTGATGTTCCTGCTTCACCAATATTGCCAAGCCCTACACCAATCATTTATAGAGCCACATCAATTATTTATTCAAACACCAATTCAATATATATATATATATATATATATACATAGGTGTACACATAATTCTTATCATGTGAAAACTATTTACCAAATTCATTCATTTGCCTACTTAGGCTTCGGGAATTCCTTTCCTTGAATTACAATCCCTTAGTATCAAAGGCTACAACCTAATTATTAGGTTATTCCATCTAGTAAGATCTCCACCAACACCTTGGTGAGTTTCCCACCTATTATGACTTCAAATCAACTTTATCATCATTTAATGTATCTACCACATTACTTATAATATTCTTCCCATCAACAAATATTAACTTTTAAATATTTTACTTTCCTCCTAAAATTCAAGTTTAAGGTTTTCACCAATCCACCAACCTTCAAAAATGCTCATATACTTCTTTCTTTTACCACCATAGTTATAACTACCTCATAATCACTCATAAGCTTGTATTTATGTCAACTTATCTTTAGATTTCCACTTTTAAACTTTCTCCAACATTACTCATACATTTATTGTGTTCTAACACCAAAACTTCAACTAAACTTCAACTATATACTTATATACATGGAAAATGATCATAATCTTACCTCAATGAAAGAAAAGAGTGAGTTTACAAAAGATGAGGGAGTTCACACGAATTTGAGGAGTAAGGAGGAGAAAATAGTTTAGTTTCCAAGCTTCCTTGAAGTCTCTTGAAGGTTAAGAATGGAGGAGGAAGATGTATTTCTTTTTAATTTGAAATTCAAGAGAAGGATGAAGAGGAATAATGAAGAAGAAGAAGAAGAGAAGAAGAAGAAGGAGATAAGAAGAAAAGCATCTTCACATGGAGAAGAAAATGCAACCGCCTTTTGAATGAGAAAAATAGGAATTTAGCATTTAAATTAATAATTCTTCATTAACTCTTCCTTTTTTTTATCAAACAGGTTCGCCGTTCGGGCCCAAAACATATTCTAAAAATTATTCCGAATATAAATTCGGAATCCCAATAACATTGTCTACGGCCCTGACCAACGACATCTCAATCGGAGATACTTGGTCCGACACCTATATTTTATCTGGGTCAGTTTTCAGCTCATCTGACCACCATAATTCACCAACAGGCTTGTTTAAGTCATTTCAAGAATTTTGGGATATTACTTAGCCCAAAGTTAATTATCCAACATTTATTTTCCTAATTTATCTTCCTATTTTAAAAATTCGGGGTGTTACAATCCACTCTCCCTAAAAGAAATTTCGTCCTCGAAATTCAACTTACCGGACTCGAATACATGAGGGTACCGCTTACGGATATCGTCCTCACGTTCCCACGTAAATGTTTCCATATCTCCATGCTTCCATGCCACTTTTACTAATGGTACCATTTTATTCCGTAGTCTCTTCACGGAATACTCAACGATACGAACAGAAATGGGAAGAATGGATAAGTCATCCTGCACCTCAAGATCATCAACAGAGATCACGTGTTGAGGATCATGTACATACTTCCTTAACTGAGATACGTGGAATACATTATGAAGATTTGCAAGCTGTGGAGGGAGTGCAATTCGATATACGACGTCTCCAATCTGTTCTAAAATCTCATAGGGTCTAATAAATTTAGGGCTTAGTTTCTTGCTCTTAAAGGCTCTTCCTATACCTTTATCACGCGAAACTCGTAATAACACATGATCGCCAACTTGAAATTCCAGTGGATTTCTTCTTTTATCATAATAGCTCTTCTGTCGGTCTTGAGCAATTTTCATCTTTTCCCGGATCATCTTGATCTGTTCGGTAGTTTCTTCAATAATTTCAGGTCCTAAGGCTAGATTCTCACCAACTTCAAGCCAACATAAAGGAGTTCGACACTTCCTTCCGTATAATGCCTCGTATGGTGCCATACCAATACTAGAATGAAAACTGTTATTGTAAGTGAATTTGATCAAAGGTAAATATTTTTCCCATGAACCGCCATGTTCCAAAACACAAGCACGCAACAAATCTTCAAGACTTTGAATAGTTTTCTCAGACTGCCCATCGGTCTGGGGATGATATGCCGAACTTAGCTTCAGTTTTGAACCCATCGCCTCATGTAAGCTTCCCCAGAATCGGGAAGTAAATCGGGGATCACGATCAGAAACAATACTTGACGGTACACCATGTAATCTCACAATCTCCCGAATGTACAACTGTGCTAAATCTTGCAAAGAGCTCTCCATACTGATTAGCAAGAAATGGGCACTCTTTGTCAAACAATCCACAATCACCCATATTCCATCACATCTGGACCTCGTTCTTGGTAATCCGGACACAAAATCCATGGCAATCGCGTCCCACTTCCAAACAGGGATATCAAGTGGTCTTAAAGTACCCAAAGGTCTTTGGTGTTCCACCTTCGCCTTCTGACAAGTAAGGAAAGAAGCTACAAAGTTAGCAACATCACGTTTCATTCCCGGCCACCAAAAGTTCTTCTTTATATCGCGATACATCTTTGTTACACCAGGGTGGATGCTAAACATGCTTTTATGTGCTTCCTCCAGCACTGTGCGTCTCAAATCATCAAATGAAGGTACATACACACAACCATTTATTCGCCATATACTATCAACGCCTTCCACAAGGAATAGATTTTTTCCATTATCCTGAAATCTTCGCACCTCTTGTAAATAATCATCATCTTTTTGTTTCTCTTTCACAAGTTCCAAAAACTCATTACTTATTTTCAAGGTAGCAAAACATAACTTCTTGGAGGATTGAACTTCGGTCCTAACGTTCAAATTTCGAAATTCTTCAATTAATTCAAGCTCTTTGACCATCATGGTTGAGATATGCAAGGATTTCCGACTAAGTGCATCGGCAACAACATTAGCTTTTCCCGGTTGGTACATCAATTTAAAGTCATAATCCTTCAAGAATTCCACCCATCTTCTTTGTCGCATATTCAATTCCTTTTGGTCGAAAAGATATTTCAAACTTTTGTGGTCACTGTAAACCACAAATCTCGAACCATACAAATAATGACGCCAAATCTTCAAAGCAAACACAACCGCAGCTAACTCCAAATCATGAGTCAGGTAATTAATTTCATGAGGTCGCAACTGGCGTGAAGCATAAGCTATTACACGTTCCTTCTGCATTAGCACGCATCCAAGTCCATGCTTGGAAGCATCACAATACACTACAAACTCTTCTTGTAAGTCAGGCAACGCTAAGATAGGAGCAGAAGTTAGTCTCATTTTTAACTCCTCAAAGCATTTCTCACATTCAACCGTCCATATGAAAGGTTGGTTCTTCCTTGTTAAATTCGTCAAGGGTCTCGCAAGACGAGAGAAACCTTCAATGAACCTTCGATAATAACCTGCAAGTCCAAGAAAACTTCAGATTTCAGTAACCGTCGTAGGTCTCGACCATGCCATAACGGCTTCAACCTTTGAAGGATCCACAGAAATACCATCCTCGGATATTACATGTCCAAGGAATTGGACGCTCGTCATCCAGAATTCACATTTAGAGAGCTTGGCATACAACTGGTTCTCTCTAAGAATGTTCAGTACCACTCTCAAGTGTTCTTCATGTTCTTCGTGACTCTTGGAATATACCAGGATATCATCGATAAACACCATAACAAAACCATCTAGGTATTTATGAAAGATGTGATTCATGTAACTCATGAATACAGCTGGAGCATTAGTAACTCCAAATGGCATCATGACATACTCGTAGTGGCCATATCGCGTCCTAAATGCAGTCTTGGGAATATCTTCGGCTCTTACTCGAATTTGATGATAACCAGAACACAAATCAATCTTTGAAAATACCACCGCACCTTTCAATTGATCCAATAGATCATCAATACGAGGTAAAGGATATCTATTCTTTATCGTCAACTTGTTCAATTGGCGGTAGTCTACGCACAACCACATGGTTCCATCCTTTTTCTTAACTACCAAAACAGGAGCTCCCCAGGGTGACACACTGGGTCGAACAAATTCCCTCTCAAGTAGCTCCTTAACTTGCTTCTTTAATTCAATTAACTCCATAGGAGACATCCTATAAGGAGCAATAGATACTAGTTCAGTACCAGGTACAAGGTCAATAGCAAACTCAACCTCTCTTGGAGGTGGTAAGCCAGGGATCTCATTAGGAAATACATCTAGAAATTCAGACACCACGGGGATATTAATGGGATCGGAATTACTTGTCCCATCAGTAAGAGATAACAACATGCAAAGTTGAATTATACCTTGTACATCAAATTGTTCTCTATCAAGAGAAGGGAAACTAACGGTCCGTTGTTGATAATCAACTATGACTTTATTGGTAGAAAGCCAATCCATACCAAGTATAATCTCCAATCCCTTCATAGGCAAGAAAATAAAAGATGCAACAAATTTTCTCCCATCTAAGAGCATATCAACATTATCGTACTGGTTAACCGATCTAAGATAAGTACCGGTTGGAGTGGTAATCATAAGAGCATTTTTCATTAGACACACCGGCAATCTCAATCGCCGAACGCAATCCTCAGATATAAAAGAGTGGGTCGCACGCGAATCGTAAATTACATGAACTGAATGTCCAAGGATTTCACACTTACTTTCAACCAGATTTTCTGCTCGTGCTGCTTCCTCACTGGTCACAGCAAATACTCTCCCGGTATTAGGTTGACGATCTCCTCCATCCCTATTTCCATCATTAACATCATTACCATTCCCTCGACCGTTGCCACGTCTTCCACCATTATAACCACCTCGGCCACCACGTCGACCGCCATTATTTCCATTACCACGGCCTCGACCTCCATTATAACCTCCGCGGTTCACATAAGCAGGTGCATTAGCACGATTGGCAACATTAGCTTGTACCAGAGCCGGCCTTACAAGCATAGGACATGCAGAACAGATATGTCCCACCTGATCACAATTAAAACATACAACATCTTCACGATGCACACATTCCCGAACGTAATGAGGTCCTCCACATCTATAACATCTCGGCCCATTGATATTTATATTACCCCGGCCAAAAACATTACCACGTCCGCTACCTCTAGCTTGGACATTAGAAGGAGCACCCCTCAAAAAGCGTCCTCTTCTAAAACTTCTTTGTCTCTTAAAACTAGAAGCTTGACCCTTCAACTTAGAGTCAAATTTAGAGTGTTGAAAAGAAACATGTTCTTCGTAGATGCGGCACTTATTCACAAGCACCGTGAAACTTCGAATCTCTTGGTGACATATAGCCCTTTGAATATCGAAGCGTAATCCATTTTCAAACTTCACGCACTTTGACACTTCAGTTCCCTCTTGTTGAAAAGGAGGGTAGAATTCACAAAGTTCTTCAAACTTGGAAGCATACTCTTCCACCGTCAGCGTGCCTTGCTTGAGTTCCATGAACTCAAGTTCTTTCTTGCCCTTATAACTTTCGGGCACATATTTCCTCATAAGTTCTCGCTTAAAGTTCTCCCAAGTTAAGGGAATCGCAGCAGCATTCATTCTGCTTTTGGCGAGTCTCCACCAAGTCTCTACTTCATCCCTCAGCATAAAAACAGCATACTCCACTTTCTGGAGCTCATTACATTCAAAGCTATCAAAGATCCGCTCAACATTCTGGATCCAACCATAGGCTTGCTCAGGCCTAAATCCACCATGAAATTCAGTAGGTTTTCGCTTTAAAAACATGTCAAGCCCTTGAGTGCCTTGTACAACAATAGGAGCAGATGGTCTTTCTGCCTCTTGTCTCTCACGGTTTTGCGATTCGAGAAGATCCGCAAAACGATTCAAGGCTCTAGCTATGGCGTCATCATTATCTTAACGACGACGGGCCATCACAATATCTAAAACCACAACATAAAATTCAACCAATATCAGTAAACTCGTTCATAAAATTCCTCTATGAGTTCATACTATAGTATTTCATTATAAAATTTACATTGTGACCCTCCCCCATGGAGTCCAATAGCAACATTTCATATTAAAGCTCATATGGCAACATCATCATATCATAACATAGTATGCATCCACAATACATAAGATTCTTCATTGAGAGAGGATAGTGTGAAGAAGCTTGGCCGGACTTATAAAAATCACATTCAATCCATCATCAATTCATATGCAATCAATCAACAATAACAATGATTCATCAATCACATATCACTTTCCAGTAATAGCAATAGCTAAACACAATGATACAGAGCGAATAATGCTCTGATACCAAATTGTGACATCCCAAAAATAGGGGTAAATTTTTCGCGATTTTATTATTAATCTATGAAACATGTGAGTGGCGAAGCCATTTAACAAATTACCCTGGATCTATCAGAGACCTATCTCATATATGAAGATATGAGAAGGTAAGTTAAAGAATTTTAACTCTTAATAAATCCATAATTAATAATAGCGGAAGTATCTTTAGTAAAAATAATATTATGGAATTAAATTCTTGAGAGATCACTCATTTGAAATTAAGAAGCCAAGGTTATCCCAAAGTGTTCATAAAGCAGGATAAAATCATGGATTAATATGAAGAAAAAGGAAAATAATATATTTAAAGCTTTTTGGGAGAATCAGGTCCCCCTCGCTCAAGCGAAAACCCAATTCGCTTGAGCGAGCTTCGCATAGCACGCTTAAGCGAATCATGAAATGCTGAGCGAAAGAAGGAAATGAAGGTTCAGGGGTCACTTCGCTCAAGCGAACCCTGACTCGCTTGAGCGAGTAGTACATCTCTTGCTTAGGCGAAGCCAGCGAGCGTAAGGCGAAAAACGCCCAGAATCCATCCACGCTTACTCGCTTGAGCGAACCCATCCTCGCCTAAGCGAGATTACTCCCGAGAGCAATTTCCTGATAAACCCGAGAGCAAAACCTGAGACCAAAACCCTCTCGCTTGGGCGAATCCTCAGCTCGCCTGAGCGAACAGCAACCAAGGTCCAAACTCTGATTCTAATGTAATTTCGCTTGAGCGACTTGCACAACCGCTTGAGCGAAAATGGAATAATAGCCTAACACTGATGCTGGGACGATCTCGCTTGAGCGAGTCCCATTCTCGCTTAAGCGAGAATCATCGAGAATCCAGAAATTGATACAGAGGCATTCTCGCTTGAGCGAGAAGCCCTCTCGCCTGAGCGAGTTTGACAGAAAAACAGGGGGAAATACAGAAATCACCCAACTCTCTACACCAAAACTCATTCTAATCAAGTTTACCTAATTTCAACACTTTATATACATCATATTACACATTTAGAACTTATTCTAATAAATCATTCTTGTAAATTTCCATTACAACTCATCTATTGTATAAATCAACTCACTAACTCTTCCATTTCATAAATCTAACATTCCACATATAAACTTCATTCATTCATCAAGATATGGAGAGTTTCATCATTCATTCATTAACAGGGTCATGATTGAAAATGAGTCATAGACGAAAGATCTCATTTTCCTCCATGACCTCCCAAACTCATCATTCATACAATTATCCAATCTAAATCCACACTATACCAACATACATTGTACTATATACATTACATTTATTCCACATATCTATGTAAACCAAAATATTGCCGGCCAAGGCACTCTTTACCAAAAAGGGGCCTTCTTCACACTCCTCCTCCACAATAGCTCCAAAGCAATACCTACAACACAAGAGCTAAAAAGATATACCACAGGGAGAGTGAGTATACTTCCTCAATGACGAAAATCCAATAAATAGAACAATATCATGAATGTAATACAACTATCTCCTTCCCAAGAGGAGTTTATTTAATATCAATCAATCAATAATTTTTCATTTCGATACAATTATTCCCTGATTCTCTCAAAATTATATCAATCAATTCACCATCACAATTTAGTAATTAAAAAGAGAGTTTCCATTCATATCTCATCATCAAGGTATCACACTATACCATGCTTTCAAACTGATGCACATGCTAATGTCATGAAAATGTACATGCACGGATCCGAGTTCATTTCCTCGGGTGATCGCAACCACCATATCATATACTCATTCTCAATGGTTTCCCACCTCGCAAGGGGTACTCCCTCTAGCAACCTCACAAGGTGCTTCTCGTGATCGCAACCATGTTCAACATTTCACATAGGTTTCCCTCCTCGCAAGGGGTACTCCCGCCTCATAAACATTTCATATATGTTTCCCTCCTCTCAAGGGGTACTCCCGCCTCATGATCGCAACCATGGGCATCATAGGTGCTCGCAAGCCCTTTTTCATTTCCATCATCAAGTGATCACAACCACTTATCAACATCATCATGATATGTATGTCATGCCATGTATACAAAATACTCATGCATGCCTCAAGCTCATTTAGATTATCCTACCCTTTCATCTAGGGTATATTCATTTTCAACCACACAATTTTCCATCAAACTCATACACAAGAATCAACCTTCATATGGACTCAATCGTGTATCACACATAATAAGCCATCCATAGCCTCACTTAGGCTTCATCATATAAACACTAAATTCACATCATCATACACAATTCACTTCACATACACATAATATCACCTTTAACCACACAAACATGTCATACTACATTAATACATACATTATCATCATAATTTTCATGCATTTAGAAAATACACCCCTCTCCTACCTCAAGAGAAGTAGACCTCTGGGGTTGATGTTCCTGCTTCACCAATATTGCCAAGCCCTACACCAATCATTTATAGGGCCACATCAATTATTTATTCAAACACCAATTCAATATATATATATATATATATATATATATATATACATAGGTGTACACATAATTCTTATCATATGAAAACTATTTACCAAATTCATTCATTTGCCTACTTAGGCTTTGGGAATTCCTTTCCTTGAATTACAATCCCTTAGTATCAAAGGCTACAACCTAATTATTAGGTTATTCCATCTAGTAAGATCTCCACCAACACCTTGGTGAGTTTCCCACCTATTATGACTTCAAATCAACTTTATCATCATTTAATGTATCTACCACATTACTTATAATATTCTTCCCATCAACAAATATTAACTTTTAAATATTTTACTTTCCTCCTAAAATTCAAGTTTAAGGTTTTCACCAATCCACCAACCTTCAAAAATGCTCATATACTTCTTTCTTTTACCACCATAGTTATAACTACCTCATAATCACTCATAAGCTTGTATTTATGTCAACTTATCTTTAGATTTCCACTTTTAAACTTTCTCCAACATTACTCATACATTTATTGTGTTCTAACACCAAAACTTCAACTAAACTTCAACTATATACTTATGTACATGGAAAATGATCATAATCTTACCTCAATGAAAGAAAAGAGTGAGTTTACAAAAGATGAGGGAGTTCACACGAATTTGAGGAGTAAGGAGGAGAAAATAGTTTAGTTTCCAAGCTTCCTTGAAGTCTCTTGAAGGTTAAGAATGAAGGAGGAAGATGTATTTCTTTTTAATTTGAAGTTCAAGAGAAGGATGAAGAGGAATAATGAAGAAGAAGAAGAAGAGAAGAAGAAGAAGGAGATAAGAAGAAAAGCATCTTCACATGGAGAAGAAAATGCAACCGCCTTTTGAATGAGAAAAATAGGAATTTAGCATTTAAATTAATAATTCTTCATTAACTCTTCCTTTTTTTAACAAACAGGTTCGCCGTTCGGGCCCAAAACATATTCTAAAAATTATTCCGAATATAAATTCGGAATCCCAATAACATTATCTACGGCCCTGACCAACGACATCTCAATCGGAGATACTTGGTCCGACACCTATATTTTATCTGGGTCAGTTTTCAGCTCATCTGACCACCATAATTCACCAACAGGCTTGTTTAAGTCATTTCAAGAATTTTGGGATATTACTTAGCCCAAAGTTAATTATCCAACATTTATTTTCCTAATTTATCTTCCTATTTTAAAAATTCGGGGTGTTACACTCTCTGCTCTCTTTCTTCCGGTCTCTTTATATATATATATATATATATATATATATATATATATATATATAAAGGAAACATTTACTATAAAGTAAATGTTGTTATATATATATAATGTTTATTTATTTATTATTTTATTTATTTTTTTATTTATTTATTTAATTGTTTAGTTAATTAATTAATTATTTTTTTGTTTATTTATTTGTTTAAATTGTTTGATTATTAATTTATTTATTTGATTTTTGTTTTATTTATTTATTTAGTTGTTTATTTAATTAATAGTTTATCTAATTTATTGTTTATTTATTTATTTAAGTGTATAATTAATTATTTATTTGTTTAATCATTTATTTAAGTAATTAATTAATTATTTAATTGTTTAATCATTTATTTATTTACTTACTTATTTATTTATTTGGTTAGTTTTATTATCCTGTATTATTTTTTTTGTTTATTTATTTATCATTTATTATTGTTATTTATTTATTTATTTAATTTATTTATGTATAATTATCTACTTATTCATTTAATTGTTCATTTATTTATTGATGTATTGACTTATTAAATATCAAAGTATTTATTTTATTTATTTCTATTATTATTGTCCATTTATAATTTAGTTTTGTCACTTTATCTAAATTATTTACTAATTTATAGTTTATTAATTATTTATATATTCATTCATTTACATTCTATTTACTTACTTACTTACTTCAACTATTTTTATTGTTATAAATTTATTATTTATTATGTTTATAATATTTATTTAATTATCATTTATTTACTTTATTCTTTAATCATTTACTAGTTGTTATCTTTTTATAGTATTCAATGGATGTTTAATTATTATTATACACTTTTAAAATTTATGACAATACCATTTTAATATTATTATGTTATTATAATGAATATCTAATTACCAAATTTTTTCTCATTATTAATATCACTATATTAAGTGTCAAATATAAAATAAGATGGACTTAACATTAATAATAAGAATCTATGTGTTTAGGTTAGTTTCAGAAGATTTTCTTGGATAAAGAAATAAGTTTTTCAGGAAAAGGGAGGGTGAGATAAGGAAATTACTAAATATAAGACATGTTGAATAGTAGAAGGGACTCCCTAACCCTTTCAATATTTATTTCTGTCATTATTTTTATGTCTTTACTTATTTACAGTTATTATTTTTATGTTATACTTTGTTATTTACATATTTTTACAATGAGAATTTATATTTGTTAGACTGTGTAAAGGTTGATGTTTGAATCAAAAATACATATTTAATATGGTTGTATTATGTTATTTGGGAATTTTCTAAGTGTAACAGGTCAAAGACAAATTTTGAAAATATCCAATTTATAGAGGAAACTCTGCTAAAATTTTGATAAATTTTGTGAACAAGAATGAAAAATATGTGCTAAAGGTTTGAACTAATTTAGTATGTGACATGCATCATATAACATGTGAAAGACAAGAATATTTTAGGAGATACGATTATAATCCGAGAAATGTATTAGGGATGGTTCAATAGCGAACCTTGGGATGGAAGGGTGTGAAGAAAGGCCTAGGAGACCTAGGGTCACTCCCTAGTGTCGGGTAGTTTTACAACAAGCTCTTGCCAATCTAACTAGGCCCTAAGTGCATATTATGGTCAGTAAAGCTGTTCGTTAGCCATATTGGCAAATTATCATGAAACAATATCAACTCCTGACTACTCTAAAAAAAAGACTTAAGGGCCCACATGCATTGTATCTTTATCATTAATAAAAGAATAAATAAAATATTTATTAATTAAAATTAAGAACTGTCAGTCATCTTTACATTTTCATTCCATACTGTATATAACATGTATGAAGAAATTGTTATTAAAATTTATTGTTGTAAAAATATATTATTTATATGTGTCTTGTATAATATTGGTATTTTCTTTTTCTCACCCTTTTCCTTGTTTATGTGGTGTAAATTTTAAACTTGCATAGATTTTCACTATGAATAATATTCTGCAGTTGATAGATATAAGAATTAGGTCTTGTCAAGGTGGAATAGGGAGATGGAGGTTCTTGGATATAGGGAATATATATATATATTATAGTATTGTTACTGTGAGACTATCTTAAGTCATAGTTGGTTTTCCTAATCCGCTAGGGGCCATTTCCTTTTCTTTCTAGGCTAGACTTATTTTCGATCTTCGTGATAATGACCATTTCCAAGGGCAAACACCCCCACCCCCGCCAGTTGATATAGAGGATATGGAGAAAGCTTCATCTAGAAGTGACTCCACCATAGAGGACGCTTAGTTAGCCTTTGTTAACCCAGTAGAATGTTATGAGTAGCTTTTGATAGTGTCTCCAGTTGTGCTTGATGGTTGAGTAGTTCTTTTTGTATACTATTTAACTACTCACATGTTCTGGAGTCTATTTTGGCATCAGTTAGCGTCTAACTTGCTAGGATTTCTACTAATCTAAACCTGTCTTTTGTATTAATGTAATCAAAAATCAAACTCATGTACAATTTTATATACATCTACATAAATGTTTATTTAGCAAAGTATTTTAGATATATGTAATTATGTCTGTGAAATTGTTTAAATATTTAAGTGAATTTTTGTAGTATTTAAATTTTAGTAGTTATTTAGGGATGTTATAGATGTCGTTAATGTTCAATTGTATAAGAGTTTTGATGAATTAATTATCAAATCATATTGTTGAAGGCCACCTTGGTGGCCAACTTGTACATTTCCCTCATTTCCTTCCAAGTGGCTTGCTTGTCCTTTAACTATTTCTTTATAAACTCAACATCGACATGAGCCTTCGACTGCATATCAACCCTTTCTAGCTTTAATTCATAAAAAAATCTTCTACATTACAACCAAAACATCTATAGATTCCATTTGTTTAAGTTTGGCATTTGTGGCTTTCTTTTTCTCAGCCTTGACACTAATCTTGGCTTTCCTTACATGTTCTTTCATGACTCCCTTGGCTCGAATTGCCTCTCCATTTGCAACTTGAGCCTTAACCATGGTGGTATGGAATTTGTGTGCCTTAAAGGAAATGAGATAACACTTAACAAGTGACTATGTAATATCCCAGAAATTTGAGTAAAATTAATTAATTGGAGTAAATAAATAGAACAATTATAGGAAATAATTATTTGATGTCCTATACATGTAGAAAAAATTAATTGTGGACCCCTTGAGTTAATACGACGAATACAACGATTACTGTCGTCGTTTAATTGACGAACGACGTACAAGTAGAATATAGAGACAGGCCTAACAGGTTGGGAAACATTAGATAAATATTGGGAATGGATATTTATGTCCCAAAGATGAGCTAAAATTATTTTGAGCATTTATGGAATTTATGGTGAATTATTCAGGATTTATCAGTGTCTTTTAACGTCAGAAAATGACCAATTCGGGCAACGGGCCTCAATTGGGCCTAAAAAATTTACTAACCCAAAAATAATTATTGAGTATTAGAAAACACTCAAATAAATATTTTAAACCCAAAAATAAACCCAGAAAATTTATAGATAATTAATTAGACGTACGGGGCCCCGGGTGGCCAAGACGCTTCATTTTCGAGCCAAAACGCGATGAATTTTCCCCAACCAATTAGGCTGGCCATGTACACTTTCAGGGGCTGTTTCCCATCAGAAATTGGGCCCAAAGTGATGAATTTGCCAAAAAATAGGCCTTGGAGCCAAAATTTTTAAATAAAGGGTATTATTGTAATTTGGTACATAAGACAAATGAACTTCCCTTTCCTCCTCCTGCATTTTTTCACGCCAGCAGCTGCTCTTCTTCTCCTAGAAACTGAAATTTCTTCCTCTCCCTCTCCTCTCTTGTGCGTGAAAATAGGGCAAGCATCTATGTGGTTTTTTTGAAGCTTTTTGAAGGAAAGGTTAAGGTAAGGTACCTTGAACCCTTGAGCTTCATCTTTCTCCTCTCTTTTCCTTCCTCCATTCAACTTCTTCTTCTTCTCCCTTCACTTTGCCAAAACTGAAAATCCCCTTTGTGCCTAACCATGGAAGTGACGAATTTTAGGGCTCTTGGAGGTTTCTTTGGCACTTTGGAGTAACTTGTTCAAGCATTTGGAGTTTGGGCACATCAATTTCCACTTCCTCTTGCTCTCTTGAATTTGGAATTTAGGATTCCATTGTGGTATGTCATGAACCCTTACTAAGCTCTAAATTAGTAGCATAATATATATTATAGATTATGAGATTAGTGTTGGAAAAATTAATGCTTTGCATGTGGAACCCAAAACCTAGCTTAGGAGACTATTGGGTTGTTGTTGTTGTTGCTTGAATAATTTTTCTAATGGCTTGACATTGATATAAATTGGTTGTTAGAATTAAATTAAGTGTTGTTAGAAGGAATGAATTGGTTTGGATAACATTAGGTGCAAAACATGGATTTGGTAGCTTACTTTAATTGGTGGACAAATTTGTAATTAGGAGATTTAAATTATTTTGGATGGTTTTATGATGATTGTGAGTCCTAAACTAGTATATTGAAATGAATTGGTGATGTTGGAATGAATGAATTTGGTTTTAGATGGTATTGGGAGAAAAAATCCTTAGTTAGTGGCTTACTTTAATTTAGAGGAAAATTGTGTTATGAACTTGCAATGGCTTAAGAATGGTTTTGATGCAATTATGAGGCATTAGGTAGCTTTCTAGAACTGATTGGTGTTAGTAAAAAGTATATGCTAAGTGGTAAGCTTTAAAAATTCTCCTTGATGTAGGAAAGATGATAAGTGGCAAGAATGAGCTCAAGAATGCATTTGATCTAACAACTAAAAATCACTACCAAATGGGTTATGTATTAATGGGTGAAGAACAAGTTAATTGAATCATTAGTAGAGAAAAACTTGTTATCTACAAAAGGAAAAGTAATGTAAATAATTATAGTAAGTGGAGAGGTTTCTTAGGAGTCTTGTAAGTGTTGGTGTATGCACTACGAGCTATTAATGTATCAATTTTAACTTATTAATAAAATTAGTATTTTTCAGTTTAGACAAATGCTATTTATCCTGGAATAATAGGTCATATAAGAATTATTCCTAAAACGTCCCTAAGGACATGTAAATACATTAAGATTAGTGTGTAAATGTACTGATGATTTGATCTCACAAATCATGGATATATGATATCAAGTCTTTACACGGGTACACAATAAGGGTAATGTTGTACTGGACAGACCCACCATGAGAACGTTGCATGGATCGTTACATGAGTGTCATAAACGGTTCTCAATGTGATAATGGTATATAGTCCTTCGACCTGAAGTCACTACGATTCCTACATAAGGAGTTTATTGTTTTAATACAATCAAACATTATCTGTAATAAGATGACCATAAAGATTGTGATTAGGCAATAGATAAATTATACAGAGGGATGTAAGTGATGTAGATGAAATTTGTCTCTCCTATGTGACAGGAGTGATATCTATGGGCCACTTGATGAAGTGAGACTAATGAAATGCATGGCCTTGCTAGGACGAATAAATATTAGATATTTATTCTATAAAGTCTACTCTGGTATCAAGTAAAATGAATTGGGCCATACAAGGATGACAACGACCATGCCTTGGGTCCAATTAGATATCATGACAAAAGGAATAGATATATAAAATAATTATCACTTATAGGTCATGTCGATGATAAATAATATTCGGACATAATGATGTATTGCTAGATACCGCTCTTATTTTATATTAATAATAAAATAGTTTATTATTAATATAACCGAATATTTTACCTATAGGGTCACACACATAGAGTAAGCCCACCAGAGGATAGTTTTATTTTAGTTGGACTGAAAATAAAACTATTTGGGCCTAACTCATTTAGAATGAGTCAGGAGCCCAATGTTTAATGAGAGCTCAGGTCAAGACCTAAGCCTATATATAGAGTATGAGATGCTCATAGGCTGCTGCTCAGAAATTAGACCATAAACAAATTTCTGTACTAGCATTCGGAGCTCTATTTTTCTGGTGGGAGTGCTCGTGTGGACTCCTAAGGGTGAAGTTACAATTGCTTCGATCAAGGAACTTGTTCTGCGTCTACAAGAGGTAAACCCTAATTAAAAATTTTAATTTAGCATAATGCTTTGAGACATACGTGTTTGCAATTCTTTTGGGAATCCTTTGTGTTTCCGCTGTCTGACCCTAATGGGATTCCCTAACAGTAAGACCTCATGAGTGATTCTTAAAAATTGACAATTTATAGACAAAGTTCTAGAATTTACAAGTATTAAAAAATATATATATTGGAAGAATTCATAATACTCCTAAAAGTCTCAAGAATGAAACTTTCATGGGTTAGTATGAAGTATGTATATAAAATATGGAGTTGTGAACATCACAAAAAGATTAATAAGATGTTGATGAATTTCTACACTTATTTAATGTAGGCTTTGACCATTCTTGCGAGGAGGGACCATCCAACTCCTCTAACCTGTCAGAATACTTCTCTTGAGGTACGAGAGGAGTTTATTTTCTAAATGCATGGCCTTGATATTGGTAGTGTATGAATGTGTGATGTGTAATTGCATATTGGTTTTGGTTATTTTTATTGTTGCTATGTAAAATGATTATGTGAAGTAAGACTCCTTGAGTGACATTGGTGGTGAATTGATAATTGTTAAGGTGATGTACCCTTGAGGTGCCCTTTTTGGCTTATGCATGATAATGAAGTGGATTATGTGAGAAATTGAGGCCATTATGTGCATTTTTACATTTCATGACATGCATAACATATCTCATGTGTGATAAACAATGATCTTGCATTGATCTTGAAAATAACAACCTTGCGTTGGTTGATTTTATAAACGACTACGTGTGGTTGTAATATGACATGTATTATTGATCTTGCGTTGATCTTGTGAAAGAAACCTTGTGTTGGTTTTATATATTAAACAACTATGCATGGTTATAAGTCACATGAGTGAAATATGCACATGAAGAGAAAAGGAAAATTATACAAGTTGGGCTCATTGCATATGCATTAGTTGTTGGATAACAATGCATTATTTATGAATACATGACATTTGAACTTGAGTACCCATAATGATTATGTCTCATGTATGTCTTGAATTGAGAAACATTGTTAGTGTTGTTGGCTAATATGAAAGTGTAGTGATGACCATTGTTGGTGACATGAAATTGATACTTAAGGATCTTTGGCATGAGTTAGTATTTATGTTATATAATATATGTATTGATTGTCAAATTTTGGTTTACATGTTTATCAATGAGATAGGATACATTGAAGGGAAATATGTATGATTGCTTCACTATGCATGACTTATCATTATAATTGCTTATCATTGAGAAAATATACTCACTCTCTATGTTGTCCATTTTAGCCTTGTGATGTAGGTTGAGATGGTTGAGAGGTACACTTTTTGTGGAGGTGGCTCGGTGTAAAGAGGGTGTCTCGTTGCCTTGGCCGACATTCTTTTTGAACATGTTGATTTAAATTCTTTATAGAATTTGATGTGTATAGGTATTATTTTGTATAGCTTGACTATTGATGTATATGCCTAAGTTTTTAGAATTCCGAATGAGTTTGTTAGATTAATTGTTGGTACATTTAGGTTTAGAGATTGAGCTATGAACTTGTCGGTATATTGGAGGTTGATGATCATGAATCTTTATGAATGAGGAATTATGCATGAAAGATGATATTATGTCATAAAATTGTGTATGTTGCATAGAAGTAGTTATGGAGTGGATTTATGAAGCTTTGTTTATGTTAGTGAATGCTGAGTTTTTATTATACAATTGGTGCGAGGTATGTAGGTTGAGATAATATGATGTATACCTCCTAGTTATGAGTATATTAAGAGGCCTAGTTGATAAGAATCAAAGATTGATGATTTATTAGTATGTATGGATGGTATTGTCACCTAATTAGGTTCTTGGAAACGTTTTGATGTGGATGTTCATGATTATGGATTATTAGACTTGAATGCGTAGGACTAGGGGTAGGTACCAATAATTTGAAGGATTAATGACCAATATGAGAATTAGAGGAATTGGTGCATGACAATCTTACATATACATTGTTGAAGTTAGTTCGGTACTTGCTTAACTTTCACCTTCTCATATCTTCACATATGAGTTGGTTTCTAATTAGATCTAGGCCAGTTATTATAAGTCTTGAATTGTGGTGTGCCTTAAGTGACAAAATAAACGTGAAAAGTTTCCCCTACTTTTTATTAATTAGAAGTAGATAACTATAATATCGAATAACGGATTTAGGGTGCCACAGACTACATAACACTCACACTTTTAATAATGTTCCAGATCTCCCTTATTGATGCATCCCTTACTTCATCAACAGAAAGATCCCTTTTAAATTGAAATGACACATTGACCCCTAGTTGTTTCCTAGTCTTAGACTCGAAAAATTGAGAGATGTTGGTTGTAAAGAAGGAGGTTAGATCTGCAATTTCAGAACCTAGAAAACTATAAGTATTTCTTTGTCCGGTGTTAGCTAGTTACAAGCCTTCAGCAGGAATAGGGTTACTTGAGCCTCCAGCTCTGTCATTTATTTACCCTTCAGCCACTTATGTTATTTCTCTGTAGGATCTTTCCTATGGCAACATTTCTTCTTACCATTAGGAGTAGCATATGTGTTTTGGATTTTTTTTATTGAGGATGAAGACAACTTCAGCTGTGATGCTAATAATTTTAGCTCTTGTGTCCCAATTTTCTTGGTCAACCACCTTAGGGTTAGAAGCCTTATCCTCTTCATGCATCTTCCCGAGGATGTCATTTTTTCTCCATATTAGTTGAAATAAGAAAAAAGCGAGTTAGCATATTAGATTGCATAGAATAAAAACTTAAAATTAATAAAGCATCAAAAGAGATAAAGAGGATTAACCTAAATATTCGTCTTGATCCTTTATAACACTCAGGAAGGTTTTACATTGGATTTTGTCAAATTTGGAGACTTGGTCGAGGCCTTAAATCATTTTCTTCAACCGTTTAGAAAGATCAAAATTTGATGTGGAGTAGGCATTATTAGTGAACAAAAAGTGTGATAGTCAATGTTTTCCCAGAATATCGGCCCATCTTCCTGAACTTTTAGTTTTAGATAGGCATGCTTAAAACTAGCCTCATTTTTCTTAGCTAATTTGGTATATGATTCAAAATTAACTGTCACTTAAGCACCGTAGATTGGTGTAACTTAAACCACCATCGGTAGTACCCTTTCCTAAGTACATGGGCATACCGAAAGAACATAGCAAAAATTAAAATAAACTTGAAGTACTCCTCAAGCAGTTCAAGGGAAATAGTTAACCTTAACCATTGGGATAGAGCTAACTAGACATTTAAAAACTTCAGCACCCCTATCTCGAATTTATTCAAAGGAAATTTCACCTTAGTCTTTGAAAAGCATATTTCACACATAAAGATGTACCTTGATCCTGGCACATGACAAATCTTGTTTGTTATCAGTGGATGAATAACAAAGAAGTTATCCTTATTCTCGCTAGTGACATGAATAAGAAAATCAGTTACTTCAACATTACCAACCTCTTCTTCATACCTTGATGGGATAGCAAGTGGTTATAACATGGACCCAAAGGTACTAATCCTTAACTTTCTCTAGGGTTCTACCAATTTTATGTGCCAAAGCATTAGTGTTGTGACGACAATATTATGACTCCTACTACCGGAATGACCTTCAAATGCAATTGGGATTATATTGTGCTGGAAAAAAGGAATACAACTATAGAAAGATAGTTTGTTAGATAAATAATATTGGGCACTAGAATTGGAATCCTAAAATGAAGAGAATGATACCAACAAGGAAGGGTTAAGCTTATCTGACAAATCAAAGGAAAGGTCTATCTAAGAAATGAACTAGTGTAGCGTTTCACCAGTAACCTTATTCAAAGACGTCGATGGTTTTAGTAAAAAGGCAAAAAAATATTTTGGTTCTATTTACATGAATCAACGTATATCTAGTTGTGACGTTTAAGGCTTACGTTTGGATGTCATAGACATCCATGATAGTGGCTTAAATAACACTTTAACTAATTCATCACTCATGTGATAGTCTCCCATATCCTATTTTTTAAAAATAATTACAAACATTTACAAAAGGAATAAGATATGAGGATACATGAAAAGATGATGTAGACAATTTATCTTGTATGATCAAGGGAAATATTTCAAGGAACACTGAATTTCTTATATTAGAGAGTTTTTTAGATAACAAAGAAATGTGAATGACAAACATTTCTCCTTTTTATAGCCAAGTCGGGGGGGGGGGGGGCAAAAGAGCACCAAATAACAGACATCATTATGAAGGCACGCATGCGCAACCTTTTGTATACCAAATGATGATTGCACCAAAATTAAAGCGTCGTAACTAATTAATGAACGCCATGCATACCTTCTCAAATTTAGCCATAAAAGGGATCTTATCCTAGATTAGTAAATGGTTGCATCAGTTGGAAATTTAAAAAGTGAAAATTGTAACACTGATGCCTTATAAAATGAGACAAAGCCTATGTATATCAGCCTATTGAAGTAACTTAAAGTCACTTCAACAGGCTGAGGGACAAATGATCTAGGCTTGATATCGGTACCGGTATCATAGGCCTATACTGGTAGCTACACACAACATCTGGTATCAATACGAGTACCATAGTATCACTATCTCACAGAACCCATGATAACTGATATCGCTAACAAATCAATACTAGACAGAGGTTGAAAGACATACAAAGGGCATACTAGCGAACACTTATAAATGTGTCAAGAATGTTTGAGTTTATGTTAGCTTTCCCCGTACTTTATGGAAAAGTGTTGACACAGGTATTATGACACAAAACACCACTTGACTTTTATAAATATCTATCATTTACAACATATGAGATACATTTAACCTAATCCATATGTTTGAGCTCTAATATTGATATCGTACATACTTAAGCATCAGAGCATCTTTGCTGGGGACACCATATTTCACCCTACAATATGAGATACCAATACGTGTGTTGGATAAAACATCATAAGACCTTAAGAGCCTCATTAACTTAAGGAGACAATACCAGACTCACATTGGATTGATATAAGAGATCATAAATAGAAGTTTGGTACTTTATACTGGATAAATCAATATATGTATATGTTAGGGAATCCCTAAGCATGAGCAGCGGAAAAATAAAGGGATTCCATAGGATTTGCAAGGTTCCGTGTTTCAAAGCACAAAAACAATTTCGAAATTATTTTAGGTTACCTCTTGAAGCACTCCGAAGCAGTCGTAGCCTCGTCCTTTAGGAGTCCACACGAGCACTCCCACCAGAATCGCAACACTTGCCAACTGCTAGGTTGACGGCGTGTAGCTCTTGCAACTTTTTGCGAATTTGTGTCTTACTTGAGTGAACGGCCTATGAGCATCTTATGCTCTATTTATAGGCTTAGGTTTGACCTAATTTGTTCTCTCTAAAAGTGGGCTCCTTACTCATTCCAAATGAATTAGGCCCAATAGCTTTATTTTAGTCCAACTAAAATAAGACAACATTTTCTGATGGGCTTACTCTATGTGTGTGACCCTATAGGTAAAATACCCGATCATATTAATAATAAACTATTTTATTATTAATATAAAATAAGAGCGGCATCTAGCAATGCATCATTATGTCCGAATATTATCAACATAACCTATAAGTGATAATTATTTAATACGTTTATTCCTTTTGTCACGATATCCTAATTGGGCCCAAGGCATGGTCGCGTCATCCTTGTACGGCCCAATTTATTTTACTTGATACTGGAGTAGACTGGATCCGAATAAATATCTAATATTTATTCTTTCTAGCATGGCCATGCGTTTTCTTAGTCTTACTCCATCAAGTGGCCTATGGATATCACTCCTGTCACATAGGAGAGACAAATCCCATCTACATCACTCACATCCCTCTGCATAATTTGTTCATTGCCTAATCACAACCTTTATAGTCCTCTTGTTATAGAAGACGTTTAATTGCATTAAAACAATAAACTCCTCATGTAGAAATCGTAGTGACTTCAGGTCGAAGGACTACATATACCATTATCACATTGAGAATCGTTTATGACAATCATGTAACGATCCATGCAACGTTCTCATGGTGGGTCTGTCCAGTACATCATTACTCTTAATGTGTACCCGTGTGAAGACTCGATATCATCTATATCTATGATCTGTGAGATCAGATCATCAGTACACTCACACACTAGTCTCAGTGTATTTACATGTCCCCATGTAAATACTTAACTAGGGACATTTTAGGAATAATTTTTATATGACCTATTACTCCAAGGATAAATATGTTTAAAACAATTTTAAACTGAAATATTTATTCTATTGATAAGTAGAAAAATGATACAAATGAAAAAGCATAAAGGCTCATAGTGCATACACCAACAGTATATATATATAGAGAAAGAAAGAAAGAGAGAGAAAGAAAGAAAGAAAGAAAGAAAGAAAAAGAAAGAAAGAAAAGATGTATCTCGTGAGAAAAGTTATCTTAGGTGGGAGTGAGAGAGAAAAATTTGAACAATTAAATCTTATCATGGATGATCGAAATTAAAATATATTGATTATATGACTTTTTAATTGATCATATAACTTTGAAAAACTTTTAATTATGACCATCTATGTATGGTTGTATACCCAGAATTTACTACTCTCACTCTTTTCTAAGAGAACCTTTCTCATAAGATACATCCCCCCTCTATATATATATAATGTATCATATGAGAAAGACTCTTTTATATGATAGTTAGAGGAACGAATCTGGGTCGTACAATTATGCAATGGATGATTGAGATTAATTATGTGAGTTTTCAAAAAAGTCATGTGACATTTTAAGTGATCACATGACTTTGAAAAAATTTTATGTAATTGTTCATAATAATATATCAAACAGGGGGAGTTTTTATAAAAAGAATTTTCATTATGCGAGTTTTGATGATTCCAAAAATGTGTTTCAAAAATATTAAAGCATTGAGAATCTAAAATCAGCAAATTTTTAATCAAATAAGGTAATTGATTAGGAGCAAGGTAATCAATTAAGGTATTCAATTAAGACTCACAAAACAAATTTGAAATTATTCAAAATAGGGCTAATCGAATAAGCTGAATCTGGACAAGTTTTAATTGAAACAGAACGTTACTAATCGAATAAGGTAATCAATTAAGGCAAATTTAAATGTGTTTTAATTGAATTAGAACCTTGCTAATCGATTAAGGTAATCAAATAAGATGATTTTGGAACTTTTAAACTTAAATCAGAACGTTGCTAATCGATTAGGCTAATTAATTAACCTGTGTTATTTTGACTGATTCTCAGCTTTTGCTGAACTTAAAGGATATTTTCAAGGAATCAAATTTGAAAATCATCAAATTACAACGACTAGTTATCACTTAGAACACTATAAATAGAGGCCTAAATCTTCTTTGGAAATCACTCATATGCATTAAGCTTTCTTATTCTTTCTCACACACTTTTAAGAAGCTAAGTTTGGTTTATTTCTTCTGTGCTTTTAAATTTTTTATTTTGCTCTGAAAGAGAGCTACATTCTTGTAAGTTGAATTATTCTCTTTGTGCTTTCATTTTTACATTTGCTCTAATAAAGAGAGTTTTCAATTTTTGATCAACTTTTCCACGCTTAAACATTTCTAAAACTGCTCTATCAAAAGGAGAGCTACATTCTTTGAGTTGATCATACTTGATTTGCGCTTTAAATTTCTATTCTACTCTTTCAACAGAGTTTTTCTTAAGTGCTTTAAATTTGCAAAATATGCTCTATAAAGAGAGCTACATTTTTGTGATCATCATCACATTTCTTTCTTCTTTTATCTTGTTTTCACATACTCATTATAAGAGAAGCATAAAGAGTTTTGTTTTTATTCATACACAAATTGGGTTAGAATATTGTAACAAAGGCAAGGTTGTAGCCTTTAGGGTTGGTTGAGTAAGAATTATGAGAAAGATAAAGGAGTGAGGGATAAAGTTCTTGGTAGGGAAATCAAGAGACATGTATTGGCTCATCTTGTAAATCTGAAATTCTTAGTGGAAAATCTCAAGTAAGTTTACTTGGGGCCCGGACATAGGGTTTCCGAACTAGGATAAAATTTGAGTATGTCATTCTCTCTCTCTCTCTCTCTCTCTCTCTCTCTTTTCTTTTACTCTATTTAATTTCAAGTTATATACTTGCTTTACTTTCTTGCTTTAAATTGTTTTCACTTATTTATTGAGATACTAATTTCTTAATTTCTCAAGTAAGGCAAAGTAAAGTTGAAATTAAGTTCTAAAAAGGTAATTAATTTTTTAAGACTCAATTCACCTCCCTCTTGAGTCATTGAGGGCACTTGGTTAACAAGTGGTATCATAGCTTGACTCTTGCTACAAGGCTTAACAGCTGCAAGAGATAGAAATGGCCTCAACCAATCTCTTTCTCGAGGGTGGAGCCACAAATAAGCCTCCCGCTTTCAATAGAGAAGGCTATGCTTTTTAGAAAGAAAAAAATAAAAATTTTTGTCCAATCCTATGATCTCAAGGTATGGAATGCTATTCAATTTGATCCTTTTATTCCTAAATATGTTGTTGATAATGTTGAATGTGCGAAGCCTATGGACTTATTGACAAATGAGGAGGAGAAAAAGGTACAATTTAATCTTAAAGCAAAAAATCTTATTACTCTAGCATTAGGTGCTGATGAATTTCTTAGAGTTAGTACTTATGATTCTGCTAAGTAAATGTGGGATACTCTTGAAACAATTCATGAAGGTACTAATGATGTTAAAGATGCTAAAATTAGTACATTTACTAGTCAATATGAAGGTTTTAAAATAAGTCCGGAAGAAAGTATTATGGATATGCAAAAATAGTTTACTCTTAATATAAATCATTTACTCACCTTGGATAAAACTTACAGCAACAAGGAATTAATTCAAAAAGTGTTGAAAAGTTTAACTAGGGAATGACAACCAATGGTGGCCACATTTAAGCAAATGGAAAATCTCTACACCATGTCTCTTGCCACACTATTTGGTAAGCTTCAAGAACATGAACAAGAGCTCAAAGATTTGAAAATTGCCAAGGAATAAGAGAGAAGAAGATCACCAAAAAGAAGCGTATTACTCTTAAAGCTACATCAATAGAAGATGAAGAAGAATAATCTGAAAATGAAGAAATTGATGATGTAGAGTTTGGTCTATGATGATGCATGATTTAGCCTTAATTCCTTGCTTTAAATGTGTATAATTTGCCATTGCTAATTGTGTAATATTATGCATTTTAACACATTTTCATAATTCAAGCTTTATTTAATATTAACTGAATTAGGCAATAATCTTTAAATGGAAATAATAAATCTTACTTGATTTCCCTTATATTGTAGTGAATAATTGAGTTTGCAATTGGGAAATTATGAAATTGAGCATCAGGTCTGACGCGTAGCGCCAATACAACGCGTAGCGTGGAAACAAATTCGCAACACCCACGCGCAGCGTCAAGCCCACGCGTAGCGTCAACAGTGACGAGGATCCCATTAACAGGCTGTGTGCAACTTCAGAAGTGGAGGATTTATTTATATTAAAACACTTATTGGCCAATCCATTATAGACATACGACACTATCTCAGTGGGGAACATGCAGCACAAGTGTCCAAGCATTATTGAAGAATTATTGGATGAAATAATGTATTCTGAGTCAGAAACCCTCACGCGTAGCCTCACAACTAAGCGTAGCGTAGAAGCAGATTCGCAACGCTGACGCGTAGCGTCTTGCTGAAGGCTTCAAACACACCTGAATTCATGTTTCTCTCTTTGTTTCTATAAGCATCAAAGGAAGGCACAAAGCCTCCTCCTCTCTTCTTTCCCCTCTTTGCTCCATTCCGGGTTAGTTTCTTTTCTTTGTAGTTGTTATTATGGAGGGCTAAAACCCTAGATTGATTTTCTTGGAGAATATTGTAATGTAATTTTGAGGTCATTATTTTTAATACAGTATGTTTTTGTTATTGTTATTTCTTCATAATCTTACTCTGCTTATTTAATTCCATTTTGTTTAATCAAAATTGTATGCTTAATCGGTTTAATTATTCAAATGGAATAAAATAAGGTTTTAAATTAGAATGGATTAAGGAAATATGCATGCTTAATGAATATTTTCATAATCACTTTTAATAATTATGGTTTGCTTAATTCCATAATAAGAGAATAGATTATGTATGTAGGCGATGTTCTTACATATGCTCAATAATTCCTAGATTCTACGATCTTGACTCCTTTTGCTTAATTAGGATGCTTGATTAAAATATTCATTTTTAAATGAAAGTAAAGGAATTATGAATTAAAAAAGACGCTTAGTTGATTAATTCAAATTGAGCTAAGAAATTGACAGTAATAAAAGTATACAAATTATCTTTAGTGAACCAAGGATAAATTTATTTACAATACTCCAAGAAAATCAATCACTTGTTAATTATTGTCTTAAATCCTATATTTACTTTGTCTTTAATTTTAATTGTGATAACAAAATCAATCAAACCCCCCCAATTGTACGTTTGTTGAACTTATGTTTGTAAAAAATTTTAGTTGTTGAGTTTTTATTTTTAATTGTTAAAAATTAGTTTAAGACTTGATTTTTCCTAAATTTTTGTGTTGATCCTTGAGAGAACGACCTAGGTTGACACCCTAGTACTACATTAATTAATTTTAATGTACTAATTTGACAGAACCACGACTGTAAAAATACACACGTCAGTCTACTTGTCAAAAAGTTTGCAAGGTTCATGAAGAAGAAAGACTTTCAAGGAAGAAATCCAAACCAAGGTAAGAAGTCATTTAAAGATTATAGCAATCCTCCTACTTGTTTCAAATGTGGCAAAATAGGTCACTTCAAAGTAGATTGTCCAAACCTCAAGAAAAAGAACAAGGACAACAAAGGAAAATGAAGAGCATACATAGCTTGGGAAGAAAACAATGAAGACTCATCCGAGGAATCAGAGGAAGAGGTTGCCAACCTTTGCCTTATGACCAAGCACTGCGAAGATGATAAGGTAAGTTCCCTAAATGAGTTTAGTGATAATGAAAGTGAAATTGATAAAATGAATTGTTAAAAGCATTTGGTGAATTGCATGAAAAGTTTATGCTAATAAAAAAAAGTATGCATGCTCAAAACAAACCATCTTGAAACTTGAAAATGAGTTGCATGAGGTTAACATAGAAAAAGTAAGTCTTAGAGTTCAAAATAGAGAATTAATCACATCAAATGTCACTCTTACGACTTATAATGGTAATGAAGATTGTATGTTGTTTGATAAATGCATGCTTCTTGAAAATGAAAATAAAGATTTAAAAGAAACTCTTGAGAAATTTACAAATGGTAAAAAGAATCTAGATACATTTCTTGGAAATCAAAAGTATACCCTTGATAGAACGGGCATAGGTTATGAAAAGTATGAAAATAACAAAAAATACAAGAATTTCTTTGTACCCTTTAAAGAAAAACCTAAACCCATTCTAAAATGTGCAACTTGTGGAGAAAGAGGTCATACAAGTACAAATTACTTTAAAAGAAGGTATATCAAACCATATAAGAACCATTATAAAATGTCTTATTCCTTGAATGCAACATGTTTCTATTGTGGAGTATATGGTCATATTACTTCTAATTACTTTATATAGAATACCTCCCAAAAGTTTAGTAGAAATGTATGGATTCCAAAAGAAATTTTGGAATCTCAAACTAATGAGAAAGGACCCAACATACAAAGGGTACCTAAAACTTAAATTTTTGACTTGTAGGTATGTCTTAAGGTGGAAAACTCTCATTGGTACCTAGATAGCGGATGTTCAAAACATAAGACGGAAGATATGTCCAATTCACAACTTTTACTCCAAAGAACAAATGAGTGTTACTTATAGAGACAACACAAAGGGAAAGATACCTGGACATAGAAATGTAAGTATAAATTCCTCTACCTCAATCAATGATGTTTTATATGTTGAGGGATTAAAACATAATTTGTTAAGTATAAGTCAAGTATGTGATAAAGGATTCATTATAACCTTTAATTCAAATTGTTGCATGATTGAAAATAAAGAAAATAAATTCAAATTCTTTGGTCAAAGAATAGATAATATTTACATGATTAATCTAGATAGTTTGCCCTTAAATGACGCACAATGCTTGATTTCTAGAGAAGATGAATCATTTTATGGTATAGGAGAATTGGCTACATTCACATAGATCACTTGAACAAATTGATTTCAAAAGACTTAGTGATAGGATTGCCCAAAATGAAATTTAAAAACAAATTTTGTGATGCTTGCCATAAGGGAAAGCAAGTAAAGGCCTCCTTTAAATCTAAAAACATTGTTTTAATAAATAGGCCTTTATAACTTTTGCATGTGGATCTTTTTGGACCATCACGAATTAGAAGTTTTGGTGGCAATTACTATGCACTTGTGATTGTGGATGATTTCTCTAGATTTACATGGACTTTATTCATATCTCATAAAAATGAAGCATTTAAAGCATTTAAAAAGCTTATGAAGGTTGTCCAAAATGAAATGAACTTAAGAATAACATCCATTCAAACTAATCATGAGGGAGAATTTGAAAATCAAGATTTCAAAAACTTTTGCGAAAATAATAGAATCAAACATAATTTTTCAGCACTAAGAACTCCTCAATAAAATAGTATTATTGAGAGAAAGAATCGTTCTCTAGAAGAACTTGCTAGAACAATGTTAAACAAAAATGAGATTCCAAAAAGTTTTTTGGCCGAAGCTGTCAATACAGCCTGTTATGTTATGAACCGTTGTTTAATTTGACCGATTTTAAACAAAATCCTCTATGAGCTTTTCAAAAATAAAAACCAAATATTTCACACTTACGTGTTTTTGGATGAAAATGTTTTGTTCATAATAATGGTAAGGACAACCTAGGAAAATTTGATGCTAAGTCTGATAAGGTAATCTTTTTGGGTTATTCAACTAATAGTAAATCTTTTCGAGTCTTTAACAAACGAACCTTGATTATAAAAGAGTCCGTTCATGTAAAGTTTAACGAAGATAACTAAGAGTCTCCGAGAAAGGAGGGTATTGATGATCTTGCAGGTCTAATAGAGGACATGGAGATAGGTAAAAAAGAAGAAGAAATAAAGCAAGATGAGGCTCTTGAGCAAGAAGAATTACCATCTAATATACCAAAAGAATAGATATATACAAGAAATCTTTTAGCGGATAATATCATAGGTGATATCTCCAAAGGGGTAATTACTCGTAGTTGTCTTAGAAATGCATGCAATTATCTCGCCTTTGTTTCTCAAATCAAACCTAAAACTATTGATGAAGCAATATTAGATAAACATCGGATATTAACAATGCAAGATGAGTTAAATCAATTTAAAAGAAATGAAGTATAAGAATTAATGCCAAAACCTGATAATTATCATGTAATAGGAACAAAATGGGTTTTTCAAAACAAACTTGATGAATTGGGCTTAATAACAAGAAATAAAGCTAGCTTAATTGCTAAGGGTTATAATCAATAAGAAGGAATAAACTATGATGAAACGTATGCACCCGTAGCTAGACTTGAAGCCATTAGATTACTACTAACATTTGTATGTTGTATGGATTTTAAATTATATCAAATGGACGTAAAAAGTGTTTTCTTAAATGGATATTTACAAGAAGATATGTATTAGATTTTAAATATCTGGATCATGTTTTCAAACTTAAAAAGGCCTTGTATGGTTTGAAGCAAGCTCCAAGGGCTTCGTATGAAAGGCTAAGTAAATTTCTTTTAGAAAATAAGTTTGAAAGAGGAAAAGTAGACAACACTCTTTTTATAAAACGTGAGAATAAAAATATCCTGTTAGTACAAATCTATGTTGATGACATCATTTTCAGTGCTACTAACGATTTGCTTTACAAGCAATTTTCGAGTATGATGCAGAAAGAATTTGAAATGTCAATGATGGGAGAGTTGACTATCTTTCTTGGACTTCAAGTCAAGAAAGGAAAGAATGGTTTCTTTATCAACCAATTGAAGTACCGCAAAGAACTTCTTAAGAAATTTGACATGGACAAAGCAAAGGAAATTGCTACACCAATGACAACCTCTTGTTATCTAGATCTTGATGAAAAAGGCAAAGAAGTTGGTGTCACCAAGTATAGAGGTATGATAGGATCTCTTCTTTATCTTACTGCTAGTCGTCCTAATATAATGAATGCTATGTGTGTATGTGCTAGATTCTAATCTAAACCTAAAAAATCACATTTATCTGCTGTGAAAAGAATTTTAAGATATCTTGTTGGAACTCAAAATGTTGGTCTGTGGCATCCAAAAGGGGCAAATTGCACCATTGTTGGATATTCTGATTTTGATTTTGCTAGTTGCAAAACCGATCGTAAGAGCACTAGTGGCTCATGCCATCTTCTTGGTAGTTCTCTTGTATCTTGGCATAGTAAAAAACAAGTAAGCGTAGCCCTATCTATTGCTGAGGCTGAATATATCGCAACTGGAAGTTGTGCTCGAAGCTTATGGTTGAAGCAACAACTTAAAGATTTTGGAGAATTTCAAGATCAAATTCCTTTGAAATGTGATAACACAAGCACGATTAATATAACAAAGAATCCAGTAATACACTGTTGAACTAAGCATATTGAAATAAGACATCACTTTATTCGAGATCATGTGTTAAAAGGGGATTGCAAAATTGAATATGTGGCTTCAACTGATCAACTAACAAATATTTTTACAAAACCCCTAACAAAAGAAAATTTCATAAGAATTTGAAGAGAAATGAGAATTTTAGATGAATCATGCTTTGAATAATTCTTTTCTAAAACAATTTTGAGCTGTTAATGGTTAGTGGGAAGTTCTGGCTAGGAAAGACTTGGTACTTAAGCGGTCACACCAGACCCACCTCTCTTTCTTGGTAACTAACCTGATTACAGTGCTGAATTTCTTTAGAATGAAGTTATTAAAGGAAAATAAAATATTTTTATTAAAATAAAATAAAGCATGAAAAATTTAAAACATATCAGGATAATCGATTAGCATAATCGATAAGGAAAGTAAATCTGAAACAGTAGCCTCTTATTTGAATAGCTTAATCGATTACGACGGTTGTAGGAGCCATAAATGAACGCATATTCTTGTTCTTTTTCATGCGCCTATTCAAGTTTCAAGGAACCCCAACCGATTACAACTCTTCGTTTGCACCAAAACTCCCTTTTCCCCATTAATCTTCCATTAATTCACTCTATCACTCTTCCTCTCTATAAAAATTGTGTCTTTCTTGTAATCTTTCACCCATCCTTCACTTTCTCTCTCTCTAAAACCTCCATTGTCAAGGTTCAAAAAGCTTCAAGCTTTCATTTTGCAACAATGTCTCATGCAAGGAAGAAGCAAAGAGCCAACATTGCTGGAACATCTTCTCGTCCTCTGAGTATTTCTCACCCTACTTTGAAACCACGTAAGTGGAAACCCATTACCTCTCTAATTTTGCAAGCAAAGGTATCATCTCTCTTCTATGGCTTTCAAAGAACTTCTTCAAAGACCAAGGTTTCTCTTTCCTAAATGTCTTAGAGAAACATGATATTCTTAAATTTGCTTCCTTATCCGATGAATTTATTTATCCTAATTTGGTTAAAATGTTCTACTCCTCTTTATCCTTAAAAGATGGAGTTCTTGAAGCATGTGTTAAAAAGGTCAATATGAAAATTTCTTATGAAATATTATCCATGACTGGTCTTATTCCTTTAGTTGACTTTGAGTTTAATGGTCACTCTATTAATGATTCCTAGAATTATAATCCAATGGAGGCTAGAACATCTCTTTGGCGTGAACATCATGACACTCATAACTCTAGAACTATTGGTAGGCTTTCTTTGGATAATAGATTATTGCATTATTGCCTTGCTAAAATTCTTGTTCCTAGAAGTAACAATTATGGTTTGGTTGAAGAAATAGATGTTTTAATCCTTTGGGCTATGGTAAATGAGCACCCTATTAATTGGATTGATATGATCAAAATTCATATGGTTGAAAGTAAGAACCAATCCAAACTTCCATATGCTATTCTTCTAACCAAGCTATTCAAAGCCTTCAACATTGATCTAAAAGGAGAAGCTATCTTCTAAGAATGAAATGGCAGCGGCTCAATTGGCAAAAATGGGAATTTTTCAATATGTCGGAGTATGGGACTTTAATCCTTGACCTCCTGCTCATGATCCCCCTCCTCAACTGGCACCTCAAGACCATGGAAATGCTATCCTTAAAGCGGTTCAAAACTTGAACAATCGTCTCGATAGGTTTGGAGCTCGCTTTGACATTCTTGAAGAAGGACAACAAACTATCATTGCTCGATTAGAAAGTCTTTAACTTCATCATCCATCCTAGCCACCTCCTCTACCTATGGATTAGTTTTCTTTATATTGTCGCTTCTTATGTTCTTAATGATAAATCAATCTATGAAAATGTTTGCTTTTACTCTTTAGTGTGTGTTTATTTTTGATAATAACAAAGGGGGAGAACAATATGAGAATATAATGATTTGAACATGATAATGATGATTTGAAAATGATGCATGCCTTTGATGATTTTGAACATGTTAATGATTTGAATATATGATGGTATGATTAGGAGATAAAGGGGGAGAAAATATGAGAATATGATGGTATCATATGCTATATGATGGTATAATATGCTATGATGATTTGATGCTATATGATGATTTGAATATCATGCTATGTCTTAAATATGAGAAATTTGATCATCACTGCTATGGATATGAGATTTATTGAAATGAGAAAAATAAGGTCTCTTCATCATTCTCCTATCATCAACAAATTTTTGTCATCATCAAAAAAGGGGAGAATGTAATAGTTCATAATAATATATCAAACAGGGGGAGTTTTTATAAAAAGAATTTTCATTATGCGAGTTTTGATGATTCCAAAAGTGTGTTTTAAAAATATTAAAGAATTGAGAATCTAAAATCAACATTTTTGTAATCAAATAAGGTAATTGATTAGGAGCAAGGTAATCAATTAAGGTATTCGATTAAGACTTATAAAACAAAATTTGAAATTATTCAAAACAGGGCTAATCAAATAAGGTGAATCTGGACAAGTTCTTATTAAACTAGAACAGAGCTAATCGAATAAGGTATTCAAATAAGATGAATCTGGACAAGTTTTATTTGAAATATAACCTTGCTAATCGAATAAGGTAATTGATTAAGGCAAATTTAAATGTGTTTTAATTGAAACAGAACCTTACTAATCGATTAAGGTAATCGAATAAGACGATTCTGGAACTTTTTAAATTAAATCAGAACGTTGCTAATCGATTAGGCTAATCGATTAAGCTGTATTATTTTGACCGATTCTCAGCTTTTGCTAAACTTAAGGGATATTTTCAAGGAATCAAATTTGATAGTCATCATATTACAATGACTAGTTATCACTTAGAACACTATAAATAGAGGTCTAACTCTTCATTGGAAATCACTTACATGCATTAAGCTTTCTTATTCTTTCTCACACGCTTTCAAGAAGCTATGTTTAGTTTATTTCTTCCGCGCTTTTAAATTTCTGATTTTGCTCTTGAAGAGAGCTACATTCTTGTAAGTTGAATTATTCTCTTTGTGCTTTCATTTTTATATTTGCTTTATCAAAGAGAGTTTTCAATTTTTGATCAACTTTTCCACGCTTAAATATTTCTAAAACTGCTCTATCAAAAGGAAAGCTACATTCTTTGAATTGATCATACTTGATTTGCGCTTTAAATTTCTATTCTACTCTTTCAAGACAGTTTTTCTTAAGTGCTTTAAATTTGCAAAATCTGCTCTATAAAGAGAGCTACATTTTCGTGATCAGCATCTCATTTCTTTCTTCTCTTATCTTGTTTTCACATACTCATTATAAGAGAAGCATAAAGAGTTTTGTTTTTACTCATACACAAATTGGGTTGGAATATTCTAACAAAGACAAGGTTGTAGCCTTTGGGGTTGGTTGAGTAAGAATTATCAGAAGGATAAAAGAGTGAGGATAAAGTTCTTGATAGGGAAATCAAGAGACTTGTATCGGCTCATCTTGTAAATCTAAAATTCATAGTGAAAAATCTCAAGCAAGTTTATTTAGGGCCCGAACGTAGTGGTTTCCGAACCAGGATAAAATTTGAGTGTGTCATTCTCTCTCTTCTCTTACTCTTTAATTTCAAGTTATATACTTGCTTTACTTTCTTGCTTTAAATTGTTGTCACTTATTTATTGAGATATTAATTTCTTCATTTCTTAAGTAAGGAAAAGTAAAATTGAAATTAAGTTCGAAAAAGGTAATTAATTTTTTAAGACTCAATTCACCCCCCTTTTGAGTCATTGAGGCCACTTAGTTAACATTTTAATCTTAACTATTCATTATATGATTATACGGTCCATATTCACTTCTCTCACTCTCATATAAAAGAACATTTCTCATATAATATTATATATATATATATATATATATATATATATATATATATATATATACACATAAAACACGCACACCTAGGTGTGACTCGATATATAGGAATTTTTCACACACAAGGAAAGGAAAGGGAGTCGAAAATAGACTATAAATAGCAGACTTATTATATTCGATTAACAAAATTTGACCAAAAAACAAAGGGACATTGGATTCATAGTAATTGATCCATTGCCTAACGGTGGGCAACTCGACAGCATATCTCACACGAAAATGGTTGACGTTTATCTACTAACATAATTATATAATTAATTGGTACCCAAATGGTAATTATTGGTTTGTTAGATTAGGTATAACATCAATTGATTGTTAAAATTAAATAATGACATGCAACAATCATAATTATACCTATTATTATCCATTACAAATATAATTTTTCTCCCATTTTATGTCATGTTTATCTATATATAGTTTAGAAAGCAATTCAATCATGCATGGTATAGAAGCGAGGTGAGAGATTGGATATTGGTGTGAACAACCAAAGATAAGAATGCAGAGACAAGACAAAAGAACCATAGCTAGCTGGCCTAGCCACCCAACATATATGGACCCCTCTCCCTCCTCTGTCTCTCCCCAAATTCCCTACTGTTTTCTTTTTACCTTCACTAATCACAACAATCATACTAAAGTAGATTGCCACTATTCAATGTAAGCCATCTTCATAAAATCATTATCAAATTCGTAGTTGCCCCACCTAATTAATGATCATGAGTTCTCAAAGGAAATTGCCAGCATCTCGTACTACTGTAATGTATGCTGTCCCATTTCAAATTTTTTATTCCTAGATTTATCATTGTAGCCCTGCTTTTCTCTCACCATTATCATTGGTCAGAATTTGAGTTTTAAAAAAATATTTTTTAGTTTGAGATTATCTATTTAGATTTGAATCGGACAAGATTATTATAAATAATAAAACTTTTCTAATCAAAATTTAACAAATTGTAATCTTAAGACTCAAATCCCAGATCCCATTAAGCTAAAATAATTCCTTGCCAACAACTTTCCCCTTGATGGCAATTTCAAATTCTATATTATGTGTGCAAAGGCAAGAAGGAAAATATTGCTACAACAATTTTTCTTTATGCATGGCGCTTCAAAAATCTTACTATAATGTAGGCAAATCATAAGAAAAAGAGGGACGGTATGTTTTTCTTTAATTCTCTATTTTAATTTTAATTTTTTATCTTTAATTATAAAAAAATTTCATATTATTTTTATTCTTAAAATTTTGCAAAGAAACAATAAAAAATATTTTTTTGAAAATAAAAATAGAAAATAATAACTTTATAATTAAAAACAAAAATCAGAAAACATTTTAAGAAACTGAAAAATATCTATTTCTTACTAACCATGTCAGTTTTGTTTGGCAAAGGATAACCACTACAAGTAAGTATGTTTAGCGTAAGCGCAGGACTCTGATGCAATGTTGCGTGAAACCTTTAAGTAAAAGCGTGAGCTTGGTTCCCTTGCAACAACCAACCATAAAGGCTGTTGCATGGGAGACAAGCCCATTCAATTATACGTGATTTTTAAAAAGGAAAAAGATTCGCTGGGAGCTACGTCAGAGGCTTTGGTTAGGGATGGCAAAATGGGTCAAATCGGTCAAAATAGGTAGGACAGATAAAATTTTCAGCCCGTCGTGCGGCCATGGCTCAACTCGCCTATCCTGCTAGTTTGACGGGCCAAAACCTTGGGGTGTGTCGGCCCGATAAACCCCTTTCAAAGAAAAATTCTAAATATTAATAATAAAATAATTTATACTTTATTTTATTAAAATATATACTTTCACTTTTTAAAATTAAAAAAGTGAAATTTCCTACTACTTGTACATTTCTTTTAATATCTTCTTTGATTTTTTTTAAAAATATTTTTAGATTTTTTTATCTTAACTTGAGACTTTTTAAGAAAATGGTGGATCGGCAGCCAACCCGCCATCTTTTCCAAAAAAACACATAATTTTGGCTTTGACAGACTAGCTTATAGGCCCACTGTTAGGTAGGGAGGCCCTAATTTTTGGCTTGTTTATCTAGGCAAGGTGAGCTAGCCTGGCCTGCTTTTGGTGGGCTTTGGCGGGGCGGGCCAGGGCATGACGAGCCAACCTGTTTTATCATCCTTAGCTTTGGCCATAGCTTAGGTGTGCCTCATATGCCATTTCAATATAAAATACCAACGTAGAACATTTTTGCTATATTTTCTTCTTCCTCTTTCTTTTCTAATCGTGGGTAGAAACTCAATCCCCCCATTTTAATCTCCCAAAACACTAAATTAGGTGCTTAATTTCAAGAAAACAAGATATCATTGTGTTCGTGATGAAAAATAAGGTTTTCCTAACCGATTGAATTTTCATTTTGACGAGAGGTTAGTTATTTTTTGACTCCCTTCAATTTATGTTATTGGAAATGTATGATTGAAATTTATCAAAACATTAGGATAGATGATCATTGTAGGTTGCTTTTGAATGGTTTATGGTTGTTTGTGTTGATTTTTTTTATATCCATATTAAAGAGGTTATGTTGTCCAATTTTATTAAAAAATATTATGTTAGATGATTGTGAGTTCAAGTTAAATATTTTTGATCTATTAGTAAGTTGAGATAATTTTGAACATATTGAAGATTGTATATTTTGAATTCTAAGTTGTTAAATCTATTAATGTAAAGGAGTTAAACTACTAATTTATTATTAATTAGGAATTAAAGTCTTTTATTGAAATTAGATGGTTAATATATTTGTAATGCAAATAATGCAACATGTTTAGATGTGTGACAAAATTAATTCGGGTAATAAGAGTTTGAAAATTGATTTATTAGTGGGGTTAATGAATTTATCAACAAGGCTAAGGAACAATGATTTGTCATATCTGATTATGATATTAGATGTCATTGTGTTAAGTGTCGTTGTATGAACATACTAAATGAAATTAATGACAAAGTTCATTTGTACAAGTGGGGTTCCAACTAAATTAATTGGTTTGGACTTCACATGTTGAAGGGATTAAATGTTCAAATTATACTGTTTTATCACAGTGTAACCCTAGTTCCTCAAGGGTGAATGAAAATAATTTTGACAATATAAGTTATATGATACTTGGTGTGTTCATAGGTTGTGGTGACGATAATGAATATGTTGTTGATGATGTGTGTGATGTTTATATAGGAAATGAATCAAAGGAACCTAACCCTTAGTGTCAATTTTTTTTATATGTTGATGTTTGTTAATGAACCTATTTATAATGGTGACACAAAGTCGAAGTTATTTATTATTGTTAAACTACTTGCTGCTAGATCTAATCGGAAGGTTCAGTAAAAATGTATTGATTTATTTACACAAATGTTACATGACTATATTAATTATTATGGTTTAATCATGAAACCAGTTTAATTGAGTTTAATTATTGATTACATATGTTGTATAGGTTTAAACTAGACAATTGAACTTAAACCTGTAGATACCAACTCGTACCCAACCAAACTTTGACGAGGAAAGCCCGCTTTAACTTGATTTAAGGGAGGCTTGACCTCGGCCACAATCTGATTTTAGCGGGGATCAGGAGGGTGTTTGGGAATACAAGTACCTTCCTTAAAGTCGCCCCGATATAAAAGTTAAGTAATTTTAATTACATAATAGTTAAACAATAATATTAAATTAATATATTTTTCTTAAAATATGATATAATTCTTAAGTTTATTATCTTTTTAGTTTTTTAAGGTGTATTTCCAAATGTTACTTTAATTAGAATGTTATATATATATATAACTTGGATTGACTTTTATATATTTATGGTATTAAAATTAATGAAAAATAAAAAATATAGTAACGTGTGGAAACCCACGGGTTTCCCTAAATCCAACAAGGACCCACAAGAATAGGGTTAGGTTGTATAATTTCAAACCCGCCTATTTTTAACTCACCTCAACTTTCAAGGGGTTGGGATTAGGGAGACCTAAACCTGCCCCATTAGCATCCCTATATAGATTTAGGATCTTATCAACAATGCCACAAATCCATAGTTGAAATTGTTATCTATGGGTCTGAGTACGCTAGTTGTTTTCTAGCATGCATACTTTTTGAATGAATATAAGTTCCACACTAAGTCATGGAACAATAAAAGAAATGTTAACTGTGGCGTGTATTAAATGTGTAACCAACCCAAGTGAAGATCATTTTATGGCAATGTACTGACGATATATGAGGTGGAGTACAATGAAAAGATTCCTTTATTCTTTTATGAGTTGTATTATCCATCATTGAGAGGCACCACTGACATTTCATAATATGCATTATCAAAATCAACCAATCTAGATGATATGTCCTGTATGATCCTTTTACCATAACACAAAATGCAGATCAAGTCTATTATGTACCGTATCCATCTTTGTGTCCAAATATGCATGGTTGGCATGGTTCCATAACAACTAAATCAAGAGGGCATGTGCAAATTGACTTTGTTTATGAAGATGTTCCTTATTAGGACAGTAGAACATCACCTATAAGACTAATAGTAGACTTGGAACCATGGACAAGATTGACAGATGATTATCAACATATTAATCTAGTTGCTTAGTTACTGAGCATTGTAGAATTTTCATTAATTTAATTTGATGTTGATATAGGAATGAGGGTGAATCCCAAAATAATTCAAAGGATGAAACTAAAAGTGGTGATGGTGACGATGACGACGACAATAATGAAGAGGTGAAACAAAATGAATTAGGTAGCAACTAATCAAATTAAGTTGTATTTAATACTAAATGATTGTTTTGTAAGCTTTTTTTTTATTGTACCATGAGCTTTAGTTTCAAACTACAACATTGGTTCATTGTTCTAAACTTGTCACTCTACATATAATGTTATGATTAATTTTTACTCTTTTCACAAATGTAAATTCAATAGATAGCGATTTATTATCTAATATTAGATAATTAATTAAGTTGTTTAAGTATGTGAATAACATTTTGTATAAATATTATTGGAAAAAATAAAACTTAATTCATAATCTTAACACATATAAAACAAAACTAATTTTGATCATTCGCTACAAGATATCTATTTTTTAGATAGTTGCAAGATATCTTTGATACTCAACTAAAATAATAGCTAATGGGATATAATATACATGTCTATGGGTAATTCAAAATGCACCACAGATTCAGGTAAGATTTTTAGATTCATTGTTATTTCAGTTAAATTTATAATGTATGCCTTCGATACTTATTATATTTATTATAAAATAGTATGAGAATCATTCAATTTACACTAATATACTTCTTACACTCTTGCACTCTTAAACCCTTATAAGTAAGGGCTCTATTATCCACTATCTTAGAGGTATTGTATAGAGATAAAAGTATAAGTTTTTTTTTTAATTTGGAACAACCATGAAATTCTATTAATTAAGAGTACCATAGATTCATTAATGAAGTTTTATAATTACAAGTTGTTTAAGCATTGTAAGGGTTGATGTTAACTCATTTAAAGTATTAGGAACAAAATCCTTTCAGATTTGTTCTCGACTAGGCAGAATAATGCCTTTTGTTTAAATTAAAATATGGTCCCATATTTTAGTTTCTAAAGCTTCAACTACATCTTTTTTAAAAATTATGTTTGGATTGCTTAAAAACCAGGGAGGTGAGCATTAATGATGATTTTAAGTAAAAACTTTTTATTTATGGTTATTTAGTTAATACCATTAGGTTAGTGGTTAACATTTCCTGTTAAGTAATTAATAACTAGTAAACAAGTTTAACTAAAAATTAATAAAATATATATCATGTATAATATGTAAAGTATTTATGAAGTTGATTTACCATTGTGACTCAATATATGATTGTAATTCAAGTGATAAGAGGGACAAAGATAGATGTTTACCATAAGAATGGGGACTCAAGAGAAATATTTGTGTGAAACTTTTGGTTGGTTTGTTTTGACAGAAATAGAGGTCGGAGACATGGGAGAAAAGGAAATCAGTTTCAAATAACATAGTCAAAGAAAAATAAAGGGAAATCATGTTACATCCTATATGTTTAAATTAATTAATGGCGATATATGAAATTTATAAATAAATTTTCTTGAGCTTAAATTAGATTTTCTTAAATAATTATAAATTAAATTAAATTAACAATGGTTAAAAGTGATAGAACTTAAATTTAAATTTAGTTAAAGAAAATGGTAAAATTAAGAGTTAAATTAAAATAAAGAGTGGTGGTAGTTTATGAGTACCAAAAGGTAAAAGTTAAATGTTTTATTAAAAAGGTTAAAAATAAAGTTGGAAAAAAAAGAAAAGTGAAAAGGCTAAGATGCCCTTAAGGCAATAAAAATTAATCCTTTTCTTCTCCATGGGTACGCATGAGAGAAGAGAAAGCAGAACCTTTGCCATTTTCATTTTCTTCCATTATCGTACTTTCAAGATCCTAATTGGAGGTTGATTCAGTGTTGAAATTTGAAATTGATTGTGTTTTTAGAATTGTGAGAGCAAGGTAAGCCAATATGGGGTTTTAATTTCATGCTTTCTCCCCCCTCTCATTTTCTCTCTCATGGCGGAATTATGGGTCCTTTGGTTCCATTTTAATTTTGATGGCAATGTGAAGCTTGGTTATGACTTCTATGGCAGTGGATGTGCTAATTGACTTATGGTTTTTGTGTTTCGGTGCTCATAGGTGTCAAAGTGAGCGTCGACGAGCCATTGAACGTTGTGGGTATTGAACTCGGAACCGAAGTAATGAATAATCAAGTCGTTGGGTGAGACAGGCATAAAGAGCAACAAATCGAAGCTTGGAATCAAAGTAAGGAGGTGTTCAAGGTTATAATTAATTAGGATTGGCTATTGACCCTAATCGGGGTTTGAAGAAAAAGTAATGTAGTCATTGAAAGTTGTTGTAAGTGATGAAACTTAAGAATTCAGTTAAGTGTATGCAATAGGTAATAATATGAGAAATTATGTGAGATAGAAAATGATAGTATGATATTAATTGACGAAATAAAGATTGGTGGTTTAGAAATATATGAATGATGATAGTTAATATTTGGTGTGAGCGAAATCAAAGTGATATGATAATTTTGATGATGGAATTGTATGATGAATATGGTGAATATGTTTATTGTGCTTTAATACAGTGTGAATATATTGATAGTACGTGGTGGGGTTTGGTCTGTGTGGCTACCTATTTTGTATGACAGTTTGAATTTATTAATTGATGATTATATGAGGTGTTATAATTACGGTCGGGTCTGTGTGACTGCCTTATATAATTAAAAATATGAGTCCTTTGTGCCCATTAATAAAAGAGAAACAAATTTAAAATGAACTTATATGGTTTGTTTTGTTGGGGTCTGCCAACGATTTGTTTTGTTAAGATACCTAGTTGTTAAGTAGGATCTAGTGGTTGAGATGGAGAGCCAAGTAGGGTTAGGTGGACCAAGTCAGGTTCACGGGGCGTCAAGTAGGACCCCCAGCTAAAGGTCAATCCTTTTAGTATCCGGATACTAGCAAGTCACTACAATTGCGTGAGAGTCAGTTGTGCTTTGCATGATTTGGTTTCTTGATTGATGATGAATTGGTGATGATCTTATTGAAATGAAATGAATCTTTGATAGCGCTTATGATTATTGCTTAGTCGATACATTTGGAAGTAAACTAAGTTGCATCGATCTTAAATTATATAAATATGATTGAATCACTATGGCTTGCGATATAATGAGAAATTAGTAAAGAAATTATGATTGAATAAGGTTAAATTTTACCCTTTTTATTGTTTGTGAGTTCTAAATTAATTATAACTCCAATACTTACCCTTGCTGTGGTTTGTTTCTTTTTTTCAGTGACCAATGACATGGAAGTTTGTGATGCTCTGAAGGGAAGTATAAGGAGCGGATACCGAGGAAGAGAATGGAAAATTGTATAATTGTGTAGTGATAAACTTATGATGAATTTGGTGAATTCTAGATATGATGTATGAACTTTGAGTTTAGGTATGTGTCGATGATCTTGATAATGTTTAAATTCATAGTAATGCATATGGTACGCTTGAATTTAAAAGCCTTGATGATGATGTATACAGAGATTTATGTTAATGAACAGATTAAGTAGATTGAGTATGTTGAATTAATAGAGTATGAATATGATTATAATTATATGTTGATCGGCACAAAGCCAGTTTTAGTTGGTATTCATGATGGATTTTGATGGGCAGGTGAACTATAATTGTGTACAATAGTGATAGATTGATGATAATGGTGGAATTGATGATTTGATATGGTTAAGGTCATGCATTGCATATTTAGGTGAAAGAACATGGCAATTTAGTAGCTAAACAGGAAAAATAGAGATCCAGTGTGAATTAGGACCCCTAGAGGGAACTAATAGGTTCCCACCATCATTTAGAGCTTGTGTGCATGACCTTTGATTGAATTGGTGTACATTTGTGCATTTTGGTGTATAAGGTTGTCTTAAGTTGGTAGAAATGCATTTTTGCGCATAACTTGTTGTGCCAGTAGGTTTGAAATGGGTCGAACATTATGTCCACAAGTTTTTGTGTCATTCGAGATTAAATTATGCAATATAGGGGTCATAGAAGTTGGAAAATGTGAGAAATATAGGGAAAATAATGCAATTTTGGGACCTATTATGGGCATGTGTACGTTAGCTTGGGTGTGCTTATAAAATTCCTCACTAATTTATCCTTAATTTTAGGCATTTAAATAAAAAGAATAATAAATTTTTTCAAAATAATTATTTGGCAATTAATTAACTCTCATAAAAACTCACGTGACTTCCACACAATATTTTTATTATACTCCTAAAGCCTACAGTTCAGTTACAATTAGCAAAATATGTTTGCAGAAACAGGGACCTGACGCTATGCGTCAAGTCGACGCTATGCGTGAGGCCAATTTTTCGCTCCTGATGCGTAGCATGAGGCTAGCACTACACGTCAGCCATGATAGTAGCAGTAATGCTGCTGTCATGGGTTATAAACCATTTTGCCAATTTCCCAAGGTCTTATCTTTCCCAAATCAACTCCAAACCTCACCAAACTATATGGGCACTATATTACCCCCATTTCAGAGCTACTGGCGTAGTCTGTATTGAGTTATGCATAAAAATGCATTTAGGCCAACTTGTGGCCATCTTATCACACCAAATCACCTTAAAACCATTTGAAATACAAAATGAACACACATACTAATTCTAATTATCCATATGGACCTATTGGGCATTTTCGGGGATACTAAATCCTACCGGATCTCTATTTCACCTGCCTAGTTCCTCAATTTCACTTTTAAACTCATTAATCCATCATCTAAACTTCTTAATTCCAACTTTAACTTCCTAACTCCCTCACATAAAGATTTTAACACAATTATACAATATTCAAATAATACAATTCATGCCAATAATGCATGATTTTAAATACTAAAATGGCTCTGTGCCATATTTATATCTATATAAATAGTTCCTGGTCATCACGAATCATCTTTTTGCTATTATACCGGTTCAAACGTTGATTAAAGGATGCATCTCTATTCAATTTTATCAACCCGTTCAGAGGAGGAATCCAATGAATGAGTTGGTTACAAGCTAGTGCATAGGGATCAACACCTTCCTTCGAAAGACTCATTACCTTTAAAACATTTGTACTCTCACTTAAGGCTTTATGCACAATGGTTACCTTATGGACCAACTAGTTATTGAAGACATATCCATTCCTTCTAACCAATGACAAATCGACCAACATTCCAAAAATGACTTCCCAAGGGCTACCATCAATAACCACACCATATTTCATGTTATTTTCTAACCGAACATTTTTGCCCAAAGAGAAGAAATCATGCCACCATTCACTAAGAATTATACTTATCCATACCTCTTTTGACATTCGTAATTCCTAACCATGTGTATACTTGTTTCGGGAGGCACATGACACAATGTGTTGGTGTATGCACTATGAGCTTTTATGCTTTTTCATTTGTATCATTTTTCTGCTTATCAATAAAATAAGTATTTCAGTTTAAAATTGTTTTAAAACGTATTTATCCTTGGAGTAATAGGTCATATGAAAGTTATTCCTAAAATGTCCCTAGTCAAGTATTTATATGGGGACATATAAATACATTGAGACTAGTGTGTGAGTGTACTGATGACCTGATCTCACAGATCATAGATATAGATGATATCAAGTCTTCACACGGGTACACATTAAGAGTAATGATGTACTGGACAGACCCACCATGAGAGCGTTGGATGGATCGTTACATGAATGTCATAAACGATTCTCAATGTGATAATGGTATATGTAGTCCTTCGACCTGAAGTCATTACGATTCCTACATGAGGAGTTTGTTGTTTAATACAATTAAACGTCTTCTATAACAAGAGGACTATAAAGGTTGTGATTAGGAAATGAATAAATTATGCAGAGGGATGTGAGTGATGTAGATGAGATTTGTCTCTCCTATGTGACAAGAGTGATATCTATAGGCCACTTGATGGAGTAAGACTAAGGAAACACATGACCATGCTAGAAAGAATAAATATTGGATATTTATTCGGATCAAGTCTACTCCGGTATCAAGTAAAATAAATTGGGTCGTACAAGGATGACGCGACCATGCCTTGGGCCCAATTAGGATATCATGACAAAAGGAACAAACATATAAAATAATTATCACTTATAGGTTATGTTGATATTAAATAATATTTGGACATAATGATGCATTGCTAGATGCCGCTCTTATTTTATATTAATAATATTATTATTAATATGACCGGGTATTTTACCTATAGGGTCACACACATAGAGTAAGCCCATTAGAAAATGTTTTGTTTTATTTTAGTTGTACTAAAATAAAGCTATTGGGCCTAACTCATTTAGAATGAGTAAGGAGCTCACTCTTTAGAGAGAACAAATTAGGTCAAACCTAAGCCTATAAATAGAGCATAAGATGCTCATAGGCCGTTCACTAAAGTGAGACACAAATTCGCAAAAGTTCCAAGAGCTACACGCCGTCAAACTAGCAGTTGGCAAGTGTTGCGATTCTGGTGGGAGTGCTCGTGTGGACTCCTAAAGGACGAGGCTACGACTGCTTCGGTGTTCTTCAAGAGGTAATCCTAAAATGATTTTTTTTGTGTGTGTTTGTCTTGTGCTTTGAAACACGGCGCTTTGCAAATCCTATGAGAATCCTTGTATTTCCGCTGCTCATGTACTAGGGATTCCCTAACACAATGGACATATTCTATCCAAGGAAACCTTTCTAGAGAAGCGGAATTTATTTATGGGAAGGGAATCACGAGCAAATTTGTAGAGCAAAAAACAAACCCTTGGGCCACTACCACACCCACTTAAATATGTTAACGGGCTACTCATAATTCCCACAAATAGCTTTATATGCAGGCTTAAAAGAAAATATCCTCTGACTACCCTAAAGCCATAAAACTGAGTCGTTTATTTTAGGGGAATGAGGTTCTATATGTTGAATAATGTTGACAACTTTGTAGGGAGGAGATCGCAAAGCAAATTTTGATTCCACTCACTAGATTCCAACATTACATCACACTCACGAATCCTCTTATTCAACACAATGGTATTGTCAAGAAAGAGATGTGTTGGAGGGGTAAGGCCTGAAACCCATTTATGCTCCAAAATATTAACTTGAGTACCATTACCAATCTAGCAACTAACATTATCCATCACAAACTTCTAGTTTTAAACGATTCCATGCTAGGAATTTGGTCCTCATGGTCTACGATTAACATTTGGAGTAAGATCAGAGCCATATTGGTATTTTCTCCTAATTACTTGTACCCATAATGCATCCTTGTTAACCATCATTTCCCAAGTCATCTTTGTGATGCTTTCTTTGTTCCTTCTATGACAAGTTGTTAAGCCCAAACCACCACCATCTTTTTGGCCTACAAATATTATGCCATCCCATCATATGCATGCTTCGTTGATTATCAAAATCACCTAACACCATATCTACCTTTCAAAAAACTAACATAACCAGAAAGCAAGTCTGCATGGGATATAGATGAATAGATTCTAAGACCGATTTTACAAGTGTCAACCTCCCCGAAGAGGATAACGATTTCCCTTTCCAACTACTTAACTAGCAATGCAACCTATCCAACAAATATTGAAAAGTTTGCCCTAAAACTCGATCATGAAACAAAGACACCCGAGGTATTTGCCTAAGTCATTTGTTCATTGCAAACTAAGGTCGTTGGAGATGTATTCTCTAACCCTCCATGACACATTCCTGGAAAAGAAAACATGAGACTTGTCTAAGTTGACAATCTGGCTGGAGCTTCCACTAAACAACTCTAGGCATCTTTTTAAAACATCAACTTGGTTCATATTCACCTCCGCCAACAAAATAAGGTCATCTATAAAAGCTAAATGAGATAATTTTTGGCCGTCTTAGCTAAGTTTGATTGTTCTCCAAAGCGATGCGTCCACCGCATCATTAATCAATTGGGATAAACGTTGCATAAAACAAAAATATACGGAGAAAAAACGTCTCCTTTCAAATACTTCTAGAATGGAATAAGGTGTCCAACTTATCACCATATCATAACCAACATTCTGATGGATGGGATACACCACCAAACAATATCCACCAAATTTTTCAGAAAACCTACATCTTAAAGAGGGTTTCTAACAAAATTCCCATTTCAACGGATTGTGGGCTTTCTCTAATTTTAGTTTGATTACAATTAAAATCCTTACTACTTTGATGGTTCTTCACAATTAATGTGAAAGATTTATTGCATAATCACTATATTATCACTCCCCGGACGCCTTAGAATGAAGCTACATTGGACCACGAGTTTATATTTCCTCTTGGACGGGGATATGTAATAATTAGTATGAAGTGTGAAATTAACATTTTATGAATATTTAATGTAACTTAATATATTAACTAGTGGATGGTTGTCCCGATTTGGGAAATTAAGTACATCCAAATATGAACAGTGCCATATAAGTGTATGTTCAAGTTAAGTTCGGGACAGTAGTGGCAAAGACATGCCTCCTTAGATAGCGAAAGCTCAAGTTTATCGCCAAAAATTAATTACATAGACAGGGAGTATCTAGATAAGGATCACATCCAATTTATTTACAGGAAGATGATTTATAACCGATATTTAAGAAATTAATTATGTGATGTTATAATTACACCAATACACATATTTGTGTTTGGGTTTAAAGAAAATTTAGTCGACAGAGTCCAACGCCTCAAATTGTGTATATGCGTGCTTATGTAATACTCAATTTAAATGCATTTTCTTATTGTTCTCACGTCATACCGTTTAGTTTTAGTTTTATTTTTAATTTAAAATTAATCATATCTTATTTTTTAATTTTAATTATAAAATTACATAATACTTTTTTTTTAAAATTTTATATTAGAAACACTGAAATTTTTATTTTTCCCATAAAGTTTTAATAAGAACAGAAAACATGTAATAGTTTTATAATTAAAATAAAAAAACATAAAAAATGAAAATAGGAAATAAAACCGAATCCAAACAGATCTCAGTGTCTAAATTCAAGCATTAAAATGAAGTAGGCAAGCAAGGTGCACAAAAAAAAAAAAGACAAGCTTTCCTATTTCCTGATTCGCAGACTTAAAAGAGTGAAAGTACGAATAAATTGAAAAGGAGGGAGAAAAAGAACAGTGGAAACAAAACCTACTTTTTTTTTTCTGGGTTGCAATGATCTTTCTTTTATATCGTTGAGTCACTTTAAACTTTAGTGGTACAGTACTGCATCATACATATTTATGAGGGCAGATCATGGTTTGCAGCACTTTCCGACTGAAAGAAGGTAATGGAGACACAACGTTGACAACGTACCATGCACAGGGGCCGTCCAGGGTCAATATCACACATATTTTAAATTTCCATAAACTTTTTCGTCCATAATATTAATCTTTACCGTTAACTTATCTTCGCTAAATGTTGAGGCCGCATCATCGTAAGCCATTTCTGCATTACCATGTATCCAAATTTGACTAGTTAGATGTCCAAGTTTGAGTATGAATTAATTAACCTTTAAATTTATTAGTAAAATAAATAAATTAATTAATTGGGTCAAAATAGAGTGTTATTAAACTGCTCTCAAGACCCCCTGGAATTTTAAGTTTAACAATTATCATTCTCACCAAAGTTATATTCATTCTCTTCATCTTGTATGTGGGGTAGGTTTCAAACGGCTTTGGTATGAAAAACCCAACCTTGACAGAACGGATATGTGCAAATGCTAGAACTGTTTCTGACCAGATCTATCTAACGAAGACAAAGAGCTGAAGATGGCCCGAAGGGGAAGATGAAGAGAAGAACTGGCAGGCTACAACGACATCATTTACCCGAGATATTGAAGATCACTACTTAATAAAACTCAGAGAAGAAGAAGGTAAGAGAAACTCTGCAACTGAATTTTCATTCTCTCATATCATTTCAGCAAACAACAATGGGTATTTATACAAGTATGTGAGCTCATGAGGTTTAATGTGCAACAGGTTGTATAGAAATAAAACCCCTCTAACTAACTTCTAACTAACTAATTGCTCCCTTCGTGATTTAGTTTTATCACTCCCTCTCAAACTGAACCTTGGTATATGTCTACCATGTTCAGTTTGTTACAAGCTGAAGAAAAGGGACTTGGTGGCAGAGGTTTTGTAAACATGTCTGCAAGTTGATCATGTGTACTAACTGGCAGCAGCTTAAGAGAACCATTCATGATCTTCTCTCTAATAAAGTGACAATCTATTTCCAAATGCTTGGTACGAAAATGGAAAACGGGATTCTGTGCCAAGTGCCTTGCACTTTCGCTATCACAAAACAGGGCTGGAATTTTAGTGGTTTCAACCCCAAGGTCTTTCAACAGATAGGTAATCCAAAGCAACTCAGAGGTGGCTTCACCTAGAGCTCGATACTCTGCCTCTGTGGAGGATCTAGCCACGGTAGTTTGTTTCTTTGATTTCCAGCAGATCAAAGAATCTCCCAACTTGAAACAAAAACCAGAAACAGATTTTCTAGTAATTGGACATCCAGCCCAATCTGAGTCACTGAATCCCAACAACTGAGTGGAGGAAGTTTTGCTCAAGAGTATGCCTCTGCCTGGAGACCCTTTCAGATATCTGAGGATTCTGGTTGCAGCAGTGAAATGTGCCTTTGTGGGTGAATGCATATGCTGGCTCAACTGTTGAGTAGCATACATAATACCGGGCCTTGTGTTGGTAAGGTAAATCAACTTGCCAATCAATCTCCTGTAAGCAAGGGGATCATCATGTGGAGCAGATTGTGCACTGATAGAATTAACTGAGGTTGAAGAATGGTAATCCATTGGCACCCGCACTGGTTTGCAGCCTAGCAAACCAGAGGCCTTAATTAGATCAAGGCAATATTTCCTTTGAGTGAGGATTAACCCTTGATCCGTATGAGATACTTCCAAGCCAAGGAAATATTTAAGAACTCCAAGGTCCTTTATTCCAAATGCTGTATGGAGCTGAGATTTTATCAAGTCAAAATCAGACATAGAGTCTCCCAGCAGTATGATGTCATCAACATAGACAAGCAAAGCTAAAAAGGAATTGGATGTGTACTTGAGAAACAAAGAATGATCAGATTGGGTTTGAGTGAATCCAGCTTGGAGAAGGAAATCAGTTAATTTATCATGCCAGCTTCTACTAGCTTGTTTCAGGCCATATAATGACTTGAACAGTTTGCATACCTGAGTGGAACCTTCTGAAGTAACCATGCCATCTGGAAGTGTCATATAGACATCTTCCTTCAAGTCACCATGCAAAAATGCATTATTCACATCTAGTTGGTGGACCAGCCAACCTTTAATTGAGGCCAAAGCAAGCAGAATTCTGATTGTGGTCATCTTGGCCACTGGAGAAAAGGTCTCTAGAAAATCAAGGCCCTCAATCTGTGTGTATCCCTTCGCAACAAGGCGTGCTTTGTACCTTTCAATTCTGCCATCAGCATGCCTTTTTATCTTGTACACCCATTTACTGCCAATGGGATGAACATTAGGGGGACAAGGTACAAGTTCCCATGTACGATTCTTTTCAAGGGCTTCCAACTCTTTTTGTATAGCATCCCTCCATTCTTGCATGGTGCAGGCTTCCTTGTAAGAGGATGGTTCAATGTGCTGATCGAGTAGAGCAGTGTAGGTTTGCTGTTTAGGTGGAAGATAGGTGTAGTTTATATAGGTAGTAATGGGGTATTGGTATTTGGTGGATACAAGATGATTACATTGGTAGTCTGCTAGATAGGAGGGTGGTTTCCTGGTGCGAATAGGCCTATGTGGAGAGGAAATAGGTGTAGGTAAATTTTGAGAAGGTGTAGGTGTAATTGGCTCAGGTGTCACTAGTTCAGGCAGATTGAGAATAGTCATTGGTCTGGTGAGTGGTTTCAGAAGCTTCAGGTGGTGAAGACTCAGAGACCTGAGCATATCTCCAAGAAGTGGATGGAATAGGGTGCCTGTAAGGTAGGTACTGCTCATAAAAAATGACATGTCTTGAGATGTTGATGGCATGATGCTTTAAATCCAAAGTTACATAACCCTTGGTTCCAGCTCTGTAACCCAAGAAAACTGAAGGAATTGCCTTTGGATCAAACTTCCTTCTACTGCCCTCAAGCGTGGAAGTGTAGCATAGGGAACCAAACACTCTGAGATCCTCTATGTTGGGCAGGTTCCCAGTCAACAGCTGAAATGGACAATGATTTTTCAATACAGGGGAGGGAACCCTGTTAATAAGGTATACAGCATGAAGAATGGAATAGGACCAGTAAGCCTTGGGAAGTCCTGACTGAATCATTAAGGCTCTGGCCACAGAAAGAATATGCTGGTGCTTCCTCTCAACTCTTGCATTCTGCTGTGGAGTCTCATTGCAGGAAGTCTCATGTACAATTCCAAGTTCAGCATAATACTCAGGCATGTTAAACTCTTGACCATTGTCACTTCGAATCACCTTGACAGATTTATCATATTGAACCTTGGCCATCCTCACAAAATTGTGTAGCTGTTTCCTGACCTCATGTTTGCCTCTCAACAAAACAACCCAAGTAAACCTTGAGTAATCATCCACTATAGTAAGAAAATACTTGTAGCCATGTACTGAAGTGGTGGAATAAGGCCCCCATATATCCACATGAATTAAGTCCAGAATCTGAGTGGCTGAGGAATAACTAAGTGGAAAACTTAATTTTCTTTGTTTGGCTAAATGACAGATTTCACACAGAGCACAGTTAGGATCAGAAATGAAAGTATATTGGCTCTTTATTAAATTCATCCTTCTACTTGAACAATGGCCAAGTCTAAAATGCCATAGACTGGAAACAGGTATAGAAGGTTTCAAATGAAAATTAGTACAGGAATTAACAAGTGAATTGCAAACCTTACTACCATACAAGTGAAACAGGCCTCCCTGCAATTTAACCAAACCAAGAATCCTCTTCTTCTTCCTTTCCTGTATAGTGCAGAGGTCATGATTAAAGATCAATTGGCAGTCTAAGTCTGAACACAGCTTAGATACTGAAATAAGGTTAAGAGAGAATGAAGGCAAGTAAATTGTGTTGTGCAAGGTGATGTGAGGTGCCAAGTGTATTGTGCCAATGATGTGTGCTGTGATGGTGTCTCCATTAGGCAAGTGGACTTGCATATCATCAACTTTAGTATACGAACTGAATTGTTTTAAGGAGCCACATATATGATCAGAAGCCCCAGAATCAAGTATCCAATCATTAATATTTTTACCAGCTGCTGCAACAGTTATCATATTCTCAGTTTCTTCTTGTTTCTTCATAACTGAGAATTGATTTGACACATGACTTCCTCCAGTATTGGTTTGTTTCAGCAAGTTCACAAGTCCTCTATATTGCTCATTAGTAAGCATGTTGCTGCCAGGATCAGTTTCATCAACATTATCATCATTTTGCTCATCCTGATCTTCCTCAGTATTTGCAAGATTAATGGAGGTGTTCCCTTTTCTTCTCATGGATGAAGAATTGTGTGATGGATAGCCATGTTTTTTATAACAAACATCCACCGTATGACCTTCACGACCACAATAAGTGCAGATCTTCACTTTGTTCCTCCCCCTACCAAAACCAGATTTCCTTGTATCTGTGGAATTCACACTGAATCGAGTCTCATCATTTAGAGCAGGTCCAAGGCCATTCTGCCTTTCATGTTGCAACATCATTGAAAACACACGGTTCAGAGTTGGTAGAGGTTCCATGATTAAAATCTGGGATCGAATAGCTGAATATTCATCACCCAAGCCTGTGAGAAATCTGATGATCTTGTCCTGTTCCTTGTGTGACCTAACATTCCTCATAGCAAGACAAGAACAAGGCACAGCACAAGTGCAATGAGGTGTCAGTCTGTAATTTTCAAGCTCTTCCCACAGACTCTTCAAATCTGTGAAGAACTCAGTGACATTTGAAGAGCCCTGTCTTAAGCCATAAATCTCTTGCTGCAGATCTGAGACTCGAATCAAGTCTCCTTGGGAAAATCTTTCCCGTAGTTCATTCCACACGTCAGAGGCAAGATCGACATAAACAACACTTTGCGCAATTGAATCAGAAATCGAGTGCATGATCCATGAATGAACCAGATTATTGCATCTCTCCCATAGATCGAACATCGGATCGAAGCGATTTGGCATATTGATAGATCCGTCCACAAATTTATATTTGTTCTTTGAAATCAAACCTCTACGCATTAACCGAGACCAAGAATGATAATTGTTACCTGTAAGAACAGGCGTAACCAAGGCTAACGTTGGATTTCCCCGGGATGAATATAGTATGGAGACGCAGGATTCTGAGAAGGATCAAGAGTCTGTGGTGGTGGAGCACCACCGGAAGAAGAAGAGGCACGAACCATGGCAGGAGAAGCTCTACCAACCTAGAGCTTTGATACCATAATAAAACTCAGAGAAGAAGAAGGTAAGAGAAACTCTGCAACTGAATTTTCATTCTCTCATATCATTTCAGAAAACAACAATGGGTATTTATACAAGTATGTGAGCTCATGAGGTTTAATGTGCAACAAGTTGTATAGAAATAAAACCCCTCTAACTAACTTCTAACTAACTAATTGCTCCCTCCGTGATTTAGTTTTATCACTACTAGAAAAGACTTTTTTAGTCAAAACACTTTAGCCACAACAACATGGCCGTTGCTAATAACAGCTCTTACTGTGATGCAACACTCATTAGCGGCCAACAACTGTCTTCGAGGGTCATCTGCGACACACTTCAACTGTAAGATCACTTTATTACTATCCCATCATCGTGGTTGTCGCTAACATGTTCATGTATTTTTAAAAATTCATTTTTAATAAAAGAAAAACTTGTAGTGACAGGATGAATCACCGTCGCTACCTAATAGGACTAAAGCAGTTATCAACGTTGTCACTAACGTGTACATGTATTTTTTGAAATGATTTGTTAATAAAAGAAAAACTTTTAGCGACAGGCATATGAGCCGTTGCTACGTAATGTGAGAAACCCATAACGGAGCTCGTTTCTGAATTGGGCAGGCTAGTGATAAAAGAACAGAGAAAGCAATACATCTGTGATGTGCTCATTAGGTCGTAGCTAGTAAGTGGTAACCTCCTCAAAGGAGTCACTCGCCCTATTACTACAGTTGGATTTAGACAGGGTAATGGTTTTTGTAACTAAGCTCATCACCACCCTTGGTAGGTCAACTTAAAAAGTTAAAGGAGAATTAATTGGTCAATGACGTACTAAGTACCATCGGTAGTAACCTCCTTAGGAGCATCACTAGACCTATCGTTGCTGGAGTTGGATTTGATAATGGAAAGGGTTTTCGTAGCCCAGCCCATCGCTGCACTTGACAGGCCAACCTATAAAGTTAGAGGGAAATTTATTGGTTAATAATGGGCTAAGCAAGCTGTAGTAACCTCCTCAGGGGCGTTACTGGACCCGTTGTTGCATTTGAATTTAGAAAGGGAAAAGGGTTTCCATAGCCCAATCCATCGCTACACTTAGTAGGCCGACCTAAAAAGTTAGAGGGAAATTTATTGGTTAGCAGCAGGCCGTCACTAGTAACCTCCTCAACGGCGTTGTTGGACCCGTCCCTACGGTTGGATTTAGAAAGGGAAAGGGATTCCGTAGCCCATCCCATCGCTATGAGTTAGAGGGAAATTTATTAGTCAACTGCAGACTAAGTAAGTCTTCACTAGTAACATCCTTAGGGGTGTCATTGGAGCCGTCATTGTCGTTTGATTTGGAAAGGGAAAAGGTTTTTGTAGAGCAACATGTCACTACACTTGGCGGGCCAACCTAAAAAGTTAGATGGAAATTTATTGGTCAGTGATGGGGCTTATCAGGTCGTAGCTAGTAACCTCCTTAGGGGTGTTGTTGGGCTTGTCGTTGTTCAAGTTACTAGTTAATTTGTTCCACATGTCAAATCTTTCTTTTTCGGTTATGGGGGCGTCGACGAGCTTGTGGTCGTCACTTAAATAAAACATAGAACTCAAAGAGAGCCCCTTCCCCTCTCACTTTCCTACACTCTTCAACCCTAAACACACTTTGACAATGAACTCCGATGACAACGATGGGCTCTGGTGAATAAATTAATTCACCGCTAATTCATATCCTATTTCTCTTTGAAACTGCTATTTTATTTTAATCACCGCTAAAAGGGTTTACTTTACTCGATTGTTTTGGCTTATTGTTTATTTTAACCATTATTAGGAATACCAGGGTAATCATGGATGTTTGTGTGGTGTGATATAATGCACACAATGTGCGAGAGAGTTAGGCAATTAGGCATAGGGAGTTGGACCCCACCAACATAAATGTTAAAACAATGCTTTGTTACAATACTTGTAAATGAAAAGAAAACTAAGGGAAAGTTGGAAGTGGAAATCAAGTTCCTATTTCTTAGTGTAGTTTAAGGCTTCCTTAGACTTATTTGAAGTTTCTACTTGAAACTAAGAAATTGATATCCAATATAACTAGCAAATTAAACTTACCATATTCTTGATACAGTTGCTTGATGTATTCATGACATGAATGTAGTCATATCAGGGCAATTCAGAAATGGATCGTTGTTTAAATATTTACGTTTCCCTTAATTCTTGTATTTTATTTGAATGATCAATTTTCATCCTTAATTTCTTAAATGAGTGTTTCTTTTTAGCTTATTTATGTTTACAATATCTTATTATTTTTACTTTGTTTTGTTGGGAATAATTAACGTAGGCCTAAGACCCAATTCATCATGTTAGTATAAATAAGATATTATTTATAATTTCATTATTATATTTATTGCTCTGTTCGGTGTGCAGGGTGCAAAGTCCTCCTTGTGCAACCAGTGTCAAATATCACTCTCACTCTTTTACACTATTTTATTGGGAGTCTGGTATGATAAACATAGGTTCAGTGGGAACACTGCATCGTTCAAGTCCAAGTTTGCTCTTTGGTCAATTTTGAATCAGAGTTGATGGGGACATACCGGAGGTGTACCTACAAAAAGGACTCCAGTGCTATAGTGCAACTGTTCTTGCACAGGAGCAAGTTTCCCACTTGCACCTGACTTCTGACTCAATGCTAGCTTTTCTAGTCGGGGTCAGGCTCACAAATTTGTATCGAGGTCTAACTATCAATCTTGTTTTTAGGGTATTTCATCCAGTATTTGATTTGATTTAGTATTTATTAATATATTACTGTAACCGGTGTCACTTGCCTCTAGGCGCCGGTATGCACACCAGATCATTTGCCCCTAGCTTGTTATTACGACAATGTTGTAGTAATAAGCTACTTCTTCTTTTGGTACTTAGCCTTTCTGGTGTTTAAAAATATTTTTGGCCGTAGTGGGATTTCTTGGCCGATGTTGATGCACTTAATTAATCCTTTAATCATTAATTGAAGTTAATTAAATGCTGCTTAAGGCTTCATTTATGCGCGTAATTTGGAATTCCTTGGAAAAATGATGTGGCACGTGGATTGCTGACATGGCAAGTTGTTGTAGGTGAGTTTTTTCTACGCGTCATCTTGTCAGAAAGGTTTTACCATTAGAAGCTGAAGTGATGTTGGCCTTATGGGCCGTGTCATTTCACATTCCACTTCGTGCATGGGCCGTGACGGTTGAACTTTGACCTCTACTTTTTCAATGCCTATAAAATGAGAAGGGGTGACAGATGCTTCCTTACTTTGCCACTTTCTACAACTCTATTTCTTCAGTGTTGCTTCTCCTTGCACTTTGTCTTGGCCCTCACTAGAAAAACAGCAAGACTAATTCTTACAATGTCAGATTTAACTGCTAACAGTGACCAAGCGAGGGACAACTCTGTAGAAATCATTTCTAACCTTTTTTCATGGCCACTTGAGGGACCTCGGTCTAGACTGTGGTTCATTCAAGCGGACATTTATCGATAGGCAGGAGGGAGTATTGGGGCGGTCCCGTTAGGGAAGCTAACTTGGCTGCTCAGGCTACAATCATGCCCCCTAACTCAAGCTAACTCGTAGTCCTCTCCCTCTTTTCAATTTTCCAGACACCGATCGCCATTTCCGCCTTCATCTTTAAACCGAGATACTGAATCTAGCGTAGTTCACTACTACACTGACGACACTGACTTTTATCTGACTGTTCCTTTTTTAGAACACGTCGTAGCTATAGACGCCACCAAAACTTCCGTTGTCAGGATAGACCCTGAAGATACATATATGATTACGCATGAGATCAATTGGATGGCCCGCAAGGCCCAAGACTCTTACTTATAGGTTGCTAGAGATATTCTTGACACCGTCAGCCAGTATTCTTATGTTAAGGAGGACCAAGAGCTTGAGACTGGTCGTTACTAACGCTCTAAAAAATACAAGGAGTCCTTCGCCCTAATCGCTCCTTAATTCACGGAATAGATTTGCCACATTCCTTGTGAAAGATTTTTCTTTTTTTCATGAGTTTCATTTGACCAAGGTGGGAGTTTGACTCCCTTTTATAAAGTTTGAGATGAGGGTGTTAAAGTTTTTGGACATCGCCCCTAACTAACTACACCCCAACGGGTGGTGTTTGATTCTTTCGCTTGAAGTGCTCGCCAAGCACCTCGGCTTTACTTTGACAGTTACCATCTTTTTTCGGTATGGGTTTCGTCAACCTTCGATGTCAAAGTGACATCGTCAATTTTAAAGCCTTTGTTGAGTCCACCAAGACAGCGGTTTCCTCCTTTAAACACTCACTAAAAGGACCGAACCTCCCTTCTGGAAGGAGAAGGAATGCCAGTTTTGGATCCATATCGGCTGGACTCACCAACATTTTCTCCTATAAAGCTCGACGTATGATGTTGAAGAATGCCAACTTAGCGAGGGTTCTAAGGTCGTAGTAGATGCCTTTCACGTAATCTCCCGGGGTGATCTGTTGAAGTGCCGGTCCCTTCTTGGCACCAAGAAGACAAGGAGGGATTACCTCACCCGTTTGGGTATTTACCGTTCTTTTTTACTTTTAACTTTAGTCATTTATTATATCGGTAATAATTCATTTTTAACTTGTGATTTTTTCAAGGAGCATGAGTAAGGACACTCTTGACCATCTTTAAAGTGTACTAGTTGGTATGAACATCGGTGCTTTTAAAGAAAACTGGGTCACCCCTCAACTCAAAAAAGCTATAACTTCCCTCTTCACTAGAGCAAATACCTCTGCTGAACCTGTGCACAGGAGGAGGAAGAAAAACTCTTAAGGCCACATGAAGATACAGAAAGCCGCCTGGGAGGAAGAAATGAGGGACACTGGCAAGGGTAAGGGCAAAGATCTCGTTGTTGAGACCAAGCTTCTAGAAGAGACCCCTCTTCGTGACAATGGTCTGAAGGGTATTGGTGATTTGCTGGAGAGGACCCACCCTCTATTAGACGGATTCACCTTCCTATACCAGCTCCGAGAAGGGTCGAGCTCAAAAGACATCAACTATGCTCTAGAGACGGTGACATGGTCTCATATGAAAATCCTCTTTGTTATCCATTTCATCGCCATTTAGGGTCCGCTCAGGGAAATAGAGCGATTAAAAGAGAAGAACTCCTATTTGCTTGATGACTAGGGCCAGGTTCATCAATGAATCTAGATTTTAAATGAAAGCAACCAAGCCCTTTAGAAAGCAGAGGTTGAATTAAAGAATGATAATGCCAGGCTCTACCAAGAGGTGGATGACCTGAAGAACTAACTAGCCAGACTTCAAAAGGAGAATGAGGGCCTCTCCACCTCGGTCAAGGATGAGCAAGCAAAATATCAAAAGATATAGAGCTATTCGTTCACGCTGCTCTGGACGCCTTTAGCCATATGGTTCAACAGGTCGTTTACCGCAACTACGGTACCGACTTGAACCTGAATGGAATTGGTATTTGTAACAAGTTCCGTGTTGTGGAGTTAGTTACCGTGGTTAATGGTGAGGCTTATGCCCCTTTCGATGTTCCCTTTGAGTGCACTCTTTTGGCGGTGGATGAAGATGACATCCCTCTAAACTTATTGCATTAAGAGAACAATGATGATGAAGAAGAAGACCACGAGGAAGAGGAGGAAGATGACAATGGGGAGCATATGGACCCCTAATTTTTATGCTTCTTATTTTGTTAGCTCTGTAGACGGGATAAGCTTCGTCTATTTCTTGGATGACTTTTGCTTGCCCCTTTTTTATCTTTTTGCCAACCGGGGTATAACTTTGAATGTATTGTTGTGAATAATTCACATTTTTTGAATGATATTATTTTTTGTTCACCTCTACATCAAATTCTGTATGACTATTACCACTTTGGACTTTGTTTTTGAATTGTTGACATCATTCATAAATAGATTTTGTAACTTAGAAATAGTTGACTTTTCTAATTGCTTCCGATATTAAAATTAAAATGATATCTAGATTTCATTCCTCGCATAAACTTTGAAAGGCCAGACTAAATAATCGTATTATTCTCTTTTGTCCACTCTGGGGCTTTACACCACTCTTAGGGACTTAGGACCTTTCTGGGGTTTTTCAACTGCTCTAGGGTTTAAATTTAATTAATAACCACTCTTAGGGCTTTCTTAGCCACTTCGGGGTCTAGATTTAATTAATAACTGCTCTTGGGGTTTTGTTAGCCACTCTGGGGTTTATATTTAAGAGTTTTTGACCTATTTAGGTAACTTTTCCAAAAAAATTATAACTGTAGACTTCTTCCCCAACTAATTGGTGGTCTAAGGTTGTTTGGGTCAAACCAATGTTTGGAATTCATCCCTTGAAGAGACAAAAACAGGAAATTGAATGCCAAGCAAACGAATTTCTGTGCTATGCCACTTGTCATCACGCCATAAAATTTGCCTCTTGAGTGGACGGTTACCAGGTCAAATTTGCTTGGTGGACTGACGAAATTGGCAAGTGTCAAGGCCCATACATTCGCACCTTTAAAGGATGAATTTTTGTGCCATTCTTTTCTTCTGCAGATGAAACTGCTTCTTTTTATTATCACCCGCTTGTGCATTTGTTATTTACTATTTCGGGATTAGTTTTTACTGGTTGCTGTTTCCCATTTGGTTTATGCTGGTTGCTGGATTTCCCATTTTGTTTATGCTGGTTACTGTTGTAGTTTGGGTAAGTTAAGTCTTTTTATTTTTTGAAATCAATTTTTTAGTAGTAAGAATCATTTTTTAGTAGTAAGTTTTGTATTTTGGAAACAATTTTTCTTACCACAAATGCATTTTATTAGTTGTAAGTTTTTTATTCTGGATTTTTGTTCATTTATATGTATATTACTATTGTTTGGATAATCTTTAAATGAAAATGAATATGAAGAATATGTTTTTAAAGTTTTTGAATTTAAGGGTTGCAGGAATGTCTTCTCCTATGGTTTTTGTACACCAATGGCATAAAATATGAAGGCTCTGAGGGGTACACATTTAAGGGTGGCACAAAGTTAATGTATATCTGGCAAGGTATTACTATTGACCAATTGAAAGAAAAAATAAATGCTAAGTTGGAACTTGAAAATACTGGAATGATTACCTAGTTAACTAGTAGGTTGATAGTTGATAAAAGGAAAAAAAATTACGGCTTTTCAATTAAATAAAGATGAGGAGATTGATGTTGCGTTGAGAATCTTTGAGTTACAATCTAATATGGTTGCACTGGAGATATATGTTGATTTTAACCGAGTCGGGTGTTCAATGCGGGACACACAAGGATCCCCGTCACAGTATGTTGCATTAATAGGGAGTAAGTACATATAAAACTTTTATTTATAGTTAATAGTTAGTACTGAAATTTTTGTTCATAATTTTGATTTCGTTTGTTGTGACAGGTGGTCCTATTACCAGTTTATCAGACGATGATGGCTCTAATTTTAATGTTGATGAGGAATATGAGAGTAGTAAGAAGGATCGATCTGATGAGCAAAATATCCCAAATTATATTGATGTGGATACTGATGTTGAAGGGGACTTTGATTCCATGGCAGTTCATGCTGTGATCGTTTTACCCGGTGGCGGCGTTCCATCATGGCAGGTTAGTAATAGTAAATTCCATTGGTTGATGGTAGTTGATGTTTTTTGTGGAATGGTGATGAACATTAGTGTTTATAGGAAATTTGGGTATACCATTTTGGACATCCTTGCCACATTATACCAACATAAATTGGGATCATCCAGATGAAGAACAAATGCCATTTGTGTTAGACAACAAACTTGATTGGCGAATAGGTGTTGATTTGTACGTTGGACTTAAGTTTGCATCAATGTCTGAAGTGCAAACTATGTTGAAACAATATGCTATGAAGAAACATCAAACTTACATAGTGGTTAAATCTAAACCAACACATATAACAGTCAAATGTCCAAATCAATTAGATGGTTGTCCTTAGAGGATGAGGGTAATATTATAGAAAAAACAAAGACTTGGGTGGTCACTAAGTAGGGAGGGGGTCACACTTGTGTCAATATTGAACTGTCACAAGACCATCCAAAGCTGGATTCTGAGTTCTTTTTCTCCTATATACTAGGTATGTCCATGTAATGTATATAAGTTTTTTATATTGTATGGCATCATGTCTTAAAGTGTTATGTTTATGGTTTGACATACTACATTCAAGGATGTGAATCAAGATCCGTCGGTTTCTATTGCCATGATCAAAGATAGGCTATCAAGTGAATGTAGATTCAAAATCTTATATAACAAAGCATGGAGGGCAGAACAGAAGGCGTTGGTGCGCGTGTTTGGTGATTGGGATGAGTCATACGCTTTGTTGCCACGATGGTTGTGTCGTATGCGCGAGGTTGCACCTTGTTCAGTCTACCATATCACAACATCTGAGTACTATGTCGGGACTGAAGTTGATACACATTTTCAAACTTTCAAATAGGTGTTTTGGACGTTCAAACAATGTGCTGATGCGTTTGTGTTTTGCAAGCCAATACTACAAGTGGATGGGACATTTTTGTATGAAAAATACCTACATACTTTGTTGATTGCAATCACTCAGGATGGGAATAATAATGTCTTACTGGTTGTATTTGCAAAAGTTTAGGGGGAAACTTTACAGGCATGGATGTGGTTCTTGGCCCAAATCAGGATTCACGTGACTAACAAGTCAGGAATATGTTTAATCTCTGATTAACACCAAAGCATAAAGTCTGCTGTCTCAAATCCCCAAATCGGTAGGCAACCCCCAAATGCATACTACGTCTTTTGCATAAGGCATATTGCTAGTAATTTTAACAATAAGTTTAAGAACGTGTCACTAAAGCAAGACTTGTAAAAACTAGGTATTTAACGTGACCAACGATGTTTTAAATTTTTTTTGCTTTCAAACTAATTATAAGGGTTTATTTCTATAGGGTACACTGTCAATAAGGATGTATTTAACAGGAATTTAACTAAATTTCGAGAGGAGAAATCATAGGTTGCTGCATGGATTTATGGAATCCGCAAAGAACAGTGGAGTTTAGCATACGATGACAAGGGCCTAGATTTGGGCATATGACAACCAACCTTTGTAAGTGTGTAAACAAGGTCCTAAAGGGTGCACACAATATGCCAATTACAACATTGGAGTGTACATACTACCAGATGGTTGAATACTTTGTCCGGCGTGGTGCACGTGCAAGATCAAGTTTGGGGAGGGGTTGAGGTACACCAAAAAAGTTATGGAACAATTAGTGAAAAACCAAGCAAGTGCTTACACCCACCAAGTGCAATGGTATGATGTGCAAGGCAACCAGTTCGAAGTAGAGGAAATGTTTGACCCAGTCACACAACATGGTGGGAGAAAGTATATGGTGACCCTGTCTACAAATCCATCTTGTAGCTGTGGAAGATTTAAGGCATATCGGTTTCCCTGTTCATATTTAATTGCAGCATGTCAACTAGTGAGTGTGGATTATTTTCAGTTCATTCATCCAGCGTACACATAAGAAAATATCATCAACATGTATTTTGGCCAGTGGTATCCCATAGGTAACGACGATGACCTCCCAGAAACCGATGATGTTTGGAAGCTAATCCCTGACCCCTTGAGGGTACGCGTAAAAGGTCATCCCAAGTCCAGTTGTATTCATAATGAAATGGATTGGGCTGAAAGTCAACCCAAAACCATTATATGTTAACATTGTAAACAGACTGGCCATAACATGTATTAATGTCATTTGTCTACATTAGGGTCAAGTAGTAACACCCAAGGTCTGTGATCCATATTTTGGCATATGCAACTACGAACTTTTTTGAATGACAAGTAATTTAACAACAATGGGTGTCAACATTACATTATAAACATTGTTAACAAAAGTTGAAACACAATGACATTTTAAAAAACAGCAAGATAAGTTAATACATAACGACATTATCCAAGGACGACGATCATGGTCTGGGTCGGGGGAAAAATACATGGCCTGTTCCAATCCCTTGCATGTCTATGTGGGTTCCTTCTTTGCTGCAAAGCAGGTATGTCAAAGTCTTTATCCACTTCATCATCAGCAGCCAAGTTAACCATGGTCGCAGCCCCAGAGAGATCTATGTTTAAATCTAACCGCTGTCCAAAATCATGCAAACTTCCTTCACCCCGATGCGTCACCAGCGGTGTGTTAGGTGTTAATAACTCATTAATGAACATCGTTGGTGACCCTTGTGGTGAAGGAGCATAGTCACTGCCTCCTGATTACCCGAAAAAAGGATCCATATTAGGGGTATAATAGTAATGCTCCAGGCCAAATGTTTGCGAGGGCCACTCATATGCTGGCCTAAACCCTGAGTCTGATTGAGATTGGGTCAAAACAAAATATATTCCATGTTCTTAAGGAGGCAATGATGGTAGACTATATACTTGGTGATCCTCTTATGTTCTGCCCCTCAGAATCCCCTGTCACTCATTTCTGTTTCGAGGCATGTTAATTTCAAACGGCTGATTTGGCGGCTCCTGTACACATGTGATAGTAGGACGTACAGCTTCCAAGACTCGACCCTGTTCAGAGTACATTTGCATCACATTCATGGACTACATCCTGATTTGGTCAAACACATTTGCAGGAGATTGGCAGGGACGTTGTGTATCTTATGTTGCCAGATAATAGATGGTCTCTACTACATCAACCCACAAAACACTAAACACACAGTTAATCATATGTTGCACGTAAACCGTATTGGAGACAATCAACTCATTTCAAACAGTGAACTTATTGAGCGTTGAGTCAGAGCATGTTTTCTTGTGATCCATCTTCACGTATGCGTCTGGTACTAACACATATACTCAGAATTAACACTCAGTAGATCCTCCATAGGAGGGTTTGTACATACTAGTTGAAGGCGGTTTTCCCATATGTTAACCAATGGTACATACATCTAAGCCCAATTTTCACTAGCTTTCCCTCTTTGTGTAATACCATGGAGATCATCTGGCTCATGAGATGGCGACGGTATATGCTACTGTATTCCAAACTGTCTCATCACTTGGTCTGGATGATGCCACTTGAGACGCCCCAATTATAGGGCCTCAGTGATAATATTTGAATAATAAAACGAGGGTAAATTTTTCATGATTTTAAAGTAATTAAAGAATAGAAGAAACCACGAGGTAAATATTTAATAAGTAACCCTGGATCATTTAAATAACCTATCTCATATATGAAGATATGAGAAGGTGGATAGATTAAGTCGTGAGTGAACCTTGGACAACCAATCTCATGATCATCAACAAGGAATAGTGAAAGTGCACAATCAATACATGAAGGGTGAATGGAAATAAGGGAAGGTTCAAGAGTATCCCATTTAGTTGTTAAAACATGTTAATTATATGCGTATGTTGTTGTATAATCATATCGTGGCCAAACAATACCAATCATACCCCAAAACAGAGGAAAATGTGTGAAAACAGGACCATGAATCGATTCGAGAACCCTATGAATCGATTCAGACGCTTTTGGAGTCCAAACAATGAAAACAGGGCCCTTTGAATCGATTCAAACTCGCATGAATCGATTCAAACGTGCCTGGACCTCATGAACAGTAAGTCTAGGGAGCTTTGAATCGATTCATGTAGGGGATTGAATCGATTCAAAGTACCTAAAATTCAGGAACAAAAAAAATAATGTGTCTTGAATCGATTCATGCACTGTTATGAATCGATTCATGACAACACAGAGACCATTTTATGTAAAAAAGTCACATTTGGACTTTTAACCCCCTAACTTTTTCATATGAGTTCCATTGCCTAGCAAAATTTGACACCAAGTTATATACATTATTTGTGACGTGTGGCCACCGGCCGCACTAAAAAATTCCCGAAAACGAGAGAGTCATGCACATAAATGTGTTTCACTCGTTTTGAGACATTTTTGTGCATCTCAAGGGCCTATTCTTAATGGAATTGGTCCATTCCAATTTCTACAAATTACAAATCATGTATCTAAGCCATTGGGACCATTATATATCATCCAAACCTCATAAAACTCATTTTAACCCTATTAGTTCCTCAATTATGCATAAAACCATGAAAATTCATCATATACTTCATGCCAAATTCATTCATTCATCATTCTAATACTCTACTCACATTCTCATTCATACACAAGACTCATATGCATTGTTATACACATAAACCTCATGGTATCAATATCCATCCATTAACATGGCATATAATCCTTCAATTTACAAACAATGTAATCCATTGTTATGGTCATTACTAAAAATTAGCCATTCAAAACACATAGGTCTAATTTTTACACATGACCCATAAATCAATATTCATGACCAACCATTTATCATATACAAAATAAAAATATACACTTATCAAATAATTTCCAAAAGATGCCGGCCAAGGCTCACTTTCTTTCCATATTTACCTCTATCCTAGCTCACCCTCCAAAAGAGTAGGATTTTCATCATTACCTACATCAAACTTTAAAATGGCAACTAGGAGGTGAGTAACATATACCAAATGATTCAAAATCATACATTATGATGATATATATATATATATATATATATACATATGTGCATAACATATATTTCTCAAGAAGCATCATGATCTTCATTCACACACATCATCTCATTGCATACTAACATCATACCTATCCAAATCATTATATTCACAACTCACACATACAAATCATGGCATTCTCAATAAAGGTCATCATACATTCAATGTTAGTACCACAACCTCCTTCCTCTTTATTTAATAAGCATCCATCGCCACCACGGGCTACCAACTAGGCATATCTCTGGCTATATGCAAATGCTCTTATAGCTAATGCATATGCACAAAGGAATCAATAACAATTATGGATCCGACTGTGGGAAACAACATCATATCAAGTATGGGTCAAGCATAGGTGTGCTACTATGCCCCTACTGCTGTAGTAAAAGTGTACACTTATATCTCAAATCATCATGCTTATATCATTCTTTTACTGGTACCAAACCGCTATCGCCCATTTGTAGCACTAGTCACCTTGTGACTTGCGGATTACATACATGGCCTTACTTGCCACAAGTGCTACAGGCCCCTCCAGAACACATATCGAGAGAGCCGTGCCCCATTGGGACACCGAGGTCACTTGCTCAGCATAGAGCTGCCCACCTACTAGGCCTGCCACATAAGGTGCCTCATCACCAAACTAAGGGCAGCTTCATCATTCCCAGAATCACTAGGGAACAACAACAATTTACCCGTGCACTGGGCCACCCTCCCACTAGGCCCGCCTATTGGAACCCCTAACATTCCATATAAGCAGTGAATGATATGCCATGGATGCAATGCAATACAAATCAAATGCATTCTCACACTATGCATCCTAAATGCCACTCCACCATCAATAATTCATCCTTAACTCTTTAGTGGAACTCTAGGTTCTCATCATTCTCAACCATCACCAATATTCATTGAATTTCATTCACATACCAGTTAATGACAATCACAAATCATTAATTCACATATCATTGGATGTTCAATAACAATGTAATCAATACAATCATGGTTCCAAGCCATTACAAAAACTCTCATTAATCATGAGTTAATTCAACATCATATTCATCATCCTACAAACATAAGCCACGTAACACCATTCACTCTAAATGCATTTCAACCAAGTAATCATCAAATCATTCATCCAAGCCAATTAGCATAACACAATCATATACACACACATCACTAATGGATGAAATCAAGCATTTAGAGATGTTACCCCCTCTTACCTCAAGAGAAGTAGATATCAACGTGGTCTGAAGGTCCCACCTCGTCGATGGGGTTGTTTCCTACATTATACCATATACCACACAATCAATTTTCATTTTAAACTACCAAACTCAAGTACCCATATTTATTTCTTAGTGTTTTATACTATTTCAATTCTCAACCTCATTTCTCTTATTCAATCCACCATAACCACCATGGGTTAGGTGCTTTAATTCATTATTATGCCTCTTCAATGTCATACCCAATAATGGGTTCCTACATTAATGGTTCCCAACAACTATTATCAATCATTCACCATTATTAATTGTTGTGAACACCTCTTTTGGTCCAGTCCAAGTGGAACGAATCTTCTTTTATACTGAATTCTGAATCAGAATGGTAAAAATCCGAGTGGAATGACTCAAAAATGATCAAGTCCGAGCAGGATGACTCTGATTGAAGCATTTCTGAGTGAAATATAGCCCTGTTGGACAAAAATCCGAGTGGAATGACTCAAAATTGATCAAATCCGAGTAGAATGACTCGAAGTGAAGCATTGCCGAGTGGAATATTGCCTTGAGGTAAATCCAAGTACAAATTCTTGATCAAAACCAACTCCGAGTGAATATATCCGAGTGGTCATATTCTCAAGTGTCAAATTCTGAGAGAAAAGGTGGCAAGTTCTGATAGAAAAGAGAGCATCTACGAGTGAATATATCCAAGTTCCGATGCGCAAATGAACTACTCCTGAGCCCTGAATCCGACCAAGACTTGTCCAAGTGAAGGATTCCGAGGGATTGATTGACCATCCGAGTAAAAGGGACCGATTATGAACAAATACCGAGTGAAGGATTACCGATTGGAGCAGCAAGTCTGATTTGGGGACAGGTGTCTTTTCCTGGGCACAGAAATTCCGAGTCAATGCTTCAAGAAGTGACAAGATCCGAGCAGAGCACCTCCGATTAAGGTCATTTCCGAGTCAATACTGAAGCAGTAACAAGATCCGAGTGAGTATCCCTCAATTGGAGAGAAATCTGAGTTGTCAAATTGTCAAAATTCAATTTCTGAGTGAGAAGGCCGTTTCCGAGTGGAAATGTCCAAGTTTCCAATTTCTGAGTGAGAAGAAGGCCGTTTCTGAGTAAAAAGTCCAAGTTCCATTCTGATTGGAAGATTAGACTGACTCCCAAGGTTAGTTCTGAGTCAATACTGAAGCAGTAACAAGATCCGAGTGAGTATCACTCAGTTGGAGAGAAATCCGAGTTGTCAAATTGTCAAATTCCAATTTTCGAGTGGAAAGAAGTTCGTTTCCGAGTGAAAATATCGCAGTTCTAAGTTCTGATTGAAAACAAAGCCAACTCCGAGTGAATGCACCGAGTGGTCATATTTTTAAAAACAAAGCCAACCAGAGATAAGATCCGAGCAAGACACCTCCGATTGAAGCAAATTCCGAGTGAATGCTTCTTGCATAGACAAAATCCGATCAAAACACTTCTGATACCGAGTGAGTCCTCTCTCAATCCACACCGAGTGAGTCGCTCTTAGTCAGCATCGAGTGAATCCTTTCACTCAATTTCCGAGCCATTTTTACCTATTTCTGAGTCACTTTCCACCATTTTTGAGCCATTTTTTTACACAATTCTGAGTCACCCTTCTCAGTCAATTCTGAGCCATTTTTACCAATTTTTGAGTCACTTTCCACCCATTTCCGAGCCATTTTCACCCAATTCGGAGTCAGCCTTTTCACCCAATTCCGAGTCAGCCTTCACCCAATTTCGAGTCACCTTTCACCCAATTCCGAGTCAGCCTTTTGCCCATTTCTGAGTCACATTTCACCCATTTCTGAGTTATCCTCCAACCATTTTCGAGTCGGTTCCAAGTCATTCTTCACTCGGTTCCGGTTGAATGTGTCAACCTGAGTTATTTTGCTCGTCCCAGCTCCTCACAGCAACCTCACACCGACCAACAAGCAAAACTGAGCAAAGCTTTCACTCAGTTTTTTGCACATTTTCCACTCGGTCTTGTGCTTAAAAGGCACCTTTTCCACTCGGATTGTTTCCCACTATGGGTGTATACCGACTGAGGCATTAAATCCGAGTCAGAAGCAGAAAACCGACCCCTACTCCCCCTGTTCGTCCGTGCTGACTTGGATTCTACCACCCAAGTGGATCCAGGAATCCTGGGGGTGGCAGACAGGGGGCGGAAGTGGAGAAATTAAAAATCTACACCAGCCGCTGTCCCCCACTACCAGGCTGCCTCCACTCAGAGTGGAAGTCTGAGCTGGCCTAGCACTCAGAAACCCCTATAAATACACAAGGTTTGGGAATTTTGAAGGGTCCGGGGAAGCATTCATTGGGAGAAGAAACTCTGTCCCTCTCTTCACTCACCAACACTCTTCCGTCTCCTCACCAACACCCTTCCCTCTCCTCACCAACACCGTCTGTCTCTTCACTCGGTACAGCCCCTCTCCATACTGTCCAACACCCTTCTCTCTCCCTCTAACACTGCCCAAGTTCCTCATAAATCCTTCACACCGTCCAGCACATCATCCCTTCACACCTCACTGTTCAGCATCCTGTTCTCTCGTCACACCGGAGTCCAGCTCTCCTGCTCCATCACTCGGTCTCCCAACTTTCACTCGGTATTTTTATTTTTCACTCGGTATTTTTATTTTTTACTCGGTATTTTCATTTTTTACTCGGTTTTCTATTTTTTACTCGGTTTTTTCCATTTTTACTCGGTTTTTCTATTTTTCCACTTAAATAAATTTCTGTTATTTTCTTTTCTTTTCTTTTTTACCTTTTCCTAGGTTCGTAATAAATAAATAACAAAAAACAAGTGTTTCACGTTCAGACTAGCCAAAAAAAATCATCCACCATTAATCTTTTAGCCTCTTCCTAAAAAAAACATCACTAAAGAACTACGTAACCCTGATTTCTTGGTAACTCAAGAATACATAGGAGCAGGACTTTAAATCCTGTCGGGCCTAATCTTTTTTTATCCCCACCTTTCCCATTTCGTTCCTATTTTACTTTCTTTACGTTTTCCTTTGTAACCGCCCTTTATCAATCCCATGAAAATCAATTTAGACGTGACGTCTTGTTGATTTTCCCATAAGGAACGAGATACTTGGGACGAGACGTCCCGCTTATCCCCTTCCCAATCTCTGACCCCGTGTCTTGATTAAATTCCATGAAAATCAATTTAGACGTGACGTCTTGTTGATTTTCCCATAAGGAACGGGATACTTGGGACGAGACGTCCCGTTTATCCCCTTCCCGTTTCTAACCCCATATGTGATTAAAGGATGACTAATTTAGACACGGTGTCTTGTTAGCATCCCTCCCTTTCTCTGTTTTTATATCAAAGCCGAGGTTAATTTGGACGCGACGTCCTGTTGACCTACACTCTATGTTTGTCCAGTTTGTTTTTTCCATATCCTTCTGTTTTTACACAAAGTACAACAATAAAAGGGAAGAAATAAAACATCTTTTGTAAGGCTATTTATGTTGCCCATTTTCAATCTTGGTACTGTTTCTAACAGGCGATGTAGGGTGCTAATACCTTCCCTACTCGTAACCGACTCCCGAACTTGAATCTCATTTTTAAACCAGTGCTTTCACTGAACTTAATTTTTTTCCAATGTTTTTCCTATGGATAAAAACGTTGGTGGCGACTCCCTGTTTCATACTAGTTTTTCTTCCTCGCCGCGCCGTCGCAATCCAGGTTGCGACAATGGTTATTACCTATCATAAATAACATCTCCTATCAATAATAAATACACATCTATCTATAATTCATATTTTCCCTAATTTACAAAGCTAGGGTTTCATTGAAAACCTAATAACCAACATAAATGTTCAACATTTCCTATCACCTTCCATACCATTTTCATGTACCACATTGTGCTCTCATAAAACTCACATTAAAACACCCCACCTTAGGGTTTCTCATCATAAATACCTCTCCAACATCTACCCATACATATTTAACGCTCTCCCAACAACCCAATCATATAACTAAAGGTTAGAGCTCAAGAAAATGGAGAGGAAACCTTACTTCAAGCAAAAGGGAGTGAGCTCCAAGAATGGGAGAGAGGGAGAACAAAAATTGAGAGGGAGAGGGAGAGCTTCAAAGCACCACAAGCTTCTCCACCCAAGCTAGGAGAAAACTAAATATGGAGGAGGAAGGGCACACCACCACTTTGTGGGTTTTAAGGAGGAAGAAGAAGAAGAAGAGTGGGAGATGAAGTGAATGAGAAGAGAAGGGAAATATTTTCCTTTGGGAGAAGTAGGCCAACATGAATATGGAGAAGGGAAAAGAGAGTTTTAGAGTTTTATTTTAGTTTTTTCACTTAAAATTCTTCGTTTTAAGTCAAACAGGATCTCCGTTCAGGCTCAATACTTTATCTAAAAATTATTTTGAACATATACTCGGATTCCCAATAATATTCTTAACAGCCTTGACCAACGGTATCTCAACCAGAGATACATGGTTCGACACCTATATTTTAATCGGGTATAATCTCAGTGTATAAAGCCTCAATAATTCATGAGCAACCCCCAAAAATCTTAATTTATTTATTTTCAACATTTTGGTACATTAATTAATCCACGGGTAATTATTTAATATTTATTCATAATATTTAATCATTTATATAAAATTAGGGATGTTACACCACTCAACTATGTTGGTACACAATAGTGGTACCATCGCTCTCCACGAGTCTAACCCTTGCAAACAAATTTTAGGAAAAGTCTATAAGACTTCATTAGTATATGGGGTCCACACAATCTGTATGACATTGAAAACTTTTCAAAATTAGTTAACAAATTTTTATGGCTAATGCATAACATTTTAAGATATTTACATAAGTGCGACTCATTTAGTCAAACGCACGCCGGTAGAAGTCAAGATCTTGTCTCACAGCCTTGAACGTTTGATTCCCTAACCACTTACAATGAAGTTGGGTGTTAAAAATGCATGAAATCATTTTGTTAAAAACATAAACAAAAATTTATTTAATATATAATTTTGTTACCTAGCAGCATAAGGGGTTCCTGGAAGTCTATCACGAGGAGGAACACTTGGAGCAATACTAGGAAACCTGTCCCAAGCCCAGACATGAACTAGTATATGCAGACCATAAATTGACAACCGATCATAATCAATGGACTTACATAATTCACAGTATAAATAACTCAGTGTTGTAGAACCCCAACTATATTCACCGCATGTATCAAGGTCATCTAGTAACAGCAGGTACTTCAAAGAGACCCTGTTGTTAGACTGATCAGAGAATATAAGACCACCAATCAAGCGCATAATATAAGCTCTGGTGTATCTTAACAACTGCAGTGGAGTCCCAAGGTGGTCCTTAACATTGGCAAAGTTGTCTAAAAGCCACTTCATCTTCAAACAACCACAATGAAATGCATCATCAAGAGAATACAAACCAAACAAATTTTACACAAGTGCCTTCCAATCTCGTTCTAATGTATCTGTTATCAATGGTCAACCATCTACTCACAAACTAACTTGCACTACCACATCCTGGAGGGTAATCGTGTACTCACCAAGTGGCATATGGAATGTGTGCATCTCTGGTCTCCACCTCTCCATAAGTGCAGGCACCAAAGCAGGCTTCACCTGAAAAAAATAAAGTTCGGTTACCCCAAGGAAACTAGTTCTCTATAATAGTGGGACAATTTGTTGGGGAACATAACCTCTCCCACCACGAAAAAGCAAAACACGTTTACATTTTAAAATTCACTCTAGTTTTCCTTTCCATACAGATTCGAATACATGCACATTTTAAAATTTTAGGAGTGATGGATTTTCAGGGCGGGGATTTATTTCAATAGAGTATCACATAGATAAAGACAATGCATCCATCCTACAAGACATATATTATTTTCACAACAACAACGATGTTAAAAAAAGATATTTATTTTAGTGCATTAACCTCTTCAACAAAAGAAATATATTATCAACTAGTTCAATACTTTTACATACTATCAACTACTTTAATATAAAAAAAATCAATATTTTAAAATATAATCATTTTATTTCTCACTAGAAACAAATTAACAAAATATATTATCACACTATAAACAAATTACACTATAAAAAAATATATTAATTTCATAAAAAACCAATGTTAAAAAATATATTTATTTTAATGAACAAAGCACTATCAACCAAAAATTTTATTATCATAAATATAATACTTTCACTACTACCAACTAGTCCAATAAAAAAAAACATTAATATTTTAAAATATAATTATTTTATCTTCACATTATCATTAAATCACACTATCAACAAAATATATAACCACACTATCAATAAATAATACTATAAAAAATATATTTATTTTCATAAAAACAACAATGCTAAAAAAAGATATTTATTTTAATGAACAAACCACTATCAATAAAAAAGTATATCATCATAAATATAATACTTTCACATACTACCAACTAGTCCAATAAAAAAAAATCAATAATTTAAAATATAGTTATTTTATCTTTACACTGTCATCAAATCACACTATTAACAAGATATATTATCACAATATTAACAAACTATATAACCACACTATCAATAAATAACACTATAAAAATATATTATTTTCACAAAAGCAGCAATGTTAACAAAATGTATTTTTTTAATGAATAAATCACTATAAACAAAAACAAATTAACTTTTGAATGAGGGGGATAAGTGTACCTTTGAACAAAAATATATTAACACAATGCCAAAGCTTCAAACTCTCAAAATGGTCCACCACACAAACTGTAAATGAAGCATGAGTGAAAGTGAAGTGCAATAAAAATGGAGTGAAAGTGAACCCACGGTGTAGGACCGTATTTTAAACCATTTCATGACACCAATTTTGTCTCTCTACGAGACGAATTCAGCCTGTCCCTTCCACGGGCCTGCCAATTTTGCCTCCCAATAGGATACATTTCTGCCCATTTTCGTCCTTCAAATGGACGATTTTTAGCCTGTTTTCCCACACCTGACAGGCCTATTTCCCCATGCGTGACAGGTCTCAAAATTTGTCTCTTCCATAGACGAGCATGCAGAGTTTCATTTTCCACGCAGACGATTTTCAAAACCTATTATTTTGAATTAACAGGAACCACCCTAGACCAAAAATTATTTTAGTTTCAGCCTCACCCTCATAATATTTTTGCTAAACTGCCCTAAATGGGTCAAAAAGCCTATATTGAATTAATAACCACTCTTGGGGCTTTCGTAGCCACTCCAGGGTTTATATTTAATTAATAACCACTCTTGAGACTTTTTTAGCCACTCTGGGGTTTATATTTAATTAATAACCACTCTTGGGACTTTCTTAGCCACTCTAGGGTTTCAATTTCTTTGGATTCATTAAGTCCTTAGACCGTTGTTAAGAATAGAACAAGAGAAGAAAAAAGACCACATCCTTTTTGAGAATTGATTTCATTTTCAGATAGAGCATCCCGACCGCATGCCTCATTAAAAACCTTCTAGGAAAAACCTTGTGGGAAAAAACCTAGGTAGGGAAAAAGAGTGCATGTCTTGTGATGCTGGCTAGTTATAGTAAATGTGTAGATTTTTTATGTTCAACTTGTTCTTAAATACTTCTCCTTGAAAAGTTTCCAAAAGATAAGCTCCTCTCGAAGTGACATCATTTACCCGGTATGGACCCTCCTAATTGTTTGCTAACTTTCCTTGGTGGGTGAAACAGTTTCCAACCGATGCTCTTCTCAAGATAAGATCACTGATGTTGAACCTTTATCTTTGTACCTTTATGTTGTAGCGGGGGACGACTTTGGCTTTTATATCTTGATCTTCATAAAGCGAGTCTAGTTTGTTCTTCAGTCTTGAGCTGTTATCTTCCTCGCTGAATTGTTGGATTCTTGGGGAGATCTGGTTGATCTCAACCGGTATCACCATTTCTACACCATATATTAACCGGAATAGGGCTTTACCTGTAGATGAATGGGGCGTGGTTCGATAGACCCAAAGGACGTGACACAACTGATTTGCCCATTCTCTTTTTGTATCCCTAAGTCACTTTTCAATCCTTTTAAAATCTCCTTATTTTCCACTTCGACCTGCCTATTAGTTCGTGGGTGTTCAATTGATGAAAAACTTATTAGATTTAAAGCCCCTCAAGGAGGCTCACAAACTTAGCATTTATAAATTGCGTTTTGTTATCAGTAACCACCCGCCCCAGAATACCAAATCAAGTGATAATGTTCTCATATAGAAATCAATGAGTTCGACCGAAGTTATGTGAACCATGACTTCTGCTTCAATCCACTGGGTGAAATAATCGACGCCAATGATTAAGTACTTGACTCCGCCTAGGGCTTTTGGGAACGGTTCCAAGATGTCCATACCCCACTGATGGAAAAGCCATGGAACAGCTGATGTGAATAACTCTTCTGCTGGGACGTGGTGTTCGTTGTTGTTTTTTTGACATGCGTTGCACTTTCTAACATATTCAATTGCGTCCTTGGTCATTGTGGGCCACTATTATCTAGCCCGTAGTAGCTTCCTTGCTAAACTTTTTCCATCGTAGTGATGGCCATAAGTTCCTTCATGCATTTTGGCCATGGCCTCGTCCATTTTTGCCTTATTCAAACATTTCAAGTAAGGGGTCGATATTCCCCTCCGGAATAGATTTCTATCGACTAAAACAAAATTCGGAAGCTCCTTTTTAAAAATTTTCTTCTCAATCGAGTCAGTTGGGAGCTATCCACTCACCATATATCAGATGATTGGGATAACCCATGAGTTATCTAGGTAAACTCTGGCCTGAATAGCACAAACTCTGATAGGCACTGAAATGCTTAGGGCTGCCAAGTTACTTTGGATGACCCTGCTTTCTTAATGCTTGCTAACCAAGATAGGACATTGACTCTCATATTATCCTTATTTGGGACATGTTTATACTCAATATCCTTGAATTTTTCACCAAATCCTTCACCTTGGCTAAATGGTTCTTTAGCTTGATAGCTTCCATTAATCTATGAAATGACCAATTATGAATCACTATAAAGCACAACATTTTGGGATCCAACATCTAAGGCCGCCCTTAATCCTGCCAATCATGCCTAGTATTCTGCCTGATTATTCAACGTCTTAAAATCAAACCTAAGACAGATCTCCACACTGACTCCATCTTCACTTTTGATGACAACACTGGCTCTACACCCTTTTAAATTTGACAATCCATCCACAAAGATATCCCAATGCTCTCGTAGGGGTGTGGGTGCTTCTCCGGTTAACCTAGTAAATAATCTACTAACACTTTGGATTTTATGACCGTTCTTGGCTCATAAGAAATATCGAACTCTAAAAGCTCAATAGCTCATTTAATCATTCTCTCTCCTAAGTCCGGTTTATGAAACACTGCTCGAAGTGGGAGATCAGTCCTTACCACAATGGGTTGGGCATGAAAATTCTAGCTCAAGCGTCGGGATATCTAAACCAAAGCCAAAGCAGCTTTCACAAGCTTTTGATACCGACCTTTTGATCCTTGTAGAACCTTCCCAACAAAGTACACTGGCCGTTGGCCTTCAATTGTTTCTTTTACAAGGACTAGTCTTTTTGCTTCTTCTAAGACTGAGAGGTAAAGAAAAAGATGCTCTCCAGGGTCTGGTCTAGTCAACACCAGAGGGTTTGCATGCACTTCCTTTAATTTTTGAAAAATGTTCTCCTACTCCTTGCCCTATTTAAATTTTTTATTCTTTTTAACACCTTATATAATAGGAAATGAGTTGTATGCCATTTTAGGCATGAACCTGGATAATGGAACAATCATTTTGTTCAAAGATTGGACCTCTCTCACATTTGTTGGACTATGGAGCTCCTAAATCACCTTGCTTTTATTAGAGTTTTCTTTAATTCCCCTTTGGGTCAACATAAAATCCAAGAACCATCTTGCTAGGACTGCGAAAGTACATTTCAGGGGATTCAGTCTCATGTTGTACATTTGAATTCTTCAAAAAATTTTCTTAAGTTTTCAACGTGATCTCAATCAACCGGGGTCTTGGCTATGATATCATCTATATACAACTCGACCAATTTTGATCGCATTTCCTCAAACACCTTATTCATCATTCTCTGGTATGTGGCTCTAGCATTATTTAATCCAAATGACATTACGGTATAGAAAAAACTCCCTTGTCATTGACAAAGGCTATCTTTTCCTCATCATCTTTCTATATTAGGATCTGGTTATAACCACAGTAGGCATCTATGGAGGTTAAAAATTAGTACCCTAAAGAATCATCCACTATCTGATCAATGTTGGGCAATAAGTATGGGTCCTTATTCAAATTGGTGAAGTCTGTTCACATCTGCCACTTTCCATTGGCTTTCTTCACCATAAAAATAGTAAGTGCTTATAATTCAAGCTTTCAAGATGTTCATGTTATTTGCATATAACAAACTTTAGTTATAATAGTAAGTGCTTGAAGAACACAGTATGTAAACTGAGCATATTATTATTCATGTGACTTTAAAATCTATTACATATAACTTTAAAAGAAAAATAATAGACTGCAAATATTACATATTTACTCTTAGACACTTCTCCCCCTTTTGTAATCAACAATGGGAGGGACATCACAGGGACCTAGCAACCTTGAAAGTTGTAGGGAGACACTGTTAAGTAGAAGCTAAAATTAACTGGGAAGTGGATGCAGACACTAAAAGCAAACACCCTATTTGACGATAGAAAAAGAAAGGATGGTCAGTGAGAATAATAGAGGGAACACAGATGGAGGGATTGATGATGGTTGTGGATGGATCCCAGAATGATGGATGAGTCTGAGGGATTCTACCAGCACGGCTCCAAAAATTACGTTTATCCACCACAATTTCGCCCATAGATGTACTACAAGCTTGGTCTCATTCCCAAAGATAATGAGCCATAACAGACCTCGAGTGTGGCCATTTGGAGAAGTGTCCAAACACAGAACCTTTAAGATGTTGGTAGGAAGTCTCTTTGTAAGTCTCATATGCCAATCTGGTGTAGATGGAGCAGAGATCCAGACCTTATCCTTTAATTTGTTGGTAATAATCCTTTGGTTTTTAGGCATCAGGCGGTCTAGATATACCAACAAGTGAGCCTGAGGCTTGGTAAACGCTTGAATACAAGGCTTGGTAGGAAGCTTTAGGTCTTGGAGAAGTTGATGAGCCTCGTACTACATACGGATGGCTTAGGTGGAGGCAAGGAATTCAGGTCTATAGAGGTAGAGGTTGGAAATGAGGTCTTCTGGAGAGATGGAAGGGTGGAATCTATTCCAGGGAAAGATGCCAAAACCACTTCCAGGAAAAAAGATTTGCTTGTAGACAGGTAGTTCACTAGGGGATGGTTTAGAAATGGACGGCCAGGTAGTTAAGTTATTAAGGTGTAGGTTTTCTTTATGGATAGGGGTACAACCAGGGGTTGGTAGAATTTTGTGTGAAGAGAGAAGATGGTTTCAGGGATAATAGGTCTGTACATAGAGGGCATGGGTATGGAAGGTTTAAAAGTAGGTTGAGATAGGGTTATAGAATTTTTGGATTTGGTTTTTGGTTTGGGTGTTGTGTTTTTGGGTTTACAAGAAAGAGGGACAGAAGATTTGGTTACACAGGGTGTAGGTACAAACTAAGGTAAGGGAGTGGAAGATTTGGATATGGGTACCTTAGGTAGAGGAGCAGATGGTTAAGGTTGAGATACATGTGGGGGAGGTATGAAGGGTTGATCTGCAGTAGGAGTGGAAACAGGTGTTGGGACCGATGCTTGAGCAGAGGTCTTCGTAGAAGACACAGATATCTTCTTCTTCCTTTTGGAAAGAGCCTTCAAATCCTTTGCCTGATCAACAAACTTTCTCTTTGTAGAAGCATCTTCTTCTGCTTTAGCTTTCTTCTTCTCTATAGCCTTCAAGGCTTCCTATTGAGCCTTATCAGATTTGTATATATCATAGTTTAGATTGTACAGATATACCTAGTCACACTTAGTCCACTTAGGGACATCTACATCAGGGAATTTCCTGTAGTAGTAGTGAATAAAGTTGACATATTATTTCTTTGAAGGAATCTTGATGTAGTCTTTAAGAGAAGTGGAGTATGGATCATAGGAGCTCTTTGAAAAGGGGGTTAAGGGGCAGGCTGAGCTTCTTTAGCAGCAGCAGTCTGAGCCATTTGAGCAGACTTCTTTTTCTTTAAAACTTACCCAATGTGCACTTCATCATCTGATGCAGATGATACATGAAGGGGTTCAATAGGCTTCTCAACAACTGCAGCTTCAGACTTCTTAAAGGGGGTGGATTAAGACTAATTATCTATCAGAACAAAGATTTTTAAAACCTTAGCGTTCTTGGCTTAAGGTTATTCTACAGTTGGTTCAGACTTTATTTTCCTCTTTAGAGGAGTCTTTTGTACTTCAGCAGTTGATGTAGTAGCAGTTGGCTTGTCCTACATAGGAGAAAAGGTAGGTAGCTTAGTGGACAATGGACCACTTGTCATCTAGTCTGTTACAGACTTCAGACTTACATTCTTCAGCTTAAAGATCTTCATGAGCACAACTGGGTAAGAGACCTTTTTTTACTTCTTCACAACAGCAGTAGTCATGTAGGTGAGCAAGATGTTGGCAAGGTTAACCCTCTCCTTGTTCAATATGTGGTACATACAGAATCTATCCAACTTAGAGACTATATCCTTTACAGACTTCCTAGGGTAAAATACTTGACGCATCAATATATACAACATTTTGGGTTTGGGCAACAGAGTTCCAGAAGTTGCCTTGTCTGGACAGGCCTTTCCATAGAGAGCTTTATTGATGGTGAAGCTGGAGACTTTAGTGAACTCAAAGTCTTCAGTGAAGACAATTCCTCCTCGGTTACATTGTAGTACAGTCACCAAAATATCTTTGGAGATTTCAATCTGCTTCCCCCATCTTGTCCACAGAGACGGTTTTCCAGAACTTGTGAGCCACTAATGGAAACAAAGGTTCCTAATCCAAGCAAAAGCTAGTCCAATCAATGCCTTTAATCTCAGCAGTTACATCCCTTCCTTCAACTTTATGTAGAGCAGTATCGAAGTAAAGAGATTCAATCACATCCTTCACAGATAGAGAGATGCCAACCATTATAGAGATAAAAGAGAAGCTTGGAAAGAAGAAAAGGTTTAGGGCAAAAAGAGAGGTTTCAAGGAAATAGAGAGAGTGAAAAACTTGTAGAGAAAATTTTAGAAGACATGAAAGGTTGTAGAGAGTGAAAAAATAACTAAGTGGAGGTTATTTAAAGGTAACATGGCTTAATAGAGGGAAAATGGTTTCCGAAAATGGTTGCATTCCAAGCAATAACAGAATGCCACACGTTATAGAAAAATAAATAAATAAATAAATAAAAGAATTTAAATGAGGCAACAGACTACGTCCCTCAGTATAGAAGTGAACAAACAAAAAACTATTCTAAGTTGGGAAGTAATACAGACTATATTCTTACAGACACTTCAATCACATAATATTATGCATGTTTAGATTATATTTGATAAAAGCAAAACTGACTTCTGCTAAGGGTTGAGTAAGATTATCATCCCATTGATGGTCCGTATCCACATACTTTAGATCCAGAGTGCCTTCCTAGACATTGTCACGAATAAAGTGATACTTGACTTCAATGTATTTGGCCTTTGAGTGTTGAATAAGGTTCTTGGATAAATTAATAGCACTTGTATTATCACAGAACACTGGAGTCTCTTCTTCCTAAATTAAGTAGTCCTCCAGTTGATACTTCATTCACAGAAGTAATGAACAACAACTGGCTACAGACACATATTCTGCTTTAACTGTAGAGAGAGCTATTGAATTCTATTTCTTGCTACTTTAGGAAAGCAAGCTGGTTCCTAGAACATGACATCCTCCACTTGTACTTTTTCTATCTGATATATCACCTCTAAAGTATGCATCGCAAAATCCACAAAGGGAAAAAGAGTTTGTTCTCTTATAGAACAACCCAAGGTTAGTGGTCATGCAAGATACCTCAGAATCCTCTTCATTATAGACAAATGCGATTCTTTAGGGTCTGCTTGATATCTTGCATAGAATCATATACTAAACATTATATCTAGTCTATTGGATGTCAAGTACAACAATGATTTAATCATTCCTCTATACAGAGTCTGATCCACTGATGTACCAGATTCATCTTTGCTTATGATGTAATTTGGGTGCATTGGTGAACTCATAGGCTTGGCATCAACCATTTTAAATTTTATGAGTAACTCTTTGGTGTATTTTTGTTGATGAATAAAAATTCCATTAGCAGTCTATTTGATCTACAAAACAAGGAAGAATTTGAGTTCACCGATCATGCTCATCTCAAATTTAATCTAAATAGTTTTCATAAAATCTTTGCACAGACTCTCTTCAGTAGCACCAAAGACAATGTCATCCACATAAATTTACACTATAAGAAAATGTTTGTGTTAGCCTTTTCTAAATAAGGTGGTATCAGCCTTTTTCTAGTAAAGCCTTTTGATTTTAGAAAGAACTGAGTCGATCATACTAACTCTTGGTGCTTGTTTCAGAGTATACAATGCTTTACTTAGTTTAAAGACATGAGTTTCAAAGGATTTATCTTCAAACCGAGGAGGTTACTTTATAAAAACTTCTTCAATAAAATCATTTAGAAAAGGACTATTGAGATCCATTTGATATAATTAATTCCTTGATAAGCAGCAAATGCAAGTAGAATCCTTATAGCCTTAAGTCTGGCTATAAGAGCAAAGATTTCAGTGAAGTCTATACCTTCCTGTTGATCGTAACCTTGTTCTACGAGCCATGCTTTGTTCCTTATAACTTTTCGTTCTTCATCTAGTTTGTTTCTGAAGGCCCATCTTGTTCTAATGATGCTTTTGTTCTTCAGTCTTGGAACTAGGGTCAGGATCTTTTAAGGCTTTTTCAATGGTCATGGGTTTAAATTCTAAGACAAGTGCTATTAATGAATGATTTTGAAGTCTTGATCTGATCTGGACTCCTTCATCTTGATCTTCAATAATGAGTTCTGAAGGATAGTAGGTCTTAAACTTCCATTCTTTAGGTTTTTCTGGTTTAGAAACTATTTGTTGATCTGTTCCTTGTTGTTGATGACCAGTAGTGTCTGATGGTTTAAATTCCCCTTTAGGTTGCATAATTCCTGCATCATTATATTCTAAATTTACTAATTTCTTGTCAGTATTTGTTAGATCATCAAACCTTACATGTATTGATTCTTTAATGGTTTGAGTTCTTGTGTTAAAGACTCGGTAAGATTTTGATGTATTTTAATAGCCCATGATAATTCCTTTATCATACTTTGAATCAAACTTTCTAAGTTGATCTTTTGTGTTTAGGATATAGCATGTGCATCCAAATGGATGAAAATATGATATGTTGGGTTTTCTTCCTTTCCATAATTCATAGGGAGTCTGATTTAGTATTGATCTGATAGACTCTATTTTGAATATAACAAGAAGTGATTATGGCTTCATCCTAGAAATTTTTAGGTAAGTCATTTTTACAAAGCATAGTTTTATCCATCTCTAACAGACTTTTGTTTTTCCTTTCCATAACATCATTGTATTGAGGTATTCTTGGAGAAGTAAATGTGTGAGAGATGCCAGTTTTGTTATAAAATATTTCAAAGATTTCATTTTCAAATTCTTTTCCATGGTCACTTCTTATTGTACCAATACAGACTCCTTTTTTAGACTGGATTTTCTTATAGAAAATCTTGAATACCTGTGCAGACTCTTTTTTGTGGACTAGGAAATAAACCCATGTCATTCTAGTGAAATCATCAACAATCACAAAGCCATATCTTTTTTCCATCAAGACTTTGAATTTAAGATGGTCCAAACAAATCTAAATGCAACAGTTTAAGTGGTCTGGTAGTGGAAACAACATCTTTGTTTTTAAAAGAAGTTTTATGTTGTTTTCCCTTTTGACATGCTTCGTAGGGTTAGGCTCCATTGAATGAAATTCTAGGAAGTCCTTTAACTAACCCTTTTCTATTGATATTTGAAATATGTTTCATGCTAACATGTCTAATTTTCTTGTGTCAGATCCACTTTTCTTCAAATGAAGAGAAAAGACAAGTTACATTTTGACTGTCTAGTTCACTCAAATCAACCTTGTAGAGGTTGTTATGTCTGTTGGCTGAGAAAAGAGTAGTTTCATCATAATTGATGATTATATACTTTTCTTTATCAAAAGAAACTTTGTAACCATTGTCGCAAAATTGACTTATGCTTAGTAAGTTATGCTTCAGACCCTCAACAAAATAAACATTTTCAATTACTGGGAAGGAACGTTACCAACTTTACCAATCCCAGTTATTCGACCAGACTGGTTTCCTCTAAAGGTAACTTTTCCTCCTTCAAATTGTTCCAGGTTTAGGAACATTGACCTTTTGCCTATCATGTGATGTAAGCACTCACTATCCAGATACCAGTAGTGTTGTTTTGCTTTTGTCCTTAAGCACATCTAAAATAGGAATAATTATTGCCTTTGGTACCCAGAACTTTTTGGGTCCTATAGGGTTAGTATTCTCTGTATTTTTCTTTTTTCTCTTTAAGCAGTCTTGAATCACATGACCATGCTCCTTGATATAGTTACATTTAGCATGCTTATGCTTAGATTGAGAAGATGAAAAAGGAGAACTCTTTTCTTTGAAATCAGTTTCTTCAACATACCCCAGATCAGGTCTTTTGGAACTTCCCTTGGTTTTACCCATAAGTATGTACAAATTATTAGTTCCATTTACAAATCGGGCCAAGTCTGTAGTAAGCATGCTTACTTCTTGTTGAAGAGACTTGATTTCTTTATCTTGAGAGATACAACGAGCATCTGAATTGTTCAGTTCAGTTTTCAAAAAATTACTTTCCTTTTTAAGCTTTTGTATCTCTTCAAGATACATCTTTTCTTTCTCATCAAGCTCCTTAAGAAGTTCTTGATCTGAACCTTTTTTCTTTAGTTCAGATATTGTATCTTCATATGAAGAAATAATTTCAGACTGTTTCCTTTTCAACAGTTTATAGTTTTTGAAAAGAATTGAAAAGTCTGTAATAAAAGCTTCATAATTTTCTTTTAGTTCAGACTAAATCCGTTTTGGCCATAAGGCAAATTTAAGCAGACTCTGTCTCTTCTTCAAACTCACTTGTGCTAGATGAATCTTCATCATCTCAAGTGATGAGTCCCTTGTGCTTTTTAAAGAGTTTCTTTTTCTCTTTTCTATCTCTACGATCTTTGTTCAGAAGAGGATATTCTACCTTTATGTGTCCTGGCTTTCTGTAGTTAAAACATTCTAAAATAGATTTATCAATCTTAAACTTAAATTGACTTTTACCTTTACGTTCTTTTCTGTTAAACCTTTCGGCTCCACCTTTCTTCTTTTTCAGAAGTGTGTGGAATTTTTTAGTGATAAGGGTCAACGCTTCATTAGTGTCTTCATCTCCTTCATCAGATACAATGTCTAAGCTAGTTGACTCCTTAACTCTGGGCTTCTTGCATCTCCTAGAAGCCTCTTCAGACTTCAAGGTAATGTTCTTGGAAGATGAAGGCTTTGACACTTCTATCTGGTTGAGTTTTAGCTCATGAACTCTTAGAACTCCAAGAAGTCCATCCAGAGTTAGAGTGCTAAGGTCCTTTGCTTCCTCTAGTGCAGCATACTTGGCATCAAACTTTTTTGGTAAACATCCTAGAAGCTTCACATTGATGTCTTTAGTGGAAGGTGTAGATCTCAGGGCTTTAAGCTAATTGAGAAGATTTTGAAATCTTCCAAACATCTGGTCAACAAACTCATGATCCTCCCTCTTAAAGTTATCATATTTCTTAGTCACAAGGATTTTCTTGGAACACTTAACATTTAAGGTTCCTTCATAAATACGTTGAAGGGCATCCCAGATCCTCTTTGTCATTTTATAGTTGTAAACCTTATTATATTTAGATTTACTTAGAGCACAGATTAGAAGAAATCTAGCTCTAGCATTTGACTCCATTTTCTTAAAATCAGCAGTGGACCATTTATCTTCAGGAACTAACTTTTCTTCACTGTCTGTAGGAGCTAGTTCATCACCTCTTGTGATTATTCCCCATAGAACATACTGAGTAGACTTGATGAACATTTCCATCCTGTCTTTCCAGTAAGAATAGTGTTCACTAAGGAAGGTAGGTTGTCTATTCACAGAGGAACCTTCTGTAGTAAGTTGATCATGAAAAGAGGCCATAGATCTTGATCCTTTTTACTCGAGGGAGTAATCAAGTCGAAAGGACAAGCTCTGATACCAATTGAAGGTAATGAGGGTTAAATAAGTCTTATACTCTTTTTCGAAAAGCGTATAGACTCTTAACAACTTAAATAATTTAACAGGCAAGAGAAGAGATAAAGAATCACACAACGGATTTATCCTGTTAACTTCCAAATTCGAAGCTACGTCCAGTCCCTCCAGACAGAAGGATTTTCACTATTGTAAAAAGCACCTTTACAATATCTATACCAATCCAGTGCCTTAAGTATTCTTGAGTCCAGTCACTTTTGACGTCTATCCTAAGTATTGTTTCAAAGAGCCACTCCTGGATACAAACACCCAAGTATTCTTTCAAAAACTCTTTTAGGCCACAAGTGTTTCCCGCACTGACAAACTCTAGTGACTCACCAGATTCTTAATGAAGGTAGTAATTATAACAACCCTAGTTTTTAGATAAGGGCCTAAACTCTCAGGATCTCTGAGAGTATTCTAATAAGTCTCATAGAGGAAATTGAGGTTTTGGCCTGATCCCGAATGACTATGAGAAATTAGAAATGATGAGAAAAAGTGTGTTCGAGGAAAAAGCAAATAGCTAAGTGTGAGTAAGAAGGAAGGTGTGGTAGGATAATAGAGATTTATGAGAAAGGTAAAGAGTATTAGAGATAGAGAAATATGTAAGGAATAATAGAGTAGAGTAAGAAATGAATGAGTGTGAGTGTTAGTAAAATATTGTCGATGTTGATAATTGATTGTTTATAATTAATTTTATCTTGATTAATTGTTTAGAATATTTTTTTAGTAAACTATGTATAGATTAAAGGATTAATTAGGAACAATTAGCAAAAATATAATTAAAATATATAATTATAATAGTAAGTAATAATTATTTGAATATATATATATATATAAATATGTATATATAATATTAAAATAATTTTTTATTAAGTTTTTAATTAAATTATAATGTAAAATAATGTTTTCATAATAAAATATTAAGGGTTTTCCCGGTATTATACTATAGGGCCCAGTTGTCGAAGTTTTCTAGTAACTCGACTTGAGACTAGTGACTCCATAAAGGAAACTAGTCAGAGTAGAGTTTCCTTGAAGCAAATCAGGGATAATTGATTAGGCCTAATTGGGCTAATCAGAACCTTCGGTGTCACCTACGTTTGGTCGTGCATATACCTCAGAGTATCTGATGGTGACACGGTCAGTCTCTGGTGACTCGTTTCGATGTTTTAGGAATGTTTCCTAAAGAGCCTGAGACTTGATTCAGACTCTATCAACCTCATCTCTATGCTATCTCATTTCTTCAGAAATTCAATCTGCGCATCTTTGGCAATTTAGACCTAACTTTCTCAAACGATGCTTGATTGGAATGATTCTAGTCTAGTTCTCTTTTTTCTGAAGAGATCTTCAATCTCTACTTTTGGTCTCAACCCCAAATTCTTACTCCGTCATGCCTAAATTTAAGGATCAAATAAATTCATTTTAAAAGCATGTAATTCACATTTTTACTCTGCGCATGCCTCATAAAAAAATTCATAACTTCCTCTTACGACTATTGATTTGCACAAACTTGGTGTCAAAATCTCCAAATGAAAATTATCTATATTTTTCATGAAGCCATTGAGAGATGGATCTTCCCAGATCAGTACAATTTTGAAGATCTTTGAGGACCCCTGTTCAACACGTCACCATGCTGACTATTTTCAGAAAAATAACATATAACCCTCTTTGGGAATGAGAATGGCATCATTCTTTTTGGAATAGATCCATATCAAAGAAATCTACAAGTATTATGAAAGGCAAGAAGGCCAATTCTCAAAGGAGAATTAATTACAAATTTATTTCTATAGCCTACCTGATTTGGGAATGATTAGAGCATCCTGTCGTATTTCGACCATATCTCAGGCTATCAATATTGGATTATCACAAATTATATATCAAATCAGGGGGAAAAAGAAGATCTATAACTTTTATGTTGGATACTTTACGAGATTCAGCTTCCATGAATTATCACATATTTATTTTTAACGTCCCTAATTTGTGGTTCCTAAAAATCCAGCACGCCTAAAACCATCAGGTAACAATTTAATTTTCTGGCCACCCAGCAACTCCACCACCATCTGACACCTCGGAGGTGAGGTGTCACCACCACAGCACACCTGCCCCTCCACTTGAGTTACACGTCCATACTCCTTGCTGCACACCACCGCTTTGTTTTCTTATCCCCCAAGGAGAAATCATGGCATGGTATTATGTCATGACATACATCCATGATTAGATCATGTATTAGATGTACCCAATTCCTCTAAAATTCTCATGCTACTTGCCTTGTAAGGAGACACCATTATATGATGTCACATGTATACTAATATGTTGCCATATATATATGCCATCCCATGCCTTGCCATGACTAAGCCGTACATGTATAAATGCATTAACCACTTCAGAGTCACGCTTATCCATTCAAGTCAGCAAGCTGATTTCATTTCCTAAGACCTTACCTCTTCATTCTTTTCTTTAACATCAACATCACCATCACGTTATATGTCAATCTATACCATACCATACCATACATATGCCTATGTATATATTCACGTTGCTGCTCTAGATTTTTTTTTCCAATTGGCGACACAAATTCTACCTCCCTTACATATGAATAATGCCTATATATATTTACACTACATCACCATGCCAATTCCAGTTTCAACTCACCAAATCATTCCACTTTCTACATGTACGTTGCCTTCTCTTTCAAAAATTACAAACTTCAATTCTTGAATCTTTCCTCCTTCATTCTGAATTCATAATTCCAGCAGCTCTCCTTTTCCTCCAATACCACCAAACCACCATTAACCATTAAAAATCCTTCTTTTCACTTTTCTTTCCCTCAAACCCGTGATCAATTCTCCACATAAACCACCCTCCATTTCAATTTTGTTGCATGAAATGATACTAAAAAATCTAATCTCTTCTCTTGTCCAAGAAGCTCCAAAACCGAAAACCATCATGAGGTAAAGGGGTCTCACTTCAATACCTCTCATTTTAAATTCTACCATAATGTTCGTTTGGCACCCAGGGGTAACCCTTTCAAATTTCATTAGGATCCGACAATTAGATTTAAAGTTACGTAATTTTCCGTTATCATTATAAATTATAACTTTCTGCCTTTACTTAAACTTTTGTTAATTAATGAATATAATGGTCGGCATTGCCGCCTTAATCCCTAATATTTCTTTATTTAATTCCTGTTATTTTGAGCTTAATTAATGAATACTGATCTGTCCTGAATCGGGGTCAAGAGATCCGGTGTCGGGCCAGTCACAAATAGTGAGAAGATTACGTCTCTGAAGACCGGTTATGTGAGTATCCGGTCTATGTATCCGATGTCTCTGTGTAAGAGAGCAGTCTAGGTGTCCTGGAGGTCCTTCACACCGTCCTCACGCGTTGATGTGGGCGAAAGGTGGTGTCACTTGCGAAGATTCTCCGACGCTCAAGTCAGTGATAATATTCCAAGTGAGGAATGCCTTTTAGACAATAATTATGAGTTGAAGAAGTCGAAGATCCTCCCTTTCATTGATGAAGAGAGTTCATATACCTGATTGGCTGGATATACGAGGACTTGTTAGTGGGGAACCACTAACCTCCAATAACATTATAAATTATTATTTTATTATGCACTTGCCAGTATGATTGAGTCAAGTGGCTATTTTATATTGAGCGTAGGGAGTATGGGCTGGACTTAGGGGACCAGTTGATCATTCCCGTGAGCAGTTTTTGGCTCGTAGTATGAGGAATGGAAACTTTATACTCGTCCCTGTAGCAATGCCCTTTGTCTTCTGTATGATGACGTGTATGTTATCCGAGGTCATGGTGTTATCCGGACTAACCAGTGCTGGGAGAACGCTTGACATGGAATTAGAGTCCGGATGTTTACCGATGACAACGGTTGCATGTTGACAAATTGTCAAAGACGTTGAAATATGTCTTGTAGAATGGATACTGGTATCGAGACCGGATCATATGTCCCTTAGCTTGTGTGAGGGACTGTGTAGTTGTTCACATAAGCTATTCAACCTGCGAGAGGTCTGGATGCCGGTATACTTATGTGAGAAATGTTTTCTTATGCATGTATTATTATATCATGAAGATCCGTTCTTTGGATGAATGCTCCGTTGTCACGATATTGTTACAACGGATTCAGACAGAGATTCGCTGCATGAGAATTCCAAAAGTTTTTTGAAACTGGAGACTCTTGAAATTCGAGTAATGGATTGCGTCACATGATTAGGCATTAAATGCCTTTAAACACGTGCACGAGTAATTATCGCATCTGAGGCGTATATCTCAGTAACCGTTGCTTAGGGCTTAATGGGCTTACAACTTTTAAAACTTCTGGGCCCAATGGAGAGGCCCTTTGGTGAATTGATATTGTTTTGGTGCCCATGAATTCAAAACGACTACGTCATTTGAATTGTAAACCGACGCGTTTAGTCACAAACGACACAACCCCAAGAGTTGGTAACTGAACCTCTTTGATTCTTATAAAAGAAATACTTAGTGGATTCTAGGAACCACTTACTTCTGATTCCTTAACAAAACTCTGCAGAAATTTCATAAGGACGCTTGCTGCTTGTTTTGTGAAGCTTTCTCTGTCTCCACCTTCCTTATTACTTTAGGTAACCACTTTCTTCCCTCTGTTACTTTTGTCTTCCTTTTTTCTATTTTTTGCTTGAAAAGAATGTACCCTAGGAGAGGGAGATTAGCTTCTCGCAACCCTAACTACCATGGGGGAAGAATCCCTGTGATTCTTCTGAGGGCTGAGTCATGTCGCTCAGAAAGGGAATCTTACTCACGGTGGAGAGTGACTTTCCCCTCCTTAGGGTCGTCCTCTGTCTGTAGTCACTCTTCAGAAAGTGAGGTGAGTAATGACTGTTACACTTCTGACGATGTGACTTTTTATCATAGAGCAAAGATTTTTGTCCACTCGATTCGAACGATGACTGGAGAAGGAACTTCTGGAGATCAAACTATTCTGAAAATAACAGAAGGCTTGTACAGCCTTGTTGCCCATCAGCTAGACTGGTAAGAACTTCAGGCCAAGTGGCCCTTCTGCTGGGTAGCTGATGAGTTTAAAAACTTAATTTCTCATCATGCTAATAAGAAAGGATCTCAAATTCAACTGAGGTTCACAGTTCATGTAGAGAAGGAGATGAAAAAATGGTTTAGGGTGTTCGCACCGCTGCTTACAGAACGAATTTGCCATGTCGTCCCAGATGAACGTTCTGTGTATATGCATGATTTTGTATTTCATTACCTCGGTGTCTGTTTCCCCTTAACCGAATTTCAAATGAGTGTGTTAAGGTTCCTAAATTTCGCACCCTCTCAACTTCATCCCAATGGTTAGGGACTTGTTCATGCTCTAGAAGTATTGGGTGACTTTTTAACTTCACTCCAACCGTGGCGATGTTGTTCTATTATACACAGGTAGTTCGAAGGGCTAACAAAAGAGGCGGTGTAGGTTTAGTCACGCTCCGGACTCTGTGTTCTTTCGTGAATTTTGAATCTTATACCGATTCGGCTAAAATTGATGGGAAATCTTTCAAGTCTTTCTTTACCCGAATATCGATTAAAAAGAATAAGCCTATTTTCTGGAAGAATGAAGAGGGTTTTAATAAATTTCCTCTAAGCTGGACTCACGAACACTTTCTTCTGACCTCCCAAGCATACTACACTCATCAAACTAAACTATCTACTGAAACAGCGACGGTGTTATTTGCCCTTGAAGCTTACACTACACGCTTCAAAGCATTTTTATGTAGACGTCTTTTGAGTAGTTCGAGTGAAGTCCGTGATGAATATTTACATAATTCTCATTTTATTTCCTTTTCCTCCTTTGTTAATTGCATTGAACATTTCTTTATTGCTAATGCATTTTATTTATACATGTAGGTGAAATAGAACAAAAATCTCCAGACATGAAAAAGCTGAAATTCTTAAAAGCAGGAGAGAAATCCGTAGCTGGTGAGAATGAAATTCAACCTAAGAGGAATTCTGTGAAGGATCGTTCTGAGTTGATCATTCTGACCTCGGATGCAGAAGGGCAGATTCCGTTGGTGGAGGGAGACTCAGCTGGTGTTGGTGCAAATGCAAGTCAACCCAAAATAACAGAGAAGAGGAAAAAGATAAAGAATGACCCTTCTAGAAGATCTCCTCCTCCACCGAAGAAACACAAACCTTCAATGAGTCTGGAAAGAATAAGGGCCTCCAAAGGTAAAGCTGTAGAGACCTCGGATACAGCTAAAGTTTCCTCCGGACTCCACAAGGGTATTCTTTCCGGGGTCTTCGGATCAAGTCCGATCTCTTCCCAACCGCTTCATTCCTTACTCCCTTCCTCTCATACCGTGGGTCAACTCCAGCGATCCTCCCTGAGCCGCTATACGAACTCCGGCCCACACTTGAACCTAAAGAAATCAAAGAGGTGTGTGAGGTCAGAAAATGGCAGTTAGCAGAACTCACAGGGATGCTTAATTCGCTCAGCCTATTAGCTGATGACGCTGCTAAGGTTGATAAGCTGAGTGATAAAGTAAAACAGCTCACCTCTCAGCGGAGAAAGATAAAGCTGCCCTGAAATTAGCTGAGGATCGCCTAACCAAGTCTAAAGAGTTTGAAGATCTCATGAACAAGGAAAATCTCAAACTTAAAACCAAACTTAAAGACTTGGAGGTTAAATTTGCAGAGAGGGAGGAGATGCTTGATAAGTCAAAAGAAGAACTCCGTAACAGTCAGGCTAAACAAGTTGAGCTTGAAGATAAAGGCAAAGCTGTTGTGGAGGATTATTTTAAACAAGGAGAGGAGTGGTCCCAAAAGGAGAAGAAGTTCTTCCTTGAGATCGAGAGACTGAAGGCTAGGAGCACGGAATCTCAAGGATCAGATGGAGAACTTCTGAGGTTGCGGGAAGAATTGGCTGTAGCAAAAGCTGAGGCGAAGGAAGCCATTGATATATGCAGCCAAGTTGCTGAAGAATCCTTCGGCTTGGCTATACGTCAAATTTTCTACCGCAACCCCACTGCGAAGCTAAACCATTATGGTATGAATCCATTTTATGAATTTCATGGAGGGAAGTTAGTCGCAGTGGTTGAAGATCGTCATGAAGATCCCCCGGAGTCTTTATATGGCATGCCCCCTCTTCCCGAGGGTCAAAGTATGGGATCGGATTCTGCTGTTCCTACGCCGGAGGGCGTCTCATCCGAAGGAGGTGCAAAGGCACCTGAAGAGAAAGCTTCGGAAGAAACTCCTAAAGAAGGGGTACAAGACTTTGGAGAAGGAAAGGGAGAGAGAGGATCCCAAGGGTAGATTCCTCTTTCTTAGTCTTGTTTAGCATATATAGAGCTGTGTTCCGGGATCAGCTCCAGTTTTAATTAATTATATGTAATAAAATTCCATTCAGGCATTTGTCTTTAATACTTCATAAAGAATAATATAACTTAGATGTATATATCGTTTCAGTAATCAATAATCCGTTCTGTATGACTAATCTTGAGGTCGGATTGAAATAATTACCTCGAAAAATTAGATCATTTAAGATAGATAAATTTAGAACAGATAGATATATACATGAATACTATCTCCAAGTATAAGTATGTTAAGGCATAGGTACCTGTCGTAGGGCATTACCTTCAATTCTTTTGGGGAGAAGAGTCGATCCGTTGTTCACAAAAGTGGTGTCACAGGACGGATGATAAGTATTAATTCGTTTTATTCTCACTTGGAGAGAAAAACGTCGTCCATTATGAGGGTATTGTTCCGAGCTTAGGGAACTGTAAAAATACATAAAGTTGTTGGTTAGGTCTTCCATCATAAGGATAATGATGGGAATTGTCCGCACCAGGAGTTACATCATTGAATCACAGAATAGGTGATTGAGATCATCCGTCCTGGGGAAACACATCTCTATCATAAGTGTACGGATTGAGTCTTCAATTTTATTCACAAATCCGGTATCGAGACAGGTGATTGAGATCATCCGTCCTGGGGAAACACATCTCAATCGTAAGAGTACGGATTGAGTCTTCAAAGACTTCCATCATAAGGATAATGATGGGAATTCTCCGCGCCAGGAGTTACATCATCGAATCACAGAATAGGTGATTAAGATCATCTGTCTTGGGGAAACACATCTTAATCATAAGAGTACAGATTGAGTCCTCAATTTTATTCACAAATCTGGTATCGAGACAAGATCATCACTCTGCTTGTCCCCTAGCTTGTGTGAGGGACTAGTAAAGTTGCTCATATAAGCTACGTCGTTTGTAATAGGTCTGGATACCGGTTCATATACGTTGGAAGAGTATTTATTTAACACGTGGTAGATTTCAACATTACGTTGTCACGTAAATATCCGTTTTTGGAATGAAGGCTTCGTTGTCACGACGCTCCTTAGGACGGATCTGGACAAACCTTGCGTGAGAATCCCAAAAGTTATTGAAACTTGCAACCCTTGGTATTCGAGTAACAGTTGCAACGTTTCTCATGATTGGACATTTAATGCCTTTAATCACGTGGACAAGCCATTATTGCCTTAAATGCGCATGTCTTTATAACCATCACTCAGGAGCTTTGTGGGCCTAAAATTGGAATTTTAAGGCCCATTTAGAAGGCCTTGTGATGAATCAATGGCATTTTCGCGCCTTTGGATTTGAAACGACAACTTTTGAATACACAAAAGGGGTGTCGTTTGATAATAAACGACATAACCTTTGAGTCGATAATTGAGACTCTTCGTCCCTTATAAAAGGAGTACTTAGTGAATTCAGAAATTACTCAATCTTGTTTCCCTGACGAAACTCTACAAAAATTTTGAGAAGACATTTCTGTTTGCCTGTGTGAAATTTGATTCACCATCTTCTTCTTTCTTTGGTAACCTTTTCCTTCGTCTTCTCATATTTTCCTTAAGTTTTCTAAATGTCTGGGAGAGGTTTTACTAGCTCGAGCCGTGTTGGCCCTAGGGGAAGAGGAGGAAGAGCCTTGTCTCGAACTCCCTCAAGTTGTGGTGGGAGGATCCCTGTGATTTCCTACTCAAAACCACTTCAATCAGAGAGGGGGCGTCGCCCTATTCGAGGCGAAGGGTGATAATACCCTCTTCAGAATCCTCTTCTAGCGAGAGTGAGGAGAGCGCTGATTTATACCTCTCTGATGATGTGAGTTTTTATCGCAGCGTGAAAGCTTTTAAATTAGCTCTAAAGAAGATGACTGGAGAAAGCACCTCTAGTAGCGGAGCACCATCTCAACAGTATATCTTGAAGACAGCTCTGGACTGTGTAATATAGTTAAACACCGATTGACTGGGTAAAGTTCCAACAGATACGTCCATATAGCTGGGTAGCGGATGAATTTTGCGCCACACCGTCCATCCATGCTCGGGAGGACGGAGCAAGGTTGGAGCCTCGCTTCACAGTCTTCAAAAAGGAAAAATACAAGGAACGTTTTATGGTGTTGGCTCCCCTTCCCTCAGAACGGATATGTCATACACCGGATGAGAGGTCAATATATATGTATGACTTCCTCTTTTTGAATTTAGGTGTACGCTTTCCTCTGACAAAATTTCAGATGGGGGTCTTGAGGTTTTTGGACTGCGCCCCCTCTCAGCTTCACCCTAATGGATGGGGGTTGATCCGTTCTTTAGAAGTGCTTGGGGAGCACTTCAACTTCACGCTGACGGTTGCTATGCTCTTTTATTTCACACAAGTGGTCCGTCGTGCAAATAAGGAGAAGGGAGGAGTGAGCTTGGTAACCCTCCGAACTCATTCCAAGATTGTCAACTTCGAGTCCTACACCGACTCCGCTAAAGTTGATGGGCGTTCTTTCAAATCCTATTTCACCAGGATCCGTATTAAGCCTGAGGATCCAATTTTTTGGTTGAATAAAGAAGGGATAAATGAATTTCCCGTGGCCTGGACGCACGAGCATTTTTTATTGACCTCCCAGGCTTATTATACCGATGTGGCTGAGTTAACCCCTACTTCAGTCTCCGTTCTTTTTGCCCTTGAATCATACACCGCCTCGCACAAATTTTTCTCCTGTAGGCGTTTGCTGGGGTCGAAAACTACCCGCGAGGAATATTTGCGTAATTTTCTGTCATTTTTTGTTTTCCTTCTTTTTATGTCTTGAAATCTTCTATTACTGATGGTCTTTTTATCGGATTATGCAGTTGAAATCGCGGCCGAGTCATTAGAGATGGAGAAGTTGAAGGGGCTCAAAGCTGGAGGGAAATCCGTTACGGCTGAAAACAATATTCAGGCAAAACGTAATTCCAAGAAGGCTACCGTTGAGACCATAATACTTACTTCGTCCGCTGGTGACGATATTCCCTTATTGGAGGGCGGTTCTGAGAAATGGAGCAAGAAGGCCGGAGAGAAGAGGAAAAAAGCAAAAAATGACTCCTCCAAGCAAACGGAGCCTCAACCTCCTCCTAAAAAACCAAAAACTTCTGAAGGAGTAGATGATTTTGGGGCTTCTAAAGGAAAGAAGGTGGAAGGGCCCACACCGAATGCCCCAAGCAATGCTGCTACCTCTGGCGCCAAACCAATTACTGCTTACTTTACGCCCAGGGTCTCTTGCCCCCCTCCAGGCAACTCCAATCTTGCCCCATACCTAGTGTATAAGGGTCCAGTGCCTGAATGCATCCCTGATTCTCCCTACAAGCTGAAAACGTCATTGGAGACTGAAGAAATAACACAAGCTTGTGATGCCGGATAGTGGTAATTGGCAGAACTGTCCGGTCTCTTGAAATCAGTTCGCAGGCTGGCGAAAAGTAACACAGAACTAGGCAAATTGACGGGCAAGGTTAATGACCTTACCGTTGCCTCGGCCAAGGACAGAGCGAACATTCTCCGCTTGGAGAGTCGGTTGAAGGCTTCCAAGGAGGAAGGGGATCAAAAGGATGAAGAGATCTCCAGGCAAAGATTTCTGATTAAAGAGCTGGAGGCCCAATTGCTTGATCAGAAAAAGGCCAATTCCGACCTCCATGCCTGCCTCTGTACGGAGAAAGAACATTCTACCAAGCTGGGAGAGGAGTTGAAGGCGAACAAGTTCATCTACTCCCAAGGAGCTGAAGACTGGGCTCGTAGGGAAAAGGAGCTGCTCTAGGAGATTGAAAACTTAAAGTTGGCGAGTTCGAATGACGACGTTACCACTCTAAAAATGGATTTGACTACTGCCAACGCCCGAGCGAAAGAGGCTGTGGATATTTGTGTCCAAGCAGTTGAGGAATCTTTCGGGTTGGCTGTACGTCAGATTCTCTATCGGAATCCCCAAGTAGAACTTAATTTGAACAGTATTGATTCGTTCTATGAGTTTCATGAAGGGAAACTCGTAGCTGTTATTGACGATCGTCAGGAGGATCCGCCAAAAACCAAGTACAAGCTGGCTCCTCTCCCCGAAGGCTAGTCGATGAAGCCTTCTCTCCTAGTCCCTATCTCCAAGTGGCCCAAAAATGAAGGAGCAGATGATGTTGCTGGTGATGGGGAGGATAAGGTCGGAGGTAAAAGCAAAGGAAAGGGTGGAGAGACAAGCCAAAAGAGATAACGGCTTCCTTATTGTTTTTATGGAATCAATTCCGCTGTGTTCTGGGATCAGCTCCGGATTATCGAATCAATTCACTTATGTATTTCAGGATTTAATTAATAAAATGACAACTTCCTTTATACGTCTGTTTGTTGAAAATAATTTCGATAGAATCGTTGTATGTGTAATGAACCGATCCGGATTTAGATGCGTAGACACTAAATCAGATAGTAACATACCAGTACTGTCCCCATGTATGGATACTTGAATAATCAAAAGCTCGGTTTGATAGAAAAGATAGAATTTATCTATCTTATGTTGTATCAAAATTGTAGTGTGATGAAGTCGTTTACTTAAATCATAACATTTGGCATTCACAAGCTTAGTAAGAAGAATACCTTAATCTTTGATGATTAGGCTTTCGATTATAAGTATCATAATGGGAGTTGCCCACTTAGGGAAAACACGTTGTCATCATGAAAACGATGTTTACTAAGTGTTCATCCCTCGAAATACTCGTTAGTCGTTGGATATTGTCCCCAAGCATTATTGAGTGATCAGTTCCGAGTGAACATTTGACTCTAAATGAGTGATTCCGAGCAAATATTCGATTCTGAGTGAGTGACTCTGAGTGAGGTTAGTTCTGGCCGTATCACCCGGGAAATTCCGTTACTTGTAATCTCTTCGTGTTGCTCGGTAAAAATATGTACGTTTTATCCGAGTCTCACTTTTTTGTCAAGGACGGGTACTTTGTTTTGAACAAATTCTGAGTGATACTTCCGAGTGGAAGCTCTTTCGAGCGATAGCTCTGAGTGGGAGTTTTTCCAAGCGATAACTTCGAGTAGAAGCTCAGATTGTTCCTTTCTGGGTGGAAAGATCCGAGTGATCGTACTTGGGTGGAGAGATTTCGAGTGATCCTTCGACGGTGCTCGGTTTAACTGAACAACTACACTTAAGTTTGGTTTAGTCTTTTAATCCGAATCTTCATTCGGGTTAGGAATTTCTTAGTGCAACCTTCCCGAGTGGGTGTGTCTATGAGTATGACACTTCCACGTGGGATTGCACTGAGTGAAACATTTCCGAATAGGATTATACCGAGTAAAACATTTCTGAATAGGATATCACTTAGTGAAACATCTCCGATTCCCGCGTGGCGTGGCACCGAGTTTAGAATTTCCGAATGGAATATCACCGAGTAAAATATCTTTGACTCCTGCACGGTGCGGTATCGAATGGAAAATTTCCGAATGAAAAACTTCGGATGAATACGTCTCAGATAAAGACATACCCGAGTGAATTATTTCTGATTGCAACTTCAAAGTGATAATTTCCAATTAAAGAATTCATGAGTCGGATTTTAGTAAGACATTGCCGACTAGATAATTTATGGACATGACTTTGAAGTTAAGGTGTTTCCAGATAAGGAATTTTAAGAAAAAGCATTACTGAGTGAAAAATTCCCAGGGGAAGTACTTCTGGGAGATTTGGAGTTCGGCATAACTTACTTGTCGTATTTTGGAGTTCGGTTCAATCCTACAATCCAAACCTTCAATTGGGGTTCGGTTTGATCCTACAACCCATGTCTTTAACGGCGTTCGGTTTAATCTTACTAGCATGCTTCAATTGGTGTTGGATTTTACCCATTCACCGTACTTGTCAATCTACTCGGGGTTCAGCATGGTCTTGAAGAAGAACCAGCTTACTGCGCCCAAGCCTTCACTCGGTGTTGGATTTCACCCATTCACCGTTCTTCTTCAATCGGTGTTGGATTTTACCCATTCACCATTCTTCATACCCGTTGTTGGATCTTACCCGTTCACCGACCTTCTCAATAGGTGTTGGATTTTACCCATTCACCGTTCTTCTTCAATCGGTGTTGGATTTTACAATCCAGGACTTCGAAATATAGTTCACCCAGTTGTACCTTCGAAGAGGTTCATCACTAACGACGGATACGTTGTTAGGATCATCCGTCCTGAAAGTAACTTGTCACAACAGTGTTGTGCAACGAAATAAAATCATAAAGACAATGGGTGAATCATAAAGAAACTTTTTCATTTGATTATGAATTATAATATAAAAGAGAGAAAGAGAGCCAAGTTGGGGTACCAACTAACTATAATAAACGCGCAAATTCTGAATATTCCACTTGTTGCGGATTGGGGTACCATCGAGTTCTCCAGGCGATAAGAGCCTTTTCCACAAACATATGATATTCTGTAGGGACCTTCCCATGTCGGAGCGAACTTGGCCTGGTGTACAAATTTGTTCCCTACGCTTGCTTTCCTCAAAACCAAATCCCCAACGTTGAAGGTCCTATATTGGACTCGTTTGTTGTAACGAAGGGCGGATTTGGCTTTGATGGCTTGATCCCTAACAAAAGCTTCTTCTCTGAGCTCTTGTACGACATCCATTTCTGATGCCAAGTTAACATCATTGCTTTCTTCAGAGAAGTACTTGACCCTCACAGATGCAATTTGCAATTTGACAGGTATCATTGCTTCCACCCCATAGGTCAAGCAATACGGGGATTCGTTGGTGGATGAATAAGGTGTTGTCCGGTATGCCCAAAGGACGTGGCACAACTGGTCAGTCCATCCGCCCTTGGCTTCCCCAAGACGTTTCTTCAGTCCTTTCAACACCTCTCTATTGGCCACTTTAGCTTGGCGATTGGTTTGGGGATGTTTGAGGGAGGAAAATATCTAGGTTATTCCTAACTTCTCGAGTAAATCTGTAAACTTCCTGTCCGTGAATTGGGTACCATTGTCTGTGATGACCCACGCTGGGACTCCGAATCGTGTTATAATATTTTCATACATAAAACGACGAGTTCGGGCTGAAGTAATATGCACCACCGGCTCTGCTTCAATCCACTTGGTGAAATAATCAACCCCTACAATGAGATATTTGATGCCCCCAGGTGCAGTTGGGAAAGGGCCCAAAATATCCAATCCCTATTGGTAGAACGGCCATGGAACAACGGATGTGTAGAGCGCTTCCGCCGGTGTGTGGTGAAGATTAGAGAACTTTTGGCAGGCGTCGTATTTCTTGACAAAGTTAATGGAATCCTGCTTCATCGTGGGCCACCGATACCCCGCCTTGAGGATTTTTCTCATCAAACTTCTTCCTCCGACGTGGTGCCCACACTGTCCTTCATGCACTTCCTCCATTACTCCTTGTACCTCATTTTCTCTTAGACAAATTAAGTAAGGTACAGAAAGTGCCCTTTTGTAAAGGTTACCATCAATCATAGTGAAGTATGGTAATTCCCTTCTTATCCTTTTGTTTTCATTCTCATCTGTAGGCAACTGCCCGTCGGCCAAATAACGGATGTAAGGGGCCATCCATGTGTCTCCGTAATCGACAGTCATAGCATTTAAAGAAGGGTATAGAGGAATGCTGGGTGACGTCAGTGTGCTCTGAACCAAAGTTGTGGTGCTGCCTTGCCGTTTGGTGCTTGCCAATCTGGAGAGTATATCCGCTCTGGTATTCTCTTCACGTGGAACATGTTTAAATTCCATTTTTGAGAATTTCTCTCTCAACTCCTTGACACAGTTTAAGTACAATTAGAGTTGAGGCTCACGAGCTTGATAATCTCCCAAGATCTGTGAAATCATGAGTTGTGAATCACTGCAGAGCGTCGCCTCAGAAGCTCCGATGTCAATTACAGCTCGAAGCCCAACCAAACAAGCTTTGTATTCAGCTTGGTTGTTTGAAGTTTTGAAATTAAAGCGAAGGGAGATTTCCAGGAGCACACCGTCATCGCTTTCAAGGACTACTCCTACTCCGAATCCCCTTTGGTTTGATGAACCATCCACATGAATGGTCCAATGAACACAAGGTATGGCTGGATCTATCCCTATTATTTCCATGATGAAATCAGCCAGGACCTGTGCCTTGATAGCACCTCGAGGTTCATAAGATATATCAAACTCTGAGAGTTCGATGGACCATTTGATCATTCTACCAGCGAGGTCTGGCTTGCTCAACACAGATCGGAGTGGTAAATCCGTTCTCATAACAATAGGATGGGCATGAAAATATGGACGCAAGTGTCATGAAGCGAAAACGACGGCAAGATAGGCCTTTTCAATCTTCTAGTACCTATTCTCAGCACCTTGCAACGATTTACTTGTGAAATATATCGGCCTTTGACCATCTGGGGTTTCCTTCACCAGAGCGACCCCTAATGCTTCATTAGAAACAGATAAGTACATGATAAGTGTTTCTCTGGGGTCAGGCTTGACCAATATGGGAGGTTTCGACAACACCTCCTTAAGCTCCTGAAAAGCTTGTTCCTGCTCCTGTCCCCACTCAAACTTCTTATTCTTCCTCAAGACCCCATATAGAGGAAGCGATCTGTGGGCCATCTTGGGCACGAATCGTGCCAAGGCTGCTACTTTTCCATTTAGAGACTGCACTTCCCTCACATTTTTTGGACTCTGCATGTTAATGATGGCTTGGCATTTTCCTGGATTAGCCTCAATCCCGCGCTGCGTCAACATGAAACCCAAGAATTTCCCAGCTGGGATGGCAAAAGTGCATTTCAAGGGGTTTAACCTCATGTTGTAGTGCCTCAAACGTAAGAACACTTGGCGCAGGTCCTCTATGTGGTCACCTCCTGCAGAGGTCTTGGCGATAATGTCATCAATGTACACCTCGACTATCTGGGTGTGTAAGCCTTCGAATGCCTTGTTGATCATACGCTGGTATGTGGCCCCGGTATTCTTCAAGCTAAAGGGCATGACGGTGTAGCAAAAGACACCACGATCATTGATGAAAGCTGTTTTCTCCTGATCCTCCTCCCATATCGGAATCTGGTTATACCTTGAGTACACATCCATGAAACTCAAATACTGGTAACCAGATGAATCATCCACTATTCGATCTATATTAGGGAGAGGATACGGGTCTTTGGGACAACAACGGTTGAGATCCACGTAATCAGTGCACATTATCCATTTTCCATTGGATTTCTGAACCATGACGACGTTGGAAAGCCACGAGGAGTAGCAGACTTCTTTAATAAATTCAGCCTTCAGTAATTCTTCTGTCTGTTCACAAGCAGCTTTTTGTTTTTCTGGGCCCAGTCTTCATTTTTTCTGGGCTACCGGCCTCGTCTTTGGATAAACAGCTAGCTTATGACAACAGAAGTCTGGATCCATACCAGGCATATCTGCTGCTGTCCATGCGAAAAGGTCTTTAAACTCCTGCAAAAGCATCAACAGTCGCTGCTCCATTTCTGTTTCTAACTTATCATTAATATGGGTGACCTTTTCTGGTGAATCTCCCAATACGATGTCCCTGGAACTTCCATCCGGCGTGGGCTTTGATGGGTTAGACGGATCAATGTTCAACTCCGCCCTAGGGTCCAAGGCAACAAGACTCACAGACCCCGCCGCCGATCCTTCATCGTTTAATTTTCTTTTCTTATTGAAGGTTTGGAGCTTCACCATATTAAGGCTTAGGTTGTAACAATACCTTGCCATCTCTTGGTCCCCTTTGACAGAAGACACATTATTATCTTTGTCAATGAATTTAATGAGCAAATAAGGAGTTGAGACGATGGCCTCCATCGCATTTAGTGTGGGGCGGCCTATGATTCTGTTGTAAGGTGACTCTACATCAATCACTAAAATCCTGGACTTCACTGTTCTAGCCCCTGGCTCCCCTTCGAAAGATATCAGGGTATCTAAGTACCCCTTGGTCGGTTGCTTAGCCCCATTAAAAGCTGTCAGATCCTGCATGTAAGGTTACAGGTCGGAATCATTAAAGCCGATTCGTTTAAAGCAGCTATAGAAGATGACATCACAAGAGCTTCCCTGATCAACAAGTATCCTTTTCACATCTTTGTTGGTGATAACTGCCACAATTACCACTGCATCATCTCCTCCAGGGATAATTGGACCAAAATCATCATCAGAGAAAGAGATTATCGGAGCAGCAACCCTGTCTCTGAAAGGATGATTATCTCTGGGTCTACCTTATAATGAAAGGACCATATGATGATGATTCTTCCTAGCAGTGATGGAAGCTCCTCCTCCAGCAAAACCACCAGATATCATATCAATGACCTCTCGATGACCCTGACGTTGCTGCTGGGGCATGGCATTTTGTTGCGTGGGTTCGCCAACCATAATTCCTTTTTGTTTCTCAACAACGGTAAATCTTCTGGCCGGTGTGGGGCCTTCATCGTCACCATCCTCACGATCTCTTTCCCGCTTCTGTGTCCGATCTGGATCATCAAATGATTTTTCCTTGAAAAGGTACTGCTTGAGCTTGCCCTCTCGGATTAGAGTCTTAACAGTGTTTTTCAAGGCTTGGCATTCATCTGTTGAGTGACCCTTTTGCTCATGGAATTCACAGTATTTTCGAGGGTCTCTATGTCTACGGACCTGGGGTGGCTTTCTGATCCCGTACACCTTAAGCGTTGGCCATCCGACCTCCCTCAGAATCTGTGAACGTCGGATATTTAATGGAGCATAATGGCTGAACGCATTTACCTGTTTTTCTCGACGTCGAGGTGCAGGACCATTAAAGACGTTGCCATGGAAAGGTCTCTCCATACGTTCTGACCTTGGCCTATCCTTATCTCTCCGTGGCTGTTGCTGTGGCATTGGGGATCTTCCCTTCACAGCTGTTGCTTCCAAGTGCATCTCAATGCCTACATACTTGGATGCTTTCTTTCTGAACTCCTCAAAACTCGCAGGAGGACTCTTCGCCAATGACAGGGCGAAGGCAGAGTTTGGTAATAAGGCTTCTATGACAATATGCAGCTGTAATGCCTCTGCTAAGTTTGGAACGGCAGCTGCTTCTTTATAAAATCTCTTTAAGAAATCTTTGAGAGACTCATGTTCGCCTTGCCTAATCTGGGCCAGGGTATGATATGTCTTAGGGACATCTTTAGAAATAACAAAATGATCCACAAATGTTGTTGCCAGTTCTTCCCATGAATCGATGGATCCTGATGGTAACCCTTTGAACCAAACGAGGGCATCATCGACAAGGGTATGAGGAAACATTCTGCACATGACATCCTCATCTGCTCCCAAGTACATGGTTTCGTACACATATGCATCCATGTGTTTAGTGGGATCCGTTTCCCCACCATACTTTCCAATGGAAAGTGGTTGGGTATTCTGCAAATGCTTTGGGATGGTTACACTCATCAGCCTCTGAGAGAAAGGAACGTTGAGTCTGTAAGTCCCATGGGTTATCGCTGGCTCGTGTTTTCTGCCACTAGCCTTCTCACCAGATTCATGTGTTTGCTCCTTCTCCTCATAAGTGGGAATCTGCGAATACTAGATACTAGCAGACTTTCTTCCCTCAGCTGTATGGTGCGTCCCATCAGTTTGGGATGTTTCCTTCTCTTCCATGCTCTTTCTTTCACGTTTCAACTCCATTAACTCCTTCATCAGTTTTCGTATCATCTCATCTCTTGGATCAGGTGCAGATACTTGCACCATTCTACTTGAACTCCCAACAGGTGACTCGAAAACCAAGCGTCCGTTCGCTGGTTGTTCTTGGGCCGTAACATCACGTGCCTATCTAATATGTTTCTTCCATTGCCTTCCATGACACAAGATCAGACTTTGTAAACGAAAGGTGGGAATAACTTTATCGGGTCCCACCGGGCGTGCCAATGATCTGTCCTGAACCGGGGTCAAGAGATCCGGTGTCGGGCCAGTCACAAATAGTGAGAAGATTACGTCTTTGAAGACTGGTTATGTGAGTATCCGGTCTATGTATTCGATGTCTCTGTGTAAGAGAGCAGTCTAGGCGTCCTAGAGGTCCTTCACACCGTCCTCACACGTTGATATGGGCGAAAGGTGGTGTCACCTGCGAAGATTCTCCGACGCTTAAGTCAATGATAATATTCCAAGTGAGGAATGTATTTTAGACAATAATTATGAGTTGAAGAAGTCGAAGATCCTCCCTTTCATTAATGAAGAGAGTTCATATACCTGATTGGCTGGATATACGAGGACTTGTTAGTGGAGAACCACTAACCTCCAATAACATTATAAATTATTATTTTATTGTGCACTTGCCAGTATGATTGAGTCAAGTGGCTATTTTATATTGAGCGTAGGGAGTATGGGCTAGACTTAGGGGACCAGTTGATCATTCCCGTGAGCAGTTTTTGGCTCGTAGTGTGGGGAATGGAATCTTTATACTCGTCCCTGTAGCAATGCCCTTTGTCTTCTGTATAATAACGTGTATGTTATCCGAGGTCATGGTGTTATCCGGACTAACCGGTGCTGGGAGAATGCCTGACAAGGAATTAGAGTCCGGATGTTACCGATGACAACGGTTGCACGTTGGCAAACTGTCAAAGACGTTGAAATATGTCTTGTAGAATGGATACCGGTATCGAGACCGGATCAAATACTATCGCTCTTGTTATTATTTTTACTATTATTATTATTATTATTATCGTTATTATTATTATTATTGTTCCCTCCCTGGTCAGAGGGGGCCACATGATACCCCCTCATCCCATTAATTTAGCAGATAATGATTCTCCATTATCCCATAAAAAACGGTTATATCTATTTCTGGACTTGGGCCTGGTTCCCCCTTTTTTCCTTTATTTTACAAGTGTATAAATGCAGCCTAGAGGCTCACATTGTAACCTAAGTGACACATCATAGAGAGATAATAAACCTAATCCCTAGGGGAATTCTCTAGGGTTTTTGTGCCTACTTTCTGTGTGTGAACATTTTGGTGCCTACCGTGGGGCCTAGTAAAACGGATCCTACACCTCAACTTTCAAAAAGCAATGGTACTACTTGGTTCCGCAGACACATCGTTCCCCTCATTCTCCGCTCCATCACCAACTTCATCAGTGGAACCAACATCTGGAACGCTTGGAGAATCATGACTCAGAACTCTATGATTGGTGCCCGTCCCAGATAAGTACCATTTTAAACCCAAAACTACTCTGGGATAACTCTATTTAATTTTCTTTCACTATCCATAATTCACAACCTACGACAATTAACGATGATTGTTTTTAGTGGTGGCTACGTGAAACTGCAAATACCAATCTCTATTTCGTAAATGCTAGCATAAATCTTATAAGATCAGGGAGAAAATAATACACGCATGCCTGATTAAATTGTGAATAAAAGATGAGTTTTAGTGGCCTTGATATTTCAATATATTACACACGGAATTCCTTTCAAGTTAATATATGTATGTTAGGAAAGACTACAATTTAAAAACTATCAAATTCAGAATGGTGCCCCTGTGTAACGGTGAAAATGTCGGCGTGTCTTTCATAGCACACCTGTCACGACACGTGAATCCATGTCACGCTTCTACATCTCTTTCAAATTGGTACAGTGGTTATTAGAAAAACATTATATTCAATGTTGAATAACATTTTCAAACGATTGTGTTTAATTATATTGAAAAATGCAAAAGCAAAATCGAACATAATCAAATACAAATCTGTTCATTAGCGTTATTAGAGGACTAACTATTGGGATTTCACACTGTCTATGTTAGAGGGATTTGTTACCTTTTTTGGTTAGCGGTTGCAAAAAGGTTGCTATATTGTGTTCCCATTTCCGATTTCTCTCCTTCTCCCTCACTTTGTGTGACCCTAGTTAATTATTTTGGGCAAAAACCATGCGAATCCACTTGATGGGAGATAGCTAGTAGTGAGCCGCAGTTTGGTACAGAACCCTTGTGTATGCTCCATGTTGCACCAAACGCTTTTAAGTAGAAACTTCATTCTCATTACAGGCTCAAGGCGATCCCCCCTATTATATTAAACCATGCATGCACTAACGGTTAATTTTAATTTATTTTAATATATACACTATCGTTGATCATGGAAAGAGAACATCACGTCATATGAATTTGCATGATTTCCTTGATTCTTTAAGCGCTGGTCAAGAGGGTACCTCAGTTGTCGATCCTTCTCATCCAACCCAAAAACTATCTTTGAAAAAACGCTGAAGAATTCTTCCTGCTTAACTGCAGCAGATAGCCTTATGGTGGCCTATAACAGTAGGAAACATTACATAGATATCATAGAGACCAAGCCTGACAATGCCATATAACATAGCGATAGTGCATGATAATTTATTAGATGCACCTGGCATATACTTTTTACGTTATTTCATTTCAAACCGAACATTGTATCAGCATATTGATGCACTACAACAAAAAGGGAATTTAGCGGCGGTTATTTTGAATATTAGCGGCGTTTTGAACCCCCACTAAATGTCACTTGCGGCGGTCCCTAACCGCCGCTAAATGCTCCGCCGCTAGGCATTTAGCGGCGGGTTTTCTCAACCGCTGGAATAACCGCCGCTATCAGTTTAAGCGGGAAAAACCGCCGTAATGATATTCCCTGCGGTTATAACCGCCACAAAAGATAAAGGCCAATAAAAACCATTTAAATGCCACTTAAACCGCCGTTAAGAGTTTCAATTTTTTTATAAAAAAAAATCAGATTTGTTAATTATACCAAATTATTTTTTATATACATTAATTTTTAAAAGTTAGATTTTGCCTTAATTGTAACATTATTGTTTTGTATCTATTAATGGTTTTAATGCGACAATTATATATTAGATTTTATATATTATAATGTCTTAAATATTTCTATTTTAAAAATAAATTTGAACATACAAATTAATTTTATTATCAATATGTAAATAGGATAAACTAAATTTCTGCTAAATATAATTAGATGATCAATATATGATCAATAAAAATTATTTTAATAACAAAGTCAATATAGGTCTTAACCCAGTTACACGTCACTAATGTAATCAAAGTTAAACAACAATCTACAAAATGAAGCAGCTAAGGTTGATGGCTAGCAGAGGAAGAGGGTCTGGCTTGTGCAGGTGATCCTTCATCCTAAAATTTAAATAAATAAAATATAAGTTATTGTTATGTAACAAAATGGAACCTATTAAGTGACATGTTATATATAAACACCCAACAACCTATAGATTATACCTGATTATCATGTTGAAATGGAAAATCAGCCTGTCCTCCAAATTTATGAACCACATAGGCCATTTGGTCTTCAAAAAACTTCATCCTTTCTTCAACATACTTCATCCTCTCGTTCCTTACTTCTAGTTGAGCTTCTAAATGTTTAACCTTATCTTCCAACTCTTTTACTCTTCCACTAGATAGGACAGAGCTTGTACTATCCCCGGATTGGTTACTTGCTGTTTGCAATACTTGAGAAGGGCAAACTCCAAATCCCACACCCCGAACTCGTCCTGGGTGCTCTGGTCCAAAGACATTCAAGTATGCCTCCTCATCATTTGAGGTCTCTTCACATTCCACATCTAATTTGTTCTGTAAACCAAAAAGTAGAGCGTAATTAATAATCAAGTATGCCCATAATCTACTTAAATAATTTATAAGAAAAATCTATTCAAATTAAACAAGCTCATAAGAAATTAGATGTTTTGTACTTACGCTCATATCTCTAGCCTCCAAGCTCATGAATGATCCGTCTTTCCTCTTGTGAGTAATAGAAAACATTTCCCCTCTGCTATAAGATCATCTTCCTTGGGTTTCCTACATTTACAAGAGATCCAAATTATTTATCCATATAGCAATCACACACATATATATACATTTAATGATTTTATAAATAACAATATATCAAATTATTTTACCAGTAAATGTCTCTTTCTAGCAAGTGACATTGACCCGAGCGTATGATGAATAACTTGCTTTTCTCGATTAGCGGCATTTTTTGAACAGACTACCTGTAAAATTATTTAACAGAATAACAAAATTAGGTAGCAATACATGATAATACAATTATCAACAAAAATGCTACATAACTATGAACTCAAATCTTGACACCCTGAAGACATACATGCCTAAGAAAAACAACAGTGGAAATTGCTACATAACTATGAACTATACAACAACATACACCATGCATAGATATAAGAAAAGGATCAAACAAATAAGTAACTAATATTGGACATCGAGAACCAAAAGTCAATGTCATCAGTATCAATTCACAAGAAAACCACACAAACCAATCTAAAAAATAAACACGGGCTAACTTCCAATAACTCCAAAGAAAAAAGGAAAATATTATGTTTGCAACCAAAACTCAATGTCATTAACATCAATATTATTACTTTTACCTACCAGTCCCTAGTTCTAGCATCAGCTAATTAACAACACCCTTTACATTATATAATTAAATAATAAAATGATGGAACTTTTTAAATATATCTTTTATATTTTTATATTACAACATAAACTCACAGGCATAATTTCTCAACATTTAAGTATTTATAAAGTTTGAAAGATAAACAGTTTATAAAGTTAATCGAAATTATTTCTCAACATAAACTCACAGGCATAATTTCTCAACATTGAAAGATAAAAAGTTAATCAGAATTATTTAAGTATTTATAAAGTTTGAAAGATAAACAATTTATAATTTCTCAACTACACTACCCAGTTGCTGTTAGATACAAGATAGTGTTACAGCTAAGCTAGCAGAGAATCTAGTTAGTTTGATTAATGCACATGACATGAGTTAATATAAGTGAGACACACGACATTAGCTGGCACTATTCAACTGATGTCTCTAAGCAGGGTATTTAGAATTATTTAACTATTCATAGTTATATAAAATTATAAAATTCGAAGTTAAAGCAAAAAGAAGTAGATTCTTGAGAGAGAATCTTTTAAAAAGTAAAAACAAAACACACACACATAGTATTTAAAGCCCAAAGAATAGAAGCATAAATATCTAAATTAATAACACCCAGCTTCTTTTTTTTGTTTTATTTTATCTCTCTCTTTGGTCACCTATTTCCTCTCAGTTATTTCTACATGTATATATGTTTGTTAATTTTTCAAATTAGTGCGATACCAAGGTAGCTGAGAGACCATTAACACTTGGCCTCTGCTTCAGGTCTCAAATTTTGAAGTATCACGAGCTTAGGTTTATTACTTATAGTACTGTGTACACGTTACTAAATACTAATCAGCCTTGAAAAAGTTATGATTTGCTCACTCTAAGAATAGTCTCTATATAAATAGGAGAGTGATAAATTGCAGAGAAGACTATTAAACACTTCCACAGACAATGGCAGTGTGATAAATAGCAGAGAAGACTATTAAACACTTCCACAAATTTCTCATGCTAGTATATATTACCAAACACTTCCCACTTCACTATTAACTATTAAATAATCAAACAATGGTAGAGTAATAAATTGCAGAGAAGACTATTAAACTGCCACAAAGAAAATGTGCCCTTTTCCTTTACCTTTCTAATTAGGATTCAAGAAAGTGAAATTGCCGAGCAATATTCCTTCTCCCTCAAAATTAGATCACTTAGCATGCATGTTATTGATATGTATTATTCTTCTGATCATTAAGGTGATAGGGACTGTAAAGGTTAATTACAAAAGAAAAATTTAAGGTTCAAATTGGCTTGTAAGGGATATAATCACATAAGGTAATAAGTTTAAATTAAACAACAAAAATTACCTTCTTAATTTTATTGAATTTTCAGTGTAGTAACAAAATGGAAAATCAAGAAAAGTTAACCATAAGGAGGGAAAAGTTGCATTAAACAAGCATACAATTGAAAGAAAAATTGTTTTTTCAATTTCGCTTATGCATTTCTTCATACACATGATAGACAAGAGAAAAATAAAACATTTTCATTGCTACTTCACCATAATTATAGATGAACAACAAACAGCACAATAAGAATATCACAATAAGAATATGCAGAAAGTAAAAAAAGATTGGATGCAATCGATTACATAATAGTATTACTATAGTATATAATTTGTGACTATATTACCTTAGTCTCAGGTTTGTTCCGGTATGCTAAGAAAGTCGCCCATTGTTCTACTGGAACCCCATCAGGACGCATCTCTAGATTTTCTTGCAATGTCCGTGTCTCATCATAGCATTGGTTATACATGTCATAGCGGTTGTCCTTCCAAATCTTTCCCATTTTTTTTCATAATATTGTGTTTGTGGCCTTCATTCACTGTGAATTTACCCTTCAATATAGAAACCAAACAAGTTAGTAATATACAAAACCAATTATAGATACAAATACTCATGAGAAATTCAATCATACCGATATTGTCGTGTCAAATACATGGTCCTTATGAATTTTGGCTACTTGACGCCAATTGTCATAAGAAATCAGGAACGCGTTACAATTAGAAGCAACAACTCCCAAAACTCCCCCAAACAGGCCACCTGACTCTCCTACCCATTGGCCAACCTCATTAAATTCTAGGACCACCCGCTTCCCTGGATCGAGATTGAAGGCATCTCCTACCCTCAAGCGTTCTTCTTTGACCACTCTAGCTGCATCTACAAGTGAAGCAAAAATATTTAATTAGTTTAAACAAGTTAAATTTGTTACATATGCATTAAAAATTTATCACTTACCAACCACATTCACTGTCCAAAATTTTGGGGACTTTCTATCAGAAGAGGATCTTGAATCATTGTTTTGGGTAGAGGGTGGATCGGAAGGTATGCGTTGGCTAATGGGTGGAACAAGAGATGTGGGCGGAACTATAGGTATGGGTGGAACAAGTGATGTGGGTGGAACTACAGGTATGGGGGGAACAAGAGGTGTGGGTGGAACTATAGGTATGGGTGGAACTAGTGATGTGGGTGGAACTATAGGTGTGGATGGAACAAGTGATGTGGGTGGAACTACAGGTATGGGTGGAACTACAGGTGTAGGTGGAACTACAGGTATGGTTTGGAAGTTGGCCGGAGCAAATAGGTGGTCTTGGCCAGCACATTGACTACTACCCGTTGATATGTGGGAAGCAGTCTTAGAAATAGTCCTCTTCCTTCTAGGCATTCCTGTAATAATAAATTGTTAACAAACTAGACATTATATTAAATCCAAAATTCATAATTAGAGAAAAGGTGAATAATAAAAGTAGTTTTAAATGCTACATCACACATCAAACCTAACAATTGTATTTATTGATACCTATCATAGAACCATGTCGCCATTGTCACCATCATTATCTTCAATAACAACTAGATTTGAAGGGTCACCATCGTTATCTCTGGCTAATTGTATAGGTATTGCATCGACTAGAAAAACTTGTTCCAAATTGTTGGATGGAAAAGATTGATCAGATACCACTATTTCATTATCCAAATCACCAATGTCATACAAGTCTCTCGGCTTTACATGAATGGGTATACTCCAACCCGTTTCTTTCTCATCCTCTACATAAAAAACCAATTGAGCTTCACAAGCTTTTATGTATGGCTCATCATCTTCATATTCACCAGTATGGATTAATCTTGAAAAATTGATTGAAGTGAAACCTAAATTGTCTTTCCTTATGCCTCTAGGATTAGTGGTATTAGCCCATTCACATTTGAACAGAGGTACCTTGAACAACCCATTGTAGTTAAGCTCAATAATATCTATAAGTTTCCCATAATAAGGCACTTCTCCATATACCATTTGGACATCAACAACACTTGAGTAACTTCTAGTTGAGTATGAACCAAAGACACCACAGTTTTGAGTATTAAGTCCTCTATCTCTTGCCATGGTTCGAAACTTGTATCCGTTGACATTATATGTTGTGTATCTTGTAGCTTGGTTCAGGGGACCTTGGGCGAGACATAGAAGGACATTCTTATCTGATTCACTAATATTGTTGACATCTTGGAATATCTAAAACACAATAAGTAACACTAGTATGATTCACACATAAAAATTGAACAAAATAATTAAATTTTATTTAGGTTTTACTCACACGTCTTGTAAACCAACTGACAAATTCCTTATGAACCTTCTTGTCAACATCAGTAGCATTCCTAACACGACGCCTTAGTTGCCTTCGTAAAACCTCTCTAAATTCCCTATACATATAAGGTTATTGAATTAAACGTCGTAGAATAGAATATGTAGGTTATTCAACTATCAAAAATACTCACTGGAGATAGCAATCAACAGCGGGGCAATTGGTGAGTACATGTCTATGAGCCTGTAATTTTTTAATAGATGTTAGAGTAAAATAAGAAGAACCACCAATTGGTTTTCCTACACGGGGAAATAATCCAGCGGCTCGTGAGGTAGGTTGTGTATCATCGTCATGCCCATCATCGACACGAGCAGGTCGATTCCACCTTGTTTCAATGTTGTCTAGATACCTTGAGCAGAATGTTAAAATCTCTTGCATTAGATAACCTTCTGCTATAGATCCTTCAGGCCTAGCCTTGTTTGTCACATACGATTTTAGTAAACCTGAATACCTATGAATCCACAACAAACAAAATTAATAATAACCCTAAAACGTAGCTCGATAAGTTATAAGAAAATGTATCACGTAAACATTACCTCTCTATAGGATACATCCATCTATAATGGACAGGACCTCCAAGCTTAGCTTCTTCAGCTAGATGAACAACCAAGTGAACCATCACAGTAAAGAATGATGGGGGGAAAATCATCTCCATATGGCATAAAGTGAGCACAATTTGTTTTTGGAGCTTGTCTAAATCTGTTGGACACAACACTTTATGGCACAACTGCCTAAAAAATGTGCACAATTCAATCAATGTTGCTGAAACCTCAATGGGTAAAACTGTTCACATGGCAACCGGAAGGAATTGTTGCATCAGAACATGGCTATCTTGACTCTTTAGCATCCCATTCAATCGATTATTATCCACATCAATGCACCTAGAAATGTTGCTTGAATAACCATCAGGCACTGTGATGTTCCTCAAAGTTGTTAGGAACATCTTCTTGCCCCGATTGGTTAGTGTATAGATTGCTGGAGGATATTTTCCATTCTCATTAGGCCACAGCTCTTGTCTAACACCCAATACCTGAAGGTCCTTTCGAGCATTAATGTGATGTTTCGACTTTGTGCCATCATTTAACAAGGTGTAGATGATATTATCACACACATTCTTCTCTATATGCATCACGTCAAGGTTGTGACGTATTAAATTATATTTCCAATATGGTAACTCGAAAAAATGCTTTTCTTTTTCCATAATTGAGCCTTTTCTTGTGTGGGATTTTTAGTGCCACGTCCTCTTTTCCTTTTTCCTAATGTGAAAGTAATGTTCCTAACTTTCTCAAAAATTTCAACCCCAGATAGTTTCTTTGGTGGATCACGCAAGTCTTGATGTCCATCAAATTGATTTCTATTCAATCGGAATCTATGTCTTCGATCAAGAAAGCGACGATGACCCATAAAACAATATTTCTTGCTCTTTATGAGACGTTGAACCTTAAAGTCATCATTGCAAGACGGACAAGTTGTTCCAATGTAAGTGTTCCACCCAGAAAGATTCCCTAACCCAGGAAAGTCACTGATCGTCCATATAATTTTAACACCTCTTTCGTGGAAGCATCATATGTGTCTGCACCTTCATGCCATAACTCCTTCAACTCTTTCATTAAAGGCTGCAAGTAAACATCTATATCATTTCCTGGTATTTTTTTCCAGGAATAATCATTGAAAGAATGAACAATGATGGCTTCATGCACACCCATGGTGGGGTGTTATATGGAATGAGAATGACTGGCCATATGCTATAACTTGCATTCAGACTTCCGTAAGGATTGAAACCATCAGTGGCTAATGCAAGACGCACATTTCGTGGATCTGATGCAAACAAGGGATTCATTGCATCAAACATTTTACATGCTTCTGAATCTCTAGGATGCCTCATCATGCCATCGTTGCTTAGATTCATACTATGCCATTTCATATCCTCCGCGGTCTTTGAAGACATAAACAATCTTTGTAAACGTGATTTCAATGGAAAATAACGAAGGATTTTTGCTGGAACCTTTTTCTTAGTGTTGTCATCATTAGATGTCCCCGCCTCACCATCCTTCGAACTTTTTTTCCATCTGGAACAATTGCATACTTTACATGTTTGTCGGTTTTCATCTTCCGCACCCCAATACAACATACAATGATTGGGACATGCATGTATCTTTTCGTAATCCAAGCTAAGCTTCGTTATGGTCTTCTTCATCTCATAAAAAGAGCTTGGAATCTTTGCATGTTGAAATGCATCTTGCAATAGTTCTAACATCATTGTCATAGCCTTGTCAGTGATCCCACATAAGCATTTGATATGGTATAACTTCACCAAGAAAGAGAGTTTAGAAAAATTAGTACACCCTTCGTACAAAGGTTGTTCTCCATCTTTGGCTAATTGTTCAAACACTTTGGCTTCACGCTCATTTAGAGTTACATTAGGCCTCATATCTTCATCTTGGACAATGTCCTCATTTGGTTCGGTGGGTACTTCATCATTTACATGGTGGCTGTCAACTCCGAAAGCTTCGTTTATCATGTTACGAATTTGATCTCCTTCATCTGCGGTGTTTGGTTCTGAATTCAAATTTGATTCACTCCTAGTCGCAACATTAGTAGGCCCCCCTAATTCAGACTCCCCGTGGTAGTACCTAAAGGTGTATCCTTTTGGGAATGGCTTACATATTAAGTGATCGTAGACCTCATCTCTAGTCCTCCACCTTTTAAAACCACACACAGAGCAGGGACATAATACTTTGTCGTCAACAGATTTATGTTCAAAAGCAAAATCAATAAATCCTCGAACTCCCTGTTCATAAGCAGGTGAATTATGTGGCATCTTGATCCATGACTTATCCATTTCCTTATACTTGTCTTTCTAAACAAAACAAGAAAAAGATAAAGTTGCTATAAGCTCATACTATATAAATCTTATAACGATACCCAATTTCATCACCGCTAGTACATTCACATGCCAACCATAGAAGATGTCAATCATGAATAAAGGAATAATAAAGTAACAAACTAACAATAAAGGATAGCCTTAACTATAAATAACGATAAAACCATTCTCAATTACATCATAGAAAAAAGAACAAAAAAAGTACACACCACATAATTTAAATAATTTAAATTTAAATTTTTAACTTTAATTTTATATTATGCATATACATATATAGCAATTAATATATAGCAATTAACAAGAAGAACTTGACCCTAGAAATTATATATATAATACAATAATTATTTGTTAGATTACATTTATTTTAAAGTGATAAATATAATTCTAAATTAATAAATTTATACATGTACCTAAATCTTATATAAATAAACACTTAATTGATAAACCTTAATTTGTAATATTATAGGTCATATCTTATTATGAGTATCAACTTCTAAAGAAAATAAGGTTTGGGCTTTTGAAAACCCATCATTAATGGGTTAGAGAAAATACAATCATTACATTAGGCTATATAATTCAGTCAAAGGATGCACTACTATGATCATTAGAATAATTTTATATGTTTTTGGTTACACTTTAATTCAAAAAAGAATTAAATTTTTTATTTTTATTTTAAAATATAATATTTATTTCTTATCTTTTATAGTAGTACAAAGATTTATAGAAGGATTTAACATTTCTTCATTTATAAGTTGCTACTCTACCCAATGCTAATAACATCTAATGTATTGATATAAGGTATTGGCAAATTGTATGTGTACTTATAATAATGATCCCGTGAGGTGATCATATGATTGTCCCTTAATAATTAATATTTGATCTGCTAGACACCTTTATAGGTACTAGTTACATGGTTTTGGATACCGGTGTGTCTTAACCCATATAATTTTTACACCTTGTCTACAAATATTAGTTTGGTTTAGCTCCATCTAGTTGCAACTATAATTTTTCTTACCATTTTGAACCAACTGTAAAAGTTCCAATGAATCAATGCTTTCTAGTATCAAGCTTTTTAACCTTAAGCAATTTGGCTGCTTTACCATACAAATCAATGCATCACATAATAAGTAAAGCCAAAAAAAATATTCCTAGAGAAAACAATAATCAACAAGGTTAGTCTTTGAAAACAACTCCCTGAAAATAGAAAAACACCCTTAGACTTGCACTCTTGATAATTCGTTGCTGCCATTGCTGCAATCTAATGCCAACCTCTCTTGGCCTCATCGTATTTCCACACCCTTAGACTTGCACTCTCCAAGAACTCTGACAACAAAACAACTAGCATCTCCCCATTGCACTCCACAACATCAATTGAATACACCTTATACTTTGTTCATCCCAATCACAAATATAGACCACTTTTCAATTATTTAGAATACACCTAAAAATATTAGCTAAATATCCTAAATGGTTAGCTGTAAACAATTTTGTGGTAATAAAAAAAACTAGAAAGTATTAAAAATCCCTTAGTTCCTAAAACATGTGTCATTTTCTATCTTACTACTAAAAACCTATCATATACTTAACCAATTATATTAAAATTTTATCTCACATGATAAAATGTTTGTTTTTGTAATTCTTCACGATATTAAGTTAGTGAGGAGTTTCAATCAGAGGTAATTAGATGCAGGATCATTTTCTTTTATTCATAAAATTGGTAAATAACTCTTAAAATAATTTTATTAAAAATTAAAATTAACATGTACAGAAACTTTCAAGCACAAAAAACTAATCAAATTTATCGAAGAATGTTTCTGATATAAGGAATTATTAATACCATGTTCCTAATATACAAGTAGGTGGATAATTAAGAAAACTATTAACACAAGTGGATTTCATTTATGATAATATACTATTCCTTTAAAATTTTATCATAATAAAACATAGAAATCAAATGAATTTTCTCACATCACTCGTAATGCTGTGGACCAATAAACATAATGAAGGGAAGAGAACACTTTCCTGGAAACTGCTAATCATCGCCATCATAATCGTATCAGGCCCCCTTTCAATACTCCAACTCCTTACACATCTCAACGTATGAATTTCTCTATTAATTTTGCATTATCTTATATTTTAAAATTTAACTAAAAATATTTTTTTAAATATGCAAAAAATGATCATTTAGTATTCTACTATATACCAGACATATTATTCTACATATACTTGGTCTTTTCTCTTAACTCTAGCGTGATTAAAGGGCTGTGTGTCTTGTGTTATACTGAACAAATGGAAAAAAATGGAAACGAAACATGCTTTATATATTAACAGAATGAAGGAAAAACTAATAACAACACAACAAATAATGACTATCAACGATGACAGATGTAGGTAGCGTTCTGCCACATTGCTTAGCGACGTGAGAACAGACCAAACAGAGCAAAAAATATATAGCACCCAAAGAAGAAACGAACAACTACCAATGTGAAAACCAAGGCAAGTAGCACTACCTTAGCGATGTGAGAAATCGAAGGCACTTAATGTCTCACCCGTTGTCAAGAGCAGTAGCACGCAGGCACGAAAGCACCGACGATCGACGAGGCAACGAAACGTGAAACGTCAACAAAGGGGAACTGAAACGAGAGAGGGGGAAACTGAAAGGCACGAAGTGAAAAGAGAAAGGGGGAAAGTGAAAGGCATGAAAGGATGGGTTAGGGATTTTGGAAAAGAGGAAATCTGAATGGAAAAGAGGGAACTCAAGTAAGTCACGCGGAAGGCATGTGCATTTTTAATGGGCCTTAACGGCTGTTTATGAGATACGCGGGCCCAACCGCCCTTCTTATCTTCTACTATTAATGGCGGTTAAATAAAACCGCCGCTGGAACCGTCGGAGGTGTATCAGCGGCGGCGGTTACTATAGAACCACCGCTATATTCCCGCAGTTAATTTCCCTTTTCCTTGTAGTGACGCTATTATAAATTATTTATTGGCCATTATGTTTCCCTTTAAAATAGTGGCAAACATATATATAACAAATATATAACGAACCTCGTTCCATGCAACCGTAACCAAAGCCTCAAAATCAGGCCCTCTGCTCGTTATTTCCAGTAAAGACTATAAGCAAACTGCAGCAACAACTTCACATATCTTGGCGGAGTTTGATCATAAAGATTGTTGCCTATTGTAATACCGGTATTATGAAAGAGCTTTCTAGCTCGAGAATGAAGTATACTTACTGAAGAATCCTCCCAAGCTTAACGGGAGCCTGTTCATGGCATTTTGATGCTGTTATTGTTCTCAAGAAGGGACGAGAAGACTGCAATAGTTAATCCAAACGTAGAGATTTCTCAGAGTCTCACGGTGGAAGACGGCGCACACCAAGAGTAAACAAAACTAGTCCATCATACTGAAGCTTATTTTTCTCATCAACTGTTGCAAGTTTCTGTTAAGAACCAAATATTTAAACGTTGAAACCTTGATGTCCTCAAAGAATGCTAATGGGTTCTCTTAAAAATGATAACACAAACAAAACCCATTAGCAATGCAGTTACTGTCATTTCAGAGATTGTTTTCCATAATATTCTCTCCTCAGCATGTAACGTTAACGATGAAGTTTCCCATTCTACTCAGTGCATTGATCTTGATAACTATATGGACAACACTGGAAATCACACTCCCAAACTTTAATGGGTGGCTTCTAAGCTATCCAATAGTGTATTTGTTTAGTAAGGAGCATATGGCCGACGCCATTTATAATCTCTCCACCAAATATCTTTATATCTTTTAAGTGTTTGTTTGCAGGAATAATACTCTCAAGAAAGAGACTCAAGCTGAAAAAGGTTAAGCTTTTCAATGACGTATGATCTAAGCATGGGAAGAGGTAATGAAGAATGGGCAAAGGCTTTTCTGGCTCACATGTAGGCCGAATAGGAGATGTGCAAATGCTCAGAAGTCGTTAAGATGGAGGGGCCGGTTGACGATTAGCCATATTTACTACTCGAGCTGCCTCAAATCGAGCAAGCCCAACCTTCGTCTCAACCATCATGATCCACGGCGCCTCTCGGCCTTTGATTGACAGTGAACAATCGCGATGAACAGCTATGAAACCTTACCATGACCAGCACCTACACTAAAAATTAGTTAACGTATATATTCTTTTATACTTTGCTTAAGTTTGCAGGTCGAAGCTCTTTATCGATTTCTCAGGCACTTTGAATCTCATCCCTATAAATATCGAGATCGTCATCCTTTTTTCTTGTTTTTCTAAGCCGTAACATGTGCCTCATCTGGGGCCAATTTTGAGGCCTAAAAGTACTACCTCAGACGTCAAAGAGAGGGATGAAATTATGAATGTCATAAAGCTTAATAGTTAACAAGGAAGGGGTCCAGATCTTCATGGGCATGCTTATCTAACATTTTGTCAATGATTGTCTATCTGAGTCCTATATCAAACTATTCCAATTCTTGTGTCGGCTCTATTCGTAAAATTTGTCAATGAAAGAAGTACCGAGAAGTTTCTTGAAATACAATCACCTTTTAGGAGCCAACGACTCCATCACAGATTTTGAAAATACTAAAGAACTAACACAACGCACTCTTCGATGTCCCTCTTCTACTGGCTCCTATGCTCTGTTATCAACCTCATTATCAAGATTAAAAGTTTGAAGAATACTTGAAGAATGTTTGAAGAATTATCACTGAAAATCTCACCCCGTATAACAACTTCCTTATCCTAAGTCGAGACAAAGCTATAAACCACTTAATAGACAAGAGAATATGCGCTGAGACATGTACTTTGGATTTCTAAGATTACGTAGTAAATACTACTCGATCAAGAAACAGAGCACATCTAAAGCCTGAGCGCGGAATTGATCCCAGGATATATGTTTTGAAGGCTTGAATTCGTTCAAGTAAAGCCCGAGTGCGGAATCGATCCCTCGGCATAGTTTTGAAGGCTTGAATTCGTTCAAGTAAACCCGAGCATGGAATCAATCCCTCGGCATACGTTTTGAAGGCTTGAATTTGTTCAAGTAAAGCCCGAGCGTGGAATCGATCCCTCGGCATAGTTTTAAAGGCTTGAATTCATTCAAGTAAATCCCGAGCGCGGAATAGATCCCTCGGCATAAGTTTTGAAGGCTTGAATTCGTTCAAGTAAAGCCCAAGCGCGGAATCGATCCCTCGACATAAGTTTTGAAGGCTTGAATTCGTTCAAGTAAAGCCCAAGCGCGGAATCGATCCCTCGACATACGTTTTGAAGGCTTGAATTCGTTCAAGTAAAGCCCGAGCATGGAATCGATCCCTCAGCATACATTTTGAAGGCTTGAATTCGTTCAAGTAAAGCCCGAGCACGGAATCGATCCTCGGTATAGTTTTGAAGGCTTGAATTTGTTCAAGTAAAGCTTGAGTGCGGAATCAATCCCTCGGCATACATTTTGAAGGTTTGAATTTGTTCAAGTAAAGCCCGAGCATGGAATCGATCCCTCGGTATAGTTTTGAAGGCTTCAATTCATTCAAGTAAAGCCCGAGTGCGGAATCGATCCCTCGGCATACGTTTTGAAGGCTTGAATTCATTCAAGTAAAGCCCGAGCGTGGAATCGATCCCTCGAAATACGTTTTGAAGCCTTGAATTCGTTCAAGTAAAGCCTGAACGCAGAATCGATCCCTCGACATATGTTTTGAAGGCTTGAATTCATTCAAGTAAAGCTCGAGCGCGGAATCAATCCCTCGGCATACGTTATGAAGGCTTGAATTCGTTCAAGTAAAGTCTGAGCACGGAATCGATCCCTCGGTATACGTTTTGAAGGCTTGAATTCGTCCAAGTAAAGCTCGAGTGCGGAATTGATCCCTCGGTATAGTTTTGAAAGCTTGAATTCGTTCAAGTAAAGCCCGATCACGGAATCGATCCCTTGGCATACATTTTGAATGTAACATCCCCGTTTTAAAATTTAATGCTGAATGAAGAATAAACCATTAAGATTTGATTTTTAACTAAGAAATAACTGTTAATTGCATTTAACTACTTAGGATTAAGCCATTAAAATATTAAAAATGGTGGTGGTCAGGGAATGGGGTGGAGTGCACGTGACTGCTGGACACGCACTCTCCCATCCCACTCTTCTTTTACTGCGCACATACACATATATATATATAAGCGTGAGCCCTTGGCGGAAAAAAAAACGCACTTGCTATTTCTTCAGACTCCCTTCTCCGTCACTTCATTCTCTACTTCCTCCCTTCGTCTTCATCTTTCTTCTTCTTCTATCTTACTCTTCGCTCCTGGAGGTCTGGGTTGCAGTACTGGAGAACGGACCACACTTCATCCCAGAATCAGGCGCAGGATACGACAAGCCAAGGAAGACCGAACGAACCAGGAGAAAGACGTCGGACCCAACAACGAGAACAGAAAGGTTTCTGAGGATCCTTCTAAAGGTAGGGGGCGCTTGTATGTCGAATGCATGGTCTAAGAACGGTACCGGATGAATGTATTGCTGAGTGCGGGTGTGTGTGTGTGCATGTTTTTATAATCATTAGAACAGATGCTGTGCATGTGTGCATGTATTCACAATTACTAAAACTGATGCATGATTTGAGATTCTGATAGTGATCTTCGTGGCGATGGTGTAGCCTGCTCGTGGATGATAATGATGGATTTATTTTGTTGTCACTATGAAAAGTATGTATGTGCATGTTCTTAATTGGATTGCTCAATGTTGTTAGTCTGATGACCGATTGTAACATGCGCTGGTGTGACTGACTGAATGATGACGAGTAGTGGGGGATATTCGTTCTTACTTAATGACTACGGTAAGGTGTTCATGGCGCGATGATGTGTAATAATGAATGTGTTAGTTGCATGAGTAAGAGTGGGGTGACCCATGGAAGGTCAAGAACCCCAAGGGAAACGACTTCCAGTTACCAACCCTGGCTAGATCCCAATAGAGCTCGTGGTAGCCGTTGGAGCTAGAGAAGAGAGTCTCGAGACGCCGTGGGGAGGCCGGTGCCACCTGGTAAGAGCTGAGGGACGAGGGGCCAAAAGAAAAGGGGGCCGTAACTGAGAGTCTTTACCCGAGTCGGATCCGCAGGCATGCATATAGAAATAAGGCTGATTGTGGTGATGTATAAATCTATGTATGTGCATGTGTATGATTTTGAATGCATGAATATATATTTAGATGTGGAATAAACTCTGTTAATTATGTGTGTCATGAATGTTGTTTGAATTGTATGAATTTGGTTACTTGAGAAAGGTTGAGTGATAGCAGGAGCGTGTACTGACGCTGATACCGAGTCTGTGAGTATCATTTTACATGTAAAAGCTCACCCCTGCAGTGGCCATTTTCAGTGAATGTCTCTCGTGAGGAGGATCAGAAGCAGAGCTGGAATGCTGGGCGGAGTGCTGATGCATTTGGAAGGTTTAATTAAGGCGTTGTTAGATTAAGCCCGGACTGGCTCATACCGGATGTTAATGTTTTGGGGATGAATAGAACTTTACGGGCAAGGAGAAGTCCGATTTTGTATTGTAAATATTGACATGCACTTTTATATATATATGGATGTATGGTTTTGGTGTGTGTGATGCTATGTGCTGCCTTGTTTCCTAATTATGCTTTAATAGATACGCAGGGGTAGTCTGATTGAGCAGGTTATAGCTAAGTCTGAGTGAACCGAGAATTGTCTTAGGAAAATTTGTGTCGGATACGCTGGGCGGAGTCGTACCCCGCCCGAAGTGTGGGAGTAATTCGCCCAAGCGCGAGGACTCCCGCTGAAGCGAGTAATTACCAGAGTGAGATATCGACCATTATCCTTTCCTATCCGTTGTGATGCTAACACAATCCAGACCCCGATGTTGACCCCGAATTGGGCGTTATGGCTAAGTCCGCCCAGGCGTCGTCATACGTAGTTGAGCTGAGTGGAATAGGTTCAGATCCCTCCTTTCTCCACAACCTACTAACGTATATGTACCCTGTAACTTCTCATTTTTCTGAGTGAAATGCGAGTGTGAGGATTTACTTAGTGAACCCTTGTCCATACCCGATGGAGGAAATTACCTTGTAGTTGAGTTAAAGAGGCGTTATGTAGATTTCGTTAGGCGGCGTCATACCTCGCCCAAGTAACTAGGACAGCCCGCCTAAGATAAATATACCCCGCCTAGCCAAGTAGGATGATTCTAACTCCGCCTTCCACCGAATGCTACGCGTGTGAATGTATTAACATATTTCCCTTATCTATTCCTCCCGTTGAGTGACCAGTATTACTCGAAGGGAAGCCTCATTGCGAAATCTCCTCTATCCGCTGCTGCATTACCATTCTCCGCCTGGACGGTGTCAGACCCCGTCTGAGCGAATAAACGGTGTTGTGCAATCCGCCCTAGTGTTGGTGCGTTACGATAAACCCATTGAGCCAGCCCCAGTTTTAGTTTCCCTGTAGGTTGCTATGTGCGTGTGAATGCTTTTCGTTCTTCCCTTGCCCGCTCCCTCATATATCGAATAATACGGGACTGTTTTGTGAAAAATTTTCTCATATTTTTGGAATTTTTAGTTGCAATTAATTAGGGTGTTACATTTTGGTATCAGAGCGGACCGAAAAGTCCAAGGCCAAAGTATGCTTACCAAGTGTAAGCGGTGGTGTTTGTGTCTTTTTGATTGAATGGTTGAAATTGTTCTGATGCTGATTGACCTGATTGATGATTGTCTTGAGGACAAGGGGTTGTTTCCCCCTGGTCCGATTGTGTGTATGACTTAGGCGAATGACATAATGTGCTAAGCTATTAATTGTTGGACTAATAACTAGATCGGTAGTAAGTGGCTCCGTATACTTATCCTTAAATGTCAATTTCAGGATAAGGAATGGCGCATCGTCAAAGTATAGAGGCTATAGCCACAGCATTCCAACGCTTTGCTGATGTGTTTGAAAGGCAAGGCCAAACTCAACCTGAGGATGGCCATGTGCTGGACCGCTTCCTGAAGAGGAAGCCGAGTGAATTCTTAGGAGGACGGAACCCTGAGGCGGCGTTCAAGTGGACTCAGGAATTAGAGAGAATTTTTAGGGGTCTTCGCTGTACCGAAGCCCAGAAGGTGGAATGCGCAGTCTATATGCTGCGAGATGAAGCGGAGAATTGGTGGAAGATAGTCAGGAGCCGATTCCCCGAAGATGACAATCAACTGACGTGGAACGATTTCAAGGCCTGCTTCCTAGACAAATACTTTCCCGACACAGTGAGGAGTCGGAAAGAGCTGGAGTTTATGGAGTTAAAACAGGGCTCCATGACTGTGGAAGAATACGCGACCAGATTTGAAGAATTGTGCCTATTCTATCCGCCCTTCCAGCAGCCAGGAACGGAGCACTCCAAGTGTCTTAAGTTTGAGAACGGGCTGAGATCGGATATCAAGAGGGCCTGCAGATACCATGAAATCCGGAGTTTCCCTGCCTTAGTGAACAAGTGTAGAATATTCGAAGAGGATGACAGGGCCCATTCGGGCCAGTGCAGCAGAGCCAACCAGCACCTGAGGCCTCAGCAATCACGTTTCAAGAGGCCAGGGAACGTGAGGAGGAATGAACCCTTCACCAGATATCAGAACCATAATGACCGAGGGAGACAGATGAGTGGGCGACCAAGGTATGGCGGATGCTTTAAATGCGGCGGTGATCATTTTGCTAAGGAATGCAATGATACAAATGTTAAATGCTACCACTGTAGAGGGAAGGGACACGTTCGCCCGGACTGCCCCCAACTCCGCCAGGCAAACGCCAATGTGCGTCAAGGAGGATTTCAAGATCGAACCAGAGTGAATGATAACCAACGACCTGGTGGCAGAGGCAACGGAACCAGAGGAAATATGATGCGTGCCCCGAACAGCCGAGAGAGGAACACCGGCCCAACAGCGACAGGAAGGATCTACACCATCAATGCAGAGGATGTTGCACCAGCAAACGATCTAGTACAATGTAAGTGCTCACTTGGAATGAATACGCTTAATGTTGTTTTCGATTCGGGAGCAACCCATTCTTTTATAGCTGATGAGTGCGTGAAATGGTTGAAGCTACCAACTGTGTCTATGAACCGGACTTTGGAAGTGGCCAGCCCCACTGGCCCTAGTGTGTTCACATCGTCAATATGTAAAAATGTAGCATTTGAGTTGTATGATCGGAGTTTCACCTTCGATCTGATTTGCATGCCCTTAAAGGGTCTTGATATTGTGCTTGGAATAGATTGGCTTTCAGCCAATAAGGTATTAGTAGATTGTAGAAACCGAGAGATAGTTTTCCCAAAACAACCCACTGAAGATGGCACGGCACTAGGTATAACCCAACTATTTATGATGCTTTGTCTAACCAAAGATGAGAATGAGCCCCTAGTGAACGAAATTCCGGTTGTCTGCGAATTCCCAGAAGTGTTCCCAGAGGACGTCCCGAGTGTGCCTCCCAATAGAGAAGTTGAATTCTCTATAGACTTGATCCCTGGAGCCGAACCGGTCTCCAGTGCACCCTACAGAATGTCCTCAACTGAATTGGTAGAGTTGAAGAAACAAGTGGATGAGTTACTTGAGAAGCAGTTCATTAGACCAAGCGTGTCACCATGGGGCGCACCTGTGCTACTTGTTAAGAAGAAGGATGGCAGCATGAGACTTTGTATAGATTATCGACAGCTTAACAAACTCACAATCAAGAATCGATACCCACTGCCTAGAATTGATGATTTAATTGACCTGCTGCGTGGAGCCTCAGTCTTCTCGAAAATCGACTTACGATCGGGATATCACCAAATCCGAGTGAAGGACTCGGACATTCCTAAAACTGCCTTCAGGACTAGGTATGGTCACTATGAGTATGTAGTGATGCCGTTCGGTGTGACAAACGCCCCTGCTGTTTTCATGAATTACATGAACAACATATTCCACTCCTTCTTAGATCGGTTTGTTGTTGTCTTCATCGATGATATTCTAGTTTATTCTAAGACATCTGAGGAGCATGAAGGACATCTCTGGACGGTACTCCAAGTGTTGAAGGAGAAGCAATTGTTTGCAAAGCTTTCAAAGTGCGAATTTTGGATGGATGAGATCCACTTCCTCGGGCATGTGATCTCCAAGCGAGGCGTCTCGGTGGATCCTGCGAAGGTAGCTGCTGTAATGGCACGGGAGAGGCCCAGATCGATCTCGGAAATAAGGAGTTTTATGGGCTTGGCAGGTTATTATAGAAGGTTCATCGAAGGTTTTTCTAAGTTGGCATTACCCCTGACTAAATTGACTCGAAAGAACGTTCCTTTTGTGTGGAGTCCGGAGTGTGAGAGCAGCTTCCAAGAACTGAAGAATAAGTTGACAACTGCCCCGGTGTTGGCATTACCTGAGTTACGAGAAAGCTTCGTGGTCTATTATGACGCGTCCGGACTCGGATTAGGATGTGTACTCATGCAGAAGGATCGAGTGATAGCATATGCCTCTCGACAATTGAGACCCCACGAACATCATTATCCGACCCATGACTTGGAGTTGGCAGCAGTAGTTTTTGCATTGAAAATCTGGAGGCATTACTTGTACGGATCCAAATTTGAAGTGTACAGCGATCATAAGAGCCTCAAATACCTATTCGACCAAAAGGAGCTGAACATAAGGCAGAGAAGATGGATTGAGTTTTTGAAGGACTATGATTTCGAGTTGAAATACCACCCAGGTAAGGCAAATGTCGTAGCGGACGCATTGAGTCGAAAATCCCTCCACATAGCAGCCATGATGGCAAAAGAAGTTGAGTTGTTGGAGCGATTCCGAGACATGAACTTGCATGTTGACGCCCCTTCCTCTCAGAAGATGACAATCGGTACGTTGAGGATTGCCAACGAATTCTTAAAATCCGTGTACGAACAGCAACAAGCGGACTCTTACCTAGCTGAAATGAAGGAAATTCAGGCTAAAGGAAAGGATTTATCCTTGGCAGAGGGGTCAGATGGGATCTTCTGGGTGAGAAACAGAATATACATACCAAGTGAAGGAAGATTGAGAAGAATGGTGCTTGATGAAGCCCACAAAAGCCTACTCAGCATTCACCCAGGAACCACGAAAATGTACCACGACTTGAGGAGACAGTTTTGGTGGCCCGGACTAAAGAAGGATGTGGCGGAGTACGTGGCCCGGTGTATCACTTGTCAGAAATCGAAGGTAGAGCACCAAAAACCGTACGGTGCAATGCGGCCTCTAGAGATCCCCGTGTGGAAATGGGACTCAATTGCGATGGATTTTATCATGGGATTACCCAAAAACCGAGCGGGCCATGATGCCATTTGGGTCATTGTTGACAGATTGACGAAGAGTGCACACTTCTTACCTGTAAATATGAAGTACCCATTGCATAAATTGGCTCGAATCTACATTCAAGAAGTTATCCGACTGCATGGCATACCTACTTCCATCGTCTCAGATAGGGACCCTAGATTTACGTCCAGGTTTTGGACCAGCATGCATCAAGAATTGGGGACGAAGCTTTGGCTTAGTTCTGCCTACCACCCCCAATCGGATGGACAATCCGAGCGAACAATTCAGAGTCTAGAAGACTTATTGAGAGCGTGTGTGTTAGAGTACGGTGGGGACTGGGAGCAGTACCTTCCCTTGATCGAGTTTACGTACAACAACAGCCATCATCACAGCATTGGCATGGCACCTTACGAGGCATTATATGGGCGTAGATGCCGAACCCCACTCTGTTGGTCGGAAGCGGGTGAAAGTCTATTACTGGGACCAGACATCGTGAAGCAAACCACAGAACAGATCCGAGTAATAAGGGAGAAGATGAAAGCATCACAAGACAGGCAGAAGAGCTACCATGACAAACGCATCAAGCCATTGGAATTTCAAGTCGGAGATCGAGTGTTTCTGAGAACCTCTCCGAGTAAAGGAGTTGGACGAGCCTTAAAAAGTGGGAAGTTAAGCCCTCGCTACATCGGACCTTATGAGGTAGTAGAACGGATTGGCTCCGTGGCATACCGCCTCGCGTTACCAACTCACTTGTCCCGATTACACAACGTTTTTCATGTGTCTCAGCTAAGGAAGTATTTGCATGACCCCAGCCACACGATGCCTGACGACGAGGTAGAGATCAAGGAAGACCTAACCACTATGACTACACCGGTTGGAATCGTGGATCAATCGGTAAAACGCTTAAGAAACAAGAACGTAAGGCTGGTTAAGGTGGAGTGGCAGCAAGGCAAGACCACCTCCTACACGTGGGAACGTGAAGACGCCATGCGACAGCAGTACCCCGAATTGTTTACCTAGGTAAGTACCGACTGAATTTCGGGGACGAAATTCTTTTTCAGTGGGGGAGAACTGTAACATCCCCGTTTTAAAATTTAATGCTGAATGAAGAATAAACCATTAAGATTTGATTTTTAACTAAGAAATAACTGTTAATTGCATTTAACTACTTAGGATTAAGCCATTAAAATATTAAAAATGGTGGTGGTCAGGGAATGGGGTGGAGTGCACGTGACTGCTGGACACGCACTCTCCCATCCCACTCTTCTTTTACTGCGCACATACACATATATATATATATATATAAGCGTGAGCCCTTGGCGGAAAAAAAAAAACGCACTTGCTATTTCTTCAGACTCCCTTCTCCGTCACTTCATTCTCTACTTCCTCCCTTCGTCTTCATCTTTCTTCTTCTTCTATCTTACTCTTCGCTCCTGGAGGTCTGGGTTGCAGTACTGGAGAACGTACCACACTTCATCCCAGAATTAGGTGCAGGATACGACAAGCCAAGGAAGACCGAACGAACCAGGAGAAAGACGTCGGACCCAACAACGAGAACAGAAAGGTTTCTGAGGATCCTTCTAAAGGTAGGGGGCGCTTGCATGTCGAATGCATGGTCTAAGAACGGTACCGGATGAATGTATTGCTGAGTGCGGGTGTGTGTGTGTGCATGTTTTTATAATCATTAGAACAGATGCTGTGCATGTGTGCATGTATTCACAATTACTAAAACTGATGCATGATTTGAGATTCTGATAGTGATCTTCATGGCGATGGTGTAGCCTGCTCGTGGATGATAATGATGGATCTATTTTGTTGTCACTATGAAAAGTATGTATGTGCATGTTCTTAATTGGATTGCTCAATGTTGTTAGTCTGATGACCGATTGTAACATGCGCTGGTGTGACTGACTGAATGATGACGAGTAGTGGGGGATATTCGTTCTTACTTAATGACTACGGTAAGGTGTTCATGGCGCGATGATGTGTAATAATGAATGTGTTAGTTGCATGAGTAAGAGTGGGGTGACCCATGGAAGGTCAAGAACCCCAAGGGAAACGACTTCCAGTTACCAACCCTGGCTAGATCCCAATAGAGCTCGTGGTAGCCGTTGGAGCTAGAGAAGAGAGTCTCGAGACGCCGTGGGGAGGCCGGTGCCACCTGGTAAGAGCTGAGGGACGAGGGGCCAAAAGAAAAGGGGGCCGTAACTGAGAGTCTTTACCCGAGTCGGATCCGCAGGCATGCATATAGAAATAAGGCTGATTGTGGTGATGTATAAATCTATGTATGTGCATGTGTATGATTTTGAATGCATGAATATATATTTAGATGTGGAATAAACTCTGTGAATTATGTGTGTCATGAATGTTGTTTGAATTGTATGAATTTGGTTACTTGAGAAAGGTTGAGTGATAGCAGGAGCGTGTACTGACGCTGATACCGAGTCTGTGAGTATCATTTTACATGTAAAAGCTCACCCCTGCAGTGGCCATTTTCAGTGAATGTCTCTCGTGAGGAGGATCAGAAGCAGAGCTGGAATGCTGGGCGGAGTGCTGATGCATTTGGAAGGTTTAATTAAGGCGTTGTTAGATTAAGCCCGGACTGGCTCATACCGGATGTTAATGTTTTAGGGATGAATAGAACTTTACGGGCAAGGAGAAGTCCGATTTTGTATTGTAAATATTGACATGCACTTTTATATATATATGGATGTATGGTTTTGGTGTGTGTGATGCTATGTGCTGCCTTGTTTCCTAATTATGCTTTAATAGATACGCAGGGGTAGTCTGATTGAGCAGGTTATAGCTAAGTCTGAGTGAACCGAGAATTGTCTTAGGAAAATTTGTGTCGGATACGCTGGGCGGAGTCGTACCCCGCCTGAAGTGTGGGAGCAATTCGCCCAAGCGCGAGGACTCCCGCTGAAGCGAGTAATTACCAGAGTGAGATATCGACCATTATCCTTTCCTACCCGTTGTGATGCTAACACAATCCAGACCCCGATGTTGACCCCGAATTGGGCGTTATGGCTAAGTCCGCCCAGGCGTCGTCATACGTAGTTGAGCTGAGTGGAATAGGTTCAGATCCCTCCTTTCTCCACAACCTACTAACGTATATGTACCCTGTAACTTCTCATTTTTCTGAGTGAAATGCGAGTGTGAGGATTTACTTAGTGAACCCTTGTCCATACCCGATGGAGGAAATTACCTTGTAGTTGAGTTAAAGAGGCGTTATGTAGATTTCGTTAGGCGGCGTCATACCTCGCCTAAGTAACTAGGACAGCCCGCCTAAGATAAATATACCCCGCCTAGCCAAGTAGGATGATTCTAACTCCGCCTTCCACCGAATGCTACGCGTGTGAATGTATTAACATATTTCCCTTATCTATTCCTCCCGTTGAGTGACCAGTATTACTCGAAGGAAAGCCTCATTGCGAAATCTCCTCTATCCACTGCTGCATTACCATTCTCCGCCTGGACGGTGTCAGACCCCGTCTGAGCGAATAAACGGTGTTGTGCAATCCGCCCTAGTGTTGGTGCGTTACGATAAACCCATTGAGCCGGCCCCAGTTTTGGTTTCCCTGTAGGGTTCTATGTGCGTGTGAATGCTTTTCGTTCTTCCCTTGCCTGCTCCCTCATATATCGAATAATACGGGACTGTTTTGTGAAAAATTTTCTCATATTTTTGGAATTTTTAGTTGCAATTAATTAGGGTGTTACATTGAAGGCTCAAATTTGTTCAAGTAAAGCCCGAGTGTGGAATCGATCCCTTGGCAATTTTGAAGACAAGCCTGAGCAGGAGCTTTCGGCAATCTTGAAGAAAAGCCCGAGTATGAACCCTCGGTGATTTTGAAGAAAAGCTCGAGTACAAACCCTCGGGGATTTTAAAGAAAAGCCTAAGCACGAGCTCTCGGCTATTTTGAAGACAAGACCAAGCACAAGCTGTCAGCAATCTTGAAGACAAGCCCAAGCATGAACCCTCAACAATTTTGAAGATAAGCCCGAGTACGAGCTCTCGACTATTTTGAGGACAAGACCGAGCATGAGCTCTCGGCAATCTTGAAGACAAGCCCAAGCATGAGCTCTTGGTAATCTTGAAGACAAGACCGAGCACGAGCTCTTGGCAATCTTGAAGACAAGCCCGAGCATGAGCTCTCGGCAATCTTAAAGACAAGCCCGAGTATGAGCTCTCTGTAATCTTGAAAATAAGCCCGAGCACTAGCTCTCGACAACCTTGAAGATAAGCCTGAGCACAAGTTATCAGCAATTTCAAAAACCTTCATTATAGTAAGTAAACGTTAAGCCTAATACGCTAAGACCCGAGTAACATGCGCTTACTCAGTGAATGAATCACATACGTTGAAGAAACAAAAGACTCAAGTAACACGTGCATACTTTTTAGCACGAGGGGCCCCAATCAATGGAACTCCCTATGTGATAGGGCTAAGCCCTACCTCACTTGGAATTACTTATTTAGAGTTAATCACTCATTCAGAGTCACTCACTCAAAATCGCTCATTCGGAGTCAATCACTCATTCATAATCACTCACTCGAAATCAGTGATAATCTATCGGTCACCTGGGAAACCTCGTTCGAGGGGTTAGTTCCAGTTCATGCTTACCCGGGAAACGATTCTCAAAACTTAAAAATACGTTAAAGTACACAAGCACCATGTCGCTTCGACTATAAAGTCCCGTGGCAAGACCAGGAGACCCTTCTTTAGAAGAACATCGTATGAAGAAGAACCAAGAAAACTTAGACATTGATAGAGAGAAGCAAGGCACAGTCTACATCAAGTTATAAACCTCCACTAGACAAATAGGAGGAACCACACTAGGTGAGAAAAGTCATCAGTAAAAAGGCATATCGACTTGAGAGCATATCATTTTGTATATTATAGACAAATGTAACAAAGGCACTCTTTTTCCTGCTCGAGGGATTTTTTCTCACTGGGTTTTGCCCCGAGAGGTTTTAATGAGGCCTGCCACCGCCATGATAACAAACGAGACAAGTACGACCCGGCTCAACTTACAGAGAAATAGCAAAAGTCCAAGACTAGAAATCGTTTAATATACACATGCTAGGAATTGATTACCCAATTCACTCAAATTTAATCATTCAATATCTACTTATACACATCCCGACAAATCTTCACTCAGCATCCAACATGGAGGTGTCTCACCCTGGCACTTAGCCACTTCGCTCGGCTCTACGCCTAGAGTTCGTAACTAGGGGGCTCCTGCTCCCTCCCTGGTTAGAAGGGGCCCCATGGTACCCCCTCATCCTATTAATTTAGCAGATAATGATTCTCCATTATCGCATCAGAAGCGGTTATATCTATTTTTGGACTTGGGACTGGTTCATATTGTAACCTAAGTGACACATCATAAAGAGATAATAAACCTAATCCCTAGGAGAATTCTTTAGGGTTTTGTGCCTACTTTTTGTTGTGGACAATTATTATTACTACTAGTTTTATTATTATAACTATTGAGCATAAAGGTCGGCTCTGCCACCGCTCTTAAATATTTTCTTACTATATTATTGAGCATAATGGTCGGCTTTGCCGTCACTCTTAGTATTTTCCTTATTTAATTCTGCTAATTATATTATCAAATATAATGGTCGGCCCTACCGCCTTATAATTATTATTATTATTATTATTATTATTATTATTATTATTATTAAAACTACCACTCTTGTTACTAGTATTATTATTAGTATTATTGTAAGTAATAAATGGGTTCCTTAAATCAAAGTGATACTATTTAATATTTCTATTATTTTAGTTAGCAGTCATAAAATCCAATATCTGATTGCTTTCTAAGATTAACGTTACTTAAGCCGAAATATAGCCATTACATTTCCTAAATAAATATAAAAATAACCCTCAATGTCCAAAAAATAGGTAGGACCTAATAACTCAAGAATAAATAATTGAGATAAAGGGAATACATAGATACTTAGGGGTCACAAGAATGGTAATAAAAATACAAAGATAAGGATTAAGAATTTTAAGGATTTAGTAGATTTCAATGAGTAACAATAATAATAAACTACTAAGTAGACCCTGGAAGCAAAACTTAGTATAAAAGGCTAAAAGGAACTAATAGATAATTGATAGGCTTAATAAAAGTTTCAATAATAAGACGTAGAGTTTGTTTTAAGCCAAGTTCAAGATTTAGTTGTTTAGGACAATAACTATGTTCTTAGCTAACAACTAGATTATAATAAAGAAAGAAGAAAATTTTGAGTTATAATTAAGTAACATAAAATTAGTCAAATAGATACACCAAAAAGGATTTAAGAATAGCTAAGATAATTAGTTAATAAATAAGAATATAGTTTAAAAGTGGTAATTAGAGATATATATAGTAACTACATACTAGATAAGTAAAAAGGGAATCAGACTTAGATTATGGATAATTAACCATTTAAGAATAATAATAAGTTTAACTAAGGAATGAACAGGCTTGAAGAAATAAGGGTCTAGTGTATTTAAAGTTAAGTGTACAACTTAGTCCTTCAAAAAAATTAGATTAGATCAAGATAGGAAGTAAGAGGATAGCTTATATACATATGACTGATAACTAAGTACTAAATAAGTAAGAAGGTTGGACTAGACAAGCTTATGCTAGTAATAATTTATAAGATGTATTAATAAAGTCTAAATATAATCGATCTATTTAAATGGTAGAAATTATCTAGTTGACAGGAATAACAACTTAATTAAAATTAGATATAAATAATTAGTGAGTACACTCACACCTATAACTTATAAATGTACTTATACTATGCTTATATTATACTTGGATGTGTAGGTACTCATGGCTGTTATATGCATCAATTAGAGTGAATCCATAAGAATATTCTTTAGTGTGGAGATGGTAGTTATGGGAAAACAATAATACTTTCTAATTAGTCATAAGAGAATAAATGAAAATATAGAATTGATTAAATAAAGTGATATGTGTCCGTTTGATAGATGAATTGCTTGATTTACTTTAGTATGTTTGGTTAACTCATAAGAATTACTTGTTGGTCGTGGTATGAATGCCTGTATAAAATATGATGAATTGAACGAACACGATGAGATGTATGTTTGATGAATGTGTTAATTAAATGAGTGATATATGCTTGATCGATTAACATGAATGATTGTGTAGATTACGTGTTCTTGTTGGTAACATAAATGATATGAGTTTGGTGAAATATATGATGACTGTTATATGATGAATATTGTGTGTGTGGCGACTATGATGCCTATACAATAGCTGTTATGTATGATGATTTCTATGTGATTGTGTACATGGATGTAAGTGTGTTAGTTATGTGATGGACATTTGTGATGAAATACATGATGAGTGTGGTATAATGAATCGTAAACTTGCGCGATGCATTGAATGAGTATGTAGAGAGGGATACGATAAGAATAAAAGAGAATGTATCTCAGTAGGGATCCTGAGGTGATTAATAATGTGATGAAATTGAGATCGGATCCGATGTGATGATGGGCGCTGAGGTGCCAATATTACCCTGAGGTTTTATGAATAATCAAAACTCATTTCATTCCTAATTATCAGATGCGTTGTGTTGTGAACTGAGTAAATACGAAAGGACTAATGACTAAAGAAAAACATTAAATCAAGGATTTTATGAAATTAACCTGATGTTAGGAATGAAATGGAGCCTTTGAAAGGACCTTACTAATGACTAATGAATTAATAAAAGAAAATATATGGGTAACATGCATCACGTGCATATGACTTGATGTGGACTATAGCCAACAGCGAGGGGTACGCTGAAGGATTTGAGGGTTCGATCCTTGAGGTTGGATCTTGGGAGTGTAACGGGAGAGGACCCCTAATGGCTCGGTGGTAGCGCCCCGATGCCAGGAAAAACCATGCAATCCTGGTGCACTTCGACTCAGATCAATATTACTAGGACCATGGAGAGTCAAGTCCTATTATGATACGACAATATATGTTGGATCCATGATATTGGGACTGTAAGTCCATGTATACCCTATGTTGTGATGTGTGGACTTGGTGTACTCCGGTCGCTCTAGTGCGGAAACGTTATGTCCAGGGGCAACCTAGACAGGACAGATTCTGATATGATATGAGGATAAGAATTAGGCCCACATGCATCATGATGGATAAAGGAAGATATTACAATTAATGAAATGGAACTCATGCATTGCATTATCTTATCTATGTGAGTTTGTGTTTGATTGTGATTGAATTCATATCTACGTATAAGTAATTAGTGGTGAGGGGAAGAGCAGAGAGGAATGTGTTCAGGGGCAATTTTGGTGAGACTAAATTAGAATAGACAACTTAGAAGAAAACTGAGTAGGACTCCCGAGGTGGGGATATAATTGTATAAAAACCCAATTGGATTGTGTGAGAGGGACGTCAGTAATGATGACTCTCTGATTGTTGTGGAAGTGAAGACTCACCCTTACACCATCTTTTCAGATCTCTGGTTAGACCCTATATCGCAGAGATTAGTGCAAGCTTCATATTGAGGATCAGCCAGACTTCTTGGACCAAGGACAAATAGGATAGATTATTTTCTTTTATGGGAGCCTGCATGCCCCTTTACCCTCAGTGTGTACAGTTACTATTACGACCATGTATTATATATAATTATGTTGTATATGAGGTATATCTATTCAACCAAGTTTCCTTGTAAAAAAAAACTTCCATATTCTTCTAAAATTTGTAACCTTTCAGTTGACCATGATAATCTAGTGGAAAGGATTGTCCTAGTTAACTGAGAGTGTTACAGTAATAAAGAGTTTGTGTATTACAACAGATAGCTCAACATACAGGTATATGGAATATTAAGAAAAGTACACTGAGCTACAGACTACGATAAGTCAAGGTCTGTTAGAAGCAGAACTACAAAGAAGACTTATGTAGAAAAAGATAAAACTTTGAAACTTTTTAGAAAAAGTCTTTTATACTTTTGGTTTCTAAGAGAAAGACTAGAGATAGTTGAAAATAATGAGGGCAAAAGTCTCTCTTGAATTTGAAAGCTTCTTGTATTTATAGTCCTTCTTTGAGATAGCTGTTGGTGCATCTTGAAAGATATTGATCTTCTCAAGGATTGTACGGTCAACGAGTGTAGAGACATGCTTCAAAAATTAGTCCTTAAATAGATTGCCTTGATAGTCTTCTTTAAAAAGATCCATTTTGCTTATTCATTTTGAGTAAACAGGTACATCTTCATAGCAGTTGACCTTAGGCTATCTATTCTGTGCAGGTTTAGCTTTTGTTGACACATTGGAATATGCAAGGCAGTTTTCTTGATTCTTGTATGCAAGCCTTCAACTTTCCGTTAATTGCCATCTTGATGATAGGCACAGATCTTACATATGAAAGTCCATGCAGCTCATCCTTTTTGTATATTGTATCATAAGAGATAAGACATCATTTTGAAGTTTGTAGCTTTAGCAAAACTTGATTTCACTTGAAGTCTTTAGGGAGTGTAGACTCTTTTTGTTAGGAACGAATTTGAGTTTTACGAACTCCCCCTATTCTTTGCAATTGGAGTTCTACAGACTCCCTATCATACTTAAACTGAATAGTTAGATAAACCAAATGTACAGACTTCATTTTAGCTAAGAGCCTTGATGTATATTATTAACAAATCACATGGGGTTCAGACTTCTTAGTCTTGAGTTCAGACTTGATTCTAATAGTTTTAATTGCTTCTTTCAGCTGCTGGTATTCATTAGTGCTATGACTGGTTTGTTCATGAAACTCACAATACTTCCTGGTATTTCTTGGCCACTTCATTGGCACAGGTTTCTTAACTCCACACATTATCATTAATCCATGCAATTTGACTTCCCTTAAAGTCTGCCTGGCCGGACTAATAAAAGGGTATAATGAGTGAAGCTAACACTCCTCCATTCTTCTGCCTTGGGATTGCATCCCGATTATGACTTATAGGCTTATACTTTGGGCTTCTTTTCTCATGGACTGGGGTCCTCTCATATGCACCTGGGGTCTTGCCTTTGGTGGCGAGGTGTATTTTCCTTCCAACATACTTTGCTGCCTTCCTCCTAAACTCTTTAAAAATCTGTGGGGCTTGTAACATCCCAAAATTTTAAAATAGAGGATTAATTAAGGAAAATAAATATTGACAAGTTGAATATGAATTATTTAATGTCCCAACATATTGAAAATAATTAAATTAAGATTTTTGGGGACTGTTGGTGGTTTATAGAGACCGGTTAAGTTGAAAATAAGTCTGGTTGAGGTATGGGTGTCGGACCAAGTACCTCTGATTGAGAAGATATTGCTCAGGGCTGTTGAGGATAATATTGGGAATCCGAACATGTATTTAGAATAATTTTTAGATAAAGTATTGAGCCCAAACGATGAGCCTGTTTGTGGAAAAACGATGAAGCTTTAATGAATGGGATTAAAAATAAAACCAAAACCCAATTTCTCCTCTTAAACTCACGTTGGCTTTTTTTCCCCTTGGCAAAACCGTGGTTCTTCTTCTTCCTCTATTTCTTCTTCATTCCTTCTTCTTTCTTCCAAAACCCTAACTTTGAGTGGTGAGCTTTTTCCTCCATTTTCATTTTTGAAGAAGCTTGGAAGAGGACCATTAGAGCTGAGTTCTTCTCCCTCTTCTCCTCCATTTTCACAACCTTCTTTTCTCCCCTTGGAACCCATTTCGTTTTAGGTGTGAGGTAAGCTCCTTTCACCATTTTAGGATGGATTCATGTTGATATTATGTGATATGGGGGTTTGGAGGAGTAATGCATGTACATGGATGTTTATTAGAGCATTTAATGCTTATGCCCTAAAATGGGGTTGCCATAAATGTGAGTATTTATGAGGAGTTAATGGTAGTTGGTGCACTAATGATGGTGGGAAATGAAGAATGATGAGGCATTGATGTGAGTTGTTGGCTTTTGAGGAAACCCTAACTTTTAAAAATTGGGGAAAGTTATAAATATTGGTTAGATAGTGTAAGTGAAGGCAAATACAAGCCATTGAGTGTAAGAATATTGATTGGTGTGGTAATTTATGATGTTGGGCTAAGATCGTTTTGTAGCCATTGAATCTAATGGGTATGGTTTCATGGGAAGGAATTCCCAAAGCCTAATAGATGATAAAAATGATATCTATAATATGCCTAGTACATGTTATGAAATCATGGATATAACTATGATTATATAGAATTGAAATGGTGTCTTCAATAGTGAATTAATTGAGGTTTTACATGTATATTAATGTAGGACCTATTCTGAACGACGAGACGGGTGTGCGTCTTATCAATCAGAATTCTTCTCTTAAGGTAGGAGAGGAGTTTTATGTTCTAAATGCATGAATTTGAATGTTATTTGATTGTGGTATGTATTGTCATGCATGTTAGCCTTGCTTGAAAGTTGTGAAAAATAATGATGTGGTGTATGATGTAGATGATATGTTTGGCAACATGCTTTGAATGCATTTAGAAGAGATTTTGATGTGTGGTGTGGTGGCATGAATTGTTTGATGAATGTGTGGTTAGATAAATATATATCCACCGAGAAAGCATAACAAATGCTAATGATTTTGATAGAGAATAAATTGTATTCTTGTGTGGTATTAAAGTGGAAAGATATGATTGATAACTATTGAGAAGACCACACAAAGATTCAAATTAATGAGAATAACCAACAAGATCGAATTCATTAAAAACCTTGTGGTGATGCTGGTGACGATGATAATGAATGATGAGTGGCATGTATACGATGCATAGAGTGAGGAATGCATATGATTTGGATTTGCATCCATGGCATACTACATAGCTGCCGGTGTTGGAATTTTAGGGGATTCCCCCGGTTGGCCCAGTGGGAGGGCGGCTCCGTGCACGAGCGAATTATATTTCCCCTGTGACTCAGTGTGTAAGTCACGAAGCTGCCCATGTTGTGCTAAGGGGAGCCGCATGTGGTTGACCTTTGTAGGGGGTGGCTCTTGATGAGTAGATGTCCCTGGTGGTCCTTGTGATCACAGCTACCATGATATATCTCATGGTTGGCCTGCAACACCATATGTTGAATATGTTGTATACCGCGGTCATGGTGAAATGATCAGGTGTTGCAAGATGGGCGATGCGGTTTGGTACCTATAAAACAATTGGTGAATGCATGCAATTTAATGAATAAGTGTACATATTTTACTACTGTAGTAGGGGTATGGTTAGATGACCATGCTTGAATCCCACGTTCGGTGTTGTAAATCCCAAAGTCAGATCTGTAATTGTTGAAATATTCCTTTGTGCATATGCATTAGCTTAAGAGCATTTGCATAAAGCAAGGAGGTATGCCAAAGATGATGAGATATGGTGATGGAGGTGTTGAGGATGTAAAAATATATTTTTAGACAACATGAAAGATATGAATACCAAATAATAGTTGTGTGATAGTCCAATTGTCGAGGGACGTGATTATGTATGTGCTTGTGTACTTTGTTTGGGATTGTGTTGTTATTTATGATAAATGTATGATGGAATGGTGATGGTATATGGCATGATGAATGTTATACAGGTGCAAAGTATACATGTTTAGATGCATATATACGTAATCACATGGTATTCATATTCATTCCTTTGGAATATGGACTCACTCTCCTATGTTGTCATTTTTTTAGATTTGTGATGCAGGGCATTCATGGGAAGAGTTAGCATTTTGAAGTACATTTTCGCTGTGGAGGTAAATAGTTGTATAGGAAGTGTCTTGGCCAGCGATACCTAAATTTTGTATATCACATGATATAATGTATGCTTGTTTTGGTAATCCTAGGTGATAGATGATTTTGGCGGTCATAGAGGAAAATTGGATCTTGTTGTATGACCAATTTTCATTTATGACCCAATGATGTAATGAACGGAGGATGATGTGTGTTAATGTTTAAGATTTGAATGAATGAATTTGATAGAATTTGTGGATACATGATGATGCAAAATGAGGATTTATGTTATGTAATAATGATTGGCAAATATAATAGATGAAGTGTTTAACTTGGTATGAATTTATGGACTAGAAAGGATTTTAGGGAGTAAAGATGAATGAGACATGTTATAAATATACCATATGATGTGTAAGGCATGTTGGGATGAAATGAATTGGGGTAGAATAGATTATGGTATAGCAAGTTGCATGAAATCCCCATAATTGGTCATTTTCTGCATAACTCGCTCAAGCGAGTGAGAATCTCGCTCGAGCGAGATTGTTATGAATCAGAGTTTTGACCTCTGGCCTGATTTCGCCCGAGCGGGTGTTTATTTCGCCCAAGCGAGATTGTCATGGAATCAGAGGTTAGCCTCTGGACTATTTTCGTTCAGGCGGAACGGCGGTCGCTCAAGCGAGGAGGAAGGGAATTTAATACTGGACGATTTTCACCCAGGCGAGAGATGCCTCGCCCAAGCAAAAATCGGCCAGAGAGTTACTAATGTTGCTGGAGCAATCTCACTCAAGCGAGACTTGTCTCGCTCAAGCGAGATTGGTACCTGATGCATACCTCCTCCCTTCGCTCAAGCGTCTCACTGGCCCGCTTAAGGATTCCCTTCGCATCTCGCTCAAGCGAGACAGGGCTCGCTCAAGCGAGAGGAGCCCCAGATGCAAATTATCTCCCTTCGCTCAGTCTCACCTCGTCTCACCCAAGCGTGACTACGCTGGCTCGCTCAAGCGAATGGGATTCTCGCTTGAGCGAGGAGCACACTGATTCACCTAATTGCTTGTTTCAAATAATTTTTTTTGATTCTAATGCACTAATTCTTCATTAAGAATTACCTTAAGAGTATTATTGATATATTATGAATCATGGAACCTTATAACTCTCTCCTTTTAAATTCACCCATACATCAATCAATTTAAATTAATTCTTCCACTGTTTTTAATTGGACAATTATTACTAAATCATATTTTTAATTACCCTCTCATATCTTCATATATGGGAGTGGCTTTTATGGATCCAGGTGTTGTATTAAACGCTTCACCACTTATTCTCTTTTTACTGAACTATGATTTATAAAAACATGAAAAATTTCCCTAAAATTCTGGGGGCGTCTCAGCCTGGTATCAGAGCATTGATTGCTCTTGATACGATTATGATTGATGTTGTTCATGTAATTATTGTTTGTGATTGATTGATTTATGAATTATGCGGGTGGATTATGATGGTTGTCATTGAATTGAGATTGTTGTATGGAGTTGTTAATTCCGGCCAAGAGTCCTTACACTATTTACCCCTAATGATGAATATGTTGTGATCATGTGTTGAAAATGATATGATTATGTGGTGTAATACATGATAGGCCGATGAATGCTAAAATTCTTGTATTCATGAGTCGAAAGGTTTTTTTTTTGGCCTAGTATACTTATGTGTGAGCCATGTTTTAATGTATAGGCATAAGATATGGCTGGTAGACCAAATCGTGAGGCTGCTGCTATGGCAAACGCCTTGAATCGATTCACCGATCTCTTGGAAAGACAAGGGCAGCTGAATGTGGGACAAGGTTCCCAAGGTCTTGATTGATTTCTCAAGAGGAAACCTTCTGAATTCTATGGAGGTTATAAGCCTGAAGATGCGTATGCTTAGATTAATGACTTAGAGAGAATCTATGCTAGCTTCTAATGTTCTGAGGCGCAAAAGGTGGAGTATGCGGTCTTTATGATCCGCGATGAGGCCGAAGCTTGGTTGCGTCTTACTAGGGGACGAATGATATCTGCTGATGCTCCCTTGGTTTGGGAAAACTTCAAGATGGAATTCTTGAAGAAGTACTTTCCGGACAGCTATAGGAGCAAGAAGGAGCTTGAGTTCATGGAGCTTAAGCAAGGTGGAATGACTGTGGAGGAGTATGCCTCCAAGTTTGAAGCACTATGTGCATTTTATCTGCCCTATCAACAAGAGGGTACTGAAGCTTCCAAATGCGTGAAGTTTGAGAATGGACTGAGGCCCGAGATCAAGCGGGCTATCCGACATCAAGAGATAAGGAGTTTTCCGACGCTTGTGAATAAGTGTCGAATTTATGAAGAAGATGATGTGGTTCCTTCAAGACAGGGAAAGCATGAGCCTAAGTTGAAAGGCCAATTTTCTAGTTTCAAGAAATAAGGGCACTTTAATAAGAAATTCTCTCGTGGTGGGTCCTCGAATGCTAGAGGACGTGGTGCTCCTAGAGGCGGTTATGGTGGTGGTAACCAAGGCCGTGGAAATGTCCAAGGCCTAACTTGTTTCAGATGTGGTGCCAACCATTTGGCACGTGATTGTCCGCAAGATGATGTTGTGTGCTACCAATGCAATCAACCCGGGCATATTCGCCCTAATTGTCCATTGAATGCAAGAGGTGCTAATGTTGACACTCCTAACTGCATGAACTATGGTGCTAACCGTGGTGGCTTTGGATGTCGTGGGCGTGGAAATGGTGATGGACAAAATGGTGGCCGTAATGGTGGCCGTGGTGGAAATCACAATGGCGGAAGAAATGGTCGAGGTAATGGCCGTGGTGGAAGAAATGGAAACCGCAATGGTGGTGATCAAGTACAAGCTGCAGGGAGAGTATTTGCAGTTACTGGTGAAGAAGCCACACAGGCTGAAGATCTTATCCGTGGTGAGTGTGAAATCTCTGGTAACCCGGTACATGTTATTTTTGACTCTAGTGCTACGCACTCGTTTATTTTTGAAGATTGCGTGAGGCGCTTGAGGGTACCTGTTTGTATGATAAAGGGTTCTATATTGGTGACTACACCGATCGGTACTTGTTTAAGATCGGTAACTCGATGTGAGAGCGTCGAGATGAACCTGGAGGGTAGAAAATTTGTTGTATCCCTCATATGCCTGCCTTTGAAAGATCTGGATGTTATTCTAGGAATGGATTGGTTATCAGCTAACAAGGTCCTGGTGGATTGTCATAGCAAGACAGTGATCTTCCCGACTTCGAATGCTGAAGGTTTTGATGTACAAGGTATCTCTCAGCTTCTCGTGATGTTCTATTTGGTTGATGGGAATGGTGCTTCCCAATCTTGTGGGATTCCCATTGTTTTGAAATTTCCCAATGTGTTTCCGAAAGAGATTCCCGGATTACCTCCTCCACGAGAAGTGGAATTTGCTATTGACCTCATTCCCGGTGCTGAGCCTGTTTCTAAAGCTCCTTATAGGATGTCTCCCATGGAGTTGACAGAATTAAAGAAACAAGTGGAAGAATTGCTTGAACGGGAGTTCATTCGCCCAAGTGTGTCTCCTTGGGGTGCTCCTGTGATATTGGTGAAAAAGAAGGACGGAAATATGAGATTGTGCATTGATTATCGCCAACTCAACAAACTAACCATTAAGAATAAATATCCTCTTCCACGTATTGATGATCTATTGGATCAATTAAAGGGTGCTGTTGTATTTTCAAAGATCGATTTACGTTCCGGATATCACCAAATTCGGGTGAAGACCGAAGATATTCCGAAGACTGCCTTCTGAACGCGATATGGACACTATGAGTACGTAGTGATTCCATTTGGAGTGACGAATGCTCCTGCGATTTTCATGAGTTACATGAATCGTATCTTTTATGAATATCTTGATTAATTCGTTGTGGTGTTTATCGATGATATTTTGGTGTACTCCAAGAGTCATGAAGAGCATGAAGGACATCTTCATCTTGTATTGACTATCCTTCGTAAGAAAGAGTTGTATGCGAAGCTCTCCAAATATGAATTTTGGCTGTCTGAAGTCCAATTTCTTGGACATGTTATCTCAAAAGATGAAGTTGTCGTTGATAGATCAAAAGTTAAAGCTGTAATGGCTTGGGAAAGACCAACGTCTGTAACGGAGATAAGAAGTTTTCTTGGTCTTGCCAGCTACTACCGGAGGTTTATTGAAGGATTTTCCCGTTTAGCCTTGCCATTAACTAAGTTGACTCATAAGAATCAACCATTCGTGTGGACGCAAGAATATGAAGAAAGTTTTCAAGAGTTGAAGTTAAGACTTACTACCGCATCGGTGTGAGCATTACCTGATTTGATGAATGGAGTTGTAGTGTATTATGATGCATCTAAACTTGGTCTGGGTTATGTGTTGATGCAGAAGGAGCGTGTGATAGCCTATGCGTCGAGACAATTGTGACCGTGTGAGGTTAACTATCCTACTCACGATCTGGAATTGGCGGCGGTGGTGTTCGCTTTAAAGTTATGGCGACATTACTTGTATGGTTCTAAGTTTGTGGTCTTTAGTAACCATAAGAGCCTGAAGTACTTGTTTGACCAAAAGGAACTGAATATGCGCCAAAGACGATGGATGGAATTCCTGAAGGATTATGAGTTTGAGTTGAGGTATCATCCCGGAAAGGCGAACGTAGTTGCCGATGCATTAAGCCGGAAATCGTTACATGTCTCTATGATGATGGCGAAAGAGATGGAATTGATTGAACAATTTAGAGATTTGAATGTGGGTGTGGAGACTTATACTCCCAAGAAGATGTCGCTGGAAATGTTGAAGATCATGAATGAATTTCTTGAGTATGTGAAGGTACAGCAACCGAATGATGGATATTTGATTGAGATGAAGAAAACCCAAGAGAAAGGGAAGAACTTATTCTTGGTGGAAGGTCAAGATGGCATTTGGCGTGTGAAGGGCCGAATTTTTGTTCCCTCAAGTGGTGATGTAAGAAAATGTGTTCTTGAGGAAGCTCACAAAAGTGTATTGAGCGTTCATCCTAGGTCTACCAAGATGTATCAAGACTTGAAAAAGAATTTTCGGTGGCCTAGCATGAAGCGTGATGTGGCGAACTTTGGGGCATCTTGCCTTGTTTGTGAGAAGGCTAAGGTCGAGCATCAGAGGCCATCTGGTTATCTGAGACCTTTGGAGATCCCTGTTTGGAAATGGGATAGTATAGCTATGGATTTTATTTCTGGATTACCCAGAACTCGCGCTGGAAACGACGCCATATGGGTTATTATGGATCGGTTGATGAAGTGTGCTCACTTCTTACCCATGAATATGAAGAGTTCTTTGGAGAAATTGGCACAATTGTATATAAAGAAAATTGTTAGACTGCATGGTTTGCCGTCCAGTATCATATCTGACTGTGACCCTCGGTTCATTTCTCGGTCTTGGGGAAGTTTGCATGATGAGTTGGGTTCTAAGTTGAAACTTAGTTCCGCATATCATCCTCAAACCGATGGATAATCCGAGAGGACGATACAAAGTCTTGAAGATTTGTTGAGAGCTTGTGTTCTCGAACATGGTGGATGTTGGGAGAGATTTTTGCCATTGATTGAATTCACATACAAGAATAGCTTCCATCTAGTATTGGCATGGCACCATATAAGGCGTTGTATGAAAGGAAGTGTAGAACTCCGTTGTGTTGGTTGGAGACCGGTGAAAACCTGGCCTTAGGGCTGGAGATTATTCAGGAGACTACCGAGCAAATTAGAAAAATACAAGAGAATATGAAGATTGCTCAAGATAGGCAGAAGAGTTATTATGACAAGAGGCATAAACCACTTAAGTTTAAAGTTGGTGATCATGTGTTCTTGAAGGTATCGCGCGATAAAGGAATTGGAAGGGCGCTAAAGAGTGGCAAGTTGAGCCCTAGATTTATTGGACCTTATGAGGTATTGGAGCGGATTGGCGACGTTGCTTATCGGATAGCACTCCCTCTGCATCTTGCTAATCTACACAACATGTTCCACGTATCGCAGTTGAGAAAATATGTTCATGATCCTCTACATGTGATTCCTATGGACGAGATTGATGTACGAGATGATTTGTCTGTTTTCCCTATTTTTGTTCGCATCGTCGAGCATTCCGTGAAGAAACTACGGAACAAGTTGGTGCCTTTGGTGAAGGTCATTTGGAAACATGGAAATGTGGAGATGTTTACATGGGAACGTGAGGACGACATCAGAGAACGGTATCCCGACGTGTTCGAATCCGGTACGTTAAATTTCGAGGATGAAATTTTCTTTTTAGTGGGGTGGATTGTAACATCCCAAAATTTTAAAATAGAGGATTAAGTAAGGAAAATAAACATTGACAAGTTGAATATGAATTATTTAATGTCCCAACATATTGAAAATAATTAAATTAAGATTTTTGGGGACTGTTGGTGGTTTATGGAGACCAGTTAAGTTGAAAATAAGCCCGATTGAGGTATGGGTGTCAGACCAAGTATCTCTGATTGAGATGATATTGGTCAGGGCTGTTGAGGATAATATTGGGAATCCGAACATGTATTCAGAATAATTTTTAGATAAAGTATTGAGCCCAAACGATGAGCCTGTTTGTGGAAAAGCGATGAAGCTTTAATGAATGGGATTAAAAATAAAACCAAAACCCAATTTCTCCTCTTAAACTCACGTTGGCTTCTTTTCCCCTTGGCAAAACCGTGGTTCTTCTTCTTCCTCTATTTCTTCTTCATTCCTTCTTCTTCCTTCCAAAACCCTAACTTTGAGTGGTGAGCTTTCTCCTCCATTTTTGTTTTTGAAGAAGCTTGGAAGAGGACCATTGGAGCTGAGTTCTTCTCCCTCTTCTCCTCCATTTTCGTAGCCCTTTTTTCTCCCCTTGGAACCCATTTCGTTTTGGGTGTGAGGTAAGCTCCTTTCACCATTTTAGGATGGATTCATGTTGATATTATGTGATGTGGGGGTTTGGAGGAGTAATGCATGTACATGGATGTTTATTAGAGCATTTAATGCTTATGCCCTAAAATGGGGTTGCCATAAATGTGAGTATTTATGAGGAGTTAATGGTAGTTGGTGCACTAATGATGGTGGGAAATGAAGAATGATGAGGCATTGATGTGAGTTGTTGGGTTTTAAGGAAACCCTAACTTTTAAGAATAAGGGAAAGTTATAAATATTGGTTAGATAGTGTAAGTGAAGGAAAATACAAGCCATTGAGTGTAAGAATATTGATTGGTGTGGTAATTTATGATGTTGGGCTAAGATCGTTTTGTAGCCATTGAATCTAATGGGTATGGTTTCATGGGAAGGAATTCCCGAAGCCTAATAGATGATAAAAATGATATCTATAACATGCCTAGTACATGTTATGAAATCATGGATATAATTATGATTATATAGAATTGAAATGGTGTCTTCAATAGTGAATTAATTGAGGTTTTACATGTATATTAATGTAGGACCTATTCCGAACGACTAGGCGGGTGCGTCTTATCAATTGGAATTCTTCTCTTGAGGTAGGAGAGGAGTTTTATGTTCTAAATGCATGAATTTGAATGTTATTTGATTGTGGTATGTGTTGTCATGCATGTTAGCCTTGCTTGAAAGTTATGAAAAATAATGATGTGGTGTATGATGTAGATGATATGTTTGGCAACATGCTTTGAATGCATTTAGAAGAGATTTTGATGTGTGGTGTGGTGGCATGAATTGTTTGATGAATGTGTGGTTAGATAAATATATGTCCACCGAGAAAGCATAACAAATGCTAATGATTTTGATGGAGAATAAATTGTATTCTTGTATGGTATTAAAGTGGAAAGATGTGATTGATAACTATTGAGAAGGCCACACAAAGATTCAAATTAATGAGAATAACCAACAAGATCGAATCCATTAAAAACCTTGTGGTGATACTGGTGACGATGATGATGAATGATGAGTGGCATGTATAGGATGCATAGAGTGAGGAATGCATATGATTTGCATTTGCATCCATGGCATACTGCATAGCTGCCGGTGTTGAAATTTTAGGGGATTCCCCCGGTTGGCCCAGTGGGAGGGCAGCTCCGTGCACGAGCGAATTATATTTCCCCTGTGACTCAGTGTGTAAGTCACGAAGCTGCCTATGTTGTGCTAAGGGGAGCCGCATGTGGTTGACCCTTGTGGGGGGTGGCTCTTGATGAGTAGATGTACCAGGTGATCCTTGTGATCACAGCTGCCATGATATATCTCATGGTTGGCCCGCAACACCATATGTTGAATATGTTGTATACCGCGGTCATGGTGAAATGACCAGGTGTTGCAAGATGGGCGATGCGGTTTGGTACGAGTAAAACAATTGGTGAATGTAGGCAATTTAATGAATAAGTGTACACATTTTACTACTGCAGTAGGGGTATGGTTAGATGACCATGCTTGAATCCCACATTCGGTGTTGTAAATCCCACAGTCAGATTTGTAATTGTTGAAATATTCCTTTGTGCATATACATTAGCTTAAGAGCATTTGCATATAGCAAAGAGGTACACCAAAGATGATGAGATATGGTGATGGATGTGTTGAGGATGTAAAAATATATTTTTAGACAACATAAAAGATATGAATACCAAATAATAGTTGTGTGATAGTCCAATTGTCGAGGGACGTGATTATGTATATGCTTGTGTACTTTGTTTGGGATTGTGTTGTTATTTATGATAAATGTATGATGGAATGGTGATGGTATATGGCATGATGAATGTTATGCAGGTGCAAAGTATACATGTTTAGATGCATATATACGTAATCACATGGTATTCATATTCATTCCTTTGGAATTTGGACTCACTCTCCCATGTTGTCATTTTTTTAGATTTGTGATGCAGGGCATTCATGGGAAGAGTTAGCATTTTGAAGTACATTTTGGCTGTGGAGGTAAATAGTTGTATAGAAAGTGCCTTGGCCGGCGATACCTAAATTTTGTATATCACATGATGTAATGTATGTTTGTTTTGGTAATTGTTAGTCCTTAAATTTTCAATAAAAGCTTTAATAAAAATTTCATAAAAATTACAAAAATTAGTTTAATTTGTTAGAAAATTAGGATTTAAATTCAATAAATGGATGTTGTTGGAAATAATCTGCCCTTGATCAATTTTCTCTAAGTTTTGCAGTGAAAAAGTTAAGAAATCAAGAGAAAATTACACTGGAGGAGATGACGCGTAGCATCAACAGCTATTTTTAATGCTGACGCTATGCGTCACAGCCACGCGTAGCGTCAGTGCTGCGTGGACTCCACTTCCAACTTGGCCAAGCACTCAGCTTTGACCCAATAATGGCCACCCCACTCAGCACCAAGGGCCACCCCACTAAGCACAAATGGCCAAAATACAGTGGAGACACGTCCAAGTGGCGAAGCATGATCAATTTTAATAATTTGAAGTGGCCATTATCAGCTATTTAATGGAAGCTGAGTCAGGGGCCTGACGCGTAGCGTCAGCACCCTTGCTCAGCCCTATAAATAGGGCCATCCAACACCATTCTAAATAATCCCATAGCATCCCATTCTCTTCTTTTCTCTCTTGTGCTCGACTTTGAGTACTTCTTTTGTGAGTTGTAGTTCTAGAATAGTTTTCTAGATACTTGAGTGTGTTTCGGTGTATTGTGATCGTTGTATCATGAAGTTCCCATCGTCTTTGTAATGTCAAACCCTGTAAGTGTTGTTTTTACTTTCACCATGTGTAACTAATTTGTTTATGTTGGAATTGGTGAACTAATCTATTGAGTATAATGTTGTGAATTCGACCTCTGCATGTTTATGATTCAAGTCCATGTTAGTATTTCAACCTTTTATTAATATGAACGTCAAACGGGAGAATGATTTTCATGTGTATTGAAACTTGTTTTATTAGTATGAATGTCAAACGGGAGAATGATTGTTCATGCCCTATTGAAACTTGTTTTGACGAAAGTAAAAAGTTGGAATCCCTTGGTATCTCAATTCTATAGGGGTTGTTAACCATTGTTGCCGTAAGGCCAGGTCTTAATGCAAGTTTTTACTGAGAAAGCTCACGAGGGATCGGACTTTACGGTGAATTCTTAGAATTTATATCATGAAGGATCGGTTATAATGATTTTAAGCTGCAATGACATGAAACTTGATGATTAAATATGCATGTCTTGAGTTACTCATTGTTATTCTAGATCAGGGATCCAATTTCCAACATAATTTGTTTATCTGTGTTTATCTCAAGTATCTTACCTATTCTAGATTACAACTCGACTTTTTAGATAGATTTTATTTTCTTTTATCTTATGAACCACTCAATCATGCTATCCTATGAATATTATATAAACTGTATATAAATCATTCTTTTGTCTATAACTTCCTTCACATTTACCATAGTAAATAGAAAATTACTGTTGTTATTGGACTTTCAATCCCAGTGGAATGATATCTAAATTTTGAAAACTACAAACGAATTGTGCGCTTGCCAATTAACAACTCGGTGGTGGAAACGAACTGTTGAGACGCTATCGTCGGGTTAACAAGTTTTCTGGCGCCGTCGCCGGGGATTGAATTATTTCAGTAAAATAGTAAATTTTTAATTATCGTGGTAAATATTTTTTACCTTAGTTAAATTTTTATTTTTTATTTTTACTTATTGTTACACTAACTTTCTTTGTCTAGTTTGTGTATGCAAACTTGATCTACTGTAGGTAAAATTTATTTTGATCCTGAGATAGAAAAGTTTGTAAAGAAAATCAAGTCTTTGAAATCTAAAACACAAACTAAATCTTCTTCTACTTCTAATTTTGAAAATTTAAAAATGGCTGCTGAAAGGAGAACATTGGGACAGTTTGCTGCTATTAATGGTCCACCCCGAGTTTCGGGAATGTTTCAAGGACCAGTTTTGCCAGTGGAGATTAAACCTGCCACTTTAAATATTATTCTAAACAACCAATTTGCTGGTTTAAATCATGAAGAACCATATGAACATTTAACTGTTTTTTATGAGTTATGCAGCACAATTGGTTTTGAACCCAATCAAGAAGAGTCTGTTTATATGAGACTTTTCCCTTTTTCATTGATTGGTAAAGCAAAAGAATGGTTTAAATCTTGTCCACCGGGTAGTTTTGCAAACTGGTCCGATGTTGAAAGAAAATTTTTGGAAAGATTTTATTCTCCTTCGAAATATTTTGAAGCAATGACAGCCATACACTCTTTTTCTCAAAATAATGATGAATCACTAGGAGAGACATGGGAACGATTCAAGGCTCTTTTGAGAAAGTGTCCAAACCACAACCTGAATGATGCCAAAAAGGTAAGAATCGTTTACCATGGTTTATTGCCTCAGTTCAAGATGATGTTAGATGCTTGTGCAGGTTGTTCTTTAATGAACAAGACTGTGGAGGAAGCCATAGAAATATTGGAATCAATGGCTATCAGTGACCGCCAAGCAAAACATGAAAGAGGTAATGTACAAAGGAAGCCAGGAATGCTCGAATTGGGAGTAAATGATGCGGTGTTGGCTCAGCAAAAATTACTGACCCAACAAATTGAAGTTATGAGCAAGCAATTGGAAAAACTCCAAATTGCTCAAGTAGCATCACCACCCCCTGCTCAACTTAAACAATGTATACACTGCATGGGAGAACAACCATGTGGTTACTGTGGAAATGAGCAAGAGCAAGCCAATTTCATGAACCATCAAAGAGCACCCTTAGGTAATTTTCCTTTCAATCATGGAAATTCTTTTCCTAACAATTACCTGCAGGGTTGGCAAAATCAAAATATTGGCTGGAGACAGGATGCAAGACCTTCCAACCGACCTCCTAACAATCAATTTAAGCAACAACAAACTGACAATGCAAGATTGACAAGAATAGAGGAATCTATTCAACAGTTATTGCAGTTTGTAGAGACAAATAAAGCTGCCCGGAAAGCATCAGACATACAAATAGGTCAGCTTGCAAAAGAAATAGCTGAATTAAAAAGTTCTGGGTTTTCTGCAAACACTCAAAACCCAAGGGAACAATGTAATGTTGTTTCTTCTAATGTTGTAAAAATTGATTGTAAAGAAAAGAGTGAGAAAAAGAAAGAAGAAGAAGAGAAAGAAAGTGAAAAAATAGAAAAAAATGAAAAAGAAAAAAATGTGCAAGTAAATACAAAGCAAGAAACAAACTGTATAACCCCGAAAAAATGTAAAGATCCGGGGAGTTTCACCATTCCTGTAACAATTGGAAATATCAACATCAGGAATGCGTTATTAGATTTAGGGGCTAACATCAACTTGATGCCCTTAGAATTAATAAAGCGCATTGGTGATTATGAGCTAAAAGAAGCAAAGACAGAATTACAGTTTGCGGATCGCTCTGTCAAAAAGCCTTTTGGGATTGTGGAAGATGTACTGGTAAAGGTTGATAAGTACCACTTCAGAGTTGACTTTGTGGTACTGGATATGAAGGAGGATACTGAGATCCCCCTGATCCTAGGAAGACCTTTCATGAAAACTACAAGGATCAAAGTAGATGTTGATCTAAGTATGGTTGCAGTCAAGGTTTATGAAGAAGAAGTAAGCTTCAGTGCTCATGAACACCTCAGGACAAGTAATGAGGAAAAAGTTTACCCTTCAATCGAACCAGGTATATCTCTTCCCAATCAATTAAATTGTTTTAAATTAACCGATGCCTTAAAAGATGAAAAACAGGTAATTAAGCATCGGAAAAGAAGAAGGAGGAAGAAAAAGACAGGTGAATCCTCAACGAATATTGGGAGACCACCTGATTAATCAGAGGTAATGTCTAGCTGGAGACATTAAATCTAGCTCTCAATGGGAGGCAACCCATTCTTTTCTTGCTATTTTCAAAATAAAAAAAAATAGAATCAATTTAAAAAGAAAAGGGGTATTAAACTCAAAAGAAAAGGTTTTTGAAAATCAAAATTTTGAAAAATCAAAAACAGAAGCCCACGCGTAGCGCCACTGTGATGCGTAGCATGGACTCTGAATTTTGGACCTGACACGTAGCGTTCATTACACGCGTAGCGTCAGAGCCCACGTTCAGTTTTTAAAACTGAACCAGGGAGGCCCATCTTAAGTTTTAAAACCTAAAATCTCCTCTCTGCCTCACTTCGTTTTCAAAACCTAAATTTTCAAAACCCCCTTTTCTCTTTTCCAAACCTTCTCAATCCTAGTTGCTCAAGGAATCACAAGTAAGTGTTCTAATCCTTTCTCTTTAGTTTTGGTTTTAAATTTTCGATTTTTAGAAATAAATATGGTTAGGATTAGGATTAGAAGACCATTGGAATTGATTGCTGTTAGGAATTAGGAATTGAATGGATATAATGTGGTTTGGAAAGGGGTTGCTGCTGTGCAACCCCTGTTTTTTTTTCTGTTCTGTGCAGCTCACGCGTAGCGTCCTACTGACGCGTAGCGTGAGGATGAACTGCAAGCCCACGCGTAGCGTCCCACGACGTGTAGCGTGGGAGTAACAGGCTGACGCGTAGTGTCCCATACACGCGTAGCGTCAGCCTCTGTTTTGAATTTTGTTAAAATTTTGAGTGATGTTACTGTTTCATGTATGTATTTATTTTTGTTTTTAATAAATCAGTCCAGTATGCCTATTTTTGAAGTTTGTTTGTATTTTCTTTAATAAATTTTCTTATTTAGTATTTGTTATACTTTCTTGCATTAATAAAAATTAAAAATATAAAAATTTGTTGATGCATATTATTTTGTGTGAATTTTTGTTTTTATTGCTAAAAATACAAAAATATACATATTAACTTTCTTTATAAATCACAATAATACAAAAATATATTGTTTTGAATTGTGTGAATTACATGTGTAAATATTTATATTTGTAAATATTTGGTTGATTGTATATAATGTGTGATTTATTAAGTGTGTGCTTAATTTTGAAAATTGTTACTTTTTGCAGATGGCACCAAGGAAATCCATTCCCGCTGCTGGTCCCTCTAAAAGACAGAGGAGGGCCACGGATACTGACACCACCTCTGAGGATCCTGATCTTCAGGGACAGGAAGTGTTAGGTCCGAGGGATCCTACGAGATTTTGCACTGACGCAAAATGGGCCCGCTTTCATAAGATAAAGGGGCAAAGACTCATCTGGGAAAGGGTGTTGGATCTTAGTGCTGGAGATTATCCTGAGCTGCAGGATGGAATCCAGAGGAGGAGATGGGGACCCCTGTTTTCTCTACCTGCTGAGGGGGATCCCATCTTAGTGATGGAGTTTTATGCAAATGCCTTCAGGACTCGCCAGGACGCACCGAGTATCAGACAGCAGCGGACGAGTTGGGTGAGGGGCCGACATATTTCATATGACCGGGATACTATCAGTACCCTATTGGGTAATCCTTGGGAGCCTACTCCCGAGGATGACACTTGTTTCTGGAAGGAAAACAGAAACAAGATTATTGCCGAGGGAGAGTTAGGATACTCCCTCGAGGAGGTTGCTCACTTCTTGAGCAAGGATGAGATTTTTTTCAACCTGAGTAGGGTTGGAAGGAGTCCATCTAACCTCCTAAAGACCCAGCTCACCCCTCTAGCCCAGGCGTGGTCCTACCTCATGCTTCATAACATCACTCCTGTCACCCACCTTTCATCTCTTCCAGTTGAGCGTTGTTGCCTTCTATTTTCTATCCTCCAAGGCCATACCATTGACATCACTGAGCTTATATCTGAGCAGATTCACTTTTATGCCCTTGGGTATAAAGTGAACTGCCCCATTCCATTTCCTCTCATCATATCTGCCTTACTGAGGAGGCAGGGAGTCGTCGTACCTTCACCTGAGTTCACTAGTTTTTCGGGGAGAGTCCCCAAAGTTTTAGTGAACAGAGATTATTTCGTCCAGCAGTGTGAGCTTCCACCACTAGAGCAGGAGGCTCGGCCCAGACCTAGGAGGAGGAGACCACCAGTGCAGCCTCCATCTACTGATGCTGTCACACAGGGCTTCGCCCGGATATCACTTGAGCATCAGCATATGATGCAGATGATGGCTGCCACTCATAGAGCTTATATTCATCTTCACGATGAATTTTATCAGTACAGGTTACAGGGAGAGGGAGCACCTTATGTTACCCCAGCCGAGTTTGCAGCATATGTAGCTTGGCCCGGTGATTTACCTACCTACCCTGAGACTGGTGGATCGTCTGGTGCACAGGCTGACTCTGACGGTGATGATGATGAGGAGGAACAGGATGATGATCAGATGGAGGATGATGATCAGATGGAGGATTGATGATGCCATCTTCTTATTTCTTCTATTTTACTTTGAGTACAGTTATTTTTAGTTTATATTTACATTTTACACTTTATATTATGGTATTTTATTATTGCGTGATGTGTTTTTACAAAATTATTTATTTTTGCATATTCTATTCGAAAAATAATCTAAAAGTCCAAAAATAAAATTTTTAATAAATCAATCAAATTTTTGTTAGTAAGTTAATTTATACACTTAGAGTTTTTACACAATGAAACTTAATTTTGTAAAATCAATTATTAGTTCTTTATAACTTAGGAATTTTGATAAATTTAACTACAATAGGTTTATTAACCATCAAGCAAATTTCGATAACCCGGTGAGCAGAGAGATATCTTTTTATATACTTGAGGGTTTAATCGACATAACTTCATTTGAATTGATTTTGCTTTAATCTTTGATTTGTGTTGTTGTACAGAAAATTCAAGAAAATGATCAAGGCACATTTTTGGTGAAAAAGACCTTGGGCCAAACAGCTTACCTTGGTAAAAATTATTTTATCCTTTGAAAGCCAATTTGAGCCTAAAATAAATTCCTTGGTACCCTTAAACCTAAATCTGTTTTTACCATGCCCTATACTTGGTTGATTAAAAGAGCAATTGAAATAAATAAAAAATATTTTGAGTGTTCTCACAAAAATGGGGAGTGAAAATAAGCAACTTGATTCTTTTCAAAAAAAATAAAGTATGGAAAAGAAAAGTCAAAAATAGTGAAAAGAATCAAGTTGGGGGTATTTATTCTTCATCAACAAAAGAAATGAGAGTTTGGGTCAAGAGAAAGCCTAAAAAAAAATTATTATAAAATGCTCTTTTATGATTTCAAGTTTTTGAATTCCAAGAAAAACCATTGATTCTTGTAAGCCAAGCCTCATTACAACCCGTGAAAAGACCTTGTGATTTCTGAACTAATTCTGTATAAATAACCATTGATTAGATGACAAACAAAGTTAAATTCATTTGATCTTTTGATTGATTGAGTGAAACAGGTTACCTATTACATAGAGATAAACACCTGTGAGGTAAGCCTGAAATTCTGCTTGATTGTTAATAGAATATTGTAAATAAATTTTATCATTAAACCTTTGTTATACTAATTTTTGATTATTACAAAGTTAGTTAAATTATGAAAATTACTTTTTGTTGTAAATTCTCGGACTAACTCAAAAATTTGATTCCAAATTTTTATTTTTCTTATTTTTTCTCTCTTGCTCGAGGACGAGCAATGTCTCAAGTTGGGGGTATTTGTTAGTCCTCAAATTTTCAATAAAAGCTTTAATAAAAATTTCATAAAAAATACAAAAATTAGTTTAATTTGTTAGAAAATTAGGATTTAAATTCAATAAATGGATGTTGTTGGAAATAATCCGCCCTTGATCAATTTTCTCTAAGTTTTGCAGTGAAAAAGTTAAAAAATCAAGAGAAAATTACACTAGAGGAGCTGACGTGTAGCCTCACCCCACTTGTAGCATCAACAACTATTTTTAATGTTGACGCTATGCGTCACAACCACGCATAGCGTCAGTGCTGTGTGGACTCCACTTCCAACTTGGCCAAGCACTCAGCTTTGACCCAATAATGGCCACCCCACTCAGCACCAAGGGCCACCCCACTAAGCACAAATGGCCAAAATACAGTGGAGACACGTCCAAGTGGCCAAGCATGATCAATTTTAATAATTTGAAGTGTCCATTATCAGCTGTTTAATGGAAGCTGAGTCAGGGGCCTGACGCGTAGCGTCACACTGACACGTAGCGTCAGCACCCTTGCTCAGCCCTATAAATAGGGCCATCCAACACCATTCTAAATAATCCCATAGCATCCCATTCTCTTCTTTTCTCTCTTGTGCTCGACTTTGAGTACTTCTTTTGTGAGTTGTAGTTCTAGAATAGTTTTCTAGATACTTGAGTGTGTTTCGGTGTATTGTGATCGTTGTATCGTGAAGTTCCCATCGTCTTCGTAATGTCAAACTCTGTAAGTGTTGTTTTTACTTTCACCATGTGTAACTAATTTGTTTATGTTAGAATTGGTGAACTAATCTATTGAGTATAATGTTGTGAATTCGACCTCTACATGTTTATGATTCAAGTCCATGTTAGTATTTCAACCTTTTATTAATATGAACGTCAAACAGGAGAATGATTTTCATGTGTATTGAAACTTGTTTTATTAGTATGAATATCAAATGGGAGAATGATTGTTCATGCTGTATTGAAACTTGTTTTGACGAAAGTAAAAGGTTGGAATACCCTTGGTATCTCAATTCTATAGGGGTTGTTAACCATTGTTGCCATAAGGCCAGGTCTTAATGCAAGTTTTTACTGAGAAAGCTCACGAGGGATCGGACTTTACGGTGAATTCTTAGAATTTATATCACGAGGGATCGGTTATAATGATTTTAAGCTGCAATGACATGAAACTTGATGATTAAATAAGCATGTCTTGAGTTCCTCATTGTTATTCTAGATTAGGGATCCAATTTCCAACATAATTTGTTTATCTGTGTTTATCTCAAGTATCTTTCCTATTCTAGATTGATACTCGACTTTTTAGATAGATTTTATTTTCTTTTATCTTATGAACCACTCAATCATGCTATCCTGTGAATATTGTATAAATTGTATATAAATCATTCTTTTGTCTATAACTTCCTTCATATTTACCATAGTAAATAGAAAATTACTGTTGTTATTGGACTTTCAATCCCAGTGGAACGATATCTAAATTTTGAAAACTACAAACGATTGGTGCGCTTGCCAATTAACAACCCGGTGGTGGAAACGAACTGTTGAGACGCTATCGCCGGGTTAACAGTAATCCTAGGTGATAGATGATTTTAGCGGTCATAGAGGAAAATTGGATCTTGGTGTATGACCAATTTTCATTTATGACCCAATGATGTAATGAATAAAGGATGATGTGTGTTAATGTTTAAGATTTGAATAAATGAATTTGATAGAATTTGTGGATACATGATGATGCAAAATGAGGATTTATGTTATGTAATAATGATTGGCAAATATAATAGATGAAGTGTTAACTTGGTATGAATTTATGGACTAGAAAGGATTTTAGGGAGTAAAGATGAATGAGACATGTTATAAATATACCATATGATGTGTAAGGCATGTTGGGATGAAATGAATTGGGGTAGAATAGATTATGGTATAGCAAGTTGCATGAAATCCCTATAATTGGTCATTTTCTGCATAACACGCTCAAGCGAGTGAGAATCTCGCTCGAGCGAGATTGTTATGAATCAGAGTTTTAGCCTCTGGCCTAATTTCGCCCGAGCGGGTGTCTATTTCACCCAAGCGAGATTGTCATGGAATCAGAGGTTAGCCTCTGGACTATTTTCGCTAAGGCGGAACGCGCGGTTGCTCAAGCAAGGAGGAAGGGAATTTGATACTGGACGATTTTCGCCCAGGCGAGAGATGCCTCACCCAAGTGAAAATCGGCCATAAAGTTACCAATGTTGCTGGAGCAATCTCGCTCAAGCGAGACTTGTCTCGCTTAAGCGAGATTGGTACCTGATGCATACCTCATCCCTTCGCTCAAGCGCCTCGCTGGCCTGCTTAAGGATTCCCTTCGCATCTCGCTCAAGTGAGACAGGGCTCGCTCAAGCGAGAGGAGCCCCAGATGCAAATTATCTGCCTTTGCTCAGTCTCACCTCGCCTCGTCCAAGCGTGACTATGCTGGCTCGCTCAAGTGAATGGGATTCTCGCTTGAGCGTGGAGCACACTGATTCACATAATTGCTTGTTTCAAATAATTTTTTTTGATTCCAATGCACTAATTCTTCATTAAGCATTACCTTAAGAGTATTATTGAAATATTATGAATCATGGAACCTTATAACTCTCTCCTCTTAAATTCACCCATACATCAATTAATTTAAATTAATTCTTCCGCTGTTTTAATTGGACAATTATTACTAAATCATATTTTTAATTATCCTCTCATATCTTCATATATGGGAGTGGCTTTTATGGATCCAGGTGTTGTATTAAATGCTTCACCACTTATTCTCTTTTTTCTGAACTATGATTTATAAAAACGTGAAAAATTTCCCTGAAATTCCGGGGGCGTCTCAGGGCTCCTTTTGCTAAGGACAATACAAAAGGTGATTGCGGTTGAAGGGCCTCAATCACTATGTGTAACTAGGTTTGCTCTGTGAACCCTGGTACTAGAGCCGCTTCTTTATAAAACCTCTTCAAGAAATCTCTTAAGCTTTCATCAGCACCTTGCTTTATCTGAGTCAAGGTGTGAGATGTCCTTGGAACATCTCGGGAAATGATGAAGTGTTATAGAAATGCTTGGGCCATATCATCCTAAGAATCTATGAACCTTAGTTGTAACCTTTTGAACCACCCTAGGGTCTCAGCAGATAGAGTCCTGGGAAGCATCTTACACATTACATCCTCTTCAATACCTAGGAAAAGAGATTCATTCGCATAGGCATCTAGGTGATGCCCTGGGTTAGTTTCTCCAGTATACTTCCTTATTGACAATAGTTGAGGTGTCTGCAAATGCCTCGGGATTGGTATATTCATCAACCTCCTCGTGAATGGGATGTTGAACCGATATTCTCTATCTCTCCTACCTTGCTGCAAGGGCCTCATTTGGTCATTCAAAGCCTCTATTTTGTAAGTTGGCTCCTGCTTATCATAGGTTTGAGCTTGCGAGCACTCCTAGGTGTGGGATGATTCATGCTGCTATCTCTGATTTCCAGCCGTCGTCTCCTTAACCTCTTTACTTCTTTTCAACTCCTGCAACTCCAACAATAATTGCCTAATTATATCATCCTTAGGGTTAGGGTGTACCACAACGACCATTCTTCCTTGATTCTGGTCAATCCCTGAAGTTTCTACGATTTCAGTGTCGTACTCAACACGTGGGGCTCTACCCTTTGAGCCAAAATTTGAACATGGCCCTCTAGAGTGCCATTCCTTTTACTTTGCTCCATGACTTGCTTGTTTTTTATGATATGAGAGTAAACTTATACAGTCCTATCAGGCGTGCCGACATTCTGTCTGGTGTGCGAGGTACAAAGTCTTCCTTTTACAACCGGTGTCAAATGTCACTCTCTCACTCTTTTACATTGTTTCATTGGGAGTTCGGTATTATAAACACAGGTTCAGTGGGAACACTTGCTCTTCAAGCCCAAGTTTGCTCTTTGGCCGAACTAGAGTTGATGTAGACACATCAAAGGTGTACCTATAAAAGGGATTCTGATGCTTAAGGCATTATATTACAGAGAAAAGAGAGATTACAGAGAACAATAAATGATAGTGAATGTCATCACATGTGAATTAATGAATGACTTCTATTTATAGAACTTCCCTAAGTGGAACTTGTGATTTGACCTCTGTCAGTGCTATAGTTATTACACAGGAGCAAGTTGCCCACTTGCACTTGACTTCTGACTCAGTCTCAGCTTTTCTAGTCGGGGTCAGGCTCATAATTTTGTACCGAAGTATAACCATCAGTCCGGTTTTTAGGGTATTTTATTTGACTTAGTATTTATTAATCTTTTACATAACCGGTCTCACTTGCCTTTAGGGCCAGTATGCACACTGAATCATTTATTAATTATTTAATTTAATATGATAATGTCCTTAATTAAAATTAGAGACTTGTTATTATATTAGAAAATATGATAATGAGAAACAGGTCTTTTATAGTTTTAATTTAAATTGTTCTTGATCTTATGATTATCTAAATAAGACATCAATAATCTAGATAGTTCAATATATATGTAATGATCTTTATTGGGATAAAGATTAATATATCTCATTTGTTAATTACATATATAAATGATACATATGGGGATATGATCATTAAACTGACTCAGAGAGAATTCCTAATGGGTAACATTACCTTCTAAATTGTCAATAAGAAAATTCATGTGAAGAAATATGATAATTTCTTGACTTAAGATTATCATAGTAATTAACAAGTTATTTATTATACTTTGATTCCAAAAACCTAATGCCTAAAGGTCTTAGTTGAATGGTTATTGGGTGTAATTAAATACTTGTAGAATTAATGATAAGTCAAGAAGGAATCCATCAATTCTTGGTAATAAATTTAAGCTCTGTGACAAAATAGAGACCTTGGCCAATGCAATTGAATAAATAAAGAAAAGAGTTTCTTAAGTTGTCACATATATGTTAACTTATTAGAGTTTGACAAAATACCATACTCTAGAGTAAATTTAGAGCTATGAAGATGGAGAGAAATATTATATAAATCTTTTGATGATTCCTAAAAGTAAAATACATTACTTCATACTATCTGACCATTAAGGAGTGTTACTAGATGCTAACTTTGATTGATAAAATAAATTGATTAATTTACTACCAGTTTAGTATTGAACCTATGGAGTCACACACTAACGAGTGTTCTGATCTTTGCTAAAGGAATATATATTTTATTTGATAATTAAATTAAAGAATTTAATTTTATCAAATAAATTATTTTTCTTAAAAGTGAAATATTATTGTATTCTTTGTTGGAACCAAGAATATATATAATATATATTATATACTGATAGAATATATATATATATTTAACTACAATAATGGAAAGTAGTTTAAAAGATTTTTTAAATATTTAAAATTGTTTCATATCATTTCAAAATTGAAAAACATTGCAATTTTATGTATAAATATATGGTTAACCATCAGATTTTTATATAATTCATTTATGAAAGAAAAAGGTAGTTTTCAAAGCACTCTCTGAAATAAAGAAAACAGTTTTTCTCTCTATTAATATATTATATTGGTTAAAGGGTTTCACATTCAAAGTGTTGTAAACAAAGATCGGTCTTGGTATTTCAAAATTCAAACATTGCAATTTTATGTATAAATATATGGTTAACCATCAGAGTTGTATATATTCTATTTATGAAAGAAAAAGGTAGTTTCAAAGAACTCTCTAAAATAAAGAAAACAATTTTTCTCTCTATTAATATATTATATTGGTAAAAGGGTTTCACATTCAAAGTGTTGCAAACAAAGATCGGTCTCGGTATGGATACTTGTAGAACCATCCATTTGAAGGAAAAATAACTTTAAAGATCAAAAAACTACTACCGGGTTAGTTTTTTCTATTACAATATATACAACTGTTAATTTTGCATGTATAATTTAAACACAATGGATCCTATTTATTTCTGTTGTGTATGTTTTGAACACTTCTAAAACTTTAATTGGTATCAGAGCATATTTTTATGTTTTAAATTATATTTCAAAATAAGAATTGGTTTAAAAAATGATGTAATATAAAATTAGATTTTATATATATGATGTGATAACTTCAATGCATTATCTCAAACTTTAAAGCTTCACTACGTTTGATTTGATTTTTTGTATATACATATATGTGATATGTTAGTTGATTTTTCCTCTTTCTTCCTGTTAATGGATGCCATTATCAGTTGATTCAAAGAATCAAATAGGGTACTGTGATGAATTATTTTATCATAATGATTGTTATTGGCATCTATTCTTGTGAAGAATATCCCATCGAGCATAACATGATTTTACAGATTACAATTTCGAGACTAATTATATTGGCCAACATGTTTTATTAATTGGATTATATATTATATATAATCTTCATCCAATGCCATGATTTTATTATCTCTAGTGACATACCTGTTATGTTCAAACATTCTGCCGGTGATATCAATATTTGATTTATGTATGTACATTGAAATGTTAATCTGTTGTTTGATATTACAATATGCAAATGATACATAATTTTAAGATTATTTTGTTAATTAATCTTATACTAATCAAATGATTTGTAAACATATTAATCATTTAATTATAAGAAATGACTTGACAACCAAGGGACTTGTGGTTAAGAAGATAACTTTCGTATTTGATGTTGATTAGAAAACATATTAATCATTTAATTACAAGGAATAACTTGACAACCAAGGGACTTGTGACTAAAATCATTAGTGTTGTACTTGATACTAATTAGAATTAATGATATACTAAATGCCTAGACTACCTAGGGGAGTGTGAAAATTAATTCCAAATGTCAATCGGAACAACCTAACAAACAGGGGACTATTTGATATATTTCTTTATTTAAATTATGCATGAGAAACAACTTAACAACCAAGTGGGTCATTCATAGTTTTAAGAATTATTCCCACTAAAAAAGAAATTATTATTCTTTAAATTGCTATTATGGTCAGTGAGAGATTTCTTTTGAATAAAGACCATATCTCTAAACTATGCTCTAACATATTTATAATTTTTTTTAGATATTTGAGCATGTCTACTATATTGCTTCGTTTAATACTTACTGATGGAAAGTTGGTTGGAGCTAACTTTGATGATTGGGCTGAACCTTGAGAATTGTTCTCATGCATGAAAAACTTATAGATACAATTGTTAAGTCATCAGTACTTGCACCAGAGGATGAAAATGATGTAGAGGTAACCAATAGTTATATGAAGTATTTAGAAAACTACGTGAGTACTAAGGCTGCGTTTAGTTCATAAGTTTTCTTAGAAAAATAGAAAATTATTCTTAGAAAAATTTAAAAATAGAAAACCTGTTTATTTACAAATTATGTAAATTTTTTATAGAAAAATAGAAAATCTGATTTTCTATTTTTAAGAAAATCAGAAAACTACTTTAAATAGTTTTCTAAAAAATTAAAAAAATTAGAAAAGGTGGTATTCTATTTTGTTGACCACGCGCGCCTTCTTCCTCTTTTCTTTGTGTATCATCTTCCGCTGTTTAAAAGTCTGGTATCTTCTTCCTTCTTCCTCTGAGCTTTTTTCTTCATTCACCTCGAGCCCTCATGGTCTTTTTCTTCATCTTCTTCCTCGTAACTTCGTACTCATTGCGTGGTGATTCCTCTCTTACATAGCTATATAGTCAAGATAAACTTGCATCCTTAATCCCCTTTTGTATGTAACTTGCTTGGATTAGAAGATTTCGGAATTAGAAGCTTATTGCATGGGTTAGAAGGATTGTGCAATTTTGGATTATTTTACTTTTTTGTTATATTTTTTCTTATGATTGCTTCTCTTTTATGCTTATAGAAACTGGAACACGCTTATGATTATGCAATTTTCTATTTTCATGCTATAGACATTTTGTTCTATTTTGTAGTATTTTCTAGTTTCTATTAGTAATTTTGGTTTCAAAGCATTATGTTTCAAGGTAGTGGAAACTAATTGTGCAGTTGGAAATTATAGTCATTGTTTGCCAACTTTCATCTATTAGAACCATATTAGATATTTGATCCTAAACATCTCTTCTTTGACAGAGTAGTATCACCATTTCAGCTAGGGACTTTTCTATTTTCACCCTTTTATAGAGTTGTATCACCTTTAGACAATAGGCCATCTTCAAATATTTGCTCCTAAACATCTCTTATTTGAATGTTGGCGCGATCTGCTTCTTCATCTTTCTTGGAAGAAGTAACCATAGGTATTTTAAAGAGATCAAAATTCTTAATTTCAATTTTAAGAAGATAGATTTTAGATGTGTTGGTTTCTATAACTAAAACAATTTCAAAGTTAGTTAGCTGTGATTAGTTGGCAAAAGGATAATTAGAGGAATAAGGCATGCTGCCTATAAATAAAAAAACAGGTTGAGAGGGAAGTCAACATTTTAATGAGTATTAAGGAACGACCTACATCTCTAGAATATCCAAGAAAGTCACTTTTAGTACATCCTATTCTGTTGTTGCATCTTGCACGAGATCCAGATTATACTACCTATTCTGATATAGAGATAAATTAATATCTCTTCTTCCACTCATGTGTTAAAAAAATACAATCAGTTTCAAACTCCATATTTTGGAAACACTTTTTTGCTAATATAATAGACATTGATGCATCCTACGCATAATCTAAAAATAGAGATGGTGCAACTAGTATCTCACCACAATTATTCAAGACTAAAATGAAGAGATAACAAAATATAAGAATAAAGTAAAATACAAAGACTTATGAACATAATGTATCAAATAACATTATTAATAATTAAATCATAAAGTTCATAGAGTTTAGAAAAATATAGTTTAAGGTATATATTATAATAAATATATATGATACAAACAAAATCATATTATCATGGTGTACAAAATATTATGTAGTTGAAAATTCTCATTGTTAATACATTGATATTAAAAAAGCTTAATTATATTTTTCGTCCTTAACTAACAAAAAAATGAAATTAGAATTGGATTAGCTCAACAATGAGAATTAAGCTTTTTTTAATTAGAACTAGATTAGCTCTACACATACAGCGTTGTGGTCTAATAGATCATTGTACTAGACAATTTTCCCACAACATATCTGATTTTCAAATCATGTCATCATTTTCAAAATACATAAATAAAAGTTTCTTTTTCAAGTATTAAGTTAAGATATGTGCCACAAGATCAGAACTCTATATATCAACTCAAACTAGCAACAGTCTATAATCATTTTGTTGTTTGTTGGTAAAAATGATTGAAGAAATATAAGCACTGAATTGGGAGTAAATTTACATTTTTATGTCTACATAATATTATATATTGTCATATTAATGACCAAAGGCAAATAATATGCACTTGGCTAAATTATGTATCAATAGTTACTTCTTACTACATTTCTTTCCCCATAATGTCCATGAATATATAGGTGCATTGACTGTTTCTAGATCTACATACCTAGAAACTTAATAGTATAAGTCTTCACTTATGTAATATGTAATGGACACAACACATGCAATATTTCACCTAAGCACGAGTTTTTATCTAAGATATTAGAATTAATGTTTTACTTTTGGGTTGTTAAATAGATGGGGAGGCTATGAAGTGGAGTGAAGAATGTGAAAAGTATTTCCTAGAGATCTTAACAGATAGGGTCACTGATTGGGAAGAGATGGATGAAATTATATTTATGGAATTTGTAAAAAGATATGGTGCTGATAAGTTGAAGGTAAAATACCACCGATGCGAGGTGTGTATTCAAAAATCAGTGAGCTAATAAGTAAAACTGGTGTTACATGGGACTCTAATAACAATATTGTATCTGCTGAAAACGGAGTGTGGGATGTATTTTTTAAGGTATGAATTGTGCTCCAAATTGTTAATTTTCTTACCCTTTGATGAAATAATATATTAATGAATTAATTTAATATATTGCAGTGTGATAAAATCTATAAATCTTTCAAGAAAAAAGGTTGCAAGCTATACCCATTATTGAATATTGTCTTCAATAGTTCCTCTGCAATCGGTGCTTTCCATAATGCTTCAACTGTAGCACCTCAAACATCAGAAGAAGAACACAAAATTGAGGAAGAATATCTAGGCGTATATAGGGTAGAATTGGTATAAGTGAGGGTTGTGTAGGTGATGATGGTAGTAGAGGTGAGGGTGGTAGCAGAGGAAAATATAATTATGATGTTGATTTGGAGTCTTTAGATTGTAGTAGAAGGGTTAAAAAAATTCTAAAAAGGATAAGATTGATGCACTGATAGATGCATGGTCCAAATCTATAGTTGCTAGAAAGGAAAGAGATATAGCCAAGGCTGAATGTTACAAATCACAACCCAATGAAGCTACTGAAGAATTTTCTATTACGAATTGCATGACTGCATTAGATGAGTTACCTGGTGTTGGCACTACCTCTTATAACAAGGTTATTGGGTATTTTATTGACCCAAATTGAAGGAAGATTTTACTACTTATGTCTCAAGATAAGAGAAAGGGTTAGGTGGATAGTTTGGTTTGATGTTTCTGTGTTATATTAATTTTTAGGACTAATTTTTAGGATTTTCTTCTTGACTTATGAATGTTAGTATACGAGTTAAATTATTTATAATAATTTTTAGAGTATCCTACTTATGAATGTTTTATTAATACATTGAAACACTGAGCATTATTATGTATGTGATTATATTTACTTAGTTTATAACATTAATTATGATAGAAATTTGTTGTTCCGTAGAGTTAGATATGGATGTGCATGTTATGTTAGATTCATAAAATAATAGTCATAGCTCAGATGAAGAATCTGATATGGATATGGAAATGGATATGATATTCTTTTTATTCTTGAAAGAACATACTCGTACCTTTATTGATAGTGTTCCTTGTAGGACGTCAATGCTTAGTGGAAAACAATATATAAGAGAAATATTGTGTGGAAACCCTTCACAATGTTATGACTCATTTCGTATGAAGCCACATGTGTTTTTAAATTTATGCAACAGGTTGAAGATGTTAAATTTATTACATGATTCAAGAAATGTTAGCGTATAGGAAGGTTTGGCAATGGGATTAAGGATCTTATGCCATGGCACAAGACAAAGACTAATCAGTGATCGATTTCAACATTCAACTGGAATAACTCATGTGTGGTTTAAAAAGGTGTTAAGAGCATTAAAGGCATTTGGTACAACAGTAATTAGACCTATTGATCGAGGTAAAGTTCAAGGTATAATGTGATTACTACTTTCAACTTCTTTAATTTCATTCTAAATTAGTTTAAATATATTTTTTATTTTAAAATTGCATTAGTGCCATTGATGGAACTTATATGGCAGCATGGGCACCGACACGTAAGCAGAAGTCTTTTCATGGAAGGAAAGTAGTTCTTGTCACCCAAAATGTCATGGGTGTTTTCCCACATGATATGATGTTCAACTTTGTCTATACTGGTTAGGAAGGAAGAACTAATGATTCTCGCGTATTTGCAGACGCAGTATATAGAACTACAAACAGATTTCGTATGCCTACCAATGGTATGACTCATTATTATATGAAAATATATTACAATAGTAACATGAATTCATTAACTAACTTGTCTTTCTTTTTTCTTTATAGATCATTTCTACGTTGTAGATAGTGGTTATCCCAATGTAAAAGGGTTTTTGGCCCCTTATCGAGGTGAACGATACCATCGTAGTGATTTCCAGCATGGTGGAGGAATGAGAGGAAAAGAAGAATTGTTCAATTACATACCCTCATCAGTTCATAATGTTATAGAGCGCACATTTGGTGTTCTTAAGGCCAGATTTCATATTTTAAAATATATACTAAATTATCCGTTACGGCGTCAAATGTTGATTCCACATGCATGTTGTGCGTTGCATAACTATATTAGGATGGAAGATAGGGCTGATAATTTATTTACAATGTATGGTGAAGACTACTTAGAACTTTCAAATGAAACTTCCACCACCATCCAAGAAGGTTTTGTTGTATACATGACTGATAACAGTGCAATGATTATATTACGGGAATCAATTGCTAATAGCTTATGGAGTAACTACAATGCGACTCATCACCGAAGGCAAGAAATTTGAATCATTGTAACTATTTTGAAATATATTTAAAGACAAACTCATTTTTTTTTCATTTTAATATTACTTTAAATTTTTGTCACAATTTTTATGTGATGCATATACTATACAATATTGTTAAAAATATAATATATATATATATATCAATTAATTTGAATTAAAGATTGCTTAAAAATTTTAAAAAATTAAGTGTACTTGAACAACTTTTCTAGTTTTCTGGTTTTTCAAATTGAAAAACTGTCACATTATCTAAACAGGTTTTCAAAATTTTTCTAGTTATTCCAGAAAATGAAAATTTTGGAAAATCAGAAAACTAGAATAATTTTCTGTAACTAAAGCAACCTAAATGTCTCATTTTGGCTTCAATGAGTTCTAAACATACGAGGCAACATGAAGATATGGATCCACCTAAAATCATAAATCATCTTAAGAAGATGTATGGTGGTCAAAGTAGGACAACAAGATACTAGTTATCTAAGACTTTGCTTAGGTCTAAGTTGTCTGTGAATGCTCAAGTAGGAGCCCATGTACTTAACATAATTAATCTCATTGAACGTCTTGACAAATCAAGATGCAAACTTGGGAAGAAGTTATCCCAAGATTTGATTCTACAATCATTGCCTGATGCATTTTCATAATTTGTTGTTAACTTTGATATGAATAAAATGGATTATGATTTGCATGTGATGCTAAAACTTTCAATTGATTATGAGAGTCAAGTTGCTTCTAAAAAGGACAAAGGAACTATTATGGTAGTTGGAAAATCCTCAAAGAAAAATGGCAAAGGAAAGAATAAAAGGAATTCTTTTGCACCTAAGAGTAGTGTGACCAAACCAAAATATAAATGGAACAAAATTGACCAAAGTAATTTTGAATGCTTCTTTTGTAGGGAGAAAGGACATTGGAAATGAAATTGCAAGAAATACCTTGAGTCTCTAAAAGATAAGAAACAAGGTGAAATATTAATGAAAAATGTTTTCATGATTTCTTTAACTGTGACTGATTCTTCACTATGGGTATTAGATACCGGTAGTAGTTTTAACATTTGCAATACGTTGCAGGGACTGCAAGTAAGTAGAAGGTTAAAGAAAGAAGATGCCAATCTTCAAGTAGGAAATGAAGCAAATGTTGCAGCCTTAGCTTCAGGATCAGTTTCATTAATCACGCCCATTAACAAAGTACTGGTGTTAGATAATTGTTATTATGTTCCAAAATTTGTTTTGAATATTATTTCTATTTAGAGAGTTGGATAAGCAAGGTTTTTTCATTAATTTTAATAATAATATTTGCTCAATATATCATGGTGATGATTTATATGCAAATGGTCATCTTCAACATGGCATTTATGTTTTACCTGATGTGAAATATAATACAATTATGCATGTTTCTAATCTTAAAAGAGTAAGAGATAATAAGTAAATAAAATGTATCTTTGGCATTGTAGGCTTAGTCATATTGATAAGAAAAGAATTAACAAGTTATACAAGGAAGGTTACCTTGATCACTGTGATTATAAATCATATGCAACTTATGCAACTTGTGAATCTTGTCTCAAAGGAAAAATGACTAAATCTCCATTTCTTGGAAAAGAAGAAAGAGTCTTGGAATCATTAGGACTAATTCATACTGATGTTTGTGGACCTATAAGAATTCAAGCTAAAGAAGGGTATTCTTATTTTATCATCTTCACTGATGATATGTCTCGATACAGCTTTCTATTTTTAATGAAACATAAGTCTGGATCATTTGAAATGTTCAAAAGATTTTATAGTGAAGTAGAAAAACAAACTGGTAAAAGTATCAAAATGCTAAGAACTGATAGAGAAAGAGAATATCTTAGTGGAAATTTTCTTGATTATCTAAAAGAGAATGTAATTCTCTCACAGTGGATGCCCCTAGGTACACCACAACACAATGGTGTATTTGAAAGAAGAAATCATACTATATTAGATATGGTAAGATCTATGATGGGGTTTATTGATCTTCTAGTAAACTTGTGGGGATATGCCTTAGAGACAACAAATTATTTATTAAACAAAGTTCCTACAAAATCCATTTCTACAACACCATATGAGATATGGAAGGGACGTAAACCAAGCCTTAAGCATATTAAGGTTTGGGGATGTCCGGCCTACGTAAAGAAGTTGTAAATGGATAAACTTGAAACTAGGTTTGATAAGTGTAGGTCCATTGGGTATCCCAAAGAAACCATGAGATATTATTTCTACCATCCTTCTAATCCAAAGGTTTTTGTTGCTTGAGGAGGAACCTTTCTTTGATATTTTAAGTTTAGCACAAAGGTTACCATCTTCAATAGTTGAAGTTCAAGAACCAGTCATGGTTCAAGAATAGATTATTGAACCAATTCTAGAAGAAATACAACAACCTCTAAATTCGATACTGAGGGACCCAGTAGAACATAAGCCTCTTAGAAGGTCTACTAGAGTACGTCATGTACCAGAAAGATTGAATTTAATGGTACAAGATGACATAACAAATGAGGTCGATCATTATGATGATAACCCTATAAGTTATGAAGAGGCCGTGCAAAGCTTAGATTGTGAGAAATGGTGAGAAGCTATGGAATCTGAAATGGAATCAATGAAGATCAATAAAGTATAGACTTTAGTTGAAGCTTTGAATGATATAAAACCAATTAGTTGTAAATGAGTTATAAGAAAAAGATTGGAGCAGATGGAAATGTTGAGACTTACAAAGTTTGTCTTGTTGCCAAGGGATATCGTCAACAGGAAGGGATAGATTATGACAATACTTTTTCTCCTACGGTAATGCTCAAATCAATTTAAATTATGCTTGCTATAGCAGCATATTATGATTATGAAATATGGCAAATGGATGTAAAAATAACTTTTCTTAATGGAGAGGTAAAAGAAGACGTGTATATGATACAATCTAAAGGATTTACATCTGTGTTGGATCATAATAAAGTCTGTAAGCTATAATGATCCATTTATGGATTGAAACAAGCTTCTAGAAGTTGGAACATTCACTTTAGTAACACAATTAAAAATTTGATTTTGTTAGATGTGAAGAAAAACCTTGTGTTTACAAAAAGTTAAACACGGAGCATAATTATTTTTTTGATGTTATATGCCGATGATATATTACTTATCGGAAATGACTTTCCAACATTACAATCTACAAAGATTTGGCTATCAGAACAATTCTCTATGAAGGATTTGGGGGAAACAACTTTTATCTTAGGAATATAGATCTATAGAGATAGATCTAAAAGACTACTTGGACTTTTTCAATATGTACATTACCATCTTAAAGAGGTATAGCATGCGATCAAAGAACAGACTTAGAATGGGGGGTTCAATAAGTCTGTTCACTTTTTTAAACCAAAAAGTGATATTCAAACGTTATTGCATTACGCACAGCGAACCAGACTTTTATGAGACGGAGAGCGTGATACTGTAATTGAGCGAGCATATTTTTGTCAGACTTTTACTATCGAGTATAACAATAATAATGCATCAGACTTTTAGTAGTAAAGAGTGAGAGAGAAAGAGATAATACACAAGTGATTTTATACTGGTTCACCTCCAACTCGGAGACTACATCCAGTACCTTTAAATTTGAAGGATTTCCACTATGTAAAAACTTTTTACATCAGAGTATTATTGACTCCGGCCACTCCTGGCTTAAGCACACCCCAGTGCTTCTGAGTATTTTTGAATCCAGCCACTCCTGGCTTAAGCACAACCTGTGCTTCAAGTATTCTTGACACTGGCCACACCTGGGCCCAAGTATTCTTGACACTGGCCACTTCTAGCCCTAAGTATTCTTAACTCTGGCCACTCTTCACCTAAGCATAGCCCATGCTTCAACATACCAAACCCCTATAGATTCCTATGAGTATTATTTTGCAACATCCATTCCTGGGGTAGACCCAAGTATTCTTTCATGAGCTTTCCTGGATCGAACCCCGAGTATTTTTTCAAAAGCCTCTCCAGGCTAACAGTGTTTCCTACACTAATAGAGTCTGGCAACACACTAGACCTGTACTACCAGAGGATTGGAAGAATTGGCTCAAATAAAATAAGCCTATTGACTTAGCAGAGCTAAGTGATAAACCACGAAAATGGGTTTGTAAAGAAGGAGATGACTTATTTTCCCATAGGGCTCAGTACATTCAAAAAGTGAAAGATGATTGGAAAATATACTGAGCCAAAAAACATGACTTGGGATAATATACATTTAAGTGCACAAAGGCATATCCAAAGTTACTATGGCGTCTAAGTAGAAAGGTGAGTGCACATAGCGAGCTTTCTTTGTCTTCATGGTAGATCTTCCAGGTAGAATTACTCGTTGTTGAGTAAACTGCTATTTCTTCATTTCATATGAGCTTAAGTGCATGAACATCTGATGGTCTTTCATGATTTTTCTTTTTCTTCCATTACACTTTTATGGTGTATTCTAGCTCATCTTCTTCTTTTCACAAGCTCTCTCTTTTTTATTTTTCTCTCTAGTATTTTTTTTATCCTTAATTCTCGGTAATTGATTTTTCTCTCCTTATATTTTCTTCTATATATTTCAAGAGGCTCTCTCTTTAAAGAAAATATCAATTATGTTTATATAGAATCAACCTATTGAGTTTATGGAGAGGTTGTCAATTATATAACCGTTGAGAGAGTTGTTGTGCAAGAGACAAAAGTTTTTCTTGTTGGAATTGCATAAAGGATAAGAGCTTTTGTTGTCAAAGAGAGATACATTCTACACAAGCAATGTAGCTGTAGGAGCTTTCAGGATTTATGTAGTCATAGGTGGAGTAGATGTAGCATAAGTTTCTCTAAGAAGGAAAACTTAGATTTAGAGAATCTCTGAATGCGTAAAATTGAGGTGAAACTTAGTTGTTATTTAGACTAGATTAAAAACTACCTTGTTTAGTCAATCTTCCTTTTTGCGAATCTTTTCAATAAGCTTTTGATGGAGATGACTTGTGACAGTTGATGCTTCATGTACCAAACCATTTCTGAGATGATTCAAGATGAGGAGACAGAGTCTGATGTTTTCATATATTCTGAAGCTTGAGTGATACTTTCAAGGCTGAGTCTGGTAAGTTATTCTGATGCAAAAGAATTTCTTTTGAAGAGAGTTACTAGACTTTTGATTCTTCCTTTTGTGTTGAATTGAAGAGTTTATTTTATGATTAAGTCTTCCAGACTTTTGATGCGTGAGCTTTCTATGCGTAGGCTTCCCCTTTCTTTTGTAGCTTAGGCCTTTTCCTGAAACACTTAAATACCCACATCAAGTAATAACAAACGTCTTCATTTAAGTTAGAATTCCTAATGTTAGTTATCAATAAATCTTATGAGTTATGGTTAAAATGATTCAATATTTTCCAGACTTTTCTTTAACAACATGGAAAATTCCAAGAGAGGTTACTTGCCTATTGGAACTAGAGTTATTCTTAGTAGGAACGATTGTCCTAAGACTCTTGAAAAGAGAAAACGCATGAGTAGAGTACCATATACTAGTGCAATAAGGGCTATCATGTATACCATGACTTGTACACGTCCTGATCTCGTCTATGCAATTGGTGTGACTAGTCGATATCAAGCAAATCTAGTCGAGGAACATTGGAAAATGGTCAAAACCATTCTTAAGTACTTAAGAAGAACTAAAGATCAATTCCTCGTCTATAGAGATTCTAAACTTAAGTTAATAGGTTATACTAATGTAAGTTTTGCATTTGATAAAGATGATAGTAAATCCATCTTTAGTTATGTTTTCAAATTCAATGGTGGTGCAATAAGTTGTAAAAGTTTCAAGCAAGCTACCATGGCTGATTCAACTACTGAAGCAGAATATATAGCAGCAAGTGAGGCGACTAAAGAAGCAGTTTGGATGAAGAAATTCATATCTGAACTTGGTGTGGTTCCTTCAATACAAGAATTAACTCCATTATTATGTGACAAAAATGGAGTTATTGCTCAAGCAAAAGAACCAAGATCATACCAAAAGTCTAAACATATTTTACGAAGATATCACTTGATTAGAAAGATCATTGAACGTGGTTATGTTCAACTTCAAAAAATGGATGGAAAATAGAATGCAGCATACCTGTTTACCAAAGCACTTTGGATAAAAGAGTTTGACAAACACAAGTGGGAAATGGGAATGAAATACATGACAGATTGGCTCTAGTGTAAGTGGGAGATTGTTAGGAATAATTAATGTATACTCAAGACCCAATCCATCATGTTAGTATAAATAAAATATTATTTATAATTTCATTATCATATTTATTAATTGTTTAATTTAATATGGTAATGTCCTTAATTAAAATTAGAGACTTATTATTATATTATAGAATATAATAATAAGAAATAGGTCTTTTATAGTTTTAACTTAAATTGTTCTTTGATCTATGATTATTAAAATAGGACATCAGTAATCAAGATAGTTCAATATATATGTAATGATCTTTATTGGGATAAATATTAATATCTCATTTATTAATTATATATATAAATGATACATATGGGGATATGATTATTAAGCTGACTAAGAGAGAATTCCTAATGGTTAACATTACCTTCTAAATTGTCAATAGGAAAATTCTTGTGAAGAAATAAGATAATTTCTTTTCATATGAGATTATCATAGTAATAACAAGTTATTTATTATACTTTGATTCCAGACACCTAATGCCTAAAGGTATTAGTTGAATGGTTATTAGGTATAATTAAATACTTATAGAATTAATGATAAGTCAAGAAGGAATCCATCAATTCTTGGTAATCAATTTAAGCTCTATGACAAAATAGAGACGTTGACCAAGACAAAGAAAAGAGTTTCTTAAGCCGTCATATATAAGTTAACTCATTAGAGTTTGACAAAATACAGAGTTAATTTAGAGCTATAAAGATAGAGAGTTTAAAAGTAAAATACATTACTTTATACTATCTGGTCGAGTGTTATTAGACACTAACCTTGATTGGTAAAATAATTTGATTAATTTACTAACAGTTTAATATTAAACCTACGGGGTCACACACTGACGAGTGTTATGATCTTTTCTAAAGGAATATATATATTTTATTTGATAATTAAATTAAAGAATTTAGTTTTATCAAATAAATTATTTTTCTTAAAAGTGAAATGTTATTGTATTCTTTGCTAGCACCAAGAATATAAATAATATATATTATATACCAATAGAATATATATATATATATAATTACAACAGTGGAAAGTAGTTGAAAGATTTTTCAAATATTTGAATGTTTCATATCATTTCAAAATTCAAACATTGCAATTTTATGTATAAAAATATGTTTGACCATCAGAGTTTTATATATTCCATTTATGAAAGAAAAAGTTAGTTTTTAAAGCACTCTCTGAAACAAAAAAAATAATTTTTCTCTCTATTAATATATTCTATTGGTAAAAAGGATTCACATTCAAAGTGTTGCAAACAAATATCAGTCTCAGTATGGATACACGTAAAACCTTAATCTATTTGAAGGAAAAAAAACTTTAAAGATCAAGAAACTACCATCGGGTCAATTTTTTCTATTGCAATATATACATATGTTAATTTTACATGTTTAATTTAAATACAATGAATCATGTTTATTTCTGCTATGCATGTTTTGAACACTTCTGAAACTTCATGTTCCTACCATATCTTCTTTCTTATGTTTTATAGGTTATTGAATATATTTTTAATTAGTATTTTAAGTGTATTGCTATGTTTCTCCTCTGTTCCTTATTTCTTATGTTTTTCTATGTACACATTTTTTGTCTGCTGACTTTGCACCCTATCCTTAGATGATATTAGAATTTTTGAAAGAAAAGCATGAATAGGTATTATGTATAGATTAAACTAGTTTTTAATTTAAATTTATACCATACCATCACAATAAAAAAATTACCTATAAAAGAATTAATTTGTATTTTTGAAAGAAAAACGTGAGTAGGTATTATGCATAGATGAAACTAGTTTTTAATTTCAATTTATACCACACCATCATAATAAAAAATTACCTATAAAAGAATTAATTTGTATTAAAAAAATCAATATTAATACATGAGAAGAAAAGTCTTACATTATTTTATACTAATATGTAAATTCTATAAATAAAAATAAACAAATTGTATAGTAAGTATTGAGTACCATGACGTTAACGAAAGGACCAAAATTTGAGTCAAAACTAAATAAGGATCAAGGAACCAAACAAATTAATTAAATAAATTTTTACATTTTGCGATTATGAAAAAAATAAAGTATATTAGTAAGGAACCTATTTTTTCAAAAAGAAATCTTACATATATAATAGAGTTACCATCTTTATCAAGAACTTAGATATTACGTGCTAAAGAATTTTTTACATCATCATTTGTTAATATTTAAATTTAATAATTTGTACATGACACAGAGATGAAAAGTTTTATATACTAAATCAATGTTAAATTTAAAATTAATGAAGATGTGAATTCTACCAATACTTTTGTTTACTGCATGGCTCAGCTTTGTAGGTGTAGGGTATATGAGTTGTATGACTAACTTTATTAATGCAATTGGTATTTTTAGGTTTATGTTTAGTTCTTATAAATAGAAATTATTTAGATGAGACATTTTATTAATTTTATATTTTATTTTAGGCTCATTTGAGTGTGGTGTGTGTAAGTGTGAGTGTAAGATAGCGTTATATGTGAAAAGGTGTATGTAAGCGAACTATTAGGAATGTTATTGTGAGTGTAGGACCTAAAAATGACAACAAATTTTTTACATAAGAATCAAAATGAAAAAAGGTCAAAGTACAAAGATTAAATTTAATATTGTTATATGGAGCAAAACGAAAGACTTTCATTTAAGGACTAAAATGTAAAAGTATGTAGTGTGTGTGATAGAAAGGTAAGATATATTGGAAATAGAAAATGACAATCATGACATCTTTAAAGATAACAAATTGATTATTTGAAGCTACTTCTATGCTAACTACTACTAATACTATTAAAGCAAGTATACTAGCTAGTACATCGCTTCTTGAATAATTCATTAGACAAATTGCATTGCTAAGTTTGTTATCTAAATCCATGTTTGGAAGCATTTATTAATTCACAATTGTGCATGGAGTTGATGGTTAATGAACAAGAGTTTAATAGTTTAATTTTGTCCCTCACCACACACATTCTCATTTGTAGACATATATATTTAATTTAGTCCCTGACCACACATATTCACTTTTTTATTTTGTCTTTGGTTGGTACCTTGGAGTAGGTCTATTTTCATTGTGTTCCGCGGACATCTCTTCATCCCCCACATCCCCTTTCTTGACGTGCACTCTACTACTACCGAGACGTAAGCCCCTAAAACTATTGTTTGTTGTATGTAATGTGTTGAGATGATTGGTTTGTTGTTTGTTAGTAGAGACGATAACATATTAAGGATTGGTTGTATTTTGACAACACATAAAATATGCATATGTATGGTTGTTTGGTATTGTGTGCTAATAACATGTAAATAGTGAAAGTGTATTATTGTTTGATAGTTGAGAGCACAACTCAATGGGATATGTTGATGATTTTGAATATATTTCTTATCCATACATTGATAAGTATGCATATATTGATCTGTACTAGGAACTTTTGAGTGTGACATGACACAGTTCAAATTTTGGAAATGTCTAGTTTAAAGGGGAAACTCTATCGAAATTTCAATAGGCTCCTTATGGATAACTCATATTTAAATAAGCAATAATCTTACAATTTAGCACAAGAGACAACTTAGTTTAGCTTGAGACAACCTATGCATCCTATATCCGGTAGTGTTTATTGCAAGTGTGCCCTATATAGTTGTACCAGCATTACTAGGGAAATGAAGATGACTTACATACCCTTCTCCGTGTAATGTGGGTACAATTCTGCCACTGAATCATGCAGTGTACTATTGGAACCAACAAGAATAATAGGAACTTGTTTAGGGTCCTATTGACTTATTATTTTTTCACTCGTTCAGACTTCAGTTCATGATCTGAGAAGGATTAATTAGTAAGTAAACTTAAGTAGGTGTAGGTAACCAGTAGTTTCTTGTTCAAGATTCAATACGACATGGAGGACAACTGTGTTGTATTGGATCTTGAATTGTCTTGGTTGGATAGTTTGTGATGAATTTGTAATCACTAAGAGTAGCCTATTAGTCTTGTCATGTATCAAACTTTTTTTTGTTGTTCAATTAGAATTCAATTACTAACATCTCATATAGTCTGAGTGCATGTATGGCAACGGTGTTTGATGTTGTACTAATGTCCATGTGCTTAAAGAATAATGCGAAATGATGCCAGATTTCAAGAAACCCCAAAATATAAGTTTCATGCAAATAAGTTGATGGGTTACATATGATTACAAATTCATCCTAAACGGGATAGGGCCCTACCAGATTTTATGGATAAAGAAAGGGGTTTATGAACATGAGTTAGACGTTTGCTATAACTAATTAGTTGTTTGATCGATAAATAGTCTGAAATGGAAGTTTTAGTGCATCGGTGGTGGATGTACAACTAACTTGATTCAAACCGCGTGTGACAAAGGAGTTTATTCTTGAATTGTGTGAATTCATACCATTCACAACGAGTGATAGTTTGAATTTCGAAGCAACCTAGAAGATTCGATGTCCTTACACAAAGTGTGAATGCACGAAGTTTCTCTTACCGGATATCATCATGGTTCACTTGAACGAAAAAGGATTCTTGAGAGATTATCATTGTTGGTACAACCATGGTGAGCAATTCTCGCTTGACGGGCCCATAGTTTGGTGACGAGACACCCTATGTGGCGGGCCCAGTGGGCGGGTGGCTCTGTGATGAGCAAGTTACCTCGGTGTCCGACGGGACACGGCTCTCTCGATGTGTCTTTGGGAGGGGCCTGTAGCACTTGTGGCAAGTAAGGCCACATTGTAGATCCGCAAGTCACGGGGTGACTAGTGCTACAGATAGGCGAGAGAGGTTTGGTACCAGTAAAGGTATGTTGTTGAGTGTAACGCCCTGGCCACTTTTCTGGAATGAACGACTTTCCCCATAAACCAACACAAGACCTTTCCAATGTGCTTTTATCCTCACTCACACACTCCCCGAGAACTTCCCAGGAGGTCACCCATCCCAGAATTACTACAAGTTAAGCACACTTAACTTTGGAGTTCTTAAGTGATAGGCCACCGAAAAGGCTAATGCATTTGTTGGTATAGGTAGTACGAATTCATTCCTTTAAGCTATCCTCGACTGTATAGTCCTATACCTATACACTCTTTGGATCCCTCTCATTCTGGTATGTATTTGGTTCGTTCATGTGTCCCTCCCACTGGAAGCCTGCCAGGAGCAGCTCCTTGTCCATATCCATGCACCGGTAATCACTCCCCGCCCTCAACAGTGCCCGGAATGTCACATTCCCCACTGGAAGCCTGCCAGGAGCCGCTCCTTGTCCGTGCCCATGCACCGGCGATCACTCCCCACCCTCAACAGCGTCGGGATGTCACATGCCCACCAGCTTCCGCCTAGTTCATCCCTGAACCATACCGTACTAGGAGAGGCTAGGCTCTGATACCACTGTAACGCCCTAGCTGCTTTTCTGGAATGAACGACTCTCCCCACAAACCAACACAAGACCTTTCCAATGTGCTTTTATCCTCACTCACATACTTCCCGAGAACTTACCAGGAGGTCACCCATCCCAGAATTACTCCAAGTTAAGCACGCTTAACTTTAGAGTTCTTAAGTGATAGGCCACCGAAAAGGCTAATGCATTTATTGGTATAGGTAGTGCGAATTTATTCCTTTAAGCTATCCTCGACTGTATAGTCCCATACCTATACAGTTTTTGGATCCCTCTCATTCTGGTATGTATTTGGTTCGATCATGTGTCCCTCCCACTGGAAGCCTGCCAGGAGCCGCTCCTTGTCCGTGCCCATGCACCGTCGATCACTCCCCGCCCTCAACAGTGCCCGGAATGTCACATTCCCCGCTGGAAGCCTGCCAGGAGCCGCTCCTTGTCTGTGCCCATGCACCGGCGATCACTCCCTGCCCTCAACAGCGCCAGGATGTCACATTGAGCATGCATGAATTGAGGTATATGTGTACACATTTTACTAGTGCAGTAGTGGCATAGTAGCACACCTATGCTTGTCCCACATTTGACATGATATTGTTCCCACAGTCAGATCCATAATTGTTATTGATTCCTTTGTGCATATGCATTAGACATAAGAGCATTTGCATATAGCCGAAGATATGCCTGATTGGTAGCCGTGGTTGTGATGGATGATTGTTAAATAAAGAGTAAGGAAGTTGTGATACTAACATTGAATGTGTGATGACTTTTATTGTGAATGCCATGATTTTGATGTGTGAAATATGAATGTAATGATTTGGACATGTATGATGTGGAAGGGAATGAGATGATGTGTGAAAGAAGTTTGTGATGCTTCTTGAGAAATACATGTTATTGTTAGACCCAAGTATAATGTTGCAGAAAACTTGTTAACTTCGTGTTACTGTTGGGTCTTTTAATTGGCAAGTGCACCAATAGTTTGTAGTTTTCAAAATTTAGATATCGTTCCACTGGGATTGAAAGTCCAATAGTTACAGTAATTTTCTAGTTACTATGGTAAATTTATCGAAACCTATTCACAAAAGAATAATTTATATACAATTTATACAATATTCACAAGATTGCATAGCTGAGTTGTTCATATGCTAAAAAGAAAATAACAATGTATCTAAAAAGTTGAGTTGCAATTTAGAATAACTAAGATACTTAAGGATAAAACACAAATAAACAAATTATGTTGGAATTTGGGTCCCTAATCTAGAATAACAATCGAGGAACTCAAGACATGCATATTTAATCATCAAGTTCATGTTATTGCAGCTTAAAATCATTATAACTGATCCCTCGTGATATAAATTCTAAGTATTCACTGTAAAGTCCGATCCCTTGTAAGCTTTCTCAGTAAAAACTTGCATTAAGTCCTGGCCTTATGGTAATAATAATCACCAATTCTATCCCTAGTAATTGGCATATTAAGGGTATTCCAACTTTTACTTTTGTTAAATCAAGTTTTAATGAGGCATGAATAATCGTTCTCCCGTTTGACATTCACACTAATAAAACAAGTTTCAATACGCATGAAAATCATTCTCCCGTTTGACGTTCATACTAATAAAAGATTGAAATACTAACATGCACTTGAATCATAAACATGCAGAGATCGAATTCACAACATCATACTCAATAGACTAGTTCACCAATTCCAACATAAACAGATTAGTTACACATGGTGAAAGTAAAAACAACACTTACAGTGATTGACATTACAAAGGCGATGGAAACTTCACGGTACAACGATCAAAATACTAAACAACACTCTTAAGTATCTAGAAAAGTATTCTAGAACTACAAACTCACAAAAGAACTACTCAAACACGAGTGTATAAGAGAAGAAGAGAACTCAGAATGTGAGATGGATGATTAGAAGTGTGGAGAATGGCCCTATTTATAAGGCTGAGGAAGGGTGCTGACGCTACGCGTCAAGTCCCTGACTCAGCTTCTATTAATCAGCTCGAAGTGGCCATTATTGTATAATTATTTTAATTAATTATGCCCAAATAGATGTGCCTTTGTCCCCCAATTCGGCTTGGAAACTTGTGGCTAGTGGAGGGGTCATTGGCTGAGTGCTTGACCACCTGTCAGTGGTGTCCACGTAGCTCCTGACGCTACGCGTGGGTGTGACGCGTCGCGTCAGCATCAAAAGTTCCCACGCTAAGCGTGGTGTTGATGCTACGCGTTAGCTCTTCAGTTCTTCAATTTTTCTCTTTAAATTCTTCACATTTTTACTACAAAACTAGAGAAAACTGATCAAGGGCAGATTATTTCCAACAACACCCATTTATTGAATTTAAAACCTAAATTTCTAACAAATTTACCAAATTCTTATTCTGTTTACAAAATTTTTATTAAAGATTTTATTGTAAATTTGAGGACTAACAGTTATGCATTTATGTATTGATATCATCATAATGTATGATTTTGGATCATTTGGTATATGTTATTCACCTTTTTTGTTGCCATTTTTAAAGTTTGATGTACGTATCTTGAATACTTTACTCTTTTGGAGGATTGAGTCATGGAGGAGGTAAATATGGAATGGAAGTTTGTAAGCCTCGGTCGGCGTTCCTTTTGTAAAACAACAATTATATGTATATGCTTATTTTATTTCATGAATATTAGTATGTATTCTTTTGGGGGTCACTTGTGAAAATTGGACCCTATGTGTTTTGAGAGGCCAATTTTTGGGTAGTGACCTTAATATTGGTTGATGTTGATATAGATATGTTGATTTAGCTTACCATATTGAGGAATGAATATTAATTATGAAGTTTCTTGGCCAATTGATGATAATAGTGTGCATGATGTTTGATTGATTGATTAATTTGTGAAGATTGCATATGGAGTTCATGCATAATTAAGGAACCAATAGGGTCAAATTGAGTTTTATTAGTTTTGGATAGTGTGTGATGGTTCCAATAGCTTAAATACATGATTTGTGACTTATATAAACTGGAACGGGTCAATTCCATTGAGAATAGACCCCTAAGTTACTCAAAAAGGCTTAGGAATGGACTAAACGCATTTATTTGAATAAGTTTCTCATTTTTGAGAATTCTTTAGTGTGGCCAGTGGCCACACGTCACAAATGGTGTATTTTAGTTGGTGTTAAAATTTGGTAGCGTTTGGAGTTAATATAAAAAAGTTAAGGGGGTTGGAAGTCCAAAAATCATGTTTTTTTCGCATAAAAACAGCAACTGTGTTGTCTTGAATCGATTCGAGGATCCCTGAATCAATTCAAGAGTTGCTGTTTTCACTATTTTTGGTTCCAGGAAAGTTTGAATCGATTCATACGATCTTGAATCGATTCAAGGACCCCTATTTGCATAATTTTGGGTTCCAGAAGCGTTTGAATCAATTCATACGTGCCTAAATCGATTCAAGGACCCCTGTTTGTATAATTTTGAGTTCCATAAGTGTTTGAATCGATTCACACGAGTTTGAATCGATTCAAGGGGTCCTGTTTTCACTGTTTTGGACTCCAGAACCATTGGAATCGATTCATGGCGTGTTTGAATCGATTCATGGCCTTGTTTTCACACATTTTCCTCTGTCATGGGGTATAATTGGTATTGTTTGACTATAATATGATTGTACAATGACCTACACGCATAATTAATACATTTAACAATTCAATGGACCATCCTTCGACCTTCTACTACTCCCCTTCATTTTCTTAATGTAATTATACACTTCCACTACTCCTTGTTGATGATCATGAGATTGATCATCCAAGGTTCACTCTTTGACTTAACTGTTCACCTTCTCATATCTTCATATATGAGATAGGTTATTAAAAAAGGTCCAGGGATTACTTGCCAAAGTTTTCATCTCGTGATCTCTTCCATCCTTTAATTGTTTTAAATCACAAAAAAATTATCCCTTATTTTTATTATCCAAATTTTATTTATTAATTTACCCTTATATTTAGGAGGGTGTCTCAAGGCTACTTCCCTCCCAAGGTAGTAAATTTGGTTCCACCAATGTCTGCGTCGACTAAGGATAGTGACGAGACATCACAGCAACAGATTTAATACTCCTCATTTAAAATTTTAAAGAGGTCATCTTATTCCAGCAGGATCCACAGTATATATATTTAAGATTTAAAGGTAAAAACAAGGTTCTATTCATGTTTCATAAACACTGTTTATAGCACAGTGATTTTATTAAAGATATTTGAGGAGTGAAAGATAAGAAACGAAAGACACAATAGATGATAGATGAAAGATATAGAAACAAACAAAAAATTAAAAATTAAAAATAATGCCAAATAATGTATGTTATTAGTGTATGAGCACATTGTTTAGAAAATCACATTGCACATTGTTGTAACATATGTATGGAAGTAGACACTAAAAAAAAAGAAAGGATTTAACATCGGTTAAAAATGACATATTTGGGTGTTACACTACTGCATTATGTGGTTTTAACCAAAGTTAAAATTGACATTTAACTATGTTTCTACAACTGTGGTTGTTCCCAGTGAGGTTATAGGTAAGAGTCTTTTAGCACGGTTTCAAACCGTGGTTATAAATCACATATAAACATGGTTATAAAGAACTGTGGTTAAAGAGTGGCATTTTTAACCATGGTTAAATGGCAACCGTTCTCAAAAGTTTGGGTTTTTAACCACGGTTAAGGTTCAACCGTCCTTAAAAATGGGACTTTTAACCATAATTATGGGCATAACCGTCCTTAAAAGTTAGGTTCTTTATATATATATATATATAGACTTTGTTTTATTCATTACCCAAACCTACAAGTAGAGAGTTTATAACCAAACAGCCCAATTGATGCACACAATAAGATATATATAGCTTAATTATTGAAAGAGATAAAAATGAATAAATTTTAATAAAACCATATAAACAACAAATACGGTACATAAAATGCATAATATGATAATCTTACACTAATAGGTATAAATCCTACACACTAATAATAATAAATGGCAAAAACCTTATTGGAGTCCTTCTTTGACTTGAAGAAAGCCGATGGACCAATGTTTTTTGATTTCGTCAATGTACTTTCCAGGGAATTTTGGGGAGTCTTGAAAGTGCTGCAAAGAATAGACAATCATTAACAGTGGTAGTGAACAACAAATTGTTAAGTAGTATGTGAAAACCAAATTAGAGAATGTAGGTAGTGAAAACTTACAATTGTCTATCTGTCTACTATACTGGATTAAACAATGGTGAGCATCATCTTCATGACGAAATCCCGTACTAAAAGTTACCATCCTGCAAATAAGACTACAAGGTATCATACATTAAATTCATAATTGGTTACTATTTTTGTTACTAAGGTAACTTTAAAATTAATGCTTGTTAATTAAAATACTTACTTTTGGGGAGACCCACTGTAGTTTTTTCCTGCTCACCCTACCCTGTAGTCGACAGTATCCACTTACAGCCCTGTGAGAGAATAAAACAATCGTTCAGTTAATAGAATGACTTAATCAAATATGTAAAGTTGTCTAATATTTAAAAGCAGCTTACACGTTGACTATTTTCATGTAGTCCACACCAAGACTCCCATGCAAGAAACAGAAGCATGCAACAATGCCATCCTTTGGGCAAATGGCCAGCAATTGCCAGTGAAGGCTGCAATGAACATTGATTAGTAACAGCGTAAAATGATTAAATTAATAACACAAAGTAATTATTTAATAAACTCTTACTCTCTATAATATGGCGTAAGGTACACAGTCTTGTTCGATGCATTCATCCAACTCTGGATGTATGCCTGAATCGCCTCCTTGCTGTTCCCGCGGGCTTGTATTAGAGAGGGCTCTAGGAAACCATAAGTGTCCTGGAAACCTCTTTCTATACAAACTCTATATAGAAACCTAAGAAAATTTACACACGTTTAGTTAGTGAAAAATAACATTTTAATTGACACAATCATTGAATGAAAAACATTACACTTATAGCTCCCAACACTGAATCACAGAAATGTTCAACATCGTCTTCCTCATCAGGATCTCACACAAGTCAGGCCGCGTAATGTACACCGGCAACGGACTTGGGTGGCCAAAAATTGATTCCTCCCATGTGGCTTCCTTGATAGGCTAACATCCTGTTAAAACAGTTAAAAAATAAGAAGAAATTTGTTATTATTCAAACCATAACTTAATATATAATTGATGTTAGTTTAAGGAGTATACCTGGGGACTAGAATCTGACAAAAGTCTGGTCGGCCACATAAAGAAGTGTTCTACAGCCTAGCCGACGAGTCGTACCTCATGAGTTGGCATGGGCACAGTTGCCTCCGCCTTGAGGACCTGTATAACCGAGACCCTTGACCCACCATCAGGCATTTCTTGATGGTGAACCAAATGGCCTGGGTTATACACTGAACAAATAGCAACTAGCTCCTCTACTCCATCAACAAAGAGGTCACACTGACGGCAGTCTCTAAGATGCACGTCGTCACCATCACCGTCCGGTGCAGCATAGACCCATTTGTGCTGCCTCGCCTAACCTACATATTTACATAACATTTTGAAGTTATTGAAGAAATAATGAAAGCGAATTACAAGTAATTCAATTAAATCATGTACAATCGAACCTGTGGGTCCACTAGTGGTGTTGTAGGCTGATGTTGTTGACTGAATAAGGCCTTCATCTTATCCCGAAACCGTCTTATCTGCTCTTGCAGTAGCCTCTACATCTCCTCCCTGGCCTCTACCTTCACTGCAGCTACCTTCTCCTCAAAGCTCTTCTCCAAATCAGAGATGGATTCTGAAGGGGCGGCGGGACGACCAAATAGCTTCGGAGGCCTGTGGAGAAAGAATGATTAAAAACAAAAATATTAATATAAAACAAAGTCAAAAAAGTTAATACAAAAGTACCATGATCATGACCGACTACACGCACTCGTCTTGGGTGCTCTAGTCGGCCGATGGCGATGGTCAGTATATCATCCCTACCGTGCGACACAAAAATCCCTTGGGTCGACTGCTCCACCAAGGAATCCTGCAATCAAAACCTAGTGATCAGTGTGGTTAGTAATGGATGGACAATTCAAGTATCATAAAACCTTTAAAGAAGCTTTGTACTTATAATTCATTGGGCAACCTCCTCAGCATGTGATGAAATGTAGTCACCACTTTTCCTCATCTTGGCCCGCTTCCATTTTTCATGACGTGTGGGTGGGGAGGGGGATCCACAATAGTGGTGTCAGGGTGGCTACCTTAGCACTGACTGACCTTCTCCTGGACCATTTTATCATCCAACAATCGGTAACCTCCACATGACAACCTGTGAAAGCAATCATTTTTCCCCCGAATGTCCTGTGCTCTTATGCATTTGGCCTGCAACAAAAATAATTCAAATACACTTATACGTTATATATTTCATATTAAAAAATACGTTGTCAACTATAAAAACATCAAAAGTAAAAAGTACGTACCATAAAGTCATATGTGCCTGGATGCAACAAACGCATCCCAAGTCTGCTGATCTATAAATGTGTATGTCTCCCCAGCTGCTTCTCCCTGAAGACATACCTATAATTCAAAATACTTGAAGTAAGAAGTTGATAGCATAAGATAGTACAATTTTAAACACTTAATTTTTAACATGCATGCATACGTGGAAGTCAGTTTGGCCTTGAATGACCTCCATCGTTCAACATCTCAGACATGATCTTCCTACGCAGTGTATCGACTATAGGAATATCCCAAGCATCCTACAAGTGGCAAATTAACATGGTTGAGTGTATTATGTAGAACAAATTGCAATACAAGTAAACAAACAAATGTGTAGTTAAAGTACTTACAAGAACATCAGCCTAAATTGCATTCTTCACAACCTCCTCAACACTATCCCAATCAGGGATAATGATGGACACCTTCGACCGTGTCAAGACACCCAAGTAACTCTAAAACTTGGTGACGTTAGGTCCCGAAGTCCTCCCTATGCAGATATCAATGTCAACATGGGTGCTCTGACCCTGATGGCACCTAAGTGCAACACTGGTCATCCGGGTAACACCTCAACTCCTCCTAGCCGAGGAATCTGTGTCCTGGGAGTCGGATCTTGCGGGTAGACCCTGGTCAGCCATAAGTATTTGTTCAAATGAGCGAAAATATAATCATTGAGTATAATAAACACATTACACAAGCAACTTTAGTTAATAAATACATGTTTACTAATTATTAATCAACAATAAACACAATCAATGATATACAACTGCAGACATACCCTATGTTTCCCATAGACGCTCCTGGTGGTCATGACGAGTCGCAACTATATCATTTATGTGATCCTCCATAATACCAGTCGGCGTACATGTTGTTAGACAAGGTATGTCTAGTAAATCAAGACTTGGATCCCCAATATTGTGTCTACCTTGGATAACAACTGACCATCTTTTATCAGATGGGTCAACAACATAAACAACTTGCTTTACTTAAGCTATTATGATGAAAGGCTTCTCCTTGTGACCTACCTTGTTCAGGTCCACTAATGTAAATCTAAATTCATCTATTTTGGCATCATTCTTACTATAAACTCATTTGCATTTAAACATAGGAATAGTAAAATGACCATAATTGACTTCTCATATATCTTCAATGGCACCAAAATAACATAACTTATCCAGGATAAGATTATTGTCCTTTGAAGTGGAGAAATGTGTTGATTCAGCCACAACTATAACTCCACTGTTCTGCATCGTACTCTTGTCATCCTTGACCCTTGTATAGAATGAGCAGTTATTTATGTCATATCCACAATAGGTGATTACATCAAAGTTAGGACCTAGTACTAGTCGATGTAATGTCTTAGAAGCAGGTATCTTTGAGAATGGTCATTTTGAACCACTACATGAACATTTTGTTATGTTCGTTCAACACCTACTTTTCAGTCATTCTAAGGTTTTTTCTTTTGACTAAGTCTTTGTGAGTGGTTAAATACAGAAGGACAGCGTCTGTGTTGTTCAAAAATATATAAGTGTGCTTGGATGACTTCATCACGTGACATGTTTTTAATTCTTTTCCCAATGGTATCTTTCCCATCCAATCGCCCTTCATGAAGAGTCTTCAGAATCCCAATGCTCTCAGCCTGTGACATATAATCAGTGCAGAATTTAATTGCTTCCTCTACAATGTACCTTTCTACTATCAATGCTTCAGGACGGTGTTGGTTCTTATATAGCCTTTCAAAATTTTCATGTATCACTCAATGAGATACATCCACCTCAAGAACACTAGCCTACACAAATGGACCTCCCTCACCAAATGGATGATTAAATGTACCATTATGTCAAAGAATGAAGGTGAGAAATGCATTTCCAACTGACAGAGTATAAGAAACCCTTCATGTTCATACGCTTCCAACTCCTCATGAGCGATTACTTTGCCACATATGGCATTAAAAAACAAACACACCCTTGTTATCACATGTCTAACATTTTGAGGGAGAATGTCACAAATGGCAATGGGTAGAACCTGTTGCATCAGCATATGACAATCGTGCGACTTTAAACCAACTAACTTTAAATCCTTCATGGAACACACAAGTGTTGATGTTAGAACCGTACCTAGATGGAACTTTGACACCACGCAACAATTCACACAAACTTTGCTTCTCTTTTCTGGACAAGGTATGACATGCTAGAGGCAACTATGTTTATTTGCCCTTTGATTATGGGTGCAACCCTCATGTATACCTAACAACTCCAAGTCTAGACACGAATTCAAGTCATCCTTAGTTTTTCCAAGTATATTTAATAGGGTTCCAACAAAACTATCGTACACATTTCTCTCCACATGCATCACATCAATGCAGTATCTTACATCAAGCTCTTTCCAATATGGTAGATGAAAAAATGTTGACCTTTTCTTCCAGTTGTTTTTTGCAGTGGACTGCTTCTCAAACTTACCAAGAATCACATTGACATCTTTGACCTTTTCATATACTTGACAACCAGACAGTGGTGGAGGAGGCCTTTTAAAATCTTGTACACCATTGAACGACTTCTTTAACCTACAAAGTGGATGATTAGCCGTAAGAAACCTACGATGTCAAAGATAAACATTTTTTCTTCCATGATGTAGTCGATCAGAACTAGTTCCCTCCTCACATACAGGATATACTTTATGACCTTTGACGTTGTAGCCCGAGAGGGTACCATACACTAGAAAATCATTGATCGTGCAGAATAACATGACTCTCAATTTGAATGAATGTCTTGCAAACCCATCAAACATATCAATCTCGTCTTCCCATGACATTTTTAGGTCTTCAACTAACAGAGTTAAGTATACATCAATGTCATTCCCTGGTTGTCGTGGACTAGAAATCATCATTGATAGCATAACATATTTCCTCTTAATGCACAACCATGGTGGCAATTTGTAAACAAATAAAAAAAACAGGCCACAAACTGTGGTTTATGCTTAGGTTCCCATATGGGTTCATGTCGTCTGTGGCTCGTGCAAGCCTAACATTTCTTGGGTCATGGGCAAAATCCAGAAACATCGTATCCACTTTCTTCTAGTGCAATCCATCTACCAGATGCCTAAGTAGTCTGTCAATAACCCTTTTATCAGTATGCCATCTTATAAGCTTTGCATCATCTACATTGGCAAACAGACGCTTTAGTCTTGGCACTATGGGGAGATACTACAACACCTTCGCAGGAGACCTTTGAGTTCATACTTCATTAGAATCAATCTCTTTCTTCTTATATCATGACACCCCACACCTAGGAAATTGATGCAATATTTCATACTCACCACGACATAATACACAATTATTTGGGCATGCATGTATCTTGGTATACTCCAATCCCATAGGACACGACACCTTTTTAGCCTCTTAGTTACGATTTGGCAAGGTGTTACTGACTAGGAGCATTTCTTTCAACAACTTAAGCAAGTCAATGAAACTTTTATCTGTCCACCCATTTATCCCTTTCAAATTAAACAATCATAAAACTACTGACAACCTCATGAAATTGGCGCAATTCGGATACAACGACTTCTTAGAATCCTCCCATAAAGTTGCATATACATGAGCTCTCTTAAAACTTTTTACCCCCACATCACGGATCATATCCTCAAGTCGGTCATCCATGTCATCATCAAGTTCATGCACAAAGCATTGGTCTTTTGTTTGAAAACTGGTACTTGGCACCTCAACATGTTCACCATGTCATATCATCGTGTATAAGTTTGAAGAAAACCATCACACAACAGATGTTCTCACACCTCTTCCAATTCAACATGACGCATGTTCAAGCATTTAACACAAGGGCAAAAATATTTTCCATTCACCTCCTCAGCATTTCATATCACGAATTCTATGAATGTTTTGACTCCACCCTCATACTATGGACTTATACGTGATGCAGTTATCCAACTTTGATCCATACTCACTGTTTACAATATCAGCAAATTTAACGGTGCTATGAATCTCACTTTCTTTACAAAGGTGGTGGTCCTACCCATTCAGGATGAACATTTTTCTATACTTCATAACTGCATACAAGTTAGGAGTTATTTTAAAATTGATAAAATTACGGCAGCATTTCGCATTGGTCTCTAAGTACATGAAATGAAAGTGGTGACATCAAATTCAACCACAATCAAATATGCACCCAGAGGACAATACAAAATTTAACTAACCAAAACTTGATCAAATTTTAAAGTAAGTCCTAACTTGTATATAGCAATAATGCATAAAAAATTATTCATCCCAAACCATTCAGACGGACAATTGATATTCAACACAAACGATGAAATCAATTAATTTAATTACCATTTGTGTCGAATCTCAAACGGGAAACTATGGTTCACTCACACAATTTAAAAAATCACATACTTATTTAAAAGAGACTAAAATTACCATTAGCACCACCAAATTAAAATTCAAATTAAAGACAGTAAACAAGGGGATTTTATTACTTAACTATTAGTAAATTTTTTATTTTGTCGGGTAGTATTTAGATTTAACATATAGTGTTTTCGGGTGTTGTATAATAAAAAAAACTAGTTATTATTGTTATAATAAAATTATTTAAAATTATAGAACTCAAATAATTATAGGGTTAATTCATTATGTAATTAAAATTTTAAATTGCCTAATCAAGAATTTAAACACATACTACCCATAATTTATAATTTTAATCATCCTTTGTTGGGCTTGTGTAATTTTTATTTAGTTGAAAATATCAACTTTTTGTATTTATTTTTTTTACTAGTGCAAGGAATAATACTAATGTTTATGTATTTATTTAGTTAAAAATATCATTTTTTACTTTAATATCAATTTAAATTGGCTAAATTAATAAACAGAATACAAAATAATTTCAACAATCAACAACATTCGAATTTTCCTAATCAGATTTTCCTAATCAGATTTTCCTAATATATAACTAATGGAATTCTCATTTTCCTAATACGAACTAAGTCTAACATTAACAGAGAATACAAAATAATTTCAACAATCAATACCTAAGCATTTAATCTATAGTTAACAACATTCTAATTTTCCTAATCAAATTATCCTAACATATAACTAATGACATTTTCATTTTCCTAATACTAACTAAGCATAACATTGCATCAACTAAACAAACTCAACATTGCATAAACATATATAAGAGAAAAATAGGGTTTTAGGAAGAACCTCGATGCGCAGTGGGAAGAAGACGTTCATAGTGGTGAGTGTGGGTAGTGACCGTTCGTGCCAATGAGTTAAAGTGGAGGGAGAGAAAGGACAGGAAGAAATGCAATGCGTGAAAGTGGAGGGAGTGAAGAGGAAGAAGTAGAACATGTGAAAATGAAAGGAGGGAAGATAAGTTTCATGAAAGTGAAAATAGGGGGAAGAGGAAAAAAGGAAGTGTTAACCCGGCGACGGCGTCTCAACGGTTCGTTTCCACCACCGGGTTTGTTAATTGGCAAGCGCACCAATCGTTTGTAGTTTTCAAAATTTAGATATCGTTCCACTGGGATTGAAAGTCCAATAACAACAGTAATTTTCTATTTACTATGGTAAATGTGAAGGAAATTATAAACAAAAGAATGATTTATATACAGTTTATACAATATTCACAAGATAGCATGATTGAGTGATTCATAAGATAAGAGAAAATAAAATCTATCTAAAAAGATGAGTTGCAATCTAGAATAGGTAAGATACTTGAGATAAACACAGATAAACAAATTATGTTGGAAATTGGATCCCTAATCTAGAATAACAATGAGGAACTCAAGACATGCATATTTAATCATCAAGTTTCATGTCATTGCAGCTTAAAATCATTATAACCGATCCCTCGTGATATAAATTCTAAGAATTCACCGTAAAGTCCGATCCCTCGTGAGCTTTCTCAGTAAAAACTTGCATTAAGACCTGGCCTTATGGCAACAATGGTTAACAACCCCTATAGAATTAAGATACCAAGGGTATTCCAACTTTTTACTTTCGTCAAAACAAGTTTTAATACGGCATAAATAATCATTCTCCCGTTTGACATTTACACTAATAAAACCAGTTTTGATACACATGAAAATCATTCTCCCGTTTGACATTCATATTAATAAAAGGTTAAGATACTAACATGGACTTGAATCATAAACATGCAGAGGTCAAATTCACAACATTATACTCAATAGATTAGTTCACCAATTCCAACATAAACAAATTAGTTACACATGGTAAAAGTAAAAACAACACTTACAGAGTTTGACATTACGAAGATGATGGAAACTTCACGATACAACGATCACAATACACCGAAACACACTCAAGTATCTAGAAAACTATTCTAGAACTACAACTCACAAAAGAAGTACTCAAAGTCGAGCACAAGAGAGAAGAGAAGAGAATGAAATGCTGTGTAAGGGATGTGATGAATGGTGTTGGATGGCCCTATTTATAGGGCTGAGCAAGGGTGCTGACGCTACGCGTCCCTGTGACGCTACGCGTCAGGCCCATGACTCAGCTTCCATTAAACAGCTGATAATGGCCATTACAAATTATAAAAATTGATCATGCTTGGCCACTTGGACGTGTCTCCACTGTGTTTTGGCCATTTGTGCTGAGTGGGGTGGCCCTTGTGGCTGAGTGGAGTGCCCATTATTGGGTCCAAGTGGAGTGGTTGGTCAAAGTGGAGGTGGAGACCACGCAGCACTGACGCTACGCGTGGCTGTGATGCGTAGCGTCAGCATCAAAAATAGCTGTTGATGCTAAGCGTGACGTGAGGCTACGCGTCAGCTCCTCCAGTGTAATTTTCTCTTGATTTCTTAACTTTTTCACTGCAAAACTAGAGAAAATTGATCAAGGGCAGATTATTTCCAACAACATCCATTTATTGAATTTAAATCCTAATTTTCTAACAAATTAAACTAATTTTTATAATTTTTATGAAATTTTTATTTAAGCTTTTATTGAAAATTTGAGGACTAATAAATACCCCCAACTTGAGACATTGCTCGTCCTCGAGCAAGAGAGAAAAATAAGAAAATAAAAATTTGAAATCAAATTTTTAAGTTAGTCCGAAAATTTATCACAAAAAATAATTACACAATTTTAACTATTTTGTAATAATCAAAAACTGATATCAAATATAACAAAGGTTTAATGATAAAATTGTTTACAATATTCTATTAACAATCAAGCAGAATTTCAGGCTTACCTCACAAGTGTTTATCTCTATGCAATTGGTAACCTGTTTCACTCAATCAATCATAAAATCAAACGAATTTAACTTTGTTTGTCATCTAATCAATGGTTATTTATACCGAGTTAATTCGAAAATCACAAGGTCTTTTCACGGGTTGTAATGAGGCTTGGTTTACAAGAATCAATGGTTTTTCTTGGAATTCAAAAACCTGAAATCATAAAAGAGCATTTTCATAATTTTTAGGCTTTTCTCTTGATCCAAACTCTCATTTTCTTTTATTGATGAAAAATAAATACCCCCAACTTGATTCTTTTCACTATTTTTGACTTTTCTTTTCCATATTCTATTTTTTTTTTGAAAAGAATCAAGTTGCTCATTTTCACTCCCCATTTTTGTAAGAACACTCAAAATATTTTTCATTTATTTCAACTGCTCTTTTAATCAATCAAGTATAGGGAATGGTTAAAACAAAATTAGGTTTTAAGAGTACCAAAGAATTTTATTTTAGGCTCAAATTGGCTTGCAAGGGATAAAAGACTTTTTACCAAGGTAAGCTGTTTGGCCCAAGGTTTCGTTTCACCAATAAATGTGCCTTGATCATTTTCCCGAATTCTCTGTACAACAACACAAATCAGAGATTAAAGCAAAATCAATTCGAATTGAAAATATGTCGATTAAACCCTCGAGTGTTTAAAAAGATCTCTCAACTCACCGGGTTATTGAAATTTGCTTGATGGTTAATAAACTTATTGTAATTAAATTTTATCAAAATTCCTAAGTTATAAAGAATCAATAATTGATTTTACAAAATTAAGTTTCATTGTGTAAAAACTCTAAGTGTATAAACTAACTTACTAACAAAAATTTGATTGATTTATTAAAAGAAAATCTTATTTTTATAAAATTTTTTTATTTTGTTTTATTTTATTTTATTTTATTTTATTTCGAATAAAATATGCAAAAACAAATAATTACGTAAAAACACACCACACAAATAATAAAATACCATAATATAAAATGTAAATGTAAATGTAAATGTAAATATCAACTAAAAACAATTGTACTCAAAATAAGAAGAAGATGGCATCCTCAATCTTCCATCTGATCATCATCCTGCTCCTCCTCCTCACCATCGCCATCAGAGTCAGCCTGTGCGCCAGATGATCCACCAGTCTCAGGGTAGGTAGGCAAATCTCCGGGCCAAGCTACATGTGCTGCAAACTCGGCCGGGGTAACATAAGGTGCTCCCTCTCCCTGTAACCTGTACTGATAAAATTCATCATGAAGATGAATATAAGCTCTATGAGTAGCAGCCATCATCTGCATCATATGCTGATGCTCAAGTGATATCCGGGCAAAGCCCTGTGTGACAGCATCAGTAGATGGAGGCTGCACCGGTGGTCTCCTCCTCCTAGGTCAAGGCTGAGCCTCCTGCTCTAGTGGTGGAAGCTCGCACTGCTGCACAAAATAATCTCTGTTCACTAGAACTTTAGGGACTCTCCCTGAAGAACTAGTAAACTCTGGTGAAGGTACAATGACTCCCTGCCTCCTCAGTAAGGCAGATATGATGAGAGGAAAGGGAATGGGGCGATTCACTTTATACCCAAGGGCATAAAAGTGAATCTGCTCAGATATAAGCTCAGCAATATCGATGGTGTGGCCCTGGAGGATAGAATAGAGAAGGCAACAACGATCAACTGGAAGGGATGAAAGGTGGGTGACAGGAGTGATATTATGAAGCATGAGGTGGGACCACGCCTGGGCTATGGGGGTCAGCTGGGTCTTTAAGAGGTTAGATGGACTCCTTCCAACCCTACTTAGGTTGAAAAAGATTCCATCCTTGCTCAAGAAATGAGCAACCTCCTCGAGGGAGTATCCTAACTCTCCCTCAGCAGCAATCTTGTTTCTGTTTTCTTTCCAGAAACAAGTGTCATCCTCGGGAGTAGGCTCCCAAGGGTTACCCAATAGGGTGCTGATAGTGTCCCGGTCATATGAAATATGCCGGCCCCTCACCCAACTCGTCCGCTGCTGCCCTATGTTTGGTGCGTCCTGGCGGGTCCTGAAAGCATTTGCATAAAACTCCATCACTAAGATGGGGTCCCCCTCAGTAGGTAGAGAGAATAGAGGTCCCCATCTCCTCTGCTGAATTCCATCTTGAAGCTCAGGGTAATCTTCTGCACTCAGATCAAGTACCCTCTCCCAGATAAGTCTCTGGCCCTTGATCTGATGAAACCGTGCCCACTTCGCATCAGTGCGAAATCTGGTGGGATCCCTCGGTCCTAACACCTCCTGTCCCTGAAGATCAGGATCCTCAGAGGTGGTGTCGGTATCTGTGGTCTTCCTCTGTCTTTTAGAGGGACCAGTAGTGGGAATAGATTTCTTTGGTGCCATCTGCAAAAAAATAAAAAGTTTAAAATTAAACACACATTAAACAATAAATCCATAAAAATATTTTTTTTGGTTTTTCTAAAATTCAAATATACTACAACATATTTTTGTATTTTTATGATTTATAAAGAAAGTCACACACATATTTTTCAAATAATTTTCAAAACAAAATACAATTTATTCAAAATTTATACAAATTTGTTTTTATGCAAGAAAGTATAACAAATACTAAATATGAAAATTTATTAATTTAAAAAGAAAACAACAAACAACAAACACACCGCAAGAATTAAAAACAGAGGCTGACGCTACGCGTGGTGTAACGCTACGCGTCAGCCTGTTCTGCCCACGCTACGCGTCTGTGGGACGCTACGCGTGGGCTCACAGTTCATCCTCACGCTACGCGTCTGTGGGACGCTACGCGTGAGTTGCGCAGAACAAAAAAAGAAAAACAGGGGTTGCGCAGCAGCAACCCCTTTCCAAACCACACTATATCCATTCAATTCCTAATTCCTAACAGCAATCAATCCCAATGGTCTTCTAATCCTAATCCTAACCACATTTATTTCTAAAAATTGAAAATTTAAAAACAAAATTAAAGAGAAAGGATTAGAATACTTACTTATGGTTCCTTGAGCAATGGGATTGAGAAGGTTTGGAAGAGAGAAAAGGAAGTTTCTAAAATTTGGTTTTTGAAAACTAAGTGAGGCAGAGAGGATATTTTAGGTTTTAAAACCTAAGATGAGCCTCTCTGGTTTAGTTTTAAAAACTGAAAGTGGGTTCTGACGCTACGCGTGGATGGGACGCTACGCGTCAGACCCAAAATGCAGAGTCCACGCTACGCGTCACATGGGCGCTACGCGTGGGATTCTGTTTTTGATTTTTCAAAATTTTGATTTTCAAAAACCTTTTCTTTTCAATTTTAAACTCCTTTTCTTTTCAAAATAAAATTCCTATCTAAATTTTTTTTTAAAATTTTAAAAACATTAAAAATAAAGAAAAAAGAATGGGTTGCCTCCCATTGAGCGCTAGATTTAATGTCTCCAGCCAGACATTACCTCTGATTTAATCAGGTGGTCTCCCAATATCCATTGAGGAATCACCTGTCTTCTTCTTTCTTTTTCTTCTTTTCCGATGCTTAATTACCTGTTTTTCATCTTTCAAAGCATTGGTTAAGTTAAAACAATTTAATTGATTGGGAAGAGATATACCTGGTTCGGTTGAAAGGTAAACTTTTGCCTCATTACTTATCCTGAGGTGTTCATGAGCACTGAAGCTTACCTCTTCTTCATAAACTTTGACTGCAACCGTACTTAGATCAACATCTACTCTGATTCTTGCAGTCTTCATAAAAGGTCTTCCTAGGATCAGGGGAATCTCAGTGTCTTCCTTCATATCCAGCACCACGAAGTCAACCTTGAAGTGGTACTTGTCAACCTTTACCAGTACATCTTCCACAATCCCAAAAGGCTTTTTGACAGAGCGATCTGCAAACTGTAATTTTGTCTTTGCTTCCTTTAACTCATATTCACCAATGCGTTTTATTAAATCTAAGGGCATCAAGTTAATGTTAGCCCCTAAATCTAATAACGCATTCCTGATGTTGCTATTTCCGATTGTCACAGGAATGGTGAAACTCCCCGGATCTTTACATTTTTTCAGGGTTATACAGTTTGTTTCTTGCTCTGTATCTCTTTGCACATTTTTTACTTTTTCATTTTTTTCATTTTTTCTATTTTTTCACTTTCTTTCTCTTCTTCTTCTTTCTTTTTCTCACTCTTTTCTTTACAATCATCAAAAGAAACAGCATTACATTGTTCCCTTAGGTTTTGAGTGTTTGCAAAAAACCCAGAACTCTTTAATTCGGCTATCTCTTTTGCAAGCTGACCCATTTGTATGTCTGATGCTTTACGGGCAGCTTCATTTGTCTCTACAAACTGCAATAACTGTTGAATAGATTCCTCTATTCTTGTCAATCTTACATTGTCAGTTTGTTGTTGCTTGAATTGATTGTTAGGAGGTCTGTTGGAAGGTCCAGTGTCCTGTCTCCAGCCAATATTCTGATTTTGCCAACCCTGTAGGTAATTGTTAGGGAAAGAATTTCCATGATTAAAAGGAAAATTACCTAAGGGTGCTCTTTGATGGTTCATGAAATTGGCTTGCTCTTGCTCATTTCCACAGTAACCACATGGTTGTTCTCCCATGCAGTGCATACATGTTTTAAGTTGAGCAGGGGGTGGTGATGCTACTTGAGCAATTTGAAGTTTTTCCAATTGCTTGCTCATAACTTCAATTTATTGGGTCAGTAATTTTTGCTGAGCCAACACTGCATCATTTACTCCCAATTCGAGCATTCCTGGCTTCCTCTGCATATTACCTCTTTCATGCTTTGCTTGGCGGTCACTAATAGCCATTGATTCCAATATTTCTATGGCTTCTTCCATAGTCTTGTTCATTAAAGAACCACCTGCACAAGCATCTAACATCATCTTGAACTGAGGCAATAAACCATGGTAAACGATTCTTACCTTCTCAGCATCATTCAGGTTGTGGTTTGGGCATTTTCTCAAGAGGGCCTTGAATCGTTCCCATGTCTCTCCTAGTGATTCATCATTATTTTGAGAAAAAGAGTGTATGGCTGTCATTGCTTCAAAATATTTTGAAGGAGAATAAAATCTTTCCAAAAATTTTCTTTCAACATCAGACCAGTTTGCAAAACTACCCGGTGGACAAGATTTAAACCATTCTTTTGCTTTCCCAATCAATGAAAAAGGAAAGAGTCTCATGTAAACAGATTCTTCTTGATTGGGTTCAAAACCAATTGTGCTACATAACTCATAAAAAACAGTTAAATGTTCATATGGTTCTTCATGATTTAAACCAGCAAATTGGTTATTTTGAATAATGTTTAAAGTGGCAGGTTTAATTTCCACTGGTAAAACTGGTCCTTGAAACATTCCCGAAACTCAGGGTGGACCATTTATAGCGGCAAACTGTCCCAATGTTCTCCTTTCAGCAGCCATATTTGAATTTTCAAAATTCCTAAAAGTAGAAGAAGACTTAGTTTGTGTTTTAGATTTCAAAGACTTGATTTTCTTTACAAACTTTTCTATTTCAGGATCAAAATAAATTTTACCTGCGGTAGATCGAGTTTGCATACACAAACTAGACAAAGAAAGTTAGTGTAATAATGATAAGAAATAAATAAAAAAATTCTCTAAGGTAAAAAAATATTTACCACGGTAATTAAAATTTTACTGTTTTACTGAAACAATTCAATCCCCGGTGACGGCGCCAGAAAACTTGTTAACCCGGCGACGGCGTCTCAACGGTTCGTTTCCACCACCGGGTTTGTTAATTGGCAAGCGCACCAATCGTTTGTAGTTTTCAAAATTTAGATATCGTTCCACTGGGATTGAAAGTCCAATAACAACAGTAATTTTCTATTTACTATGGTAAATGTGAAGGAAATTATAAACAAAAGAATGATTTATATACAGTTTATACAATATTCACAAGATAGCATGATTGAGTGATTCATAAGATAAAAGAAAATAAAATCTATCTAAAAAGACGAGTTGCAATCTAGAATAGGTAAGATACTTGAGATAAACACAGATAAACAAATTATGTTGGAAATTGGATCCCTAATCTAGAATAACAATGAGGAACTCAAGACATGCATATTTAATCATCAAGTTTCATGTCATTGCAGCTTAAAATCATTATAACCGATCCCTCGTGATATAAATTCTAAGAATTCACCGTAAAGTCCGATCCCTCGTGAGCTTTCTCAGTAAAAACTTGCATTAAGACCTGGCCTTATGGCAACAATGGTTAACAACCCCTATAGAATTGAGATACCAAGGGTATTCCAACTTTTTACTTTCGTCAAAACAAGTTTTAATACGGCATAAATAATCATTCTCCCGTTTGACATTTACATTAATAAAACCAGTTTTGATACACATGAAAATCATTCTCCCGTTTGACGTTCATATTAATAAAAGGTTGAGATACTAACATGGACTTGAATCATAAACATGCAGAGGTCGAATTCACAACATTATACTCAATAGATTAGTTCACCAATTCCAACATAAACAAATTAGTTACACATGGTAAAAGTAAAAACAACACTTACAGAGTTTGACATTACGAAGACGATGGAAACTTCACGATACAACGATCACAATACACCGAAACACACTCAAGTATCTAGAAAACTATTCTAGAACTACAACTCACAAAAGAAGTACTCAAAGTCGAGCACAAGAGAGAAGAGAAGAGAATGAAATGCTGTGTAAGGGATGTGATGAATGGTGTTGGATGGCCCTATTTATAGGGCTGAGCAAGGGTGCTGACGCTACGCGTCCCTGTGACGCTACGCGTCAGGCCCATGACTCAGCTTCCATTAAACAGCTGATAATGGCCACTACAAATTATAAAAATTGATCATGCTTGGCCACTTGGACGTGTCTCCACTGTGTTTTGGCCATTTGTGCTGAGTGGGGTGGCCCTTGTGGCTGAGTGGAGTGCCCATTATTGGGTCCAAGTGGAGTGGTTGGTCAAAGTGGAGGTGGAGACCACGCAGCACTGACGCTACGCGTGGCTGTGATGCGTAGCGTCAGCATCAAAAATAGCTGTTGATGCTAAGCGTGACGTGAGGCTACGCGTCAGCTCCTCCAGTGTAATTTTCTCTTGATTTCTTAACTTTTTCACTGCAAAACTAGAGAAAATTGATCAAGGGCAGATTATTTCCAACAACATCCATTTATTGAATTTAAATCCTAATTTTCTAACAAATTAAACTAATTTTTATAATTTTTATGAAATTTTTATTTAAGCTTTTATTGAAAATTTGAGGACTAATAAATACCCCCAACTTGAGACATTGCTCGTCCTCGAGCAAGAGAGAAAAATAAGAAAATAAAAATTTGAAATCAAATTTTTAAGTTAGTCCGAAAATTTATCACAAAAAATAATTACACAATTTTAACTATTTTGTAATAATCAAAAACTGATATCAAATATAACAAAGGTTTAATGATAAAATTGTTTACAATATTCTATTAACAATCAAGCAGAATTTCAGGCTTACCTCACAAGTGTTTATCTCTATGCAATTGGTAACCTGTTTCACTCAATCAATCATAAAATCAAACGAATTTAACTTTGTTTGTCATCTAATCAATGGTTATTTATACCGAGTTAATTCGAAAATCACAAGGTCTTTTCACGGGTTGTAATGAGGCTTGGTTTACAAGAATCAATGGTTTTTCTTGGAATTCAAAAACCTGAAATCATAAAAGAGCATTTTCATAATTTTTAGGCTTTTCTCTTGATCCAAACTCTCATTTTCTTTTATTGATGAAAAATAAATACCCCCAACTTGATTCTTTTCACTATTTTTGACTTTTCTTTTCCATATTCTATTTTTTTTTTGAAAAGAATCAAGTTGCTCATTTTCACTCCCCATTTTTGTAAGAACACTCAAAATATTTTTCATTTATTTCAACTGCTCTTTTAATCAATCAAGTATAGGGAATGGTTAAAACAAAATTAGGTTTTAAGAGTACCAAAGAATTTTATTTTAGGCTCAAATTGGCTTGCAAGGGATAAAAGACTTTTTACCAAGGTAAGCTGTTTGGCCCAAGGTTTCGTTTCACCAATAAATGTGCCTTGATCATTTTCCCGAATTCTCTGTACAACAACACAAATCAGAGATTAAAGCAAAATCAATTCGAATTGAAAATATATTGATTAAACCCTCGAGTGTTTAAAAAGATCTCTCAACTCACCGGGTTATTGAAATTTGCTTGATGGTTAATAAACTTATTGTAATTAAATTTTATCAAAATTCCTAAGTTATAAAGAATCAATAATTGATTTTACAAAATTAAGTTTCATTGTGTAAAAACTCTAAGTGTATAAACTAACTTACTAACAAAAATTTGATTGATTTATTAAAAGAAAATCTTATTTTTATAAAATTATTTTATTTTATTTTATTTTATTTTATTTTATTTTATTTCGAATAAAATATGCAAAAACAAATAATTACGTAAAAACACACCACACAAATAATAAAATACCATAATATAAAATGTAAATGTAAATGTAAATGTAAATATCAACTAAAAACAACTGTACTCAAAATAAGAAGAAGATGGCATCCTCAATCTTCCATCTGATCATCATCCTGCTCCTCCTCCTCACCATCGCCATCAGAGTCAGCCTGTGCGCCAGATGATCCACCAGTCTCAGGGTAGGTAGGCAAATCTCCGGGCCAAGCTACATGTGCTGCAAACTCGGCCGGGGTAACATAAGGTGCTCCCTCTCCCTGTAACCTGTACTGATAAAATTCATCATGAAGATGAATATAAGCTCTATGAGTAGCAGCCATCATCTGCATCATATGCTGATGCTCAAGTGATATCCGGGCAAAGCCCTGTGTGACAGCATCAGTAGATGGAGGCTGCACCGGTGGTCTCCTCCTCCTAGGTCAAGGCTGAGCCTCCTGCTCTAGTGGTGGAAGCTCGCACTGCTGCACAAAATAATCTCTGTTCACTAGAACTTTAGGGACTCTCCCTGAAGAACTAGTAAACTCTGGTGAAGGTACAATGACTCCCTGCCTCCTCAGTAAGGCAGATATGATGAGAGGAAAGGGAATGGGGCGATTCACTTTATACCCAAGGGCATAAAAGTGAATCTGCTCAGATATAAGCTCAGCAATATCGATGGTGTGGCCCTGGAGGATAGAATAGAGAAGGCAACAACGATCAACTGGAAGGGATGAAAGGTGGGTGACAGGAGTGATATTATGAAGCATGAGGTGGGACCACGCCTGGGCTATGGGGGTCAGCTGGGTCTTTAAGAGGTTAGATGGACTCCTTCCAACCCTACTTAGGTTGAAAAAGATTCCATCCTTGCTCAAGAAATGAGCAACCTCCTCGAGGGAGTATCCTAACTCTCCCTCAGCAGCAATCTTGTTTCTGTTTTCTTTCCAGAAACAAGTGTCATCCTCGGGAGTAGGCTCCCAAGGGTTACCCAATAGGGTGCTGATAGTGTCCCGGTCATATGAAATATGCCGGCCCCTCACCCAACTCGTCCGCTGCTGCCCTATGTTTGGTGCGTCCTGGCGGGTCCTGAAAGCATTTGCATAAAACTCCATCACTAAGATGGGGCCCCCCTCAGTAGGTAGAGAGAATAGAGGTCCCCATCTCCTCTGCTGAATTCCATCTTGAAGCTCAGGGTAATCTCCTGCACTCAGATCAAGTACCCTCTCCCAGATAAGTCTCTGGCCCTTGATCTGATGAAACCGTGCCCACTTCGCATCAGTGCGAAATCTGGTGGGATCCCTCGGTCCTAACACCTCCTGTCCCTGAAGATCAGGATCCTCAGAGGTGGTGTCGGTATCTGTGGTCTTCCTCTGTCTTTTAGAGGGACCAGTAGTGGGAATAGATTTCTTTGGTGCCATCTGCAAAAAAATAAAAAGTTTAAAATTAAACACACATTAAACAATAAATCCATAAAAATATTTTTTTTGGTTTTTCTAAAATTCAAATATACTACAACATATTTTTGTATTTTTATGATTTATAAAGAAAGTCACACACATATTTTTCAAATAATTTTCAAAACAAAATACAATTTATTCAAAATTTATACAAATTTGTTTTTATGCAAGAAAGTATAACAAATACTAAATATGAAAATTTATTAATTTAAAAAGAAAACAACAAACAACAAACACACCGCAAGAATTAAAAACAGAGGCTGACGCTACGCGTGGTGTAACGCTACGCGTCAGCCTGTTCTGCCCACGCTACGCGTCTGTGGGACGCTACGCGTGGGCTCACAGTTCATCCTCACGCTACGCGTCTGTGGGACGCTACGCGTGAGTTGCGCAGAACAAAAAAAGAAAAACAGGGGTTGCGCAGCAGCAACCCCTTTCCAAACCACACTATATCCATTCAATTCCTAATTCCTAACAGCAATCAATCCCAATGGTCTTCTAATCCTAATCCTAACCACATTTATTTCTAAAAATTGAAAATTTAAAAACAAAATTAAAGAGAAAGGATTAGAATACTTACTTATGGTTCCTTGAGCAATGGGATTGAGAAGGTTTGGAAGAGAGAAAAGGAAGTTTCTAAAATTTGGTTTTTGAAAACTAAGTGAGGCAGAGAGGATATTTTAGGTTTTAAAACCTAAGATGAGCCTCTCTGGTTTAGTTTTAAAAACTGAAAGTGGGTTCTGACGCTACGCGTGGATGGGACGCTACGCGTCAGACCCAAAATGCAGAGTCCACGCTACGCGTCACATGGGCGCTACGCGTGGGATTCTGTTTTTGATTTTTCAAAATTTTGATTTTCAAAAACCTTTTCTTTTCAATTTTAAACTCCTTTTCTTTTCAAAATAAAATTCCTATCTAAATTTTTTTTTAAAATTTTAAAAACATTAAAAATAAAGAAAAAAGAATGGGTTGCCTCCCATTGAGCGCTAGATTTAATGTCTCCAGCCAGACATTACCTCTGATTTAATCAGGTGGTCTCCCAATATCCATTGAGGAATCACCTGTCTTCTTCTTTCTTTTTCTTCTTTTCCGATGCTTAATTACCTGTTTTTCATCTTTCAAAGCATTGGTTAAGTTAAAACAATTTAATTGATTGGGAAGAGATATACCTGGTTCGGTTGAAAGGTAAACTTTTGCCTCATTACTTATCCTGAGGTGTTCATGAGCACTGAAGCTTACCTCTTCTTCATAAACTTTGACTGCAACCGTACTTAGATCAACATCTACTCTGATTCTTGCAGTCTTCATAAAAGGTCTTCCTAGGATCAGGGGAATCTCAGTGTCTTCCTTCATATCCAGCACCACGAAGTCAACCTTGAAGTGGTACTTGTCAACCTTTACCAGTACATCTTCCACAATCCCAAAAGGCTTTTTGACAGAGCGATCTGCAAACTGTAATTTTGTCTTTGCTTCCTTTAACTCATATTCACCAATGCGTTTTATTAAATCTAAGGGCATCAAGTTAATGTTAGCCCCTAAATCTAATAACGCATTCCTGATGTTGATATTTCCGATTGTCACAGGAATGGTGAAACTCCCCGGATCTTTACATTTTTTCAGGGTTATACAGTTTGTTTCTTGCTCTGTATCTCTTTGCACATTTTTTACTTTTTCATTTTTTTCATTTTTTCTATTTTTTCACTTTCTTTCTCTTCTTCTTCTTTCTTTTTCTCACTCTTTTCTTTACAATCATCAAAAGAAACAGCATTACATTGTTCCCTTAGGTTTTGAGTGTTTGCAAAAAACCCAGAACTCTTTAATTCGGCTATCTCTTTTGCAAGCTGACCCATTTGTATGTCTGATGCTTTACGGGCAGCTTCATTTGTCTCTACAAACTGCAATAACTGTTGAATAGATTCCTCTATTCTTGTCAATCTTACATTGTCAGTTTGTTGTTGCTTGAATTGATTGTTAGGAGGTCTGTTGGAAGGTCCAGTGTCCTGTCTCCAGCCAATATTCTGATTTTGCCAACCCTGTAGGTAATTGTTAGGGAAAGAATTTCCATGATTAAAAGGAAAATTACCTAAGGGTGCTCTTTGATGGTTCATGAAATTGGCTTGCTCTTGCTCATTTCCACAGTAACCACATGGTTGTTCTCCCATGCAGTGCATACATGTTTTAAGTTGAGCAGGGGGTGGTGATGCTACTTGAGCAATTTGAAGTTTTTCCAATTGCTTGCTCATAACTTCAATTTATTGGGTCAGTAATTTTTGCTGAGCCAACACTGCATCATTTACTCCCAATTCGAGCATTCCTGGCTTCCTCTGCATATTACCTCTTTCATGCTTTGCTTGGCGGTCACTAATAGCCATTGATTCCAATATTTCTATGGCTTCTTCCATAGTCTTGTTCATTAAAGAACCACCTGCACAAGCATCTAACATCATCTTGAACTGAGGCAATAAACCATGGTAAACGATTCTTACCTTCTCAGCATCATTCAGGTTGTGGTTTGGGCATTTTCTCAAGAGGGCCTTGAATCGTTCCCATGTCTCTCCTAGTGATTCATCATTATTTTGAGAAAAAGAGTGTATGGCTGTCATTGCTTCAAAATATTTTGAAGGAGAATAAAATCTTTCCAAAAATTTTCTTTCAACATCAGACCAGTTTGCAAAACTACCCGGTGGACAAGATTTAAACCATTCTTTTGCTTTCCCAATCAATGAAAAAGGAAAGAGTCTCATGTAAACAGATTCTTCTTGATTGGGTTCAAAACCAATTGTGCTACATAACTCATAAAAAACAGTTAAATGTTCATATGGTTCTTCATGATTTAAACCAGCAAATTGGTTATTTTGAATAATGTTTAAAGTGGCAGGTTTAATTTCCACTGGTAAAACTGGTCCTTGAAACATTCCCGAAACTCAGGGTGGACCATTTATAGCGGCAAACTGTCCCAATGTTCTCCTTTCAGCAGCCATATTTGAATTTTCAAAATTCCTAAAAGTAGAAGAAGACTTAGTTTGTGTTTTAGATTTCAAAGACTTGATTTTCTTTACAAACTTTTCTATTTCAGGATCAAAATAAATTTTACCTGCGGTAGATCGAGTTTGCATACACAAACTAGACAAAGAAAGTTAGTGTAATAATGATAAGAAATAAATAAAAAAATTCTCTAAGGTAAAAAAATATTTACCACGGTAATTAAAATTTTACTGTTTTACTGAAACAATTCAATCCCCGGTGACGGCGCCAGAAAACTTGTTAACCCGGCGACGGCGTCTCAACGGTTCGTTTCCACCACCGGGTTTGTTAATTGGCAAGCGCACCAATCGTTTGTAGTTTTCAAAATTTAGATATCGTTCCACTGGGATTGAAAGTCCAATAACAACAGTAATTTTCTATTTACTATGGTAAATGTGAAGGAAATTATAAACAAAAGAATGATTTATATACAGTTTATACAATATTCACAAGATAGCATGATTGAGTGATTCATAAGATAAAAGAAAATAAAATCTATCTAAAAAGACGAGTTGCAATCTAGAATAGGTAAGATACTTGAGATAAACACAGATAAACAAATTATGTTGGAAATTGGATCCCTAATCTAGAATAACAATGAGGAACTCAAGACATGCATATTTAATCATCAAGTTTCATGTCATTGCAGCTTAAAATCATTATAACCGATCCCTCGTGATATAAATTCTAAGAATTCACCGTAAAGTCCGATCCCTCGTGAGCTTTCTCAGTAAAAACTTGCATTAAGACCTGGCCTTATGGCAACAATGGTTAACAACCCCTATAGAATTGAGATACCAAGGGTATTCCAACTTTTTACTTTCGTCAAAACAAGTTTTAATACGGCATAAATAATCATTCTCCCGTTTGACATTTACATTAATAAAACCAGTTTTGATACACATGAAAATCATTCTCCCGTTTGACGTTCATATTAATAAAAGGTTGAGATACTAACATGGACTTGAATCATAAACATGCAGAGGTCGAATTCACAACATTATACTCAATAGATTAGTTCACCAATTCCAACATAAACAAATTAGTTACACATGGTAAAAGTAAAAACAACACTTACAGAGTTTGACATTACGAAGACGATGGAAACTTCACGATACAACGATCACAATACACCGAAACACACTCAAGTATCTAGAAAACTATTCTAGAACTACAACTCACAAAAGAAGTACTCAAAGTCGAGCACAAGAGAGAAGAGAAGAGAATGAAATGCTGTGTAAGGGATGTGATGAATGGTGTTGGATGGCCCTATTTATAGGGCTGAGCAAGGGTGCTGACGCTACGCGTCCCTGTGACGCTACGCGTCAGGCCCATGACTCAGCTTCCATTAAACAGCTGATAATGGCCACTACAAATTATAAAAATTGATCATGCTTGGCCACTTGGACGTGTCTCCACTGTGTTTTGGCCATTTGTGCTGAGTGGGGTGGCCCTTGTGGCTGAGTGGAGTGCCCATTATTGGGTCCAAGTGGAGTGGTTGGTCAAAGTGGAGGTGGAGACCACGCAGCACTGACGCTACGCGTGGCTGTGATGCGTAGCGTCAGCATCAAAAATAGCTGTTGATGCTAAGCGTGACGTGAGGCTACGCGTCAGCTCCTCCAGTGTAATTTTCTCTTGATTTCTTAACTTTTTCACTGCAAAACTAGAGAAAATTGATCAAGGGCAGATTATTTCCAACAACATCCATTTATTGAATTTAAATCCTAATTTTCTAACAAATTAAACTAATTTTTATAATTTTTATGAAATTTTTATTTAAGCTTTTATTGAAAATTTGAGGACTAACAGGAAGCGTCACGGTGCAGGAGGTAGAAGACAAAGCATGATAGTGAAATGGAAAGGGAAAAAGTGTTTTAATGAGAGCCTTGAGAAGTGTGTGTGTCACCATTAATCACAGTTCCCCATCAACCGTGTTTATACACTATAAACACGGTTCCCGCCTCAACCGTGGTTGTATATGCATTTTAAAAATTTTAAACAATCAAATATAATACCTTTTAACCACGGCTCCCTAATAGACATTTTTATAGATACACTATAAACACGGTTTATATTAACCGTGTTTGTATATGCATTTAAAAATTTTAAAAAACAAAAATACACTTCCTCATATTTACAAAAATACCACCGTGTTTTTTTAACCACGTTTTTCCTAGAACCGTGATCATATCCTGTCCTTATAGCCATTTTTTGCACTAGTGTTAAACTAGTAAATGTTAAAAATAAAGACTTTTAACACTGGTTAACCAGTGTTACATCTCATTTTTCACACGTATTGTTTTATGAGAAGCGGTGTTAAATAGCCTTTTCTACACCTGTTGGTTCTTTTCAACCGGTGTTAATTACATTATTCTACAATTGTTGTTTAGAACACCCATGTTAAATATCTATTTTAACACCTAGTATTTTTTAACCCAATGTTAATTCTATAGCTTACAATATCTATTTTAATCGGTGTTAAAAGTCTATATATTTTTTCTATGTTCTTTCCTCAACTATCTATAGAAATGTAAATTTAAACAAAAATTAATATCCATATTAATTTAAATGATCATTTATTCTATACTAATTGTAAAGAATACAAAATCAAAGCATAAAACCTATATTAATACTACAAAAGTTTAGGACAGCAAGGATGTTAAACAGGAACTATACATGGTCATGATTTTTAAATGAGTTACATAAATAATTATATGTTAAAAATGTTTGAATTTTAAATTCCAATATTTGAATTAATATAATATTATATTAATATTTAATGGATAAGCATTATTAATTTAAACATATCTATATTTTGTTATTAATTATAATATATAATAATCTGAATAGAATCATCTATACAAATAGATATCATATTTGGGCTTGTTGATAGGATAAATTAGTGATAGGTTAACCTATCCTAGTGGCCATTGAGAGGTTCCTGCTCCCATCTGGTTTGCCTATATATATGTTATCCCATTAGACGAATAATACAGTGTGCAAACAAGGGTGAACCAGACTAAGAGCAGTAAACGCTCAATTGAATTAGAAGGGGTTGTAACATCCTAAAATTTTTTAAATTAGGTAATCTAATTAATACAATTAATAATTTTAATTAGGGTGTGAATATTAGAAAATACTATAAGAATATGTTAAATAATAAATTATAAATAGGTTCATTCAATTAAGTTTTGTGTAATAAAAATATAGTGACTTATTTTAATTAATTAAACTAAAGTAATGTATTTTAAATCCTTAAAATTCTAAATTCTAAAATCTAATATTCTTAATTTCCTAAAACAAAACTTCCTATCTTCCTATTTTCCATTTCCAAGTACAATTTTCTCCATCCTTTCCTCTATTTTCACGTTCTCCTTTTCCACCACCACCATGATTTATTTTGTTTTAATTACTTCATCCTTGGCTTAAATCCTCATCATTTTGCATGCCATTGTTCAATTGGTAATATGGGTTAGCTAAAGGAGTTTCCCATTTCACATCTCCTTCTTCACTTTCATGGTGCAGGCGTTTGACAACTCCTTCTTCTTCTTTCTAGGTCAAAAACTGTGAATGCCCATAGCCATGGAAGGGGTCTTGTGAACTTGGGTTGCTATTTTATAGCCTTGAAAGGTCAAATCCTTTTCCCTTTTTCCATTAATGCCTTACGGTTAAGGTAGGTGTAATGCCTATGGCTCAAATTCTTATTTTCTTATTATGGATTCATGTGGCAGCAGCGAGGGGTAACGTTTGGAGTCATTTCAATTCAATTTCGAAGCATTAAAGGTTGTCAGAGTACGATCGGGAAGTTTAGCGATAAGTCGGTAAGTCGTACCTCACCGAAATGGTATCAAACGTTCTAATTAGGTGTTGAGGTATGCTTAAGACAGCATTGAGGTGTCTAAATATAGTTATTCGATATTTTTAGGATTTGTTGTGGAAGCTCGATTGTGATCAAAAGTGGAAAACCAAAGCCGGAACCAGTTCAGGTATGTTTTTAACGTACGAGAGGGATTTACTATTCAAACGATAGATAAGAATTGTCAATCGAGTAGTTATTATGTTTCAAAATATCACTTTTACGATATTGATAACCTTGTTTGTGACTGTTAATGTTTTTAGATTTATTGATTGAATGTTAAACCATGTGTATATTGGGGAATGTTGGATGATGACTGTGAGTTTAGTATAACATTGAGGTATGGTTATATGATTGATGATGTGAGTAAATACATGGTATATATGAATCATATTGTGCTGTCATGATAAATATGTAGGATGTGTTTGTAATGATTTAGGTCCAAAGTAATTATATTTGGTGTAGTTGCATTGGCCATTTAGTCTTAAATTATGTAAGACTCCTCTTTGTGCATAGGTTCTCCAATTCTTATGATTTCAAGATAAAACCACTTGTAACAACTCATATTTAGGTGATAGATGTGGTGTGTGAATTTTGGTAAGGATTAGAACCCATTTGAGTGAAATGAGGGGTGACGTTGTTGAGCTTAAGGGTAAATTATGTAGAAAATTCTACATAATTTGTGGCGAAAGCTTGGGAATAGCATGTTAGGCACATATACTTATTAAAGCTTCATTCTAATATTGTAGGTTAGGAGCTACGCTAAGAAATCAAGCTTAATAGTGGTGAGATTTCATCTATAGGGGTCTAGACATTGCACGGATCAAGGTTACAAGGTAAAAACATGTTGAAAATGATAAAATGGGGTAACAGGGGTCAATCCATGGCTAGTGGGAAATTCCCACGGCCAGTGGACCTTGCTGTCTCATGTTACAAATCTTTCTATATGAAGTCAGAGAATTCCACTGCCAGTTGAAATTCCCACCGCCAATGGGAAAAACCCACTGCCAGTGGATTCCATTAAGTGTGATTTTTTGTGTTTTGTGCCATGATCTTATCCCTTATGGCCTCCTATGCCTAGTACTTCATCAATACAACTCTTGTACCCTTTCTTGACATTTTCTTACAAGTCTTAGGCTTCCGTTTGCATGAGATATACTTGGTTTTATATGGTATTTTTGTGTACCTTCACTTTTGAGATCACGTGCATTTAAAATTATGTCGGTCACCATAGAAGGGTGTGTCACCCTCTAGTTCTCCAGACCCGACTCCCGATGTAATCAAGATAATTAATTAATAAAAATACGAATAAATTTTTCACGTTTGAAATATTTCCAAAACACCCCAACGATTACATCAAGACTTGAACCACAAAAGACCAAAGAGTGAGATTTAATGTTTTATAACTGGATCGTAAAATAAATCGCCCATGATTGTATACAAAAATAACAGAGTTTACAGTGGAAGAAGAATATGTATACAGGGTATACGCCTAGTCCCATATATGAAGATATGAGAAAAGGCTCGGCAAAGCATGCAAATATACAACACAAGCCTAATAAGCCACAATCAACCTTACATATAAATCATAAACATACATTGCATAAAATATATATATTTATTTATATGGTCATGCAACATATATCTCCAATGTCCACAATGGGCCAACATCATTGTCATCAACAATAAACAAACAAGCCCTTCATCTCATTGGACCATCACATACAATATCGTCAAATTCAATATCTTTTCGTTGTATTCATATTTTTCATGTTGTCTTTTAGGTATTCATTTACCCATCTCATCATCATCATATCTCAATCTCAATCATCATCACCTTTTGGCATATCTCCATGCTATATGCAAATGCTCTTAGGCTAATGCATATGCACAATGGAATAAACATCAACAAATACGGATCCGACTGTGGGAATAAACACCAAATTGTGGGTTCATGCTGATCACATACCATACCCCTACTGCAGTAGTATAATGTGTACACATATCTCATAATGCATGCATAATCACCAATTTTACTGGTACCAAACCACATCGCCCATTTTGCAACACCGGTCATTTTCACCATGACCACGGTAAACAACATAATCAATAATATAAGGTGTTGCGGGCCAACCATGATTCTCAACATGGCAGTTGTGATCCAAAGGACCACTGGGGACACTTGCTCCTCAAGAGCCACCCCCCACAAGGGTCAACCACATGCAGCTCCTCGTATCTTAGCATCGGCAGCTTCGTGACTTACACACCGAGTCACAGGGGAAACAACAGAAATGCTCGTGCACTGAGCCGCCCTCCCACTGGGCCTACCGGGGAAATCCCCTAATATTCTAACACCAGCAGCTATGATATGTCATGGATGCAATGCAATGCAAATCAAATGCATTTCTCACACTGTGCATCCTAAATGCCACTCATCAATCATCATCATCATAATCACCAACACCACTATACACACTTTACTGGATTTTATCATTGTTGGTTTTAGCCATTGTTTTCAAGTTTTAAGTGTGGCATTTCATTACAACACATTTTACATATTTTTCATATCATACATGTAAGTCAATACTTGCGATCAACCATAATGGCATAAAATCATTACATATGATTCATAAATATTACCACATATTCATTTAGTGGATTTTCATCTCATTATTCATCACCATTGTCTTACATATTAGTGTGGTATTCACAATAATTCATAAATATAATTCAAACCACACATACAAGATCATATTTGTATCAAACACGATAGTATTCAACACATCATCAATAATAGCAACCATCCTCTATTCATGGAATGATTAACAATCTCACCCATCATCATTCATTATCGATATCATCTCTGATTCATCGACTTGTAATAAATATATTGTCGTACAATCATCCCTCATTAGTTTCATCACCATACAAGGTGTGTTATACATCAACCATCATTTAATATCATTAGTGGTGAATATTCATATTTGTATAACGTGTGTCAATCAATATCATCACCACCTAGACTCACCATCATCATATACCCCTAATACAATCTCTTGTTTTCACGTAATAAAGGAGTTTAGAGTAATATTAAGCTCATGATAAATTCCAATACTAAGACATGAGAAAAGCTCATTCTTAGTTCTAAGGATAGTGGGACATGTCACAAATATCGCCTATTAGTCCCAATTTGACCACCATAAAAAGTTGGGTTCAAAACCCTCTTAAACTTGAATTTTCAATGCAGTAGGTTCGGTATTTTTCACCTAATGAGAGTTGAAAAACTCTAATTAAAGTGAGACTAGTTCTCATACCTCCGTAATACAATTATCTACAACTTTCATGAAGAAGTCGGAGGGCAAAAACGTCATTAAGATGCCCAAACGGGCCAAAAATAGCAAAGAAAACAGAGCATTTGCAAAAATAGCATAACAGTGGCCATAACAGGGCTTTGAATCGATTCAAGCCCGTATGAATCGATTCAAGCACTTACAGAGAGCTTTGAATCTATTCAAAACTCGTGTGAATTGATTCAAACACTTCTAGAGAGTTTTGAATCGATTCATGCACTATTTTGAATCGATTCGAGACAGTATTATGCAGAAAAATACCCCAAAAAGCTGATTTTCCCACTTCTAAGTACCATAACTCCCTCTAACAAATTCCAAATGCTACGAAATTTTAACCCCAACAAATAAACATCATTTGTGATGTGTGGCCACCAGCCTCACTCAAAAATTCCTTTAGATGAGTGACTTGTGCATATAAGTGCATTTAGATCGTTTCAAGACATTTTTATGCAACTCAAGGGTCTATTCTCAATGGAATTGGCCCATTCCAATTTCTACAAGTCACAATTCATGTATGCATGCTAGTATGACCATCCTAAGCCATCAATATTTCATAAAACTCATTTTGACCTCATAAGTTCCTCAATTATGCATAAAAATCAAAAAACACAACTTCACACCTTTGAGTAATTCACTTATTCATGGGTTTCCATAAACAAATAACCATGTTCATCAAAAGGATCACTAAACATTCATTATCATCTCATATAAATGTAATTCCCAAGCATTTAATAATTTGCCAAGCCTATCATCCATCACATTATCAATCATCTCAACATTCAAAATGATCATGGCAAGGCAAGCATGAGTATAAATCATATACATTCATCTTCAACCATTCAACTCATGCAATTGAAATGTAAACTCCTCTCCTACCTTGAGGGAAGAACCACAATCAATGCACGCTCCGAATGCTCTGCCACATTGCCTAGAATATCATCTACACAACATACATATGCATTCATACAATCAATAAGCCATCTCAAGGCATTCCTCACAATTCTAAACAAATGCTAGCTTATCATAAAGCTTAATATCAAGTCCTAGACTTGCTAAAACACCAATTCATACCATTGTATTAGGCTTTAGGAATTCCTTTCCCAAAACCAAGATTCTCTAGATCTTAAAGGGTCAACCAACCCAATAACAACAATATCTCTTTCATCCCTCATCTAAAATGCATTCCACATTATCTCAATCATTTAAATGCCATTACTGTCACTCAAATTCATTATAAGCCCTCTTAGTTTCACTCAAGGCCATCAACAATTCACAAATTTCAAGTGACACACATCATGGCCTAAGGCCTCATCAAATCCTTATCTTAACTCATCTATTTATCATCAATGGCTATCCACCATCATCATTATCATTATCATCATCATAAACAACAACACCCCACCTTAAACATCACATACTCATTCTCAAACTCAATTCTTCTAACCACAACATATATAGTCCCAAATCTTGAGATTGGGATCCCATCAAAATCCAATATCCATCATTTTCTCATATACCTAATTCTAATCTCCCTTATGATAATACAATATTCCAACATCAATCAACAACCTTAATTACCAAAACTTAAACATTATACCTCAACTCATCAACAACAATAAGAAATACCCATTATTCCAAACATTATTTCTACACACAAAAGTTATCCCTATAGCAATAAATCATCAATTCCTCAATTTTTGCCAAAAGCCCCAAATTCCTAATTTCTAGGGTGTTTATCAAAATCCACCATCATCAATTCCAACTACATTTATGCCTCATTTTAAATATCCTTAGGCTAACCACAACATATCCCATTCCTTATCACAATAACAATGAATCCCCAAGGATTATCCAACCTAAGGCTTGGTTCTATCCACCTTTATTCATCAAAATAACCTCTAATCTCCTATCACAACACTTAAATAAACTCAAAATCATTAACAAAATCCATGGGTTATCAAAATCTTACCTCTTTCTTCTAGCTCAATGCCAACACAAAAATGGGGAGAGAAAAGGGAGAAGTGAGCTTCAATCATCCAAGTTCCCTTCTTATCCAATGAAGAAAATGAAATAGAGGGGAAGAAGGGCACACCACCATTCATGGTTTTTGAGAGAAAAAAGATGAAGATGAGGAGAATGGAAGAAGGGAAGAGGAGAAATGTTTTTGCCAAGGGGGAGCCATTCTAACTAGAAAAGGGAAGGGAGAATGGGGTTTTTGGGTTAAAATTTTAACTCATCATTAAAGCCTCTCCGTTTTATTATGAACAGGATCCCCGTTCGGGCTCAATACTAAATCCAAAAATTAATCCAAAGACATATTCGGATTCCCAATAATATTTGATTTCAGTTGCATGCCATTATGCAATTATATATATATATATATATATATATATATTCTTTTGCTCTATTAGTGATTCCGTGTAACGTGCTATTATATTTGTACATAAAATTGTATTTGGCGTGTAATGTGCAGTATATACATATTAATTGGTGTTGATATTAAAAATTGTAATTGGTCTGTTCCATGTAGCGTGCTATATATACATATAATTGGCATTAACATTAAATAACTATTAGATGAATTTGCTGTACCTGTTCATAAATATTGTAAAATTTATGACAATAAAGTAAAGACTCACTTGTGATATATGTAGGTAATGGTATAATTAGGTGTCATCTTTGCTGTATACATATATTGGGACATTGATACTTATATTTTGGCCTTTTCTTAATAGATATATTTTTTTGTGTTTAAAATTTAAACCATCCTGAAGGTCCATTCGACACAAAGTTGTTTCAGTATGTATGTGGATTTTTTATACCAAGACTTGTGTGGAAACGTGATGTGTCAGCAACATTTCGTATGCTTGGTTCTAAATTTTTTCATGATAAATCATATTTGTTACTCAGCAATATTGTGCAATAAAATATTGCATACACGTTAACGTGATAAATGTGTACCCGGTGTGAAACGATCCATGACCCCTTCTGATTCAATTGAGCATTTACTACTCCCAGTCTGGTTCACCCTTGTTTGCACACTATGTTATTCGTCTAATAGGATAACATATATATATAGGCAAACTAGATGGGAGCAGGAACCTCTCAATGGGCACTAGGATAGGTTAACCCATCACTAATCTATCCTATCAACGAGTCCAAATATGATATCTATTTGAATAGATGATTCTATTCAGATTATTATATATTATAATTAATAACAGAATATAGATATGTTTAAATTAATAATGCTTATCCACTAAATATTAATATAATATTATATTAATTCAAATATTAGAATTTAAAATTCCAACATTCTCCCACTTGGATAGCATTATCAAGTTATTGGACACGAAAAACTATATTCTCAGAACAAGTTATTAATTACTATCTATAAAATAATAATAATCTCGCAATAGCATATAATCATATCCGATAGAGATATACACTATACACCATAACATAATATAGATAAAGAAATATGAATTTTATTTCCATAAGTTCCAAGTATGTAAAGATATGTCAATAAAATGACGTCAACAAAAAAAACATATCTCAAGAAGACATATAGTCTTAATAAGCAGATACAAGATAAAACTCTCACTAATCTAAAACATTAAAAGACTTGACTAAACCCATATGAGCTACATGATTCTGAAATGCTCCAACAGTCAAGCCTTTGGTCAATGGATCTGCTAACATGCACCTGATGAAGACCAAGATTGGGCGTTAGTATATTAGTTTGAGCGTGGCTCCACTAATTGCACCAATGGGCACCTGTTCTTTTTGGCAAGTTTGTTGGCACGTTGAGGAGCAACCTTGCCATGCTAGGATCTCTCTTTTGTGCCTCAAAGGTTGCGCATTAGCATGCCCCATTCACTTTGTCTCACACTTTCTCCTTCTGCCACTGGGCATTAGCATGTTGAAGAGTAACATTATCTCCTGGTTGATTTTATGTGTTGGCATGCTAGTTGTGGACGTGCCTACATTGGTTTGCTTTGTGGTTATTTGTGTCTACCCAAAATAAGTCCTAACAGTTTTCTTTCAGTCTTTCAGCATAATTAAATGAGACTTTTCAAATATCATATACATGCATAGTATTAGTTATTTTGCTCAGGAATACTTCTATAGCACTTTCAAGATCATTTGATTTAATACCTATAATATAAGAATTGATCTTGTACAAAAGAATGACAATTATAAATACATATGAATCAATCTTAACATTTTTGTTGTGGAGTGTGTATAGGGGAACATAGGTGATAAAATGAGTAGGAAAATGATATGAAAAAAGAAGAAACCATACCTTTGTACCTCTGTTTGATATCTTCAATTAAGGTTTTTTGTTAAAGTAAATATAACAAACTAAGTGTCAAATAGGGAAACCAAGAAATACCAAATTTTACTCCATTTCTTTTTACTTTCATCTAACAAGATACAATTCCACTTAAAAGTGAGAAAAGGTTGTTAAGAAACAGAATGTCGCGACCGGGATCATGACGGAATGGCCGACCCTTAAAAGTAAAACGAGATTTTCGAAATCCTTTCGAAAAGAAAAAAAAACAGGGAGTCGCCACCAATATTTTTTAGGATAAAAATATCGGGAAAAACCTCTTTCAAAACACTGGTTATGAAAATGAAATTCTAAGTTCGGGAGTCGAATTACAGGTGAGGAAGGTATTAGCACCTCACAATTGTCCGTTATAAAACGGTTACCTCAAATTGATAGCGCTTATTTCAAAATAATCTAGAAATTATTTTAACTTCTTTTATGAAAAGAAACATACAAAATGACCAAGCAGACACAAACAAAAAAAAACAGACTGAATAATAACAGTAAGAAATCTGACCAAACAGCGACAGTAAGAAAGAAGAAAACAGCAACGATAGAAAACTAAACAGTGATAGTAAGAAAAAGAATAATGACAATAGAAGGTTAAGATAGTAATAGTAAGAAATGACAAAACTATAACAGTAAGAAACTCGACAAAACAACAATTATAAGAAAAAATAAAATAAAATAAAATAAAACAAAGTGAAATTAAAGGTTAACAGGACGTCTCATCCAAATTAACCTTAATTTGTACATAAATTTAAAGATTAAAATAAAATTAATGAAATAAAATAAAAAAAGAATAAAATTGATAAAAAAATATTATTTTTTATAAAATATAAAAAAACATGAGATTAACAAGACGTCACGTCTAAATTAACCTCATTTTAAAGAAAATATTATTTTAAAATAAAAATATTAAAACATGAGATTAACAAGACGTCGCGTCTAAATTAACCTCATTTCAAAGAAAATATTATTTTAAATAATAATATGAGATTAACAAGACGTCGCGTCTAAATTAACCTCCTTACGACAATAAAATTTAAAATATTGACTATATAAAATTAATTGAAATAATAGCAGAGACAAAGAAATTAGTAACGAAAAAGTGGGCCCGACAGGAATTGATTCCCGCTCCTACGTATTCTCAAGTGTATTGAGAAATCAGGGTCACGTAGTTCTAGGAAAAATTAATTTTGAAAGAAAAATATTTAAATTATTTTTGATCAATTTTAATAAAGAAAATTCATGAAGAAGGAGAAATACAAGGCGAAGTAAGATCGCACGTGCATAAACCTTCGAGACCTAATAACAACGATGTAGACAAAAGTAATTTTGCACGACATCGCTCATAAAATTTTGAAATAATTTTTACAAATAAAAATATATATATATAGCAAAAATTAACATGAAACTATTTATTTCAATTTTTATAAAAAGAAATTAATTTTTTAATATTTCATTATTTTCACCATAAAATTCCATAAAAATATTTTTTGGGTTTTGTAATTTTTAGTTCACTTCTAACAAAAATCTATTAAATTTAAGAATAATCTTATTTTAATTTAACTAAAACTGAAAATTCATTTTTATTTCTTTTATTTATTTATTCTTAAAACATATATATTACTATTTTATTATTATTATTTTTTTCATTAACATAAAAAAATAACAAAATAACATGGGGCTTTAAGAGCCCATTTCCCAAAAAAAGAAAAGAAAGGTAGTAGTAGAAATGGGCCTCACTAGCTGAGGCCCAAAACTAAACAACCCTAAAAACTAATAAAAAGAAAAGAAACAAAAGAAGAAGAAAGAGAGGGGGGGCGGCGGCTAGGTGGAGAGAAAGAGAGGGAGTGAAGGTTAGAGAGAGAGGGAGGGGGGATCAAGAAGGAGATCGACAGAGAGAGAAAAGCCAAGAAAGAAAGATGACCGGAGAGAAGGAGAGAAAGGCCGAACGGAGGAAGCCTGGGCAGAGACGGTAGTGGGGCGGAGCTCGGTGGCTAGGTGGTGCTCAGTTTCACGAGCAGGGAGGCTGGAGAGGGAGGAGCTTGGCGGTGTGACGTCGGTCAACGGTGGTGGCCAGCGTGGGCGGTTCACACACACGAGAGAGAGAGAGAGACCGAGAGGGAAGTGAGTGAGAGAGAAAGAGAGAGATCGGAGAAGGAGGTGAGTGAGAGAGAGAGAGGAAGATCGGTGGTACTGGTAGAAAACTCCTCCTTCTCTTTTTTCTTTGCTGTTTTTGTTGGTTTTCTTTTTTATGGTTTTTCTGTTTTTTTTGTTTTTGATGGTTCTGTTTTTTTTCTTTTTGTTTGGTGGTTGAATTTTTAATGATGATGATGGAGATTGGAGATGAGTGTGCTCTGATGGTAGTGCTGTTGGGGGTGTTTGAGAGGATCTGAGAGGATGAAGAAGTGGAGTCTGTTGGTGAAGGAGATGAAGTGGATTAAGGAGATGTGAGTTCTGTTGGTTCTATTGGTGAAAGGAGGAAGGTAAGGATGGAGGTTGAAGCTGAGTATGCTCTGATGATCTCCGTTGCGTCAGTTTGTTGGCCCTTTTTGAAAGATGAGGATGATGGAGTTGAAGAAGGTGAAGGTGGGGTGAAAGTGGGGAACCCATTTCCGGATTCCGAGCGGAATTTCCGGAATGGGGGACAAGAAAAAATATTTATTTATTATTTATTGTTATTTTTAAAAAAATAATGATGTTCACAGACGTATACAGGTGTTGGCCAAACCAATATAAAATCTCTGTTAGCATTTCTCTATCCCTTAACTCTTTACATTTCAAGTATTATTTTTTAATTACTTTTTATTGCATAATAAGTTTTTAGAAGACAAATTTATTAAGGGAAAAAGTTCTCAAAAACTCAATTCACCCCCTCTTGAGTTCCTTAGAGGCCACTTAGGTAACAGGCAATTTTAACAAAGTGTTTCACTTACAACTGATATATTAGAAAACTCAACTATGTAATTTATTGCATGAAAAAAGAAACTAAGCATTAAGATGTGAAAAGTTTTAACAACTTATTTATGTAATTATATATATATATGTTTATGGTTATTCGACATTTCTACATTTCCATGTATTAAAAGAAGAGTAAGGTAAACTTACCTTTCAGGTTGTTTAAGATCCATTATGGCTGGTGTTGTGTTAATACAATAGAAATGAAAGCAAAATGAAAATAGATGAAATCAAATAAGAATTAAGTGTATTACAAAGGAAACGAATACAATCACTTAACTAATTTTTTTTCATTACTTGGAAATAAAAGTACAGAACTGAAAGGATTACATGGAATTGAAATGGGCAGGAATTTAAAATCATAGAAATGAAAATACAACGGAAAGTAAAAACATGAAACAACATAAGAAAAATCCTTACTACTCAGTATTATTTTCGATATCCTCATTGCCTTCCTCTTCATCTTCGGCCTTTTCCATACGGTGATCTTCTAGGTGGGATACTCAAACATCTTGAGATTACTCCATGGAAGGGATGGTGAATCCTATCGATGCAAGCCATTGGTTCCTATTAATTTCAATAGTAGTGTGCAAATTCATAGTAGTTTCCATCTTCCTTAGGAGTGTATCATGGTTCATCACCATGTCATAGGTCCCCAACTACATTCTCTTCATAGCTTGTAATTCGTTCATGATATTGGTAAGTATTGGCACCGAGGGTTGGTAAGGTTGGGACCTTGCTGGCCTAGGCTCCCTTATAGGGGTATAGTCAATGATGTCTCAAATCCATAGATTGCCCAAGGACCTTTCAGCCTTCATTTTCAAGCAACCTTCCTCATTTGTTTTAACCTTTTATTTCCTTGTAAGCAAGAAAATAATATAACAATAAGGAAGTTTGGCTTTCTTATACCCAACCCTTACCATCTGTGATAGAATCAATTCACCAAGGTTAACATAAAGGTCTTCTATCAAGCAATATATCAATACCATTCTCCCCACTACAATTTTAGTGGAATGGGCTATCAGTTGTAATGAGGATAATAGATATTGACACCAAATCATATTCACATCAAGCAAAGTATTTTTACGAATGAATTTTGCAACACCACTTACAGTTGTTTCAAATTGAGTGCCCTCTTGGTAGCAGACCTTTAAGACTCTTTTCACCATCTCATGGTTGTCCAAGTGAATGACATTGATCAGAATCTTAGTGTACTCACACTTAGCCTTTTCCATAGTTGGCAGCTTTAGTGCCTTACAAATTTCATCTGCAGAAAGCAAGACTAGTTATCCTTTTACATGAGAAGAATAAGGATACTTATCTTGGGACTCCTCAACAGTGTTAGACTGAAAGTTTGCAAAGAACTCCCTAGTGAGCTCTTGGTATCCCTAACCTAAATTCTTGTTAAAATATTTCCATCCTCTTGACAGCATTGTCGCTCTAACATCTGGATAAGGGCAGTCTTCTTCATTCAATAACATTATCCGGTCCCAAATAACCCTTCATTCCTTGAACTGAGTTTCGAAGTCTTGTTCCACCTTTGGGTCGTGGAACCTCTTCCTGTCATAGTCATGTGCATTATTGGAGTGTATCTCCTTATCCTTTTTTCTCTTCTTAGGAGAAGGGGAAGTGGGTGTACTTACAGTAGCCACTTCTTTCCCTTTGTCCTTCCTTGAAACTCTATTTTCCTCCATAACACATAATTTCTCAAATTTTACTATATTTATTAATGGTATTGTGGCCATTGCTCAGAAAGGGGTAATATTTATAGAGTGGGTAAAGAAGATGAAAGGGTAAGATAAAGGGTGTAGATGAAAAAGTGTAATGGCCAGGTTAGAAAAAGGTGAATAATGAGATTGAATAGATGTAATGGCAATTAAAAGGCCTTGGAAAGTTACTTTTGGGAAGATTTAGAAAGGCATGACTTTTGGACTTCAAAATAGGCATGAGGAATGAGGATTAGGGTTTTGGTACACTGGGTGCTTATTTATAAACAAATCCCTAACGTAGGTACGGTGAAAGTGAGCGTTAACATGCTTGTATATTGTACCCTTGCCTGGCTTGGTTAATAGTTGAACATTCAAGGTAACATAATTCTCTAGAACTATAGTGTGTATACGTTGGACCCTAGCGTTGATACGCATAAGTCTTTTTTGGGACCAAGTTAAGCTCCAGTATGCCAACGTGAATGCACCAATCTCCAGCATAAGTACGTTGACATTCGGTCTGGATGTCTTGGCTTTTTACTCAACCAAGCATAAGCACACGCTATGGAGCATACCCACACGTGATGTAGAGGTATTTCCCTTGGTCCTTTGATGCACTCAACATGCACGTGGTGTGCAAGGTGTTAGGGCGCCTATTGCTTCAAGTTTGCATAGACACATGGTCTTTTCCTCAGCATATACACGTCATTACTAACGTGTATACATTGAGGTCTAACCCAACAATCACATTCCCTCTCTCTCTGTCTTTCTTTCTCTCTCTCTCTCTTTCTCTCTCTCTCTCTCTATCTTCTCATGTTTATGTTTATATTTTTTCTTTTCTATTATTATTATTTTTTTCTTCAATATCTTTTACTTCACTCTTTTTTTTCAAAATATATATCTCTTTTTTTCTTTCTTTTTTTTCTTAAGATCATACATATTTTTTTAGTACTTCACGCTCTAAAGAAACCTTAGGGTTACCTCCTTGTGAGCGCTTCGTTAGCGTAACTAGCTTGACGGATGACGCCTATATAGGTGTATTCTACTTAGGATGGGCCTCCGCATCAGCCGAAACATTTCTGGCTTGCCTTTTAGTGAGTTGTTTTGATAATTGTGCCACTTGGTTCTCTAGATTCCTAATCGAGGCCTCATGATTTTTAAAACTAGCTTCCATGGCCTGAATAAATTATGTGAGGATAGTTTCCAAGTTAGGCTTCTCTTTCTACATAGGAAGTTGAGGTTGCACATGTTGTTGTGGCTGAGGTTGAATTATATTCTGATTTAGATGTGGTCATCTCTGGCATAAAAAATTTGGATGATTTCTGTAATTGGGATTAAAGGAATTTGAAGAATAATTCCTTTGTATCTATTATCCTATATAATGCACATATTTAGTAGAAACAGTGGGGTCACACATACCATTCTCATGATTGCCTCCATAAAAATCACAGGTTAACATGAAAACAGGAGTTGGCTTCTGAAGCTCTGAAATCTGAACACTGAGCTTCTCAAGAGCTTGAGTCATTAGCTTACTCTGAGGCAAGAAAGCATCTTAGACATCTAACTCCACCACTACCCTCTTTTGCATATTTCGCTCCCCGATTAAACATTCATTTAAAGCCATCACGCCAATTAGATTAATCACTTCCTCCACTATTTTTGCAATCAATGATCCTCCAGCTGAGGCATAAATGAAAACTTTAGTGGCTATATCAGATACTCTAAACCCTAAACCAAAAACACAACAAATCAAAAAATTTCCATGGCCTGATCTTGCTTAAGCGAGATCAACTTGCTCTGCTTTGCAAGGCGCTTAGTCAGCTGCTCATATCTTCGAGGTCTCGCTTAAACAAGAGCTTCCTTACTTAAGCGAGATCAAGACTATGTCTACTACAAAATCTGCCCAAATAATATATGAAATTATAGCATATTGGACACTTATCAAACTCTTTCCAACCTAGAGTTTTGCTTGCCCTTAAGCAAAAATTCCCTAAACAACAAGATCATAACAAGTTATTTAAAATCAATCACACCGACTAAAGCAAAACAAACAACCTTCATTGACAATTTATTTACAAACACATGGTGCCTTTTAAAACTGAATCAGATAAGATGAAAATATAGCAATAAACAAGTATATTAAAGCAACCTAAAAACTATAAGGATAAGGAATCCTCTCTTACACTCACAAGTAAGTATTTCACTCTTATGATCATTGATCATGCTTAAATCAAAATTACTTGTCATTTATAATCAATTTGCTATCAAAATAAATAGCATGGATCTTAAGTTCTTCAAAAGGGTTGTAATGGGGGCCAAGGTTACAAACAAATAATTGGTTTTTCTTGGATTCAAGATGCACATTGTATTTAAAAAGAGCATTTATACTTCTTCACTTATCATTCTCAAGCAAACACTTTGTTTCCACTTTATTATTTTTATTTATTTACCAAGATATTTCTTTCTTTCATGTCTTTGTTTTTCCTTTTATGGACATTTCTTTTCTTTTTCTTTTACCATAAGATCTCATACTTTTACTTTTTTTGGAACTAATAAAACCAACCAACAACCCTATTTTATCAACTGCACCAATGCTCTTTCCCATACAACATGCAAAAGGTAGGAATTTATCATTCATGCTTAGGATCAAAGAGTAAGGTACACAAGAAAGAAAGTTTTCAACTCAAAGGGATAAGAAAAAAATGGATATTCATTATACACAGGTTGGCTATTTACCTCTGTTTAATTGCTAATTCTAACAAAATTGCCTTAATCATTTCTATGCTAGTTTGAATGATGCAATATGATAGAAAATTGGGAATTAGAGATCGCACGTGATTTAGTGATACTTCTCTTAGTGTTTAATAGATTCCCTCAACTCACCTGGCTCAAAGGTTTGATTCCTTAATCCAAACAGTAAAAGGTTTAATTATTAAACAAGTTTCTTACTTATACTAACATCCACACTTCATCAAATTTTTAAATTCAGCCACAGTGTTTTTTATTTTCAAAAAACTAATCTAGTTGATTAATTACCCTAAATCAGCTTTCTTGATTTGTTCATAACTAGCTATGCTTATTACTTACCAAGAAAAATTTATTAACTTCATTAACTTATTTACAATCTTATCAAAATATTTCAACTATTTATATTAAACAAAAAGCATGCATATATATATATATATATATATATATATATCATATCAACTAACTACTAACGCGGTATTTTAAAAAGAAACATGGTATAAAAAGTAAAAAATCCTAAAATGTCACAATCGCTAAAGTAAATATAAATAATCCAAACTACGTGATCAAAATAAGTCCAATGCACGTAAAAAGAGTAATAAACAAGAAAATAAACCATGAACTACTGTCTATGAAAGTTGTAAAATACAGAAAAAAATGTGCTAAAAATAAAGGAACAAGTAAACCAGTCTAAGAGTCCATCAGTCTCCTCTCATGACCCTGTCCAGCTACTCCTCAAACTCCATATCCCTCATCTCTTGGGCTACTCTAGACGCTCCTCTCTCCTCAAATGTACTGGTGCTATAGTCAAGCTGGTAGTCACCGGGTCCTGCTGCTGGTCCAACTCTAGATGCTCTACCTCCCTTTGTAAAAGAAGCCGGGTCACTAGGCCAAGAGATATAAGAGGCAAAGGTGTCTGGGGCTATCCAAGGGTTAAGCTGACCCTAAGGAACACTGGTGTAGAGGCCCTGGTGAATGTGGAAGATGCCTCTATGGTTGGTACTCTATTGAAGATGAAGGTGGCGCTGCTCAATATGAAGATGGCTGATGGCCTCGAGGATGTGAGCCTCCATGGTAGACTGAGGCTGAGATGAGGCAAGATCAATAGGATCCTCAACTGCTAGCTTAACTAGTGTTAGTGGTGGTGGTGGCTGATCTTGTCCCTGAGCAAGTGGTGTGTAATACTATTGAATAAAATGGTGATCAATAGGTGGTAGGATAGGTTAGAAAGGCTGAACATCTATACCATTCACTACACAAAAGCCTAAAATAAAAGCAGGAAAGCCCAAGCTGCCCTTCTCTCTATGTCCTAAGGCACTGGTCTTCACCTCCGTCCTAACAAACTTATGGATCTCGTCAAAAATGATACGAGCTATATCCACAAACATATCAGGAGTCATGATACACTTCAAGAGGTTGTATTTTTGATAAGTCAAGTCTGAAAGGTGACTAGAAGAGGTCATGTTGGCAAACAGAAATGAGGTCTAGACCTGTGTGAGAAATTTTATGTCCTCACGCTAAATACGGAGGGGGTTGTGGCACCCCTGGCCCATCTAAAACTATCGACCAGGAAAACAAAGTGTCCTCTTTAATTCATCACTACAGAAATGCTCATTGTGTTCCCTCATGAAGAAATAACTACAAGGAACTCCCTCCTCCAAATTTAAGGGGTTTCCTAGAAAATCATTAATAGTTTCCCTGTTGTAAGAAAGACATGTTCCTTTTATATGTCTTAATAGTCTCCAAAACTATCCTTGGGTCACGCATTTGCATAAACCTCTCTTATAATATCCGGATCAAATTTTGGTCGAGTGTCCTCCAACCTCAACGAGTTCCAGTCCTGGAAAGCATCAATAAACTCATCATACTCCCCACGTCGGAGATCCACCCTACGCTCTGAAATAAAATTCTGGTTTTGAATTTCTTCAAAACATTTGGCTTAGTCCTTGTGTCTATAGTATGGTCCAGTAGAAGGGTTATCATCTGAGGTTCTAGGGCGTTTGCCTTTATCCCTTCTGATGGACTCGAGAGTAGCAGCAGCAACTTTTGTTCTTGCCATCTTGAAACAGAAACTTGAAACAACACCATATAGAAAAAAGAGGAATCCACTATTAAAGAAAATTGCATAATGTTATGCCTAACTAATTTGAAAAAGGGATAACAAATGAAACTTGTATTTCATCACAAATTATAGGCATAAATGTAGAATTCTTCATGCAACTAGCATAAATGGACGAGAAGATTGAACAATGAACTATATCCATTAATGAGTAAAAATGTGGAACCTGGTATGGTATGGCAAAAGGATTAGGAAATATTAATCAAGAAGGCATAAAATTTCACTATGAAACAGGGGATACACAAAGCCTAAAAAATGAAAATTTTAAGACAATCAGGCCATTTAGGCATTTTAAAAAATAGTTGGCAGGAATTGTGGTATGTTCATAAAAATGTGCATGCTTTACATCCCACTATCAACCAATAAAAGAAAGACGTGTATACACAGCCAAAGGGGAAAAGGGAAACAGATACATTAGACAGTTGCAATCATTACATAAGACACATTACATACTTTCATGAAAAGGGAAATAAAATAACTTACTTCAACCTTACCTACCACTACTTGGAGAAGAGAATATAAAGAGACTTACTAGGTTGAAGAAGACGAGGGGGAAACAGTCATATAGAAGCACAATGCACGCATAGAGCTTGATGGAAACAAAGAAGAAGAGGGGAGCAAGTACGATCAATAGAGAAATGAAGAATGTAACTCTTCCTTCTAATTTTAAAACTTTTTTAAAATTGATTTAACACGTACTAGCTTAAGCAAGGGGTTTCTCGCTTAAGTGAGAAGTAGATATTAATTACTTTCACTCAAACGAAAAGGTTTTGCTCCAACGAAAATCTTCCAGAACCTAATTCAAAAAGAATTTGCTCAAGCGAGACAAGGCTTGCTTAAGTGACAAACTTACCGAATGCTCCCTAACAAAACTTGCTTAAGCGAGTGATGACTCGCTTAAGCGAAATATTCACAAAACCAATAGGTGCCATCCTCGCTTGAGTGACTGTAGCTCACTTAAGCGAGGGAATTCAAAAAACCTATAATTGTTCCCTCTATAAATTTGCTTCACCGAGATTGAACTCGCTTGAGCCAAAGACTAACATTAATGATGCTAACATTACTCGCTTAAGCGAGGATGTCTCGCTTAAGCGCCAAACTCACAAAATCAATTTCAAATAAACTCGCTAAAGCGAGCATACCATTTGCTTAAGTGCAATCTCTCCTGATGCAACCTTTCAAAATCTCACTTGAGCAAGTTTTCACTCGCTTGAGGGAGACACACTCTTCCTCAACACTGATGCATTTAATTCCTACTCGCTTGAGTGAACCGCCTTGCTTAAGTGAAAGACAAACAAAATCAATTAAAGATTTTCTTGCTTAAGCAAGCCATAGCTCGCTTGAGCAAAAATTTAACAAAATGCAAATTGATACAACATGACCTTCCAAATTGGCAATTCAATAGATCACTCAAGAAAACCTTCAATTTAATTAATTATGCAATTTAAGCTCAATCCATTCAAACTTATGCATCAATTCTTAAATCTTGCACCTGTTTTCCATTCAAATTCATAAATTGCACCTAACCATGCCAAATACCGATTCCATACACCTATTAATAGAATGCACAAAGTATTACTAAATTCTTCATAAACATCATAGACAAGAACATGAGTCATAAAAATCATGATATGGACTCCAGACATCTAAAACCAACATAAACACCACTACATATATGAAAACTTAACAAAAAAAGAAAAATGGAAGATAAGGATAGAATACTTGGTTGCCTCCCAGTGAGCACTTATTTAACATCATTAACTCGACGCCTGATACAAATCAAGGATCATGCAAGTGGATGAGGGTGGTAAGTCTTTCCATCTCTCCACCAAGATAAGGCTTCAATCTTTGACCATTAACAGGGATCTTGCAATTTGACTGCTCCATATGATTTAACCTCTTTAACAAGAAAAGGACTTGGCTACTTAGACTTTAACTTCCTAGGGAACAATCTAAGCCTTGAATTAAACAACAACACATATTGTCCAAGATAAAATCTCTTCTTAAGAATCTTCTGATCATGGTAGAATTTCATTTTCTCCTTATAAATTGTAGAAGACTCATAAGCATTCATCCTTCATTCCTGTAATTCAGGTACTTACAATGTTCTCTTCTCTCAAGCTACTTGTGGGTCAAAATTTAATAGCTTCATCGCCCAATATACTCTATGCTCAAGTTTAACAAGTAAATGACAGCTTTTACCATAAACTAGCTAGTATGGAAAGAGACCGGTGGGGGCCTTAAATGTTGTTCTATAACACCACAGAGCCTCTTCTAGATTAAATGTCCAATCCTTCCTACTGAGACACTGTTTTCTCTAAATTTCACTTAATTTCCCTGTTAGGTACCTCAGCTTGACCATTTGATTGAGGGTGATAGGGAAAGGCAACCTTCTACCTAAATCTGTAATGTTCTAAACATTTTTGTAGTTATTCAATGTACAAATACGACCCTCCATCACTAATTAAGATCCTAGGTGTTCCAAACCTGTAGAAAATGTTTTTCTTCAAGAATTTAATTAAGATCCTGGGTGTTCCAAATTTGTTTTTGGACTAGGAATGGCTTGAACCTATTTTGAAATGTAGTCCACCACAACTAAGATGTATTCAGTGGAGAAAGAATTAGGTAAGGGTCCAACAAAGTCTATTCCCCAATAATCAAAAACTTCAACCTCCTAATAGTATTTAGAGGCATTTCATTGCATTTTAAGATGTTGCCTGATCTTTGGTAATTGTCGCATTATTGCACATAAGCATGTGTATCTTTAAAGAGAAAAGGCCAATAAAATCTAGATTGTAGGACCTTAACAACGGTCCTTTCACCATTAAAATGACTTCTACAGGTAGAATTATGACAATGCCATAGAATGCTTCTTGCTTCCTGCAAAGAGACACACCTTCGAATGATGTTATCAGATCTAATTTTAAATAAATAGGGATCATCCTGTACAAACTACTAGGCCTCTTTTAGAAACTTTTTTCTCTATTGCCAAGTATAATCTTTAGGAATGACTCCAGCCACTTTAAAATTGGCCATATCAGCAAACCATGACCTTTCCTGAATCAATAATAATTTTTCATTAGGGAAGTCTTCATCCACTTTAGGATGTACATTTATGACTTCTTTATTGACAAGCCTGGAAAGATGATCTGCAATGTAGTTTTTACTTCCCTTCTTATCTTTAACGATCAAATTGAATTCTTGTAAAAGCAAAAGCCACCGGTTTAACCTGAGCTTGGAATCATATTTATTCAACAAATATTTTAAAGCAACATAGATAGTATAAACTATAATTGTGGAACCAATCAAGTAGGATCTAAATTTTTCTAAGCCATACACTACTACCAAAAGCTTTTTTTCATTGGTAGCATAATTAATTTAAGCTTCATTCAACACTTTGCTGGCATAGTGTATAACATGAAAAACTTTAGATTTTCTTTGACCAAGAACTGCTCCAATGGCATAGTCGCTTATATCACACATTAGTACAAAATCTAATTTCCAATCGGGAGCAACTATGACTGGAGCAGATATCAATTTTTGTTTCAATGATTCAAAGGTAGATAAACAAGATGAATCAAAATTAAAAGTTGTATCCTTGTTTAGTAAATTGCTATGTGGTTTAGCAATCTTTGAAAAGTCCTTGATGAAGCGCCTATAAAACCCTACATGACTAAGAAAACTACGAATTCCTTTAATGTGCACTAGAGGTGGTAGCTTTTCAATGATCTCCACCTTGGCTTTGTCTACTTCAATTCCTCTACTTGAAATTTTATGGCCTAGAACAACTCCTTCAGTTACCATAAAATGGCATTTCTCGGAATTCAGCATCAAATGAGTTTCCACACACCATTTCAGCACGATGTCCAAATTTTCCAATCAAAGATCATAAGATAAGGCAAAGACAAAAAAATCATCCATGAGAACTTCAATGCACTTCTCCACTAGATCAGAAAAATTATAAGCATACATCTCTAAAAGGTGGCATAGACATTACATAATCCAAATAGCATTTTCTTATAAGCAAAAATTCCATAAGGACATGTAAAAACCATTTCTCCTAATCCTCTAGAGCTACAACTATTTGGTTATAGTCAGAGTGACTATCAAGAAAACAATAATATGCCTACCCAGCCAATCTTTCCAATATTTGATCCATGAATAGCGAAGGAAAATAATATTTTCTAGTGGCTTGGTTGAGTTTTCTATAATCAATACACATTCTCTAGCCAGTAACTATCTGTGTAAGGATCAACTCATTATTTTCATTCTTAATCACAGTTATACCTCCCTTCTTTAGAAAAACCTGCACTGGACTAACCCAAGCACTGCTTGAGATAGGATACATCATTCCCGCTTCCCGAAGTTTCATCACCTCCTTCTTAACTACTTCATTCGTTGTAGGACTCAAGCGTTGTTGAGGCTATGTAACTTGTTTGAATTCCTGCTCCATAAATATCTTATGCATGCAATAGGATGGGCTAGTACCCTTTAGGTCTTCAAGCTTCCATCTAATTGCTCTTGAGTTTCTTTGGAGCACCTAAATCAATTTCTTTTCTTCTAATTCTAAAAGGCTGTTACTGATGATAACCGGTCTCTGACCTTCTTCATCAAGAAAAATATATTTCAAATGAGCAGGTAAGGTTTTCAATTCAAGCCTCTCTATTGTGGTATCAACCTTCTTTGGAAGATCTTTAACTGACTTTGCATCTGGTGGAATAGGTTTTCTAGAATCAAAATCTTTTAAAAGTTCCTCCACCTCTTCTGCCTCATCATCACTTAGTTTCTACAATGCATATATCAAAGCTTTTTGTAAGACACTGGGAGTATTCTTTTTATCTGATTCCCTCTAAATTGCTTTATCTTCCATATCAATTTTAAAACACTATTGTTTATCCGTAGGATATTTGATAGCTTCAAAAACATTAAAATTCACTTCATCATCTTGCACTCTTACTTTCAACTTGCCATCATCTACATCAATGATCATTTTTGCTATTTTCATGAATAGTTTGCCTAAAATCAAAGGCACCTCAACATCCTCCTTAATGTCCATAACAATAAAGTCCACCAGAAAGACAAATTTATCAACAAGAATAAGAACATCTTTTGCCACACCATAAGGGAACTTCATCGACCTGTCAGCCAACTGTAGTGTCATTCTAGCTTGTCTGACTTCTAAGTCTCTAATTATCTTCAGCATGGACAAGGGCATCAAATTAATGTTGGCTCCAAGATCCAAGAGTGTTTTTCCTATTAGTAAAGCACCAATAGTGATTAGAATGATAAAATTGTTAGGATCCCTGGTCTTTTAAGGCAATGATTTTTTGAATGATAACATTGTAACCAGCCTCTAACTCTACTATCTCTTTAGAAAATCTTTTCTTCTTTGAGAGCAAGTCCTTCATGAATTTAGCATATGTTGGCATCTGTTCCATGGCTTCTACAAATGGGATATTGATCTATAATCTCTTGAAAATATCCATAAATCGAGCAAACTACCTTTCTTTATCTTTATTTGAAGGATTTTTAAGATAAGACAGGTTCTAACATCCTAATTTTTAGAAAATAAATTATTTAAGCGATGATAATTAATTATTTGACGCCTAAAACATTTAGGAAAATTAATTAAATATTAATTATGGTTTAGCGGTGGAATAAGACCTACTGAGATTAGGTAATCCAACTAGTGTTGTGGGACCCACTAAATATTTTTGGGCATTTGAAGGGTCTAGAATAATGAGGAGTTTATTGTGGTTATGGTTGTATGTTTAAAATAACTTTTGGTGTTTGGGAGTTATTTATTCGAACACTAATAAACGGTGAAAATACGAGCGAAATAGAATATAAGAAAAATAAGAATTCCTTTTTGTCCTTTTCTCATCATCGTGCACCATTTCCCTTTTTTCTGTACTTTCTTTTAACCAATTGGCAATGGGGTTTTTTGGACTTTTAGGAAATGGAGTGGTGCACCCTTTGGATAATTTGTCAAAGACCAATTTTTACACATTTAACCTTTCTTTCTCTTCTCATTTCTATGTGGTCCTTATCCTCACTCTCCCTTCTTAATTTTTCTTCATTTTCTTCCTCTTCTCTCAAGCCCAAACTGTCACCCATGATAAGCCTTGAAAAGACTTAATAAATGCATCTTTAATTTAACTTAATCCATTAAATATTGTTAAGTTTGACATTATTATTTAATGAATTGTCATTCTTTCTTGTTTTAATTAATTAATTCAAATATGTTTAAATTGTGTAAGAAAATGGTTAAAAAGATAGGCGCATAAGGAAATATGTTTATTGAGAGATTCATTAACCTAGCGTATATACGCTAGAAAGCCAGCATACATATGCTAGGCATTTTTATGTTTATATTCTACAGGATCTAGGTGCAGGAAATCCAGTGTACATATGCTAGAATCTAGCGTACATACACGCAGGGGAAAGAAGACCAAAGTGCCAGTCTAGTGAACCAGCGTACATACGCTGGCCTCTCAACGTACATACGTGCAGATCCAGTAAGGTGTGAAGTTATCATGCTCAAGCGAATAAAGGTCACGCTTAAGCATGAAGTCACTAGGCATTTAAGTCACCCAGCATTCAAGTGAAATCACTCGGCTTTCAAGTGAAGTCACCTGTATGCATTAAGTTAATGTGTCACGCTCAAGCGCATATAGATCATGCTTAAGCGTGAAGTCTGTTTGCCTAGTTTATTATATTCCTTCAATATAAATTGCTGTAGTAGTTACCATTAGTTATTTTATTAGTTGCTGACTATATTTGTATTCTAGTAATTTAATTATTGTGTTATAATTATTCATTCCCTTGTAATTAATTAATTAGTTTCTTTAGTTTAATTGCTAGGAAGTTTCCTTTGTAATTAATTAGAGTTAGTTAGTTAGTTTTTGCCTTAGCTATATATAGTTGTAAATACTCTGTAACTAAGATACACAAGCAAAAACACAATTCATTTTCTGATTTTAATCTCTCTCTAAACATTTTCCCTCTCTAAACTCTCTCTTCCATGGCTTTCCATGTTCTACTTTCTGAAACCATTTCTATGGGTTGCTAAACTCCTATGGTTGGGATTGCTGAAGCTTCTAATGGAATCTTGAATTTGCATTGAGAAAATTATCTTATGAAGCATGAGGAGAACAAGCTGAGAAGTGGAAGTACACTGCTGGATTGACAAATCTAGACTTAATTGAAGAATCTCAACAATAAGGAATCATGGTTGAGGCTTAGGTAACTTCTAGCTTCCTAAGTAATTCAGGCCTTATAATTAGGTGAATAGTTAGGGTTCAATCCCCAATTTCGCATTAGATTTCTCTGTCATTGAACACCTAAGGGATTAGGGTTTAATGCTTAGAAATTAGTGTTAATTACCTAAAGAATTAGGGATTAACCATCTGTGAATTGTCCTCTTGAGTTTGAAGCTTGATTGAACCTTAATTGCATGTTTCTTGATGAAATTGTAAGCTGAAGCAATCCTAACCTATCTTCCATTAATCACACTTCATCTTTTATTTTGTTTCTGAAATTACAAAAACATACAAATAATAGAAAAGCATAAACAGAATGAATTTTATCTTCTTGTGTTTTGGTTCAGCTTGTACTAGTCCTAGGTTGTGGTAATTACCTCAATCCCTATGGGACGATCAAATATATTACAAATTTAACGATTTGTGCACTTGCCAAAAGAATTTAATCCTCTGAGATTATGCATCAACCCACTATTATTAACCATTTTCACTTAAAATCAAGAAGATTCTTTAGATTTGTGAAGCATATATAGGATATTGAAGCTAAGATTGGATCATCTTCTTCTTCCTCACTTTCATTTTTGTTTTGGGCTTGGAGCTTGATGAAAGGTAAGGGGTTCCTTGCCTTGTTGTTCTATTTGTTGGTTTTGGTGTTGTTTAAGCCTAGAATTAGTGGTTTGAATGTTAATAAATGGATATATGCATATGGAACTATGAACCCTAGGCTAGGTGACTTGAGAAAATTGATTTTTGAATCTTCGTAAGTGGTACAAGAAAATGACGGTGTTCTTATGCTTGAAATGGTGTAAGATAATGGTTAGAATTGGTTGTTGTAGGATTTTTGTTTTGAAAAAAACCTAGAATTGGTAGTTTGGGGCTTTTGGAAAAAGTTTAAGAAATTGATGATTTAATTTCCATGGGAATGACTTTCGTGTATAGAAATGGAGTTTGGAATAATTGGTATTGATTATTGTTGTTAATGGGTTAAGGAACCATGTTAATGTGTATTAATGGTATGGTTATTGGGTTTTGATGAAACCCTAACCCTAAGATTTAGGAATATATATTGTGGCTAGGAAAGTTGATTTTGAGAGTGAATATATAATATTTAATGTTGGGTGTTATGATGATAAATGATAATAATAATGGTAGATGACTATTGGTGATGGAACCTATAAATAGGTGTTGTTATACATGTGAAATGATGAACGGGGAACACCAAACCTATGATGGTTATGGTGGATTAATGAAATGTAATTATGGATTGATGAGATTTATGTTGAGTGTAGTGTTGGGTATGTGAACCCTAGTTGGGATAATGATGCTTTATTGATGAACATATGAGGAATATAATTATATGGCATGGTAAATTAAGATTGATGACTGAAAAATTGTTGAAATGATTAATGGTGTAAATTTTAGTTTGAGAACATTGAGGATTTTAGCAAATTTATGATAAGATGAGGATTAGTGCCAAGAGGAATGATTTTATACATGTATATATGGAAATTAAGAGTATGCTAGGTTGTGATGTTAGAAAACCCACTAATGGTGATGGGTTGTGCATTGGGTAGATTTAACCCACTTTTGAATATAGAGAATCTCCTATATAGGAAAAGAATTCACAAAACCTAAAAGGGTTGTGAAACCATGTTTATAACATGTCTTGGATATGTTGTTGTGTCTATTTACTTACTATCAAATAGTTAGACCTTGTAGCCATGCCTTGAATGGCAAATTGATTGAATTTATATATGTGTGTGATATCTAGAGTGTATTTCAGACAATAAGGCGGGGTTGTCTGACCATTTAAATCGCTTCTTCTCACAAGGTATGAAAGGAGTTTATATTCTAAATGCATGATTTGAATAATTGATTATCAATGTATATGATGTTACTCATGTTTGCCTTGCTATAGTTATGTTGAAATGATGTGGTAATTAATATTGTGATGATGATGTGCTTGGAAAATATATGATTACATTTAGAATAAATGTATGGGGTGTGTCCTTAGTGGTGATTGATAGTGACTTGAGAGTTTGGCAAAAGTGTGTGCCTATGTCATATTATGAAGACCATATATGTTTCACCACTATTAATGAGATATGATAATTGATAAGGAGAATTGAATAATGTGGTTATGTGACACACCCATGAGTGATGATGAAAATATTAAGACAATGGTTGAATACCATTATGTTTGTTGCCAATTAGTGAATTAGAAATGATGTTGAAAAATTAAGATGATTAAAGAGATTGTGAATGTCACACTAAAACTTGAAATAATGGCAAGATAATTGAAATTGAAATCCACTAAGAATTATTTGTTAACAATGTATATGTTAGTGCATACTTATATATTTGTCTTGAATGGATGTGATACTTCTATTATGAAGTGGTATGAGATTGAATCTTGTTGAGGGTTTAATTTTAGATTGGCAAATATATTGATGTTATATATTTGAAGTATACTTGATGATATACCCTCTTGAATTCCATAGGTGGATTGATATGAATATAACTCCTTAGCTATTATATTATGAACAAGTGAATTGATGCCTTAGAGGATTTTGTGATAAATTGTATGCCTTGGAGAGTATTGTGATTTGTTGTATGCCAATAACCGAAATGTTAAGTGTAAAATGTACCCCTAAGTGAAAGAGTGAGAAATTCTTATAAAGCTGAGGCCAGCATGTGCATTCTTGCATCTTATGACATGCATGACATATCATATTATATATGGTTGCGATCACTTGACATGTCAAAATGATTGAGATCTTGCGGGATCTTGTGAAAAAGGACCCTTATGCGGGGTACAAATATTTGAATGATTATGAGTGGTTGCGATCACATGACATGTTGAAATAATTGAGGTCTTGCAAGATCTTGTGGAAAGGACCCTTGTGGGGGGATAAATTTTTAAGCAACTATACGTGGTTATGATTACTTGATAAATTATGCAAACATACATTGTGAAAAATCATTTCAATTCGGATCCGTTGCATAGGCATTTCATGTTATGACATATGCATTCGCCATAGGAACATGACATTTGAGTTGAAGATAGCCAAGAAAAATGATAACCTATTGAGAGTGTGAATTGATGAAAGATGTAAAAACATGATGATGATACTTGTGATAGCCCATGATGATGAAGGGCAATGTGAATGTGTATGTGTATGTGTATGTGCTTGCTATGAGTTGTAAATAATGAGACTTGTATGCCTATGATGATATCTTGATGAAGGCATGGTGATAAATTGATGATTATATTGCAAAGCACACATGTTGTTTATATGCATGTACACATGATCACAATGTATTCTGATTCGTCATTTTGAATGTATAACTCACTTTTCCATGTTGTTTCCTTTTAGCATTGTGATACAGGATTGTCATGGGATGAGATTATATGTTGAATAAGGCTTTTGGAGAATATAAATAGTTATAAAGGAATGTCTTAGCCGACAATGTTGGTAATTTATGATTTTGTGGATATGATGTGAGTGGCAATGCAAATGAATGATTATAGTTCATTGTTTTGTAAATCATTACATTCTATTCCCTTAACAAGATGTATTGGCCATTCTTTTGTATCTAACACTTATGATGCTTGGACTAATGTAATTAGATGCCATTGTGATAGTGACGACATTTATGACAATAAAATTTAATGATTACCAAGATTTGGTAGTGCCTTGTATGACTTTCTTGATGAATTTATGGCATGGATTGAATGATGGACATTAGGTCTTTCTATGCATGTTATATTGATGAATGAAGGATTATATTATGAGATTTATGATCATTGGCAATGTTATATGTGATTGTGCATGATTGGCGTTGTGAACCTTAAAGACGGCAAGGAAGTGGATAGGTCATATTTTCATTTAATGGACTAAACCTCATGTAGAGGTTATCTACAATCCATAATATATGTAAGAAACCTGTGTGCATGGTTGGTTATGGCCAAATAGGCTTAGTTTGTAATTTGGCATGCTTAGTTTTGCCAAAAAAGGCTTAAAATGCCATTGGAACCTACCTTGACCAAAGGAATGAATTATTGGGTGAGACTTGTTGGAGCAAGTCACATTTACACTTGTAAATATAGGTCCATAAAGAGTTTATACCAAAACTTAGCTAATTGCATTTTGGTATGTCATGTAAAATGTCCAAAATATGCATAAAACTATCCTATAAGTTAAATTTTTATTGGGATGGAATTTAGTCTTGAAACTTAGCCATATAAATTATATTAGGGTAGGTAAGTTGTGTATAAAATTTCATGCAAATTGGAGTTATATAGCCTAGTGAAAAGGGGATCCAAAGTTGGCAAAAACTTAAAGGCAAAAAGCTACAGAATTGGTGCCTACAACAATGTTATCCACGGTCAATGGGAATTTCCCATGGCCAGTGGATCATTCTATCTCAAAACATGAAAATTGGTAATTTTGGGTGGTGAAGAGAGTGGATTCCACGGCCAGTGGAATGGCCACTGTTAAAATTTTTCGACTGCTACTTTTCCTTTGTTGTTTTTGGCTCTTTTGGGCACCTTAATGACAATTTTGGCTTCTGACTTCTTCATAACAATTTTAGATAATTATGTTGTAAAGGTGTACAAATTGTAATTACCTTAATTGGATTTTTTTAACTCTCATTATGCATATAATACCATACCCACTACAATGTAAAACTCAAATTTAAAAGGGGTTTGAACCCAACTTTTTATGATTTTCAATTTGGGACTAATGGGTGATATTTATGACATGTCCCACTATTTCTAAGACTAAAAATGAAATTTTCTTGCCATGGTCTTGTACTCCTTTATTCCCCTATGCTTGTACTTCAATCCTTTATCCTTGATTGCTTATTGTACACCTCTTTGACATGTTTCCCTTAATCAAATGCCTACACTTCCAATTACCTTTAATAAACACCTTGTGTTTTCTTTGGATATCCTCCCATATCTTCATATATAGAATGAGATGGGTACCCTTGCACACATATTTCTCTTCTGCTAACTTTAAACTCTTTCCATGTGCAATTATAAGGGTTTTGCTTTTTTATCCAAATAATTCTCTTTTCTTTGTATCTAATGTCTGTTATGCTGAGCTTGGTAATCAGTAGAAGAAAGTGTTTCAATTATTCTAGTAGCTTGCTCAGCATCGACTGTCAATATAGGACCTCTAACTGCTGCATCCAAGATCATCTTTGTATCAAGTCTCAATCCATTGTAGAAAATATCAGATTTGGCTTTAATAAATCTAGATAGTGGAAATATGTAGAAACTTCTCTTCCACATCGGTCCAGTTACTCAAGCTCTAATTAGGATAATATTTGTAGCCATTCTTTAGCTTTTCCTGCCAATAAAAAAGAAAACAAACACAGGTAAGTAGATTCTAATTCCCCATGTTCGAATCCCATGGTTCCCACCAGCTCATAGAATGTAGATAAATGAGTATAGGGATATTCATTAGATATTCCAGTGAACTGGTGTACACTGATCAAACTCAGGAGAATCGGCTTCATCTCTAGAGCTCTTGTTGTATTTGTAATGCCCCGAAACGTTAATTAAAATTTTCGAGTAAATTTTTTGCTTTTTCGAAAGATCATTTTAAAATTCATAAATTCAATTCAGAGTTTATGTAACAGTTGATAACAGCGGAAAATTATCATACATACTAGTCGTGAATAATTAAATTCAAGAAAATATTCAAATAGCGAAAACGATTTAGAAGATAATGGTACATGACATGTTATACTTATTACAACCCATGAAATCAAAGTTCAAGTAATAATTTAAATAGGCATCAATCATGGCATCACTCTGCACTCTGCGTGTCATTCACTGTAAAAATTAATGTAAGAGTGAGACAGAATATCGAATAAGTATAAAATAGATAAAATTGCACAAACACAATCAACAACTCATAATGATATGATGAATATGCCAAACAAGTCCATTTAATATTTCTTCAATTAGTCAAATGATGTCATGCTGGATCCATTTGGTTTGGTGGGAATACTGCAGTAAAAAGTCTCATAGAGTCACCAGTAGGAATTAGCATAACCATGAATCCCTACATCTTCATGGCCCTCGCTTTCAAGTACACAAATAGGAATTAACATAACCATGAATCCCTACATCTTCATGGCCCTCGCTTTCAAATACACAAATAGGAATTAGCATAACCATGAATCCCTACATCTTCATGGCTCCTGCACAAATAAGTATACCAGTAGGAATTTGCACAACCATGGATCCCTACACTTCCATGGTTCTTGTGAAAATAGGGCTTAAACTCATCATAGAGTAACCCCCACCAGGGTAGGCAATCATGGAACCCCTAAATTCCATGGTGCGTCCAATGCTTATGATGCATGAATGCCTTTAATTCTCTTTATCATTTAACATACCATGATATCCACATTTCCAAAACCTCTTGGATAATACAAGTCCTCAAGGGACACAATACACATAATAATTCACAAAATCATGGATTTACTGTTTCAACCACATATGTCAATAACCACAAGGCATTCATGTACATATATATTAATTATGTCATTCATAATTATTCACCATCACAATATACAAACTGTGTGATACTCAACAGCATTCATAATCACTTAAGAATTGAATAATAAATCATTACCCATAGAGAAAATATTATTTTTATTCATAATAACCATTATAAGTAAATTTCAGCATTTCCAAACAGCGACATACATTAGTAAAACAGTCATAACATGAGCTTATCAACTCCTTTTTAGGTGATTCCACTTTCTGTAGTTTAATAACATAATTGTCTACAACTTTCATGAAGAGCACAATTTTAAATTCCGAACAGAAATATCACTTATTCACGAAATACCACACTGCCTCAAGGTGAGTTTTTCAAAACGTACATATGTTAGTAATTTCAGTGTTTCTAGAGTTTCAAAAATGATTTTTGCATGAAACCAGTTCTAAATTAATCTTAACACAAATATCTACAATTTCCATGAAGACACCAACCCCTAATTCTCAACACAAAATTCCCAGTTTTAAAAACAAGATTCAGATTTCAGATTACAGGATTACAGCTTGCACATACTTCAGTAATTTGAGCATAACTTGGGTTACAAAAATTATTTTGATGTGAAACCACTTTCTAAAGATCCACAACTTAATTATCTACAACTTTCATGAAGACATCCAAGGCTGATTATGCATGTATAATTCCCAGCATATCAAAATATGCCCTAAACATGAAACAAATCTTTCACTCGGACATACAGTAGTATTTTAGCTATAACTTTTGCTACACATACTCAAATCAATCGGTTCAGGTCTCAAAATTCACATAACAAAAATATTTACAACTTTCATGAAGACACTGATCATTAATTCTTACCACAAAATTCCCAGTTTTAAAAATAAGATACAGATTTCAAGTTCACAGATTTACAGCTTGTACATACTTCAGTATTATGAGCATAACTTGAGTTACAAAAATTATTTTAATGTGAAACCACTTTCTAAAGATCCACAATACTCTACTTGAGTTATCCATAGTTTGATGGCCAGACATCCTATGTGGCGGGCCTAGTGGGTGGACGGCTCTATGATGAGTAAGTGAGCCCAGTGTCCCTATAGGGCATGGTTCTCTCGATGTATGTTTAGGAGGGGCCCGTAACACTTTTGCCAAGTGAGGCCATGATGTTGATCCGTAAGTCATGGGGTGACTAGTGCTACATATGGGCGATAGCGGTTTGGTACCAATAAAAGATGATGTTATGCATGCAAAATTAAGAGATAAGTGTACACATTTTACTACTCCAGTAAGGGCATAATATATGCTTGATCCATATATTATATGGTGTTGTTCAAACTGTCAGATCCATGATTTGATAATAATTCCTTTACGCATATGCATTATCTATAAGAGTATTTGTATATAGCCAGAGATATACCGAGTTTGGTAGCCTGTGGTGGCGATGGATGATTGATAAAGAAATGGAAAAGATATATGGTGCTAACCTTGAATGCATGGTTGTGATTAGCGAGGTTGCCAATAATTTTATATGTAATGTAAATTTATTGATTGGTACATGTGCTTGATTAAGATGGTTGATGATGGATTTACATGTGGAGTGATATTGTGTGTGGTTGAATCATATGGTTCCATTGAGGAACATATGTTGTGCACACACATATATATATATATGTTACCATAATGTTTGATAATGATTCATTTGGTATATGTTACTCACCTCCTAGTTGCCACTTTTAAAGGTTGATGAAGGTATGTTGGAAGTCCTACTCTTTGTTGGAGGTTGAACTTGGAGAAGGTAAATATTGGAAGGAAGCTTTTGAGCCTTGGCCGCAATTGTGTTTTCAAGAAGCATGATATATATGTATATATACGTTGTAGGAATTTCTTTAATTCCTAGCTTATGTTGAAGGATCTTCTCTTCTTGAACCTTCTTAGATCCACAATGCTTGAAGATTTGGAGAGAAAACTCATGGTTTTAGTGTCTTAAGAAGGAAGCTAATGGAGTCTTGCAAGGGAAGCTAGAATATAGAAGAAGTTAGAGAGGAAGGAAACCTAGAACTAAGGAGATTTTTGATCTAGAAATGAAGAAAAAGGAGAGGAGAGGAAGGGATTATGGTTTCGCCACTCTCTAGGACATAGAGAGATAAGGTGTTGAAAGTCACCACCTTTAGGAGAAGACCAAAGGATAAGACTAGAGAATGGAGCCTAAAGCTTCTACTTTCTAAAGAGAAGGGAGAGTTTTTCACTCTAAGATTTCTTATCATTCAAGTTATCATGGAAATACAAAGGGGATGAGCTTATATAGCTCCATAAGAATTTTGGCCAAAGCTTCCTAATCATGGGCCTTGGATCAGCTCCTAAGGCCTAATTCTAAAACCTACTCTACTTGGCCTAATACAAGCCCAAAATCAAAATAAAACAAGGTACAAGGCCCAAAAGTGGCCCAAGCTTAATGGCTATGCAAAGCCCAAACTAATTCCTAAAATATAGTCCTAATATACCTAGAATACAAAGGAATGAAAAATATGTACAAGATATATGAGGCCCAATGAAGAGGCCCAAAGGAGGCCCAAACTCCCATACCAAGCCTATTACCCTTCTATAGTGCAAGAGAAAAGAGTAAGGGTCTTCAATAGCTCCTCTTTGGGCTTGGGCCTACTCAAAGAATGTATGCAAGAAGCTAAATGATTTTGGATACCTTCCTTGGCTCTCTTGGCCCTTGACCTAGTCATAGGGCCCTTGAAAGCATCCAAGGCAACCTCTAAAGACTGTGTAGGGCCCATGGCTTCTTCCTGGGTGATGGCCATGTCATGTTCCCCCTCTTGAAAAGGATTTGTCCTCAAATCCGAGGCAACCTCATCTAGCTCATCTATAATACAAGGGGTAAGATCAGAGATATTAAAAGTAGTACTGACCCAATACTCACCAGGGAGGTCAAGTACATAAGCATTATTATTAATTCTCCTAATCACCTGAAAAGGACCATCACCTCTAGGGTAAAGTTTGGACTTCCTAAGGTTAGGAAAGCGTTCCTTCCTTAGGTAAAGCCAAACCAAATCCCCAACATCTAAGATAACCTCTTTTTTCTTTTTATTCACACATCTAGCATAGTGATCATTTTCTTTTATATATGGTGTTTAACCTTCTCATAAAGTTTTCGAATAAAAGATACTTTTGCCTCACCATCCATATGAAGGATGTCATCTAAAACCTCTAGAGGTAAAAGATCTAAAGGAGTAAGGGGATTAAAACCATACATAATCTCAAAAGGACTATGCTTGATGGTGGAGTGAACTACCCTATTATAAGCAAACTCTACATGTGGTAGACACTCATCCCAAGACTTAACATTCTTTTTAACAAGGACTCGCATAAGAGAAGAAAGAGTCCTGTTAACAACCTCAGTTTGGCCATCAGTTTGTGGATGGTATGTGGTAGAAAAGAGAAGTTTAGTTCCTAGCCTGGCCCAAAGGGTCCTCCAGAAATGGCTAAGGAACTTGGTATCCCTATCACTAACTATAGTTTTAGGGATCCCATGTAAGTGAACTATCTCTTTAAAGAATAGTTTAGCAATATGGCTTACATCATCAACCTTATGGCAAGGGATGAAGTGAGCCATCTTACTAAATCTATCAACTACCACAAAGATAGAGTCCATTCTCCTTTGGGTCCTAGGCCACCCAAGGACAAAGTCCATGCTAATATCTACCCAAGGGGAAGTGGGAATAGGCAAGGGAGTGTAAAGGCCATGTAGAGACACCCTAGATTTGGCCTTTTTACATGCAAAGCACCTAGAGCAAAGTCTTTGCACGTCATATTTCATATGGGGCCAATAGAAATGTTCATTAAGGGTGGCTAAAGTCTTATCCCTCCCAAAGTGCCCTATGAGCCCTCCCTCATGGCTCTCATAAAGTAAAAGGTCTCTAATAGATCCCCTAGGAATGCATAGCTTATTGGCTTTAAAGAGAAAGCCATCTAATTTATGGAATCTACTAGATGCAAGTAAGGAACCACAAGTGTGGTAGGCATTAGCAAAGTCAAGGTCATTTGGATACAATTCTTTTATTTCATCAAGACCATGAAGAGTGGCACCTAAAGAAGAAAAGAGGGTGTGCCTTCTAGATAAGGCATCAGCTACAACATTAGCTTTACCACTATAGTGCTTGATAACATAAGGGAATTGTTCCAAATATTCAACCCATTTGGCATGCCTTTTATTTAACTTATGTTGGCCTTTGATATACTTGAGTGACTCATGGTTACTATGAATGACAAACTCTTTGGGAATTAAGTAGTGTTACCAAGTTTGTAAGGCCCTAATCAAAGCAAAGAACTCTTTGTCATAGGTGGGATAATTAAGGTATGCCCCATTAAGCTTTTCACTAAAGAAAGTTATAGGGTACCCCTCTTGAAGTAAAACTGCACCTATTCTAATATTAGAAGCATCACATTCTACCTCAAATGTTTTTAAAAAATTTGGTAGAGCAAGAATGGAAGCATGTGTGAGTCTATGCTTGAGGTCTTGAAAGGGCTTTTCTTGCTTTGGCCCCCAAAGAAAAGGAACATTCTTTTTAAGCAAATCATTTAGGGGAGATGCCAAAGTAGAAAAGTCTCTCACAAACCTTCTATAGAAGCTAGCTAAGCCATGAAAGCTTCTAATATCATGTATGTTTTTAGGGGTTCGCCAAGCCATAATTTCTTTGACTTTGTCTTGGTCAACTTGGACCCCTTTGGAGCTAACTACAAAATCCTAAAAAGAAAATGTGATCCAAACCAAAAGAGCATTTTTCAAGGTTAGCAAAAAGTTTGTTTGCTCTTAAGGCAAGTAAAACATGTCTAAGGTGGGTAAGGTGAGAGTCCATAGACTTTGAATAAACAAGGATGTCATCAAAGTAGACAACAACAAAGTGGCCAATGAAATCCCTCAAAACATGATTCATGAGGCGCATGAAGGTACTAGGTGCATTGGTCAAACCAAAAGGCATAACCAACCACTCATATAAACCAAGCTTGGTCTTAAAAGCAGCTTTTCACTCATCACCTTCCTTGATTCGTATTTGGTGATAGTCACTTTTAAGGTCAATTTTGGAGAATATGGTAAAGTCATAAAGTTCATCCAACATATCATCAAGTCTAGGTATAGGGTGCCTATACTTGATGGTGATGTTGTTGATTGCTCTACAATCAGTGCATAACCTTCAAGAACCATCTTTTTTTGGAACTAAAAGAATTGGCATAGTGCATGGACTAAGACTCTCCTTAATCCAACCTTTGGAAAGTAGATCTCTAATTTGTTTCTCTATTTCTAGACTCTCCTTGGGGTTACACCTATATGTAGGTCTATTAGGCAAGCTAGCCCCGGGGATAAGATCTATTTGGTGTTCTATACCCCTAAGAGGTAAGAGCCCTTGAGGAAGGTCTTTAGGAAAGACATCCTCAAATTCTAGAAGAAGATTTTGTAATCTCTTGGGCCTAGGAGAAGGAGAGCCCACTAAGGATAGGGAAGTGTAAGGGTTAGAGCTACTAGAAGGGCTAGGAGAGCTAGCAAAAGAAGGTGTAGGGTAAAGCGTGTAGATAGGTTTGTGAAGAAGCAAGGCTTGCTTCACATCACGCTTAGAGGCAAAGAAAGAGGAGTGCCTCTTGGGATCTTCATAGTTAAGGATCCCTTTACCCTTATCTTATTGAGTGACTTAATTTTTTTGTTTTTTTTGTTTTTGAGGTTTAGGAGGGGAGGTGGAAGGCCCAACCTCCCTATCCCTCTTCAACTTCATTTGAAGTTGGTCTTCCAAAACTTGTTTGGGAGACAAGGGATGTAAGACAAACTTTTTGTTATTATGTACAAAGGTGAGGGTGTTAGTAAACCCCTCATGGGTGACTTTTTTATCATATTGCCAAGGGCGACATAAGAGCACATGAGTGGCTTCCATAGGAACCACATTACACCATATTTGATCATGGTAGGTGCCTTTAGGAAGAGAGAGAAGAACTTGCTTGTTCACTAACATTTCACCCTTTTCATTAAGCCATTGAAGTTTGTAAGGTTTTGGGTGATCTATTAGAGGACAATCAAGTTTGTGAACTAGCCTTTGACTAGCCACATTAGCACAACAACCACTATCCACAATGAGAGAACAAAGTTTTTCTTGAATGTAACATCTTGTATAAAAGATGTTCTCTCGTTGTGTAGTGCATCATCCTTTATATGACTACTTAGGAGTCTTCTAATCATAAAAGGTTCACCGTCATCTCCTAGAACATGTTCACTCTCATAGGAATCACTATTGAAGCTATCACTTGAGTGTGAAGAGGATGCTTCCTCATATCTTGAATAGTGATCAATGCCTTTTAAAATCATAAGTTTTTTGGTTGGGCATTGAGAGGCAATGTGACCCCTTCCTAAGCATTTAAAACACTTGATTGAACTTGTTCTTGAAGAGTTGGGTTGGGATGAAGAGTTGTTGTTCCTAGAAGGGTTATTCCTAGATGGTCTTGTAGGCGTATGATCCCTATGAACCTCACTTTTGAGTTTAGGAGTTGAAGTGCCCACTTCACGCTCCTTAACCTTCTTACCCAAACTACCCTCTTTAGGGATGGAGTCTTCTTTACCCTTCCACTTAGACCTAAAAGGCTTGGATTCTCTATTGTAGTAGGAAGCTCCATCCATGAGTTGAGCTTCTACTCTTGTACATTGATGGAGAAGCTCCTCAATGTCCATATGAGGTAGAAGTTCCACTCTTTTCCTAATATTATGATTAAGGCCATGTAAAAATCTATGCATGAGGATTTCTTCATCCTCTTCAACATTGGCCCTAATCATAGCCATCTCTAAACCCTTATAGTAATCCTCTACTTTCTTGGACCCTTGGGTGAGCCTGTTGAGCTTGGCCAATAGTTCACCCCTATAGTAGGAGGGTACATACCTCTTCTTAAGTAAGGCTTTCAAATCCTCCCATTCATCAATGGGTGGGAGATGGTCTCTTTTTCTTTCCTTTAAGATTTGGGTCCACCATACTAATGCATAATTTTGAAAGCTAAGGGTGGCAATCCTAACTTTTTTCTCATTCTTAGTTTCATGGGAGGTGAAGAGTTGCTCAACTCTCATCTCCCAATCAAGATAGGCCTCCACATCACTTTTGCCATAGAAGGGTGGGACCTCTAGCTTGACCTCTCTCAAGCCACCCTCCTCATGGTGTCTACTATGTCTTCTATGGTGCCTATGTTCAACCTCACTAGTGTTATCATATTGTCTATCCATGTGGTGTCTATTTCTATGTCTATGATGCCTAGTGGTTCTATCTCTACCCTCCCCATGTTCTATGTTATCTAGCCTAGTAGCCATGTTATTAAGTTGCTCTAAGATTTTACACATGTGTGGAGGGGTTTGCTCTCCAACTCTCTCACTAGATGAAGACATGTTATAATGCAAGTATACTAGTGATGAGATACTAGTCGTTTCACTCAATTTATTTGAATCGGCCACAAAGAAGAAAAAATAGAAGAAAGCTTTTAGACAAGACTAGTTGAGGTGCAAGAATTAAAACTAGACCTAGCATGCAAGAGCGCACTTATGCTAACTAGAAAGCAATTAAAGCAAACTAGTCGGATAGTGCAAAAATGTAAACTAGGCCTAGGATATCAAATCGCACTTACACTAGTCAAAAGCCAAAATATAAACTAAGTCCTAAACGTAATTACTCCTAATCGATTAAGTCAAAGAAAGTTTAAAGTCCAATGTCCAATGTCTCTAAAGTCCAAATACAAGGACTAAACAAAGAAAGAAATTTAAAGTCCCAAAATACAAGGGAAAAGAAAATACAATGCAAAAGAAACAAGTCCTAATTTATTACAAACTTTGCTTTCCAATACACAAGTCTTCCAAGGCCCTTCAAGACCACCAAGATGCTCCAATAAGCTACAAAAGAGAAACTTGGAAACTCAAAGTAATAGTTAGCACAAAGTATAAGAAAACAACAAGAATTTGTGTTTACACTCTAAGCTCTCAAGGTGTTTCACTCAAGGTCCACTTCTCTCTATATTTATAGATTTCTCTAAATCAAATCTTCTTGTCAAAGCTCAATGCCCTCAATATGCTACCCAATTAATGGTGAGCTCACTAGACCTTAATCTTAAGAGTTGCAAGAATTGAAATACTCAATAGACAAAACTAGAGAGAAAAAGGACAAGCAAACAAAGGTAAATTAAGAAGCTAAACCAAGGGATTAAGATGAGACAAATGAGAGTATGACAAGCAACAAATGTTCAAAGAAAGAAGGCACACACAAGAGGAACAATATTATGACAAACTAAGAGTGCAACAAAGACAAACTAAAATTAAATGCAAGAAAAAAGGTAGGCACACAAAAGTTACCTAGAACACTAGAATGCTTAAAACTTTGCACAAACTTTAGAAGTATGTTGCTAATGATTTTGCCTCACACAAATGTACAATTAGGCACTAAAAGACAATAATAAGGTACTGTACAAATGAAATTATAGGTGCTGGACTTTATTTTTTTTTTGTCTAACTCAAGTATTTTTCAACACTTTTGTTCACAATTTTTGTAAGGAACAAGGCCTAAACAATTATGGAATGAATGGCCAATGCACTTATAACTTTTTTTCACTTTTTCCTCTGTTTTTAAATGTGTTTTTCTTTGTTTTTTACAGCCACCTACTGCAGCAACAACACATGTACTAATAGTGCACAAAAGAGGCAAAAATGGCAACTAAAGCTAGTGTAAAGCAAGCATCATCTTCCAAATCAAATAAGCAATGGAAGGCATGGTTTTATGAAACAAAAGACATTAATATAAAGACACAAACAGCATGCAAAGAGTAGCTGACAGCTGCTGGAAAAATTAAAACAAACTAGAAAAAACTCAACCTAAATGAAATCTAACAACCTACAACAATTTGGCACAACTTGTCACCTTAAAGTGAGGTGAACAACAAGACTCTATGGATCTTGTTAGGTACTTCAACAAAGGTAATTAAAGTACCTAAGATTCCAGCAAACACTCAAGCAAAGATCAACACAACAACTCCTAGAATCAACAAGAAACAAGCTCCAAACCAAAGGCACAACCTAAGGTAACTAAGAAACACTTAAACAAGCAATTAAGACCTAACCTAAGCAAGCATATGACACGGTTCTAAACAGGTCCAGAACTGAAATTACAATTGCAAATGATGAAATGACACAAAAATTGACACAATATGCAAAGGAAAATCAAAGAAACACAAGGCAAAGCATGTTACTTGAAGTAGAAGGCATCTAAGGTCAACTTTTTGACTTTTTTAATTTTTTTCTCCAAACTTTATGAAACTTTTTTGGATCCATGCAGTAGCACATCTTGTGAAGAAAGTTTAGAAAATTCAAAGCCAAAAGGTCTAGATCTTAGATCTTAAGTAAGCATAACTTTTGCATTTTTTGGAGTTTTTAGGCATATGATATATGAAAATTTATGTAAAGAAATCAAGGAATCCAGATCTAGAATCAGAATTACAAAAGGAAAACAACACAAAAACAGATCTAAGAAAAAAATTCAATAGGAGTTAGGACTCATGATACCACATGTTGTAGGAATTTCTTCAATTCCTAGCTTTTGTTGAAGGATCTTCTCTTCTTGAACCTTCTTAGATCCACAATACTTGAAGATTTGGAAAGGAAGCTCATGGTTTTGGTGTCTTGAGAAGGAAGCTAAAGGTGTCTTGTAAGGGAAGCTAGAATATAGAAGAAGTTAGAGAGGAAGCAAACCTAGAACTAAGGAGATTTTTGATCTAGAAATAAAGAAAATGGAGAGGAGAGGAAGGAATTGTGGTTCCGCCATTCTATAGGGCTTAGAGAGATAAGGTGTTGAGAGTCACCACCTTTGGGAGAAGACCAAAGGATAAGACTGGAGAAAGGAGCCTAGAGCTTCTACTTTCTAGAGAGAAGGGGGAGTTTCTCACTCTAAGATTTCTTATCATTCAAGTTATCATGGAAATACAAAGGGGAAGAGCTTATATAGCTTCATGAGAATTTCGGCCAAAGATTCCTAATCATGGGCCTTGGATTAGCTCCTAAGGCCCAATCCTAAAACCTACTCTACTTGGCCCAATACAAGCCCAAAATCAAAATAGAACAAGGTACAAGGCCCAAAAGTGGCCCAAGCTTAATGGCTATGCAAAGCCCAAAATAATTCCTAAAATATATTCCTAATATACCTAGAATACAAAGGAATGAAAAATATGTACAAGATATATGAGGCCCAATGAAGAGGCCCAAAGGAGGCCTAAACTTCCATACCAAGCCCATTACCCTTCTATAGTGTAAGAGAAAAGAGTAAGGGTCTTCAATAGCTCCTCCTTGGGCTTGGGCCCACTCAAAGAATGTATGGAAGAAGCTAAATGCTTTTGGAGACCTTCCTTGGCTCTCTTGGCCCTTGACCTAGTCATAGGGCCCTTGAAAACATCCAAGGCAACCTCCAAAGACTGTGTAGGGTCCATGGCTTCTTCCTGGGTGATGGCCATGTCAATATGTTTTGTATATGACAATTAGATAGTGATGAATATTTATTTTACGGGTCATGTGTGAAAACTAGACCTTAAGTGTTTTGGAAGGCTAATTTTTTGTTAAGAACTTAAAAGTGGTTGACATCAATTATGATGCATTGGTTGTATGCCATATTAAAGAATGAATGATGATATTATGAAAATTATAATCATTAGTAATACATATGTGATTTGTATGTATATATGGTATTGTGAGTTATATGTAGTGCAAGGAAGTGGATAGGTCACATTTCCATTTAATGGACAAGACTTCATGTAGAGGTCATCTATAATCCATAATGTATGTCTGAAACTTATGTGCATGGTTTATTATTGCCAAATAGGCTTAGTTTGCAAATTGGCATGCTTGGTTTAGCCTAAAGATGCTTGCATTACCATTGGTGCATAGGTTGAGTCAGGAAAAGAGTTGTTGGATAAGGCTTGCCATTTGTATTTTCGTATGCCATGTAAAGTGATTAACACATGAATAAATTCTAGGTTCTGATAATCTCACTCAAGTGAGAGGATTCTCACTCAAGCAAGAGTGCCCTGGTATTAGTATGGGCTCTCTGGTCGATTTACACTTAAGTGAGTGTCACCTCACTTAAGCGAGAACCAGAGTATTGATTATGTCTCTTTTTTGCTCAGGCAATAGGCATCTCGCTCAAGCGAGTGTATGTGGTTTTGATTTTATGGAATTTTTGCCTAAGCGAGTGATGGCTCACTCGAGCGAAAATGTGGTGTTTTGGCTCTAGAAGATTTTCGCTTGAGCGAATGGGTTGTCACTCAAGTGGGTGTTAAGGATCTGATGCTTTGGCCCTGCTCGCTTAAGCGAGGCTCAGGGACTCACTCAAGCAAGAGTTTCCTCACTTAATCGAGGCCATCTGAAATGAAATTTTCTTCTTCCTTTCCTTATTTTTGGGTCTTTTCTCATATCTTCATATATAGGACTAGGCATATGCCCTATATACACATTTTCTTCCACTGTTAAACATTTTCATTTCCGCATACATGTTGGGGCAATTAATTCTCGATCTTTTTTCTTAATTCTTAAAACTTAGGTCTCCGATTTTCCGTGGTTTGATTCTTGATGTAAGGTCACATGTTCAGGGTTTGAAAATGCAAAAAATGTATTTATATTTTCATTGAATTAATTATTATGATTACATCTAACAAACACCGCCCCCTCCTCAGCAGTGGCACTAAAACTTGGTAAAGGTTTTTCGTGTACGTGGTAAGCTTACCCACTTCCCGTTGTAGTAATACGAATGTCATTCCACTAGGGGTTGCTAAAATTCAGAGGATTCAGTTTCAAAATAATTTAAGCGGGAAAGTGATTTAATTTCATTAATAACGTGCAGAAATAAAAATTAAATGTAAAAACAAACATAAATAAAACTGTAAATAAAAGGAAACTCAGATAATGAGAAACTAGGATTGGATTTTATCTATCTCGCCCGGCCGAACCATGAATATATTCATATAGATGGCATTCAGAACTATTGATTTTTATGCAACAAATCTAAAATCATCCGTTACGATCCCTCGAATACGAAATCTTAAGAAAACTCCTAAAACGTTGATTCCTTAATCATTTTAAGAAAATTTCCAGCATTATAAAGCGTTCAATACATTAGAAGTCGTTCCTAATATCCGATCATATCAGTATTTCATTTAGATCGGTTTCCATAAATCGTTTTCCAATAACTTAGGAAAACTGAATTAGGAAACTATTTATCCAATATAATCAAGCAATAAACATAGAATGAAATACCAAAATCAATAGAATGAAATACCATATATATAAATATACAGCCAATGCACATCAGGCTTGAATCGACTACATCCAACCACAAAAGAAAGTTTAGCTACTTATGGTAGCCATTACAAACCACAAAAATGGAGAAAAATTAGAAGAAAACAACTTCCACGGCCTTCTAAACACTTTTCATGAAGATAGAGTTTCTTCGTTCTATTTTTGTTCCAAGCATAACACTTGTTTCTTCATGTTCTTCATTTAATATAAGTGGTCTCGCTTAAGCGAGAGCCACTTGCTCTGCTTTGTGAGGTGCTTAGTCAGCTGCTCATATCTCGCTCAAGTGAGAGCTTCCTCGCTTAAGAGAGATCAGGCCTGTGTCTACCGCCCTATTTCCTCTTGATCAAAATGTGCCTCGCTCAAGTGATTTTAATTCTTAAAGTCTCTGCATTATTTTTGCTTGAGCGAAATGACCCTCGCTCAAGTGAATGCAACACTTCTGCTCTTTGGATTTTCTCGCTTAAGCGGGACAAGCTTAGCTCAAGCGAGAATGCTTCTATTGCTCTCTGGATGATTTTTGCTTAAGCAAAATGTTCATCTCTCAAGTAAAATTACTTGGTGTGCTTTTTGTCTCTTGTTTAAGCAAGATAAGCCACACTCAAGCGAGTCACTCGCTCAAGCGATTTTGGCCTCGCTTAGGTGAGATACTTCATAGTTGCTCAAATCTTTGCCACTTCGACCTTCTTTTCTCCAATTCTCCTATTTTACCTACAAAATGGATAAAATAATAGGGATTAAAAGCCATAAAAGCTAACAAAACCTAAGTTTGGTCAAGAAAATTCAATTTCTTACTATTTTTCCAATTAAACCATATTTATCTTAACAATTATATACAAAATTTGTCCAAATAATATATAAAATTATAGCATATTAGACACTTATCAATAACCACTTAATAATGTATATCATTATCTATTACTTATATTGTCAACTTATAAAGTTTTTTTAATTCCCCCTTATCATCTAGGCTTTAAATTTGGATTCAAACTCATACTTTTTATATTTTTTCTTCTCTACCTGGATTTGAATTCTATTTTATACAAAATTTTGGTTTGATTTGACTCTTCACTATAAGGAATGAAGAACCAGAAACAACATAAGCAATCCTAGTGAACAAAGAGTAACAAAGTGAAAAATATCATGATGAGCTTGTTTTTTATCATAATATCAATATTCATGATGTATGCCCAAGTTTCTTATTTAGAAACTATTTTATACGAATCATTTTCTTATTTGTTCTAATTAAACCTCTCAAAAAGTTTCACATTGATCTCATTTCTTTCCTTTCTTAAATTGACCATTTTACAAGTTGTAAAGTAAAATGAAAAAGAAGCAAGGGATAATATAAAGAAGCAGAAAGAGAAAGTCAAAGAGAAGAACTAGTGGAAAAAAGACATTTTACACCAGACTTTTCTCACCGGTTGTAGTTGGACAGGTGTAAAACATAAGGCGGTGACAGTTTTGTAAATAATAAATAACTTTACACCGGGCTACTAGTTGGACCGGTGAGAAATAGTAATGTTTGTACCGGTCTATAATTTGGGCCGGTGAGAAATGTAAAGTTAGTACCGATATGATAGTTGGACTAGTGAGAAATAGTTATTTTTTATTATTTTTATTCCGGTCTTATATTTGGGACCGGTGAGAAATCTTTTCATTTTGGAGAAAAGCTATACGTGAAGCTCTTTCTCTAAAGTCACTCTCGGAAGCCCTAGCCCTCACCAATCCCTTCACCCTCAAAGCCTGGCGTCTCTGTTCTACAAATCCTTCGAATCTCAGTGCTTTGCATATACGAAGCCCTCTCGAAGGTCGGTTCATCTCTTCTGTTTATGACAATTTTGGTCGGTTCATCTCAAACCAAAGCTGCGAAGCTCATCCTCTGTGCGTCGTTGAGTAATAACCCCTCGAAGGTCATCCTCTGTGCGTCAGTGCTGCGAAGCTCATCCTTTCAAACCAAAGCTGCGAAGCCATCTCTCTCAAGCCCCGGTCCTCACCAAGGTCATCCTCTCAAAGCCCCTTCCCCCTGGAATCTCTTTGCTTTACTTTCTAATGTGAGTTCTTTGTTTTAGTTTATGTTTGATTTAGTTTCTTATTTTCAATGGAGAATCTTTTGCATTGGTGGTTCTGCATGAGTAATGAAACATGGAGCTGAAAGTAGTAATCTTTTTTCCTTAATTTTTTTCCTTTGGGGTTTAGTTAGCATGTGTTAAGGTTGTTGAGTTTGTGGATAGGAGTATGGATCTGGTATTTGGTTACCTTACCCTTGTAATAATTGCTGTGATTGCTTTTTCGTTGTTGAACTCTTACCTTACCCTTGTGATAATTTTGATGCAATGCCTTAATGATGAAGGGAAATGAAGAACGAAATGATAAGTCAAGTATATGGTGTGTAAAGGGCCTCTTATCTGTTTCATGTAATGTATGCCATCTGTGATTTTAATTGGTTTGGTAGTGGAAGAAAAGAGTTTGGTGATTATGGTTCCAAGGAAGGTTATACTACTTCTGAATATGTTGTAGTTCAGGAGGATATCTGTCAAATTTTTTTGTTTACGTCCATAAGACATCTTTAGAACAAAAATAGGAAAAAGGTTTGATGCCCTTTTCAAATAAGAAGTAAAAAATATAGCCTCCCTGTTAAGTTAATATTTTCTTTTTAGAAGATATTATTTTGATACCTCAAATCACTAGTCACTAAAAAAAATTTGTTGTTAAATTTTTCATTTATCAAATTGTGCCTCAATGTCTTTTGAGGAAATTGGATGCTTAATAGGATTGAGAATATGTGGTTTAATAATAAAAGTTTCAGAAAGAGAGAAAGAAAATCACTAAGTTGGAGTTATCTTTACTAACAAAACTAATAATTAATTATTAACTTCCAACTTTTAAATAAAATAGGGAATAGAGTTATATAGGCGTCACATGATCTAGTTTGTACGTCATATACAATTATTAAATCTGGTAATTCAGCCTTATAAAGACTAGTGATCAGATTATCCACACTAAGTGTAAAATTCGATGTAAATTGGTGAAAAACTGAAAAATTAATAATTTGAAAATGATAGTAAAGAGGAATGCATATTTATTTATGAGAGTAAAGAAGAAAAATATGATGACAATTAAGAAAAGAAGTAACCGTGTATATGCATACATATACTGATATACCAACGCAATGATGACTAGAAATAATAGAATCTCATGTACACATATCCTCATGTTTAAATGATTGGTACGTGTGGTTCAGTTTCATGACAATAATATGAACAGAACTGCACTCACATTCACATATCAAAACTACATGTTTTGAATCCCTAACTAGCTAGCTAGCACTCCAAATCAATTCTTACAGGACAAAAATGAACAACAAAATATCATAATGATAATACACCATATATAACTGGGAAGACAACATATATAATTAAAGAACCTGAAAACATGAACCTCTCTAGCTAGGTTGGTAAATAATATTTATTTTGAGGGGTTCTATATACCCTGATACTAATATTGAATAATATTAACCTGTTTGAAATGGGGTTTGGACCACTAGGCACTTCATGCTCACTAGCATTAAAGATTGAAATTTGTTCGTTGAACATTGTGTATATGTAAATAGTTTGTAGTTATAGTTAGATCTGTATAGTATCTTCATATAGGAATCAATTGGTATGCACACAAACATAACAAAAACCATATAAGTATGTAAATATATAAGGAAATGAAATTTTTTGAACTTCTTTCGTAGAAGAATTACTGTAACATAATTAGTTGAGAATTTTGCTTGATCAACAGATCCTTCAAATTAAACTTTTAGTGCACTAGAAGTATAAGCTCTTCAGTCATTGTGTTGTACATTACCCCTATATTTGATATGCATATCTAACACAAGAAATAGGGATTAATATATTAATATGTTTCTGTTGGGTACATTTAGATTTAGGTGTCAGAAGTAGTATTTTATGTGCTTGCTTGATAAGTGATGTACCATTTAGAGTTGTTGAAACTTTAGAATTAGAATGTTAATTTGAAGGGGATTAAATCCTCGAATTTGATTACTTGATTTATTAATTTTGATAGTTATATATCTTCCTTTCTGAGACTTCTGATTTGTGAAAATTCCATGTTAATTCATGCAACCTTCAACCAGTTCAGCTTTAAACCAAAAGAAAAATGTGTTTTCCACACTCTAAATGAAATGTTTAACCTATAGGATGAAAGAAGTAACAATAAAGCTGAAAGAGTGGGTGTGTGAGCAATATCAAGCGTTACAATAGTTCATCAAAAACCAATTTCAATTTTCAGATTATGCAGATAAAAACTCAATGTCAAGTTCATGTCTAGGCATTAAGAGTTCGATTCAGTACCAGAAAGAAACTAAATTTAGGGACATAAGTCTGAGAATGATGAATAAGGGATGAAACTTTGATGATTTTGAAATGGAGTGCCAGTAGTACCTTGGTATTGATCATTGAGAAATTGATGATTGTCAAAAGGGCTTACAGTATCATGAACACTTACCTGTTGAATATTTTGCAAGACTTGTGGGGCTAATTGAGGTACTTGGTCATAAATCCCTTGTAACATTATTGGTTGCTCTATGGTAGAGCCCTGGAATGTTGCACCAGTTACATCTTGTTTTTCTATTTGAATTGCAACTCTATTGAATTCATCTTGTTTGCTTTCCAACTAGTTGTTCTAAGACTGTTATCCCGCACAAAGCATTCGTAATGTCGATTTTTAGACCTGTGGTCAACACATATTAATTCTTATTATTATTATTATTATTATTATTTTAAAAAACAAATCAAATATTATTAGTAGATGAAGGTAGTTCTGATTTTCTATTTTCCATTTTTTGTTTTTGAAATACTGGGTTAAATTCAATTCTTAGTGTGACACCTCAAACATAGAGGTAAATTTTTCACGATTTTAGTGTAATTAATTCATGATAGTTGTAAGTGGTGAAGCTGTTTATTTATTTCCCCGAACCTATCAGAGACCTGTCTCATATGTGAAGATATGAGAAGGTAAGTCAAGAGGAATAACCTTGAATAAATGCTCCAATTAAAAACAGCGGAAGAATTTAGAATAAATTAATGTTATGTGATTAAAATTAAGAGGTCGACCATTATAAAAATTAATAAATCAGATTTTATGACCAAGGTATTCATGAAGTAATATGGAATCAGGGTTTAATGAAAAGAAAAGAGAAAACAGTTTAATCAATATATTTTTGGGAAGTCAGGGTCCCCTCGCTCAAGCAAAATTCCCACTCGCTTGAGCGAGTGCCATACAATGCACATGGGCGAGACAGAAGGGAGCTGAACGAAAAGATAAAGGGAGTTACAGGGGTCACTTCGCTCAAGCGAATTCCGACTCGCTTGAGCGAGACACACAAGCCTCGCTTGGGCGGAGCCAGCGAGCGTGGGAAAAAATTATCCAGAACCGAATTCAATACCGACTCGCTTGAGCGAGCACCTCAACCGAGGCCATTCGTTTGTACTCATTACTCGTTTGGGCGAGACCTCCTCGCCTAAGCAAATAACTTCCAGAGCTGAGCTTATACTCGCTCGCTCAGCAAGGCTCCCCAACGCCCGGGTTTTCATTCGGCAGAATCCTTCCAAACCGACCCATCTCTCACTCAATTTTCCACTCGGTAAAATAATCCAGACCGACCCATCTCTCACTTCTCTCACTAAATTTTCCACTCGGCAAAATAATCCAGACCGACCCATCTCTCACTCATTTTTCCACTCGGCAAAATAATCCAGACCGACCCATCTCTCACTCATTTTTCCACTCGGCAGAAACATTCCAAATCCGAGTCATCTCTCACTCGGTCTGGGCTCCCTAGCACTCGGTTTTTCACTCACCTCGCTAGGGCGAATGCCATCCTCATGATCCTTCGCTCGGGTGAATTTTGTCCAGTGGCTAATTCCCTTCGCCCTTGCTCGGGCGAGACCCCATTCGCCTAGGCGAATTTTGTCCAGTAACCAAACACTGATATTGGGACAATCTCGCTTGAGCGAGATTCACTCTCGCTTGAGCGAGATCATCAGATAACATGTAGAAACTTGGAAATTTACACAACACAGCATACCAAAATTTAACTCAAGCTAATTTACCATAATTCATTACATCTCAATCATTATATTAGTCATTCAAAACTTGTTCCAGACAAGCATGTTCAAAAATTCCCATTACGACTCATCAAACATATAAAAATCAATTCATCATCTCTTCTACTTCATAAAATTAATACACAAATATAATTCTTCATTCATTCATTAAAATAAGGGAAGATTCGTCATTCATACATTCACAGGGTCATGATTGAAAATAAGTCATGGACAAAAGATCTCATTTTCCTCCATGACCTTCCCAAAATCATCATTTTATATATATCTAGTTATCATCCATACGAATATCTATTCTAAACCCATATTGTACAAAATATAAAGGATGTCATACCCATTACAACCCTTCCACACAACTATAAAAATCAAAATACTGCCGGCCAAGGCATTCTTTACCAAAAAAAGGCTTCCTTCACACTTCTCCTTCATAAAACAGCTCCAAAGCAAGTCCTATAACACAGGAGCTAAAAAGATATACCACAGGGAGAGTGAGTATACTTTCTCAATGATGAAAATCTAACAAATAAGATAACATATGAATGAATGCAATACAATTATTCCCTCCTCAAGGAAAGTTCATTCAACACTAAATCAATCACCCCTCAATATTCATCTAAATACATATACCCATCAAGTTTCCCAAAATCACATTAACCAATATCACAATCAAGATTAATAATTCAAAACAAGGGTTCTACCTACTCCTCTCATAACCTCACAAATAGAGTATCACTTTATGCCATGCTTCTATGGCTAATACATGTGCTAATGTTTATAATACATATGCACAAATCTGATTTCAGTCACATAAATTAACATCATCACTCCAGGATATACCCTTCGTGGCACCCCGCAAGGTGATATATTCATAAACACGACAACATCATCTTCACTCCGGGATATACCCTTCGTGGCACCCCGCAAGGTGATATATTCATCAATTCACAACATCATCATCACTCCGGGATTTACCCTTCGTGGCACCCCGCAAGGTGATATATTCATAAAGACGATAACATCGTCTTCACTCCGGGATATACCCTTCGTGGCACCCCGCAAGGTGATATATTTATCAATTCACAACATCATCATCACTCCGGGATTTACCCTTCATGGCACCCCGCAAGGTGATATATTCATAAACACGATAACATCGTCTTCACTCCGGGATATACCCTTCGTGGCACCCCGCAAGGTCATATATTCATTAATTCACAACATCATCGTATCGTTCATGAAGTCAATAACACATCATCTCATAACATGTCATTCATAGCCTCATTTAGGCTTTGTCATATAAACACTCATTTCAAAAACACCATACACACTTTCCATTTCAACCATATGATAACACATCCATTCAAAACAATATGCCATATTACATTAATACATACATTATCATCACAATTCTCATACATTTAGAAAATACACCCCTCTCCTACCTTAAGAGAAATACGCTTCCGGGTTTGACGTTCCCGCTTCACAAGAGTTATCAAGTCCTACACCAATCATTATAGGACCTTATCAATTATTCATTCAAAAGCCATTTCAATATACATATACATATCTATGTACACATGATTCTCCTCAGGTGGAAGCTATCATAAGTTTATTCATTTTCTTACTTAGGCTTCGGGAATTCCTTCCCTTAATCCACCATTATCAAGGCTACAACCTAACTTGTTAGGTTATCCCATTTGCCACACTTCACATTAATTCTATCTCAAGTGGGTTTTATTCATATTCTCCAACCACTATCTCTAGTCATCATTAAATGTTAATGCCTCTTCATTTATTACACTTCCCTCATCAATAAATGTTAACCCTTTCAATATTATACATTTCCCCTAAAATTTCATAAGTTAGGGTTTTGTAAAAACCCAACTCCATCTTAAATGCACTTCCATACTCATAATCTTTTAACTCCATCATCCATATATTTCATTTATTAATCATAAATACCCATATTTATTTCACCCACACCTTAGGGTTCATGCATTTAATGTTTTCTTTCTCTACCCATAAACATTTAATACTCTTCCAAGTTACCATCCTCTATCCTCTAGGTTCCATACGTAAAAGTAGTGGTAAAGAGCTTACCTTGCTCCAAAACGAAAATGGGATTCAAAGGGAAGATAAGGATGACGAAAATGAAGAGGAGGAGGGAGGAGCTTCAAGCCATAATGTCCTCCTCCAACTTGGAGAAAACAAAAATGGGAGAGAAGAATAGGCAAACCACTTGCTTAGTTTTTGGGAAGGAAAGAAGAAGAAGAAGAAGAAAGGAAGAGGAAGTGTGTTGGCGTGGAGAAGAAGAGAGTTACGGGAAAAATAAGAGTGAATTGGTAAGGTTTTTATTTTATTTTTTTTCTCATCACTTAATTCTTCCTTTTTCACTAAATAGGTTCTCAATTCGGGCTCGATACGTATTCTAAAAATTATTCCGAATACATATTCGGATTCCCAATAACATTATCTACAGCCCTGACCAACGACATCTCAATCGGAGATACTTGGTCCGACACTCATATTTTATCCGAGTCAGTTTTCAACTTATCTGGTCATAATATCTCACCACAGTCGTAGAGAATCATAATTAAATTATTTCTAGTATTTTGGAACTTTAGTTAGTCCACGTTTAACTATTCAATATTTATTTTCTTGATTTAACTTTCTATTTTAAAAATTCGGGGTGTTACACTTAGAATCTTCGAAGTAGTTGTTACAAAACTTTTGATACTGAATGTTACCTGTTGCTAGAGTATTCCTTGTTCAGTAGCTTTCTGTTTTGACTTGGTATTAATAGCTTAAAGCATGATGCATTGACAGGTGGAGGTTGCATTGAGGGATCTTATACATTTAGATTATGCTAAGAAAAACAATGTGAATACTTTTGTTTTGACTTAGTCTGAGATCTGTGATATTATACTCGGAGCTGAGATCACTCCACCCTCTCAACAGCAGCAACAGATTGCAGAGATTGAGAAATAGGTATGTTATTTTTACTGTTTTTTGAACATGAAAATATTAACTATCTTTTCTCCTCATCTATTGATTTATTTGTTTTCCATTTCATTGACTTGATTTTTTTACTTTGTTCTTGAATTATCTACCTGATTTGTGTTTATCTTTTTGTAGGCACATGAAACAAACCAAGTCACAGTTATAACAACTAAGACTAGTAATGTTCACGGTGAAGAAGTTATAGTAACCACCACTAGTCCCTATGAGCAAGCTGCTTTTCGTTCCAAGACTGACTGATGTGTCAGAGCAATATCAGCCACCAATTTATATCTTCGTGTGAACCATATATATATGAACTCCAAGGATATAAAGGTTTCTGCCATTATTCTGTGTTTTTGCCAATGTGTGTTATACAGTTCACAGATCCAGTTCAAAAAACTAATACAAATAGAACAAATAAAAAAATAGTCACTGAATTAAGCACATTCAGACGTATACTTTTTTTTCATATTGAATCTAGAAGTAGATAATGATCATATGAAATTCGTGCAATGAGAGGCAAATAAATGTGTTCATTGATTTTGTGTGTTTAGTGTGTGATGTAGTCTGAACTCTTTTAAGCTTATTAGCTTGTTTCGATAAGAAGCTTTCCAAACTCTTAAGCTTATTTTTATTTTCTACAAGTTACACAGTTAAATTTATGAATAAGTTCTTATTTGGTAAGATCTTGTTGCTGAATTATACAGTTTCCCCAAATGTAGCCTTAGTTTAGTCCCTTCATTATTTGATATACTTATCTTATGTCATACGATTAATTTCTTATTTTTTTCATTAATTATGTGAAGTATATTTCTTGCTTTTGTTATATTAAGTTACCATCATATAAAATATTACTTTGTATTGTTAAAATGTGGGTAATAGATCTTGAGATGAATGTTTTGTACTCATATGAATATAAAGAGTATAGTTATTATTCACTAGTATCTTTGACTGCAGAAAATTTTTTGTTCTTCAATTCTTTAATGATAGTTAATGTAGTAAAGTCATGATTTACTAGATCAAGAAATAGACTATATTTGTCATTTTCCATTGATTATAATTATTAATTAGATTAGATCACTAACAATTTTTTTGTTGCAGAATCTGGTTTAGTTTTTATAGGACCTCAGCTTTTGAATCGGCTCGGCCTCTGCTTCCTCAGTAAGTCAGCACAGTACAACTGTAGTCATTTCCTTGCATCTGGTCGCTTCTTAGCTGCACCCTTGCTTGTTATCCAGGTAACTCTGTCATGCTAAGACATAGACTTCAAAAAATAGTCTTATTCTTCATCATTTGGTTCTTCAATTAAATTCTTGTTTCATGAGCCTCCTTGCTTTAAATTTTATGAGGCTGCAACTTTGTCTTCTCTTTTTGTTCAATCTGAATAGTTTATATTTATAAGACTTTGTCATCATAGTATTTATCTCTTATGTATAAGAATCATTCATCTCTTGCATGCTTGCGTGCTTTCTAACAATATTTTCTTTTTTGACTTTTAGAGAACCTGAACAGATTTCCACTTAGTTTTTTTTAGATTTTCTTTTTCTTTCCCTACTTCTTTTAATTTTCTTAGTAACGGTTTTGTAACCTTCTATCAGAATTAAGTAGTCTTGGATTCCTTTGAATCTAATTTTAAACTATGATAATGGATATGATGTTAATATCTACGAATGATATTTGTGTCATATGTGTTCATTATTTAAATAGGTTGTTCCAACTCATGGATCGTAGTTGGATGAGTGCACTACGCATAATCGAGGAGTATGAGAATGGGGTTGAAGAGTTTATTGATTACGCTACAAGAAACGTTAATGGCATCAATGGAAGATTATATTGCCCCTGTGTGAATTGTTTAAATAAGACTCGGTTGAAAGTTGAAGAAATTCGAGAACATCTCCTCTGTGATGGAATTATGCTAAGTTATAAAAGATGGATATGGCATGAAGAGGCACTATCTACCATGTCAAGTGCACCCCAAACTGACCAAGTAGATTCAGATATGGAAGATCGACTAGAGGACATGGTCAATGATATTGGAGTTGAGGCCTTCCAACAGGCACGTGTGTATGATAATATATGTAGTGACGCCAAAGTGCCTTTGTATCCGGGTTGTGCTTAATTCATACAATTGTCAGCCGTGCTAAAGTTAGTCAACCTGAAGGCAAAAAATGGATGGACTGATAAAAGCTTCATTGAATTGCTATAATTGTTAAAGGAAATGCTACCAGAAGGCAACACACTTCTGAATCACACTTATGAGGCGAAAAAGGTTTTGTTTCTGGTGGGTCTGGAGTATAAGAGGATACATGCGTGCCCAAACGATTTCATATTGTACAGGAAGTAACATGAAGACTTGGATGAATGTCCTATTTTCCATTTATCATGATACAAATTGAAGGATGGAGGTGTTAAATGGGACGATAGCAGAAACAAGCCTCCAGTGAAAGTTTTATGGTATCTTCCAATAATTCTAAGGTTCAAGAGGTTATTTGCTAACCCAATTGATGCAAAGAACATTACATGGCATGCAGATGAGAGGCAACGTGATGACAAGATTCGCCATGTAGCTGATGGTTTACAATGGAAGAAAATTGATGAATTATTTCCAGAGTTTGGTAACGATCCAAGAAACCTTAGGCTTGGCCTGGCTACAGATGGGATGAACCCTTATGGCAACTTAAGTAGCAGACACAGTTCATGGTCTGTTCTTTTGATTATCTATAACCTCTCCCCAAGCTTATGTATGAAACGCAAGTATGTAATCTTGTCTATGATGATTTCAGGACCAAGTCAGCCTGGAAATAATATAGATGTATATCTCGGCCCCTTAATTGATGATTTGAAGATGCTTTGGGAGGAAGGTGTTGAGATTTTTTATAGGTTTCGACATAAAAAATTTAAATTGCGGGCGATGTTATTTGGTACAATTAATGATTTCCCAGCATATGGGAATCTTAGTGGATACAGTGTTAAAGGTCATCATGCATGCCCTATATATGAGGAAGGCACATGTTACTGTCAACTTACTCATGGGAGGAAGACTGTTTACCTTGGTCATCAAAGATTTCTCAAACCTAATCATTCATACAGGAGATTAAGAAAAGCTTTTAATGGATCCCAAGAGAATGGCATTGCTCCTAAAGCGTTGACTGGGAAGCAAGTTTATGAACGAGTGAAGGACATCAGTGTTGTCTTTGGGAAGACCCAAAAGAAAGACAACATGAAAAAAATATGGAAAAGGAGATCAATATTCTTTAATCTTCCATATTGGTCTCATCTTGATGTAAGGCACTTCATAGATGTGATGCATATGGAGAAAAATGTATGTGATAGTATCATCGGAACACTCCTTAACATACCAGGCAAGACAAAGGATGGTGTGAACTCTCGAATGGACATGGTTGAAATAGGTATACGAGAAGGGTTAGCTCCACAAACAGTTGGCAAGCGGAAGTATTTACCACCGGCATGTTATACATTGTCTAAAGATGAAAAAATAAGTTTTTACGATTATCTTCATGGTGTCAAAGTGCCACAGGGTTATTCTTTAAATGTCAAAAAGCTAGTTAAAGACTTAAATTTACTTGGTTTGAAGTCACATGACTATCATGTCTTAATGCAACAGCTATTAGCAGTTGCTATTCATGGCATTTTGCCCAATAATGTGAGAGAGGCCCTTACTAGGTTGTGTTTCTTCTTCAATGTTGTTTGCAGCAAAACCATTGACCCTGGAATATTAGATGACTTGGAACATGATGCTGCTGTCATCCTAAGCCAGTTGGAGATGTATTTTCCTCCTTCATTTTTCGATATTATGGTTCACTTGATTATTCATATAGTGAGAGAGATTAGGTTTTGCGGCCCTGTTTATTTACGGTGGATGTACCCAATTAAGCGATACATGAAAATATTAAAAGGGTATGTGAAAAATCAACAACGCCCTGAAGCTTCTATTGTGGAGAGATATATTGCAGAGGAGGCCATTGAGTTTTGTACTGACTATTTGTCAGAAGTGGATGCTATTGGGCTTCCAGAGTCTCATCACCAGAAGTCATATGGAGGTAAGGGATTACGAAATCCAAGGATAAAGAGTATGAGTCGGGAGGAAATACATCAAGCACATTTGTATATACTTAATAACATTGATGAAGTGCAACCATACCTGGCTAAGCATAAAAGCATCATCAAGGCAAAGAAGCCAAGAATAAAAGAAAAGGCTTTGTTGAATGAGCACAACAAGAGCTTCTTAAGTTGGTTTAAAGAGGCTATTAAGAATGATGTCACTGTGTTTGAAACATTAAAGTGGCTAGTATATGGACTTAATTATGATGTAATTTACTGGAATGGATATGACATTAATGGTTTCTCATTCTATACCAAGTCCCAAGATGATAAGATCACTATGCAAAATAGTGGGGTCATGGTAACAACTGAGTCCATGCACTTCTCTAGCTCAAAGGATAATAATCCTGTTATGGCATCAACATCATACTTTGGATGTATTGAAGAGATATGGGAGGTTGATTACATAAAATTTAGGGTTCATGTTTTCAAATGCAAATGGGTTGATCTTAATAGTGCTGTATATGTTGATGAGTTGGGATTTACTTTGGTGAACCTTGGCAAGTTGTCTTATAAAGATGATCCTTTCATCATGGCATCACAAGCAATACAAGTGTTTTATATCAATGATCCTTCTAACAAGCAGTGGTCAGTGGTTCTTCCTGGAAAAACCACACTTGATATCGATGACACCTTACATGTTTCAGAGACACCTATGTCAACAAGGATGCCAAATATGAATTCTGAGGATGAAGTGGATGATGTTCATGCCACACGAAATAATCATCATGAAGGGATATGGGAGAACATTCCAGCATAACAATAAGTTAGTCATACATTATTTAATAATGCTATAATTCAACATTACCTTATATTGCTTGAAAGTATCAATATTAATGTTAATCATTTTTTATGTTTGTACAGGAATAATGGTTGATTTATCTGGAAACCAACCATCACAAGAAGAGTCTTCTGAAAGAGTTAGAAGATGAGTTACGCGGTTGAAAGAGCTAGCAATTGGTAGGAATAGAGACCAGAAGTTTCGAATTGAGTTTGATTCAGTGACTCTACTACCGAAAGGGGAAAATAAAGCTAAATTCAATAGCTACCTTAGGATGCTTGGACGTGAAAAGGCTAGTATCTTGTGTAACCGTTGGAGTGAGGTCGATGAGGTGACAAAGGATAAAATTTGGGAAATGATTACGGTAATACTATTAGTGTAATATAGTCAATCTTATAAAGTGATTGTAAGGTTATTTGCTAATTTAAAGTTACTTTGTTGAAACATGTAGATCACATATGATGTTCCGAACAACTTAGATTTGAAAAGGAAATGTCTTTCCTGTGTGGGGGAACGTTAGAAGCAATTTAAGACATAGTTGACTAACGAATGGGTGTTTGGAAAAAACAAAGACAAGTCGCCTTGTGAGAAGTGGACATTCATTGATGAAGAAACATGGAAGGAGTTTGTTAAGAGCCGCCAACATGTAAACTTTATTGTTAATGTTTTTGAAAACTAAATAAATATGAGTTGGTTTATTTCATACTCTTCAGACTATTTAATTGGTAAGTTTTCTTTAATCGACTTAAATAGGGGAAAAGAAAAACAGCACAGGAGATTACTGCAATGAATAAGTATCCTCATAGATTATCTCGTGGGGGTTATCCATTGCTTGAGGAGAAGATAATGGCTCAAAAGAAGAAAGAATATGAGCAAGCATCCCAAGCAGACCCATCCATAGTACTTCCTCCCCCATCTCCGCCTAAACGTTATGAGAAATGGAAGTTAGCAAGGTTAAAGAAGAATGGAGAATATACATCCGCTGCAACTCGTGAGATTGTTGAAAAGATTGTAAGTTAATTGATTTATTCATGCATAGGACAAGATTATAAATTACTTGCTAACTTATATTTTGAATGCCATACATGATTTAAAATGGATTGTAGGACAATTTGACATCACTTAGCTCGGAAGGATCCTTAGTACCCTCTGGCCGAGAAGATATTCTATCTATTGCTATTGGGCATCCAGAACATAATCGTCGTGTTCGTGGTGTTGGACAACGTGTGGGCATACGACAGTACTTTGGAAAACCTCCAAGCAGAAAAGGACTTGGATCCTCTAATATGACTCGGGATGAGATTATGCATATTAGAGGGGAGATAAGGCAGGAGATCACTCAACAAGTTGAAGAGCAAGTGACTCAACGAATCATAGAGCAGGTCACAGAGAAGCTAAGGTTGGAGTTTAGGCAAACTTTGGAGTCCTTAGGCATCCCTTCTCTATTCACAAAAACCCAAGACATAGGGAATCCGCCTTCAAATAAATATGTGAGCACAAAGGGTAGTAATTATGTGTCGGAAGGTGAAGATGCACCAGAACAGGATATGATTGATGTCCTAGAGGATTGTGAGTTATATATAGAGAATCCTTATCATTTAGTAGCTTTTGGAAAGGTTTATAACTTGGGATCCACCGTACACCATAAGCAATTAGATGATCATAATATTAGAGTGATGGTTGAACGGGTTAAGGATGCAGATGCCTATGTCCCTATACCCACTGAGGAGGTATCAACAGTTGGACAAGCCCCTAACCACTTCATTGTATGGCCAAGAAAGCTTATCATCTTACTTGGAGCCAAGGTGTTACTGACAATTTGCTCTATATCCTTAACAAATATTTTACATATATCTAATGAATTTATTAAATTGGTTAGGATGGCGAAGCTGATTTTCTACAATAAGAAGAGGACTTGCTTAAGCGTTTAGGGACATTGGCTGTGAAAATTGGCAATAAGCCTTTGAAGCTGGAGTTAGGAGTTGAGGTTATAGGAAAGGATGTTCCTATCCCATTATACATCACCAAGCATGATGTTTTGGAGATTGCTTTAGGTGATCAAATGCCAAACGTATCTATCATACAATTTTGGATGATGTAAGTTAATTTTAGGGTCTCACATGAAATTTATATGACAAATATATTGTTTTTTATGTTTAGGATTTATATATTAATAATCATATTTTTGTTCAATTAGGTACCTACATCAATTGTGCAAGAAGAAGGAACTCATGAATACCTATGGATTCATTGATCCTACATTCCTTCATGATAAAGGAAACAAAAAGGAGGACATACAAAACTACATTCAAAGCAGGTTATCGGAAGGAAAATTGGTTTACCTTGCACCGTATTTTATTAACACGTAAGTAATATGGTCTTCTTTTAATTATTTAGTTTTTTAAAAAAGTTATGACATATTTTATTTCACTTTATGTAGGTCGCATTGGCAGTTGATATTAATATGTCCAAAACAAAATTTGTGTGTGTTATTGTGCTCAACAAAGGGTAAACCATCCAAAGAACTTAAACAACTTCTACAAGTGTAAGTGTTAATTGTTATATTAATTACCATTGTCTAATGAAACATATTGTAACATTCCGGATTTTTAAATAAAATAAATTTATTGGATGATAAGAATTGATTGTTTATGGTCAAATGATTATGGGAGATGTTGTTAGACATTAGAGGTGAATTATCGATAAATTAAGATTTACCAGAACTGGATGAATTAACTGGTGATATGGGACCCACTTGATTTAATTAGATGTTTGATGGGTCTAGAATGTTTGGAAAATTATTGTGGTTAAGGTGGTATAGTTAAAATGATTTTTGGTGTCAAGAAAATAATTAATTGGACTCGATGTAGGATATGAAACGGAGAAATTACGAACCAAATTGGAATAAAAGAAAATGTGAAATCCTTCCTTCTCTTCTTTTCTTAACCGTGTGAAGTCTTACACACTTTATACCCTCCTTTACACAATGGAAAAAATAAATATGGACCAATGGTAAAAGTAGATGGTGTCATTGCTTTATCTCTTGGGTAATGACCAATTTTGGTCACCTTTTTTTTCTCTCTCTCTTTCTCTCAGTTTTGGCAGCCATCTTTCTCCCCATTCACTCTTCATTTTCGTCTTCTTTGTCTTCTCTTCATCCTAAAAACCGCCCACCTCCATTCTTCTTCTTTCTCTTGCTAAAATCAAAAGCTAAGCTTGGATTTGTGAGGCTTGAATGACATTTATGGAGCTTAGGAGCTTGTAGGGTTATCTTCTTCCTCTTCCTCACTTCATTTTCGTTTTTGGTGGAGCTTGAGCTTGAGGTAAAGATTTCTTACCTCCACCTTGTTTTATTTATGGTTTTGGGGTTGTTGAGTGAAGTTGTAGATGTTAGAAACCTTGCATGTGGGTGGAAATGGAAACTTTAGGCTTGAATGTTTGGAAAGGGAACCCTAAGTATTAATGATTTGGGGGTTTTGACCCACTTGATGATTTTGATGATTATGGATGTCTATGAATGGAGTATATAAGAGGAATGAATTTTTAGAATCATTAAGATTGATTAATGAGGTTGATGATATTTGCATGTGAGTAGATATGACTTGAGGAATAAATCTTGAGAATAGGAAAATGATAGGCAATGTTGAGTGATGTTATTGGTGATAACAATAATGGTGGATGACCATTGATAATGGATACTTGACTTGATGAAGTCTTAGGCCATGATAAATGCCATAAGGGTTTATTGATTAGTGATGGCTTAAGAAAATCCATGGTGACTTAAGTTGAAATTGGATGCCTTGTGATGGCTTATTAATTTCATGTACATATGTGTGTTGTTGATAGGATTGCATTCCGGACGATGATGCGGAATGATCGATGTAATCGCGTGGCGGTTCTTCTCTCGAGGTAGGAGAGGAGTTTGCATTTCAAATCGCATGAGTGAATTAATTGTTAATTATGTCTATGTGGAACTCATGCAATGCCTTGCCATAAATGTCTTATATGATTAACTTGATGAAGTGATGAATGATGGCTTGGCTTATGTTGGTTGTTATGAAAATGTATGTGTATATATGATGTTGATAATAAGTGTTTGATGGCCCCTTGGTTGGACATAAATTAGATGAGTATGAAAATCTATAAACTGATGAACCATATAAATTATAAAAGATTGTTTTGAAGAAATCGTGTAGAAAATGAAAGAGGGAGTGATGTGGGTTATAGTTAAAACCTTTTCCCTTGTAAAACTAAATAAGTAAGAATAATTGATAAGTTGGAATGAGGAATTTCTGAGTGTGAATGGGTAGAGAGAGTTATATGCCTTATGTGCTCTGTATGAAGTAATGGTGGTGAATCAGTTGGCCTAGAGTGAGAATTCATGAGTTAAGTTGTAAGGATTGCTGATTTTGTTTATGTTCTGGTAGTCTCGCCCAAGCGAGATGGGATTCCGCCCAAGCGAGAGTCCCCTGCTTCAGTAAATTAGCTTCTGGAGTAAATTCGCCCAGGCGAAGTGAGCTTCGCCCGAGCGAGGGCGAAGGAATTAGCCACTAGTCTGATTTCACTCAAGCGAATGGCCAGTTCGCTCAAGCGAGAATGATTAGTAGATCAGGGATTTAGCTACTGGACGAAATTCGCCCAAGCGAAGGATCTTGGGGGATGGCATTCGCCCAGGCAAGACGATCGAATGGAGAACGAGTGAGGTCCTGGGTGAATCCCCTTCAAGTGGGAGTTTTAAAGATAAATTAAGATATGGTGAAGTTTCGAGTGAACTCCGAGTGAACCACCTCCGCGGTGAGGAGTATTGTGATGGTTTTGATTAAGGTATATTTCGAGCAGATAAGACTTAAATAAGTCCGAGTGAGACTTAACTTAGTAATTCTTTGAGTGGTGTAGGGATTGAGTAAACCCAAATGGAATTTAATTGTGGAGACCCCTTCTGAGTGAAGGAAGATCTAAGTGTTCTCCGAGTAAGAGAAGTGAAGATATACCGATTGGTGAATGTGTAATACATTCCGATTGTGTTGAGGCTGAAATATACCGAGTGGCATTTGATTGGGAGTTATTCCGAGTGAGGAGAGTTTATGGATTCCGAGTGGAATAGCCATCATTCTCGAGTGGATCTTGTGTGTGACCTTCCTGGATAAAAATAAGGAATTATGTATGAGCTTCCGAGGGAGGCATGGGTGTTGGGGTCGATCCTGAGTGAATGGAACCCCTGATTCCAAGTGAAGGAATACCGAGTGGAACCCTGTGTGAGTGAAGACTCGGATTTAGAATGAATTTACCGAGTGGAAGTCTGAGTGAGTGATGGTCGGTCTTGAATTAATTTGCCGAGTAAAAGACAACAAGAGAGAAGAGTGGGTTTTAAAATAATTCACCGAGTGAGGACCGATCAGGAGTTGAGTCGGTGTTGGGATGAATTACTGAGTGAGGACCGATCAGGTGATGATTCGGTTTTGGAGTAATTAGCCGAGTGATAGACTATGTGAGTGTGAGTCGGCCCTGGAATGTTTTGGTTGAGTGAATGATGGGTCGATCAGGATTAATTTATTGAGTGGAAATCCTGAGTGCTTTGAGCCGGTTTCAAGGAGATCCTGCCGAGTAAAAACCCGAGTGTTGGTAGTCGGTTTTGATTGATTTTACCGAGTGGACAACCGAGTGGGATGAGTCGGTTTTGAATGAATTGCAGAGTGAAAACCGAGTGTTGGTAAGGATAGCCTTTGGTCGGGTTTCGCCTAAGCGAGTAGGTGCCTCGCTCAAGCGAATACCAGTGGATTTGTTACTGGACAATTCTCGCCCGAGCGAGAGTGTGGTTCGCTTAAGCGAGAATCGGGTCTGACGCTTAGCGTTGTCTTGCTTAAGGAATTTGTAGGCTCGTTCCAGCACTCCATGCTGTGGTTCCCTGGCAGTTTTGGCCCATCTCGCTCAAGCGGAAAGGGATCTTGCTTGAGCGAGTTTCCACCAGAATGGATGTTACTCAATATTAATGGTGGCAGGCTTATGTGTGACCCTCTTCTTGGTATTACGGGACAGACCCGAGAAGATTATGGGGATGAATGAGGGATAATGTGATGATGGTATCACATGGTAGTGTTTGGGATTAATGGGTACATTGAGACTAATTAATTATAACCCATTACCACTTAAAATAGAATAGTAAAAGGATGATAATGAGAACTTGGTGATAGGATTATGAGATATATCCTAGAGCAAATTTGGAATTAATTGAAGGGATAATTAAATGACATTAAATAATGATAGATCATGATGTTAAGCACTCTCTTGCACAAAGAGGTGTATATTGATATTAATGAATTGTTGTGTACCATTGTCTGTGATACAAGCATAGTCTTGTATGTGTGGTAGGATATATGAAATTGACAATGTTGTGAATGCCACACAAATATATATATAAATAAAAGTATACTTGATACAATGGTAATGAATAATAAGATGGAAACCCACTAAATGAAAGTGAGGTATTATTGATGAATATTATATAATATTGAAATGCCATTATGATTGCAAGTATCTACTTGCGTGTATGAGGTGAAATATATGTGAAAATATGTTGAGATGAAAATGCCACATTAAAACTTGAAAGCTATCACTAAGAAACAAACAATGCTAAAATCCACTAAGGTGTATGGTGGTGTTGGTGATTATGATGATGTTTGATGAGTGGCATTTAGGATGCACAGAGTGAGCTTACATTTGATTTGCATTGCATTGCATCCATGGCATATCATAGCCGCCGATGTTGGAACATTAGGGGAGTTCCCTCGGCCGACCTAGTGGGAGGGTGGCTCACTGCACGAGCAATATGTTGTTTCCCCTGTGACTCGATGTGTGAGTCACGAAGCTGCCCATGTATTGCTACAGGGAGCTACATGTGGCCGACCCTTGTGGGGGGTGGCTCTTGATAAGCAGGTGACCCCAGTGGTCCTTGGGATCACAGCCGCCATGATTTGATATCTGGCCGGCCCGCAACACCATATGTTGAATATGTTGTATACCGCGGTCATGGTGAAAATGACCAGGTGTTGCATGATGGGCAATGCGGTTTGGTACTAGTAAAAATATGGTGAATATGCATGCATTATGATATATGTGTACACATTTTACTACTGCAGTAGGGGCATGGTATGTGATCATGCTTGAACCCACAACTTGGTGTTATTTCCCACAGTCGGATCCATATTTGTTGTTGTCTATTCCACTGTGCATATGCATTAGCCATAAGAGCATTTGCATATAGCATGGAGATATGCCAGAATATGATGATTATTGATGATGATTGAGATGATGGTATTGGTGTTGATGAGATGAGAAGTGAATATAATGAAAGACCACATAAAAGTAATAAATGATATGAATATATGAAATGATGTTGAATATGACGATATGTATGATATGGCCCAATGTAATGAAGGGCGTATTTGTTTATGATTGGAAATGATGATGTTAGCCCATGGTGGCTTGATGAAAGACCAGAATGGTCTATGTTGATGATGTTGGCCCATTGTGGTGATGTGATAGATATGAGTTGGCCCATTGTGGCGGTGTGATGAAAATGAATGTGTATATGCTTGCTTTGCTATGATTTGACGTATAAGTATATATATTGATGAGTTAATGATATATAATGATTGTTGATGTGTTTAGCAAAGCATACATGATGTTGATATGCGTATGCACATAATTTCAATTGTATTCATATCGTCATTTGAAATGTATAACTCACTCTCCCATGTGGTCTACTTTTTAGTATTGATGTAGGAAAACCATGGGATGAGGACGTTTATGAGGTAAAGCTTTTGAGAAGGTAAATAGTTGTAGAGGAATGCCTTGGCCGACAGCATTGTAATCTAATGTGTTATGTACAAAATGAATATTATGATGTGGCTAATTAGTGTTGTTGATGGACGAACTGTGGATATAAAGATACACTTGGATGATGTGCTAATAGTGGAGATATATGAATTGAGATTGGGTTGGTTATGGTATATTATAAATAGAAATATTGGAGATAAGTATATACTTATATCTTAGGCATTGTATGATTATGTGATTATGTGAAATGATGATGGTTGTCTATTAGGCTTATGATACGCCATTGCATGCTTTGCCGAGCCTTTTTTATATCTTCATATATGGGACTAGGCGTGTGCCCGGTATACACATTTTTCTTCCGCTATAAACTCTGTTATTTTGTATACCTTTATGGGCAAACTATTTATCGATCCAGTTATAAGTTACTTAATCTCACTCTTTGGTTTTCTGTGATTTGGGTCTTGATGTGATCATGGTGATGTCTTGGAAATGTTTTTCAAACGCGAAAAATTTATTCACGATTTAATTAATTATGACGATTACATCGGGATTCGAGTACAGAAAATCAAGGGTGTTATACATATCATCCTGTGTATATATCTTATTGTTAAGCTTATTAACTTAAGTATTTTTGTATTAAAACCATTTTTATTATAGACCAATACAAGCATCTCAGTTGTTGCTAGGTCGACACACAAAATGTTTAACACCTCCTAAATGGATCAAAGCAAGTGTAAGTTGGATGTTCATGATCTTTATTTGTTTGGTTGTCATATTTTTATCATACACATTTCAATATTAATTGGTGTTATTTTTATAGTGCCCAACACAACCATTAGGTAGCATGCAGTGTGGATTTTATGTAATGAAGCACATGTTGGATATTGTCTTAGCAAACACTCTTGATTCATGGGATAAGGTAATTTTTTCAATATGTAGTTTTATAAATTTGTTTAAGTTGCATGTGCTTTATGTTCTTGTTGCTCATGCATTCTGGTTTTGAATTTGTAGAGATTCGATCGAGAACCATTTTCCGAGGATGAAATTGAAGACATTTAAAAATGATGGGCAAGATATTTGTTTGAAGTGTTGCCTCCTTCATTCTAAAGATGTCTTGGTATTAAAAGGGCCGCCCAAGAAATAGTGAGTCTACTATTCTAGTTCAACTGTATTTCAAGTTATTTTCATTCTATGATGTGGATTAGTTGTGTTGGTTAAAAAACTATTTTCACTACATGTGTAACTCTCTACTTAATTGTGTTTAGCCACTTAACTAGTTACTAAGTTATCATCAGTTTTGCTTTTATTTTTGGGTGAAACATAATTAGAAATTACTTAAAAATGAATGCTTACAAATTTTCACTGGTCCTTCTGGTTTAGATCGCAACACTAGTTTTTGATTGATATGTTTTCCCCCATTATGCTTGTTTCTTGGATTAAAAACCAATTCTGGATTGAAAAGGGTTCTAAACTATTCTAAAACCAGTTTAAGGGTTTAAAAAATGGTTCTGAATTGTTTTGAAATGGGTTTTGAATTGATTGGTAACCAGTGCAAGAGTAAGGAGTGATTTTAGGTTAAAACTCCAGTTCTGAACTGGTTTTAGAACTGCCTCTTGAACCTTATTTCCAGTTTTGTTGTTTGGTTTGGTTTTAGGATGCATAGTCTGAGAAATGCATTGATTGGCATTTGCATCCATGGCATATCATAAGTTGTTTATGTGGAATATTAAGGGTTCCAATAGACTGGCCTAGTGGGAGGGCAACCTAGTGCACGGGTAAATTGTATTGTTCCCTAGTGATTCAATGGAATCACGAAGCTGTCCATAGTGAGGTGACGAGGCACCCTATGTGGCGGGCCTGGTGGATGGGCGGCTCTGTGATAAGCAAGTATCCTTGTGGTTTCTAATGTGAAACGACTCTCTCGATGTGTGTTCGAGAGGGGCCTGTAGAACTTATGGTAGTTGTAGCCACATGGTTGAATCCGTATGTCACAGGGTGACTAGTGCTACAAGGGGGCGATAGCAGTTTGGTACCAGTAAAGGTTTATTGTAACATCCCAAAATTTATGAGAAATAAATATTAAATAATTATAAGTGGGTTAATAAATGTCCTCAAAATGTTGAAATAATAAAATTTAGGTTTATGAGAATTTATTCAGGCTTTAAGAGTTAAAATTGTACCCGATTAGAATATAGGTGTCGGACCAAGTATCTCCGATTGAGATATCGTTGGTCAGGGCTGTTAAGAATATTATTGGGGATCCAAATATATATTCGGAATAATTTTTGGATTGAGTATTGAGCAAGAACGGTGTTATAAAATGGTAAAATTTAATGAAAGGTTTAAGTTAAAATAAAAATCTCCTCCTCTTTTCTTCACTTTCCCGTGGCTTCTCCTTCTCTCTCCCTTCTTCATTTCTTTCATCTTCTTTCTCCTCTCTTTTTGCCTAAACCGTGCACCCCTTTCCATGACCATTACCCTACCAAAATTTCTTGGTCTCCATGGATTCATGAAGCATGAATGGAACATTGAAACAAAGCTTGACTTTCCCCCTCCTCTTTTCCTTCAATTTTGTGTTCCTCTTTGGGCTAGGAGAAAGATGTAAGATTTTGAACACCCATGGCCTTTGTTGATGATTTTGAGTTTATTTAAGTATTATAATAGGAGATTGGATGTTATTTTGATGGATAATGACATGTAGAACCAAACCCTAGGTTAGATAACCATTAGGGATTGTTATTGTTATTAATGATGGTTTGAATGCTATGTTCTTAGCCTATGGATGCTTGAAATGATCTATATAAATGGTTAAAATTAATGATTGTGGATTATTAGTGAAAACTCTAGGAATTAAGATTTTGGGGCTTTGAGAAATTCTTGAGAAAATTATGAGTAATTGACATTGGAGAGGTTTTATATATGGGAATAAGTTTTTGAATGAGTAATATTGATTATTGATGTTGAGGGATTATGAAATCAAGAAAATAGAGTAATGGCTCCAAGTTGTTAGTGTGTTAAAAGTTGAGATATTGTTAGGAGAGACTTGAATAATAAGGATGATAATTATTGAATTTTAAAGAATCCTAATCTTAAGAGTTAAGAATATATATATTATGACTAGAAGAATTGGTTTTAGGAAATGGATATGAGGTACTCAATGTTGGATGATGATTTGTATGATGAAAAATGATAGTGAAAATGGTAGAGGACCATTGATGGTGAAACCTATAAATAGGTGTTGTCATGAAATGTATAAGAATGAATGTGAACATTAAGGTCATAATGATTGTGATGACATTTGAATGATTGAGGTAATATGGAAGGCATTTTAGATGAAGGATGAATGTGATGTTGTTGTAATTAGGTATGGTTAACCCTTTTAGATCTAGAGAATCATGGTTTTGGGAAAGGAATTCTCGAAACCTAACACAATGGTATGAATTGGTGTCTTAGTAGTCTAGGACTTGATACTAAGCCTTAAGATATATTTACAATGTTTGAAATTATGATGGTGCCTTGGAATGGCTTATTGATTATATGAAATGCATATGTGTAATGTGTCGATTGTAATTCAGACGATGTGACAAAATGATTAGAGCATTTGAATTACGGTTCTTCTCTTGAGGTAGCAGAGGAGTTTACATTCCAAATGCATGAGTAGAATAATTAGTGATTTAAGTATATTATAGTACTCATGCTTGCCTTGCCATATATATATTGAAATGATGAGATGAATAGAGTTTGATGAATGAAATAAGTGGCAAATTATTGGCTATTAAGAATGATACATTTTGATGATGATGAATGTTTAGTAGTCCCTTTTGATGGACATGATTCAATTGTTGATAGAAATCCATGGATGGATGGATTGTCCAAAATTGTGATGTTATGTTGATGATATTATGTGTAATTGAGATAAGTTATGTGTTAAAATGAATGGCTAGATGTCAAGCCTGGAATTGTTGGATTTCATGTGTTTTTCATGCATAATTGAGGAACTCATAGAGTCAAATTGAGTTTTATATGATTTTGATGGCATGTGATAGTTCCAATAGCCCATGTATGTAGTTTATGACTTGTAGAAATTGGAATGGGCCAATTCCATTGGGAATAGGCCCTTGAGTTGCATAAAAATACCTTGAAACAATCTAAACGCAATTATGCGCATAAGTCCCTCATTTTTAGGAATTTTTGAGTGTGGCCAGTGGCCACACGTCACAAATAATGTATATAAGTTGGTTTTAAAACTTGGTGGGCATTGAAATTCGTATGAAAAAGTTAGGGGGATTAGAAGTTCAAAAATATGGCTTTTTCTGCATAAAAGGGGGTCTGTGCTATCATGAATCGATTCAAAATAGTGTTTGAATCGATTCAGAAGCTTCTGGATGGGCTTGAATTGATTCATACGAAGGCTTGAATCGATTCAAGACTCGCTGGATTTACTGTTCCTCAATTTTACAATGCTTGAATCGATTCATACGGGATTTGAATCGATTCAAGGCCCTTTATTTCCACTGTTTTGGGCCCCGGAATGTTTGAATTGATTCAAGGAGGTGTGAATTGATTCACCACCCTCTGTTTGTCAAATTTTGAGATTTTGGGACGCGTGAATTGATTCATGCAAGGCTGAATCGATTCATGGCCCTGTTATGGCCACTATTATGTTGTTTGCCCAACTGCTATAATTCCTTTGCTGTTTTTGGCCCGTTTGGGAATCTTAGAGGCATTTTTGGCCTCCAACTTCTTCATGAACTTGTAGATAATAATGTTATGAAGGTGTGAAAATTGGTCTCACCTCAATTGGAGTTTTCTAACTCTCATAAGGCGTAACATACAAGACCCACTACATTGTAAAACTCAAGTTTAAGAGGGTTTGAAACCCAACTTTTTATGACTGCCAAATTAGGACTAATAGGTGATATTTGTGACATGTCCCTCTATTTTTAGACTAAAAGTGAACCTTTCACATGTCTCAATGTTGAAATCTGTCATGAGCTCATTAGTATCCAAAACCTCTTTTTATTATATAAAAATAAGTGATTTCATCAGGGGTACATGTGTGGTGTGTCTTAGTGGCGATTGAGGAATGGCTTAAGGCCTTGGCAAGGTATGTGTATGCCTATGCTATATTATGAATACATGTATGCTTCACCACTATTGATATATTATGAATCATGGGGAAAAGTAAATGATGTGGATATATGATACAAATGGCAATAAGTGTATCAATCAATGGATTTGAAATAGTGTTAATGATGATTAAAAATGGATGATACCACATATATGGAACGATGAATGATAATAATGAATGAAAAGGGATGTTGCTGTTGAATATACCCTTGAACAAGCAGTGATGGTTATTGTTAATGAGTGTGATGCCATCATGATTAATACAAGTATAGACTTGTATATGTGAGATGTAATGATGATTGTTGAATGTATGTTCTGAAATTCCTGGTTGGCTTCCATGAGTAGATTAATGCTACGATGCTTCATATGCTTTTAATTACCTTACGTAGTTTGATGCAAATATGAATGTTGAGCCTTGAGGGGCATTATGATTAATTGTATGTCAATGATGAAAAACTAAATATATAATATACCCCTAAATGAGAGGGTGAGGAATCCTTGCGAGGTTAAGATTTGGCATATGCATCATTGCATTATTGCATTTATGGCATAGCATAACATTGATTACGTGGTTGCGATCACAGTGAATGGTCTTGCGGGACTATATTAAGGGAGTACCCCATGCATGGCGGGAAACCAATATGTGAATGAATAAAGGTGGTTGCGATCACCAGTATGTTGAGAATGATGAACGTGGTTGTGATCATGAGTATACTAAAATGATAAAGATCCTGCGGGATTCTATGAGATTGAGTACCCTATGTGTGGGGGAATGAGTCTGTGGTTGCGATCACATGACAGATTGATATGATAAAGGTGGTTGCGATCACCAGTGTATTGAATTGAAATTAGTCTTGTGGGACTATGAAGGGAGTACCCCATGCCTTAGCGGGAAACCAATGTAAAATTAAAGAAACGTGGTTACGATCATGAAGAAAGCTTGCGGGGTTATGAAAAGAGAGTACCCCATACGTGGCGGGAAACCAATATAAGATTAAATTATAAGTGGTTGCGATCACTTGAGATACCATGTGTGTATGGGTGATTGAAATGGATCCATTGCATATGCATTAAACAGTTGATATATGCATTAGCCATAGGTGCATGGCATTTGAGATAGATATGACCAAACAGAGATGAGAACCTCTTGAGAGAGTGTTAATTGATTAAAGATTTAAATGACTTAATGATGAAAATTATGAATGCCTATAATGATGTAAGGCTATGTGCATATGTATGTGCTTGTACTTGTGCTTGACATGAATTGTGAATAATGAGGCTTGTATGCCTAAGATAATATCTTGATGATGGTTTAATAATGAATTGATGATTTATAGCAAAACACACATGTTGGTTGAATGCATGTACACTTAATCACAATGTATTTATATTCATCATTTTGAATGTATAACTCACTCTCCCATGTTGTCTCCTTTTAGCATTGTGATATAGGATTATCATGAGATGAGATCGTGTCTTTGAACTAAAGCTTTCGAGGAAGGTAAATAGTTGTAATGGAAAGCCTTGGCCGGTAACGACTATTAATTATGTTGTGATAAATGAATTGTTTAAGATGATAGTTGATAACCATCGATTTGATGATATTATATGGATGACAATGTATATGGATGATGTATTGATATTTGGGATATCGAGACTTATGCATATTTTGATGGATGAAATGATGCTGGATATGTAGTCCCTTTGTATATGTACAAGTATTGATAATGCATAAGCTGAGGTTGAATTTCATAATAGGCAACGAAGGATATTTGGATGCTTGCTTGGTTGTGACCTAATAGGCCTATATGATATGGTTGTATGATTGTTTGAGCCTTTTTCATATCTTCATATATGGAACTAGGCGGGTGCCCCCTATACATATTCTTCTTCCACTATAAACTCAAATCATTTTGTATACATGTGTGGGTGTTTTAATTTGCAATCCAGTTTATAAATTATTAATCTCACTCTTCGGTTTTCTGTGGTTCTGGTCTTGATGCAGTCATTGTGGTGTTTTGAAATTATTTTAAACGTGAAAAATTTACTCGTATTTTTATTAATTATTATCTTGATTACATCAAGATTTAGGTCCAAAAAATCAAGGTGTGACATTTATGGTTATGCATGCAAAAGTTGAGATATATATGTACACATTTACTACTACCGTAAAAGTATAATAGCACACCTATGCTTAACCCACATAATGTATGATGTTTTTCCCACAGTTAGATTCGCATTTGTTATTGACATTGATTTATTCGTGCATATACATCAACCATAATAGCATTTGCATATAGTCGGAGATATGCCAAGTATGTTAGCCCTTGGGAAAATGAAGTATTGAAGGGGAATAGTGATGTTGTGGTACTAACCCAAATGAATAGTTGTGATGTTTGATGATGATGATGATATTGTTATGATGAGTATATGACATGATTGTGAAATATTGCTAACGTACACGTATGTATGTATTATCATAATGTATGATTTTTGTTCATTTGGTATTTGTTACTCACCTCTTAGCTGCTATTTTTTTAAAAGGTTGATGTAGGTCCTTTTGAAAATCTAAGCTTTGGAGGTGGAGCTTTTTGGAAGAAGGTAAATTATGGAAGTGAATACTTATGAGCCTTTGCCAACGCTTGTATTTAAAGTTTATGGAAATTGTATATTTTGGTAGTGTGGCTATTGAGTTGATATGTGGCCTAGATATGTAGGTCCTGTGGAAAAATTAGGCCTATAAGCCTTGTATGACCATCCTTGAATGGTATATGCTTTTGTTTAAGTTAATTGATGACAAAAGTGAATTAATAATGATATGACCATGATCTGGAATGGAGACAATGTGATATTTGATTTTATGTTAAATTAATGAATAGATTATTTGAGTTGATTGATGATAAAAATGAAATGTGTAATAGTATAATCATTAGTCGTAAAGGATGATGGCATGCCTTACCTATGCATGATTGGGAAGTGGATAGGTTATTTCCCCATAGGATGACCAATACCTCTGGTAGAGGGCACCTATAACTCATAATACTTGTATATGATGTGTATGCATATGTGGTTGTGGCCAAAGAGGCTTAGATGGAAATTTGGTATGGTTAGTTGTGGCCAAATATGCCTAAAACGATGTTTTTGAATGTGATGATCTAGAACCAAAATTCATAGGCGGGACATGGTGGAACAAGTCCTAATTAGATACCTATATGTATGCAAAATGATTGTTTGGGCTAATTTGGTAAATAATGTGATTTGCCACCCCTTAAGTTTGAATTACTTAAGTTTTTAGGCAAAAGCTGATAAATTTTCTCAAGTGAGATAAATCTCGCCCAAGCAAATTTGTTATGTATCATGTATATGGTCTCTGGTTAAATTTCACTCAAGCGGGTATGACTTCGCTTGAGCAAATTTCTTCGAATTGGATTCCGTCACTTTTTCGCCCAAGCGAGTGTGGCCTCGCTTGAGCGAATCCTTATGAAAATGCTTCTGGTCAATTTTCACCCAAGCGGATTGTAACCGCTTAAGCAAATTATTTGAAATTGGTTACTGGACTAATTTCGCCCAAACGAAGATATATCGCTCAAGCAAATTGAATAGGTTTTGGACACTGTCAAATTTCACTCAAGCAATGGTGGCCCGCTCAAGCGAAATGGTAAGGTCTGACTGTGCTGTGTAATTCGCTCAGGCAAATCTTGGTGCCCTCAAGAGAATTTGAAGGATTTTGCTTAAGCGAGTTATACTTCGCTTAAGCGAAATGATCAATTTTTTATTTCTTCACTTCTTTCATAATTTTGAGGGCCTTTTCTCATATCTTCATATATGGGACTTAGCGTATGCCCTGTATACGTATTTCTTTTTGTTGTATACTCTGCTATGATGTATACACATTAAGGCTATTTATTACCGATCCACTTTATGAAACCTTAAAACTCCCACTCTTCAATTTTCCGTGATTCGGTTCTTGATGTAATGTTGAAATGTTGAACCTCTTTTAATAACACAAAATTTACTCATATTTTTATTGAATTAATTAACTTAATTACATCGGATCTGGGTTATGGAAATTGGGGCGTGACACTAAAACTCTGAGTGAAAGCTCATGGGTAATGACAAACAAGTCCTAAAACTCCGAGTGACGACTTAAGGGTAACGACAAAACAAGTCCTAAAACTCAGGGTGATGGCTTGGGGGTAACTGTAAACAAGCCCTAAAACTCTGAGTGATGGCTCAGGAACAAGATCTAAAACTTCAGGTAATGGTTCGGGGGAAACGACAATAAGTCTTAAAACTCCGAGTGACGACTCGGGGGTAATAGCAAACAAGTCCTAAAAATTTGAGTGATGGCTCAGGGGTAAAAACAAACAAGTCCTAAAAACCCAAGCGCTTGCTCGATGTGACGGCCCAACCGCTTTTCAGGAATGAACAACTCTCCCCACAGACCAACAGGAGACCTTTTAAGTGTGCTTTTGTCCTTACTTACACACTTACCGAGAACTTCCTAAGAGGTCACCCATCCTAGAATTTCTCCAAGTTAAGCATGCTTAACCTGGAGTCCTTTAGTGATGGGCCACCGAAAAGGCTAATGTATTTGTTGGTATAGGTAGTACGAATTCATTCCTTTAAGCTATCCTCAACTATATAGTCTCATACCTATACAATCTTTGGATCCCTCTTCTTCCGGTATGTATTCGGTTTGTTCATGTGTCCCTCCCACTGGAAGCCTGCCAGGAGCCGTCCTTGTCCATGCCCATGCACCGGCAATCATTTTCTGCCCTTAACAGCACTGGGATGTCACAAGCCAATGTAACACCCTTGGTTAACTAGGATAACCCCTTCCACTAGATTATCCTGGTCAACTGTGAGGTTACAAGTTTTAGAAAAATATGGAAGTTTTTTTGTACAAGAAAACTTGGTGGAACAGATATACCTTATGTACAACATAATTATACATAATACATGCTCGTAATAGTAACTGTACATACTAAAAGTAAAAGGGCATGCAGGCTCCCATAAACGAAAATAAAATCAACCTATTTTATTCGTCCTTGGTCCAAGAAGAGTCTAGTTGATCCTCGATGCAAAGTCTATCTCAATCCCAATGATGTCTGGAAAAATTTAGCGTAAGGGTAAGTCTCTACCTCCACAACAATCGGGAAGGTGTCTCATCGACACTTACCCCACATACAACACGAACAATTCAGGATCGAGTCCTTCCCACTCCCTTTGGGGTCCCTAAGATACATTCTAAGTTATCTCACCAATCTTGATCTTAGCTAACCATTCTCATTTTCCCATTCACGTCTCAGGATTACTAAGATCTATACAATCATACTCAAACAATGAGCAATCACAATCTCAGTAGAATGATACAATACATAAGTGTTTTTTAATGATAAATTAATCAATGACAATGTTTGCTTTTACTCTTTAATGTGCGTTTATTTTTTATAATGACAAAGGGGAAGAGAATATGATGATGATTTAAAAATTAAAATTAAAATGATGCACACCTTTGAAGATTTTGAACATGCTTTGAATATGATTTGAATGATGATTTGAATATGAACATGATAATGATTTGAATATGATTTCAATAATGATATGATTGGGAGATAAAGGGGAAAATATGATGGTATGATATGCTATGATGATTTGATGTTATATGATGATTTGAATATCATGCTATGATTGATTTTTGTATATGAAAAATTTTATCCTCACTACTATAGATTTGAGATTTATTGAAATGAGAAAGTAAGGTCTCTTCATCATTTTCCCTATCATCAACAAATTTTTATCATCATCAAAAAGGGGGAGAATGTAATTGTTCATAATAATATATTAAACAAGGGGAGATTTCATAAAAAGAATTTTCATGATCCAAGTTTTGATGATTCCAAAAATGTGTTTTAAAAATATTAAAAGCATTAAGAATCTAAAATTAGCACTCGAGTAATCAAATAACACAATTGATTAGATGCAAGGTAATCAAATAAGGTAATTGATTAGGTGCAAGGTAATCAAATAAGGGTCACAAAACAAATTTTGAAATTATTTGAAACAGAGCTAATCGAATAAGGTATTCAATTAAGATGAATCTAGACCAGTTTTTATTAAACCAGAACAGAGCTAATTGAATAAGGTAATCGATTAAGGCAAATTTGAATGTATTTTAATTAAAATAAAACCTTGCTAATCAATTAAGGTAATCGAATAAGACGATTCTAGAACTTTTAAAATTAAATCAGAACGTTTCTAATTGATTAAGCTAATCGATTAAGTAGTGTTATTTTGACAGATTCTCGGCTTTTGCTAAACTTAAGGGATATTTTCAAGGGAATCAAATTTGAAAATCATCAGATTACAATGGCTAGTTATCTCTTGAAACACTATAAATAGAGGCCTAACTCTTCATTGGAAATCACTCATATGCATTAAGCTTTCTCATTCTTTCTCACATGCTTTCAAGAAGCTAAGTTTGGTTTATTTCTTTTGAGCTTTTAATTTTCTAATTTTGCTCTAGAAGAGAGCTACATTCTTGTGAGTTAAATTATTCTCTTTGTGCTTTCATTTTAAATTTGTTTTATCAAAGAGAGTTTTCAATTTTTGATCAACTTTTCTAAGCATGAATTTTCTAAAACCGCTCTATCAAAAGAGAGCTACATTCTTTGAGTTGATCATCTTATATTTTTCACTTTATTTTCTAATCTACTCTATCAAGAGAGTTTTTCTTAGTGCTTTAAATTTGTAAAATCTGCTCTACAAAGAGAGCTACATTTCATGATCATAATCACGTTTCTTTCTTATCTTGTTTTCATATATTCATTATAAGAAAAGAGATAAGGTTTTTGTTTTTACTCATACACAAATTGGGTTGAAATATTGTAACAAAGGTAAGGTTGTAGCCTTTGGGGTTGGTAGAGTAAGAATTGTGAGAAGGATAAAAGAGTGAGAGATAAAGTTCTTGGTAGGTATGACACCCTTGATTAACTAGGACAAATTCCCATACTGAAACGTCCTACTTAATTAAGGAGTCACTAAAACTAGGAGTTTTTTTATTGGTGATCATCAGTACATGCTTTCTAATAACTTTATCTCGTAGATCGATTCTTTTAAACATAAGTGTACTTAAAAGAGTATGGGGCTCACAGGCTCCTAACAACTACTGCAAAATAAAAACATAATAAAAAAGTCGAGTCTACAACGATCTCGACGCAAACAGAAAATGTACACAGTCAAACGCTTTCGTGCTTTACTGTAGGTATTCCAAGTTCTGTCCACGTTCGCCTTATCCTTCAGTTGATGATCACAGGAAGGGAAAGCAACACACAACAATAAAAGGGGTGAGTACAAAGCTCTCAACCCATAACGTATACATACAAGGGTGGCTTAATATTTCAAAACTCTAGAAAAGATTACACACAACATACCTTAGAATAGACATACAAGGCTACACAAAGATCAATGACAATCATAGGGTTAGTCAAATAATGATGGCATGCTATGTATGTGTTAAGTTAGTTATTGTAAGTCATAATTTATTACCAATATGCAATGGGTCCCAACTTCCACTAATCAATCTCATATACCAATAATCATGTGCATAGCCATCCCACCTTATCTCCCCTGCCCAACTAGAGTGACCGGAACTCTCCTCGCTCTGGTTTTCACAAATGGGTAAGGACTCGCAGTTCAATCATCATAATGGCCAAACATACAACTAAACAAAACAGGCACTCCACGATCATAGAAAATCCCACCTCTTGTCAAAGTATACCAGAGTTTGCCACGTGCTATTCGGCGACGGGCGCGAATCTGATGCCACTTAGAATTCCCGCCTCTTATACACTCCCTAGACTACCCCCGGGTATCGAGGTGTGGTAGATTCTTCAGTGTACCCATCATTGTATGCTCTAGGGAATTATTCCAATATCCCTCCTCAACTCCAAATGCAAAATGCCATGTGCTTGTCTTATTACTAGGGTGCCCAAGTTCTAGACGGAACCTTACTCATTTGACGTATTTATCCTTAAAGCGTGTAAAGTATCTAAGCTATAAATATTTTCGTGTAGTAAGTATTATGGATCAAGGTCTAAATACTATCCAATTCATTTCATTAGAAATATCAAGTTTATTTCCTGGATGGGTCTTTATAAGGAATTTCTCTAGTATAAAATATTTAATTTATTGGTAAGTTATAATAGATATCTAAGTAAGAATAACAACATTTCTCAATTTTGTTTCTTAACATACAAACTTAAGAAAAATTAAGTTTTTTTGTTAAGAGGAAATTAAGGACAAGTATATTGTTCTTGATTTAGTCAGTTACTAAGGTCGTTTCGTCGTATTTTCTTATGATGCATGAATTAAATTGATTTTACTTTCTAAAATTTTTCATAAATCCTTAAATAAAAATATTTTATTAATATGAGGTAATTCTCCTAAATATTTATTGAAGATAGAAGAATCCTCTTTTTCTAAAGTAAAGATATAAAGTAGTAAATTTTCATTTCTTTGTCAAAACATTGTTTTCATCCTATTTTATCTAGAAAATTCTAATTTGGGTGATTCCAAAGCCAAAAGTATTTAACTTTGAAAATAATAATTAAATATAGTAAATTTAAAAATGGATTCTATCCAGAAACAGCCTCTACATGAAAAGTTGCTTAGTGCCAAAGTTCATCGTTCTAACGTTCGTAAAAATACGTTTTAAGGACAAATTACGCATCAAAAATTCTCCCAACCAATTTTTCTTCTTTGGGTATTTTTCTTATGCTCAAAATTCATTTCTTATGCCATAAAATACTCCTCCAAATCAGTTTTACCAATTTCCTCTATTTACCCATAAAACACGTTTTGTACCGTTTCTAACATACCGTTCGCGCCGAAACTCGGGTCCCTTTTAATTCTTTTATTATTCATCACATTCTTAACAATTTTATGAACATACTTAATACTCAAATATATTAAAATACAGCAGCACCAATTATCACAAGTTTTTGCCAAGGAATGTATTCCAAAAGTCCTTGTAAATCATTTTCTTAATGCCGTATACATATCACTTTAATTACTACAACTAAAAATAACTTATTCTCATTTTAATAAAAATTTCCAGAATTTAGTAAATATTCAAAAATTCATTTGTAACACATGAATTAAAAAAATCAAGTCATGAAATCAAATCTCAATCACTAATTTCATTTTACACTAGTTTATACATTAGGATTTATTAACGTCAATTTATTCAATTAACTAAAAATTTCCAGCAGCAATAATGGTTCATCATTAGTTATAAAACTCATTTTAAGATATTTTATATTTTCTAAAAATATTATTAACACCACAAGCTACCAATTAAGCCAAGAAAACACAATTAAACAAGTTCATCACATGCACATAGTCACAATAAAAATTCTACAGCAATAAAACTTCACAAGTTAGCAACTCATAATTTAAAATTTTTAAAATTTAGAGAACTTAACAAAAACCATGGTGCAGCCATAATACCCCTTAAAGATCTCATTTTTCCAAAGGATTTTCAAGATTAAAACTATAAGAACCAAGATCTTTAAGAGTGTATTAAGGTACAAGTGCTAAGGTACACTTATACCTCACCATGCATGCATTATATTATGGATTTAAGACAAGCCATATACTCCCTCCTTACAACCAAATTTTCACCCTTCTAGCAAGGTGACAAGGACTCCAAAGCTTACTTATAGGCCTTTATGGCTTGTTTCATCAAGGAGAATGAAATGGATGCTTGGAGGATGGTGCTTCACGTGAATGATGATGGTGGAAGAGGAAGAAAAATGTTACTGTTTAATGGAGGAAGAAGAAGGAGGTTTGATCTTGGGAAGTGGTAGCTTGTATTTTTGAGGTTATGAAAGGTGGTGTGGTGACTTGGGATGTATGACCATGGATGGATGATGTTGTTTAGATGGAAGAAAGTATATGAAAAATGGAGAAGAAGGCTGGTAGAATTTTTTTCTAAGTTAGGAGAAAGGTAGAAAACAAAGAGAACAAAACATGGTTGCCAAAGTGACAAGTTTTTCATGGACATCCCTTGCTCTCCAAGGAGCTCCACGGCTAAGTGAGTGGAATGGGAGGTGTCACACAAGTTTCATGCAAGTGTTAGGTGTCACATGCAGCTGATGGTGAGGTGGTGAAAGGCCTTGCATGGTCTAAACAAGTGGCAAGGTGGTGGTGTGATTTAATTGGTCATTTTCCATGCAAAGGCTGATGTGACAAGTGCATAGACAGTAGCTTGCTCATGGATTTAAGGGACCTTCTGAGCCAAATTTGGAAATGGGTCACATAAAAAAATTGTAGAACTTTTTGTTATCTTTAATTTGATATATGTCATAAAAATTTCCATGAAGAAATGAGAGAGTTATGGCCCAAATACAAAAGGGTGCAGGGCTATGATGGGATTTTTGTTCCTTACAAAAATTATTATTCTGGGCCCAATTGATAGGGATTTGGGCTTTGTGTTCTTCATTAAAGTTGTCATGAATTGAGTTAGGAAACTTTTGGTGAAAGAATTGTTCAATTTCATGGTCATATAAGAGAGATATATGAAAACTACTGAACCTAGTGCAAGTTGTTGCTGAAAAAATATGAATCAGTGTAGTATTTTAATTTTTGGGATTTATGGGGTAAGAATTGGCTCTCATGGTCAACCTAAAAGTTGTAGACAAATTTGATACAGAGATTTTGGAACAATAATAACTCAAATCCAATATTGGGAGAGAAAATTACGCCCAAAATACATACAGATGTGCATTTTGGCTTTACCCGGGTAACTTAAAATCAAAGTTTTTGGGCTTGGGTGGTTAAAACGGGCTTCGTAAAAATTGTTAGGGGTGATAAGAGGGACGTTTTGGGATAAGTTAATTGACTCAAGTTCCTTAGATAATTTCTGAGTCAAAACCGGGGGAGTTACACAGTTTAAATAATTTAATCAAAACGTTTTAAATATTTCTAACGTTCCAATTGATAAGTTTCTGTTATTACGAGTATCATTAAACATATTATTTTTATTATTTCAATCGTCTCCATTTTCTCACATAATTAAAATACAGACATTCGTCTTATACTTATAAAATCTTCTAAGACATAATTTTACTATCACATACAAGTCAATCGGTCGTAGCCCAATCATCAGTACCCATAGAATTATTACGAAATACAAATAACTAGTCTCAAGAACCTAACACAAAAACGAGGGTTGTTACAGTAGGGAAATCAAGAGACTTGTATTGGCTCATCTTGTAAATCTCAAATTCTTAGTGGAAAATCTCAAGTAAGTTTACTTGGGGCCTAGACGTAGGGGTTTCTGAACTAGGATAAAAATTTGAGTGTGTCATTATCTCTTTTCCCTTACTCTATTTAATTTCAAGTCAGTTATGTGCTTTATTTACTTGCTTAAATTGTCATTATTTAATTGTTAAGCTTCTAATTTCTTCTTTTCTCTAAGTAAAATAAAGTAAATTTGAAATAGAGTATTAAAAGTAAATTAGTCTTTAAGACTCAATTCACCCCTCCCTCTTGAGTCATTGAGGCCACTTAGTTAACACATTTAATCCACCATAACTAAAAATGTTATTCCACTCATATTTCCTTTTTCCTCCAAATCCAAAGGTTAGGGTTTCATCAAAAACCCAACAACCACCATTAATACCCATCATTTTCCATTACATGCATCACCATTTTCGTGTACCACCTCACACCCTCATAATTATTGCATTTATAACACCTCACCTTAGGGTTTCGATCACTAATGTCTCCCATGAATGATACCCATACTTGCAACACTTTTACAAACCATAACCTAGGGCTTAGAACTCAAGTAAATGGTGAAGGAACTTACCTCAAGCCAAAAGAAAGTGAGCCCCAAAGAGAGTAAGAGAGGGAGACAAAAACAAAAAGGAAGAGAGAGAGCTTCAGATGCCACAATACCCTTTCTTGCAAGGGAGAGGAAAACAAAAATGGAAGAGGGCAAGGCACAAACTTGCACACTTGGTGTATTTGGAGAATGGAAGAAGAAGAAGAAATAAGGAGGAGAAGACAAGAGAGTGTTTGGGTTTTGAGAGGGAGAGTGAACGTGAGGGTGAAGAGAGAGTAAGAGTTTTTATGTTTTAACTTAGCCCCATTTAATAATTTCCCCGTTTTACAATAAACAGGATTCCTATTTAGGCTTAATACTTATCTAAAAATTATTCCAAAGATATATTTGGATTCCAATAAAATTCTTAACAGCCCTGACCAACAGTACCTCAATCGGAGATACTTGGTCTGACACTCATATTTTAATCGGGTATTAATTTTAGCTCTTTAAGCCACAATAAATTATGAATAATCATAAAAATTCTCAATTTAATTATTTCAAATTTTTGGGTATTAAATAACTCATATGTAATTATTTACCATTTATTCCACTCAATATAGTATTTATATAAATTTTGGAATGTTACACTCCTCATGTGAATTTTATAATATAATATAAATACTTCATCTGATTCCATGTTTCCTTTTCACGTGAATTTTATAATATATATTATATATCCCTTTTAAAAAAACTGATTTCACTATATAATATATAATTTTTAAAAAAGCCTCATCTCATTCTATAATTTATATGCTTAAAAGCTTTATCTCATAAAAAACTTCATCTCATTCTTTGAAATCTTCTCATCATTTTTCTTTAATCTCTTATCATAAAATCTGACCCTCTTTATAAATTCAAATTTTAAACTTCCTTCTTCTATTTGAATTTTAAAATTTCTCTAAGATTAAAAGTTCAAAAATTCAAAATTTATGGTTCTGATAAGGATTTAAAAATTTTGAAGATCAAAGCCCGGATTAACAATTCAAAATTCAAAAAAGCCCACAGGTTTACTTTTTTTCTAAAAAATAAATCCTATATTTACTTTTTTTTATTTTTATCTATTTATTTTTTAATTTTTTTAAAAAGAAAGAATTTGAACGGGCCCAAATAAAATTGGGTAGCAACAGGGCCCAACTCCATCTCATCAATCTTACACATATCAATATCAACTATGCACATCAATCCCACCTTATCCTTCTACCCAACTAGAGCGACCACAACTCGCCTCGTTCTGGTTTTCACAAATGGGTAAGGACACGCAACCCTATCATTAATAATAGTCAATTACATCTCAGTAGAACAGGCACTCCACGATCATAGTAACATTCGCTCTAAGTCGAAGTATACCAAAGTTGCCATGGGCTGTCCGGTCTCGGGCATGAATCTGAGCCATTGGAGGTTCGCCCCTGGTATACTCCCGAGACCACTCGTAAGGTCGGAACGTCGTTGTTCTCTAGTGTACCCATCACTGTGTTCTCCAAGGGATCACTCTAGTATCCCTCTTTATGCTTCACATGCGATATGCAATCTGCTCATCTTATCATAAGAGTGCCCGAGTGCTAGACCGAACTTGCCTGTCCGACATACTTGTCCTTAAAGCATTTAACACCAATCATTATGAATCATTTTTAGCAAGTAAAATTTGTATACCAAAAGCTTCAAATGCTAACAAATAATTTTTCTTAGAAATACTTGAGGTTAGGCTTTAAAATAAGCCTATATCAGAAGATTTTTCCTTAAGTCATAAGTATCTAAGTTTTCCTAAGTTTTCTTAAAGAAATATGGTAAAATTTGTTTTTGTTTACTTAGTGGTATTTTTGAAATAATTCTCTAACTCCATTTTTACTTCAAGAGTAGGTTTTAAATTGAAAATATTAAACTTTCTTTAAGGAAAGTGTTCGTCAAAATATCTAGTGTTCCTTAGACATCTCAGGCAATTAAACGGTATTGTCCTATCGTATTCAATTACAACAGAACTTAATTTGTTGGCCTTTAAGTTCATAGTTACAAAACTTATAGTTAAAAATATCTCACAACTATCAAAATTTCTTCTAAGCCTTACTAAAGAAAATAATTTTCTACAAGCTAATAAGACCCAAAATTTTCTATTTCTTGTGTTGTGAAAACTTTGTTTTTGTCGTATTTCTTCTAGAAAATTTCAAATTTAGTGATTCCAAAGCCAAAATTGCTTAACTTTTTAAATATCAATTAAATAGAATAAGATTTGGTACCAATTCTGCCCAAAAAATAGTTCTACATGAAAATGCACAAAATGCTATATTTTGTTGTTTTATCGTTCATAAAAACCGCGTTTAACGACAAGTATTGCATGGGGACCTTTCTAATCATTTTCATTCATTTGGGTACTTCCAATACTCATAAAATTCATATTATTCATAAAAAATTTGTGCCTACACTCAAGAGTCTTTTCAATTCTTTCCCAAACAACATTTCATACACAACATATCCAAACAGCAACTACGTCATGTTACTTAAAAGCCATAATTTATCGCATATTTATAAGTCATTTTTTACTAACTCAAACACATAAGACAATTACCACAAAATGACATTTTTATCACTTTAGTTCACTAAACTTCAGAATTACTAATTATGCTTAAAACTTCATATTCATCACCAAAAATTTAAAATCCAACATACACACCATCCATGACTATTAACTTACTAAAATTTAAAGCTTTTATACAATATATTAAATTTAGGGCCATTTCTTCTAAGAGTAAAAATTTTCCAACAACAATCCCCATCACACATACATCTTCAAAGTCATATTTTTAAGCACATTGTTTTGCACAAAATTAAAGAAAATATGGATACATCACACACCTACCAAATTATGAGGAAAATCAAGGTTTTTGGTTATTTTATCAACATGCATACCATTATTTGTAAAATATTAATTCTGTCCAATTTTAAAAATTAATTATTTTTCATGAGGACTTATGTTTTAAATGTTCAAATCTTGTATAAAATAATATGGGCATGTCACATTAATTTTTGGACATAAGGAAACAAGGTTTTTCAAGCATTCATGAGTGGAATTATGGTGCAGGCCACCTTCAAGATACAACCATTTTCTGCAGCACTTAGAAATGTTAGAAAGACAACATTTGCAACTTAAAATTCAGCAAGAATCAAGAAAAATTTAAGACATAGTGCAGTCATCATGATTCCCAAAATGAAGCTTTTTTTTTTACAAGTTCTTTTGATGATCAAAAATCCAAATAGTCATATTTTGGGAATGGTACCAAGGTGTGAACCTTAATGGGATTCACACTACACCATGCATGTAAAATCAAGGATCAAAAAGAGAGTATACTGCCCCTACCTTGATGATGGTCACAACGAAGAAAGGAGAAAGCAAGGGTCTAACTTCTTGCTTCAAGATCACCACAAATGTAGCACCAAAAGCAAGGAAAAATAGAGGCTTTTTGGTGAGCTAGGAATGTGATTTTGAAGAGGAGAAAGTGAGGTGAAAGTGCTATTTTTTTTAAAAGGTAGGAGGAATTGGTGAAGTGTTTAAGAGGTGGTCATTTTCTTTACATGAAGAGCACGGGAACAAGCAAGTGTATGGCTGGTCTTAGAGGGGGATTAACGTGAGATGGAGGAAGAGGAATGAAAGGCTGATTGTTGTTTTGGTAACTTAGGAAAATAGATGTGTTCTTGAGACAAAGGAGAAAATTTTTGCATGCACCTAAGGAACTCTAGTGATTCACGGCTTCATGGAGGAGAAGATAAGTGGTACAAGGCTTATTACATGCTCACCAAGTGTTTCCTTCAGCAATTAAAGTGCAAGACAAAGAGTTTAAGAGAGTAGAACAAGTGTCTCATGGGTGGGAGAAGGTGATTGGACCATTTTTGCATGTGGCTGATGTGGCACAACTAGGGGTAGCAACTTGTCTCGCCTTTTTTGAAGGGGTTACGGTGTAAATTTGGAAAACTACAAAACATAAAAGTTGTAGATATATATCCTCTTTAAAACGAGGTATGGTACGTCAAAATCTGATATCGGACGAGGGAGATATGCCCCAAATATGAAAATTGTTCTAGACTGTAATGGGAATTAAAATTGTAAACAAAATAAATTTTATGGGGAAAATGGGTAGGGAATTTGCTTTTGTGCCCTTCATCAAAGTAATAGAGGAATGAGTCTAGAAAATTTTAGCAAAAGAATCATTCAATTTCATGGTGATACGAGTGAGAAAAGTGGAAATTACTGAATATAGTGCAAGCTGTAACAGAACACAAGGGGCAGTGTAGTACTTTAAATTCTGGGACCAAACGGGCAAGAATTGGGCTCATGGTCAACATCAAAGTTGTAGGAAATTTTGTTACAAAAATTTTGAAACAAGAATGACTCAATTCCATTAATGGGGGAGAGAGTTATGCTTAAAATATGAACATGTGCGCATAATGGCTTTCATGATTAACTCAATTTTATTGAAATAAATTCTTGGAAGATCATGTGATGGAAAATGGACCTCGGGCCTTTCACGAAAATTGTCGGGTATGAAAATACGGATACTCTAGGATAAAAATGACTCAACTCAGATACTCCGGGGGTTGCTTGGCCAGAACCTGTACAAAGTTCATAATTAAAACTATATAGTTTATATATTTCTATTCAAATACTATGTTTTCCTTAACTAATTAATAAGTCTCCTTACTCAATTAAATCACAAATAATTTATTTTAGTTCCTTAAACCCTTCTAAAAATATTAATCACAAGCATATAAATCAAGTTAGCCTCGACCCAAATATCATTGCACATAAAATCAATACAGAAAATAAACACCTTGGTCCAAAGATCAATTCCATAAAAATAAGGGATGTTACATATTCCATAAAGAATTTCTCCCTACAACACAATTTTCTCTCACTACACCTCTACTCTTTTTTCATTTGAAAGTGAGACAGATACCCTCGCTTTAGAAATTATAAGTTCACGAATTATAATCTGTACACTATGTTTTTTATAACCAAAGTATCCAAAAAGTATAATATGAACTCAAAACCTTTTAAATAAATAAGTCCTAAATAACACTACACTTTTTGACAACGAAAATGTACGGAAATCATAATAAGGGCTTCATAAAGTTTAGAAAAAAATAAGTCCAGGGGGCTATAATCCAGGCACACTACACTTTTTGACATCTAAAGTGATAGAAAATTGTAATTTGGATTATTTAATTTTCAGATACTTTGTTGTCGAAAAAATATAGTGGCCAGATTATAACTCTTCAATATTTTATTTCTTACATGAGAATGTTTATATTTCATTTGTTATTATTTAATTATTTAGAGAGGGAAAATAATAATTACTTTTTATAATAACAACATATAAATAAAAATAGGTTAAATAAAAAAGTTAATATAATATAATATATACAAAATTTTAGTATGTAATTAGATTATATTTATTGATTTGTGTAACTTTTTTTTAAAAAAGAAGGGAAGTGCCGTGGGGAAAAATTATGCGGGTGGAGAAATCTCCCGAACCGCAATGATTAACTAAGACATGATTGAGACTCTGTGTAGCTGATTTTTGTGCGTGATTAATTAACCAATTGTTGGGGTGGTATAACAAAAAATAATTTAAAATTAACTAACCAATTTGTTCAGAGTGGTATAACAAAAAAATATTTTAAAAGAACAAGAAATTGAAGAGACGCATGAATAACAAATATGTGTAATAATTGAACAGGGTACAACTAACCATGTCTATGGAAAAGCGCGGAGAGAAACAATGAAAGGGAAAGAAGCAATGGAATGTGCGTGTGAGCGGCTCCGGATGGTTGAGTTCCTCGTTCAATGCGCTCAAGTAAACAACTAATTAACCATTTCTCTTCTCTTGTGATTTCGTGTTCCCTTAATTTAACCTTGCATTGCAGCACCTTCAAGTTTCCCCCGTGGTTAAATACGCGGCGTTATCCTTGTTCGCCGATCGCTTCTTTCCCTCTTTACCTGCGTAATTGATGCATCTTCAATTCTCTCTCTTCTTCATTACCATTATTTGGTTACATGCTTCTGTTCATCTGCTACTGCTAAATCCTAATCCTGCCAAGAAATTAGCTTCTTACGAGGTGGAAATTCTTCAAGCTGGCTGTTCCAACCCCTCACAGAAAGCGCCCTGCACCTATTTGTGCTCATTTCTCTATGGATTTCAACCAAAGTGGGTAATACCTAATATATATATTTCTTTTTCCTCTCTCTTGACCTATGCAAAGCATTCAATGCAGATACATGATTCAAAACCGCTCTCCCTTGCATCTTTTAAGTCTTTGGCCCACACATCCATCAACGACCAGCACTTTACCACTCCAAATTTCCTCGAAGCAGTAAGCAACCGAATTCTCATGATCGATATTCACTTGAACATCAATTTGTTTTCTCCCAATTTTTACCTACATGCCTGGTCAGTAGGAGATCCTCTTCATGCAGGTATGTATCCTCCCTTCTTAAAATTATTAAAATTATTGTTGTTTAATTTTTTTTTTAAAATGTTACTTAAGAAATTATTTATTACTAATAAACAATAAAATTAGATGAAAGTATGTTAATTTATATTAACTTAAATAGCTACATATTTAATAATTTTTTAATCTATATAAAAAGATTAAAACAACTATAGTTATAGTAGGATGAAAGTATCTATTATAACATCTTCAAGTTCAGGTATCAACCTCACCAACTCTAAGATTTGAATTGGTCCTCAGGTGTTGAATTTTGAGATTGGCACAGCAAATATTGCCTTTTTGTTCCTTCAAGATCTTTGGATTCAGATCAAGTGAGTGTCTGTTACTCAAATGTATAATTAACATAAATGATAGATATAATAATCACTCGTTGCTATACATTCATAAAAGGAAAAAAATAGATTAAAATATTTAAATCCAAATAAATACACCAAAGCAACTTACTTTATATCATCTAAAGTAAATTCGGTTGGTGCTTAATATAAACATAAAACATTATGAGTTGAGTTTTGTTTACACTTTTCCCTTTCTTTTATTGTTATTTGAAAGAATAAAAATGTAATATGTCATATCTCAACGGATCAATGTAATTTTTCTACCCCTATGTTAAAATTATCTATTAATCTACTAATAAGTTGTTAATTCCACTTATTATTTACCCCTTTTACCATAATTCCATAAACTTTATATTTATATTTTTTTTGAAATATGTTATACATTTTTTAATTCATATGAATAATGATAAGATATGTTTTGTTTCTATTACATATTTGTTAATTATTAGATATAAGTGAGGAATGTAAAAACTAAATATGAATAATTAAAACTTTGAGGACCAACAGAGTACAAAGATGAAAAAAAAGTTGTAATTATGCCTTTTAGTTTTTATCCCTTTAGATTAACAATGTTACTTGTATTGTGTCTACCCGCTGATTCCGCGCCTTTGAATGGTTGAGTCCAGGGGAGTGGCAAAAGTTGGTGAACTGATTAGCTTTGAAGCTTGCATGGAAATTATGGATCTTCTCTATGAAAAGGAGGAGATGTCGTTTCTTTATAGATCTCCTCGCTCCCTTGCTGCATCAATCTTAGTATGCTCCTTTGCTTGGTTATTTCAAATTTCCAAGTAATCTCTAGACTTTCTCTTGAAAAGTGGTCAATATACGTTGCAGGTTGCGTCATATGTAATGACAGTTCCTAAACAGAAATGGGAGTTTCCAATCCTTGCATGGGGTAAGAAAGTGAATCTGGGTTCCAATATACTTTTGCAGGTTTAATTTTCTAAGAACTTTCTAATTCAATCATATGATAAACAAATTTAATGTAGTGAGGAACTAACAAAAGCATTTCATTGTCAGTAAATTTTGTGACCTCATATAAGGAAGAAGATATCATAAAAATGGTGACACGGATTCTCAAGCATGTGCTTGAACCTTCTTAAGAGATGAGGTAAGTGTACTTTGTAAGACTGAATCACTATTGGTTTCTGGATAGTGAATTGTCTTGAACTTAAACTCTGTCATTCAAAAGCAGTCAAGTGCTCAATCTGACAATTAATGTCTTCGAGTTTACTGTGTAAGTATCGCAATTTGCTGAATTTGATCTCCATGATTTATTTTCTGTTTGGAATTTATTATTATCAACTGAAAAGAATTTAATGAAGTTGATTTTCTCCCTGCGTACCCATATCCATATCCCACCTACCTTTTGCATTATGTTATCTAATGTTGCATTGAAACATGTTATCTTATCTTTAAATATAATACTATTTTAAAAAAATCATTAATATAAGACTCTCTTTTAAATTTTTATGTCATTAGTTATTTTTTATTAAAATACCCTTGTTTTTTTTTCGCACGAGTATAAATTATAGATTTCTTAGAGTAGAACTCTAAAGTTGTCTTCAACGTATTCGCGATCAATCAAATTCGTCCCTAAGCTATTTATAAACCTTAACATTTACCTTGGCCATTAGGTTGGTGTGTTTTTTCCTCTTTCGGTTAAATGTCATGTGGCACATTATCTTTCAACTAGTGATGTCACGCGTCCTTAATATTGCTTATGTGACGCTTATGAAAGGTTAGGAGATAAAATCCCGTCACATTGGTCCCCAATGTATATTAATCATCAAATAAGCCCAAAACTTAACTTTTTAAAATCCCCTTGATTAGTAACGCTTTCATTTTTGTTAAAATAAAGAGAAATAAGAGAATATATTATGAATTCTATGTGTTGTGGTCAAAACGTAACTTTTACATTTATAAAAGATTATACATAATTACAAAATATACAATTACCATAATTAAGACTAATTACATAAATATAGAAACGATCTAATTAATCTAATAGCAAGATTACTATATTTACATAACTCTAATACTCCCCCTCCAACTAAGTTTATTACATATGTAGTCAATCTGAGAACCCCTTAGTGATTTAGTGAATATATGGGCTAATTGATCATTAGGCTAACAAAGCTAGTGGATATTTCATTGACATGATTTTCTCTTTGACAAAATGACAATCAACTTTAGTATGTTTCATTCTCTCATGGAATACTGGATTTAAGGCAATATGCACGGAGGCCTAATTATGACAAATAAGTTATATTTATGTAACTTACCTAAACTTGAGTTCCTGAAGCAACTATAAGAGCTCTTGACTGACTTTAGTCATAGTACGGTACTTTGCCTCTACATTGGACCTGCCTACAACACTCTGCTTCTTACTTTTCCAAGAGACAAGGATTACATCTGACAATGATACAATACCTGGAAGTAAACTTTTTATCAATGGGAGAACTTGACCAATCAACATCGAAATATCCCATAACTTGAGTATGTCCTTTGTCTTTATACAATAAACCATTTTCCTATAGCTCTTTTGACATATTGAACAATGTGAGTCATTGCATCCCAATGTTCCTTACAAGGAAAGTTAAGGAACTGACTTAACATACTCACTGCAAAAAAGATATCTAGGCGAGTGATAGTGAGATAGTTTAACTTGCCAATTAAGTATTTGTATCTTTCAAGGTACGGAAAAGGCTCCCTTTGATTTGGTAGGAGCTTGACATTAGGATCCATGAGAGTGACGACTAACTTGGAGTTTAACCTTTTTGTTTCTTCCAAAATATTCATTATATACTTCTTTTGGGATATGATGATCCCAATTTTGGATTGTGCAACTTCTATCTCCAAGAAATATTTAAGTCTATCAAGATCCTTTGTGTGAAAGTATTTGAAGAGATGTTGTTTCACCTGTGTAATGCCAAGATGTTCATTACTTATGATGACAATGTCATACACATAAATAACCAGGTAGATGCAATCAACAACTGAATGACGATACATGACAAAATGATCAGTCTCACTTTGCATCATGTCAAACTCTTAAATCACAATACTAAATTTGTTGAACCATGCCATGAGGGACAACTTGAGGTCATATAAAGATTTTCACAATTGACAAACAAGTCTAAAAGATTCCCTATAAACAACAAAATAGAGAGGTTGCTCCATGTATAACATTTAGTAATACATAAAAGGAATTTTGGGAGGAAATGTCACATAAAAATAATTTTGGCAATAGGAGAAAATATGTCTTAATAATCTAGTCTGAAGATTTGAGTATAACCTTTTGCTGATGAGACGAGCCCTGAAGCGTTCAATTGTTTCGTTAGGGCCAATCTTTACCATATACACTCATCAATAACCAATAATAGATTTCCTTAATGGTAGAGGAATGAGGTCCTTAGTCCTACTGCTCTACAATGCACATATCTCATCCATCATAGCTTGTTCCATCTTGGATGGGTAAAGGCATCTCCTGCATTCTTAGGAATAAAAACAAAGGGCAAAGAATAAAGATAAGAGAAATAGGAAGGAAAGATGTAGGGATAACTCAAAACAATATAATGAGGAAAAGGATTACGAGTAGAACATATACCTTTTGAAGAGCAATGAGAATGTTAGACTCAAGAGGTGAGACTAGAGAAAAAGTCAAATGAGTTGGCTATAAAGGCGTATATGCAATTGTGTCAGTGACAGGTGATGACAATATAAGGCGAGGATAATGCTAGTAAATCTGCAAATGAGGAGTTAGGTCCGAAAGGGAAGAAGACTCATCAAGAGGATAAAAAGGGATTGAAGTAGATGTAGTTAAGGAATGGAACATCTTCGAAGATTCAAAGGTGACATCAGCAGAGATAAAATACCTTTGAAGAGTAAGAGAGTAACACTTGGAGTGTGGTTACCTAACCAAAACACACTTGTGAGATCAAGCAAAAAGTTTATCAATCAATCCCAAGACCAAGAACATGAGAAAAACATGTAGAACTAAAAACCTAAAGGAGTAAAGGATAAAGGGAACAATGTAAAACTAATTAGACAAATATTCACGTGCATTAACACTCTATAAAGTACGAATAAGAATCCCAAATTAATTTTTTATTTCATGAAAGAAAGACTAAAAAATGGAAAACAATTTTGAATGATATTTTATTAAATATAACCAAGTACAACAAAAAAATATCTATAAAAGCAAGAAAATACCTAGATCCTAAAGTAGATGAAGCATTACTCGAATTTCAAACATCTGATGTGGTTAGGAAATCAAGTACGAGTGCGTTTACCTAACTGACACAACTTACAAGACAACGGCACTAACATGGATAGACTAGGAACTAATTTCCTTAACACATCAAGACCTGGATATCCTAACTAAGCAACAACAAGAAGAAGGACGTTGTTGTCGAACAAACAAGAAATGACATATTGAGTTGATCAAGGCTGTGAGACTTACATCTAAAATCAATCATCTTTCCATCTTTCGATTCTTTAAAGAAACAAAATCTTTAGTAAAAGAGATGACACAATCAAGGTTACGTGTAAACTGGCTAATGGATAATAAATTAAAAGAGGCACTAGAGACGTATAACACAATATGAACAAAAAAAAGGAAGAGGATGGACAATACCAACACCCCAAAATTGTGTTTGTGAATCATTGGCCATAGTGACAAAAGATAAACAACCAGTGGTAGATAGAGAAGATGATAAAGATTTATTACTAGTGATATGTCATCAAGGACCCAAGGACTTAAAGAATAAGAGATGTCAACAAAGGAATTACCAGTGTGTGCAATAGCAACAATGGAATCAGAGGCTTGGTGTGCTTCAAACCACTTTAGAAAGTCATGGTAGGAGGACAATGGAGTTGAGTCTAGGAGCAACAATAGAGCGAAAGACGGAGCGGGAGGCATAAAATTGTGAGCAACCTGAGCAATGCAAGGAGAAAAGTTATCACTACAAGAATTTCGTTGTTTTAACGAGGGACTATTTGTGTCACTAAGTTGTCGTTAGTTTCTCGCTAGACTAATTAGCGAGGCATTTGTGAGGAAAGAACGAGTATCTTTCGCGTGGCCAGAATTAGGCCATAAATTTGTAAGGAATAACATTTCTCGCAAATCCATCTTTAATTTTAAAATTAATGAGTATATGTTTTTCACTAAACAACCAAAAGTAAAAATATTGATTACTCTTAAGTCCCAAGTGACTAAAAAAAGATAATCATGTCCATCATTGTAAGGGGTAAAACTATAAGACAACCAACATAAACACTTCCAAATGGTAGAAAAGAGTATCCATATTTGAATTTTAAGTTGGTAACTTATTTTACAAGGAATAATCCACACATCACAAATCATTAAATAAGAACTAGAAAATTAGAAAATCAACATATTAGTCTTAAGAGATACCTTAACCCCAAGGATCTTTGTTGGATTATGGTGAGAACATTAGAAAGGGAATCATGAGCTGCAAAGAAATGATAAGAAAAAGCAAAGAATTTGATATTAAAAAAAGTAATGCTAGTGTTAAAGATAAATAGGTCAAGCAAAAGAGCACCTTCAAGAGAAAAATTAAGGTCTCATTGAGGAAAGGGTCCATAAGCATCATTGCCAACACAAGGCAAAATATAAAGACCATCCAAATAATACTAAAATTTTGAACACCTATTTTCTATTAAAAGGACCAAGTGAATTTTTTTTATGCAATATTTAAGCAATAACTACGATATCTTCTTTTATTAACTATAACTACCCTATGTTAAAAGGATAGAAAAAATTAACCTTTAGGGAAATAACATAAAGAAGAATGTTCCATAGAGATTGGCCTCAACATAGAAACCTTAATTCCTATAATATATTACCCCAACAAAAAGCAATCTTCCAAAACCTTAGGTAGTGGTAGTTTTTCCCTTCTTCCTTGTAACTTCAGTACCTAATAATTCAAAATAATCTAATTAATAAAAAAACACAAACCTAGTCAAAAAAATAGCAAACACTTAAAATACATCATCATTTAAACAATATACCTTCTTTGAAATCACTATTGAATCTGTGAGACACTTGACGCAAGTCCTACTAGTTGTAGCGTGTGTTTGGCGTCCCATTCCACCTTCATTCCTCTTGTGAAACCCCATAACGCGTACATTTGGCTGTGTTCCCTCTTCGTCTGTGTCCGTTTGCCAACTTCATTTCCCTTCTCTCAACCACGTTTCAAAGTGCCTCAACCATACCTCCCTCAAACTAACCTCTATGTTACGATTTTGCTTTCTCCCCCTCTTTGTCTCTTTTTTTTTTGTTTGTTGGTTGGGTTGTTTTATTTTTTGTGGTGGCCAATGGGTTTTTGTGGTGGAAGGGTGTCAGTGGTGAAGAGGTATCAGTGATGGAGGGGTTTTGTGGTGGAGGGGTTTCGCTGGTGGAGCTTTGGGTAGTGAGGGTTTCGGTGGTAAGGGGATGGTGATGGTGGCCGTTGAAGGTGGTTGGAATGGAGGCCGTGGGTGTGGTGATGTTGGGGATGGTGGAGTACGGGTGGGGATGATTGCTTTAGGTGTACCGTAAAGTTAGAGGATCCTACGGTGGATGATTGGTTTGCGTGGTGGTGCATGGGTGTGCTTCAGGATGTGGGCTGTACTGTAAAGTTGATGGGAATTGAGGGTCCTAATTGGTTTGAATTTAGGGTGTATTGGTGTGGACCGAAATGGTGGCCCATGTTAACTATTTTTTATTTAAATACTTTTTTTATTTTTTATATTGTGTTTTTTTTTGTAATTTTGTATAAGAAGTTAAAAATTTGTATGACAATTGTTTATATGTTGTAACTTGAACCGAAAAGCGTTTAGATACAAATTCAATTTGGGTTTAACGTTTAGATACAAATTTGAATAACGTTTAGATAAATTAACATCAGATAACATTTTTAATTTATAGCGGCTTGTTAAGAATGTATGACATTTGTTCAAACGCTAGTTATGTATATATAAAATGAATGAAAAAATAGATGTTAATTATGAGTATATAAATAAGGGCTAATTACATTAACATAATATTAATATATATTATTATTTACAACACATATATATTATAATATATTTACAATATTCATATATATTTATTAATAATTATTATTAATAAATATATTTTGTTGATCAAATTATAAATGGAATATTTTAATATGTAATTTAAATATTATTTACAAAAGTATACTACTTTACTACTCCTTTTAACTAATATCCTTTTTAGTAATTTTACCCTTAAATTTCATTTTTCTAAACCAAGTTTGCCAAAACATTTTCCAACTAAACACAACTACTACTTTCCAACTCACTTTTACAACAATGTATCAAAACACAAATTATTATTTTTAAAACCTTGGTTTTCCTAACCATGTTTCCAAAATCCTGGTTTTCCTAACTATGTTTTCAAAACCTTAATTTTCCAAACTTTGTTTCATAAACCTTACACCAACTTTTAACCAAACAGACTTCAGTGGTCTTTCTTCGAATGGTTTTCACACTCCAACTATCTGCAGCCATTGAAACAAAAAAGGTCAAAATCAAAATTTGCCACAAAACTCAATTCTCTTAAGGTGTGAAACTTATATATCCTTTTGTTGGATGCCGAAAAGCACATGTGACGTAACGACTCTTTTGGAGGTGGAAGTTACATAGCCATACCTTACATCAGGGGTGTGGTTCTTATTCCTCATCTTACCAAAACTTCATGTTCCCTTCCCCTGCACTTACTCTCATTCAATCATTAACATAACAAGATAAAAAGAAACCAGGTAACAAAAGATACCTAACTTAGGTCTTAGAGGGAGAAAGGGAGACGAGACGAACATAGGTAAGAGAGGGCTAGGGACGAACACGAGTAGGAAAAAGAGAGAAGCGAACCAAGCAAAGAAGTCTGTTTGGTTTCCAGTTGGGGAAACGGAGTTGGAGAAATGGAGAAATTTAAGGGTTGATATTAATCCTTCACGCCGTTCGAGATAGTCAAAACTCCGTTTGACTGTAGGATTTATTTTTGGGGTTGGTCAAACCGAGGTTTGACTAACCCAACTTGATAACCAAACATAACCAAAGGCAGATGGATAAACGGTGAAAGAAAGTTAGGTTAGGTCTATGTGGGTAAGCTTGATTTGGGATGGGACAGGTTTGTTTTTTTTTGTTTTCTCTATTAGAAAATAATTGTAAGGATAAGTTATTTCTTTTTCATAAAGGGCGGTTAGGAAAAATAGAGGGAAAATTGTAAACAAAATCAAAACATATTTTTTTGTAAAGGGCGGGTTCTCAAAAGTCAAAAGCAAAGGATGGACAAAAATGTAAACAAAATAAAAAATTTATTCATTTTTATAATATATTTAGCTAGGACTTCGTGAGAGATAGTTTTCTCTTTATAATTACCAAAAATAATATATGTTTTAATTTTAATTATAATAGATAGGAAAAATTTCGTAGCAAAAACTGCTGGTTAGAAAATAATATTTGCAAGAGAAAATCTTTTCGCTCTATAGTCAAGCTAAAATCTTTCAAATTTTAAAAAAACTTATAAAAGTAGCAAGGGATTAAAACACTTCATAAATTTGTCACTTTTGTCTTGCTACTTAGCTACAATTTAGTGAAGACCAATTTCATAGTGAAAATATTATAGCTAATGAGTGAAATTCTTGTATATAACTCTTGTGTGTGTAGGTAGGTTTTGATAATGACAAGCCTAAGGATATTCTAAGATAGGGGAATAAGGCAATGAAGTTATTCTGAGATGCACTCATATGCAAGAAGTCCATGCATGGAGCTTTAAATTTAAGGACCAACAAGACCTTCAAGTTGTGATTACGTCTTTAGACTTGACCTTAATTAAAATTATTTGTTAAGATGGTAAACCCCTAAAGTGAGCAAAGGAAAATTTGTACCGACCTTATAACTCTTTTGTTGGGACCAAAAATAAGATAAAACTTAAAAAAACAAGCATTATGGGCTAGTTAAAGCGTTTTAAGCCAAAATAGGCTAGCCTACTTTGAACCACTATACTGCTTGTTCGAACCAGTATACTCATTTAGGCCTCATTTTTGAGCTTGTCTTATTTCTAAAAACTTGTTTTATTTCTAGAAACCTGACATATTTTGTTACCTTTCTGGGTGACATTTTCTCCTATATAAATTAAGTGTCCAAGCTTCAAAAGTATTCACTCCACAACTTAGTTATTCTTACACAAGATAGTTCTCCTCTCTTGCTCACTTTAAGTCTTCTCTATCATAAGGTTATTTTGTAATATTTTTTTGAGTTGTGCTCTTGGATTAAGAGTGTTTTAGGTCTGGGGTGAGAGAAAGTCTTCCAATCCTTGTTAGGATTGAAAATAGGCTATGAGGAAGCTTTAGACTTTGGACATGTAGTCCAAGAGTTGTAAACATACAACTTTGTAACCGTTTTAAATTATAGTGAAAACTTTTAAGCCTTTGGTTTGGAGACTGGACTAGATCATAATGATGGTGATAGAATCATAATATATTTATTCTTTTACTCTTTTTTGTCGTATTTATTTATTCTTTTCTTCTCAACGATTTTTTAAAAATCCTTTAATCTTTTTAAGAGTCAATTAAAATAAGAATTTTTTAACGCTTACGTAAAAAGCAAGATATTTGTAAGACTTAATCCATCTTCTCCTTTTAAGTCAGAGGTCACTTTCTAACGTTGTAGTGCATGAAGGGTCTAACCCTTATCAATGATCTGTCCTGACCTGTGATAGTGGTCGTAATAAGGACGTCTCTTGTCCTTTTTACATGGGATTTTGGTGTTGTTGCAAGAAAGCAAAATAGAAGAATCAATAGGAAAATAATTTAAGGTAATAAGGGAGAAACAAGCTTGTCAATAGGAACTCAAAGGATAGTGACCTAGGTATTATCCATAGTAACCTTTACGGGATAACCCAAGATCTGATCATGAGAAGATGAATACTCAATAGGTTAACCATGCTAGGCCAGGGACAAGAAGAACTTCTGAGGGTTCACAAGCTCAGCCTCACGAGTAGCAATAGAAGGGAGTAATTCATTGAATTCATAAGGGAAACTATTTACTATGCCTAAATAGCGAGACACTGGGCCTTTAAGCTTACGAGAGCCAAATGTGGACATGAGTTCTTAACAAATCTGGTAGAGATAATGGATATTATTGGTGAAGAGTTGCTTGGCGTGGTTTCAAACAGCTTTGTAGGTTTTGTGACCATGACAACAATCATGAAGGGATGGGTCAATGGTAGCTTGAATGGTGGAATACAATTGAGGATCCACCTTATTCTACTAATTAAGGGTGTTTGATAACCAAGATATCAGTTTTTTATTTAGTGAATTGTGTCTCATACCTCTGCTGAATGAGCCAAATTTCAATCATAGAGGCCCAGAAGAGTAGTTCTTACCATCTAATGACTCGGAAGAGACTAGGGCATTGACATGGTTGCTTAAATTTTACGTATTAGGCTTCGGGGTGTTGTAGGCAACCATGGGTGTGCTAGAGGAAAGAGAAAAAAATATGCAATAGCAAGAAAGAGGGCAAAACGTGGACCACGTGGTGTCAAAACAATAATTAAAGATTGAATCTTGTAAAGGAGAGGTCGACAAGAAAAACCTAGGTGACAGTGTCAGGAATATACGTCGGGCATGCCAACACATGGCAAAGATGAGAGGTATTGTATGGGGAAACACGTCACAAAGAAGGGCGACATATGAGAACACGTTTAGGCTCTGTTTGGGTGGGGTCAAGCCATTCTCGTTGAGACGATGCCAATGGTGTACCCGTTGATCAGAAAAGACTATTAGTGTGGGTAGCGATGATAGACAATAACAAGGGAGACCAGAGGAAGATTGACTGGAATTTGTTCAATAATGAATACTTAACCCCAAACTTGTCTCAAAGCAACTGGGTTTTCATTTTCTCCCTTCAAGTTTAGTTCCTTGGGTATTTAAAGATCAAGTACAAAAACCTAATTTTGCTACAAGCTCAATTACCCATTCGGCTATATCAAGTGTTGGCTCATCTATTGATGATAATGAATACTTAACCCCAAACTTGTCTTAGGGAAGAAGAACAGATGTTCCAAAAGCTGAATTTTCATGATAATCTAATTTTTAAGACAGTTGCAAAATAGAACATGCATCAATTAGGATGCTTTAATTACCAGATCAATTTTGTATTATCACTCTACATTTATATTTTTCTTTTCTTAAATGCAATATGTAAATTATGTAATTAGGACCCCTATTCGGGTTCTACTATTACAAAATATTATCCCAGTCCACTACATTTTCTTTTCTCCCAACACAAAAATATTTAAGTGTTATATACAAGAATTGATGGACCAAAATAACACAATTACGAAACTAAGTTACAAAAACTATGATCCAAGCAAAGTTTTAATTTTAACTTTAATTTTTAAAATATAAACTGCAAAATTATATGTGGGGGAAGGGAGGGAGAGGGTTATTGTTAGTCACCAATTTTAGGTTATTTTCTTCATGAATTATGTCTTTAATTTGGTGTCTAATTGCTTAATTAATATGAAATCAAGTCCTCATTTTGCTAAGATTGAAACATCATTGATATTGTCAACCTACTAGCTATATTAATGTGTTTTGAATATGATTGGGATCTTCTTAAAGCTATTAGAGTATCATTTTTCAAGTGGACAAGTTGAAAATTCATTCAGGATCAAATTTCACTATCTAACATATTATTGCCTTGGGTAAGTTATCTCACCTTGGTGAAATTTCCTAACAGCATCAAAATTCAAATGTTATTATCGCTCAGTTACAGTCCATTTCACTTAACAAATTAATCATGTTAGAAGCTTCTCCTCATTTTAAGGGGTTAGATAAATAGCTCTCAAACATATTTTTTGGATATCTTTGGACAAGGGTTTTGAAGCGTTTGGAGATTTCATCACCATTCAAGGACCTTGGAGCTTGATTTCTTATGTTCCTTTCTTTTCCCTTCTCTTAATTGATGTATTTTGAGTTTGCCTTCATGGAAATGTGTGGCTTAACCTCCTTTTGTTGGGATCAAATATAACCCACTCTTTATTGTGAATTTGTAGTGAATATTATGTATCTTTATTCATTTGTATCGTATTTACATTTTATTTCTCAATTCCTAATGATTATTTTAATTTAGAAGAATGTTATATGTGTGTGTTTGATTTACTAAACGGGTTTTAGGAATGAAATGCTTATTAGATTTTTCATTTAAAGTTGATTGTAATGATTGTTAAAGTTTTTTTCTTAATGCAAATCCTAGTATTGAATTGTCAAGGGATTGAGATTTGATGTTAAAGTTTAGAATTTATTCGTTAATAGATTAGGTTTAGTGGCTTTTATGTCACATTGACTTGATTAAATATTTGGTCATACATAATAAGATCTTAAAGGGTTACTTGGAAATAGGAAATATAATCCCAACATCTTTTATCTCAGTGTTTTTGTTCCCTCGTATCGAGAGGGGGCCCCACAAGACCCATTCCCCCTTTATTTTTGGAGAGTATAACAGAGATTCTGATTTCACATGATCTCAGCAGAGTATAGTTATCTCTTCATTAGTTGAGCCTAGATCAAAGGTCCCCTTTTATTTTACCATTGTAAAAATGTAATTGAAAGAGCTCTCTGTAATTCCAGTGACATTTTCGAGTATTAAACCTAATTCTCCTAGAGTAATTCTCTAAGGTTTTGTGTCTTACGTACTTAGAGTGAACAATTTTCTTAATTTGTATTACTTTTTACTCTTGAAATCAACTAATTCCTAATCCAACAATTAATGAATCAATCTTTGAACATATTGTAGATATATTTGTGATTTCTAAGCAATTATTATGCTATTATCAAATATTTACGCAAGCCTCTGTAAATACGATAACTTAATACTTATCAAACTATAGTTGACCTGGTATACTTATCAAAGCACCAACAAGTTTCTGGTGAGAAAAGCAAATGTTCCGAAAACTGAATTTTCATGGCAATCTAATTTTTAAGACAATTGGTAGAATAGAACATATGCATCAATTGGATGCTTTACCGGATCAATTTTATATTACCACTCTACATCTATATTTTGCTATTCTTTATTGCAATGTGTAAATTATCTAATTATATACAGGACCTTTATTTGGGTTCTACTATTACAAAATATCATCCCAGTCCATTGCATTTGCTTTTCTCCCTACACGAAAATATTTAAGTGTTATGTACAAGAATTGACGGACCAAAATAATACAATTAGAGAACTAAGTTACTAAAACTGTGATCTAAGCGAAGTTTGAATTTCAATTTTTCAAATATAAACTGCAAAATTACATAGGGGGAAGGAGGGGGTATAAAAGGTGGCTCTAGTGCTATTTTGGTCGGCCATTGATAACCATTTGGTATATTTTTTGACGTTTATTACAATATTTTTTGACGTTTATTACAATGTTTTTTTGTATTTGAAATCAGACTCGAGGTCTCTGTCACCTAGCTTAATCAATTTAGTAGAATCTAATAAATATTGTACGAATAAAATGAGAACTTCAATATCGTCACTAGTTACAAGACCATAAAAAAAGTTTAAAACTAATAATGGTTACAAACTCAAACTAGCAATACAAATGTCAATTAGAGCTCGACCTAACTACTTGAGGGATGAACTTATAGCCTTTTATTTAATGGAACACATGAATGAATAACGTTGAGTGAAGGCAGGTTTTCAATCCAATCCACAAACGGCCATTTTATTGCATAGCATGGCATTCTAATAAAAAATTGAACCATCAACCTTTTATAGCGTTAGGTTGCGTAAAAAATTAAACAAACAAGCACTTAAAGGGTTCCAAAAGGTTCATTGGGGGACAAAGGAACGGGCAACGAAGATAATAGAAATGAAATTTGAGGATTTTAAAAAGTTAGGGTTTTGGACTTATTTGATGATAAGTATATGTTGGGGACCAATGTGATGAAATTTTATCACCCAATGTTTCATAAGCGCCATGTAAACAACATTAAAGACACATGCTATCAACGATTGGAAGTTAATGTAACACCCCTATTTTTATTTTAATTAAAAATTTATAGTAAAATTTTGAAGGAATTAGGTTATGATTCTTTAGAACTTTTTAATTTACGTATTATTTATGATTTTCTAGAATTTTTTGTAATTTTGGAAATATTTTAATAAAATAATATATTTTAAATAATTTTAAATTCATATAAAGTGACTTAAAATTAAAAATATTTATAAGAAAGTGAAGCTAAATTATAAGAAAATTTTCTAAAATTCATTTCAAGTAGACTTATTTAAAAATGATCGGTTTGAGTAAAATCTTGATCTTTACCAATCGTAAGGAGACCGTAAAAGTACCAACAAATTTTTATTAATAGAAAATTGTAGATTTTTAAAATTTAAACTTTATATTACTTATTATAAAATTAGTGAGGATTGATATAATATTGCTAAATTTCAAAAATGGCTGATTTTGAATATTTAAAATATACCGAGTGAATGATTACTATTTGGGTTAATAATTCAGCTGATATTTACTATGCAAAACACTGTGCATGAATAGAAATTTCAAATGTTGCATAGTAACCAAGAACGAAATTTTTAAAATTGCACAGTACTTTTATAATAAAATAATAGAATGCACAGTAACTTTCCTACCTATAAATACTGAAGGTTTCTGAATGAAAAGTTCACAATTTTAGATTAAATTTTTTTAATATAGTAGTGCTAGAGAGGTAGTGGTGGGAGTAAAAGAGAGAAATAAAATTTTTGAAAGAAGGTTCTACCAAAATTATAAGGTATGAATAACTCTATTTTATATTTTTTAGGTTTATTTTCATATCATTTTAGAAATCTATTATTATATTGGATATAATATTATTTTTAAGTTATTATTCTGAATAGTAAGTTACTATATCAATAGTAAATTACTATTACAAAAAGTAAATTACTATTTATTGTTACTATTTACCTTTACTATTCATGTTTTACTATTTACCATTACTATTCACATTTTACTATTTACTGTTACTATTCATATTTTAACTATTTACTATTACTGTTCATGTTTTACTATTTGTAGTTACTATTCACGTTTTACTATTTACTATTACTATTCATCGTCACTATTTACTCTTACTATGCACAGTAACTGTTTAAAATTTACTATTTATCGTTACTATGCATAATTACTATTGACCTTCTTGTTTCAAATTGTAATCTAAATTTTCATCTTATAACTATATTAAAATGAAATTGATATGTTTTAGAACTCAGAGACGAGGTGTGCATGGACTTTCCATAACGAATCAAGATACAAAAGGTAAGGGAGAGTGAGATAAGAATATAATATGGAAATACATAAGAATAATGGGAGGAGTCCCCTACTCCTTTTAAACTTAACAATATTATTATTTTTAAAATAATAACTTTTAACTTAAAATTTATAATAATTGTTATTAATAAATAAAGTATCTCGTGTAACTTATTCTGAATTATCTATTCAAGGACCTAAACTATTATGACCTATGCGGACTGGACTAAACCTATGCAAGGACTTGAACTATTATGACCTATATAGACTGAACTAGACTTATGCAAGGAATGGACTATCATGGACTTACATAGACCTGTGCAAGGAACGGACTATAATAACTTAAAATCAACATTATTAATTTAAATAACCATTAAACTTTGAATTATGACATTTATAAGCGATATTTAATTATTTAATTTGATTATGATTGATAATATTTATTTATGATTGATGTTGTTTAATTATGATAATATCTGATTGTGATGGATAATATTTAATTATGAATGATAATATTTGATTGTGATTGATGATCTTGTGATGTGGAGTTTGAGCATATAGCAAGCATGACGGCAGTAAGAATTTTTTTACCTTACTTTTTGAATTTTTATTCTAAGAAAAAATATTTTATAATCATTTTAGTCGTTTATTTCTTCTTAGAAATTATTTTTATTAACTTTACTTTTAATTTTTAGAATAAAAATCTAGTAGCTATTTTAGAAAGAAGCCATTTTATAAAAATTAATTTATAAAAAGGTTGAGATAATAAATCCTTGAATTAAAGAAAAATTTTATAATTTTAAGAATTTTTGGTTAATGATTTAAGAAATTTTCTCTTTTAGTAAAATAAATTTTTCAAAAGTAAATTATTTTGTTTTTCCAACCTAATAACTAAAGATTTTTAGAAATAATTGAGATTTCTAAATTCGATCTTGTTAAGATTCAATTTGAGAAAGATTATGAAAGTTTTCAATGAAATTTTTTTGAGATATTTAAGGCTTGGAAACTCAATTTCGGTGAGATTTGAATTTGAAAACTGTACCAAATTTATTTGTATGACATAAATTCAGAGAAGAAATTATGAAAATTGTAACATCCCAATTTTAATAAAAGTAACCGCGCAAAATAAAAAGCCATTTAAAATGACAAGTAAGATCTGTCCACTAATTACACTTAACAAAATTAACTAAAAAGAGTGAAGTGATTAGCGTTAGTGGGTACTGATGGGATTGGGTGACGTGAGCAGACTGCTCCTCACGTTTTCCCACCCCACCATTCCTTTCTTCATGCATGCGTTATAAGTGGACGATGGTTCTCCTTGCCATTCGTTCTTCAGAGTTCCCTACGAATTCCTTCTTCTTCTCTTCTCCTTCTCTGCTCTCTATTTCATCCCCTGTTTCCGAAGACGAGTGACGGTGTTGCAGAGGAGTCAGAGCTCCCTCACACGAGTAGAAGAAGAGCATCGAAGCAGAAACAGCCCTGCACCATTCGTGGCTAGCATTCCAGTAAAGGCTAAGCGAGCGGGAGCACTGAGTGAAGCAGCGAAGAAAGGAACCAACACCCAAGCAGAAAAGCCTCTCGGAGTCTCGTAGTTGGTAGGGGGAGTACCTTACATGTTAAATGCATGGATTATAATTTGGGTTTCGAGTATTGAAGCGATAGCTCTGCATCCTGTTGTATGATAATGCTTGCATGTGAAGTAACCGAGTGTGAGATAAGTAAGAATGAGTGTTGCATGCTAGTATCGTCTTTGATGTTTGCATGTTATGTTGTGATTATTGGGAATGCGTTGTTGAATCTGTTCATATTCATATGATGCATGCGTTGATTAAGTTCTAACACTGTGGTATATTGATTGCATGTTAACTTGAGTTGATGAAAACGCCCATAGGAACTTGATATTAAATGACACCGACTGCATTAGATTGATATGCTGCTATAATGATAATTGCATGGAAGTTTGTATGTGCTAAATTAACATGCGGAGTCCTGAAAATGTGTGTTACCGACTGCATGCGAAATCTGTGTGATTGAATAAGAGGATATGTGCAAAAGAATTCAATGCTGTATGTTGAACCCGCGTGTGGCGCATGGGATGCGTTGTGCTAAGAGCACGTAGTGTGGGACACTACCATCGGTCATAAAGCGTGGGACGCTATGAAATCCTTGAGTGGGACTCAAGGTAGCCCTGAGTGGAACTCGGGCTGCCTGTGAACACCTCCGTTGGCGCTGAGAGCGTTGGTGTCACCTGTGGGCAAACGGTTGGGTACCTGTAAAATGGCCAAGCAGCTGGGAGCTGAAATGATAGTTGAGAACTATGTACAAAAGGCTGAGAGCCTACGTTGCAATGTCAGGACCGATTACACACGAACACGGAACCGAGTGAATGATTTGTGTATATTAACTGTTGATATCGCTGGAATTGATTATGCATGAGATGAGGAATGTATATATATATATATATATATATATATATATCTGTGTGCATGTGTTATTGACGCTAAGTAAAACCTGCCTTATGAATGTATGTTATATTCTCAGAGAGTTATGTATATATATATATATATGGCCGAGTGAGAATCAGGGATCCTGACTGTTAAATATTCCAGAGATTCATTCTGATTCACGGACCTTAGTATCATGCCACTGTTTGTTGTATGTTAATATTATTGAGTTGGTGTGTGTAAGGGGCCGAGTGACAATTGGAGGATCCTAATCGGTAAGGATCTTGTGCGTGCGTTCGGGTTGATCAGGTATACTCTGACCTTAATTACTGCTACGTGTGACTGTGTGTACATATATATATAGTTGTATAAATGTGAAACAACCTGAGTAAGTATCTATCATTTAAAATTTAAGATGCTCACCCCTGCCGTGGCAATTTCCTTTCAGTGAACATCTCTCGTAATGAGGATTGGAAGAGGAGCGGAAATGCCGGGTGAAGTGTTGAAGCACTATGGAAATTTTATGACTGTACATATGCTGTATATAGTGTTCTGGGTTAAGCCTTGGCCGGCTCGTGTTTTGCTGTTAGTCTCTTATACAGAGTTGATTCCCTTAGAATGGGAACATGACAATGTGGTCGTAGATCCGTGATATGCACTCCTATATATATATGCCTATGTTATGCCATGCTGCATGTCTGTTTTATGCTGTGAAATGCCTGGGTAACCTTTATATATACGTGTTCACATTCCCGAATGTGTAAGAAATAACATAATTTAACGTGAAGGAAGCCAATTTAGGGTCTAGAGGGTGAGTTTGTGACGCTGTCACCGAGTGAGGAAAGTTCAGACGTTTTGAGTGAGTGAAATCATATAGCTCCGAGTGAGAGTTGACATAGAAGACTACCCCTAACAGCGAGTTATTAGGGTCAAGGTTGAGAGTCTAAATACATGTTCCGAGTGGTTAATACAAGGATTTCCCCGAGCGTAGGATAATCAACGAACCCCGAGTGAGAATTTGCTGAGTGATGATTCTTCCGACTAGAGAGTGACCTCTTAGACTCTTGGGGACCCCCGCTGTAGTAAGCTGTTAGTGACAAAAGGATCCGAGTGAGTCTTAGCCGAGTAGAATGTTTAGAGTCGGAAGGATATGATTACCGAGTGAAATGAGCAAATACCGAGTGAAGCTTTCGCTTGAGCGCGTGCGCGTTGCTATATGACCGCCTATGCGATTTCCCTTCTTCCGCTGTTAGTTCCTTGTAATTCTTTTGTACTCTCGTTCTTCTTCCCCTCTCATTCCTTACGGTGGCATTCTAGTTTAATTGTGGAAAAATTTTCCTCTGTTTTTCTCGTCTATGATTTGTTTAAATTAGGGTGTTACAAAAATGTATAGTTTATTGAGATGATGTTGTAAACCTTTATGGTATTTAATAATTGAGTTTCTAAAAGTCTTAACCAACTAAACACACGAGTAATTCATGCATAATGAATCATTAAAGAGAAACAAAATAATATTGTTTGGGGGCGGATTATATAAACCGAGGATACATTAGAGGAGGCTTAATTGCGAGCCTTGGGATGAGAGCGTGTGAAAGGGTGCTTCAGGGGACCTGGGGTCGTTCCCTAGTGTCGGGTACTTTCACAATAAAAACCTTCTCAATCTGACTAGTCTCTAAGATTTTCCATGCGAGTTGAGTTGTTCATGCTATTATTATCTGGAATTATGAAACAATGTAAACTCCTGGTTGGCCAAGTGCAAATTAAAATTTAAGAGCCCACATTTATAGGTAAGTTATGATGAATATATTGCATAATATTCATACATTCATAATTGATTGTGTATATGATTATGATTGATATTATTATACTAGCTTGTGAAAACCCTTTATTTCTTATGTCCCATTTGGGAATATTATATTCTGTTTCTTACTCCTTTCTCCGTGGTTTTGTGTCATATGTTTAATTGATGGTTCGTACAAAGGGAAGGATCGAAGAATTCAGGCAGTAAATATAGTACGTTCTAGAAAGGAAGCTCGGTATGAATACCGTGGTCCAATAAATAAATAATGTCATTAAGTAACTGCTCTTGGGCCATGAAGTTTCCTCTCTTTCTAATAATGTTTAATATTTATTTTCTTTGGAGGAATGTAAAATTACTTTATAAATTTTTAATGATATTTATGAGGTATTTCAGAAATGTTGTATCTAATTTATTCTAATAGTTTCTTTTTAACAATTATATTTTTAGTAAAAAAATTTATATTTTTTTTAGAATTTATTGAGATGTAACAAAGGGCATTACAGTTAACATGTCACGCAACACATAACCTAGCGAAAAAAAATCACTTGATGGCAGTAACCAACATGATGGACAAAGGTAAATATTAAGGTTTATAAAGTTATTTTAGTAGATTGGGGATGAATTTGATTCATCACAAATAAAATAGAGATGACTTTGGGGTTTTACTTATTTCTTATTCTAATTGTCGACATTTTCTTAGTTTAAAAAGATCTCAAACACCTTAAAACTAAAACTTTCTTAATTTCAATAATGAAATATCCCAAATTTTTAAAAAATCATTTTGATAAAATAACTTCTCTTTCTTTTTACCATAAAATAACTAGATGTCATTCTAAAAATAATTATTCTTGAAAAATATAAGAAAGTTAAAGAAATTATTGATGGTTCAGAGTCAGACTTAGAAGGGGGGTTGAATAAGTCACAAACTCTTTTCGCGGAAAATTAGAACCAAATAATACAAGTAATCAGATAAGCCAAAGATAGAAGAAATCAACACAGAGAGTTTATACTGGTTCACTTCCAACACAAAAGCTACGTTCAGTCCCTTCTAACTTGAAGGATTTCTACTATTGTAAAATCTCCTCCTTTACAATAATAGCACTAGACCAGTGCCATAAGTATTCTTGACTCCAGCCACTTCTGGCTTAAACCTAAATATTCTTTCAACAAGCCACTCTTGGCTTAACCCAAGTATTCTTTCAAAAATCTCTTCAGGCCAAACAATGTTTCCCATATTAATGAGGTATGACAACCCACTAGACTTTTACAAGGTGTTTGGATGAATGAAAGTAACTCACAGAACTTAGTGTATGAGAGATATACTGTAACATCCTTAATATTTATAATTTGAAAATAAACAAAAATATGAATGAGAGCTTAGGATAATAATAAATAAGAAATATAAGAGGAAAATGGAGTTTAAAATGAAATTTTAAAGAAAATGGAATGAGGACCCTGACGCGTAGCGTGGCATTGACGTGTAGCATCAGGTGCACATTAGTGACCTAATGCGTAACGCCATGCTGACGTGAAGCTTCAGTGTCGCGACTTGTTTTAAATGAAGACATGCAAACAGAACCCACAACATGCCTCTTTCTCCATTTCTTCTTTCTCTCGCGCGATTGGGATCAATAATTCATAGAAACTTCAATTTCTTGTGTTTTTTGGGCATAGGAATGCAAGGTATGGCACTTGGGAACCTCCATTCCAATTCTTTCCTTCTTCTTCTTCTTCTTCCTCTCTCATGGAATCAAATTTGTATGTGATAATGGAAGCTTTGATTTTGAGTTTTGATGTGTTTAGAAACATGGATGGTGAGTTTGGAAGTGTGGGGAAGACAATGTACTAACCGGTTTGATGTTTCGGTAACCGTAGGTGCTGGAACTAGAGATCGATGAATTAGGTGTTGAATTCCAAATAGGAACGGTGAATCAAGTGACCGGTGGATGCAACCGACACCAAGAGCAAATTGTTGAAGCTTGGAATCGAGGTAAAGGGGTGTTCGGGTCATAATTAATTAGGATTCGAATATATGATAGCTTTGTGAGGCTTAGAATTTATTTAGAAATAACTACGGATAGTGTAGGTTGGTTAAATATAATTAATATAATTTTTTTATGTATGTTTGAGCGTGACTGAGTTATTGTTTGATAAAGAACTATGTTGATTTAAGTAAATGTGAGTTAAGAAGTAAGGAAATTAATTGTATAAATTATATAAGTGAGTAACATCAAATAAATTATGGAATTTGATTGATGTTAGTAATGTGTGGTGTGAAAATTGTTGGTATTAATATATATATATATATATGATTTAATAAAGTGATGATTTCGGAAAATGCATAACATGGCTTGTATTGGTGGGCTTGGCAAGTAGGCCGCCCAAGTGAGGATTACATGTCAGTTTCTGACATTGTTCATTGTATATGAGATGTGATGATATTATGCCATGTATGATATGAGTTGTTATGTGATTATGTGGTGTGGGACGACCGACGGTATGTATAGCCCCTCGTTTTCTGGCTCCCGTGGCCTTTGTGCCAAGTTGAGCTACCCAGTGGTCAAGTAGGACCCAGTAGTTGAGGTAGAGAGTCAAGAAGGACTCAGTGGACCAAGCAGGGTCAACGGGTGCTAAATAGGCCCCCTAGTTGAAAGCCGATCCTTTTTAGTATCCGAATACTAGGAGTCAAATGCATGCGAGACAGTTGTGAAATGTATGGTTATAAGTTCATGATAGAATTGATGATTGACAAATGTTTGATGAGGAGCTTTAGGATTTATAATGCATATGATAATCCAATGGTATTGATTGAACATATATATATATATATTTATAGCTTGTGTTGAGGTAAATGATGATGAATTGATAATGGTTAATTATAATTATTTGAATCGAAATTATGAAAAGAGGTGATAGATATTTGAATATATATAAGTATAAACATGGGATGTAGGAAAGATCTCTTAGTATTGTAAATAGTAGGTATTATTAGATTTTATTACTCTATCCTATATTAATTATGATATGCCAAACACTCACCCTTGCTGTAGTTTATTTCATTTTAGTAACCAGTGATAGGGAGGATGCCAATGCCCCGAAGGTGCTCCAAGTGGAAGATTGATTCCAAGTAATGTAAAAGCTTATAATATATAGAGTTATGTAATATGTAGAATTATTACGTGGTTTATGAGTGTTGTTGATGAACTAGAATATTATGCCTTGCATGATTGTTAATTCACTTTAGTGTGTTAAGAATATGATGAAGATTAATGTAGTATCTATATTGATGGTGATAAGCGTGTAGTGCTAGTGAATCATAGATGATGATAATGATAGCTGTGGACAATTGTAAATAATGATGTTAGTAGATGACATGTGTGATATTATGAAATGCAGCACGGAGCCAATATTGTGTGAATGATTGACATAGGAAGATTCCGTTGAAATGTATGATTGATATGATGTGTGTTTGTGATGCAACTGAATGATGCATTGATGAATTTAATGGATTTATAGGATTATGCATATAGTGGATTTTGTGAATTTAAGGAACTGAATAGGTGAATTTGAGATCCGATGGGTTACGGGACCCCCGGAAGGTACCAATAGGTCCTCTAGGATATTTAGAAACTGTGTGCATTGGCCTTGGGCCATTTAGAACCCATTTAGGGTGTTTGGTGCAAAGGTTTTGCACGAAAAAGGTTTAAACTGCCTTTCTTGCATAACTGGTGCATGTGTTGGAATTTTGGCAAATGGATAGCACCAACAGTTCCAAAATGGGGAAACCATGTGGCCCGTGAAGTTTCATGACAATCAGACCTGAAACGGGCCAGTTGGGTAGGTTAGAAGTTGGCCGGTTGGCCTAAAACCCATGACAGCAGCAGTTGCTCCTACTGTCATGCTCACGTTACGCGTGGGATTGACGCATAGCGTGAGGTGCACAGCTTTGGGCTGACGCTACGTGTGGGGCTACTACGCAGCGTCAGGCCCCTTGTTTCAGGTTTTTGGTTTCTTTTTTCTTTAAATGGTTTCGGGGTTTAAATTATTAAATATATTTGATATTTTAGTGATTTTAAATGAAAATAGCCATTTTCTTAAATTAGTGTTAATTAAACTATTTAATCGTGAAAAATTTATTGTAAAAATTATAAAACTGAGTAAAAATAAATATAAAATGATAAAGGACGTCATATATACAATTGAAATTATACACTAGTTATGACACAAGACCAAGGTTTGCTAGAAGCAAAACAAACAATGAAGGTCTTTGTCTTACAAGAGAAGAGAATTAGACTTAAGAGCTATTGAATGAGAGTTCATAAATTCTCTATGTATGTGTATATATCTGTAGTTCAATCTTCCTTGGTATTTATAGAAGCTGGAGGATATGACCATTGCTGCTTCTTAAAAGGAGATATAGACGTTAGAAATCCTTTGAAGGTATTTGCCTTAAGCTTCTTGTTACCAGACCTTATGTATGAAATAGGTTCAAGGGGCTAGTGAAAGTCTTCTTTAGCTCTTTCATGAGAAAGGTTTCTCATGCATTTCCTATGCATGAACTATTCGTAATCTATTTCTTGATTGAGCGAAAAATTAGATACCAGTGCTCTAAGGTCTTTCTGAAATCTTCTGACACAAGCTCTGAATATGATCAGTATGCGCAGAGGTAGGTATGCTGACTATTGCTACTGATCTTGATCTTGTTCCTTGTGTTCTTTGATGATAAACACACATATATGATAAGTGCATGAATCCCAATGCATTCCTTAAATAGAATTTAGAAACATTGAGAATGGCTCTTTGATCAGAATGCTTCTATCAGAATTTTGATTGTCTGGCAAACTTTTGGAATATTGATACTCCCCGTTTGTTTCATAGCCTAATACTTATATCCTTAAAATACTTAGGCACACAGATTAGTCAAAGATAGTATAGACTTCAGTTTCTAATGGAAATTTCTTGATGAGAGATATTAACAAATTCGAGGGTATAGAGTTTGGGGTCTGATCTAAGAAAACTTAGAAAAGAATCTTTTTCATCCAGACTTTTTCTCAATAATTATTATACTTATATAGAAACTAAGAAATAATTCTTTAAAAGAAATATGAATAAATATTAAACAATAAAAATATAAATAATTTATTTTAAAGTAAAAATTTAAAGAGTAAGAGGTTAGTAAATTTTTACTAAGTTTTACTTTTCTATTATGCTCACTATATGCTCATCATAAATATCTGATCAAGTCAAAATGTTTTAACCAATAGGTAAGAGAGAGATAAAAATATAATAAGATATAAGAATAATGGACTGAGTCTCCTACTCCTTTTTAATAATAAAATTTAAACAAGTAACATGTTATCAAATGATATTTATAATTACCTTGAATTAAACAACTTAAAAATATGTATTATATTTAACTTGTCTTAATTGATTAGACTATTTAAACTTGATATGAATTGTATATTTGATGATTGGACCAATTTGACCTAGTCTGAACTATACATGGTAAATGGTAAATAATAATAGTAACAAGTAAATGATAAATAGTCAACACTGGTATATAGTAGTTCATAATTGTAAATGATAAAAGGAAAATAGTAACTCGTAATAGTAACTTACTATGTATAAAAGTAAGCTATTATTCAAATAGTAACTTATTATTTAGAATAATAACTTGCAATAGTAACTTTCAAATTTTATTTTTGTCTTTTTTCTTGAAAATTCATAGAAAATTTTTAGAAAATCACAAATAGTATAAAAATAAAAAATTGTAAATGATCATAATTTAATACTATTTGTTGAGAACAAGTCTAGTTGGAAAAAGAAGTTAATAACACTGCTAGACCATACCCCAGACTATGTTATTATATCCAGACCTCAGGATATTTTAATAATATACATCAAGATACATAAACTAAATGAAATTTACTTATGTGTGATCTAACCTATTTATTTAAGTATTTTAGGAATTATATACTAAGTACAGAAGTTATAAGTGATAAGGGGAGTCCATAAAATCAAAAGTCTAATCCTTCAAGAGTCAAAATTTAGACTTTAACCAAAAAGTCTAGTTCAAGAATTCTTAGTCTTATGAATCAATAGAGTCAAACCTCAGACTTTTGGGCATCTTGAATTATCAATAAGAACGTTACTTCAAAGTATAAATCACAATGTTCAAATAACTATTTGATGATGCATTAGAAGTCAAGCTCTTATCAAGAAGAATATGCTTATCATCAAAAAGGATAAGAGACAAATCAGCAAAGCTAATACAGTTTTTTGAAGACCTCAACGTAATAACTCTACATAAGTCAGAAAAGCTAAACCAAGTCAATTTTTGTGTCAGATATAATAAGAAGAATTACAACATTGATCTCTGTGTGATTATTAGAAGAAATAAAGCTAACAATTATCTTTATTCTTTGAAGATATCAACGAACACCTTATTTATGCAAGTATTGAAGTTCCTAGCTGTCGGACTCTTGGACATCCCTTCAGATCATCAAAAGTCTGGTACCTATGCACAAATAAAACTCCTTCAAAGGATTTCCAACGTTTATATCTTCTTTCAAGATCAGTAACAGTCATATCATGACCCCTATATATTCTTGGAAAAGATCCTTTCGAATACAATAGAAGAGAAGCCTAGCAAGAATACTCAGTCCTTGTGATCAAACTCTCTCTCTAATCTCTTCTTAGTTTTTAAAGACAAAGACCTTCTTTATTGTTCTGCTTCTAGCAGACCTTGGTCTGTTGTCTTTCTTAACTTAGTGTATTCATTCTTCATTGTATATCCTTTATAGACTAGGTTCAGAGAGAAACCTTACACACTCTTATTAAAAATTCATTATTATGTAAACGTCTGGTGATTTACCAGCCTTAGTTTCAGTAGGAAATAGTTGTGGCCTGAAAAGGCTTTCGAAAGAATACTTGGGTTTAAGCCAGGAGTGGCTAGAGTTAAGAATACTTGTGGCACTAGTCTGGTGGTGTGGTTTAAAAAGAGATTTTACAATAATGGAAATCCTTCAAGTTGGAAGAGACTGGATGTAGTTTCTGTATTGGAAGTGAACCAGTACAAATTCTTGGTGTTCTTCCTTCTCCTTGCTTTACCCTTTCCTAGTCTTTTGTTATAAGTCTGATTACCTACACATTAAAGGTTCATATTTCTGTAAAAAGAGTCTGAGACTTATTCAACCCCTTTCTAAATCTGACTCTGAACCATCACTATTATTTTTTCAATTTAAATTTTTAATACAAATTTAATCATAAATATGTAGATATAGAAATAGTGAAAAAATAAAGATGTAAAATAAAAATAGGGAAGCATAAAGGTGTTAACCTCTAAAATCTATTTAAAATAATTTCTTAAACTCTAAATACTAATTCAATCATTTTAGAAATCTTCATTCTAAATAAATTTCTCAAAAATAGTATTAATAAAAATTTCCTAAATATATGAGTAAGAAATGAATTGTAGCAAAGAAATAATATAATTATAATAATAATAATATTTTAGTGTTGATATCATCAGATGAAATAAATATAAAGACAAGATTTTCATAATTAATTAATGGACTAATAGTGAACTTTTCATAAATAAGATGACATCGATTGTTATTGGTGCGATTAAAGAGAAGGAAAAGATTTGAATTAAAAAGGTTATGAGGCACAAACCAGCTCATAAGCCTCACATAATTAACTAGGTCTTAAAGTATTACCGATTTTGCCATACCTTGTCTTGTTCTTGACAAACAAACATTAGAACTTATTTGTTATTTAGGCATAAATTAAGATGTTACATAGCCTAAAAAATAAGGTGTAGGAATGATGAAGTATGTATTTCATGCTACCCTTATGGGTTTATATATGGGGTAGGCATGCTGAGCTAGGCAAGGTCAACCAGTATACTGGTTGATCACACATACTTTAAGGACTAACATGATTGATTGCACATATGTTAAAGACTAATTTAAGGTTTCACTTTATATGGATTACAATTCTTGGAAATTATTTCTTAAGTGAGAGTAAAGTATTTTTAAATGAAAAAAGAAAAGAGGATGATGCAATGAGTAAAAAGTATGATGCTGGATAAATATCCCTAGTAAAAAGCATGCAATTGACTAACTAAACCAATCAATCAAAAGAATATAAGGTGGAGGGTAATCTTCTATCCTTTAGGATTGACTTAGGCCCCTAGATCGGTTGTTGGGCCACCTGTATTCATCCACACTCCATTCCTGAGCGTGAGGGGGTATTTTGAAAGTCTCATATTGACTAGAGACATGACCAATTAAAAGGGTAATCCACATGCTATGAGCTAGCTTTTAGGATTGAGTTAGGCCCAATACCCAAATTAAGATGTTAAAGGTTCTATCCCAAAACCAATTGGCAATGGTTGGAGTGGTCTAATAGGTATATAAACCATACAAAATATTATGAGGTAGGCGAAGTGGGACTTCTAATACACCCCTCCAACCAAGCTTTTCGGACTAGGCAAAGGGTAACTTTTGACCCATAACGAAAAGGCAACTCTTGACCCATAACAATCGAAAAGAATGCTCTATCTTTGATACCATAAAAAGGTTCCATTCCAAAACCAATTGGCAATGGTTAGAGTGACCCAACGCGTATTTAAACCATGTGAAATATTATGAGACATGTGATGTGGGAGTAGCTGATTTTTGTGTGTGATTAACCAAATTTATTTGAAGTAGTGTAGCGAAAATAAATTTTAAAGATTAATGAGACATTGAGAGGCATGATCATTTTTTAAGCTGGGTTGTACAACAAGAATACTCTCTTTGGTTATTTTTATATGACATAATTTTAAAGTACTTTCTAATACCTTTATAAGGAATAATTATAATTTCTATGAAGCGTTATTGATATTTCTTTATTTACCATTATTAATTATAAGAAGTATTAAATTATTTGAGGGGGTGACAAACTAAATCAATCAATCAAAAGAGGAGACATATTATTATCTTCACCATTTTCAATCATATTAATTAAGTTCATAAGGGTAAACTTGGAATGTCAAATAACTTTTTAGGAAACCAATAAACTTAACTACTTATTAACTATTTTTATTGGCATTCAATAAATTTTACCTTATAAAAAGGATAACAAAAATTGTCTATTAAATAACATACAAGTAGCTTGAAGAAGCACAAAGACAAATAATAAAATGAAAAGAAGTAATGGAATGTGTGTGTAAGCGGTCATGGCTGAGTTCCTCATCTAATGCGCTCAAGTAAACAACTAATTAAGCATTTCTCTTCTCTTTTCTTGTGATTTCATGTTTTGTCAATTTAACCTTTCATTGTATTGTAGCACCTTTAAGTTTCCCTAGTGGTTAAATACTCGGTGTTATCCTTGTTGCTGATTGCTTCTTTCCATCTTTACCAATGTAATTAATGAATCTTCAACTTTATCCTTTTCTCTTCACTACCATTATTTAGTTACATGCTTTTGTTGATCTGTTAATCCTAAATCCCAATTCTTCCAACAAAACTAGCTTCTTATAAGGTGGAAATTCTTTAAGCAGGTTGTTGTTAGTAGCCTATTTTAGGTTATTTCCCCTAGGGATTTAGCCACATAATATGCTTTATTTCACCTATTTCTATGCGTATTTTGTCCTTAATTTTGTTAATTTCAAACATTACTTCCTGTCACTTACAATTTTTGTTTTGATGTGATTTTGTAGGTAAAATAATCTAGAAATAAAGGATGAAAGCTTGACAAGAAGGGAGTTGAAATGACCAGCTTACACTTCTGAGAGTAACTTATAGTTGTGAACCTTGAGATTCTCGTTTACCATTTAAGGGTTTTTGGGTTTAGTTATGAGTTTTTATTTTTTGTTTTTCAATAGAAGATCAAAAGACTACTAGGGTTAGGGCTGACAATCTTGGGCTTCTTGTGTTGTAATTCCTACTTTTCCTTTTTCTTTAATTCAATGCATTGGATGTTGTTTATGTTTAATGTAACATCCTGGATTTTTAAAAAAGGCCTCTAGGGCGATAAGTTATAGAAGTGAGGTTGTGTAATGACGATTTATTGTGTGTGCGGCTATGACTAATGATATGTAGATTGATTTGTGACATGTGTGGCCTTCAGTCAATATTTATGTGATTTGTATAAGGACAGTGAGGCTCAGATGCATAAGGTGGTATTAGTGAGATGATTAGAGTTAATTAAATAATTAATTAGAATAATAAAGGGTAATAATTGGTAATTAGTAATGTAACAGCCCTTGTTTTGTGTGATAGGTCCTTGAGATCGAATGTCTTGATTCCGTGACAAGTTCATGTGTATTAATGACTGGGCTACAATCGACTTGCTTGTGTATGATGGCTGAGTTATATTTTAGAAGATTTTATGAATATGAGGCGAATACCCTTGCTTTAATTATGTGAGTAATAGTGATGGTTAGAATAATAATAAGTGTGTTTAATAATACTCATAATAACAAAGATTAATTAATTAGAGTATTAATAATTTAATAAAAATATTTAAGTAATATTATTTAAGTTATTTAAACATGCAATTTCCCCTGGTCCTGGCCAAGAAATCATCCAGAGTACCTGAGTTAGTTACCTTCATCCTAAAGACATCCTTTGTGTAGTGCTTAACAATTTTCATGAAGGGTTCGATGCTCGTTTTCGGTCACCCAAACCCAAAAACTCTATTTTCAAGTTAACCGTATAGGCCAAACTGCGCACATGTATGTATTTTGAGCATAACTCCCTTTCCTGTAATTTTATTTGAGTCGTTCTTATCCCAAAATCTTTGTATCAAATTTATCTACAACTTTGATGTTGACCATGAAGGCCAATTCTTACCCCCACAAAAACCAGAATTGAAATACCTCATTGATTTACGTTTTTCCATTGGCAGCTTGCACTATGTTTAATATTTTTTGTGTTTCTCATTTGTATGACCATGAAATTGAACAATTCTTTCACCAATTTTTTTTAAACTCAATTCCTTACAACTTTTATAAAGGGAACGAAGTCAAATTCCCCACTGATTTTGCCCAGAAAATTAATTATTGCAAGAAACATCAATCCCATCACAGCCTTACACTATTTTTGTAAATGGGTCATATCTCACTCTTTTCTTAATGAAATTTTTTTTGCTATATACCAACTTAAAGATAAGAAAAAGATATAAAACTTTTATGCTTGGGATTTTCCAAATTCAGCCCATAACATTCCTTAAAACCATGAGCAAGTCATTGCCCCTGTTGCTTGACACATCAGCCTTGCATGAAAATTAGCCAATCACATTGCACCACCACCTTGCCACTTGCCATGACCATGCAAACTCCTTCTCCATCACTCAATTAGCTGCATGAGACACCTATCTTGTGCATGAATCAAAGTTGACACCTATCTCTGTCTCTCTTTGGCCGTGGAAACTTCTTGTCCAACAAGGAGTTCCATGCAAAAGTGTCACTTTTATAAAAACTATGCATTGTTTCCCTTGCTTCTCTTTTCTAACTTAGAGAAAATATTTTCTAGCAACATCTTCCTTTCCCCTTCTCTTCCATTTGTGTTAAAACATCATTATCCATCCTCCCTCATCAAGCTCAAGTTACTCCACCACCCTTTCTAGCCTCCATAAACAAGATACCATCTTCCAAATACCATGCTTTCTTCTTGAATTTTCTTCAAACAGCAAACATTTTCCACTTCATCTCCCCATCACTTTCACGTCAACCACCCCTCACCAAGCATTCATCTTTTCTTTCTTTGGTGAAACAATAAAAGGAGACCTTGGAGAAAACTTTAAAGTCTTGGATATTTTCTTCTTGGTGGCCAAAAATTTTGAGGTAAAAGGGGAGTATTGGCTTGTTCAATTCCATAATTTTATACATGCATAGTGAGGTATAAGTGTCCCTTAACATTTATACCTTGGTACCTCCCTAAAGATCCTTATTTTATGGCTTGAAATCTTGAAAAATTCTTTGGAAAATTGTGATCTTTGGTGGTATCATGGTTGTACCATGATTAAATTAAATTCCTTGATTTTATGGAGATTAAAACTTTAAAGTTACTAACATGATTGATGTGTTGCTGTAGAAGTTGATTTAAAGTACATGCATGTTATATAAATTTTCAAATATTGTGTTTTCTTGGTTTAAATGGTGGCTTGTGGTGTTGGCATTTTTTTTGGAAGATCTAACGTGTTTTAAAATAATTTTTGATGATTAAAATAATTGGTTGATGCTACTGGAAAATATATTTTTTCTTGATTAAAAGACTTAACGTTAATAGATCCTAATGTAAAAACTCGCTTAAAATGATTTTTAACACTTGTAATTTATTTGTATGATTTAATCTTTGGATTTTTATGATAAAAAATGAATTTTAGGATACATATATCTAATTTTGGAATTTTATTAAATAAAGGAAATAAGTAGCTAATATTTATGGCAATTATGTGATATACTAGAAATTTGGAAAAGTGATATTATAAACATTTGAAGCTGATTTTCGTTTGGCAAATGATGAGATGTTTGAGCTGCTGTACTTTTGATGATTTAGTGTTCTCTTTAATTACAAAAATTTTGTGGATGTGATAATTAATAAAGAGAATTAAAACGGACCCGAGTTTAGACGCGAATGGCGAGCTAAAAATGGTATAAAATGTGTTTTCGTTGGTAAATGGAGAAGTTTGGCAAAACTGTTTTGGAGATATACTTTATGGTATGAGAAGTGAATATTGAGCATAAGAAAAATACCCAAATGAGCAAAATTGGTTGGGAGAAATTCTGATGCGCAATTTGTCCTTAAACGCGTTTTTATGAACGTTAAAACGATGAACTTTGGCACTTTGCTACCTTTTTGTGTAGGGGTTGTTTCTAGAAAGAACTAGTATTTAAATTTACTATATTTAATTAGTATTTTAAAAGTTAAACACTTTTGACTTTGAAATCACTCAAATCGGAATTTTCTAGATTAAATACAACAAAAATAAAGTTTTAATAAACAACGAGAAATAACTACCTTATATCTTTGATTTAGTAAAAAGGGGGATTTTATTTTCAATATAGGACTAGAAAAAATATTTTAATCATGATAAAATATTTTACCTAAGGTCTTATAAGAAATTTTTTAGAGTCGAAACCAATTTACTTTGTACATTGTAAGTTAATACGATGGAACGACAACTATAAAGAGTCAAAAAATCACCAGAAATGTAACGTGTTTTTATCTCCCTCTTAAATTAATATCTAAATATAAAATTTTATTTTAGAATTAAAAGTAAACGTAAACTAAGTTAGAAAATTTTACTCTCTAAAGGTTCAATGAATTATGTACCAAAATATTCTTTTTGAAAAAGTAGAATTAAAATGATTTAATTATTTTCTTAGTCCTAGAAATTTGCTTGTGAGTCTTATTTAGCAAACAACCTCGGTACTTCTAAGCAAAACGATTTGGGTAACACTTAGACCTTGATTTTTAATACCTATTACGCGAAAAGAATTTACCACAAATAGTTTACATGCTTTAAGGACAAATATGCCAAGCAGGTACGGTTCTGTCTAGTACTCGGGCACCCTAAATGATATAAAGAATTTATGGCATATTGCATTTGGAGTCAAGAAGGGATGTTGGAATAATCCCCTAGAACCTACAGTGATGGGTACACTGAAGAAACAACCGCGCCTCGACCCCCGAGGGTAGTCTAGGGAGTATACCGAGGTGGACCTCCAATGGCTCGGATTTGCGCCTGAAGCCGGACAGTCCGTGGAAAACTCTGATATACTTCAATGAGAAGTGGGAGTTTTTGTGGCCGTTGAGTGCCCGTTCTGATGAGATGTGTGATTAGCCATTATGAAGATAGGACTGCGGGTCCTTACCCATTTGTGAAAACCAGAACGAGGAAAGCTCCGGTCGCTCTAGTTGGGTAGGAGAAATAAAGTGGGAAGGTTGTCCACATGGATATTGATCAGTGGAAGTTGGGCCCTATTGCATATTGGTATTAAATTAAGATGAGTAACAATTGAACCTAACACATGCATAACATACCATAATTGTTTGACTAACACTGTTGGTGTTCATTTTTCCTTGTGTATGTCAAAAGTATTATATGATTATTCTAAGGTATGTTGTCTACAACTTTTCTGGTCGCTTTATACTTATATGTTTGCTAAGTATCTAAAGTTGTCATTGCATGTGGATATTATGGGTTGAGAGCTTTTACTCGCCCCTTTCATGTTGTATATTGTTTTCTTTTCCTGTGATCATCAGCTAAGGGTCGAGGTGAATACGAGCAGGACTTAGACTACTTGCAATAGAGGATATTGGATCAAGAACTTTGACTGTGTATATCTTTTGCTTGTGTCGAGATCGTTATAGATCTCAACGTTTTTATTATGTGTTATTTGGTAGTAGTTGTTAATGGGAGCCTGCGAACCCTGTACTCTTTTAAGTACACTGATGTTAAAGAATCGATCTATGTTATGATCTTATTTAAAATCATGTGTTGATGATTACTAGTCAAAAAAAAGAAAAACTCCCATTTTTCTCAATATTTAGCGACTCCTTAATTATGTAGGACGTTCCAGTGTGGGAATTAGTCCTAGTGTATCGAGGGTGTCACATTGATGGTATCAGAGCATGGTCGATTCTTTCAACTTAGGGTGTGGACTACTAAGGTTCCCTCATACTCAAAAGAGTTGTTCGCGAGGCGTTGATACTCACCTAGTAGAAATTGATTGCTTGCTTGTGTGCATAGAGCCTTCCGATGCAGGAAGACTCGTTGAATTCTCGTTAACTTTGTTTTTCTTTTAGTCATTATGGCATACTGAAACAACACAACGTTGAATGCTCTATTAGATAGGATAGTAGAAGCTTTGGAACATCAGGGGGCGAATGCTCCCTAAGCCCCGTCGAGGCACGATCAAGGACTTACCGACTTCCAAAAGAACCACCCCGTGTAATTCAAGGGAGGTTTTGACCCTGAGGGAGCTTAGTTGTGGATCGAGCAGATGGAGAAGATCTTCACAGCTATGCAATGTGGGGACAATGATAAGGTAGTCTATGCTACTTTCATGCTAGTGGGAAAGGCTGAGCACCGGTGGACTGATACGAGGGTAAGAATGACTGCTGATGGAGCTGAGATTACATGGGAGCGATTTAAGACTGAGTTTCTGGCTAAGTATTTCCCTGAAGATATCTGGAGGCAGAAGGAGCAAGAGTTCTTCAATCTGAGGTAGGGATTCATGTCGCTGGGGGAATATACAACAAAATTTAACGAGTTGGTTAAGTGTTGTCCTTACTATACCCAGATGAGTGAGGCTTCTCAATGTGTGAAGTTTGAAGGAGGACTATGTCAGGACATCCGTCAGGCGATCTGCTACCAGCAAATCACCCTGTTTACTACCTTGGTGAATAGAAGCTGTATCTATGAGCATACATAAGCACAGAAATTGAAGGGAAGTTCTAGTTATAGGTTGGAGCAACGTGTATTTGACAAGCGACCCCAAAAGGACTTCAGGTCTGGCAAGCCTTATTCCTGACCGAATTTTAGTAAACCCAATGGATTCATGAGCACTCAAAGTGACAGGCCACCTGTGAGGTGCTACGAGTGTGGAGGACCCCACCTCATTGAGAAATGCTCTAAATGGATCCTGACTTACTGCAGTTATGGGAAGACCAGACACAAGAGTTTCGTCTGCCCCAAGAAGAACTTGAATTTCCTGAAGAAAAAGGTTAGAGGTCTAATAGGACATCTTACAGGCCGTAGAAATGGAGGACCAGCTGCTAGTGCATTAATTAATAATCCCAAAGTGGCAAATATGAACCGTTAAGGCAGTGGTAATGTTCAACAAGGACCGAGAAATATTGCAGCGGGCAGGGGTGGAGGCAATGCTAGAGTCTTCACCATGAATAGAGCAGAGGTTGCATAAGAGAATGACCTGGTGCAAGGTACATGGTTTATAGGTGAAGTGCTTCTGAATGTGTTATATGATTCTGGAGCCACTCATTCATTCATATCTGAAGATTGTGTAAAGCATTTGAATTTACCATTGACCCTTTTATCTGCTGAAATAATTGTTGTTATTGCTGATAATGAACCCATAAGTTCTTCTGTTGTATGTAAAAATTACCCTATCACCATAGATGGAAGGTCCAATCAGGTGGACCTGATCTGTTTATCTTTGATTGACCTGGATATTGTTCTAGGAATGGATTGGCTTGCTGCCAATCGTATCCTAATCGACTGCCACAACAAGTCTATATCCTATAGAGTCTTGACACCCTAGCCCTCTCAGCTCGAGAAGTCTGTGTTTGTTATTATTACTCAGGAGGTAACTTCATTCCAATCAGGAGCGTGAGTGTTTATGGTCCTTGCTAGCGCCAAGTGTGAGAAGAAGCTAGAGCCTGATCAACTTCCGGTTGTTCGCGAGTTCCCTAATGTTTTTCTGGAAGATATACCTGGAATACCGCCATAGAGAAATCAAGTTTACCATTGATATTCTATCCGGTACTGGGTCAATCTCCATCGCTCCGTATCAAATGTTGCCCAAAGAATTAGAGGAGCTCAAGAAGCAAATCAAAGAACTTCTGGAAAAAGGAATGATTCAACCCAACGTTTCACCACGGGGAGCTCTAGTGTTGTTAATAAAGAAGAAGGATGGCAACATGTGTTTGTGTGTGGATTACCGTCAGCTGAACAAGGTTATGATCAAGAATTGGTATCCTCTTCTACATATTTATGATTTGATCGATTATCTGCAAGGAGCAGACGTCTTCTCCAAGATTGATTTGAGGTCAGGCTACCATCAAATTCGAGTAAAGAAGGAAGACGTCCCTAAAACTCGCTTAAGTGATTTCTTACAAAATTGATTCTACCTCATTTTTTCTCAAGCAGACAGGGTCCCGCTCGAGTGAATTCAAATGGAAATGGTTCTGGATAGTTTTCACCCGAGTGGGATGCACCCCGCTCAAGCGAATTGACCTGTTTTTGATTTCTTCACTTCTTTTCTAATTTTTGGGCATTTTCTCATATCCTTGTATATGGGACTAGGCGTATGCCCTATATACATGACACTTTTCCATTGTAAACTCGTTTATCTTGTATACGTATTTGGGCTAATTATTTACCGATCCAGTTTACAAAACCTTTAATTCTCACTCTTTGGTTTTCCATGGTTTAGGTCTTGATGTAATCTTGAAGTGTTGAACCTCTTTCAATGATGCAAAAAATTTACTGCACTTTTAAAGAATTAATTATCTTAATTACATTGAATCTGGGTCTGGGAAATCGAGGGTGTGACATAGATAACCCGTGATAAAGCAAAAAAGCATATGTTTTCATTACAAAGTAAAGATTACATCAGTAAGAAGAAAACAAAATAAAGGCAAACATACAAAAAAGCTTATAGGCGGGAGCAACGACAGAATTGGTTGGAGGGGCTTAAGCTTCAGTACCAGGAATAGGAACCAAGGGGCATTGGCGGGGTCTTCCTCATCCGACTCAGGAGGATCCGCAACTTTCCTATCCACCATCACCTTGAAGGGGTTAGATCCCTCCCAAGAGATGGCCAAAGAAGGGTTCAAGGCCAACACTTACGCATAGCAAAGCTCAAACTTCTCCACAACTTCCCTTCTTAGCATTTTAATTTGCTTCTGCAATGTTGAGCGCTCCTGGCGGTTCCTCGATTCAACATCTTTGAAGTTTTGCCATGCAGAATCTAAGACCAGTTGCACCTCTTTCATAGATGCATCCGCCTCTATATTTTTTATAACTAACTCTTGACGGGCCTCCTTAGAGCTCACCTATTTTTGCTCAAAATTCACTAACCTTTCCTCAAAGCGGGCCAACCTCTCCTCAAAATGGGTCAACTTTACCTTGGCATCCCTCAGCCCTCCTTTTTACTTGGGGCATTTTATTTACAACTTCTATAGCCTCTTGAAGCTTAGTAGTAGAAGCCTCATTTTCCTTAGTTAGACTGACCAGGGCTTTCTCCTGACCAGCAAGATAGTCATCCAGATAACGACCCATCAAGGTCGCTCGAAGATTGAACATTTCCATGGCCTGGCAGACCGCTATGGGGTTAGCATCCCTATACCTCGCCTTGTCTTCCTCAACATCAAGGCCCGGTTGATAAATTTTGGGATGGGAAAGCAAGCATCCCACAGGGAACATGCAGAGTTCATGTTGGCAACCAGGCTTTGAATCATAAATCGCCCCCACTCCCCGGAAGCACTGTCATAGTCGGACTGGAGAGGGGCTGCCATGCGCTCGGTTATAATCTACTCCCGTGGGATCAAAGGAATATCAGGAGAGTTGAAAGTTTTAAAAACCTGAATCACGGGAGTCTCTAATTGGGACGCACCCTGTGGAGATCCCGAGGCCACTTGGACGGGCTCTCACCGGAGATGCTGTCTTTTGGTAACCTGGGCGTTAGCCTTGGAATATAAAGCAGGCAGAGGAAGAAGAGCTCTGGTTCTTGGAGTGTAACAACCCTCACTTTGTGTGATTGCTCTCTAAGGCTGAGTACTTTGTTGATGTATTAAATTTCATGTGTCATAATATGTGGGCTGAGGCTGACTTAATTATATGACTGAGTTAATAATTTTAGAAGGAATCGAGTAACCAAAATAATTGATTATGATTTAATTAGGCCATGAAGAAATAATAATTAATTAAGAAAACTTAATGATTTAATGAAAATATTTAATCTATGCTCTTTTAAGTTATTAATTTATTGCATAACTCCCCGGTTTTGGACAACAGGTAATCTGGAATGTTCAAGTCAATCATTTTATCTAATACGTCCCACATTAGAATCGCCTAACCTTAGAAAACTTATTTTCAGGTTAATCGTGTAAGCCAATCTGCGCACCTATTTGTATTTTGGGTATAATCCCCCCCCCCCCCCCCCGTTATTAGAATCGAGACGTTCTTGTCCCAAAATTTTTGTATCAAAATTATCTACAACTTTGATGTTGATCACAAAAACCCATTCCTACTCAATCAATCCCAATTAAAAATATCACACTGATTCATGTTTTCTTAATGGTAACTTACACTATATCCAGTATTTTCCACTTTTCTCACTTGTATGACCATGAAATTGAATGATTATTTCACCAAAAATTTCTAGACTCAATTCCCAACAACTTTGATGAGGGGCACGAAGATGAATTCCTTACCAATTTGGCCCAAAAAATTATTTCTTGCAGGAAACGTTAATCTCGTAACAACACTGAAAGTTTTTGTAAAACAGTCATATCTCCCTCGTCCGATGATAAATTTTTGCATGTCATATATCAATTTAAAGATAAGACAAAGATCTACAATTTTCATGTTTAGAATTTTTTCTAATTTAGCCTGCAACAGCCTCTAAAAGTCATGACAAGTTGTTGGACCTGTTGCTGACACATCAGCCATGCATGCTAAGTGGACCAATTACCTTACAACATCACTTGGACACTTGCCTAGCCCATGCTAACTCCTCCCTCTATACTTCATCAGCCGAGCATGACACTTAGCCATGCATGAGGAGGGCTTGACACCTCTCCTCTCTTCACTCTTGGCCGTGGAAGCTCCCCTGGCCAACAATGGTTACATGCAAAACTTCATTCTTCCAAAACCACACTTAGCTCTCTTAGTTTTCTTTTTCCTAAGTTACCAAGAAAATTCCAGCAAGCTCCTCCTCCCTTTCTCCTTCTCTTTTCACGTGAAAACACCATAAGCTCTAAACATTCCACACCCCTCCTAGCTTCCATGAACATGGTACCATACCCTAAACACTTAATCATCCCTTAAAAATTTCCAAAAAAATAGCATCTTCTACTCTTTTCCTCCATCATCACGTCACCCTTTATTCACCAAACAACCATCTCTTCTTTCCTTTTTGGTGTGGCAACTTGTAGTGGTCTTGAAGCCAAGCTTAGAACTCTTGGTGTCTTTCCTCCTCTTGGCCAAAAATCTCTAAGGTGGGGGGAGTATTGGCTTATTTTAATCCCTTAATTTCACATGCATGGTGAGGTGTAAATATCCCTAAAAGTTTACACCTTGATACCCCTTGAAAATATCCATTTTAAAAAATTTTACTCATGAAAATCTCTTATTAAAATTTATGATTTCTTTGGGGTACCATGGCTGCATTATAATTATTATTAGATCTATGATTCTATTGATTTTTGATATATGAGTTACTAAATTTAATGATGATGTTGCTACAGATTTTTTTCTTTTGTGCATGCACGTCCATTTTTGAGACAAGCTCACAAAATCCATAATCTATGGAGTTAAAAATTAGCGTGACCCTCCCCATGGTTGGGAAGAAATTAAATGCTTGAAATATAATTATTAATGTTGATTAATCATTCTAAAATAAATTGGACAGCTTGATAATCATTGGAAAAATTATTTGTTGATTGTTGAAAAAGTCAAGAAATTATGTTTTTCTTTGGTTTAAGTAACTTAGTAGTTAAAATTGGCATGCATGGCTAAATCCTTGAGATATGGTTGATAAAAATGAGTCTTAACTATGAATTTAATTCTGGAATTTTTATGGAATTAAGAAATTGAATGCTTATGTTCGTGAAAATTTTCTTGTATGCTTAGAATAAGAGAAAATAATTTATAGAATATGTAAAATTAATTTTTAAAGAAATGAAAGGTAATAGAGCTGTTGTACCTTGGCTGTTTTAGTACTGAAATTAATCACAAAAATTTATGTGAATATGATGTTAGATGAAAAATTAAAAAGAGGCCCGAGTTTAGACGCAAACAGTGAGTTAGAAACGGAATAAAAAGTGTTTACGTGAGCAAACGGAAGCATTTGACCAAACTGTTTTGGGACTGTTTTTTATGGTATGAGATCTAAATTTTGAACATTAGAAAATTACCTAAATGAGAAAATTTAGTTTGAAAAAATTTTGACATGTGATTTGTCCTTAAACGCATTTTTACGAAAGCTAAAACGACGAACTTTGGCACTTTGATACATTTATTGTTGGGCAGAATTATTGTTTAATTTTACTACATTTAATTATTATTTTAAAAATTAAACACTTTTGGCTTTGGAATTACTCAATTTGGAATTTTCTAGATAAAATACGACAAAAATAAAGTTTTCGGTAAATGGTGAGAACTAGCGACTTTTTGTCTTTTGTTTAAGTAAAGAAAATTTCACTTTTCAGTATAGGACTAGAAAGGATTTTAAAATTAGGAAAATGTATTTTACTTAAGGGCTTAGTAATTTTAAAGGGTTAAGGCCAATTTAGTTTGTTCGTCGTAAGCCAATACGACGGGACGACATTGGTAAAGAGTCGAAAAGTCATAAGAAATATACTTTGTTCTCATTTTCTTTTTAAAATTTAATATCTAAATATAAATTTATATTTTAGAAGTAAAAGTGGAATAAGTTAGCAAATTTTGTTTCCATAAAGCATAACAAAAGAAAAAACCTCAAAATATTCTTTTAGAAGAAGGATTTAAAAATAAATTAAATATTAAAGGTCTAGAACTTTTCTCGTAATGAAACCAACTTAGAGACCAAACCTTAGTGCTCCTAAGAAGAATTATTTAGGTCCCACTTAGGTGTTGGTTTCCAGTGTCCACTTCACAAAAGGAATTTACAAACGAGCAGTTTACACGCTTTAAGGACAAATACATCGAATAAGTAAGGTTTCGTCTAGTACTCGGGCACCCTTATGATAGGACAAGTGCATTTGGAGTTGAGGAGGGATGTTAGAGTGATCCCCTAGAGCATACAGTGATGGGTACATTGAAGAAACAACAAGCGTCTCGATCCCCTAAGGACAGCCTTGGGAGCACATCGGGGGCAAACCTCCAATGGCTTAGATTTATGCTCGAAGCCGGACAACCCATAGCGAACTCTGATGTACTTTGACTCCGGACGAGGGTTTCTATGGCCGTGTAGTGCCCGTTCTGGTGAGACGTGTTGTTGATCTGTTATTAATGGGACTGTAACTTCTTACCCTTTTTGTGAAAATAGAACGAGGCGAGCTCTGGTCACTCTAGTTGGGCAGGAGGAAAAGGTGGGATGGTTGTGCACATGGATATTGATATGTGAGGTTGATGAGCGGAAGTTGGGCCCCATTGCATACTGGTATTTAACCAAAATAAGTAATAATGAATCTAACACATACTTATTATATCATAACTGTGTGACTAACTTTGTTGCTGTATATTTTCTCTACATGTCCCAAATTACTGTATAGTTGTTTTGGCACATGTTATATAGGTCCCTCTTTACTTGTCTGGCACATGTATGACTGTTTGATACTTATGGCCACCCTTGCATGTGAAGCATATGGGTTGAGAGCTTATACTCACCCTTTTTATGTTGTATGTCTTCTTCTCCTTTTGTGATCATCAGCTGAAGGTCAAGGTGAACACGAGCAAGACCTGGACTACCTGCAGTAGGGGATGTAGGACCATGAACGTCGACCATTTAAACTCGTTGTTAGTGTCGAGACTCTTGTAAGTCCTAAGTTTAATTATGTTTTGTCTTTATTATACTAGTTGTTATTGGAAGCCTACGACCCCCGTACCTTTTGAGTATACTGTTAATATAGAGAATTGATCTATGTTATAATCTCTATTTGCACTATGTGTTGATGATCACCAATAAAAAAACTCCTATTATTTTTCAATTAATTAGTGACTCCTTATCTAACTAGGACGTTCCAGTGCAGGAATTAGTCCTAGTTCATCAAGGGTGTCACATAGAGCAGGGGGAACAATGGTTAGAGTTGGGGTTGGATTTGAGGAGGATCCTTCCATGGTAGGCCCCTCATTTTGGTAAGCCTTCTTTAAATCCTGAGTGGTTATCTTGCATGGAGCCATGTCGTTGAAAAGAAAACCAAGTAAAAGTCAAATACAAAAAATAAAAAAGCCAAATGGTTAAAGATATGAACTTGTAATAAACTATACTTACATATCCAAGAGTCTAGAGCATGGGGGTCGGTGGAAAGGGAGATCAACGCCTGGGAGCTAAAGTAATACCCCACATCCTTAGCCAAAAAATGTATGTCATCACGCTCGGCACGAGATAAATCCTCCCAATTCATTTGATACTAAACTAGAGTCCGAGTCTAGTTAAGTGGAAATATAGGGAACCTATTCGAATAGTGTAAAAAATCCTCCCTCAACACGTCTGGACCCACTTAGATTTTGAAGAAAGACCCCTTAAACCCCTTGTATGATTGGTCGAACGCCTCTATTAGGTGACACCTAGGCACCCTGCTCAGAGACACCAATCCCACTAGAACCTCGGCTCTAAAAGTCTTATCTTAAAAAAATAGAAAAACACAAGGACCCGTCCAAAGTAGTCACACAAAATTTTGAAAGCATTTATAAAGGCCTATCAATTCGGATAAAGCTGGTTCGGGGCAAGATTTAGAGTGTTCAGAACACCCGTTTTGAAATTAAATAGGGAAGAGATAAGTAGAGACAAGAGAAGAAGGTATCGTACAATCTAGCAATGACACCATCGTCACTAATGGAAGAAGGAAATGAAAGAAATTCTTCCTTGACCCAAGAAAAAGTGTTTGAAGAAGAAGCCATTTTTTATTAAAAAAGAAAGAAATAGAAGAATAAGCAAAGAAGGGGCACAACAAAAGACCATGACTAAAAAACAAAAACAAACCATATAACAACAACAAACAGTAGCAAAGAAAAAGGAAGAGGGGAAACTAACCTCTGGAAAGAAAAGGGTGAAAGGGAGAGAGTTTTAAAGGTAAGACTTGAAGTTGAAGGTGAACAGAAGCAAAGAACACAGGGAGTCAAGGGAGATCACAACAATAAATGTAGAAAATGAAGGGAATGTAGGTCATAAATATGAAGAAAAAGGTAACTCATAGGTAGAAGATCCAACGGTTAGGAACAATCCCACCTACTTTATGGCCACGATGCCATGATGGCCCTTCGAATGACAACTACTTTCAACACGTGGCAAAGAAACCTCCCACTTTTTGAAACAAAGCACCTGAACCCAAAAGACGCATTTAAGGGCCTAGGGATACAAAATGCCTTATCATTACAAAACAGCTAGGCCCAGACAACGTGTGGAGAAATAGAACAACAACTATCCTCCACTTGACACGTGTTCTGTGGCATCCTAGGTCAATTTACATATATTTTTATTCATTCAAGTAAATTTTACAATAAATTTTTCGCGATCAATAATAATTAATTAAGTCCTAATTCAAAATAATATTTATGTTTCACTACTCATGTTTAAAATAGTAAACAACCTTAACTAAATCAATTAATTAAGATGAGAGAAGAGATTTTATTTAAATAGGACCAAAGGAAGAAAAATAGAATCAGGGGCCTCTCGCTTAAGCGAGGCCCCAACTCGCTTAAGCGAGATTAGATGCTTTCGCTTGAGCGAAGTATCCACTCGCTTGAGCGAGGTTTGTATTCAATTCTTGGGCGAGCCACACTCACGCTTGAGCGAAAATTTTCATACCTATCAGACCTTACTTCGCTTGAGCGAGATTGTCTCGCTTGAGCGAATCAGTTCCAGTGACCTTACCAACATAACTCGCTTAAGCGAACTGTCCTCGCTTGGGCGAGGTTCCTCCAGTACCCAGACTTCTCTGTTTCGCTCGAGCAGTTTATATTCGCCCAAGCGAAGAAGAGACAGAACCAATTCCTTTATCCTTTGCTCAAGCGAGGATCCACACGCTTGAGTGAAAAGCCTCCAGTAACTACCTTTGATACCTCAAATACCTCTCGCTTGAGCGGGAACCTTACCCGCTGGAGCGAGATGAACTCAGTAACCATTTGCTCTACCTCTCGCTCAAGCGAGACTGAATCCGCTTGAGCGAAACCACTCCAGTGACTATATGGAAAGTACAGGACACGTTCGCTTGAGCGAAAATTCAATTAGCTCAAGCGAATTATGCAGTTTATACGTAAACACTTAAGATTTTCATACCAACCAGCATCCTAAGCATTCACATGCATCATTTTGCCCAGTTTGCCCACTTTCATACATTCCAATCATGCAATGCACTTCACTTCTAATTCCATTCCACTAAATGTACATCAATCATCAATGCACTAGGCCATTCACCTATCATCTCACATCATTCATGTTTCTAATCATAAATCAAACCTGTTTATGTTCATGCATCAAGTACATTACCATTGGCTCCATGCCAATATACATCAATAACATTCAGTTTTCTATTTGCTATCCATCACATTCATGACTATGATAACAGTATTCCAAATTGACTCAACACAATCCAAATTAACTCACCACACATACATAACATCCAAGCACAACATACATAATTCACAACACACATTACACATTTAGTTCATTTCATGATCTCCTTAGCTCCTTGGCATCAATTCTCTGCTTGGCGCATCTCCGGGGCTTCAACCTCTTCCCTGTCATTGGTTACTAAAATTAAAGAAACAACAGCAAGGGTGAGTGTTTGGTATCATAATTAATATAGAATGGCAATTCAATAACAAAATACATATTCACTATTTTTAGTTTGTACCATTTATCTTACCTCTTGTCCTCAATCTCCATTTACCATTCAAAGTTCGATTCCAATTCCTTTATCCCCAATTTGCAAATCACAATCAACAACTATCATGAAACATATTCATATCATCATACAATGCTAACTATGCATCAAATAACACATCTGACTCTCATATCAATTCCACGCCTAGTATCTGGATACTAAAAGGATCGGCCTTTAGCTGGGGGTCCTACTTGACACCCCGTGAACCCTGCTTGGTCCACCGAGTCCTACTTGACTCTCCACCTCAACCACTGGGTCCTACTTGACCACTGGGTAGCTCAACTGGGCATAAACACCTCGGGAGCCAGAAATGAGGGGCTGTACATACCGTCGGCCGTCCTACACCACATAATCACACATGTATATCCATATTCCTTATATCATACTGCAAGTGGCCAGTAACAAAACACATACTCATCAATTGGGCGACCTACTTGTCAAGCCCGTCATTACAGTGCCACTATACTCATCAAATCATCACCATTCAATTCACATTGTACTCATAATCATCACAAATCATACACAATTTACATTTATACATATACAATTATCATTCCTTGTCTATTCTCATTACTTCCACATTTAATTCAGTGATTCCATTCAATTATACTTACGTATTCTAATTAATTATAACCCGAACACCCCCTTACCTCGATTCCGAGCTCCGGCGACTCGTTCTTGATGAGATTGGCGTTCCCTCGACGCTATGTCCAACGTTCTACGTCCGAACTCAACACCCACTTCGCCGTTCGATCCTCCGACGACTGTTTCGTCACCTACGGAGGTCGAAACGCAAAACCCATCAATGTTAAACCGTTCTTATTACTCTAAAAGCCATTTTTCAAGCTTCTACACACTAGAGGAGTAGGAAACCAAAGCTTACCCCTCCATGCACGACCCTTCGGTTTATCGGAGAAAACAAAAGAACTACGAAAGCTTAATTTAAAAGACCCATTGGACTCACCTCGAAGCTACGGTCTCAAAAATGTAGTTATCTCAGAGTTTCAACGAGAAACGGTCTCCCTCTTAGAGCATGCAGCCACAGCAAGCTTGAGAAGAAGAAGAAGAAGAAGAAGAGTGACTCGCGTGAAGGTGAGGAAGAAGAAGGAAATGAAATAAAATTTTAAGGCACAAGGGCAAAATAGTCATTTCCTTCTTTCTTTTATAATTTCTTTAAAGTTTTAATTAAGCTTTTACCTTTTACCTTCATTGGTAACTTCTAAATTTACTTTCTTCCAATTACTCTTCATTTAATCTTTTGTAATTAGTCAATCAAATAAATTTATTTATTTCCACAATATTTAATTACTTGTAATTACATCTTTAATAATAATAATTCCCAAAGTCTTAATAAATCCGGTCGGGCAATTATTAATAATTTTTCACCAATTAAAACTTTTCTAAAAAATATTAGGGATGTTACATCCACCCCCCCTAAAAAGGGATTTCGTCCCCGAAATCAACGTACCTTATTGAAAAAGATCGGGGTACAACCTCCTCATGTCTGATTCCAACTCCCATGTATAAGTTACTCCATTTATATTCTGCCACTTCACTTTTACCAATGGTACTTCTTTATTTCTCAATCGTTTAGCTTGATATTCTTCAATACAAATAGGTGCCATCTCTACAGTCAAATCTTCCTTCAACTCAATAGAATCTTCAGGTACAATCATGGAGTCACAAGGAATGTACACTCGAAGTTGTGACACATGAAACACATTGTGAATATTAGTTAACGATTGGGGAAGATCCAATCGGTAAGCAACATCACCAATTCTCTCCAGAATCTGATATGGTCCAATGTACCGCGGGTTAAGCTTATGGCTCTTCAGTACCCGGCCTACACCTTTGGTAGGTGAAACCTTTAGGAACACCCAATCTCCCACTTGAAACTCAAGTGGCCTATGACGATTGTCATAGTAACTCTTCTGACGGTCTTGTACAATTTTCATCTTTTCACGAATCATTATCACCTGATCATTCATTTCCTGAATTAACTCAGGCCCCAAATGGATTGCATCTTTGTCTTCATTCCAGCATAAAGGCGTATGACACCGTCTTCCGTATAAAGCTTCATAAGGAGCCATTCCAATGCTACTATGGTAACTGTTATTATAAGCAAATTCCACTAATGGTAGGTATTTCTCCCATGAGCCTCCTTGTTCCAGCACACAAGCCCTGAGCATATCTTCCAAGGTCTGGATTGTGCGTTTAGACTGACCATCAGTCTGAGGATGATAAGCAGAACTCAACCTCAGTTCAGTACCCAATTCCTGTTGTAAACTTCCCCAGAATCTGAAAGTAAACCGAGGATCACGATCTGAAATAATACTTACAGGTACACCATGTAATCTTACAATTTCTGCAATGTATAATCTAGCCAACCGGTCCAATGACCATTTCATATTCATAGCTAAGAAGTGAGCACTCTTTGTCAGCCTATCCACAATTACCCATATTACATTACAACCAGAACGGATACGGGGTAACCCGGATACGAAATCCATAGTAATGTCTTCCCATTTCCACATTGGAATCTCCGGAGGTTGAAGTAGACCTGGGGGTCTCTGGTGTTCGACCTTACACTTCTGACATACCACACAAGATCTTACATACTCTATGATTGTTTGTTTCATGCCTGGCCACCAGAACTCTCTCTTCAAATCATGGTACATTTTTGTAACACCAGGATAAATACTAAAAGAACTTTTATGGGCTTCAGCTAACACGGCCTGCTTAAAGTCACCTTTTGTAGGCACCTTAACTCGGTTTCTGAATCTCCAAATTCCATCAGTACCTTTGATTAGCTCCATATCTTTTCCTCTTGCTTGGGTATCGAGCAATTCTAGTAACTCTTCATCTTCCTCCTGAGCCACAGCTAAAGATTCTAAGAATTCATTAGAGATCTTCAGCATCCCAATTATCATTTGATTCGGAGCTTGCACAACAACCCCAAGGTTCATATCGCAAAAGTATTCTAACAATTCTTGCTCTTTGCCCATCAAGAAGGCTACATGTAATACTTTTCTACTTAAAGCATCCGCCACAACATTTGCTTTTCCAGGATGGTACTTCAAATCAAAATCATAATCTTTTAGGTATTCTACCCATCTCCTTTGTCTCATGTTTAACTCCTTCTGATCGAACAAGTATTTCAAGCTTTTGTGGTCACTAAATACCACAAAACGAGAACCATATAAATAATGACGCCAGATTTTTAATGCAAATACCACTGCTGCAAGCTCTAAATCATGGGTAGGGTAATTCTGCTCGTGGGGTCTCAATTTCCTTGAAGCATAGGCAATCACCCTGTCGTCCTGCATCAGTACACATCCTAAACCAAACTTAGATGCGTCACAATATACCACAAATTCTTTTGTCACATCTGGTAGTGCAAGCACAGGTGCAGTAGTTAAACATCGCTTCAGAGTTTGAAAACTCAATTCACACTTATCTGACCATACAAATGGGTTATCCTTTCTTGTCAATCGAGTCAAAGGAAGAGCAATACGAGAAAATCCTTCAATAAAGCGACGATAGTAACCAGCCAATCCCAGGAAACTCCTAATCTCCATCACTGATTTAGGTCTCTCCCAGCCCATAACTGCTTCAATTTTGGATGGATCAACAGATACTCCATCCCTGGAAATTACATGGCCCAAGAATTGCACACTTTCTTCCCAGAAATCACATTTAGACAGCTTGGCATACAACCCTTTCTCCCACAGTATCTGCAAAACAATTCGAAGATATTGTGCATGTTCCTCAATGGACTTTGAATACACCAATATATCGTCAATGAATACTACCACAAATTGATCCAAGTAAGGTTGGAAGATCCTATTCATGTAGTCCATGAAGATAGCAGGAGCATTCGTCACTCCAAATGGCATTACAACATACTCAAAGTGTCCATATCGAGTCCGGAACGCCGTCTTAGGAATATCTTCCAATTTCACTCTTATTTGATGATATCCGGACCTCAAGTCAATCTTGGAAAATACCCCAGCGCCTCTCAACTGATCCAACAGATCATCGATTCATGGTAAAGGGTATTTGTTTTTAACTGTCAACTTATTCAGCTGCCGATAGTCGATACACATTCGTATACTACCATCCTTCTTTTTCACCAACAATACCGAAGCACCCCAAGGTGAAGCACTTGGTCGGATAAACCCCTTTTCCAACAGCTCATTCACTTGCTTCTTCACTTCAGTCAGCTCCACCGAAGACATTCTATAAGGTACACGGGACACAGGCTCGGCCCCGGGAATCAAGTCAATGGCAAAGTCAATCTCCCGATTGGGAGGTAACCCCGAAATTTCTCCCGGAAATACATCAGGAAAATCACACACTACGGGAATATCATTGGGATTAAGATTATACCGTCCTTCTGAAGTAAATAGAATAGCATAAGTTGCGGAGACATTACTTACCACATTCTTAGTGTCCAATTCCTAAGAGAATACTATAGTCTTGCGGTAACAATCCACCATAACATGGTTTGCAGACAAGCAGTCAAGACCCATGATAACATCTAAATCTTTCAACGACATACATATTAAATTTACCCAAAAGGAACGGTCTTTAATTTGCATTGGTAATCCTCCACACATGGTGGTGGCACGGAATGTAGAACCAGTAGGGGTGGAGACATTAAGGGCATTCTCCATTAACACCACTGGTAACCCAAACCGCCTCACACAACTTTCAGAAATAAAAGAATGTGTTGCACCCGAATCATAAATTACATTTACCAGACAGTCATGAATAATACACTTACCCTGCACCAAATTATCAGTTCTTGCAACCTCTGAAGCATCAAAAGCGAACACTCGTCCAGTCATAACATTTTGAGCACCGCTAGATTGGGCATCAGTCCTCCTCGGGCGTTGGCCTCCACGACCACTGCTATTCCTACCTCCTCTTTGAAAATTACCACCACGGGCCACAGAAGTATTAGCTCGACTGCTATGTTCATCTTGTTGCTGCCTCTGTGGGCAATATGGCCTAAAATGCCCCGGTTGTCCACATTGGAAGCAAACAATTTGGCTGGCCAGACAATGTTTTGCAATATGGCCCTCCCAGCCACAATTATAACAGGCACGACTACCAGAATGACCACCAGAACGGCCTGCAGAACTACGGCCCGAAGAAGAAGATGCAGTGGAAGACTTGCCTCCACGGAAAAACTGACCCATCTTTTTCAAACTGAATCCTTTAGCCTTCAAGGGTCTTTTGTCCCTTGATTGAGACGCTCTCTGTAACTGCACTTCCTCAGCAAGTCTGGCCTTATTTACCAGAGTAGGATAGTCATGGATCTCCTTAGGAACAATGACACTTTGGAGTTCAATTCTTAGCCCGGATTCATACTTTGCACACTTACTACCTTCGGTTCCTTCAAGAGAAAAAGGATGATAGAAATCACACAGTTCATCAAACTGGGATGTGTATTCTGCCACTGACATTTTGCCTTGCTCAAGTTTTAGGAATTCCATCTCCTTGCGGATTTTATAATTATCTGGAAAGTATTTAGCAAGAAATCTCCGCTTGAAATTCATCCACATTAATGGTTCACTCGCAGCATTCATCTGAATCTTAGTCCTTGACCACCACACACGAGCCTCATCCTTCAATTGATAAGTAGCAAATTGGACTTTCTGTTCTTCAGAGCATTCAAAGTACTCAAATGTTTGCTAAATTTCTCATATCCAGACATGAGCCCCATCATAATCATGGCTTCCTCTATAAACAGGTGGATTCCTCTTCAGAAATTTATCAAGAGTGGGACCAGATTCAATCCTACTCAACAGTTGGGAAAATTTTGAGAAGAAATCATCTCCTCCTCCTGAACTAGTTCCTTCAACCATAAAGTAGTTCTACAATAACCAAACACATCACCATTAATAACTAATGATCTATCAGGGATAGGGCATTTACCTCATACATATACATAACATAATGCCACCAAAGTGCCAAGGGAAATGATGCCAAGTGGACCTGTTACAACTCAATTATCACACAAACAATTGTAATACAATGCAAAAATAGTCCGACATAGGACTCAAACAATTCTCTAACACTGCCCATTCACCCGGCTCTAGAAAGAACCACTTTGATACCACCTGTGGCATCCTAGGTCAATTTACATTTATTTTTATTCATTCAAGTAAATTTTACAATAAATTTTTCGCGATCAATAATAATTAATTAAGTCCCGATTTAAAATAATATTTATGTTTCACTACTCATGTTTAAAATAGTAAACAACCTTAACTAAATCAATTAATTAAGATGAGAGAAGAGATTTTATTTAAATAGGACCAAAGGAAGAAAAATAGAATCAGGGGCCTCTCGCTTAAGCGAGACCCCAACTCGCTTAAGCGAGATTAGATGCTTTCGCTTGAGCGAAGTATCAACTCGCTTGAGCGAGGTTTGTATTCAATTCTTGGGCGAGCCACACTCACGCTTGAGCGAAAATTTTCATACCTATCAGACCTTACTTCGCTTGAGCGAGATTGTCTCGCTTGAGCGAATCAGTTCCAGTGACCTTACCAACATAACTCGCTTAAGCGAACTGTCCTCGCTTGGGTGAGGTTCCTCCAGTACCCAGACTTCTCTGTTTCGCTGGAGCAGTTTATATTCGCCCAAGCGAAGAAGAGACAGAACCAATTCCTTTATCCTTCGCTCAAGCGAGGATCCACCCGCTTGAGTAAAAAGCCTCCAGTAACTACCTCTGATACCTCAAATACCTCTCGCTTGAGCGGGAACCTTACCCGCTGGAGCGAGATGAACTCAGTAACCATTTGCTCTACCTCTCGCTCAAGCGAGACTGAATCCGCTTGAGCGAAATCACTCCAGTGACTATATGGAAAGTACAGGACACGTTCGCTTGAGCGAAAATTCAATTAGCTCAAGCGAATTATGCAGTTTATACGTAAACACTTAAGATTTTCATACCAACCAGCATCCTAAGCATTCACATGCATCATTTTGCCCAGTTTGCCCAATTTCATACATTCCAATCATGCAATGCACTTCACTTCTAATTCCATTCCACTAAATGTACATCAATCATCAATGCACTAGGCCATTCACCTATCATCTCACATCATTCATGTTTCTAATCATAAATCAAACCTGTTTATGTCCATGCATCAAGTACATTACCATTGGCTCCATGCCAATATACATCAATAACATTCAGTTTTCTATTTGCTATCCATCACATTCATGACTATGATAACAGTATTCCAAATTGACTCAACACAATCCAAATTAACTCACCACACATACATAACATCCAAGCACAACATACATAATTCACAACACACATTACACATTTAGTTCATTTAATGATCTCCTTAGCTCCTTGGCATCAATTCTCCACTTGGCGCATCTCCGGGGCTTCAACCTCTTCCCTGTCACTGGTTACTAAAATTAAAGAAACAACAACAAGGGTGAGTGTTTGGTATCATAATTAATATAGAATAGCAATTCAATAACAAAATACATATTCACTATTTTTAGTTTGTACCATTTATCTTACCTCTTATCCTCAATCTCCATTTACCATTCAAAGTTCGATTCCAATTCCTTTATCCCCAATTTGCAAATCACAATCAACAATTATCATGAAACACATTTATATCATCATACAATGCTAACTATGCATCAAATAACACATCTGACTCTCATATCAATTCCACGCCTAGTATCCGGATACTAAAAGGATCGGCCTTCAGCTGGGGGTCCTACTTGACACCCCGTGAACCCTGCTTGGTCCACCGAGTCCTACTTGACTCTCCACCTTAACCATTGGGTCCTACTTGACCACTGGGTAGCTCAACTGGGCATAAACACCTCGAGAGCCAGAAATAAGAGGCTGTACATACCGTTGGCCGTCCTACACCACATAATCACACATGTATATCCATATTCCTTATATCATACTGCAAGTGGCCAGTAACAAAACACATACTCGTCAATTGGGCGACCTACTTGTCAAGCCCGTCATCACAGTGCCACTATACTCATCAAATCATCACCATTCAATTCACATTGTACTCATAATCATCACAAATCATACACAATTTACATTCATACAATACAATTATCATTCCTTGTTTATTCTCATTACTTCCACATTTAATTCAGTGATTCCATTCAATTATACTTACGTATTCTAATTAATTATAACCTGAACACCCCCTTACCTCGATTCCGAGCTCTGGCGACTCGTTCTTGATGAGATTGGCGTTCCCTCGACGCTATGTCCAACGTTCTACGTCCGAACTCAACACCCACTTCGCCGTTCGATCCTCCGACGACTGTTTCGTCACCTACGGAGGTCGAAACGCAAAACCCATCAATGTTAAACCGTTCTTATTACTCTAAAAGCCATTTTTCAAGCTTCTACACACTAGAGGAGTAGGAAACCAAAGCTTACCCCTCCATGCACGACCCTTCGGTTTATCGGAGAAAACGAAAGAACTACGAAAGCTTAATTTAAAAGACCCATTGGACTCACCTCGAAGCTACGGTCTCAAAAACGTAGTTATCTCAGAGTTTTGACGAGAAACGGTCTCCCTCTTGGAGCATGCAGCCACGGCAAGCTTGAGAAGAAGAAGAAGAAGAAGAAGAAGAGTGACTCGTGTGAAGGTGAGGAAGAAGAAGGAAATGAAATAAAATTTTAAGGCACAAGGGCAAAATAGTCATTTCCCTCTTTCTTTTATAATTTCTTTAAAGTTTTAATTAAGCTTTTACCTTTTACCTTCATTGGTAACTTCTAAATTTACTTTCTTCCAATTACTCTTCATTTAATCTTTTGTAATTAGTCAATCAAATAAATTTATTTATTTCCACAATATTTAATTACTTGTAATTACATCTTTAATAATAATAATTCCCAAAGTCTTAATAAATCCGGTCGGGCAATTATTAATAATTTTTCACCAATTAAAACTTTTCTAAAAAATATTAGGGATGTTACATGTTCCCTTCTAAAACCCCTCAGTGAACACTCGAAATATTGCCTTACTCAGAACATGATCTCTCTAGGAATACTGTCTTACTTGGAGTAAGATCTCACTTAGAATATTGCCTCACTTGGAACACAATCTCACTCAGGAGTCCTTGTTCGGAAAAGGGTACTCAACAACGACCAATCTATGATCATTCTGACATGACATCTAGTCACTCAGCTCGGCTCTACACCTAAAGCTCGTGACTAGGGGGCTTATGTTCCCCCGGATCGGGAAGGAGCCCTACTGAATCCCTTTATTCTTAGAGAATATAATAGAGATCCTGAGTTTCCACGATCACGACTGTCGCGACCGAGATCGCGGCGGCACGGCCGATCCTCAAAAATGATTTTTTGTTTGGTTCGAAAAGAAAAACAGGGAGTCGCCACCAATATTTTTTAGGATAAAATACCGGGAAAACCTTTTATTAAAGAATTGGTCAAAAAAAATGAGATTCCAAATTCGGGAGTCTGATTACAGGTGAGGAAGGTATTAGCACCTCACAACTGTCCGTTATAAAAAACGGTTACCTCAATATGATAGCGCACGTATTATAATTAACTCAGAAATTATTTTAACTTCTTCATAAAAATATACAAAATGATAAAATATACAAAAATAAAGAATTAAAAAAAAACATGAAATTTTTACATGAGATTAACAGGACGTCTCGTCCAAATTAAACTCGCTCCATCTTTTTTAAGAAAAAATAAAAAATGAGATTAACAGGACGTCTCGTCCAAATTAAACTCGCTCCATCTTTTTTAAGAAAAAATAAAAAATGAGATTAACAGGACGTCTCGTCCAAATTAAACTCGCTCCACCATTTTTTAAGAAAAAAATAAAAAAATGAGATTAACAGGACGTCTCGTCCAAATTAAACTCGCTCCACCATTTTTTAAAAAATATAATAAAAATTGCAATAATAATAATGACAATAATAATAATAATTACAACTTTTATGCCAGTCCAAATAGAAGGTGTGAAACACTCATTTCTGTTAATATTTATTAATTAACAGAAATTAATTAATGATTGAAAAGGAAACATAGTCACCAAACAATAATTAATTTAACAGAAAATAAACAAATACAGATATTAATGAGGAGAAGAATAGGACCGGTGCAGTGAGGGAGCTGGTCGGTGTAACGAGAGAGAGACTGGACGGTGTTGGATAAGGAGGCTGAAGGGTGTGTTTAAAAAAGGACGGTGTTGGGTGAGGATTTGAGGGGGACGGTGTTGAATGAGAGGAAATGGGACGGTGTTGGGATGAGGAGTGAGGATGGTTTGAATAAGAGGAAATGGGACGGATTGGAGTGAGGACAGTTTGGAGTGAGGGAGTTGAGGACGGATTGGAGTGAGAGTGAGCTGGGTGAGGTCAGTTTGGTGAGGGTGAGGACGGATTGGAGTGAGAGAGAGGACGGATGGGTGAAAGGGAGCTGGGTGAGGTCGGTTTCAGTCAGGATGAGGACGGTTTGGAGTGAATTGAGGATGGCTGGGTGAGAAAAAAAATTGGAGAGGATGGTGTTTGAGAGATTTGAAGTGGGTGGAAAGGAGATGGACGGTGTTGTAGGGGCTGTGAGGTGTATGTGTGGTTTGGTTTTAGAGGAAAAGAGGAAAGGGAGAGTACGGTGAGAGAGAGGGTGAGCATGGAGTAAGAAGGAATGGGACAGTGTTTAGGTGAAGGGGGCTGTATGGGAGAGGAGAAGGACGAGTGAGGGAGGACAGTAGTGAGGGGTACAGTGTGATAGTGTGATGGTGTGGAGGATTGAGGGCAGTATGGTGAAGGGGACAGTGTGATAGTGTGATGGTGTGGAGAGGGAGAAGACAGTATAGTGTTTATGTGAAGGAGGTTTGTTGGTTTGAAAGGAGAGTGAGGGGACAATCAAAAAAAATTTTCTTCAGAGTTCTCTCTTTCTTCCTTTCTTTTCTATAAAATGAACGCTTCCAGGATCCCTCCCTCCTGCTTCGTTTGCAGTATTTATAAAACACTTGAGGAGCATGTTGATTGCCTGAACAGACCCGAGATAGCCTGGCTACCAATTGGTGAGGATTTTTTATTATTTCCTCATTGTCTTGTTACCAGCCGCCCCTTGAAATTAGCAAATCAACTTGGACAGTGTGGTGGAAACAGCCTGGACCTTTGACAATCAGGGAGAATGGAGGCTGGTGGAAATTCTTTATCATTTTCTTTCTGTCTTGTTGTGAGCCGCCGCCCCTTAATTCAAGGATCCACTTGGATAGTGGAAATCCATGTCAGCATGCGTAATTGATGGAATCTGACTCGGATTTCACTTTCTCTGCTGAATCCGAGTGGAAAAGGTCCCTTTTGTGCAAAAGACCGAGTGGAAAAGATGATTTTGTACACTAGACCGAGTGAAAGTTTTGGTCAGTGTGAGGCTGCTGTGAAACATTCAATCAGAACCGAGTGACAAGTGACTCGTAACCGACTGAAATGGTTGAATAATGACTCGAAATTGGGTGGAAATGACTCGGAATTGGCTAAAAATAGCTCAGAAATTGAGTCAAAGGACTCACTTGGTGCTGACTGAAAGAGTAACTCACTCGGTGTTGACTGGAGATACTTCACTCCGTTCTGACTGGAGATTCTCCACTCGGTTCTAACTGGAGATTCTTCACTCGGTTCTGACTGAAGAAGTATCACTCGGTGCTGACTGGAGATACTTCACTCGGTTCTGACTGGAGATTCTCCACTCGGTACTGACTGAAGATTGTGGCTCATTCGGCCCTGTCTCTGGAAATGGACTACTCGGAGAAACCTTGCTCGGATCTGCTTGAATCGGAGTTGTTTCAATTGGAGGAGTTTTGCTCGGCAGTGCTTCTGCTTGAAGCATTCATTCGGCCCCTTTGCTTGATTCAGTCGGCATCTCAGGATATTTTACTCGGACATCTCAGGATATTTTACTCGGCATCTCAGGCCCATTCTTTGATTTAACATTCAATCATGAGGTAAATTTCACTCGGACATCACTTGGATTGAATCACTCGAAGAAATTTTTGTTTGGACACATGGCTCGAGAGTAATTTAATCACTTTCATTCATCAAGCTTGTGCATCAACTCACTCGGATGCATTTGCTCAGGAGTCTCTAATCGGATATGCTCACTCAGGATTGTTCATTCAGGAGTCGGACTCATATTTCAATCAGAATGGAACTTGAGAAAGTCTAACCACTCGGACATCCTCACTCGGGAATGGTTTTACTCGATAATCATTAGCTCGGATGCATTTGGAGTCGGCCTTGTTTTCACCTGGATGTGCTTTCCTTGGAACCTTCACTCAGGAGCATCTGACTCGGATATCTCACTCGGTAACAACCATTTTCTCTCGGAAAATATCCATTTTCACTCGGAGTCGGTCTTATCTTCCAATCAGGATGGTTCCATAATTTGACCACTCGGTGAATTCACTCGGAGTCAGCCTTTCACTTCAATCAGAAAAGCTGCTCTCAGCCTGTTCATTTCACTCGGAGTCGGTCTTCCCTTTACTCAGAATTTGGGACAGAACGACTCTAGAATTTGGCTAATAGAAGTTCTTTCATGTTCGAGCCTTGCCTTGCTCGGAAAAACAATTTTCTGCCCCAACTCACTCGGATGTCTTCCTTGGGGACATCACACTCGGGCTCAGTGTGAAACTATGAGCCTGCCCGAATGTGATTCATTTAGTGGCTTCTTCTGCTCGGAATCCATTCACTCGGAACAGCTTTTTGCCCAGAAAAGCACTTGTTCCCTAGTGAGACGTGTTTCAGTCAGCATCCTTTCACTCGGAATTAGCTTTGGGCAGCTTTTATTGGTCAGTCCCTTTTTCACTCGGAATGGTTGCATTCGGATAGCTTCCACTCAGATTCACGTCTAACAGTGACATATTTCTTTTCAGCGTTGAACTTCCAACAAGGTCAGCCATTTACCACTCGGAATGTCTAAGACAAAGAACTTTCCACTTGGATTCTCCTCCAACAGTGAAGTATTCCACTCGGATTTGCTCCATTCTGAGTAATTCCACTCGGATTTTCCTCCAACAGTGAAGTATTACACTCGGCAACGCTCCATTCTGAGTAATTCCACTCGGATTTTCCTCTAACAGTGAAGTATTACACTCGGCAACGCTCCATTCTGAGTCAATCCACTCGGATTTGATCATTTCTGAGTCTTTCTATTCGGATCCAACCCTTCAGATGCATTCAGAAATTGGAATCTTCATTTAAAAATTTCTTGACAGTTGAGGCCCACTTGGAAACTCTCTATTTGGAGACACAGCACTCTGCTACGTCTCACTCGGGTTGTCCCTTACTCGGAAATGATCATTCCGAGTCATCTTACTCGGAAATGATCATTCCGAGTCATCTTACCCGGAAATGATCATTTCCGGGTCATTTTTTTCTTTTTTTTAAATTAACTTTTTTTTCTTCTTTTTTATTACTATTATTATTATTTATTTTTATTTTTATTTTTATTTTTATTTTATTTTATTTTATTTTATTTTATTTTATTTTGAATTGAATGCTTTTCACTTGCGGATCGACCAGACTGAAATAGGTGTTCACAGATGCCCCTCTTTACTTCTTTTCCATGAGAAGAGCATGAAATTTCTTCTTGCTTTTGGAATGGAAAGGGAGTAAAGACGTGAACACCGTTATCAAAGTATCAGATGAGGGGGAAAACCTAGGAACTGACAGGAAAAGTAAAAGGTGAGGGTGTTGCCTCTCGGTTGACTGGAAAGTAAAGGGGTGCCATGTGATCGGCGATAGGAAGGTAAAAGGGTGCCATTTGATCGACGATAGGAAGATAAAGGGTGAGGGTGTTGCCTCCCGGTTGACTAAAAAGTAAAGGGTGAGGGTGTTGCCTCTCGGTTGACTGGAAAGTAAAGGGGTGCCATTTGATCGGCGATAGGAAGGTAAAAGGGTGCCATTTGATCGGCGATAGGAAGATAAAGGGTGATGGTGTTGCCTCCCGGTTGACTAAAAAGTAAAGGGTGAGGGTGTTGCCTCTCGGTTCACTGGAAAGTAAAGGGGTGCCATTTGATCGGTGACAGGAAGGTAAAAGGGTGCCATTTGATCGGCGATAGGAAGATAAAGGGTGAGGGTGTTGCCTCTCGGTTGACTGAAAAGTAAAGGGTGAGGGTGTTTCCTCTCGGTTGACTGGAAAGTAAAGGGTGAGGGTGTTGCCTCTCGGTTGACATGACTGAAGGTTGTTGGGGGAACTGCCCCTTGGATGAACAAAAGAAATCTGGGGAGATGCCCCAGTTTGATATGACTTGGAAGTCATTGGGGAACTGCCCCTTGGATGAACAAAAGAAATCTGGGGAGATGCCCCAGTTTGATATGACTTGAAAGTCGTTGGGGAACTACCCCTTGGATGAACAAAATAAATTTGGGGAGATGCCCCAGTTTAATATGACTGAAAGTCGTTGGGGAACTACCCCTTGGATGAACAAAAGAAATCTGGGGAGATGCCCCAGTTTGATATGACTTGGAAGTCGTTGGGGAACTGCCCCTTGGATGAACAAAATAAATCTGGGGAGATGCCCCAGTTTAATATGACTGAAAGTCGTTGGGGAACTGCCCCTTGGATGAACAAAAGAAATCTGGGGAGATGCCCCAGTTTGATATGACTTGGAAGTCGTAGGGAACTGCCCCTTGGATGAACAAAATAAATCAGGGGAGATGCCCCAGTTTAATATGACTGAAAGTCGTTGGGGAACTGCCCCTTGGATGAACAAAAGAAATCTAGGGAGATGCCCCTTTTACTGGAAGAGGAATCTGGGGAGATGCCCCAGTTTGTATTTTTTATCTTCTTTTTTTTAATTTTTTTTTTGATTTTCGGGGGTACTGCCCCTTAGCTGGAAGGAAAAATCTGGGGAGATGCCCCAGTTTAAGTTGCTTGGTAATGGTGAAATCATTGGGGAAGGATAAGTTCTTCTAAGCTTGATCAAAGAAATATCCTGGTTGAGGGAGCTGAGCCTATTTTTGTGGTTCTTCGGGAGGGACCCTCAGTCTGCGTTCTACTTAGGTACGAACAGTGGGTCTTGCTGAGAGAAAGCTTTGGCGAATACCTGCTTTTGGATGATGAATTTGGTGTCCTTTTGACAAAAAAGTGAGTTAGTATAAAAAGACTTACAGGTAAATCTTCCCTGGCGACTGGCTTTTTAAGATAACTCATGGATGAAATAGAAACATCCTCCGACTTTTGGCAAGCTATTTAGCAGAGATAGTTATGCTTATACCAAGCGAATTCTGGCGCTAGGATGCATTTCGTTTCCCATAACTTTACGCTCTGTCGTTTCTAATTTCAAAATTTCTTTTAGGCAAAAACTTGTTTATTCATAAAATTTAGTCATGAACACATGTAGGAAGAAGGGAGACTTTTATTTATAAACATCAGGTATGTATAGTAGAGATGAAAATAATATTAAGCACAGAGATGTGATAAGATATAGAGAATGGAAGGCAAGTGGAAAGGGGAAGGCTCATATATCCTCTAGTGATCTTCTGAGAGCAATGAGAAACTTGACCCTTTATCACTACTTTGTGTTTGTCCTCTGATTTTGCTTCTGAGGGAGTAATTTGACAACGACCCTAATACCCGTTTTGACCTCCTTTGCCTTTGGCTTGAAGGGTTTATGTTGTAGAGTCGAGTTTGTGATTCAGACTGAACTGCCCTTTTAGGTTTTTGGCTCATCTTGCTGCTCTAACTTTTGCCTAGGTCGCCTTTTCAGGTTTTTAACCTAGCAAGCTTTTTTTTTTTATGCAAAGTATTTCTTCACTGCATCGGCATTGATAGGCATTGGCAGGTCGTCTCCATCCATGTTGGTGAGTATGAGAGCTCCTCCGGAGAAAGCCTTCTTTATAACATATGGTCCTTCGTAATTAGGTGTCCATTTTCCTCAGACGTCTTTTTGAATTGGTAAAATCTTCTTGAGAACCAAATCACCTTCTTGGAACTGTCGGGGGCGCACTTTCTTTTCGTATGCCCGCTTCATGCGTCTTTGATACAATTGTCCCTGGAAAAGGGCGGTTAACCTTTTCCCGTCAATCAGATTCAGTTGGTCATATTTAGCCTGGACCCATTCAGCTTCTTCCAGTTTGGCTTCCATGATCACCCTAAGGGATGGAATTTCTACTTCAAACGGCAGTACAGCTTCCATTCCATAGACCAAAGAAAATGGGGTTGCCCCAGTTGAGGTTCGCACCGAGGTTCGGTATCCGTGCAGCGCGAAAGGGAGCACTCATTCCAGTCTCTGTAGGTTACCACCATCTTTTGCACTATTTTCTTGATATTTTTATTAGCTGCCTCAACTGCTCCATTCATTTTCGGACGGTATAGAGAGGAGTTGTGGTGGGAGATTTTAAAGCTCTCGCAAAGCTCCTTCATCATTCTGTTGTTTAAATTTGTACCATTGTCCATGATGATTTGATTTGGTAGGCCGTACCGGCATATCAGCTCACGCTTGACGAATTTGACCACAACATTTTTCGTCACATTGGTGTATGAAGCTGCCTCTACCCACTTGGTGAAATAATCGATGGCAACTAGAATGAAACGATGACCGTTTGAGGCTTTTGGCTCAATGGGCCCAATTACATCCATACCCCACATTGAAAAGGGCCATGGCGCTGACAAGACATTTAGGAATGAAGGCGGTGCATGAATGTGATCAACATAAATCTGACATTTATGATACTTCCATATGTAAGAAAAACAATCTGCTTCCATAGTCATCCAATAATACCCGGCTCTCAGGATTTTTCTTGACATAGCATGCCCATTCGTATGAGTTCCGAAAGATCCTTCGTGGATATCTTTCATGATCTGGTTTACCTCAATGGTATCAACACACTGGAGGAGAACGGAATCGTAATTCCTCTTGTACAGCACGTTACCACTCAACAGGTATCCCATAGCTAGCCTTCTCAAAGTTCATTTATCATTATCCGTAATGCCTTCAGGGTATTCTTGGCATTGGAGGTATCTTTTGATGTCATGATACCAAGGTTTGCCATCCGGTTCCTCTTCTATGACCTGGCAATGGGTAGGTTCTTGCCATTTCTTTACCTCAATGAGAGGCACTTTGTAATCACTGCTGACTTCGAACATAGCGGCTAGGGTGGCTAAAGCATCTGCCATTTGGTTGTCTTCCCGTGGAACATGATGGAAGGTAACTTCATCGAATCTTTTGATCATTTCCTTGATGTGAGCATGATAGGGAACTAGTTTACTGTCTCTAGTTTCCCACTCATCCTTTAGTTGATGGATAACCAAAGCAGAATCTCCATAAACTTCCAGGATTTTTATTCCCATGTTCAGAGCTGCTTGTATTCCTAGAGAACATGCTTCATATTCCGCAACATTGTTGGTGCAGTCAAAACACAACCGAGCGCAAATAGGGATAAATTCCTTATCAGGCGAGATCAGGATAACCCTAATTCCATGTCCTAGTGCATTGGACGCCCCATCGAATCTCATGATCCATCTGGCTTCCAGACCATCTTCTTCTTTGAAAAGGGCCAAAATATCCTCATCCGGGAAATCATGCCGCATTGGTTGGTAAGCCTCAATGGGTTGGTGTGCCAAGTAATCTTCTAGCGCACTCCCTTTAATTACCTTTTGGGTGACATATGTTATGTCGTATTCCGTCAGTAACACTTGCCAATGGGCAATCCTCCCGGTCAAAGCAGGTTTTTCAAAGATATACTTGATGGGATCCATCTTAGACACCAGCCAAGTAGTATGATTAAGCATGTATTGCCGTAAGCGCCGGGCAGCCCAGGCCAATGCACAACATGTTCTTTCAAGAGATGAATACCTCATCTCACATTTAGTAAATCTCTTGCTCAAATAGTAGATGGCGTATTCCTTTCTTCCAGTCTCATCATGTTGACCTAATACGCACCCCATGGATTCATTCAGCACGGTCAGGTATAGGATTAGTGGTCTCCCATGAACAGGTGGCACCAAGACTGGTGGCTTCAATAAGTACTGCTTTATCTTTTCAAATACAATTTGGCAATCATCATTCCACTGTCCAGGCTGGTTCTTGCGAAGCAATTTGAAAATCGGCTCACAGGTTGCTGTCATTTGGGAAATGAATCGGGCGATGTAATTCAATCTTCCCAAGAACCCTCAGACTTCTTTTTCAGTACGAGGAGGAGGCATTTCCAGAATCGCCTTGACTTTGTCAGGATCAACTTCTATCCCTCTCTCATTCACAATGAATCCTAATAATTTGCCGGATCTTGCGCCAAAAGTGCACTTGGCGGGATTCAATCTAAGCTTGAATTTCCTTAACCTTTCGAAAAGTTTTCTTAGGTCAGCAACGTGTTCTTCCTCAGATCTGGACTTGGTAATTATGTCATCCACATAGACTTCTATTTCCTTGTGCATCATGTCATGGAAGAGAGTCACCATTGCCCTTTGATATGTGGCTCCTGCATTCTTCAATCCGAAGGACATTACTTTGTAGCAAAAGGTGCCCCACAGAGTGATGAACGTGGTTTTTTCCATATCTTCTGGTGCCATCTTGATCTGGTTATATCCCGAAAATCCATCCATAAATGAGAAGATGGAATGCTGGGCTGTGTTATCAACCAGTACATTAATCTGAGGTAAAGGAAAATCATCCTTAGGACTCGCCCGATTCAAGTCTCGGTAGTCCACACACATCCTTACTTTCCCATCTTTCTTTGGAATGGGAACTATGTTGGTTACCCATTGCGGATACTTAGCTACGGCTAAGAAACCAGCATTGAATTGTTTCTTGACTTCTTCTTTGATCTTAAGAAGCATTTCTGGTTTCATTTGTCACAACTTTTGCTTGATCAATGGACATTCCGACTTTAAAGGCAACTTGTGTTCCACAATGTTATTATCCAGACCTGGCATATCTTGATACGACCATGCAAAAATGTCTCGAAATTCCCAGAGCAGTTTAATCAATTCACTCTACCTTTGTTCGCTCAAGAGGGTGCCTATCTTGACTTCTTTATTTTCCCCTTCATCACCCAGGTTAATGGTCTCAATCTTTTCTTGATGAGGCTGAATTTCTTTAGCTTCTTGTTCCATTAATCTTGTCAATTCGGGCGAAGGTTCAAAGTCTTCCTCACTCTTCTCATAGGCGTAATCATTTGGATTATCAGAGTCATGAAATAGAACCGAGTTCTCATTACTCTCAGAAGAATCGCTTTTTGATCTGCATTTGGTGTTATATTATAATGAATAAAAACAAAGAAAGACAAGCAAATGGAAGGTTTAAAAGAAAGAGATTGAACAAAGATGAGGTATGAAATTGGACTGCATTCATTTAATTTAATAAACAAGCAAGTTTTTGCCTTTATTACAAAATAGATCCCAAAGCCTTAGGCATAGCAAAAGGATCGACAAGTTTTGAAAACAACAATTACTTTGACTGAGGATTGATAGTTATGGGGAACTCCATGATTTCCCAGTTGTCCAGTTCTTGACCGGGTAAGCAAGCATGCACCAATTCCACATCATAGCTGGGTCCGTCTCCAACCATGGCCACCTGTCCCGGATATATAATCCCGGCGCTCCTGAAGCTTTGATAGAGGTCACAGATAGGGATTCTAGCAGTGTCGAACTCTTGACCGGTAAGGCGAGCAATCCTTCTCTCCCTTTTTTCTTCTCCTATCCTTTTTCTGTCAGCTGCTATTGGCTTGTACCCCAGACCGTATCTATCCTTGTTCTCTGGAAGGCATATAGGTTGGGTTCATCCTTCCAATTCTCGTCCCAGCCCTCTTCCCAGCTTGTATCCTTCTTTCAACATTGTCCTTGCAACCATCAGAGGCACGTTTGGGAAAGACGTCTTTGTAATGATTGTTGCATTGGCCACCTCTAAAGCTTGAAACGAGGTTTCGAGGGCTTCCTCGGTTGCTTCAATATATGGGGTGTTGGCAGGTTTGCTGACCAACAAGTCCTCTTCTCCAGAGACAATCACCAACTTGTTATCGATGATGAATTTCAACTTTTGATGCAGGGTGGAAGGGACTACCCCAGCCGAATGGATCCACGGTCGTCCCAGCAAACAACTGTAAGCGGGCATAATATCTATGACTTGAAAAAGGATTTGAAAGGTGCATGGCCCAACTTGTATAGGCAGTTCAATTTCTCCCATAACTTCTCGGCGAGTTCCGTCAAAAGCCCAGACTACCATGGAACTGGGTCTCATATAGGTCCCATCAAAAGGCAACTTTGCCAACGTAGATTTTGGCATTACACTTAGGGATGACCCATTGTCAACAAGCACCTTTGCCATGATATGATCTTGGCATTTTACGGAGATATGAAGGGCTTTATTGTGCCCTCTTCCTTCTACCGGTGTCTCATCATCCGTAAAAGTTAGATAGTTGTTGGCCATAATGTGTCCCACTATGCCTTTGAACTTATCTACTGGCAAATCATGTTTCACATGTGCCTCACTCAAAACCTTCATCAGTGTGTTCTGGTGTGGTTCGGAACTCATTAGTAAGGACAACAGAGAAATTTTTACCGGGGTGTGGTTCAATTGGTCCAATACCTGGTAGTCACTATGACGAATGAATCTTAGAAACTCTTGGGCTTCCTCTTCAGTTACGGCCTTCTTTGCTTCACAAGAGGATTCTCCCTTCCCAGGTCTAACATCCCCTGTAGCTTTATCAAGTTTTGGTTCTGGGGGAGCATATACTCTTCTACTTCGGGTGACATCCCCAATTCCAGCAATATTCATGACAGGGGATGATGGTGTAGGCTCAACTACCTCAGAACTAGTAACAACCACATCAGTGCCATACTTCCACGGCACAGCTCGTGAATCCTTGTAAGGGAACGGGGTTGGTGCATTCACCGTGATGACAGTTTTAGCAGGAGTCGAAGCCACAGGTGTATTTTTGTTGTAAAATATGACTAGAGGCTTTGGGGCTCGAACTCGGTTTTGTTCTTGTATCATATTTATTCTGCCTTCACGATACCGACAAACTTCTATGATATGACTGTCCATAAGTCCCTGAAGGGTTTTTTGGAAATCCCTTCGCTTTGCGGACTGGAGGTCATTGCACTCTTCATCCCATGATCCTTCTATCAATCCCATCTTAAGCATATGGGAGTGAATCATTTCCAATTGCATTTGGATGTCCTCAACCTTGAAAATACATTCCTCATCTCTTTCCACAGCGTTAACACCTGGCCTCCCATGGTTAGGCAGAGGATTGGTGGTCACATTCGGGCTTCCCTCTTTGAAGCTTATCCAATCAGCTCTGATTAAATCCCTTACCTTAAATTTTAGTGCCAGGCAGTTCTCGGTGGAATGTCCTGGTGCACCGGCGTGGTAATCACACAGCGTATTTGGGTCATACCCTCTGGGATAAGGTGGTTGAAGCGGTTTTAGAGGGCAAGGTGCCACCAATGTATTTTCAATAAGATGGGGGAGAAGCTCGGTATAGGTCATGGGAATTGGATCAAACTGCACTTGAGTGCGGTCATTATTCTGTCTCCTCAGGTTTGGATTTGGTGGGTTCATTTGTGGTGGTTGATATGGTGCTTGTGGTGGTGCAGGTGGTCGCATGACAGGTGGTCAGAAATATGGTGGGTTCGAGTTTGGAATTGCAGCCACATATGGGTGTGGCACGTTATGATAAGTTGACGGGAAGGTGATGGGAGTAGGTGGTCTGAGCTGGTTCCTTCTTTGGTTGTGAGAGACCAGGTTAGTCTCTCCCTCTCTTCTTTTACCCTCTCTAAGTGAAGGTTTTCTTGCTGCTCTAACCCCAGGTGAGCCTCGAGTAATTTTCCCAGTCCTCAGGCCATTCTCTATTCTTTCCCCGATAGTGACGATGTCGGAGAAATGGGAGGAAATGCTTCCAATCATCTTATCGTAGAAGGGTGACTGGAGTGTATCAATAAATGTAGAAATTACCTCCTTCTCTGATAGAGGTGGGTCAACCTGCGCTGCTACTTGTTGCCACCATTGGGCATATTCTTTAAACGTCTCGTTATCTTTCTTGGTCATGTTTTGCAACTGTACTCTATCTGGCGCCATATCCAGATTATACTTGTACTGTTGCATGAAAGCATCTGCCAGATCTTCCCAATAGCATATATGAGATCGTTCAAGATGATTGTACCAGGTCAGATGTGCTCCAGCCAAACTATCCTGGAAACAATGAATGAGCAGAGGGTCATTGGAAGCATGAGAGGCCATCTTCCGGCAGTACATGGTAAGATGGTTCTTCGGACAGGTTAGCCCCCGATATTTGTCAAATTCTAGCATTTTGAATTTGGGGGGAATGACAACATCAGGAATCAGACAGAGTTGTGCGGCACTACCCATTCCAAACCTGTTCGTTCTTTCCATTTCTCTGAATCGCCTTTCCAGGAACTCTAACCTTCCCTCCTGGGTAGCAGCAGCAGCGCTTGGACCTGCAGCGACATGATGACTAGTACCCCTAACTGGTTGGTCGACATGTGTCGGGTTTGCGTTAGGCATTGAGATATGGGGTCTGGCTGTTGCTTGAGCAGCTTGTGGTTGCGCGGCTTGTGTATGGATTAGAATCGTTTGAGAATCCTGGACGGGCAGAGCGTTTGGTTAAGCCGTATGAAGGATTGTTTCCTGATAATCAGGCTCTTCTTGGAGTGGTGGGAAATAGCCAGGTGGCAATCCATATGGGGAAAAGGGTATGGCATTACCTTCCTCATCTATGTAGATAGGTTGCTAGGTGTCTGCAGGGTTTGATTTCCTAACATGAATAGTTAGGGGAGGCGCAGTAGGGTTTGAGCTTGGCCCTCCAGCAGGACCTTGAGTGTGTTGGGGAGTGGATGGTCGTTGTCTGGCGTTTTCGCCACCTGCTGAAGAATCCCCTTCTGTGACTCTCCTTTCAAGAAGCTTAGCCATTTCAGCCATCTGCTCTTTCAGCTGATTGACTTCAGCTCTCAAGTTCTCATTTTCTTGTTCCATTTCAGCCATGAGTCTTGTATTAAGCCTAGTCGCGTAAGGATGTCTACCCGTTATGTCTGAGAAGTCATCAAGAAATTGTTAAAAAGAAAGCATTAAATAAAAGCAGTAAAAGAAAAAATAAATGGTATGTGAAGCGATCGCGGAACTCGGCCAGTATCCTCCGACCTTTTCAGAACTTTGTTCAAGAGTGATAAGTGGAAATTAACATGAGATAGTTGTGGAAATAAGAGAATCCCTCTTTCTGAATTCTAATAATACATTACTGCTGCTAGTCTATTCTTTATGCAGAAAAAGTAAATCAGCCATTCCTAGCTCGGGCAATCATGGCCCTTATTTTACAAATCCTTTCTCTACAGTAATCAAGGAAAGTCATAATTTCTCTTGGGGTGTTAAAAGGATTAACCATTCCCTCAGCTTGCTTGAGTAGGAGTGGGAGGTCTTCCAGAGCTCCATTACCCAAATATGCCAAGTGGGCGAAGCGATTCATCCATGAATGAATATCTTCATTTTGCTATGTTAGTTCATCTTTCAGAACACGGATAGCTTCACCACATTCTCGTTCAGCATCCATCGTGCGCCATCGCTCGCCATTTATCTCATGTTGGCAAGCTTCTACCACCTTATCAAGCTGATGCTCTAATCGGCTAACTTGCAATTGCAGAAGCTCTTTTTGCACCAAGGCATTTTGCTCGCGCTCTTTAGCTTTTGCCAACATGTCCCTTAAGAGCTGCTTATCAGTCAACATGGTATCCTTTTGCTTGTTCTTCACTTTCAGTTGAGTATTAGCCGTTCGGAGGCATTGACTTTGTTTCCTCAGGTAGTCCCTTTCAATTTTTCTTTTTTTTCAATCTCCTTGATGGTTTGCTTGCTTTCTAAATTTTCCCTTTTCTGAAGGGCACATTCTTGTTGAGATATCAGCAAGTCTTTTTCTAGCTCCTTGTTTTTGGCGGTTAACTCTTTTATCTTAGCTCTCATTGCCTCCTCTTCAAGGGTAGGAGGGGTAACATGTGTGCTTGTTGGGAGATAGGAGGCATTCCTGAATGGCAGCTTGACAATGGAAACTCTGTTTAGGACCCATTGGTAATACTCTTCCTTCACAATGTGGCTTCGAGTTCCTAGTTCTTTCCCTTGTCTGTGGACTTTCCTCCATGCATTTGCTACATCCCAAATGACAGAGGTACAATCTCCTTCTGAGTAGTAAATAATAAAAGAAGTAAGAGATTCTTCATCGGGTGACCCAAGTAAGGGATAGGCTAGCTGACGTTTGGCTATAACAGGGTTGTAATTAATGCATCCCTGAGTACCCATGAGAGGAACGTTCGGGTAGTTTCCACAATGGTGAATTATAGTGTCAACCTTCAGCCATTGCGGATACCACCTTACTTTATCAGCCGTGAGCCCTACCAGGTGATTGGCCCATTCACGCCCATTCTTTACTACTAACTGACATAACTTCAGATCTGAGACAGGACATTTAACTTTGCTGACTTGGTGGAAGACATGCGACGTAAGCCACACATATAGAGCAGGTAAACAGCAAATGATTCTCTTTCCACCTTGTGTATAGCAGAAGTCCATGGTGCAATATATATTTGCCAAGATAGCAGTGATAGGATTTTCAGACTTGAACTTACGGTCAAGGAAAACGCCAATAGCATCATAGTCCACGTAATTATCAATATTAGGGAACAAGATAACACCATAAATGGTGAGAGCCAAGGTATCCATGAAGGTTTCCCAATCTCCTTTCTCAGCCAACAGGTGCATGTGCTTCTCAAAATATTCCCGATCAAACCCTAGGATCTGATTTCTATTCAGTTGTGCACTTTTTAACACTTCTGGGTGAATTTTTAGGACATTGGCGATGGGAGCAACATTCGCTTGACGTCCAAGGTGACGATAAGGCATTTGTCCTTCTAATGGCATTCCCAGAATTTGTTCAAACTCCCCAACAGACGGAGCCAATTGAAAGTCTCGAAAGGTGAAACAACGGAGAGGTGGGTCATAGAACTGAATCAAAACAGTAATTGCCTCGACTTGTACCTCTACTTCTAGCAACTTTAGGATCCTCCCATATTTCCTTGAGAAAACCATTTTCTGATTCATGTCCAATTTCTTCCCTAAGGCTTGCAAACTGGTTGTATCGACTTTCCTAGCCTTAACATGCAGTAATTTTTTCAATTCGGGTATATTTTTACCACAACTATCTGATCTCATGTTAATTTCCATATTTCACTCAGAGGTACTGGCTAAGCTCTTGATAGCTTCCTGTAAGAACATAAAGAAAAGAAAAATCAGTCATTGGGAACTGACATGCTTTGCAAATTGATACTCCCCTAGTATCTTTCTTGAAAACAATTTTGTATTTAGGAAAGTTACGATTTGACAAAACATGCAATAAATCAAGGATCATGTGAGCTATGGATTTTCTGATCATAAAAAAAAATGATTTTCTATTTTTTTTTGTAAAATTTTTTGCCTTTTTTTTGTTTTTGTTTTTTTTGGCTTTTTTTTTATGATTCAGAAAAATTCATAACTCAAGACTCTAAGACTTAAGCAAATATAAAAGGGAAGGACCACTTGCCCATTAAAGGATCACTGGTTAAAAGTAGGTCATTTTTTGAAAAAGTAATCCACTAAATAAGCAAGTGGCCCTTTAATTTGGATCAGAAGAGAAAATGAGAATGAGAAAAGGTATCAGTAAAGTTTGCCCCTTTGTGCCTTAAGTCAGGTTTTTCTGGAGGTCTCTTAATGGTTCTAAGGTTGGTCTATCAGTGACATCTCGCATTAGGTGGCTTATTCTAAACTTTCTAAAGGTTACTAGAGCCAAGATCCTACTCATGATGTTGACCACAAATAGTAGGAAGTCTACTAGGTGTGGGCACCATGAGTAAGTCGAACTCTAGCTGAGATTCTCACGGTAACCAGACAGGAAGTACATCCCAAATGGCTCCACTACCAACCTCCCCTAATCTTAAGTTTCATTTGGGCCCGGGTATAGGGTCCCACTCAAAAATGTGTGCAAACTGTGAGTGTAGTGTGTGAAAGAGGCATTCAGTACCTGTACCTTGCTCATCCTGCACATAGAACAAACACAAAGCAGCAAATAAAGTTGTCTACCCTAGGGTTCAATAATCACACAAATATTTACAGAACGTAAATGATAGAATACAAATAAAACAGAAACCAAAGAAAAATAAAATAAAGGAAGAAATCAAATAATTAATATGCTAATTAAAACATGTGCTATCAAATTGACTAGCTTGACTCTCTAAGTCCCCAACGGAGTCGTCATCTGTCACCGGGATCGCGGCGGCACGGCCGACCCTCAAAAATGATTTTTTGTTTGGTTCGAAAAGAAAAACAGGGAGTCGCCACTAATATTTTTTAGGATAAAATACCGGGAAAACCTTTTATTAAAGCATTGGTCAAAAAAATGAGATTCCAGATTCGGGAGTCTGATTACAGGTGAGGAAGGTATTAGCACCTCACAACTGTCTGTTATAAAAAACGGTTACCTCAATATGATAGCGCACGTATTATAATTAACTCAGAAATTATTTTAACTTCTTCATAAAAATATACAAAATGATAAAATATACAAAAATAAACAATTAAAAAAACATGAAATTTTTACATGAGATTAAGAGGACGTCTCGTCCAAATTAAACTCGCTCCATCTTTTTTAAGAAAAAATAAAAAAATGAGATTAACTGGACGTCTCGTCCAAATTAAACTCGCTCCACCATTTTTTAAGAAAAAAATAAAAAACTGAGATTAACAAGACGTCTCGTCCAAATTAAACTCGCTCCACCATTTTTTAAAAAAATATAATAAAAATTGCAATAATAATAATGACAATAATAATAATAATTACAACTTTTATGCCAGTCCAAATAGAAGGTGTGAAACTTATTTCTATTAATATTTATCAATTAACAGAAATTAATTAATGATTGAAAAGGAAACATAGTCACCAAACAGCAATTAATTTAACAGAAAATAAACAAATATAAATATTAAAAATGAGGAGTAGAATGGGACCGGTGCAGTGAGGGAGCTGGTCGGTGTAACGAGAGAGAGGCTGGACGGTGTTGGATAAGGAGGCTGAAGGGTGTGTTTAAAAAGGGACGGTGTTGGGTGAGGATTTGAGGGGGACGGTGTTGAATGAGAGGAAATGGGACGGTGTTGGGATGAGGAGTGAGGACGGTTTGAATAAGAGGAAATGGGACGGATTGGAGTGAGGACAGTTTGGAGTGAGGGAGTTGAGGACGGATTGGAGTGAGAGAGAGGATGGATGGGTGAAAGGGAGCTGGGTGAGGTCGGTTTCAGTGAGGAGGAGGACGGTTTGGAGTGAATTGAGGACGGCTGGGTGAAAGGAAGTTGGGTGAGAAAAAAAATTGGAGAGAATGGTGTTTGAGAGATTTGAAGTGGGTGGAAAGGAGAGGGACGGTGTTGTAGGGGCTGTGAGGTGTGTGTATGGTTCGGTTTTAGAGGAAAAGAGGAAAGGGAGAGTATGGTGAGAGAGAGGGTGAGCGTGGAGTGAGAAGGAATGGGACGGTGTTTAGGTGAAGGGGGCTGTATAGGAGAGGAGAAGGACGAGTGAGGGAGGACAGTAGTGAGGGGGACAGTGTGATAGTGTGATGGTGTGGAGGATTGAGGGCAGTATGGTGAGGGGGACGGTGTGATAGTGTGATGGTGTGGAGAGGGAGAAGACAGTATGGTGTTTATGTGAAGGAGGTTGGTTGGTTTGAAAGGAGAGTGAGGGGACAATCAAAAACAATTTGCTTCAGAGTTCTCTCTTTCTTCCTTTCTTTTCTCTAAAATGAACGCTTCCAGGATCCCTCCCTCCTGCTTCGTTTGCAGTATTTATAGAACACTTGAGGAGCATGTTGATTGCCTGAACAGACCCGAGACAGCCTGGCTACCAATTGGTGAGGATTTTTTATTATTTCCTCATTATCTTGTTACCAGCCGCCCCTTAAAATTAGCAAATCAACTTGGACAGTGTGGTGGAAACAGCCTAGACCTATGACAATCAGGGAGAATGGAGGCTGGTGGAAATTCTTTATCATTTTCTTTCTGTCTTGTTGTGAGCCGCCCCCCCTTAATTCAAGGATCCACTTGGATAGTGGAAATCCATGTCAGCATGCGTAATTGATGGAATCTGACTCGGATTTCACTTTCTCTGCTGAATCCGAGTGGAAAAGGTCCCTTTTGTGCAAAAGACCGAGTGGAAAAGGTGATTTTGTACACTAGACCGAGTGAAAGTTTTGGTCGGTGTGAGGCTGCTGTGAAACATTCAATCGGAACCGAGTGACAAGTGACTCGTAACCGACTGAAATGGTTGAATAATGACTCGGAATTGGGTGGAAATGACTCAGAATTGGCTAAAAATAGCTCGGAAATTGAGTCAAAGGACTCACTCGGTGCTGACTGAAAGAGTAACTCACTCGGTGCTGACTGGAGATACTTCACTCCGTTCTGACTGGAGATTCTCCACTCAGTTCTAACTGGAGATTCTTCACTCGGTTCTGACTGAAGAAGTATCACTCGGTGCTGACTGGAGATACTTCACTCGGTTCTGACTAGAGATTCTCCACTCGGTACTGACTGAAGATTGTGGCTCATTAGGCCCTGTCTCTGGAAATGGACTACTTGGAGAAACCTTGCTCGGATCTGCTTGAATCGGAGTTGTTTCAATTGGAGGAGTTTTGCTCGGCAGTGCTTCTGCTTGAAGCATTCATTCGGCCCCTTTGCTTGATTCAGTCGGCATCTCAGGATATTTTACTCGGATATCTCAGGATATTTTACTCGGCATCTCAGGCCCATTCTTTGATTTAACATTCAATCATGAGGTAAATTTCACTCGGACATCACTTGGATTGAATCACTCGGAGAAATTTTTGTTTGGACACATGGCTCGGGAGTAATTTAATCACTTTCATTCATCAAGCTTGTGCATCAACTCACTCGGATGCATTTGCTCAGGAGTCTCCAATCGGATATGCTCACTTGGGATTGTTCATTCAGGAGTCAGACTCACATTTCAATCAGAATGGAACTTGAGAAAGTCTGACCACTCGGACATCCTCACTCGGGAATGGTTTTACTCGACAATCATTAGCTCGGATGCATTCAGAGTCGGCCTTGTTTTCACCTGGATGTGCTTTCCTTGGAACCTTCACTCGGGAGCATCTGACTCGGATATCTCACTCAGTAACAACCATTTTCTCTCGGAAAATATCCATTTTCACTCGGAGTCGGTCTTATCTTCCAATCAGGATGGTTCCACAATTTGACCACTCGGTGAATTCACTCGGAGTCAGCCTTTTCACTTCAATCAGAAAAGCTGCTCTCAGCCTATTCATTTCACTCGGAGTCGGTCTTCCCTTTACTCAGAATTTGGGACAGAACGACTCTGGAATCTGGCTAATAGAAGTTCTTTCATGTCCGAGCCTTGCCTTGCTCGGAAAAACAATTTTCTGCCCTAACTCACTCGGATGTCTTCCTTGGGGACATCACACTCGGGCTCAGTGTGAAATTGTGAGTCTGCCCGAATGTGATTCATTTAGTGGCTTCTTCTGCTCGGAATCCATTTACTCAGAACAGCTTTTTGCCCAGAAAAGCACTTGTTCCCTAGTGAGACCTGTTTCAGTCAGCATCCTTTCACTCAGAATTAGCTTTGGGCAGCTTTTATTGGTCAGTCCCTTTTTCACTCGGAATGGTTGCATTCGGACAGCTTCCACTCGGATTCACCTCTAACAGTGACATATTTCTTTTCAGCGTTGAACTTCCAACAAGGTCAGCTGTAACACCCTAATTTTAATAAATAAATATATCCAAACAAGGAAATTTTTCCAAATCTTAGAGTTAGCAAAACATAGATAATCTGCCCAAATTAATTACACCGGGCACAACAAGGAGAAGGAGGGGAAATGGAAGGCAAGGGAAGGTAAAAGAACATTCACACGTATAGCAATCAGCGGAAGGGACAAGACTTGAACCGACCCATTCAGTTCAGCGAAACACATCAGCGCCTGGGCGAATTCCTTAACAACGCAGACTCGCTCAATCGGGTTCCAACACGCTTGAGCGAGGCAACTGACTCGCTCGGGCGGACAGCCCTTCGCTTAAGCGGAGCCAGCACAAAGGCCTTCCAACCACTCACACTCGCAGTGGCTAAGTCTAATTTGCTGGGGCGAACACAGGTACAAGGTAATTTCTCACTCAGATTTGGGACATAGGTTCACCCGGTAAATCATCACGCTCATACTTCACTCGGGAATCTACACAGCTCCTCATTTCATTCATATAGGCCACAAGTATAAACCACCCAGGAAATGACTCCCCCAATTCTACCACTCGGAATCCAGAACTCTTTCTCACTCGGAATATTTCCTAATCAAACATCACTCGGGGTATTTAACTTCAATACGATCGGGTCTGTACCATCACTCGGGGTATTTAACTTCACTCAGTATATTTTCACATCTCTCTCTCAGAGAACACAGTTCTTCCTTCACTCAGAAAAGGGTCACAATATTCATTCCTCACTCGGAACGTTTCAGCTAGATCCACTCGGCATATGGCAACTTATTCGCTCGGGGAAAATCATTAAGTCAAGCCCCTCTCGGACTTAATCTAACCTTAACCACTCGGGATGTAGAACCTCATTCACTCGGATTATGTATATCGTACACTTAGAATTCGTTCCAATCTAACCATTACAACAACTCTTCCTTCGGCAGAGGGCCCACTCGGGGTTTCCACTCCGAATTATCGAAACCCTTTCCCGCTCGGGATCTACACACATTTTTCACTCGGAATAATCAAGCCTAGCAGTACTCGGAAATTCTCCCATTAATCCTACACAGAATAGGTTCACCAAGAGATTTCTCAGAATCCTTTTTAAGTCTTCTCCGCTTAGAAAAGAAGGCCAACACTATAGCTTCGCTCGGAACGGCCCAGACAATAATAATCCACTCGGAATTCATCACCTTAACATTATTTATTCAACATCACTTCACAACCAATACAATGTATATTACCACTATAACCACACACATATGTATATACAGACATACACTCGGATACTTATTATCCCAGCATTATTCATTCACCAACACTTGTTATTCGATGTAATTAACACCATACCCATGTAAAATATATATATATATATATATACGTGTACTTGTTTACAATTCTGATAGGTATTGCTCATAAACAATAAGTTAGTTATCCTATTACATGAGAGCCGGCCAAGGCTACACTGACCAGACATAATAAATACAATATAAGCACTCAACAGTCGGAGTGCACCTCACTCGGACTCGAGGCCCGATCATCACGTCCGAGTCCCACCTGCACAAGCTGGAAAATGGTGTAGGGGTAAGCTTTCACATATAAAACGATAGCCATTGACTCGGATTATACCTCAATCCTCAATTATATAATTTACATGGCTCAATCCGCAATATATATACACTGCCAAATAATATAAGAGTCACACAACAGCATCCATTCGGAGATTACACGGTAACACATTCTCTATCATAACAACACGTCACACTCGGTACAGCATCAATACATAGATATGCATTCAGTCGTAATTTACTCATTCATTCAAATCCATGCAATCAGGTTAGCCTCAATAACAATGCTCATACACACATGCATGCGGATCCGACTTAAACAGTGATTTCAGTCGCAGATTCCTTCCCTACCTCTCGTCCATTAGCCCTTCCCGTGTGGTACCGGCCCTCCAAAGACATCTCGAGACTTAACTCTAGCTCCATCGGCTACCACGGGTCCTCATGGAACTGGTCAGGAATCTGGGAGTCATCTCATATATGCAATCTCATTCAATTCCACAACAAGCATCCAAGGTAACCACATTACAGCACATCCACTCGACATTTTTAACGGAGTCAGCATGTATTTCAACACAACATTCAAAATGGAAATCACGTATCAATTCACATCGATCTACACCTTTCACATAACTTATCACATTAAAGCAAGCACCCGGAACCCTGTCATAAACCATACACTTGACATGCAAAGCGCCCCCTACCTACTGTCGGGGTTCAGAGACTCCTCAAGTTGCAATGCTGACCGATCGCCCTTCTGTTACTCCTCCCCCACCATCCTTCGAACTTAACGTTGATCCTGGGCCAGAGTTGCTCTTTCCTCCAACGGGTTTGTCTCCCCCACGGCTCCAAGGAACTTCCCAGCACAGCCTTCCAACTGGGACACTAACAGCTCCAAGTGGAAGAAGAAGGAGGGGGAAGAAGGCGACAGAGAGGAAGAAGAGGACAGGGAGTGGAACAGAGCCGCGTTGATGTTCCTCCCAGAAGCTCTCGACTCTCTCACTGTTCGACGCGAATGAGAGTGAAGAAGAGAAAACAAGGAAAGGAGAGACTAAACGCACACACCAGAAGAACTATCCAGTGTGAATTAATGAAGGAAAGAGAGAGCTAAAGTTGTCTTATACCCTTAGGGACACATGCGTCCTTTCACCTGGCATTATTATTATTATTATCATTATTTATTCAATCATTTTCTAACCAATCAGCAATTAGTTTAATTATTCATTAATCCCAATTCTGCAGTTAACCCTTAATTAATGGCTTAGTCTCAATCGGTACTTAAATTAAAAATCGGGATGTTACAGTTCTCCCTCTCTCAAAAGAATTTCGTCCTCGAAATTCAAACACATGCTTAGTCTCAATGAACCGCTCGGAAAATCACTGTCATACCACAATAAGCAATTACACATCTATGTACCTCAAGTATTCATCCATTGCTTAAATTCCAGTCGGTCTAATTGGCTTCCAAAGCAATTTACCTACCGCTCCACCCAGAAAACCGAGACATCATTCTTAACACATTTCCACTCGGAAGTGTCATCATTGACTCGGAATAACATTCCTTTCTTTCACTCAGACTACCTCAACAAACAGATCGGAATACCACAGTCATGCACCGACTGTAACTCTTCGTTTCTCAACGTTTCCGACTGCTTGACAATTTCTAATCAGCATAAATAAAAGAACTCTTCATAGTCTTCATTACATTCAAGATTCCATTTCCCATGTAGTTACCCCCATTCAACTCTGCCAGTTCACCCTAGCCATTGGCACTTTCCAGTTCTTTGGCCGCTCGGCCTTACACTCTCAACACCGATCGGCGTATTTACATCATCGGGTTCTCCGACTTAATGAGTCACTCGGCACGACCATGAACTCACACAAAGCATAGGCTCGACATTTGGGTCACATGGGGCACATTCTAGATGTTATTCAACCAGCTGGGAAGAATCTAGTCGGTAAACAACATTACCGATTCCCTATAATACCCTCTACCGACCGATTCATTTCAGATTAAACCCTTGGATTTTCAAAATCTGACCACAAAATTTCTTTCTTAACCAAAATGAACACTCAAACGAGTTCCCATATGCTTCAATTAGCAGAACTTGCCTGGATTTACCTCGTACAGGCACCACACTCGATTCTAACATCTCAGATTCCTAACCATTCCTTCGGCTAACTTCATTCCTATAACCTAAGAATGTCACTCGGCCCTCTCACTCAAAAATATCAATCGGGGTTTTAAGGGCAGTTCTCATCCGGAAATCCTTCCACTTGCAAAATTTACTCGTAATTCAAGCCTACCTCGAAACCAACCTGAGTTCAAGCCCAGTAATCCCAATCGCTGACCTGAGTACGATTTCAAATAAATCCCTCTCTTGGATATCTACTCCCCTTGGAGATCCTTCACTTGGAAACTTTCTATTTACCCAATTTCCACTCAGAATACAGGCCTACTCCAACTATAAATCTAAGTTCAAACTTAGCAGCTCAACATCACCCGAACACAGCTATGAATAAGTTTATCGCTCGGTATCTACTCCCCCACCCCTGGGTAATTCACTCGAAAACTTGCACACTCGAAGTTCCATTTTCCGACCAGAAGTACTTTTCTCCTGGATAGAGATCACTTGGTGGAACATCACACGGGTATTAGGAATTCCACACTCGATACCTTTCCACTCAGAACCGCTCTACACGGTACCATCCACTCGGAAGTGGTACACTCCGAGACACTTCACCCGAAATTCACACGACTCGGATATTTCACTTTGATTTTGCCTAACACAGAAGTGCCATTCGGACACAGCTCCTTATTGATGACCAAAATGATGTTTCACTCAGAACATCATAATTTTCACTCAACAATTCTTTCTCTCAGAAGGATTTCACTCGGAACTATCTCCACTTTCACACACTCGGAATATACTAACCCCTCCCGAGCAAATCCTCACCTTATAATTTATCTTGGCTTAAGATCCTGGTCCCCTCGTTAAACTTACAGCATCACTCGGTTAACCTTATAAAACTCTAATTCCAGTGATAGGCTTGATCACCCATCTGTTCCAATAACTAATCATCATTTTAGTAGTCAATTCATACCCAATAATCTTTGATCTTCCCAGAGATAATCACATCAAGGTTAAACAATCCACTATCCTCATTTTGATACATATCCACTTATTATTCACTTAATACAACTCTCATGTTCACTCAGAACAGCCTGATAGGCTCACCATCACCATAAACAGCTACAACCTCACCTGCCCGACTCATGAATTGCTGCATCCAACTTATAGGATGACGTCTCATTCCTATAGGGTTAGAACAATTACATAGTCACTGCAACGTGTACACTGCCACAACACCCATGGTATGAAGAGTCATCTCAGAACAGCATGCCTCACACTGACCAGACTCACTCAACTAATACTAATTCATACAGAAATTAATGGTAATTCACGCACACACATTGTAAGCAATACATCTACATCAACATCATCATTATGCACCACATAGGGTATATCACGCAACAGCAATCATAAAAATCATTGATCGCTTCTGTAAAACAGTACAATGGTAATATTCTTCCGGCCTATACAGGACATATACCTCATCATAAAATGGCATATCAAAAATCGGCTTTTCAGCCCATACTGAATAAATACCTCTTTTCTTTAAAATCTCATTCATCACAAACCATGACCCCACAACCTTATAATCCCTCATTTCATCGCTCGTCACAGGTCACCGATCAATTTTAAGCCTAATGATTCATCAAGCATAAACACAATCCAGTGGGGTACAATCATCATAATCATTACTCTCAGTACTAAAAGTACTCGGGTTTAAACCCTACCATCACTATCGATCGGGTATCCCATTTACTATCTACACTTCACCTTAAGACAATTCAGCTTCAATAATTCAGTATACCATTACATACTCGGCTCAATAATCCATAAGGTCAGTCAGATTATCCGACTCGGAATTTCCAGTGGTTACCTAGTACACCTACAACATCCAGTTGCCACCGAGCCCAGATCACCATAGCGTCTAATTCCACAAGGTCTGACTATATAAGATCACATTAAATCCAATCGGTTTTCTACACATTATAGGTCACAATTCAATCATTAATTCACTCAGTTGTCAACCATAACACCGAGTCTAACCCAAATCACCACACAATAAAATCATCACACAATGGTAACTCAAGCCCTAATGAGTTACTACGCAATTGCTTTACTCGGGCTCAACAATTCACAAGATTAATAAATTATCAGACTTAGAATTCCTAAGGGGTCACCATTTACCCATCGTGGGTCACACCCAAAATATCCTAATATTATAAAGCCTAATACCGTCCACTCAGTTTTCACACACCAAAACCGTGATAGTATTCAAATCAAACAGGTATTCTATTTCACATTCATCCATTTATGATCATGCCCAATTAACTAGGTCACCATACCTAGTGGTCCGGCATCTAATCCATCATTCACTCGGTTTCTTCAATCACCACTGAGACACAATCCCAATTTAACATATACCCGATCTCACCTTTACTCACTTATCACACACCCAGAGGTTCAACTTAGGAAACTGCAACACATCACTTATACTATATATCGTATACATCATATGTCATTCATTCATCACATACTCAAATTTCCCAATTTAGCAATCTGCAACCAATCATTTACATCATATACCATATAGGATTCACGCGCCAAGGGTATAAAACATCCTTTAAAAATGGCATAACCAATCACAGAATTTAAATTCAACCCACTAGAGGATTCCTTCAATATTATTCACTCAGCTAACTCAACATATGAGTTCTAATCCATTTAATCAATATGCCTCAACTACGAGCCACTATCATGGCCCACCGAGAGATCAAATCAATTAATCAGTTTCAATATACCTGAAGGTTTCAACACCCTTCCTTCTATTTCCTCTCTCGTTCAACCCCACACTTAGAACAATTCTTATTCAATAAATGGTCAAACCAGGGTAGTAACCACCCTCTACCCCCAAATCAACATCCCCACAGTAGTACCCCTCACTACCGTCCACAACAAAACACAAAAGCTTAGAATCACACAAATCATGATTAATCATGTATCAAACTCAACAGAATAATATAGGTAATGATGACAATTGGTCATATTACACACAACCGCCCACTAACAGTAGGCAAACCTTGGCCATGGACCTTTTGGTCTGCTCTGATACCAAAATGTAACACCCTAATTTTAATAAATAAATAAATCCAAACAGGGAAATTTTTCCAAATCTTAGAGTTAGCAAAACATAGATAATCTACCCAAATTAATTACACCGGGCACAACAAGGAGAAGGAGAGGAAATGGAAGGCAAGGGAAGGTAAAAGAACATTCACACGTGTATAGCAATCAGCGGAAGGGACAAGGCTTGAACCGACCTATTCAGTTCAGTGAAACACATCAGCGCCTGGGCGAATTCCTTAACAACGCAGACTCGCTCAATCGGGTTCCAACACGCTTGAGTGAGGCAACCGACTCGCTCGGGCGGACAGCCCTTCGCTTAAGCGGAGCCAGCACAAAGGCCTTCCAACCACTCACACTCGCAGTGGCTAAGTCTAATTCGCTGGGGCGAACACAGGTACAAGGTAATTTCTCACTCGGATTTGGGACATAGGTTCACCCGGTAAATCATCACGCTCATACTTCACTCGGGAATCTACACAGCTCCTCATTTCATTCATATAGGCCACAAGTATAAACCACTCGGGAAATGACTTCCCCAATTCCACCACTCGGAATCCAGAACTCTTTCTCACTCGGAATATTTCCTAATCAAACATCACTCGGGGTATTTAACTTCAATACGATCGGGTCTGTACCATACTCCCATCACTCGGTATATTTTCATATCTCTCTCTCAGAGAACACAGTTCTTTCTTCACTCAGAAAAGGGTCACAATATTCATTCCTCACTCGGAACGTTCCAGCTAGATCCACTCGGCATATGGCAACTTATTCGCTCGGGAAAAATATTAAGTCAAGCCCCTCTTGGACTTAATCTAACCTTAACCACTCGGGATGTAGAACCTTATTCACTCGGATTATGTATATCGTACACTTAGAATTCGTTCCAATCTAACCATTACAACAACTCTTCCTTCGGGAGAGGGCCCACTCGGGGTTTCCACTCGGAATTATCAAAACCCTTTCCCGCTTGGGATCTACACACATTTTTCACTCGGAATAATCAAGCCTAGCAGTACTCGGAAATTCTCCCATTAATCCTACACAGAATAGGTTCACCAAGAGATTTCTCAGAATCCTTTTTAAGTCTTCTCTGCTCGGAAAAGAAGGCCAACACTATAGCTTCGTTCGGAACGGCCCAGACAATAATAATCCACTCGGAATTCATCACCTTAACATTATTTATTCAACATCACTTCACAACCAATACAATGTATATTACCACTATAACCACACACATATGTATATACAGACATACACTTGGATACTTATTATCCCAGCATTATTCATTCACCAACACTTGTTATTCGATGTAATTAACACCATACCCATGTAAAATATATATATATATATATATATATACGTGTACTTGTTTACAATTCTGATAGGTATTGCTCATAAACAATAAGTTAGTTATCCTATTACATGAGAGCTGGCCAAGGCTACACTGACCAGACATAATAAATACAATATAAGCACTCAACAGTCGGAGTGCACCTCACTCGGACTCGAGGCCCGATCATCACGTCCGAGTCCCACCTGCACAAGCTGGAAAATGGTGTAGGGGTGAGCTTTCACATATAAAACAATAGCTATTGACTCGGATTATACCTCAATCCTCAATTATATAATTTACATGGCTCAATCCGCAATATATATACACTGCCAAATAATATAAGAGTCACACAACAGCATCCATTCGGAGATTACACGGTAACACACATTCTCTATCATAACAACACGTCACACTCGGCACAGCATCAATACATAGCTATGCATTCAGTCGTAATTTACTCATTCATTCAAATCCATGCAATCAGGTTAGCCTCAATAACAATGCTCATACACACATGCATGCGGATCCGACTTAAACAGTGATTTCAATCGCAGATTCCTTCCCTGCCTCTCGTCCATTAGCCCTTCCTGTGTGGTACCGGCCCTCCAAAGACGTCTTGAGACTTAACTCTAGCTCCATCGGCTACCACGGGTCCTCATGGAACTGGTCAGGAATCTGGGAGTCATCTCATATATGCAATCTCATGCAATTCCATAACAAGCATCCAAGGTAACCACATTACAGCACATCCACTCGACATTTTTAACGGAGTCAGCATGCATTTCAACACAACATTCAAAATGGAAATCACGTATCAATTCACATCGATCTACACCTTTCACACAACTTATCACATTAAAGCAAGCACCCGGAACCCGGTCATAAACCATACACTTGACATGCAAAGTGCCCCCTACCTACTGTCGGGGTTCAGAGACTCCTCAAGTTGCAATGCTGACCGATCGCCCTTCTGTTACTCCTCCCCCACCATCCTTCGAACTTAGCGTTGATCCTGGGCCAGAGTTGCTCTTTCCTCCAACGGGTTTGTCTCCCCCACGGCTCCAAGGCACTTCCCAGCACAGCCTTCTAACTGGGACACTAACAGCTCCAAGTGGAAGAAGAAGGAGGGGGAAAAAGGCGACAGAGAGGAAGAAGAGGACAGGGAGTGGAACAGAGCCGCGTTGATGTTCCTCCCAGAAGCTCTTGACTCTCTCACTGTTCGACGCGAATGAGAGTGAAGAAGAGAAAATAGGGAAAGGAGAGACCAGACGCACGTACCAGAAGAACTATCCAGCGTGAATTAATGAAGGAAAGAGAGAGCTGAAGTTGTCTTATACCCTTAGGGACACATGCGTCCTTTCGCCTGGCATTATTATTATTATTATTATTATTTATTCAATCATTTTCTAACCAATCAGCAATTAGTTTAATTATTCATTAATCCCAATTCTGCAGTTAACCCTTAATTAATGGCTTAGTCTCAATCGGTACTTAAATTAAAAATCAGGATGTTACATCAGCCATTTACCACTCGAAATGTCTAAGGCAAAGAACTTTCCACTCGGATTCTCCTCCAACAGTGAAGTATTCCACTCGGATTTGCTCCATTCTGAGTAATTCCACTCGGATTTTCCTCCAACAGTGAAGTATTACACTCGGCAACGCTCCATTCTGAGTAATTCCACTCGGATTTTCCTCCAACAGTGAAGTATTACACTCGGCAACGCTCCATTCTGAGTCAATCCACTCGGATTTGATCATTTCTGAGTCTTTCTACTCGGATCCAACCTTTCAGATGCATTCAGAAATTGGAATCTTCATTTAAAAATTTCTTGACAGTTGAGGCCCACTTGGAAACTCTCTATTTGGAGACACAACACTCTGCTACGTCTCACTCGGGTTGTCCCTTACTCGGAAATGACCATTCCGAGTCATCTTACTCGGAAATGATCATTTCTGAGTCTTTTTTTTAAATTAACTTTTTTTTTCTTCTTTTTTATTATTATTATTATTATTATTTATTTTATTTTTTTATTATTTTTTTATTTTATTTTTTTTATTTTTTATTTTTTTTAATTGAATGCTTTTCACTTGCGGATCGACCAGACTGAAATAGGTGTTCACAATGACAGAGTACAGTTATCTCCTGGACAATTAGGCATGGGCTAGAAGGCCCTCCCCTCTTTCCCTTTTTTACCGTTGTATAAATATAATTTTACGAACTCTCCGTAATTCAAGTGACATTTTTTTAGCAATAGAACCCTAATTTTCCTAGAGTAATTCTCTAAGGTATTGTGTGTTACGTGTTCAAGAGTGACACAGGGATTGTGTACTAATTACCAGTTAATTATGATTCAATTATCTAGACTAACAATTTAAAGTTGAAAATTAAATTTAAGCTAAGCAAGAACTTAAAGCAAAGCAAAGTAAAGAGAATTTGCTTTTAGAGATCAAGTAGAGAAATATCATAAGATTAAGGTGGGTATATATGAAAAGTATGCTTGATCAAGATCCTTTCTATTAACAAAATTAAGTTTTCTAAGGTAGACTCTTCTAAGTTAATTAACGTTTTCCTCTTGGAATTTTGCTAATGTACCTAACCTGAGAAGAACCGTGTTCAATTCTTATTAAATCATTTATCATTCTTTAAGAATCTAATTAGCCATTAAAAGATTTTAATTACTTTCGTAATCTTAACCTTCAATTCAATTTATGTGTTTCAAATAATGAGTTGGCTTCTTAATTTTTCCCTAGTTACCTACGATCACCAAAGTCTATCTCTAGATTATAAGGTGTGTTAAGAATACAATAAATTAAATGAAAATACTAAATTTCATTAATAAAATATCAAATTGAAATTAATAAGTGTTCATCATACCCCCTAAATCCCAAGAATAAAGATTTAGTTCCCCATAGAAGAGAAAGCTACAATACACATGTTTAAAGAATAATAAAACACAAGAAACATTACACAAAGATGATGCTAGAATTAATGCTAGAAGGCTCTCGTGATCTCCCCAAGAATTCTTTGTATTCTCCTTAGTTCTTCCTTTTCTTCCCTCCCTAAGACCAGCTACCTCTACTCTTTAAAAGTCCCTCTTAAATTAGGGCTGTAGAAAATTATAGCAGTCTCGTAATATGATCCATGATCGTGGCAAGCTCCTGGCCATGTCGTGGATCATTCTATTACTTCTCAAAAAATTTATGCACTCTGACAAAGGGTTCCATGGCTTGGCAATGGTAGCCACTACTGGTCATGGATCTCAGAATGCCTCTAATGAGTCTTAGGTCCTATTTCAGGTAGTGTTTCCTTGGCTTTAAGATTTTTTCCATGGGTTCTTTGGCAAAGACTTCCTTTCTTATTTTCTTGTGATGCTTCAAAAGGCCCTATTTGCATCCTAAATGGTCCTAAATATCAAGAATCCTGCAAAATAAAATTACCCAAGTAACAAAAGTATAGGAAAAGCAAATCCCATAGAGTTTAGAGGGAATGCAATGCAAAATGACCTAAAACTCTAGAAAGTTAAGCCATAATATGATGCATTTTAGAGACTCATAATCTCACTATATGTGTTTCTTAAGATGAAAACCCCTTTTATCATGGATTCGACGTGTTATGTCTAGGTCAAAAAGTTATCATCTATTATGCATGGAAACACTATGGAGGTGTCGTCCCCCGTACTGGAAATGTCCCGGAAATGGGAAATAGTGAGAAATAGCAGGGAAACATTTTCATCTCCACCCATATTTTAGGCCTTAGCAGAAACGACCGGAAATATCTAGCCCATATTTCCCAGGCGTTTCAAGCCCCTAAAAACCCCACCTGCTTCTCTCTTTTCTTTTACACTTCTCCCGAGCTCCCTAGCCGCCTCATTCTTCTTCTTCTTCTACGCTTCCCCATGGGTCTTCTCCAATCCACACCATCTCTAATTGTTTGTGACTCTGGAGTCATCATCGTCTTCTTCAGTTCTTCTTCTCTGTCATCTATGCTTGTCGTCTTTCTCTACTTGCGGACTCTTTTCCTTTACTGTGTTAGCATTCATCTTCTTCTTCTCTGACAACATCGACCATGAACATAGGCAAGGCACTCCGAGAGGTCTGTTTTGCGTCTTCTTCTTCATGGATTCGACACTTTGACACTACCAGTGAGTTGACTGAGTTCTATAAATTTTGCTCTACTTGCTTCATTTTCATTTTCCAATTTTTTGTTCAACTTAATATAGTCTATTTAGAATCTTAGATTATCTTAAAATTGAATTCAAATTGGAAGAGTAGTAAATCTTTCGAACATGATTAACCAAGACACTGGACAGCAATGAAAGAACTTTGTTAAATTGTTTGCCATTGTTTTTTAATGTTAAATCATTAATCTTAAGTTTGCTTGCAACTGTTCATCAGTTTTCCAGCACTATCAATGTATTTGAAGCTAAGATGTTTCTACCTTTTTTATTTTAGGAATTTATTAGAGATAAAATAAAATAGGGGAATTACTGAATTGTTGATACTTGATAATAATGTTGAATTGTTGAATTGCTGAATTCTAAATAATTATTTTACTTATTTAGGTTTTTGTATGGATGTTGGTGTTTTTATACATTTTGAAATGAACAAATTTATTTAGTAGTGATATTGATCCGGGGTGCTAACCGGACTTCATAACACATGGCCGGAGTGCTACTAAACGGTGCCACATCATCAGAATTACCAGAAGAGCCTGGTTAAACTATCACAACCAGAGTCTAAAACTAGAACAACTACGGACCTATGGTCAAGACTCTGGTCCCTCTCTGACAGCTAGACAATGAGTTAGAATCGGTATGGGAAACATCTCCTTGCAAACACTATTGCTATAGTAAGTTAGGAGAAAGGTCAAATCACTTCTCCTACTCAGGTATTCCCTATAAATACATCTTATCTTTTACTGTAAAGGGATCTGAACTAATCTGAGAGTTACCTTTGTAATACCCTTATTTCTTGTAATACCCATACTAACTTAAGCATGAGAGAATCTTTTACAGGTGCAGATCCGGTGTGTTCTCTTGACTCTAGTATGGACTTGAACATCAAATTCACCCTATACTTGAAGAACTTAGGATCCCCGCTGGACCTAGGTGTATAATGTCGTACTCCATAGAGACGGTGTAAAATAGAAAGCTTGTAAGGTAACTCTAGACACTGGTCAAGATGGTTAACTTTTGACCCCGGTTCTAGGATATAACATTGGTATGCTCAGTGGGACTACGTAAATTGTGAGTCCCATATCACAACAAAAAGCACGTCATGGATCACCAGAGAGGAAACGAAACCCCGGAGGGGCACGTCCAGAACGTAGCAAGGACATTGGATTATAACAAAGGGGTAGTAGAGACACTGAGGACGGATTGGAGGACCCAAGCAGTACCCAGAGACGAGATTATAAGGTAACTGCATCAGGAAATTCAAGAGCTTCAAAGGGAAAACACCGGTGGCAACCAGAGGCAGCAAGATATTCACCACCAGTAGGAGTAATCTCAAACCTACACCTATGATGAGCAGGAGTCCATATACCGGACTGAGGAGATGAGTAGCCAAAGAAGGGCTATGCAGCATGACAGGGGTGGTGAATATCAGTTTAAAATACCATTCACTAGGAGGTTGATAAGCGTCCCTATCCCAAGACACCTTCAGACTCCATATTTACTGTTATTTTGAAAGTATATAGGGGAATCTGACCCTGGAAGTCATTTGGATGCCTACGTGAACGAATCTTTATTCTTAGGAGTTGAGGAGGATGTTATGTGCAGGGTGTTTCCAAGGACGTTGTTCGCTAAGGCCTTGGGATGGTTCAAGATTCTGCCAGTTGGATCAATCGACACAGGGGAAGATATGGCCCATGCATTCTTACAACACTTTGTGGTGTCCAGAGATATTCCCAAAACGTCCCATACATTGGCACAAATTAGATAAGGGTCAGGAGAAAGTTTGAGAGATTTTTTGAAGAGATTCTATAAGGAAGCTGCATCAGTACCGGGGTTGACAGAAAAGATTCAAATGCATATTACAGTGGAAGCTTTGTAACCGCTGTCACCTTTTGCCTTATCCCCAGCAAAGGGACCAAATTGTACCTTTGAAGAGTTCAGGAGCAAAGATGCTAAATATGTTGGAAGAGAGATATATCTGGTAGCTGCTAGCCAGAAGAATACATCAGAAGGAGTCCAGATGTCAGACAGAAGAGCACTGAAGTTAGAGCGTAAAGGTCCAGGTAGGGATATAATCCTAAGACCAAGAGAAAGGAGGAATGTGAATTCCATACAGTACACCCCATTGGCCGTACAGCCCAACCAGATTTTAAGGGAGGTTAGTTTAAGAGGAATGATGGTGTACGGGGTGAGGAAGCCTTTGCCTATGAAAAGAGCTGGGAATACCAACAAATACTATGAATTTTATGAATAAGTCGGACATAGCACAGATGAATATCAGTAACTGAAGGAAGCCATTGAGACACTGATAAGAAAAGAAAAGTTAAAGCAATATCTGTTTAGACAAAGAGTAAATCTGGAGTCGAAAAGAGCAGTGCTATAACACCCTTGATTTTCTGTACTCGAATCCCGATGTAATCGTCATAAATAATAAAAATGCGAATAAATTTTTTTCGCATTTGAAAAACATTTCCAAGATGCCACCATGATCACATCAAGACCCGAATCACAGAAAACCAAAGAGTGAGATTTAGAAACCTATAACTGGATCGAGAAATAGTTTGCCCATTCGATATACAAAAATAATGGAGTTTACAGCGGAAGAAAAATGTGTATACCGGGCACACGCCTAGTCCCATATATGAAGATATGAGAAAAGGCTCGGCAAGCATGCAATGGCATATGGTAAGCCTAATATACAACTATCATCATTTTACATAATCACATAAGCATGCAATGCCTACGATGTATGTATATACCTATCTGTATGATCATGCAACATACATCTCCAACATTCATATTTATAATAAACCATAACCAGCCCAACATTAAATTCATAAGTCTCCACTATTAGTATATCCTCCAAATGTATACATATTCATAATTCGTCCATCAATATCAATAATTACAACATCATACTATTCATCATATATATAACATGTTAAATTACAATGCTGCCGGCCAAGGCATTCCGTTACAACTATTTACCTTTCCAAAAGCTTTACTTTAAAAACATCCTCTTCCCATGGCATTCCTGCATCAATACTAAAAAGTAGACCACATGGGAGAGTGAGTTATACATTTCAAATAATGATATGAATACAATTGAAATTATGTGCATATGCATATCAACATCATGTATGCTTTGCTAAACACATCAACTATCATCATATATCATTAATTCATCAATATGTATACTTATACATCAAATCATAGCAAAGCAAGCATATACACATTTATAACACCGCCACAATGGGCCAACACGTATCTATCACATCGCCACAATGGGCCAACATCATCAACATAGACCATTCTGGTCTTTCATCAAGCCACCATGGGCTACATCATCATTTCCAATCATAAACAATACGCCCTTCATTACATTGGGCCATATCATACATATCGTCATATTCAACATCATTTCATATAATCATATCATTTATTATTTTTATATGGTCTTTCATTATATTAACTTCTCATCTCATCAACACCAATACCAACATCTCAATCATCATCAAACATCATCATATTCTGGCATATCTCCATGCTATATGCAAATGCTCTTATGGCTAATGCATATGCATAATGGAATAGACAACAACAAATGCGGATCCGACTGTGGGAAATAACACCAAGTTGTAGGTTCAAGCATGATCACATACCATGCCTCTACTGCAGTAGTAAAATGTGTACACATATATCATAATGCATGCATATTCACCATATTTTTACTGGTACCAAACCGCATCGCCCAACATGCAACACCTGGTCATTTTCACCATGACCGCGGTATACAACATATTCAACATATGGTGTTACGGGCCAACCATGATTCTCAACATGGCAGCTGTGATCCAAAGGACCATCAGGGACACCTGCTCCTCAAGAGCCACCCCCTACAAGGGTCAACCACATGCAGCTCCCCGTAGCTCAGCATGGGCAGCTTCGTGACTTACACACCGAGTCACAGGGGAACAACATAAATGCTCGTGCACTGAGCCGCCCTCCCACTGGGCCAACTGGGGGAATCCCCTAATATTCCAACACTGGCAGCTATGATATGCCATGGATGCAATGCAATGCAAATCAAATGCAAGCTCACTCTGTGCATCCTAAATGCCACTCATCAAACATCATCATCATCATAATCACCAACACCACCATACACCTTAGTGGATTTCATCATTGTTTGTTTCTTAGTCATTGCTTTCAAGTTTTATTGTGGCATTTTCATCTCAATATATTTTCACATATATTTCACCTCATACACGTAAGTAGATACTTGCAATCAATCACAATGGCATTTCAATATTATATAATATTCATCAATAATACCTCACTTTCATTTAGTGGGTTTTCATCTCATTATTCATTACCATTGTCTCAAGTATACTTTATATGTATATAAAATTGTGTGGCATTCACAACATTTTCAATTTCATAATTCATTCCACACATACAAGGCTATGCTTGTATCACACACAATGGCACACAATAATTTATCACTATCAATATGCACCTCTTTATGCAAGAGAGTGCTCAACCTCATCATTTAACACTATTTAATATTACATTTTCTCTAATGTATCTACTTATAATTCATACTATGTCATTTATTTATCCCTTCATACATTTTAAATTCATTCAATGGTATATCTCATAATTCTGCCCTCACAATTTCATTATCATCCTCTCATCATTCTGTTTCAGGTGGCAAATCCATCATAATTCATTATTTTAATTCAAGAGGTAGATACTTAATTATTTAATTCCCATGTACCCAATCAACCTTAATTACCACCATGTTATACTACCATTATATCGCCCTTCATACATACCCATAATCATTTCATAATTATCCCTTAATACCGAGAAGAGGCTCAAACATAGGCCTACCACAAATAAAATCGAGCAAATCCCCCTTCTGGTGGAAACTCGCTCAAGCGAGATTCACCTCCGCTTGAGCGAGACAGGCCAGGTTCGCTTGGGCGACTCCCTTGAGTGAAGCACCATCACACTCGGTCACTCGCTCAAGTGAAATTACACCAGTAGTCATTTCCACACTCTGTTTTCACTCTGTAATTCATTCAAAACTGACTCATCTCACTCGGTTGTTCACTCGGTAAAATCAATCAAAATCGACTCCCAACACTCGGGTTTTCACTCGGCAGGATCTCCTTGAAATCGGCTCAAGGCACTCAGGTTTTCCACTCAACAAATTAATCCTGACCGACCCATCATTCACTCGGCCAATTAATTCCAAATCTGAGTCATCTCTCAATCAATCTTTCACTCGGCAATTTCATTCCAAAACCGAGTCACCTCAATCAGTCTTTCACTTGGTAAACTTAATACAAGACCGGCCATCACTCACTCAGACTTCCATTCGGTAAATTCATTCTAAATGCATGAAATCTTGTATGTTGATAATGTATGTATTGATGTCATGTTGCATGTTGCTCCTTGAATGGATGTGGTGTTTTATGTGTGTGATATGAAATAAAGATTGAATCTTGCAATGGTTGATTGTGAAATCGTATATTATATATATATATGATTATGTGGATTAATATTGTGATTGAGTATGAGTGGTACCCTAGATGAGAGGGTGAGATAATCCTTATGAGGTTAAGGCATGCATGAGCATTGTTGCATACATAGCATGGCATGCATAACATGATGTTTGAAAAGTGGTTGCAATCACTTAAGATTTGAGATATAAAAGGCTTACGAGTTCCTGTGATATTGAGTCGGTGGTTGCGATCACCTGGTGTTTGAAATGAAAGGCCCTACGAGACCATTGAGATTGAATGCCTATGGTTGCGATCATGAGGCGGGAGTACCCCTTGCGAGGCAGGAAACCATTATGAATTATTGAACGTGGTTGCAATCACGAGAAAGCACCTTGCGAGGCTGCTAGAGGGAGTACCCCTTACGAGCCGGGAAACCAATGAGAATGAATGAATAATTATGGTGGTTGCGATCACCCGTTGGAATGAAATCGGATCCGTGCATATGCATCATTAAACACCAGCATGTGCATTAGCCATAGAAGCGTGGCATTGAGTGATATCCCCATGAGAAAGTTATGTGAAGTGTATATGGAATCCTCTGATCACTAACCATAATTGTGTTCTTGGTTTGGTGTGACTTAATGAATCTTGATGGATATGAGTGTTCTATGAATTGGATGATTGATTTATTTTAGTGCCACTTGAACTCCTTTTGGGAGAAGATGTTTAACTTGCATTCATGTGTATATTATCACTAATTGTTGGATTTTTCATCATTGAGAAAGTGTACTCACTCTCCATGTGGTCTATCTTTTTAGCTCTTTTGTTGTAGGGCTTGACCATGGAGCTCATGGGATGAAGAATTGTGTGAAGGAGGTTATTTAGGTAAAGAATGCCTTGGCCAGCATTTTGTTTTGATTTTATAGCTTATACGTATACTTTTGTGATATATATACAATATGGACCTTTTGTATAGCCATGAAGTAATGTGGATAACTTGTATGGATGAATGATGATTTTGGAGGTCATGTAGGAAAATGAGACTTTTTGGGTGTATGGCTCATTTTCATTTGTGACCTTGTCATTGTATGAATGATGAATATGGTTTGAATGACTTATAATTTTGATAAATAAATGAATGGTTATATGGGAATCTAAATTTTATAAAGTGTACAAGATGATAGACTTAATTATGATATAATTCATAAATTTGAATAGAGATCATAGAGTATGATTAATTGGAACATGTTTAAAATACCTAATATGATGTATGAGATGCATTAGACTTGTTCAATTTTGTCTTGAATGAATTTTCATATGCTAAATTGTGAAATTCATAAGTTTTTTGCATGGGTACTCATAATCTCGCTCAAGCGAGATGGATTCTCGCTCAAGCGAGAATCCCCTGTGCTGGGTATTTGGCTACTAACCAAATCTTGCTTAGGCGAGAGTGGGTCTCGCCCAAGCGAGTCTGCCCATGCATCAGTTGTTGGCCACAGGAGGAGATTCGCTCAGGCGAGTAAGGCCCCGCCCGAGTGAAAGTGAGCTAAATTTGCCACTAGACCAATTTTGCTTGAGCGGAAGGCCTTTGGGCGTGGCACTCACTCGAGCGAACGAGCGTATGTTGGGTTCTGGGGCACTTTCACCCATGCTCGCTTGCCTCTCCCAAGCGAATCCTGAGGATTTCGCTCAAGCGAGATGGGGCTCGCTTGTAACATCCCAAAATTTTTAATCTCATGTATAATCATCTTTAATCTAGATCATTAATGATATTATTCAGTTATATTAACTTTGTACATAAGTTTGGCTAAGAATTAAAGTTTCTTTTGATTCGTTCAAGTAGTTTTCTATAGTATTAACCTCTGGTAGCACTCTGATTGGAACATTACCGAGTAAAATATTAGTGAGCAAGAAATTCTGAGTGAATCAGGTCAGAAATAAGACTTTTTGAGTAAATAAAAGATCTGATTCCGAGTGAAGGTTGAAATTCTGAGTGAAGGTTATGTCTTCCGAGTGAGCTATGTCCGAGACAGGACCTTCCGAGTGAGGATGTGGATATAATTCCGAATGAAAGGTCTCCGAGTGTACGGAGTTCCGAGTGGGAAATTCCGAGTTGAGTGTGATGGGATCAGGTGAGATTCTGGACGAATCTCACTCAAGCAGGCGTGGCCGCGCTTGAGCAAATGAAAGAGGAGTCGGTTGAAATAATTACCAAGTAAAAGACTGAGTGCTATAAAGCCTCGCTCGAGCGGAAATAGAAAGGAGTCGGTTTTGGAGTAATTTACTGAGTGAGAAATGGTCGGTCTTGGAATTGTTTAGCCGAGTGAAGGACCGATCAGGAGATGAGTCAGTTTTGAAATGATTTGTCGAGTGAAAGACCGAGCGAGTGTGGAGTCGGTCTGGAATGATTTAGCCGAATGAAAGACCGAATGAGACAAATCGGTTCTGGATGAGTCCGGGTGATACATTTCCAAGTAAGACATTCCGAGGAAGGAAAGCTGTCCGAGTGTTTCAAACAGAAAAATGTCCGAGCAAATTCCCTTCCGAGTGAAGCAGTTGAGAAAGAAGAGACTGATGAATTCTTCTTAGAATGACCCGGTAGTGGTCTAGTCGGCAAATATACTGACCGGTAGAGTTCCAGTCGGTAAATATGCTGACCGGTGGAGTTCCAGTCGGTAATTATTCCCATAATACAAAACCAGTGTCAGAATTAATCTCTTACACCAATCTTGTCGTTTTATACATATTTTAATATATTTTTCTTCAATCATACAAGGCTCCAGTAGGTAGGCGGCAGAAATGGTCAAAATACAGCTCACTTCTTTTCTAAAACCTCTATTATTTCCATAATTGATGCACCTAACCTCCAGTCACGAGAAAGCTTGTCTCCCACTTGTCTTGTACATTATTAAATCAATACCACACCTTTTCCAAGTCTGAATTCTCAAAACATACCAAAAATTAATAAAGTCTCTCTTTCTCATTTCCTTCTCTACGTACAAGCCACTCTGATTTGAAGCTAGGACAGTAAGAAGAGAACGTTTTTCAATCAATCTAAGACCCTTCATCAAGGTAAGAGGGGATAGGGTTATGAATAAATATGAAATGGGTAGAATTGTATGCTGTTCTAGGATTCTAGAATTATCTTCGTAACTTGTTGCTTAATTTTGAAGTTAAAAACGTGTGAATTTGATTCTGACTTCTTCATCAAAGTTGTAGATCTTTTTGTTATGTGAATTTTGAGACTTGAACTAACTGATTTGGATATGTATAGCATGAGTTATAGCCAAAATACTACAGCATATCTGTTGGAATATGTGTCTTCTATTTTGTGTATATATTAATATTCTGGGGATTATACATACGTTTTTAGACTTTGATGTCTTCACAAAAGTTGTAGATATTTAGATTAGGGATCTATAGAAAGTGGTTTCAAGTTAAAAGGATATTTCTAGCTCTAGTTATGTGAAAACCGAGTGCTGGGAGTCGGTATTGAATTCGGTTCTGGACGATTTTCGCCCACGCTCGCTGGCTCCGCCCAAGCGAGGCTTGTGTGTCTCGCTCAAGCGAGTCGGAAATCGCTTGAGCGAAGTGACCCCTGTAACTCCCTTTCTCTTTTAGCACTTGGTTTTTCACTCACTTCGCTGGGGTGAATGCCATCCTCAAGACCCTTCGCTCGGGCGAGACCCCATTCGCCTGGGCGGATTTCATCCAGTAGCCAAACACTGATACTGGGGCAAGCTCGCCTGAGCGAGGTTCACTCTCGCCTAAGCGAGAATTGCCCAGAAACCGATTGCCATACAGAAGGGGCTCTCGCTTGAGCGAGAACCCATCTCGCCTGAGCGAGATTATTAGAGAAACATGCAGAATGTAGAATTTGAACAACACAGCTGTCAAAACTCCATTCAAACCGAATCTACTCAATTCATCATATCAATATCATCCTACTAGCCAATTAAAACTTAAAAACGATTTGATTTGCTCACGTTATGATTGTTTTACTAACGTATGTTGCTGTTGTAAAATGCTGAAACTTACCTATAATGGTTATTATGGATGAAAATGATATTTTTCATATGAGTAATATTGAATTATTGAGGGATTATTGATTATTATGGATGTTATTGAGTGTCCTATACATGACATACAATATATATATATATATATTTGTCATGAATGATTATGAATGACTAAATTAATGTGTACATGAATGCCTTATGATTTATTGAGATATGTTGTTGAAACAGTAAATCCATGATTCTAAAAATTATTATATGTGATTTGTCCTTCGAGGACTTGTGGTTTTCCGAGTGTTTATGGAAATATTGATATCATGGTATGTTAAATCGATAAAGAGAATTAAAGGCATTCATGCATCATAAGCATTTCGACGCACCATGGAATTTAGGGGTTCCATGATTGCCTACCCTGGTGGGGGGTTACTCTATGATGAGTTAAAGCCCTATTTTCGCAGGAGCCATGAGGGTGTAGGGATTCATGGTTATGCAAATTCCTACTTGTGAACTTATTTTCACGGGAGCCATGAGGGTGTAGGGATTCATGGTTATGCAAATTCCTACTTGTGTACTTATTTTCGCAGGAGCCATGAGGGTGTAGGGATTCATGGTTATGCTAATTCCTACTTGTGTCTCTATGAGACTTTTTACTGTAGTATTCCCACCAAATCAAAACGGATCCAGCATGACATCATTTGACTAAGTTAAGGATTTATTAAATATAAATGAACTTGTTTGGCATATACATCATATCATTATGGTTTGTTGATTGTGTTTGTGCAGTTTTACTTATTTTATATTTATTCTATATTCTGTCTCACTCTTACATTAACTTTTACAGTGCATACTACATAGAATGATGAGTGATGCCATGAATGAAGGTTTTATGAATTATTGCTTGGACTTTGGTTTCATTTAAATTTAATGGGTTATAATAATATTATGAACCATGTACTGTAATCTTCTTTATCGTTTCCGCTATATAAATGTTTTATGATTTAATTGTTCACGACTAGTATGCATGATAATATTCCGCATTTATCAACTTTTACGTGACTTCAGAATTTAAATTACAAATTTCAAAAATGATTCTTTAAACGTGAAAAATTTGTTCCAAAATTTTGGAGCGTCATATTGGTGGTATCAGAGCATTTTCAAAAATTCAGGACCAATTGCTATGACATGTATTGTTCCCTTGATAAGCTACAAGTATTGTTTCTTTGAATTGTTTGTTACTTGCTTGATAATATGTTAAGTATGTGCTATATGACTTGTTGCTTAACTGATAAATTGTGAAATACTTATAATTATGTTATAATCTTATAATTATATATGATATATATTTTTCCTTAGAATTAGTATAAACCAAACTATAAATGTAGGATGGCAAGAAACAATAACGACGCTATGGCAGCCGCTTTCAACCGCTTAGCTGAGGCCATAGAGAGGCAAAATCAACCAAGAAGTGCTGGAGGACTACACAGATTAGATCACTTCCTAAAAAGGAAACCATCACAGTTCAAAGGAGGCTATAATCCAGAGGTAGCATACCTATGGATTAAGGAAATGGAATGCATCTTCCGAGCCTTTCCCTGCACAGAATTCAAAAAGGTGGAGTATGCCACCTACATGATGATTGAGGAAGCAGAAAACTGGTGGATCCATGCCAGAATTTGTATGATCGAGACTGACAGACCTATGGACTGGGTAAACTTCAAAGATTGTTTTCTGGAGAAATATTTTCTAGCAAGTGTAAAGAGCCGAAAGGAGCTGGAATTCATGGAGTTGAAACAAGGCTCAATGTCTGTTGGTGAGTATGCTGCCAAATTTGAAGAATTATCTCTCTTTTACCCTCTTTTCCAACAGGCTGGTGCTGAAGCCTCAAAGTGTGTCAAGTTCGAGAACGGGTTGAATCTTGAAATCAAAGATGCTATTGGTTATTAAGAAATTTGAAGTTTTCCCATCTTGATTAATAAATGTCGAATCTTTGAAGAAAACCACTAAGCCAGATTGGCACAAGAGAAGATTAATAGACAATTGAGACCTTAGTCAGTTGCCTTCAAAAGGAAAGGATCGTTCTATCCAAATTGTTTCAAGGGAGGATCATCATCATCTTCTCAGAGATGCAACAATCATATGGATATCAAATGTCATAACTATGGAGGTAATCACCATATACGTGATTGCAACAGACACCTAGGAGATGTCACTTGCTTTTGTTGTAATCAAAAAGGTCACATCAGTCCAAATTGTCCACAGAACCGTCAAAACAACAACAATAACACTATGAATTATCAAAGAGGTTCTAGTTATCAGGGAGGCCGTGGAGGAAACACGCGTGCTGTTCAACCTCCAAGACATAATAGGGAGTCAATAGACTAGAGATTACAACCAGCAACAGGAAGAGTCTTTGCCATCAGCGGTTCAGAGGCAGACCAAGCAGACGACCTTGTGCAAAGTAAGTGTGAGATCAATGGTACCATTTTGTCTGTGTTGTTTGATTCTGGTGCTACACATTCTTTTATTTCTGAGGAGTGTGTTAGACATCTTCAATTACCTGTGAAGTCTATGATATATGACCTGATTGTTTCCACTCCCACCGGTACACAACATAGGACTACTAAGGTGTGTAGCGATTGTTCTGTGCTCATAGAAGGTAGAAACTTTCTTGTCGATCTTGTTTGTTTACCTTTGAAGGATCTGGAAGTAATTCTAGGGATGAACTGGTTATCAGCGAATCGAGTCTTGGTGGACTGTCATAACAAGACCGTGATATTCCCATCAGAAGAAAATCCTATTTCTGACAACCTCAAGATCTTTGCCTTAAAAGGTGAAATTCAATTGTTTACCTTGTTTACTCTTTCCAAAGGAGATGGTGAATCTAAAGCAATTGAGATGCCAGTTGTCTCTGAATTCCCTGAAGTATTTCCAGAAAGTGTCTCAAGTTTACCTCCAGAACATGAGATAGAATTCTCAATTGACTTAATTCCAGGAGCAGAACCAGTGTCTAAGGCTCCATATCATATGTCACCTATTGAACTGGCAGAACTAAAAAAGCAAATTGAAGAGTTGTTGGAGAAGCATTTTATCAGGCCCAGTGTGTCGCCATGGGGAGCGCCAGTATTGCTCGTCAAGAAGAAAGACGGAAGCATGAGATTATGTGTAGATTATCGTCAATTGAATAAATTGACCGTGAAGAATAAATATCCTTTGCCCAGAATTGATGATCTGATAGATCAATTGAGAGGTGCTACAGTATTTTCCAAGATTGATCTACGATCGGGTTATCATCAGATTTGTGTCAAGTCTGAGGATGTTCCAAAGACAGCCTTTAGAACACGCTATAGTCATTACGAGTATCTTGTGATGCCTTTCAGAGTGACCAATGCCCCAGTTGTATTCATGGATTACATGAATCGAGTGTTTCATCTCTACTTGGATCAATTTGTTATCATCTTCATTGATAATATTCTGATTTATTCTAAACCTTGGGATGAGCATGAAAAGCATCTTCGAGTGGTATTACAGATTCTGAAGGAGAAGCAGTTGTATGCTAAGTTATCAAAATGTGAATTTTGGATGAAAGAGGTAAAGTTCCTAGGCCATGTAATCTCAAGCAAAGGAGTGTCTGTGGATCCTTCTAAAATAAAGGCTGTAACAGACTGGGAAAGACTTACTTTAGTCACTGAGATATGAAGCTTCCTAGGGTTAGCTGGTTATTATCGGAGATTCATTGAGGGGTTTTCTCGAATTGCCTTACCAATGACTCGTTTGACCCAGAAGAATCAACCTTTTGCTTGGACGCCAGAATGTGAGAAAAGTTTCCAGGAACTAAAAACGAAGCTTACATCTGCTCCAGTCTTAACTTTGCCTAATCCACAATAAGACTTTGTGGTTTATTGTGATGCTTCTAAGATGGGTTTAGGTTGTGTTTTAATGCAGCAACGAAAGGTGGTTGCCTATGCTTCTAGGCAGTTGAGACCACATGAAATGAACTATCCGACGCATGATCTAGAATTGGTAGCGATGGTATTTGCTTTGAAAATCTGGAGACACCATTTGTATGGAGTCAAGTTTGAGGTGTTCAGTGACCACAAGAGCTTAAAGTATTTGTTCGATCAGAAGCAATTGAACATGAGGCAGCGAAGGTGGATGGAGTTTCTTAAAGATTATGATTTTGATTTGAAGTACCATCCAAGAAAAGCAAATGTGGTAGCAGATGCACTTAGCAGGAGATCCATTCATATGGCATCTTTAATGGTAAAAGAGATGGAAATGATAGAACAGTTTAGAGATATGAACTTGGGTGTGGAGATGAAATCTTCAAGAAGTATGACCTTGGGAACTTTGAAGATAACCAATGATTTTCTGAAACTGATAGGTGAGAAGCAGAAAAAGGACTTGCAATTACATGAATTGAGAGAGATGCAGGCGAATGGAAAGGATATGGGATTACAAGAAGGATTAGATGGAATTTGGAGTATTAGAAGCAGAATTTGTGTACCAGATAATGTTGATCTAAGAAGGACAATCCTAGAAGAAGCACATAAAAGTATGTTGAGCATTCATCTTGGATCAACTAAAATGTATCAAGACCTGAAGAAAAGCTTTTGGTAGCCAAAGATGAAGAAAGAAATAGCTGAATATGTGTCTTCATGTCTGGTATGTCAAAAAGCTAAGGTGAAACACCAGAAGCCATCTGGTGAACTACAACCATTGGAGATTCCTATCTGGAAATGGGATGACCTTTCAATGGATTTTGTGTCAGGATTACCAAGAACACGTTTAGGAAATGATGCAATCTGGGTTATTGTAGACAGATTGACAAAGTCTGCTCACTTCCTTCCGATGAATATGAAGAATTCTCTACAAAAGTTGGCACAATTATATGTGAAAGAGATCGTAAGACTCCATGGTGTACCATCCAGTATTGTGTCAAATAGAGATCCGAGATTCACTTCCCGATTTTGGGGGAGCTTACATCAGGAGTTAGGTTCAAAACTCCGATTAAGTTCAGCTTATCATCCTCAAACAGATGGACAATCAGAACGTACCATACAAAGTTTGGAAGACTTACTGCGATCTTGTGTGCTTGAGCATGGTGGTAGTTGGGAGTAGTTTCTTCCACTGATTAAATTCACGTATAACAATAGTTACCATAGCAGTATTGGTATGGCTCCATTTGAAGCATTGTATGGTAGAAAGTGTCGAACGCCCTTTTGTTGGTTAGAAACTGGTGAAAGTTTGGCGTTAGGACCTGAAATTGTGAAACAGACTACTGAACAAATAGAAATAATCAGAGAGAAGATGAAGGTATCCCAAGATAGACAAAAGCACTATTAAAATAAAAGGAGGAAACCACTTGAATTTCAAGTTGGTGATCATGTATTTTTGAAGGTTTCACCTCATAAGGGGATTGGCCAAGCTTTGAAGAGTAAAAAGTTGAGCCCAAGGTTCATTGGACCATATGAAATTCTAAAGAGAATTGGCTCAGTGGCTTATCAGATTGCACTTCCTCCTCATCTTGCAAATTTGCACAATGTGTTCCATGTATCACAATTGAGGAAGTATGTACAAGATCCCACTCATGTTATTGCTACTAATGATGTTGAAGTTAGAGAAAATTTGACCATCCCTGCAGAACCCACACAGATTATAGAAAGGTCAATTAAACGCCTGAGAAACAAGGATGTACCATTAGTAAAGGTTGCATGGAAACAAGGAAATGATATAACTTTAACTTGGGAGCGTGAAGATGCTATGAGGACGCAATACCCAAAATTGTTCCACTGAGGGATGCGTTATATTAAATTTCGAGGATGAAATTTTTATTAGGGTGGGAGAATTGTAACATCCCAAAAATTTCAATCTCATGTATAATCATCTTTAATCTAGATCATTAATGATATTATTCAGTTATATTAACTTTGTACATAAGTTTGGATGAGAATTGAAGTTTCTTTTGATTCGTTCAAGTAGTTTTCTATAGTATTAACATCTGGTAGCACTCTGATTAGAACATTACCGAGTAAAATATTAGTGAGCAAGAAATTCTGAGTGAATCAGGTCAGAAATAAGACTTTCCGAGTAAATAAAAGATCTGATTCTGAGTGAAAGTTGAAATTCCAAGTGAAGGTTATGTCTTCCGAGTGAGCTATGTCCGAGACAGGACCTTCCGAGTGAGGATGTGGATATAATTCCGAATGAAAGGTCTCCGAGTGTGTGGAGTTCCGAGTGGGAAATTTCGAGTTGAGTGTGATGGGATCAGGAGAGATTCTGGACGAATGTCGCTCAAGCAGGCGTGGCCGCGCTTGAGCGAACGAAAGAGGAGTCGATTGAAATAATTACCGAGTAAAAGACTGAGTGCTATAAAGCCTCGCTCGAGTGAAATAGAAAGGAGTCGGTTTTGGAGTAATTTACTAAGTGAGATATGGTCGGTCTTGGAATTGTTTAGCCGAGTGAAGGACCGATCAGGAGATGAGTCGGTTTTGAAATGATTTGCCGAGTGAAAGATCGAGCGAGTGTGGAGTCGGTCTGGAATGATTTAGCCGAATGAAAGACCGAATGAGACAAATCGGTTCTGGATGAGTCCCGGTGATACAGTTCCGAGTAAGACATTCCGAGGAAGGAAAGCTGTCCGAGTGTTTCAAACAGAAAAATGTACGAGAAAATTCCCTTCCGAGTGAAGCAGTTGAGAAAGAAAAGACTGATGAATTCTTCTCAGAATGACCCGGTAGTGGTCCAGTCGGTAAATATACTGACCGGTAGAGTTCCAGTCGGCAAATATGCTGACCAATGGAGTTTCAGTCAGTAATTATTCCCAGAATACAAAACCAGCGTCAGAATTAATCTCTTACACCAATCTTGTCGTTTTATACATATTTTAATATATTTTTCTTCAATCATACAAGGCTCCAGTAGGTAGGCGGTAGAAATGGTCAAAATACAGCTCACTTCTTATCTAAAACCTCTATTATTTCCATAATTGATGCACCTAACCTCCAGTCACAAGAAAGCTTGTCTCCCACTTGTCTTGTACATTATTAAATCAATACCACACCTTTTCCAAGTCTGAATTCTCAGAACAAACCAAAAATTAGTAAAGTCTCTTTTCTCATTTCCTTCTCTACGTACAAGCCACTCTGATTTGAAGCTAGGACAGTAAGAAGAGAACATTTTTCAATCAATCTAAGACCCTTCATCAAGGTAAGAGGAGATAGGGTTGTGAATAAATATAAAATGGGTAGAATTGTATGCTGTTCTAGGATTCCAGAATTATCTTCGTAACTTGTTGCTCAATTTTAAAGCTAAAAACGTGTGAATTTGATTCTGACTTCTTCATCAAAGTTGTAGATCTTTTTGTTATGTGAATTTTAAGACTTGAACCAACTGATTTGGATATGTATAGCATGAGCTATAGCCAAAATACTACAGCATGTCTGTTGGAATACGTATCTTCTATTTTGTGTATATATTAATATTCTGGGGATTATACATACGTTTTTAGACTTTGATGTCTTCACAAAAGTTGTAGATATTTAGGTTAGGGATCTATAGAAAGTGGTTTCAAGTTAAAAGGATATTTGTAGCTCTAGTTATGTGAAAACTGAGTGCTGGGAGTCGGTATTGAATTCGGTTCTGGACGATTTCCGCCCACGCTTGCTGGCTCTGCCCAAGCGAGGCTTGTGTGTCTCGCTCACGAGAGTCGGAAATCGCTTGAGCGAAGTGACCCTTGTAACTCCCTTTCTCTTTTAGCACTTGGTTTTTCACTCACTTCGCTGGGGCGAATGCCATTCTCAAGACCCTTCGCTCGGGCGAGACCCCATTCGCCTGGGCGGATTTCATCCAGTAGACAAACACTGATACTGGGGCAAGCTCGCCTGAGCGAGGTTCACTCTCGCCTAAGCGAGAATTGCCCAGAAACTGATTGCCATACAGAAGGGGCTCTCGCTTGAGCGAGAACCCATCTCGCCTGAGCGAGATTATCAGAAAAACATGCAGAATGTAGAATTTGAACAACACAGCTGTCAAAACTCCATTCAAACCGAATCTACTCAATTCATCATATCAATATCATCCTACTAGCCAATTAAAACTTAAAAACGATTTGATTTGCTCACGTTATGATTGTTTTACTAACGTATGTTGCTGTTGTAAAATGCTGAAACTTACCTATAATGGTTATTATGGATGAAAATGATATTTTTCATATGAGTAATATTGAATTATTGAGGGATTATTGATTATTATGGATGTTATTGAGTGTCCTATACATGACATACAGTATATATATATATATATATATATATATATATATATATTTGTCATGAATGATTATGAATGACTAAATTAATGTGTACATGAATGCCTTATGATTTATTGAGATATGTTATTGAAATAGTAAATCCATGATTCTAAAAATTATTATATGTGATGTGTCCTTCGAGGACTTGTGGTTTTCCAAGTGTTTATGGAAATATTGATATCATGGTATGTTAAATCGATAAAGAGAATTAAAGGCATTCATGCATCATAAGCATTTGGACGCACCATGGAATTTAGGGGTTCCATGATTGCCTACCCTGGTGGGGGGTTACTCTATGATGAGTTAAAGCCCTATTTTCGCAGGAGCCATGAGGGTGTAGGGATTCACGGTTATGTAAATTCCTACTTGTGAACTTATTTTCGCAGGAGCCATGAGGGTGTAGCGATTCATGGTTATGCAAATTCCTACTTGTGTACTTATTTTCGCAGGAGCCATGAGGGTGTAGGGATTCATGGTTATGCTAATTCCTACTTGTCTCTCTATGAGACTTTTTGTAACATCCCAATTTTGAAGTTAAGTGCCGAATGAAAATAAACCATTACGATTTTGATTTCAAAGTAGGAAGTTAACTATTAATTATAATCAACTTAACTCAAGGAATACTGACGAATTAATTAGGCTTAGTTGGTAAAAGGTGGCTGTTTATGATTGGAGAGTCGTGTGAGTGGACTGCAATTCACGTTTTGCCATTCCACTTTCCTTCTCTTCGCATGCATATACATATACTCTGTGTCACCGTGAATATCCATCCTTCCTTACTGCTTCATCCTCTCCTTTCTTCCTTCTTCGTCTTCGTCCTCTTTTCTCCTCCCCTGTTTTTGTTCTTCGTTTCTGGAGACCACGACGACGGTGCTGCAGAAAGGTCAGAGTCCCCTCCGACTGGTGAAGGACGATCACTGAAGCAGAGGAAGAACAACCCCCTATTCCCGAGCCGGTTGCAGGGAACGACTATGCAAAGGGAACTGGACGAGGTAGAAAGGACATCAGACCAAACGTCGGAGAGCGGAGGAGCTTCCCGAGTCCCTTCTGTAGGTAGGGGGCGCTTGCATGTCAAATGCATGGTTCACGAACGGTACCGGATGAATGTACTGCTTTAAGTGTCATATGTCTATGACGAATGTGTGCGATGCATGATTGATGATTTTGGATTCCATGTGTATGATAGTAGCATCTTGATAGTAGTTATACAATAATTATATGTAATCAAGGTGGTGGTAATATAGTCTGATAGCCTTTCTCATATAGACGAGTATGATGCATGGTTCTATTACTGTTAATACCGTGAGGATATGAACGTGTGGCTGTTAATTGATTCATTCGATGTTATTACCCTGAGCTGTCTGATTGATATGCATGCTGGTATGATCGACAAAGTAAATATAGGGATTATGTTGAATCGGTTTCTACCTTGATGGTTACGAAGGATGTGTCGGACGAGTGATGATGCTTACTGATAAAACGCATAAGCTGCATGTGTAGGAATGGGGTGACCCGTGGAAGGTCAAGAGCCCCGAAGGAATGGCTTCCAGCTACAGACCTTGGCTAGATCCTGTGAGAGCTCGTGGTAGCCGTGGAAGCTAGAGATGAGTCTCGAGACGTCAATGGGAGGCCGGTACCACGCGGGAAGAGCTGATGGACGAGAGGCCAGTAAGGGGGAAACTGTAACCGAAAGTCATTACTTAAGTCGGATCCGCAGGCGTGCATGTAGATATGATGTTGGTTAGGATAGTACGTGTGGTATGTCTTGGGGTGATACGAATGAATTCCGAGTGAGTCGATGCATGTGTTGTGTGAATGAGAATGAACTGTATGGGGTATGCATGTGAGTGTATGCCATTGAAATTATCCTAGTCTGCATGGTCATAGTGTAATCTAAATGCGACTGAGTGAACGTAAGTGTGCGTACTGACACTGATACTGAGTCATTGACTGTCATTTTATATGTAAAAGCTCACCCCTACTGTGGCTACATTTTTCAGTGAATATCTCTTGGAATGAAGGATGAAGGAGGAGCTGAGTGCAGAGCGGGGCATCCGAGCGCTATTGAATATATGTGTATATGTATATACTGTGTATAAGGTCTTGTTAAGCCTTGGCCGGCTCGTATTTTGGTCTTAGTCTTTTATATCAGAACTTGAATTCTCTCGGGTAGAGAGAACATGACAAAGTGTTTGTAATTATTTAAATACATCCCTATATATATTGTGCGTTTATCCTATGCTATGAGTGATGTCCGGGTGATAAATATGGGTGTACGGGTATACTTTCCGAGCGTATGGAGTCAGCGTGGCTATGGGTAGAAGTGGAGCTAAGTTGTTGTTGGGGAAAGAGAGATAATGAGTTATTCCCAGTGATGAGGAGTTGAATAGCACCGAGTGATTGAGGTTATATAGTCTAGAGTGGGGATTGGTTTGAATTCTTAAGTGATATCTGTGAGGTTTTCCTGAGTGGAGAATAATCAACGATTTCCGAGTGAGAATCCGCCGAGTGAGAGTTCACCGACCAGAGAATGACACCTAAGACTCTAAGTGGACCCATTGTAATAAATCAGTAAGTAGCTAGAGAACCCGAGCGAGTCTTGACGTAGTGGGAAAATCAGAGTAGGAAGTATTACGGTTACCGAGTGAAAAGTCTCGAGTGGCGTAATGGACGTGAAAGTTATTCCGAGTAAGAAGTCTTCATGGATTCCGAGTGAGCGGCTTTGGGAATCATTTTCGGGTTGCCAATATATATATATACATAAAACCCGATCGTGTGGAGCCATGGAGTGTGATATGCTATCTGAATGAAACTGGTATGTATTAGGGTCATTCTGAGTGAATTAACAAGTAGACCTTTTCGAGCGAACCATACGCCGAAATCCGAGTGGGGGAAATACCGAGTGGAGTGACAGGATGCCGAGTGTAGTTTCGCTTAAGCGTCTTCTCTTTCGTTGTACATATGTCCATTCCCCTTGTCTTCTTTCTCTCCTTCTCCTTGTTGTGCTCGGTTTTGTTAATTTGAGCAGATTATGTACGGTTTACTAACTTTAAATTTGAAAAATTTCCCTGTTGGTTTTATTTATTTAATTAAAAATTTGGGTGTTACACTTTTTACTGTAGTATTCCCACCAAATCAAAATGGATCCAGCATGATATCATTTGACTAAGTTAAGGATTTATTAAATATAAATGAACTTGTTTGGTATATACATCATATCATTATGGTTTGTTGATTGTGTTTGTATAGTTTTACTTATTTTATATTTATTCTATATTCTGTCTCACTCTTACATTAATTTTTATAGTGCATGCTACACAGAATGACGAGTGATGCCATGAATGAAGCTTTTATGAATTATTGCTTAGACTTTGGTTTCATTTAAATTTAATGGGTTGTAATAATATTATGAACCATGTACTGTAATCTTCTTTATCGTTTCCGTTATATAAATGTTTTATGATTTAATTGTTCACGACTAGTATGCATGATAATATTCCGTATTTATCAACTTTTACGTGACTTCAGAATTTAAATTACAAATTTCAAAAATGATTCTTTAAACGCGAAAAATTTGTTCCAAAATTTTGGAGCGTCACATCGCTCAAGCGAGATGGCCCCTGATACTCTTTCTTTCCTTTTGCTCAGCATGTTTTGTGGCTCGCTCAAGCACCCACTCGGACTCGCTCAAGCGAGTATGGCTCTCACTTGAGCGAGTGGAGCCCTGAATCTCCAAAACGCATTTTTCTCATTCACTTGGCCTTTCCTTGTATCAAATCTCCTTCTTGCATCATCTTGGAAATATTTTAGACATATTATGAAGTTTTTAAACCTCATGACACTCAGTCTTTTAAATTCCAATCATGTAGCATCAATTTAAATAATTCCCTTCGCCGTTTTAGTTGAGGATTCCTCCTTAATTAATTTTGTTCTTACCTTCTTATATCTCTATATATAAGATAGGTCTTTCTTAGATCCAGGGTGTCGAATTAAAGCTTCATTATTTCATGTCCTCATTAATTAATAGTGTTAAAATCGCAAAAAAAAAATTTACCCCTAATTTTTGGGGTGTTCCAGCAGAGGTGTAGGATTTTACACCAACTACGGTCACTACCTCCCCATCCCGGAATCTATTAAAGAAACCGATCCTATTCAGGTTCAGCATGGTACCACGGTTGTGGAAAACGACCTGGCAAACCGTGTGGCTAAAGGAATGCATAGCGGCCGGGCGAACATTGTCATGTCATCTTTATACTTGGTTTGCTCACCCAGGACCATTATGGACAGATCATTATTCTTCTTTTGGAGGTTGGCCTTGAGTTTCTCCAAGTTGTCCACCTTGAGGCGGAGTCCATCATTCTTTTTCTTCAAGTCTTCTTCAAATTTTTGAAGATCTTGATTTTCTTCATTAAGGCTCTTAACCCTCTGATGAGCCTTGCCACAGTCTTTTGAGAGGCGAGTATTTTTCTCTTTTAACCGCTCTATCTCCCTCTTAGGCTATCGGTGGTGGCAGAGTAAATGGTAGAGAGAGTATTGATGTTGTACCACATGGCAGTCTCTAGGGCGAATTCGAGGTTGTAGGATTCACCCCTTCCTTGAGACGCCATGGGAGAGTAAAGCCGGTGTTGGGAGGAGTGGTCTTTACAAGGAGCTCTTCTAGAGCTTCCATGCCGGAGAAAGGAACTATAGTGTCCTTCTCAACTGGCTCCTCAGTGGCGACCCTTTTGCCTTTATCCAACACCTTTTGGTCAGGGTCAACCTTTTCCTTCTTGGAGGCGCCGACCTCCTATCTCTTCTCCTTCCTCTTAGCGGAGGCGTTCTCTATTGTGATCGTCCCGCTTGGAATCTAGAGATTCACAGCTTTCTTCAATTTTAAGGTTAGATGGTTTTCCCCAGAGACATCGGCCTCGGTGCCCTCCAGATGCTTCCGAAGTGCCTCACGAGCATCAGCCCTCATGTTTCCTGAAAAGGCAAAATTATTAGCACAAACCAGAATCCATAGAATTCTTAAAGAGGAAAAGGAAGAAAGGTAAATACCCAAATGAGTGAGGTGCTCATTTCGTGTCTCCAAAGTTCCCAGGAGAGAATGACATTTGAGGGGAGCACCTCGAGAGAGAGTATGAAGGGTGTCTACCACGATTCGGGAGGTCTCGGAAAAAGAGCCTTCATCGACTGAGTAGGTCGTACTCTCTAGGAGAAAATGTTTGTGGGTCTATTTAGTGTGGATTAAAAACTAGCCTTCTTCATCCTTCCAGAAGGGGGACAGTGTCTCCTCAACAAAAAGTTTAAAAAAGGAATTCTTGAAAAGGCACTGTACATCTTGCAAGAGTCGGCGTCAGCCTTAACATTTGTAATGTCACTTTGACATCTTAGATTGATCAAACCAATGCTGGAGCTGGCTTGATGCATCACCTGTGCGTACCTAAAAACAGGGCAGCGGTTAAAGTGAAGCGGAGGTGCTTTCTAAGAACTTGTAGGGCCATCACCAAGGCCCATCATTTGGGTGAAGCTGACTGGGGGCGATGTCTAAAAAATGCAACACCCCCATCTCATATTGATTCAGTGGGAACCAGACTCCCACTTTTAGTAAGGTGAAGTCATGGAAGAAAAAGAAGCGGTCCCGAGGGATGTGGCAGATCCAATCTGCGAAAGTAGGGCGAATGAGGCGAAAGTCCTTTTCATATTTCTTGGCTCACCAGAAAGATTCGGCCTCACTCTATATCGTCCTCAGCAGTGGCATGGGTACTGTAGGTTTCCAAGACATCTTTAGATACCCAAAAGTAGGGGTCTTCGGCTTTCCGGGCTAGCCAGTTAACCTTATCCGCGATTATGAAGGTGTCGTCGGGGTCGTTCCTTAGTACGGATGAACCAGTGGCATCCATAGTAACTATATGCTTTAAAAAGGGGACAGTAGAATAGAAGTCAGTATCATCAGCATAGTGATGCACTACACTAGAATCTTCACCCCGGTCTAGAGACAAGGGCGGTAATGAAGATTTAGGTTCCTGAACTTCAAAAGAAGAAGACTCTAGCTCCTAGGGATTTTGATCACCCCGATTACCCAAAGTCATCCATCTACAAATATCCGTTTGAATAAACTGAGGTCCATGACGAGGAACCTCGGGTGGCCAAGAAACAGAAGGGGTTGAAATTATTTCGCAAGAACTGTCATGGCCTTGGCCGTTGTTAGTAGAAAAAGCAGACATCATAAATAAAAGAAGGGGTCAAAGGGCTACCTGTGTTTACGGTACGGACGGTTCTTCTAGTACGGGCCAGGACGAAGTGAAGAAAGAGATAGTGACAACATACGGGCAGAGTGTCTGGAAAAAAATGCAAAGTGAGAAATCAAAGAGAAGGCCCTCCTTATATAGGCATCGAAGAGTTGTGGGCCAAAGTTCAACAATCGCGGCCCATGGACGGAGTGGAAGTCGAAACGATGCGGCCTAAAAACAAGCGTCGCTTCACATCAGGATGACTTCATCTGACGGCGCATAAATTAAAATGACCATTCATGACTCGCCATGTCAACGATCCTTATGAAATAATAGTTTTTTTAGGCGGCGTACATTAAATGCTCCACCTAACCAACCGCGTATGGAGGACCCGATAAAATCTACACAACAGTCATAAAGCCACATCGACCAGAAGTCAAATCTATAAGATTACAAGATCTCCCGCCGGAGTCACGAGATAGCTTATTATTGTGACAACGCCACAACAACAAGCTAGGGGGCAAAAGATCCGGGGTGCTAACCGGACTTCATAACACATGGCTGAGGTGCTACTGAATGGTGCCACATCATCAGAATTACCAGAATAACCTGGTTAAACTGTCACAACCGGAGTCTAAAACCGGAACAACTATAGACCTGTGGTCAAGACTCCAGTCCCTCTCTGACAGCAAGACAATGAGTTAGAATCGATATGGGCAACATGTCCTTGTAAACATTGTTGCTACAGTAAGTTAGGAGAAGGGTCAAATCACTTCTCCTACTCAGGTATTCCCTGTAAATACATCTCATTTATTATTGTAAGGGGATCTGAACTAATTTGAGAGTTACCTCTGTAATACTTTTATTTCCTGTAATACCCGTACTGACTTAAGCATCGGAGAATCTTTTGCAGGTGCACCTTCAGTGTGCACTCTTGGCTCTGGTATGGACTTGAACATCAAATTCACTTTATATTTAAAGAACTTTCTATCCCCACCGCACCTAGATGTAAAATACTGTACTCTACAGAGACGATGTAAAACTGAGAGCTTGTAAAGTAACTCCGGACACCGGTCAAGACGGTCAACTCTTGACCCTGATTCTAGGACCGAACAAATATTATATGTAAAATTTTTATAATTTTTACGGTATTTCCACGTCATACCCATTTCTTATTTTTTTGGGATTGACGTTTCCCCATCCCTGTTTCCGTTTTCATACTCATGCTACACAGGCTGTCATTGTTGAGTTAAACTATAATAACTGACAAAAAGGTTTAAAAGGAAAATGTAGGTGGGGTGGAAGTTGTAACATCCCGAATTTTATAAAAATGAGTAATTAATTATAATGGTAAGTTGATATTTATTGAGGAAGATTGGTGAGAATATGTGGAATCAGTGTGGCAAAGTAGGAATATATATAAGATGGAGATGATTTTGAATTTAACATGAATAATATGTTAGAATGAGAATTTTATAGGTATGAATATTTGAATAGGCTGTGTGTGCCTTTCATGATGTGTATGAAATGTGGGATAAATTCAAATTTGGATTATAATGAGGAATTTCGAGTGAGAATGTTTAGAACAAGTTATATATATATCCCACATATTGTGTATGCTGTGTTGGGAGTAATTGAATTGGTAAAATATGATTTCATACGTTGAGTTGTGTGAAATTTGCGTTTCCTGTCTCTGTGCTGGTATTCTCGCTCAAGCGAGATGGGACCTCGCTCAGGCGTGAGTCTTTTGCACCAACATTATGGTTTCTGGGCAATTTTCGCTCAGGCGAAGGTGAATTCCGCTCAAGCGAAATTGCCCTGTATTAGTGTTGCTCTCTAGAAGGAATTCGTAGTATCAGTGTTTGCTCTCTAGAGGAAATTCGCTTAGAAATATAGAGTCTCGCCCGAGCGAAGGGTCTGAGGAATGGCGTTCGCCCAGGCGAGTGAGGAATCAGCTCGAACGAGTACAGTGTGTTGTGATTAGGTGAGGTTCTGGACGAATCTCGCTCAAGCGAGAATGGCCGCGCTTGAGCGAGCCAGTGAGGAAATGGTCACTGGACCTTTCTTCGCCCAAGCGAATGTGGGTCTTGATGTGGTCATGATGGTGTATTAGAAATGTTTTCAAACGCGAAAAATTTATTCACAATTTTATTAATTATGTTGATCACATTGGGATTCGAGTACAGAAAATCAGGGGTGTTTCAAGGTAATTGTAACATCCCGAATTTTATAAAAATGAGTAATTAATTATCATGGTAAGTTGATATTTATTGAGGAAGGTTGGTGAGAATATGTGGAATCAGTGTGGCAAAGTAGGAATATATATAAGATGGAGATGATTTTGAATTTAACATGAATAATATGTTAGAATTAGAATTTTATAGGTATGAATGTTTGAATAGGCTGTGTGTGCCTTTCATGATGTGTATGAAATGTGGGATAAATTCAAATTTGGATTATAATGAGGAATTCCGAGTGAGAATGTTTAGAATAAGTTATATATATATCCCACATATTGTGTATGCTGTGTTGGGAGTAATTGAATTGGTAAAATATGATTTCATACGTTGAGTTGTGTGAAATTTGCGTTTCCTGTCTCTGTGCTGGTATTCTCGCTCAAGCGAGATGGGACCTCGCTCAGGCGAGAGTCTTTTGCACCAACATTATGGTTTCTGGGCAATTTTCGCTCAGGCAAAGGTGAATTCCGCTCAAGCGAAATTGCCCTGTATTAGTGTTGCTCTCTGGAAGGAATTCGCAGTATCAGTGTTTTCTCTCTGGAGGAAATTCACTCAGGCGAATGGAGTCTCGCTCGAGCGAAGGGTCTGAGGAATGGCGTTTGCCCAGGCGAGTGAGGAAACCGAGCAGTTGTGTTCCAAGTGAAAATATCCGAGTTTAAGGTAACTCATTCCGAGTGGAGCCTCTCTGTGAGTGTAACACCGAGTGGAAAACCAAGTGAGGACAGACTCGGTCTGGATTGTTTATCCAAGTGGAAAATATGAGTAAACCCCGAGTGGGGAAAGAGTTTGAATATTCTCGAGTGGAAATCCGAGTGAACCTCTTCCGAGTGAATGAGGTTTTATACCCCGAGTGTTTAGGATCTAAACGAGTCCGGGTGGGACTTAATGAATTCCCCGAGTGATTATGGTTAGAATAAACCTGATTAGAACTTGACTGTTGGGAACCTTCCCAAGGGGAAGGAGATTGAGTATTCTCCGAGTGTGAGAAGTGTAATTATGCCGAGTGGTGAATGTGGAATACATTCCGAGTGAATTATGGTCGTGATACACCGAGTGGTGTTTAATTGGGAAATATTCCGAGTGAATGGAACTCTGGATCCCGAGTGATAGACTATGTGAGTATGAGTCGGCCCTGAATAAGTTGGTTGAATGAAAAATGGATCGGTCTAGTTTGGTATGTCAAGAGGGAAGCCGAGTGTGAGATGACTCGGATCTGGTTGAATTTTGGCGAGTTAAACTGAATGAATGTTGGGTCAGTTTTGGGGGAAATGCTGTCAACAGAAACCCGAGTGCTAGGAAGGATGACTTCTTGTCGAATTCACTTAAGCAAATTAATACCTCTCTCAAGCGAGCGAGTGTGGAAATAGATACTGGGGTTTTTTTCGCCTGTGCGAATGGAGAGGCTCACGTGAGATGGGGCAGTCTCGCTCAAGCGAATGTGGGTTTCACTTGAGCGAGTAGCACCCTGAGTGTATTTTTTTCTCTCTTTTCTCTCGGTTTGTGTATATTGGCCCTTCTTTTCTTGATTCCGATGGCTGGACTCTTTTTCCCCTTACTTAGTTAGACACCCGAGGGATATAATGGTCATTAGTTCAAATATTAAAACACAAAACTCTCACTTTCTTCCACTTTCACGTCACTTCTTCCCCTCCTTTCTTCATTCTTTTTCTTCGTCTTCTTCCCTCCTCCATCTCTTCTTTTCTTCTCTCCAAAAACCTGAGCCGTGTGGAGTGTCTTCTCCTCCTCCACCATTTTCGTTTCTTATGGAAGCTTGAAGGAGAAGCTTGTGCTGGAACTCCTCCCCCTTCTCCCACTCTATTTCCGTGTGGACCTCTCTTCATGGAAAGCTCATGTTGGCTCTTGGGTGAGGTAAGTTCCTCACCATTCTTTAGGAGTTTTTATGCCTAGACTTTGGATTCTATGTATATGGGGAGTATTTATGGCATATGGGTTGTTGGGAGAAGCTTAAAGTGAGGAAACCCTAGGTGGGGTGTTGTTATTATGGATTTAATAGTGGGTTATTATAGAGATGCATGAATTAATACTTGGATGGGTGGAAAATAAATGAACAATTATGATGTTGATGGGTTCTAGTGAAACCCTAACTTTAATAAATTGGGGGAAATGTAAATTATGAATACAAAGTATGTTTAATGATGATAGTGAATGATATTAATGATAAGAGGTGGCCATTGATGATGATTCATGAGTATTGGTAATAGTTGTTTGGGTTTTAAAGAAAACCCTTGCCTTAAGAATTTGGGAAAATATATATATTGCGACTTGAAGGTTGAATTGGAAGTGAATGGGTGATGTTTAATATGTATGTTGTTAGTTATAGTGATGAATAATGATGAACATTGTAGATAACCCTTAATGGTGGAATCAATGGATATACATATGGGTTGGTGAATTGATAGGCTATGATATTGTAATGAATTTGATAGTAAGGATGGTTTAAGAGAAACAAGAATAACTTGTGTTGAGCCTTAAGTGACAATGATGACATTTGAAGGATCGATGTGATTTAAGATTACATTATGTAATGGATAAGATGATGATGTTGTTGAATTAGTAAGCCTTTAAGATCTAGAGGATCTTGGCTTTGGGAATGGAATTCCCGAAGCCTAATGCAAATATATAACTTGGTGTTTAACAAGTCTAGGACTTGATGATAAACTAGAAAGTGTTTAAAAGTTAAAAGGAATGCCTTGAGATGGCTTATTAATTGTATGAATGCATATGTATATTATGTAGATGGTATTCCAGGTGATGCAATGGAGCATTCGGAGCATTGGACTAGTTTCAGCTCTTCCCTCAAGGTAGGAGAGGAGTTAACATTCAAATTGCATGAGTAAATTTAATAGTGATTGTTGTATGTGTTGGATATTCATGCTTGCCTTGCCATGTATATGTATTGAATTAATTGAAATGGCAATTATGATTGTTATATATGTATATGTAATTTGAAATACCTTGTTGCCACATGTGTGGATTAATATTATGGTTGTTGTTATGCCTTTCAATCTCCATTTGTGGATTGACATAAAATAATGTTGTGGCCATTGAAGATACCAATTATATGAATGATATGCCTTGAGGGGTTTATAATTAATTACATGATTATTGAAAATGTCAAAATTGAAATGTATCCCTAAGTGAGAGGGTGAGATATCTTTGTGAGGTTGTTGTTAAGCATATGTATTAATAATGTTGAATGAATCACCTTGCGGGGTGCCACAAAGGGTAAATCCCTGAGTGAAGAGGACGTTGTCCTGTTGTTGTTGAATAATATGGAATATAGCACCTTGCGGGGTGCCACGATGGGTAAACCCCGGAGTGAAGATGATGTTGATCATATTGTGTTGAATGAATCACCTTGCGGGGTGCCACGAGGGGTGTATCCCCGAGTGATGATGGTATTGTGATATTTATTGTGAAGAGAATCACCTTGCGGGGTGCCACAAAGGGTGTATCCCTAAGTGAAGATGCTATTGCATGAGTTATTATTGAAATGAACATATCACCTTGCGGGGTGCCACGAAGGGTGTAGCCCTGAGTGATGATGATGTTATGATATTTATCGAAATGAATCACCTTGCGGGGTGCCACGAAGGGTGAATCCCTGAGTGATGATATTATTATTAGAATTATTGAGAAATGAATGGTATGGTGGTTGTGATCACCCGTTGATATGGAATCGGATCCATTATATATTTGAAATAGGATGACCACGAGTGATGAGAAACCCCTTGCGAGGAGGTATTGAATAAAAGATAAAATGAATCGATGATGATAATGATTAAGGATGCCCTTGTTGATAAGTGGCACCTAATGAATTAATGATGATAATGATTGTGAATGCCCTTGTTGATAAGTGGCAAAGTGATAGTGGTTGTGATTGTGTATATGTTGTACTTATTTATGATATGAATTATGATTTATGAGGCTTGTATGCCTATTATGATAATGAGACAATGAATGAATGATAATATGATATTTTGATAGCAAAGCACACATGATGTTTGTATGCATATACACATGATCACAATATATATATTATTCGTCATTTTGAATGTATAACTCACTCTCCCATGTGGTCTCCTTTTTAGCATTGTGATGCAGGTTACCATGGGACGAATTCGAATATAAAGATCAAGCTTGGATGAAGGTAAATAGCGGTAGAGGAACTGCCTTGGCCGGCATCATTTATGGATTCTTGAGTAATGAATAAATTGTATATGAATATATAGATGATATAGAGATTTTGAGTATGTATAAGATAATTCTTTGAATTGATGGATGATGAATATATATGTGTGTAGAATATAAGAGATGATTTGATGTGTATTAGAAGGATTGAAAGTGAATGATATTCTTTGATAATTGAGATAGTCGGGAGTACATTCCCGAACGTATATAATATTAGTTATATCTTAGGCATTGCATGCTTGCCGAGCCTTCTCTCATATCGTCATATATGGGACTAGGCGTGTGCCCGGTATACATATTCTTCCGCTGTATACTCTATTACCTTTGTATACCTTTATGGGCAATTTACCTATCGATCCAGTTATAGGTTATTTAATCTCACTCTTTGGTTTTTTGTGATTTGGGTCTTGATGTGGTCATGATGGTGTATTAGAAATGTTTTCAAACGTGAAAAATTTATTCACAATTTTATTAATTATGTTGATCACATTGGGATTCGAGTACAGAAAATCAGGGGTGTTTCAGAAGTCATGATGAGAACCTTCCAGCTTTATGATAGCATGTAAGAAAATGAGAAAAAGATAATAGAACTAAGAGAAATAAAATATTGAATATGAATCCAATAATCTCCCAAGAGATACATAAACAACTCTCATATAACTTTAGTTACTTCATTTGTAAATAATTTATTTAACTTTTCATTTGTTACTCCATATTCAAATAATATTAATTTTGTCTATATCTAATACAAATAATATTAAACCAGTGACCTCTTGATCTGCAGTCAAATGCTCTACCACTGAGCTATGAACCCATGTTACAATAAGTGTTTATGACATAAACAGATTAATCTTGTAAGTTGTTTTTGTTTTCAAATTTGTTCGCATAGCAGGGTTGAGTTGAGATTTTTGGAGTCATTATTGGCGTAGTTACTAGAGAAACATTTTAATTTTTTTATTTTCTAAAATAATATAAAAACTTATGAAAATGTGTTCATGTTCTAAACTGATTTTTTAAACTAAAAACATATTTAAATACAAATATTTTTTTATTTTGTTTATTTTTTCTTATAATTTGTTATTCAAGCTAAGCCACATTGTGGCAAAGGAGGTATATGGCCCCATCAACTTTTGAAATTTAATTTTGTAAAAATATAATATAATAATTCCTATTTTAAAATTACATTGTAAATATTTAAAAATATTTATATTATAAATAAAACATTCTAACTTAATAAAAATAAACCTGAAAACCCAAGAAAATTTTTCACGTTTAAATCTGAGTTTGAAATAAGAATTTAAAAACACTTAATTTAATTACCAAAATGTGGTAAATACATTTAGATATCAAGAATTGATGGTGCCTGGTCAATAATACCAATACACAGCAAAACTGAAAAATCTTTGAAGAAACAGGGGCATGAATTGATTCATGTGGAAAATTTTACACAGACAAGAATGCAACAGGGGGATGAATCGATTCACTCCCCCTGTGAATCGATTCACACGTTTCAAAATAGGCTAGGAATCGATTTATCAAATTGAGGAATCGATTCATGCTTTAAAGTTTTAACTGGGAATCGATTCATGCATAAGGATTTTCACTGTGAATCGATTCATAGGATCAGGGGAATCGATTCATGTTTAAAAATTTCCCCTATGAATCGATTCATGGAACAGAGGAATCGATTCACAAACCTGATTTATCAGTATTTTGACAGTAACTCAGAAAATGCGAAATTCTCAACTTCTAGCTACCCTATATTTTTCATTTCAAATCCAATGACTACCAAATTTTGACACTAACTAAAATACATTATTTGTGACACGTATCCACTGACCACACTAAAAAATTTCTAAAAATGAGAGATTTATGCGCATAATTGCATTTGACTCGTTTTGAGGCATTTTATACAAATGAGGGGTCATTTTTCAATGGAATTGACTCATTCCAGTTTCTACACGTCACAAATCATGCATAGATGCTATTGAAACTGTTTTATGTCATCCACACCTTATAACTTACTATTTGACTATCTCAGTTGCTCATTTATGCAGGAAAACATATGAATGTTATGTGTAACATCCCGAATTTTATAAAAATAATTAAATAGAAAGAATAAATATTGAATGATTATAAATGGGTTAATAAATAGCTCAAAAATATTAAAATGATTAAATTGAGATTTATAAGAATTATTTATGATTTATTGGGACTTTAAGAGTTAAAATTATACCCGATTAGAAAATGGGTGTCGGACCAAGTATCTCAGATTGAGATGCCGTTAGTCAGGACTATTAAGAATATTATTGGGAATCCGAATATACCTTCGGAATAATTTTTGGAGTTAGTATTGAGCCTGAACGGAGACCCTGTATGTTATAAAACGGTAAAACTTAATGAGGGGATTAAGTTAAAAACCCAAACTCCTTCTTTCCCCTCCTATTCTCGGCAGCTTCTCTTGTCTCCCTCTCAATATTTCATTTCCTTCTCCTTCTTTATCCCTTCTCTTGTTAAAAGTGACCAACACCACCCATGACCATTTCCACCTAAAATCAAGAGGATCCCTTGGGTTTATGAAGCTTACATTGGACATGGAGGCAAGCATGGCTCATCTTCTCTTCTCTCCCTTTTATTTTCATTTTGGAGCTTAAGCTTGGAGGATAGGTATGATTTTTGACCACCCATGATTTTTATTGATAGTTTTTGAGTTATTGAAGTGTTATGATGGGAGGTTAGATGTTGTTTTGATGAATGGTGGTATGTGGAATCAAACCCTAGGTTAGAAAAATTATTGGGGTATTGAATGAAGCCATTAATATAGAAAACCCTAAGGTGGGGTGGCTTAAATGCAAGCTTTTATAAGCATTTAATGAGGTACTCAAGGTTAATGTTGAAAGGTGATGGAAAATTGATGAGTATTTATAATGGTGATGGGTTCTAGTAAAACTCAAACTCTTAGGAATTTGGGGGAGAATGTAAAATGAGAATAGAATGTATGTTTAATGATGTTAGAGAATGATATTAATGATGAAAGATAGCCATTGATGATGATTGATGAATATTGATAATGGTTGTTGGGTTCTCATAGAACCCTAGCCCTAAGAATTTAGGGAAATTGGATATATTATAGTTTGGGTGGATGAATTGAATGTCAATAGGTGATATTTAATGGTGAGTTGTTAATTATAATGAAGAACAATGGTGAACATAGTAGATAACCCTTAATGGTGGAATCAATAGGGTATACATATAGGTTAGTGAGTTGATAGGCCATGACTTGTGTCACTAGAGTTGTTAATCAAGGATGGTTTAAAAGAAGCAAAGCTAACTTGTGTTAGGTTTTGAGTGACAATGGTGATATTTGATGGATTGATGTGATTTAGGATTACATTATGTAATAGATGAGATGTTGTTGTTGGGTATAGTTCTCCTTCTAAGATCTAGAGGATCTTGGCTTTGGGAAAGGAATTCCTGAAGCCTAACACAATTGCATAAATCGGTGTTTTGACAAGTTTAGAACTTGTTCATAAGCTATACAATATATAGGTCATTAATTAGAATTTATGAGGAATGCCTTGAAATGGTTATTGATTGTATGAGTGCATATGTATGTGGTATGTAAATCTTGTTCCGGATTACGTGGCGGAGCTTTCGGAGCGTACATTGGTTGCGGCTCTTCCCTCGAGGTAGGAGAGGAGTTTACATTCAAATTGCATGAGTAGATTGATAGTGATTGATGTATGTGCTTTAGTACTCATGCTTTCCTTGCCATGTAGTTATTGAGATAATATGAATGGAAATTTGATGATTATTGAGAATGATGTGTGGGAGGATGTGATGATTGTTATGGAAGTATGTATATGTGTGTTGGATGATGATAAGTATAATTTTATTACGGTTATTGAGTTTGGAATAAGAAATTATGAGTATGAATGTGTGAGCAAGTTTTACATGTCCCATATGATGTATATGATGTGTTGGATGTGATTAAATTGGCCTTGAATGAGATTTCATGTGTTGAGTTATGAGAATTTTCGTTTCTGCATAAGTTCTGATAATCTCGCTCAAGCGAGATGGATTCTCGCCCAAGCAAGAATCCCCTGTACCATTATTATGGCCTCTGGCCTAATCTCACTCAGGCGAGTGAGCTACTCACTCAAGTGAGACGAGTATGAAGTGAGCAGGAGAGACACTGGACGAATCTCGCTCAAGCGGGCGTCGCCGCGCTTGAGCGAGCGAGAGAGGAATTGGTTCTGTAAGTTATTCACTTAAGCGGAGGATGAGGCAAGCTGGGTCTCGCTCAAGCGAGCCAGTCTTGAAATAGGTATTGGATAATTCTCGCCCGAGCGAGTGGCTAGTTGAAGGGAGCCTCGCTCAAGCGTCCGCGGGTAGAAGTGGTTACTGGAATAATTTCGCCCGAGCGAGTGACCCGTTGTAGGGAGTCTCGCTCAAGCGAGTATATGTGGAATTGGGCACTGGAGTATTTTCGCTCGAGCGAATGGTTGGCCATGGGGAGCCTCGCCCGAGCGAGCTAGTATAGGAACCCGTATTAATGGGATCTCGCTCAAGCGAGATTGATGTCTGACGCTTAAAACCTTCTCGCCCAGGAAAAACTTGGGGGCGCCCAAGCGAACCACCCCATCCTGCTCAAGCGAAGATGAATCTCGCTTGAGCGAGATACCCAAAACTTGGGATTTTGTTTATTTCTTCAATTTAAATACTGAGCCCCATTCCCTTATATTATGGGATATTTATGGAAATGCATAAGGGGTATTTAATGATGATATACCACGATGGGGAAGTGAAATTAATTGATACATTTGGAAAGAATTATTTATGATGTTTCACCCCTAAGAATGGGATATGAGAGAATGATAAAGAGAATTTGATGAAGAGGTTATAAGATACACTCTATGGTAATTATGAAACCAATTAGAGAATTGGTAAAATAATATAGCATGTGTCGTGAATCAAATGATTGGATATGACATTAGTAGGGACTAATGATAAATGATGGTGTTGATCACTTCCTTGCACAAAGGGTGATTGTTATTATTGATTAATTGTTGAATGTTATTATGAGTGATCCAAGCATGATCTTATGAGGGTGGTTTGGAGTATGATGATGGAAATATTGTAAATACCACACTAACACGTATAGGTATATACATAACATATGAGACAATGGCGATGAATAATGAGATGGAAACCCATTAAATGAATGTGTGGTAATATTGATGATCATTACCTGATGTTGTAAAGCCATTGTGGTTGAATACAAATATTGACTTGCCATATGATATAAAATATATATATGTGATGTGTTGAGATGTAAGTTCAAGAATATGATTGTATTGGGCATATGTGTAATTGCCATGTATGTGGGATGATGAATATGTCTTGGATAATTCCAAGTGTAGATTAATATTATGATATTGGTTATGCTTCTTGATTTCCATGCGTGGATTGTTATGAAATGACTTGGTGGATATTGAAATGCCATGTATGTAAATGATGCGCCTTGAGGGGCTTTATAAATGATTGTATATGATTCTTGAAAATGTTGAACTAAACATACCCTATGAGAGAGGGCGAGATATCCTTGCGAGGTTGTTGAGCATATGCATTATTGCATTTTGCATTCATGGCATGGCATAACATTGAAATGTGGTTGTGATCACAGTAATGAAAAATCCTGCGGGATTCTATGAAGGGAGTACCCCTTACGAGACGGGAAACCAACTTGATGATGATATGATATTGAGCCGGTGGTTGCGATCACCTAGTTGTTGAAATGAAAAAGGGCTTGCGAGCACCTATGATGCCCGTGGTTACGATCACGAGGCGGGAGTACCCCTTGCAAGGCGGGAAACCATTATGAATTGTTGAACATGGTTGCGATCACGAGAAAGCACCTTGCGAGGCTGCTAGAGGGAGTACCCCTTGCGAGGCGGGAAACCCATGAATATGAATGAATGATTATGGTGGTTGCGATCACCCGTTGTTATGAAATCGGATCTGTTGCATATGCATTAAACAGTTGACATGTGCATTAGCCATAGATGCATGGCATTTGAGATGGGATGACCACGAGAGAAGAGAAACCCCTTACGACGAGGAATTGAGTAAAGATTTAATGAATTGATGATGATAATTTGTGAATGCCCTTGTTGATAAGTGGCAATGTGATTGTGTATGTGCTTGTGCTTGCTTATGTTGTGGATTTCGATTCATGATGTTTTGTATGCCTATTATAATAATGCGATGATGATTGAATGTTGTTTTAATGGCTTTATAGCAAAGCACACGTGATGATTATATGCATATACACATGATCATAATATATATTATATTCATCATTTTGAATGTATAACTCACTCTCCCATGTGGTCTCCTTTTTAGCATTGTGATGTAGGTTGCCATGGGATGAGTTTGGATTTTAAATCAAAGCTTTAGTGAAGGTAAATAATGGTAGAGGAAGTGTCTTGGCCGACATCATTTGTGAACTATCATGTATTGAATTTATGAAATGAATAAGTAGAGGATTTAGTGATTTTGGATATGTATAAGATAATCCTTTGAAATTGTGAATGGTGAATATAAATGTAGTATGTAAGAGATGATTTAATGTGTACTAGAAGGACTGAAAGTGAATGATGAACATTGATGATTGTGGAAGGCGGGAGAATATCCCCGGATGTATATGTATATATATATACACATATATGATTGTGTCTTAGACAATGCATGTGTATGTCATGAGTGAATTAGACGGGCTTTGTTTTATTAGGTCTATGTCGGGTAGTTGCATGCTTTGCCGAGCCTTTTCTCATATCGTCATATATGGGACTAGGCGTTTGCCCGGTATACACATTCTTCTTCCGCTGTAAACTCTATTATTTTTGTATACCGTTATGGGTATTTTAGCTATCGATCCAGTTTTAGTTTATTAAATTGTACGCTTCAGTTTTCTGTGATTCGGGTCTTGATGTAATCGTTGAGGGTTTTCAAACGCGAAAAATTTACCCGCATTTTTATTAATTATTATCTTGGTTACATCGGGATCTGAGTCCGGAAAACCAGGGTGTTACATTATGCAATCATGGTCCTAACACATAGTCACTGTCATTTCTCATACAATAGCAATTCTTGAACATTTCATGCATCAATCACATCACATACATGTCCATAATTCCTGGATATATCAACCTCATATATATATATATATATATATATATATGGTGGGACCATCCATAGTCTCCACACTCCAACATTCTTAACTAAACATTATAACTGCAAATATAGATTCAAAGCAGTTTTACTCAGTTATTTAATCCTCTAAGCATATACACATACATATATATTTACACACGTCAAAACAGGTATGCACAGGATCTGGCCAAGGCAACTACAAAATAACTATGTGCATCAAGATACATATATACCTAATGCTTCATGCTCAAACTGAATGACCTCTCACCAATCTCTGTCGCGTCCTAAGTTCACTGTAAATATATCCATAAAGAGGGGTGAGCATCATACATAATAAATGACAGTCATAGAATTGATTTAACTATCTATTTCTCTAACATACAATGAAATGTTACAATTGATTATAATATCAACTAACATATACCTTAATTCATCATATAACTATATAATTATGTTATTCTCAGTATCACAAATCAATGCATATACATATTCATTCATTTGGATCCAATTGCATATTCAATGACTTAGTGTTGCAACACAAGCTCTCGGCCATGATATTCAGCTCTCAGCTGATCTGGCCGTTTTAATAGTAGCAAACTGTTTTCCCTCTCACGTAACACAGTCACTCTCAACGACAACGGAAGTGTTACGGGCATCTCTGAGTCCTACTCAGTAGGCTTTACCTTGAGTCTCACTCAAGGTCTTTTGTGGAATCCTTGAAACCACAATCACATAGAAATTACACAAACTCATACCATATAAAGTGAAATGAAATCATTCATCTAAGCGCATCTCATGCAATATTCCAATATCATCGCCAAACGATTCATAATATAAACCTCTCATGCATAAATATATCTCAACAATTTCAATGCACACACCTTGCATCTCATGCAATTTATCATAATTACATAGATGACAAATAACATAATCATCATAGTTCGCAATTCAATATACTAATATACCTTGAATCCGTCTATAAACCATGCATTTAAAATGTAAAAGCTCCCCTACCTGAAATGGAGAATTCTAGAAGCTCCTCGACCCATCAAATTCAAGCGAACCACTAATCGCAAGCTCCGATCTCTATTCCTCAAGATCAAACAACTCCCTAAAATTCATAACAATTGATTTTAATTTCACAATTGATATAAATATCGTTTATCAAGTTAGGAATCGTTAAATTAGAACCATTTCGGTAAGGTATAACTCACCGAACCAAGACGTCGACTTTGGAACTCGCCTCCGAATCAAGCTCCAAGCTCCGAATCACTCCGAAACTACTTTATTTCATTGAAACAACAATTATCAAGCTTCAATTTTGTAGAATTAGCAATCAAGAACCATTTCTACATACTTTTTCCATGAAAGCTTAAGGTTCTTGAAAACCTAAGCTCTCCACTTATGGCTTTCAATTGCTTTAAAACTCATGAATTTGATAGAATTAAAGGATGAAAACAAGATTAAATCAAACCCAAAGTAGGATTCCATCATCTTACCTCAAATTAAAGGATTTAGAATTCTCCCCTTGCGAATCCAAGTTGTCCAACATGAAAATGAAGGAGAAAGGGCTTGGTTTCCACTCCAATTTGATGATTTCAAGAGAAATTGAAGAAGAGGAAGCATGGCAGTGCTGAAGGAAAAAGAAGAAAAAAGAAATGAAGTTTTTTCCCTCTCTGATAGCTTAAAGATAAAAGGAAAAAGGGAGAGAGTTATCAATTTAAATGATTTAGGGACATATACGTCATTTTTGCATTCGTTTTTAATTAATCTCTTATTTTAATTTTATTTCTCTTCTAATCTCACATGTCAATAATTCCTAATTTAAGATGTTACAATAAATATTATTAAAAATAAGTTTTTAAATAAAATAGAGAATTATTTTTTCGCCCTTCAAATTTTAAAATTTATTTCTCTAATAAAATTATATGATAATGCCTATTTTAAAAATATATTTTAAACATGTTGCCTAATTTGACCTAATAATTTTTTGAGAAAGAGAAAGGGAAAACCGTGTTTACAAGTTGAGGAGAAACTACAAAAAAATTGAAAAGGGAAAGAAAATCGTGTTTTCATGGAAAAATATTTTAGAAAGCGTTTGAAAACTCGGTACTCATTATAACGAGAAATTGTGTAATACTAGCTTAAATAATTTTTTTAAAAATAATAGGTATTTTCTAAAATAGTTGGCTTTCTATTTTTCATACTACGTTTAGTTCATAAGTTTTCCTAGAAAAATAAAAAAATAAAAAATTGTTTATTTACAAATTATTTAAATTTTTTTATAGAAAAATAGAAAACTAATTTTCTATTTTTTAAGAAAATTAAAAAACTCTTTTAAAAAGTTTTCTAAGAAAAGTAAAAAAATAGAAAAGGTGGTAATTAAATTACAAGATAAGTTAACTGAATTACAAGATAAAGATTGTTATAACCAAATGAGAATATGAAATAAACTGCTACTAATTTAAGATTTAATATTTCGTATGATTTTTATGATGTATTATGATTATATTTTTTACTATTCTTTGTAACTATTTTGAAATATATTTAAACACAAACTCATTTGCTCTTATTTTAATATTACTTTAAATTTTTTACAATTTTTATGTGATGCATATACTATACATTATTGTCATAAATAATATATATATATATATATATATATAAAAGACATATTTCAATTAATTTAAAGTAAAGAATATTTGAAAAAAAATTGAAAAACTAAGTGCATTATCTAAACGAATTTGAAAAAATTTTAAGTTTTCTAGTTTTCCAAAGTAAAAAACTGTCACATTATCTAAACGGGTTTTCAAAATTTTCTAGCTATTCTTAGAAATGAAAATTTTAGAAAACAAACAAAAAAATTTTCTTAAAAAACTAAAATAATTTTGTATAACTAAACACAGTCTAGATCATTGAACATGTTTTTTATTTTTCCATATATTCTATGAGTAATTTTCTATTTTTCAACACCTAATTAAACGTACCATAAGGAATCGAATCTCAGTTTTCTAGCTAGTAAAATTTTTTGATGGTAAAAGCTATATTATAATTAACATGGGTTTTTCTTGTGAAATGTATAGGTTAAAAAATAAATCTTAAAATTTGTGGTAAACTTATCTTTAAAAATATTAAAACCTGTGTTAATATTAATTTTAAATTAAAACTTTATTTTTTAATTTTTTTGTCATGTACTACCTTACTAAATTAAAAAATCTGTTATAACAAAGCACTGAGTTCAAATTTAACTTTTTTTCTGTGAAAGAAATTTAAATTTAAATTAAGACATTTTTATATGCAATTTAATCCCTTTCATATATTTTCATCCGCATGTACGTTCGTCTACTAAAACAAGCACAACGCATTGCATCATTACTTCGTGTCATTTTTCATGATGTACACGTGATTACCCAAACCAAACAACTGCCAAAATACAAAGCTATGCTTCTGTTAACAAAAAAAGAAAAAGCTATGCTTCTATATCTCATTTCTTTTATACTTATGCTTGACAATTTTATAGGAAAGGAAATAATATATAGAAATATAAAAAAGAATATATGATTTCTTATATACTTATTTATACTACAAATCCATACATATGACTTCATAACTTACCACCCTGTTTTCTTTTTTTTGCTGGTTAGAATTTCTAGAATCACAAACTCAATATATTTAGGAGTAAAATTAAATTTATTAGAGGAGAAATATTTAATTTCTAAAACTTTAAGATATAAAAGGTAGTGTTTTCGATACTTATAAAAAAGTTTTCTATTTTATTTAATGTAGTATTTCCAAAAACCTTCTAAGATTGCTTCAACTTAAACATTTGAAAAATACTCCATTCCACATTCCCCAACCAACTATTCTGACTAATTGACCACCGTCCCTCACCAAAATAACCACTAATTCACTTCTGTGGTCCACCCAAAAGGACAAAACCTTATTTAATGACACCACAAGATATGTATATCAAAATGTAAACTACCATCTTTTGAAATTGTGACAAATATCAATCCACAGGCCCCTTTAGAAATGCTCAAGTACAGGGTCATATATAAATGAAAGGGACAAAAAATTTAGCTTTTGATAATTTTTCTTAAAAAATATTATTTAATTCTATATTTATCCCTAAATTAGATATTTTTAAGAAAAATATTATCTCTTCATATAAGATCTTTTTTAAAATTTTATATCATTAGTTATTTTTAACTAAAATACTCCTATTAATATATAACATTTTTTTGAATCAATATAACAAGTAGAGAAAGATTAAGTGAAGAGAGTCGAATAATGAGTCATAATCACCTTTTGGACAATTTTAAAAATTACAATAAATTTCAAATAAACTTAATGATGTTAACTAAATTAATTAGCTTTTTTAATACGTATAAAACAGATAAAATAGTCTTTTATATTATTTAGGACCCATTTGATGGACAGGAAGCAAACCTAATAGGACAGGATAAAAACATGATAACTCTTATCATGTGTTTGGTGTACACTAGGATAAAGTGTAATAGTAATACTTAGAATAATAACAATAAATAAAAAACAAACTTCTTATTGTTCATTCATAATCTAGCTACCCTTAGGATAAAAATTAGAAAGGAGTAACGAGATATGATAGACAATAGAATAGCTTTCATCCTATTTTGTTGGCATACCAAATATAAAATAACAATAAGATAAGTTGACTTATCATATCCTGACATTATTATCTTCCATGAAACGGGACCTTAGGGACGAAGATGGTATGAGTAATGTGATTTTACAAAGCAATAAATGTAAGACATCTTTTTTCTCAAAATATAATATTTGATGCTGCTTTTTTAATATAAGAATCTTTGAGAATTTTTTATTCTTTAATATAAAAAGTTTATAAAAAAATGAATAGAATTAATTAAATTTTACCGAAATGTATTTATTAATCAGAAATAAAATAAGCATTAAGTAATAAAAAATAAAAAAAATATAAGTCTAAATAAATATAAATATGTTAGGATACTTTTCAAATATTATTACGATTTGTAAACATATTAAATAATTTTAAGTATGCTAACTAAGTTTTCTTAAAAAATTATATATTAATAAGTTAAAATTAAACCCTATAAACCCAAATGACGCCTTTGTATGTGTAGTTCTTGAGTCGCCGTTGTCGGTGGTGTGTGATCACAATAATCTATTTCATGCATTGACTGCTAGCTGGCATTTATCAAATCAAATTTTGCCAATTACATAACATTCTTTTCTTCTGGGGTAAAAGAAAAATGAATAGCATTATTTTCACATTTCTTCCCATTTTTTACTGAAAAAATGTTCACACTGTTTGAACGGAGATGACATGAATATAGGGGGAAATCACAAAGAAGAAAATTTAAAAAATAAAAATAGAGTGAAATAAAATAAAAAATACATTGCTTTTTAATCTCTCCGAGATATCTAAAAAAATTCATTGTTTAGATGAGTAAAAGATAATAGAAAAAAATTAAAAAAATCTCTATGTATTAGGATAAATAAAAAAAAGATATTAAAAAATAACTTAACAGTTAAATTGAATTGATAAAAATAAAGCTTTTTTTATAATCTTTTGAATAAAAACTTATTTTCAATTTTTAATATTTTATAAAAAAATATTTAAACTAATAAAAATAAAAAGCAAAACCACCCACATCCCAATTTTTTTATCTTAGCTTTCGTTGCTCATCTATGCAGCCTAACATGTGGATCAACCACCTCAAAGTTTTGGTGTCTTTAATTTATTTAACCATTGCTTGTTTGTGTTATAGTCTGATTTTATGTATTCTATAATGACACATATAATGTCTATCAAGAGAAGTAACTCAGTTTCATGCAGTATGCTTCAATATATAGAAACTATGTTGAAAATGTACAAGCCTAAATAAAAACTTTTAAAACACAATAGACCATACTGAAATCAATCCAAAACATATCGAAATTGGTAATTTAGCAATTTCAAAATGCAGATCCGATCCCCTAGTTACATGCTACCTTGAACCTCTAATGTGAGACTTGTGGATGGTTAGTGGGAATCCTTTGGTTCAAGCATATGGAAATATGTTTGTATTTGACTTAGTCGTGCCGGGGAGAAAATGTTATATGCATGCAACACTATACGAAAAGTGTTAGATAAATATAAAAATTGATAAAGATTTACAAAAGATAAAATAATATAATATAATATTTTTTATGACAAAAAGTTTAGATGAGTTGAGTTTTCAAATTCACTAGTTATACCTTAAGGCTCAATTATCGTTTATGAAAGTATTTATAGATTTATTTGTTAATAAAGTTCTCACATAAATAAAATTTGAATTGTGACATCCTAACTATAAGTTAAATCTTTATTCAACACGACTACTTTTTATTGACAATATAATATTATATTTATTTATATATATCATTTTATGATAATGGGAACTAATAATTTAAGATTATGTAAAAAAAAAAAATTGTTGCTAAGCATGTTTGGTTTTTTATGCGTTCGTAATATACCTTTTTCATGTTTGTATTGACTTCGTTAATTTTTAAGATATTATAGTTTATAAGCATTAATTACAGGTTTGTCTTTTTTTATGCTGCTATTGGGTCTTATATAGCTTTTTTTCCCATCCATAGGAGGGGACGTGGGTTTAGGATTTATGAGAAGTTGAGTAGATGTGTTAGAATCTTATGAAGATTAGAGATAATAAAAGAATTTGCAAAACAAGTTTAAAGAGGTAATCAACGGAGATATTTTGATGAGTGTAACTTTTAAGGATTTGGTAAATAATAAAATGTAATAACATAAGGTTCAAACCCTACTAATTTAAGTAATCTTCACATGCTTTTAACTACTTGAGCTACCAAGAGGGTTATATAACCAAATTTAGTGGAATAATGTTTAGTTGTTGGTGGACTGGGGTTTGGGGAATAATTTTCTAAATTTTAAGATTTTTTTTGTAAAAGGAGAAAGCCCAATATACAACCAGAAAGCAATAAAATTTAAAAAAAATATCCCTACGAGAGTCCCTCCTGGCCCTTGTTACAAAGGTAGAGGAACTATCAAACATAAAGGCGAATTTAAGAGTTTATTTTTTCTTGTATTTGTTCTAGTTATTTTTTTTTTTTACTAAAGTCATAGTTGGCATGGTAGTTCATATATATATATATATATATAATGAGCTGGTTTATATCAATCCTAACCGAATAATTTTAAATTACTTATATTTTATATAATTAATTAATAATTACTAGAATAATTCTATTATATATAGATATTATTATATATAAAGAATATTGTTTTAATAAAATATATATTAATAAATAATAAAATCTAATAATATAAATAGAAAGAGTGTCAAACTCAAAAAATTAATTTATTTCTCTTTCTATTTCTATAAGAACCAAACATATGTATGAAAATACATCTCCTTTTAAAAAATCAGGACTTAATTAACTACCTAAGAAAGGTAATGACCATGGAATCAGCCAACAAAACTATATATAAGACATAAAATCAGGTATCAAAAATTTAAATTATTGATCATAATTTAACTGGTAGAATAATTAGAGATTGTAAAAAGAGTTTTGAGTTAGATTTTTATTAAACATATTTTTTAGAAAAAACGATAAGTCTTAATCGTGACTAAACCTCAAAGGATTTCCTCTATGGTTAAAACCAAAAAAAAAACTATACTTAGCAAACCAAAAAAAAAACTATACTTAGCAAACAAAATTATCCTCCCTGAAAACATGAGACCATCTGATTTCTATAGTAGCAGCTTCCTGCTTGATCTGCTCAAACATGAACCAAAATGAATGGAAACCAGATACTTCCACCTGAATAAAAGATATTGCAAAAGAAGAATGCGATTCCACCATAAATGACACAATGTAAAATTCCCCATAAATCAACCATCATTATAGTGCTTTTTCCTTTATCATCTCTTGGAATCCCACCACAACCCAGCAGCTCCATTGAGATACAGAACCATCACTGTTCAACTTATTCCAAATCTTTCGTATATCTTTTATAGAAACTTTCCGATCCAGCTCTTAGAATGGAATGACATTTCAAAAAAGAGAAAAAAATCTCGTCTCGATCTGTCCACATCACAATGCGTATTCGAAGCTAGTTTCCATGAAGAAAGAGAAACTTAAATAATACGAATCCAATGTTACACCCATCAATTAATGATGAGAAATGGTGTCATATATGTATAAATTAAGCATAGTTTAGTTTACGTACGTTGAACAATATTATTATTATTTTTGGTCAACATGTCCTACCTTTATTTTATTTGTTTAAGCTTAGGTTTTGTTTTTTCTTCCATTCTGGCGATATTCATATTCCTATATATTTCCAATTCCAACACATAGTGTTAGTTGTTTTGTTTGTGTTGTAAACTTGTAGTATAATAAATAATAAAAAGATAAGTAAGGTCGAAAGCGGGGTACGTAGGGTAGGAAGGATCCTCCAGGCTGTTAATGTACATAAGAAACCTTGCATGTCTCTTGGACTTTATCCAAATAAGAAGCACACATCAATTTAATCGAATTAAATCATTTATGACAGAGAATCCAAAGGTCTCATTTATTATTATGGAAAGGTCAATTTTCATGTGTGAGTTTGCTTTTAAAAAGGAATTATAAATAAACGTGTGTTCGTTTTTAAATTTTGATTCTCATCACCCACTATATATACTACGTTTTATGCCAGCATTTATGCCCGCCAACGCTGCTGGCATTTTTTGAGACCTTTTTTTCTTTTTGAGAAGACCTTCAATCTTTTGTTTTCGTTGTTTTTGTTACTCTCATGTTCATCAATATATGCTTTTAATACATCAAAACTCTAGTACTTGCAGCAGTTCCAGCTGTTTATTCACCCATAAAAAATTATTATCGCTACATTTTTCATGGTTTCATACTTAAGAATTCAAGAGAGATAAAAAAATATAAAAAATATTTATTGACAGATCAATTGAGACTAATGGTTATTAGAAAATAATTGGATCTAACCCAAATCAAAAGTTAGCTTATGTCCAAGACTCAGTATCTATGGGTGACCCAACATTTAAGGCGGGCCAATATCGTATTAAAATGCAAACAAACCTAACCCAATCAAAAAGTTAGCTTATAAATTAAGAGTTGACTCAAATCTTATAAAGAGTTTACTGATTATAGTTCTAGTCAATAAGACTTATTTCAATATCTTAACAATGATCTAGAACCATGAAATATTTTCTCTTCTCCCAATCTTGTTTTCTATCTCTTCCAACTATAGGTGTATCAATACAGACCTTTTAGTCCGCCTATATTAGGGTCTGGGTGTTTTTCAGCCCGAACAAAATAGGCTTGTTTTTATTCTGGCTTCAATTTTATTACCCAAGTTCATTCATTTTGCCCTTTAAATCGAGGCTTTTTCAAGTGGCCCACGTAATTATATAATGAAATCATCGAGGCCATTTGACCCGCATCAAGATAGACCATTTTGTAGTTGAGCTAAATAGGCTTGTTTTATTATTTGGGTTTCAATTTTATAAGCTCAAACCTACCCATTTTATAAGCATCTCAAACAAAGCCAGCAGGATAGACCCATTTTATCCACTCTCATTACAATAAAAAACAATTGTAACACTTACTTTTAACATCAGTGTTAAAAATTATACATGGCATTTTTGTAAATAGTTATAATATTTAACATTGATTATTGATTTAATGAGCGTTGTAAATTTAAATGACATTGATTTTAAAAGAATCTGATGTTAAATATTTTATTGACATCAATTAGACAAAGAACCAGTGTCTATAATCATTGTTAAATTAATTTTTCTCTAATTCTCAAAGTCTCAAAATTCTCAACTAAGTCTCAAAACTCTCATCAAATTGTTTATCTCAAGACCCCTTTTCCTAAACTAAGCTTCAACACTCTTATACACTCTCAGAGCCCCTAACTCGAATGACGAGGCCACTCTCATGTATGGGGTAGTCACTTTCTCACGAACAACGTGGTAGCCATTTTCTTGCGAAGGGCGAGGACAATGGTCGAATGAATGGCACGATGGTGGTTCATCATTCTACTTTCTTTCTCAAACACGATGAAGTCTTTGCCCTATGCCTTAATTTAGTCGTGTTCTTCCCCTCCCTTAAGGCACGAGTCAAGCCCACTTCCTTTATGTATTTCCTTTCTCTTCTTCACCCCTTATTTCTACATTTCCCAGGTTTTAAGGCTTCTTTATCTTTTCATCCTTTCTAACCTTTTTTCTCCAAGATTTGGGTTCACTTAGTGATTTTTCCTTTTAGATTTGATTCAGAAGCTTGTTCTAATGGTTTTAGAATTTCGTGTGTTTATTATTTTCAAAATCTTATTTTAAGAGTTTATTTGTTTCTTGTTGGTCTTTCTCTCTCTGAATGTTGATTTGATAAATTCTAGTTGAATTTCACTTACTCTAAAGTCTCAATTTCTCACTCACGCTCACAAGTTCTTGATCAATATAGTGACTTTGATTGCATATGGAATTTCTTCATTCACATAATTGCCTCATGCATTAATTCTGCTCTCAATATTTCTTAATAATCAATTTATTGTTATTTATTTGTTTTCTTCTTTGAATTTACTTCTTGGTTGAAAATTTTAGGGTTCCTCAACTTGTGTGTGAACATCATTATTTTTTTAAAAATAACAATAAATAATAAATAAATATTTTTTCTTGTCCCCCATTCCGGAAATTCCGCTCGGAATCCGGAAATGGGTTCCCCACTTTCACCCCACCTTCACCTTCTTCAACTCCATCATCCTCATCTTTCAAAAAGGGCCAACAAACTGACGCAACGGAGATCATCAGAGCATACTCAGCTTCAACCTCCATCCTTACCTTCCTCCTTTCACCAACAAAACCAACAGAACTCACATCTCCTTAATCCACTTCATCTCCTTCACCAACAGACTCCACTTCTTCATCCTCTCAGATCCTCTCAAACACCCCCAACAGCACTACCATCAGAGCACACTCATCTCCAATCTCCATCATCATCATTAAAAATTCAACCACCAAACAAAAAGAAAAAAACAACAGAACCATCAAAAACAAAAAAAACAGAAAAACCATAAAAAAGAAAACCAACAAAAACAGCAAAGAAAAAAGAGAAGGAGGAGTTTTCTACTAGTACCACCGATCTTCCTCTCTCTCTCTCACTCACCTCCTTCTCCGATCTCTCTCTTTCTCTCTCACTCACTTCCCTCTCGGTCTCTCTCTCTCTCTCGTGTGTGTGAACCCCCCACGCTGGCCACCACCGTTGACCGACGTCACACCGCCAAGCTCCTCCCTCTCCAGCCTCCCTGCTCGTGAAACTGAGCACCACCTCGCCACCGAGCTCCGCCCCACCGCCGTCTCTGCCCAGGCTTCCTCCGTTCGGCCTTTCTATCCTTCTCTCCGGTCATCTTTCTTTCTTGGCTTCTCTCTCTCTGCCGATCTCCTTCTTGATCCCCCCTCCCTCTCTCTCTAACCTTCACTCCCTCTCTTTCTCTCCACCTAGCCGCCGCCCCCCCTCTCTTTCTTCTTCTTTTGTTTCTTTTCTTTTTTTTAGTTTTTGGGGTTGTTTAGTTTTGGGCCTCAGCTAGTGAGGCCCATTTCTACTACTACCTTTCTTTTCTTTTTTTGGGAAATGGGCTCTTAAAGCCCCATGTTATTTTGTTATTTTTTTTATGTTAATGAAAAAAAAAATAATAATAAAATAGTAATATATGTTTTAAGAATAAATAAATAAAAGAAATAAAAATGAATTTTCAGTTTTAGTTAAATTAAAATAAGATTATTCTTAAATTTAATAGATTTTTGTTAGAAGTGAACTAAAAATTACAAAACCCAAAAAATATTTTTATGGAATTTTATGGTGAAAATAATGAAATATTAAAAAATTAATTTCTTTTTATAAAAATTAAAATAAATAGTTTCATGTTAATTTTTGCTATATATATATATATATATTTTTATTTATAAAAATTATTTCAAAATTTTATGAGCGATGTCGTGCAAAATTACTTTTGTCTACATCGTTGTTATTAGGTCTCGAAGGTTTATGCACGTGCGATCTTACTTCGCCTTGTATTTCTCCTTCTTCATGAATTTTCTTTATTAAAATTGATCAAAAATAATTTAAATATTTTTCTTTCAAAATTAATTTTTCCTAGAACTACGTGACCCTGATTTCTCAATACACTTGAGAATACGTAGGAGCGGGAATCAATTCCTGTCAGGCCCACTTTTTCGTTACTAATTTCTTTGTCTCTGCTATTATTTCAATTAATTTTATATAGTCAATATTTTAAATTTTATTGTCGCAAGGAGGTTAATTTAGACGCGACGTCTTGTTAATCTCATATTTTTATTTAAAATAATATTTTCTTTAAAATGAGGTTAATTTAGACGCGACGTCTTGTTAATCTCATGTTTTAATATTTTTATTTTAAAATAATATTTTCTTTAAAATGAGGTTAATTTAGACGTGACGTCTTGTTAATCTCATGTTTTTTTATATTTTATAAAAAATAATATTTTTTTTATCAATTTTATTCTTTTTTTATTTTATTTCATTAATTTTATTTTAATCTTTAAATTTATGTACAAATTAAGGTTAATTTGGATGAGACGTCCTGTTAACCTTTAATTTCACTTTGTTTTATTTTATTTTATTTTATTTTTTCTTATAATTGTTGTTTTGTCGAGTTTCTTACTGTCATAGTTTTGTCATTTCTTACTATTACTATCTTAACCTTCTATTGTCATTATTCTTTTTCTTACTGTCACTGTTTAGTTTTCTATCGTTGCTGTTTTCTTCTTTCTTACTGTCGCTGTTTGGTCAGATTTCTTACTATTATTATTCAGTCTGTTTTTTTTTTGTTTGTGTCTGCTTGGTCATTTTGTATGTTTCTTTTCATAAAAGAAGTTAAAATAATTTCTAGATTATTTTGAAATAAGCGCTATCAATTTGAGGTAACCGTTTTATAACGGACAGTTGTGATGTGCTAATACCTTCCTCACCTGTAATTCAACTCCCGAACTTAGAATTTCATTTTCATAACCAGTGTTTTGAAAGAGGTTTTTCCCGATATTTTTATCCTAAAAAATATTGGTGGCGACTCCCTGTTTTTTTTTCTTTTCGAAAGGATTTCGAAAATCTCGTTTTACTTTTAAGGGTCGGCCATCCCGTCACGATCCCGGTCGCGACAGATGGCGACTCCACTGGGGAAATTTTTAGAGAGTCAAGCCAATCAAGTTGATAGCGTATATTTTTAAATAGTCTATTAATTATTTAACTTCTTCCTTTATTTTATTTTTTATCAATGTTTGTATGTGGTTTCTGTTTTGTATGTATTTTGTCATTTATTTTCTGTTAAATTCTGTATGATTGTTGAACCCTAGGGTAGACGACTTTGTGTTATCGTTTTGTGTTTGTTCTCTGAGCAGGATAGGATAAGGTACAGGTATTGAATGCCCTTTCACACACTACACTCACAATTATCACACACTTATGAGTGGCGCCCTATACCCGGGCCCCAAATGAAGCTTAAGTTAGGAGAGGTTGGTAGCGGTGTCGTTTGGGATGTACTTCCCATCCGGCGATCGTAAGAACCTCAACTAGAGTTTGACCTTTCATGATGTGCGCACCTAGTAGATTCCCTACTGTTGTGGTTACATCATGAGTAGGATCTTGGCTCTAGTGACCTTTTAGAAGTCTAGTACAAGCCACCCAATGTGAGGAGTCCACTGTTAGATAAGCTATAGGTCCCAGAAAAGACTTTCAGAAAAACCTGACTTAAGGCACAAAAGGGCAGACTTTACTATACCTTATCTCATTCTCGCTTTCCCCTTTAAATCCAAATTGATGAGCTGCTTACATGTTCAAAGGGTTACTTTATTCAAAAAAAAAATGACTCACTTTTTTTTTTTTAAAAAAAAAAAACTAGTAATCCTTTAACAAGTAAGCGGCTCCCTCTCTTTTCGTGTACTTATGAGTCCTGGGTTATAAATCTTCCCAATCGTCAAAACAAAAATGAAAACAAAAATTCTCTTCAAACAGATATTGACGATGTTTGGAAGATCCATGACCCACGCGACTTTAGTTTCACACGAGTTTTGTCGACCGCTACTTCTCAAAGTGAAAATATTTTCCAATAAATTAATAAGGAAGTAACGGTTTACAAAACATGACAGTAGCTGATTTTTTTTCCTTTCTCTTTGTTCTTGCAGGAAGCTGTTTGGAACTTAGCGAGTACCTTTGAGCAATATGGAAATTAACATGAGATCCGATAGTTGTGACACAAATGTAACCGAATTGAGAAAAATATTACACGTTAAGGCCAAGAGGATTGACATGGGTAGTCTACAAACAATAGGGAGAAAATTAAACCTAACACAGAAAATGGCTTTTACAAGAAAGTACGGGAGGATTTTAAAGCTCTTAGAAGTGGAAGTGCAAATTGAGGCGATCACTGCCTTAACACAGTTCTACGACCCACCTCTCAGATGCTTCACATTTAGAGACTTTCAGTTGGCACCGTCTATTGAGGAATTCGAACAAATCTTGGGGATGCCTTTGGAAGGACAAATACCTTACCGTCATCTTGATCATCATGCAACTGTTACTTCCATCGCCCGTGTTCTGAAGATCCATCCCGAAACTTTAAGGAGTGTACAACTGAATAGAAATCAGACCCCCGGATTCACTCGGGAATTTCTCGAGAAACATATGCAGGTCCTGGCAAAAAAGGAAGATTGGGAAGCCTTCATGGATACTCTAGCTATTACCATCTATGGTGTTGTCTTGTTCCCCAACATTGACAACTATGTGGATTATGATGCTATCGCTGTATTCCTAGCTCGCAAGCACAGGCTTGAGAATCCTGTCACAGCTGTATTGGCAAATGTGTACTGTACTATGGATTTCTGCCATACACAAGGTGGAAAGAGAGTTATTTGTTGTTTACCTGCTTTGTATGTATGGCTCACATCTCATGTTTTCCACCAAGTCTGTAAGGCCGAATGCCCTGTTTCTGATCTAAAATTATGCCAACTAGCAGTGAAAAGTGGGCGTGAGTGGGCCAATCACCTTGTAGGGCTCACGGCTGAGAAAGTCAGATGGTATCCCTAATGGTTAGAAGTTGAATCCATCATTCATCACTGTGGAAATTACCCAAATGTTCCCCTTATTGGTACGCAAGGATGTATCAACTATAATCCCATCATAGCCAAGCGTCAGCTAGCTTATCCTTTGCTTGGACCACCTGATGAAGAGTCTCTCACTCCTTTCATCTTGTATTACTCGAAGGGAAGCTATGTCTCTGTCATTCGAGATATAGCGAATGCATGGAAGAAAGTCCACCGAAAAGGAAAGGAATTAGGGGCCAGGAGCCATGCTGTCAGGGAAGAATATCATGAATGGATCTTGAATAGGATCTCTATTATTAAATTACCCTTCAGAAGTCCCTCTTATCTCCTAGAAAACACTCCTGCTCCATCACTTGTTATGGAAGATAAAGCAACCAAGGCGCTAAAGACCAAAATAGAGGAACTGACTACCAGGAACAAGAAGTTAGAAGAAGACTTGCTGAAATGTCAACAAGAATACACCCTTCAGAAAAGGGAGAACTTGGAGAATAAGCAAACCATTGAAGAGATTAGAAAAAAACGGAAGGTTGAAGAAGACTACATGATAAAATAAGACCAATGTCTTCGAGCGGCCAACTCTCATCTGAAAATGAAAAGCAAACAAAGTGATACCATCTTGGCTGAGAAACATCTTCTGAAGGATATGTTGGCACAATCCAAAGAAAATGAGCGGACTGTCATGGTGCAAAAGGAACTCCTACAGTTTTAAGTCCACAAATTGGAACAACAGCTTAGTGAAGTAATGGAGGCTTGCGAGCAAGAGATAAATAGGGAGCGACAACGCGCCATAAACATTGAACAAGACTGTCAAGAGACCATACGCCTCTTGGAAGCTGAGTTAACACAACAAGATGAAACTGTTCACTTGTGGATGGATCATTTTGCTAAACTGGCATACCTGGCTAACGGGGCTCTAGAAGACCTCCCATTTTTACTCAAACAAGCTGAAGGAATTGCCAACCCTATCAATACTCCTAGAGAAATTGCAACGTTCTTAGATTACTGCAGAGGGCGAATTTGTAAAATGAGGGAAATGATTGCCCGAGCTAGGAATGACTGATTTATTTTCCTGCTTTGTAACCCAACACTTTATGACAGTAATGTACTTTTTTTTCGAGATGATGGATTCCTTTGTCTTCACAACTATCTCATGTTAATTTCCATTTAATGCTTTACTTAGTACTTTTGAACGTGACGTTCTGAGGAACGGTCGAAGGATTCGTCAAGTTCTAACATCGCTTCCCGCATAATCTCATTTTACTTTATTTTATTATTTGATTATTTTTCTAAATTTTGTATTCCTTTCTAAAGGCAGCACGGGGACGCACCCTTACAGAACCCGACTACAGAGGAAGCTCATGGCTGAAACAGAACAAATGAATGAGAACCTCAAGAATGAGAATAATCAGCTAAGGGAACAAATTGCAGAACTAACGAAGCTCTTGGAAAGGAGGATCACTGAAGGGGGCCCTTCTGCGGGAAATGAGGAACAAACACCTACTCCACCATATCCCCCAGGTTTTGGTCCAACGTCGGGCCAGGCTGTAAATCCCACGGCAGTTCCCCTCACTATTAATGTTGGGAGTCCCAACCAACCTGCTGATTCCCACACCAGGCCTCATGACTTGCCATATGGTTATACGCCACCACACATTTTCATTGGCTCAGACGGTAACCCTGTACCCTTTCCACCATACGGCTTACCTCCCGGATATTTCCCTTCTCTATTAATCAATTCCCAAGATGGCAATACCCTACAGTGGACAAACCCCCAAGTTCCAAACCCTACCCAAACAACCATTCCGCCAGTCAACCAAACCCTGGGTCCTCAAACCACCCAAGCTCAAACCACCCAAACTCAAACAACCCCAGCTCAAACCACCCAAACTCAAACCGCCCAAGCAACTCAGCTAATCCCCATCACCCAAGCAACAGCCCAATCACAGGGACTGGCGCAAAACACTAACCTGATAAACCAAGCTCATTCGACAATGCCTTTTTACCCATATTACGGTTACCCGTATGGGTACATGAATTCTTACACTGCCAACCCTGGAGATACGACTCAAACGATAAATCCGGTTATTGATCATGGCACAACCACAGAGTCCCAGCAAAAAGGGAAGATAGAGATCCTGGAGGAGCGATTGCAGATTGTGGAAGGTGTGGAAGGCCTTGGCTTAACAAATGCTTCTGAACTCTGCTTAGTCCCAGATGTCATTATTCCACCAAAGTTCAAAATGCCAAATTTTGACAAATACCGAGGGATGACTTGCCCTCGAAATCATCTTACAATGTATTGCCGAAAGATGGCTTCCCATGCCTCCGATGACAAGTTGCTGATACATTGCTTTCAAGACAGCCTAGTTGGGGCTGCGCTCACTTGGTACACTCATTTGGAGCGAACTCGTATTTGCTGTTGGAAAGACCTGGCGGATGCCTTTTTGAAGCAGTACAAGTATAACTTAGACATGGCGCCTGATAGGATTCAACTCCAAAACATGTCAAAGAAGGATAATGAGACATTCAAGGAGTATGCACAACGCTGGCGTGAAATAGACGCACAAGTAGATCCTCCACTCTCTGAAAGAGAGGTAGTGGCCATGTTTATTGACACACTCCAATCACCTTTCTATGATAAGATGATCGGTAGTGTTTCATCCAATTTCTCTGATATTGTAATTATTGGAGAAAGAATAGAGAGTGGTCTAAGGACAGGGAAGATTTCCAAAAGCCCATTTGGGACACCCGCTGTAAAAAGATCAGCACTAGGTGAGGGGAGAAAGAGAGATGGGGAAACCAATTCCGTCTCTTATGACCAAAGGAGAGCTCAATCCAGACCATTTGGCCCTACCACTTTTCAACATACCAATCATTTTCCTCATGCTCCATACCCACATATGGCAGCCGCTACCCATAACCAGATCCCTTATCCCGCATCACCACAATCCCACATCCGTCCACCCATCATCAGGGCACCGAATCCACAGCCAACCCAGTACAATCCTTTGCAACAGTGGCCTCAACCACCTAATCCCAACCAAAACCAAAGAAGACCAAATAATGAACGAACACCGGTCCAATTTGACCCAATTCCTATGACATACACTGAACTTCTACCTCACCTTATTCGATATTCCCTTGCGGTCCCTTGTCCTGCAAAACCATTGGAACCTCCTTACCCTAGGGGATATGATCCAAATGCCCGATGTGATTATCATGCCGGGGCACCCGGGCACTCCACAGAAAATTGTATGGCCTTGAAATATAGAGTGCGAGATTTAATCAAAGCCAATTGGTTAAATTTTAAGGAAGGAATGCCAAATGTGACCACAAATCCCTTGCCCAACCATCAAGGTCCTGAGATTAATGTTGTGGAAGGAGATGAGGAGCATGTGATGAATGTCTCTGATGTCAAGACACCATTGAAGGATATTCATGCCCAATTATTCAGGAGAGGTTTAATAAGAAAACCTTGGGACTGTGAAAATGATAAGGAGCAGACTATTAGCCACCAAAATTTTTGTAAAGTACTCCAGGGACTCATGGATAGTCATTTCTTCCAAGTCTATAGGCGTCATGACAGTGATGTGAACATGGTTCATGGGGAAACAGGAATGTCAATTCCTAAACCACTGGTAATTTACTACACCAAGAACCCCTCAACGACTATAAGCCCTACGCATCATCCTGTCACAATCCAGACACCCGCTCCTTTTGCATTCAAAGATTCTCACGCTGTTCCGTGGAAATATAATGTGGAGGTAATAGCTGAAAGCTCAAAAATGAATGACCCATTTTTGTCAAACATATCAGGGATAGGAGGAGTGACCCGGAGTGGTCGAGTTTACTCTCCACCGGAATTAAAGAAGGAACCAAGTCCAGTGAGTGGAGCTGGTAGTAGTGGAAAGGCCAAGTTGGTCAAAGGGGACATTGATGGAGAAATCAAAAGAGCTGTGACTGATGAAGAAGCTCAAGAGTTTTTGAAATTTATTCGCCAGAGTGAGTACCAGGTGATAGACCAGTTGAACAATACCCCTGCAAAGATTTCCCTTTTATCACTTTTGCTGAATTCTGAGCCCCACCGAAAAATTTTGATGAAAGTGCTTAATGAGGCTCATGTAACTCACGACATCACCGTTGATAAATTTCAAGGAATAGTGGGGCACATCGCTGCTGACAATTATCTATCATTTACAGATGATGAGATACCTATGGAGGGAATAGGGCATAATAAAGCCCTCCACATCTCAGTTAAGTGTCGAGATCACATATTGGCGAAGGTGATTGTCGACAATGGGTCGTCATTAAATGTCATGCCAAAATCTACATTGGCCAAGCTCCCTTTTGATGGAACCTATATGAAACCAAGTTCTATGGTGGTGAGAGCATTCGATGGCACTAGAAGGGAGGTGATAGGTGAAATTGAGCTTCCAATTCAAGTAGGGCCATGTACTTTCCAGGTTCTCTTCCAAGTGATGGATATTATGCCTGCCTATAGCTGCTTGTTGGGTCGGCCCTGGATCCACTCAGCTGGAGTGGTTCCCTCTACTTTGCACCAAAAACTAAGTTTATTATTGATAATAAACTAATTATCGTTTCTGGTGAAGAAGATTTTTTGGTCAGTAAACCCCTATCTACCCCCTACATCAAAGCTGCAGAAGAGGCACTTGAAACTTCCTTTCAAGCTTTAGAGATTGCAAATACCACGTATGTTGGAGAAGGAAGTGTAGAAGTAAAGGCCCATATGCCAAATGCATCCCTGATGATGGCCAAAATGATGTTACAAAGGGGATATCAACTTGGGAAAGGCTTGGGGCATGGCTTAAAAGGAAGAATGGAACTGGTGCATCTTCCAGAAAATAAAGACAGGTATGGTTTGGGATACCAACCTTCAGCAGCTGATAAAAGAAGAGTAGTAGAAGAAAAGAAAGAGAGGAGGATTGCCCGTTTAGAGGATCGAGAACCCCGCATTGCTAGAGTCCCCCTATGTGACCTCTACCAGAGCTTCCGAAGTGCTGGTCTAGTACCCCCTGATCAAATAGCTGCTATTGAAAATAATCCCTATGAAGATGGAAGCTTTGTGATCCCTTGCTCACCAGACAGAGATCTTTGTAACTGGGAAGCCATCGAGCTGCCCACAACTTTAAATGTTCTATCAAAGTAATTGACAAAACTTTAATGACTTGTTGGCCTCATTGCTATGCCTAAGGCTTTGGGGTATTTTTCTGTAATAAGGGCAAACACATGTTTTTATCATTTTCAGTTTTCACAATAAATATGTATTGAATTCCAGTCCTTCTTGCTTTCCCTTGATTCCTTTATCCTTTACTTATTCGTTTTTATTATTCACCATAATAACCTGAATAAACGCAGATCTAAAGATGATCCTCTTGAGAATAATGAGCTTGCAATCCCATTTCATGACTTTGACCACCCGGTTGACTATGCTGATGAAGAATATGAGGAAGTTTGCGATCCTTCACCTGAGTTAACAAGGTTATTGGAACAAGAAGACAGAGAAATTCAGCCTTATTTGGAGATAGTTGAGATTATTAATTTGGGGAATGAGGAGGATAAGAAGGAAGTCAAGATTGGTACCTCCTTGAGTAAGGAGCGGAGACGTGAACTAATTAAGCTATTAATAGAGTTCCGTGACATCTTCGCTTGGTCTTACCAAGACATGCCCGGTCTTGATACTAGCATTGTTGAGCATAAATTACCACTGAAGCCAGACTGTCCCCCGATAAAGCAAAAATTGCGCCGAATAAAGCCCGAAATGCTCTTGAAAATCAAAGAAGAAGTTAAAAAGCAGTTTGATGCTGGATTCTTAGCAGTGGCAAAGTATCCTCAATGGGTAGCAAATATCGTCCCTGTCCCAAAGAAAGATGGAAAGGTACGAATGTGCGTAGACTATCGGGACCTAAATAGGGCTAGTCCCAAAGACGATTTTCCTCTGCCACAGATTGATGTCTTGGTTGATAACACAGCCCAACATACAATCTTCTCGTTCATGGATGGTTTCTCCGGGTATAACCAGATTAAGATGGCACCCGAAGACATGGAGAAGACCACATTTATCACTTTGTGGGGCACCTTCTGTTACAAAGTGATGTCCTTCGGTTTGAAAAACGCTGGGGCAACCTACCAAAGGGCAATGGTGACCCTTTTCCATGACATGATGCATAAAGAGATAGAGGTTTATGTGGATGATATCATTGCTAAATCTAAAACTGATGAAGAGCATATTGTTGATCTGAGAAAGCTTTTTGAAAGGTTAAGGAAGTATAAGCTCAGGTTGAATCCGGCCAAGTGTACTTTTGGCGCAAGTTCAGGCAAACTGTTAGGTTTCATTGTAAGCAAGAGAGGAATAGAAGTAGATCCTGACAAGGTCAAAGTGATTCTCGAAATGCCTCCTCCCTGTACAGAAAAAGAAGTCAGAGGATTCTTAGGAAGGTTGAACTACAACGCTCGGTTTATCTCACAACTGACAGCAACTTGTGAGCCGATCTTTAAGTTACTCCGTAAGAACCAACCAACGCAATGGAATGAAGATTGCCAAAAGGCTTTTGAGAAGATAAAGCAGTATTTACGGGAGCCACCAATCTTGGTACCGCCGACTCCTGGAAGGCCACTGATCTTGTATCTGACAGTGTTGGATGAATCTATGGGTTGTGTATTGGGGCAACATGATGAGACTGGAAAGAAAGAACATGCCATTTACTACTTGAGCAAAAAGTTCACTGACTGTGAAATGAGGTATTCGGCTTTAGAGAGAACTTGTTGTGCATTAGCATGGGCAGCCCGACGTTTAAGGCAATATATGTTAAGTCACACTACTTGGCTTGTTTCCAAAATGGATCCTGTCAAGTATATCTTTGAAAAACCCGCCTTAACAGGAAGAATCGCTCGATGGCAGGTTCTATTAACTGAATATGACATAATCTATGTCACTCAGAAAGCCATAAAAGGGAGCACTTTGGCAGACTACTTAGCCCATCAACCTGTAAGTGACTACCAACCCATGCACTTTGAGTTCCCGGATGAGGATATCTTGGCATTATTTAATGAAGAAGATACCCAGAAAGACAAATGGATTTTGAGATTTGATGGAGCTTCTAATGCACTGGGGCATGGGATTGGTGCCGTCCTAATTTCACCAGATAAAGAATTCATCCCTGTATGTGCCAGACTTTGTTTTGACTGTACTAATAATATTGCCGAATATGAGGCATGCTCTCTGGGGATCCAGGCGGCATTAGATGTGAAAGTGAAAAAGTTAGATGGGAGACTAGGGATAGCAAGTTAGTCCCTTATCAAGCTCATATCAAGGAGCTAATCAGGGAATTTGATGATATCTCTTTTCACCATGTCTCCCGAGATGACAATCAAATGGCTGACGCTTTGGCCACCCTTGCATCGATGTTTAAATTGAGCAATGACTGTGATATACCCCTTATTGAGGTAGAGAGACACAACAAGCCCGCGTACTGCCAAGTAATAGAAGAAGAGTCAGATGGGAAACCATGGTACTATGATATCAAGAGATATATCCAGAATCAAGAATACCCTGAGGGTGCCACAGAGAATGACAAAAAGACCTTGAGACGACTTGCAATGGGTTTCTTCTTGAATGGTGATGTGCTTTACAAGAGAAATCATGACTTTATCCTCCTTCATTGTGTCGATACTGTTGAAGCAAGTAAGATCATGGCAGACATTCATAAAGGATCCTTTGGAACTTATACCAATGGACATGCCATGGCGAGAAAGATCTTGAGGGCTGGATACTATTGGATAACCATGGAAGCCGACTGTTTCACTTATGTTCGAAAATGTCACAAGTGTCAGATATACGCTGACCATCTTCATGCACCCCCATCATCCCTGAATGTCTTATCGGCGCCGTGGCCCTTCTCAATGTGGGGCATGGATGTTATTGGACCTATTGAGCCAAAGGCCTTAAACGGTCATCGTTCCATTTTAGTTGCCATTGATTATTTCACCAAGTGGGTGGAGGCAGCTTCATACGCCAATGTGACAAGGAATGTTATGGTCAAATTTGTCAAGCGAGAATTGATATGTCGGTATGGCTTGCCAAATCAGATCATTACTGACAATGGCACGAATTTAAATAACAAGATGATGAAAGAATTGTGTGAAAGCTTTAAGATTCGTCATCATAATTCCTCTCCTTATCGACCGAAGATGAACGGGGCAGTTGAGGCAGCCAACAAGAACATTAAGAAGATCATACAGAAGATGGTTGTAACTTACAAAGATTGGAGCGACATGCTCCCTTTTGCTCTACACGGATATCGCACCTCGGTTCGAACTTCAACAGGGGCAACCCCTTTTTCTCTGTGTACGGTATGGAAGCAGTTGTACCTTTTGAGGTAGAGATTCCATCCCTTAGGGTGATAATGGAGGCGAAACTAGAAGAGGCTGAATGGGTCCAAGCTCGATATGACCAATTGAACCTAATAGATGGGAAGAGACTGAATGCCCTCTGCCATGGTCAGTTGTATCAGAGGCGTATGAAACGAGCGTTTGAAAAGAAAGTACGACCTCGACAATTTCAGGAAGAAGACTTAGTCCTCAAGAAAATTTTGCCAATCCGAAAAGACAATCGGGGCAAATGGACACCTAACTACGAAGGTCCGTATGTTGTGAAGAAAGCCTTTTCTGGGGGAGCCTTGATACTCACGACCATTGACGGTAAGGACTTACCAATGCCCATAAATGCGGATGCGGTCAAGAAATACTTTTCCTAGAAAAAGAATATCAAAACAAAAAGAAAAGAAAAAGAAAAAGTAAAAAAGATGCTCGCTAGGCTGAAAACCTGAAAAGGCGGCCTAGGCAAAAGTTAGAGCGACCCGGTGAGTCGAAAACCTAAAAAGGCGGCTCAGGCAAAAATTAGGGTCAAAATCCTGATAGTATGACTGAGACTTCCCATGCAAAAAGTGTGAGTCCAAACTGGGGCACATAGATCATGACTGAATCGCTTTCTTAGAAGCAGAGTCGAAGGGTGAGCTTGAAGTCATGATATTGGGTTTAAGATGCGCGTTATCCTCAGAGGTCCACCAAAAGATCAGCAAGCTTTCCCTGTTTCATCTATTATCAACCTGTGTATTAGACTTCTCTTGTTTTCCCTACTTCCCTCTCCATGTACTTACTCAACTCGTAAATAAATTTCACCCCTTTTTCGATACGTGTTTATACTGTGAATTTCATGAATATGATAAGACATATGTTTTCCTTTATCAAATCAAATAAAAAATATAATTATTTAAAGTTGTGGGGGGCAAGATGCTCCTATTGCTCGATCTCACCTCAGGTGATCATTATGAAGACTTGAGCCCAGACACGCTCTTTGAAGTTAGAGTTACTTCATTCGTTCTGTTCGGCCATGAGTCACCTCAAGAGATCATGGTTTCATGAGGAGTCTCATCATCCCATTCAATTCCTCCCCAGTGAAACCATAATCGCCAAAGCTGGCACTTCTCAAGTTCTCTTCCCCAGTGGAACCAACCGCCAAAGCTGGCACCTTTCAAGGTTTCTTCCTCCATCGCCAAAGCTGGGACTTTCAAAGTTTCCTCCATAATTGCTAAAATTGGCAATTCCTTGAAATCTCCTCCTTAATCGCCAAAGATGGCAATCCTCAAAATCTCCTCCATAATTGCCAAGGTTGGCAATCCTTCAAAGTCTCATCCTTAACTGTTAAAGTCGGTATCTGTCAATTTCTCTTCCCCAATGGAATCGGTCACCAAAACTGGCACTTCTCAAGTTCTTTTCCCCTGTTGGACTCTAGATTTTCCATTCTCGATTAAAGGGCAGTACTCCGAATCACCAAATCCTTCCCCAGTGGAACTACACTTCCCAGACAAATCAAACTGGGGCATCTCCCCAGATTTCTCTTGCAGTCAAGAGGCATTTTCCCCCAAAGCTCTTTAGATCATGTCAAACTCGGACATCTCCCCAGGGTCATTTTGTCAACCCAAGGGCAGTACCCCGCGCTCCCGGGAAATTTGAGCTGGGACATCGCCTCAGGTCTCTCTCTGTCAAAAGGGAGCGTACCCCCAAGCTTCTTCAACCTCCCTAACTGGGGCACCACCTCATATCTTTCTCCCAGCCTTGGGGTAGTACCCCAAAATCTTCCAATCTTTCCAAAATTAGGATATCGCCCCAAATCCTTCCTCCGTTCGAGGGGCAATATCCTTAGCTCTTTCAGCTGGATTTTCCTCATTTCTTTTCTCTCCCAATCAAGGAGCAGTTCCCCGAATCATCCAAGATAGCTTGAACTGGATCATCCCCAGATTTCTTTCCTCCAGTAAGCCCACCATACATCCCCAGTGGACTCCAGATCCTTCCTTCCAATCAAGGAGCGGTTCCCTAAAATCCCTTCAATCTTCCTAATTGGGGCATCACCCCAGGCCTACTCTCTCAACCAAGAAGCGGTACCCCAGGGTTCTTTCAATCATCGCCCCAGATCCACTCTCTCAGTCAAGGGGCAGATCCCCGTGATTCTTTCAAATCATGTTAAACTGGTACATCTCTCCCAGGTCTTTACCTTCCAGTCAACTGAGAGGCAACATCCTCACCCTTTACTTTGTGTTCGCCTATTCAGGCACCCTTTCCTTTCCGTTCACCTATTCAGGCACCCTTTACTTTGTGTTTGCCTATTCAAGCACCCTTTACTTTCCGTTCGCCTATTCAGGCCTTTTACTTTCCAATCGCCTATTCAGGCCTTTTACTTTCCAATCGCCTATTCAGGCACCCTTTACTTTCTATTCGCCTATTCAGGCCCTTTACTTTCCAATCGCCTATTCAGGCACCCTTTACTTTCCAATCGCCTATTCAGGCCCTTTACTTTCCAATCGCCGATTCAGGCCCTTTACTCTCCATTCGCCTATTCAGGCTCTTTACTTTCCAATCGCCTATTCAGGCACCCTTTACTTTCCAATCGCCTATTCAGGCCCTTTACTTTCCAATTGCCTATTCAGGCACCCTTTACTTTCCATTCGCCTATTCAGGCACCCTTTACTTTCCATTCGCCTATTCAGGCCCTTTACTTTCCATTCGCCTATTCAGGCACCCTTTACTTTCCATTCGCCTATTCAGGCCCTTTACTTTCCGTTCGCCTATTCAGGCCTTTTACTTTCCATTCGCCTATTCAGGCCCTTTACTTTCCAGTCGCCTATTCAGGCCCTTTACTTTCCAATTGCCTATTCAGGCACCCTTTACTTTCCATTCGCCTATTCAGGCACCCTTTACTTTCCATTCGCCTATTCAGGCCCTTTACTTTCCATTCGCCTATTCAGGCCCTTTACTTTCCAATCGCCTATTTAGGCACCCTTTACTTTTCATTCGCCTATTCAGGCACCCTTTACTTTCCATTCACCTATTCAGGTACCCTTTACTTTCCAGCCGCCAAACAAGGCACCTTTTATTTTCTTGTTAACTGAGGGTCAACCCCCAATCCTTTTATTTCCAGTCAACCAAGGGGAAACACCCCTGATCCTTTAAATTCCTTTCATAGGATGGGCAAATTTTGTATTTCTTTCATCACCCAGGATGGGCACTTTTAAACTTCCATTGCCAAGGATAGGTGTTCTCAGGATTTTCTGTTTGCCAAAGTTGGCACCCTTTCAAGCTCTTATCACCAAGGTTGAAACTTTTAAGCTCTTCGACTGCCAAAGCTGGCATTGTTTAAGTTGTCATTTTATCAAAACTGTCATTTCTCTGAAGTTATTGATGTCAAGATCATCTCTAAAGAGAAGATGTTCACGTCTTTACTTCCTTTCCTCGATATGAATGGATCATTCATATTATCGTGAAAAGAAAGTAAAGAGGGGCAACTGTGAACATCATTATTTTTTTAAAAATAACAATAAATAATAAATAAATATTTTTTCTTGTCCCCCATTCCGGAAATTCCGCTCGGAATCCGGAAATGGGTTCCCCACTTTCACCCCACCTTCACCTTCTTCAACTCCATCATCCTCATCTTTCAAAAAGGGCCAACAAACTGACGCAACGGAGATCATCAGAGCATACTCAGCTTCAACCTCCATCCTTACCTTCCTCTTTTCACCAACAGAACCAACAGAACTCACATCTCCTTTATCCACTTCATCTCTTTCACCAACAGACTCCACTTCTTCATCCTCTCAGATCCTCTCAAACACCCCCAACAGCACTACCATCAGAGCACACTCATCTCCAATCTCCATCATCATCATTAAAAATTCAACCACCAAACAAAAAGAAAAAAAAACAGAACCATCAAAAACAAAAAAAACAAAAAAACCATAAAAAAGAAAACCAACAAAAACAGCAAAGAAAAAAGAGAAGGAGGAGTTTTCTACCAGTACCACCGATCTTCCTCTCTCTCTCTCACTCACCTCCTTCTCTGATCTCTCTCTTTCTCTCTCACTCACTTCCCTCTCGGTCTCTCTCTCTCTCTCGTGTGTGTGAACCGCCCACGCTGGCCACCACCGTTGACCGACGTCACACCGCCAAGCTCCTCCCTCTCCAGCCTCCCTGCTCGTGAAACTGAGCACCACCTCGCCACCGAGCTCCGCCCCACCGCCGTCTCTGCCCAGGCTTCCTCCGTTCGGCCTTTCTCTCCTTCTCTGCGGTCATCTTTCTTTCTTGGCTTCTCTCTCTCTGCCGATCTCCTTCTTGATCCCCCCTCCCTCTCTCTCTAACCTTCACTCCCTCTCTTTCTCTCCACCTAGCCGCCGCCGCCCCCCCTCTCTTTCTTCTTCTTTTGTTTTTTTTCTTTTTTTTAGTTTTTAGGGTTGTTTAGTTTTGGGCCTCAGCTAGTGAGGCCCATTTCTACTACTACCTTTCTTTTCTTTTTTTGGGAAATGGGCTCTTAAAGCCCCATGTTATTTTGTTATTTTTTTTATGTTAATGAAAAAAATAATAATAATAAAATAGTAATATATGTTTTAAGAATAAATAAATAAAAGAAATAAAAATGAATTTTCAGTTTTAGTTAAATTAAAATAAGATTATTCTTAAATTTAATAGATTTTTGTTAGAAGTGAACTAAAAATTACAAAACCCAAAAAATATTTTTATGGAATTTTATAGTGAAAATAATGAAATATTAAAAAATTAATTTCTTTTTATAAAAATTAAAATAAATAGTTTCATGTTAATTTTTGCTATATATATATATATATTTTTATTTATAAAAATTATTTCAAAATTTTATGAGCGATGTCGTGCAAAATTACTTTTGTCTACATCGTTGTTATTAGGTCTCGAAGGTTTATGCACGTGCGATCTTACTTCGCCTTGTATTTCTCCTTCTTCATGAATTTTCTTTATTAAAATTGATCAAAAATAATTTAAATATTTTTCTTTCAAAATTAATTTTTCCTAGAACTACGTGACCCTGATTTCTCAATACACTTGAGAATACGTAGGAGCGGGAATCAATTCCTGTCGGGCCCACTTTTTCGTTACTAATTTCTTTGTCTCTGCTATTATTTCAATTAATTTTATATAGTCAATATTTTAAATTTTATTGTCGCAAGGAGGTTAATTTAGACGCGACGTCTTGTTAATCTCATATTTTTATTTAAAATAATATTTTCTTTAAAATGAGGTTAATTTAGACGCGACGTCTTGTTAATCTCATGTTTTAATATTTTTATTTTAAAATAATATTTTCTTTAAAATGAGGTTAATTTAGACGTGACGTCTTGTTAATCTCATGTTTTTTTATATTTTATAAAAAATAATATTTTTTTATCAATTTTATTCTTTTTTTATTTTATTTCATTAATTTTATTTTAATCTTTAAATTTATGTACAAATTAAGGTTAATTTGGATGAGACGTCCTGTTAACCTTTAATTTCACTTTGTTTTATTTTATTTTATTTTATTTTTTCTTATAATTGTTGTTTTGTCGAGTTTCTTACTGTCATAGTTTTGTCATTTCTTACTATTACTATCTTAACCTTCTATTGTCATTATTCTTTTTCTTACTGTCACTGTTTAGTTTTCTATCGTTGCTGTTTTCTTCTTTCTTACTGTCGCTGTTTGGTCAGATTTCTTACTATTATTATTCAGTCTGTTTTTTTTTGTTTGTGTCTGCTTGGTCATTTTGTATGTTTCTTTTCATAAAAAAAGTTAAAATAATTTCTAGATTATTTTGAAATAAGCGCTATCAATTTGAGGTAACCGTTTTATAACGGACAGTTGTGAGGTGCTAATACCTTCCTCACCTGTAATTCGACTCCCGAACTTAGAATTTCATTTTCATAACCAGTGTTTTGAAAGAGGTTTTTCCCGATATTTTTATCCTAAAAAATATTGGTGGCGACTCCCTGCTTTTTTTTCTTTTCGAAAGGATTTCGAAAATCTCGTTTTACTTTTAAGGGTCGGCCATCCCGTCACGATCCCGGTCGCGACAACGTCCAGCCCTTAAGAACCCCTTGAGATTTTCACTAATCAAATCCTTGGGATTCACCACCCCAATCACATACAACCTTAGGATTCCTCTCCCAAGTACAGAACCCTTAGAGATACACCACTCTGAGTACCAATCACGATTCGGGGAAACCCTTCCTTAAGTAATCAAAACACAATAACAAAGAAATCTCTCTTTTAAGATTATAATGAATAACTTGAAGCACTTAATGGAACTGAAGTAATAAGATGGTCTTAGATCATTATAGAGTGTTTCTCAAACTCGATTGTTAAGAATGATTAAATGCTTATCAAAATCCATGTTTTGTATGAATGATTTTCACTCTAGTTATAGTAAATGAAGAGATGTATTTAATTGATGAAAAGATACTTTTTGATGTTGTAAAGATGCCTTTTTAAAAGGATGTATTGATTCATGAGTTTAGATGAAGAACATGACTTTTCATGCAAGAAACCATGAAGAGATATATCTTTTCCACACATCTGATATTGTTATAGTCGATTATATGATTATGGTAATCGATTACATGCCTTCATAATTCAAATATTTCATTTTAAAAATCAAACCATTGGTAATGCATCAATGTATAATTGATTACATGTTGTTTTAACTTTTAGGAAACATTTCAATTTTGCTTGTATAAAGGTTTTAATTAAGATTTAAGGCTATGTTTATATTTGAGTAAAACCTCACATAATTTCTAAGACTGTTGAGCTTTGATGCTTCATTACTTGACTTGTAGGTCTTGTTTTATAGTGGGTTCATTTTTCTTCCATTCTAGGTCTTTATTATTATTGTTGTTTGTCATTATCAAAACTTTATGTCTTCATTGCCATGTTTGATTGCTAGTGTATGCATGATACATTTAGGATAACAATCTGAAACTATGCAATTATTTTAAGTTTAGGGATGTGACTAGTTGACATGCCCTGCATATGTGAGATTTGAGCCTTCTTTTTCTTTATTGAGTGTGCTTGTGTATTGTTAGTAAGATAGAATTTGCTTCAATTCTTATGTATGCATGTGTATGTTACACTTTGGATATGATAAAGGCCTTATTTCTACTGTTTGTCAAAGCTAAATAAGCCATCCCATGTAATTATCCATTGACCTTATTTTGAGCCTTAGCCTATTTTATTTGGTTACTTATGTATTGATATTACAAGCCTATGTTATCTGAGAAAAATCATGTTTCTGTACCTTGATGTATTCATGAAGGTCTGTCTTGTCTTAATGAGTTTCTAAGGACTAGCAACATCTAAGTTTAGGGATGAAAGAGTATACCCCACAATACACACTAGGCACACTCTAGAAATTTATGTTCTAAAAAAATGGTAAATCTAAAACTTTTTTAGGAAGAGAAGGTCAAATGCCAAAAAAGTGCAAGAAAAAATAAGTAAGTCCAAAGGACAAAAAAATTGAGAAAGAGCAAAGCTCTAAAAAATATATAATAAGAAAAAAAGTAAGCACCAAATCCAAAAATACCTTCTCTTTTCTCTAAAAAAATATGCTTGAAAAAATATAGAGTTAGGGTCAAGGCAAGACAAACTTCAATGACTACATCCATTACCCTTCAATGATTAGAAAAACCAAAATGGAACCTGTAGCCTAGCCCCATTACAAGCATAGAAAGTCCTTGTTGATCCATATGTGTGCATGCATGTGTATAATGCTTAGAATTGTTGCAAACCTGTGTTAATCTGACAATATTACAAGTATGAGTGCAGAGATAAATGCTTGACTTATGAGATTATATCACCATCACTTCTCTTATCCCAAGAAGTTTTGCAATTAAGACTTGTATGGATCAATGAAAGGTGTATCATGCATGTGTTGTAATTATGATGTGTGCAAGGATAATAAGTTGCCAAATGCTTTCAATGTATTGGTTAGACTTGACTCTTCACTAATTTCTTGAGGAGAAGCAAACCTCAAGTATGGGGATAGAATAAGTCTTGGAAAGACTTATTTATTAAGTATTTATTTAGGCATAATTTAAGTAGCCTAAAGCTAAATTAATTAATTTGGTATCATTTTGATAATTAAATAACAATTTCAGGTAATTAGACAAATAATAAAATATTTTAATATTTTAAGTCATTTTATGAATAGTTTTAACAAGTTTTGATTAGTGTACATTTCTTCATTCATGAAAATATTGATACCTAGCATTGTTACGTTAGAAGCAACGTAGATACGCTAGAATGATGTTTGTTGTTCCATGTATTTCATGCACCAAGGGCTAAGTCCTCACACTTAGGAACAAGCACTCATGCTCCAAGGATCAAGACTAAGCTCTATATCATGCGTAAGCACAATCTTAGGCGTGCTTTCACGCTAGCATCTACGTAAGGGGATCCAATAAGTTGCATGAATAAACCTCAACTACACAACGTTGGGTTGACCAGCATAAGGCTACGTTGGTTGGGTAGCATCAGATGTGCCAATTCTAGAGAGTCGGCACTCCCACACCATATCCATGCTTGCCTCTCACGTTGACTACCAGAGCTTATAAAATACCCACGTATGGCTACGCTCACTAGCATAAGCTCACGCTAGGTTCTCACTCAAGCATCAAGGCCATCCAGAGAGCCAGCACTCACACACCAGTCCCACACTCACTTTTACACCAAATCTAAACTAAGTCCAAGGATTCAGCATGTGCATATCAACATTACGCCCATTCTTACACCTAAATCACTAACCTAGGTAGAGTGCTATTATACTCACGCTGCTGACCAACGCTTACACACTGACTTGCTGGTCCTAACCTCATGAAGCCAGCATGCTCACAAGCTCCTAAGCGTGCATACGTGTGGAAACATAATGGAACCATGGGAAATGCCCATGTGTAGCCTTTGTATGTTGTACATTTAGTTAAGTTAGCATATTTATTGGTAGGTAGACCCCTAAAGACTATTTCCATAATTATGCATTGTTAGTTATCAGAGTTAATAGTTTTTAGTTAGTTAAATATCATAACTCTTTGTACTTACATACATTATTCTAACTCAGAACTTCATTATCATATTTTCACTCGCTCACTACATATTTTCTCTCTCTAAATTCTCTAATCTTTGAATATGCAATCCTCAGTAGTTCATGTCTTTCCTTCCAAGAGTGGCTAATTCCCTTAGATTGGGATTAGTTGATGTTATAATAGAAGTCTGAATTCAAGTAATTAGAGCAAAAGAATCAATCTAGGAAAGGTTCTGAACATGGAAATTGCTAGTTTAATTTGTTTGGATTGGGAAATCCAAGGCTTATCTAGAGGTGTTCATTAGAGAGGAATCATGATGGATACTTCAAGTGTGGCATTGCTAAACTAGTTAATTCAGGCCTAAGGAATTAGGTGAATAACTAGAGTTCCTTTGATTTTGACACTTAAATTCAATAGAAGTTGACACCTAAGGGATTAGGGTTAATTTATGTTGAATTAGTAATAATTGCCTAAAGGATTAGGAGTTATTCAATTGTAGAAATCTAAACATTGCCTTAATTGAGTCTAATGCAACATTTATTCGAATTTAGGTGAAATTGTATGCTGGCACTAATTCCAATCTATTGTTATAACATTTCTTAGTTCGTCTCATTATTTGCTATTATAAAACCTGTGAAATACAAAAATATATTTTGATTTAGAAAAACTAAAGCCAATGTTTCATCAACTTATGAAGGTTCAACTAGTAAGTTCCCTAGATTATGGTACTTAACTCAATCCCCATGGGAACAATACAAATTACTACTTTTTTAACAATTGGCGCGCTTGCTAGAGAATTTCATCATCCAATGAAATCACATCATAAAGCCTAGCTTAGTCTAACCTATTTTCACCCCTAGTTATGCTAGAATATTAGGAAATATAATTCCAGTGTGTGTAGGCAGGTTGTTTTGATAATGACAAACAAAAAGAAATCCTATGACTAAATGGAACTAAGGAATAGAATTGTTAAGGCGCATGGAAATAAGTTTGGGATGCACCTTTTGGTAAGATATCCATGTGTGGAGCTTCAGTTTAAGGACCAACTTGAGCTTTAGTGGTGATGCTTTTTTGGGTCTAACCTTAGAGTGTTTTTGTTAAGATGGTTAAGGACAAAAAATAAGCAAAGGAAAAGGAGCTAAGTATTAAAATATTTTTAAAAAGGACCAAAAATGGGTCAGGGACCAAAAAAATAAATAAATTAGGCTAAAAATGGCATTTTGGACCCAAAAAGGCCAACTTGATTCAAACCAACATTAGCATTTTGGGCTTATTTTTTGGGATTCTAACTTATTTTTGGAATATGGTTTATTTTTGGTAACCTAAAACATTTTATTTCCATATTAAGTGATTTGTTTTCCTATAAATTAAGTGTCCAGACTTTAACAATAGACACACCACTACTTTATACTCTCATTACATGAGTTATTTTCTTCCTTGCTCATTTTGAAGTCCTTTTTTGTCATATGATTAAAGTTGTAATTATTGTTTTTCTTTGTGCTCTTAGACTAGAGTGTTTTAGGTCTAAGGGTGAGAGAAAGTCTTCTCTAGGATGCCATTGAAACTAATGAATCCTTTTTGGGTTTGGTAAATGGGTTATGAGAAAGTTTTACATTTGGTAAGATAATCCAAGAATTGTAAACGGATACCCATATAACTATTTTATTTTTTAACATCGGATTTGTTAATATCTGGTGTTAATTTTAAATGTTAAATATGATTTTTGTAGTAGTCTAGCATTCAGAAGTGCGAAATCTAGTGGAAGTGCTCGCGTGGACTCCTTAAGGATGAGTCTGTTATTGCTTGGACTTTTGTCTTGTACTGTACTAAAAGAGATTAGTATAAATAAATTTTAATTGTTATTATTTGCTTTGGAACATGTGATTTGCTAGACCTTATGGGAATCCTTATATTTCATTGCATGACCCGATAAGATTCCCTTACATAAACATTATCGACTCTATACCCAATAAAATTGATTTTTTTTGTCCATTCATCCTTGATTATGTAGCATCTAGAATAAAAAATAACATAGTTATCTTTATCACACAATTAACTTATGCTTAGGAGACTGTTCTTAAGCCCTTCAACCAGGAGAACATCAAAGATTAAGGTTGATTGAGGATTAGCCATCCTTCTAACTCCAAGGATTCTTCCTTTGGTGTTGTCTCCATGGGACATATATGACCTTTTTTATGAGGGGTAAATTCGTCAAACTTGTTCTTATCGTCAGTTATATGTTTTAAGCACCCACTATCTAGGTGCCACCTTGAGTTCCTTTGTAACATCCCAATTTTGAAATAAATGATTAAATGAAAAGGAATAAATATTAAATAAGTATAGGTGAGTTAATTAATGTCCTAAAATATTAGAAATAATTAAATTAAGATTTTTGAGAATTATTCATAATTTATTGAGGCTTTATGAGCTGAAAACATACCCGATTAAAATATGGGTGTCGGACCAAGTATCTCTGATTGAGGTACCGTTGGTCAGGGCTGTTAAGAATATTATTGGGAGTCCAAATATATATTCGGAATAATTTTTAGATAAGGTATTGAGCCCGAACAGAGATCCTGTTTGTCATAAAATGTTGAAATTTTAATGAGAAGCCAAACATTAAAACATAAACTCTCTTTTCCTCTCTTCATTTAACATTGGCTTTCTAGTTCCAATTGGAAAACACCTTCTTCTTCTTCTTTCTCATTCTTCTCTACACCTTCTACTTCCAAACCCTAAGCAAAGTAATGAACCCACCTCCCCTCTTATTTTTGTTTTCCCCATTGGCAAAGGAAGAGTTTAAAACTTGGAGATCCTCCCTCTTTCTCTTCTATTTTTGTGTTCAACTCCCTCTCCCTTGAAGGCTCACTCTTTTCTACTCTTGAGGTAAGCCTCTTGTCATTTCTTAAGAGTATGAACCCTAGATTGTGGGGTTTTAGTGTTGGGTGAGCATTTAATATATATAGGTTGTTGGGAGAAGCATTAAACATAGAAACCCTAAGGTGGGGTATTGTTTGCATGACATTTATGATGGGTTGTTAAGGGTGCATGAAATTAATACTTGGATGGATGGAAAATTGATTAGCATTTATAATGGTGATCGGTTTTTAGTGAAACCCTAACTTTAATAAATTAGGGAAAGTAATAAATGTTGGTAGGAAAATATGTTTTGAGAGGAAATACATGAGATTGAGAGTGTGGGTGTTGATAATTGTGGTATTTGTAAATATTGGGCTTAAGGGTTACCTTGTAACCTATAATATAGAGAATATAGATTGATGGGAAGGAACTACCGAAGCCCAAAAAAATAAAGAAAATGGTGTCTATAACATGTTTTATACATGTTATAAAATTGTAGATATAATAATGGTTAATTAGAGTTTGAAGTTATGCATTGAATGGTTAATTAATTGAGATTTTACATGTAGGTAATGTAGGACCTATTCCGAACGATGAGACAGGAACATCGTATCGCTCAGAATTCTTCTGTTGAGGTAGGAGAGGAGTTTTATATTCTAAATGCATGAATTGAGTAGCGTTTGATTGTCATATGTGACAATATGCATGTTTACCTTGTTTGAGTGGTAATGATGATTTGTGGTTGTTAAACATCATGATGATGATGATGAATATGCTTGGCAACATGTAATGTGCATTTGGAATATCTATGGTATGCTAAATGGTGATGTTGAATTATTTGGCTAATGTAATGCCTTGATGATGATGCGATTTTGTTATGTTCACCATGAATGTGGAATGGTCATTATCCATGATAAATGAGAATGAAGATGGATGATTAGTATGCCTTTATGATGATGAAGGATTGATGATTGAAATTGATGATTTGATGCCCTTGTAACAATGAGGAGTTGTTGAATATACCATACTAAAACTTGAACATTAGTAACAACCAACGATAATAAAATCTACTAAGAAACGTATGGTGGAAATAATGGTGATGTTGATTGGTGAGTGGCATAATTAGGATGCATAGTTATGAGAATGCCTTATGATTTGCATCGTATTGCATCCACGGCATACTGTATAGTCACCGGTGTTGGGATGTTAAGGGATTCCCCTGGCCGGCCTAAGAGCATTTGCATATAGCAAGGAGGTATGCCAAAGGTGATGAGAAATGGTGTTGGTTGTGATTAGAAGAGAAAATACCTAAAGACAATATAAAAGATATGAATACAAATACATATATTGTGTATGGTGATTTTGTGTGTATTGGCCCAAGATGATGAAGGGTTTGATTATGTGTATGCATATATATTTTGTTATGACCCATAAGGGATGATTGAGCATGTGTAAGATTAGTGAGGTGCTGATAATTATGATGATGAATGTATATTGATGCAAATTATACATGATGTTGAATGCATATGCACACAATATCATTGTATTTATTTTTATCTTTTGGAATGTATAACTCACCCTCCCATGTTGTCTATTTTTAGCTTTGTGATGCAGGACACTCATAGGAGTGAGATTAAATCTTTTGGAAATATGCATTTTGATGATGGAGGTAAATTAGTGTATAGGAACTGCCTTGGCCGGCGAGTATTAATTTTGAATAGCATATGATGGATGGTGTATGCTTAATATGTATTTGGATTGGTGTATATTCATTTTGGAAGTCATAGGTGAAAATTGGACCCTACATGTATGGCTAATTTTTTATTATGACCTAGACAATGTATGATGCTAGTTATGGGCTGAAATTATTGCCCAAGTGGTGAATGATTGATGTTGATTCATGAATTATAATGTTTTATGAAATGTATGTGATGATGCATTTTGATGTTTATGCTTATTTGAGGAACTAATAGGGTCAAATTGTGTTTTATGTGGTTTTAATGGCATGTAATGTCTCTAATAGCTTAAATATATTAATTGTAACTTATAGAAATTAGAATGGGTCAATTCGATTGAGAATAGGCCCTTGAGTTGCACAAAAATGCCTCAAAATGGATAAAACACATTTATGCGCATAACTCTCTCATTTTAGGGAATTGTTTAGTATGGCCAGTGGCTACACGTCACAAATGATGTATATATATTGGTGTTAAAATTTTGTAGCATTTAGAATTCGTATGAAAAAGTTAAGGGGTTGGAAGTCCAAAAATCATGCTTTTTCTGCATAAAAAGAGCAGCAGTGTTGTCTTGAATCGATTCAAGGCTCTCTCAATCGATTCAAGAGGTGCTATTTTCACTGTTTGGAGAGTGAGAGGCGTTTGAATCGATTCATACGGGATTGAATCGATTCAAGGACCCCTGCTTTCACTGTTTTTGGTTTCAAGAACGTTTGAACCGATTCATACGGGCTTGAATCGATTCAAGGGGTCCTTTTTTCACTGTTTTGGACTCCAAAACCATTTGAATCGATTAATGGCCCTGTTTTCACACTTTTTCCTCTATTTTGGGGTATAATTGGTATTGTTTGACTATGATATGATTGTAGAATAACCTACACGCATAGTTAATACATTTTAACAAGTCAATGGACCATCCTTTGACCTTCTACCACTCCCCTTCATTTTCTTAATGTAATTGTACACTTCCGCTAATCCTTGTTGGTGATCATGAGATTGATTAACCAAGGCTCACTCTTGATTTAATTATCCACCTTCTCATATCTTTATATATGGGATAGGTTATCTAAAGTGATCCGGGGTTACTCATTGAAACTTATTTCGCGATTCTTTCTTTTCTTTTAAATCGTGAAATATTTACCCTCTATTTTTATTATCCAAATTTTAGTTATTTAATTACCCCCAATTTCTGGGGTGTATCAACCTGGTATCAGAGCATTATTTACTCTTTGATAGAGACTTAATAGATGTTATGCAAGCAATTCTTCCTTATGATTGAATTGTTTGAGTTATATTTGATTGAGTTATGGACCTTTTGATTGAATTGTGGCTGTTTTGCATTGAATTGAGATTGGTGTGCTTGTTGTTTGAGTCCGGCCAAGATTCCTTACACTATTTACCTTCAAGGATGAAAATGTTGTGATTATGTATTGAGATTTATATAACTATTGTGATATAATGCCTGATGGACTAATGGGTGCTCAAACCTTTATATAAATGTATATAGATTGAAGGTTGATGTTTTGGTCTAGTGTACTCATGTGTGAGTCATGTCTTAATGTATAGGCGTGAAACATGGCTGGTAGGCATAATCATGAAGTGGCTGCTATGGCATCTGCTTTGAATCATTTTACGGATCTCTTGGAAAGACAAGGCCAATAAAATATGGGACAAGGTGCCCAAGGTCTTGATCGATTTATCAAGAGGAAGCCTTCCGAGTTCAATGGAGGGTATAAACCTGAGGATGCATATGTGTGGATCAATGATCTTGAGAGGATCTTTACGAGCTTTGAATGTTCTGAGGCTCAAAAGGTTAAGTATGCGGTCTTTATGGTCCACGATGAAGCTGAATCATGGTGGCGTCTTACTAGGGGACGCATGTTGTCTGTTAATGTTCCCTTGGAGTGGAAAATCTTCAAGGTTGAATTCTTGAAGAAATATTTCAGAAAGCTATAAAAGTATGAAAGAGCTTGAATTCATGGAGCTTAAGCAAGGTGATATGACTGTGGAGGAGTATGCCTCCAAGTTTGAAGAGTTGTGTGTATTCTATCCTCCTTTTCAACAAGAGGGTACCGAGGCTTCAAAGTGTGTAAAGTTTGAGAATGGTTTGAGGTCTGAGATCAAGCGGGCCATTCGGCATCAAGAGATTAGAAGTTTTCTAATGCTTGTGAACAAGTGTTGTATTTATAAAGAGGATGATGTGACTCCTTTGAGTCAAGGCAAGCATGAGCCCAAATTGAAGGGTCAATTTTTTGGTTTTAAGAGGCATGGCCAATTCAAGAAGAAGAAATTCTTTCATGGTGGATCCTCCCATACAAGAGGACATGGTGCTTTTAGAGGTGGTAGTGGTAATGGTAACCAAGGTCGTGGCAATGTTCAAGGCCTAACTTGCTTTAAATGTGGTGCCAACTATTTGGCACGTGATTGCCCAAGAGATGATGTGGTGTGCTACCAATGCAACCAACCTGGGCATATTTTCCCTAATTGCCCGTTTAACACAAGAAATGCTAATATTGATACTCCTATTCGCATGAATTATGATGCTAACCATGGAGGCCATGGTGGTTTTGGAGGCCGTGGTCGTGGAAAGGGTAATGGTTATAATGGTGGCCGTAATGGTGGCCGTGGTGGAAACCATAATGGTGGAAGAAATAGAAATGGTCAATGCAATGGCCATGGTGGAAGAAATGGAAATCGTAATGGTGATGATCAACCACAAGCTACTGGAAGAGTCTTTGCCATTACCAGTGAAGAAGTTATACAAGCAGAAGATCTTGTCCAAAGTAAGTGTAAAATTCTTGGCACTTCTGTTTGTGTTATTTTTTATTTGGGTGTTACTCACTCCTTTGTTTTCGAGGATTGTGTTAGGCGTTTGAAAATACATGTTTGTATGATGAGAGGTTCTATAATGGTGACTACAACAACGGATACTTGTTTAAGGATGGTGACTCAATGTGAGAACGTCGAGATGACTCTCGAGGGTAGAAAGTTTGTTGTATTCCTCGTATGCTTACCTATGAAAGACCTGGATATTATCCTAGGTATGGACTAGTTGTCTACCAACAAAGTCCTAATGGACTGTCATAACAAGACGGTGATTTTTTCGACTCCGAATGTAGAATGATTTGACCTGCAAGGTATCTCTCAGCTTCTTGTGATGTTCTGTATGGTTGATGGGAATGGTTCTTGCCAATCTTGTGAAATTCCCATTGTTTCTAAATTTTCTGATGTATTCCCGAATAAAATTCTCGGATTACCTCCTCCACGTGAAGTGGAATTTTCTATTGACCTTCTTCCTGGCGTTGAGCCTGTGTCCCGAGCTCTTTATAGGATGTCTTATGGAGTTGTCTGAGCCAAAAAAGCAAGTTGAGGGGTTTCTCGAAAGAGAATTCATTCACCCAAGTGTATCTCCTTGGGGTGCTCCTGTGATGTTGGTGAAGAAGAAAGATGGAAGCATAAGGTTGTGCGTTGACTATCGCCAACTCAACAAGATGACTATTAAGAACAAATATCCCCTTCCTCGCATCGACGATCTTTTGGATCAATTGAGGGGTGCAGTTGTATTTTCTAAGATCAATTTATGTTCCGGATATCACCAAATTCGGATGAAGACCAATGATATTCCAAAAATTACCTTCCGAACACGTTATGGCCACTACGAATATATGGTGATGCCATTCAGTGTGACCAATGCCCCTATGATTTTCATGGACTACATGAATTGCATTTTCATGAATTTCTTGATCAATTCGTCATGGTATTCATCGATGATATTTTGGTGTACTCTATGAGTCATGAAGAACATGAAAGGCATCTTCGCCTAGTGTTGGCTATTCTTCGAGAGAAACAGTTGTATGCCAAACTTTCTAAGTGTGAATTCTGGTTGAACGAGATATCGTTTCTTGGTCATGTGATCTCTTGTGATGGTGTTGCTGTTGATCAATTAAAGGTTGAAGCTGTTATGGCTAGGGAAAAACCGACGTCCGTGACAGAAATAAGAAGTTTCCTAGGTCTTGTCGATTACTACCAGAGGTTTATTGAAGGATTCTCCTGTTTAGCCTTACCATTGACGAAGCTAACCCGTAAAAACCAACCATTTGTGTGGACTCTCGAATGTGAAGAAAGCTTTCAAAAGATGAAATTGAGGCTTACTACCGCACCAGTGTTAGCCTTACCTGATTTGCTCGATGACTTTGTGGTGTACTACGATGCTTTTAAGCTTGGTCTTGGTTATGCATTGATGTAAAAAGAGCGTGTGATAGCCTATACGTCAAGACAGTTGCGACCGCATGAGGTTAACTACCCCACGCATGATCTTGAATTAGCGGTGGTGGTGTTTGCTTTGAAGTGTTGGCAACACTATTTTATGGTTCTGAGTTTGTGGTCTTTAGTGATCACAAAAGTCTTAAGTACTTATTTGATCAAAAGGAGCTTAATATGCGCCGGGTGATGGATGAGGTTTTTAAAGGATTATGAATTCAAGTTGAGGTATCATCCCAGAAAGGCAAATATGGTTACCGATGCTTTGAGCCGAAAGTCATTGCATATTTTCGTAATGATGGTGAAAGAAATGGAGCTAATTAAGAAATTTAGAAACTTGAATGTGGGAGTAGAGATATATACCCCAAAGAAGATGTCCCTTGAAATGTTGACGGTTGCTAATGTGTTTCTTGAAACCCTGAAATTACAACAACTGAAAGATGAGTATTTAATTGAGATGATAGAAGCTTAAGCTAGTAGAGAGAATTCATTTTTGACGGAAGGTCATGATGGTATTTAGCGTGTAAAGGGCCGAATTTATGTTTCATCTGATGGTGATTTACGAAAATTGGTGCTTGAGGAAGCTCATAAAAATGTATTAAGCATTCATCCTGGTTCCACCAAGATGTATCAAGACTTGAAGAAAAATTTCTGGTGGCCCGGTATGAAACGTGATGTGGCAAACTTTATGGCATCTTGCCTTATTTGTCAGAAGGCTAAGGTTAAGCATCAAAAACCATCTGGTTATTTGAGACCTTTAGAGATCCTAGTTTGGAAATGGGATAGTATTGTTATGGATTTTGTTTCTAGGTTTGCCTAGAACTCATGCTGGAAATGATGCTATATGGGTGATTGTGAATCGATTGACGAAGTATGCTTACTTCTTACCCATGAGTATGAAAAGCTAATTGGAAAATTAGCCTAGTTATACATAAACAAAATTGTTAGACTACACAGTGTACTGTCTAGTATTGTATCTGACCATGACCCTCAGTTTACTTCCCGATTTTAGGGAAGTTTACATCATGAGTTAGGTTCTAAATTGAAGCTTAGTTCTGTTTATCACCCTTAGACAGACAGACAATCTAAGAGAACTATCCAAAGCATTGAAGATTTGTTGAGGGCTTGTGTTCTGGAGTATGGTGGATGTTGGGAGAGATTTCTTCCACTGATCGAATTCACTTACAGCAACAGTTACCATAGTAGTATCTGTATGGCTCCTTATGAGGCATTGTATGACAGAAAGTGTAGAACGCCTTTGTGTTGGTTAGAAACTAGTGAGAATTTGGCCTTCGGGCCAGAGATTGTTTAGGAGACTACTGAGCAGATTAGAAAGATACAAGAGAATATGAAGATTGCTCAAGATAGACAGAAGAGTTATTATGACAAAAGGCATAAACCACTTGAGTTTCAAGTGGGTGATCATGTATTTTTAAAGGACTCACGTGATAAAGGTATTAGAAGGGCTTTGAAGAACAAGAAATTAAGTCCTAAGTTCATTGGACCGTATGAGATTCTTGAGCGAATCAGTGATGTTGCTTATCGGATCGCACTCCCTCTGCATCTTGCGAATCTACACAATGTGTTCCATATGTCACAGTTGAGGAAGTATATTCATGATCCCTTGCACGTGATCCCTGTTGATGATGTTGATGTGCGGATGACTTGTCCATTCCTCCTGTTTCTGTTCTTATTGTTGAGTATTCTGTGAAGAGGTTACAGAATAAATTGGTTCCTTTGGTGAAGATGGCCTGGAAACATGGCAATATGGAAACATTCACATGGGAACGCAAAGATGATATTCAGGAATGTTATCCTAATACATTCAAATCTGGTACGTTAAAATTTTGAGGATGAAATTTCTTTTAGGTGGGGTGGATTGTAACATCCCAATTTTGAAATAAATGATTAAATAAAGAGGAATAAATATGAAATAAGTATAGGTGAGTTAATTAATTTCTCAAAATATTAGAAATAATTAAATTAAGATTTTTGAGAATTATTCATAATTTATTGAGGCTTTATGAGCTGAAAACATACCCGATTAAAATATGGGTGTCGTACCAAGTGTCTCTGATTGGGGTACCGTTGGTCAGGGCTGTTAATAATATTATACGGAGTCTGAATATATATTTGGAATAATTTTTAGATAAGGTATTGAGCCCAAACAGAGATCCTGTTTGTCATAAAACAGTGAAATTTTAATGATAAGCCAAACATTAAAACACAAACTCTCTTTTCCTCTCTTCATTTCATGTTGGCTTCCTGATTCCATTTGGTAAACATCTTCTTCTTCTCCTTTCTCATTCTTCTCTACACCTTCTACTTCCAAACCCTAAGCAAAGTAATGAACCCATCCTCCCCTCTCATTTTTGTTTTCCCTATTGGCAAAGAAAGAGTTTAAAGCTTGGAGATCTTCCCTCTTTCTATTCTATTTTCGTGTTCAACTCCCTCTCTCTTGAAGGCTCACTTTTTTCTACTCTTAAGATAAGCCTCTTGTCATTTATTAAGAGTATGAACCCTAGGTTTTGGGTTTTTGGTGTAGGGTGAGAATTTAATATATATGGGTTGTTGGGAGAAGCATTAAACATGGAAACCCTAAGGTGGGGTGTTGTTTTCAGGGCATTTATGATGGGTTGTTAAGGGTGCACGAAATTAATACTTGGATGGATGGAAAATTGATGAACATTTATGATGGTAATGGTTTTTTAGTGAAACCTTAACTTTAATAAATTAGGGAAAGTAATAAATGTTGGTAGGAAAATATGTTTTGAGAGGAAATACATGAGATTGAGAGTGTGGGTGTTGATAATTGTGGTATTTGTAAATATTGGGCTTAAGGGTTACCTTGTAACCTATAATATAGAGAATATAGATTGATGGGAAGGAACTACCGAAGCCTAAAAAAATAAAGAAAATGGTGTCTATAACATGTTTTATACATGTTATAAAATTGTAGATATAATAATGGTTAATTAGAGTTTGAAGTTATGCATTGAATGGTTAATTAATTGAGATTTTACATGTAGGTAATGTAGGACCCATTCCGAACGATGAGACGAGAACGTCGTATCGCTCAGAATTCTTCTGTTGAGGTAGGAGAGGAGTTTTATATTCTAAATGCATGAATTGAGTAGTGTTTTATTGTCATATGTGACAATATGTATGTTTGCCTTGTTTGAATGGTAATGATGATTTACGGTTATTAAACATGATGATGATGATGAATATGCTTGGCAACATATAATGTGCATTTGGAATATCTATAGTATGCTAAATGGTGATGTTGAATTGTTTGGCTAGTGTAATGCCTTGATGATGATGTGATTGTGTTATGTTCACCATGAATGTGGAATGGTCATTATCCATGATAAATGAGAATAAAGATGAATGATTAGCATGCCTTTATGATGATGAAGGATTTATGATTGAAATTGATGATTTGATGCCCTTGTGACAATGAGTAGTTGTTGAATATTCCACACTAAAACTTGAACATTAGTAACAACCAACGATAATAAAATCTACTAAGAAACGTATGGTGGAAATAATGGTGATATTGATTGGTGAGTGGCATAATTAGGATGCATAGTTGTGAGAATGCCTTATGATTTGCATCGCATTGCATCCATGGCATACTGCATAGTCACCGGTGTTGGGATGTTAGGGGATTCCCCTGGCCAGCCTAGTGGGAGGGTGACTTAGTGCATGAGTATACTTATTATCCACTGTGACTCAGAGTGTATGTCACGAAGCCACCCATGTATAGCTACGGGGAGCTGCATGTGGCCGACCCTGTGGGGGGTGGCTCTTTGATGAGCAAGTGTCCCCGGTGATCCTATGGATCACAGCCGCCATGGTATGAATCATGGTTGGCCCGCAACACTTTTATATTAATTATTGTGTTTACCACAGTCATGGTGTAAATGGCTAGGTGTTGCAAGATGGGCAACGTGGTTTGGTACCAGTAAAATATAATGATATGCATGCAATTGATGATATATGTGTACACATTTTTCTACTACAGTAGGGCTATGGTTATATGATTATCCTTGACCCATAAATTGGTGTTTATTCCCACAGTCGGATCTGTAATTGATAAATTACTTTGTTGTCCATGTGCATTGGCTTAAGAGCATTTGCATATAGCAAGGAGGTATGCCAATGTGATGAGAAATGGTGTTGGTTGTGATTGGGTGAGAAAATACCTAAAGATAACATAAAAGATATAAATACAAATACGTATATTGTGTATGGTGATTTTGTGTGTGTTGGCCCAAGATGATGAAGGGTTTGATTGTGTGTATGCATATATATTTTGTTATGGCCCATAAGGGATGGTTGAGCATGTGTAAGATTGGTGAGGTGCTGATAATTATGGTGATAAATGATATATTGATGCAAAGTATACATGATGTTAAATACATATGCACACAATCACATTGTTTTCATTTTCATCTTTTGGAATGTATAACTCACTCTCCCATGTTGTCTATTTTTAGCTTTGTGATGTAGGACACTCCTGGGAGTGAGATTAAATCTTTTGGAAATATGCATTTTGATGATGGAGGTAAATTAGTGTATAGGAAGTGCCTTGGCCGGCGAGTATTAATTTTGAATAGCATATGATGGATGATGTATGCTTAATATGTATTTGGATTGGTGTATATTCATTTTGGAAGTCATAGGTGAAAATTAGACCCTACATGTATGGGTAATTTTTTATTATGACCTAGACAATGTATGATGCTAGTTATGGGTTGAAATTATTGCCCAAGTGGTGAATGGATGATGTTGATTCATGAATTATAATGTTTTATGAAATGTATGTGATGATGCGTTTTGATGTTTATGCTTATTTGAGGAACTAATAGGGTCATATTGTGTTTTATGTGGTTTTAATGGTATGTAATGTCTCTAATAGCTTAAATATATTAATTGTGACTTGTAGAAATTGGAATGGGTCAATTCCATTGAGAATAGGTCCTTGAGTTGCATAAAAATGCCTCAAAACGGGTAAAACGAATTTATGCGCATAACTCTCTCGTTTTAGGAAATTTTTTGAGTACGGCCAGCGGCTACACGTCACAAATGATGTATATATGTTAGTGTTAAAATTTCGTAGCGTTTAGAATTCATATGAAAAAGTTAGGGGTTTGGAAGTCCAAAAATCTTGCTTTTTCTACATAAAAACAGCAGCAGTGCTGTCTTGAACCGATTCAAGGCTCTCTCTCAATCGATTCAAGAGGTGTTGTTTTCACTGTTTGTAGAGTCAGAGGCATTTGAATCGATTCATATGGGATTGAATCGATTCAAGGACCCCTGTTTTCACTGTTTTTGGTTCCAGGAACGTTTGAATCAATTTATACGGTCTTGAATCGATTCAAGAGGTCCTGTTTTCATTGTTTTGGACTCCAGAACCATTTGAATCGATTCATGGGGTGCTTGAATCAATTCATGGCCCTGTTTTCACACTTTTTCCTCTGTTTTTGGGTATAATTGGTATTGTTTGACTATGATATAATTGTACAATAACCTACACGTATAGTTAACACATTTTAACAAGTCAATGGACCATCCTTTGACCTTCTACCACTCCCCTTCATTTTCTTAATGTAATTGTACACTTCCGCTAATCCTTGTTGGTGATCATGAGATTGATTACCCAAGGCTAACTCTTAATTTAATTATCCACCTTCTCATATCTTCATATATGGGATAGGTTATCTAAAGTGATCCGGGGTTACTCGTTGAAACTTATTTCGCGATTCTTTCTTTTCTTTTAAATCGTGAAAAATTTACCCCCTCTATTTTTATTATCCAAATTTTATTTATTTAATTACCCTCCAATTTCTGGGGCGTGTCATCCTTGACTAGAAGCACACCTACAAGAACATCCTTGATTATCGTTTTTAGGTACCTATTTCCTCTTGGGTCCTTGAGAGTTAGTTGAGAACCCTTAATCCCAAAAACTTTGTTTAAAGGCATCCTTTTTTCTAGTATTACAAATAGAAGCTTGGTGTCCTTTTATTCTATAGTAGTAACATTTAACAAATGGAACTTTGGATTTGTTTTGAGAATTAAAGGTTGTTTTACGTTGGTTATCAAAGAAGTTTTCAAAAGTCTTTTGTTGCTTTTTGGGCTCTTAATCGATACTTGCTTTATCCAACACACATCTTTGGTTACCAGGTAAAGAGCCCAAGTTCTTCTTGCCTTTAATGAACTTGGCCAAGGTACTTTTCAAATCATCAATTTCATTTGTTAATTGATTACAATTTTAATAAAAGGATACAAAGGATTCTAATTTGGTTTTAGACAAAGATGTTTCAAGGGTGAGGTTTTTTTAATCAAATCATTATCAGTAGTATTAATAGAATCCATTTGTTTTCCAAAAACAGATATATGACCATTAGCCTTCTTAAATTTATTGCCTATTTTTCAATTTAGAAGCCAGAGTATGGCTCCTGTACAATGGATAATGCATGATACTAAAAACGGGTTATAACATCAAATTTATAATCTAATCATACAAAGTTTAATATTTTATGGTTGTATATCAAGAAAGTTGAATTTTGCTCACCATGCCTATGACTTGTAGGAATCGTGTCTTGATTTGTATCTTAAATATCTACAAAGATGTCCTGGGTTGCCTTCCTAAGGTTGTTGGTATTGATGTTGTGGAGATCACTTTTTGGGCTAAGGTGTATAATGGTGTTCCAGTCACTTAAATTTGAAGTTGATTTACAATCAAGCAGCAATCATGATTCTGTATTACCTGCCTCATTAATTCTTCGTATTTATCTTTTTGGGGAAAGTATCATTAGTGATTTAAGTCCTTTATTTCTGTTAATTATTATAGACTGTTGGTTCTCTCTATTTATTTTCACCAATGTGAAATAGAAGCACAACCTAATATGGTTTTATAATTTGATTTATGATTCCTGTCAACATGATCATATATGGTCACACGTATAGAGTAAGCCTACTAGAGGATAATTTTATATTAGTTTAACTAAAATTAAAACTATTAGGCCTAACTCATTTAAAATGAGTAAAGAGCCCATTCACTGAGAGTGCTCATTAGGTTAGACCTAAGCATTATAAATAGAGCATGAGATGCTCATTAGCCACACTCTTGTGCCACAAATAAAATTCTACAAATGTTGCGGAGGCCGCAACATAATGAGAAGGTCCCACAAGGATGCATATGCTAAACTGTGGAGACCTTTATGTAACCCAGCCATGGTACTAACTATATGAAATGGAATGAAGATAATAAGAGGTGTAGTTAGATGATCATGTGATATGACTAAACATTGGCATGTCATAAAAAGGTATTAGATGGACTTCCCTAAGGGGATCATAATGAATAATAGCATTTAAACATGGAACTAGAGTATGCATGTCATGCAAAGGTGCCACTAACACCCTATAAAACCCCTTATGAAAGTGAATACTATCAACATGATTATATGTACTATATAGTTCTAGATGCAATGAAATAGACATGTTAGGTAATGGATAAAATGTTAAACCTATAAAAGTCCTAGACAAAAGAAAATAACAAAAGGCAAAATGACAGGCCCGCAAGCGCACGGGTTGGGTCGAGTAATATAAAAGATTATCGTATCCACATGGACTATTTTCAAAGTACCAGCATATTGAAATTTAATTATCTACACAGTTGATTCTTAATTTTTTGTAAAAATAAAACACAGAATAAAAATAAATATAGAAACAAAATTTACTTGACACTTAAAAATTAGAATTGAGAGTATCTTGGGATTTCGGCGGATCAAGACTCTATTTTATGTTAATGAATTAGCTTTTCATAAATAAGAATCAAATTAAGTTTTCCAAGGTAGATTTTCCATAAGCTGATTAATATGTTCCTCTCGGAATCCTATTAATGTACCTAACGTATGGAGAACCACGTTCAATCCCTAAGAAAGGCCCATTATCGTTTTGTGAAAATCCCTTATTTATTCCCCAAAAGATTTTTGATTACTTTCACGGTTTTACCGAGGTCACAAAAAGTATTTCAAAATCTTAGACTTAATTCAAAAGCTTTCTAGTAACAATAAATCTTTCGATTTTATTAATTACTTAAACTTACTAATATACCCGCAAGTATACAGTTTTATCACTTAGGTTCTTGTTAGGAATCACTAAGAGCATTGAGCATAATTTGAACTAAATGGAAAATAGAAATTTATTTAATTCAAAGTCAAAACAACATTAACATAAAATATTATCATACCTCCATCATCCCAAGATAATTAATTTAGTTACTCATGATGTGATTCAAATTCATATACATAATGGGAAGAAAATAAAACATACAACACATGGTAAAATAAAATAAAAACTTGCGGGTTTCTCCAAAAAGCCCAAGAAGCATTTCACCATTATATTTCCTTGTTGTATTTGCAATATTTTCCCACCGTATACAAATTGGAACACTCAATTTCACAACTCTCCCAATTCTTATACAAAGAAATAAAAGAAAGAAAGAAAGAAGAGAAGGGACAGAAGGCAATTACTAACTCTCTGCTTCAATTTCAATTGCCTTCGAGGAATATTACACAGCTTCAATTCCCTAGTATTTATAGCCTCTAAAAAGTGAGGAAAGGAGTGGGTGGTTGCATGATTTTCGTAGTGGAGCATGGAGCCTTCAAATTAAAAATTCTTGGTGCGTTTTAGGCTGTTTCCACTAAAAATAATTGAGGCAAGGTTGTTTCCAATGAAAACAATTGAGCAGAATCGACTCATCAGCTTCAATTTCATGGTTTTTTGCTTTCTAAAATTTGTATGAATCGATTCTTTAGCTATATGAATCGATTCAATGCTTCAAATTACTCAATATTGGCTTCCTATTCACGTATGAATCGATTCATACATAGGTTGAATCGATTCAGAAGCTGAAATTTTGCAATTATTGGGAATTTTACATGCATGAATCTATTCAGACACCCCCTGAATCGACTCATGTAGCTGTTATGTAATTTCTTGGTGCTTTCTTAGCCCTTTGTTAGCATATAGACCTTTGTGGCTTTTCTTTGATTCCTAGGCACTTTGATCATCTTTTTGGGTTGGAAATCTTTCAAAATCTAAATTCTTGGATCTATTTTTCTTTTGCATGTATTTATTCCCAGATTGAATCCTCAATAGTCCCAAATTTATTAATTTCTGCAAAATAAAAATACCCGAGCAGAATATAATGGAAAGAAATCATAAATCATGAAACAACAAGAAAATACAATGCAAAATGCTTGAAATCCTAAGCAAATTAAATCTAATTTATTGTGTTATAAAACACTTATCACATAAGTCTTGGAAAGGTCAACTTAAAGGAGTATAAACAGATCCCAACCCTACAAGAACCTATGGTAAATATGTACATCATACTACTAACCCTAAGGGAACTATGTACAATGGATGACCAAGTCCTTTCACAAGGAATGAGAGAATTTGAAAGAGATTCCTCTACCACCTTATGGTCTTCTTGAGGATAAGAACTAATGATAGAGGTAGATAAACTATTAGTATAGTAACATTCTCTTGAAGCACTATGGTTGTCTAAAAACAAACCACTATTATGCACCTCACTCCCTTTGTTTTTATCTTTACTTTTTATCTTTTTTTTCTTTGTCACATACCTATCATGTTCTCTCAAATAATGTTGCATATTTTCTTCCATAGCTTTATTATGTTTTCTTCTTAATTTTTCTCTTTCTTTTCCCTTTTTCACACATCCAAATTTTCTCATTTCCTATATGATCAAACTCTAAAATATTTTTCCATAATTATTTTACTTTGCTATGGATATCCTCAAGGACCCTCTTTGTTATTTTCTTTCTCTCATGACTCTTATTTATGACACTCTCACCCCCTTAACTAATAGGAATCTAATTTAGCATATAAGGCACCTAATTGTTGCGTTAGGTCCTCAAATTGGGAAGTGTGTTATTTCTCTCATGTTCACTATAAGAATACATTATATCTATGGCAAAATAATGCGCAAAATAAAAATGAGAAAAAAATACTAGTCGCTTGGCAAGTAACAGAACAAGTAAACTAACCCTAAAAGCAAATGAAAAGAAAAAAATTATGTGTGCACAAAAGTAAACTAAGACCTAAGCTCACTACCCTAATCAACTAATTAAATCTCCAAGAAGTCAAAAATATAAGGACTAAGAAAATTGAATTAAAAGAAAATATTTTTTTTGCACGCTCCCAAAATACAAAGAGAAAATCAAATAAAAATACACACAAGTGTCTAAAATTTATTACAAAAATATGCTTTCCAAATACAAGTCTTCAAATTTCCACTAAGCTGGCAAGGAAAAACTTTGAACACAAAAATGGTTAGCACAAAGTAATATTCAAAAGAAAGAAAATCACTCTAAGCTCATAAGTGTTTACACTCCACCAACTCTCTATCCACTTGAAGTTGCTTAGAGCAATCCCTTGAGTCTAGTCTCAATCACCTTAATATGCTACCCAAAAGTGAAATCTCACTTGAACTAATCTCAAGAAAGTCAATAAAGAAAAATACTCTAAAGACAAAACTAAAGATCAAAAAGATAAGCAAGAAAAACACAGTTAGAAAGCTAAACCAAAGGATTAAGAATGTGACAAATAAGAGAATGTGACAAGCAATAAAAAGGACAAAGAAGGAAGGTATACACAAGAATGAAATTAACATTGAAAAACTTAGAGTCAAAGAAGACAAACTAAAAATAAATACGACAATAAAGTAGGCACACAAAAGGCAATCTAGAAACTCTAGAATGCAAGCAACACCATAATTTTCTTAACAATTTCACAACTATTTTTTATTTTTCAAATATACACAATACAAGGCAATACAAACACTTTAGGGACTGCACAAAAAAATTAACAAGGTGTTGAAATATTTTTTTATAGGGATACACACTTTATTTTTCACTACTTTTGCCAAGAAAGGACCTAGAAAATGTAACAACGCAAGGACCTTTCAAGTCTTTTCTTTTCTATGCTTTTTTATAATTTTTTATACTTCCCCTTCGTATTTAATTTGTTTTTACTGCACCAAAATTGAATTGAAAACAACCCAAAGATGCCTCACAAAATGGCACAAAACAACAATTAATGGCAATAAGTAGTGTCAAGGATGGATGAAAGGCAAGGATTGATGTCATTAACTGCAATTATATGAGAGGAAATATAACATGCAAAAGATTACCTAAAAGGTTCCACAACTATAGAAAAGGCCTTTGTCAGCAGTTCTGTTACTACTATAATCAGTGGTTCAGGCGCAGAAAATGAAGGCTCTGATAATGACCCTGATAACAATGTCAGCGCTCTCACCGCTGACATTTCCTATGTATTTTCAGCGGTTATGGGTGGAACCATAGACAATAATGTATCAATATCTTGGTTAAATGAAGAACCCCTGGCAATGATGTATATATTGTTTGCGGTTAATTAATGTAACCATAGACAATTGTTAGATTTTTAAATTTTTTTTAATTTACTAAACCTATATTAAATAATATAACACTATTATATTCATATATACTAAATAGTATAATAAACTACTATTTCTTTAATAAAATCTACTGATGCCACCATTTGATTTAATAAAAGCTTAAAAACTTAAAAACAAAAAGAGCACTACCTCATCTGCTCGTAATGTCCAGTATTGATCATTTATGTCTTCAATCTTTCATTAGGAGGGAAGACCTTCACAGGCATAGAGGCAGAATACATATTTATTGAGTCCTAGCTCAGGAAACATAATGGTTTATTCAGTCCATCATTTTAAATTCACGAGGGCAGAAAATTAAAGCCATAATAAAACATATGAATCATAGTTTAGTTTACACTTTACAGTAACACAAATAAACAATAAGGTAATGTCATCTAGGAAATCAACTAAATGAACAATTATACCTCATCTATCAAAGGTTCACTTTCTAAGATGACATGCACATTTGTTGAGCCCAGAGCTCTCTTTTTAACCTTTCAGGAAATGCCCTTGCTTCACCAACACACATGATATAACTACGCACTCAAAAACTACAACAATTAAATTCTGCATATTGGTGTTGTAAAAGATATGATTTATGAAAGCATTTCTTATAATTAAAGAATAACTGAATTATCAATATATCCAGCCAACATGCGCAAATTTCTATTTTCTTTTGAACATTCAAAACATGTAGTGAATATGTTTAGTACTGGTACTTGTTTTGGGGGATGAATATTGGATATTGGAATAAATGTCAAAACATAAATATTATGAATCAATCCTTTGGTGAGGCTAAGTATATGTAATTATAAATTATAATATTAAGAAATCTTCTTTATATATTAAGTCATCATCATAATTTGCAAAAACATTATTTGCATAAATAAGATTTATAAATTCAACCATTGTTTTAAAATTTTAAGGACCTTCGAATATTCACTTAAGTATTCTCAAAAGAGGAAATGACAGAAATTTATTATGGAAAATTCTGACAACGCTCCAAGGAAACAAACAAATGCACATAGAAAAAACAAGTTTGTTAAAGAGACAACCATTTAACTGTAACAGTAAAAAAACATAAATCCACCCACACAATTTCTGTTATAATAAAAGTGTAGCATAAATAAGCAGTCTCTGTATCATGATTTGAATGAGGGTATTGAAATTGCAGAGTGAGAGAGAAATCATTAGATACAGAGAGTGGGAGAAGTTTGCTAGAGAAACTAGAATCTGTTATTGTATTGCAGACTAAATTGATTACATATGTGCCTCTATATTTATATAGAGCAGAACTACAATAGGGTAACAACCTAATTATGGTTAGGCATATACAGAATCAGTAATATTGAGATTAACTCTGTGTATACTCTAACAAATGGGGGAGATGGAACAATTTACCATGGATAAATGAAAAGATATTATGACAATGACCTTGAAAAGGAAAATAATCTATAGTCGTAAATGAAATATTATAAGACAAAGAAGTGCAGTGTTAATTTCTAAAATTAGAATATATTATATTGTGAAGAAAAGTAAATAAGCAAATAGTTTTAGCATCTAGTTTAAGTATGCACAAAATACAATATAGATTAGGAAAACAACATAAAAATCCAGTATGTCAACAAATTAACAACTAGTGCACTCACTATTAATTCCATAAACATTACGCTAGAAATCAATGCTATGACTGCATCTGTCGGTATGTGTAACAGTGGCCATGTACAACTAGAGAAAAGCACACCAAGAATTCAGGTCACAACACAAATTTTATAAAACACCAACAAGTATTAGTAAGATAAACTAAAAATGTAATTATCGAATCCCCAATCACATTCAAAGAATTCTATGATCCATATGTAAGGAACCATAAATCCAATTATAAAACCATATTAGGTTGTGCTTCTATTTCACATTAGTGAAAATAAATAAAGAGAACCAACAATCTATAATAATTAATAGAAATAAAGGACTTAAATCACTAATGATATTAGTGACACTCTCCCCAAATTGATAAATACGGAGTAAGTATTAATGAGGCAGGTAATACAAAACATGATTGCTGCTTGATTGTAAATCAACTTCAAATTTAAGTCACTGAAAGACCATTATGCACCTTATCCCAAAAAGCCATTGTGAACACTACCTTTTTCCATTATTATAATAAAAACCCCATCCCTCAAACTTCTCCTTGTTTCCCGTAAATGTTGGTCACTCAAAGCTTCATTCCCAATAACTCCACTATGAGTATGGGAGAGGTAGGGAGAAATGGATTAAAATAATCCATCAGCTTTTAAAAAAAAAACAGAGAGCATCAACAACAAAAGGGAGGGGAAACCAACTTTAAAAAATCACCTCCTCTTCGTCTTCTTTGAAAATCACAAAATTAAAAGAACCACCAAGAGAAAAAAAAAGAACGGATCCAACTTCATTATCCAACAATCATCTCCATTCTCCTTCATCAACTCAAGAACACAAAGAATAACCCAAAAAATCATATTCTATCTCATCTCAACCACCAACTATCAACATCATCTTCATCCTCTTCATCTCCTTCAACCCAAAACCATCTCCAAAAAAAAAATAACAACCCCAAACCACCATTTCCTCCATCCTCTCTTACTAACAACAACCTAAAAACCCTTTTAAAAATACCTCCACCAACAAAACCTTCACATATAAAAAAACCAAAACAAATAAAAGAGGTTGAAAAAAACAAAACAAAAAAAGAGAGAAGGAAGAAAAAAAGAAGAAGAAAAAACACCACCGGCCACCATCGCCGCCAGCAACCACTGCCGGCCACCACCGTCGCCGGAAACCACCGCCGCCGACCACCACTGCCCAGCCACGCCGCCGTCTTCTTCTCCCTCCTCTCTTGGTCTTCTCTCTTTCTTTTCTCTCTTTCATTTATACTTTTTCTCTCTCATGCACTTTCAAATGGAGGCACATTAGGGTTTCTTGTTTCCTAACTAAGTGGGTGGAGGCTGTGGTAGACCTTGATTTTATAGGTGTATGGTAAACCCATTCAAGGTGACCTGTTATAACAGGTCATATCACTTTCTTACTATTTAAATAATTTACCCATAACTTTTATATATTACAGTTAGGCATATATATGGGTTACTTTTAAAATATGAAAAGATTAGATTATATATATTTAAGTTAATGTAAAACTCTTAACTAAAATTATAATCTCAAATAATCATTAATCCTTAAATTATTATAACTTCTCCACATTAGATTTTAACCTCACTGTTATTCTCTTCATGTCTCAAGTTTCTTCTTCCTCTTCTTTGTTGTGGTGTTATCCTCTTCCTTGGCTCAACTTCCTACCCCTCCTCCTTTCCTCTGTATCCCCTATGGTCTGATCCTCTTCATTTTCTCTTGTTTTTTGTTTTTTCTGTTCGTGGCCTCATTCTCTTGTGTTGATATCTCTTCTCCGTTGGCCCAAGTTCCCACTTTTGGTTTTCTGCTCTGAAAACCGTTTGGTATCATCTTCCTTGGCTAAGTTTGTAACTGCGTTCTCTTGTTCAGTTAACCTTTACAATTTCATCCTTCTGAAACCCTAAATCTTACACATTTATTACCTTTTGTAACTTATGAGATAGAACCTCTAGAAAATTTTGTTGAGGTACAAGATGAAAATTCCGTTGAGGAGGAGTTTGAAGATTCTATGGAGGTTGCTTTGTCTATTAAGGAGGCTCTTGCTTGTAAGCACAAGACCCCCTCTTCAACACGTTCGCTTCCCCGTGATTCCAGAAAGTTGAAGATTTGGTAAGTGCTTGCTCTTTATCCCCTCGTTTAGGGTATAGTTAGTTAATTAATTTTGCATCATTGAATTGAATGAGGGTTTGAATTGTGTTCGAATTAACCTGATTTTGTAAATTGATTTTGTAAAAAATTAATGTCAAAGCAACATGATTTTTTATGATTTTTTTGGATAATAGGCAGATATAAAAGTCATATGTTGACATGGTTATTTTGTAGCAAGAGCAAAAAGAGGTGTATCTACTACCTGCTGAATTGGGTACTCCCAACAAGCAACCGACCAATTACTTCTGTAAAACATTAACTGCAAGTACCAGTACTCATGGAGGATTTTCTGTGCCTCGAAGAGCTGCTGAAAAAGTCTTGGTGATTTTTTCAATTGTATTTGATTCATAGTAATTAGTAGTGAACTGTTGACCTGATTGGTATGTTTCTTAAATTTGTTTCTCTGGATTACACAACAGCCTCCTTGTGACGCCCCGAACCCTCCAAATAAAATAGGGGAAAATTTTTCACGTTTTTGAGAATATTAATAATCCAAATAATTAAAGTGGTGAAACATTTTTCACCAAACCCCTGGATCTAAAATGAACCACTCCCATATATGAAGATATGAGAGGGTGAAACTAACTATATATTTTTCAATCAGAAGTAGCGGAAGAATTATTTAATTTGGTTTAATTAGTGGCTAATTGATTTTCAAGAGGAGTCCATTTATAAAAATATGGGATACAACTTATATAATCTAGAAGGCCTAAATATACTCCTCAATACCATTTAAAATAATATCTAAAGAAGAAATAATGCATAACATTTTAAAATTTATCTTAAAATAACAAAATGAGAATCAGGGGCATACTCGCTCAAGCGTGACTCAAGTCGCTTGAGCGAGCCAGCGTACCCACGCTTGGGCGAACGCTGAGCGACCTTGAGCGAGAGAGGAAAACAAGTATCAGGGCTCAACTCGCTTGAGCGAGCCATGCCTCGCTTGAGCGAGACACGAAGGAATGCTTGAGCGAAGGAAGCGAGACGCTTGAGCGAAGAAGGAAAGGAGCATCAGGGGGTCGATCTCGCTTGAGCGGCCCAAGGCTCGCTTGAGCGAGATTGGTCCAGAAACGTTGAGGACTCTCTGGCCGATTTTCGCTTGGGCGAGGCACCACTCGCCTGGGCGAAAATCGTCCAGAATCCATTCTCCTTCTCCCTCGCTTGAGCGCTGCCCTTCACGCCTGGGCGAAAATTGTCCAGAATCAACACACTGATTCTGTGGCAATCTCGCTTGGGCGAAATGCACGTCCGCTTGAGCGAATTTGGGGCAGAAACGAATCCCCTGTTCCACAACAATCTCGCTCGGGCGAGATTACTACTCGCTTGAGTGAGTTCTGCAGAAACTCAGCAGAAAACGTGAACTTGCATTGCTAACACTCAACCTACCATACTAAAACTCAATCTATGGCAATTCATTTAGTTCCTACAAGATTTATACATTATATAACACTCTTGGAACCTACCTCATTCACCATTAACCATCATCATGCTAACATTAGCTCATGCATATAATTTAAATTCATCATCAAACCACATGCACTCCCTACATACATCTATATTCCACATCATTCCACAAGCTCCATAATATAGCATGAAAACACAACATCCATTCATTTAACAAAGTCAAGTATTCAGATTCATTCTTTACATCTTTTGGGTCATGAATGAAAATTGTCATTACACAAACATGTCCAATTTTCTCCCATGACCTCCAAAACTATCAACATTACAAAATTAAGTATATAAACCTCTTATACTCTGCAAAACAGATTTTCATGCCGGCCAAGGCTTACACATTCCTATCCATATTTTACCTCCTTCATACTCGGCCTCCAAAAGCTGTAGGATTTAAGTCATACCTACATCAACTTTAAAAATGGCAACGGGGAGGTGAGTAACATAATCCAAATGAATTAAAGTCATACATTATGATGAAATACATGTATACTTGCACAATTAGCAATCATTACACCACATCATACATTATACACCATACATCTTATAATTTCAAGTATACATTCACAATATCAATCATTTGGATTGCCAAACACACACATCGGGTTAGTATTCAACTCTTTCCCCTTTCAATTCTCATTCATCCGTTGCCACCAAGGGCTTTCACCTAGGCATAACTCCAGCTATATGCAAATGCTCTTAAAGCTAATGCATATGCACAAGAATTTCTTATCAAACAATACGGATCCGGCTGTGGGAAAATATATCATTAAATCAATTGTGGGACAAGCATAGGTGTGCTACTATGCCTCTACTGCAGTAGAAAAATTGTGTACACATATATCTCAATTTATGCATGCTTACATCATCATCATAATTTTACTGGTACCAAACCGCTATCGCCCATCTGTAGCACTAGTCACCCTGTGACTTGCGGATCAACATCGTGGCCTCAACTACCACAAGTGCTACGGGCCCCTCCCGAACACACATCGAGAGAGCCGTGTCCCGTCGGACACCGAGGTAAACTCGCTCACCATAGAGCCGCCCGCCCACTGGGCCCGCCACATAGGGTGCCTCGTCACCAAACTATGGACAGCTTCGTGACTCATACACCGAGTCACAGGGGAAAAATCACAATACGCTCATGCACCGAGCCGCCCTCCCACTGGGCCTGCCTAGTGGAACCCCCTAATATTCCACATAAACAGCTATGACATGCCATGGATGCAATGCAAATGCAAATCAAGTGCATCCTCACACTATGCATCCTAGATGCCACTCCACAATTAATCATTCATCACCACCACTTGGTGGATTTCAATATTCTCATCATTCTTATCCAATCCCAATTTTCTTTGACTTATTCTCATCAATAGTTAGTGGCATACACATTCAATAAATCATACACAAATATTTGGGATATTCACATCACAATCTCAATCCACATATGGTTGCAAACCATCATCATACTTCATTAATATAATATTATCACATCATTAATTTTATCCCAAACACAATGCCACATAACAATCATCATTCTAAATGCATTCAAATCAAACGTATCATATCATCCATTCAAACAACCATTAACATAATCACATATACATATTTTCACATCACCAATGGATGAAATCATGTATTTAGAAAAGTTACCCCCTCCTACCTCAAGTGAAGTAGTGATCAACGCGGTTTGATGGTCCCGCTTCGTCAATGGGGTCACTTCCTACATCGCAATACATTATACAATCAATTTTCTACTTACTATTAAGATTCCAATACTTATATATCAATAAATACTTGCTGTTTTTATTATTATAACTCCCGAAACTCTTTTATTTCATTTTATCCACCATAACCACCATGGGTTAGGTGCCACCATTATTATTATGTACTCAACAACCAACCCTTTCATGGGTTTCTCCATTACTAACTTCCATCAACCAAATACCATCACCAATGACCCTTATGCATCACAACTCACATTTATTACCCACAAAAAATGTTCACCAACCTCCATATACATTTTCCCCCAAATTTATGAAGTTAGGGTTCCATAGAATTTCCAACAACCATCATAAATATTCTTCCCTTTTCAACCATAAATGCATCCACTTTATTACTTCTCAAAGAAACCTTACTTTCATAAAATCCACATTAAACTCTTGCATTAAATGCTCTCCTCAAAACATTCATACACATGCATGGCTTCCAACCTCATAAATACCATATACCCATAACCAAAACCTTAGCAAAATGGGTATACTTACCTCAAAACCCAAAAACGAAAATGGGTTCAAGGAGGGAGGAGAACACCAACGAAAATGAGGAAGAGGAGGAAGAAGACAGCAGCTCCACAACCTCCTTCAAGCTCCACCAAAACGAAAATGGAAGAGTGTAGAAGATAATACCACTTTGCTAGGGTTTGGAGGAAGAAGAAGAGAGAAATGAAGAAGATGGTGAAGAGAAGAAGAAGAAAGTGAAGTGTAAATGTTCCACCTTCAGCATTCCCTCGTGAATAGAAGGAGAAGAAAATTGGGTTTTCGATTTATTTTTAATTCCCCTTCATTAAAACTTTACCGTTTTATAACCAACAGGTTCTCCGTTCGGGCTCAATACATCATCTGAAAATTATTCTGAGTACATATTCGGATTCCCAATAATATTCTCTACAGCCCTGACCAATATCATCTCATTCCGAGATACTTGGTCCGACACCCATATCTCAACCGGGCTTAATTTCAGCTTAACCGGTCTCCAAAATTTACCAAAAATTCCCAAAATTATCAATTTAATTATTCTCAATAGTTTGGGACATTAAATACTCTATATACCAATTTCTAATATTTATTCCGGTAATTAATTCTCTCATTTAAAATTCGGGATGTTACACTCCTGTTCAAGAACTAATTGCCATAGATTTCATGATAATGAATGGAAATTCAGACATATATTTCGAGGATAGTTTTTCAAAATTTTGGTGTTAAATTATCTACAAGTCTTGTATGTGCTTGTCTATGTCCCCTCTTTGCCGTTGCACTTAATTGCTGACTAGAACGCACCTCTAATGGACTTGTGTATATAAGCTCAGGTTTTCAACCTTCACTTTTATTGTGCAAATCATAAATATTGAAGTAACATTTGAAGCAGGACATATGTTAGTTGTACTACTACTTTTGTCTTAGTGTGTTCTCATTTCATCCCTATTTGGTCGACTGCTTAGCTTACTTTGTTTGGCCATGTTTGTTTCTTTTCTTATACTTGGCATTCCTACGTTCTAGAAAACACTATTTCCAACTTTTAAATTGTAGTCAATCTTGGTCAATCTAATATTTTTGTTTTGCATGGTCAGTAAACGGTTTCCTGTCTTAAGTTTTTGTTCTTGACCTTGAATATTTTCCCTTCTAGCAACTAGTTTAATATTTTTACTTGAAGGTCAGCCCAAAAGGCATCTTCTTACTACTGCGTGGAGTGTCTTTGTCAGTGCCAAGAGACTTGTTGCTGGTGTCGATCCTTTTCATATGGTACAATATAATTTCGATTTTCCGTTGAGTTGATCCATTAGAGATTTACATCCTTTTCTATCCCTTCATCATCTAATATGTTAAATCTAGGCATGAAGTTTTAATTAGTTATATTTTAAAGAGAAAGGAAATTTATAGAGGCCTTGGATTTGAATTCATGTTATATTTGTACAAGTTCTCCATTATTTTAAGGTAATGCCTTTCAGCGCGAGCCTCTTAACCTGACAAAGATGTATGTGCCTTTCAGATAGAGTATGTGCCTTTCTGTGACTCTACTCAATATTGCAATAACTACTAGCTTCCTATGTCACTTTAGGAAACTTTTATTTTTGTTAGTTTTTATTTTTGTTAGTTGTTTTCTTCTTGGAATGCTTTAGTTTTTAATTACTATATTATATAAAATGTTACAGATGTACCCAAATAAATAATTTAATGAAATGTTACTCTTTGCCAACATCATCTACAGGATCACATTGATCAACTATACAAGGAAGCAAAGGCAACCATGGTGTGAGCCAGATGGAAACCGGGAATCTTATACACAATTATACTTATTTCTTAGCATTGTCATTAGAATCCATTTGAATTCCTGCTGCACTTTGGTTCATTATGTATTGAGTGGAGTGAAAGGCTATAAACAAAAGCTGTATATTGAACTGCTTATTTTGCTCTTTCAGCCATTCTGGAAGTATTGCAAAATAAGATTATATGAAAATTGTGTCTTTCAACATCTCTTTCCGCCATTCTATTTTTGTTACTCTTTCAGTGCCAATTGTTTTCTTTTGTTCCACATCCAATCTTTTTTTATTTTAAGACATGAGAATATGTTGGATGTGTGATTGCGGTAATGCTGAGCCTGAACTTGTATTTTCGTGCCACTCTTGGCTATCAACTTTTTAATATTGCGTTGATAAATAGGAAGTTAGCAGCAATCAACCTTTTATAATAACTGCCAGCAGTGAAAACAAACAATGCTTCAGGAAATAACGCATTACATCTTGATTCATTTCCTCCGTGTTAATCTAAACAAGTATATCATGAATATTCTACAAGTGTTTAATATGCATGGCATTGTTTAGTGCCAACAGAAAGCAAGTCACAGCTGCGTCAATGACGACCTTCTTCCCCATCAGCATGCAAACCAGGTCAAATCTTCTTGAGCCTACCACTTACCTGACACGCAGAGACTTTTCTTGTCATATATAGTGAATGAATGTTTGTCCAAATAGCATAAACAACATGGAATCCCAATAAAAAGTGATGAAAAATAAATAACAAATCAAAGCAATAAAGAAAACAACTATATCCAATTTCGCTAATGATGATATTAAAAATCAAGAAACTTGCAAAGCTCATAGTAATTTATACCGATATCAATAAAGAATCTCTGAAATTGGGACTGCATCTCTTCAAACTCTTTCTTAATTTTCAACTTCAAAGTCTTGAGATCCTGAAAAGGAAAACATGATTTTAAATGCAGTAGTCTTTTGTTGTAGGCCGTATTATGCATTTTGCCATATTCTAGTAACAGAATTATCTCTATTCTATTCTTTACGTTATATGGGACATAATATCAGTTCTAATGGGAACATAATATCATATTTCTTTAATCATAAACATCAAATATCAATCTTGTTTATTACCTAGACACTTTTAAACTGTCAAACATTTGTTCCATCTTAAAATTCTGCAAATATTTGATTATACTTATCAGCTTTAAAATGTGAATACAAACAAACATCAGCAAGAAAAGTAGTTGATTATACCAAGTTGCCTCCTTTTCTCTTGAGAGATAATTATCCATGAAAGCCAACTAACATCAGCAAGAAAATTAGTTGAACCATTTGATTAGGTAAACACAGAACCTCGTCAAGGAGCATGGAGTTTTCAATTGATTAACAAAACAAGGGAGTATGAGAAAGATTAACTAAGAAAGATAGACAGGAAAAATTTGTAAACAAAACAAGGGAGCATGAGAAAGATTAACACACTATCAGAAAATTAAAAGTCTTACTTTGATATCAGTGTTCTGTTCTTTCATATATTTCCCAACACCTGTTACAGTACTTCCAGTCCCTATCCTAGAAACAAGAGCATCAACCTTTCCATTAGAGCCATTCCATATCTTTGGTGGTTTCATAATGAATCTGATAACAGTAGGAACAAAGAGCGTGGGAATAGTGAACAACTAAAATTAACAGTTATTATGAGCTGTAAAAGCAATAGAATAACTAAATTAATTTAAATATTTGATACTATTAATAACGAACAACCTAAATAGTTATGAAAGGGAGGAGACGGTTATAAAGCAGTATCATAAGAATTGACATTTTCACATATCACAAAGAACACCATATACCATTAAAAATATACTTATGTTCCTGCAATCTCTTGGTATGTACTGGTGATGATAAAATCAACATTATTCATGGCTATTAGGTCTGCAATGAACTGGCATAAAAAATGATATTTATCCTCAAACTTCTTCCAATATATATCTGAATCTGGATATTTTGTCTTCTCCATTGCATGTTCAATTGTGCACTGCATTTATGAATATTCCAATCAATTAAATTGGATTCTCAGTAAAAGATAATATATTCAAATCAAAGTGATAGTAAGTCAAAATTCTGATTTTAGCTTATTTCTTCGGAAGACTAGTACTAATCTTTTGGAGGTAGACAAAAAGTCAATTGCATGCACACTTGAACACACTAAATTCAAACTTAAGAGTAATAAGATGGTCTAATGATAAAGGTAGAGGAGAGAAAGAGGGAGAAGACGGTGTGTTCGACTACATCTTGCTAACAAAAAAAAATTAACAAATTAACTATCAATTTTGATCTATTAAAAAATCAAGTTAATACAATGCGGGTTTGGAATATAAATGTATATATCAATTTCATGGTGGAAATGTTAATATCGAACCCTTTTGGTTTGAGTAAGGCTTGAGTTAGGTGAAAATTTTCATCACTGATTCATAAAGACAAGAAACACGATATTCAATTTAAAAAATTATTATCAAGGTAAATCTTCTGTAGATCATACTATATAAACTGGATTCACTTTCTAAGAGGATTGGCAGTATGTAATTCTCTATCTAACAATTACCATGGCTTGATCTCTTGTACCAACTTCGACACAATTGAATCACTGCCTACAGAATCCGATAGTCCCGCAGGAATGTCCGAATCAGTAGCTTTATTGGTGACCTCAGTTGGCTATTCATTAGTAACAACGAATCAAGGAAGTGAACAAGCAGAAACAGATTACCAGCCAATCGCTAAAAAATTTGATAAAAGTAAGTATAAAGTATAAACAGTACACATAAATTGAAGGATATGTCAAGAACAAATCAACAATTTCAGGTTCCTCAGCAATTGCTCGCAAGGCATCAACATCATCTTCGGAATAACTTCCAAACTGTTGAACACTGGAAGAACTCCTACCTGATAAATACACCCTAGATAACCCTACATATAACTGCAACACAAAAGATACCTAATTAAGCGAACAAGGAAAAAAAATTAAAAATCGCGAAGCTGATTAATGTTAATACCGAAGAGGAATTTGCCACTACCCATCAAGTTATCGCAATATAGGTTATCGCAAACCTTGAAACCGCTCATCAAAAAACCACGATTTGCGGGGTCCTTGGAAGCTTGGGAGAGAATTTTAGGGGCTCGCCGATTAAGTAAGTGGGCAGGAGGATATGGGACCCACCTTCGATGAACGTCGTGAACTTGTCTACCTGATCGGGTGAGTCAGGGAAGAACTGACCCACGCATAAGAGCACGTCGAATGGACCTACAGATTACTTCACCGGAAACAACGTGAAATGGATTCAGCGACATGCATGCAACAAGTTGTGATAAAAGAAAAAGAAAAAGAAACCCTAGAAACTAGAAAGGAACAGGGAAATAGACGGTTACCAATAAGACGCGCTTGAAGAGTTGGTTGAGGGGACCTAAAGCATTGCCGTATAGTAGGATTCTAGGGGCCATAAGGATTCTAGGGGCCATAACAGAACGAGTAACACCGCACTCAATTTCTATGTGCCTCTTCACTTCACTCAATTTTTAGGTTCAATTTTCCAAAGCCTAAAAACCGAATAGGACAGTAGAAGGAAATACAACCTCAGGCGGTGATCATGCTTCGGGTTTGGGGTTCGGTGGAACCATGCTAAACCCTAGGAGAAGATGAAGACGACGGGGGATTTAGAAAACCATTATTTTTTTGTAAAACTAGGTTAACCAATGCATTCCATAATGATGTGATTAGATAATTTAATTGTGTGATTGAGTTAAACAATTTTAAATAATGTATTTTATAACTAGACACATTAATAATTAATAACATTTTAGGGGAAAAAATAAAAATAGTATAAATTTTAAATGGTGACCTGTTCAACAGGTTACCATTAATGAATCTCAACCGTTGATTTACATCTAACGATTGATATTGTTTGGTCTACCGTAAACCTATTTAACCAAAGTACACCACAGCCTTCACCAACTAAGTGGGTATGAGTTTCAGAGGGTTGAGGCCCATGCTGTTTTTTTTTTAAAAATGTGTCCTTCTCTTTAAAGGTTAAATATATTTGTTTATCATATTTTGTCATCAAAGGCTCTTTGGCTTAGTGGTAATGTGACTATTGTATTCCTTTAAGGGAGTGTGTTCAACACCCACCACCTACCTCTTATGTTTATTTTTTCTATTATTATTAGCTTTTTCTTATTTTTTTTATTTGTTGATCTTTTATATTTTTATTATTATTCTTATGTTTAACACATGTGGAAGATTCATCTTCTTCGTTTGTGTTGTATCTTTTGTTTAATATTTTATTTTGTTATTTTATTTATTTTAGCATATTTCTTTCTTTTAATATATTTAATTTTTTTTGCAGTAACCTTCTGTTAGTTTATCCAAAAACAAACTAAAGTTAAAATATGACTTGGATTTACTCTTAGGATTTGAACTTCCTTTTTCTCAAAAAAATATATAAATAAATTAAATTAAAAAAATAGTTTCTTTAAGTCAAAATTAAAGTTTAAAAACTAAAAATTTAATCAGAGAACTACGTGACCCTGATTTCTCAAAAGCTCAAGAATACGTAGGAGCGGGAAGTAGTTCCTGTCGGACACATCTTTCTTTATTTAATTTTTAGAGTTTCCATTTTTGTCTTGTTACTAAAAGGAGGAGCGAGGTTAATTTAGATGAGACGTCTAGTTAATCTCATATTTTTGTAGTATTTCTTTAAAAAAGGAGGAGCGAGGTTAATTTAGACAAGACGTCTTGTTAATCTCACATTTTTGTAGTAATTCTTTAAAAGAGGAGTGAGATTAATTTGGACGAGATGTCCTGTTAATCTTATATTTTTTTTTAATAATATCTCTTTTAAAAAAAGGAAAAGCGAGGTTAATTTGGACGAGACGTCCTGTTAATCTCATGTTTAAAAAAATTCCGTGTCTATTTTTGTTTATTTTTGTATGTTTTGTCATTTCATACGTTCCTTTTCTGAAAAAGTTAAAATAATTTTTGGGCTAATTATAATGCGTGCTATCATCTTGAGGTAACCGTTTTATAACGGACAGTTGTGAGGTGCTAATACCTTCCTCACCTGTAATTAAACTCCCGAACTTGGAATTTCATTTTTATGACCAATGCTTTAAGAAAGGTTTTTCCGGTATTCTACCCTTAAAAATATTAGTGGCGACTCCCTGTTTTCTTTTCGAAAGGATTTCAAACCGTTTTACTATGAATGTTTTAAGGGTCGGCCTTCCTGTCGCGATCCCGGTCACGACAGATGGCGACTCCGCTGGGGATTTAGAGAGTCAAGCCAGTCAATTTGATAGCGCATGTTTTAAATAGCATATTAATTATTTAACTTCTTCCTTTATTTTATTTTCTGTAAATATTTGTATATGGTTTCTGTTTTGTTTGTATTCTATCATTTACGTTTTGTTAATGTCTGTGTGATTGTTGAACCCTAGGGTAGACGACTTTATTTTGTTACTCTATGTTTGTTCTATGTGTAGGATGAGTGAGGTACAGGTATTGAATGCCTCTTTCACACACTACACTCACAATTTGCACACACTTTTGAGTGGGACCCTATACCCGGGCCCAAATGAAACTTAAGATTAGGGGAGGTTGATAGCGGATTCATTTGGGATGTACTTCTTGTCTGGTTACCATGAGAATCTCAACTAGAGTTTAACCTATTAATGGTGCCCACACCTAGTAGACTTCCTACTGTTGTGGTCAACATCAAGAGTAGGATCTTGGCTCTAGTGACCTTTAGAAGTTTTAGAACAAGCCACCTAATGCGAGATATCACTGATAGACAAAACTTAGAACCATTAGGAGACCTTCAGAAAATCCCGACTTAAGGCACAAAGGGGCAAACTTTACTTCTACCTTTTCTTATTCTCACCTTCCCTTCTGATCCAAATTAGAGGACCACTTACCCATTTAGTGGATTACTTTTTCCAAAAATGACATACTTTTAGCTAGTGATCCTTTAACGGGCAAGTAGTCCTTCCTTTTATGCATATTTACTTAAGTCTTTGGGCCTTGAATTACAGATTTTCCGAATCATAAAAAAAAGCAAAAAAAGAACAAAAAATATATATCAAAAAAATCAAAAGAAAAAATCAATTTTTTTTATTGACGATGATCAGAAAATCCGTAGCTCACATGACCCTTGATTTGTCGCAAGTTTTGTCAAATCGTAACCTCCTTAAATACAAAAATGTTTTCAAGAAAGTTACTAGAGGAGTATCAATTTGCAAAGCACGTTAGTTCCCAATGACTGATTTTCTGTTTTCTTTATGTTCTTGCAGGAAGCTATTAGGAGCTTAGCCAGTACCTCTGAGTGAAAATATGGAAATTAACATGAGATCAGATAGTTGTGGTACAAATATACCCGAGTTGAGAAAATTACTGCATGTTAAGGCTAGGAAAGTCGATACAACCAGTTTGTAAGCATTAGGCAAGAAATTGGATATGAATCAGAAAATGACCTTCTCAAGGAAATATGGGAGGATTTTAAAGCTGTTAGAAGTAGAGGTACAAGTTGAGGCAATTACTGCTTTGATTTAGTTCTATGACCCACCTCTTCGTTGTTTCACTTTCTAAGACTTTCAGTTGGCTCCGTCTGTTGAAGACTTCGAACGGATTCTGGGGATGCCACTAGAAGGACAAATGCCTTACCGCCACCTTGGACGTCATGCGAATATTGTTACCATCGCTAATGTCCTAAGGATTCAACCGGAAGTGTTAAGGAGTGCATAACTAAATAGAAATCAGACCCTGGGGTTTGATCGGGAATACTTTGAGAAACATATGCACTTGCTCTGAGAAGGGAGATTGGGAAGCCTTCATGGATACCTTGGCTCTCACCATTTATGGTGTCATCTTATTCCCTAATATTGACAATTACATGGACTATGATGCTATTGGGGTTTTCCTTGCTCGTAAGTTCAAATCTGAAAATCATGTCACTGCTATCTTGGCAAATATATACTGTACCATGGACTTCTGTTATACACAAGGTGGAAATAGAATCATTTGCTGTCTACCTGCTCTGTATGTGTGGCTTACGTCGCATGTCTTCCACCAAGTCGGCAAAGTTGAATGTCCTATTTTTGATCTGAAGTTATGCCAGTTAGTAACAAAGAATGGGCGTGAATGGGCCAATCACCTGATAGGGTTCACGGCTGATAAAGTAAGGTGGTATCTGCAGTGGTTGAAGGTTAACACCATTATTCACCATTGTGGAAGCCACCCAAACGTTCCTCTCATGGGCACTCAGGTATGCATTAATTACAACCCTATCATAGCCAAACGTCAGCTAGCCTACCCATTGCTTGGGCCACCCAACGAAGAATCCCTTACTCCTTTTACCATTTACTACTCAGAAGAAGATTGTACCTTTGTCATTCGGGATATAGCAAATACATGGAAGAAAGTCCACAAACAAGGGAAAGAACTAGGAGCTTAATGTCACACCGTGAAGGAAGAATACTACCAATGGATCCTGAATAGGGTTTCCATTGTCAAGCTGCCTTTCAAAGTCCCTCCTATCTCCCAATAAACACACTTGTTCCCCCACCTACCCTTGAACAGGAGGCAATGAGAGCCAAGATAAAGAAGTTAATTACAAAAAATAAGAAGCTAGAGAAAGATTTGCTAAAGTCTCAACAAGAATGCACCCTTCAGAAAAGGGAGAACTTAGAAAGCAAGCAAACCATCAAGGAGATTGGAAAAAAGCGGAAAATCGAAAGGGATTACTTGAGGAAGCAAATTCAATTCCTCCGAACAGGTAATACTCAACTGAGAATGAAGAGCAAGCAAAGGGATACCATGTTGGCTGACAAGCAACTCTTGAGGGACATGTTGGCAAAAGCCAAAGAGCACGAGCAAAATGCCCTGGAGCAAAGAGAGCTCCTACAATCGCAAGTTAGCCAATTAAAGCATCAGCTTAATGAGGTGGTAGAAGCTTGCCAGCATAAGATAAATGGCGAGCGGCGCCGCACGATGGATATTGAGCAAGACTTTTATGAGGCTATCCATATCTTGGAAGCTGAAATGACACAACAAGACGAAGTTATTCATTCATGGATGAACCGCTTCGCCCACTTGGCACATTTGGCTAATGGGACTCTGGAAGACCTCCCGCTCCTACTTAAGCAAGTTGAGGGGATGGCTAATCCTCTTACCACCCCAGAAGAAATTGTAACCTTCCTTGATTACTGTAGAGAAAGGATTTGTAAAATGAGGGCCATGATTGCCCGAGCTAGAAATGGCTGATTTATTTTTTCTGCATAAAAAATAGACTGGCAGCGGTAATGTATTTTCGTGGAGTTTAGAAAGAAGGATTCTTTTGTCTCCACAACTATCTCATGTTAATTTCCATTTATCACATACTTAGTACTTTTGAACCTGACGTTCTGAGAAACGGTCAGAGGATACTGGCCGAGTTTCGCGATAGCTTCACGCACTATGCTATTTGTTTTACTGCTTTTACTTAATGCTTTCTTTTAATAATTTCCTATTTTGACTTTCATTAGACATTACGTGTAAGCATCCTTACCAGACCCGACTCCAAAAGAGACTCATGGCCGAAGCAGAAATCAGGGACGAAGATTTTAGAAACGAGTTCAACCAGCTAAAGGAACAGGTAGCCGAGTTGACTAAGCTTCTGGAAAAGAGAATCACAGAAGGGGGCTCCTCTACAGGTATTGAGGACGCCCAATAACAGTCTACCACCCCGCTACATCCCCTAGGTTTTGGTCCAACAAGGACTCAATTTCCTAATCCAACGGCTCATTCTCTCACTATCAATGTCGGAAGGCCTAACCCTACTGTTGATCCCCAACCACACTACAACATGTCCTATGCACAACAACATACATTTTTTGGCCCAGACGATAACCCGGTACCTTTTCCGCCTTATGGCTTACCACCGGGATACTTTCCCCCACTGCTTACTAACCCACAAGACACCCACGACCACCAAGTAGCAAATCCCCACACCTCACACCCCACTCAGCCCACTATACCACCACTCTATGAGCCACAAACCGTCTAAGCACAAGCCGCTCAAGCTCAAGCCACCCCAGCCCAAGTCACCCAGATAGCCCAGCCAGTCTATACTGCACAACCTATAGGCCAACCCTAGGGTCCTCCACTAAACACTGGCCAGACGAACCAGCCTTATACATCTACACCTTTCCACCAGCTTTATGGCTATCCATACAGGTACATGAACCCCTATACTGCCAATCTACAAGGCATGATTCAAATGGTAAACCCAGCTGCCGACCCTAGAACAGTCGATGTCTCCCAGAAAGGAAAGATAGAGATCTTGGAGGAGCGCTTAAGGGTTATGGAAGGTGTTGAAGGTTTTGGATTGATTGATGCCTCTGAACTCTGTCTAGTCCCAGATGTCAGTATTCCCCCTAAATTCAAAATGCCAGATTTTGACAAATATTGGGGAATGACTTGCCTAAGAAATCTTCTCACAATGTACTGCCGGAAGATGGCGTCTCATTCATCTGATGACAAGCTGTTAATCCACTGTTTCTAGGATAGTCTAGCTGGGGTTGCCCTCATCTGGTATGCCCACTTGGAATGAACTCGTATTCGCTGCTGGAAGGACTTGGCGGACGCTTTCATAAAATAGTACAAATACAATCTAGACATGGTGCCCGATAGAGTGCAGCTACAGAACATGACAAAAAAGGATAATGAGACATTTAAGGAGTACGCTCAACGGTGGCATGAAACTGCCACACAGGTTGACCCCCTGCTGTCAGAGAAAGAAGTAGTAGCGATGTTCATCGATACGCTTCAATCGCCCTTCTATGACAGAATGATTGGCAGTGTTTCTTCAAATTTCTCTGACATTGTGACTATTGGGGAGAGAATAGAAAGTGGGGTGTGAACAGGGAAGATTATCCGAGGCCCATCTGGGGCATCCAATGTGAAAAGATCGGCGCCAGGTGATGGTAGAAGGAGAGACGGGGAAATCAACTTCGTCTCTTATGATCAGAGAAGGGACCAACCAAGACCATTCACCCCCACCATTTTTCAATCCCTCAATTCTTATGCACCGAATCCATATGTGGCCGCTACTGTCCATAACCCAACCTCTTATCCTCCTCATTTCCGTCCACCCATTGTCAGAGCACCTATACCGCAACCTATGCCATATCGTCCTCCATAACAAACAGTTCAGCTACCCAACCCTAATCAGAATGCAAGGAAACCTAACAATGACCGCACACCTATGCAATTTGATCCCATCCCAATGACATAAACTGAACTTTTGCCTCTCTTCATTCGCAATGGCTTAGTGGAGCCCTGCCCTTTAAGGCTAGTAGAACCCCCTTACCCCAAGGGGTATGATCTCAACGCCCGGTGTAATTATCACGCCGGAGCACCAGGGCATTCCACTGAAAACTGTATGGCATTGAAGTATAAAGTAAGGGATCTAATTAAAGCCAACTGGATTAACTTTAAGGAAAACAGCCCAAATGTGGCCATGAATCCCCTACCTAACCATGGAAATTCAGGGGTCAACGCCGTGGAAAATGATGAGGAGTGCGTTAAGAATGTTGCTAACATAAGAATGCCATTAAGGGTAGTTCATTCCCTTTTTCTTGAAAAAGGATTAATTAAAGGGACCTGGAGTATGGAACATGATTACGAGAAGACTGTCGAACACCAAGGCTTCTATGAGGTCCTTCAAAGCCTCAAGAACAGCCATATTGTGCAGGTCTGTAAGCGCCATGGAGGTGAGGTCAACATGGTCCAAGAACAGACAGAGCCACGAGTCCCTAAGCCCTTGACAATTTTCTACACCAGGTACCCTCCAGCGGCTCCCATTTCTGTACAACCAATTATCACTGTTCAAGCACCTACCCCACTTGCAAGCAAGGATTTTCGAGCCGTACCTTGGAAATACGACGCAGGTGTAACCATTGCAGGCTCAGTGTCGAGTGATCCATCTCTATTGTCTGTCACAAATATTGTTGGGGTAGGGGTGTAACCCGGAGTGGAAGAGTATACGCCCCTCCAGAGCCTAAGAAGGATCAGATTGGCAGGAAAGCCAAGGTAGGCATGACTGATGAAGAAGCCCATGAATTCTTAAAGTTTATTCGCCAAAGCAAATATCAAGTACTTGACCAACTAACCCATACTTCTGCAAAAATCTATCTATTATCATTACTGATGAGCTTTGAGCCACATTGAAAGACGTTGATGAAGGTCTTGAATGAGGCCCATATCAGTCATGACATTTCAAGTTGATAAGTTTCAGGGAATAGTAGGGCATATTATTACAGACAACTATCAGACCTTCACTGACGACGAAATACCAACGGAGGGAATGAGGCACAACAAAGCTCTCCATATCTCCGTGAAGTGCCAAGATCACATATTAGCAAAAGTGCTTGTTAACAATGGGTCGTCCCTCAACGTCATGCCAAAATCTACATTGGCCAAGTTACCATTCGATGGGACTTATATGAAGCCGAGTGCCACAATAGTACGAGCTTTCGATGGAACTTGGAGGGAGGTCATGGGCAAGATTAAGCTACCCACACAGGTTGGGCCATGCACGTTCCAGGTCCTTTTTCAAGTCATGGACATCTCGCCTACCTACAGCTATTTATTAGGCCGGCTGTGGATCCATTCTGCTGGAGTGGTCCCCTCTACCCTGCACCAAAAACTACAGTTCATAATTGACAGCAAATTGATAATCGTTTCTGGTGAGGAGGACCTTCTGGTTAGCAAACCTCTGACAACCCCTTACATCGAGGCAGCAAAAGAGGCCCTTGAAACCTCTTTCCAAGAATTGGAGATAGCAAACGCCACCTATGTGGGGGAATGAGCCACAATGGTAAAGGCTTATATGCCAAGTGCATCTTTAGTGATGGCAAAAACAATGCTGCCTGAGGGGTATAAACCTGGAAGAGGGCTAGGACGTGCTTTGAATGGAGAAGTGGAACCTATACGCCTGCTTGAGAACAGAAATGTTTTTGGATTGGGATACCGACCCACAGCCACTGATAGAAAAAGGGTGGAAAAAGAAAAGAGAGAAAGAAGGGCTGCCCGTCTTGCCGGCAGGGAGCCTCATACCGCGAGAGTCCCCATTTGTGATCTCTACAAAAGCTTTCAGAGCGCCAGACTGATGCCTCCAGACTAAGTGGCCGTCATTGAAGAAAGTCTCTGTAATAGTGCTAATTTTGTGATTGCTTGTCTGCCGGGCCAAGAACTTCATAACTGGGAGGCCGTCGAGCTCCCCACGACTTTGAATGTTTCACCAAAGTAATTTGTTTATGCTTTAAGTACTTGTTCGTCCCTCTGCTCTGCCTAAGGCTTTGGGACTCTTCCATGTAATAAGGGAGAAAAAACTTGTTTTTATCATTTTCATCAATAAACGCGTATCGAAATCCAAAAAAAAACTCTTCTTGTTTCCTTTATCCTTGCTTTGAATCCTTCTCTTTACTCGCTTGTTCCTTTTTTCATTTGCCATAACACACTAAATTGCAGATCTGAAAATGATTCTCTTGAGAATAGTGAGGTCGCAATCCCGTTTCACGACTTCGATCACCCAGTTGATTACGCCGACAAGGTTGTTAGAGCAAGAGGATGAAGGGATTTAACCCTACCTAGACATAGTTGAGGTCATCAATTTGGGGAATAAAGAGAATAGGAAGGAAGTCAAGATCGGCACTGCCCTAAGCAAAGAACAAAGAGAAGATTTAATCAAGCTGTTAATGGAATTTCATGATGTCTTTGCCTGGTCTTATCAAGATATGCCTGGACTCGATGCTAGCATTGTCGAGCATAAACTACCCCTAAAACCTGAGTGCACTCCAATAAAGTAGAAAGTACGCCGAATGAAACCAGAAATGCTCCTAAAGATCAAAGAGGAAGTTAAGAAGCAATTTGATGCTGGGTTCCTAGCTATGGCAAAATACCCTCAGTGGGTAGCCAACATTGTCCTTATTCCAAAGAAGGATGGAAAGGTATGGATGTGTGTGGACTACCGAGATTTGAATAGGGCCAGCCCTAAAGATGATTTCCCTCTGCCATAGATTGATGTCTTGGTTGATAACATAGCCCAACATTCCATCTTCTCATTCATGGATGGTTTCTCTAGATATAATCAAATTAAAATAGCACCTGAAGATATGGAGAAGACCACGTTTATCACTCTGTGGGGCATATTTTGTTACAAGGTGATGTCCTTTGGGTTAAAAAATGTTGGGGCAACCTATCAGAGAGCAATGGTGACTCTCTTCCACGATATGATGCATAAGGAGATAGAAGTCTACATGGATGACATCATCGCCAAATCTAGAACTGAGAAGGGGCACATTAGCGATCTAAGGAAGCTCTTTGAACGGTTGAGAAAGTTCAAGCTCAGATTAAACCCTGCCAAGTGCATGTTCGGTGCAAGGTTAGGTAAGCTGCTGGGGTTTATAGTAAGCGAAAGAGGGATAAAGGTTGATCCTGACAAAGTCAGGGCGATTCTCAAGATGCCTCCTCCTTGTACAGAAAAAGAAGTCCGAGGATTCTTGGGAAGGCTGAATTATATTGCCTGATTTATTTCACAATTGACAGCGACTTGTGAACCGATCTTCAAGTTACTCCGCAAGAACCAACCGGGGCAATGGGATAAGGACTGTCAAGTAGCTTTTGAAAAGATTAAGCAGTACCTGCAAGAACCACCAATTTTGGTGCCCCCAACCCCAGGAAGACCACTTATCTTGTATCTAACTGTATTGAACGAATCCATGGGTTATGTGTTGGGACAGCATGATAAAACTGGAAAGAAGGAACATGCTATCTATTACTTAAGTAAGAAGTTCACTAATTATGAAATGAGGTACTCCGCTTTAGAGTGAACTTGTTACGCGTTAGCATGGGCCGCTAAGCGCCTAAGGCAATACATGTTGAGTCACACCACTTGGCTAGTTTCTAAGATGGACCCCGTCAAGTACATTTTTGAAAAACCTGCTTTTACCGGAAGGATCACTCGTTGCCAAGTGCTATTAACTGAGTACAACATAATATATATCACTCAAAAGGCCATAAGAGGAAGTCCTCTCGTAGATTACTTAGCACACCAACCCATCAATGATTATCAGCCTATGTAGTTTAATTTCCCGGATGAAGATATCCTGGCACTATTCAATAAGGAGGGTGGTCAGAAAGATAAATGGACTTTGAGATTTGACGGAGCTTCTAATGCACTGGGGCATGGAATTGGGGCTATTCTGATCTCGCCCGATAAGGAGTTTATCCCTATCTATGCCAGATTGTGTTTTGACTGTACCAATAACATTGCTGAATATGAGGCATGCTTGTTAGGGATCCAAGCAGCGTTGGACGCAAAAGTAAAATCCTTGGAAGTTTATGGGGACTCCGCTTTGGTCATCCACTAATTGGAAGGTGAGTGAAAGACTAGGGACAGCAAGTTGATTCCTTATCATGCTCATATCAAGGAAATGATCAAAGAGTTTGATGAAATCTCTTTTCATCACATTCTCCGGAATGATAATCAGATGGCTGATGCCTTGGCTACCCTTACCTCAATGTTCGAAGTAAGTAGTGACTACGATATGCCTCTCATCAAAGTAAAGAAGCATTGTGAGCCCACATACTGTCAAATGATGGAAAAGGAGTTGGATGGGAAACCATGGTACCACGATATCAAAAGGTACGTACAGAGTCAAGAATACCCCGAGGGTGCTACAGAGAATAATAAGAAGACCCTAAGACGACTCGCCATGGGTTTCTTCTTAAATGGGGATGTGCTTTACAAAAGAAACTATGACTCTGTCCTTCTTCGTTGTGTTGATACTGTTGAGGCAAACAAAATCATGAGGGATGTTCATGAAGGATCTTTTGGGACTCACGCTAATGGACATGCCATGTCAAGAAAGATCTTGAGGGCCGATTATTACTGGATGACCCTGGAAGCGGACTGCTTCGCCTATGTTTGAAAATATCACAAATGTCAGATATACGCTGACCATCTTCATGCACCCCCGTCATCCCTAAATGTCTTGTCGGCATCATGGCCCTTCTCAATATGGGGCATGGATGTCATTAGGCCCATCGAGCCAAAAGCCTCGAACGGTCATCGCTTCATCTTGGTCGCCATCGATTACTTCACCAAATGGGTAGAAGCAGCTTCATATGCCAATGTAACAAGGAATGTTATGGTCAAATTCATCAAGCGAGAACTGATATGCCAATACGGCCTACCAAGTCAGATTATTACTGACAATGGTACGAATTTGAACAATAAAATAATGAAAGAACTCTGTGAAAGCTTCAAAATTCACCATCACAATTCCTCTCCTTATCGGCCTAAGATGAATGGGGCAGTAGAGGTGGCCAACAAGAACATCAAGAAGATAGTACAGAAGATGGTAGTCACCTACAGAGATTGGAGTGAGATGCTCTCTTTTGCTCTACATGGGTATCGCACCTCGGTCCGAACCTCGACACGGGCAACCCCGTTCTCTCTCGTATATGGCATGGAAGTCGTCTTGCCTTTTGAAGTAGAGATCCTGTCCCTTCAGGTGATGATGGAGGCAAAATTAGAAGAAGTTGAGTGGGTCCAGAATCGACATGACCAACTAAACCTAATCGATGGCAAAAGACTGACTGCCCTCTGTCATGGTCAGTTATATCAGAGGCGTATGAAATGAGTATTTGAAAAGAAAGTGCGACCTCGACAGTTCCAAGAATGAGACCTGGTCCTCAAGAAGATTTTGCCAATTCGGAAGGACAACCGGGTCAAATGGACTCCTAACTATGAAGGGCCATATGCCGTGAAGAGAGCCTTTTTTGGAGGAGCCCTGATACTGACTAGCATGCATGGTAAGGACTTGCCAATGCCTATAAACGCAAACACAATGAAGAAGTACTATGCTTAGGGAAGGAATGTCAGTAACAAGAGAGAACAAAAAGAAAAAACAAGAGAAAAGAAAAAGAAAAAATAATGTTCGTTGGGCTGAAAACCTGAAAGGGCGGCCTAGGCAAAAGTTAGAGCGACCCGGTGAGTCAAAAAGCCGAAAGGACGGCTCAGGAAAAAGTTAAGGTCAAATTTCTAGTAATACGAATAAGGCCTCTGACTCAAGAAGTGCAAGTCCGAGCTAAGGCACGTGAATTATCATCGAACTTACCTTCTCAAAAGCAAGGTCGAAGGGTGAACATGAAGTCGTGTTGGGGATTCAGATTCTCGCTAGTCTCAGAGATTCACTAGAGGATCTATAAACCCTCCCTATTTTACCTGTCCTTGACCTATTCTATGTGACCTCATTCATTTCATTTACTTTCCTCGTCTCCTTTCTTTGTACTTGTTTGACATATATGAATAAAATTCACCCTCTTCGATACGTGTTATGAATTTCGTTGATATGATAAAACATGTGTTTTAATAAAATAAATGGAAGAATGGTAAACATTTAAAGTCGTAAGGGACAAGATGCTCCTACTACTCGACCTGATCTTGGGTGATTATCACAGAGACTCGGCCAAAAACACGCTCTGAAGCTAGGGTTACCTTGTTCGTTTTGCTTCAGTCATGAGTCATCTCAGGGATCACGGTCTCAAAGGGATCTACCAGAATTTCAATTCATTCTCTGCATTACTTACCCCTTTTTCATGAAGGTTGCTAAAAATAGACAATCATGTCAAGTCTTGCCACCTCAATCCAGTTTTTTCCCCAATGGAACCGCAATCACCAAAGCTGGCACTTCTTAAATTCTCTTCCCCAGTGGAACCGCAATCACCAAAGCTGACACTTCTCAAAGTTTCTTCCTCAAACTGCCAAAGCTGGTACCTTTAAAACTGCCAAAGCTGGTACCTTCGAAAATGCCAAAGCTGGAACCTCTAAAAACCTTTTCTCAATCACCAAAGCTGGCACCTTCAAAGTCTCCTCCTCAACTGCCAAAGTCGGCAACTTTCAAGTTTCTCCTCCCTAGTGGAATCGATCGCCAAAGCCGGCACTTCAAAAAGTTTCCTCCACCATCACCAAAGCTAGCACTTCTTAAATTCTCTTCCCTAGTGGAACCTCGATCGCCCAAGCTGGCACCTTCAAAGTTTCCTCCTCAATTGCCGAAGTCGGCATCTTTCAAGTTTCCCTTCCCTAGTGGAATCAATCGCCAAAGTAGGCTTTTCTAAAATATCTCTTCATAAATTGCCAAAGCTGGCGTCTTTTAAATTTCTTTTCATAAATTGACAAAGTCGGCGTCTTTTAAGTTTCTTTCCCTAAAACTGGCATACAAAGCTTTCACTTTAATTGCCAAAGTTGGCATGCTGTTCATTCTTCCCAATTGTCAATGTTGGCATCATGTTTGTTCTTCAATCGCCGAACGAGGCACCCTCTATTTTCTAGTCGTCAAATAAGGCACCCTTCCTGTCAGGAAGCCTCAGGTACACCACTCCTAGGCTATTCCATTTCTTCATTAGAACCAAGGGCATCCCCCAAGTCATTTATTTTCTGTCAAATAGCTTCAGGTACACCACTCCTAAGCTATTCCATTTCTTCATTAGAACCAGGGGCATTCCCTAAGTCATTTATTTTCTGTCAAATAGTTTTAGGTACACCACTCCTATTTGAGCCAGGGGCATCCCCCAAGTCATTTATTTTCTGTCAAATAGCTTCAGGAACCTACTCTTAGGCTATCATATTTCTCAATCTGAGCCAGGGGCATTTCCCAAGTCATTTATTTCCTGTCAAAGCCTCAGGAACCCACTCATAGGCTATCCTATTCCTCAATTTGAGCCAGGGGCATCCCCCAAGTCATTTAATTTGAGCCAGAGGCATTCTCCTAAGTCATTATTTTTTGTCAAAAAGCCTTAGGCGTCCTTCCCTAGGCTGTTTTAATCAAAACCAATCAAGGGCATTCCCCCAAGTCATTTATTTTCTGTCAAAAGGCCTCAGGTACACACTCCTAGGCTATTCCATTTCTCAATTTGAGCTAGGGGCATCCCCCTAGTCATTTGTTTTCTATCAAAAAACTTGAGGTACCCATTCCTAGGCTGTATCCTTCGATCCAAACGTGTTGGGACAATCCCCTGTGTCATTCATTTTTCTTTGAAGCTTCAAATATCCCTCTTTAGGCTACCCCATGTTCGATATCAAGGAAATATCCTCTGATTTGTTCATTTTTCGGCACAAAGCTCTCACTTCAGTCGTTAAACTTGGAACCTTGTTCATCTTCCGCAATTGTCAAAGTTGGCAACTCTTCAAGCTTCTCTAGCACTTTCAGGTTCTCAGTGCCGAAGTTGGTTCTTCCTTAAGTTTCCATAACACGTTTTAGGTTTTCTTATTCCCAAAATTGACACCTCTTCAAGTCTTCATCGCACCTCTTAAGCTTTTTGTTTGCCAAAGTTGGCTCTTCTTCAAGCTCACAACACCAAGGTTGGAACGTTTAAGTTTTTCGATTGCTGAAGCTGGCATTGTTTAAGTCTTCTGTTTGTCGAAACTGTCACCTCTTTGAAGTTGTTGATGTCAAGATCTTCTCTAAAGAAAGGGTGTTCATGTCTTTACTTCCTTTCCTTGATATAAATGAATCATTCATATTATCGCGAAAAGAAAGTAAAGAGGGGCAACTATGAACACTACCTTTTTCCATTATTATAATAAAAACCCCATCCCTCAAACTTCTCCTTGTTTCCCGTCAATGTCGGCCACTCAAAGCTTCATTCCCAATAACTCCACTATGAGTATGGGAGAGGTAGAGAGAAATACATTAAAATAATCCATCAGCTTTTAAAAAAAATAGAGAGCATCAACAACAAAAGGAGGGGAAACCAACTTCAAAAGATCACATTCTCTTCATCTTCTTAGAAAATCACAAAATTAAAAGAACCACCAAGAGAAAAAAAAGAACGGATCCAACTTCATCATCCAACAATCATCTCTATTCTCCTTCATTAACTCAAGAACACAAAGAATAACCCAAAAAAATAATACTCCATCTCATCTCAACCACCAACTATCAACATCATCTTCATCCTCTTCATCTCCTTCAACCTAAAACCATCTCCAAAAAAAAATAACAACCCCAAACCACCATTTCCTCCACCCCCTTACTAACAACAGCCTAAAAACCCTTTTAAAAATACCTCCACCAACAAAACCTTCACATAAAAAAACCAGAACAAATAAAAGAGGCTAAAAAAACAAAACAAAAAAAGAGAGAAGGAAGAAAAAAAGAAGAAAAAACACCACCGGCCACCATTGCCGCCGGCAACCACCGCCAGCCACCATCGTCGTTGGCAACCATCGCCGCCGACCACCACTGCCCAGCCACGCCACCACCACGGTCCACCACCGCTCCAGCCGCCGCCCTCTCCTCCCTCCTCTCTTGGTCTTCTCTCTTTCTTTTCTCTCTCTCATCTATACTTTTTCTCTCTCATGCACTTTCAAATGGAGGCACATTAGGGTTTCTTGTTTCCTAACTAAGTGGGTATGGGCTTCAGAGGGTTGAGGCCGATGCTTTTTTTTTTAAAATTTGTCCTACTCTTTAAAGGTTAAATACATTTGTTTATCATATTTTGTCATGAAAGGCTCTTTGGCCTAGTGGTAATGTGACTTTTGTATTCCTTTAAGGGAGTGTATTCAACACCCACCACCTACCTCTATGTTTATTTTTTTCTATTATTATTATCTTTTTCTTATTTTTTTTATTTGTTGATCTTTTATGTTTTTATTATTATTCTTATGTTTAACACATGTGGAAGATTCATCTTCTTTATTTGTGTTGTATCTTTTGTTTAATATTTTATTTTGTTATTTTATTTATTTTAGCATATTTCTTTCTTTTAATATATTTAATTTTTTTTTGCAGTAACCTTCTGTTAGTTTATCCAAAAACAAACTAAAGTTAAAATATGACTTGGATTTACTCTTAGGATTTGAACTTCCTTTTTTTCAAAAAAAAATATAAATAAATTAAATTCAAAAAAAATATTTTCTTTAAGTCAAAATTAAAGTTTAAAAAATAAAAATTTAATCAGAGAACTACGTGACCCTGATTTCTCGAAAGCTCAAGAATACATAGGAGCGGGAAGTAGTTCCTGTCAGGCCCATCTTTCTTTATTTAATTTTTAAAGTTTTCATTTTTGTCTTGTTACTAAAAGGAGGAGCGAGGTTAATTTAGATGAGACATCTTGTTAATCTCACATTTTTGTAGTATTTCTTTAAAAAAGGAGGAGCGAGGTTAATTTAGACGAGACGTCTTATTAATCTCACATTTTTGTAGTATTTCTTTAAAAGAGGAGCGAGATTAATTTGGACGAGACGTCCTGTTAATCTCATGTTTTTTTAATAATATCTCTTTTAAAAAAGGAGGAGCGGGGTTAATTTGGACAAGACGTCCTGTTAATCTCATATTTAAAAAAATTCCGTGTCTATTTTTGTATGCTTTGTCATTTCATACATTCTTTTTCTGAAGAAGTTAAAATAATTTTTGGGTTAATTATAATGCGCTCTATCATCTTGAGGTAACCGTTTTATAACGGACAGTTGTGAGGTGCTAATACCTTCCTCACCTGTAATTAGACTCCCGAACTTGGAATTTCATTTTTATGACCAATGCTTTAACAAAGGTTTTTCCGGTATTTTACCCTTAAAAATATTGGTGGCGACTCCCTGTTTTCTTTTTGAAAGGATTTTGAAGCCCATTTTATTTTTAAGGGTCGGTCGTCCCGTCGCGATCCCGGTCACGACAGCCATCTCCACAGCATCAATACCAACAACCTTAGGAAGGCAACCCAGGACATCTTTGTAGATATTTAAGATACAAATCAGGACGCTACAAGTCATAGGCACAGTGAGCAAAATTCAACTTTCCTGATATACAACCATAAAAGATTAAACTCTACATGATTAGATTATAAATTTGATGTTATAACCTGTCATCAATATTGTGCATTGTCCATTGTGTAGGAGCCACACTCTGGCTTCTAAGGTTGTCCATTATGCGTTGGGAACCTTGTTTGATACCTCTCTCACTTGCCCAACCTGCAATGTGAATCAGATTAAGAAAATATAATACCCAATTTCTGATCATAGATAAATAGACATGGGTAGCCAAGAATGACACCCAAAAAAATTGGAGCCCCTAATACCACCACAACTAGAACAAACCATACCACAAGATTCAAAAAACCAAGATGAAAATATTCAGTCAGACTAGTGCTAGGCCCAAAGCACAAATACATGTTAGGATATCACAAGTAAATTTGATTACCAAAACTGATTGAATTGTTACCATTAACATAGGGTTTCAAGTAGAGAAATGGGAAGAAGCAAAATAACCATTTAATTAATTTAATTAAATATGATGGTGCAAAGGAAAAAGATTAATATTCAATACCTATGAGCAAAAGTCTTGGCATCTTGAAACTCATGACCTAGTGAACCCGACATCTTTTTACTACAAGTATAATACCTATAAAATTAAACAACATAAAGCTTGGTTAAATAGAGCGGAAAAAACACACGGGACTAAGTTGTTTAGGTGTTTATATAGCTGAATCTACATACCTTGCATCTGAATAAATTCCAAGCTTAAGACCCTTGTTGTGAACATAATTTGCAAGAGCTTTAATGCTAGAACGGAATGTTGATTTCTTTGCCACTAGATTACCCTACAAATACAACAATATTTTGAAAAAATAAACAAATTAATTGAATGTGAAAATTTTCAGGTAATCAATAAGAAAATACAAATACAATTAAGCATGTTGACCAAATGCAAGTGAATACAGTTGTGTTAAAAATTAATTAAGAGACTAATAATAGTTAAGCTTGACTTGAATCCGAACATAATATATTAAAAATAAAATTCAATGAAGCATATAAAAACTATACAAACCATACCTTACCGTCTCAATTCAGCCCAACAATCATCTGTAGTGAAGGAGAATTTCAAATTAAGGTTAACTGCATATGCTTATAAGTTATAACATTTTGCAAAGCAAAAGGCATAAAAATAATTAATAATAAAAAGAGACTAGAAAATTTAGTGTTTTCATGTACCTATTTTGACATAGATGTACCCAAGCTTGGAACCAGTAAAAATAAGGGCATCAATTGTAAACACACATACAGAACATTCACAATCAAACTAAATTCTTAACTTAGTCGATCTTTGCTAATTATTAAAAGCCAAATGCTAGTTTCTCTTATGTTCACATAGTTTATATAATAAAACCATAAATTCACAAAGCCATAAATACAAAATTCATATAACATAAACAAGTATATAGAATTGTATATATAATTATATATACATACACACACATAGATAATAAAATACCAGTTTCTTTGATGATTTTTTTGTTAATTTGACAGTTAAAATTATTCCAACTGTTCCACCTACATAATCAAAGTAAATGTCATTAGTATTACAGTTTATATGATAAATAATAAGTTATGTTCAATTTTGTTACAATTTTCCAGGCATGAGAAGTAAAGAAAAAGTGTTTTCTATTTTTCTTCTTTTTAAGTTTATATTCAGCACTACCTTTCGAGAAAATCTACACTTCTCTCCACTTCAAGCCTGCCAACATAAACTGTCTCAAGGGCTTGTCAGGTTCACCATTGCGCATAAAAATTAACAAATTTTAAGAATAAATTAAAATCTCATTATTATATTAACTAGAACATATTAAAGAATTTAAAAAGGTCTAGAACTAAACTGCTGTGAGTAATAAGAAGCACATTAGTTAATATTCTGTTTTGGAAATTTTGCTTTAAAGAAGAATAACCTAGTTATAAAATATCAATACGCGCTAAAGAAAAATTTATGGATAGGTCCTGGGGAACTTGTACAAACAAGATCAGATATCATGGATAAAAGTTGTTATAGCCACATACCTATATAGGCTATAGCTACACTTTCCTAACCACCGTCGCTAAATTGGACGCCAAAAAAAACCTTAGAGGGAAACAAAAAAATTGGAGGGAGGTAAAATGTAGCGACCAGATCAGTAATAGGTGTGCCTTAGCGACAGAGTTAGTGACGGTTGTTTGTAAATTTTAGCGACGGGGTTTTGTTGGTTGCTGATGTGGTAACTAATTTTTCTTTTCAAGGTCCCTTTTCACATTGTGGTCAATAACACAGTCGCTAAATAGCAACGGCAAGCGTCGGTCTCTAACTTGGAGTAGCTATCAGAGGCTTTTCTAGTAGTGTAAAACACATCGTATTATTCCAAACGGCGAAAATACGAGCAGAAATTAATTTAAAGAAAAGTCAAAAATCCATTTCTTTCCCTTGTCATTTGCTTGTGACTTTTCTTGCTTCACTTTCCTCTCTTTTACCTAATTGACAAAGGACAAAAGGATATGAGCCATTGATTAATTGGATGGTTAGATTTAAAAGAGAGAAAAGCCAATTCCTTTTTCCTTTTCCCTCCATTTTCATTGGTTTTCTTCTTCATTCTCCCATCTCCATTTATTTCACTTTCTCTTCCTTCCTCCATGTACCAAAACTGAACACACCCTCATGTCCATTCTCTTCCAAAATTGATTGTAAGAACTTAATCTATGTGGCATTAATTGCATATTGGGGCAAGTCTTGGTCCATTTCCACTTCTTCCTCTTCATTTCTCATTTCTCTTCAAGTTTTGGGATAAAGGTATGACCCATTGTTATTTTTGGTTTCCATTAATTATTTTAGGGTTGTTAGAGCTTGGAATTGGTATTATTGATGTTGTTATATTGAGAAGTACATATGGAACCATTGAACCCTATGCTAAATGATCATTGGGAATTTGATTCCTTTTGTTTGATATGGAGAATGAAATTAATGAACTTGATATTGATATGCATGAAATGGTGAATGGAAATTAGTGGGTTTGGTTGTTGTTGGTTTTGGGTGAAAACCATAAGTTGTGGAAATTTTGGGTTTTAGTAAAATTTGGAGAAAATATGACTTTTTGCCATGGAAATAATTATGGAGTATGGAAATAAATTTTTGGAATGTTGGAATAAATTTTTGGTGATGAGAAGTTGTGAAACCATGATAAAGTGTTGGTGAATTTAATGATTAAATATGGTAAAGGCTATGTTCTTGTTGCAGTTAGCATGAACAGGTAAAATAAGGTGTTATGGAACATTTGAAACCATTATGGATAATGGGTGGATAGAATGATGTTGGAATTGGTGTGGTTAGATATTGGGTATAACCATTAAAATGTTAGAAAATATTAATTAAGAGAAAAGAATTTTCGAAACCTAATAAAATACAAAACTAGGGTTTATGAAATAATTATAAGACTGAGGTTGAATTGACTTGGCATTGTTGACATGGAAATTGGATTTGTTAGTAAGCATTAAATGTCTCTTGATGTAGGAAAATGGTGGCAAAGTATCATAAATGGTTCCATAAATGCATAAGCCTAGTTAGTGTACTTGATAAAATATTGTTGGATATAGATTAGCAATTATGGTGTTTGTTGTATAATTATTTGGTTAAAAAGTATAGCGTTCATGGTGGCTTTAATGAGGAACATGCATGATTTATAGGAAATAAATATGTCGTTGATTTAGAAAACTTTCTTGGGACATATTAGAAACTAAAGAGATATTTATTACGCTTGGAAAATGTTCTTAGAAATGATTTAGTGATTTTAACACCTTACCTTATTAGAGGTCCTAAGTTGAGATTTTGAATTCATGGTACCCAATGCTTTAAAAAAAATGTTTCTAGTGGCTAGAAGGGAATTAGAGGTATTGTGGTATTTATTGGTGATAGAGAATAATTATGAGCGAAAGAATGAGAAACTAGTAACCATTAAATATAGGAAACATGGTGTTAGAAACCATGAAATACTAATGCATGCATGGAGATTATTGTTGGAAGTGAAATAACATTGATAGAATTTAATTGGTATTTGTCATGATGGTTGGATAATTATTTTGATGGAAAAACTTAGTGCTCAAGTTGATGTTAGGCAAGAGCTATGTGTTCAATAAATAATAGACACTTTTAATGACTTAGAATAATTTAATTTGGCATTAGAACCTTTATTAATAGGGTTGGATATTTTAATTATTAGAAAGTGTAAATTAGTAGAATCTTTAATAGTGAGAAACTTATTAGTTTCTAGGATAAAAGTACTACAAGTAATTACAATGATATGCAAGCCTATTTGGAAGCTTTGAGAAACTTAATGGATAACAATCGAACCCTTGACAAATTATAGGCAAGGCTTTAAATCTTTAAAGTGTTGGAAAATATTGAAAAGAGGAACGAAGTTTCCAAAACCTTAAAGATAAAAATTAAGTAAACCTAGTAAGATGTTGTTTATGTGATGGTTCTAATTATTGACATGAAAAATAAATTTTTAGATTGATGATTGATGTAGTTCCATATTTATCTAAAAGGAGCTGAGCTAATGTGATTAGCTATAGGAGCCACTGAATTAGACTGGCTAGATTGCTGAATCAAGGATAAAATGCTCTTATATTGCTCTACTGTAAAAGGAATTGATGTGCCACCAAAACTCTTCTCTTCTGCTTTGATTGATTGTTTATCATCTGCATCCACCTTAGAGTACTCAATAAAAGCATGATTAGTTTTATTTGAATTAGTGAATTTAAAATTGGAAGGGAAACCATGCTTTCTATAACATGTATCAACAGTATGCCCTGTTTTGCCACAATAAGAACATACTTTGCCTTTTCTAAAACTATTAAAACTGGATCCTCTTCCTGTACCACCACTTCTTCTTCCTTCCATTACATTGATTAAAACTTCAGAATCATCCTCATGGTTCAAAGACTCAGGGCTAACATGTCGTTCATGTTGCAATACTAAGGAAAAAACCTTGTTCGGGTTTAGCATAGGATCCATTAAAAGAATTTGAGACTTAACCACATTGAAATTGTCATTAAGATCCATGAGGAATTGAATGATACAATCCTATAACCTATATTTCTTTGTGTTTTCAACCGCTTCACACATAAATCACATCATACATGTACAAAGAGGCAACGGTCTATAGTTCTCCAATTCTTCCCATAATACTTTCAAATTGGTGAAATAGGTAGTAATGGAAGCTTCACCTTGCTTGAAAGTATAGATCTCTTGTTGTAATTATGCAATTCACAACAAATCTACCTGAGAGAACCTCTTGTGGAGTTTCGCCTAGGCCTTAGCCACGGTTTCAGTGAACATAATGGATTGGCCTATAGATTGCGACACAGAGCTCACGATCCAGGCATGAACTAAATTGTTACACCTCTCCCATGCTTCAAACATTGGATCGAAATGATCTGAAGCCTGAATCGAGCCAGAAACAAACTTCCACTTGTTCTTCGAAATAAAGGCTTTCTTCATTCCCCTTGCCCAGGCATGGTAATTTCTGCCATCATACACAGGGTTTACGAGTGAAATCAACATTTATTTGTTCGGATACACATAAAATGGACTTGCAGAATTGAGCAACAGATCTTGAAGTGGTGGAGGAACATTGTTGGAGCTTCCAGCGCAAACCATGTTGACGACGATGGAAGAGCCCTAGGTGAGGGCTCTGATACCATTACACAAATGCAATGACCATGAGCAGAAAAGGAAAAGAGAGATGAAGAAGAAGAGATATTGAGAATAGAATTGAATGCCTCAGCTTTATTATGAAAGATGAAATGCTATTTATACAAGATGAAACTAACAAAGCATAACTAATTCTAACTAATTACTACATATGGAAAGTTAGCCAGGACTTAACACTTAATGCTAACTTAATACAACTATCAATTTTAGAGATCAATTTTAATACATTACAAATTGATATTTACATGTTAAATAATATAAAAACTAAAACTAATAAAAAACACTAAAAAAATTATAAAATATAAATTAGTCATAGACCAAACCCACACTTAAAATAAGTACAACACTTTTTATTCTATATATGCTAAAATGTCATACTAATAATATGATATAGCTGGTATTAATTTAATATTAACAAATTATTTGAGCTCTAATCAGCAACTGTTAATAAGTATGTTATTTGTTTTGTTTAAGTGACAATAAGCTGGGTTGAAGAGACAATCGAAGGTTCAAGAACAAGAAAATACTTCGGGTATATGTATAGTTTTTAATGTTCAATGACATCCCCACCACCGGATAACATAAATAAAATACTAGCCGAATAAAATAGAAACACTTCAGTAGCAAATAGACTATCACCTATCAGAAACTTCTTACACCAATAAAATGAGGGTTAAGCTAATCGAAAATAAAAATATGTTAATTTAATAAAAAATTGATTATATTTAATAACATGGAAAATTAATATTAATCATTAAAACTCAATTTTCAAATGATTACCAAACAAATCTTTCAACTTCTGCAATTCTTTCTTTTAACATGTATATACATAAGAACGCTAATCATTCACAACCGGAAACTTGATTGTTTCTTATGGACAAATTCATCATCAGTGGGGGGGACTTCAAAGTGAGTTTTAATTTGTCCAAATCTCTCTGACAGAAACAAGCTTTGCAAATTTTCCAGTGCCCCTGATACCCTCATTCCCGCTATAAACAATGCCTTCACTGGCCTATGATCCGATAGTTTTGATTCACTTCTTCCATATTCAACTTGCTTTAAACCGTTGCCAAACCATATGATTCTGTCGCACCTAAATTCATCATTTTTTGTACATACATATACATATCTTGTAAGAAACCCAAATTAATTCATAGGAGAAAGAAAAAATACAATACAAACTGAGATAAGATGATAATAATTTATAAAATTAAGATATGAAAAAATATGAAATAAGAAGAAAAAGTAACATATATAATTAGAATTTTTATTTTGATAAAAATTATTTAATAAGACTATACAGTATAATTTAATCATTAAAATAATTTTAATGATATATGATTGAATCTAAATATCTAAATGGACAGTTTAGTTTCAAAAATATTTTTGGTCATGAAGATTGGATAATTGTTTTTACAATCTATTGAGGATGAAAGTAAATCGTATAGTTTTATTAAATAATTATTTTATCAAAATAAAAAATTTATTTATTTTTGTTAGCTTTTTCTTCTTATTTCATATGTTTTTTTTACATCTTAGTTTTTAAATTATCATCATCCTATCTTTAATTGGAGAAGAAGGTTCTCAAAAAAAAGTCAAAAATTAATGAGCATGATTTAATTATGAACAAGAAGTGTTATATGCTCTTATTTTTTATTGTACATAATTTAATTTTGTGAAACAAGCAAATATTAAATTATGTAAAGAAAATATTAAATTAAATAATAGATATTAAATAATATATAAAATTTCATTTTAAAAAAATATTATATAAAATATTAACTCTGACAAGGGAAGGAGTATTAATCTTATCCCTTACCATGCCGGTGCTCGCCTCTTGGCTGCCTTTTTCCCATGATAACAACGTCCATAGTATAAGTCTGAATTGAAACAATACTTATATGTAGGGGCGAACTTGATCGCTCCTTCGTGCCATCCTCTTAACATCTTTCCACTCATCAGCTCCATCATTAACTTCATTTTTATTGCATTCATGTCAGACAACATGCAAACAAACGATATATATATATATATATATATATATATATATATATATATATATATATGTATATCCTTTAAAATAATGATAAAGAGACAATAAGAGTCTAGAAGTGTGAAAAATAAGAATTCAACTCACATCATTACATTATATATAATATATTCGTTAACTAGAGATATGACCAATAAAAAATATATAAGGTGGAGGATAATCTTCATTCTATGATTAACTTTTAAGATTAAGTCAGACTCAATACCCAAATTTAATATGGTGATTCTTATCCTAAAAAAATTGTTAGTATTTTGATTATATAATATGTATTATTAAAAATAGATGTTTTTTTGGTGAATAGCTTTAAATGAGTTATTATTAATATTATATGTATACCTGATCATTTTGTAGAAGGGAATCCCAGTCTCTTTTTTCAACAAGGAAGCGGGTGGTTTCTTCCGGTAGAGAAATTCTATAGTTTAAATCTCCAAGCAATATTACGTGACTGCACATGACAGGGAGTGATTGAATGGTTTAAAATAATGCAACATGTAAGTGTAATTCGAGTCCAAGTCGGCAGAAAGTAAATCCAACTTGATTATTGAGTAATTAAAAGAGGTCAAATGGTTTAACTTTTTAATTATATATATATACATATATACATATATATATATATATATATATATATATATATATATATATATATATATCTCCAACGGTTACCGGTGCTAATCTATCTCTTTAAGGTGTGTTTTACTTTTATTCCATTGGTTGCTTTTTGCAACTTTTTGTTACTTAATTATTATGTATATAATTAACTGATCACTGTTCCACTATAACAAATTCCTTACAACTATTGTCAAATTAAGTTTATTATTTTAAGATTATAGTTTAGGTTCCAACACGAGAACCAACCAATTAATTAAAGAACAATATTTAGGTGTTTTGGCGGTCTTCAATATATGTAGTAGGACAAATTCAGAGCTGGACTAACCATAATGATGCTTCAATTAGCAAATTATTAATTTTAACAGCCATAAAAAATGGAAACAAAAAACAAAATATGTTATTCAATATTCGCACCTTGTTTTCATTATTTGTTGGGAAAGGAACCTAATCGTTATTAAAATGAAACCAAAAGCAATTATTAAGGGGTGATTGGTTGGACGGTTTGTGACAAAATATTGTGTAATTGCTTACTCATGATCAAGAATCTTCCTTGGCAAATCAAGCAGAGGGCCTCTAGGGAAGCTTGTCCGGTAAAATATTTCACCAACATTAGAGTTCCTAAGTTTCTCATCACCCTCTCTTCCCCCAGAAGCTAGATGACCACACACAAAGCACCAGCTTGTTTCATGTAACACAAATCTCACAGATACAGACCCCTGAAATTTAATCATAAATACAAATTCCTATGAGATGTAGTTGTTCAACAAATGAAGTTGATGTTGACAATAATGAGTTATGTTGTAAATTAAGTGCAAAACAAATACACATGCACAATGCTATGCTAAGAAATTAAGACAAAGAAATTTTTTATTGAAAATTTAATTCACCTGATAACTACATGAAAATTTCCATATTTTAATTTTTTAATGTGTATTTTTTTAATTATAATTTAGGATATCAACAGTCAATTACCGTCATTTATTCCTCTATTATTTTATAAGCATTTCGATAGATAGAACAACTTATCAAAATGATAATAAAATTCTCAACACTTAATTGAGGGAAGATTAGCTCTTTCTGCAACTCTGGTTTAATATATGTCTATTATACATGCTTAAGTGGTAAATTAATATGAATATGATGGTTTAAAGTAGGGCTATTGGTTACCTTGTTACCTAAGCAGCCCATGATGCCACATCCGACACATGAGACACTTGGATGGCTAATGAATGGACGAAGGTGTGTCTTGGCCCATACCGAAATGAATATACCAACCATTTGCTTGCTAATGATACACTCAAAATCTTGTGGGCCTTTGCACTGCTCACCTGGATTGTTCTTGGCTTGCTTCTTGTTCAGAGCATCTCTGATTATGGAATTCCATTTCCTAGATATCTTATAGCTGTTCTCAGACCCCAACACATTTGATGCTTTCAAAGGCACAATTTCTTGAAACCTGATATTAATTAATTGTCAAACATGCAATTATAAACCACATGCATACTGTATATTATTATATAAATTAAAAGGAAGAAGCTGAACAAATTCACATATATACCCAAGTACATAGATATCACAGGACTTCTTGTTACATGTCTCCAACAAATCATCTATGTTCAATCCTTCATCTGGGTCAATCCCACCTACGTTCCACGTACTGACAAAAATCCTTAAAAGGCATGGAGAAAAAGGGTGTGTCAGAAACAACCAAGAATGATCTAAAATTGGAACTCAGGTATATGCATATGCTGCAATCAATTCATCTGCAGCTTTTCTTTATACATATGCATGTAGGAATTAAATAAAAATAGTAAGATGTATGGTATTTGTTTTTGTTCTTACTTGTACTTTTGTGTTTCCTTGTCATTATCTTTAAGAATGGCTTTAGTGCAGAGGGATGGATGATCATCACCACTAGTAACACCCAATAAAGGGTCTGTATTATTATTACTTGGATAATCTGCTATAAAATTGCTGCTTCCCAGTGTTCTCTTGTGGAATATCTTATTAGCCACTAATGCTGGCCACATGAACTACACAAATGATGTACATATACAAATCTATGTCAATGAATAACATGAAACTCAAAATGGAAGAAAGGATGAGAAAGCTGACTACGTGTACTTACTTCAGCTAGCTTTCCAGGCATGGAGATAGATTGATAGATAGACAAAAAGATTATCAGAAATAAGTTGAAATTATAGATATGAGATATATATCATGGTGAGGAGAGGGGTATCTGCAATATGAGGAGGAAGACTTTTCATGTTTGACGTACTAAAGGATGCACTTTTTTTCTACATTGCTTGTCATATATTTCAATATAGGAACATTTTAATTACATTGTCCAAGCAAAGGTGGAGAGAGAAGGGAGAAAACATAGGTCTTCTCTACTTGCAGATTTTTCTTTTTGCAGATTTGAATTCTTCCGTTTGGTGATGGGTAGAATTTGAAGGATTGATGTTTCTCCCATATTTAAATTGTTGAAAATGGGTGCAAGTGGGAAGGTGGTCCATGAAAAAAATTAGGCAAATGGGAGAAGTGATGACAACTTATTGGCCCGTCATAGTTAAGGTAAGGCCGGGTTCCTAACAGGCATTTTAAAAAACCCGCGTTTTTTAACTTTTTAATTAAATAGTTTTTTGAAATCAATGAGTTGCACTTCTTATCATGTCATAGACTTTATCGGTAGTTTGATTTATTCTTGATCTCTCATTAATATTAAGATTTACGGTGGGAATAGGCAAGGTTGTCTCACCCATGACTTGACTTATTTAAGATATAATTTGATATAACCTATTTAATAAAAAGGTTACAATAAGGTTTTTAAAAAGTCTATTTAATTAAAATTGTCATGTTTGAGTTTTTGAAAAACCATTTAAAGCCTATCGAATAAACCTTTTTAAGTTCTTGTATACAACGAAGTCTTACCCCACTAATTTGGGTCGGATACATGGATCATACGACACCATTGCGTTTATCATGTACTGAATCCTTCAGGATTCCATTTAACAAAAGGTTCTTATCAATAACATCTTTAAGCATCCTTTTTCGGTCATCTATTGCCTCTCTTCACAGGGCTTCCACACATCTACCCACCCCTTTGAAAAGGCACTTCTAAAGGTTCCTTTTGCATATGTCTATACTACATTGGATAATTTTCAACCATTTTTCTCTTTAATAGGTGTCATGCCAACACAACTTCAAATATCGTTATGAATTTGGTCTTTTCTTGTATAGTCACACATCCACCTGAACATTCTAATCTCAGCTACCCTGATTTGATGTTTCTCTTGTCCTTTTAATGCCCAACATACACTTCCAAATAGCATTGTGGGTCTTATGATCGATTGATAAAACTTCTCTTTAAGTTTAGCTAGTATTTTTCGATCACACACAACTCCTAAAGATTTTCTCCATTTCAACTACCAGCTTGTATCCTATGAGAAATATCGTCGTTAATAACTATAATTATAATTTATAGTAATTATAATTTATGAATACACATGATACTTTTTATGAATTATAGTTTATAAATTTAAAATTTTATTAAAATTATCTTTATATGTAAATTGATAATTAAATATATATTTTATATAGGTGTTTAGTATTTTAGAGGTTTATTGGTTTATTTAAAATATGTTCATTAATCTATTTAAAATATGTTTAATGGCATTAGTGTTGACTTTGATTTAAATCATAACTTTATAGAGGATATCAAGTTAAATTAGGCTTATAAATAAACAAAGTCAAACCTGAAAATATAAGTTATATCTAATAGCTATCAGGTTAGGACTTACAATCATGTATTAGTGTGCCTCTATAAAGCCTTTAATCCTACCTATTCTTATCCTAACTATCATTCAGAATGTATGGATATGTGAAAAAGGATAAAATGAAGGTCAAAACTTTTGTTTAATAAAAAAGGTTAAAACTTTTATAAACTTTTGGATATGTTTATATATGTTAGTTAATAATAATCACTACTAAAAAAAGTCCTATTTGTGACGGGAAAAAGTCCTAGACTCTGTCGCTACCAATCTAGTGGCAAACATGTCAGCGACGGTAAGTGAAGACCGTGACCAACTTTGTGACGGCGGCATACCGTGGCTAAAAGTGGTCCTCTTTCTGTCATCTCCGTCGTTGGCTCGACCCCATTAGCAACGGTAACCAGTTCGTCGTGGACGAATTTAAGTTCTACCGTCGCTAATTTAGCCTAATTAGTGACCGCCTTAACGTCGTAGCTATATTAGCGATGGAGTTTTTACCGTAGCTATGTTTTGTTATAATTATCCACGCTATGTTTCTAGCTGAACAAGGACTAATATCAGCGATGACACTTCAACCGTAGCTATGTTTTTTATAATTGTCGTCGCTATGTTTGTAGCTGAACAGGGACCAATATTAGCGACGACACTTCAGTCGTAGCTAAACAAGGATCAATACTAGCGACAGCGTTTTAGCCGTTGCTAATAATAAAAATTAATTTTTTAAATTTTTTCATAAAATTTTATTATTGAAGGTAATTTATAATTTTATTATTTAAAGTATATTTGATAAACTTGGAATTTTTTTTTTAAAAAACTAAAATATATATTAATTTTTTATAGTGCTTTTATCAGTTAACAGAGACATATATAATAAACAGAAAAAGATATAACATTAATCAATAATAAACACAATCAAATAAAAAATATAGTAATAGTTGTCATATTATTTACAACTCAAAGAATAAAAAAAGAATAAGTACAAAAATATGTAACAATAAAAAAAATAAATACAAAATCCATCAACTGGGGGGATCCTGGGGTGGTGGGTCTGGCCGGGAACCAGAGGCTACATCGTCAGGTCGAGCCGGTAAAGACTCCATCAACTGATGGATCAGAGCCTCCTGTTGAGCCATCAGCTTACGGGTGTCCTTTAACTGCTGCTCTGCTCACTGCTCCGCCAGTTGCCTCTATCTGTGCTCCTCTGTGAGCTTATTGTTTAGGTTCTGAATAACCTAAACAACATCTGCTGGCAACGTAGAGGAAGAGGTAAGGGTCTTCCCAGTCCTGGCTATCTGGGTCCTAACCCCACCGAGGCCAAACACCTTCCCCTTCTTGTAGGCACTTCCGACAGCCTCTAAATAGATGATGTTGTAGTCGGTAGGAGGTGCCTCCTAATCAGGAGTCTGATAGGCCAACTCAACCTCCTTCTAAGTCCGCATGGCCTGGTACGCCTCCTGTATATGTTTAGAAAAGTCAAATAAGTTAGTAAATCTAAATGTATAAAAAAATTTAAAGACAGTGACTAGCCTTGTTCTGATTAACCTAGTGACCAGCCTTGTTCTGGTTAACCTAATGACCAGCCTTGTTCTGGTTAACCCAGTGACCAGCCTTGTTCTTCTTGGTGATTTGCATCACCTCGAATAACAAAGGCTCACGATGCTCCTTCTGCTCCTGCAATTCACAACATATTAAAATTGTTAGGACATGTCTTTCAAGTCAACATATTAATAAACATATTTAAGAAAGTGTACTTATAAATCTTTTTTTGTGCTCTACCACTAAAATGGAACCCCCAGTATAGACAGAGGCTCTAGCATCCACCTGCCTGTTTGCCTTGATCTGAGAACTAGCCTGCTGGAACAAGACTCTTCCCCACTTTTGCAGCATGTCTTCCCAGTGGGGCTCGGGGACCCAGCAGGGGCGCTCTGCCTTTGCCCTCACCTTCCAGAGGGTACTTTTGATGATTTTAGAGGTATTTATGATAAAGATCCTCCTAATCTCATCAATCATATCCTCCTTCCACTGAAAGCCATGCTGTAAATTAAAATGCAATTCCAAATTAAAAAGGTAAGCAGATAAAAGTTACATGAAATTAGAAGAGTTGTGCTAAACTCACCGAGAAAGTATCAAACCATCTATCTTGGACAGTCTTACCAGCATCTGTCTAAGAGAAGTAATGATCATCCCACTAGGCCTTCAACACCCTAGTAATCGCCTTCGTAGTATGAGTACTATTAACATAATTATAGTTCAAACAATTAAACAATTAACCAACAAAATCGAATGAATCAAACAAACATAAACCTTAGGACTCCACCAAAATTTCAGCAGAGTCTCCCCTATAAATCAGACATTTCTAAATTTTTACAAATACTCTGTTACACACAGAAAACTTTTTAGTACAGTTCAATATAAACAAACATCAACAGACATGCAAAAGTTATGTTATCAGCACACATACCAATACCTAGTCAGCTTTGCTCTCCACTAATAAAAAACAATTAAATCAATCTCAAAGTTACAGATAACATAACTATACAACACACATAATAGTTTCTAGTGAGCTTTGCTCTCTTCCACTAGCAAACATCAATCATTTGGGATCTCAACATTACAAATAACATAAGTATACAACATATACTAAAATACCTAGTGAGATTTCCTCTCCAATAACAAATATCAATCATATCAATCTCAATAATTGCAATAGTTATGTTATCAAGCACACACACTAGTACAAAAAGACGTAAACTTGAGGAAATATAGTAATACTTACTCTCTACGGCCGATAATGGGACCGGAGTAGGAAGGGGGTTGGATGTTGATGAAGGGGTTGCCTCACGGACCTGCTCTTCCTATTGCTAAGGCTGTGACAGCTCTGGGTACTAGTGCCTGCAGCATCACCTAGAATGGTCAGTGTGAGCGTCCCGTGTGTAGTGTCATTGGTCGGTGTGGTCTCCTTCAGCATGGTGAGGGTACCTAGCCATGTAACTAGGGAGTGTCTACCACCACCCCAACCAAAGCGTCCTCTACGTCTAGTCATTTGTCAATGAAACAATGTAAGCATCAAGAAATCTAAAAAATAACATATATACATATACATATTTTTATATACAAGTATATACAGTGTCTGTTTCAGTTTGGAAGTCTCATTCGGTGTTAGTGTGACTCTCAGAATTAGGTTCAGACGTGTTATTATTGTCCAAATTAGCCTTGGACCATTTTAATGACAAAACAGCTTGTGTGTCAATGGTTGTCGACTTTTGTACCCACTCTAATTGTGTTGTCATACCAATCATAGGTGAATAAAACTAAATCTCTTTTAACCCGCTCGGAGAAAGAAACTTGAATGATCTTTTTTAACACACCTTAGAAGTCCTCCTCTAAATGTCTAGTTGTGCCTTTAACACAAGCCCCAAAGTTATATGTTCACATTCCTTCACTCTATTGAAAAATGTTAAACTTATAGCCATTTACGTAATAAATTGGCCATTTTTTAATAGTTTTTATAGGCCCCCAAGAAAGAACTTGGAGTAAAGGGTCTTCAATTTGGTTGTTTGGATCTTGAATCTAGTAAAAGCATAACACACAACAATGTTAGAATGTACATAACTATACAACTTTAAAAAACCCTACAAGTGTACGGGCCTTGCATGTTATGCAAACCAATCAATGAAGTTGGATGAAACCTCACCACAGACTTGGTTGTCAGTTATATCATTTTGCTGTTGTCTAAGTAAATCTGCATATATACTATTTAAAGAACAATAGTTTAAGTACACAAAAACGCTATGTTCAAATTTTAAAAAAATAAAAGTAGATTACTTACTCGAGATATGATTCAACTTCCTCACAGTTTAGAAGAATGTATAATTTGAGCTGCCTTTCGATGTTTATCATCAATGTTTCTCATCAATTTTTTAAAGAGGCGCTCTAGGGAAAAATTCTTAATTAAATATTGAAGTTTCAAAGCACTCTTCTCATCCCAAGGCCTCTATATTTTCCCATTGCTCATTTAAGCTCCAGGCACAATTCCTGGTGTGTACGTCGATCGAGAAAACAACTAAGAAATTTTCTTTTATTGATATTATTATTATTATCATCACTATTATCACTATCTGTACTATGGTCTCTAACACCACCATTTATCATTACATTTATTATTATTATCATTATCATTCTATTTATCATTAATTATTATTTTTATTTTTTGTCTTTAGTATCATAACCACCACTAATCACAATATCATTTCATCATACTCATGAATCACTGCCCTCATACAAAACCAAAAAAGTGTTGGTCAAAGCCCAAATATTCATCATCATCATCAATACACTATCGGTCATAGCCTTATACACAAACAATTATCATCACATACCAAGCCCTTATAGGTTTATCATCTTAAAACCTTTCTCGAAAGATCTAGGATGTTAGAGCATACATCAACTATTAAAAATTATGTTTGTTTTCTTGATGTGTAAGCTCTTTTCTTTGACCTTCGAAGCTGGAGTGAAGCTTGGATTCTCTGACCAACAATTCTTTAATGGTTCCCTTAAGAGTTTTAGTTATGCTCTAAATTCATTTTTTTTCTTGTTATTAGTGTCATTGTTAGAGCTTTAGATAGGGAAGTTGAGAAAAAAAAAGGAAGGAGAAGATATATATATATATATATATATCGATGGTAAGGAGTTAAACATTATCTTATATACTTTAGAAGATAGTAATAAGGGTTCAAAGAGAGAAAGGATGAATTGGAAAAAAAGAGTGGAAATAAGTTTTTATCAATTTTTTTGTACTTTAATATGTTTTTATCTCTATAAAACATGTGAGTTTTGTTTTGTCATTGTATAATATGTAAGTTTTATTCTTAGACCTAGTATGATAATGTTCCTAATGCATGAACATGATGACATGGACTTCACTTAGCCATGTCAACGTTCAAGCTAATGATAAGGACCCAAACATAATATAAGTTGGATGCAAATGGAAATTTTATTTTTGTGACTAAAATCAAAAGAACCCTATTTGTATAGACATTAAAAATATGTATAAGCCAATATCAAATTAGTAAAATCATTAATGATTGAAAGTTTTTAAAATAATATATATGCCCCTTTACCTAAGATAAAAAACATAGAGTAATAAATGGAATTATTTGTAGTTCCACATCCATTATTTTGTTCTTTTCTTCTTATAATTTTAGAGATTAAGATTAAATTATTTTTTATACTCATAATAATTGAATATTGATACATCATGTAAGGTGTCCGACCATAAATTCATTAATCAATTGTCTATCTAAAATTATTTTATACAATCTTCCAAATGATATTATATATATATATATATAAATATATATATTATTAGATATAGATAAATGGGGGATTGAGTTTTCATCCAAATCCTTTACCATTTATGCGAACCCTTATTGGCATTAATTATTGTATGGGCTTGAACTATGAATACTTTTACCCACCAAGGGAGATTTGAATGACAACAAAGGGATTTAAATCCATTTCTAAGTTGTGGACTAGATTTTTATTCAAATCATATACCGTTTTTTCCAAACTTCATGGGTTGATTTAGGATTTTTTTTAAAATATCCATACATGTAGTTTTAGAATTAAACAATGGGTCTTATTATGTGTGAACACCTATATCGGTCCGGTCAATTTTCATCACTGTCTTAGGCTCCTATTAGTATCCATGAGTGAAAAAAAAATCTCTGAGTCGGAAATGATCATTTTCCGAGTGAGAGGACTCGGAACGATCATTTTCGAGTGGGGGTCTCAGCTGGAGACGTTGCCGAGTGGAATACTCCACTGATGAAGGTGAATCCGAGTGGAAGGTTCCCTGTCAAAGCCATTCCGAGTGATAAATGGCTAACTCTGTTGGAGGATCAATGCTGGAAAGGATTGCTGATTGAAGTGAATCCGAGTGGGAGCTTTCTGATTGCAACTAATCCGAGTGAAGAAATGCTGATTGAAGTGAATCTGATTGGGGAATAAGTGTTTTTCTGGGCAAAACTGTCTCCGAGTGGACTGTCTCAGGGACTGTTGTTCGACCAGGAATGAGTCTCTTCTAGGTCGATTCGCAAATTTCAATCCCAATACCCGAGTGAGCACCCTTCTGATTGAAGTGTAAAGGCCGAATCCTGAATGAATTCGAGGGAAAGGTTAACAATGGAAGATATTCTGATTTAAAGGAAGGTCGGCTCCGAGTGGTTGCACCCGGAGGATTGTTGAAGCTGAGATGTAAATTCTAATTGGAGCATGAGGCCGACTCCAAGTGAGTTGGAGAAGAGAGCTGTATTTCTGAGCAAAGCAAGGTTCAGACCTGTGATGAACTTCTAAGTAAGTGCATCCGAAGGAAACCATTCTGAAGATGACTCCCAAGTGAGTGCACCGAACAAGCTGATCACCGAGTGAAAGCCATTCCTGATTGGAAAAGTAAGGACGAGTGAGTGCACCGAATAAGCCGATTGCCGAATGAAAGCTATTTTTGATTGGAAAGGAAGTAATGGACAGATTTTCAAATGGAAGGAAGGTTTGACGATTGAAGGAAATTCTGAGTGTAAAGCCAGTCGGATTTCTGACTGAAGAAAGAGTCTACCGAATGATTCCCAAGGAAATCCGAACAAGTTTTTTCGAGTAATTCAATCCTTGAGAAATAGCCGAGTGAAAATTTTTAGGAAATGTCGATTGGATCGTTTCAATTAGTGCCGATTGAATCATTTGAATTTCTTCCGAGTCACCTTTCAGCCAGCTTCCAAGTCCTCTTCAGCCAGATTCCGAGCCACACTTCAGACGGTACTGAGTCACTCTTCACTCATCCCCTCAAACCACAACAGCCGAGTAGAATAATTCTAAAGTTCCGATTGAGTCAATTAAAAAAGGACTTCCAGACGCTCCTGACTGAATCAAGCAAAGAGACTGAGTGAATACTTTAAACAGAAGTGCCACCGAGTGAAAGCAACAAAAGTCCTAAATAATGTTTCTCAAAAAACCATTTCTGAGTCAATAAGCCGCGAATTCAATCCCACACTGAGTGAAAGAGATTGATTCCACTCGGTCTTCTACGTATGAGGGTGGATACCGAATAAGTCATTTTTCAGCCAGCACCGAGTCTTCTTCAACCGGTTCTGAGTCACATTTCAGTCAGCACTTGAGTGAGCCACTTTTCAGTCGGTACCGAGTCCCTCTTTAGTCAGTTCCGAGCCACTTCTAAATCAGTACCGAGTGAATCCCTTTTCAATCGGTTCTGAGTTATTATTTGCTCGGTTCCGATTGAATGTTTCAACCATTCGTCCAGCTCTCTTCACAACCTCAACACCGACTGGCTTTCACTCGGTCTTTTGTACAAAAGGGACCTTTTCCACTCAGTCTTGTGCACAAAAAGCATATTTTCCACTCGGATTGTTTCCCACTATGGGTGTATACTGACTGAGGTGCTAAACCGAGTCAAAAGGGAAATGCCGACTCCTTACTGCCACCAATTGCGCATGCTGACATGGATTCCCACTGTCCAAGTGGATCCATGAATCCTGGACGTGGTGGACAGGGGGCGGAAGTAGAGAAAATAAAAAAATCCCCACCAGCCGCTGTCCCCTACTACCAGGCTGCCTCCACTCTGAGTAGAAGCCTGAGCTAGCCAAGCACTTAGAAACCCCTATAAATGCACAAGGGTTGGGAATTTTAAAGGGTCCAGAAGCTTTTTCATTGAGAGAACTCTAAGGCTTTTGAGAGAAGAAACTCTGCCCCTCTCCATACTGTCCAGCACCCTTCCCTCTCCTTACCAACACTGTCCCTCTCTTCACTCTGCACAGCCCCTCTCCATACTCACCAGCACCCTTCCTTCTCCTCACCAACACCGTCCCTCTCTTCACTCTGCACAACCCCTCTCCATACTGTCCAGCGCCCTTCTCTCTCAATCTAACACCGCCCAAGCTCCTCATAAATCCTTCATACCGTCCAGCACCTCATCCCTTCACACCTCACTGTTCAGCATCCCGTTCTCTCGTCACACCGGAGTCTAGCTCTCCTGCTCCATCACTCGGTCTCCCAACTTTCACTCGGTATTCTATTTTTCACTCGGTATTTCATTTTTTCACTCGGTATTCTAATTTTCACTCGGTATTTCATTTTTTCACTCGGTATTCTATTTTTTTCACCCGTTTTTTCCATTTTTTTACTCGTTTTTCCATTTTTCCACTTAAATAAATTTTTGTTATTTTCTTTTCTTTTCTTTTTTACCCCTTCCTAGGTTCATAACAAATAAATAACAAAAAAAACAAGTGTTTCACGTTCAGACTAGCCAAAAAAAAAACATCATCCACCATTAATCTTTTAGCCTCTTCCTAAAAAAAAACATCACCAAAGAACTACGTAACCCTGATTTCTTGGTAACTCAAGAATACGTAGGAGCGGGACTTTAAATCCTGTCGGGCCCAATCTTTTTTTATCCGCACCTTTCCCATTTCGTTCCTATTTTATTTTCTTTACGTTTCCTTTGTAACCGCCCTTTATCAATCCCATGAAAATCAATTTAGACGTGACGTCTTGTTGATTTTCCCATAAGGAACGAGATACTTGGGACGAGACGTCCCGCTTATCCCCTTCCCAATCTCTGACCCCGTGTCTTGATTAAATTCCATGAAAATCAATTTAGACGTGACGTCTTGTTGATTTTCCCATAAGGAACGGGATACTTGGGACGAGAAGTCCCGTTTATCCCCTTCCCGTTTCTAACCCCGTATGTGATTAAAGGATGACTAATTTAGACGCGACGTCTTGTTAGCATCCCTCCCTTTCTCTGTTTTTATATCAAAGCCGAGGTTAATTTGGATGCAACGTCCTGTTGACCTACACTCTATGTTTGTCCAGTTTGTTCCTTCCATTTCCTTCTATTTTTACACAAAGTACAACAATAAAAAGGAAGAAATAAAACATCTTTTGTAAGGCTATTTATGTTGTGCATTTTCAATCTTGGTACTGTTTCTGACAGGCGATGTAGGGTGCTAATACCTTCCCTACTCGTAACCGACTCCCGAACTTGAATCTCATTTTTAAACCAGTGCTTTACTGAACATAGTTTTTTCCAATGTTTTTCCTATGGATAAAAACGTTGGTGGCGACTCCCTGTTTTTCTTTTCGGAACAAGAATCATTTTAAGGGTCGGCCGCGCCGTCGCGATCCAGGTTGCGACAGATGGCGACTCCACTGGGGACACTTAAGAGAGTCAGGCCAGTTTGATTGGAAGCGCATGTTTTTTTTTATATAGCCTTTGTTAGCTTGGATTTCTTCCCCTTGTTTATTTTCTGTTGATTGTTGTGAATGTTTGTTCTTGTTTAATTGTATCTTGTTATTTGTTTCATTGTCTATGTTTGCATGTTTGTTGAACCCTAGGGTAGAGGACTATGTTACTTTTCTGCAATCATTGAACCCTAGGGTAGACGACTGTGTATATTTGTTCTGTGTTTGTTTTTTGTGCAGAATGGGGTAAGGTAAAAGGTATTGAATGCCCTTCCACACACTACACTCACAATTACTTGCACACACTTATGAGTGGCGCCCTATACCCGGGCCCCAAATGAAGCTTAAGTTAGGAGGGGTTGGTAACAGAATCGTATGGGATGTACTTCCCATCCGGTGTTCATGAGAACCCCAACCAGAGTTTGACCTCTCGTGATATACGCACCTAGTGGATTCCCCACTGTTTGTGTCCCTGTCTTGGGTAGGATCTTGGCTCTGGTGACCTTCTAGATGTCTAGTGGAAGCCACCCAGTGTGGAGAGTCACTTTTAGACAAGCCATAGGGCCTAGAAAAGACTTTCAACAAAACCCGACCTAGGCTACGAAAGGGCAATCTTTACTTTACCTTATGTCATTTTCGCTTCCCTTTTATTCAAAAAAAAATGAATTATCTACCACCCGCAGGTTTGCTTAATTTTTGAAGTAATGACTCATTTTGAAACACATAGTATTCTTCGGGTGAGTAGATAATCCTCTTTTTGACCATGTACCTCTGAGTTCCTAATTGTGAGTTTTCCTAATCGTCGAAAAAAAAACAAAATGATTTTTGTGTCCCTTTAACTGGGACATCAATGACGATTAAGAAAACATATGACTTTTGACAGTTTGGGCTTACATGAGTCTTGGAAATTGATGTTTCCCAAAAAAAAAACAAAAAATATTTCACTTTACATCAGATCCTTGGGGAAACATGGATTTCAAAATGCAATAATAGATGATTCCTTTCTTTGTCTTGATGTTCGCAGGGAATGATTCTGAATTTGACGGTATTTTTGAGTCAGTATGGAAGTTAACATGGGACACGGTAATTGTGATACGGAGATGACTGAATTAAAGAATTTATTGCACCTCAAGGCTAGAAAGGTCGATACTGATAGTCTACAGGCACTAGGGAGGAAATTGAGTTTGACTCAAAGAATGACTTTCACAAGGAAATATGGGAAGATCCTGAAACTTTTAGAAGTGGAAGTCCAAACTGAAGCGATTACGGCTCTGGCTCAATTCTATGACTCACCCCTCCGCTGCTTTACTTTCCAAGACTTTCAGCTGGCACCTTCCATAGAAGAGTTTGAACAAATATTGGGGATGCCAGTGGAGGGACAGATTCCTTATCGCCACCTGGATCATCATGCATCAGTCGCTTCTGTCGCGCGCATTTTGAAGGCCTATCCTGAAATGTTAAGAAATGCACAAATGAATAGAAATCAAGTTCCCGGGTTCACCAGAGAATTTCTTGAGAAGCACATGCAGATCCTGGCTGATAAAGAGGAATGGGAGGCTTTCATGGATACTTTAGCCCTCACTATTTACAGGGTTGTCTTGTTCCCAAATTTAGACAACAATGTGGATTATGACGCTGTTGCTGTCTTCCTGGCTCGTAAGCACTGACTCAAGAATCCTGTCACAGCCGTGTTGGCCAATGTGTATTGCACCATGGATTTCTGCCACACGCAAGGAGGAAAGGGGATCATTTGCTGTTTGCCTGTTTTATACATATGGCTCACATCTCATGCATTCCATCAGATATGTAAAGCCGAGTGCCCAGTTTCTGATCTGAAATTGTGTCAGCTGGCCGTGAAAAGTAGGCGTGAATGGGCTAATCACCTAATGAGCCTTACATCTGAAAAGGTCAGGTGGTACCCTCAATGGCTAGTGGTTGAGTCGGTCATTTACAGCTGTGGAGATTACCCAAATGTTCCTCTCATGGGCACACAGGGCTGCATCAACTACAACCCTGTTATTGCGAAGCGTCAGTTAGCTTATCCTTTACTCGGGCCACCGAACGAAGAACTGCTCACTCTTTTTGTTGTGTACTATACGAAAGGGAATTACACATCTGTTGTTCGGGATATAGCCAACGCCTGGAAGATGATCCATAGAATGGGAAGAGAATTGGGAGCACGAAGCCATGCTGCAGGGGCTGAATACCTTGACTGGGTCCTAAATAGGGTTTCTATTGTGAAATTACCCTTTAGAAGTCCTTCCTACCAATCTTTGAATGATTTCCCCCCGCCACCCATCATGGAGGACAAGGCCACCATGGCTCTGAAGGCACAAATAGAAGAGTTGACCGTGAAGAACCAAAAGCTAGAAGAAGACCTTTTGAAATGTCAACAAGAGTGTGCCTTTCAGAAGAGGGAGAATTCTGAAGGGAAGCATACTATGGATGAAATACGGAAAAAGAGGAAGATTGACGAAGACTACTGGGTAAAACAAGACCAATGCCTTCGTGCAGCCAATTCACAATTGAAGATGAAAGGCCAACAGAGCGACGCCTTATTGGCCGAAAAACAAGTCTTGAAAAACATGCTGGCACAATCCAAAGAGAAAGAGAAGGAGACCTTGGTACAGAAAGAGATGTTACAAACCCAGGTCCACAAATTGGAACTACAACTTGAGGAAGTAATAAATGCCTATGAACAAGAGATGAACACAGAGCATAAAAAAGCCCTTGATGCTAAACGACGTTGCCAGGAGACTACACAGGCTCTGAGGGTAGAGTTGGCCCAAAGTGACGAAATTATTCATTCATGGATGGATCGTTTCGCTAAATTGGCTTACCTAGCCAATGGAGTCCTGGAAGATTTTCCCTCAATGCTGAAGCAAGCCAAAGGCATGATCAATCCCCTGTCCACTCCCAAAGAGATATCATCATTTCTGAGCTATTGCCAGGAAAGACTTTGTAAAATGAGGGCCATGATTGCCCGAGCCAGGAGTGGTTAAAGTTTTTATAATCCGAATCTTTCTAGCAACATTGTATCATTTGGAAGAATAAAATAATGAAGCTCTTTTCATCCCCATAGTTGTCTCATGTTAATTTCTGATCTACTGCTATACTTAGTACTTTGAACGCGACGTTCTGGGAAAAGTTAAGAAATACATGTCAAGTTCGGAATTACACCCCGCATACGCCCATCTATTTTTATTTTATCATCTTTAACTGTTTCCTTCATTTTTCTAACAATTTGTTGTGATTCTTTAGACACTACGGGTAAACACCCCTATGCGACCAGGCTCAAGAAGAAACTCATGGCCAATATGGAACAAGAGAATGAGAACTTGAGAGCTGAGGTTAATCAGTTGAAAGAGCAAATGGCTAAAATGGCCAAGCTCCTGGAAAGGAGAGTCGCAGAAAGGGATTCTTTAGTGAAAGTTAAAGATGCCGGGCAGCAACCTCCTACTCCCCGTCACACACAGGGTCATGCTGGAGGACCAAGCTCAAATCCTGCAGGGCCTACCGTTACGGTTCGCCTCGGTAAGTCGGACACTGCCAATGCTCAACTACACACTTTTATTGATGGGGAAGGGAATGTCATACCTTTTCCACAGTATGGGTTACCTCCGGGCTATGTCCCACCACTTCAAGAGGAACCGGATTATCAAGAAATGATCCTTCGTGCAACTCAACCAAGCGTTCCACTTGTCCGGAATCCTCAAATGATTCTGGTCCATACACAAGCTGCACAGCCACAAGCTGCGCAACCACAAGTTGCCCGAGCAACAGTCGGGCCCCACGCCTCAATGCTGAATGTAAGCCAGGCATATGACAACCAGCCAATCAGGAGTACTAGTCATTATGTTGTTACAGGTCCAAGTGTTACCGTTGCCGCCACCTAGGAGGGAAGGTTAGAGTTCCTAGAAAGGTGTTTAAGAGAAATGGAAGGAATGAACCGGTTTGGATTGGGCAGTGCCGCATAACTCTGTCTGATCCCTGACATTGTTATTCCTCCCAAATTCAAAATGCCTAAATTTGACAAGTACCGGGGGCTAACCTGTCCGAAGAACCATCTGACCATGTACTGCCGGAAGATGGCTTCACACGCCTCCAATGACCCCCTGCTCATTCATTGTTTCCAAGACAGTCTGGCCAGAGCACCCCTAACTTGGTACAATCATCTTGAACGATCTCGTATACGTTGTTGGGAGGATCTGGCGGATGCTTTCATGCAACAGTATAAGTATAATTTAGACATGGCTCCAGATAGAGTACAGTTATAGAACATGTCTAAAAAAGACAATGAGACGTTTAAAGAATACGCCCAACGGTGGCGTGAGGTGGCGGCCCAGGTTGACCCCCCTTTATCAGAAAAGGAGGTGATTTCGACATTCATTGACCCACTCCAGTCACCATTCTACGATAAGATGATTGGAAGCATCTCATCTCATTTCTCCGACATCATCACTATCGGAGAAAGAATAGAGAATGGCCTACGGACTGGGAAAATTATTCGAGGTCCATCCGGGGTTAGTGTAGCAAGAAAACCTTTCCTGGGAGAAGGGAAGAGAAGAGAAGGGGAGACCAACTTAGTCTCCCATAACCTAGGGAGGAACCAGCCCAGACCACCTACCCCTGTCACCTTTCCGTCAATATATCATAATGCACCACACAATATGTGGCTGCAATCCCAAATCCAAACCCACCTCATTTCCGCCCACCTGTTATGCGACCACCCACACCACCGCAAGTACCTTACCAAACACCACAAATGAACCCGCCAAATCCAAATCCAAGGAGGCAAAACAATGACCGTGCCCAACCATAATTTGACCCGATTCCCATGACTTACATCGAGCTCCTCCCCTACCTTATTGAAAACACAATGGTAGTGCCATGCCCTCTAAAGACGCTTCAGCCGCCATATCCTAGAGGGTACGACCCAAATGCACGGTGTGATTACCACGCTGGCGCACCGGGGCATTCTACCGAGAACTGCCTGGCACTAAAGTTTAAGGTGAGAGACTTAATTCGGGCTGACTGGATAAGCTTTAAAGAGGGGAGCCCGAGTGTAATGACCAATCCTCTTCCCAACCATAAAGGACCAGGTATCAATGCTATAGGGGAGGATGAGGAACGCGTTTCCAAAATCGAGGACATCCAAATGCCGTTGGAAATGATTCACTCCCATTTACTTAAAGTGGGATTAATAGAAGAATCATGGGATGAAGAGTGAAATGACCTCCAGTCTGCAAAAGGAAGGGACTTCCAGGAAACCCTCCAAGGACTCATGGACGCTCGAGTCATGGAGGTTTGCAGACGCCGTGAAGGCCGAGTGAATATGATACAGGAGCAAGGTAGGGCACGAGTCCTGAAACCCTTGGTTATATTCTATAACAAGAATACGCCAACGGCTTCGGCTCCTGCCAAAACGGTCATTACGGTAAGAGCACCAACCCCATTCCCCTTCAAGGATTCCCATGCTGTGCCATGGAGGTATGATACGGAGGTGGTCGTCACCAATTCGGGGGCGGTCGACTCCACGCCATCCTCTTCCATTACAAATATCGCCGGGGTTGGGAGAATGACCTGTAGTGGAAGGGTATATACGCCGCCTGAGCCTAAGCAAGATAAAACCACCGGAGAGGTAAAAGCCGGGAAAGAAGTAATCGCTGATGAGACAAAGAGGGCTGTGACTGAGGAAGAAGCCCAGGAATTTGTCAAATTTATCCGCCACAGCGAATACCAGGTACTGGACCAGTTGAATCATACCCTAGCAAAGATATCCTTGTTGTCCCTGTTGATGAGTTCAAAACCACATCGGGACATATTAATGAAAGTTCTGAACGAGGCCCATGTTAAGCATGACTTATCCGTTGACCAGTTTGGGGGCATAGTCGTGCATATTATTGCCAACAATTACTTGACCTTTACGGATGAAGAAGAACCCACTGAAGGAAGAGGGCACAACAAAGCTCTCCATATTTCTGTAAGGTGTCAGGATTACATCCTGGCAAAAGTACTTGTTGACAATGGGTCATCTCTGAATGTAATGCCGAAATCCATACTGGCAAAATTGCCTTTTGATGGAACGCATATGAGACCGAGCTCCATGGTGGTTCGAGTTTTCGATGGGACTCGTCGGGAAGTCATGGGGGAAATTGAGTTGCCTATACAAGTTGGGCCCTGTACCTTCCAAGTGCTCTTCAAAGTGATGGATATCGCGCCCGCCTACAGCTGTTTGTTAGGGCGGCCATGGATTCACTCGGCCGGGGTGGTCCCCTCCACACTGCATCAAAAATTGAAATTCATTGTCGATAACAAGTTAGTGATTGTTTCCGGGGAAGAGGACCTCCTGGTTAGCAAACCTATCTCTACTCCATACATTGAGGCTGCCGAGGAAGCCCTCAAAACGTCGTTCCAAGCCTTGGAGATTGCCAATGCAACAAGCATTGTAAAGGTGTCTTTCCCCAACGTGCCTCTAATGGTGGCATTGAACATGTTGCGGAAGGGGTACCAGCCAGGAAAAGGATTAGGGCAGGAATTGGAAGGTAGAATCCAGCCCGCGCGCCTTCCAGAAAACAACAATAGATATGGCCTGGGGTACAAACCCACTGCGGCAGATAGATGAAGGGTCGAAGAAGAGAAAAGGGGAAGGAGGGTGGCCTGCCTCACTGGACAAGAATTCGACACCGCGAGAATCCCTATCTGCGACCTCTATCAGAGCTTCAGAAGCACTGGAATAATATACCCAGATCAGGTCGCCATGGTTGAAAGCGAGCCTGACCACAATGCGGAGTGGGTGTATGCTTGTCACCCGGATCGAGAACTGAGCAACTGGGAAGTCATGGAATTCCCTACAACCGTTAACGTGCGGCCAGAGTAATTACTGTCATAACTTGGTGGTCCCTTACCATGCCCAAGGCTCCAGGACCCATTTTTTGTAATAAGGGCAGAACTTGTTTATTTTGTTTCGAAAAGATAATGAACACATTCCATTTCCGCTTACCTCGTTTTTGTTCGCTCTATGTTTCTTAAACCTTTCGCTTGTTTGTTTCTCTTTTTATTTTTATAATATAACCCAAATGCAGATCCAAAAATGATCTCCCTGAGAGCAATAAGAACTTGGTTTTATTTCATGACTCTCATTATCCAAATGATTGCGCCTATGAGGAAAGTGAGAAAGACTTTGGACCCTCGCCTGAATTGACAAGACTGTTGGAACAAGAGGATAAAGAGATTCAAACTCATCAGGAGGAAATCAAAACCATTAACCTGGGGAATGAAGGGGAAGAAAGACTGATCAAGATAGGCACCTGCCTAAGCAAAGGCCAATAAGATGAACTGATCAAACTACTCTGGGAATTTCGGGATGTGTTTGCTTGGTCATATCAAGACATGCCAGGGTTGGATAGCAGCATAGTGGAACATAAGTTGCCTCTGAAACCTGAATGTCCACCAATCAAGCAAAAGCTATGGAGAATGAAACCCGAAATGCTTCTCAAGATCAAGGAAGAGGTCAAGAAACAATTTGAGGCCGGCTTTTTAGCCGTGGCCAAGTATCCGCAATGGATAGCCAACATAGTCCCAGTCCCGAAAAAGGATGGAAAAGTGTGGATGTGTGTGGACTATCGAGATTTAAACAGAGCCAGCCCTAAGGACGATTTTCCTCTGCCGCATATTGACATTTTGGTTGATAACACAGCCCAACGCTCCATATTCTCATTCATGGATGGTTTCTCCGGGTACAATCAAATTAAAATGGCGCCCGAAGACATGGAAAAAACCACGTTCGTCACTCTGTGGGGTACTTTCTGTTACAAAGTAATGTCCTTCGGTTTGAAAAACGCTGGGGCAACCTATCAAAGAGCAATGGTCACTTTATTCCACGATATGATGCATAAGGAGATAGAGGTCTACGTGGATGATATCATTACAAAATCTAGAACTGAGGAAGATCATGTCTGCGACCTAAGAAAGCTGTTTGAATGGTTGAGGAAATATAAGCTCAGATTGAACCCTGCCAAGTGCACGTTTGGCGCAAGGTCAGGCAAGCTGTTGGGTTTTATTGTAAGTGAGAAAGGAATTGAAGTAGATCCCGACAAGGTCAAGGCAATCCTGGAAATGCCATCTCCTTGTACAGAAAAGGAAGTCAGAGGATTTTTGGGAAGGTTAAACTACATTGCTCGGTTTATCTCACAACTGACATCGACTTACGAACCGATCTTCAAACTACTCTGCAAGAACCAACCTGGACAATGGAATGAGGACTGCCAAATGACTTTTGAGAAAATTAAGTAGTACTTGCAAGAGCCACCAATATTGGTACCACCAACCCCTGGGAGACCACTGATATTATACCTGACGGTATTGGATGAGTCCATGGGCTGTGTATTGGGCCAGCACGATGAAACGGGGAAGAAGGAACATGCAATATATTACCTAAGCAAAAAGTTCACCGATTGTGAGATGCGATATTCTATGTTAGAACGAACTTGCTGTGCGCTAGCATGGGCTGCGAAGCGCTTAAGGCAGTATATGTTGAGTCACACCACCTGGCTAGTTTCTAAGATGGATCCTATCAAGTACATCTTCGAGAAGTCGGCTCTGACTGGAAGAATTGCTTGGTGGCAAGTACTGTTAACTGAGTATGACATAACATATGTCACTCAGAAAGCCATAAAAGGGAGTGCTTTGGCTGACTATTTAGCCCATCAACCCATAAGTGACTACCAACCAATGCCATTTGACTTCCCGGATGAGGATATCCTGGCATTGTCTGACGAAGAAGGTGGCAATAAGGACAAGTGGATTTTGAGATTTGATGGAGCTTCTAACGCTTTGGGACACGGAATCGGAGCCATTTTGATTTCACCAAAGAAAGAGTTCATCCCTGTCTGTGCTCGGTTGTGTTTCGATTGTACCAACAACATCACCGAGTATGAGGCTTGTTCTCTAGGGATCCAAGCGGCATTAGAGGTGAAAATAAAGTCATTAGAAGTCTACGGGGACTCCGCTTTGGTTATCCACCAGTTAAAAGGCGAATGGGAAACTAGGGACAACAAGTTGTTTCCCTATCACTCCCATATCAAAGAAATGATCAAAGACTTTGATGAAATCTTATTCCACCATGTTCTTCGGGAGGATAACCAGATGGCTGACGCTTTGGCCACTCTTGCTTCAATGTTCAAAGTGAGTAACGATTATGATGTGCCTCTCATCGAGATAGAGAATCGTTGTGAGCCCGCATACTTCCAAGTGGTTGAAGAAGAATCAGATGGAAAACCTTGGTACCACGACATTAAGAATTATATACAGAACCAAGGATACCCAGACAATGCAACGGAAAATGACAAGAGAACCTTGCGACGGCTTGCCATGAGTTTCTTCTTAAGTGGCGACGTGCTTTACAAGAGAAACCATGATTCTATACTCCTTCGCTACGTCGATACCACCGAAGCAAATAGAATCATGAGGGACGTTCATGAGGGATCTTTCGGAACCCACATTAATGGGCACACCATGTCGAGGAAAATCTTAAGGGCTGGTTACTTTTGGATGACCATGGAAACAGACTGCTTCGCCTATGCTCGGAGATGTCATAAGTGCCAAATATATGTTGATCATATTCACGCACCCCCGTCATCTCTAAATATTTTGTCAGCACCATGGCCTTTCTCGATGTGGGGCATAGATGTCATTGGTCCCATTGAACCTAAGGCTTCAAATGGCCATCGTTTCATTTTGGTCGCCATTGATTACTTCACAAAATGGGTGAAGGCAGCTTCATACACTAATGTAACCAAAGGTGTTGTCGTTAAATTCATCAAGCATGAGTTGATATGTCGGTACGGCCTACCGAGCCAAATCATCATAGACAATGGTACAAATCTGAACAACAAAATGATGAAGGAGCTTTGTGAGAGCTTTAAAATCTCCCACCATAATTCCTCTCCGTACCGCCCAAAAATGAATGGGGCAGTCGAGGCGGCTAACAAAAATATCAAAAAGATAGTGCAGAAGATGGTGGTAACTTACAAAGACTGGAACGAAATGCTTCCCTTTGCTCTACACGGTTATCGTACCTCAGTCCGAACCTCAACTGGGGCAACCCCTTTCTCTTTGGTTTATGGCATGGAAGCAGTCCTGCCTTTCGAAGTAGAAATCCCTTCCCTCCGAGTGATCATGGAAGCCAAACTAGAAGAAGCTGAATGGATCCAGGCTCAACATGACCAACTAAATCTGATCGATGGCAAAAGATTGACTGCCCTCTGTCATGGTCAATTGTATCAAAAGCGTATGAAGCGAGCGTTTGAAAAGAAGGTGCGACCTCGGCAGTTCCAAGAAGGAGACTTGGTGCTCAAAAAGATTTTGCCGATTCAGAAAGAAAGTCGGGGCAAATGGACTCCTAGCTATGAAGGGCCTTACGTCGTGAAGAAAGCTTTTTCCGGAGGTGCTCTCATACTCACCACCATGGATGGGGAAGATTTACCGATGCTTACAAACGCGGATGCAGTGAAAAGATATTACTCCTAAAAAAAATAAAAAAAATAAAAAATAAATAAAAAATAAAAATAAAAAATAAAAAAAGTAAAAAAAGGGGGCTCGCTAGGTTGAAAACCTGAAAAGGCGACCTAGGCAAAAGTTAGAGCGTTTGGTTAAGCCGAAAACCTGAGAGGGCGGCTCAGACAAAATCACGGCTTGTAGATTCAACACTGCAACGTCGTCTTCTCAAGTCATAGACGAGGAGTCAGTCTAGGGCGTTGAAGCCATTGTCAAATCACGTCCTCGGAAGCAAAATCAGAGGATAAACAGGAAATCATGAGAAAAACCTGGAATCTCGTCGCTCTCAGGAAATCGATGGAGGATCTAAAAGGCCTCCCCTTCACCCTTACCATCAATTCCTTGCACCTTGTCATATCATATCTTTTGTATTGTTTTCATCACCTGTATATACCTGATGATCATAAATAAAATGTTTCCTTCTTCTTACATGTGTTCATGACTAAAATAAATAAACAAGTTTTGCCTTAAGAAAATTTTTGAATTTGAAAAATGACAGAAAACACAAAGTTATGGGGAACGAAGTGTATACCATTGTCAGATCTTACCTCAGATAAGCACAACCAACTCTGCTAGGTGAACTCAATGAAGTCAGAAGTGACTGATATTTCGGCCATGAGTTACTTCAAAGCCAGTCGCCAAGGGAGTCCACCTGTAAGTTTTAATTTGTTTCACGCTTCACTGTTAAGGGGTCGCCAGAGCCCATGACCCCAAGACGTGTAGTTGCCCAAAACTCTCCCCAGCAGACTCACCATTCATCCCCGAGGGGAACCCCGACCGAGTTTGCCTCCCTGGGGGAACCACAAAATGGACTCTGCTCCCCTAACTGGAGTACTTCCTAATCAGATCTGGAAAAGTTAAGTTATCCCTAGTGGAACTACACTTCCCAAACAATTCAAACTGGGGCATCACCCCAGGTTCATTTCTTCTCGCTCAAGGGTCAGTCCCCTAAGGTTCCGAGGCAGATAGTTCAAACTGGGGCATCACCTCAGGTTCATTCTCTTTCACCCAAAGAGACAATACCCCGAATCACCAAATCCTTCCCCAGTGGAACTACACTTCCCAAACAAGTCAAACTAGGGCATCACCCCAGGTTTATTTTCCCAGTCAAGGGGCAGTTCCCCAGGATCCCATCAAATCAAGTCAAACTGGGGCATCACCCTGGGTTTATTTTCTCAGTCAAGGGGCAGTTCCCTAAGATTCCATCAAATCAAGTCAAACTGGGGCATCACCCCAGGTTTATTTTCTCAGTAAAGGGACAGTTCCCCAAGATTCCATCAAATCAAGGCAAACTGGGGCATCACCCCAGGTTTATTTTCTCAGTCAAGAGGCAATTCCCCACGATTCCATCAAATCATATCAAACTAGGGCATCACCCCAAGTCTATTCTCTCGATCAAAGGGGGTAATTCCCCAACAACCTTCAGTCATGGTGAATCGGGGCATCACCCCAAGCCTTTAAATCTAGGTTAATCAGGATGTGACGTCTTGTTAATCTTCAAATCTCCCAACTTTTACATTTCCTGTCAACCAAGGGTCAACCCCAACTTTTACATTTCGTGTCAACCGAGGGTCAACCCCAACCTTTACATTTCCTGTCAACCGAGGGTCAACCCCAACCTTTACATTTCCTGTCAATCGAGGGTCAACCCCAACTTTTACATTTCCTGTCAACCGAGGGTCAACCCCAACCTTTACATTTCCTGTCAACCGAGGGTCAACCCCAACTTTTACATTTCCCGTCAACCGAGGGTCAACCCTCACCCTTTATCTTCTTGTCGCCGATCAAATGGCACCTTTTACCTTCCTGTCGCCGATCAAATGGCACCCTTTATCTTCCTGTCGCCGATCAAATGGCACCCTTTACCTTTCAGTCAACTGGGAGGCAACACCCTCACCCTTTATCTTCCTGTCGCTGATCAAATGGCACCCTTTACCTTCCTGTCGCCGATCAAATGGCACCCTTTATCTTTCTATTGCCAAAGATGGCACCCTTTATCTTCTAGTCGCCGAACGAGGCACCCTTCATCTCTAATCGATTGGAAATCGATACCCAATCCTCTCACCTCCTGTTAACTGAAAGACAATCCTTCCGCTTTATGGCATTCAAAGGATAATTCCTAGTTAACCACTTTCTACTAAAAACTGGAACACCGCCCCACTTCTTCTTTTTTCCAGATTTAGGACTTTAAAAAAAAGGAGAGAAAGCAAGAATTTCAAATGCCAAATCCTAGGTTTCCACGCCTTGCTTCATTTTTCAATGGAACGATACTAACCTTTTTGGTTATCGGATTCCGCATGGTGTTCACTTCTTTACTCCCTTTCCATTTCAAAAGCAAGAAGAAACTTCATGCTTTTCTCATGAAAAAGAAGTAAAGAGGGGCATCTGTGAACACCTATATCGGTCCGGTCAATTTTCATCACTGTTTTAGGCTCCTATTAGTATCCATGAGTGAAAAAAAATAAAAAAATCTCTGAGTCGGAAATGATCATTTTCCGAGTGAGAGGACTCGGAACGATCATTTCCGAGTGGGGGTCTCAGCTGGAGACGTTGCCGATTGGAATACTCCACTGATGAAGGTGAATCTGAGTGGAAGGTTCCCTGTCAAAGCCATTCTGAGTGATAAATGGCTAACTCTGTTGGAGGATCAATGCTGGAAAGGATTGTTGATTGAAGTGAATCCGAGTGGGAGCTTTCTGATTGCAACTAATCCGAGTGAAGAAATGCTGATTGAAGTGAATCTGATTGGGGAATAAGTTTTTTTCTGGGCAAAACTGTCTCCGAGTGGACTGTCTCAGGGACTGTTATTCGACTAGGAATGAGTCTCTTCTGGGCCGATTCACAAATTTCAATCCCAATACCCAAGTGAGCACCCTTCTGATTGAAGTGTAAAGGCCGAATCCTGAATGAATCCAAGGGAAAGGTTGACAATGGAAGATATTCTGATTTAAAGGAAGGTCAGCTCCGGGTGGTTGCACCCGGAGGATTGTTGAAGCTGAGATGTAAATTTTGATTGGAGCATGAGGCCGATTCAGAGTGAGTTAGAGAAGAGAGCTGTATTTCTGAGCAAAGCAAGGTTCGGACCTGTGATGAACTTCTAAGTAAGTGCATCCGAAGGAAACCATTCTGAAGACGACTCCCAAGTGAGTGCATCGAACAAGCTGATCGCCGAGTGAAAGCCATTCCTGATTGGAAAAGTAAGGACGAGTGAGTGCACCGAATAAGCCGATTGCCGAATGAAAGCTATTTCTGATTGGAAAGGAAGTAATGGTCAGATTTTCAAATGGAAGGAAGGTTTGACGATTGAAGGAAATTCTGAGTGTAAAGCCAGTCGGATTTCTGACTGAAGAAAGAGTCTACCGAATGATTCCCAAGGAAATCCGAACAAGTTTTTCCGAGTAATTCAATCCTTGAGAAATAGCCGAGTGAAAAATTATAGGAAATGCCGATCGGATCGTTTCAATTAGTGCCGATTGAATCATTTGAATTTCTTCCGAGTCACCTTTCAGCCAGCTTCCAAGTCCTCTTCAGCCAGATTCCGAGCCACACTTCAGACGGTACTGAGTCACTCTTCACTCATCCCCTTAAACCACAACAGCTGAGTAAAATAATTCTGAAGTTCCGATTGAGTCAATTAAAAAAGGACTTCCAGACGCTCCTGACTGAATCAAGCAAAGAGACTGAGTGAATACTTTAAACAGAAGTGCCACCGAGTGAAAGCAACAAAAGCCCTGAATAATGTTTCTCAAAAAACCATTTCCGAGTCAATAAGCCGTGAATTCAATCCCACACCGAGTGAAAGAGATTGATTCCACTCGGTCTTCTGCGTATGAGGGTGGATACCGAATAAGTCATTTTTCAGCCAGCACCGAGTCTTCTTCAACCGGTTCTGAGTCACATTTCAGTCAGCACTTGAGTGAGCTACTTTTCAGTTGGTACCGAGTCCCTCTTTAGTCGGTTCCGAGCCGCTTCTTAATCAGTACCGAGTGAATCCCTTTTCAATCGGTTTCGAGTTACTATTTGCTCGGTTCCGATTAAATGTTTCAACCATTCGTCCAGCTCTCTTCACAACCTCAACACCGACTGGCTTTCACTCGGTCTTCTGTACAAAAGGGACCTTTTCCACTCGGTCTTGTGCACAAAAGCATCTTTTCCACTCGGATTATTTCCCACTATGGGTGTATACTGACTGAGGCGGTAAACCGAGTCAGAAGGGAAATGCCGACTCCTTATTGCCACCAATTGCGCATGCTGACATGGATTCCCACTGTCCAAGTGGATCCATGAATCCTGGACGTGGTGGACAGGGGGCGGAAGTGGAGAAAATAAAAAAATCCCCACCAGCCGCTGTCCCCCACTACCAGGCTGCCTCCACTCTGAGTGGAAGCCTGAGTTGGCCAAGCACTTAGAAACCCCTATAAATGCAAAAGGGTTGGGAATTTTGAAGGGTCCAGAAGCTTTTTCATTGAGAAAACTCTAAGGCTTTTGAGAGAAGAAACTCTGCCCCTCTCCAAACTGTCCAGCACCCTTCCCTCTCCTCACCAACACCGTCCCTCTCTTCACTCTGCACAGCCCCTCTCCATACTCACCAGCACCCTTCCCTCTCCTCACCAACACCGTCCCTCTCTTCACTCTGCACAGCCCCTCTCCATACTGTCCAGCGCCCTTCTCTCTCAATCTAACACCGCCCTAGCTCCTCATAAATCCTTCATACCGTCCAGCACCTCATCCCTTCACACCTCACTGTTCAACATCCTGTTCTCTCGTCACACCGGAGTCTAGCTCTCCTGCTCCATCACTCGGTCTCCCAACTTTCACTCGGTATTCTATTTTTCACTCGGTATTTCATTTTTTCGCTCGGTATTTCATTTTTTCACTCGGTATTCTAATTTTCACTCAGTATTTCATTTTTCACTCGGTATTCTATTTTTTTCACCCGTTTTTTCCATTTTTTTACTCGGTTTTCCATTTTTCCACTTAAATAAATTTCTGTTCTTTTCTTTTCTTTCCTTTTTTACCCCTTCCTAGGTTCGTAATAAATAAATAACAAAAAAAAACAAGTGTTTCACGTTCAGACTAGCCAAAAAAAAAACATCATCCACCATTAATCTTTTAACCTCTTCCTAAAAAAAAAATCACCAAAGAACTACGTAATCCTGATTTCTTGGTAACTCAAGAATACGTAGGAGCAGGTCTTTAAATCCTGTCGGGCCCAATCCTTTTTTATCCCCACCTTTCCCATTTCGTTCCTATTTTATTTTCTTTACGTTTCCTTTGTAACCGCCCTTTATCAATCCCATGAAAATCAATTTAGACGTGACGTCTTGTTGATTTTCCCATAAGGAACGAGATACTTGGGACGAGACGTCCCGCTTATCCCCTTCCCAATCTCTGACCCCGTGTCTTGATTAAATTCCATGAAAATCAATTTAGACATGACGTCTTGTTGATTTTCCCATAAGGAACAGGATACTTGGGACGAGACATCCTTTTTATCCCCTTCCCGTTTCTAACCCCGTATATGATTAAAGGATGACTAATTTAGATGCGACGTCTTGTTAGCATCCCTCTCTTTCTCTGTTTTTATATCAAGGCCGAGGTTAATTTGGACGCGACGTCCTGTTGACCTACACTCTATGTTTATCCAGTTTATTCCTTCCATTTCCTTCTGTTTTTACACAAAGTACAACAATAAAAGGGAAGAAATAAAACATCTTTTGTAAGGCTATTTATGTTGCGCATTTTAAATCTTGGTACTGTTTCTGACAGGCGATGTAGGGTGCTAATACCTTCCCTACTCGTAACCGACTCCCGAACTTGAATCTCATTTTTAAACTAGTGCTTTACTGAACATAGTTTTTCCCAATGTTTTTCCTATGGATAAAAACGTTGGTGGCGACTTCCTGTTTTTCTTTTCGGAACAAGAATCATTTTAAGGGTCGGCCGCGCCGTTGCGATCCAGGTTGCGACATTATGAAAAGCATAATAGGGATCAAACAAGAAGTATGACAATCTTTTTATATCAAGATGGATAGTATAGAGGGAGTTGAGTTCTTTGCTAGGTTTACATTGAAGAAAAGTCTTGACCTTTGAAAAGGGTGGTCGTTATGGTAAATGGAGGCAAAGTTACGTACATGTTTTAGGGACATAGTCATGGAGGGGAAAAGGTCTTCGATAGCACAAAAGAGAAGTGGTATGGTGTAACATTGGTTTGCAAATATTGATCTTATGAATGGTAATAGATTTCTTAGCTTAGCAAAATATAAGGCTTGTTTAGCCAAACTATATCATGGTAAAAAGAGGTGATAAAATGCACATTGAAAGTTTGTTGAGGTTTAATTTTAAAACCTCCAATATCCAGGCATAATATAGGGCTTACTTAGTAGGAGTATGGGTAGCCATGGATGTCGGAGCAAAGGAAGTCACCCTATGCAATGATTCTCAAATTGTTATTTCCCAAGTGTCAAGGGAATATCAAGCCAAAGAGTTGTTGTAGCAATACTTTGCTATGGAGAATGAGTTAAAGGAGAAATTCAATCAGATTGAATTTAAGCATGTTTCAAGGGAAGACAACATCTTAGCCAATGTTCTTTTGAGACTAACAAGCACCAAGAAGATAGGGTCCACCACCACTGTAATTCAAAGCACCTTGATGAAACCAAGCATAATGATTCCACCCTGAATTTTCATAATTCATACATATACGTTCAAAGAGATATCTAGAATAGCTCTCATAATCTAGTATATAATGAATGGTCAATTTCCCATAGACCCCTTAAATATTGAAGAAAGACCTATTCAATTTCACCATGGTAGATGGAGTACTCTTTTAAAGGGGCATATCAGTCTCATACCTGAAGTGTTTGAATGAAAATGAGATTGATGAAGTCATGGAAGAAGTCTATGAGGGGAACTCTAGGCATAACAACAATAATAGAAGCTTGATGAGGAAAATACTTAGAGCAGGGTATTGGTGGCCCATCATTAAAAGGATAGACAGAGTATATGATGAAATGTGACTCTTACTAAAAGTTTTCCAACTTAAATTACATGCTAGTTGAGGAACTGTTTACATCAGTTGTACCTTATCCTTTTTATCAATGGGGCCTCGATATTTTAGGATCATTCTCTACTACTCTAGGCGGTATTAAGTATCTAATAGTTAGAGTGGACTATTTCACTAAGTGAATATAGACTGAAGTTGTTGTTCACATTACATAAAAAAACCAGACATTTTATATATAAAAATATCATTGCAAGATTCGATACCCCAGGAAGAATTGTCACAAACAATGACACCTAGTTCATGGATAGGATTTTCATAGAACTTTTGGAAAGTTTGTAAATTATACAAGTTTTTTCTTTTGTTGAACCCCCTTAAACAAACGACCAGGCTAAAGTCACAAAAAAGGAAATACTTAAAGGTTTAAAGAAGAGGCTTGTCGAAGCAAAAAGAGATTTGACCAACCACTTATGTCATGTTCTATGGGGATATTAGACCACTCCTCATTCATCCATAGGAAAATCTCCCTTCAAACTCACCTATGGGATAGAAGTAGTCACTCTGATAGAATTCCACGAAAGTCTTATGCCGGGTCCAGCATTCCAAGAGCGGTAACGAAGAAAACCTTCAAAATAAGTTAGATGGGGTAGAAGATATATGTGAAACCTCCTTTGTGCCTAATTAGGCTATTAAAGCCAACATTGCACTCTGATACAATAAGAAAATCCAACTATGATGCTTCAATACAGGAGATTTAGTTTTACGATGCACAAGCATGGGAAACAAGTTTCCCATAAAGGGAAGTTGGCCCTGAGTTTGGAAAGCTCATTTTGAGTAACCAAAAGGGGTATACCAGTTGGAAACACTTAACAAAGAACCCATGAAGAACAAGTGAAACATTCAAAACCTCCAAAATTTTCATAGCTAACTGGTGTCATGTGTGTACTTCTTTTTCTACCATAGGATTTTTCCTAAGAAGGTTTTAATGAGGCATGCTTCAGTATATAATTATTTGTAATATTCAATGAATGACATTGCCATTATTCTAAATATCTTGTTATTTTTAATTTTTAGGACAATATTATGATACTTATAACCGATGTAGATGACATCAATAAATTAAGCCTTAACGTGTGGCGTGGTTGGCTATACACTATGAGTATAGCCATGCTAGACCCCAACAAGTGGTACTCCAATCATCGATATAATAGTAATTAGTTACATGGTCTAAACAAGTGAAGAATCCAGTTACCCAATGTAAGCATAACTAGATGATCCCTAATAAGTGGTGCAAGTAAAATATCACCTTAAGAACGACCTAGTTAGCTATTCAATATGAGCATAGTTAATAAATCCCCAAGAACGACACCTCAACCACTGATATAACGGTGATTGTTTACTTGGCCTTGACAAGTGAAGAAATTAGTTACCCGATATGAGTGTAACAAGCTGATCCCCGACAAGCGGTGCAAGTAAAATATTGCTTCAAGAGAGGCTTAATTAACTATTTGATATGAGCATAGTTAACAAAGCCCTAAGAGCAATACCCTAATCACCAATATACCAGTGGTTACTTGGCCCCAATGAGTGGGAGAGCCATTTACCTGATGTGAGTGTAATTGGCTGATCCCCGACAAGTGGTGCAAGTAAAAGATTACACGAAGAGTGACCTAGTAAACTATTTGATATGAGCATAGTTAACAAAGCCTAAATAGTGGCAACCTCTAATGAACGGCATAAGAAAAGATCACTCTGTTAACCAAGTGGCCTCAATTACTCAAGAGGGGGGGTGAATTGAGTATTAAAAATTTTACTTGGAATGCTTTTAAAATTGATTCTTTAATAATTATGCTTAATGAAGATGATAAATTTGATTACAAATGGTAACAACTTTTACACAAAGCAAATATACAAGTACTAAGTATATGACAAATAAATTCACATAAAAAGATTTCAACACGGTTAATCGAAATAATTTATAACACAATAGAATATGCACTTAATTAACAACCAAATTAATTAGCAATAATGAAGTAGTTAATTAATCAAGTTATGAATACAATAAATTAAGCAAGCAAATTAAGTGCGCAAATTAAATGAGTTTAGGAAAGAGAGATTTGCAAACCAATATATACGAGTTCCACCACACCGGTGTACGTCTCGCCTCTAAGCAACCCACTTAGAGGATTTCCACTATTAGAGATTAGAGATACAACTTTGAGCAATTGCGGCTTCCTAGTGTCCCACACTCAAGAACCCAATTCTCACAAGCACAAGGGCACCCCACCCAATCTCTCAATCTCACAATTTTACAAGGTTGAAACCCCAACCCAAACCTCTAGAATATTTGGTATTTAAGTGTACAAGGATAACTCTCCAAAAGAGTCGATATACAAATTGAAGCACTTGAGAATATTTTCCTTTCTAAGAAAGAATATGCAAATTTAGCACACAAAAATTATTTTTCTCTCTTAGAAAATAATATACAAATTTTAGCACTCAAAATGATTTTTCTTTCTCAAGAAATAATATTCAAGTTTAGCATTTAAAATAATTTTTCTCACAAAACTCACTCTCAAAATAATTTGCCAAATAATAAAAAAGAGAGCAATTGAGAAACAAAGAGCAACGAGAGAAATAAAGAGAGCAGCGTGGGAGAGGAAGGAAAGAATTGCTTGCTGTTGGTGTGTGTTCTGCCTTCATTTCCTTCTCTATTTATAGGTGAATGACCATGGTTTCTGTCAACCTCCGATCCTCAATTTAGGCAATTAATTTGAATTCTGTCTGCCTCCATGTTTCCCGCGTGCTTGATTTCTGGCTTGAGAAATGCAATTGTCTGCTTCAATTAATGCAACACCGTTTCAATTCGAGTCTCGAGAGAGGAATCAGCGGAGTTGAAGTTTCTGAAAACGCGTACTGATATTTCCCATGATTCAGCGCATGATTCCAGCTATGAATCGATTCCTCCAGGCTATTTTTCCATCAAAACAGCGAATGAATCGATTCCTGGCAAGAGGAATCGATTCCTGCACATGTGAATCGATTCCTGGCAAGAGGAATCGATTCCTGCACATGTGAATCGATTCCTGGCAAGAGGAATCGATTCCTGCACATGTGAATCGATTCCTGCTCTTCCTGAATCGATTCCTGGCCTTTTTACAATGTGTGAATCGATTCCTACAAGGGGGGAATCGATTCCCAGGCCAATGAATCGATTCCCAATGGCCTTAAATCGATTACTCCTTCCTTTTTCACGTGGGAATCGATTCCCATAGGGGTGAATCGATTCCTATGCTTCTCCTGCACCTGCTTCTTCGTTTTTTGATGTATTCTGATGTGTTTTGGATCTTTTGTGCATGGTACTTTGCATATTTATTCAATCCTTGTTTATTTTTTGATTTCTTTACTCATGTAGATTTGATCTTCATGCTTTTTGATTAATTGCTTGTACAATATCTTTTACATTTATAAATTAAATTTCTTGATCCTTCAATTGTTTGTTATTCATCAAAACCTGTTTCAACATACAAATACACACTCAACTAGAATTCTAAGTCATAAATTACTAGTGAAGTTCTATATCGTACGAATCATACATGTAAATGCTAAGAACAATATGCAATTTATATGAATAACTTGGAAACTATAAAGAAATGTAAAATATTATATGTCATTCCCAGAATCAAGGAGTCTAAGCCCGATATACAAAAATAACTACTACAAAAAGATCCTATAGCCATATTGACCTCTAAGTTTTCATACAATGATAAGAGTTCAAAAAAAATCCTAGAAAAGTTATCACCCTAAAGCTTGTCCCAGAACAAAGCTAGAGAAAAAAAATGTAGAATTTCAAATTAGATCACGAGGAAGGGCGAAGTCATTCTTCTTCATCAAGGTCCTAACCACATCCTTGTGAGCCTCTTCCTTGTGATCTGAATTAATGTAAGTTTCCTCATCATCTTCTTAGGATGTTGACTCACGATATACTACTTTAGCTCTAACGATTGATACACATCGTATAGGTTCCCACCATGACATTTATAGTATACACCTATACCCCACGTATTCAGTTGAACATTGGCATTCTGATGTTGGATTTGCCTTAAACAATTGTTGAAGGCCACATCGGTAACAACTTTATAGTCCTTTAGTTACTAGTTCCAATTTTCTTCCTTTTGGGCCTACTCCTGATCCAACTCCGTAACATTAGCCTTTAATTTGTCAGCCATTTCAACCTTCTTCTCTACTGCAGATTTCTCCAATAGTCTTGGGTCAAAGTTTACTTGTAAATCCTTCAAGGCATCTACAACATCTATCTGTTTTAGTTTAGCTTCTCTAACACAATTTTTGATTGGTGTTAAATCCTCTTGGAGCTTGTCCTACTTCTTCTTCTCATCTTTAAGGGTCAATAAGGCATCATTCTTATTAGCTTGAGCCACTTTCATGGCCTCAAAGCATTGCTTGGCTTCCAAGGTAGAGGTGTAGGATTTAGCCAAGGATTAGAGCACACAGGTGCGCTCTACCATATTCCATAAAGCCACCAAGGAAGCATTATGTATCTATTCATCAAACAAGTCCTTCCATAACCAAAATGGGATATTGAACCTCATATGAATGGGTAAATGGCTTATCTTCCATGATAAGGGTGAATTTCCTTTCTTTAGGCACTAGCTCAGTAACTTGAGCTACCTTGATCCCAAGAGACCCCCCAGTAGCACCTACCTCGGTAGCTGTGGGTTGAGCCCTGGTTCTCGTCGCCTCCTTATGCATAGGCTCTTTTCCATGATAGTATTTATGTTTTTTATTCAACAGCCATATCAAACCTCAATCTAAGTGTCCTAACTTTATTAGCTGAGATATACAAATTTAGCCCCTCTTACTTCGATAGTGCCTGGTTTTCACGTGAGCCGACATGATTTTATGCCTTTCTTTGTTGCCTCAGCTTAGCAAGAATGTTTTACTTCTTCATCTCTTTTGGAAAATCACAAGTACAAAATAGTTAGCATTTTGTTAATCATGTATAAGTTTTATTATGAGAAACGGTAAAAGGGAAAGAAAGTTTACTGAGGTATTTATCTTGGTTCGAGGCTTCCTCAAGCAAGACCTTACAAGAAATCCTGTTAAGTTTAAAGATCTCATCCAAGGCATATATCACTTCTTCTGACTCCAGCAAAAGCTCTTCTTTGCTAACAGAGTAGGCATTGTTGTTCAATAAAAAATATTCATGGGTCTACCCGATATAGAACTTCTGGGAAAAGTCAAAATTTTCCCAGAACATTGGTTTCCCCTCTTTCACCTTTATCTCCATTAAGGTATGTTTAAAGTTGACACTGTCAATCTTAGCTAACTTAGCATGTGACTCAAAATTAAAGTTGCATCGAAGGTTGATGTAGCTGAGACCGCCATCTTTATTCCCATTTCGTATGACTCTACAGTAATAGAAGAACATCACCACAGTTGATATGAATTTGAAATGTTCTCCCAAGACTTCCATGGACCTTATCAATCCTCAACCGTTTGGATGAAGCTGACTTAGGGTGGCATCGAGGAACCAAAGTATAGTCATCTTGAAATCGGTAAGGGGAAACCTTATTCCTACCTTAGTGAATACCAGTTCATACATGAAATGGTACTGCAACCCTAATATATGGCAGATTTAGTCAGTTATTAAAGGCATAATCATGACTTAGTGGCCTTTGAATTCTTTGCCAGAATGAATGTCAAAATCAAGAACTTCTAAAACATATTCATCAATGGAGCATATGGAAACAAGGCTCAACGACTCCGCGTAGACCAAAAATATTAATTCTTTGCTTTCTCCGTTATCCAATCAATCTAGTGTGCTAGGATGTTAGTGTTTATAAGGTCAGTATCTATAACTTTATGAAAGTTAGTTTCAGATTTCCCTTCAAACACTATGGATTTTATTGTATGCTAGAGAAAAAGAATACAACTATAAAATGTTACATCGTTAATATGGTAAAGTTTGGCACTTGAGCCAGACTCATTATTAGAGTTTATGCAAATTGGGGACATCAATTTGGGCTCAAATGAAGAGTCAAAAGAAGGACACAACTCGTCCATATATTGGTGTAGCTCTTTACCCTTCATCGACCTTAAAAGATAAGATGATTTGGGACAAGGTGTTTTAGGTAAAATATTTAAAGAGTCATAGTATTAAGGGATCTTATGTATTGATGTAAGTTCCTTTGTACCATCCACGACTTACGTTGAGATGATATAAACAACCATGACAGTAGCTCCGATAGTATCTTCACTGGCTCAGGTGTAGTCGTCCCCCATATCCTTTTTATGAAACAAAGAAAGAAAGATGGAATGGCTAAAAAAGGATGAAGTAGGAGCTACTTTATGAGATGATGATGTAATAGGTTTTCTTAGTATGAGCCAATGAGTTTAGATGCTTGACATCAGTGGGTTTTCTAAGATCGAACAACAAAAGGTTTTCAGAGACGGGTCATTTTCAAAGAAAAAAAAGCCCTTTTTATATGTGAGACTTGAGGGGGGGAAATAGGTGGGAATGATTATGATGTCATAACGATAATTGTATCCGTAATGTTTTTCATATTGACTGACAAGTGTGCAGGAAATGAAACGCCATAACCAATCACCACATGCCATGTGTCCTATTTGAACACTTACATACCAAAAGACACATCACATCAAACCCAAAAGCCCACTTTGAATGAAAATAAAAAAGAAAACGTTCATTAACAACCTCAAATATCCCAAACCGGAATGAATATAACCCATTAAAGTAACTCCTGGGTCATTTTAATAGGTGAGAGGGAAAATGATATTGGCTTGATACCGGCTCAGATGCTACCGGAAAGGAGATGGTATTAGCTGCCATATACGATACCGAATTGACCACACGTAAGTTTCCCACAAAAGACCCTCTTGACTGGAGTTGATAAAGACCAGAGTTAGGGAGATGCTTTGTGAGTGCAGAGGCATATACCTGTCAAATACCTGGAAGGTGTCAAGGATATATGTGATCGTGTCAACTTTATCCATCTTTACAAGATCCGTACTAACACATGTCACGTAAGATGTTCTCACCACTCAAATCTATAAGTACCACGCATTTACTACACATTAAGGTATGTTCACTAACTACGCTTAAACTTCGATTTTGATTTATCCAGTACTGATTTGAGCATTAGAGTTTCTTCATATGTGACACCCTATTTCACCCTTTAATGCGAGATATCAGTGTGTTGGTTGGACGGAATCATGACAAGACTCTTTGATCCTCATTGGATTGAGAAAGACAGTATTGAATCCCCACTACACCAGTATAACAGATACACAATGAACATTAGAAACTCTGTCCCGCATACCAGACAAATCATCTAATATATATCATTTGATAATATTCAATCCTAAAAAATAAAAAAAAAATGTGAGTAACAAATTAAGGTGTTTAAAACAACACCTTGATGGAATGAACGAAAAATTAGTTTGACGGATGATATCCAACATTTCTATCACTACAAGAATCAAGCATTTCAAAATTAGAGCCAAAGAGTAACTCTATGCCCAAATAGCGAATGCATAAGCAATGTTGCATCCACCATGAAAGTAGATGCTAAAACACTCCATCATGTTGTATTGGTCGTGTCATATGTTACGTAACGTCTATCAAGGTCAAAGTTAATTTCTGGTGATTTTTTCTTGATCACCCCCCTCCTTTTCTTTTTATCTTTCTCTTTTTCTTCATCTTGCAAGCGTGCAAAATTTAAAATTTAGACTAACGCCAGTTAACGAGAAAAACAAAATTAAACATGCCCAACTCTAGTGTTTAAAGAATGGACACTAATTAACGTATTGTAAAATGAACACTATTTATAAAAATTTGACACAACATACATCTATCTCGAAGCTAATGTTAAGTTTTCGACTTTAAGTAGTGTATATATCCCTCCCATCTTTAAAAAAAATATTGCTCATATCTTAAACATACTTTAATTCTCTTTATTCTTTAGTCTCAAAATGATATTAAGACGGATTTTTTTAAGATCAAAATGGAATTAACTAGTCGTTATATATATATATATATATATATATATATATATATATATATGCCTTTTATTAAAAAAAATGGTTCCATATTTTAGGACTGAATAAAATAACATATCCTGATTTATCTAATTTCATAATACTCTAGTCAGCTACAGTGAAAGATCAAAAGAAACCAACTGAAACAGATAAGTTTGTAAGGATTCAATTAAAAGTTATGGAAAATGAATGAAAATATTGATACAGTAGTTCAATGAGTTTGATCCCATTACGATTTGTGATACTCAGAAGGTGTTCGGTTTACAGTTGAGGAAACGAAGTTGAGTTAAAGTGAAAAATTTAAAAGTTGATATTAATTCTTTACGCCGTTCGAGATAATCAAAACTCTGTTGATTTGTAGGATCAAAATCCCACTTCTACTAAACGAAGAAAAACGGAGCTTTCCTCCGTTGGAGACTTACCCCAAACGACCTCTCAGTCCACTTTCGTAAAAGGTTTAACTTTTGGTATGCATGTTGTTGATTGCCTCGTATCTAAAAGTACTCAAGACATATATATATATATATATATATATATATATATATATATATATTTTGTGTGTATATGTATATTAATGATTAATATATTTAATTAAAAATGTGTGATTATTTTTATAAAAAGAGTAAAAATAGATCAATTTATTCCTTATAAAAAGAATTAGATGAACATAATTAATGAATTATAAAGAGAAGACAAAAGTTATAGCTTCAAATGTTTAGCTTTTTTTTATATATAAATGTTTATCTTATATTGATTGCGCGTAACATATCATAATATTATTTTATATACAGTATTTTTCTTCCAAAAATAAAGAAAAGTATGTTTTTTTTTGTAACGAAAAGTGTTATTTAAAAACAAGGAATTAAAATAATCGAATGAAAATGATATCTAAACGTCACTAATGTAATGAGCACTTTTGTTTGGTTAGAAATAACATGAGAGATATACGAAGCATGATTCGATGGGCGGCACGACAGAGTCGCCATTCAGGATGGAATTTATTTTATTCGTAGTATGCTTTTGCTTGACCTACAAACATACGTATACTACATGAATAATTTGTAGTATTTTGTTTTGCATGAATAGAAATGGCAAAGGGTGGGACCCGTAATAAAAGTTAGTCTAATTACTTAAATATTAAACTTGTGATTATAAATAAGATTGTGAACTTAAATTTTATTTATATGTAATTTTTGTTGGTAGGTTATATGTAAGTAGCTCTTAAAATATTCAGAGTATTGAGCCATACTCTAACCATAATGAGTCATTATTACACAACTCATCTAAATTTTTATCAATATAAAAGAAAAATAGAAATATTCTCCTCATTCTAGTCACTATTAAAGTTTGGTTGATTGAGTTATATTAAAACAATGTGAGTTTGAAATTATATAATTCAATATCGTTTTTTAGGTTTGTAGTCGGGTTTGAGAGATTCATATAGGAATTTTACTGTATTCTATTTTTTCTTATTTCTATAATTTAAATATATCATTTCAAATAAATCATATATATTTAATAAATTTTATTTAAAATAATAAATAGAAATAGATAATGAAAAAATTATAAATTATAAACTTCATTATCATATTATATATGTATTATGATTTAATTATTATTATTATTATAATTAAAATAATTCAATTAACATATCAAGACAAGTTAACCAATATAATTGACATGATTTAACATATTGTTCCTTAAACATATAATTAAGAGTCAAATACCAAACTAGAGTGAAGTGAACAAATTATTTTATGAATCTCTTACTACTTACTTACTGAAAGTGGCATCGTTAGACACCTCTTCATCTCCATTAAGGCAGTTGCAATATTGGAATAAGTTTTCATTTAGCTTTTTTAAAATATATCTTATCCATCAAAATCGGAACAAGAACAAATTGGTCTGCAAGGATTTGAGTATAATTTTCATGTCACGATAAATCTATCACTATATATTAACAAGTGCGATGTCATGCAATTAGTTTGGTCGAGAAAGTGAGCAAAGTGCCCAACAAAGATGGAAAGAAATAATTAAACTATATAGTTAAGAAATAGTAGCCAAGCAAGGAAGATGATTGGTGGAAATCAAGTGTTGAGTGTGACCTTATCGAGTAAGACAATGTATTTGCTTCCTCATAGCCAAATCACAATTGCACACCTCTCACACACTTTAAACCAATAGCAGAGTGAGGATCCATGCCTCTTATCTCTAATTTTTTTTATGTGTGCCAAAATAGAGCACCACGAATGAACTTCTATTCCCACCAAGCACTACTATTCGTTATTCATATTTCTTTCATATAAAAATGACTATACTTTAAGGGTTGTTTTAAGTGGCCAACTCAAAACATAACGTGAAAACGTAAATATACAAAATTATTTTAACTAAAAAATTTTAATACTCAATGCAAAATAAATGAGATTGTTATAAAAAAAATAAGATACTAACAAGATAAAATATAAATGGGAAAATAGAGAAATTTAATGTAACTCAATCTTATGATAATTCTTTTCTCTTTAAAATATAGTAATATAGTAATGTTACATAATTTATCTATAACAATAAAAAAAAAGGAATGTTATTCTTAAAACATACTCCCTTTGTTTCTTTTTATCTGTATTTTAAAGTTAAACCACATAAATTAGGAAAACCAATTAATATTCTTGAATTACAATATTTTTACATTTACTTTCATATTTTATATCCTTATCTTAATCTTTATTAATACTAATAGTGTTTAGTTATTCCCTAGGTACGAGTATAATAAGAAAAAAATAATAAATGACATCTTGAGACAGATAAAAAGAAACATTTTTTTTCAGAATGGAGACAAATAAAAGGAAGGGAGAGAGTACAAAGTAATGCTAAGAAAATCATCTTTTATTTTTCTTGAAACTTAATTTAGATAAGGTTTAGAATAAAAATGGAAAAGTATCATCTACCAAAGGCAATCTTATTAGACCTAAAAACATCAGCATTATGATGAGTTTAATTCTCCCTATTAAGATTCTTTCCATCCACAAGAATTGAACTCGATATCTTCTTTAAGGAAAATCAAACATCAAATCATTCATGAGTAGTTCTACTAACCATTAACACAATTGTAAAGTTCCAAATTGTAAATTAAAACTGTATTTTAACTTGTTCATATATAGAAAGTAGGCATAAAACCATAGAGAATCTCCCTAGGGATTATATTTATTATCTCTCTATAATGTGTCACTTAGGTTACAATGTAAGCCTATAGGTCGTATTTATACACTAGTAAAGTACAGGAAAAAAGGGGAACCAGGCCCAAGTTCAGTAAGGGAGATAACCGCTTCTGGTGGGATAATAGAGAATCATTATCTGTAAAATTAAAGGGATGAAGGGGGCACTATGGGGCCCTCTTTGACCTGGGAGGGAACAGGAGCCCCCTAGTCGCGAGCTCCAAGCATAGAGCCGAGTGAAGTGGCTAAGTGTCGTGGTAAGATGTCTTCATGTTGGGTGTAAAATGAAGGCTTGTCTTGAGTGTGTATGAGTCAATATCGAGTGATCAAATCCAAGTGGATTGGATAACTAGTTCTGAGTGACTGTGTACCAAACGATTTCTAGTCTTGAACTCTTGTTTCTCCAAGAGTTGAGTCGTACTTGTTTCATTTGTTATCGTGGTGGGCCTTGTAAAAAACCTCTCAGGGGAAAACCCGGTGGGAAAAACCCCTCGAGCAGGAAAGAGTGCCCCTGTTACATTCAACGCTAATACATTTTACTATTTTAGGGGGCCTCATTAAAACCTCTCGGGGGAAAACCCAGTGGGAAAAAATATCTCGAGTAGGAAAAATAGTGTCTTCGTTACATTCATCTATACATTTAACACTACTAGAAAAATGACTGATAGCTACACACCAGTAGCGACCGCCGAACACCGTCGCTAATCAGTGACCGCATTAGCGACGGGAAAAAGAAAAGGGACTTCGAAAACAAAAACAGCGACCATATTAGCGACCAACAATACGCCGTCGCTGAATTTGGCAAACAACCGTCACTAATACCGTCGCTAACTCAAACCCCGTCCCTGACACCGTCGCTAAAGTTATTTCCCTCCCTTTTTTTGGTTTCCCTCCAAGTTATATATGGCGCCAAGTGATAGCGACGGGGATACTGCGGTCGCTATGTCTTCTGATAAATCCGCGACGGGTGTATCCCGTCGCTATAGAGGTGCTTAGTGACGGATCTGCTCTGCCGTCGCTAATATTCAGGAAATTAATGACGAAATTGTGTGTCGTCGCTATGGTCCCATAAATGTAGCGACGGTGGAGTTACACCGTCGCTAAGATTTTAATCTAATTCAGACATCCCTTTTCCCCAAAGTTTTGTTCCAATCATTGCCCTAAACCAATCTACTCTCCCTTGCCCCCGTCTCCCTCCGACTTTCATCTCCGATCATCTCCCTCGCCCCCGTCTCCCTCCGACTTTCATCTCCGGTCATCTCCCTCTGTTTGTGTCCCTCCCTCTCGCTGGCTCCCCCCCGTCTCTGCTCATCTCCCTCCCTGTCTTTATGCCCTAAACTTCTCTCTCAGTTTCCCCTTCGTCACCTTCCTCTCTGTGTTTCTCAAGTTCCTACGTGCGGCCTCCCATACCATCTGTGACGAACGGTAAGTATTTCCCGATTTACTTCTTCCATATTGGTTCTTTCACGACTATCTCTCACACTCTGTCACTTTCTCAGATTTCATCTGTGAAGCAGGCTTTCTCACTTTCTCTGAGGTGAGACAACCCACTCTCTCAGCTCACACAAGTAAGTGTCTCACGCTTACTCTATTTTCTTCTATTTTTGTTTTTTCTATCTAGTGATAATGTTATGATTATGGCATGTCAAGAAAACCCCTAGTGTTACACACAGATGAACCATGGAGTTTAATGTTGCATACTAAAATGATTGTCATGGTAGTATTTTGTTGAAAGATATATAGTGTCGGCTACAACAGCCTCACCATGAAGCCACTGCCTATATCCAACCATAGTTTCTATTGCCTGAAATAAGGGTCACAGGTAAGAGAGTTAAAATTAGAAAAATTATTGATAAAAGAATGATAAAGAAACAAAATTTCTGTACTAGTTTGATGCCCACAACTGACATAGGCCTAAAATATTGAAATGCTTCCTTTTAGTTTTCTTTGGATCATAACTATAGTCAAATAACCCTTGTGCCATGATAGGTTTTTGTTTGTCTATTCATTGAATATCTGTTTCATTGGATTCGTTTACAATTTTTTTTGATCATATGTATGGATATTTTAAACCTTGTTTTATTATTATTATTAATCTCCATTTTTTAGTTATGAGTTATATTTCATAAGAAAATTTGCCACCTCTGCCTTAGGATGGCTTGACTTAGAACCCTTTCCCCATTTCCCTATTTATAGTAAGTTGAGCTATCATTATTAACTCTGATCATACTTGTCATTGTACATATCATTAATTAAATTATTTACATAACCATTAATTAACATAGTTCTGTTTACATTACTTACCCTTAGCACTAAAATATCATACTATAAGGCAAACTACAAGTAGCAGAAAATCTCAAGTCTTAATTATACTTTAGTGCAAACACATTATATGCAGAGTTATATAGGTTTATTACTTTGTATAAGGACACATTTTATTAGTTTTTGTCGTGATTCACATCCAGTCCTTGAGTGTATATAGTTTCCTTACCAAGTTTTCAGATTTGTAACTAGTTCTATTGTATGGAATGGAAACAAATTTTATATAATTATCATATATGGGACACTAATTTCCTTACCAAGTTTTACTCATGCTTAAACTTAATTTGTATTTGAAAATGTAAAATTAATTGTTTCTCAAAGTTTTCAAAAACATTTCATAAGAAATTGAAGCTAAATTTAATAATTGTTTAATGCATTGAAAACTTTAACCATCTTTATATTTCAATCTCTTGATAAAAGTTTTGAAACAGAACTTTTCACTTGTTTGTCTAAGATCGAACCATTTAAATTTTTTAATAGAAAAACATTCTTTAAATTATGAAAATTAGCAGTTGGGTCGAACCAGAGGTAAAATTATTGCTCTCTGCTTCCTTGTCCTTGGGTATATATGTTAGTGTGGACAGTGTATGGTTGTCCTGTGCTGTTACCTAAAAACTCAAAGTCTATGTCATCATGTTGGCTTCCTGCAGAGGATAACTGTGTGGATTTTGAGTAAGCATTAGACTTAGCACTAAACTTACTAATAGAAGTCTGATGGATATGGTTGTTCTATGTTGGTGTTTATGAGAGTGACATCTTAGATCCAGTTTAAACGAACTTACATAATAGGCTGTAACTGTTCCGGCAGAATTACCAGGTACCAGCTTGATTAGCATTTCAATACTTTCAAATAAGAATGATCTCTTTGATTGAGCTGCTGATCCTGAAATCCAAAGGCTCCACATGTTTCCACGTTAGCTAATAACAGATGAATGCATTTTCTTAAAAATTATTGATGTCACTGCCGTTAGCATGATTTTTACTTGAGTACAAATTTCTGTCTAAAGAGCGATGTGAACATAATGTGATGCCTGGTATTTACCCGTAAAAATGTTAATTCATAATATCATTTCCACTAATATTCCATTGAAACATATTGAAAATGTAATAAACTTGTACCTTTGTTTATTATTTCCTATGTCGAGGATGCAAAATTTCTGTTGCCATAAAACACGAGTTTATTAAAATCTAAATAGCTGCATGTTAAGTATAAATGTTTCACCTGAGGTTTTATCCAACACAAGATGAAGGTCTTCACCCAGAATAGATGCGTGTTGAACGCCCCAAGTGAGGTACATGCTCGTGGAAAAGTCGGCATCCACTTGGATGATGTTGGGTGCGACTGCACAGATTAGCAAAGCCACCACCACTTTTTCTAGTTTGGCCATGCTAACTCCCATGAACAACCTTTTGCCTATGTTTATCATTTGTATGATATTAAAAACCCTGACGATTTATCATTGGTTGGTGATGCCCTTATATAAGTTCCAACGAACAATATGACATTCTGCAGTTGAACGTTGTGTGATAGTTATACATTTAATTGGTCTGGATGTATATTGAGCAGTTCATATGATTCCCTACATGTCATTTAAATGATCTGTCATCCTTATACATTTAAATGTCAGTAACTGCTAAAAGTAGATTTAGTTTAAGATAGGATGTGAGAGGTGGTAGCTAAACCCTAAACCCTAAATTTAAAGAATAGAGTAAAGTGAATTTAAAGAATGTTGTTAAAAGTTATATAATGGAGTGTAGTAGCAGACACTAACGAAGTCTTGTTACTTTTGACCAATGAATCTTACGCTTAAACGTAACCCATGAGGTCATTGGGGAAACCCATGAAATGTATGATAACCTCGTAAAGTTATGGAATCCTATGCTCTAAAAATTATACTCACTCTACCTTATATAATTCATATTTTATTAACACAAGATAAACATTCCTTCTTTGGTTCAACTCCCAATCAATGCCTTTCTTAAAATCTTAACATTCAATAGTTTTTTCCTTTTTTCCCCCCAAAGGGAAAGCAAACTTATTCTGATGGCTTGGCTTTGGTGTAACTTGGATGCTACTAAAAAAGATGTTTGATTTGATAATGGGATTAGTTTGGTCTTTTAATGCGTGGCATAAACCCGTAATATAGGGTTTGGATTTCAACCTCAATTCTGTTATTATTTAATACTTATCTCATCATTTTTACCATTATTCCAAAGAATAAAAAATAATAGACTTACATTTAAGTTTTTTGGTTTAGTATATTCCATTCGGAGTCAAATTAATGTTATGTAATGAGTGTTAGACAATTCATATTTAGCATTTTTGTTAGTATCAATCACGTCCATGTTAACAGTAAAGCAGGACCATCGTACCCAATACAATATAATATAATATAAATTAGTTTTAATAATTGAAGTTAAACATAAATTAAAGTTGTTTCAAATAGATTAAATTGAAACTATAAAGTCTAGACAGTTTCCTGCACCTTCTATTCTTTTTCTTCCCAATGTGAATGAAATCCCTCAGCAACACACCTGTTGGTCTAGACATTCTATTTTTCCCTCTGTGGTTCTTCACATCACCTAATTTCAACAATATATGTTGGATGTTTTACACCTGAAACTGCAACCTTTCTATTTGTTCAGAACCTCTTCTTGGTTGTTCTGTTACCCTCTTTCTTTGCAAGTCTCCTCCATGCCTCTCCTACTAATAGAAGATGAGGTTCTTTTTTTCTTCTCCATTGGCCACTTTACTCTTTAGTTGCTTGTTCATCTCTAGAAGTTCAACCTTCTTTTTGTGTAACCTTACATTATGCTGTTTCATGGTCTCAAAATCCTGATCCATGGACTTTCTCTTTGACTCCAATTTTTCTCTCTGAAATTGATATTGTTGAAGTGAAGTTACTAGGACAAAGTTCTCTACAGATAGCTAATGGTTCTCCTCTTGGCTTTTCACAAGAGAACTTTTCAAGCCATCAATGGTGTCCAAAAAATATGATATTGGTGTTTCCTCATGCTTGATTCCTTTGTCATGCCTGCCATCTGGATCAATGTGAAGAGCCCTATATACTTGATGAATACACCGTTGTCATGTCTGCCATCTGGATCAATGTTAGAAAACTTTGATGCCTCAACGTGTAATATCCCTATTGACAACAGTGAGTGCAATCAAATATTTAAATGCCTCAACGTGTAACGTCCCTATCATAAAAATAATGTGTTGTTTCTTTTAATTAATGTAATTTGCCTCTTTCGTGTGACATAAGATATGCTATTGATGTGAACAGAAGTTGATAATTTCCTAAATAGTGTTAGGATTCAGTTTTTCTGTTTTCCCTTTTTTAGTAAGTTGTTACATTATTAGCTATTACATCCTTAGAAACCTCATTATGGAAACCAGTTGAATGTTGAGAACTTTGATTAACACTTTTAACCATCAATATTGGTTCAGTAGATATGTGATATTATCTCTTAATCTAGTGAGAAATAGAGAGTCTTGTTGTCACGTCATCCAATCCAGGTGGAGGACACAATGGCGCAATGATACATAGTTTGCAGTTATCCCCAATGCATGGAAGTTCTGACTAACTTTAGCTTTGGCGGCTACCCCCAACAAAAATAATCTAGGAATCAAATTGAAGAATAAGCTCTGCATAATTGAACCAGAATTTTAGGTACCCTCCAAAAGAAGAATTTATGTTCATTTTCCTTGGCTTTTCCTACTCCAAAACCATTGTTTTCTTTCCTTGTACTGTCTATTTGCTTGGAAAGTTCCCTGTTTGCTTCTGCTCACTTCTTAATATAGCTCAAACCTTCACCTTTTTGACCTTTTTTTTCTTCTAATATGATAATAACGCCCGGTGAATTGATTGGGATAGACCTTATATAATATTAAGTTATTAGTAATTAATTTTCCAATTGAGTGGGATAGACCTTATATAATATTGAGTTATTACAATTTGCTTCGACTGTCTCTGTTTGTTTAGTTTCCTTGCAATGTACTTAATCTGTAATTTGCTTTACGTGTCTCTCTTTGTTTAGTTTCCTTCCTACTTGTAATCGTCTAACCAGTTATTGGTTTGTCATGCAGCCTAGCACACGTTACGCGTGGTCTGTGATCGTTTGTCGACAGCTTTATATTCTTCCCTCACTTTTTTCCTCGAGGTAATCCCGTAACACTGACTTTGTCATTATGTGTAATATTGTTTGCTAGTGGAGAGCAGAGCTCATTAGGCATTGGTTTTGTGTGCTGATAACATGATTTGAAGATGCATGTGTAATATTGTTTGCTAGTGGAGAGCAGAGCTCATTAGGCATTGGTTTTGTGTGCTGATAACATGTTATTGATGCATGTGTAATGTTGTTTGTTAGTGGAGAGCAGAGCTCATTAGGCATTGGTTTTATGTACTGGTAACATGATTTTGTGTTCATAACTCTGAATATCATATACAATGCGTATGGTATATTTATTTATCTATACTGGGAAGTTTTCTGTATGCAACAGGTGGTTTGTAAATGTGGGAAATGTCTAGTTTACAGGGGAGACTCTGCTAAAATTATGGCAGGGTCCCTGTTTTAGGGAACTTAAAAAATAAAACTCATGGTTTAAAAATGTAGGGTTTAGTCGTGTGTGTACCCATTAGATTCCCGTTCAAGTTTTAAAACAACCGGTTGGTGTACCGTGTTGTGTTGGATCTTGAATTGTCCCGGTTGGATAGTTTGGTATGAATTTGTAACCAGTAGGGCGTAACCCATCAATGTTGTATTTGGTCATGATTTGAGACGTTGAATGTTCATTTGAAATTTCGGTTATGGTGTTTCGTATTGTCCCCAGGGTGCATGTCTGCGTGTGGTGTTTGATACCGTACGTATCTCTGTGTACTCGGGGACCAATGCGAAATGCTGCCGAAATTTCAAATGAACATTCATTCAACTTCTCAAGATAGACCACATACAATTATGGGATGGGTTACGGATGGTTGCATATTCATCCCGAATGGGATAGGGCCCCACCAATTTGCAACATCAAAGAGATAGAGAGTGATTCACAACCGATAGTCAAATAAAATTACAATAATTTAAAGTAACAGAAATCGTGCTTGTTAGATATTGTAAATGGAGGTACCGGCAAATCGGCGATGGATGTACAACCGACTAGATCGCAATCGGCGAGTGACTGAGGAGTTTATGATGGGGCTGTTGGAGTTCATTCCGTTCGCTACGGCAAACACGCCTGGATTTGAAGTGACTCAGAAGATCCGTTGTCTGTGCTCAAGGTGCAAATGCATGAGTTTTGAATACGCGGATGATGTCATGTGCCACCTAACTGAGAAAGGGTTCATGGAAACATACCACTGCTGGTACAACCATGGTGAGCAGTTACCGCGTAGACCGTCAGACGTAACCGTGCAACAGTCTTACTACGAGGTTGGAGGAAACAGGGATACGTACAACAACATTGAACAAATGGTGATGGATCATGTTGGACCCTCCACCGGGCGTATGCTGGAACATAATGACCAAGCAGATCATGGGGACCCTGACAATGCAGAGGAGGATCCTAATCCGGAGGTGAAGAGATTTTATGATTTGTTGGCGGCGGCTCAGACTCCATTGTGGGACGGGTGCAACAGTCACACTGAGTTATCCGCCTCCCTAGCTGCTTTAAGCATAAAGGCAGATTATAATCTTTCTGGAGGTTGTTTTGATAGGATTGTCAGTCTGATGGGTTCCACCATGCCTAGTAATCACAGAATGCCAGCAAACCTGTACCGTGCTAAGAAACAAGTGGCAAACTTGGGGCTGGGTTGTGTGAAGATAGAGTGTTGTGTTGGCGGATGTATGCTGTTCAGAAATGAGTTTGCAGACGACAGTGTCACAAAATGTCTGCATTGTAATGAGGAACGCTACAAGACCATTAAAAGGAGAGGGAAAGTAACCCGGACGGCCAGGAAGAAAATGTGGTACTTCCCTATAACACCGCGTCTTCAACGCCTGTATGCCTCATTGTCCATGGAAAAACACATGCGTTGGCATGCTCTGAACCGAACACAAGAGGGGTTTCTTTGCCATCCTTCCGACGGGAAAGCATGGAAGTGTTTGGATGAGCTATATCCAGACTTTTCTGGCGAGCCGCGAAATGTAAGACTTGGATTATGTACTGATGGGTTTAACCCTTTTGGTCAATACGGAAGGGCTTACTCTTGTTGGCCAGTCATCCTGACCCCATACAATCTGCCGCCTGATATGTGTATGAAGAGGGAGGTCATGTTTCTATCTATACTGGTTCCAGGACCCAAAAATCCAAAGGCGAACATAGATGTGTTTTTGCAACCGTTGGTTGAAGAGTTATCACAGTTATGGGATGTCGGGGTAATGACATACGATGCGTCTTTGAAGAACAACTTTATGATGCGTGCTGTTTTGATGTGGACTATTAACGACTTCCCGGCCTATGGTATGCTTTCTGGATGGTCCACGTTTGGGAAGCTTGCTTGCCCTGTATGCATGGAACATACCGGGGGGGAATCACTCCCTGTTAGTGGCAAGACAAGTTTCTTTGACTGTCATAGAAAGTTTCTACCGTTGGATCACCCGTTTAGGAGGAACAAAACCGCTTTTAAGAAGAACAAGGTTGTTAATGAACCTCCACCCCGTAGGTTATCTGGTGCACGGGTTTGGCAGAGGGTCGAAGAGTATCCTTACATCTGGGACAAGAGTGTTAAGGAGTTTGCGGGTTACGGTAAGGAACACCACTGGGTGAAGCAGAGTGTGTTGTGGGATTTGCCATATTGGAAAGACTTGTCGTTAAGACACAACATTGATGTGATGCACACTGAACGTAATGTTTTCATGAATATTTTTGACACTGTTATGGACATCAAAGGGAGAACAAAGGACAACGAGAAGAGTCGTCTAGACCTTCCGATTTGGTGTTCTAGGAAGGAGTTGGAGTTGAGGGATGCGGGACGTGGAAGAATGTTTAAACCCCATGCAAAATATGCTTTAACTAGACCACAACAGATTGCTGTGTGTATTTGGATGAATGGGTTGACCCTGCCTGACGGATTCGCTTCTAACTTGAGTAGATGTGTCGATGTGAAGGAGGGCAGGGTGTTTGGCATGAAAAGTCATGATTGCCATGTGTTTATGCAACAACTACTCCCGTACGCGTTTCATGCCTTACCGAAGCCTATTTGGAAACCGTTAGTGGAGTTGAGTCACTTCTTTAAGGAGTTGACGGCTACTTCGTTGAGTGTGGAGAAACTTGTGAAGATGGAAGAAACTATCCCGGTATTGATTTGTAAGTTGGAGCAGATTTTCCCACCAAGTTTTTTTGACTCCATGGAGCATTTGCCTATCCATCTACCGTACGAGGCCTTGGTTGGTGGCCCAGTGCAGTATCGTTGGATGTATCCATTCGAAAGGTGAATGCTTGGTGAACTCTTTAATTTACTTGCAAATCGTGCTTATAATAGTATTTTCTAACTTAACACCATCTTGTTAATGATGTTGAAGATTCTTACGCTCTTTAAAAGATAAAGTGTCGAACAAAGCCTGCGTTGAAGCTTCAATTTGTGAGGCATACTTAGTCGAAGAAATGACAACCTTTGCTTCTTTCTATTTTCCGACGGAGATAGAAACTAGAATGAGTAGAATTCCCCGCAATCTTGGGGTAGCCAGCCGCACAGGGTTTGATGAACAAATGTCGATTTTCAACTATCCTGGTCACCCGGGGGGCAGGCTCACAAAATGTTACATTGATGAGAAAGATCGAAAGGCGGCTCACTTGTACATTCTTCTCAATTGCCCAGAAGTGGAACCCTTTATTGAGTAAGTCATAGAAGTTATATTATACATTCTTAACATAGCTTTTATATTAAACTTATTTGTTTCTTTCAATAGCTTATACACAGATATGCTAAAACTTGAGCAAAATGATTTAACTGATGACCAAATTCATAGTGAGGTGTCATCCAAGTTCGTTGGTTGGTTCGCGCAACATGTAAGACCCGTATACCAAGTGTTTTTAAGCCTATTTGCTTCTAACTCCCGTCAATATGGTAACAATGACCTACTTCTTATGTTGTACATAGATACAAGACCCTACCAACCATATTGAAGATTCTTTACTCCAAGCCCTTTCTTGGGGGCCGGTGAAGACTGTTAAAAAATGGCCTATTTACTACGTAAATGGCTACAAGTTTAATATTCTTCAATGGAGTGAAGGGATGCGCACCCATAACTACGGGGTTTGTGTTAAAGGCACCGCCGGTCAGTTGGAAGAAGACTTTTATGGAGTGCTGACGGAGATTGTTGAAGTTTTATTCTCTGGACGACTAAGAAGAGATATTGTTCTATTCAAATGTGATTGGTTCGACAATACAATCGGTGTTGGAACAAAGGTTGACAACAACTACGGCTTAGTTGAGGTCAAGAAGAATGGTAGATATAAAGGGTTTGATCCCTTCATTTTTGCCCAACAAGCTGAGCAGGTTTATTACATCGACTTCCCGGGAGGACATCAGGACTGGTATGCAGTAATCAAGGCCAAGGCCCGAAGTCAGATCACTGACAATGTCTCCGAGGAGGTCGATGACGCTTATCAGCTTGCACCACACGAGCTCAACGATGCCAATTTGTTGTTCAACATTGATCCAGTCATAATGGATGAGACACTCGCCACTACGGGGGGTGAACACATTGACAAAGACCTTGTCTCTCGATCAAAACGGTCTAGGGCTGATTTGGATACTGATGAACTTGTTCAAACAGATAACCACAGTGACACTGAAACTGAGGGGGAATTTGAAACTGAAACAGACACAGAGTATGTAGTTGTTAAACATATATACATAGGTTTATATATATCCTGATACTAACCTTTCTTTTCATGATTTTATCCACAGATGACGGGACGTCGACTGCCCTTCAGTAGGGGTGGTGGGTCCAGGACCCTGGCTTCCCGTCTGGGGACTCCTACCCTAGGGCAGGAGACCACACCATCACCACCACAGCGGACCACTCCATCACCACTACAGCAGACCACTCCATCACCACCACTACAGCAGACCACTCCATCACCACCACCACAGCAGACCACCCCATCACCCCCACAGCTGACCACCCCAGAGCAGACTCCTGGAGTTGGTGGCTTGGAGGACCATGGCCATCAGGCGACCCCACCTCCGGCATCCCCTCTGCCCATGTTGGTACCCGTGCCGGCCGGAGACGAGTAAGTGACTAAATTTCATATACTTTTATGTTATTTGTATGATACTTTATATTAGGGTTTAGTGGAAAGACTTGTTGGTTTATTGGATGTTACTTTAATTAGTACTTGTATAGATTGAATTGTACTGGGCACTCTTCTGTTTGTAACAGGGTAACTATTTAAACTTGGAAATGTTACATTTACAGGGGAGACTCTGCCGAAATTTTAGGTGTCTCCCTAGATTGTGCGTTGTTTTACTCCTAACATAATTGTTGTCATTACAGCTTTGTTGATAGTAGTCGCACTACCAAAGCGATTACTAAGGTTTTGAAGGCCCAGTGGGATGGTCCATATATATCTTGGACAGATGTTGGGAAGGTTGTGCAAGATAGGTGGTTTGACACCTTCTCGGTAAGTTCCTAGCTCATTTATTGTGACTTGATTTGTAAAATAGACCCGTTATTAATTTTGATTTCTCAATTCATTTTACAGCGTGATTACCAGTGGGCGGAGGGTATGATTGATGAGATTAGGAAGGTCTTTGCCACAAAGACCTCCAAAATCATCAAGAGTACCCTTTGGAAGGTGAGGGCTAAGGGTGAGCGCCCTCGTTGGATCCCGGAGGACTATTGGGACGGGATGGTCCAGAAGTGGGGCGGGGTCCCATTCCAGCAGGCGAGTGCTCGGAATAGGGCCAACAGAGCCGCCGATGCTGCAGCCTCGGTTTACACTGGGGGTAGCATTTCAACCCTCGAGCACAAGAAAAGATTTGTAAGTATATTTATGTTAAACATTTCTATTATGATTTGTCTTACATGTTTACAAATAATAATCTCAATGTTTTTTGTCCACCACAGGAGCAGAGGGAGCACCGGGAGCCTTCTTTGTTTGAGGTCATGCAAATGACCAAGAAGAACAAAGCCGGTGCATGGGTAAACCAGAAGACTACGGAGCTAGCGGTATTTACTTTTAACTGACACATGCTTATAATTTACAAATCAGCTTACTAATCCTATCGTTGTTTTTGAATTTACAGGAGGCGTATCAGGCCAGGAGGGCCGAGAAGGAGGCGGACCTGGTGGCTTCCACTCCTGAAGGGGAGGTTCCTCCCACCCTATCTTGTTCTGACGACAACGCCATCTATATGGAGGCTGTTGGCGGTGTGAACAAGAAAGGGAGGGTGTTTGGATTGGGTGGCGTCGGCACGCAGCTGGCGAAAAAGGGGAAGACCCCTTCCTCTTCGTCTTCCTCTGGTCTTCCAACTGAGGTCGTTCAGGTAATTCAAAACCTGAACGATGAGCTACAGGAGGAGCGACGTCAGAGGCAGTTGCTGTTGGAGCGGCACGAGGCGGACCGACAGAAGGCCGAGGCGGACCGACAGCGGGCCGAGGAGCAGCACGCCGAGACTCGTCGGCAACTTGCTCAGCAGCAGGAGCTACTGATGCAGTTGATGGCGAGGCTACCTCCCCCCACCTCCCAGGCGCCCCCACCACCACCCTAGGATCCCCCACCACCTTGATTGTAGTTCTTTTATTTATACACATTGTATATTTGATTTTTAGTTATGTTATATTTTCATTCAGTATTTATTTTGTCATTCTTTATTTATTATGTCAATATTTATTGGTAATTACATTCAAATCACAAAGCCTTATTCTACCTATCATTAGTAATTCAACCTATTTGATAAATTAATTTAATCTATTATTTTGTTTTTAATAATAATTTATTACTTCAAAAAAATTATTTTAATTTAATTATAAAATTTTATCAGCCAATACAAAATACAAAATATTAAGATTTTTTTAAAGTTAAATTAACAAAACCTACCTATCATTGAATCAATTTTAAAAAAATTTAAAAATGACCGTTAGCGACGGCCCACAACCGTCGCTGAATAAAAAACACTAGCGACGGACGCTCTGGTCGCTACATCACAACCACTAGCGACGGACGATCTGGCCGCTACATCACAAACACTAGCGACGGATGTTGTGGTCGCTACGTCACAACCACTAGCGACGGAGTCTGTCGTCGCTGTATCATAACCACTAGCGACGGATTCGGTCGTCGCTGTACTTGTTACAAATAGCGACGAGCAAGGGTGGTCGCTACATGAGTACATGTAGCGACGGCATAGGGTGGTCGCTGATGGCTGTTATTAGCGACGGGCTTTCGTGGTCGCTGTATGCCAACACTTAGCGACGGCTGGGGTTATTGGGACAGAGACGATTTTAGCGACGGCCTTACGCCGTCAATATGTTAGCGACGGCAGGTGTGGCGTCGCTGATGTCTTTTCGACGAGGGTTTTAGCGACGTCCTCCTTTCCGTCTGAGATGCCGTCGCTAATGTGTTTAGCGACGGCCATTCTGTGGATTAGCGACCAATGCCTTCCGTCGCTATCAGTTGTTTTTTTAGTGGTGTAAGTGATATGCTTTCAAGTCAGTATGCCCTTTTAGTGATGACGTTTCTCACCCGGTGTGGTTCTTCCTATTTGTCTGGTGGAGGTTTATAACTTGATGTAGACCATGCCTCATTTCTTCATATCAATGTCTAAGTTTTCTTGGTTCTTCCTTGTCGTACGATGTTTTTCTAAGGAAGGGTCTCCTAGTTTTGCCACAGGAATTTATTATGTAGTTCAAGCAACATGGTGCTTGTGTACTTTAACGTATTTTTTTTATGTTTCGAGAATCGCTTCATGGGTAAGTATGAACTGGAACCAACCCCTCGAACGAGGTTTTCCTGGTGTCAACTGGCGTTGATTCTAAGTGAGCGATTCTGAATGAGTGATTGACTCCGAATGAGCGATTCTGAATGAGGTAGGGATTGGCCTTGTCACTTGGGGAGTTCTGTATCTTGGAGCCCCCTTGTGCTATTTGGAAAAAGGTGGCCAACCGTCATTTGCTTTTTTGATGAATGTGCATGTGTGCTTAATATGTTACTTGAGTCTTCCGTTTCTTCAACATATGAGAGTCTTTCATCGAGTAAGCATATGTTACTCAGGTCTCTCGTTAACTTAGTGTATTTTAGAATTGTCGAGAGCGTGTGCTCAGGCTTATCTTCAAAGTTGTCGAGAGCTCGTGCTCGGGCTTAACGTTACTTATCGTAATGTAAGTTTCAAGATTGCTGAGAGCTCGTGTTCGGGCTTACCATATATTGCCGAGAGCTTGTGTTTGGGCTTATCTTTAAAATTGTCGGGAGCTTGTGTAACATCCCGAATTTTATAAAAATGAATAATTAATGAGAACGAATAATAAATAATTGTATATGGGTGGATTTGTGTCCCAGAAATATTGGAATAATTAAATTGGGATTTATTAGGGATATTTATAATTTATTGAGCTTATGTGAGATGAAATTATACCCGATTAGAATATGGGTGTCGGACCAAGTATCTCTGATTAGGATGCCGTTGGTCAGGGCTGCTAAGAATATTATTGGGAATCCGAATCTATATTCAGAATAATTTTTAGATAATGTATTAAGCCCAAACTGAGAGCCTGTTTGTTATAAAGCGGTGAAATTTTAATGTGAAGCCAAATATTAAAACATAAACCCTCCTCCCTCCCTTATGTTTCACGCCACTTTTTCTTCTTCTTTCTATTCTCTTCTGTTCATTCTCCTTCTCCTTTCTCATTCCTCTCCACTCTTCTCTCCAAAACCTAAGCCGTGTGGAGTCTTCTTCTCCTCCACCATTTTTGTTTTCATGAAGGCTTGAAGGAGAAGCTTGTGGCTGGAAATTTCTCTCCCCTCTTCTTCATATTTTCGTGTGGCTCTCTCTCTTCCTTGGGAGCTCATGGCTAACTCTTGGTTGAGGTAAGTTCCTCACCATTCTTTATGAGTTTATGCCTTAGATTTTGGTTCTTGGTTTTTGGGGGAGTATTTATGGCATATGGGTTGTTGGGAGAGCATTAATATGGAAAACCCTAAGGTGGGGTGTTGTTATTATGGCATTAATGGTGGGTTGTTATAGGTGCATGAAATTAATACTTGGATGAGTGGAAAATTAATGAGCATTTATGGTGTTGTTGGGTTTTAGTGAAACCCTAACTCTAATAATTGGGGAAAGTGTGAATGTGTGTAGAATGTAGGTTTAATGATGTTAGAGAATGATATTAATGATGAAAAATGGCCAATGGTGGTGATTAATGAGCGTGGGTAAATGTTGTTGGGTTTTGATGAAAACCCTAGCCCTAAGAATTTGGGGAAATAGATATTGTATAGATTGAAAGGTTGAATTGAATGTTAATGGGTGATATTTAATGATGAGTGTTGTTATGAATGTGGAATGTGAGGGATTGGTGTGAAAAGATTATGACTTGATGAGGTTCTAAACCATTGTGGTTATTGAAGGATATGAGGTTCTAAACCGGGTGATGCAATGGAGCATTCGAAGCATTGGAACCATTTTAGCTCTTCCCTCGAGGTAGGAGAGGAGTTAACATTTAAACTGCATGAGTAAAATCGTTAGTGATTATTGTATGTGTTAGTACTCATGCTTGCCTTGCCATGTGTATGTATTGAATTAATTGTAATGGTAAGTTGATGATTATTGAGGATGATGTGTGAGGATATATGGATTTGTTGTGGCAAGTTATGAATATCTGTATATAAGATGATGATAAGTTTGAATTCAACATGATCAATATGTTTTGGAATGAAAATCTATAAGTATGAATGTGTGAACAGGGTGTATATGCCTTTTAATGATGTATAAGAAACGTTGGATATGTCCAATTTTGACTTATAATGAGCATTTCCGAGTAAGAACTCTTAGAACGAGTTGTATGTGCCTCAAATATCGTATATGATGTGTTGGATATGATTTAATAGGCCTAAAATGTAAAATCATATGTTGAGCTGTGAAGATTTTTGTTTTCTGTTTATGTTCTGGCAATCTCGATCAAGCGAGATAGGATCTCGCTCAAGCGAGATAGGATCTTGCTCAGGCGAGGATCCTCTGTATCGGTATAATGGTCTCTGGACCAATTTTGCCCAGGCGAGTGATATTTCCGCTCAAGCGAGATGCATGTTATGCAATCAGGGGAGTCACTGGGCGAATCTCGCTCAAGCGGGCATGGCCACGCTTGAGCGAGCTAGAGAGGAAATTGACACTGGACACTTTTCGCTCAAGCGTGGGTGAGTCGCTTGAGCGAGAGTGTGAAGTCTGATGATTGGGCAGTACTCACTCAAGCAAGTGACAGGTATTGTTGTGCCTTGACCGAGCGTGACGAGTGAATGGTGAGCAAGTGAGATTCTGGATGAAATTTCACTCGAGTGGGAACCTTAGAAAAATAATTTCATGATGTAGTGAATTTCTGAGTGAAATTCCGAGTGGACTATGTCCGAGACAGGACCTTCCGAGTGAGGAAGTGAATATAATTTCGAATAAGAGGTTTCCGAGTAAGATATTCCAGGTAGTGGAGTTCCGAGTGGGAATTCCCGAGTTCAAAGTAACTTGTTCCGAGTGGAGTCCCTTTGTGTGTGTAATTCCGAGTGGGGATGGTACCGATTGGGGATATATGGTGTGTTTGTCTAGAAGTATTCTGGAATAACTCCACTCGTGTGAAAAAGAAAGGAAGTCAGTTTTTGGAATGAATTACCAAGTGAGAAAAGACTCGGTCTAGATTATTTTGCCGAGTGGAAACCCGAGTGAGTGATAGTCGGTCTTGGAATTAATTTGCCGAGTGAAAGACCACACGAGAGAAGATTTTGAAATAATTTGCCAAGTGAAGATCGATCAGGTGTTGAGTCGGTGTGAGAGTGAATTACCGAGTGAATGACCGACCGAGTGATAAGTCGGCTTTAATGTAAATTGCCGAGTGAATGACCGAATGAGAGGAATCGGTTCTGGAATAACTTTCTCGAGTGCAAAACTGAGTGTTGGGAAGGACGACCTCTGGTCAGATTTCGCTTAAGCGAGTGGATACCTCGCTCAAGCGAGTGAGTATGGAATTCCTTACTGGACAATTCTCGCCCGAGCGAGTGGCTGGTTGAAGGGAGCCTCGCTCGAGCGAATATATTTAAGAATGCTTACTGGAACGATTTCGCCCGAGCGAGCTGAGGCGCTCAAGCGAGATGGGCTGTCTCGCTCAAGCGAATGTGGGCCTCGCTTGAGCGAGTGAACACTGATAGTATTTTTCCCTTCTTTTCTCGGTTCTGATGGTATTGGGCCTTGTTCCCCTTATCCTGTGCGATACCTGAGGGAACGTATGGGGATATAAATATGCCTATAATATAATTGGGTGGTGATGGATAACGATTGAGAGATTGAGAAAATTTGTTAACACCCATAATATGCATAATGTGAAATATGAATTCTTAACCACCAAGAATAAAGTGAGTGAGAACAATGTCAAGGGTTTGGCGTTGAGTTATGAGATTGTACCTCCGAGTGATTATGAATCCTTCATGGGAATGATTGAATAGCAAGGTGTATGCTAATAATCGAATAAATCGGAGATGACAATTATGATGGGTTGAAAACCACTAAATGAATGTGTTGGCAAAAGTGTGATTGCCATATGTGGAATGATAAATATGCCTCGAATAATTCTATGTGTGGATTAATATTATGATGTTTGCTATGCCCTTTGATATCCATGTGTGAATTATTATAAATGATGTTTGTGGCCATTGAGATGCCAATTATATGAATAATGTGCCTTGAGGGGCTTTGTAAATGATTATGAATAATTATTAAAATGACCAATTAAATTATACCCCTAATTGAGAGGGTGAGATATCCTTGCGAGGTTATTATTGAGCATATGCATTATTGCATTGCATTCAGCGCATGGCATAGCATTGTTACTTTGTGGTTACGATCACAGTGATGAAAGATCCTGCGGGATTCTATGAAGGGAGTACCCCTTGCGAGACGGGAAACCAATGTGATGATGATATGATATTGTGCCGGTGGTTGCGATCACCTGGTTGGGGAATGTGAAAGGCCCTGCGGGGACCATTGTATGATGACGAGCCAGTGGTTATGATCGCTTGGTATTTGATATGATAAAGGGCTTGCGAGCACCTATGATGCCCATGGTTGCGATCATGAGGCGGGAGTACCCCTTGCGAGGCGAGAAACCTATGAGAATTGTTGAATGTGGTTGCGATCACGAGAAGCACCTTGCGAGGCTGCTATAGGGAGTACCCCTTGCAAGGCGGGAAACCAATGATTATGAATGATTGATTATGGTGGTTGCGATCACGCGTGATATGAAATCGGATCCGTTGCATATGCATTAAACAGTTGACATGTGCATTAGCCATAAGAGCATGGCATTTGAGATGGGATGACCACGAGTGATGAGAAACCCCTTGCGAGGAGGTATTGAGTGAAACCTTAATGGATTAATGATAATAAAGATTATGAATACCTTTGTTGATAAGTGGCAAGTGATTGTGTATATGATTATGTATGTGTTTGTGCTTGATTATGATATGAATTGCGATTCATGGGGCTTGCATGCCTAATATAATAATGAGATGATGAATGAATGATAATTTAATGATTTTATAGCAAAGCACACATGACGTTTGTATGCATATACACATGATCACAATATATATATTATTTGTTATTTTGAATGTATAACTCACTCTCCCATGTGGTCTCCTTTTTAGCATTGTGATGCAGGTTGCCATGGGATGAGTTCGGATTTTAATCAAAGGTTTGGTGAAGGTAAATAGTGGAAGAGGAAGTGCCTTGGCCGGCATCATTTGTGGGTTCTTATGTAATGAACTAATTGTATATGATGATATAGATGATTTAGTGATTTTGTTATGTATAAAGTAATTCTTTGAATTTATGGATGGTGAATGCATATGTAGAATGTAAGAGAGGATTTAATGTGTGCTAGAGATATCGGAATTGAATGATGATTATTGATCATGGTGAAAATTTGGGGAAGATCCCCAAATGTATACATATACAGATAGTTATGGTATATCTTAGGCATGGCATGCTTATGTAATTATGTAAAATGATGATGGTTGTCTATTAGGCTTATGATATGCCATTGCATGCTTTGCCTAGCCTTTTCTCATATCGTCATATATGGGACTAGGCTTGTGCTTGGTATACACATTCTTCCGTTGTAAACTCTATTATTTTCGTATACCGTTATGGGCAATTTACTTATCGATCCAGCTTTAGGTTATTTAATATCACTCTTTGGTTTTCTGTGATTTGGGTCTTGATGTGATCATGGTGGTGTCTTGGAAATATTTTCAAACATGAAAAATTTATTCAAAATTTTATTAATTATAATGATTACATCGGGATTCGAGTACAGAAAATCAAGGGGTGTTATAAAGGTGGTATCAGAGCGTATTTTGCTCTGAATTGGATTTATTGGTTACTACCAGAGCATGGCTGCTCTGTGAGGTTTTGATATTATGGATGATTGGAGCATGATTGCGTAATGGTGAGATACTTATGGTGATCTTTGGAGCGGGATGCTTATTATTGGAATATGGTTGTTTGTATAGATTTGAGAATGATAATTATTTAGAGGATGATGATATGTTAAGGTATTGATTGCCCTATGTAGAAATGTGAATGATTAGTTGACTAAGAATTGTGGATCGATTATGAGGGCATAATTGCTTATTGAGGAATTATTGTGAATCATTAATATTGAGTTGGGATTGATGCATATTAAGGACTCTTTATGAGATTATGGATTCAGAAGATGTAATTGATGTTTATTGGGAGTATACTCTTATCATTGAGGTTGTACGATGCACTTATGGAGCATAGTTGCTCATTGATAATCATGAATGAATCATGAGATTGAAAATGAGTGAATAAATTTCCTCAATATATGATTGAAGTATTTATTGTGTAAGACCGGCCAAGTTCCTTACCCTATTACCTTCAAATGATGAATATATTGTTATTGTGCATTGATGTTGATATATATAATGCAAATTGAATTGATAATGGATCTATGTTGAATATTAGTCATGGAAAGGAAATATTGAGTTATGAATATGAAATATGAGATATGACTTGGATTGATGATGAATTTGTATCATGTGTGATCATGGATATGATATGTTAAATATGCATTGATTTAATGATGGACCTATGCCGTATGTTGATTACGGATAGGAGGTATTGAGAAAGAAATTGATATGGTAGTAGACCATATATGTTGAGACCTTGATGTGTGTATACACCTTGAATATAAATTGTTGGTTAGGTCTCTTATATGCATTATGCCTGTGGCGTCTAGCCAAGGAGTGTTTGTTAAATGAAAACAAAACTCACATGCTTGAGTTGATTGAATGAATAATATTGAAGGAATTCCCTAGTGTGGGTATTTTCGAATTTAAATGATTGGTTATGCCAGTTGTGAACGATAGATTTTATATCCTTTGACACAAGAACCCCATATATTGAATGATACAAGTGAATTGTTGTATCCCTCTAGATTGGGAATTTGATTATGTGATAGGCGAATAAATGTGAAATCGAATACATGTTAGATTGAGGTTGTGTCTCGATTTTTGGTGTGTGAAAACCGAGTGAGTAATCGAATTGATTATAACACACTAGGTGTGATGACCTTGAAGGACTTGGTATGATCCTGCATGATCAAACTTAGGGAATTATTGGTATTGATTATGGTATATGATTTTACGAAGTGACTTTGGGCTAAATTGTGTGCCCTAGAGACTATGATCATTAGAATAATTATGGATGATGATATGATTTAGAGGTGACATGTGTGATTGTGAGTCGGTGAATAGAAATTTGATCATGTCATTAACCCCCTATTTTATCTGAAGGGTGCTATATTGGTAATAGAAGCCACATAGTGATGTGATATGAGGTGAGTTATATGTTTAAATTATGAGCTTTGGTTGTGATCTTGAGGAGAATTCCTAATGTGAAGGCTTATTATGCGGTTAAGTAGCCTACTTGATAAGAGTGTAGTGAATCTTTTAAGGCTCGAATTGATTTATAGCCAACAAATATGTAAGTGAGACAAGAATTTTAGGCTATTTGAGCATGGATTTGGATGGATGAAACCCAAGGATGGGGTATTTACCTTGTGATGATTGAAAATTTATGGTTGGTACACTGATTAATGGTGAAGATAATTAAGATTTGATGACTGATATGGCATGATGGATGCCAAATTAATTGTAGAATGACAATGAGATATGAATATGTTAATTGTGGATTGGTGAGGATTGTCACCAAGTCTTATATGGACTGGTATCGCTTGAATATGTGTGACCGATATGAGCAATAGGAATACGAAGTATTGGTCCCGATACGGCCTTACATGCCATAGGCATCGTGGCAACATGCACATATGCACCGACTTTATGTGTTTGTGGTAACCACTACGGGATTGGGACGCTTTCCTGTATGTCGGATGCAACAACACATAGGCCGGGCAGGTGTAGGGATTGTAACTGCTTATGGTGAATGTACTGCGCCTATCTGGTCATACTAAGTATGAACATGTGAGCTCTGTTGGGTGAGTTATGATCGATGACATATGACACGGTTGGAAAGGAAATTTTATGTTAAAAATGATAAAGCGATGATGAACATGATTTGATGGACTTTGATAAGTTCAATGTTATTCTATGGTGTCGTTGAACCTTGTTGATGTGTGGCCTGAGGTATGGCCTTGTGATATGTATATCGATGTGAATTTCGAGGAAGAAATTCTTTTTAGGTGGGGTCGATTGTAACATCCCGAATTTTATAAAAATGAATAATTAATGAGAACGAATAATAAATAATTGTATATGGGTGGATTTGTGTCCCAGAAATATTGGAATGATTAAATTGGGATTTATTAGGGATATTTATAATTTATTGAGCTTATGTGAGATGAAATTATACCCGATTAGAATATGGGTGTCAGACCAAGTATCTCCGATTGGGATGCCGTTGGTCAGGGCTACTAAGAATATTATTGGTAATCCAAATCTATATTTGGAATAATTTTTAGATAATGTATTGAGCCCGAACTGAGAGTCTGTTTGTTATAAAGCGGTGAAATTTTAATGTGAAGCCAAATATTAAAACATAAACCCTCCTCCCTCCCTTATGTTTCACGCCACTTTTTCTTCTTCTTTCTATTCTCTTCTCTTCATTCTCCTTCTCCTTTCTCATTCCTCTCCACTCTTCACTCCAAAACCTAAGCCGTGTGGAGTCTTCTTCTCCTCCACCATTTTTGTTTTCATGAAGGCTTGAAGGAGAAGCTTGTGGCTGGAAATTTCTCTCCCCTCTTCTTCATATTTTCGTGTGGCTCTCTCTCTTCCTTGGGAGCTCATGGCTAACTCTTGGTTGAGGTAAGTTCCTCACTATTCTTTATGAGTTTATGCCTTAGATTTTGGTTCTTGGTTTTTGGGGGAGTATTTATGGCATATGGGTTGTTGGGAGAGCATTAATATGGAAAACCCTAAGGTGGGGTGTTGTTATTATAGCATTAATGGTGGGTTGTTATAGGTGCATGAAATTAATACTTGGATGAGTGGAAAATTAATGAGCATTTATGGTGTTGTTGGGTTTTAGTGAAACCCTAACTCTAATAATTGGGGAAAGTGTGAATGTGTGTAGAATGTAGGTTTAATGATGTTGGAGAATGATATTAATGATGAAAAATGGCCAATGGTGGTGATTAATGAGCGTGGGTAAATGTTGTTGGGTTTTGATGAAAACCCTAGCCCTAAGAATTTGGGGAAATGGATATTGTATAGCTTGAAAGGTTGAATTGAATGTTAATGGGTTATATTTAATGATGAGTGTTGTTATGAATGTGGAATGTGAGGGATTGGTGTGAAAAGATTGTGATTTGATGAGGTTCTAAACCATTGTGGTTATTGAAGGATATGAGAGCTAAGTTGAATATTGAGTAACAATGTGATGGTGATGTTGTTGGGTTTAGTTGGCCTTTTATGATCTAGAGGATCTTGGCTTTGGGAAAGGAATTCCCGAAGCCTAACACAATTACATAAGTTGGTGTTTATCAAGTTTAGGACTTGAGGTTGAGCTTTATGATAAGCTAGCAAGTATTGAAATTATGGTGGTTATTAATTATGTGAATATATATGCATATGGTATGTAGATCGTATTCCGGGTGATGCAATGGAGCATTCGGAGCATTAGAACCATTTCGGCTCTTCCCTCGAGGTAGGAGAGGAGGTAACATTTAAACTGCATGAGTAAAATCGTTAGTGATTATTGTATATGTTAGTACTCATGCTTGCCTTGCCATGTGTATGTATTGAATTAATTGTAATGGCAAGTTGATGATTATTGAGGATGATGTGTGAGGATATACGGATTTGTTGTGGCAAGGTATGAATATCTGTATATAAGATGATGATAAGTTTGAATTCAACATGATCAATATGTTTTGGAATAAAAATCTGTAAGTATGAATGTGTGAACAGGGTGTATATGCCTTTTAATGATGTATAAGAAATGTTGGATATGTCCAATTTTGACTTATAATAAGAATTTCCGAGTAAGAACTCTTAGAACGAGTTGTATATGCCTCAGATATCGTATATGATGTGTTGGATATGATTTAATAGGCCTAAAATGTAAAATCATATGTTGAGCTGTGAGGATTTTTGTTTTCTGTTTATGTTCTGGCAATCTCGCTCAAGCGAGATAGGATCTCGCTCAGGCGAGGATCCTCTGTATCGGTATAATGGTCTCTGGACCAATTTCACCTAGGCGAGTGACATTTCCGCTCAAGCGAGATGCATGTTATGCAATCAGGGGAGTCACTGGGCGAATCTCGCTCAAGCGGGCATGGCCACGCTTGAGCGAGCTAGAGAGGAAATTGACACTGGACACTTTTCGCTCAAGCGTGGGTGAGTCGCTTGAGCGAAAGTGTGAAGTCTGATGATTGGGTAGTACTCACTCAAGCGAGTGACAGGTATTGTTGTGCCTTGACCGAGCGTGACGAGTGAATGGTGAGATTCTGGATGAAATTTCACTCGAGTGGGAACCTTAGAAAAATAATTTCATGATGTAGTGAATTTCCGAGTGAAATTCCGAGTGGACTATGTCCGAGACAGGACCTTCCGAGTGAGGAAGTGAATATAATTTCGAATAAGAGGTTTCCGAGTAAGATATTCCGGGTAGTGGAGTTCCGAGTGGGAATTCCCGAGTTCAAAGTAACTCATTTCGAGTGGAGTCCCTTCGTGTGTGTAATTCCGAGTGGGGATGGTACCGATTGGGGATATATGGTGTGTTTGTCCAGAAGTATTCTGGAATAACTTCACTCGTGTGAAAAAGAAAGGAAGTCGGTTTTTGGAATGAATTATCGAGTGAGAAAAGACTCGGTCTGGATTATTTTGCCGAATGGAAACCCGAGTGAGTGATGGTGGGTCTTGGAATTAATTTGCCGAGTGAAAGACCACACGAGAGAAGAGTCGGTTTTGAAATAATTCGCCGAGTGAAGATCGATCAGGTGTTGAGTCGGTGTGAGGGTGAATTACTGAGTGAATGACCGACCGAGTGATAAGTCGACTTTAATGTAAATTGCCGTGTGAAGGACCGAATGAGAGGAATCGGTTCTGGAATAACTTTCCCGAGTGCAAAACCGAGTGTTGGAAGGACGACCTTTGGTCAGATTTCGCTTAAGCGAGTGGATACCTCGCTCAAGTGAGTGAGTATGGAATTCCTTACTGGACAATTCTCGCCCGAGCGAGTGGCTGGTTGAAGGGAGCCTCACTCAAGCGAATATATTTAAGAATGCTTACTGGAACGATTTCGCCCGACCGAGCTGAGGCGCTCAAGCAAGATGGGCTGTCTCGCTCAAGCGAATGTGGGCCTCGCTTGAGCGAGTGAACACTGATAGTATTTTTCCCTTCTTTTCTCGGTTCTGATGGTATTGGGCCTTGTTCCCCTTATCCTGTGCGATACCTGAGGGAACGTATGGGGATATAAATATGCCTATAATATAATTGGGTGGTGATGGATAACGATTGAGAGATTGAGAAAATTTGTTAACACCCATAATATGCATAATGTGAAATATGAATTCTTAACCACCAAGAATAAAGTGAGTGAGAACAATGTCAAGGGTTTGGCGTTGAGTTATGAGATTGTACCTCCGAGTGATTATGAATCCTTCATGGGAATGATTGAATAGCAAGGTGTATGCTAATAATCAAATAAATCGGAGATGACAATTATGATGGGTTGAAAACCACTAAATGAATGTGTTGGCAAAAGTGTGATTGCCATATGTGGAATGATAAATATGCCTCGAATAATTCTATGTGTGGATTAATATTATGATGTTTGCTATGCCCTTTGATATCCATGTGTGAATTATTATAAATGATGTTTGTGGCCATTGAGATGCTAATTATATGAATAATGTGCCTTGAGGGGCTTTGTAAATGATTATGAATAATTATTAAAATGACCAATTAAATTATACCCCTAATTGAGAGGGTAAGATATCCTTGCGAGGTTGTTGTTGAGCATATGCATTATTGCATTGCATTCAGGGCATGGCATAGCATTGTTACTTTGTGGTTGCGATCACAGTGATGAAAGATCCTGCGGGATTCTATGAAAGGAGTACCCCTTGCGAGGCGGGAAACCAATGTGATGATGATATGATATTGTGCCGGTGGTTGCGATCACCTGGTTATGGAATGTGAAAGGCCCTGCGGGGACTATTGTATGATGACGAGCCAGTGGTTGCGATCACTTGGTATTTGATATGATAAAGGGCTTGCGAGCACTTATGATGCCCATGGTTGCGATCATGAGGCGGGAGTACCCTTTGCGAGGCGGGAAACCTATGAGAATTGTTGAACGTGGTTACGATCACGAGAAGCACCTTGCGAGGCTGCTATAGGGAGTACCCCTTGCGAGGCGGGAAACCAATGATTATGAATGATTGATTATGGTGGTTGCGATCACCCGTGATATGAAATCGGATCCGTTGCATATGCATTAAACAGTTGACATGTGCATTAGCCATAAGAGCATGGCATTTGAGATGGGATGACCACGAGTGATGAGAAACCCCTTGCGATGAGGTATTGAGTGAAACCTTAATGGATTAATGATAATAAAGATTATGAATGCCTTTGTTAATAAGTGGCAGATGATTGTGTATATGATTATGTATGTGCTTGTGCTTGATTATGATATGAATTGCGATTCATGGGGCTTGCATGCCTAATATAATAATGAGATGATGAATGAATGATAATTTAATGATTTTATAGCAAAGCACACATGACGTTTGTATGCATATACACATGATCACAATATATATATTATTCGTCATTTTTAATGTATAACTCACTCTCCCATGTGGTCTCCTTTTTAGCATTGTGATGCAGGTTGCCATGGGATGAGTCGGATTTTAATCAAAGCCTTGGTGAAGGTAAATAGTGGAAGAGGAAGTGCCTTGGCCGGCATCATTTGTGGGTTCTTATGTAATGAACTAATTGTATATGATGATATAGATGATTTAGTGATTTTGTTATGTATAAAGTAATTCTTTGAATTTATGGATGGTGAATGCATATGTAGAATGTAAGAGAGGATTTAATGTGTACTAGAGATATCGGAATTGAATGATGATTATTGATCATGGTGAAAATTTGGGGAAGATCCCCAAATGTATACATATACAGATAGTTACGGTATATCTTAGGCATGGCATGCTTATGTAATTATATAAAATAATGATGGTTGTCTATTAGGCTTATGATATGCCATTGCATGCTTTCCCTAGCCTTTTCTCATATCGTCATCTATGGGACTAGGCATGTGCCCGATATACACATTCTTCTGCTGTAAACTCTATTATTTTCGTATACCGTTATGGGCAATTTACTTATCGATCCAGCTTTAGGTTATTTAATCTCACTCTTTGGTTTTCTGTGATTTGGGTCTTGATGTGATCATGGTGGTGTCTTGGAAATATTTTTAAACGCGAAAAATTTATTCAAAATTTTATTAATTATGACGATTACATCGGGATTCGAGTACAGAAAATCAGGGGGTGTTATAGCTTGTGCTCGGGCTTATCTTTAAAATTGTCGAGAGCTTGTGCTCGGGCTTATCTTCAAAGTTGCCAAAAGCTCGTGCTCGGGCTTAACGTTACTTACCATAATGTAAGTTTTAGAATTGTCGAGAGCTTGTGTTCGGGCTTACCGTATATTGTCGAGAGCTCGTGTTCGGGCTTTTCTTCAAAATTACCGAGAGCTCATGCTCGACCTTAACGTTACTTATAGTAATGCAAGTTTTAGAATTGCTAAGAGCTTGTGCTCGGGCTTATTTTCAAAGTTATCAAGAGCTCGTGCTTGGGCTTTCCATATGTCACTCAGATCTCTTCGCATAAGTTTTCGTTTCCTTCCGGCAGGTGAGTTTCCTGTTTTTTCCTTATAACCAGACTCTTTACCATGCAATCTTGGAGATCCAAAGCATATGTCTTAGGTGAAAACGTGTATTTCCTTGTCTATTAAATAGTTTGTCTTGTCTGAAATATCTCAGCCACCAGCATGTAAAGAATTGATGCGTAGCTTTTTCTCGATTCATGATAAGGAAATGGTTACTGGGCAGGATTCTCGGTGATAATTCTTCAAACATTCGAGATGTGATGTCCATTCTTCAATCCTGACGATGATGTTGATGACAGAGTATTAAGAGCCAGTAAAATAGGGACATTGAGAAACGTGTTGTGCTGGCTATCCATGGTGGATTTTCAGTATTTTCAACACCTACAACGGAAAAAACACAAGGCACTTGTCTTTTCTGACCCCCAACTGGTGTATAGCGTTAATTGATCCAGTCCTAGTTTAAAAGAAGGGCGGAGGATGCTTCACGGACTCCCTGATTTATGGTTCCAACTTTGAACCTCCAGACACGGTCAACCATAGTCTCTGTTTGTACCCGTAGGTCCATGTGCTTGGCTTTTGTTTCCCTGTAATTAATCAATTTGATTTTCAGATATAAACGACCCTAGACCAGGGATAAGGTAGTCTTGCGCTGTCGTTTCTTTTTGATAAATCGTATATTTTTTACTCTTCTGGTCTCGGCGAATGGCTGACTCAGAGAGGAGCGACACCGTAGTGTTTACCGTTGTAGAAGATCAAAGCATCAGAGCATATGTAATATTAGATACTGAAAAGCCACAAGGACCAGTGTCAGTTTTTTGTATTCCAAGACATGCTTGATTGGCAGTTTTTCATCCTTGGAGATTTTCTTCTGGTTTCTTTGTTAATTGCACTTAGTGTTCTACTCCCGTTTTAATGGTTAACATAGGGTAAGTGATGCTAGTTTCTTCTGATACGGGCACTGCTTCTTTAGTGCACTTGTACAAGTAAGTACTGATTCTTATTTTTTGCAAAGCACCAATCCAAAAAGTGATTTTCTTGATAAGTGTTCCTTTGGCAGTGCATCACTGCATCTTTGAGTAAAGCAATTATATCGAATCAGTGTGGTCTTTAGTTATCACGCTTGTCTCCTTGTGTTACTCTTGATGAACATGATTGCTGATAATATATCGGTTGCCTACAGTTTCTAAAACAAATTCTATATAGATTTAATGAAGAAGATTTTATATTAGTCTTGAAGTCTTGGGTCACGGTGATTTTTGAAGAAGAGTAATGATATTGCTTTGATCAGTCATGTTGGTCAGACCTAAGAAGTGTAAGTGTGATCTTTGGTTTGTCAATTGTTAGCATATTGAAGATCTAACACAAACAAAGCGTGCTCTTGAGGCTTCTTGAACTTTGGCCGAGTCACTAGCTACTTGAAAATTTGACTTGTTTCAGAGAGATTATCATGTTGGTATGGGATTTCATCATGTTGTATTTGTTCTGTATCTTCTTCCTCCAAGCCAAGAGCCTTACTAAGATCTTCCAACAAACTACGCCTAACAGTTGCCTTAGATTCCTTTTTGCCACTCTGAATCCTTGACAAAGGGTCAGATTCTGCTCTTCTCAAATTGAATTTTACCTTTTTCTGTCCAACCCTTTTTTCGCGTGGGAACCTGCTTTTCTAGGCCATCCTGCTTAAGTTCTTCAGCCTTGTGGGAAACTCTCCACTTTTCTTCCCAATAGCTATCAGGTAACAAGTTCAAAGAGGTTTTTGGAGACACAGAATTAGATGGAACGGTCACAGATCTAATAAACATTGATTTACTTTCGTAATGAGACCCTATAAACAAGAGTGATGATGATGATGATGAAATATCAACACTCAATGCAAGAGCCTATAAGGATTTAGCCTTCTCTAGTAGGTTTTCAATATTAATGTTTTCTGGGAAGTTTAATAATCTCTAGAGACATTTTGTAGGATTTTCAGTTGCAAGTAGAGAAGATCTTAAATGAGTAACATTGCACCTGCCATAGCTGAGATAAATGCTCCATGAGGTGAACTTAATATCCCAAACTCACAGTTTGTTTTGTCATTAGCATTTTTTCATGTTCTGCTATTATCTGACACAAAGATCTTATCCCAAATTATCAAGAGGTTGGCCAATGAAAATTCTCGTCCAAATAATACCCGCAACCATCTAAGAGAGAAGTACTGAGGTTCAACCTCAAGTTCAAAAAGATGGCTACGTAGAGAAGAGTCCACAAGAGCCAGCAAATAATACAATGCAGTGGAAGCTTCAATTAAAGGTAGCAGGCCAGAGTGGGACCCGGATACAGGGGATGAGGAAAAGAAATCGGCCATTGTAACTGAACCATAGGCGCCACTCATTAAAGCATCAAACGTACGGTATGCATCATGTTCCATAAATTTCTCAGATAAGAGAACACCGAGTTCACCTTTAGCTCCATAAGCATCACTTAGTAACACAATGGTCTGTATCTTAGGATCAAGTTCATCAAGACTATTGACTTTTACGGCATTTCCACAGGAGCCAATTTCATCCTCCATATCTAGAGATTTTCTAATATCAAAGTTGTAAGAAAGATCATTCTCTTGACATAAAAGACCATCAAATCTGTCAGTAAAGTGATCTTCATAAAGCTTGCGAACTTCTGAGAGACACTCCAAATCAACTTGAAGAACATAAAGGAGAGAAACAAGTAATTCATGCATTCCTTGCCTATAACCTCTTTCGCTAAAAATCTTACAAATGGAGCTGGAGAAAAAATAACATACAGAACTATCGTAGGATATAGTTATATAATTTATTGCCCTGTAATATGCCTATAGTTGTTGGTTGTTACGTACCTCCATCGCCTGAGATCCTCATAAGAAATTATATAATAATAGTATGAAAAATACATATACAATGAAATCATATATGAAATATGTATGGGCCTTATATTCTATTAAGAGAATACGACTTGACTTTGCATACAATATGTAAAAGCTTGGTGTGAATAGCGAATTAGCATGGTACCATTTTAAAGATATATATATATATATATATATATATATATATATATATATATATATATATATATATATATAAAAGAGAAAGTAGCTTAATAAAATTGTAGAACTACCTTGCATTAACAGGGGGCACCGCTTCGAATAAAATGTGAATATTTTGAAAGGAAATCCGCACGTAATATATTGAAATATCATTTTTTATTTGCAATCTAATCAAATATTCATATATTACTTTTCGTAACTCGCACATACAAGTACAAAGATTCATTAATTTTTAAAAGTAAAATATAGAAATCTAACAGGTATAATTGTTAAACCATATAACATTTGCGAAATTTGGTGTCTGTGAAATATAAATTGGTGTTTGGATTTATTAGCCACATATAGTCAGCATCATTTGAATATTATCACGTACTCGCTCAATTAATTGTGGAATGGTGAGAATTGGGATTAGTGAAAATTAAAAGCACAAAGGTACCTATCTGGTAAGAGTGCAGATCACATAGTCCCAAGTCACGATTCTTCAAATGTTCGAAACGTTGGTTTAATCGCTTGATTCTAATGATGAGGTTGTGAGATAAGAGGTGGCAAGGATGGAGGGGATGATGTGGGTGGAGATCCCCTTGTGTTTACAAAACCGATCAGCTCTTTTTGGTTTCAGGATTTGTGAGTAGGAGCCGTTTTACCGGGCCTCACGGTGGGCGCCAAAATGTTCACACAGAGAAAGTAAGCACAAAACCCTAGAGAATCTCCCTAGAGATTAGGTTTATTATTTCTCTATAATGTGTCACTTAGGTTACAATGTGAGCCTATAGGTCGTATTTATACACTAGTAAAGTAAAAGAAAAAAGGGGAAATCAGGCCCAAGTCCAGTAAGGGAGACAATCGCTTCTGGTGGTATAATGAAGAATCATTTTCTGCTAAATTAAAGAGATGAAGGGGGCACTATGGGGCCCCCTCTAACTTGGGAGGGAACATAACTCATCAAAATCATGTATTGACAAGTAATTGAATATTTTAGAACTATTTAAACAAGCTAATGTGTAAGTTAGTTATTTATATCAAGAATTAACAAATTCAGGTTCAAATTAGGGACTAAAATTAAAATATTCAATAAAAGAAGGATATAAAAAAAATATTTTAGAGGGATCAAAATCAAATAACCATTATTTTATAGTGACTAAAAACATATCTAAACCTTAAAATTATATGTCTTTATCTATCTCATTATGAAAATGATATAGTTGCATTCTTAATTTCTTTTATTAATTTATGTAAACATGGCCACCCGTAACTCCTACATAGCTCCTTTTATTTTGTTTTTATGGTTTCATAAGTATTTGTTGTCACGCCCTAATTTTTTGGACCCGAATCTCGATGTAATCAAGATAATTAATTAATAAAAATATGAATAAATTTTTTGGGTTTAAAATAATTTCAAAACATTACAACGATTACATCAAAGACTCGAACCACAGAAAACCGAAGAGTGAGATTTGATAATTCATAACTGAATCGCAAGATAAATCGCCCATAATTGTATACAAAAATAATAGAGTTTAGAGCGGAGGAATGATATGTATACAGGGCATACGCCTAGTCCCATATATGAAGATATGAGAAAAGGCTCAGCAAAGCATGCAAATACATCACACAAGCCTATTAGGCCACAATTATTTTTACACATAAATCATAATCACGCATTGCCTTAAATATATTTATATGTACATCTACACGGTCATGCAACATACATCTTCAATATCCATATACCATAATTGACCACATTCGATTCAACCTCAAAGTCATATATCATCAACACTTATACATTCCCAAAATAGGCTACATGACCAACACATTTCATTCATCAGATGAATATAGATTCCAATACCCTGAATATCAATACATCATTCATACGCGTTGTCATCTATACAATATCATTAAATCAATGATTATCAACTATCATCTTATACAATTCAATCATCACATCATAATTAACATTCGTTGCCGACCAAGGCATTCCATTATAGCTATTTACCTTCTCCAAAACTTTAGTTCAAAGACTCAATCCCATCCCATGACAACCTTGCATCACAATGTTAAAAATAGACAACATGGGAGAGTGAGTTATACATTTCAAATGAAGAATATGAATACACTTGAGATTATGTGCATATGCATATTAACGTCATGTTTGCTTTGCTAAAATCATCAATAACCATCATAATTCATTCATCCCAACAATATACATATACCATATTCATCAATCAACTCATAGCAAAGCAACACATATACATATCATTTCTCAATGCCACAATAGGCCAACATCATTGTCATCAACCATAGACAAACAAGCCCTTCATCATATTGGGCTATCACATACAACATCATCATATTCAATATCTTTTCGTTGTATTCATATTTTACATGTTGTCTTTTAGGCATTCATTTACCCATCTCATTATCATCACATCTCAATCTCAACTATCATCATATATCATAATCAATGATAATCATACCACAAAACCTTTGGCATATCTCCATGCTATATGCAAATGCTCTTAGGATAATGCATATGCACAATGGAATTATCAACAGCAAATGTGGATCCGACTATGGGAATAAACACCAATTGTGGGTTCAAGCATGATCATATACCATGCCCCTACTACAGTAGTATAATATGTACACATATCTCATAATGCATGCTTAATCGCAAATTTTAGTGGTACCAAACCGCATCGCCTATTTTGAAACATTGGTCATTTTCACCATGACCGCGATAAACAACATAATCAACAATATAAGGTGTTGCGGGCCAACCATGAGTCATATCATGGCAGTTGTGATCCAAAGGACCATCGGGGACACCTGCTTCTCAAGAGCCACCCCTACAAGGGTCAACCACATGTAGCTCGCATGGCAGCTTCGTGACTTACACACCGAGTTACAGGGGAAACAACAAGAATGTTCGTGCACAGAGCCACCCTCCTATTGGGCCAACCAGGGGAATCCCCTAATATTCCTTACTGGCAGTATATGATATGCCATGGATGCAAATGCCAATCAATCCATTTCTCACACTATGCATCTGATAAGTCTTGAAAAGACTTAATTATTTCATCTTTTATTTAACTCAATTCATTAAATATTGTTTAGTTTAGCACTATTATTTAATAAATTTTCAATAATTCTTATTTTATTTATTTATTTCAAAAGTGTTTAATTTATGCAAGAAAATGATTAAAAACAATAATTAAGTAAGAAATTATGTTTATTTTGGGCAGCCAGCGTACAAAGCTAGCCAATTATTTGTTTATATGTGCAGGAGCAGTTCACGCTCAAGCTTGAAGGATGCAAGCTCAAGCGAGAGATCCATGCAAAGTACATGAAAAGAAAGAAAGGAAAGCACGATCTCGCTCAAGCGAGAAAGCTCACGCTCAAGCGTGAGTCCAAAACACCATTCACGCCCAAGCTTCCCCACTCACGCTCAAGCGTGAAATCAACACTGCAGTGAATAATTTGACCCTGCTCAAGCGTGAGCCCTTCACGCTCAAGCGTGAAGGTGGTTATTTACACTGATGCTTTCCCTCCAAAAGAAGCTCTGCACTATTGGTGTTCCTTTTTGCCTGGTGTATTGCTACTATACATTAATAATTTAAGTATCAAGTTGTAATTATTTACTTATTTGTAATTATGTAATTAGTTTAGTTAGTTTAATTATTAATTAAGGTTTCTTTGTAATTAATTAAGTTAGTTAGTTAGTTATTTACATATATATACTTGTACATACTCTCTGTGAAGACACACAGAGACGGTAGAATACAGAACACGATTCATTTTTCCATTTTCAATCTCTCTCTAATTCTTTTCTCTCTCTAAATTCCCTCATTCATGTCTCTCCACATTCCTTCAATAGAATCCATTTCCATGGGTTTCTAAGTCCCTAGGGTTGGGATTTTAAAGGTTTGCAATGAATTCTTGAAAGTGTATTGAGGAAGTCAACTTCTAAATCAAGAGGAGAACAAGCTGAGGAGTGGATCTACTTTGCTGGATTGACAAATCCAGATCTGATAAAGAATCTCACTAGTGAGGAATCATGGTTGAGACTTAGGTAACTTCCAGCTTCCTAACTAATTCAGGCCTAGTAATTAGGTGAATAGTTAGGGTTCAACCCCCAATTTCACATTAGATTTCTTTGTTAATTGAGCACCTAAGGGATTAGGGTTTAATGCTTAGGAATCAGTGTTATTCACATAAGGAATTAGGGAGTAACCATCTGTGGATTATCCTCTTGAGTCTGAAGATTGATTGAACCTTAATTGCATGTTTCTTGATGAAATTGTAAGCTGAAGCAATCCTAACCTATCTTCCATTAATCACATTTCATCTTTCATACTGTCTCTGAAAATACAAAAACATTAGAAATATAAAACAACAAAAACAGAATGAACTCTATCTGCATTGAGTTGGTTCAGCTTGTATCAGTCTAAGATTAAGGTAATTACCATAATCCCTGTGGGAACGATCAAATATATTACAAATTTAACGATTGGTGTGCTTGCCAAAGAATATAATCCATCAGCAATTATGCATCAAGTTAATGGCGCCGTTGCCGGGGATTGTTGAGTAATATCAACAATCCTTGGACCGGTACTAGACTGAACCGTTTAATTTTGTTTTTGCATTTAGTAAGTAGTTTAATTCTTGTTTTTAGTATAGTAGTAGTTTGTTTTTGTGTAGCTGTAGCAGTAGTTTTAATTTTGTTTATGTCTAACATTTGGTGTATGCAGTCAAGGAACAGAGGACAACCTTTCTTCTTTGATCCTGATATTGATTTGTTAGAGCGTAAGCTTAGAAAGGAGAAAAAGCAAAAAGAGCAGAAAGAAATGGAACAGAGGAGAGTTACACTAGGTGACTACTCCAGGCCTACTGAAGAAGGATCGCAATCTAGCATCCTTAGGCCTCCGATTGCAGCCAATAATTTTTAAACTCAAACCGGCTTTGCTGCAATTAGTTAGAAATGATCAATTCGGAGAAAGTGAGGTTGAGGATCCAAATCTGCATCTAGCAACCTTCCTCCAAATTTGTGATACTGTGAAAATGAATGGAGTCCCTAAAGAAGCAATTAGACTGAGATTATTTCCTTTTTCTTTAAGGGACAGAGCAAAAGCTTGGTTGCAGAGCCAACCAAGAGGTAGTATCTCTACTTGGGAGGATTTATAAAGAAAATTTTTGATTAAGTATTTCCCTCCTTCCAAGTATGCTAAGTTGCGCACTGAAATCACTTGTTTCCAACAGAGAGAGGGTGAATCTCTAATGGAAGCATGAGATAGATATAAAAAGAGTTTAAGGAAATGTCCTCATCATCAAATCACTGATGTGCAGCAAGTTACTATATTCTATAATGGTGTAAGACCAGCTACTAGGGTCTTGATTGATGCCTCAGCTGGAGGTTCATTAACCACCAAAACTGTAGAAGAAACTATAGAGCTAATAGATGTTATGGCTTCTAATGAATGTCTGGTTAGCGAAAGGAGCCAAATCCCTAAGAGAGGGATACTAGAATTAGAAGCACAAGATGCTTATTTGGCTCAAAGTAAGTTAATAACTCAGGCTTTAGAGAAATTAAGTGTACAGATTTTAGAACTTCAAAAGCCTAACCAAGTTTGTATGATAAGCTGTGATTTTTATGGTGGAGATCATGAAAATGGCATGTGTGATCCAAATATGCCTACTGAGCAAGTGAATTATATGGGGCAGCAATAATTTCAAAGGAATTATCCCTCTAATTCCTTTAATCCTAACTATAGGAATCACCTCAATTTTTCATGGCAGAAAGGTCCACATTTGAATCAGAACATGCCACAAAATCAAACCACAAATAAACCATAACAATCTCTCCCCCTTCTTCTAAGAAGAAATCAGAACTTAAGAATATGTTGTCTCAGTTCATTCAGGCCACTCAGGCTAGTTTTAAAAATCAAGAAGCGTCCATTCAAAATTTAGAATTAGGTTGGACAACTATCAAAACAATTAGCTGAGAGACAGTCTAGGAACTTTCCTGGAGATACTGAGGTAAATCCTAGGGAACATTGCAAAGCAATAAGTACTAGGAGTGGGAAAATTCTTTCCCCACCTCCAAGTCATGAAAATAGTTTAGAAAAAGATGAAGAAAAAGAAAAAGAGCAGGAAAGTGAGCAAGTTAATAATGAAACTGAAAATAAAGTTGAAACAGAAAAAGAAAAAGAAAACCAAGTTCATCAGAAGAAAAAGAAAAAGGCAAATTTGATCTTGGAGGAAGCTTCTAAGCTAACTCCTGAAAAATTAAAGAATGCTCCATTTCCTTATAGATTTAAGAAACAAATAGAGGAGAAAAAGTTTGCTAAGTTCTTAGATATGTTTAAAAAGCTTCACATAAATATTCCTTTTGCTGAGGCATTGCAGAAGATACCTTCATATGCTAAATTTTTAAAAGAACTTCTGTCTAAGAAGAGGAAGCTTAAAGGAGATGAGATGATTGCTCTCACTCAAGAGTGTAGTGTAATTATTCAAAAGAAACTCCCTCAAAAGCTGGAAGATCTTAGATCTTTTACAATACCTTGTGCAATAGGGGATGTTCATGTAGGAACTGCCTTATGTGATCTAGGAGCTAGCATAAACTTGATGCCTTTATCCTTAATAAAGAAGTTAGGAATTGATGACCTACAACCAACTCACATGTCTTTGCAGTTGGCTGATAGGTCTATCAAATATCCTCATGGGATGCTGGAAGATCTATTAGTTAAGGTAGATAAGTTTATCTTCCCAGCAGATTTTGTAGTTTTGGATATGGAAGCTGATAGAGAAATTCCATTGATTTTAGGAAGACCCTTTTTAGCTACAGGTAGAGCTTTAATTGATGTAGAGAAGGGAGAACTCATGCTGAGAGTTCAAGAGGAGCAAGTAAGTTTTAATGTCTTTAATGCTATGAAACATCCAACTGAGAAGATGGATTATTTTATGATCGAAGAAATTAAAAGTTATAATACTCCTATGCTGTTGAAAAATGAAGAAGAGGTCTTACAAGCCTTTTTGGAGGATGATTTTGACTTTGAGATTGAGGAGTTAAATGACTCACATTCTGAATTGATGAACCTACTTGAAGCATGTGAAGTAGGTGATTTTGAAAATGAAAAGAAAGAAAATTTGAATAATACTGAAGTTGAGAAAGGTAAGGAGGTGTTTGAAGAAAAACATGAATTAAAACCCTTGCCTTCTCACTTGAAATATGTTTTTTTAGGAGATGATGATCACATCCTGTAATCATTAATGCTGATTTAAAAGATAAGGATGTAGAAAAATTGATAGGGTTTTAAGGAAACATGAGTCTGCTATTGGCTGGAACATTTCTGATTTAAAGGGAATTAGTCCATCCTTTTGTGTGCATAAAATTTTAATGGAAGATGACTATTCCCCTGTTATTTAGCCACAAAGAAGATTAAACCCCATAATGAAAGAAGCTGTAAGGAAAGAGATGGTTAAACTTCTTGATGCAGGAATTATCTATCCTATCTCGGACAACGCTTGGATTAGTCCAGTCCAAGTGGTGCCTAAGAAAGGAGGGATGACCACTGTTAAAAATGAGAAAGGTGAAGTCATTGCCATTAGACTAACTACAGGTTGGAGAATGTGTATAGATTATAGAAGGCTTAATGACTCCACTAGAAAAGACCACTTTCCTTTACCATTTATAGATCAAATGCTTGAAAGGCTGTCAAGCCATGAGTATTACTGCTTCCTTGATGGGTATTCTGGTTACAACCAAATTGTGGTCGACCCAAAAGATCAAGAGAAGACAGCCTTCACCTATCCCTATGGAATCTTTGCTTATAGGCGCATGCCATTTGGTTTGTACAATGCACCAGCAACCTTTCAAAGGTGTATGCTGGTAATTTTTGGGGACATGGTAGAGAAGTTCATTGAAGTATTCATGGATGACTTCTCTGTGTTTGGAAGTAGTTTTGATGCCTCAGCAACTTATCTAAGGTGCTGGTGAGATGTCAGGAGATTAATCTTGTCCTTAACTGGGAAAAGTGTCATTTTATGGTTAAAGGAGGGATAGTCCTCGGCCACAAAATCTCTGCTGAGGGTATTCAGGTAGATAGAGCCAAGATTAATATCATTGAAAATCTTCCTCCTCCAATCAATGTGAAAGGAGTGAAGAGTTTCTTAGGATGTGCTGGCTTTTATAGGAGATTTATAAAAGACTTTTCAAAAATAGCAAAGCCTTTGACTGAGTTGCTTGTGAAAGACCATGTTTTTATTTTTGATGAAAAATGTGTCAAGGCTTTCGAAAATTTGAAACAGAGATTGATTTCAGCTCCAATCCTTACAGCACCTGATTGGTCTTTACCATTTGAACTAATGTGTGATGCAAGTGATTTTGCTGTAGGAGCTGTGCTGGGTCAAAAGAAAGAAAAATTAACACATGTCATTTATTATGCTAGCAAAGTATTGAATGAGAATCAAATAAATTACACCACTACTGAGAAAGAAATGCTTGCTGTGGTGTATGCATTTGATAAATTCAGAGCTTACTTAATTTGTGCTAAGGTCATTGTGTATACAAATCATTCAACAATTAAGTACTTGCTAGCTAAAAAAGAATCTAAGCCAAGGTTGATCAGGTGGGTTCTTTTACTCCAAGAGTTTGATTTAGAAATAAGAGACAAAAAGGGAGTAGAAAACTCAGTTGCTGATCAATTATCTCGTCTGGAAGGTGAATCTGATTCTATTTTAATTAAAGAAGAATTTCCAGATGAGAGGTTGATGGCAATTATCACAAGGCCATGGTATGATGATATGGCCAACTTTAAAAGTGCTTCTCTGGTACCTGAAGGTTGGACATCTCAAATGAAGAAAAAATTCTTTCATGATAGTAAAGCCTCTCTTTGGGATGATCCATTTCTTTATAAGATAGGAGTAGATGGAATTATCAGGAGATGTGTGCCTGAATCTGAGCAGGAAAGGCTATTGTGGCATTGCCATGACTCCTATTATGGAGGACACCATGGTGCCTCCAGAACAGCAACAAAAGTTTTGCAAAGTGGCTTTTATTGGCCAACCATTTTTCAGGATGCTAAAATGTATGTTCAAAGGTGTGATAAGTGTCAAAGAAGTGGAGGTCTCTCTGCTAAAGCTGGCATGCCTTTGACAAATATTTTAGTTGTGGAGTTATTTGATGTTTGGGGCATCGACTTCATGGGACCATTTCCAAAGTCATTCTCCAATGAATATATCCTTGTTGCTGTGGATTATGTCTCTAAGTAGGTGGAGGCAATCCCTACCAAAACCAATGATGCACATGTGGTGCTTAGGTTTATAAAGAAGAACATTTTCTCTAGATTTGGAGTCCCTAGAGTCCTTATTAGTGATGGAGGGTTGCATTTCTGCAATAGACTTATGGAAAAAGCCTTGAGACACTATGAGGTACTGCATAAGGTATCTACTCCATATCATCCACAAACTTGTGGACAAGTTGAACTGTCTAATAGAGAAATTAAAAGAATTTTAGAGAAAGTGGTAGGGAAGTCTAGGAAAGATTGGTCTGTAAGACTAGATGATGCATTATGGGCCTATAGGACAACATTTAAAACTCCCATTGGCATGTCTCCTTATCAGTTAGTTTATGGTAAGGCTTGCCATCTTCCTGTGGAGTTAGAACATAAGGCATGGTGGGCCACAAAGCTGTTAAATATGGATTTTGACCAGTCTCAAGAGGAGAGAGTCCTAACACTCCATGAACTTGAGGAGTTTAGACTTAATGCTTATTAGAGTGCTTCAATCTGTAAAGAGAAAACTAAGAGGTGGCATGATAAGTGGATACATAGAAAAGAGTTTCAAAAAGATGATAAAGTTTTGTTGTTTAACTCTAGACTGAGACTCTTTCCAGGAAAACTAAGATCCAAGTGGTCTGGACCTTTTATTTTGAATGAGGTTTTTCCTTATGGTGCAATTGAATTGAAAGACCCAACCACTGATAGAACTTTTAAGGTGAATGGCCAAAGACTCAAACTCTATTTTGGAGGAGAGTTTGATAGGCAGAAAACCTCCATGTTGTTACAAGCATCTTCTTAGATGTCAGAAGGTCAAGCTAGTGAATGGCCAAAGAAACGCTTTAGGGAGGCAACCCTACATTCTGATTGTTGAATTTTTGTGTTGGAAATAATAAAAGAAAACTAAAATGTTTGTGAATAAAATGTGAATAAAATTGTAAAATTTTGAATAAGGTCTGAGTGTTCATACACTCAAATTTTCAGTGTGCATACTTGAAAATTCATTAGTTAGAATTAGAATCAGGTACCTTGTTCGCTTGAGCAAATCTATTTGCGCTTAAGCGTGACCTCCTGTTTGTCCAGTCGCTTAGATGAAATCTATTTGCGCCTGAGCGAGACCTGTTTTGCTGAACTAGTCGCTCGAGCGTGATTTATTCACGCTTAAGCGAGAACTATTCCAGGTTTGATCTTTCCATTCGCTCAAGCGAATACAGGGAGAGCTTAAGCGAGTGCACCCATTTTCTCTATTTCGCTCAGGCGAAGCATCTTTCGCTTAAGCGAATTTCATACAGAACGCAAATTACTAAAGTCTTGTCTGCTCGCTCAAGAAAAACCTTTTAAGCTTAAGCAAGAAGCTCTTGTTGTTCCTACACGCTTAAGCGAAAGCTTATTGAGCTTGAGCGGGATCGAACTTTGTACCCCTGTTTGCAACTCACGCTTGAGCGCACACTATCTTCGCCTGAGTGTAAGCTCACCTGTGAGCCACTGATTCTCACGCTTGAGCCAACATTCAACACGCTTGAGCGTGATTGATGATTTCCTCCTGGCGCTTGAGCGTGTCCTGTGTCGCTTGAGCGAATCATCCTTTGTTGCATATCACGCTTAAGCGTCATTCCATACGCTTTAAGCGTGATCGTGATGCATAACTTCTGTTTATATTTCGTGCATGAGCGTCATTCTACACACTCTAAGCGTGATTGTGTCTAGTACCTGAGAAAAAGCACGCGCTTGCAGCTTAGAGTTTCACGCTTGAGCGTGCCTTGTATATAAGTGCCACGCTTAAGCGCCCCAAGCTCACGCTTGAGCATGATCGAGGCTGAGGTTGTACTGTTTATTTTCTCGCTTAAGCATGCCGCTGTGAGCTTGAGCGTGAGTGCCAATATTGAAGACCTCTGATACTGTTTGTTTGACGCTTGAGCGTGGTTTAGCACGCTTGAGTGAGTATCATACCTGATGCTTCCTATGCGAATTAATTTGGGCGTTGGTACGCCAAGATTGCAGCGTGGTTACGCTTGCCTCAGGTAATGGGTTCAACATTATAAAACCCCCTCAGTGTATAAACCATAACTTCCTACGCTGGAAAACTTGGGTTTTTGAAGAGGAAAAGACACAACTTGTAATCCCTGAGAAAGGTACCATCTTTTCATTTCTTACTTTCAATTCTTAGTTACATAGTTAATATTTTACTGTTTCATTGTCAAAATTCTTTCATTTTTCATAACCATTCATCTTGCATTTTTTTGGTTTGCTGTGATTGTTTGGTTTTTGTACTTGTTTCCATTTAGGCTTTTTAACCACCATCTTTAACACTCACAATGAGAAGAAGATCACAAAGATTTTTGAAAAAACCTGAAGAAATTGTGGAAGTGGAAAATGTGAAGAAAACCCCAAAAGATAAGGGAAAGGGGGTGGTTACTGTCAGTATCTCTGATTCTCCACCACCCAAAATAAGTAAAAGTCCGAGTGAGAGAAATAAATCCCAGGCAGTTGAAAGTTTTGATGGGCATAGGTTTAGAGATTTTAAGGCCGCCCAAAATTATGAACAAAAGTTTAAAACTAGAGGAGTAATAAGGGATAGAGCTCTGGTTCTTGAGGGAGAAAAATGTGCTGACCTTAATGTGTAAGCTGCTATGATTGAAAGGGGATGACAGTTCTTTAATGAGAACTTAGGCAATGGTTACCAGGAACTCACTATAGAATTTTATGCCAATCTGAGAACTCATTCTATGGAGGATAAGTTTCCTTTTTCTTTCTTCTTGAGAGGAGTCACCATTCCTCTAACTGGTAATATTCTGAACAAGCTGTTGAAAGTACCTATACTGGAGGAAGAAGGATGTCACTATACATGGAAATGTGATATTTTTCATAGGGCTGAAAATGAAAATCTTAGGAAAGAAATATTAAAGGAATGATATGAACAGGGAGTTGCATGTTTGACACGGGTCAATGGTGTACCAAAAAGTGTCAGGAAGAATTGTTTGAATCACCTTCCCCTTCTATGGTGCCACTATGTCCTATCATCTTTGCAACTTGTGCTGCATGCTACTGAGATTACCATTAAGAGGTTGGTATTGATTTATTACCTAATGAGAGGTTTGTATGTAAATTTGGGTGAGTTGATATTGGAAGAGATGATGAAGAACCTTGAAAAGAATCTTCAACTGCCATATTGCTCTGTTATCACCCTGTTGGCCCAAAAGAATCAGGCTATGGTGAATTATACTGAACTGACAAAGGTAAAGCTTGAGAGGATTATGGATAAGCAATGGGTGATAAACCACATTGACAATTTTATGCCTCAAGAGTCCAAGCGTCCAAGGCAACCTCAACCAACATCTTTTGCACCACCTTCAACAGAAGCAGGTCCTTCTTCTGATATTTCCATGATAATGCAGGAACTGCAGGTTATGAAAAAGATGCAGCTAGGAACCTATGATCTGGTCTTGAACCATGATCTCATGCTATGAAAGATTTCCACCAAATTAAATATGGATCATGCTGAAGAAATGGGAGTTCCACTTGACAGAGATTCATGGTTGGCTTCCATTGGATTCACCATTCCCCCTGATGACACACCTTTAGCAGCTGAATTTCCACCTTATCCAGAGCAAGATGATGATGAATCTATGAATGAAGAAAGTGAAGAAGAGGATGACTGATCTTTTACTTTGTGTTTGTGTTATGTTGCTTTTTTGTAATGACTTTGTTTAGATTTTTTTTTCTTGAACAATGTATTTCCTTTTTCAGTTGTAATGGAACTTTATTTCTATGTTAAATTGTTTATTGTTATTTCTTTTCTCAATTGTATAGTTAAATCCATGCACTCTATTCCAAACAATTTCTCACCATGCACTGCCATTTAGGTAAAGAGGGAAGTATTCTATCCTTTTATCTCATTAATTGATAAACTATGTTAACTATGTTTGATTTAGAATCCATCTTAATAATTTAAAATTTGCTGATTCTCAAGCTTTAATTGGATAAATTAATTAATTCGCATTGCTTAATTCATGATCCCTATCCATAACTATTTCAATCCTATATTATTTGTATATTCAGAATGCTAGTTAGCAATCTGAATTTATAATCTTGCATTAAGTTTGGGGACATGATTGGCTGATTACCTGTTATTTTTAGCTTTTGAGCCTTTATTTATTCTTTTCTGAGTGTGCCTCCATTCTTGTTTAGTGAGACAGAATTTGCTTTAGTGCTTGCTAAATGATTATTTGTTTGCCAATTAGAAATGATGAAGGCCTTCTTTGTTAATCTAGCCAGGGCCAAAATTAGCCATCCTAATATTATTAATTATCCTTTGACCCAATAATTATATTTAAGCCTGAGACCCTTTCATTCTTATTATGTACCTAACTTTATAAGCCTGTTTATCTGAGAAAAACCAAGAGAACCATCCCTAGATGTTCCACTGATGAATTGCTGAGTCTTACTTGTTTCTAGGGACTAGCAAATTCTAAGTTTGGGGATGAAGAGTGTGCCTAACAGCAAATAAAGGACACACTCTGACCTTAGTCATAGATGAGTACTTTAAGAAATGAAAGGAAGAACAGTAAAAGTAAAAGAAAAGTGAAAAATCAGCAAAGAAAGAAGGTGTAAAGCACCACAAGAAAAAAAAATGGTATTAGAAAAATGGTATTAAAAAAAGTTTGAAAAAGAGAAAAGAAGGAAAGAAAGAGTCCAAAGGACTGAAAGAGAAGAGGGTGCAAAGCACCACAAGTAATTGAATATCCTTTATCTAAAAAGATATAATGAAAAACAAAAGAGCTAGTTAGTTAAGGCATTTAAGTTAAGATTGAGGCAAGGCATCAGTGGCCACATTCTTTAACCCAACATTGACTAGAAAAACAAAAATAGAGCCTGTAGCCTAACCCCATTACAAGCATAAAAAGCCCTTACTAATCCAATTGTGCTAGCATATTTCATGATGTTTAGAACTGTTGCAAGCCTATGTTGATCTAACAATTATGCAGGTGATGAGTGCATGTAATGAACCTTATACACTGAGAGAAGAGAGAAACACCAATCAAGTGAGGAAAGTATCACCAGTTTGTTTCCCAAAAGAGGTGTGAGTAATTATATTTTCAGAATTTGTGAAAAGAAAGCATGATTGGTATTCAATAATTATGGTATGAACTAAGTTAAGGAAAGGTTGATTGTTTTGAGTAAGTACTATTGATTTGATTAATCTGAGTATTTTCTTGAGGACAAGCAAGTTTTAAGTTTGGGGATGTGATAAGTCTTGAAAAGACTTAATTATTTCATCTTTTATTTAACTCAATTCATTAAATATTGTTTAGTTTAGCGCTATTATTTAATAAATTGTCAATAATTCTTATTTTATTTATTTATTTCAAAAGTGTTTAATTTATACAAGAAAATGATTAAAAACAATAATTAAGTAAGAAATTATGTTTATTTATAAATTCACTAATCCAGCGTACAAGCGCTGGGCAGCTAGCGTACAAAGCTAGGCAATTATTTGTTTATATGTGTAGGAGCAGTTCACGCTCAAGCTTGAAGGATGCAAGCTCAAGCGAGAGATCCATGCAAAGTACGTGAAAAGAAAGAAAGGAAAGCACGATCTCGCTCAAGCGAGAAAGCTCACGCTCAAGCGTGAGTCCAAAACACCATTCACGCCCAAGCTTCCCCACTCATGCTCAAGCGTGAAATCAACACTATAGTGAATAATTCGATCCCGCTCAAGCGTGAGCCCTTCACACTCAAGCGTGAAGGTGGTTATTTAAGCTAATGCTTTCCCTCCAAAAGAAGCTTCGCACAATTGGTGTTCCTTTTTGCCTGGTGTATTGCTACTGTACATTAATAATTTAAGTATCAAGTTGTAATTATTTATTTATTTGTAATTATGTAATTAGTTTAGTTAGTTTAATTATTAATTAAGGTTTCTTTGTAATTAATTAAGTTAGTTAGTTAGTTATTTTCTTATATATACTTGTACATACTCTCTGTGAAGACACACAGAGACGGTAGAATACAGAACACGATTCATTTTCCTATTTTCAATCTCTCTCTAATTCTTTTCTCTCTCTAAATGCCCTCATTCATGTCTCTCCACATTCCTTCGACAGAATCCATTTCCATGGGTTTCTAAGTCCCTAGGCTTGGGATTGTGAAGGTTTGCAATGAATTCTTGAAAGTGTATTGAGGAAGTCAACTTCTAAATCAAGAGGAGAACAAGCTGAGGAGTGGATCTATTTTGCTGGATTGACAAATCCAGATCTGATGAAGAATCTCACTAGTGAGGAATCATGGTTGAGACTTAGGTAACTTCCAGCTTCCTAACTAATTCAGGCCTAGTAATTAGGTGAATAGTTAGGGTTCAACCCCCAATTTCGCATTAGATTTCTCTGTTAATTGAGCACCTAAGGGATTAGGGTTTAATGCTTAGTAATCAGTGTTATTCACATAAGGAATTAGGGAGTAACCATCTATGGATTGTCCTCTTGAGTCTGAAGATTGATTGAACCTTAATTGCATGTTTCTTGATGAAATTGTAAGCTGAAGCAATCCTAACCTATCTTCCATTAATCACATTTCATCTTTTATACTGTCTCTAAAAATACAAAAACATTAGAAATATAAAACAACAAAAACAGAATGAACTCTATCTGCATTGCGTTGGTTCAGCTTGTATCAGTCTAAGATTGAGGTAATTACCACAATCCCTGTGGGAACAATCAAATATATTACAAATTTAACGATTGGTGCGCTTGCCAAAGAATATAATCCATCAGGAATTATGCATCAGCATCCTATCATGCCACTCATCAATCATCATCATCATGAACACCAACACCTCCATACAATCTTTAGTGGATTTTATCATTGTTGGTTTTAGCCATTGTTTCAAGTTTTAAGTGTGGCATTTCATTTTAACATATTTTATATCATACATGCAAGTTAATACTTGCAACAATCACAATGGCATCACAAACATCAACAACATTCAATAATCTTTCATCATATTAAAGGTATACTTAGCATCGTCATTCATCTTTTCTTATCAATAACATCACCATATAATTCTTAGTGGATTTTCATCTTCTTGATTCATTACCAATGTTCATAAACTAGTGTGGCATTCACAACAATTCACCAATATAATTTTAAACCATACATACAAGATCACACGTGTATCAAACACAATGGTATTCGATAAATCATCAATACTAACAATCATTCTTTTCTTCAAGGAAATGATCAACAATCATCATCCATCATTATTCATTATCGATATCATCTCTGATTCATCAATTTACCACAAACACGTTGTCATGCAATCATCCCCTCATTAGTTTCATCATCATACAAGAGTGGGTCATACAACCACCTTTTACCTTTCAACATCAATCATCTTATCATATTATAAGTGGTGGGACATTCATGTTATCATGACATGTCTTAGGCATACACACACATTTTGCCAAAGCCTTAAGCCATTATCAATCCCCACCAAGGCTCACCACAATCATATATTCTTAACACAATTACATGTTCTGCATGATGAAAAAAAGTTTGGATAATAACAAGTCCATGTCAAATTTCAACATCAAGGTATATAAGGGACATGACAATGTCATCATGTTTCGATTGCTAAAACATATTAAAAATGTGTGCAATCGAATGCATAAACATGCCATGACTCAACAACACCTAACAACATCAAAACTTATGGAATTTTATCAAACAACAAGTCATAAATCAATTCATACGTTTTAGAATCCTAAAACAACAAAACAAAGGCTTGTGAATCAATTCATGGCTTGTATGAATCGATTCACACGAGTTAAAAAGCAGTTCCACACAAACAGTTAGCTGTGAATTGATTCAACCAATCGTGTGAATCGATTCATAGCCCTGGAAGTCCTTATTTTTGGAAATAGAATGTCATGAATCGATTCAAGCTCTTACATGAATAGATTCATGCAATTCCAGTAGCCTTTGAATCGATTCATAAGAGTATGAGAATCGATTCCTGAGTTGGGAAAGCCATCAACAACATTTGTAACTTGGGAAACATAATTCTATACCCCATTTCATCAAACCCAACATTAACCATGCTTAAAACATGCATTCTTGTTACATCCTGCATCAATTTATATTTATTTCTAGCCTTTTTAATAATTTTACAATAAATTTTTCACAATTAAATACTTAAATTAATCCATAATTAGAAAAATATAAATTTTCTTTAAAAAGTCCCAAACTGGTAATTATGTGACTCTTTAAAGTCCCCAAACACCATTTAATTTGAAAGGAAGCCAAATTCAAGAGTCAGCCCCACGCTACGCGTAAACTTCCAATCGCAGCCCTAGCGCCAGGTTGATGCTACACATCAGAACACCAGTAGCAGCGCCTGCTGCTGTTGCACATTTTAGGCCAATCGGCCAACTTCTAACCTGCCCCATTTGTCTGTTTCAAGTTTGATTGCCACCCCGTGAACACTGTTTGGTTCAACGAGTCCTACTTGACTCCCCCTCAACCACTGGGTAGCTCAACTGGGCACAAAAATCACGGGAGCCGGAAACGAGGGTAACATATACTGTCGGTCGCCCTCCACCACATAATCATCATAAACATAGTCAGACAATCCTTTTACTGGAAGCCTGTCAGGAGCCGTTCCTTGACCGTGCAATGCACTGACGATCACTCCCCACCCTCAACAGTATCCAGGGTATTTAATCCATAATATGTAACTTAATATAATCAAAACATCACCACAAGCCATGTTATACCTTTTCATAGTCACTATTTCATTATTCTTATCATGTTATGCCTCACTAAAATAATACACACCATGCTACACATAGCAAATACTTATCATAATTCATACTCATAAATCATCTCATCACACATACCGTGCAATATCCCATTATCTTAATTACCGAATATGCCACATCATACAACACATATCACATGATCAACATACATATCATTGCAATCATCAATTTAACATAGGAAACCACATTGTTCATTTCCATTGACCTTTACACGATTCTAATCATATTAATCATCAATATAAACCATCATTATCTTTAACTTACCGACACATTACCTTATTAGTTCGTCCTCGGCTCACTACACCAGGATCATTATCATGCTTTAACTTAACTATATATATACATATCTCTATAAGAATGATTATCAATCATAGTAATACTCATTATTCCCACATACACAACATATACATATACATACGTATATCATCCTTGTCTTTATTAGCAACATCCCATTTTATTATGATTTTTCATCGAAGCTATTCATTATGATTTTCAACTCTAGCCACATAATCCTTATATCATTCTATTATCATTCACGCATCAATACTACAACTTATCAGTCTCCCTCATGTTGTTCAAGTGGCCTCAATACTCAAGAGGGGGGGTGAATTGAGTTATAAAACTTTTGCTTGGAATACCTTTGAAATTGATTTCTATAACCAAGTTTATGAGATTATGCAAGTGAAAGCAAGTAACAATGATATGCAATGCACTACAAGAGGTAAGTATTGCTGAGGCAATTTAGCAAACACTTGGTGTGCAATGTCTACAGTATAGCAAATTAAGCAAGTTCAAGTATGTTCTTCTCAACCAAACAATACCAATCAACAAATATGCAATGTATGGAAGTAAAAGAGTAAGGAAGAGAAGCTTGCAAACCGATGTAACGAGTTCCACCCAATCCGGTGTACGTCTCGCCTCTAAGCAACCCACTTAGAGGATTTTCCACTATTGTAGACTAGAGATACAACTTTGAGCAATTGCGGCTTCCTAGTGTCCCACACTCAAGAACCCAATCCTCACAAGTATAAGGGCAACCCACCCAATCTCTCAATCTCACAATATCCCAAAGGTTAAGTCCACAACCTTTGTAACCACTCAACCTAGAGTGAACAACCACTCAACCTAGAGTGAAATAGCTTGTGTTTGGTGTTTGTTTACAATCAATATACTCTCTTAATAGAGTAGATGTACAAATGAAAGCTCTAACCAATTCTAACTCTCAAGATGAGAGGATATACAAGTGAGGTACAAGGTATATATGAAATAGGCTTACAAAGCACAGAATAGAGTAAAGAACTTATTGATTCTTGGTTTCCCTTGGTTGCTTCTTTGTGCTTGTGTTCCTCTGCAATTTATAGAGCCAAGATAGCTATTGAGGAGTGCCCTAGTTCATCATAGCCGTTGCACTTAGTGGAAATTTGAAGGATAGTGGAGACATGATCTGTTTTCCCACTTAAATCTGTTTTTCCACTAGCCTAATCGATTACACCCTCGCGTTGTAATCGATTAGCTTCAAGTTAGAGAGTCACTAATCGATTATCTCATTACCATATAATCGATTAGCATCTATACCTGATGCATTTAATTTGTTTTCGCAGCATCCTAATCGATTAGCATGTCTTGCAATCGATTACCTTAAATTCCAGTGGCTTCCTAATCGATTATATGGCTCCCTTAATCGATTAGCATGTGTACCTGATGCATTTAATTCCATTTTTGATTGCTGTAATCGATTAGTCTCAAGTGTGCAATCGATTATCTTAATTCCAGTGAGTATCTAATCGATTGTGTGGCTTCACTAATCGATTATCTTCAACCCTGATGCAATTTCTTCCAAGACAGAAAGCTCCTAATCGATTAGCATCTATGGCCTAATCGATTAGCTTCGCTGTTACTTCAATTCTGATTTCATGTCTTTGTTTTTGCATCGGTTTCTTCAAGAGTACTTGTCATTATCAAAATCCTTGCACATCTTTTGGACCTGTTAACATATTCAAACACATTCTCCCCCTTTTTGATGATGACAACTATGTTCATCTCTTGAGGGTTGTTAGTTTGAATAATATAGACTTATCTTTTGCAAAAACAACTCTGCTACATTATCTCTTTTTCAAATAGCAGATGACCAATTTCAAAAATCAATTCAGCAGCCAATGTCTTATCTCATTTTATCTATTGTTTTATTATCTCTTATCTATAATTCTCCCCCTATCAAAGAGAATTTAACAAACAGATAAGATTTTTCAAACAGAGCATCTATTATCCATATTCTTAATAACAGAGCATATTCAAAATTGTAGTCAGAGCATGTTATTAATATTATCCATATTTGTATCAGAGTATTATCCAACATATGAACATATATTCTTCTCCCCCCTTTGTAATCATCAAAAATAATTAGAGCATTGAAGAGAAACAATATATACTGAAATAAGATACTTTTATTGAATTAATAAAAATGGGAAATACAAGAAGTAAAATTATTCAAAATGCAGAAAAACAACAAACAGAAACCAACAGCAAAACTAAAAAGTCTAATTGTCCGGGTTGAAGAAGCGGATTTCTGCAATTTGGTGAGCCAGCTCTTCATATCGCTGCTGCATCATCTCAAAATGTTGCTGCTCGGTCATTGAAAACTCTTGGAGGGAGTTTTCAAGTCGATCGAAGCGGCGATCAAGATGGGCGTAGAGAGATGCAAAAGGGTCAGCTTGTGGGGTAGATGAAGAGGCTGCAGCTTGTGGTTGAGGTGGAGGAGGAGGAGGAGCAGGTGCTTCTTCAGCAGGAGCTTGGAAGGGAATGTTGGCATAAACGCCCTCCATGCGTGAGTACCATGCTCCATTTGAGAAAACAAGACCCATTTTGGTGAGGTGATGGGTGCCAATGCAAGCTCTAGGGGGCACTTTCTCAGAGAGTTCCCCTGCTAAATCTACTCCACAGAATTTGAAAATTTTGGTAAGGAGGATACCATAAGGGAGCTTTTGCTGGTCCTTGGCATGGCGCATGTGGAATTTGATCAACTGAACCCAGTTGATCTCTTTGTGGTTCAGCATGGCCCACATTAAGAGGACATCATCCTCTTCAACTAGAGCATAGTTCCCACCACGGGGAACAATCATCTTGACCAAGAAGAAGTGGAGCAGGCGGTTGTTCATGGTCAAATGGCCAACTAGTTTGTGGTTGCTCCTAGGGCGGTCAGCTTTCCATAAAGATTGGCGAGCAGTAAGAGCATTGAAGCCCCATTCATCCTCGGGTTCGCCTCCATCAAAGTCAGCATTGTTGAGGGGCAGTTTGGAAATCTCTGCAAACTGGGCATTGGAGAGTTTGATGGTGGTGTTTTTCACCTTGGATTCAACCATCCCATTGACAAGGCGGAGGTTGCAGTAGAATACTCTCATGAGCTCAGGATAGTATTCTTCTTCTTTGAGGGATAGGAAGGGGAAGAGGTTGTAGTGGTTGAGGCTTTGGGTGAAGGTAAGGCTTGGGTTGTCAAAAGTGTCAGCAACGGTATAATGAGGGGTCATAATCTCCTTTTCAGAAAAATTCTTCATAAAATTCTGAAGATCTCTAGGAGAAGAGAAAAACCTTGAGAAGTCAAGGGGATTATGAGCTTGAGCAGCAGAGGACCTAGCTCTCTTGACATTCCTTGAGGTAGACATGGTGGAAAATGCAAAAAGAAGGAGATGAAGAGAGATGAGTGCTAGAGAGTTTTTAGAGAGGTTTGGGGGAAAGGAGGTAGTGAGAGATGAGAAGGTGAATGAGAGGGTATTTATAGATGAAAATTAGGTTTAGGAAGGAGGAAAGAAAGTTTAGAAAGGAGTGAAGTGAGTTAAGAGAGGGAGAGTTTCGAGTGAGCCTAGGGAGTTGCAATTGACTCTGCAGAACACAGACTAATCGATTACGAGGCAGGGGGTAATCGATTAGATCACTGTTCTGGGGAATTCCAAACGTTCCATACAGAGGGTAATCGATTATAGGCTTATGGTAATCGATTAGTTTAGAAACAGAAACGTCCTAATCGATTGGGGGCAAGGTGGTAATCGATTATGCAGAAGAGGAAACGTTTTGTATTTGAAACAGAAGCTTCGTAATCGATTATGGATCATGGATAATCGATTATCTTAGAAACAGAATGATTGTAATTGATTATGGGTGAGTTCTAATCGATTATCTTAGAAACAGAAGCTTAGTAATCGATTGGGATTAACAATGTAATCGATTATGAAGTCAAAAACTTCAAACATATCAAACAGCAAGGTTCCAAACATGAAATGTGATATATACCATGCATTATGCCATTCAACAAGGTTCTCATCAAAATATTCAAACACAATTGGACATGTCAAGAATGCCTAACTCTCTTCTTATGTGAATGAATTGCTCTCTAGCCAAGGGTTTTGTGAAAATATCAGCTAGTTGCTTAGAAGTTTCTACATGTTCAAGTACACAATCCCTTTTTAACACATGATCTCTAATAAAGTGATGCCTAATTTCAATGTGTTTGGTTCTAGAGTGCATTACTGGATTCTTGGAGATGTTAATGGCACTTGTATTATCACATTTAATGGGGACTTTATTCAAGGAAATACCAAAATCAAGAAGTTGTTGTCTCATCCAAAGAATTTGAGCACAACAACTACCAGCTGCTACATATTCTGCCTCAGCTGTTGACAATGCAACACTTGCTTGTTTCTTGCTATGCCAAGAAACAAGGGAACTACCAAGCAAATGGCATGTACCACTAGTGCTTTTTCTATCAAGCTTACACCCCGCAAAGTCGGAATCAGAATATCCTAAAAGATTACATTCAACGCCTTTGGGATACCATAAACCAACATTTTGAGTACCCACAAGATATTTCAAAATTCTTTTTACGGCAGTCAAATGTGATTCTTTAGGACATGCTTGATATCTAGCACACATGCATACCGCAAACATAATATCAGGTCTACTCGCAGTTAAATACAGTAAGGATCCAATCATACCTCGATATTTGGTGATTTCAATGTCCTTACCCTTTTCATCTTTGTCTAGATAGCAAGATGTGCTCATGGGTGTAGCTATCTCGTTTGCCTTGTCCATTCCAAACCTTTTAAGTAGTTCCTTACAGTATTTGGTTTGGCTAATGAAAGTTCCATCAATGGCTTGTTTTATTTGTAGTCCAAGGAAGAAGGTGAGTTCTCCCATCAAGGACATTTCAAACTCATTCTGTATAATCTTGGCAAATTCTTGACAAAGATTTTCATTAGTAGCACCAAATATTATGTCATCTACATAAATCTGTACCAAGAGGATGTCATTTTGTTTGCGTTTTATAAACAATGTAGTATCAACCTTTCCTCTTTCAAAGTTGTGTTCTAAAAGGAATTTGCTTAATCTTTCATACCAAGCTCTTGGAGCTTGCTTCAAACCATATAAGGCTTTTCTCAATTTGAAGACATGGTTTGGAAATATATGATTTTCAAAACCGGGAGGTTGATCTACATAAACTTCTTCTTGAATGTAGCCGTTTAAGAACGCACTTTTGACATCCATTTGATACAATTTGAAATCCATACAACATGCAAAAGCTAGCAATAATCTAATGGCTTCTAACCTAGCTACGGGAGCATATGTTTCTTCATAGTCTATTCCTTCTTCTTGGTTGTATCCCTTTGCAACTAGTCTAGCTTTGTTTCTAGTTATTATACCATTTTCATCTAGCTTATTTCTAAAAACCCATTTGGTGCCTATTATTAGATGATTATTGGGTCTTGGCACAAGTTCCCAAACTTCATTTCTTTCAAATTGGTTTAACTCTTCTTGCATGGCCAACATCCAATGTTCATCAATAATGGCTTCGTCAATATTTTTGGGTTCTATTTGGGATACAAAAGCCAAGTGATTGCATGCATTTCTAATGGCGTTACGAGTACTTACCCCTTTGGTTATTTCTCCAATGATTTTGTCCAAGGGATGATCCTTCAATGTTACCCAATCTTGTTGTCTCTCTATTTGTGTTGCACCTCCATCATTGTTGACTTCTTCTTCTTTGTCTTGCAAGTTCATTTCTTGAAAGGTACCTACAAGATCATCAACATCTTCCTTTCTCGGAGGGTTATGGCTATTTTCATCAAATTTGACATGAATAGATTCCTCAATGGTATTTGTTTGTTTGTTGAAAATTCTATAAGATTTACTTGATTGAGAATATCCTAGGAATATTGCCTCATCAGATTTTGCATCAAACTTTCCTAGATTATCCTTTCCATTGTTGAGCACAAAACATTTACATCCGAAAATATGAAAGTATGCAATGTTGGGTTTTCTACCCTTGTAAAGCTCATAGGGGGTTTTCTTTAAAATAGGCCTTATCAAACATCTATTCATAACATAACACGCGGTGTTTACCGCATCGGCCCAAAAATGTTTTGCAATATTGTTTTCATTTAGCATGGTTCTAGCAAGCTCCACTAAAGATCTATTCTTTCTTTCAACTACTCCATTTTGTTGTGGAGTTCTAGGAGCTGAAAAGTTGTGATTAATACCATGTTTTTCGCAAAACTTTTCAAAAGATTGATTTTCAAATTCTCCCCCATGATCGGTTCTAATGGATGCGATTTTTGAGTTTTGCTCATTTTGGATAATCTTTGCAAGTTTCTTGAATGCATGATATGCTTCATTTTTATGAGCAAGAAACAATGTCCATGTATATCTTGAATAGTCATCTACTATAACTAGACCATAGTAATTACCTCCAAAGCTTTTGATTTTAGATGGTCCAAATAAGTCCATGTGCAAAAGTTGTAAAGGCCTTTGAGTAGAAACAATGTTTTTGGATTGAAAAGATGCCTTTACTTGTTTTCCCTTTTGGCATGCATCACAAAATCTATTTTCAAATTTAAGCTTTGGTAGACCAATTACTAAATCTTTAGAAACAAGTTTGTTCAAGTGGTCTACATGTATATGAGCTATTCTTCTATGCCATAGCCATGTTTCATCCTCTTTTGAAATGAAGCATTGTTCATCATTTGTAGACAAACTATCCATATCAATCATGTAAATATTATCAATTCTTTGGCCTACAAACTTAATTTCCTTATTGGTCTTATGCTCAATTATGCAACAATTTGATTCAAATAAAACTCTATATCCTTTGTCACATAATTGACTTATGCTTAGTAAATTATGTTTGAGGCCTTCAACATACAATACATCACTTATGGATGTGGAAGAGTTCTTACCAATATTTCCAATGCCTAGGATTCTTCCCTTAGTGTTGTCTCCATAGGTGACGCTTCCTTTTCGTTTGGGAGTGAATGATGTAAATTTGGTTATGTCTCCCGTCATATGCTTCGAACACCCGCTATCCAAGTACCAATGGGTGTTGCTTGCCTTGAAGCATACCTGCAAAACAAAATCATTTTAGAGAACTAGGTACCCATTTTATGTTGGGTCCTTTAAGGTTAGCTTGTGGAGATGTTCCTTTGGGAACCCACACCTTTCTTAAGACCTTTGGTCCTAGTTTCCTAACACTACACTTATATGCACTATGTCCTTTGGTACCACAATGATTGCATTTCATAAAAGGTGAGGAGGATTTGCTTGGTGGTGCAAAGAAATTTTTGTAGTGCTTCTCCATTTTATGATTACTAAGTTCTTGGTCATATCCTAGACCGGTTTTACTAAACATGCATTTTTGTTGCCCAAGTAGGATATTCAAGTTATCTCTTCCATTAGTGAATTTCTCTAGTGTCCTATTTAGGTCTTCAACCTTGGTTTCTAACACAATGCACTTCTTTGCAAAATCACAAGGTTTATCCCTAGAGCATGTTTGAACTTTTTCTAGTTTTTCCTTTAAGCTCTCATTTTCTTTACATACTTCCATGAGATGCATTTCAAGGGTGTCATTAGTTTTCCTAGATGCTTTGAGTTTACTAGAGATTTTTGTGAATTTATCATATAATTCTTCAAATGCTTCTAACAGCTCATTTTTATCTAAGTCAAGAAGATTTACCTCATTATCTTCTTCTTGATGATTTGCCATTAAGCAAAGATTGGCTTGCTCATCTTCCGAGTCGTCGGAGCTGCTCACATCATTCTCATCCCAAGCAATATAGGCTCTTCTTCTTCTTTGTTTATCCTTGCCCTTCTTTTTGAGGTTTGGACAATCGGCTTTGAAGTGCCCTTCCTTGCCACATTCAAAACAGTTGGGTGAGGGAGAGTTTTCTTTAGTGATAGGTTTCTTACCTGAGTTTTTGAAGCTTCTTTGAAAGCGTTTGCCTTTCATGAATTTCCCGAAGCGTTTCACAAATAGTCCAAATTCTTCTTCTTCATCAAGTTCACTTCCGGATTCTTCTTCTTCATTTGTGGAAGTAGCCTTGAGAGCAAGACCCTTTTTCTTGGAAGATTTTTCTTCCTCTTCCGCCATCTTTAATTCTTTCAGCTCTTGTTCTTGTTCCTGCAACTTACCAAATAGAGTGGCGAGAGACATTTCGTTTATGCTAGGAGATTGTTTGATGGCGGTAACTAGCGGTTGCCATTCTCTGTTAAGACTTTTCAACACTTTATGAATGAGTTCTTTGTTAGTGTAAGTCTTTCCAAGTGTAATGAGTTGATTAATGATGAGAGTAAATCTTTTTTGCATATCAACAATCGATTCATGAGAGTTTAATCTAAAGCATTTATATTGACTAGTAAGAGTACTAATCTTTGAGTCCTTTACATCATTAGTGCCTTCATGGGTTACTTGAAGAGTATCCCACATTTCTTTAGCAGTTTGGCATGTCATTATCCTAAAAAATTCATCTTGACCTAAAGACATAGTGATGAGATTTTTGGCCTTGTAGCCATATTGGACTTTCTTTTCTTCCTCGCTTGTCCATTCATCTATAGGTTTTTCAACATTCTTGCTATCTATAGTATGCATCGGTATATAGGGACCATTTTCAATGGTATTCCATATTCTCAAGTCAATTGATTGAATGAAGATTTTCATTCTTTCTTTCCAAAACTCATACCCTTCCCCATTGAAAGCGGGAGGTCTATTTATCGCACCACCCTCGGGAAAAACATTTTGAGAACTTGAGGCCATTTAATCTCTTGAAGCTGTTAAGCTTGATCTACCAAGAGTCAAGCTCTGATACCACTTGTTGTTCAAGTGGCCTCAATACTCAAGAGGGGGGGTGAATTGAGTTATAAAACTTTTGCTTGGAATACCTTTGAAATTGATTTCTATAACCAAGTTTATGAGATTATGCAAGTGAAAGCAAGTAACAATGATATGCAATGCACTACAAGAGGTAAGTATTGCTGAGGCAATTTAGCAAACACTTGGTGTGCAATGTCTACAGTATAGCAAATTAAGCAAGTTCAAGTATGTTCTTCTCAACCAAACAATACCAATCAACAAATATGCAATGTATGGAAGTAAAAGAGTAAGGAAGAGAAGCTTGCAAACCGATGTAACGAGTTCCACCCAATCCGGTGTACGTCTCGCCTCTAAGCAACCCACTTAGAGGATTTTCCACTATTGTAGACTAGAGATACAACTTTGAGCAATTGCGGCTTCCTAGTGTCCCACACTCAAGAACCCAATCCTCACAAGTATAAGGGCAACCCACCCAATCTCTCAATCTCACAATATCCCAAAGGTTGAGTCCACAACCTTTGTAACCACTCAACCTAGAGTGAACAACCACTCAACCTAGAGTGAAATAGCTTGTGTTTGGTGTTTGTTTACAATCAATATACTCTCTTAATAGAGTAGATGTACAAATGAAAGCTCTAACCAATTCTAACTCTCAAGATGAGAGGATATACAAGTGAGGTACAAGGTATATATGAAATAGGCTTACAAAGCATAGAATAGAGTAAAGAACTTATTGATTCTTGGTTTCCCTTGGTTGCTTCTTTGTGCTTGTGTTCCTCTGCAATTTATAGAGCCAAGATAGCTGTTGAGGAGTGCCCTAGTTCATCATAGCCGTTGCACTTAGTGGAAATTTGAAGGATAGTGGAGACATGATCTGTTTTCCCACTTAAATCTGTTTTTCCACTAGCCTAATCGATTACACCCTCGCGTTGTAATCGATTAGCTTCAAGTCAGAGAGTCACTAATCGATTATCTCATTACCATATAATCGATTAGCATCTATACCTGATGCATTTAATTTGTTTTCGCAGCATCCTAATCGATTAGCATGTCTTGCAATCGATTACCTTAAATTCCAGTGGCTTCCTAATCGATTATATGGCTCCCTTAATCGATTAGCATGTGTACCTGATGCATTTAATTCTATTTTTGATTGCTGTAATCGATTAGTCTCAAGTGTGCAATCGATTATCTTAATTCCAGTGAGTATCTAATCGATTGTGTGGCTTCACTAATCGATTATCTTCAACCCTGATGCAATTTCTTCCAAGACAGAAAGCTCCTAATCGATTAGCATCTATGGCCTAATCGATTAGCTTCGCTGTTACTTCAATTCTGATTTCATGTCTTTGTTTTTGCATCGGTTTCTTCAAGAGTACTTGTCATTATCAAAATCCTTGCACATCTTTTGGACCTGTTAACATATTCAAACACACCTCACTCACTTACCTCACCTTCCAGTTCATCAACTACCATATACATAATTCACAATTCATAATTCATAATTCACTTATTTTATATAGGCTATTCTAAAAGTTCCCTAATCATCATATATCCATATATAAAATTTCCTATTCATTCATTCGTTTATCCCTTACTTATTATTCTTTAATTCTTCATTGATAAATTCCTAATTTAATTAATCATCTTAATTAATTTAGAATAATTAAAAGCGGTTATGGTATACCCATCTTCTATACGTCAAATGCATAAATTTCATTTCTCTATTAATCTTAACCCAGTACACCCCCTTACCTCGATTCCAAGCTTTCCATAGCTTCCAATCGACTGTCGGGTTCTTTCGAAGTTCATCAAAACTCATTTCTATTTCCGACCTTCATTTCTAAGTTCCTCCGTATCAAACGACCTTCCAATCCTTAAATCTGAACCTACAATTGTCAGAATACAAAACCCCTTAGCTTTTCATTATACCCCTCAATCTAGAAACAATATTTAAACTCTCTATCATTGCAAAACACAAAATCATGGCTTCCCGTTAGCATGCATGGTTCGGTTTCAAGGAGGGAAAAGAGAAGGAGAAGAAGATACTTGAAATTAGAAGTTCCATGTGCCTTATCTCGTTTCCCCAAGTCCAACACACAAAAAATTAAAGTTCCTACCAGGTCCAGAGCTCAAATCGCAAGGGAGGAAGAAAATGGAAGGGAAAGAAGCACATGGGTTCTGTTTTGCATGTTCCTGTTTTAAACTGATCGTAATGTTGACGCTACGCATCAGCTCATTAATTCATACTTGACGCTACGCGCCACAGCCACGCTATGCATCAGGGCCCCTGATTCTATTTTCCTTGAAATTCCATTTAAAAATTCTATTTTCCACTTCCTTCCTTTATTTATTATTATTTTACACCCAAAACATATTTTATCTTATTTCCAATTTATCAAACATCTAAGATGTTACATCCACCCCTCCTAAGAAAGGATTTCGTCCCCGAAATCCATCGATAATGAAACACTAATCACCATTACTTCTTTCACATCATACCATTATTTTATAGTCCAGAGATTCTCTTATCCGCGTTCTTTCAATTTGTAGCACTGCCTGACGTTTGTAGTTAACATTACATAAGTAACAACTACAAATGTCTTGTCTCATTAACCATTCAACTATCTTTTCAGTTATCACTCATCAACTATGAAGTCACAACTCATTCTCCTCTGTTTTATCTCATTTCCTTAATTTCCATCAATAATTATCAATTCTTCACTCATTCGATTTTCTTCCAAGGTTATCACTTCTCTTCTGAAATCTAGCGGTAATTCATAACTACTGTGTCACAACATTTACTTTTGTATACTCATTACTCATTAGTTACCAAATCTCATCTCCATTCATTCCCCATTCCTTATCATTTTCCATTCCCAGGGTTGGGAATCTTACACTTTTCTTTTCTAGGTTTGATTTCCCAGGATTCAATAAAACATATTTGTCTCCTCGACCCCATATAATCCCAACCACTAGTGTAACTGCCTGAGGTGATCAGTCTCAGGAGTTCAGCACTCCTTAGCTAGGCCATGTAAGAGTCGAGTATACAATCTAATTATTCACACCATCAATCGATATGTAAGCCGATTACATCATAATTCATTTACCTCAGCCTATTGGCAACCCTACAATGATTAATGTTAGAAGGAACCCAAGGTGGCCAGCCGCTATGATTCCCACATAACACTAGTATCAGTGTAAAGTCCAAACAGCCAGGTAAAGTTTCTCATCATCCTCATTATCTATCTACTCAGCTACTTTTTAATCACTTTGTCCCATGTCTTTCATTCACTACTTCTTCTTATCGCTTGTGCAATAGTCTAGTAAATACTTCACTTGACCATCATTCTTGTAATACATTCTCTTAATCCTTTCATGAGTAAATTCACGCCTCACTGACTATCTCACTGAAAATTATTACTAACCACCCTTTGACCATTTACCTTAAACTCATTCGGGCATTCATGCATTGTTATCCATTACTTACTTATAATTTCTCTTAACGTCCATCGATTAATCGTCTAACAGTTTGAGTATGACATACAGATAACGTTTATTTAAACCACTTCGTAGAAGCAATACAAGAGGCTCACACCTTCTAAGAAGTTTAACCTTATTACAACGTTGCTAACTCGCATTACCTATTATTCATCCATTCAATTCTCTATCCTTCAGCTTCATGAAATCAACATCATTTAATCATAATTACCTTTACACATAAAACTTCCTTAACGTTCTAACAATCTCTTAAATTATGTCCAACCATCTGTTCTCAATTTAATTATAAACCCCTTCTATTTACTTATACCATCAATGCATTCACATCTTTGGCTGCTTTACTTGACGTTACTAACACACCACCACTTGTTCACTAACTTTAAGCTCAGTACAAGGCAGTTTATTACTACAACTCATTCCTTTATCCTGAGAGTTTTCGTATTGTCCATCAAGTATATTCAACACCAAAAATGAACTAATATCTATCGCCGTTCTGACAAAGTAGAAGAGTATAGGGAATTCACCCTTCCTAAGAATAATCATATCAGAGCATTTATCAACTTATTTTATTCAATATTTTCTCATTCAATCATTAATGTCCCAACATTGTTGAGTTAACATAGTTAAGTACAAATATCGCCATATACCAAGAAATACCTAACATTCCGTAGCTCTTGTAATTTAGTTTTGTTGTCCTTTCTCCGATTGATTCACAAATCTCTTTTATCTAACTATTCCAATATACATCATCACTGCCCTGTCATTTTATTCTATGTAATATTAAACTCCATTATTCAAACAATTTTTCCATTTTACCAATGGCTACCAAATCACTTATTATTCTCATTTCACTACATGGTCTAACCTCTGTGAGTTACACCCACATTTAGATGTCTACTCCAATATACATATATATATATATAATTACTTTAAATATCATTTATATCACAATCCATTATTCATATGTTTTATCTCTGCCTCATATCGCCTAATATGTATGGACCATCCACAACTACAAGCTTTTAATTCTTTTAACATCTCAACAACCATTACCAATTAAATTGGTACCACTCATTGACACATTCATCAACTTGCTCAATAATGTATATATATATATATATATATATCAATGCACTATCTACCTGTCATTTTGTATTGTGCAGGCATAATAACTCTTTTATATCTAGTCCACTATCACTCCAAGAGGCTATCATATAATCATATTCTTCTTTTAAATTAATTTGTAATATAAAATAATAATCTTGAAAGTTTTACCTCAAGCAGGAATGTCATAACCGACAGAGCTACTAAATGAGGTTAATGTCAGGGTACCTGGAAGATCTTCACATAATACAATACAAACACCACTCATGTATCACATTGATTATTCAGTTTACAAGACTAGCAAAAAGGGCTCAATCAACCTCACTTTCAATCACCTGTCAACTTATCATACATTGCAAATTATTTGCATTCACACTTTGGTATGTATACTACAGTCCTTAATTTGATTCATTAATTTATTTCAATCAACCTTTCAACATAATTTATTACACCACCACAATAAATTAGAAACCTTTCACTCACATCATAACTACAACCTTGCTCACATATTCGTACTGGGTATATACCATCTAAACAATTAATTAGTGCACCATACAATTCATATCAACTTATCACAACATGCAATTAATCACCCACAAGTGCGATGAAATGTAAAACAGTCCATTATGGGACACACACAATCTACTACATCTACCCATTTACCCAGTCCTGAAAAGAACGACTCTGAGACCACCTGTGACATCCTGCGTCAATTTATATTTATTTTTACCATTTTTAATAATTTTTATAATAAATTTTTTGCAATTAAATACTTAAATTAATCCATAATTAGAAAAATATATATTTTCTTTAAAAAGTCCCAAAATGATAATTATGTGACTCTTTAAAGTCCCCAAACACCATTTAATTTGAAAGAAAGCCAAATTCAGGAACAGGGGTCTGACGCTATGCGTCAGCCCCACGCTACGCGTCAGCCCCACGCTACGCGTAAGCTTCCAATCGCAGCCCTGGCGCTACGCGTCAGAACACCAGTAGCAGCACCTGCTGCTGCTACACATTTTAGGCCAATCGGCTAATTTCTAACCTGCCCCATTGGCCTGTTTCAAGTCCGATTTCCATGAAACTTCGCGGGCCATATGTTTTCCCCATATCGGAACTGTTGGTGCCGTCCGGTTGCCAAAATTCCAACACCTGTGCAAGTTATGCGCTAAATGCAGTTTAAACCCTTTTTGTGCAAAACCCTTGCACCGAACACCCTAAATGGGTTCCAATTGGCCCAAGGCCAATACACACAGTTCCTAAATATCCTAGAGAATCTATTGATACCTTCTGGGGGTCCTGAAACCCATCGGATCTCGAATTCACCTAAGCAGTTCCTTTAACTTACAAAACCCATTATACGTGTAACTTTCTAATTTAATCAAATCATCAATCAATTCATCAATCTATTACTATCCATGCCACACACAACATTCATGCATCATAACAGAACCTGCCCATATCAAGCATTCACACCTCATTGGCTCTGTGTCATAATTCATAATAATTCTCACACATTAACTACTAACATCATCATTACACCCATCATATCATCAAACCATATCCCAATTCTAAACTCATCATCATACAATCATGCCTCATATATCATTTAAGCATGCACATATTACAAGACCTGCCCATTTCATGCAATCATGCAGTGGCTTAGCGCCTCATAACACACAACATAATAAAATACCACCATACTACATCAATACACATTCCTGTCAACAAATTGATATAATTTAACATCTCTATGAATCAACAACAATACATATTTATAAATATATATTCTTCTTATTTCCATGTCGCCCTGGCCTCATTTAGCTTTTGTCCCCGTGGTGTGTATCCATACCTGCCAATAATCACTAAACCACAATACAGGGGGTGAGTGACTGGAATTAAAATTAATACAAAAATAAACATCAAAACTAGAAGAGGATAATCTTATAGCTACGTTCTATTTTTATCAATAGTGTTCATCGTTACCTTTTTATTACCATACTTTTCTTACACACAAATCAACGTATTACATAGCCTCAAGCTGCTAGGTTCATTCTCATCTGATAAATCAACATCACACATTACATACATTCCAATAACTCATTCACCATATAATATTACAAACATCATTATAAGCATATCAATAAGCCAAGGAGTGTAAAACACAACTGACTCTCACATAGATAACATGACACCCTAGTATCCGATACTAAAAGGATTGACCTTCAGCTGGGGGTCCTACTTGACACCCTGTGAACCCTTCTTGGTTCACCGAGTCCTACTTGACTGCCCCTCAACCATTAGGTCTTACTTGACCACTGGGTAGCTCAACTGGGCACAAAAACCACGGGAGCCGGAAACGAGGGTGACATATACCGTCGGTCATCCTCCACCACATAATCATCATAAACATAGTCAGACAATCCCTTTAATGGATGCCTGTCAGGAGCCGTTCCTTGACTGTGCAACGTAGCGGCGATCACTCCCCGCCCTCAGCAATATCCCGGGTATTTCATCCATATTATGTAAGTCAATATAATCAAAACATCATCAATCATATACACAAATATCAGAAACTGACATGTGATCACCACTCGGGTGGCCTACTTGCCAAGCTCATCACCACAAGCCATGTTATACCTTTTCATAGTCACTATTTCATTATTCTTATCATGTTATGCCTCACTAAAATAATACACACCATGCTACACATAGCAAATACTTATCATAATTCATACTCATAAATCATCTCATCACACATACCGTGCAATATCCCATTATCTTAATTACCGAATATGCCACATCATACAACACATATCACATGATCAACATACATGTCATTGCAATCATCAATTTAACATAGGAAACCATATTGTTCATTTGCATCGACCTTTACACGATTCTAATCATTTTAATCATCAATATGAACCATCATTATCTTTAACTTACCGATACATTACCTTATTAGTTCGTCCTCGACTCACTACACCAGGATCATTAGCATGCTTTAACTCAACAATATATATATATATATACATATCTCTATATGAATGATTATCAATCATAGTAATACTCATTATTCTCATATTCACAATATATACATATACATATGCATATCATCCTTGTCTTTATTAGCAACATCCCATTTTATTATGACTTTTCATCAAAGCTATTCATTATGATTTTCAACTCTAGCCACATAATCCTTATATCATTCTACTATCATTCACGCATGAATACTACAACTTATCAGTCTCCCTCACTCACTTACCTCACCTTCTAGTTCATCAACTACCATATACATAATTCACAATTCATAATTGACGTATTTTATATAGGCTATTCTAAAAGTTCCCCAATCATAATATATCAATATATTCAATTTCCTATTCATTCATTTATTTATCCCTTACTTATTATTCTCTAATTCTTCATTAATAAATTCCTAATTTAATTAATCATCTTAATTAATTTAGAATAATTACAAGCGGTTATGGTATACCCATCTTCTATACGTCAAATGCATAAATTTCATTTCTCTATTAATCTTTACCCAGCACACCCCTTACCTCGATTCCAAGCTTTCCACAGCTTCCAATCGACTGTCGGGTTCCTTCGAAGTTCATCAAAACTCATTTCTATTTCCAACCTTCGTTTCCAAGTTCCTCCGTATCAAACGACCTTCCAATCCTTAAATCTAAACCTACAAGCATCGAAATACAAAACCCCTTAGCTTTTCATTATACCCCTCAATCTAGAAGCAATAATTAAACTCTCTATCATTGTAAAACACAAAATCATGGCTTCCCGTTAGCATGCATGGTTCGGTTTCAAGGAGGGAAAAGAGAAGGAGAAGAAGAAACTTGAAATTAAAAGTTCCATGTGCCTTACCTCATTTCCCTAAGTCCAAAAACACAAGAAATTGAAGTTCCTACCAAGTCGAGAGCTCAAATCGCAAGGGAGGAAGAAATGGAAGGGAAAAAAGCACGTGAGTTGTTTTTCATGTTCCTGTTTTAATCTGATCGCGATGCTGACGCTACGCGTCCCATTGACGCTACGTGTCAGCTTATTAATTCGCACCTGACGCTACGCGCTGCAGCCATCTAAGCGTCAGGGCCCCTGATTCTATTTTCCTTGAAATTCCATTATAAGTTCTATTTTCCACTTCCTTCCTTTATTTATTATTATTTTATACCCAAAACATATTTTATCTTATTTCCAATTTATCAAACATCCAGGATGTTACAATTCTTATGTGATTTTAACTCAACAAACCATGTATCTGCATACACACACATACTCCATCTCATTATGGATTATTTACCAAGAATCATATCATTCCCTTCAAGGGATTCTAAAACTCCTATTTCCATCTCATATAAATATTCATATAATTTCCAAGGCCAATGAATTGCTAATCATTTCATTTAACAAATATCATTCATCTCATAATCTTAACATAGTCATGGCAAGGCAAGCATGAGTTTAAATCATATAAATCAATCACCAATCAATCAACTCATGCAATTGAAATGTAAACTCCCCTCCTATCTCGAGAGAAGAACCACAACTTGAATGCTCCGATTATTCTGTTGTATTGCCCGGAATACAATCTACACAAAGATATACATACATTCAATCAATGATCCATCATAAGGCATCATCACAATTATAATAAATTGTTTATATCATATAGGGGTTGTATTAAGTCTTAGACTTGCCAAAACACTAATTCATACCCTTGTGTTAGGTTTTGGGAATTACTTTCCCAAAACCAAGATTCTCTAGATTTTAAAGGGCTAACCATACCCAACAACAAAATATCACATCCCTTATCCATAAGGCATCCAATTGTCATCACTATCATCCAGATTCAACATAAGCCACCTTGGCTTCATTTAAACCATCATCAATCAACAATTTCAAGTGGAACATATCATGGCCTAAGTCCTCATTAAATCCTCATCTTATTTTATTTATTCATCACTTATGGCCATCTACCATTATTGTCATCATCATAGATAACACCCAACAATGAACATCATTTATTCATCCTCAAAATCAACTCCTCTAATCATCATATATACTTATATACATGTATCTTTTATATCCCTAGGATAGGACCTCATCAAAATCTAATAACCTTAAATATCAACATCAATGATTCCAAACATTATCTTTACCCATAAAAGTCATTCTTATCACAACTAAATCATCAATTTCACTATCTATGCCAAAAGTCCCAAATTATCAATTCTTAAGGGTGCACATACAAATTGGCAAGCATCAATTTCAATAATTTTCATACACCATCACAAGTTCAATATCATTATCAATTTGCCAATCAATTGTAAACAACAATAATGATCCCAATGGTCATCTAACCTAGGATTTGGGTTTCACATGCATAAATCATCATTCGTAATACATTGAACTTAGTTCAAAAATTCATTAACATCATTAATCAATTCCAATACTCTAAAATATCATTTTCCTCATATAAATCATCTAAAGGAATCATAATCACCAAAACCATCAATTTGGCCAGAACCCCTTAAATACTTAAGGTAAAAACATAGATTAACAAACTTTGTTGGAATTAAGATCCCCTTTTCTAGAACATAATGAAGTAGTTATTAACATCCATATTTAATCATCAAGTTCATGTCATTGCAGCTTAAAATCATTATAATCGATCCCTCGTGATATAAATTCTAAGTAGTTACCGTAAAGTCTGATCCCTCAGATACTTTCTCAGTAAAAACCTGCTTTAAGTCCTAGCCTTAACATAACAATAATTACCAACTTTATCCCTAGTAATTGGTATATTAAGGGTACTTCAACTTTTACTTTCGTTAAACCAAGTTTTAATACATACATGAAAATCATTCTCCCATTTGACATTCATACTAATAAAATAAGTTTCAACACGCATGAAAATCATTTTCCCATTTGACATTCATACTAATAAAAGATTGAAACACTAACATGGCTCTTGAATCATAAACATGCATGAGTTATAATCATAACATCATATATTAGATAGGTTCACCAAATTCCAACATAAACAAATTAGTTACAGATAGTAAAAGTAAAAACAACACTTACAGAGGTTAACATTACGAAAACTTTACAATACTTCATGATACAAACGATCGCAATACCACACAACACTCTCAAGTATCTAGAAACTACTCTAGACTATAAACTCATAAAAGAACACTCAAAACTCGAGTGAAAAAGAGAGGAAAGAAGCTACTGAATGTAGAATGGGATACTTGAAGTGGTGGAGAATGGCCCTATTTATAGGGCTAAGGAAGGGTCTTGATGCTACGCGTCAGGTTCCTGATTTAGCCTCCATTAAACGTATGATTAAAGCCATGATTAAGCAATTTTTAATTACATAATGCCCAGACAATGAAGTCCCTATCTCCCACTATGTTTTTGGCATCTGGTGGTAAGGGGTTCGCCAATAATGGCCATTTGGTTGAGTGCTTGGCCACCTGGAAGTGTTTTCCATGTTACAATTGACGCTACGTGTGGCACTGATGCATAGCGTCAGCATCGAAACCCTGACGCTACGCGTGGGCTTGATGCTACATGTCAGTTCTCCAGTTCTTGAATTTTCTCTTTAATTTCTTTGATTTTTCATTACAAAATTAGAGAAATTTGATTAAGGCAGATTAAATCCAATAACTTCTATTTATTACAATTAAAACCTAAATTGCTAACAAATTAAACAAATTTTTATTATTTTCATAAAATTTTTGTTATGAAAGTTACTGTAAATTTGAGGACTAACACTCACCATCTCACTTAGGGGTATAATTTACACTTAACACTATAGTTAGTGGCACACAATCATATATAACATTCTCCAAGGCATACCACTCATAGTGTTCAAGATTATACTAGCCAAGGATTCATATTAATGTCAATCCACACATGGAAATCAAAGAGCATGTCAATAAATATACTCTAAATTCATATCCTCATCAAATGTTCTAAACTGACATCCAATCATCAATATGATTCGATCTTAATTTATATCACAAAAGAGATAGTATATCCATTCAAGGAAAAACATGTAAATATACATCAATATATACATTATCAACATATAATTGATCATGTAGTGTTGTGTTATGTGTCTAGATTGATCAATGACGAATAGACGTAATGTTGATGCAGCCACTATGGCTAAAGCTTTTAACCAGTTTGCCGATATTCTTAAACAGCAACAACAACTTATTGGTCAACCGAATCATGGTCTTGATCGATTCCTCAAGAAAAAACCTTCTGAATTTCATGAGGGTTTCAAATCGGAAGATACTTATGTTTGGACTCACGATCTGGAGCGAATATTTACTAGCATGGAGTGTTTCGAAACTTAAAAGGTCGAGTATGTAGTGTTTATGATCTGTGAAGAAGCTAAATCTTGGTGGATTCTAACTCATGGGTGTATGATTGTGGTTCACACTCCCTTGACTTGGGACAACTTCAAGGTGGAATTCCTAAGGGAATATTTTCCTGATAGCTATAAGAGCAAGAAAGAGCTTGAGTTCATGGAGCTCAAACAAGGAAGCTTGTCGGTGGAGGATTATGCCTCCAAATTTGAAGAGCTATGTATGTTTTACCTTCTTTTTCAACAAGAAGGTACCAAAGCTTTAAAGTGTGTTAAGTTTGAGACTGGATTGCACCAAGAGGTCAAGAAGGCGATATGTCACCAAGAGATTATGAGCTTCCCTACTCTTGTTAACAAGTTTAGAATCTTTGAAGAAAATGATATAGTTCCCAAGAGCTATTCTGGGCATGACTATAAGTTGAAAGGCCAATTTTCTAGCTTTAAGAAGAAAGGCAACTTTAAGAAGAATAGACACTTTGTACGAGGTGCCTCTTCACTTAGAGGTGGACACGGTGGTGGAAGACATGGTGCTAATGGTGGCCGAGGTAATGGCCAAGGTCTTTGATGCTTATGGTGTGGCAGAAATCATTTGGCTCGTGAATATGATCATGGGGATATTGTGATGTGCTATAGATGCAACCAACCGAGGAACATTTATCCCGATTGTCCTTTGAATGCCACAGATGTGGTGGTGCACAATGATGCAAACCATGGAGGCTATGGTGCTTTTAGAGGCCGTGGTCGTGGAAACGGTAATGGCAGCCGCAATGGTGGTCATAATGGAAACGGAAATGGCAATGATGGCAACGCTTATGGTAATGGTAATGGTCATGGTAATGGCAATGGTGTCCAAAATGGTCACAAGAATGGTGATAATCAACAACAAACTGTTGGAAGAGTCTACGTCGTGATCGGTGAAGAAGCTGCACAGGCTGATTCTCTAGTTCAAAGTAAGTGCCAAATTCTTGGTAATTGTGTTGATGTGTTATTTTATTTTGGTGCAACATACTCCTTTATTTCAGAAGATTATGTGAGGCGATTGAAATTATTAATAAACATGATGAAGGGCTCTATAATGGTGTCTACACCGACCGGTACTTGTTTGAGGATGGTCACTCAATGTGATGATGTTGAGATAATTTTAAAGAATAAGAGATTCATTGTATCTCTTATTTGTTTGCCATTGAAGAACCTAGAAGTTATTCTAGGAATGGATTGGTTATCTGCCAACAAGGTGTTGGTGGATTGTCAAAATTGAAGTGTTATCTTTCCTTCTCCAAATACCGAGTGCTTTAATGTGCAAGGTATATCTCAACTTCTTGTTATGCTATGCATGGTGGATGAAGAAAATGCTATTCAATCTTGTGATATTCTCATTGTATCTGAATTTTTGGATGTATTTCTCGATGAGATACCTGGTTTACCTCCTCCATAAGAGGTGGAATTTTCCATTGATCTTGTTCCGAGGGTGGAACCTGTTTCTGAAGCACCGTATCAGATGTCTCCTATGGAATTTACCGAGTTGAAGAGACAAGTTGAAGAATTGTTAGAACGGGAATTTATTCGCCTAAGTGTATTTCCTTGGGGTGTACCTGTATTATTAGTGAAAAAGAAGGAAAAGAGTATGAGATTGTGCATTGATTATCGATAACTCAACAAGTTAACTATTAAGAACTGATATCCCTTATCTCATATTGATGATCTTTTGGATCAATTAAAGGATGCTGTGTTATTCTCTAAGATTGATTTGCATTCCGAATATCACCAAAGTAGGGTAAAGACCGAGGATATTTTGAAAAATGCTTTTCGTACTCACTATGGCCACTATGAATATATAGTGATGCCTTTCGGTGTAACAAATGCTCCTACAATTTTCATGGATTACATGAATCGTATTTTCCATGACTATCTTGACTAATTTGTAGTGGTGTTTATTAATGACATTCTTATCTACTCCAAGAGCCATGAGGAACATGAAAGGCATCTTTACCTTGTTCTGAATATTCTTCAGGAGAAAGATTTGTATGAGAAGCTTTCTAAGTGTGAGTTTTGGTTGTCGGAGCTCCAATTTCTTGGACATATTATCTCTAAAGATGGTGTTGTAGTTGATCTGTCAAAGATTGAAGCTATGATGGCTTGGGAAAGACCGACGCCTATGACTGAAAGAAAAAGTTTTCTTGGTCTTTCTGGTTATTACTGGAGATTTATTGAAGGGTTCTCTCGTCTGGCTTTTCCATTGACAAAGTTGACTCATAAGAATCAACCGTTTGTATGGAATCTCGACTGCGAGAAGAGTTTTCAAGATTTAAAACTAAGACTCACTTCTGCTCTAGTGTTGGCTTTGCCAGATTTACTGGATGAATTCATGGTGTATTACGATGCTGCTAAGCTTGGTCTTGGTTTCATGCTAATGTAGAATGAGCGTGTGATAGCCTATGCGTCGAGACAGTTGTAACCGCATAAGGTTAACTACCTTGCACACGATCTTGAATTGGCGGCGGTTGTATTTACTTTGAAGTTATGGCGACATTATTTGTATGGCTTGAAATTTGTGGTCTTTAGTGATCACAAAAGCCTCAAATATCTATTTGATCAAAAGGAACTTAATATGCGTCAATGAAGATGGATGGAATTTTTGAAAGACTACGAGTTTGATTTGAGATACCATTTGGGGAAGGAAAATATGGTTGTCGATACTTTGAGTCAGAAAACATTACATGTTTCGGCTACGATGGTGAATAAAATGGAAAATTGAACAGTTCTAAAATTTGAATGTTGGTGTGGAGATTCATACTCTGAAGAAGATTTCTCTTGAGACATTGAAGGTTGTGAATGTGTTCCTTGAATAGGTAAAGACGCAATAACCAAATGATGAGTATTTGATGGAGATAAAAGAATCTCAAGTTAATGGGAAAAATTTATTTCTTTTGGAAGGTTTTGATGGTATATGGCGTGTGAAAGACCGTATTTATGTCCCATCTGTTAATAATATAAGAAGAACTGTGTTAGAAGAAGCTAATAAGGGCGTATTCAGTATACACCCTGGTGTTACTAAGATGTACCAAGATTTAAAGAAGAATTTTTGGTGGCCCGGTATAAAGCGGGATGTGGCTAATTATGTTGCTGCTTGCATTGTCTGTCAGAAGGCTAAGATTGAACATTAGAAGCCATCTGGTGTGCTTAGGCCTCTTGATATCCCTGTTTGGAAATTGGATGATGTAGCTATGGATTTTGTTTTTGGGTTGCCTAGAACATGTGTTGGAAATGATGCGATATGGGTGATTGTTGATAGATTGAGAAAGTGTGCTCACTTCTTCCCTATGAATATAAAAAGTCCATTGGAGAAATTGACACAATTGTACATTAAGAAGATTGTTAAGGTACATGGTATGCCTTTGAGTATTATGTCGAATCGCAAACTGCGGTTCACTTCTCAATTTTGAGGAAGCTTGCATAAGGAACTAGGTTCTAAGTTCAAACTTAGTTCTGCTTATCATCCACAAATGGATGGGCAATCTGAGCGAACGATTCAAAGTCTTGAAGATTTGTTGAGGGCTTATGTATTAGAACATAGAGGTTGTTAAGGAAGATTCCTACCATTGATTGAATTCACATACAACAATAGTTATCGTAGTACTCTTGGTATGGTTCCATATGAAGCATTGTATGGGCAGAAATGTAGAACTCCATTGTGCTGGCTCGAAACTGGTGAGAATTTAGCTTTAGGGCCGGAGTTGATTACAGAGACAAATAAACAAATCAAAATGATACAAGAGAAAATAAAAATTGCTCAAGATCGTCAGAAGAGCTATTATGATAAGAGGCAGAAGCCACTTGAGTTTTAAGTTGACGATCATGTATTCTTGAAGGTGTCAAGAGATAAAGGTGTTGGAAGAGCTTTGAAGAGCAAAAAGTTAAGTCTAAAATTTATTGGACCGTTTGAAATCCTTGAAAGGATTGGCAAGTTGGCATATAAGATTGCCCTTCCTCTGTATTTGTCCAATTTGCATAATGTGTTTCATGTTTCACAATTGCAAAAGTATGTGCATGATCCTACGCATATGGTTACCCTTGATGATGTTGAAATCAGGGAAAATTTATCCATTCCTTCGGTGTCCGCTACTATTATGGAGTGTTCTATCAAAAATTACGGAATAAGTTGATTCCCTTAGTGAAAGTATGTTGGAAGCATGGAGATATGGTTACTACCTGTGAACACCTATATCGGTTTGACCATATTCAATGCCAAACATCGTCTGTAGTTAACACTGGCACATAACAAAGTGATGTCGTCCCAAGTCAATTCTGGTGTCAAGATATAAATTAACAAGGTGGGAATCCGTCCCACATCAAATCAGGCCGGTGCCTTGAGAATGGACCGTTCAGGGCATTGACCGGTGTTACATGCTATTTTCTGAAGTAGAGGTCTTATTATTCGGTGTCAAGGTAATTACCCTTGGAACACCGTCTCTTGAGTCCAATTGCCCATGCCATGACCTGGACACACACTACCGGATTCGATCCTGAAATCTAAGAAATGGCAGACAGGGAATAAGAGATAAACTATAAAAAATTCTCCACCCGCCACTGTTCCCTACAACAGCTAGTGGCCAGGCTGTCCCTCCACTATGCGCATGGGTTGAATGGAAACCTGAGCTGTCCAAGCACTCAGCATGTAGAAGAAACTCTAGGGACCTCTATAAATACCTCAATTGAAGAGGTCCAAGGGGCCACTTCTGGAAATCTGGGAATCCTTGAGAGAAACTTGTCAAAAACTCTGAAGTCCAAGAACCCCTAAGAGAGTTGATCCAATCCTTGAAATCTTAGATCCTATTGAAACAGAGAATTGGCCCGAACCTCTAAATCCGATCCTCGAAGAGAGTTGGTCCTAATCCCATTCCTTGAACCTCTCGAAGAAAATCTTCTTCTGTTACCTTGACCCCGTCCAGAACCCCGAAATTCCCTTTGCATCCTATTTTCCTGAAAGGATCTTATATTTATCTATCCCACCGGATCCACAAAGAACCCCACATCGGTTCCATACTAAATGCTCACCTCAGATTCACACTGAATTCTACACCAGTTCACCATTGAACTCTACACCGGTTCCCCATTGAACACTACATCGGTTCCCTACTGAACTCCGGTCCTCACCATTGTTCGATCCATTCTTGCCATCACTCCGGGCGCTGCTCTTCCCACTCCACACTGGCTCATACCTACAGACTGGTTATTTCCAGTGCCTACTCCACACCGGTTACGATTTTCTCTCCACTCCTTTACCGTTTATATATATATATATCAGTTTGTTTCATGTTGTTTGTTCATTTGCCAAATCTATCATTTAGTTAAATCTGTTCCCTTGCTTGAACTAGTTTTGTTGTTAAATTTTCTTTATCTTGATTCATAATAAATAATAACCAAAAAACAAATATTTTCCGCATTCATTTCGACCAACGTAGAAGTTATTTTCAGCTAGTGTCGTGCGGAAGTACTTCTGCCTACACCTCTTTTTGGGCCCATACACGTGCGACGAACGTTCGCTTTGTATGTTCCCCTTCCACCGAGTTACCTCATCACCCAATTTATAACTTCATTTTCTTTCTAAAAAAGGAATACTTCTTCAAGAACTATGTAACCCTGATTTCTCGAAAACTCGAGAATACGTAGGAGTAGGACTTAGCTCTTGTCGGGCCCACTTCCTTTCCTTTCTCGTTCTTCTGTGAAAATTAATTCCATTAATGTCACTTTTTTGGAAGTCAATTTAGACGCGACATCTTGTTGACTTTCTTCCACTCTTGCTTAGCCGCTATCATTTTTTCACAAAGATCGGGATAATTTGGACGAGACGTCCTATTTATCCCCTTTGACTTCCAATCCGGCACCTGGATGAGAGAATGATTAATTTGGACGAGATGTCCTGTTAGCATTCTTTCTCCCACATACCTCCATACTAAAAGGCTAGGGTTAATTCAGATGCGGCATCCTGTTAGCCCCTCCTTTTCCTTCCCAATCTGGTATCCTGATGAAAGGATGACTAATTTAGATGAAATGTCTTGTTAGTTCCCTTTCCTCTTTTCTCGTTTTCCCTCATTAAAGCCAGGATTAATTTAGACGACACGTCTTGATGGTCTTACTCCGAGCTTTTTTTTTATTTCGTCTGTCTTCTTCATTTTCTAGAAAAAGAAATAGAAACAGTTTTAAGGCTATTCATGATGCACATTTTTAACTTTGGTACTATTTTTAATAGGCGATGTGGGGTGCTAATACCTTCTCCACTCGTAACCGACTCCCGAACTTGAATCTCACCTATTTTAACCAGTGTTTTGTTAAAGTTTTTTCCAATGTTTTTCCTATGAATAAAAATATTAGTGGCGACTCCCTGTTCTAAGTTATTTCATTTTTGAGGGTCGGCCGCACCGCTGCGATCCCGGTCGCGACAGATGGCGACTCCACTAGGGAATACTTGAGAGTCACGCCATTTAGGTTGAAAGTGCATGTTTTTCTTATATAGCCTTTTGTTTGTTTTTGTAACATCCTATTTTTAATAATATTCCTATTTTGTAAAATATGAAGTACAAAAGGTCTATAAGTGTTAATCAATGAATAAAACACTCTATGGATGGTATATAATACTCCAAAAATTTTATTTTTGGGTATAATTATAGAAATTACATAGACCTGTAATGATAAGATCCATTTTCCGAGTAAAATATGCCTTAGAAAGAACTTTCCGAGTGAAAAAGGGGCTCTGTTCCGAGTGAGCAAAAGAAATTCCGAGTGAAAGATTGAAATTCTGAGTGAAAAATGGAAATACCGAGTGAAGGTTGTGTTTTCCGAGTGGAACATGGCCGAGAGGGTTTATTCCGAGTGGAATCCTTGCCCCAGAGACACTTTTGTGTGAAGTGGACTGATAGAACCACTTCTGGGTGAAAGAATCCGAGTGACTCACCCTGGAATGACTTACTGCAGAGTCAAACACCTTAGAAAAACTCATTTTCGAGTCAAGTACTCTCCAAAGACTCAATTCTGAGTCAATTATATCTAAATGACTCATTTCTGAGTCAAACATCTCAGAAGGACTCATTTCTGAGTCAAGTATTTCTCCAATGACTCAATTCTGAGTCATATTGTTAAGTATTTTCATTTCTGAGTGAAAGTTTCCCGAGTGCTTTATTTTCGAGAGGAGAGCAAAGGAAAATTCATTTCCGAATGGAACTTATGCATATGGCTTCTTTTCTGGTGAAAGCCTTAAAAGTTTTCCGAGTGAAGAACACTTCAAGGAAGGTTAGTCTGTGATGCCAAGAGATGAATAACCAAATGAGTCTCATGTATATAAGCCAAATTCTGAGTGAGACTCGTATGTATGGGCCTTTTTCTGAGTGGTAATGGACCTGATGGACTCTGACTGAAACGTAGTTGAAGAAGTTGGTTTGATCTTGACTAAGTAATGATTAACCGAGTGAAACCTGAGTGGGAAATACTTCTATATTCCTAAGTGTTGATATCCGAGTGAAAAATATTATACATATTCGGAGTGGATAAGATTCGAATAAGTCCGAGTAAGATGGCTTAGTGAATTCCTCCTAATGATGAAAGGGAAGAGTAATTCCGAGTGGAACTCGAGAGTGGAGTGTCTCCGAGTGTGTAATTCCGAGTGGGATGGCACCTGCTGAGGATATACAGTAAAAATTAAGAATAGTTGGTTTTGGAATAAATTAACCGAGTGAGGATCAACCTGATGAGGAGTCGGTTTTGGGATGACATACCGAGTGAGTAATCAATTTAGAGATGAGTCGGTAAGGAAAGGAATTGCCGAGTAATGGCCGATCTAATGTTGATCAGTTCTGGAAGTGAAATGCTGAGTGAATGATGATCAATAAGGATTATTCTATCGAGTAGAAATCTGGGTGTTGGGAATCAGTTTCAATTAATTTTACCGAGTGCACAATCGAGTAGAATGAGTCGGTTTGTAGTAATCTGCCGAGTGATAAACCAAAGAGTGTGGATCGGTCTGGAAGATTTAATTGAGTGAAAGACTGCTTGTGATGACTCGAAATTAGAAGAAATAGCCGAGTGATAGACTATGTAAGTATGAGTCGGCTAAGAACAAATTGATTTGGAACTCCGAGTGAGAGAAAGAACTCAGTCTGGATAAGTTCTGCTGAGTAACTTGAGTCGGTTTGCGCTTGAGCGAAATCCCCTCTGTCAGTGCATTGTATGACACTCGCTCAAGCGAGTCGGTATTCGCTTGAGCGAGAGGGACTCGGATTCCCTTCTTCTCCACACGACTGGCAGTTTCCAGTCGGTTTAGAGGCTAACCGAGTGGATTCTAGTCGGTATTCACTGACAGAATGACGTTTGACTTCAATTTTGGCTTCTTATGCATTTTATAATATATTTTTCTTCAATTATTCACCCTAGTATGTAGGACGGCCAGAAATGGACCATTATAAGCCCACTTTCTTATTTTAATCCCCATTATCAATGCACTAACAGCACTAAAATCCACTCACAAGGATGATGTTCCCCACTTGTCTTGCATTATTAACTCTGCCCTTGCTAGACCAGAACGCATTAGAACAAAGCTAGTGAAATATCTTTCCTTCAATTTCCTTCCTTCCTCAATACACCTTCGAACAGGAGCAAGGACAGCAAGGAGACCATTTCCAATCGGCAAACTAAGTAAGAGGGGACAGGGTTGTGAATAACTATGAAATGGGTAGAATTGTATGCTGTTCTAGGATTCTAGAATTAACTTCGTAAATTGTTGCTCATTTCTGAAATTGAAAACGTGTGAATTTGACTCTAACTTATTCATTAAAGTTGTATACCTTTTTGTTATCTAAATTTTGAGACCTGAATTAATTAATTTGAATATGTATAGCAAAAGTTATAGCCAAAATACTATAGCATGTTCGTGTGGAAGATTTATCCTATTATTTATGTATATATTAATATGCTGGAACTTGTATGTGCATAATAAGCCTTTGATGTCTTCATGAAAGTTGTAGATATTCATGTTATGGATCTATAGAAAGTGGTTTCAAGTCAAAATGATTTTTGTAGCTCGAGATATGCCTAAAATACTGAAGTATGTCCAAGCTGTAAATCTGTTAACTTGAGATACAAACATTATTTTTAAAACTGGGAATTTTGTGGTGAGAATTAGTGATCAGTGTCTTCATAAAAGTTGTAGATCTTTTTATTATGTGAATTTTGAGACCTAAACCGACTGATTTGAGTATGTGTAGCAAAAGTTGTAGTCAAAATACTACAGCATGTCCAAGTGGAATATTTATCTCATGTTTTGTGTATATATTAATATGCTGGGACTTGTATGTACATAATCAGCCTTTGATGTCTTCATGAAAGTTGTAGGTATTTATGTTATGGATCTATAGAAAGTGGTTTCAAGTCAAAATGATTTTTGTAGCTTGAGTTATGCCTAAAATACTGAAGTATGTACAAGCTGTAACTCTGTTAATTTGAAATCCGAATCTTATTTTTAAAACTGGGAATTGTGTAGTGAGAATTAGTGGTTGGTGCCTTCATGAAAGTTGTAGATAATTGTGTTAAGGATAATTTAGAACTGGTTTCACACTAAAAATCATTTTTGTAGCTCCAGAAACGTTCAAATTACTAATATATGTACATTTTGGAAAACTCACCTTGAGGCAGTGTGGTATTTCATGAATAAGTGGTAATTCTGTTTGGAATTTGAAATTATGTTCTTCATGAAAGTTATAGATAATTTTATTATTAAGCTATAGAAAGTGGATCCACATGAAAAGGTTATGATTTGCTCATGTTATGACTGTTTTACTAGAGTATGTTGTTGTTGGAAATGCTGAAAGTTAATTTTAATGGTTATTATGAATGAAATAGATATTTTCTCTATGAGTTAAAGCCCTAATTTTGTTATGAGGGTCATGGGGGTGTAGGGATCCATGACTGTATTAATTCCTACCAATGTGCTGGTCATGGGGCTGTAGGGATCCATGACTGTATTAATTCCTACCGATGTGTTGGTCATGGGGCTGTAGGGATCCATGACTGTATTAATTCCTACCGATGTGTGGGTCATGGGGTAGTAGGGATCCATGACTGTATTAATTCCTACCGGTGTCTCTATGAGACCTTTTACTGCAGTATTCCCACCAAACCAAATGGATCCAGCATGACATCATTTAACTAATTAAAGACTTATTAAATGAACTTGTTTGGCATATTCATCATATCATCATGTATTATTGATTGTGGTTGTGCAATTTTATATATTTTATATTTATTCTATATTCTGTCTCACTCTTACATTAATTTTTACAGTGAATGCCACCCAGAATGAAGAGTGATGCTATGGTTGATGCTTATATGAACTATTGCTTGGATTTCGAATTTATTCTAATTTTATGATTTGTAATAAATACATCGTGTTATGTACTGTTATTTTCTAAATCATTTTCGCTATGTAAATATTTCATGAATTTTATTATTCATGACTAGTATGCATGATAATATTCCGCTATTATCGACCTTTATGTGAACTCTGATTTTAATTGATGAATTTTAAAATGATCTTTTAAAAACGCGAAAAATTTATTCGGAAAATTATACGGGGCGTTACAGTTTTAATTTCTTCTTTTGTTTTATCTTTGTTGATGACTGTATATGCTTGCTTTTAATTCCAGTTATGTTTTGTTGTTTATGCAGTATTAATATTTATGCATGATTATTGAACCCTAGGGTAGACAAGTTTATTGTTGTTGTCTCGTGTTTGTTCACTGTGCAGGATGGGGTAAGGTACACGTATCGAATGCCCTGTCACACACTACACTCATATTTTTTGCACACACTTATGAGTGGCGCTATACCCGGGCCCCAAATGAAACTTAAGTTAGGAGGGGTTGGTAGTGGTGTCGTTTGGGATGTACTTCCCATCCGGCGATCGTAAGAACCCTAACTAGAGTTCGACCTTTCATGATGTACGCACCTAGTAGATTCCCTACTGTTGTGACCATATCATGATTAGGATCTTGGCTCTAGTAACCTTTTAGAAGTCTAGTGTAGGCCACCCAATGTGAGGAGTCACTCTTAGACAAGCCCTAGGGCCCAGAAAAGACTTTCAGAAAAACCTGGCCTAGGCCACGAAAGGGCAGACTTTACTTTACCTTACGCCATTCTTGTTTTTCCTTTTTATCCAAATGGATGAGCCACCTACCCGTCAAAAGATTACTTGGTTTCAAAAAAATAACTCGCTTTTCTGAAAAAGACTTGAAATCTTTTAACGGGTAGGTAGTTCCCTCTTCTTCGTGTACTTTTGAGGCTTGGGTCATAGATTTTCCCAATCGTCGAGACAAAAATGAAAAGGAAAGAATAATTTTATTTCCCTTCAAATGGGGCATTTACAACAATTGGAAAATCTAGGACCCACATGACTTTAGTTTGGCACGAGTTTTACCGACCGCTACTTCCCAAAGCAAAAATGTTTTTCAGTAAATCAGTAAGGAAGTAGCAGTTCGCCAAAACATGGCTGTAACTAATTTCTTTTTCTTTGTTTTCACAGGAACCCATTCAGGATTTAGCGCATGCCTCTGAGCAAGTATGGAAATTAACATGGGACAAGAAATTGTGGTACAGATGTGATAGAATTAAGGAAAATACTTCATGTTAAGGCCAAGAAGGTTGATACTGGTAGTCTACGGGCAATGGGGAGAAAATTAAACCTGACTTAGAAGATGGCCTTTACAAGAAAATATGGAAAGGTTTTAAAGCTCTTGGAGGTTGAAGTACAAACTGAGGCTGTCACAGCCTTGGCGCAGTTCTACGACCCACCACCTCTCAGATGTTTTACATTCAGAGACTTTCAGTTGGCCCCGTCCATATAAGAGTTTGAACAAATATTAGGGATGCCTTTAGGGGGACAAATTCCCTACCGCCATCTCGATCATCATGCAACCATCACCTCAGTCGCCCGTGTTTTGAGAATCCGTCCTGAGACATTGAGGAATATGCAGATGAATAGAAACCAAATTCCTGGGTTCACTTGAGAATTTCTTGAGAAACACATGCAGATCTTCGTGGATAAAGAAGAATGGGAGGTTTTCATGGACATTTTAGCCTTTACTATCTACGGGGTTGTCTTGTTCCCTAATCTGGACAACTACGTGGCTTATGATGCCATCGCTGTATTCCTGGCTCGTAAACACAGGCTGGAGAATCCCGTCACAGTCGTATTGGCCAATGTGTACTGCACTATGGATTTCTGCCTTACGCAAGGTAGGAAAAGAATTATATGCTCTCTACCTATTCTGTATGTATGGTTCGCGTCTCATGCTTTCCATCAAATTTGCAAGGCCGAATGTCTAGTTTTTGATTTAAAACTATGTCAATTGGCAATAAAAAACGGACGCGAATGGGCCAATCATCTTATAGGGCTCACAGCCGAGAGAGTCAGATGGTATCCTCAATGGTTAGAGGTCGAGTCGATCGTCTATCATTGTAAAAGTTATTCAAATGTTCCTCTCATTGGCACACAAGGGTGTATTAACTATAATCCTGTAATAGCCAAACGTCAGTTGGCTTATCCTTTGCTTGGGCCACCGGATGAAGACTTGCTCACTCCTCTCGTTTTGTACTATGCGAAGGGTAACTATATGCCTATTGTTCGGGATATAGAAAATGCATGGAAACGAGTTTCCAAGATGGGTAAAGAATTAGGAGCACGAAGCCATGCTATGGGAGAAAAATATCAAGAATGGGTCCTGAATAGGGTCTCCATTGTTAAATTACCTTTCAGGAGTCCCCCGTATCAATCTACGAATACTCCCGCTCCACCATTTATCGTGGAAGTCAAAGTAACCCAGGCTTTGAAGGCCAAGATAGAAGAGTTGACAGCTAAGAATCAAAGGCTGGAAGAAGACCTACTAAAATATCAACAAGAATGCACACTCCAAAAGAGGGAAAATTTGGAGAATAAGCAGGCCATGGATGAGATTCGGAAAAAATGAAAGATTAAAGAAGGCTATAGGGTGAAGTAAGATGAGTGTCTCCAGGCGGCCAATTCTCAACTAAAAATGAAGAGCAAGCAAAGTGACATCATTCTGGCCGAGAAGTATCTCCTAAAAGATCTGCTGACACAATCAAAGGAAAATGAAAGGGAGGCTTTGGTGCAAAAAGAGTTGCTGCAATCCCAAGTCTATAGATTAGAGCAATAGCTTGATGATGTAATGAGAGCCTACGAGCTGGAGATAAATGATGAACGAAGAAATTCCATAAACATAGAGCAACCTTGTCAAGAGACCACATGCCTTTTAGAAACTGAATTAGCTTGACAAGATGAGATCATTTGTTCATGGATGCATCGCTTCGCCAACCTAGCCTACTTGGCCAATGGAGTTCTGGAGGATCTTCCACTATTGCTAAAACAAGCCGAAGGAATGGCTAACCCTCTCACTACTCTGAAGGAGATTTCAACATTTCTGAATTATTGTCATGAAAGAATTTGTAAAATGAGGGCTATGATTGCCCAAGCCAGGAACGACTAAAATGTTGTAATTAAACCTCTACGGTGACATTGTATCTTTATGGAAGTATAAAATGATAAAGTATTTTGCCTCCACAATTGTCTCATGTTAATTTCTGTTTTACTGCTTTACCTAGTACTTTTGAACGTGACATTCTGAGGAACGGTCAAAGAGCACGCACTAAATCTTGAATCGCATCCCACGTAACATCTTTCTTCCTTTTATCGTTTCTATTAACTGTTTATTTTCTTTTTGCTAACGAATCTCCATGTTCCTTTAAACATTACGGGTAAACATCCTTACGAGACCAGGCTCAGAAAGAAACTCATGGCAGAAATAGAACAAGAAAATGAGAGTTTGAGAGCTGAGCTCAGTCAACTGAAGTAACAAAAGGCCGAGATGGCTAAGCTTTTGGAAAAGAGGGTCACAAAAGGGGGTTCCTTTGCCGGTGTTGAAGACGCCAGACAACAACCACTTACTCCACGACACTCTCCTGGTCCAGCTGGGGAACAAGGCCCTAATCCTACGGCACCTCCCCTCACCGTTCATATTAGAAGGCCAAACCCCGCTGATACCCAACAGCATACCTTCATAGATGCGGATGGCAATGCTATCCCCTTCCTATTATATGGCTTGCCTCTGGGCTATTTTCCTCCTCTCCACACCAACCCACAAATAGACCCGAACCACCAAGATCCTCACTCTATTCAACCAAACATACCACTCTGTCATGAATTCTGTACAACCCAAGGTCAAACACAACCCATTCAAGCCCATGTTACACAGCCTGCCTACGCGACCCAAACCACCACTGACCACAGGTCTTTATAGACCTAGTAAACCCCTCTTATATAGCTATACATGTACAACAACCTTATGGGCACACAGATCCTTGTGTCGTTACTGGTCCCAGTGGCACTGCAGCCATCCAAGAAGGAAGGATAGAGGTCCTTGAAAGGAGATTAAGGGAAATAGAGGGATCAGAAGGTTTTGGGTTGGGAAGTGCCACGGAACTTTGCTTAATCCAGGACGTCATCATCCCTTCTAAATTCAAGGTGCCAGAATTTGACAAATACCGAGGGTTAACCTACCCAAAGAATCATCTCACCATGTACTGTCGAAAAATGGCATCACACGCATCCAATGACCATTGCTTATTCATTGCTTCCGAGACAGCTTGGCTAGGGCCGCCCTTACATGGTACACCCACCTCGAGTGGTCACGTATACGCTATTGGAAAGACCTGGCCGATGCTTTTATGAAGCAATACAAATACAACTTGGACATGGCACCAGACAGGGTTTAATTGCAAAACATGATGAAAAAGGAGGCCGAGACATTCAAAGAATACACGCAATGTTAGCGCGAAGTGGCCGCACAGGTCGACCCTTCTTTATTAGAAAAAGAAGTAGTTTCTATGTTTATCGACACACTCTAATCTCCCTTTTATGATAGGATGATTGGAAGCGTTTCATCTCATTTCTCTGATATTGTTACTATCAGAGAAAGAATTGAGAATAGAATAAGAACTGGAAAGATTATCCGAGGCCCGTCTGGGGCAGGCACGGTAAAGAGACCAATGACAGGGGAAGGCAGAAGAAGAGATGAAGAAACTAACACCGTCTGTTACGACCAAAAGAGAAACCAAATGAGGCCATTTACCCCTGTCATGTCATACCCATGTGTAGCTACAGTTCAAAATCCAAATCCACCTCACTTCTATCCACCTGTTATACGACCACCAACACCACCGCAAGCACCTTACCAATCGTCACAAGTAAACCAACCACCAAATCCAAACTCAAGAAGGCTGAACAACGACCATACCCAGATACAGTTCGATCCCATCCCTATGACCTACACCGAGCTCCTACCTCACCTCATCAAAAATACTTTGGTAGTGCCCTGTCCTTTGAGACCAATTCAACCACCTTACCATAGAGGATACGATCTGAATGCGCGGTATGATTACCATGCTGGCGCACCGGGGCATTCCATAGAGACTTTCCTGGCTTTGAAGTTTAAAGTAAGGGATCTAATCAGGGCCGACTGGATAAGCTTTCGTGAGGGGAGTCTGAATGTATCAACCAACCCTTTACCCAACCACGGAGGGGCAAGAGTCAATGCTGTCGAGGAAGATAAAGACTATATTTTAGAAGTTGGTGACATAAAAATGGCTTTGGAGATAATTCACTCCCACCTGCTTGAGAGGGGGTTGATAGAAGACTCATGGGATGAGGAATGCAATAATGACCAATCTGTGAAGCAACAAGGCTTTTGAAGAACCCTTCAAGAACTTATGGACAGTTATACTGTAGATGTTTACAGGCGTCGTGGAGGCAGAGTAAATATGATACAAGAACAGACCAAGGCACAAGCTCCAAAGCCTCTGGTCATATTCTACAACAAAAATTTACTGGCAGCTCTAGCTCCTGCCAAAACTGTCATTACCGTGCAAGCACCAGCCTCATTCCCTTTCAAGGATTCTCGAGCCATACCATGGAAGTACGGTATAGAGGCAATCATTACCAGCTCCGAGGCAGTTGATTCTATGCCATCATCCTCTGTTAAAAATATTGCCAGGGTCAGAGGCATGACTCGAAGCCGAAGGGTATATGCTCCTCCGGATGCGAAACTTGACAAAACTGCTGGGGAGATCAAGGTAGGAAAGGAAGGGACAACCAGCAAGGCAAAAAGGGCTGTAACTGAGGAAGAAGCCCAAGAGTTTTTGAAATTCATTTGCCACAGTGAGTATGAGGTATTGGATCAATTAAACCACACCCCGGCCAAAATCTCTTTGTTGTCCTTGTTGATGAGTTTCGAACCACACTGGAACACATTAATGAAAGTGTTAAGTGAGGCACACATCAAGCATGACTTTCCCGTTGATAAATTTGAAGGCATAGTAGGGCACATAGTTGCTAATAATTATTTGACCTTTACGGATGAGGAGGTACCCGCGGAAGAAAGAGGGCACAACAAAGCCCTTCATATTTCTGTGAAGTGCCGTGACCATATCTTGGCAAAGGTACTTATCGATAATGGCTCATCCCTCAACATGATGCCAAAGTCTACATTAGCAAAGTTACCTTTTGAAGGGACGTATATGAGACCAAGTTCCATGGTGGTACGGGCTTTTGACGGGACTCACCAGGAGGTCATGGGGGAGATTGAACTGCCGATACAGGTTGGACCATGCACCTTTCAAGTTCTCTTTCAAGTCATGGATATCACACCCGCCTACAGTTGTTTGCTAGGACGGCCGTGGATCCATCCGGACGGGGTGATCCCCTCCACGCTGCATCAGAAACTGAAATTTGTCATCAATAATAAATTAGTAATTATTTCCAGGAAGAAGACATCTTGGTCAGCAAGCTTGTCACTACCCCGTACATCGAAGCAGCTGAGGAAGCTCTCGAGACCTCATTCCAGGCTTTGGAGATAGCCAATACAACTCATGTAAGGAAAAGCTTCGCAAGGACATCCTTCCTAAATATGCCTCTAGCGATGGATAAAGTAATGCTACGGGAAGGATACGAGCCAGGGAAAGGACTGGGACGAGAATTAAAAGGGAGAGTCCAACCTGTATGCCTCCCAGAAAACAAGGATAGATATGGCCTGGGATACCGACCCACGGCCGCGGACAGAAAGAGAGTAGGGGAAACGAGAAGAGAAAGAAGGATTGCTCGTCATACTGGTCAGGAACTCAACACCACAGAAATCCCCATTTATGACCTTTACCATAGCTTCTGGAGCACAGGGATAATGCCTCCTAATCAAGTGGCCATGATCGAAGATGATCTCAACAGTAATGCTGGGTTTGTATATGCTTGTCTATCGAATTAGGAACTGAGTAACTAGGAGATCATGGAGTTCCCCACGACTCTAAATGTTTTATCAAAGTAATAATATTTTTTATGACTTGTTGGTCCCTCTTCTATACCTAAGGCTTTGGGACCTCTTTTTGTAATAAAGGCAAAAACTTGTTTGTTTGTTTGGTTAATGAACACTGTCAGATTCTAATATCTCATTTTGCTTGATATCCTCTTACTTGGGCCTTTCACTTGCTTGTTTTCTTTTTCATTTGCTATAATACAATAAAATGCAGATCCGAAAGCGATTCCTCTGAGAGTAACAAGAACTTGGTTTTGTTTCACGATTCTGATTATTCGAACGATTATGTTGACGAAGAAAGTAAGGAAGACATTGAACCTTCGCCCGAGTTGACAAGGTTATTGGAGTAGGAGGATAAGGAAATTTAACCCCATCAGGAAAAGGTTGAAACCATTAACCTAGGGGACAAAGGAGAGGTTAAGGAAGTCAAGATTGGCACTTTTATAAGCAAAGAACGGCGAGAAGAACTGATTAAACTGCTCAGGGAATTTTGGGACATTTTTGCATGGTCATATCAAGATATGCCGGGGTTGGATAACAGCATTGTGGAACACAGGTTACCTTTAAAGCCAGAATGTCCGCCGATCAAGCAGAAGCTGTAACGAATGAAACCAGAAATGCTCCTTAACATTAAAGACGAAGTTAAGAAGTAGTTTGATGCTGGTTTCCTAGCCGTAGCTAAATATCCTCAATGGGTAGCAAACATAGTTCCTGTTCCGAAGAAAGACGGGAAAGTAAGGATGTGTATGGACTATCGAGACTTGAGTCGGGCCAGCCCTAAAGATGACTTTCCCCTACCACAGATCGACGTATTAGTCAATAATACAGCCCAACACTATATCTTCTCATTTATGGATGGATTTTTGAGAAATAATCAGATCAAGATGGCACCTGAAGATATGGAGAAAACCACATTTATCACTCTATGGGGCACCTTTTGCTACAAAGTGATGTCCTTCAGATTGAAAAATGCTGGAGCAACCTATCAAAGAGCGATGGTGACTCTCTTCCATGACATGATGCACAAAGAGATAGAAGTCTATATGGATGATATCATCGCTAAGTCCAGGTCAGAGAAAGGACATATTACTGATCTGAGAAAGCTTTTCGAACGGCTAAGGAAATTCAATCATAGATTGAATCCGGCCAAGTGCACCTTTGGTGCAAAATCCGGCAAACTATTAGGATTCATTATAAACGAAAAAGGGATAGAGGTTGATCCGGACAAGGTCAAGGCGATTCTGGAAATGCCTTCTCCTCATACAGAAAAGGAAATCTGAGGGTGTCTATCTTACATTCGATGGATTAGCTTGGGCTGCCCGACGTTTACGGTAATATATGCTCAGTCACACTACATGGTTAGTGTCCAAAATAGACCCCATCAAATACATCTTTGAAAAGCCTGCTTTGACCGGAAGGATCACTCATTGGCAAGTGCTACTAACGAAATATGACATAACATATGTCACCCAAAAGGCCATAAAAGGGAGTGCACTAGCAGACTACTTGGCACATCAACCCGTTAACACATACCAACCGATGTAGCATGACTTCCTGGATGAAGATATTTTAGCCCTTTTCAAAGAAGGAAATGGTCATGAAAGTAAGTGGACTATGAGATTTGATGGAGCTTCTAACATACTGGGGCATGGAATTTGGGTCATCTTAACCTCACCTGACAAGGAGTTCATTCCCATTTACGCTTGGCTATGTTTTGATTGTACCAATAATGTTGCTGAGTATGAGGCATGCTCTTTGGGAATACAAGCAGCTCTGAATGAAGAAATAAAATCTTTGGAAGTTTATAGGGACTCTGCTTTGGTTATCCACTAATTGAAAGGTGAGTGGGAAACTAGAGACAATAAACTAGTTCCCTATCATGCTCATATCAAAGAGATGATCGAAGAGTTCGACGAAATTACCTTCCATCATATTCTCTGGGAAGACAACCAAATGGCTGATGCCTTGGCCACTTTAGCTTCAATGTTCGAGGTCAGCAGTGAATATGAGGTGCCTCTCATTAAGGTAAAGAAACGATAAGAACCTATGCATTGCCAAGTCATAGAAGAAGAACCAGAGGTAAGCCTTGGTATCATGACATCAAAAGATACCTCCAATACCAAGAATATCTTGAGGATGTCACAGATAATGACAAACGAACTTTGAGAAGGCTTGCTATGGGTTATCTCTTGAGTGTCAACGTACTGTACAAACGAAACTATGATTCTGTTCTCCTTCGGTGTGTCGACGCGGTCGAGGTAAAATAAATCATGAGGGATATCCATGAAGGATCTTTCAGAACTCATGCAAATGGACACGCCATGTCAAGAACGATCTTAAGGGTCAGATATTATTGGATGACCATGGAAGTAGATTGTTTCGCTTATGTGCAGAAGTGTCATAAATGTCAGATATATACTGATCACAAGGCTTATTGAGCCAAAAGCCTCAAACAATCATCGTTTCATTTTGGTTGCCATTGATTACTTCACTAAGTGGGTAGAAACAGCTTCATACGTTAATGTGACCAAGAATGTCGTTGTTAAATTCATTAAGAAGGAGTTGATTTGTCAATATAGTTTACCAAGTCAAATCATTACCGACAATTACACAAATCTAAACAACAAGATGATGAACTAGCTCTGTGAAGATTTCAAAATCTCTCACCATAATTCCTCCCCGTATCGGCTAAAAATGAATGGAGCAGTCGAAGCGGCCAACAAGAACATCAAGAAGACAATGCAAAAGGTGGTGGTAACTTACAAAGATTGGAGTGAAATGCTCCCTTTTGCTTTGCACGGGTATCAGACCTCGGTTCGAACCTCGACTGGGGCAACCCCATTCTCCTTGGTCTACGGAATGGAAGCAGTACTGCCTTTCGAAGTGGAGATCCCATCCCTCCGGGTAATAACGGAGACAAAATTGGAAGAAGCTGAATGGGTCCAAGCCAAATACGACCAGTTAAGCTTAATTGACGGAAAGAGGTTGACTGCTCTCTGCCATAGGCAATTGTACCAAAAACGTATGAAGCGGGCATACGAAAAGAAAGTGTGACCCCGACAGTTCTGGGAAGGAGACTTGGTCCTCAAGAAGATTTTGCCAATCCAAAGAGGCGATCGGAGAAAATGGACACCTAATTATGAGGGACCCTATGTTGTGAAAAAGGCTTACTCCGGAGGAGGTTTAAACCTCACCAACATGGATGGAGAGGATCTGCCAATGCCTGTAAACGCAGATGTAGTGAAAAAGTACTATGCATACAAAAAAGGAAGAAAGGTGCTCGCCAGGCTGAAAACTTGAAAAGGCGGTCTAGGCAAAGGTTAGAACTACTTGGTTGGTCGAAAACTTGAAGGGGCAGCTCAGACAAAGTTAGAGTAAAATCTTGGCACGATGATTTAGGTTCCCCAAGTAGAAAATGCAAGACCCAACTGGGGCATATGGATCATCGTCGAATTGCATTCTCGGAGGAAGAGTCAAAAGGTGAACATGAAATCGTGATAACGGGTCAAGATTCTCATCGCTCTCAGGAAGTCGCTAGAACATCCTTGAGACCCCCTTTTTCCCACTTATCTTCATTCTATTGCACTTTGTCCCATTTATTCCACCTGTTTTACATTGCTTTCATTACCACTGTACATGCTTGATATTCATGAATAAAATTTACCCTTCTATCTGTACGTGTTCATTACTAAGTTTTATAAACAAGCAAGTTTTCCTAAAAAAGTTTTGAAAATGAAAATGATAAAATGTAGAGTCGTAAGGAACAAAATGATCTCAACACCTGACCTTGCTTCAGACAAGCATAACAAACCCTACTAGACACTTACCAAGATTGGGAGTTGCTTATATTTCATCCATGAGTTATCTCGGGGCCCGTCTCTAGGGAAGTTCACCTGAAAATGTCAATTTGTTTACTTTTGTATTACTCCCTTTCTTTTCAAAGGTTGACAAAGATCCTCAATCCAGAAGCGGATGCTCACCAAGATATCTCGACAGCAAAGCTTTAATTCATCATAAAAATGGCACAAATCTAGTGAACATACAATCTGGGTCAGGTCTTTTTCTCTAACGCGGTCACAACCCCAACCAGACCTAGGATAAGCCCATTTCCCCAAGCAGTCACCTCCTTAATCAGGCATAAAATTCAGGCATAGAATGAGTCTGTTCTCCCAGTGAAACCATAGTTACCATTAAATCTCTCTTCCCTAGGGAAACCATAATCCAGAACCAGACTCCAATTATCTTTCTTCCCCCAGTATGATTACAATGGCCACAAAAATGGCGCCAATCACAAAATCCTCTATTGGCATTCATATTTTCATCGAATCTGCCCCACACTCTCAAACTTGGGGCATTACCCCAATCTCCCTCTTTTTCAAACTTGGGGCAACACCCCATCTCAAATCTGGGGCATTACCCCAAGTCTTTCACGCTTGGGGCATTACCCCAAGTCTCCTTCTTTTTCAAGCTTGGGGCAGCACCCCACACTCTCAAACTTAGGGCATTACCCTAAGTCTTTCACGCTTGGGGCATTACCCCAAGTCTCCCTCTTTTTCAAACTTGGGGCAGCACCCCACACTCTCAAACTTGGGGCAATACCCCAAGTCTTTCACACTTGGGGCATTACCCCAAGTCTCTTTTTCTCAAACTAGGGACATCACCCTAAACTCTCTATGTTCCTAATCAAAAACTAGGGGCATCACCCGTAGCCCCTTATACCCAGGGCAGCACCCCAAATGATATACACTCCTTTTCAACCAAGGGTCAACCCCAATTCTTTTATTTCCAGTCAACCAAGGGTTAACCCCAATTCTTTTATTTCCAGTCAACCGAGGGTCAACCCCAATTCTTTTATTTTTAGTCAACCGAGGGTCAACCTTAATTCTTTTATTTCCAGTCAACCGAGAGTCAACCCCAATCCTTTTATTTCCAGTCAACTAAGGGTCAACCCCTAATTCTCTTATTTTCAGTCAACCGAGGGTCAACCCCAATTCTTTTATTTCCAGTCAACCGAGGGTCAACCCCAATTCTTTTATTTCCAGTCAACCAAAGGTCAACCCTAATCTTTTATTTCCAATCAACTGAGAGGCAACAGCCTCAACCTTTACTTTCCTGTCAACCGAGAGGCAACACTCTCAACCTTTCATCTTCTGTCAAGCCAAAGAGCAATACCCAACTAATCGTTCCCTATTCAAACTGGAGCATTACCCCGATTCTATTTCTAAGTTTAGAGTTAAAAAAAAGGGCTTATTGGATCCGATGTTAAGACCGGTCTAAAGGAGGATTTTGACCGATGTGAGTACTTTCTGCTGGAATGAATTCAATGGAAGTAATGCCGGGTTCACAGAAGAAGCAGGAAAACAAGGCGTCTCAAACACCTTCTGAATCAAACTAGGATCAAACTTCATTTTAAAAAGTTGGAATGAACGAAGGTTCAAAGATGCAAGTCGATGTTCAATACTTATTTCACATTGTCTAACAAATTCAACAGGCTTCATTGGACGGTGTGAAAAGAACAAAGAACGATGTTACCCTTACTACATCGATCAAGAACTTAAGTTATTTGATCTTAAAGATGTTATAATAGACGATGTTGTTCCAAGTTGCTTCATCAATTATACATTGGTTCGGAGTTCAATTGCCAGCTTTTACAATGGATGATGTTATTTCGAGTTGCTTCATTAATTACACATCAGTTCAGAGTTCAATTTAACTTGCATTAAAGGTAGAGGCATATATGTAAAAGAGTCATTTCATTCTAAAAAAGAGGCCTTATGGCCTTACAAAATTTTCAAATCTGCAGCCTATCCCGGAACAAGGCGAACAAAAAGAAAACTAATCTATACACCGGTGGTAGAGGAGTTCGGTCTGGCGATAGTGGCTGTTCTCTCAGAATCTTCTGACACAGTTCTCAGCTCCATACTTTGGCCCTCAGAGAGAGGCAAAGGTTCGTAAGGAACATCCTCAGGTTCCACTGCCTGACCTCGGTCTATAGCATATAGATGTCCACCATTAAATTCATAGTAAACACCTATATCGTTCAAGTTGAGCTACACAGCAGAGTTTCGATGTACAACTTGACGAACAGCGGTACTGAAGGCGATGTCGACGAGCTCTGAAAAAGCAGCCATTTCCTCCTCCCTCTCCTGTTGCTCCCGAAGTCGTGCCTCCTTCACATTTGCAACCTCGGCTACAAGCTCTTCATTTTTCTTCTTTACATCGGCCCGTCCAGTAAGGGCCTCATCCAAATTTTATTTGAAGAGCCTGAAAGGCATCCTCCATGGCCTTTTGTTTGACCTTGGCCTCCTTTGCCCTACTAGCAGCTGAATTGTATACCGTTGTGAGTTTGACAAGATCCTCCTCCCTCTTGGCCAGGGCCGTCTGGGCCTCCATTCTTTGGGCTTTGGCCTATTTCATCCGGTCTAGGCATTGCTTAGCCTCGACACCGAAATAGTAAGACTACCCCAAAGAATGAAGGACCCCGGCAGCCTCGATCAGATTAAAGATTGCTCCCTTGGCAGCACTCCTCGCCTCGGAAGCAGGAGATCCTTCTTGAGCTTGAAGGGGACTTGGAACTGTGCTGGTATATCCCCAATGTAATGTAAATACTCGAAAATACTGGAGTTGCAGTGGGGCGTGTTGGGGTCGGATGGCTAAGTCCGGTCAAGAACGTTATTTACATCAGCAGTCTCCTCCTCTTCATGCTGAGCCTCTACCCCGGCCTCTGCCCTTTAGGACTTATGTTTCTTGCCCTTGGAACTTTGGCCGAAGTGGTGACGCTTCTTGCGCTTATCTTGGGCCTTATTCTCCGAAGCCAAAGCTAAGTCACCAACTTTGTCATCCGGTATGCTGATAACTTTGGTCGCTGTTCATTTTGGAGTAACCCTATTCTCCGTATCGGTAGCAGCAGCGTTCCTGACCTCAGGTTGCTCTTGGAGCTTCTTCAGAATGTCTATCCGAGCCATTTTGCCTGAAAAGAAAAAAGAACCATTGTTAACACCGGTAAAAGATGATGTAAAAAAAACCTACTCAGATAGCTATCCGGTAAGACTTCTCCCCTATGAGGGTTTTGTAGGAGATCTTGGAGAAGATGGAGTAAGCCTTCAGGGCATCCAACACCTTTTTGGACTCTGTCGACAAAACACTCTCACTCATGGAGTAGGCATTACTAGTTAGGAGAAAGTGCTCATGGGTCCAGCTGGTGTAGAACTTCTGGGAAAAATCAGAATTCTCCCAGAACACCGGCTTTCCTGGGTTGACCTCGACCTTGACATAAGAGTTTCTGAAGCTCACCCCGTCTGTCTTGGCCGATTCAGTGAAGCTTTTAAAGTTCACCACCTTGTCGTCACACCGGAGATTGATGAAACCAAGGCCACCACCTTGGTTACCCCGGCGCATCACCCTGCAGTAAGTAAGAAAGAGCGCCACGGTGGGGACGAAGTGGAAGTATTCCCCCAACACCTCCAAAGCTTTCACCAAACCCCAGCCATTAGGAAGAAGTTGGCTGGGAGAGCAGTCTAGGAACCAGAGTACGCCCATCTCAAACTCCGTCAAGGTGAAGTGGATGCTAACCTTAGAGAACAATATCTCATGCATGAAGAGATATCTGGACCCTGACTGATGGCAGATGCGCTCCGAAGTCAGTTGGCACAAAACGGTAAAGAAATCTTTGTACTCCTCGCCGGTGTGGATGACGACGTCTTCAATCTTCACATCGGCGGCATCTTCGGCATAGCAGGAGACGATGTTCCTCGACTCATCATGAACCCAAAAGTAAGGATCCTTGGCCTTTTCAGTAAGCCAATCGATCCGGTGTGCAAGGACATTGGTTTTAATGGGGTTTGTTTCAACAACGGGGATGCCGATGGCAGAGTCTCCATCAGAAGCCATATGGATAGTGTGGCAGAGAAAAGGAATACAACTATAAAATGCCACATCGTCAGATAAATAGAGATCGGCACTGCTGCCACGCTCACTGATAGAGCCTAAGTTAAAAGATAAGGATGATGTGTGGGTGCTAGACGATGTGTCTAGCTCCCTCGTTTCCCATAAGGGCAGCGTGGAGAAATGATGTCCTGAAAGTCTTAGCTGATGTGAAACCCCAGAGATGGCTTCACCTTGGTGATGCTGACTCCGGCTCATGACTCCCCCCGACTGACGCCGGGATTAGACTGAAGGAGGTCCAGATAGAACCTCGACGGAGTCATTACTTGAACCGTTGTCCCCTATACCCTATCTAAAAATGAAGAAAGGAGAAGAAAGGTATGGAGGTACCTGCTGAGACGATGCGGGCTATTTTACTAGTGCAAGCCAGAATGCTTTGTGGACACCAGAGGATTCGAACGTCGGAGCAGCAGAACTTCAGAGCAAGAAGGCGAGTGAAAATGACTGACCCTCATGCCTGCTTTTATAGGGAGTGGAGGGACAGGGATCTAGAATGTTCCACATTCCAGCCCAGGCCCATTAGCAGCGACGGTTCGCATTCCGGCCAGAAGGCACGAAAGGGCAAAAATGATACGACGAATCAGATGATGACACATCTAAGGATCCACTAACACTTTTAAAGAACACCGTCCATCCAGAAGATCACGTCAGTCTAGAGTTATTCGCACATCATCACATAGTTTGTCTCGTATGAGCAGCACTTCACTTGACCTCGACATCAGTGTTCACGTCCTTACTTCCTTTTCACTTCAGAAACACAAAGGGACTTTATGTTTCTCTCATGAAAAGAAAGTAAAGAGGGGCATCTGTGAACCCCTATATCGGTCCGACCATATTCAATGCCAGACACCGTCTGCAGTTAACACCGACACATAACAAAGTAATGCCATCCCACGTCAATTCTGGTGTCAAGATATAAATTAACAAGTTGGGACACCGTCCCACATCAAATCGGGCCGGTGCCTTGAGAATGGACCGTTTAGGGCATTGATCGGTGTTACATGCTATTGTCCAAAGTAGAGGTCTTATTATTCGGTGTCAAGGTAATGACCCTTGGAACACCGTCTCTTGAGTCCGGTTGCCCATGCCATGACCTGGACACACACTGCCGGATTCGATCCTGAAATCTAGGAAATGGTAGACAGGGAATAAGAGATAAACTATAAAAAATTCTTCACCCACCACTGTTCCCCACAACTACTAGTGGCCAGGCTGTCCCTTTACTACGCGCATGGATTGAGTGGAAACCTGAGCTGTCCAAGCACTCAGCATGTAGAAGAAACTCCAAGGACCTCCATAAATACCTCAATTGAAGAGGTCCAAGGGGCCGTTTCTTGAAATCTGGGAATCCTTGAGAGAAACTGGTCCAAAACTCTGAAGTCCAAGAGCCCCTAAGAGAGTTAATCCGATCCCTGAAATCTTTGATCCCATTGAAACAGAGAATTGGCCCGAACCTCTGAATCTGATCCTCGAAGAGAGTTGGTCCTAATCCCATTCCTTGAACCTCTTGGGGAAAATCTTCTTCCGTTACCTTGACCCCATCCAGAACCCCAAAATTCCCTTTGCATCATATTTTCCTGAAAGGATCTTATATTTATCTATCCCACTGGATCCACACAGAACCCCACATCGATTCCATACTGAATGCTCACCTCGGATTCGTACTAAATTCTATATCGGTTCCCCATTAAACTCTATACCGGTTCCCCACTAAACTCTACACCGGTTCCCTACTGAACTCCGGTCTTCACCATTGTTTGATCCATTCTTGCCATCACTCTTTTACCGTTTATATATATATATATATCAGTTTGTTTGATGTTGTTTATTCTTTTGCGAAATCTATCATTTAGTTAAATCTGTTCCCTTGCTTAAACTAGTTTTGCTGTTAAATTTTCTTTATCATGATTCATAATAAATAATAACTAAAAAACAAATATTTTTCACATTTATTTGGACCAACATAGAAGTTATTTTTAGCTAGTGTCGTGTGGAAGTACTTCTTCCTATACCTCCTTTTGGGCCCATACACGTGCCACGGATGTTCGCTTTGTATGTTTCCCTTCCACCGAGTTACCTCATCACCCAATTTATAACTTCACTTTCTTTCTAAAAAAGGAATACTTCTTCAAGAACTACGTAACCCTGATTTCTTGAAAACTCGAGAATATGTAAAAGTAGGACTTAGCTCTTGTCGGCCCACTTCCTTTCCTTTCTCGTTCCTCTATGAAAATTAATTCCATTACTATTACTTTTTTGGAAGTCAATTTAGACACGACGTCATGTTGACTTTTTTCCACTCATGCTTAGCCGCTATTATTTTTTCGCAAAGATCAGGATAATTTGGACGAGACATCCTATTTATCCCATTCGACTTCCAATCTGACACCTGGATGAGAGAATGATTAATTTGGACACGACGTCTTGTTATCATTTTTTCTCCTACATACCTCCATACTAAAAGGCTAGGGTTAATTCGAACGCGACGTCTTGTTAGCCCCTCCTTCACCTTCCTGATCTGGTATCCTGATGAAAGGATGACTAATTTAGACGAAACGTCTTGTTAGTTCCCTTTCCTCTTTTCCCCGTTTTCCCCCATTAAAGCCAGGATTAATTTGGACGAGACATCTTGTTGATCTTACTCCGAGCTTTTTTTTTATTTCGTCTGTCTCCTTCATTTTCAAGAAAAAGAAATAGAAACAATTTTAAGGCTATTCATGATGCGCATTTTCAACTTTGGTACTATTTTTAACAGGCGATGTGGGGTGCTAATACCTTTTCCACTCGTAACCGACTCCCGAACTTGAATCTCACCTATCTTAACCAGTGCTTTGTTAAAATTTTTTCCAATGTTTTTCCTAAGAATAAAAACATTGGTGGCGACTCCCTGTTCTAAGTTATTTCGTTTTCGAGGGTCGCCCACGCCGCTGCGATCCCTGCCGCGACACTACCACTTGAGAGCGTGAGGATGATATGCAGAAGTGACATCCTGTGATATTCGAATAAGGTTGATAAATTTCGGGGATAAAATTGAATGATTGAATGGTGGTGTTGGATAATGACATGATATGGTGGTGTTGGATAATGACTAAAACATTGGGATAACTTGTTTATACCCATAATATATAATAAGAAACATAATTGTTGACTACTAAGATAAAGTACAAGAGAATGACAAATAGGGTTTGATGAAGGGGTTATGAGACATACCCTAGAATGATTATGAGACTGAGGAGAGAATGGTTAAATAATGTGGTACTAGTTCTAAACCGATGAATAAGAGTCGATATTGGTATCACGTGGTGAGAAATGATGTTATGTCCATTCCTCAAATAAAAATGAAAAATGTTATTGTTGATGAAGTGGTGAATTGCCACTGTAGTGTATACTAGTATGATCTTGTACGTATGGTCTACAATTGTAATGATGGATTGTTGTGTTGCTATACTAGATATGAGACAACGGTGATGAATAATGGGTTGAAAACCACAAATGAATGTATAATGACATTGATGAATATTATGAAATATTATGACACCATTGTGGTTGATACAAGTAATTGACTTGTATGTGTGTGAGGCAATGATGATTGCTATATATATTCTGAAAACACCTTGTTGTTACATATGTGGATAAATGCTATGATGTTTACTATGATTTTAAATGCCATGCGTGGTTTGATGTGGCTATGATTGTTGTGCCTTGAGGGGCCTTGTGATTATTGTATGCCAATGATAATAAGACTAAATATACAATATACCCCTAACTGAGAGGGTGAGATATCCTTGCGAGGTTGTTGGGCATATGCATTATTGCATTTTGCATTCATGGCATGGCATGACATTGAAATGTGGTTGCGATCACAATGATGAAAGATCCTGCGGGATTCTATGAAGGGAGTACCCCTTGCGAGGTGGGAAACCAATATGATGATGATATGATATTGAGCCGGTGGTTGCGATCACCTGGTTGTGGAATTTGAAAGGCCCTGCAGGGACCATTGTATGATGATGAGCCAGTGGTTACGATCACTTGGTATATGATATGATGAAGGGCTTGCGAGCACCTATGATCCCCGTGGTCGCGATCACGAGGCGGGAGTACTCTTTGTGAGGCGGGAAACATATGAGAATTATTGAACGTGGTTGCGATAATGAGGAAGCACCTTGTGAGGCTGCTAGAGGGAGTACCCCTTGCGAGGCAGGAAACCCATGAATATGAATGAATGATTATGGTGGTTGCGATCACCCGTTGGTATGAAATCGGATCCATTACATATGCATTAAACAGTTGATATATGCATTAGCCATAGGTGCATGGCATTTGAGATGGGATGACCACGAGAGATGAGAAACCCCTTGCGAGGAGGAATTGAGTAAAGATTAAATAAATTGGTAATGAAAATTTATGAATGCCCTTGTTGATAAGTGGCAATGTGATTATGTATGTGATTGTGTATGTGCTTGTGCTTGCTTATATTGTGAATTGTAATTCATGAGGCTTGTATGCCTATTATATTAATGTGATGATGATTGAATGATGTTTTAATGGTTTTATAGCAAAGCACACATGTAGATTATATGCATGTACACATAATCACAATACATATTATATTCATCATTTTGAATGTATAACTCACTCTCCCATGTGGTCTCCTTTTTAGCATTGTGATGCAGGTTGCCATGGGTTGAGATGAGACTTTGAATTGAAGTTTTGGCGAAGGTAAATAGTGGTAATGGAAGTGCCTTGGCTGGTATCATTTGTGAACTATCATGTATTGAATTTATGAAATGAATAAGTTGCTTATGATGATATAGAGGATTTAGTGATTTTGGATGTGTATAAGATAATCCTTTGAAATTGTGAATGGTGAATATAAATGTAGTATGTAGGAGATGATTTAATGTGTACTAGAAGGACTGAAATTGAATGATGAACATTGATGATTGCGATATTTGGGAGAAGATCCCCGGATGTGTATATACATATATATAATTGTGTCTTAGGCAATGCATGCGTATATTGTGAGTGAATTAGACGAGCTTTGTTTCAGTAGGTATATGTCGGGTATTTAGATGCTTTGCCGAGCCTTTTCTCACATCGTCATATATGGGACTAGGCGTTTGCCCAGTATACACATTCTTCTTCCGCTGTAAACTCTATTATTTTTGTATACCATTATGGGCAAGTTAGCTATCGATCCAGTCTTAGTTTATTAAATCGTACGCTTCAATTTTCTGTCATTCGGGTCTTGATGTAATCGTTGAGGGTTTTCCAAACGCGAAAAATTTACCCATATTTTTATTAATTATTATCTTGGTTACATCGAGATCTGAGTCTGGAAAACCGGGGTGTTACAGCGGTGGTATCAGAGCGTATTTTGCTCTGAATTAGAATTCTTGATTATTATCAATACATGGTTACTTGGTATTAAAGTTAATGTTATGGATGGTTGGAGCACGATTGCTCAATATTGAAACATTTATGGGGACCTTTGGAGCGAGATGCTCATTGTTGGAATATGGTTGTTTTGTATAGATTTAAGAGTGATAATTATCTAGAGGATGATGATATGTTAAGGTATTGATTGCCTTATATGGACTTGTGAATGACTAATTGTCTAAGAATTATGAATTGATTATAAGGGCATTATTGCTTATTGAGGATTATTGTGAACCATTAATATTGAGTTGTGATTGATGCTATTTGAGGACTTTTGTAAGATTATGATTCAGAGGATATGATTGATGTTTATGGGAGTATACCCTTTATCATTGAGGTTGTATGATGCACTTGTGGAGCATAACTGCTCATTGGAAAGCTTAATGAAATTATGAGATTAAATGCATATAGATGAATTCCTCAATGTGATTAATATGTTTCTTTTGTGTAAGACCGGCCAAGTTCCTTACCCTATTACCTTCAAAATGACAAATACATTGTTGTTGTGCATTGATGTTGATGTATAGAATACATATTGATTTGATGATGGATCTATGTTGAATGTTGATCATGGATAGAGAATATTGAGAAAGAAATTGATATAGTGGTAGACCATGGATTTTGAAACCATGAAATATGTAATGAAATTAAATTGTTGGTTAGGACTCTTGTATGATTCATACTTGTGGCTCTTAGCCAAGATATGCTTGTTGAATTAAATGAAAACTCATATGCTTGAATTGATTAAATGAATGATAGGGAAAGAATTCCCTAGTGTGGATGTCTATGAATTGAAATGCTTAGTTGTGCTAAGTTTTAGAGGATGGATTTTATATCCCCTGGTGCAAGAACCTTATATATTATAGGATACAAGTAATTTGTTGTGTCTCCCTAGATCGGGACATGGATGAGTAACAAGATTATGAACGTGAAATTGTGTTGACACATGATCAGGGTTATGTCTCGGTTTTTATGTGTGAAAACCGAGTGACGATTGATTTGATTTTGACCCACAATGTGTGATGACCTAGACTGACTTGATACGATCTTGCATGATCAAACCTTATGGATGATTGATTTAATTGACCCTATGGTGGTCTAGGCTCTATGTTGTTTTTATGAGCCATATTTAATGATGTTTGGTTATTATGGGAGTATTCCAGGATGGGTGCTAGGTGACCCCTTAGACTTTGTAAGTTGGTGAATTGTTAAACCTTATGGTTATTAGATCCATAATGAGATTTAGTGTGTAATGAATTGTTGAGGCTAAAGTCGATATATGTAGGAATGCGAATAATGAATGTAACCTTTAAGTATTTGGTGAATAATGATGATTGAATTTGGGGTATGATTTAGCTTTGGCCATGATAAAAGCTTTATTATATGATTTTGGGCTAAATTGTGAACCCTTGATGTTATGATTATTAGATAAGTTGTGGATTTTGATGTGATGTAGAGATGATGTGTGTGATCATGAGCTGGTAAATAGAGTTTAATCCTGTAATTACCTCTCTTTTCATTTTAAAAGGGATTATAGTGGTGATAGAAACCCTATGCCGATGTGACACGATGTGAATCGTATGTCCAATTTATGGACTTTGGTTGTGATATGTGAAGGAAAATTAGTAGTGTGGAAAAAATTATTACATGAGTATGGACCTTATTTTAACCTTGGGAGCATATATTTCATATGAGGTTGGTGAATAGATCAGGCTTGAATCGAATTACAGCCGACAATGTTTGAATTAAACGGATGATTACTAAGTTGTTTGACCATGACTTCGAATGGATGAAGTCCAATGGTGGGGTGATTACCCTGTGATGGTTGGAAAATTACTACCCATGTAGTAATGTATGGTTATAGTAATCGATATTTGATGATTTATACGGCGCGATTGATGCCGGATTATAATTAATGATGACGTGACATGAAGCTGTTGAGTGACAGACTTATACGAGTTGTCATTAAGTCTCATGTGAGTTGGTATTATTTGGATAAGTGTGACCGATGTGAGCATGGGAATATGAAGTACTGGTCCCGATATGACCTTACATGCCATAGGCATTGTGGCAACATGCAGTTATGCGTCGACCTTATGTGTTTATAGTAACCACTACGGGATTGGGACGCCTTCCTGTATGTCGGATGCAGCAACACATAGGCCGGACAGGTGTAGGTATTGTAACTACTTATGGTAAATGTACTGAGCATATCTGGACGTACTGAGTATGAACATGTGAGCTCTGTCGGATAAGTTGTGATCGATGACATATGACGCGCTTGGATGTAGAAATTTTATATTAAGAATGATGAAGTGATGATGAATATGTCTTGAAGGACTTTGGGAAGTCCAATGTTATTTTATGGTGTCGTTGAACCTTGTTGATGTGCGGCCTGAGGTATGGCCTTGCGATATGTATATCAATGCTAAATTTCGAGGACGAAATTCTTTTTAGGTGGGGTGGATTGTAACATCCCGAATTTTATAAAAAATGATTAAATATGATAAAAAATATTAAATAATTATGAATGAGTTAATGAGTGTCCCAAAAATATTAGAATAATTAAATTGGGATTTATTATGAAAAATTATAATTTATTGAAACTAAATGAGATAAAATTTCACCCGGTTAAAATATAGGTGTCGGACCAATTATCTCCGAATGAGATGCCGTTGGTCAGGGCTATTAAGAATATTGTTGGGAATCCGAATATGTCTTCCGAATAATTTTAGGAATTAGTATTAAGCCTGAACAAAGATCCTATTTACCATAAAACGATGAACTTTTAATGGAGAGTTAAAAATTAAAACCAAAAGTCTATTTTTCTCTCCTTACTTTCGTTGGTTTCTTGCTCCCATTTGGTAATCACATTTCTCCTTCTTCTCTTATTTCCCTTCTCTATTTCCTCTTCTTCTTCTCTTCAAAAACCTAAGCTAAGTGGTGTCTTCTTCATCTTTCCCCATTATCACTTGAAGAAGCTTGGAGGAAGCCATTGGATGTTGATCCTCTTCTTCTCTTCTCTAATTTCATTTGGTATCTCTCCCTCCCTTGGTTCTATTTTTGTTTTCATGGTGAGGTAAGCTTTTATCACCATCTTTGATGAAGTTAATATCATACTTATGAGTTTTAAGGCTTGGGGAAGTAATGTAGGTAAATGGGGTATTTAATGAAAGCTTTAAATGCGGAACCCTAAAGTGGGTTGTCATAAATATTAACATTGGTGGTAATAAATCAAGAGGATGAATGCATAGTTAGATGGTAATGAGGGATAAATAGGTATTAATGAGTGTTGTTGGGTTTTAGTGGAACCCTAACTTCAATAAATTAGGGAAAGTGTAAGATATGAGTAGAATGTATGTTTTAATAAGGTTTGAGAGTGATATTAATGAAGGTGAAAGATCATTGGTAATGATTGATGAATATTGATAATGCTCATTGAATTTTGATGAAACCATAAGTGTTGGTGATTTAGGCCTTTAGCATAGAGAGTGAAATTAATGAAGTGGTTGTCATGAGAATAGTATTGTGGATAGATATGATGTTTGGAAATGTTTAGTAGGATGATTGAATTGAGTAGATTTTAGTGAGGACCCAATCTTGAGGTTTAGAAGATATGAACATGTGTATATGGTTGAGTAAAGGAATTGATTTTGAAAATGAATATATGATGTTCAATGTGAGGGGTTAGTGAGATAGGCATGTGTCTTAAGGAGGTCTTAGACATTTGGGTATGCCATATGAAATTATTGATGGATAATGGTTTGATTGGAGCTAAGAGGCTCATGATGAACTTGAATGGAAAATGGATGGTTTGAGTAATGATGAATGCATTATGAATGATGAAGGTGATATTGTTGTTGGTGGGTGTAGTTGGCCTTTTAAGATCTAGAGGATCTTGGCTTTGGGAAAGGAATTCCCGAAGCCTAACACAATTGCATAAGTTGATGTTTAGCAAGTTTAGGATTTGATGTTAAGCTTTATGATAAGCTAGCAAATATTTAGAATTATGATGGTTATTGATTATGTGAATGCACATGTATATGGTAGGTAGATTGCATTCCAGATTATGCGGCGGAGCTTTCAGAGCGTACATTTGGTTGCGGCTCTTCCCTCGAGGTAGGAGAGGAGTTTACATTCAAATTGCATGAGTAGATTGATAGTGATTAATGTATGTGTTTTAGTACTCATGCTTGCCTTGCCATGTAGTTATTGAGATAGTATGAATGGCAATTTGATAATTATTGAGAATGATGTGTGGGAGGATGTGATGATTGTTATGGAAGTATGTATATGTATGTTTGATGATGATAAGTATGATTTTAACGTGATTAATAAGTTTGGAATAAGAATTGGTAAGTATCAATGTTTGAACAAGTTGTATATGCCTCATATGATGTGTATGATATGTTGGATGTGTTCAAGTTGGCCTAGAATGAGATTTTATGTGCTAGGTTATGAGAATTTTCATTTCTGCATAAGTTCTGATAATCTCGCTCAAGCGAGATAGATTCTCGCCCAAGTGAGAATCCCCTGTACCATAATTATGGCCTCTGGCCCAATCTCGCTCAGGCAAGTGAACTACTCGCTCAAGCGAGACGAGTGTGAAGTGAGCAGAAGAGGCACTGGACGAATCTTGCTCAAGCGCAGCCACACCCGCTTGAGCGAGCGAGAGAGGAAATTGATACTGGATGTTTTTTGCTCAAGCGAGTGTGAGACGCTTGAGCGAGTGTGAGGGGTCTGATGCTGGGCGATACTTGCTTAAGCGAGTGACTGGCACTGGTATGCACCGCTCAAGCGAGACGTGCGTGGAATGGTGAATGGCCTTTGGCCGAATCTCGCCTAAGCGAGTGGGTGCCTCGCTCAAGCGAGTGTTTGAGGAAATGGTTACTGGAACAATTTCGCCCGAGCGAGTGGCCAGGTATGTGGTGTCTCGCTCAAGCGAGCAAGCGTGGAATTAACACTGGCGTGATTACACCCGAGCGAGCTGAAGCGCTCAAACGAGAAGGAGTGGTCTCGCTCAAGCGAGTAGGGGTCTCGTTTGATCGAGTGAACCCTGATGGAAATTTTATTTTCCTTTTCTTAATTTAATGGTGTTGAGCCCTTCCCTTTGTATTGTAAGGTGATTGAGGGGGATGTATAGGGATATATATAATTATGACATGATATGGTGGTGTTGGATAATGACTAAAACATTGGGATAACTTGTTTATGCCCATAATATATAATAAGAAACATAATTGTTGACTACTAAGATAAAGTACAAGAGAATGACAAATAGGGTTTGATGATGGGGTTATGAGACATACCCTAGAATGATTATGAGACTGAGGAGAGAATGGTTAAATAATGTGGTACTAGTTCTAAACCGATGAATAAGAGTCGATATTGGTATCACGTGGTGAGAAATGATGTTATGTCCATTCCTCAAATAAAAACGAAAAATGTTATTGTTGATGAAGTGGTGAATTACCACTGTAGTGTATACTAGTATGATCTTGTACGTATGGTCTAAAATTGTAATGGTGGATTGTTGTGTTGCTATACTAGATATGAGACAACGGTGATGAATAATGGGTTGAAAACCACAAATGAATGTATAATGACATTGATGAATATTATGAAATATTATGACACCATTGTGGTTGATACAAGTAATTGACTTGTATATGTGAGGCAATGATGATTGCTATATATATATATTCTGAAAACACCTTGTTGTTACATGTGTGGATAAATGCTATGATGTTTAGTATGATTTTAAATGCCATGCGTGGTTTGATGTGGCTATGATTGTTGTGCCTTGAGGGGCCTTGTGATTATTGTATGCCAATGATAATAAGACTAAATATACAATATACCCCTAATTGAGAGGGTGAGATATCCTTGCGAGGTTGTTGGGCATATGCATTATTGCATTTTGCATTCATGGCATGGCATGACATTGAAATGTGGTTGCGATCACAATGATGAAAGATCCTGCAGGATTCTATGAAAGGAGTACCCCTTACGAGGCGGGAAACCAATATGATGATGATATGATATTGAGCCGGTGGTTGCGATCACCTGGTTGTGGATTGTGAAAGTACCTACGGGGACCATTGTATGATGATGAGCCAGTGGTTACGATCACTTGGTATATGATATGATGAAGGGCTTGCGAGCACCTATGATGCTCGTGGTTGCGATCACGAGGCGGGAGTACCCTTTGCGAGGTGGGAAACCTATGAGATTTGTTGAACGTGGTTGCGATCATGAGGAAGCACCTTGCGAGGCTGCTAGAGGGAGTACCCCTTGCGAGGCAGGAAACCCATGAATATGAATGAATGATTATGGTGGTTGCGATCACCCGTTGGTATGAAATCGGATCCATTACATATGCATTAAATAGTTGACATATGCATTAGCCATAGGTGCATGGCATTTGAGATGGGATGACCACGAGAGATGAGAAACCCCTTACGAGGAGGAATTAATTAAAGATTAAATAAATTGGTAATGAAAATCTATGAATGCCCTTGTTGATAAGTGGCAATGTGATTGTGTATGTGATTGTGTATGTGCTTGTGCTTGCTTATATTGTGAATTGTGATTCATGAGGCTTGTATGCCTATTATATTAATGTGATGATGATTGAATGATGTTTTAATGGTTTTATAGCAAAGCACACATGTAGATTATATGCATGTACACATATCACAATATATATTATATTCGTCATTTTGAGTGTATAACTCACTCTCCCATGTGGTCTGCTTTTTAGCATTGTGATGCAGGTTGCCATGGGTTGAGATGAGACTTTGAATTGAAGTTTTGGCGAAGGTAAATAGTGGTAATGGAAGTGCCTTGGCCGGCATCATTTGTGAACTATCATGTATTGAATTTATGAAATGAATAAGTTACTTATGATGATATAGAGGATTTAGTGATTTTGGATGTGTATAAGATAATCCTTTCAAATTGTGAATGGTGAATATAAATGTAGTATGCAGGAGATGATTTAATGTGTACTAGAAGGACTGAAATCGAATGATGAACATTGATGATTGCGATAGTTGGGAGAAGATCCCCGGATGTGTATATATATATATAATTGTGTCTTAGGCAATGCATGCGTATGTTGTGAGTGAATTAGACGAGCTTTGTTTCAGTAGGTATATGTCGGGTATTTGCATACTTTGCCGAGCCTTTTCTCACATCGCCATATATGGGACTAGGCGTTTACCTGGTATACACATTCTTCTTCCGCTGTAAACTCTATTATTTTTGTATACCATTATGGGCAAGTTAGCTATCGATCCAGTCTTAGTTTATTAAATCGTACGCTTCAGTTTTCTGTGATTTGGGTCTTGATGTAATCGTTGAGGGTTTTCCAAATGCAAAAAATTTACTCGCACTTTTATTAATTATTATCTTGGTTACATCGGGATCTGAGTCCGGAAAACCGGGGTGTTACAGCTGTTAAGAATATTAATGTGAATATGAATACACTTTTGGAATAATTTTCAGATGAGTATTGATCCTAAACGGTGATCCTGTTGGATATAAAATGGTAAAATTTTAATGAAGAGGTGAAAATTAAAACAAAAGCTTCCTCCTCTTCTCTTCATTCACGTTGGGTTCCATTTTGCCAAAGACAATTATTCATTCACTCTCTTTTCTCTACACTCTCATTTCTTCTTCATCTTCTTCCTTTCTAAAACCTTAAGTGTGGTGTGTGCTTTCCCTCTCCTTTCCATTTTCATTTTCCACAAGCTTGAAGAAGATGATGGTGATTTGAGCCATCTTCTTCTTCTCTCATTTTCGTGTTCTCCTTCTCCCTTTCTTGAAGCTTACTCTTTTCTTGACTTGAGGTAAGTTCCACATCATTTTTAGTGAGTTTATGCCTTAGGTTATGGGTATTTATGGTTTGTGGGAGTGTTATGTGTATGGGTTTGATGTTGGGAAACATTAATGATGCAAAACCCTATGGTGGGCTACATCTAATGTAAGTTTTATGTGGGAATAAATGGGTACACGAAAATGGCAATAAATATGGTAGAAGATGGACATTAATGATGATTGTTGGGTTTTGATGAAACCCTAACCCTTGGAATTGGGGGAAATGTAAAATATAAGTGGAATGTATGTTTAATGATGTTAGGGAATGTTATTAATGAAGAGAAATAGCCATTGATGATGGTTGGTGGTTATTAATGATGAGTGATAACCATTAATAATGTTAGATGATTAATAATGGTGGTTGGGAAACCATTAATGAGGGAACCCATTAATGGGTGTAGCTTAAAATGCATAATAAATGGATATGAGCACCAAACCCATGGTGGTTGTGGTGGACGAAATGAAATAAAAGAGGTTTTGAAGTTTCAAATGGTATAACACCAAATGATTAATTAAGAACATGTAAATCTTAGTGGTTTGGATAGAAAATAATTGTATGGTACATTGTGTGATGTAGGAAACGACCTCATAGTCAAAGCGAGATGTAACACCCCAATTTTGAATTCAAAAATAGGGGTAAATTTTTCACTGTTGAAAATAATTAAAAGTAGAAGAAATTCAATATATAAAATGCCGAGTAATTACCCCAGATCATTAATAATCGATCTTATATATAAGGATATGAGAAAGGTATCAGAGTGCACCTCGGATGACCGGACTGGAGGTCGTCCCAAGGGAAAAGTGGAAGATGAAATTAATTTAATAGTAAAGTATATGCCAAAAAGAAGATGATGGTTGCCTCACCGATTTGTTAAACAACAGAAATATATTTTCATAATAATAATAGCATTCATACATCATCAAGGTCATTAATGAAAATTAGCCATACACATCCGGTCAAATTTTCCTACATGACCTCCCGAAATCGACCTTTATCAAATTAATTTCAAAACAAACATATACGGACTATGTGCTTTACAAAATGAAGATATACGCCGGCCAAGGCTCACCCACATTCCTTTCATATTTACCTTCTCCAATACTCGACCTCCAAAAAGAGTAGGGTTTTACTTCATACCTACATCAAACTTAAAAATGGCAACAGGGAGATGAGTAATATAATCCAAATGGATCAAAGTCATACATTATGATGGTATTTATACATGTGTGCATTATATTCATTTTTTCAGAAAACATCACCGGTTTCACACACATGATACATCATTTTATCCCAGCACGTTAAACATCCAAATAAGTATATTCACAAGGCAATATCATATATAACCTATCTTAATCATTCTCGACAATCATCACACTTTTAATATTAGTACTTCGGCTTACTTTCTCTCTATTTAACAATCATCCATCGCCACCACAGGCTATCAACTAGGCATATCTCCAGCTATTGCAAATGCTCTTAAAGCTAATGCATACACACAAAGGAAATCATTTTCAAGTGCGGATCCGACTGTGGGAAAACATCAACATATCAAATATGGGACAAGCATAGGTGTGCTACTATGCCCCTACTGCAGTAGTAAAATATGTACACTTATATCCAATTTCATGAATGCTCAACATTATATTTTAATGGTATCAATGCATTCTGACACTGTGTATCCTAAATGCCACTCAATCAATCATCCATTCATGACCACCACTCAGTGGATTTCAATATTCTCGATCTTTACCAATCCTTGTTGGAACTCATAAACATCAGTAGTTAGTGGCGATCATATTCATCAATTTACATATACACATTTGAGATATTTCACATCATTGATTTCAATTCAAAACATGGTCTCAAACCATCCTAACATATTTTATCATCATATTCAACATAATATCAAATCCGGTCTCAATACTGGTACCAAGTACGGATATCACTTCATCCGCTCTGTATGCAATATAGACCCAACAAGTAAAACATCGAGCATCAAAATCGGTCTCCTCTCATTAGGATACCGGGTAACCATACTAGATACATACAGTACCGGTCTAAAACCTGAGTCATCTTTTGACTCTCATGGCTGGTCCTACACCTGATTGTTGACTCTGGCTCAGACTAGTTTAACATCATATTCATCATTCCAAACACATGCCACATAATATCAATCATTCTAAATGCATTCAATTCATGAAATCAACACATCGTCCACACAAGTAATCATTTAGCACAATCATATACGTAATATTTTCACATCATCAATGGATAAAATCATGCATTTAGAATAGTTACCCCCTCCTACCTTAAGAGAAGTAGTAATCACTGTGGTCAGATGGTTCCTTCTCGTAACTAGGGTTATTTCCTACATCATAATACATCACACAATCAATGTTCTACTCAACCACCTCGGTTTAACGTTCATATTCAGCTACTTCATGTCTTCCAGCATCTAAACTCTCAGTCTATTTATTTCATTCACTCTGCCACCACCACCACGGTTTAGGCGTCTGGAGTTATTATTATGCATATTTATTGCCAAACCCATTAATGAGTTCCCTCATTAATGGTCCCCAACAACCATTAAGCTTCATTAATGGCCATTCACCATTAATAGCATCATTTCATCTCACCAAAAATAGTCATTTAACATAGTAAATGCTTCTTCACTCATATTTTGCATTTCCCCTAAATCATAGGGTTAGTGTTTCTCTAACAACCCAACACTCATTAAATCACATTCCCAACATCAAAACCCAAAAACCCATAGTTTATACTCTTGAGAAATAGCAAGATCTTACCTTAAGAGAAGGAATGAGAGAGTTTTCCAAGAGAGGGAAAACCACACGAAAATGAGGGGAAAGAAGAGTGAGACTCCAAGCTCCAAACTCCTTCCAAGCTTCTCCAAGAATGAAAATGGAAGAGGAAAGATGGCACACTATTTTTTGCTTAGGGTTTTAGGAGAAAAAAAGAAGAAGTGAAGGAGAAGAGTATAGAAGAAGAAAAAGTAAAGTACATGCTATGGGGAAACCAGAAATCTGACGGAAATAAAAAGGGAAAATAGGCCATTTGGCTTTATTTTTAATTCCTCATTAAATATTCATCGTTTTATGATAAACAGGATCTTAGTTTGGGCTCAATACCTTATCCAAAAATTATTCTGAACATATATTCGGATTCCCAATAATATCCTTAACAGCCCTGGCCAATATCATCCCAATCGGAGATACTTGGTTTGACACCCATATTTCAACCGGGCTCATTTTCAGCTTATCCGGTTCCCATAAATCATAAACAGTTCCCAAAAATCTTAATTTATTTATTCCTAATATTTTGGAACATTAAATAACTGAAATACAATTATTTAATATTTACCTTCATAATATTTTAAAATTTAGGGTGTTACACGAGACCTTTAGACCGCAGTGATTTCTACTTCTCTTGAGGTAGGAGGGGGTAACATTCCTAAATGCATAATTTCATCCATTATTAATGTGTATGTATTGATGTGTGTCCATAATTTGGCTTGGATAAATATCTTGATGTATATATGATTTGGGATACATTTAGAATGATTTGTATTATATGGTGAATGTTGTTGGGATGATGATTATGATGTTGAGTTTGATTCATGGTAATGTGACTTATTTATGAATGGCATTGAGACTATGACTGAATTAATTGCAATTATATTGGACTATCCATGACATGTAATTTGATGAATAATGATTGCCACTAACTATTGATGTGAATGAAATCCAATGATAATTGGTAATGGTTAAGAATGATGGGGATATTGAATTCCACTAAGTGATGGTGGTGAGTTTTTTATTGTGGAGTGGTATTTTAGAATGCACAATGTGAGGAATGCATTGATTGGAATTTGTATCCATGACATATCATACGCTGTCTATGTGGAATGTTAGGGGTTCCAATAGGTGGGCCCAGTGAGAGGTAGGCCTAGTGCACGGGTAAAAGTTACTGTTGTTCCCTAATGATTCTTGGAATCATGAAGCTATCCATAGTTTGGTGATAAGGCACCCTATGTGGTGGGCCTAGTGAGTGGGCAACTCTGTGATGAAGAAGTGACCTCGGTGTCCATATAGGGCACAACTCTCTCGATGTGTGTTCAGGAAGGTCCCGTAGCACTTTTAACAAGTGAGGCCATGTTATTGATCCACAAGTCACGAGGTGACTAGCGCTACGTATGGGCAATAGCAGTTTGGTACCGTTAAAAGAAAGATGTTATGCAGGCAAGATTTAAATATAAGTGTGCACGTTTACTACTATAGTAGGGGCATAGTAGCACACCGATGCTTAACCCGCATACTATATGATGTTGTTTCCCACATTTGGATTCGTGATTTGATAATGATTCCTTTGTGCATATGCATTAGCCATAAGAGCATTTGTATATAGTCAGAGATATGCCGAGTTTGGTAGCCCGTGGTGGCGATGGATGATTGATAAGTAAAGAGAAAGAAATTGTGGTGCTAACCTTAATTGTGTGGTTATACTTGATAAGATAGCCAATGATTGATGTATAATGTAAATGTATTGATTGAGATATGTGCTATATTGACGTGAAATAAGATGATGTGTGTTTTGCTCATATGGTTTTATTGAAGAACATATATTGTGCACATGTATATGTACATGTACTATCATAATGTATGACTTTAATTCATTTGGTATATGTTACTCAACTCCTAGTTGCTATTTTAAAGGTTGATGTAGGTTTTCTTGGAAACCTCTACTTTTTGGAAGTGAAGCTTTTTGGTGAAGAAGGTAAGTATGGAAAAGGAAGCCTTTATGCCTTGGCCGGCAATTGTGTTTATAGAAATGCACAATGTTTATGTTTTGTATATAATATTTGGATAGTTATGGATATTGATCTTAAGGGTCATGTGTGAAAATTAGACCTTAGTGCTTTAGAAGGCTAATTTTTGGTTATGACCTTAATAATAGTTGATGTCAATTGTGGTACAATGAATTTTATGTTATATTGATGAATGAATGATGATATTATAAGAATGATGACTCATTGGAATAAAAATATGACTTGTGTATCATGAATATTGTGAATTGAATACAAAACAAGGAAGTGGATAAGTTATATTTTTATTTAGTGGTTAAGACTTCATGTAGAGGTTATCTATAACCCATAATATATGTATGAAACTTGCGTGCATGGTTAGTTGTGGCCATCTAGGCCCAGTCTACAATTTGGCATGCTTAGGTTAGCCAAAAGGGTATGAATTGCCACTAGGACATATCTTGATCTAGGAAAGGAGTTATTGGATAAGACTTGTTGGAGCAAGTCACATTTACATATATGAATATAGGTCTCTAGAGAGCTTAGACCAAGGCTTAGCCAATTGTATTTTGGTATGTCATGTAAAATGCCTAAAATATGCATAAAGCTACCCTATAGCGTAGATTTTGATTGGGATGGAATTTGGGCTTGACACTTTGCCATATAATTGATATTGGGGTAGGTAAGTTGCGTATACAATTTCATACAAATTGGAGTTGAATAGCCTAGTGAAAAGGGAACCTAAGGTTGGAAAAAACATAAGGACCAAAACTGCAGAGTGAAGCCTGTGAACTAGTAACTAGGAGTAAGTACGCTGGCTGTGGGCGTAAGTACGCTAGCTATCTGGTTCGTGGAGCAGCGCTGGGCGTAGGCACGCTAGTTTAGGGCGTGGGCACGTTGAGCTTCTAGGCTCAGGATTTGATGGTGTGTGTCCTTTAGCGTAGGTACGTTGGCTCTCATCGTGGACGTGCTCGCTGACTGGCAAGCATCAGTGTAGGCACCTTTCCCTCGGTGTGGTTACATGTGGCTGGCAGTGATTGGTAGGCGTTGGGCATACTTACATTGGGTATGGGCATGGGTACGCTGGTGGACCTATGTTGGCACGCTGGTATGAATGTTGGCATGCGTGGTTTCTAGGTGGTGTTGGGTCACTGGGTGTGGGTACACCATAATCCAGCGTACTTACGCTGGTGGGTCCTGTGACAACACCTGAAACCACATGTTTGAAAATGAATTTTTCCTTACATCATCTCTCACATCTTCATATATGAGATGAGGTTTAAACTCGATATATGAACCTTTCCGCTGTAACTCTTGTTATATCATATACCATCAGGCTTTTCCTTATCGATCCAGTTTATTAAAACTTTAAAACTCTCACTCTTCATTTCTATGGTTTGGGTCATGATGTAACTGTTGAAGTGTTAAACCTCTCTTATAAAGCGAAAAGTTTATTCACACTTTTTTTAATTAATTATCTCAATTATGTCGGATCTGGGTTATGGAAATCGGGGTGTGACATTGGAAAACCTGAGAGGTTAAGAATTTTAAAACCCCAGAGCGGTGTAAAGCCTGAGAGTGGCCAAAAGAAAATATCATAGAATGGAGTTATTTAGTCTGGATGTCGGAACGATTACAAAATGATTTTCTAAGTTATGAATCCCATTTGTGGATGATGTCAAGATCAAAATAACAAATTATTCAAAGTAAATATAAAATTGATGTTGCGATATTCAAACAAGAAGCCAGTATAAAAGCAAAAGGCGATGTTATTCAAAAAATGTAAGTCATTCACAAAAAATAAAGTTTATTGGCCATACCCCGGAGGGCAAAAAAAAGGGCACAAAAGGCCAACAAAAATCATTAAATTATGACAGAGCTCATCCTGTCTAAAGAGCTTACAAAAATAAAGTCAGAAAAGTTCAAGGATCCACTTGGTCCCCGTTGTCGTCCTCTTCATCCTTTTTTTATATCTTTAGCACCGCCCTTGTTTACCTCGTGTAAAAGATTTTTTTGGGGGGTGTCATTTTCAATAGCCACCAACGGTGTGTACTCAAAGGGCACATCAGAAGGCACGTAAGCTTCACCATTAACCACAATAACCAATTCGCCAGCCTAGAACTTGTTGCAAATTCTAATTCCGTTCAAATTTAAATTGGTATCTCAGTTGTGATGGATGACCTATCGAACAGTGTAGCTTAAGGCATTCAAGGTGGCACGGTCAAACAACTCCATATCTCATTGATACTTAGCTTGCTCATCCTTAACTAAAGTAGAGAGGCCTCTATTTTCTTTTTGAAGCCTAACACTTGCTTCTTCAGGTCATCCACCTCCTAGCGAAGCCTATCCTTTCATTTTTCAGCTCATCCTCTACCTTATACAGGTCTTGGTTAGTCTCATTGAGAGTTTGAATTTATTGATGGATCTGACCCTGATCATGCAGCAGGCGGGCGCTCTTCTCCCTTAACCGCTCAATCTCCTTGAGTGGGCCATGGGTGACGGTGGAGTGGATCATGGAAAGGCTTTTTAAATGGGACCACATTACCGAGTCGAGGGCGTAGGATATGTCTTTAGAGTTTATCCCATCTCAGAGTCGGTATAGAAGGGTAAACCTGGTTAATGGAGGATAAATCCTCTTAACAAGTCATCAATACCCTCCGAATTGATGTCGTGGAGAGGGGTTTCTTTTGGTTGCTCACCCTTGCCAATGAGCCTCTTACCCTTGCCAGACTCCTTCTCTTCCTTCTTAGCAATCTTCTACTTTTTCCTGTAACCCTCAAAATTCTTTTTCTTTCTCTAGGGTACAGGTTGGGCTGAGGTGTTCCCTTAGGGATTGAGATGGTTGCGGCCTTCCAAAGTTAGGGGTGACTTGATTCTCTCTGGATGCACTGGTATTCATACCAGCCAGCGTATTTCAGAGTTGGTCTAGTGCGTTCCCTTCCATGCTTCTTGAAAAAATACAAGTCAAAAGATTACAACTAATATAATGAAAATCGATATTAAAAGAAAAAAGAAGAAGGATAAATACCCAAACGGGTGAGGTACTCTCTCCTTAGTGCCAAATAGAGAGGGACACTTCAGGGGAGCACCTTGGGAAATTTTGTGAAGGGCATCCACCATGGCCTTGGAGCCTTCACTAAGTTAGCGCTCTTCGATAGCATACGTTGTGCTCTCTAGAAGAAAATATTAGTGTACAACTGACATTGATAAATAACCGACCTTCTTCATCCTTTTAGAAGAGAGGATCAGTCCCTTTGGCAATGACTTTGAAGAATAGATGTTTGAAGGAGACACCTATTGTCTTTGTAGACTCCACAAACGCCTCAAAATTAACGATGTCACTTTGACATTAGAGGCTGACGAAGCCCATCCATAGCCAGAGTTACCACGTCATATCATGTGAGCATAACAGAAAAAATGGTGACGGTTGGAGTGAAGCCGAGGTGTTTAGTAAGCACTTCCATGGAAAGAATTAAACCCCATACATTGGGGTGGAGTATCAACACCCCTATTTCAAATTTAGTAAAAGGGAGTTGGACTCCCACCTTGGTCAGAAGAAATTCATGAAGGAAAAAATATTGTTCCCAGGGGATGTGGCAAACCTGGTCTGTGAATTCAGGAGCAATTAGAGCAAAGAAATCTTTATATTTATGGGAACGCTAAAAATTGCTGGCCTTGAGTTCTTTACCATCGTCAACCTCTGAATGGCGGCTAGGAATGTCAAGAATTTCCCTTTGGACTCAAACATAAAGGTCTTGGGCCTTGAGAGCAGTCCAATCCAATCCATCCATGATCATGTTGGTGTCTTTAGGTTTTATCCTAACAGCAAAAGTTACGGCATCCATAATAATTGTATGTTCTAAAAAAGGAACAGTCATGTAAAAATCAATATCCTCAATGTAGTAACAGAATACGCTGGAGTCAGCATCTCGAATTGGAGATAAGGTTAGAAATGACGACCGGGGTCCCGAAAATTGAAAAGATGGAGATGACTCTGGGTTAGGGGCACAATTATAGCCTCGTTTGCTAAGTTAGCTTCTATAATGGTGTAACACCCTAAATTTTAAAATAGAGAATTCATTAAGGAAATAAATATTGAATAATTGAATGTGGATTATTTAATGTCCCAAAATATTGGAATTAATTAAATTAAGATTTTTGGGGATTGCTAGTAATTTATTGGGACTGAATAAGCTGAAAACTGACCCGATTAAAATATGGGTGTCGGACCAAGTATCTCTGATTGGGATGATATTGGTCAGGGCTGTTGAGAATATTATTGGGAGTCCGAATATGTATACGAAATAATTTTTAGATAAATTATTGAGCCCAAACAGAGATCTTGTTTGTCATAAAATAATGAATCTTTTAAAGAGAGGATTAAAATTAAAATCAACAAGCCTATTCTTCACTTCTCATTTTTGTTACCTTGCTGAATGCAATTGGCAAAACACTCATTCTTCTCATCTTTCTTCATTTTCCTCTCTTATCTTCTTCTAAAAACCTAAGAAAAACATTGAACCAATCTCCTCCCACCATTTTCATTTCATGGAAGCTTGAAGAAGGCTTGGAGCTTGAAGTTCCCTCTTGCTTCTTCTTCTTATTTTTGTGTGGGTCTCCTTCTCCCTTGAAGGTTCTCTCTTTTCTACTCTTGAGATAAGTTTCTTGTCATTCTCAAGAGTATGAACCCTAAGCTTGGAGTTTTAGTGTTAGGTGAGCATTTAATGTATTTATGGGTTGTTAGGAGAGGCATTTAATGTGGAAACCTAAGTTGGGGTGTTGTTAATATAGCATTTATGATGGGTTGTTAAGTGTATACGAAATTCATGTTGGTAGATGAGGGAGATTAATGATTATTTATGATGTTGTTGGGTTATGGTGAAACCCTAACCCTAAGATTTGGGAAAAGTTATAAATATTAGTTGGATAATATGTTTGAGAGCAAATACAAGCCATTGAGAGTATGGGTATTGATTGGTGAGGCATTCTTGTGAATGTTGGGCTATAGTTCTTGGTAGCCTTTAAATATAATAAGTAAGGTTTAATGGGAAGGAATTCTTGAAGCCTAATAAGTAAAGGAAAATAATGTCTATAACATGTCTTAAACATGTTATGAAATTGTAGATATGATTATGGTTAATTAGAGTTGGATTTGTGTCTTGAATGGTTGATTAATTAGAATTTTACATGTATGATTATGTAGGACCCATTCCAAACGATGAGGCGGGTACGTCGTATCAATCAGAATTCTTCTCTTGAGGTAGGAGAGGAGTCTTTATATTCTAATTACATGAATTGGATAGCGTTTAATTGTCATATATGACAACTTACATGTTTGCCTTGCTTTTGATGTTATTGAAATTTGTGTTGTGTATATGATGTTAATGATAATGTTTGGCAACGTGCATTGTGCAATTAGAATGAATATGGTGTGCTATATGGTGGTGTGAATTGTTTGGCAAGTGTAAGCCTTGAATATGATGAGTGTGTTATATCCACCATGAATGTGAAATGAATATAATTGATGTGTATTTGAGATTGGATGTGAATGAATAGCATGCCATGAATAATAATGAAAACTGATAATTGGGGTTAATAATGGATACCCTTGTAATGATTGGATGAATTATTAACATGCCACATACACAACTTGAAAACAAAAATTAAATCCAACAATATTAAACCCCCTAAAAATGGTGAGGTAGTGGTGTTGGTGATGATGATGATGTGATGATGTTTGATGAGTGGCATGTATAGGATGCATAGAGTAAGAAATGCATATGATTGGCATTTGCATCCATGGCATACTGCATAGCTGCTGGTGTTGGAATTTTAGGGGATTCCCCCGGTTGGCCCAATGGGAGGGCGGCTCTGTGCACGAGCAATTTGTTGTTTTCCTTGTAACTCGGTGTGTAAGTCATGAAGCTGCCCATGTTGTGCTACGGGGAGCCACATGTGGTTGACCCTTGTGGGGGGTGGCTCTTGATGAGCAGGTGTCCCCGGTGGTCCTTGGGATCACAGCTGCCATGATATGACTCATGGTTGGCCCGTAACACCATATATTGATTATGTTGTTACCGCGGTCATGGTGAAAATGGCCAGGTGTTGCAAACGGGCGATGCGGTTTGGTACCAGTAAAAGATTGGTGAAATGCATGCAATTTGAGTATAAGTGTACACATTTTACTACTATAGTAGGGGTATGGTTAGGTGATCATACTTGAATCCCATAATTGGTGTTATATTCCCACAGTCAGATCTGTAATTGTTGAAATAATCCATTGTGCATATGAATTAGCTTAAGAGCATTTGCATATAGCAATGAGGTATGCCAAAGGTGATGAGATATGATGATGGTTGAGTTAAGTATGAGAGAATATATTAAGACAACATAAAAGATATGAATACCAAGTAATAATGTGAGTAAAATGATGAAATGTGTAATAGTCTAATTGTTGAAGGACTAGATCATGTGTGTGATTTTATATTTGCTTAATTTACAAAGATGACTGTATTTTATGATGATAGTCGACGATGAGTTGTATGTGAATGCAAGTATACATGTTGTGATACATATGCACATGATCACATGGTATTCATATTCATTCTATTGGAATGATGACTCACTCTCCCATGTTGTCCACTTGTTAGACTTGTGATGCAGCGCACTCATGGGTGGAGTGAATCTTTTGAAGTACATTTTGTGGAAGGAGGTAAATAGGTGTAGAGGAAGCGCCTTGGCTGGCTGATAAATCAATTTTAATACACTTCTTATAGTTTTACTCTTGGGGTTTATTATATAATTACTATATTTAATAATAGTATTTTAATTAAGTTTTTATGTTGTTTAGTTAAATTGAAGTATTATGTATATATGTTTCAATTTTTGTTTTTTGTATGTATCTTGAGTATCTTGCCTTATTTTGGCCATAACTTGGGCTTTTTTGATCCAAATAGGCTAATATTGGAGCCCATGGAAAGCTAAGACATAGGGCTACATCATGATGATCAGATTTGGTTATTTTGCATCTGGAAAAATAAAGAAATGGAGCTTGAATCAATCAGCCCTCATGTGTCCCACCAGCATTGACATAGTTCACCCAAATACACATATCTGAAGCTGTAGATGTCCAAATGAACTCATTCTTGAGCCAAATTCTCAATAAGACAGAGATATACAACTTGCATGTTGAAGGTTTTGCAAAATTTGGCCATCTAGAAGGTCATCTTTGACTCGTAAGGTGGAGAATATAAAGAGGAGAATGAATTTCAATTCCTACTATTATCTTCTTTTGAATTATTGTAATTTCAAGCCCACCAATGTTGAAAAAATACATTAATAATCAGAAAATGAATGTATAGTATCATCATATCTTACCTATAAATAGATGCTTGAAGTTGTAAGGAAGATACACAAGAGATACATAAGAAATACATGCTTTAGTTTTCATTACATTTCTATATCTTTGCTTTAGTTTCTTAAGTTTTAGTTCTTTCTCTTGCTTTATTTCTTTGTTCTATATTCCATCCCTCAAGTTATGGTTTTCATTTCCCTTCCTCAATATCAAGTAAGTTAATTTTATTATTTGTTATTTACTTTTATAATCAAAGTTATAGTAAATTTAATATTAGCTTTCATTGTTAAAAATTATCATGGAAGCTTAATCTTTTAAAATCAACTCAAGGAATTTAATTTTTCTTTATGTTAACTTTGAGTTCTTGCTCTTAATATTTTGATTGAAGATAATTACTTTTCTTTGTTTCTCAAACATTTATGATGGTAGATTATTTAAGTGTATAACCGATTAGTATATAATTAAACAATCTATAATCTAAACTGATGTTGGTTGGTTAATCAATAATCAACTTAAGAACAAAGATTAAGTCACTAAATAAAAGATTTCTATTTAGTTTCTTAACTCAATCAAATTATGGTTTTAAAGTTATTTTAGTAATTAATAAGAATATATCAATTGATTATTCTTATTAGTTCATTAATTCAATTCTAGAAGATTTTCTAGAATATAATCATTTAGGGATTCCAAATGATGCAAGGTTGGGAAATTAATTATATTTAATCATATTTATGATCAATGATTAGTTAACTAAAGATTTATTAATTCCTTGGGTTGGTTGTTTCTAAATTTTATTATTCTTACTCATAAATTTACTTTTTGGACTATTATATAATCACTTAATTTTCCTTTCAATCTCAACACAAACCCCCCTTTATTATAATTAAATTGAGTGTAACTAATTGAACTAAGGTCCTCGAGAGACGACTAAGGTTGTTCACCTTATACTATATTAATTTAACTTTTTATTTGACCCGACAACGATAATGTGTCAAATTTGGCGCCGTTGCCGGGGACCTTTGGTCCTAATGATTTGCATTCAATTATCTAATATGTTTTACATTTTTTTTTGTAGGTGTATTGAAGATATTCAGGTTTAGTTGAATGTGAGCATATAAAAAAATAAAAAAAAATTTATTCATTTTCTAGTAATCTCATTTTCAACCATTGAAAGAAAATATAAATATAAAAAATCTTTAAATTTTTAAATATATGTTCTAATCATTTAATAATTAAAATGATAACTTTTTCCTTTTATTACATAGTTGTAGTATTTTATTACAATATATGTAGATGTATTGTGCATGACTAGATCTAATCCCGAACCACTATATTCTTTTGATCCTGAAATAGATAGAACATTTCATCAATTAGTTAGATCATCTAAGAAACTATTAGACAACAACAATAATAATAATATTCTAGCTAATAGCATAAATAGTGAAACTAAACCTTCAACTTCTGAGTATTTAAATAACATGGCTGAAAAGACATTAAAAGAACTAGCTACACCAGATGTTACTAATCAAACATCATGCATCTCATATCCTAAGGAAGATGTTCCTTTTATGCTTAAAAATGGTTTAGTTCATTTGTTACCAAAGTTTCATGGTCGTGCAGGTGAAGATCCTCATAAACACTTAAAAGCATTTCATATCCTTTGCTCTACCATGAAACCTGAAGGGGTTACCATGAAACCTGAAGGGGTTTCAGAAGAACATGTAAAACTTAAACCTTTTCCTTTCTCCCTAGCAGATATCGTTGAGGATTGGTTATTTTACCTTCCTCCTGACTCCATTACAAGTTAGGATGACCTAAAGAAAATGTTTCTTGAAAAAGTTTTTCCCGCTTCAAGAACTTCCTCAATTAGAAAAGAAATATGTGGCATCTGGCAACATGACCAGGAAAAGATTGTGTGCTAGTTGTCCCTATCACTAAATTACAGACCAACTTCTCATACAATATTTCTATAAAGGTCTTAATCCAATGGATAGAACTTTAGTTGATGTAGCCAGTGGTGGTGCTTTGCAAAATAAAACTACAAATGCAGCAAAAACTTTAATTGAGAACATGGCTGCTAATGCTCAACAACATGCCACCAGAAATAATTTTGTAGTAATTAGAGGAGTCCATGAAATTGAAACTACTAATGATGGAGATAAAAAATGGGAAAGTAAATTTGCTGAACTAGCAACACTTATGAAAAATATTATTGTGTCTCAAAAACAACAACCTGCAACCCCTGCTAAGGTATGTTACATCTGTACTTTATTAGATCATTATACCAATTGTTGTCCTTCACTGCAGGAAGCTAAAATTCCTGATGAAAATCCTCAAGTATGTGCTGCCAACTTATACAATAACAGACTGCCACAACAACAACATAATAATTATGATCTTTCTTCTAACAGATATAATCCTGGTTGGAGGAATCACCCTAATTTAAGATGGGGTAATTCCTCACAATAACCTCATGCACCTTTTCAGGCAAATACTGGACCAAGCAGACCATATCAACCTCCTCATGTACAATAACAAGCTACACAAATAGCTGCACCTTCCACTGAGAAATCAAATTTAGAGGAATTGATAAAGCAAATGTCAGTAGATAATATAAACTTCCAAAAAAGAACTGAGGCTACAATTCAGACTCTTGAAAATCAGATTGGTCAGTTGGCTACATCTTTAAACCATTTGTAGTCTAAAGGTTTAGATAAGTTACCGGCTCAGACAATTGTCAATCCTAAAAATGCAAGTGCAATTACTTTAAGATCTGGTAAAGCCATCCATGGACCAGAAAAACAATAACAAACTGAAAATATTATTGTCACAGAAAAACATGCAGAAGAAGTTTTAGATAGTTCAAGTAATAATAGTAATGATATATCTATTACAAATCTTCCTTCTGTAACTGGTCCTGATAAACAACATATCCCTCTTCCATTTCCATAAAGACAAAAATCTATACAAAATAAGAAAATGGATGAGGAAATCTTGGAAACATTTAGAAAAGTAGAGGTAAATATACCTTTATTAGAAGCCATCAAGCAAATCCTAAGATATGCCAAATTCCTTAAAGAACTATGCACTAATAAAAGAAGACTAAAAGGCAATGAAAGAATTAATATAAGTAGAAATGTGTCTGCATTAATTAAGAAACCTTTGTTGTAACATCCCTCTTTTTAGAAGCAGTTTTACCCTTGTAAATTTTAATTATGGAGGGTTTGTAAACAAGAATAAGTCAATATATACCCTGTTGATGGTCTGTAATATCTCAAAAATGTCATTTTTGCACATAATAATGGAATTTATATGGATCATTAGTGAAATTATGCAAAAACCGAGTGAAAAGGGCTCTGTTCCGAGTAACAGAGAAGAATTCCGAGTGAATAATTAGAAATTCCGAGTGAAGGAGGGAATTCCGAGTCAGTGTCATGTTTTCCGAGTAAAACATGACTGAGAGGGCTACCACCGAGTGGAGTCTTGACCTGAGAGGCAATTCTGAGTGAAGTGTGTTCAAGAGAACCACTTCTGGGTGAAATTCCGAGTCAAAACATCCTGGAATGACTCGTTTCTGAGTCAAACCATGCCAAATGCTTCTTTTCCGAAGGAAACTCCACCGATTGAAGTATTTCGAGTGAAAGAATGTATGTATATTTATGTTTATGTTGATTTGATGCTTCCTACCGACTGGAGTGTGTTGTGGAATCAATTGGGAAGGATTCCGAATGGTTTCGTATGTATTTGCTTAAGAAACCGAGTGGAAAATGGTAAAGGGAACCCATTCCGAGAGAAATGTAAGAGGCTGAGCTAATTCCGAGTGAGATATACTCTACTGGACCAAAACCGAGTGAGATTCGTACGTGTAGGTCTTGTTCCGAGAGGTAATGGCTTAAATAAACCTTAATTTGGAAATATAGTTGAAGAAGTTGGCCTAAACCGAGTGAACCAAGTGAATGAAGACTCAGATTTCCGAATGAAAACTCTGAGAAAGAGAGGACTCGGTCTGGACAGATATTACCGAGTGAGAAACCGAGTACCTGAGTCGGTTTCAAAGGAATTCCGAGCGAGGACTTGAAGACTCGCTCAAGCGAGCCTTGTATTTGTTGACTCGGAAGAAGAATTCCAGTCGGCATAGTGATTAACCGAGTGGAAGTTTCACTCGGTATTCAGTGTCAGTTGTGCGTATTGACTTCAATTTTGTCTTTTAATGATTATTTTAATTCAATCATGCGCATTATAGCTAGTGGGCGGCCAGAAATGGGCACTGACTCAGCATATCTCCTTATTTAAATCTCCACTGACACTCCATTAACACTCCACTAGCAGCCCACTCACAAAAGCTGTTCCCTATTTAGTTTTCCACTTAGCAGCCCACTCCTTATTTAAACCAACGCAAGGACTCTTAGAGAACACACACACGAAACACACCTCCATCATTCTTCTTCCTACAAGTTACTTTCTCTCTCTTTTCTCTTCTGTTTCACTCGGAATTCATGCAGGACAGTGAAAGGGAACCTCTTCTTCTCCTCCAGGAGCTCCATAAAGGTAAGGGGGTATATTCTTGGGTGCTCTGTGGGAAAACCGAGTGAAGGAAAGGGTTAAGGAACTTGTTCCTCACCTTTCCAGGACAGATTCAGTGTTGTGTGAATTAAATGCCTTAATTGTTATTATTTGTATTTATATATATATATTTGTTATTAAATGCATATAATCAGTGATGAATTGTGAAATGATATGTACTGTATTGGACTGAAAATACTAAGAATCATGGGTACCGTGTGATTTCCAGTGAAAAATTATGAATAGAAGATGGATTTAATGATAACAGGTTCTATTTTATGTTAATCCGACCGGTTTTACATCTATAACAACTCGGTTTTGCTTAGTTTCAATCGGATTCAATCTTAACTGAATGTATTTTATTCTGATAGAACAATTCTTCACTCGGTAAACAACCTAATTTCACTTAGAGAACATTTCCTAGTATATTTTCACTCGGACAACATCTTCCCAGTTTTATTTTACTCGGAAAACAGTTTAGTTTCACTTATGAAACCCCTTTTCAGTGATTTAACTCGGTAAACACCTTAATTTCACTCAGAAAAACATATCAGTGTGATTCTACTCGGATTTATAATCATTTCACGTATAAAACTCCTTTCAGTCGGAATTTACTCAAGAATTAATTAATTTCACTCAGAAAACTCCTCTTTGACTGATACCACTCGGAATTATATTCTATTCCACTTAGAGACTCATTTTCACTCAGATTTGCAAACAATTCTACTCAGGAAACCATTTTTATACTGATTTCACACGGAATCATGTTTTTAATTCACTCAGAAACTTATTTCACTCAGAATTTAAGTTATTTCATTAAGAAAACTCTTTTCAGTTTCTGTTTCACTCGGAAAACATATTAATTTCATTTAGTAAACTCTGCTCAGTTTTATTTCACTCGGATTCATAGTTAATTCATGCGGAAAACTCATTTTCACTCAGAATCAAACTTGTTTCAGTCGGAAAACAGCTTTCCAGTGTAATTTCACTCGGATTTTTAGCCAGATCATTTGGAAAACCCTTCTCAGTATGATTCCACTCGGAATCATACTTATTTCACTCGGATTTACCCTTGTTCCACTCGGAAAACTCTGTTTTTAATGTTTTTCGCTTGGATTTTCATTTAGAAACTATTCTTTAATACTTTTTAAATCATTGGGAAGTTATAATTATTATTATCATTCTTATTCTATTATTATTATTCTAATTATTATCAATCTTCATATTGTTATTATTATTATTAGTTTTATTGTTATTAACATTGTTAACGTCTTAATTATGAGTATTTACATAAAGAATATATTATTTTACTCTTTATGGAAAATATAATTTTAACCAAGATATAATAGATATATTTCTAAAATAATAAACAAATATCTTACAATGTTTAAATAATTGATGGAATTCAAAGAACTTGGGAATGATATGATGAGACTGGAAATACATAAGATACCCAAAGAATCAATTGATAAAATAAATGCATTTCGCATCATGAAAATATTTTTGAAGAAGAAAAACCTCTAGAGCATACACTTGGTACAGTGGAGGACACTCACGTTCGATCTCCATGAAGAATCTTGGGAGTACAACTGGAACGGCAACCCAATGGCATCAGAGTCGCGCCTGATAGCTGGGTGAGACGATGCAATTCTAGTGTACTTTGACTAAATGACGGAGTGTAACTATGATCGTAGGGATCCAAGTTCCAAAAATATTTAAACCAATGATGAGAACCAATGAGTTCATTTGTACCATATGGAACTTGGGCGGACCCTAATCGCTCTAGATGATTGGAATGGAGTTATTCCAAAGAATGAGAAGAAGAAATGATTTCTTGGGCCCATATGCATCATGAGACTTAACCAAAGATAAATCATAATAAATCCAACTCATGCATTCCATGACTTCATGCTTGATGATTGTAATTGTGAATATGTTAATTATATGATTTATGTGATATTGTATGTTAACTGGATTATGTCCGCACCGGATTAACCAATCAGGGTCTTGGGTTATACTCACCCTTACTGTTGACAATTTTCAGAGGAATTAGGAAATCAAGAACCTGAGTATGAAGAACAGCAATATGCTGAACCAAATGAGGACGCTCCTTAAATAGAATATAAGTAGCTGAATATTGACGGATGACTGTATAATATTTAAAGGGTGCCTGCGTGCCCCATTCTGTTAAGAGTACAATTACTTGCAGTTTGTGAATGACTATGTGATCTATATAATATTGCTTCCACTGATATGCCATTATTTTATTTTTTAAAAAAAATATATATTCACTTTTTCTAAAAACTGTTAACACTCTCAGTTAAATAGGATAAACCTACAGAAGGATTTGTCTTATCTAACCGAGGGTGTTACATTTGTCACATATACCAGAAAAATGTAAAGACCCTAGGACGTTTACCATTCCATGCATAATAGGCAATAACAAATTTGAAAATGCCATGCTAGACTTAGATGCATCTATTAATGTTATGCCTATGACTGTATTTACTTTACTTTCCCTTGGACCTTTGCAAACTACGGGTGTGGTTATACAATTAGCAAATCGAAGCTCTGCACATCCTGTAGGAATTATTGTAGATGTCCTTGTTAAAGTTAATGATTTAATTTTTCTTGCAGATTTTTATGTTCTAGATATGGAAAGTGAGAATTCCACCAATAAAGCTCCAATAATTTTAGGTAGACCATTCTTAAAAATAGCTAGAACAAAGATAGATGTGCATGCAGGAACACTTTCTATGGAATTTGGAGATAGTGTGGTTAGATTCAACATTTTAGATGCTATGAAGCATCCTACTGAGGATTATTCTGTTTTTCAAATTGACTTAATAACTGATTTAGTTGATGATAATATTATTAAGTTGTTTGATGATGTTGATTTTCCTGTATTGTCTGATTTTTGTGATTCATTTGTTTGTGATTCATGCATGGATTCTCATCAATGCAATGTGTGTGCTGAAATTGAGAAATATCTGCTTAATGATAATAATGATCCAAACTCCCTTAAAACAGAAAATATAGTTCTAGATGTTGTTTCAAAAGAATCAGAGTGTGATAATTTGATTAAAGTAGTTACAAATACATCTGATTATGTTGAAGTACAAGTTGCTGAGACAAATTCAACCAAGTTGATTCCTTCAATAATGCAGCCTCCTATGTTAGAGTTAAAACCTCTTCTTGAACATTTAAAGTATGCATATTTAGAGGAAGATAAGAATCTTCCAGTGATTATTTCTAACAAACGAAATGTTGATCAAGAAACAAGGTTGTTGCAGATTATTAGGAAGCATAAGAAAGCAATTGGTTGGACTTTGGCAGATATCCCAGGTATTAGCCCTTCCATGTGTATGCATAGAATTCTATTAGAGGAAGAAGTTAAACCAGTAAGGCAACCACAAAGAAGACTTAATCCTCAGATCCTTGATGTAGTTAAAAAAGAGGTAACAAAATTATTACAAGCTGGCATCATTTACCCTATATCAGATAGCACTTGGGTCAGCCCTGTACAAGTGGTTCCCAAAAAGTCTGGAATCACAGTGGTTAAAAATGAAAATGATGAACTAATTCCTACCAGAATCCAAAATAGTTGGCGAGTATGCATTGATTACAGGAAACTTAACAAAGCAACTCGAAAGGATCACTTTCCTTTACCTTTCATTAATCAAATGTTGGAACGACTGGAAGGCAAGTCACATTACTGCTTTCTAGATGGATTTTCAGGTTACTTCTAAATTTATATTCCACCAGAAGATCAAGAAAAAACAACATTTACATGTCCTTTTGGCACTTTTGCTTATAGGAGGATGCCTTTTGGCTTATACAATGCCCCTGGTACCTTTCAATGATGCATGATTAGTATCTTTGCTGATTTTCTTGAAAATTGCATGGAAGTATTTGTGGATGATTTCACAGTATATGGTTCATCATTTGATGCTTGCTTAAATAGTCTAGATAAAGTATTGTTAGGAATCCCTAGTGTATGAGCAGCGGAAATACAAGGATTCCCATAGGATTTGCAAAGCGCCGTGTTTCAAAGCATAAGACAAACATAAAAAAAATTACATTTTAGGATTACCTCTTGAAGAATATCGAAGCAATCGTAACCTCGTCCTTTAGGAGTCCACACGAGTACTCCCACCAGAAATGCTACACCTTCCAAATGCTAGTTTGACGGTGTGTAGCTTTTGCAACTTTTGCGTATTTTTATGTCTCTTTTTGGTAGCCGCCTATAAGCATCTTATGCTCTATTTATAGGCTTAGGTTTGACCTAATTTGCTCTCTAAAGAGTGGGCTCCTTACTCATTCTAAATGAGTTAGGCCCAATAGTCTTATTTTAGTCCAACTAAAATAAAAGCTATTTTCTGATGGGCTTACTCTATGTGTGTGACCCTATAGGTAAAATACTCAGTTATATTAATAATAAACTATTTTATTATTAATATAAAATAAGAGCGACATCTAGCAATGCATCATTATATCCGAATATTATTTATTAACAACATAACCTATAAGTGATAATTATTTTATATGTTTGTTCCTTTTGTCACGATATCCTAATTGGGCCCAAGGCATGGTCGTGTCATCCTTGTACGGTCCAATTTATTTTACTTGATACCAGAGTAGACTTTATCTGAATAAATATCCAATATTTATTCTTTCTAGCATGGCCATGCATTTCCTTAGTCTCACTCCATCAAGTGGCCTATAGACTTTATCTGAATAAATATCCAATATTTGTACATTGCCTAACCACAACCTTTATAGTCCTCTTATTACAGAAGACGTTTGATTGTATTAAAACAATAAACTCCTTATGTAGGAATCGTAGTGACTTCAGGTCAAAGGACTACATATACCATTATCACATTGAGAATCGTTTATGACATTCATGTAACGATCCATGCAACGTTCTCATGGTGGGTCTGCCCAGTACATCATTACTCTTAACGTGTACCCGTGTGAAGACTTGATATCATTTATATCCATGATCTGTGAGATCAGATCATCAGTACACTCACACACTAGTCTTAATGTATTTACATGTCCTCACGTAAATACTTGACTAGGGACATTTTAGGAATAACTCTCATATGACTTATTACCCCATGGATAAATAAAGTTTGTTAAACTATTTAACAAAAAATGACTTATTCAAAATGATGCGAACCTATATAGGCTTTTAGTGCATATTTCCAACAATCTCCCACTTGCACTTAGAGCCGATAAGGTTAATGCCTAATGACGTCTACAGTGCCCTTATGCTTTTACTACGTAAGCGGTTTTACTAGTGGGTTCCCAACAATTTTGTTGTTATGCACATTGCATATTTTCACATCTTCCAAAGATGGAACTATTTAAGTATATGCTTGGATTAATCCACTTCCTTATATTGTTCTATGGTTCCATTGTCATCACAGTGGAAACTCATAGGATACAAAACATTTGGAATGATAAAATGTAAATTGACTTCTTTTGTAATTTAACATAGTAAATTACTTAGATTTGTTAGTAGAACCAACGATTGTTTCTTGCTTTGAACCTTTCAAGCATACATCGTAACCATCTTGACAACACATATATTTTGATTGCAATCTTAAGTCTTTCAAATTAATAAAAAATTGACATTGATGTAACCTTTACAACGAGCTCATCTTCCATTTATCAAGATTAAATCCTTAGTCCTTTTTAAGTGTTTAAGGATACTCTTGACTATAGAATGAGAATATTATTAGTTCTAGAAGAAGCATGTCTTCTGCATGTAATACTAGAACTATAATTGTGTAGTTACTAACCCTTTTATAGTCACAAGATTTATCTTCATTCTTTAATGAAGATTCTAGCTTCTAAAAGCTTGATTTAGTCCATAAATAGAACATTTACAGTTCACATACCTTCCTATATGTTTTAGGCATAAAAGGCCTTTAGGTTGTGTCACATCCACATCCTCAAGATGATTTCTATCTTGACATCTATCTACCATATCTCATAATGGTGGTATACTGCTATAATAAGCAGGATCTAAATGGTTTTTAAGCTAATTGAATTTTTTCAATCTTGCTTTTAAAGGTACTTTTATTACCATCTATGTTTAGTTTTCCTTTTGAAAATCCACTTGCATCCTATAGGTTTTACCCTTTAGGTGCGTCAACCAAGGTTCATACCTTGTTAATATTCATGGAACCCATTTCAAATCCCATGGTCTTATGCCATGTCTTAGAATCTAAACTTGCATTGGCCTCTTCATAAGAATCTTGGTCATTTAGCAATATGCCTCCTTCCTGATTTATAAGATATCCATATCTTTCAGGTTTGGTGACATATCCTATTTGATCTTACACAAGTCTTATGCTACCGGAGCTAAGGATTTCACAACACTTTTTGATTTCTGCTCCAAGTCCATCCTTGACTTTTAAATGCTTTGTGATACTTGAATTTCTTCAAGTTCTACCATCATCTCACTGATTCTTTAAGGGATGTACTCTTATTCAAGAATACAACATTCTAAGCAACAAGCCTTTTATTCTCAGATGGATTGTAGAATTGATAACCCTTAGCTTTCTTTGGGTATCTAACAGAAGACATTTATCTAATTTGGATCCGACCTTGTCAGAGTTGGATGCTCTATAGAAGCATCATAGTTCCAAATTATTAGTAAAGACATACTAGGTTTCTTCCTAGTCCATATCATATATGGTTTCTTTAAGAAAGTCTAAGATGGAACATGGTTAAGTGTGGAAATTTTGTTAATAAAGAAACGTTGAAGGAGTTAGAGATGTTTGATAATAATCATTAATCAAACTATGTCCAACAAAGTTTTACTTTTCCCCGTAGAGATGCTATTAAGGCATTCCATGAGGAATGAGTTAAGATGTAATCTCTCACTCTATTAGATAGTTATCAAACTTATAACTCAAATTATTTGCTATCTTGATCTAATCAAGAGTTTTAATTGTCTTGCCAATTTGGTTTTTCACTTCATTATGAATTCTTTGAACTTTTCAAAGACTTTCTAACTTATGTTACATAAATCCATACTCATTGACTTTTCAATTAGTATGTTGAAGTATTGAAAAACACATCTAGTTATTGTTCCAATAGGCCCACATACATCGTTATGTATTAGACAATAGATTACTCATCTTTTTAATGAATGAGGTCTCAATTATCTCTCCAATAAATAAGATTTACATGTCTCCATTGATTCCAAAATCAAAAAGAGTCCATATAACCACATCAATGGTATTTAGAAAATATGTTTCTTATCCATTTGCCTTAGGAGACAATACCATGTAAGTAAGGTTCAAAATCACTTATTTTAACCTACTTTGGCAGTTGTTATAAATGGGTGTTTTGAGATTCAGGATGTGGAATCCATTACTCAATTGTGCATCAACATCCATTTGAAGAAATAAAGTTATTTTATAATAAGAAAAACATTTCTTGTCTAACAAGAAACAATATGCACAATGTCTAGTTCACTAACTAGCCCAATAGGTAAAGATCTTATCTTTATTGTAGCAACTTTTGCTCAATTTTATACAGATTTCTCCACCCTTAACAAGTGATCTACTTCCTTGATCTTTCAAAATTTGAGATCTACTACTAGTATCTGATACTAATGTTAGTGTAGTAAAATAACTTGACTTCCATAACATGACCTGTAGTGGAAGTCTTACTTCCCTTTCTTTTGAACTCCTTCAAGTTCTTTAGACAAATTATTTCAATGTCTTATTTTGGCTAAAACTGGAAACAATTTCCTTTCTTGATCACCTTTTAGACTTCCAGACTAACTTGGCCTTAATAAAGTCTGTATACGATCATATCGTATATCTCCCATATATTCATATTGCCTTTTATAGCTCAGAGTTTATGCAGACTCCATAGGGTATTCAAGACCCAACCATAGATGATATATAAGCCAAACATGACACACTGCCGCTTCATCTTTAATGAAGATAATTCTCAAGTCTCAATACTTATCTAGGAATTTTTTTAGATAAAGTGTCCTTCCAAAGGACAGATTGCAACAAAACAATATTTGGTATATAATGGTTATTCTAAAACAAATTACATACAAATCTATCACTTCTATTTAAAACATATTTAAATTTTGGTCATTAAATAAATATGTTGTCTCCCACTATTTTGATTCAAAACAAATACCCTCACTGAATCATAAAAAAAAATCCCATTGGAAGATTTTTCTAATGGGCCAAGATCCATATTTGGCCTAGTGTTGAGTTAGCTTTGGCTGATCGCCCAACGCTTGGTTATTTAGGTAGGAAACACATTTCCAATTACATCTCATGCAACTCTTTGATGATTGAGTGGGTAACTCTTTACCCTTATTCATCTTATGAATTTAAGCTCAATCCTTATGCCTCTAAGTTATTTTCAATCCAATTGAAAAACTTAGTTAAGTTTAGGCCTAATAAAAACAATTTGGATATTACAATTATCCCATCGTACCTTACTGATATAAATGATAGCACCTTGCTTTGGCAGACCCACTATTTATTGACATTAATCTCGATGAGTGTTACTTATTAGAAGGCGTTTAAACTTAATATTAACGCTTCTAGGTTCTTCAATCTGATTAAAGTTACCTAGATAAGTCCAATAACAAATGGTTGGATAATCAAATTATCCATCATCCTTTACTAATATCAATAAAAGCACCTTGCTTTGGCAGAACCTACACTTTATTGAAACTAGCATTGATGACTGTTGTTTATTAGAACGCGTTTTAGACTGTTCATACCTTTAGGCTTTTCCAATCCAATTGAAAAAAGTCTATTTAAATAAAAATTAATAATACTTGGATAATCCAATTATCCAATCATGTCCTACTAAACATAAATAAAGGCACCCAACTATGACGTGACCTGCACTTTATTTATATCAAGTTAGACGTTATTACTTATTGGAAGGTATGATTGTCAGGCTTGAGGATTTCAATTTTCTTATTGTTCATTACCGACTTTCATTAAACGCTTTAACGCAAAATAAAACCCCAAAACATGCAATCAAAAATTGTGAGATGGTTATGGTCTTCCTAGAAAATAAAATAAAATAAAATAAACCTAAAGGAACTATGGTGTCTTGACTTCATGAAGTCCTACTTCTTGAAATCACCATCCTCCTAGAGTCACCACTCCTTTGTTCCTTTCAAGGTCATATCCATCACCACTCTAGGTTTCTTCTAGGTCTCCACCTTGTTGGCTTTTCCAAGATTACAATGTAATAAAGAAAACTCGTTTTACATACGAGTGAAGGGTTGAGAGAAGAAATTTAAGAATAGAGAAAGGCACAACATGCAGGCTGTATTTAAAATTAAATAAAAAAATCTAAGACCATAACCATTCACCGCTGGACGTGTTAATTAATCAATTAATAGAGTAATCAATTGTATTTAAAATAAAATAAATTTTAAAACACATAATTAAACACGCGGGGTCATAAAAGGAAAACTACGCAAAGAAGTTTGGCGGCTCTGTTGACTGTTCAACAGACAAGGTCAAGGGGTGTTCCAACATAAAAATTTAGTACTGTAATTAGGTTAGTTCCCAGGAAAGAGAGGTGGGTCCGGAGTGACCGCTTAAGTACCAAGTCTTTCCTAGCCAGAACGTCCCACTGACCATTAACAGCTCAAAATATTCGGGTATGATTTCAAACAATTTGAAATCTTTAATTTTGAAACGGCCAAGATTTAACTTTTAAACCTTATCTTTTGACCCTTACAATTATCCTAAAATAGGAATAGTCAAAGTTTAATTTTTAAAACTTATCTCTAGAGTCTCAAATATCATCCTAATTTTTAGGAACGATCAAGGTTTAAATTTTAGACCTTATCTCTAGAGTTCAAGATATTTTATTTCGAATCCTATTAAATTTGATAAAGATCTTATCTTTAATTTGTAACTTTTACAAATCTTATCAAATTTATTAAGGATTAAATATTTGACTTTAAAATTATTAAATTTAATAAAGATCTTATCTTCTATTTGTAACAATTACAAATCATATTAAATTTAATAAATATGAATCAATTTGTAACTCCTACAAATCACATTAATTTTAAAAAGATCACATATGATGCAAATCGTATTAAAATTAATAAGAATAAATTATTTAAATTTGTAACTCTTACAAATCAAATTAATTTTAAAAAGATCATATATGATGCAAATCCTATTAAAATTAATAAGAATAAATTATTTAAATTTATAACTCTTATAAATCACATTAATTTTAAAAGGATCATAAACAATACAAATTCTATTAAAATTAATAAGAATAAATTATTTAAATTTGTAACTCGTACAAACTTTAATTTTAACAAATAATTAAAAATTTGATTTGTAACTTTTACAAATCGAATTTAAAATATAATATTAAAATCAAATATTTTATTTGTAACATTTACAAATAAATAAAATACCATTACGGCTAGGTTTCAACTTTTGAATCTTAGTTTTCATTACGGCTAGGGTTTAACTCTTAAACTTTCTAAACACAATCTCACATGAACAATTCATATTAGAAAAGAGAAAACATATAGACTTCATTGCATACAACCCTTGATTTCAATTTAATTAAATAAACATAAAACATGCCTTATAATTAGAACACATATAAAACAATCACCATTGCAACACACAACATGTTCATATAATAAAGCACATCCTAAAAACATGTTCTTTAATTAAAATGTTGAGAAAAGAAATCAATATACATAAAGCAAAAATATATTGATATTAGCTTTCAAAAGGTGCAACCTTTGCAACATATCTCATAAAAAAATGCAACCTTTACATAATATCTCATTAAAAATGCAACCTTTGCAAGATATCCAAAAAAAAATGCAACCTTTGCAAAAGGATGCAACTTTTACAATTCTTTTCGTAAAAGAAATTTTATTTTATTTTTACATGTTCTTTAAATAAACATTTGCCCAAAACACGGTTTTGCAACCAGGCTCTGATACCACTGTTATGAATCCCTAGTGTATGAGCAGCGGAAATACAAGGATTCCCATAGGATTTGCAAAACCTCTTGAAGAATTACCTCTTGAAGAATATCGAAGCAATCGTAACCTCGTCCTTTAGGAGTCCACACGAGTACTCCCACCAGAAATGCTACACCTTCCAAATGCTAGTTTGACAGCGTGTAGCTTTTACAACTTTTGCGTATTTTTGTGTCTCTTTTTGGGTAGCTGCATATGAGCATCTTATGCTCTATTTATAGGCTTAGGTTTGACCTAATTTGCTCTCTAAAGAGTGGGCTCCTTACTCATTCTAAATGAGTTAGGCCCAATAGTCTTATTTTAGTCCAACTAAAATAAAAGCTATTTTCTGATGGGCTTACTCTATGTGTGTGACCCTATAGGTAAAATACTCGGTTATATTAATAATAAACTATTTTATTATTAATATAAAATAAGAGCGCCATCTAGTAATGCATCATTATGTCCGAATATTATTTATTAACAACATAACCTATAAGTGATAATTATTTTATATGTTTGTTCCTTTTGTCACGATATCCAAATTAGGCCCAAGGCATGGTCGTGTCATCCTTGTACGGTCCAATTTATTTTACTTGATACCGGAGTAGACTTTATCCGAATAAATATTCAATATTTATTCTTTCTAGCATGGCCATGCATTTCCTTAGTCTCACTCCATCAAGTGGCCTATAGATATCACTCCTGTCACATAGGAGAGACAAATCCCATCTACATCACTCACATCCCTCTGCATAATTTGTACATTGCCTAACCACAACCTTTATAGTCCTCTTATTATAGAAGACGTTTGATTGTATTAAAACAATAAACTCCTAATGTAGGAATTGTAGTGACTTCAGGTCAAAGGACTACATATACCATTATCACATTGAGAATCGTTTATGACATTCATGTAACGATCCATGCAATGTTCTCATGGTGGGTCTGTCCAGTACATTATTACTCTTAATGTGTACCCGTGTGAAGACTTGATATCATTTATATCCATGATCTGTGAGATCAGATCATCAGTACACTCACACACTAGTCTTAATGTATTTACATGTCCCCACGTAAATACTTGACTAGGGACATTTTAGGAATAACTCTCATATGACCTATTACTCCAAGGATAAATAAAGGTTGTTAAACTATTTAACAAAAATGACTTATTCAAAATGATGCGAACCTATATAGGCTTTTAGTGCATATTTCGAACAAGTATTACATAGATGCATTGAAACTAACCTTGTTCTTAATTATGAGAAATGCCACTTCATGGTAGAAGAAGGAATAGTTTTAGGACATGTAATATCTAAAAAAGGCATAGAAGTAGATCCTGCAAAAATTGATGCAATTTCTCAATTACCTTATCCTTCTTGTGTGCGAGATATTCATTCTTTTCTTGGTCATGCAGGTTTTTATAGAAGGTTTATAAAAAACTTCAGTAAGATAGCCCCTCCGTTGTCTAACTTACTACAAAAAAATATAACATTTGACTTTAATGACAAATGTAAAGAGGCTTTTGATTGCTTAAATAAAGCTTTAACTACCACTACTATCATCCAGGCACTAGATTGGTCACTTCCGTTTGAACTTATGTGTGATGCATCAAATTATGCATTAGGAGCTGTTCTTGCTCAAAGAGTAGGTAAAGTACAACATGTTATTTACTATGCCTCACGAACTTTGGATACTGCACAAATAAACTATACTACCACAGAAAAAGAACTACTTGCTATTGTGTTTGCACTTAATAAATTTAGATCTTGTTTGCTCGGTTCAAAAGTAGTTGTATTTTCAGATCATGTAGCATTAAAGTTCCTTTTAAAGAAACCAGATGTAAAACCAAGATTGATCAGGTGGATGTTGCTGCTCCAAGAATTTGACATTGAAATTAGGGATAAAATTGGAGCAGAAAATTTGGTGGCTGATCACTTAAGTAGAATTGAAAAAGAACTTGACCCAATTTCCATTAGGGATGATTTCCTAAATGAACAACTTATGGGAATACATGATTCCACTCTATGGTTTGCTGATTTGGTAAACTACTTAGTTGCTTCTGTTACTCCTATACATGCATCTAAACAACAAATAATAAATCTAAAAAGTGATTCTAAATACTATGTTTGGGATGATCCTTACTTATGGAAACTTTATAGTGATCAAGTCATTAGAAGGTGTGTACTTGAAAATGAATTTCATTTCATTCTTACATTTTGTCATACATATGCATGTGGTGGACATTTTGGACCTCAACGTACAGCAAGAAAGTTTTAGAATCTGGTTTGTATTGGCTAACAATTTTTCGTGACGCATATATGACAGGGCCCGCAAGCGCACGGGTTATGTCGCGTAATATAAAAGATTATCGTTCTCCACAGGGACTGTGTTCAAAGTACCAGCATATTGAAATTTAATTATCCACACAATTAATTTTTAAGATTTTTATAAAATAAAGTACAAATTAAAGTTGCACAGAATATGAATAAAAATAAAATTTACTTGACACTAAAAAAATCAGAGTTGAGAGTATCTTGGGATTTTTGGGGGATTAAGACTCTATTTTATATTTAATGAATTTTAACTTTTCATAAATAAGAATCGAATTAAGTTTTCCAAGGCGAATTTTCCAAAAGCTAATTAATATGTTCCTTTCGGAATCCTATTAATGTACCTAACCTATGGAAAGCGCTGCTTAATCCTCAGAAAGGCCCATTATCGTTTTATGAAAATCCCTTTTATTTCCTCAAAAGAATTTTGATTACTTTCACGGTTTTACCGAGGTCACAAAAAGCATTTCAAAAATCTTAGGTTTAGTTCAAAGCTTTCCGGTAAAAATAAATCTCTCGATTCTATTTATTACCTAAACTTACTAATATACCCGTAAGTATACAGTTTTATCATTTAGGTTCTTGTTAGGAATTACTAAAAGCATTAAGCATAATTGAACTAAATGGAAAACAGAAATTTATTTAATTCCAAGTCAAAATAACATTAAAATAAAATATTATCATACCCCCTTTATCCCAAGATAATTAATTTAGCTACTCATGAAATAATTTAAATTCATGTAAATAATGGAAAAATAAAACATACAAGACATGGTAAAAATAAAGACTTACGGGTTTCTCCAAAAGCTCAGAATAATTTACCACTGTAATTCCTTGTTGCAATAATTTCTCCACCAATTACAAATTTAAAATCTCACTTTTACAGCCCTCACACTCTTACAAAATAAAAGAAACAAAAGAAAATAAAAAGAAAGAGAAGAAAAACGGACAGAGAAAGAAAAAATAGAAAAGAATAGAACTAAAGAGAAAAAGAAAGTAACGAAGAAGTGAAGCTTGAGTGATTTTAGACTGGGAAGAAGTTGTTTTTGTTTTTTTTTTTTTTTGCTGATGGGTTGCTGCTGCTTTTATAGGCAAATGGATGAATGAATCCAGCTAAGGAAACGCGTTAAAATTTGCAAGTGGGAGAAACTTTCGGTGCATGTGACTTCCAACTGTCCCAAATTGCATTATTTTAATATTTCCAATAATTCGGTGCTTGGATTTATTCAGCTGGGCAAATTCTGAATGGAAAAGTACTGGAATTCCACAAGACCGAGTGAAAGCTTGCTGTTTGGTATTAGTTGCTGGGCGTTGTTGGTTTGTATGTGGCAGGTATGGTGATATGAGGGACAGTGGAGTTGCTGGACGGTGTGGTGGATGGAGCCGGTGTTGCTGGGCGGTGTGGTGTTGAGTGAGTTACTGGGCGGTGTTCAATTGATCTGGTGTTGGGCCTGTGAAGAGAGTCTGGGCGGTGTTGTGGTTTGAGAGTCTGGGCGGAGTTGAGAGGGTTACTGGGCGGTGTGTTGAGGTGAGGACGGTTGGGCGGTGTGTTGAGGTGAGGACGGTTGGGCAGAGTTGAGGTGAGGACGGTTGTGGATGGAAAGGAAAAGAGTCTGGGCGGAGTTGTGGATTAGGAGCCTGGGCGGTGTTGGTTTGAGAGAAGTCTGGGCGGTATGGATGGAAAGGAAAGGTGAAGTGGGACGGTGTGTGGTATAGATTAGAAGTGGACAGCTGATAGAAGAGAGGAATGTGGGTCGGATTTCTGGATTGAGGACGGTGTAGAGAGTGATCCGATGTTTGGAGTTTGTGGAGTGTAGGTCGGTTTTGAAAGGAGAAGGGACGGTGTTGTGGCTTGAAGGAAAGTAGAAGGAGAAGGAGTTGATGGAGGTAGTGATCCGGTGTTGCATGAAGAATTGGGTCGGTGTTTGGTTGAGTGTTTGTTGAAGGAGACCGTCTCGCTCAAGCGGAGAAAGGTTCGCTTAAGCGAGAGGTCTTGTTTCACTCGGTGTTTGAGAGTTGGACGGGCAAAGTGACTTACTCGGAATTGATTGAATCCATTCACTCGGCTTAAATTCATGAAGTTCATTCGGCACTGATTGAAGACTCACTCGGAATCAGAATTTATTCAATCGGTTCTCAATCATTTTCACTCGACTGTAATCTGAACCACTCGGTTAAAACTCTGCTCGGATTTTGCATTGGAATTCTTCAGTCGGCCTTCATGCTTTTTACTCAGAATGGCCTTCAGTCGTCAATCAATTCACTCGGAATGGCCTTCTATTTTACTCAAGAACTTGCACTTGAAGAGTTGGAATTTGACTGATTGAATTTCTTATTATGTCCGAGCTTTGCTTTACTCGGAAATGCATTTTTCTGACCCAACTCACTCGGAATTCCTTTCCTTGGAGACTTCTCACTCGGGCTCAGTGTGAAACTTGAGTCTGCCCGAGTGTGATTCATTTCTGGTCAGATTTTTCCTTGTTTTTGACCCTTTATTACCTTAATTCCTACAAAATAACATACCCAAGTAGAAAATAGTGGAAAGAAAGCAAAAATCACAATAAATAAAGGAAATACAGTGCATAATGACTAAAATCCTAAGTAATTTAGACCTAATTTATTGTATTATAAAGCACTTATCAAAATACCCCAAACCAAAACATTGCTTGTCCTCAAGCAATCACCATATTCACAAGATAAAATACAGAAAACACTAAACTTAATAAACTAAGGAATTCAAAACAGAGAAACAGATTTATTCAAATGCCAGTTTTATTTTTCTTATGTGAATCAATTTTCAATGTCAAGACTTGAGATACTCTTCTCACAATTTTCACTCAAGTGTTTAAAGGTTTGTGTATCTCTCAAATCATCATAGTCAAAAAATATTACCATAAGCTTGTTAATAAACCAGAAACTCCACAGTTTAGATAGAAAATATGTCACAGTCTAAAGGTCTTTCAAAGGTTGTAACGTGGCCTTGGGTTGTATTGGTAGGAATTTCAAGAAAAATAGAATACAAAAAGGCTTTAACAGTCATGAATGATTCAAATTATCATCATAAATTTAACAGAGCAAATTTTTGAATTTTTATGGACTTTTTGGAATTCATTCAATATCATCCTTTTGATTTTCTTTTCTTTTTCTTGCGTTTCTTTGCATCTAATATCATATTTTTCTTAAGTCCCCTTTTTTTTTTATTTCTTTGCTCCACTAAATTTCCAACTTTTTCACCATTAAGAGAATATCATTCAATGAAAGGTTTCAAGGAAAAATTTTCGCTTTTAGGCTCAAAAGGGGCAACTAGGGGTCAAATTATACAAAATTCTGAGGCTTAAGAATAAGACCTAATTGTGCCTTTATCATCCTAAGACATATAATCAAAAACCATTTTGAATCGGTTGAAAAACAAGTTCTAGAATATTAATGACTATGAGATTCACTCAATCAAGAAAATAAGGGTTTTGAAAATTTGTTTGATAAATTACCCATTTTGGCTCAAGTCTCACTATGGAAAGTCCTTTCAAAGAAAATTTTAATCACATAAGGTTCATTTAAGCATTTATTTGGCATTTAAACAATCAAATTTTTAAACTTTTACTCAAAATTTTGGGATCCTTAGATACTTTAGCCTTGTGTTCAAAGTAAATTTATCATGCAATCATGGTAAATTACAAGATTACAAACAAATCAAAGAAAACACACATGCATAATAAAATGACAATCACACAACGTAAACAAAACAGTTAAGTTTTCTTACCTACCACCCCAAACCAGAATTTGACATTGTCCTCAATGTTAAAATGGATGATAAAAGGATAAGAAAACTTACCTGTAATAACCCCAAACCAGCATCTGACGTAGTTGGTTTTTTTTTTTTTAGAATAAAAGCTTAAAATAAAACAACAACTTTTTATAGGGTTACCTCCCTATCAGTGCTAAGTTTTAAGTCTTTAGCCAGACTTCTCACCGTTTGGATTTACTCATCAGGAGCATCAAACAAGTCCAAGTCACTTGCTTGTTGTATTGGTTGACCGGTGAAGTAATGCTTTACTCTCTGTCCATTTACCCTAAATGCACCAGATTTCTCGCTCCATAGTTCGACAGCTCCAAAGGGAAAGACTTTTGTCACCTTGAATGGTCCCGACCATCGGGATCTCAGTTTACCTGGAAAAAGCTTCAGTCTGGAATTAAACAGTAAAACCATATCACCTGGATTAAATGTTCTCCGTTGGATGTGACGATCATGCCATTGTTTGGTTTTTTCTTTATAAATTCTGGTATTTTCGTATGCATCTAGACGGAGTTCTTCAAGTTCATTTAATTCCAACAACCTACGTTCACCTGCAGCCTTATGATCAAAGTTAAGAGTTTTAACAGCCCAAAAAGATTTATATTCTAGCTCAACAGGTAAATGACAGGGCTTCCCATATACTAGCTTAAAAGGTGTGGTTCCAATGGGAGTTTTGTATGCGGTTCGATACGCCCATAAGGAATCATCTAACTTAATAGACCAATCCTTACGTGATGTATTCACCACTTTTTGAAGAATATTTTTAATTTCCCGATTGGATACCTCAACTTGTCCACTAGTTTGTGGGTGATAAGGTGTAGCAACCTTATGCTTAACTCCATATTTCTTTAGAAGGGTCTGAAAAGTTTTTTCAATAAAATGAGACCCTCCATCACTTATAACACATTTTGGGACCCCAAACCTTGGAAATATTATTTTCTTGAAAAGTTTAATAACAGTCTTAGCATCAGAATGGGGTGAAGCAATGGCTTCCACCCATTTTGACACATAGTCAACTGCCACTAATATGAACTGATTTCCAAAAGAAGAGGGAAAGGGACCCATAAAATCAACACCCCATACATCAAACAATTTAACTTCTAAAATTGTATTCAATGGCATTTATTGTCTCTTACCAATGTTACCTGTTCTCTGGCAAGCATCACAAGTTAGAACATACTTACGTACATCCTTAAAAATATTTGGCCAATAGAACCCAGCTTGCAATATTTTAGCAGCTGTCTTGGAGGTGCTCATGTGCCCTCCACAGGAAAGAGAATGGCAATGATCCAAGATAGCATGGACATCATCTTGTGAAACATATCTCCGAATCATACCATCTGCACATTGCTTGAAAAGGAGTGGTTCATCCCAATAATAATGCTTGACATCTGCATAAAACTTTTTCCTTTGCTGAAAGCTAAGATCAGGAGGTAAGATACCACATGCAAGAAAATTTACAAAATCAGCATACCAAGGAACACGTTGGATACTAAGATTCAAGAGTTGTTCATCTGGAAAAGATTCATTGATGGGAATATTATTTGTTTCTTCTTTTTCAGATGTCAATCTAGATAGGTGGTCAGCGACCAAGTTCTCGGTACCCTTCTTGTCCTTAATTTCCAAGTCAAATTCTTGCAATATTAGAATCCACCTAATTAATCTAGGATTTGCTTCCTTTTTATTCAATAGATACTTAATAGCAGAGTGGTCAGTGTAAACAGTAACATGTGATCCTACCAAATAAGACCTACATTTATCAAAAGCAAAGACAATAGCTAACAGTTCTTTTTCAGTTGCGGCATAATTTACCTGAGCATCATCTAGCGTCCGGCTGGCATAATGAATTACATGGAGCTTTTTATCCTTTCTTTGCCCCAACACAGCTCCTACTGCATAATCACTCGCATCGCACATCAGCTCAAATGGGAGTTTCCAATCAGGTGGTTGTACGATGGGGGCAGAGATTAGAGCTTGCTTAATCCTGCAAAAAGCTTCCATACAAGATGAATCAAAATTGAAAGGCACATCCTTACCCAGAAAAGTTGTAAGAGGCTTTGTGATCTTGGAGAAATCTTTAATGAACCTACGGTAAAACCCTGCATGTCCAAGAAAACTCCGAATACCTTTCACATTTGTGGGTGGAGGCAATTTTTCAATCACTTCCACTTTAGCCTTATCAACTTCTATACCTCTCTCAGACACCAGGTGTCCAAGAACTATGCCTTCTCTTACCATGAAATGGCATTTTTCCCAATTTAGAACCAAATTGGTTTCTTCACAACGCTGCAAGACTTGGCACAAATTTGTTAAACAATTATCAAAATCCAAACCATGCACTGAAAAATCATCCATAAAGACTTCCATCACATTTTCAATAAGATCAGAAAAAATTGCTTGCATACACCTTTGAAAAGTCGCAGGTGCATTACATAAACCAAAAGGCATACTTCTATAAGCATAAGTCTCATAAGGGCAAGTGAAGGTAGTCTTTTCTTGATCAGATGGATGAATGGGAATTTGATGAAAACCTGAATACCCATCCAAATAACAGAAATAAGAGTGTTTCGCAAGTCTTTCAAGCATCTGATCAATAAAAGGGAGGGGAAAATGATCTTTTTTCGTGGCGCTATTTAACTTCCTATAATCAATGCACATGCGCCAACCAGAGACAATCCTAGTAGGAATCAAGTTATGTTTATCATTTTCAATCACAGTTATTCCCCCCTTTTTAGGCACCACGTGGACAGGACTTACCCATTTACTACTATCAACAGGATATATTACTCCAGCATCAAGCAATTTCAAAATTTCCTTTTTAACCACTTCTTGCATTTTAGGGTTTAATCTCCTAAGTGGTTCTACTGTGGGCCTACTTTCATCTTCTACGGTAATCCTGTGCATACAAAGAGAAGGGCTAATCCCTTTGATATCATCCATTGTATAACCTATTACCTTTCTATACAACCTAAGTTGTTTCAAAAGTTTTTCAGTTTCAGATGGATTCAATTCAGCATTGATAATCACAGGATATGTGGAATTAGGACCAAGAAATTCATACCTTAATGAAGCTGGTAAAGGTTTTAATTCCACATTGGGGCTTACCACTTTGTTACACATGACCTCAGTATCATGTGGGACCTCAGAGCAATCAGATGTTTCTGTCGACTCAATCATAAAAATAGTTTCAAGTGGGTCATTAGGAAGGGTTGCTTCCTTTACCACTTGTTCGACAAAATCCACAGTACAGCAAACATCATTATAAGGTTTTTCTAAAACATTTTTCAAGTTGAAATCAACTTTTTGGTCTCTAACAGTTAGAGACAACTTACCATTCTTGACATCAATCACAGCACCTGCAGTTGCTAAAAATGGTCTGCCTAAAATAATAGGAATCAAAGAATCTTCGTCCATTTCAAGCACAACAAAGTCAGCAGGTATAAAAAATTTTCCTATCTTAATAGGAACATCCTCTAAAATTCCTACAGGATATTTTACAGATCTATCAGCCAATTGTAAAGACATCCTAGTAGGTTTTAGTTCACCCAATCCTAACTTTTCAGCAACAGATAATGACATTAAACTTACACTCGCTCCTAAATCACACAATGCTTTATCTATATTCATGTCACCAATCATGCAAGGAATAGAAAAACTACCTGGATCTTGGAGCTTGGGTGGAAGTTTCTTTTGAATTAGAGCACTGCACTCTTCAGTAAGTGCAACTGTACCATCTTCCTCTAGTCTTCTTTTGTTGGACAGAATGTCCTTCAAGAACTTTGCATATGTAGGCATTTGCTGCAAAGCATCTGTAAAAGGAATATTAATATACAATTTCTTTAAAACATCAAGGAACTTACCAAATTGTTTGTCCAACTTTGCTTTGGCTAAGCGCTGAGGAAATGGAATGGGAGGTTGATATGGCTTAACCTCCTCCTTCTTTTCTTGTGGTTTCTCTTCTTCAATTATTGGATGAGATGAAGATTCATCGATTTTCTTTTCCTCCTTTGCTGTCTTGTCAACTGGCCCATCATATTGAGTACCACTCCTAAGAGTGACAGCCATGGTTTGGTTGGATGGTCCAGCCTCTGGTTTTCCAGGAAATGTTCCTGGTGCTCTTTGAGAATAGGAGGCTTGTTGGGCAATTTGATTTTCCAGTATTTTGTTATGGGTGGCAAGAAAGTCCACTTTTGAAGCCAAGTTTTTTATTGCATCAGAGAATTCATCATTTTGTTTAAGTTGAGTAGCTACAAATGTCTCTATCAAGGATTCTAGCTTTGATTTTTATGGAATATAGGTTCCTTGTTGAGGTTTATAGTTACTTTGGAATTGGGGTGGCCTATTTTGGAAGCCAGGTGGACCTTGTGGAGGTCTGTAGTTACCTTGATAGTTTCCACCATAGTTTCCAATAGCGTCTACCTGATGTATTTCTTGTTCTTGATTAGGAGTCATGGCTAAGTTACAGTTTGTAGCTCCATGTCCTGAAACACCACAAACTTCACAAACAATATTAGTAGCACCTGTTGACCCTATTTTATCAAGTTTTAATGTTAAAGCTTCAACTTTGGCAGAAAGTAGGGAAAGAGCATCAACAGAGTACTTACCTGGTGTTTTAGAAGGTAATCCTCTCTCAGAGTTCCATTGGTGAGTGTTTTGAGCTATTTCCTCGATCAGGTTCTCAGCTTCATCAACATTTTTACTCATGAAGGCTCCTCCAGCTGCAGCATCTAAAGAAATCTTTTGTGTGGAAGTTAGTCCATTATAGAAAATATGGATCGTCAACCACCTTTCTATCCCATGGTGAGGACATTCTCTTAGCAATTCCCTGTATCTTTCCCAGGCTTTATACAAGGATTCATCATCTTTTTGTGAAAAATTGATGATTTGTTTTCTCAGAACATCAGTCTTGTTCCTTGGGTACCATTTATTGATAAAAGCACTGGACAATTGTTCCCAAGTCGTGATGGATCCTTCAGGAAGAGAGTATAACCATGCTCTTGCTTTATCTCTTAAGGAGAAAGGGAAAAGTCTTAAGCAAATGGCATCATTGGTGGCTCCGTTCATCTTCAGGGTGTCACAGTATTCAAGAAAGATTTGAAGGTGAAGGTTTGGATCTTCAGAGGGTAAACCCCCGAATTGGTTCTGTTGAACCATTGAGAGTAGTGAAGGCTTCAATTCAAAATTGTTAGCCTCCACTGTGGGTCTAAGGATGCTAGATCCTCTCCCATTAGTGCTTGGAGCGGCAAAATCTCTTAAGGGTCTGTGTTGGTCTACCATTTGTTTTTCTTTTTGTTCTTTTTGTTGTTTTTGTTGTTTTCTCAAAGCTCTAAGGGTACGTTCTATCTCAGGGTCAAATCCTAAGTTTAGATCGACACTACGGCTTCGTCGCATAAATAGAAAATAAATGACAAATAAAACAAACAATTACAAAAATAAAACAGATATACAGAATATAGAACAAAATACAAAATTACAAAGAAAATAAAAATAAAAATAACAATAAAAATATTAACAAGTATGATCTAATCGAATTTCAATATTGCCGATATTTGAGGGACAACAGTCCCCGGCAACGGCGCCAAAAACTTGACAGGGCCCGCAAGCGCACGGGTTATGTCGCGTAATATAAAAGATTATCGTTCTCCACAGGGACTGTGTTCAAAGTACCAGCATATTGAAATTTAATTATCCACACAATTAATTTTTAAGATTTTTATAAAATAAAGTACAAATTAAAGTTGCACAAAATATGAATAAAAATAAAATTTACTTGACACTAAAAAAGTCAGAGTTGAGAGTATCTTGGGATTTTTGGGGGATTAAGACTCTATTTTATATTTAATGAATTTTAACTTTTCATAAATAAGAATCGAATTAAGTTTTCCAAGGCGAATTTTCCAAAAGCTAATTAATATGTTCCTTTCGGAATCCTATTAATGTACCTAACCTATGGAAAGCGCTGCTTAATCCTCAGAAAGGCCCATTATCGTTTTATGAAAATCCCTTTTATTTCCTCAAAAGAATTTTGATTACTTTCACGGTTTTACCGAGGTCACAAAAAGCATTTCAAAAATCTTAGGTTTAGTTCAAAGCTTTCCGGTAAAAATAAATCTCTCGATTCTATTTATTACCTAAACTTACTAATATACCCGTAAGTATACAGTTTTATCATTTAGGTTCTTGTTAGGAATTACTAAAAGCATTAAGCATAATTGAACTAAATGGAAAACAGAAATTTATTTAATTCCAAGTCAAAATAACATTAAAATAAAATATTATCATACCCCCTTTATCCCAAGATAATTAATTTAGCTACTCATGAAATAATTTAAATTCATGTAAATAATGGAAAAATAAAACATACAAGACATGGTAAAAATAAAGACTTACGGGTTTCTCCAAAAGCTCAGAATAATTTACCACTGTAATTCCTTGTTGCAATAATTTCTCCACCAATTACAAATTTAAAATCTCACTTTTACAGCCCTCACACTCTTACAAAATAAAAGAAACAAAAGAAAATAAAAAGAAAGAGAAGAAAAACGGACAGAGAAAGAAAAAATAGAAAAGAATAGAACTAAAGAGAAAAAGAAAGTAACGAAGAAGTGAAGCTTGAGTGATTTTAGACTGGGAAGAAGTTGTTTTTTTTTTTTTTTTGCTGATGGGTTGCTGCTGCTTTTATAGGCAAATGGATGAATGAATCCAGCTAAGGAAACGCGTTAAAATTTGCAAGTGGGAGAAACTTTCGGTGCATGTGACTTCCAACTGTCCCAAATTGCATTATTTTAATATTTCCAATAATTCGGTGCTTGGATTTATTCAGCTGGGCAAATTCTGAATGGAAAAGTACTGGAATTCCACAAGACCGAGTGAAAGCTTGCTGTTTGGTATTAGTTGCTGGGCGTTGTTGGTTTATATGTGGCAGGTATGGTGATATGAGGGACAGTGGAGTTGCTGGACGGTGTGGTGGATGGAGCCGGTGTTGCTGGGCGGTGTGGTGTTGAGTGAGTTACTGGGCGGTGTTCAATTGATCTGGTGTTGGGCCTGTGAAGAGAGTCTGGGCGGTGTTGTGGTTTGAGAGTCTGGGCGGAGTTGAGAGGGTTACTGGGCGGTGTGTTGAGGTGAGGACGGTTGGGCGGTGTGTTGAGGTGAGGACGGTTGGGCAGAGTTGAGGTGAGGACGGTTGTGGATGGAAAGGAAAAGAGTCTGGGCGGAGTTGTGGATTAGGAGCCTGGGCGGTGTTGGTTTGAGAGAAGTCTGGGCGGTATGGATGGAAAGGAAAGGTGAAGTGGGACGGTGTGTGGTATAGATTAGAAGGGGACAGCTGATAGAAGAGAGGAATGTGGGTCGGATTTCTGGATTGAGGACGGTGTAGAGAGTGATCCGATGTTTGGAGTTTGTGGAGTGTAGGTCGGTTTTGAAAGGAGAAGGGACGGTGTTGTGGCTTGAAGGAAAGTAGAAGGAGGCGGAGTTGATGGAGGTAGTGATCCGGTGTTGCATGAAGAATTGGGTCGGTGTTTGGTTGAGTGTTTGTTGAAGGAGACCGTCTCGCTCAAGCGGAGAAAGGTTCGCTCAAACGAGAGGTCTTGTTTCACTCGGTGTTTGAGAGTTGGACGGGCAAAGTGACTTACTCGGAATTGATTGAATCCATTCACTCGGCTTAAATTCATGAAGTTTATTCGGCACTGATTGAAGACTCACTCGGAATCAGAATTTATTCAATCGGTTCTCAATCATTTTCACTCGGCTGTAATCTGAACCACTCGGTTAAAACTCTGCTCGGATTTTGCATTGGAATTCTTCAGTCGGCCTTCATGCTTTTTACTCAGAATGGCCTTCAGTCGTCAATCAATTCACTCGGAATGGCCTTCTCTTTTACTCAAGAACTTGCAGTTGAAGAGTTGGAATTTGACTGATTGAATTTCTTCTTATGTCTGAGCTTTGCTTTGCTCGGAAATGCATTTTTCTGACCCAACTCACTCGGAATTCCTTTCCTTGGAGACTTCTCACTCGGGCTTAGTGTGAAACTTGAGAGTCTGCCCGAGTGTGATTCATTTCTGGTCAGATTTTTCCTTGTTTTTGACCCTTTATTACCTTAATTCCTGCAAAATAACATACCCAAGTAGAAAATAGTGGAAAGAAAGCAAAAATCACAATAAATAAAGGAAATACAGTACATAATGACTAAAATCCTAAGTAATTTAGACCTAATTTATTGTATTATAAAGCACTTATCAATATACATTTTGTAAATCTTGCGAACGATGTCAAAGAATGGGAAACATATCTCGTAGAAATGAGATGCCTCAACAACCCATGTTATTTTGTGAAATTTTTGATGTTTGGGGCATAGATTTCATGGGACCTTTTCCTGTATCTTTTGGTTTTGTTTATATACTACTTGCGGTCGATTATGTGTCTAAATGGGTTGAAGCTAAAGCTACTCGAACTGATGATTCTAAAGTTTTTACAGATTTTGTTAGATCATATATATTTTGCAAGTTTGGTATCCCTAAGGCCATCATTAGTGATCAAGGATCACATTTTTGTAACCGTAAAATGGAGTCCCTTCTTAAAAAATATGGAGTTATGCATAAGGTTTCAACACCTTATCACCCCCAAACAAATGGGCAAGCTGAAGTGTCCAATCGGGAATTAAAAATGATCCTTCAAAAAAGAGTACAACCAAATAGGAAAGATTGGAGCAAAAGGTTAAAAGATGCTTTTTGGGCTTATAGAACAGCTTATAAAACACCTATTGGAATGTCACCCTATAGGATTGTTTTTGGAAAATCATGGCACTTACCTGTAGAAATTGAGCACAAAGCTTATTGGGCAGTAAAATAATGTAACTTGGACTTAAATGAGGCCGGTAAAGAAAGGAAACTCCAACTACAGGAACTGGAAGAAATTCGTTTGGAAGCTTATGAAAGTTCTAAAAACTATAAAGAAAAAGCCAAATCCTTTCATGACAAACAGGTCTTGAGAAAAAACTTTTTCATTGGACAAAAAGTTTTATTGTACAATTCATGTCTAAAGCTCATATCTGGTAAGCTTCGCTCTAAATGGGTAGGCCCATTTGAAATAACTAATATCTTTCCTTATAGTGTGATTGAAATTTCAGATAAAGCGACAAACAAGGTTTTCAAGGTAAATGGGCACGGTCTTAAACCTTTCTTTCAAGGGTTCCAAGAGCACATAGATACGGATGTGTATTTGTGTGATGCCAAATACTTTGACTAATTTTTCCTAATAATAATATTTATAAAAAAAATAAAAAATAAAAAATAAAAAATAGATATCAATTAATTACATCATCATTCTTTTCGGTGCTAACACTTGTCTTAATCATTATTACTATTATTGTTTTGGCATTATTATCACTTTTCTTGTAGTAGTTAAAAGGTCATCGTCAGGCTCGTGACGTTAAACAAGCGCTTGATAGAAGGCAACCTATCACCTTTTCACTTTCTTCATCTCTACTATTCTCTATAACCTCGTTTTCTATTCTCTCTTTTCTAAACAGCTACAACTTCAAAGTAATCTGACAATGGAACAAACCCTTGTAAAACTTAAGGAAAGATTCCCTACACTTCCACGCGATGTGATTGTAAAAATTTACAAAGCTCGAGTTCAAAGGTTAAAACTACTCACATATTTTGGCATTCCAGAGGATGTTCGTTGGCTTATTGAAGCAAACGTACGTCTCTCTGGTGAATTACATAAGTCCTATATAAAACATTTGCCAGGTATGGGACGTAGTTCTTATTCTAAAAAACGAAGAGCTAAGAGGATGGGAGTTTGCCATAAGTGTGCAAGATGGAATTGTGATACACGTTGTAGAAACCCTGGAATGGTATCTATAAATCGGGAGGACAAAATTAAATTTATAAAGGATGGACTGAGTAAAGAGAACTTGGATACTTTAATCCAAACTCTTGAGACGCATCCATGTGGAATTGTACAAGGAGTCCTTCTGAAATTATATGATCTATTCATTCAACAAAAAGAAAACTATAGCCTTGGGAATCTGGCATTAAACGACCCTGCTTGCGAGTTTATAAGAAAACTGGATGGGTAGCAAAAACCTCGACTCATAGAAGGCGTTTAAGCCGTTACTGGACGTAAAACCAGAGGAAGATGTGAGCCACAATCACAACTACTGTGCATATTTACTGTTGTTTTCAATGTTTTACTTTTCTGAATTCACTTTGACTTTTAAAATTACCTATTTTTATTTTCTTCAATCATGTCTTTTCAAATTTCTTCAGTACCATCATTTATTATTATTATTTTATATGATAATAATTGTGTAAACTTTTTATCTTTCATCAATTATTTCATCTCATTTTTCATGTATATAAGGGTGCATAACTCTATATAGAAAACACAAAAAAAAGATGAAAAAAATCAAATCCATTTGTGTGTTTGGAGGATCCAACAATGGTAATTGTAAGGAGTACCTAATAGCAGCTACTACGTTTGGAAAACTATTGGCTGCGAAAGAAATAAAGGTCTTGTATAAAGGAGGAGTACAGGGTTTGAGAGGCTCCATGGCACTATCTGCACTAGTTAAAGGAAGCAACGTCTCTAGTATCATCCTACATCACGTTGGTATTACACCAGCTATTGCTGTAGGAACTGAGGTAAAAGTTACAAGCATCCATCAACGAATGGCTCGTATGGTTATAGGTGCTGAAGCCTTTGTCGCACTTCCTGGAGGTTTTGGTACTTTTGAGGAAATATTTTGCATTGTATCATGGTGTAGCATGAACCTTCATAAAAAACCATTAGGATTGTTAAATATTAATGGTTTTTATGACAGTTTGTTAACGTTTTTAGATAAAGCTGTGGAACAGGGCCTTATAACTCAAGATGATTGATCATTTATTCATGCTTCTTTAAATGCAGATGAATTGATTGATATTTTGCAGAGCTTTTTACCCCAACCTCAACCCCTCTTAAAGCAAGATAAAGATCACACACACAAGCGTAAGAATCCAGAACCAGACACCACCCTTCGGTTATAACTTCTTTCTCACCTTTATCTATATTTTTAAAAAAAAATTAAAAAAAAGAAAAAAAAATAATAAACTGTGGAAATCATATAAGACACTGAGGACAATGTCTTGAATAAGTGTGGGGGAGGGTCTGAGTTATATATATATTTTTTATTATCTTTTTGTGAGGGATAGACAGAGTAAAGATTAATTTGGGAAAGTTGTATCTAAAGTCATAAAGATGCATCTTTGAGAACCAAAGTCTTGAGACGTATCCTTCACTATATAGTTTTAGTATCACTTTTGTTTAATTTTTTTTGTTTTAAACTAAAAAAATAAATAAATAAAAAATAAAAATAAAATTTAATTGTGTCATGAGTACTTTTGTTGGGATGGGCTGAGTAAAGAGTCCAAACTCTTGAGACGCATCCTCGCAACACATCTCACTCGGATAACCATAATCGTTTCACCTTTTTTATCAATTTTTAAAAAAAAACAAAAAACACACACACACACACACATAGCCACTGTCTTTACTTTAGTATAGGGTATCCTTTACCTTTACCTTTACCACGATCATTTCCATCCGGCATCAACCATTCTGCAACCATAAACATCATCTTCATCAGCCTCCAGCCGCCACACTTTGCCTTCATCCTTTTCTTTCAGATCGAAGCCACACCTCACCACTAGTCAATCATCAGGTTCTTTATTTTCTCTTAATGGATGATATAGCAAAGTCTTTCTATAAGCATACGAATGAATTAAGATGTATGTTATTGCTCTTGATGCTACTCATGGTTGTGTTGATGATATTTTTCTTTTGGGTTCTAACACAAGTCCCATTAAACTAGGTTATATCACATAATCAAATTGTTCAGTTATACTAATCATTTCACATGCAATTGAACTAACCAATTTGTTGTAGGTATCTTCGTTACTAAGCGCCCTTGAAAAAAAAGTTACAGAGCAAGAAGCATAAGGAACAAGATCCTAACACCAATATTTGGTTATGATTTATTTTTCCTTCTTTGTTTCTTGTTCACAAAAAAAAAATCATCATTTCCAAGTTTTTCATTTTAAATTCTACATGCTTTTCAATGATTTTTTTTTAATTTGTGTGAGTAATGTGTAATTACATCACCCTTGTCCAATATTTCATGACATGTTGTGAATAATTTCCTTACATATTAATTTAATAAGTTGTTTGTGAAGATCAAATTGTATATGAATTGTGATAGATTGACTACCCTCGATGAGATTTTGAGCTTAATTGGATGGACCAGATTATGCTATCTTTCTTTTGTTTTTGATTGACCCTTATTTGTTAGTATTCTAGAACTTGACTTGTTTCTTTTTTATGTATTATGTTCCATATGCATGCTTTGATATGATTAAGGCCATTTTTGTTTTAACTAACCACTAGCCATATGCCTTACCTTGCATATTTTCCATTGTTACCCACGTTGAGCCTATATCCATTTCTTGATTCAGCCACATAATTAGCCAATAGCAAAAAAAAAACATAATCACCTTTGCTTAGGAATGGATTAGGAGTTTTGGAATCACTATGAATAAAGATTCTTGATGATTGTGAAAATGTACCCAAGATATGTATGTTGTTATTTTATTGTTCAAAAAGAAAGTAAAAAAATAATAATTATTATAAAAAGAAAAAAAAGAAAAAAGAAGAAAAAGAAGAAGTGGTGAATATATGTATGAAAATAATCAGGAGGATTTATTCTCATGTTTTATCCTCCATCATGTTTCATTTTGCTAAGTATTGAGTTTCAAAATGTACTTCCACAATCACTGAATCACTTACTCCATTGCTCTTTTTCAACACTAAGTTTAGCCATACTATTTCATTTTATCCACCCTATATCACCTTGGCCCCATTACAACCTTAATAAAGTCCTTTTGATCTCTGTATGCATATGTGTTCAAAAATGGAAATTAGAAATTTGTCAAGCCTATGGTAGTGCTAATTTATTTGGGTGATTTTTTAGAGTATACACAAACCCAAACAATTGAGATACAGAGAGCATGAAGAGAACATCTATCATATTTTCATCCACTCTTTGATTTGATCACTCAATTTGTGTAACTAGTATGTAATGCTTCTTATTCATACTTATCATGACTTCTTGATATAAGGGATGATGTGTATTACTTATTATTTTAGACTTCAAAAAAAAAGAGTCAAAAAATCATTAAAAAAAACCTTTTTTCTGTTGTTTCTCATTTTAGTTTTTTGTTTGGTTTTGCTCTGGAGTGCAAAAGCTTAAGTGTGGGGGAATTTGATAAATCAATTTTAATACACTTATTATAGTTTTACACTTAGGGTTTATTATATAATTACTATGTTTAATAATAGTATTTAATTAAGTTTTATGTTGTTTAGTTAAATTGAAGTATTATGTATATATGTTTCAATTTTCATTTTTTGTATGTATCTTGAGTATCTTGCCTTAGTTTGGCCATAACTTGGGCTTTTGTGATCCAAATGGGCTAATCTTGGAGCCCATGGAAAGCTAAGACAGAGGGCTACATCATGATGATCAGATTTGGTTATTATACATCTGGAAAAAATAAAGAAATAGAGCTTGAATCAATCAGCCCTCATGTGTCCCACCAGCATTGACATAGTTCACTAAAATACACATATCTGAAGCTATAGATGTCCAAATGACCTCATTCTTGCACCAAATTCTCAATAAGACAGATACATACAACTTTCATGTTGAAGGTTTTGCAAAATTCAGCCATCTAGAAGGTCATATTTGACTCGTAAGGTGGAGAAGATAAAGAGGAGAATGAATTTCAACACCTACCATTATCTTCTTTTGAATTATTGTAATTTCAAGCCCACCAATGTTGAAAAAATGCATTAATAATCAGAAAATGAATGTATAGTATCATCATATCTTGCCTATAAATAGATGCTTGAAGTTGTAAGGAAGATACACAAGAGATACATAAGAAATACATGCTTTAGTTTTCATTATTTCTATATCTTTGCTTTAGTTTCTTAAGTTTTAGTTCTTTCTCTTACTTTATTTCTTTGTTCTATATTCCATCCCTCAAGTTATGGTTTTCATTTCCCTTCCTCAATATCAAGTAAGTTAATTTTATTATTTGTTATTTACTTTTATAATCAAAGTTATAGTAAATTTAATATTAGCTTTCATTGTTAAAAATTATCATGGAAGATTAATCTTTTAAAATCAACTCAAGGAATTTAATTTTTCTTTATGTTAACTTTGAGTTCTTGCTCTTAATATTTTGATTGAAGATAATTACTTTTCTTTGTTTGTCAAACACTTATGATGGTAGATTATTTAAGTGTATAACCGATTGGTATATAATTAAACAATCTATAATCTAAACCGATGTTGGTTGGTTAATCAATAATCAATTTGAGAACAAAGATTAAGTCACTAAATAAGAGATTTTTATTTAGTTTCTTAACTCAATCAAATTATGGTTTTAAAGTTATTTTAGTAATTAATAAGAATATATCGATTGATTATTCTTATTAGTTCATTAATTCAATTCCAGAAGATTTTCTAGAATATAATCATTTAGGGATTCCGAATGATTCAAGGTTGAGAAATTAATTATATTTAATCATATTTGTGATCAATGATTAGTTAACTAAAGATTTATTAATTCCTTGGGTTGGTTGTTTCTAAATTTGATTATTCTTACTCATAAATTTACTTTTTGCACTATTATATAATCACTTAATTTTCCTTTCAATCTCAACACAAACCCCCCCTTTGTTATAATTAAATTTAGTGTAACTAATTGAACTAAGGTCCTCGAGAGATGACTAAGGTTGTTCACCTTATACTATATTAATTTAACTTTTTATTTGACCCAACAACGACAACGTGTCACTGAAAATCTAGATTTTTGTATAGCATATAATGTACATGTATGCTTATTTTGCCATCTAGATTGTAGTTGATGATTTTTGAGGGTCATGTAGGAAAATTGGACCTTGATGTGTATGTCCAATTTTCATTAATGACCAAAATAATGTAAGACAATGAATCATAATGCTTGTTGATGATCAATTCTGTGAATGAATGAAGTATTTCATAACTTGTAGCATTTTATGAAGATTTTATAAGAATGATTTAAATGTCATGCATTGAATGAATGGGAATTGAACTTGACATGTATGACTAATTGGATTGACTCTCAAATGCATGTTGGAATGCATATAATGCATTGGCATAAGTTAAAATGCTATAAAATGAGATTTAGTATGTTAAGTTGTATAAAATTTCTCTGTTTCTCATTTTCCTCCATAACTCGATCAAGCGAGAGTGAATCTCGCTCAAGCGAGGTCTTCATGAATCAGGGGTGTGGCCTCTAGCCCAGATTCACCCAAGCGAATGACATTTTTGCCCAAGCAAAATCTCCTGGAATTAGAGGTTTGGTTACTGGAGTTATTTAACTCAGGCGGGTAAGGCCTCGTCCGAGCGACAGTAGGTGAGAGAGTTACTGGACCATTTTTGCTTGAGCGAATGGTAAGTGTTTGGAGGTTCGCTCAAGCGAGCCAGGGAAAAATTGATTCTGGACGATTTTCACCCAGGCGAGCCTAGCCTCGCCCGAGCGAAAATTAGACAGTAAGGTACTATCCCTTTTTCACTTAAACGGGCGTGTCTCGCCCAAGTGAATTTGGTACCTGATGCTTTTGGAATAATCTTGCCCAAGCGAGGTGGAGCTCGCTCAAGCGAGATTGGCCCCTGATGCTGATCTTCCCTCTCGCTCAAGCGTCCTTGCAGGCCTCACCCAGGCGTGACCACACGAACTCGCTTAAGCGAGTGTGGTACTCACTTGAGCGAGTGGCACATGTTCCCTTCAAATAATCTGTTTTTAATTATTTTAGTTTTCTTTACATCAAGGCTTCTTCTTGAAACATCTTAACAATACTTTTGGCATATTATGAACTATTAAACCTCATGAATTCAATTCTTTTTAAAATCCAATCATACAATCTCAATATAATTGATTCTTCCGTTGTTTTTAATTAGAAATTTCTCATGAACCATTTTTAATTCACCCTCTCATATCTCCATATATGAAAGAGGTTTTTCATAGATCCAAGGTGTTGAATTAAAGCTTCACCACTTTATTTTTTCAATAAATTAACGATTTTAAATTTGTGAAAAATTTACCCATATTTTTTCAGGTCTCACAAATAGCGCCACCCAATACCCTATCCTAACCCACCTACGAATGTCCCCTTGAGTAAACCGTGGTCTAGACTGAGGTTCCTCAAGTGGCCATGATGGAGGATTAAAAAACATCTCTACAGAATCATCCCTTGTCTGGCCGATGTGATTAGTTAAATTTGACATGGCAAAATAATAAATAAAAGGCCGGGTGAAGAAAAGGCTACCTGGGTATACGAGTCTTTTGATTTTTCTGTTAGGGGCCAGGACAAAGTACAAGCAGATAAGACAATAGAGGAGCAAAGTTTTTAGGAAGGATATGGCAAGGTAAAGAAGCAGTTGCCCCCACTTCTTTTTTTATCGGCTTTGAAGATGTGGCGGGCCAAACGCCAACCGTTGCGGCCCATGGACGAGGTGGAATTCAAAACGACATGGCCCATAAGGCTAGCGTCACTTCAGCTCCCAACAGTAAAACTATTCTGACAAGATGTAGCATACCATGTCAGATTTCTATGCGCCATGTCAAATTTCTGAAGAATGCCAAGCGACGCTCATAACTGAAGTCTTAAGTAAAACATAATTAACCCTAGTTAATAATTATAGGCTTAATTAAAAATGTCAGAAATCAGCCAAAATTTTGCACTACAATCAATGAGATCTTAAATACTAAAACCTAAGTAATGTAAAGAAAAAGTAGCTCATTATCATGACATCATCACAATAACAAGTTATGGGGCAAATGATCCGGTGTGCCCTAAAGACTAGTGACATTGGACGTGCTCAATAATAATAACAATAAGTGCTAAGAGTACAAAAATAAGGACAGACTGTCTAAAAAGCTGGACTAAAAATTATACCTTGGTATGGACTTGTAGACTTGACCTCAGATAAAAACCTGATGCAGAGCCAGAGTCAGGTGTAAGTGGGAAACTTGTTTCTAAGCAAAGCCTATTGCACTGACAGGAGTCAAATCTCAAGTTGCACCGACAAGGGTCATATCTCATGTTGCACCTAAGGTAGTTCTATAAATAGAAAACATTCATTAACTCATACATGTTACATTGATTGCTCTCTAAAATCTCTATTATTGCTCTTTTATACACATTACTCAATTAAGCATCTGAGACCCTTTTGTAGGTACAACCTTGGTGTGTTCTATCAGTTCAGGTCTTACAGGATTAAAAATAGACTTAAAGGGCATAGTGATCCCCACTAGACCTGTGTTCACAATACCAGACTCCCCATGAGACGGTGTAATAAGAGTGAGAGAGTGAACATTAGACCCTAGTTGCATAAAGAGAAGATTACCCCCTGCACATCAGATATAACAATACGGATATTTTAGAGTTGCACCTTGATTCTTCTCATGTGATGGAAGATGTGATAGACAATATGAATCAGAATCACCATTTATCGTATAATGCATTAAAAGGTTTCTTTGGCTTTGGAACTATGAAATTTCAAGGCACAATTAATGGCATGGTGGTTTAGATTTTGCTTGATAGTGGTAGTTTGGATAATTTTTTACAACCAAGAATTGCAAATTGTCTAAAACTTACAATAGAACCCGCTCCTAATTTCCAAGTTTTTGTGGGTAATGAAAATTCTTTAATTACTAAAGGATTGGTGAAACAACTAGAGGTCATGGTCCAAGGTCAATTGTTAAAACTTCCTGTGTATCTCTTACTGATTTCTGGTGTTGATTTGGTACTTGGAGCTGCATGGCTTGCTTCATTAGGTCCTCACATCTCTGATTATAGCAAGTTCACCTTGAAATTTTACAGAAAATTATTTTATCACTTTACATGGTGATCAGCCTCAATTTCCTAGCCCTGCTCAATTTAATCATTTTAGAAGGATGCATTATACATATGTTATAGATGAGGCTTTTACAGTGTAGTACAAGCAACAAGATGTGCCTCATAATCAATGGCTTGACTTACCTGAATATATGGAACTAGAATTAGTTATGTTGCTACATAATTATAGAAGTATTTTTTTTATACCTACAAAATTACCTCCTTCAAGATCTCATAACCATGTCATTCCACTGATTAAGGATGCAAAGCTAGTGAAAACGAGGCCTTATAGATACCCTCATAGTCAAAAGCATCAAATAGACATAATACTGCAAGATATGCTTACTGTAGGAATTATAGCACCCAGTACCAGCCCATTTTCTTCCCCAATTATATTAGTCAAGAAAAAATATGGTACATGGAGGTTTTGTACAGAGTATAGGGCCCTAAATGCAATCACAATTAAAGATAGCTTTCCAATTCCAACAGTTGATGAACTCATTGATGAGTTATATGGCTCTCATTATTTTTTCAAGCTTGATCTAAGATTTAGATACCACTGATTCCTTGTTATAACATCCTAAAAATCTTGAAAATGAATTATTAGATAATGATAATTAATTATTTGATGTCCAAAACACATAGGAAAATTAATTATGTATCAATTATAATTTATCGGTAAATTAAAATTTACTGAAATCAGACGATTTAACAGAAGGTGTGGGCCCATTAAATAATTTTGGGTATTTAATGGGTCTGGAATAATGAGGAATTTATTGTGGTTATGATGGTATGTTTAAAATAATTTTTGGTTTTAAGGATATAATTATTCCGATACGACGTATGTTAATAAATGGTGAAAATACAAACAAAATGGAAATAAAGAAAAAATAAAATTCCCTATTCTTCTTCTCTATTTGACCATGACATTTTCCCCTTTCTTTACACTTTCTTTTGCCCATTGGATAATTGGGTTTTTATATGCCATTGGACAATGGTATGGTGCACCCTTTGGACCATCGGTCAAGGACCCATTGTGGCATCTTTTCCTCTCTCTTCTCTTCAACTTCAATGGACTCTTCCTCCTCACCACTCTATTTTATTTTTTAATCTTTTTCTTCCCTTTCCTTAAGCTTAAAATTATCTACCCCTCCTCCATGCCCATTTTTTATTAAAATCAACTTCTAAGCTTGGATTTGTAAAGCATTGTTGGCACATTGGACTATATTTTCAATATTCTCTTCATCTTTCCCTCTCATTTTTCATTTTCCATTGGGGCTTGGATTTAAGGTAAGAATTCATTCTTCCTAATGGCATTTAATTGGTATTTTAAGGTTGTTAGAGCTTGATGATGGAGGATTAGGTGTTATTATGATGAAGTACATGTGAAACCATAAACCCTAGGCTAGATGACTATTGGGATTTATTGTTGTTGATGATGATTTGAATATGATGTTGTTAGCTTGAGAATGCTTGAAATGGTGTACAAAAATGATTAGAATTGATGATTGGTATATTATGTGAAAACACTAAGGTGTGGAGTTTAGGGCTTTTGGAAAAACTTTGAAGAGAATGTGATTAATTGCCATTTAAGTGATTTTGTATATGGAAATGAATTTTTGGAATGATTGGCATTAATTATTGATGTTGGGAATTTGAGAAAATCAAGACCATATAATAAGGCACTAAGTTAGTGAAATTGGTGGAAGTGATATTTGGTGGTGTTAGTATGAATAAAGTTAGTACATTGTGTTTTAAGGTATTGGAAACCCATTAAGGATGATGGGTAAAGTGTTTAGTGTGTATTGGTACCTTGACATGTTAGTGTGTTTGTAACCCTTAGATTATAGACAATCTTAATTGATGGGAAGGAATTTTCAAAACCTAATAAAATAAGAAATTGGTGTCTATAACATGTTTAAAACATGATGAGAATTTTAAATATGGTATTGTACATTTATAATTGAAAATAATGCCTTGATAGGCAAATTGATTGAAATTTGTATATGTTAGTGTAAGATCAATTTCAAACGACGAGGTATGACCATCTATTCACTCGAATTACTTCTCCTGAGGTAGGAGAGAAGTATATTTTCTAAATACATGTTCAATTATGTGTTGATAATGTATATATTGGTTCATACTTGCATATTTTTCTTGTATGGATATGTTACCTCCTATTGTGAAGTTATATGAGATTGAATCTTGTTGATGACTAAATGTTGGATTGACAATTATGTTGATGACAGACATTTAAAGTATACTTGTTTAATATGCCCTTTTGATTCCCATGTGTAACATCTAAATTTTAGAGAGATAAATTTACTGGGTGATGAAAATTAATTACTTGTGGTCTAATGTATGTGGGAAAAATAATTAGACATTAACTGTGGTTTATCGGTAAATTAAAATTTACTAAAACCGAATAAATTAATGGAATGTGTAGGGCCCACTAAGTCAAATTGGATATTTGATGGGTCTAGGATAATGAGGAAATTATTATGGTTATGGTGTTGTGATTAAAATAATTTTTGGTGTTGAGGAGATATTTACTCGGACGCGATGTATGATAATAAACGACAAAAATATGAGTGAAATGGAAATAAAAGAAAATGTAAAATCCCATTTCTTCTCTTCTCATCAGTGTGCATATTTTCCTACCCTTATTTACTCATTTTTGTCCATTGTGTAAAGGGGAATTATTGACCATTGGGTAATACCCAAATTTACACTTTTCTCTCTCCTCCCTCTCCAAGATTTTTGTTAGCTTCTCTACCCCTCTATTTTTCTTTAGTTTTCTTCTTCATCTTCTTCCTCTCTTAGAAGCCAAATCTGTCCACTACCTCTATACTCTTCATTAGCCATTTTTCACTCTAAAAGCTTGGGATTTCTTGGATTCATGAGGTATTGAAGAAACTTTGAAGCAAATATTTGGTTCTCTCATCTTCTTTCCTTCTTATTTTTGTTTTCTATTAGGGCTTGGTGAAGAGGTAAGAATTTTTTTTGGTGGTTTATCTTAGTGGTTTTAAGGTTGTTAAAGTATTATAATGGAAGTTTAAGTGTTATTTTGATGGAAGAATGCATGTGGAACCCAAACCTTAGGGTTGATGACCATTGGGGATTTTGTTGTTGTTGATGATGGTGTGAATATGATGTGGTTGTCTTGAAGATGCTTAAATGATACAAAGAAATGGTTGGAATTAATATTTGCTCATTTAAGTGAAAACCCTAAGATTGGTGAATTTAGGGCTTTTGGAAAAATTTTGAAGAAAATATGATTAATTTCCATTTAATTGATTTTGTATGAAGAAATGTGTTTTAATGTGATTGATATTAATTATCGGTATTGATGAGTTACGGAATAATGTTTAAGTATTGGTAATTAGGATTAAGATTGTGGTTGAAGTAATGTATTACCATAAAAGACATTGGAATGATGTATATTGGGGTTTGAGAGACAATGTTGTAATGAAGTGAAATGAATAATGTTGGAGTTGGCATGGTTAAGTGTTTGGTATGTTTAACCTACCTTGAAAATAGAAAATCTTAATTAATGGGAATTCTCGAAACCTAATGAAGTTAAGAAGATGGTGTTTATAACATGTCTAAGGTATGCTGTTGAGTCTATAATGTAATATTGAATATTTAGAATTTGTCTATAATGTAATATTGAATATTTAGAATTTGTAGGAGTTTATATTCTAAATGCAAGATTTGAATAACTGATGATTAATGTATATGATGTTTCTTATGTTTGCCTTGCTATAGTTATGTTGAAATGATGTAATGATTGATATTGTGATGATGATGTGCTTGGCAAATATATGATTGCATTTAGAATATATGTATGTGGTGTGTCCTTGATGATGAGAATTGAATGATGTGGTTGTGTGACACACGCATGAGTGATGATAAAAATATTGAGACAATGATTGAATGCCATTATGTTTGTTGCCAATTAGTGAATTGAAAATGATGTTGAAAAATTAAGTTAATTAAAGAGATTATGAATGTCAGACTAAAACTTGAAGTAATGGCAAGATAATTGAAATTGAAATCCACTAAGAATTGTATGTTGACAATGTATATGTTGGTGCATACTTATATATTTGTCTTGAATGGATGTGCTACCTCTATTGTGAAGTTGTATGATATTGAATCTTCTTGAGGGTTTAATTTTACATGGGCAAGTATATTGATGTTATACATTTGAAGTATACTTGTTGATATGCCTCTTAATTTCCGTGAGTGGATTGATATTAATGAGACTCCTTGGCTATTATATTGTGAACAATATGAATTGATGTCTTAGAGATTATGTAACAAATTGTATGCCTTGGAGAGTACTATAAATGATTTCATGCCACTAACCATAATGTTAAATGCAAAATATACCCTTAAGTGAGAGGGTGAGAGATTCTTGTGAAGCTAAAGCTAGCATATGCATTCATGCATTCATGGAATGCAAGGCATATCATATTATACGTGGTTACAATCACTTAACATGTTGAAATGATAGAGGTCTTGCATGATCTTGTGAAAAAGGACCCTTGCAAGGGAGATAAATATTTAAATTATTATATATGGTTGTGATCACTTGACATGTTAAAATGATAGAGATCTTGCGAGATCTTATAAAAAAGGACCCTTGCGCGGGGGACAAATATTTAAATGATTATATATGGTTGCGATCACTTGACATGTTGAAATGATAGAGGTCTTGTGGGATCTTGTGAAAGGGACCCTTACGCGGGGGACAAATATTCAAATGATTATACGTAGTTGTGATCACTTGACATGTGGAAATAATTGAGGTCTTGTGGGATCTTGTGAGAAGGACCCTTGCGGGGGGATGAATACTTAAGCAACTATGCATGGTTACAAATACTTGTTGTGTACACATGTGTTATAAATAATTGTTTCTAATCGGATTCGTTGCATATGCATTTCATGTTACGACATATACATTAGCCATAGGAACATGGCATTTGAGTTGGAGATGGCCAAGAAAAATGGTAACCTATTGAGAGTATGAATTGATGTTGATACTTGTGATAGCCCATGATGATGAAGGGCAATGTGAATGTGTGTGTGTGTGCTTGCTATGAGTGGTAAATAATGAGACTTGTATGCCTATGATGATATCTTTATGACGGTTTGGTGATAAATTAACGATTATTTTCCAAATGTTATTTATATGCAGTACACATGATCACAATGTATTCGGATTCGTCATTTTGAATGTATAACTCACTCTCCCATGTTGTCTCTTTTTAGCATTGTGATGCAGGATTGTCATGGGATGAGATTATGTTTTGAATCAGTTTTTGAAGAAGGTAATTAGTTGTAAAGGAATGCCTTAGCCAGAAATATTGATAATTATGACTTTATAGATATGTAGATGGCAATGTGAATAAATGGTGATATTAATATTATTTTCAAGATCACATCTCTATTCTTTTGGTAATGTGTATTGGCCATTCTTTTGTATTTAATATTATATGATGCTTGGACAAACATGAATGGATTCCATTGTGAGGGTGATGATATTCAAGTCAATGAGGAATTGATGAATTACAAGTATAAAATAATGTTGGACATGGAATCCCTTTGTGCATGCATGTTTATAGATGGTGATTTATGACTAATGCATGTTTGAAAAATAGATTTTTAAGGAATAGGGTGTGATCCACGGCTGTGGATTGTTCAGTCTCAAAACATGGAAATTTTGGCAATTTTGGGTGGTTTCAAGTCAGTGGGTTCCATGGCCTATGGGAATTTTCCCATAGCCAGTGGAATGGCCACTATCAAAATTTTTTAACTACTATTTTTCCTTTGCTTTTTTTTGGATCTTTTTGGCACCTTAATGACATTTTTGGCCTCTGACTTCTTCATAACAATTGTACATAATTATGTTACAGAGGCGTAAAAATTAGAATTACCTTAATTGGAGTTTTCTAACTCTTATTAGGCATAAAACACCAGACCCATTACAATGTAAAACTCAAATTTAAGAGGGGTTTGAACCCAACTTTTCATGATTCTCAATTTGGGACTAATAGGTGATATTTATGACATGTCCCACTATTTCTAAGACTAAAAATAAACTTTTCTTGCCAGTTCTTGTACGCCTTGGTTCCCTATGCTTTGTACTTCACTCATTTATCCTTGAATACTTGTTGTACACCTCTTTGACATGTTTTCCATAATCAAATGCATATACTTTCAATAATAGAATGTTTGTATAGATGGATGTACAATTTTTTATCAAATTTTGGTAATCACCTTGTGCTTACTTAGATCATTTCTCATATCCACTCTTGCTCTTGAATTAACTCACATGTTCCGTAAACACTTGTATAGTGATTATGTAATTGATTTCCTTAAGTAGATGTTTGTTTAAATTACTTACCTTCTCAAATCATCATATATGAGATAGGTCTTTAAAAAGGTCTGGGGTGAATTGTTAAATTTTTATCTGTGGTGTTCTTCTTCCAACGATGGTTTAAATCGTAAAAAGAATTTATCCTCACTTTTAATATTTAAATAAAAATATCTTTAATATCATTTATCGAATTAAGGGTGCCACACGATGTGTGATTGATATGGATGTGACTCTTTGGCTATTATATTGTGAACAATGTGAATTGATGTCTTAGAGAATTTGGTGATAAATCGTATGCTTTGGAGAGTAATATGATTTGTTGCATGCCATTAACTGTAATGTTAAGTGTAATATATGCCCTAAATGAAAGGGTATGAGATTCTTGTGAGGCTGAGGCTAGCATATGCATTCTTGCATTTCATGGTATGCATGGCATATCATATTGTGATGTATTGGGATCTTAGGGGATCTTGTGAAAAAGACGCTTGTGCGGGGGGCAAATATTTAAACCACTATGAGTGGTTGCGATCACTTGACATGTTGAAGTAATTAAGGTCTTGCGGGATCTTGTGGAAAGGACCCTTGCAGGGGAATAACTATTTAAGCGACTATGCATGGTTGCGATTACTTGACATGTTGGAATAATTGAGATCTTGCGGGATCTTGTAAAAGAGACCCTTGCCAGGGGATAAATATTTAAGCGACTCTACGTCGTTGCGATTACTTGATAAATTGTGTACACATGTGCTATAAATATTTGTTTCAAATCGGACCCGTTGCATATGCATTTCATGTTATGACATATGCATTAGCCATAGGAACATTGCATTTGAATTTGAGATGCCAAGAAAAATGGTAACTTATTAAGAGTGTAAATTAAGAGATGAAAACCCATTTATTTGAACTAACTAATTATGTTATTGTTGTTAGTTTTTTCTCTTGATGTTGCTTATGGATTGTGACAAGAAATGTGATAATGTTATGATTTAGTGACATGATCCTATTTGGTAGTATCATTGCTATTAGAGCTTTTATATACATGTATACATAAGTGCTCAATGGAAACTAATGAAAAATATGACATTGTTGTTGGATTGAAACTCCTTGATAGGAGAATATGATTGGTTGTACTCATATATTTATATGATTACAATTTAATTGATTGTTCATCATTGTCGTCTACTTTTTAGCTCTTGAGTTGTAGGGCATGATCATGGATGGTGCCTTTCAAAGAGATGAGGTATAGTGTGAAGAAAGAGATGTCTTGATGCCTTGGATAGTATGCTTTTGAGTTAATCGACTATGGCATATTTCTTTTGAAATCATTGTACATGATATTCATTTTGTATAGTTATGCTATTGTTCAAAGCCTCATAAGTGTGATGATGATTTGATGTTGATGCTTTGACATTTTATGATGTCGATTGATACATTAGGATCATTTGAAATGAACTTTTGATCATTTTGTATCACAAAGTAATGTATGATGATGCATGACATTGAATTTGAAACCTAGTCACTGATTCTAGTAGTTGGATCATGAATGGTAAATGGCCTTGTTGATATTATACATTGTGAATTTGGTAGCCATGATGATGACATTGATGTTTATGTTGAGGGATAACTCCCTGATGGATGAAATATCAAACTTGTTAGATTGTGATTCAATGTGAGGCATGATTTAGCCATGGTTTGATGATTGATTTGATGAATGAATTTGATGTAAAAAGGTTTTGATGAGTTTTTGATGTTCCTCACATGTTTTATACCCTAACCTAAGTGATTCTTGATCAAAATAAGTTTTAGGAAGTCTAGGCATTGCATGATCTAAGGTTCCCAAGGCATGGTTCTTTGAAAATTAGGAAATAGAGGATCAGGGGGTGATCCACGGCCAGTGGATCCCTCTGACCTTCAAAATTTATGAAATTAGGCATGGAGGTAGTGCATTTCACGACCAGTGGAAAATTCCCACGGCCAGTGGAATGCTCTGACTTGAAATGTGTGATCCTGGCAATATGGCAGTGCATTCCATGGCTAGTGGAATCCTCAAAAGTTGGTTTTACATGCCTTTGTGCCATTTTGGGTTAGGATTCACACTTCTTTGCTTTATGGCACGTTTGTATGATCGAATATACATGTTTTTATCAAATTTTGACAATTACCTTGTGCTTACTTGGATATTTTCTTATATCTACTCTTGCTTTTAGATTAACTTATGTGTTTCGTTAACACTTGTATAGTAATCATGTAATTGGTTGTCCTAAGTAGACATTCATTTAAATTACATACCTTCTCATATCATCATATATGAGATAAGTCTTTAAAAAGGTTTGAGGTTAATTATTGAAGATTTTATTTATGGTGTTCTTCTTCCAACGGTCTTTTAATCATGAAAAATTTATCCTAGTTTCTAATACTAATATCATTTATCGAATTAAGGCTGCCACACTTATTGTTGCTAAGGATAGACATACAGTTGCTTTTCAAACCCACCAAGGACATTATGAATGGTTGGTTATGCCATTTGGGCTTACTAATGCCCCTGCCATAATTCAAAGCCTTATGGATGATGTTTTCAAGGAGTTTCTTAGAAAATTTGTCCTAGTATTCTTTGATGATATTTTAGTATATAGTTCTTCTATGAAAGAACATCTCCTACACCTTGAATTAGTCCTTCAGTTATTGCAAAAGCACCAGTTATATTCCAAATTGTCTAAATGTTCATTTGGTTTACCTCAAGTGGACTATCTTGGACATAAAGTTTCTAGACAAGGAGTAGCAATGGATAAAGACAAAGTACAAGCGGTTTTACAGTGGCCAATACCATAAAATATTAAGTTCCTTGGACTAACCGATTATTATAGAAAATTTATCAAGTCCTATGTAGTAATTGCTACTCCTTTGACTAATTTTCTCAAGAAGGATAATTTTTTATGGAGAGAAGATGCCAATGAAGCTTTCTGTATGCTCAAGAAGGCTACTACATAAGCACCAATTTTGGCCTTACTGGATTTTTCAAAACTATTTACTCTAGAAACAGATGCCTCTGGGGTGGGTATAGGTGTCATTCTAAGTCAACAGGAACATCCTATTGCTTATTTTTCCTAAAAGCTAAATGCTAGGATGTAGCAATAGTCAGTCTATGTAAGAGAATTTTTTGCTATCACTGAAGTAATAGCTGAATTCAGACATTACCTACTTGGCCATAAGTTTCTTATAAAGACTGATCAAAAGAGTCTCAAATCACTCACTAACCAAGCTGTTCATACACCCGAATAATAGAATTGGTTACATAAATTGATAGGCTATGACTTCACCATTGAGTATAAACCTGGAAATGATGTAGAATGGGGGGATCTAGGTATCTTTCTTCAAGTTGATAGGGAAAAGTTACCCTAAACCTAACAAAAATGGTCGAAAGCATGGAAACATGGAAGATGGATGGAGGTTGATGAAAGGGATGGAAGATGATGAAGGAGACGCCACCAATAACTTGGATAAGTCTCTACTCGCCACTCTAGGGATGGTCACCTGGTGATAAGAGCTTGAAAGGGGTTAGACTTTCTCTAACCTAAATGAGAGAGTTTGCACTTAAATCTCACAAAGTGTAAATTTCATTCAAAACTAATGGGTGTGGAATGTATGGAGAGGTAATCCTTATGTAGGCAAGGTGGAGTGGTGGCCAAGTTAGGTAACTTGGGTTTCCAATCTTTGTAGGCCCAAAATCAACTAAACTAGGAAATGTGGCCAACTATATGGCCCAAAATAATGTACAAGGCCCAAAAGTGACCCAACAATAAACCTAAACTATTTTGAGTACAACTAAAATTATTTATAAACTATGCCCTCATCATACTCCCCCTCTTAAAAAAAAGATTTGTTCTCAAATCCTATAAAGGAAAAGAGAGTAATAAGTTCAAAAATGAAAAATAAAGGAAACTAAAATGTACAAGAAACAAGGTAGGGTATTGACCACTAGGATCAAACACTAAACTTTTTATTTTTGAAAGGATGATATTAGAAATATCAGCAAAGAACACAATCAAAAATTCCCATAAGAACACACATGTGAAACTATGGATACCTCTATGGCAGTTAATCATGCTACTATCTAAATGCAATAAAATGAAAATATGAGTAAATGTAGTTATATAATTATGTGAGATATTACAAAATATTGACTTATCCTCAAAAAGATGGATTTTCCTAAAGGGATCATAGTGAGTAATGGCATCTAAAGTTAGTACTAAAGTATGCATGTCATGCAATGTTGCCAAAAAGTCTCTATATAACCCTTTATGAAAATAAATCATATCAACATGATCATGTGTAAAATGTGAAAAATGCAATGAAATTGACATGTCAATTAATGGACAAAATGTTAAGCCTATAAAATTCCTACTATGCAACATGATAACGTATGAAATGACTCTTGGAAAAGACAATTCAAAAGAGTAAAGACATATGCTAATCCTATAAGATCCTATAATGATTGTATACATGCTAGGACTAATTCTAAGACAACTATGAACAATGGCTGACCAATTCTCTTTACTAGGGATATGAGAAAATGAGTGTGATTCTTCTATTTTAAGGTCATCTTAAGGTTTAAAACTGATGATAAGGAAAGGTAAACTATCATTAATGCTAGGAAAACTATCACTAATCATTGGAATGGACAAACTGTTATTAGACATAGGATTATGTAAACTATGATCAAGGTGATTCTCTGCTGAAACACTAAGGTTGCTTAAAGATAAGCTATTATTCTCTTCCTTATATTCTCTATTTTGATTTTCACCTTTGATGACTTTTTTCATTTTCTTATACCTATCATATTCTTTCCAATAAAGTTTCACTTTTTCATCCATAGCTCTATTATGCTTGTGTCTTAATTTCTCTATTTCTTTTCCATTGTTACACAAACTAATTCCTAAATTTCCAATGGTAATACATTCTAAAATATGATCCCAAAGTGCTTTTAATTTCCTATGAGTTTCCTCAAGAGCTTTTTTTATCTTTTTATTTTCTTCTATGGAAGAATCATACTTAGACTTATATGAAACTATTTTAGCATGAAGGACACCTAGTTGTTCAATTAAAACTTCAAATTTATTAGGTGTTTTATCTTTCCTAATTTTCCTTTTGTGATGTTTCCTTGACCTAGGTTCATCCTTATTTTCTAGATTATCTAACCTAAAGTTGATTTTATCTAAATTTTCCATTATTAACCTAAGCGAGGACATGTTATCTCTATCACTAGACGATATTTTGAAATTCATAAAAATAGACAAGAAAACAATCAATAGATACTAGTCGAGGATGTATGCAAGACCAAAAACAAGAAATCAAACAACAATCCTAAAAATTAAATTCTAGGTTTTCTACCTAAGGAACACAACACCAAAGATGTTTTGTACTAGGTAGAATCCTAGGTTGTCTCACTATGATTAGTTATGAAAATTAAAGTTGTAACAAGACAAGTAACAAACCCTAGAAAAGCTAACCAAATTCGGTTTTAAAAGTTAGGCTAACAAACTTAGGTTTAACAACCCTAACAATCCCTAACTAAATTTGTTATGTGGTTATTATTGTTGCAACTACCCTAACTTGTTATACAACCCTAACTACTTAACACTAATTTGGTTATGAGATGGTTACAACTAACTAGGAGTTTGTTCTAACTATACTTAACTAACAACAAACTTAGTTATAACAACTAGCCACCTAACAACTTCTAGTTAAGACCACTAACAACGTAACCACTTTTAGTTACAACTACTTAACTAATTAAACTAACTAACAACAATTAGTTAAAGTAAACAAATGCACATGCACTATACTAGACGAAATTTAGAGCTAAAATTCAAATTCAATGTTCAAAGTTCAAATGTCCACAAATACAAGGACCAAATTTTGCTACTACAAGCCCTAAAAATTAAAAAACTTCCTAATATTTGCTAAAGAGTACAAGGCTTTGCTTCCTTTTACAGAGGTCTTCAAGCTTGTACTTCAAGTCCTTCTCTACCAATTTTGCTACACGATGAAGAAACTTAAAACAATTGTTAGCAAAAATTAAATCCCAAATTCTAACCACTCCTCTCACAATTATGTTTCACTCAACTTCTCCTTTAGGCCTTGAATTGTTTTCACCTCCTTCAATTTTCACTCTTATCTTCTATTTCCCAAAGAATGCTACCCTTTGAGATGGAGGAAGAGAAAAATCCAAGAGAATTTCAAAGGAAATGGAAACTTAAAGATAAAACTAGAAGAGAAGAAGACAACCAAAAAAAGTTTAATTTGAAAGAATTGGTTACTCAAAAGGATTTTAAAATTTGATAAGGACTAACCTAAAAATCAACAAATGTTCAAGTGAATGAAGATGACTCTCTATACTATGAATTAATTCCAAGACATACAATAGAAGAAAAAAATTAACAAAACTAGACAAACTAAAAAATTAAATGCAACAAGAAATGCAAGCACAACAATACCTAGAATTTCTAGAAAAAGAAAAAAGAAAAGAAAATCTGATTTTTTTTGAACTGGGCTTTTTTTTATAGGCCCAAACTCTTTTTTTTTGACTTGTACGTACAGGGAATGGAAAAAAAATTACCACCAAATGACCAGAAAATTGTGCACAGGATTGACCAAATTGAAAGAAATTAGCACGCTGGTATCAACAATTTCACGGGTACAATTAGAACAAGTTGACCAAGTATTATGATTTTGATTGGGCACGTACAGATTGCATGAAATTGAACAAGGATTTATGGAAAAATTGGCACGTACAGTGACTGAAACAATTGACCAATGAAATTTGCGAATTGACAAAGAACAATTAGGCACGTATGGCTACTGAACCAAATTTGAGACTGAATGAGTTATTCACTATACTATACTTTGATATGAATCACGTGCTGATTTTAATGACCTGTCACATTTGCAAATTTACTCATACAGGATTGTCAAGGCAAGGCCGAGTGACGCCAAGACCAAAAGATCACAAGCCATTTTCAAATTGAACAATTAGCACGCACAGTAATTTGCACGTAACTCAGGAAAGAATTGAACAGCTACTTGAAATTGGCCAAATTAAACACAACAGTAACGGAATGAAGAACAATTTTGCCAACGAAAATCTCAAATTAACAGGCCCAATTAATTCAATTGACCAAAGAAACTAATTTTCAATTCGACATGAACGTGAGAAAGATTGGCCAATTAGTATTCTTGAAAGAATTTTTTTTTGAATCAATTATTGCTTATACGGACAAAATTGGATTGACCACATTCAGCATTTCATGGAATAGCAATTTGCTAATTGATTGACCTTGAAAGAATGAAATTCAATAGCAATTGATCAAAGAATCTTACGTGAATTGACCAAAAAATTTCAATTGCTAAGATAAAAAATTTTAACAGGCAATGGACTAAGATTCATGTACGTACAGCTGTTGAATGTATTGACCAAAGATCCAATTAAACAACAAAGCAATTGCCAATTTACCACAGAATTTTCACAGAACCGTACGTGACTTAAGTAAAGATCGAAGGGAAATTTAGCAAAAGCTATTGACCACATGACACTAGTGCAAAAAGTGGATATAACAACTAGATATAATTACGGGTTAGAGGGGATCAGTGATAAAATAATGCGCAGTGGTATTTTCGAGATTATAAAGTAACTATATATTCACGGTTATTCACCACCCGTGATTGTAGGTTCAAGGGTAACTATATATCCACGGTTAAGACCACAACCGTGATTGTATACTTAAATATATAATCACGGTTGTATTTCCAACCGTGGATATATAATTCAGGGTTTAGGGTTTATTCGTTGACGACTATATATCCACGGTTAACACCACAACCGTGATTATATATTATGGATACGATCACGGTTGTGGTGTTAACCGTGGATATAGAGTTTATATTTAACCAGGGGTATTAGAGTAACCGTGGATATAGAGTTAATATAATCACGGTTATAAGGGGATCTGTGATTATATATGTTTTCTGAAACTTCAAAAGCCGCGCCTGATGGGCTTTTTTCACTTTCTCCTTCTTCTTTCACGCTGGTTGTCGTCTTCTTCTTGTGCTCGTCCTCCTCTTTGCCTCAAGTTGCTGTTGTTTGCTTGCTTCTTCCTTCTTTTGCTTTGCCCTCATACTTTTCTTCTTTCACTTGCTCCTTCCTTCTTTTGCGTTGTCGTCGTCATCTTTGCAGCATTGTCTTGTAAGTGCTCCCTGATGCTTATGCTATATCACTGTTTATGGAAGCTTATCTATGTGTGTGTGTGTTTTCACTTGGCTTGTCGAAGCTTGTCTCTATATGTGTGTGTATTTTTTCACTTGGCTTATCGAAGCTTGTCTCTGTGTGTGTGTGTGTTTTTCAACTGTTTCTATTTATTTGTTCAGCAACCAGTTCAGTATTTTATTTAGTATGGTTAGGTACTAGTTGTTTATTTCATATGGTTATGTACTAGAAATGCCTAAGATACTAGTTTATTGAACTGTATGGAACTGTTAGAAAAGATATATAGGTTGTGTTTGGAAGGTTACTTGCATAAACTAGGTAAGATAATCTGAACCAAGAAGTGAAAGAAATATGAGGTTATGGAATCAGGAAGGAAAAGTTGTTGTAGTCGACAAAGATAGTAGGGGTGGGATGGTTTAAATAAGGTAGAGGCATGGTGGTTTTATAGGAAAAGGTATGCTTAAGGAAGAGAGAACGAGAATTTTTTTTTACAAAGACTAAAAACATATTATCAAATACTAAAAACATAATCATTAGGACATATCCCATAATATTAAATAAAAGTCAAACTAGAACAACAATTTATTTTAAGAACCGAAATCAAAAGAAGTCATATTTACAAACACTAAAAACTTATTCAAATCTATAAAATAGACAAGTGCTTATAAAAAGGGATAAGTAGAAAGTGCTCCCTTGCTTCAAGATTTCCAAAATTTAGGTACAAAAGAGTAATTCAACATCGAAGAATTACAACAAAACCATGGTACTATATACTTTAACCTTTGAGTCTAGGAAGGGTGTATACCTGGCCCGTATCATAAAGGGTAAGATTCTATTCCATAATTATTGTCCATTAATTTTTGCAATTTGAAGTCTAACTTATCACTGGTAACTGCGGCGCTCATTGGACGCTTGTGGTGGTCTGTCCTCGGGCTTATGTTGCTCTATACTTTGATTCTGTGCACGGGACAGTTCCACAAGACCTGAAAAATATAGTAGACGAGTAAGTTAATCCCTACAAAATAAGTATAAATTCGATTACATCATTTTTGGTCTTATACGATTCTAACTTATCTTGTGTTTTATTTGACGTCGGGTGGTGGTTGGATACAGTCGACTGCTTGGAAGTAAGTCCAACGGAAGAAAACTTGCGTGGGTGCACCCAAAAGTAAGTCAATCGAATTCATTCAAATCTTTATTATATTTTTAAGTTATGCATTCACTTATTCTATATTTTATGTCCATTGTAGTCTTATAGGCAGGAGGGTAGCTTCGAGTGTGGCTATTACATCATGCACACCATGCTGACCATCGTCTAACAACATTTAGTAGATGGATGGACAGATGTAAGTCTCATCACTTGGACTAGTTTTCTACCAATTTCATCAAATTCATGTAATAAATATAGCTTTTGTTCTAATTGTTTTGTGCATTGTTTGCAATACTTTCAGGACTGGTCATACTTCCCTAGGACACTTGTAGATAATGTTAGAAAGCAATGGGCCGCATACTTCATTGAAGTCAAGAAAGGACTTAGCTAGATATAGAATTTTATTCTCTTATATATGTATCTAGTGTAGGATTTACGGTTTACATTTTATTAGGTTACATTCATCTGAATTGTGTATAGTTTCATTTTTTAAGTTGCTATGAATTGATAGCAAATTAATGTTATATACATACCATTCTTTTTATATATTGTTGCTGGATATGCTGGGATATACTGTATATTGTGCTGGTTGTTTGATTGCAGGTTTGGGAAAAAATAAAATAGAACCCATATTAAAAAAACCTCATTATTTAATCACGGTTATGGTAACAACTGTGATTATAGACCCTCTTTATTCACGGTTTCTACCATAACCGTGATTATACATAGTCTGTAAATAAAGTTTTATGACTACTTATATTCATGGTTATGCTCGATAACCGTGATTATAGACTCTCTTTATTCACGGTTGCTACCATAACCGTGATTATACATAGTCTGTAAATGCAAGTTTTATGAACTTGTATTCACGGTTATGATTGACAACCGTGATTAAATAGGTTCTTATTTAACCACAGTTAATAACAACCGTGATTAAATGTGATTTATAACCACGGTTGTGAACCGTAGTTAAAGGACCTCATCTACTACCAAGGCTGCAACAACCACGGTTAATTAACCGTGATTAAAGGCCAATTTTAACCGTGATTATATCCACTTTTTCCACTAGTGAGAATTGACCCATCAGAATTTCCAAAGGAGAATGTACGTACCATTTTTAGCTTTGCAAGATTGGGAGTTAAAGATTGAAATTGAACATTAACCTATTCGTGAATCGCTCTGGAAAGGATTGAATTTGCAGAATTGACGATGCACAATTGGTACAGTTTTCATGCAATATAGGTACGGAAGGTACACGTTGAATTCTAAGAGTAATATGCAATAAAAGGATAATAGCTAATGGCAAGTTCAGCAATATGAAAAAAATTTTGACAAATTCAAGATGAAATAAAATTCTAATATTCCTATGTGTTGACAAAACAAAATTAAATCCTAGAAATTTTTTTTCTGAAGAATGGAAATCTAAACAATCCTATTATTGAGCTAACACACAGCACCTTAAAATAAGGCAATGAAACTATGGAAATTGGAGCTTCAATACCAATTAAAAGATGATTTTAAATGGTATAGAATCAACATTTCTATAAGCAAAAATTTTAGAAAATTCTTAGAATAAAGATGAAGCTCCAATGTACACCAAACACCTTAGTTTTGGCTCTAGATTCATGTATTTATCATGGCAAAAGCTGAATTTTTTTTTCATTAATGGTGCAAGACTAAGAAACTAGAGAAGAAGACAAATCAATTTTGAAAAATTTAAAGAACTCAAACAACATGGATAAAATGAAAAGAAACTCAAAAGAAGAAAGATGGCACCTTAGACTTTTCATACCACTTGATATAAGATGGGGGAGGATCTAGATATCTTTCTTCAAGTTGATAGGGAAAAGGTTAACCTAAACCTAACAAAAAATGGTTAAAAGCATGGAAACATGGAAGATGGATGGAGATTGATGGAAAGGGTGGAAGATGATGAAGGAGACGCCACACATGACTTGGATAAGTCTCTGCTCGCCACTCAAAGGATGGTCACCTAGTGATAAGAGCTTGAAAGGAGTTAGACTTTCTCTAACCTAAAGGAGAAAGTTTGCACTTAAATCTCACAAAGTGTAAATTTCATTCAAAACTAATGGGTGTAGAATACATGGAGAGGTAATCCTTATATAGGCAAGGTGGAGTGGTGGCCAAGCTAGGTAACTTGGGTTTCCCACTTTTCCTTAGGCCCAAAATCAACTAAACTAGGAAATGTGGCCAACTACAAGGCCTAAAATGATGTACAAGGCCTAAAAGTGACCCAACAATAAACCTAAACTATTTTGAGTACAATTAAAATTATTTATAAACTATGCCCTCATCAGGAAAGGAGAGTGTGGTTGCTGATTCACTTTCTAGATCTTTCCTAAAGTCACTATCTGTTAGGGAATCTCTAGTGCATAAGCAATGGAAATACAAGGATTCCAATTAGACTTGTAAAACTTTATAATTCAAAACATAAGACAAACATCAAATTTATTAAACGTTTTAGGATTACCTCTTGAAGAAAATCGAAGCAGTCCTAGCCTTCTTCTATAGGAGTCCACACGAGTACTCCCACCAAAAATGCTACACCTTTCAGATGCTAGTTTGACGGCGTGTAGCTTTTGAAACTTTTACGTATTTTATGTCTCTTATTGGTGAGCCGCTTATGAGCATCTTATGCTCTATTTATAGGCTTAGGTTTGACCTAATTTGCTATCTCTAAAGAGTACGCTCCTTACTTATTCTAAATAAGTTAGGCCCAATAGCTTTATTTTAGTTTAACTAAAATAAAATCGATTTTCTGATGGGCTTACTCTATGTATATGACCCTATAGGTAAAATACTCGATCATATTAATAATAAACTATTTTATTATTGATATAAAATAAGAACGACATCTAGCAATGCATCATTATGTCTGAATATTATTTATTATCAAGATAACTTATAAGTGATAATTATTTTATATGTTTGTTCCTTTTATCACGATATCCTGATTGGGCCCAAGGCATGGTCGCGTCATCTTTGTAAGGCCCAATTTATTTTACTTGATACCGGAGTAGACTTTATCTAAATAAATATCCAATATTTATTCTTTCTAGCATGGGCATGCATTTCCTTAGTTTCACTCCATCAAATGGCCTATAGATATCACTCCTGTCACATAGGAGAGATAAATCCCATCTACATCACTTATATCCCTCTGCATAATTTATTCATTGCCTAATCACAACCTTTATAGTCCTCTTGTTACAGAAGACGTTTGATTGTATTAAAACGACAAAATCCTTATGTAGGAATCATATAGACTTCAGGTCAAAGGATTACATATACCATTATCACATTGAGAATCGTTTATGACATTCATGTAATGATCCATGCAACATTCTCATTGTGGTTTTGTCCAATACATCATTACTTTTGATGTGTACGCATGTGAAGACTTGATATCATTTATATCCATGATCTGTGAGATCAAATCATTAATATACTCACACATTAGTCTTAATGTATTTACATGTCCCCATGTAAATACTTGACTATGGAAATTTTAGGAATAACTCTTATATAACCTATTACTTCAAGGAATAACTCTCATATGACCTATTACTTCAAGGATAAATTAAGGTTGTTAAACTATTTAATAAAAATGTCTTATTCAAAATGATGCATTCTATATATGCTCTTAGTGCATATTTCCAATAATCTTCAATTTGTACTTAGAGCCGATAAGGTTAATTCCTAATGACGTCTATAGAGCCCTCATGCTTTTGCTACGTATTTAGTTTTACTAGTGGGTTCCTAACAATTTTGTTGGTATGCACATTGCATATTTTTACATATTCCAAAGATGGAACTATTTAAGTATATGCTTGGATTAATCCGCTTCCTTATATAGTTCTATGGTTCTATTGTCATCACAGTGGAAACTCATAGGGTACAAAACATTTGGAATGATTAAATGTAAATCGACTTCTTTTGTAATTTAACATAGAAAAATACTTAGATTTGTTAGTAGAACCAACGACTGCTTCTTTCTTTGAACATTTCAAGCATACATCGCAACCATCTTGACAACACATAATATTTTGATTGCAATATTAAGTCATTCAAATTACTCAGAATATTGGCATCGATGTAACCTTTACAACGAGATCATCTTCCATTTATCAAGATCAAATCCTTAGTCCTTCTTAAGTGTTTAAAGATATTCCTGACTATAGAATGAGAATATTAGTTCTAGAAGAAGCATGTCTTTTACATGTAATACTAGAACTAATTATCAGTTACTAACCTTTTTATAGTCACAAGATTTATCTTCATTCTTTAATGCTTCTAAAAGCCTGCTTTAGTCCATAAATGGGAACATTTGCGGTTTACATACCTTATCTCATAATGATGGTATACTGCTACAACAAGCAGGATCTAAATGGTTTTTAAGCTAATTAAATTTTGTTAATCTTGATTTTAAAGATACTCTTATTACCATCCATGTTTAGTTTTCTTTTTGAAAACCCACTTGCATCCTATAGGTTTTACCCTTTGGGTGCGTTAACTAAGGTTCATATCTTGTTAATGTACATGGAGCCCATTTCAAATCCCGTGGTCTTATGCCATGTTTTAGAATCTAAACTTGCATTGACCTCTTCATAATTAGCTTGGTCATTTAGCAATATGCCACATTCTTAATTCATAAGAACTCCATATCTTTTAGATTTGGTGACATATCCTATTTGATCTTACGCAAGTCTTGTGCTATCAGAGCTAATGATGTTACAACACCTTGTGATTTTTGCTCCAAGTCCATCCTTTACTTTTGAATGCTTTGTGATACTTGAATTTCTTCAAGTTCTACTTTCCTTCCACTGATTCTTTAAGAAATGTACTCTTATTCAAGAATACAATATTTTAAGCAACAAGCCTTTTGTTCTCAAATGGATTGTAGAAATGATAACCCTTAGCTTTCTTTGCGTATCTCATAGAAGATATTTATCCAATTTGGATCTGACCTTGTCAGAGCTGAATGCTTTGTAGAAGCATCATAGTTCTAAATCATTATTAAAGAAATACTAGGTTTCTTCCTAGTTCATATCATATATGGTTTCTTTAAGAAAGTCTAAGATGGAAAATAGTTAAGTGTGGAAATTTTGTCAATAAAGGAATATTGAAGGAGTTAGAGATGTTTGATAATAATCAATAATCAAACTGTGTCCAACAAAGTTTGACTTTTCCCCGTAGAGATGCTATTATGGCATTCCATGAGGAATGAGTTAAGAGGTAATATCTTACTCTATTAGATAGTTATCAAACGTGTAGCTTAAATTATTTGCTATCTTGATCTAATCAAGAGCTTTAATTGTCTTGCCATTTTAGTTTTTCACTTAATTATGAATTCTTTGAACTTTTCAAAGACTTTATAACTTGTGTTACATAAATCCATACTCATTGATTTCTCAATTAGTATGTCAAAGTATTGAAAAACATATCTAGATATTGTTCCAATAGGCCCACGTACATCGTCATGTATTAGATAATAGATTACTCATCTTTCACTTTTCAAAGAATGAGGTCTCAACTATCTTTCTAATAAATAAGATTTACATGTCTTAATTGATTCCAAAATAAAAATAGTATAAATAACCAAATTAATGGTATTTAGAAATGTGTTTCTCATTCATTTGCCTTAGGAGACAATACCATGTAAGTGAGGTTTAAAATCACTTACTTTAACCTACTTTGATAGTTATGTTATAGATGAGTGTTTTGAGATTCAGGATATGGAATCCATTACTCAATTGTGCATCAACATCCTTTTGAAGAAATGAAGTTATTTTATAAAAGAAAACCTTTCTTGTCTTATAAGAAAAAATATGCACAATGTCTAGTTCACTAACTAGCCTAATAGGTGAAAATCTTATCTTTATTGTAGCAACTTTTGCTTAATTTTACACATATTTCTCCACCCTTAGTAAGTGATCTACTTCCTTGATCTTTCAAAATGTAAGATCTGCTACTAGTATCTAATACTAATGTCAGTGAAGTAAAATAACTTGACTTCTATAACATGACTTGTAGCAGAAATCTTATTCCCCTTGTTTTGAATTCCTTTAAATTCTTTAGACAAATTATTTCAACATCTTATTTGGCTAAAATTAGAAACAATTTCCTTTCTTGATCACCTTTTAGATTTCTAGACCAACTCGGCCTTAATAGAGTCTGTATATAATCATATCATTATCTCCATATATTCATATTGCCTTTTACAGATTAGAGTTTATGCAGACTCTATAGGGTATTCAATACACAACCATAGATGATATTAAAATAAGCCAAACATGGCACATTGTCGCTTCCTCTTTATTGAAGATAATTCTCAAGTCTTAATACCTATATGGACATTTTTCCAGATAAAGTGTCCTTAAAAAGGACAGATTACAACAAAAACAATATTTGGTTTGTCATGGTTATTCTAAAACAAATTATATGTAAATCTATCACTTCTATTTAAAAAATATTTAACTTTTAGTCATTCAACAAATATGTTGTCCCCCACTATATTGATTCAAAACATACCCTCACTGAATCAAAAAAATCCAGTTGGAAGATTTTTCTAATGGGCCAAGATCCATATTTGGCCTAGTGTTGAGTCAGCTTTGGCCGATCGCCCAACCCTTGGTTATTTAGGTAGGAAACACATTTCTAATTGCATCTCATACAACTCTTGGATGATTAAGTGGGTAACTCTTTACCCTTATTCATCTCATGAATTTAAGCTCAATCCTTACACCTCTAAGTTATTTTTAATCCAATTGAAAAACTTAGTTAAGTTAAAGCCTAATAAAAACAATTTGGATACTACAATTAACCCATCGTGCCTTACTAATATAAATGATAGCACCCTGCTTTGGCAGACCCACTATTTATTGACATTAGTCTCGATGAGTGTTACTTATTAGAAGGTGTTTAAACTTAATATTAACACTTCTAGGGTCTTCAATCTCATTAAAATTACCTAGATAAGTCCAATAACAAATGGTTGGATAATCCAATTATCCATTATCCTTTACTAATATCAATAAAAGCACTCTACTTTGGTAGAACCTACACTTTATTGAAACTAGCATTGATGAGTGTTGCTTATTGGAACGTGTTTTAGACTATTCATACCTTTAGACTATTCCAATCTAATTGAAAAATGTCTATTTGAATAAAACTTAATAAGTTATATTTGGATAATACAATTATCCAATCAAATCTTACCAAACATAAATAAAGGCACCCAACTATGGCGTGACCTGCATTTTATCTATATCAAGTTTGACATTATTACTTATTGGAAGGTATGATTATCGGGCTTGAGGGATTTCAATTTTCTTATTGTTCATTACCGACTTTCAAGAAACGCTTTAACGTAAAATAAAACCCCAAAATATGCAATCAAAAGATATGAGATGGTTATGGTCTTTCTAGAAAATAAAATAAAATAAAATAAAACTAAAGGAACTATGGTGCCTAGACTTCATGAAGTGTTACTTCTTGAAACCACCATCCTCCTAGAGTCATCACTCATTTGTTCCTTTCAAGGTCATATCCATCAAAAGTCACCACTCTAGTTTTCTTCTAGGCCTCCACCTTGTTGGCTACTTCAAGATTGCAATCTACTAAAGAAACTCGTTTTACATACGAGTGAAGGGTTGAGAGAAGAAATTCAAGAATAGAGGAAGGAACAACACCTAGGCTGTATTTAAAATTAAATAAAAAATCTAAAACTAACTATTCACCATTGGACGTGTTAATTAATCAATTAATAGAGTGATTAATTGTATTTCAGATAAAATAAATTTTAAAACATATAAATAAACACATGGGGTCATAAAAGGAAAGCTACACAGAGAAGTTTGGCGGTTCCGTTGACCGTTCAATGGATAGGGTCAAGGGGAGGCTACCCTTTGTAGGGTGCCGAGTGGCGATCCATGTAACATTCTTAAATTTATAAAAATGATTAATTGAGAGGAATAAATAACAAATAATTATATATAAGTTGATTCATGTCCCAAAAATTTGGAAATAATTAAATTGGGATTTATTATGGATATTCATAATTTATTGAGACTTAGTGAGATGAAATTATACCCAATTAAAATATAGGTGTCAGACCAAGTATCTCTGATTGAGGTACCGTTGGTCAGGGCTGTTAAAGATATTATGGGGAATCCAAATATATATTCAGAATAATTTTTGGATATAATATTGAACCCAAACGGGGATCCTGTTTATTATAAAACAGAGAAATTATTAATGAGGGTTAAAAATAAAACATAAAACTCTCTTCTCCTCCCTTTTATTTTCATGTTGCCTTTTCCCACCCCAAAGACAAACCATTTCTTTTCCTTTCTTCCCTTGTTCTCTTCATCTTCTTCCTCTCTAAAACCTAGCAAAATGATGGTGTTCCCCTTCTCCCTCCTCCATTTCATTTTTCTCCATGAAGCTTGAAGGAGATGATGTTGGTTGTAAGCTCCTCCTTCTTCTCCCTCAAATTTTGTCACCCATTCTCACTCTCTTGGATGCTCGGTCATTTCTTGGCTTGAGGTAAATTCCTCACCATTTTATTGAGTCTATGCCATTGGCTATGATTTTATTTGTTGGGAGAGTGTAATGTATGTATGGGTTATGGATTAGGAACCATTTTTATACAAAACCCTAAGGTGAGGTGTGATAAATATGTGTTTTTACATGGGTGTGAAGGGGTACATGAAAATAGCACATAATGGAGTGGAAAATGATGAATATAAGTGGTGATTGATGGATTTTAATGAAACTCTAACTCTAGAAAATTGGGGGAAATGAGTGAGGACGATATGTGAAATGATTTTAAGTGTATACCTATAATAAATTATGTTTGGGTGTTGTTAATGAGGATGCCTGATGGTTATTAGTAATGATTGTTGGATTTTTTATGAAAACCCTAGCCCTAAGAATTGGGAAAATGTATCTATGAGACTTGGAAGGTTGAATTGAAAGTGAATAGATAATATTTAATGTGAGAGCTGTTATTTATGATGATGAATGATGATAGTAATGGTAAATCATAGGGGATGAGACTCATGGATGAGTGTTGTTATGAAATGTGTAGAAATAAATATGAATACCAAATCATAGTGGTTATGATGGATTAATGAGATAGAATTATGGTAGATAAGGCCTTAGGCCATGGCATGTGCCATTTGGATTTGTTGATTAATGATGGTTTATTGGAGGCCAAGCTGGCTATGTTGAATTTTGAATGGCAACGATGACATCTAGATGATTTATGCAATGTTGAATGCATTTTAGATGAAGGAGGAATGTGATGTCGTTGTTGTTGTTAGGTATGGTTGGCCCTTAGAGAATCTTAGTTTTGGAAAAGGAATTTCGGAAACCTAACTTAAGTATATGTGTTGGTGTTTTTAAAAGTATAGGACTTGATATTGAACTATAAGAGATGTGTAATTTATTTAAACTTATGAAGAGGCCTTGTGTTGGCTCATAAATTGAATACATGTGTATGTATATGTGTTGATAGGAGATTGTATTCCGGGAAATATGACGGAACGTTTGAAACATGCAAATTATTGCGGTTCTTCTCTCGAGGTAGGAGAAGAGTTTACATTTCAAATGCATGAGTTGAATAATTGATGATTGATGTATGTGTTGATACTCATGCTTGCCTTGCTATAGTTGTGTTAGTTGTGTGATAAATGACATGCTTGGCAAACTTGTGATTTTAAGAATCATGTATGTGATTGATGATAGTGAAAAGTCTTCAAGTCCCTTTGATGGGCATGATTTATTCATTGGTGGAAATCCATGGATGGATGAATTGTTAGATTTATAAAGTTATGTTCATGTGGTTTATGCATAATTAAGGAACTAATAGGGCTATATTGAGTTTTAATGTGTTTGAATGCCATGGAATAGTTCCAATAGTGCCTATGCATGATTTAAGAATTGTAGAAACTGGAACAGGCCAATTTCATTGAGAATTGACCCTTGAGTTATGCAAACATGCCTTAAAATGGGCTAAACGCATCTATGCACATAAGTTCCTCGTTTTGGGGAATTTTTTAGGGAGGCTAATGGCTACACGTCACAAATGGTGTATTTCAGTTGGTGTTAAAATTTGGTGGCCATTGGAATTGATATGAGAAAGTTAGGGTGGTTGGAAGTTAGAAAATCATGATTTTTCTACAGTATGCACCAGGGATACTGTAATGAATCAATTCATGAGTCCCTTGAATTGATTCGTGGGCCCCAGGAGCAGCTTGAATCGATTGACACATCCTTCGAATCGATTCAAGAGCTACTGGAATACCTTGAATCAATTCACACGAGGCTTGAATCGATTCAAGGGCTTTTGTTTTCACTGTTCACCATTTCCAACTTGCTTGTATCGATTCATACGTGCCTAAATCGATTCAAGTGTGAATCGATTCATGAAGCATCTGAATCGATTCATAGCCCTGATTTCATGAAAAACTGATACGTTTTGATGTTGATTGGCGTTGTGGAGTCATGACATGCATATGTAATCGTTTGTACACATTTTTAACATGTTTTAGCAATCAATGCATGATCATATTGTCATGTCCCTCATATAACTTGGTTTTTGAAGTTGCCAAGTGTTTGTTGATATCCAAAACCCTTTTATTATACGAAAAATAATATATTGTCTTAAGGGTACATGATTAAGGTTTGTCTTAGTGGTGATTGATGATGGCTTAAAACTTGACAAAGTATGTGTGGGCCTATGTCATGTTAAGAGAATATGTATACTTCACTACTATTGATATGTTATGATGAATGATGGTAGAAGTTAAATGATATGGTTGTATGACACACCCTTGACTAATGATTAGATTAATGATGGAGACAATTATATGATGAAGTCGATAATGAACAAAGGTGAATATTATGGATAATTGTGATTGATGCAAGATGAGCTTGTAATTATGAGTTAAAATCCTACTTGATGGAAAATGTTAATGAGGAATAAAAATGAATGTTGATTATAGGTGTATGTATGTTACCACACATGATGAATAACAAATGTTGATGTTGAATGAAATGGGTATTCTTGTTGAACATACCCTTGATCAAATAGTATTGTTATTATTGATAATTATGATGCCATCGTGGTTAATACAAGTGTGATCTTGTATGTATAAATTGAATTGTGTTGGCAAGTATATGATGCCTCAAAATTGAAATATGCTTATTAATTTGCCTTGTTGGCTTCCATGTGTGGATTAATATTATGAGGATTGATGTGTCTTTTTGATTGCCATGTGCGGTTTGATGTCAATTTGAACCCTTAGCCATTTAAATACAAAGTATGTGAATGGTATGCCTTGCAGGGCTTTCAAATCGGTTGCGTACCGCTAATTATCTTGCTAAACGTAAAATATAAATATGTACCCAAGTGAGTGGGTGAGAGAATCCTTGCGAGGTTAAGAATTGACATATGCATTATTATATTATAACAATTTTGGCATGCATGGCATAACATTGTATATGTGGTTGCGATCACAATATTGAGAGTCTTGCGGGACTATATGAAAGGAGTACCTCATGCGTGGCGGGAAACCAATATGTGAATGAATAAGGTGGTTACGATCACCAGTATACTAAAATGATAAAGATCCTGCAGGATTCTGTGAGATTGAGTACCCTATGCGTGGGGGAATGAGTCTGTGGTTACGATCACATGACAGATTGAAATGATAAAGGTGGTTGTGATCACCAGTGTATTGAAATGACAATGGTCTTATGGGACTATGAGGGGAGTACCCTGACATGTTTCTGTCATAGTACCGTCAAATTAGTACATTAAAATTAATTAATGTAGTGCTAGGGTGTCAACCTAGGTCGTTCTCTTGAAGATCAACACAAAAATTTAGGAAAATCAAGTTTAAAATTAAATTTTTTTTAACAAACAAAAATTTAACAAACATACAAAAAATATTTTGGGGGGTGGGTTTGGATTGATTGTTAAAATTAAAACAGAGTAAATATAAAATTTAGAACAATAAATAACAAGTGATTGATTTTATTGGAGTATTGTAATTAAATTTATCCTTGGTTCACTAAAGATAATTTGTACACTTTCATTAATCTTGATTTCTTAGCTCAATTTGAATTAATCAACTAAGCATCTTTTTCAATTCATAATTCCTTTACTTTCATTTAAAAATGAATATTTTAATCAAGCATCCTAATTAAGTAAAAGGTGTCAAGATCGTAAAATCTAGGAATTATTGAGCATATCTAACAACATCGCCTACATACATAATCTATTCTCAAATTATGGAATTAAGCAAACCATAATTATTAAAAGTGATTACGAAAATATTCATTAAGCATGCATATTTCCTTAATCCATTTTAATTTAAATCTTATTTTATTCCATTTGTATAATTAAACCAATTAAGCATACAAATTTAATTAAACAAAATGGAATTAAATAAGCAGAGTAAGATTATGAAAAAATTAACAATTATAAAAGTATACTATATTAAAAACAAGAACCTCAAAATTATATTACAATATTTTCTAAGAAAATCAATCTAGGGGTTTTAGCCTTCCATAATTAAAATAAACTAAAAATAAGAAAGACCAAACCCGGAATGAAAGAACTCCTCCAGAAGCCTTCCTCTGATGCTTAAAAGAAAGAAAGAACGGAGAAGGAACTAAGAGAGAAGTATGACGTGAAGATGTGTTCTAAAGCCTCTCGTTCTCCTCTATTTATAGCGTTCAAGGAAGGCTTCTGTTACAATAAAATATTTCATTCCACGTAGTGCTTCCGTAAATTACGTAGTGATGTTTTCCTATTTTTCATAATGCCAGAAAACATTCCTGATTTTCCTTCGTGATTCCATCCGTGATTTCATGCAGGAGTCAATTCATTTAGTTGAAAATTGCATCAAAAACACCACATGAATCGATTCCTGAAGTGAGGAATCGATTCCTGGGGTATGAATCGATTCCTGGAGGTGGGGAATCAATTCCCAAGCATATGAATCGATTCCTGGCTATGGGGAATCGATTCCTGTCTGTGGGGAATCGATTCCTGTCTGTGGGGAATCGATTCCTAGCTGTGTGAATTGATTCCTGCCTCTTGGGAATCAATTCCCAGGCATGTTTTAGTGTAGGAATCAATGGCCAAAAGCTCTTTCTCAGTAGTGGTGTAATTTACCTGGGCGGTATCTAAAGTTTTAGATGCATTGTAGATGACCCTAGGTTGTTTGTCAATCTTCTAACCAAGGACAGCTCCTAATGCATAATTAGAGGCATCATACATCAATTATAGGGGTAGTGGTCAATGCTTGCTTAAGATAATTAAAGGCCTCCTTGCACTTTTCATCAAACTCAAATGCCACATCCTTTTGTAGTAGACTGGATAGTGGTCTGGCCTTTTTGCTAAAATCCTTTATGAATCTCCTGTAGAAACCTACATGGCCAAGAAGAGAACGAACCTCTCGAACACAAGAGGGGTAAGGCAAATGTGATATAACTTCTATCTTGGTAGGATCTACCTCAATTCCTTTCTCAGAGATTACATGCCCTAAAACTATTCCTTGTTCTACCATAAAATGACATTTTTCATAGTTCAAGACAAGGTTAGTTTCAATACATCTGTTTAAAACTTTATCCAAACTATCAAGGCATGCATCAAATGAAGATCCATAAACAGTAAAATCATCCATAAACACCTCTATGCAATTTTCAATGAAATCATGAAAAATACTTATCATGCATCTTTGAAAAGTTCCAGGAGCATTGGATAGGCCAAATGGCATTCTCCTATAAGCAAATATGCCAAAGGGATAGGTGAATGTAGTCTTTTCTTGATCCTCAGGTACAATGTGAATCTGAAAATATCCAGAGAATCCATCAAGAAAATAGTAGTGAGACTTACCTGCGAGACGTTCAAGCATTTGATCAATGAAGGGTAAAGGGAAATGGTCCTTCTTCGTTGCCTGGTTAAGTCTCCTATAGTCAATACAGACTCTCTAACTATTTTTCAATCTGGTTGGGATCAATTCATCCTTCTCATTTTTCACAACTGTGATCCCTGTTTTCTTAGGAACCACTTGAATTGGACTCACCCATTGGCTGTCAGAGATAGGGTAAATGATTCCTGCTTGTAGAAGCTTGGTAATCTCCTTCTTAACCACATTAAGGATTACAGGGTTGAGTCTTCTTTGAGGTTGTCTTACTGTTTTAGCATTTTCCTCCAGAAATATCCTATGCATGCACATGGATGAGCTAATTCCAGGGATGTCTACCAATGTCCAGCCTATAGCCTTCTTGTGCCTTTTCAGAACCTGTAGTAATTTTTCTTCTTGATTTTCATCAAGAGAAGTGGAAATTATCACTGGGAGCTGTTTATCATCCCTTAAGTATACATACTTAAGGTTCTTAGGTAGGGGTTTCAACTCTAATTTGGGTGCCTGCAAAACAGATGGAACTAACAAAGTAGATTTGGATTTAGATTTCGCTGCTTGCACCTCAACAATTTTGTTAGAGTTTTCTTGAAGTCCTGCATTCAGGTTAATGCATTCTAGCTCCTTATGGTTAACAGGTATATCAAAAGATTCTGAATCAGAATATATGTATTTATTAATTTCAGCACAGATATCACAACTTCCAGAATCATTGCATGCAAAACATTTATTTGAATCATTCATGCATTCCAAATCAACATTTTAAGAGATATCAGAAAGATACTCACAAATGAATTGATCCATAATGTCAATATGAAAAACAGAATGATCTTCAGATGGGTAGTTCATAGCATTAAGAATATTGAATTGAACTCTTGTGTCACCAAATTCCATAGAGAGGATTCCAGCATGAACATCTATTTTGGTTCAGGCTGTTTTCAAAAATGGTCTTCCTAAAATGATAGGAACAGGAATTTGAGGCGTACCTTCTTCCATATCAAGTATAAAAAAGTCAGCAGGAAAAACAAGCTAATCTACCTGAACCAAAATATCCTCTATGACTCTAGCAGGGTTAGCAGTACTTCTATTTGCTAACTGAATCACTACACCAGTAGGTTGTAAAGTTCCAAGAGACAAAGATTTAAAAACAGACATAGGCATAACATTTATTAAAGCTCCTAAATCTAACATGCAATTTTCAAATTTGTTATTTCCTATGATGCAGGGTATAGTGAACGTACCCGGATCTTTACATTTCTCAAGAATATGTGGAACTTCCTTACCAAGCAGTCCAGATACGTTTCTCCCCATGCTTATCCTTTCATTGCCCTTGAGTTTTCTCTTGTGAGTACATAGCTCTTTCAGAAATTTGGCATACTTGGGTATTTGCTTAATTGTATCAAGAAGAGGTATATTCACTTCCACTTTCCTAAAAGTATCCAAAATTTCTTTGTCCACTTCTTCCATCTTCTTGCTTGGAATTGCTTTTGGTGGGAATGGAAGAGGGATATAAGGTGGGATTTGGGGTGATTGCATCTCATACTTCCTTGTGCTTGAATAGGGTACATCATTCTCAACTCACTAATAAAAAAAGCCTAAATAGCCACCTCAAATTAGTGACCACGATTGGTGGTCGCTAATTAGCGACCACCTAGCGACCACCTAGAAAAAAGAGGATGGAAAAAATATTAGTGACTACGTTAGCGACCAAAACATCCCGTCGCTAACAAAACTCTGCATACTCTGTCACTAGTGTGGTCGCTAGATTTCGTTCCCGTTCTTTTTTGTTTCCCTCTTGTTGGCGCCAAGTCGTTGCGATGGTACCTGTGCCGTCGCTAATAGTGATCCCGTTGCTACTGCGGTCGCTAATAACTGAAAGTAGTGACGGAGATGCTATGCCGTCGCTAACACCACTAAAAAACAAAATAGCGACGGTCCACCTTTCATCGCTAGTTGCTGTTTTTAGGGACAGTTATGATGGCGTGGCTAGTTAGTGACAGATATTGTAGACCGTCACTAACTCAAAGTAGGGACGGATATTGGATACCGTCGCTATATATGCGAGTTGGCATTAATAGTTACTTTTTTAGCGACGGTATAACCTTATTAGTGACGGACTAGGGCCGTCGCTAATTTTTTAATCTAATTCGAACAGCCTCCTTTCCCAAATCATTTACCCTAATTTGACCCTCCCTCCCCCCATCTCCCTCCCTCGCCCTCCCTCGCCCTGTCTCTGCCCTCCCTCGCCCTCCCTCGCCCTGTCTCCTTTCCCCTTTCTTCCCCGTCTCTGTCCCTTTTTCCGTCGAAGCTCTCGCGCTCCCTCCTTCCGTCAAAGGTCTGTCACTTGCTCCCTCTCTCTGGAGCTCTGTCCCTCTATCTGTCTCCCTCTGTCTCCCTCTGTACCTGCGTCTGGAAGCTCCCTCATTGGCGCTCAACCATTTCCCTCTTCTCAGGTCGATAATCCTGAGGTATGTTCTTTATCCATCCTGTGTGTGTTGTTTGTGTAATCATATATAATTAAAATTTCTGCACATTGTGTATCTATAAGTGTGTTTTTACTTTTATGAGCTACAATACCTGCTTTTATGTATCAACCATTGTGTATGTATAAGTGTGTTTTTGCACATTGTGTATCCCTCCGTACCTGCTTTTATGTATTTACCTGTGAAACACTTAATTTAATATTTAATTTGTTTTAAATCCTCATTCTTTGACCTCAGTAATAGTATCTTAATGTCCTTAAGAAAACTTTGCTTCTTCAAAATTAATGACCTTCCACTTATCATCACCAATTTCATTATCATAATCTGGAATTAAAAATTGACCATATTTTGCTTCGTTAAAGTGATTTCTTAATTTTAAATCCAATAATATGTAAATATGATAACCAAGGGATTTTGAATCCTTCAAGGAATATGTAGAAACATGTGATGACTAGCAAGTAAAATATATGGGACATGAATTAAGGTTGGTAGGGTACTGTTAGGACCTAATATGAACAGCTATTAGTCCATTAGTAACAACTGCTAGTCCATCAGTTTGTTAGTTAGAAGAGTCGTTATATAATAGGGGGAAATCACATTAGAGGAAAACAGGTTGTTGTGAAGAAGCTAGTTAACTTTAGAAACCTATCCTCAAAAGTTTGAAAGCAGAGGTGAAGACTTTGGCAGAAAATTAGGCACAAGAATGTTGTTAAGACTTTGGAATTCTGCGACTCTGATAAGTCAGTTTTTATGATTTATAAGTACTTGCATGAAGGGAGCTTAAGGGATTTGATTTCTAGTCAGAATTTTCAACTGCCGTGGGGAATTGTTTGGTAAGAGCGTTGTCTGGGTTTTAGAATTTGATGACACAACTAAGAGGAAATTAAAATAATCCTAAATTTTATTATTATGAATAAAGTCCCAAGGCCAGGGTAATTATGAAGACTTAATGTATACATCAAATAAATATTGCTTAATATTTGGTTTCAGCTTATACTGATTCTGGTTAGAAGCAAAGCCCTTCCTTGATTGTATAACTATTTATATATGCATAGAAATGATATGAAATATTTTAAGGTAAAAATTTTGAAATGCTCAACTTGGAATTTCAGTACTAAAAAATACCAAATTAGTTTCAGTCCTCTCTTTGCCTCTTCCCAAATTAGTTTTGAAATGCTCATCATTTATCTCTCCTTTTTTGTACAAGGTTGATCTTGGAAATATGCTTCTTGGTTAAATACACACTGAATCAATACAACTTTTATTACATTAATGTTTTGGTATTCCTTAAAAGAAGAAAAATAGTTAAAAACAGGTAGACTGCTTCTTGCTAACCATATGAAATAACATGTAAACCTAGGGCACAAGCAATACTTGTGGTAGAGGCCAATATCACATACCCTAATCTTGTATTACTGTGAACTATGAAATTCTTTACTTTTAATTTTCTGTTTCCTTGTTTTCTGTATCTTATGAGTTGTTTTTAATTTTTTTAGTTGTCTTCATCTGAACCACTTAGACAATAAGGACAAGATCTTTTGAGTACTACCTTAGAGCTGAGCTTCTTCTTCCCACCAAGACTCTATTTTTAGGTTTAATATTTCGGTCCAGGCTCATAATTATAATAACATAGACTTGTGATATTAACAAACTGTAAGAGGTGATTAACCTTAAAGTTTCAGGTTGAGATTAACCTGAAGGTATTTCTTTTTCCATATAACGGAACATTTTTTGTTGTTCCTAAATTAGTAATCACATGCGTACGTTTCATGAGAGGGTAGCTTTATAAGAAACAAGGATAAGTGGGCACTTTTTTCTGAGGCCAGTATCTAAGAGTAGGAGATGAAGAGCACTATTATAGATGGTGCCTAGTGACTAATGAGTGCTGGTGTCATCATAATCATACAAACACAGACCCACATATTAGTTGGTTTCACTATTGCCTATATCTATATTGTTCATATTACACGCTGCTTCAATTCACTGTCCTGGCAATGTTTCATTGCACATTTGAACATTTCAATGCAAATTCTCTTGGTCCCCTCTCTCTCTCTCACTCTCTCTCTCTCATACACACACACACACCACTTTTGGTTACTAAAAGTGAAAGCCACTATTTTGACAAATTATCTCATGAATCTCGTATTTTAAGTTTTAAACTTTCTCCCCTTACCTAGATTAAAACCGTTCATTTTAGGACTTTGTATATCTGTCAAAAGAAAAAAACTGCAAGTTACTCTCGGTGTGTGAGATAGTGATCATGATCATATAATATTGAGTAATTAATAATCAATTTTCCAATTGAACGCTTTATCCAATGCCACCTTAGCTACAATTTGCTTTGAGTGTCTCTGCTTGTTTAGTTTCCTTACGATCTACTTAAATCTACTTTACGTGTCTCTCTTTGTTTAGTTTCCTTGTTACTTGTAACTGTCCAACCACTTATTGATTTGTCATGTAGACTAGCACATGTTACGCGTGGGCTCTGATAGTCTGTCGACAACTTCATATTCATCCCTGACTTTTTTCCCCAGGTAATCCCCTAACACTGACTTTCTCATTATGTGTATGCATGTCGATTGTTGTTTGTTAGTGGAGAGCAGAGCTCATTAGGCATTGGTTTTGTGTGCTGATAACATGATTTTTTATGCATATGTAATGTTGCTTGTTAGTGGAGAGCAGAGCTCAATAGGCATTGGTTTTGTGTGCTGATAACATGATTTTTTATGCATGTGTAATGTTGTTTGTTAGTGGAGAACAAAGCTCATTAGGCATTGGTTTTGTGTGCTGTTAACATGATTTGGTGTTCATAACGCTCAATATCATATACAATGCGTAACATATATATTTATCTATACTGGGAAGTTTTCTTATGTAACAGGTCGTTTCTAAATTTGGGAAATGTCTAGTTTACAGGGGAGACTCTGCCAAAATTTTGGGAGGCTCCCTTTGTTAGGGAACTTAAAAAATGAAACTAAACTTTAATAATGTAGGGTTTAGTCGTGTGTGTACCCATTAGATTCCCGTTTAAGTTTCAAAACAACCGGCTGATGTACCGTGTTGTGTTGGATCTTGAATTGTCCCGGTTGGACAGTTTGGTATGAATTTGTAACCAGTAAGGCGTAACCCATCAATGTTGTATGTGGTCTATCTTGAGATGTTGAATGTTCATTTGAAATTTCAGTTATGGTGTTTCGTATTGTCCCCGGGGTGCATGTCTGTGTGCGGTGTTTCATATCGTACGTATCTCTGTGTACTCGGGGACCAATGCGAAATGCTGCCAAAATTTTAAATGAACATCAACAACACAAGATAGACCACATACAACATCGATGGGTTACGGATGGTTGCATATTCATCCCGAATGGGATAGGGCCCCACCAATTTGCAACATCAAAGAGATAGAGAGTGATTCACAACCGATAGTTAAATAAAATTACAATAATTTAAAGTAACAGAAATCGTGCTTGTTAGATATTGTAAATGGAGGTACCGGCAAATCGGCGATGGATGTACAACCGACTAGATCGTAATCGGCGAGTGACTGAGGAGTTTATAATGGGGCTATTGGAGTTCATTCTGTTCGCTATGGCAAACACGCCTGGATTTGAAGCGACTCAGAAGATTCGTTGTCCGTGCTCAAGGTGCAAATGCATGAGTTTTGAATACGCGGATGATGTCATGTGTCACCTAACTGAGAAAGGGTTTATGGAAACATACCACTGCTAATACAACCATGGTGAGAAGTTACCGTGCAGACCATCAGACGTAACCATGCAACAGTCTTACTACGAGGTTGGAGGAAACAGGGATACGTACAACAACATAGAACAAATGGTGATGGATCATATTGGACCCTCCACCGGGCGTATGCTAGAACCTGATGACCAAGCAGGTCATGGAGACTCTGGCAATGTAGAGGAGGATCCTAATCCGGAGGTGAAGAGATTTTATGATTTGTTAGCGGCAGCTCAGACTCCATTGTGGGACAGGTGTAACAGTCACACTGAGTTATCCGCCTCCCTAGCTGCTTTAAGCCTAAAGGCAGATTATAATCTTTCTGGAGGTTGTTTTAATAGGATGGTCAATCTGATGGGTTCCACTATGCCTACTAATCATCGAATGCCAACAAACCTGTACCATGCTAAGAAACAAGTGGCAAACTTGGGGTTGGGTTGTGTGAAGATAGAGAGTTGTGTTGGCGGATGTATACTGTTCAGAAATGAGTTTACAGATAAAAGTGTCACAAAATGTCTACATTGTAATGAGGAATGCTAAAAAATCGTTAAAAGGAGAGGGAAGGTAACCTGGACGGCCAGGAAGAAAATGTGGTACTTCCCTATAACACCGCGTCTTCAACACCTGTATGCCTCATTGTCCACGGCAAAACACATGCATTGGCATGCTCTGAACCGAACACAAGAGAGGTTTCTTTGCCCTCCTTCCGACGGGAAATCATGGAAGTGTTTGGATGAGCTATATCCGGACTTTTCTGGCGAGCCGCGCAATGTAAGACTTGGCTTATGTATTGATGGGTTTAACCTGTTTGGTCAATACGGAAGAGCTTACTCTTGTTGGCCAGTCATACTGACCCCATACAATCTGCCTCCTGATATGTGTATGAAGAGGGAGGTCATGTTTCTATCTATACTGGTTCCAGGACCCAAAAATCCAAAGGCGAACATAGACGTCTTTTTGCAACCGTTGGTTGAAGAGTTATCACAATTATGGGATGTCGGGGTAATGACATACGATGCGTCTTTGAAGAACAATTTCATGATGCGTGCTGTTTTGATATGGACTATTAACGACTTCCCGGCCTATGGTATGCTTTCTGGATGGTCAACATCTAGGAAGCTTGCTTGCCCTATATGCATGGAACATACCGGGGGGGAATCATTCCCTGTTAGTGGCAAGACAAGTTTCTTTGACTGTCATAGAAAGTTTCTACCGTTGGATCACCCGTTTAGGAGAAACAAAACCGCTTTTAAGAAGAACAAGGTTGTTAATGAACCTCCACCCTGTAGGTTATCCGGTGCACGGGTTTGGTAGAGGGTCGAAGAGTATCCCTACATCTGGGACAAGAGTGTTAAGGAGTTTGCGGGTTATGGTAAGGAACACCACTGGGTGAAGCAGAGCATCTTGTGGGATTTGCCATATTGGAAAGACATATTGTTAAGACACAAGATTGATGTTATACACACTGAACGTAATGTTTTCATGAATATTTTTGACACCGTTATGGACATCAAGGGGAGAACAAAGGAAAACGAGAAGAGTCGTCTAGACCTTCCGATTTGGTGTTCTAGGAAGGAGTTGGAATTAAGGGATGCGGGACGTGGAAAAATGTTTAAACCCTATGCAAAATATGTTTTAACTAGACCGCAACAGATTGTTGTGTGTATTTGGATGAATGGGTTGACCCTGCCTGACGGATTCGCTTCTAACTTGAGTAGATGTGTCGACGTGAAGGAGGGCAGGGTGTTTGGCATGAAAAGTCATGATTGCCATGTCTTTATGCAACAACTACTCCCGTACGCGTTTCATGCCTTACCGAAGCCTATTTGGAAACCGTTGGTTGAGTTGAGTCACTTCTTTAAGGAGTTGACGGCAACTTCGTTGACTGTGGAGAAACTTGTGAAGATGGAAGAAAACATCCTGGTATTGATTTGTAAGTTGGAGCAGATTTTCCCACCAAGTTTTTTTGACTCGATGGAGCATTTGCCTATCCATCTACCGTACGAGGCCTTGGTTGGTGGCCCCGTGCAGTATCGTTGGATGTATCCATTCGAAAGGTGAATGCCAGAACTCTTTAATTTCTTTGCAAACATTTCTTATAATAGTTTTTTCTAACAATCGATATTGTTTATGATTTGAAGATTCTTACGCTCTTTAAAAGACAAAGTGTCAAACAAAGCCTGCGTTGAAGCATCAATTTGTGAGGCATACTTAGTCGAAGAAATGACAACTTTTGCTTCTTTCTATTTTCCGACGAAGATAGAAACTAGAATGAGTAGAATTCCCCACAATCTTGGGGTAGCTACCCGCACAGGGTTTAATGAACAAATATCGATTTTCAACTGTCCTGGTCATCTGGGGGGCAAGCTCACAAAATGTTACATTGATGAGAAAGATCGAAAGGCGGCTCACTTGTATATTCTTCTAAATTGCCCAGAAGTGGAACCCTTTCTTGAGTAAGTCATAAAAGTTATATGTTACATTCTAAACGTAGCTTTTATAGTATCTAAATTTGTTTCCTTTGAATAGCTTATATACAGATATGCTAAAACTTGAGCAAAATGATTTAACTGATGACCAAATTCATAGTAAGGTGTCATCCAAGTTCGTTGGTTGGTTCGCACAACACGTAAGACCCGTATACCGAGTGTGTTTTATCTTTGCGTCTAACTCCCGATATCTAACGATGACCTATTTCTTATGTTGTACATATATACAAGACCCTAACAACTATATTGAAGATTCTTTACTCAAAGCCCTTTCTTGGGAGCCGGTGAAAACTGTTAAAAAATGGCCTATTTACTACGTAAATGGCTACAAGTTTAATATTCTTCAATGGAGTGAAGGGATGCGTACCCATAACTACGGGGTTTGTGTTAGAGGCACCGCCGGACAGTTGGAAGAAGACTTTTATGGAGTGCTGACGGAGATTGTTGAAGTTTCGTTCTCTAGATGACTAAGAAGAGATATTGTTCTATTCAAATGTGATTGGTTCGACAACACAATCGGTGTTGGAACAAAGGTTGACAACAACTACGACTTAGTTGAGGTCAAGAAGAATGGTAGATATAAAGGGTTTGATCCCTTCATTTTTGCCCAACAAGCTGAGCAGGTTTATTACACCGACTTCCCGGGAGGACATCGGGACTGGTATGCAGTAATCAAGGCCAAGGCCCGAAGTCAGATCACTGATAATGTCTCTAAGGAGGTCGATGACGCTTATCAGCTTGCACCACACGAGCTCAACGATGCTAATTTGTTGTACAACATTGATCCAGTCATAATGGATGAGACACTCGCCACTCGCTACTACGGGGGGTAAACACATTGACAAAGACCTTGTCTCTCGATCAAAATGGTCTAGGGCTGATTTGGATACTGATGAAGTTGTTCAAACAGATAACCACAATGACACTGAAACTGAGGGAGAATTTGAAACTAAAATAGACACAGAGTATGTAGTTGTTAAACATATATACATAGGTTTATATTTATCCTGAGACTAACCTTTATTTTCATGATTTTATCCACAGATGATGGGACGTCGACTGCCCTTCAGTAGGGGTGGTGGGTCCAGGACCCCGGCATCCCGTCTGGGGACTCCCACCCCTGAGTAGGGAACCACTCCATCACCACTACAGCAGACCACTCCATCACCACCACAGCGGACCACTCCATCACCACCACAGCTGACCACCCTATCACCCCCACAGCTGACCACCCCAGAGCATACTCTTGGAGTTGATGGCTTGGAGGACCCTGGCCATCAGGCCACCCCACCTCTGGCATCCCCTCTGCCCATGTTGGTACCCGTGCCGGTCGGAGACGAGTAAGTGACTAAAACTCAAATACTTTTATGTTATTTGTATGGTACTTATATTAAACTTACGTGGAAAGACTTGTTCGTTTATTGTATGTTACTTTAATTAGTACTTGTATAGATTGAATTGTACTGGGAACTCTTCTGTTTGTAACAGGGTAACTATTTAAACTTAGAAATGTTACATTTACAGGGGAGACTCTGTCGGAATTTTGGGAGTCTCCCTAGATTGTGTGTTGTTTTACTCCTGATATAATTGTTGTCATTACAGCTTTGTTGACAGTAGTCGCACTACCAAAGCGATTACTAAGGTTTTGAAGGCCCAGTGGGATGGTCCATATATATCTTGGACAGATGCTAGGAAGGTTGTCCAAGATAGGTGGTTTGACACCTTCTCGGTAAGTTACCACATCAATTTGTTGTGATTTGATTTGTAAAATAGACCTCTTATTAATTTTGAATTCTCATTTCATTTTACAGTGTGATTATCAGTGGGCAGAGGGTATGATTGATGAGATTAGGAAGGTCTTTGCCATAAAGACCTCCAAAATCATCAAGAGTACCCTTTGGAAGGTGAGGGACAAGGGTGAGCGCCCTCGTTGGATCCCCGAGGACCATTGGGACGGGATGGTCCAGAAGTGAGGCGGTGTCCCGTTCTAGCAGGCGAGTGCTCGGAACAGGGCAAATAGAGTTGCCGATGCTGCAGCCTCAGTTTACACTGGGGGTAGCATTTCAACCCTCGAGCACAAGAAAAGATTTGTAAGTTTCTTTATGTTAAACATTTCTATTATGATTCGTCTGACATGTTTACAAATAATAATCTCAATGTTTTTTGTCCACCACAGGAGCTGAGGGAGCACCGGGAGCCTTCTTTGTTTGAGGTCATGCAAATGACCAAGAAGAACAAAGCCGGTGCATGGGTAAACCAGAAGACTATAGATCTAGCGGTATTTACTTTTAACTCACACATGCTTATAATTTACAAATCAGCTTACTAATCCTATCAGTGTTTTTGAATTTATAGGAGGCGTATCAGGCCAAGAGGGCCGAGAAGGAGGCGGACTTGGTGGCTTCGACTCCTGAAGGGGAGGTTCCTCCTACCTTGTCTTGTTCCGATGACAACGCCATCTATATGGAGGCTGTTAGCGGTGTGAACAAGAAAGGGAGGGTCTTTGGATTGGGTGGCGTTGGCACGTAGCTGGTGAAAAAGGGGAAGACCCCTTCCTCTTCCTCTTCGTCTGGTCTTCCAACTGAGGTTGTTCAGGTAATTCAAAACCTGAACGACGAGCTACAGGAGGAGCGACGTCAGAGGTAGCTTTTGGAGGAGCAGGCCGAGGCGGATCGACGGCGGGCTGAGGCGGACCGACAGCGGGCCGAGGAGCAGCACGCCGAGACTCGTCGGCAACTTGCTCAGCAGTAGGAGCTACTGATGCAGTTGATGGCGAGACTACCTACCCCCACTTCCCAGGCGCCCCCACCACCACCATAGGATCCCCCACCACCATGATTGTATTTTTATTATGTATACACATTGTATATGTCATTTACAGTTTTTACATTATATTCCATTCAGTATTTATTTTGTCATTCTTCATTTATTATGTCAATATTTATTGGTAATTAAATTCAAAGAAAAACACCTTATTGTGATTATCATTAATAATTCAACCTATTTGATAAATAAATTTAATCCATTATTTTGTTTTTAATAATAATTAAATATTTTAAAAAATTATTCAAATTTAATTATAAAATTTTATCACCTAATACAAAATATTAATCAACATTTTTAAAGTTAAATTAACAAAACCTATAAATATTTAAACTATTTTTAAAAAAAACCCATTAGCGACGGATAAAGATGGTCGCTATATAGTGGTCGCTCTACCCATAGCGACGACAAATATGCTCGCTACATAGCGACGGACGAATGTGGTCGCTGTTTGGCTACCGATAGCGACGGCTATAACTGGTCGCTGTATGGCTATCCATAGCGACGGACAAGTATGGTCGCTATATAACTACTAATAGCGACGGGGTAACGGAGTCGCTATATGGCTACTAGTAGCGACAGGTACCTGGTCGTCGCTGAACGTGGTCAGTTAGCGACGGCTGAAGTAAGTGAAGCAGAGACCATGTTAGCGACTGTGTTATGCCGTCGGTATTTTAGCAACGGGGTTTCTGTGGTCGCTGATCTATTTTCGATGAAGGTTTTAGCGACGGTTGTTTGGCCGTCTGAAAGACTATCACTAGTCCTCTTAGCGACGGCCTTGGCATGGATTAGCGACCAATTCTGTCCGTCGCTAATAGGTATTTTTTTAGTTGTGACTGTTGTGGGCACATCTATTTGTTTCTCAGGTTCCTTGGGTATGGGTACTTCAAGATTCTTACCTGATCTTAGCTGAATTGCACTTACATTTCTTGGATTTGCAGCTGGTTGAGATGGTAATTTGTCAGAGTTTTAAGATTGTAACTAGTTCAATGATGATGCCAATTACCTAATTTGGTTGCTTAAACTCTGGATTGTAGCATCATTTCTCTGTTGATACTCTAAGTTTTGTGCAGCCATTTGCTTTACCAGATCCTCCAAAGAAGGGCCACTTATGGATGGTTGAGGATTTGGCTTTTGGAAGGTTAGTGCATTATTTTGAAATGGGGGTTGAGGATTTTGTTGTTGATTTCCCCATCTTAAGTTTGGATGGTTCCTCCAACTTGGGTTGTATCTATTGGTTGATAGGTCATGGTTTTATTGCTGTTGTGGTGGAGGTCGATTATAGTAAATGTTTGCTGCATAGGCTTGAGGATTATCATCACCCTTCTCTTGTAGAGAGGGACAACAATTAGTGGAATCCTCTTGTGAAGAGCAGATGGCACACATTCTAGCAGTCATGGATTTTTGATTAACTGCCAATTGTGTGACCAAAGTGGTGAGAGCATTAAGTTTGCTTTCCAATTTAATGCCAGATGCACTAGAATTTGATGTTTTTGTGGTAACCACTGCGAGACTGGGACGCCTTCCTGTATGTCAGATGCAACAATTCATCAGTCGGGCAGGTGTAGGATTGTAACTGTTTATGGTGAATGTACTGAGTCTATCTGGTCATATTGAGTAAAAACATGTGAGCTATGTTGGATGAGTTGTGATTGATTATATGTGACTCACTCAGATGTGGAAAATTTTATGTTTGGGAAAAAGGAATGATGGTGATCATGTCCTGTTGGACTTTGGGAAGTAAAATACTATTTTATGATGGCATTATACCTCGTTGGTGTGTGGCCTGAAGCATGTCTTATGATATATATATGTCGAGGTTAAATTTCAAGGACGAACTTTCTTTTTAGGTGGGGTGGATTGTAACATCCCAAAATTTATAAAAATGATTAATTGAGAGGAATATATAATAAATAATTATATGAGTTGATTCATGTCTCGAAAATTTAGAAATAATTAAATTGGGATTTATTATGGATATACATAATTTATTAAGACTTAGTGAAATGAAATTATACCCAATTAAAATATGAGTGTCAGACCAAGTATCTTTGATTGAGGTACCGTTGGTCAGGGCTGTTAAGGATATTATGGGGAATCTAAATATATATTCAAAATAATTTTTGGATATAGTATTGAGCCCAAACGGGGATCCTGTTTATTATAAAATAAAGAAATTATTAACGAGGGTTAAAAATAAAACATAAAACTCTCTTCTCCTCCCTCTCACTTTCACGTTGCCTTCTTCCACCCCAAAGACAAACCATTTATTTTCTTTTCTTCTCCCATTCTCTTCATCTTCTTTTTCTCTAAAACCTAGCAAAATGATGGTGTTCCCCTTCTCCCTCCTCCATTTCATTTTTCTCCATGAAGCTTGAAGGAGATGATGTTGGTTGGAAGCTCCTCCTTCTTCTCCCTTAAATTTTGTCACAACATTCTCACTCTCTTGGATGCTCAGTTATTTCTTGGCTTGAGGTAAATTCCTCACCATTTTATTGAGTTTATGCCATTGGTTATGATTTTATTTGTTGGGAGAGTGTAATGTATGTATGGGTTATGGATTAGGAACCATTTTTATGCAAAACCATAAGGTGGGTGTGTGAGAAATATATGTTTTTGTGTGGGTGTGAAGGGGTACACGAAAATAGCACATAATGGAATAGAAAATGATTAATATAAGTGGTGATTGATGGATTTTAATGAAACTCTAACTCTAGAAAATTAGGGGAAATGAGTAAGGACGATATGTGAAATGATTTTAAGTGTACACATATGATAAATTATGTTTGAGTGATGATAATGATGACGCTTGACGGTTATTAGTAATGATTGTTGGATTTTTTATGAAAACCCTAGCCCTAAGAATTGGGAAAAAGTATCTATGTGACTTGGAGGGTTGAATTGAAAGTGAATAGATAATATTTAATGTGAGAGCTATTATTTATGATGATGAATGGTGATAGTAATTGTAAATCATAGGGTATGAGACTCATGGATGAGTGTTGTTATAAAATGTGTAGGAATAAATGTGAAAACCAAATCATAGTGGTTATGATGGATTAATCAGATAGAATTATGGTTGATAAGGCCTTAGGCCATGGCATGTGCCATTTGGATTTGTTGATTAATGATGGTTTATTGGAGGCCAAGATGGCTATGTTGAATTTTGAATGGAAACGATGACATCTAGATAATTTATGCCATGTTGAATGCATTTTAGATGAAAGAGGAATATGATGTTATTGTTATTAGGTATGGTTGGCCCTTTGAGACTTAGACAATCTTGGTTTTGGGAAAGGAATTTTCGAAACCTAACATAAGTATATGAGTTGGTGTTTTGACAAGTCTAGGACTTGATATTGGACTCTAAGAGATGTGTCAATTATTTAAACTTGTGATGATGCCTTGTGTTGGCTCATAAATTGAATACATGTGAATGTATGTGTGTTGATAGGAGATTGTATTCTGGGCAATATGATGGAACGTTTGGAATGCTTGCCTTGCTAAGTTGTGTTAGTTATGTGATAAATGACATGCTTCGTAAACTTGTGATTTTGAGAATCATGTATGTGATTAATGATAGTGAAAAGTCTTCAAGTCCCTTTGATGGGCATGATTTATTCATTGGTAGAAATCCATGGATGGATGAATTGTTAGATTTATGAAGTTATGTTCATGTGGTTTATGCATAATTAAGGAACTAATAGGGCTATATTGAGTTTTAATGTGTTTGAATGCCATGGAATAGTTCCAATAGTGCCTATGCATGATTTAAGACTTGTAGAAACTGGAACGGGCCAATTCCATTGAGAATTAACCCTTAAGTTGTGCAAAGATGCCTTAAAATGGGCTAAACGCATTTATGCACATAAGTTCCTCATTTTTGGGAATATTTGAGTGAGGCCAGTGGCTACACGTCACAAATGGTGTATTTCAGTTGATGTTAAAATTTTGGTGGTCATTGGACTTGATATGAGAAAGTTAGGGTGGTTGGAAGTTGAAAAATCATGATTTTTCTACATTATGTAGCAGGGATGCTATCATGAATCAATTCATGAGTCCCTTGAATTGATTCATGGGCCCCAGGAGCAGCTTGAATTGATTCACACATCCCTCGAATTGATTCAAGAGCTGCTGGAATGCCTTGAATCAATTTACACGAGGCTTGAATCGATTCAAGGACTTCTGTTTTCACTGTTTACCATTTCCAACTTGCTTGTATCGATTATACATATTTTTAACATGTTTTAGCAATCGATGCATGATGATATTGTCATATCCCTCGTATAACTTGGTTTTTGAAGTTGCCAAGTGTTTGTTGATATCCAAAACCCTTTTATTATACGAAAAACAAGAGATTGTCTTAAGGGTACATGATTGAGGTGTGTCTTAGTGGTGATTGATGATGGCTTAAGACTTGACAAAGTATATGTGGGCCTATGTCATGTTATGAGAATATGTATACTTTACCACTATTGATATGTTATGATGAATGATGGTAGAAGTTAAATGATATGGTTGTATGACACACCCTTGACTAATGATTAGATTAATGATGGAGACAATTATATGATGAAGTCGATAATGAACGAAGATGAATAATATGGATAATTGTGATTGATGCAAGATGAGCTTGCAATTGTGAGTTAAAATCCTACTTGATGGAAAATGTTAATGAGGAATAAAAATGAATGTTGATTGTGGGTGTATGTATGTTACCATATATGACGAATGACGAATATTGATGTTGAATGAAATGGGTATTGTTGTTGAACATCCTTGATCAAATAGTGATCGTTATTATTGATAATTATGATGCCATCGTGGTTAATACAAGTGTGATCTTGTATGTGTAAATTGAATTGTGTTGGCAAGTATATGATGCCTCAAAATTGAAATATGCTTATTAATTTTCCTTGTTGGCTTCCATGTGTGGATTAATATTATGAGGATTGATGTGTCTTTTTGATTGCCATGTATGGATTGATGTCAATTTGAACCCTTAGCCATTGAAATACAAAGTATGTGAATGGTATACCTTGCGGGGCTTTGAAATTGGTTGCGTACCACTAATTATCTTGCTAAATGTAAAATATAAATATGTACCCAAGTGAGTGGGTGAAAGAATCCTTGCGAGGTTAAGAATTGACATATGCATTATTGTGGCATGCATGGCATAGCATTGTATATGTGGTTATGATCACAATAATGAGAGTCTTGCAGGACTATATGCGTGGTGGGAAACCAATATGTGAATGAATAAAGGTGGTTGCGATCACCAGTATGTTGAGAATGATAAACATGGTTGCGATCATGAGTATACTGAAATGATAAAGATCCTGCAGGATTCTGTGAGATTGAGTACCCTATGCGTGGAGGAATGAGTCTGTGGTTGTGATCACATGACAAATTAAAATGATAAAGGTGGTTGTAATCACCAGTGTATTGTTAACCCCCATGTTACTGTTAGGTTATTAATTGGCAAGCGCACCAATCGTTTGTAGTTTTTAAATTTAGATATCGTTCCACTGGGATTGAAAGTCCAGTAACTCATAATAATTTCTTATTTACTATGGTAAATTTATCAATAATTATTAACAAAAGAATAATTTATAAATAATTTATACAATATTCATAAGATTTGAAGATTGATTTGTTCATAAGGTAAAAAGAGGGAAAAGATAAAATCTAACTATAAAGTTGAGATGTAATTCAGAATAATGCAGATACTTGAGGTAAAAACACTGATTAACAAACTATGTTGGAATTAGGATTCTCGTACTAAAATATAATGCAATAATTACAACGTACATACTTAATCATCAAGTTCATGTTATTGCAGCTAAAAGTCATTATAACCGACTCCTTGTGATATAAATTCTAAGTGTTTATCGTAAAGTCCGATCCTTGGTGAGCTTTCTCAAAAAAAACTTGCATTAAGTCCTGGCCTTATGGCAACAATAATTACCTATTCTATCCCTAGTAATTGGTATATTAAGGGTATTTCCACTTTTACTTTCATTAAAACAAATTTTAATTCGGCATGAATAGTCATTCTTCCGTTTGATATTCATACTAATAAAACAAGCTTTAATACACATGACAATCATTCTCCCGTTTGATGTTCATATTAATAAAAAGTTGAAATATTAACATGTTCTTGAATCATAAATATGTAGAGGTCATAATCACAACATCATATAATAGATTGATTCACCAAATTCCAACATAAACAATTTAGTTACACATAATAAAAGTAAGAACAGCACTCACAAAGTTTGACATTACGATGACTTGAAAACACTTTACAATACAAAAGCTCACACTACTACACAACACTCTCAAGTATCTAGAAATCACTCCAACCTTACAAACTCAAAGAAGAACACTCAAACTCGAGTGAAAAGAGAGAAAAGAAAGAATGAACTTCAGAATTGGATGCTTCTAAGTGTGGAGAATGGCCCCATTTATAGGGCTGAGGAAGGGTCCTGACGCTACGCACCAGCCTGACGCTACACGTCAGGTCCCTGACTCAACTTCCATTAAACAGCTCGAAGTGGCCATGATTGTGTAATTCTTTTAATTAATCATGCCCAGACAGGTGTGCCTTTTACCCCAGTTTGGCTTGGACACTTGTGGGTAATGGAGGGGTCACTAGCTGAGTGCTTGACCACCTGTTAGTGTTATCCACGTAGCTCCTGACGCTACACATGGATGTAACGCATAGCGTCAGCATCAGAAGTTCCCACGCTACGCGTGGTGTTGATGCTACGCGTCAGCTTCCCAGTTCTTCAATTTTTCTCTTTAAATTCTTCATTTTTTTACTGCAAAAGTAGAGAAAATTGATCAAGGGCAGATTAATTCCAACAACATCCATTTATTGAATTTAAAACCTAAATTTCTAACAAATTAACCAAATTTTTATTCTTTTTATAAAATATTTATTAAAGATTTTATTGTAAATTTGAGGACTAACATGTATTGAAATGACAATGGTCTTGTGGAACTATGAGAGGAGTACCCCATGCGTGGCGGGAAACCAATATGAGAATGATTAGAATGTGGTTGCGATCACAATGAAAGATCCCGTGGGATTCTTTGAAATGGACCCTTGCATGGAGGACATATATTTGATGAATTATAAGTGATTTGCATATATTCATTTTTCATTTATATGCATTTTTATTTTATTTTTTTTATTTTTTTTTATTTTTTTTTTCTTAAAAAGAATCAAGTTGTTAATTTTCACTCCCCATTTTTGTTAGAACGTTTAAAATATTCTTTCTATTTTGATCATTTGCTCTTTTAATCAATCAAGTAAATGGAATGGTTAACATTTGATAAAGGTTTAAGGGTACCAATGAAATTATTTTTTAGGCTCAAATTGGCTTTTAAAAGATAAAAAATAATTCTACCATGGTAAGCTTTTTGGCCCAAGGTTTTCTTTTACCAAAAATGTGTCTTGATCATTTTCTTGAATTCTCTGTATAACAACACTTATCACAGATTAAAGCAAAATCAATTCGAATGAAGTTATGTCGAAACCCTCAAGTGTTTAAAAGATTTCTCAGCTTACAGGGTTATCGAAATTAGCTTGATAATTAATAAAATTATTGTAATGAAATTTATCAGAATCCCTTAATTTCAAAAAGAATCGATGATGGATTTTTTTAAAAAAATGGTTTTATTGTGTAAAAACCTTAAGTGTATAAATTTCTTTATTTTCAAAAATTTGATTTATTTAAAAGATAAAACTTATTTTTGAATTTTTGAAGAAATTACGCAAAAACACACTACGAAAAAAATACAATAAAACATACCACATAATAAAAGACAAACTATATAATCCACAAAGTAAAAATACCAATGTAAATATCAAACTAAAAGTAAACTAAAGTGTATGTAAAAGATGCAGAGAATAACATCCTCAATCCTCCATGTGATCCTCATCATCTCCCTCCTCATCTGCATCACCCTCTGACTCAGCATGTGCTCCAAATGGTCTACCAGTCTCAGGGTAAGTAGGTAAAGCACTAGGCTAAGCTACATGAGCTGCGAACTCAGCTGGTGTGACATAAGGTGCTCTCTCTCCCTGAAGTCTATATTGATAAAATGCATCATGAAGATGTATATAAGCTCTATGTGTGGCAACCATCATCTGCATCATATGCTGATGCTTAATAGTCATCCTAGCAAATCCATCAGTGATAACATCAGCAGATGGTGGCTGAAGTGGTGGTCTCCTCCTCCTTTGTCTGGGTTGAGCCTCCTTCTCTAGTGGTGGAAGCTCGCATTGCTGGACGAAGTAATCTCTGTTCACTAGAACTTTAGGGACTCTCCCCGAAGAACTAGTAAACTCTGGTGATGGTACAACAACTCCTTGCCTACTCAACAGGAAGATATGATGAGAGGGAATGGAATATGACGGTTCACCTTATACCCAAGGGCATAAAGGTGAATCTTCTCAGAGATCAGCTCGACAATATCAATAGTATAGCCCTAAAGAATAGAGTAGAGAAGGCAGCAGCGATCAACTGGGATAGAAGAAAGGTGGGTGACAGGAGTGATGTTATGCAGCATAAGATGAGACCATGCCTGAGCTATAGGGGACAACTGGGTCTTAAGGAGGTTTGATGGAGTCCTTCCAACCTTACTCAGGTTGAAGAAGATTCCATCTTTGCTCAAGAAGTGAGCAACCTGATCTAGGAAGTATCCTAAATCACCATCCTCAGTCGCAACCTTGTTTCTGTTTTCCTTCTAGAAACAAGTGTCGCTCTCGGGAGTAGGCTCCCAAGGGTTACCCAGTAGGGTGCTAATGGTGTCTCAGTCGTATGTAATGTGTCGACCCCTCACCCAGCTCGTCTTCTGCTGGTCGATATTCGGTGCGTCCTGGCGAGTCTTGTAGGCGTTCGCATAAAACTCCATCACTAAGATGGGATCCCCCTCAGTAGGCAGGGAAAATAGGGGTCCCCAACTCCTCCTTTGGACCTTATCCTGTAACTCAGGATAGTCCCCAACATTCAGATCTAAGACTCTCTCCTAGATGAGTCTCTGGCCCTTTATCTGATGGAACCGGGCCCATTTTGCATAATTGTGAAATCTAGTGGGATCTCTAGGTCCCAACTGCTCCTCACCTTAAAGATCTAGATCTTCAGAGGTGGTATCTATGTCAGTGGTCCTCCTCTGTCTTTTCATACCAGAAATAGGAATGAATTTCTTAGGTGCCATCTGCAAAAAGAAATTTTTACAAAAATCAAACACACATCACACTATATTATATAAAACATGTCAAACATCAAAAAATTTACAATCATATTTTTGGTTTTTATATTTTATGCACAACATAAAAACTTATGCAAAATTTAACACAAAATATTTACAAAGTATAAAAATAAAATAAAAAATTAAACATGCATATTTTTTTATTTTTAAAAGTACAACATGTAATTTCACAAATATATTTATAAAATTTATTTATTTATTTATGCAAGAAAGTATAACAAACATACAATTTAAGAAAATTTATTAAATTTAAAAAGAAAAATGAACAAACAACAATAAAAATTAAACAGGACAGAATTATCAAAAACAGAAAAATAGAAAAACAGAATATACATTATTAGAAATTAAAACACAAAATTGACATAATTCAAAAACAGAGGCTGACGCTATGCGTGGATGGGACGCTACGCGTCAGCCCTGTTCTGCCCATGCTACGCGTGGGCTTGCAGAACAAAAACTGCAAAACAGTGGTTGCGCAACAGCAACCCCTCCAAACCACATTCAATCCATTCAAATTCCTAAATCTAATAGCAATCAAGCCCAGTGGTTGTCTAATCCTATCCCTAACCTCATGCATTGCTAAGAATCAAAATTGAAATTCAAAGGGAAAAGGATTTAGAGAAACTTACTTGGGATCCTTGAGAGATTGAGAAATTGAAGAGGATTGAAGAGTTAAGAGAAAAAAGGTTTGTGGGAAAAAATAGGTTTCTGAGAGTGATTGCAGAGGGAGGCAAAACTAGGTTTTAAAAGTTATGGACTTGGGCCTCCCTCTAGTTCAGTTTTAAAAACTGAACGAGGGTCCTGACGCTACGCGTGGTAGGGTTGAAAATTTAGAACCCACGCTACGCGTCAGTGGGGTGCTACGCGTGGGATTCTATTTTCTTTTTTCAAAATTCAATTTTAAAAACCCTTTCTTTTTAATTTTTAAACCCCTTTTTATTTTCAAAAATCATAATTCTAAAAAAATAATTTAAAAAACCTTTTTTTTATGTTTAAAAATAAGTTAAAAATAAAAAGAAAATAATGGGTTACCTCCCATTGAGTGCTTGATTTACTGTGTCTAGCTTGACATCCTGCACATCACAAATCAGTCAAATAGCAAATGATAATGAGTCTGTCAATCTCACCACCTAGATATGGTTTCAATCTTTGCCCATTAACCATCTAACTTTTTTTGGAAGTTGGATCTTCAATTTCGACTGCTCCATAGGATTTAACTTCCTTAATTACAAAAGGGCCTGACCATTTAGATTTCAATTTACCAGGAAATAGTCTTAATCTTGAATTAAACAATAACACTTGCCGACCTGGTATGAGGTGTCTATTTTTAATTTTTTTTATCATGGTAAGCTTTCACCTTGTTCTTGTAACTTCTAGATGTCTTATAAGCATTGTTTCTCATTTCTTCCAACTCAAATAATTACAACTTTCTTTTGTCAGCTGCTGCATTTAGATGAAAGTTGAGAAATTTTAGAGCCCAATATGCTTTATGTTCCATCTCTACTGGAAGATGACAAGCTTTTCCATAGACCATTTGGAAAGGAGAAAGGCCAATTGGAGTCTTAAATGCAGTTCTGTATGCCTAGAGTGCATCATCAAGCTTTTGTGACCAATCTTTTCTGGAGGAAGACACAGCCTTTTCCAAAATTCTCTTTACTTCCCGATTTGAAATCTCAGCCTGTCCATTGGTTTGTGGATGATATGCTGTGGCCACTTTATGTCTCACTCCATAGTGTTGTAAAACTTTATGAAGAACTTTGTTACAAAAATATGATCCTCCATCACTGATCAAAGTTCTTGGTGTTCCAAACCTGCAGAAAATATTTTTCTTCAAGAAATTCACTACAGTTTTGGTGTCAGTATTAGGTGAAGCGATTACTTCTACCCATTTTGAAACATAATCGACTGCCAAGAGAATGTATTGATTAAATTGAAAGTAAGGAAAAGGTCCCATGAAATCAATACCCCAACAATCAAATACCTCAACCTCTTGAATGTTTGTGAGAGGCATTTCTTGTCTTTCGTTAACATTACGTGTTCTTTGGCAGTTATCACAAACTTGCATAAATGAGTGAGAATCTTTAAAAATGTAGGGCCAATACAAACCTGATTGAAGAATTTTTGTAGCCGTTCTTTCTCCATTAAAATGTCCTCCATAAGGGGATTTATGACAATGCTACAACACATCTTTCTTTTCCCAATCGGGTACACAATGACGTAACAAATTATCCACACCAATTTTGAATAGATGAGGGTCATCCTAAATAAATTATTTTGAATCTTTGAAAAAAAATTTTCTTTGCTGTCAAGTTAAATCATTTGGAAGAATTCCTGCTGCTTTAAAGTTGGCCATATCAGCAAACCATGGCCGTTTTGTTATTTCAAAAAGTTTTTATCAGGAAATTCTTCCAAGATGTCTTTTTCTTTAGTAGTGACCTCATCATTCATTAATCTAGAAAGATAGTTAGCGACCATATTTTCACTACCCTTTTTATCTTTGATTTCAAGATCATATTCTTGAAGGAGCAAAATACATCGGATTAACCGAGGTTTAGAATCAGTTTTGGTCAAAAGGTACTTGATTGCAGCATGATCAATGAAAATAATTATTTTTGATCCAATCAAGTATGATCTAAATTTTTCTAAGGCATACACTATGACTAGTAATTCATTTTCAGTAGTTGCATAATTTATTTGATTTTCATTTAAAACTTTACTAGCATAATGTATAACCCTAAAAGCTTTTTCATATCTTTGACCTAAAACCGCTCCTACAGCATAATCACTTACATCGCACATAAGTTCAAAGGGTAAATTCCAATTAAGAGCAACAATTATAGGGGAAGAAACCAATTTTTCCTTCAAAGAATTAAAAGCTTTAAGACATGATTCATCATACTTGAATTCAACATCTTTATTTAGAAGATTTGTTAAGGGTTTAGCAATTTTTGAAAAATCTTGAATAAATCTTTTATAGAATCCAGCATGTCCTAGAAAACTTCTAATAATACCTTTTATATTCACAGGGGGTGGGAGTTTAGAGATTACCTCTATTTTGGCTTGGTCCAATTCAATACCTTTAGAGGAAATTTTGTGACCAAGTACAATTCCTTCTTTCACCATAAAGTGACATTTCTCCCAATTGAGCACCAAATTTGTTTCAATACATCGCTTCAGTACGGTGTCCAAATTGGTTAGACATGTTTCAAATAAATTTCCAAAGACTGAGAAGTCACCCATGAAAATCTTAATGCTCTTTTCAATTAGATCTGCAAAAATAAAAAACATGCATCTTTGAAAAGTAGCAGGTACATTACACAATTCAAATGGCATCTTCCTATATGCAAATATGCTAAAGGGACATGTAAAAGCAGTCTTTTCCTGATCAAGAGGGTCAACAACAATTTGATTATATCCTGAATATCCATCAAGGAAGCAATAGTAAGCCTGTCCAGACAATCTTTCAAGCATTTGATCCATAAAAGGAAGTGGAAAATGATCTTTTCTTGTTGGTTGATTTAGTTTTCTATAATCAATACACATTCTCCAACTAGTGACAATTCTTGTTAGGATTAATTCATTTTTATCATTAATAATTACTGCCATACCACCTTTTTTTGGAATAACTTGTACAGGACTTACCCATGCACTATCATAAATAGGATAGATAATACCTGCTTTCAGTAATTTCAAAACCTCCTTGGTTACCTCTTTCATGGTTGGATTGAGGCATCTTTGGGGTTGAGCAACAGGTTTAAAATTATCTTGCAACAAAATCTTATGCATGCAATATGATGGGCTTATACCTTTTAAATATTCAAGTGTCTATCCAATTGCTTTCTGATTCCTTTTCAAGACTTCAACCAGTTTTTCTTCTTCTATTTCACTTAACAAATTACTAATAATCACTGGTTTTAAGTTTCCTTCTTTCAAAAAGATATACTTTAAGTTGGAAGGTAGCACTTTCAATTCAGGCCTCTTGACTTCTTCAACAGGTACTTCTTGAATTTCTTCAATTTCTCCTAATTTAGGGGAAATTTCTTTCCTTTGATCAAGATCTTCAAGATATTTATCTACCTATTTTTCTTCTTCTTCACTCAAAACTTCCACAGAGTTAGTTAATAACTTATTTAAAGGGTCAGAATTTGACATACTTGTGGATATGGAGAAGCAGACTTCGTCGAGAACATCCATCTTGAAACAATCTTGCTTTGAATTGGGATGTTTCATGGCTTTGAAAACATTGAAGTTTACTTCTTCATCATGAACTCCTACTGCCAGCTTTCCATTATCTACATCAATGAGCACTCTAGCAGTCTTCATGAATGGTCTTCCCAGGATTAGGGGAACTTCAACATCTTCTTCCATATCTAAAACCACAAAGTCAACAGGGAAGTAGAACTTGTCAACTTTCACAAGTACATCTTCCACAATACCATAGGGTCTTTTGATTGATCTATTAGCCAATTACAAAGTCATTTTTGTTCTTTGAGGATCAAAGTCACTAATTCACTTCATCATACTTAGAGGCATTAGATTAATGCTAGCCCCTAAGTCTAACAAGGCTTTTCCAATATTCATACCTCCAATGGAGACAGGAATGGTGAAACTTCAGGGTCTTTCGACTTTTCTGGCATGTTATGTTGCAAAATAGGACTACAACCTGCTTCAAGTTCTACAATTTCTTCATCATACCTCTTCTTTTTGGTGAGCAATTCTTTCATAAACTTTGCATATACTGGTATCTGTTCTAATGCCTCAGAAAATGGAATATTTATGTGTAATTGCTTAAAGATTTCAAGGAATCTTTTATATTCCTTTCCCTTATCCTTCTTTGATGGTGCATGTGGATAAGGTAAATCTTTAACTGGAGGTGTCTGACCCAAATACTAATTTTTTTGTTTTTTAATTTTTGATTTTTTTGTTTTTCTTTTTTCATCATTCTTTTCTTCATTTTCTTTTTTCTCTTTTTCTTCTTTTTTCTTCTTTCTCTTTTTTTCTTTTTCTTTTTCTTCTTTTTCTTTACAATCATTTCCTATAACTTTACCACTTCTTGTAAAAATAGCATTACATTGTTCTCTTGGATTTTGAGTATTTGTAGAAAAACCAGAGCTTTTCATGTCAGTTACTTCTTTTGCTAACTGTCCCAGTTGTATATCTGACGCTTTACGTGCGGCTTTATTTGTTTGCATGTATTGTAGCAATTATTGGATAGACTCCTCTATCCTAGTTAGCCTTGCAGTTTGATCAGATTGTGGTTATTGTTTGAATTGATTATTAGGAGGTCAGTTAGAAGGTCCAACATCTTGTTTCCAGCCAATATTCTGATTCTGCCAACCCTGCGGGTAATTGTTAGGAAAAGAATTACCAAGATTGAAAGGAAAATTACCTAAGGGTATTCTTTGATGGTTTAGAAAATTGGCTTGCTCTTGCTTATTTTTATCAGGGGTACAGTAACCACATGGTTGTTCTCCCATGCAATGCATACATTATTTCAATTGAGTAGGAGGTGGTGATGGCATTTGAGTAATTTGATGTTTCTCCAATTGTTTGCTTATAGCCTCAATTTGTTGAGTCAGCAATTTTTGCTAAGCCAATACTGCATCATTCACTCCTAATTCGAGCATGCCTGGCTTTCTTTGTACATTACCTCTTTCATATTTTGCTTGTCGGTCACTGATGGACATTGATTCCAATATTTCTATTGCTTCTTCCACAGTTTTGTTCATTAAAGAACCACCTGCACAAGCATCTAACATCATCTTAAACTGAGGTAACAAACCATGGTAAATGATCCTTACCTTTTCGGTATCATTTAAGTTGTGGTTTGGACACTTCCTTAAGAGTGCCTTGAATCGTTCCCATGGTTCTCCTAATGACTCATCATTATTTTGTGAAAAAGAATGTATGGCTATCATGGCTTCAAAATATTTTGAAGGAGAATAAAATCTTTCCAAAAAATTCTCTCAACATCGGACTAGTTTGCAAAACTACCCGGTAGACAAGATTTAAACCATTCTTTAGCTTTACCAATCAATGAAAAAGGAAACAATCTTATATAAACAGATTCTTCTTGATTGGGTTCAAAACCAATTTTGCTGCATAACTCATAAAAAACAGTTAAGTGTTCATAAGGTTCCTCATTATTTAAACCAGCAAATTGATTATTTTGAATAATGTTTAAAGTAGCTGGTTTAATTTCTATAGCAGCAATAGGTCCTTGATACATCCTCGAAACATGAGGTGGTCCATTAATAGCAGCAAATTGTCCCAACGTTCTTCTTTTAGCAGCCATATTAGAATTTTCAAAATTTTCAGATTTTTCAAAAGAAGATAAAGTTAATGAAGAAGAAGTTCTTGTTTTTTTAGATTTTAATGCTTTAAGTTTCTTTACAAATTTCTCGATCTCAGGATCAAAGAACACCTTTCCTGCAGAAGATCGAGTTTGCATAAACACACTAAATAAAGAAAGGTTAGTAAAACAACGTTAAAATGAATGAATAAATGAACAAATTGAAAAATTTTGACTAAGGTAAAAGATTATTTTTACCATGGTAATTAAAAATTTACTGTTTTACTGAATCAATTTAATCCCCGGCGACGGTGCCAGAAAACTTGTTAACCCCTATGTTACTATTGGGTTATTAATTGGCAAGCGCACCAATCGTTTGTAGTTTTCAAATTTAGATATCGTTCCACTGGGATTGAAAGTCCAGTAACTCACAGTAATTTCTTATTTACTAATCCGGTCTGGATACCGGCCCCTAGAGTTGTGACGTCAGCATGACTGTTCCAGAAGGGCAACCGGTATCATAGGGCAGTACCCCCACACCGGTTATCTGAGGTTACATTTGAGATATCGGACACTTTATCCGTTCTCGTTTCTCCGTCACATATAACCACTTACTTCAGTGTCATAATGAGATAAGAGGGGTTATAGCTTATCAGTATGGATACTCTACGTAGCGGAATGTGTCTATATCATTCACTGAAAGGAGTAAGTACAATCGCAGGCGTAATGTATGGAAAAGGTGATTATCCTCCATCCCTGTGTCAGAATCGTACACTGATAATTGACCTACCCCCTGGCACACTCTAAATACTGAGCCACTTTGATTGACACTCTATACACGGTATCAGAACCTATGGGCCCACCTACATCCAACGATTCATTTCCACGTCCAACTATAAATAGCATATTCCAATACACATGCAAGGTGACGTTGTTCTAACTCATATCTTACTATTGCATTGCCTGAATATTCACTGAGTTCATGTATACTCTTCTAACTTGAGCGTTGGAGAATCTTCACAGGTGACACCACCTTTCGCCCTCACCAATGCGAAACTCTGGTGTGAAGGATCTCCAGGACTACGAGACCGGTTTCTCCCACTGAGAGGCCGGATTATAATACCGGATACCCACTGTACCGGTGTATACATACTAAAATATATATATACTTTTGTGGCTAGTCCCACACCGGATCGTTGACCCCGGTTCAGACGAGTTCATTTACTATGGTAGATTTATCAATAATTATTAACAAAAGAATAATTTATAAATAATTCATACAATATTCACAAGATTTGATGATTGATTTGCTCATAAGGTATAAAGAGGGAAAAAATAAAATCTAACTATAAAGTTGAGATGTAATTGAGAATAATGTAGATACTTAAGGTAAAAACACAGATTAACAAACTATGTTGGAATTAGGATTCTCGCACTAAAATATAATGCAATAATTACAACGTACATACTTAATCATCAAGTTCATGTTATTGCAGCTTAAAGTCATTATAACCGATTCCTCGTGATATAAATTCTAAGTATTTATCGTAAAGTCCGATCCCTCGTGAGCTTTCTCAATAAAAACTTGCATTAAGTCCTAGCCTTATGGCAACAATAATTACCAATTCTATCCCTAGTAATTGGTATATTCAGGGTATTTCCACTTTTACTTTCATTAAAACAGATTTTAATTTGACATGTATAGTTATTCTTCCCTTTGATATTCATACTAATAAAATAAGTTTTAATATACATGACAATCATTCTCTTGTTTGATGTTCATATTAATAAAGAGTTGCAATACTAACATGTTCTTGAATCATAAATATGTAGAGATCATAATCACAGTATCATATAATAGATTGATTCACCAAATTCCAACATAAACAATTTAGTTACATATAATAAAAGTAAGAACAACACTTACAGAGTTTGACATTACGATGACTTGAAAACACTTCACAATACAAAAGCTCACACTACTACCTAACACTCTCAAGTATCTAGAAATCACTCCAACCTTACAAACTTAAAGAAGAACACTCAAACTCGAGTGAAAAAAGAGAAAAGAAAGAATGAACTTCAGAATTAGATGCTTAAAAGTATGGAGAATGGCCATATTTATAGGGCTGAGGAAGGGTCTTGACGCTACGCACCAGCCTGACGCTACGCGTCAGGTCCCTGACTCAACTTCCATTAAACAGCTCGAAGTGGCCATGATTGTGTAATTCTTTTAATTAATCATGCCCAGACAGGTGTGCCTTGTCCCCCAGTTCGGCTTGGACACTTGTGGGTAATGGAGGGGTCACTAGCTAAGTGCTTGACCACCTGTTAGTGTTGTCCACATAGCTCCTGACGCTACACGTGGATGTGACGCATAGCGTCAGCATCAGAAGTTCCCACGCTATGCGTGGTGTTGATGCTACATGTCAGTTTCCTAGTTCTTCAATTTTTCTCTTTAAATTCTTCACATTTTTACTACAAAACTAAAGAAAATTGATCAACGGAAGATTAATTCCAACAACATCCATTTATTGAATTTAAAACCTAAATTTCTAACAAATTAAACAAATTTTTATTCTTTTTACAATATTTTTATTAAAGATTTTATTGTAAATTTAAGGACTAACATGTATTGAAATGACAATGGTCTTATGGGAATATGAAGGGAGTACCCCATGTGTGGCGGGAAACCAATATGAGAATGATTAAAATATGGTTGCGATCAATGAAAGATCCTGCGGGATTCTATGAAATGGACCCTTGCATGGAGGACCTATGTTTGTTGAATTATAAGTGGTTGCGATCACTTGAGATACCATGTGCGCATGAGTGATTGAAATGGATCCATTGCATATGCATTAAACAGTTTGACATATGCATTATCCATAGGTACATGGCATTTGAGATGGAGATGACACAAGAAAGTTAAGAACCTATTGAAAGAGTAAATTAAATAAAGACGTAATGACTTAATTAATGACAATTGTAAATGCCCAAGATGGTGAAGGGCAATGTGAATGTGTATATGCTTGTAGCCTTGGCCGGTAGCATTTATTATGAATGATATAATGAATGAGTTGTGTATATTGAGATTGATAAATAGTGATTTATAAACATATGGATATATCAATGTATATTGATGATGATAATAATTGAATTGATACCATTTGGGGAACAAATGTAGTCAATTGTGTGAATTATAAATATTGGAAATAAGTATGGTGGGATTATATATATTTGAGGCATAGTTGATGTATGAGTGATAGGATGCAGAAATTCTTTAATCCTATTTTGATGATTAATGCCTCATGTAGAAGCTACCTACAATATGATTATGATTTATGTACGTAGTCGGTTGTGGCCTAATAGTCTTATATTATGTAATTGCATGATTACTCGAGTCCTTTTCTCATATCTTCATATATGGGACTAGGCGTATAATCTGTATGCACTTCCTTCTTCCGCCGTAAAACTCTAATATTTTGTATACACTTATGGGCGTTTTACTTAGGGATCCAGTTTGTAAATTCTCATATCTCACTCTTCGATTCTCTATGGTTCGGGTCTTGATGTAACCATGGAGATGTTTTGAAATTATTTTAAATGGGAAAAATTTACTCACATTTTTATTAATTATTTATCTTGATTACATCGGGATTCGGGTCTAGAAAATTAGGGTGTGACAAGCTGGTATCAGAGCATTGATTGCTCATCGTTTGATCTTTGTGATTCAAATACCATTGGAGAGTAATTTCTCTTATTGAATTGAAGATGTTTGACATTGAAATATGGTTGTTTATTATTGAAGCTTATTATACCCTATTAGAGCAAGATTGCTTAATGTTAAGATGTTAATGATGATTATTGGAGAGTGGTGCTCCTTATCAGTGTGTAGTTGCACTATATGAACTTATGAATATTATTGTTCAAGGTTGGGTTTATAATAGGGAGTTGGTTGCCCGTTGTTGATTCATTAGGAATTAATGTCATTGAGCTATGATGGTTGTTTATGGAAATATGCTCATTTATCATTGAAGCGTGTTATACACTACTAGAGTATAATTGCTCATTGATGGTTATAGTTGATTTGTGGGGTTGAACACATTTGAATGAATTATTCAATGTGATTGATATGTTTATTATGTAAGTCTGGCCATGTTCCTTACACTATTTCCTTCTATTAACGAATACATTGTAATTATGCACTACTATGGATATATTACATATGAATTGATTTGATGATGGACCTATGCCATGTGTTGATCATAGATATGAGGTATTTAATATAAATTCATGTGGTGGTAGACCACACATGGTGAGACCTTGTTGTGTGTTGAAAATTGAATTAATTGATTAGGTCTCTTGTATGGGTCGTGCTTGTAGCTCATAGCCATGGTATGCTTGTTGAATGTAAGCACTTCACGTGCTAGAGTTGAATTAGATGAATGATGATAAGAGAAATTCCCTAATATGGGTATTTATGGGGTGAAATGATTGATTGTGCTAATTTGAATAAAGGAGTTTATATCATTAGGCACAATAACATTATATGTATATGATGTGATGCAAATGATTTGCTATGTCTCCCTAAATTGAGAATGTGAATAAATGATAAGATGATGAAATGTGAAAATTGTGTATGCATTAGATTAGAGTTAGACTTGGATTGTGTGAGAAACCCAAGTGGGTGATTGTTTTAAATTGTGACCATGAGGTATGGTACCCCGCTTGACTTGGTATTATCTTGTATGATCAAATCTTGTGGAATTCGACCCTATGGTAGTCTTGACTCTATGCCATTTTATGAACCCTATTTAATGTTGTTTGGACATTGTGGGAGTATCCTACAATGGATGGTAGGTAACCCTTGGACTTTCTAAGTCCGTAGAATTGTTAAACCTTATGGTTAGTTGAGCCATGACAGAATTTATGATGAAATAAATTGTTGAGGCAGAGCTATCATAAGATGGAATGTGAATGATGAATGTAACCCCAGACAGTTAGTGAATAAATATGTTGAATTTGAAGTATAATTTGGTATTGGCTATGAAATAAATCTTTATGGTTGGGCTAAATTGTATGCCCTTGATATTGTGATCATTTGATTAGCTATGGACTATGATATGACATTGTGATAATATACGTACCCTTGCATTAGTAAGGGAAATTTGAACCTATCATTGCCCTCCCTTTTGTTCCGAAAAGGAATATATTGATGATAGAAATCACTTAGTGATGTGATATGATGTTGGTTATACGTCCAACTTATCGATTTTATTATGGTCAGTGAAGAGATTCACCGATGCGAAAGCTGATTATGTGATTGTGAACCCTATTGTAACCTTGAGGGTTACATATTTAACATGGGTTGGTGACTCATTTAGGCTTGAATTGATTTATGGCCAGCCATGTGTGGATAAAATAAAGGATCGTTAGGTTATTTGATTATGACTTCTGGACTGATGAAGCCCAATGATGGGGTATTTACCCTGTGATGACTAGAAGTCTATTGTTAATATACCAAGTTGTGGAATGATAACTAATATTGATGAGCATTATAGTGTGAGTGATGCCAGATTATGAGTAATGATGATGTGATATAAGTAAGATGATTATAGACTTGTGTGGGAATTGTCACTAAGTCTATGATGAATTGGTAATGTTTGAGTAAGTGTGATTGATGTGAGCGATGAGAGTATGAGGTACTTGTCCTGATATGACTCTACATGCCATAGGCATTGTGGCAGTGTACACTATTGCACCAATCTCATGTTTTCATGGTAACCACTGCGAGACTGGGACGCCTTCCTGTATGTTAGATGCAACGATTCATCAGTCGGGCAGGTGTAGGATTGTAACTACTTATGGTGAATTTACTGAGTCTATCTGGTCATACTGAGTAAAAACATGTGAGCTATGTTGGATGAGTTGTGATTGATTATATGTGACTCACTCGGATATGGAAAATTTTATGTTTGGGAAAAAGGAATGATGGTGATCATGTCCTGTTGGACTTTAGGAAGTCCAATACTATTTTATGATGGCATTATACCTTGTTGGTGTGTGGCCTGAAGCATGGCCTTATGATATATATATGTCAAGGTTAAATTTCAAGGACGAAATTTCCGTTTAGGTGGGGTGGATTGTAACATCCCTAAATTTATAAAAAAGATTAATTGAGAGGAATATATAATAAATAATTATATGAGTTGATTCATGTCTCGAAAATTTGGAAATAGATAAATTGGGATTTATTATGGATATATATAATTTATTAAGACTTAGTGAAATGAAATTATACTCAATTAAAATATGGGTGTCGAACCAAGTATCTTTGATTGAGGTACCATTGGTCAGGGCTGTTAAGGATATTATGGGGAATCTGAATATATATTCGGAATAATTTTTGGATATAGTATTGAGCCTGAACGGGGATCCTTTTTATTATAAAACGGAGAAATTATTAATGAGGGTTAAAAATAAAACATAAAACTCTCTTCTCCTCCCTCTCATTTTCACTTTGCCTTCTTTTACCCTAAAGACAAACCATTTCTTCTCTTTTCTTCTCCCATTCTCTTCATCATCTTTCTCTCTAAAACCTAGCAAAATGATGGTGTTCCCCTTCTCCCTCCTCCATTTTATTTTTCTCCATGAAGCTTGAAGAAGATGATATTGGTTGGAAGCTCCTCCTTCTTCTCCCTCAAATTTTGTCACCCATTCTCACTCTCTTGGATGCTCACTCATTTCTTGGCTTGAGGTAAATTCCTCACAATTTTATTGAGTTTATGCCATTGGTTATGATTTTATTTGTTGGAAGAGTGTAATGTATGTATGGGTTATGGTTTAGGAACTATTTTTATGCAAAACCCTAAGGTGGGGTGTGATAAATATATGTTTTTATATGGGTGTGAAGGGGTACATGAAAATAGCACATAATGGAGTGGAAAATGATGAATATAAGTGGTGATTGATGGATTTTAATAAAACTCTAACTCTAGAAAATTGGGGGAAATAAGTGAGGACGATATGTGAAATGATTTTAAGTGTATACCTATGATAAATTATGTTTGGGTGATGTTAATGATGATGCTTGACAGTTATTAGTAATGACATTTGGATTTTTTATGAAAACCCTGGCTTGAAGAATTGGGAAAATGTATCTATGTGACTTGGAGGGTTGAATTGAAAGTGAATAGATAATATTTAATGTGAGAGCTGTTATTTATGATGATGAATGATGATAGTAATGGTAAATCATAGGGGATGAGACTCAAGGATGAGTGTTGTTATGAAATGTGTAGGAATAAATGTGAATACCAAATCATAGTGGTTATGATGGATTAATGAGATAGAATTATGGTTGATAAGGCCTTAGGCCATGGCATGTGCCATTTGAATTTGTTAATTAATGATGGTTTATTGGAGGCCAAGATGGCTATGTTGAATTTTGAATGGTAGCGATGACATCTAGATGATTTATGCAATGTTGAATGCATTTTAGATGAAGGAGGAATGTGATGTTGTTGTTGTTTGGTATGGTTGGCCCTTTGAGACTTAGAAAATCTTGGTTTTGGGAAAGGAATTTCCGAAACCTAACATAAGTATATGAGTTAGTGTTTTGACAAGTCTAGGACTTGATATTGGACTCTAAGAGATGTGTCAATTATTTAAACTTGTGATGATGCCTTGTGTTGGCTCATAAATTGAATACATGTGTATGTATGTGTGTTGATAGGAGATTATATTCCGGGCAATATGACGGAACGTTTGGAATATGCAAATTGTTGCGGTTCTTCTCTCGAGGTAGGAGAGGAGTTTACATTTCAAATGCATGAGTTGAATAATTGATGATTGATGTATATGTTGATACTCATGCTTGCCTTGCTATAGTTGTGTTAGTTATGTGATAAATGACATGCTTGGCAAACTTGTGATTTTGAGAATCATGTATGTGATTATTGATAGTGAAAAGTCTTCAAGTCCCTTTGATGGGTATGATTTATTCGTTGGTTGAAATCCATGGATGGATGAATTGTTAGATTTATAAAGTTATGTTCATGTGGTTTATGCATAGTTAAGGAACTAATAAGGCTATATTGAGTTTTAATGTGTTTGAATGCCATGGAATAGTTCCAATAGTGCCTATGCATGATTTAAGACTTGTAGAAACTAGAATGGGCCAATTCCATTGAGAATTAACCCTTGAGTTGTGCAAAGATGCCTTAAAATGGTCTAAACGCATTTATGCACATAAGTTCCTCATTTTTGGGAATTTTTACACGTCACAAATGGTGTATTTCAGTTGATGTTAAAATTTGATGGCCATTGGACTTGATATGAGAAAGTTAAGGTGGTTGGAAGTTGGAAAATCATGATTTTTATGTAGCAGGAATGCTATCATGAATCAATTCATGAGTCCTTTGAATTGATTCATAGGTCCCAGGAGCAGGTTGAATTGATTCATACATCCCTCGAATCGATTCAAGAGCTACTGGAATGCCTTGAATCAATTTACACGAGGCTTGAATCGATTCAAGGACTTCTGTTTTCACTATTTACCATTTCCAACTTGTTTGTATCGATTCAAGGGCCTCTGTTTTTACTGTTTTGAGCTCCAAAATCATGTGAATCGATTCATGAAGTGTTTGAATCAATTCATGGCCCTGTTTTCATGAAAAATTCATACGTTTTGATGTCGATTGGTGTTGTCGAGTCATGACACGCATATGTAATCGATTATACATATTTTTAACATGTTTTAGCAATCGATGCATGATGATATTGTCATATCCCTCGTATAACTTGGTTTTCGAAGTTGCCAAGTGTTTGTTAATATCCAAAACCCTTTTATTATATGAAAAACAAGAGATTGTCTTAAGGGTACATGATTAAGGTGTGTCTTAGTGGTGATTAATGATGGCTTAAGACTTGACAAAGTATATGTGGGCCTATGTCATGTTATGAGAATATGTATACTTTACAACTATTGATATGTTATGATGAATGATGGTAGAAGTTAAATGATATGGTTGTATGACACACCCTTGACTAATGATTAGATTAATGATGGAGACAATTATATGATGAAGTCGATAATGAACAAAGGTGAATATTATGGATAATTGTGATTGAGCTTGCAATTGTGAGTTAAAATCCTACTTGATGGAAAATGCTAATGAGGAATAAAAATGAATGTTGATTGTAAGTGTATGTATGTTACCACACATGATGAATGACAAATATTGATGTTGAATGAAATGAGTATTGTTGTTAAACATACCCTTGATCAAATAGTGATCGTTATTATTGATAATTATGATGTCATCGTGGTTAATACAAGTGTGATCTTGTATGTGTAAATTGAATTATGTTGGCAAGTATATGATGCCTCAAAATTGAAATATGCTTATTAATTTGCCTTGTTGGCTTCCCCCCTTAGCTGGAAAAGGAAAAGGAAGTATGATGTCGTTAAAATTTATGAATGAATGATGGTTTACATGAAAAACTGCATTTTATGGTTTATACAAAGTAGTAAGCTAAGTTAGAATGTGATTAATGAGTTGGAATGCAAATTTATGGGTAATGTTATTTGGAACAAGTTTTAATTGCATAACATGATGAATATGATATGATGAATTTACCCAATTTGGCTGGAAATGAGTTTTGGCATGTTGTGTTGTTTAATTTCCAATGTTTTTGTATTTTTATTGGTATTCTCGCTCAAGCGAGATGGATTCTCACTCAAGCGATATGGGTTCTCGCTCAAGCGAGAATCCCCCATGCATGATATTTGGTTACTGGCCAAATCTCACTCAGGCGAGAGTGGTTCTCGCTCAAACGAGACTACCCACGAATCAGGTGTTAGCCACTGGAGAAAAATCACCTAGGCGAGTTGGGTCTCGCCTGAGTGAGAGTGAGGGACTTTGCCACTAGACCAATTTCGCTTGGGCGAATGGCCTTTGGAAGGTGGCACTCACCCGAGCAAGTGAGCATAGGTTGATTCTAGAAGAATTACGCTCACGCTCACTTGCCTCGCCCAAGCGAATCCTGTGGATCTCGCTCAAGCGAGATGGGGCTTGCTCAAGCGAGACGACCCCTAAAGCTCTTTTCCCTCTTTTTGCTCAGCCCGCTCTGTGACTCGCTCAAGCGAGTGCGGTTCTCAAAACGAAATTGGTCAAATACTAGAAAGATTATGTGGGCATGAATTTTATTGCTTTCTTGATGGCTACCCTAGATATAACCAAATTGTGGTTAATTCAAAGGATCAAGAGAAGATTGCTTTTACCTATCCATATGATATATTTGCTTATAGGCGCATGCCTTTTGGGCTGTGTAATGCACCAGCCACCTTCCAAAGGTGTATGTTGGCCATATTTGGGGAAATGGTGGAGAAGTGCATTGAGGTCTTCATGGAAGACTTCTCTGTATTTGGTGATAGCTATGATGCTTGACTTAGCAACTTAGCTAAAGTGCTGAAGAGATGCCAAGAAACAAATCTTATTCTTATTTAGGAGAAGTGTCATTTTATGGTAAAAGAGGGATTGTTCTTGGCCATAAAATCTCTACTAAGGGTATAGCACTAAATAGAGCCAAAATAGAAATGATAGAGAAACTTCCTTCTCCTATCAATGTGAAAGGAGTGAGGAGTTTTTTATAGGCTATGCTGGATTCTATCCCAGGTTCATAAAATATTTTTTTAAGGTTGCAAAGCCATTGATAGATTTGTTAGTGAAGGGTGTTCCTTTTAATTTTAATGAACAATGTACTTTGGCTTTTGCAACTTTAAAACAAAAATTGACTACAGCCCTAATCCTTGTAGCACCAGATTGGTTTTTACCATTTGAATTGATATATGATGCAAGCAACTTTGTTGTTAGGGCTATGTTGGGTCAAAAAAGGGATAAGTTGACCTATGTCATTTATTATGCAAGCAAGGTTCTGAATGAAAATCAAATTAATTACACCACCTCTAAAAAAGAAATACTTGTTACGGTGTATGCATTTGATAAGTTTAGGGCATACTTGATTGGTGCTAAGGTTATTGTCTATACAGACCATTCAGCACTTAAGTACTTACTTGCTAAGAAAGAGTCCAAGCCAAGGATGATTAGATGGGTTCTCTTATTACAGGAGTTTGATTTGGAAATTAAAGATAAGAAGGGAATAGAGAACTCAGTGGCTGATTAGCTATCTCGTCTGGAAGGAGAGTCTGAAAACATTTTGATTAAAGAAGAATTTCTAGATGAGAGCTTGATGATGGTTGCACAAGGTCCATTGTGTGCTGACATGGCTAATTTCAAAAGTGCAGTTGTTGTGCCTGAAGGGTGGACATCCCAAAAGAAGAAATTTTTTTTCATGACAGTAAAAGCTTCCTTTAGGATGATCATTCCTCTATAAGATAGGTGATGATCGAGTCATTAGAAAGTGTGTGCCTGAATTTGAACAAGAAAAACTACTTTGGCACTGTCATAACTCCTTGTATGAAGGCCACCATGGTTCTTCAAGGACTGTTGCCAAGGTGCTTCAAAGTGGCTTCTATTGGCCAACACTTTCAGGATGCCAAGAATTATGTTCAAAGGTGTGATAAATGCCAAAGAAGTTGAGGACTCTCTGCTAAAGTTGGCATGCCTCTAACTAATATCTTAGTGGTTGAGCTCTTTGATGTTTAGGAAATTAACTTCATGGGACCTTTCCCAAAGTCTTTCTCCAATGAATATATTCTTGTGGCAGTAGATTATGTATCAAAGTGGGTTGAAGCTATCCCTACTAGGACTAATGATGCATAAGTGGTGCTAAGGTTCATTAAGAAAAACATCTTCTCAAGGCATGGAGTTCCAAAAGTAATTATCAGTGATGGAGGGTCTCACTTTTGTAATAAGTTGATGGAAAAGGCCCTAAAACATTATGAGGCACTCTATAAAGTTTCCATTTTATATCATCAACAGACTTGTGAATACATGGAACTCTCAAACAGAGAGATTAAGAGAATCCTTAAGAAGGTTGTAGGAAAATCTAGGAGGGTTAGTCTGTGAAATTGGATGATGCATTATGGGCTTACCGCACTACTTTTAAGACTCTAATTGGCGTGTCTCCCTACCAACTTGTGTATGGTAAAGCATGCCATCTTCTTGTAGAGTTAGAACATAAAGCTTGGTGGGCCACAAAGCTCTTGAATATGGAATTTACTCAATCGCAATAGGAAAGAGTCTTAAAACTCCATGAACATGATGAGTTTAGATTAAAGGCATATCAAAGTGCATCCTTGTATAAATAAAGAACAAAAAGGTGGCATGATAAGTGGATAAATAGAAAGGAGTTTCAGAAGGGGGATATGGTTCTATTATTCAATTCTAGGCTAAGACTTTTTCCAGGCAAGTTGAAATCAAAATGGTCTGGTTCTTTCATCATAACTGAGGTATTCCCTCATGGGACTATTGAGGTAAAGGAACTAGACTCTCATTGTGTTTGAATATGAATGACAAAGGACTCTTGAAGAAATTCTTGCAAAAACAAAGACTTAGAATCAGACCCAGAAAAACTATGCAAATAATCGATTAGGGAATCTAAGCTAATCGATTAGATAGCTTCTATTTTGAATTAAATGTATCAGGTACATAAGCTAATCAATTACAAGACCTCAGGCAATCGATTACAGAGCTACTGGAACAACACTAATCGATTACCCAAGTGTCATAATCAATTACCAAGTCAAGAATTGAATTAAATGTATCAGCTACATAAGCTAATCGATTACAAGACCTCAGGCAATCGATTACAAAGCTACTGGAATGACACTAATCGATTACCCAAGTATCATAATCGATTACCAAGACAAGAATTGAATTAAATGCAATAGGTGCAATAGCTAATCGATTACTGGGCAAGATATAATCGATTACCAGGGTTCTGACTTGAAGATAATCGATTAGGTGGTGAATGCTAATCGATTAGCACGAACTGGACTAAAAAATTCGAAATGTAATCAATTACAGCTCGAGGCGTATACCGGGTTGGTGGAACTCATTAAATCGGTTTGTAATCTCTTCTCTCTTACTCTTTTATTTCATATATTGCTCTTGATTGATTTGTGTTGGTTGATTGTGGTTTGTATATTTTAGCTTGCTTAATTTGGTTAATATTGTACATTGCACACCAAGTGTTTGATAAATTGCCTTATCCATATTTGCCTCTTGTTTTGAATTATCTTGTGTACTTTACTTGATCTTACTTTCATAATATCTAAACTTGTGTTAAAAGAATCAAGTTCAAAGGTATCTTAAGCAAAGTTTTAAAAACTCAATTCACCCCCCCTCTTGAGTATTGAGGCCACTTGAATAACAAGTGGTATCAGAGCTTGACTCTTGGTAGATCAAGCTTAACAACTTCAAGAGATAAGATGGCCTTAAGTTCTCTAAACCTTTTTCCCAAGGGTGGTGCCACAAATAGACCTCCCGCTTTCAATGGGGAAGGTTATGCTTTTTGGAAGGAAAGAATGAAAATCTTTATTCAATCCATTGATCTAAGAGTTTGGAATGCCATTGAAAATGGTCCTTTTACACCCATGCATACTATCAATGATAAAAACATTGAAAAACCCATGGATGAATGGACTAGTGTTGAAGAGAAGAAAGTACAATATAACTATAAGGCTAAAAACCTCATTACTCTTGTATTAGGACCGGATGAATTCTTTAGAGTAATGACTTGTCAAACGGCTAAGGAAATATGGGATACTTTGCAAGTAACCCATGAAGGTACTAGTGATGTAAAAGACTCCAAAATTAGTACCTTAACTAGTCAATATGAGAGTTTTAGGATAAACTCTGGAGAAACCATTGTAGAAATGCAAAAGAGATTCACACTCATAATAAATCACCTTATTACTCTTGGAAAAGTATATACTAACAAAGAGCTTGTGCATAAAGTTTTGAAAAGTCTTAGCAGAGAATGGCAACTGCTCATCACCGCCATCAAACAATCCCTGAGCATTAATGGGATGTCCCTTGCCACACTCTTTGGAAAGCTACAAGAGCAAGAGCAAGAATTAGAGGATTTAAAACAAGCGGAGGAAGAAGAGAAAACCTCCAAGAAGAAAGGCCTAGCTCTCAAGGCTACCTCCACACATGAAGAAGAATCTTGTAGTGACCTTGATGATGAGGAGGAGTTTGGATTATTTGTGAAGAGATTCGGAAAGTTCATGAAAAACAAACGATTCCAAAAGAACTTCAAACCTCAAGGTAAGAGACCTATTCCCAATGAATCATCTTCTTCACCTAATTGTTTCGAATGTGACAAGGAAGGGCACTTCAAGGCGGATTGCCCAAATCTTAAGAAGAAAGGCAAGGAGAAAAGAGGAAGAAGAAGAGCTTACATCACGTGGGATGAAAATGATGTAAGTAGCTCCGATGAATCCGAAAATGAATAAGCGAATCTTTGTTTAATGGCCAATCACCAAGAAGAAGATAATGAGGTAAGTCTTCTTGATTTAGATAAGAATGAATTACTAGATGCTTTTGAAGAGCTGTATGATAAATTTATCAAGCTTTCTAGTAAATACAAATTGTCAAGAAAACCATTGACACTCTTCAAAAAGATCTTATAGAAGTGTGTAAAGAGAATAAATGTTTGAAAGATGAATTAGAAAATGTTCAAGCATGCTCTAGGACCAAACCATGTGAATTTGTAAAGAAGTGTGATATTCTTGAAACCAAGGTTGTAGACTTAAATAGGACACTAGAAAAATTCACTAATGGTAGAGATAACTTAAATATATTACTTGGAAACCAAAGATGCATGTTTGATAAAACCGGTCTAGGATACAACTCTACCAAGAAAGAAAAACACTATAAAATTTTTTTTGTGCCACCTATGAAATTATCTTCACCTTTTATAAAATGCAATCATTGTGGTTTCAAAGGTTGCTCATCAAATTGCAATGTTAGAAAATTAGGGCCAAAGGTCATAAGAAAAGTGTGGGTTCCCAAAGGAACATTACCACAAGCTAACATTAAAGGACCCAACATACAATGGGTACCTAGTTCTCTAAATTAATCTTGTTTTGTAGGTATGATTCAAGGCAAGCAACACCCATTGGTATTTAGATAGTGGGTGTTCAAAGCATATGACGGGAGACATAAGCAAGTTCACTTCCTTCACTCCCAAAAGGAAAGGAAGCGTCACCTACGGAGACAACACCAAAGGAAGAATTCTAGGCATTGGAAACATTAGTAAGAATTCCTCTACTTCTATTAGTGATGTATTGTATGTTGAAGGCCTCAAACACAATTTACTTAGCATTAGTCAATTGTGTGACAGAGGATATGGAGTTTTGTTTGAATCAAATTGTTGCATAATTGAACATAAGATTAATAAGGAAATCAAGTTTGTAGGTCAAAGAATTGATAATATTTACATGATTGATATGGATAGTTTGTCCTCAAATGATGTACAATGCTTCATGACTAGAGAGGATGAAACTTGGCTATGGCATAGAAGAATAGCTCATATACATGTAGACCATTTTATTTAACTTGTTTCTAAAGAATTAGTAATTGGTTTACCAAAGCTTAAATTTGAAAACAAATTTTGTGATGCATGTCAAAAGGGAAAACAAGTAAAGGCATCCTTTCAATCTAAAAACATTGTTTCCACCCAAAAGCCTTTACAACTTTTGCACATGGATCTATTTGGACCTTCCAAAATCAAAAGCTTTGGTGGTAATTACTATGGTCTAGTGATTATAGATGATTATTCAAGATATACATGGACCCTGTTTCTTGCTCACAAAAATGAAGCATATCATGCATTTAAGAAGCTTGCTAAGATTATCCAAAATGAGCAAAATTCTAAAATTGCATCCATTAGAACCAATCATGGGAGAGAATTTGAAAACCAATCTTTTGAAAAATTTTGCGAAAAACATGGTATCAATCACAATTTCTCAGCTCCTAGAACTCCTCAACAAAATAGAGTAGTTGAAAGGAAAAATAGATCCTTAGTAGAACTTGTAAGAACCATGTTAAATGAAAATAACATTGCGAAACATTTTTGGGCCGATGCGGTAAATACCGCTTGTCATGTTATGAATAGATGTTTAATAAGGCCTATCCTAAAGAAAACACCCTATGAACTTTACAAGGGAAGAAAACCCAACATTTCATATTTTCATATCTTTGGATGTAAATGCTTTATGCTCAATAATGGAAAAGATAATCTAGGAAAGTTTGATGCTAAAGCTGATGAGGCAATCTTCCTAGGATATTCACAATCTAGTAAATCTTATCGAATCTTTAATAAACAAACAAACACCATTTAGGAGTCCATTCATGTCAAATTTGATGAGAATCGCCATAACTCCAAGAGAAAGGAAGATGTTGATGATATTGCAAGTACTTTTCAAGAATTAACCTTGAATGACAAGGAAGAAGAGAACAAAGACAAAGATGTAACACAACATGAGGAACCACAACAATGGATCACTTTAAAGAACCATCCCTTAGATAAAGTAATAGGTGAAATGACTAAAGGTGTAAGTACTCGAAATGCCATTAGGAATGTATGTAATCATTTAGCCTTTGTATCACAAATAGAACCCAAATGCATTGATGAAGTTATTATTAATGAACATTCGATGTTGGCCATGCAAGAAGAATTGAATCAATTTGAAAGAAATAAAGTTTGGGAATTAGTGCAAAGACCCAATGATCACCAAATAATAGGAATAAAATGGGTGTTTAGGAATAAATTAGATGAAAATGGCATAATTACAAGGAACAAAGCTAGGCTAGTAGCTAAGCGTTACAATCAAGAAGAAGGCATTGGTTATGAAGAGACGTATGCTCCCGTAGCTAGGCTAGAAGCCATTAGATTATTATTAGCCTTTGCATGCTGTAAGGACTTTAAATTGTACCAAATGGATGTCAAGAGTGCTTTCTTGAATGGTTATATTCAAGAGGAAGTATACGTTGATCAACCTCCATGTTTTGAAAACTACCAATTTCCAAAACATGTTTTTAAACTAAAGAAAGCCTTGTATGGCTTAAAACAAGCTCCAAGAGCTTGGTATGAAAGATTGAGCAAATTTCTTTTAGAAAACAACTTTGAAAGAGGAAAGGTTGACACAACATTATTCATAAAGCACAAAAAGAATGACATACTATTGGTGCAAGTATATGATTGATAATATAATCTTTGGTGCTACTAATGAGTCAATGTGCAAAGAGTTTGCTAAGTTAATGCAGGAAGAATTTGAGATGTCCATGATGGGAGAACTTTCTTTCTTCCTTGGACTACAAATCAAGCAAACTAATGAAGGCACATTCATTAGTCAATCAAAGTACTGCAAAGAATTACTTAAGAAATTCAACATGGACAAGGCAAATGACATTGCCACAGCTATGGGTACTTCATGTTATTTGGACAAGGATGAGAAGGGTAAGGATGTTGAACTCACAAAATATAGAGGTATGATTGGATCCTTACTTTACTTAATCGCTAGTAGACCGGATATCATGTTTGCTGTTTGTATGTGTGCAACATATCAAGCATGCCCAAAAGAATCACACCTTACTCCAATAAAAAGGATAATGAAATATCTTGTTGGAACTCAAAATGTTGGCTTATGGTACCCCAAAGGGGTTGAATGCACTTTAGTCAGTTATTCTGATTCAGATTTTACAGGATGTAAACTTGATAGGAAAAGCACTAGTGGAACATGTCACTTACTTGGTAGTTCTCTTGTTTCTTGGCATAGCAAGAAACAAGTAAGTGTTGCATTATCCACAGCTGAGGCAGAATATGTTGCAGCTGGTAGTTGTTGTGCTCAAATCCTTTGGATGAGACAACAACTTCTAGATTTTGGTGTTATGTTAGACCATGTGCCTCTCAAATGTGATAACACAAGTGCTATAAATATTTCAAAGAATCCTGTAATGCATTCAAGAACCAAACATATTGAGATTCGACATTATTTCATTAGAGATCATGTATTAAAGGGTGATTGTGTGTTCGAACATGTTGAAACTTCCAAGCAATTAGCAGATATATTCACCAAACCACTAGCAAAAGATCAATTCATACATATTAGGAGAGAATTAGGAATCCTTGATATAACCAATTGTGTTTGAATAAATAGATGATTTTGATAATTCCTTGATTCTAATTATGTTTCATTAAGTTCAAAATATTCTAAGGAATAACTTAATGGATTTCCAGCCTTCTGAAACAAAATCTGTAAAATCTGGGCATCTTTAAGCAAAACAATCGATTCCAAATTTTGACATAATCGATTAGTAAGCTTCTGGTTCTTATCTAATCGATTACTCCTTGACGTCTAATCGATTATCAAGCTTCTGTTTTTTGCCTAATCGATTACCCCTTGGTCCATAATCGATTACAAAGCCTCTGTTTCAGGTCCAAAACGTTTCAACTTCCCATAATCAATTACTAGCCTACCTTAATCGATTAGGACGATTCTGTTTCTCAAACTAATCGATTACCCATCTCTCCAAATCGATTACCCATAAGCGAAAATGATTCATCTTCCTCAGAAACAGTGAGCTAATCGATTACCCATGCCTCATAATCGATTAGCATCGGTTCCAAAGCAGTCAAACGACGGTTACCGAGGCTCTTCGTGTTTCTACCCCCACTAACTCTACTTCATTCCTTCCTAAACCTACCTTTTCCCTATAAAAACCTACCTATTCACTCTCTCAACTCACACTACCTCCTATCCTTTAAACTCTCTTAAGTTCCCAAAGAACTCTCTCCTTCTCTTCATCTTCCCTCTACACTTTTCTCTTTCCACCACCATGTCTACATCAAGAACCATCAAGAGGGAAAGGTCTTCAATGGCCCAAACAAATAATCCCCTTGATTTCTCCATGTTTTTCACAAACCATAGAGACCTTCAATACTTCATCAACCATTTTTTTGAAAAAGACATCATATCCCCTTATTACACTATTGCTGAAACCTTTGACAACCACAGCCTCACCTTCAACCAATCTCTCCACCACTACAACCTATTCCCCTTCCTCACCCTTAAAGAAGAACTTTACTATCCAGAACTCATCCGGGTATTTTACTACAACCTCAAGCTTGTCAATGGGGTGATATAATCAAAGGTTTAAAATGTGACCATTAAGCTTACAAATGCTAGTTGGCGGAAATCTCTCTTCTGCCACTTAATGATCTAGAGTTCGACAGAGGAGATCCTGAGAACGAATGGGGTTTCAATGCTCTCACTGCCCGACAATCCTTATGGAAGGTTGATCGCCCAAGAAGCAACCACAAGCTGGTGGGCCACTTGACCATGAACAACCGCCTCTTATACTTCTTCTTGGTCAAGATGTTGGTTCCCCGTGGTGGGAACTATACTCTGGTAGAAGAGGATGATGTCCTCTTGATGTGGGCTATGCAGAACCAAAAGGAGATAAATTGGGTTCAAATAGTCAAGCTCCACATGCACCAAGCCAAAGATCAGCAAAAGCTTCCCTACGTCATTCTACTCACTAGAATCTTCAAACATTATGGAGTAGACTTGGCTGGAGATCTGTCAGAGAAGGTGCCTCCAAAGGATTGCATTGGCAGCCATCACCTCACCAAGATGGGTCTCGTTTTTCTGAATGGAGCTTGGTACTCAAGGATGGAAGGCTATCATGCCAACATTCCTTTTGAAGCCCCTGCTGATAAGCCAATCCCTCCTCCTGCAACACAACCTACACCGGAAGCCCCTTCTGATCCATTCGCATCTCTCTACGCTCACCTTGACCGCCGCTTCGACTGCATTGAGAATTCTCTTCAAGAGTTTTCAATGACTGAGCAGCAGCACTTTGAGATGATGCAACAGCACTATGATGAGCTATCTCACCAAATCTATGAGCTTCGCTTTTTCAATCCGGATAACTAAATCCATTTTTCATGTTTTGGTTAATGTGTTTTATGTTTTTCTCAATTCCGCATAAGTTTGTTTAATTCTGCCATCTTTCTATTAATGTACCTTCCCTTCCGTTTGAATTGAATAAAGATTTACCTTTCATTATATGCCTCTATTTGCTTTATTGTTTTTGATGATTCCAAAGGGGGAGAAGAAGTAATTGTTCATCCATTATTAATTGTTCATCTAATTGTTCATCTGATATTGGCTGCTAAAATAAATTGCAAAATGGTTAATTTTCTAAAGTGGTTAATAGATTCTTTAAGATAAGGGGAGATTTATTTTCTTAAGAGATATTTGAGAAGAGATAATGTAGACTCTGAAAATTTGATTAAGAGATAAGAGATCATGCAGAATTCATAAAAGATATGTTTTTGTAGATAAACATTCAAGAGATAAACTTAGAGATACGATTATTATTTAAACTAACAACCCTTAAGAGATGAACATTGTTGTCATCATCAAAAAGGGGGGAATGTGTTTGAATATGATTACAGGTTCAAGGATTTTGATAATGACAAAGGACTCTTGAAGAAATTCTTGCAAAAACAAAGACTTAGAATCAGACCCAGAAAAACTACGCAGATAATCGATTAGGGAGTCTAAGCTAATCGATTAGATAGCTTTTGTTTTGAGTTAAATGTATAAGGTACATAAGCTAATCGATTACAAGACCCCAGGCAATCGATTACAGAGCTACTGGAACAACACTAATTGATTACCCAAGTGTCATAATCGATTACCAAGTCAAGAATTGAATTAAATGTATCAGGTACATAAGCTAATCGATTACAAGACCTCAGGCAATCGATTACATAGCTACTGGAACGACACTAATCGATTACCCAAGTATCATAATCGATTACCAAGACAAGAATTAAATTAAATGCATCAGGTGCAATAGCTAATCGATTACTGGGCAAGATATAATTGATTACCAGGGTTCTGACTTGAAGATAATCGATTAGGTGGTGAATGCTAATCAATTACAGCACGAACTGGACTGAAAAATTTGAAATGTAATCGATTACAGCTCAAGGCGTAATCGATTACGATAGTGGGAAAACATATTTTAGTGGGAAACCAGCTCATTGTTTCACCATTTTCTCAGATGCCCACTACATGCAACGGCTAGAAGGTCTCTCAAGCTGCTCCAAGGTTCTATAAATGCAAGGGAAAGACAAGCACAACATGAGTAGAAGGAAGATAGCAACAAGGAACAAAAGGAAATCAATTCTACAATCATTCTTGGTGCTTAGTAAGTTTTTACTCTTGTATATTTTGAGATTTCATTTGTATATCCTCTCCTTTTGAGAGTTAGAATTTGTGTGAGCTATCACTTGCTTATCCACTCTTTTGAGAGAGTAATTTTTGCTTGTAAACACAAACATTAAACACCAAAGTTCACTCCAGGATTGAGTGGTTATTCACTCTAGGTTGAGTGGTTACAAAGGTTGGGGTTCAACCTTTAGGATATTGTGAGATTGAGAGATTGGGTGGGTTGCCCTTGTACTTATGAGGATTGGGTTCTTGAGTGTGGGACACTAGGAAGCTGCAATTGCTCAAAGTTGTATCTCTAATCTATAATAATGGAAATCCTTTAAGTGGGTTGCATAGAGGCGAGATGTACACCGGGTTGGTGGAACTCGTTAAATCGGTTTGCAATCTCTTTTCCCTTACTCTTTTACTTTCATATATTGCTCTTGATTGATTTGTGTTGGTTGATTGTGGTTTGCATATTTTAGCTTGCTTAATTTGGTTAATATTGTACATTGCACACCAAGTGTTTGATAAATTGCCTTATCCATATTTGCCTCTTGTTTTGAATTATCTTGTGTACTTTACTTGATCTTACTTTCATAATCTCTAAACTTGTGTTAAAAGAATCAAGTTCAAAGGCATCTCAAGCAAAGTTTTAAAAACTCAATTCACCCCCCCCTCTTGAGTATTGATGTCACTTGAATAACACTGATAGGACTTTTAAAGTCAATGGTCAGAGGCTCAAACTCAACTATGGAGGGGAGGTTGAGAGACAGAAATCCTCCATTGAGTTGCATGCACCTTCTTACGTGTAAATCTGTCAAGCTAGTGACGTTAAAGAATCGTTGAAGGGAGGCAACCCTTTTTGTTTCATTGTGGTTATTGTTTGAAGAAAAATTAATAATGATAATAAAAATAATAATGAAAAAGAAAAGAAGAATGTAAGTAAATAAAGTGATGATTTTTATTGGAAAGGTGTACTGAGCGTGTCCTCGCTGGCTTCCAGCGTTCTTACACACCTGTTAGACTAATAATTGAGAGAAGAAACTAGTGTCTGGGCATGATCAAACTAATCTAGAGCATGCCCACGCCGAGTTTCTAGAAAATTAAGGTTAAAGATTGAGTCTCCAGCGTGCTAACACAGGTTCAAGGCATTCCTACGCCCATTTTCTTTAACAACTATAGATGAAACCAGGAGTTGAGGATACATACGCTCAGAATAGGCATACCTACGCATATCAGTAAATTAAATTCAAGATCCCACAATTGTCTTAAGCATGCTTACACTCTCTTCTAGCGTACCTACGCGTAGGGGTGTCTGATTCTTTCACAAATTTAAGAAAAGTGAGCATCCTTACACTTTCTCATTAGTGTACTTATGTGCATGAGATCTGGTGGTGTTTCTAACACCAGTATCCAGGTGTGTCTGCACCCAAAAGAAAGCGCCACTACGCAAGTTTTCTATTGACAAAGCATACATTTTATGTCTAGGCGTGCTTACACTATTAAAGGTGGTGTGCCTACGCTGCCATTCTAGAAATTTTGATGGCGATGATAGTGAGTGAGCGTGCTCATGCTCACTCTAGGTGTGCCTGCGCTATAGAAAAGCATGAATCAGGTAATCTATCAAAGCATGGGCATGCTTACACTCAAAAGTTATATACTTACGCGCAGTGCAGGTTCACCTTAAGATGTCAGCAAGAGTGAGGTATGCCTACAGTCACTCCAAGCGTGTTGACGTGTATCAAGACTTAACAGTTCTAGTACCAAAGCATGGTTACACTCATGTCTGCATATATATATATAACAACATGAGCGTACCAAACCCTAATTCGATGCTATTACACTGGGATTGAGCCTTTTTGAAACTCAAGGGTGGCAACTTCTTATATTCTTACACTGGTAAGGTTTCTTAACTGTTAATTTCATTTATTGCATGCTTAAATCCCAAAAATCAGGACTATTAATTATTCCCTTTAATCTTGCCTTTTCATTTTCATACCCATTGCTTCATCCTATTTTAGTTTATATATATCTCTCTCTATTTTTTCTATGTAATGGAATCTAGACCAGCCTATTCAATTAAGAAAACATAGAAAGTGTTGGAGATGGAAGGAGGTAGGGTTTCTCAAAGAGATAAAGGAAAAGGGGATGATACCTCTAGCACCCTTACTTCTCCCCTATCCAAGAAGAAAAAGAGTAAGGAAGGGAGGGGTGAAAAACATTCAAAAAGGCAAGAGGATTTTGACTGGAAGAGGTTGAGGGACTTAATATGAGCGGATGTTTAAAGACAGGAGTGTGATCAGAGATAGAACAATGGTATTAGAGGAGGAAGGGTGTCTTGACACCAAGAGGATGGAATTATTTTAACCAAATTCTGGGTCATGGCTACCATGAACTCACCAAGGAGTTCTATGCCAACCTAAGAGCCAAGGATGATGAAGATGATGTGCCTTGTTCCTCTTACTTGAGAGGTGTTCTCATTCCCTTATCAAGAGAAATCATCAATGGTATGTTGAAGGTGCCTGTTGTAGGTGAGGAGTGTTAGTACACAAGAATTTTGAATGGGTTCAACTGGGAGAACAATGCTAATTTGAGGCAAGATATTCTCCAGGTCTACTATGAAAGGGGAGCTTAGTTTGAAACTATAGTGGGTGGTGCACCCAAATTTGTGAAGAGAGTAAGTTGAATGACTTACCCCGTCTATGGTACCATTACCTCTTATCCTCATTGCAACCCGTTGCTCATTCCAATGAGGTTGTGATAAAAAGGTTGGTTTTAATTTATTATCTAATGAAAGATTTAAATGTTGATTTAGGTGAGTTAATTCTTGTTGAGGTGGTTAGAGCAAATGATAAACATGCCCAATTACCCTATTACTCTATTATTTCTCTCCTTGCAAAGAAAAATGTTGTAAGGTTTCAAAAGGAAGAACTCACTAAGGAGAAGCCTGAAAATGCTATGGATCCTGTATGGATGAGGGAAAGAATTGATCACTTTATTTCACCAAAATAAAGGGGTTCTAAGTAAAAGGGCACCTAGCCATTCTCTTTACAACCAGCACAAGCACCTACAATAGATTTTTCCTAATGCAATTGGGAACTTATGATTTGGTTCATAGTCATGATGGGATGATCAAAAAAATCGCTACTGTTATGAACTTGGATCCCAATGAAGAAATGGGAGTCCTTACTGATAAAGACCTATGGTTGACGTCAATAGGATTCACCATCCATCCTAAAGACACACCACTGGACAGAGTTTCCAAATCCTGAAGATATACATATGATGAAGACCAGACCCAAGGAGATGCTTAAGATGATGATCAAAATGATGAATAGTTGTAAGAATTTTAAATTTTAAGTTTTGTAATAATTTATATTTTCTGTATGTTGGAACAATTATTGATTTTCAATGCATTTTGTTTCACTTTGGCTTTTCATGTGTATTCGCTTTATGCTGTAATTCTTGTTCATTATCTTTCTGTTGTTTTTATTTCATTTGTAATCGTGTTTTGCTCACTTTGCACTCTTCATCACACTCACCATCGCCACAAGTAAACAAACAAAGGGAAGTCTCTATCTCCTTTCTTCTTTGAAAAAATTATATAAATAAGTAGATGCATGCATTGTTTGATGATTCATGGAAATATATATATATATATATGGAGATATGGCTTGCACATCCCAAAAATGGAATTCCTTGTCTTAGGCAATTGCTTAAATAAATTATAAGATATTATGTTGAATTCTTTGGGATCATGCTATGCTGACCATGGGTTGATTGTTAGTGCATAATTGATAGCCTACGATTATAATTTAATTATATTGGAATATTTTAAGTTTAGGGATGTGATGTTGGCTGCTTGCCTGTATTGTTGTGAGAATTGAGCCTTATTGTTTTTGTGAGAATGCTTGTTGTAACAACCCTGATTTTTAAGAATGGGAAACCAAACCCTCAGGACTCTGAGGATACTTTATTGAGCTTTCGGTAAGAAGCTCGAGGCTTCGCCCTGTTCCCCAAACAGTTTAGAGTGAGAACAATAGGGATAAGCAGAGATTAACATGAGATATAAAAATACCGAGAGAATGTAACGAGTGAGAGAAGTAGAAATAAGAAAATAATAAATAACGTTCAACAATACTGTTTAATTAAAAATAATATGTTAATGACGATTATTTTGAGTACTAATTAATTTATAATAATACGCTAATGACGATTATTTCCTGTCATCCATACTTAATAGATAAATAATTATAATAATGTATTTTGAAATTATATATTTTAAATTATTTATTTATTTGATAATTATATTTAATAATAACTTATCGCTCGATTCCTTAGACTTAAACTATGGGACCTAGCCTGAAATCAGACTCTGACTGTTCAACCTGAGACTAGTGATCCAATAGGGAAACTAGACCTATTAGGATCATTTCCTAAAGGATTAAGGGTGTCTGACTTAGCTTGACTGGCCCAATTAGAACCCTCAATGTCTCCTATGATCGACCGTTCATATACCTCAGGGTGTCCGATGGTGGCATGTTCAGTCTCTGGTGACTCGTTTCAACATTTTAAGAACTTTTTCTGAAAAGGCCAAAATCGGTTTAGACTCTGTCACCCTTGTTTTCCAATAAATCAGTTTCTTCATAAATCGTTTTAAAACTCGACCCGAGCACTTTTCGTGTGTTGGACCCAACTTTTGTATACAACCTTGGAATCGAATGATTTTGGTCTCAATCTCTTTTTTTAAAAATATCTCCAATTTTTTTTCTAGCCCCAAACTCCAATTCGCACTCTGTCGACCCCAAAATCGAAGATTAAGTATATTTGCCTTAAAATTCCAACCTTTGGACCTTTTTCCCTGCGCATGGTTCAAAAAAAATTTATAACTCTCACATACGACCTTTGATTTATGCAAACTTGGTGTCAACATCTCCATAACAAAATTATCTAGATTTTCCATGAAGACATCAAAGGCCAAATCCTTCTAGATCAGTACAGTTTAATGTATCTTTGCAACCTCCTCGCTGTTTCATTTCAATGCTAGCGGTCTTTGGTAAAATCACATATCTCCTTCCTTCGGTGCTTGAATCACTCTGTTCTTTTTGCTATGAATCTACATCATAGACATTTACAGTGTTCATGAAGGGCAAGAAACCCAATTCTCAAGGGTGAATTAATTGTGAATTTATTTCTGAAGACGTAGCTGATCCGGGAAGCTCCTGGAGCATTCTATCGTAAATTGGGTATATCTTAGACTACCAAACTCGGATTGTCACAAATGATATATTAAATTAAATAGAAAAGAAAGATATACAAACTTCATAAAGGGCTCAAAAACCAATTCTTACTCCATAAATCCTAGAATTTAAAATACCACTCTAATTCATGTTTTCCTAGTACCAGCTTGCACTATGTTCAGTATTTTTCATGTTTCTCCCTCGTATGACCATGAAATCAAACAATTCCTTCGCCAAAATTTTTTTAACTCAATTACCTACTTTGATGCATGAAACAAAGTCAAAATCCTCACCAATTTCACCCAAAAAATTAATCTTTGCAAGAAACATCAATCCCATTATAGCTTTACACTATTTTAGTAAATGGGCCATATGTCATTTATTTCTCAATGAAATTTTTTGTGCCATATATAAATTTAAAGATAATAAAAAGGCCTATAATTCTTATGTTGGGTCCTTTTTCTAATTTAGCCTGCATCAGCCCTTAAAAGCCCAAACAATATGACATCTCAGAACCTTGACACTTCAGTCTTCATGCAACATAAGCCAATTAGCTTCCACCACCCAAGGCACACTTGTCTCCTTCACCCTAACCCCTTGCTAAGCCAGAATACCACATGTTCTCCTCTCCTTAACTCCTTCTCTTGTAAGGATTTACAACTTGCTTAACAAGTTGTAACCATACCATGCACCATACCATCATGCTTTACCATAATCACGTTATACATTGCCTCAAAATTTAATACTACTCCATTTCATTTTCTATCACCAAGTGACCATCAATATCACACTGCCCTTCTTGAATTAATGCACCTCCTTTTTCATTTTATAATGTCATACCATGCACCATCAAACTACCATTATAATAAAATTTCATACCATAAAACATCATACCAAGATACCATGACCATTTATTCACTTCTCTTCTTCTTTCTTCTCGGCACCAACCATAACCCTCTATTCTTTTTTTCTCTAAAATTTCAACACCCAGACCACCTATCTTCTAGCCACCTAGAGCCATCATCCACCACCACTCTCCCTCCTCATAGCCACACCACTTCCATCATCCACCATCTTTAAAAAATTTCTCTTCTCCTTCTTCCTCTTCCTCTAAGACCGTGGTTTCTCCTCCTAAAATAGCCACCAAATACACTTTTATTTCACCTTTTATAACCCACCATCAAAGCTTCATCCATCAAGCTTTACCACCCGTTGCAGCTGTTGCCCTTCAAGGCCACCGAGGTTAGAAATTTTGCGTTTTGAGCTCTTGATCTTGTCTCCTCTTTTGTTTATGCCAAATCAGTTTGTATTCTTGATTTTGTAACATTTTCCTCTCTATTTTGAAAGCCTAAAATCGTGACTTCATTATCCCTTTTTTGCTTGCATATGTGGTTTCCTTAGGATCGGGGACGATCAGCGACGATCGGTGGAAAAGTATATAGTAAAACGATGAATTTTTGGTAAACAATCCTTTGGTTTTGAATAATTTCATGGCTGTTAGTGATTTTCTTGGCTGTCCTTGATAACTTAAGAATCCATGCATGTTAGTTTCTAGTGATGCGGAAGCGATCAGAGGGTGAATCAGAGTGTTTAGCAATTTTTCGGCGAGTTTACTGTAATTCTTCCTCTAGACAGCAGTTATTCTGTGTGGTAAGGGGGCTCTCACCTCGTTTAATCTCATTTTTAATAACCCATAATATTGCTTTAGTGTCCTGGTATCTTTGTTTTAAATTTCATCGCGATCTAACGGTTAGATTTTAAGTTACATAATTTTCCATCGGTGGTAGTTAACTTCAATGGAATTTGTCACTAAAAAGAATTTTAATAAATTTTGTTAAGCGTGTCTCAATAATGGTGTAATCAGAAGAAAATTTTATCGAGATCGGTGTTAAGATGAAAAACTTAAGAAAATTTAACGTTAGGCGAGCCCGATTGATTTGATATGGTTGTAACATTATATTTAAAATTTTATGGTGTTAATATGTAATTTGTAATTTATTTTTGATAAGCCTTGCTATAAGAAATTAAATTTATCACCAAGCATCGCCGGAATTATTCTAATGATATTGCGCGTTTCAACAAAATTCACTGATCGAACTACTATGACATTTTATTTTACCAAGTTTTAAAAGTAGCACCGCTTTAAGATATTATAAAATTTTCTAAAGAATTTACCAAATAAATAAATTGATGTTGGAAAAGTGATAATTAAGTAAAATAAGATTATTTAAGAAAGTTTTATTAATAAGTAAAAAGAATTGAGTCCGAACAAATTTTTAGCTAAGGAAAAGAAAATGAGATAAAAAGGAATCTTTGAAGCATAATAAGATGAGCATTAGAATTTAAGAATTTTAGCAACCAATTTTAGTGACGAACTTAGTGACCAATTAAGGAGAAACATGAAAAGACCTTAGGAACTTAATCAGGTAGAGCTAATTTGAAACAAGATGTAACTAGGGAATGAATTTTGAGTTTAAGCATTGTAATGGGCTAAGTATGCTAAATAGAAAAGGGAAAGAAATAGAAAGGAATTTCTTAACCATAGAGAGAGGACTTTAATAAATTAAGAAAAAGATGCCTAAATGAAATAAATAAAATCATTAGGAGTCCAAGTTAAGAAATAGGTGTTAGGAGTTAAAAATTCAAGAGATCAATAAAACAAGTGATAAGAAACTTAAGAGATATTTATATGATGACATATATAATTAACTAAGTAACAATGATTTTAGGGCATTTGAGACGCCCCGAAAATTGGGGTAAATTTTTCGCGTTTTACAAGTCACCTGGTGAAGTCTTAATCAACAACTTGGATCTTATGAAAAACTTATCTCATATAAGGTGATATGAGAAGGTGAGTCAAACATGATTAATGAGAAATTTCCAATTAAAAACAGCGGAAATAATCATTTAAATTGATGTTGTATGGTTGGTTTCAAGAAATTAGGCATCATGAGGTTTAATGATTTTATAATATGTCAAAGGTATTATTAAGATGATGCAAAAGATGATTTGATGCAAAGGAAAGTGAAAATAATTTAAACAAGGCATTTGGGAGGATCTGGGGCATCTCGCTCAAGTGGATGCCCCACTCGCTTGAGCGAGTTCAGTGGCCCACGCTTGGGCGGAACCAGCAAGCGCACTTAAGTGAAGAAGAGAAAAGCGTCAGGTGCCAATCTCGCTTGAGTGAGATTGTCCCAGAAGCATCAGGTACCCATTTCGCTTAGGTAAGACACGACCGCTTGAGCGAAAATAGGACAGCTCACTGTCCACATTTTGCTCAAGCGAGTCTAGGCCCGCCTGGGTGTAAACCTCCCAGAATCAATTTTCTCCTTGCTCACTTAGGCGAATTGCCATACGCTGGCCATTTTGCTTGAGCGAAAATGGCCCAGTGGCTCTCCTACTCGCTCTCGCTCGGGCGAGGCCCTTCCCGCCTGAGCGACTTATGGCCAGTGGCCACACCCCTGTTTCATAAGGATCTTGCTTGAGCAAGATTTCCACTCGCTTGAGTGAGTTATGCAGGAACAACAAAAACATGAAGATTACACACAACTCATTGATCAAATTTCGTTTCTTGCTAATTATGACCTAAGTTAACATATCTATATTGGCAATTCATACATGCAATAGCTAATTTATTGATCATATATATGCAATTCAATCCTCATCGATTTAATGCATGATATTTGAATCATCCTTACATAATCTTCATAAAATGCTACAAGTTATGAAACACACCATTCATTTATAGTATTTATCATCCAAAAGTATCATAATTCATTGTCTTACATCATTTGGGTCATTTATGAAAATTGGCCATACACACCAAGGTCCAATTTTCGTACATGACCCTCACAATCATCAAGCTACAATCTAGATGGTAAAATAAGCATACATATACACTATATGCTATACAAAAGTCTAGATTTGCCGGCCAAGGTGTTTCCTCTACACTTATTTACCTCCTTCATTAAAATGTACTTCAAAAGATTCACTCCACCCATGAGTGCCCCGCATCACAAGTCTAAAAAGTGGACAACATGGGAGTGTGAGTCATATATTCCAAAAGAATGAATATGAATACTAAGTGATCATGTGCATACGTATCACAACATATATACTTTGTATTCATACATATTTCATCATCAACTATCATCATATAATACAAACATCTTTGTAAATCAAGCTAGTATAAAATCAAACGCATGATCTAGTCCTTCAACAAATTGGACTATTACACAGCTCATCACTTTACTCAAATTATTATTTGGTATTCACATCTTTTATGTTGTCTTAATTCATTTTCTCATCCTCAACATAACCATCATCATATCTCATCACCTTTGGCATACTTCCTTGCTATATGCAAATGCTCTTAAGCTAATGCATATGTACAACGGAATATTTCAACAATTGCATATCTGACTGTGGGAATATAAAAACCAATTGTGGGACTCAAGTATGATCATTTAACCATACCCCTACTACAGTAGTACAATATGTGTACTTATCATCAAATTGAATGCATTTCACTAATCTTTTACTGGTACCAAACCACATCGCCCATTTGCAACACCTGGTCATTTTCATCATGACCGCGGTAACATATATTCAACATATGGTGTTGTGGGCAGGCCATGACTCATTTCATGGCGGCTATGATCCAATGGACCACTGGGGTCACCTGCTCATCAAGAGCCACCCCCACAAGGGTTGGCCGCATGTAGCTCTCTGTAGCATTACATGGGTGGCTTCTTGACTTACACACCGAGTCACAGGGGAAATAAAATCTTGAGCCACCCTCCCACTGGGTCGGCCGAGGGAACTCCCCTAACGTTCCAACATCGGCGGCTATACAGTATGCCATGGATGCAAATACCAATCATATGCATTTCTCACTCTATGCATCCTATTCATGCCACTCATCAATCATCATCATCACCAACATCACCACAAGGCTTTTAGTGGATTTATTATTGTTGGTTATTATCATTAGTTTAAATTTTTGTGTGGCATACTCAATAATTCTCATAAACATAATTCAATTCAATCATCAAACACAACAACATCAATCTTTCACTATCAATCAAAGTATGCTATTTATTCACACCCATCACACCCATTTTCAATAAAACATCATTTATAATCATTTTACATTTATGGTGGACATAAGTATAACATTATATCCAAGACACCACATTGTCAAAAATCTACACCACTACATAGCACACCACAATTATTCTAAATGCATCAATACATGTTGCCAAAACATATCACTAACATCATACACAACATTACAATCCTTCATAACATTACAAGACATGCAAACATGCATATTGTCATATATGACAATCAAATACTATTCAATCCATGCATTTAGAACATAAAGACTCCTCTCCTACCTTAAGGGAAGAATTTTGATTGATACGACCTACCCGCCTCGTCGTTCGAAATGGATCCTACATTAACATACATGTAAAGTCCTAATCAATCAACTATTTGAGACATAAATTCAACTTTAATTAACCATAATCATATCTACAATTTCATAACATGTATAGGACATGTTATAGGCATCATTTTCCTTCATTTATTAGGCTTCGAGAATTCCTTCCCATCAAGCCTCATTCATTATATTCAAAGGCTAGAAAACAACCATAGCCTAACATTCACAATACATCATATATCACTATCCAT